>CM055118.1:727087443-732011193 GCA_029206835.1 Rana muscosa
CCCCCTGCTCTCCCCTCAAACAGATACAATGCTCTGGTTCATTTCAATGAGCTACATTCCTCGGGAAAAAAAAAAAAGTCTAGCACCATCCAAGTCTGCCAGTACAGCAGCAGCAGCAGCAAGCAGCAGCAGCTGCTACAAAAGCCCTCCCTCCCCTCTGCAAACTCCTTCAGATTTGCTTACCAAAAAAAAGTAACCTACCTTATTGCCGTCCTATAGCAGAAAAACAACTTCTCAGGCTCCGCTTCATAAGAGTTGTAGGGAAGGTCGAAGGAATTACAAATCACACAGCCAGATGCAGGCAAACAGTAGAAAGAGAGGGAAAACTCAGAAGCTAAGCTCACTGTCACAGCCTCCGCCAGGCAACTATTTACAGCATATTTACACTAGTGTGGATACACCTCTGCCCGATCACGTCCCACACTGATGGCATTTTGTGCTGGTAATTAAAACAAATCAAGCAGCTCTGTGATTGTTTTGGCATCCACGGACAATCGTACACAAAATCAGCATTTAATCACTGGGGTATGTCTTTGGTGTGCAACGTGAGGGGTGACAAAGGTTCAAGACTGAACCAGCATGTTTACCATAATCTTCCTAAAGTAAGTGCTGCTTCGTCTCTCGTCCCCTCTCTCTCTCCCTCTCTCTCTCTCTCCCTCTGTGTGTGTGTGTGTGTGTGTGTGTGTGTGTGTTTTTTTTCCTTCTGGCTAAAAAAGCACCAGTCCAAGTTTGTCAAGTCTTGAGTGAGCATGCATGTTTGTGATAAATATACAACACTTTGTGCCTTCCTTATTAGGACAGGCTTGCCATTATACACTGTACTTTTGGGAAGCATCCAGTGAACTGTCATTTAAAGCCAAAGGAAGTATTTTACAAAAAAAAATAAAAAAAAAAATAAGCAAACCAAAGACAAGTATTTCACAGCCACAAGCATCAGATAAGCCAGAAAAAAAAATTCTGTTCACATCAAAACCACTTCACAATGACAATTTGTCCAAGCAGATGTTAATCAAGCCTCAGCTCTTAAACACTAGATACCATAAATTACTAACCTTAATTGAAATCACAGTGCTCCAGTCTGTCTGCCAGCATATTCACAGGATGATGTATTAAGATATTTACAGTAAAGTAAACAATGCATAGTTGCAATGAAATGGAAAATTTCAACTAATGGTGTTTGTCAATCCTTTGTCAATTTTTTTTTTTTTTTCTGCCTGCCACAGATGTTTTCTTAGCTGCTTCACAAAAACAGGAATGAACTAGCAGAGAAGAAAGACTTTCTCTCCCCCAGGAAAAGAGTACAAAGCCAAGCCTGTACACAGCAGATGCAAAAGAAAGTCCATCTGCTACCAGCTCACAACACCACATGGAGTTTTAAGATTTTATACTGTAGGTAGCCTGGCAGTGTTTGTGTAGACACCATCAGAATAAAAGGAGGGGAAATCCTAGCCTCAAAGTGTCAGTGTAAAAAAAAATCTACAGCTACCACTCTCCCAAAACTGGCTACGTTCACTCTATCAAAGACTTGTTTGCATTTTTTTTTTTCTTTGACTCGTGTTGCAAGAGCTGGATTGTTCCCTAGGAGTTACACCCTAGGCAGACATTCTGCTTACTTTTATGGCCCCGAACCAAGGGAAAAAAGGCAAAGTGGAAGTTACAGCTTCAGGCTGAGACAAGTGGACAAACTTTAATTGCACAGCACAGAACATATCCTGCCCCTACAATCTGTATCGTCCAACAACCTGCTGCATCTCAAAAGACCAACATCTGCATCTACTTTCATCAGCGTTTAAATACCAAACCGAGGAGGGGAAGGTGCACCAACTACTTAAAGTAACTATGTCTAATAGCCTTTAATACAGACATTTTCAATAATTACAGCTAATTTCACATTTCACCTTCAACCCCCCATGGTATAATTTTCCACCTCCTATGAACTATGCTGAAATAAACTTAGCTTTTTCTTTTAGACTTATTTACCATTTCTAGTTCTGTCTGACTTTATTGAGTTTATTGGTTTTCAGTATAATTGTTATTTTTTCTGTTTTGTTTTTTAAGAATCCACAGTAGAAAAGCAAACAAAATTAAGTCTACATTGCAAACCCCCAAAAAAACAAAAAACGCCATATAGTGGGAAACTTGCTCAGACTGATCTGACAGGGGTTAAGATGTGATGCAGCTGGACTGCAATTAATCTTGCTCAAGCATACACACAATCATGTAAGTAAATGAATGTAAACATTGTGTGTAGCGATAATGGCTTATTCCTTTATCAATACACAAGCTTCCTTTTCAGCTTTTAATATAATTTCCGACTGTCCACAGTTTCACAAAAGCTTACATATTTTTCAGAGATGCTGCAAATAACGTATATAATGACACAAGTGACTACGTACTCCACAGAAAAATAAATGATAGTTTTCATTATCACATCACTCAAGTAACATTTCTCACTTATGTGTACACATTTGTCAAAATGATCACACGTTTTTTTTTTTTTTTTACAGTACTTGCTTACCTGCAAATCTGTCTTCTATTAATTAAAAGCTTTGTCATATATTGCATCTCTGTACGTGCCAGCATCAGGAAAAAAAAGAAAGAATGTTTCCTCCATTAGAAACAATGCTATCAATATGTAAATTTTTTTTTTTTAAGTAAAATATTTGCATCTCCTTTCCTCCTCCGGGCTTTTGAACTTCCAAGGTCAACAAGGACAAACAATACCACTAGTGTCTCTTTGCAAAAAAGCTGGGTTTGCTGTCTGCAAGCAATGGTATCATTTCCATAGCAACCTCCTAACTATTAATTTTCAATTAAAGCAGACACAAAGCGGACAGCCTCAGGCTGGCAGACAGTGTCAAGAGCCCATCTCTGTAGGCAACAGTTTCACAGAGCTATCAAGCGAATAGGTACCTCTTCCACAAAGCTATATCACAAGAACGTCAAGTTTGGCTGTTTAAATTGGCGTTAACCTTCATTCTGGGCCTAAATCATTCAAACTGTATTTGTCTGACATTCATTTTCAGGGATAAAAAACAGGTGCATATATTTCACATATTTGTAGGAGGTATAAGAACGGTTTAACCATTTAAAGTTTGACCTGCTGGTCTGTTAGTATACTTTTTTTTTTTCTAACTGAAAATAGATACAAAATATAAAAAACGTTTTCACATTAAAAAAAGAAACTTTACTACTACACACAGAATGCAAATACTCATCAAACACCAGGTGTATTTATATATTTTTAGTAGCTTCACATAAAACGCAATAACCGCACAAACAAAACTCACAGAGCAGTCACTCCCTGTACAGTCTTATTTGTTCTTTTCACCAATGTGGTCAGCGGAGATTTCAATGAAAGGCAGTGCTATGTTGAGGTATGTCCTCTTTCCTTCAACAGCATCTCCTGTACCTCTTCTAAGCCAACATATTGCACTCTGGCTTCCTGACATATTTCTTACACCACAGCATGTAGAAACACCCTCTGGCTTTGACAGGTTACTGTACCACTGCATACACAGTCTCGACAATGTTACCTTTCACGCTGATAAATTACACTACCTAGAATTATTGCAACCCTTTATAAACGCTGTTCCAAATAAACATGACCCAAACATCTGCCAAACAAATACAAACAACGCCAAACATGTTGATAACATGATAGAAGAGCAACATCAGCAAGTTGTCTCTTTGCCGTGATAGAGTGTTAATTTGCTTCAGGTGAGAAAGTTATGCTTGACATGTTTATGGTTTCTGTAAATCACTTAGATGTCTAGTCAAGGGAAATTCCTTGAGCTTACTTTTCCTCCTTCCATAATTATGCAAGTATTTTTTTCCTCCTGGCTTTTCTAGAAATGAACAGAAATGCCTTCTAAAGATCTTCAGCAAGATAAACCAATTTGTCAATAAATCTAGACATATTTGCACACCCAGGATACATGATATTTACCAATCAACACAGCACTGTCATACAGGAAACAAGATAGTAAATCATCCAATTTGTTTTAGTATTTTATGTCACACGAGTAACTATTAGAAAAATAAATGAGGTGGATAACCTGTGGCTATACTTTTATAAATACACAATGTAAATTATCCCCCCCTCACCAGATATACCTAAGATATGTAGTGTGTAAAGGAGGAATCCAAATGTGGTACAGCACATCAACACAGACTATGGTTTAAAAAAAAGACACCAGGACCACAAGACAAGAATGATAGCTCTACATCAAATTGATTTTTAAACCAAACCCATTCTACGGCTCTGCAGGCCCCACGCTTACAATGCACCATCACTATAACAGGAGACACCATACTGCTATCAAAACTTGCATGCATTTATGACTGTGTACCATGCTGCCTGAGAGTTTCTACACTTACTAGCTCATTTATAAAAGAGGACAGATATCGCTATCTGCTTTCTCTGTTATACTTCGCTTCGCTATGCGCACCATGGCCCACCCAATCATAAAATTTAGGCCACAGAGTGGAGCCAGCGCAGCCCCATGAAATCGTCTCTGCTTAATAGAGTAGATAAAGCTCCATGACTTGAGGAGAGTTGGTCATGAGAATTTTTACAGGTCACATGACTAGGCTCTCCTAGCTTTTTTTTTCCTTTCTTAATTTTTAATGCACATTGCTTCTGAAGCCTGCAGACGACATTGCTTTTTTTCTTTTATATCAAGTAGGTGGGGCTATACTGTTTTATAAATGTACTGCTTAGTATACCTGCATGCAGTGTGTAAATGCAACCACTAAAAGGAAAAAAACATTTTTCTATTGCTCACTGAATGTCCACATTCTGGAAATGCAGTTAAAGGCCAAGCTCACCTTTAAAAAAATAAAAATATGAAAAACAACGTGCATACAATTTGCAGGAAAAAAAATGCATTTTATTTTTTTGCAAGGCATTGCAACTGCAGTCTGTGAAATGTGGGTGCAAAGCCAGGCTCCTGCTGACTTTTACTCCGGTACAGGTTTTCAGTTAGAGAGCTGGGGGAAGTAGCAATGAACTATAAAAGTGTGGTGATCACTTCACGTGTGTTCCATTGACAACTAAAACTGCTGTGGTAAAGGATAGGATGTGTAGTTCATTTATTTACAAAGCTTTGAGAATGCATGACACGGATGTGCAGGTGGATCCCCACACAAGCACATACGTTTCAAAAGCAGTACCCCCCCCCCCCCCCCGCACACTGTCATAGGGGACAGCCAATTTCCACTATGTTACACTCTAAATGAGGGTGTAACATGTAACATGGTCCAAAAGGTAAAGTTAGCCTTTAAAGTACAGTTTATCTAAAGGCCATTTGTTCAATTTTGGATAGTGTAGGGAATATTTAAAAACTCAAGTCAGTTTTTTTGTTTTTGCTCATGGTTCTCATCCTGTAGACACAACAGGAAGTAAGAGGAAAATAGCCCCAACGTGAGGGAAATGCCCTCAAAAGGCAGTTGACACTGGAGTAAGTATCCCCATTTAAAGATTCACCTCTCTTCTCATTTTTGGTAGCAACTAAAATATTTTGAATTTTCCACCACCTTCAAGGAAGAGGCTTGTTTGCAACCCGCAGCTTCCAAAAGAACTGATATCCTGCTTATAAAGTCAGACATGGTGGCTAAAAACTCCTCTACAGATAGGTTAGAGGAGGGGTGTGTGCCAAGAGGAAGGCAGAGAATCAAACTGGGGGTAGTGGTCAGAACAAAAAGTACTAGAGCCCTTCAGATACAAACTATCATCCCCACACACACCCCACCCCCGAGCCACTAGCAGAGTCTGAACCGGCAAGGCCCTCTGATCCCTTGCCCCTGTGTCTATGATCTCCAGGCACTAGGTGTCCCCACAGGGATACTCAGGACCGTTACTGCTCCTGAGAAGGAAGGGTGCTTCAGTCCAGGCACTGTAGGTAGATGGAACTCAGAAAACATCCAAGGATTACGGTGCTGTATTGCAGGAGCCATGTTTTCCAACTGGAGGGCATGCGGCAAGAGGAAGAAAATGAAGGACCTGGGAGATCAAGGCCTCTCTGGCACAATGGAGGCCCATGCAGCACATTTGCAACTGAAGGAGGCTGAAAATGGTGTCAAATTTAAACACTGCTCTATGGTTGTTCCTGCAACAGGCTATCAGGGTATCAAAATGCCACCGCGCTGGGGGCCAGGGATGGGCATGATTAATTGGAGCAGGATGGTAGGGACAAGTTCCATCCTGGCTTTGCCCTCCGCAATGGGCATATCTGCTGAAAAGTCTTCGAGGACAGGGCTTCCCTGCTGATGGACCACAGCCCTGGACCTGTACAGCACTCTGCAGCTAACTCCGCGCTCCAGGGTGAGCAACACACAGGATAAAATGCAACATTACAGGCAGCCCTACATTATATTTCAGGTGGGAGCCAACTCAGCGTCTTCTTCCAGATGGGATCTAGTCTCCCAAGGCTCAGCTGAGGGGTAAACCAATCCAGAAAGCTGAGGGAGCCACAGTGTATATGGAACAGTTAGGAAGCTTAAAAGAAGAGTCATGAGAGAAAAAGAAAAAAGAAATGTAAAAATAGGATTTTTGTACTCACCGTAAAATCCGTTTCTCTGGCATCCATGGACTGACACAGCGTGTCTTATAGACCTTTACACGTGGGTTATGTCCCTGCTTGCAGGAGAAGACCTAGGCAGAATATGAGATGTTATACATACATTCTAAACAGCCGGAGCTGAACAGCCCCGCCCAGGGGGGCGGTCCCTCCGGACATAACCCTCCCACTGCAGTCAGCAGACCTCAGTTCGTAACAAAGCAGTACAAACTTAAAAAGAAGGGTGGGTGCTGTGTCAGTCCATGGATGCCAGAGAAACAGATTTTACGGTGAGTACAAAAATCCTATTTTCTCTTGTCATCCATGGACTGACACAGCGTGTCTTATACACCTTTACACGTGGGATGTCCCAAAGCAGTGTCAAGAGGGATGGGAGCAGTATAAATGGAAAACCAAAAACTTCACTCCAAACAAGGCAGAGCTCCTCAACGGAGGAGTTGCAGCATCAAACAGCGGCCTGCAACACCTTGCGGCCGAAGGAAGCATCCGAAGATGCAGCCACATCAACCTTATAAAACTTAGAAAAGGTATGAACAGACGACCAGGTCGCCGCCTTGCACACTTGTGCAACCGACGCTTGATGTCGGGAAGCCCAGGAAGCACCAACTGCCCTGGTGGAATGTGCCGTAACCGGAAAGGGAGGCGCCCGCCCCTTGAGAGCATAAGCTTGAATGACGGTTTGTCTGATCCACCTAGAAATGGTGGCAGACGAAACCGCTTGGCCCTGTTTTGGACCAGAGACAGCCACAAATAGTGAGTCAGACTTCCGAATAGAAGCAGTAGCAGACAGGTACACCCGCAAGGCTCGTACCACATCCAAAGTGTGAAGCGCAAACTCTCTGGGATGCGATGGGTGAGGACACAAGGACGGGAGGACAATGTCCTCGTTTAAGTGGAAGGCCGAGACCACCTTTGGCAGAAAAGAAGGTCGCGGACGTAACACCGCCTTATCCTTATGGATGACCAAAAAGGGCGACTTGCAGGACAAGGCCGCCAATTCAGACACTCGTCTAATGGAAGTAATGGCCACCAAGAAGGCCACCTTCTGAGACAAAGTCAAGAGGGGAATATCTCTAATATTTTCAAAGGGAGGTTCCTGGAGGACCGAGAGCACCAAATTCAGATCCCACGGGGGGAGAGGAGGCTTGACAGGGGGGAGCACATGGCGAACCCCCTGCACAAAGGTGCTAACCAAGGGATGACCCGCCAGCGGTCGCTGAAAGAAGATGGCCAAGGCCGAAATCTGACCCTTAATGGTACTCAAAGCGAGCTTTTGGGTCACGCCACGCTGCAGAAAATGCAGGATTCTGGGAACGGAATACGTTCGTGGGCGCCAGTCCAGCTCTTCGCACATGGCGATGTAAGCTCTCCAAGTACGGTGATAGATCTTTCTGGAGGAAGACTTCCGTGCCCTTAACATGATCGAAATGACCGAATCCGAGAGACCTCGGTCTCTCAGCACCTGGCTTTCAATAACCATGCCGTTAAAGCCAGAGACTGTAAAGCAGGATGAAATATAGGACCTTGAGACAGAAGGTCCCCCCGTATTGGTAACCGCCAGGGAACGTCTGCGACGAGACGTACCAGATCGGCGTACCAGTGACGCCGAGGCCAATCCGGAGCAATGAGGATCACCGGAATTCCCTCGGTCGCTACCCTGCGGAGCAGGTGAGGGAGCAACTGCAGCGGAGGATAAACGTATATCAGGTGATACTGACCCCATGGGGCCACCAACGCATCCGAGGCATCCGCCCAGGGATCCCTGGATCTGGCCACAAACCTCGACACCTTGCGATTGAGTCGAGAGGCTATCAGGTCCACATCCGGCATGCCCCACCGTCTGCAAAGGAGTTGAAAGACCTCCGGGTGCAAGGACCACTCTCCCTGGTCCAGCGTCTGGCGACTTAGATAGTCCGCCTGCCAATTGTCTACGCCCGGAATGTAGACGGCCCACAGAGCCGGCACGCTTCTTTCGGCCCACCTCAGGATGCGGGCGACCTCGAAAGCCGCAGCTGAGCTCCGAGTCCCCCCTTGATGGTTGACATACGCCACTGCTGTGGCGTTGTCCGATTGGATCCTGATGGAGTGACCCTGTAGTTTCTCCGACCATGAGGAGAGGCACAGTCTGATTGCCCGTATCTCCAGCACATTGATCGGTAAGAGGGCTTCGTCCGGAGTCCAAAGCCCTTGGGCCGACAGGACTCCCCAGACTCCCCCCCCAGCCCGTCAGGCTGGCGTCCGTCGTGATCACCGTCCATTGGATGGGGAGGAACGACTTCCCGGACCGAAGAGCCGGGGACCTCAACCACCACGTCAGGGACGCCCTGACCAGGTGACTCACCTGGATCTGAAGATCCAAGGACAACGGGGATTTGTCCCAAGTGGACAAGATCTCTTTCTGTAAAGCCCTGGTGTGCGCTTGGGCATAAGGAACGGCCTCGAAGGAGGCCACCATGAGTCCCAGGACTTTCATGCAAAAGCGGATTGACGACCATTTTCGGGACGTCAGCACCCGTACTGCAGACTGAAGTGTCAGTAGTTTGTCTGGAGGTAGGAAGACTCTTGCCTCCAAGGAGTCCAGAATCAGACCTAGATACTCCAGACGCTGAGTCGGGACTAGAACCGACTTCTGAACGTTCAGGAGCCACCCAAACTCCCTGAGGGTCTGACTGACGATAGTCACACTTTCTTCCAATTCTGAGCCACTGTCTGCTCTTAGAAGAAAATCGTCCAGATAGCCCACGATAGCAATGCCTCGCTGTCTCAGCAAAGCTAGGACCGGAGCAAGCACCTTGGTGAACACCCTCGGTGCCGAGGCTAGGCCGAAGGGAAGAGCCACAAATTGATAGTGGACTTCGCCGACCGCAAAGCGCAGAAACTTCTGGTGGCTTGCGCAGATCGGAACATGCAAGTAGGCATCCTTGATGTCCAAGGATGCCAGAAAATCCCCTTGATGGAGTGTAGCGATCACCGTGCGAATGGATTCCATGCGGAATTTTTGCACCTTCACGAAGGCATTCAGGGCCTTGAGGTCCAGGATTGGCCGAACCCCGTCCTTTTTTGGAACAACAAACAGATTTGAGTAGAACCCCTGAAACCTCTCCTGGGACGGAACCGGCACAATTACTCCGGACCCGATCAAATCCTGTACAGCCCCCAAGAGGGCTGCCCGACAGGCAGGAAGGAGAGGGAGATTTGAGGGAAAGAATCTGTCTGGGGGCCAGGAGCGGAACTCTATTCTGTATCCTGAGGTGACCACCTCGCACACCCACCGGTCGGAGATCCGGGAGGTCCACCGATCCGTGAACCTGCGAAGTCGTCCCCCCACCCCAGAGACGGGCGGGGGCAAGACTTCACGCAGAGGCAGGCTTGGGAGCCGGCTTGTTCGGCTTACGCACCCAGGGGCGCTTGTGCCCGCCAGCTGCACTGTTGTCAGTCTGGGATGGCTTACCCGTGGACTCTGACGGACGAAACTAACCCTTTTTTGCTGGAAAGGAAGGACCCGGTTTACGTCGGGCCTCCTTACCCTTGATAGTTTGAGGAAGGAGAGTGCTTTTACCTCCCGTGACATCCTTGATGATGTCATCCAGAGCAGCACCAAAAAGTCTACCACCCTTAAAAGGTAGATCCGTCAGGAGCTTCTTAGAGGCTAGGTCAGCAGACCAGCATTTCAACCAGATGAGACGACGCAATACCACCGCCGAGACAGAGGCCCTGGATATTAAAGGGGCCGCGTCCAACGTGGCGTTGCACACATATATCAGACCCTGCACCATCTGGTGGGCCAGAGCAATAGTGTCTGGAGGAAGGTTATACTCCTGCAAAATTTTTGCCCATTCCGTGAGTGTCTGAGACACAAGGGTCGCCGCTACTACGGGCCGTAGGGCGGATCCCAACAAGGCGAACATGGCTCTACTCACCACTTCTGACCTCCTGTCAGTGGGGTCCTTAAACGCAGGAGTCCCCTCCATCGGGAGAGTGGTGGCCTTGTTTAAACGGGCGACTGGAGGGTCAACCACCTGGGGAGAAGCCCACTTTTTAAGCAGGGCGTCTTCAAAGGGGTATCTAATAGACAAACGCCGCGGGACCATGAAAGTCTTCTGCGGCTTTTCCCAGACCTGGTCAATGAGCTGGTCAAAGAAAGGTACATATGGAAAAACCTTTTTAGAAGGCTTGGTCTTAAAAGAACCAAAGGAGACTGTATCCGCCTGAGGTTCTGCGGTCGCAGCATTTAGCTTGAGAGTGTCCCTCACAGCATCAATGAGTTCACTAACAAGCGCCCTGTCATTTACTGACTCAGAACTGGAGTCTTCCTCACAAGGAATGTCCTGTTCAAAACCATCCAAATATTCAGAGCTAGGGTCCTGAGCAGCAATAGCTAGGCCCATATCTGAATCAGAGCACTCCCCTTGTGGAGATAAAGTGGGGAGAGGGCGCTTTTTTGCTCCCTTGTGCTCACACACAGCTTCCATCCTAGTCGGAAATGATTCCAGGACTGCCGACAACTGGTCCATAGGGACCGCAAGTGCTGGAGCACTGGCTGCTGCCTCTGGCATGTGAGGGGAAGCTGGTGACTCTGACTCCATAATGTCCCTCTCTGAGACCACCCACAGGCTGTGCTGACTGAAGTAGGGGAATGCCCAGGGAACCCACCAACCTGACCAGGACCGCTCGGTTCCGCTGCTCTGTCTCACTGCGCCGCGCTGCTCAGCGTGAGTGAGCTGAGAGGAGAGAGTGTGAGGAGATTCGCGCCATTCCCAGCGGCGCTAGAGGCCAAACTAGTGCTAGAAAAACGTGCGGCTACAAGAAAATGGCCGCCGCAATGTGCTCCGGCGGGCCACGGCAAGATGGCCGCCAATGTAAAATCAGCACACACACTAAACATGGCGCCGAACGGCGCCCAGGCCCCTCACATCCAAAAACAAAACAGCCCCAGCGAATGCAGAGCAGCATGAGCCCCCCCCAGGACAGTATGGCCCCCAGGCACCCCACACAGTACAGCGCCAGCACTAGTGAACAGAGAGTGACATTAAAAAACACAGGGGGAGACAGGGAAATCCCCCACACAAGAAACACACAGCATGTACTCACCTGCAGCCAGGAGAGACTACTTACCCGTCCCCTGAGGGACCCGCTGGTGTGTTTCTGACAGAACTATCACAGTGCGGTACTGAGTAGCTGTCGGCCCGGTCCACCGCGAAAGATACAGCCGGACTGTTCTATCTTGAGAGGACTGCGGAGCTGGAAGCCCACCGGCCACCCCTGGAGTCGTGGGGCATGTCGTGAACTGAGTCTCACGCACACAAGGCGAGGATCAGCACGCTCGATGGTCGGACAGGGAAGACTACGAGGATATCTTGTACCCAACCTGTTGCCCAGCCGACAGTTGATAGAAGATCTCAAAAGAATAAAATAGGAAAAAAATTCCAAAAGGAATAAAAATAGGTCAGGAGACTGGCTCCTGAGAGAGCCACGTCTTCTCCTTCTGCTAGGCAGAAAAAAACTGAAGTCTGCTGACTGCAGTGGGAGGGTTATGTCCGGAGGGACCGCCCCCCTGGGCGGGGCTGTTCAGCTCTGGCTGTTTAGAATGTATGTATAACATCTCACATTCTGCCTAGGTCTTCTCCTGCAAGCAGGGACATAACCCACGTGTAAAGGTGTATAAGGCACGCTGTGTCAGTCCATGGATGACAAGAGAAATAAGTGTAGCAAGGTCCCGAACCTCTAGAGCCTTAAAGGTGACCTCCAGAGTTAGGGAGAGCTGATATCCTTCTTGGTAGAGTGGGTTACAAGGCATGGTGGGTGTAATACAAGCTAAACTGATGGGCACCAGACACTTTATGAATGTAAAGAGATGTATTGTCTCTTGAACAAGAACTGTGGGAGAGAGGGTTAGGGCCAGGACACCCTTTAGTAGATGCAATGACAATTGGCAGACTCCGAGACTTCTATAGGTAGACAGCTATACAGTGGAAGTCCTCCAGCCAGACACCACTTCTGTATATGTAGGACCGCTGTCTCCTATGGCAACAAATCTTGTAACAGTCACTAACGGTAGTTGTATTTAAATATTGGTAACACAAATAGTTCTCCTTGCACTCTTTAGTCTCTCACTGTTTTGTCTTCACTCACTGAGCTCCCAGTCTCTTATTAGACTCTCAGACCCAATCCCCACTGGATCCCCTGAGCTCTTCTGCTTCCATAACTTGATATCTTCCTCAAGCGTCACCCCTGCTTCGCTGCTGGGTCCCTGGCTTGGCACCCTCAGATACTCAAGCGTCACCCCTGCTGACCCGCTAGGTCCCTGGCCTGGCTCTCATTGATGCGCCTCAAGCATCACCTCTGCTGTTCCGCTGGGTCCCTGGCTTAGCACTTGCTGAAGTTTTCCCACTTCTTCACCGTCCCCGGCTGATGAGAAGACTGCTCTGGTACTGGCTTCAGCTTACTCACAGTGGTCTCCGGTAACAAGGTGGGTGGTCCCTTAGTGGCAACAGCATCCCCTCCCCTTCCGGCTGAACCGCTACGCTCGGTTGGACTCCAATCCTGCAGTCTCAACCCTGTGCTGCTTCTCCTGCTTCTAGATAGGCCCTTAGACAGCCTAGCAGCCAGACGTCCCCGAGATGGGCCTCAGGCTTCCGGCCTAGCAACCCGAGGCAGCATAAACACACGTCCACCCAGACAGCCGTCCAGGTGGCACAGAACCCCGATCACCTGACTCTACCCAAATAAATAGGCTCTCCCAGCAGACCAAGGGACTAAAGAAAACCCTCTCAATTGGCTGAGACACCCCATTCATTCATAACCCAACCTTGCTAAGCCCTTGTCTATCTAATGTCACCAGCATAACGCCACCTAGTGACAGAAGGAAGAAGATGCAGCAAGTCCAGAACTAGAGAGAAATCAGTAGATCTTATAACAATTAACCAGGGCAACTACCGCCTGGCAAAATAAATTTACTAGCAACCCTGCCTAAACACCAGGGTGCTACATTAGGTTACCCTCTGTTAGTAGAGAGAAGACATCCACAAGCAAAAAACTGAGGCTTACTGGGCCTGCAATGGGTTATATGGGGACGTCTCTGAAGCTTTTTTTGCCAATGTCCAAACACCTAAATATAGCTGCATAGAACCCATGATTAATACTAATACCCCGTGTCCTCTATTGTACAATAAAAAATAAATAAAAAATTTGGCTTTAGAGAATAATTAACCATTCTGTCCTAGTTATAATTTACTCATACTGATCAGTCACCCACCAGGGTTATGCAATCATCTGAGTTCCCCTAGTTACTAAGAACATAGCAATGAACAGAAACCCACGCATGTGCAAAATCCAGGTATGTGAATAGGGTAAAAGAAAAGAGCAGTGTTGAACAGTATCTCAGTACTACCTGCATGATTCTTTGAAGGCCAAATATAGCTGCAAACACAATAAACCTGTATTACTATGACATTGCTACATGGAAAATAGACAGAATGTGTTTCCTATCTTAGTCTATGATCCTTACAGGAAAAAAATAGGAGTTATGTTTCATTTTCTAACTGTAGCAAGGAAAATAAAGTAATGTTTTGCATGTTTTTTATATTCTCTCTGGATAATTTATATTCAGTAAAATTCAGAGGTTTTTTTATCTTCATCCGTCCCTACTAAGAATCCTCTACTGACTTAACCACACCCACAATCACATCATACTGCTGATGATGATGTCATAAATAATTCATCATTTAAAACACTATCAGCAGCTAGGAGAATGGCTATAAAAAGTTAGCATTTTCTGGAAGAGGACAGCAAAGGCAACCCTCATTTCTCTAATGTCAGGTTTACTTTAATAAAACGAGCCATGAAAGTAAAAAACTAAAAGTTACCTTTCACAGCATGCCTAACTAAATCCATATTTTCAAAGTATATATAGTTATTTAAAAAAAATGTGCACATAAAGAGAACCATTTATATTGGAAATAGAGGTCTTAAGTGTTCATCGACATTTCAGAAACAGGCAGTTATCAGATGTTTCTCGGTAATCTATGAAAGATCTAAGGATATGGCAAGGTTTACCTTCAGAAAACTTACAGAAAGCCCTAAAATGACCAGTGTATAAAGGCTAAGTTCACCTTTAAGAGCATGTTACACCCATATTTAAGATGTAACATGCTCCTATACACCCACCTCCTGCCACCAGCACTCCCCACTCTGTGACAGTGGGTGGGGGATCTTCTCCCCACACGCACTGTCACAATTTGAAAACAGCATGGCTGTGCAGGGCTTCACCCTCACAGCCATGTCATTCATTCAGTTTCCTGTGAATGAATGGATTACAAGTACCACCGGCCACTGTGCCAGACGGCTTGTAGTTCTCAATGAAGCAAGGGCGATGGTGAGTGCTTTCGTAGTTCATAGATTATTCCTGTAGTTCAAAAAATGTACCTCCCGCCTCCCGAAAGTGGGACTTTCCAAGCATCCACGGGAAACATTAAAGGCAGATGTCTACACCAACATGCCCTTCTAATGCCCGACTGAAAGCGATCATGTGAGAAACTTTTCTCATTCATGAATGCAGAATCTTGACAAATATCAGACAGAATTTCGAACAACTATGATCTGTTGTAAAAATCTGTGTACCATCCAAAAACAGTTAAAACTCTGGCAATAGAGTCCCTGGCCCATATAACAAGGATTTTATTTAATTATTACTTTGATGTATACAAGCATAATTACCAAATACTAGCTCAATCATTTCTTCTCACAACAGTTATAGGTGTAGCGCTTACCCTCAAAGGAATTGGTGTTTGCTTGGGTCACCTGTTCCCAGTGTCTACAACTCTTTAAGCAGAACCACGCTCTCCAACACACGCAGACTGAGGAGGGAATATTTTATTTGGGTGACAGACCTAATCAAGGCAAATATTAATAGCAGCAAAAATGATTGTGAAATGGTACAAAAGTACAGGAAAATAAGTAAACAATGCAACAGACAGTTATGAACAACATACTAAATTGTTGAGCAGACCTAAGGCCCTAGTATTTCTGGAATAAGAATAAGAAAGGCCCTAAATAATAGAAGTTACTCTCCGAAGTCTAACAAGGGTAATGTCTCGCCCTACCCCACTAGCCAGAGGTCTTTTAATTGACGTTGGTCAGCATTGGAACACAAGTCCAGGGTTGGAGTTCTCACCCCTTCCCACTAGGTAAGGGTACTTGTAATACCAAAAAATCTGTTAAAAACTATCAATGGCACAAGACCTCTCACCAGTGCAGCAGGTCCACGTGTCACATGGTAGTCATGCATAGTCACTCCATGGCTGTTACAGGTGGTTATCTCAACAGCACTGTGAACTGAAGCTCCTCCCTAAAATCAGCAAACCTGGAACCATGGATCTGAAACTGCAGTCTGCACAGTACAAGTTACTTAGCTGGTAAGGTTGATAATAGGATTTTTATAACAGCTTACCTGTAAAATCCTTTTCTTAGGAGTACATCACGGGACACAGAGCGACATAGTCATTACTAATGGGTTATATAGATACCGTCAGGTGCTGGCACTGGCAACTTCCAAAACCGGAAGTACCCTCCCCTATATAAGCCCCTCCCATCCGGGAGCACCTCAGTTTTGTAGCAAAGCAATAAGTGTCCCCAAAGAGGGGCGGGAGCTCTGTGTCCCGTGATGTACTCCTAAGAAAAGGATTTTACAGGTAAGCTGTTATAAAAATCCTATTTTCTTTCTCGTACATCACGGGACACAGAGCGACATAGTCATTACTAATGGGATGTCCTAAAGCAATGCCCAATGAGGGGGGGGATACACCATATATAAGCTGAGCGCTATCAGACATGAGGATCTTTTGCGGCCTGCAACACACTGCGCCCAAAGGCGACATCCTCCTGACTTCTAACGTCCACCTGGTAGAACCTAGTAAACGTGTGAACTGAAGACCATGTTGCGGCCTTACAGATTTGAGCCAGGGAGGCCTGGTGATGCACTGCCCATGAAGTTCCAATTGCTCTCGTGGAGTGCGCTCTAACTTTGAACGGAGGCGGTCTCCTTCTCAAGCCATAGGCTTGTATTATGACCTGTCGAATCCACTTGGCTAAAGTAGATTTTGACGCTGCCTGACCCTTTCTGGGGCCTTCCGGCAGAATAAACAAAGTATCCGTTCTGCGAATCTGAGCAGTGGCTTTTAGATAAGCTTTAACTGCTCTTACTACATCCAAAGAATGCAATAACTTTTCCTCTACCGAAGTAGGTTTGGGGAAAAAAGAAGGAAGAACCACATCTTGGTTCAAATGAAACCTCGGTACCACCCTAGGAAGAAAGGCTGGATGAGGACGTAATACTACTCTATCCTTATGGATAACCAGATATGGCTCCTTACAGGACATAGCTGCTAATTCCGACACTCTTTTAGCCGAACAAATGGCTACTAGAAAAATCAATTTCCTGGTGAGAAGCACCAAAGAAATATGCTGTAATGGTTCAAATGGTTGTTTCTGTAGAACCGACAGAACCAAGTTTAGATCCCATGGACATATGGGAATATTAACCGGAGGACTAATACGCATCACTCCTTGTATAAAGGCTTTGACTAGTGAATGCGAAGCCAAGGGCCTTTGAAAAAATATTGACAAGGCCGAAATCTGACCCTTGATAGTACTTCAAGGCAAGCTTCCTATCTACAGCCCATTGTAGGAAGTCCAGAATCCTACCTATTACGTACTTATGTGGATGCCATTTCTTGGCCTCACACCACGCGATGTACGCCTTCCAGATTCTATATTAGATCTGCCTGGATACCGGCTTCCTGGCATTGATCATGGTAGATACCACAGGATTAGAGAGCCCTCTCTTTTTTAGAATGTGGGCTTCCATAGCCAGGCCGTCAAACCTAGGGCTGGTAAGGAAGGGTGGTATATCGGTCCTTGCGAAAGCAGGTCCGGACGACGTGGGAGAGTCCAAGGACTCCCCACTGAAATTTTACAATCTCCGCGTACCACGCTCTTCGGGGCCACGCTGGAGCCACCGGAATCACTGGTTTCTTTTCTACCCTGATTCTGCGGAGTAATCGAGGTAACCATTGTGGCGGTGTGAATGCATATATCAGCTTGAACTGATCCCAAGGGAACACTAGGGCATCCGAGCCGCAAGCTAGGGGATCCCTTGTCCGAGAGACAAACCTGTCCCCCTTTGCGTTGAATCTGGATGCTAGAAGATCTACATCCGATGTTCCCCACCGCTGACATATTGTCCAGAAAACCTCGGGGTGAAGGGACCCTTCCTCTGGGCCTAATTGCTGGCGACTTAGAAAGTCCGCCTTCCAATTCTCCACTCCTGGAGAGAATACCGCAGATATGGCTGGGACATATTTTTCTGCCCATTTCAGGATGTAATTTACTTCCCTCTGGGCTGCACGACTCCTGGTGCCCCCCTGATGATTGAATTCTGACAGGGGACCCTTGGAGTTTGGATGTCCATGCTACTAGGGCATACCGGGCTGCTCGTATCTCTAAGAGATTGATGGGCAGGGCCTTTTCTGCATCCGACCATCTGCCCTGGAGAGACTATTGCTCCAGTACTGCTCCCCAGCCTATAAGGCTGGCATCTGTAGTGACCACCTTCCAAGAAATCAGACTGAAGGATTTCCCTTTTTCCAGATTCTGGGGAACCAACCACTAACGGAGGCTCTTGCGAACGGAAGGGGACAAGGACATTGTAAGTCTAGGGCCTGAACTTTTTTGTTCCAGGCTGACAGTATGGCCCCCTGCAAATTCCTTGAATGGAATTGACCGTAGGGTACTGCTTCGAATGATGCCACCATTTTTCCCAGCAGCCTTATGCACAGGCGTATGGACGGCTGTCTTTTTTGTACCCACTAAGTGGATCAAATCTTTCAAAGACAACACCTTTCCTCGAGGCAAGAATATTTTTCTCTGGCCTGAATCCAACCTTAGCCCCAAGTATTCCAGACTTTTGACTGGTTTTTAGGGCTAACTTGTCTCGGTTGATAATCCAACCGTGAGATTCCAGATACTTGATTGTCTTGTGAACGACCACGTCTAGTTTTTTCACTGAGTGGTCGATCAGCAACAAGTCATCTAGATATGCCATTATCATTACACCTTGTGTTCTTAGATTGGCCAATAAAGGGCCAGAATTTTTGTAAACACTCGTGGTGCTGTGGCCAAACCGAAGGGTAAGGCTCTGAACTGAAAATGGCGCCCTTCTACTGCAAAGCGTAGAAATTTTTGGTGGACTGGAAAGATGGGAATGTGCAAATAAGCATCTTTGATGTCGATCGCGGCTAACCAATCCTCCCCTTGTAGGGCAGTGGCCACCGATCGGATCGACTCCATCGGAAAGTCCTGATATACAGGAATTTGTATAGCCCTTTTTAGAATTAATATGGGCCTCCCGTCCGCGTTTGCTTCGGGACTGTAAAGAGGTTTGAGTAAAACCCAAACCCTCATTCTTACAGGGGAACCTCCATAATTACTCCTTGGAGCAATAGTTGTTCTAGTGCCAACAAGAGGGACTCTATCTTCCGGGGATCCCTTGGCACGTTTGACCTCAAAAATGGGAAGGAGGAGAGTCTTTTAACTCCAAACTGTATCCCAAACATACTGCGGAGAGCACCTATCTGTCTTGATCGTGTCCCGCCAGGTCTCTTGCGAACAACTGGAGTCCTCCCCCCACCCGACTGAGTGGGGGCAACCCTTCAATGAATTTAACTTTGGGGGAGGTTTTGTACCTCCCCTGACCCAGGGTTTCTCATTACCCTGCTATTGTCCCTGTTTTTTACCCCCGGGAATTGACCGAGGAGGCCGTCGGAACTGTTACACAGCCGATGCCCCAGGGACTGGAGAAGCAGGCCTCTTAAAGAGGGACCTCTAACTCTGTTTTTAACCGGCAAGAGCGTATTTTTACCGCTGGAAATTTTCTGGATATATTTGTCCAGGTTTTCCCTGAATAAGCGTTCACCATGAAATGGGACGCTAACCAGCCATTCTTTACAGGGAGCTTCAGCAGACCAGTTTTTGAGCCATAGAAGCCTACGCATATGTACTATAGACAGCGTAAGGCGGGAGGCCTGATGGACTGAATCCTTATGGCGTCAACCGCAAAGCCTAAGGCTCTAGGTAGATCAGCTAGGGCAAAGCCTGCTGATCTGTCAAGTCCCTCAAGACCTGTTTCAACTGATCCTTCACTGCTTAGCAGACCCCAATAGCTGCTACTGCTGGTTGTGTCACCAAGCTTGCTGTAGAAAGAAGCAGACTTTCATAAGGACTCCAATCTTTTATCTATTGGGTTCTTGAACATTTGGACATTATCCACTGGACATGTCAGTGATTTATACATACAAGAGATGGCTGCGTCCACTGTAGGGACCTTCCATTTTTTTTTTTTTTTTTTTTTTGATGAACTTATCCTCCATGGGATAGACCACCGGAAATCTCTTGGGGGAATAAATATTTTCTCAGGACGTTCCCAATCCTGGTAAATAAGCCCTTTCAGTAAAGGGTGAAGTGGAAAAGAACAGACAGTCTGGGGGCTTCTAGCGACCCCAACGAGGATACAGTAGTGGTTGATGGTTCCGCAAGGTGCATTTTTAAATGCTGATCGGACCATGTTAGTCAGAGACTGAACCCATAATCTTTCAGCTTGAGATGCTGAGAAAAGGTTCCCCCACTGTTGACTCCTCTATAACAGAATCAACCTTATCCTGATCCCCTTCAGGCAGGTCGATCCCTGTATGGGACTGTTGCTCTGCTAACAGGCACTTTGAAGGAGGAGATGGAGATCGGCGTGCTTTCCCTGACAGGGAGGCAGCGATCAATGTTGACAATCTCTCTCTAATCCTCCCAGAGCTGAGGAAAAAACC
Organism: Rana muscosa; assembly: GCA_029206835.1. Lineage (NCBI taxonomy): Eukaryota > Metazoa > Chordata > Amphibia > Anura > Ranidae > Rana > Rana muscosa. The sequence continues at coordinate 727,107,896 of CM055118.1, forward strand.
TCCTCTGTTACATACACAGGAGCAGGTGAACTGAGGACAGCCACAGTACCAAGTACCCCTGCGGGGTCTCTACGGTCACTTACCTCTGAACTTCAGGGGAGACTGGTGCAGCAGAAGTATGCCCAAGATCCTCAGAGCCCGATGAGACCCCCTTCGCTTCCTGGAAGATTCAGTTCCGGAGCTTCTGGACGGCATATTCCTAAGCCTAAAGCTGAGGTATTCCAGCCGTAATACACCACTTTTACTGAGAATAGTCTAGCACAATTGCTGCTATATCACAGTTGGTGTCTACTAAAGTGCCTTTCTAGGGGATGCCTGCATCAACCGCCTCTATGTGCCTTTATATTGTTGCTAGCTCTGTCTGTGCACTTCAACAGCCAGCTATAATGTGCTTCAAAACACGCTGGACGCCCGCACATGCGCAGTAGCGCCGCGGTGCACACCTGAGCGTCATCCACCCGCTCCGCCCCTTTTTCCAGATCGCCTCTATGAATAGAGGCGCGTGCATGCGCACGCGCGCGGGCACGTGCGCCTTCGGCGCCTTTTTTGAAAACAACAAGGAGCTAGATGGGAGCCAGGGTCCCTTTGCCGCAGGGCCCAGGGATGGATGAGCGCAGCAACAGGGCAGAGGAGACAGCTTCCCAGCAGAGAACATACCAACTGCCTGGATTTGATTCTGGAAGAAAAAAATCCACATTACAAGAAAAAGAACCATAGCGGCCTCTAGTGTCTAACACAGGTACCGCGGTCTTACATTTTATTTATTTTTCTTGCCTACTATTAAATTTTTTTACATTTTCTCAGTGGTAACAGGCATACACAGAATATTAGCGGGAATACCGTTAGGTAACAGACAGAAAGACAAATTAGGCTTGGGGGTCCCCCAATAGAACCAAGTTCCTGGGGGCCCCCACTTACCTGTTCCCCGCCGCAGGACTTTGTTTGGTCCACAAAAGCCCAAACTTCACCTATCACGGCAGGCATTGTAATCAAACCTTCAGGGACCGGGTTCCCAAGGATTCCACTCCCCTGGACCTGTATAGCACCCTGCACAGAAAACATCTTGGTCGTGGGTATGACCAGAGCTCTGGATCCCAGGGTCCAGCTCTCCTAAGAGAAGCATTACAGGCAAAACCTTGCTCTTCTCTGCAAGGCCCGGGTACCGACCGTTTAGCTATGAAGCTTTTTTGGTCGGATCCGGAATAGCTTACTGAGGCCCAAAAGAACCTGTACGCAAGCTCAGTGAAAAACACATGTTTCTTCTTGGCCAACACCTTAGACACTGGCAAAAAACTGAGGTGCTCCCGGATGGGAGGGGCTTATATAGGGGAGGGTACTTCCGGTTTTGGAAGTTGCCAGTGCCAGCACCTGACGGTATCTATATAACCCATTAGTAATGACTATGTCGCTCTGTGTCCCGTGATGTACGAGAAAGAAAAGGCACCAGTCCATCCGGTGCAACGTGTTACGCCATTACTATTATCCCTGTGCATTGCATTCCATAAGGTGTCCATCTAAAAAAAAAAAAAAAAATGTTTAATTCTCCACACTCCCAGTTGACACAACAAACTATGGGAGGGAATTCCACATCCTTACCGCTCTAACGGGAAAGAACCCCATACACAGTTTAAGGTTTAACCGCTTCTCATCCAACGTCAATGAATGGCCACATGTCTACATGTCTTCTTAAGAGGTCTGAGACTGATCCACCAGGATCCCCAGATCCTTTTCCATCCTTGTTTCCCCCAAAGGTTTCCCCCAAGCAAGTAACTTGCATTTATATTTTTAGCCCCCAAGTGCATCATTTTTCAATACTAAACCTCATTAACCATGTAGTAGCCTATCCCTTTGAATTACCAAGGTCTTTCTGTAAAGTTGCTATATTCTGTTGTGAAGTTATTACCATGCCTAGCTTTGTATTGTCAGCAAATAGAGTGTTGGGGTGCCCAACTTACAACTCCAGACCATTCAGAAGATACACCATTTATCACCACTCTCTGGATGCACTCCTGTAGCCAGTTTTCTATTCAAACACATATACTAATCATCAAAGTCAACTGATCTCAATTTGTATACTAAGCGTTTATGGGGTACTATATAAAATGCTTTAGCAAGTCCAGATACTCAAAATCCAGAGGCCTTACTCTATCAAAATAACAGATCACTTCCTCATAGAATGATAACAGGCTGGTCTAGCAAGTCCGGTACTATCTTTCATAAATCTATGCTGGTTACTACTAATGATACTATTTTCATCAACACATTCTTCGATGGTCCCTTATCATCCCTCCAATAGTTTACATACTATTGCTGTTAGGCTGACTGATCTGTAGTTTTCAGTTATATCTCTCATCCCTTTTTTAAGTATTGGTACCATGTTGGCTTTACGCCAATAGGCTGGTACCATTCCAGTCAGCAAGCGGTCTTTACAGCTACAAATAACGGCCTGGCAAAAACATAACTAAGTTCTTTGAGTACTCAAGGGTGTATGCCTTCTGTTCCTGGGGATTTATTCACATTCAGTCTTTCAAGTATTTTCTGAATACTGGTTTGTTAGCTACAAGGGTACATTCTGCGCTGTGGTACTAACAATACAGTCTTGTTTAACTATACTCTTCTTTTTCCTTAATAAAAACCAAGCAGATGAATGTATTGAAGACATTTGCCTTCTCCATATAATTTGTAACCATCTTCCCCTGACTATCCTTTATGGGATTAAATGCTCTGACTTCACCTGCTTACTATCAATTTACAAAAATAATAATAAATGTTTTTAATTTTTTTTTACTCTCCTCCGCTCTGTGTGTCTCGTGTCTATGTACGCTGCCCTGATCATGCCCTTATGTTTCTTATTGCATTCTTTGTAGTGTGTCAATGCTGATGGTGACCCCTCAGCCTTATATTTTTCAAAGGATAGTTTTTTTCTCTTTAATGTGCCTTTTACGATAGAGTTTAGCCCAGGTTTAACGTTTGTTTTTTTGTATGTGTTGCCCATTGGAATACAATGGCCAATACCATTAACCAATATTTTCCTAAAACACCTCCATTGTTCCCCTCAGTGTTCTTTGTTTCTACAATATCATCCCATTTAATGTTGTGAAGTATTGGCTCTTTTGTTTTTATCCTACCTTCATGTCTCCTTTTCCTAGGATTCACAATGCATGTAATTACCCCATGGTCACTGTTCCCTGAATTATCCCTTACTGTGTTGTTTGTAATTAGTAGATACAGTGGGGATCGAAATTTTGGGCACCCCAGGTAAAAATGTGTATTAATGTGCATAACGAAGCCAAGGAAAGATGGAAAAATCTCCAAATGGCATCAAATTACAGATTAGACATTCTTATAATATGTCAAAAAAAAGTTAGATTTTATTTCCATCATTTACACTTTCAAAATTACAGAAAACAAAAAAATGGCGTCTGCAAAAGTTTGGGCACCCTGCAGAGTTAATATCTTGTACTGCCCCCTTTGGCAAGTATCACAGCTTGTAAACGCTTTTTGTAGCCAGCCAAGAGTCTTTCAATTCTTGTTTGAGGTATCTTTGCCCATTCTTCCTTACAAAACCCTTCCAGTTCTTTGAGATTTCTGGGCTGTCTGTCACGCACTGCTCTTTTAAAGGTCTATCCATAGGTTTTCAATAATGTTGAGGTCAGGAGATTGTGAAGGCCATGGCAAAACCTTTAGTTTACGCCTCTTGATGTAATCCCCCGTGGATTTTGAGGTGTGTTTAGGATCATTATCCATTTGTAGAAGCCATACTCTCTTTAACTTCAGCTTTTTCACAGATGGCATCAAGTTACCATCCAAAATTTGCTGAAATTTTATTGAATCCATTTTTCCTTCTACTCGTGAAATGTTCCCTGTGCCACTGGCTGCAATACAACCCCAAAGCATGATTGATCCACCCCCATGCTTAACAGTTGGACAGAGGTTCTTTTCATTAAATTCTGTGCCCTTTCTTCTCCAAACGTACCTTTGCTCATTCCGGCCAAAAAGTTCTATTTTAACCTCATCGGTCCACAGAACTTGTTTCCAAAATGCCTCAGGCTTGTCTATATGTTCATTTGCAAAGTTCAAACGCTGATTTTTGTGGTGAGGACATAGAAGAGGTTTTCTTCTGATGACTCTTCCATGAAGACCATATTTGTACAAGTATCTCTTTATAGTGGAATAGTGTACCACAACTCCAGTGTCTGCCAGATCTTTCTGGAGGGATCGAGCAGTCAAACGTGGGTTTTGAATTGCTTTTCTCACAATCCTGCGAGCTGTTCTGTCTGATATTTTTCTTGGTCTTCCAGATCTTGCTTTAACTTCCACTGTTCCTGCTGACTGCCTGTCAGGGGATACGCACCTGATCAGCGAGTCCGTTGGAGCAGAGAGAGGTCACCCGTACGGATCCGACTCACGGGCCCCTGGTAGTGCAGACAGGAGGCACGGGAGTGCGGATGGGTAAGAGAGCCTGAGAGTGGTTCAAGAGAGCGGCTCCGGATCCTGGGTTCAGAAGGGTAGCGAGCCAGGCGGGCTGCAGGCAGGTAGGTAGGCAGGCTGGTATACCGAGCAGCGTAGCGGGGCAGAAGCAGAAGGGGCGGTCAGACAGGCAGGGTTCGGCAACGTTCGGGCAATGTGGCACAGCGGGGTAGGCAGGTTCAAGGTCAAAGACAGGCCGAGGTCGGGTGCAGGCAGATAGCAAGGAAAGTCCAGTAACAAGCCGGGTGGTCAGAAGGTCGGATTCCAGGCGAACAACAGGAGCAGGATACACAGGGGACTGCAGATCAGACAGCACTGGTCTGAAGTGTTCCAGTAGTTTAAATAAGCAAACCGGCGTGCGCGGGCGCGCGCACGGCGCGCGCGTGCACGCGCCCGCAATGCGCGCACATGCACCCGCACGCACCGGCGTGCACAGGCACGCGCACCCGCGATCCAGGAAGTGTACCAGCGCAGATGGAAACATGCAAAACCACAGCGCGCATCGGCGCACGCGAACGCACACCGAAGCGACCACCGACGCGCCCGGCAAGGTACGTACACTGACACTGCCATTTCTTAATTACATTCCGAACAGAGGATATTGACATCTGAAAACGCTTTGCTATCTTCTTATAGCCTTCTCCAGCTTTGTGAGCGTCAACTATTTTCAGTTTCAGTTTTCTAGACAACTGCTTAGAAGAACCCATGGTGCTGATTGTTGGGGGCAAGGTCAGATGAGTCTGGCCATTTAAAACCTTTGGGATTGACATCACCTGGTCTTCCCAGACGATGATTGAGAACAATCCATGACACTGGCAGGTCTCAGCTTTGCAAAGGGGCAGTGCATGCTATAAATTCTGCAGGGTGCCCAAACTTTTGCAGACGCCATTTTTTTGTTTTCTGTAATTTTGAAAGTGTAAATGATGGAAATAAAATCTAACTTTTTTTTACATATTATAAGAATGTCTAATCTGTAATTTGATGCCATTTGGAGATTTTTCCATCTTTCCTTGGCTTCGTTATGCACATTAATACACATTTTTACCTGGGGTGCCCAAACTTTGGATCCCCACTGTATAGCAAAGCATCATTTCTAGTTGGGGCTTCCATCAACTGACACGTGAAACTGTCCTGCAAGAAATTCCAGAAATGCCTTGCTGCCATTTCTAACTGAGAGGAGATCAGTCTCCTCTTCATCCGTCAGGTTAGTGGGCCTATAGCATACACCCACTATTAATTATCCATTTCTTTTTTCTTTTTGAAGCTCCAGCCACAAGGTTTCTACCTCCTCCTTTGCCCCCTTAGTAAGGTTATCCCTCATATTCACTTGCAAAACACTTTTGACATACAGGCACACTTCTCCCCTTCTTCTACCTTCCTTGTACCGCTGATACATGGAGTACCCATGGACAGTCACTAGCCAGTCATGTGAGTTGTCGAAACAGGTTTCTGACACTCCCACCCAGTAAAAATCCTCATATATCAACAGTTACAGATCTTCCGTTTTATTAGCCAAACTTCTAGCATTTGTGAACATTCCTTTTCATTTTGTACCAGCGCATATTTTTTATCTCCTTGCTTGCTGTGAGGCTGCAATGGGTATCTGCCAGCCTACGTGCATTGGCCATAGGTATTCTAATTACATTACCAAAACGGACCACAATAGCCCCCTCTGACCCTTGTTCACTTCTAGCTCTAACTTTTTTCTGATCCCTCCCCCCACCACCTAGTTTAAAAGCTCCTCCAATTTTTTGGCAATTTTCTCTCCCAACAGAGCTGCACCCCATCCCTCGAGCCAATAACCAACCGAAAACTCGCTCCAGTTCTCCTTGAACCTGAAACCCTTCTTCTTGCACCAGTCCCTCAGCCACTTGTGAAGTTCCATAAGCTCCTTCTGTCTCCCTGGAGTAGCTAGAGGCACAGGCAGTATTTCTGAGAATACTGCTTTGGAGGTCCTTTTCTTAAATATAGCTCCTAAATCCCTGAAAACATTATTTAGGATGCTTAATCTTCCAATATGTACCATGACAGATGGGAACTCCCCTGCCACACTCAACAATCTGTCCCATCTGCTTCATGATATGCCAAACTCAAGCACCCGCTAAACAACATATTGTTCGGCGATCGTGGTCTTTGTGACAGATTGTCTTAAGTTCCCTAAGTTCAGATGGGCATGCTGTGCATTGTAGTTCCAAACCAGCACAGCTGAAATTACAGTAGCTTCAGCAAGTAACCCACACAGACAGAAATACAAGAGGAACAATCTCTCACCAGAATCCACAGCACTGACAGCTGAGTCCACACACAGCAGATCAGGGTCAGTCTCTCACCAGATCACTGAAGTGGCAACCACAGCCCCCAGCAGCTAAGCGCTCACATATAGTCTCCAGGTAGCTAGCTCTCTTTCTTTAGACAGCAGTCCAGGTCAGCTTGCCCAAGCAATTTGGTGTTATAAGGATGTGTAGCCAAAACGCGTTAGCCTTCTTTGCTATATACAGTAGGTGCCGCCGATATTGTGTCAATAGCGGCGATATTGACACCCTATGAGCTCCGTCGCGAGAGCCAGCGCCGAGCTGTCTCGTCATCGGGAAAGGAAAAAAATGTTCCTTTCACGATGAGCGTCACGCATTGCTGATAGGCGGGGATCCGAAGTGGATTCCCACCAATACCAGGCACTGCGTTTGGTATGAATCCTGAGCGGGAACTCCACGCCAATTTTTAAAGAAAAAACCGGCGTGGGTTCCCCCTCCAGGGGCATACCAGGCCCTTGGGTCTGGTCTGGATTTGAAGGGGAATCCTACACCGAAAAAACGGCATGGGGGTCCCCCTCAAGATCCAAACCAGACCCTTATCCGAGCACGCAACCTGGCAGGCCGCAGGGGAAGAGGGGGGACGATAGCGGCCCCCCTCCCTCCTGAACCGTACCAGGCCACATGCCCTCAACATGGGGGGTTTGGTGCTCTGGGGCAGGGGGGCGACCTGCGGCCCCCCCACCCCAGAGCACCCTGCCCCCATGTTGATGAGGACAGGGCCTCTTCCCGACAACCCTGGCCGTTGGTTATCGGGGTCTGCGGGCGGGGGGCTTATTGGAATCCGGGAGCCCCCTTTAATAAGGGGGCCCCCGGATCCCAGCCCCCCCACCCTATGTGAATGAGTATGGGGTACATCGTACCCCTACCCATTCACCTGGTGGAAAATAAATGGAAATAAAAACACAAGTTTTTAAAAGTATTTTATTGCACCGCTCCGGAGGTCTTCTTCCGACTTCGGGGGTCTCCGGTGTCGTCGCCGCGTTCTCCGGTCCTTTCTTCTGCCGGGCCTCCGCTAACTTCTTTTTAGCTCTTTTGCTAACGGAGGCCCGTTCTTCTCCGTCGTCTTCTTTTCTTCTCCCGCTCTTCTCCCGCTCTCCGGTGTCGTCGCCGCGTTCTCCGGTTCTTTCTTCCGCCGGGCCTCCGCTAACTTCTTTTTAGCTCTTTTGCTAGCAGAGGCCCGGTCTTCTCCGTCGTCGCCGTCTTCTTCCCTCTTCTCCTCCTCGATGTTGACTCGTCGCTTCCTCTCGCAGTAATGGTAAATCTTCGGTCCGCAGAGATTAATCTATTCTTCACATGACGTCACAGTCACATGCTCCGGGGCACATGTGCACATGACGTCACAGTCACATGCTCCAGGGCACATGTGCACATGACGTCACAGTCACATGCTCCAGGGCACATGTGCCCCGGAGCATGTGACTGTGACGTCATGCGAAGAATAGATTAATCTCTGCGGACCGAAGATTTACCATTACTGCGAGAGGAAGCGACGAGTCAACATCGAGGAGGAGAAGAGGGAAGAAGACGCCGACGGCGACAACGGAGAAGACCGGGTCTCTGCTAGCAAAAGAGCTAAAAAGAAGTTAGCGGAGGCCCGGCGGAAGAAAGAACCGGAGAACGCGGCGACGACACCAGAGAGCGGGAGAAGAACCGGAGAGCGGGAGAAGAAGAAGAAGACGACGGAGAAGACCGGGCCTCCGTTAGCAAAAGAGCTAAAAAGAAGTTAGCGGAGGCCCGGCAGAAGAAAGAACCGGAGAGCGCGGCGACGACACCGGAGACCCCCGAAGTCGGAAGAAGACCTCCGGAGCGGTGCAATAAAATACTTTTAAAAACTGTGTTGTGTTTTTATTACCATTTTTTTCCACCAGGTGAATGGGTAGGGGTACGATGTACCCCATACTCATTCACATAGGGTGGGGGGGCTGGGATCCGGGGGCCCCCTTATTAAAGGGGGCTCCCGGATTCTGATAAGCCCCCCGCCCGCAGACCCCGACAACCAACGGCCAGGGTTGTCGGGAAGAGGCCCTGTCCTCATCAACATGGGGGCAGGGTGCTCTGGGGTGGGGGGGCCGCAGGTCGCCCCCCTGCCCCAGAGCACCAAACCCCCCATGTTGAGGGCATGTGGCCTGGTATGGTTCAGGAGGGAGGGGGGCCACTATCGGCCCCCCTCTTCCCCTGCGGCCTGCCAGGTTGCGTGCTCGGATAAGGGTCTGGTTTGGATCTTGAGGGGGACCCCCACGCCGTTTTTTCGGCGTAGGGTTCCCCTTCAAATCCAGACCAGACCCAAGGGCCTGGTATGCCCCTGGAGGGGGAACCCACAACGGTTTTTTCTTTAAAAATTGGCGTGGAGTTCCCGCTCAGGATTCATACCAAACGCAGTGCCTGGTATTATAATATACAAAAATGCAGCGCTATGCGTATAACAATATGTGACACCCAAGTGTTCAAAAATTTACTAGATCACAAAGGATGGATGTGAGTCCAAATATATATGAAAATCCAAATAAATATGTGGAAAGTTTATAATGATCAAAACGTTGATGTGATCAGAACTTGTTCAGTTCAAAAAATGTATAGGTGAATCTTCCAAAGTAATAAGTGACTAGTGACGTAACCACCACCACGTGAAGGGGAGGCTTACCGGATGAAGTGGACCCTATGCACGTATGTGTATAGGGTCAGACAGGCTGAATATGTATATGTCCGTACATATGGAATCCCGGCCGGCACCATGCACCCATATGTCCAAGGTCCAAGCTCAAGGGAAAACACCAGATGTTCGAGCCAATAGGAATGATATAATAGCTCACATAGAGTTCCTCTGATCTACACGGGTCATACTGCAACTGCCTGGTATTGCCTGGTATTGGCGGGAATCCGTGTCGGATCCCCGCTCAATACAGTGTCGCGTCTCCTCGCCATTGCAGCGAGCGCAACACGTGTCGCCACCCTGCTGCCGACATCTCGGCACTCCTGTCGCCGAGAATCTCGGCGATGGGAGCGCGATAGAAACACAATATCGGCGGCACCTACTGTACTCACTATGTACTCAATAAAGGATTCATGTCTGTGAAAGATAACTGATTTCTGGCTTCATTTTGCTGCACAGATTGCCCAAGCACTGTCTGGCAGCAGCAGAGATTATGTGATAAATGAGTGGGTTGAAAATGGTGCTTAGTGTATTGTTTTAAAATATAGCTGCCCCTTTAAGAAAGTGTAAACACTGAACCATATAAAAAAAAATCAATGTAAAAGGTGTTGACACTAAAAACATACAAAATGAATGTGAACAATATTAAGAAAAAGCATATGGTGATTAAAAAAACAAATAAATATAAAGTTCAAAGTGACATTCCCAACACCATAAATAAGCAAACAGGAAATAGGAGTTTGTCACTTCCTGATGACGCCAGTACGGTGAAACGTACATAGAAGCACGGACTTGTCACTTCCAGGTCCTCTATGTGACATCCTTTTGGTACATCCAGAACGAGGCATGGATTGCACGCCGCCGTGATTCCAATATATCCACCTGCACATGCTGTAGACACCTTAGTGCTGGGCATAGCACAGTCACATGTGAGTGCAAAATCTTTTGTTACCTTTTTAAAAACAGTTTTTATTAAAACGTACTACACCATAAGAGATCTCTTTGTGTGTCCTTGGTGGAGTCTGAGTGTACTTAAACCAAATGCACACGGTGAAGCTAAATTACTGTAACTATGTGATCTTTCGACCCATTTTTTGGAGATCCCCGTGTGCTGGTGACATTTCTTCAGCTTGGTGGAGTCTGTTCCCTTATCCTCAGCCGTCATCTGGAGGGGGTCACTCAGTGGAGAGATGCATACCTAGGGATTCCTCTGGTCCATTCAACCTCAGCGCATTTTGACCTAGTGGTCAGACACCTTTGGTGAGTTGCCATCTACCTCATGAGCACCCGTCGTCAAGATTTTATTTGAAGGAACATCAAACCAGAAGATTCCATTTATTTATGGTGTAGGGATTGTCACTTTGGACTTATTTTCTTTTTCAATCACCATATGCTTTTTCTTTATTTTGTTTACAAAAGTTTTTATTTGGAAGACTGGAGGATGACAAATTTCATTACAGAGTAAGACATTATAATCATTAATGAGGTATCATACATGAATTAAGCAGAAGAAAGGCATCAAACAGGAGTCAGGCGATATGTTACAATGATGATAAAAGATTCACAGTGAGGTAAAAGGCAAGGTATCTCGAACCCTATACTAGGGTGTCCTAGCAAAATACAGTAGATTAATAGAAGTCAACATTGTAGTAAGGGGGTGCATAGTAGGGGCTATGGGATGGGTTATCTAAATATGAATCTTATTGTTGTGGCGGGGACCGGTAGATCCACTTTTTATGGAAGGTTTGCATACTGTCTGAGAGTGTGTGTGATGGATCCTCTCAGACAGTCTGAGTGCCTCCATCCTGGATAAGACCTGGGACCAAAGCAGGTTATGTGATTTCCAGTTCAATGCCATCATCCATTGGATGGAGCTTATCAGTGAATGAAGTAGTCTATTGCATGGTGAGGGGATATCTGGTATCTCAGCATACAGCATGCAAACCTGTGGTGAAAGGGTGATTTTCATTTTAAAAGAAGATTCACGTTTAGTTGTAGCTGCTTGCCATATGGGTTCTAAAAGTTTACAGCTCCAAAAGATGTGAAGGTAATTATCTTCATCAGAACATCCTCTGAAGCAGGCAGGGGAAGCTGTGGGGTAAAAAGAGTGGATTTTGGCAGGGGTCATATACCATCTAGTAATCAGTTTTAGTGGGGATTCTCTGAAGGTTGCTGCACGATTGCTTTTGCGTAGGTTATCTATCATCTTATACCAAGTTTCTATGGGGAAAGAGCAGTCTAGGTCAGCCTCCCATCGCAACATTGGAGCAGATTTCTTCGGTTGATGTAAGTTGTTTAAGAAATAATATAATTTTGAGATTATACCTTTGTCTCTAGAGGAGGAAATGCAGATGTGTTTGAATACAGTACTAGGGGGATTAATAGTCAGAGATTAATTATTAGCAAAAAAGTCCTGAATTTGGAGATATTGAGGGAGTTCTGAGGAGGGGAGTTTATACTGGGATTGTAAAGATGTGAAGGAGGGGAGTTTCATATTTCTTACTAACGATTTAAGTGTGGTTAGATCATTTTACCATATGCTTTTTCTTAATATTGTTTACATTTATTTTGTATGTTTTTAGGGCCAACACCTTTACATTTGATTTTTTATAGCAGCAGAGATTAGTTAAAACCCCAAAACATTATAAATATTTTTCTGAAAGCAGAGAATAAAATTCTGGCAGTTCAAACTTTTTATTTTCCAAGATATGAACGCAATTGTTTATCAAGTGCAAATTTTCAGTAAAAAATATACTTGATTTTAGGGTACAGAAGTGGTAAAATATAAAAGATAAGGTTGTTTTGAGTAAATAGATACCAAAAATATCAAGCATAAAAATTGCACACACCCTTGCCACTACAGGTCATCAGTTTAGGGGTTACCAGTGAATAATGGTCCTAGAATTATTGCTCTAACTCCAGCATGTGCTTCAATATGTAACTTGTGTGGCGCAATTGTTCCTTTTGTACGTAGGCAATCCCGACGCATGCGTTTATGTTTGATTGTACATGGGTATGCAGTGGGCTTAATGGGCTGATGTCTCACCCTGCTTTTTACTGAACCTAATGAAGCACTGCTCCCACTCAATTAGGTTCCCTAGTTTCTGTGGCCAGATAAGAAGCTAACAGTAAAACCCAGAAATGATTTAATGCACGTCACTTCCGTGTTCAGTCTGCATAGGGGAAATTTAACAATGGATATACACTGGTCTCTCTCCCCCTTTACCCAACGACATCCTCCATGGGAGGTCTAGAGATGACAGGTGGGACAAGGCAGATGGGGGCACACTACATGGGGACTGTTAAATGAAAACTATCTGTCCAAAAAAAAAAAAAAAAAAAAAAAAAGGAGTTCTTCGGACTCGGCTAATCACAGAGCAGGGTAAAGGGCCAATCACAGCGGGCCCTTTACCACGTGATCAGCTGTCAGACAATGACAGCTGATCACAAAAGTAAACAGAAGCCAGTTACCGGCTTTTTTTTTCTTCACGCTGTCAGCGTGAAGAAAAGAATAAAGCCGGTAACCAGCTTCTGTTAGAGGGACATCGGTCCCCTAAGTGCCAACCAGTGCTGCTAATCAGTGCCCTCCAGTGCTGCAAATCTGTGCCCACCAGTGCCCATCAGTACTGCTAATCGGTGCCCACCAGTGCCACTTATCAGTGTCAATCGGTGCTGCCAGTGTCCAACAGTGCCTCCTGATCAGTGCCGCCTATCAGTGCCCATTAGTGCCGCCTCACCGTGCGACTTATCAGTGCCCATCAGTGCCACCCATCAGTGCAGCCTCATCAGTGCCTCCTGAACAGTGCCCACCAGTACGGCCTCATCAGTGAAGGAGAAAAATTACCTGTTTGCAAATTCTATAACAAAATATGAAGAACTTTTTTTTTTTTTTTTTAGGAAAAAATTAAAACCTAGTGGTGATTATATACCACCAAAAGAAAGCTCTATTTGTGTGAAAAAAAATAACAATTTCATTCAGGTACAGGGTTGCATGACTGTGCAAATGTCATTAAAAATGTGAGAGTGCAGAAAGCTGGAAATTGGCATGGGCAGGAAGAGGGAATAATGTGCCTAGTAAGCAAGTGGTTCATGGTCAAACATTTGAGAGCCTCTGTCAAAGCCCCAAGGTGAGCATCATAGGAATCACTTTCCACCAAAGAACTGCAGTTTGCTTCTGTTTAGCCCTGGTTCCCACCAATGTGACTTGACAGCTCAAAGTCGTATGACAAGTCGCATCCCATTTGTGGCAATTGGACCATTCAAATTTCTATGACTCAATTCGCAGCACCTTTAAAAAGGCTCATGATTTCAGTGCAACTTGCATTGACATTAAATGAAGTTGCACAGATGTCAGTAAGCCGGACGTGAAATCGCACTGATAGTTGGCTTTGAAGTCACTCTGAAGTAGCTTCACTTCAAAGCCGCACTGGTGTGAACCAGGGCTTAAAAGCCATGTTCATAGCTGACAGGAGGAGCTACAATGCCACATTTTGCCAGCAGGAGCAAACTAAAATAACAGTTTCCCCTCCTAACAGAGGTCAGGATAAGATGGTAAGATGAAACACTTCGACTATAAATGGGAATGAGGTTTTATTTTTTTTATTTTTTTTATACAATGAATGCAAATATCCTAAATCAGAATGTGTGGGTATTTAAAAAAATACAAACAACCTGCTTCTGTGTATGGTTTGTAAATATATACATGGAGGCAACAATATTTCCGGCTTATTAAAGCTGCACAGTCAGTCCCTGGAATTCATAGAATTCATCAAAAAGCTTCCCGATGACGTGTTAATCATGAAATGCATTAAGGCTGCACGCTCTCTTCTGCTGACATCATTTCCGGTATAGTTGGTTCCGGTTTTTCGCTGGGGTGGAACGCACGCTGAGACATAGAGAGACTGTGTCTCTGTTCTGGCCAAAGATCGCTGTATATGCTGGTGCTAGCACACGAGCACCTTAATATGTGAGTGAGCACTTTTATGTCCTTACTGGTGTTTGATTTACAATTAAGCATATTGTGCTATGTGATCTTTTTTGTTTACATCGAGTCATATAGCCCTATGAATATAAAGAGTACCCTCCAAACAGACTTGAGCCTATGAAGTATCCTCTTTTTCATCTGGTGAGTCTGCAATTTTCTCACACGAGTGAAGGTGAAGCACGGCTTGGTCAACTAAGAGTACCTGTCCCTATATGGTGTTTTGGTGCATTTGTTTCACTTATATGAGGACTGACCACTGTATGATTTAAGTTTTAGGTGTGGTCATATGTTATGCAATATATTCACAGGTCCAAAAACATATAAGAGTTAGCGCTGACCTTTTTTATGTTTAAATTGATTGATAGGCGATATATTCACTTGTTGAAGAGGCAGCTTTACTCAAATGTTCACTATATTTATGATTGCGTGGCACCACTTCTTGTTTATTTGAACAATAGAATTCATCAAACTGAAGCAGCCAGTGCATGGCAACCAGTCAGCTTTTAGCTTTCATTTTTAAAGCTAAACTGAACAATCTGAGGATAAAAGCTGATTCGTTGCCAGGCACAACTCCTCCAGGTTCTGTCTTCACCAGTTTTGATAAATGTGTGCCATTCTCTATTCGTCTCACGGTAGTGAAACAATTAGCACGACTTGTGACAAAACCATTTAACTGTCAGTATGATGTATATGAATGGATTACAGAATTGCCTCAAACAAAATTTGGTCTGCAGCACAATTTATCCAAAAAAGTTTCAAAAAGTAAGAATGTGGTGCAAAAAAAAAAAAAACTACCTAATTTTGTTGCACGTGTCAGAAATGGCAAGAAAAACTGTGGCAAAGTTTTCATGAATTTGGTGCAGGACTTCCGAAAATGGCCATAAAGCCAGAAAAGTGTAAAAAATGCTTCACTGAATCACCTTCAATGTACTCTACTGTCTTTTTGTAATGCACTCTTAGCTGTAGGTCATTGTACTCTGTAGGCGTCAATGGTGCATGCGCAGTAATAAACAGAATGTTGGCTTTACTGCTGTTACTATGGCTACCAGACATTGAATAGCTGCTGTCTGCTATCAAGGTCTTTTTTGTAAGAAGTATATTTAATGTGGAGGGTCAAGGGGGCAGATTAAATTTTTTACAACAAAACCACACTTACCCATTAAGCTGTTAATGCGAACCACATTTCATGATAAACAGAAGACCACTAGAGAAAGTATTTTAAAATATGTAACAATAGGCAAATAAAAACAGGAGTCTCCCAAAAACAAACATTCAGGTAAATGCTACAATAATATTGCAAAATATGTATTTGCTGAAAATCTAATTTACGGTACTTATTAGGAAGTTCTATAAATCACAAAATATATCATAAAATATCATATATTAAGATCATATCATTATCATATAATAATCATTATACAGACAATATTAATCTTAATTAAGACTGCTTAAACAAACAGACTAGAAAGTATTTGCAAACTACCATCATGTTTTTAAATAAACATCTAAAATATCGACATCGTACATATATAAAACATTATGAGGGGTATATATGTATCCAGCTATACCATATTTTATTTACAAGTATTTCTGGATGTCAACTATTTTGTTAGATTTGAGCCATTTTGATTTTAAACATATTCAGATCAACATCACAGCATTATGCATTTCAGTCACATGTATTCAGACATAAATTTCCTGTTTGCTAATAAAAATTCTACATTGATGTACCCTGACTTGGCATTAATCTAATAGTAGGCTATTCAAGATAATGTCACTTGTGAAGTCGTTCATGTAGTGTGAAAAGTGGTGATGCTAAGTGACAGTTCAGCTGGTAGTGCTCAACCCCATAGCTATCGTCTTTGACTTGTCATTAATGCTTCAGGAGATTCCACTACCTATAGATGCCACAGAGGAAGAGCGCTGGTCTCTGAAGAATAAACTTCCCAGTGAGCATAAGGGACTTATAATGTGCCTTCGAGCTTTGAGAAGGATGTGCATTGTGTGCGTGTGTGTGTATATATATGTGTATGTGTATGTGTGTATATATATATATATATATATATATATATATATATATATATATATATATATATATATATATATATATATATATATACACACACACATACACACACAGGACATGCCTTGCCAATACATTTTATCTGTCTGTGGCAAGAGAATACTTCATTTATTATAAGAACCTCCTTACAGGATATAATAGAAGGTCTAATCGCAATTCTCAGGATAATCCGTGGTAGCAATTTATATAATTTAAGGCTTTTTTCACACTAATTTGATGTACTGCTGAGGGTCAATGCATGCTTCCCATTCTTATCCAGTCCTGGCATACTGAGAGGCACCTTGCCAAGATGTCCATCAAATCAAATAAGAATCACACTACAAATGATGCACTTACTACTTTTTCTTTTTAGAGCAGCATACTACCAGTGGTGTAAACATCATTATTATACACTTTTTTACATAACAAAGTAAATCTCATTATGTTTGATAAGCCCTTAAACAGCACCCTGCATTATGTTCACATTAACAAAAACACTATCTGTAATTAATAACCCATTTAAACCTAATACAATTCCATAGAACATTATATAAAGAATTGTACGTACAAAATATGTATTTGGCTCAAAACATTTGTGGGTTGATTTACGAAAACCGGAAACTGAAAAATCTGGTGCAACTGTTCATGGTAGTCAATCAGCTTCTAACTTCAACTTGTTCAATCAAGCTGACAAAAAAAAACAAAACGAAAGCGGATTGGTTTTTCATGCACAGAAACACCATATTTTGCATTCTACAGTAAATCAAGCCATACAGTAGGTGTCTGCTATATGGTTAAGATTCAGTGTTTTCTATACACTGATGTGTAGCACCCTCTAGTCTGCTACTAGCAGTAGTGCAGGTAAAACCATAGTCTGTCCCAGGGCTAAGCCTGAGCCATGGAAACGGAGTCAGGGTTATTAGAGTTTAGGGTTGGGCGACTCATCCAGGCAGTTTCCTGGTGCCTCTCCCTGGTTCTAGAATGTTGTAGAATATTCTAGAAATTAATGGGTGGAAGCTAGGAGGGTTGTTTGCATTTTTAGGGACCCTTTGCCAATCCCCTAGAAGTGGGCCTGGCAGAGAACTAAGGCGCCCTTAAATAGACATGAGCCATGCTAGCAGGGGAGTCATTTGGAAGATAGAGACCCTGCCGGGGGAGGGGCTCAGGTGGCTGGCCTGGAAGGATGCTTCCACAGAAGGCAGTTGGAGGAAAGCTTTCTGGAGAGGCAGCAGGAGCAAAGAGACATTTGCAACTCCTACGGGGGTAGTGCTACAAATGTCTAAAATATATTTCTATTTTTTTAAGGAGGAAGATATGTTGTTTGCTAGGTTATCCTGTAGATAAACAGCAAATTCACTGCTGTCCTGCTGAAATCCACTAATCTGCTGCCACATGCCACTGTGCTCTTTGTTTATGTCAACGGGAGACAGATTTTGCTTCTGAGTTCTTGCAGCTGGCTCGCAGATGATCCACCCTAATGCATGCGCTGTAGATTCTCCCAAAGCCTCTGGGGTCAGGTGACATGAATATCCCAGGAGGCTGTGGGCAGCTGGATTACGTCAATGTCATCTACTGTAGGCGAGAAATCTGAACGTTCAGGGACACTTTCATAAAATAATAACAATAAAAAAATACATCTGAAAATGTAAGAAAGAAAGGTTGGAGAGGAGAGGAGTATTATGATGTAAAAATTGTAGAACGGGGGTCAGCAACCTGTAGGTTGCGATCTACCAGTAGATCATGACCAGGTGACAGGTCTGGGCTTGCTGACTCACTAATCCAGAACATCAAGCAGAGGGCAATGCAGAAGGACTACTGTGTTCACACTAATGTCCTGTGGTTTACCCACGCCACAGGTACAGTGCAGTGTACCTGCATCTTTCCTGCATGTTTGCTGCGCTTAGCCATAGACTTCTATTATATCCTGCAGGTTTGGTGCACTTTCTAAATGCAGGAGTTTTGGTGCGCTTTCAGAAAGTGCATCACACCTGAAGGATATAATAGAGGTCTATAAGAAAGCGCAGCTATCCCAGGAAAGTTGCACATACACTGAGCTGCAGCTGTTGTGCCGGTAAACCGCAGCACATCAGTGTGAAAGCAGCTTTACAGTATAGGGAGCTCAGAACAGTAAGGGTTAATTTACATTTGCAGTTTGGGGGATGGTAAAATGCCATAGTTAAGACTTGTTTTTTTACCCCCGCCCCAACCGCACCCCCTTTAGCTGCAGTGGCCAGGGGTGTACACATGTTGCAGCCGCAGCAGGAGTTATATGCCCTGTCATGGTTGGTGGGTGTAGTAGCACCTGCCAAGCATGACCCATTCATGTGAATAGGTAGCAGCCTTGCATATTTGTTCAGGCATGGCACCGGCCCTTTCGGCCCAGGAAACTGCCATCAATCTTGTAGAGTGGGCAGCAATACCAGAAGGGGGCACTTCCCCTTTAAATTTGTAGGTTTCTATGATTGCCCATTTTTTCAATTTCCCCTGTGTACTCTTGTAAGCTTTTTCCCCTTTTTGGGATCCCAAAAAGATTATAAAGATCACATTTTATTTCCGAAACGTTTTAGTCACAGTTAGGTACTGTAACAGACATCTCCTTACATCCAATGTATGGAAAGTTTCCTCTCTTGCATTGGCTGGGGCCGAAGAGAAGGTGGGTAATATCTCCGGTGAACGATGGAAAGGTGTGGCAACCTTGGGAAGGAATGCCGGGTCTGTTCGAAGGATTACCCGATCTGGGAAAATGGTTAAAAAGAGTGTTCCGTGACTGCCAAGGCCTGAAGTTCGCTGATCCTTCGGACTGACGTGATGACCACTAAGAAAATTGTTTTTAGAACTACATTTTTCAAAGATATCTCCTGTAGGGGTTCAAAAGGAGCATCCATGAATCCTTGCAAAACAATAGACAAATCCCATCTGGGAAAAAACGAAAGGGCTAAAGGGCTACAGGCCTATTTCGCGCGAGGGCCCTGAAAAAATCTAGAAATGAATACTTCTTTTGATAAAGTCTTCTAAAAAAACTGAAAGAGCCGCCAACTGGGTTTTAAGGGTGCTGGCTGCCAGCCTCTTACCCATTCCATCATGGAGGAATTCTAAAACTGAAACGATATTCTTGACCTGGAAACCCTTGGAAAAGCACCAGGAATTACATTTCTTCCATACTTTTAAGTATATAGACCATGTCACTTCCTTCCTACTAAAGAGAAGGGTAGTCACAAGCTTCTCCAACAGACCCTTGGCTCTTAGGAGGTCCTCCTCAGAAACCAGGCTGTCAATTGTAGCTGATCTGCTTCCGGATGGTTCAGTGTCCCGGGTCAGCAGATCCTCTCTGAATGGTAGCGGCTAGATTTAGCAGAGCTGAAAACCAGGGCCTCTTCGGCCAGAAGGGTGACCAGGATAAGATTTGTGCCTTCTTCTCTGAATTTCCTCAGGACCAGTGGGATCAGTTGGAAGGGGGGAAGCGTAGCACAGCTGGTAGACCCAGGGGTGAGCAAAGGCATCTATGCCTACGGCCTGATCTTCCCTGTGAAGTGAAAAGAACATCCGCACCTTTGTGTTCTGCTGGCTTGCAAATAGATCTATTTGAGGTTGACCCCATGCCTTGGTGACCATCAGGAAGACCTCCTGGTTCAAACTCCATTCTGCTTCTAACACTTTCCTTCTGCTTAGAAGATCTGCTAGAAGGTTCTGGGACCCCTTTAGGTGGTTTGTTGTAAGTAAAGCCACATTCCGCTCTGCCCAGGTGAGCAACTGGCTGGCAAGCGCTAAGAGCCCTTTGCTCCTGGTTCCTCCCTGTTTCAATACATAGGCCACCACTGTTGTGATGTCTGAGAGCACTTGTACGTGCTGCCCCCTGACTGCCTGTAGAAAATAGACAGGAGTCCCAGAAAGATGGCCTTTAGTTCTCGCCAATTTGAAAACTTCCGAGCTTCTACTTTGGTCCAGGAACCCTGCAGAGTCTGGCTGTCCAGGGGGGCTCCCCAAGCACTTGCATCCATCGTTAGACGTTTGTCCAGGGGAAAGACCCAGGAGAGACCTTTTGTTCGGTTGGACGCATCCCGCCACCACCAGAGAGCCCTTCTCACGTTTGGGGGATCCTGATTTGTTTTTCTAGGGGCTCCTGGTGTGACCACTTTTGAAGGATGTTCATCTAGAGTGGCCGGGAATGTAGTCTGGCACACTGTATGGTCGGTATTGATGCTGTGAGTAGTCCCAAAACTGCCATTGCCGTCCATACAGACACAGAGAGATTGGATTGGACTTGCTTCACCGCAAAAGGGACTTTTTCTACCTTTTCCTGTGGGAGGAAACCCTTCTGGAGCACCAAATTTATTGTGTACCCTAGGAACTTAATTTCTTGTGCGGGGGCTAGATTCGACTTCTTTCAATTAAAGAGCCATCCTAAGATTTTGAGATGAGCCTGAGTCACTTGTAGGTTTGCGAAGACTTGGCCTTCGGAGTCTGCAAAAAGTAACAGATCGTCTTAATACAGGACGATCGATAGCCCCCTTAGCTTCAGAGGCTCTAGCACTTCTGCCATCACTTTTGTAAAGATCCTGGGGGAGGAGGATAGTCCAAATGGCAGAGCTCAGAACTGGAGATGTCATATTGAACTCCCCAGGTTCAGTGCCAGTCGAAGAACCCGTTGGGAAGCTTGGGCTATCGGAATGTGCAGATAAGTGTCCCTTAGGTCCAGAGAGGCCATAAAAGCACTCTTGGGACAACAACTTAATTATTAAATAAATTGTGTCTATCCGAAAATGCTTGCAAAACCTTTTAGATTCAGTATCAGTGGATATTTTACCGAGGGCTTCTTCACTAGAAAGATGTGCAAGTAGAAACCCTAACCTTTCTGATGTTCGGGAACTTGGATAATGACTTCCTGTTGTATCAGATCCTGAAGTAGGTTCATCATTGCAGAAGCTTTCTCCTTGTCCTTTGGAAGATTGGTGACATATCTGCTCAGAGGTATCTCTGAGAACTCCAAGCTGTAACCTTGGGTGATGATGTTGTTTACGAAGGGGCTTGTGGTTGTCTTTTCCCATTGTGGGTGAAAAGAAGATAAACCCCTCCCCACTGGGATGAGATTGTCACTTATTTTTGGGGGGCTGATCGGGAGGTCTGAGGAAAACCCTACCTCTTTTGCCCCTCTGGGAGGACCAATGGCTTTTCTGGTCCTGGTCTCTACTTTTGTGGGGCTGCTGAACAGCACAAACATTTTTCTTGGGGGGTTGTTTCTTTTTAGAAGGAAACACTTTCTTTTTGTCAGCTGTTATATCCAGAACTGTCTCAAGATCTGGGCCAAAGAGCAAGTCACCTGAGAAAGGTAAGCCACGTAATTTTATCTTGGATGCCGTATCTTCAGTCCAAGTTTTTAGCCATATAGCACGTCTAGCTGAATTCACTGGAGCTGAAGATCTTGCCGACATTTTTACAGATTCTGCTGATGGGTCAGCCATGTATTTTACTGCTTTTAGCATCAGTGGAAAAGATTTCAGTAATTCTTTCCTTGATGTATCAGCCTCTACATGCCCCTTAAGTTTTTCTATCCAGCTTTCCAGATTTCTGGCCACTACTGTGGAAGCCATTGCAGGCTTAAGGCTGGCTGAGGTGGAATCCCAAGCTTTTTTCAGAAGGGAATCAGCCCTCTTATACATTGCATCTTTTAATATCTCCATATCTTCAAAACGCTAAGTCCGTGCGACGAGATACTTGTGAGAACGCTGTGTCCACTCTGGGTGTCTTGTTCCACACCTCTGCCTCCTTATCTTCAAAGGGGAACCTTCTTTTGAGGGTTTTCCAAAAAGAACGGGCCCCTCTCTGGGTCCTTCCACTCTTTTTTGATTGTGTCAGAGAGGACCCTGTGGACAGGAAACACCCTGTGTTTGGGTTCATCCAAGCCCTGGAACATCTTGTCATGTACCGACAATTGCACTTTTTCCTCCTGGATCTCTAAAGTCGTGTAGATCATCTACCTCCTCTAGCGATAGCTTGCATCTGGAAGTTTGGCTATCATGTTCCTCCTCATCCGAATCCTTGAGGGAAAGAAGCGTACTTGTCCCCTCTTCCCCTGAGTCAATAGTCTCTACTGCTTTAGAGATGGATGCTCGAGGGCTTAACGGTGTGTATTGTGGTTCAGCCTGGCTTGCCGGGTTTTTTTACCAACAGAGATCTGACTGAGCTCAAGGTGTCCATAAGCTCTATTAGAGGAAAACAGATCATTGCATCGTTGGGAAGTTTCCTCTTCATCCAGATCTGCTATGCAAGTTCTGCACATTTGCACGCTTTTGCCACGAATCCGAGAGGATTCTTGCATGATTTTTGCATGACGGGCATTTCCTCTGAACGGGGGGGGGGGGAGAGGCTTTCGATTTTTTAGAAGTCTTGACTTAAAAGGAAAACATACGAGATTCACCCTAGCATCCCTAACTATTGCACAAATACACATAGCTATATCCAAGTGAAGCAGACTACCACTGGGAAAACAATGACCCCCGAACTGTACCAAAATCCAGCAAACAAGACCCCTTGTCCAGGCTGCAGAGTCAGAGCGATGTAACCTCTGGCCCTGCAACCGTAGGCTCCCCAGCATGGAGGAACAACAGAAAAGCCCATAAGGAGAAGATTGTACCCCTCTTACCTGGGCTGAAGCTCTCAGTCTCTCCTGCAGCAGTCCGCCTGGCCCCCTGAGCCACAACACGCAGCCCCCGGGCACACCAACATGGATCTCCCTGTGAGCAGTCTCTCCCCTGAGCTGGAGAGGCTGGGACCTCCGAGACAACCCTGCCAGTAATGGAGGGGGTGCTGGGATGGTCACTAGGAAAGATTTCACATGAGGTAAGCCTACCCTCCATTTTTGGAGAGAGCGCAGCTCCCCCTGGTTCCTGCAGGGCTTCCACCATGGCGGAGGAAACACAATAACTGAGGCCATGGTGGAAGAGGATGGATTTAAAAGCTGCATGTGTTTCCTGGAAAATGGGCGGGGCTACGCTCTCTCTCCAAGGCTGTCCTGAAAGACGATTTGAGAAAGTGATCCGAAAGTGATCCTTACCACTTGATTTAAACCCATGATTGCTGTGCAATGCACACGATTGTGACACGGTAGTACGGCAATTAGAGGTTTCAAACAGGTGTAAGGAGGCGACACTGTGCCAGGTGATCTTCGATTTATCCCATGTTGTTCAAGTAGATCTCCACCTCTTTAAGGTTGCCTACCCCTGGTGTAGAAGATGGTGAATGTTTGCTTTAACTGCACTAATCTCATTTCAAGAGAGAGTTTGTCATGGGCTGCAAACAATCATGAACTGCATCTAGTGGTCTGAGGGGACTTTTGGAGAGTCTACTGAAAATTAAGGTCTGTAAATGCTAGTTTCTACTTTGCTACCCTTCTTGTGGATAGGCACAATATTTGCTGTCCGCCAAACACATGAACTTTCCCGGTTAATTGTTTAAATTATTTGTTACATTCAGGTCTCCCTCAACATAAGTGCCATACCCAGTTTTCAGTTTAATAATTCTATTGTTTTTTTGTTTTTTTTTTCCTTCCATTTCTAAAGGTACATAAAAAAAAGTTTTGCCTCCTTTCTTTGTAGATTTAGCCATGTCCTCATCTTTCTGTGTGTTTCCCTCCTTTTTTCTATTTATATACACTTTTCTATTAGCTACAGTTTGTTTCTTTGAATCTCCTACCGTATATGCTAATTTTATTCTCTTTTTTTCCCTGTTTACCTCTTTATTGAACCATATTTGTTGTTTTCTTCCCTTTAACTAGTTTGCCTGACATATAACCTAGCTGTCCCCAGGATGGTAGACTTTATCAGTGCCCACTGATTGCTTACTCCTGTTTTACTCCCAATTAGGGATGAGCTCGGTGTTCGAGTCGAACATACGTTCGACTTGAACATCGGCTGTTCGATCGTTCGACGAAGATCGAACGTTTTGGGCTGTTCACGCAAAATTCGAGTGACGCGAACGGCCCACAATACACTGCGCCATCGCAGTGCAATCCCGGCGCTGTGATTGGCCAAGCATGCACTGTGACCCCGCATGCTTGGCCAATCCCAGCGCCGGCAGCGAGGAGAGCCATAATTGGCCACAGGCAGGATTGCCTGTGGCCAATTATAGCTCAGGGGGGTTTAGTACACGCCCCACACTATAAAAGGCCGCCAGCGCGGTGGCCTTGTGTAGTGTGTTCCGGTTCAGGGAGAGAGAAGGATAGGCAGGGACAGTGTTAGTGATATTTGTTCATTAACCTTGTTTGTAGGGAGAGCGAAGGATAGGCAGGGACAGTGTCAGTGATATTCTGCTAAACCTTGTGTGCAGGGAGAGAGAAGCATAGGCAGGGACAGTGTCAGTGATATTCTGCTAAACCTTGTGTGCAGGGAGAGAGAAGGATAGGCAGGGACAGTGTCAGTGATATTCTGCTAAACCTTGTGTGCAGGGAGAGAGAAGGATAGGCAGGGGACAGTGTCAGTGATATTTTTGCTAAGCCTCCTGCACAGTATACACCTGAAGCTAGCCCTTATTGCTGTGTTTTCCTGTTGTGTAACACAGGCAGGCATCTGCAGCACTTACAGCGGGCGTAGTGTGCTTCTTGCAAAATATTCACCAGAAGCTAGGAATTATTGCTGGTTTTCCCATCTCCCTGCAGGCCTTTAGAATGTCTGGAAGGCAAACAAGGAGAGGCAGACAGTCAGGAGTCAATTAAAGAGGGCAAGCAGGCTCTGTGTCTAGAGACAACAGTGTTGGTCGTGGACGCGGTGCATCGTCATCAGCGAATGGCCATGGGACACGCTTGTCCTTATTTTCGGCAGCTGGACATGTTGAGCCGCATCATGCCGAAGACTTGGTAGAGTGGATGACCAAGCCCTCCTCATCCTCTCTCACCCAGGCTCAGGGTACTGGCAAAGCAGCTGCCAAAGCGTCCTCAATGTCATCATCAGTCACTCCTTCCCTAGACCCACCGTGTCCTCCTGAGGAGTCCCCCGAACTGTTTGAGCACAGTGTTGGGTACATGCTCCAGGAGGATGCCCAACATTTCGAAGAGTCTGATGATGATACCCAGCTAGAGGAAGGCAGTAGCGTGAGAGCAGAGAGAAGGGATGCTCAAGAAAACCACCAATCTGACAGTCATGTTCCAGCAGCTGCAGCATACTGCCAGATTGGTTCCAGTGATGAGGAGGGAGGGGATGATGAGGTCACTGACTCCACGTGGGTGCCTGATAGGAGAGAGGAGGAGGAGGAGGAGGAGGAGGATGAGGAGGAGGCACATCTCCAACGAGGAAGGATGCCCTCCGGGGGCCAGCGTAAGGGCAGCACACCGACTGAATCACACCGCAGAGCTCTGCCTGTGCAGGGTGCTGCCTCTGCCCGTTATTCCAAAAGTTCTTTGGTGTGGGCCTTTTTTGAGTCGAGTGCATCAGATCGCACCGCTGCTGTTTGCAACATATGTCTCAAGCATATCTTGCGTGGCCAAAACATCAGCCGCTTGGGCACCACATGCTTGACCAGACATATGTTGACCTGCCATGCAGCTCGCTGGCAAGCCTACCTTAAAGACCCACACCAAAGAACAAAGCGGACCTCTCCTTGCTCCGCATCAGCTGGGATCTCCAACCCCACTATACCTTCAGTCCTCTCTGAAACCTGCACTGAGAGGAATGAAGGTGTAGAATTAGGTGTGTCACAGCCAAGTACTTGTGGGCACTCTGCTAGCAGTACACCAACGTCCGATTCTAGCAGGCAAATTTCCCTGTCCCAGCTGCTGGACCGTCGAAAGAAGTTCACTCCCAGCCATCCACATGCCCAGCGGTTGAATGCTAGCTTGGCTACATTGCTAGCACTTCAACTGCTGCCTTTTCAGTTGGTAGACTCGGCCCCCTTCCATGAGTTTATGCAATGTGCGGTTCCTCAGTGACAGGTTCCCAAATGCCACTTTTTCTCACGGAAGGTGATTCCGGCTCTCTACCGGCATGTGGAAGGCAATGTCCATGCCTCGCTGGACAGGGCGGTCAGCGGTAAGGTGCATATTACCGCTGACTCATGGTCCAGCAGGCATGGACAGGGACGTTACCTTTCTTTCACGGCCCATTGGGTCACTCTTTTGGCAGCTGGGAAGGATGCAGGACAAGGTGCAGTAGTGTTGGAGGGTGTTCCGCCGCCACGCCTCCAAAATGCTACTACTGGTTGTTGTGACACACCTCTCTCCTCCACCCCCTCCTCTTCTTCTTCCTCCATGGCCTCTTCCTGTGCTTTGTCTCCGGAACCAGCGGTGCTCCGTAGGCGTTCAAGAGGCTACGCAAGTACGCAGGCAAAAAGATGCCATGCCGTGCTTGCGCTGGTGTGTTTGGGGGACAGGAGCCACACTGGGGAAGAGGTTCTGTCAGCTCTGCAGGGGCAGGCCGAGAGGTGGTTGACGCCACGCCAGCTTAAGGAAAGAATGGTGGTTTGCGACAATGGCACCAACCTCCTCTCCGCCCTCCAACAGGGACAACTGACCCATGTGCCCTGTGTGGCTCACGTCCTTAACCTGGTGGTGCAGCGGTTCTTTGTCAGGTACCCGGGCTTACAGGATGTCCTGAGACAGGCCAGGAAAGTCTGTTTGCATTTCCGCAGATCATATAATGCCAGTGCTTGGCTGGCTGAGCTGCAAAAGGAGTTGAACCTGGCCAAGAACCGCCTAATATGTGACATGCCCACCAGGTGGAACTCAACGTTGGCCATGCTACAGCGGCTGCACACGCAGCAGAGGGCCATCAATGAGTACCTGTGCGACTACGGCACCAGGACAGGGTCAGGGGAGCTCAGGTTTTTTTCACCACGCCAGTGGGGCATGATCAGGGATGCATGCACTGTCCTGGCACCATTTGAGGAGGCCACGAGGATGGTGAGCAGTGACAGTGCATGCATCAATGACACTGTACCGCTTGTCCACCTGTTGGAGCATACGCTGCGTGGAATAATGGACAGGGCACTTGAGGCAGAACAGAGGCAGGAAGAGGAGGACTTCCTTGCCTCTCAAGGCCCCCTTTACCCAGACAGTGTTCCTTCTGTCCCACCCATCCCACAGGAAGAGGACGAGGACGAGGACGAAGACGAGGACGAGGAGGATTGTGTCAGCATGGAGGTGGAGCCTGGCACTCAGCATCAGCAGCAGCAGTCTTTTAGGGATGATTTACAGTCCCAAGAAACACGTGGACTTGTACGTGGCTGGGAGGAGGTGGCTGCGGATCATGTCGTCCTTAGTGACCCAGAGGACTCTGGATCGAATGCCTCAGCTAACCTACGCTGCATGGCCTTCCTGATCCTGCAAAGTCTGCGGAAGGATCCTCATATTCTTCGGATCAAAGAGAGGGACCATTACTGGCTGGCCACTCTCCTTGATCCACGGTACAAGGGTAAGGTTGCGGACCTTATCTTACCGTCGCAGAGGGAGCAGAGGATGAGACAACTCCGGGAGGCCTTGCAGAAAGGTCTGTGCAACGAGTTCCCAGAGACTGGGAGGTTAAAAACTCCTGGTCCTGGACAACGAGTTGCTAAGGCTTCGGTCAGTCAAAGAAGGAGCGGTGGGGAAGGTGGCCGTCTGACCGATGCGTTCAGACAATTCTTTAGTCCGCAGCCCCAAGGTATGATCGGTTCCAGCAACCATCACCAGCGTCTGATATACATGGTGCAGGAATACCTAGGGGCAAGGTCAGACTTGGACACCTTTCCCACCGAAAATCCTCTGGCTTACTGGGTCTTGAGGATGGATCACTGGCCAGAGCTTGCACAGTATGCAATTGAGCTACTGGCCTGTCCTGCATCCAGCGTTCTTTCGGAACGCACATTCAGTGCTGCTGGATGCTTTGTCACGGATCACAGGGTGCGCCTGTCCACCGACTCGGTTGATCGACTGACCTTCATAAAGATGAACCAGTCTTGGATCACCACCAGCTACCAAGCACCTGAAGCTGAAATAACAAAATAATTTATTTTCAAATGTCACATCCCTTCAAGACTGATGCTGATGCTGAGTGACTGTCCTGTTATGTTGACTGACTATCCTCCTCCTCCTCAATGATCTGATTCATGATGATAGCTTGGAAGAACATTTTTTGTTTCTGGGTGCCGCCACCAGTGGCTAAGGCCCAATTTTTCAGCCCCTGTTTAACAGGGGCATGTAATTACAATTTTTGATGTAATGCTTTGCAGCAGGGCTCATTCCTGCACTCCAACTAGAGTATCTGGGAGAGGTTGCAGTGTCGTGGCACCAGCACCAGTGCCTAAGGCCCAATTTTTCAGCCCCTGTTTAACAGGGGCGTGTAATTACAATTTTTGATGCAATACTTTGCAACAGGGCTCATTACTGTGCTCCAAGTACAGTATCTGTGAGGGGTTGCAGTGTTGTGGCACCAGTGGCTAAGGCCCAATTTTTCAGCCCCTGTTCTACAGGGGCATGTAATTACAATTATTGATCTAATAATTCACAGCAGGGCCCATTCCTGCGCCCACCAAGAGTAACTGTGAGGGCTTACAGTGTTGTGGCAACACCACCACCACCACCAAAGGCCCAATTTTTCAGCCCGTTCAACAGGGGCATGCAATTACAATTCTTGATCTAATAATTCACAGCAGGGCCCATTCATGCGCCCACCAAGAGTAACTGTGAGGGCTTACAGTGTTGTGGCACCAGCACCACCACCAAAGGCCCAATTTTTCCTACCACTGTTCAACAATGGCATGTAAATACAATTCCTGATATAATAGTTCACAGCAAGGCGTTCCAGCGCCCACCAAGAGTAACTGTGAGGGCTCACAGTGTTGTGGCAACACCAACATGTAAGGGGCAAATTTCAGCAGAGTATATACGGCAGGCCCCTACTTTCAAACATCCAACTTGCAAACGGAAGGAGACAACAGGAAGTGAGAGGAAATCCACCCCTAGGAAAGGAAATTCTCCCCTGTATTGGAAAAAGATGTCTCCTCTCTACTGATGCTTTATCACCAATCCTTGTTTTAATAAAAACCCCACTTTTCAAAAACAGTTGTCATTGGGACGGAAAGTGAGGTGAAATGTTCTGAACAGGGGCACAGACAGCAAAACAAATGTTACAGGGGTGATAACCCTTCCCTATGTTTTCCAAAAAGCTTAAATATATATTTTTTGCTGGAGCTACACTTAAACAATGTACCTGTTCAAAATTAAAAAACAGATTCTACTTAAGAACAAACCTACAGTCCCTGTTATGTTTGCACCGCCTGTATACCGCCTGTGTTCAGAGTATATAGGGCCTTTTTTATTTTGTGTGCGGGGTTCCCCTTAATATCCATACAAGACCCAAAGGGGCTGGTAATGGGCTGGGGTAGGAGGGGGGGGTGATGGGGTAGCTATGCCATTTTTCTCAAAGATTTTCATCCATATTACCGGGACCAGACATTACATTAAAGCCGCAAGCAGTTTGAAATGGCTTTTTTTCCTTTAGAAATGTCATTTTGTGCAGGGACAGTTCTAAACATAGGAAACACATGCCACTTCACAGGCATACTTTAGACACCCCCCAGGTACGATATTTAAAGGAATATTTGACTTTTTTTTTTCACTTTATGCATCATTAAAATGACTGCTCCCCTCCCGAAAAACGGACACTTTAAAACTTTGTTTTGCATTGATACATGTTCCCTGGGGCAGAACCCGGGTCCCCAAACCCTTTTTAGGACAATAACATGCATATTAGTCGTTATAATTAGCACTTTAGATTTCGAACGTTCGCATCCATTGTATTTAATAGGGTTCTAACGTTCGCGTGAACTTTCCGTCCGTTCGAAGGTTCGAACGGGGGGGGGGGGGGGTGTTCGGCTCATCCCTACTCCCAATATTATAATAACATTTTTTTAGAAGTTAACCCATTTTAGCAAAATTTGTCTTTTTCAAATCCATAGCTTTAGTTTTTGCATATGATTTTTCATTTCTATTTTTAATATCAAACCAAGGTGATCACTAGAACCGAAATTTTCTTACACCATAGCATCAGACAATCAATCTTCATTTGTCAGTACTAGGTCTAGAAAATTATCACCACCTTAGGTCAGGCCTTTTACTAACTGATTCAGAGTAACCCTGTTCAGTGCCCCCATTACATCCTTGCTCCTGCTTGTTATTGAAGTTTGAGAATTCCAGTTATTGTCAGGCATGTTGAAGTCAACCATAACTAAAACCTCACCCTTCAATGACATTTAAGTTCTTGTCAATCAACATGTTATCACAATCTTTAGTCTGCCCTGGGGTCACAATTCTAAAGGAAGATCCCTTTATGGTTCGAAGGCACGCCCAGAGGGTTTAAGATATTTCAATTGTTTATATATTTTTTTTTTCTTTTTTGACAACTCCATCTCCCCTCTTTCCTACTCCCATCTTTTCTCTATATTGTGTACCCTGGTATAGTTATTTACCAGTCATTTGAATCATTGAACCAGGTCTCTGTAATTGCAACAAAGTCCAAGCTGTCCCTTGTCAGCTCACAAAGCTTGTTGCTTAATCTACAAGCATTACTGAACATGACATGACAAACCTTGCTACCTACTGCTGTATTTTTAGCACCAGAAACATTAGTTCACACCAAATGTCCTGGGGACCATTTGTGAGCGCATTCTCAATGCATGGCAACCAAAATGTAATGGTTCCCTATGAATGCAGTGCAAATGTGCACAAATGTGCATAAACGCAACGCACTTCAAAGCAAATCAATGCAAAAACAAAAAACAAACGCAATGCATGTAAAATGCATGCCAACGTATTACTATACATTACAAAAACGCAAAGTGCTGCAATGTGCATGCGGTACTGGATGCGGTATGATGAGAATGAGCCCTAACCAAATTAACGTAAAACTAAAGGCAAAACCTTTTTTTCGTTTTGGATAGAGTGGTAATGGATTAGAACCTCTGTCAGTTTTTATGGATGTCTGTCCCCATTAGGGAGATTCATCCTCTATATATCTGTCCTGTTTACCATTATCATTGAAAGTGAAAGTAAAATAAAATCCCATATTTTGGGTTGTCCCCAGAAAAGAGGGGAAATCTTCCAATGGAGACGCTAATTTTGGTGACCTGGGGGTCCCCAAGAAATTCCCTTAATTTGTAGGGATTTTCACTAACTTCCTGTTTTGGCTGTGGGACAGGAAGTGAAGGTAAATCTCCCCAATGGGGCAAAGAGGGCAAAAATAAACATTACAGGGGTTATAACGCTTCTTTAGTCTATCCAAAATAAAAATAAAAGTTTTGCTTATAGTTTTACTTTAACTGCCCTATTAGCCAAGTCCTTAGCACAAACCCTCACATTATTTTTTATCTGCTGGGGACAGAAATGCTCCTCATCAATTATATCTTTGCCCACATTTCTGAAGCCTCGTACACACGACCGAGTTTCTCGTCGTAAAAAACACGTCGTTTTTTTCGACGAGATTCTTGTTAAGCTTGTCGATTTTCTCGTCAAGCTTTCCATGCGTACACACTGACATTTCCCAATTTCCTCGTTGTTCTCCGCGGTCACGTCCAGCACGTACGACGGCACTATAAAGGGGAAGATCTTTTTTCTTGGTGCCACCCCTTGGGCTGCTTTTGCTGATCTCGTGTTACCGCGTGTGAAGTAAAAGTTTGGGAAGAGACGATTCGCGCTTTTCAGTCTTCCTACTTTTCAGATCGTTTTCTGCGGTTCAGTTTGTGCTTGTGGGTTCGTATCTTGACTTTCAGGGCGTCTAGGCAGGTCGTATCTGTTTTACAGTGCGTTCTTGCCTGTTCGTTTCTGTTTTTCAGTTCGTTATTCATAGGCCTTGCTGTTCTAAAGTGCGTTCTGTTCTGTACGTTCTGATAAGACGACCGTTTCCTAGCCATGTCGCCTGGACGTTCTCGTCGTCGAGTTCGTGCTGTGCGTGCGCTTGGTGTTGGTCTGCTTGTTTTGGACCAAGACCAGTCCATGAATGGTGTGAGGAGGAGTTCATGGACCAAGAATTGGTTGCTCCAGCGGGACCAATTCTGCCACATGCCTCTGCTGCGGGAGATCGTCGAGAATAATCCTGAGGACTACAGGAATTTTCTGCGGATGTCTGACCCTGTTTTTCAGGAACTGTTGGCTTTGGTGTCCCCCTATATTACCAGGAAGGACACCGTTATGCGGGAAGCCATCAGTGCTGAGCAGAGGCTCATCGCCACGTTACGTTATCTGGCGACAGGGAGAAGTCTTCAGGACTTGAAGTTCACGACAGGCATCTCCCCCCAGGCTCTGGGCCTCATAATCCCAGACACCTGTTCTGCTATTATACAAGTCCTGCAGGAGGACTATATTAGGGTAAGTTTTCTCCATTAACATCACATTTTATGTATTACATGTATGCTAATGTATTGTATTTCTTTCATCCTTCCCTAATTACCATGATTGTAATATGCTGAGAATGTCCCCTTTGTCCTCATGCATGCTGGAAGCTTTAGATTGCCCCTTTTTTCTCCTCCATGCATATTTCCCTTCACTAACCTTTCCAGCAGGGGCGCCTGTTGCTCCAAATGTTTGGGGGTTCAAACCCCAATTTAGGAAATAAACTTCCTCTTTTTTTGCTCTGGTGCCTATTAAACGCCCCCATTTGTTCCCTCCAATGCAGCCATTTTGTCCCCTCCAATGCAGCCAGTTCCCCCCCAGCCCTGCACTTACCTTCTTGTGGTCAGCGCCATCCTTCTTCTGTCCTTGATGTCTTCTCCTTCCCTTGATGTTGCATCAGCCAATCATGTTACCATTAAACAGACTTGGTGAACATGATTGGCAGAGCAGCCTGTCAGTGTTTACCCAAGGAATGCCCCCCCCTGCGTCCCCTATTTAACTTTTCTGCAGCCAATTACATCCCTCAGGCTGTAATGTGCAAGACAATTTTCCTTACTGTTTCTGATATGCAATTTTAAGCCCATAAATGCCGCAGTTCTTCATATGTCGGTCGCTTAACAGGGGGCCATCCACCTGAATAGTGGGTGGCATAGACAATACATAGGTTAATGCAAGGCATAAACCTATGTATTGTTCTGAGTGAGGGGCACAGGAGAGAGGGGGCAGTGCTCCAGCGCCCACTCTGGACGCACCGCCACTGCAATGCTATCCTGTGGCCAAACACATCTACCCACCCATCCCCATTAAAATTTATTAATGGACCATCATAGGGGGTGATGAATATGATACATGAGCCTTCCATTATACTTATTTAAAACACCTTAATAAACGTAGACTTTGCTTGATGTTGGCCTCTAATGTATTTTCTTAGAATCTCCTTGTAATGTTTGATTTGTGTATTCTAATATTTTTTCATCTTGTTTGACTCCACAGCTTCCTTCCACGCCACAGGAATGGCAGACTGTGGCATCGGAGTTTGCCACGCGGTGGGACTTCCCCAACTGCGGTGGTGCTATAGACGGGAAGCACGTCCGCATCGTGCCGCCACCCCGTTCTGGGTCCTACTACTTCAATTACAAGGGGTTTCATAGCATTGTGCTGATGGCGGTGGTGTCAGCACGGTATTAATTCCTCTATGTTGATGTAGGGAAGAATGGCCGGATGTCCGATGGGGGATCCTTCATCCAGACGGAGTTTGCCCTCCGTCTCCAGAGTGACGACCTTGCATTGCCACCGGATGCAGGGAATATTGAAGGACTCCCCTTTGTTTTTTTGGCTGATGAAGCCTTCGGGCTCGGACCACATCTTATGAGGCCATTTCCTCAGAGGACCCTGACCCCAGAGAAGAGGGTGTTCAATTACCGGCTGGCCAGGGGCCGAAGAGTCGTTGAAAATGCCTTCGGCATAATGGCCAGCCGGTTCCGCCTTTTTAGGACTCCCATCCACTTGGCGGACTACAAAATAAACTATGTAGTGTTATGCTGCTGTGTGCTACACAATTTTCTTTGCCGCAAATCTAATTCATATATGGCCTCAGTTTTGCCTGAGGCTGGACTTTCCCCTGATAATCCCCTGCTGGGCCTGGAATCTGCCCGTGCTGGCTTGCCCCCCCAAAATGCCCGTGATGTTTGGGACAAATACATGGACTATTTCACGGGTAGGGGGGCAATTCCTATGCCAGGCTATGTCTAAAGATTGCTGTCTAACGATCCAAATAAAAATCTTGTTTAAACTTCTAACTTTTCTTGGTTTCCTGTCTCCTAGTTTGTCTTAGTGCATTTGTAGTGCCAAGTGTATTTTCCTTTAGTAAATACCAACCATTTCACTATGTAACCTTAAAAAAATGTACCAAATAAGGTTAGAGCATATTAGAAAAAGAAGCTACACGTTGTTTGTGTTCAAATCTTTTACTATGTGCAAATTCACACACCTTTCTTTTTTTTTTTTTTTACATTTTTTGTTTGCCTGGCCACAAACCGGCAATTGTTTTCTTAGGAAAATACAAAAACAACAGTTGCATTACAAAAATTACAAAATTGGATACCTCGGAGCAATCTGAGACATTCACTTACACAAACTATATGTCTCTATGTGCCCGTCCTAATATGGGGTCCTGCCACCCCTTGCCCAGCCAAAAATTGAATATGCACACAATTGGGATTATTTTCCTATAGGGATTTTAGACTCCTGATCCCTATTGTCAACATGTGCTATCTGCCATCAGGGGTGATCAATGGACGTGTTTTGGGGGTGCAACCCCTTCCTCAGTTCACCTACTTTAGATACGAGGAAGGGGTTGCACCCCCAAAAGACGTACATGGATATCCCCTGATGGCAGATAGCACATGTTGACACACTGTGTGCAGATTCAATTTTTGGCTGGTTTGATTGTCAAAAAGTTTTTTACAAGTAGAAGAATAAACATGAACAAAAGGGGTTTGGGATGCCTTATTGAATTCTCCCCAAAACATAGAGAATGTCTTTAAATGTTTGATCCATCACATGAATTCTTTCTTTAATTTTGTCCAGGTCCGTGCTACATTCCATCACTTGCTGGATGAGGCGGAGGGCACTGTCAGCAGAGAAACCTGTACTATCCTTCACCCCAACATTCACATCCCCTAAAAACAAAATAACAAGTTATTATAACTCTGCAGGCCTACCTCTCTTACCTGAAGCTGTGGTGACAGATACTGACCTGTTGTGGTGACCAGTTCCACAACGTCATCCACCTCTCCTTCCTGCACTTCTCCTTCCTCCACCTCAACTTCCTCTACATCCTTCGTTTGTGGGTCTTTGGGAGTTTGGGGTTGTTGTGAAGCTGTGGGGTTCTTGTGCTCCCTGGAGTGTCCTCCTCCCAGTCTTCTCTCCCCTATGAGAATCAAACAAAAGGTAGAGTTATCACACAGAAATTCTCTATGTTAAACAAAAAAACAGGCTAAATTGCTTGGAAGTGGGGTACAAGTGTGTGTTTGGGCGGAAGTTAAAGATGAATGCATTATTTCTGACCAAGAATATGTTTAGTATTCACCTTTGTCTGTAATTTTTTAGACATGTGGGCAACACAAAAATTCTCTGATGCACCTGTGTGGGACACCCAAAAAAGGCGGGTCTGGTGGCCCACACTATAGTGCTCCAAAGTACAGATGTGGAAGCAGCTGCTGAGTGTCCTCTCCTTTACACTGACAAAAGTTTGCATTTCATTCTCTTTACAAACACATCATCTAGCCTAAAACTTTGTGCCCCAAATTTCCAAAAAAAAGGCAGATGTCTAATTACTTTTGTGGCTGTAAAATACGCCAAAACAGCGGATAGTGGCCGAACGAAGTGTCTGTAACGTAACGAACGATTACTGTGCCCAACCAAGTTCAAAATATAACATTTTGGAAGGAAGTCCAATAAGAAAAAAAAAATAAACCAGCAACATGTCAGTTTAGAAAAGGATTAATAGCATAAAAGTGTACATTTTACTTACTTTTTGCAAGCATTCTCTTAATGCTCCTTAACTGCTCTGGCTCCCTCAGTTTGAGGTCTGACCACCTCTTTCTGAGCTGCTCATTTGAGCGTTTCACCCTGAAATTCGTCTTCAGACTCTTCACGACTTTAGTGAGGATTTTGGCCTTCCTTCTATTTGGTTTGCTATACGGCCCATGCTTTGCGTCATAATCCGACTTGAGCAAGATGTCCACCATCTCCGCCATCTCGGCAAAAGACATATTCGATGCCTTGAATCTCCTCCTTGATCGCGACGTTTCCTCGGTCTCCGGGCTTGTCTCCTCCTCGTTAGTTGCGGAATTATCAGACACCTGCTGTAACTCCGCCATATCTGTCTGCGCGCCGAAAGAGAAGGGGCGGGGAAAAGATGTTAGTTAGAACGTCATGGGCGGGCGACGTGTGCGGAGCGACGTGTTCGAATTTTGACGCATGCGTGGTGTGTATATAGCAAACACACATGTGACTATAGTACGTTTGGTGTGCGGAGAGAGGAGTTCAAGTGACGGACGTGCGAACGAAGGTATGTGATTTTGTGACTTGGACAAATTGTTGGCCTATACTGTTTTGAGAATGTTGTAGGATATATATGGTGACTACGATGTTAAGGAGGTTAGACTGTTTGCCTCACATTAGTTATATATTATTTCTTAAACTTGCAGATACAATATGAAATGTCTTTATTAGCGACAAAGAGTTCCTGGCAGAATTTATTGACCGGGTAAGGGAGCTGCCCGCTCTGTGGGAGACGAAAAACCCCATCCATAAAAAAAGAGGGGTGAGAAAAGCAGCGCTGGAGAAGCTGCTCCCATTTGTGCAGACCAAGGTGCCCACAGCCACAGCAAAACAAGTGGACACTAAAATTGGGAGCTTGAGAGGCACCTACAGGACTGAACGCTCTAAGGTCCTGGCTTCTCAGAGGTCAGGAGCAGCAGCAGATGATGTGTATGTCCCGAATTTGTGGTACTACAGCAGGATGTCCTTCCTGGATGATCACATTGAGGCAAGGCCATCACTCTCCACTCTTCCCCCCAGACTTCCCTGCAGCCAACCTGAGCCTTCTCTGGAGCAAGAGGAGGCAGCCATCCTGGATGATCCTGATTTGGCCATCTGGAGCCAGGTATAGTATTAAATGAAATTGCATTGGGATAAAATTAATGTTTGACAAATATGTCAAGATGAGAAACATACAATATTTTGGGTTCCACAAGTGAAATCAAGATCTCGAGACATTAGTCTGCACTTAATTGGGTGCTAAATAGTCAATCTGATGTAGGTGTAAATTAGAAAAAATGAATTCTGGATTTACATTCTAATTGCTTCAATCATGTTTATAAAGTTTGATGCAAAGATTAAACCAACATATTAAACTATGTCCCTTTTTCATACACAGGATGAAATCAGCCAGGAGGAGGGTCTGGAAACTGTCAGGCAGGAGGAGGAAGGGCCCAGGGGCAGCCAGGAGGTGGCAGGGCCCAGTGGCAGCCAGGAGGTGGCAGGGCCCAGTGGCAGCCAGGAGGTGGCAGGGCAAAGGAAAAGCACCAGATCCCAGGTGCCTCCCATCCGGCTTCCCAAAAGAGGCAGGAGGGACAGGACCACCAGTGAGGCAGCAATGGCCCTTATTAAAGAGGCCCATGCCACACTCAAAGAGCCCACATCCCCTGAAGAGGCCATTGCCGGCCTAGTGGAGGCAAAGTTCAAGGTGATGAGCATGGAGCAACGCCTCCTATGCGAGCCCCTGCTCATCACCTTGCTCAACAAGGGGGTGATGGAAAAAATTACCCCCAATACCGCCATTTGTGAGGTGGCACAACTGTCCCAACCTCAACCTCCTCCTCCACCTCCACATTCTTCTTCTGCCCCACCCCCTTCTCTTCCACCTCCACCTTGTTCTTCCGCCCCACCCCCTTCTCCTCCACCTCCACCTTGTTCTTCCGCCCCACCCCCTTCTCCTCCACCTCCACCTTGTTCTTCTGCGCCACCCCCTTCTCCTCCACCTCCTCCTCCTCCTGACAGGAGTAACCCTCTAGTGGCCCAGCCTCCAGCCAAACGAAGAAGGGAGGCTGCAGGGAAGGCTTCAGGAAAGGTTGCAGGGAAGGTTGCCAGGAAGACGAGGAAGTGATGGCCTTGCTTCATTGTTGTCGGAAAGAAGGCAGCCTGTTGTAGTACCACACACTTGGGACATATATATCACCTGCTGCTGTTCCTGACCTCTGGGAGGCCAGCATCAGATTGTGTTCAGAAATGTTGGCCTTCTCAAGCTCCCAATTTTAGTGTCCACACAGGGTTGCTGTCTGCTCTGGGGTCCCTGGGATGCACAAATGGCAGCAGCTTCTCCAGCGCTGCCTTCTCTTTATTTTAGTTCAAACATGAATAAATGTTATTTTTCTTTAAGTTCATACTTGACTATGTGTATTTGTAAAAATGTAAAATCTAGCTTTGGAGTAAGCAGATCCATTTGACTGACCAAAAAAAGGGACAGATAACAACCCCCCCAAAAAAATAACAATCGTATTTCCCAAAAAAGTGTGTAAAATTTAAATAATATATATTAAAAGATTCAATGGGAGATCACTACCAAAACATTGCGAAATTACAATTAACATCAGTTAGAAAAATAACTAATTTTTTAATATTCCTAAAAACTTGCACGATATAATACACACAAATCTTCTTAAGAGCAACAAGAAAAATAAAAAAAAAAACATAGTCATAACTCTGTGTGAATATCAGCAGCAAAAGAAGTTCATTCGTTTGGATTAATGTCACATTCTAATGAAGATTTCAATGCACAACATTTAAACGATGCAAAAATTTGGAGCGTGACGAATGTGCTATCTCCATTACGAAGGCTTGTTTTACCAGAAGATGCGCTCCCGTCTCATAGTTGCTTGTGAGCATGCGCGCTTTTGGAAGAGTCGTAAAAGCATACACACGAACCATTTTCTCGTCACAAAACAGGCCGACGAGAAACACGACGAGGAAATCTGAAATCCTGACGAGAAAATAGAGAGCAGGTTCTCTATTTTCTCGTCGAGATTCACTGCAATTTTCTCGTCGTAAAACCATACACACGAACGGTTTTCTCGACAAAAAAGCTCACGCGGCACTTTTCTTGCCGGTTTTGGATGAGAAACTCGGTCGTGTGTACGAGGCATCAGTTTAATTGCATGTCCAAAAACTCCTGAATTCCATATTATGAAGCTCAGTGCCATTGCGTGAGGGATGCAGACCATCTCTTTTGTAAAGCTCAATATCAGACCAACTGCTAGCATCAAGATTAACATAACAAAAATATTCAGCTTTGCACCAATATTTTAACCAAACACTGAACTCTGCTATACTAAGGACTTTTCCTTGTTGTGCATTATAGACAGGTAAGACCTCTGAAAATGTAAGAGTATACCCTTAAAGGTCAAGATCCTGATTCAAATTATGAAAACCTTTCCGTGCAGAGCTTTACATCAGATACAGAGACACTTTTTCATCTTCATTTTCAATCCTCCTGTAAACAGCAATATACTGTATGTACCGTATATACTCGAGTACAAGCCGAGTTTTTCAGCACATTTTTTTGTGCTGAAAATGCCCCCCTCGGCTTATACTCGAGTCACCTTTTTGCGCCTGATCTCCCGGATTTTGGGGACCCGGTACCGGCCGGCCCTAGGTCCCCTGGACCCCAATCTTTGCACACATGTAGCCCCACTCTTCATCTACAAGTGTGCAAAGTTTGTTGTCCGCAGGACCTACGGCCGGGGAGCACCGATTTTTCAAAGCCGGGCACCCCTTCTATAGACTCCCATGTTAAATGGTAATTTCTCCAGTGATTTTGGGGACACGGTACTGGCCGGTTATAGGTCCCCTGGACCCCAAACCAAGCGCACATGTATCCCCATTTCTCCTCTACAAGTTTGCAAAGTTTGTTGTCCGGGAGACCTACGGGCGGGGAGCATTGATTTTTCAAAGCCGGGCACTCCTTCCATAGAATCCCATGTTAAACGTCAGTCTAGGCATGGGCACAGTAAGGCATGGGCACACAGGTAAGCCTTAATGTAGGCTTACCTGTAGGTGCAAGTAGTATCAGAGGGTTTACAACCACTTTAAATGTTCGGTTTAGAGATTTGTTTTTTTGTTCAGGTATGGAATAGGTAATGTCAAAGTTTAATTAGGATTAACCACTTAACGACCGCTCACTGTATATGTACGTTGGCAGAATGGCACCGACAGGCACAATCACGTACAGTGTACGTGATTGCCTTTGTACAGTTGGGGGGTCCGATCGGACCCCCCTCCTATACAGTGAGTGGTCGGTATTCGTTGGGGAGCGATCCGACATGAAGGGACGGCCGTTCGATTCTGGCCACCCCCCCGCGATCGCTCCCGGCGAATGGAAATGCTTCCTCTGCTGTGTAATATAAACACAGGCAGAGGAAGCAGGAGGAAGTGATGTCATCTCTCATGCGGCGCTCACATATACCGAGCGCCGTACAAGAGAAGACACACAGGTCAGTGCACTAACACTACACTGACACCAGGACACATAGGCACACAAATCGCCCCCCAGGCCCCCCCAGATCACCCCCCAGCTCCCAGTCACAGTGTCACTGATTGCAGTGACCATTTATTTAGTGATCACTGCAATCAGTGACATTTGTGACTGTAAAAGTGTCACTACATTTCGTTTTAGGTCCAGTGTAGCCCCCTAACCCCCCCCCCTAATAAAGATTTAACCCCCTGATCACCCCCCAGATAACCCTTTCACCCCCTAGCACCGCCATCGCCAAGCGATCATTTTTCTGATCGCTGCCTTAGCGTCGGTGATGCAGATCGGTAGCCAGTAATTTTTTTTAGGATCGCCGCAGGTTTTTATAGCATCAGGTACCCCCATAAATTATCTAATAAAGGTTTAACCCCCTTGATCGCCCCCCCAGGGTAACCCTTTCACCCCCTATCACCACTGTCGCTAAGCGATCGTTTTTCTGATCGCTGTTTTAGTGACGGTGATGCCGATCGGTAGCCAGTAATTTTTTTTAGGTTCGCCGCAGGTTTTTATAGCGTCAGGTACCCCCATATATTATCTAATAAAGGTTTAACCCCCTAATTGCCCCTAGTTAACCCTTTCACCAGAGATCACCATATAAGTGTTACGGGTGACGCTGGTTAGTTAGTTTGCTTTTTATAGTGTCAGGGCACCCGCCGTATATATAACCCAATAAAGGTTTAACCCCCTGATCGCCCGGCGGGTGATATCAATTAGGTTTTAGCATCAGAGAGGGTCTGCTTCACACCCCAGGCAGCGTCAGGTTAGTGCCAGTAACGCCAACACCCACGCGTGAAGCATACACCCCCCTTAGTGGTATAGTATCTGAACAGATCAATATCTGATCTGATCAGATCTATACTAGCGTCCCCAGCAGTTTAGGGTTCCCAAAAATGCAGTGTTAGCGGGATCAGCCCAGATACCTGCTAGCACCTGCGTTTTGCCCCTCCGTCCAGCCCAGGCCACCCAAGTGCAGTATCGATCGATCACTGTCACTTACAAAACACAACACACATAACTGCAGCGTTCGCAGAGACAGGCCTGATCTCTGCGACTCCAGTGCTGTAGGAGGTGATTTCACCACCACAGTTAAAAAAAAAAAAAAAGCATATATGCCGAAGCATTGGGGCATCAGGGGCGGAGGAGCGGAGGAGCGATTTTGCTCCTAATGCCGCGTACATACGGTCGAAATTCCGACGGAGGCTTGCCCGTGGAAAAGTCCGACCATGTGTGTGCGGCATAACTTTTTTGCGGGGGAGGATGCCCCCATGCTTCGGCATATATAAATGGTGCATGTATGCCCATCATTAGAAGTGGGTGGATGAAGGGCGGTATTCTAATGGTGGGCATACCCACCGATCAATCTCTTTTTTCGTTCAGCCAACTGGCTGCATGAAAAAAAAAAAGATTACAATACATGACCAACAAGGACCAGCAACGTACTGGTATGTTGCTGGACTTTGAATGTTTATACCAGAATGATGCCTGCGGGTTTACGTATCATCTTGGTATCATTCTTTTCAGCCAGCGGCCGGCTTTCATGTAAAAGCAATCCTAGTGGCTAATGAGCCTCTGGACTGCTTTTACAAGCAGTGGGAGGGAATATCCCCCCCCCCCCGGATATAAAAAGCGCCATTGGGAAATTGGGAAAGCATTTTATCACACCGATCTTGGTGTGGTCAAATGCTTTGAGGGCAGAGGAAAGATCTAGGGTCTAGAAGACCCCAGTTTTTTCAAAAAAAGAGTACCTGTCACTACCTATTGCTATCATAGGGGATATTTACATTCCCTGAGATAACAAAATATGGAAGGAACAATTTAAAAATAAAATAAAAAAGCAAAATTAATAATAAAAAAAAAAAGCACCCGTCCTGCCCTGCTCTTGCCCAATGGCGAACGCAAGCGTCGGTCTGGCGTCATATGTAAACAGCAATTGCACCATGCATGTGAGGTATCACCGTGAAGGTCAGATCGAGGGCAGTAATTTTAGCAGTAGACCTCCTCTGTAAATCTAACGAGGTAACCTGTAAAGGCTTTTAAAAATGTATGTAGTTTGTCGCCAATGCGCGTTTGTGCAAAAATTTTAAAGCATGTCGTGTTTGGTATCTATGTACTCGGCCTAAGATCATCTTTTTTATTTCATCAAACATTTGGGCAATATAGTGTGTTTTAGTGCATTAAAATTAAAAAAAGTGTATTTTTTCCCCAAAAAATGCGTTTGAAAAATCGCTGCGCAAATACTGTGTAGAAAAAAAATGCAACACCCACCATTTTAATCTGTAGGGCCTTTGCTTTAAAAATATATATAATATGTTTGGGGGTTCAACATAATTTTCTTGCAAAAAAAAAAAAAATGTTTTCATGTAAACAAAAGTGTCAAAAAGGGCTTTGTCTTCAAGTGGTTAGAAGAGTGGATGTAAGCTTCCTAATGTTGTGTATAAAATGCCAGAACAGTTCAAACCCCCCCCAAATGACCCCATTTAGGAAAGTAAACACCCCAAGCTATATACTGAGAGGCATGTCGAGTCCATGGAATATTTTATATGTTGACACAAGTTGCGGAAAAAATAATTTTTTTTTTTTTTTTTTTTGCACAAAGTTGTCACTAAATGATATATTGCTCAAACATGCCATGGGCATATGTGGAATTACACCCCAAAATACATTCTGTTGCTTCTCCTGAGTACGGGGATACCACATGTGTGAGACTTTTTGGGAGCCTAGCCGCGTACGGGACCCCAAAAACCAAGCACCGCCTTCAGGCTTTCTAAGGGTGTAAATTTTTGATTTCACTTCACACTGCCTATCACAGTTTCGGAGGCCATGGAATGCCCAGATGGCACAAACCCCCCCAAATGACCCCATTTTGGAAAGTAGACACCCCAAGCTATTTGCTGAGAGGTATGGTGAGTATTTTGCAGATCTCGCTTTTTGTCACAAAGTTTTGAAAATGTAAAAAAAAAAAAAATATTTTCTTTCTTCATTTTCAAAAACAAATGAGAGCTGTAAAATACTCACCATGCCTCTCAGCAAATAGCTTGGGGTGTCTACTTTCCAAAATGGGGTCATTTGGGGGGGTTTTGTGCTATTTTGACATTTTATGGCCTTCGAAACTGTGATAGCTAGTGAGGAGTGAAATCAAAAGTTTGTGCCTAGAAATCCTGAAGGCGGTGCTTGGATTTCGGGGTCCCGTACGCGGCTAGGCTCCTAAAAAGTCCCACACATGTGGTATCCCCGTACTCAGGAGAAGCAGTAAAATTTATTTTGGGGTGTAATTCCACATATAACCATGGCATGTGTGAGCAATATATCATTTAGTGACAACTTTTTGTATTTTTTTTTTTTTTTTTTGTCATTATTCAATCACTTGGGACCAAAAAAATAAAAAAATTCAATGGGCTCAGCAGGCCTCTCAGCAATTTTGTTGGGGTGTCTACTTTCTAAAATGGGGTCATTTGGGGGGGTTTTGTGCTATTTTGGCATTTTATGGCCTTCAAAACTGTGATAGGTAGTGAGGAGTGAAATCAAAAATTTGCGCCCTTAGAAATCCTGAAGGCTCAACATGCCTCTCAGCAATTTCCTTGGGATGTCTACTTTCCAAAATGGGGTCATTTGGGGGGGGGGTTTGTACTGCCCTGCCATTTTAGCACCTCAAGAAATGAGATAGGCAGTCATAAATTAAAAGCTGTGTAAATTCCAGAAAATGTACCCTAGTTTGTAAACGCTATAACTTTTGCGCAAACCAATAAATATACGCTTATTGACTTTTTTTTTACTAAAGACATGTGGCTGAATACATTTTGGCCTAAATGTATGACTAAAATTGAGTTTATTCGATTTTTCTTATAACAAAAAGTAGAAAATATCATTTTTTTTAAAAAGAATTTCGGTCTTTTTCCGTTTATATCGCAAAAAATAAAAATCGCAGAGGCAATCAAATACCATTAAAAGAAAGCTCTATTTGTGGGAAGAA
Source organism: Rana muscosa (assembly GCA_029206835.1). Lineage (NCBI taxonomy): Eukaryota > Metazoa > Chordata > Amphibia > Anura > Ranidae > Rana > Rana muscosa. The sequence goes on from CM055118.1 coordinate 727,152,787, forward strand.
AAGGACGCAAATTTCGTTTGGGTACAACATTGCATGTCCGCACAATTTACAGTTAAAGCAGCGCAGTGCAAAATTCTGAAATCACCTCTGGTCCTTTAGCTACCAAATGGTCCGGGGCATAAGTGGTTAAGATAGGGGTTGTTTTTCTGTAGTGATAAATTGGAATCTCATATTTATAGGCATAATACATTTCATAGTGTTGAAACTATTGAGCCCAAATCTCCCAATGCAATGCAAAATAATATTGTATCATACCCATCCGATTCACACATCCTTGCATTTTCTGTGTAATCAAAATGACAGAAAAAATATATTTTAACGTCCTAAGAGTCATAAAAAAGAATTTATTCCATATGCCCCCATTGTGTCTAAGGCCTTTGGGAACCTGAGTGACCGGAGAGGAGAGCAATGATTTGCAGTACACATCATATACAGTGCCTTGCGAAAGTATTCGGCCCCCTTGAACTTTATCATTTTGCCACATTTCAGGCTTCAAACATAAAGATATAAAATTTTTATTTTTTGTGAAGAATCACCAACAAGTGGGACACAATTGTGAAGTGGAACGAAATCTATTGGATATTTTAAACTTTTTTAGCAAATAAAAAACTGAAAAGTGGTGCGTGCAAAATTATTCGGCCCCTTTACTTTCAGTGCAGCAAACTCACTCCAGAAGTTCAGCGAGGATCTCTTAATGATCCAATGTTGTCCTAAATGACTGATGGTGATAAATAGAATCCACCTGTGTGTAATCAAGTCTCTGTATAAATGCACCTGCTCTGTGATAGTCTCAGGGTTCTGTTGAAAGCGCAGAGAGCATCATGAAGACCAAGGAACACACCAGGCAGGTCCGTAATACTGTTGTGGAGAAGTTTAAAGCCGGATTTGGATACAAAAAGATTTCCCAAGCTTTAAACATCCCAAGGAGCACTGTGCAAGCGATCATTTTGAAATGGAAGGAGTATCAGACCACTGCAAATCTACCAAGACCTGGCTGTCCCACTAAACTTTCAGCTCAGACAAGGAAAAGACTGATCAGAGATGCAGCCAAGAGGCCCATGATCACTCTGGATGAACTGCAGAGAACTACAGCTGAGGTGGGAGAGTCTGTCCACAGGACAACAATCAGTCGTACACTGCACAAATCTGGCCTTTATGGAAGAGTGGCAAGAAGAAAGCCATTTCTCAAAGATATCCATAAAAAGTCTTGTCTAAAGTTTGCCACAAGCCACCTGGGAGACACACCAAACATGTGGAAGAAGGTGCTTGGCCACAATGCAAAACGATATGTTTGGCGTAAAAGCAACACAGCTCATCACCCTCAACACACCATCCCCACTGTCAAACATGGTGGTGGCAGCATCATGGTTTGGGCCTGCTTTTCTTCAGCAGGGACAGGGAAGATGGTTAAAATTGAGGGGAAGATGGATGCAGCCAAATACAGGACCATTCTGGATGAAAACCTGTTGGAGTCTGCAAAAGACCTGAGACTGGGACGGAGATTTATCTTCTAACAAGACAATGATCCCAAACCTACAGCAAAATCTACAAAGGAATGGTTCACAAATAAACGTATCCAGGTGTTGGAATGGCCAAGTCAAAGTCCAGACCTGAATCCAATCGAGAATCTGTGGAAAGAGCTGAAAACTGCTGTTCACAAACGCTCTCCATCCAACCTCACTGAGCTTGAGCTGTTTTGCAAGGAAGAATGGGCAAGAATTTCAGTCTCTCGATGTGCAAAACTGATAGAGACATACCCCAAGCGACTTGCAGCTGTAATCGCAGCAAAAGGTGGCTCTACAAAGTATTAACGCAAGGGGGCCGAATAATTTTGCACGCCCCACTTTTCATTTTTTTCTTAGTTAAAAAAGTTTCAAAAAACCAATAGATTCCGTTCCACTTCACAATTGTGTCCCACTTGTTGGTGATTCTTCACAAAAAATTTTAATTTTATATCTTTATGTTTGAAGCCTGAAATGTGGCAAAAGGATGAAAAGTTCAAGGGGGCCGAATACTTTCGCGAGGCACTGTAATTATTAGATAGCTATGCTGAGGTATCATTTCAGCATTCTCTGAAGTTCTAATTAGATTGCAGGTATGGAGCAGCTGAAAGGTAACATGATCATGAGGAAATATATTGCTGAACTCTTTCTGAAAATGCTAGTTTTCTGACTGTATACTTTAAAGCGGTAGAAACCGCATAAAAAAAAAAAAAACACAGGGACCGGCCAGTTTAAGACATAATGTGCTAGTATGCATCGCATACTAGCACATTATGTCTTAATGTGCTAGTATGCATCGCATGTGCATCTGTCTTTTCTTTGGCTTTTTCCCCTCTGTTTTCACCTGGTGATATTGCCAGTAGCACGCCTCTTGTGGCAGTGAGACACCACTTTGGATGAACGAACACAAGAGGTGCAGCAAACAGCAGCATTGTTAGTTTAAAAGGGAGGGTAGTGTTAATTGTATTAGCAAATTTAAATTCACTAACAAATACAACTAAACTCCAGCCCATACTTTAAAATTAATTTCCTTTTGGGATAAAGGTTTTGCATGTATAAAAAAAAAATCAGATCATTTAAATCCACGAAACTGATACATTCTGCTGGAGAACTAGAGAGCTTGTGCTTTTGAAAGACAACAGACTTGCTGACTGGATCACCAGATGAAAATAAAGAATTAAAGCCTAAAAAAGGAAACAAATACAGACATTACATCTCACAACTGGTAAACTGCAATATAATAAATGTTTGCTTTTGGGTTTAACCACTTAGCAACCACCTGCCGACAAATAACGTCGACAAGGTGGTTGCTTAACTCTGGGAGGACGTTATATAACGTCCTCCCAGAATCGCGCTCCCGCGCGCCCCCTGGGGCGCGCACACGGGAATCTCCAGAGGACCCGGCGCATCACGAATCGCGGTAAATCGCCGCTGATAGCGGCCGTTTACCACGTGATCGCTCTGTCAAATGACGGAGCAATCACTTGTAAACAGACCGGCGTCATGTGATGACGCCGGTTCCTCTCTCCCCTCTCTGTACCGATCGGTACAGTGTGAGAGGAGAGGGGAGGGAGCGGATCATGTCAGCTCCCTCCCCCATGTCAGATCATGTCAGCTGTGGGCTGGATCTGTGACAATTGCAGTCACAGATCCAGCCATCCATGCGCAATACTCTGCAATACCCTGGTGCAATACTCTGCAATACCCTGGCGCAATACCCTGCGCAATACCCTGCACAATACCCTGCACAATACCCTGCACAATACCCTGCACAATACCCTGCACAATACCCTGCACAATACTCTGCACAATACTCTGCACAATACTCTGCACAATACTCTGCACAATACTCTGCAATACCCTGCACAATACTCTGCAATACCCTGCACAATACTCTGCAATACCCTGCACAATACCCTGCACAATACCCTGCAATACCCTGCACAATACTCTGCAATACCCTGCAAAATACACCCTGCGCAATACTCTGCAATACTCTGCGCAATACCCCCTGTGCAATACCCCGCCATACTCCGCAATGCCCGGCAATACTCCGCAATGCCCGGCAATACTCCGCAATGCCCGGCAATACTCCGCAATAACCACTTCCCGCCCGCCGGCCGTCATATGACGTCCTTGACTTTGTGCGGGGATATCTGAATGATGGGAGCAGCTACAGGCATAATTCAGATATTAGCTTTTTCAGCCGGCGATTCCCTACACCATAACAATAATCATAGCGGCTGTTCCGCCGCTTGATCATTCTTACGGGAGGCGAGAGGGGATGTCCCCCCCCCGCCACCCTCCGGTGCTTCTACCGACTCACCGCTATGATCAAAGCCGGGATTGTTTTTTTTTTTTTTTTTCAGGCTTCCCAGACTAGAGGTGAGATGTGGGGTCCTATTGACCCCATATCTCACTGTAAAGAGGACCTGTCATGCCATATTCCTATTACAAGGGATGTTTACGTTCCTTGTAATAGGTATAAAAGTGATCAAAAAAATTTTTGGGGCGGAAAAACATGTCAAACTAAAATAAATAAAGTAAAATGAACAATAAAAAAAAAATATATTTTTTAAGCGCCCCTGTCCCCGTGAGCTCGCATACAGAAGCGAACGCGTACGTAAGTCCCGCCCACATATGAAAACGGTGTTCAAACCACACGTGAGGTATCGCCACGAACGTTAGAGCAAGAGCAATAATTCTGGCCCTAGACCTCCTCTGTAACTCAAAACATGTAACCAGTAAAAATATTTAAAACGTCGCCTATGGGGATTTTTAAGTAGCGAAGTTTGGCGCCATTCCACGAGCGTGTGCAATTTTGAAGGGTGACATGTTAGGTATCTATTTACTCGGCGTAACTTCATCTTTCACATTATTTAAAAACATTGGGCTAACTTTACTGTTTTGTTTTTTTTTAGCACAAAACATTTTTTTCCGGTAAAAAACGCGTTAAAAAATTGCTGCGCAAATATCGTGCGAGATAAAAAGTTGCAACGACCACCATTATATTCTCTAAGGTCTTTTCTAAAAAAACATATATAATGTTTTGGGGTTCTATGTAATTTTCTAGCAAACAAATGATGATTTTTACATGTAGGAGAGAAATGTCAGAATTGGCCTGGGTGCTCCAGAACGCCTGAAGGTGCTCCCTGCACGTTGGGACTCTGTATGTGGCCACGCTGTGTAAAAGTCTCACACATGTGGTATCGCCATACTCGGGAGTAATAGCAGAATGTGTTTTGGGGTGTAATTTGTGGTATGCATATGCTGTGTGTGAGAAATAACCTGCTAATATGACAATTTTGTGAAAAAAAAAAAAAAAAGAGAAAAAAAATCTTGATTTTGCAAAGAATTGTGGGAAAAAATGACAACTTCAAAAAACTCACAATGCCTCTTTCTAAATACCTTGGAATGTCTTCTTTCCAAAAAGGGGTAATTTGGGGGGTATTTGTACTTTTCTGGCATGTTAGGGTCTCAAGAAATGAGATAGGCCGTCAGTACTTCAGGTGTGATCAATTTTCAGATATTGGCACCATAGCTTGTGGACTCTATAACTTTCACAAAGACCAAATAATATACACCAATTTGTACTTATTCTTACCAAAGATATGTAGCAGTATAAATTTTGCCCAAAATTTATGAAGAAAAAATAGTAATTTGCTAAATTTTATAACAGAAACGAAAAAAAAAAAATTTTTTTACAGAATTTTCAGTCTTTTTTCTCTTATAGCGCAAAAAATAAAAAACCCAACGGTGATTAAACACCACCAAAAGAAAGCTCTATTTGTGTGAAAAAAAGGACAAAAAATTCATATCGGTACAGTGTTGTATGACTGAGTAATTGTCATTCAAAATGTGAGCACACCGAAAGCTGAAAATTGGTCTGGTTATTAAGGGGGTTTAAGTGCCCAGTGGTCAAGTGGTTAATGCTGCTTTACATTTGTAGACACCTTTCTATTTGGTCTATTAGCCCTCATGCACACTGGAGGTTTTTATAGCTTCTCCTAGGGGCATCAGGCGTTTGTTTTTTTCCTACCTCTAAACACCCCTCCATGTTAGCCTGTGTGTCCATGCACACATAGGCTTTTAGTAAAGTTTGGTGGCAGGAAAAAAAAACTCTAGTGTGTGCAGGAGCAGCAGAGTTTGGGCAGAAAATATGCTTAACGGCCGCTGCTAAACACGCCTAAAATTTAGAACAATAAATCATTTCAATGGCCAGAAAAAATAATATATTCTGACCAATGAAATTAACGAACACCCAAGAGCTTAACGCCTGTAAAAGCTCCTGAAAGCTTTAGACACTTTTATGCCTCCTACACACGACCGGTATTTCAGACGGGAAAACTGCTATGAGAGCTTTTGGTCGGGAATCCCGGCCGTGTGTATGCTCCATCGCAGCTTTTCCGACGGGAAAACTGCCAGACAATAAAAGGGGTCAGGATCTCTTTTTTCCCCCCGACAGGCCAAAAATCTGAGCGGGAAATGCGTTCGTCTGTATGGTTTTCCGACGAGCAGAAAACCGCGCATGCTCAGAATCAAGTGTAGCGGGGTGCTATATTTAAGGGAAGTATCTGAGTGGTAATAAGACTCAGATACACAAATTTTTAGGGTTCATTGACCATTTCTGTCCCTGGGAGATAGTATTGATGTACTGTTCCCTGGGGCCTATAGGTGGCGCTGTTGCCATGGGCCCGGGTTGAACCACAGTACAGGGTTGTGCCTTTTCTTATCCCCTCTTGACAGCAGTGCGGCAGGGCGGGGAACCTGCCGGGAGAGGGTATAAAAAAGGGGTGGCCATCTTCGAGAGGGGTCGCGCCCAGGCACCTTAGGCCTGGGTGTGTGTCGCCTCCGGGTGCCCTAGGCCCGGAGGCCTGGCTGTCGGTCGCCGTCGTGGTTCCGCGCCCAGGCACCTTAGGCCTGGGTGCGGGTGTGTGTCGCCGCCGGGTGCCCTAGGCCCAGAGGCGGAGTTGCTGTTCCATCCCAGACACCTTCAGTCTGGGGTGAGGTACTAAATAGGAGGCCCGGGGCCCAGCAACCTTCAGCTGGGGTCCGCTAAGGATCGAGAGCTCCCAGGGTACCACCTTGCGAGGGGACCCGTATCTTGGATCGAGGAGGCCAGGGGGTGACCCTTTCTGAAGACCCAGCGCAGAGTTGTGGTGACAGTAGGGGCCTCTGGTAACTCTCCGGAGGGACGTTTTTCTCTTTGACATGGGCCAAGTTCTCCAAGAAGGCAGTGCATGTTCTGTAGGTCATAGTGGCAGTGACTCTATGCACACCAGGTCAGTGGCAGTGACCAAATAGGGCAAGGCCCTATTCACCCGGTCAGTGGCAGTAACCATCCTCAACAAGTCAGTGGCAGTGACTTTCATATTCATTAGGTCTGTGACAAAGATCTACGCCAAACCTGTTCGTGCATAACAGAACAGTAAGAGAACCAAGATTAAGTTTGTGCCTGGACCTCTCTCCCACCTTATCTGACCTGTGTCTCGTCTCAACCTGTCTGCTCTTAAAGGAACTATTTATTATCCATGTGAAATAAATACAGAAGTTGGACCTTCAGTTGGTGTGGACAGTTACTTTACTGGGGAGAATTAAGGACTTGTTTCTGGGCAAGGCAGAAGCGAGGTCATCTCGGAAGGATTCTAACACCCGCCGCAGGCAGGCCCGAGAAAACTAACACCGCTCAACCTCCCCATCCAGGAGGGTAAGGGCTTGTAGTGCGGTGTGCCTCAGTCTTTCCTGCGGAGGAGCCAAATTAAGAAAAGCAGGTAAAGTCTGGGGTGGGTGCGCTATACAAGTATGAGACGGGAGCGCTCTTTCTGGTAAAACTAGCGTTCGCAATGGAGATTCGTCACGCTGTAACGGACTGAAAAGCACGAGGCCGAAAAGTGCGAATAGTCTCTCACCAAACTTTTACTAACACGAGGATCAGCAAAAGCAGCCCAAAGGGTGGTGCCATTGGAATGGAACTTCCCCTTTATAATGCCGTCGTACGTGTTGTACGTCACCGCATTTTGGACGGGCGGACTTTTGTCTAAGCGTGTGTATGCAAGGCAACTTGAGAGGAATTCTGTCAGGAAAACCGTTGGTTTATTATCTGACGGAAAACCCACTCGTGTGTACTAGGCATCATGCCTCATACACACTGGACATTATAAAAACGGCAGTAGCATTGCCTCATTAAAAACACAAGTTTTCCACTTTTTTGCTCAAAACTACTAGTTCTGGGGGTATTTTTAGCCAGAAAACACTGCAACCAAAAAAAAAAAACTGCCTATGTGTGCATTGACACATAGAATAACAGGCTGGGGTGATTACTGGCTGTAGAAAAAATAAATGCCAGAAGCCAAAAACCGCAGCTTTAAAAACATCCAGTGCGCATGAAGCCGAAAAAGCGTCAGGCATTTTTTCTGCAAAAACTTTGCTGACTTCTAGGAGCGTTAAATAAATGTCCTGTGTGCATGAGGCCTAAGTGTAATTTTTTCTAACATATCAGAATAAAATGGACTTAAAAGGGGTTGTAAAGGTTTGTTTTTTATTTTCTAAATAGGTTCCTTTAAGCTAGTGCATTGTTGGTTCACTTACTTTTTCCTTTGATTTCCCTTCTAAATGTTTTTTTTTCTTTGTTTTCTTTGTCTGAATTTCTCACTTCCTGTTCCTCCTCAGTAAGCTGTTCAGTAAGCTGTTCTGGCTGACTCCACACCACTCGGATATGGTGTGAAGTTTACTGAGGAGAAACAGGAAGTGAGAAATACAGACAAAGAAAAAAAACATTTAGAAGGGAAATCGAAGGAAAAAGGTAAGTGAACCAACAATGCACTAGCTTTAAGGAACCTATTTAGAAAATAAAAAACAAACCTTTACAACCCCTTTAACTTGCCTGAATCCCAAACATCTTATTTATCTACCTTACAACTGGAAAGTCTTGAGGTTCAGTGCTTACACCTAACAGGTTTCTGTGAGCATCTGAAAACAAGGAAATGCTAATAAAAAGCAAGGCAAGACATCAAAAAAATATATCTTATATTCTTCCTGATTGCATTTACTATACTCCAGCACATAAGAAACAGATGCCTCTGCTGAGAGAAATAAATTGGTTGCCACTGCCAACCTCTACTTCTGATTGTATGTATGCAGATCAGGGGGGGGGGGGGTTGAACTTAATTTACCAAATGCTATTGAAGGTCAATGATCTGGTGAGTACTAAAATCAGAGACAAACAGATAACCAGAATTTCAGAGGTCAACAATGGCAACTTCATGTCTCTCTGAGCACAGGTTTTCTTTTAAGACAGAAAGTTAAGGGGAACGTTTGAGATTGCAACAAGACCTGAAATAACCTAAAATTTTCAATACAACAGTTCATAGGCTTGTCTTTTATAAAAAATAAGGCTTTGCACTAGGTTTATTTGGCATAGCAGTCATGGCAAACCAATTTACTGTGCTAACACCTAAACTCCTGACGACGATAGAAAATTTAAAATATCCCATGTGGGGACCAGTCCCACTAAGCCACTCCTTTTCTTGAATCTTGTGGTGGCCCTCTCACCGCTGTTGTCACGTACAATGCAGGACCATTAGCCACAGCCGGTTCATGTAATGATAGCGAGAGTCCGCCCATGTTCCAGGAAAAATGCAGACTGCTGCAGGACTGAGGGATTAGGTAGGAATGCCTGTGCACTGCACCACCCTAGACTAGAAGTATTAAATCATGACTATAACGGCAGAGGAGTTCAGCTTTAATTGCTTGTACAAACATATCTGCATAGAACAATTATCAAAAGAAAAGCTCACCTGCAAATTAATCACAAATATCAAAGCCTGAAGCATGCAGCATCTTTGTAGTGGGCTACATCAAAGTTCTGAAAAAAGTGCTGTGATCTAAAGAAACGAAACTAAACTGCGGCAACAACCGATTCCTTTGGAGAAAACAGAAAAAGCATGTGTGAGGTAAAAGAAAAAAAAAAAAACAAGAGCATTGGATATATTCATTCCTCAGCAGAGGCCCTGACTTACTGGTCCCTCACCCTACAACATGCTGACTGTCAGGACACAAACAAACAGTCACTTCCACCAGCACTGAGAAGACCACTGTAGTTGGATGCAAAGTGAACAACAGCCAATCCAAATGCTTGGCGGGTGCAGCCCTCCTCAGACGAGGTAATCCAAAGTGAATGCTACAAAACAAAAAACGGACAATATATAAATAAAAATTGCTACAAATGGATACTCACAAAGTAGCAACTGATAAAAGCCAATGAAACACAAGATGCCATGCAGTGCGGACGCACGTACTCCAGTTACACCATGTAGGGGTGTCAAGCCGATGCATTTCAGGGGCCTACCCCCTTCCTCAGAGTTAGGCTACCCTAGACATCAGTGCACAAGCGGGTCACCAAAGGTATCCATTTGTAGCAATTTTTTATAGCGCTAATAAATATTTTTGGTAATGCACAAGGTGCATGCAATACTGGGTGCAATGCTGTGCAAGTTCCTGAGGAGACAAAAGCATATAAATGCACATTATTTTTCCTGCAAAAATAGGTGGATATAATATTTTTCCCCAAAGGTGAACTTCACCTTTGATTAAATACAAGTACAATAAAGTTAAAGCATCCTGTATAGTACAGGACTAGTGTTGAGGTGTATTCATATTCATACAATACATTTTTTTTTTGCAACAAAGCCTATGTGCTTGTTCATAATGAAACAATAAACATAAAATAATACACAACATTCGGGCTTATTGTTGTACTTAAATAATACTTAAATAATACATATAAGCACAGCATATTGCAAAAGCATAAGGTCAGAGTCATGGATGGTGTATTCATGTAAGAAATGCCCAATAATCAGCAATATGTATGCAAATGAGGCCTATGCCACAATGCAGACAATTTGCATAATCTCATATTGTAGGTAAAACCTAGTCTCTGGTTACCAATCCATTATCTATCTATCCAGCGGAGGAACACCAGGTCATAGAAGTCTAATGTTGAACAAACCAACTGGAGTGTATAGTAGATACTGGTAACCCATAAGGACCTGGTCATGCTGATCAGTTTTTTGATGCCCCTTTGGTGTTTAAAAAGCAGAACAAAAATGCATGACAAATGTATCCTATGGAACTCTTCACAACAATGTGCTGCGGGTGCGGTAGGTTTTTAAAAGTTCTGCGTGCTGCATTTTTGGTCCATATTTAAAAACAACAAAAACACACCTCCCCTTTGATATGAAAGGAAAACGCATCAAAAACATACAGCAGTTCATGTTTCACAGGTGCATAATTGGATTCAGGCAATCAGAAGACTCATCAAAAAACATGTATGCATTTTTTCAACAGCGCAGTGTGATAGGGCCCTAATAGGGTCAACTTCAGCCCCTTGACCTAAAAACATAACCAAAAGGTTTTAGTTGAGATAGAAGAAAATATGGGTCATATTAATACTACATATTTAATCAATGCATATGCACGGTGACATCCCAATGCACTACAGGACATATAGATAGCTTTAACTAGCCCACACTCAGATGGCAGACAGTCAAAGGCTTCCAGCTCATAAGGATGAATTTCAATCCATGCAAGGGCACAGTTGTTGTACAGAAGTCAAACTGCCGATTAATTTAGCCGGCAGCACCGATCAGTGTATTCTGACGGCAAATAAGCTTCCCCGCTGTCATAATCCAATAGCTCAGCAGGAGGATTCCGCCATCCACACATTCGAGGTAGGATAGGGGTGGGGTGGAATAGGGGTTGAGGGCTTGGGTGGTTGTGACCAACCAAAAGTACTGTGAGATGCGATTTGATGCTGTGGGTGACAGCATCTCCTGCTTGCCATCTGGCTGACAGAATGGAAGCCCCATTATATACACAGTCTATATACAGCGTCAACTGTGTCATAGGAAATGACAGTGCTAGGCCAGTGCTCTGGTGTTATCAGAAACAGTGTTTGCTAGGACATGGAGTCCCAGCAAGGTTTAGGGGAGCCTTAGCATTTGTACAATCCCAGGTAACAGTGCTGCAGGAATGTCAGATAATGTGGAAGAGTCTGTACAGCAGCAATGTAGCACGTACATTCAGGGCAATGGGCAGGCCAGTTCGCAAAAGATCCCCACTTCCTCTTCACCGCAACCAACTAAACTCTGATCCCATTGTCAGTGATGCCAGACACAGCTCTTTCTCCTCAGTCTGACTGTCCTGCACTCTACCACTGGTCACATGACGGCCAATGCCTGCCCGTCCACCCAGGCCAAACAAGGGATGCAGTAAGAAACACAGTGAAGCGGGCAGAGGAGTGTGCCTAGGGTGGGCTGCTGCAATGATTATTGTCTTGTCTACACAGCCTTATGCTGGCGCCGGCTCTGCTGTCACATTAGCCAGCTTTTTTAGTACATGTGGCCCGACCAAGCCAGTCTGGACATGGTGACTGCTGGTGGGAGGGAAGGAGGAGGCAGGGATGGGAATCCCAGACAGCTGAAATGTCATTGGTTGTTAAGGACGCAGCGGTTCCGCTCCTTAACAACCAATAATTACCATCATTCTTTTCTTCACATTTCAGTGGTTAGTGGGGAAAGCTTGATGACAGCTTAAAGAATCGAGCCAGAAGGTATCAGTTTCTGGTATCGGTGCATTTGCACAAGTATCGAAACCTGTGAAAATGTTTAGTATTGGTAATAGTGCAATCCTACTTCAAACTAAAATAATAATTATTTATTAAAATGTGCAAAAACTTTTGTCCTTTTCTTCTCTTCAGGGAGACCTAAACCTAGGCTTAGCTGGAAGTGATATTTTTCAAAAAAGCTAACTTTAGGTTACCTAGAGCTACTAGGCTGAACAATACATGATTTATAAATGAACATTTTCCTAATTCCATTACAGGGAAACGGTCTCTAATGTACATACAGTAGGTTTGAATGACAGTAGTGGCTCAGTCCCATAATTAAGAAAATAGAATTTTTCTGTTTTGAGGTACCGTTCTTCTGTCAAAGTAAATGCAAACCTGTAAATAATAATAATAATAAAAAACAACAACAAAAAGGTACCCGAGGGTACATACTCATGCCTCCAGCTTTGTTCTAGAATCAGAAAACAATGGGCTTTCATTATGCAAAAACTTGCTTTCAGCTCTCAGAATGATTTATCTGCCCCACCCCCTTTCAAAGCTAGGCTCTCTCTTGGCGAGAGAGGCTCAGGAGAATTGCATGTAAGGTGACAAAGGAGGCATCCTAATCTGCTGGGTTCAGTGGTTTCAGAAGCATTGTGAAAGAAAACAAAAAGTACTATTAAATGTTTGTTAAAGTCGAACTTGTTTTCTTTAAGGACAAATGTGTTTAAAAAAAAAAGTCTCTATGGACACTGAATGCTGAATCCCACGCTTGAAATGCTTTGCAGGCTCTGGGACCCACTAAAGGTGGCCTGGGTAAAAAAAGGAGAAGTGAGAGAGTGTGTACTAAACCATTGCACACTGTCAGTCCAGACCGTTGGAGAAAGCTTGGATAAGGGTCAGAAGAATCCGTTTGATGAGCACGAAGAGACTCAGGATTATTCTTTCAAGGAAACCTCTTGGGTATCTTCATGTATGAAGTGTACTAAAATAAAGAGTTTATGTTGGTTGTAACCATTAATCAATCTGGAACTCCATTTTGTAAGCTGGATTTGAAAGGAATTGGATGAACCTGACTGCGACCTGGGCAACAAGCAAATCTTTTTTTTAGGTTATGCATAGATATCAGTTTCCCTAAATACTGATTGGAACCACATTAGGACTGCATTAAAGTGGAGTTCCACCCTAAGGGCCAGTTCACACCACATGCAGTCCAGTGCGTTTTTTTCTGCATCAAAAACGCATGGAAAGTAGGTTATATGGTTTTCAATGGCATAGTTCACACCAGTGCTTGCAGTTCCAGTGCGTTCCGGTTCCAGAAAATAAGTAGTACATGCTACATTTTACCTGCACTGGAACGCTGTAAAACGCATCAAAAACGCACAGGAAAGCACCTAAATGCACCAAAAACGTACTGGAACACATTTGTCCTTATCTAAGGTTTATAAAAAAAGAGGGGTGAAAAAAAAGCACTGGACTGCATTAAAAACATACCAAAAAAGCACTGGAACGCATCAAAAATGTGCATGCAAAAAAGCACATGGAACGCATACGGATTGCTTTTCTATGGTGTGAACTGGCCCTTAAAAAAAAAAAAAATCCTGCAAAAAAAAAAAAAAGGAAAAATAAATTGTTTTACTCACCAGAAAAATAGGATATTTGTACTCAACATAAAATCCTTTTCTCTGAGTTCATGGACGGACACATCTTGACAAGTGGGTATTAGCCTTCATTTAGGAGTGACTAGGCAGAAAAAGTGCTAACAACTTCAGAGCTGAACAGCCCCACCCAGGGGGCGGTCCCACTGGCTATATCCCCTCAGCCTGCACTAAGCAGATCAGTTCGTCAAAAAGCAGTACAAACGTAAAAACGAGGGGTGGGTGCTGTGTCCGTCCATGAAATCAGAGAAAAGGATTTTACGGTGAGTACAAAAATCCTATTTACTCTTTCGTTCATGGATTGACACAGCTTCAATCTTGACAAGTGGGACGTCCCAAAGCAGTGTCAAAAATAAGGGGTGGGACCAGCATTAAAACAACTTCACCCCAAAACAAAATAGAGCTCCTCAACGGAGGAGTTGCAACTCTAAACAGCCGCCTGCAATACCTTGCGGCCAAAAGAAACATCCGAAGATGCACACACATCAACTAGTAAAGTTTAGTGAAAGTGTGAACGGACGAGCAGGTCGCCGCCTTACACACCTGGCGAAACAGACGCTTGATGCTCTCAGACCTCGGACAGCGTCCAAAAAATACAACGTCGTCTCCTAGGATTCGACGGATGAAGAGACAAGGATGGCAGAACAATGTCTTCCTTGAGATGGAAGGTCGAAACGACCTTAGGAAGAAAAGAAGGCTGCGGACGCAGCACCACCTATCCTTGTGGAAGATCAGATAGGGAGCCTTGCATGACAAGGCTGCCAGCTCAGAAACCCGTCTTAACTGACATAACAGCCACCGAAAGGACCTCTTTCTGAGAAAATGACGACAAGGGAATCTCCCTGATGCTCTCAAACGGTGGTTTCTGAAGCACCGAGAGGCCATGCCATTAACCCAAGAGGCACCTCTTGCCCTGGTCGAATGCGCCGGGAAAGGGAGGCGCCTGACCCTTCATGGCGTAAGCCTGATCACGATCTGTCGGGTCCACCTAGAGATGGTGGCCGACGAGACCGATGGGCCCTAGTTGGGGCCAGCCACCGAAACAAACAAACAGTGAGTCTGGACTCCGGAACGGAGCAGTACCAGACAAGCATACTCTCAGAGCTTGGACAACGTCCAAGGAATGCAACATCGTCTCCTTAGGATTCGACGGATGAGGATACAAGGATGGCAGTACAATGTCTTCCTTGAGATGGAAGGTCGAAACACGACCTTAGGAAGAAAAGAGGGCTGCGGAGGCAGCACCCCCTTATCCTTGTGGAAGATCAGATAGGGAGGCTTGTATAACAAGGCTGCCCGCTCAGAGACCTGTCTTAACTGGCATAACAGCCACCAAAAGGACCACTTTCTGAGAAAGTGTCAACATGGAATCTCCCTGATGTTCTCAAACGGTGGTTTCTGAGACACCTAGAGGCCATGCCGTTAAAGCCATTGACTGCAAGCAGGATGGCATATGGGACCCTGCGACAGCAGGTCCTCTCGTAGCGGTAGACGCCAAAAGGACATCTGCTACACAAGCCCCACAAAGGTAGTGGAGGGTGGACCAGAGGGGCCGCCTGCAGAACCCTCTGTACAAAAGGTCCTCACTAGAGAGTGAGCCACCAGGGGTCATTGAAAAAAGCACAGCCATGGCAGATATCTGCCCCTTAATTGTACTTAAAGCAAAAAATATTTGGCCCGCCCCGCGCTGTAAAAACAGCAGGACTCTGGAACCAAATAAGTACGCGGATACCACCTCATTTCCTCACAAATGGATATGTAGGTCTTCCAAGTGCGATGATAAATCTTCCTAGAAGATGATTTCCGAGCACTCCTCATGGTAGAGATCACTGAGTCCGACAGGCCCCGGTCTCTTAGCACCTGGCTCTCAAGCCATGCCGTTATGCCAGGGACTGTAAAAACAGGATGGCGTATGGGACCTTGTGACAGCAGGTCCTTTCTTAGCGGTAGATGCTACCAGACGCACTAGATCGGCGTACCAAGGAAGCCTAGGCCAATCCGGAGTAATTGGGACCATTGGAATCCTCTGCTTCCAGTCTGCGAAGCAGATGAGGAAGGCGCTTCAGAGGAGGAAAGGCATAGATTAGCCGGTGCTGACTCCACGGTGCCATCAACTCATCTGTCGTGTTTGCCCATGGGTCTCTTGACCTGGCCACAAACCTCAATACCTTCCGAATGAGTTGAGAAGCCAGGAGATATACGACTGGTGTACCTCCCCTCTGGCAAAGGAGCTGAAACGCCTCCTTTCTGCCCCCCTTAGGAGGTGAGCGACCTCCGGTGCTGCAGCAGAGCTGCTTGTTCCTCCTTGATGATTGACATACGCCACCACTGTGGTGTTTGTCCGACTGGATTCTGACTGGACGCCTTTGTAGCCTCTGAGACCACGTGGAAAGGCAAAGCCAGATCGCCCGGAGTTCCAGGACAATGATCGGCAAGTGGGATTCCTCCGGAGTCCAGCGACCCAGGCTGACAGAGCTCCCCAGACTCCTCTCCAACCAGGAAGACAGGCGTCCGCCGTGACCACCATCCAGTAAAAAAAAGGAAGGAACGACTTCCCAGACAGAAGTGCTGGAGATGTCGGCCACCAACTATGGAGGTCCTGACTAGGTGGCTCGCCCGGATTTGACAATCCAGGGATGAAGGGCACTTGACCCTCTGGACAGAATTACCTTCTACATATGGTACCGCCTCAAAAGAGACTACCATGAGGCCCAGGACTTGCCTGAAAAAATGGCGTGAAGACCATCTTTGGGATGTCAACTGCCGCACCGCAGCCCGAAGGGTCTGCAACTTCCCCATAGGGAGAAAAAACTTTTAGCCTCTGGAGGAGTCTAGAATCAACCCTAGATACACTAGTAGTTGAGACAGTACCAATACTGACTTCTGAGTGTTCAGCACCCAACCAAGGATCGGAGGGTCTGACAGGTTATAGACACGCTCACCTCTAATTTTGAGTTTGAAGTGGCCCTCAAAAGAAGATCGTCCAAGTTGCCCATGATAGCGATGCCACGCTGTCTTAGTAGGGCCAGAATCTGGGCGAGCACCTTGGTGAACATTCTTGGTGCCGATGCCAGGCCAAAGGGGAGAGCCACCATTGGTAGTGGTCTTCCCCGGCTGCCAAAACGCAGACATCTCTGATGCCTGGTGCATATGGGGACATGCAAGCATGCGTCCTTGATGACCAAGGATGCCGTAAAATCCCCCGGATGGAGGGCAGCAACAACGGAGTGAGCCAACTCCTTTCCGGAATCTTTGTACTTTTACAAAGCAATTGAGGGTCCTGAGATCCAAGATTGGACGAACCCCCTCCTTCTTCAGCACTACGAACAGATTTGAGTAGAACCCCTGAACCCGTTCCTGTACTGAGACAGGAAGGACCACCCTGCGTATCAGCCGGTCTTGAACCACCCCATATAGGACTTCGACGAGTCGGCTGAAGCTGGCGGTTTAGAGGGAAAAAAATCTGTTCGTAGGCAAGCAAGGTTGGGCTTGCAAAACCAGGGACGCTTCTGTCCCTCAGCAGGCGCTTTATCGGCCTGGGGTCGTTTACTTGCCGCACTAGGCGGACGAAAGAACTGCTTGTGCGCGGTGAAGGAGGGCCCTTGCCTATGGCGTGGCTCCTTACCCCTTTTTGGATTGCGGGAGCAGCAAGCTCTTACCTCCTGTGGCATTCTTAATGATTTCATCCAGAGAGGCTCCAAAAAAGACTGTCACCCTTAAAGGCCAGGTCCAATAAGGCCTTCTTGGAAGTTTTTGGTCTGTAGACCAGCACTTAGCCAAACCAGATGGCATAACACCACTGCATAAACTGAGGCTCTGGACAGCAAGGGGATAGTATCCATGTCTGACTCGCAGACAAACGTAAAGCCCTGTACCAACTGGTCGGCTAAAGGTACCTCGTCCGGAGGAGCCTCCTGTGTCCCCTGGAGTAGCATCTTTGCCCACTCAGTAAGTGTCTGAGACACCAAATCCCCAGCCATTGCTGGACGCACCGCTGAGCCCACTACTGTGTATAGGTAGCGAGCGATTGCCTCAGCCTTCTTGTCCGCAGGGTCCTTGAAGACAGGAGCCCCTTCCACTGGACTCGAGGTTACTTGGTTAAGTCTGTTTTAAATTTATTTTATTCAATTTTTTATACAAACATAAAGCTTTCATATTATTTCCAATAAGTACAATAAAAATAAATAATAACATTTTTACAGACAAAAACACAAAATCACATTAAAAATAACAACAACAAATAAACAACAACTACATCAACATTACCATGGGTCCATCCTGCATTCGCCTATTTTTCTTTTGCTTTTACCTCGGCCTTCCCCTATACCCCCCGTGGGGGGAGAAAGAAAAGAGGAAGAAAAAAAAAGGGGGGGGTAGTGTAATAATACCAAAACCCCCTCCATCTATCTCATTTGAATCATATCGTGCTCTGTTCCCAAATCTAGTGCTATATTTAATTTTTGTGACTTCTAAAGGGCTCCTTTTGTTGTGAAAAAAATAAATAAAAATGTACTTGGTTAAGTCTGGACACAGGGGGGTCCACTATCGGGGGAGAGGTCCATTTTTTCAGGAAACTCTCCTAAAAGGTGTACCGGACCGCCAAATTTTTTGGGGCTGAAAAAACCTTCAGTGGTTTTTCCCTACTCCTTGTATAAAAGCCTAACAAGATAAGACATACAAGGAAACACCTTGGCAGTGCGGGCCGGCTTACGGAACCCAAAGGGAACCGCTGTCTCTGCTGTTCTGCAAAATTCTTCAACTTCAGCATAACCCGCACTGCGGTTATAGATACCAAGCCTTTTCGCGTGCTGACCCGAACCTGGAGTCATCCTCTCTGTCCGACCGGTCACGGTCCGCAGCCGCATCAAAATCAGGGCCATGAGCCACAGCTGGGCCTGGCTCTGCATCAGAATTATCCCCAGAAGATGGCGGGGGAGGGGGCACTTCCTACCCCCCGTGTTACCACGCGCCGCTTCCACCTTGGCAACAAAAGGCCTCCAGGATCGCCACATAGCGTCCACTGATTTAGCAGGGGCACCAGTTGCCATCTCAGGTGTCTCAGGGGAAAAAAACGTCTGCTGACCCACGAGCCTGACACCCACAGGGACTCCAGGCAAGGTATCAACAGCCCACCATTCTAGCTGCTACAGAGATGCAGGGTCTCCCAGAGGACTCACCAATCTTAGGACGGTCACTTTTACTGCTGCCATCTGCTCCTGCCAGAGATGCTCTCCCATAGCTGCCTGTGTCAGTCTGATCCTCCGACAGAGTGTGTCTGTCTATTGCGTGCCTGTGAATGCACCCTAGAGGCCAAAGACTTCCACAAAATGGCCGCTGAGCGGCCGTACTGAAGAACGGCGTGAACCACATGAAAATGGGCGCGAGCAGTCGACAGAGGCCAAAGCGGGCGCGGATCACAAGAAAATGGCCGCCAAGCGATGATAGATCCATACAGGCGCGGACCACAAGAAAATGGCCGCCGAGCGGTAGACAGAGGCCAGCACAGGCGTGGACCACAAGAAAATGTGCGCCGAGCTGCAGATACGCAGTTCCCGCTCCAGATGGAGCCCCCCAGGTGAACCCCCAGCACCCAGCAGCAAGCCTAGCTCGCAGAGCCCAGGGAGGAGGGAAGGCAGGGAGAGAGGAAAGAAAGGGTAAAACCCACTTACTTGATCTCTCCAGGAATGTCCAGCCAAGTCCTCCTGCCGAAGCAGGGGAAGCTACTTACCCTTCCTGCGTAGATTATGCTGGAATACATTCCGGACAGACCATCTTCCGCGTGGTTACGGAGGTGACTGTTGGCTTGGCATGCTGTGATTCAGCCATAGAGACCGGTCATATGCATGCCCTGGAGCACGAAGCTCACCGGCCACCTGTGGAGCGACGGGCATGTTGTGGAAAATCCAGCGCATAGCTAGGGTTGGCACACGTTCGATGGCTGAAAACTGGGGAGACTACAAGGATCTGGGATCCAGCCTGTCACCCAGTCGGCTGTTGATCGAAGATCACAGGAACAAAAAACATAGAAAAAAACCCTCTGACCTATGGGCCCGAAGGGAGCCATGTCCTTCTCCTATGCTAGGCAGAAAAAAAAAAGATCTGCTTACTTAGTGCAGGCTGAGGGGATATAGCCTGTAGGACCGCCCCCTGGGTGAGGCTGTTCAGCTCTGAAGTTGTTAAAGTGGTTGTAAACCCGGAAAAAAAAACACCTGCATACTAGCTCATTATGCATCACTTACTTTAGATCGGGGCCCCGAAGCCATCCTAGTCTCCCCCCAGCCATCGCTCCACAGATACCTGGAAGGTTACTTCTGGGTATCGCCGCTCCAGTCCAATCACAGCGCCGCTCCGGCGCTGTGATTGGCCGGAGTGGCGAAGACGTCACTCCACGCATGCGCGCGGGAGCCGTCAAATCCGGCAAAGCCGGATTTGTGAATCAGGATTAACCCTGTGAATGCATCATTGTCTACGGCGCGCATGCGCCATAGACATTGGTGCGTGTCTTTTTTTGCAAATATCTCCTAAACCGTGTAGGTTTAGGAGATATTTCTTGCACCTACAGGTAAGCCTTAATCTAGGCTTACCTGTAGGTGCAAGTTGCAGAAGTGGGTTTACAAACACTTTAACACTTTTTCTGCCTAGTCACTCCTAAATGAAGGCTAATACCCACTTGTCAAGATTGAAGCTGTGTCCGTCCATGAACGAAAGAGTAAGGCGGTTGCTATGCGGATGTTCCTAATCTGCGTCTTCCTAGTCCTCGGCAGGTCTTCTTCCTCGTCCTCCTTGTGGTGTCTTCTGGGGAATGGGGCACGCTGCCTTCTGGGAACTGTGTGTATCCCAGAAAGCAGCCGCCCATTCATACAGTGCCGCGAGACTCATGCGCATGCGCAGTAGGAAACGGGCAGTGAAGCCGCAAGGCTTGACTGCCTGTTTCCCTTAGTGAGGATGGCGGCGCCGGGACCTGCCAGGATCGAGGAGTCGGCCTTGAGGGGCCAACATCGCGGGCGCCTAGGACAGGTACGTTTTCCAATCAAAGTCACCAGCTACAGTGTTTGTAGCTGCTGACTTTTAAAAAAAAAAAAAAATCGCGGGTGCAATCCCGCTTTAAAGTTAACCTTTTGGGAAAAACTGCATATATTTTTGAAGAAAAAAAATGTGCATTTATTATTTTTGCGGCAGGAGCCTGGAAAGCATTGCACATTGTGATCACGGGTGCTGTGCCAGGCTCATGCAGACCCTCAGTATAGCCGTTTGCCCACACCTTCCGTATGGGCAGTTACTGAAGAGCAGGAGGATCAATGAACTATGAGGGTGTTCACCAGCGCCCTAGCAGTTCAATGAGAACTATAAGCCGTCTGCCACAATGGCGGGCAGTAGTTGTAGTTCATTCATACATAGAACTCTGTGTTTGTTTTTAAATTGTGACAGCAGGTGTAGGGAGAAGATTCCCCACTCGCTGTCACAAGGGGGATACTGCTGAAGCATGTTACCTGTTACAGCCTAAATTTGGGTGAAATGTGTAACATGCTCCCAAAGGTGAACTTATCCTTTAATGTGCATCCACCATGAAGATAGTAAAAAGTATCTAAACCCAGAAACAAAAATGTATTATATTATCGGTCTATCAATCATTAGATGTTGGCACAGAGTTCAGTTTTCTTCAGGCTCTTTTCATCTGGTAGGTATTTTCACCTGGTAATCTTGCAAACACCCTTTACATATCAAGGCTGTAACACTTATGCCTCGAACACACGACCGGTTTTCCCGGCAGGAAAACTGCCATGACAATTTTTCGCCAGGAAAAATGGCCGTGTGTATGCTCAATCTCAGTTTTCCCGACAGGAAAACCGCGGGGGAAAAAAAAAAAGAGAAAACTTGTTCTCTATTTTCCCGTCAGGAAAAAATCCTGCCAAGAAAACCGGTCATCTGTATGGTTTCCCGAGGGGAAAAAAAAATCCTGCCAGGAAAAATGGTCGTGTGTACAAGGCATGAGGCTGCTTTCACACTGAAAGCGCCCGGGCGTCGGCGGTAAAACGCTGCTATTTTTAGCGGTGCTTTACCATAGTTTTTGCGGTGCTTTTTGGTCGCTAGCCGGGCACTCTTAACCCCCACTAGCGAGCAAAAAAGGGTTAAAATAACGCAGCTTTGCCAGTGTCTCGGCAGCGCTGCCCATTGATTTCAATGAGCAGGGGAGCTTTAGGAGCGGTGTATACACTGCTCCTAAAGCGCTGCAAAGAAGCTGCTTGCAGGACTTTTCCTGACGCACTCGGGCTTTCACACTGGGATTGCAGCTGAGGCTTTTTTCAGGCGCTTTAGGCCCCTTTCACACGGACGGATAGAATGGTGCTTTTAGCTGCGGATTTTCTAGTTTTCTACCGCAGCTAAAAGCACACAATGCTTTCCTATGGCCCCATTCACACACACAGCGTTTAGCTGCGATTTCGTTACATGCGGTTCGGTGCGAATAGAAAAAATAGAATTGAATGCGTCCAGGTGCGATGTAGCGCAGCTATCTGCACATAACTGCAGGTAATCGCAGTGCACTGTGTCAGCTGCGGATAGCAGCGTGAACAAAAGAAAAAAAACAACAGGAAGCACATCAAAATAAAAATGGTTGCTATGGGGATGACAATAATGGCCAAACGCAGCTAAACGCAGCCGCATGTAAACGCACGTAAACGCAGCTAAAAGCAGTGTACAAATGCAGCTGATCGCTGTGCCTGGAGTCTTGAATTTCAAAAGAAAGAAACATGCTTTTAACTGCGGCAGAGCAGCCGCCCGTGTGAAAGGGGCCTTACAGGCGCTATTTTTAGCGCTAAAGCGCCTGAAAAACGCCTCCAGTGTGAAAGGGGTCTTAGACCCCTTTCACACTGAAGCGCTGCTAAAACAGCCACTAAAGCGACGGTCATATTTGCGATGCTTTTGCTGCATTTTAGAGGAGCTTTTATGGCGCTTTTCGGGCGCTAGCGGTGTGCTTCTTTTAAGGTCACATGACAACTGGACCTTAAAAAAACAACAAAAAAGACCAGTTTTGCAGCAATTTCAAATCACTTTAAAGGGGCTTTTTGAAGCGCTACCTATTCATTTTAATGGGCAAGGGCATTTTTGGAGCGCTATTTACAGCACTCCAAACATGCCCCAAAGATACTGCTTGCAGGACTTTTTCTACCGCCCCGCAAATGAATGGGAGGCAGTTTTCAGGCTCTATTTTTAGCGCTAAAACAATTGAAAAATGCCTCAGTGTGAAAGGGGTTTTAGACCTCCATTCTATCTATGGAGGAATCCATGGTTGCTACCCAGGATGAACTTTAAACTTGTTTGCCTTTGTACATCTTTATTACGTGGGGTTAGTACTTTACAGGAATAAAAAGACTTCCACTTCAATGAAAGAAAGTAACAATATTTAAAAATATGTAGCAATATTTGGAAACTAAATACAAAAACCGGAGGCTTGTACACAATAGGAATGTGCATTGGTGTATTTCAACATATCAAAGTATTACAGATTTATTTCTTGTTATTTGTTTACTGCAGATATGAGATGCATTTCTGCCCTGAAAAAATGGATTCTAGGATGCTTATTAAGATTTGGCTAAAGGGATCATCTGCAATAGAGACAAGAGGGTTGATTTACTAAAACTGAAGAGTGCAAAATCTGGTGCAGCTCTACATAGAAACCAATTGCAGCTTACCTTTTTAGTGGCATCAATGTTATCTTAGCATGGATTTATGCAGAGGGGGGGGGGGGGGGGGGGTGTCTGTCCTGTGGGACCAGAGAATCTCTTGCATGGGACCCACTGTGGCCTTAATACTGTTTGATGAGATAATGCTGAATCTAGCTGCAAGGGGTTATATCCAAGTCACATTACATGTAGTGACTTTTAGATTTTAGAATTGTGACATTATTTCCTTGATATGATTCTCTGGTCAGGTTTTTTTATTTAATTCATTGTATGGAGGGCCTTTTTTAATTACCTGAGGAATGGCATGTTAAACCCTACTCCTGTCTAGGCCATTTTCAGTTTCCAGCACTGCAATAGTTTGACTGACAATTACTCAGTCATGCAACACTGCACCCAAGTTAATTTTCTAAAGACAGATAAAGCTTTCTTGTGGCATTACTTAAAGTGGTTCTAAAGTCAAAAGATTTTTCATCTTAATGCATTTTATGTATTAAGAAAAAAAAAACCTGTGTGCAGCAGCTCCCTTAGCCCCCTAATACTTACCTGAGCCCCATCTCGATCCAGTGATGTTGCACAAGAGTCTAGATTGTCCGGGACTCACCCTCCTCATTGGCTGAGACATCAGTGGGGCGCCATTGGCTCCCGCTCCTGTCAAAGTCAGTGAGCCAATGAGGAGAGAGGTGGCAGGGCCGAGTCGGAGCTCCGTGTCTGAATGGACACACAGAGCAGCAGCTTGGCT
Source organism: Rana muscosa (assembly GCA_029206835.1). NCBI lineage: Eukaryota > Metazoa > Chordata > Amphibia > Anura > Ranidae > Rana > Rana muscosa. The sequence continues at coordinate 727,176,975 of CM055118.1, forward strand.
CGGGTGCTCCCATAGCAAGCTGCTTGCTGTGGGGGCACTCGGCAGGAGGGAGGGGCCAGGAGTTCCAGCATAGGACCCGAGAAGAGGAGGATTGGGGCTGCTCTGTGCAAAACCACTGCACAGAGCAGGAAAGTATAACATGTTTGTTATTTAAAAAAAAAAAAAAAAAAAAAAAAAAAAAACTTTAAACAAAAAAGACTGTAATATCAAAATTTAAAGCAGAACTAGAACTGTTGCTGTGAAGGGGCAGATATTTTCTTGCAGAAGAGACATGCAACGTCTTACAGTGGTCCCAGACTTCCCCATTCCACTGGCAGCAGCGGGAGGGTTGGCCCCTTCTGAGCCTTGTAAAAGTGATTAGGCAGCTGTAAAGCTGCTCAGATCACTTTTACATGAAAGACGCTGGCTGTAAAAAACAATACCAGGATCATGACTGCAGCCATGATCCTGATATAACCACTTGCCATCTGGGACACACATATACATATACAGTGGGTACGGAAAGTATTCAGACCACCTTAAATTTTTCACTCTTTGTTATATTGCAGCCATTTGCTAAAATCATTTAAGTTAATTTTTTTCCTCATCAATGTACACAGCACCCCATATTGGCAGAAAAACACAGAATTGTTGAAATTTTTGCAGATTTATTAAAAAAGAAAAACTGAAATATCACATGGTTCTAAGTATTTAGACCCTTTGCTGTAACACTTATATATTTAACTCAGGTGCTGTCCATTTCTTCTGATCATCCTTGAGATGGTTCTACACCTTCATTTGAGTCCATCTGTGTTTGATTATACTGATTGGACTTGATTAAGAAAGCCACACACCTGTCTATATAAGACCTTACAGCTCACAGTGCATGTCAGAGCAAATGAGAATCATGAGGTCAAAAGGAACTGCCTGAAGAGCTCAGACACAGATCTGGCCAAGGTTACAAAAAAAAATTCTGCTGCACTTAAGGTCCTAAGAGCACAGTGGCCTCCATAATCCTTATGCCAAACTGAGCTATCGGGGGAGAAGAGCCTTGGTGAGAGAGGTAAAGAAGAACCCAAAGATCACTGTGGCTGAGCTCCAGAGATGCAGTCGGGAGATGGGAGAAAGTTGTAGAAAGTCAACCATCACTGCAGCCCTCCTCCAGTCGGGGCTTTATGGCAGAGTGGCCCGACGGAAGCCTATCCTCAGTGCAAGACACATGAAAGCCTGCATGGAGTTTGCTAAAAAACACCTGAAGGACTCCAAGATGGTGAGAAATAAGATTCTCTGGTCTGATGAGACCAAGATAGAACTTTTTGGCCTTAATTATAAGCGGTATGTGTGGAGAAAACCAGGCACTGCTCATCACCTGTCCAATACAGTCCCAACAGTGAAGCATGGTGGTGGCAGCATCATGCTGTGGGGGTGTTTTTCAGCTGCAGGGACAGGACGACTGGTTGCAATCGAGGGAAATATGAATGCGGCCATGTACAGGGATATCCTGGACGAAAACCTTCTCCAGAGTGCTCAGGACCTCAGACTGGGCCGAAGGTTTACCTTCCAACAAGACAATGACCCTAAGCAGACAGCTAAAATAACAAAGGAGTGGCTTCACAACAACTCCGTGACTGTTCTTGAATGGCCCAGCCAGAGCCCTGACTTAAACCCAATTGAGCATCTCTGGAGAGACCTAAAAATGGCTGTCCACCAACGTTTACCATCCAACCTGACAGAACTGGAGAGGATCTGCAAGGAGGAATGGCAGATGATCCCCAAATCCAGGTGTGAAAAACTTGTTGCATCTTTCCCAAAAAGACTCATGGCTGTATGAGATCAAAAGGGTGCTTCTACTAAATACTGAGCAAAGGGTCTGAATACTTAGGACCATGAGATATTTCAGTTTTTCTTTTTTAATAAATATGTAAAAATGTCAACATTTCTGTGTTTTTCTGTCAATATGGGGTGCTGTGTGTACATTAATGAGGAATATAAAATGAACTTAAAATGATTTAACAAATGGCTGCAATATAACAAAGAGTGAAACATTTAAGGGGGTCTGAATACTTTCCGTAACCACTGTATGTACCCTGGATGGCAAATGGTTTAAGTGACAATAAATTTTGATTAAAAATAAACTTCTATTCAAGTATGTATTCTTAACTTATTAAAAAAAACAAAAAAAAAAAAACACTTTCTAATGCTCTTAGCCTCCTCAATTTTTTTTTCTTTTTTGCTGCTGTGATCTGACCTCCCGTCGGAAGGTGGCCATCTTCATACTCCATGGTCCCGATGTATGTAGAAAAATAGTCATCCTCTCTTGCTGGCTCTTTGAGATGTACTATGGCATGCATTAAAAGGGGATAAACTCAAGAGATAAAGCAATAATTCTCCCCTCTACAAGACTCTGGTCCGGCCGCACCTGGAGTATGCTGTCCAGTTCTGGTCACCAGTCCTCAGGAAGGATGTACTGGAAATGGAGAGTGTACAAAGAAGGGCAACTAAGCTAATAAAAGGGTCTAGAGCAGGGATATGCAATTAGCGGACCTCCAGCTGTTGCCAAACTACAAGTCCCATGAGGCATAGCGAGACTCTGACAGCAGCAAGCATGACACCCAGAGGCAGAGGCATGATGGGACTTGTAGTTTTGCAACAGCTGGAGGTCCACTAATTGCATATCCCTGGTCTAGAGGATATTAGTTATGAGGAAAGGTTGCGAGCACTGAACTTATTCTCTCTGGAGAAGAGACGCTTGAGAGGGGATATGATTTCAATTTACAAATACCATACTGGTGACCCCACAATAGGGATAAAACTTTTTCGCGGAAGGGAGTTTAATAAGACACATGGCCACTCATTAAAATTAGAAGAAAAGATGTTTAACATTAAACTACGTAGAGGGTTCTTTACTGTAAGAGCGGCAAGGATGTGGAATTCCCTTCCACAGGTGGTGGTCTCAGCGGGGGGGCATCGATGGTTTCAAGAAACTATTAGATAAGCACCTGAACGACCGCTACATACAGGGATATACAATGTAATACTGACATATAATCACACGTAGGTTTGACTTTTGTCTTTTTTCAACCTCACCTACTATGTAACTATGTGACTATGGAATTTGTAGTGTGCATGTAGCAGTACAAATGACTGCAACAAATGTGCCTTTCATGTTCCAAACAAACAGATGTGAGGGGAAAAAGGAGAGGTTCGGGAACTTACAGAGGATGTTACAAGGAGGAAGAAAAACACAGTAACAAATTTCATGAAAAATAGATTACAGGGACATTAATGAGTGGATGGAATAGATTATTTTTGAAGAATAAAGATATTGTTTAATGTCACTTTAATGCCCATGTCTGCGCAGATGCATTTTTGGCACTGAGCTTGATTTTATAGAAGTACAAGTAAAAACTGCATGTCGATGATAGCTTGACTACTCACTGTAAATGTCTAATAAATAGCTAGAGCATGCAATTTTTTTTGGGTGGGAGGGGGGTGTAGGTAATAGTATTCTCACTTAAAAAGAGTGCTTATTTCTGTATATGCTTTTTACATAAGACATGAACATTTGATTAAGTGTCTGAGATTAAAAAGGATGCATCTTAAAACCAAGTGAAGCATATAAAGTTTCCATGGTAATTTAAGATGCCAGAGATGAAGATGCTTTCACGCCATTGTCTTCTTCTTTTACACAAATCAGACCTTTCCTCATAAGCCAAGTCTGTAAAAAAAAAAAAAGGTATTCGAAAATGTTTTAAAGCATTGTTTTACAAAATGTATAATACAATGGAAAATCACTTAATTTGTAGAAATGCAAAATAGTAGTTTGCATTTTTCTTTATTTGACACTATTTTGCATTTTATTTTCTGGACTACATGAGAGCTGTGCTCATTTATCTCCCTTTTAATTTAATCAGGATTCCTGAGAGGTGTGACTTTCCTAATTATGCAGATTCCCAGAAGGTACCATGGTTCTAGCAGAAATGAAAAAAACTAAATATGTAGCCCTTTACAGCAAGTTGCATAATGTCTTTCAGTTTGTAACCTGCACTTAAAAAGCGAATACTGAGAACAAAGATGATCAATCCTGGCAATGCACTTTTTTTCTTTTCTTTTAAGTATCTGTAAATATACTGCGAGCAGGCGGCAGGGTACAGGCACAATCACATACATGTGTGTGACAACCTTCTTCCAGGTTTGGGGTGTACGCATGATTTAACACAGCACGAGTTCAGCAGCCGATTTCAGCCAATGATTTCAGCTGAAATTGGCTGTGTCCAATCACACAAAGGTTTCCAGGACTACAAAAACACAGAAATCTGTGTACAGGGAACAGCGATCTGGCTGTTTCTTCTCCCTGAAAAGCAGGGAGAAAAAAACAGCCAAATCGAAAAGTAAAAGAAGCACATATTACACATTGTAAGGCACACTGTTAACCTCTTGATTGCCCCTAGACGTTAGCCCTTTCCCAGACAGTGTCATTAGTACAGTATTATCACTGATCACTGTATAAAGCCTCGTACACACGGTCTGAGACTTTTTGCCAACAAACTTCGAAATGAGCAAGTTTGACAAAAAATCCGACCGTGTGTACGCTCCATCAGACAAACTTTTTTGGTTTTCATCGGACAAATGTTCGGTCTGCAAACGGACAAACTTTTCACCAACAAAAGTCCGATGGAGCAAAGTCCGACCATGTGTACAGAAATCCATCGGACTTTTGTCCGATGGACAAATAAGCATGCCCAGAACCAATGTTAAAATCAACCAACAATAGCAGAAGTTGACCAAAGGGTGGCGGTAAAGAGCAGAAAAACCACGTGATGTTGGAAAAGTTTTGGGAAAGTTTGCAGAAAAGTCCGAGCGTGTGTATGCTATGGGTGTGCCCGGCCAACTCCCTTCGGACAAAAATCCACAGAAAAGTTGTTTGAAGTCCGACCGTGTGTACGAGGCTTTAGTGTCACTAGCGACCTCAGTGTCAGTTAGTGACCCTCCCAGATAGTGTCTGTTAGCCCCAGATTGCCGGTTACCCTATCACAGTCCCACTATAAATCACTGATCACTGCCATTACAGCGAATATTCCAGTATATATACACATCATAGTTTGAAGATGCTATAACTTTCACTCAAACCAATTAATATACGCTTATTGGTATTTTTTCTTTTTCTTTTACCAAGGACATGTAGCAGAATACATTTTCGCCTAAACCTATGAAGAAATTCGATTTTTGAGTTTTTTTATTGGATGTGTTTTAAACTAGCAAGTAGAAAAAAAAAATTCCCCAAATAGTTGGTCTTAATGTGTTTATATAATAAAAAACCCAGTGGTGATCAAATACCACCAAAAGAAAGCCCTATTTGTGTGAAAATATTGATATAAATTCAATTTGCGTACTGTGTTGCATGACTACGCACCTGCCAGTTAAAGTAGCGCAGTACCAAATAGCAAAAAACTGCCTGGTCATGGAGGGGGTAAAACTTTCCAGAGGTCAAGCAGATAAAATGTCCCTATAGCTGTCCCCCATGGTCCAGTCACTTACCGTTCCACATTCCTTCCTGTGCAAATCCAGGTGTGGTCTATATAGGTCAAAGCTCACCCAGGAAAAAGTAGCCTCCCTTGTGACAATTAGCTATTAAAGCGTTTGATAAACACAAAAAAATAAAAAAAATAATGGATCCTGCTCCTTTAAAGCATGTTATACAGCACAGTGCTTGTGCTGTGTCATTTGGCCCCCTGTAACACCTGAAATACCTGGCTGATCCTGCCTGTTTCTGCCCTCCCCTATGTAAACTGACCACGGTGTATCATGGCTGCCGAGCCCCGACACGGTGGTTAGTTTAGGTGCCTCCATCAGCCTCAGCCTTGCTGTCTCTCTTCTGTCCTCCTTCCCCTTTCCTCCCTGCCTGTCGGCTTCTGCTGTAATATAAAGTCTTACTTTAAATAATCTGTTCTTTCTTCTAAGGATATGTCCGTGTGTGTGTGTGTGTGTGTGTGTGTGTGTGTGTGTGTGTGTGTGTGTTATAAAAAAAAAGCTGTATATACCTAATTTTTGAGCGCTGATCACGTGACACGCTGGCTCTCTCCTCCTCCTCCCCCCTCCAGACTGACGTCAGTGGGAGAATCTCAGCCCCTCCCGCTGCATCTGTCAGACGGGGAGAGGAGAGAGGCGACGCTGATCAGCGCTCGCAAATAAGGTATATATATAGCTTTCTTTTTATACAACACACACACACACACACACACACACACACACACACACACACACACACACACGGGGACATATCCTTAGAAGACTGAGCAGATTATATAAATTAGGACATGTGGGTTAACAAACCCTTTAAGCCTGAGCACTGTTACAGGGAAGAAAGTCACATGTTTCCCCTGAATCAGAAGTGTTGTGAAGTGTCACCAGCTGCGGGGGAGGAAATGACTCAAGCCTCGTACACATGACCGAGAATCTCGTCGTAAAAAAACCCGTTGTTTTTCTCGACGAGATTCTTGTCAAGCTTTCCTTGCATACACTCTGTCAATTCCCAAATCTCGTCATTGGAAAGCGCGGTCACGTACAACACGTACGATGGCAGTATAAAAAGGGGAAGTTTGATTCCAATGGCGCCACCCCTTGGGCTGCTTTTGTTGTTCTCGTGTTACCGCATGTTAGTAAAAGTTTGGGGAGAGACGATTTGCGCTTTTCAGTCTTCGTGCTTTCAGTTCGTTTTAGCGTGACGAATGTGCTATCTCCATTACGAACGCTAGTTTTACCAGAAGGAGCTCTCCCGTCTTATACTTGATTCTGAGCATGTGCAATTTTTTAAGACTCGGAAAAGCATACACACAAGAAAATAGAGAGCAGGTTCCCCATTTTTCTCGTCGAGATTCCCGGCAGTTTTCTCGACGAGAAACTATACACACGAACGGTTTTCTCGGCAAGAAAGATCTCCCAACAGTTTTCTTGTCTTGAAAAGCGCGAATCGTCTCTCCCCAAACTTTTAATAACATGCAGTAACACGAGAACAACAAAAAGCAGCCCAAGGGGTGGCGCCATTGGAATCAAACTTCCCCTTTATACTGCCGTCGTACGTGACCGCGCTTTACAACAGGTTTTTTTTTTACGACGAGATTCTCTGTCATGTGTACGAGGCTTAAGGCCGGGTTCACATATGTGTGGCCGCGGTTTACAGCTTGAGGTCCAGTGCGTTCCTATTCACTAGTTCAGGTCCACATTTTTGCCTGAATTCACACCTAAACTGGACCCAAAATCTGGTGACTACCTACAGTAGCTAAAATTATCCATAGGCAATGCTTTAAAAGTCTTTACAGGTTTACAGTTTAGGAGACAAAACGTGAGCTCTGTTGCTAGAATGATCACTCTCACACTGATGTTTGTGGTGATACATATGCATGTCGGACCTACACATTTGCATTTTCATGTGAGCATGGTGGGGAGAGGGGTGCTTTATATAATTCTTTTTAATCTTTTAGTTTTTTATTTATTTTTAAAGCACCTGATCAATACAGAACGGTGTGATCGAATGCTTCCTTGGCGGTACCAGCAAGGTTAACACAGCACCGAAACTGGAAGTGACAATATCCTCATTGCTTCCAGCTTCATTCCTCCATCCCCTCTGAGGGCAGCTGATCTGACCACTTGCAGGCTTCCTGGTAGAACAGGAGAGCCCAGGAACGATGGCGGACCAGCGGGCAGGTGATAGCCCATTCTGAGCCCTGTAAAAATTAATAGTAGGATCATGGATGCAGCTGTAGGCATGCATGATCCTGGTATGACTGCTTCTCATCCAGGACCAGGGTGGACAAAAATTAAGGATTTCAAAAAAGAAGAAAAAAATTTAATCAGATTTTTGGAGATTTTATCAAATTAATTTTAATGAAATGCTTTTGGAGCAGAAATCTATCTAAATATAGATTTCTATTTAAGATACATTAATAATTTAGTTTATTCAGCATGAAATGGAGCTTAGTTATGTAGCATGAGGCTGTATATTCTGCAATATTTACATTTTTGGCAAACTCATTCAATGAATCCAAGCTCTGCAAGCTGAGATAACATGCACTGCATTGATGCATTCACGCAATTTCACAGTAACCATGAGATTAAACAAAGTTCAGGAATATTGCTTTATCCCATTGTTTTGCAAATCTATGTACATTACAAACTGTATGATTGTTTGAAGCGAAATGCATCTGTACCAAGCTCGAAGTGTGAGGAGGAAGGGCAAGCAGTAAAAAATGAAAGTGAAACCTAAGCCGCTTAAAAACCTTGTAATCTTTCTGCACATTCTTCCCTTGAGGAGCAAAATGGCAGCAGGTGGTAAAAGAGACCCAGTTTGGGAATATTTTAATGAAGTTCCTCTACCTATGGGTAAGGCAAGTATGCATGCAAAATGCAAGCAATGCAACAAAGAGATGCAAGGCCTAGTGGCCCGAATAAAAAAACAACATCATGAGAAGACGTGCTGTGATGAAAGGACCGAGTTTTTTCTATGTGGACCCAGCTGATACAGTGCCTTGCAAAAGTATTCACCCCCCTTGGCATTTTTTTGTGTTTTGTTGCCTCACAACCTGGAATTAACATGGATTGTTTGAGGATTTGCATCATTTAATTTACAGAACATGAACACAACTTTGAAGATGTTTTTTTTTTTTTTTTTTTTATTGTGAAGCAAACAACAAATAGGACAAAATAACAGAAAAAAAACTGAAAAAGTCAATGTGCATAACTATTCACCCCCCTAAAGTCAATACTTTGTAGAGACACCTTTTGCGGCTATCAGAGCTCCAAGTCGCTTTGGATAAGTCTCTATGAGCTTGCCACATCTTACCACTAGGATTTTTGCCCAGTCCTCCTTACAAAACTGCTCCACGTCCGTCAAGTTGGATGGTTTGCGTTTGTGAATAGCAATTTTTAAGTCTGACCACAGATTTTCTATTGGATTTAGGTCTGGGCTTTGACTAGGCCATTCCAACACATTTACATGTCTCCCCTTAAACCACTCAAGTGTTGCTTTAGCAGTGTGTTTGGGGTCATTGTCCTGCTGGAAGGTGAACCTCCGTCCTATCCTCAAATCGCACACAGAATGGTACAGCTTTTGCTCAAGAATATCCCTGTATTTAGCACCATCCATCTTTCCCTCAACTCTGACCAGTTTCCCAGTCCTGACTGCTGAAAAACATCCCCACAGCATGATGCTGCCACCACCATGTTTCACTGTGGGGATGATGTTCTTTGGGTGATGTGATTTGTTGGGTTTGCACCATAAATAGCGTTTTATTTGATGGCCAAAAAGTTCAATATTAGTCTCATCAGACCAGAGCACCTTCCGCCATACATTTTGGGAGTCTCCCACATGCCTTTTCGCAAACTCAAAACGTGCCATTTAGATTTTGGCTGAAAGGAATGGCTTTTTTCTGGCCACTCTGCCATAAAGCCCAACTCTATGGAGCGTACGGCTTATTGTTGTCCTATGTACAGATACTCCAGTCTCTGCGGCTCCTCCAGTGTTACCTTAGGTCTCTGTGCTGCCTCTCTGATTAATGCCCTCCTTTCCCGTTCTGTGAGTTTTGGTGTGCGGCCGTCTCTTGGCAGGTTTGCTGTTGTGCCATGTTCTTTCCATTTGGTTATGATAGATTTGATGGTGCTAGTAGGGATCATCAAAGATTTTGATATTTTTTTAAAACCTAACCCTGACTTGTACTTAACAACATTCTCCCTTACTTGTTTGGAGAGTTCCTTGGTCTCCATGGCAGTGTTTGGTTAGTGGTGCCTCTTGCTTAGGTGTTGCAGCCACTGGGGCCTTTTAAAAAGGTGTGTGTGTATATATGTGACAGATCATGTGACACTTAGATTGCACACAGGTGGACATAATTTCAGTAATTATGTGACTTCTGAAGGTAATTGGTTGCACCAGAGCTTTTTATGGGCTTCATAACAAAAGGGGTGAATACATACGCACATGCCAATTATCAGTTTTTTATTTCTGAAAAATAGTTTTATGTATATATTTTTCTAATTTTACTTCACCAACTTAGACTATTGTGTTCTGGTCCATTACATATAATTCAGATTAAAAAAAACATTGAATTAAAGACTGTAATGTAACAAAATTGGTAAAAAGCCAAGGGGGGTGAATATTTTTGCAAGGCACTGTATATTCAGTTTAGGATCTTTTGTTTGTTTGTTTTTTCAAAATATATTTTGTTTATGCACTTCAGGTTACTAAACATTGATGTTTAAGCAAATACAAGAATATGTAATATATTGTTATTGTTTTAACCACTTCAATACTGGGCACTTTCGCCCCCTTCCTTCCCAGGCCAATTTTCAGCTTTCAGCGCTCTCGCACTTTCAATGACAATTGCGCGGTCATGCAACGCTGTACCCAAATGAAATTTTTATCATTTTGTTCACACAAATAGAGCTTTCTTTTGATGGTATTTCTTCATGACTCCATTTTTAATTTTTTGCGCTATAAGCAAATATTTTCTTCTTTCTATTTTAAAAGAAATCCAATAAAATCAAATTTTGTCGTAAAATTAAGCCAAAATGTATTCTGCTACATGTCTTTGGTAAAAAAGATCCTGTTAAAGTGTATAATAATTGGTTTGTGTGATCATGGACAAATGTATGCAGATGATCACGTACATATGTGCGCAGGTGATCACGGACATGTGTGTGCAGATGATCATTGGGACATGTGATTTTACCCTTGCATATGTGGGGGACAGAGGTTTTTACTGTGTGGGGACATGTGTTTTAGGGACATTGTGTGGGGACTTTGTGTGTTTACATTGTGTGGGGACACTAGGCTGGTCATCAGTGTGTAAAAAGCTGTAAAAAACAGCTCATACTCACTGATCAATAGCCGGCTGCAGCGATCCGCTCTCCTCTCCTCACCGACAACTTCTGTGTGAGGAGAAGAGAGCCGATCGCCTAGCAACCGGCTCTCTATTTACATCACATGACAGCTGTGATTGGACACGGCCGTCATGTGATCAGAAGGGCCAATCACAGAGCCCTCCTGCCGACCGGAGATGCGCTGTGTCCGAGTGACACGAGCGCATCGGGATTGCGCTGCTGCGCGGGCACGCACTCGCCCAAATCCCCCTCCTTCTGAGGGACGTTCCTGAATGTCCACTCAGAAGAAGGAAGCGCCCACCCGGCCGCATATATGCAGTGGCTGGGTGGGATGTGGTTAAATAAAAGAATTTGAGTAGTTCTCCAACTATGTGTGATTAACCTATCAACCTAAAACCTGTTGTTATGATATCGCTGTTTTACTAACCTGACAGCTTATTATTCCAAATAAGGAACCTTAATTTTGTTTGCAAATATTAAAGATTCTAACTACCAGCAAGAATGAGTCCTTAAATTTAAAGAGCATCTGTCATTTCGGATCTATCATGGCAGCGCCCGTTAGTGGGCATCCACTCACCTGCTGCTGCCATGTCCCTCACCTTGTTGTGTCAATGCCGCATCACAAGCCGTCCCATTAAAGTGAATGGGACTGTCGCGAGTCAACAGCGGGTCAGAGGAGGAGCCGCTGCAGGACAGAGATGACAGTTGCTTTTTAAAAAATTAGGATTTAAATTGAGTTGATTTACATCAAGCCTTTTTACTAGTCATTTAAATCGTGCTTTAAAACAAGTCAATTTAAATCAAATCCACGCTGTTCAGGACACATATATATATATATATATATATATGTAGCGGGTGTCATATTTAGGGGGAGCATCTGAGTGGTAACTAGGCTCAGAGGCACTAATTGTTAGGTTTCATGGACCATTTCTATCCCTGGGAGATAGTACTGGTGTGTAGTTCCCTGGAGCCTATGGGTGGCGCTGTTGCCATGGGCTTGGGTTGAACCGCAGTACAGGGTTGTGCCTTTTCTTGTCCCCTCTCGGCAGCAGTATGGCGGGGCGGGGAACCTGCTGTGCCTGTCGGGAGAGGATTTAAATGGGGGCGGCCATCTTCCAGAGGGGGTCATCGTTCGTCCACGCCCAGGCACTTTAGGCCTAGGTGTGTGTGTGTGTGTGTGTGTGTGTCGCCTCCGGGTGCCCTAGGCCCGGAGGCCTGGTCGGTTCCGTGCTCAGGCACCTTAGGCCTGGGTGCGGGTGGGTTGTCTTCGGGTGCCCTAGGCCCGGAGACGGAGCTGCTGTTCCATCCCAGACACCTTCAGTCTGGGGTGAGGTACTTTGGCGAGGGCCCGGAACCCAGCAGCCTTCGGCTGGGACCCGCTAAGGATCGAGGCTCCCAGGGATCTGTGCCTGGACCTCCTCCCACCTTATCTGACCTGTGTTTGTCTCAACCTGTCTGCTTTCAAAGAGACTATTTATTGCCCTAAAGAATAAAATAAGAAGTTGTACTTTTCAGTTGGTGTGGACAGTTGCTTACTGGGGAGAATTAAGGACTTGTTTCTGGCTACTAGGGATGAGCTTCGAGTTCGAGTCGAACTCATGTTCGACTCGAACATTGCCTGTTCGCCCGTTCGCCGAACAGCGAACAAATTGGGGTGTTCGCGGCAAATTCGAAAAATCTATGGGAGAAATCTAAAGTGTTAATTATAAAGGCTAATATGCAAGTTATTGTCCTAAAAAGTGTTTGGGGACCGGGGTCCTGCCCCAGGGGACATGTATCAATGCAAAAAGAAGTTTTAAAAACGGCCGTTTTTTCGGGAGCAGTGATTTTAATAATGCTTAAAATGAAAAAATAAAAGTGAAATATTCCTTTAAATTTCGTACCTGGGGGGGTGTGTATGATATGCATGTGAAGTGGCGCATGTTTCCCGTGCTTAGAACTGTCCCTGCAAAAAATGTCATTTTTGAAAGAAAAAAATGCATTTAAAACTGACTCGCGGCTATTAATGAATTGTCGGCTCCCGGCAATACATACAAAAGTCATTGATAAAAAAAAAAAAAAAAAAAAAAAAGCGTGGGGGTTCCCCAGAATTCAATTACCAGGCCCTTCAGGTCTGGAATGGATATTAAGGGGAACCCCGCCGCAAATTTAAAAAAAAATTGACGTGGGGTTCCCCCAAATATCCATTCCAGGCCCTTCAGATCTGGCATGGATTTTAAGGGGAACTCCACCCCAAATTTAAAAAAAAAAATGGCGTGGAGTCCCCCTAAAAATCCATACCAGACCCCTTATCCGAGCACGCAACCTGGCCGGCCGCAGGGGAAAAGGGGGGGACGAGAGAGCGGCCCCCCTCCCTCCTGAACCGTACCAGGCCACATGCCCTCAACATGGGGAGGATGTCCCCATGTTGATGGGGACAAGGGCCTCATCCCCACAACCCTTGCCCGGTGGTTGTGGGGGTCTGCGGGCGGGGGGCTTATCGGAATCTGGAAGACCCCTTTAACAAAGGGGACCCCCAGATACCGCCCCCCCCTATGTGAATTGGTAAGGGGTACATTGTACCCCTACCATTTCACGAAGAAAGCGTAAAAAAATGTTTAAAAAAAAACACACAAACACCTTTAAAAAGTCCTTTATTTAAAAAAAAAAAAAAAAACATTCCAGCGGTGAAATCCAGTGTCCCGCGGCGATCCCGATGTCCAGCGATGTCCTTCATTGGTTGTGCCTGAGCGGACCTGATGGGGAACTCCCTCTCAGTATTTTAAATGTATAGACCCGCCCCTTCTAAAGTTCCCCATCAGGTCCGCTCAGCAGACCAGATGCGGAACATGACACGGGGCGGGTATGTCGGACCCGCCTAAGTCATTGGCTTGAGCGGGGAACTTCCTTCACTGTGTAATTTAAATTTACATAGTGAAGGAAGTTCCCCGCTCAAGCCAATGACATAGGCAGGTCCGACATACCGAGGGGGCGGACCTGATGGGGAACTGCTCTCACTTTGGTAATACATGTATAGACCCGCCCCTTCTCATGTTCCACATCTCGTCCGCTGAGCGAACTTTAGAAGGGGCGGGTCTATACATTTAAAATACTGAGAGGGAGTTCCCCATCAGGTCCGCTCAGGCACAACCAATGAAGGACAGCGCTGGACATCGGGATCGCCGCGGGACACTGGATTTCACCGCTGGAATGTTTTTTTTTTTTTAAATAAAAGGACTTTTTCAAGGTGTTTGTGTGTTTTTTTTAAACATTTTTTTACGCTTTCTTCGTGAAATGGTAGGGGTACAATGTACCCCTTACCAATTCACATAGGGGGGGGCGGGATCTGGGGGTCCCCTTTGTTAAAGGGGTCTTCCAGATTCCGATAAGCCCCCCGCCCGCAGACCCCCACAACCACCGGGCAAGGGTTGTGGGGATGAGGCCCTTGTCCCCATCAACATGGGGACATCCTCCCCATGTTGAGGGCATGTGGCTTGGTACGGTTCAGGAGGGATGGGGGGACGCTCTCTCGTCCCCCCCCTTTTCCCCTGCGGCCGGCCAGGTTGCGTGCTCGGATAAGGGGTCTGGTATGGATTTTTAGGGGGACTCCACGCCATTTTTTTTTTTAATTTGGGGTGGAGTTCCCCTTAAAATCCATGCCAGATCTGAAGGGCCTGGAATGGATATTTGGGGGAACCCCACGTCAATTTTTTTTAATTTGCGGCGGGGTTCCCCTTAATATCCATTCCAGACCTGAAGGGCCTGGTAATTGAATTCTGGGGAACCCCCACGCTTTTTTTTTTTTTTATCAATGACTTTTGTATGTATTGCCGGGAGCCGACAATTCATTAATAGCCGCGAGTCAGTTTTAAATGCATTTTTTTTCTTTCAAAAATGACATTTTTTGCAGGGACAGTTCTAAGCACGGGAAACATGCGCCACTTCACATGCATATCATACACACCCCCCAGGTACGAAATTTAAAGGAATATTTCACTTTTATTTTTTCATTTTAAGCATTATTAAAATCACTGCTCCCGAAAAAACTGCCGTTTTTAAAACTTTTTTTTGCATTGATACATGTCCCCTGGGGCAGGATCCAGGTCCCCAAACACTTTTTAGGACAATAACTTGCATATTAGCCTTTATAATTAACACTTTAGATTTCGAACGTTCGAGTCCATTGTATTTAATAGGGTTCTAAAGTTCACACAAACATTTTGTCTGTTCGCAGGTTCTGGTGCGAACCGAACAGGGGGGTGTTCGGCTCATCCCTGGTCACTGGACTTATAACCATGTACCGGTACTTTTGTGTCACTATTTTACATGGAATGTCACTTTTGTTATTTGATTTATGTGTCTTTTCATTAACAGGTACACAGAGTTTTATAACTTTTTTTATTTTATAGTCATATTTATTATTGCGTTCATTATTACTTATGAGTTTGCATTCGTAACTATTTATGCTATTAGTACTGCACTCATTTTTATTTAATGTATACACAACTAGTCATTTGTAGTGCTGGCTGCTTCCCAATTGAGACATTAGAGTAGTATTTTCTATTTTATTTTATGTTTTGGATATTGTTTTGCTGTGCAGTTTGATCACTTATAATATTCAAGATTGTCTGTGCGAGAACCATGCTTGCATGTGTGAGGATGCGTAGGTTTTCTGTGCATTCCTTGCAGACAGTCCCATATATACATAGTTACAGTGGTCCAAGCTGGACAATGTAACTATGTAAAATATATCCATGCCTGGAATTCAGACTAAGCTTTTCTGTCAGCAGATTTGAAAAGCTCATTATTTTCCTGGCCATTTTCTTTAAGCCCCTGTTGACATCGGTGCAACTTGCCATGCGATTTGACAGTTCCAAATTGCATGACAAGTCGCATCCCATGCACTGCAATAGAACCATTTATATTACCGCAACTCATGTCGCATCGATTATGAAAAAAGTTTCTGCACTACTTTTTACCGATTTCATTGGGACTTACAGAGATTCTGTTAAATTAAGTTGCAATAAAATCGGCAGTGCAAGTCGCACTGATTTGCAGCTTTGAAGGCTGCACAGATCGAGGTGCGGTGGGCTAGCAGAGAGATGAGCACATGCTCTGAATCACCGCTGTTCCACCCTCTCACTTTAGGATAGGATAGGACAGAATACAGTAGCAACTGCCCATGTGCCGGTTCCCCCGCTCTGTCGAACGCCGTAGCGCTGGTGAGAAGCGAGTCTGGAAAGCTTTTTTACTGCAGAAAACAAAATCAAAAAAAATTGGCCTTAAACTCTTTAGGGGCAAGCTGCATCTGGTATTTTTGGTGGCAGGCTACAGTGACATTTTACATCTGGTGGCAGGATAGCGACACGCTGCATCAGGTGACAGTGGCAAGTGACGCGCTGCATCAGATGACAGGCAACCGTGGCAAGTGACACGCTGCATCAGGTGACCGTGGCAAGTGACACGCTGCATCAGGTGACCGTGGCAAGTGACACACTTAGGGCTCCCACTGATTCAGCATTAGCCCAGGTTCACACTGGGCTGCGGGAGTGAAGCCATGCGAGTTCAGCTGAACTCGCACGATTTTACTCTCGCTGGCAGTCCCGATTTCAGCCGCGATTACAAAGACATCTGACACAGATGTCAATGTAAATCGCGGCCGAAATCGCAAAAAGTAGTACAGAAACTACTTTTTGAAATCGGTGCAGCGCCGCAGATGCGGCATCGCACCGATTAGGACGGTGCCATTGCCGGCAAATTGCGGCGTTTTGACATGTGATATCGCATGTCAAAACGCACCAGTGTGAACCAGGGCTTATGGTGAGTTGAGCTATTCCATTTTATATTACAATGTAATTAATAGTAATAATGCACTTCAATCATCCTGACACATATCAACAATGGTAATGATTAAAGTGCTAACACCAGCTATTGCCCCAACAAATCACCCGAATCCGCGAACCAATTCACCCTGCACCGCCCCCCCCCCTCCCCCTCGGTACTTGGCAAACATTTCTTCTACGAAACAGGTCCCCTGTGCCAAACAGGTTGGGGACCGCTGATAAGGCACATTTATAGCAGTGCAAATTAAAGATGAAATCAAGGAGTACAATTGCTATCATACAAATAAATCAAAATGCCAAACACAATTCAAAATTTCTACAAATCCAGTGTCTTTCCCAAAGTGTTGAGCAGAGCAGCAGATTCCAGCAAGCAGTGATCTCCCAGGCAGCTCCATAGCAAAGCTCACACAATGTAAACACTGAGCACCTCTCCAACCAGGAACACTCCCATCACCTCCCCACACATACTGTATGGCTGCAAAGGGAAAGTGAAACGTAAACAAACCTCACTTCCAGCAAGTCTTCAGTGAACACTAATCACCACAGCCAGACAGGTGCATGTGTGCCATCTTCTACCTTTACCTTTGTCACCACAACCAGCAACAGAACACACAAGAAAGTATGTGTCCTCCTCACCTGCCTCCACTCTCTCATCTTCTCATAGGACTTCTGCACACTCTTAGCTCACACCAATGTCAAATAAAAATGTCGCCCTCTACAGGTAGACAGCTGTGCCTGAAGTAACTCTGAAGTGGCCCCTGTGAAGAGATAGCTCAGTGTTTCTCAATCTTTTTCAGTCAGGGCACTCTCTAAAATTGAGCATAACCTCAACGCACCCCATTCTAAAATGTAAAAATATAAACTTATGCCTCGTACACACGATCAGTTTTTCCGACAGGAACACCGTGTTTTTTTTTCAGCAGGAAAACTGCTCAAACGTCCTCACAGGTCCCCGCTGTGTTCTGGGAACCGTGTGTTTCCCAGAACACAACGGGGGGGAGTGGCGTAATGCCCGAAGTTTCCCGCAGAGTCTATGCCTGGAAGTGGGTGCAAATACCTGTCTTAGACAGGTATCTGCACCCCCCTCCCCCCTGAAAAGGTGCCAATTGTGGCACCGGAGGGGGGAGGAATCCGATGAGCGGAAGTTCCACTTTAGGGTGGAGCTCCGCTTTAATGCAGGGCTTTTTTTCTCAGAGAATATGTGCAGGAACTCCCCCTTTTCGGAGTTACCCCTTGTCTTTGCCCCTACCTACCTCTGAGCACCAGTCCTTGGTTCCACCCCCTACCCACCTCTCAGCACTGCCCCTTTTAGAGAATACAGAACCAGGTAACATTTGTGGTACTAAGTAATTTGTATGGAATTTGTTAAAGATAACAATAAAAGCAGTAAAATAGATCCCCCACAGCCAACAACAATAGACCCACCAGAAACAATAGATCCCCCTGCAACAATAGACCGCCTACAACAAAATACCGCCCCCAGTAACAATAGAACCCATTAGCAAAAACAGATCTCCCCACAGACAGCTATAATAGACTGCTCCCTCAACAGTAGATCCCTCCAAGCGACAACTGACCACCCCAGAAACAACAGGTCCCCCACCAGCAACAATAGACCCCCACTGCAAAACTAGATCCCTTACAGAAACAATAGATACCTAGAAGCAACAATAGACCTCCCCAGCAGCCATCAACCCTCCTACAGAAATAGATCCCCACCAGCAACAATAGATCCACCAGCAGCCAGCATCAATAGACACTGTAGCACAACCCAGCACTCCTTGCCACTACATACATTCTTTGCTGGATGTGCCGTAACTGTGTTCCCCCTCGTTTCCGCTGAAAAAAAAAGCCCTGACTACAGTATATGTATTAAAGACACCTCACAAAATATCAAAACATTAAAACATATAAAACAAATGTTTTAAAAAAAGATATATTTTTTTTTATATTTGTATAAACAAATATGTTAAAATACATTTTGCAATGAAAAAAAAAAAAAATATATATATATATATATATACTGTATATACAGTGGGGAGAACAAGTATTTGATACACTGATGATTTTGTAGGTTTTCCTACTTACAAAGCATGTAGAGGTCTGTAATTTTTATCATAGGTACTCTTCAACTGTGAGAGACAGAATCTAAAACAAAAATCCAGAAAATCACATTGTATGATTTTGAAATAATTAATTAGCATTTTATTGCATGACATAAGTATTTGATCACCTACCAACCAGTAAGAATTCCGGCTCTCACAGACCTGTTATTTTTCCTTTAAGAAGCCCTCCTGTTTGAACTTGTTACCTGTATAAAAGACACCTGTCCACACACTCAATCAAACAGACTCCAACCTCTCCACAATGGCCAAGACCAGAGAGTAGGGATGAGCTCGGTGTTCGAGTCGAACATAAGTTCGACTCGAACATCGGCTGTTCGACCGTTCGGCGAACATCGAACGATTTGGGCCGTTTGCGCCAAATTCGAGTGACGCGAACGGCCCACAATACACTGCGCCATCGCAGTGCTATCCCGGCGCTGTGATTGGCCAAGCATGCACTGTGACCCCGCATGCTTGGCCAATCACAGCGCCGGCAGCTAGGAGAGCCATAATTGGCCACAGGCAGGTTGCCTGTGGCCAATTATAGCTCAGGGGGTTTAGCACACGCCCCACACTATAAAAGGCCGCCAGCGCGGCGGCCTTGTGTAGTGTGTTCCGGCGCTGGGAAAGAGTTACATAGGCAGGGACAGTGTCAGTGCTATTTGTACCTCAAACTTGTGTGTAGGGAGAGAGAAGGATAGGCAGGGAGAGTGTCAGGCCTCGTACACACGGCCGAGATTCTCGTTGAGAAAAACATGTCGTTTTTTTCGACGAGATTCTTGGACAAGAAACTTGTCCCGGCCGAGTGTACACACGCTCGTTTCAAAGAACCCGCGGTTCTTTGAAAGGAGTGTACGCGGTGACGTCATCGACTACGTCGAGCATGCGCTCGTCACATTCGATGCCGTCGCCGCCATCTTGGTATACCCTACGTATGCCTAGGAAGCTACCGCGCATGCGTCAAATTCATTTCGAACATGCGCGGGCTTCCGGGCGGACAGGTAAGTGTACACACACTCACTTTTCTCGTCGAGAAACACGCCGAGGAGAATCTCGACGAGAAAATAGAGAGCAGGTTCTCTATTTTCTCGTCGAGGTTTCTTGT
This sequence comes from Rana muscosa, assembly GCA_029206835.1. Classification (NCBI taxonomy): domain Eukaryota; kingdom Metazoa; phylum Chordata; class Amphibia; order Anura; family Ranidae; genus Rana; species Rana muscosa. The sequence goes on from CM055118.1 coordinate 727,196,858, forward strand.
CGGTTTTCTCGACGAGAAACACGCTAGCAGCGTACACACGACCGATTTACTCGGCAAGACCTCTCTGCCAGCAAGTTTCTTGCTGGTTCTTGCCGAGAAAATCGGTCGTGTGTACGAGGCCTCAGTGTCATATTCTTTGCTAAACCGTGTGTGCAGGGAGAGAGAAGGATAGGCAGGGGACAGTGTCAGTGTCACATTCTTTGCTAAATCTTGTGTGCAGGGAGAGAGAAGGATAGGCAGGGAGAGTGTCAGTGTCATATACTTTGATAAACCTTGTGTGCAGGGAGAGAGAAGGATAGGCAGGGGACAGTGTCAGTGTCATATTCTTTGCTAAACCTTGTGTGCAGGGAGAGAGAAGAATAGGCAGGGGACAGTGTCACATTCTTTGCTAAACCTTGTGTGCAGGGAGAGAGAAGGATAGGCAGGGAGAGTGTCAGTGTCATATACTTTGATAAACCTTGTGTGCAGGGAGAGAGAAGGATAGGCAGGGGACAGTGTCAGTGTCATATTCTTTGCTAAACCTTGTGTGCAGGGAGAGAGAAGGATAGGCAGGGAGAGTGTCAGTGTCATATACTTTGATAAACCTTGTGTGCAGGGAGAGAGAAGGATAGGCAGGGGACAGTGTCAGTGTCATATTCTTTGCTAAACCTTGTGTGCAGGGAGAGAGAAGGATAGACAGGGAGAGTGTCAGTGTCATATACTTTGATAAACCTTGTGTGCAGGGAGAGAGAAGGATAGGCAGGGGACAGTGTCAGTGTCATTGTTGCTAAGCCTCCTGCACATTATACACCTGAAGTTAGCCCGTATTGCTGCTTTTTCCTGGTGTGTTACACCAACAGGCATTTGCAGCACTTACAGCGGGCGGAGTGTGCCTCCTGATCATATTACACCTGAAGTTAGCCTGTATTGCTGCTTTTTCCTGGTGTGTTACACCAACAGGCATTTGCAGCACTTACAGCGGGCGGAGTGTGCCTCCTGATCATATTACACCTGAAGTTAGCCTGTATTGCTGCTTTTTCCTGGTGTGTTACACCAACAGGCATTTGCAGCACTTACAGCGGGCGGAGTGTGCCTTCTGATCATATTACACCTGAAGTTAGCCTGTATTGCTGCTTTTTCCTGGTGTGTTACACCAACAGGCATTTGCGGCACTTACAGCGGGCGGAGTTTGCCTCCTGATCATATTACACCTGAAGTTAGATTGTATTGCTGCTTTTTCCTGGTGTGTTACACCAACAGGCATTTGCGGCGCTTACAGCGGGCGGAGTGTGCCTCCTGATCATATTACACCTGAAGTTAGCCTGTATTGCTGCTTTTTCCTGGTGTGTTACACCAACAGGCATTTGCAGCACTTACAGCGGGCGGAGTGTGCCTCCTGATCATATTACACCTGAAGTTAGCCTGTATTGCTGCTTTTTCCTGGTGTGTTACACCAACAGGCATTTGCAGCACTTACAGCGGGCGGAGTGTGCCTCCTGATCATATTACACCTGAAGTTAGCCTGTATTGCTGCTTTTTCCTGGTGTGTTACACCAACAGGCATTTGCAGCACCTAAAGCAGGCATAGTGTGATTCCTGCAAAATATACTCCTGAAGCTAGGCCTTATTGCTGGTTTTCCCATTTCCCTGCAGGCCATTAGAATGTCTGGAAGGCAAAGAAGGAGAGGCAGACAGTCAGGAGCCAATAAAAGAGGGCAAGCAGGCTCTGTGTCTAGAGACAACAGTGCTGGTCGTGGACGCGGTGCATCGCCATCAGCACGTGGCCATGGGACACGCTTGTCCTTCTTTTCGGCAGCTGGACGTGTTGAGCCGCATCATGCCGAAGACTTGGTAGAGTGGATGATCAAGCCCTCCTCATCCTCCTCATCCTCTCTCACCCAGGCTCAGGGTACTGGCAAAGCAGCTGTCAAAGCGTCCTCTTCCCTGGTATCAATGTCATCATCAGTCACTCCTTTCCTAGACCAACCATGTCCTCCTGAGGAGTCCCCCGAACTGTTTGAGCACAGTGTTGGGTACATGCTCCAGGAGGATGCCCAGCGTTTCGAAGGGTCTGATGATGATACCCAGCTAGAGGAAGGCAGTAGCGTGAGAGCAGAGAGAGGGGATGCTCAAGAAGGACACCAATCTGGCAGTCATGTTCCAGCAGCTGCAGCATACTGCCAGATTGGCTCCAGTGATGAGGAGGGAGGGGATGATGAGGTCACTGACTCCACGTGGGTGCCTAATAGGAGAGAAGAGGAGGAGGAGGATGAGGAGGAGGCACATCTCCAACGAGGCAGGATGCCCTCGGGGGGCCAACGTAAGGGCAGCACACCGACGGAATCACACCGCAGAGCTCCGCCTGTGCAGGGTGCTGCCTCTGCCCGTTATTCAAAAAGTTCTTTGGTGTGGGCCTTTTTTGAGTCGAGTGCATCAGATCGCACAGCTGCTGTTTGCAACATATGTCTCAAGCGTATATCGCGTAGCCAAAACATCACCCGCTTCGGCACCACATGCTTGACCAGACATATGTTGACCTGCCATGCAGCTCGTTGGCAAGCCTACCTTAAAGACCCACACCAAAGAACAAAGCGGACCTCTCCTTGCACCGCATCAGCTGGGATCTCCAACCCCACTATACCTTCAGTCCTCTCTGAAACCTGCACTGAGAGGAATGAAGGTGTAGAATTAGGTGTGTCACAGCCAAGTACTTGCGGGCACTCTGCTAGCAGTACACCGACGTCCGATTCTAGCAGGCAAATTTCCCTGCCCCAGCTGCTGGACCGTCAAAAGAAGTTCACTCCCAGCCATCCACATGCCCAGCGGTTGAATGCTAGCTTGGCTAAATTGCTAGCGCTTCAACTGCTGCCTTTTCAGTTGGTAGACTCGGCCCCCTTCCGTGAGTTTGTGCAATGTGCGGTTCCTCAGTGGCAGGTTCCCAAACGCCACTTTTTCTCACGGAAGGCGATTCCGGCTCTCTACCGGCATGTGGAAGGCAATGTCTTGGCCTCGCTGGACAGGGCGGTCAGCGGTAAGGTGCATATTACCGCTGACTCATGGTCCAGCAGGCATGGACAGGGACGTTACCTTTCTTTCACGGCCCATTGGGTCACTCTTCACAGCTGGGAAGGATGCAGGACAAGGTGCAGTAGTGTTGGAGGTTGTTCCACCGCCACGCCTCCAAAATGCTACTACTGGTTGTGACACACCTCTGTCCTCCACCCCCTCCTCTTCTTCCTCCATGGCCTCTTCCTGTGCTTTGTCCTCGGAACCAGCGGTGCTCCGTAGGCGTTCAAGGGGCTACGCAAGTACGCAGGCAAAAAGATGCCATGCCGTGCTTGCGCTGGTGTGTTTGGGGGACAGGAGCCACACTGGGGCAGAGGTTCTGTCTGCTCTGCAGGGGCAGGCCGAGAGGTGGTTGACGCCACGCCAGCTTAAGCCAGGAATGGTAGTTTGCGACAATGGCACCAACCGCCTCTCCGCTCTCCGACAGGGACAACTGACCCATGTGCCCTGTGTGGCTCACGTCCTTAACCTGGTGGTGCAGCGGTTCTTGGGCAGGTACCCGGGCTTACAGGATGTCCTGAGGCAGGCCAGGAAAGTCTGTGTGCATTTCCGCAGATCTTATAATGCCAGTGCTCACCTGGCTGAGCTGCAAAAGGAGTTGAACCTGCCCAAGAACCGCCTTATATGTGACATGCCCACCAGGTGGAACTCAACGTTGGCCATGCTGCAGCGGCTGCACACGCAGCAGAGGGCCATCAATGAGTACCTGTGCGACTACGGCACCAGGACAGGGTCAGGGGAGCTCGGTTTTTTTTCACCACGCCAGTGGGGCATGATCAGGGATGCATGCACTGTCCTGGCACCATTTGAGGAGGCCACGAGGATGGTGAGCAGTGACAGTGCATGCATCAGTGACACTGTACCTCTTGTCCACCTGTTGGAACATACGCTGCGTGGAATAATGGACAGGGCACTTGAGGCAGAACAGAGGCAGGAAGAGGAGGACTTCCTTGCCTCTCAAGGCCCCCTTTACCCAGACAGTGTTCCTTCTGTCCCACCCATCGCACAGGAAGAAGAGGAGGAGGACGATTGTGTCAGCATGGAGGTGGAGCCTGGCACTCAGCATCATCAGCAGCAGTCTTTTAGGGATGATTTACAGTCCCAAGAAACCAGTGGACTTGTACGTGGCTGGGAGGAGGTGGCTGCGGATCATGTCGTCCTTAGTGACCCAGAGGACTCCGGACCGAATGCCTCAGCTAACCTACGCTGCATGGCCTCCCTGATCCTGCAAAGTCTGCGGAAGGATCCTCGTATTCTTCGGATCAAGGAGAGGGACCATTACTGGCTGGCCACTCTCCTTGATCCACGGTACAAGGGTAAGGTTGCGGACCTTATCTTACCGTCACAGAGGGAGCAGAGGATGAGACAACTCCGGGAGGCCTTGCAGAAAGGTCTGTGCAATGCGTTCCCAGAGACTGGGAGGTTACAAACTCCTGGTCCTGGACAACGAGTTGCTGAGGCTTCGGTCAGTCAAAGAAGGAGCGGTGGGGAAGGTGGTCGTCTGACCGATGCGTTCAGACAATTCTTTAGTCAGCAGCCCCAAGGTATGATCAGTTCCAGCAACCATCGCCAGCGTCTGATATACATGGTGCAGGAATACCTAGGGGCAAGGTCAGACTTGGACACCTTCCCCACCGAAAATCCTCTGGCTTACTGGGTCTTGAGGATGGATCACTGGCCAGAGCTTGCACAGTATGCAATTGAGCTACTGGCCTGTCCTGCATCCAGCGTTCTTTCAGAACGCACATTCAGTGCTGCTGGAGGATTTGTCACGGATCACAGGGTGCGCCTGTCCACCGACTCTGTTGATCGACTGACTTTCATAAAGATGAACCAGTCTTGGATCACCACCAGCTACCAAACACCTGAAGCTGATATAACAGACTCATTTATTTTCAAATGTCACATCCCTTCAAGACTGATGCTGATGCTGAGAGACTGTCCTGTTATGTTGACTGACTACCCTCCTCCTCCTCAATGATCCGATTGATGATGATAGCTTGGAAGAACATTTTTGTTTCTGGGTGCCGCCACCAGTGGCTAAGGCCCAATTATTCAGCCCCTGTTTAACAGGGGCGTGTTATTACAATTTTTTATGCAATGCTTTGCAGCAGGGCTCATTCCTGCACTCCAACTAGAGTATCTGGGAGAGGTTGCAGTGTCGTGGCACCAGCACCAGTGGCTAAGGCCCAATTTTTCAGCCCCTGTTTAACAGGGGCGTGTAATTACAATTTTTGATGCAATACTTTGCAACAGGGCTCATTGCTGTGCTCCAAGTACAGTATCTGTGAGGGGTTGCAGTGTTGTGGCACCAGTGCCTAAGGCCCAATTTTTCTGCCCCTGTTTAACAGGGGCATGTAATTACAATTCTTGATCTAATAATTCACAGCAGGGCCCATTCCTGCGCCCACCAAGAGTAACTGTGAGGCCTTACAGGGTTGTGTCAACACCACCACCACCACCACCAAAGGCCCAATTTTTCAGCCCCTGTTCAACAGGGGCATGCAATTACAATTCTTGATCTAATAATTCACAGCAGGGCCCATTCCTGCGTCCACCAAGAGTAACTGTGAGGCCTTACAGTGTTGTGTGAACACCACCACCACCACCACCACCACCAAAGGCCCAAATTTTCAGCCCCTGTTCAACAGGGGCATGCAATTACAATTCTTGATCTAATAATTCACAGCAGGGCCCATTCATGCGCCCACCAAGAGTAACTGTGAGGGCTCACAGTGTTGTGGCAACACCAACATGTAAGGGGCAAATTTCAGCTGAGTATATACGGCAGGCCCCTACTTTCAAACATCCAACTTACAAACGACTCCTCCTTGCAAACGAAAGGATACAACAGGAAGTGAGAGGAAATCTACCCCTAGTAAGGCAAATTCTCTCCTGTAAGAGTTAATATGGGAAAAAAGTGTCTCCTCTCCACTGATGCTTTATCACCAATTCTTGTTTCAATAAAAACCCCAAATTTTCAAAAAACATTTGTCATTAGGACGGAAAGTGAGGTGAACTGTTCTGAACAGGTGCACACTGCACAGACAGCAAAACAAATGTTACAGGGGTGATAACCCTTCCCTATGTTTTCCAAAAAGCTTAAAAATAGATTTTTTGGCTGGAGCTACACTTAAACAATGTACCTGTTCAAAATTACAAACAGATTCTACATAAGAACAAACCTACAGTCCCTGTCTTGTATGCACCGCCTGTATACGGCTGTTCAGAGTATATAGGGCCTTTTTTATTTTGTGTGCGGGGTTCCCCTTAATATCCATACAAGACCCAAAGGGGCTGGTAATGGGCTGGGGTAGGGGGGGGGGGCTGTGATGGGGTAGCTATGCCATTTTTCTTAAAGATTTTCATCCATATTACCGGGACCAGACATTACATTAAAGCCGCAAGCAGTTTTAAATGGCTTTTTTTCCTTTAGAAATGTAATTTTGTGCAGGGACAGTTCTAAACACGGGAAACACATGGCACTTCACAGGCATACTTTAGACACCCCCCAGGTACGATATTTAAAGGAATATTTGACTTTTTTTTTTTCACTTTATGCATCATTAAAATGACTGCTCCCGAAAAACGGCAGTTTTTAAAACTTTTTTTTGGATTCATACATGTCCCCTGGTGCAGAACCCGGGTTCCCAAACCCTTTTTAGGACAATAACATGCATAATAGTCGTTATAATTAGCACTTTAGATTTCAAACGTTCGCATCCATTGTATTTAATAGGGTTCTAAAGTTCGTGCGAACTTTCGGTCCGTTCGCGGGTTCTGGTGCGAACCGAACCCGGGGGTGTTCGGCTCATCACTACCAGAGAGCTGTGTAAGGACATCAGGGATAAAATTGTAGACCTGCACAAGGCTGGGATGGGCTACAGGACAATAGGCAAGCAGCTTGGTGAGAAGGCAACAACTGTTGGCGCAATTATTAGAAAATGGAAGAAGTTCAAGATGACAGTCAATCTCCCTCGGTCTGGGGCTCCATGAAAGATCTCACCTCGTGGGACATCAATGATCATGAGGAAGGTGAGGGATCAGCCCAGAACTACACGGCAGGACCTGATCAATGACCTGAAAAGATTTGGGACCACAGTCTCAAAGAAAACCATTAGTAACACACTACGCCGTCATGGATTAAAATCCTGCAGCACACGCAAGGTCCCCCTGCTCAAGCCAGCGAATGTCCAGGCCCATCTGAAGTTTGCCAATGACCATCTGGATGATCCAGAGGAGGAATGGGAGAAGGTCATGTGGTCTGATGAGACAAAAATAGAGCTTTTTGGTCTAAACTCCACTCGCCGTGTTTGGAGGAAGAATACGGATGAGTACAACCCCAAGAACACCATCCCAACCGTGAAGCATGGAGGTGGAAACAGCATTCTTTGGGGATGCTTTTCTGCAAAGGGGACAGGACAACTGCACCGTTTTGAGGGGAGAATGGATGGGACCATGTATCGCGAGATCTTGGCCAACAACCTCCTTCCCTCAGTAAGAGCATTGAAGATGGGTCGTGGCTGGGTCTTCCAGCATGACAACGACCCGAAACACATAGCCAGGGCAACTAAGGAGTGGCTCCGTAAAAAGCATCTCAAGGTCCTGGAGTGGCCTAGCCAGTCTCCAGACCTGAACCCAATAGAAAATCTTTGGAGGGAGCTGAAAGTCCGTATTGCCCAGAGACAGCCCCGAAACCTGAAGGATCTGAAGGATCTGGAGAAACTCTGTATGGAGGAGTGGGCCAAAATCTCTGCTGCAGTGTGTGCAAACCTGGTCAAGAACTACAGGAAACGTATGATCTCTGTAATTGCAAACAAAGGTTTCTGTACCAAATATTAAGTTCTGCTTTTCTGATGTATCAAATACTTATGTCATGCAATAAAATGCTAATTAATTAATTAAGTCATACAATGTGATTTTTTGGATTTTTGATTCCGTCTCTCACAGATGAAGAGTACCTATGATAAACATTACAGACCTCTACATGCTTTGTAAGTAGGAAAACCCTCAAAATCGGCAGTGTATCAAATACTTGTTCGCCCCACTGTGTGTGTATGTATGTGTGTGTGTGTGTGTGTGTGTGTGTGTATATATATATATATATATATAAAATCTCTTTTTGACCACTGACCGGTTCAGTGAATAACATTGATTATCATCTAAGTCGGTGGGATATATTAGGTAGCAAATAAACATGTTCTCCCTGAAGTTGACATGCCAAAAGCAAAAAAAAATGGGTGCTGCAGTTTGTTGTGTATGGGGCCGCAAAGCCAAAGACCGGCCAGGGTGCCTATGCTGACCAGTGTCCACAGCCAAAAGTTCATTACAATGGGTACATGAGCATCAGAGCTGGACCACGGAGCAATGGAACATGGAAAATTATGGCCTGGTCTGATGAATCACGTTTTCTTTTACATCATGTGGATGGCCGGGTGCTAGGAATGGGCTTGGGTGTGTTCGGAATCCCACATGCCCGATCCCTCCAGGAAGGCGACATTGCCCACAGCTAATCACAGGCAGTGAGACATTTTTCGATCTGTTCAGCTGCGGACCAGACATGTCTCACTGTCTGTGATTAGCCATGTGCAGTGACGGCTTGCTTCCTGGCGGGATCAGCAGCTGGGATCCCGAACACACCAGAGCAAATGCCTACCGGGTGAATCTGTTGCTTACCTGGGAAAGAGATGAAGCCATTATGTAGTATGGGAAAAAGACAAGCCAGCAGAGGCAGTGCTATACTTTGGGCAATGTTCTGCTGGGAAAATCTGGATCCTGCCGTCCATGTGGATGTTACTTGACGCATACCACCTACCTAAATATTTTTGGTGACCAAATACACCCCTTCACGGAAATGGTATTTCCTGATGGCAGAATAAGGCACCCTGCCACACTCCAAAATGGTTCAGGAATTGTTCAAGAAACAAAACAATGAGTTTGAGGTGTTGAATTGGCCTCCAAATTCTCCAGAACTCAATTCATCAAGGATCTGTGGGATGTGCTGGAAAAACAAGTCTGATCCATGGAAGCCCCACCTTGCAACTTGCAAAACTTAAAGGATCTGCTAATGACTGTTTGGTGCAGATACCACAGCATACCTTAACCACTTGCCGACCGCTCACGGCATATATACGTCGGCAGAATGGCTCGTACCAGCACAATCACGTACCTGTACGTGGCCCTTTAACTGCCAATGTCGGGGTCGCGCGCGCACCGCCGGCGGCGCGCTCGCGACCCCCCTGCCTTCCCCGTGAGTGGGACCGCGGGTCCCGCGGACTCGATCGCCGCGGGATCCCCGCGATCATCTCATGGAGGGAGATGTGTGTGTAAACACAGCATCTCCCCGCTCCTCTACTGACACTGTCAGCGATCTCTGCTCTGTGTAATCAGAGCGGAGATCGGTGACGTGTCAGTCGTAGCCACGCCCCCTCAGTTAGTAACACGCCCCTAGGCACACTTAACCCCTTCAGCGCCCCTAGTGGTTAACCCCTTCACTGCCAGTGTCATTTTCACAGTAACCAGTGCATTTTTATTGCACTGATCGCTGTGAAAATAACAATGGTCCCAAAAATGTGTCAAAAGTGTCCGATGTGTCCGCCATAATGTCGCAGTCACGAAAAAAATCGCTGATCGCCGCCAATACTAGTAAAAAAAATAATAATAAAAATGCCTTAAAACTATACCCTATTTTGTAAACGCTATCATTTTTGCGCAAACCAATCAATAAACGCCGATTGCGATTTTTTTTACCAAAAATATGTAGAAGAATACGTATCGGCCTAAACTGAGGAAAAAATATGTTTTTTTTATATATTTTTGGGGAATATTTATTATAGAAAAAAGTAAAAAATATAAAAAGTAAAAAGTTATTTTTTCAAAATTTTCGCTCTATTTTTGTTTATAGCGCAAAAAATAAAAACCTCAGAGGTGATCAAATACCACCAAAAGAAAGCTCTATTTATGGAAAAAAAAGGACGCCAATTTTGTTTGGGAGCCACGTCTCACGACCGCGCAATTGTCAGTTAAAGCGACGCAGTGCCGAATCTCAAAAAGGGGCCTGGTCATAATGGCCCGTATTGGTCCGGGGCTTAAGTGGTTAAGAGGCCCAGTGGAGTCAATGTCTCGATGGGCCAGGGTTTTTTTTTGTGGCAAAAGGGATTGTTTTTGCAGCAAAAACAAGAGTTACTCAATATTAGGTGGGTCATCATAATGTTATTGGCTGATCAGTGTGTTTGTGTGTATACATTATATTTTCAAAAGTATTGGGAGCTACAGTATAACAACTCAACTCTTCTGGGAAGGCTATCCACAAGGTTTAGGAGTGTGTCCATGGGAATTTTTGACCATTCTTCCAGAAGTGCAATTGTGAAGTCAGGCACTGATGTGGACGAGAAGGCCTGTCTCCCAGTCTCCGTTCTAATACATCCCAAAGGTGTTCTATGGGGTTGAGGTCAGGACTCTGTGCAGTCCAGTCAAGTTCCTCCACCCCAAACTCCCGCATCCATTAACCACTTGACCACTGGGCACTTAAACCCCCTTCCTAACCAGACCAATTTTCAGCTTTCGGTGCTCTCACACTATAGCCTCGTACACACGGTCGGACTTCCATCGGACTTTTCCGTCAATTTTTGTCCGAACAGGGTTGGCCGGGCACACCCATAGCACACACCACAGAACTTTTCTGCAAACTTTCCCAAAACTTTTTCCAACATCACATGGTTTTTCTTCTCTTTTCTGCTCTTTACCGCCACCCTTTGGTCAACTTCTGCTATTGTTGGTTGATTTTAACATTATTTGTTTTGTCCATCGGACAAAAGTCCAATGGTTTTCTGTATACACGGTCGGACTTTGCTCCATCAGACTTTTGTTGGCGAAAAGTTTGTCCGTTTTGCAGACCGAACATTTGTTCGATGAAAACCAAAAAAGTTTGTCCGATGGAGCGTACACACGGTCGGATTTTTTGTCAAACTTGCTAATTTTGAAGTTTGTTGGCAAAAACTCAGACCGTGTGTATGAGGCTTATGAATGACAAATACTCAGTCATACAACACTGTACCCATATGAAATGTCTGTCCTTTTTTTCCCACAAATAGAGCTTTCTTTTGGTGGCATTTAATCACCGCTGGGTTGTTTTTTTCTTTGCGCTATAAAAGAAAAAATACTGAGAATTTTGTAAAAAAATGCATTTTTCTTTGTTTCTGTTATAAAATTTAGCAAATGAGTAATTTTTCTTCATAATTTTGTCCACAATTTATACTGCTACATATCTTTGGTAAAAATAACTCAAACTGGTGTATATTATTTGGTCGTGAGAAAGTTATAGGCTCCATGTACACATAAGCTAAAAAACGGTCGTTTTGAACGCCAAAGCTGCTTTAAAATATAGCTTTTATCAGCGTTTTTAGTAGCGTTTATTAGCGTTTTTCAGTGTTAGCGTTTTTTAGCTTTTGTTTTTTTTTTTTCAATGGATCAAAAAACGCTAAAAAACGCTGGCGACCTGCGTTTTTGAGCGTTTATTCGTGTTTTTCAGCTTTTAGCGTTTTTTTGCGTTTTTTCCCACCAAAAAACGGCACTTTGAACGCAAATTTCTTGCGTTCAGAAAAAAGCCCATTAACTCCACTGCTCATTAATTAATGCTAAAAAACGTCCATGCAGTTAATGGGCTTTTTAAAAAAATGCCAAAACACCAATAAACTGCAGTTTATCAGCTTCTGTGTACATGGAGCCTAATGCCGCGTTCACACGATCGATTTTCTCGACGGTGAAAACACCGTCGAGAAAATCGACGGGAAAAACGAGGGAACGGCTTGGTTCCCTACACACGTCCGTTTTTCCCAACATTTTTTTTTTGGTCGAGAAAAACGACCGTGTGTGGGCTCCGCGGCAGTGTTTCCCTATGGGAAAACTGCAGCGGAAAAAAACGACGGGAATCACGACGAGAAAAATTAGAGCATGTCGTTTTTCACGTCGAGAAAAACGACAAAAAGCCCACAGACGATCGTTTTTCTTGTCCAAAGGAAAAAATTTAATTTTTCTCGACGGGAAAAATGGTCGTGTGTACGCGGCATAAGAGTCTCCAAGCTATGGTGCCAATCTCTGAAAATTGATCACACCTGGAGTACTGACGGCCTATCTCATTTTTGGAGACCCTAACATGCCAGGAAAGTACAAATACCCCCCAAATTACCCCTTTTTGGAAAGAAGACATTCCAAGGTATTTATAAAGAGGCATGGTGAGTTTTTTGAAGTTGTAATTTTTTCCCACAACTCTTTGCAAAATCAAGATTTTTTTTTTCTTTTTTTTTCACACAATTGTCATATTATCAGGTTATTTCTCACACAAAGCATATGCATACCACAAATTACACCCTAAAAATACATTCTGCTATTACTCCCGAGTATGGCGATACCACATGTGTGAGGCTTTTATACAGCGTGGCCACATACAGAGGCCCAACATGCAGGGAGCACTAGCAAGCATTCTAGGGGCATAAATTTAAATCTGAATGAACAAAATGCAGCGCTACTGGAAATGTGGTAAACACATAACTGTGAAAAGAAGAAAATACTGGTATGGGATATCCAGTAGATAAATAGTATACAAATCAAAATAAATATATGTGAAAAATATGTCAGTACAGATACGTATAAATCCACAACACACTAAATGTGCTCTAGTGCAAAACCATGCATATGAATATAATAATCATAAACAAAGTGCATAATAATGGTAATAAATATAGTCCATGTACAGGATAATGACACACAAGTCCATAAATGGATACTCCAAAGTGCTTCAGTGCATAAAGTAATAAGTGTCAGCGTTCCAGGGAATGAGGCTTAATACAGTTCATAAGTATCGCACGACCCAGTGGGTGATCCAAAAAAACATGCCTAGGTGCAATCACACAGGTGCTCCCCTATGGTAGTGGACGCTCACCTTAGAGCGTGCAACTTTCCAGGGGAGGGGACAGGACGGCAGGAGAGTCTGTTTGTGGCTGCGGAGGACTTTCATTATATCCCGGTACTGATATCATATGTGCCTTCCATAGAGTGGTGCACTAGCGCACCTGTTCTGTGTACTGTAAGTACCCCGGCAGGGGATTTCGTTAAAATAAAAGTTGCAAAAAGTTATTTGCACCATCTGGTCTCTTTCTATTTATATATCATCTGGAGACACCTATTGAGAAGCCCAGGAGCCCAGGATTGATCAATAGAACCCAGATGTGGTTCAAAAGCGTGCCTAGACTGAGCTTAGTTGCAAAGTTGCAAGCTCTAAGGTGAGCGTCCACTACCATAGGGGAGCACCTGTGTGATTGCACCTTGGCAAGTTTTTTTGGATCACCCACTGGGCCGTGCGATACTTATGAACTGTATTAAGCCTCATTCCCTGGAACGCTGACACTTATTACTTTATGCACTGAAGCACTTTGGAGTATCCATTTATGGATTTGTGTGTCATTATCCTGTACATGGACTATATTTATTACCATTATTATGCACTTTTGTTTATGATTATTATATTCATATGCATGGTTTTGCACTAGAGCACATTTAGTGTGTTGTGGATTTATACGTATCTGTACTGACATATTTTTCACATATATTTATTTTGATTTGTACACTATTTATCTACTGGATATCCCATACCAGTATTTTCTTCTTTTCACAGTTATGTGTTTACCACATTTCCAGTACTGCGTTTTGTTCATTCATTTGTCTTGGCACGATTTATGAGACGTGTTTCACGCTAGCAGCTTTAATTTATTTTAGATTGAGCGTTTAGCATTTAGGAAGCATTGAGGAGTGGTGGCTCGCAGGATCTTTTTTGCATTTAATTTGACTATCTATTACACGTTGAGGCACTGTAGTGGCATGGATGCGAACTGATGTGGCATGGATGACCCGTGGATGGGCATGGCTGAGCATGGTTGAGCCATGAATGTGGATGGCTGGGTATGGATGGGATGGCTGAGTATGGCTGGGTGGGTATGGCGGGGTATGGCTGAGTGTGGGTGAGATGGCTGGGTATGGCTGAGTATAGCTGGGTATGGCTGGGCATGAATGGATGATTTTGCAGAGTATGGATGGATGAGTATTGCAGAGTATGGATGGATGGATGAGTATTGCAGAGTATGGATGGATGGATGAGTATTGCAGAGTATAGATGAATGATTATTGCAGAGTATGGGTGGATGGATGAGTATTGCAGAGTATGGATGGATGATTATTGCAGAGTATGTATGGATGAGTATTGCAGAGTATGGATGGATGGATGAGTATTGCAGAGTAAGGATGAGTATTGCAGAGTATGGATGAGTATAGATGAGTATTGCAGAGTATGGATGAGTATGGATGAGTTTTGCAGAGTATGGATGGATGGATGAGGATTGCAGAGTATGGATGGATGGATGAGTATTTCAGAGTATAGATGCATGAGTATTGCAGAGTATGGATGGGTGGATGAGTATTGCAGAGCATGGATGGATGGATGAGTATTGCAGAGTATGGATGAGTATTGCAGAGTATGGATGAGTATGGATGAGGCTGGAATGGGCACTGAGCAGCGCTGTGGGCACTACAGATCCAGCCCACAGCGCCGCTGCAAATGATATCTCCCATCACACTGTACAGATCAGTACAGAGAGGGGAGAGAGGAACCGGACGTGACGCTGGTTTGTTTTTGTGATTGCTCCGTCATTTGACAGAGTGATCACGTGGTAAACGGCCGCTCTCAGTGGCCATTTACCATGATCCGTGATGCGCCGGGTCTTCCGGACCCGGCGGTCATGGATATTTCCGGGTGCGTGCCCCAAGGGGAGAAAGATTCTGGGAGGATGTCCATGGACACCCTCCCAGAATAAGAATAATACCGCGCTGTAGCCGCCTTTCGGCTATGGTCCGGTCGTTATGTGGTTAAAGTTCATTAGTGTGTAAAGACAGGCGTCCCAATACTTTTGACAATATAGTATAGGTATATATATATATATATATATATATATATATATATATATATATATATATATATAAATATTTGTTTAAAAAAGAAATGATATATCTATATATAAAACATTTCTTTTTTAAACAAATATTTTTAAGCCTTCTCACAAAATACAAAATACCAAAACAATAAAAAATATTTGTAAAAATACTGTATGATAATTTTCTATTTCAATAAATTTTTATTTTTCAATTCAAGACATGTACAGAAAATCTTAAAAAATTGTTGTTTAAACATGACAAAGGGTTATTTCCAATTATTTATGTCACAATGTTCTCATCAAGAGATTAAAAAAAAATTAAAAAAAATGAAAAATAGGCATTCAGGGAAGTCACACCCCACCTGGACGCCCCTAACGGGATCATCCTCATGTATGATAATTTTCAATGATTTTATACTCTGAGACCAGTGTGCCCATGGACACCTCATCCTCAGTGAAGCTGAACTCCCTCCTGCCTCTGCAGGTGGCACACAGACAGTTTTGTAGCTGAGTGGGCAGATCCTGATAGGGATCCAGAGACAGTAGCTAACACTGCCTGCCCCTAGCTCAATATATAATTTTGGCTTATAGGGTAATAAGGTAGCTGCCTGCAACAAAAAGTTGGTGTGGCATTGTGAAATGGGTGGAATTTACCATGACCAGTTAAAAGGGGACTGAAGAATATGCAGAGTTAAAAAGATATTTAGCAAATATAGGTTGTTAAGTGCACTTAGTGAATAAGAACAGACAAGGCTTTTTTCTCAGAGACTAGGTGAAGGAACTCAACCACCAACTGTTCTCCCAAACAGTGGGGGAGTCTTAAGAGAGAATTTTTAAATACCTGGAGCGTGCTACACACAGCGTCCAGGGTTCAGGAGCGTGCTGCTTACAGAGTGCAGAGTTCTAGAGTGCCCAATGCACAGGATGTTCAGGAGTGTATTACATACCGAAGGAAGAGTTCACGAGTCCACTACACAGAGAGTGCAGGGTTCAGGAGTGTGCTACATACAAAATGCAGGGTTCAGGAGTGCACGATGCACAGCGTGCAGGGTTCAAGAGTGCACTACAGAGAGAGTAGAGGGTTCAGGACTGTTCTCTATACAGATTGCTGAGTTTAGGAGTGTGCTACATACAGGGTGCAGGGTTCAGGAGTGCACTACATACAGAGAGCAGCAGGGCTCAGGAGTGTGCTGTGTACAGAGTGCAGAGTTCAGGAGTGTGCTACATACAACGTGCTGGGCACAGATATTCCTGCAAAGAAAAGGAAACCTCAAAAATTCTTACATTTCTATTGCTTTTGTATAACCTAAAACATAATGTATAAACTCTTAAAAAGCTTACATTTTCTTAATACTATGAAAGTGTTGCAAACACTGAGTACATGTAATGGTCAACACCCAGCAGCAGTAAAACATGCCCTGACACTCTCCTTGGTTCTGGAGTCCACACAATGTATCATTGTGGAGGGCACAGGCTGTAGTATTAACCACTTCATCCAAGGAAGTTTTTACCCCCTTTCTGACCATGCCATTTTTTGCAATACAGCACTGCGTTACTGACAATTGGGCAAATCATGCGACACTGTACATAAAATAAAATTGGGGTCCTTTTTTTCCTCATAAAAAGAGCTTTCTTTTGGTGGTATTTGATCACCTCTGCATTTTTTTTTTATGCGCTATAAACAAAGAAAGACCAACAATTAAAAAAAAAAAAAAAAACAATACTTTTTTACTTTCTGCTACATATTTTTGGTTAAAAAAAAAATGCGTAAATTAATTGGTTTGTGCAAAATTTATAGTGTCTACAAACTATGGGATAGGTTTATGGCCTTTTTTTTATATATTGTTTTTACTAGTTATTAATTTTAATTGCTGCTTTCATAACAGCGTAATGTCCCTACAATCCACTCTGTAAGGTAACAGTATGTGCCGATATCTACCTTATTTCAGAGCGCCTCCCGGCGCTCATGTGACCGGCCGCTTCTCTCCTCCTCTACCCCCCTCCTCCCAGCTGACGTCATCGGGAGTTCTCGGACCCTCATGCTGTAGCTGTCAGCCCAGGAGAGGAGAGAGGCGACCGGTCACGTGAGCGTGGGGAGGCACTCTGAAATAAGGTAGATAGCGGCTTTGTTTTAATAAAGGACCTACAGTGGGGCACGTAGGGACATGACAAATAGACATGTGCATTCGTTTTCGTCCGAATGCATTTTCGTACGAATTTCAGGTATTTTCGTTATCGTTTTAACAAACGAAAACGAAAATGCAGAATCCGAAAACCGAAAGATCCGACATAAACAAATGCTTAATTTTCGTTTTCGTTGCAACAACAGTTCGATATAGATAGGAGATTCGACATGAGGCTGACAATAACAATCTGTGTCTATCGATCCTATGGTCGAATGTGCCTAACCTTAACTCTATTAGTCCAAGATTATTCTATATAGAGAGAAAAAAATTGACATTATAGAGAGAAAAGATTCGACATAGAGAGAAAAGATTTGACATTATAGAGAGAAAAGATTCGACATAGAGAGAAAAGATCACTGCTGGAATTGGGTGGGGGAAGTAAAATAAAAAAAATGATGATGATGAATGTTATTGGCTGATTGTAACCAAAGAGGAGGAGCAGTAAAATAGCTAGAACTAACTTGACAATTCAATGTGAACGACGAAGATTCAACGAAGCATCGAAAAACATACAAACATCGAATCTGTCATTGAAGGCTTATGGTGCCTGTTGAAAGTTCTAAGAAGATTCTACGGAGCAGATAAACTGTACTACGCTGCAATCGTACATTTCCGGTCAAATGCTCGGCCCATAGGCTATAGAAGAATTCTAATGTTGGTTGACTAGTAGGGATGAGCTTCGAGTTCGAGTCGAACTCATGTTCAACTCCAACATTGCCTGTTCGCCTGTTCGCCGAACAGCGAACAAATTGGGGTGTTCGCGGCAAATTCGAAAAATCTATGGGAGAAATCTAAAGTGCTAATTATAAAGGCTTATATGCAAGTTATTGTCCTAAAAAGTGTTTGGGGACCTGGGTCCTGCCCCAGGGGACATGTATCAATGCAAAAAGAAGTTTTAAAAACGGCCGTTTTTTCGGGAGCAGTGATTTTAATAATGCTTAAAATGAAAAAATAAAAGTGAAATATTCCTTAAAATTTCGTGCCTGGGGGGTGTGTATGATATGCATGTAAAGTGGCGCATGTTTCCCGTGCTTAGAACTGTCCCTGCAAAAAATGTCATTTTTGAAAGAAAAAAAGTCATTTAAAACTCATTCGTGGCTATTAATGAATTGTCGGCTCCCGGCAATACATACAAAAGTCATTGATAAAAAAATAAAAAAAGCGTGGGGGTTCCCCAGAATTCAATTACCAGGCCCTTCAGGTCTGGAATGGATATTAAGGTAATTAAAAAAAAAATTGATGTGGGGTTCCCCCAAATATCCATTCCAGGCCCTTCAGATCTGGCATGGATTTTAAGGGGAACTCCACCCCAAATTAAAAAAAAATGGCGTGGAGTCCCCCTAAAAATCCATACCAGACCCCTTATCCGAGCACGTAACCTGGCCGGCCGCAGGGGAAAGGGGGGGACGAGAGAGCGCCCCCCCTCCCTCCTGAACCTTGTACCCCTACCATTTCACGAAGAAAGCGTAAAAAATGTTTAAAAAAACACACAAACACCTTGAAAAAGTCCTTTATTTAAATAATGAAAAAAAAAACATTCCAGCGGTGAAATCCAGTGTCCCGCGGCGATCCCGATGTCCAGCGCTGTCCTTCATTGGTTGTGCCTGAGCGGACCTGATGGGGAACTCCCTCTCAGTATTTTAAATGTATAGACCCGCCCCTTCTAAAGTTCCCCATCAGGTCCGCTCAGCGGACCAGATGCGGAACATGAGAAGGGGCGGGTCTATACGTGTATTACCAAAGTGAGAGCAGTTCCCCATCAGGTCCGCCCCCTCGGTATGTCGGACCCGCCTACATCATTGGCTTGAGCGGGGAACTTCCTTCACTGTGTAATTTAAATTTACATAGTGAAGGAAGTTCCCCGCTCAAGCCAATGACGTAGGCAGGTCCGACATACCGAGGGGGCGGACCTGATGGGGAACTGCTCTCACTTTGGTAATACATGTATAGACCCGCCCCTTCTCATGTTCCGCATCTGGTCCGCTGAGCGGACCTGATGGGGAGCTTTAGAAGGGGCGGGTCTATACATTTAAAACACTGAGAGGGAGTTCCCCATCAGGTCCGCTCAGGCACAACCAATGAAGGACAGCGCTGGACATCGGGATCGCCGCGGGACACTGGATTTCACCACTGGAATGTTTTTTTTTTATTATTTAAATAAAGGACTTTTTCAAGGTGTTTGTGTGGTTTTTTTTTAAAAAATTATGCTTTCTTCGTGAAATGGTAGGGGTACAATGTACCCCTTACCAATTCACATAGGGGGGGGCCGGGATCTGGGGGTCCCCTTTGTTAAAGGGGTCTTCCAGATTCCGATAAGCCCCCCGCCCGCAGACCCCCACAACCACCGGGCAAGGGTTGTGGGGATGAGGCCCTTGTCCCCATCAACATGGGGACATCCTCCCCATGTTGAGGGCATGTGGCTTGGTACGGTTCAGGAGGGAGGGGGGGCCGCTCTCTCGTCCCCCCCTTTTCCCCTGCGGCCGGCCAGGTTACGTGCTCGGATAAGGGGTCTGGTATGGATTTTTAGGGGGACTCCACGCCATTTTTTTTTTAATTTGGGGTGGAGTTCCCCTTAAAATCCATGCCAGATCTGAAGGGCCTGGAATGGATATTTGGGGGAACCTCACGTCAATTTTTTTTTTAATTTGCGGCGGGTTTCCCCTTAATATCCATTCCAGACCTGAAGGGCCTGGTAATTGAATTCTGGGGAACCCCCACGCTTTTTTTTTTTTTTTTTATCAATGACTTTTGTATGTATTGCCGGGAGCCGACAATTCATTAATAGCAGCGAGTGAGTTTTAAATGACTTTTTTTTTTCAAAAATGACATTTTTTGCAGAGACAGTTCTAAGCACGGGAAACATGCGCCACTTTACATGCATATCATACACACCCCCCAGGTACGAAATTTAAAGGAATATTTCACTTTTATTTTTTCATTTTAAGCATTATTAAAATCACTGCTCCCGAAAAAACGGCCTTTTTTAAAACTTTTTTTTGCATTGATACATGTCCCCTGGGGCAGGACCCGGGTCCCCAAACACTTTTTAGGACAATAACTTGCATATTAGCCTTTATAATTAACACTTTAGATTTCGAACGTTCGAGTCCATTGTATTTAATAGCGTTCTAAAGTTCACACGAACATTTTGTCTGTTCGCAGGTTCTGGTGCGAACCGAACAGGGGGGTGTTCGGCTCATCCCTGTTGACTAGTAATAGTAATTAAAAAATATAATTATTACTAGTCATACAATAGAATTCATCTATAGCTTGTAGGCGGAACATTTGACCGGAAATGTACGATTGCGGCGTCGTACAGTTTTGCTGCTCCGTCGAATCTTCTTTGAACATTCGACAGACACCATAAGCCTTCAATGACAGATTCAACCTTAATTAATTCAGATTTTCGGACGAATGCAATTTCTAACGAAAAACGAAATAAATAAAAACGAATTTCGGGAGTAACTAAATAAATTTATTTTTCTAACGAAAATGAAATTCCGAAACGAAATATTTCAGTGTGCACATGTCTAATGACAAATGGCTTTACAACCACTTTAATTACATGTAATAGTGAACAGGACAACACCAAACAATGTAATACACGGGTAGATACATTGTTTGAATTATATAGATTATTTTAATATTTACATTAATGAATATAATAGGAATGTATGTATACACTACATACATTTATTACTGGTTTTGTAATAAACATGTTTATGTCACTATGCTAAGCACAGTGTCCTATAATCTGACTGGTTGTAGGAGCTGATCATTTTGTCAGCACTATGAATCATTTGTTCAATTAATTTGCAATCTAAATGCAATGCCCAGGGCATTGTGGCACACAGTGACTTGTGGACATTCACTAGGTGATATGAAAGTGGCATTGAACCAGTATAACCTTCATCAAAGGCAGCATTCAGTCTAGTGTTTCACTTCTCTGCATAATATAAAGAGCTAACATTTAACTAATGCTGCCATCCAGCCTTCTTATTCTTCCTTCTAAGGTAATACAGGGATACACTTATTAATTATATAAACTTACTATGTTGTCTCCCTATCCAATGACTATACGTTTGTATTTAAATGAACAATTTAACAGAAATAATATTAATATTGTTATTATTATTAATAATAATGTCTTTACTGTTACTTTGGCAAACAAGCTACGTTCTACCTAAAATTATGTGTTATCAACTTTTTCAGGCTCAGTGTAGAATATGATTATTCTTTGTTTATTCATCCTTATTTTGCTGATGGCTAGAGATCAGGTTCGAATTTGTGCCAACCATGGTTGTGCAGGTAACCTGCTGGACTGGAATTTGCATGTGTCTGGGAAGTTATTGTTGTGAGTTATGGAATATATTTAGTGGGAAAAGGATGTTGAACACAACCTTCAAGCAAATTCCAGGTAACTTTGGTTCTTTTCCAGAGATGTAATATTTATTGGATCCCAGAAAGAAAGAAAGAAAGAACAGAATATCCACAAAATAATAATAAAAGCCCTATGAGTCCCTACAGAAACCCGGGATCTGCCTCTCATGATTTTAGCAAGGATTCAGACACTTCGCACACCCAGCATGCAGTAAATTCTATATATGCAACCATGTGTCTTCAATTCATGTGCATGCACAGGGCTGCCATCAGGGGGGTACAGGCAGTACACCTGTAAGGGGCCCGGATGGCAACCCCCCTTTTTTTATTTTTGTAAGTGGCCCAGAGGTCCCCAGGGCCCGGGTGGCAACCCCCCCTTTTTTTTTATAAACTTAATTTTTTTTGGAAGGGGCCCAGAGGCCTGGAGGTCCCCGGGGCCCCGGAAGGTAACCCTTTTTTTTTATGTATTTTTTTTATTAAAATAAAAAAAAAGAAGAAAGGGGCCCAGAGGTCCCCAGGGTCCCGGATGGCAACCCCCCCTTTGTTTTTTTTTTGTTCTTTTTTTGTTCGTCAGCACCCAAAGCCCCGCCAACCTCAACAATTTGCGGAGGCAGCACCCCCCCACTTCTCATTTCGTGGCACCCCCCGCCTCTCAATTCGCGGCTTTCTCAATTTGCAGCGGCAGCACCCCCCCCCCCAGTTCTTCTCTGCTTGAGGGGGCCCATGCCTGAAGCTGTGTAAGGGGCCCCAAAATTCCTGATGGCGGCCCTGTGCATGCATCCATGTATTCTCATTAATTTAGCCAGATTAATCTCTCCTTCATTCGGTAAAATGATTGTAAAGCTTTAATTTTATTAAAATAAGCATATTATACTTATCTGCTTATTGATATGCTTCTGCACAGAGCAACCCTGGTTCTCCTCTTCTGGGGTCCCCCACCGGCGCTCCTGGCTCTTCTTTGGTGGGTTCCCACCTGAGAAAGCTGCTTTCTATAGGGGCACTTATGCGGGGTAGCTCCAGAGAAAACAGAGGGAGCCGCTTCTCTCGGGCACAGCACTGGATTGAGAATGGGCTCAGGTAAGTATGGGGAGGGGAGTTTCTCTAGCACAGAAGGTATTTGTTCACTGATCTCTCTCTCTCTCTTCTACCCGGGGACACCTGCCATGCCCATCTGGGCCCAAAGGTGGGACAGAGGAGCCTGGACAACATGGAAGAGGGTCGTGCAGAGGGAAGCAGCATGTTCCGGATGTAGTGGAAGTCATCTATCCATCAGCTGGCTTGACAAGTGTACATGCACTCTTGACTGTTGTAGCAGCCGGGATTATGTGTAAATACCCCCATTGTTGCAGACATAAGCCTTACTTTGGTGGTAATGAAAAAGGTAATATAATATTAAACCAGAGTGGACAACACCTCAAAGCACAACCCCACATTTCCTTTACCCCTTCTAATTCCTGTATCTCTGATTATTACCCAAAAATAAAAATTTTGGGTATGTGTATGGTAAAAACCAGCCAGTGTCAGGAAAGTATGCAAGCACTTGAAAAGGGAGCAAATTAAAAGAGACAAGGCAAGTTTTATTTTGCAATAGAAATTTGAATGTATTATCTGACAGATCATTAAACAAAAGTGGACATGGGTTTGGGATCCAATTAGAAAGCTGTGTATCTTTATTAGATTAAAAAAAACAATAGCAGACTCACATTACAGCAGCCAGATGTCTGAAATTATCAGTTCAGGATTGTGGCGTCACAGTACAGGCAGTGAGAGCAGTATGGAAGATCATAGGGTGAGTGTGCAGCAATGCATTTTGAGAGTGTACCTCTTTTTCAAGCGTACCCCATTCATTTACTAAAGGGCTTATATAAAAAATGGCAAAGGAAGAGAAGCTCTGGTCAACATTCGCGTAGATACCTGGCAGCATTACACTGAAGTTTAATTAAAAACAGTTTAAATTAGCAGAACAAATAAATTAAGAAAACCCTAAAAACCTCAATTAATTGATTGGTCAATATCTACATTGATAAATTCTTGCACACATAAAAAATTGCTGTATCAATTATCAATTAACCTCAAGAGCATGATTGCAAAACTAAAAAATAATAAATAAATAAAAAATAAACACTAACATTTTTATTTATTTTTTAATTATTTTTTTCCAATATTCCTGGTGAGAGCACACCCAAAAGGCATATATATATATATATATATATATATATATATATATATAAAATCCAATGTATATCCAAAAATATCAAAGAAGGAAACGATAAATTGCAAAAAATATATGTATGTACAAAAAAAAAGTCCAATGTATATCCGAAAATATCAAAGGAAAAGACAACAATATCCAATTTGAATCCACTCCAATCCCCAATGGGGCAAGTAATGCAAAGTGTGAATCCTCCACCCTTGCAGATTAGCCTCTCTCCTCACTGCCATGACCCCTGCTGCTGCTTCAAATGCCTCTTAAGCCGTGTACACACGATCGGTTTTACCGATGAAAACAGTGCAATGGACTGTTTTCATCGGACAAACTGATCGTGTATGGGCCCCATCTGTCTTTTTTCCATCGGTGTGAAAAAATAGAACATGTTTTAAATTTATCCGATGGGGAAAAAAAACGATAGCAAAATCCGATCATCTGTGTGGAACTCCATGGGAGAAAAAACACACGCATGCTCAGAATCAAGTTGACACATGCTCAGAAGCATTGAACTTAATTTTTCTCGGCTTGTCGGAGTGTTTTACGTCATGGCGTTTGGGACGGTCATATTTTTGACTGATGGTTTGTAGGCAAGACTGATGGAAGTCAGCTTCATCAGATTAGAATCCATAGGAAATCCGATCGTGTGTACAGGGCTTTAGTCGGTTGGATGGATGGATGGATTATTAGATTTCCAATTCCCACAACATACATGCAGGAAAAAAAAGCACACAGATCTAGTGCTCTACGTTTAAAACGTCACATTTATTTAGAAAAGGGTATAGTATTGCACTTACAAAAATGGCACTATAGGCAGTGCTAACCATGAATCGTGTGTCTGTTATATACAATCACAGGATCCTTCGATTCAGAGATGGTTGCGAGATGACGCCATATATACGTGAAAACTGCAACCTATACATACGTACCAAGCCTCTGGACTTGCTCAGTAGCGCCTCCTAATGTTAGTGTTAGGGTAGCAAACATTTTGACATTCGACAGCTGTGATCCATCTGCAGAAACATTGTATGGTACCTTTTACAGTAACAATGCAATGAAATAGGTCACAAACTTGGAGGCAAAGAACATAATTCACCATAAAGCAAATATTAGACATTTGTCAGATGAGGTCTAGCTGTAGGAACATTATGCGTGGTACCTTTACAGTGCTGGAGAACCAGAATAGGTCACAAACTTTGAGGTGCAACACAGGATCCTGCAGCAAGCATTACAAATTTTGCAGTCGAGGCCCAGCTGTGAAAACATTGTGTGGCACCTTTCAATGACAGAGCACTGGAATAGGCCAGAAGAGGTGGCTGGGGCAGATAATGAAGGCAGACCAGGGCAGGTGGTTGGAGTGGGCTACGTAGACAAGTCAGGAGAAGTGGCCATAGCTGGTAATGGTGGAAGGTACTATTTTTTGAGGGGTGAGGAGCTAGGAGAGACAAAAAAATGTACTGGCTAGCATCGGCACTTGGGGTTTTGTAAGCATTGCTAATCCAGGATTGGTTAATTATTTTGAAAGTTAGCTGGTCCACAGTGTCAGGAGACAGTAACACAACTTCATAAACAACAAGGAAAGGTGCTACTACCCCAGATTAATAAAACTCCTCCTGAGCTGTCGGGTGTGCAGTTGCTCAGCTGCCAAAATGATGAAGACCTTTGCGGCTGAAACGCGTCTACCTCTGCTGTATTTTTTATGGAGATACAATAAATTCGGACTGATTTAAGAGCATGTATGGAGTTGTGGATTGTCCTTTATTCAGTAACACAACTTCCTGCTGCACTGAAACACTTTTAACACAGAACACTGGTTGCTGGGTGATCCAGAAGCTCTAGCTCTTACTGTGCAAACTCTGGCCATTGACCCACCTTGGAAAGCCAATAGCCCACTGGGTTACTACTTCTAATAGCGGCTGTGTTAGCCCTGGACCCCATGTAGTTGGCAATCATGTAGTGGAAGCAGTGACTGTCCACTGTATTGATCAAAGTCTTAAAAACCTCACTGAGGTAACTGCCTCCACCACTGCTCATTCTTTCGGGGATCTAAGGTTCAGAGGCATGGTGAGCATGAGAATGAATCCTGCCACAATCAGGAAGTGCCGCTAAGACATTCTGATCAAAGTGGCACATTTTGTGCTTCCTCTGGGATAGTGGCAATATATCTGCTATTTTCTCTTTCCTGGGGATCCAATATTTGGTCCTACTCTTTTATGGCCCATATCCTGGGGTCCTTTAACAAGCATTTGAAACAGCATAAAAGAGTCCATTCACCACAAACTGCCTGCAGCAGAGGACCCTGAATCTTTAGTTACACTGAGGACAATAGTGTCCTTAATCTCACCCCACCCTCAGGGTTTTGGATGGGTAAAATTACTCCCTGAGAAATTACCCTATTTCTTCCTTACTACCAGCAATCCAAACCTCCGCCTTCTGAAGCACCTCCTCTGCCTCCCGCTGCCTCTATCTCACAAGGGTGGAGGCAATAAGTAAAGGATCCTACTGACTCTTCTTCCTAGTACACACGTACAGGATTCTCTGCGGTAAAAAATCCGCCGGGAATCCCGAGGGGAAAACTGAGAACCTACTCGGTAAGTTTTTCCCGTACACACGAGAGGTTTTCCCCACATAGGAAAACTGCCAGGAAAAACACCGCCGGGAATCCCGGCGGGAAAAAAGAGAACTTGTCGGGAAAACTGCGAGGAAGCATGGCCGGGATTCCTGGCCAAAAGCTCTCATGGCAGTTTTCCAGACAGGAAAACTGGTCGTGTGTACAAGGCATCAGACAGCAGGAAGTCCTCCTCTTCCTTCTGCTGTGTCTCTAGTGCCTGGTCTATGACACAGCGTTTGCTCCAGAAGGAACAAATAAAGTATTGTTTCATTAATCCCCACTTTGCTATTCTAATAACTTCTTAAAAAGGTGACACAATTCTGCACACATCCTGAAAGACAAGCCACTGAAACAGTGAAAAAAAAAAAAACTCACCAGAGCCTAACCTTGTACCGATACAATCACACAGACACTCATTGATTGCCTACTGCTACTGGTGCAGCTTCTGCCACATATCAGGAGGTTGCCAGATGACTTACTGTAGTTCTGCATTTTTCCAAGGCAAGCCCATTCAGGGTATGACCACCTAATGGTGCCCCTCACTGATCTGGCCTGATTTAGTATTTACTTAACCAGGAATTACTACATCACCAGACTGACACGTGTACCAGGCGAGGTATGTGTGTAAACTTTCTCTTCAGAAGGGCAGCCAGCAGTTTAGTGCCATGAATCTCTAGTCCAGTCTTGAGACAAACCAGCTGCAAAACAGTATGGAAGTGTTTTGCCTGGTCCATTGCATAGGCTCTGGAGTGCTTGTGGAGTACTAGTAGTTCTGCAGAGTCAGATGATAAGGCCATTGAGGAAGAGGTGATTGCATCAAAGGCACCAACTTAAAAGACCTAGGATGCTACTAACATTTCCAGTTGTGTGCCCTGTCCTGCATCCTTCCCAGATGCCAACGGATAGACCAAGTGTGCTGCTAAAAATATTTAGTATCTGTGCCCATGTTTGCAATACCAGGTGTCTGTATTCATATAGACAATGTTGCTGACAGACTGGTCCAGTATCATATACAAAATCACTTCCACATGCTGATGGAGGGCATGGATTGCCTTCAGGGCAAAAAAAATGGTGACTGTGGTGAAGCTGAGGCCATAAACTCCTGGAAGGGGGACTGTATACATATAGTGTACATGCTGGCTTAATTCTGTCAAACAGTAACATTTTTAATACTGGTTTAATATCCTTACTTACAGTCTCATATTTCACAACAACAATAATAATAATAATAATAATATATCAGTATATCATATTACAAAATCACTTTGCATTTTTATCTGTTGGTGGAACTGTGCTTTATTAGATGGCAGCATTATAATTTGGCATCTTTGTGCAATGACCTCTTTCTGTCCTGTATTAAAAATGCAGGATAAATTCATTGTTTTCCAGTCATTATGATTCTATGAAAATCAGGAGTGCCTTTACTGCCAGGGACCCAGGGCATGTGACCTGGCTCCTGAGTCCTGAGATCATGAATGCTCACAGCTGCCATCTTCTGTCCCCACATGCAGACTCGCCCACCATCATTCAGACTTGCAGCACAACGTTTTAGGAAGTGCTCTGAAATTCTTCCTAGGCTCTGTGCTGCAAGTATGACAAATGGGACAAGAGAGGCAAAGCATCCACTCTGTGGATGAAGGGAGGGTGCAAAGGTGAAAGCTGTGGATGGAGAGGTACAAGGGTGTACAAGGGAGAGCTTTGGACAGGTGGGACTGGATGCACAGGTGAGATCCACGGGTGGGTCTGGGGATGGGCACACAGGTGAGCACTGTGGATGGAGGGGGGTGCCGTATTGAAAGCTATGGAGGAGGGGGCTAGCTACAGAGATTAAAGTTGTGGACTTGAAGTGGAATGTGCAGAGATGGGAACTGTGTACTGAGGTGAGCTGTAGATGAGTGGGATAAAATGTGGAAGCAGAGAAAAGCTGTAGACGGGGGTGTAGAGATAAGCTGTGGATGGATGGTGCTGAGATGAGATGTGGATGGGGATGTAAGGGTAAGGCATGAAAGAGGGAATGCAGAGGTGAGCATTTGATGGTTACTTTGAGGGTGCTGTTTTGGAGGAAAAGGAATTTGGGGAATTTTGCTTGGGGAAGAGGAAGGAAATTTACTGGGGGACAAAGTACACAGTTTGCAGGAGTCAAGAACTTGTAATGTATCTGGTACAATACATACATAGTTAGAACCGCTATACTCTGTATGCTGTGCTATATGTTACATGTGTATTAATGCCATATTTTACATGTTAATGGCAGGTAAACTGTACTCCTGAATGCTGCATTCTGTACAATGTGTTGTACGTACATTTTCATGACCCCTGCACTCTGTATACAGAGTTGCACATTACATACTCTTTAACACTACACTCCGTATATGGGGCTATACATTACATAATCCTGACCTTCTGTATGGCGGCGGGAGTGTAGGCAGTTTCTGCAACCCAAAGGGTTACTATAGCCACCTTGAGTTGTGAAGGAAATATTTGAATCTGGACTTGAAGCATTACACTGAAATATTAGAATTAGGGTGGCACACATTCTACTTTAATGATATATCGATAAATTCAGTCACATTAATTGTTGTCGTTTATATTTTCCTAGAGCTCAGCTTTAACTATTTCACAATAAACATTTACAGTATGCTGCTGCTCCCATGTTGTTTGCATTAGATTCCAGCATAGGTTTCACGCATTCCAACACTTTTTCCTTTTAATAGCAGATAACATACACATATATTCTTTACCCTTTTTGCTATTTTAAATATTCTACAGAATATCTATCTATCTATCTATTTCCAACTATCACTTAAGGTCTTTGTAATATAGTTTTTTGGTAAAATGCTATTCTACTTACACCTGACATTGTGAACACATTTTTACATAAGCATAAAGGATATAATATTTCTACAATACACACACACTGATATTAATTATTCTGACAAATGTAGTGCCACACTTTGTTGTCTACCAGTCCCATGACACAAATGTTAAAAAACTGTAGGATAATGAGGAAAAACATGAGCATAGATCTAATTAAATTGCCACAACAGTGTACATCTTGAGGTCTACTGTAGGGATTTCCATATATATGTATATATAAAACTAAATATGTGAGCAAAGGTTCACACGCTAATCTATTTTTACTACAAAATGGTATTAGAGGAACAAGGCACTGTCATACATTACATTTAGAAGCAAGTAGCATTATAAATATAAAATATAAGCATCAGTTACTCAAAAAGTCCCTTATACTGTATATGCTTAAATGATGATTTGATTCAACAATGTGTCCACTTAGTCCCTTGGAATTTGAAAATCTTTTTTAGAAAGAATATATCCTTTAAGTCTATAGTGATAACTTTATATTCAATGTAGACTTTTTTTGGTAGTAATATTATAGGGCAGTTGGGCTCTTTACATCCCAAAAGCAAACTGAGGCAGCCATCTTCAAACCACTGGAGTTGTGTGTGAGCTAATCTTAAGGCTGCCATAGTTATAGTTAAACAGAAGGAATAGCGTGCCAAACAATCAGCTTAAAAGTCCATATATTTTGACGATTCAATGACAACCACTAGAAATGCAGGACCCAACTGGTTTCGGGGGCCAAAGAACCCCCCATCATTAGGGCTTGGGCCAAGGTAACTGAAGTAACTGTATAGTCTGTGGTGAAATCTCCTAAAGGGTATCTGATTGTCTAATCTAAAAATGGTCAGATATGAAAAGTTCAATGGCTGTGTAATAGTGTTGCCGGTGTATAGTTATAGGTAAAAGACTGCTGACTTTGACTTATGATTCTGTTTGCTCCTGTCCTTCTACTGTGTACTGGTACACATATCTGTCTACAGTTGTCCAGTTCTGTTGCCTATGTATTGGTAGTTGGTCACAAAAGTACATCTTTGCAATCAGGGTTTTGACTAAGTTTAAACATCCCAGATCCCTACATCCTGGGCATTTTATATTCATACTCTAGAGAGATTATTGTGTTGACTTCCAGGTAAAGGCAGCCATAGACGTTTTGAATCTCAGCCAGTTCAGCAGGGGCGAGATTCAAAAAATGTATGGGGAGGCTGATTGTACCCAAGTTGCTCAATCGATCAACCAACTTGAGTATAACCAGCCGGTCATATTTTTCATTGCCAGCTATAGTTATAGTGTTCTCCGCGTCAGGATGGCTCCTCACACTTCTAAGACCCCCCCCCCCCCAGCTGGGAGAATACAATAGCTCCAAGGGAGGGTTTCCCCCATCAACATTTACTTTCCTGCAGCCCATGGTTGCAGGGAAGTCTGGAATCACCAAGTAACTCACAGTTATTCAACCAAAATGAAGCAAAGCTCTCCTTGTGTAACTACAAGACAAAAAACAAAAAAAAGTGTATACAAGCCATAAATATATCTATGCAAAAAAAAATGTATGTGAAAAAATTGTAGCGCTGTGTTCATAAATCATATAAACATATCTAAACCTATAAATTATATGAACTAAACCACCACGTAAAAAAGTGTCAAAATATTAAACATAAAACAAAAAAGAACATTTGAGAAATGATATACTGAAAAAAAATTATGAACAAGTGTTCATAGGTGTTCATCTAATACCCACATCTAAAGTGTGGAAAGAATCAAAAAATCAAGTCCATAAATTGTAGTGTTTTTCCAAGTGTTCAAACTTAAACAAACATGCAATCTACTCAAAACAACTTGAAATAATTCTTACACCACACCACTTGTGCTTCTGTGACTCTGCACCCTTGGCCTATTAGAGACACAGGGTGATCTACACATAAGAGGCATCAGGGAAGCTGGACAAGGAACCTCCAGAACTCTTCAGGGCAAGCTGAGCCGCACAAACCCCCAACCCAAAGTGACTCTTGTCACACTGACTGTATTGGTGCAGAAAAAACGGAACTGCATGGAACTGTATCTGGTGTGAACTGGCCCTAATATTCAAGGGGCTATTCCTTAATACATTATTAACATGAAGTTATTTGGATGTTCAAAATTTTACAACACACATTTAAATAACTGTACTTTATAGTGTGTTTAGTAATCACAGGTAGGTCTCACAGTCTTCCTTTGACATCTCCTGTCTGTGAGTCTACTCACAAAAGAAAACAAATGTTTGTCAAGTTAAAAGAATTGTCAGAATTCTGTATTTGTTTATCCAGAGAAAAGTACTTGTGGTATTATTAATTATTATGTTTTTCAAATTAATTTACTTGTGTGGCCCAGGTCAACTCATTTGAAAAATCGATGGCATAAATGGGAGCAGAATTGTTGTCTCTTGTGCAATGGTTCATGTTAGCAGACATGTGTTTAGCATGTGCTGTAGCTGTGAGTCACTAATTATCTTAATGGGTAGCAATATTCATATGATTCCCACGTGAAATGTCTTTTAACTGAGATTTTTTTTATTCAGTTTCATTGAACACAGACAGAAAGCGACATACACTTATGATATTAGCTAAAATGCATTGCACAATGTGAGTGGAAAAGCTTCCTTTCTAGATGGATAGATAGGTAATATAGAATAGATAGATATACAGTTAAAGAAAGTCTTTTACCAAAATTAAATGAATGTCTTTTGAGCACGTGATTAACCAATTTGTTAGCATACTGTAGCTATATGCTTAATCTTAAATCTTCAAACTTTAATCTGACATATAAATGCAGCCTAAGGAACTGATGAAGAATATATTATATGGGTTAACAACTAGGATAAGGATTGATCCACTTATGTCTATCTATCTATCTATCTATCTATCTATCTATCTATCTATCTATCTATCTATCTATCTATCTAGCTATCTATCTATCTACTGCTGACATTGGGGTGCAGTAAAAACATGTAATTTTAGACTGCTATGTCACTAGCGTACAGTATGCAAAGGCTGCATATGCACTGGGGCATCAGTCATACAAAGACAAGCAAATTGTATCCTTGCAGTATTTACTATATGCCAAAAACGCATGTGGATATGTGTACACAGGCTCCAGTGCAGTATATGTTATAAAAAAAATTGATATTTTTGTAACGCTTTGGATGTGTCTATTTGCTGTTATATGTGCATTTCTGGTAGGAACAAAACCACATACAGTGTGTTCTAATATTATTATCGCCTAGACACCCGTGGGCGTCCGCAGAACTTTTTTCAGGGGGGGGGGGGCATCATTTTAAGGTCACCCATGCTCCGCCCTTTTCGACAATGTCATCATGGTCAGAGACTGCAGACGTAATACAGGAGATGGTCAGAGACTGCGGACAAAGTACATATACATTACACCCCCATACACCCAGATACATTACATCCAAATACACACATATTACACCCAGATACATTACACCCCCATACACACATATTAGACCCAAATACATTACATCCAAATACACACATATTACACCCAGATACATTACATCCAAATACACACATATTACACCCAGATACATTACATCCAAATACACACATATTACTCCCAGATACATTACATCCAAATACACACATATTACACCCAGATACATTACACCCCCATACACACACAATCATTAGTATGGAGAACTCTCCTCCAATCAATTTCTATATTGCAAGCTTCAGATGACACTAGAGAGAATTAAATGGATTACTAACTCCAGAAAAGGCAGATGGAAGGCTCCAACAACTGCTGCACATGCCAAGCAACTCAGATGGGGCCGGGGCCCCATGCAGTTGGTGTTCTCGGGGCCCCTATCTAGAAGGAAACGCTGGGCCTCTCACACATGTCTAGGCAGAGCACACAGTCCGAGGAGAGGAGGTGGAGAGGAGATAAATCATTGACTCCCGGCCCTGGCACATGCAGCGCAGCGCCCCCGATTGATATGTACACTTTGCCTAGAGGTAGCAACAGCCCTGCCGGGGGGGCACTTGACCCCCCTTGCCCCTACCTGTGAATGCCCATGTAGACACCTCCAATCTCCAATTTGTTTTCTGTGCCAAGAGAATATTAATCTATGCTTTAAATGATAACAAAGCATACATAGCAGTGCATGCAACTAGTACAAGAACAATGTTGCCACTAAAAGACAATGTGGCTCCTGATCATATGAGGGGGCAACAAATTTACACTGTTATACAAGCTGTACACTCACTACTTTACATTGTAGCAAAGTGTCATTTGTTCAGTGTTGTCACATGAAAAGATATAATAAATTATTTACAAAAATGTGAGGGGTGTACTCACTTTTGTGAGATTCTGTGTGTATATATATATATATATATATATATATATATATATATATAGATAGCTAAAAATGTAATACAATGTTATTAAAACCTTGTATATGTTAGATATATATAAAAAAAAATTGTACTAAATTGTACTAAAAACAGTATACCAAAAAAAAGGTTTTCAAAGTAAAAATTACTCAGGTAGGCAAATTGATCTTGGCATTAACTGTGCATACTGACACATATTTGGTATCTAGGTTTTGATGACCTCTGGTTGTAAAGAATTTTAACCACTTAAAGACCAGCCGCCACAGTTGTACTGCGGCAGGTTGGCTCTCCTGGATGAATCGCCATCATTGTACGTCGGCCGCTTTAAGACAACTAGGGGGTGTGACGCGTGACGCCGGAGTCAATGCGAGTGGCCGGTGTCTGCCGGCCACCCGTGATCACTCCTGAGAGAAACAGAACGGGGATCTGTCAATGTAAACAGACAGAGCCTCATTCTGTCAGGGGAGGATAGACAGATCGTCTGTTCCTAGTGATTAGGAACAGCGATCTGTTTCCTCCCCCAGTCACTACACTTGCCCCACAGTTAGAAACACCTCTCTAGGGAACACTTAACCCCTTGATTGCCCCCTAGTGTTAACCCCTTCCCTGCCGGTGACATTTACACAGTAATCAGTGCATTTTTTTAAAAAACACTGATCGCTGTATAAATGTGAATGGTCCCAAAAATGTGTCAAAAGTGTCTGATCTGTCTGCCGCAATGTCGCAGTCCCGCTAAAAATCGCAGATCACCGCCATTACTAGTGAAAAAGATTTTTTTATAAAAATGCCATAAATCTATCCCCTATTTTGTAGACGCTATAACTTTTGCGCAAACCAATCAATATACGCTTATTGCGATTTTTTACCAAAAATATGTAGACGAATACATTTCGGCCTAAACTGAGAAAGAAATTATTTTATTTTTTATTTTTTTGGGGATATTTATTATAGCAAAAAGTAAAAACTATTGTTTTTTTTTTCAAAATTGACGCTCTTTTTTGGTTTATAGCACAAAAAATAAAAACCGCAGAGGTGATCAAATACCACCAAAAGAAAGCTCAATTTGTGGGAAAAAAAAGGAAATCAATTTTGTTTGGGTACAGCGTTGCGCGCTGTATCGCAAAAAATGGCCTGGTCATTAAGGGGGCAAATCCTTCCGGTCCTTAAGTGGTTAAAGTACCTGCAGTAAAAGTAGTGCTTTGGGCATAACAGTGTGCATGCATAGATATGCCCAATGTGTCTACAACCAGCATTTGTACACAATAATGCTTCTAAACAGGTTTCCCCAGATACATATCAGTGCATGCTCTGCCTTATCTGCATCAATAGTGCGGCCTATAGGGTTCATTGTAAATGCATATTTCATTGCTTAGTAAGCCAGTCACGTTATTATTATTTTTTTCATTTACCGTATTTTTCGCTCCATAAGACGCACCTGACCATAAGACGCACCTAGGTTTTAGAAGAGGAAAACAAGAAAAAAAAGATTCTGAACCAAATGGTGTACTAAAATATTTATTAAATATAACAGAATAATATTTCAACCCTGTAAAGGAAACAGTAGTCAACAATGGCATTAGGAACCATCATCACTGTCATTAACAAATGAGGAGAGACTTTAAGGTTCAAGTACTCTTCTAGTTTTCTGGGAACCCCAAGAACTCATCATCGCTAGTGTCAGAATTTATTAAGCTCAGTTGCTCACAATCACTGACATCACTTTCTTAGTTAGCCAGTGGTCAATACAGTAGCCAATGGTCAGCACTTTAGCCAGTGGTCAGAACTTTAGCCAGTGGTCAGTACTTTAGCCAGTGGTCAGTACATTAGGCCTCCAAAGCACCTGGCCACACCTTCAAAGTACCCCCCCTCCCTCAACCCAGGTCAACCATAAAGAGAATAATAAAAAATTATAAATCTTGATGTACAGATTACAGTGATGAGTTTGCTCTGCAGGGGTTCAGATTCCTTGTGTGATGGAGTGAAATCAGTCAAGCCCAGGCAGCTCACGTACACAGCACAGTAGCGAGGCTGCCAACACTCACTCCTCCCACAGTGTGACGTGCGCTGTGCAGCCGGGCCATGCTCATTCACTGAAAGGCTGGCCTGGCGCTGCTACACCGCTGATTGGAACGCCTCCTCTCTTCTACCACAGAGGAGCCGAGCAGCCGGCCCGGTATTCTGAAATGGCGGCAGCAACGGAGGGGGGTCCTGGTCAATATTCGCTCCATAAGACGCACAGACATTTCCCCTTTTTTTTTAGGGGTAAAAAAGTGCGTCCTATGGAGTGAAAAGACGGTAAGTAAAATGTTGATGTACATTCCTTAGAGCAATTTGTTAGAACAGAAGACACAAAAGCAGCATTATTTCAAAGTTCAATATGCTTGCTAAACTAGGACAGCACAATATGCATTGAACGTCAGTGTGCACTCAAAGAAGCAAGTGTACCATAGCAATTTATCTGCTCTTTATTTCATTTGGACACATTCACAGCACAATGCGTGTTATAACAAGCATCATGAAACATGTTATAGTGCATGTTACTCGCAAAGCACAGTAGCCCACTGCAGATGTACACTGCCCTTCAATGGTAATTGCACCCCAACCTACATCCACTGTGTGCTGCAACACATTTAAAAGTGCACTGAAGCACACAGATGCATATGCTCGGTGTCTTGCATTGCAGTATTAAAAATGGTGTAGAACTAATTTTTATGCATTAAGGTGTATTGAAAATAAATTAGCTGCCTAATGTGTGTATTGCAGTGTAGTGTGTTTTGGTGTGAGTGAGCCCTCAGCAAATCAGGCAGAGCAAACAGGCAGAAGCACCAAAGCATTATTGCTTCACCACACCCTGCAAAAGCTTTTTGGACACACAAATATTAGCTGTATGATTTATATGCCGGGAATAGATTTGGGTGCCAGTCTGGCCCACTTTTCTTTCCTTTTCTTTAGGAAACAATAATTATCTTTGATTTTCCTATATAACTTAGAATTTAATCAGTACTAACATATTTAAAAATATATTTTTTGTGTAGTTAAATTAATTTTATATGAAATTATAAAAACATATTAGGACACTGAATATGAGAAAAAACTGTGTATTTGTGATAAACAATTCAAATCAAAAAAAGTGTGAATGAAACAGATGGTAAAACATTTGCCCTATCATTTTTTTAACTGTGGAAATCTATTGTCCCCTTACCAGAAAATATATATATTTTTTCAGTTACAATACAAAACCAGACATGGTCAAATATTAGAATATAACAAGGTAGCAAGGATAAATTATAACATGCTTTGGTTCCTTCACAGGCTAATCAGAGATATACAGAGAGAAGGACCTTTTAAGTTTAATGATACCTGCTCATTAAATGATGCTAAACACTAAAATATCACGAACAGCAGGGAATTTTCAGTTTACATTAGAGAAAAAAATAAAAGGGCAAAAATGACTGAAGTTGGTCAGTTCAAGCTGATAGGGCACTTCA
The DNA here is from genome assembly GCA_029206835.1 of Rana muscosa. NCBI lineage: Eukaryota > Metazoa > Chordata > Amphibia > Anura > Ranidae > Rana > Rana muscosa. The sequence continues at coordinate 727,233,999 of CM055118.1, forward strand.
AATGAATAACAGAAGAATAAAAGAGACACTCTAGGTTAAATTAGGTTTTCCTATGCCTTTTCTTGAAAGTGCTCAACTTCACAAATTTTATTTGAATTAACTAACCTACCAAAATCAAAGGCTTAAATAGGGGTAACATTAAACATGTAACCATACTTCACAGTAGTTTACCCATTAGGCACAAGATAAAATTGTAATGTGTATTGCTCATCTTGAATGGTATTTAAAGGGTGTATTTTCTCCATCTTTAGCCAAGTAAATTTACATGTTTGATACAGCAGGGGATCCACATTTGCATTACAGAATACAATTACATAGACCTTCAACATATTTCATGTGATAATCCTAGTGTGGCAGAGAGATTCCTAGTGAGTGATTTTACTGGTTATTTACAATTTATTTCTGAGGATTAATCCTTCCCGTATCAGTGTAAAATTTCCAAACCTCAAAGAACCAAGAAATCAAACTATGTTAATACATGATGTGTATATTAAAATAACAAAACTAAATTTCATCTCACAATCTGTTAATTACATCTTGAATTGAATTTTAATAAAATAAGCAAGGTTGTTTATCAGAAACCTTAAAATTGTTTATTTGCTGGTTTAATGCAAATTTAAAAAAAAAAAAAATGTATAGCTGACAAAAGTTCAGGTGTACATTTGGGTTAGCTTTTATAATGAATAGGGATTTACAAAGTCAAGGCTGTAAAAATCTTGCAAAAAAAAATTGTTATTGCTTTAGGTTTTTTAAGTGGTACATGATTGTGAACAATGTGCTTAGTCTCAAGGAGCCTCAAGCGGAGCAAGATAATGCATGGAAAATGCATTGTGGCAATGTCGGGCAAAGCATTTCTACAACGCATGGCAACCAATCTTCTCTATATGCGTGTAAGGTGTAACATGCTCTGAAACTAAACTTAGCCTTTACAGTGCAAGGTTATAGGACTATGTATTTTGGCATTTGCTTCCGGAACTGGAAATTACATGCGATTGTACACATTATTAACACCCATCATACCATAAGAACATACCTAAAATATAAAATAAAACACACAAGGATTGTGGAAAAGTTTAGGCCGCGGCCCCTTTATTGGGTTTAAAACTATTTTAATTATGAAATGAACTTTAACCTTTAATACCAAACAGAATCACTGTTAACCATTAACAGACCAACATGCTTAGTCACTAAGACTCAAGCAGCAATATCTTATACCAACCAAATACCAGTTTACCAATCACTGTCCACCCACAAAGTGGGCGACATTACCCAAAAAGATAGACCTTCAATATCAAACAGAACTGTTGGTAACCAATAACAGATCAACTTGCTCAGTCACTAAGACTCAAGCAGTAATATCTTATATAAACCAAGTAACAGCGTACCAATTACTGTCCACCCACAAAGTGGGCAACATTACCCACATAAAGGGGGACCGCGACGAGGGCAAATAAAGGGGAGGGAGGGTGGGAGAGCAGCTCAAAAGATCCAGAAGGAAGGCTGAGGAGAATCCAGAGGTGAGTCCAGCTGACAGACCTGAGGTAAATGCTGACTCCGCCCAGTGACAGGAGAGGATATAAGTAAAAGGTTACACTCATTGGCTAGATGTTTCCCGCCAAAGGATTTGTCACCAATCCAGTGGTCAGGAGCTGATGTAAAACTTCCTAGCAACAGCAGGCAGCTTGTCACCTGAAACACAAAACAGAAAAAACCAGTGAAGCAGCCATAGAGAGACATGTACTTAACAAATATCATAGCCCTCTATTAAGAGTAAATTGTATTTATTAAACAAATGGATGTTAGGGGTGACAATCCCATGGGGACACTTCTTTTTATTCTTTCATGGCCCTGGCAGTAATTTGACACTGGATGTTCATTATATGGGGATTTGATCAAATATTATGGGGGTTTTAAAAAAAAAAAAATTGTTGCTAAAGGACAATTAGGCAGAGACATTTTACCAGTAGACATTAGAGAACGAGATGTTGTATTATAGACCAGTGTTTCTCAACTCCAGTCCTCAAGGCGCCCCAACAGGTCAGGTCTTCGGGATTTCCATTATTTTGCACATGTGATTTGATCAGTTTCACTGCCTTAGTAATTAACCACAGCTATTTCATCTGAGGGAAATCCTGAAAACATGACCTGTTGGGATGCCTTGAGGACTGGAGTTGAGAAACACTGTTATAGACCATCTAAATAAATAGCATGAAGTCTTATCCAGAAGCCCTTACAATAAAATGTTTGGCTTCATTGCATGACACTACCATATTGCTGGTTTGGATTGATTTTTTCCAGGAGCTTTGTTCCAGGTGCAGGAGACACCTCGTTTTTTTTTTTTTTTTTAAGAGCCCTAATTTCCAATTTCTGAGCCCCTAAAATGCATTGGATGTCTTGTGTTTTTTGTCTGCTGTTATTTGCAGAATCAATAAAATACCGCTTTAAACTCTAAGAACCTTTGCTGGGTGCCCTCTTTGGATAATATGCATAGGTACACAGGAGTGGCAAATGTTAACCGGAATCAACCAGTGGCTTACAGTAACTTCTTCAGTAACACAAAGGTGGAATTTTCTGGTCAACTAGGGTCATGCAGATCTTTTTCTGAAAACCACTGACCTTAATTTGAACCCATCCCCGGATACCAAATCTTGCCTTTAGAGTTGATTACTTTAACCTCCTGAGTTTAACAGGACTAGGTAAAAATAAAAGGGTTTATCTGAATACTGCTTTAGAAGCAAAGGCTTTAAAAGAGGAACATGAAAAAAAAAATCAAGGAAGATATTCAAAGAGGAATATATTTAAGTTGATATAACTTTTTTTTTTATAACACAATTTGCTGAAATACCAATATGACTTTTAGGGGGTTACTTACGAAAGGCAAATCAACTTTGCATTACAGGTGCACTTTGCATTACAAGTGCAGTCGCTGTTGATCTGAGGGGGAAAACAGAATTTTTGCTTGCACATGATTGGATGATAAAATCAGCAGAGCTTCCCTTAATTTCAAAGCTTCCCCTCAGATCTACAGCGATCTACAGCGACTGTACTTGCAGTGCACTTGTAGTGCAAAGTGGATTTGCCTTTAGTAAATTACCCCCATAGTTTCATATTTGGCTGCCATGTTGTGACAGTCTGCATCTGGCTAAATGGATGCTACCCATACACTCCACCTCACCATAAAAATCTGATTAATTAAAGAGTGTTAACTTTGAGGGCCTGGGCCCAATGGTGACTCCCCTGGCTCCCCAAAATGACCAGGCTTGGGATTGTCACATAAAATGGAACTAAAGTTAAAAAAGTTTAAGAGGAAGCATTTTCATAGAGAGACTTGTCTTCTCTTTCTATCCCATGTCTGGGCAGCACAGTGGTATAGTGGTTAGCACTTTCACCTAGCAGCAAAAAGGGTCACTGGTTTGAATCCTGACCACGACACTATCTGCCTGGAGTTTGTATGTTCTTCCTGTGCCTGCGTGAGTTTCCTCTGGGTACTCTGGTTTCCTCCCACACTCTAAAGACCTGCTGGTAGGTTAATCGGATCCTGTCTAAATTGGCCCTAGTATATGTATGAATGTGAGTTAGGGACCTTAGAGTGTACGCTCCTTAAGGGTAGGGACTGATGTGAATGTACAATGTATATGTAAATTGACGTCGCTATATAAGTACCTGAAATAAATAAAATAAAATGTCTTGCATTGAGAAGAAGACCTCTGAAATTTGTGCCATGTTTGTTCCTATACTTCTTGAAGTTTACATAGACTTATCGGCAGCTGGCACATCCACAATAGTATACAATGGAAGAATAAAAATCAGGAAAGCCATTTACTACAAAGAACGCTGTGGAATCCTCTGACTTGATGCAATAAAGTCTAAACCTCTATACTCTAGTCTAAAATGAAAACACAAATAATGGGCAGGCATTGGTCGAAATTAGAAAAGGTTCACTAATTGTAGCTGGCTTTGCACTTATATATTGCAGTGGGATATTTTTTTATTATGTTTTTAGAAATGATGTACTATGTTATAAATGGGAAATATCTACTGTGCCTTTACCAGTCTATGTGATAAGCCAGAATCATCATACTGGAAAAATATGTTATGACAGTCCAGAGCTGGCACTGCCTATAGTGTAACAAATTGATCCTTGCTAATTATGTACCAATACGGAACCAGGCTATTGTCAGAAAAAAAGGAAAATTTTCTGTGGATGCTTTTCTACTGCTCACTGCCCACAACAAGCTTGTTATTAGGACTTGTTAGTCCTAATATCTCCACACTCACTAATAAAGCATCAAATAAAATGTTTTTCTGTATACTGGGACAGTCCCTGACAAAAGGTTAGCTATTGCTGTAGCACTGGGAAGCTGTCCTGCATTTGTTAAACTATTAATAACCTAGTTTGCATTTGTGATCCTGATCTTTCATTCTGGCAACCACTCAGTTTGTCTGTTGATTTCAAATATCTTTTCCTGCTACTCTGGTAGAAACAGTATTAGTTTTCTTCTTTCTTCTTTCCACTTGTTTGATGCAGCCCTGACCTTTTCCCTGTACAGTGAATATACCTACCTAAAACCAGCCTGATACTTGGCCTGTATCCCAGCTACATGTATCAGTTAAAAGTTGTTGCCAGTGAGGTTAGCTTAAGTACTGCGATCTGGAAGTATCATGGAGCGCAACCTATATCTTTTATGTTTGGGTTCTTATTGACTAAATAAAAACCTGCACCTACTGCTAGTGAAAATTGTAAAAAAGTGGTTCTAAAGGCTGCAGCTCCCCCTAGCCCCCTAAATACATACCGAAACTTGATCTCGATCTAGCGCTATGCACGAGAGCAGCAGCTCTCTTCCCTCCCTTCACTCTCTCTCCCTCCTCATAGACCATTGGCAATCACAGTGGAGAGGGAGCATTGGGCAGGGCCGAGACATGCTCTATGTGTCAATAGACACACACGTAGCGCGGCTCAGACGCAAGCTTTCACAAGTGCCCCAATAGGAAGCAGCTTGCTATGCTGGGCGCTCAGCAGGGGGAGGAGCACTGACGGGGGACCCGAGAAGAGGAGAATCAGAACTGTTTTGTGCAAAACCATTGTGGCCTCAAACAACCAGTCAGATTCACTTTCATATTTGTACGGACAAAAATTAAAGAAGAATTCTGATTGGCTACTAAAGACTCCAATTTTATTGTTTTTTCTTTTCTCTTGTTTTTATTATTCACACCTCCAGCCTCAATATGTTTGTTTCCTGACCAGGTGACAATCTGTGACACAGAAAGAAAGTTGACTATTTAGATGTGCCTCATGCCAGATGTTTGAGGGAGCGCAGATTGTTAGGAGTTTCTTCACAATTAGCAACTGCATTTTCTGGATTTCTTTCCAAAACAATAATGTGTGAACGTGTTACAACAAATTAGGACATTAAAAGGTTATTTATAGATACCTAAAGAGAGTAAAATAGGTTTACAGTTGCCACTGTGACATAGTAGATCAGCGTAGCAGGCAGGCAACTGGCATTTTCAGGGGAATAGTTTAGCAGGCTGCATGATTCATATTATGGAGTTTCTGAAGGGAAAGCACTGCAAAATAGCTCATTTCAGGATGCCTTTATTAGGGAAAAAATTTGGTAACTCAAGAGTTTTTTTGTTTTTTTATACTAGGTTCCTCTCTTGATATACAGCTAGATGAATGAAATACTGTTGGCTTTGGGGTAAACCATGAGTCCCAGATGGATGACCTAGGAAGCACCAATTAAGCATATTTCAGGCTCACATCACTTGCACTGACCAGATAGGTAACCTACTCTGAACAAAAATGTGAGACTTGGCACTGTAAGAAAAGGAGTCCATCCACTCATAGACCTCAATAGACCTCAGAGCAATTATTTGCAATCAATACATTATGCAGTCTTGTATATCAATGTATTGTTCCCTCTCACATGTCTCCCATGCCCTAAATTGAAGATGTTTTTCTCTCCCTGGCATCTCTCATGTAGCTGTTATACTGCTATTTATTAATGAACTGGGCCCCTCATTACTAGGTTTCGAGGTCTTGTGAAGCATCTCCAGTGCAGTTCCTACACTTTAAAATTCTGGGCAAATACTGAGAATAGCACTTTTATAAGTGTAGCGGGACCCCCAAAAATGGGGTCGCTATGTTGTAAATTTAGGGGCAGTCTGAGCAATAGTGTGGCTCAGATTCTACAATTCTGCTTAATATGGACTCTGCTCTGCCATGTTGTTTCCTGGTGTATAGTTCCCCTGGGCCTGTGGTGGCGCTGTTGCCCAGGTCTCGGGTTGAACCACTGGTGACATTGTGGTGTGATTGCAGGGACGATCCTAGGCGGGTGCCTGGGGTGCATTTCACCCAGGCGCCACAGAGATGGGGGCGCTCAAGCGCCAGAGTGCTCCCCTCCCTCCTCTCCTTGTTGGTGTCCGAGCCGAGGCTGCTCCCTCCGCCAGTCACCGCCACGGCGCTGCCGCTGTATTTCCTGCCCTAGTCCGCCCCCCACCCTCCTGTCAGAACAGATCGAGCGTCTGTCTCTGTTCGGAGAGAGACCGCACTGTGACATTGTTGGGGGGGCGGGGCGGTCCGTGCCGTGCAGTGCCCGTCATGTGAGAGGATTCTGACATCTGACCCCATTCCTGCTCGTGTCTTCTGTCACTGCGCAGTGTCGATGTGATCCTCTCCTGTCTGAGTGTCACTGCCCAGTGCCTCTGTACAGACCGGAATGTGCTTTGTAGATAAATAAGGTAAATGAAGTACGGTAATCTTTCCAGCATCACTGCACACTGATAACTCCTCACACCCGGCACTTCTCTTCTCTCATTCAGCTCTCACTACACTCGCAGCCCCCTTCCTCCCCCTTCCTCCTCGGCATTTCCCGGTCCACAATCTTTTCATCCACTAGTCTTGTTAACCCTCTGTATGCTCTAGTCTGCAACTGTCACAGCCTCAGAATCCTGCCAGCATGCCATTCATTCCTCATTGCTCCTTCATCCTGCCAGAACATTTTTCCTTTACTTCACTGCAGGGGCATAACTACAGTGGTCGCCATTGCACCACAGCCTGAGAGGAGGGAGGGCGTCATACAGAGGAACCAATGCCTTCCATGTTCTTTCTGCAGCCACTAAATGCCTGCAGAGAGAGGAGGAAAAGTGGGCATTCAGCAGCTGCAGGAAGAACATGGAGGGCATTGGTTCCTCTGTATGCCGCCCCTCCTCTCCAGCTTTTTCTGCCCGTGGGCCCCTCAGCTTTCTCCTGGCACTTCTGTGATCTTCCCCAGCAACTTCTCTGCTCTCTCCCACCCCACCCCCTACTGTAATCTGGCCCCCCCTGTGCTCTTCTCTGCCCCCCCCATGCTCTTCTTCTTTTCCCCCCCGTGCTCTTCTCTGGTCCCCCCTGTGCTCTTCTCTGGTCCCCCCGTGCTCTTCTCTGGGTCCCCCCCCTGTGCTCTTCTCTGGGTCCCCCCGTGCTCTTCTCTGGGTCCCCCCCTGTGCTCTTCTCTGGGTCCCCCCCTGTGCTCTTCTCTGGGTCCCCCCCTGTGCTCTTCTCTGGGTCCCCCCCTGTGCTCTTCTCTGGGTCCCCTCCCCCTGTGCTCTTCTCTGGGTCCCCTCCCCCTGTGCTCTTCTCTGGGTCCCCTCCCCCTGTGCTCTTCTCTGGTCCCCCCCTGTGCTTTTCTCTGGTCCCCCCCTGTGCTCTTCTCTGGGTCCCCCCCTGTGCTCTTCTCTGGGTCCCCCCCGTGCTCTTCTCTGGGTCCCCCCCCTGTGCTCTTCTCTGGGTCCCCCCTGTGCTCTTCTCTGGGTCCCTTCCCTGTGCTCTTATCTGGGTCCCCCCTGTGCTCTTCTCTGGGTCCCCCCCTTTGCTCTTCTCTGGGTCCCCCCCTGTGCTTTTCTCTGGTCCCCCTGTGCTCTTCTCTGGTCCTCCCCGCTCTTCTCTGGGCCCCCCCCGCTCTTCTCTGGTCCCCCCCTGTGCTCTTCTCTGGTCCCCCCCCCCCTGTGCTCTTCTCTGGTCCCCCCTGTGCTCTTCTCTGGTCCCCCCCTGTGCTCTTCTCTGGTCCCCCCCTGTGCTCTTCTCTGGTCCCCCCCTGTGCTCTTCTCTGGTACCCCCCCTGTGCTCTTCTCTGGTCCCCCCTGTGCTCTTCTCTGGTCCCCCCCCTGTGCTCTTCTCCGGTCCCGTCCCCCCCTGTGCTCTTCTCCGGTACCCCCCCGTGCTCTTCTCTGGTCCCCCCCTGTGCTCTTCTGAGGTCCCCCTGCTGTTCTCCTTTATCCTGCCATTCTCCTGTCACCCTGTACTGTCTCCTGCCCGCCCCCCCCAGCTCTGCCAGGTTCCCCCCTCCCCTCTTCCACCGGCTGCTGTGGGGAATATGTAAGGATGGAGAGCAGGGAAGGCTTCCCTGCCTGAAATGACAGAGTAAGTTATCTGTACTAATCACTTACTCTGACCATCTCCTGTACCATGTCTGGGGGCTCTTTCTAACAGAAGCCCCCTCTGTGTGCATCAGAGAGACTCCCCTCCAGGTCTCATTAGGGTACGCTCTTCCTGTATTTTCTTTATTGTTAGAAGATCATGGGAGGATCCCAGGGAAACAAAGACTTCTTAGGGGAGCATCTCTGTGTTTGAGTCGTTGCCATAGAAACATGTGTAAAGGGGAGGAGTTTGTAAGATGACCACGCCCATGTGGGGGCGCCAGAAATATTTCTGCACCCAGGCGTCTGTGACCCTAGGATCGGCCCTGTGTGATTGGGTAAAATATAAAGGGTGAGGGCGCTGAATAAGAGTCCCAATATAATGTGAAGTAAATAATAAAATAAAAATATTACACCCGCCTATCTAAATAATACTGAATTGGTGTATGTGTACCAAACCAAGTAATTCCTAATAGTATGTGAGGTGATGAAACTCAATCCTACCAAACAAATAAGTGCAACCAACCATTGACCACACTCTGGGTAAAAATGAAAAATTGTCAAATAGACAATGAACAATGTGCAAAAAGAGTCCAAATATAAACACAAAAATCCCCACAACAATGGTGAATAGTCTTATTCAAAAAACTCTGAATGTGTTATGAATCCTCCAAGTGCTTGATATTCCATATGATATTCCAAATCAAATCAAATCTTGTGATTTTAAGATCCACCTTCACCGCAATAAATATCACCCGTGCTATGGATAAAGATGGCAGCTTACCCCAAGGAGTTGACCCTTTTAACTAAAAAAGAGGTCAAATGTGCTTTATGCAAGTATTAACTTGCTGGATAGTATGGAAAGTGGTGTCAGCTGAGCCGGCGACGGTATGCTCTATGATATGGATAACTCCGGTGGTAGGGTATGCTAATTAGAAAAGAGAAGCCAAAATAGTGTAATCCTATTTATTGAACAAATCAATGTATAAAAGCCAAAGACGCGCTTACTTTAAAAGTGCCCCGGACCCGGCACTAAGGCTGTAATGGCATGATTCAAATGGATAGGTGTCCCAGACCCGTAGAAGCTGGCGTGCGTTCCAACTCCAAGAACAGACAACCAGTGGGACCGGAAGTGACGTCAGTTGCGTGACCTGTAATGTGCCTCGACGTACGTTTCGTATTCCGTCATCAGGAAGCGTACCAGGTCACGCGGAAGGTGCAGTATATGTATGTCACTCAATTTGCATATGGGAGGGGACGAATTGACAGACAGCCTCTGTCCTGGCAGAGTGGCACAGCGTATTATAATAAACAATACAATGGCATTGGCAATTCATATAAACAATAATACCAATATAAATTTAATATTAAAATAAAATAAAAAGTAATTCATTCCTTAAGAAGTACTGCATAAAATGATAGATAATCACACAATCATTATTAGAACAATATAAAATGTAATAAAATATATTAAAATATACTAAAATGTATTAAAATTAATTATATAGCCCCAATTGATACAATTGTTTATTAATTCGTGAGGAAACAATTCAAGTCTAGATCAATGTTTAAACCCAATGGCTGCATAGATCTAAGACGATACAGCCATTGAGTTTCATTCTGGGAGATAGCCTTTTTTAAATCAGTTCCTCTCCAATGGCCAACAGCCCTATCAATCCCATAAAAAGTCAATTTCCCAGGATCCTGATCATGATATTGGGCAAAATGGCGTGAGACACTATGGTTAGGAAATCCTTTGAGGATATTTGTCACATGCTCATTGATCCTAACCTTCAGTTCCCTTGTGGTCCTACCCACATACTGAAGGGAGCCTGGACACTCCAATACATATGTCACATGTTTGGAGTCACAGGTTATAGAGGTTTAATTGAAAATTCCTGCTGTGTGACATTGGACTTAAATTTGCAGATTTTTCTTGTATGTCTTGTCGTTCTCCGGCAGGATTTACAACGAGTATAATAATAGAAACCCGAACCATCCAAGAAAGTGGGAGGTCTCTTGGGGGGGTCAGGTATGTTGGGTGCAATAATTTTTCGCAACCCAGGCTCCCTCCTATAGATAAATTTCGGTTTGGGAGGTAAAATGTTGGCCAAATCAGCATCTTTAAGAAGTATAGGCCAACATTTCTTAAATGTTCTTTCCACATCTCTATATTGTCTGTGAAAGCCCGAAAGGAAGGCAAGTTCACCTGAAAAGGAAGGCTTCTTCTTGGAAACCAGGAGAGATTCCCTATCCATCCCAAGCACTTCATTTTTTATCTTCAAGTGTGTGTTGAGGGTAACCTTTTTCCCTAAACCTCTCAGTGAGAGTGGCAGCCTGAGATTCAAAATCTGAGATTTGATTACAGTTGAGCCTAATGCGCATATATTGCCCCTAAGGGACCGCCCCTAACCATTGAGGGTGGTGACAGCTCGAGGTAGGTACAAATTCATTCCTGTCTGTGACCTTGAAGTATGTCTTGGTACCTACCCGGCCCTCATGTTTAATTAAAGTTAGATCTAAATAATTGATGGAGGTAAAACTACTTTCTGCTGTGAACTTGAGGCCATAATGATTAACATTCATGGCCTCCAGATTGGGTGTCTTCTCTCAGCTACCGTGCGGTGGGCGGAGTTCTGCCTGATGTGCATGCTGGGAGAGGGTACAAAAAGGGCAGATGCCATGTTCTAGGAGGAGTGGAGGAATGGAGGAGAGTGGAGAGTGGGGAGAGGAGGAGTGTGACCCATTGGGGTGGTGGTGCCGGGGGGATTCCCAGGAGGACCCCTGGTGGCAAAGTCGCGCCCATTGGCCCTGCTAGCCTGGGGTGCGTGAATTGGCCGAGGAGTCTCGGGCACCTTTAGCCCGAGGCTACGGAGTTCCAGGTAGGCCCAGTACCTTCAACTGGGTCTACAACCAACACACTGGAGTCCCAGGGAACCTGTGTGAGGGTGGCCCGCTCTGGAGGAGAGGAAACCGGGGGAGGACCTGTCCGATGGATCGGTGGAGAAATTCACAGTGAAGGAGAGGCCTGGTTACCTATCAGAGGGAAGGATTCGTATGTTGCAGTATAGCTCCTGTAGTGTGTCCCATTGGCACCTATGGTCTCTATTAATCTACGGGAGTTTTCAAAGTTCTAATTCAGTAACTAAGGGATTCTGTGGCAGAGGATTTCTTAGACTTGTCCGTGAAGGGGACTAACTCAAAGAAACTGTACGTGCTTCACTCCGACTGCTAGAACTGTGAGAGAGATCTATCCGGGTTAGCAATTCACACTCAGGCTTGAAAGAAGAATAGGGTAACTGGGTGCCGCGTGCCTGAACCTGTCTACCTACCTGCTTTTGTTACTATCTTCAACCTATTTCCAAATCTGTTTCAAGCAAGATAAAATAAACTTGTCTGTTTGGAGTTTAAACATTGTCTGGACATTGGCCTTCTTTCGGGGAAAAGAACAGACTTTTCCCTATATTCTGGGGACGAGAACCAATGGACGGGAGGTAACTCGCTACAGGACCCAAAATTGTAAGAACACCACTCAACCTCTTATACCAGGAGTATACGGGTCCGTGTGCTACATAAGCATTTTGTGACTATAGGCTTTGCTTACTTCTTATTGATACTAGGCACCACCTGTTACAGAATATAGTTACTGTCTCCTTCTTCTGAAAGCTAACATAGAACCCTTCACAAAGCAATCTATAACTGCTAGAAAGTAACCTAAAGGGCTACAAATTTGCTTGCTATAGGTTCTTCTCTTTAGCCCCCATTCACACCAGTGCGATTATTCATGTGATTTGACAGTTCCAAATCACATGAAGTATCGCACCCCGATGCAGGCAATGGAACTATTCAAATTGCCAAGACTCGCAGCGACTTTGAAAAAGGTTCCTGCACTACTTTTTTTTCGATTTCATTGCGACTTGCATAGACTTCTGTTAAACTAGGTGCAAATCGCACTCATCTGCAGCTTTGAAATCATGCTGAAGTAGCACGATTTCAAAGCCACACCATTGTGAACCAGGTCTTACACTGTATTTTAAATAAACCTGTCAATTGGTCAACAAGAATATTTTGTATTGGTTATTTCATGTCCATCACTCACAATTGATAATGTTGCTGGCAGTGTGGAGCCTCTGTGTAGCTAAAGCACTACAAGCCATGCTGTCCTGCATATGAGTAGTAGCAATGCTGCAGGTCTGGTGAAGAGACATATGAATATAACCACACTTTATTATCTTCATCTTCCCCCAAGCTACTTGAGGGGACATGTATGTGGTCACTTGCATTGTGAATTAGAATCTTTCTAGAACTGTCAAATGCAGTCATAGATCAGAGCCTAGATAATTCTATAAGCTTTGAATCCTAGATTTTAAGCTCTAATGAGTAGGGCCCTCTGATTCCTTCTGCATTAAATTGTATTGTAACTGTACTGTCTGCCCTCATGCTGTAAAGCGTTACGCAAAATGTTGCCGCTATATAAATCCTATATAATAATAAATGAAGTTGAATATCTTTTAAGCTAGCTAAGCTAGCCATACAAGGGCTACAATTCTGCTTTAACCCCTTAACGACCGCTCACGGCATATATACGTCGGCAGAATGGCTCGTACAGGCACAATCCCGTACCTGTACGTGGCCCTTTAACTGCCTGCTGTGTGGTCGCGCGTGCACCACCGGCGGCGCGCTCGCAACCCTGCAGTCATCCCCGTGAGTCGGACCGCGGGTCCCATGGACTCGATCACCGCGGGGATCCCCGCGATCATCTCACGGAGGGATGGAGCGGGGAGATGTTAGTGTAAACACAATATCTCCCCGCTCGCCTACTGACACTGTCACCGATCTCCGCTCTGTGTAATCAGAGCGGAGATCGGTGACGTGTCACTCTTAGCCATGCCCCCTAACAGTGAGAATCACTCCCTTAGGCACACTTAACCCCTTCAACTGCCAGTGTCATTTTTACAGTAACCAGTGCATTTTTATTGCACCGATCGCTGTAAAAATGACAATGGTCCCAAAAATGTGTCAAAAGTGTCCGATGTGTCCGCCATAATGTCGCAGTCATGAAAAAAATCGCTGATCGCCACCATTACTAGTAAAAAAAAAAATCATAAAAATGCCATAAAACTACTCCCTATTTTGTAAACGCTATAACTTTTGCGCAAACCAATAAATAAACGGCGATTGCGATTTTTTTTACCAAAAATATGTAGAAGAATACGTATCGGCCTAAACTGAGCAAAAAAAAAAATTTTTATATATTTTTGGGGGATATTTATTATAGCAAAAAGTTAAAAATATAGAATTTTTTTCAAAATTGTCACTCTATTTTTGCTTATAGCGCAAAAAATAAAAACCGCAGAGGTGATCAAATACCACCAAAAGAAAGCTCTATTTGTGGGAAAAAAGGGACGCCAATTTTGTTTGGGAGCCACCTCGCACGACCACGCAATTGTCAGTTAAAGCGACGCAGTGCCGAATCGCAAAAAGGGGCCTGGTCTTTATGCTGCGTATTGGTCCGGGGCTTAAGTGGTTAATCTGTATGTTGGTATTGTCTGTATAAGCTCTAATGAGAAGGGCTCTCTGATTCCTCCTGTATTGAATTGCATTGTAATGGTACCGTTTGCCCCAATGTTGTAAAGCGCTATATTAACCCTGTATAATAATAATAATCTATGTTTTTATTAATTTTCTTGTCACTGTTTCAGTAATAAATATGCATTCTAAAAAATCTGGACCTGGTTATATAGGGGATACAAAATAAAAGCTCTGTAATTATTCTGAGGTTTATCTGCTAGGGCAGAAAATGTATTGTTGTTACTCTTTAACAGTTACTGTAACTTTGCGCATTTCATCATATATTTACATTAGCTCTGCTCTGCAGGAGAAAATAAATACCATCTGGATCTGTAATTAACACACCATATGGAACTTAAATAGAGATTTTACTAACCTTTCTTTGCCACTCTTACTGATGCTTATGTTATTACAGAACAGCAGTGTTAAAATGCAGTCTCCATAATTTTTCTCTATGAGATAGTATACTGTAGATGCACCTTTAATAAACTCCAAGAGCCAATCAAGACAAATGCCGCATACGAACGATCGGAAGTTCCGACAAGAAAACTGTGCATTTTTTTCCGACGGAATGTTGGCTCAAACTTGTGTTGCATACACACGGTCACACAAATCTTGTCGGAAATTCCAAAGGTCAGGAACGCGGTGAAGTACAAGACGTACGACGAGCCGAGATCAGTGAAGTTCAATAGGCAGTTCGGCTCTTCTGCTTGATTCTGAGCATGCGTGTTTTTTTGCACGTCGGAATTGCATACAGACGATCGGAATTTCCGATAGGAACTTTTTCCGTCTGAAAAATAGAGAACCTGCTCTCAATCTTTTGTTGACGGAAATTCCGACAGGAAATGTCCGATGGAGCCTACACACGGTCGGAATTTCCGACCAAAAACTCACATCGGACATTTCTTGTCGGAATTTCCAATCGTGTGTACGCGGCATTAGGGCTTGTCCACATCACATGTATTGGTGTGGTCCCAACGCATGGACAAAAAGTATTGTTTTCTATTTTGTCAGTTCATGAAAAAAAATATGGCAGGCAGCACCTTATCGCACTGCAGCACGTATTTGGTAAAAAAAAAAAAACCCTCAACACGAAACATAAAAACACCACTACGCTTATCATCAGCATATGCACTATTGCACTGGCGATATGGGGGGGGGGGTATTGGGGGTGTTTGGATGTGTTATAGCACCCCCAATATTTTATCAAGCACCCCGTAGTAACTTCATCAGCGACTGTCTTGGCCCTGATGCAGGGATGTGCTATGCAGCATGCTGCAAATGTATTTTGCTCTGTAGGGTGTATTATAATTGCAGCAGCAGTGTGGGAGAGAGGCAGTACTTAGGTATGTGAACCTACTGAACACAAATGCTGGGGGTTTATTGTTGGAATGTTATTGTTGGTGGTTATTGCTCTCCCTGACACTTGCTGGGGGTTATTTCTAGGGGTTTTAATTGCTGGCCCTGATACTTGCTGGGGACTATTGCTGACCCTGCCAGTTACTAGGGGACATTGCTTGCCCTGATACTTGCTAGGGGTTATCACTGCTGGCCCTGATACTGCTAGGGGTTATCACTGCTGGCCCTGATACTGCTAGGGGTTATCACTGCTGGCCCTGATACTTGCTAGGGGTTATCACCGCTTGCCCTAATACTTGCTAGGAGTTTTCACTGCTGGCCCTGATACTTGCTAGGGGTTATCACTGCTGGCCCTGATACTTGCTAGGGGTTATCACTGCTTGCCCTGATACTTGCTAGGGGTTATCACTGCTGGCCCTGATACTTGCTAGGGGTTATCACTGCTGGCCCTGATACTTGCTAGGGGTTATCACTGCTTGCCCTGATACTTGCTAGGGGTTATCACTGCTTGCCCTGATACTTGCTAGGGGTTATCACTGCTGGCCCTGATACTTGCTAGGGGTTATCACTGCTTGCCCTGATACTTGCTAGGGGTTATCACTGCTTGCCCTGATACTTGCTAGGGGTTATCACTGCTGGCCCTGATACTTGCTAGGGGTTATCACTGCTGGCCCTGATACTTGCTAAGGGTTATCACTGCTGGCCCTGATACTTGCTAGGGGTTATCACTGCTGGCCCTGATACTTGCTAAGGGTTATCACTGCTGGCCCTGATACTTGATGGGGCCTATTGCTGGGGGTTTATCATCTCTGACCCTGATGCTGGCTGGGGCTATTGCTGGCCCCTGAAAAATGCTGGGGTCATCATTACTGGCACAAACAATGAGGAGGGTTTTAATTGCTGCTTAAACCATATTGTTTAAACTATAGCAAAGCAAATGGGGAAAGGCCGCATACTAAAAACCATACACTGTTAATCAACACCCACTTTTTTATCACATTCATTATCTGGTTACACCCACAAGTGCATAGTGGGTGGCACACTAAGTGACCACTGCACTCTGTTTTCTTCAATGTACTTAAAAGGGACTACATTCTGAATACAATGTGAATGTGTGGTTTCTATATAACATTGCATCTTTCATTTTTTGAGTAAGCATTTATCATTATGATTTTAATTCAATATAATGCTGGATTTTAGGACCAGGGACTTAGCTCCCCCAATTATACTCCCAGCAGAGCCAGCCCTATGTGACTGCAACCTAATGCGGCGTACACACGATCGTTTTTCATGCCATTTTTTTTACCGACGCTTTTCTCGTCGTTTTTTTTCATGTTTCCTCTCAAGCCTGTCTTGCGTACACACGATCATTTTAAAAAACGTTCAAGCAAAGCACAGTGACGTACAACACGTACGACGGCACTATAAAGGGGAAGTTCCGTTCGGATGGTGCCACCCTTCATGTTAGTAACATTTGTTGAGCGACGATTAGCGCTTTTCAGCCTCCTGCTTTTCCGTCCGTTACAGCGTGACGAATGTGCTATCTCCATTACAAATGCTAGTTTTACCAGAACGTGCGCTCCCGTCTCATACTTGATTCTGAGCATGCATGTTTTTTTCACCTCGTCAAAGCATACACACCATCGTTTTTCACGTCGTTAAAAAAAACGACATGAAAAACGACGTGAAAAAATAGAGCATGTTCGAAATTTTTATTGGCCGTTTTTAACATCGTTAAAAATGCTCTGGAGCATGCACACGATCGGTTTTAATGCCCATTTTTAAAAATGGAATTTTTAATGGCATGAAAAACGATCGTGTGTATGGGGCATAACAATGTTTGCAGCTACTCTGATTCACTAACATACACTACATGGACAACTGCTGTAAAAAACCTATCAGTGATGGCCTGGAGATAAAAAACAGTCATGGCATGTAAAGTTTACTTGTCCATAACACATATAAGAGCACATAAACCTTTCCTGCTAGCATGTTTTATGCTGTAAAGCAAACCTTAACCACTTAAGGACCAGCCCATGTAGATTTACGTCGGCAGAATGGTATGGACAGGCATAATCACGTACCTGTACGTCCCCTTTAAATGCCTGCCGTGTGGTCGCGCGACCCTGCCGCCTTCCCCGTGAGTCAGACCGCGGGTCCCACGGACTAGATCGCCGCGGGGATTCCCGCGATCGTCTCACGGAGGTGTAGAGCGGGGAGATGCTTGTGTAAACAAGGATCTCCCCGCTCTGCCTAGTGCCAATGACACGACTCTCCGCTCCGTGTACACGGAGCGAAGATCAGTGTCATGTGACACACAGCCCATCCCCCTACAGTAAGAAACACTCAATAGGGAACACTTAACCCCTACAGCGATAAAATTAATAAATTACTAAAGCGCTAAAATGGTGCACAATCAAGTGTAAACTATAAATGAGTGAAACCAATCAACAAAGGATAACTAAATGATTAAAGCTGCAATCAATCAAAAGTAATCTGGTCCCTTAACGTGAATATTAAATAAATATTGATGCGCTGTATAATCAACCCTAAGTGAATATGTCAATAGGCCAATGCATAGATAATTTATACATATAAAAACCAAAAGTGCAACCTGCAAATCATGTGCAAACTACAATCCATGTGCAAAAAAACAACAGTGCAAATATTGCCAAAAAGTGCCATGAACCAACAATATATATGTATGCAATCCTGTGCAGCACAAACAGCCTCAGATGGAACACTAGTGATGTTGCTGCTCCTCAGCATCTAAGTGGAATACACACACATACAATTCTCAGTCCTATGTAGACCGACTAGGCGTTCCTTAATATGTCCCTCGCATCCAGCAGATCAAGGACCGGGACGACTGTTACTTTTCTAGCACAAGCAGTCTAAGCGGTATGCTCATATCAGGTAGGCAGATCATAAAAGAAAAGAAACTCATTGCGCAATGCTGTGTATCCTATAGGCAATGTTGTTTCATTAGAGCGCTTTCACTCACGTGACCGTAGATAAGGTTAGTGCATGAATTGCCACAGTTCAGCTCAGTTTGAGCGATCTCCCTCGCTGCTCCGGCTTCCGATTACTCAGAATACCGCTGATAGCGTGATCAGGCTCCTCCCCCTACGCGTTACGTCACACGTCGCGTGGCTTAATCATGGGTCGCAAACCAGTCAATAAACGCTTATTGCGTTTTTTTTACCAAAAATATGTAGAAGAATACGTATCGGCCTAAACTGAGGGGAAAAAAAAAATTATATATTTTTTGGGAGCCACCTCACACGACCGCGCAATTGTCAGTTAAAGCAACGCAGTGCCGAATCGCAAAAAGTGGCCTGGTTATTGACCAGCAAAATGGTCCGGGGCTGAAGTGGTTAATTAATTGGGCGTGATAAAAGGCAAAAAAAAAATTCTTTTTATCTAGAGAGGGTTACAGCTCTCATCTCCCATGAAGGCTGATGTGCTGCTCTCCTGATTCATTGCACCTCTATAGGATAGCCAAACCACCTTAAAATTATGATTTAAAAGGAGCTTCTGCAATCCTCAGCAGCCATTCCTCCCTAAACAGTTTGATGTCAGTGCTGTGCAAGCTACATTTAGCAGTGTCAATATATGTTTGTTAACCTGACAATAATTCTGACTAATTTGTATACCTGAATATTTTTTTTTTGCTTTTTTTGGTACACATATTTTAATTTAAAAAAAGCTCTTTTTATTCTTATCTAAAAAAAAAAACGTGCAAGACGTTATTTTTTTAATATATATAATATATATATATATTATATATATATATATACATAAAGCCGATGACGTCCTCAGCGCATGTGCTCTAAAGGAACGGGCACCTGTTCCGTTTCTTAGGAGCCCTGTGCCGTGACCGGCAGCTCCTGCACGCATGCAGACTCAGAAGGAAGACAGGCGAAGATGGGCCCTCCGAGGTGACAACGAGGGCTTCGCTTGCAGGTAAGTTTCACATAACGTGCTAGTACGGGATGCATACTAGCACATTATGTCTTTACTTTGCAGGTCAGGGAAAACAACAAAAAAGGCAGCACAGAGGCCACTGTAGACTGAAGGTGGCTATGTTTTTTTTCTGAAAGTGGATTTATTTATTTATTTTTACCTCCAGTCTGCATGTGATTATTACATCATTGCTGATATAATGATCCCAGAATTAGGAAACACTCTTAGTTCCCGATCATCAGTGGGTACCTGAGCTATCAGTGACAGCTGGGATTGAGAGCCATCAGCCTTCCAAAGTGTTGGCTGCTGGCTCTCAACGATGCTTAAAAACATATCCTCAGCACAATGCCCTATGCTGGGAATCATTTATATAAACACTATGCACAGGAAGGAGTTAAGGACCACCTTAATTTCACCTTAACAAATGATGCATGCATATTGCCTAATTGACCAAAAGTTGACAAATTTCCTACAATTTGCTCTAATTTAGGGAAAAAGATAATCATTTATTTTTTTTGCCAGGTACCCTGCAAGGTAACCGAACCATTTATTTAAGTGCTCTTTGCTTGGTATAGTACTTTTGCATGCCCAAGCTCTGTGTGCAGATGTGCTATGCATAAACAGGACAGTTAGAATGGATTATAAAATGCATCTGATTTTACAACGATTGCTTTTTATGCCTACACTGTACCACCTCTAAAACCACATATGATATGCTCCTGATTTGGAAGCTCAGCTCAGGTGCTGGACATTCGATTTATGCAGAATTAGGCTGGCCATACATTATACAATTTTCTTGTACAATTTTCCTTTAGATTTACCAAAACCATATAATATGAGGTCAAACCTAAACACTTTCAATTTGTATGCAATCAGGCACAGGCAGGCCCTTGTACTACATAGATGAAGGTAAGTCTAAAGGGAATTGAATAAGAAAATTGTATAATGTATGGACAGCTTTAATTTGAATCTAGCAATATCTAGAAAATGAGGTTGTTGAACTCTATAAAAAAACATGTTTCCTTAATGCAATAATTACATTTGAGTATTCTTAAACTTTACCAGCTTAAAAAGCATTAAGACAATATGTTCGTTTAGAAAGCTTTACATTTCCTCACTAAAGTACAGCAACTGCTCATGAACATTGTTAATATATTTTATTCATCCACCTTCTGTTCAAACAGCAGACTACACAGTGCTTCAAATGCATTGCAAGACTATTAGGTAATATTTTCTTTGTTTAATTTCAGCAGGGTTCATTGACAAACATTCATCTTTCCGTTCCATGCAAACAACTGCTCTGCCACTTTCACAAAAAACCTTTACACTTTTCATATAGTTTAAAAACATGAAGGCCAGCCTGATTTATAGAAAATACAGCATTTTATAAAAATATTTAGAAGTGCTGAAACTCTAAACATTTTTTGTTAGAAAAACCCCCAAAAAAAACGAATGAATGTGGATACTCTTAGAGCAAAGTAAACAGCTATTAGATTCCAAAATGATTTACATTTAAATAATACATTTTGTGCAATAAAAAACTATATTTTCTGCAATAAAAAAATGATATGTTCTGCATTCAGGAAAGACTATCTAGGAATGTGATCGTTGACTTTTGCTCTCTATTTCCTAGGATGAAACTTATATAATTTAGGGAAGAAAAGGAAATCCAACTTTAAATGTTTAGCAGAATAGCAAAATTCCCTGGGTACAAAAGATACATTTTACAGTGCAGAGACCAGACAAAGCATAATTAAGGAAGGTTCTGGTAACTTCTTTGAATAATATTTGAAAAACTGTCAGCCTAATTTGTCATGCTCTGTTTCTGAAGTTTTTACATTTTAAGATACTTTAGTCTATCATAAAGAATTGCTTGAAGCAACTAAAACTCATAATTAAGGGATATTGTAAGACCAAGAAGCCTAAATGGTTTTTAAGGATATAAATTGTCCTAAAATAAGTCATTTTTAATTTAACATTTTACACATTGAAAACCATACAGCTATTATTTCATAAACCAGAGAGAATTACAAATTACTTTGTCCTTGAATGTTCGTTCATGACTTACACATCATAACAGATCACAGAGTATGGTCATAATATAATAATATTAAAACAGGCAAAATAAGAACTAGTGGATTATAGTGATCACTCTCTGTCAGTCAGGGATATTTATATGGTTCACGTTCACTGACAGTCGGTGTGAAATGGTTACAATTCTTTTTGTAGTGAATATGCGGCATATAGTAGCAGTACTCTGTGGTATGCCCATTTTTATGTTTATGTCAGGTATATACGGGTTTATTTAATAAAGACTAGGGATGGGACGAATTACCCCCTGTTCGGTTCGCACCAGAACTTTCGAACATTGCGAAAGTTTGGAACCGAATAACGAACCCCATTGAAGTCTATGGGACCCGAACATGAAAAATCAAAACTGCCCATTTTGAAGGCTTATATGCAAGTAATTGGGTATACAATGGTTATGGAGCTCTGGGTACTGCCCTGGGGGACATGTATCAATGAAAAAAAAGTTTGTTAAAAACTTCATGAATGAGCAGTGATTTATTGATGCTTAAAGTTAAAGCATAAAAATGAAAAATTCCTTTCAATATAGTGCCTGGGGGGTCCCCTTAGTACACCTGTAAAGTGGCACATCTGTACTATGTATAGAAGCTGCTGCAGCAATAATTGCATTTATAAAGCCCACAAAATGATATTTTCACTGCAAACTTTCTTTTTTTGTAAGCAACGACTTGGGGAGCCAGTCTGTATGATGAGGCCACAAGGTAGTGCACTGGGAACAAGATTAGAGATTTTTTGGATGAATACAGGTGTCTCTACCACAGACTTTGGATAGAAGTAACGGGTGCGGAAAAATGGTTCTTTGGGTGTCGGTGGCGCCTTCACAACCCTATGGAGGTACTCTTGATGAAAGCAAGAATTGGCCATGCTGTCAAAAATTGCAATGATATGCACCTGTCAAACAGGTGAGGAAAAATTGTTCTTTGGGTGTTAATTGTGCTCATGAAACCTACACCAAAAACATTCTTCCAGATGAAATCAACACCCACAACACTAGGCAGCCTAGAAGTCCTGCAGAGATTCCACATCCCAAAAACACTCAATCTGCGACATCGGCATCAGGGGATTCATACCTGCTGGTAATCCAGGACTGATTCATTTTGATAAAAGTCAGACGGTCCACCAAGTCTGTGGACAGACGCGCACTATGATCAGTAACAAAACATCCAGCAGCACTGAATGCCCATTCGGAAATCACGCTGGATGCAGGGCAGGTAAGCAGCTCAATAGCATACTGGGCAAGTTCTGGCTAGTGGTCTATTCTCATGACCCAGTAAGTTAGTGGATCATCAACTGGAAAGCTCTCCATCTCTGTTTTTGCCCTAGATGCTGCTGATGGGATGTGGAAGCTGACAGCCTTGGGCAGCGAGGATTAAACAAATTTACAAATGCATCACTTGGGTGTCCTTCTTCTCCACCGCTCCTCTCTTGAACAAACAGAAGCCTCAAAACTACGTTTTCCATGACACTGTAACCTACCAAAGTTGGAAAAAGCATTCAATAAACTGCTCTTTAAGGTGTCCTCAAGAGATTTCATCTTCTGCACTCTCTGTGGGGATGGGATGAGTTTTGAGACTTTGTCCTTATAACGGTGGTCAAGGAGGGTTGCCAATCAATAGTGAGCCTTTTCGTTTGTGCCACATATTCTTGGGTCTTGGGTCAGAATCCTCGGGTTCACTGAGGAATACAGTATCTGGAACTGCCTCCTCCCAGACACGTACTACTCCCAAGGGTTCTGGGGATGGAAAACCAACTCTTACTGTTTGGCGTATGTGTTCCTCTGCTTCAATGCCAGAATCCTCTTCCTCTTCCTCTCTCTCCTCTTGTCTGTTCTGTGGCATAGGAACAATGGTGCCTGCATTAAGTGGGCCTTGAGAGTAAAGGATGTCCTCCTCCTCGTCCCACTTCTCTGCCTTGAGTGCCCTGTCCACAATGCCACGCAGAGTCTGCTCCAGCAGGAACACAACAGGGATTGTGTCACTGATGCATGCATTGTCACAGCTTACCATCCTTGTGGCCTCCTCAAATAGTGACAGTACAGTGCATGCATTCTTTATGAGCAGCCATTGGCGTGGGGAAAAAGAGCTGAGCCGTCCTGAGCCTGTTGTTGCGCCATATTCACACAGGTACTCGTTGACGGCCCTCTGCTGCATGTGCAGCCGCTGCAGCATTGCCAAAGTCAAGTTCCACCTGGTGGGCATGTCACAAATCAGGCGGTTTACGGGCAGGTGGAATTTCTGCTGAATTTCAGCCAACCGAGCACTGGCTGTGTATGATTGCCTGAAATGGCTACAGACTCTTCTGGCCTGCTTTAGTATATCTTCCAACCCTTGGTGCCTATTTAGGAAATGCTGCACCACCAAACTGAGGACATGTGCCAGGCATGGCACATGTGTCAACTTTCACTGTCTAAGGGCGGACAGGAGGTTTGTACCATTATCACACACCACTATTCCTGGCTCCAGCTGGCATGGCGTGAACCACCTCTGGGCCTGTCCCTGCAGAGCTGCAATAATCTCTGCTCCGGTGTGGTTCCTGTAACCTAGACACACCAGCTGAAGCACTGCATGGCACCTTTTAGCCTGAATCATTGAATAGCCCTTTGAGCGCTTAGGGGGTACTTGAGGTTCATAGGACAATTCAGAAGAGGAGGGCGTGGAGGAGGAGGTAGAGCTGACAAATCTGGCATCATCACCAGCTGTATGGAGACATGGGGGCACAACAAGCTGCAGCACTGAACCCTGTCCTGGATCCTTCCGCGTTGCAAACAGAGTTACTCAGTGTGCTGTGAATGAAATATATCGTCCCTCCCCATGCTTGCTCAACGATGCCACAACATTGCCTTCCACATAATGGTAGAGAGCTGGAATAGCCTTATGTGACAAGATATAGTGACTGGGAACCTGCCATTGTGGTACAACACATTCTGCAAATTCACGGAAGCGGGCATAATCCGCCAGGTGGAAAGGCAGAGGTTGTAGAGCCAGCAGCTTTGACAAGCTTGCATTTAGACGCTGGGCATGTGGGTGGCAGGGACTGATTTTTTTTTCCGCTGCAGCAGATGGGGCAGAGAAATTTATATAGTCTACAGCTGGTGGTGTGCTGCTGGCAGTTTTGCTGCAAGGACCTGGGACACCCTGCACTATACCATCATCCCTGTCATTGGTGGCTGCTGAGAGGTCATGAGGTATTTCAGGGACAGACTGGGGTGAGTAAGGAGGAGGGACAGATTTGTGCCCCTTTTGTGTGGCTTTTAGGTGCTCTTGCCAAGGGGCAGAGTGGTGGGAGGTTAAATGCCTTGTCATGCATGTGGTACCCAAATGGTTGGTGTTTTTGCCACGCTTGATGTGCTTGTGACAAAGTTTGCAAATAGCAACAGTGCAATATGTACTAAAAAAGGCCCAGACAGCTGAGATGTGGGAAGTGGGCCAGGAGATAACAGCTCCACAATGTGATGGAATAGGGTGGCTGCTCTCTACTCTTCCATGATGGCTGCCTTGTTGGGTTGTGCCTCACCCTCACTTTCCTCCTCTGCTCTATGTGGCACCCAAGTCGAGTCAGTGACCTCATCATCATCATCATCATCTCCTCCATCCTTATCACCACTGAAAACAACTGGGGGAACATGAATGCCAATTTGTGTACCAGTATTCTTCCCTCTCTGTAGGCTCATGTCCCTGCCTTCCTCAACCTCAGAACCAACATCTGAATAGAGTAATGGCTGTGCATCGTCAAGGAGCAAGTGGCTGACGCTGTGTTCAAATAACTCTGCGGACTCCTCCATGCCTGATGATGGGGCTATTGCAGGAATAGCTGTGGACAAGGAGGCAGGCTTAGCCACTCTGGCAGCTGCAGGGGACTGTGCACTAGGACAGAGGATGAGGAGGGTAAGGACGGTTTAGTTAGCCAGTCCACCACCTCCTCTGCATGCTGTGGCAGGATAGCATGGGCAACATCACTAAACAGAGGAAATTATGCCCTGCCTGAGGACTGACCACGTCCACCTTTGCCTGTGGAAACAAACGCTGCTGGCCCCCTTACAGTGCCATGGGAACATGCCTCTCCTTGCTGTCCTCCCAGATAAGATGGGGGGTGCTTATTTACAAAATGTAATAAATATGTGTAAATGTATAGGTGGATGCACTTTAATCAATGGAAAGTGGAATTTGGTGCACTTTAATTTGAGTATGCACTACACAGACACACTCCAAGGATACACTATAATATACTACAATAGACTGCGTCAAATGTGTAGTAACGCGCAGAACTATATGGCGTTAAACTTGCAGTAACGCAATGAAATATACGGCGCTAAACTTGCAGTAAGGCACAGAACTATATGGCGTTAAACTTGCAGTAACGCAATGAAATATACGGCGTTAAACTTGCAGTGACGCAATGAAATATACTGCGTTAAGCGTGCAGTAATGTCCAGAAATATACTGCGTTAAATGGCACAGAAATATATGCGTTAAACTTGCAGTTACGCAATAAAATATACTGTGTTAAACGATCACTACACTCACACTGACAGAACTATCCCTACATTCAGACTAGTGTAAAGATGAATGGTTGCACTACACTCACACTGAACTATCCCTAGATGCACACTAAACTGATATTCTACACTGACAATAGAATCAGAGAATGAACGAACAGCCGAAAAAAATAGAATTTTTTTTGCATGCACATGATTGGATGATGGAATCCGTCAGACCTCCACTGCATTCACTAATTTCTGGGGAAAATTACCTTACAAGTGCAAATTCCTTTGCAAAGTGAACAGTCTATTTTTCTTTAGTAAATCAACTCCATAGTCACCGTTGCATCCGTTAGAACTATACAGTGTCCATTCCCTGCCAGTTTTTGACATACAGTACAGGTCCTTCTCAAAAAATTAGCATATTGTGATAAAGTTCATTATTTTCTGTAATGTACTGATAAACATTAGACTTTCATATATTTTAGCTTCATTACACACAACTGAAGTAGTTCAAGGCTTTTCTTGTTTTAATATTGATGATTTTGGCATACAGCTCATGACAACCCAAAAATCCTATCTCAAAAAATTAGCATATTTCATCCGACCAATAAAAGAAAAGTGTTTTTAATACAAAAAAAGTCAACCTTCAAATAATTATGTTCAGTTATGCACTCAATACTTGGTCGGGAATCCTTTTGCAGAAATTACTGCTTCAATGCGGCGTGGCATGGAGGCAACCAGCCTGTGGCACTGCTGAGGTGTTATGGAGGCCCAGGATGCTTCGATAGCGGCCTTAAGCTCATCCAGAGTGTTGGGTCTTGCGTCTCTCAACTTTCTCTTCCCAATATCCCACAGATTCTCTATGGGGTTCAGGTCAGGAGAGTTGGCAGGCCAATTGACCACAGTAATACTATGGTCAGTAAACCATTTACCAGTGGTTTTGGCACTGTGAGCAGGTGCCAGGTCGTGCTGAAAAATGAAATCTTCATCTCCATAAAGCTTTTCAGCAGATGGAAGCATGAAGTGCTCCAAAATCTCCTGATAGCTAGCTGCATTGACCCTGCCCTTGATAAAACACAGTGGACCAACACCAGCAGCTGACATGGCACCCCAGACCATCACTGACTGTGGGTACTTGACACTGGACTTCAGGCATTTTGGCATTTCCCTCTCCCCAGTCTTCCTCCAGACTCTGGCACCTTGATTTCCGAATGACATGCAAAATTTGCTTTCATCCGAAAAAAGTACTTTGGACCACTGAGCAACAGTCCAGTGCTGCTTCTCTGTAGCCCAGGTCAGGCGCTTCTGCCGCTGTTTCTGGTTCAAAAGTGGCTTGACCTGGGGAATGCGGCACCTGTAGCCCATTTCCTGCACACGCCTGTTCACGGTTCCGCAGGTCCTCCAAGGTCTGGAATCGGTCCTTCTCCACAATCTTCTTCAGGGTCCGGTCACCTCTTCTCGTTGTGCAGCGTTTTCTGCCACACTTTTTCCTTCCCACAGACTTCCCACTGAGGTGCCTTGATACAGCACTCTGGGAACAGCCTATTTGTTCAGAAATTTCTTTCTGTGTCTTACCCTCTTGCTTGAGGGTGTCAATGATGGCCTTCTGGACAACAGTCAGGTCGGCAGTCTTACCCATGATTGCGGTTTTGAGTAATGAACCAGGCTGGGAGTTTTTAAAAGCCTCAGGAATCTTTTGCAGGTGTTTAGAGTTAATTAGTTGATTCAGATGATTAGGTTAATAGCTCGTTTAGAGAACCTTTTCATGATATGCTAATTTTTTGAGATAGGATTTTTGGGTTGTCATGAGCTGTATGCCAAAATCATCAATATTAAAACAAGAAAAGGCTTGAACTACTTCAGTTGTGTGTAATGAATCTAAAATATATGAAAGTCTAATGTTTATCAGTACATTACAGAAAATAATGAACTTTATCACAATATGCTAATTTTTTGAGAAGGACCTGTATATTGCCATTACTCAGTCAGTAAATAGGATGCACAGTGCCTATTGCCTGATATCCAGTGGTATATCTAATTCCACTTCTTTCTTGTTATACAAAATACTTCTACATGGCTGGATTATGAAACATTGTATTCCTGCAATTAAAATCCTTTGATACTTAGCAAAAGAGGTCAATGCAGAACTGAGAATTACATGATACCAGCTGGTGGTGAGAAACAATACTTAACACCCTCTTAGGCATTTGAATGTTTAAGTTGTTCCTACCATTCACAGTTACATTTGCCTGTAGCAGTTGCCTACTGACACTTCTTTTCCATGCTTATTACAGACCGAAGGCAAAGAATCACACATTATTTCTCAGTATATTATAGCTATTTAACTGCACTTTTACTTACATTTGCAGACATATTAACAAATCTTGTTAATACAAATGTAGAATATAATAATAAACCAGCTTAATATGCAAAGTTACAAACATTAGTAATACAAACCTGAAAAGTTGAATATACCCCATACTCAGGCATTGGTAGTTAAAAGGAAGTAGTGCAGTATATACTCACCAGCATCCTGCTCAGTGTCTGGCATTGCTGCCTATATGGTGATGTCGAAAACTTTGCAGACACTGTTGGGCAGCAGATCACTGCACTGGGAAGCGCAGCGCCTATATATAGTACTTACGGAAAGTATTCACAGCGTCTCACTTTTTCCACATTTTGTTATGTTACAGCCTTATTTCAAAAGGGATTCAATTCATAATTTTTCTCAAAATTTTACAAACAATACCCCATAATGACAATGTGAAAGAAGTTTGTTTAAAATCTTTGCAAATTTATTAAAAATAAAAAACAAAAGAAATCACATGTACATACTGTAAGTATTCACAACCTTTGCTCAATACTTGGTTGAAGCATCTTTGGCACCAATTACAGCCTTAAGTCATTTTGAATATGATGCTACAAGCTTGGCACACCTATTTTTGGGCAGTTTCTCCCATTCTTCTTTGCAGGACCTCTCAAGCTCCATCAGGTTTTAAGGGGGAGCGTCAGTGCACAGCCATTTTCAGATCTCTCCAGAGATGTTCAATGTCCAATTGGGTTCAAGTCTGGGCTCTGGCTGGGCCATTCAAGGACATTCACAGAGTTGTCCTGTAGCCACTCCTTTGTTATTTTGGCTGTGTCGTTGCCCTGTTGGAAATTGAACCTTCGCACCAGTCTGAGATCCAGAGTGCTCTGGAGCAGGTTTTCATCAAGGATATCTCTGTGCATTGCTGCATTCATCTTTCCCTCAATCCTGACTTGTCTCTGAGTTCCTGCCACTGAAAAAAATCCCCACAGCATGATGCTGCCACCACCATGCTTCACTGTAGGGATGGCATTGGTCAGGGGGTGAGCAGTGCCTGGTTTCCTCCAGACATGACACTTGCCATCCAGGCCATCTTTGCTTCACCAGACCAGAGAATTGTGTTTCTCATGGTCTGAGAGTCATTCAGGTGCCTGCAGGTGGGCTGTCATGTGCCTTGTACTGATGAGTGGCTTCCGTCTGGCTACTCTACCATACAGGCCTGATTGCTGGAGTGCTACAGATATGATTGTTCTTCTGGGTCTGAACCTAAACTGTTGAATATACTCCATATCTAGGCATTGGTAGTTAAAAGTTAGTAGTGCAATATATACTCCCCTGCATCCTGCTGAGTGTCTGGTGTTGCTGCCTATGTGGTGACCAGGGATGAGCCGAACACCCCCCTGTTCGGTTCGCACCAGAACCTGCGAACAGACAAAATGTTTGTGTAAACTTTAGAACCCTATTAAATACAATGGACTCGAACGTTCAAAATCTAAAGTGTTAATTATAAAGGCTAATATGCAAGTTATTGTCCTAAAAAGTGTTTGGGGACCCGGGTCCTGCCCCAGGGGACATGTATCAATGCAAAAAGAAGTTTTAAAAACGGCCGTTTTTTCGGGAGCAGTGATTTTAATAATGCTTAAAATGAAAAAATAAAAGTGAAATATTCCTTTAAATTTCGTACCTGGGGGGTGTGTATGATATGCATGTGAAGTGGCGCATGTTTCCCGTGCTTAGAACTGTCCCTGCAAAAAATGTCATTTTTTAAAGAAAAAAATGCATTTAAAACTCACTCACTTAAAACATTCCAGCGGTGAAATCCAGTGTACCGCGGCGATCCCGATGTCCAGCGCTGTCCTTCATTGGTTGTGCCTGAGCGGACCTGATGGGGAACTCCCTCTCAGTATTTTAAATGTATAGACCCGCCCCTTCTAAAGTTCCCCATCAGGTCCGCTCAGCGGACCAGATGCGGAACATGAGAAGGGGCGGGTCTATACATGTATTACCAAAGTGAGAGCAGTTCCCCATCAGGTCCGCCCCCTCGGTATGTCGAACCCGCCTACGTCATTGGCTTGAGCGGGGAACTTCCTTCACTATTACTATACTCTTTGGAGCGCAGGAATGAGCCCTGCTGCAAAGTATTGCATCAAATTTTTTAATTACACGCCCCTGTTAAACAGGGGCAGAAAAATTGGGCCTTAAGCACTGGTGCTGGTGCCACAACACTGCAACCCCTCACAGATACTGTAGTTGGAGCGCAGCAATGAGCCCTGCTGCAAAGTATTGCAATAAAAAATTTAATTACACGCCCCTGTTAAACAGGGGCTGAAAAATGGGGCCTTAGGCACTGGTGCTGGTGCCACAACACTGCAATCCCTCACAGATACTGTATTTGGAGCGCAGCAATGAGCCCTGCTGCAAAGTTTTGCATCAAAAATTGTAATTACACACCCCTGTTAAAAAGGGGCTGAAAAATTGGGCCTTAGGCACTGGTGCTGGTGCCACAACACTGCAACTCCTCACAGATGTTATATATGTCACTCTATTATTGATGCAGTGTTATGTATGTATTTACTGTCACTTCCTGGGTACATTCGATCTGTGGAGGCCTACGAATAGAACCGAGTTTCTGAGCCCCTATCACCAGACCAATACCCCAGAGAAATTTACACATAACACTGTAAATATATTAATCATATATTATGCACTATATGGCATAATATCCATGTATTTTATCATTTTTAGATCATATAATAACTGTTTTAATATGCACTCAATGTCATTTTTAACTATTAGTGGTTTAGAGATAGATGTCTGTGTCCATAAGATGGGACTCTATCAGATTGTCCCGTGATACACTTTAACATGCAGCCAGATAACTGTATGTTTCGATACATGGAGCATTACCTATTGTTATCCATCTTATGTCAGACCAGAATCTTATTTATTTTAGTTTTTATTTCATTTAGAAAGTAAACAATTATCTCATATAACAGGATAGCTAGGCGCACTTCTATGGACGATTCCGCCAGTGTATAGCACTAGCAATATGGCAGCGCCCATATATACACACTAGGCTACAAGAAAATGGCCGAATAGCAACTTCTGGTGTACACAAATAAAAACAAAGCCTCAACAGCCAATCAGGCTCCTCTGATGAAGTCACGAGGTACGTGACGTAACGCCGTAGGGAAACCGTGAGGCACCGCAAACCGGAAGTACCCGGAACAACAGTAAGACGGCTTATCGCGCCGTTCTGGTTATTTACATGCTTTCTGTATTTTAATTTATGTACGAGCATTACATTTATCAATAAACTCATATTCTTTTAAAATACTACACTATTGGAGACCTTTCTCTCTCCCCATTCCTGATCCGGTATCCCCCTTGGAGTTGCTCCCCCCCCTCCCTCTCCTCTAGGAATATTAACATCAGTGATACCGGTGGAGACGTGGAGGAGATCGTTAGAAACACACTTTGGAGGGGCCAGTGCAGAGGAGGGAGACATTACTGATCATGCCCAATTATATCTATATGGAGGTGAGAGTTCTGTGAGACCATTGCTTGGAGATATCAATGATTACCACTTAGCAGGGGATCTGTATCTGCACTAGTTCACTTTATTTTCATCAAGAGAGTTGGATTGAGAGACTATTTGCTGCACTATATATTTATATATATTTGCATATTTTTATTTTTATCTTTTATCCCTTTGATTGCTGCTAATTGTTTGGCACTTCCTTTGGACTATTTAATACCTATGCCCTATTTTTCACTTTTAGCTCATTTGCACTAGTGTGAACACTTTGTAATTTTTTGCACAGTTCATTTTTGCACAGGCACTTTGTATTATTGCTTCGTATCTAATGTTAGATATGTATGCTTTTTTTTGATTGTACTTGATTCACTGATTAATTTATTCACACTGATTTTTATCACACCAGATGTAGTTTGTGTGTTAGCTATTAGCGCGGAAACATTTCATTTATTTATTTAACTCCTCACAGATACTGTAGTTGGAGCGCAGCAATGAGCCCTGCTGCAAAGTATTGCATTAAAAATCGTAATTACACGCCCCTGTTAAACAAGGGCTGAAAAATTGGGCCTTAGGCACTGGTGCTGGTGCTACAACACTGCAACCCCTCACAGATACTCTAGTTTAGCGCAGGAATGAGCCCTGCTGCAAAGTATTGCATTAAAAATTGTATCTACACGCCCCTGTTAAACAGGGGCGGAAAAATTGGGCCTTAGCCACTGGTGGAGGTGCCCAGAAACAAAAATATTCTTACATGCTATCAGCATGATCATTGAGGAGGAAGAGGATAGTCACTCAGCATAACAGGATAGTCACTCTGCATTAGCATAGGCAGTCTTGAAGGGATCTGACATTTCAAAGAAAATTATTCTGTTACATCAGCATCAGGTGCTTGGTAGCTGGTGGTGATCCAAGACTGATTCATTTTTATGAAGGTCAGTCGATCAACCATGTCGGTGGACAGGCGCATGCTGTAATCAGTTACAAAGCCTCCAGCAGCACTGAATGTGTGTTCCGAAAGAACGCTGGATGCAGGACAGGCAAGTAGCTCAATTGCATACTGTGCAAGCTCTGGCCAGTGATCCATCCTCAAGACCCAGTAACCCAGAGGATTTTCGGTGGGAAAGGTGTCCAAGTCTGATCTTGCCCCTAGGTATTCCTGCACCATATAAACCAGACGCTGGCGATGGTTGCTGGAACCGATCATACCTTGGGGCTGCGGACTATAAAATTGTCTGAACGCATCGGTCAGACGGCCACCTTCTCCACCGCTCCTTCTTTGACTGACCGAAGCCTCAGCAACACATTGTCCAGGACCAGGAATTTGTAACCTCTCGGTCTCTGGGAACGCGTTGCACAGACCTTTCTGCAAGGCCTCCCGAAGATGCTTCATCCTCTGCTCCCTCTGCGACGGCAAGATAAGGTCCACAACCTTACCCTTGTAACGTGGATCAAGGAGGGTTGCCAGACAGTAATGATCCCTCTCCTTGATAGCACGAACACGAGGATCCTTCCTCAGGCTTTGCAGGATCAGGAAGGCCATGCAGCGTAGGTTTGCTGAGGCATTTGGTCCAGAGTCCTCTGGGTCACTCAGGACGACATGATCCGCAGCTACCTCCTCCCAGCCACATACAAGTCCAGGGGTGTCTTGGGACTGTAATTGATCCCTTGAAGACTGCTGCTGATGCTGAGTGCTAGGCTCCACCTCCATGCTGACACAATCCTCCTCCTCATCCTCTTCCTGTGTGATCGGCGGGCCAGCAGGAACACTGTCTGGATAAAGGGGGCCTTGAGAGGTAAGGAAGTCCTCCTCTTCCTGCCTCTGTTCTGCCTCAAGTGCCCTGTCCATTATTCCATGCAGCGTGTGCTCCAACAGGTGGACAAAAGGGACAGTGTCACTGATGCCTGCACTGTCACTGCTCACCATCCTCGTGGCCTCCTCAAATGGTGCCAGGACAGTGCATGCATCCCTGATCATGGCCTACTGGCATAGGGAAAAAATTCCAAGCTCCCCTGACCCTTTCATGGTGCCATATTGCAACATATACTCATTGATGGCCCTCTGCTGCGTGTGCAGCCGCTGCAGCATGGCCAACGTATAGTTCCACCTGGTGGGCATGTCACAGATTAGGCGGTTCTTGGACAGGTTGTATTCCTTTTGCAGGTCAGCTAGCCGAGCACTGGCATTATATTACTGGCGGAAATGCCCACAGAGTTTCCTGGCCTGCTTCAGGACCTCCTGTAAGACCGGATACCTGCCCAAGAACCGCTGCACCACCAAGTTAAGGATGTGAGCCAAACAGGGCACATGGGTCAGTTGTCCCTGTCGGATGGCGGAGAGGAGGTTGGTGCCATTGTCGCAAACCACCTTTCCTGGCTTAAGCTGGCGTGGCATCAACCACCTCTGAGCCTGCCCCTGCAGAGCTGACAGAATCTTTGCCCCAGTGTGGCTCCTGTCCCCCAAGCACACCAGCTCAAGCACCGCATGGCATCTTTTTGCCTGCATACTTGAGTAGCCCCTTGAACGCCTACGGAGCACTGCTGGTTCCGAGGACAAAGCACAGGAAGAGGCCATGGAGGAAGAAGAGGAGGGGGTGGAGGAGGGAGGTGTGTCAGTAGCATTTTGTAGGCATGGTGGTGGAACAACCTCCAACACTACTGCACCTTGTCCTGCATCCTTCCACCCAATGCACCGTGAAAGATAGGTAACGTCCCTGTCCCTGTCCATGCCTGCTGGACCATGAGTCAGCGGTAATATGCACCTTACCACTGACCGCCCTGTCCAGCGAGGCCAAGACATTGCCTTCCACATGCCGGTAGAGAGCCGGAATCGCCTTCCGTGAGAAAAAGTGGCATTTGGGAACTTGCCACTGAGGAACCGCACATTCCACAAACAGGGGCAGGGAAATTTGCCTGGTACAATCTGACGTTGGTGTACCGATAGCAGATTGCACGCAAGTACTTGGCTGTGACACACTTAATTCTACACCTTCATTCCTCTCAGTGCAGGTTTCAGAGAGGACTGAAGGTATAGTGGGGTTGGAGATCCCAGCTGATGAGGAGCAAGGAGAGGTCCGTTTTGTTCTTTGGTGTGGGTCTTTTTTGTATGCTTGCCAACGGACTGCAAGGCAAGTCGACATATGTCTGTTCAAGCACGTGGTGCCCAAGTGGCTCATGTTTTGGCCACGCGAGATACGCTTCAGACATATGTTGCAAATAGCAACAGTGCGATCTGCTGCACATGTCTCAAAAAGGCCCACACCAAAGAACTTTTGCAATAACGCGCAGAGACAGCAGCGCCCTGAACATGCGGAACACTGCGGTGTGATGCAGTCGGTTGGCTGCCCTTAAGCTGGCCCCTGGAGGGCATCCTGCCTCGTTGAAGATGTGCCTCCTCCTCCTCCTACTCTCTCCTTTCAGGCAAACACATGGAGTCAGTGACCTCATCATCCCCTCCCTCCTCATCACTGGAGAAAATCTGGCAGTATGCTGCAGCTGGGGGAACATGACTGCCAGATTGCTGTCCTTGTTGGCACCCCCTCTCTCTGGGCTCACGTTACTGCCTTCCTCTAGCTGGGTACCATCATTGGAGCCTTCAAAAGGCTGGGCATCCTCCTGGAGCATTTACCCAACACTGTGGTCAAACAGTTCGGAGGACTCCTCAGGAGGACATGGTGGGGCTAGGGAAGTAGTGACTGATGCCATTGAGCTGAGGGAAGAGGCCACTTTGGCAGCTGCTTTGCGAAACAAAGTACCCTGAGCCTGGGTGAGAGAGGATGAGGAGGATGAGGACGGCTTGGTCATCCACTCTACCAAGTCTTCGGCATGTTGCGGCTCAACATGGTCAGCTGCCGAAAAGAAGGACAAGTGTGTCCCACGACCACGTGCTGATGAGGATCCACCGTGTCCACGACCAGCACTGTTGCCTCTAGACACAGAGCCTGCTTGCCCTCTTTTATTGGCTCGTGACTGTCTGCCTCTCGTTGTTTGCCTTCCAGACATACTAATGGCCTGCAGTGAGATGTAGCTGCACAAAGGTGGGATGCATATATATATATATAGATCTATAGTGATTATACTGCAACTAGCAGAATCAACTGCCTGCTGTGGTATTAGTATGAGAACACCAGCAATTGTCTTCAGTTAGTTTTAGGTGCACACTGTGCAGAGGACACTAAAGCAAAATACTGCAACTCCCTGCCTGTATTTGTATCAGAACACCAGCAATTGTATTGAGGTAAGCTTTAGGTGCACACTGTGCAAAGGACACTAAAGCAAAATACGGCAGCTCCCTGCCTGTATTTGTATCAGAACACCAGCAATTGTATTCAGGTAAGCTTTAGGTGCACACTGTGCAAAGGACACTAAAGCAAAATACGGCAGCTCCCTGCCTGTATTTGTATCAGAACACCAGCAATTGTATTGAGGTAAGCTTTAGGTGCACACTGTGCAAAAGACACTAAAGCAAAATACTGCAGCTCCCTGCCTGTATTTGTATCAGAACACCAGCAATTGTATTGAGGTAAGCTTTAGGTGCACACTGTGCAAAGGACACTAAAGCAAAATACTGCAGCTCCCTGCCTGTATTTGTATCAGAACACCAGCAATTGTATTGAGGTAAGCTTTAGGTGCACACTGTGCAAAGGACACTAAAGCAAAATACTGCAGCTCCCTGCCTGTATTTGTATCAGAACACCAGCAATTGTGCTGAGGTAAGCTTTAGGTGCACACTGTGCAAAGGACACTAAAGCAAAATACTGCAGCTCCCTGCCTGTATTTGTACCAGAACACCAGCAATTGTATTCAGGTAAGCTTTTGGTGCACACTGTGCAAAGGATACTAAAGCAAAATACTGCAGCTCCCTGCCTGTATTTGTATCAGAACACCAGCAATTGTATTGAGGTAAGCTTTAGGTGCACACTGTGCAAAGGACACTAAAGCAAAATACGGCAGCTCCCTGCCTGTATTTGTATCAGAACACCAGCAATTGTATTGAGGTAAGCTTTAGGTGCACACTGTGCAAAGGACACTAAAGCAAAATACTGCAGCTCCATGCCTGTATTTGTATCAGAACACCAGCAATTGTATTGAGGTAAGCTTTAGGTGCACACTGTGCAAAGGACACTAAAGCAAAATACTGCAGCTCCCTGCCTGTATTTGTATCAGAACACCAGCAATTGTATTGAGGTAAGCTTTAGGTGCACACTGTGCAAAGGACACTAAAGCAAAATACTGCAGCTCCCTGCCTGTATTTGTATCAGAACACCAGCAATTGTGCTGAGGTAAGCTTTAGGTGCACACTGTGCAAAGGACACTAAAGCAAAATACTGCAGCTCCCTGCCTGTATTTGTACCAGAACACCAGCAATTGTATTCAGGTAAGCTTTTGGTGCACACTGTGCAAAGGATACTAAAGCAAAATACTGCAGCTCCCTGCCTGTATTTGTATCAGAACACCAGCAATTGTATTGAGGTAAGCTTTAGGTGCACACTGTGCAAAGGACACTAAAGCAAAATACTGCAGCTCCATGCCTGTATTTGTATCAGAACACCAGCAATTGTATTCAGGTAAGCTTTTGGTGCACAGTGTGCAAAGGACACTAAAGCAAAATGCTGCAGCTCCATGCCTGTATTTGTATCAGAACACCAGCAATTGTATTCAGGTAAGCTTTTGGTGCGCACTGTGCAAAGGACACTAAAGCAAAATACTGCAGCTCCCTGCCTGTATTTGTATCAGAACACCAGCAATTGTATTCAGGTAAGCTTTTGGTGCACACTGTGCAAAGGACACTAAAGCAAAATACTGCAGCTTCCTGCCTGTATTTGTATCAGAACACCAGCAATTGTATTCAGGTAAGCTTTTGGTGCACACTGTGCAAAGGACACTAAAGCAAAATACTGCAGCTTCCTGCCTGTATTTGTATCAGAACACCAGCAATTGTATTCAGGTAAGCTTTTGGTGCACACTGTGCAAAGGACACTAAAGCAAAATACTGCAGCTTCCTGCCTGTATTTGTATCAGAACACCAGCAATTGTATTCAGGTAAGCTTTTGGTGCACACTGTGCAAAGGACACTAAAGCAAAATACTGCAGCTCCATGCCTGTATTTGTATCAGAACACCAGCAGTTGTATTCAGGTAAGCTTTTGGTGCACACTGTGCAACGGACACTAAAGCAAAATACTGCAGGTCCCTGCCTGTATTTGTATCAGAACACCAGCAATTGTATTTAGGTAAGCTTTTGGTGCACACTGTGCAAAGGACACAGTACACTAAGTGAAACACTGCAGCTATCACAAACACCTGCCTGCCTGTCAGTATAGAGAATAACAGGAACGGATCTAGCTAAACTGAATACAGTGTGTAAATATATATACAACACCTAGGATGCATATATATCCTCTACACACTGTAACTGCAGCTAACTGACTCGCCTGCCTGCTCTATCTAACTCAAATCAAATTACACTGTCTCTCTCTCTGTCTCTTTACTTTAACCAACGCCAACACACTACACAAGGCCGCCAAGCCAGCGGCCTTATATAGTGTGGGGCGTGTACCTACTCCTCTGAGCCATGATTGGCCAAAGCCACCATGGCTTTGGCCAATTACGTCTCTCTGTACTTACGGCGCTGTGATTGGCCAAGCATGCGGGTCACAGTGCATGCTTGGCCAATCATCAGCCAGCAATGCACTGCGATGCCGCAGTGAATTATGGGCTGTGACGTGTCACTCAAATTTGGCGCGAAGGCCCATAATGTTCGAAATTCGGCAAACAGCCGAACAGACGATGTTCGAGTCGAACATGGGTTCGACTCAACCTCGAAGCTCATCCCTAGTGGGGATTATTAAAATTAACAAGTAACATGTCCTGGAAATGTTTATGCATTATTTATTTTCATTGTTAAGGCTCCTCTTCCCTGTGTAAACAGCTTTTTTGTTTGAAAAGGAATTGTAATGATTCACACCTAATGTTTTACATAATTGCAGAGCATCTTAATTAACAGTACATAATATTTAGCATTATGAACATTTGTTTGGAAATATTACATACTAATGATAATAAATTTAACTGCACTAGAAGATACAGTATTTAAATAATCATGTCGCACAGTCTTAAAAACATCCACTTTCGAGATCATTTTCGAAACTTAAAAAGTGAGCAGCAGTCTGCCTCACTTAAATTCTTGGGCACTCACGTGTCAGCATTTTGGGTCTGCACATTACTTTAGGAGTTTGAATATTTGTTTCTTTTAAAATAGGCTGGCATTTACACGATAACAGAAAAAGAATGGACCTGTCGTTTTTTAAGTAGGCCATGTGAGGGCTGTGCTTGGCCATACAAGGATGCACAGGTGTTTAATGCATCCCCATGTAGGCAGTCCCATTCATGTCAATTAGGATGCAGAAGCTGCCCAGGCACAGCTGCTGCTTCCAATTTGACGTCCATGTGAGTGCAGATGCACGGACCAGCTGCTGTATTCTAATTGACATGAATGGGACTGCCTGCATGGGGATGCATGGAACACCTGTGCATCCCTGTGTGGCAAACGTGGCCCTCGCACAGACTATAGTATGCCCATGTGAAGCCTTATGCACATGCATTGTATCCTGCGTGGATATTAGGAAACAGGACTTCTACGTGCGAGTTTACTTTGAGAAACTTAAAGGGAGCACAGTCTACTAGGTCCAGATTATCATCCAGATGCTGTTGTAGAGCAAACCCAATTTCCGTTGATCAATAATCAGTTTATCCTAGAATGCACCTGCTTATGATGTTGAAAGCTGGAACACCCACTGTAAACACCTTGCTCTCTTTAATTTACAAAAAAACTGCTAAAAAATGTTAACTTCCACTAGTCAGATTTAGATCTGGCATTAAAGCGGAGTTCCATCCTGGAGGGGAATTTTTTTTAAAAGTCAGCAGCTACAAATACTATAATATAAGGACACCCACCTGTCCAGGGAGCCCACGATATCGGCAACCCAAGCCGATGCGTTCATCGGCTTTGGGTGCGGGCGCCGACATTGCAAGTAAGGGAAACCGGCAGTAAAGCCTTCAGCGCAGCACTTTCAGAATGGTCCCATTGTCTTCTGGGACACACAGGTTCCAGAAGGCAATGGGGGGAAGGAGGAGGGCACAAAAAAAAACATGGAAATTGCGTACTTCGCCGTGGCGCCATGGGATGGAAGTCCCGAAGAAAACATACCAAAAAGTTATTTTGTTTCAAACAGAGTTACATTTTTGCCTGGAACTCCGCTTTAAAGTTTTAATGTCTTTGTGACTGTAGTCAGCAAGTAGAAAAAATCTACATAGCGCAGCCCACTTTATGACCGTGAATACAGAGGTGTGCTTACTTTAGTTGCTGTGGTTCACATAAAAATCTATTTAGGCTGCATGAACTTTATGGTTTTAGCACAGTTGCTGAGTTTACTTGATAGCATTATTTGCTTTCTAAATTCCTTCAATTGCTCTTCAGTGGTTTGGAAAATTATGATTTCAAAACTTGTGTCAACCTTTTAGAAATTAGTATAATAACTCAAAGGCACTAATGAAAAGCACCTCCAAAGCACATGTGTTACAACACACCACAAAACACAATACTGCACTAACGCATCAAAAAAAAGGTGTTTGTCCTTTGTTTGGTATGTTTTTTGCTGTTTCGGCATTCCATCTAAATAAACTGGGTGCCTTAAAGTGGAGTTCCGTCTGAAAAACAAAATACTGTAGCTGCTGACTTTTAAAATAAGGACAATTACCTGTCCAGGGCGCCCGCAATGTCCTCACCCGAAGCCGACCCATCCCTCGGCTCCGGGCAGGTGCTGGCATCTTCAGTAAGGGAATCAGGAAGTGAACCCTTGTGGCCTCACAGCTTGGTTCTCTACTGTGCATGCATGAGTCAAGCTGCAAGTTCTGAGTGGTCCCTGCTGTCTTCTGGGACCTGTGTGTCTCCCAGAAGACAGCGAGGGGACGGAGGAGGGGCCGGACATGGCATAGATCGCCTCGGAGCCTGCGGAAATCTTTCGCCGGAAGTGGGAGCAAATACATGGATTAGACGGGTACCTGCTCCCCCTGAAAGATGCCAAATGTGACACCAGAGGGGGGAGGAACCGGATCAGCGGAAGTTCCATTTCTGGGTGGAACTCCACTTTAATGTAACCCAGGTTCATTTATGACATAACACATGGTAACACACCGCAATAGACTGCTTAGATGTGAGTGGACCCCTGATCAAGTAAAACCTGGTAGCTGATTTGGATGGTCATGGTACTCATGGAAGGCCAGTAAAAAGCTGCAATTATTGTCCAATAATCAGCTATATTTGTTTTAAGTATGCCTTTTGAGTAAGCTGATGCTGCTAGTACATCACACTGAGTTTAAAAAACACCTACTTATACTGAAAAACAAATTTTAGGACTCTTCATGTTTACATTTCTTTAAAAAAAATGATATACTGTAGAGTGTATATTGTAACAGGAAGCCAGGAAAAACTATGGGTTGTGTCCAGAAGTACTCTGAGCTCTTATAAAACTCCCAGGCTGCTTGGAGAAGATGCTACACCTTGTAAAGACACAGATGAGCGAGTTTGGGGTGAAGGAACTTGACTGACCTGCTCAGAGTCCTGCCCTCAACCTGATAGAGCACATTTGGGATAAATTAGAGCAGAGACTGCGAGCCAGTCCACATCAGTGCCTAACCTCACAAATGAGCACCTGGAAGAATGGTCAAACATTCCTATCGACACACTCCTAAACCAGCCTTCCCAGAAGAGTTGAAGCTATTATAGCTGCATAAGGTGGACCAACTCAATATTGAACCCTACGGCCTAAGACTGAGATGCCATTAAAGTTTATGTGCGTGTATAGACAGGCATCCCAATACTTTTGGTAATACAGTGCCTTGAAAAAGTATTCATACCCCTTGAAATCTTCCACATTTTGTCATGTTACAACCAAAATTGTAAATTTATTTTATTGAGCTTTTATGTTATAGACCAACACAAAGTGGCATATAATTGTGAAGTGGAAGGAAAATGATAAATGATTTTCAATTTTACATTTTTTTTACATTTTTTATTTTTCACAAATAAATATGTGAAAAGTGTGGCGTGCATTTGTATTCAGCCCCCTTTACTCTGATACCCCTAACTAAAATCTAGCGGAACCAATTGCCTTCAGAAGTCCCCTAATTAGTAAATAGAGTCCCCCTGTGTGTAACTTAATCTCAGTATAAATACAGCTGTTCTGTGAAGCCCTCAGAGGTTTGTTAGAGAACCTTAGTGAACATAGAGCATCATGAAGGCCAAGGAACACATCAGACAGGTCAGGGATAAAGTTGTGGAGAAGTTTAAAGCAGGGTTAGGTTATAAAAAATATCCCAAGCTTTGTACATCTCACGGAGCACTGTTCAATCCATCATATGAAAATGAAAAGCGTATGGCACAACTGCAGACCTACCAAGACATGGTCGTCCACCTAAAATAACAGACTGGGCAAGGAGAGCATTAATCAGAGAAGCAGCCAAGAGGCCCATGGTAACTCTGGAGAAGCTGCAGAGATCCACAGCTCAGGTGTGAGAATCTTTCTACAGGACAACTATTAGTAGTGAAGTAAAAAACAATATCATTGAACCAGCTGGAGCGCTCCCTTCCCTCTCCGTACCCAGATACGGAGAGTGAAGGCAGCACTCCAGCTGTTTCAATGCCAATGGGATGGTTTAACATTTGCTGCATGCTTTGGAGTTTGTCTGCTTGAAGTGTGATCATCTATCTTTTGGGGTCTACCTTCCATCTACTGCTCCATCCACAGATTATTGTATTGATGCTACCCCCTCATTATGCCTGTTTGACTGATGTGCCCCCCTCATCAGGTAAGCATGCCAACCTTAGTTCCCTTGACTGCACCTTATGATCAGGCACTTTTTCAAGATTTATCACTACAATTTATTCACTTGTGTTGATTTATATTCAACCCATTATGGTATATCCGATCAAGATGGACTAATATGTTACTCCTTATATCAATTGTTACAAATTGTTTTATTTCACTCTTTTTTATTATTTTTTTTACTTATTTCACTGCCATCTGAGCGCTACACTATTGTTTTTTACTTTGTGATTCACATTGTGTCTAGTGGAGTGTTGGCTGCTCACCCATTTTCCTATGCGCAATTTTTACCTTTTATCCAACTATCAGTCGTGCACCTCACAAATCTGGACTTTATGGAAGAGTGGCAAAAGGAAAGCCATTGTTGAAAGAAAGTTATAAGAAGTCCCATTTGCAGTTTGTGAGAAGCCATGCGGGGGACACAGCAAACATGTGGAAGAAGGTGCTCTGGTTAGATGAAACTAAAATGTAACTTTTTGGCCTAAAAGCAAAACGCTATGTGTGGCGGAAAACTAACACTGCACATCACCCTGAACACACCATCCCCACAGTGAAACATGGTGGTGGCAGCATCATGTTGTGGGGATGCTTTTCTTCACCAGGGACAGGGAATCTGGTCAGAATTGATGGGAAGATTAATGGAGCCAAATACTAATACAAATAATACAAATACAAATGGAGCCAATCTAAGAAGAAGACCTGTTAAGCCGCGTACACACGATCGGTTTTACCGATGATAACAGTCCGATGGACTTTTCTCATCGGACAAACCGATCGTGTATGGGCCCCATCGGTCTTTTTTCCATCAGTGAGAAAAAATAGTACATGTTTTAAATTTATCCAATGGGAAAAAAAACGATAGCAAATTTTGATCGTCTGTGTGGAACTCCATCATACAAAAAACCCACGCATGCTCAGAATCAAGTCGACGCATGCTCAGAAGCATTGATCTTCATTTTTCTCGGCTTGTCGGAGTGTTTTACGTCACGGCGTTTGGGACGGTCGGATTTTTGACTGATGGTGTGTAGGCAAGACTGATGGAAGTCAGCTTCATCGGATTACCGATGGAAAAATCCATTGGTTTAAAATCCATAGGAAATCCGATTGTGTGTACAGGGCTTTAGAGTCTGCAAAAGATTTGAGACTGGGACGGAGGTTCACCTTCCAGCAGGACAACGACCCTAAACATACAACCAGAGCTACAATGGAATGGTTTAGATTAAAGTATCTTCATGTGTTATAGAATGGCCCAGTCAAAGTCCAGGCCTAAATTCAATTGAGAATCTGTAGCATGACTTGAAAATTTCTGTTAACGGATGCTCTCCATCCAACCTGACAGAGCTTGAGCTATTTTGCAAAGAAGAATGGGCAAAAATGTCACTCTCTAGATGTGCAAAGCTGGAAGAGACATACCCAAAAATACTTGCAGCTGTAATTGCAGCGAAAGGTGGTTCTACAAAGTATTGACTCAGGGGGGCTGAATACAAATGCACGCCACACTTTTCACATTTTTATATGTAAACATTTTTGAAAAACATTTATCATTTTGCTTCCACTGCACAATTATGTGCCACTTTGTGTTTGTCTATCACAAAAAAAAATACATTTACGTTTT
The DNA here is from genome assembly GCA_029206835.1 of Rana muscosa. Classification (NCBI taxonomy): domain Eukaryota; kingdom Metazoa; phylum Chordata; class Amphibia; order Anura; family Ranidae; genus Rana; species Rana muscosa. Next base: position 727,278,203 of record CM055118.1, read on the forward strand.
TGGTTGTAACAAAATTTGAAGGGGTATGAATACTTTTTCAAGGCACTGTATAATGTATATACAGTTGTGCTCAAAAGTTTGCATACTCTTGGAGAATAGGTAATATATGTGCCATTTAAAAAAAAACAAACGTTAGTGAGCAGGTAAAACAGATTTCTTTTATTTCTTATGGAATTTATTATAGGGGTCTCAATCACTTCACGATTAAGAAGTATCTGATTCCGTTGATTACAAAATTATTACCGGTTTTCACTAAGCTCGATCTGAGAGGGGCATACAATCTCGTGAGGATCAAGGAGGGCGACGACTGTAAAAATGCATTTAATACAAGGACAGGACATTACGAATACCTTATGTAGCAGCCTCACCCCTCTCCCTTGCTTTATCAGTTATGTGGCTGTTGTCTAGGGGTACCTGGGAGAGAGAGATGATACACACCACAGCCCATGTCCTCCTCTTACTAGGAGATGAAGGCCAGAGATTGGGCTTTTGTGTAGGTGTCCTAGAGCCAAGTCCAGTCCTTCGTCCCTGACTCCTTTGCTTAGTAACCCAAGTTCCACACAGTGAGTAGGTACAACTCAGTTTTATTCTTCTTGCCAAGCAATAAAACAGTCTTTCTCCTTTTTAATAATGGGGGGACAGATCGAGGCACAATCCTTTCCCTTCTTGCTGCTTCCCACTGTGCTGTGACCAGTGGTGCATAGTCACTGCCACTGACTAGGTAATATAGAACGTGAATTTACCTTCGCTCACTTTTCCCCTATCAGAGGAAGAAATCCGTCCAAGGGCGAAGTGGAGGCCTCTCCGTCACCAGCGATGCTGCGCCGGACTCTTCAGAGAAGTTACTGCGCACCAGTCCTCACGAACTCAGAGACGGGCACCCAAGGCATTAGGGCCCCCTCGGATTCCTCCACCCTCGCGGAACTCAGTCGAAGGTACTGAGCCCCAGGCATCCTCCATAGTACCTCACCCTAGGCTAAAGGTGCCTGAGATGGACTCCATCTCCGCTCCAGCTAGGCCAAGGGTGCCTAGGCCTGGAACACCGGAACGCCAGCACCCAAGCTAAAGGTGCCTGGGTGCGGCCACGTCCTCCGACTCTCTTCCCAAAATCCGGGCCTTCGCCCCTTTTATGACCTCTCCCTTTGCATCACAGCGAGTTCCCCACCCCGCTGTACCAGCTCCAGGGGAGGACAAAAAGGCACAGTTTGCGGTGTGAGTTCAACTCCGGCCCAAGGCAACAGCGCCACCCAGGGGCCCCAAGGAACCTCACACCACCAGAGTCCTACCATAATTCAAATACCCGCTACACTTATAATGCCGTTTGGTTTTGCAACGCTGCAGTTTTTCTGGAATTCATCAACAATGTCCTTTGAGATATGTTGCAGCAATATGTGGTGGAGTATCTAGTTGATATTCTAATATATTATAATTCCCTAGAGAGCCACCACACAGATGTCTCCTATGTGCTACAGACGCTGAGAGATAATAGCCTGTATTGTAAGTTGGAGAAGTGCGAGTTCCATCGTGAACAGGTTCAATTTCTGGGTTATGTAATTTCTACTGCCAGTTTTTCGATGGATCCAGAGAAACTATCTGCAGTTCTACAGCGGCCTCGACCCGCAGGTCTACGTCCGCTACAGCGTTTTCTTGACTTTGCCAATTATTATCAGAACTTCTCTTCTCTGGTCAAACTCCTGGCTGATATGACCGGAAAGGACAGTAACCCACATAATTGGTCTCCGGATTCCATCAAAGCCTTTGAGTCTCTCAAGGCTGCCTTTCTTTCAGCTCCTGTGCTGGCACATCTTGATCCTATGTTACCCTTCATTCTTGAAGTTGATGCATCTGTGACTGGAGTAGGCACCCTTCTGTATCAATGTCCCACTTCTGAGAGCGCTATGCATCCTTGTGGCTACTTTTCTAAGAAATTGTCACCTGCGGAGTGCAATTACGAGATTGGAGACAGAGAATTGTTAGCTATCATTTTAGCTTTGAAATGGAGGCATCTCCTTGAAGGTACCACTGTGCTGGTCCTCATTTTGACTGACCATAAGAATCTCACATTCTTGTCTGAGGCAAAACGCTTATCTCCCAGAAAGGCGCGATGGGCTCTTTTTCTGTCAAGCTTCAATTACATAGTCTCATTCTTACCCGGTACTAAGAATGTAAGGGCTGACGCATTGTCGCAACAGTTTCCTCCGCTTCCAAGATGGAGTCGGTTCCTGTTCCTGTGATACCTCCTGATCTTTTTCTGGCCACTGTTCGTACTAGTCTCACTTCACCTTTGGTTGACAGAATTATTGTTGCTCAGATCCATTCTCCTCCTGAGAAACCTGGTGACCACTGCTTTGTCCCTGAGAATCTCTGCACTCCTTTGCTCCAGACTTACTATTCTCCCATGGCAGCTGACCATCCAGGGATGAATCAACTCTTTTTGGCTATTTCTCAACAATTCTGGTGGCCTAGTCTCCCCACTGATGTGACCGCCTTCAAAGCCGCTTGTTCCATGTGTGCTTAGTGTAAGACACCACGACACCTTCCAGTGGGCCTTCTACAACCCATATCCAATGGAGAGAGGCCTTGGACCCACCTGTCTATGGATTTTATTGTGGAGTTACCCAACTCCCATTCTTATGGTGGTTGACTGGTTCTCGAAAATGTCTCATTGTATGCCGCTGGGAAGTTTCCCACACCTAAAGAACTGGCATCCATTCTTGCTCGGGAGATCTTTTGGTTACCTTGCAGGTTATCATGTTGGACAGGGGTAGCCAGTTTGTCTCCAGGTTTTGGCAAGCTTTTTGTGCACAGTTAGGAATTTAGCTTTAGCTTTCCTTCTCCTCTGTGTATCGCCCACAGTCCAATGGGGCCGCAGAACAAGCTAACCAAGCCTTGGAGCAGTTTCTACGTTGCTATATTTCTGACCACCATAACAACTGGTCAGACCTCTTACCTTGGGCGGAGTTTGTTACAATAGTGCCGTCAATACTGCTTCCTGATTGTCTCTGTTTATGGCGAATTATGGTTTCCAACAATCCATGTTGCCTGACTCTTTTGTTCCTCAAATAATTCCTGTGTTAGAGGAGCAGCTCCCTGATCTTTATTCCACTTGGCTGCAGGTCCAAAAATCCTTGCGTGGTGCCAGTGATAGGTACATACTCCATGCTGACTGCAGTTGCCTACCTGCGCCTTCCTAACAGGTTGGGGAGAGGGTCTAGCTGTCATCTTGTAACCTCTGACTCCGTGTTCCCTCATTGAAACTGACACCATGGTTTATTGAGCCTTTCCGTATTCTCCATAGGATCAACCCAGTGGCGTACGCATTAGAACTTCCTTCTAACATGCGTATTTCAAATGTGTTCCATGTCTCCTTATTAAAACCTTTGGTGTGCAACCGTTTCACTACCTCGGTACCACATCCTCGCCCGGTTCAGGTTGAGAACCATAAAGAGTATGAGATACAATCGATCATTGACTGGCGTAGGTTCCATGAGCACATACAGTACCTGGTCCATTGGAAAGGGTATGGTCCAGAGGAACGCTCTTGGGTCTCATCCTCGGACAGTTATGCTCCTGTCCTCCTCCGTGCTTTCCATAGAAGTCTTCCCCTCAAACCTGGTGGTCCTCTGAGGATGAGGGGTCATGGAGGAGGGGGTACTGTCAGGACTGGGCTTTCAGCCCTCCCTTCTCAGTGCTCAGGGTGCTAAGCTGTCAGTTAATTGCCAGCACACATCGTTTCACAGTGGCTCACCTGGTGATCATTTCCTGCTCGTCAGTCCAGCCTACAGCCAGCCCCTTCTGGCTATTTAAACTGCCTGGTTCATTTCTTTCTTGCCTTTGCCTTGGTGAAGACTCTCTGCTGTGTTCCTGTTGAAGACTTGCCTGGCTGACGTCCCTTCTGGTTCCTGATCCTGTCTGCTGCCTCTGAATATGCTGATCTCTGTCTTCCTGATTTACTGGTACCATACCCTGGCTATTTTTTGACTATGTTTACTATTTGTACCATTATATTAAAAGGTATGATCTTTACTGCATTTTCTGTCTCTGTCTGATTTATGATTCCTGATAGTCGTCAATTTTCACAAGATTCCATGTGTCTTTGCAGCTCACACACCCTCAAAACATCAAAAACATCAAAAATATCAGTAAGCCACCACCATGCTTCACAGTGGGGATGGTATTCTTCCTCTCCAAACATAATGCTTATGGTTGTGACCATAAAGCTCTATTTTGCCTCGTCACTCCATAATTACCATGTGTCAGGAGCTGTGAAGCATGTCAAGGTGTTGTCGGGCATAATGTAACTGGGCTTCTTTGTGGCATTGGCACAGTAAAGGCTTCTTTCTGGAAACTTGACCATGCAGCTCATTTTTGTTCAAGTATTGTCGTATTGTGCCCCTTGAACCAACCACACTGTCTTTTTCAAGAGCAGCCTGTATTTCTGTAGGAGTTTACCTGTGATGGTTTTTTTTTTGTTGTATCCCGAGCAATTATTTTGGCAGTTCTGGCTGCAATCTTTTTTGGTCTACCTGACCTTGGCTTGGTATCAAGGTATAAAAATTTTCCATTTCTTAATAAGTGATTAAATCTTCTGCTCTTGTTGTTTTTAACTTTGGATAGTAAAACATTTTTTTCTGCCAGTAAATACCTTATACAGCCCACTTCCTGTTTCTTGTCTGGTCATTAGCCTAGGCTTATAAAATCAAGCACAACTATCTCTCTCTCTCTCGTGAGAGTTTGCCAGGAAGGGAGGGGGTGAGTCATAAGAGGGCCAATGAGAGCTGCAGGGCTGCAGAGCTGGAGGTGTGCCTCTGTGTGTCCGTGTAAATCCAGGAAGTGAAGAGGCAGCAGCTTCAACTGCCTACAGTCAAAATTGATGCAGCCAGACTTAGTGGAGGGAGATTTCAGAAGCATATTTGGCAAGAACAGAATCACAATATATATAAAATAATATGCCAAGTGGTTGGAGGGAAGCTTCAGAATGTCAAAGAAAATTACAAATTATGTAAGAAGACTGCGGTTCCTCTTTAAGGCTTAGGATATCTCTTTATATCCTTTTCTACCTTTTAAAGTTTTATTACCTTGTTATGCAGATCTTTTGACAGTTCTTTTCTGCTCCCCATGGCTCAGGTACTAGCTTGCTCAGTGCATCCACATGAGAGCTAGCAAACGCATTGACTATTTATACATAGACACTAATTGAAATTTAAAAAGCTACAGATGTGGGAAATTAACCTTTAATTGCCATGTTATCCTGTGCGTGTCACCTTGTATGTCTGTACCAAGGCCAAACATTTCAGGGTATGTAAACTTTCAATCAGGGCCATTTGGGTGATTTCTGGTATCATTATCATTTAAAAAGGAGCCAAACAATTATGTGAAAGTAAATGGCTTCATATTATCACTATCCTTAACCACTTAAGGACCGCCTCATGCCGATATACGTCAGCAGAATGGCACGGCTGGGCACAAGCACGTACAGGTATGTCCTCTTTAAGAAGCCCAGCCGTGGGTCGCGCGCGCGCCGGTCCTGAGCTCCGTGACCGCGCCCGCGGGACCCGCGGACCCGATCGCCGCCGGTGTCCCGCGATCGGGTCACAGAGCTGAAGAACGGAGAGAGGTAAGTGTAAACAAACCTCTCCCCATGCTTCCTAGTGTGAGTGTCACTGATCGTCTGTTCCCTGTCATAGAGAACGACGATCAGTGACGTCACACACCAAGCCACGCCCCCACACAGTAGTAATCACTCCCTAGGAAACACTTAACCCCTTCAATGCCCCCTACAGGTTAACCCCTTCAGTGCCAGTGTCATTTTCACAGTAATCAGTGCATTTTTATAGCACTGATCGCTGTAAAAATGACAATGGTCCCAAAAGTGTGTCAAAAAAGTGTCTGAGTCCGCCATAATGTCGCAGTCACGATAAAAATCGCTGATCGCCGCCATTACTAGTAAAAAAAAAAAATATTAACAAAAATGCCATAAAACTATCCCCTATTTTGTAGACGCTATAACTTTTGCGCACACCAAACAATAAACACTTATTGCGATTTTTTTTACCAAAAATATGTAGAAGAATATGTATCGGCCTAAACTGAGGAAAAAAACATTTTTATATATTTTTGGGGGATATTTATTATAGCAAAAAGTAAAAAATATTGCATCTTTTCAAAATTGTCGCTCTATTTTTGTTTATAGCGCAAAAAATTTAAACCACAGAGGTGATAAAATACCACCAAAAGAAAGCTCTATTTGTGGGAAAAAAAGGACGTCAATTTTGTTTGGGAGCCACGTTGCACGACCGCGCAATTGTCAGTTAAAGCGGCACAGTGCCGAATCGCAAAAAGGGGCCTGGTCCTTTAGCAACAAAATGCTCCGGGGCTTAAGTGGTTGAATAAAAAGTTTGTTGGCATGGTCTGTCATATTTTTAATATCCATTCCAAAATTTCATGATTTCTGCCAGGGTATGCAAACCTTTGAGCACAAATATATATAGATATATCTATATATACAGTATCTCACGAAATTGAGTACACCCCTAACATTTTTGTAAATATTTTATTATATCTTTTCATGTGACAACACGGAAGAAATTACACTTTGCTACAATCTAAAGTAGTGAGTGTACAGCTTGCATAACAGTGTCAATTTGCTGTCCTCTCAAAATAACTCAACACACAGCCATTAATGTCTAAACCGCTGGCAAGAAAAGTGAGTACACCCCCAAGTGAAAATGTCCAAATTGGGCCCCAAATTAGCCATTTTCCCTCCCTGGTGTCATGTGACTCGCTAGTGTCGTCAGGTGTGAATGGGGAGCAAGTGTGTTAAATTTGGTGTTATCGCTCTCACTCTCTCATACTGGTCACTGGAAGTTCAACATGGCACCTCATGGCAAAGAACTCTGAGGATCTGAAAAAAATTGTTGCTCTACATAAAGATGGCCTAGACTATAAAAAGATTGCTAAGACCCTGAAACTGAGCTGAAGCATGGTGGCCAAGACCATACAGCAGTTTAACAGGACAGGTTCCACTCAGAAGAGGCATCGCCATGGTCAACGAAAGAAGTTGAGTGCACGTGCTCAGCGTCATATCCAGAAGTTGTCTTTGAGAAATAGACATATGAGTGCTGCCAGCATTGTGCAGAGGTTGAATGGATGGGGGGTCAGCCTGTCAGTGTATCAAATTGGTCTGCATGGCTGTCGTCCCAGAAGTAAGCCTCTTCTAAAGATGATGCGCAAGAAAGCCTGCAAGCGTGTGTGGTGGCAACCAGGTGAGAAGTACAAAGACAAGTGTGTCTTGCTTACAGTCAAGCATGGTGGTGGGAGTGTCATGGTCCGGGGGTGCATGGGTGCTGCCTGCACTGGGGAGCTACAGTTCATTGAGGGAACCATGAATGCTAACATGTACTGTGACATACTGAAGCCCCTCCCTTCACAGACTGGACAGCAAGGCAGTATTCCAATATGATAACGACCCCAAACAAACCTCCAAGACAACTACTGCCTTGCTAAAGAAGCTGAGGGTAAAGGGGATGGACTGGCCAAGCATGTCTCCAGACCTAAACCCTATTGAGCATCTGTGGGGCATCCTCAAACGGAAGGTGGAGGAGCGCAAGGTCTCTAACATCCCCCAGCTCCGTGATGTCATCATGGAGGAGTGGAAGATGATTCCAGTGACAACCTGTGAAGCTCTGGTGAGGGTTAAGGCAAGAGGGTTAAGGCAGTGCTGGAAATTTACACTGTTATACAAGCTGTACACTCACTACTTTACATTGTAGCAAAGTGTAATTTCTTCAGTGTTGTCACATGAAAAGGTATAATAAAATATTTACAAAAATGTTAGGGGTGGAAGGAATGAAGCAACCGGGACAAAGTATTCAGTAAAGAATCATTTGTTTAGGTATCATCAATAATAGGTGGCTGTGGCTGAGCCCAGGAAACCTGTAACTACAGGTCATTCTGAATCGGATGGGGATAGAATCCTCAAATTCTATATCCATTCCACACCTGATTAAGTGCAGTAATCATGCAGTATAGAATAACATAGTTACATAGTTACATAGTTACATAGTTATATTTGATTATATTGACTTTTTGACACCTTGACTTTTTGATTATATTGTTGATATTAAATATGTTCTATATTTGTATTAACACACTGCTAGAGTATTTATCATGTATATTATGTTTTGTATAGACCCTCCTGAAGAAGCGGTTTTTCTGCCGCGAAACCGGTTGAGGCTTGGCCTGCTCCACTTTGATAGATTGTATACGGCTGTTCTGTCACCGACTCATGCTGTTCTATACTGTGGGGTTTGGTCTTTGTTTTTTAAATATTATTGTTTCCTTTGTTTATACACATCAATAAATATATTTTTTTATGTAATATTTGTATGTTGTCATATCAGTGCCTGAGAAAGTCCATCAAACCTTTAATCCTGAGTGACTATTAGGGGAAGATGACCCTAGCAACCACTACCCTATGTCTGATGGATTCCCTCTTCAAACATTACTACGGATGAGGGCACAATATACTGTTAGTTTATTTTTTATAATTGAGGCTATACTCAACCCTTTTCTACATAGTTAGTCAGGTTGAAAAAATACACAAGTCCATCTAGTTCAACCATAAAAAGAAAAAATAATAATAATAATAATACAATCCCATATACACAATTCTTCACCTACAGTTGATCCAGAGGAAGGCAAACAACCCCAGCAATGTATACTCCAATTTGCTAAAGCAGGGGGAAAAACTCCTTCCTGATCCCCCGAGAGGCAATCGGATTTTCTTTACCTATAAATGTTAGTATCCAGTTATATTCTGCACATTTAGGAAGGAATCCAGGCTTTTTTTTAAAGCAATCTACTGAGCTTGCCAGAACCACCTCTGCAGGGAGTCTATTCCCCATTTTCACAGCTCTTACTGTGAAGCAACCTTTCGGTATTTGGAGATGAAATCTTTTTTCCTCTAGATGTAAAGAGTGCCCCCTTCTCCTCTGTGATGACCTTAAAGTGAATAACTCAACACCAAGTTCACTATATGGACCACTTATGTATTTGTACATGTTGATCATATCCCCCCCTAATCTCCTCTTCTCAAGAGGGAAAAGATTCAGTTGCTCTAATCTTTCCTCATAGCTGAGCTCCTCCATACTTTGTATCAGTTTGGTTGCCCTTCTCTTCACTTTCTCCAGTTCCCCAATATCCTTTTTGAAAACCGGTGGCCAAAACTGAACTGTATATTCCAGATGAGGTCTTACTAATGATTTGTACAGGGGCAAAATTATATCTTTCTCTCGAGTCCATACCTCTCTTAATACAAGAAAGTACTTTGCTCGCTTTGGAAACCAGTTTGGAATTGCGTGCTATTATTGAAATTTGTGATCTACCAAAAACCTCAGATCCTGCTCCACCATTGATTCCCTCAGTTGTACTCCCCCTAGTATGTATGATGCAAGCATATACTTTGCACCCAAGTGCATAACTTTACATTTATCAACATTAAACCTCATTTGCCACTTAGTTGCCCAATTAGACATTGCGGTCGGCTTGTAAATTAGAAACATTCTGTAAGGACATTATTCCGCTGCATAGCTTAGTGTCATCTGCAAAGACAGAAATGTTACTTTTGATCCCAAACCCTATATAATTTATAAAGATATTAAAAAGTAAGGGTCCCAGCACTGAACCTTGGGGTACACCACTGATAACCTTAGACTATTCAGAGTAAGAGCCATTAACCACGACTCTCTGAATTCTGTCTTTTATCCAGTTTCCTATCGATTTAAAAAATTATCTTTCCAAGCCTGTAGACTTTTCCTTACACATGAGCCAAGTGTGGGGAACTGTGTCAAACGCTTTTGCAAAAACCAAGGTATATCTGTTGTGGAAAAAATGTATTAATGTATGTTGTCAGATGTCCCCCCAGTGTCAGTTTTGCTGTAATGCACTCATCTGAGCGTATTTGCACATACAGACGTTGGTGGAAGATCGGTGGCGGGAAAATCTTCCTATGGAAACAGCGATGTTTGCTCCATTTAGAGATGTTGTTTTACGCCCTGTCTGGGGACTGGCCACCTCCTGACGGGGGGCGTTAAATGACTCCGAGCACACAGATCTGTGTCCACAAGAACAGTAGCATAACTATACAACAATTGTGGTCCATTGAGCCATAATTGTCGTATAGTTTCCATCATTGGAATCAGTGCATGTCACTGATAGTCTATTTGAATGTATACATGTCTGTGATTGGTTATTATTGTATTGAATCCTTTAAGCTCATGTACTTTATTATATAAGACATCGTGTTAGAGGGATGTCCTTATATGGACGTTTGCTGTGTAAAGAGGACATCATGTGATGACCACTCCCATGGAGGTCACATGCTGTGACCACTCCCATGGGGGAGGTGATTACCTGCTGGTGAGATCTTTTGAGTTTAATAAAAGCCTATGATTAGGCGTCGGCTTGGCAGTCATGCTGGTCTGCTGAGATGAGAACATAAGCTGTGTGGTGCTGGCTTTCCTTGAATGAATGATGGAATGAACGGTGAGTGGATCTAAGCAAACCTTAGTTATAGATAGCATTATTGCAAAAAGATGAATCTGAAGTGTGCTTATTTAGCACAAGGCAAAGATGGCTGTGTGCTCTGCAAACAACCTATCTTGCCATTACAGATGGCGACTCACGGTGGGACTGATTGCAGCCTCTTTGAGCTTCACATCAGCAGAGGGGGAGTATGGATGTATGATGTGATGCGTGAAGAGGCTGTACTTTGTAAAAGAACAAATTGTTTTTGTCTTTTTGAAATAATGCTGCATGCGTGTGTGTGTCTGTGAATCCGATCGTATGCTTGTGAATTTGATTGTGTGTGCCTGTGTGGGTATGCCTGTGTGTACCCATGAGTGTGATTGAAGTTGTGTAAGAGATGGCTGTTTGTGCGATGTATTGAGCAGTTTGCAACCAGCCATTGCTGCTGCAGTGTTAGTCTGATCCCTGTGTGAGATGAGGTTTAGCGGGGGGGGGGGGGGGGGGGCAGGCAGCATGGTCATCAGTTACAATGGTGAAAGTTGGTGACTTTATGTAAATAGCATGCAGGAGTTTTGTAGTGGGAGGGCCCTGAGAGATGATCTGATGGAAACTGTATATTGTGTATGAAATTAAGGTATAGATGTGGGATTATTCAGCCTGCAATGTGTGTGTTTGGTTGAGCTTTTTGTATTTCTCAGAGGCTTGTTTGTGAGCCATGTGCTTGAATGGGGGAAGGGCTTGCCCACTGTTTTGTGTTGCAGGGGCTGTGCCCTGAGGGAAAGAAACTCTGAGCAGACATGCAGGCAACATTGTACTGTATGTGTGTGGTGAATATCTCAGAGTATATTAACTTAGAGAAATTAATATGTTTTTAATATTGTCATGTAACTAACATTTTTTTTAAATGGGCTGTTCAGTGGCCAAAGGGTCTTAAAATGTTTTAGGAGCCTTGTGGAGTGTAGCTGACTCAAGACACACTTTTTCAGTGGATTTTGATGATCAAAAAAAAAAAAGTTTCAATGGTGTAGTCTGTCTTTGTGGAGAAAAACATTTTTGATTTTCTTTTAAAGACATGCTGGTTTTGGCGGAAAAGAAATAGATGCGTTAATGGCGCCATTCTTGGCTTTTGATTAGCCTTGCAGTTTGTCTGCCATTTTGAGGCGCAGTTTTTCCTTAGCCTGTGGGTATCCTATAAGGGAAGGTTCAGCCACCTTTCCTTTGGGTGTGATATCATGTGACCATGCTGTGGCATTCGTCAGCTATGTTGCTGGTGGAATTTCTCAGTTTTTGATGTTTGGTGCGAATATAGTGCGGTCTTTTCTGCGTTGGAATCTGGAGGCCATTTTTGTTTTCCTTTGTATGGGGGAACCCATGTGGTGTTCATTGTGATGTCCCATGCTGGTTTTGGCGGGAAAAATTGCATGCGTTAATGGCGCCATTGTTGTCCATGAGGTGTGCGGTGTTCATCCACCATTTTGTTGTCCTGGCTTGTCGGCCATCTTGAGAGATGTTTACAGTTTGAGATAGGAAGTTCCAGTTTAGCAAACATGGCCCCTGAATATGCTGTATTGGCATTTGTTGATTGGCGCAGTTTTGTCCTGTTTTATGCGTTTACAGTTTGACCTGTGCACTGCTGGGGAGAGTAGTGAGACACCAGGGTGACATACTGAGAGACTGGTTTTTGTTTAATGATGAATTCACTGGTTAAATTTTTTGGGGATTTCTCTGTTTTCATTTAAGTGAATGTAAGCTATTGCAGGGTCAGCTGACTTTGCAGTATATGAGTGGCGTTTTTTTGTATTGGATTTTGTTTTTAAGTAAAAACTCAATTTTACACTGAATTTTGATAGATTGTAAGACTCAGGCCTCGTACATACGGCCGATTTTCTCGGCAAGAACCAGCAAGAAACTTGCTGGCAGAGAGGTCTTGCCGAGTAAATCGGTCGTGTGTACGCGGCTATCGGGTTTCTCGTCGAGAAAACCGACAAGAAACCTCAACGAGAAAATAGAGAACCTGCTCTCTATTTTCTCGTCGAGATTCTCCTCGGCATGTTTCTCGATGAGAAAAGTGAGTGTGTGTACACTTACCTGTCCTCCCGGAAGCCCGTGCATGTTCGAAATGAATTCGACGCATGCGCGGTAGCTTCCTAGGCATACGTAGGGTATACCAAGATGGCGGCGACGGCATCGAATGTGACGAGCGCATGCTCGTCGTAGTCGATGACGTCACCGCGTACGCTCCATTCAAAGAACCGCGGGTTCTTTGAAACGAGCGTGTGTACACTCGGCCGGGACAAGTTTCTTGTCCAAGAATCTCGTCGAAAAAAACGACATGTTTTTTTCAACGAGAATCTCGGCCATGTGTACGAGGGCTCACAGAGTTTTTGTACAGTGGTGTGTTTTTATGTTTAAATATTTGGGAGTTTCCCAGAAGGCAATTCATATGTTTTTGGAACTTGTACTGTATAGCCATCTTTTGGCAGGAGTTTGTATTTTGAGTCCCAACTTATGGTTTGACTTCCAGGGAATGTGGGTCAGGGGGGATTCCCTCCCATTTGCAAAGGGGGGTTTATTCCATCATTTCCTTGACAAGGTTTTAAATGGTTGAAATATATATGATGTTTAACCATGGATTTGGTTTGGTGTCTTGATAGACAAGGCGATTAGGGCTAGGCCTCCCCTCCCCCTCCCTCTTCCTGAACAATTGATATGTAAATAAACCAGTTTGGTTTTTTTGAGAGCTGAGCATAACCGGAAGTTTCTTTTCAGCATTTTATATATCAGAGGGAAGTTGGTGGGAGGAGCTTGGGGTTGTCTGAAAGGTTGGGCAGTGAGATTTGGGTTTGGAAGGAAGATGGAAAGCATTTTTGCGTTTAAAAGTTTTTTATATTTTGTTCCAGTTTTGTAAAGTTTTGTACTGTAATACAGTTTTGGGTAGAAAGCAAACGGGGGCATCACCATTATTGTATCATCTAGATGCAGGTAGAAAGAAGCCATAATATTGTTTTGAATAGTGGAGGATTTCATGATGCTTTGAAGGTTGTCTGACAAACACGTTTACAGGGCTGCCGATAATCGGTTGAAGAGCATGTTAACGTGAGGAGTAGATTCTAGCATACCGGGAGGCCGTGTAAAATAATCGGAATACGCCGGGTGCCAGTACTGTAAAAATGGTCACTAAGCAGTACTGCTCCGAAAACTAGTGCAAGGGTGTCCTGGACGCGGGACACTTCATAAGCGATTCGAATTGTCATGGGTAATGTGCCGTCCATGCGTTGGAGGAAAAAAATTAGGCTCCACACCAGTCAGACAACTGCACCGCACATGAGGTCTGGGTTTGGGGCTCCGGACATGAGACCCCTTAAAGGATGACATATCTGGTCAGAGGGTACAGTAAGGTGTACTCCCTTTGGAAGGTACTTTTGATGTCTGGAGGTATGAGACCTCAGAATAAAGGTACCTTGGATGTAGTTGAGCTGTGGCTTCAGAAATCTGTAATAATGAGTGTTGATGGAGGTGTAGTCTCATGCCCGTTTGTTTGAACTTTGTATGGCTGGTCCATGTAAGGTTCTCGCGCTGCTCTCATGTTTTTCCCATTGTATTTTTTTCTATTGCTGAAAGAGTAAAGGGAGAATTCTGGCTGTTTTTGTTTTTTTCATTTGTGGTTTTGGAAACTGGGAAGTATTTCCCCCACGTTTGTATCGGAATGTTTGTATGTAGTAACGTGAATATGTTCGAACTTACCGCGGCGATCCTTCGATGCGTCGCGGCTGTTGTATTTTTGTAGGAACGGGAAAAGTAAGGGTTACAGAGGGTTTTGTTAGAATCGGTTTTGAAAGAATGTCATTGACAATTTACCAATGTACAGGAATGTCATTATTGTTTACCATTCTTTGCAGGTTAAATATGAAGGATAGAGTAATGATTTTGCTTATAAGTATTTTTCAGGTCCAAGGAGTTTGTACACAGAGAACAGGTGTATGTAGACAGCGGTACATATGGATAAATATGAGTCTAAGGAGGTAAAAGTATCATAGGCTATTTCATTGTTTCTTTTTTCCTGCACCACGCATTTCTTCCTTCAGTCTGTAATGAGGAAGAAAAGGGGGGAGAAGTGATAAATGTAAGAATGACAGTTTTTTTTTTTGTCAAACAAATAATGTTAACCTCTGTAATTCTAACCAAGTTTGTGCCAAGACTGTCTTTCTTTGATAGAATTTGAATCGGCAAGCAGCAGTCTGGTGAAGTAGGTTCCCATCCCAGAGGCTAAGAACCTTTTGTCAATGGTTCCAGGTATTGTAAGCCACGCACAGGTTATGCAGTGACCACAGTCCCGATGTCTGGGTTATTGTCATATGAGGGTTGTTTGGAGGTCAATCAAAACCAGAGTCGTACTTTCCTCATTAGCTGTCACTTATATTCTCGGCTGATGGGGGAGGTGCGATCGTTGTGACATGAGCTTCAAAATGTCCACCACAGGGTTTACGAGTCCCTCCTGGACCCTGACTCAATAATCAGTTTATATTCTTTCCAACCAGGGGACTGGGTCGTTGTAAAGAAGCTTGAGGGATGAGACCACGCCAGCCACTGCAAGAAGCGGCTCAACCACACCAAAGAATGAGGAGTATCTTTGTATATTTATATTTTTGTTGTTTAGTAAATTTTAGCGAGGGTAATGATGAAAAGCATCTCAAGTTATTATGTAAAGTGTATGTCCTGACAAGCTCAGAAAGCGAACAGGACCGATGGTCTGTTCTGAGTCTTCACCGAGTTTTAGTCCCCAGCGATGACAGCGGTACATGCCATTTATGATGTTATTATGGGTATGAGGAGTTTTGACAAACTAGTGAAGACTCCAAACAGACACTTGTTAATGGAATCTAACGATGCATTTTTAGAGGATAAAATTGTTTAGTTTTAATGGCTCTGCCTCTTGTCAGTTTGGGTATCTAGGCAGCCCACAAGTGTGTTTGAACTTTAGTTTGGTGCTTCTGTGGATCTGCAGCTTATAAAGGTAATTCCCCCAAAGCAAGAGGTTCATGCGTGATGGTGAAGCTGTCCCAGCACCTTATGACACGGCCGATCGCGAGGATCTGATGGCGCAGGAAATTAAGAATGGCAGGGACAGCTAGAAGGGAATTGTTCACCAACCCCGACCAGGTCTGGGCATGGTGTCCTGCATGTACAAGGTGGGGGGGTTCGGGCTTGAGATACGATTGGACAATTCTCATCCGTTAAGGATAGGGTTCTTCATGTAACTGTTGAAGCCAGAGCTGTAGCTAAGTGAAGGTTGGGAGTCCTTTTTAAGGGTCTGGGAATCTTTGGGGATCTAATTTTTATTTTACAGCGGATCGTGGTTAAAGGAAGTGGGAATATATATACTCATGTCGTTTTTATTTCTATTCTTTCTATGTCGTGACGAGGTGCTCCTGTTGCCTGATTTGACGCGTGACCAGACTTTCCTTGATGAGACGCCCCGAAGCCGGACCCACATACAAGACACAGAGGATCACAGACCGATCGGCGATTACTACAGCTCACCATGTCGTGTCCTCCTTTATAAGTCATGCCCCTGAAGAGTAGAGTCTACATGTCA
This sequence comes from Rana muscosa, assembly GCA_029206835.1. NCBI lineage: Eukaryota > Metazoa > Chordata > Amphibia > Anura > Ranidae > Rana > Rana muscosa. Next base: position 727,294,326 of record CM055118.1, read on the forward strand.
AGCCGTTTTCCTTTTTATGGACTAAGGACTGATTCATTTCCGGGTGTAAGAAGCAGATCAACTTTCATCGAGGGACACATGGGGTGCATATGACAAAAAAAGGGAGGACTGTTGTGAAAAAAATGTATTAATGTATGTTGTCAGATGTCCCCCCAGTGTCAGTTTTGCTGTAATGCGCTCATCTGAGCGTATTTGCACATACAGACGTTGGTGGAAGATCGGTGGCGGGAAAATCTTCCTATGGAAACAGCGATGTTTGCTCCATTTAGAGATGTTGTTTTACGCCCCGTCTGGGGACTGGCCACCTCCTGACGGGGGGCGTTAAATGACTCCGAGCGCACAGATCTGTGTCCACAAGAACAGTAGCATAACTATACAACAATTGTGGTCCATTGAGCCATAATTGTCGTATAGTTTCCGTCATTGGAAGCAGTGCATGTCACTGATAGTCTATTTGAATGTATACATGTCTGTGATTGGTTATTATTGTATTGAAACCTTTAAGCTCATGTACTTTATTATATAAGACATCGTGTTAGAGGGATGTCCTTATATGGACGTTTGCTGTGTAAAGAGGACATCATGTGATGACCACTCCCATGGAGGTCACATGCTGTGACCACTCCCATGGGGGAGGTGATTACCTGCTGGTGAGATCTTTTGAGTTTAATAAAAGCCTATGATTAGGCGTCGGCTTGGCAGTCATGCTGGTCTGCTGAGATGAGAACATAAGCTGTGTGGTGCTGGCTTTCCTTGAATGAATGATGGAATGAATGGTGAGTGGATCTAAGCAAACCTTAGTTATAGATAGCATTATTGCAAAAATATGAATCTGAAGTGTGCTTATTTAGCACAAGGCAAAGATGGCTGTGTGCTCTGCAAACAACCTATCTTGCCATTACATATCACGTCCACAGCCACCCCTCTGTCCAAGGTTTTACTTACCGTTTTAATTAAAAGAAATCAGGTTTGTCTGACAACTTCTGTCTTCCATGAATCCATGCTGTCTGTTACTTAAAATATTTTTTTCCAGCAAGAACTCGTTTTTGTGGTCTTTTATTAAACCACCGGTATGCCGTGGATCAAGACGGTAGGATGGTAGCTATTGGCCTGCAGCAAGGTATTAGCAGCAGTTGCCTTCCGATTAGTGTTTGTGTCAAGTCTGTCTCCTTTCAGGCTATTTGGAGGTCCAAGAAGGGTAGGGTATGGGCATGGAAAAGGTAAGTCAGTCTGATGTTCCTATCGTTCTTGTTTAACACCTCCATGAATTCAACAAGTTGGTCACTAGAGTCCCCCCCCCCCCCAGAGCATCAGGACATCATTGATGTACCTTATCCATAAGAGACTATGTCTAAGGTACATCTAAGACACATAAACAATCTCCTCTTCCCATAATCCCAGGTTGAGGCAAGCATATGCCGGGGCCTAATGGGCCCCCATGGAGGCCCCGCTCAATTGTAGATAGCTGGTGCCCAAGAATTCTCCCCATTCACACCTGAGACCTTGTAACACTAATGAGTCACATGACACTGGGGAGGGAAAATAGCTAATTGGCCCCAATTTGGACATTTTCACTTTGGGGTCTACTCACTTTTGTTGCCAGCGTTTGTAGACATTAATGGCTGTGTGTTGAGTTATTTTCAGGGGACAGAAAATTTACACTGTTATACAAGCTGTACATTCACTACTTTACATTGTAGCAAAGTGCCATTTCTTAAGTGTTGTCACATGAAAAGATATAATAAAATATTTACAAAAATGTAAGGGGGTGTACTCACTTTTGTGAGATACGTTATATGTGTGGGAGCCTACACACACACACACACACACAGGTAGTGCTACAGTTGCCAGAGGTGGCCATCTTAACTGCTGTGTTGAATGTGTTTGGGAGGGAGGCAGAAAAAATGGGAAAATGGCTGCCTCAGATATACTGTATGATATATATTACACATACCTGTTATAGTGTTCCTAGAGTATGAGGCATGTTTATGACTGATATCTTTGCTTGAAAGGATATCTTGGCTCATTTCTTTGATTATTGAATGCTACAACAAAGTCTCAAACACAAGAGTGTGTCTTTATTTCATTAGAGGGTCACTCAATATTTTCCTTTATGTTTGAAGCCATATACATGGGTTATTACTGAAATATATATTTCATTAACAAAACTGGTGATGTAGTGTGTTTTTGTATTTTTATTTGGGGGGGGGGGGGCATTGTACATGTTGTAAAGCAAGTTTTTACTTATTTATATCATTAAAAGTTATATTTTATTTTATACAGGGTTATATACCCAGATTTCATTTATATATATATATATATATATATATATATATATATATATATATATATATATATATACACCTTTGGATTAGGAAAAGAATATCCAAACATAACTATGACTTCATTGATTAAATGTTTTTTTACTAGCATACCCAAAGTCTTAACAGATAAAACCCTACATAAAGTAAGACTGTTGTAAATGTGTAAATGTAAATGCTCCATTATTAAGTAAATCCAGTGATAAATTCTCTGACATGAAAATCACTGATCTATGTTCGTCAGACACAGAATTAGGAAAGTCCTTGATATTTAGCTTCTAAAACTTCAGTGTTCAGTGATGGCAAACATGTATAAAAATGGCAAGAAATTGATTTGCAGTGAAATGCATAAGCACTGATTGCATCACCGATTTTTTTTTTTTCCATTTCTTAACTCAGGTGGTATTTATGTTAAAGGATTTAAACTGATCTGAGGATACTGTTCTGTCAACATCTTAGCTGACTTTAATAAAAATCTTAAGAGCTAATATATTGGTTATTTCTTGAATATTAACCCACAGGAGAATATAAAGCTGTTGATGACATACTGCATGTTTGATTTTTCATTCTTATTTATGATACAAAAACAAAAAGTTGAATTCCTTCAAGGCAAAACTAAGGTCCGATATTTTAAAATGATTTATCTCTTCTGTCGTAAAAATATATATGTCGATTTAAAATAGAAATTAAGGGACCTCATGCAAAAATAATTGTGTGTTGTCTCCCTCCATAGCAAACTCTTATTTGAGCATACAGCCTGACTGGCCAGGAAAGGGAGGACAGCAAGCGTGTGCCCTCTTCCTGACCTATACCAAGTTACATGTCCTCAGAATAATGAAGGTACTTTGCCAGGGGCCCTTTCTTGGCAGAGCACCTTGTCCCCATATTGATGAGGACAAGGAACTCGTCCCTGGTTCAGTATATGTGGGGGAATCTGGCATGGGACTTAATAGCATCTTGCTCCTTGCTGGAAGTTAAATTTTCTAGCCTGGCCACTGAATGTAAACAATTCCAATTGACATCACTAACCAAATATTGTCATGACTACTGGGGGGAGGCCACACATTTTATTCTCAGGTCTCCCCTTAATATCCATACCAGGCCCTTATCCAGGATAAGGGTCTGGTAGGGATTTTGGGGGGTACAGCTTCATTATTTGTTATGGAATGCCATGCTTACCATCATTCTTACCATCATGCATTATGTGTTGCATTACCAGGTAACCCAATCCTTTACAGTTTCAGAAGATAAATAAAACATCTGATGCACTGGCACTCACTAAGAGTTGTTACATGGACCTTTTTGTCACCAGATTGAGAAGACCATTCCTTTAACAGACAATACCTATGTGTGCTCTACATAAATTTACCCCCTTGTCAAGTGTTACCTATTTTCTCTTAGGGTGATTTAGAGCCATAAGCCAGGGGTGAGAGACCACTTGAAATTTGAGAGTTACTACCCTGACTTAATTGATGCTGATATAACATGCTGTTTTCAAAATGATAAATAACAATAACAGTATAAGACAAATAGCCCTATAGTCATTTACATTTGTTTTAACTGATGTTATGTGATAGTGTTATGCACACTCTGGAGACAGCTGAGCAGTGGCGGTGCGTCCATAAAGGGCACCACTCTATCACTAGGGATGAGCTTCGTGTTCGAGTCGAACATACGTTCGACTCGAACATCGGCTGTTCGATCGTTCGACGAAGATCGAACGATTTGGGCCGTTCGCGCCAAATTCGAGTGACGCGAACGGCCCACAATGCACTACGCCATCGCAGTGTCATCCAGGCGCTGTGATTGGCCAAGCATGCACTGTGACCCCGCATGCTTGGCCAATCACAGCGCCGGCAGCGAGGAGAGCAATGATTGGCCACAGGCAGGATGCCTGTGGCCAATTATTGCTGAGGGTGTTTAGTACACGCCCCACACTATAAAAGGCCGCCAGCACGGCGGCCTAGTGTAGTGTGTTCCGGAGCAGGGATAGAGCAGCATAGGCAGGGACAGTGACTGTTATTTCTTTCTTGCTTAACCTGGATTCCTTTAGTTTAGGGAAAGAGAAGGATAGGTAGGGAGAGTGTCAGTGTGTTTTGTGCTTGTGCTATAGTGTGCTTAAAAAAAACATTTATTCTAGGGACAGAAAACTGTAGGTAGGGACAGTGTCAGTTTCTTTCACTCTGCAAGTCCTTGTTTCCAGGGACCTGGAAGGACAGTGAGTGAATTGTCCTTGTGCTATATTGTGCTTAAAAAAACATTTATTCTAGGGACAGAAAACTGTAGGTAGGGAGAGTGTCAGTTTCTTTCACTCTGCAAGTCCTTGTTTCCAGGGACCTGTAAGGACAGTGAGTGAATTGTCCTTGTGCTATATTTTGCTTAAAAAAAACATTTATTCTAGGGACAGAAAACTGTAGGTAGGGAGAGTGTCAGTTTATTTCACTCTGCAAGTCCTTGTTTCCAGGGACCTGGAAGGACAGTGAGTGAATTCTCCTTGTGCTATATTGTGCTTAAAAAAAACATTTATTCTAGGGACAGAAAACTGTAGGTAGGGACAGTGTCAGTTTCTTTCACTCTGCAAGTCCTTGTTTCCAGGGACCTGTAAGGACAGTGAGTGAATTGTCCTTGTGCTATATTGTGATTAAAAAAAACATTTTTTCTAGGGACAGAAAACTGTAGGTAGGGAGAGTGTTTTTTTTCTTTCACTCTGCAAGTCCTTGTTTCCAGGGACCTGTAAGGACAGTGAGTGAATTGTCCTTGTGCTATATTGTGCTTAAAAAAAACATTTATTCTAGGGACAGAAAACTGTAGGTAGGGAGAGTGTCAGTTTATTTCACTCTGCAAGTCCTTGTTTCCAGGGACCTGGAAGGACAGTGAGTGAATTGTCCTTGTGTTATATTGTGATTAAAAAAAACATTTTTTCTAGGGACAGAAAACTGTAGGTAGGGAGAGTGTTTTTTTTCTTTCACTCTGCAAGTCCTTGTTTCCAGGGACCTGGAAGGACAGTGAGTGAATTCTCCTTGTGCTATATTGTGCTTAAAAAAAACATTTATTCTAGGGACAGAAAACTGTAGGTAGGGAGAGTGTCAGTTTATTTCACTCTGCAAGTCCTTGTTTCCAGGGACCTGTAAGGACAGTGAGTGAATTGTCCTTGTGCTATATTGTGCTTAAAAAAAACATTTATTCTAGGGACAGAAAACTGTAGGTAGGGAGAGTGTCAGTTTATTTCACTCTGCAAGTCCTTGTTTCCAGGGACCTGGAAGGACAGTGAGTGAATTGTCCTTGTGTTATATTGTGATTAAAAAAAACATTTTTTCTAGGGACAGAAAACTGTAGGTAGGGAGAGTGTTTTTTTTCTTTCACTCTGCAAGTCCTTGTTTCCAGGGACCTGGAAGGACAGTGAGTGAATTCTCCTTGTGCTATATTGTGCTTAAAAAAAACATTTATTCTAGGGACAGAAAACTGTAGGTAGGGAGAGTGTCAGTTTATTTCACTCTGCAAGTCCTTGTTTCCAGGGACCTGTAAGGACAGTGAGTGAATTGTCCTTGTGCTATATTGTGATTAAAAAAAACATTTTTTCTAGGGACAGAAAACTGTAGGTAGGGAGAGTGTTTTTTTTCTTTCACTCTGCAAGTCCTTGTTTCCAGGGACCTGTAAGGACAGTGAGTGAATTGTCCTTGTGCTATATTGTGATTAAAAAAAACATTTTTTCTAGGGACAGAAAACTGTAGGTAGGGAGAGTGTTTTTTTTCTTTCACTCTGCAAGTCCTTGTTTCCAGGGACCTGTAAGGACAGTGAGTGAATTGTCCTTGTGCTATATTGTGCTTAAAAAAAACATTTATTCTAGGGACAGAAAACTGTAGGTAGGGAGAGTGTCAGTTTATTTCACTCTGCAAGTCCTTGTTTCCAGGGACCTGGAAGGACAGTGAGTGAATTGTCCTTGTGCTATATTGTGATTAAAAAAAACATTTTTTCTAGGGACAGAAAACTGTAGGTAGGGAGAGTGTTTTTTTTCTTTCACTCTGCAAGTCCTTGTTTCCAGGGACCTGTAAGGACAGTGAGTGAATTGTCCTTGTGCTATATTGTGCTTAAAAAAAACATTTATTCTAGGGACAGAAAACTGTAGGTAGGGAGAGTGTCAGTTTATTTCACTCTGCAAGTCCTTGTTTCCAGGGACCTGGAAGGACAGTGAGTGAATTGTCCTTGTGCTATATTGTGATTAAAAAAAACATTTTTTCTAGGGACAGAAAACTGTAGGTAGGGAGAGTGTTTTTTTTCTTTCACTCTGCAAGTCCTTGTTTCCAGGGACCTGTAAGGACAGTGAGTGAATTGTCCTTGTGCTATATTGTGCTTAAAAAAAACATTTATTCTAGGGACAGAAAACTGTAGGTAGGGAGAGTGTCAGTTTATTTCACTCTGCAAGTCCTTGTTTCCAGGGACCTGGAAGGACAGTGAGTGAATTGTCCTTGTGTTATATTGTGATTAAAAAAAAACATTTTTTCTAGGGACAGAAAACTGTAGGTAGGGAGAGTGTTTTTTTTCTTTCACTCTGCAAGTCCTTGTTTCCAGGGACCTGTAAGGACAGTGAGTGAATTGTCCTTGTGCTATATTGTGCTTAAAAAAAACATTTATTCTAGGGACAGAAAACTGTAGGTAGGGAGAGTGTCAGTTTATTTCACTCTGCAAGTCCTTGTTTCCAGGGACCTGGAAGGACAGTGAGTGAATTGTCCTTGTGCTATATTGTGATTAAAAAAAACATTTTTTCTAGGGACAGAAAACTGTAGGTAGGGAGAGTGTTTTTTTTCTTTCACTCTGCAAGTCCTTGTTTCCAGGGACCTGTAAGGACAGTGAGTGAATTGTCCTTGTGCTATATTGTGCTTAAAAAAAACATTTATTCTAGGGACAGAAAACTGTAGGTAGGGAGAGTGTCAGTTTATTTCACTCTGCAAGTCCTTGTTTCCAGGGACCTGGAAGGACAGTGAGTGAATTGTCCTTGTGTTATATTGTGATTAAAAAAAAACATTTTTTCTAGGGACAGAAAACTGTAGGTAGGGAGAGTGTTTTTTTTCTTTCACTCTGCAAGTCCTTGTTTCCAGGGACCTGTAAGGACAGTGAGTGAATTGTCCTTGTGCTATATTGTGCTTAAAAAAAACATTTATTCTAGGGACAGAAAACTGTAGGTAGGGAGAGTGTTTTTTTTCTTTCACTCTGCAAGTCCTTGTTTCCAGGGACCTGTAAGGACAGTGAGTGAATTGTCCTTGTGCTATATTGTGCTTAAAAAAAACATTTATTCTAGGGACAGAAAACTGTAGGTAGGGAGAGTGTCAGTTTATTTCACTCTGCAAGTCCTCGTTTCCAGGGACCTGGAAGGACAGTGAGTGAATTGTCCTTGTGCTATATTGTGATTAAAAAAAACATTTTTTTTAGGGACAGAAAACTGTAGGTAGGGAGAGTGTTTTTTTTCTTTCACTCTGCAAGTCCTTGTTTCCAGGGACCTGTAAGGACAGTGAGTGAATTGTCCTTGTGCTATATTGTGATTAAAAAAAACATTTTTTCTAGGGACAGAAAACTGTAGGTAGGGAGAGTGTCAGTTTCTTTCACTGTGAAAGTCCTTGTTTCAAGGGACAGAGAAGGACACCTGAAGGTAGCCCTTATTGCTTTTTTCCCATCTCCCTGCAGGCCATCTATTAGAATGTCTGGAAGGCAAACAAGGAGAGGCAGACAGTCAGGAGGCAATAAAAGAGGGCAAGCAGGCTCTGTGTCTGGGGGCAACAGTGCTGGTCGTGGACGCGGTGCATTGTCATCAGCACATGGCCATGGGACACGCTTGTCCTTCTTTTCGGCAGCTGGACATGTTGAGCCACATCATGCCGAAGACTTGGTAGAGTGGATGACCAAGCCCTCCTCCTCCTCCTCATCCTCTCTCACCCAGGCTCAGGGTACTGGAAAAGCAGCTGCCAAAGCGTCGTCTTCCCTGGTATCAATGTCAGACAAATCATCAGTCACTCCTTCCCTAGACCCACCATGTCCTCCTCCTGAGGAGTCCCCCGAACTGTTTCAGCACAGTGTTGGGTACATGCTCCAGGAGGATGCCCAGCGTTTCGAAGGGTCTGATGATGAAACCCAGCTAGAGGAAGGCAGTAGCGTGAGAGCAGACAGAGGGGATGCTCAAGAAGGACACCAATCTGGCAGTCATGTTCCAGCAGCTGCAGCATACTGCCAGATTGGCTCCAGTGAAGAGGAGGGAGGGGATGATGAGGTCACTGACTCCACGTGGGTGCCTAATAGGAGAGAGGAGGAGGAGGAGGATGAGGAGGAGGCACATCTCCAACGAGGCAGGATGCCCTTTGGTGGCCAGCGTAAGGGCAGTACACCGACGGAATCACACCGCAGAGCTCCGCCTGTGCAGGGCGCTGCCTCTGCCCGTCATTCAAAAAGTTCTTTGGTGTGGGCCTTTTTTGAGGCTAGTGCATCAGATCGCACAGCTGCTGTTTGCAACATATGTCTCAAGCGTATATCGCGTGGCCAAAACATCAGCCGCTTGGGTACCACATGCCTGACCAGACATATGTTGACCTGCCATGCAGCTCGTTGGCAAGCCTACCTCAAAGACCCACACCAAAGAACAAAGCGGACCTCTCCTTGCACCGCATCAGCTGGGATCTCCAACCCCACTATAACTTCAGTCCTCTCTGAAACATGCACTGAGAGGAATGAAGGTGTAGAATTAGGTGTGTCACAGCCAAGTACTTGCGCCCACTCTGCTAGCAGTACACCGACGTCCGATTCTAGCAGGCAAATTTCCCTGCCCCAGCTGCTGGACCGTCGAAAGAAGTTCACTCCCAGCCATCCACATGCCCAGCGGTTGAATGCTAGCTTGGCTAAATTGCTAGCGCTTCAACTGCTGCCTTTTCAGTTGGTAGACTCGGCCCCCTTCCGTGAGTTTGTGCAATGTGCAGTTCCTCAGTGGCAGGTTCCCAAACGCCACTTTTTCTCACGGAAGGCTATTCCGGCTCTCTACCAGCATGTGGAAGGCAATGTCTTGGCCTCGCTGGACAGGGCGGTCAGCGGTAAGGTGCATATTACCGCTGACTCATGGTCCAGCAGGCATGGACAGGGACGTTACCTTTCTTTCACGGCCCATTGGGTCACTCTTTTGGCAGCTGGGAAGGATTCAGGACAAGGTGCAGTAGTGTTGGAGGTTGTCCCACCGCCACGCCTCCAAAATGCTACTACTGGTTGTGACACACCTCTCTCCTCCACCCCCTCCTCTTCTTCTTCCTCCATGGCCTCTTCCTGTGGTTTGTCCTATGAACCAGCGGTGCTCCGTAGCCGTTCACGGGGCTACGCAAGTACGCAGGCAAAAAGATGCCATGCCGTGCTTGCGCTGGTGTGTTTGGGGGACAGAAGCCACACTGGGGCAGAGGTCCTGTCTGCTCTGCAGGGCCAGGCCGAGAGGTGGTTGACGCCACGCCAGCTTAAGCCAGGAATGGTGGTTTGCGACAATGGCACCAACCTCCTCTCCGCCCTCCGACAGGGACAACTGACCCATGTGCCCTGTGTGGCTCACGTCCTTAACCTGGTGGTGCAGCGCTTCTTGGGCAGGTACCCGGGCTTACAGGATGTCCTGAGGCAGGCCAGGAAAGTCTGTGTGCATTTCCGCAGATCTTATAATGCCAGTGCTCGCCTGGCTGAGCTGCAAAAGGAGTTGAACCTGCCCAAGAACCGCCTTATATGTGACATGCCCACCAGGTGGAACTCAACGTTGGCCATGCTGCAGCGGCTGCACACGCAGCAGAGGGCCATCAATGAGTACCTGTGCGACTACGGCACCAGGACAGGGTCAGGGGAGCTTGGTTTTTTTTCTCCACGCCAGTGGGGCATGATCAGGGATGCATGCACTGTCCTGGCACCATTTGAGGAGGCCACGAGGATGGTGAGCAGTGACAGTGCATGCATCAGTGACACTGTACCTCTTGTCCACCTGTTGGAGCACACGCTGCGTGGAATAATGGACAGGGCACTTGAGGCAGAACAGAGGCAGGAAGAGGAGGACTTCCTTGCCTCTCAAGGCCCCCTTTACCCAGACAGTGTTCCTTCTGTCCCACCCATCGCACAGGAAGAGGAGGAGGAGGAGGAGGAGGAGGAGGAGGAGGAGGAGGAGGATTGTGTCAGCATGGAGGTGGAGGCTGGCACTCAGCATCATCAGCAGCAGTCTTTTAGGGATGATTTACAGTCCCAAGAAACCAGTGGACTTGTACGTGGCTGGGAGGAGGTGGCTGCGGATCATGTCGTCCTTAGTGACCCAGAGGACTCCGGAGCGAATGCCTCAGCAAACCTACGCTGCATGGCCTCCCTGATCCTGCAAAGTCTGCGGAAGGATCCTCGTATTCTTCGGATCAAGGAGAGGGACCATTACTGGCTGGCCACTCTCCTTGATCCACGGTACAAGGGTAAGGTTGCGGACCTTATGTTACCGTCGCAGAGGGAGCAGAGGATGAGACAACTCCGGGAGGCCTTGCAGAAAGGTCTGTGCAACGCGTTCCCAGAGACTGGGAGGTTGCAAACTCCTGGTCCTGGACAACGAGTTGCTGAGGCTTCGGCCAGTCAAAGAAGGAGCGGTGGGGAAGGTGGCCGTCTGACCGATGCGTTCAGACAATTCTTTAGTCCGCAGCCCCAAAGTATGATCGGTTCCAGCAACCATCGCCAGCGTCTGATAAACATGGTGCAGGAATATCTAGGGGCAAGGTCAGACTTGGACACCTTCCCCACCGAAAATCCTCTGGCTTACTGGGTCTTGAGGATGGATCACTGGCCAGAGCTTGCACAGTATGCAATTGAGCTACTGGCCTGTCCTGCATCCAGCGTTCTTTCGGAACGCACATTCAGTGCTGCTGGAGGATTTGTCACGGATCACAGGGTGCGCCTGTCCACCGACTCGGTTGATCGACTGACTTTCATCAAGATGAACCAGTCTTGGATCACCACCAGCTACCACACACCTGATGCTGATATAACAGACTAATTGATTTTAACATGTCACATCCCTTCAAGACTGATGCTGATGCTGAGTGCCTGTGCTGTTATGTTGACTGGCTATCCTCCTCCTCCGAGTCCTCAATGATACGATTGATGATGATAGCTTGTAAGATCATTTTTGTTTATGGGTGCCGCCACCAGTGCCTAACGCCCAATTTTTCAGCCCCTGTTTAACAGGGGCGTGTAATTACAATTTTTGAAGCAATACTTTGCAACAGGGCTCATTGCTGTGCTCCAAGTACAGTATCTGTGAGGAGTTGCAGTGTTGTGCCACCAGTGCCTAAGGCCCAATTTTTCAGCCCCTGTTTAACAGGGGCGTGTCATTACAATTTTTGAAGCAATACTTTGCAACAGGGCTCATTGCTGTGCTCCAAGTACAGTATCTGTGAGGGGTTGCAGTGTTGTGCCACCAGTGCCTAAGGCCCAATTTTTCAGCCCCTGTTCAACAGGGGCATGTAATTACAATTCTTGATCTAATAATTCACAGCAGGGCCCATTGCTGCACCCACCAAGAGTAACTGTCAGGGCTTACAGTGTTGTGGCACCAGCACCACCATCAAAGGCCCAATTTTTACTACCACTGTTCAACAATTATATGTAATTAAAATTCCTGATATAATAGTTGACAGCAGGGCGTTCCAGCACCAACCAAGAGTAACTGTGAGTGCTTACAGTGTTGTGCCAACACCAACAACTAAGGGGCCTATTTCTGCAGAGTATATACGGCAGGTCCCTACTTTCAAACATCCAACTTACAAACGACTCCTACTTGCAAACGCAAGAAGACAACAGGAAGTGAGAGGAAATCTACCACTAGGAAGGAAAATTCTCTCCTGTAAGAATAAATATGGGAGAAAGGTGTCTCCTCTGTACTGATGCTTTATCAGCAATCCTTGTTTCAAGAAAAACACCACATTTCAAAAACAGTTGTCATTGGGACGGAAAGTGAGGTGAAATGTTCTGAACAGGGGCACAGACAGCAAAACAAATGTTACAGGGGTGATAACCCTTACCTATGTTTTCCAAAAAGTTTAAAAATAGATTTTTGGTCTGGAGCTACACTTCAACAATGTACCTGTTCAAAATTACAAACAGACTCTACATAAGAACAAACCTACAGTCCCTGTCTTGTATGCACCGCCTGTATAGGGCTGTTCAGAGTATATAGGGCCTTTTTTATTTTATGTGCGGGGTTCCCCTTAATATCCATACAAGACCCAAAGGGGCTGGTAATGGGCTGGGGTAGGGGGGGGGTCATGGGGTAGCTATGCCATTTTTCTTAAAGAATTTCATCCATATTACCGGGACCAGACATTACATTAAAGCCGCAAGCAGTTTTAAATGGCTTTTTTTTCCTTTAGAAGTGTCATTTTGTGCAGGGACAGTTCTAAACACGGGAAACACGTGGCACTTCACAGGCATACTTTAGACACCCCCCAGGTACGATATTTAAAGGAATATTTGACTTTTTTTTTTCACTTTATGCATCATTAAAATGACTGCTCCCGAAAAACGACCGTTTTTAAAACTTCTTTTTGCATTGATACATGTCCCCTGGTGCAGAACCCGGGTTCCCAAACCCTTTTTAGGACAATAACATGCATAATAGTTGTTATAATTAGCACTTTAGAATTCGAACGTTCGCATCCATTGTATTTAATAGGGTTCTAATGTTCGTTCGAACTTTCGGTCCGTTCGCGGGTTCTGGTGCGAACCGAACCCGGGGGTGTTCGGCTCATCACTATCTATCACCATAGATAGATTCATGCAATCCATGAATCTATCTATCTATGGTCGCTGCTGACACCCCCAATTCAGGTGCCCAGCCAATTTTCGGGCGCAGGGCACCCGTATTACAGTGGCGGGGGTGTTTTTTTTATAAGCACCTGATTAGAGCCAGGTGCCATAGCCATAGGCTCTAATAGGCGCCCAAAGGCTCTAATAGGCGCCCAAAACAGTGAACAGCGGGTGCCATGCTGGGCGTTCACTGTTCACTCAGCTGTGTGTTAGAAAAGCGAAGGAATTTGCTTTGCTAACACTGAACCGCCTCTCAGCCAATCAGGTCTGTTACCGGTCACCTGATTGGCTGAAACGTCAGGAGCTGTGATTGGACGCCTGAGAGAGGATGGAAGAAGACATGGAGGACGTGCAGGAGACCGCAGTTGACCCGCTGCAAGACAGGTAAGTGCCGGGCAGCATCTGATGGGGCACAGTAGTGGCAATTGATGGGCACACTGGCAGCATCTAATGGGGCACAGTAGTGGCAATTGATGGGCACACTGGCAGCATCTGATGGGGCACAGTAGCGGCAATTGATCGGCACACTGGCAGCATCTGATGGGGCACAGTAGCGGCAATTGATCGGCACACTGGCAGCATCTGATGGGGCACAGTAGCGGCAATTGAACGGCACACTGGCCACCTCTGATGGGGGACAGTAGCAGCAATTGATCGGCACACTGGCAGCATCTGATGGGGCACAGTAGGGGAAAATGATCGGCACACTGGCAGAATTTGATGGGGCACAGTAGCGACAATTGATGGGCACACTGGCAGCATCTAATGGGGCACAGTAGCGACAATTGATCGGCACACTGGCAGCATTTGATGGGGAACAGTAGCGGCAATTGATGGGCACACTGGCAGCATCTGATGGGGCACAGTAGCGGCAATTGATGGGCACACTGGCAGCATCTGATGGGGCACAGTAGCGGCAATTGATGGGCACACTGGCAGCATCTGATGGGGCAGAGTAGCGGCAATTGATGGGCACACTGGCAGCATCTGATGGGGCACAGTAGCGGCAATTAATCAGCACACTGGCAGCATCTGATGGGGCACAGTAGCAGCAATTGATCGGCACGCTGGCAGCATCTTATGGGGCACAGTAGCGGCAATTGATCGGCACACTGGCAGCATTTGATGGGGCACAGTAGCGACAATTGATGGACACACTGGCAGCATCTGATGGGGCACAGTAGCGGCAATTGATTGGCACACTAGCAGCATTTCATGGGGCACAGTAGCGGAAATTGATGGGCACACTGGCAGCATTTGATGGGGCACACTGGTGGCAATTGATGGGCACAGTGTCAGCAATTGATGGGTACAGTGGCTGCGTTTGATGGCACATTGGCAGAAATGTATGGGTAAAGTGGCTGCGTTTGATGGCACAGTGGCGAAAATTTATGGGTACTGTGGCTGCGTTTGATGGCACAGTAGCTGTGTTTGGCACAGTAGCGGCGTTTGATGGGCACAGTGGCTGCAATTGATGGGTTTTTTTTCCAGTTTGTTTGCGCCCCTTCAAAAATGTTAAGCACCAGACACCATTGCAGCTGAGTGTTATCAGCATGAAGTCATGCAGCTGACAGAGTATAATCTGCCACCCGGTCTGATGCCTCTACCTGCCAGAACCTAGAGCCATCACTGACAGAGAGCACATTAAGCTAAATTAAAGGGCATAAATAATTTTTTTACAGAAAACATGCTCAGCTATGATAAATTGCAAATGAACATTCAAATTCCTCAGAAGCCCAATCATGACTGGTGATTTGGTGAAGTGGCTATAAAGCCTAAACATTTTTTACCTTATTGCATTCCCTGCATTAAGATAACAAAATGTTGAGGTAGCAGCATGGACCCTCACTCCTCCCTTATGCTTTCCTGAGCCCTCGCTCAATCCAGTGCTGTGGATCGCCCCACTCACCCCACTCCGCACTCACACTGCTTCTGTCCGTCAAATCCTGTGAAAAGGGAGCTGATGGGAGTCAGCTGCACTGTCTGTGTCTATGGATGCAAGCAGAGCAGCTCAGGGCCTAGCCCACACTAAGAAGAGGGGAGCCAGAGGAGAGGAGCACACAGAGCAGGTACGTATATTATATTTGTTATTTAAAATATGTACTTTAAAATCACTTCAACTTGATAGATATAGGTATTTTTTCAACTAATTAAATATGTAGCGGGCACTCGTCCCACACTCCCAATCCCCTCTTTTGAAGTTCTCGCTTGCAATGTCTCTGGTCTAGGGGTATGATGGGAAAGGGAGTGCGGCCGCTACGCCAGGCTTCCACCACAGATGTATAAGTGGTATTGGCCAGAGTTATTTCTTTACCCTCGGGCTTGTATCGTGCATCGAATCCAATCGTCTGCTAGGAAACTGAGTCTCACACCGTTGCAAGTCCAACACTCCTTTATTCAGAGACTTACTTGCTTACAAACAGAACAGGAGGTGTGAAAGTGTAGATACATAGGCTCAGACACAAGTTCTTTCCTCCACTCTCCTCCAAAGAGTGGGCTATGGTCTCCGCACATGGGAAATTCACCTTCCGGACGGTCTCCGTCAAGAGACTCACCTGTCACCAGTAGTATGCTGCACCGGGTCTTCAGATGAGGAGCTCTCCCCGGTCCATTACGTCCACCTCGGATTAAGGCGTCCACCTCCGGAGCACCCTAGGATCCTTCCCTCACGGAACTCAGTGTTGGGCACTGAGTCCCGGACCTCCTTCCAAGTACCTCATCTCAGGCTAAAGGTGCCTGAGATGGAACGCGACCTCCGGTGGTCCTCCAGGCCTAGTGCCCAGAGGACGAAAACATGAACTCCATCCGCAGGCTAAAGGTGCCAGGGACAACGAACCCCGTGACAAAATGGCCGGCCCCCTTTATACCCCCCTTCGGCGTGCGTAACGGGTTCCCCGCCCCACCACACGGCTGCCGAAGTAGGACAAAAAGGGATTCGACCCAGCAATGATTCGCCCGTCGGCTCAAAGTGACAGTGCCACCCGGTGGACCGCCGGAGATACACCACTGGTGTCACCGCAAAAAAAAAAAAAAATTACTAGCGGGAAAGTAAACACCCGCTACAAATAATTTTACAATGTATGTTAATAAATAATGATCCCATCTAAAGTGTACATTCAATGGTTAATGTTTATTGTGTCTAGAAAAAGTAAATACTTTTTTTTATTGCCAAAAATTTTATTGGAAGGAAAACAATATGGCACATACATGAGTAAAGCCATACACAGCATACGGTCGAAAGTCAGACATAACACACCCACACAGGGGTGGATAGGAACATTCTGAGACAAATGAGCATGTACAACTTTAAAAAAATTGAGATCGTAGGAGGGACCTGATCAACAGAAAAATAATGCAGACATATATCTACAGAAATGTCCCATTGTGGTCGACCAAAGGAGGTAGACAAGTAACATTCATTAACATCCCCAATAGGCAGTTGACACACAGGTTTTGTAAAAAGGGGAAGGGGTCCGGTGGCTTAAATTTAGCTGTATAAATTAGTAACCCTCAAGCAAGAGGGGGAAAGAACCAAAAAAGAAAGGATGTAGAGGGGAAGGAGGGAAGGGACCTTGCCATGGTGGACAACAGCCTTCATTCCCAAAAGCAAGGAAAAAATAGGGGGACTTCAGGCATAAGCTCTTGGATCACAAGTGGAGCAATCACGTAGTAAAATAAAAGACTGGATGGTAGTCAAGCCAGGGCTGCTAGACGGAAAGAAATTTATCATGCTTACCCTTCAAAATCCCAGTAAGCTCTTCATTGATGAAGATGCCCTGTATTCTAGATTTAACCCCCTGAAACCTAAGGGAAGGGGACTTCCACACCTGGGCTATAGTTTTGTAAGGTAATCCAGATTCCCAGCACCAGAAGACCAGTGAGGGCTTATGCTCATATTCCCTCTGGGGCTATCTCTTGGCCTGTTTCTGCTTCCCAGCTGAGCATTGCTGGAGATTTTATGGGGAGGTTAAGTTAATTTAGATATTGATACATGGTTAAAATAGTGCCCTTATCCCTGGAGGAGAATCTACACATGTGTTCAAAAGTATTGGTAGAATTTGTTGCCCCAGTTGGTAATGGGTTGAATAAAAGTGGCTGATCTGTAAATATTTATAAAACTCTGTTCTAGGTAGGGCATATTTCCTTTGCAGGGAGGTGAAAGAGTTAAAAGGGGTTCCCGGGAAAAGGCTTCTAGGATGGTTAAGCCATTCTTTGTCCATAGGGAGAAATCTTGGGTAGAGTTGAATACAGTAGGAATCCTAGAGTATTTTGATTTATAAAGAGACCAGGTTTGTAGTGATTGGCTAACCACTTCATTTAAGGGTGTTAAATCTTTGGTTCTAATTTGGTCTATTCATAAAAGACCTGGAAGGTAATATGGGTTTAATGAGGCCCGTTTGAATCGGAGCCATGGTATATCTTCTGGGGGGTGTGCCATTGTGCTAGTTGGATTAACCTTGCAGAAACATAATATAGCCATAAGTTTGGTAATCTCATTTCTCCCAGGGCCGTTGGTCTATACCAGGGATCCTCAAACTATGGCCCTCCAGCTGTTGCGGAACAACAAATCCCATGAGGCATTGCAAAACTCTGACATTCACAGACATGACTAGGCCTGATGGGAATTG
The DNA here is from genome assembly GCA_029206835.1 of Rana muscosa. Lineage (NCBI taxonomy): Eukaryota > Metazoa > Chordata > Amphibia > Anura > Ranidae > Rana > Rana muscosa. The sequence goes on from CM055118.1 coordinate 727,312,111, forward strand.
TAGTTCCTGAACACCTGGAGGGCTGTAGTTTGAAGACCCCTGGTCTATACAGTAGTAATTTATTCAGACGAGGCTTCTTAGCCAGCAAGATAAATACAGTCACCTCTAGGGATGAGCTTCGTGTTCGAGTCGAACACACGTTCGACTCGAACATCGGCTGTTCGATCGTTCAACGAAGATCGAACGTTATGGGCCGTTCGCGCCTAATTTGAGTGGCGCGTCACAACCCATAATTCACTGCGGCATCGCAGTGCATTGCTGGCTGATGATTGGCCAAGCATGCACTATGACCCCGCATGCTTGGCCAATCACAGCGCCGGCAGCAAGGAGAGCCATAATTGGCTATTGCAAGCAATTACAGTGGGTGTAGGTGCCTCCTGCACAGTATACGCTACCCCGTATTGCTCGTGGAGTTGTTCTGTTGTGTAACACAGACAGGCATCTGCTAACAGTTACAGTGGGTGTAGGTGCCTCCTGCACGGTATACGCTACCCCTTATTGCTCGTCGTGGTTAGTGATGAGCCGAACACCACCGGGTTCGGTTCGCACCAGAACCCGCAAACGGACCGAAAGTTCGCACGAACTTTAGAACCCTATTAAATACAATGGATGCGAACGTTCGAAATCTAAAGTGCTAATTATAACGACTATTATGCATGTTATTGTCCTAAAAAGGCTCTGGGAACCCGGGTTCTGCACCAGGGGACATGTATCAATGCAAAAAGAAGTTTTAAAAACGGTCGTTTTTCTGGAGCAGTCATTTTAACCACTTCAATACAGGGCTTTTTGTACCTATTCAATACCGGGCCTATTTTGGCACTTCTCTCCTACATGTACAAATCATCATTCTTTTGCTAGAAAATTACTCAGAACCCCCAAACATTATATATGTTTTTTTAGCAGACACCCTAGGGAATAAAATGACGGTCATTGCAACATTTTTTCTTGCACAATATTTGCGCAATAATTTTTCAAACGCCTTTTTTTTAAAAAAAAATGGTTTCATGAATTAAAAAATAACAAAACAGTAAAGTTAGCCCAATTTTTTGGGAACATATGAAAGATAATGGAATGGCGCCAAACTTCGGTACTTAAAAATCTCCATAGGCGACGCTTTAATTTTTTTTACAGGTTACCAGGTTAGAATTACAGAGGAGGTCTAGTGCTAGAATTGTTGCACGCGCTCTAACGCACGCGGCGATACCTCACATGCATGGTTTGAACGGCGTTTACATATGTGGGCGACTTGCGTGTGCATTCGCTTCTGATCGCGAGCTACCGGGGACAGGGGCGTTTTAATTTTTTTTTATTATTATTTATTTATTTATTTTACTTATTTATTTATTTTTTTACAATGATTTTACTTTTTTTTTTTTTGATCACTTTTATTCCTATTACAAGGAATGTAAACATCCCTTGTAATAGGAATGTGTGTGACAGGTTCTCTTTATTGAGAGATGCGGGGTCAATAAGACCCCACATCTCTCCTCCAGGCTGGAAAGCATGAGATCAGTGAAAATTTTTTCACTGATTTCATACTTACAGCCGCAATGGCGGCTTTGTTTACATTTGAGGACCCGGGCGTGATGTCATCACATCGCGCCCGGGCCTCCGACGATCATAGAGATGACTGGTGACCATCTGGTCACCAGTCATCTCTATGCTCATCACGTGACTCCACCAACGATGACGGAAGATTCGCTCCGGGTCCCCGATCACACGGGGGAGCCCGGAGAAGCACCGGATGGCGGCGGGAGGGGGGGGGTGTCCCCTCCCGCCGCCTATAAGAACGATCAAGCGGTGGAACCGCCGCTATGATTGTTCTTATGGTGCACAGAATCGCCGGCACTTTAAAAGGATATCTGAATGATGCCTCTAGCTGCAGGCATCATTCAGATATCCCCCTACAAACCGAGGACGTCATATGATGTCCACCCAGGATGGGAGATCCCATCTGTGGACGTCATTTGTCTATGGCTGGGTAGGGAAGTGGTTAATGATGCATAAAGTGAAAAAAAAGGTCAAATATTCCTTTAAATATCGTATCTGGGGGGTGTCTAAAGTATGCCTGTGAAGTGCCACGTGTTTCCCATGTTTAGAACTGTCCCTGCACAAAATTACATTTCTAAAGGAAAAAAAACAATTTAAAACTGCTTGCGGCTTTAATGTAATGTCTGGTCCCGGTAATATGGATGAAAATCTTTAAGAAAAATGGCATAGCTACCCCATCACACACACCCCCCCCCCCCCACCCCAGCCCATTACCAGCCCCTTTGGGTCTTGTATGGATATTAAGGGGAACCCCGCACACAAAATAAAAAAGGCCCTATATACTCTGAACAGCCGTATACAGGCGGTGCATACAAGACAGGGACTGTAGGTTTGTTCTTATGTAGAATCTGTTTGTAATTTTGAACAGGTACATTGTTTAAGTGTAGCTCCAGCCAAAAAATCTATTTTTAAGCTTTTTGGAAAACATAGGGAAGGGTTATCACCCCTGTAACATTTGTTTTGCTGTCTGTGCAGTGTGCACCTGTTCAGAACAGTTCACCTCACTTTCCGTCCTAATGACAAATGTTTTTTGAAAATTTGGGGTTTTTATTGAAACAAGAATTGGTGATAAAGAATCAGTTGAGAGGAGACACTTTGTTTCCCATATTAACTCTTACAGGAGAGAATTTGCCTTCCTAGGGGTAGATTTCCTCTCACTTCCTGTTGTATCCTTCCATTTGCAAGGAGGAGTCGTTTGTAAGTTGGATGTTTGAAAGTAGGGGCCTGCCGTATGTATATACTCAGCTGAAATTTGCCCCTTACATGTTGGTGTTGCCACAACACTGTGAGCCCTCACAGTTACTCTTGGTGGGCGCATGAATGGGCCCTGCTGTGAATTATTAGATCAAGAATTGTAATTGCATGCCCCTGTTGAACAGGGGCTGAAAAATTGGGCCTTTGGTGGTGGTGGTGGTGTTGACACAACACTGTAAGGCCTCACAGTTAGTCTTGGTGGGCGCAGGAATGAGCCCTGCTGTGAATTATTAGATCAAGAATTGTAATTACATGCCCCTGTTAAACAGGGGCTGAAAAATTGGGCCTTAGGCACAGGTGCCACAACACTGCAACCCCTCACAGATACTGTACTTGGAGCACAGCAATGAACCCTGTTGCAAAGTATTGCATCAAAAATTGTAATTACACGCCCCTGTTAAAAATTGGGCCTTAGCCACTGGTGCTGGTGCCACGACACTGCAACCACTCCCAGATACTCTAGTTGGAGTGCAGGAATGAGCCCTGCTGCAAAGCATTGCATAAAAATTGTAATAACACACCCCTGTTAAACAGGGGCTGAAAAATTGGGCCTTAGCCACTGGTGGCGGCACCCAGAAACAAAAATGTTCTTCCAAGCTATCATCGTCAATCGGATCATTGAGGAGGAGGAGGATAGTCAGTCAACATAACAGGACAGTCACTCAGCATCAGCATCAGTCTTGAAGGGATGTGACATTTGAAAATAAATTAGTCTGTTATATCAGCTTCAGGTGTTTGGTAGCTGGTGGTGATCCAAGACTGGTTCATCTTTATGAAGGTCAGTCGATCAACAGAGTCGGTGGACAGGCGCACCCTGTGATCCGTGACAAATCCTCCAGCAGCACTGAATGTGCGTTCTGAAAGAACGCTGGATGCAGGACAGGCCAGTAGCTCAATTGCATACTGTGCAAGCTCTGGCCAGTGATCCATCCTCAAGACCCAGTAAGCCAGAGGATTTTCGGTGGGGAAGGTGTCCAAGTCTGACCTTGCCCCTAGGTATTCCTGCACCATGTATATCAGACGCTGGCGATGGTTGCTGGAACCGATCATACTTTGGGGCTGCGGACTAAAGAATTGTCTGAACGCTTCGGTCAGACGGCCACCTTCCCCACCGCTCCTTCTTTGACTGACCGAAGCCTCAGCAACTCGTTGTCCAAGACCAGGAGTTTGTAACCTCCCAGTCTCTGGGAACGCATTGCACAGACCTTTCTGCAAGGCCTCCCGGAGTTGTCTCATCCTCTGCTCCCTCTGCGACGGTAAGATAAGGTCCGCAACCTTACCCTTGTACCGTGGATCAAGGAGAGTGGCCAGCCAGTAATGGTCCCTCTCCTTGATCCGAAGAATACGAGGATCCTTCCGCAGACTTTGCAGGATCAGGGAGGCCATGCAGCGTAGGTTAGCTGAGGCATTCAGTCCGGAGTCCTCTGGGTCACTAAGGACGACATGATCCGCAGCCACCTCCTCCCAGCCACGTACAAGTCCACTGGTTTCTTGGGACTGTAAATCATCCCTAAAAGACTGCTGCTGATGATGCTGAGTGGCAGGCTCCACCTCCATGCTGACACAATCCTCCTCCTCCTCTTCTTCCTGTGCGATGGGTGGGACAGAAGGAACACTGTCTGGGTAAAGGGGGCCTTGAGAGGCAAGGAAGTCCTCCTCTTCCTGCCTCTGTTCTGCCTCAAGTGCCCTGTCCATTATTCCACGCAGCGTATGTTCCAACAGGTAGACAAGAGGTACAGTGTCACTGATGCATGCACTGTCACTGCTCACCATCCTCGTGGCCTCCTCAAATGGTGCCAGGACAGTGCATGCATCCCTGATCATGCCCCACTGGCGTGGTGAAAAAAAACCCTGACCCTGTCCTGGTGCCGTAGTCGCACAGGTACTCATTGATGGCCCTCTGCTGCATGTGCAGCCGCTGCAGCATGGCCAACGTTGAGTTCCACCTGGTGGGCACGTCACATATAAGGCGGTTCTTGGGCAGGTTCAACTCCTTTTGCAGCTCAGCCAGCAGAGCACTGGCATTATAAGATCTGCGGAAATGCACACAGACTTTCCTGGCCTGCCTCAGGACATCCTGTAAGCCCGGGTACCTGCCCAAGAACCGCTGCACCACCAGGTTAAGGACGTGAGCCACACAGGGCACATGGGTCAGTTGTCCCTGTCGGAGAGCAGAGAGGAGGTTGGTGCCTTTGTCGCAAACTACCATTCCTGGCTTAAGCTGGCGTGGCGTCAACCACCTCTTGGCCTGCCCCTGCAGAGCAGACAGAACCTCTGCCCCAGTGTGGCTCCTGTCCCCCAAACACACCAGCGCAAGCACGGCATGGCATCTTTTTGCCTGCGTACTTGCGTAGCCACTTGAACGCCTACGGAGCACCGCTGGTTCCGAGGACAAAGCACAGGAAGAGGCCACGGAGGAAGAAGAAGAGGAGGGGGTGGAGGACAGAGGTGTGTCACAACCAGTAGTAGCATTTTGGAGGCGTGGCGGTGGAACAACCTCCAACACTACTGCACCTTGTCCTGCATCCTTCCCAGCTGCCAAAAGAGTGACCCAATGGGCCGTGAAAGAAAGGTAACGTCCCTGTCCATGCCTGCTGGACCATGAGTCAGCGGTAATATGCAACTTACCGCTGACCGCCCTGTCCAGCGAGGCCAAGACATTGCCTTCCACATGCCGGTAGAGAGCCGGAATCGCCTTCCGTGAGAAAAAGTGGCGTTTGGGAACCTGCCACTGAGGAACCGCACATTGCACAAACTCACGGAAGGGGGCCGAGTCTACCAACTGAAAAGGCAGCAGTTGAAGCGCTAGCAATTTAGCCAAGCTAGCATTCAACCGCTGGGCATGTGGATGGCTGGGAGTGAACTTCTTTCGACGGTCCAGCAGCTGGGGCAGGGAAATTTGCCTGCTAGAATCGGACGTTGGTGTACTGCTAGCAGAGTGCCCGCAAGTACTTGGCTGTGACACACCTAATTCTACACCTTCACTCCTCTCAGAGCAGTTTTCAGAGAGGACTGAAGGTATAGTGGGGTTGGAGATCCCAGCTGATGCGGTGCAAGAAGAGGTCAGCTTTGTTCTTTGGTGTGGGTCTTTAAGGTAGGCTTGCCAACGAGCTGCATGGCAGGTCAACATATGTCTGGTCAAGCATGTGGTGCCCAAGCGGGTGATGTTTTGGCCACGCGATATACGCTTGAGACATATGTTGCAAACAGCAGCTGTGCGATCTGATGCACTCGACTCAAAAAAGGCCCACACCAAAGAACTTTTTGAATAACGGGCAGAGGCAGCGCCCTGCACAGGCAGAGCTCTGCGGTGTGATTCCGTCGGTGTGCTGCCCTTACGCTGGCCCCCCGAGGGCATCCTGCCTCGTTGGAGATGTGCCTCCTCCTCATCCTCCTCCTCCTCCTCTCTCCTATTAGGCACCCACGTGGAGTCAGTGACCTCATCATCCCCTCCCTCCTCATCACTGGAGCCAATCTGGCAGTATGCTGCAGCTGCTGGAATATGACTGCCAGATTGGTGTCCTTCTTGAGCATCCCCTCTCTCTGCTCTCACGCTACTGCCTTCCTCTAGCTGGGTATCATCATCAGACCCTTCGAAAGGCTGGGCATCCTCCTGGAGCATGTACCCAACACTGTGCTCCAACAGTTCGGGGGACTCCTCAGGAGGAAATGTTTGGTCTAGGGAAGGAGTGACTGATGATGACATTGATACCAGGGAAGAGGACGCTTTGGCAGCTGCTTTGCCAGTACCCTGAGCCTTGGTGAGAGAGGATGAGGAGGATGAGGAGGGCTTGGTTATCCACTCTACCAAGTCTTCGGCATGATGCGGCTCAACACGTCCAGCTGCCGAAAAGAAGGACAAGCGTGTCCCATGGCCACGTGCTGATGGCGATGCACCGCGTCCACGACCAGCACTGTTGTCTCTAGACACAGAGCCTGCTTGCCCTCTTTTTTTGGCTCCTGACTGTCTGCCTCTCCTTGTTTGCCTTCCAGACATTCTAATGGCCTGCAGGGAAATGGGAAAAGCAGCAATACAGGCTAAGTTAAGGTGTAATATGGTCAGGAGGTACACTCCGCCCGCTGTAAGTGCCGCAAAATCCTGTTGGTGTAACACACCAGGAAAAAGCAGCAATACAGGCTAAGTTAAGGTGTAATATGGTCAGGAGGCACACTCCGCCCGCTGTAAGTGCCGCAAAATCCTGTTGGTGTAACACACCAGGAAAAAGCAGCAATACAGGCTAAGTTAAGGTGTAATATGGTCAGGAGGCACACTCCGCCCGCTGTAAGTGCCGCAAAATCCTGTTTGTGTAACACACCAGGAAAAAGCAGCAATACAGGCTAAGTGAAGGTGTAATATGGTCAGGAGGTACACTCCGCCCACTGTAAGTGCCGCAAAATCCTGTTTGTGTAACACACCAGGAAAAAGCAGCAATACAGGCTAAGTTAAGGTGTAATATGGTCAGGAGGCACACTCCGCCCGCTGTAAGTGCCGCAAAATCCTGTTGGTGTAACACACCAGGAAAAAGCAGCAATACAGGCTAAGTTAAGGTGTAATATGGTCAGGAGGCACACTCTGCCCGCTGTAAGTGCCGCAAAATCCTGTTTGTGTAACACACCAGGAAAAAGCAGCAATACAGGCTAAGTTAAGGTGTAATATGGTCAGGAGGTACACTCCGCCCGCTGTAAGTGCCGCAAAATCCTGTTGGTGTAACACACCAGGAAAAAGCAGCAATACAGGCTAAGTTAAGGTGTAATATGGTCAGGAGGTACACTCCGCCCGCTGTAAGTGCCGCACAATCCTGTTGGTGTAACACACCAGGAAAAAGCAGCAATACGGGCTAACTTCAGGTGTATAATGTGCAGGAGGCTTAGCAACAATGACACTAACACTGTCCCGTGCCTATCCTTCTCTCTCCCTGCACACAAGGTTTATCAAAGTATATGACACTGACACTGTCCCCTGCCTATCCTTCTCTCTCCCTGCACACAAGGTTTATCAAAGTATATGACACTGACACTCTCCCTGCCTATCCTTCTCTCTCCCTACACACAAGGTTTAGCAAAGAATATGACACTGACACTCTCCCTGCCTATCCTTCTCTGTCCCTACACACAAGGTTTAGCAAAGAATAGATTTGACAAGATTTGACACTGTCCCTGCCTATCCTTCACTTTCCCTGCTCCGGAACACACTACACAAGGCCGCCGCGCTGGCGGCCTTTTATAGTGTGGGGCGTGTACTAAGCCCCTTCAGCTATAATTGACCACAGGCATCCTGCCTGTGGCCAATCATTGCTCTCCTCACTGCCGGCGCTGTGATTGGCCAAGCATGCAGGGTCACAGTGCATGCTTGGCCAATCACAGCGCCGGGATTACACTGCGATGGCGCAGTGTATTGTGGGCCGTTTGCGTCACTCGAATTTGGCGCGAATGACCCAAATCGTTCGTTGTTCGCCGAACGCGCGAACAGCCGATGTTTGAGTCGAACCTATGTTCGACTCGAACACCGAGCTCATCCCTAGTCGTGGTGTTGTTCTGTTGTGTAACACAGACAGGCATCTGCAAGCAGTTACAGTGGGTGTAGGTGCCTCCTGCACAGTATACGCTACCCCTTATTGCTCGTGGTGTTGTTCTGTTGTGTAACACAGACAGGCATCTGCAAGCAGTTACAGTGGGTGTAGGTGCCTCCTGCACAGTATACGCTACCCCTTATTGCTCGTGGTGTTGTTCTGTTGTGTAACACAGACAGGCATCTGCAAGCAGTTACAGTGGGTGTAGGTGCCTCCTGCACAGTATATGCTACCCCTTATTGCTCGTCGTGGAGTTGTTCTGTTGTGTAACACAGACAGGCTATTGGAAGCAGTTACAGTGGGTGTAGGTGCCTCCTGCACAGTATACGCTACCCCTTATTGCTCGTGGAGTTGTTCTGTTGTGTAACACAGACAGGCATCTGCTAACAGTTACAGTGGGTGTAGGTGCCTCCTGCACAGTATACACTACCACTTATTGCTCGTCGTGGTGTTGTTCTGTTGTGTAACACAGACAGGCATCTGAAAGCAGTTACAGTGGGTGTTGGTGCCTCCTGCACAGTATACGCTACCCCTAATTGCTTGTGGTGTTGTTCTGTTGTGTAACACAGACCGGCATCTGCAAGTAGTTACAGTGGGTGTAGGTGCATCCTGCACAGTATACACCTGAAGCTACCCCGTATTGTTGGTTTTACCATCTCCCTGCAGGCCATTAGAATGTCTGGAAGGCCAACAAAGAGAGGCAGACAGTCACGAGCCAATAAAAGAGGGCAAGCAGGCTCTGTGTCTGGGGGCAACAGTGCTGGTCGTGGACGCGGTGCATTGTCATCAGCACGTGGCCATGGGACACGCTTGTCCTTATTTTCGGCAGCTGGACGTGTTGAGCCGCATCATGCCGAAGACTTGGTAGAGTGGATGACCAAGCCCTCCTCATCCTCCTCATCCTCTCTCACCAAGGCTCAGGGTACTGGCAAAGCAGCTGCCAAAGCATCCTCTTCCCTCGTATCAATGTCATCATCAGTCACTCCTTCCCTAGACCCACCATGTCCTCCCGAGGAGTCCCCCAACTGTTTGAGCACAGTGTTGGGTACATGCTCCAGGAGGATGCCCAGCGTTTTGAAGGGTCTGATGATGATACCCAGCTAGAGGAAGGCAGTAGCGTGAGCGCAGAGAGAGGGGATGCTCAAGAAGGACAGCAATCTGGCAGTCATGTTTCAGCAGCTGCAGCATACTGCCAGATTGGCTCCAGTGATGAGGAAGGAGGGGATGATGAGGTCACTGACTCCACGTGGGTGCCTAATAGGAGAGAGGAGGAGGAGGAGGATGAGGAGAAGGCACATCTACAACGAGGCAGGATGCCCTCCGGGGGCCAGCGTAAGGGCAGCACACCGACTGAATCACACCGCAGAGCTCCGCCTGTGCAGGGCGCTGCCTCTGTCCGTTATTTCAAAAGTTCTTTGGTGTGGGCCTTTTTTGAGTCGAGTGCATCAGATCGCACCGCTGCTATTTGCAACATATGTCTCAAGCGTATCTCGCGTGGCCAAAACATCAGCCGCTTGGGCACCACATGCTTGACCAGACATATGTTGACCTGCCATGCAGCTCGTTGGCAAGCGTACCTTAAAGACCCACACCAAACCTGTGAAACCTGCACTGAGAGGAATGAAGGTGTAGAATTAGGTGTGTCACAGCCAAGTACTTGCGGGCACTCTGCTAGCAGTACACCGACATCCGATTGTAGCAGGCAAATTTCCCTGCCCCAGCTGCTGGACCGTCGAAAGAAGTTCACTCCCAGCCATCCACATGCCCAGCGGTTGAATGCTAGCTTGGCTAAATTTCTAGCACTTAAACTGCTGCCTTTTCAGTTGGTAGACTCGGCCCCCTTCTGTGAGTTTGTGCAATGTGCGGTTCCTCAGTGGCAGGTTCCCAAACGCCACTTTTTCTCACGGAAGGCGATTCCGGCTCTCTACCGGCATGTGGAAGGCAATGTCCATGCCTCGCTGGACAGGGCGGTCAGCGGTAAGATGCATATTACCGCTGACTCATGGTCCAGCAGGCATGGACAGGGACGTTACCTTTCTTTCACGGCCCATTGGGTCACTCTTTTGGCAGCTGGGAAGGATGCAGGACAAGGTGCAGTAGTGTTGGAGGTTGTTCCGCCGCCACGCCTCCAAAATGCTACTACTGGTTGTGACACACCTCTCTCCTCCACCCCCTCCTCTTCTTCTTCCTCCATGGCCTCTTCCTGTGCTTTGTCCTCGGAACCAGCGGTGCTCCGTAGACGTTCAAGGGGCTACGCAAGTACGCAGGCAAAAAGATGCCATGCCGTGCTTGCGCTGGTGTGTTTGGGGGACAGGAGCCACACTGGGGCAGAGGTTCTGTCAGCTCTGCAGGGGCAGGCCGAGAGGTGGTTGACGCCACGCCAGCTTAAGCCAGGAATGATGGTTTGCGACAATGGCACCAACCTCCTCTCCGCCCTCCGACAGGGACAACTGACCCATGTGCCCTTTGTGGCTCACATCCTTAACCTGGTGGTGCAGCGGTTCTTGGGCAGGTACCAGGGCTTACAGGATGTCCTGAGGTAGGCCAGGAAAGTCTGTGTGCATTTCCGCAGATCATATAATGCCAGTGCTCTGCTGGCTGAGCTGCAAAAGGAGTTGAACCTGCCCAAGAACCGCCTTATATGTGACATGCCCACCAGGTGGAACTCAACGTTGGCCATGCTGCAGCGGCTGCACACGCAGCAGAGGGCCATCAATGAGTACCTGTGCGACTATGGCACCAGGACAGGGTCAGGGGAGCTCAGGTTTTTTTCACCACGCCAGTGGGGCATGATCATGGATGCATGCACTGTCCTGGCACCATTTGAGGAGGCCACGAGGATGGTGAGCAGTGACAGTGCATATATCAGTGACACTGTACCTCTTGTCCACCTGTTGGAGCATACGCTGCGTGGAATAATGGACAGGGCACTTGAGGCAGAACAGAGGCAGGAAGAGGAGGACTTCCTTGCCTCTCAAGGCCCCCTTTACCCAGACAGTGTTCCTTCTGTCCCACCCATCGCACAGGAAAAGGACGAGGAGGAGGAGGAGGAGGAGGATTGTGTCAGCATGGAGGTGGATCCTGGCACTCAGCATCAACAGCAGCAGTCTTTTAGGGATGATTTACAGTCCCAAGAAACCCGTGGACTTGTACGTGGCTGGGAGGAGGTGGCTGCGGATCATGTCGTCCTTAGTGACCCAGAGGACTCCGGACCGAATGCCTCAGCTAACCTACGTTGCATGGCCTCCCTGATCCTGCAAAGTCTGCGGAAGGATCCTCGTGTTCTTCGGATCAAGGAGAGGGACCATTACTGGCTGGCCACTCTCCTTGATCCACGGTACAAGGGTAAGGTTGCGGACCTTATCTTACTGTCGCAGAGGGAGCAGAGGATGAGACATCTCCGGGAGGCCTTGCAGAAAGGTCTGTGCAACGCGTTCCCAGAGACTGGGAGGTTACAAACTCCTGGTCCTGGACAACGAGTTGCTGAGGCTTCGGGCAGTCAAAGAAGGAGTGGTGGGGAAGGTGGCCGTCTGACCGATGCGTTCAGACAATTTTTTAGTCCGCAGCCCCAAGGTATGATCGGTTCCAGCAACCATCGCCAGCGTCTGATATACATGGTGCAGGAATACCTATGGGCAAGGTCAGACTTGGACACCTTTCCCACCGAAAATCCTCTGGCTTAGTGGGTCTTGAGGATGGATCACTGGCCAGAGCTTGCACAGTATGCAATTGAGCTACTGGCCTGTCCTGCATCCAGCGTTCTTTTGGAACGCACATTCAGTGCTGCTGGAGGCTTTGTCACGGATCACAGGGTGCGCCTGTCCACCGACTCGGTTGATCGACTGGCCTTCATAAAGATGAACCAGTCTTGGATCACCACCAGCTACCAAGCACCTGAATCTGATATAACAGAATAATTTATTTTGAAATGTCACATCCCTTCAAGACTGCCTATGCTGATGCTGAGTGACTGTCCTGTTATGTTGACTGACAATCCTCCTCCTCAATGATCCGATTCATGATGATAGTTTGGAAGAACATTTTTGTTTCTGGGTGCCGCCACCAGTGTCTAAGGCCCAATTTTTCAGCCCCTGTTTAACAGGGGCATGTAATTACAATTTTTTATGCAATGTTTTGCAGCAGGGCTCATTCCTGCACTCCAACTAGAGTATCTGGGAGAGGTTGCAGTGTTGTGGCACCAGCACCAGTGCCTAAAGCCCAATTTTTCAGCCCCTGTTTAACAAGGAGGGGGAAATTACAATTTTTGATGCAATACTTTGCAACAGGGCTCATTGCTGTGCTCCAAGTACAGTATCTGTGAGGGGTTGCAGTGTTGTGGCACCAGTGCCTAAAGCCCAATTTTTCAGCCCCTGTTTAACAGGGGCGTGTAATTACAATTTTTGATGCAATACTTTGCAACAGGGCTCATTGCTGTGCTCCAAGTACAGTATCTGTGAGGGGTTGCAGTGTTGTGGCACCAGTGCCTAAGGCCCAATTTTTCAGCCCCTGTTTAACAGGGGCATGTAATTACAATTTTTGATGCAATACTTTGCAACATGGCTCATTGCTGTGCTCCAAGTACAGTATCTGTGAGGGTTTGCAGTGTTGTGGCACCAGTGCCTAAGGCCCAATGTTTCTGCCCCTGTTCAACAGGGGCATGTAATTACAATTCTTGATCTAATAAATCACAGCAGGGCCCATTTATGTGCCCACCAAGAGTAACTGTGAGGGCTGACAGTGTTGTAGCACCAGCACCACCACCAAAGGCCCAATTTTTCTGCCCCTCTTCAACAGGGGCATGCAATTACAATTCTTGATCTAATAATTTACAGTAGGGCCCATTCATGCGCTCACCAAGAGTAACTGTGAGGGCTGACAGTGTTGTAGCACCAGCACCACCAACAAAGGCCCAATTTTTCCTACCACTGTTCAACAATGGCATGTAATTACAATTCCTGATATAATAGTTCACAGCAGGGCGTTCCAGCGCCCACCAAGAGTAACTGTGAGGGCTCACAGTGTTGTGGCAACACCAACATGTAAGGGGCAAATTTCAGCAGAGTATATACGGCAGGCCCCTACTTTCAAACATCCAACTTACAAACGACTCCTACTTGCAAACGGAAGGAGACAACAGGAAGTGAGAGGAAATCTACCCCTAGGAAGGGAAACTCTCTCCTGTAACAGTTAATATGGGAAAAAGGTGTCTCCTCTCTACTGATGCTTTATCACCATTCCTTGTTTCAATAAAAACCCCACTTTTCAAAAACATTTGTCATTGGGACGGAAAGTGAGGTGAAATGTTCTGAACAGGTGCACAGACAGCAAAACAAATGTTACAGGGGTGATAACCCTTCCCTATGTTTTCCAAAAAGCTTAAAAATTGATTTTTTGGCTGGAGCTACACTTAAACAATGAACCTGTTCAAAATTACAAACAGATTCTACTTAAGAACAAACCTACAGTTCCCTGTCTTGTTTGCACCGCCTGTATATTGCTGTTCAGAGTATATAGGGCCTTTTTTTATTTTGGGTGCGGGGTTCCCCTTAATATCCATACAAGACCCAAAGGGGCTGGTAATGGGCTGGGGTGGGGGGGGGGGGGGTGATGGGGTAGCCATGCCATTTTTCTCAAAGATTTTCATCCATATTGCCAGGACAAGACATGACATTAAAGCCACAAGCAGTTTTAAATGGCTTTTTTTCCTTTAGAAATGTCATTTTGTGCAGGGACAGTTCTAAACATGGGAAACACATGCCACTTCACAGGCATACTTTAGACACCCCCCAGGTACGATATTTAAAGGAATATTTCACCTTTTTTTTTTCACTTTATGCATCATTAAAATGACTGTTCCATAAAAACTGCAGTTTTTAAAACTTCGTTTTGCATTGATACATGTCCCCTGGGGCAGAACCCGTGTCCCCAAACCCTTTTTAGGACAATAACATAAATATTAGTCCTTATAATTAGCACTTTAGATTTCGAACATTCGCGTCCATTGTATTTAATAGGGTTCTAGCGTTCGCACGAACTTTGGGTCCGTTCGCAGGTTCTGGTGCGAACCGAACCGGGGGGTGTTCGGCTCATCCCTAGTCACCTCCTTCTGAATCAATGCTATGGTCTGACGGGAAACATATAGAGGCAAGGATCTAAAGTAGAAGAGGAGCTTTGGGAGGATGGACATCGTGATAGCCTCTATCCTGCCTAAAAATTAAATATGGTAGGAAGACCATAGGCATAACAATTGCTTGATGCGAGAAAACACCTGGGGGTAATTGGAAAAGTAAAGTTTACAGAGAGAAGGGGCCAATTTGACCCCAAGGTAAGGTAATGATTCCCCGCATAGAGCAAAACCAAATTTGGATTGGATGGCAGAAAGCATGGGCAGTGAGATATTGATCGGAAGTGCAGCACATTTCGAAAGGTTAACCCCTAGACCTGACAAGTTGTGAAAGGTTCCTAAAGTAGTGATCAAATTTGGCAGAGAAACTACTAGTTCTGATAAAAATAGGAGGACATCATCTGCATACATACTCAGTTTGAATTCCTGGTTCCCTTTTGTATATCCCCTAATATTGAGATTCTGGCAGATTGAGCGGGCCAGATGCTCAATCGCCAGCACAAATAGCAAAGGGGTTAGGGGGCACCCCTGCCTAGTCCGGTGGCCAAGTGTGAGCCTAATGCGAGTGGGTGGGTGATGATATAAAGCCCTGAAGCCGTGCACGAAGGCACCCTGAAATCCAAACTGGGTGAGGATAAATTCTAAATAGGGCTATGTCACACTGTCGAATGCTTTGTGAATATCAAGGCTTAGTAAAAGGACTTTCCGGGAAAACATGTCAGCGTCTTGTATAATTTTGGTGGCCAATTGGATATTATCCGTGATTTGTCTAGTAGGGATGAAGCCTGTTTGGTCAGGGGAGATCCACGTAGGAATGATAACAGAAAGTCTATCAGCTAAGAGGCGACCAAAAAGTTTAAGATCATTATTTATAACCGAAATAGGGTGGTAATTTTGTGGTAGAGTGTGATCTTTATTTGGTTTAGGGATCAAAGACATGTAAGCCATCTGGGAAAGTGTGACCTTTGAGAATATAATTGTAAAGATTTTTTAGATGGGGGACTAATTTATAAGAACATTTTTGTAATATGAGGATGAAAATCCATCCGGGGTCAGAGCTTTTTAAGCATTTCAGGGATTAAATTATAGCCAGGATCTCGTCTTCGTTGCAGGGGGAATTCAGGGCCTTAATTTGTTCTTCCGACAGGGATGGGAGAGATAAATCCGTCAACCAAGATTTGGACGCAGAGCCAGACAGGGAGGAGGTAGCCGATAACAAGTCTTAGTAAAATTTGGAGAAAATATGGAGCACCTTTGAGGGGTGGGAGACAGTATTACCCCAGTCCTTACTGAGTTTATAAGAGTGTGGGGGTTGAATGGTATAATAAAGTTTCATGGAGAACATAGCTGAAGTCGAGTTGCTATGTAATAAATATTGGGCCTTTGACCATCTTAAAGATTTCTCCGCTTGCTCAGAGAAGATCATTTCTAGTTTGATTCTCTTATTGTTAATCTGTCTGAGAGTATCCGGAAGTGGGACTGATTATGTAAGTGGTATAGTCTAGTCAGCTCTTGTGTGAGCCTAGTGATATCCGCATAATTTAGTTTTTTCTTTGCCGTGGCTAGTTCTATAAGATGCCCCCCAATTACCGCCTTATGGGCAGCCCACAATATGGTGGGGGGGCGGGGTATGTGTTGTGTTATTGATTTGAAGGTATTCGTCTAGGCAGACAGCGAGCTTGGTAACCAGTTCAGGATCCAAGAGAAGGGAGTCATTAAGGCGATAAGTGGCTTTGGCTGGTGAAATGCCTATTTACAGAATGTAAGAGACAGCAAGACCATGTAATGGTCAGACCACGTGCAAGGATGTATGCTTGATGAGTTCGAGTTGGCTAACAGAACAGGAGTACTGTGAATATAGTCTAGCCTGGAATAACTATCATGGGGGTGTGAGTAAAATGTATAGTCCCATGTGCCCACATTGTGAGCCCACCAGAAGTCTAGGAGTTGGCGAGAGCCGAGCAACCGGGTGAGGGTCTTAGGAAAGGCATTGGCATTACTTACAATTCGGCTTCTGTCCAACACAGAGTGCGCCACCAGATTAAAGTCTCCGCAACTCAGAAGGTGAGGGGAAATATATCTGTTTAGGACCTGAAAGAATGATATAAAAAAGAGGCTTGAGAGTCATTAGGTGCGTATACATTTGCTATGGTAATCATGTTGCCACAGATCGTATCCTGGACTATCAAGAATCTACTTGGGGTCCTTATAAATATGCTGCACATCCAATAAAACAGTATTTTTATAAATATTGCCACCCCTTTAGTCCTGGACTCACATGTGGTAAAAAAAGTGTTGTTTATAGAGTCTATCGAAGAAACTAGGGTGGTTGGATTCGGAAAAGTGGGTCTCCTGAAGGGGCAAAATGTCCACTCCCAGGTGTCTGTAAGACCTAAAGGCTTTCCTATGCTTTTGAGGGGAATTATAACCCTAATGCCCCATACACACGATCATTTTTCAAGCCGTTAAAAATGCCATTTTGAAAAATGGCCATTAAAACCGATCGTGTGTATGCTCCAGAGCATTTTTAACAACGTGAAAAACGGCCATTAAAAATTTCGAACATGCTCTCTTTTTTCACGTTGTTTTTCATGTTGTTTTTTTAACGACGTGAAAAACGATAGTGTGTATGCTTTAACGACGTGAAAAAAACGCGCATGCTCAGAATCAAGTATGAGACGGGAGCGCTCGTTCTGGTAAAACTAGCGTTCGTAATGGAGATAGCACATTCGTCACGCAGTAACGGACTGAAAAGCACGAGACTGAAAAGAGCGAATCGTCTCTCAACAAACTTTACTAACATGAAGGGTGGCGCCATTCGAACGGAACTTCCCCTTTATAGTGCCGTCGTACGTGTTGTACGTCACTGCGCTTTGCTCAAGCGTTTTTTTTAATGATCGTGTGTACGCAAGACAGGCTTGAGAGGAAACAAGAAAAAAAATGACGAGAAAAACGTCAGTTTTAAAAATGACATTAAAAATGATCGTGTGTATGGGGCATTATTGTTATGCAATGTTATTTTAGGACCCATTACTATATTTCATAGGGAAGATAATTTGAGAGGAGGACTGGGCTAGAGAGGGGGCCATTGGCTGGTTTTCATTTGTTTGGAGCCATAAACTTAATGGTACATACACTATAAAACATATTGTGAGTTTGATATCACATATCATCTGAAAAAAGTGCCTTAGTACTATTATAGAGCTTAGTGCCATAAATGAAAAATAAAATAAAAAGCAAGAAAAAAGAAGTAAGCAACATGAGTCCAAGTTGTAGAAGGAGTCGGGTGGGGAGGTCTCCCACGACTAACGAAAAAACACCTTAAAGGGGTTGTAAAGGTTCGTTTTTTATTTTCTAAATAGCTTCCTTTAAGCTAGTGCATTGTTGGTTCACTTACCTTTTCCTTCGATTTCCCTTCTAAATGTTTTTTTTCTTTTTCTGAATTTCTCACTTCCTGTTTCTCCTCAATAAACTTCACACCATCATCCGAGCGGTGTTTAGTCAGCCAGAACAGCTTACTGAACAGCTTACTGAGGAGGAACTGGAAGTGAGAAATTCAGACAAAGAAAACAATGAAAAAAAACATTTAGAAGGGATATCGAAGGAAAAGGTAAGTGAACCAACAATGCACTAGCTTAAAGGCACCTATTTAGAAAATAAAAAACGAACCTTTACAACCCCTTTAAGAACTATATTGTCCAATATGCTTATGTAGTAATTAAACAACAACCAAAAAGAGAAAACCTGGGTATTCAAAAGCCAGATGGTATTGTAGCTAAGTTCAATGTAAGTTATCTTGCCTGGACAGTAGGCCCAGATATCCACTCGCAGGTAGGCTTCCTGCGACCAACAATCCGGGCCAGTGTGGAAGTAGAGCAGGGGGTCGACCAGACACGCGCAACGAGACTTAGTTGGAATAATGCGACACAAGGCATAACAAAAGAATAAATGAAGAAAGAAAGCTGTCAGTAAATAAGAACTTCTTTAACAGGTATGGAAAAAAAAAAAAAAAGATGGGTGACAGGGGACATGTTAGTGCACAGTTGTGGAAGGGTGTCATATATGAAGTTGTCATCCATCCCCCAGCGTTGAAAAGCTAGGTGCAAATAAGACCAGTCAGTGTATCAAATGCTTTGCTTATATCGAGCAAAAGCAAAATGAGTCCTTGAGTATGTTGGTAAGCATAATGTGTGAATGGGACGGTACGTCACACATTACCCAAAGCCTAGCATCGGGGCACAAAGTCAACCTTGTCTTTATGGATTAAGGCCAGAAGTAAGCAATTTAGCCTGGTGGCCAGGGTCTTGGTCAGTATTTTCACCTCCACATTTAGTAAAAAATTGGGACAATAATTTGACCAAGTTTGACCGTCTTACCCGGGCTTGGGGATCATGACAATGGGGGCTTTAAGTATCTCTGGGGTAAGCCCGCATGACCGTGGTGACCTCCTAGACCAGGGGTATTTAATTAAAATCCACAGAGGTCCAGTAAAATTTTATTCCTGCAGAAGTCTGAATAGCATGTTTAATTACTAATAGCGCCTCTGCGCATCAGCAAACGCAGTGTGTTTTTGCGTGTGCCAAACTGCATGTTGCTTCAGAACCATGTGGCTCAGTGTGGCTCAATTTAAAATAGGGCCAGGGACTTATTTTTTCTGCGTTTCTGCATGTAAGGCAGCCCATTGAAATAAATGGGCTGCCTACTTGCACAATGCAGGTTGCAATAATGTAAACGTAACCTCCGATCCTTCGTCCTTCACATTACAATCCCATTAATACATCAGTATTATCAGTCCCCCCTGAACATCTCCCCCTTCTTCATATGACCCTCCCCCTTCACATTCCTCAGCCCCCCTCCTTTATATCACCTCCCTCCTCCTTCACATTCCTCTCCTGGCTCCCCTTCATATCACTCCTGTATTCCTGTTACATTCCAGTCCTCAGTCCTCTGTCATACAGTATCACCCCCTGCTTTAGATTTCTGTCCTCAGCCCCCCCTTCATATCACCCCCCACACTCCTTTACATTCCTGTCCTCTGACCCCCCTTTTATATCGCCCACATCCTACTTCAGACTCCTGTCTTCACTCCCCCCCCTTTATATCACCTCTGGCTTCCTCCCCATCCTTTATAGCAGTGTCATAGCCCTCTCCACTGTCCTACCTTACACAGGGCTGAGCTTGGCAGACACAGCAGCTCTAGAGCTGAAGTCAGGGGGCAGGACAGTTCTGAATGGACACTGGGGCTGCACAACTTTTCCTGTTAATCAACTTGTGATTGATTGCTAGGTATGTCTAGCAACCATTCACCCGCTGCTTAACATAAAAAGTTAACTTGGCGGCTCTGCCCTCATCCAGAACTGTTTTTCCTCCCGATGGCAGCGTGTGGGGATGTCAGCGGTGACCACGGCTGAGGGGGAGAGCTGGCTCCCAAATGGCAGGACCGTGGCAGTCCGGGCAGAACAGTGGATCAGTCTGGATGTAGCCTGCGGTCTGCCATTTATTAATGCCTGGTCTAGACGAAGTTGATTAAAGGATCGTGTCAGGACAGGGGTTACGATATCAATAAACTTTTTGGAGTATAGGGCCGTGAAACTGCAAGGACCTACCCGTTTATGCCTTTTTAGGTATTTTATGGCACGCCTGATCTCGTCTTCCGTGATGTCTGCCCCTAGCATTTCCCTTTGGGTGTCAGAGACTTTCAGGAAAGCTAGAGATCACGTCAGGAGAGATCTTCTGAGGTGTTGCATACAATTTGGCAAGGTGGATGAGAAATTCCTTAACAATATGTTTAGGGTTAAATATGCAAATGTGTGTCTGAACTTTCAAAGTGTAGAAATGTTGCCTAGGAACAAATGACCGGAGCTTATTGGCTAACGGTGAGGCACGAGGGTGATTACTTTTATATGTTGTACATGTAATGTAATGGAATGTCTTTAGGATAATAAGGTTGATTGTTAGTACACCCTTTAGGACACTTGTTGTGTGCCTATAGAGTACGCATACTGTAATATTTTTTTGGTATGAACAGAGATATGGTGTTATATGGACACTTGTGAGAAGTGTGCTCTGCGTTCATACAGAACAATAAACCATGTGCTGCCGCTGGCATCCTGCCAACAGCAATATGTGTAGCAGTTCTGCTGCATTTAGAAAAGTTGTAATCTAGAGGTTATAAAAAATTGATCCATCTATAACTAAAATGTATAAACTTCTTAATTTTGGTTCTAATCAATTTATGCAGGGCGTTCTAGGTAAAAGTTTGTAAGTGCATACCCATAACATTAAAAAGTAAAAGTTGAATATGAATGGTACAAAGCAAATAACAGATCATATTAATGCTTTAGGGCTGTCAAACCTCTAAGTATTGTACTCAGTTTTGTAACACTTTAATCTTTTTTTTTTTATTAATTGGCTTTCCAAGATGTAGTGTTTATGTAATAAAAATTTGTTTCTCTGAGCAGGCTCTTACCCTGCAGCTTCCCAAGACTCAATTATATAAGTGGTAGGTACAACAAAGAGAGGTACACTCAAATATATTGCTAGGTGATTTTTTTCTTCAAATGTATCATTACTTAAGGAGATTTTAGGTGACACTGCTGTATTTGCAATAAGCCACACAATGGCAAAGGAACAAAACGGCAGTTATGTGAAAGGACAGCATTAAATCACAACAAATACAAATGCATGATCTTTTTCAGTGTTTTTTAGAGCTGTGGAATTAAGTGGAGGGTTCTGGGTCAAATTAGAAGATTTACATGACTCTCTGAAGCTCAGAGTGCATGAAGCAGAGTACAGAGTTTGACATACCTGTAAATTCTGGTTTTCCAGACCCCCTTTTTTTCATCTTTTTTTTTTTCTTGAGTGGATGGACTCTCAGAACACTCCACTACTGTTTAATGTGTTGATGGGACTAAAGTTTCTCTGGCGGTTCTTGTTTTTTTTTTGGTTCGGTTCGCCTGGAGCAAACAGGGAGTTGGGGATTTCAAATGTCACCTTTGACTTTTTTTTTTCTGTTGATGCTTTTTGTTTTTGATTTTTTTTTTCTGTTTTGGGGATTTTTATTTTTCTTCTTCCCTCTGTGGCTTGCCTTACAGGCTCAAGCACATGGGGTTGTTACTTGCCTAGTAATATATATACTGTTAAATTACTGTGATAAGATGCTCTGTGGCTCTCTGTGCCCAGGTCCCTTCCCTCGTGCCCCCTCAACCTGCCGGTTGCCTCCTGCAACTATGCCATACATTGCCCTCCCTAATGGGTGACCTTAAACTCGTTTCGTGGAATGTCTGAGGATTAAATTCCAAACTCAAACGCTCATTGGTCCTCCAGTACCTTAAATCCCTGAATCCCCATATCATCCTTCTACAGGAGACCCACCTCATGGGTGGCAAAATTTTGTCCCTAAACAGGAACTGGATACAGAGAGCCGTACACTCCACCCACTCCTCCTATGCCAGGGGAGTAGCCATCTTAATCCACAAGAAACTGGCATGTGCTGTAGAACATGTAATAACTGATCCCTATGGGAGATATGCAATAGTGGTCCTTGCCTTAGACTCCAGCTGCTGGCAATAGCTAATATATATGTTCTGCCCCCTTCAAAAATGAGGTATTGTACCAGGTTCTGGAGAAAATTGCCACATTTGGCCCATTGAAATTACTTGTGGCTAGGGACTTCAATAACATCCTAGACTATGGGCTGGACACCTCCAACCCAAACCAAGTGCAGAATCTGGAGCTTGGACACTGGGCGGACACGGCAGCCTTTTAGGAGGTGTGGCGGTGGAAACATCCTAATGAAAGAGGTTATTCTTATCTTTCCCACGTCAGTACCTCCTCCTCCCGTATTGATCTAACCTTTGCTAACCCGGCCCTGTTGCCACAGATTGCGGAAGCCAGTTACCTGGCTGGGGGGCTCTCTGATCATACCCCCCTACAGGTAATGCTGAGTCACACCGCGGGCAGCAGTCGTGGAATCTGGAGGCTGCACTCGGGGTGGGTGTCTGAACCCTCCGTTGAGGCATTGGTCTCCCCGCATATGACCGAGTACTGGGACATCAATGGGGGCTCGGCGGATGGGCTCATGGTTTGGGATGCGTTTAAGGCATCTACCTGGGGTGTGTACATCTCGGCTATCAAAGACGCTAGAGCTGAGAAGAACTCAGAATCTGAGGCTCTTCAGACTCATGAACTGCAATGTCCAAAAACCCACGCTGATGCTCCCTCCCCCTTCACCCTAGAAGAGCTACAGATGGCCAGGAGGGCCTTGCTGGCTCATTTTCAAAACCTTACACAATGCACATTTAAGCGCAGAGCGGAGGACATATTCGAGAAGGGGGACAAGAACGGGAAACTTTTAGCCTACTTGACAGCAGATGCTCGAGAGCATACGGCCATCCCCTGCATCTACTCATCTGGGGGTACTCTTGTGAGAGATGGGGAAAGTATTATGCAAGCTTTTGTTTCCTATTATTCAGACTTATATGCTGCTTTGCCAAGGTATGACAGTCAGGTGCTGACAGACCTGCTGGACTCCCTTCGGATACCTGAGTTGCCTGGGGAGGCGGCGGTGGACCTGGAGACACCCTTCACCACTAAAGAACTGGCGTCGGCCATTGCTTCCTTCCCAGGTGGTAAATTGCGGGGCCCTGACGGGATCCCTGCGGAATGGTACAAGGCATATGCAGATGTTCTTTCTCTTAGACTTTTACAGCTTTATGGGGAATGTCTTGAAGCTGGGATCCTGCCCCCCTCATTTTATGAGGCCCATGTGGTGTTACTCGCCAAACCAGATAAAGATCCTCTCCACTGCTCCTCCTATAGGCCTATAGCTTTGTTGAACATCAACCTCAAAATACAAAATACAAAAATGGTGGCTAATAGGCTGATGGGAATCCTAGACCATTTAATATCACCTGACCAGACGGGGTTCATGCCCAAGAAAGCTACTGATATTAATATCCGCAGGGTATACACCCATACGCAAATAGATTGGGAGACGTCCTCTGGGGGGGCTCTGGTGTTTTTTGATCTGGAAAAGGCATTTGATTCCATTGATTGGGGATATATAACCCAGGTACTGCAATGTATGTGGTTTGGTCCTATATTCCTCAAATGGATATCAATGCTCTACGACCGCCCGGTAGCAGCACTTCGCCTTAATGGTGGGGTGTCTAGCACTTTTCCAGTATCCAGGGGCACCAGACAGGGGTGCCCCCTATCGCCAGGCTTATTTGCACTGGTCATGGAGCCCCTGGCGATTGCACTGCATTCCTCCTCGCAAATACAGGGAATCAGGGTGGGCACTCTTATTGAAACTACAGCCCTTTACGCAGACGACCTGGTTCTATTCATTAGGGACACTGGACCCTCTCTGCAAGCTGCGCTGTCACTGCTGGGAAGATTCACCGAGGTCTCTGGTCTCAAGGTCAACTGGACTAAGTCCAAAATACTCCCACTGCATTCCCATGAAGCGCCTGGACAGGCAGACCCTGGCAGTCCCCTCCAATGGGTAACGGAAATTAAGTACCTAAGACTTCTAATTACAAATTTGGTGTCGGATTTCATTAGTCTCAATGTGTCCCCCTTACTAGTCACTATATCTAAGAAATTTACTTCCTGGAAAAATCTGCCCTTGTCCCTCATTGGGAAGATAAATCTAATTAAAATGAAGATTCTACCCTTACTATTATATACCCTTAGGAACTCTCCAGTGTGGATCCCTCGGACAATCTTTAAGTCTATAGACAGTATGTTCTCCTCCTTTTTGTGGCAGGGAGGAATCCCCCGCCTTAAATTAGCCATCCTTCAACAGCTGTGGGGGGAGGGGGGTCTAGCAGTACCACACTTCCACAAATATTTCCTAGCCGGGCAATTGACGGTGGCACATCGGTGGTTGATCACTTCTCCAGATGACGCTGCAGTGTCGCTGGAGGCTGCGTGTGTGGGTTCATATGAGGCGCTGTCGCACCTGGTTTACAGAGGTCTGCGGGTCCCTTACCCTCTGACTTCCTCCATGCGCTCAGTGATCAGTGCATGGTCCATGGTTCAAGGACTAAGGCCCCCTAGTCCTGGCCAGTTTTTCCCAAATCTCCCCCTGTAGAGAAACCCTAATTTACCGCACTTCTTTGACTACCCGGACCCGATAGTATGGGCTAAGTTCCGAATTAAGGCCCTAAATCACATTGTAGCGAATGGTACTCTAATGACATTTGATGCACTGAAATCACAATATGACCTACCAAATACACATTTTTTTTAGATACATTCAATTAAGACATGCCTTCCAAGCCCAGTTTGGCGGAGAGCCTCTTGACCTTGAGCCCAGTGACCTGGAACTACTGACATGCAGTGAATCACTATCTAAGCCAGTCTCTAGCTCGTACAAGGATCTCTTCCAGGAAACGACCAAATTATTGAAACCTTGCAGACGGGCCTGGGAAACTGTATTCCCGGGGTTAGATAGGGACGACTGGGACGATGTGTGGGGAACAGCATTTCAGTATCTAGTCTCTACTAGAGACAGACTAATTCACTATAAATTCCTCCACATAATTAACCTGACTCCAGCCAGACTGGCCAGAATGTTTGGGAACCAACAATCCTTATGCTGGAGGTTCTCCACACTACTCGCAAACTTTATGCACATATTTTGGGAATGCCCACAGGTCAAACCATACTGGCAAGCTGTCACAGGTTGCATTAGATCAGTCACCTCTATCTCAATTCCCATGACTATTGAGGTGTGTCTGCTGCATCTGGTGGAGCCCTTGGCTACCACCAGGGCTATTAGGACTCTTCTTACCCTATTGCTGTTCTATGCTAAAAAGCGGATTATTCTTTCATGGAAAAGCTCCTCAGCTCCACCATTGGAATCCTTGAAAGCTTTGGTTAACAAGGCAGTACCATTTTACAAGGCCACCTACTTGAGCAGGGGGGCCCGGATCCAAATTTGACAAGGTTTGGGGGGGCTGGATGGCTTCTGTTGATACGGTATCAGATTAACCCCAGATAAACGGTAACTACTGATCCTTGGAATGATATACTATACAGGGAAATGCACGTAATCGAGGTACTGGAGGACTGTAAGTTCTCCTACAACAGGGCGGTTGATCACTCTGGGAGGAGGTGTTCTATTCTTTTATTTATTGTTTGGTTCTTTTTTTCCTACTATTAACCATTTCTACAGCTGGGGGAGGGGGGGTACGGGACCATACTCCTGACTTTCTCCGGTATCAGGGCCCGGGGTGTCAGAAAGCTTAGGCACTGGTCATCAGGTGCCTACCTCCAGTTGGAAGTTCAACATTGATTGTATATGTCTAGGCAAATGTTTTGTTGCTTTGGGGGGTGGAGGGGGGGATTTTGTTTTTCTGTGTTTTTTTTGTTTGTAATTATCCACTGGCAACCGTGTCATAGCTGGTGGTTGTTAGCCACAGTTGTGGCCTACTGTTGAATGTTGGTATGCTCTAAAACGGAATAAAAAAAAAAAAAGTGAAATATTCCTTTCAATTTCGTACCTGGGGGGTGTCTATAGTATGCCTGTAAAGTAGCGCTTGTTTCCCGTGTTTATAACAGTCCCTGCACAAAATTACATTTGTAAAGGGAAAAAAGTCATTTAAAACTCGTGGCTATAATGAAATGTCGGGTCCAGGCAATACATATAAAAGTCATTGAAAAAAACGACATGGGTTCTCCCCAGTCCATTACCAGGCCCTTTGCATCAGTGGGGGGCGGGGTTACCCATCCACGTTACGGGTGGCCCCGCCTTCGGTTATTTAAGACCTGTCATACGGGTCACATGTCATTCGGCGGGCACTTCCTCTGGAGGCTGAATCGATCGTTGCAGCGGGTCGTAGAAGGATTACAGCACTGGAATTTTTATGTTTTTTTATTAACCACTTAAGGACCGCCGCACGCCAATGTACGTTGGCAGAATGGCACGGCTGGGCACAAGGGCATACAGGTACGTCCCCTTTAAGATCCCAGCCGTGGGTCGCGAGCGCGCTGCCGGCAAGGTTTGCGACCTGGTGATCTGCCAAGCTGGTTCCGCCTATCTGTATGGTTCCGAGCTCGACTGCGCAGGCGCAATCCGAGGCGACGGAAATCTCCGAGCTTTAACAGCTGTTCGGCAGCGCCTGCGCAGTCAAGGGGGAAGCATATCGATAGGACGCGCTCGCTCCTGTTGCTTAGATACACATGCCGCTTTCCTCTTCATACAGCAAGGGGCGGCTCAGATGTGATATTGAGCAGTGCGATTTGTTTGTTTATACTCACCGCTCTATCCAGCAAGGGGCTGGATAGAGCGTTGTGTATAAACAAACAAATTGCACTGCTGAATATCACATCTGATCCGCCCCTTGCTGTATGAAGAGGAAAGCGGCGTGTGTAATGAAGCATCGGGGGCGAGCGCGTCCACAGCTGCCGAGCCTATGGTTCCTCCTATCGATCTGGTTTCCTCTTGACTGCGCAGGCGCAAGCCAAGCTGACGGAAATCTCTGAGCTTGAACAGCTGTTCGGCAGCGCCTGCGCAGTTGAGCTCGGAACCATATCGTTAGTGGAACTAGGTGGACAAGACACCGGTCCTCTTCTCCATGACCGTCCCCGTGGGAACAGCGGACCCGATCGCCGCTGGTGTCCCGCGATCGGGTCACAGAGAGGAAGAACGGGGAGAGGTAAGTGTAAACAAACCTCTCTCCGTGCTTCCTAGTGAGCCTGTCACTGATCGTCTGTTCCCTGTCATAGTAATAGAAAAAAAATTATTAATAAAAATGCAATAAAACTATCCCCTATTTGGTAGACGCTATAAATTTTGCTCAAACCAATCAATAAACGCTTATTGCGATTTTTTTTTACCAAAAATATGTAGAAGAATACGTATCGGCCTAAACTGAGTAAAACATTTTTTTTATAGATTTTTGGGGGATATTCATTAAAGCAAAAAGTAAAAAATATTGATTTTTTTTCAAAATTGTCGCTCTATTTTTGTTTATAGCGCAAAAAGTAAAAATCGCAGCAGTGATCAAATACCACCAAAAGAAATCTTTTGTTTGGGAGCTACGTCGCACGACCGCGCAATTCTCCTGAATTCTTCCCATCCAGCATTGGAGTTGTAAAGTAAAGCCAGGGAGTGAGAGTGTGCTGGAGAAACACCCTGAGTGTCTGGTCCGTGTCCCGGTTACCATTCTACCTGCAAGTTAAAGGCCGCGGCTGGGTCACAGCCGATTGTGTGTCTTTGCTTGCCTTCCGGTAAGCAGCCATTTGTTTTGCGGTGGTGGGCACTTATATTAATATCAAGCACAGTGGTGTAATCATATCTAGCACAGTGGTGTCATTACAAGTTTATGGACTGTTATTAGCCTGTGGACTGTATCAACCTGTGGACATTTGTCTGACTATTGGTCTGCTGGTGTATGGTGTATATTATTTCCCATGTCAATCTTGGGATAGTTTATACTACTATTAATTATGTCATCCTGGGGACCCTTCTTTTTTTAATCAGTATTGGCGCAGCTCCTTCTTTCCTTATTCTGTCTAAATGTGTGTATCCTATTAAAGCTGCCGCCTTTGTTTTCTCCAATATCCTAGCGCAGTTTTTTCTCTATATAATTCATTATAGCCACGAGTTGTTTTAAATTACAGTACTTTTTTTCCTTTAGAAATTTAATTTTTTGCAGGGACTGTTATAAACACGGGAAACATGCGCTACTTTACAGACATACTATAGACACCCCCAGGTACGAAATTTAAAGGCATATTTCACTCTTATTGTTTCACTTTAAGCATTATTAAAATCACTTCTCCGGAAAAAACGTCTGTTTTTAAAACTTTTTTTGCATTGATACATGTCCCCTGTGGCGGGACCCAGGTCCCCAAACACTTTTTATGACAAAAACTTGCATATTAACCTTTAAAATTAGCACTTTTGATTTTTCCTGATTAGTGTCCCATAGACTTTAACGGTGTTCGCGTGTTCGAACAAATTTTTTGCCTGTTCTCATGTTCTGCTGCGAACCGAACCGGGGGGTGTTCGGCTCATCCCTAATTTCTAATGTCTGCTGCAGGGCAAATCTTGCAGCCTATAAAAGTGCCCAGACACTGTAAAACTTCCATCAGTTGCCACATTTAGAATGTTTGATGCAGGGAAAATTCTGCCTTGTGTCTCAAAGTTTGCAGCCTATTCTGGTGATCAGGTACTCCAAAATACCTGTGGCTAATGTCTCTCAAAGAATGCACTCTAATGTTTATTTCTAGATAAAAACCGCCTCGTCTCTCCCTCTTAAATTGCAGCCTAAGCAAGATGCTTCCATACTGTCCAGTCACTGAAAAATATGTGTGTCCAGTCACTGAACGGCTCTAGTAAGCTGCCTAACCTGAACAACATCGGAGCCACACAAGCAGCTCAACAGATCGGCTCATATACAAGACAACAAGTTCTAAGTTGGGCAGCTATGAACATAACTGATAGAGCGCAGTGGAAAACATCTCTAAGAATCGCAACATAAATAGAAGAGCACCAACTTAGTAATGCAACCTTATGGGATATAGAAAGTAAAATACCGGGGTCAAAAGAGATCCTGAAGACCTAAATAACCCAAAAAGGTGATAGAGTCTAAAAGATCTGATCAAGTATATTATCACAGTAAAAATAAAACTGCAGGAATACATTTCCAAACTGAATGATGTGACATATAAAAGGGGAACAGTAGAAGGGGAGGGGGAAGGGAAGGGAGAAACATATAGCAGAAAATGAAATAGGGGTGCAAGCCAAAAGTAAAAGAAGAATGGAAGTAACAACAAAGGCAGTGAAGTGAAACTAAGAGCCAGAGAAATTTTCTCACCCAGAGCCTCATGACAAGTCCCGTGGTGAACCATCCAGGCTGCAAGACCCCCTGCAAGTAAGCATCTGTGAAGACAAAATATTGCCATGGTCTCCAAGTGTCACGAAAAAACTCCACCGGTTATATAGGGTAGCTGTAAGGTCTTCCATGTCCCTGAGTTTATTGATCCTAGAAAACCAAAGAGACGTTGCGCACAGACCTCCAGCATAAGGAAATGCACGCCTTGGCCACGTTTAGTAGCTTAATGGTAAGGGAGATCTTGTATTTTTTAATGGGCCGCTGTTTGAGGTGCAGCAAGCATGCCACAGGGTTGTCTGCTACATCCACATTAGTCAGGTGTTTGATAGAACTAGCTACCTTTTGCCAGAAAGTTCTAAGTTTTGGGCACTCCCAAAAGATGTGTAACATTAAGCCTTGGCCAACATTGCATTGTCAGCACGTGTCAGGTATCTGCGGAAAGATATGGTGTAGGGTCGTGGGCACTCTATACCACCTTGTCAGGATCTTGTAACTGGTCTCTTGGACCTTAATGGCTATGGAAGATTTCTGTGCAAAGTGGAGAATTTTCTCTTTTTGAGAGTTGGTAAACTCAATAGCAAGATCAGATTCCCAACGTAGAATGAAAGAGGGGGTAAAATCTGTCGCCATTCGAATAAGGGCAGCATAGATGGTAGAGAGGCTGTGGCGAATCGGTTCCCTCCTACGGCACATACTCTTCAACTCCGTGAGCTGATGAAAGATACCCAGGGTATGGGAGCACTGGCGAAGAAAGTGCTAAAGTTGCAGACCACTCAAGAAGTCTGAAGCCCTGTACACACGATCGGTTTTACCGATGAAAACAGTCCGATGGACTTTTTTCATCGGACAAACCGATCGTGTATGGGACCCATCAGTCTTTTTTCCATCGGTTTTAAAAAATAGAACATGTTTTAAATTTTTCCGATGGATCAAAAACCGATAGCAAATTCTGATCATCTATGGGCAAGTCCATCGGATAAAAAAAAACATGCATGCTCAGAATCAAGTTGGCGCATTCTCAGAAGCATTAAACGTCATTTTTCTCGGCTCATCGGAGTGTTTTACGTCACCGCGTTTGGAACGGTCGGTTTTTTGATTGATGGTGTGTAGGCAAGACTGATGGAAGTCAGCTTCATCGGATTTCCGATGGACAAAACCATCGGATTAGAATCCATAGGACATCCGATCGTGTGTACGAGGCTTAAGAGGGGGTCCATGGCAGATGCAAGTGCAGAGGCTGATATTTTGCCATCCGACTCCAGGAAGTCCCAAAGATGAAGACGGCCACCCGACACCAAACGGAGAAACTGGGTGTTCTGAAGGCCGGGCTCAAACTCGGGATTACTCAAAATACTGACCATGGGGGAAGGCAATGGGGAGATCGAGAAGCAACGGAAGGCATTCCTAGTCACTAGCAAGGTACTTTCGATGGTAAGATGATAACTGTGAGCCTTCGGCAGCGGGGAGGCAATCCATGCCCTGCCGCCTGAGTACTCCATCTCCATGGCCACCCAATTTTTTGTCTCAGTATAACAATGCCAGTCAACCAGCCTGGTGAGGTGAGCTGCTCTATAATAAGTCTGCACATCTGGAAGGCCTACCTCTCCACGAATTTTAGGGAGATGAAGAAGTTGAAGTTGAAGGCACGGTCTCCAATGGGTCCATATAAATTCTCAAAACAGGGCAAAAGAAGGAGGAAGAAAGAGGTGGGCAAGTGGATATGGAGAGCCTGCATCAAATAGAGGATTCTGGGCAGTAACGTCAACTTGAGAGCACTACGGCTAAACCAGGTCAAGGTTAGCATGTGTCAATGATGTAGATCCGTCCGCAACCGAAGATTTTCTTTTTTTTTAATGAAAAATTGGGGATACAGGAATGGGAAGGGTTTGGAAAATTTAGAGTTGGGATTTTTGACATTTTATTAAACATTTAAGACAAGGCAGTGTAATACTGCCAAAAAGAAGCTCACACGCTATCCTATTAAATTGTTGTGCCACTGGCCAATTTGTACAGGTGAGGGCTGTAAGTTTATTTTTTAACAGTAAACTTTTATATAGCTTTCATATATTGGTCGTTACTACTATTTTCTCTGTTGCAGTCAAAACTGCATAAAAAAGCATTTTTTGCAAGTTGTAATTAATTGCATTACGATGCTGTTGTTGAATTTAACCGATTCCCGACGGGCTACTGCACATATACGTTGGCAGAATGGCAGGGCTGCGCAAAGTAACATACAGTATATTTACGTCTGATCGGGAGCAGCGATTAGTGTCATGTCACAGTAAGCCCCGCCCCCACACAGTTAGAACACATCTCTAGGGCACAATTAACCCCTTCCTAGCCCCCTAGTGGTTAACCCCTTCACTGCCAGTCGCTTTTATACAGTAATCATTGCATTTTTATAGCACTTATCGCTGTATAAATGTGAATGGTGTCAAAAGTGTCCGATGTGTCCGCCATAATGTAGCAGTCATGATAAAAATCGCTGATTGCCGCCATTACTAGTAAAAAATATTAATAAAAATGCCATAAAACTACCCCCTATTTTGTAGACACTATAACTTTTGTGCAAACCTATCAATAAATGCTTATTGCAATTTTTTTACCAAAAATATGTAGAAGAATACATATCGGCCTAAATTAAGGAAAAAAATTGTTTTTTTATATATTTTTGGGGGATATTTATTATAGCAAAAAGTAAAAAATATTGCTTTTTTTTCAAAATTGTCGCTCTATTTTTGTTTATAGCGAAAAAAATTAAAACCGCAGAGGTGATCAAATACCATCAAAAGAAAGCTCTATTTGTGGGAAAAAAAGGACGTCAATTTTGTTTGGGAGCCACGTCACACGACCGCGCAATTGTCAGTTAAATCGACGCAGTGCCGAATCGCAAAACGTGGCTCGGTCATTTGGCAGCCAAATCCTCCGGGGCTGAAGTGGTTAATCCAAGCTAAATGTAATAGTTAAAAAAACGATTTCACATCCAAAATATATGATGCCAGAATACAATGTCGCTGATGCTGTCTGTGAGAATGGTACTGTTACATAATACCACATACAGGTTAGAGGCATCTCCCAAGCATGTAATTTGAAAGTTGCATAAAAATGTATATCTTGCTGCTGTACAGTATTTTTGACAAAATAAGTTTTCCTTTTTTTAAATGTCCTGAATGGCATGGTCCAAGTTTCTGAACATTATGCAAAATTATTTGCTCAGTCGCCAGATTAAGAATTGAGATTGGAATTGAGATCAGAAGAAAACACCATGCTGGGTGCTAGTATCTTGTAGTACTTGCTTTACTGTTTGCACACTCTCATGCATTACCTTATTTTTTATTGACCATAGGACTTTAAGATACCTTTATGCTTTGTTTTTATTATTACTGGAAAACATTACACTCATTATTTTTCTCAACCTAATATAATACATGTATTTTTTATTTCTTATATTAAATCCAATGAGTCATTTTTTCCAATATTTTAAACAAATACATTTAATTGTTAGCTATAAATAATTGAACTTTTCACACTTTCACTAACCGCAGAATCAGATGGTTTGTGGTTTATGCAGCTGGTGTTGCAAAGTCATATTTTGTAGTGTCATATGAAAAATATTTCACTTCCCAAGCCCAAAACAGCCAGGCATTAATGAAATGCAGCAGTACAATGAGATCATATAAAGTATAGATTTCAACAGTCATACAAGAGCTACTAAAGCAACAGTGAAAACCAACATATCAAGTTCTTTATTCCAGAACAGAAAATAGAGAATGTCTTCCTAAATGACTTGCTTTTACACAGTCGTAAACCACTGCCTAAAAAAGCAATGGCTTGAGTGTTAGCAGACTAAACAATTGCAACTTGGCATGGAAAGCAGTAAATAACTTCAGAAAAGTTGCGCAGTGATTTGTTCAATACCACATATGGAATATGCTTGTTTTAAAAAATAATCTGTCACCAACCCACAGCATCTTGAAAATTATTTGATTTGAAGCTTATCTAACTGCTGGGTTGTTTATTGTCTATGGGTGTAGAAGAAAACTGTAAAGCTTACAGATGTAAACAAAAACGGTAATGTAGCTGAAACTTGTTTTTCTTTTCTTTTTTTTTCTTTGAAGAGAAAATGATGGGTTTCATAAACTGGTAAGAGGTTTAAAAATGATCATATATGGATGAACAAATTAAATTTTACATGAGTTTATAAGTGCAGAAGCTATTTAGGAGGTATAGTAAGGAATAGTGTTTTTTTCTTAAACAAATGTCCATTAATCCAGTAGAATAATAAACCTGTAGCTATCATTTTGTTTTGCCTGAATTCTGTCACATGTCAGTGTATACACAGCAATAGGCTACAGAGAAAAATTCCATAAATGTTTGGTACTGTGTACAAACTTATCTATGATTGCTTGTAGGTCTTTCACATGATGCATATTCTGTTTATTTTTTTAAGGGGTACTGGTCCAATAATTCTGTTAAAAGGCAAAAAGCAATTGTTACATATCTCTAAAATACCTTAGACAGCTTTTTATTACAATATAGCGTTCTGCAGTATTATGTAAACTTGTGTTTAAAGATTTTTTCCGCATAATATTTCTGCCTTAAAGAAAAACTAACGGAATGTGACTAATATGACCACACTGTAACTTTTATTTAATTCAAGGCATACAGAACATTAATTCTGAACTGCTACTTTACAATCAATGCTGTCTTGCATTATTCATATTTTAATAAGGAATCTGTATTAAAAAGCGATTCCTGGACATTTTTCTGTTATAAGTAACATCATAGCTCACACATGTCCATGAATACAAAACATTAGTACAAAAATGAAAATAAATGCCACTTACACAACTAATTAAACATGAAAAAAAGGAAAAAATTGTATTAGCATTCACAGATTTTAATGAAAAGTACAGCATAAAGGAAAGGTTTGAGGATGTTTGAGAAAGCTTTCCAACCATACCGTTTGTTGGAAAATCACAATACATACAGTAAATACACACTGACTATAGGAAATTATGGCACCTTATATAGGCTGGAGGAGAAGAAGTAGGTGTATTTTGTTGCAAGTGCATGGTTTGGATGTGTACCAATTGTATGCTGACCATGTACCCAATTAACTCTTTATTTATTTTTGCTGTAAACTATTTTTTACTCCAAAAACATGAGCAGCTCATTTGTTTGATATACCCTGTTTACTATTAATGTGCTTAACATTATTTATATCATTATTACAGATTACATGACACCTGCAATAGATAAAGGGTGATATGGCATTGGAATTATTATGTGAAATGCTATTCCACATGATTTTATATAAAAAAAACGTTTTCTAAATGCTAGGTCTGGTGATTAATGGTTTTATTAGACTTAGTACGGCCTTTTATAATTTATGAGATGAAGATTTAGTTGCCCATTTCATTCAAACAAGTGACAAGAATATTTAAAGAGAACTTTTGCTGAGACCATGCACACTATAGGGTTTACTTATTTTAAACAAGCACTTTAACAAAGCCCTCATTGTCCTCTAAGTCTGAAGGCATTGTGGAAAAATTCATATTCAAACTGTACAACAGAGATGCTGATATTTTAGCTAATTTCCTATTACTTCTTATTGCACCAGCATCTTGGCAGCCTGCCAGATGTCTACACTCAGAAAAGGTGCTTCTAAGCTGTCAAAAAGGCTACTTTCACACTGAGGCGCTTTACAGGCGTTTTAGCGCTAAAAATAGCACCTGCAAAGTGCCTGTAAAGAGCCTCTCCTGTCACTCCAGTGTGAAAGCCCGAGTGCTTTCACACTGGAGCAGTTCGCTTGCGGGACGTTAAAAAAAGTCCTGCAAGCAGCATCTTTGGGGTGCTTTAGGAGCGGTGTATACACCGCTCCTAAAACGCCCTGCCCATTGAAATCAATCGGCAGCACTGAATCGCCTGAAAAGCGCTTCGGCAGCTGCGCTTTGCAGGTGCTATTAACCCCTTCATTGGCCGCTAGCGGGGGTTAAAAGCGCCCCGCTAGCGGCCGCTGTTGAAGCGCTTTGCAGGGCGCTATTAACCCATTCATTGGCCGCTAGCGGGGGTTAAAAGCGCCCCGCTAGTGGCTGAAAAAGCACAGCTAAAACAACGGTGAAAGGCTGCTAAAAATATCAGTGCTGTACCGCCAACGCCCCCCCCCCCGCCCCAGTGTGAAAGTGCCCAAACTGATGAATTTTTTTTTTTTCTTTGGAAAATTGTCAGACTGGAATGCGACCTTCGGCACTACGCTCTGTATTGTGATGGTTTCCCAAAATTAAAGTTTCCCTCTGTTGGTTGCTCTTTTTAATTTAAATTCTGATGGACTTTAACAGGAAGATCTTCTTCCTTAAGCCTCGTACACATGACCAGAATATCGTACAAAAAATTCCACTTTCAAATCGATCGTACGATAATCTGATCGTTAGTACACAGCTTTCCTCTCAAATTTTATGAAGGGACAAAGACAGAAATTTTTCTCATACCATACCAGATCTTACGATTTTTCATTTAATCAGTACAGTTTTCGTCCAAAAATACAATACAAATATATTATTACATCACTTCTGAATTTTTATTCTGTTGTACAAGAATTTTCGTACTTTAGTAACCTATTTGTTTTTTTAAATGGAGACTAGCATGCAATAAAAAACAGACAATCATTCGGCCAATAATCTCATTGTGTGTACTAGGCTTTTAAGTAATTTGAAAACTCCTCCAGTAACATGACTGGATGGCTAGCACCCTATTTTAATCAGTGTTAAGCACATCTTCATGTATACACAGTTTCATAAATGGTCATTAAGGCTGTATTGTGACTACCACACCCCTGACACACCTTGGGGTGTAAATTGGAAGGTCTCATTTTATCTTTTTAAGTCCATTGAGGTTCACAGGTCCTTGCCTTTCTGTGCACTGCTTGCTCTCAAACTGAGGCATGACGGCTAGAGATTGCATTAATGTCTTATTGTTTGCCAGTGTACAAATCTCCAGAGGGTGGCAATATAACCAAAATGTCTATAAAATAATCTGCATTCCTATGTCTCTCAATAGACTTCAAGGAAAAGATCTTACAGTAATCCTGCTTACTGCTTGTAAATACTTTCATGTACATAGTATAGGCAAGTTTTCTATAAAAAAAAAACAAAAAAAAACTGAGAGTTTACTTTATAACCCAAGAATGACGCTTAACTTTTCAAAATAGTGGGCTGCATTTGTCAAAATAAAAAAAACAGTCAAATTGAATCCTCTTTTGTAAACTAGCAGTGAAAGAAAAGTTTGAATCGGGGTTACCTGTGTGGTAATACACACAATGCTTATTATATTTTGAAGGATAAGTGTCATTATGTTTATTGGTATGCAAGCTGATTTGCATGTGAGGCAATGAATGGTTTACTTATTGTGTACATTTGTTTGTCCTAGAAGTAATGTGACTTGGAAACAAAGCAAGTGGAAACTGCTTTTCAGTTGTCTAACGTGCACGTTCTCCCCAGCTCCTTTTGGACATTTAGTATTATTTGAATAGGTTGTCTATATATATATTCAGCTTTATTATTTTAAATTACATTTTTTTTAATACATCGTTTGTGGAAGGCATGTTTTTGTCTGTTTTGCCCACTGTAATCCTGGTCATTTTATTTGTCTGCAGTTTATTTTCTGATTGCAGCATATGTTTCTAGGCCACACATTGAAGCTTAAATATGACCTTCTAGAGATCCACCTTCCCTTGAGCAAGTCATTTTAAAGTCTTTATTTCTGAATTATAAAAAAAAAACTTGGAATGTTCTATGTTAAATAGACTATCCCATAAGGAAAAAGAAGGGAAATTATTCCAACAGAACACTAAGGGAATGAGTATTTCATCAATAGATGCAGTAATACCTATATAAAGAACAACATAAAAATTATGCAGATTTCATTATATAGGGTAGGCTTTAGGTAGAGAATCCCTCACCTCAGGGCCGAAACTATGGGAGGCATGGGGGGTGCCTGCCCCGGGTGACGCATCTAGGGGGGTTCCGTCAGGGGTGCTGCTTCCACACGCACTGGGAACCGCTGCTCTAAGGGTGTCACTGCCGCCCAATCAAGTGTAATGCCCAAACAGCCTATGACTTTTCCTGTGTGAGGCATCCCAGAGTAGGGGAGGCTTCAAAGAAGGCCCTGGACAGGGGGGTGCAGAGGAGGCCCTGAGCTGGGGGGGTGCAGAGGAGGCCCTGGGCTGATGGGGGTTGCAGAGGAGGCCCTGAGCTGGGGGGTGCAGAGGAGGCCCTGGGTTGGGGGGTGCAGTGAAGGTCCTGGGCTGAGGGGGTACAGAGGAGGCCCTGGACCAGGTAGGTTAGAGGAGGCCCTGGACTGGAGGGTGCAGTGGAGGCCCTGGGCTGATGGGGGGTGCAGAGGAGGCCTTGGACTGGGGAGTGCAGAGGAGGCCCTGGGCTGGGGAGTGCAGAGGAGGCCCTGACCTGGAGAGGGCGCAGAGGAGACCCTGGACTTAGGGGATGCAGAGGAGGTTCTGGGCTGTGGGGGTGCAGAGGAGGCCCTGGACTGGGGGGTGAAGAGGGGGCCTTGGACTGGGGGGTGAAGAGGAGGTTCTGAAGTAGGGGGTGCAGAGCAGGTGCTGGAGTGGGGGGTGCATAGGAGGCCCTGGACTAGAAGGAGAGTATGCAGGAGGCCCTTTACTGGGGGGGGGGGTGCAGAGGAGGCCCTAGACCGGGGATGTAGAGGAGACCCTGGACTTGAAAAGTGGGGTTGATAAAGGACCTGGATTCGGAGAGCAGGGTGAGCGCAGAGGTGGCCATTGATTAGGAAATGGTGGTTGGTGTGGCAAAGGCCCCTGGAAAGGTGGGGTCCTGGATTAGGAGATGGGTTGTCTGGAGGCCCTGGAGTAGGGTAGCAGGTATCTGGTGGCCCTGGACTATGAAAGGGGGATCGTTGAGGCCCTCTGGACTGGGGAAAAAGGTTGCCTGAAGGACCTTCCAGCTTCAGGGAGAGAGAGTCTGGATTTAAAGCCTGAGCTGAGGAAGAGCCTGCCTGGGCCCTGGAGGGTGAGTTCACAACATAAATGGGGACATTTATCAATTGTCGCAAGTAATACCAAACAGGAGCAGAGAGACAGTGTGATAGATTTATTAAAGGAGAAGTACAGCCAAAGCCTGTTTAGTTGTACTTCTCCTGTGGATCACATCAGTGCAACATGTTTTGCACTCCTGTGACCCATTTTCAAGTGGCTTAAGCCTGCTCTCAGCTGATGTCACAGAACTGGTCTAGGCTGGGGAAAGATTGCAACCATATGGTTGGGATCTGCTCACATGTCTGGACCGACATCCATCTCAGCGAGCCTCTGAGAGCCTGAGCTGGCCACTCCTGCCCCCTTCACAGCCCAGTGTTTCAGTAAGCACCGGGGGCAGAGCAGGCCAGAGACTGACAGCCTCCAGCTCTCTGCTTAGGGAGCACTGAGAACTGAGTGCTCCGCTGTTTGATTACTCGGTTCTCAGCCTTAGAGCCAAAGGGGGACAGATGCAGCATCTACCTAGGTAAGTATGTTTCAAAAATAAAATTCCCATACTTATCTTTTAATTACCTGACATCTTCTCTTTCCTGCTATCTGGCCCGCATGACAATTAGGCCTCATTTACATGGAGCATATGCATCCATGTCCAGTGTGATGGCTGTGTACTGCTTGGGATGCATGGTGTCCTGTGCATCCCTGTGTAGGCAGTCCAGTCAAAGTCATTTGGGACGCAGCAGCCACATGGACAGTCACTCAGCATACAGGACATTACACGCTCCTTAGTGCTATACTATGTATGCTGCTATATGTTACATAACTCTCAATGTCATGTTACATATTAATGGTCGCTGGACTGTTTTACTGAATGCTGCACTGTGTACAATGGGTTACACACAGCGTATTTCTGAGCCCTGCATTCTGTATGCTGGACTGTAGGTTACATTCTCCTTACAATTGCACTCTGTATGTGGCGTTAGATATTACATATTACATAATTCTGACCACTCTTTATGGAAGGAGTGCAGCAGTCCGGTGGGTGCAAAGTACACTACATTGTACAAAGTTTAGCATGTTAGGAGTATGTACTGTATTATACAGCACAGCTGATAGAGTTCAGTGGTAGGTAGTATGAAATAACAGTATAACCTATGTATATAAATACCATGGACCTGGATTAAATAATGTATAACATTATAGAGAGATAGTAGTCAGGAGTATGCAATGTATAACACAGCATACAGATTGCAGCAGTCAAGATTATGCAACATACAGTGTACATTACATACTCCTGACCATACAATGTATGCTGTGCTTTGTGGAACATACTTTTTGCTGTTGCATTTTACTTACTTATAAGCCCTGTACACACGATCGGTTTTACAGATGAAAACAGTCTGATGGTCTTTTTTCATCGGACAAACCGATCGTGTATGGGACCCATCGGTCTTTTTTCCATCGGTTTTAAAAAATAGAACATGTTTTAAATTTATCCGATGGTTAAAAAACCGATAGCAAATTACTATCATCTGTGGGGAACTCCATCGGATAAAAAACCCACGCATGCTCAGAATCAAGTCGACGCATGCTCAGAAGCATTGAACTTCATTTTTCTCGGCTCATCGCAGTGTTTTACGTCACCGCGTTTGGAACGGATGGTTTTTTGACTGATAGTGTGTAGGCAAGACTGATGGAAGTCAGCTTCATCGGATTTCCGATGGACAAAACCATCGGATTAAAATCCATAGGATATCCGATCGTGTGTACGAGGCTTTACTGTGCATTACATGCCCCTGATCACTGCATTGTGTGGGCTGGTGATACCCGTAAATTATATTTGAGATTTAATATCTCTCAGATATGATTTGAGTTAATGAGAGTTCTTTGACCATGAGTGAAAACGTTAACACAATAACAAAAATGTATTGGTAAGTAGTATGAAGGCCTAAACTAATACACAGCAATCGATCTATTGTACGGAAAAAGGGTAAACATCACGGATTACATAAAGGAATACAGAGTATAATACTCAAAACATTAATCTACAAAACAACAGGACAGAAAAGACATAAGACAAACATTTAGATACAAGCAAAAGGGAGATTTTCCATAGTTACCATGCTACTGCCCACAAAGGTTCCATTCTGGTGACTGCTCTACCACAGAGTGTTGTCTCCCCTCCCATCTAGT
This sequence comes from Rana muscosa, assembly GCA_029206835.1. Taxonomy (NCBI): domain Eukaryota; kingdom Metazoa; phylum Chordata; class Amphibia; order Anura; family Ranidae; genus Rana; species Rana muscosa. Next base: position 727,352,662 of record CM055118.1, read on the forward strand.
CTGTGTGTATCATTACAGGCTGGTGCCTCATTGGTTGGCATGGCATGGATCTGATTGGTGGGCCTCTCTGTTCCTGGTTAAGGATTGACTAAATCTTCAATTCCTATACTGTACTTTGCATAAGTCAGCCCCCTTTAATGCAAATCCTTGGCCCGACTACTTTGAGTGGGAGATTTAACTTGTAGGTATATACATTTTTCAGGGAACTTGAGTATTGATGACGGGCTGGCCACCTTCGCTGCATATCTAAATGAGGGATCCTTTGAAGTTAATATTTGTAGAACAATGAGGTGTCAGGAAAGGGTTCACCCGTTGGTGGCGTTGTCGGTCCCGTGGATCGCAGTACTGGTGTCCACCAGCGGGTGTCTTCTAACACTCAGGATCTGTAGTGGAGGGATTCACCTGCTGGTGGCACTGCTAGTTCCTTGGGCCGTAGTACCAGTGTCCGCCAGCGGGTGTCTCCCGGCAGTGTGGAGCAGACAGCACCTCCTGTGATCAGGTGTCACTTGAGGCTAAATATAGGCATGCATATAAATACCCGGCAAGCACTCACATACTTGCCTTGGTATTGTCCTTGCGCCCTGACCTGCTAGCCTGGAACCTGAACCTGAACCTGTACCTGATCCTGAGCCTGTACCCGATCCTGAGCCTATCCTGATCCATCTCTTCAGGCGGCGGTCCTGTAAACAATAATGGTGGTTTCTGCGGCAGATTCGCCGCGAGATCACCATTATCGGCGGCGAGAGAGGGCCCTTCCTGCCACTCTCCCGTGCCCTCTGCCGCTTACCGGAGCTGTCGGTAGCGACAGAAGCAATCAGGACCTGTCCGTGGCTGGGTATGGAGACGAGTGAGGGCAAGATGGCCCCTACCCATCTCCATACCATAGCAGGGTGGAAGCGGCATCAAAACGTCACTTCCGCCCATACGTCTTAAAGGGCCAATTTATTTATGTAATTTTTTCAAATGACAATTTTTTATTTTATTTTTATTGCATTTTAGCCTAAATATGAGATCTGAGGTCTTTTTGACCCCAGATCTCATATTTAAGAGGACCTGTCATGCTTTTTTCTATTACAGGGGATGTTTACATTCCTTGTAATAGGAATAAAAGTGACCCATTTTTTTAAAAAAAAAAAAACAGTGTAAAAATAAACAAAATCAAGTAAAATAAATAAGAATTTTTAATTTTTTTTTAAAGCGCCTCGTCTTGACGAGCTCGCGCGCAGAAGCGAACGCATACGTGAGTAGTGCCCGCATATGAAAACAGTGTTCAAATCACACATGTGAGGCATCGCCGCGATCGTTAGAGCAAGAGCAATAATTCTAGCCCTAGACCTCATTTGTAACTCAAAACATGCAACCTGTAGAATTTTTTAAATGTCGCCTATGGAGATTTTTAAGGGTAAAAGTTTGACGACATTCCACGAGCGGGCTCAATTTTGAAGCGTGACATGTTGGGTATCAATTTACTCGGCGTAACATTAACTTTCACAATATAAAAAAAATTGGGCTAACTTTACTGTTTTCTTATTTTTTATTAAAAAAAGTGAATTTTTTCCCCAAAAAGTGCGCTTGTTAGACAGTTGTGCAAATACGGTGTTACAAAAAGTATTGCAATGACCACCATTTTATTCTCTAGGGTGTTAGAAAAAAATGTATAATGTTTGGGGTTCTAAGTAATTTTCTAGGAAAAAAAAATGTTTTTAACGTGTAAACACTGAGTCTGAAAAACAGGCTCGGTCCTTAAGTGGTTAATAAACATTTATATTCACTTTACATGCGTTTTGCTTCTCTCTTTGCAGTCCACACAGTCTGGTCTTATCTGTACATGACATGAGGCTTGAGTCCCATTGTTTAGATATACAAGCATAGGCACCGAATGATCTATATAACAGGGACTTCTGGGAAGCTCTGAATTCACACCCACATAGATACCACTCTAAATGAAATATATTCGTAATTACAATTATTTTATAACTATTAATGGAGGTTTCCCATAAACTCATAAGGCAACAGCTCGGCTGCACATGACATTTTTACTCTACATAATAATCTCATGAACCCTGCACTTTTTATGCTATTTTGTAATTACATATGGTTGCTAAATAGTCCCAGATTATTTTAATGAAGTGCTCCTTTAACTGCTTGCCAACCAGCGCACGACTATATACGTCGACAGCATGGCACGGACAGGCAGAAGGACGTACCTGTACGTCCCCTTTAAGATCGCGGCATTGTGGACGCAGGCGCACCGCGATCTCCGTGAGCCTGACCGCGGGTCCCGCGGACTCGATTGCCGCAGCATACCCGCGATCGTCTCACGGTGAGGAAGAACGGGGAGATGCTGATGTAAACGAGCATCTCCCCGCTCTGCCTAGTGACAATGACAGTGTAATCGGAAGCAGTGATCACTGTCTTGTCACACACTAGGGAACACTTAACCCCTACAGTGCCACAGAGTGGTTAACCCCTTCACTGCTAGTGTCATTTTCACAGTAATCAATGCATTTTTATAGCACTGATCGATGTAAAAATGACAATGGTCCCAAAAATGTGTCAAAAGTGTCCGATGCGTTTGCCATAATGTCGCAGTCACGATAAAAATCGCTGATCGCCGCCATTACTAGTATTTTTTTTTATTAATAACAATGCCATAAAACTATCCCCTATTTTGTAGACACTATAACTTTTGCGCAAACCGATCAATAAACGCTTATTGCAATTTTTTTTACCAAAAATATGTAGAAGAATACATATCGGCCTAAACTGAGCGAAAAAAATTTTTTTAGATATTTTTTGGGGATATTTATTATAGCAAAAAGTGAAAAATATTGCTTTTTTTTTTAATTGTCGCTCTATTTTTGTTTATAGCGCAAAAAATAAAAACCGCAGAGGTGATCAAATACCACCAAAAGAAAGCTCTATTTATGGGAAAATAAGGACGTCAATTTTGTTTGGGAGCCACATCGCACGACCGCGCAATTGTCAGTTAAAACAACGCAGTGCCAAATTGTAAAAAGACCTCCGGTCTTTAAGCTGACAAATGGTCCGGAGCTGAAGTGGTTAAGGTAGGCTCAGACAAAGTGTTAGACTGGGGTCATATATATGTGAATTTAATTAGTCTTTAACTGCATCCAATTTACATACCATGTGAATTTGACCAGCTTTCAATGAAGCTGGTTCATACTTGTCTGGGGCTGTTTTGAAAAGGGTGTTTTGGGGTCAAGGTCAGGTGTGAATTCAGACAAAAATTTGCACTTGAATTGCACCTGAACTGGTGAACAGAAATGCACCGGACTCCGGACTGAAAACCGCAACTGGACATGTGTGAACCCATGCCCATGCCATAGCTTATCTGCAGTGCAATGAGGCGACACTGATTTTTCACTACCCATGACGCATCATCCTTGTCCTTGGAGTGTCAAGAGTAGATTACTGTACAGTAAATGCTTTGCCCTTTTTTGGGCAGCCCACAGATAATACAGTTTTTTTTTCATTTAACCAGCTTGTTGAATGAAAAAATTGACCCGATGACCCCATCCACACACTAAATGTTTTGATCCATGTATGGTCAGCTTAATACCTACCCCAGAATCAATCTTGAAGCTAAACTCTCTACACAGTGCCATCCTGATATTGAGTGTTATTTGGATGTAAAATAGCTTTGCTGCAAGACACTCATGTACAGGTCTAGTAGCAGACTGCTGGTCTTCTAAGGATGGTTTCGCACGGGCTGTCCGATCAGGTCCACCTGTTAGTTTTTCAGGCTGACCTGATTGTACCATCCATAGCTCACTATGAAGTGGCGGATGTCAGCGGACATGTGTCCATTGACACCCACCGGAATCCGATCCAATCCTGTCCGCAAAAAAAACAGCAGATCGGATCAGATGACAGTTTGATGGACACGGAGAGGTGGTCCCTTTCCATCTGACAACCCCATAGAGAATATCGGGGCTGTGTCCGTGTCCTCTCTGCATAGTGGACATGGACCTGTCATCTGCCTGCTTAGCAGGGAGATTCCCTGCTGAGCAGGTGAATGCGAACTACAGAGATTGTCCGTGTGAAACCAGCCTTAGAACTCCCAGACCAGTTGAGAAACAAAACCTTTTAAAGCCTGCAGGCTGCGGGGGAAAGGAATGCATACTTAGTTCCCTATCTGACACCTATTTTGTTACATTTTAATGTTGCTACTCCAAAGATGACCCACCAAGTGACTTGATTTTACTTTTGGTGCAGTCACAAAAGAGAATGGGTGGGTGCTTTTGGCATGTAAGGAATTTTTGAATGTGCACAATATGCTTAGCTATATGCTACCCACAGTATAAGTGATATAGGGGATCACATTTAAATTATTAGACAGTCAAAGCCATGTTATAGCCTGAACTATCAGAACTACAAGACTGCCTTGTTACAGGAGCCAGAGGAGCATAATGTTTGCAGATGCAGATTCTACAATGTGAGATCCAGAATAATGCTTTGCTATGAGACCTACAATGTTTCCATATTACCAATGACAGCATATCCATGTTACCACAATGCATCTAGATAACTACAACGCCCTATTCCTTTCACTATTTACATGAAATCCTACATTGAGAGGTGGGGGGCTCAGAGGCTGCTTGCTAACCTATGCTTCATTCTGCTGTGGATTCATACTGTCAAGGTTTAGTGAGCAATATCAGTGGGGGAAGAACATGGACACTGCTGGGGATGTGGAAACTGATTAATTAACAATGTCTGAGAAGTGGTCAAAAGGCAAACTATAGTGTTGAGGTTGTGTGTATTACAAAGTGAGGAATGTCTCTAGAGGGAGCCTGAGCACTGGAAAGTAAACAAATTCTGTACTGAAATGGATCATGTTTTATGCAATTAAATTCAGTACTGGGAGCAGAATCACCTGAAACTAGAGAAGAGGAAATTGCAATCTGTCTTTATCTTGACTGGTTCTTAATAATGTGTATCGAAGAGTTTTTTTTTTTTTTTTTTTTAGTAGGTAAAGAATTAGAACCCCTTATCTGGTTTTTATTGACACCCAGTGCTCCCTATGCAAAAGTTTTTTCACTTTCTGTTTACCAGACAAGACAGTGGGGGAGATTTACTAATACTGGAGCTTACTCGGGCAAAAATTTGCACCATCTGATGCAGATGTGCATAGTTACCAATCAGCTTCTAGGTTTGAGGCTGGGTTCACACTAGTGCGACACAACATCCGTCCTACTTTGGATCCGACTTTGCCCTGTGACATGAGGCCGACATATGTCCGACTTTCAATGAACGGGGATCCGACTTGGATCCCCGCCAATATCAGGCACTGTGTTTGGTATGAATCTTGAGGGGGAACTCCAGGCCAAATTTTAAATAAAAAAAATGGCGTGGGTTCCCCTCCAGAGGCATAACAGGCCCTTGGGTCTGGTCTGGATTTAAACGGGCTCCCCTACGCCGAAAAAACGGCGTGGGGGTCCCCCCAAAATCCAAACCAGACCCTTATCCGAGCACACAACCTGGCAGGCCGCAGGGGAAGAGGGGGGGACGAGAGGGCGGCCCCCCTCCCTCCTGAACCATACCAGGCCGCATGCCCTCAACATGGGGGGTTTGGTGCTCTGGGGCAGGGGGGCGACCTGCGGCCCCCCCACCCCAGAGCACCCTGCCCCCATGTTGATGAGGACAGGGCCTCTTCCCTACAACCCTGGCCGTTGGTTGTCGGGGTCTGCGGGCGGGGGGCTTATCGGAATCCGGGAGCCCCCTTCAATAGGGGGGACCCCAGATCCCGGCCCCCCCACCCTATGTGAATGAGTATGGGGTACATCGTACCCCTACCCATTCACCTGGTGGAAAAAATTGCAATAAAAAAACACTACACAGGTTTTTAAAGTAATGTATTACACAGCTCCGGGGGTCTTCTTCCGACTCCGGCGCTCTTCTTCCGACTTCCGGGGGTCTTTTCCGACTTCGGGGGTCTCCGGTGTCGTCTCCCGCTCTCCGGTTCTTTCTTCCGCCGGGCCTCCGCTAACTTCTTTTTAGCTCTTTTGCTAACGGAGGCGCGGTCTTCCTGTCGTCGCCGTCGGCTTCTTCTTCCCTCTTCTCCTCCTCGATGTTGACGCGTCGCTTCCTCCCGCTGTAATACTGGCTCTCCGCTCCGCTCCGCATTAATATAGGCTTCTCATGACGTCACAGTCACATGTTCCCATGACGTCACAGTCACATGCTCCGGGGCCATGTGCCCCGGAACATGTGACTGTGACGTCATGAGAAGCCTATATTAATGCGGAGCGGAGAGCCAGTATTACAGCGGGAAGAAGCGACGCGTCAACATCGAGGAGGAGAAGAGGGAAGAAGAAGCCGACGGCGACGACGGGAAGACCGCGCCTCCGTTAGCAAAAGAGCTAAAAAGAAGTTAGCGGAGGCCCGGCGGAAGAAAGAACCGGAGAGCGGGAGACGACACCGGAGACCCCCGAAGTCGGAAAAGACCCCCGGAAGTTGCAATTTTTTTCCACCAGGTGAATGGGTAGGGGTACGATGTACCCCATACTCATTCACATAGGGTGGGGGGGCCGGGATCCGGGGGCCCCTTATTGAAGCGGGCTCCCGGATTCCGATAAGCCCCTCGCCCGCAGACCCCGACAACCAACGGCCAGGGTTGTCGGGAAGAGGCCCTGTCCTCATCAACATGGGGGCAGGGTGCTCTGAGGTGGGGGGGCCGCAGGTCGCCCCCCTGCCCCAGAGCACCAAACCCCCCATGTTGAGGGCATGCGGCCTGGTACGGTTCAGGAGGGAGGGGGGCCGCTCTCTCCTCCCCCCCTTTTCCCCTGCGGCCTGCCAGGTTGCGTGCTCGGATAAGGGTCTGGTTTGGATTTTGGGGGGACCCCCACGCCGTTTTTCGGTGTAGGGGCGCCCGTTCAAATCCAGACCAGACTCAAGGGCCTGGTATGACTCTGGAGGGGAACCCACGCCAGTTTTTTTATTTAAAATTTGGCCTGGAGTTCCCCCTCAAGAGCAGTACAGCACAAGTCGCATGCCAAAGTCGGACCATGCAAGACTGCGGTCCGACTTTGATCCGACTTTAATGATAGTCAATGGGCTGAAGTCGGATCAAAGTCGGACCAAAGTAGTACAGGGAGCATTCTCAAAGTCGGACCGACATGTGTCGGACCAGTTAAGACGGCTCCCATAGGGAAACATTGATTTTCACACGTCATGCGACATGAGCTCCCAATGTCGGAGCGTTTGTCGCCCCAGTGTGAACCAGGCCTTATTGTCAAAGCTGAAGTTAAAAGCTGATTGGCTACTATGCACAGCTGCACCAGATTTTGAGTGCAGTGAGCTCGGGTTTTAATCTTCCCCTTCTCAGCTAAAAAAAAGTCTCCCTTTGCTAGATTTTGTATATTTCCCACATTTTCTTTGGAAACCATTATCACCAAGACAGGAAACAATGGGAAATCTCCCTAACAAAACCCCAGAAAGCAGTAAAAAGTCTACAGGGGTTCTAAGACTTCCCCACAATAACCAAAACATACTGGAAAAACAAATACTGGGAATACATACAGAGGAAACATGTTAGCTAGACATACACTTTAATAACCTAACTTCTAAAGAAAAAACATCTTTATTTCCATTATAGCTGATATTTAGGCATGAACATTTTTACATAGTTACATTGGTCCCATTTAGACCGATGTAATAATGTATGTACCATACCTGTGGGATCCTTGTGAAAAGCTGAAAATCGTTGTAATAGGCACCCCTACTACAGTGATTGCCACCGGCTTCCTGGTCCTGTGTCGACATGAGTGCCATTCAGAGAACACTTTGTATTTTCTCACTGTATACAAAGTGTTCTCCGATTGGATGAGGTAGCGATTGTGACGTCCCCTCCCTGCCTTTCCACCACATCTAAAGAATACAAATTGTTCCCTGAATGGTACCAATGCTGAGCGAGTGACCTCCTGTATTCACAATACAATAAGGCAGCTGCTCAGCATAGTACACTGAAGGTAGTGAAGATCACTGTAATAGTGATGCCTACTACAGTGATTTCCAGCTTCGATGGGGGATCCCACAGTTATGGCACATACATACTTACATTGGTCCTAAACTTCAGCTTTAAAGAGATTGTAAAGGTAAAATAAAAAAAATTAAAATAAATAACAAACATGTCTGTACTTACCTGCTCTGGTGACTGTGAACCTCCTCTTTGAGGGACCCCCATCTGCACTCCTGGCCCCCTCCTATTTGTCTAGTGCCCCCACGGGAAGCCTGCGTACTCACTCCCAAGCCTCACTGCTGCCACCATTGACACAGACAGTGGGATTCTAATTGGTATGGTGATTAACACATTAATACAGTCCAGTATATACCTGATGAGGACCAATATACACAGTACATGGTAAGGATCAGTACCTGCCATACTTGTAATTTCTTTCCTCTAGTGCTTACATCTCTGCACTCCCTGCCACCACTGCCATTTTGTCGTTGCAGACAATGTACACAAAAGAAAATTGCTGGAAGAAAGAGTTTACATGCAAAGTTGTCTCTGCCAAAATACTGTATCACCCAGAATTTTGTTAGGTCTTAAATGCTAAAATAAAATATAATGTTTCATTAGAGTGTTTCCTGGGCCATTCTAAAATTGCTGCTGAAAATTACAAAATTGAAGCATGCTTTGTGCATGTAATTACTACTTGAACCCCTTATCCATATTATTTTATATTAGCCTCATTGTACATTAGGCTTGTGCAATTCGTTTCGTAACGAATCGAAATTTGTCCGAATTTAGCAACTTTCGGACATTCGGAAGCATTCGAATTTCCGAACAGAGCAATTACGAATAAAACCGAATCCGAAATAAATTATACCGCAAAATAGCGAATGCCCGAAGGTCTTCGGCATAATTCGTTATGAAAAAAGTTACGAATGTACGAATCCATTCGAAGCACAATAACACTCACTCTGCTCTCTGCTTCTCCCTCACCATGCTGAACTCCCTCTCAAAATGGTGTACAGGGGGCGGAGGCTATAGCCGCATGAAAAAATGAAAGTAAAATACGAGATTTCGAATCCATTCGAAGCACAATAACACTCACTCTGCTCTGCTCTCTGCTTCTCCCTCACCGTGCTGAACCCTCTCAAAATGGTGTACAGGGGCGGAGCCTATAGCCACATGTAAAAAACGAAAGTAAAATACGAGATTTCGAATCGTTACAAATAACCGCTATGTATTTAGAAAAGTACAAATCCATTCGAAGCACATTAGGCATAATAGGCAGCGTCATTGTGAGAGAGACACGGAAAATTACGAATTAACGAACCCAAAAAAAGTTACGAAAGTAGGAGTTGTGTCCAGAATCAACAAAAAACAACGTACTCTACCGAAAGTACGAATTATAAAGCAACAAAAAATTCAACGAAAAATGTCGCTTGCAAAAATACGAATGAGTCCGAACACGAAAAATCCCGTCTAGCAAAATTACGAATGATTACGAATCAACAGGACTGGAAAGAAACGAACCGAAACGGAACAAATTTTTCCGTTGTGCACAAGTCTATTGTACATAATATTAACTTTAGGAATGGTGGCTACAAAGTGTGGAGGATTAGAAGAATTAGATGTAGGAAGAAGGGGTGGCAATATACTTCCTAGTTAAATTAATTGAGAAAATAATTACAGCTATGTCTAAGGTAAAGGTTGAATTTCATTCTAATGAAAATAGTGTTCCACTGTTGTGTTCCCTCAGTATGAAGGGGCCTAGCATGATCATATAAACTGTACATAGATTTTATGTGTCAACTCATATATGGCAAAAATTGCCAAGAAATATTTATTATGAAACAATCCGTTCAAATGATATCCAGTTAAGTAGACGCTAAGAGGATAAGTATAAAAAAAAAAAATATTCACAATCTAATGCCCTGTACACACGGTCGGATTTCCGATGGAATAAAATCCGATGGAATTTTCCGTCGGAATTCCAATGAAGCTGACTTTCATCAGTCTTGCCAACACAATATCAGCCAAAATTCCGACCGTCCAAAATGCTGTGATGTAAAACACTCCGACGAGCCGAGAAAAATTAAGTTCAATGCTTCTGAGCATGCGTCAAATTGATTCTGAGCATGCGTGGGTTTTTTCTCCATTGGAGGTCCACACAGACGATCAGAATTTCCTATCGTTTTTTTTTCCATGGGAAAAATTTAGAACATGTTCTATTTTTGAACATCGATGGAAAAAAGTCAGATGGGGCCCACACGCGATGGTTTTTTCCGATGAAAAAAGTCCATCTGACTTTTTTCATTGGAAAAACTGACCGTGTGTACAGGGCATAAGACTAACCTATCTAGCCCTGTAAAGGAAAAATCACTATACATACCTTTTCAGAAGTCGCTCCGGTCTCCAGCGGCAGAAGCTGTGTGCAAGAGACAGCTGACAACGGCTGGGAAATACCTGGGAAGTGACATCCCCAATAGAGTTACCATAGGTATTCTGTTGTCTTCTGCCTCTTCTGTACACACCTACACAGAGAAGGTGCCACTGACAGCTCATTATGGGACTAGACCAGAGCGGCTTCAGAAAAGGTATGTATAGCGATTTTTGCTTTACATGCTAGATAGGTTAGGTCTTAGATTGCGGCTGCAAGTAGATTGAGAGATTTTAGTTTTAGGCTGAACTTCTACTTTAAATTTTAAACTAAGCAATGTTTGTAATATGTGTGTGTAGCACACCAATCCTTTTGCCCCCGCTTACCTTCACCTGTGAGGGTAGGACACACCATGCCACAAGCCCGTGTCCTCCTTATCAGAGGTCAGGCGGTGTTCAAAGATTTGGGTCCTGCAGCGAGTTACCTCCTTCCAATGTTCTCGTCCCTAGAATGTAGGGAAAAGTCGATATTCTTTCCCAAGAAGGCCAATGTCCACACGACTTTAACTCCAACAAAGAGTTTATTTTCCTTTGCTTCAGTGTCAGGTCACCTGTGGCCAGATGACAGGTGCACACCGTAGGGGGACAGGAGTGCACCACAAGATAGTGAACCCTATGGCTGACTGCTGCGGATAGGAAACTGGGTGGTTGTGGAAAGCGGGACCAATGGAGCACAACCGGGATCCTACAGGAAGCTAGAGCCAAGATTCCCCAGGGCGCGGAGTCAGCAGGTCTTCTCCAGAGCCTCTAGTGGTGAGGATGTTATGCTGCAGGCTAGGTCCAGGTCGCGGCCCCTAGAGTCTCCTAGCTCACGCCCCGTAGGGTAAGGGGAGAAGAGGGGAAGCAGCAGCACATAATACAAGAATAACGAATAACAAGCCAAAGGTCAAGGGTCACAAGCAGACAAGGATAACGAAGAGCAAGCCGAAGGTCAAGGGTCACAAGCAGACAGGGATAGTTGGGGACAAGCCAATAACGTAACAGAGACAGACGTAGCACATGGCAGGCAGGCAGGAACCCAAACACACAATGCTTAACAAACACGTTGATCAGCAAAGCAGGCTTGCAGTGCACAGGTTAATATAGTGTTCTGTGATAGGGCCTGGGGTGGAGTCAGGCTGGGAGGAGATTATAAAGGAAGCCAGGTGAATGGGTTCTGGCCTCTAAGATGAACACATGAGGAGGAAAGGTAAGATGGCAGACAGACATTAATGCATATCCATGACATTCAGTTAACAGGAAATTGAAGAGAGAAAGAAGCTAGCGAAGTTAGAAGGTAGATTCAGGCACACAACACTTGACTCACTCGTCGCCACTTGATCCCGAGTGGGCTTAGCTCACCCGGATAGATCCCTCTCACAGTTCTAGCAGCCGGAGTGGAGCTCGAACAGTACTATCACTTTGTCCCCTCCAGGGACGGGTTCAGGAGATCCTCTAATAGAAGCAGAATCCTGTTATTCCTGAATCCAGAACTTTCCTTAAAACTCTGTAGAATTTAGAGAACAGATGATGCCAATGGGCACTCTACAGGGTTAGCTTTGTTGAGTAAGGAATCCTTCCCTCTGACAGGTCACCAGGCCTTTCCCGAGACAGCGACCTACTATCACTCGTCTCCTCTGTGGGACCGATCCTCTCCTGGCTTCCTCTCGGTCAGAGCGGGTACCCTCACCTGGGCACCCTGGGACTCCAATGTGCTGATTGTAGACCCAGTTAAAGGTACTGGGCCTACCTGGAACATTGTAGTCTTGGGCAAAAGGTGCCAGAGACTCCTTGGCAAGTCCATGCACCCCCAGGGGGCACACTGCCCCCCGGGACTCACTTTCCGGCACTCCTCTCGTTCACTCCGCCCTAAGCATGGCGTCTGCCCCTTATATACCCTCTCCCAGCATGCACAGCAGGTGAAGCCCCGCCCACCGCACGGCAGCCGAGAGACATCCAATCACGCCACTGTGTCACCTGAGGTTCGACCCTAGGCCTGGGCAACAGTGCCACCCACAGGCCAAAGGGGAACCGCACACCAGACAACACCACAGCAGAGCAGAGTCCAGTATCAAATTAGAAGGCCTGAGCCAAACTATTGCCCAGGCCGTTCCTTAAATTTGGGTTTAGCGACCCCCTAAATTTAAGGGTCCACTACATGTGTAATGTAATTGTCTATTTGTTTGACCAATAGAGAAAATAGCCTAAAGCCTCGTACACACGACCGAGTTTCTCGTTGAAAAACGGCAAGAAACTTGCTGGCAGAGCTTTCGTGCCGAGTAAATCGGTCGTGTGTACGCGGCTATCAGGTTTCTCGTCAAGAAAACCGACAAGAATCTCGACGAGAAAAATAGAGAACCTGCTCTCTATTTTCTCGTCGAGATTCTTGTCAGCATGTTTCTCGACGAGAAAAGTGTGTGTGTGTGTACACTTACCTGTCCTCCGGGAAGCCCGCGCATGCTCGAAATGACTTTGACGCATGCGCGGTAGCTTCCTAGGCATAGGTAGGGTGTAGCAAGATGGCGGTGACGGCATCGAATGTGACGAGCGCACGCTCGTCGTAGTCGATTACATCACCACGTTCGCTCCATTCAAAGAACCGCGGGTTCTTTGAAAGGAGCGTCTGTACACTCGGCTGGGACAAGTTTCTTGTCCAAGAATCTCGTCAAGAAAAACGACGTGTTTTTTCTTGACGAGATTCTCGGTCATGTGTACGAGGCTTCACACTATAGGCTGCAAACATTTGACCAGAAGAGGAAAAATATGAGGCAGACCAGTGTACAAAATATATTAAGATACCTTTCGATCTCAAGAGATTTTCTGCAGGTTTGCAAAATGGCAGAACTAATGAGTGTTTGTCTGAGCGAGCCTCTAGCTGCAGTAGCAAGTCAAACATTCAGTAGTGGTTCTGCTACTATCGTTGGATGTGAAAACTTCTTGCTCAGGGATCCTGGTTGTTAGGTTAGCCGGCACACACCAGACAGGAGGGGGCTTATCAAAACCTGGAAACCCTCTTTAGAAATAAGAAGACCCTAGATACCCCCCCATGTGAATACATAAGGGGTACATACCCCTACTCATTCACAAAAAAATGTAAATAGTAAATAAACACACACACACACACACATTTTTTTTGACACGTCCTTCAATAAAGAAAAAAATTGTCCCTTAATGTAAATCCACCATCAGTCATGTTATCCAGTGATGCAGATCCACGTCAGCCATAAAGAACAACCCCCACTGACCTGCTGGAAAAAAAAACACCTGATGACCAACACCTACAATCCTGTTGTTTCACCCACTCTGAATGACATTTATAGTACTCCAGCTGAAGAAAACAAAAGGGCAGCATCTCCTGGTTGACATCATTGACCAAATACAGTATGGGCATGGCCATATTTTATCAATGACATCTCGGGGATCTCAATGACATCACTGACCAAATTTAGTGTAAAGCCTCGTACACACTTCGGACTTGTTGTCGTTAATTCAGCCAATAATTTTCTGATGGAGCATACACACGGTCGGATTATCCGACACAACGGGGCTGATTTACAAAACGTTTGCGCAATGGCTGTTTTGGTATTTACAAAACATTAGCGCCTGTAGCGCAGCCCTTTTTCCCATTTACTATAGTGTTGTCGGCGGACGGGAGGAGGCGCTCAGTGTGCCACTAGGGACCTGGCGCACAGCATGTTAAAATATAAATATAAAGAAGTTGGAAGTGAGAATATAATGGGGGTGATGTGGGGTGATGTGAGGAAGTGTAGCGACACCTGCCCAAATAACAAACATGCCCAAAATTGAGTGATAAAGTAACTTTTTCAAAACCAGCCCGCTGCGCCGGCAAGTACGATTCGAGCTGCGGGAGTTTTTTTTGAGCTCAGCGCGGGAATTTCAATGGTTCAAATGCGCCGGGACACTGCGCCGGCAAAATCTTAGTAAATGTCAAGTCACGTAAATCAATTTGCATAAGTTAAACAGGCGCAGCTCTGAACTTTCCATTGCGCCAGCAAAATGACATTTCTAAAGGAAAAAAAAAGGCATTTAAAAGCAGCCGCGTCTATAATGAATTGTCGGCTCCCGGCAATATAGAGAAAAGTCATTGAAAGTGTTTGCTAACCAAAAAAAAAAAGCGTGGGGTTCCCCCAAATTCCATAACCAGGCCCTTCAGGTCTGGAATGGATATTAAGGGGAACCCCGCTGCAAATGTAAAAAAAAAATTACGTGGGGTTCCCCCCAAATATCCATACCAGGCCCTTCAGATCTGGCATGGATTTTAAGGGGAACTTCACCCCAAATTAAAAAAAAAAATGGCGTGGAGTCCCCCCAAAAAACCACACCAGACCCTTATCCGAGCACGCAACCTGGCCGGCCGCAGGGGAAAAGGGGGGGACAAGAGCGGCCCCCCCTCTCTCCTGAACCGTACCAGGCCACATGCCCTCAACATGGGGAGGATGTCCCCATGTTGATGGGGACAAGGGCCTCATCCCCACAACTCTTGCCCGGTGGTTGTGGGGGTCTGCGGGCAGGGGGCTTATCGGAATCCGGAAGACCCCTTTAACAAAGGGGACCCCCAGATCCCGGCCCCCCCTGTGTGAAATGGTAATGGGGTACAAATGTACCCCTACCATTTCACAAAGAAAGTGTAAAAAATGTAAAAAATGACAAGAGCCGGTTTTTGACAATTCCTTTATTAATGTCTTCTCTTTTCTTCCTTCTTCTTCTTCCTTCTTCTTCCATCTTCTTCTTTTCTCCATTCGGGTTTCTTCCTCTTCATCTTTATCTTCATCTTCATCTTCCTTCTTTCTTCTTTCGGTCTTCTCGTCCGCATCTTGCTCCGGCGTCTTCCCTTCTTTCTTCTTCGGCCGCTCCGTTTGAATTGGAGGTTCCCGCTGTGTGACGCCTCAGTTCCCCACTTGGTCCGCTGCCCCCCGGTGGCTCCGCCCCCCTCTGACACCACGGGGAAAGTCCCCGTGAAATCCATGTGCATCAGAGGGGGGCGGGGTCACCGGGTGTAAGCGGACCCGATGGGGAACTGAAGAACTGAAGCTTCGCACAGCGGGAACCTCCAATTCAAACGGAGCGGTCGTAGAAGAAAGAAGGGAAGACGCCGGAGCAAGATGCGGACGAGAAGACCGAAGGAAGAAGGAAGATGAAGATGAAGATGAGGATGAAGATGAAAGAGGAAGATGAAGATGGAGGAAGAAACCCGAATGGAGAAAAAGAGAAGATGGAAGAAGATGGAAGAAGAAGAAGATGGAAGAAGATGGAAGAAGGAAGAAGAAGATGGAAGAAAGGAGAAGACATTAATAAAGGAATTGTCAAAAACCGGCTCTTGTCATTTTTTACATTTTTGACACTTTCTTTGTGAAATGGTAGGGGTACATTTGTACCCCATTACCATTTCACACAGGGGGGGCTGGGATCTGGGGGTCCCCTTTGTTAAAGGGGTCTTCCAGATTCCGATAAGCTCCCCGCCCGCAGACCCCCACAACCACCGGGCAAGGGTTGTGGGGATGAGGCCCTTGTCCCCATCAACATGGGGACATCCTCCCCATGTTGAGGGCATGTGGCCTGGTACGGTTCAGGAGGGAGGGGGGGCGCTCTCGTCCCCCCTTTTCCCCTGCGGCCGGCCAGGTTACATGCTCGGATAAGGGTCTGGTGTGGATTTTTGGGGTGACTCCACGCCATTTTTTTTAAATTTGAGGTGGAGTTCCCCTTAAAATCCATGCCAGATCTGAAGGGCCTGGTATGGATATTTGGGGGGAACCCCACGTCATTTTTTTTACATTTGCAGCGGGGTTCCCCTTAATATCCATTCCAGACCTGAAGGGCCTGGTTATGGAATTTGGGGGAACCCCCACGCTTTTTTTTTGTGTAATCAAAGACTTTCAATGACTTTTATCTGTATTGACGGGAACCAGCAATTCATTACAGCCGCAAGGACTTTTAAATTACTATTATTTTACTTTAGAAATGTCATTTTGCTCTCCAACTGTTATAAACATGGAAAACATGTGCTACTTTACAGGCATACTATAGACACCCCCCGGTATGATATTTAGGGCCAGTTCACACCGGATGCAGTGCAGTGCGTTTTTTTGATGCCTGAAAAACGCAAAGAAAGTTGATCACATTAATGCCAATGGCATAGTTCACACCACTGCAGTCCGTTCCAGTGCGTTTCAGAAAGCAAAAAAATAATTGGTCATGCTGCATTTTTTAGGTACAGAACTGTACTGGACCGCAGTAAAACACATCAAAAACGCAACGGAACGTACCAAAAATGCACTGGAATGCACCGGAACGCACCTAAATGCACCCAAGACGCACTGCAACACACTTGTCCTAAGTGAACAAAGGGGGAAAAAAACACTGGACTGCATCAAAAACGCATCAAAAATGCACTGGAATGTGTCAAAAACGCGCATGCAGAAAAGCACCTGGAACTCACCCAGACTGCGTTTCTATGGTGTGAACTAGGGCCAGTTCACACCATAGAAACACAATCCGGATGCGTTCCAGGTGCTTTTCTGCATGCACGTTTTTCATGCGTTCCAGTGCTTTTTTTCACCCCTCTTTTTTATTAACCATAGATAAGGACAAGTGTGTTCCAGTGCGTTTTTGGTGCATTTAGGTGTGTTCCTGTGCGTTCCAGTGCGTTTATGATGCGTTTTGATGTGTTCCAGTACAGTCCAGTGCAGGTAAAATGCAGCATGTTCTACTTTTTTGGTGGAACTGGAACGCACTAGAACAAACACTGCCATTTAGAACCATATAACCAACTTTCCATGCATTTTGGATGCATAAAAAAACGCAATGCACTGCATGTGGTGTGAAATGGCCCTTAAGAAATTTGGCATATTTAAAGGCACTTCTCCTTGTTTTGTTTTTGGTGTTTTCCAAATTGGTGACATTGATATATGTCCCTTAGGGTGGGACCTGGGCCCCCATTTTAAGGCCAATAACTAGAAGATAAGCCAGCTAAGTGGGGACTAGCAAAATTAACAAGTCAGTTCTCATAGACTGCAATGGCATTTGTTGGTGGGGGGGAGGGGTGATTGTCCCATCTCTAATTTTGTAGCATGCTGGATGATGTGCTTAATTTTGGATGGGGGGAGGGGGGGTTATTTTTTGCTAGCTGCATTGGTGTTGTTCTGCACATGCCCAGCCAGTTAGTTTTTTTTGGGGGTGCTTTTTGTGTGTGAACAGCACCTGGGTATTTCTGGGCATGCTCAGAGAGTGTTTTTATGGGTTAGTAATTGAAGGACATCCTTAACAGGTGTACCCACTTTGAATTTCAGTCTCTACATTGAGTGAACTTGCATTTTGGGTGTTTCATGGACTGTGCATGTGTTTTCAATTGCCTCATTAGCACACAAACATATGTTATATAAAGCTCACAGAGCATTCGGTCGCTTGCCCTGAGAAAAGGCAAGTGTGTGTGTGTGGGGGACAAAATGTACATGTTGGTGTCCTTATCGAGTTTGTAACACATGTATTTTATTTGTTATGTCTTTGCAAAACAGGTGATTGGTTAACTTTTGTGGATTGTATATTTTTTGTGTGGGGAAAATGTTCCCCTGAAATAATTCTGATGTTGTTAATGTGTGTTTGTTCACTTTGATTTAATTGTCTGTGCTGCATTTTTTTGGCCAAAAATTGCTCAAGATGTTGAGTCTGTAACTGTTTCAAATTGACCATGTTTTTTATTTTGCCTTCCCTTTTGTTTTGTTGAACAATAAAATTTGATGCAAAGTTTTGATGTTTGTTTTGTGTTTTCTTTGCAACAAATGTGACAGTTGATTGGCATGTCAAAACAAAACTGGTGTGATTTGTCTAATCTGGTGCCTTCATGCTAGCATATGCATGGATTGTGTGCTGCCATGGAGCGTCACCAGGAAATGAAAAATACAGAGCGGTAAGTATTAAATTTTCCTTTTTTACTGCAGTGGTTCTCAGCCTCAGTCCTCAAGTACCCGCAACAGGACATGTTTTGTGAATTTATCTTATCGAGAATCGCTGTCCAAAAATCAAAACCATTGACTGTGATTTAAAGCACATGTGCAAGATGAAGGAAAACCTGCAAACATGGCCTGTTGGGGGTACTTGAGAAGCACTGATTTAGAGCACTGCACTTAAAAATAGCTCAAGGCCATACAATTCTAATTGTGGGCATTTTGAGGGAAACGCAGTAAGTGTTAGAACCCCTGCGTGTGTGGGGTTTTTTTAGATTTATTTTTTATTTTTTGTAGTTTGGCTTTTGTGTCTCCTTTTCTTAACATTGGCTTCACTTCCTGTCACACAGCTAAACAGGAAGTGAAGGTAAAACCCTACCAATGTCTTTTCTTGGACACACAGATCAATCTAGTGTCCCCATTAAGCAAATTGCACTCTAGCACTTTGTTGTGTACACTCCAAATCATTGGGTAGTTTGGGGTTTAGTAAAGACAAATCCACTCTGCAGTAAAAGTGTAGCTGCTGAAAATCTGAGTGAAAGTACTGGTGATTGGATGTTACAATCATGTAAAAGCAAAGATGTTTTTTTTTTTGGCTTGCATGTCCCCCTCAGATATACAGCAAGTGCACTTGTAGTGCAAAGTAGATTTGCCTTTAGTAAATAAACCCCACAGTCCAAACTACCTAATAAATTGTGGTGTACCCCGCAATATGCTGGAGTGTAATGTGCATAATGGGGAAAGTATTTAGACTGACCTGTGTGTCCCCAAGGAAAGACATTGTTAGGGATTTTCCCTGACTTCCTGTGTGGCTATGTGTCAGGCACCTGGTAGGAGTCTGATATGATGAGGTCGGCCTCTCTTGTATCTCCAGTCCAAGCCCCACTGAGGGTGGAACAGATTGTGGCTAGGGCCAGGAGGAACACGAGTGCCTGAGGAAGTTGCTTGCAGGACTTGCTGGAACAGATGTGGCTTGGAGACCCAGACAGCCGGACAGACACCGGACACAGGAACACTTGGAGGATGGGTAGAGGTTTGAGGGGAACGCCAACCCACTTGCAGGTTCTGGGAACGAAGCTTACAGGAACAGAGGTCAGGAGGATAGCCAGGGTTCAGCAACAGACAGGCGGCATGGTACAAAGGATCAATCAGAAGCAGGGTCAGTGGAAGCCGGGATCAGAAGCCAGTAATCAGGAAGTGTTTCAGAGTCCAAAGACAAAGTCAGGGAAAGCCACAGTCAGCAACGGTTATCAAGCAGCATAACAGGAACCAGGAAGTTTTCAGGACACAGCTGAAGACCAGTCAGCACTTGCTTGAAAGTCAGGACTTCCTTAAATAGATAGGAAATCTTGTAATCAGGCTTCAGGTCACAGCTGAGGGCAGGAAGTGCTGCCTGTCCCACACTGCCGGAATACACCCGCTGGTGGACACCGGTACTACAGTCCGTGGAACATGCATTACCACCAGCAGGAGAGATCCTCGCAGACTGGCGCCAAAGGAGATTAGGGGCGCGCACCCGCGCGTGCACATCGTCCCCGCGCACGCGCATGTGTACTAGCACTCTGGAAGGGCTGCTGCAGCCCGGGGGTGGGCGCGCAAGTATTCCGAGACTGCTGGCGAATGCGAGCCTGCGCAGGAGAGTTCCTATCAGTTCTCTTACACTATGTGACAGGAAGTGAATTATTTGGAAGGATAAAGTGGCCAAATTATTTAGTTTAATTTTTCAAAGACTCATTCCTAAGTTGAATAGTGATGCATGTCAATGGCCCATTTAGACCCTCTTTAATCACTTGAGATCAGCGCTATAACTGATCGACGGCCACAGCATGGTCCTCAATTGCCGGGAGTCCGTCAATAAACGTCCTCCCCTTTGCGCGCACTGTGGTCACAGAGTCACTGAGACTCAGGTGATGACAGATCCGAGTAAGGGGCCAATCCCTGCCCTTTACCATGTGATCAGCTGTCAGCAAATGTCAGCTGATTACATGATGTAAACAAAAGCTGGGTAATGGTTTTTGTTTTCTCCTTGTGCCGACAGCGTGAGCATAAAAAAGGCAATCACCGGCTTATGTGCAAGGGACGTGGGGCCCGAAGAGGAAGAGGCAATTCTGCATCATCTGTGACAATTAGTAGCCCCTGCCAGTGCCACCTATCAATGCCCACCACTGGTTCCAATCAGTGGCACCTAGCAGTGCTGCCTATCAGTGCCCATCACTGCCAACTATCATTGCCACCTAGCAGTGCCACTTCTCACTGCCCACCAGTGCCAAATAGCAATGCCACCTCTCAGTGCCCACCCTTGCCACCTTATCGGTGCCCATCAGTGCAGTCTCATCAGTGTACATCAATGAAGAAGAAAAATTACATTTTTTTTAAATATTAACCAGTTTCCTACCGCCCACCGTCAAATTACATCCTTGGCTTTGGGCGGTGACATCTGAATGATGCCTGCAGTTGCAGGCATCATTCAGATATCATTCTTTTCAGCCGGCGATTCTGTGCACAATAAAAACGATCATAGTGGCAGTTCCACCGCTTGATCGTTCTTATAGGCGGGGGAGAGGACGTTCCCCCCCTCTTGCCGCCATCCGGTGCTTCTCCGGGCTCTCCCGTGCCATCTGGGGCTTGGAGATGGTCATCAGTCATCTCTATGACCGTCGGAGGCGCGGGCACGACGTTATGACATCACGCCGTGTTCCCGTATGTTAACCAAGCCGTGATCTCGGCTGTCAGCATGAGATTGGTGTTTTTTTTGGACCAATATCATGCTTTCCAGCCTGGAGGAGAGATGCAGGGTCTTATTGACCCCGCATCTCTCCATAAAGAGGACCTGTCACACACATTCCTATTACAAGGGATGTTTACATTCCTTGTAATAGGAATAAAAGTGATCCAAAAAAAAATTGTAAGAAATACAAAAAACTAAAAAAACAAAATAAAAAAAATAAGCAAAAATAAGAAAAAACGCCCATGTCCCCGGTAGCTCGCGCTCAGAAGCGAACACACACGTAAGTCCCGCCCACATATGTAAACGCCGTTCAAACCACACATGTGAGTTATTGCTGCGTGCGTTAGAACGAGTGCAACAATTCTAGCACTAGACCTCCTCTGTAATAGCAAAATGGTAACCTGTAAAAAAAATTAAAGCATCGCCTAGGGAGATTTTTAATTACTGAAGTTTGGTGTCATGCCATGTGTGTGCGCAATTTTAAAGCGTGACGTGTTAGGTTTCTTTTTACTCAGCATAACAACATCTTTCACATTATACCAAAAAATTGGCCGTAACTTTACTGTTTTGTAATATTTTTAACAAACAAAAGGCGTTTGAAAATTTATTGCGCAAATACCGAGCGAGATAAAAATTTGCAATGACCGCCATCTTATTCCCTAGGGTGTCTGCTCCAAAAACATATATAATGTTTGGTGTTTTGAAGTAATTTTATAGCCATAAATGTATGATTTTTACATGAAGGAGAGAAGTGCCAGAATAGGCCCAGTGCTGAAGTGGGTAAAATATCAATTTTTTTTTTTTTTAACTCGCTCTTTTTTATTTATCGGAAAAAAATAAAAATAAAACACAAAGGTGATCAAATAGCACCAAAAGCAAGCTCTATTTGTGTGCCAACAAATAAAACATTTTCATTGGGTTACAGTGTTGTATGAGCGCGCAATTGTCATTAAAAGTGCATCAGCGCTGAAATGTGAAACTTGGTCTGGGCAGTGCGCAAGTGGTTAATATAAGGCTACTGCACAAGGACGTTTTTCAAGCCGCTTGTTTGAGCGTTTTTTGCAGCTTAAAAACATCTCTCCATGTTAGCCTATGGCCTCATGGCCACCATGGCGTTTTTGAGCTGTAAATGGCATAGGCGTTTTTAGGCCTCATGTAGATGGGACGCTGGTGCAAAGTGTTCAGAACTAAGGTTGAAAGTGGCGTTTAGAAAGGCGCGCTTTGTGGCGTTTGCATGCCGTGTTTTACCACATTTGCGTGTATATGATAAGGAGCCGCCCTAAGCTCCAAAAACAGTATTATTTACGATTTTAGCTATTTAGTGAGACCAGAGTGATATCAGCAGCTGAGAGCAGCAGTGTAGTTGTATTTAGCGTATCACTTGCCACAAGTTGTGGATTGTCCACTTGCCACGTCAGCTGCCCCAAGTTGTCGATTGTCCACAATGCAATGGAAGCAATTTCTTTTATATATATATATATATATATATATATATATATATATATATTATGGTTTTTCCTCATTTGCCATAAATTTGGAGTTTATCAATGTAAAAAAATAGGTCACCTTTAAAAACGCTTCTAAACTAAAATGCGGCTAAACGCCGGTACCGCGTCTGAAACGTGGAAATCTTTGGCGTCTGAAGGCATTTTGAGGGTTTGTGAAAAACTATTTTAAACGCAACTGGAGATTTTTTTTGCCAGGCCAAAAACAGTGTTTTGGATATAATAGAATTCAATGGACCCGCATCCAAAACGCAAGTACCGCAATTTTGCGGCGTTTTTTTGTTTTACCTGTTTATAGCTGGTTGTTAAAGGAAATGTAAAAAAAAAAACGGTTAAAAAAAAAAAAAACAGCCTGGGGTCCCTCCCCAGGTCCATACCAGGCCCTTGGGTCTAGTATGGATTCAAAGGGGACCCCCCCCCCAAAAAAATGAAAAAAAACTGGTGTGGGGGTCCCCCCAGAATCCATACCAGGCCCTTCAGGTCTGGCATGTATTTTAAGGGGAACCCCGCGCCAAAAACAAAAAAAAATTGCGTGGGGTCCCCTAAAAATACACACCAGACCCTTTATCCGAGCACTCAACCTGGCAGGCCGCAGGGGAAAAGGGGGGATGAGAGAGTGCCCCCCCTCCCTCCTGAACCGTACCAGGCCGTGTGCCCTCAACATGGGGGGTTTGGTGCTTCGGGGCAGGGGGGCGACCTGCGGCCCTCCCCACCCCAAAGCACCCTGCCCCCATGTTGATGGGGACAAGGGCCTCTTCCCAACAACCCTGGCCGTTGGTTGCCGGGGTCTGCGGGCGGGGGGCTTATCGGAATCCAGGAGCCCCCTTTAATAAGGGGGACCCCAGATACCTGCCCCCCACCCTATGTGAATGAGTATGGGGTACATCGTACCCCTACCCATTCACCTGGTGGCAAAATAAGTCAATAAAAAAAGTCAACACAGGTTTAAAAAGTAATTTATTGGGCAGCTCCGGGTGTCTTTCTGCCGGGCCCCCGCTATCTTCTGCTATCTCTTGTGCTAGCGGGGGTCCCAGGCTTCCTCGCCGTCTTCTGGGGTCTTTCTGCCGGGCCCCCGCTATCTTCTGCTAGCTCTTTTGCTAGCGCGGGTCCCGGGCTTCCTCGCCGTCTTCTTCCGACTTTGGGGGTCTTTCTGCTGGGCCCCCGCTATCTTCTGCTAGCTCTTTTGCTAGCGGGGGTCCCGGGCTTCCTCGCCGTCTTCTTCCGACTTCGGGGGTCTCTTGTTCTGTTCTCCGGTTCTTCTCCCGCTCTCCGACGCCTTCTCCACGATCTCCGGTTCTTTCTGCCTTCTGCCGGGCCCCTGCTATCTTCTGCCAGCTCTTTTGCTAGCGGGGGCCGGTCTTCTTCATCGCCTTCTTCCCTCTTCTCTTCGCCCGAGGTTGCCTCGTTGCTGTCCACCGCCGCAATGCTCTGTCCGAGCAGCGGTGCCACTTTTATTGGCATGGGGCGTGGTCACCGGATGTTGCCACCGCTGACCCCGCCCCCGTATGATGTCACAGTCCCGGGGAATGATGGGACTGTGACGTGAAATGGGGGCGGGGTCAGCGGTGGCATCATCCGGTGACCACGCCCCATGCCAATAAAAGTGGCACCGCTGCTCGGACGAGGCAGCATCGGGCAAAGAGAAGAGGGAAGAAGGCAATGAAGAAGACCGGCCCCCGCTAGCAAAAGAGCTGACAGAAGATAGCGGGGGCCCGGCAGAAGGCAAAAAGAACCGGAGATCGTGGAGAAGGCATCGGAGAGCGGGAGAAGAACCAGAGAACAGAACAAGAGACCCCCGAAGTCGGAAGAAGACGGCGAGAAAGCCCGGGACCCCCGCTAGCAAAAGAGCTAGCAGAAGATAGTGGGGGCCCAGCAGAAAGACCCCCGAAGTCGGAAGAAGACGGCGAGGAAGCCCGGGACCCCCACTAGCATAAGAGCTAGCAGAAGATAGCGGGGGCCCGGCAGAAAGACCCCAGAAGATGGCGAGGAAGCCCGGGACCCCCGCTAGCAAAAGAGCTAGCAGAAGATAGCGGGGGCCCGGCAGAAAGACCCCCGGAGCTGCCCAATAAATTACTATTCAAACCTGTGTTGTCTTTTTTTATTGACTTATTTTGCCACCAGGTGAATGGGTAGGGGTACGATGTACCCCATACTCATTCACATAGGGTGGGGGGCCGGCATCTGGGGGGCGCCCGGATTCCGAAAAGCCCCCCGCCCGCATACCCCGACAACCAATGGCCAGGGTTGTCGGGAAGAGGCCCTTGTCCCCATCAACATGGGGGCAGGGTGCTTTGGGGTGGGGGGGCCGCAGGTCGCCCCCCTGCCCCGAAGCACCAAACCCCCCATGTTGAGGGAATGCGGCCTGGTATGGTTCAGGAGGGAGGGGGGCCGCTCTCTCGTCCCCCCTTTTCCCCTGCAGCCTGCCAGGTTGCGTGCTCGGATAAGGGTCTGGTTTGGATTTTGGGGGGACCCCCACACCGTTTTTCGGCTTAAGGGGGTTCACCTTAAAATCAAGACCAGACCTAAGGGTCTGGTTTGGATTTTGGGGGGACCCCCACGCCGTTTTTCGGCTTAAGGGGGTTCACCTTAAAATCCAGACCAGACCTAAGGGTCTGGTTTGGATTTTGGGGGGACCCCCATGCCGTTTTTCGGCTTAAGGGGGTTCACCTTAAAATCCAGACCAGACCTAAGGGTCTGGTTTGGATTTTGGGGGGACCCCCATGCCGTTTTTCGGCATAGGGGGTTCACCTTAGAATCCAGACCAGACCTAAGGGCCTGTCCCAAACATGGGACAGCGAGGCTGCCGAGGACCAGCGCGATGACATCGCGCTGGACACATTCTCGGCCGGCTAGTCGCCTCTAGGACATGACTTGAGCGGCTGCTGCACGCTCAGGTCGTGTCCAGGTCACCTCGCAAAGTCGCGCTGTCCCTGTGTCAGCCGGCACACGAGTCGCCCGCAAGTTGGATCCGACTTCCCGGGCGACCTCTATTCAAATCAATGGGCTCCCATAGGGAACCATTCATTTTCAATAGAGCGCTGCTGACATTTCTATTTACTATAACAGTGCGCCGCTGCTTCCTGCGCCCAGTGAAGGAGTTATCCGGCGCACCAATTAAGGTTAGAACCAGCGCAGCGCACTGTTATTAGTAAATCAGCCCCAACATGTCCATCAGACAATTATGGCCATAAAGTTGGATCGTGTGTACGAGGCTTTAGACTTGTTTCCTTATTAGTTGAATGTTCTTTAACTCTTCTGGTAAATTGTTCTTAAATCTATATTTCTTTTAGGATCAAATTTTAGGGAACAATACATTTGCCCTGCAAATAGAAACTGACATTACATAAATATTAATAAATATTATTCATAACTTTTGCGCAAATGCTGAGACATTAGTACCAAATTGGCTGGCATGGCCATTAGTAGCTAAAACTTGATTCAGATTAATCTTATGGTGCATTATTTAAAAATGAT
The DNA here is from genome assembly GCA_029206835.1 of Rana muscosa. Taxonomy (NCBI): domain Eukaryota; kingdom Metazoa; phylum Chordata; class Amphibia; order Anura; family Ranidae; genus Rana; species Rana muscosa. The sequence goes on from CM055118.1 coordinate 727,378,723, forward strand.
ATATAACATTTTCCATTCAATCAGAATATGAATTTCTAATGTCAGATTAAAAAAGTAACAGTGAAAATCTTGAACATGGCTGACTGAATTTGGATAAAACTAAGCAATTAAGTTGGTCAATTTATTCCCTTGAATAGTATTTGAGAATTTTAGGAATGCAAGAAAAAACAATAAGTGATTCTTTAGATCTTATTTAAAACTGATATATAAACTTCTGAAACTGAGCCCATTTAGTCAAACATGATAGCAGAAAATCCTCAATTATTGATAATCTGTGAATAAGGCCAAGGAAAATTATTTTACATAATGCCTTTTAAATTGTACAACAACCTTTCTATTGGGATGTTGTACATTTTTATGGATTTATTAAAGAAGAAGAATCCAGTACTTCTCTTCTCTGGTTTCTCTGGACTGTTTGTATGGTTACTTACTGAGACACATGGCTCGATTTTCTCTTATTCAGCCCAAATGATTCCTTTATCCATGCTAAACAGCCTGGATGGAGGAATCTACTGCTGGCACCCATTGGCAGAATACCGTGGTGCTGCAGAAATAGTGGCTGCATCTGAAAACGTAGGTGATTTAGTCAAAACAAATCTCTATTTTGACCTCCAAAAAGTGCGGCCTTTGATCTAATTAGATTTTAAATGAATTGATAGCTTGTGGAACGTAAAAAGCAATTTATTTGAATAAAAAAAATCTGGAACTTTTTGGAAACTACTGTAGTTGTTTGTCTCTTTCTTTAAAAAGTAGAAAATGGAAATGCATGCTTTTAACCTGCCACTGTCTGCCTGTCTAACATACACTACTCTGCCTCTCACCGCACAACACATGAAATGGAAGCCTGCTCCTTTATGTATGGGATAAGTGGTCATCTACTTCATTGTCTTGACTGGCTGCTGCACAATGCAGACAATGTTTTTCCCTGGGTCAAAGGGGGCGATACAGAAAGGCATGCTGGTGTCTCAACAATTGCACATTTGCTTTTCCACCCGCAATTTTTTTTCCCCTTAAAGTCAGCAGCTACAAACACTTTTAAAATAGCAATAAATGTTAAAGCAAATTTTTATTTTTTTAAAGTCAGCAGCTACAAACACTTTTAAAATAGCAATAAATGTTAAATCGGTGTTTCACCCGCAATTTTTTTTTTTTTTTTAAAGTCAGCAGCTACAAACACTGTAGCTTCTGACTTTTAATAAGGACACTTACCTGTCCAGGTAGCCCGCAATGTCGGCCCCCCGAGGCTGATCCATCCATTGGATCGGGTGCAGGCGCCGCCATTCTAACTAAGGGAAACCGGCAGTGGATCCTTGCGGCTTCACTGCCCGTTTCCTACTGCGCATGCACGAGTGACGCAGCTCTTTGTGAATGGCCATCTGTCTTCTGGGGCACACACAGGTCACAGATGACAGCGGGTGGCTCGCCGCACAAAAAGGATATGACGTCCTGCGCCGCATACCGGATGGATCGAAAGTATACTAGGTACATCATAAAAAAGTACGATAGAAGAAAAAAAAATCTTTTAATATCCAAAAACGAGGGGTGGAGTGGTGGTCTTTCGTTTAAGACCACCTCTCAAAAGTGGGTGGAACTCCGCTTTAAATCAAATATGATATAAAGCAAAGCAGACAGATTTTCTAAGAGTTTTGACTTGCACAAGTAAGTTAGCTTATCTCTATTCATAGCTCATGGTTTAGCTCACGCAACCCAGAATTTGCTTTAAGATTTTAATAGATAATTATTTGAAGAACTGTCAATTGTCATCTTGCACTTTGCTCTTTTGTCCCTGTTTAGGTATTTGAATTAATTTAAGAATTGATAAATAATTCCCCGCTAGAGGCCTTCTGTACAACACAGATTGTGATTCACACTTCTGATATAAGTCGATTTGTGAGGGTAGAACTATGGAATTGATTATTTGGCTCAAACATGTAGCCAGTGAAGTCTAAAAGTTATTAGTTTCTGTCCTGCATAACTGTTTTAGGTCTGTGACCTACTAGATAGTGAAGCCAGGATGTAAAAACAATTGAGAATATTTTAATTTCTTTAATGAGCAAATTCATTTACCCCCATGAACTTACTATACATGGGTATATATTACCATTGACAATGTCACATAGGAAGAAACGCACCTGGAGGAGGATACGTGCTGACGTCACCGCGCTGTCTGGCTAGGAGGATGGGTTTTGTTTGTAGCCGGCCGGCTCTGCTGTTTTTATGCGCGATTTTAATTTTCGGAACTGCAATATAGTTTTTATACAAACAATACCAAGTGAGGCAATATTACACTATGGTTGTTTTTTTTTCTCCTTGGGTTACTGCTGAGTTTACTGCTGAACTAATGGTCCTGGATTGTACGTGCCAGTGGAGTTTGGAGATACTTATGCAGCCATCCATCTAAAGTTTACCCCTACGATCTTCTATGCAAGCAAAGGCCTTGGCTGGGCTATAGCCAACTGCCTGGTTTTGCTTGCTATCTGGTAAGCAAGTTTTTCTAAAGGTGGTGGCACAATTTGTTGATCAATTTCACTTTGGTGTCTGTTTTTAGAAGAACTGGACTGATAGTTCACCACTTTTGGGACTATGTTTTTTACTAACAAGCAATTGACAGTATCTGAACCTCTCCAATTTATGTTTTACTCTGTGTATATCTCACATTAAGCTGCTGCTCATCGGAGTATATATATATTTCTTGATTAATATATTGTTTTACTGTTACACTAAGCGCGTTTTTTTCCCCTTTATATATTATATACAGAAACAAGTTTCCTCATATCAGATATATACAACTCAGGCCATAATAAATTATAATATAAAATCTCTGTATCTTGCAGTGGACTTTTCCTAGCAGTTCTTCAGCAAGAGCTCTGAAAACATTATCAGCTTAGAACAGAAATATGAAGCACAGTGAGCACTAGAATCTGGAGTCTGGAAAAAAATCCATATATCCAAAATTTCTTGACTAAGCAAGTAGTGGTCTAATGCCATTGAAAATGGTTTCTTGTTACCTAATAATGGTAATCTCATTCATTGTCATTAGGAAAAGGTCAGTAATTATTTTGGTACTCTATAATTGATACAGTGGGTATAGAAAAGAATCAACCCATTTAAAATAATCTAATTTTGTTGCTTTGAAGTCTGAAATGAAGACAGACACCTTTTTGTTTTATACAGCTGTATTTACTAGTGCAACTTATAACATCCAAGTGAAAGATATAACATCAACGTGTCAGAAAGAACAAAAAAAAAAAAAAAAACAGAATCACTGAGTTGTAAAAAGGATCACCCCCTTATGTCAGTATTTTATTGAACCACCTTTTGCTTTAATTATAGCCTTTAGTCTGTTGGGCTATGTCTCTACTATCTTTGCACATCGAGACTTTGCAATATTTGTCCACTCTTCATTGCAGAACTGCAAAAGTTCAGTTAAATGTGATGGTGACTGTTTGTGGACTGCAGTCTTCAAGTCATTCCACAGATTTTCAATGGGGTTTAAGTCTGGGCTCTGACTAGACCATGCAAGGACATTCACCTTTTTCTCCGTCAGCCACTGTGTGGTCATTGCTGTGTGCTTTGGGTCATTGTCATATTGAAAGGTAAACCTTCTTCTTATTGACAACTTTCTGGCAGAGGGTAGAAGATTTTCCTCAAGAATTTGATGGTATTTTGCCTTATCCATTTTAGTCTCATCTGACCATAACACCTTTTTCCATGTAGCCTCAGAATCTTCAAGGTGCTTTAAAAGTGATCAGATGAGACTAAAATTGAATTATTTGGCCTCAACACCAAACAATATGTCTGGCGGAAATCCAATACAGCTCACCATCCAGATATCACCATTTCTACAGTAAAGAATGGAGGTGGTAATATCCTGTTATGTGGGTGTTTCTCTGCAGCAGGGATTGGAGCACTTGTCAGGATAAAAGAAAAATGGATGGGGCAAAATAGCATCAAATTCTTGAGGAAAATCTGCTGCCCTCTGCCAGAAAGTTGTCAATGGGAAGACGTTTACCTTCCAACATGACAATGACCCAAAGCACACAGCAAAATTTACCACAAAGTGGTCGAAGGAGAAAAAGGTGAATGTCCTTGCATGACTTAGTCAGAGCCCAGACTTAAACTGTGTATGTCTTAATTTCAGGCCGCAAAGCAACAAAATTTGATTTTAAAGGGGGTGATTTGTTTCTATACCCACTGTATGTGGACCTCTATTGATACTGTATTCTTAAACTATGTTTGGATATCAGTTTATCTACATTACTTACTTTGTATTTGTAAAACTTTATTAAAACATATTGAACAAAAATGTTTCCCTGGCCATATTCTTGCCCTTAGTACCAAATGATTTCCATTTGAATACCACAGTGTGTCTGAGTGTAGCTGCTGATCATGTGTACTATTTGATTGCCACAATCTACCTATTTTCAGTTACTTCTTTCAGCAGAATATTTTCATAAAGCATGTGCCATCTCCAGCTGATTTTATAAACATGAGAATACCTTCTTTGTACTCAAACTGTCTGCAAAGTCACCAGTTCTCATACCACCAGAACACCTTTAAGATAAGATGGAACATGTGTTTTCAGCATAAATGTTTGCTTGATAAAAATGATGGAAATGCATGATGCTATCCATTCAGTGAGACCTGAAATTCCCAGGAAACATGTCCAGAACCTTGCTTAATTTATGCCAGAAAAATACAGAATATTCTGAGTACAAAACTGAGCTTTGCAGGAAATTATACAGGCCAACTAGATAAGATGGCCACTTAATGTATTATGTAGCACATTAGAGAGTACATAAAGATATCCATCAGACCCTCTCCCACAGAAACTTGCAAACTAATGTCCCTACCACAATCATACAGGAGCATACATTCTAGGGATAATAACATCAGAAATAAAGTTACATTTTAGTAACTGTTTAGATGGTGGTAAGAAACCGGGAAAACTTAGAGGAAAGCATGTAATATGGGAAAATCATATATATTCCCTTTAGATATCATAAAGACAACTGAAACCATAACATCTGCACTGCAAGGTAAGCATGTAAACCTTCACAGCCACAAAACTGTATACACATGTCCACATGTCCACACACATACTGTGTCTGATAGGAAATAAGCATAGTATTACTTTGACTTTTTACAAAAAAAAAATTCAGTTTCTGCACATATTTGCATCATTTTTTGCAAAATGTATGCATTATTTTGTATAAAAGTTAGGACAAAAAAAAGATCTGTGACAATATAAATATATCTAATAAGCGTTTAATCTTCTTTTATCAGCGATACATAAAAGTAAACATCTTGGCTAACTGTAAAACAGTAGCAAGTATGTTGTCACAGTTGTCATTGTCAAATGAACAGTCGTCACTGCAGTTAAAAATAGATTTCATGGGGTAAATCTGAATAGGATCAAAGAACATGTATCTGCATGTCACACCATGTGGCAATGTGTTTTGCTAAGTCTAAGTCATGCTCCAAGTTTCAAAACTTCAAACAACTGAAATACCATAACATTCATAAAACAGAGCTGAGCTACTGGGAGTAAGAAAAAAATACAAAAAGGTAGCAGACCTCAACAGCAGATGGTAAAATTAACATTTCAACAGTTCTTGTCTTTCATCTCAGTCTCCATAGTACATCTTTTCTAGAAAAACTAAGATTTAGGTTTAGAAAGATGCAGAATTACATAAAACATCTGGAATATGGGACAAGAAATATTGGCTTATTATCCCAGATAGACCATACCTATGAAAAATTTAATAGTACTGTTTTGGTAGTTTTAATCTCTAGAGTTTCTCAAGATGTGTTATGAAAACATCATATTGGTAATTTATATTAGAAAGAACACCTGCTGATGAAAGCAAATATTATTATTTTTTTAATATATAAATATTTCTGTAGATATATGCACTGTTCCATTAAAGGTAATTAAACCAGTATTTTCATACAGTGCAGTTTCTGACCTTTAGAATTCTGATGAAATTTTTTTATTTTTTTTTTGTAAATAATAATGTATTAATGCAGAGAAAACAAACAAATGGAAGAAAGAAATACAATTTAATGTCATTGCACTAATAAATATTCTGTATTCTCCTAAAATATGTTAATTCAAGTTATTAAAAGCACTACCGTATCATTTGTAGTTTGGCTCTACAATATGATGTTAGAAAACCTACACAATATTTGCAGATGTTTATATAGCACTAAAAACTAAATTCTGCTTTTGTGACACAATCATATGGGGAAAAAACATAAGGAAATACGTTTTTGTTTTTTTTTCAAACATGTTTGGGAATCCAATGGAAAGTTTGACATTCTACCCAAAAAGGCCATACCATGGGGCGCACGTGTGGTAGCCTAAGATGGAGGATGCTTAATCCCGGTTCTCTGTTGCGGCTCTGCTTTTCTTCTCTTCCACTCAGGTAACATCAGCAATTTGAAGCATGGGTGAACTGGATCCTGTCAGCACTCCTTATGAAGCCTCTTATTGGTAAAATGGGAGCGACAAAATCCTGCAGTATCACCATCCTGGGTGCAGCGGCCTTTTCTCATGGACAGATCTACCAGACATCCCAGTAGCATGCCTAGAGAGGACGCTAGCTCAGCCCACCCCTCACTTCCACCTTCCTCAGTGCCATATCTTACTGTAGACATCCTGAATGAGAAACTACAGGCACCATTGCATAACGTTATTTAATCTGTCTCTACAGAGTGGGAAAAATAGCCCAAGAATTGAGAGGGGAAATCACACTAATGCCGCGTACACACGATCGGAATTTCCGTTGGAAAAACCTTGGATGGTTTTTCCGACGGAATTCCACTCAAGTTTGGCTTGCATACACACGGTCACACAAAAGTTCTTTGAACTTTTGACCGCCAAGAACGCGGTGACGTAAAACACTGAGACGAGACGAGAAAATGAAGTTCAATGCTTTCGAGAATGCGTCGAATTGTTTCTGAGCATACGTAGGAATTTTGCGCGTCGTAATTGCTACAGACAATCGGAATTTCCGATAGGAACTTTTTCCGTCGGAAAAATAGAGAACCTGCTCTCAATCTTTTGTTGGCGGAAATTCCGACAGCAAAAGTCCGATGGAGCACCCACACGGTCGGAATTTTCCGACCAAAAGCTTACATCGAACTTTTCTTGTCGGAAATTCCGACCGTGTGTGTACGCGGCATAACTGGTGAACACACGGGTCACCTTGAAACTAAATTTGATAACTTAGTTCAACCTTTCATTGAAACATAACGGGGGAGATTTATTAAAACTGGTGCACACAGAATTTGGTGCAACTGTGAATAGTATCCAATCAGCTTCTAACTTTAGGTTGTTCAATTAGGTTTTGACATTAAAACCTAGAAGCTGTTTGGTTACTATGCACAGCTGCACCAGATTCTGTGTGCGCCAACTTTAGTAAAGCTCCCCCAATGTCTCCCAATTACTATAAACAATTCCTGCAGAGCTTGCATACAAATTCTTAGTGCAAAAGGTAAACATAAAAGGAATAAATTACATATATAACAATAAAAAAAGACACTCACTCCATAATGTGGGCTGCATGTTGCTTCTGAGCTGTGTTGCTTCAACAATGCTAATGCAGTGAAAACAGGTGTGTGCCCTATTACAGGTTCAATAAGGGCAGAGTAAAGAAGAGGAGCACTAATCAACTTAACAAAAGCAGGCTGGGCCCCGGCCGTTGACACCCAGCCTGTATCTGATAGTAAAAAACTCTACAACAATGTCTCTGTACTGGTGAAGTCATCTCCTGCTTATACCAAAATGTTTCTATTGGGTACCGCTAATTTTTCTCATCTTCCTTTTTCAACAAGACGGCACCCCTAATTTTTGCCCTCAGGCCATTGCTAAAACTTTCGGAGTGTATTAACTGTTAACCACTTCATCCCCAGGAGGTTTTACCTCCTTCATGACCAGAGTACTTTTTGCAATTTGACACTATGCTGTTTTAACTGGTAATTGTGCAGTCATGCAACGCTGTACCCAAACAAAGTTTGCATCCTTTTTTTCCCACAAATAGAGCTTTCTTTTGGTGGTATTTGATCACCACTGGGATTATTTTTTTTTGCGATATAAACAAAAAAAGGCCCCTAATTTTGAAAACAAAAGACATTTTCTACTTTTTGTTATAAAAAGTATCCAATAAACAAAATGTGTGTCATACATTTAGGCCAAAATGTATTCAGCCACATGCCTTTGGTAAAAAAAAAATTTCAATAAGCGTATATTTATTGGTTTGCGCAAAAGTTATAGTGTCTACAAACTATGGTATATTTACTGGAGTTTGCGCAGCTTTTACTTTCTGACTGCTTATTCCATTTCTTAAGGTGCTAAAATGGCAGGGCAGTACAAACCCCCCAAAATTACCCCTTTTTGAAAAGTAGACACCCCAAGGAAATTGCTAAGAGACATGTTGAGCCCATTGAATATTTCTTTTTTTGTCACAAGTGATTGAAAAATGAAGAAAAAAAAATACAATTTACATAAAGTTGTCACTGAAATTACATATTGCTCATACATGCCATGTGTATATGTGGAATTACACCCCAAAATACATTCTGCTGCTTCTCCTGAGTATGGTGATACCACATGTGTGAGACTAACCGCGTACATGACCCCAAAAACCAATCAGCACCTTCAGGATTTCTAAAAGCCCTTTTTAAGGGCGTAAACCAAGATAGCACCAAACCCCCCAAATTCACCCTTTTTGGAAAGTAGACACCCCAAGCTATTTGATGAGTCCATGGAATATTTTATGTTTTGCCACAAGTTTCGGGGAGTTTTCCTAAGAGGCATGGTGAGTATTTTTCAGCTCTCATTTGTTTTGGAAAATGAAGAAAGAAAAGGAAAAATGTATTCTTTCTTTTCTTTTTTTCAATTATTAAAACTTAGTGACAAAAAGCAAGATCTAAAAATAATCAACATGCCTCTCAGCAAATAGCTTGGGGTATCTAAATTCGGGAAATGGGTCATTTGGGGGGTGGTTTTGTGCTATCTTGGCATTTCATGTCCTCCGAAACTGTGATAGGTAGTGAGGAAGTGAAATGAGCAATTTACGCCCTTAGAAAGCCTGAAGGCGGTGATTGGTTTTCAGGGTCCTGTACACGGCTAGACTGACAGAAAGTCTCACACATGTGGTATCTCCATACTCAGGAGAAGCAGCAGAATGTATTTTGGGGTGTAATTTCACATATACCAATGGCATGTTTGAGCAATATATCATTTAAATTACAACTTTGTATAATTTTCCTGAAACATGTGGCAAAACATAAAATATTCCATGTACTCAACCTGCCTCTCAGCAAATGGCTTGGGGTCATTTGGGAGGGGTGTCCTGGCATTTTATGCCCAACATTAGAAGCTTATGCCAGACATCACCCACTCTTCTAACCACTTGAAGACCAAGCCTTTTCTGACACTTTATATTTACATGAAAAAATACATTTTGTTTGCTATAAAATTACTTTGAACCCCCAAACAGTATATATTTTTTTAAATAGAGGCACTACAGAATAAAATGGTGGGTGTTGCAATTTTGTTTCTCACACAGTATTTGCACAGAAATTTCCCAAACTCAATTTTTTTCAAAAAAACAAACACATTTTTGAATTTCAATGCACAGAAACACACTATATTGCCCAAATGTTTGGTAAAATATAAAAGATGATCTTATGCCGAGTACATAGATAACAAGCAGGCTTTCAAATTGTGCACGCCCGTGCAGCGGCGACAAACTATATACATTTTTAAAAGTCTTTCAAAGCCTTTACAAGTTACTTAGATTTACAGAGGAGGTTTACTGCTAGAATTACTGCCCTTGATCTGGCGTTCATGGTGATACCTCACATGCATGGTGCAATTGCTGTTTAGATACGACATGAGACTGATCATTTTTTTTATTATTTATTTAGCTTTTTTTATTTATTTTTACACTGTCCCTTTCATTTATTTTTATTTTGTATCACTTTTATTGTTATCACAGGGAATGTAAATATCCCCTAGCAATAGGTAGTGACAGGTACTCTATTTTAAAAAAAAATGGGGTCTATTAGACTCTAGATCTCTCCTCTGCCCTTAAAGCATCTGACTACACCAAGATCAGTGTGATAAGATGGTTTCCCAACTTCCCAATGGCGCTTTTTATATCCAGCGAAACCAAAGTGAAAAAAATCTCATAGCTTCCAGTTTCTAAGGCCATAAAGATGATTGGAGCTGTTCTGGTCTCCTATCAGCTCTATGGTCACTGACTGCATTCTTGGGTTCCCCGGTCGGACACAAGAGCCTGAGAAAATTATGGAAGGCGGTGGGAGAGGAAGGACGTCCCCTCCTACTGCTTGTGAGCCACTAGGATTGCCTTTACATGAAGGCCGACCACTGGCTGAAAAAAACGATACCAAGATGATGCCTAAACCTACAAGCATCATTCCGGTATCACCACTCAAAGTACAGCAACATACCAGTACATTGCTGGTCCTTGTTGGGCATATATTGTAATGTTATTTTTTTTCATGCAGACTGTGGGCTGAACCAAAAAAGAGGACCAAACAGATTCCTCCATTCACATTGATCGATGTGAAATCGAAAAAGTGTGTGGTATGCCCACAATTAGAATACCGCCCTGCATCCACCTACTTCTAATGATGGGCATACATTCACAGTTTTTTTTTTGTTCAGCCCATGGACTGAATGAAAAAAGAGGAACTAACAGATTCCCCCATTCACATCGATCGATGTGGATGAAGAAATTCCTGCCAAGAAAAGTGAAAAAATATATGCTGAAGCATAGAGTCAATCCGTCCTCTGTCGACCCCAGCCCCTATGCTTCAGCATATATGTTTTTTTTTAACTGTAATAGTGAAATCACCTCCTACAGCGCTGGAGTGACTGATCTACATATTGTGAAAGCAATCCCTGTTGTCAAAATAAAAAAATCAGTGCTGCAGCTGAATGGTGTTACCATAAAACACAGTAACAATACAACATTACAGTATAATAGTATACAGTACAGCAAAACAGTAGAACGGCTTATCTGCAAAGGAAACAATGGTTAACAATAAAAAAAACACAGTAACAATAAAACATTACAGTATAGTATAAAGTACAGTAAAACAGTAAGAACAGAACATTAACTCAATAAAACGATAACTATTTTGGGCTTTTTTATTTATTTATTTTTTATGTTTTCTTTCTTATTTTTTTTACACTTTTTTTGTAACTGTAAAAAAACATTGAACATTCCAGGCTAGGGTCTTTCAAAATGCGATAGCCATCTAACATCTTTCAAGACCCTGTGTGAAAGTGTGCCCTAGATTGTGCCTTGCTGTACCCTATACTAATACTCCACTAGTGTGTGGTAGCGATGGAAACATTCCCTGATGCAGAAACCAGGTTGGCCAGGACAGGAGGGACAAAAATAGCGGGTGTCACGCCTATGTCCGCATTTTCCACAGACACAACATCTTCTTTGTTGTGCTCTTTGGTAGGGGTACCAGGGAGGACATCCAGAAAATGCCTCTCATGCAGCTGGCTCGCTACGTCTGGACTGGGAAATTGGGCCACAACACCTTCTGGTTACACTTCTTCCTGATGCTTTGTATAGTACATAATCTTTGAACAGAGCCAATTGGAAGTAGTATACAGATAATTTTTTGTACCAGTGTCTGGCCTTACGGGCAATTAAGTACGACCCAAACATCTGGTCGTTGAAGTCTACCCCTCCAATTTTAAGGTTGTATTCGTGGACACAGAGGGGCTTCTTAACAACACCAGTCGTCATTACAGATTGGACAGTCATATCAACGTCAATGGAAGACAGAACAAAAACGTTCTGTGTGTCCTTTAACATAACTGCAGGCAATTCATTTTACCTCAAGCAGGCTCTCTCCCCTCATCTAAGTTGACAATTTACTAGCTGTTGAGGGAAGCCCCGGCAATTAGATCGCACGATGACACATGCGCCAATTCCTGAACTGAAAGAGGTGTCTAAAAATTGTCCATGTATAAATGGTACCCTTTTTGGAATAAGGGGTACTAAAACAATCTTGCCGCTGCTCCCTATGTAGTCTGGGCAGTCATGGGGCTCCACACTGCTATCTTTTCCCTCGTAAACCAGAAAACTACATGTATAGCCTGTTGCCCTGTCACAGAGCTTATACATGTTTAAAAACAAGGTGGCCAGAAAACTAAATCAGGAACTCATCAATGCAGACATTTTGTTGAGGGATATACAAGGCTGCAAATTTTTGGTTGAAGTGGTTTATGAGGGGCAGAATTTTGTGGAGCCAATCATATCCAGGGTCACCCCTAGAACGTCAGAGTTCATTGTCGTTGAAGTGTATAAACCGCAAGATTTGCTCGTATCTAGTCCTGGTCATGGCAGCAGCGAACACGGGCATATGGTGAATTGGGTCAGTGGAACAAAATAACCACAACTCACTCTTTTTAGTAATGCCCATGATAAGGAATAGGCTCAGAAAGGTTCTAAATTCGGAAACAGTGTTAGGTTTCCAAGCAAATTGTCTGGCAAGGGTCAAATTTGGGCTTGTGGCGATAAATTGATCAGCATATAAATGGTTGGCCAGTGAATGGGGGAAGTACGGGTGCAGCAGAAGTGGTGGGCTGCCAATCAGGATTTGCAAGCACATCAGGGCACTATGGACTCTATGGGCCTGTGTTTGAATTCTTGGTGGCTACCGGACACTATTTGTGCTAGCCACCCCACCAGCTTTAACTGCACTTATGGGACTCGCCACATAACTAAGTGTTACTGCAGTGCTGGTTTGTCCACGACCAAGATGTACTAGACCGCTGGTGCTCGCCAGTTCACCAGAAGATAGAGCAGCACTAGTACTGGTAGTCTGCTGCATATGAGAACCATGCGATTGTTGCACCTCAGCAACAGAGGAACGGGGTCGGGTATGCCTGACCTTAGCAGGGACCTCTACTCTGCCGTCAGAGCTATCTATCAGGGTGCCGCTGCTTTCTACAGGTTCATATACTGAGCCTAAATCTGATTCTGATTCTGACAGTGAGGCTTCCCCTGCGCTCTCATCTGTCAAGCTCAGTAGGCCTCTTCACTTGTGCACCTTTCGTTTGAAATTTTGGCCACTAAATTTACAGGTACCCAGTGTGACTCACAGGTAAAAAAAGCACCTGGTTGTCGTGGAACCACTACAAAGAAATGTAACTGCTACCACTAGCAGAGATCAGGCCTGACTCTGCTAACGCTGTGGTTTTTGTGCTGTGTATTGGAAGTGACAGTGATCTACTGATACTGCACTTGTTTGGGAGGGGGCAGAGGGGCTAGACGCAGGTGCTGGCAGGTGTCGGGGCTGATCCTGCTAACGCTGCATTTTTGGGAACACTATACTATTGGGGACGCTAGTATAGTTCTGATCTGATCAAATATGTTGATCCGTTCAGACATTATACCAGTAATAGAGGTGTATAGTGTGTGTGTGTTTGTGTGTTAGTGTTACAGGCTATCAAAGGGTTCAAATCTGACGCTGTCTGGGATTGATGCTAACTGACGCTAACTGACATCACCCGTGACACTAATACAGTGATCAGAAAAAAGATCTGTACACAGTACTAAAGACACTGTGACAGGGAGGGAAAAAAGGGTTAACTGGGGGGTGATCAGGGGATAAAATTTATTAGGGAATATGTAACGGGACCCTGGCACTATATAAGACTGACGCTGACTTGCAGCCACTCTGGGCAGAATCATGTACCTGTATGGGATTCTGCACTTCTGGGTCTGGGGCATTCACGTTCGATGCTGGCGACCCACTTCTGCTGTGATTGGACACAGCGGGAGCCAATCATCCGGTCCGGCGGACGCAATGTCCACCGGAATCCACGATCATAAACAAGTCGGATGGTTGTTCTGTGATAATGTAAAACTGTGATCCTGTCTTCCGGCTAAGCAGGAACATGAATCTCTGTCTTCCCACAATAAAAGCACCCCCCTCGCAGTTAGAATGAACTCCCTAGGAACACACCCTTTGATCACCCCTCATGTTAATCCCTTCCTTGCCAGAGTCATTAGTACAGCGACAGTGCATATTTTTTAGCACTGATCACTGTATTAGTGTTACTGATCCCCAAAAAGTGTCAGTTAGGTGTCTGATTTGTCTGCCGCAATTTCACAGTACTGCTATAAGTTGCCGATCACCGCCATAACTAGTAAAAAAATTAAAAAATAAATCCAAAATCCAAAAATGTACCCCATAGTTTGTAGACGCTATCATTTTGTGAAAACCAATCAATATATGCTTTTTGGGATTTTTTTTACCAAAAATATACAGCAAAATACATATTGGCCTAAATTGATGAAGAAATTCGATTTTTTTTTAAAAAAATATTGGGTATGTTTTATAGCAGAAAGTAAATATATATATATATTTTTTTTAAAAACTTTGGGTCTTTTTTTGTTTATAACGTAAAAAATAAAAACCGCAGAGATGATCAAACACCACCAAAAGAAAGCTCTATTTGTGGAAAAAAAAAAGGCATTTTATTTGGCTACAGAGCCGCACGACTGCGCAATTGTCAGTTAAAGTAACGCAGTGCCATATCGCAAAAAATTGCCTGGTCGTGAAGGGGGGGTAAATCTTCCAGGGCTGAAGTGGTTAAACAAATGTTTAGCCCCAGATATTCATCCCCCTTTCAAACCAGAGGATTTCACTAAATTTATGTTCTCTCTTGGACTACCTAAACTAACTGAAGCTGATGTCGCTTCTTTAGCCACTTGCCAACCGGCTCACATTGATATACGTTGGCAGAATGGCGCGACCTCGCAAAACAACATATGGGTACGTTGTTCCCTTTAAGAGCCACTGGAGGTCCGCACACCCGCGGCATGGCGGGGAACCCAATGCGCGTGGCCTCCAGGCATGATCGCCGCCGGCCACCCGCGAATGTGGTCACTAGAGCCAGCACATGGATTTATGTGTGTAAACACACAAATCCCTGTTCTGTCAGAGGAGAGGAGACATATTGTGTGTTCCTACTAAGTAGGAACAATGATATGTCTCCTCCCCCAATCAGTCCTATCCCCATACAGTTAAAAACACTAACTAGGGAACACATTTAACCCCTTGATCGCCCCCTAGTGTTAACCCCTTCCCTACCAGTGACATTTACACAGTAATCAGTGCATTTTTATAGCAGTGATCGCTGTATAAATGTCAATGGTCTTAAAAATGTGTCAAAAGTGTCCGATCTGTCCGCCCCAATGTGGCAGTACCAATAAAAATTGCAGATCACTGCCATTACTATTAAAACAATTAATAAAAATGGCATAAATCTTTGTCATAGTTTTCAGACACTATAACTTTTGTGCAAACCAATTAATATAAGCTTTTTGTGATTTTTTTACCAATAATATGTAGAAGAATATATATTGGCCTAAACTGATGAAGAAATTTGCTTTTTAAAAACATGTTTGGGGATATTTATTATAGCAAAAAGTAAACAATATTGTTTTTTTTTTTAATTGTTGCTCTTTTTTTGTTTATAGCGCAAAAAATAAAAACCGCAGAGGTGATCAAATACCACCAAAAGAAAGCTCAGTTTGTGGGGAAAAAAAGACGCAAATTTTGTTTGGGTATAGCGTTGCATGTCCGCGCAATTGTCAGTTAAAACGACACAGTGCCAAATTGTAAAAAGTGCGCTGGTCAGGAAGGGGGTAAAATCTTCTGGGGCTGAAGCGGTTAAACACAGAAACACTATGGAAAAACTTGTTGAAGTTGTTAAACTCCTTCCTTTACATAAATCTCCTGGCCTTGACAGTCTCCTTTCCGCTTTTTATAAGAAATGTTTACCCATTTTGACTTCCCCCCATTATCCATTTACAGATCCCTGCTCAAGGGGAAAATTCCACTTTCTTAATTTCTTTATTTTTTACAATTCAGTAATTTTGAAACTGGAGAAGCATGCTGCATCACCAGCTAACTATAATCCCTTAGTCTTACTAAACTCTGATTATAAAATGTTCACAAAATTCATGGCTAATAGACTATTTAGGCTACTCCCTTTGCTTACCATTAGAGACCAAGCAGGGTTTGTGCTTACCTGACAGGCAAGAGATAACACGAGGTGGATGATTGTCCTGGTAGATGTGGTGAACAAGACCAACTCCTCCACTCTACTATTGAGCTTAGATGTTCACAAAGCATTACGTTGGCCATACGTGTTCCCAGTTCTACAGAATGATGGGTTCCAGGGTCCTTTCCCTCAGGCTCTCAGAGCATTGTATTCCACTCTCACATCCCAGGTCAAACGTCTACATACGATGTCAGATTCCTCTCATTACCAAATAGGCACTGGCTTATGGGCCCCCCACCATTTAAGGGCCCCACAACAACGGTTAAAAATAATATTGATTTGATCTTGAAAGAAAATTACGTTTTCTTAAATTATTTACAAAAGATAGAAAAAAATAATCAACTCAACAAAAACAGGAACAAAAACATTACATTAAGCACTCTATACAGAAGATACTGTATTAATGTAATGTACCCAATAGCAAAGTAAAGTACATCAGGTTCACATTATAGTTTGTCTCTTAAAAGCTCATCTTCTTTCAGCTGTCAGTTTGTAAAATAAATTGGATCAACTGATGTAAGTGTATTTTACAGTATGATGGTTATCTCCATCTAGTGGCAATGTGCACACTACTTAGTTTAATGTTATCCGTGCACATGATAAACCTCCAGAAACCTGCAAGAGGAGCCACACAGTTTCAACTGCCTAGGGGCCTCCACAGAGTTTAATCAGCACTCTTGATATGTATAATGGAACCAGACAGGGATATCCCCTATTGCCTCTATTATTTATATTGTGTCTAGAGCCGCTGGCTGAAGGCATTCGTACTAACAAGGACATACAGTCTAAATTGTTGGCACCCCAGATATTTTTCCAGAAAATCAAGTATCTCTCACAGAAAAGTATTGCAGTAACACATGTTTTGCTATACACATGTTTATTCCCTTTGTGTGTATTGGAACAAAACAAAAAAGGGAGCAAAAAAAGCAAATTGGACATAATGTCACACAAAACTCCAAAAATAGGCTGGTCAAAATTCTTGGCACCCTTAACTTAATATTTGTTTGCACACCCTTTGGAAAAAATAACTGAAATCAGTCGCTTCCTATAACCATCAATAAGCTTCTTACACCTCTTACCCGGAATTTTGGACCACTCTTCCTTTGTAAACTGCTCCAGGTCTCTCTTATTGAAAGGGCGCCTTTTCCCAAAAGCAATTTTAAGATCTCTCCACAGGTGTTCAATGGGATTTAGATCTGGACTCATTGCTGGCCACTTTAGAACTCTCCAGCGCTTTGTTGCCATCCATTTTTGGGGGCTTTTTGACGTATGTTTGGGGTCATTGTCCTGCTGGAAGACCCAAGATCTCGGATGCAAACCCAGCTTTCTGACACTGGGCTCTACAGTGCGACCCAAAATCCTTTGGTAATCCTCAGATTCCATGATGCCTTGCACACAATCAAGGCACCCAGTGCCAGAGACAGCAAAACAACCCCAAAACATCATTGAACCTCCACCATATTTCACTGTAGGTACTGTGTTCTTTTCTTTGTAGGCCTCATTCCGTTTTCGGTAAACAGTAGAATGATGTGCTTTACCAAAAAGCTCTATCTTTGTCTCATCTGTTCTCAAGATGTTTTCCCAGAAGGATTTTGTCTAACTCAAGTACAATTTGGCAAACTGTAGTCTTGCTTTTTTATGTCTCTGTGTCAGCAGTGGGGTCCTCTTGGGTCTCCTGCCATAGCGTTTCATTTCATTTAAATGTTGACGGATAGTTCGTGCTGACACTGATGCTCCCTGAGCCTGTAGGACAGCTTGAATTTCTTTGGAACTTGTTTGGGGCTGCTTATCCACCATCCGGACTATCCTGAGTTTCAACCTTTCATCATTTTTTCTCTTCCGTCCACGCCCAGAGAGATTAGCTACAGTGCCATGGGTTGCAAACTTCTTGATAAAGTTGCGCACTGTGGACAAAGGCAAATCTAGATCTCTGGAGATGGACTTGTAACCTTGAGATTGTTGATATTTTCCCACAATTTTGGTTCTCAATTCCTCAGACAGTTCTCTTCTCTTCTTTCTGTTGTCCATGCTATGTGTGGCACACACAGACACACAATGCAAAGACTAAGTGAACTTCTCTCCCTTTTATCTGCTTTCAGGTGTAATGTTTATATTGCCCACACCTGTTACTTGCCCCAGGTGAGTTTAAAGGAGAATCACATGCTTGAAACAATCTTATTTATCCCCAATTTTGAAAGGGTGCCAAGAATTTTGACCAGCCCATTTTTGGAGTTTTGTGTGACATTATGTCCAATTTGTGTTTTTTCATCCCTTTTTTTGTTTTGTTCCAATACACACAAAGGGAATAAACATGTCTATAGCAAAACATGTGTTACTGCAATACTTTTCTGTGAGAAATACTTGATTTTCTGGAAAAATTTCTGGGGTGCCAACAATTTCGGCTATGACTGTACATGGTATCTTAGTATCTTAGTCTCTTTTTGCTGATGATATTCTGCTTATCCTTACAGAATTTCAGCTCCTAAACCTACATGGTCTTTTAGATAACTTCCATGCCCTATCAGGTTATAAAATGAATACAATGAAAACATAAGCCTTACCTATTCATATAGCCCCGACATAGCTTACATGCCTACATGCCAAGTACCCTTATCAATGGTGTCATCATACTATTAAATAGCTACAGCTAGGGATGAGCTTTATGTTCGAGTCGAACATGAGTTCAACTCGAACAAACTCGTCAAATTCGAAAAGCCGCGGGACACCCTTTAAAAGTCTATGGGAGAAATTTAAAATGCTAATTTTAAAGGTTAATATGCAAGTTATTGTCATAAAAAGTGTTTGGGGACCTGGGTCCTGCCCCAGGGGACATGTATCAATGCAAAAAAAAGGTTTTAAAAATTGCAGTTTTTTCGGGAGCAGTGATTTTAATAATGCTTAAAGTGAAACAATAAAAGTGAAATATTCCTTTAAATTTCGTACCTGGGGGGGTGTCTAAAGTATGCCTGTAAAGCAGTGCATGTTTCCCATGTTTAGAATTGTCCCTGCACAAAATGTAATTTCTGAAGGAAAAAAAGTAATTTAAAACCACTCCCGGCTATAATGAATGCCCGGGTCCCCGGCAATACAGAGAAAAGTAATTGAAAAAAATGGTAGGGGTCCCCCCATTACATTACCACGCCCTTTGGGTCTGGTATGACTATTAACCTCCCTGGCGGTATGATTCTTTATGGCAAGCGGGGAAAGCCGGGGCTTACTCTATGATGTGACGGGTGACACCGCCCCCTCGTACGTCAAGGGGGTTTCGTGTGTAGTGGAGACTGGAGGTGGAGGAGACTTCAGCATCGCTGGACATCGGATCACCGCGGGACGCAGAGAACAACGCTGGACAGACTGGATTACATCGCTGGAATGTTTTTTTTATTTTTTATTTTTAATAAAGGACTTTCCCAACTGTGTCTCTGTGTTTTTTTACAATTTTTTGTTAAAGGGGGCTTCCAGATTCCGATAAGCCCCCCACCCGCAGACCCCCACAACCACCGGGCAAGGGTTGTGGGGATGAGGCCCTTGTCCCCATCAACATGGGGACATCCTCCCCATGTTGAGGGCATGTGGCCTGGTATGGTTCAGGAGGGGGGCGCTCTCTCGTCCCCCCTCTTTTCCTGCGGCCTGCCAGGTTGCGTGCTCGGGTAAGGGTCTGGTATGGATTTTTGGGGGGGACCCCACGCCATTTTTTTTATAAATTTTGGTGCGGGGTTCCCCTTAATATCCACACCAGACCTAAAGGGCCTGATATGGAATTTGGGGGGACCCCACGCTTTTTTGTTTGGGTTCGAGTTTCCCCTTAATATCCATACCAGACCTGAAGGTTTTTTTTTTTAATTTTGGTTCCCTGCACAAAATGTCATTTTTGAAGGAAAAAAAGTAATTTAAAACTACTGCATCTATTAATGAATTGTCGGGCCCAGCAATACAGATAAAAGTCATTGAAAAAAACAGCATAGTCATACCAGACCCAAAGGGCCAATTACTTTTCTCTGTATTGCCGGGGACTCGGGGATTCATTATAGCCGCGAGTGGTTTTAAATTACTTTTTTCCTTCAGAAATGACATTTACTGCAGAAACACGGGAAACATGCGCTGCTTTACAAGCATACTTTAGACACCCCCCAGGTACGAAATTTAAAGGAATATTTTACTTTTATTGTTTCACTTTAAGCATTATTAAAATCACTGCTCCCGAAAAAACTGCAGTTTTTAAAACTTTTTTTTGCATTGATACATGTCCCCTGGGGCAGGGCCTAGGCCCCCAAACACTTTTTATGACAATAACTTGCATAATAACCTTTAAAATTAGCACTTTTGATTTTTCATGTTCGTGTCCCATAGACTTTAACGGTGTTCGCGTGTTCGAACAAATTTTTTGCTTGTTCGCATGTTCTGGAGCGAACCGAACCGGGGGGTGTTCGGCTCATCCCTAGCTACAGTAGGTACCCATATTATAGTTTCTTATTCAGCTCTATATAAGGCTAATGTTCCTCCCCTGCTCCAGGAAATTCATAAGTTACTCAGACAATAGGACACATAATATTTCCTTATTGAGTAGGATTAACATTCTTAGGATGGCCATCCTCCCGAAACTGCTTTATCTATTTGAAACTCACAGAGTTGCTAGTTCAGTCCTGCTCTCCTTGAGATCTAGGGGAGTCCTGGAGCCCCAAATTTAGTTAAATGCTACTATGACTCTCATCTGCCCCACATAGCTTTATGATCATTCCAATACTCACCCAATTGTTGGACAGTAATAGAATCAAAGCAAATATACACTGTACATTTTGTGTTTTTTGGTTGGTCTAAAGTAGACCCAGGTTATAGATCTTTTAAACATTTATTTCTGCGTTCGGTGCTTTTTACTTTATGAAGATTTGGAATGTATTTACAGATAAATGCTCTCATGTTTCCTCTTGTTCCCCTTTAACTACTGTTCTTTATAATCCTGGAATGCCAGACAGTCTGTCTTATCTGCAGGTTTTACTATGGACCCAGGCGGCTGTTATTCAGTTGAGGTACCTTGTTAATGCAGTGACTCATAAAAAGTACTTGTTCTTTAAGGAACTTTGAGCCAACAAAAAAGTCTTTCCTTATTGACTCCTCTACTCTTACCTCCGGTTTAAAGCGTAACTCCACCTTTGTTGAGAAAAAAACATTCCCCTCTGGGTGAACGATGTACATTGCAAGGATTAAAACAAACTTTGTTGCAGACTCCTACCTTTTGTTATTCTGAAGAAATCCATGTGTGTTTCTCTGTGCCTCTGTTCTGAGTAGGTCTAATGTGAGTAGCTTCATAAATAACTGCCAGGTGTGGAGCTACCGGGCACTAATAAGGAAATCTGCTGGGCCGGCATCCCTTTAGACGTGTTCCTATTGAAAGTATCTCTCAAAAAATGTCATTTTTGTTGCAAGGGATGCCTGAAGTCTGACTTTTAGGCAGACTTCTGGGAAAATTGGGGAGCCAATCACAGAAGCAGGAAATTATGTTTCTGGGGAGTGGTCTGTACACACTCTGTGTAGAGAAAACTCCAGGTAGCCATATTGCAATGTATTCTCAGAAAATTACATTGGCTGCAGATTGAAAAGGAAAGGTAATTTTTAATAACACCCAATTACAAAATGATTAGTGTCGGAATCATATGTGCTATATTATTTTTTCTGATTTGCTATTTTTTTCCCCACGAAAGTGGAGTTACCCTTTAAGCATTATTTTTCTACTTTGCTTCCCTCATTAACACTAGATCGATCTACTTGGTCTGAATACATATGTGCACAGAGCTAAATCAAGTTACATTTAAAGTAATTGTAAATTCTTTTTTTTTTCTATAAAAATAACTAACTAACATGTTATACTTACCGGCTCCATGCAGTAGATTTGCACAGAGCAGCCGTGATCCTCCTCTTCTCGAGTGCCTCTTCTGTGCTCCTGGCCCCTCCTTCCTGTTGAGTGCCCCCACAGCAAGCAATAAATGATTTTGAAAGGAATCAGTATTGTCGTTTACCTGTTTCTTTATTATTTTTGGAATTGTTGTTTGGTGTGAGATTGCTGAGTACACTGTATCATTATATTGAGAAACAATAATAACATGCACTTATGAATATCTTATTTGTTTTGGTTCTGCACTTAGCCCAAGAGATGTTGTGATCATCCTATGGGTTTGCTAAACTGCAAAAGAGTGCTCACTAAATGCTCACCTATCCACGCACCTGCACACAGATCACACTGCTCTCCTGGTTTCAGTGTCTGGCATACTCACACAATGAGGTAATCATTATTTCTGCATTAGCTGGATCAATCTCTCAGTGATGAGCTGAAAATTATATTTATTAAATACGTGTAACTGCTATGAGTACAGTTACTACATTATAAGGTAAGAGGTCATGTTAGAGGTTAGGTTAAGGTTAATAATTAGGTTTAAGTGCTAGGATAAAGGTTAAATTTAAGACTATGCTTTTGATATTAGGGGTTATGTTAGGGTTAAGGAATAAGGTTAAGGGTTAACAGTTAGCTTAGAATAATAAAGGTTAGATTTTAGAGTCAGGTTATGGGTTACGAGTCAGGTTAAGTGAAAGGGGTACCAAAATTGTAATGACGCATGCTTTGTTTTCTATGGATACCACTTGTCAAGATTCAGTATAGTTAGTGAGTTAACATTTTTAAAGGACACAAAAATTAAGAGGAATGAAATCACCTTTGTGGAGTTTTTTTTTACAGTACGTTAAGCTCTATTCTATTTTTTGTTATGGTATCTGAGAAAAAGGTGTTGCAAATGTGCATGTTTCACAGAGGCATACTATATGAAGTATGTGTTAAATTTGCTGAAGTTTTTATTTAAGATAACATGGTTCTTTCTTATCTACTGTGGGAAGACTGTGTATCAATTTTGTTGCACAGCAAGGCAATGCTAAAGAGGAGAAATGGGACAGATTTATTATAATTATTTAGTTTCATTCATAAATTCTTCCTGCCATTGCACTAAAGTAGCACTGTGACAGAATACAACTGCCTCTTAATTATGTGTTCTGTGAAAATCTGTTTCATCTTGATGAACATCTGTCTCTACTCCTGTTGCAGACATGTACAACTCTTACTGGCTGTCCTGGATTCCAGATGCAGAGGTCTCAAATACACAGAAAAGTCTTATAGGCTTTGTTGACTTACAGGCTTGATTTTCATTTATTTTTGTTGCTAAATAGCTTGAGAGATAAAATCCACCACTCAAAATGTATTAAACATGAGGATATTGAAAATAGGTTGTTCACATTTTGGGTCTCTTTAAGGAGGTGGAGGTTGGCAAACCCCAATGGACTTTGTGGATCAGTGGCTTATTTACATCTTTGGCAAAACAGCTTTTCCACCACTATTTGCTATGGAATGTGCACACTATATACCCATGCAACCTTTACCACCTGGGGATCCCCCTAGATGAATTCTGGCATTAATGTTGCATTAAAAGAACAGAGAAATACTACGGCTGGCTGGAGACAGGAAGTGGACTATGTTTATTGGTGCCAGGTTGTCCCTCTATCTAGACTTCCCAGCAGAGTTGCAATTAAAGAGGGCCAAATTTGCCATTCAAAGATTCCTTATGTACCTCCACTTGGCCTATGCAATGCTCTAACCTACTGTACTAGACCCAGAATCATTGAAGATGCTCAGTCCCATTTCTTTGAATCAGCAGTTGATGCCTCAGCTTAGCAAAACCTCAGCTAACCAAACTTACAAGATCATTGCGATCCACCTGCAGTGGGCCACCTTTATTCTGCCGATGGGTCTGAACGCTTTCATTACAATTATTTTTGCAGGACCAGGGAGCATAGTTTTGTTATGTTCCCTATGTAATGTGACATATATTTACCTGCTGAAGTGGACCTTTTTACCTATTTGACCTTTTCTTCACAAGTTGTTTATATTAATTATAAAAACCCCATTAACACCACTTTCTCTGGTGAAATACTGGACTGTTTCCACTCCTTTTTTTCCAGGCACTGTTGTGCCCTTACTGTGGTTGTCTTATTAATTTTACAATAGACTGATCTTCCTAAGGGCAACAGTTCTTGTTTGAAATATTTCTGGTTGCAGCATGCTTACCACTTAACATATTCTACATATGCCAGAGGAGATATGTTGTTAATACACAGCTCTTTACATTTCCAAAAGATGGACTTTTTTTTTGGTACTGTAGAATGTTTACTTTAGTATATGTAATTGCAGTGGTGTATATTCCTCCTCCTTACTCTGGGGATGTTCTGTGCTTTTTGTTGACATAATTACTTGACAAGCTTGAGGTACCTCTTAAGTCCACAGGATGACTTCAATTGTGTATTAGACGAGGAGTAGTCGACCCTTAGCCTCTGGTTCATAGGCATCAAGGCCCTAATACAGTAGCTAGATTCTTAAGAGCGGTGGGGTGGATAGATCCATGGAGGGATCTATACCACAATAAGAGACAATTCTCACATTTCTCTAAAATACAAATGCTGCTCTCAAAGGTTGATTTGTGCATTGGATCATCTGGGATGGTCCCCCTGGTTAGCTGGGTGTCCCATGAGAAAGGATGTGTTTTTAACCATTTCCCCTCTTGTATCCTGCCTACAAGTTCAATCATATAGTACCCTTGGTAAAGTTTCAGTGCTTTTTGGCTCCACCTAATTCTCATCCATGTTTCCATAGCAGTCAAAATGCAGTTTTTTTTTATGTGAATGGAGAGTGCTCAGATGTCCTTCTTTGCTTGGATAATTTTAAGTCTTATCTGAGAGGTCTGTTTTTTAAAGAAACGAATGCTGTTAAATTTGCAACGACTTAGGGAGAGCAAAGATAGAGTAGCAGGTGCATCAACCTGATGGGGGAAGGGGGGGATTAGGAGTTAAAGTGGAACTAAACTCTCACAATCAACAATAATTATTTTAATTCTTATGCGTCTAGCTTTAGTAAATAGAGAGGAAATATATTATATTTCCTTTTACTTTTCTTTTGTTGCTTACTGGATTCTAGTATAGGCCAAAATAATGTCATACAACCCAGGAGTCTTCATGGGCATTTTTTTTCTTGCATCTGGAGGAGAGGAGGGGGCACTTTCTTAGCTAAACACCCCCTTCTGCAGTAGTGGGATAACAAACTGAAGCCCATGTAAATAAACATAGCATGGTAATAAAATTAAAACAAATTGATAAAGTAATGAATTTATTAGTTGCTCTACAAGTAGGAAAGTAGTGATTAGGAAGTAGGAAACATCAATTTGAACCATGCAAGATGTTGTTTCAAATGTAGAAAGACATTTTATTTATAAAAGATGCAAAATTCCCACGGTGATCAATCACGTTTCTTCTGGGAAAATAGAACAATGAATCTGACTGGTCACCATAGATAAATGTTATAAAAAAAGAAATTGCAAGAATATTTGGTACAATTTGTCTAATCTTCATGTCCATTGACATTATAAAAGATTTTGTGAGAAAAAGCTGTATATATTTCATTTGTATTTCAATTTCATTTCTATATAAGAAGTGTAAATGAGGACATAGTATTCTATATATTTTTGGAATAACTATGTATATCTGATTATAGCTAGTTTTGAGCGAACTGGTTGAGGAAAGCTGAGAACTGATCTGTTGATGATTTGCCTGTTGGAATTATTCATAACCATTTTGGTGGGTTTTTTTTTGCTAAAGGGTTCAATATCTCTGTAGTTCCTGGTGGTCTTTTGCAGGCTTTCACATAATGACTTGTATGCCCTCTCATTTGCACCTGTGTCTGCCACAAGGTTTGTGTCAGAAAAAATCATCACATAAAAGTATGTAAGGGAACAGTGGACACCATTTTCTGAGTTTACTGGTTCTAAACTCTCATTGCCATCAACTGTTACTTTACACCAGTGGTTCTCAACTCCAGTCCTCAGGGCCCACCAACAGGCCAGGTTTGCAAGATAACTGAAATGCATCACAGGTGATATAATTTTCTGCTCAGGGATTGCAGTATTCTAGTCTGCATCTCACCAAGGTAATACTTAAAATCCGGCCTGTTAGTGGGTCCTGAGGACAGGAGTTGAGAACCACTGCTTTACACCGAGGCTGCTTTCACTTAGTGACATAATGTAACCTCTCTCATTTATCACAGTCAGTCACATAAAATTAATTTGTCTTAATACAATGCCTAGCACTCACTGGTCACTGTTATCTGTTAAGCCACGTACACACGATCGGATTTTCCGACAACAAATGTGTGATGGCAAGGTTTTGTTGGATAATCCGACCATCAGACAATTGTTGTCGGATTTTCCTACAACAAATGTTTTATAGCATGCTCTCAAATTTTCCGACAACAAATGTGTCTTGTCGGATTATCCGATCGTATGTACACAAGTTACTCTAAAAAAAATCCAAAGTACAAACATGCATGCTCCGAACCAATGCTAACCCTAAGACAACTTTAGCAGAAGTTGCCCAAAGGGTGGCGCTAAAGAGCTGCAAAACCACGTAGTTTCGTGTATGTTGGCTGAAAAAGTTCTGCCGTCTGTATGCATAACAAGTTCATGGCCACGCCCTTCGCACAAAATTCCACGGATTTGTCCGATGGAAATCCAATCGTGTGAATGAGGCTTTAGAAATACTTCTCAGTTCTTTTCACTCACTGGGTGTTGCTGTGTTATAGCCAGTTATGAGGCCAGAGCTAAGAGATTCAAGGCTAGCTTCTTGTTTGTCCTTTGCATGATACAGCAACCTTGGGCACTAAATAAGCTACTATCAAAATGTTTTCAAAAGCGACTAAGCGATTTTTATTAATTTACTACTGTTGCTGACTGACAAAGACTGTCATTTTTGTGTTCCACACCTATATTATCTGACTTTAAGGCCTCCTTCACACAGGTGATTATGTGCATACAGCAGATTCAAGCTGCAAGAATCAGCAAATTCTTGTTACTGGGATCACAGGTGTATGCAAAAAGCTGCAGCCACTCAGCCAGTACAAAGCAAAGATAGGCTTAGATTAGAGGACCTGTCACTGTTCAAGGCGCAACTAACCTGCAGTGAGGGACAAATGTCCAACACTGGATGTATCTATCAGCATCCAGGTTCTTGTTTTTTTAATTTCCTTCATACAAGATCAGTTGATTAAGTAAGCAGAGCTTTAGCTTATATACTAAGAAAAGTGAATATTTACTTTGCAAAATTAACTTTCACTTTAAATGTGCATTTGGGGCAAAAGTGTTCTGATCTCACCACTGCTTACAGAGATTACTTGTTAAAGAACTGCTTTGTGTACAATTTAGCTGAAATGTAACCTTGTGGGCCTAGAAGAAGATGCATCACGTGTATCTGTGGTTGTTATATATTAGTGAATAGAATTTAGTATTCTCTACCCCACCGCTGTGACCCATTTTTAATTTGCTCTTTTGTTGCACTTTTGTTGGATTTTCAGGAAGGCTTGCAGGGGTCCAAACCCTTCTTTTAAAGACCAGACAGTACTCATACACAATGTTTTAGCAAGATTTTAAGAAGACATTTGTGAAGACTATCTCTGGAAAATTATTTATAATAAAAATGTTGTCAGATAAGGAGTAGAGAAGGGGCTTTGGAATGAGGATGAAAGTGTCCCAGAGATGAGAATGGTCATAAATCTTTTTAATAGTGATTTAAAAGGCTAATGTCCAAATTTAGTCCATTCAGTCTGTCCACTCCCGTTTTTGCATCCCGTAAGTCAGAATTAAGCTTCCTGCTGACTAAAGTGATATTAAAGTCTTTTTTTTTTTGTTTAAAAATAACAAACTTGTTATGCTTACCTGCTCTGTGCAGTGGTTTTGCACAGAGCAGCCCAGATCTTCATCTTCCCTGATCCCTTGCTGGTGCTCCTGGCCCCTCCCTCTTGGCAAGTGCCCCCACAGAAAGACACTTGCTATGGGAGCACCCGAGCCGCTGCTTTTTATAGGAGCCACGATTTGGTCCTGCCCCTCTCTCTCCTCATTGGCTCACTGACTTTGATTGACAACAGCAGGAGCCAATGGTGCCCACTGCTGTCTCAGGCAATGAAGAGGGAGAGTCCTGGACAGCCAAGGCTCTGTGATATCTATCTAGGAAGCTGAAATATGTGCAGTTTTAGTTTTGTTGAAGAATGAAACGTAATAAGCATTTTTTAGGAATTATTAAGAAACATATTTGTTCGATTTTCTTCCCCATCTGCCTACATGATGAAAATATTGTAATTATAAAGATAGTATATATGGATTTTGTTGTATGCTGTTAAGGACTTAACTCCATAGATACAATAATATAAAAACGTAACTTAGTGCAAGCAAAAAAAGATAAAAAATATTATGGTCAGGACATAACTGTAATACAACTACAATCACCCTAAGCATAGTGTCTACCACAAAATCCTGACTTGTGCAGAGCCCTTGAGCCCAGAAGCTGTGCAGCTCTAATTTATTAACTACATATTAAATGTGCATTTGACAATTGATTATTGGATAATCCGTACCCACTTCTAAATATAATATTCATGAGTCTAAGCACTTTTTTGTACATAAAATGCTACTTTGCTATGTATTTTCAACCTGTTCTATTTGATTAAAATTAAACTTTAATTGACATGGAAATAAGGTAATTTTCCATAAATACTACCTGCTTTTTATTTAAATGCAGTCACTCTTTATTTAACACAGAGATAAACAATACTGCTGATTTTCTTTAGACTCAATTTTTTTTTTTCAGAAGAAAAACTGTTTGGTTTTGAAATTGTCAACAGACTTACACAGCAATGAAATCTGCAAATACATCAGATGTGAATACAATTATTTGATGCACATTCACAATAATTACACTCTTACCTAATTTTACATACCTGCATATTTTAAATAAATTGAAGTGTCTTAATCAAAGCATGGAAGTTATTAAATATGGTAATCTTTATAGTTTATAGTAATTTCAGTCATTTTTTTTATTAATTTGACACAGATACACTTACAATTCTAATGTTCCAAGCCAGCAACACTTTCAATGCAATTAAAAATGGTTATGAAAGTGTGTGGGCTCCTTTTGTGAGGGAAGAAATCATTCTCCTGATTAACATGCAAACGAGCTCATGCTGACAAAATAGATTGGGGTTTTAAAACCCCAATTACTTTAGTGTGATTATCTATTTACTAGTACACAGGCTGTTTTAATTTCTGATAAAATACATACAGTGCTTACATTTCAAGGCCAGTGATTTTATGTTGCATTTATTTGGAAATCTATTTTTAAGCATTTCTGCCTAAGTAACTGTATTCAGTAACACTGAGCATGTGCTTGAAACACATGGCATAAAGCAGGCCTCTCCTAGCCAAATATTTGCTAAAGAAGTCTAACCTGGAAAAGCCTAATATAAAATACAATTTTGTTCTTTAAAGCAGCCGATTGATGTTTGTTTGTTTATTAAATCGGAATCTATTTGCCTGAAATAAATTTGTTCACAGGCAAACATATTATTTGAGATTTTGCGATATGCAGCTTTGCATTGTTTCTTAAACTTAATTTTTTTATGAAATATAATAAATTGTACAATTTTTCTTTAAACAAATAATAAGGACAATTCCCAAGTCTAAGTAGCCAGCATTGATTTATGCTCGCTACAGTCTGCTCATGTACACATTTTTTTTCTGCAGACTTCTAAAGAAAATTATAATGCATTAATGACAGGAACCACAGTAATGGAAAAAGGTCACCATCTCTTGAACACCTTCTGTTTTAAACCATTATACATAAAGACATTTGAGAAAGCAAAAAATTAAAAGCCAGCCTTTGTGCAACCCATTACTGAAATATTATAGAAGAATAATCTATGTAAAATGTAGTGGAATAACAGATTCTTTTGGATCTAAATTAACTGCAGCCATAGAAACACTTTTATACATGCTATAGTTCTGCATGTTGATGCAATTATTAAAAGAACACCTGACACGTCAAACTTATTTAATTGAATTAACAGGGGTTGAAATGAGGTTTTTCCAATTTGAAGTTGTGAATAACACTAGCAATCCCAGGTGCATTATGTCCAAGCAGGGTTTCCTTAGGACTGACTGACAATTTGTAACCTTTACACTATAATTAAATGTCAAATACACATAATATTCTGTGTATGTTAGTTAGATAGATAAATAGATAGATAGATACATAGATTAAAAGGTATTCTGCAACATATATACAATAGTGAAAAGGGTAGAGTATATACAGTATCTCACAAAAGTGAGTACATCCCTCACATTTTTGTAAATATTTTATTATATCTTTTAATGTGACAACACTGAAGAAACACACTTTACTACAATGTAAAGTAGTGAGTGTACAGCTTGTATAACAGTGTAAAGTTGCTGTCCCCTCAAAATAACTCAACACACAGCCATTAATGTCTAAACCGCTGGCAACAAAAGTGAGTACACCCCTAAGTGAAAATGTCCAAATTGGGCCCAAAGTGTCAATATTTTGTCTGGCCATCATTATTTTCCAGCACTGCCTTAACCCTCTTGGACATGGAGTTTACCAGAGCTTCACGGGTTGCCACTGGAGTCCTATTACATTCCTTCATGACGACATCACGGAGCTGGTGGATGTTAGAGACCTTGCGCTCCTCCACCTTCCATTTGAGGATGCCCCGCAGATGCTCAATAGGGTTTAGGTCTTGAGACATGTTTGGCCAGTCCATCACCTTTACCCTCAGCTTCTTTAGCAAGGCAGTGGTTGTCTTGGAGGTGTGTTTGGGGTCGTTATCATGTTGGAATACTGCCCTGTGGCCCAGTCTCTGAAGGGAGGGGATCATGCTCTGCTTCAGTATGTCACAGTACATGTTGGTATTCATGGTTCCCTCAATGAACTGTAGCTCCCCAGTGCCGGCAGCACTCATGCAGACCCAGACACTCCCACCACCTTTCTTGACTGTAGGCAAGACACACTTGTCTTTGTACTCCTCACCCGGTTGCCGCCACACACAGTTGACACCACCTGAACCAAATAGGTTTATCTTGGTCTCATCAGACCACAGGATATGGTTTCAGTAATCTGTGTCCTTAGTCTGCTTGTCTTCAGCAAACTGTTTGCAGGCTTTCTTGTGTATCATCTTTAGAAGAGGCTTCCTTCTGGGACGACAGCCATGCAGACCAATTTGGTGCAGTGTGTGGCTTATGGTCTGAGCACTGACAGGCTGATCCCCACCCCTTTAACCTCTGCAGCAATGCTGGCAGCATTCATACATCTATTTCCCAAAGACAACCTCTGAATATGACGCTGATCAAGTGCACTCAACTTCTTTGGTTGACTATGGGGAGGCCTGTTCTGAGTGGAACCTGTCCTGTTAAACTGCTGTATGATCTTGGCCACCATGCTGCAGCTCAGTTTCAGGGTCTTGGCAATCTTCTTATAATTTCAATATTTAAGTTGCGCTAAACTTTCCTGAACAATAAATATTGCTGTGAGCAAAATTATAATAAATTTAAAAAAAGACCAAGTGCCCAATATATGATTATTGATTATCACATCAAATTGCATTTCAAATAGTCCTTTATGTAGAACGTGAATTTTTCCACATTGGTAAGACTGACACACAATACACCCAAGAAGTGTGACAAGGAGAGATATAGCTTCCACCTCCGCACACACTGGCGCTTACTGACTCCAAGTGATCTCTTAATTACAGGAGATCACACGCACTTGTGGCTAAAATACCCAGCCTGGGTCTTTAAGATGTAAAGCGACGGTCTCAGTGTCCTCCCTGGTGTTATCACTCACAGATATATGTTGCCAGATGGCTAAAAACAATGGCGTGGATAATAGCTAGTTCTGTATTACCAGACAATCCTCGGTACTCCAGACAAGAGGAAAGCTTTCAATCTTCTTATAGCCTAGGCCATCTTTATGTAGGGCAACAATTCCTTTTTTTTCAGGTCCTCAGAGAGTTCTTTGCCATGAGGTGCCATGTTGAACTTCCAGTGATCAGTATGAGAGAGTGAGAGCGATAACACCAAATTTAATACACCTGCTCCCCATTCACATCTGAGACCTTTTAACACTAACGAGTCACATGACACCATGGAGAAAAAATTGCTAATTTGGCCCAATATGGACATTTTCACTTGGGGTCTACTCACTTTTGTTTCCAGCGGTTTAGACATTAATGCCTGTGTGTTGAGTTATTTTGACAGGATAGCAAATTTACACTGTTATACAAGCTGTACACTCACTACTTTACATTGTAGCAAAGTGTAATTTCTTCAGTGATGTTACATGAAAAGATATAATAAAATATTTTTGAAAATGTGAAGGGTGTACTTACTTTTGTCAAATACTGTATAT
Source organism: Rana muscosa (assembly GCA_029206835.1). NCBI lineage: Eukaryota > Metazoa > Chordata > Amphibia > Anura > Ranidae > Rana > Rana muscosa. The sequence continues at coordinate 727,411,190 of CM055118.1, forward strand.
GTAAATAGACAGAAAGACAGTATGTAAATACACAGAAAGATGGGTATCTAAGAAATAACCTAAGATGAATCTAAACAGAGAAGCATTGTTTTAATGTGTTTTGTTTGTTCTTTTGCAAAGAATAGGCATCAATATTCATTACGTGTGATCCAAAAAGTGAAACATAAGTGGGAAACCTCTCCATAACTTTATAATCTTCATCTGAATCCTCTCACCCATTCTTCTTTTTTTAGTTTTATGCTAAGTTGGATACCTTATATACCTGTGAAACTAGGACATGCATGAGACATGTACCCCTCCCAATAAATACAAAGGATTTGGTTGCAGAAATCTCCCCTGCTTTGCTATTGTATTCTGACACTGCTTCTTCCCCCACTTCCTGTATCAGAGTACACAGATCAGTACTGCAGCCATTGGCTGCAAGTTCTGATCAAATGCTGGTCTGACGGGTCAACAGAAGCCGGTCATTAAACCAGCACAAAGGGGCACTGGGCACATACCTTCAGACTAAGTTCACTTTTTAAAAAACATAATAAATGCACATTTCTTGGCAGTAAAAAAAAAGGGGAATTAATTTTTTTATTTTTTTATTAGGTGCCTGTAAAACATTGCAAAAAAAGGTCACTGCCCCTACCTGTAACTGGTCTTCACAGCAAGGAGCACTGGAAGGGCAGACGCATGTCAAAAAACAAAGAATTTCCAAGCTCAACTTACCAACCAACCAGCAACCAACCAAATTCACCTGTCTAACAGTGGGTTAAAAACATGGGTTTAGTTGCACGCATTTGCAAATACATGCGTAAACTCCAGTTAGCTGCCCTTCATCTATCCATCAGCATACATGTGCTCCCACTTAGGAGACTTTTTAAATTTTAGAGATAGGGTCTGCAGTATACAGGGAGCCTTGACGGGGCCTGCAGCTTATGCATGTATTTGCAAATACGTGCAACTAAACCCCTGTTTTTAACCCACTGTTAGACAGGTGAATTCGGTTGGTTGCTGGCTGGTTGGTAAGTTGAGCTTAGGAATTCTTTGTTTTTTGGCCTGTAAAACATTGCACCTGTGATCAGCAGATCGTGGGTGCAATGCCAGTCTCCAGTGCAGACTGTCAGTAGAGATGTCTGCCCATACCTTCGATACATAATGTGGAATCGGCTCAGGGTGGCGGAAAATGATTTAATAACATAAATACTAAATATGGGTGTAAAATGGTACCAACAGTGAACCTATCCTTAAAAGCTGTACCGGGTTTTACAGAACATTACGATTCACTGGGACAGCATCAGCAACACCATATTCTGGCATTACATAAATTGCATGTGTAATAATTTTGTGTACTCTTACATCATTCTTTGTCTTCTATACTTGAGCAACTCAAAACAATTGTTTTCCACTTCAAAAATGTTTAATATGTGTTTTTTGCAAATATAGGCCACAATTTTGTAGAGAGAGGGGAAGTACTGTATATTACACCTAGAAATAAAAATAAATTGTGTCTCCAAAAGGCTGAAGATTAAAACATTTCACACATTAATAGTACAGCTATTGAGAATTTGTGACAGGCCACAATTTCTGAGGGTTTGAAGAGGCATATGAAAAACTAAAATTAGTGTATTTTTATTTTTAAATGAAAACATGAATATTTCACAGATTTACAGCAAATCTTTTAACCCTATATGGAAAAAGGATGGAAAAAGTGAGACTTTTATGAAGGCGCTGCCTCAAATAATATCCAAAAATATGAGTCCTGCAAAAACATATTAATTATATTAGTATAAACATTACAGTCAAAACAATCTCACTACTAACTGGATACAATGTATTTGCTTCAATCAACTTAGTACGTATATGGGATCACAGCAATCACAAGTTGTATGCGATTCTTCACCATCTGTGAATGTAATTGTGCGGTTACCTGTTTCTCCTTTCTGAGGCTCATTGAATATTTAAATATGTGTTTAATTGTTGATTAACATGCTAGTGAAGCACTGACTGCAAAACAGGCTGGCTTTTTCATCCCAAGTTCTATTCCCTGTGAGGCACACATGTGCTCAAGCTGCTTACATAAATCGTGCCCTCTCTGGCACTGGAAATATCCACCTGTTGCATTGCTGGGATCACTGCTACTCTGCTCAAGCCTTGGAGCTGACATGCGTTCCACCTACTGAATGCTAGGGGCCGGAAGATCGGGACCCGGAAGTGACGTGAACGTAAGTTACACCTCGACCTACGTTTTGTCAAATGAAGGCTTCCTGATGATGTCATCTGACAAGATCTACGTTGAGGCGTAGCTGAGATGAATGAGAGCCCTGACAAATCGAATCGCTTGACACATAATGTAGAATCCTCCATTTTACTGTGGTCTCCTATCCTTTAGCTGTATGTCTCCACCATATTACTTTTCAGAGACTTTTTTTATTTTTATATAATATGATATTTTAAATAGGACACTGGATTGAAGATAGACTTTATTATCATCAGTTTGTTTTATTTACACATGTTGACATACAGTATGTTTGATTATTGGTTTGTTTTCGTTTTCTATGAATTGAGAAGATGGTTGCAAGTTCCATGAGCAGGGCCCTCCTTCTGTGTTGAACTGTATTGTAATTGTACTGTCCCCCTTTATATTGTAAAGCACTGCTAAATCCTGTATAATAATAATAATAATAATAACACATTGAATATGCTGCAATCTGTAAATAGATGGCAACTGGGAAGGATACAGGAAGGGACACTGGAGCTGGTGGTGCCACACTTTCTTCTGCACCTTGCTGTTGGTACAGATCACCTCTTCCACCATTTTTTTCTTTCATGGCCTCAGGCGGCCATTCCGCAGAACCACCAATCCTTCCCAACAGGCCCGGACTGGGACAAAAATAGGGCCCGAGAATTTTAGACTGGGCAGCCAATTTTTTCCAGGGACCTGGGGGGGTGGTGTAATGATTACAGTGCCCCTTTACAGTGCAGTCCCCTTTATATTACAGTGCCCCCTTTTACTATCTGCTCACTGTGCAGATCTCCAGCTCATCCCACCCCCTGCTCTCTTACATCAGAGTCCGCACAGCCCCCTTACATCAGAGTCCGCACAGCCCCCTTACATCAGAGTCCACACAGCCCCCTTACATTACAGTCTGCAACCCTTATTTAAAGGGGGATCTGATCTAAAGTGGTGTTCTGAAAACCCTGATTTAAGGGGGAATGCTGTGGACTCTGATGCAAAGGGGAACTCTGATGTAAGAGGGTCTCTGCTCACCAAAGCTCCCCTCTTGCAGAGACCACAGAGCACCCCTTAAATTTGTTTTATACACTGGGAGGGTGGAGAGGGGGTGAGCTCACTCCCCCCAGGATGGAGGCTCAGGCACAGGCTGTCTGTAGTTTTTATCTTCTGGGTTAAATCTTCCTTCACATCTCCCTGGGATGTGTGGGCGGGGCAGACACAGGAATAGAGGGGTGAGAGGAGGAGGGGCAAACCGTCCGAGCAGAGAGCTGTGTGTGAGAAAGACACACAGCTCAGCCCATGCAGCCGCTAACCTCAATCGTAGTTCCGCCGGAGAAGACAAAGGCATGCCGCATAGCGGAAGGTGAGCAGCAGCCACGGCCTGTGTTAGCCCTGTGCAGGCCACGGTCGCTGCTTACCTCCTGTTGTGCCATCCGGTCATCAGCAGGCCACAGAGCGAGCGTCCTCGGCCCACCGGGCAAATGCCCGGTCTGCCCTATGGCCAGTACAGGCCTGCTCCCCAAGCACTCCAGAGTCTATGCAGGTTCCAGACAAAATGTTGCCACACTATTTTGCAGGTGGCATACATGGGTGACAGGAGCCACAATAGGCTATAGACTCTGGAGGCTATCCAGGGACAGGCAAACTGGATCCACAAGCCTGTAGACATAGATGAAATGGAAACAACTAATTGGAAAAGTCTGTCTGCCCTTCCAAAAAGATGGCTTTAGCTTCAAATTTGTTCCTTAAACAGGTAAAATTGTCCTTTGTGTGTGGCATATCACTGAGTGACAGAGGTTGACTCCAAGGTGAAAAATCATGAAAATAAAGCCTTATGTGTCCTTAAAAACAATATATGTAATACCTTGTTATCTTAAGTAAAGAAAAACACATTGCAAAATAAAAAAGTCCATAGCAGATTTGTAAAAATTGTTCTTGCCCAAGGGGGTGAACAAGTGTGAGAGGAGAAATGGCTAATCTATTGGCTTTAGTTCATGGCACTGGAGGTACTATACTGGAGATATAGTTGCAGGGCGGAAACCTAAAGGAATAGGCTAAGGGGACCTATAGGAAAAACTCAAGGGAATAGACTAGCTCAGAGGTCACCAACCAGTGATCCATGGACCACTGATGGTCCACGAGAAAACGTTGGTGGTCCCCAGGGGTTCTGCTGCAAATCAACATTGTGGCGGTGTCAGAAACCATGAATCAGACCGAGACAGACGTGCAGTTAAAAATCACACTTTAAAAAAAATAATAATAGTAAAAGGTAAACAGAGCAATGTAGTCAAATTATAGCCAGAGTTCGGTAACCGGACCGGATAGTCAGAAAAGCCAGGACATCAGAGAGCCAGAGATCAGCGTACTTCAGGACAGGCCAGGAAATCAGGAAACTGGAGAATCAAAATAAAATTGTATGATTTCAGTAAAATAAATAAATTATTGCACAGATTGCATAGATGTATATTTATTAAAAAAATGTCTCATAACAATTTGTCATCTCCATCTAGTGGCTATAATGTGGTATTTTTCTGATTGTGGTATTTCAGGAAAAATATCACATAATGGCCAATAGACAAAGCTGAAAATCATAGTAAGTCAATATGGTCAGAATGCCCGATGCTTGACAAATACTTGTCACATTTGTCCATTCTTTTTAATAAATAGGCCCCATAATGTTTCTTTAAGCAGTTGAGTAGGTTGCAGTTTGAGAGGGACAAACCAGGCAGGTGTTTACCGAAAATCTATATTGAATTTTATTATTTCACAGAACCACAAAAAAAGCAGAATCATACAGATTCATTTCAGACAATATAGGCAACAGTTTGAGAGAGTGGGGCCAGGGAGGTTTTAAGCAATAAATCAAAACCATAGTATATTATTTCACAGAAAAAGGCATACATACAGTAGAGACGTCATGTAAGTCTTAAACCAGTTTTACTAGGCAGCATTTTTATCAGAAGAGAGGCCAGTTAGATTGTAATCCAAAAATCAATAGTAGCGTATATTTATTTGGATGAAAGAAACAGCAAACTATTATTGTGACACTATGCACAACATTACTTAAAGGCTTTGATAAAGGATAAAGGCTACAGAAACAAGCAATTTATTCTATTATTTTAATGTATATATGTAATAAATAGTCATTTTAATGACATTACGGCTTGTGTACTTAAAAATCCAAATTTCTTCCTCTTTTTCTGAATAATTTACTGAATTTTTTCAGATGTGGCACCTTTTTATCACCACAGAGCTGCTATGACAATATTTGCACAATATTTAGGCACTTTCACAAGGCCACATTTTAAACAGTAAGCACACTAAATAGCTTTTAAATAATTTTAAAAGCTTTTTAAAACATCAACATTAGAGTGTATTTTATTTACTGGACAAAAAGCAGTATTATTGTGTTCACTGTTGAATCACTTGTATTAGGCCCTCTTTTGAAAAGGATCCTCACCAGCCACTTATTTAAAGAAAAATAAATAAATAAATCAAAATAAATAAATAAACCAATTATACAATGTAATATATTCCCCGGAAAAAAATATAAAAAAAAAAAAAAACTAATATTTTTTGGTGCCCAGTATTTTTTACATATTAAACATGAAACATGTCATACCTACCTACTTTGTGCAATGGTTTTGCAAAGAGCAGCCCTGATTTCCCCACAAGTGCTCCTGGCTCCTCCTCTTCGAGTGTCCCATAGAAAGTTACTTTCTATGGAGGCATTAATGCATGCTCGATCCCAAAACACCCTGTCTGCAGGCAGAGTGGCTTGGTACAGCACCCTGCTCCCTTGACACAGAATTTTATTGACAGCAACGGGAGCCAATGATGCTGGATTACAATCAGGCTCAGGGGGTGGCAGGAGGCCCAGTAGCAAAGAAGATATTTTTTTACCCTAATGCATAAAGTAAAAAGACTTAAGACTTTAGAACCACTTTAAATCAGTTTGCCCTATACACAGTAAGACCCCCACTACCCATTGCAAAATCTAGAAATCAACATTAGAAAGCAATATGTTCACAGAAAAAGTTCCCCAAAATATTTTGCGCATATATGCCTAGTATTTAATAACTCTTACTATGCCCCACATTGAACCAAAGATTTTAAAATAAATAAGTATAAATTGTTGTTATTTTGCTAAAAAAATAAATAAAATACTGTAGTGCCTATGTGCAAAGTATTAAATCATTAGTAGCAGGCCCCATTTTGAACAGGGCCCCCACCATCCATGTTAAAGCTGAATTCCAGGAATTCAGCTCCTTTGTAAAATGTGAAGGCACACTATGAGTTAAAGAGGAAGTAAACCCATGTTTTTTTTTTTTTTTTTAAACCCTGCAAAAGAAAGCCATAATGAGCTAGTATGCATAGCATATTAGCTCATTATGAATGACTTACCTGAGATCGAAACCCCCGAACTGCTCGTCGTTCCCCTCCGCCGCCGCCGCCATCTTGCCTCAATGTCCCATCACTGCCGTCAGTGTATCGCCACTCCAGCGCTGTGATTGGCCAGAGCGGCGATGACATCACACGCATGCACGCTCGGGCAGGCAAGATCCCATTCAGAAAACCGGCAATGATGCCAGGCCGGTAGTGCGCATGCATGTGACATCATCGGTGCTGTTTTTATAGTAAATATCTCCTTAACCGTGTTGGTTTTGAATTTCGGAAATTCAGAATTTTGAAAATTCAGAATTTCGAAAATCAGAATTTCCGAAATTCAGAATTTCAGAAATCAGAATTTCCGAAATTCAGAATTTCAGAAATTCGGAAATCAGAAAATTCGGAAATTGAAAAATTCTGAAATTGAATAATTCTGAAATTGAAAAATTCTGAAATTGAATAATTCTGAAATTGAAAAATTCTGAAATTTCGGAATTAACGAATTTCTCTAAATTCGTGAAAAACTAATTAAAAACTAAACAAATTGCACATGTCTAGTCTCTATTGTATGTTAATGACAACTGGACTCAGCCAATCCCCATCCTTTATATTGAGATAGATTACAATGAACTAGTTAACCACTTGTCCACCGCCCACTGTCAATTGACGGCGGACGGAGGATACTCTCGTTCTGGGAGGACGTCATATGACGTCCTCCCTTTAAAACGAGCTAGAAGGCGTGTGCTCGCGTTCACAAGGCCCCTGTGCGCGTGCCCGGCGGCCGCGATTGCCGCCGGGCACCCACGATTGCCCGGGAAACGAGCAGGAAAGTGGGTCTCTGTGTGTAAACACAGAGATCCACGTCCTGTGAGGGAGAGGGGACCGATGCTGTGTCCCTTGTACATAGGGACAACCATCGGTCACCTCCCCCAGTCAGTCCCCTCCCCCCACAGTAAGAACACATTGAGGGAACATATTTAACCCCTTCCCGCCCCCTAGTGGTTAACCCCTTCCCTGCCAATCACATTTATACAGTAATCAATGCATTTTTATAGCAGGGATCGCTGTATAAACGTGAATGGTCCCAAAAATGTGTCAAAAGTGTCCGATGTGTCCGCCGCAATATCGCAGTCACAATAAAAAATCGCAGATCGCCGCCATTACTAATAAAAAAATAAAAAAATAAAAATGCTATAAATCTATCCCCTATTTTGTACACGCTATAACTTTTGCGCAAACCAATCAATACGCGCTTATTGCGATTTTTTTTTTACCAAAAATATGTAGAAGAATACGTATCGGCCTAAACTGAGGAAAATTTTATTTAAAAAAAAAAATGGGTATTTATTATAGCAAAAAGTAAAAAATAGTGTTTTTTTCCAAACTGGACGCTATTCTTTTGTTTATAGCGCAAAAAATAAAAACCGCAGAGGTGATCAAATACCACCAAAAGAAAGCTCTATTTGTGGGGAAAAAAAGGACACAAATTTTGTTTGGGAGTCACGTCGCACGACCGCGCAATTGTCATTCAAAGTGTGACAGCGCTGAAAGCTGAAAAATGGCTTGGGCAGGAAGGGGGTTTTCGTGCACAGTAGGGAGGTGGTTAAAGAATGTTGCACACAGTCATAGAACCTTGCCCTTAGAAACATCTAAAAGGTCAGAATATGTTTTTAATTTTTTTTAGGTATGCTGTGTTTCTCATAACAAACATATTGTAGAGATTTCTCAAATGTGACTGCAATTGTGAAAATATACCTTAAATATTTCCCTAATGTCATAGACAATGTAGAACATACTGTTTGTGTGTCTGTGGCTGCATGTAAATTTAGAGAGATATTTCTTTTTTAGCAATAGGCATGGAGCACCAGCATGAACATTTACTTTCCTTGCCTTCTGTAAGCTTTCCTTACCTACTCCATATATGTTGCAACATACAATAAAAATAGTCTCTTGGGAATTATGACATTTTTAGGAAGAGGGCCAGCACAAGAGAAAACCCCCATTATTGCCCTTTCAATACCACCAGACCACAGATCAAAGGCTAGAAAATGCATTATTGATAATTTGTTGCTTTCACTGCAAACTAACCTATTAGGCATCTCCATAAACTGCAAGCAACTAGAATTTGAGTTGAACTCATGGTCAAACCATACTAGAAGCTCATAGCTGCTACACATCTGTTCACATAGTTTCCATCTTTAGCTAATATGTATAGCTACTGTATCCTTATAGATTTAACAGGCTGAGGAAAGGATTACAGAGCAGGTTAGGTAGTGTCAGAAAGGTCTTGGCAATATGCAGTATGGCACATGGGGAAAAATATCTGCACACAGGCACAGAATGGCAAATAGCCGAATATACGTGCGCACGCTCACATATGCAAAGGAGTGCACGAGAATGTGTGCATACATATGTCACTAATGCTGGCGCCAAAGAGCCTATTTAAACTGATCAGCTACATGTGACCAATGCTGTCTTGTCTTCAGCAGTAGTACGGGGATACCACATGTGTGAGACTTTTTGGGAGCCTAGCCGTGTACTGGTGCCGAACACCAATGACTGCTTTCAGTTTTCAAAGGGCATAAATTGCTAATTTCACTTCCTCATTAGCTGTCACAGTTTTGGAGGCCCTGATATGTCAAGATAGCACAACCCCCCAATTACACCTTTTTGGAAAGTAGACACCCCAAGGAATTTGATAAGAGTCATGGTGAATATTTTGCAGATCTAATTTTTTGTCTAATGCCGCGTACACACGATTGGAATTTACGACAACAAATGTTCGCTGTGAGCTTTTGGTCAGATATTCCGACCGTGTGTAGGCTCCATCGGACATTTGCTGTCAGAATTTCCGACAACAAATGTTTGAGAGCAGGTTCTCAATTTTTCCAACAAGAAAAGTTCTTGTCGGAAATTTTGACCGTGTGTAGCCATTTCCGACGCACAAAAGTGCTGCGCATGCTTTAAATCAATTAGACGCATGCTCTGAATCATTGTACTTCATTTTCATGGCTTGTAGTAGTGTTGTACGTCTCCGGGTTCTTGACCATCGGAATTTCCGAGCAACATTTGTGCAACCGTGTGGAGGCAAGACAAGTTTGAGCCAACATCCGTCGGGAAAAAAAACACGGTTTTGTTGTCGGAAAACAACGGTTTCGTTGTTTAAAGACTAAGAGAAAAAAAATACATAGTCATTGGATTTTGGGGTCCTCTACATGGCTAGACTGCCAAATAATCTTTCACACGTGGTATCCGCTTACTCAGGAGAAGCAGCAGAATGTATTTTGGGGTGTAATTTTACATATACCCATGGCATGTTTGAGCAATTTATCATATAGGTGACAACATTTTGTTAAAATGTTTTTTGTAATTTTCCAGAAACTTGTGGCAAAATATAATATCTTCCATGGATTCAACATGCCTCTCAGCAAATAGCGTGGGGTGCCTATTTTCCAAAAAGGGGTCATTTGGGGGGTGTTTTGAACTATCCTGGTATTTTCACGGCCTCCAAAACTGTGATAGGTAGCCAGGAAGTATAAAGAGGAAATAACTCCCTTTAAAAGCCTGAAGGTGCTTATTGGACTTTGGGGTCCTGCATGTGGCTAGACTGCAAAAAAGTCTCACATGTGGTATTCTTATACTCAGGAGAAGTAGCAGAATGTGTTTTGGGGTGTAATTCCACATATACACATGGCATGTGTGAGAAATATATCATTTCATGGACCACTTTTTGCAAAAAAAAATTGGGGTAATTTTCCGAAAACTTGTGGCAAAAAATAAAATCTTCTATGCACTCAACATGCCTCTCAACAAATACCTTAGGGTGTCTACTTTCCAAAAGGGGTCATTGGGGAGGGGGGGTGTTTGAACTGTCCTGGCATTTTATGCCCAACATTAGACACTTATGCCACACATCACTGTAAGGTACCTGTGGTAGGTACAGTAGTATTCGAAGTGGAGCTTGTATGCTGAGGATTCAGATGAAAATGTAGTCAGGCAGGTCAAGTCGGCAACAGATCAGGCAAAGTGGTACAAAATCGAAATCCAAAGAATGGTCAGACAGGTGGAGGTCATACACGGCCTGGCCTGGTTGTGAAGTACCAAATCAGCAGGCTGAATGGTAATAATTCAGGCAGAGGTTCAATACATGGTAGTCCAAATCACAGAGTTATCAATACACCCAGGGAGCTAGTCCAAACAAATGGGCACTGAGTAACAGGAAGTGCTGCTATTTATGGGCTGCTTGATTGTACATTGTCCACAGCTGGCAGCAGGTGGGGCGAGTGAGTCCAAGGCAATGCATCAAGCTGGGAGAACATTGCAATAACTCCAGAGCTCCTCTGTGGCACAACAAGTAAGACTGCAGCTGTGGGCCCAGGAAAATCTGGGTTCGAAGACACCCAGGTACATGACAGGGCCCCCTCCCCAGTGGACCCCCCCGGGGGCCCAGAGGGGAAGGAGGTATTGTAATTAAGTCTCGAATAAGAGCAGGGGCATGCAAATCTTTGGCTGGGACCCAGGAACGGTCTGTGATGGGATTTCCCTTTCAATGAACCAGATACCGTAGGCACGACCCTGCCTTTGAGAAACAAGAATCTTAGAGACTTCAAACTCTATTTGTCCATCAACAAGAACAGGAGGAGGTAGCTGTTGAGTTCTGGAGTAGAGATTGAAAATTGCCTTTTTGAGGAGGGAAATGTGGAATACGGCATGTATCCGGAGAGAGGAGGGCAATTTCAACCGATAGGAGACTGGCCTGACTCGAGCAATAATTCTGTAAGGACCGATGAATCGAGGGCCCAATTTGGTAGAAGGTTGTTTCAGTCTCACGTATTTGGTTGATAGCCAAACTCTGTCCCGTACCACATATGGAGGTATATGGCGTCTTTGTTTGTTGGAGAAAAGCACATACTTGCCTACTGACTTCCGTAGTAATAAGAAAATCTTTTTCCAGTATAGCAGAATATTTTTCACCCACTGATCTGTTGCTGGTATACCAGAAGAAGGCTGAAGTAGGGGAAAAGTCTGAGGGTGATAGCCTAGGGCTGCGTAGAATGGTGTGGTATGAAGAGCACTGTGCCAACGGGAGTTAATGGTGAATTCAGCCAAAGGCAAATACTCGGACCTGGGTTAGTCTGTAATTAAGTCCATAGTCAAATGGGTCCAAGGCTGGCGAGGTGCAGGAAGTGGTTGTAACAGTCCAGTAGGCAATGTGCGGGGTACTTTATTAGCATAACAAGTTGAACAGGCAGCCCCATAGTCAGTAACATATTTTTTCATATGAGGCCACCAGACATGATGCTGCAAGGTCTTAAGAGTGATGGTGACACCAGGATGACCGGATAACACACCATCATGTGCCCAGAGGAGTACAGGTGTTCTGAGGCTAGGGGCTACAAACAGGCGACCTGGTGGTATCTTCTGGGGAATCCTTATAGACTAATTCATACTTGATGCAATCTGTAAGACCTTTTCGGAAGGCTGCACGTAATGCCCTTGAGTCCCAATTAGTCTCAGCAGCCAGGGTACGGAACTCAATATCATATTGTGCCACAGACCTGGCACCTTGCTGTATGTCCAAAAGTGAGTACTCAGCTGCAGAAGCTCTATCTGGCTTGCCAAAAACAGTCTGGAGAGAAGCCAGAAATTTGGCAGCGTCTTGCAGCACAGGATCATTGCGTTCCAGGTAAGGAGAGACCCAGGGCAGGGCCTTCCCCTTTAACTAGGAGATTACAAAAGTCACTTTGGCAGACAAAGTGCTAAAAATCCCAGGGTTTTCGCGGAAATGCAAATGGCAAACATTTAAAAAACCTCTGCAGTCCTCAGTATCACCTCCAAATTTTTCAGCCAAGGGAAATTTGGGTGGCACAGAAGAGGCGGGTTGGATTGGAAAAGGAGTAGGAGCTGGAGTCTGGACCGTTGCAGAGGGACCAGGCAAGCAAGATTTAAGCATAGCTCAAAGTTCATCTAACTTGGCGTCCAGAGAAGAAAGATGCTACTCATGAGCTCCAATCAATTGTCCCTGACGCAAAATCGCCTTAACAATCTCAGCAGGGTCCACTGCCATTGTGGCTCATTTGTAATGTAAGGTACCTGTGGTAGGTAGTGTCTGAAGTGGAGCTTGTATGCTGAGGATTCAGACGAAAATGTAGTCAGGCAGGTTAAGCAACAGATCAGGCAAAGCGGTACAAAATCAAAATCCAAAGAATGATCAGACAGGCGGAGGTCATGCACAGGCTGGCGGTGAAGTACCAAATCAGCAGGCTGGAGAATAGTCAAGAATTCAGGCAGAAGTTTAATACACGGTAGTCCTAATCACAGTGTTATTAATACACCCAGGGAACTAGTCCAAACAAATGGGCACTGAGTAACAGGAAGTGCTGCTATTTATGGGCTGCTTGATTGTACATTGTCAGCAGGTGGGGCTAGTGAGTCCAAGGCAATGCATCAAGCTGGGAGAACATTGCAATAACTCCAGAGCTCCTCCGTGGCACAACAGGTAAGACTGCAGCTGTGGGACCAGGAACATCCCAGTTCGAAGACACCCAAATACATGGCAATCACCCACTCTTCTAACCACTTGAGGATCAAGCCTTTTTGTTTACATGAAAAAATATTTAATTTTTTTTGCTAGAAAGTTACTTTGAACCCCCAAGCATTATATATATATTTTTTAAAACAGAGGCTCTATAGAATAAAATGGTGGGTGTTGTAGCTTTATGTCACAAAGTATTTGCACAGCAGTTTTTCAAATGCAAATTTTTGTGAAAAAACACACTTTTTTAAATTGTAATGCACAAAAAATATAAAGCTTATCTAATGCCAAGTAAATAGATACCAAACATGACATGCTTTAAAACTGTGCACGCCAGCGCAAGGGTAACAAACTATGTACATTTTTAATATCCATAGGCAACGCTATAAAATCCTTTACAGATTACCACTTTTTTTTTTACTCAATAACATTTTATAGAAGTGAAATTTGAGCATAACAATTATACATACATTTTCTGTATATAACATATCAATAAGTATATGAAATTACAAGAATATGCAATAGATTGTAGACATTTTGATATTGATATGAATTTTCTTTTCGATCAAATTTTATTATGTCTTCAACCTTACAGATCTCCCTGGCCACAATGACCAGACTCCCAACATAGTGTAGGTTTTGTTCATATAATTTTTTTAAACTTTAAAAACTGTTATGCCAACTGTAAAAGTTCTATTTTTATGCAACCTCTCAAGGTTGCGGAAGGTAGATAAAGGAAATAGCAGGTATACAAGAAAGAGAAAGAAGTCCAACAAAATCCCAAAAGTTGCCAAGAACCAGACCTCTCTCTATGCGATTGTAAAGGATTTACATTTTTCAGAATATTTTAATATGACCCATACTCTTCACATTGTATTACATTTCTCTGTTGTTTCAGGAGCTATGGCCCTAGTTTCCTCCATGCCATAAATGTTGTTCGCATTAAATGCCATTCTTTAATTATGGGTGTGATCGTAGATTTACAGGTTACCACTTTAGATTTACACAGGAGGTCTAGTGCTAGAATCGATCTGACGTGCACGGTGATACCTCACATGCATGGTGCAATTGCTGTTTACATACCAACAAGAGACCTATTTGTGCGTCTTCCTGTGCATACGAACACTTCTCAAACACCATCTCAAAAGCCCTAAACCGTCCCCGCAAACTTTTCAAACTAGTCGCTCAGACTATGAACCCCAACTGCCTAGAGCCTCCAGCACAACGAAACACAAGAATTCTGCAATGAACTATCTGATTTTTTTATTGACAAAATCGAAAACATTCATGAAATAATTCAGCAGCAAAAAACAACCGACCTCACTCGGACAAAGCAAGAAGAAAACATCAATATAAATATTCTACAATCAACAAAATTTACTCTGGTCCCAATCACCATCGACATCACCAAAAGCATCATCAGAAGCCTCCTAGACAGTACATCACCAAACGACATCATTTCTACAAAACTCCTGAAAGAATATACTGAAATCATGGCACCCACCATAACACATCTCATAAATCAATCGTTCAAAGAAGGTATTGTTCCGACTTCCCTCAAGCAAGGCACAATCAAACCCCTCCTAAAGAAACCTAACCTCGACCCCAAAGACCCAAACTACTGCAGCCCGGTAACAAGCCTTAGCACCATCTCCAAGATCATTGAGAAAGCAGTAGTACAACAGCTACAACTCCATTTGGACACCCACAAACTCCTGGACCCACTACAATCGGGTTTCCACCCAGGCCATGGGACAGAAACGGCACTTCTCAAAATATGGGATGACATCCTTGAAGCAGCAGACGACGGAGAATCGTGTCTCCTGGTGCTGCTGGACCTCAGTGCAGCTTTCGACACAGTAGACCACAAAATTCTGCTCACTCGGCTCACAGAAGTAGCTGGAGTCGCAGACTCAGATCTACCCTGGTTCGCATCATTCCTAGAAAATTGATCCCAGACAGTGAAACTAGGAGCCTTCACTTTGGAAGCACGCACCATTACATGCGGAGTGCCTCAAGGATCACCCCTATTGCCCGTGCTCTTCAACATCTACCTCCGCCCACTCCTCAAAATCATCAGCAAAGAGGACCTGCTCTACCACTCCTACGCTGATGACACTCAACTTTATTTTCGCATCACCAACAAAAAGACCAATATCACGGACTAGAAAAATGCCTGACATTGATAGATAATTGATAGATAATTGGATGACGGAGAGCTCCCTCAAACTCAATGGATCCAAAACAAAACTTCTCTTTCTCCACGCAAACCGAAAGACAAACTCTAGGACAACATGGACACCACCCACCATTAGGGATGAGCTTCGAGTTCGAGTCGAACTCATGTTCGACTCGAACATTGCCTGTTCGCCCGTTCGCCGAACAGCGAATAAATTGGGGTGTTCGCGGCAAATTCGAAAAATCTATGGGAGAAATCTAAAGTGCTAATTATAAAGGCTTATATGCAAGTTATTGTCCTAAAAAGTGTTTGGGGACCCGGGTCCTGCCCCAGGGGACATGTATCAATGCAAAAAGAAGTTTTAAAAATGGCCGTTTTTTCGGGAGCAGTGATTTTAATAATGCTTAAAATGAAAAAATAAAAGTGAAATATTCCTTTAAATTTCGTACCTGGGGGGTGTGTATGATATGCATGTGAAGTGGCGCATGTTTCCCGTGCTTAGAACTGTCCCTGCAAAAAATTTCATTTTTGAAAGAAAAAAAGTCATTTAAAACTGACTCGCGGCTATTAATGAATTGTCGGCTCCCGGCAATACATACAAAAGTCATTGATAAAAAAAAAAAAAAGCGTGGGGGTCCCCCAGAATTCAATTACCAGGCCCTTCAGGTCTGGAATGGATATTAAGGGGAACCCCGCCGCAAATTTAAAAAAAATTGACGTGGGGTTCCCCCAAATATCCATTTCAGGCCCTTCAGATCTGGCATGGATTTTAAGGGGAACTCCACCCCAAATTTAAAAAAAAATGGCGTGGAGTCCCCCTAAAAATCCATACCAGACCCCTTATCCGAGCACGCAACCTGGCCGGCCGCAGGGGAAAAGGGGGGGATGAGAGAGCGGCCCCCCCTCCCTCCTGAACCGTACCAGGCCACATGCCCTCAACATGGGGAGGATGTCCCCATGTTGATGGGGACAAGGGCCTCATCCCCACAACCCTTGCCCGGTGGTTGTGGGGGTCTGCGGGCGGGGGGCTTATCGGAATCTGGAAGACCCCTTTAACAAAGGGGACCCCCAGATCCCGGCCCCCCCCTATGTGAATTGGTAAGGGGTACATTGTACCCCTACCATTTCACGAAGAAAGCGTAAAAAAATGTTTAAAAAAACACACAAACACCTTGAAAAAGTCCTTTATTTTAAAAAAAAACAACAAAAACATTCCAGCGGTGAAATCCAGTGTCCCGCGGCGATCCCGATGTCCAGCGCTGTCCTTCATTGGTTGTGCCTGAGCCGACCTGATGGGGAACTCCCTCTCAGTATTTTAAATGTATAGACCCGCCCCTTCTAAAGTTCCCCATCAGGTCCGCTCAGCGGACCAGATGCGGAACATGAGAAGGGGCGGGTCTATACATGTATTACCAAAGTGAGAGCAGTTCCCCATCAGGTCCGCCCCCTCGGTATGTCGGACCCGCCTACGTCATTGGCTTGAGCGGGGAACTTCCTTCACTGTGTAATTTAAATTTACATAGTGAAGGAAGTTCCCCGCTCAAGCCAATGACGTAGGTGGGTCCGACATACCGAGGGGGCGGACTGATGGGGAACTGCTCTCACTTTGGTAATACATGTATAGACCCGCCCCTTGCCATGTTCCGCATCTGGTCCGCTGAGCGGACCTGATGGGGAACTTTAGAAGGGGCGGGTCTATACATTTAAAATACTGAGAGGGAGTTCCCCATCAGGTCCGCTCAGGCACAACCAATGAAGGACAGCGCTGGACATCGGGATCGCCGCGGGACACTGGATTTCACCGCTGGAATGTTTTTTTTTTTTTTTTTTTAAATAAAGGACTTTTTCAAGGTGTTTGTGTGTTTTTTTAAAAAAAAAAATACGCTTTCTTCGTGAAATGGTAGGGGTACAATGTACCCCTTACCAATTCACATAGGGGGGGGCGGGATCTGGGGGTCCCCTTTGTTAAAGGGGTCTCCCAGATTCCGATAAGCCCCCCGCCCGCAGACCCCCACAACCACCGGGCAAGGGTTGTGGGGATGAGGCCCTTGTCCCCATCAACATGGGGACATCCTCCCCATGTTGAGGGCATGTGGCCTGGTACGGTTCAGGAGGGAGGGGGGCCGCTCTCTCGTCCCCCCTTTTCCCCTGCGGCCGGCCAGGTTGCGTGCTCGGATAAGGGGTCTGGTATGGATTTTTAGGGGGACTCCACGCCATTTTTTTTTTAATTTGGGGTGGAGTTCCCCTTAAAATCCATGCCAGATCTGAAGGGCCTGGAATGGATACTTGGGGGAACCCCACGTCAATTTTTTTTTAAATTTGCGGCGGGGTTCCCCTTAATATCCATTCTAGACCTGAAGGGCCTGGTAATTGAATTCTGGGGAACCCCCACGCTTTTTTTTTTTTTTTATCAATGACTTTTGAATGTATTGCCGGGAGCCGACAATTCATTAATAGCCGCGAGTCAGTTTTAAATGACTTCTTTTCTTTCAAAAATGACATTTTTTGCAGGGACAGTTCTAAGCACGGAAAACATGCGCCACTTTACATGCATATCATACACACCCCCCAGGTACGAAATCTAAAGGAATATTTCACTTTTATTTTTTCATTTTAAGCATTATTAAAATCACTGCTCCCGAAAAAACGGCCGTTTTTAAAACTTTTTTTTGCATTGATACATGTCCCCTGGGGCAGGACCCGGGTCCCCAAACACTTTTTAGGACAATAACTTGCATATTAGCCTTTATAATTAACACTTTAGATTTCGAACGTTCGAGTCCATTGTATTTAATAGGGTTCTAAAGTTCACACAAACATTTTGTCTGTTCGCAGGTTCTGGTGCGAACCGAACAGGGGGGTGTTCGGCTCATCCCTGCCCACCACCCTTGGACAAACCATCACCCCAAGCACCAAAGTCAAAAGCCTCAGAGTCATCTTTGACTCAGACATGACTATGGACGCACAAATAGGATCAGTAGTCAGCGGATCTCACTTCTTCTCCGCTTGCTGCATAGACTCATCCCCTTCATCCCTGAAGAGGACACAGCAGTAGTAGTTGGAACAATCATCAATTTCCAACTCGACTACGCAAACTCCCTCTACCTAGGACTACCCAAATACCAGATTTCTCATCTACAAGTCGTCCAGAACACAGCAGCCAGACTGGTAACGGGAAAAAAAAACTGGGAATCAATCACCCCATCCCTGAGGACTCTCCATTGGCTAGCCGTAAAGGATCAGGTTACATTTAAGACCCTCTGCCTCACCCACAACTGCACACAAGGAACGCTCCTCAATACTTATGCGAGAAAATAAAACACTACACCCCTAATCGCGCCCTCCGATCAACTAACCAAAACCTCCTCCACATCCCCAAGTCCCGCTACAAATCTAAAGGAGAACGAAGATTCGCAGTCCAAGGACCACGGCTATGGAACAATCTACTCACGAACATCTGCATGGAAGAAAACCATTGGGCTTTCATGAAAAAACTTAAGACCCACCTCTTCTGAAGGATCTTGATGACATTGGATACAAAGTGCCTTGAGGCAATTCAGTTTGCATTTGTAGCGCTATACAAGTTACTCACTCACTCACTCTGGGGGGACGGGGGTGCCCTAAATGTTTTTTATTATTATTTATTTTGCTTTTTTTATTTTTACACTGTCCCTTTCATTTTTTTTATCACTTTTATTCTTATCACAAGGAATTTACTGTAAATATTGCCTGTGATAACAATGGGCAGTGGCAGTTACTCTGAGAATCTGGGGACTATTAGACTCTAGATCTCTCCGCTAACCCATCCCCATTTTTAAAATGGAAAGCATCTGATCACACTGATATTTGTGTGATCATATGCTTTCCCAATTCAAAAATGGTGCTGCTTATATCCAGGGGAGGTGGAGTTCCTTCCTACTGCTTGTAAAATCAATCTAGTGGCCAATTAGCCACTAGGATTGCTTTTACATAAAAGCTGACTGCCAACTGAAAAAAACAATACCAAGATAATGCCTTCACTAGCAGGCATCAGCCTGGTATAACCACTCAAAGTCCAGCAACGTACCAGTATGTTGCTGGTTCATGTTGGGCAATATGTAATGTTCCTTTTTTCCATGCAGCCTGTGGGGTTGGGCAGTGAATGGGGGAAGTTCGGGTGCTGCAGAATCTGTGGGCTGCCAATCAGGACTTGCAAGCACATCAGGAAGGACACTATACAGGCCTGTGTTCTAATTCTTGGTGGCTGCGGGACACTATTTGTGATAGCCACCGTACCAGCTTGGACTGCACTTATGGGACTCGCCACATCACCAAGTGAAACTGCAGCGCTGGTGTGTAAAAGACCAGGATGTACTAGGCCAGGGGTAGGGAACCTCGGCTCTCCAGCTATTTCAAGACTACAAATCCCATCATGCCTCTGCCTCTAGGAGTCATGCCTGTGATTGTCAGGGTCTTGCAATGTCTCATGGGACTTGTAGTTTCGAAACAGCTGGAGAGCCAAGGTTCCCTACCCCTGTACTAGGCTGTTGGTGCTCGCCAGTTTACCAAAAGATAGTGCGGCACTAGTACTGTTACATAGGATAATCATAATGTGATTGTAGAACCTCAGAAAACTGGGCATGGGATTGAGTATGCCTGACCTTAGCAGGGACGTCTTCTCCATCTGAGCTAGCTGTCAGGGTGCCCCTGCTCTCTACACATTCGTATTCTGTCTGTGAGGACTCCTCATTGCTCTCTGCTTTTTTTTTGAAAGCCCATGGAGTGTGAATCACACTCAAAAACTTCACCCGGTCCAAAAAAAATGTGCACACACATAAAGAGGTGACACAAAAAAGTGCAGACGGATGTACACAAGCCCTCTAAAATCAGAGGGCCTTGCCCTAATCCCCCGGGACGTTAGGCTCCAGACAAGGACTGGGGTACTTTACACTTGGTCCATCTGGCCAAAACCAGACAGACCCCGTTCTCTGGAGGGTCTGCCAAAACAGACCCACCCAAGTACTAGGTGGGGCTCCCCGAAGGGAGACCCCATGAGAGTGGGCAAACTAAGCCAGAAGGCCATCTCCACCCCCTCCCAAGACTTTCAGGGCAGGCCCAAGGACCTACACCCTACCAGTCACACCTGCAAAACCGTGTACAAACAAAAATAGACCAAAAAATTACATAAAAGAAGTGGGGGAAGGAAGTGGAGAGAGGAAGTGAAAGTGCCATTGTGTGAAATACAAATTTGCAGGTCAGGCACACAAATATTAAACAGTACACAAGTGAAAAATGCGCAAAAACCAAATCACTGGTATCCAGTAAGTGTATGATTGGTAATGTACAATACAATGTACAAATGATGGTGTCTATGAATAAGATAATAACGATCAGGGGTGGGGAGAGGAAGGGGGGTATGCAGTAAAAATTATTGAGGGGGGGGGGAAGTCACATTAACAGTCTTAGGGCTGCCATCAATGGAGAAACAGAAACCGTTGTTCCAGTACTGTAGAGAAAAAAGCAAGGGAAGAGGCGCCTCTAAGTGTAGACGTTTTAAAACAATTTAATATAAATTAAAAGTACAGGCAACTCACATTTTACAATGTAAAAGCAGGCATTGTACGAATTCCATGAAAAGGGGAAGTGATCATCAGGTCAGTCATTCTGTGCTGTGTCCTGCTGTGGCGCTGTGCTGTTTTGATGTCATCAGGTTCCGCATGGAAGATGGTAGAAGCCGGCGGCGGTGAGGAGATGACAGAGCACGGCCTAGATGGTATTTCCTGGCAGGTAGGGAGCGATGACGTCACTGGTATGCAACGCGTTTCCCGAGCTGGCGTGCTGCGTGTAGCGTGGCAGTCGCGCTCCTTTATCAAGCTGATGAATGGGATAGTGGGGCTAGTGTTTTTATTGAGGAGGAGGGGGCGGGAGTGAAGGAAGGGGTGGGGCCGAGACGGGACTTACGAGAGAAGTGTCTGCAGGGAGGCTGTCAGTGCAAGGCTGGGTGTACAAAGCCTGA
Organism: Rana muscosa; assembly: GCA_029206835.1. Taxonomy (NCBI): domain Eukaryota; kingdom Metazoa; phylum Chordata; class Amphibia; order Anura; family Ranidae; genus Rana; species Rana muscosa. Next base: position 727,432,509 of record CM055118.1, read on the forward strand.
ACTATAACCATGATTGGCGGGGGGCAAAAAAAACGGGACTAGAACAAGATATACATATAAGAACGAGAAAAGAAAGAGGAAAAAAGGAAAAGAAAAAGAAAAAAGGGGAAAAAGGAAAAAATATAAAAGGAAAAAGTAATAAATGGTAATAAAGAGAAAAGGTGAAAAATGAAATAAATAAAAAGGAGAAGGAAAAAGGGAATAATAGAATATATATTGATGGGGCCGGGGGGGGGGGGGTGGTCGAGAGAAAGAAAGGGGCCATGGGGAAATGAACAGGGAAAATGAACTAAACTGGAAAAGAGTGGGAACGCAAAGAGAGGGGAAAGGGGGAATATATATATATATATCAAGGTGGGGGGAGGGGATTATTTATATTGAATTGATGAAATGAGCAGAATGAGGAAGCATAATGATAATAAGGGGGAGGGGGTGGTTTTATTTTATATAATGATAGATGAATGCATTAATGTGTGGATGGGGGGATAAGGATACGGGATGGGTATGGAAGGTTAAAGGGCGGGGGGGGGGGGGGGTTTGGGACACTGAAAAGGTATGATGAGCGCAAAAATGACAAAAATGACATGATGCCATAGGACACTAATGGGAACTTACATAAGGAATACAGTGTATGCATAAAAAATACACATACAACATATATATATATAAAAAACATATGCATAAAATATATATATATAATAAATATATAGAGAAATATATACACATGAAAAATACATATAATACACAATAATATATATAATACATAAAACATACACTATGCATGAAAAAATAAAAAAAGGGGGGGGTTACACACACGCAAAACACATATATACATATATATACATACATATACACACATATATATATGCGTAAATTTCACGTGGGCACCATAGTGCACATGCATAGGAAAAACAACAAAGGTACCAAAAAACACACAATGATAACAATAAATCAATCAAAGAGGTGGGACAAGGGAGAAAGGAAAAAAGGGGGGGGAGGGAAAAATAATTCAATATAAATAATCCCCTCCCCCCACCTTGATATATATATATATATTTTCCCCCTTTCCCCTCTCTTTTCGTTCCCACTCTTTTCTAGTTTAGTTCATTTTCCCTGTTCATTTCCCCTTGGCCCTTTCTTTCTCTCTCCCACCCCCCCCCCCCCTGGCCCCGTCAATATATATTCTATTATTCCCTTTTTCCTTCTCCTTTTTATTTATTTCATTTTTCACCTTTTCTCTTTATTACCATTTATTACTTTTTCCTTTTATATTTTTTCCTTTTTCCCCTTTTTTCTTTTTCTTTTCCTTTTTTCCTCTTTCTTTTCTCGTTCTTATATGTATATCTTGTTCTAGTCCCGTTTTTTTTGCCCTCCGCCAATCATGGTTATAGTTCAGGCTTTGTACACCCAGCCTTGCACTGACAGCCTCCCTGCAGACACTTCTCTCGTAAGTCCCGTCTCGGCCCCACCCCTTCCTTCACTCCCGCCCCCTCCTCCTCCAATAAAAACACTAGCCCCACTATCCCATTCATCAGCTTGATAAAGGAGCGCGACTGCCACGCTACACGCAGCACGCCAGCTCGGGAAACACGTCGCATACCAGTGACGTCATCGCTCCCTGCCTGCCAGGAAATACCATCTAGGCCGTGCTCTGTCATCTCCTCACCGCCGCCGGCTTCTACCATCTTCCATGCGGAACCTGATGACATCAAAACAGCACAGCGCCACAGCAGGACACAGCACAGAATGACTGACCTGATGATCACTTCCCCTTTTCATGGAATTCGTACAATGCCTGCTTTTACATTGTAAAATGTGAGTTGCCTGTACTTTTAATTTATATTAAATTGTTTTAAAACGTCTACACTTAGAGGCGCCTCTTCCCTTGCTTTTTTTTTTACACAAATATAAAAGAAGAGAGAGAATAAAATACAATGAATAAAAAAAAAAAATATGACTGCAATTATTTATTGCAATTCAGAGATTTCATAAAACAGAAATTACTGTATGTTAACCACTTAAGCCCTGGACCAATATGCAGCTTAAATACCAGAGGTGTTTTTACAATTTGTCACTGCACTGCTTTAACTGGTAATTGCGCGGTCATGCAATGTTGTACCCAAACTAAATTTGCGTCCTTTTTTTCCCACAAATTGAGCTTTCTTTTGATGGTGTAGCGGGTATTTAAATTTAGGGGGAGCATCTGGGTGGTAGTATGACCAAGATGCACTGATTGTTAGGGAATTTGGGACCGTTTTCTGTTCGTGGAGGACTTCAGTGGTGTGCAGTTCCCTGAGGCCTGTGGGTGGCGCTGTCGCCCTGGGCCGGGGTTGAACCATCACTGCAGTGCTGTTCCCTTTTTGTCCTGTTTCGACAGCCGTACGGCGGGGCGGGGAACCTGCTGTGCCTGTCGGGAGAGGAGATAAAGGGGAGAGACGCCCTCAACATGAGGTTCAGAGTCGGAGGTCACAGCCGCGCCCAGGCACCTTCAGCCTGGGCGCCGGTGTTCCGGAGTTCTGGGCCCAGGTGCCCTTGACCTGGCCGGAGCGGGAGATGGAGTCCATCCCAGGCACCTTCAGCCTGGGGTGAGGTACTACTACGGAGGCCCAGGGCCCAGTACCTTCGACTGGGTTTCGCAGGGGGGGAAGAGTCCGATGGGCCCTAAGGTGTTGGGCGCCCGAATCTGAGACGAGGAGGCCAGAGAGCGTAACCCCTCCGAACAGTCCGGTGCAGCATTGCCGGTGATGGTGGGGCCTCTGGTAACTCTCTTGGAAGGATGTCTTCCCTCTGACAGGGGCTGCACTTAGCGAAGGTAATTCTGTTCCTGTTCTACGCGGTCGGTGGCAGCGGCTGTGCGTCATAACCATTGGTGACACTACAATGGTTAGTTCTATTTGAGGATTGTGCTTTGACCTACTCCCCACTTGTACTGAACTGTTCTTTGGGTCACAACCTGTCTGCTGTTAAAGGACGATTTATTGCTGTCAGAGAATAAATAAGAGTTGGACCTTTTCAGTGGTGTGGAACTCCAGTTACTGGGAGCAAGGGGAGTCATCTGTAGAATGGACTTGGCTCTGGGTTATACACACGACCTGAAGGTAAACAGGTGTTGGCTTTCACCTCTACACATAAGAGGACATAGGCCGTAGTGTACCGCATCCCTCCTCCCTAATCCCCCTAGACCAGACAACAAGCCGAGAAGAAGAAGGGGTGAGGCCGCTACACGTCGGGGCGTCGTCCGGGATGTGTGTTATACAGATGGAGCTGAGAATATCTGCATTTGAACTTTGTTGCCTGGAGGAGTTCAGAGTAGGTCGGCCATGTTGGCCAGCGCGCCACGAGGCACACCATAGCTGCGCAGTTCGTGGGCGGGGAGAAGAGAAAGCCTGCGAACAAGTGCAGAGTATGGGAGGAGTCTGGCCATGTGGAAGGACACAAGTGGAGATTCCGGCGCGAATTGGTCAGTGCGCAATGGAGCAGCAGACAGTCGGGATGACCTCAGGTGCCCAGTGGATTCCGGTTCCTTCCACCACGAGAATGACTTCCTTTGCTGCTCCGATCACAGACACAGGAATAAGACTAAGGCCCTGAGGACGTTTGGCTCTGTATACATGCAGAGACATAGAGGCCCTCGGTGTGATCTGTCCCGGCTGTTCGGGACTGGTGGTCCCCTTGAAGCCGTTCGGGCGATGTGAGGCCTGCAAGGAGTTCCTCTTTGAGGTGGAGCCATCCACAGAAAGGCCTCGCGCCTTCCACCTCAACTGCCTCACAGGCACCGCCACTCCGGAGGGAGAGATCAGAGCCTTTGCGGACATTCTTGCGCGCACTGACCGGGGCGAGGAGAAGGCCCCAGCGGAGACTGAGAAAGAGAAATCTGAGGATGCTGCCTTGGTCACCACCTGCTCCCATCGCTGAAGAGGAAAGTCGGCCTGGTAAAGGCATCCTGTGGCCGTGGAAAAGCTTCGCTCCGTCGTTTGCCTGGCCTGGATGGATCCGGAGGGAAGAGCCCTGGACATCTCTGTTCTACTAAAGGCCCAGGTGAGCCAGGGGCTGGGACTGTGTGTGTGGTTGGAGGTGTCGGGAGTCCACAGTCGGTGGAGCCCATTCAGGGGGGTGATTCCATGTCCACTGGGAATTACCTGCCCGCTGAGTTCTATGACACCTCCGACCTAGAATCATTATCTAATGCCGGTGATGACGGGGAAATTGATGAGATTTTCCACAAGAAAGGTTGGGACAAGATGCCGCTACCCTCGTCCAGTGCAGCAAGGGACCCACCCATGTCTATTGGGGATAGTGCAACCCAGGTGGAGGCCCCGGAGCCTGAAGAGGAATCTGGTCCCCTGTCTGCCCTTTCACTACCGGAATCACCTGCTGTTTCATCTGCTCCTGTCGCGGGAGTGCAACGTGCATCACTACGGGCTCCTAAGCCCAAGTCTACAGAGGTAGTTAAAGTACCTCGTCACCCTGAATCCATTGTTCTGCCTGGAGAAGGAGATCGTGCCACAATGCCACCTTTGGCCAGGCTGCAGCGACTCTTTTGCCAGAAGGTTGCCCGTGAATATGGGTGGAAATACCCATATTTACCCCGAGACTTGCTCTATGAGGTGGAGGTCTTGCGGCAGTGGTGGTACGATGAATTCATCTGGACACAACTTAAGGTGCCCCACGCTCATAGATACCTCTCGTGCTCACCTACAGCTTCTAAGAAGTTCAGAGACTGTAAGGCGGAGTGGATGCTGGGTAGGCATATCCATGCGGACAGGGTGCTTATCTGTCGAAAGGATGGAGAGAATGTTGAGTATAATGTGGAGACCTTTGATAAGCACTTAAAGCCCCTGTTCCTGCCGCACCCAAAGTTTTACCTCTAGGAGGAAGAGACTCCTTTGTTTTTCTCATTGCTGGACTTTCCGGAGTGCCTTTGCTGGAACCCAGGGACTGTGCCCTAGCCATATGGGTGTTTTGCTCTTTGGAGAAGCGGGAGCTGTTGCCATTGTTTGTTCTCCCTCCTCTCCTCTCATCACAAGGAACATAGAGACTTTGGGGTGTAGCCAGCATAGGGCCACAGCACAGAGAAGTAAAGTTTCATCTGGATTTGACCAAGTGTCTTTACCGCGGCACTACCGCCAGGTGGTGGTGTTGCGCAACGATTGTTTTTTTTTTACATTTTGCACCATACTTATTGGAGCGAATGGATTTCTTTTCGGATAGACCCATTCATTCCAAGACACACACATTGTGATTGGATGTATGTTTTCTTTCCCCTATACAGGAGATTCATCTATCAAGGCTGCTGAGAATGGGATGGTCCTTAGATAGCAGAGAGGGAGGGGGTGTAAAATATCTAAAGTATATTTGATGAGAGTTTATTGTTTTATATTCTTGTTTTCCCTTTCCCATTTTAGCATTTTAGGTCCTGGCACAATTCATGGTTAGTTTGTAAGGTTTGGTCTCTGGGTTGAACTTATGTTACCACTCTTTGGGAGACATGGGTTTGCACCAGACACTGGGGACCAGTGTCAAATCACCAGGGGGAGAGTGTAGCGGGTATTTAAATTTAGGGGAAGCATCTGGGTGGTAGTATGACCAAGATGCACTGATTGTTAGGGAATTTGGGACCATTTTCTGTTCGTGGAGGACTTCAGTGGTGTGCAGTTCCCTGAGGCCTGTGGGTGGCGCTATCGCCCTGGGCCGGCGTTGAACCATCACTGCAGTGCTGTTCCCTTTTTGTCCTGTTTCGGCAGCAGTACGGTGGGGCGGGGAAGCTGCTGTGCCTGTCGGGAGAGGAGATAAAGGGGAGAGATGCCCTCAACACAAGGTTCAGAGTCGGAGGTCACAGCCACGCCCAGACACCTTCAGCCTGGGTGCCGGTGTTCCGGAGTTCCGGGCCCAGGTGCCCTTGACCTGGCCGGAGCGGGAGATGGAATCCATCGCAGGCACCTTCAGCCTGGGGTGAGGTACTATGGAGGAGGCCCGGGGCCCAGTACCTTCGACTATGTTCCGCAGGGGTGGAAGAGTCCGAGGGGCCCTAAGGTGTTGGGCGCCCGAATCTGAGACGAGGAGGTCAGGGAGCGTAACCCCTCCGAACAGTCCGGTGCAGCATTGCCGGTGATGGCGTGGCCTCTGGTAACTCTCTTGGAAGGATGTCTTCCCTCTGACAGGGGCTGCACTTAGCGAAGGTAATTCTGTTCCTGTTCTACACGGTCAGTGGCAGCGGCTGTGCGTCATAACCATTGGTGACACTACAATGGCTTTCACCTCTACACATAAGAGGACATAGGCCGTAGTGTACCGCATCCCTCCTCCCTAATCCCCCTAGACCAGACAACAAGCCGAGAAGAAGAAGGGGTGAGAGGGGTGAGGCCGCTACAATGGTATTTGATTGCCTCTGCGATTTAAATTTTTTGCAATATAAACAGAAAAAGACCGAAAAGTTAAAAAAAAAAGATATTTTCTACTTTTTGTTAAAAGAAAAATCCAATAAACTCAATTTTAGTCATACATTTAGGCCAAAATGTATTCAGCCACATGTCTTTAGTAAAAAAAATGTCAATAAGCGTATATTTATTAGGTTGCGCAAAAGTTATAGCGTCTACAAACTAGGGTACATTTTCTGGAATTTACACAGCTTTTAATTTATGACTGCCTATCTCATTTCTTGAGGTGCTAAAATGGCAGGACAGTACAAAACCCCCCCAAATGACCCCATTTAGGAAAGTAGACACCCCAAGGAAATTGCTGAGAGGCATGTTGAGCCCATTGAATATTTTTTTTGTGATTGAATAATGAGAATTTTTTTTTTTTTTACAAAAAGTTGTCACTAAATGATATATTGCTCACACATGCCATGGTTATATGTGGAATTGCACCCCAAAATACATTTGGCTGCTTCTCCCGAGTACAGGGATACCACATGTGTGGGACTTTTTTGGAGCCTAGCCGCGTACGGGACCCCAAAACCAATCACCGCCTTCAGGATTTCTAAGGGCGCAAATTTTTGATTTCACTCCTCACTACCTATCACAGTTTCGAAAGCCATAAAATGGCAAAATAGCGCAACCCCCCCCCAAAATTACTCCATTTTGGAAAGTAGACACCCCAAGCTATTTGCTGAGAGGCATGTTGAGTCCATGGAATATTTTATATTTTGTCACAAGTTGCGGGAAAATTACAACCTTTTTTTTTTGCACAAAGTGGTCACTAAATGATATATTGCTCACGCATGCCATGGGCATATGTGAAATCACACCCCAAAATACATTGTGCTGCTTCCTCTGAGTACAGGGATACCACATGTGTGGGACTTTTTGGGAGCCTAGCCGCGTACAGGACCCCGAAAACCAAGCACCGCCTTCAAGATTTCTTAGGGCATACATTTTTGATTTCACTCCTTACTACCCATCACAGTTTCGAAGGCCATAAAATGCCAAGATAGCACAAACCCCTTCCAAATGACCCCATTTTGGAAAGTAGACACCCCAATCTATTTTCTGAGAGGCATAGTGAGTATTTTACAGCTCTTATTTGTTTTTGAAAATGAAGAAAGAAAATCATTCTTTTTTTCTTTTTTTAATTTTTTAAACTTTGTGACAAAAAGCAAGATCTGCAAAATACTCACCATATCTCTCAGCAAATAGCTTGGGGTGTCTACTTTCCAAAATGGGGTCATTTGGGGGGGTTTTGTGCCATCTGGGCATTCCATGGCCTCCAAAACTGTGATAGGCAGTGAGGAGTGAAATCAAAAATTTACACCCTTAGAAAGCCTGAAGGTGGTGCTTTGTTTTTGGCATCCCGTACGCGGCTAGGCTCCCAAAAAGTCTCACACATGTGGTATCCCCGTACTTAGGAGAAGCAACAGAATGTATTTTGGGGTGTGATTCCACATATGTCCATGGCATGTTTGAGCAATATATAATTTAGTGACAACTTTGTGCAAAAAAAAAAATAGTCTTGTATAATTATTGAGCCTTTCCATTAAATCTATCCCCCAACCCGTGCTGGAAGGGAACCAGGCCCAAGCCATATCCTTTTCGAAGAATAGCTCTCTTTAATACGATGTTTGAGGGGATATCTGGGGTGAGGGCTGGCTTCTAGAAGGTGTCCTCCTTTACTATCACCTAATACCCTAATTACTGGGACCAGGGCTGCTAAATAACATCATCCCTGGGATTCTAAAGGGACCCAGGGATAACATCCTTGCAACAGATGTATGTACAATTGACAAGGGCTAAAGGCAACCTTTGGAAAATTCTCCTTGGCTCCTAAGAGAGACCGGAGAATGCTACAGTTGACAACAATTGTGCTACTGTAGAGGTGGGTTGGTGCTTAGGAATTCTAGCACCGTAGAATTAAACAAAGGGTCTGAGGTACGGAAGAAGGAGCTATACCGTGATGCTGCTGAAAATTCAAGTGCAGCATGTAGGCAAGCTGTAGTACCTCTTGTAGAATTACCTAACTTAAAGCACAAATCTGGGAAGTGGCTTCTACCCATGGCTTGGAACACAAAAGTGTTGTTTGAAAATGTTCTTGTGACATCAGTAAGGCAAATGGGTGGGGCACCCTTTTAGAAGAGAAGTGAAGCCTTAAAGGCACCACCATTAAAGGGATTCTAGTGGTACCCGGGTTGAGTTCACTACATATCCAACATTTGTCATATCCTGATTCTCTAGCATAAGCATATTTAAACTTTTAAAAATAAAATGTTGTCAGTAAAACTTTCACTCTAGCATATCTTTCAGTGTGGCTAGAGATAGTTCCTTTTCCACAGATGTCTTTTATGACACCTAAATCTTCTGGGTGGTATATACAGTTAGTTATGATCCATGTTGGGGGAAACACTGAAAGTGTGGTCACCCCCAGGAGTGTCCAAAGCTTCTCGGAATCCTGAGCAGTAAACAAAGTCAATTTGCTGTATTCGCTTTTCGAGGATTTACAACACCTGCTTCACCTCCTTGGTCCGGAACTGAAGCTTTATTTGCGTCTTTGTCTTGCTTCGCACACTCCACCTTGACCTTTTTTACTCGACTGGCATGGATCCAGGCTTGGGAATTCTCCACTAGGATAGCTGTCCGGGTCACCGCGACTACTGTGGTAGGAGGTCCAAAGGGATGTTCCTGCTTTCTGGTCCTACTCCTACTTTGTCCCCTACTCGAAAGGGATGTGTTGGTTTCTGTGAAGAAAAAGAAGAGATGTGCGAGCAACATTTCTTTCAACTTAGTCTAAAGTTTCAATTAACTTTGACATTTTCCCTTCCCTTATCTGATCAAGATCTCCCACTTCCAAGATAAGGGGTGTTCTTAGCCCAAGGGGTGGGAAAGGGTCTACCCATAAGAATCTCGAATGGAGAGTACCCTGTGGTTTCACCGGGGGTCATTCTGATCTCGGCAAGACCACTGGAAATATTTTATCCCATTTATGGAACTTTTCCCCTGTGGCCTTCCTAAATTTATCTTTGATTGTTCTATTCATTCTTTCCACTATCCCGGAACTTTGGGGGGATAGGGGACTGTATTTTAAGATCTTACTAGCTCCTTACAGAGTTTTGATGTAAAGGCTGGGCCATTGTCTGAATTTGCAATGGACATCCCCACCTAGGAATGATTTCCTGCGTGAGTATGCGTACTACTGTCTGTGTTTCTTCTCTCGTGGTTTTGAATGCTTCCACCCATCGTGAGAATACATTCACAATGTCCGAAAGATATTCCTGTTTGTTTCCTTTCTTTGGTATGTGAGTGAAATCTATCTGCGGATGAGTGAAAGGTGTAGTAGGATACGGAAGGTGTCTATGTTTCGCTTTGTGTGGTGTGTTTGGGTTATTATGTGATGCACCGTGACACACAAGCTTTAACAAGTGTAGGTAGGCCTAAAATAAAAATAATCTTCCAGTAAAACTTCCCATGCGTTCCACCATCCCCTATGGCCTAGCCATATATTGGGCTATAAACAAAGATGCACTAGCTGCGGGGATGCATGGCTTCAGCTTCCCCTCTTCGAGGAAAAATCCATTTATGCTCTTTTCCAAGTCATCCCCCGCCCAATCCTTCAAATCTATCTTTGTTGCATGTGTCTGGATATCTAATAATGTATGATCTAGCAGTACTATTGGATATGTGCTGGCCGCTCTAGCATCTGACTCTGCAAATGCACTCTAATAAAAGCAGAATCTACAAAACCCTTGTGTACATCAGGTAAAACAGTGAAAGTCATAAATGACCTGAGATAAGTGTCCCATTGAGCGATGTGCATACAGTCATGTTGTGGTAATATCTCACCCTGTTCTCCCATTTAATCCTAAGAAGGCATTAAAATCGGGCTGGGTGTGAATATGTTAAGTGACATTGTCACTTTGCGAGTGGTGGGCAAAGTAGTAGGTCTGCCCAGGGTAGATGATGTTGCCATCTCGACTACCATCGCACAGGATGCTAATGCTCGGAGGAACGCAGGCATGCCTTGAACCTGAACTGGGACCATCTTTGGGAAAAACTCTGCAGGGCGCAGTTCTCCACCATATTTTTGGCGAGGACACCTGTCATAGTCTTACAATTTGTCCCTTGCATACCAATAAAACATTATTATTTTTTTTTTCCATTGAGGAGACCAAGTCTGGGTGCTAGAACCACAGCACTTTTCAGATACCCTTACTCGGGCACCCGGATACATCCTTTCTATCTCTCCGGAAGGGAGGTTCAGCCTTTGGCAACACCTTGGTAACAGGTAAAACAAGAAGTGGTATATTATAAAACCAACTGTGGTGAACCCTGTCTCTATCCCATGTCCGTTTACTAGGGCAGCCATAACTGCTTGTGACTGAAGACACGTTCCATGTGTCAGGCAGGAGGGAATATGGCTGTGGAGGGGTCAGAATGACTGGCAGACATAAAAGATCACATTGATTCCAAAGTCTTGTTTCGTTTCCTTCGAAGTTGCCCCCTGTGGACCACTGGTTCTTCTCGTTCTTCCCAGCTTATACTGGGCCAGAACTAGCTGGAATCCGTGAGTTGCACAGACCCATCAAGTGTCCGGGGCTGTAATGCAGCAGCATCCTTGGCCGCTTGGTCTGCTTCCATATGTGAGTCTCAAGTGCTAGGATGGCTACCTCAGCAAGAACCTGGAAAGCTGAAAACAGACAATCAATCTAACTTATTGCTTGATTGGTTTACCTGCCGAAGTAAAACAAACTTCTGGCCCCTAAAATGAAACCAAAAAGCCCTCTGTCTCTCTATTAACTTGATTAACTATATAAATATATCCAACGACCCGAGTAAAGGATCCTTCTGGGTGCAAACTCAACCCGTCCATTTAACCGGCCTCCAAAGGGTAATTACATACTGTAGCAGGACCGATCTATGTGTAGGTGTGGTCTCGCAGGTGGGCTCGCAATGTGGTCTGGAGCATAATTGCATAGACAACAAAAGGTACATAACCCTGAGGATCTCATCCACCAGGTTAGTCACCGGCCATGAAGGATAAATGAAAAGATGGGCTGTGTCGACAAGGGAATGCCCTCCCTTCGTCCACCAGGACGCTAAAATGCATTTCATAACACAATCACTATGAAGTGAAGTGGGTAGCATCGGATGGTATGGCTTTGGCATGGCACATCAGGTACAACTGGTGCTCTAAGTATAATTAAACTAAACAGTTAATTTCCCTCAAGTCCTGTATAAAGAGGTAAGTTCCATCGGCTTACTCTACAGGGTTTATAGAGGTGTTGTAGGGTGATCTCTTATCCCCTCTTCTAGAAATTTATAACTTATAACATTTTTTGACTATGCCTCAGAACACCGACATTCATCAACATTACACAACACTACTATACTACACATATGCTCACCAATACACAGTTTTAAGCTTAATATGTGTTTTACAGTATTATGTTCATTTATTCAATAAAATGGCAATGTGCTGGTTCGCTTTACTATTTTAGCACAATCATCAGTTTGCGTGGTGAAGCTACCTAGATTTTGGTGCTCTTACAATGCTCTGGCAATGCTCTGGCAGTGCAGTGTATATGGGATATAGGAGCCATGTATTTATTAGCAGTTCTTACTCTAAGAATCTTAGAGGCTTGGAACAAGTATATCTATCAGGAGTCATGACTTTACTGGCTGCATGCTACCTTGGGCAAGTGACTCAGACTATAAAAGCCAGTAAAAAACAAAAACAAAATCAGATTGCCGACCTCTTTTTTTCTTTTTTTTTAAAACCACTTTTTTTTTTTTTTATAAAACCTCGAATTTTTTGGCCAAATGCCAAATGGCAATATTTTGCACCAAGATCCCCCTGTATGCGGGGATCAATGTGTAAAGATCTATTTTTCAAAATAAACCTTTAGTTAAGAGATATACTCAGTTGGCGTCCTGCCAATTATTATTTTTGTTCTATTATTTGACCCCCCACCCATGATTCTTTACAGGGTGTACATTGGGCGAGTCCTACAACATATATAATGTTTATCTAGCAAATATAAACAATAAACAATAAATGCACAAGTTCTTTTCCTAGCCAAAAATAAACACTCTGTTTTCTTTCTGTGAAAGAAAAATTGTCACGCTGAGTGACCATACACACACAGATCTCCGTCTGGCAGATCTGTCAGCGCACGCAACTTAGACTAAAACAACAACCTCTCCAGAGATATGAGTCCTAGCTCATTTTTATTTTAATATCCCGGAAGTTGGCAGCGCATTCCTTTCTTAGGAGCGGATTCCTCGCAGACAGCCCAGAGGTTAGGGCTTCTGCGGAGGAAAAAATTCCTCTTTCCCTTTTTTTTTTTTTTTTTAGCCAATGGACTCCAGACACCGATACACTTCTTGACACCTCAAACAAAATTGAATCGAGAACAATTTTTCTCAACGTGGCCACTACTTTTGTTCGAGGTGCGTTCCATGTCTTTTTGGTCAGATATGTTCATTGAGCTGTATTTACAGTAACATTAACTGTCCCTTACTGCCAGCATTTTGCAAGTTTTCTCATTAACTTATAGAACACCTTGGCTCATAGAGGTACAGGATTTTCCTGTACTTTTCCCATTTATCATAAATCACAACACAGTGGACAGATGCCGTCTCACCCACGGTTTCTAGACACCTCCACACAAACAAACAGATGTATCTTATATTTTGTTACGCGGCAGGAAGGACAGTGACAGACTTGAAGGAGCTCAGTTTTTTCCTTCACTCAGAATTTCTTCTACTACTTCTTAGAACAGTTAAACTGGTCAGGTCTAACAAAAATTACAGACCCTACACAAGATGGATCGGTCATCTAAATGCTCAGACCCGCCTCATGAGTCCAGACATCTTTGAACCCAGTCCCCTGTTTTCTATCTGCAGTCAGACGGAGGGAAACTATACATTTTTAAATAAAACCAGTACTGTTTTATTTCCTTGACTCCTCAAGAGTCTCTTTATTATCCGTGTGTCTAAAGCACCATATATGTGTGTGTGACACATAGACTTGTCTCTGCCCTGACCAGGTTGACCCTTACATCATCCTTTAACAGATGATTTATTCTAATTTTATGTCTTCTACTTCCTTTGTGAAGTCTGTTAATCTCGAACTTTATGACATTTCAACATATATTTAGAATTAAGACCACCTATGGGATAGTTATACTGTTTATATTGGCCACAGATTCTGGTCACTTCTTCCCAATCTTCATCGGAACATGGTCCGGCTTCCCCTAACCCTGACACCTCTGGTTGGTGTGCTCTATTTAAAACCAGAGACCAAAAAGGATCAGTATAATGTTTCCCATAGTTTCCTTTTATGTAATAAATAGGGGAGGGCTGATATTGCTCACCTTCAACATCTCCTTTACCCTGTTGATTACCCAAAGTTATACTTCAAAAACAAATACGATATCTTAACTGTAATATCTACAACAACCTCCTTCAATATTTTCTCTTTCCCTTATTATTTCACTTGAGGGTCTATAGACGTCTCTATAGCCCCTTGTTAATACAGACAGAGGACATACAGAATATGATTCACGTTGTAAATAAACAATACAGCACTGAACCCCTGCCACAGAAAGTCCTTCTACAAATTCAAAGTTATTATGTAGATATATCCTGAGCATATGGACCTTCGGGTTAGCATTAGGGAACAAAGGTCCCTTTCCTATCTTGGTATAATAACCACCAGGTACAGTAGCAACAAGATATGGCAGTTGACCCTTATATGCAAATAATAAACCTGTCTTACAATCTGGACAGCGCTGATTCATTTATAAAGTTTTGTGCACATAGAATAAAAATCGTACAGAGTTTCCACAGACCTGTCCTATTTTCCTCGGGAAGGAAGGAATTATTCCTGCCCCTTTATATTAACCTTAGAGTCCCAGAGAATGGAGTTCTCTTGAGAGTCTTTGAGTCCCAGAGAACGGAGTTCTCTCAAGAGTCTGTCAGGGGTAAATCAGATTTCTCCTGCCCCTTTATATTAACCTGGCTTGGCCAACCTAGCGAAGCCTAAAACGTATACCATATATCTAGTCACAACAGCATCACCTTTCAATGTCATGTCTTAGAGTCCCAGAGAACGGAGTTCTCTCGAGAGTCTTAGAGTCCCAGAGAACGGAGTTCTCTCGAGAGTCTAAAGCCTCGTACACACGGCCGAGATTCTCATCGAAAAAAACATGTCGTTTTTTTCAACGAGATTCTTGGACAAGAAACTTGTCCCGGCCGAGTGTACACACGCTCGATTCAAAGAACCCGCGGTTCTTTGAATGGAGCAAACGCGGTGACGTCATCGACTACGACGAGCATGCGCTCGTCACATTCGATGCCGTCACCGTCATCTTGGTATACCCTACCTATGCCTAGGAAGCTACCGCGCATGCGTCGAATTCATTTCGAACATGCGCGGGCTTCCGGGAGGACAGGTAAGTGTACACACACTCACTTTTCTCGTCGAGAAACATGCCGACGAGAATCTCGACGAGAAAATAGAGAGCAGGTTTTGTCTGTCTTTTTGTGTTTTTGTTTATATGCGATTCGCCCATCCAATGCTCCTTGCTGTGAAGACCAGTCATAGATAAGGGCAGTGACATTTGTTTTTTGTATTGTTGGCATTTGTTGTCATTGTGGTCAGGCAACGCACTAGCACCTCTGCTTCTATGTGCTGGGTGCCTAGTGTGCTCCTGCCCCTTTAAGGCGGGTGGGCCCCCTCCAGTTATCTGCCCTTTATCTATCCATCAGCATGCATGTGCTTCCACTGAGAAGACTTTAAATTTTAGAGTTAGGACTGCAGTACACAGGGAGCCTTGACGAGGCCTGCAGCTTACGCATGTATTTGCAAATGCATGCAACTAAACCCCTGTTTTTAAACGCACTGTTAGACAG
The DNA here is from genome assembly GCA_029206835.1 of Rana muscosa. NCBI lineage: Eukaryota > Metazoa > Chordata > Amphibia > Anura > Ranidae > Rana > Rana muscosa. The sequence goes on from CM055118.1 coordinate 727,447,853, forward strand.
GTGATTTTGGTTGGTTGCTGATTGGTTGGTAAGTTGAGCTCTGGTTTTGTCTGTCATTTTTTGTTTTTGTTTATATAGTTCTTAATGGGGCCTATGTGTTCTGACTTCGTCTTTTTACTGTTAATATATTTAAAAAATGTCTTGGGATTTTTTTTACCCTCCTCTGCTATGTGTCTCTCATAGTCTTTTTTAGGCACCCTAATTGCGTCCTTACACTTTTTATTGCATTCCTTGTAGTGTTGGAATGCTGATTGTGACCCCTCCACTTTATATGACATTTTACATTATGGTTCAGCTACCCAGGCTTAGCCTTTGTTCTTCTATATTTATTACCCATTGAGTCACACTCATGATTTTTCTATTTAATATGTTCCTAAAGACCTCCCATTTTTCCTTTATGTTCAATGTTTTAAGTATTTGGTCCCACTTAATATCCTGTAGCATTAAGCACAGTTTAGAAAAGTTTGCTCTTTTGAAATTTAGTGTTTTTGTACTACCCTAATGCCTCCCTTTCCTATGATTTATTCTGAATGTAATAATCATGTGGTCGCTATTTCCCAAGTTTTCCTGTATTTGCACATCTGCAATCAGATCTGTATCATTTGTAATAACTAGATCGAGCAATGCATAATTTCTAGTCAGTGAATCCACCAATTGGGACATGAAGTTGTCCTGTAAGACATTTAAGAAATGGCGGGCCTTTAATGAGTGGGCTGTTCCATCCAGTCAATGTCGGGATAGTTGAAGTTCCCCATCACAATAACATTTCCCTACCTCGCTGCCATCTCTAACTGTGAAAGGAGATCCAACTCCACCTCTTTCTTCAGCTTAGGGGGCCTGTAACATACCCCACTATTCATTTACGGCTTACTTACTATTGGAGTTCCACCCATACGGACCCCACCTCCCCCCTTGCCCCATCACTGATGTCATTTCTCTTTTCTACCTGTAAATTATTCCTGATATATAGACACACCCCTCCCCCTCTTCTACCCTCCCTATCCCTCCGATACAAGCAATACCCTTGGATATTTTCCAGCCAGCCAGCCTGCACCTAAAGCAGATTGACTTAGCTTGGGTGCGGATATCGCTAAATCCCTGGACAGGTAAGTGTCCTTATATTAAAAATCAGCAGCTACAGTATTTGAAGCTGCTAACTTTTTTGGGGGGAGACTGAAGCTTCTCTTCAGTATTTTTACCTCCTGTGGCTGTGCATGGCCTCCTTCACACGATCCCTGTCTGGGGCTTCCTGTGTCCACCTCTGTGTGTATGGTTGGGAGGCCACCAATCTGTCCAATTCTTGGTTCGGGACTGGCGGGGGTAGGTACTGGGTCTCTCTGAAGCCTTGACAAATGTTGTGTTGTGTTCTTTTGATTTTCAAGATTTTTATATGTTTATTATCTGTATAACCAATTGATACTCTGTTTTGTATTCTGTGCTAGAGCTGGTCTATATGTTCTTAGGTGTTCTCAAGCAATCCCCTGAGGAAGCCATCACTGGTGAAACATGTTGGGATACAACATCCAAGTGACCACATTTTTCCTATTGGGATACCAGCGACCCACTCTATTCAATATGTATATGCTCTATAAACCATTTTAATTGAACCCTTTGTTCATTTCTCTGTATTAATAAAGAAATAATTTTTTATATAACCTTTTTATGTACCAATTATTTCAAGCACCACTACAATCCCAGGTCCTCCTCTTTTGCTTTTTTCATACAATGTACTTTCTCCAAGAGCATAAGACAAAAGAGTACTTAATCGAGCATTAAGACTGGCATTATAGTTTCTGTTATACTGAGGCATATGTAGGTTGTAAGCTTTAGAATGAAGATTTATATTCTATAATTTTGTATACTCCTCCTGTATATTGTTTTTAACATCTTTTAAATATGTTGTGTTTTTTAGTTTACTTTACAAGATCCTTGTTATCACTGTAACCATATGAGAATTGAAATGATTAGGTTGATTATAATACATATTCTATCTAGTCCTTTAAAAAACTGAAATTCATTAAAAAAGACCCTGAAGGTGAAACATCACATACAGGCATAATTTGTGATGCAAATTATTTCATCATTTTGCACAGGAGCTTTGGCACACACTTTTGCACAGTTTCTGCTGGGAAAAGAGAAAATAACCTATACTAATACAGAACAAAAAAAACAATAAAATATAAAACTTTTCATATAATTAAAAAATAAATTCAATAAGACATTTCAAAAGAATATACTTAATATAGATAAAAAAAAACAATATATATATATATATTATTTTGCTTCAACAGTATATTTACATAACATAAATATATAGAATTACCTGGAACCTAGTATGTTCCTGGCAAATTTTTTTTTTTTTTGGAGAAAAGTCATTAGTTGCCTTTGTGCCAAAAATATAACTTTCACTCAAGATGCACACTTTGTAAAATTGGATTCTGTGAAAAAAAAAATCAGTGAATTCTTAGACCCCTTTCACACTGGGGCGTTTTTCGGGCGCTTTTGGGCTAAAAATAGCATCTGTAAAGCACCTGAAAAGCACCTACCCTGCCATAGTGCTTTCACACTGGGACGTTGCGCTGGCAGGACATTAAAAAAAGTCCTGCGAGCAGCATCTTTAGAGCGGTGAAGGAGCAGTGTACACATCGCTCCACCACCGCTCCTGCCTATTGAAATAAATGGGCACCATTGCCAAAGCGCCTGCAAAGCGCTTCGGTAGGGGTGCTACACAGGCGCATTTAACCCTTTATTTGGCCGCTAGGGGGGGTTAAATGCGACCCGTTAGTGGCCGAATAGCGCAGCTAAAATGACAGTAAAGCACCGCTAAAACTAGCAGCATTTTACCACCAACTCCCGCCCACCCCAGTGTGAAAGGGGTCTTAGTGAAAGTTGTGTGACTCATGAGTGAAAACATTTCTAAATAAGCCTCTAAGTGTCAGCAACACTCAAAATATTCAATATTAGCAAAAATAAGCCTTACATTCTGTTTGGTAATGCAAGTGACCACACTACCAGAAAATCCTTTATGTAGCAACAGAATTCCACCAAAATTTGCTAGTAGAAGAGCTATAGGCACAGGAGATTTTTTACATCAAATTTGAAATGATGTATGTGTCCTCATAGAGGGGATTTCCCCACTCTGTACCTAGGCAGAGTGAGAGGGCATGCCCATCTGTGCCTCATCCACGCCTCATTCATGCCCATCTGTACCTCATCTGTGCCTCATTCATGCCCATCTGTGCCAAATTCATGTCCATCTGTGTCTCATCCATGTCTCATCCATGCCTCATTAATGCCCATCTGTGCCTCATCCATGCCTCATCTGTGCCTCATTCATGCCCATATGTGCCTCAATTATGCCCATCTGTGCCTCATCCATGCCTCATCTGTGCCTCATTAATGCCCATCTATGCCTCAGCCATGCCTCATCCGTGCCTCATCCATGACCATCTGTGCCTCATCCATGCCCGTATGTGCCTCAATTATGCCCAACTGTGCCTCATCTATGCCCATATGTGCCTCAATTATGCCCATCTGTGCCTCATCCATGCCTCATTCATGCTCATCTGTGCCTCATCCATGCCCATCTGTGCCTCATTCATGCCCAAATGTGCCTCAATTATACCCATCTGTGCTTCATCAATGCCTCATCCCTGCCTCATTCATGCCCATCCATGCCTCATCCATGCCCATCTATGCCTCATCCATGCCAATCTGTGCCTCATCCATGCCTCCTCCATGCCTCATTTATGCTCATCTGTGCCTCATCCATGCCCGTCTGTGCCTCATCCATGCCTCATCTGTGCCTCATTCATGCCCATATGTGCCTCTTATGTCCCTAGAGAACCTGACGGTGCCCCCTGAATGTTGGGCCTCTGTATGTGGCCAGGCTGTGTAAAAGTCTCACCCATGTGGTATTGCCATAGTCAGGAGTAGCAGAATGTATTTTGGGGTGTAATTTGTGGTATGCACATGCTGTGTCTTAGAAATATTTAATAAATTGACAACTTTGTGTAAAAAAAAGGGTTTTCATTTTCTTTCCACATTTTCCAAGAACTTGTGAAAAAAATTACATGTTCAAAAGACTCATAATGCCTCATAGAATATGATTTGCAAATACGTTTGCTTTCAAAAATTGGGTCATCTTGTGGGCGTTTTCATTGTCCTGGTGCTCCAGGGCCTTCGAAAGTGTGATAGGTTGTCAGGAAATTATATGTGTAATTTATGCTCCTAGAACGCTTGGAGGTGCTACTTGTATGTTGGGCCTCTGTATGTGCCCAGGCTGATGACGGCGACGATTCATGGCGTTGATTCACATAATGAATCTTCTCATACGGAGGGTTCTCCCCCACGGGCAGGTAATGGTGGTCTCTCTCTGCACAATACCAATAGTGACATATCAGATATGGACACTCCAGCCAGTAGTTCTGGTTCTTCTTTAAATACACCATCAACCACATTAACCACCCCACGATCACAATCTTTACCCCCAGGCACTTTTTTAGACCAAATGGGGGGTCGTATACAGACCAATCAGAAGAAATCTCAAGCACACCCACCCAAAATTCACATGGCCAACACGCACAAACCACGTTGAACGTGGTTAATTTGTCTTCACATCCACTATATCAGCATCAGATGGCTGTCCTTGCACGTGGCCTCACTTTTTTCCCAGACTCTGGTTTGGACAAATTTGGGGCCATCAAGGACATCCACCTCTTTATACGTAAAATCCTATTAAAAAGCTTATATGCTAAGAAACAAAATCTAGAACCCAGACAAATGAATCAGGATGCGCAAGCTCTGGACAATTTGATCACTCTACTAGAGGAAAATGAGTCTGAAAATCTCAAAGATTCAATAGATATAGAGGCCCTTCTTGCGGCAGTGGACGATGTGCCCAATACACAGACAAAGACACAAGTCCCTGACCATTCACTCAAAAAGAAATTCACTATGTATCCTCCACCAAGTTCAAATCACAATGCATCTGTCTTTCTCAAACTTGTGCCAGCTGACATTAGAAAAATAAAAAAACGTTTCAGGTCAAATGCTAATCTTAGCAGGGACGAACAAGCTGCACTTGACGTGCTGGCCCGTGACCACGACATTGTCGTCAGACCCTCTGACAAGGGTGTCAATTTCGTGGTCATGAACAACGTTCAATACATTGAGATGTGTATGTTGATACTACGTAACTCTGAATGGTATCAGCCCATTCATAAGTCATTGTTGGACAGATTTACTAAGGATTTCTACTCACTGGCGTAGTGTGGGGGTGCGGGGGGCGTGGCACCGGGCGCAACATTTAGGTGGCGCCCGCCAGTATGTGTCACAGTGGTTGCCTCCTCCTAAATGTACTTTCCTGTGTTCCCATCCTCTGCCGCCATGTTCAGTCTCAGACGCCCTGTGATTGGGCATATGGGGTCATGTGCGGCGGCGGGGCTAGCCTGTCCACGATCGCGGTAGATCCTGGAGACCCGCCTCAACCCATGTTCAGTCTCCTGCACCCTGTGATTGGGCAAAGGCGGGACATCAGGAGCAACCACGATCGTTAACAGGCCAGCCCCGCCGCCCAATCACAGGGTGCAGGAGACTGAACATGGGTGGAGACGGGACTCCAGGATCTACCATGATCGTTGACAGGCCAGACCCGCTGCCCAATCAAAGGGTGCAGGAGACTGAACATGGGTGAAGGCGGGACTCCAGGATCTACCGCGATCGTTGATAGGCCAGCCCCACCGCCCAATCACAGGGTGCAGGAGACTGAACATGGGTGGAGGCTGGACTCCAGGATCTACCGCGATTGTTGACAGGCCAGCCCCACCGCCCAATCACAGGGTGCCGGATTCCAAACATGGCGAAGCGCGGGGGACACAAGAAATGGATTTTGAGCTGTCACTGTCTTCTCCTCCTCCTCTCCTCCAAAGAAGAGAAGGTAAGACTCCCTCGTGAGAGTTGTGTTGGTGTTTCAGGCCCGGGGGGGGGGGGGGGTGGACACGGTCTGGGGAGATGGAGCAGCCAGCCAGAGAGAAAGTAGAAGAGCAGCTAGAGTCATGCAGTGTAGTGGTCAGTATAGGAATCAGGTAGGTCAGTATAGTATAGTGGTCAGTATAGTGTAGTGGTCAAAATAGTGTAGTGGTCAGTATAGTGTAGTGGTCAGTGTAGTGTAGTGGTTAGTATAGTGGTCAGTGTAGTGTAGTGGTTAGTATAGTGGTCAGTGTAGTGTAGTGGTTAGTATAGTGGTTAGCGTAGTGGTTAGTATAGTGGTCAGTGTAGATTAGTGGTTAGTGTAGTATAGTGGTCAGTATAGGAATCAGGTAGGTCAGTGTAGTGTAGTGGTCAGTGTAGTATAGTGGTCAGTATAGTGGTCAGTGTAGTGTAGTGGTCAGTGTAGTATAGTGGTCAGTATAGTGGTCAGTGTAGTATAGTGGTCAGTATAGGAATCACGTAGGTCAGTGTAGTGGTCAGTGTAGTGGTCAGTGTAGTATAGTGGTCAGTGTAGTGTAGTGGTCAGTATAGGAATCAGGTAGGTCACTGTAGTGTAGTGGTCAGTGTAGCATAGTGGTCAGTATAGTGTAGTGGTCAGTATAGTGTAGTGGTCAGTGTAGTGTAGTGGTTAGTATAGTGGTAAGTGTAGTGTAGTGGTTAGTATAGTGGTCAGTGTAGTGTAGGGGTTAGTATAGTGGTCAGTGTAGTGTAGTGGTCAGTGTAGTATAGTGGTCAGTGTAGTATAGTGGTCAGTATAGGAATCAGATAGGTCAGTGTAGTGTAGTATAGTGGTCAGTATAGTGGTCAGTGTAGTGTAGACGTCTGTTTAGTATAGTGGTCAGTGTAGTATAGTGGTCAGTATAGGAATCAGGTAGGTCAGTATAGTGGTCAGTGTAGTGTAGTGGTCAGTATAGGAATCAGGTAGGTCAGTGTAGTGGTCAGTGTAGTATAGTGGTCAGTGTAGTATAGTGGTCAGTATAGGAATCAGGTAGGTCAGTGTAGTGGTCAGTATAGAGGTCAGTGTAGTGTAGTGGTCAGTATAGGAATCAGGTGGGTCAGTGTAGTGGTCAGTGTAGTGACCAGTGTAGTGTAGTGGTCAGTATAGTAATCAGGTAGGTCAGTGTAGTGTAGTGGTCAGTGTAGTACAGTGGTCAGTATAGGAATCAGGTAGGTTAGTGTAGTGGTCAGAGTGTAGGAATCAGGCTGGTCAGTACTATTGTGGGAAGGGACAGGACTTGGGGAGAGCTAAAAGTCCACAGGTTAGGGGGTGCAAATTACTTGCCTTGCCCCGGGCCCTGACAACCCAAGCTACGCCACTGTTTCTACTTGATGGTGGATACTGCATTTTATCAAAACATCATACAGTATCTAAGCAATTATGGGAATTTATCAGGACAAGTCATCCTAGAGAGGCTACCTTCTACGCCCTACCAAAGCTACATAAACATTCAAAAAATCTCCCAGGTAGACCCATTATATCTGGCTGTGGCAATTTTACTGAAAATGTAAGTCGCACAGTGGACAGCCATTTAAAACCTCTTGTTACATGTTTGTCGTCCTACGTACGTGACACCATACACTTTCTGCAAATTATACAGGATTTGCACATCGAGGATGATACCAAATAGGTCGCTATAGATGTTGAATCCCTGTATTGCACTATCCCCCACGCAAAGGGCCTTGTGGCAATACGCCATGTATTATCTCAATTCAGTGAATGTGAACCCAAATACACTGACTTTGACTCCTTTGGAGTTCATACTCCACCACAATGTTTTTTGCTATGATGGTTCCCACTACCTCCAGGTACAGGGCGTGGCAATGGGGACATGCTGTGCCCCATTGTACGCAAACCTGTACCTGGGGGAGTGGGAACATTCACTGCTTACTAATTACACGTTGTCTATGTATATGTGCCATGTGCTCGCATGGCACCGTTACATACAGTAGATGACATGTTTCTCACCTGGGATGGATCTACTGACCTCTCATATAAATTTTTAGCTTCAATCAACAATAAGGAATTCAACCTTAGTTTTACAATGTCACACAGTACAACTGAAATTACTTTTTTAGACGTACGTTAAAAAAACAGTTAGACGGGAGCCTCTCGAGTGAACTATACCGAAAACCTACGGAAGGGAATTCATTACTTCATGTGACAAGTTTCCACCCCAAACCTTTACTCACATCAATACCCTATAGTCAATACTTAAGGGCTCGCTGGAATTGTTCAGATGACATCAGCTTCAAAAATGAAGCTGATATCCTAAGAAATAGACTACATGTCTGAAAAAAAGCATACAGAAAGACCATAAGCTTATCCCGCCGTGATCTATTGAATGCACAAAAACAACCTTCTAATGATGATACAACAAGAAATAATCACTAGTGTTGAGCGGACCCGAACTGTAAAGTTCGGGTCCGTACCGAATTTTGGCTTTTTCCCAACCCCGGACCCGGATTTTGCGCTAAAGTCCGGGTTCGGGTCCGGATTCGGGAATTTAATGGCGCAGTTAGAAATGCTTCAGGGGCCAGCCAATCACCATTTGATTAGCTGGTGTGCCCTTAGAAGCCATCATAGCCATGCCTACTAATGGCATGGCTGTGATTGGTCAGTGCAACATGTGACCCAGCATGTGACCAGCTTCTATATAAGCAAGAGGCACACAGCACAGATCGTCACTCTGCTTTTAGACAGTGTAGGGAAAGGATCCTGGCTGCTGTTGCTGTGAGGGAGAGAATTATATGATAGGAGTTAGTCCTGATTCTGCAATCTACTGATAGAAAAGATAGAGAGACAGTGTAGTGTAGTGTAGGGGCAGGATCCTGTTTGTGCTTTCAGGGAGAGAGATTTAGATAGGAGTCCAGATTGAGAGATATAATAGCTCAGCGATCTGCATAGGTTTATCTGTTTGTGTTGCAAGCTCAGTGCACCAGCACTGCATTACGTTGAGTGATACACCTATTCCATACTGTGGCTGTATTGTGCTCTTGCTAAAAGACCCATTTCGGGCAGAAAAAAAAAAAAAAAAAAAAAAAGGCACTTTATTGTGCTTTTGCTAACAAGACCCATTTTTGGGCCCCAAAAAAAAAAAGGCACTTTATTGTGCTGTTGCAAAAGAAAAAAAAAGGCACTTTGTTGTGCGCAAAAAAGACCTATTTTTGGGCAAAAAAAATATTTTGCAGTGTATATCTCTAGTTGTGTGAAATAACCAATTTCTATATATTTTTCTTGTACTATGCTATACTAAAAAAAAAAAAAACTTTTTTTTGAATAGCATTCTCTGCAGCTGTGCGATTCAGCGGTTATATACTGTGGGTGTGTTGTGCTCTTCCAAAAAACGCCATTTAGGGCCACAGAAAATATTTTGCAGTGTGAAATACACATCTGGAGGTGTGTGAAAAAACAACATTATTTTTGAATAGCATTCTCTGGCCTCTGCAGCTGTGCGATTCAGCGGTTATATACTGTTGGGGTTGTTGTGCTCTTCAAAAAAACGCCATTTAGGGCCACAGAAAATAAATTGCAGTGTGAAATACACATGTGGAGGTGTGTAAAATAAACAATTTCTATATATTGTACAGTGCTATACTAAAAAAACAACATTTTTTTTGAATAGCATTCTCTGCACTTCTATAGCTGTGCGATTCAGTGGTTAAATACTGTGGTTGTGTTGTGCTCTTCCAAAAAACGCCATTTAGGGCCACAGAAAATATTTTGCAGTGTGAAATACACATCTGGAGGTGTGTGAAAAAACAACATTATTTTTAAAAAGCATTCTCTGGCCTCTGCAGCTGTGCGATTCAGCGGTTATATACTGTTGGGGTTGTTGTGCTCTTGCAAAAAACGCCATTTAGGGCCACAGAAAATATTTTGCAGTGTGAAATACACATCTGGAGGTGTGTGAAAAAACAACATTATTTTTGAATAGCATTCTCTGGCCTCTGCAGCTGTGCGATTCAGCGGTTATATACTGTTGGGGTTGTTGTGCTCTTCCAAAAAACGCCATTTAGGGCCACAGAAAATAAATTGCAGTGTGAAATACACATGTGGAGGTGTGTAAAATAAACAATTTCTATATATTGTACAGTGCTATACTAAAAAAAACAACATTTTTTTTGAATAGCATTCTCTGCACTTCTATAGCTGTGCGATTCAGTGGTTAAATACTGTGGTTGTGTTGTGCTCTTCCAAAAAACGCCATTTAGGGCCACAGAAAATATTTTACAGTGTGAAATACACATCTGGAGGTGTGTGAAAAAACAACATTATTTTTAAAAAGCATTCTCTGGCCTCTGCAGCTGTGCGATTCAGCGGTTATATACTGTTGGGGTTGTTGTGCTCTTGCAAAAAACGCCATTTAGGGCCACAGAAAATATTTTGCAGTGTGAAATACACATCTGGAGGTGTGTGAAAAAACAACATTATTTTTGAATAGCATTCTCTGGCCTCTGCAGCTGTGCGATTCAGCGGTTATATACTGTTGGGGTTGTTGTGCTCTTCCAAAAAACGCCATTTAGGGCCACAGAAAATAAATTGCAGTGTGAAATACACATGTGGAGGTGTGTAAAATAAACAATTTCTATATATTGTACAGTGCTATACTAAAAAAAACAACATTTTTTTTGAATAGCATTCTCTGCACTTCTATAGCTGTGCGATTCAGTGGTTAAATACTGTGGTTGTGTTGTGCTCTTCCAAAAAACGCCATTTAGGGCCACAGAAAATATTTTGCAGTGTGAAATACACATCTGGAGGTGTGTGAAAAAACAACATTATTTTTAAAAAGCATTCTCTGGCCTCTGCAGCTGTGCGATTCAGCGGTTATATACTGTTGGGGTTGTTGTGCTCTTGCAAAAAACGCCATTTAGGGCCACAGAAAATATTTTGCAGTGTGAAATACACATCTGGAGGTGTGTGAAAAAACAACATTATTTTTGAATAGCATTCTCTGGCCTCTGCAGCTGTGCGATTCAGCGGTTATATACTGTTGGGGTTGTTGTGCTCTTCCAAAAAACGCCATTTAGGGCCACAGAAAATAAATTGCAGTGTGAAATACACATGTGGAGGTGTGTAAAATAAACAATTTCTATATATTGTACAGTGCTATACTAAAAAAAACAACATTTTTTTTGAATAGCATTCTCTGCACTTCTATAGCTGTGCGATTCAGTGGTTAAATACTGTGGTTGTGTTGTGCTCTTCCAAAAAACGCCATTTAGGGCCACAGAAAATATTTTGCAGTGTGAAATACACATCTGGAGGTGTGTGAAAAAACAACATTATTTTTAAAAAGCATTCTCTGGCCTGTGCAGCTGTGCGATTCAGCGGTTATATACTGTTGGGGTTGTTGTGCTCTTGCAAAAAACGCCATTTAGGGCCACAGAAAATATTTTGCAGTGTGAAATACACATCTGGAGGTGTGTGAAAAAACAACATTATTTTTGAATAGCATTCTCTGGCCTCTGCAGCTGTGCGATTCAGCGGTCATATACTGTTGGGGTTGTTGTGCTCTTGCAAAAAACGCCATTTAGGGCCACAGAAAATATTTTGCAGTGTGAAATACACATCTGGAGGTGTGTGAAAAAAACAACATTATTTTTGAATAGCATTCTCTGACCTCTGCAGCTGTGCGATTCAGCGGTTATATACTGTTGGGGTTGTTGTGCTCTTCCAAAAAACGCCATTTAGGGCCACAGAAAATAAATTGCAGTGTGAAATACACATGTGGAGGTGTGTAAAATAAACAATTTCTATATATTGTACAGTGCTATACTAAAAAAAACAACATTTTTTTTGAATAGCATTCTCTGCACTTCTATAGCTGTGCGATTCAGTGGTTAAATACTGTGGTTGTGTTGTGCTCTTCCAAAAAACGCCATTTAGGGCCACAGAAAATATTTTGCAGTGTGAAATACACATCTGGAGGTGTGTGAAAAAACAACATTATTTTTAAAAAGCATTCTCTGGCCTCTGCAGCTGTGCGATTCAGCGGTTATATACTGTTGGGGTTGTTGTGCTCTTGCAAAAAACGCCATTTAGGGCCACAGAAAATATTTTGCAGTGTGAAATACACATCTGGAGGTGTGTGAAAAAACAACATTATTTTTGAATAGCATTCTCTGGCCTCTGCAGCTGTGCGATTCAGCGGTTATATACTGTTGGGGTTGTTGTGCTCTTCCAAAAAACGCCATTTAGGGCCACAGAAAATAAATTGCAGTGTGAAATACACATGTGGAGGTGTGTAAAATAAACAATTTCTATATATTGTACAGTGCTATACTAAAAAAAACAACATTTTTTTTGAATAGCATTCTCTGCACTTCTATAGCTGTGCGATTCAGTGGTTAAATACTGTGGTTGTGTTGCGCTCTTCCAAAAAACGCCATTTAGGGCCACAGAAAATATTTTGCAGTGTGAAATACACATCTGGAGGTGTGTGAAAAAACAACATTATTTTTAAAAAGCATTCTCTGGCCTCTGCAGCTGTGCGATTCAGCGGTTATATACTGTTGGGGTTGTTGTGCTCTTGCAAAAAACGCCATTTAGGGCCACAGAAAATATTTTGCAGTGTGAAATACACATCTGGAGGTGTGTGAAAAAACAACATTATTTTTGAATAGCATTCTCTGGCCTCTGCAGCTGTGCGATTCAGCGGTTATATACTGTTGGGGTTGTTGTGCTCTTGCAAAAAACGCCATTTAGGGCCACAGAAAATATTTTGCAGTGTGAAATACACATCTGGAGGTGTGTGAAAAAACAACATTATTTTTGAATAGCATTCTCTGGCCTCTGCAGCTGTGCGATTCAGCGGTTATATACTGTTGGGGTTGTTGTGCTCTTCCAAAAAACGCCATTTAGGGCCACAGAAAATAAATTGCAGTGTGAAATACACATGTGGAGGTGTGTAAAATAAACAATTTCTATATATTGTACAGTGCTATACTAAAAAAAACAACATTTTTTTTGAATAGCATTCTCTGCACTTCTATAGCTGTGCGATTCAGTGGTTAAATACTGTGGTTGTGTTGTGCTCTTACAAAAAACGCCATTTAGGGCCACAGAAAATATTTTGCAGTGTGAAATACACATCTGGAGGTGTGTGAAAAAACAACATTATTTTTAAAAAGCATTCTCTGGCCTCTGCAGCTGTGCAATTCAGCGGTTATATACTGTTGGGGTTGTTGTGCTCTTGCAAAAAACGCCATTTAGGGCCACAGAAAATATTTTGCAGTGTGAAATACACATCTGGAGGTGTGTGAAAAAACAACATTATTTTTGAATAGCATTCTCTGGCCTCTGCAGCTGTGCAATTCAGCGGTTATATACTGTTGGGGTTGTTGTGCTCTTCCAAAAAACGCCATTTAGGGCCACAGAAAATAAATTGCAGTGTGAAATACACATGTGGAGGTGTGTAAAATAAACAATTTCTATATATTGTACAGTGCTATACTAAAAAAAACAACATTTTTTTTGAATAGCATTCTCTGCACTTCTATAGCTGTGCGATTCAGTGGTTAAATACTGTGGTTGTGTTGTGCTCTTCCAAAAAACGCCATTTAGGGCCACAGAAAATATTTTGCAGTGTGAAATACACATCTGGAGGTGTGTAAAAAAACAACATTATTTTTGAATAGCATTCTCTGGCCTCTGCAGCTGTGCGATTCAGCGGTTATATACTGTTGGGGTTGTTGTGCTCTTGCAAAAAACGCCATTTAGGGCCACAGAAAATATTTTGCAGTGTGAAATACACATGTGGAGGTGTGTAAAATAAACAATTTCTATATATTGTACAGTGCTATACTAAAAAAAACAACATTTTTTTTGAATAGCATTCTCTGCACTTCTATAGCTGTGCGATTCAGTGGTTAAATACTGTGGTTGTGTTGCGCTCTTCCAAAAAACGCCATTTAGGGCCACAGAAAATATTTTGCAGTGTGAAATACACATCTGGAGGTGTGTGAAAAAACAACATTATTTTTAAAAAGCATTCTCTGGCCTCTGCAGCTGTGCGATTCAGCGGTTATATACTGTTGGGGTTGTTGTGCTCTTGCAAAAAACGCCATTTAGGGCCACAGAAAATATTTTGCAGTGTGAAATACACATCTGGAGGTGTGTGAAAAAACAACATTATTTTTGAATAGCATTCTCTGGCCTCTGCAGCTGTGCGATTCAGCGGTTATATACTGTTGGGGTTGTTGTGCTCTTGCAAAAAACGCCATTTAGGGCCACAGAAAATATTTTGCAGTGTGAAATACACATCTGGAGGTGTGTGAAAAAACAACATTATTTTTGAATAGCATTCTCTGGCCTCTGCAGCTGTGCAATTCAGCGGTTATATACTGTTGGGGTTGTTGTGCTCTTCCAAAAAACGCCATTTAGGGCCACAGAAAATAAATTGCAGTGTGAAATACACATGTGGAGGTGTGTAAAATAAACAATTTCTATATATTGTACAGTGCTATACTAAAAAAAACAACATTTTTTTTGAATAGCATTCTCTGCACTTCTATAGCTGTGCGATTCAGTGGTTAAATACTGTGGTTGTGTTGTGCTCTTCCAAAAAACGCCATTTAGGGCCACAGAAAATATTTTGCAGTGTGAAATACACATCTGGAGGTGTGTGAAAAAACAACATTATTTTTGAATAGCATTCTCTGGCCTCTGCAGCTGTGCGATTCAGCGGTTATATACTGTTGGGGTTGTTGTGCTCTTGCAAAAAACGCCATTTAGGGCCACAGAAAATATTTTGCAGTGTGAAATACACATCTGGAGGTGTGTGAAAAAACAACATTATTTTTGAATAGCATTCTCTGGCCTCTGCAGCTGTGCGATTCAGCGGTTATATACTGTTGGGGTTGTTGTGCTCTTCCAAAAAACGCCATTTAGGGCCACAGAAAATAAATTGCAGTGTGAAATACACATGTGGAGGTGTGTAAAATAAACAATTTCTATATATTGTACAGTGCTATACTAAAAAAAAAAACATTTTTTTTGAATAGCATTCTCTGCACTTCTATAGCTGTGCGATTCAGCGGTTACGTGCTGTGGGTGTGTTGTGGTCTGGCAAAAAACGCCATTTAGGGCCACAGAAAATATTTTGCAGTGTGAAATACACATCTGGAGGTGTGTAAAATAAACAATTTCTATATATTCTTCTTGTACAGTGCTATACTAAAAAAAAAAACCTTTTTTTTTTGAATAGCATTTTCTGTAGCTGTGCGATTCAGCGGTTACGTGCTGTGGGTGTGTTGTGGTCTGGCAAAAAACGCCATTTAGGGCCACAGAAAATATTTTGCAGTGTGAAATACACATCTGGAGGTGTGTAAAATAAACAATTTCTATATATTCTTCTTGTACAGTGCTATACTAAAAAAAAAAACCTTTTTTTTTGAATAGCATTTTCTGTAGCTGTGCGATTCAGCGGTTACGTGCTGTGGGTGTGTTGTTGTCTGGCAAAAAACGCCATTTAGGGCCACAGAAAATATTTTGCAGTGTGAAATACACATGTGGAGGTGTGTAAAATAAACAATTTCTATATATTGTACAGTGCTATACTAAAAAAAACAACATTTTTTTTGAATAGCATTCTCTGCACTTCTATAGCTGTGCGATTCAGTGGTTAAATACTGTGGGTGTGTTGTGCTCTTCCAAAAAACGCCATTTAGGGCCACAGAAAATATTTTGCAGTGTGAAATACACATCTGGAGGTGTGTAAAATAAACAATTTCTATATATTCTTCTTGTACAGTGCTATACTAAAAAAAACAACCTTTTTTTGAATAGCATTTTCTGTAGCTGTGCGATTCAGCGGTTACGTGCTGTGGGTGTGTTGTGGTCTGGCAAAAAACGCCATTTAGGGCCACAGAAAATATTTTGCAGTGTGAAATACACATCTGGAGGTGTGTAAAATAAACAATTTCTATATATTCTTCTTGTACAGTGCTATACTAAAAAAAACAACCTTTTTTTTGAATAGCATTTTCTGTAGCTGTGCGATTCAGCGGTTACGTGCTGTGGGTGTGTTGTGGTCTGGCAAAAAACGCCATTTAGGGCCACAGAAAATATTTTGCAGTGTGAAATACACATCTGGAGGTGTGTAAAATAAACAATTTCTATATATTCTTCTTGTACAGTGCTATACTAAAAAAAACAACCTTTTTTTTTTAATAGCATTTTCTGTAGCTGTGCGATTCAGCGGTTACGTGCTGTGGGTGTGTTGTGGTCTGGCAAAAAACGCCATTTAGGGCCACAGAAAATATTTTGCAGTGTGAAATACACATCTGGAGGTGTGTAAAATAAACAATTTCTATATATTGTACAGTGCTATACTAAAAAAAAAAACATTTTTTTTGAATAGCATTCTCTGCACTTCTATAGCTGTGCGATTCAGTGGTTAAATACTGTGGTTGTGTTGTGCTCTTCCAAAAAACGCCATTTAGGGCCACAGAAAATATTTTGCAGTGTGAAATACACATCTGGAGGTGTGTGAAAAAACAACATTATTTTTAAAAAGCATTCTCTGGCCTCTGCAGCTGTGCGATTCAGCGGTTATATACTGTTGGGGTTGTTGTGCTCTTGTAAAAAACGCCATTTAGGGCCACAGAAAATATTTTGCAGTGTGAAATACACATCTGGAGGTGTGTGAAAAAACAACATTATTTTTGAATAGCATTCTCTGGCCTCTGCAGCTGTGCGATTCAGCGGTTATATACTGTTGGGGTTGTTGTGCTCTTCCAAAAAACGCCATTTAGGGCCACAGAAAATAAATTGCAGTGTGAAATACACATGTGGAGGTGTGTAAAATAAACAATTTCTATATATTGTACAGTGCTATACTAAAAAAAACAACATTTTTTTTGAATAGCATTCTCTGCACTTCTATAGCTGTGCGATTCAGTGGTTAAATACTGTGGTTGTGTTGTGCTCTTCCAAAAAACGCCATTTAGGGCCACAGAAAATATTTTGCAGTGTGAAATACACATCTGGAGGTGTGTGAAATAAACAATTTCTATATATTTTCCTTGTACTGTGCTATACTAAAAAAAACAACCTTTTTTTTTTTGAATAGCATTTTCTGCAGTTCTGTAGCTGTGCGTTTCAGCCATTACGTACTGTGGGTGTGTTGTGGTCTTCCAAAAAACGCCATTTAGGGCAACATCCTAAATTTGGAAAATATGAGGGGAAGGTCAAAGGGACGTGGTGGCCCCGGTCGTGGTGCTGCTGGTGGAGCTCCTGTTGCAGGGAGAGGACGTGGTGGATCTGTGCCAGCTACACGCACAAGTGAAACACCTTCCTCAGGTGCGAGTAGGCGACCGAGCCTGCGGCGGTATTTTGTCGCGCCTAATGAGGCTGTACCAATGTTTAGGCCAGGACAAGTACAGGCGATAGTAGATTGGGTTGCTGACAGTGCCTCGGGTTCCTTCACATTGTCTCCCACCCACTCTTCTGATGAAAGATCAGAGTTGGCACCTGAAGCCCATGTCCATCAGTCTTTCACCTCACCCCCTTGCAAATCAGCCAAGCAGTCTGAGCCCCAAATCATGCAGCAGTCTCTTCTGCTTTTCGATAACTCTGTTAGCAGGGTTTCCCAGGGCCATCCACCTAGCCCTGCCCCAGAAGTGGAAGAGATTGAGTGCACCGATGCCCAACCACTTATGTTTCATGATGGGTACATGGGAGGACCATCGCAGCACGTCTCGGATGATGACGAAACACAGGTGCCAACTGCTGCTGCTTTCGCAATTATGCAGACAGACATGGAGGGCAGGGGTGAAGACTGGGTGGAAGATGATGTGGAGGACGATGAGGTCCTCAACCCCACATGGAATCAACGTTATGCAGGTGACCAGTGTAGTTCGGAGGAAGAGGCGGTGGTCGCACAGAGCCACCAGCACAGCAGAAGAGGGAGCAGGGTGCAAAAACGGAGCATTCGTCCCCTAGACAGTACATCTGCTACTGCCCAACGCAGCAAGGGACCGAGCACACCAAAGCCAGGTCCAAGGACTTCCCTAGCGTGGCAGTTCTTCACACAGTGTGTTGATGACAAGACACGAGTGGTTTGCACGCTGTGCAATCAGAGCCTGAAGCGAGGCATAAACGTTCTCAACCTGAGCACAAGCTGCATGACCAGGCATCTAAGTGCAAAGCACGAGCTGCAGTGGAGTAGACACCTCAAAAACCAAGAAAGGTCTCTGGCTCCTCCTGCTTCCTCTTCTGCTGCAGTCTCGGCCTCTTCATCCACCTCTGTAGTGACAGTGGCACCTGTCACCCCGCAAACAGAGGATCTGCCAGCAACACTACCACCTGGGTCACCAACCATCTCCACAATGTCCCATGGAAGCGTTCAGCTCTCTATCTCCCAAACATTGGAGCGGAAGAGGAAGTACCCCCCTAGCCACCCGCTATCCCTGGCCCTGAATGCCAGCATTTCAAAATTCCTGGCCTTTGAAATGCTGTCATTCCGTCTGGTGGAGACGCAGAGTTTTAAAAGCCTGATGGCATTGGCTGTCCCGCAGTACGTCGTGCCCAGCCGCCACTACTTTTCCAGGCGAGCCATCCCTTCCCTGCACAACCAGGTGGGGGACAAAATCAGGTGTGCACTGCGCAACGCCATCTGTGGCAAGGTCCACCTAACTACGGATGCGTGGACCAGTAAGCACAGTCAGGGACGTTATATCTCCCTAACAGCACACTGGGTAAATGCAGTGGCGGCTGGGCCTGAGGCAGATAGCGGTTTGGCGCATGTCCTTCCACCACCGAGGATTGCAGGGCGCTTCAGTTTGCCTCCTGTTGCTAACTCCTCCTTCTCCGCTTCCTCATCCTCTACCGCCTCCTCATCCATTCAGCGTAACACCTTCACCACCAACTTCAGCACAGCCAGGGGTAAACGACAGCAGGCAGTTTTAAAACTTTCCTGTTTGGGGGAAAATCCCCACACCGCGCAGGAGTTGTGGAGGGACATGGAACAACAGACCGATGAGTGGTTGCTGTCAGTGAGCCTCAAGCCCGGCCTGGTGGTGTGCGATAATGGGAGAAATCTCGTAGCAGCTCTGGGTCTAGCCGGTTTGACGCACATCCCTTGCCTGGCGCATGTGCTGAACTTGGTGGTCCAGAGGTTCCTTAAAAATTACCCCAATATGCCAGAGCTGCTGCAGAAAGTGCGGGCTGTCTGTGCGCACTTTCGGCGTTCTCACCCTGCTGCTGCTCGCCTGTCAGCGCTGCAGCGTAACTTCGGCCTTCCCGCTCACCGCCTCATATGTGACGTGCCCACAAGGTGGAACTCCACCTTGCACATGCTGGCCAGACTGTGCGAGCAGCAGCAGGCAATAGTGGAGTTTCAGCTGCAGCAATCACGCGTGAGTCGCTCTGCGGAACAGCACCACTTCACCACCAATAACTGGGCCTCCATGCGAGACCTGTGTGCCTTGTTGCGCTGTTTCGAGTACTCCACCAACATGGCCAGTGCCAATGACGCCGTTCTCAGCGTTACTATCCCAGTTCTATGCCTCCTTGAAAAAACGCTTCGTGCGATGATGGAAGAGGATGTGGCACAGGAGGATGAGGAGGAGGAGGAGGAAGCGGGATCATTTCAAAGGCTTTCAGGGCAGTCTTTCACAAGTGGCTACGAGGGTGGGTTCCTGCACCAACAAACGCCAGGTACACAATTGTCCGGCAGAAAGGGCACAGTTCTGGAGGATGACGAGGTGGAGGAGGAGATGGAGGAGGAGGAGGAGGAGCCATGTTCACAGCAGGGTGGCACTCAGACCAGCTCGTGGCCATTACTGGTGCGTGGCTGGGGGGATACAGAGGACACAGACGATACACCTCCCACAGAGGACAGCTTTTCTTTGCCTCTGGGCAGCCTGGCACACATGAGCGATTACATGCTGCAGTGTTTCCGCAATGACAGCCGAGTTGCCCACATTTTAACTGGTGCTGATTACTGGGTGGCCACCCTGCTGGATCCCCGTTACAAGGACAACGTACCATCCTTAATTCCCTCACTGGAGCGGGATCGTAAGATGCGCGAGTACAAGCGCACGCTGGTAGACGCGCTGCTGGTGGCATTCCCACCTGACAGCGGGCGTACGGTGGAAGCACAAGGCGAAGGCAGAGGAGGAGGAAGAGGTCGCCAACGCAGCCGGGGCACCGGCAGCACCTCAGAAGGCAGGGTTAGCATGGCCGAAATGTGGAAAAGCTTTGTCAGCACGCCACAACAACCAGCACCACCAGCTGAGATGGAACGTCTTAGCAGGAGGCAGCATTTCACCAACATGGTGGAGCAGTATGTGTCCACAGGCCTACACGTACTGGATGACGGGTCTGCCCCCTTTAACTTCTGGGTCTCCAAATTGGGCACATGGCCTGAGCTTGCCGTTTATGCCTTGGAGGTGCTGGCCTGCCCTGCAGCCAGTGTATTATCTGAACGTGTATTTAGCACGGCAGGGGGCGTTATCACAGACAAGCGCAGCCGCCTGTCCAGAGCCAATGTGGACAAGCTCACGTGCATTAAAATGAACCAGGCATGGATCCCACAGGACTTGTCCGTACCTTGTGCAGAATAGACATGTATACCGGTGTTGTGACAAAAACTGTCCGGCCATCGGATTGTGCCCGGCCCGTACTGCGCAGGCGCAGCGCTTGCGCAGTACAGAGGACAAGGAGATTTACAAAATCTCCGAAGATGAACGGCGCCTGCGCTGTGAGTGCAGGTTCAAGCCCCACCATCCAAGAGGACATACGGTAGCACATAGTAACAGGGCCCCTCACGGGCTCGCTTCGATCGCGGCCTTGCTGGCTCGGCTTGAACCACGGATGGTGTGGCCTTCACCTGAACTCAACACGCAGGCGCCGTTAGTCTTGGGAGATTTTTGAAATCCCCTTGTCCTACATACTCAGCAAGCGCAGTACAGGGCGGACACTATTCGACAGGGGACAGAATTCGACACATCACCGGCCTTACCCAGCCATTGTTGTATTTTTGAACCAGTGTTGGCTACCTCGTTCTCCTCCACCGCCGCTTCCACCTACACAGCCACATCCACCGCCACCTCAACCTCCTACTCCATATGGACCTCGTCCTGCTAGGCCAAGATTAAAATTTTTATTTTATTTTTTTGTAGCGCACAGATCCTTTCCCCCTTACCTGCCTTTATGTTGTTGGCTCTTCGCAGGAGGGAGAAAGGCACACCGCACTACCAGCCCGTATCCTCCTATATAAAGAGGTTGAGCGGTGTACTTGACGAGCCGTGTCCAGAGGATGATTCTCACCTCTACTGTAGGTAGAGGCAAGTCCTTTAATTGCCAGTAAAGTCAATGTCCACACCAGCTGAAACTCCAACTCTTATTCTCTCATGGCAAAATAAACTGTACTCAGATAGAAAAGGTTAGAGCAAAGAAACAGGACAGCTTAAGGTGTGGAGGAGGTCCAGGCACAAACGTAGCACATTCACTTCACTGCTTAGGTTTCTCAAACAGTTTTTGGCGCACGGTCTCTGCCACAGACATTGAGGTTGGTCTCTGCCACAGACCGGGTGTACAAGGCCCCTGCCACGGGCCTGGAGAACTTTGGTCTCAGCCACAGACCAGGGTGTATAAGGCCCCTGCCACGGGCCGGTTGAATAAGGCCTCTGATACAGTCAAGGTGACCTTGAGCTTCTCCTTCTACGAACCTAGCCCATATCAAGGGGAAGACATCTCTCCAGGGAGTCAACAGACCATTCCTTCACCGTGACTCCCGCATCGGTCCATCAGAATGATTCTCCCTTCCCTGGAACAGGGTCCCCTACACGAGGCGGCTCTGGACTCCAGGCTTTACTCCCGCCCCTAGGCCTCCATACCCAGGGCAGCAAGAACTCCAGGATAGTACCTCACCCCGGGCTAAAGGTGCCCGAGATGGAACAGGAACACATGCACCCAGGCCGAAGGCACCTGGGCGCGGACCCCACTGGACATCAGCCCCCAGGCCAAAGGTCTGCCCCTTTTATATGCTCTCCCGGCATGCACAGCAGGTTCCCCGCCCCGCTGTACTACTGCCAAGAGGGGACACAAAAGGCGCCACCTGTAGGCCGCAGGGAACTGCACACCAATACTGTCCCCCGAGGACAAAATGGTCCATGAATCCTACAGAATTAGGGTATTTGAGCCTATTTACCACTCAAACACTTTCCTTAAATTTAGCACCCCGCTACATTTTTATTTCAAAGTATTTTATTTTCCCACTAGCTTATCCATTAAATTAAATAATTTATTCCAGAAAGGGCGTATTCTGGGGCATTCCCACCATATGTGTGGCATCGTGCCGTTGAGTTTCTGAGGTTCTTAATGACTTCCTGTACCTCTTCTGCTGAAAAGGGGGCCTCCAGCATATTTTTTTATTTTTTAATTTTTTTAATGTTATTTTAAGTTATTTCCTATCCACATTTGTTTGCAGAGCACTTGCCATGTTCTTAACAACATTTTGCTGCCATTTGCAGCCCTCTAGCCCTTTCCATTACTTTTTTAGAGCCTTTTTAGTCGTCAGAAGTCCGGGTCCCCATTGACTTCAATGGGGTCCGGGTCCGGGTTCGGGTTAAAGTTCGGTCCCGAATCCGAACTTTTTTCCGAAGTTTGGCCGAACCCGCCGGACCCGAATATCCAGCTACCCGCTCAACTCTAATAATCACCACTTACTCAACGCAACACAAACAAGTCAAAAGCATTTTAAATAAATATTGGCATTTGCCAACGATGGATTCCCTATTGGCTCCCTTTGTCTCTAACTTGCCAGCTGTCACCTACAGGAGAGCCCCCTCTGTGGGTGACAAGGTAGTCACCAGTGAATATAAATCCTACAGAGGTGATGCATGTAAAACCCTGGGGACTTTTTCCTGTGGGGGATGTTCATAATGTCAATATATGGACAGACGCAAAGACATAAAATTACCCAATGGACATCATTTCTATCCCAAACACTATGTAAATTGCAGAACTCCCAGCATAGTATACTTACTCACATGAGAATGTGGGTGTTACTATGTTGGGAAAACTATTAATGAGTTCTGGAAACGGATATACCAACACCTTTCTACCATACGAAAACGTGATCCTGATGTACCCATTGGTCGTCATATGGCTCTGGTTCATCCAGAATCAATTCCAAAAGCCTATTTTTTGGCTCTCGACCGTATACACTTCCATTCCAGAGGGGGCCATTTCAACAAACGCCTCCTCCAATGTGAATTGAGGTGGATATTCGATCTTCAGGCCACTTCGCCACCTGGACTAAATGAGGCATTTAATTTCAGATCATTTCTTCCAGGGGGCTGTTATCTGAATCTATAGAGCTATTTCCCATATAGATATTTCTTTGTTTTTCTGTAAATATGTGTTATTTATGCATATTTATGTTCACCATAAGGGGATACTTTGATCAAATGTAGTGGGACAAACCGTCCACTGTGCAATCAATTATGTGATAGGGCCATTCTATCTTAATACCAACATTTCAAATATTTTCCTTCTTTCTTTTTCTACTTTTGTCTTTTTTTTCTTTTTGAATATATTTTGTTTGGATTGTTCCTATAATTTTTATCATATAATTTTGTCTCGCCACTTGATATTCATAATGTCATAACTTTTTTATTTATTTTCCTTTTTTTCCCCTTTCTTTCCCTTTTTGAAGCGATGTTCCCCCTTTTTTGGATATGTACTGTATTTTTATAATATTGTGCTATTTAAATGTTTTTCTTTTTCTCTTCAATTGCTGCTTGTTGTAAACATGCTGGCTGTAACATCTTTTTGTCCACTGGGTGGTGCACCCATGTTTGGCCGCTTCCTTTCTGTGCAGACACCCGGCAGGTAGGCTCCACCTGTGCATGGCTGGGGGATGATGGAATTCCTTCTGTCTCCGCCCGATCCCTATGCACAGGGAGGAGCTCCTCCATGTCCCCGCTGTCGCTTCCTAAAACAGGCGGGGATATCCTTCTCGCCGGTGACGCGGCGGCATGCGCCTCCGTGTCAGAGAGACACTCTTCGTTCCACCATCAGCTGTTTGCTATACGGCTGATTTGGCAGAACAGGTGGCGCCACTTGATGAAGCCACTGTGATTGGCTCCTCTACAGCTGTTGCACTATTTAAAGCACACACACTCAGTAGGCAATTGTCAGTCTACAGACTGCCGCTCTAAGGTCTGCATCATTCACAGCACATTCAAAGGTAACATGACAGGTCTACTGGGCTTATTGAGGCAAGCTTTGGGAAATTCTTTCCTTGATTTTGCTGCCACCCCTATATTGTATACCATGTCTAGAGGACTGAGTTAATCGTCTACTTTTTTTATGTTTCCTAAATAGCGCAACCTGGCCAACCAGGTGCCTCTTGTGGATGCACTCTAGTGATTGTGTGGTTGCAATGCCTACCTATCGTGCTTTTGTGGACTCTCTTAGCCAGCATGTACTCTGCATAATTGTTTTTATCTTTCCATGATCTTTGGTGAATTTTACATATGTAAGTACTGACAGCCTAGGTACTATACATTTTGAAAAAGAGTGTAGAATTTATATTTTTTGATGCTTTTTTTCTACATTACTGTACAGATATTACTATAGATATATATTTATGTTACAGATAAGGAATAAAATCACCCAACCATAAACCTCCCCTGAGGAGGGAAAAACATATACCAATGTGAATTTCCGAAACATGTCGGGATGTATGCTACAAATCGATTCAACTGACCTCAGCTTGACCTGGGCAGTAATTTTGATTGTGAGCTTTGGGTTGACATATGTACCTTGTATATGATTAGTTCATTGGTTTATTGTCTATATTACGTATTAAGTATAATTTGTGTTTTTACACAACTACAATACGATTTTGTATATTAATAAAGTTGGCACTTCTGTGCCTCTTTCTTTTACATATTCTACTCTTCTTTTACTCTCTCTGCCTAAAAATTCCAAGGGGCGGCCCCTCATGCACCTGTTGCATATTTTCTTCTATTTATGTCGTAAGGATGTTGGCAGCGTACGACATGCATCTAGCTCTTTTATTTCTCTTTTTCTATGTGCTCAGGCTGTGTAAAAGTCTCACACATGTGGTATCGCCATACTAATGCGCCATACGCCATACTCAGGAGGAATAGCAGAATGTGTTTTGGGGTGTAGATGCAAGTATGCTTATACAGTGAGTGAGAAATAACTTGGAAATATGAAAGATTTGTGAGAAAAAAAAACGTTATTTTGCAAAGAATTGTGCTTAAAAATTACAACTTAAATAAACTCTCCATGCCTCTTACTAAATACCTTGGAATGTCTACTTTCCAAAAAGAGGTCATTTGGAGGGTATTTGTACTAACCTAAATAAGTATATATTATTTGTTTTTTTGTGAAAGTTATAGAGTATACAAGCTATGGTGGCAATTATTGAAAATTGATCACACCTGATGTACTGACGCCCTCATTTCTTGAGACTCAGCCAGGAAGGCTTGTTAGAGTCTCAAGAAATGAGGCCATCAATACATCAGGTGTGATCAATTTTCAATGATTGCTACCATAGCTTGTAAACGCTAAAACTTTCACAAAGACCAGATAATATATACTTATTTCGTTTTTTTTTTTACCAAAGATATGTAGCAGTAGAACTTTTGGACAACATTTATTTAAAAAATTACTAATTTGCTAAAACGTTATAACCGAAACAAAGAAAATGTGACCAGTTATGACACCGGCCATTTGATGGTTTAACAGTTTGGTTGAGGACACCAGCAAATGTGACAGTTAGCAATCCCAGCATTCCAGGAATGTAACTGTTTGAAACTGTTAAATCAATGGGTTTCATTCCACTTTATGATTTATTGCTGTTTGGGGGCTCTGGGCTTCAGCAAAATGTCAGCCTCCAGCAACAAGCAAGTTGTTATGGGTAAAGTTACGCTTTTAAGTTTCTTCAGGATTTGAATAATAAATTACCTAACCTCTCCTCTTGCAATTTAAGAGAAAGCGTTTAACAAAATATATCAGATGTTTATTCTATTTATAATAATTATCTATTTTTTGCAGCCTTAAAAGGAATCTTGGAATGAAAAGCTGCATTCCACTCTGGTTAAAGGGGATTTTTTACATGATTTGAACAAATGTCCTTCTGTGATTGAGGGAAACAAATGTTTAACCAGTTTAAGGTCTTAGCCATGAGTTGGACTTACAGCAATCTGTCTACTCATTAACACTTTTTTCTTGAAAAAATTGGTATCTGTACCAAAAGAAAAACTCTGTGGATATATACATACAGTGGGTACGTAAGTATTCAGACCCCCTTAAATGTTTCACTCTTTTTTATATTGCAGCCATTTGCTAAAATCATTTAAGTTCATGTTTTTCCTCATTAATGTACACACTGCACCCCATATTGACAGAAAAACACAGAATTGTTGAAATTTTGCAGATTTATTAAAAAAGAAAAACTGAAATATCACATGGTCCTAAGTATTCAGAACCTTTGCTGTGACACTCATATATTTAACTCAGGTGCTGTCCATTTCTTCTGATCATTCTTGAGATGGTTCTACACCTTCATTTGAGTCCAGCTGTGTTTGATTATACTGATTGGACTTCATTAGGAAAGCCACACACCTGTCTATATAAGACCTTACAGCTCACAGTGCATGTCAGAGCAAATGAGAATCACGAGGTCAAAGGAACTAAAGCCTTGTACACACGGCCGAGTTTCTCGTCTAAAAAAACACTTTGTTCTTTGAATGGAGCGTACGCGGTGACGTCATCGACTACGACGAGCATGCGCTCGTCACATTCGATGGCGTCGCCGCCATCTTTGTATACCCTACCTATGCCTAGGAAGCTACCGCGCGGGCTTCCCGGAGGACAGGTAAGTGTACACACACACACTTTTCTCGTCGAGAAACAGGCTGACGAGAATCTCGACGAGAAAATAGAGAGCAGGTTCTCTATTTTCTCGTCGAGATTACTTGTCGGTTTTCTTGACGAGAAACCATACACACAAACAAGTTTCTCGGCAAGACATCTCTGCCAGCAAGTTTCTTGCTGTTTCTTGCCGAGAAACTCGGTCGTGTGTACGAGGCCTTAGAGACATGATTTGCTCAGAGACAGAATTGTGGCAAGGCACAGATCTGGCAAAGGTTACAAAAAAATTTAAGGTTCCTAAGAGCACAGTGGCCTCCATAATCCTTAAATGGAAGATGTTTGGGATGACCAGAACCCTTCCTAGAGCTGGCTATCCAGCCAAACTGAGCTATCAGGGGAGAAGAGCCTTGGTGAGAGAGGTAAAGAATAACCCAAAGATCACTGTGGCTGAGCTCCAGAGATGCAGTCGGGAGATGGGAGAAAGTTGTAGAAAATCAACCAACACTGCAGCCTCCACCAGTTGGGGCTTTATGGCAGCTTTATGCAAGACACATGAAAGCCTGCATGGAGTTTGCTAAAAAACACCTGAAGGACTCCAAGATGGTGAGAAATAAGATTCTCTGGTCTGATGAGACCAAGATAGAACTTTTTGGCCTTAATTCTAAGCGGTATGTGTGGAGAAAACCAGGCACTGCTCATTACCTGTCCAATACAGTCAAAACAGTGAAGCATGGTGGTGACAGCATCATGCTGTGGGGGTGTTTTTCAGCTGCAGGGACAGGACGACTGGTTGCAATCGAGGGAAAGATTAATGTGACCAAGTACAGGGATATCCTGGATGAAAACCTTCTCCAGAGTGCTCAGGACCTCAGACTGGGCCAAAGGTTTACCTTCCAACAAGACAATGACCCTAAGCACACAGCTAAAATAACAAAGGAGTGGCTTCACAAAAACTCTGTGACTGTTCTTGAATGGCCCTGACTTAAACCCAATTGAGCATCTCTGGAGAGACCAAAAATGGCTGTCCACCAACGTTTACCATCCAACCTGACAGAACTGGAGAGGATCTGCAAGGAGGAATGGCAGAGGATCCCCAAATCCAGGTGTGAAAAACTTGTTGCATCTTTCCCAAAAAGGCTCATGGCTTTATTAGATCAAAAGGGTGCTTCTACTAAATACCGAGCAAAGGGTCTGAATACTTAGGACCATGTGATATTTCAGTTTTTCTTTTTTAATAAATCTGCAAAAATTTCAACAATTCTGTGTTTTTCTGTCAATATGGGGTGCTGTGTGTACATTAATGAGGAAAAATTTACTTAAATGATTTTAGCAAATGGCTGCAATATAACAAAGAGTAGTGATGAGCCGAACACCCCCGGGTTCGGTTCGCACCAGAACCCGCGAACGGACCGAAAGTTCGCACGAACTTTAGAACCCTATTAAACACAATGGATGTGAACGTTCGAAATCTAAAGTGCTAATTATAACGACTATTATGCATGTTATTGTCCTAAAAAGGGTTTGGGAACCCGGGTTCTGCACCAGGGGACATGTATCAATGCAAAAAAGAAGTTTTAAAAACGGCCGTTTTTCTGGAGCAGTCATTTTAATGATGCATAAAGTGAAAAAAAAAAGTCAAATATTCCTTTAAATATCGTACCTGGGGGGTGTCTAAAGTATGCCTGTGAAGTGCCACGTGTTTCCCGTGTTTAGAACTGTCCCTGCACAAAATTACATTTCTAAAGGAAAAAAAGCCATTTAAAACTGCTTGCGGCTTTAATGTAATGTCTGGTCCCGGTAATATGGATGCAAATCTTTAAGAAAAATGGCATAGCTACCCCATCACACACCCCCCCCTACCCCAGCCCATTACCAGCCCCTTTGGGTCTTGTATGGATATTAAGGGGAACCCCGCACACAAAATAAAAAAGGCCCTATATACTCTGAACAGCCGTATACAGGCGGTGCATACAAGACAGGGACTGTAGGTTTGTTCTTATGTAGAATCTGTTTGTAATTTTGAACAGGTACATTGTTTAAGTGTAGCTCCAGGCAAAAAATCTATTTTTAAGCTTTTTGGAAAACATAGGGAAGGGTTATCACCCCTGTAACATTTGTTTTGCTGTCTGTGCAGTGTGCACCTGTTCAGAACAGTTCACCTCACTTTCCGTCCTAATGACAAATGTTTTTTGAAAATTTGGGGTTTTTATTGAAACAAGAATTGGTGATAAAGCATCAGTGGAGAGGAGACACTTTTTTCCCATATTAACTCTTAGAAGAGAGAATTTGCCTTCCTAGGGGTAGATTTCCTCTCACTTCCTGTTGTATCCTTCCGTTTGCAAGGAGGAGTCGTTTGTAAGTTGGATGTTTGAAAGTAGGGGCCTGCCGTATATACTCAGCTGAAATTTGCCCCTTACATGTTGGTGTTGCCACAACACTGTGAGCCCTCACAGTTACTCTTGGTGGGCGCATGAATGGGCCCTGCTGTGAATTATTAGATCAAGAATTGTAATTGCATGCCCCTGTTGAACAGGGGCTGAAAAATTGGGCCTTTGGTGGTGGTGGTGGTGGTGGTGTTGACACAACACTGTAAGGCCTCACAGTTAGTCTTGGTGGGCGCAGGAATGGGCCCTGCTGTAAATTATTAGATCAAGAATTGTAATTACATGCCCCTGTTAAACAGGGGCAGAGAAATTGGGCCTTAGGCACTGGTGCCACAACACTGCAACCCCTCACAGATACTGTACTTGGAGCACAGCAATGAGCCCTGTTGCAAAGTATTGCATCAAAAATGTTAATTACACGCCCCTGTTAAACAGGGGCTGAAAAATTGGGCCTTAGCCACTGGTGCTGGTGCCACGACACTGCAACCTCTCCCAGATACTCTAGTTGGAGTGCAGGAATGAGCCCTGCTGCAAAGCATTGCATAAAAAATTGTAATTACATGCCCCTGTTAAACAGGGGCATAAAAATTGGGCCTTAGGCACTGGTGCCACAACACTGCAACCCCTCACAGATACTGTACTTGGAGCACAGCAATGAGCCCTGTTGCAAAGTATTGCATCAAAAATTGTAATTACACTCCCCTGTTAAACAGGGGCTGAAAAATTGGGCCTTAGCCACTGGTGCTGGTGCCACGACACTGCAACCACTCCCAGATACTTTAGTTGGAGTGCAGTAATGAGCCCTGCTGCAAAGCATTGCATAAAAAATTGTAATAGCACACCCCTGTTAAACAGGGGCTGAAAAATTGGGCCTTAGCCACTGGTGGCGGCACCCAGAAACAAAAAATGTTCTTCCAAGCTATCATCGTCAATCGGATCATTGAGGAGGAGGAGGATAGTCAGTCAACATAACAGGACAGTCTCTCAGCATCAGCATCAGTCTTGAAGGGATGTGACATTTGAAAATAAATTAGTCTGTTATATCAGCTTCAGGTGTTTGGTAGCTGGTGGTGATCCAAGACTGGTTCATCTTTATGAAGGTCAGTCGATCAACAGAGTCGGTGGACAGGCGCACCCTGTGATCCATGACAAATCCTCCAGCAGCACTGAATGTGCATTCTGAAAGAATGCTGGATGCAGGACAGGCCAGTAGCTCAATTGCATACTGTGCAAGCTCTGGCCAGTGATCCATCCTCAAGACCCAGTAACCCAGAGGATTTTCGGTGGGGAAGGTGTCCAAGTCTGACCTTGCCCCTAGGTATTCCTGCACCATGTATATCAGACGCTGGCGATGGTTGCTGGAACCGATCATACCTTGGGGCTGCGGACTAAAGAATTGTCTGAACGCTTTGGTCAGACGGCCACCTTCCCCACCGCTCCTTCTTTGACTGACCGAAGCCTCAGCAACTCGTTGTCCAGGACCAGGAATTTGTAACCTCCCAGTCTCTGGGAACGCGTTGCACAGACCTTTCTGCAAGGCCTCCCGGAGTTGTCTCATCCTCTGCTCCCTCTGCGACGGTAAGATAAGGTCCGCAACCTTACCCTTGTACCGTGGATCAAGGAGAGTGGCCAGCCAGTAATGGTCCCTCTCCTTGATCCGAAGAATACGAGGATCCTTCCGCAGACTTTGCAGGATCAGGGAGGCTATGCAGCGTAGGTTAGCTGAGGCATTCGGTCCGGAGTCCTCTGGGTCACTAAGGACGACATGATCCACAGCCACCTCCTCCCAGCCACGTACAAGTCCACTGGTTTCTTGGGACTGTAAATCATCCCTAAAAGACTGCTGCTGATGATGCTGAGTGCCAGGCTCCACCTCCATGCTGACACAATCCTCCTCCTCCTCCTCCTCTTCTTCCTGTGCGATGGGTGGGACAGAAGGAACACTGTCTGGGTAAAGGGGGCCTTGAGAGGCAAGGAAGTCCTCCTCTTCCTGCCTCTGTTCTGCCTCAAGTGCCCTGTCCATTATTCCACGCAGCGTATGTTCCAACAGGTGGACAAGAGGTACAGTGTCACTGATGCATGCACTGTCACTGCTCACCATCCTCGTGGCCTCCTCAAATGGTGCCAGGACAGTGCATGCATCCCTGATCATGCCCCACTGGCGTGGTGAAAAAAACCCGAGCTCCCCTGACCCTGTCCTGGTGCCGTATTCGCACAGGTACTCATTGATGGCCCTCTGCTGCGTGTGCAGCCGCTGCAGCATGGCCAACGTTGAGTTCCACCTGGTGGGCATGTCACATATAAGGCGGTTCTTGGGCAGGTTCAACTCTTTTGCAGCTCAGCCAGGCGAGCACTGGCATTATAAGATCTGCGGAAATGCACACAGACTTTCCTGGCCTGCCTCAGGACATCCTGTAAGCCCGGGTACCTGCCCAAGAACTGCTGCACCACCAGGTTAAGGACGTGAGCCACACAGGGCACATGGGTCAGTTGTCCCTGTCGGAGAGTGGAGAGGAGGTTGGTGCCATTGTCGCAAACTACCATTCCTGGCTTAAGCTGGCGTGGCGTCAACCACCTCTCGGCCTGCCCCTGCAGAGCAGACAGAACCTCTGCCCCAGTGTGGCTCCTGTCCCCCAAACACACCAGCGCAAGCACGGCATGGCATCTTTTTGCCTGCGTACTTGCGTAGCCCCTTGAACGCCTACGGAGCACCGCTGGTTCCAAGGACAAAGCACAGGAAGAGGCCACGGAGGAAGAAGAAGAGGAGGGGGTGGAGGACAGAGGTGTGTCACAACCAGTAGTAGCATTTTGGAGGCGTGGCGGTGGAACAACCTCCAACACTACTGCACCTTGTCCTGCATCCTTCCCAGCTGCCAAAAGAGTGACCCAATGGGCCGTGAAAGAAAGGTAACGTCCCTGTCCATGCCTGCTGGACCATGAGTCAGCGGTAATATGCATCTTACCGCTGACCGCCCTGTCCAGCGAGGCCAAGACATTTCCTTCCACATGCCGGTAGAGAGCCGGAATCGCCTTCCGTGAGAAAAAGTGGGTCCGAGTCTACCAACTGAAAAGGCAGCAGTTGAAGCGCTAGCAATTTAGCCAAGTTAGCATTCAACCGCTGGGCATGTGGATGGCTGGGAGTGAACTTCTTTCGACGGTCCAGCAGCTGGGGCAGGGAAATTTGCCTGCTAGAATCGCATGTTGGTGTACTGCTAGCAGAGTGCCCGCAAGTACTTGGCTGTGACACACCTAATTCTACACCTTCATTCCTCTCAGAGCAGGTTTCAGAGAGGACTGAAGGTATAGTGGGGTTGGAGAACCCAGCTGATGCGGTGCAAGAAGAGGTCAGCTTTGTTCTTTGGTGTGGGTCTTTAAGGTAGGCTTGCCAACGAGCTGCATGGCAGGTCAACATATGTCTGGTCAAGCATGTGGTGCCCAAGCGGGTGATGTTTTGGCCACGCGATATACGCTTGAGACATATGTTGCAAACAGCAGCTGTGCGATCTGATGCACTCGACTCAAAAAAGGCCCACACCAAAGAACTTTTTGAATAACGGGCAGAGGCAGCGCCCTGCACAGGCGGAGCTCTGCGGTGTGATTCCGTCGGTGTGCTGCCCTTATGCTGGCCCCCCGAGGGCATCCTGCCTCGTTGGAGATGTGCCTCCTCCTCATCCTCCTCCTCCTCCTCTCTCCTATTAGGCACCCACGTGGAGTCAGTGACCTCATCATCCCCTCCCTCCTCATCACTGGAGCCAATCTGGCAGTATGCTGCAGCTGCTGGAACATGACTGCCAGATTGGTGTCCTTCTTGAGCATCCCCTCTCTCTGCTCTCACGCTACTGCCTTCCTCTAGCTGGGTATCATCATCAGACCCTTCGAAACGCTGGGCATCCTCCTGGAGCATGTACCCAACACTGTGCTCAAACAGTTCGGGTGACTCCTCAGGAGGACATGGTTGGTCTAGGGAAGGAGTGACTGATGATGACATTGATACCAGGGAAGAGGACGCTTTGGCAGCTGCTTTGCCAGTACCCTGAGCCTGGGTGAGAGAGGATGAGGAGGATGAGGAGGGCTTGGTCATCCACTCTACCAAGTCTTCGGCATGATGCGGCTCAACACGTCCAGCTGCCGAAAAGAAGGACAAGCGTGTCCCATGGCCACGTGCTGATGGCGATGCACCGCGTCCACGACCAGCACTGTTGTCTCTAGACACAGAGCCTGCTTGCCCTCTTTTATTGGCTCCTGACTGTCTGCCTCTCCTTGTTTGCCTTCCAGACATTCTAATGGCCTGCAGGGAAATGGGAAAAGCAGCAATACAGGCTAAGTTAAGGTGTAATATGGTCAGGAGGCACACTCCGCCCGCTGTAAGTGCCGCAAAATCCTGTTGGTGTAACACACCAGGAAAAAGCAGCAATACAGGCTAAGTTAAGGTGTAATATGGTCAGGAGGTACACTCCGCCCGCTGTAAGTGCCGCAAAATCCTGTTGGTGTAACACACCAAGAAAAAGCAGCAATACAGGCTAAGTTAAGGTGTAATATGGTCAGGAGGTACACTCCGCCTGCTGTAAGTGCCGCAAAATCCTGTTGGTGTAACACACCAGGAAAAAGCAGCAATACAGGCTAAGTTAAGGTGTAATATGGTCAGGAGGTACACTCCGCCCGCTGTAAGTGCCGCAAAATCCTGTTGGTGTAACACACCAGGAAAAAGCAGCAATACGGGCTAACTTCAGGTGTATAATGTGCAGGAGGCTTAGCAACAATGACACTGACACTGTCCCCTGCCTATCCTTCTCTCTCCCTGCACACAAGGTTTATCAAAGTATATGACACTGACACTCTCCCTGCCTATCCTTCTCTCTCCCTGCACACAAGGTTTAGCAAAGAATATGACACTGACACTGTCCCCTGCCTATCCTTCTCTCTCCCTGCACACAAGGTTTATCAAAGTATATGACACTGACACTCTCCCTGCCCATCCTTCTCTCTCCCTACACACAAGGTTTAGCAAAGAATATGACACTGACACTCTCCCTGCCTATCCTTCTGTGTCCCTACACACAAGGTTTAGCAAAGAATAGATTTGACAAGATTTGACACTGTCCCTGCCTATCCTTCACTTTCCCTGCTCCGGAACACACTACACAAGGCCGCCGCGCTGGCGGCCTTTTATAGTGTGGGGCGTGTACTAAACCCCCTCAGCTATAATTGGCCACAGGCATCCTGCCTGTGGCCAATCATTGCTCTCCTCACTGCCGGCGCTGTGATTGGCCAAGCATGCAGGGTCACAGTGCATGCTTGGCCAATCACAGCGCCGGGATTACACTGCGATGGCGCAGTGTATTGTGGGCCGTTCGCGTCACTCGAATTTGGCGCGAACGGCCCAAATCGTTCGTTGTTCGCCGAACGCAGCGAACAGCCGATGTTCGAGTCGAACATATGTTCGACTCGAACACCGAGCTCATCCCTAACAAAGAGTGAAAAATTTAAGGGGGTCTGAATACTTCCCGTAACCACTGTATATGAAGAGTTATTAACCATAATTTGGCAAGAATTTTTATGCTAAGAAGCAGTGTAAAAAAGTTACAGCCTACCTCTCCAAAGCAAAATTTTATAAATGTGTAATGTCATTTGAAGCAGTGAACATCTAAGCTGCTCTGATATGGTAGAGATCTACAGGTGGAAGGATAGACTGGCATATAGAAAGACACTTGAAGGAAATATGTTGCCTTGTATCATATTAATAGATGGAAACAAAACTGTAAATAATTTATAGAAATACTGTACTGTAAGTAATCCAGTTTGAGTACCTGTTTGTGAAATAGTAACATGATATTAGTATTGTGCAAATGTTGCAACTACATAAACAGTACAGATATTATAATTTTAAGTGATTTTATGTCTTATTAGGTACTGTGATGTTGAATAACGCGCAATACAACCTGGCATTGTAAATAGGATAGTTATAGTTTTATTAATACAAAGAATTATTATAAACTACACTCTTTCATAATTATTTTACAGGTCTCATTTTGAATATTGGAAATTTCCAAAACAAAACATAATACTGACAGAACATTTCCCCTACTCTTTTGCCGCGTACACACAATCATTATTCACGGCGGTTAAAAAACCGCCGTGAATAATGTCATTAAAAACGAGGGAACAGCTTGTTCCCCACACACGGTCGTTTTTCACGTCGTTTATTCTCTTGTCGAGAAAAACGACCGTCTGTGGGCTCCGCGGCAGTGTTTCCCTATGGGAAACACTGCCGCGGAAAACATGTAGAAAAAAACGACGAGAAAAATTAGAGCATGTTCTAATTTTTCTCGTAGTTTTTAATGCCGTTTTTCTCGTCGAAAAAAACGACAGAAAGCCCACAGACTATCGTTTTTCTCGTAGAATGGGAAAAATGTTGTTTTTCTCGACGAGAAAAACGGCCGTGTGTATGCGGCATATGAAAGCAGAAACAAGTTTTGGCTTCTTTTGGCAGTAGGCTACGCTTCACTCACTTTAGAACAACTGGTCGCAAAGCTAAGTACTGTAACTGGTAATTTGGATCTTACAAGCATTCTATATTCTAAGCTCCCCAAACAAATGCATGGGACTGCACAAAGGACTTAATTACTAAATAAATAATACAAACAACACACCATAATTTATTTTGGCTAATAATGGCCACAACGTTTATTAAGAGGTTACCCAAAGATAAACAATAAATCCATACAGGAAAATCTTTAAATTTAAAATTCCATAACCATAACATTATTACTTTATTAATCTTATCACATAGTCCATCGAGAACTGAACTGGATGACAAACCCCACTACTGTAACAAACGTCATGACAAGAGATAACATTTTATTCAAAGGGAGGGAGGGTGGGAGCAGCACAGGCTCTTCACTCCGCGGGGTCCCCTCAGGCTATGAACGGAGCAGGAAAGACCGCCGGCTTTTATAATCTCTGCCCGGCTTAATCCAGCCAATCGGGACCTGTTGATATGCTGCCCTGCATCTTCCATCACCTGGGGCAACCTAAATAGGGATAAAGAGAGGGGGGGTGACAGGGAAACGAGGCAGCCCTTTGGACTGCCCCATGGAGCCCCACATAAACGCTAGGGGCTCATTCATGAGACAGCACAAAGGACTTAATTACTAAATAAATAATACAAACAACACAACAGAATTTATTTTGGCTAATAATGGCCACAACGTTTATTAACCGCACCAGCTGAAGCCGCTGAGGAACTTAATGGCTGAAGCACCCCAAACGCCGTGGCCTGCTCAATCCTGTTTTGTAAACCTATGACAAAAATATCTATACCAACATCTGACAGATGTACAAAGTCAGGTCTGTATAGACCAGGAAGGAAACCCTCCAAATCTGTGTGGCGGTAGGAAAAACCACCCTGCGTCAGTACTAAATTGCGTATAGTTCTATTAAAGCGTTTTCTAATCCTATCTAAATAATGCAGAAAGGAAATAATAACTTCAAAGAAGATTAATCCCTTTTCATATTACAAATCAAATCCCAAGTCTTAATTCTGCCCAGGTCATTAGCCCCGGCATGAATGATAAGTACATCCGGCGAAGGCCATTGCCCTAGCAAGAAAATCAGATGATCCTTTAAATTTCTCCATATCCAAATGACACTCTTGGAAACACCTAAGAAAAATCGAACAATGACAAGGTCAGGACGAACATACAATTTAAACCTATCACTATCCCAACGCCCCAATTTTTTAACCCTATCATTAGAAAAACCAAGAAGACTAGCTTCAGTGGCTGCACCTATTCTGAAAGAATGTGAAGAGAAGTGAAAGCCAGAGAGGTTAAGTTTTTTAAGGCAAGAAGACAGGACAGATGAAAACTGAAATCTTGTTAATGGAGATAAGTTACTGTGAATAAAAAATGAACCTGAAAAAGAGGGTCGAACAGAGAGATACTGAGTGACTCTAAAAACTGGATAAATGTGCAGAACAGGAGCCCTGTAAAGGGTTATCCACCGACCCTTGCCCAATTGGTCCATTTTGGATCTACAAAGAAAAATTTTAATTAAATCTTCATCCACGGAGATATCCGAAAACACTAAAAAAGATACGGAAACTTTATTCGGAGCTGTGAGTTCCCCTATTCTAAAAGCCTCAAAGAAGGCTATACCGAAAACCGCTCTGAACAGAGAAGTTTCAAATGAAGAAAAACAAGAAAAACAAATTAATTCTAACGTATCCATCAGTTTAGACAATAATTCTGAGGAAATTGGTCGTCTACTGTCAACCGCTGGGACAGACTTTCTGAAACCTTTCATCACCTGTCTAACCGTAAAAAAGGGAGAAAGAGCAGGAAGACCAGAGATTTTAAGAAAGAACGAAACCCCATCTAAAACTTTGGTCAACGATGCTGGACTAAGATTATCCTGAATTAAAGAGGACATAAAGCGTAAAGCTGAATAAGCAGTCACAGAATGAAAAGCAAACTTAAACTCTATGCAAAAATTACACCACTTAAACCAAGCTTGAGAATACTCTTCCCAAGTCTTAGGGGCAATGGAATTCCTCAGGTTTGCTTCAATTAGTCCCATATCAGGCCCCCGAGAAAACCTGGGCATGAGAATCCTTCTTGATCCGCCTCTGGAGCGAGCTCCCAAAACTTCCGGAACTCATTAGTAAAACCAGGGACATGCTTTGCATTTAACCAAATGTTAAAGGTCATACATTGAAATACCAAAAAACTGAGCAATTTTATTACTAATTCAGATTTTGATGATAACCTATTTATAGCGAAAAACACTCCTTTATTATCCGTGTGGAGAAGAACACGCTTATTCTCAAACCTGCTGTGACAAATGGTAATGGCGACCACCACAGGGAATAATTCTAATAGGACAAGGTTACGGATAATATCTGGTGATCTCCAAGACTCAGGCCAACTGTCTGCACACCAATGGCCGTCCAGGAAAGCACCAAAACCAACCAAACCTGATGCATCTGTAAATAGCCGGATCTCCCAATCATTAACAAAATCATCCTGTCATACTGCACTGCCGTTAAAATTTATCAAGAATTGGTCCCAAACCCTCAAATCCTCGTTAATGGGACGTGTAATGGAAACATGTGAATAAATGTTTGTAAGCCCTCTAGTGGCCATGGCGAATCTCTGAGAAAAGACCCTGGCCACTGGAATTACTCTGGACGCAAATGCAAATAGTCCCAGTAAGGACTGAACATCACTCAAAATAACCCTTCTTCGGACCATAAAGTTAGAAATGAGTAACCTCATCCTTAATATTTTTGACACTGGCAATCGGAATTCCATGGCAACAGAATCGATTGTAATTCCCAGGAATTCGATCACTGTCACTGGGCCCATTGTTTTTTCAAGTGCTATAGGAATACCAAATGACATACAAATGTTGAAAAAACAATCTAGCATATCTGAACAAACTTGAACTCCTGCTGGACCAATAAATAAAAAATCATCTAAATAATGCATGGCGCCACCCTGAGGGGAATTTTGTAACAAGACCCGCTGTACAAATGTCGAAAAAGCCTCAAAATAACTGCAAGAGTTGGAAAACCCCATGGGCAAGCACTTATCAAAGTAGAATTGATCCTCAAAAGAGAAACCAAGGGAATTAAAACCGATTGGGTTGACAGGTAAAAGGCGAAATGCTGACTTTATATCCGCCTTCGCCATGAATGTTGCTTTGCCAAAACGTTTTAACAAACACAAAGCTTCTTCAAAGGAAAAATATGACACGGATGACTCAAAATCTGATATCTCATCATTTAGCGAATTACCATGAGTAGGGATGAGCTTCGAGTTCGAGTTGAACTCATGTTCGGCTCGAACATTGCCTGTTCACCCGTTCGCCGAACAGCGAACAATTTGGGGTGTTTGCGGCAAATTCGAAAAGCCGCCGAACACCCTGTAAAAGTCTATGGGAGAAATCTAAAGTGCTAATTTTAAAGGCTTATATGCAAGTTATTGTCATAAAAAGTGTTTGGGGACCCGGGTCCTGCCCCAGTGGACATGTATCAATGCAAAAAAAGTTTTAAAAGCGTCAGTTTTTTCGGGAGCAGTGATTTTAACCACTTGCTTACTGGGCACTTTAACCCCCCTCCTGCCCAGACCAGTTTTCATCTTTCAGCGCTGATGCACTTTGAATGACAATTGCGCGGTCATACAACGCTGTACCCAAATGAAATTTTTATAATTTTTTCCCCACAAATAGAGCTTACTTTTGGTGGTATTTGACCACGTCTCCGGTTTGAATTTTTTGTTAAAAAAAAAAAATACAGATTTTTTTTTATTTTATAGATTTTGTTATAACAATTTCCAAACGGGTAATTTTTCTCCCTTTAGCTGATGAGGCTGCACTGATGGGCACCGATGGGCTGCACTGATGGGCACTGATAAGGCAGCACTGGTGGGCACCGATAAGGCGGCACTGGTGGGCGCCAATAAGGCGGCACTGGTGGGCACTGATAGGTGGCACTGGTGGGCACTGATAGGCGGCACTGGTGGCCACTGAGAAGTGAGACTGAGAGGTGGCACTGATGGGTGGCACTGAAGGGCATTGATAGGTGGCACTGGTGGGCACTGAGAATTGGCACTAAAAGGTGGCATTGGTAGGTGGCACTGATAGCTGGCAGTGATGGGCACTGATGGGTGGCACTGATGGGCACTGATGGGT
Source organism: Rana muscosa (assembly GCA_029206835.1). Classification (NCBI taxonomy): domain Eukaryota; kingdom Metazoa; phylum Chordata; class Amphibia; order Anura; family Ranidae; genus Rana; species Rana muscosa. The sequence goes on from CM055118.1 coordinate 727,487,783, forward strand.
GGCAGTAATGGGCACTGATGGGTGGCAGTAATGGGCACTGATAGGCAGCACTGCTAGGTGGCACTGAGGAGGCATTGATAGGTGGCACTGAGGGGTCATTGATAGGTGGCACTTGTGGGCATTGTTAGATGCCACTTGTGGGCATTGATAGGTGGCACTCTTGGGCATTGATAGGTGGCACTGGTGGGCACTTGCAGGGGGTACTGGCAGGGGTTACTGCTGGCACATAGAGGCAGATGTGCCTCCTTCCTCTTGGGACCGATGTCCCTTTCACACAAGCCGGTGAACGGCTTTTTTTTCTCCTCACGCTATCAACGTGAGGAGAAAGGGGCGGACATCTATTGACGTCCTCCAGGCATTTGGGGTCCACGATGTAGCCGTCATTCGGTTATGGCGCGGATGCCAAGTGGTTAATAATGCTTAAAGTGACACAATAAAAAGTGAAATATTCCTTTAAATTTCATACCTAGGGGGTGTGTATAGTATGCCTATAAAGTAGCGCTTGTTTCCCGTGCTTAGAACTGTCCCTGCACAAAGTGTAATTTCTGAAGGAAAAAAAGTAATTTAAAAGTACTCGCGGCTATAATGAATTGTCGGCTTCCGGCAATACAGAGAAAATTCATTGAAAGTCATTGATAAAAAATAAAAAAAATGCGTGGGGGTCGCCCCAAATTAAATTACCAGGCCCTTCAGGTCTGGTATGGATATTAAGGGGAACCCTGCGTCAAATAAAATAAAAAATGACGTGGGTTCCCCCCAAATATCCATACCAGACCCTTCAGGTCAGATGAGGTTCAGGCTCAAGGTCCGAATACAGGCAGCGAGGTCAGGGCTCAAGGAGAGAGATACCAAGGCAAAGTATGTGAGGGCTTGCCGGGTATTTATGAGACTGCAGTAATTGTCCTATGTAACACCTGAGTGGAGGAGGTGCTGCCTGCCCCACACTGCCGGAATACACCTGCTGGTGGACGCCGGTACTACGGCCCATGGATCAGACAGTGCCACCAGCAGGTGAGATCCTTTATCGTAGATACTGGCTGCAAGAAGGCACCTTCTGGTGGACACTAGTACTGCAATCCATAGAACCAACAGCGCCACCAACGGGTGAACCCTTTCCTGACAAGTATATAGATATTTGGAACCAGTGTATGGCACTGAAGCTTTAAGAACATCGTACCTAATCGCATAACCCCCCCCCCCCCCTTTAAAATGAAGTAGTAGCTGCATAGGATGGACAGCAAGTAGAAGATTTTGCCTGCTACATACCCCAAAGTTTCAGAAACGTTTCCAGGCAACCTCTGTGACCTTTTACAGGAACATTTTAAAAATCTCTGCTTTCCATTGTTGGAAGGACTCCAGAGCAATATGCTTAAAGAGATGCCGGAAACCTTTAGACCTCTTTCACACTGACAGAGTACGCCAGTGGATCCGCCTGCTCAGCAAGCGATCTCTCCACTGATCCCCCCTAAACAGGCAGTTGACAGGTCCAGGTTTCCTCCACTGATGCAGAGTAGACAGAGTGTCCTCTATGAGACAAATGAAAAAGAGCTGTGAAGTGTATGACTCGTGAAGGGTGAGATACTTATTACATGGTATTTGCATTTTGGCAAGTTTATTTGACAAATAGATTTCCTGAATAAAATGTGATTTGGTGGGTAGGAATATTTTTCCCCACCCTTCATCAATTTTCCCTGTATTTTTGAGAATGTTTATGTGAGAATTACATGCAAAAGAATCAGTCACCATCTCAATTCTAACACAGACCATTGTTTTAACAGTTAAAATCAGATTTTATATAGTTTGTAAAATTATGCGTTTAGGTGTAGGCTGGGCTTCTGCCTCCCCCAAGTGGCTCCAATGATGGAGCAACAGTTGAAGATTAAAAGATTGATAAAGGGGTAGGTGGCGCTGCCCGTCGCCTGAAGAATGAACCAGCAACGGTGAGTCACACTTCTCAGGTGAAAGTGCAAGTGCTAGACAAAGGTTAATGTGTATCGGTGATATAAATATTGGTTGATTACCGTATAAACAATGTGTTCTCATCCTAATGTACTTATAAAGTGCAAAAAATGTTGTGTGTGATACTCTTAATAGGTGTTTTTAGTGCTTATTTCCTGGGGTGTGCATATGTATCCCAAGCACACAATAACGTGAAGATAAAACATATAAAAAAAACGAAATCAGTAAATTTCATTAAAAAAACTGTCTATATGTGAAAAACGCATGTTAACATATATATGATTAAGTCCAGTCTTTGGTGCAAACTTTCAAAATTCCCAAGTGACTTGTGAAAATATCCAAAGGGGCTTGTACGTTCACTTAAACACAGATCATGTGCAGGAATTGAAGTGACATTTGTGCTCCCCTTCAGTGCCACATAGGGATGAGCTTCGTGTTCGAGTCGAACATCAGCTGTTTGATCGTTCGAAGAAGATCGAACGTTATGGTCCGTTCGCGCCAAATTCGAGTGGCGCGTCACGGCCCATAATTCACTGCGGCATCGCAGTGCATTGCTGGCTGATGATTGGCCAAGCATGCACTATGACCCGCATGCTTGGCCAATCACAGCGCCGTCTGTACAGAGAGCCGTAATTGGCCAAAGCCAGGGTGGCTTTGGCCAATCATGGCTCAGAGAAGTAGGTACACGCCCCACACTATATAAGGCCGCCTGGAAGTTAGCCTTGTGTAGTGTGTTGGCGTTTGTGAAAGAGACAGTTTCAGAGAGAGAGACAGTGTCATTTATATTGAGTTAGATAGAGCAGGCAGGAGAATCAGTTAGCTGCTGTTATAGTGTGTAGAGGATATATATGCATCCTAGGTGTTGTATATATATTTATACACTGTATTGAGTTTAGCTAGATCCGTTCCTGTTAGTCTCTATACTGTGACAGGCAGGCCGGTGATTGTGCTAGCTGCAGACAGACAGTGTTTCACTTAGTGTACTACTGTGTGCTTTGCATAGCATTCACCTAAAGCTCACCTGGAACTGTTATTCTCTATACTGTGAGAGGCAGGCCAGTGATTGTGCTAGCTGCAGACAGTCAGTGTTTCACTTAGTGTACTACTGTGTGCTTTGCATAGCATTCACCTAAAGCTCACCTGGATACAGTTATTCTCTATACTGTGAATGGCAGGCCGGTGATTGTGCTAGCTGAGACAGTCAATGTTTCACTTAGTGTACTACTGTGTGCTTTGCATAGCATTCACCTAAAGCTCACCTGAATACAGTTAGTATTATAGTGATGTTCTCATAATAAAACCACAAGCAGAGAGCTGCAAGAATTTTCAGTGTACTGTGTCCTCTGCACAGTTTTCACCTAAAACTAACTGAAAACAATTGCTGCTTTTCCCATACTAACACCACAGCAGGCCATTAGTATGTCTGGAAGGCAAACAATGAGAGGCAGACAGTCATGAGGCAATAAAAGAGGGTAAGCAGGCTCTGTGTCTAGAGGCAACAGTGATGCTGGTCGTGGACATGGTGCATTCTCATCAGCACGTGGCCGTGGGAAACGCTTGTCCTTCTTTTCGGCAGCTGGCCATGTTGAGCCGCAACATGCCGAAGACTTTGTAGAGTGGATGACCAAGCCGTCCTCCTCCTCCTCATCCTCTCTCACCCAGGCTCAGGGTACTTTGTCTGGCAAAGCAGCTGCCAAAGCGGCCTCTTCCCTCGGCTCAATGGCATCAGTCACTTCTTCCCTAGCCCCACCATGTCCTCCTGAGGAGTCCCCCGAACTGTTTGACCACAGTGTTGGGTACATGCTCCAGGAGGATGCCCAGCGTTTTTAAGACTCAGATGATGGAAGGCAGTAACGTGAGCTCAGAGAGAGGGGGTAGTAACGTGAGCCCAGAGAGAGGGGGTGCCCAACAAGGTCAGCTATCTGGCAGTCATGTTCCCCCAGCTGCAGCATACTGCCAGATTGGCTCCAGTGATGAGGAGGGAGGGGATGATGAGGTCACTGACTCCACGTGGGTGCCTGATAGGAGAGAGGAGGAGGAAGAGGAGGAGGAGGAGGAGGAGGAGGAGGCACATCTCCAACGAGGCAGGATGCCCTCCAGGGGCCAGCTTAAGGGAAGCACACCAACTGCATCACACCACAGAGCTCTGCATGTGCAGGGCGCTGCTGTCTCTGCACGTTATTCCAAAAGTTCGTGGTGTGGGCCTTTTTTCAGACGTGTGCAACAGATCGCACCATTGCCATTTGCAACATATGTCTAAAGCGTATCTCGCGTGGCCAAAACATCAGCCGCTTGGGCACCACGTGCTTGACCAGACATATGTTGACCTGCCATGCAGTCCGTTGGCAAGCACACCTAAAAGACCCACACCAAAGAACAAGGCGGACCTCTCCTTGATCCTCATCAGCTGGGATCTCCAACCCCACTATACCTTCAGTCCTCTCTGAAACCTGCACTGAGAGGAATGAAGGTGTAGAATTAGGTGTGTCACAGCCAAGTACTTGCGGGCAATCTGCTATTGGTACACCAACGTCAGATTGTACCAGGCAAATTTCCCTGCCCCAGCTGCTGCACCGCCCCAAGAAGTTCGCTCCTAGCCATCCACATGCCCAGCGGTTGAATGCTAGCTTGGCTAAATTGCTAGCACTACAACTGCTGCCTTTTCAGTTGGTAGACTATGCCCCCTTCCGTGAGTTCGTGGAATGTGCGGTTCCTCAGTGGCAGGTTCCCAAACGCCACTTTTTCTCACGGAAGGCGATTCAGGCTCTCTACCGGCATGTGGAAGGCAATGTCTTGGCCTCGCTGGACAGAGCGGTCAGCAGGAAGGTGCATATTACCGCTGACTCATGGTCCAGCAGGCACGGACAGGGACGTTACCTATCTTTCACGGCGCATTGGGTGACTCTGCTGGCAGCTGGGAAGGATGCAGGACAAGGTGCAGTAGTGTTGGAGGTTGTTCCACCACCACGCCTCCAAAATGTTACTACTGGTGATTCTGACACATCTCTCTTCTCCACCCCCTCCTCTTCTTCTTCCATGGCCTCTTCCTGTGCTGATTTGTCCTCGGAACCAGCGGTGCTCCGTAGGCGTTCAAGGGGCTACGCCAGTGCGCAGGCAAAAAGATGCCATGCGGTGCTTGAGCTGGTGTGTTTGGGGGAAAGGAGCCAGACTGGGGCAGAGATTCTGTCAGCTCTGCAGGGGCAGGCTCAGAGGTGGTTGACGCCACGCCAGCTTAAGCCAGGAAAGGTGGGTTCCGACAATGGCACCAACCTCCTCTCCGCCCTCCGACAGGCACAACTGACCCATGTGCCCTGTTTGGCTCATGTCCTTAACTTGGTGGTGCAGCGGTTCTTGGGCAGGTACCCAGGCTTACAGGAGGTCCTGAAGCAGGCCAGGAAACTCTGTGGGCATTTCCGCCGATCATATAATGCCAGTGCTCGGCTGGCTGAGCTGCAAAAGGATTACAACCTGCCCAAGAACCGCCTAATCTGTGACATGCCCACCAGGTGGAACTCTACGTTGGCCATGCTGCAGCGGCTGCACATGCAGCAGAGGGCCATCAATGAGTATCTCTTGCAATATGGCACCAGGACAGGGTCAGGGGAGCTTGGATTTTTTCCCCACGCCAGTGGGCCATGATCAGGGATGCATGCACTGTCCTGGCTAGGGTTGAGCGGACACCTGGATGTTCGGGTTCGACGGGTTCGGCCGAACTTCGGAAAAAAGTTCGGGTTCGGGACCGAACTTTAACCCGAACCCGGACCCGAACCCGAACCCCATTGAAGTCAATGGGGACCCGGACTTCTAAGGACTAAAAAGGCTCTAAAAAAGTAATGGAAAGGGCTAGAGGGCTGCAAATGGCAGCAAAATGTTGTTAAGAGCATGGCAAGTGCTCTGCAAACAAATGTGGATAGGGAAATAACTTAAAATAACATAAAAAAAGAAAAAAATATGCTGGAGGCCCCCTTTTCAGCAGAAGAGGTACGGGAAGTCATTAAGAACCTCAGAAACTCAACGGCACGATGCCACACATATGGTGGGAATGCCCCAGAATACGCCCTTTCTGGAATAAATTATTCAATTTAATGGATAAGCTAGTGGGAAAATAAAATACTTTGAAATAAAAATGTAGCGGGGTGCTAAATTTAAGGGAAGTGTTTGAGTGGTTAAATAGGCTCAAACACCCTAATTCTGTAGGATTCATGGACCATTTTGTCCTCGGGGGACAGTATTGGTGTGCAGTTCCCTGCAGCCTACAGGTGGCGCTGCCATGGTAGGCTAGGGTTGAACCGCCGATACAGTGCTGTGCCTTTTGTGTCCCCTCTTGGCAGTAGTACAGCGGGGCGGGGAACCTGCTGTGCATGCCGGGAGAGCATATAAAAGGGGCAGACCTTTGGCCTGGGGGCTGATGTCCAGTGGGGTCCACGCCCAGGTGCCTTCGGCCTGGGTGCATGTGTTCCTGTTCCATCTCGGGTACCTTTAGCCCGGGGTGAGGTACTATCCTGGAGTTCCTGCTGCCCTGGGTATGGAGGCCTAGGTGCGGGAGTAAAGCCTGGAGTCCAGAGCCTTCGTCTGGAGTCCGCTAAGGGTCGAGGAGTCTTAGGGTGCCGCCTCGTGTAGGGGACCATGTTCCAGGGAAGGGAGGATCATTCTGATGGACCGATGCGGGAGTCACGGTGAAAGAAGGGTCTGTTGACTCCCTGGAGAGATGTCTTCCCCTTGATATGGGCTAGGTTCGTAGAAGGAGAAGCTCAAGGTCATCTTGACTGTATCAGAGGCCTTATTCACCCGGCCCGTGGCAGGGGCCTTATACACCCTGGTCTGTGGCAGAGACCAAAGTTCTCCAGGTCCGTGGCAGGGGCCTTGTACACCCGGTCTGTGGCAGAGACCAACCTCAAGGTCTGTGGCAGAGACCGTGCACCTAAAACTGTTTGAGAAACCTAAGCAGTGAAGTGAATGTGCTACGTTTGTGCCTGGACCTCCTCCACACCTTAAGCTGTCCTGTTTCTTTGCTCTAACCTTTTCTATCCGAGTAGAGTTTATTTTGCCATGAGAGAATAAGAGTTGTAATTTCAGCTGGTGTGGACATTGACTTTACTGGGAATTAAAGGACTTGCCTCTACCTACAGTAGAGGTGAGAATCATCCTCTGGAGGAGTTTTGACTCCGGCTGTGGACACGGCCCGTCAAGTACACCGCTCAACCTCTTTATATAGGAGGGTACAGGCTGGTAGTGCGGTGTGCCTTTCTCCCTCCTGCGAGGAGCCAACAACATAAAGGCAGGTAAGGGGGAAAGGATCTGTGCGCTACAAAAAAATAAAATAAAAATTATAATCTTGACCTAGGAGGAGGAGGTCCATATGGAGTAGGAGGTTGAGGTGGCGGTGGATGTGGCTGTGTAGGTGGAAGCGGCGGTGGAGGAGGACGAGGTAGCCAACACTGGTTCAAAAATACAACAATGGCTGGGTAAGGCCGGTGATGTGTCGAATTCTGTCCCCCGTCAAATAGTGTCCACCCTTTACTGCGCTTGCTCAGTATGTAGGACAAGGGGATTTCGAAAATCTCCCAAGATGAACGGCGCCTGCGTGGTGAGTTCAGGTGAAGGCCACACCATCCATGGTTCAAGCCGAGCCAAGTGAGGCCGTGCCCGAAGCGTGGCGATCAAACCGAGCCCGTGAGGGGCCCTGTTACTATGTGCTACCGTATGTCCACTTGGATGGTGGGGCTTGAACCTGCACTCACAGCGCAGGCGCCGTTCATCTTCGGAGATTTTGTGAATCTCCTTGTCCTCTGTACTGCGCAAGCGCTGCGCCTTCGCAGTATGGGCCGGACACAATCCGATGGCCGGACAGTTTTTGTCACAACACCGGTATACATGTCTATTCTGCACAAGGTACGGACAAGTCCTGTGGGATCCATGCCTGGTTCATTTTAATGAACGTGAGCTTGTCCACATTGGCTCTGGACAGGCGGCTGCGCTTGTCTGTGATAACGCCCCCTGCCGTGCTAAATACACGTTCAGATAATACACTGGCTGCAGGGCAGGCCAGCACCTCCAAGGCATAAAGGGCAATCTCAGGCCATGTGCCCAATTTGGAGACCCAGAAGTTAAAGGGGGCAGACCCATCATCCAGTACGTGTAGGCCTGTGGACACATACTGCTCAACCATGTTGGTGAAATGCTGCCTCCTGCTAAGACGTTCCATCTCAGTTGGTGGTGCTGGTTGTTGTGGCGTGCTGACAAAGTTTTTCCACATTTCAGCCATGCTAACCCTGCCTTCTGAGGTGCTGCCGGTGCCCCGGCTGCGTTGGCGACCTCTTCCTCCTCCTCTGCCTTCGCCTTGTGCTTCCACCGTACGCCCGCTGTCAGGTGGGAATGCCACCAGCAGCGCGTCTACCAGCGTGCGCTTGTACTCGTGCATCTTACGATCCAGCTCCAGTGAGGGAATTAAGGACGGTACGTTGTCCTTGTAACGGGGATCCAGCAGGGTGGCCACCCAGTAATCAGCACCAGTTAAAATGTGGGCAACTCGGCGGTCATTGCGGAAACACTGCAGCATGTAATCGCTCATGTGTGCCAGGCTGCCCAGAGGCAAAGAAAAGCTGTCCTCTGTGGGAGGTGTAGCGTCTGTGTCCTCTGTATCCCCCCAGCCACGCACCAGTGATGGCCACGAGCTGATCTGGGTGCCACCCTGCTGTGAAAATGGCTCCTCCTCCTCCTCCATCTCCTCCTCCACCTCGTCATCCTCCAGAACTGTGCCTTTTCTGCCGGACAATTGTGTACCTGGCGTTTGTTGGTGCAGGAACCCACCCTCGTAGCCACTTGTGAAAGACTGCCCTGAAAGCCTTTGAAATGATCCCGCTTCCTCCTCCTCCTCCTCATCCTCCTGTGCCACATCCTCTTCCATCATCGCCCGAAGCGTTTTTTCAAGGAGGCATAGAACTGGGATAGTAACGCTAAGAACGGCATCATTGGCACTGGAAATGTTGGTGGAGTACTAGAAACAGCGCAACAAGGCACACAGGTCTCGCATGGAGGCCCAGTTATTGGTGGTGAAGTGGTGCTGTTCCGCAGAGCGACTCACGCGTGATTGCTGCAGCTGAAACTCCACTATCGCCTGCTGCTGCTCGCACAGTCTGGCCAGCATGTGCAAGGTGGAGTTCCACCTTGTGGGCACGTCACATATGAGGCGGTGAGCGGGAAGGCCGAAGTTACGCTGCAGCGCTGACAGGCGAGCAGCAGTAGGGTGAGAACGCCGAAAGTGCGCACAGACAGCCCGCACTTTCTGCAGCAGCTCTGGCATATTGGGGTAATTTTTAAGGAACCTCTGGACCACCAAGTTCAGCACATGCGCCAGGCAAGGGATGTGCGTCAAACCGGCTAGGCCCAGAGCTGCTACGAGATTTCGCCCATTATTGCACACCACCAGGCCGGGCTTGAGGCTCACTGACAGCAACCACTCATTGGTCTGTTGTTCCATGTCCCTCCACAACTCCTGCGCGGTGTGGGGTTTTTCCCCCAAACAGGAAAGTTTTAAAACTGCCTGCTGTCGTTTACCCCTGGCTGTGCTGAAGTTGGTGGTGAAGGTGTTACACTGACCGGATGAGGAGGCGGTAGAGGATGAGGAAGCGGAGTAGGAGGCAAACTGAAGCGCCCTGCAATCCTCGGTGGTGGAAGGACATGCGCCAAACTGCTATCTGCCTCAGGCCCAGCCGCCACTGCATTTACCCAGTGTGCTGTTAGGGAGATATAACGTCCCTGACCGTGCTTACTGGTCCACGCATCCGTAGTTAGGTGGACCTTGCCACAGATGGCGTTGCGCAGTGCACACCTGATTTTGTCCCCCACTTGGTTGTGCAGGGAAGGGATGGCTCGCCTGGAAAAATAGTGGCGGCTGGGCACGACGTACTGTGGGACAGCCAATGCCATCAGGCTTTTAAAACTCTGCGTCTCCACCATACGGAATGACAGCATTTCAAAGGCCAGGAGTTTTGAAATGCTGGCATTCAGGGCCAGGGATCGCGGGTGGCTAGGGGGGTACTTCCTCTTCCGCTCCAATGTTTGGGAGATAGAGAGCTGAACGCTTCCATGGGACATTGTGGAGATGGTTGGTGACCCAGGTGGTAGTGTTGCTGGCAGATCCTCTGTTTGCGGGGTGGCAGGTGCCACTGTCACTACAGAGGTGGATGAAGAGGCCGAGACTGCAGCAGAAGAGGAAGTAGGAGGAGCCAGAGACCTTTCTTGGTTTTTGAGGTGTCTACTCCACTGCAGCTCGTGCTTTGCACTTAGATGCCTGGTCATGCAGGTTGTGCTCAGGTTGAGAACGTTTATGCCTCGCTTCAGCTTCTGATTGCACAGCCTGCAAACCACTCGTGTCTTGTCATCAGCACATTGTGTGAAGAACTGCCACGCTAGGGAACTCCTTGGACCTGGCTTTGGTGTGCTCGGTCCCTTGCTGCGTTGGGCAGTAGCAGACATACTGTCTAGGGGACAGACGCTCCGCTTTTGCACCCTGCTCCCTCTTCTGCTGTGCTGGTGGCTCTGTGCGACCACCGCCTCTTCCTCCAAACTACACTGGTCACCTGCATAACGTTCATTCCATGTGGGGTCGAGGACCTCATCGTCCTCCACATCATCTTCCACCCAGTCTTCACCCCTGCCCTCCTTGTCTGTCTGCACAATTGCGAAAGCAGCAGCAGTTGGCACCTGTGTTTCGTCATCATCCGAGACGTACTGCGATGGTCCTCCCATGTACTCATAATGAAACATAAGTGGTTGGGCATCGGTGCACTCAATCTCTTCCACTTCTGGGGCAGGGTTGGTGGATGGCCCTGGGAAACACTGCTAACAGAGTCATCGAAAAGCAGAAGAGACTGCTGCATGATTTGGGGCTCAGACTGCTTGGCTGATTTGCAAGGGGGTGAGGTGAAAGACTGATGGACATGGGTTTCAGGTGCCAACTCTGATCTTTCATCAGAAGAGTGGGTGGGAGACAATGTGAAGGAACCCAAGGCACTGTCAGCAACCCAATCTACTATCGCCTATACATGTCCTGGCCTAAACATTCGTACAGCCTCATTAGGCGCGACAAAATACCGCCGCAGGCTCGGTCGCCTACTCGCACCTGAGGAAGGTGTTTCACTTGTGCGTGTATCTGGCACAGATCCACCACGTCCTCTCCCTGCAACAGGAGCTCCACCAGCAGCACCACGACCGGGGCCACCACGTCCCTTTGACCTTCTCCTCATATTTTCCAAATTTAGGATGTTGCCCTAAATGGGTGTTTTTGGAAGAGCAGAACACACCCACAGTACGTAACCGCTGAATCGCACAGCTACAGAACTGCAGAAAATGCTATTAAAAAAAAATGTTTTTTTTTTAGTATAGCACAGTAGAAGAAAACTATTTAGAAATTGTTTATTTCACACACCTCCAAATATGTATAACACACTGCAAACTATTTTTTGTGCCCCTAAATGGCGTTTTTTGGAAGAGCAGAACACACCCACAGTACGTAACCGCTGAATCGCACAGCTACAGAACTGCAGAAAATGCTATTCAAAAAAAAAATTATTTTTTTTAGTATAGCACAGTAGGAGAAAACTATATAGAAATTGTTTATTTCACACACCTCCAAATATGTATAACACACTGCAAACTATTTTTTGTGCCCCTAAACGGCATTTTTTGGAAGAGCAGAACACACCCACAGTACGTAACCGCTGAATAGCACAGCTACAGAACTGCAGAAAATGCTATTCAAAAAAAATGTTTTTTTTTTTTAGTATAGCACAGTAGAAGAAAACTATTTAGAAATTGTTTATTTCACACACCTCCAAATATGTATAACACACTGCAAACTATTTTTTGTGCCCCTAAACGGCGTTTTTTGGAAGAGCAGAACACACCCACAGTACGTAACCGCTGAATCGCACAGTTACAGAACTGCAGAAAATGCTATTCAAAAAAAATGTTGTTTTTTTAGTATAGCACAGTAGGAGAAAACTATATAGAAATTGTTTATTTCACACACCTCCACATATGTATAACACACTGCAAACTATTTTTTGTGGCCCTGAATGGCTCTTTTTGCAAGCGTACATTAAAGTGCAAATGTTTTATTTATTTATTTTTTTGCCCTAAACGGGTCTTTTTTTGCACGAGCAAAATAAAATGCAAATTTTTTATTTTTTTTGCCCTATGGGTCTTTTGGAAAAGAGCACAATAAAGTGCCTTTTTTTCCCCCTAAAAGTTAGATTTTCTCTGACACTGGGCTCATGGCAGTGTAAAAAGACTGCACTGCAACACAAACAGGTAAACCTATGCAGATCGCTGATTTTAATCTCTGAATCTGGACTCCTATATAATATTCTCTCTCCCTGAAAGCACCAACAGGAACCTGGCCCTACACTACACTATCTCTCTATCTTTTCCCTCAGATTGCAGAATCAGGACTACCTCCTGTATTTTTCTATCTCTCCCTAAAAGCAGCAGCAGCAGACTAGATCCTCTCCCTATCTATTCTGAAGCAGAGTGACGTGTGTGCTGTGTGCCTCTAGCTTATATAGAAGCTGGGTCACATGTTGCACTGACCAATCACAGCCATGCCATTAGTAGGCATGGCTATGATGGCCTCTAAGGGCACACCAGCTAATCAAAAGGTGATTGGCTGGCCCCTGAAGCATTTCTAAATGCGTAATTAGATTGCCGAACCCGAACCCGGACTTTTGCTCAAAGTCCGGGTTCGGGTTCGGGTTCGGGAAAAAGCTAAAGTTCGGGTTCGCTCAACACTAGTCCTGGCACCTTGAGGAGGCCACTAGGATGGTGAGCAGTGACAGTGCATGCATCAGTGACACTGTCCCGCTTGTCCACCTGTTGGAGCACACGCTGCGTGGAATAATGGACAGGGCACTTGAGGCAGAACAGAGGCAGGAAGAGGAGGACTTCCTTACCTTTCAAGGCCTCATTTATCCAGACAGTGTTCCTGCTGGCCCGGCTATCACACAGGAAGAGGATGAGGAGGAGGAGGATTGTGTCAGCATGGAGGTGGAGACTAGCACTCAGCATCAGCAGCAGTCTTCAAGGGATAAATTACAGTCCCAAGACACCCATGGACTTGTACATGGCTGGAAGGAGGTGGCTGTGGATCATGTCGTCCTCAGTGACCCAGAGGACTCGGGACCGAATGCCTCAGCAAACCTACGCTGCATGGCCTCCCTGATCCTGCAAAGCCTGTGTAAGGATCCTCGTATTCGTGCGATCAAGGAGAGGGATCATTACTGGCTGGCAACCCTCCTTGATCCACGTTACAAGGTTAAGGTTGTGGACCTTATCTTGCCATCGCAGAGGGAGCAGAGGATGAGGCATCTTTGGGAGGCCTTGCAGAAAGGTCTGTGCAACGCGTTCCCAGAGACTGGGAGGTTACAAATTCCTGGTCCTGGACAACGTATTGCTGAGGCTTCGGTCAGTCAAAGAAGGAGCGGTGGAGAAGGTGACCGTCTGACCGATGCATTCAGACAATTTTTTAGTCCACAGCCCCAAGGTATGATTGGTTTCAGCAACCATCGCCAGTGTCTGGTTTACATGGTGCAGGAATACCTAGGGGCAAGATCAGACTTGGACACCTTTCCCACCGAAAATCTTCTGGGTTACTGGGTCTTGATAATGGATCACTGGCCAGAGCTTGCACAGTATGCAATTGAGATACTGGCCTGTCCTGCATCCAGCGGAACGCACATTCAGTGCTGCTGGAGGCTTTGTAGCCAATCACAGGGTGCGCCTGTCAACCGACTCGGTCGATCGACTGACCTTCATAAAAATGAATCAGTCTTGGATCACCACCAACTACCAGGCACCTGATGCTGATGTAACAGAATAATTTTCTTTGAAATGGCAGATCCCTTCAAGACTGCCTATGCTGATGCAGAGTGACTATACTGTTATGCTGAGTGACTCTTCCTCCTCAATAATCATGCTGATAGTTTGAAAGAACATTTTTGGTTCTGGGCACCGCCACCAGTGGCTAAGGCCCAATTTTTCAGCCCCTGTTTAACAGGGGCGTGTAATTACAATTTTTGATGCAATACTTTGCAACAGGGCTCATTGCTGCACTCTAAGTACAATATCTGTGAGGGGTTGCAGAGTTGTGGCACCAGCACCAGTGCCTAAGGCCCAATTTTTCTGACCCTGTTCAACAGGGGCATGTAATTACAATTCTTGATCTAATATTTCACAGCTAGGCCCATTCCTGCGCCCACCAAGAGTAACTGTGAGGACTCACAGTGTTGTGGCAACACCACCACCACGGAAGGCCCAATTTTTCTGCCCCTGTTCAACAGGGGCATGTGATTACAATTCTTGATCTAATAATTCACAGCTGGGCCCATTCCAGCGCCCACCAAGAGTAACTGTGAGGGCTTACAGTGTTGTGGCAACATCAACACCTAAAAGGCAAATTTCTGCAGAGTATATATGGCAGGCCCCTACTTTCAAACATCCAACTTACGACTCCTACTTGCAAACGGAAGGAGACAACAGGAAGTGAGAGGAAATCTACCCCTAGGAAGGCAAATTCTCTCCTGTAAGAGTTAATATGGGGAAAAGGTGTCTCCTCTCCACTGATGCTTTATCACCAATCCTTGTTTCAATAAAAAAAACAAATTTTCCAAAAACATTTCTCATTGGGATGGAAAGTGAGGTGAAATGTTCTGAACAGGTGCACAGACAGCAAAACAAATGTTACAGGGGTGATAAACCTTCCCTATGTTCTCCAAAAAGATTAAAAATAGTTTTTTTTGGCTACAGCTACTGTACACTTAAAAAATTTACCTGTTACAAATTACAAACAGATTGTACTTAAAAACAAACCCACAGTCCCTGTCTTGTTTTCACTGCCTGTATACTGCTGTTCAGAGTATATTGGGCCTTTTTTTATTTTGGGTGTGGGGTTCCCCTTACTATCCATGCAAGACCCAAAGGGTCTGGTAAGGGGCTGGGGTGATGGGGTAGCCATGCCATTTTTCTCAATGATTTTCATCCATATTGCCGGGACCAGACATTACATAAAAGCCGCAAGCAGTTTTAAATGGCTTTTTTTCCTTTAGAAATTTCATTTTGTGCAGGGACAGTTCTAAACACGGGAAACACGTGCCACTTCACAGGCATGCTTTAGACACCCCCCAGGTACGATATATAAAGGAATATTTCACTCTTTTTTTTTTCACTTTATGCATCATTAAAATCACTGCTCCCAAAAAAACTACCATTTTTAAAAATGATTTTTACATTGATACATGTCCCCTGGGGCAGGACCCGGGTCCCCAAACACTTTTTAGGACAATAACATGCATATTAGCCGTTATAATTAGCACTTTAGATTTTGAACGTTCGCGTCCATTGTATTTAATAGGGTTCTAAAGTTTGTGTGAACTTTCGGTCCGTTCGAAGGTTCTGGTGCGAACCGAACGGGGGGGGGGGGGGGGTGTTCGGCTCATCCCTAGTGCCACACTCACCAGATCCTCACACTCCTGCAGGGGTAAACCGCATATAGTAGTAGGTATAATTATAGTATCCAGAATGATCACCTCCTCCGTGGCACTTCAAAACCGTGGGGTATCCTGATTTAAAAGCAGATAGATGTGTGCTGAGAAAATCTATGTGATCACTGATGATTTATATTGGAAGAGAAATATTTCCCTCTTGATAGGTGTAGCACATCTGTGTGTATGCTCATAAAAGGGTATTTTCTTTAAAAAAAATAAATAAAAATCTGCGTGCACAATGGCTGTTTTTGTATTTACAAAACATTAGCGCCTGTAGCGCAACCCTATTTGCCATTTACTATAGTGTTGTCCGCGGACGGGAGGAGGCGCTCAGTGTGCCACTATGGACCTGGCGCACGGCATGTTAAACTCTAAATATAAAGAAGCTGGAAGTGAGAATATAATGGGGGTGATGTGGGGTGATGTGAGGAAGTGTAGTGACACCTGCCCAAATAACTAATATGCCCAAAATAGAGTGAAAAAGTTACTTTTTCAAAACCAGCCCGCTGCGCCGGCAAGTACGATTAGAGCTGTGGGAGGTTTTTTTGAGCTCAGCGCGGGAATTTTCCTTGTTTTCTTGCACCAAGACACTGCGCCGGCAAAATCTTAGTAAATGTCAAGTCACGTAACTCAATTTGCATAAGTTGAACAGGCGCAGCTCTGAACTTCCCAGTACGCCAGCAAAATGACATTTCTAAAGGAAAAAAAAAGGCATTTAAAAGCACCCGCGGCTATAATGAATTGTCGGCTCCCGGCAATATAGAGAAAAGTCATTGAAAGTCTTTGATAAAAAAAAAAAAAAAGCGTGGGGGTCCCCCAGAATTCAATTACCAGGCCCTTCAGGTCTGGTATAGATATTAAGGGGAACCCCACCGCAAATTTAAAAAAAAAAATGGCGTGGGGTTCCCCCAAATATCCATACCAGGCCCTTCAGATCTGGTGTGGATTTTAAGGGGAACTCCACCCCAAATTCTAAAAAAAATGTTGTGGAGTCCCCCCAAAAATCCATACCAGACCCTTATCCGAGCACGCAACCTGGCCGGCCGCAGGGGAAGAGGGGGGGATGAGAGAGCGGCCCCCCTCCCTCCTGAACCGTACCAGGCCACATGCCCTCAACATGGGGAGGATGTCCCCATGTTGATGGGGACAAGGGCCTCATCCCCACAACCCTTGCCCGGTGGTTGTGGGGGTCTGCGGGCGGGGGGCTTATCGGAATCTGGAAGACCCCTTTAACAAAGGGGACCCCCAGATCCCGCCCCCCCATGTGAATTGGTAATGGGGTACATTGTACCCCTACCATTTCACGAAGAAAGTGACAAAATGTAAAAAATGACAAGAGCCGGTTTTAGACAATTCCTTTATTAATGTCTTTTCCTTTCTTTCATCCTCTTCCATCTTCTTCTTCTTCCATCTTCTTCTCCCATGTTCTTCTTTTCTCCATTCGGGTTTCTTCCTCCATCTTCCTCTTCATCTTCCTCTTCATCTTTATCTTCATCTTCCTTTGGTCTTCTCGTCCGCATCTTGCTCCGGCTTCTTCTTTCTTCTTCGGCCGCTCCGTTTTAATTGGAGGTTCCCACTGTACGACGCTTCAGTTCTCCTCTTGGTCCCACGGGGAAAGTCCCCGTGAAATCCATGTGCGTCAGAGGGGGGCGGGGTCACCAGGTGGCAGCGGACCCAGAGGAGAACTGAAGAACTGAAGCGTCGCACAGCGGGAACCTCCAATTCAAACGGAGCGGCCGAAGAAAGAAGAAGGGAAGACGCCGGAGCAAGATGCGGACGAGAAGACCGAAGGAAGAAGGAAGATGAAGATAAAGATGAAGATGAAGAACAAGATGGAGGAAGAAACCCGAATGGAGAACAGAAGAAGATGGAAGAAGAAGATGGAAGAAGAAGAAGATGGAAGAAGAAGATGGAAGAAAGGAAAATACATTAATAAAGGAATTGTCAAAAACCGGCTCTTGTCATTTTACCCCATTACCATTTCACATGGGGGGGGCGGGATCTGGGGGTCCCCTTTGTTAAAGGGGGCTTCCAGATTCCGATAAGCCCCCTGCCCGCAGACCTCCACAACCACCGGGCAAGGGTTGTGGGGATGAGGCCCTTGTCTCCATCAACATGGGGACATCCTCCCCATGTTGAGGGCATGTGGCCTGGTACGGTTCAGGAGGGAGAGGGGGCCGCTCTCTCGTCCCCCCCTCTATTCCTGCAGCCTGCCAGGTTGCATGCTCGGATAAGGGTCTGGTGTGGATTTTTGGGGGTACTCCACACCATTTTTTTTTTATTTGGGGTGGAGTTCCCCTTAAAATCCATACCAGATCAGAAGGGCCTGGTATGGATATTTGGGGGAACTGCACGCATTTTTTTTTAAATTTGCGGCAGAGTTCCCCTAATATCCATTCCAGACCTGAAGGGCCTGGTAATTGAATTTGGGGGACCCCCACGCTTTTTTTTTGTGTTATCAAAGACTTTCAATGACTTATCTGTATTGACGGGAACCAGCAATTCATTACAGCCGCGAGTTCTTTTAAATGACTATTATTTTACTTTAGAAATGTCATTTTGCTCTCGAACTGTTATAAACATGGAAAACATGTGCTACTTTACAGGCATACTATAGACACCCCGCGGGTATGATATTTAGGGCCAGTTCACACCGGATGCAGTGCAGTGTGTTTTTTTTGATGCATGAAAAACGCAAAGAAAGTTCATCACATTAATGCCAATGGCATAGGTCACACCACTGCAGTCCGTTCCAGTGCGTTTCATAAAGGAAAAAAAAATGGTCATGCTGCATTTTTTAGGTACAGAACTGTACTGGACCGCAGTAAAACACATCAAAAATGCATCAAAGACGCACTGCAACACACTTGTCCTAAGTGAAAAGAGGGGGAAAAAAACACTGGACTGCATCAAAAACGCATCAAAAATGCACTGGAACACACTTGTCCTTCTCTTTGGTTAATAAAAAAGAGGGGTGAAAAAAAAGCACTGGACTGCATCAAAAACGTAACAAAAATGCACTGGAACGTGTCAAAAATGCGCATGCAGAAAAGCACCTGGAACGCATCCAGACTGCGTTTCTATGGTGTGAACTAGGGCCAGTTCACACCATAGAAACGCAATCAGGATGTGTTCCAGGTGCTTTTCTGCATGCACGTTTTTGATGCGTTCCTTTGCATTTTTGTTACGTTTTTGATGCAGTCCAGTGCTTTTTTTCCACCCCTCTTTTTTTATTAACCAAAGAGAAGGACAAGTGTGTTCCAGTGCGTTTTTGGTGCATTTAGGTGTGTTCCTGTGCGTTTATGATGCGTTTTGCTGCATTCCAGTACAGTCCAGTGCAGGTAAAATGCAGCATGTTCTACTTTTTTGGGGGAACTGGAACGCACTGGAACAAACACTGCCATTTAGAACCATATAACCAACTTTCCATGCATTTTTGATGCATAAAAACGCAATGGACTGCATGTGGTGTGAAATGGCCCTTAAGCAATTTGGCATATTTAAAGGCACTTCTCTTTGTTTTGTTTTTGGTGTTGTCCAAATTGGTGACATTGATATATGTCCCTTAGGGTGGGACCTGGGCCCCCATTTTAAGGCCAATAACTAGAAGAAAAGGCAGCCAAGTGGGGACTAGCAAAATTAACAAGTCAGTTCCCATAGACTGCAATTGTATTTGTTGGTAAGTGGGGGGGGGGGGGGTGATTGTCCCATCCCTAATTTTGTAGCATGCTGGATGATGTGCTTAATTTTGGATTGGGGGGGTTATTTTCTGCTAGCTGCATTTGAGTTCTTCTGAGCATGCCCAGCCTGTTAGATTTTTTTTGGTGCTTTTTGTGTGTGAACAGCACCTGGATATTTCGGGGCATGTTCAGAGATTGTTTTTATGGGTTAGTAATTGAAGGACATCCTTAACAGGTGTAGCCACTTTGAAGTTCAGTCTCTACATTGGGTGAACTCGCATTTTGGGTGTTTCATGGACTGTGCATGTGTTTTCAATTGTCTCATTAGCTCACAAACATAGGTTATATAAAGCTCACAGTTAAGATTCCCTCTCTTGCCCTGAAAAGAGGCAAGTGTGTGTGTGTGTGTGTCCGTCAAAATGTACATTTTGGTGTCCTTATCGAGTTTGTAACACATGTATTTTATTTGTTATGTCTTTGCAAAACAGGTGTTTGGTTTATTTTGTGGATAGTATTTTTTTGTGTGGTGGAGATATGTTCCCCTGAAATAATTTTGATGTTGTTAATGTTTGTCGTTTGTTCACTTTGATTTAATTGTCTGTGCTGCACTATTTAGCCAAATCTTTATTAAGATGTTGTGAGTCTGTAACTGTTTCAAATTGACCCTGTTTTTTTATTTTTTATTGCTTATTTTTTATTATTCTTTGTTTTGTTGACCAATAAAATTTGATGCAAAGTTTTGAGGTTTGTTTTGCGTTTTCTTTGCAACAAATGTGACAGCTGATTGGCATGTCAAAACAACAGGTGTGATTTGTCTACCCTGGTGCCTTCATGCTAGCATATGCATGTATTGTATTGTGTGCTGCCATGGAGAGTCACCAGGAAATGAAAAATACAGAGCGGTAAGTATTCAATTTTCCTTTTTTACTGTAGTGGTTCTCAGCCTCAGTCCTCAAGTACCCCCAACAGGACATGTTTTGTGAATTTATCTCATGGAGAATTGCTGTCCAAAATACCAAACCATTGACTGTGATTTAAAGCACATGTGCAAGATGAAGGAAAACCTGCAAACATGGCCTGTTGGGGGTACTTGAGAAGCACTGATTTAGAGCACTGCACTTAAAAATAGCTCAAGGCAATACAATTCTAATTGTGGGCATTTTTAGGGAAACAAAGTAAGTGTTAGAACCCCTGCTTGTGTGTTTTTTTTATTTATTTTTTAAAGGTTGGGCTTTGTGTCCCCTTGTAGTAAAATTGGCTTCACTTCCTGTCACACAGCTAAACAGGAAGTGAAGGTAAAACCCTACTAATGTCTTTTCTTGGGGACACACAGATCAATCTAACTAGTGTCCCCATTAAGAAAATTGCACTCTAGGACTTTGTTGTGTACACCCCAAATCATTGGGTAGTTTGGGGTTTAGTAAAGACAAATCCACTCTGCAGTAAAAGTGTAGCTGCTGAAAATCTGAGGGATCACTGGTGATTGTAACATCCAATCATGTAAAAGCAAAGATGGTGTTTTTTTGTTTGCTTGCATTTCCCTTTCGGATATCCAGCAAGTGCACTTGTAGTGCAAAGTAGATTTGCCTTTATTAAATAAACCCCAAAGTCCAAAAAAACTAATAATTTGAGGTGTTACCCGCAAAATGCTGGAGTGCAATGTACATAATGGGGAAAGTATTTAGATTGACCTGTGTGTCCCCAAGGAAAGACATTGGTAGGGATTTCCCCTCACTTCCTGTGTGGCTATGTGATAGGAAGTGAATTATTTGGAAGGATAAAGTGGCCAAATTTGGGAGTTGTCTTCACCGTATCAGGGGTGCAGACATCCCCAAAAATTGTCTAGACTTGTAATTCCTCTGCACTCTATCCCCAAGCAAAAATAAGAAAGGATTTCATTTAGTTTAACTTTGCAAAGACACATTCCTAAGTTGAATTGTGATGCATGTCAATGGCCCATTTAGACCCTGTTTAATCACTTGAGATCAGCGCTATAACTCGGGTGATGACAGATCCAAGTAAGGGGCCGATCCCTGCCCTTTACCATGTGATCAGCTGTCAGCCAATGACAGCTGATCACGTGATGTAAACAAAAGCTGGGTAATGGTTTTTGTTTTCTCCTTGTGCTGACAGCGTGAGCATAAAAAAAGGCAATCACCGGCTTATGTGCAAGGGACATCGGGCCCAAAGAGGAAGAGGCAATTCTGCGTCATCTGTGACAATCCGTAGCCCCTGCAGTGCCACCTATCAATGCCCACCACTGCTGCCAATCAATGCCACCTAGCAGTGCTGCCTATCAGTGCCCATCACTGCCAACTATCATTGCCACCTAGCAGTGCCACTTCTCAATGCCCACCAGTGCCAACTAGCAATGCCACCTCTCAGTGCCCAGCCTTGCCAACTTATCGGTGCCCATCAGTGCAGCCCATCAGTGCAGTCTCATCAGTGTACATCAATGAAGGAGTAAAATTACCTTTTGTCTAAATTTTCGAAATATTAACCACTTTCCTTCCGCCCACCGTCAAATGACGTCCTTGGCTTTGTGCGGTGACATCTGAATGATGCCTGCAGTTGCAGGCATCATTCAGATATCATTCTTTTCAGCCGGCGATTCTGTGCACGATAAAAATGATCATAGCGGCAGTTCCACCGCTTGATCATTCTTATAGGCGGCGGGAGGGGACGTCCCCCCTCCCGCCACCATCCGGTGCTTCTCCGGGCTCGGAGAACGAATTGGCCGGCGCCGGATGGGAAGCATAGCGATGAATGGGGACCAGATGGTCACCAGTCATCTCTATGACCGTCGGAGGCCAGGACGCGACTTTATGACATCACGCCGGGTTCCCGTATGTAATCCAAGCCGTGATCTCGGCTGTCAGCATGAGATTGGTGAATTTTTTTGACCAATCTCATGCTTTCCAGCCTGGAGGAGAGATGTGGGGTCTTATTGACCCCGCATCTCTCCATAAAGAGGACATGTTACAATAGATTCCTATTAGAAGGGATGTTTACATTCCTTGTAATAGGAAAAAAAGTGATCCAAAAAACAAAAAAGGTAAAAAAAGAGTAAGAAATACAAAAAAGGAAAAAACAAAAAGAAAAATAATCAAAAAAAAAAAAAACACCCATGTCCCCGGTAGCTCGCGCTCATAAGCGAACACACACGTAAGTCCCGCCCACATATGTAAACGCTGTTCAAACCACACATGTGAGGTATTGCTGCGTGCGTTAGAACGAGTGCAACAATTCTAGCACTAGACCTCCTCTGTAATGCCAAAATGGTAACGTGTAAAAAAATTTAAAGCATCGCCTAGGGAGATTTTTAAGTACTGAAGTTTGGTGTTATTCCATGAGTGTGCGCAATTTTAAAGCGTGACATGTTAGGTATCTATTTACTCAGCATAACAACATCTTTCACATTATCCCTAAAAATTGGGCTAACTTTACTGTTTTGTATTTTTTTTTACATTCATGAAACCATTTATTTCCAAAAAAAAGGCGTTTGAAAAAAAAATCCGCAAATACCGAGCGAGATAAAAATTTGCAATGACCGCCATCTTATTCCCTAGGGTGTCTGCTAAAAAAAAATATATAATGTTTGGGGATTTGAAGTAATTTTATAGCCATAAATGTATGATTTTTACATGAAGGAGGGAAGTGCCAGAATAGGCCCAGTGCTGAAGTGGTTAAAATATATATTTTTTTATTTTTTAACACGGTCTTTTGTATTTATAGAAAAAAAAAACGCAGAGGTGATCAAATAGCACCAAAAGAAAGCTCTATTTGTGTGCCAAAAAATAATACATTTTCATTGGGTTACAGTGTTGTATGAGCGCGCAATTGTCATTCAAAGTGCATCAGCGCTGAAATGTGAAAATTGGTCTGGGCAGGAAGGGGGTTTAAGTGGCCAGTGCGCAAGTGGTTAATATAAGGCTACATGCACACGGACGTTTTTCAAGCCGCTTGTTTGAGCGTTTTTTGCAGCTTAAAAACGTCTCTCCATGTTAGCCCATGGCCTCATGGCCACCATGGCTTTTTTGAGCTGTAAATGGCATAGGTGTTTTTAGGCCCCATGTACACGGGACGCTGGTGCAAAGTGTTCAGAACTAAGTTTGAAAGCGGCGTTTAGAAAGCGCGCTTTGTGGCGTTTGCATGCCGCGTTTTACCAGATTTGCGTCTATATGCGTCTAGTTAGAAAACATGATAAGGAGCCGCCCTAAGCTCCAAAAACAGTATTATTAACGATTTCAGCTATTTTTTGAGACCAGAGTGAGTATCAGCAGCTGAGAGAGCAGCAGTGTAGTTGTATTTAGCGTGTCACTTGCCACGTCACTTGCCCCAAGTTGTGGATTGTCCACTTGCCACGTCAGCTGCCCCAAGTTGTGGATTGTCCGCTTGCCACGTCAGCTGCCCCAAGTTGTGGATTGTTCACTTGCCACGTCACCTGCCCCAAGTTGTGGATTGTCCACAATGTAATGGAAGCAATTGCATTATTGTTTTGATATACCGGTATATATATATATTTTTAATGGTTTTTCCTCATTTGCCCTAATTTTTGAGTTTATCAATGTAAAAAAATAGGTCACCTTTAAAAACGCTTCTAAACTAAAATGCGTCTAAACGCCGGTACCGCGTCTGAAACGTGGAAATCTTTGGCGTCTGAAGGCATTTTTAGGCTTTGTGAAAAACCAGTTTAAACGCAACTGCAGATTTTTTTTTCAAGGCCAAAAACAGTGTTTTGGATGTAATAGAATTCAATGGGCCCGCATCCAAAACGCAAGTACCGCAAATTTGCGGCAATTTTTTTTTAACCTGCTTATAGCTGGTTGTTAAAGGAAACGTAAAAGAAATAAACATTGCCGGCTCTAAAAAAAAAAAAAAACAGCGTGGGGTCCCCCCCCAGGTCCATACCAGGCCCTTGGGTCTAGTATGGATTCAAAAGGGACCCCCCCACCAAAATGAAAAAAAAATGGCGTGGGGGTCCCCCCAAAATCCATACCAGGCCCTTCAGGTCTGGTATGGATTTTAAGGAGAACCCCCGCCAAACTTAAAAAAAAAATAGCGTGGGGGTCCCCCTATAGATCCATACCAGGCACTTCAGGTCTGGTATGGATTTTAAGGGGACCCCCGCCAAACTTAAAAAAAATAGCATGGGGATCCCCCTATAAATCCATACCAGGCCCTTCAGGTCTGGTATGGATTTTAAGGGGAACCCCGCCAAATTTAAAAAAAAAGCGTGGGGGTCCCCCTGAAAATCCACACCAGACCCTTTATCTGAGCACGCAACCTGGCAGGCCACAGGGGAAGAGGTGGGTATGAGAGAGTGGCCCCCCTCCCTCCTGAACCGTACCAGGCCACATGCCCTCAACATGGGGAGGATGTCCCCATGTTGATGGGGACAAGGGCCTCTTCCCGACAACCCTGGCCGTTGGTTGTCGGGGTCTGCGGGCGGGGGGCTTATCGGAATCCGGGAGCCCCCTTTAATAAGGGGGCCCCCAGATTCCGGCCCCCCACCCTATGTGAATGAGTATGGGGTACATCGTACCCCTACCCATTCACCTGGTGGCAAAAAAAGTTAATAAAAAACACAACACAGGTTTTTAAAGTAATTTATTAGGCAGCTCCGGGGGTCTTCCTGCCGGGCGCCCCGCTATCTTCTTCCAGCTCTTTTGCTAGCGGGGTCCCGGGCTTCCTCGTCGTCTTCGGGGGTCTTTCTGCCGGGCGCCTCGCTATCTTCTTCCAGCTCTTTTGCTAGCGGGGTCCCGGGCTTCCTCGTCGCCTTCTTCCGACTTCGGGGGTCTCTTCTCCGGTGTCGTCTCCGCGCTCTCCGGTTTTTCTCCCGCTCTCCGGTGCCTTCTCCACGATCTCCGGTTCTTCTCCCGCTCTCCGGTGCCTTCTCCACGATCTCCGGTTCTTTCTGCCTTCTGCCGGGCGCCCGCTATCTTCTGCCAGCTCTTTTGCTAGCGGGGGCCGGTCTTCATCGTTGCCTTCTTCCCTCTTCTCTTCGCCCGATGTGGCCTTGTCGCTGTCTGCCGTTACAATGCTCTGGCAGCGGAGCGTGGCCACTTATATTGGCATGGGCGTGGTCACCGGGTGATGCCACCGCTGACCCCGCCCCCCGTATGATGTCACAGTCCCGAGGAATGATGGGACTGTGACGTGCTACCCCATGCCGTTTTTTCGGCTTAGGGGATTTCCCTTTAAATCCATACCAGACCTAAGGGCCTGGTATGCTCCTGGAGAGGAACCCCCACGCCGTTTTTTTCATTAAAATTCAGCGTGGAGTTCCCCTTCATGCTTCATACCAAACACGGGACAGCGAGGCTGCAGAGAACCAGCGCGATGCCATCGCGCTGGAGACATTCTCGGCCAGCTAGTCGCCTCTAGGACACGACTTAAGCGGCTGCTTCATGCTCAGGTCGTGTCCAAGTTGCCTTGCAAAGTCGCGCTGTCCCTGTGTCAGCCGACTTCCCGGGCGACCTCTATTCAAATCAATGGGTTCCCATAGGGAACCATTCATTTTCAATAGAGCGCCGCTGACATTTGTATTTACTATAACAGTGCGCCGCTGTGCGTCGCTGGTTCCTGCGCCAAGTGAAGGAGTTATCCGGCGCACCAATTAAGGTTAGAACCAGCGCAGCGCACTGTTATTAGTAAATCAGCCCCAATGTGACAAGAGCAATATATATATATATATATATATATATATATATACATATATATATACTGTGAGGGGGTTAACTCAGCAGCGGGTGTGTGTGACCCCCTGGATGGGTTCACCACACAAAAACAGGCACAGCAGACAGTGGTAGGAGAAAACAAAAGGGGGTGGTTTTATTTGAACTATATACAGACAAAAACAAAAAGAAACAGGAAAAGAAATCCTGGCCAACTTGACCGCTCACTACACACATTGGTGTCCCTAACTAACAACTGGGTACATCCTTGTGCTGTCCCAGTCCTTAGGTCCCTGCTTTTAGAAATTCTTAGCAATAACTAGTGATGAGCCGAACACCCCCGGGTTCGGTTCGCACCAGAACCCGCGAACGGACCGAAAGTTCGTACGAACATTAGAACCCTATTAAATACAATGGATGCGAACGTTCGAATTCTAAAGTGCTAATTATAACGACTATTATGCATGTTATTGTCCTAAAAAGGGTTTGGGAACCCGGGCTCTGCACCAGGGGACATGTATCAATGCAAAAAGAAGTTTTAAAAACGGCCGTTTTTCGGGAGCAGTCATTTTAATGATGCATAAAGTGAAAAAAAAAATAATCAAATATTCCTTTAAATATCGTACCTGGGGGGTGTTTAAAGTATGCCTGTGAAGTGCCACGTGTTTCCCGTGTTTAGAACTGTCCCTGCACAAAATGACATTTCTAAAGGAAAAAAAAAGCTATTTAAAACTGCTTGCGGCTTTAATGTAATGTCTGGTCCCGGTAATATGGATGAAAATCTTTAAGAAAAATGGCATAGCTACCCCATCACAGCCCTTACCCTACCCCAGCCCATTACCAGCCCCTTTGGGTCTTGTATGGATATTAAGGGGAACCCCGCACACAAAATAAAAAAGGCCCTATATACTCTGAACAGCCGTATACAGGCGGTGCATACAAGACAGGGACTGTAGGTTTGTTCTTATGTAGAATCTGTTTGTAATTTTGAACAGCTACATTGTTTAAGTGTAGCTCCAGCCAAAAAATATATTTTTAAGCTTTTTGGAAAACATAGGGAAGGGTTATCACCCCTGTAACATTTGTTTTGCTGTCTGTGCCCCTGTTCAGAACATTTCACCTCACTTTCCGTCCCAATGACAACTGTTTTTGAAATGTGGTGTTTTTATTGAAACAAGGATTGGTGATAAAGCATCAGTAGAGAGGAGACACCTTTCTCCCATATTAATTCTTACAGGAGAGAATTTTCCTTCCTAGGGGTAGATTTCCTCTCACTTCCTGTTGTCTTCTTCCGTTTGCAAGTAGGAGTCGTTTGAAAGTTGGATGTTTGAAAGTAGGGACCTGCCGTATATACTCTGCAGAAATTGGCCCCTTAGATGTTGGTATTGGCACAACACTGTAAGCACTCACAGTTACTCTTGGTGGGTGCTGGAACGCCCTGCTGTCAACTATTATATCAGGAATTGTAATTACATATAATTGTTGAACAGTGGTAGGAAAAATTGGGCCTTTGATGGTGGTGCTGGTGCCACAACACTGTAAGGCCTCACAGTTACTCTTGGTGGGCGCAGCAATGGGCCCTGCTGTGAATTATTAGATCAATAATTATAATTGCATGCCCCTGTTGAACAGGGGCTGAAAAATTGGGCCTTAGGCACTGGTGGCACAACACTGCAACCCCTCACATATACTGTACTTGGAGCACAGCAATGAGCCCTGTTGCAAAGTATTGCATCAAAAATTGTAATTACACGCCCCTGTTAAACAGGGGCTGAAAAATTGGGCCTTAGGCACTGGTGGCACAACACTGCAACCCCTCACAGATACTGTACTTGGAGCACAGCAATGAGCCCTGTTGCAAAGTATTGCATCAAAAATTGTAATTACACGCCCCTGTTAAACAGGGGCTGAAAAATTGGGCCTTAGCCACTGGTGGCACAACACTGCAACCCCTCACAGATACTGTACTTGGAGCACAGCAATGAGCCCTGTTGCAAAGTATTGCATCAAAAATTGTAATTACACGCCCCTGTTAAACAGGGGCTGAAAAATTGGGCCTTAGGCACTGGTGGCGGCACCCAGAAACAAAAATGTTCTTCCAAGCTATCATCATCAATCGGATCATTGAGGAGGAGGAGGATAGCCAGTCAACATAACAGCACAGGCACTCAGCATCAGCATCAGTCTTGAAGGGATGTGACATTTTAAAATAAATTAGTCTGTTATATCAGCATCAGGTGTGTGGTAGCTGGTGGTGATCCAAGACTGGTTCATCTTGATGAAAGTCAGTCGATCAACCGAGTCGGTGGACAGGCGCACCCTGTGATCCGTGACAAATCCTCCAGCAGCACTGAATGTGCGTTCTGAAAGAACGCTGGATGCAGGACAGGCCAGTAGCTCAATTGCATACTGTGCAAGCTCTGGCCAGTGATCCATCCTCAAGACCCAGTAAGCCAAAGGATTTTCGGTGGGGAAGGTGTCCAAGTCTGACCTTGCCCCTAGGTATTCCTGCACCATGTATATCAGACGCTGGCGATGGTTGCTGGAACCGATCATACTTTGGGGCTGCGGACAAAAGAATTGTCTGAACGCATCGGTCAGACGGCCACCTTCCCCACCGCTCCTTCTTTGACTGACCGAAGCCTCAGCAACTCATTGTCCAGGACCAGGAGTTTGTAACCTCCCAGTCTCTGGGAATGCGTTGCACAGACCTTTCTGCAAGGCCTCCCGGAGTTGTCTCATCCTCTGCTCACTCTGCGACGGTAACATAAGGTCCGCAACCTTACCCTTGTACCGTGGATCAAGGAGAGTGGCCAACCAGTAATGGTCCCTCTCCTTGATCCGAAGAATACGAGGATCCTTCCGCAGACTTTGCAGGATCAGGGAGGCCATGCAGCGTAGGTTAGCTGAGGCATTCAGTCCGGAGTCCTCTGGGTCACTAAGGACGACATGATCCGCAGCCACCTCCTCCCAGCCATGTACAAGTCCACTGGTTTCTTGGGACTGTAAATCATCCCTAAAAGACTGCTGCTGATGATGCTGAGTGCCAGGCTCCACCTCCATGCTGACACAATCCTCCTCCTCCTCCTCTTCCTGTGCGATGGGTGGGACAGAAGGAACACTGTCTGGGTAAAGGGGGCCTTGAGAGGCAAGGAAGTCCTCCTCTTCCTGCCTCTGTTCTGCCTCAAGTGCCCTGTCCATTATTCCACGCAGCGTGTGCTCCAACAGGTGGACAAGTGGTACGGTGTCACTGATGCATGCACTGTCACTGCTCACCATCCTCGTGGCCTCCTCAAATGGTGCCAGGACAGTGCATGCATCCCTGATCATGCCCCACTGGCGTGGTGAAAAAAAAACAAGCTCCCCTGACCCTGTCCTGGTGCCGTAGTCGCACAGGTACTCATTGATGGCCCTCTGCTGCGTGTGCAGCCGCTGCAGCATGGCCAACATTGAGTTCCACCTGGTGGGCATGTCACATATAAGGCGGTTATTGGGCAGGTTCAACTCCTTTTGCAGCTCAGCCAGGCGAGCACTGGCATTATAAGATCTGTGGAAATGCACACAGACTTTCCTGGCCTGCCTCAGGACATCCTGTAAGCCCGGGTACCTGCCCAAGAAGCGCTGCACCACCAGGTTAAGGACGTGAGACATACAGGGCACATGGGTCAGTTGTCCCTGTCGGAGGGCGGAGAGGAGGTTGGTGCCATTGTCGCAAACCACCATTCCTGGCTTAAGCTGGCGTGGCGTCAACCACCTCTCGGCCTGCCCCTGCAGAGCAGACAGGACCTCTGCCCCAGTGTGGCTCCTGTCCCCCAAACACACCAGCGTAAGCACGGCATGGTATCTTTTTGCCTGCGTACTTGCGTAGCCCCTTGAACGCCTACGGAGCACCGCTGGTTCCGAGGACAAACCACAGGAAGTGGCCATGGAGTAAGAAGAAGAGGAGGGGGTGGAGGAGAGAGGTGTGTCACAACCAGTAGTAGCATTTTGGAGGCGTGGCGGTGGAACAACCTCCAACACTACTGCACCTTGTCCTGCATCCTTCCCAGCTGCCAAAAGAGTGACCCAATGGGCCGTGAAAGAAAGGTAACGTCCCTGTCCATGCCTGCTGGACCATGAGTCAGCAGTAATATGCACCTTACCACTGACCGCCCTGTCCAGCGAGGCCAAGACATTGCCTTTCACATGCCGGTAGAGAGCCGGAATCGCCTTCCGTGAGAAAAAGTGGCGTTTGGGAACCTGCCACTGAGGAACCGCACATTGCACAAACTCACGGAAGGGGGCCGAGTCTACCAACTGAAAAGGCAGCAGTTGAAGCGCTAGCAATTTAGCCAAGCTAGCATTCAACCGCTGGGCATGTGGATGGCTGGGAGTGAACTTCTTTCGACGGTCCAGCAGCTGGGGCAGGGAAATTTGCCTGCTAGAATCGAACGTCGGTGTACTGCTAGCAGAGTGGCCGCAAGTACTTGGCTGTGACACACCTAATTCTACACCTTCATTCCTCTCAGTGCAGGTTTCAGAGAGGACTGAAGGTATAGTGGGGTTGGAGATCCCAGCTGATGCGGTGCAAGGAGAGGTCCGCTTTGTTCTTTGGTGTGGGTCTTTAAGGTAGGCTTGCCAACGAGCTGCATGGCAGGTCAACATATGTCTGGTCAAGCATGTGGTGCCCAAGCGGCTGATGTTTTGGCCACGCGATATACGCTTGAGACATATGTTGCAAACAGCAGCTGTGCGATCTGATGCACTCGCCTCAAAAAAGGCCCACACCAAAGAACTTTTTGAATGACGGGCAGAGGCAGCGCCCTGCACAGGCGGAGCTCTGCGGTGTGATTCCGTCGGTGTGCTGCCCTTATGCTGGCCACCCAAGGGCATCCTGCCTCGTTGGAGATGTGCCTCCTCCTCATCCTCCTCCTCATCCTCCTCTCTCCTATTAGGCACCCACGTGGAGTCAGTGACCTCATCATCCCCTCCCTCCTCATCACTGGAGCCAATCTGGCAGTATGCTGCAGCTGCTGGAACATGACTGCCAGATTGGTGTCCTTCTTGAGCATCCCCTCTCTCTGCTCTCACGCTACTGCCTTCCTCTAGCTGGGTGTCATCATCAGATCCTTCGAAACGCTGGGCATCCTCCTGGAGCATGTACCCAACACTGTGCTCAAACAGTTCGGGGGACTCCTCAGGAGGAGGACATGGTGGGTCTAG
Organism: Rana muscosa; assembly: GCA_029206835.1. Lineage (NCBI taxonomy): Eukaryota > Metazoa > Chordata > Amphibia > Anura > Ranidae > Rana > Rana muscosa. The sequence goes on from CM055118.1 coordinate 727,518,842, forward strand.
GGAAGGAGTGACTGATGATGACATTGATACCAGGGAAGAGGACGCTTTGGCAGCTGCTTTGCCAGTACCCTGAGCCTGGGTGAGAGAGGATGAGGAGGATGAGGAGGGCTTGGTCATCCACTCTACCAAGTCTTCGGCATGATGTGGCTCAACATGTCCAGCTGCCGAAAAGAAGGACAAGCGTGTCCCATGGCCATGTGCTGATGACAATGCACCGCGTCCACGACCAGCACTGTTGCCCCCAGACACAGAGCCTGCTTGCCCTCTTTTATTGGCTCCTGACTGTCTGCCTCTCCTTGTTTGCCTTCCAGACATTCTAATGGATGGCCTGCAGGGAGATGGGAAAAACAGCAATAAGGGCTAGCTTCAGGTGTATACTGTGCAGGAGGCTTAGCAACAATGACACTGACACTGTCCCCTGCCTATCCTTCTCTGTCCCTAAACACAAGGATTTGCAATATGCTTCAGCAAGATTGGTTTAGCACAGAATAGTACACTGACACTTTCCCTCACTGAGTGTCCTTCTCTGTCCCTAAACACAAGGATTTGCAATATGCTTCAGCAAGATTGGTTTAGCACAGAATGGTACACTGACACTTTCCCTCACTGAGTGTCCTTCTCTGTCCCTAAACACAAGGATTTGCAATATGCTTCAGCAAGATTGGTTTAGCACAGAATGGTACACTGACACTTTCCCTCACTGAGTGTCCCTCTCTGTCCCTAAACACAAGGATTTGCAATATGCTTCAGCAAGATTGGTTTAGCACAGAATGGTACACTGACACTTTCCCTCACTGAGTGTCCCTCTCTGGCCCTAAACACAAGGATTTGCAATATGCTTCAGCAAGATTGGTTTAGCCCAGAATAGTACACTGACACTTTCCCTCACTGAGTGTCCTTCTCTGTCCCTAAACACAAGGATTTGCAATATGCTTCAGCAAGATTGGTTTAGCACAGAATGGTACACTGACACTTTCCCTCACTGAGTGTCCTCCTCTGTCCCTAAACACAAGGATTTGCAATATGCTTCAGCAAGATTGGTTTAGCACAGAATGGTACACTGACACTTTCCCTCACTGAGTGTCCCTCTCTGTCCCTAAACACAAGGATTTGCAATATGCTTCAGCAAGATTGGTTTAGCACAGAATGGTACACTGACACTTTCCCTCACTGAGTGTCCCTCTCTGTCCCTAAACACAAGGATTTGCAATATGCTTCAGCAAGATTGGTTTAGCACAGAATAGTACACTGACACTTTCCCTCACTGAGTGTCCTTCTCTGTCCCTAAACACAAGGATTTGCAATATGCTTCAGCAAGATTGGTTTAGCACAGAACAGAATGGTACACTGACACTTTCCCTCACTGAGTGTCCTTCTCTGTCCCTAAACACAAGGATTTGCAATATGCTTCAGCAAGATTGGTTTAGCACAGAATGGTACACTGACACTTTCCCTCACTGAGTGTCCTTCTCTGTCCCTAAACACAAGGATTTGCAATATGCTTCAGCAAGATTGGTTTAGCACAGAATGGTACACTGACACTTTCCCTCACTGAGAGTCCTTCTCTGTCCCTAAACACAAGGATTTGCAATATGCTTCAGCAAGATTGGTTTAGCACAGAATGGTACACTGACACTTTCCCTCACTGAGTGTCCCTCTCTGTCCCTAAACACAAGGATTTGCAATATGCTTCAGCAAGATTGGTTTAGCACAGAATGGTACACTGACACTTTCCCTCACTGAGTGTCCCTCTCTGTCCCTAAACACAAGGATTTGCAATATGCTTCAGCAAGATTGGTTTAGCCAGAATAGTACACTGACACTTTCCCTCACTGAGTGTCCTTCTCTGTCCCTAAACACAAGGATTTGCAATATGATTTAGCAAGATTGGTTTAGCACAGAATGGTACACTGACACTTTCCCTCACTGAGTGTCCTTCTCTGTCCCTAAACACAAGGATTTGCAATATGCTTCAGCAAGATTGGTTTAGCACAGAATGGTACACTGACACTTTCCCTCACTGAGTGTCCTTCTCTGTCCCTAAACACAAGGATTTGCAATATGCTTCAGCAAGATTGGTTTAGCACAGAATGGTACACTGACACTTTCCCTCACTGAGTGTCCCTCTCTGTCCCTAAACACAAGGATTTGCAATATGCTTCAGCAAGATTGGTTTAGCACAGAATGGTACACTGACACTTTCCCTCACTGAGTGTCCCTCTCTGTCCCTAAACACAAGGATTTGAAATATGCTTCAGCAAGATTGGTTTAGCACAGAATGGTACACTGACACTTTCCCTCACTGAGTGTCCCTCTCTGTCCCTAAACACAAGGATTTGCAATATGCTTCAGCAAGATTGGTTTAGCACAGAATGGTACACTGACACTTTCCCTCACTGAGTGTCCCTCTCTGTCCCTAAACACAAGGATTTGCAATATGCTTCAGCAAGATTGGTTTAGCACAGAATAGTACACTGACACTTTCCCTCACTGAGTGTCCTTCTCTGTCCCTAAACACAAGGATTTGCAATATGCTTCAGCAAGATTGGTTTAGCACAGAATGGTACACTGACACTTTCCCTCACTGAGTGTCCTTCTCTGTCCCTAAACACAAGGATTTGCAATATGCTTCAGCAAGATTGGTTTAGCACAGAATGGTACACTGACACTTTCCCTCACTGAGTGTCCTTCTCTGTCCCTAAACACAAGGATTTGCAATATGCTTCAGCAAGATTGGTTTAGCACAGAATGGTACACTGACACTTTCCCTCACTGAGAGTCCTTCTCTGTCCCTAAACACAAGGATTTGCAATATGCTTCAGCAAGATTGGTTTAGCACAGAATGGTACACTGACACTTTCCCTCACTGAGTGTCCCTCTCTGTCCCTAAACACAAGGATTTGCAATATGCTTCAGCAAGATTGGTTTAGCACAGAATGGTACACTGACACTTTCCCTCACTGAGTGTCCCTCTCTGTCCCTAAACACAAGGATTTGCAATATGCTTCAGCAAGATTGGTTTAGCACAGAATAGTACACTGACACTTTCCCTCACTGAGTGTCCTTCTCTGTCCCTAAACACAAGGATTTGCAATATGCTTTAGCAAGATTGGTTTAGCCCAGAATGGTACACTGACACTTTCCCTCACTGAGTGTCCTTCTCTGTCCCTAAACACAAGGATTTGCAATATGCTTCAGCAAGATTGGTTTAGCACAGAATGGTACACTGACACTTTCCCTCACTGAGTGTCCTTCTCTGTCCCTAAACACAAGGATTTGCAATATGCTTCAGCAAGATTGGTTTAGCACAGAATGGTACACTGACACTTTCCCTCACTGAGTGTCCCTCTCTGTCCCTAAACACAAGGATTTGCAATATGCTTCAGCAAGATTGGTTTAGCACAGAATGGTACACTGACACTTTCCCTCACTGAGTGTCCCTCTCTGTCCCTAAACACAAGGATTTGCAATATGCTTCAGCAAGATTGGTTTAGCACAGAATGGTACACTGACACTTTCCCTCACTGAGTGTCCCTCTCTGTCCCTAAACACAAGGATTTGCAATATGCTTCAGCAAGATTGGTTTAGCACAGAATGGTACACTGACACATTCCCTCACTGAGTGTCCTTCTCTGTCCCTAAACACAAGGATTTGCAATATGCTTCAGCAAGATTGGTTTAGCCCAGAATGGTACACTGACACTTTCCCTCACTGAGTGTCCTTCTCTGTCCCTAAACACAAGGATTTGCAATATGCTTCAGCAAGATTGGTTTAGCACAGAATGGTACACTGACACTTTCCCTCACTGAGTGTCCCTCTCTGTCCCTAAACACAAGGATTTGCAATATGCTTCAGCAAGATTGGTTTAGCACAGAATAGTACACTGACACTTTCCCTCACTGAGTGTCCTTCTCTGTCCCTAAACACAAGGATTTGCAATATGCTTCAGCAAGATTGGTTTAGCACAGAATGGTACACTGACACTTTCCCTCACTGAGTGTCCTTCTCTGTCCCTAAACACAAGGATTTGCAATATGCTTCAGCAAGATTGGTTTAGCACAGAATGGTACACTGACACTTTCCCTCACTGAGTGTCCCTCTCTGTCCCTAAACACAAGGATTTGCAATATGCTTCAGCAAGATTGGTTTAGCACAGAATGTTACACTGACACTTTCCCTCACTGAGTGTCCCTCTCTGTCCCTAAACACAAGGATTTGCAATATGCTTCAGCAAGATTGGTTTAGCACAGAATGGTACACTGACACTTTCCCTCACTGAGTGTCCCTCTCTGTCCCTAAACACAAGGATTTGCAATATGCTTCAGCAAGATTGGTTTAGCACAGAATGTTACACTGACACTTTCCCTCACTGAGTGTCCCTCTCTGTCCCTAAACACAAGGATTTGCAATATGCTTCAGCAAGATTGGTTTAGCACAGAATGTTACACTGACACTTTCCCTCACTGAGTGTCCCTCTCTGTCCCTAAACACAAGGATTTGCAATATGCTTCAGCAAGATTGGTTTAGCACAGAATGGTACACTGACACTTTCCCTCACTGAGTGTCCCTCTCTGTCCCTAAACACAAGGATTTGCAATATGCTTCAGCAAGATTGGTTTAGCACAGAATGTTACACTGACACTTTCCCTCACTGAGTGTCCCTCTCTGTCCCTAAACACAAGGATTTGCAATATGCTTCAGCAAGATTGGTTTAGCACAGAATAGTACACTGACACTTTCCCTCACTGAGTGTCCTTCTCTGTCCCTAAACACAAGGATTTGCAATATGCTTCAGCAAGATTGGTTTAGCACAGAATGGTACACTGACACTTTCCCTCACTGAGTGTCCTTCTCTGTCCCTAAACACAAGGATTTGCAATATGCTTCAGCAAGATTGGTTTAGCACAGAATGGTACACTGACACTTTCCCTCACTGAGTGTCCTTCTCTGTCCCTAAACACAAGGATTTGCAATATGCTTCAGCAAGATTGGTTTAGCACAGAATGGTACACTGACACTTTCCCTCACTGAGTGTCCCTCTCTGTCCCTAAACACAAGGATTTGCAATATGCTTCAGCAAGATTGGTTTAGCACAGAATGGTACACTGACACTTTCCCTCACTGAGTGTCCCTCTCTGTCCCTAAACACAAGGATTTGCAATATGCTTCAGCAAGATTGGTTTAGCACAGAATAGTACACTGACACTTTCCCTCACTGAGTGTCCTTCTCTGTCCCTAAACACAAGGATTTGCAATATGCTTCAGCAAGATTGGTTTAGCACAGAATGGTACACTGACACTTTCCCTCACTGAGTGTCCTTCTCTGTCCCTAAACACAAGGATTTGCAATATGCTTCAGCAAGATTGGTTTAGCACAGAATGGTACACTGACACTTTCCCTCACTAAGTGTCCTTCTCTGTCCCTAAACACAAGGATTTGCAATATGCTTCAGCAAGATTGGTTTAGCACAGAATGGTACACTGACACTTTCCCTCACTGAGTGTCCTTCTCTGTCCCTAAACACAAGGATTTGCAATATGCTTCAGCAAGATTGGTTTAGCACAGAATGGTACACTGACACTTTCCCTCACTGAGTGTCCATCTCTGTCCCTAAACACAAGGATTTGCAATATGCTTCAGCAAGATTGGTTTAGCACAGAATGGTACACTGACACTTTCCCTCACTGAGTGTCCCTCTCTGTCCCTAAACACAAGGATTTGCAATATGCTTCAGCAAGTTTGGTTTAGCACAGAATGGTACACTGACACTTTCCCTCACTGAGTGTCCTTCTCTGTCCCTAAACACAAGGATTTGCAATATGCTTCAGCAAGATTGGTTTAGCACAGAATGGTACACTGACACTTTCCCTCACTGAGTGTCCCTCTCTGTCCCTAAACACAAGGATTTGCAATATGCTTCAGCAAGATTGGTTTAGCACAGAATGGTACACTGACACTTTCCCTCACTGAGTGTCCCTCTCTGTCCCTAAACACAAGGATTTGCAATATGCTTCAGCAAGTTTGGTTTAGCACAGAATGGTACACTGACACTTTCCCTCACTGAGTGTCCCTCTCTGTCCCTAAACACAAGGATTTGCAATATGCTTCAGCAAGATTGGTTTAGCACAGAATGGTACACAGGCATCCTGCCTGTGGCCAATCATTGCTCTCCTCGCTGTCGGCGCTGTGATTGGCCAAGCATGCGGGGTCACAGCGCATGCTTGGCCAATCACAGCGCCTGGATGACACTGCGATGGCGTAGTGCATTGTGGGCCGTTCGCGTCACTCGAATTTGGCGCGAACGGCCCAAATCGTTCGTTGTTCGCCGAACGATCGAACAGCCGATGTTCGAGTCGAACGTACGTTCGACTCGAACACCGAGCTCATCCCTAGCAATAACCACACAGGCTTTGGCTCACCGCACAGAGATCACACTCCCCAGACTATCCACACAGATCTGGTAGCAGGTTGGAGCATCTCCCTTAGCATGCTGGGAGTTCTTGTAGAGGCCCTAATGAGCCCACTTACTTCAGCTGGGCTCATTAACTCTTCCCCTGCAAGACTCCCAGCACTCCCCCTAGTGGTATAAATCGGCATAAAGCCTGAATTTAGGACATATATACCTTCCATCCTGGATGCAACCTGGTGATTTTACCTGCCTGCTGTCACATACCCCCCCTCTTGTTTTAACCTTAGGGTTGGAACACAAGCAATCAGGCATGCATGTACTCAAGACAAAGCATCCACATTCCCCATTTGAACGCCAGGGCGATGCTTTACCGTAAAGTTGAATTCTTGTAGGGCCAGGAACCACCTATTTACTCTCCTATTTGTCTCTTTGTTTTGAGCCATCCACTTTAAAGGAGCGTGATCAGTAATTAGGTCAAAATGCCTGCCTAGCAGATAGTACCGAAGGGAATCTAGAGCCCACTTCACCGCTAAACACTCCTTCTCAATCGTGGCGTAATTTACCTCATGGGACTTCAATTTCCTGCTGAGGTAAATGACTGGGTGCTCTTCCCCGTTCCAGACCTGGGACAATACTGCTCCTAACCCAACGTCTGATGCATCACTTTGTACGACAAAGTCCCTAGAGAAATCTGGTGAGTACAACACTGGCTGGCTACATAAGGCTTTTTTTAAGAATTGGAATGCTGCCTCAGCCTCTGGGGTCCATTTAACCATGACAGACTCTTTCCCTTTTGTCAGGTTGGTTAGGGGCACAGCCTGAGAGGCAAAGTGGGGAATGAATCGCCGATAATAACCAGCGATTCCCAGAAAGGCTCGTACCTGCTTCTTGCTGTTGGGACGTGGCCAATTCTGTATGGCCTCGACTTTATTGACTTGGGGTTTTATTACTCCTCTCCCAATGGTGTACCCAAGATATTTGGCCTCCTCCTGTCCAATGGTACACTTCTTGGGGTTGGCCGTAAACCCAGCTTCCCGGATAGAGTCTAGGACTGCTTGCACTTTTGGCAGATGTGAGGCCCAATCTGTGCTATAGATAATTACATCATCTAGGTAAGCCGCAGCATACTTCTGATGGGGCCTCAGTATCTGGTCAATTTTCCGCTGGAATGTTGCCGGCGCATTCTGTAAACCAAACGGCATTCTTTTATATTGGAACGCCCCGTCTGGGGTTACAAATGCGGTTTTCTCCTTGGCTGACTTGGCCAGGGGAATTTGCCAATACCCTTTTGTGAGATCAAGAGTTGTCATGTATCGGGCTGTTTCCAACCGGTCAACCAACTCATCTATACGTGGCATGGGGTAGGTGTCAAATTTTGTAACTTTGTTCAGTTGTCGGAAATCGTTACAAAATCGCCAGCTCCCATCCGGTTTAGGCACTGACACTATGGGACTTGACCAATCACTTTGGGATTCCTCTATCACCCCTAACTTAAGCATTTTCTGTACTTCCTCACGTATTGCCTCCCGTCGGGCCTCCAGGATCCGATAGGGTTTTAGCTTCACCCTTTCACCGGGCGGGGTAATAATATCATGCTCTACCCCAGACGTTTGTCCTGGCAGCTCAGAGAAAACCTCCTTGTTGCGAAGCACAAACTCCTTAACCTCCTGTTGTTGGGGGTTTGACAAGGTGACTGCTATTCCAACCTCAGGAATCACGCAATCAGACTGAGCAGGTGAAAAAGTTTCTGCGACTAGGGATTCCCTATCCCTCCAGGCTTTACCCCGGGGAAAAGGTACGGGTCTTGGCCCCACGGTTGTACACTCTCTGCTGTGCCAACTGCGCTTGGGCCAAATGTTCCTTTACGATTGGCATTACCTGTGCAATTCTATCTTGCATCAGGTCGACATGCTCAATCACGCTCCTGTGGGGAGAACTCTCACTTTCCCAAGTTTCCTTGGCGATATCCAACAGCCCTCTTGGGTGTCTCCCATAGAGTAACTCAAAGGGTGAGAAACCCGTAGAGGATTGAGGTACCTCCCTAATGGCAAACATTAAATAGGGAATTAGACAGTCCCAATCCTTTCCATCTTTATCCACCGCCTTCTTTAACATTTGTTTTAGAGTTTTGTTGAATCTTTCAACCAACCCATCTGTTTGGGGGTGATACACAGATGTACGCAATTGTGTCACTTTGAACAACTTGCACAGCTCTTTCATAACCCGGGACATAAAGGGTGTACCTTGGTCCGTAAGCAGTTCCTTACAAATACCCACACGGCTAAAAACAAGAGATAGCTCTTTGGCTATGGTTTTGGCCGAGGTATTTCGGAGAGGAATCGCTTCCGGATAACGGGTGGCATAGTACAATATAATCAAAATGTACTGATGCCCCCTAGCGGACTTCATTATCGGACCTACCAAATCCATTGCGATCCTCTCAAAGGGAACCTCAATGATGGGAAGAGGTACCAGCGGGTTACAGAAGTGTGGCATCGGTGCCGACCTCTGACACACAGGGCAGGAGGAACAATAATTTTCTGTTTCCTTCATGACCCCAGGCCAATAGAATCTCTGCAATACTCTCTCTCGGGTTTTCTCTGTCCCCAGATGACCTCCAAGAATGTGCCCATGGGCCAAATCTAACACCAACTTCCTATAAGGTTTGGGCACCACAAGCTGCTCAATGGTTTCTTCTGCCCTTTTAGCCACCCGATACAGTAGGTCCTTTTCCACGATGAAGTATGGGTAAGTGTAGGTCTCATCTGGGTTCACTAACTCGCCATCTATTTCCACTACGTTTTCCCGTGCCTTTATTAGAGTGGGGTCTTTTAACTGTTCTGTGGCAAAATTTTCCTTGTGAACCTCAAGATCAGAAAACTCCACAGACGGCATGTTTTCATCTGAGGATGTTGGCTCTTCCCCAGTTTCTCGAGTCTCCCCGGCCAATACCGACAAGGGGAATTCTGGAGAGTCCTCACCACTCTCAGAGGAATTCTGGCTATCACATTCCTGGTATATAGGGGCACCAGTGGGGTGCTCAGGATAATCCCATAGTTCCCAGAACTTTGGAAAATCCCTTCCCACAATGGCATCATGAGGCAAGTGAGACACTAACCCCACCTGATGAGAAAGGGTACCTTTGGGGGTCTCAAAACACACTGTAGTCACCGGATATTCTCGGGTGTCCCCATGCACACAAATAACAGCTACCTTGTTATTCCCAGAGACCTCTGTAGTAACTAATTCAGCCTTTATCAGTGTCACCAGGCTACCTGAATCCAGCAACACAACAACATTTCTACCATTAATACACATTTTGCATAAATGTTTCTCAGTTCCCCGAATGGCAGTGCATGCGACTGTCGCAAACAGCGACTGACGTCTGTCCCTTAGAAAGTCACATTGCATGGGTTCATCCACAACCGGGCAATTTGCTGCAATTTGTCCCTCTTGTCGGCAGCGGTAGCAAACAATCCTTTTTGCTGCCTCTTGAGCCCCTGACTTCCCAGGATGTTCTCGCCAGACCTTAGGTAGAACTCCCACCCTCTCACTCTCTCCACCCTCACCCCTTGGAATCATCTTACCCGACACTGGGAATGGTCTGGTCTTAGGGTGGAAAGTCCGTGAGTCTCTGGAAGAGGCAGTCAGTTTCTCTGTAGCCAAGTACTTCTCTACACGATCCACAAGATTATCGGCCGTTTCTGGGTCTCCATGGCTTACCCATTTTTGGATGGCAGTAGGAAGAGCTCTCAAGAAACGATCCATCACAACACGTTCCGCAATCTTTGGTGCGGACAAAGTCTCAGGCTGTAGCCACTTCCTGCTCAGGTGAATGAGATCATACATTTGAGACCTGGGGGATTTTCCAAGCTGGAAAGTCCAGTTATGCACACGCTGAGCCCGGACAGCCAGGGTGACACCCAGCCGTGCCAATATTTCAGTTTTTAGCATCACATAGTCTTTTGCTTGGTCAAGCTCTAGGTCATAGTAAGCTTTCTGCGATTCACCAGTTACCAGAGGAGCCACCAGTCCAGCCCACTGCTCCTTAGGCCACTTTTCTCTTTCAGCAGTCCTTTCAAATGTGGTCAAAAACACCTCTGGATCATCCTCTCCAGTCATTTTTGTCAATAAACGACTCACCCCAAAGGACGCGGTATTAGTGGAACGACTTGCCTCACTGGTCTGCGGATGTTGCTGCATTAACGTTTCCATTTGTTGTTGCAGTCTCTGCTCTTGCTTCTGTAAGAGGTCTATGAAGCGGGCCTCAGATTGCTGCTGGGCCTCTTGCTGAGCTTCCAGACTCTGTTGATGAGCTTGCTGCTGGGCTGCCAGACTCTGTTGATGAGCTTGCTGCTGGGCTGCGAGGCTCTGTTGCAAAGTTGCATTTGTCTGCTGCTGGGCTGCAAGGCTCTGTTGATGAGCTGCAAGGCTCTTTTGCAAACCTGCATTTGTCTGCTGCTGATTGGCATTTGCTAGAGCCAGCTGTTTCAGTATCTCCTCTATGCTGGCCTTTTAAAAAAACTGCTCCTGGTTCTCCACCAACTGTGAGGGGGTTAACTCAGCAGCGGGTGTGTGTGACCCCCTGGATGGGTTCACCACACAAAAACAGGCACAGCAGACAGTGGTAGGAGAAAACAAAAGGGTGTGGTTTTATTTGAACTATATACAGACAAAAAAATACAGCAAAAACAAAAGAAACAGGAAAAGAAATCCTGGTCAACTTGACCACTCACTACACACGTTGGTGTCCCTAACTAACAACTGGGTACAGCCTTGTGCTGTCCCAGTCCCTAGCTCCCTGCTTTTAGAAGTTCTTAGCAATAACCTATCAGGCTTTGGCTCACCGCACAGAGATCACACTCCCCAGACTATCCACACAGATCTTGTTCCAGGTTGGAGCATCTCCCTTAGCATGCTGGGAGTTCTTGTAGAGGCCCTAATGAGCCCACTTACTTCAGCTGGGCTCATTAACTCTTCCCCTGCAAGACTCCCAGCACTCCCCCTAGTGGTATAAATTGACATAAAGCCTGAATCTAGGACATATATACCTTCCATCCTGGATGCAACCTGGTGATTTTACCTGCCTGCTGTCACAATATATATATATATATATATATATATATATATATATATATATATATATATATATTACACTGCTTATAGCAGTGCATTACATTGCTATAAGCAAGCAATCTTTTTTGTTGTGATTAGCTGTGATTGGTCAAAGCTAATCACATGGTACAGATGGGCTGTGATTGGTCCTGTCAGTAACGTGATCACATTGACCAATCACAACTAGCAACACAGTTGTACACATTGGATGGCTTGAAAGAAAGCCATCCATTGTGTACAAATGTCATGTGACCTGCTGTGATTCGTCACGGCGGTCACATGGGACCGGCAATGAGCCAGTACACTAATCAATCATCGGCCGGTGACAGATCACGCTGCTGTGCGGCCCCGCACCCACCCACAGGGTAAAATCCAGGAGGACGTCACATGACACCCACCTAGATCGACGAAAGGCTGATGCCAGCATCATTCAGCCATAGGCAGGATGGGAACCTGTTAAATGTGCAGATATGCTAATGAAATAATTTGAAATGGTGTATATAGGGCAATAAATTGTAAATAAACCCATGTATGTACTTGCTTTTTAAACACTTAACGACCGCCCCATGTACATATACGTCGGTAGAATGGATCGGACAGGCACAATCACGTACCTGTACGTGCCTGCCTTCGTGCGGGTGGGGGGTCCGATCGGACTCCCCCCCGGTACATGAGATGGTCGGTATCGCTTCAGGAGCGATCCGGGATGAGGGGGCGGCCATTGGTTTCTGGCCACCCCCTCGCGATCGCTCCCGGCGAATAAAATGCTTCCTCTGCCTGTGTAATGTAAACACAGGCAGAAGAAGTGATGTCATCTCTCCATGCGGCGCTCTTTTCGTCAGGAGCGCCGAGGAGAGAAGACATCAGGTTAGTGCACCAACAGCCCACTGACACATAGGTACACATAGGCACACATTTCACCCCCCAGTCACCCCCAGATCACCCCCCAGGTCACCCCCCAGCCCCCAGTCACAGTGTCACTGATTGCAGTGATCATTTATTTACTGATCACTGCATTTAGTGTCATCTGTGACAGTAAAAAGTTGCAGGGCAGTTAGGTTTAGGCCCCTTTAGGTCCAGGGTAGCCCCCTAACCCCCCCTAATAAAGGTTTAACCCCTTGATCGCCTCCCAGGTAACCCTTTCACCCCCTATCGCCAGTGTCACTAAGCAATTGTTTTTCTGATCGCTGTATTAGTGTCGCTGGTGCCCCTAGGTAGCCAGTTATTTTTTTAGGTTCGCCGCCAAGTTTTTTTTTTTTTCATTCAAGTTTTAGTTTATTATCTGAATAGAGTCAGTACAATCTTTACAGAAAAAAGTACAATGTAGTATCACAATATAATATGCAAGCGAACAAGTTAAATATCAGTAGATCTCAAAATACAATATTACCATGTTGAAATACATCAATGCAAAAATACCATAAAAATTGAAATTATTGAAATATATTTATCAAAAATAGGAGTAACCCCCTACCTCTATACCCCCTCATTCTAACCTTTCCATCTTCAAAAGTAAGTAGCAATGATGGCCTATTAAATATCTCAAAATATATGTATATAGTTATCAGAAGATGAGGAGATCCTCCATTCCCCCAGACACCCCTAAAGGGAACATACTGTGCCTGAGAAGGCAAGAGAAAACATATGGCCCTAATTCGAGTATATATAATAGGAAATATAGTAGTCTAAAACAATCTAGTACAAATACCTATTGTTTATATTCCATATAACAAAAATAAATAAGAATGGGAGAAAGAGAGAAAAGAAGAGAAAATATTTAGTGTTCAGTAGGAAAAAAAGGAAGAAAAAAAGAAAGAAAGAAAGCCTACCTGCTCAATGTAAACATCAATATTCTGCGATTGGTGTTGCTAATTACTTAAGGGGTGTAGGAATTCCCAAAAATTGTATCCAAGGTTCCCATATAGAATTAAATTGAGTAGATCTGTTCAACGTTGAACTAATCATTTTTTCCTGTTCCATTATCCACGTATCTTTTCTCTTCATACATAAAAGAGAAACTGATGTTTTTTTTCCATGCTTTGGCAATGGTTATTCTAGCCCCTGTAAGTATGAATAGAATCAGTTTTCTGGTAACCTTGGGAACCTGTGGTATAAATCCGTTAAGTAAAGCGATCGCTGGAGATTGATGTATTGTATATCCAGTGATTTTTCGTATAATATTGAAGATTTTATTCCAAAATCCTCGGATTTTGGGACATTCCCACCAAATATGAATCATAGATCCTAATCCCTGACAACCTCTAAAACAGAGAGGGGGTGAGGTGGGATACATAGCAGCTACTCTTGTAGGAACTAGGTACCATCTAGTAAAGATTTTAACATTTGCTTCTATAAGTGACGCATTAAGAATGCCTTTTATTGATCTAATAAAATTTCCACACCAGTCCTTCAGATCCCAATCACTTTGGAGGTCCTTCTCCCAAGCCAGCATATGAGGCAGTTTAATATCATTGGAATATAACAGAAATCCCACCTCTCCTATTAATAGCCTGTTCACATCTAACTTCATATGGAGTAGGTTCTCTAGATCCAGGATTATTTTCCCATAATTTATTAGTAAAATTAGAGATTTGAAGGAATCTTGATCTTTCAGTAGAAGGAAAATCAAGATTATCAATGAAATATTGTATAGAGAGAGGGCCTGATCTTGAGAAAAAACGTCCAATGTGGTACACCCCCTTAAATAATGGATTCTGAAACAGATCAGCCAATGGTTGCAGCTTAGAGACCAAAGAGGGGAGATTCCTAAGCGAGTCCCACAAAGCTAAAGATAGTGATAGAGTAGGAGATAAAATAGAAGGTCTGTTTTTAGGAGGACACTACAATACATTTTCCAAAGAAAATTTAGGGGAAGCCAATTCTTCTATAATCCAGTCAGATTGTTAATTTTTAAGGTATATATCAGACAACTGTGCCAGTCTAGCAGCTTGGTAATACCACCAAAGGTTCGGAAGTCCCAAGCCTCCCTGCTCAGTGAGATTATACAGGCTGCAGGAAGAAAGGCGTGGAGCTTTTCTGTTCCAAATAAATTTAGGATTTTGCTTTGGAAGGCTTTTAGGTGAATATTTTTAATCAGAATAGGGAGCGAGCGAAAAAGATACAACAATCTGGGTAGGAGGGTCATCTTGATCGAATTAAGTCTGCCAATCCAACCGATATTGTGCGTTCTCCAGTTGCTAAGATCAGCCTCAAGTTTCCTATACATAGGTGGATAATTAGCCTGATATAAATCTTCAAATTTTGAAGTGAGATTAATAACCTAAGTATTTAAGGGAGCAAGTACTCCAACTGAATTCATATTTATTTTGTATGCAGGAAACCACTGAGTCTGGAAGAGACACATTAAGGGCTTTAGATTTGGCCATATTAACCTTGAGACCTGATATTTTGGAGAATTTTTGAAGCAGAGAGTAAATTTCAGATAAAGAAGACGTTGGGGAAGTAATAAACAACAACAGGTCATCTGCAAATAATGCACATTTATGATTTTCTTTTTCACACTGGATCCCCCTGATATTCGGATTATTCCGGATTGCAATTGCTAATGTTTCCATCATAACAGCGAATATCAGGGGAGATAAAGGGAAACCTTGCCTAGTACCTCTACAAATCTTAATGGAGTCAGAGAATAGCCCCTGTTATCTGACTTTAGCTTCAGGTGTAGAATATAGAGCAGATAAAATGCCTAAAACTTTCGAACCAAAACCCCAGCGCTTCATGACCTCAAACATGTATGGCCATGAAACTGAATCGAAGGCCTTTTGCAGGTCCAACGATAGGAGCATACCTTCATGTTTTTGTTTACCTACCCATTGGGTTTGCAATATTGACACCAAATCTACCGCTCTCCTCACCTGATCTGGACCCTGTCTACCAGGGATAAATCCCACCTGATCTTTATGGATATATCGCCCAATGAAGGAAGATAACCTATTAGAGAGAATTTTGGTTAATATTTTTAAGTCATTGTTAATCAAAGAAATTGGCCTGTAATTTTCGACTAGGCTGGAGTCCTTATCAGGTTTTGGAATACTGGATATATATGCCATGTTGAGCTGTTTATCTATTGGATGACCTTCTGTCAGAAAATTAAAAAATCGTGTAAGATAGGGTATCAGGGTCTCTAAGAATGTTTTATAGTAAGTAGGAGAAAAACCATCAGGTCCGGGAGCTTTATTCGTTTTCAATGTTCTAATAACTTCTGAAACTTCTGTCATAGATATGGGAGCTTCTAATTCCTCTCTATGTATATCTGCTTACTTGGGTAATTGTAAGCCATCTAGGAACTCCTCTATTCTATTGGAGGTAGATTGTCCTTCAAAACTATAGAAATCAGAATAGAAATCTTGAAAGGCTGTCATTATACGCTGGAGGTTTAGTGTAAGAGAGCCATCAGCTAATCTGATTTTGGGAAGAACTCTAGATTTGAATCTAGGGGATAATATATGAGCTAACATGGGACCTATCTTATCCCTCATTTGATAAAATTTGGCCCCAGACCACTTAACAGAACTATCTGCCTTCACCGTAAGAGACAGATTCAGAGCAGCCCTAGCAGCATCTAATTTGGAGGCAGGAATACCACATGGATCCTTTTTATGCTGTTTACTCAATGTTACAAAGTCTCTTTCTAGTCTTTCCACCTCCAAAGTCTTCAATTTTTTTTGTCTAGCTGCAATCTGTATCAATTTGCCTCTGACGGTAACTTTGTGTGCCGCCCACAGAATTTCCGGAGAAACTTCCTCCCTGTCATTATGTTCAAAACATTCCTTAATCTCACGTTCAATTTCTGTGGCAATAACAGGATCCTTTAGTAACAATTGATTAAGAGTCTAATGGGATACCCTTTGAACAATACTATCACGTTTCAAAGACAGTAGAACCATAGAGTGGTCTGACCATGCCACGTCTATAATAGAGGAGGCAATGGCAGAATGGATATGTTGAGTAGAAACCATTATGTGATCTATACGCGAGTATGATTGGTGGGGATTTGAAAAGTGAGTAAAATCTTTTGTTTTTGGATTCAGCTCCCTCCATATATCCATCAATCTGGATCTATGAAGTAGGCAAGCAATTTGTGTACTAGCCCTGGTTGGACGGATCATTTTAGTCTTCAATGGTTTAGATTTATCTAGCCCTGTATCAAATGCTATGTTGGAATCTCCTCCCATAATGATAACTCCATCCATAAATGGCTGAAGAGTTTCAAACATTCGGTTAAAGAATCTCTTTTGTCCCCTATTGGGAGCATAATATGATATTAAAGTATACAACCTCTCATCTATGGTACCTTTCACCAACAGGAATCTCCCCTCTGGGTCTCCACATTCCTTCTGTAAATTAAACTTGCAGTGTTTAGAAAATAAAGATGCTACTCCCCTAGTCTTATTTTCAGCATTGGCTAGATGAAACACTGGGAAGTGGGCATGTAAAAAAATGGGTTTCCTGTAAAAAAACGACATCCATGTGATGAGACCTATATTCCTGAAAGGCCTTCTGTCTCTTAATTGGGGAGTTCAACCCCTGTCTGTTACCGTATATACTCGAGTATAAGCCGACCCGAATATAAGCCGAGGCACCTAATTTTACCACAAAAACTGGGAAAACGTATTGACTCGAGTATAAGCCTAGGGTGTGCCTCACTTTGCCTCACTGTGTCCATGACTAGACTGACGTTTAACATGGGAGTCTATGGAAGGGGTGCCCGGGTTGAAAAATCGGTGCTCCCCGGTTGTAGGTCCCCCGTAACAAGAAACTTTGCAAACCTGTAGAAGAAGAGTGGGGCTACATGTGTGCCAAGTTTGGGGTCCAGGGGACCTACGGCCGGCCGGTACCGGCTCCCCAAAGTCCGGGAGATCAGGCGCAAAAAGGTGACTCGAGTATAAGCCGAGGGGGCATTTTCAGCACAAAAAATTGTGCTTAAAAACTCGGCTTATACTCGAGTATATACGGTATGAGTAATAAAGAGGAGAAGAAATATTATTAGTGGCAGCCATGAAAAAATTGAGTAAGATCAAGCAATTCGCTGTCCCAAATAATACTCAATTTAATATAAATCCTTAATAAGAAAGAATTATTCATCAAGGTTGGATTAGCAAACTTCAAACATCCCTCCAAAAAAACTCTCATTGGCAGGTAGGCTAAGAGAAAGAAGAAGACAGTAAAGAAAGAAAAGAAAAAAACAAAATCAAATTCACTCAGAAGCGATACATAGTATATCAAAAGGCCAAACAATGGCCCAGAATGAAGGGAGGAATAAGACTTCCTTCCTTCATTCAAAAAATACTCAGTAGTATAGCCCATAAGAAGGGCTAAGTACCCTCCTCTCAGATCGGTAAAAAACAACCGATCCAAGAAGTGGGTGGAGGCCCAATGCCTCAACACCGGCCAGTGACAGCCTCTCAAAAAGTGTGAAAACATCAAACTAAAAGCGGATTCATCTTAGGTAAACCGAAAGTCCATAACAGACTATATTTTGTTTTCTAAAACACAAAAAAAAAAATATTTTTTTTTTCAATTGCCACCTGAGATATCGGGTAGAGAAGACTCTCCTATGTTTGACTTTGTTCCAATTAGAAGAGGTTGGGTTTATAGGAGATTGACGTTTGATAGAGCCTTGTTGGGCAGGTGTAGTGTCCATGTCCGGTTCCATAGAGATCATTTTCAGGTCCAGCAATAGACGTTCACCTTCTTGGAAATTATAAACTGCATAGTGTTTGCCATTAAAGGAGAATTTTAGAGCAAAAGGAAAAGCCCATCTGTATTTTATGTCATTTTTGATAAGGGCCGCCAATAGAGGTTTTAGGGATCTTCTTCTTTGAATAGTATAAGGAGAAATATCAGAAAAAATTTGAATAGTGGCTCAATGGTATTGTAATAGTTCCTGTTGGCAATATTTCTTCATTATGTCCTCTTTTATAGAATAATAATGTGGTTTAACTACCACATCCCTTGGTAAACCGTCCTTTCTAAGTGGTCCCAGTGACCTATGAGCACGGTCCAATTCCAACTTGTGAGCAGGAATAGATGGTAATAGGATTTTTATGACATCCTGTATAGCAGCATGTACATCAAGGATATTTTCTGGCAACCCCTGACCCTAAAATTGTCTCTCCTGGAACGGTTCTCAAGGTCATCAATTCGTGCCTGTGCTGTTTCCAGCTGGTCCTGCATGAATTGTAAATGTTCAGTATTCTGGTCAGTTTTTGCCACAGTGATGTCTAACTTGTGCTCAATATTTTCAATTCTACTACCAAGGGACTGAAAGTCAGCTTTAATTTCACCAGTAATTCTTTCAGCATTTAGTGCTAATCCTTTATCCAGCATTTCTGATATTCTCGTGAATATTTCGGATACACTGAAAGTTACATCAAGAGCCTGTTCAGCCTGTGTATGTACTGGGATAGGAGCTAGTGTAGAGACCTCTATTGGGGATAAATGGAAATATTCCACAGGGTTCTCCTGTTCCGTGTATTCAGGAGAAGTGATAGAAGGATAAATTACAGAATTAGAAGTCTGAGAAATAAAAGATATAGATGAAGGAGCCAAAACTTGCTTAATAGCACTGGAGGCCTCAGCAGCTTTCTGTGTGCATGTCTGAGGTACGGCGGCCATCTTGGAAAAATTCAGTTTCTCCTCAAGCTGTTTAAAACGTTTCTTGCCTCTTTTAGAAAATTTACCCGGCATAGACAGGTGCTCTGAAGCTTCCGCTAGCGTTACCCGTTATTCTCAGGCGACAAAGAAGTCTGTAACCGCTTGAATCTCTGCTGTATGGCCGGCGGTGAGCGGAGCTCCGGTCCTAAGCTGCCATCTTAGGATCTCCCGCCCCTCAGTGTTCGCCAAGTTTTTATAGCGTCAGGTACCCCCATATACAACCTAATAAAGGTTTTAACCCCCTGATTGCCCCTAGAGTTAACCCTTTCACCAGTGATCACTGTATAAGTGTCACTGGTGACACTGGTTAGCCAGTTAGCTATTTAGTTATTTAGGTTACACGTCAGGTTTTTATATAGCGCCATATATTACCTAATAAAGGTTTTAACCCCCTGATTGCCCCTAGTTAACCCTTTCACCAGTGATCACCATATAAGTGTTACGGGTGGCACTGGTTGGTTAGTTTGCTTTTTATAGCATCAGGGCACCCGCTGTAGATAACCCAATAAAGGTTTAACTCCCTGATCTCCCGGCGGGTGATATCAATTAGGTTTTAGCGTCAGTTAGGGTCTGCGTCGCCCCAGGCAGCGTCAGGTTAGTGCCAGTAATGCTAACACCCACGCGCAAAGCATACACCTCCCTTAGTGGTATAGTATCTGATCAGATCTATACTAGCATTCCCAGCGGTTTAGGGTTCCCAAAAACGCAGTGTTAGCGGGATCAGCCCAGATACCTGCTAGCACCTGCGTTTAGCCCCTCCGCCCAGCCCAGCCCAGCCCACCCTAGTGCAGTATCGATCGATCACTGTCACTTACAAAACACAACACACAGTACTGCAGCGTTCACAGAGACAGGTCTGATCCCTGCGATCGCTAACAGTTTTTTTGGTAGCGTTTGATACAGTTGCTGACAGTCAGGTGCTTTTTTACCTGTGAATCCTTACTAGTGTAGTGGATTTATTTATCTTGACAGCAACAGCATTTGCTCCCACGATACATAAAGCCGTGACTCCAGTGCTGTAGGAGGTGGGGGCAGCAAGGGCGGAGGAGCGATTTTTCTCCTAATGCCGCGTACATAGGTCGAAATTCCGACGATGGCTTGCCCGTGGAAAAGTCTGACCGTGTGTATGCGGCATAACTTTTTATGCCGCGTACATATGGTCGAAATTCCAACAGAGGCTTGCCCGTGGAAAAGTCTGACCATGTGTAAGCGACATAACTTTTTTGAGGGAGGATGCCCCCATGCTTCGGCATATATATATTTTAGGCACAGGTTGCGTTAAAAAAATGTTTTATTTTTTACTATGGTTTTTTTTTGGTATTTGCTTTGCAGGTATGGTATGGTAAGGTCTTACTGTTATACTGTAATGTTACTTTGTTTTAATGTTAACCATCATTTTCTTAGCAGGTACACCATTCAGTTGCAGTGCAGATTTATTTATCTTGACAGCAACAGCGTTTGCTCCCACGATACATAAAGCCGTGACTCCAACGCTGTAGGAGGTGATTTCACCACCACAGTTAAAAAAAGGAGCATATATGCCGAAGCATGGGGGCAGCAGGGGCGGAGGAGCAATTTTGCTCCTAATGCCGCGTACATACGGTCGAAATTCAGACGGAGGCTTGCCCGTGGAAAAGTCAGACCGTGTGTACACGGCATAACTTTTTATGCCGCGTACATACGGTCGAAATTCCGATGGCGGCTTGCCCGTGGAAAAGTCTGACCGTGTGTACACAGCATAACTTTTTTGCAGGAGGATGCCCCCATGCTTTGGAATATATATATTTTAGGCACAGATTGCATTAAAAAAATAAAATACATTTACTAGTTTTTTTTTTGGTATTTGCTTTGCAGGTATGGTATGGTAAGGTCTTACTGTTATACTGTAATGTTACTTTGTTTTAATGTTACCCATCATTTGCTTAGCAGGTACGCCATTCAGTCGCAGCGCGGATTTATTTATCTTGACAGCAACAGCGTTTGCTCCCACTATACACAAAGCCGTGACTCCAGCACTGTAGGAGGAGATTTCACCACCACAGTAAAAAAAAGAGCATATATGCCGAAGCATGGGGGCAGCAGGGGCGGATGTGCGATTTTGCTCCTAATGCCGCGAACATACGGTCAAAATTCCGACGGAGGCTTGCCCGTGGAAACGTCCGACCGTGTGTACGTGGCATAACCTTTTATGCCACGTACATACGTGCGAAATTCCGACGGAGGCTTGCCCATGGAAAAGTCCGACCATGTGTACGCGGCATAACTTTTTTGCGGGAGGATGCCCCCATGCTTCGGCATATATAAATGGTGCATGTACAGTATGCCCATCATTAGAAGTGGGTGGATGAAGGGAGGTATTCTAATGGTGGGCATACCCACTGATCAATCTCTTTTTTTCATTCAACCAACAGGCTGCATGAAAAAAAAGATTACAATACATGTCCAACAAGGACCAGCAACGTACTGGTATGTTGCTGGACTTTGAATGGTTATACCAGAATGATGCCTGTGGGTTTAGGTATCATCTTGGTATCATTCTTTTCAGCCAGCGGTCGGCTTTCATGTAAAAGCAATCCTAGCAGCTAATTAGCCTCTAGACTGCTTTTACAAGCAGTGGGAGGGAATGTCCCCCCCGGATATAAACAGCACCATTGGGAAATTGGGAAATCATTTTATCACACCGATCTTGGTGTGGTCAGATGCTTTGAGGGCAGAGGAAAGATCTAGGGTCTAATAGACCCCAATTTAAAAAAGAGTACCTGTCACTACCTATTGCTATCTTAGGGGATATTTACATTCCCTGAGATAACAATAAAAATGGTAAAAAAAAATTAAAAAATGGAAGGAACAGTTTAAAAATAAAATAAAAAAGCAAAATAAAAAAAGCATCCCTGTCCCCCCCTGCTCTTGCGCAAAGGCGAACGCAAGCGTCGGTCTGGCATCATATGTAAACAGCAATTGCACCATGCATGTGAGGTATCACCGTCAAGGTCAGATCGAGGGCAGTAATTTTAGCAGTAGACCTCCTCTGTAAATCTAATGTGGTAACCTGTAAAGGCTTTTAAAGGCTTTTAAAAATGTATGTAGTTTTTCGCCACTGAGCGTTTGTACGCAATTCTAAAGCATGTCGTGTTTGGTATCCATGTACTCGGCCTAAGATCATCTTTTTTATTTCATCAAACATTTGGACAATATAGTGTGTTTTAGTGCATTCAAATTAAAAAAGTGCGTTTTTTTCCCCAAAAATGCGTTTGAAAAATCGCTGCGCAAATACTGTTTGGGAAAAAAATGCAACACCCATCATTTTAATCTGTAGGGCCTTTGCTTTAAAAAATATATCTAATGTTTTGGGATTCAACATAATTTTCTTGCAAAAAAAATTCATGTAAACCAAAAGTGTCAGAAAGGGCTTTGTCTTCAAGTGGTTAAAAGAGTGGATGATGTGTGACATAAGCTTCCTAATGTTGTGCATAAAATGCCAGGACAGTTCAAACCCCCCCCCCAAATGACCCCATTTTGGAAAGAAGACACCCCAAGCTATTTGTTGAGAGGCATGTCGAGCCCATGGAGAATTTTATATTTTGACACAAGTTGCGGGAAAAATATTTATTTTTTTATTTTTTTAGCACAAAGTTGTCACTAAATTATATATTGCTCAAACATGCCATGGGCATATGTGGAATTACACCCCAAAATACATTCTGTTGCCTCTCCTGAGTACAGGGATACCACTTGTGTGAGACTTTTTGGGAGCCTAGCCACGTACGGGACCCCAAAACCCAAGCACCGCCTTCAGGCTTTCTAAGGGTGTAAATTTTTGATTTCACTCCTCACTGCCTATCACAGTTTCGGAGGCCATGGAATGCCCAGATGGCACAACCCCCCCCCCCAAATGACCCCATTTTGGAAAGTAGACACCCCAAGCTATTTGCCGAGAGGTGTGGTGAGTATTTTGCAGATCTCACTTTTTGTCACAAAGTTTTGAAAATTTAAAAAAGACAAAAAAAGAAAAATGTATTTTCTTTCCTCATTTTCAAAAACAAACGAGAGCTGTAAAATACTCACCATGCCTCTCAGCAAATAGCTTGGGGTATCTACTTTCCAAAATTGGGTAATTTGGTTGGGGGGTTGTGCTATCTTGGAATTTTATGGCCTTCAAAACTGTGATGGGTAGTGAGGAGTGAAATCAAAAATTTGCGCCCTGAGAAATCCTGAAGGCAGTGCTTGGTTTTCGGGGCCCCGTACGTGTCTAGGCTCCCAAAAACACATGTGGTATCCCCAAACTCAGGAGAAGCAGCAAAATGTATTTTGGGGTGCAATTCCACATATAAGCACGTGTGAGCAATATATAATTTAGTGACAACTTTTTTTTTTTATTATTTTTTTTTTTGTCATTGTTCAATCACTTGGGACAAAAAAAAAACATTCAATGGGCTCAACATGCCTCTCAGCAAATAGATTGGGTTGTCTATTTTCCAAAATTGGGTAATTTGGGGGGGGGGGTTTTGTGCCATCTTGGCATTTTATGGCCTTCAAAACTGTGATAGATAGTGATAGGTAGTGAGGAGTGAAATCAAAAATGTATGCCCTTAGAAATCCTAAAGGCAGTGCTTGGATTTCGGGGTCCCGTACGCGGTTAGGCTCCAAAAAAATCCCACACATGTGGTATCCCCGTACTTAGGAGAAGCAGCAGAATGTATTTTGGGGTGTAATTTCACATATGCCCATGTCATGTGTGAGCAATATATCATTTAGTGACAACTTTGTGCAAAAAAGAAAAAGTTTGTAATTTTCCCAAAACTTGTGGCTAAATATAAAATATTCAATGGGCTCAACATGCCTCTCAAAAAATAGCTTGGGGTGTCTACTTTCCAAAATGGGGTCATTTGGGGGGCTTTTGTACCATCTTGGCAGTTTATGGCCTTCAAAACTGTGATAGGTAGTGATAGGTAGTGAGGAGTGAAATCAAAAATGTATGCCCTTAGAAATCTTGAAGGCGGTGCTTGGTTTTCGGGGTCCCGTACGCGGATAGGCTCCCAAAAAGTCCCACACATGTGATATCCCCATACTCAGGAGAAGCAGCAGAATGTATTTTGGGTTGTAATTTCACATATGCCCATGGCATGTGTGAGCAATATATCATTTAGTGACAACTTTGTGCAAAAAAAAAAAAGTTTGTCATATTCCCGCAACTTGTGGCAAATTATTTAATATTCCATGGACTCAATGTGCCTCTCAGCAAATAGCTTGGGGTGTCTACTTTCCAAAATGGGGTCGTTTGGGGGGGGTTTTGTGCTATTTTGTAATTTTGTAGCCTTCGAAACTGTGATAGGTAGTGAGGAGTGAAAAAAAATTTGCGCCCTTAGAAATCCTGAAGGCGATGCTTGGGTTTCGTGGCCCCGTACGTGGCTAGGCTCCCAAAAAGTCCCACACATGTGGTATTCCCGTGCTCGGGAGAAGCAGCTAAATGTACTTTGGGGTGCAATTCCACATATAACCATGGCATGTGTGAGCAATATATCCTTTAGTGACAACTTTTTGTAATTTTTTTTTGTCATTATTCAATCAATTGGGAAAAAAAATATTCAATAGCCTCTCAGCAATTTCCTTGGGGTGTCTACTTTCCAAAATGGGGTCATTTGGGGGGTTTTGTACTGCCCTGCTATTTTAGCACCTTAAGAAATGAGATAGCCAGTCATAAATTAAAAGCTGTGTAAATTCCAGAAAATGTACCCTAGTTTGTAGACGCTATAACTTTTGCGCAAACCAATAAATATACGCTTATTGATTTTTTTTTTTACTAAAGACATGTGGCTGAATACATTTTGGCCTAAATGTATGACTAAAATTGAGATTATTCGATTTTTCTAATAACAAAAAGTAGAAAATATATATATATTTTTTTTTCTGTTTTTTCAGTTTATATCGCAAAAAATAAAAATCGCAGCCACAATCAAATACCATTAAAAGAAAGCTCTATTTGTGGGAAGAAAAGGACGCAAATTTTGTTTCGGTACAACATTGCATGTTCGCGCAATTTCCAGTTAAAGCAGCGCAGTGCCAAATTGTAAAAACACCTCTGGTCTTTAAGCTGCGTATTGGTCCGGGGCTTAAGTGGTTAACAAGTTATATACAGCATATACTGTAGGTATATAATGTTCACACTATTCTGGGTTGGCATGGAGACTGGGAGGCTCAGGCACCCTGATTTCTAATGAGCTAATGACAAGCATGGAGGCTACCAAGGGCCATGACATTGTATGCAGATACCACAAAGGTCCAGGACCTTTAAGACATGGTTTTATACTGTGCTATACAAGGTATGAATTTTTAGACCAGGGCACGGGAGGTGTTTGCACAGTTTCAGCTGGATTGAGCCTGCTCATGGTAGTTAACCCCTTCCTCCAGCGAGATGTCACTGTGATGACATCATAGCATGGGCACATCTTGTGTCTGATTTCATTGGACTGCATGGGGTTGGGGTTCTTTTCCCCAATGCCGTGGGCATCAAAATGCCAGGTGGAGGCTAGAAAATTGAGAAAGCCCTCAACCACCACTCTAGCATCCACATGGTGGCCAGAGAATGGGCTGAGGGATAAGACACCTATTAAAGTCCAGTTCATTAAAAAAAATTGTCGATGTTTGCAATTCAAATGCAAACATCGACTAAAATTTAACATAAAAAAAAAATATTAAAGTAAATGTTGTTTACAAATGTGCAACAATGGAGTATGTCAACCATGACAATTACTCCAGCTAGAAGTGACCTCTTGAAGTGGCTACTGTAATACATTTTGGTTATATACACCATTACTACAAGTTAAACTTGGATAGGAACATGAAAAATAAATAAAAATGTTTTATAAAATTATTAAAAATATATAGTCAAATTTTCTTTATGTTTCCACAATATAAACATAGGCAGCAGCACATAATTGGGCCAAAAACATAGAACTATATAGTAAAGGGCACTTTCAACAGCTCTAGTAGGCCATACATTTGCAAACAAACAAATTTTTATGAATGCATGGCATGATGGATTTAGTAAAGGAGCGCAACACAGCTTAAAGTGGTTGTAAACCCTTTCACTACAGGTAAGCCTATGATAAGGCTTACCTGTAGCTACCGTGAATATCTCTTAAACCTGTATGGTTTAGGAGACATCCTCTGTATCAGCATGTGCCGACGTCATCGGCACATGCGCCGACGTCATCGGCCCATGCGCACTAAATCAAAGGCTCGCTCATGCTGTTGCTTCAGCTGATGTGCCGCTACCGGTGGCTTCCACGCACATGCGTGGGAGTGACGTCATCACGGCTCCAGCCAATCACAGTGGGGGAGCCCGTGATACCTGGAAATAACTCCGGGAGACATGTCGTCGGGCAGAGCAGTGTGTCGGGACCGCTGCGGGGGCTTCGATCTAAGGTGAGTATTTCATAGTGAACTAGTATGCTATGCATACTAGCTCATTATGCCTTTGTCTTGCAGGTTTTTATTCATTATTATTATTATATTTTGTGGGTTTACAACCACTTTAACAGCTATTTTCAGACCGCAATACGTGAAAAAGACACAGATTGGATTACCAAGCATCAGGAGACATACATTTGAGAAGGTAGTTCAAATTTCAATGCCTCCAAATACAGATTACTGTAACAAAAAAGTTAGAGTCAAAAATAGTTTTTGCAAAAGAAAAATAACAAACATGTTATACGTATGTAGCGATACCCCCGAAAGGGCTGCTGGATAATTTTGGGTCCTGGCGTTACCCCACATTTCACCGTCCAAAAACTTAGGAGTCTATGTTAAGTACGGTAATTAGAATAGAGGTGATTGCCAGTCACTTCGGTCTCCTTCTCAATTGCTTTATTAAAAAACTTCAGGTAGGAGAATAGAGGGTTAAGGGAAGTTCAGATACCTTGGTTTTGCAGATCACTAATGCGGTTCTTGAATCCAGATGACAACAGCTTTCTGTCTCTGGTTCTTGCAACAACCGGATAGGCCTCTCACACCGACCTAGCAGCCGGTATGAAGCACGGACAATGTCTCTGCCACAGACTTGAGCGATAAGTGGAAACTCCTGGATAATCCCCTGCCACAGGATTGTTTAGCCAGTAGTCAGTTAGTTATGTCAGCTGCACAGTACCTGAACCTTTAAGCCATCCGACAGTACTCTGAGGTAGGTTAACTTGGGTGCATCCTCCAAACGAGTCACCAGGTCCTTCCTGAGATACCAGCCATCAGCTCGGTCCTCTCCAGTAAGGTCCTCCCCTGGAATATTCTCTGCTTGAGTGGCTTCTTCCCGCAGGACAGACAGCACAGGATGACCTTTCGTTAAGTAGGCCCCAGACAGGCTTCTGGGCCTACTTGCAGCAAACACAGCAGCATAGCCTCAGGCCTGGAGGGCCATGAGGAAGAAGGACCCCGAAGCACATGGCACTGCCCCTTAAATATCCTTCCCCAGCATGCCCAGCTACAAAGGATCTCCTGATTGGGCTGTTTCTGGGGAAAGAATATCCAATGCTGGCTGTATTTCTCACACTGGCCTGTGACAACAGTGACACCTACTGGCAACAGTGGGAAATGCGCACAAACAGCCAAAGCTGGAACAGAAACCAACAATTTACATAATTACTCAAAGCTATTTACAGCTCAGACAATACTAAATTTACAGAATAGCCCCTGTGAAAAAGTAGCAGGGCGCTACATATATATATATATATATATATATATATATATATATATATATATATACATACAGTATCTCACAAAAGTGGGTACACCCCTCACATTTTTGTAAATATTTTATTATATCTTTTCATGTGACAACACTTAGGAATTACACTTTGCTACAATGTAAAAAAGTGAGTGTACAGCTTGTATAAGGCCCCTTTCACACTGAGGCGTTTTTACCGCGTTTTAGCGTTAAAAATAGCGCTGTAAAGATGCCTGAAATAATCCTGCCCCAGCATTCTCAATGTGAAAGCCCTGAGGGCTTTCACATTGAGGCATTGTGCTGGCTGTGCGTTGAAAAAAATCCTGCAAACAGCATCTTTGGGGCGCATAAAATAGCGCTGTAAAAACACCTATCCCCATTGAAATGAATGGGAACCGCGGTAAAAACGCGGTAAAAACGCGGTAAAAACGCACATAACCTTTGGGAAGGTCACATGACCGCAGTAGAGTGGAGGATTGTGGGAAACCAGGAAATCCTGTTGAGAACAGGAGAGGAGACAAGAGAGAATCAATAGCATGGCAGAGCAATCTGTTGAAATGCAGCCAACAGCTGAAAGAGCAGCTGCAGAAGCAGCAAGACACTCTGACCCAGAGGAGTTCATAGATACTATGCGCAGGCACCCAGAACTCTGGGACAAAAGAAATAACTTTTACGCAAACCGCCTGAAGAAAAGGGCTGGGTGGAATGAAGTGGCTGGTCAGCATATAGAAAATTGGATAGCATTATCCAACGAAAGCAAAGCTGAGAAAAGTAAGTAGTTAAAATCCCAATCTAGTCCCTATTCACAAATCCGGTCTTCTTTACCCTATTCCTTGTCCCGTTAGTCCCAAACCCCCACCCCCATATGCCCAAACCGCCAGGTCCCCAGGGCCCCGGATGGCAACCCCCCTTTTTTTTCTTTTGTTAGTGGCCTGCCCAGAGGTACCCCAGGGCCCCAGATGGCAACCCCCCTTTTTTTATCCTTTTTGTTGTTAGTGGCCTGCCCAGAGGTCCCCAGGGGCCCGGATGGCAACCTCCGTTTTTTTTTGTGTTTTGATTTTTTTGTTAGAGGCCCGGAGGGCCCCGGATGGCAACCCCCTTTTTTTTGTTGTTAGTGGCCCGCCCAGAGGTCCCCAGGGGCCCAGATGGAAACCCCCGCTTTGTTTTGTTTTTGTTTTTTTTGTTTGGGGCCCAGAGGTCCCCAGGGGCCCGGAGGTCCCCAGGGCCCCGGATGGCAACCCCCCTTTTTTTAGAATTTTTTTCTTAATAATTTTTTTTTCATTTCTTTCTTTTTTTTGTAAGGGGCCCAAAGGTCCCCAGAGGCCCGGAGGGCCCCGGATGGCAACCCCCCTTTTTTTGTTGTTAGTGGCCCGCCCAGAGGTCCCCAGGGGCCCAGATGGAAACCCCTGCTTTGTTTTGTTTTTGTTTTTTTTTGTTTGGGGCCCAGAGGTCCCCAGGGGCCCGGAGGTCCCCAGGGCCCCGGATGGCAACCACCATTTTTTATAATTTTTTTCTTAATAATTTTTTTTTCATTTCTTTCTTTTTTTTGTAAGTGGCCCAAAGGTCCCCAGAGGCCAGTGGGGCCCCGGATGGTAACCCCCCTTTTTTTTGTTTTTTTGGGGGTTTTTTTGTTCGCCAGCACCCAAAGCCCTCCCCGACCTCAACAATTCACAGTGGCAGCACCCCCGCTTCCCAATTGGTGGCACCCCCCTGTCTCTCAATTCGCAGCAGCCCCCCCGCTTCTCAATTTGCGGTGGTAGCACCCCCCGCTTCTCCTCTGCTCCAGGGGGCCCATGCCTGAAGCTGTGTAAGGGGCCCCAAAATTCCTGATGGCAGCCCTGCCCACCCCTCATAGTCCCAAACCCCTTCACCATAACCTTAAATCCACCCCTCATGGTCCCAAACCCCTTCACCATAACCTTAAAACCACCCCTCATAGTCCTAAACACCCCACCATAACCTTAATCCCACTCCTCATAGTCCCAAACCCCTTCACCATAACCCTAATCCTACCCCTCCTAATCCCAAACTGCAATATAGTAATTAAATGTAATTGACTACAAAAATCTTTTTTAACAAAATAATTTATTGTTGCACTTAACATTACAGAATTAATACAAGTCTTTAATGAACATACATGACGCAATTTGCAGGAAATATCTAATCATAAAGACAATGATGGCTGTATATAGAAGGTTTAGATTATATTTTCTTGCCAACTGAGTACACCAGCCGGACTCATAAAGTAGTCCGCAAAAGCATCACGAATTGTGAATCCTACTCTGGGTCCACGCTAATGAAGGAAATCAGCAGGTTCAATATTGTGTGACAGTGTATCCTCAAAATTAACTCCATCCCTCTCTCTCATCAAATTGTGTAATATTCAGGCGGCCTTGATTACCTTGCATGCGTTTTCGATATTGAGGTTAATTGGCTTTAGAAAAATTTGCCACTTGTTGGCCAGTATTCCGAAAGCGAATTTGACAAGTCTACGTGCCCGACACAGCCTGTAGTTGAAAATCCTCTTTCGGGTATCCAGATTTCTTAGCGAATACGGCTTCATCAGATGTTCATGAATCGCAAAAGCATCGTCCGCTAAAAACACAAACGGCATTTCGGGTCCTTCTGTTCCGGGCAGTGGTCGGTTATCGGGTAAATCCAACTCGTTGTAGATGAGTCGTTTTCCAAATTTACTTTGCTGGAAAACAGCGGAGTCTGCACTGCTCCCAAATGATCCAATATCTACAAAAACAAATTAGTAGTCAGCATCTACCACAGCCATTAAAACTACCGAGAAATATTTTTTGTAATTGTAGTATTGGCTTCCACTATGGCATGGTTTTATAAGCCAAATATGTTTCCCGTCTATAGCTCCTAAACAGTTTGGAAAATTTGTTTTATTCAAAAAACGCTGGGCAACATCTTCCCATTTATCCTTATTTGGGACGCGCATAAAGGTACTTTTGATGTTCCAGATGGCATTGCATGTTTCCTGCACAATTCCGCTTATGGTTGCTATACCGAACCTAACTTCATATTGCAGTGATGTGTAGGTATTTCCTGTTGCAAGATATCTAAAAAAAAAAAAATTATTTCAGTTAAACTGATAAAACAACGTTGGAAAACATTGAGGGACAATTTCAAAAGAGAATTACTGAGACAGCAACAAGTCCGAAGTGGATCCGGCGCCAAAAAAGGGCGAATATATTGCCATTACTATGAATTAGAGTTTTTAAAACCGGTGATGCAAGAGAGACAGTAAGTATAAAAATGTTATACATTGTTAAAATTATTTTTATGTATATAAATAACAGCCATACTGATGTTGCACTGTCCAATCATTTTTATTTTATTCAGAACAGACAACAATTTCAGTAGTTGTGAGGAAGAGGACCTTATTCCGGAAACCCAGGAAACCGACCCAACTAATGAAACACAGCCAGAAGAGGTGAATGATGAGGACAGAGATATACCAGAGCCTCCAAGAAGGTCAACTCCAAGAGCCAAACAAAATAAAAATCGAGATACTCAACAATTCATTGATGTTGTCAGACAGCTAATTGATTCTCAAAAAAGTGAACATCCCGAAATCGCTACATTCACAAACAGTTTAATTCCTCAGATAGCAGGAATAAAAAAGGAATATCAATGTAATCTGCGAATTGACTTATTGAAATTTATCAAATCCTATGAGCTTAAATGTAATCCCCCCAGTTTACGCGCCCAACCCTCAGAAATCCCCACCCAACCACCAAATTTTCGCTACGGGAATCAATGGGAAGAATCCAGTTATCGTACACCATCTTACACTCCATGTGGCCCAAACATTATTGCTCCCCAATTCAATCAAAGATTCAGTGCAGTACAATATGACATGCCCCCAAATTATTATCCCCAAACTCTAGCTCCTCCTCCTACTACTACTCCTACTCCACAGTCAAACACCGCTAGAGAGGATTTACACCCTCACCCCTCACATTATCAAGAACTTTAAATTTACTTTGCTGATTGAATTTTAATCACAATAGTAAACATTCAAGGTACCTTTGATTCATTGTTGAATCGAAATTTTGACCAATATTATTATTTTTTTTTTTAAAAAGTTGTTTTAATCATATTTTATTTAGAAATTAAAGATTCATATATTAAAAATGATAAGAATATATTTGATTGTTTACATTTTGGAATTTTTTTTATTACAAAAAATTCAGTTTCTGCATATGTTGTGCAAATTTAAAAAATAAATGTTATATTTTTTTTTTAAATTGTATGTTTTTGGATTGCGAATGATAATATAAATGCATGTAATTATAACATCACCTACCTCAGCCTTATAAGTAAGCGTTCACATGGTGGTATTGCATCCCTACAATTAGTATCTTGTCTCAGCAACGCAGGTGTCAGCAGGTCAAGAAGAAGGTCATATCTATGTAAATGAAGAGATTTGTTGTTAAAAGCCACATGGAGTAGTAATAGGAATGAAGGGATTAGGGTTAGGAGTGAGTGGGAGGGGAGGGATTAGGGTTAGGAGTGAGTGGGAGGGGAGGGATTAGGGTTAGGAGTGAGTAGCTCATGAAACTCCATCTTCTCCATGTTCTCTCTTCTCTACGAAAAACCAGGAAGTGCACAGGATGTGATGTAAGGGGGTTGGGTGATTAGCTCACGCTAACGCGGTAAAAACACGGTAAAAACGCATAGGTGTTAGCGCTATTTTTAACGCTAACGCGGTAAAAACACGGTGAAAACGCGGTAATAATGCTAATCGTTTTTAGCGCAGTAACGCAACGCCTCAATGTGAAAGGGGCCTAACAGTGTAAATTTGCTGCCTCCTCAAAATAACTCAAAACACAGCCATCATTGTCTAAACTGCTGGCAAGAAAAGTGAGTACACCCCTAAGTGAAAATGTTCAAATTGGGCCCAAAGTGTCGATATTTTGTGTGGCCACCATTATTTTCCAGCACTTAACCCTCTTGGGCATGGAGTTCACCAGAGCTTCACAGGTTGCCACTGGAGTCCTCTTCCATTCTTCCATGACGATATCACAGAGCTGGTGGATGCTAGAGACCTTGCGTTCCTCTGCCTTCCATTTGAAGATGCCCCACAGATGCTCAATAGGGTTTAGGTCTGGAGAAATGCTTTTCCAGTCCATCACCTTTACCCTCAGCTTCTTTAGTAAGGCAGTGGTCATCTTGGAGAGGTGTTTTGGGGTTGTTATCATGTTGAAATACTGCCCTGCGGCCCAGTTTCCAAAGGGAGGGGATCATGCTCTACTTCAGTATGTCACAGTACATGTTGTCATTCATGGTTCCCTCAATGAACGACAACATGTAAAACCTAAAAATGATAAATTGTTTATCAAAACATAGGTAAAAATAGTTGAATATAAGCATGTCTTTTTGCAGTTCTTTCTCTTTAAGCTATACAAATTAGGTTTTCACATATGTAGCCATACAGCAAGATATTCAACTGGTAAGACTGACTCAAGAAAACAAAAAATTGTGGACTTCTCTCAAAAATATTTCACTAGCTACCACTAAAATGTAAAGCTGGAATCTTCTGGTATATATACCTCACAAGTCACTTTGCCAAGTGGAAGTTAGGGTGTAAGGAAAGTATCTTTATTCATATTTTGTCTATCTTAATTTTTTTTAATATTTAACTTTAAATGTGCACATGGTTAAGAAATAATTATTTGTGAGTGATGATAACATGATGATGATGCCCGACAAAGGGGTCCTGTGTGGCCCCAAAAGTTGAATTTTTCTGCTGTGATGTGATCACTTTAAGTAAAACCTTTGGACGGTATTTGAAGATCAATGGTGTGCTGGCAAATATGTACATTGAGTGGAATTCACCAGGTACAAAACAGTTTTTTTTTATTTTCCCCTGATTGTCAGTTTCAGTTTGATCCTCTGTTAAGAACACTGAATATCGATGAGATCATGTATAGTGTTAATAAACATATAGATAGAGCCCTTGAGTAATAATATTTATTGGGTTTTAATCATTTATTTTTGATTGATATATCTTTTTTTCTTGTTCTGATGCACGCTCTGATGCACTCTGATGATTCCCTGAAATCCACCTGCAGGGAAAGGGTAACTACCTTATAAATTGGAAAGGAGGTCACAGTAAATTACTTTATGAGTAAGCTTCGTTTATCATGAAATGCTGCTAAAACTGAATAAAAGATTTGGAGAGAGCAGGGAATGTTTAAAAGCCCTGTCAGTTTTTTTTTTCCATCTATGTCACTTTGGTGAGAATCTCCTTAACTTCCTGTTGACATAGTAAAGGGAAGTCCCCTCTTAGACAGATGTATTGAAAGATTTCCTCTCTATTAAAGTTAGTGACTTCCTAAAATGTTTAATTTCTCATCACTTTCAGACCCAATAATGATGGTCACCAGGACAAATAGAGAGTAAATGGGTAAATAAAGAGTAGGAGGGGGCACAGCCACAAAAACCCCTAAAACCCTATCTGCCAGGTGCCCGGTGGAGATCAAACTGAAGAGGGTCCTTCTCATGTACCTCAGGGAAGGCAGAACCAGCTGTAGGGTGTGAGGGACAAACAACTGTGGACCACATCCCGATAGCCACCAACGAGATACAGGAACATAAGACAGAGGCAATGTCAGGATACAAGCCAAGGCAGACAAGAAAAACTAGCTCAAAGGCAAGCTGAATCATACGTGGGAAGGCCGAAATACCAGCTCAGGTCACAGATTAGGAACTGGCTGAAGACCACTGAGCAATCTGCCCATGACACACTCCAGCTTATATAGGCCATTGGGCACCCATACTAGTGCATAGTGTGTGCATGCAACTGCACACATGCTAATACATATGTGCAAGCCAAATAATAAGTATATAAATAGTGACCTTATTATTAGAAACATGCGCATTCCACATGCAATGATCTTCTCATGCTGGAACATACCTTCCTTAGACTATCCAAGAAAATACTTTACATACACCTTAAAGTTTTTTTTAACTTCTGTTAAAATGTAATTGAACTCTTAAAAAAATACTAATTAATCAATAAAGTACTTTATTTAAAGTGTAATTAAACAAAAAACAAAACAAAAAAAGAGCTGACCATATTGGTATTTTCTGTCATAAAACCTTCTTCCTGCCTTTCAGCATGTGCAGCTCACTGTATTGTTATGACACTGCTCTGTGCCATAATGATGTGACTCTGGTGTACATGAGCTGGAATGACATAACTGTAGCCCAGCTAACCAAGTGTCAGAAGAGTAGGAACCTGGAAGGAAGACAGAGAAAAGATGACATCACCGGTGACCAATGGGAGCACTGGCAGCACAGTGCTGGAAGGAATCCCTAGCCAGGTAAGTCTGCCATAATGTACTAATATGCTGTGCATACTAGCATATTTTGGTTAAAAGCTCCTGGGACCTAACAGAGAGAAAAATTTAGAAGAGGTTTAATTTAATTTTAAGAATGAAAACAAATAGGTCTCTGACTATGTATCCACAGCAAATTTAAGATGTGTTGATTAGTGTAATGCTTACTTATGGTTTTAAAAACATTAGAAGAAACTTACTTCCTAATAAGTTATCCACAAAGGACTGGTGAAATAATGATACATCATTGTTTACGTTACTTCAGTTTTCCATTAACTGATTAGGATAAACAGTACTGCTTCAAAATTTAATTTACAGATGTCTACATTTACCTAACAACTGCACAGATATGGTTTACCGTTATGCACATAGACAGAATGCTGCTTTTAAAGCTCATAAAAATATATACACATTTAGTACATACAAGTCCATTTTATTCTGCATGCAAAAACATATTCTTATATCTGATTCTTCTCATAATCATAGATCACTGTAAAATAGTTAATTATAATAACACTGAACATTTTCATTAGAGAAGGACCTTTTCGGAAGGTGACCTTATGACTGTAACTTTAGCAAAGTTTCCCACTATGTGTGTAAGTACATCTAAACATAGGTGCTGGCACACATTAACTTAAATGAAGACTGAATTAATCTCTGCATGAGCCATTCTAATGTTATGTACTAGTATAATGTCCTCATTGATTGCAAAACTAAAGACATTCTGGTTGTTAAATTAATGAATACATTAACTTGCAGTAAATCAAATCACTATGATGTATTCCTATTTGTGTGCATGTCTGTGGGTTGGAATAATCATGAAGTGGAAGCATAAAATGACCTGGATACAATATATAAAAATAACACCAGAATGTGTTGCCAGAAAATTCTAAAATATTTGTAGCAAGAGAATGCCTTATGCCTATAGATAGTTAGTTAGCATTATAAAAAATAGCATTATACAATAACTATAATAACAAAACAATAATTATCCAAAGAAAGCACTAGTGCAAAATTATTCCTTTTTATAGATTTCACAACTAGTTATACATTTTATTTATAAATTAGGAATGAACTGTATATATAACTACTACTACAACAACTAATGAAAATAATAATAATAATAATAATATTATTATTAATAGTAATAATAATAATCTCAATGTTTTTTTTTTTCGCTTTAGCAACGTGTCCTTGTTTATTGGGTTAAACCTGTAAGCACAAACTTTTTTTTTAAAGCATGCAAGTCATTTGTCTGTTACATTGCACATAAACTGCATATAAAAAGGCCTCTTTATCAGTGTTGTGTAGCTTGACAGCTAAGTGGGAATGGAAACAGTGCCATCATGTGATACTTTTTAGTGTATTCCATTTATTAAACATCGCTGTGTTGTTGGCACATATTCAGCTATTCACATTGCAAGTACAAAAATATGAATGCAAGCATAAACAGAGAAAAAAAAACTTTAATAAATCAAATCAAGTATGTATCTAAAACGACAAAAGTTACAAAGAATGATATATAGTGAGACTGATTTACTAAAGGCAAATAGACTGTTGACTTTGCAAAGGAAAGTTGCACTTTGCAAAGGCATTTTTCCCACAGATTAGGGAATGAATTGTTCAATCACATGCAAGCAAAAATGCTGTTTTTCCCTGCATGTGATTGAGTATTCTTTGCACAGTTTCATTTCACCGTATTCACTAAGCTATGAGAAAAATTCCCTTGAAAAGTGCAACTTCCCTTTCAAAGTGAACAGCCTTTTTACTTTTCGTATATCTATCATGCAGTGTTGTACAGTGTAATGCACTTTCTTTTTTATTTCTCATATTTGAATTTTATATAATTAAATTGTACATGTTTCACACGCAATCATGTATTTTGCTTTTCATAGTCAGCTTAGATTGCATGTGGTAGCTTTAGAACTCATGTGTTGCCCTTCTGCCACACAGCACATGCAAAAGGAATTTTAGCATTTACTTTTGTTTTGCAATATTCAAGTCATACCAGTTCTAGGCAGCCGGTGAAAATCTGGACAATTCCAGCGGTGTCAAACATGGCAGTTTTCATATCATTGAAGGTGCTGACTAGTCCTAAACAGCCTGTGGAAATCTTGTCAACTTCAGCGGTACTAAACATGGCATAAATCATGATCTATTTATTATATGATCGGCATAATACTTATGCTGTCCAATACTACTTCGCAACTTCCAACGAACAGTTAAAATAATATGGATAGCTTCACCCAATGGTAATATTATCTTTATGATATACAGTATGTTTGTTAGCAAATTCAATATACAGGGATATGGGGAAAGGCAGTGACATAAACACATACAAAAACACACACACACCTGTTGAACTGGATAAACTGGTCTTTATTCAACCTTACCAACTATGGTAAAGAGGCGAGGTTACCCTACTGAAGATAACAACTCCAACCTAGCCAACCATAGAATCTTAATCCTCTGCAACAGGAGAAGTCTCAGTACACATTCTGCAGTATCCTAACATAAATTTCATGAAAAACCAAAAAAATAAATAAAAGAAAATCGAACAGAGAGAATAGGAAACCCTTGTAATGACCACAATTAGTGGATGGAACTGGGAGCTTAAGTATAGAGAATTCACCACCAGGGTCCTTAAGGAATAGATACAAATCAGATTGGTGTACCACATATAACAAACTACATAAAATGTAAAGAGCATGTTTGGTCAGACTGTCCCAATAAATGTATTTCATTACACTCCTGGGCAGCACACAAAAGAGATTAGATTCACTAAAGACTCACTCCTTTTTGTCAATACCAAGTTTTTTCCTGTTTCTTTGAAGCATGGGACAGGAAAAGAAAGAGTTATTCCAGAAAGTAAGAACTGAAGGTCCTTAACAGAACTAGCATATGCTTTAGTTGAATAATGCACTTCACTACTCATCACACTTATACTTTTGTGCTTTTAGCCAAGATTTGACCAACAGAAAATGTTTTCAAGCAAGACACAACTAGATCTTCAAATCTTATGGCAGTGGCTCAGCATTTGTCTGACCAAACTGTTGTAGACTTTAGAAGTTGGTAGTGCAATATGGAGCTCTATAGCAAAGGGAAGCAAGGAGTCTGAAGGCTTAGCTATGTCTGGATTACCGACATTGTTTTGAGGACTGGCCAATGCAAGTATGTCTTTAAAATCTTTGTTAAGGGTGATAGCAAGAGCTTTGGGCCAGGGGGCCAGGGGGTTTTACTTTGAGAAGAGGATACTTCAGGATTTCCATATAACTGTCAACATAAATGGCAGATTGGTGTTCTTTTTAATCATGGTGAAGCAGAAGCTTCAGGTCTTAATATATGCCTGACCTTAAGAGTATGTCTGATCAAGACACAGCATGTTTTTTTTTTTTTTACAATTTTGGTACAGTTAACACCAATGCATAATGAAAGTTAAGACTTTCAAAGGCTTGATATTAGGCAATGGTTTCACATGAAACAAAAAAAGAACATGCTTGTACCCATGACACTTGACATCTTACTAGAGTAGCAGCATATTAATTCTTTAAACTATGTTATCCTATTGCCAATACACAGCAGGGTTCTGCTGTGTGTAGTGGTAAGAAGTTAGGACTGTGATATGTCTTTGCTCCAATTTTTTGAAGCCTGGCATGTGAAATGATTATTTTTAGTATTTAGCTGTGCTTATACTTTTCCAACTTACCAAAACTAAAGCAAATGATGTTCTGTAATAAAAATCAATTTTTAAATATTGTTCACTTCTTTTTAAGCAGGTAAACATTTAATATTTTGTTCTAGAGGAAAAATTATTTCCATCCTTGATACTAATCATTACAGACTGAAACATTTCATTACATCATCAAGCTGGAATACTATTCTACAGCAACACTTGTTTCTTCCTCGTATAATGCTGACCATTCACCCGGCCTTGATCTTTGAGGAGTTATGTTTACAGTCAGGTCCACATACTGTATATGTTATCTATTCTATTTGACACCCCAAATTCTCTCCCAGATGACTATATATCTGTTTATTACTGAAATAGGACAAGATCCAAAAACAACATTCACACCGAAAGATAGTGATCACATACTTTATTTTAAACTTAAATCTATTTCAAAATCCAGGAATCAGGATTAAAAATTTTAGCAATATGGTAAAGAGTAACTTCAATTCTTCAAAATCTTTTCCCTCAAATGTCCTCCCACCCAGTGCTGGAGTGCCAAGTGTACATATATCCTGGGAGTGCCCGGTACTTAGTGATTTCTCAGATAAAGTAGCAAAAAACATAATCAAATTAGCAAATGTGCATAAGAGAGGCAATTTGGCCACATTGTTCTTGAATCAGATACCCATACCTTTAAAACCACTAGAAGTAAACTTTATTTATACATTCAATAAATGCAGCACAGGTCTATGTACCCCTGTGTTGGAAAAAAACTTAAGCTCTACCCATAAGTTTATGGTACACAAAAATAAAGAGTTCAAAACCATTGAATATTGAACATTGGATCTTTACCGATAAGTAGAAGTTTCTAAACCTATTCAGTGACATTTTTTCTTATCTTTATGGAAATGCCTCATATTAAACTTTCCCAATGTGTTTTGTACACCTATATTACAAGTCTTGATAGCATGTCATTGTGTCATGTGTTATCTAATGTGCGTTTAAAATAAAGTAATAAAAAAATGAAATAATTTTCATGTATGATTTGTAGCGAGCAAGTGACCCACTGTATGCAATACAGTGATATCTGCTGGCTCATTCTTACAGCTGAGGAACATCCCTCTCTCTTCACAAATGGCTATGCCTAATGCCCTGTACACACGATCGGATTTCCGATGTAAAAAAATCCGATGAAGCTGACTTCCATCAGTCTTGCCTACCCACCATCAGTCCAAAATCCGACCGTCCCAAACGCCGTGACATAAAACACTCAGAAGAGCCAAGAAAAATGAAGTTCAATGCTTCTGAGCATGCGTGGGTTTTTTCTCCAATGGAGTTCCCCACAGGCGATCGGAATTTGCTATCGTTTTTTTTCCATCAGTAAAATTTAAAACATGTTCTATTTTTTTTATACCGATGGAAAAAAGACTGATGGGGCCCACACACGATCGCTTTGTCCGATGAAAAAAGTCCATCGGTCTTTTTTTATCAGAAAAACCGATCGTGTGTACGCGGCATTAGGTAGTCTTTTACTACTAATAAATCTGTAAAACTTTAAAATAATGAAACTTATTGTTTCAAATTACTTTTATTGCCTTTATGAACCTAAAAAGATTGTATTTGTTACATCTAGTCTTGCACACTATTTTATTTATTTTAGAGGTTGACTCTGCTTCCAAACCCTTTGCTTCTTTTCAAGGATATCATTTGCAAATAGCTTTTTCCTAGGATTAACATATATGATTGAATTATAATTTTTAGGAGATGACATCATGAAA
Organism: Rana muscosa; assembly: GCA_029206835.1. NCBI lineage: Eukaryota > Metazoa > Chordata > Amphibia > Anura > Ranidae > Rana > Rana muscosa. The sequence goes on from CM055118.1 coordinate 727,559,570, forward strand.
GGTTGAACTGTACTGTGGTTTTATGGTTGGGTTTACTACAGCCCATACTTACCCGAGGTGTACTACTAGGGAGAGTAGCGGAAAACACAAGTTACTCTTACAGATAGTTGTATTTCCTCGATTTTTAATATAGCCAATAATGTCTCCTTAGTATTCTGTATTGTGTGTCTTAAGAACATTGATAATTTTAGAGGAAGGGGTGGGCAAATCAAATTCTTCCTTTTCCTGTCAATTTTCAGTTTAGCAGGTCTGCCCACTCAGTTGTACGTGGAGGTTACTTTAAAATACAGTTACTGGATTTATTGGCGTATAACACTCACTTTTTTACCCTGAAAATAGAGGGTAAACTGTGCCTTAGTGTTATATGCAGGGGGCTGTGGAAAGTTTTTTTTCCTGAAACTTCCCTCTTAAAGTTAGGGTGTGTGTTATACGCCTGTGCGTGTTATACGCCGATAAATACGGGTAATTAAAAATATTCCTATTTTCTGTAGCCTCTGGGAATAAAATATACAGTGGATATAAAATGTCTACACACCTCTGTTAAAATGTCATGTTTCTGTGATGTAAAAAAATGAGACAAAGATAAATAATTTTAGAACGTTTTTCACCTTTAATGTGACCTATAAACTGTACAACACAATTGAACAACAAACTGAAATCTTTTAGGTGGAGGAAAGTTAAAATAAAAAACTTAAATATTATGGTTGCATAAGTGTGCACACCCTTAAACTAATACAGTAAAACCTTGGTTTGCGAGCATAATTCGTTCCAGAAACATGCTTGTAATCCAAAGCACTTGGATATCAAAGCATTTTTTTTACAGGGTATAAAAGAGAAGAGAGGCACCTCTAAGTGTAGCAATAAGTTGCTAAATGTTGTACCTTCATTAAATGTAACCATATTGCTACACTTGGAGGCTCCTCTCTTCTTTTTTATACTCAGTTGTGACATAACGCTACTCTTATATCAAGACATTGCTTGTATATGTAGGCAAAATTTATTAAAACATTTTGCTTGTCTTGCAAAACGCTCTCAAGTTACTCTCAAACCAAGGTTTTACTATACTTCGTTGAAGCACCTTTTGGTTTTATTACAGCACTCAGCCTTTATGGTTGAACTGGATGGACTTGTGTCTTTTTTCAACCTGACTAACTATGTAACTATGAGTCTATCAGCATGGCACATCTTGACTTGGCAATATTTGCCCAATCTTCTTTGCAAAAACACTCCAAATCTGTCAGATTGCGAGGGTACCTCCTGTGCACAGCCCTCTTCAGATCACTCCACAGATTTTCAATGGGATTCAAGTCTGGGCTCTGGCTAAGCCATTCTAAAACTTACATTTTCTTCTGGTGAAGCCATTCCTTTGTTCATTTGGATGTATGCTTTGGGTCGTTGTCATGCTGAAAGATGAAGTTTCTCTTCATGTTCAGCTTTCTAGCAGAAGCCTGAAGGTTTTGTGCCAATATTGACTGGTATTTGGTACTGTTCATAATTCCCTCTCCCTTGACTAAGACCCCTGTTCCAGCTGAAGAAAAACGGCATTATGCTGCCACCACCATGCTTCACTGTGGGTATGGTGTTCTTTTGGTGATGTGCAGTGTTGTTTTTGCACCAAACACATCTTTAGGAATTAAAAAAAAAGGTTGAACTTTTTGGCCATATCAGACCATAACACATTTTCCCACTTGCTTTTGGGAGACTTCAGATGTGTTCTTACAAAATTTAGCCAGGCTTGGATATTTTTCTTGATAAGAAAAGGCTTCTGTCTTGTCACTCTATCCCATAGCCCAGACATATGAAGAATACGGGAGATTGTTGTCACATGTACTTGCCAGATATTCCTGCAGCTTCTTTAATGTTGCTGTAGGCCTCTTGGCAGCTTTCTTCTCGTCTTTTCAGAAATTTTGTAGGGACGTCCAGTTCTTGGTAATGTCACTGTTGTGCCATATTTTCTCCACTTGATGATGGCTGTCTTCACTGTGTTGCATGGTATATCTAATGCCTTGCAAATTCTTTTGTACCCTTCTCCTGACTGATACCTTTTAACAATGAGATTCCTCTGATGCTTTGGAAGCTCTCTGTGAACCATGGCTTTTGCTGTAGGATACAACTAAGAAAATTTCAGGAAAGACCTACTAGAACAGCTGAACTTTATTTAGGAATAATCAGAGGCACTTTAAATGATGGCAGGTGTGCACTGACTCCTATTTAACATGAGTTTGAATGTGATTGCTTAATTCTGAACACAGCTACATCCCAAGTTATGCAACCACATTATTTTATTTTTTTATTTTTACTTCTTCCCCCCTAAAATATTTCAGTTTTTTTTTCAATTGAGTTGTACAGCTTGTAGGTCATATTAGAGGTGGAGGAAGTTCTGAAATTATTTATCTTTGTCTCATTTTTTTACATCACAGAAACCTGACATTTTAACAGGGGTGTGTAGACTTTTTATAGCCACTGTAGCTAAGTATCACTGTTGTGTGTTCATCTACTGGTGTTATGTGTTGTTTAGGGGGCTTTTGTTTTAGGACTTAAGTCCATAAGAACAGTTTTTGGGAATGTTAGTCATAAACTCTCAATTTTAAATCACAGCGTTTCAAGTTCTAAATTTTAAATTACATTTTACATTTTATAAACAAAATATCTGGAATTCAATAATAATATTATTACATTTTTTAATAAGTGATGATAAATATTTACTACTGTTGACATCTCAGGTGGTATTACCATCTGCTGTGAAATAGGAGATGCCTATTGGACAATCTGAAGTCACAGATTAGCATAGCTCAGCATGATTAATTTACATAATTTAGTAGCAAAATGATTAACCACATTCTGTTTATGCTAATCCCTGTTACTTAAATGGCTGAGGCAAGAAACATCGTTTACATCAAAGAACATAGCCCTTTCAACCCATAGCTGTGTTATGTTTGACTTAATTGTTAGCATATACACAGCATGTAAGTCACTTTTATCAGAACTGCTTAGAATAGTTTACAGAATCTTGCAACATTTCATTAGGCTTTTACATTTAAAAAAAATCTTACTGGATTTTATGGTAAGCTTTGCAATGTCTTTCCCTGACCTAGACTCTGTACACAAAATAGAAATATGATAAAACATTAATTGGATATCCATCAAAGAATGTACTTGCAGGGGTTTTATGATTCCTTAGCATAAGTATTCTGAACTCCTTATTTTTGTTGGTTGGTACTTCTCAATATACTTTACACTGTATGTTCCAAAGTGATGCTGCTGGCATCATGACATTGTTGAAGGAGGATAGTTTAAAGTGACTGTGCCAACCGACACCAGAAACCATGCAGCCACAAGTGAAAGTTCTGCAAACAGTAGACTATGGCATTTTCAGATTGGTAGAGCTCTGTTCTACACTTAATGGGTAACTGCACTTTTGTGAACAAAAAAACTAAGAAGAAATAAATAAATATTATTAATAGTATATACAATTGCTACACACGCCATGTTGTAATGTTAAAAATTACCTTCCATTTTCATTCTGCAGCCACTGCATTTTTTTTTCTTGCATAATTCAATACAATAGGGAAACCTGGAGGTCTTCTGTACATCATTAGTCTACAGAACACCCTCAGAAATGTTTTTTTTTATGCTTGTGTGATTGGCTCACTGATTTTTCCAGAAGTCTGTACTAAGATACAAGTCAAGTTTTAGGCAATCCCTGCAATAGAAATTTCAGTTTTGATAAGATATTTCCCAATTATTATGGATGGTTATGGAGATACTAAACATACAGTTTTTTTTCTATTAAAACACTTAGAGTGTACAAGATAAATACAATGAACCAGACAGTCCTATTCAGGTTCAGTCTGCAAAAGACATGGTGAAACAAACAGTTATTTCTTCAGGGAAACAAAAGGTAGGAAACGGCTACGGAGTTTGTTAAATGCCCTGTAATGTATATTGATCAGCCAAATGTGAATGGTTTTGGGGTTTTTATTTTCAACAAAAGTGGAGTTACTCATTAGGTTAGCAGAATAATACATTACAATTTGGTAAATACAGTTAAGAAAGATGTTATGCATTGAACTTCTGATTCTCACTAAAAGTATAGGAGAATGGGGAGAATTAAGAAACAGATTTTTTTTTTTACTTAATTTTTTTAATTAGTTTAAAAAAAGAATTGCCAAAACATGACAAAACATGAGTAAAAGTACACAATGTACAAGAAAGATAACCACGAGCATGGAAACAAGTACATTTTGAAGAAACAGCACATTCGTAGGAAGAGCAATGTATACAATTTAAAACGAGTTAGGGACAGAAAGATAAGATTAAAAGGGAGGAAAGGCGGAAATGGAGTAGAAAATATATCACTATATTAGCCAACTTGGTATTGGCAGACCTCTGCTGTTTCAGTGAGAAGTGATAAGATAGATCGTCCAGGATAAATGGTTATTTGAAGTCTTTAGGACTTCTAGGGTCAATTAGTCAGTGTTTCCACATGACATAGAATTTTGGAAGATGGAGATATGTTCCTGTGAAAGCATCTTCAATCTGGTAGTTGTCATTTAGTATAGAGATGAATTCATCTATAGAAGGGGGTATACACATTTCTATTTTCTGGCAATGGCCACTTGAATTGCTATGGAGATGTGAGTCACAATAGTTTTCAAATTAGGAGGCCAGAGGTGTAAATCCATGCCTAGTAGTACAGATTGAGGGTGTGAGAGAAGGCTTTATGTGTTATAGAGGTGATAAAGTGAGCTACATCCATCCAGAATTTAGAAAGTTTGGTACAACTCCACCAAATGTGGAAGAAGGAGTCATATTCACTGCATTCTCTCCAACAATTTAGAGAAAAACAGGTAGATGTGGGCTAGTTTATCAAGGGTTAAATACCAATTACGGTATGTAAAAAAAATTGTAACTCTTAGTGAGCTATGCAGTGAGAAACTTTAAGTGTTGAGGTAAGGGCTAGACATCACTGTTCAGTTGTATAGGTCTGGTTGATCCATTGTTCCCATTTATACATGGAGGAGGTCTTGACATGAGGGAAAGGAGTAGGCAAATGTTTATATATAAAGGCTATGCCTTTGGTGTGTGGTCGTGGAGTATTGTAAAACTGTATTAAGTCTTGGAGCAAGGGGCATTGGGGGAGTTAGACCCAGGTCAAATTGGATCTGAGCTGGAGGAACATGAAGAGATGTCTGGCATTTAGATAATATTTCTGGCACAGTTGTTGGAAGGTGGTTAGGGAGGTACCTGTGTATATTTCTCTAATGGTTTTCATGCCTGCGTTAGGCCAGAATAGGAAAGAGAGATTAGAAGATCCAGAGTTGGATAGCTTTCCAGACTATACTGTAGTTGAGGCTGTTATAGTGTCCAGAAAGGATTTGGTGGGTTGTATTTCTAATAGTAGAGCATTAGGAAAGTTTAGAGGTAGTTTCCAAGGCTGTTTATTCAATCTGAAGCCACATTGGAAGTTGTTTTGGGTTCCACCAGAATTTGGCTTGGTCCAATATCACCGCTCTGTAATAGGCTGAGACACCTGGGACACCTAGACAAAAAACATGTTTAGTCATGGTGCATAAGGAATGACTTTTAACATGAGGACGTTTCCCTTTTCATATGACGGTGATGAGGTTGGCTTAAATTTTGGTAAGTTGGGCAGGTAGAATGGGTACAGGAATTGTTCTAAACATATACAATATATAAGGTTAAAAAAAAAACATTTTTATAAAGGCCATACAGCCAGCTCAGGAAGCACAAGTGTCATGTAGTCCCTGCGAAATGTGTGAGAGTTTGGAGAGAAAGAGGAGGGTGAGACAAGTTGGATGCTCAAATACTGCAGGGTGGAGTTAGGAGCCAAAGAGAAAAGGTATAGTGTCAGTAATAGCAGTTCTTATTAAGTGGGGTAGACAAATACCCAGCATGAAGGATTTGGTGTAATTAAATTTATATAGGGATATTCGACTAAATTGGTCAAGTAAATTTAGGAGTTCAGGAATGGAGTTAAGATGGTTTGTGAGTGAGATTATGACATTGTCAGCATAGAGGCCAATGTTATGGGTTACATTACCCACTGATATACCTGCAGTTGAAGGGTTAGTAAGGATGGTTTAAGAAAGGGCTCTGTCTAGTGCCATTGGTGATATTGAAAGAGTCAGCGAGCATTCCTGAGGTCCAGACCTTGGCACTGGGGTTAGAATATAGACTTAGTATGGGATTTAATACATTACCAGTGAATCCAAATTTGTGTAGTACAGCTTTGAAATATTGCCAATGTACTCTGTTAAATGCCTTCTCTGCATCCACAGAAAAGAGCAGAGAAGATGTTCAATGATGTTCGAACCATCCGATGCCTGTCAACCGGCCACAAATCCAACCTAGAAGTTCAGGAATGGAGTTAAGATGGTTTGTGAGTGAGATTATGACATTGTCAGCATAGAGGCCAATGTTATGGGTTACATTACCCACTGATATACCTGCAGTTGAAGGGTTAGTAAGGATGGTTTAAGAAAGGGCTCTGTCTAGTGCCATTGGTGATATTGAAAGAGTCAGCGAGCATTCCTGAGGTCCAGACCTTGGCACTGGGGTTAGAATATAGACTTAGTATGGGATTTAATACATTACCAGTGAATCCAAATTTGTGTAGTACAGCTTTGAAATATTGCCAATGTACTCTGTTAAATGCCTTCTCTGCATCCACAGAAAAGAGCAGAGAAGATGTTCAATGATGTTCGAACCATCCGATGCCTGTCAACCGGCCACAAATCCAACCTAGAAGTTCAGGAATGGAGTTAAGATGGTTTGTGAGTGAGATTATGACATTGTCAGCATAGAGGCCAATGTTATGGGTTACATTACCCACTGATATACCTGCAGTTGAAGGGTTAGTAAGGATGGTTTAAGAAAGGGCTCTGTCTAGTGCCATTGGTGATATTGAAAGAGTCAGCGAGCATTCCTGAGGTCCAGACCTTGGCACTGGGGTTAGAATATAGACTTAGTATGGGATTTAATACATTACCAGTGAATCCAAATTTGTGTAGTACAGCTTTGAAATATTGCCAATGTACTCTGTTAAATGCCTTCTCTGCATCCACAGAAAAGAGCAGAGAAGATGTTCAATGATGTTCGAACCATCCGATGCCTGTCAACCGGCCACAAATCCAACCTGGTCTATGTGTACCAATTGCAGAATAAATGGGGAGAGAGGTGTTGCAAGGAGATTTGCAAATAGCTTGGTGTCTGTGTTGAGTAGGGAGAAGGGTCGGTAGTTGGCAGGGGAGTCAGTTGGTTTCTTTACTTTGTGAATGGTCAAGACAAGGGCTTCTAGTGATTCTTTGGGTATTGTGCTTGTATTAGCTGTATGATTGAAAGCAGATCCAATTGAAATAAAGTTCTCATATACTGTAGATCCTACTTTTTGGATTTGCAACAAACTCTTACGCAAAACAAAACAAAAGCACCTCCATAGTGTAAAATCCTTAAAAGTAAGCATTTTTTTTTTTTTTATAAATATTACTCACAGAACCATAAAATGAATAAGAACAATAAAAAAGCCAACACTTTTGGGTTTTATGTGTCTGATAATGCATCAGGATCAGGTCAGGATTTTATCCTGTTCACAACTGAATAACATGTGCGATTCATAAGCATTCCCATTGCATTTAATGGGCCTGAATTTGCACCTGATCCGGACCGCACTGCTCAGAAAACTGACAGAACTCTTTTTTTAATTCCTACTGTACCTGATATATGTGAACAGGCACAATAGAAAGCAATGATCTTTCACATGTCATGCGAATTGGATGCGGTTCAAAATGCATCCAAATTGCATATGTGTGAACCCAGCCTTAAGGTTTATTAGTTAGGTTTTATCTCAGAATTCCACTGTAAATCAACCCTTTTGTCACAAATGAGAGGCAGTGATAACTTACCACCTTATTCACTGCCACTTCTTGACTGTAAGCTCAAACGTTTCCTAATTGTTCCTAATTTGGTCTTGGTTTATTGCTCATGGATATCTGGCCTGCCTTCAGGAGAACTGGGGGATAATGTCTGACTATCCATTTAGGAAATGAAGAAATTGTATATTTGCATATAACTTCAGCTGCCTATATTTAATTCACTTTGAAATGTGGTTCAATCAAATGCTCAGTTTATCATTTTTTTTTAAATACACAGCAATACATTTAGAGGTAAATAAACACAAAAAAAAAACAAAACAGCTACCACGAAATACATTTGTTTCTCAGCATGGACCCAGAAAATATAATTTTTGCTTCAAATGGTAAGTTTGTGTGTTTGGAAAGGAGAAGTAACCGTTAATGTGTACAGTAGTAAAAATCTCACTAGGGTTTACTGACATATGAAAAAACTTGCCAGACCTGGATTTGTAGAATTGAAAAAAGGAGAAGAGTTTAGTGTGCTAATAGACTGACATTTCATTTTCTTTAAAATGCACTTGGCACTTTACTTAAGGCTGATTTAGTTAAGGGAATCTTCACACCGATTGTACAAATCATTTGAAAAGCAAATTCTTGTTTACATATGGATAATGGAAGTGAATATTTATATACACTGTTGTGTAAAGATTCTCAACTGCTTTATTAGATCAGCCCAACTCTGTGGATGTACACTGGTGTCAATCCCCCCCCCCCCCATCCCACTGCCATTACCTGGGCTGCCAAGCATAGATACTATCACAGGGAAGCAGGTCACGTGCTCCTTTAAATACTTAGAAACAGTTTGTATTTTTCCTAGCTTCAAGTCTGAGGAGCTGCTAGGTAGTGCAGATAAAGAGATTATGTGGGGTCATGGAAAGGCAAACCTCCAGAGACACTTCCTGATTTACTAATGGAGAAGTGCATGTTCCTTTCCAAAGTACATTTTTACTTAGAAAATTGGATTTCCACTTATCTTAGGGTACATGTTGAAACAAAGTGAAAAGTCACTTTGCAAACAATACCTTAAAGTGGTTGGAACCTTTAAAAAAAATTCACTGCAAGCCCCTCTCTTTTATCCAGCTGTCCTACATAGTGTACATGTTTGTTGAAAACAATGGCTCTAAATACCTTTTTTCAGATCTCTTCTGGCCAGTCACGGGACTCCCAGACACTCTCCTACTCTATGGGCTACAATGGGAGGGGTTGAGATCTCCCTCTGGCGTCAGCCAAGGAGATCACGTGAGCCCCTCCCGGACTTACCCTTAGATAGGGAGGAGAGCAGCCGGGAGTCATGTGACCGGCCATAACACATCTGAAAAAGGGTATTTAGAGGCATCGTTTTCAACAAGCACACAGTACACAGTGTTTTATGGCTGGATAAAAGAGAGGGGCTAGTGGTCTGCATGCCCAGATAATGGTCTGGTATTGATTTTGGGGGGACCCCATGCCATTTTTATTTTTAATTTAGGCATGGGGGGTTGCCTCAAAATCCATACCAGACCCGAATGACCTGGTATGGATTGAGGGGGGACCCCACGCCATATTTTTCCCCGACTTTATTGTCTGCAATTATTTTTTGTACAATCAAATGTCAGCAGTGAACCCCGCTGACAGCTCATGATTCATCGGTTGTTAGGGACGCGGCAGCCACCCGCTCCATAACAACCATGTTGTTTAGTGGTTGTTAAGGATGCGGGCGTACGCCCGCTTCTTAAAAATTTCTATTTATTAATGTTAATAAATACGCTGGCTAGTGTCACGCATTAAATTACTGCATATTTTCCCTACTAAAATACTACAAAACTTTATAAAATAACTCATATGTTACTCATATGTTATTTTAGTACCTTTTTTTGTGAATGCCAAAAAGCTTTTTGAAAAATGCTGAGCAGTATTTTACCGCATATTTTAAGAGGGACAATACCCCTTTTTGAATGGAGTACAGTATGCCATGCAGTCATGTTACTTAAATTGGTAATAAACTCAAAACCAAAAATGTAATATATTGGAGCTTACCAATCATTACATGTGGTGGCTTCCTGTTTTCACCTGGTGATCGAGCCAGTAACACACCTTCTGTATTGAAGTGCCTACACTCTGAATGGAGGGGCAACAGAGCACCTTTGGAAAGTAGCATTGTCAGCCTAGGGAGGGGTAATGTCAGAATAACTAGTAGATTTATAAACACTAAACACATTGAAGCCAAACTCCAGCTAACACTTTATCACTTTACAAGCTGTTACAGCCAAAGTTTTGTTCCTTTTGGGATAAAAGTTTTACATAAACAAATAAAAGCTGACCACTGTAAGCACCCTTTCCAGGGTTGTCTCAGCCCTCTAACTGCTACATCTGCAGGACAGCTTGTTGTGTTGAGAAACAGTAGGCTTCCTGGCCAGATCATCAGGTGAAAAAGAAAGCTTAAAGAAGAAAACAAATGCAGCCATCATATCTAAGAATTTGTCAGCTGTAATATAATACATGATTGCTTTTGGGTTTAATACTGCTTTAAGTCCTGCATAGATGTATATTATTTGGCATATACGGTAAGCATGTATTTTCCTTTTCTTATTATTTCTGCATATGTATTCACGATTACTACAATCTGAAGAGGGTTGCAAGGCTGTGAGTGGATTTTTAGGCACAGAATTGATTTGATAGGTCAGCAAGAATTTGCAAGATCGTTCCCGACTGTTTATGATAGAATTATTTTAATTCAAGGTATTAATCATAATACTTTCATCGAGTAAGAAAGTATGATTTCCCCTGTGATGCAAAAATAGCCACAGTCGTTTAGGGGAAGAGAGGGTTGGTTTGCTTCACTTTGGACCAAAACTGCAGAACGTATGACAGTTTGTCTTTTTTTAACAAGATAACTTTGAAACAACTATGATACTATAAATTACACCATCTTATTACCTAGATAAGGCGACTTCCATCACAGGTATTTTTTTATATAAAATATAGTAGAAGGGTGTTGGACTGTGTTAGGCATGAACAGAAGCACTGAAATAAAGAGTCACTGACAGCTTTTGTTAGGTGAGTAAAATAATACTGCAGGTTTTTGATAGTTCAGATCTCTTCTTCCGGCACCTGATTTGTATTGAAAGCTTGCAGTTTTAATCTGCAAATTAGATAATGGAAGTATATTAAATAATTACAAACCAAAAAATATTTGTGCTAACTAAGTGAATAAGTGAAAATAATTTAAACAAATAAAGCAGCTAGCACAGTCCGTTGATAGCAAACATAAAAATATAAAGTCTAAAAATGCAGCGCTTCAGGGTAATAAAGGTGAAAAAATCAATATATTAAATAATAGTCCAAATAAGTGAAAAAAATCTTCATAGATAGATGTAGAAATTGTTGTGAATCCACCACCAAGCTTCAGTGCGCCAAAGTAAACAAAAAAGGCACACTACACCACCGTGCTCGCAATCTGCTTACCAGAGAGAAAATGATAACAGGCGTTGTAATCACATAATGCAGAGGGATGATGTTGAGATGAAACTTCAGAAAAGATGGATAAATCACACGACAAATCTCCAACCCAGATGACAGGGTAACTTTCAAGACTCAAATGGTAAACATGGATGCTAGCCAGATCTCAGCAGGAGGTATTATCCAAACATGAAGAAAGAGACTAACATAGTGAAACCCGTAGGATAAAACATACAAAATTTATTGTAGTCTACTTACAGGTATAAAAGATCATCAAGGCATAAAAAACAGAGTTCCGTGGCCATCAGCGTGCTTCCACCAGCCAGCCTGACATGTTTCATCCTATGTGGATATCATCAGAGGCGTGGCCTAAGATGTAAGCATGCCCACATATAAAATGTCCAGGTCATGCTGGCCAATGAAAGGACAGCATGGCTGGACAATCAGCTGAATTTAATATCAAAAACGCCTGTCAGGTGTCCACTGATAGTTTCGCAATGAGGCCGCGCCAATCCATCGATTGGTTCACCCGCGGCCGCGCACGCGCAATGCAGTGAAAACCACCACGACAGGAAGAGAAAGCCATCGTGTTCAGGTCACTTCCGGGTGAACCGAGCATCATCTACGTTCACCGGAAATGACGCAAGCGTGAACTTCCGTGCTGGAACCGTCTCAAGTGGCACCATAAACATCCGGTCATGTGATCACACACCTAACCCGGAAGTGGCGCCAGTGAGACGCACCAAGCGAGGGCAACGCTCCTCCTGTTGGAACAGGAAGTAAACACAGGCTGTCAGATTGCAACACAGGCCGGTAGCTCATAACAACGCTCCAGCAAGTGGAATCAAAATAATGCATCAATATAACCTCATCTTTTAAAGCAAGAATAAAATACATAATCAAGAATATTTCACATTTAGTAAAATATAAAAATAAATATAAATAAATGAGAAAAAAATTAGCGCTGAGGGGGGAGTTTTGAGGGAGGCTTTTTCAGGTTATATCCAACAGCGCTGATTAGTGTATTATGATGGAGAGGTAGTCTCCTCACAGTCGGAATACAATAGTTCAGTGGGCAGGGTTCCCTGATCCACATCGAGTGTGTGGATGGGTAAATCAAGTCACTTTTTTTATTTTCGTTCAACCCGCTGGTTAAATAAATAAAAAAGAGTCATCTGTGAGATGCTTAAGACATTTGCTCTGATGTGTCAACAGATGTGAACATTTTACAGTTTTTAATGAATAGAGGAGAAACCATCCAACGTGGACACCTATTTTAGTGGCAGCTATCTCTTTCTGTGATATTCCTAGGACAATCTCCCGAACGGGACACAAACAGCAAAAAGGACATGATTGTTTTAATCATTCCAAACTCTAAAAGAAAAGCTAAAATACAGTTTAATAATGATATAACAATGGTATCCAATAAATGTATTTATTTCACAATGGCAAATTAATTATTTAATATAAAGTCTAAAAATGCAGCGCTTCAGGGTAATAAAGTTGAAAAAATCAATATATTAAATAATAGTCCAAATAAGTGAAAAAAATCTTCATAGATAGATGTAGAAATTGTTGTGAATCCACCACCAAGCTTCAGTGCGCCAAACTAAACAAAAAACAGTGTATGAGAGATTTGCACACAGATTGGTAATTATTTGAAGACATCTTCCAGCCATGGTTTACCCTGATCTAATCCTGGAAGATTAATTTGCTTACCTTGTGAACAGCTGAAGCACCTTAATCTCCCTGACGGTATTCCCAAGTGTGGCTCGGGGTGAATTTAAAGTACCAAAAGCGGTAACCACGAGCAACACTAGGGATCGCATTGCAGGATCCAGGCAAAGTTACTTACCTTGTCCCCAGGATCCTGCGATGTCTCCCCGCTGTGTGTGCAAGCCGTGTCACTGCTCGATTCATCACTGTGCTGGGCTCCATTCCCTATGAGCGTCGCGACGCACAGTGACGGAGCACGGCGCCAAATTTTAAAAAGTTAAAAACACACAATACATACAGTACACTGTAATCTTACAGATTACATTACTGTATCAAATTATTTCACATCCCTTTTGCCCCTAGTGGTTTTTCCAGTGCCCTGCATGCACTTTTATATTATAAATACTGTTCTGTCTGCCTGGAAACTGGAGATTGTCCATAGCAACCAAAAAGTGTCCCTTTACATCAAACACGGTTTTAGACCAGCTAGAAAACAGTGATAATAAATTAGATAATAAATCACTTGCAGAATAGAGAGATAGTGATTTGTGGGGAAATTCGTCATCAAACATTGAAAGTAATGACAGCGACAATTCTGCAACTGGGCAAATTTCTGTGTTTTTGATTTGGTTACATTATTGAATAATTTTTATTATTATTATATTATTATTTGTTATAATTATTTGTAGTTATTTATTATATTATAATTTATGATTTTGTGTTTCAAACTTTATAATACCTGGGATGTCTACTAGACTCTTGTTTGGACAGATGTAGTTGTGTAATTCCTAAGAATTACAGGCCTACAAAAAAAATAAAAAATGTCCATGCAAAACATTGTATCGCTTTGAGCATCAAAAATCGGACATAATCCGCCAGGGAAGTTAAGTTATATCCACTAACATTACATACACGCTAGTATGTAATTAAATGACCATTCATTATAAGAAAAACTTTTTGGGGCTTAAAACAAATGGAATATTTAAAGAACTACTGATTACTGAGTCTCCATAGGTTAGGCTATTGTCGAAACTCTAGAACATGCGAAAATGAAATAAAAGGTCTATAAAGGGTACCTCCGTGAAGGTGATAAAATAAGAAGTAAGCCAGTAATAGAAGCTTCTAGTGTGTTAAAATATTGAAATATATTTTGATAAATTAATTGTTTATATTCAAATAATTTGGGCATAATATATCTCATTAAATATGAACTTTCTAAAGTGGTTGTATTATAGAGTCAGCTACACAGTCAAAGACCAATCCTGGAATTTGAATACACCTGTATTGAATTTAATCATATACAGTATAAAGGTATACACTTTGTGTGTGATATTTATTCAGTTGATGAGAAAAATGTCTCTCACTATATCCCCAGATAAAAAATTTTTTTCACAAATAGACCCTTTATATAAGTCTCACTCTCTTCATACAATAGGCATGAAATTTGCCTTTACTATACTTATATAATGAATGGGCTTCTCCAAGCATAAAGTCAATGGAATTGGAGTTTTAACATGTTTTGTGAAGTCACAAAGGAAATATGCTGCTGTGCTGTATTGAAGAACATCTTTAATTATATTTTCACCTTTGATGATATGAACTCTTTTATAGCATACATGTTATCATACAATTAAACTGTATATCAGATGTCATATTTTGTTACTCCACATTACCACAAATGAAAGGGACCAGATATAAAGAGACTATGATACTGCAGGTGTTTTGGTGACTAAGTTACAATTTAATCATAACAAAATAAAGCAAAGTATTAGATTGGTAAAATTATGATAAAAATAGTAAACTATTAGAAATGTACACCAACCCCTAAAGCTTTTTTGCAAGGACTTTAACAGATTCCTAGCTCATTCTCTTATGGAGGTTTTAAAAACAATATTTTTGCACTGAACAGCTTACATTTCAGTTCTGCAGGAGTATAAAGTCAGTGGAAAGATTGTCAATTAGTTAAATAAACCAGCCACATGTTATTTCCCTGACCAACGTCTCATCTACCTCCTGTAGGTAGAGATAGAGTACCATCAGATTTCCTTTCATCCCACCCCCCCAAGTTTGTTAAAAAAAATACATTTGGTTTTATTATTAATTACTGCCCAGTCTAGATGTCCCCCCTATTTAAATTACCCTGTCTCTGGTTAAAGGATATGATCACCTTTTGGAACGTGTTACATGTTGCACCCATGCTTGAGCACAGCACACCCTCTGGGATTCAAACTGTTTGCTTGATGCCAGAAAGTCCAAGAAGCAACAGAAAAAGTGTGTGTGACCATTAGCTTGGATGATGGTCTGTCTAAGCCATGGAGAAATGGTGGAATGAGGAGCAGGATTGACAAAAAAGAAAATCAGTTTTTCTTATGGATGTAGTGGTTGTGAGGTAAACTTTAACTGCCTGAAATAACACAATTGAGGCACATCTCTTTCTAGTGAACTGGAGACAGACAGCGGGACAGAAGAACACTGTTGAAAGGTGAGGTGAAAGGTTAAGAGTACCTTAGGAGGGGAGAAAGCTCTAGCCCTCAATACTGACCCTTGTGGTGTTAAGGGATAATTGCTGTTCTAGGCCATTTGCTAAAAGGCCAGAATTAGTCCCACAGAGAACTTCCTGTGATGAAATCTTCTTTCCTTCCTACCAAGTGCAATATGGAGATGTTGCCGAGGTTGAGGCGGCAAGATTTGAACAGTGATTTAACGTGGGGCTTTAAAGACTACACCTAGGACCTTGGCATGTGGGAATGGGCTTATAGATGTTGTGCCATCGATTTTAAAAGAGAGACCAGGGGAAGAGGCATGTGGGGGACGAAAACTCTATTAGGAGTTTACACAGGCTGGAGAGTTACATTCACCTGGGTCAGCCGGAAGCAATGAGGATCTGTGGATCAGTCAAGTAAAAGGGTTTCAGGGGAGGAGAGGCATAGATCAGGCTGTCTCAATGCTACAGAGCCTCCAGAGCATAATTTTTTTTTTGCAAGAGGATCTCTGTACCTGTTGACAAACCTGTTCAGTTTATGATTGAACCTGGGAGTCAAGAGGTCCACATGTGACAGGTCCTGGAGCACCTCCAAGTGTAGGGACCATTCCCCTGGGTCAAGGCAATGCTGGCAGAGAAAGTTTGTCTGCCAGCTGTCCATGCCTGGAATATACATTACTTGTAGCCCCTGGAAATCACGCTTATTTAAAAAAAAAAAAGTTCAAATACAGTATCCCATGCTTGTTAACATAAGATTAAAGATCTTCAAATCTGTGTCCCACACTTATCTTCCGTGAGAATTAAACACTTCTTGATGCACACACCACCAACACCACCAGCAGCTCCCCTTATGCTTTGACCTAAATCAATTAGGTCAAATTGCACCTATCTCTTTAAGAGAAAATATGCCTTGATGTAACATACAGCTGGGATCCCCTCACAGTTCCATTGGACAATATATGCAATCCCAGAATTCCAGAGGTAGTGCTCAGAAAAAAAGACATTTTAAACCATCATAGTGCTTTCTGTATTAAACAACAAATGTAAAGGAGGAACATCAAAATAAAGCGCCAATTCCAACAAAAATAGAAATAGAAGGTATGTTTGCGGCCTTAGAAAAATCGCTAAAATCAGAAATGGAGATAATACAAAAAAAACCTGGGTCATACGCGTGAAAGAGTGGAGGAAGTGGAAAAAAACAGACTGTAATGCAATCATTATAAAAAAATTTGAGGCATAAATTAAATCTATAGAAAGAGAACAAGCATATAAATTAGAAGATCAAGAGAACAGGGCCAGAAGGAAGAATTTAAGAATGCGGGGGGCCCCCAACTCGCCCCAGCCTGAAAATTTGTCAGAAATAATAATGAGAATATGGTACCCACTGTTGGACAAAGAAATTAAGAATAGAAAGAGCTCATCGATTAAGAAGATCAAAAGAAATCCCGCAGGAAAACCCGAGAGACATCATTGTGCGATTTGAAAGTTGGGAGGAAAAAAATCAACTATGGAAAAACCTGAGTGGTAAGTCGCCAATAAAACTGGAAGAAAACAATATTCAAATTTTTCAGGATCTTTCACAAGAAACTTTGAAAAGAAGAACTTTAAAACCCCTATTGAAGATCCTGCAGGAACATGAGATCCAGTATAACTGGGGCTTCCCCGCATGTCTGATAGGGAGAAAAAACGGCTTCTCGGTAAGGTTGAGATTCATTGAAGAAATACCGGAATTCTGTAAAAAATTGGATATTCCAACACCAGATATCTAAGAGAGAAAGTATCAAGACAGGAAAAAGTACTGAAGGACAAAGAAAACAGAGGGAAGGAGAAAGGAAAAGAAATGGGACAGAAGCGAAAAAGAGACAGACCCCCTCCAGGGAAGGAGATGAAGGAGAGGAAAGGGGAAAAAGAAAAAGGAGAAAAGGGGTAGAAGAGAGATGTTGGTTTTTTTTTCCTCCTGTCTCTTTTTTGGAACATTTGGGGTTGGCGGGAGGGGAAGGGGAGAGGGGTGGGGGGACAGTAAAGTATTATGAAAACATGAAAGAAACATGGAGGAGGATATGGAGACTTAGACTTGTCGCTTGCTTGGGCACCACATCCCCAGTACCAGGTAGAGCTCCTAGAAGCCCCAATCACACAAGAGGAAACACACAAAGCCCTTCGTGAAACTCCAGGGGGAAAAATTCCAGGTCCGGACAGATTCCCCATTAAATACTTTAAAAGATTTAAAGAACTACTAGTCCCAAAAATATGCAATTACCTAAACAAAATAAGGGAAGATGAAGAAATAAGAAATGAATCACTCCATGCCAATATTTCAATTATACCAAAAATAGGAAAAGATGGAATCATATGTTCCAACTATCGGCTCTTAGCGTTAAGCGCAGACACAAAATTATACGCAAAAATATTGGCAACGAGACTAAAAACCCTAATCCAGGAATCGAATAAACATAAATCAAGCGGGTTTTGTATCAGAAAGGGAGGGAAGAGATAACAGCATAAGAACTATGTTATTATTGCGTAAAGCCAAAGAGAAGAAACCTCCAGTCGTACTCATGTCAATTGATGCTGAAAAAGCATTTGACCGGGTCGACTGGGGGTTTATGATGGATACACTTTGGAGTATAGGACTGGGACCTAAATTTATGAAATGGGCAGGGTTAAGGTTAATAGGAGTGTGTCGCCTGTCTTTGAGATGTTCAACGGAACAAGACAAGGGTGTCCACTCTAACCTCTCCTATACGTAATTTCATTAGAACCATTATTGGCAAATATACAGGATAACCCAGATATAGGAGGGGTGAGAGTGGGGGAGGAAGAACATAAGGTGGCTGCATACGCAGACGACATACTCCTATACCTAACTAAACCAAGGTTATCACTGCCCAACGTAATTAGAGAAATAAAAAAATATAGGGAGCTTACGAATTTTAAAATTAATCCTATAAAAACAGTAATTTTAAACATAGGAATAGATAAAAATTAAGAAAAAGCATTACAGAAAGAATTTCCATTTACTTGGGAGTCAAAAGCATTAACATATCTAGGCATTAAAATAACACAGACCCTAGAAAATTTATAATGGGCCAACTATATCCCATTAAATTAATGAAATAAATCAGAAATAAAAAACATTGCAAAGAGACCCATCTCTTGGATAGGAAGGATCAATGTATTAAAGATGATGATCCTACCAAAAATAACTTATAAACTTCAAATGCGCCCAATAGAAATACCACAAAGCTTCTTTAAGGTGATAAAAACTATAATTCTGAAATATATTTGGCAGGGTAAAAAGGCCAGAGTAAATGACACACTTTTAAGCCGACAAAAAAAAAAACGGGGGGGGTGGCACTCCCAGACGTAAAGAGATATTATAGGGCGGTCATATTAGCAAGGCTAGCAGAATAGGCAAATCCACATACAAAAAAGAAGTGGGTGCAAATGGAAGACACGTTAAGCACGACACATTTGCAAAAAAATATTTGGATACCACCAAAACTAAGAATACTGGGCACAGACGCACATAATATAACTAAAAATGTATTCAAAGTATGGGACACAATTCACCATCGGGGAAAATGGAAATACAATTCCCTGTTAATTTCCTTAATGGGCACAATTTTTTTTATTCCAGGGAACGGGACACGGTTAGTAAAGCAACTGGGAACCACACAACTAAAGGACATCACTACACTAGGTAAAATAAGGACAAGACAAGACTTAATAACGACACACGGGTGGCAGCAGCAGTGCAGTGAATGGAAGTATCTCCAATTAAAACACTTAGTAAGCACAATACCTCAACCAATTAGAGATGAAAAAGCACTAATCCCAATGGAAAAGCTCTGCAGTATAAAAATGCCTTTAAAACATGGCATTTCACAAATATACGTGTAGCACACAGATCCTTTTCCCCCTTCCCTTCCTTTTAGGGGATCAGACACACCATGCCACATGTCCGCGTCCTCTGGATTAGAGGTCGGATGGTGTTATGTATTTGGGTCCCGCAGCGAGTTGCTTCCCTTCACTGGTTCTTCCCTCTAGATTATAGAGGCAAGTCTTTACCTTTCCCAAAGAAGGTCAATGTCCACACAACACTTCAACTCCAACAAGAGTTTATTTTCTCTTATTTGCTTGAGTTACCAGAAAGTTGAAGAGAGGAAAGGGGTTAGCAGAATAAAATGGATTCAGGCACACTCTTGGCTTCGTGGCCACTCAGTCCCGGATAGTCACTCAATGGCAATAGCAGCCGGCATGAAGCTCGAACAGTGACTTAGTCCCCTCCAAGGACAAAGTCAAGGAGATCCCTCCTTTAGTAACTACACCCCGCAAGGGCAGTCTGCGCAGAAAGGAATCCTTCCCTCCGACAGGTCACCAGGCCTCTCCCGAGCCAGCAATCTTGTATTACTCGCCTCCTTAATAGGACCGATCCTCCCCCGGTTTCTTCTATGTCAGAGCAGTTGCCCTAACCTGGGCTCCCTGGGTTTCCTTTCTGGCTTTTGTAGACCTAGTTGAAGGTACTAGGCCTACCTGGAACTCCACAGCCTTGGGCCGAAGGTGCCAGAGACTCCTCAGTCAAAGTTGGGCGCACCCCCCCTTAGAGGGGCACACACCTCCAGGTACAGGTCCCCGGGTACTACTCTCCAAACAATGGCGTCTGGCCCTTTTATACCCTCTCCTGGCATGCACAGCAGGCCGGAACCGCCCACCGTATGGCAGCCGAGAGAGGACATCCAATAGCCACTCCATCACCTGTGGTTCAACCCCGGATACAAGTGACAACACCACCTGTATGCCTAAAGGGGAAGTGCACGCCAGGTGACACAGCAGCAAAGCAGAGTCCAAATAATTAGAAAACCCGAGCCAACTACCGCTCAGGTCACCCCTAAATTTAAGCATAATGACCCCCTAAGTAGGGACCCCGCTACATACAAAATACTAACAGAACTGGAAACACAGGGAACATTATTTTTATAGAAAAATGGGGACAGGAACTGGGCAAAAAACTAGAGGAAACACAAATGATACGAGCAGTATACAACTTTGCATCTGATATAACTACGATTGAAGCAAATTACAAGTGTATGTCATGCTGGCACTTGACCCCAGAGAAAATTAATAAGTTACACCCAAATAATTCCCCGTTATGTTGGAGAAATTGTAAACAAATGGGAACGACAATACACATATGGTGGGATTGCCCAAAAATAAAGGAGTATTGGGAGGAAGTTCTAGAGTATATAGAAGAAATAACTGGAGATTCCACAAAACCCCTGGACGTGCTTGTTCCATGGTACAAATAAAACAAAAAAAATATACGAAAAAACGCCCCTGCTCAATACGGCAAAAGGGTTAATCCCAAAAAAATGCTTACATACAACTAAACCGACTATAAAAGAGTGGATATAACGGGTAGACCATATTGGCGAAATGGAATACCTAAGCCGCAGAGAGCAGGGACAGGAGGAAAGATATAGAGTAAAGCCTCGTACACACGGCCGAGATTCTCGTCGAAAAAAACATGTCGTTTTTTTCAACGAGATTCTTGGACAAGAAACTTGTCCCGGCCGAGTGTACACACGCTCCTTTCAAAGAACCCGCGGTTCTTTGAATGGAGCGAACGCAGTGACGTCATCGAATACGACGAGCATGCGCTCGTCACATTCGATGCCGTCGCCGCCATCTTTGTTCACCCTACCTATGCCTAGGAAGCTACCGTGCATGCGTCGAAGTCATTTCGAGCATGCGCAGGCTTCCCGGCGAAAAGGTAAGTGTACACACACACAATTTTCTCGTCGAGAAACAGGCTGACGAGAATCTCGATGAGAAAATAGAGAGCAGGTTCTCTATTTTCTCGTCGAGATTCTTGTCGCTTTTCTTGACGAGAAACCATACACACGAAGGAATTTCTCGGCAAGAAATCTCTGCCAGCAAGTTTCTTGCTGGTTTTTGCCGAGAAACTCGTTTGTGTGTACGAGGCTTCAGTGTACACACACACACAATTTTCTCGTTGAGAAACAGGCTGACGAGAATCTCGACGAGAAAATAGAAAGCAGGTTCTCTATTTTCTCGTCGAGATTCTTGTCGCTTTTCTTGACGAGAAACCATACACACGAACGAATTTCTCTGCAAAAAATCTCTGCCAGCAAGTTTCTTGCTGGTTTTTGCCGAGAAACTCGTTCGTGTGTACGAGGCTTAACATGGGAGAAATGGAGAGCCTTTAAATTGTCAGATAAATATGCACAGGGAATGACTGAAAGTGACAGATGATAAAGTAGAAGAAGAAGGGAGGATGGCAGATCAGGGGAGGGAAGGGGGTAGCGGGTAAGGGGAAAGGGGAGGAGATATGGGGACTAGATAAAATTGGAAATATGAATGTTCTGTTTTTTATATATTGTTAACACCAGTGTGGGTGTGTTTTGTATATCAATATTTTTTTCAATAAAGAATACATAAACAAAAACAAAAAAACACAAATGTATTCAGAAACAAAGATAAAAATGCACTCACATAATTATGTGTGCGAGACTGGTGCACAGCAGATATAAAGTATTCACTGTTCCTTAGGCCACCACAGGAGGAGATATAGATAGAGGCTACAGCTTGGGGATATACAACATTTAACAAGTACAGGTCCTTCTCAAAAAATTAGCATATTGTGATAAAGTTCATTATTTTCTGTAATGTACTGATAAACATTAGACTTTCATATATTTTAGATTCATTACACACAACTGAAGTAGTTCAAGCCTTTTCTTGTTTTAATATTGATGATTTTGGCATACAGCTCATGAAAACCCCAAAATCCTATCTCAAAAAATTAGCATATTTCATCCGACCAATAAAAGAAAAGTGTTTTTAATACAAAAAAAGTCAACCTTCAAATAATTATGTTCAGTTATGCACTCAATACTTGGTCGGGAATCCTTTTGCAGAAATGACTGCTTCAATGCGGCGTGGCATGGAGGCAACCAGCCTGTGGCACTGCTGAGGTGTTATGGAGGCCCAGGATGCTTCGATAGCGGCCTTAAAGCTCATCCAGAGTGTTGGGTCTTGCGTCTCTCAACTTTCTCTTCCCAATATCCCACAGATTCTCTATGGGGTTCAGGTCAGGCGAGTTGGCAGGCCAATTGAGCACAGTAATACCATGGTCAGTAAACCATTTACCAGTGGTTTTGGCACTGTGAGCAGGTGCCAGGTCGTGCTGAAAAATGAAATCTTCATCTCCATAAAGCTTTTCAGCAGATGGAAGCATGAAGTGCTCCAAAATCTCCTGATAGCTAGCTGCATTGACCCTGCCCTTGATAAAACACAGTGGACCAACACCAGCAGCTGACATGGCACCCCAGACCATCACTGACTGTGGGTACTTGACACTGGACTTCAGGCATTTTGGCATTTCCCTCTCCCCAGTCTTCCTCCAGACTCTGGCACCTTGATTTCCGAATGACATGCAAAATTTGCTTTCATCCGAAAAAAGTACTTTGGACCACTGAGCAACAGTCCAGTGCTGCTTCTCTGTAGCCCAGGTCAGGCGCTTCTGCCGCTGTTTCTGGTTCAAAAGTGGCTTGACCTGGGGAATGCGGCACCTGTAGCCCATTTCCTGCACACGCCTGTTCACGGTGGCTCTGGATGTTTCTACTCCAGTCTCAGTCCACTGCTTCCGCAGGTCCTCCAAGGTCTGGAATCGGTCCTTCTCCACAATCTTCTTCAGGGTCCGGTCACCTCTTCTCGTTGTGCAGCGTTTTCTGCCACACTTTTTCCTTCCCACAGACTTCCCACTGAGGTGCCTTGATACAGCACTCTGGGAACAGCCTATTCGTTCAGAAATTTCTTTCTGTGTCTTACCCTCTTGCTTGAGGGTGTCAATGATGGCCTTCTGGACAGCAGTCAGGTCGGCAGTCTTACCCATGATTGCGGTTTTGAGTAATGAACCAGGCTGGGAGTTTTTAAAAGCCTCAGGAATCTTGTGCAGGTGTTTAGAGTTAATTAGTTGATTCAGATGATTAGGTTAATAGCTCGTTTAGAGAACCTTTTCATGATATGCTAATTTTTTGAGATAGGAATTTTGGGTTGTCATGAGCTGTATGCCAAAATCATCAATATTAAAACAAGAAAAGGCTTGAACTACTTCAGTTGTGTGTAATGAATCTAAAATATATGAAAGTCTAATGTTTATCAGTACATTACAGAAAATAATGAACTTTATCACAATATGCTAATTTTTTGAGAAGGACCTGTACATATCCTTATTATTGTCCCCTTTAAAACTAGAGTCTGTTGTGTGTGGCTAACAGTATTCCTCAGCGTTACCTTCCATCCTACTCCAAGATTGTATCTTACGTCAAAGGCTCTGCCCTGGGGTGAAGCTGTGCTAGGATAGTATAATTTATGAAACAGGAGCTATGCAGTTTTTTACAAACGTGTATGTTTTTGAAAAGAAGAAACGAGAAAAAATATGGGTAATACTCAGATAAACACCTGGAAAATCAGATTAGGGAATCAAAGACAATATATCGTCAGAGGTGTGGATTTTTATAAGCTAGCTCATTTATTAAAGAGAAGGCAGATTTTTAATTATAATAACAACAAATAAAATATACATATGTGTATATGTAAATCAATGTTTTTTTACTATTAAAAATAATCCGCCAAAAGAAAACAGAAACACATAAATATGTAGCACTGTCTATGTTTTCATTTCAAAAGCAGAAACAAAACCAGAAACACCCCTCCTAATACTGTCACCTAGCTACTTTCCCCTAGGTCAATGCCGTCCACATGCCACCTCACCTCCCCACCAACCATAGTAAATTCCCTCCTCAGCCACCCCACCACCCCTCATCCTTCCTCTGCCACAAAAGCATCCTCTTTTCCAATTCACTTTAACTCTCTGTTCACTCCCTACTCACCTCCCAACTGCAGCACATCTCTCACTAGCCATCCAAATCCTGATCACAGTGCATCCCTTCTAGGCCACCCAACATCACCCCCTACCTTCACTGCATTCCTCCCACCAACTTCCCACCTCACTCCAGGTCACAGAACATCCCTTCCAACAACATTATCCATCATTCACAGTGCATCCAACCCTGGCTATCTCACAACTTTCCTTTTCTAGTCATTTTCGGTATTCTGTTTACAGTGCATCTCTCCCTAGGAATCTGAATTATCCCCCCACACTCAAAGCTCTTGTCTCCACCTTCTACTGCCCCCCCCAATGCCTGCACATCAGCTCTAACAATTAGCTCTGCTCCACAAACTTGCCTATTCTTGAACCTTCACACTTTTATTAGCATACTGTATGTAAAAAAAAACATTATTATGCTTATACTTAGGAAAAATGTTTAGCACCTTAAGTCTAACCGTTTTTAGATATTATTTCAGCCATACAATTTCGTAGTCTATTATTGTTGACTTCAAATTTCCAATATATGGATCTAATCACTGGCTTTAAAAGCTACCCTTTTCATAATTACACCTTTTAATTTCTTATAAGTGCAGCTTATGCTATGGAATTGAAGATGCTTATACAATGTTCTTTGCCCTTTTGACACTCAATCATTTAAATGGTTTGTAAGATACTTAATTACAAAATGCCATGATCACTATTCATCTCATCATTTGATATTTAATGTCAAGTGAATTGCTTCCCTGGAGTGTAGTGTGTTTCACAGATCAATAATTTTAGTTGGAACATGAAGGAGGTTTTTTTTTCCCTAACCACTCAGACATATAGAGAGAACTAGCACCCAACTATTGCAGCATAGCAGCATCATAACATTTGTTGGAACTGTGACTTTTAGGAAAAAAAATCAATCAAACATAATAAATTAAAAAAGGGTCTTTAAAACTAACTACTGAGTTTATAATGAACTAGTCCAGGTTACAATGAATTGTATTATACTGCTGTTGTTTTAGACAAAAATACTTTTTACTATTAAATATCTATTACAAAATACATACCATCACAAATCCTCCAAGGCTCTTAAGCTGCTATTTTTATCCAGATCAAGTGACAATGTCATGTTTATGGGTGCCTCATACATCACTGTCGGGCCATTGTCAGTTGCAGCATTTGACTGGACAAGTTAGACACACAATTCAAGTTCATGGAATGTTTGGCAGGACTCTGAAGACTGATTGTTCTTAGTTTGAATCATGCCTGCATGTCTAAGTGCTCTGGCCAGCTTTACAAAGAGACATTACTCCAGTAACAATAAACCCGAGGAACTATTGTTACGTGTTTTAAAATTAAGGGACAAAATTATTATTTTTTTTACCACATCCCGCCCCCAGGGATCTCTCTTATTCTGAGTGGACATCATATGATGTCTTTCTGATCAAGTGCCTTGCACGCACCCCCTTGAGAGTGCTGCGGCTGATCTGATTACAGTGATTGGTACCAGGTGGCTGTGACTGGCCCATGTACCATGTGATCACTGTAACCAATCACAACAATCACATGATCACAAATCAACAACACAATTCATGACAGCATTGTTTACTATTGTGACTCCTGTGATCGATCACAGTAATCACACGGTATAGAGCCAATTACAGCGACCATACTCAGAAGGAGTAGCAGAATGTGTTTTGGGTTGTAATTGTAAATATACCCATGTTGTATGTAAGAAATATCTTATTATATTGACAAGCCTGTGTAAAAAAAAAAAAAAAGTTTCATTTTGTATTTAAAAGACCTCTTAATACCTTGGGGTGTTTACCCTCCAAAATGTGGTCATTTTATGGGTGTTTCTACTGTCCCAGTGCTTCAGGGCTTCCAAAAAATGAGATCGGTAGAAATTAGATGCATAAATTAAGGCCCTTAAAAAGCCTGAAGGTGCTCCTTGGATTTTGGGCCCCTGTGTGTGGTCAGGCTGTGAAAAATGCTCACATATGCTCACATATGTTTTAGACTGTAATTCTAAGGATGTATGATGTGTGCTAGAAATATCTTATTAATTGACAAATTTGTGTAAAATAATACATTTTAATTTTCTTTTCTGCATTTTCCTCTTAGAAAATACCTTGGGGTGTTTGCCTTCTAAAATGGGATCATTTTGTGGATATTTCTACTGTCTTAGTGCTCCAGGGCCTCCAAAATTGTGATAGGTAATTTATGTTCCTTAAAAGCCCATATGTGTTTGTTTTGGGCCCCTCTCTGCATCTAGGCTGTTAAAAATGTGGTACTAATGTCACTAATGTCACTAATTTCACTAATGTGGTATCCCCATACTCAGGAAGGCAAAGCAAAACATGTTTTGGGATGTATTTATAGGTATTCCTATGCTGTGTATGAGACAACTTGAAATTGCAATTTTGTGGAAAAATAATTTACTTAACCACTTGCCGACCAGCCGCCGTCATACAGCGGCAGGTCGGCACGATCCCGCGAACCACCATAGCTGTACATTGGTCCCTTTAAGCGGGATAGCGGACACACGCCGGCTGCACTGTGGGGGTGCCGATGCTCGTGACAGTTAGAACAGACAATAGGGAATACGGTTAACCCCTTGATCGCCCCCTAGTGTTAACCCCTTCCCTGCCAGTGACATTTACACAGTAATTAGTGCATTTTTTATAGCACTAATAGCTGTATAAATGCCAATGGTCCCAAAAATGTGTCAAAAGTGTCCGTTGTATCCGCCATAATGTCACATTACCAAAAAAAATTGCAGATCGCCACCATTACTTGTAAAAAAAAATAATAATAATAAAAATCCCATAAATCTATCCCCTATTTTGTAGACGCTATAACTTTTGTGCAAACCAATCAATATACGCTTATTGCTATTTTATTACCAAAAATATGTATAAGAATATATCGGCCTAAACTGAGGAAAATTTTTATTTATTTTTTAAATTGAGGATATTTTTTTTAATAGCAAAAAGTACAAAATATTGTGTTTTTTTTTTTCAAAATAGTCGCTCTTTTTTTGTTTAATAGCGCAAAAAATAAAAACCACAGAGATTATCAGATACCACCAAAAGAAAACTCTATTTGTGGTAAAAAAAAGTACATCAATTTTGTTTGGGTACCACTTTGCACGACCGTGCAATTGTCAGTTAAATCGACACAGTGCCGTATCCCAAAAAATGGCCTGGTCATTAAGCAGCCAAATCTTCTGGGGCTGAAGTGGTTATTGCTTAATTTTCCCAAAAAATTAAATAATATTACAAATTCAAAAACACATAGTCCAAGGTACTTAGTAAGCTGCACAATCTACTTTCTAAAAAGGGGGATTTTTGTGATATTTGTACTGTTCTGCCATTTTAAGGGCCTCAAGAAATGACATAGGCCATCAGTACATCAGGATTGATCTGTTTTCAAATATATATACCATAGTTTGTAGACTCTATGAGGTTGATTTACTAAAGGCACATAGACTGTGCACTTTGCAGTTGCTCCAAAGCTTAGGAAATGAGGTAAAGCTTCACTTTGCAAAGAATACCCGATCATGTGCAAGGAAAATTAAAAAAATGCATTTTTTCTTGCACATGATTGGATGATGGAAGTAAGAAGAGCTTCTGCTCATTTACTAAGTTCTGGAGCAACTGCACTTGCAGAGTGCAATTGCACTTTACAAAGTGCACAGTCTATTTGCCTTTAGTAAATCAACCCTTGTAACTTTCACAAAGACTAAATATACATTGATTTGGGCTACATTTTACTAAAGAAATGTAGCAGAAAACACTTTTGCCTAAATTTATGAAGTAAGATTATTAATTTTATAGTAGAAACAAAGAATTTATTTTTTTTCATTTAAGGAGCAAACAATTTTAAAAAACACTGGTGATTAAAGCAGTTGTAAAGGCTGAAGGTTTTTTGCCTTGGTGTATTCTATCCACCAAGGTAAAAAACCTTCAGTGTGCAGCTCCCCCTCAGCCCCCCTTATACTCACCTGAGCCTGATCCAGCGATGTGCATGAGAGCAGAAGCTCTCCCAGGTCTCCCCCTTCTCATTGGCTTAGATACAGCCTGAGATACTGTCAATCATAGCCATTAAGGAGGGCATGGGGGGGCGGGGCCGAGCAGCACTCTGTGTCTCATAGACACATAGGCAGCTTGGGAGCGAGCATGCACAAGTGCCCCCGAAGCAAGCAGCCTGCTATGTGGGCACTAAGCAGGGGGGAGGGGCCATGAGCGCTGGCGGGTAACCCGAGAAGAAGAGAATTTCAGCTGCTCTGTGCAAAGCATTGCACAGATCAGGTAATTATAACATGTTTGTTATTTAAAAAAAATGAAACCTTTACAAACGCTTTAAATACCACCAAAGAAAGCTCTACGTGTCTCAAAAAATTATGCACATTTAATTTGGGTAAAGTTTTGCATGACTGAGTAATTGTCATTCAAAGTGTGACAGTGCAGAAAACTTAAAAATGGCCTGGGCACGACCTACATTAAAATCAAAGGGAGAGGATGTGGCTGCTCTAGGTGGGAACCTTTATGAAAATCCCCCGTGGAGATATCACAGGTGCAGGCAATGCGATCAGCAAGGCAGGAACAAAGAAATGTCTCTGGACAGCCGCACTCTGAACAAAACTTGCCTTTATTGAATAAAACCAGCACTACAGGTCACAGCAAACAAAGGAACCCTGGCAGCAGACGCGATTCGGAAAAATTTGGAAATTCGAAAATTCAGATATTTCCAAATTAACTAATTTGTCTAAACTTGTTAAAAAACTAATTCGGAACGAAACCAATTGCACCTGTCTAGGCTCCAACTCAAAACTATCCGAAATTTGCACTGTTTTGAACATATATTGCACCACCCTCCTTAACCAATTGCCGACCAGCACACGACGATATACGTTGAGACAATGGAATGGCTGGGCAGATGGGTGTACAGGTACGTCCCCTTTAAGATGCGGCATTGTGGGCACGTGCGCGCCAGCCCCGCAGACTCGATGTCCGTCTGATGTAAACAAGCATTTCCCTAGTCTTCTTGGTGACAGGACACTGATCGCTGTATCAATGACAATGGTCCGAAAATGGCGTCAAAAGTGTCCGATGTGTCCGCCATAATGTCGCAGTCACAATAAAAATCGCTGATCGCCGCCATTACTAGTAAAATTTGTTTTTATAAAAATGCTATAAAACTATCCCCTATTTTGTAGACGCTATAACTTTTGCGCAAACCAATCAATAAACGCTTATTGCGATTTTTTTACCAAAAATATGTAGAAGAATACGTATTGACCTAAACTGAGGAAAAAAAATGTTTTTTTATATATTTTTGGGGGATATTTATTAGAGCAAAAAATATAGCTTTTTTTCAAAATTGGCGCTCTATTTTTGTTTATAGTGCAAAACATAAATACCGCAGAGGTGATCAAATACAACCAAAATAAAGCTCTATTTGTGGGAAAAAAAGGACGTCAATTTTGTTTGGGAGCCACGTTGCACGACCGTGCAATTGTCAGTGAAAGTGACGCAGTGCCGAATCACAAAAAGTGGCCTGGTCTTTGGCCAGCCAAATGGTCCGGGGCTGAAGTGGTTAAAGATACAGCCACACAGAAAAGGCCCAGACATGGCATTTGAAAAGCAGCTGAAGACTTCTACTGTGTGTCTGCAACAATCCAAAAAAGCAGCAAGGGCAGACAGATCAGAGTGGCTCCTATTGTTGCTCTTTTTATTTTGGTGAACTAACCCAGTGGTTCTCAACCCTGTCCTCAAGTACCCCACACGGGCCATGTTTGCAGGTTTTCCTTTATTTTGCACAGGTGCTTTAAATCAGAGTCAATGGTATTTTGGACAGCTATTTTATCTAAGAGAAATTCCGGAGGTGTCATCAGAAGAGGTATAGAACATCATCAGGAAGATGAAACCCTCCACTTGTTCTCTCGACCCTCTTCCAACTTCGCTAGTAAAAACTAATTTTACTGCCCTAAGTCCCCTGATTACTGCTGTTATAAATTATTCCCTTCAAACTGGCTATGTTCACCCTGCCTTAAAAACTGCCATTATTAGACCCTTGCTTAAAAAACCCACTCTTGATCCGGAAGTTCTATCCAATTATAGGCCCATCTCCAATCTCCCCTTCATATCAAAAGTACTTGAGAAGGGAGTTGCCACTCATCTTCAGGACCACCTCAAACATAATAACCTCTTTGAAAAATTTCAATCAAGTTTTCGTTTTGCACACTGTACAGAGACTGCCCTTGTTAGAGTTATAAATGACCTTCTTATATCATCTGATGCTGGTTTTCCATCACTTCTCATTCTCCAGGATCTTTCTGCAGCATTTGATACTGTTGATCATGGCATTCTTTTGAACCGGCTCCATTTCACCTTTGGACTCAATGACACAGCCCTCAGTTGGTTTAAATCGTATCTCACAAACCAGACTGAATACATCTCCCTGGGCCACTTCAAATCAAAACTGCATACAGTTACTTGTGGTGTCCCCCAGGGATCAGTCCTTGGCCCCATCCTATTCATCCTTTACCTTACCCCTCTTGGCCAAATTATCAGCCGCCACAAAATTTAATTCCACTGTTATGCCGATGATACACAGTTGTATGTAAATGCAAGAGCTGAAACTCCATCTTCAAAGTCATCCTTATCAGTACTCACCTCCTGTCTGGAGCAGATAAAAGGTATGGATGGAGCAAAACTTTCTTCAACTAAATAGTTCCAAAACTGAAGTTATTCTGATTGGCACCCCTTGCCAGACCAAATCATCATCCATAACCAGTATCACTTTTTCTGGTTCTAATATTCCCTTTTCATCAACAGTTACAAATCTTGGTGTAAAAATGGACTCCCAACTCACTTTTGAAACCCATATAAACCATTTATGCAAGACCTCTTTCTATCACCTTCTTAACATTTCTAAACACCGTCCCATTCTTTCCCTTTCAGATGCTGAAAAGCTGGTTCATGCCTTTGTCTCCTCCAGACTGGACTACTGTAACACACTTCTCATTGGGATTCCTAGAAAGAGTCTGCAGTGGCTTCAGTACATCTTAAACTCTGCAGCAAGGATCCTGTTGAGGGTACAGAAACATGAGCACATTACCCCCATTCTTCATTCACTCCACTGGCTTCCTGTTTCCGTTAGGATTGAGTATAAGGTTTCCCCCCTTACACATCAATGCATCCATGGACATGCCCCTCCCTATCTTAAATAACCTCTCAAATTACAAAACACAAAATATTCCCTCTGTTCCACTGACTCAAACCTTCTACATATACCCAGAACTAGACTTAAGACAATGTTAGACAGGGCCTTCTGTGTAGCTGCCCTGCATCTGTGGAATGCCCTACCTGTCACTTTGAGGGCTCCTCAATCAACTGACTATTTTAAAAAAGGTCTTAAGACATTTCTTTTTAGCAAAGCTTTTTGCCCATTTTAGATGTTCATAAACTGTTTATATGATTAATTTTTCTTCTTTCTTTTTATCCTGTAGCACTTTATCCTGTAGCATCTTTTGATGAAAAGGGCATTATAAATAAAATGTATTATTATTATTATTATTCAAACACGGCCTGTTGGGGCTACTTGAGGACAGGATTGAGAACCACTGAACTATCCTACTGGAGGTTCTCAGCTGTGTTGCAAAAGCAATGTTTGGGTTTCTGGTGTGTTGCTATTTATATAAAGAGAAATACAGCAACACACCAAAATGACATTTGGAAAGCAGCTGAAGACTTCCACTGTGTGTCTGCAACAATCCAAAAAAGCAACAATAGCAGCCATTCTGTTTTGTCTGGGATGTGCTGGGGACACCCTTTGAAACTGCTTTGCATATTGCCCAGCCCATGCTCACCTTTCCCTTTTAGCTAGTTTCAGACAGATCAGAGTGGCTCCTATTGTTGCTTTTTTGAATTTGGTGAAGAAACCCACAGGAGGTTCTCAGCTGTGTTGCAAAAGCAATGTCTGGGTTTCTGGCGTGTTGCCATTTATTTAAAGAGAAAAGGATTGCCTTCAGGTCAGCTTGTTCTCTGTGTATGCATTGCTATAAATTTCCCACGGACAGGAAACAAAAATAGTTTAGAGTAAGGGACCGCATTTATTAGAGGTTCCTTGACACAGTAATATGGCTTCAACTCATAGTGCAAATGCATTTACCTATAAACTATGTTTTAAACCAGAGCAGTTGATTAATTTTTTTGTACAGATAGGAAGTAAAACCTTAGACAGACAATCAGAAGTTTAATACTGACTGTAAGTAAGGGTTATAACATTCGACACAAAGATGAAGATCATTTATGCTTTGTTTAATGGTAAAAAAGGGGTGCTTCAGTAAATTATTATTGTTTTTCTTCAAAAAACAGTTGTGTGGATATGCCTCCTGCAGAACCTGTGAAAAGGCAATACTGGGATGAGCTAAAAATAGTTGACAGTAGAGAGGGTTCAGAGTCCAGAGGCTGCCAAACTCTGTGCAAGATTTGAGTCCACTACAACTTGGTTGTCTTCTAAGGAAATGCACAGTTCTTTCCATAAGACCATGTGCGAGAAAACATAAGTGATCAGTTGGATACATGTTGAAAATGTACAGAATTCAAGAAATGTTAGAACTGTGTCCTAATTATGCCCTGTCCCTGGGAGCAAGCATTAGAATTGTCTTTATTAGAGACCCTGTCCCAAAGTAATGCTGACACACTGAATTGGCATGCTGCCTACACAGTGATCCTGGAAATTAGGACCTATTTGCTTCACCATTGACAAATACGTATAAAAAGATCTCAGCAATTTTTTTAAGGCATCCCTTCCCCAACACATTGTACTTTTATAACGTATTTATACCATACTTGCTTGTAAGTGAACGTGTAAAAAATATCTATTTTGATAAGAAAGCTCTGCTTATAAATAGATATATTTTACATTTTCCCAACTTTCCCTCCATATTTCCACCAAATTATAGGATAATAAAATAGACATTAAAAGACTAGAACAAAACTGGTAAAAACTGTCAAATGTACAGAATACAGAGGGAGAGGTAGGGGTCTTTGGTTCAAATAATACTTGTAATATGGTGTTATAAACATGAGACCTTTGAAAAATGTTAAAAATTGTGGCATCTAAATATGCTCAACTCAGGAATAGAAATAGTACACTTAACTTTTATACAATATAGAATAGAATATTTAAAAAAGAAAAGAGGAAAAAGAGAGGCAAACTAATAATTTTGGAACCTTGTAAACAGACCTGTGGTTACATTATAATTGTAATACTATATAAAGCCTGTAGGAAAATTGTTGGACATGAAAGATGGACTTCATAGGCATACCCATACAACTTATTGAAAATATAATATATTTGATTTAAACATGGTTAAAACAGCATGTACATACATATAATTAAAAATGTTCTAGTAGTTAACCTAAATAGCACTCATACCACCAATGATACCAATTGTTACCAATTATGTAGAGTAAAAAATCTAAATTAAATATTGGATATTCCAAAGGTTTGATACGGTTTGTGGTTGAGGTGTGATAAAGGTTGCTCTGCATGTTTCATGCATCAGCGCTTCTTCAGGAGCTTGATAAAAATGCTAGGATCAAGGTGGTATCAAAATTATAGGCAGATAACATAGCATCACAATCCCAAGGCTATCCAGACATCTCAATCATGAATGAGAGAATATATATCAATAGGTCTATATAGAAGTCTCAAAAATATAAAACATAACTGGCTAATGCACTCAAGCTTGACAGCGTGATAGTAGCATGACCATTCAAATGACCAGAGTCATATACAGTCATAATAAAAAGGTTCAAAAGAGAAGATTATTTATGATGTATTGTAATTAATATGTATCCAATGGCCAAAACCAGGAGCCTGCTAGAGTCCAATAGCCTTCAAGCTATTATCAACCATAGTAGTAGCAAGCACCGCCGTCCATGAGTTCCAAACGAAGTGAGAAGCAAACTAATAATTTTGGAACCTTGTAAACAGACCTGTGGTACTTACATCATATTTGTAATACTATTTGAAGCCTGTGTTTTTATATTCCTAAGCAGACAACTTGATATTAAATGTACTTATTATTTTCCTCATACAAACAGTAAAATCAACATCTTGAAAAACATGTTAACATTCTGTTCTACATCTGAACAATCTCAATCCCCTGACTGACTGGAAGTGTTTAAATCAGCTCAGTGTATTATTTTGTGGCATCTTTATTTATTTACTTTTACTTCAATAAAATGGTTCATTGACCATTCACATCTTCAGGAGAAAAGTTTCATTATGCTTTGTGTCAATTGTGTCAATCAGCATTACACCTACTGTGCTCCAAGATGAATTTAGAAGGCAGAAATCAACTAGGCACAAATGAATGAACAGACAAGATTTACTACAACAGCAGTGATCAAGGAGCAGTCTCCTGGGATTCTGTAACAACTCAGTAAACTAAAATATTTCTTCAGTTATTGATACTAATAAAGTTGAATAGTCAAAATGCAGTCACTGTTTTCCTTTACAGTAAACAGAATATAGTGAAAGTAAACATTACTATTTTCATAAATGTGCTGAAACAGACACCATTGAAACAGAGCTAATAAAAATTGCTAAAAACCGATTTAAAGCTGGATACACATTTTACAAGCGGTATGTACAATCTATGTGAAACATCCTCTATGTTTGCTAAAACAACCATTACTAAGCAATCTGTTAAATCAGGTAGTACCTTGCAAAATATAGTTATTGCTAAATTGCAAGGAGACACAATCGCATCCATTTCAGCCAACAGACATTCAGGCTGTAAATTCAAGATGTGGCCATTTAAAGCCCAACTTTAGGCTTAAGCCAGCCATAGATGGATCGAAATTCAGCCGCTTCAGCAGGGACTGGTCGAATTTCAAACCATCTACAGCCAATAAACAAAAAATTCCGCGCTGCTTGTGAACGCGAGCAGCTACAAACCAATGGACAATGGTGCATACAGAAAAAATGTAGCGCTAATGAATGTATAACTATAAGACCTCGTGATATACAGTGCTAAAACAGAAAATCAAATAACGAAAGTCCATAAGATATTCTATTGGTGAAAAGTCTCTGATGAATGGAATCCAAACAAATTAGTGACAAATGTGATAATTCCAAATTCTTAGACAAAAGTGAAGATAACCACCACCGATAAAGAGGAGGCTTACCAAAATCTGTGGACCCAAACAGACGTATGCCTGGAGGGTCACATCAAGCTTTGAGTGTATATCACCCTGATGAATAAATCCTCTGCAGATGAATCCACCATAACCTCACCTCACATCACTCACATCCAATGAGGTAGGAAGGTTAGTAGAAACGTGGAAATCGGTAGCTCAATGATGGTACACCAGGATACGAAACAAATGGCGGTATAGAGGAAAAGAAAAGGGCACATAGCATAATACCATCTGTGTTTTTCCACTAGTGGCTTCCTGCAACAATTCAAAGACCAGTCTGAAAGCTCAAGAATTGGCAATGAAACTGGGAACCATCTACAGCCGTTCTTGCATGACAGAAGTCAATCTAACAATCGACTTCTATTGAGAATGTTGTATATAAATAAAATCTGAATTAGTGGGCTGCAGACAATCTGGTCAGTGTATTCTGACAGTGTAGGAGTCCCCAATGGTCAGAATACAACAGCCAGTTGGATTCATCCATCTTGGGTATGTCTTGCACGCTTTGGTCCATTTAATAATAATTAATTGTAAATATCCCCAAATCCCAAGAATTGTGTTAATTTAAGATAGAATATGATTTGGGTATGCAGATGATTTACATACAATATACTAAAATCTCTTTGTGAGTTTACCAAATATTCATTAGCCCTAAATGAAAGAATGTTCTTTCTTCAGCTTGGCGGATATAATTAGAGCATTTTGCTATTTCCAATACAAAACTTTTATCATTTAGACAACAATTAGTAATCTCCTGGGGCTGTTCTAATGCTTTACAAAAAAAATTACCAAATCCATAGGGTAATGTCCATTCCTTCTAAATCAGTGGTTTACTAAGTACCCCCTGCTTGACATGTAGTTGTATTTACAGTCCTTCACCATTGGGGGCAGTAGTATATGGTGCTCTTTACTACATATCAATGTGTTGCATAAAAGGGGCATTTCTGTGGTACCAGTATATAATTCAATACCTCTGTGTCACTGGTAAATAATCAATAGCAAGTCAGTTGCACTAACTACTATAGCTATACTATACTATATCTTTGTTTATATAACACCCCTGTGATTTAGTGAAGTACCTAAAATGTGTAAAACACAAATTTAATAATGTTTGATGGCATGAGAGCCAATTTAAAGTATTGATCTCATTATAAAGTACATGCTGTTAGCTCCTGTAACAAAATGACTGGACAGTTAATATATAACAGTTTCTGGAATATCTTGTGTCTTTTAAACCCCAGGGAGTACAAAATACAGCCATATGGGCACTTGGAAAAACCTGTAGCCAAGGATAACCTTTTTATGAGTATCACTTGAGTAATTACTGTCTAGGTCCATTAAACTGGAGTGATCTTTCTTTCCTGAGTAAGGAGAATTCTTAGAAAATAACTTGCCATAAAAAGAGTAGAAAAAAATGTGATCTCTGGGATTGCAGTGCTTTAGAAAATAGTAATATTCTGTGTTGTAACAAAATAATTTATACACTGAAATACATTATTTGCTTGAGATTTAAGGTACCATTTGCATAACTTTTGATTGACCCGAAGTGAGAAGAACACTGTTAAAATGACACTTGTAATTAGGATTTCCCTGTAACAGCCAGAGACTGACAGCTCCTCAAACTATTATTTGAGAATTGCTCACCATCATCACAGAGTCAGATTAGCATTTCAACATTTAGCAATCCAATTTGCTCACAGCTGTCTTTTCTTACAGTATTTTTGTGGTCTGTGTTTTGCTAAATTAAATTCTAGGCTAGTGGTGTATGTAAATAAGATAGCATATGTGGCATACATGGAAGCAGTTCTAGGTACCACTACACAAGAACAGCTCAATTCTTACACTGTGTAAATCAGAAGAATGCAACACAATGGGAGGGCGATTATAATATGCCTAATTAATCAAACTTCCGGAGAGAATGGTCTTAGACAGCTGAAGTAGCCTCTTAGTAACCAATTAGATGTATGTGCACTGAAAAATGGTAGTTGAAAGTTTAATCCGGTTGCTATGATGCCATAAAGACTGATTGAGACAGATATTCTTTCATAGGTATTGATTTATATATACACACACACACACACACACATACACACATATATATATATATATATATATATATATATATATATATATATATACACACACTATATTGTCAAAAGTATTGGGACACCTGCCTTTACACGCACATGAACTTTAATGTCATCCCAATCTTATTCCGTATGGTTCAATATTCAATATTGCGTTGGCCCATCCTTTGCAGCTATAACAGCTTCAACTCTGCTGGGAAGGCAGTCAACAAGGTTTAGGAGTGTGTCTTTGGGAAGGTTTGACCATTCTTCCAGAAGCACATTTGTGAGGTCAGGCACTAATGTGGACGATATATATATATATTTATATAAAGAGATATAAATCTATAGATATATTTTTTTTTCAGCTGGAACTTGGTGGAACTCAGTTCCACCACCTCTGGCTCAGACCCTCTGCTCTCTGCTCATCACCATTACTTGTAAACACAGAAGTCCAGCTTCTGTGTTTACAAGTGACAGCTTTTCTCCCAAAGGCTCCTACAGATCTCATCTCCTGAGCAGCTCTCACTGAGTGCAGGATGGGGAAAACGGAGATGCAGGTGTTCAGGGTGCAAGTGAGAAAGACAGGGAAAACTGCAGTGTGAGGGAAAGTACTAGAGCCGGCTGAGTGCTTTAGCTTAACACAGCAGCAAAAGTTGGACATGTGGAAGGTGGAGCTTTTAAGGAGGGGGAGAATAAGGGGGTGGTGGGGGATTGCATGCAGAGGTCAGAGCTGAAGGGTGAAACTGATGTGGATGGAGGATGCAGAGATAAGCAGCTGTGGAAGAAGGCTTAACTTTGCACTCTGTGTAGTTCACCCATAAACTCTGCATGTAGGTAGTGTACCACCAGACTCTGCATGTAGCGCAACCCTGCACTCTGCACTCTGTGTGTAACACCCCAAACCCTACTCTCTGTACATAATGCACTCCTGGTATTTAATGCCCCTTTAAGACCCTCCCATTGTGAAATTTAACCACACCCACTATTTGATGGAGGGTGTGTGTGGGGGAGAGGGGGATTTGGGGGGTCGTGGTTTAGTTCCTGCACCTATTTTCAGAGAAAAAACGACCTGTATAAATAGATAGATAGATAGATAGATAGATAGATAGATAGATAGATAGAGAGATAGATATCAGTATCAACAATATGCAGTTTTCCTGAAATCTTAAAATTATAAACCTTAAAAAATACATAGAGCCTGATTTACAAAAGGAGCTAAGAATCTTCATTCAATATATTGAGTTGAGAATGTTCACTTAAATTATCCAATCATGTTAAAAGCAAATTCCTATTCACTTTAAATACCCAATCACCTGCATATAAAATAGGTAAACAGGAATTAGCTTTTTACACAATTAGATAATTTAAGTGATTATTGCACACAAAAACCATCTTCAGATTGGAACATTACTTCCATCAGAGCTTTCCATTTGACTTTGCCTTTTGCAAGGGTAATGTTCTGCACTACATCATGTTTTTTTAATCTCTTTCCACATCTTGCTCTCTTCTACAAACTTATAAAGTGCCTTTCTAGCAAGTTTCTTGCAATATAGCCAAAAATTTTGCATTTTTCCATAAATATCCCTTCTAACAGACATGGGTTTGCTTTGACTCTTTGCAGAACCTCTTATGCCGCGTACACACGATCGTAAATTCTGACAAGAAAAGTCTGATGTGAGTTTTTTGTCGGAAATTCCGACCGTGTGTAGGCTCCATCTGACTTTTTCTGTCGGAATTTCCGCCAACAAAAGATTGAGAGCAGGTTCTCTATTTTTCAGACGGAAAAAGTTTCTGTCAGAAAATCCGCTCGTCTGTATGCAATTCTGACGCACAAAAAAACATGCATGCTCAGAATCAAGCAGAAGAGCAGAACTGCCTATTGAACTTCATTAATCTCGGCTCGTCGTATGTCTTGTACGTCACCGCGTTCTTGACGGTCGGAATTTCCAACAAGATTTGTGTGACCGTGTGTATGCAATACAAGTTTGAGTCAACATTCCGTCAGAAAAAAATCCACGGTTTTCTTGTCGGAATTTCCGATCGTGTGTACGCGGCATTAGAAGCTTTTTTGTCCATTTCTGCTATTTCAGTAGGTAAGGGTTGATAACTTTCTGCAAGCAAAACCATATTGTCTGCCTAGCCTATTTTCTGTATGATCTTGGATTCATACACTGGAATGCACCACCTTTACAAATGCATTAAAAGACGTAATCTGTATAGGTATTGAACAACAGTGGAGACAGATTATGTCTTTGATGCATGCCCTCTTTCTACTGTTATTGCATGCTCAGGTTAGGTATCCATTCTTTGTTCTTTGTTAAAGATAGTGGCTATGAAACTAACTATATTTTTCACATACACCTCTTTTCAAGAGTGTTTCTATGAGGATGTCATGCTCAACTCAATCAAATGTCTTGACAAATTTACCTAAGCATAGATTTGTTTCCTGTTGCTTGTTGATCTGCTTTGCCGACAGCGTTTCCATTGTGGTGATGCTCTCAATGGTGCCAATGTTTTGCTAAAAGCCATATTGCTTTAGAAAATTTGCCTTCGAGTTTGAACTGATGGGGTTGTAGATTAATTTTAATAAAAAATTAATTGTGTGTTGTAATCATTTTATTTTTTCTTCGGGATTGCTATGAAATTATTCAGTAGGCATTCTTTGAGAATTCCCTCACGTTTGCAAATGCCTCTTACAATTTGAGCACAATAGTTCTTTTACTTTGTTTCAAGCTGTTTTAACACATTTCACTGGTATCACATCATTGCCTGTGGCTGTGTTCCCAAGCTTTGTATTGCTTTCATTTTCTCATAAATTGTTATCTGTACAGCCACATGTTGTAGGCCATTCTTCTTGGGTCTTCCACTTCCATATAGTTCTTCCATGTATTCTTCCCATCTGTGTATCTCATGTCTCTGTGGTTAATACCTAACCCTTATTCTTTAATTAGATTTCCATTAATACATTTTTGGTGCTAGATTCTTGACTTCCATGTACATTTTCCTTGTTTAATTCCTCTCTCCTAATTTGTGTTTCTCATCAAATCAATAATTTATTTTTGTTTCACTTGTCGACACATTCTTCTGATTGTTCTTGTAATTTCTAGGGATGGGCTTCATGTCAATGCTGTGTTCGAACTCTAATGCCGTGTACAGACGATTGGAAATTCCGACAACAAAACCGTGAATTTTTTTCCGACGGATGTTGGCTCAAACTTGTCTTGCAACAAATGTTGTCGGAAATTCCTAATGCCAAGAACGCAGTGACGTACAAGACGTACGACCGCACTATTAAAGGGAAGTTCAATACCAGTCGTGTTAGTAGAAGTTTGGTGAGAGACGATTTGCGCTTTTCAGTCCGTTACAGCGTGACAAATGTGCTATCTCCATTACGAACGCTAGTTTTACCAGACCGAGCGCTTTCGTCTCATACTTGATTCAGAGCATGCATGGAATTTTGTGCGTCGGAATTGTCCAAACACGATCGGAATTTCCGAGAATGGATTTTGTTGTCAGAAAATTTGAGAACCAGCTCTCAAATTTTTGTTGTTGGAAATTCCGACAGCAAATGTCCGATGGAGCCTACACACGGTCAGAATTTCTGACAAAAAGCTCCCATCGAACATTTGTTGTCAGAAATTCAGACCATGTGTACGCGGCATAACTGTTCAAGGTTTGCTAAATGACCAAACTAAATGGCCAGATTGGACCTGTTTACCAATCCGAACCTCTAGCTACTACTATGGCTGCAGCCAGAGATACATCATTTAATGGCAGTATTACTACTAATAATTAATTACCTGGCCTGGCCTGCGCACCAGCTTGCTTCACAAAGTAAACAAGGCCGTGGGAATCTCGAGTGATGCCATTGGCCCAATATGGTCATGACTATATCTGGCCAATTACATCTGCCAGCATCACTGCCCGGCTTGTTGACATTCAGTACTGGGAAGGGAACTGTCATTTGTGGTGAGAATCCAACAGAAGAGGATCATTGTGTGTGAACCATTGTGCTTGTGTTGACACAGGGCATAATTCATCATGGTTGAAGACGGATCTATATCACTTGATGATGTGATTGATGATTGATTTGCACTGCAGGCCTTTTTTTTTTCTAAAATGCTTTCAAGGTATTTATTTATTAAAGATTTTTTTCTGTGTCTTTACAAAACAAAACAAGAAAAAATGAGAAAATGTTTAACAACTGCAAACCTTCACACATTATAGATATCATACACATCTCAGCTTACTACTGAATTGACAGTTTAATGATACCCAAATGATCCAAATGTATTCCTAAACTAAATTCTATTTTTCAGTATGTTTGCCAGCATGTCTCACTGTATACAGATTTCTAAAGGCAGTTTTTTTTTTAAGGTTGCAAAGATTATTACTTTGAGATCAACAAGGCAGCAGGACCAAATGGGGTGGCACTGAGGGTATATGCTTATGAGATAGTACAGGTTGTTATCAACATTTCTAATCTGTCATTGAAACAAGTCGCTGTTCCTACCTGTTTTAAATCCACTAATATTGTTCCTGTAAACAAAAAATCAGCAGTAAGATGTCTGAATGATTACTACCCAGTTGCTTTAACTTCAGTGATTATGAAGTGCTTTGAGTGGCTTGTACTATCACACATCAAGGCCAGCATCCCCACTTATCTTTATAAACATCAGTTCGCTTACTGAGTGAACAGATTTACTGACTTTTGCATTGCATACGGCCTTGACCCATCTTGAGCACTCAGACGCTTATGTTAAACTGTCATTTATCGATTTGAGTTTTGCCTTCAATACAATAATTCCCCACAAACTGATGTACAATTTTAAAAACCTGGGCCTAGGCACCTTATGCCGCGTACACACGATCATTATTCACGGCGGTTAAAAAACCGCCGTGAATAATGTCATTAAAAACGAGGGAACGGCTTGTTCCCCACACACGGTCGTTTTTCACGTCGTTTTTTCTCTTGTCGAGAAAAACGACCGTCTGTGGGCTCCGCGGCAGTGTTTCCCTATACTGCCGCGGAAAACATGTAAAAAAAAACGACGAGAAAAATTAGAACATGTTCTAATTTTTCTCGTCGTTTTTAATGCCGTTTTTCTCGTCTAAAAAAATGGCAAAAAGCCCACAGACTATCATTTTTCTCGTCGAAAGGAAAAAATTTTGTTTTTCTCGACGAGAAAAACGGCCGTGTGTACGCGGCATTACTCTATTCATGAATAATATATTTCTTAACAACCAGACAACAAACTGTGAGAATAGGGAAATGATTTGTCTCCACATCTCCACAATCATTTTGAACAGAGGAGTACCACTGGGCTATGTGCTCGGTCCAGCCCTGTTTACCCTGTGTACACATTATTGCATTCCTATTCATGCCTCTAATACTATAGTGAAATTCTCAAATAATACAACTCCAAACAGACAGAGAAGGTAGAGACAATACACAATGGGTCCTGAGCGCTATACACTTCTCCCAAATTCATCATAAACCCTTAGTGCTTATATCCGCTGACGTGGAGAAAGCATTTGACAGGGTTGACTATCGCCAATCATCTTTATCTTCACATGAACCATATACACCCATCCAGATATTAGGGGCATCGCAACAAAAGGAGGGGAATATAAACTTGCCGCTTACGTGGACGACATGATATTCTTCATAACCTCCCCAGTCACGTCCCTTCCATCCCTTTTGTCGGAGTTGCGCACATACGGAACACTTTCCAATTTTAAGGTGAACTACAACAAATCTGAGGCGATTGGGGTGGGGCTGGGTACGTCTCTTCAATGTCAGATAGCTACCCAATTACATTTTAAATGGACAGATTCCCATACACGATATTTGGGAGCAAATAGCAAGAAAACATTAAATAGGGTGTTTAAAAATAATTTTGCCCCACTGTCTCAACAGTTTAAACTTGACATTCAACGCTGGGATAGGGAGGTTTTGTACATGGTTTGGTAGGACAAATATCATAAAAATGAATGTGATGCCATGACTCTTATATTTGCTCCAGGCCTTACCTATTAAACTTCCTTCTGGTTTCTTAAGAGACCTCCGCTCAGGATTCTTGAGATTTATCTGGGCTGGAAAGCCAGAGAGAGTGTGCACGGCTATCTTGTCGCTTCCGAAGGAAAGAGACGGGATTGGATTTCCAAATCCGGTCAAATGACACGAAACCTCGCATTTAGCACGGGTAGTCGACTGGTGTGTTCTTCAAAATAAGAAACCATGAGTCCACGTGGAGCAGGCAATGGTTGCCCTGCTCTTGGAAGGACTTCCTTGGCTTTCGGACGCTGATATTCCGCAGGCTGTCAAAATGCACCCAACTGTTAGCGCCACTTTACGGACAATGAAAACGGTCTTCAAAACTACCGCTATGTTGCCATATCTCAGCCCTCATCTTACCAAAATGACAAATGGACAAATTAAATTTCAGGTGAGGTTAGGCACTAGGCTTTAGAAATAACATTATGTCCTATACATTAAAGTGGATGTCCGCCCACCGCTGCAAAAATTAAAAGCCAGCAGCTGCACATACTGCAGCTGCTGACTTTTAATAATCGGACACTTACCTGTCCTGGAGTCCAGCGATGTCGGCA
The DNA here is from genome assembly GCA_029206835.1 of Rana muscosa. Lineage (NCBI taxonomy): Eukaryota > Metazoa > Chordata > Amphibia > Anura > Ranidae > Rana > Rana muscosa. Next base: position 727,603,948 of record CM055118.1, read on the forward strand.
CCACAGCTGATGTTTCCATCAGCTGTCGGTTGCATGCCGCCTCCATTGCGAGTAAGGGAACCCAGCAGTGAAGCCTTATGGCTTCACGCCGGGAACCCTACTGCGCATGCGCAAGGCTCTGCTCCTCTCTTCTACTGGCTCCTGGAAGTGGGAACAGGATGCCTGTGAAAGACAGGTATCCTGTCCCCCCTCCCCTCGAAAGGTGCCAATATGTGGCACCGGAGGGGGGAAGAAGTACAACGAGCAGAAGTTCCACTTTTGGGTGCAACTCTGCTTTAAATACAATACAGTAAGGCAAAACAGAAATTATATTAACTTGGAAATACTGATAAAAAATCCAGAGAAACTTGCCTTCAGAAGAGAGCTAAGAACAATGAAGAAGGGGCCTGCTGCATACACCTGTTTGGTAAAAGCAACCATCAATTATTATTTCTATACTGCATTGCAATTATGTAATCAAGGGATAAATTTGTCACAAATTATTGGAAAAAGCATTCTCCGCATTAGATTAGCTAAGTCTCGCCAATCACCAATCTACTGTAAGTAATTCCAGAGCATCAACCCTATTATGTAATAAGTATTATACCTAATGATTTCTTGTTCTTAGTCCTGGTTCTGGTCAGATGACTGTTGTATAGAAAATTATGCTAACACTAGCCTGAACCTCGGAAAGTACAAGAAATAAAAAAGTGCAGACGTAAAAGTTTATATCTGCAAAATTGCTAGTTGTCCCTCCCAGGACTACTGAAAAAGCTAGTATGTTTTAAAAGTACAGTTATCCTTTAGCGATCATTCCACTTTAAATTGTTTGAAATATAATGTGTGCCCTAAAACCAGCTCACTTCATTTCTTTTGAAATGAAGCAATGCAACAAAAACATGAAAGATGTAAAATACTGATTAGTTGGACTACGTTGCATTTGAATGTTTATTTTTCATCCATGTAATGGTTAAAAAGTAATTCATTATTTTAACAGAATTCCTCAAGTTCCTTTCAGTATTATTATTGGCTTGGTAGACAATCATGTCATTCTTAAAATTATGCTTATAATTTCCCATTGACTAGACTGGTGCTTAATACAAAACTGAAAAACAGCTGTCTTTAACTTTAACTGCCACTTATAGACCGGTTTATTACTTTTGCAGGGACATTGGTTTAGTGTGTAAAGATTGATGTGGAATCAAATGCCATTGTAGAATTCAGAACTAAGAAAATACTGAGCTTACCTTAAAATTTTTAAAATATTTGAAAATTGCAACATCATCAAATAGGTATATTTTATTTAAATAAAATGTATTTTTAATTATACCTACAGTACATGTACGGTGCAGTATTAATGTGTATTTAAAAAGTAAATATGATTATAAATGCAATAATCTAAATTCTACATGAAACAGGCAACTATATCATAAGATCTATTTTAAATACAGGACGATAACAATAGTGATAATTGTCAATGATAATTGTAATTTAGATATTGTCAGGAACCAGGAAACAGACAGGGAAAGAAAATGCAGTAAAAATCACACCTTTTAATAAAATGGTAGAAATAGTAAAAATGGTACAAATAGTCAAAACATAGCTGGGGTTTAGTAGCCAAAGCTGGAAGTCAGAACAAGCCAGGATATCAGGAAGCGAGAGATCAGCGTAGTCAGAGGCAACAGACAAGATCAGGAGCCAGAAGAGGCGTCAGCCAAGCAAGTCTTCCACAGGAACACAGCAGAGAGTCTCTAGATATGTTTGACCAAGGTGAAAGCATGGAAGGAATGAACCATGAAGTTTAAATAGCCAGGAGTGGGCAGGAAATGATCACCTGGTGAGCCACTGTGGAACGATAAGTGCTGACAATTAACCGCTGAGCAACCTAAGCACTGAGAAGGGAGGGCTGAGCCCAGCCCTGATAGATATACTGTACAGTACTTAACAGTGTGGTGCAGAGAGCAGATAATACAGATGGATGAGATGATAACAGGGGAACATGCTTTGTAAGACCAAAACTACTTTCCACAAGTAATCCAGCATAAATTTCTCAATAACACATTCTATATGTCACTTACATGCCCTTGAGCCAAAGTGATGAGTTAAATAAAATAAAAACTAGAAAAAGGAAAACATTTATATACATATGAGCTCTGACATTTATGTTTAACCACTTGCCGACCGCTGGACGCCGATATACGTTTGCACAATGGCAGCAGTGGGCAAATGGGCGTACAGGTACGCCCCCTTTAATTTACTGTGTAGCAGGCATGCACATGCCTGCCATGTACTCCGTGAACGTGCCCGTGGGCCCCGCAAACTCGATGTTCGCCGGCGTCCCGCCATCGTGACACGGAGAGGCAGAACAGGGAGATGCCTATGTAAACAAGGCATTTCCCTGTTCTGCCTAGTGACATGACAGGGATCTATTGCTCCCTGTCATCGGGAGCAGTGATTGCTGTCATGTCAGTGGTAGCCCATCCCCCCCACAGTTAGAATCACTCCCTAGGACACACTTAACCCCTTGATCGCCCCCTAGTGTTTAACCCATTCCCTGCCAGTGTAATTTACACAGTAATCAGTGCATTTTTATAGCACTAATCGCTGTATAAATAACAATGGTTCCAAAATAGTGTCAAAAGTGTCTGATCTGTCCGCCATAATGTCGCAGTCCCGATAAAGATCGCAGATCGCCGCCATTACCAGTAAAAAAAATAATAATAAAAATGCTATGAATCTATCCCCTATTTTGTAGATGCTATATATTTTGCCCAAACCAATCAATATACGCTTATTGTGATTTTTTTTACCAAAAATATGTAGAAGAATACATATCGGCCTAAACTAAGGAAAAAAACTATTTTTATATTTTTTTGGGGGATATTTATTATAGCAGAAAATAAAAAAGATTGCTTTATTTTCAAAATGTTTGCTGTTTTTTGTTTATAGCGCAAAAAATAAAAACTACAGAGGTGATCAAATACCACCAAAAGAAAACTCTATTTGTGGGGAAAAAAGGACGTCAATTTTGTTTGGGTGCCACGTCGCACGACCGCGCAATTATCAGTTAAAGTGATGCAGTGCCGTAATGCAAAAAGTCCCCTGGTCAGGAAGGGGACAAATTCTTCCAGGGCTGAAGTAGTTAAGAGGAACTTCACACTCCCCCCCCATTATTTTTTTATCTGCTTATCTGATGAGGGGTTGTTCTTAAATCAGAATGTAATAAAATTAGTGCTCCCAATGCATCCTGGGAAATGCACGTCACATATCCCAGGAGGCACTGGAGGCTCTGACATAATTCGCTTAGGTGGAGAAGGAGGGTGGGGAGCGGGTGGCATGGGCAGGCCAAAATCTATTAATTGGAAAAAAGTAAGTAAACAAAAAAAAAAAGTATAATTGTGTAGTGGAGGGAGGCAGGATGGAGAGGAATGAACTTGATTCAAAGGGTGAATATCCACTTTAACATATACAGTATTGTCAAGCGCCTTTGTGTTTTTCATACAGGTTCAGCTATAATCAACCAAGCCACCAAACCAAAGTGCAGGACAGGTATTCTCAGCTCTGTGGTCTAAATCCCTTCCTAATTTGTGTATGTGCAGAACTGGTTTTGGGAACATTTGTTATTCTTGGGTAGACATGTGCACACTGAAATATTTTGTTTCGGAATATAGTTTTCGTCCGAAAAATACATTTACTTAGTTACTCCCGAAATTCGTTTTTATTTACTTTGTTTTTCGTTAGAAATTGCATTCGTCCGAAAATCTGAATTATTAAGGTCGAATCTGTCATTGAAGGCTTATGATGTCTGTCGAATGTTCAAAGAAGATTTGACGGAGCAGTGAAACTGTACGACGCCGCAATCGTACATTTCCGGTCGAATGTTCCGCCTACAAGCTAGCTCTAGTAGAATTCTAATGTTGTATGACTAGTAATAATTATATTTAGTAATTATTATTACTAGTCAACCAACATTAGAATTTTTCTATAGCCTATGGACGGATTCATTTGACCGGAAATGTACGATTGCAGCGTCGTACAGTTTAGCTGCTCCGTTGAATCTTCTTAGAACTTTCGACAGACACCATAAGCCTTCAATGACAGATTCAATGTTTTATGTTTTTCGATGCTTTGTCGAATCTTTGTCGTTCATGTTGAATTGTCAAGTTAGTTCTAGCTATTTTACTGCTCCTTCTTTTTTGGTTACAATCAGCCAATAACATTCATCATCATCATTATTTTTATTTTACTTCCCCCACCCAAATCCAGCAGCGATCTTTTCTCTCTATGTTGAATATTTTCTCTCTATGTAGAATAATCTTGGACTAATAGAGTTAGGGTTAGGCACATTCGACCATAGGATCGATAGACACAGATTGTTATTGTCAGCGTCATGTTGAATCTCCTATCTATATCGAACTGTTGTCGCAACGAAAACGAAAATAAAGCATTTGTTTATGTCAGATTTTTCGGTTTTCGGATTCTGCGCTTTCGTTTTCGTTTGTTAAAACGATAACGAAAATACCTGAAATTCGGACGAAAATGCATTCGGGCGAAAATGAATGCACATGTCTATTCTTGGGTGCTGTACTCTCTTTTGCTACTGTCCCTGCCTGCCACTAGATAAAGTTAGAAAGCCTTGTGCTGACGCAGCTTAGAAAGTCTTGGAGTTACAGGTGAAGATAGAGGAGAGGCTGATGAGGTGTCATGTAGCATGTGTGTGTGAACAGCAGAGGTGCAGAAGCAGTGTTTTATGCATTTAAATGCTTAAGTTCACTATAACAGATACAAAGGTAATCTTTGTGACTGAGGCTATAGAGATTTGAGGTGAGCCTGTGCTACTGCCTGCTTCCCATCTTCTGCTCCTTACCCACACCGCTCTTTTTGGCTACTAGATAAAAATTGATCTGGCTGGCACTTATACAGGGCTCTCCCACCATCTGACAGAACACAGACCTGGTTATTTATTACTCAGATAGCTAGCACTGCAACCTGGGAGTAAAATGAGAAGGGAGAGAGTCACATGTTGGCCCATGTCTGCATTTAGCATGTATTTGACTTCACTCCAGTGGGTGTACAAAGGGGTGGTGGAGCTTTCTGTAGAGCTGTGAAAATGGCGAGTGCACTTTTCTCAGAGACTGGTATTACTAGAATAAATTATTTTACAAAAGGGCTGGATGCATTACTAAAAGCAAAAATTTGAATTACTAATACTTATAAGAAATATTGCCATAGAATGTTGATTCTGGGAGTTATCTTTTTTTTTCAATTAACGTTTTTTTTTATTATTTATATGAAGCAGTTCACAGGTCATAAGAATACAGAGATACCAAAAGATCAAAAAAAAAGAGATAATGGACATATGCCAATAGACAGCAGCCTATGTCATATAAGAAGCAAGCATAGTGGGGCACGGGCCCGTGGGCTGGGAGATGCAAATAGGAAATTGAAGGGCCCACCCCGTCAGTGGCAAAGTCTACAAACATAATACAATGGGCAGTATCAAACAGTGAGGAGCACCAACACGACTGCATCAGTATTCTGCAACATAAAAAAAAAAAAAAAAAAAGTTCAGAGGGGAGGAAAAAGAAAAGAGGGGGAGGGAGAGAAGAAAAAGAGAAAAAGGGGGGAGAAATTAAGAGAAGAGACAGTGAAGAGAAGGTCTAAGTTACCACGTCCGCTCCCACGCCCGCTCCCGGGATGTCCTCCTGCCGGCGCCACTCCCTCCAGACCTCATCATGGTCCTCTAGCCTATCACGTATCCTGGCCGTCATCCTCTCCATGAGTTCCACGTCTTTGATCCTGGAGTACAGGGCCTCCTGGGACGGGGGTACGGTCCTTTTCCAGTTGAGAGCCACTAGGCATCTGGCTGCCGTCAAAATATGTCTAAGTAGTTTTTTGTAGGGCTTGGCAACTTTAGGCTGCTCAAGGCCCAGCAAAAACAGTTTGGGTGTCAGGGGAATTGGTACCTCCAGGAGACGGGTCAGTAGTTGTTGTGTGGATTGCCAGAACGGGACCAAGAGGGGACAGGACCAGTACACGTGGAAGAGAGAGCCTCTGTCCTGCAGGCAGCGCCAGCAGCGATCAGATGTGGAGGGGTAAATTTTATGGAGTATATCTGGGGTCTGGTACCAAAAAAAAAGAATCTTGTACGAGTTTTCCTTGTACAGGGTGCACAGGGAGCTTTTGGCAGCTTGCCTCCAGACGGCCTGCCATGCCTCCTCCGACAGCACCTCTCCCAGCTCTCTCTCCCATCGCAGCATGTAGGCATGTTTCCCGTGAGCCGGGATGTTAAACTCATTCAAAATCTGGTACATGTCCGTGATCTGTCCCCTCCTGTGACGTCCCTCCAGAACAATACGCTCAAACGTGGAGGGGGGCGAGAATTGAAGTTGTGGGGCTATGGTCTGGGCGAAATGCCTGATCTGCAGGTAACTATAGAACGCCTGTCATGGCAGGTCGTGTTTGGTTTGGAGCTCCGAGAATGTCAGCAGCCTACGGGATCTTGGGTCAACTAGATGGCCGAAGTGGAATAAGTTCCGCGAGGCCCAGAGCCAGGACATCTGGTGGGTTAGGCTGTCTGGTATTTTAGGGTTGCAGATGAAAGAGTTCATCAGTGAATATTTTGACATGAGGTCTGTTTCACGGGACAGCTTGCGCCAGAGCCCTCGAAGCAAGGACATGGAGCCTAATAGGCGAACGGGGTCCACCTTCACGTCTGCATCCCAGAGGAGGCTGTTGGGGTGTACTGGGGCTAACCAAATCTTCTCCACCTCCGTCCATTTATTGTAGGACCTCTGAGGAAACCAGGAGACAACCGCACGGAGCTGGGCTGCTTGGTAGTAGCGGACAAAGTTAGGGAACGCCAGACCCCCCTCCCTACGTGATGCCATCATGACCAAGCACGGTATCCTGTGCTTTTTATAGTTCCAGACATACCGGAGGATATCGCTCTGGAGCTTGCGTAGCTGGGCGTATGAGATAGGGATAGGTAACGTCTGAAATAGATATAGGAGCTTGGGGAGAATGACCATTTTGATGGACGTTATTCGTCACAAGAGGGAAATACGATGAGCTTTCCATTTTTGAAGGAGCTCCCTGATTGTTTGATACAATGGGGGGAAGTTGGCTTGGTAAAGGGAGCTAAAGGATGGGGTCAGATGGACCCCCAGATATCTAAGAGAGGACTCTTCCCACTTATAGGGAAAGTTCAACTTTAACTGATGGACCCCCTCTAACGGGATGTTAACTGGGAGGGCCGTGGACTTTGACGCGTTCGTTTTATACCCCGAAAGCAACCCGTATTTATCTAATTCAGCGTGAAGGTTAGGCAGGGATATCTCGGGGCGAGTTAGGGTAAGGATGATATCATCCGCGAATAGGGAAATTTTAAATTCCTTCCCCCTCACCGAAACGCCCTTGATGTCCGGATTCCCCCTGATGGTCGCCGCCAGGGGCTCCACACACAGGGCAAAGAGCAATGGCGAGAGCGGGCAGCCCTGGCGTGTACCATTAGCTATTGAGAAGGAGGGGGATGAGGCAAAGGGGGTTTTGACTTGGGAGGTGGGATTTGTGTAGAGGTGTTGCACCGCCTGCAGGAACGGGCCCCTGAAACCCATATGTCGCAGGGTGGCTAACATAAAGGGCCAACTCAAGCGATCGAAGGCCTTCTCCGCGTCAAGACTGAGGATCAGGGCTTCTACTTTATCTCTGTTAGCAACATCTATCAAGTCAATGACCTTCCTTGTGTTGTCTCCTGCCTGACGTAGGGGGACAAATCCCACCTGATCCAGATGTATCAGGGAGGGGAGGATAACATTCAGCCTGATCGATAGAAGTTTAGTGAAAATCTTCAGGTCTGAATTCAGTAGAGCTATAGGCCTGTAACTGGCGCATGAGGCAGGGTCCTTATCCGGCTTCGGAATGAGGGTCAAAAAGGAACCCTGCATGTCACTCGGAATGGGAGTCTGTTGGAGAAAGGCGTTAAATAACCTGGTCATATGGGGACTCAAGAGAGGCAAGAAGGTTTTATAGTATTCGTATGGTAACCCGTCCGGGCCAGGGGACTTATGGGCTGGTAGGTCTTTAACAGTTGCCGCTAGTTCCTCCGCCGAAATTGTGGCGTTAAGGTCCCGTATGTCTTCCTCGCGGAGTCGGGGTAGTCCCGCCTGTTCTAGGTATTGAGTCATCCGATCCCTCAAATCGGGTGAGGGGGGATAGTGTGGGATCTCTGCTTTGTTGTAGAGGTCTGCGTAAAAGTCAGCGAAGGTATTTGCTATGTCCTGGGGGTGGGTGATCAAGTCGCCCCCTCTGTTCCGTATTTGCGAAGGGGTAGATGCTAGTGCCCGATCTGTCAATTTCCGAGCCAAGAATGATTGCGCCTTGTTGCCTTTATCGTAGTAAAGCTGTTTTAGGCGTATCAACGCCTTTTCCACTTGGCCCATCGCAAGGTCTCGAAGCGTCATGCGAACCCGCACTATACGACGTAGGAGTGCGGTGGTCGGCGAGCGCGGGAGTTGGGCCTCAAGGTCCCTAAGTTGTTTTTCTGCCAGCAGTCTAGCTGCATTGGCATCCCTCCTCATTGCTGAGGAGAGAGCCAAGCATCGTCCCTGCAGAACAGCCTTGTGGGCAGCCCACAGTATGGAGGGGGTGACGTCCGGAGTGTCGTTTTCGACAAAGTAGTGCCGTAGGGTTGTCTCTAACTAAACTTTCGAGGGGGTGTGCTGTAGAAGGAAGGTGTTCATCCTCCAGTTGTAGGGTCGGCGTAGGGGGGTGTCTAGGTTTAGTGAGAGCGTGATGGGGGCATGATCGGACCAGGAGATGGGCAGTATGTGCGCCGATTCCGTTATACGCAGTGTGTTATTATTCACGAAGAAATAGTCTATGCGCGAGTGGGTGCGGTGGGGGGCTGAGTAGAACGTGTACTGGCGGTCTCCCGGGTGAAGGGCCCTCCAGGCATCGAACCAGGCGTGTCTCCTGGTAAGCTGTCGAAACATCTTTGAGTCTCTGAGGGTACGGGGTTGTGGTGCACGGGAGCTTGCCACTAGGCGGTCGTGGGTTGCGGAGTGGGCCAGGTTAAAGTCTCCCCCGATCACCAGGAAGCCATGGGGCTCTCGGGAGAGGCGGGCTTGAACCCTGCTGAGGAAGCGGTTTTGTCGCGTATTCGGGGCATATACGACGCAGAGGGTAATGGCCTGTGTCCGCCAGAGACCTCGAAGTATGAGAAAGTGTCCCCGTGGATGCAGGTAGGAGGAGGAGCAAGTAAAGGGGGTTCCCTTCCTAAACAGGATGGCGACGCCCGCCCGCTTATGCTGGCCGAAGGCCTGGAATACTTGAGGGAAGTGTCTAGAAGCAAACGTGAAGGAGTCCCCCTTGTTAAAGTGCGTTTCCTGCACCATAATAATGTCCGCCCCTGACTGCCTAAACTCCCGGAGCGCCAAATGTCTTTTGTTGTTGGAGTTAAGTCCGTGTACGTTCAGTGAGAAAATCCTAGCCATTGTACAGTGAGGGGTGTGCTATAGCGGTACTTATCTGGTGAGGCTGATGTTTCGACCAGGCGGAGGAGGGCGGCGTCCACACGAGGAGGGCCAGGAGCCAATGGGGCCGGGAAGCAGACTGCGGAAGAGAAAGACAGAGAAATCTACAAAAAAGGGGAAAAAAGAGGGTAAGAACAGTAATAACAAACAAATCAAACATTTCGCAAATAGGCACTAATAGACCGAGGGGTTACAGGGCCTTAACCAGTTCCGATTGGACTCCCCGACTGGGGTTCAAAAAAAAAAACCCAGGTCGGGGAGACTCGGATGGACCAAGGTCCAAGAAGGAACTAACTGGTGGTAAAACCACGGGGGGTCTGTAACCGTGAAGTCAACCAACTAGGGAGGGCTGAACCAACACAGCCCGGGCATCAAAACCAAAAACAAAGCAAGGGCCATCGGGGGATAGTCACATAAAGAAGGCTTGCAGTCGTCCATGAGCACTGAGTGGCTCTCAGCATTGCCTGGCCAGGCAGAGAGAGGAACATGGGCAGATTAACTGGGTGCCTTATGTTTGGGTGATTTGCGCAGGGGCTCCCGTCCTCTGGAGCGCTTGGTCGGCAGGACCTTTTTCCATAACACCGGAGGTGGGGGGGGTGGCCACCAAATCCCAGTCCGGCAGTTGGGGGACGAAGATCCCCAAGGCGTCACAGAAGGAGTCCAGATCCTCTGGGTAGCGTAGGGCAGCAGATTTTCCTTGATGCCGGGCGCTCAAGCTGAAGGGAAAGCCCCATCTGTAAGGAATGTCGTTTTCTTGCAATGAGCGCAGCAGCGGTTGCAGGAGCCTGCGCTTCTGGAGCGTGATCCACGATAGGTCTGGGTAGATCTGCACTTGGGAGTTGTCAAAGACCAGATTGCGGATAGAGCGTGCTTTACGCATAATGTCCTCTTTCAGCGGGTATGATTGTAGCCGGCAAATAATGTCTCTTGGTTTAGAGGGAGGGCCTTTCGGGCGAAGGGCTCTGTGGGCTCTGTCCATACCGATATGTGTATCCGCTGGGGCTCCCAAGAGGTCGTTGAACATCACCTGTAGCGTGGTCTGTAGATCTTCGGCTTCCTCTGACTCGGGTAGGCCTCGCACTCGGATATTGTTCCTGCGCCCCCTATTGTCCAGGTCCTCCACCTGGCGTTGCATGTCGCGTAGCATGAGACGGTGGTCCGAGCCCTGGATTTGGGTGCGATGGACCGCCAGCTTGGTCTCCTGTATCTCTTCCTCCGCCATTTCCACCCTGTCCGCTAAGTGTTTGAGGCCTGCTTGTATGGACTGAATTTCTGTTCGGCAGGTGGCCTTTACATCTGCTATTAATTGTTTAAAGTCCTCCTTAGTGGGAATTGCTTGAAAATATGAATGCCAGGAGGGGTATCCCCCTCCGTCCTGATCCCAGGGTGGGTGAGTGTACGGGGGGTGTAGGTGATGAGCCCCAACAGGGTCCCCCCGAGCCTGGGCAGCATGCTGCACAGACGGCGGATCCCAAGGCTCAGACCATGAAGCAGCGTGAGGGGGGCTCGGGGTGGGTGCAGGGGAGTCCGGCCTTGAAGATGGAGGCCTGGTCTGTGCCATCTGGGGTGACGGAGCCGTTAGGTGACCCTCGGTGCGGCTGCTGTCCCCTAAGCGGGAAGGCCTCTGGGCCTTTGGCAGCGCCAGATCCCCCCCGAAGGTGGGGGAGGGCCTCCTGTCCCCCCCCAAGCCCCGGGGCCCCCGATTGATGTACGGGGCTCGGGAGCGCCGGAAAGACATGTGAGTCCCCCAGGGGGGAAGGGGAGAGAGAGCCGGCGTCCTGCGGTTCCCATTCCGGGGCTGTTCTCAGCAGCCTGGGGAGGGCCTTGGTACACTGCGTGTACTGCGATGGAGGCTGAGCTGCGGCCTTCTCTCCGCACGGAGCAGGTGGGACGTGTGTGGGGGGTTGGCGGGCACTCACCGCTTGTGAAGGCTCAGCGGAGCTCGGTGCCTGGGAAGAGGATGCAGGCAGATCCTGAGGCTGGTGGCGATTCTGCGGGGAAGGCGGTGTGGAGGCTCTGTGGTGGTGTGCCTCGGCGTCCGGCGCCATTTTGCTGTGTCCGCCCGGCGGCATGTCAGGGAGCCTGAAATAGTCCCTGAAGGACTCAGAAGCCCCCGGCAGCGGCAGGGATGATCCCCTGGCTGAGGAGGAGCGGGTGGTGCGAGTCAGGCTTATGGATGGGTTGATTTTCCCCCGATATTAGGCCTAATAGCTGCAGGCTGGAGGAGAGCTCTCAGGCTGAGCGTCCGTCCAGGTCGGCTTCCGGTCACGCCCCCCTCTGGGAGTTATCTTAAGTCCTTGGACAGCAGGAAGGAATTTCTTTTTTTCTGTTAGAGCAAATTGGAAAATGCAAGTAAAGTACTCTGGGGAGCAACTACTGGGGAAAGCCCCTTCACAGATGCACTCACAAGACTACAACATTAAATCACTTAGCAACTGTTTGGCAGGGCTGTCCTGTGCAGGCACCATCCTCCTCTTCGCCCTCTGCCTGTCCGGTTCCTTATTTACTCATAGGCTGTCAAAGGTCCCAGTTTCAGTAAAGGTGGGGTAAGGGTTGCAGGCTTGACACCCTTCTAGTGTTCATTATTTAGAACCATCAATTATATCTCAGACAGACTGTCCCTTGAAATCCATTCACACAGGTATAGTATGGTAGTACAATGCTTAATTTAGCAAGATACACAAAGAGGGATAGCCTCATCTCTTTTCTGAAGCAACATGATAAAAAAAAGCTTTTTGTTAAAAGAGGATTTTGGGGTTTACCAGGGTTAACTTTGGCAGGGCTGATTTTTTTGGATTGTTTAGGAGTATGACTTTGAACCAAGGTGCTGTAATTTCAATCTTAAAGGCCTAGGGGTCACCAACCAGGGCACCTAGGAACTTCCCCAGGTACCAACCAAGCTTGAGGGAGCTGTTTACAGTGTAGGAGTTTTACATTTGATGTTTTAAGTGGCTTTCATTGGATCAGAACAGTAGACTCTTTCACTTAGTTCAACTCATAGCCACAAATCCCAGATTAAGCTCACAACTGTCACATCAGAATGTCTGTTTCTCATTTTTCGGGGTTACGTTATATCTAGTAGTAGTAGTTAGTCATATTTACCTTGACTTGTTCTGTAATTCTGAAGACATTTAATGGCTTACAAAGCCATTTCTTTAGTTCCTAGAATGTCAGTGTGACAGACCCAAAACGAGACAAGGGCTTTTGGAGGGGACTGCAGGCTAGCCTCTTACCGACTCACTATGGGCCCTGGTGTTTGAGGAGACTTGCCTGGGGGACCTTTTGGCGTAGGTTGGATTCAAGTCCATGTCTCCCCAAAATGGAACAGACTCTCAGGACTGGAGGACCCAGATACAGATTTGGGGCCTCTGTGCCCAAACCTGCATTGACTGCTTCAACCACCTTCTAGACTAAGAGTGTCAGGTGTTCTACAGCAAGGGGGCCAAACACATAGCTGCACAAGGAAACTGAGACCAAACAAACAAGTATATATTCCTAAAGTGATATTTATTTACAGTTAAAACACAGCAAACCATGAGCACAGCAAACAATAAACATGAACAACCCCAACCACAAGAACCAAACCCCACTGACAAGAACTGTTGAACCGAACAACTAACTATATACAAAACTCATCTAAGGGACAAGGGTAGAGGGAATGCAAGGTTGCAAGAAAGGGAGGTCTCAACAGGGTACTTGAACTGGAGCAAGGCAGAGGGAGACAAGAAAAAGGCAGAGGGGTACCGGCTAGATCAGGCTAGGCATCAGGAACAACAGACAGCAAGAAAGGGACCAGAATCATGACACGCTGGGGGAAGGGATAAGCAACCTTAAAGTGGAGTTCCACCCAAAAGTGTAACTTCCGCTTTAAGCACTCCTCACCCCCTTTCATGCCACATTTGGCATGTATTTTTTTGGGGGGGAAGTGGGTAACTTATTTTTCGTGGGACTTCCTGTCCCACTTCCTTCTTCCTCTTTTCGGCCACCTAGGCAACTCCTCATCTCGCCCTAGGCAGCCCCTCCCTGCCAGCAATCTTCTGTGACACATCACAGATTGACTGCCAATAGCAGAGCGCAGCACGACTCGCGCATGCACAGTGCGCGCCCGGCCGTGAAGTCGTAAGCTGTCACGGCTGGGTGCCCACATTTGCTATGACGGCGCCGCGAACAGGAGGGGTAGAAGAGCGAGGCTCTGGGTGCCTGCATCGCTGGACCATGGGGCAGGTAAGTGTTGGTTTATTAAAAGTCAGCAGCTACACTTTTTGTAGCTTCTGACTTTTAATAAACAAAAAAATGGGTGGAACTCCGCTTTAAGTAGCTGAACACAAATTTCACTAATTAGTACAGCCTGCTGTCTCCTGTGAGACACCTGCTGGTGGATACTGGAGCTGCAGCAAACAGCCCAGAACAGTACAGTGCTACCAGCAGGTGAACTCCATCCTAACAGTACCCTCCCTTTAGGAGCGGCCTCCGGACGCTCCATAAAGCTCCACTACTCGGGTCTGCACGTCGACTAGATACCCCGCTGCCAATGTCCGAAGGGACCCCGCCGCAGGGGTCCCAAAACTTGCTAGGTAACCCGCTGGCCCGATTTTCTGAGACATATGACATCTGATCCCTCCAAACAGTAGGTATCCCCACGCTGGGGTAGCATGGGTCATCCACAAACTTAGCCCTGGAGACATGTGACATCGGAACTCTGACACCAAAATGTCTGATTACAACGACGTAGCTTGCCTGGTTTCCAGGACTTGTTCTACACATCAACGACCATCTAGGTTTCCTTAAGGCACTGGTTATCCGACCCGGGTTCCCTAATGCACCTGGAGTTGTGGCAATCGCATTTGGGCCGTGGAAAGGCCCAAATGGTACTCTGCCACTCCCCTGGAGTTTACCACTACCACGGTCATGAAGGCAAACATAGATACTAGTTGTAAAGGGTATGTCCGGACCGCCAGGCTTCTGCGCAGGTGACTGAAAATAGAATCTCAGGCCAGACAGGTAACCCATTTAGGCCCCCAACACTGGAACTACCGAAGCCTCAGACCCATCAGCAGGCGGGAGTTTAACCCAGTCAACAGAGTCCAGCTTAATGGCAAGTAGTGATTTGGCATAGTTCAGCGGGACGGCAGCCTGGGAATCAGCATAGTCCAGGGGGCAGCATCCCTAGAATCAGCACAGTCCAGTGGGGCAGCAGCCTGGGAAATAGTATAGTCCAGCACTGGGGCGGCGACCCAGAATCAACATAGTTCAGTGGGGCGGCAGCCCCGGAATCAGCATAGTCCAACAAGGCAGTGGCATGGGTATCAGCCATAGCAGGCTTGGCAACATATGGCAGGTCACCAACGGCATGCTTAGCTGCATGCAGCACGGCAGCATGGAGGAGGTATGGACCCCATCGGCAGGCAGCAGCATGAAAGAGTCATGGACACCTTTGGCAGGCGGCAACATGGAACAGGCATGGACACCATCGGTGGGCGACAACATGGAAGAAGCCTGGACACCATCGGTGGGAGGTAACATGGAGGAGGCATAGACAACATCGGCAGGTGGCAACATGGAGGGTTCATGAACACCATCGGCAGGCGGCAACATGGAGGAGGCATGGACACCATCGGCAGATGGCAACATGGAGGAGGCATTGGCAATATTAGCAGGCGACAACAGCATGGAGGAGGACTGGATCTCATTGACAGTAGTCAGCAGCATGGAGGAGGACTGGATCTCAGCGGCAGCCCTCATTAGCATGGAGGAGGACGGGATCTCATCAACAATAGTCAGCAGCATGGAGGAGGACTGGATCTCATCGGCAGCAATCATCAGCATTGAGGAGGACTGGATCTCAACAGCAGCACATCAGGCTGGGTAGCGGGCACCGGATCAGTGGGCTTTGGATCAGCAGGCACGGGATCAGCAGGCACGGGATCAGCAGACTGGGCAGCAGGCACTGGATCAGTGGGCATTGGATCAGCAGACTGGGCAGCGAGCACAGGATCAGTTGGCACAGGATAAAAAGAAGGGTTGGTGTCCTAGTGTATGGATAAAGGTCAGTACACCCACATCCCTGATATAGCTAGTATAGAAGTACACTCCAAGGAGTGTGTTTGACCTCAGGTGGGACTTTAATTTTGGGTGACTTATTAAACCTAATAAGAGAGTATGAAGACCAAAAGGTTCTTTATAAAATGGTTTTTATTGAAAAAAGAAAATTGTCTCTAAGTATAAAGGGCTGTTATTTCCAAAATAGGAGTTTTACACATCGAGAGTGACTAAACACGAGGCAAAGGTAAGGGAGCGCAAATACAACACATTACATAAATAACTATTAATACAAAAATTGCAAAAAACAGGACCCCAGTCTGTCTCAGAGTGAGACACGGACCCAACGTTTCGAGGCTATTGATTTGAGTAGAACCTCTTCTTCAGGGGAGGGATGCTGTATTGCAAAAGTACTGGTATCTGTAGAAAAAAGAAAAAGAAAGAAAAGAGAAAAGAGGGAAGGGGGGAGGGGAGGAAAGAAAAAAATAAAAAGGGAAAAAATATATAAAGGAGAGAGTGAAAACGGGTCCCATACTCCATATGAGTCATGCATGAATAAATGGGTAAATATCAAAGGTAAATAAATCATGCAATCATATAAATGATACTCACCATAAATGCATGTGCATGCGTGAGTTATAACAACAGAAAAGGGAAACCTTTTCATTAAAAAGGAAATGCATGTGTACCAGCCCGGCTCAAAGGGGAGACATGCAGGGCTATATCTTCACCTCGTGGATGAGTCCGCGGAAGGGGGAGGAAGAGAAACGGCAATTGACACCCGGCCACAATGATGGTAGATCCGATCAGTACTGACTCACAGAGGGCGTAATAAAGAAGAAAGGCCTGCACCCCGCTGGTAACAATTCTGCAAGAGAAATGCAGAGAGGTAAGAACCAGGAGTCCTCTCCCGTGAGGTAGATGCCTGACACACATAGAAAGATAGTAACTTAATAGGCATGTATCTCGAATGGGTTGAAAACTCAACAACACCAAAGGCATGTCAAGATGGGGTTAAAAATGTGTCTAAAGGTGTGGGTAACCTACCTTAAATCAGAAAGATATCTCTCTAAAGCCGCACTCAAGTAGTGACCAGGAAAGGACCAATAATGTAGGATTTGTGGATTCCTACAAACCAGAGCCCTAGAAAATTCAATTGGACAAGAAATGTATCCTGATTAACTAAGCTTTAAAAATACCGCATAAAATAATCAGGGAGAAAGAGTTCCTGCACCTGTATTAGGGACTAGGGGGACTTACCTGGGTAGAGTAGTCATATGTGGACCCCCAGGGAAAGGAGCATGGACTCAGGGCAACTTATAAATCAAGAAAAGAGCCAGATACGGCATCCACGTCCTATAATTACAAGTGTGAGATTGCAAAGAAAGTCATATGAGGCATATCTCCGGTGCAGGTATCCGGCCCGATCCTCAGCTAAGAGGATCTGCCGGCTCAATTGCTAAGAAGAGATATGGAAAGGGGGCTTACCTAGCTGGATCCTCTACTAGATAGGAGTGAGGCTTCCTGATGTCCAGTGTTGTAACTGGCAAGGGAGTCTCTCAAATAGACTGCACAGCTGATTCAAAATGTGAAGCAGCTGAGAGGGGGAGGGGGCATAGGGGCTGACCTTCCTCATACGCCCCCCGAGTACGGAGGCGCGCAAGGCCATCCCCCCGGCTGGTTGTTGTGGTAACCGAGCCGCCCGCCTTAACACAGGGGAACGCCTACGCTGGTGCACCAATGAGAGGCGGCGACATGGGGGGGTGCCAACCCGCGTCAGAGACTCGCGGCGCAGGAAAGGCCCAAAGCGTCACCAAGGCAACCGTAATGACGCTGTGGGACCGGAAACAGGCCGGATGTGTGGTGCTCCACACAAAACGGCCCTACCTGCGCCGAGTGAGCCAGCAAGAAGGAGAAAGAGGGAAGGGTCAAACGCCGTCCCTGCCGTGGAGTGTCCTAGAGAGGCGAGATGTGTAAAGCCAGAAGATCTGGCATGCTAATGGGAAAGGGGAGTAGCGTGTTTACTCTCTATGTGAAAACAATAAGAATGGGATAGCAATGGAGAATGAAGACTAAGGATGGGTGGTGTAAAGAGGAACGTGGAAGAAATAGAATGAAACTAAATATAAAATAAGAAAGTTGATGAATAAATCTAAATAGAAATATGAAATTAAAATTGAAATAAGTAAAGAATGAAAATGATGAAAGAAAGAGACAGAGAAAGGGGGGAGGGAGACAGCCATAAAAAGAGCGAAAAATAACACAGGAAGCATAATGACAATCATGGTTGGACAAACAAGCACAATATGAGATCTTCTATATTGAGCATACATTAGTCCATATGCTAAGCTATGGAAAATAGACAAATATGTATAAAAAATGCATAAAAAAATACATAAAAAATCCTATAAGGGGAGAAATGGACGCTGGTAACCCCTAATCTTATCAATATCAAGCCCCTTTTGGCCGAAAAAGAGAAGGGAGGGGGGGAAATCATACAGAGCATTGTTCAACATTCCAATATGGAACAGAGAAAGAGAGCAAAAAAAATTCATGAGAGAGAAAGCTTATGTCAGATATTAGCCATCAAGAGGAAAATAGACAGTCAGTTACACAATTGGGTAATCGGATAAACATATCTGTCCATACAGATTGAGCACCTGGCTTAATCTTCACTCTGGGGGATCCTATTCGGAGCCTCCAGACGAGAAGCCCTCCAAGAATGGTCTGTATGATATACTGCCATTTAAGCCAAAAGGCTTGGTGGCGTTCTGGAGGAAAATCCACCTCTGTTCGGATTGGAGTAGCCGCTTATTTGTATCTCCTCCTCTTGGACCCGGGTGTACTCTGTCCAAGATAATGAAGGAGATTTTTGGAGGGAGGCCATTGTGAAAATCTGTCACATGTCTGCCCAGGGGCAGATCGGGATTGCAAGCCTTCATGGACAGAATATGCCGGTAAGCCCTTTGCCAAAATTGTTGTATGGTCTTTCCTATATAGAAACAGGAACACTCACACAACAGAAGATAGACGACAAATGTTGTTTGGCAATTTGCGTAATGTTTGGGACTGTAACACTCCCCATTTGGTAGAGTTATATTGCGAGACGTATTCATGAACCTACAATATTTGCACCCTCCACATGTGAAGGTCCCTCTATATTTGTACGGGCATTGTTTGCCTGCTGATTTAAATTCACTTGAGACCAGCATGTCTCGAAGGGAGTTAGCCCTTTTAAAGGTAAAGGAGGGGTTGCGTGTCACATACGGACCGATGAGAGGGTCCATCGTCAGGACGTGCCAATATCTCTGAGTAATTTTCTCCATAGCTTTTTGTTGATTGGAAAATTTTGTGATGATAGAGATTGGATTTACCTTCTTGGATTTAGATGCTGGATTATAGAGGGTGTCATTGCGTGTTCTTGCAATAGCTCTCTGGTAGGCCCTTTTTAGGATCTTATTTGAGTATCCTCGTAGGGATAGTCTGGCTTTCAAAAGATCTGCTTCCTTTTTGAATGAGGCATCCTCTGTACAATTTCTACGTATTCGAAGATACTGGCTGTAAGGGATGGAAATTATGAGGTTTTTGGGATGGAAACTGCTCGCATGCAGAATGGAGTTACCAGCCATTTCTTTCCTATAAAGGCTGCTACTTAGGTGGCCCATAGAGTCCTTATGGATGGTTATATCCAAAAAGTGAATGAGAGATTCATTCCAGGTCATGGTAAATCTGAGATTAAAGTCATTTCGATTGAGACAAGTCAAGAAATGGTCTAATAGATCTATTGGTCCATCCCATATCAGTAGAACATCGTCGATGTACCTATACCAGTGATTGATATGGCACATGAACTGGGCCAGGTCCTCGGATTGTTCAATCATTCGTTCCCACTCCCCCAGGTACAGGTTAGCGTACGATGGGGCACACGAAGTCCCCATCGCCACACCCTGTACCTGGGGGTAGTGGGACCCGTTGAACATAAAATGATTGTGGTGCAAGATAAAGTCTAATGCACTGAGTACAAACTCGTTGGTCCTGCGTTCAAAATGACTGTTTTGAAACAGTGTATGTCTTACACACATCAGTCCTTTGTCGTGAGGGATGGAACTATACAATGCCTCAACGTCGATGGCCACCAGGACCGACGCCGAGGGAATGGATAGTCCATCAAGAATTTGCAGAAGATGAAGAGTATCCTTGATGTAGCTGGGTATCTCTGTTACAAATGGACGTAGGTGAGCGTCCACATAGATACTAAGGTTTTCAGTGAGACACCCATTCCCAGACACTATAGGTCTACCTGTAGGCTTGTAAAGGCTTTTATGTACTTTCGGGAGCGAGTAAAATGTGGGGATTCTAGGTGCTTTGGTTCTAATAAATTCCCACTCAGTTTGTTTTAGAATGCTCTGTCTGTGGGCTGCATCAATCAGGACATAGAATTCCTGATTGAACCGATCGATTTTATTTCTACTAATCTTCCCATACCATGAGCTGTTAGATAAGATTTTTTCACACATATCAAGATAAGATGTATTGTCCATAATTACAATATTGCCCCCCTTATCGGAGGGCTTGTGTCAGGAAAGGCTTCACCCGCTGGTGGTGCTGTTGGTCCTTTGGACTGCAGTGCTAGTGTCCGCCAACAGGTGTCCTCCTGCAGCCAATATCTCTGTTGGAAGATCTCACCTGCTGGTGGTAACACATGATACATGGACTGCAGTACCGGCATCCACCAGCGGGTGTATTCTGGCAGTATGGGACAGGCAGCACTTCCTGTGGTCAGCTGTGACCTGAAGCCTAATCACTGGACTTCCTTATATACCCGGCAAGTGCAAACACTCCTTGCCCTGGTATCTCTCTTCCTGACCCCCTGGACCTGTGACCTGGACTTTAGCCTGTATCTGATCCTAACCTGCACCCTGCCTGATCTGATCCGACCCGATCCCTACCTTGAACCCTCACCCTGTTTAACCTGATCCTTACCTTGTGCCCATCCTACAGCTGCCCCTTCTGTTACCTGGATCCCTGCTCTGCAGCCTATCCATTCGTCCCCTCCCTGTTCCTGTTCTCTTCCCATCCATACCCATCTGCTTGAACCCCTTGTGTATGACCTCGGCCTGGCTGTTACTACGATTCCGGTATCTCCCTTATTTGTATATAGTTGTTTATAGTCACTGTTGATTTATTCATTGCACTGTGTTCCGTTTGTGGTGGTTGTTTGTTGGTCACTTATCATAATAAATTGTACATTATCACATACACCTGTTTGGTTTCCTTTTATGCAGTCACACAGTCTGGTCTATTATCAATCCCTGACAGTATACCAGGGCCATCCCTGATCAGACGTGATCCATCCTGTTATTGTGTTTGGCGGATATGGATTATAATGAGATCCTTTACTATTCACTGCTGGCAGCAGAGGATGGCAAACATTGTCGCCAGGTTTTAGAGGGTTGGACTAGTGACCAACTAAGGGAAACTATTCGATCAGCAAATTTTTGGGTGGATCAGGGTTACTTACAGCCTGAGGATGTTCTGCCGCTAACCCGGTTATGTGTTGAACCAGCCCTGACGTTTGTTCCCAAAGGAGGTGATGACTTCTTTCCCCCTTTCAATGGTGACCAAGTTGAATCCCTGGTATGCTTGTTAGAGGATGATCCAGCTTCTTTCTATGAGCATTATTCCCTCTGTTCCCAGCAGGTGTTACATGATTGTGTGAGGTCAGTGCAGTCTCTGATTAAAAGGCGTAAGTGCGGACTAGTTTTTGTTCAACCTTTGCTGCAGGCATGGTCAGATCTCCTCCCGAATTCAGCCAAGCCACAACATCCCGGCCCCACCATCAATCACCTGCCTTCCCAAGAATGTATCTGCCCATCGCCTATGGCAACCCCAGCTACCGTCCAGTGTGTTCAGCCCCCCAAATACTACTACCCCGTCTCTACCTGTTGCACCTACCCTGCCTTCAATCCACCTGCTTCTTCCCTCCTATCTGTAGCCAATCCACAAGAACCTCCTCCAGCCACTGTCCCTGCACCTCTGCCATTTTCTTCCATTTGTTCAATCCCAACCTTTTCATATATTCCCCCCGTTACTTGCAAACCTGCAGTGACTAAATCCAAGAAGAAGCGGAAGTACTTCCCAACCCACACAATCCAACCTACCTCCACACCCACCTACCTGCTCCAGCCTGCAGTTTTAGAGCCAACCTCCCAGCCTGCAGTTCTCAAGCCAGCCTTCCAGCCTGCGGTTCCCAAACCAGCCTTCCAGCCTGCGGTTCCCGAGCCAGCCTTCCAGCCTGCGGTTCCCGAGCCAGCCTTCCAGCCTGCGGTTCCCGAGCCAGCCTTCCAGCCTGCGGCTCCCGAGCCAGCCTTCCAGCCTGCGGTTCCCGAGCCAGCCTTCCAGCCTGCGGTTCCCGAGCCAGCCTTCCAGCCTGCGGCTCCCGAGCCAGCCTTCCAGCCTGCGGTTCCCGAGCCAGCCTTCCAGCCTGCCGTTCCCGAACCAGCCTTCAAGCCAGCCTTCCAGCCTGCAGTCCTAGAGCCAGCCTTCAAGCCAGCCTTCCAGTCTGCAGTTCTCGAGCCAGCCTTCCAGTCTGCAGTTCTCGAGCCAGCCTTCCAGCCTGCAGTTCTCGAGCCAGCCTTCAAGCCAGCCTTCCAGCCTGCAGTTCTCGAGCCAGCCTTCCAGCCTGCAGTTCTCGAGCCAGCCTTCCAGCCTGCAATTTCCGAGCCAGCCTTCCAGCTTGCAGTCCGGGAGCCGGCCTTCCAGCCTGTAGTTCCAGAACCAGCCTTCCAGCCGGAGGTTTTTGTGCCAGCCTGCCAGCCTGAAGTTTTTGTGCCAGCCTGCCGGCCTGAAGTTCTTGTGCCAGCCTGAAGACCCTGTGCCAGCCTGCCTGCGTGAAGTTCATGTGCTTGCCTTCCAAACTGAAGTCCTGATGACCGTGTCCCAGTCGGAAGATCCGGTGCCCGTTTCCCGGCCTGTGGTTGTGGTGCCCGTTTCCCAGCCTGTGGTTGTGGTGCCCGTTTCCCGGCCTGAGATTGTGGTGCCCGTTTCCCGGCTTGAGGTTGTGGTGCCCGTTTCCCGGCTCGAGGTTGTGGTGCCCGTTTCCCGGCTTGAGGGTATGATGCCCGTGTCCCAGTCTGTGGAGCCTACTACCCAGTCTGACATGTTCCTGTCTGCTGCCCAGCTTGATGACCCGGAGCTTGCTGCCCAGCTCGATGACCCGGAGCCTGCTGCCCAGCTCGATGACCCGGAGCCTGCTGCCCAGCTCGATGACCCGGAGCCTGCTGCCCAGCTCGATGACCCGGAGCCTGCTGCCCAGCCTGAGATGATCCCATCTGCTGCCCAGCCTGAGATGTGCCCATCTGCTGCCCAGCCTGAGATGTGCCCGTCTGCTGCCCAGCCTGAGATGTTCCCATCTGCTGGCTAGCCTGAGGTGTTCCCATCTGCTGGCCAGCCTGAGGTGTTCCCATCTGCTGGCCAGCCTGAGGTGTTCCCGTCTGCTGGCCAGCCTGAGGTGTTCCCATCTGCTGGCCAGCCTGAGGTGTTCCTGTCTGCTGCCCAGCCTGAGGTGTTCCCGTCTGCTGCCCAGCCTGAGGTGTTCCCGTCTGCTGCCCAGCCTGAGGTGTTCCCGTCTGCTGCCCAGCCTGAGGTGTTCCCGTCTGCTGTCCAGCCTGAGGTGTTCCTGTCTGCTGCCCAGCCTGAGGTGTTCCTGTCTGCTGCCCATCCTGGTGTGCCCCTGTCCGCTGCCCAGCTTGATGTGACTATTTCCTGCCCGGATGTGCCTACTGTTTGCCCGGATGTGCCCACTGTCTGCCCGGATGTGACCTTGCCTGTTGCCCAGCTTGTTGCTATGAACTTCCCCCAGCAGCAGGTCATTGGAGCGTCCGGAGGCCGCCCCTTTGAGGAGGGGTACTGTCAGGAAAGGCTTCACCCGCTGGTGGTGCTGTTGGTCCTTTGGACTGCAGTGCTAGTGTCCGCCAGCAGGTGTCCTCCTGCAGCCAATATCTCTGTTGGAAGATCTCACCTGCTGGTGGTAACACATGATACATGGACTGCAGTACCGGCATCCACCAGCGGGTGTATTCTGGCAGTATGGGACAGGCAGCACTTCCTGTGGTCAGCTGTGACCTGAAGCCTAATCACTGGACTTCCTTATATACCCGGCCAGTGCAAACACTCCTTGCCCTGGTATCTCTCTTCCTGACCCCCTGGACCTGTGACCTGGACTTTAGCCTGTATCTGATCCTAACCTGCACCCTGCCTGATCTGATCCGACCCGATCCCTACCTTGAACCCGCACCCTGTTTAACCTGATCCTTACCTTGTGCCCATCCTACAGCTGCCCCTTCTGTTACCTGGATCCCTGCTCTGCAGCCTATCCATCCGTCCCCTCCCTGTTCCTGTTCTCTTCCCATCCATACCCATCTGCTTGAACCCCTTGTGTATGACCTCGGCCTGGCTGTTACTACGATTCCGGTATCTCCCTTATTTGTATATAGTTGTTTATAGTCACTGTTGATTTATTCATTGCACTGTGTTCCATTTGTGGTGGTTGTTTGTTGGTCACTTATCATAATAAATTGTATATTATCACATACACCTGTTTGGTTTCCTTTTATGCAGTCACACAGTCTGGTCTATTATCAATCCCTGACAGCTTGATTGTAATGTTGGAGTTATCTCTCAGTGCTTTCAAGGCTTGTCTTTCTGATTTTGACAGATTATCTTCTTTAGGATGTGATCCTTTGAGTTTGCAAATATCACTCCCCACCAATTTGACGAAAGCCAGCACATTTGAGTTATTTTTTAGTGCCGGAAATTTATCTGATTTCTTTCGAAAAGTCGCTGGGGGGGAAGCTCAGTTTGATCAAACCAATCAATCAATTTGTCAAGGTCTATTTGATCAATTAGGTCAGGGGTCTCATTTTCCTCCAAAAGGCTGACTAGGGCATCTAGTGCTTTCAATTCCAGGGATTCAAATTGTGGTTGAAGGGGAACTTCCTTGGAATACATTTGTTTCAAAATTAATTTGCGTGCAAATAGCTGGAGATCTTTTATAGCGTCAAATTTCTTAAAGTCCTGATTGGGACAAAAGCTAAGACCCTTGGACAGTACTTGCAGCTCGCACTCAGATAAAACATAGGAAGATAAATTGATAACATTTAAGTCAGCCATTGTCTGTTGATCAGATAGATTATGACCAAATTTTGAGCTTACCCCATCTTGAATTCATGAGGATTCGTTGTTCTGGGTTCCTTGGATAGGGCCTGTGTTCTGTCCAGCATTCATGGGGATCAGGGAACCGCTGGCTGGCATCGTTCTAGGAAAAAGTAATGAGTTCACATCTTGACTTGAGGAGGTTCCTCCTGGATTGATGTTGGATGTGGAATTTTCACGTGCTCCACGTGGGCCAGCCTGTTTATAGTGGGGACCTCGTGCCTCAATTATATGTTTTTTGGTTAATTTCTCACTTGAACCCTCACTCTCGTTAGATCTACGTTTAGTTTTGGCTGGTCTCTTCGTCCTTGTCGGTCTCCTAGATGAGACCGAGGAGGCCGAGGAGGCGTCCGAAAGACCCTGATCATGGTTCTGGGACCTAGGTTTAACATAGGGTTTAGATCTATGCTGTGTGTTTTTCCAATTGTAGGCCTTATGTTCAGCAAAGGCACCCTGATCTCTGAGGAGTCTCTTCTCCTTTTTGACCAGGATGCCATTATTGAACTGTTTGAGATGTTCATTTAGATCCTCATCCAGTTGTTTAAAAGAGTCATGATTATGGAAGGTTGTCAATTGTACATAAAGTAGTTCCAATTCCCTATCTATGCCCTGGATCGTCCTCTGATCTTTCTCAATTAAGAGGGACATCATGCCAGCTGAGCATCTCAATAAGTTAGATTCCCATGCCTCTTTAAAGGAGGGGTCAGTATTTTCCATGGTCGGAAAAATTTGGACTCTGAGTCCCTAAGGATTAATTTTATTTTTTAAGTAAAGCTCGAAAAAATGTATATGCCAATGATTAAGAGATTTATTTTCTAAAAGTTTTTTTAAAGAAACAAAAATAGATACTAATTCGGTGTCTTTTCGCTCTTTAAGGGTAAAATTATGGTAGACACCAGACATGGCACCTTCCCAATTGCTTCGTGTGTAATTAGTCATCCTCGATGTGGTTATGAAATGCAGCCCTTTCCCAAAAGGGAGAGAAAAATGTATAGATATTGTGAGGGGGTTAACTCGGTAGCGGGTGTGTGTGACCCCCTGGTTGGGCTCCCCACACAAAAACAGGGCCAGCAGACGGAGGTTGTGGTTTTCAAAATCAAAAGGTGCGGTTTATTTCTCTATGTACAGTGACAAAAACCACAGCAAAGCCAAAAAGAAACATAAACAAAATAAATCCTGGTCAGTTTGACCTCTGACTAAACATGCAGGTTTCCTAAACTAACAACTGGGATCAGCCTGGTGCTGTCCTAGTCCCTAAGTCCCTGGTTTAGTAAAAGTCCAAACAAATAGCCACACAGGCTTTGCCTCACCGCACAGGGGTTCACTCTCCCTAGACAGTCCACACAGGTCTGGTTCCAGGCATGAGCTAACATCTAATGAAGCTGGGAGTTCTTATAGAGGCCTAAATGAGCTGAAAAGCTTCAGCTGGTCTCATCAACTCCCTGTCTGCACGACGCCCCACACTCTCCCTAGACATATGAGTCATCCATGAGCCCACTAGCCTTAGCTGGGCTTATACAACTCTCCACCTAGTTGTATAAGTCGGCGTAAAGCCTGAATCTGGGCGAAATATATCTACCCCCCTGGATGCAACCAGGTGACTTTACCTTCCTGCTGTCACATACCCCCCCTCTTGTTTTAACCTCGGGGTTGGAACACCAGCAATCAGGCATTCATGTACTCGAGACAAAGCATCCACATTCCCCATTTGAACGCCAGGGCGATGCTTTACTGTGAAGTTGAATTCCTGGAGGGCCAGGAACCACCTATTCACTCTTCTATTTGTTTCCTTGTTTTGAGCCATCCACTTTAACGGAGCGTGATCCGTAACCATGTCAAAGTGCCTACCTAGCAGATAGTACCGAAGGGAATCTAGAGCCCACTTCACCGCTAAACACTCCTTTTCAACGGTGGCGTAATTTACCTCATGGGACTTCAACTTCCTGCTGAGGTAAATGACTGGGTGCTCTTCCCCGTTCCAGACCTGGGACAATACTGCTCCTAACCCCACATCTGACGCATCACTTTGTACGACAAAGTCTTTAGAGAAGTCGGGTGAGTACAACACTGGCTGGCTACATAAGGCTTGTTTCAAGAATTGGAATGCTGCCTCAGCCTCGGGGGTCCATTTAATCATGACCGACCCTTTCCCTTTCGTCAGGTTGGTTAGGGGCACAGCCTTAGAAGCAAAGTGGGGAATGAAGCGCCGATAATAACCCGCGATTCCCAGAAAGGCCCGTACCTGCTTCTTGCTGTTGGGACGTGGCCAACTCTGGATGGCCTCGACTTTGTTGAGTTGGGGTTTTATCACTCCCCTGCCAATGGTGTACCCAAGATATTTGGCCTCCTCCTGCCCAATGGTACACTTCTTGGGGTTAGCCGTAAACCCCGCTTCCCGGATAGAGTCTAGGACTGCTTGCACTTTTGGCAGATGTGAGGCCCAATCTATGCTATGGACAATTACGTCATCCAGGTAAGCCGCAGCATACTTCCGATGGGGCCTCAGTATCTGGTCCATTTTCCGCTGGAATGTGGCCGGCGCATTCTGTAACCCGAACGGCATTCTCTTATATTGGAACGCCCCGTCTGGGGTTACAAATGCGGTTTTCTCTTTGGCCGACTTGGCCAGGGGAATTTGCCAATACCCTTTTGTGAGGTCAAGAGTCGTCATGTATCGGGCTGTTCCCAGCCGGTCGATCAACTCATCTATACGTGGCATGGGGTAGGTGTCAAATTTTGTAACTTTGTTCAACTGACGAAAATTGTTACAAAATCGCCAGCTCCCATCCGGTTTAGGCACCAACACAATGGGACTAGACCAATCACTTTGGGACTCCTCTATCACCCCTAAGTTCAGCATTTTCTGTACTTCCTCCCGTATTGCCTCCCGTCGGGCCTCTGGGATCCGATAGGGTTTTAACTTCACCCTTTCACCGGGCGGGGTAATAATATCATGCTCTACCCCAGATGTTTGTCCCGGCAGCTCAGAGAACACCTCCTTGTTGCGAAGCACAAACTCCTTAACCTCCTGTTGTTGGGGTTGTGACAAGGTGGCTGCTATTCCAACCTCCGGAATCACGCAACCAGTTTGAGCTGGTGACCAAGTTTCTGCGACTAGGGACTCTCTATCCCTCCAGGCTTTCAACAGATTAACGTGATATATCTGTTCGGGCTTTCGCCTTCCTGGTTGTCTGACCTTGTAATTCACTTCGCTCACTTTTTCCATTATCTCGTAGGGGCCTTGCCATTTGGCAAGGAATTTACTTTCAACCGTAGGGACAAGTACCAATATCCTATCCCCCGGGGAAAAGGTACGGGTCTTTGCTCCACGGTTGTACACTCTCTGCTGTGCCAACTGCGCTTGGGCCAAATGTTCCTTCACGATGGGCATTACCTGTGCAATTCGATCTTGCATCAGGGCGACATGCTCAATCACACTCCTGTGGGGAGAACTCTCACTTTCCCAAGTTTCCTTGGCAATATCCAACAGCCCTCTTGGGTGTCTCCCATACAGTAACTCAAAGGGGGAGAATCCCGTAGAGGATTGGGGCACCTCCCTAATAGAAAACATCAAATAAGGAAGTAGACAGTCCCAATCCTTTCCATCTCTATCCACCACTTTCTTCAACATTTGTTTTAGGGTTTTGTTGAATCTTTCAACCAGCCCATCGGTTTGGGGGTGATACACAGATGTACGCAATTGCGTCACTTTGAGCAATTTACACAGCTCTTTCATAACCCGGGACATAAAGGGTGTACCTTGGTCCGTAAGCAGTTCTTTACAAATACCCACCCGGCTAAAAACAAGAGATAGCTCTTTGGCTATGGTTTTGGCCGAGGTATTTCTGAGAGGGATCGCTTCTGGATAACGGGTGGCATAGTCCATTATAACCAATATGTACTGGTGCCCCCTAGCGGACTTGATTATAGGACCTACCAAATCCATTGCGATTCTCTCAAACGGGACCTCAATGATGGGTAGAGGGACCAGCGGGCTACGGAAATGTGGCATCGGGGCTGACCTCTGACACACAGGGCAGGAGGAACAATAATTTTCTATGTCCTTCATCACCCCAGGCCAATAGAATCTCTGTAATACCCTCTCTCGGGTTTTCTCTGTCCCCAGATGACCTCCAAGAATGTGCCCATGGGCCAACTCCAACACCAACTTCCTGTAAGGTTTGGGCACCACAAGCTGCTCAACGGTTTCTTCTGCCCTTTTTGCCACCCGATACAGTAGGTCCTTCTCTACGCTGAAGTATGGGTAAGTGCAGGTATTATCTGGGTTCACTAACTCGCCATCTATTTCCACTACGTTTTCCCGTGCCTTTATTAGGGCGGGGTCTTTTAACTGTTCTGTGGCAAAATTTTCCCTGTGAACCTCCAGATCAGAAAACTCCACAGACGGTAGGTTTTCGTCTGAGGAGGTGGGCTCCTCTCCAGTTTCTTGAGTCTCCCCTGCCAATACTGACAAGGGAAATTCTGGAGAGTCCTCACCACTCTCAGAGGAGTTCTGGCTATCACATTCCTGGTACATAGGGGCACCAGTGGGGGGCTCAGGATCATCCCACAGTTCCCAGAACTTCGGAAAATCCCTTCCCACAATGGCATCATGCGGTAATTGAGATACTAACCCCACTGGATGAGAGAGGGTACCTTTGGGGGTCTCGAAACACACTGTAGTCACTGGATACTCTCGGGTGTCCCCATGCACACAAATAACAGCTACCTTGCTATTCCCAGAGACCTCTGTTTTAACTAATTCAGCCTTTATCAGGGTCACAAGGCTACCTGAATCCAGTAATACCACAACATTTCTACCATTAATACACATTTTGCATAAATGTTTCTCAGTTCCCCGAATGGCAGTGCATGCGACTGTCGCACACAGCGACTGACGTCTGTCCATCAGAAAGTCACATTGCATGGGTTCCTCCACAACCGGGCAATTTGCTGCAATATGTCCCGCTTGCCGGCAGCGGTAGCAAACGATCCTTCTTGCCGCCTCTTGAGCCGCTGATTTCCCAGGCTGTTCTCGCCAAACTTGGGGTAGAGCTCCCACCCTCTCACTCTCTCCACCCTTACCCCTTGGAATCCTCTTATCCGCCCCTGGGGATGGTCTGGTCTTAGGGTGGAAAGTCCGAGAGTCTCTGGAAGAGGCCGTCAGGTTCTCTGTAGCCAAGTATTTCTCTACACGATCCACAAGACCACCGGCCGTCTCTGGGTCTCCATGGCTTACCCACTTTTGGATGGCAGTAGGAAGAGCTCTCAAAAACCGATCCATTACAACACGTTCCACAATCTCTGGTGCGGACAAAGTCTCTGGCTGTAGCCACTTCCTGCTCAGGTGAATGAGATCATACATTTGAGACCTGGGGGGTTTTCCAAGCTGGAAAGTCCAGTTATGCACACGCTGAGCCCGGACAGCCAGGGTGACACCCAGCCTTGCCAATATTTCAGCTTTTAGCATCACATAGTCTTTTGCTTGGTCAGGCTCTAGGTCATAGTAAGCCTTCTGCGATTCACCAGTTAACAGAGGAGCCACCAGTCCAGCCCACTGCTCCTCAGGCCACTTTTCTCTTTCAGCAGTCCTTTCAAATGTGGTCAAAAATACCTCTGGATCATCCTCTCCAGTCATTTTTGTCAATAAACGACTCACCCCAAAGGACGCGGTATTAGTGGGACGGCTTTCCTCACTGGTCTGCGGACGTTGCTGCATTACTGCTTCCATTTGTTGTAGTCTCTGCTCTTGCTTCTGTAACAGGTCTATGAAGCGGGCCTCAGATTGCTGCTGGGCTTGTTGATGAGCTTGCTGCTGGGCTGCAAGGCTCCTTTGCAAACCTGCATTTGTCTGCTGTTGATTGGCATTTGCTAGAGCCAGCTGTTTCAGTATCTCCTCCATGCTGGCTTAAAAAAAACTGCCCGCATTCTCCACCAACTGTGAGGGGGTTAACTCGGTAGCGGGTGTGTGTGACCCCCTGGTTGGGCTCCCCACACAAAAACAGGGCCAGCAGACGGAGGTTGTGGTTTTCAAAATCAAAAGGTGCGGTTTATTTCTCTATGTACAGTGACAAAAACCACAGCAAAGCCAAAAAGAAACATAAACAAAATAAATCCTGGTCAGTTTGACCTCTGACTAAACATGCAGGTTTCCTAAACTAACAACTGGGATCAGCCTGGTGCTGTCCTAGTCCCTAAGTCCCTGGTTTAGTAAAAGTCCAAACAAATAGCCACACAGGCTTTGCCTCACCGCACAGGGGTTCACTCTCCCTAGACAGTCCACACAGGTCTGGTTCCAGGCATGAGCTAACATCTAATGAAGCTGGGAGTTCTTATAGAGGCCTAAATGAGCTGACAAGCTTCAGCTGGTCTCATCAACTCCCTGTCTGCACGACGCCCCACACTCTCCCTAGACATATGAGTCATCCATGAGCCCACTAGCCTTAGCTGGGCTTACACAACTCTCCACCTAGTTGTATAAGTCGGCGTAAAGCCTGAATCTGGGCGAAATATATCTACCCCCCTGGATGCAACCAGGTGACTTTACCTTCCTGCTGTCACAATATATATATTAAGTATTAAGAAATCCTAACGTCTAGAACACCGGGCGAGGATATGGGTATTTGCTACCCTAATTGCAAGATAAAAAGAAGGGTTGGTGTCCTAGTGTATGGATAAAGGTCAGTACACCCACATCCCTGATATAGCTAGTATAGAACTACACTCCAAGGAGTGTGTTTGACCTCAGGTGGGACTTTAATTTTGGGTGACTTATTAAACCTAATAAGAGAGTATGAAGACCAAAAGGTTCTTTATGAAATGGTTTTTATTGAAAAAAGAAAATTGTCTCTAAGTATAAAGGGCTGCTATTTCCAATAGGAGTTTTACACATCGAGAGTGACTAAACACGAGGCAAAGGTAAGGGAGCGCAAATACAACACATTACATAAATAACTATTAATACAAAAATTGCAAAAAACAGGACCCCAGTCTGTCTCAGAGTGAGACACGGACCCAACGTTTCGAGGCTATTGATTTGAGTAGAACCTCTTCTTCAGGGGAGGGATGCTGTATTGCAAAAGTACTGGTATCTGTAGAAAAAAGAAAAAGAAAGAAAAGAGAAAAGAGGGAAGGGGGGAGGGGAGGAAAGAAAAAAAAAAAAAAGGGAAAAAATATATAAAGGAGAGAGTGAAAACGGGTCCCATACTCCATATGAGTCATGCATGAATAAATGGGTAAATACCAAAGGTAAAGAAATCATGCAATCATATAAATGATACTCACCATAAATGCATGTGCATGCGTGAGTTATAACAGAAAAGGGAAACTTTTTCATTAAAAAGGAAATGCATGTGTACCAGCCCGGCTCAAAGGGGAGACATGCAGGGCTATATCTTCGCCTCGTGGATGAGTCCGCGGAAGGGGGAGGAAGAGAAACGGCAATTGACACCCGGCCACAATGATGGTAGATCCGATCAGTACTTACTCACAGAGGGCGTAATAAAGAAGAAAGGCCTGCACCCCGCTTGTAACAATTCTGCAAGAGAAATGCAGAGAGGTAAGAACCAGGAGTCCTCTCCCGTGAGGTAGATGCCTGACACACATAGAAAGATAGCAACTTAATAGGCATGTATCTCGAATGGGTTGAAAACTCAACAACACCAAAGGCATGTCAAGATGGGGTTAAAAATGTGTCTAAAGGTGTGGGTAACCTACCTTAAATCAGAAAGAGAGATCTCTCTAAAGCCGCACTCAAGTAGTGACCAGGAAAGGACCAATAATGTAGGATTTGTGGATTCCTACAAACCAGAGCCCTAGAAAATTCAATTGGACAAGAAATGTATCCTGATTAACTAAGCTTTAAAAATACTGCATAAAATAATCAGGGAGAAAGAGTTCCTGCACCTGTATTAGGGACTAGGGGGACTTACCTGGGTAGAGTATATATGAGAGATATGTGGACCCCCAGTAGGGAAAGGAGCATGGACTCAGGGCAACTTATAAATCAAGCAAAGAGCCAGATACGGCATCCACGTCCTATAATTACAAGTGTGAGATTGCAAAGAAAGTCATATGAGGCATATCTCCGGTGCAGGTATCCGGCCCGATCCTCAGCTAAGAGGATCTGCCGGCTCAATTGATAAGAAGAGATATGGAAAGGGGGCTTACCTAGCTGGATCCTCTACTAGATAGGAGTGCGGCTTCCTGATGTCCAGTGTTGTAACTGGCAAGAGAGTCTCTCAAATAGGCTGCACAGCTGATTCAAAATGTGAAGCAGCTGAGAGGGGGAGGGGGCATAGGGGCTGACCTTCCTCATACGCCCCCCGAGTACGGAGGCGCGCAAAGCCATCCCCCTGGCTGGTTGTTGTGGTAACCGAGCCGCCCGCCTTAACACAGGGGAACGCCTACGCTGGCGCACCAATGAGAGGCGGCGACGTGGGGGGGTGCCAACCCGCGTCAGAGACTCGCGGCGCAGGAAAGGCCCGAAGCGTCACCAAGGCAACCGTGATGATGCTGTGGGACTGGAAACAGGCCGGATGTGTGGTGCTCCACACAAAATGGCCCTACCTGCGCCGAGTGAGCCAGCAAGAAGGAGAAAGAGGGAAGGGTCAAACGCCATCCCTGCCGCGGAGTGTCCTAGAGAGGCGAGATGTGTAAAGCCAGAAGATCTGGCATGCTAATGGGAAAGGGGAGTAGCGTGTTTACTCTCTATGTGAAAACAATAAGAATGGGATAGCAATTGGCACAGGATCTGCAGGCATCATGAATAGTGGCAGAGTTGTAAGAGCAGGAGAAAAGTTTTGTTTGTTTATTTTTCTTTTTGGCTTAGATACTGAAGTCCTGCACATAGTTGCATTGTGCTGACCAGAGTGTACTGCTGATGGAAAGTTAGTAACAGTCCTGGGGAGAATAGAGGGAAGAGTAGCATAAATATAGGAAGAGGCCTGCGACGTTGCTATGGGTAATGGCACTACAGGGGAGCCTTCAATGGATTGCATACTGAAGAGGTGTGGTTACTAGCAGGATAGTGATCTACACTCAGTTGCAGCTGTGGTTGCTGAGGGTAACAGAGTAAGAAATTCTTGATTTTAGCAGTAGATCTGACCTTATGTGACTCATCTAGCACTGGGGATATGATCTCTGAGCAAGCTTGTAGCAGAGGTTGAACTAAAGTCAGTTTGTCTCTCCCTTGCTCACATTGCTCAAGTAATGAGTGCACAGCAGCAATACAATCCAACAACACCTGTTGTGAATAAGCTGAATACTGCTGGATAAAAGAACCTGCACAATGTTCCAGCAACCATCCCAAAAATCCAACCTGGTACATAGTAAATGGGGGAGTGAAAACATCATGGTCCTGAGAGATAACCAGAAATATGAGCTCAGAACAGACCTGAATCAAAGGTTGTACTTTGCTAAGGGAGATTCTTCCCTCAACAACTAAAGCATGTGCTGTCAGGCAGAGGGGTACCAGCTGGATCAGGATAGGCATCAGGAACAGACAGCAAGAAAGGGAACATAATCGTGACTAGGGATGAGCTCGGTGTTCGAGTCGAACATACGTTCGACTCGAACATCGGCTGTTTGCTTGTTCGACGAAGATCGAACGATTTGGGCCGTTAGTGCCAAATTCGAGTGACGCGAACGGTCCACAATACACTGCGCCATCACAGTGCAATCCCGGCGCTGTGATTGGCCAAACATGCACTGTGACCCCGCATGCTTGGCCTATCACAGCGCCGGCAGCTAGGAGAGCCATAATTGGCCACAGGCAGGTTGCCTGTGGCCAATTATAGCTCAGGGGGTTTAGCACACGCCCCACACTATAAAAGGCCGCCAGCGCGGCGGCCTTGTGTAGTGTGTTCCGGCGCAGGGAAAGAGAAGGATAGGCAGGGATAGTGTGATATTCTTTGTGCTATTCTTGTGTGCAGGGAGAGAGAAGGATAGGCAGGGAGAGTGTCAGCGATATTCTTTGCTAAACCTTGTGTGCAGGGAGAGAGAAGGATAGGCAGGGAGAGTGTCAGTGTCATATTCTTTGCTAAACCTTGTGTGCAGGGAGAGAGGATAGGCAGGGAGAGTGTCAGTGTCATATTCTTTGCTAAACCTTGTGTGCAGGGAGAGAGAAGGATAGGCAGGGGACAGTGTCAGTGTCATTGTTTTTAAGCCTCCTGCACAGTATACACCTGAAGCTAGCCCTTATTGCTGTGTTTTCCTATTGTGTTACACTAACAGGCATTTGCAGCACTTACAGCGGGTGTAGTGTGCCTCCTGCACATTATACACCTGAAGCTAGTCCGTATTGCTGTGTTTTCCTGGTGTGTTACACTAACAGGCATTTGCAGCACTTACAGCGGGCGTAGTGTGTCTCCAGCACATTATACACCTGAAGCTAGCCCGTATTGCTGTGTTTTCCTGGGGTGTTACACTAACAGGCATTTGCAGCACTTACAGCGGGCGTAGTGTGCTTCCTGCTAAATATACACCTGAAGCTAGCCCTTATTGCTGTGTTTTCCTGGTGTGTTACACTAACAGGCATTTGCAGCACTTACAGCGGACGTAGTGTGCCTCCAGCACATTATACACCTGAAGCTAGCCCTTATTGCTGTGTTTTCCTGGTGTGTTACACTAACAGGCATTTGCAGCACTTACAGCGGGCGTAGTGTGCTTCCTGCTAAATATACACCCGAAGCTAGCCCTTATTGCTGTGTTTTCCTGGTGTGTTACACTAACAGGCATTTGCAGCACTTACAGCGGGCGTAGTGTGCTTCCTGCTAAATATACACCTGAAGCTAGCCCGTATTGCTGTGTTTTCCTGGTGTGTTACACTAACAGGCATTTGCAGCAATTACAGCGGGCGTAGTGTGCCTCCAGCACATTATACACCTGAAGCTAGCCCGTATTGCTGTGTTTTCCTGGTGTGTTACACTAACAGGCATTTGCAGCACTTACAGCGGGCGTAGTGTGCTTCCTGCTAAATATACGCCTGAAGCTAGCCCTTATTGCTGTGTTTTCCTGGTGTGTTACACTAACAGGCATTTGCAGCACTTACAGCGGGCGTAGTGTGCCTCTTGCACATTATACACCTGAAGCTAGCCCTTATTGCTCAAGCTTTTTTTCTTTTGTGTTACACAAACAGGCATTTGCAGCACTTACAGCGGGCGTAGTGTGCTTCCTGCAAAATAAACACCTGAAGCTAGCCCTTATTGCTGTTTTTTCCTGTTGTGTAACACAGGCAGTCATCTGCAGCACTTACAGCGGGCGTTGTGTGCTTCCTGCAAAATATACACCTGAAGCTACCCCTTATTGCTGGTTTTCCCATCTCCCTGCAGGCCATTAGAATGTCTTCCCTAGACCCACCATGTCCTCCTGAGGAGTCCCCCGAACTGTTTGAGCACAGTGTTGGGTACATGCTCCAGGAGGATGCCCAGCGTTTCGAAGGGTCTGATGATGATACCCTGGTAGAGATAGGCAGTAGCGTGAGAGCAGAGAGAGGGGATGCTCAAGAAGGACACCAATCTGGCAGTTATGTTCCAGCAGCTGCAGCATACTGCCAGATTGGCTCCAGTGATGAGGAGGGAGGGGATGATGAGGTCACTGACTCCACGTGGGTGCCTAATAGGAGAGAGGAGGAGGAGGAGGATGAGGAGGAGGCACATCTCCAACGAGGCAGGATGCCCTCCGGGGGTCAGCGTAAGGGCAGCACACCGACTGAATCACACCGCAGAGCTCCGCCTGTGCAGGGCGCTGCCTCTGCCCGTTATTCAAAAAGTTCTTTGGTGTGGGGCTTTTTTGAGTCGAGTGCATCAGATCGCACAGCTGCTGTTTGCAACATATGTCTCAATAATGGACAGGGCACTTGAGGCAGAACAGAGGCAGGAAGAGGAGGACTTCCTTGCCTCTCAAGACCCCCTTTACCCAGACAGTGTTCCTTCTGTCCCACCCATCGCACAGGAAGAGGAGGAGGAGGAGGAGGAGGAGGATTGTGTCAGCATGGAGGTGGAGCCTGGCACTCAGCAGCATCAACAGCAGCAGTCTTTTAGGGATGATTTACAGTCCCAAGAAATCCGTGGACTTGTACGTGGTTTGGAGGAGGTGGCTGTGGATCATGTCGTCCTTAGTGACCCAGAGGACTCCGGACCTAATGCCTCAGCTAACCTACGCTGCATGGCCTCCCTGATCCTGCAAAGTCTGCGGAAGGATCCTCGTATTCTTCGGATCAAGGAGAGGGACCATTACTGGCTGGCCACTTTCCTTGATCCACGGTACAAGGCTAAGGTTGTGGACCTTATCTTACTGTCGCAGAGGGAGCAGAGGATGAGACAACTCTGGGAGGCCTTGCAGAAAGGTCTGTGCAACGCGTTCCCAGAGACTGGGAGGTTACAAACTCCTGGTCTGGGACAACGAGTTGCTGAGGCTTCGGGCAGTCAAAGAAGGAGCGGTGGGGAAGGTGGCCATCTGACCGAGGCGTTCAGACAATTCTTTAGTCCGCAGCCCCAAGGTATGATCGGTTCCAGTTACCATCGCCAGCGTCTGATATACATGGTGCAGGAATACCTAGGGGCAAGGTCAGATTTGGACACCTTTCCCACCGAAAATCCTCTGGCTTACTGGGTCCTAAGGATGGATCACTGGCCAGAGCTTGCACAGTATGCAATTGAGCTACTGGCCTGTCCTGCATCCAGCGTTCTTTCGGAACGCACATTCAGTGCTGCTGGAGGATTTGTCACGGATCACAGGGTGCGCCTGTCCACCGATTCGGTTGATCGACTGACCTTCATAAAGATGAACCAGTCTTGGATCACCACCAGCTACCAAGCTGTCACGTACCTGACGGTGACGAGCTCGGTTTAGCAGAGGGAGGCCTCCCTTACGGCTCCCACCAGCGGCCCCTGGTAGTGAAACAGGAGGCACGGAGGTAGAAGGGGTACGAGTGCCTGGCAGGATCAACACAGAGCAAGTGGCTGGGTGGTCCGGGCTGGATCCGGGTACACCGAGGTGAGGCGAGTTGACAGGAACCAGGAAGCCAGGCAGCACAGCAGGTTGACAGGAACCAGGAAGCCAGGAAGCACAGCAGGTTGACAGGAACCAGGAAGCCAGGAAGCACAGCAGGTTCTGGAACCAGGAAGCCAGGAAGCACAGCAGGTTGACAGGAACCAGGAAGCCAGGAAGCACAGCAGGTTGACAGGAACCAGGAAGCCAGGAAGCACAGCAGGTTCTGGAACCAGGAAGCCAGGAAGCACAGCAGGTTCTGGAACAGCTGAACAGACCGGACCGGAGCCTGGGTCAGGCAGGGTAGTCGGACAAGCCGGGTCGGATACACTGGCAGACAGCGAGGTACAAAAGGACAAAGCAGAGCGGTGGTCAGAAACAAGCCAGAGATCAGGTGCAGGCGGATAACAGGAAGGTCACAGGAAAGCCGGGTCAGATGCAGATGGGTTTCTCAGATCGGGTTACACAGGTACTACGCTGTAGAGCAGACAGCAGGGACTGTCTGTAAATGGCAGGTTTAAATAGTCTCTCTGGCGCCACCCGCTGGACGCACGCACGAACGGAGACCAGGAAGTCCGTGGCGCCTGTTTCTGGCAGGATCTCCATGACATTGCCCCCCCCAAGGGGCAGCCTCCGGATGCCCATACGGATACATCTTTCGGGGTGAGATCTTCTGAAGGCCTGTATCAGATTCCTGGCATGAATGTTCTCCTCCGGTTCCCAAGAGTTCTCTTCGGGTCCGTAACCCTTCCATTTAATTAAGAATTGGTTCCGGTTACCTCTTCTCCTCATGTCCAGAATAGCCTCTACTTCGAATTCCTGCTCCCCGTCTATGATGACGGGATCAGGGCGAGCCGGAGTCCGGCCTGGGAATGGGTTGGAGACTGATGGTTTCAACAGGGAAACATGAAAGACAGGGTGGACTCTAAGGGAGTCACGGAGCTCCAGCTCGTAGGCCACTTTGTTAATCTTCCTCTTGACAGGAAATGGCCCTAAGAACTTGGGGCCCAACTTCCTGGAAGGGCACGCCAACCTTAGGTTAATGGTAGAGAGCCATACTTGGTCGCCGGGTACCAGCACTAATTCACCCCGCCTTCTCCTGTCGTAGACCATCTTGTTATACTCCTGAGTCTTCGCCATGGTTTCGCGTAAAAGCTGATTGTTTGATGAGAAGAAGTTTACCCTTCCCTGAACTGCAGGCACCGAACACTCCGGGAGGGAGTTGGGCAGGAATGCAGGGTGAAAACCATAGTTCGCGAAGAATGGGGTCTGGTTAGTTGCGGAGTGGATGGAGTTATTATAGGCGAACTCAGCCAACAGGAGCAGGGAGAGCCAGTCATTCTGAGCAAAAGAGGAGAAACAACGCAGGTATTGCTCGAGGGTCTGATTAGTCCTCTCCGTCTGTCCATTGGTCTGAGGGTGATAAGCCGAAGAAAACGATAGTTCTATCCCTAGGGTCTTGCAGAGGGATCTCCAGAACCAGGAGGTAAATTGTACCCCCCGATCAGAGACAATATTGGCAGGACCCCGTGGAGCCTGACGACCTCTTTGATGAATATTTGTGCCGTTTCCAGGGCTGAGGGGGTCCCCTTCATAGGGACAAAATGTGCCATTTTGGACAGACGGTCCACTATCACAAAGATAGTGGTATGGTTTTCCGCTGGAGGCAGTTCAACTATAAAGTCGATGGAAAGCATCTTCCAAGGCCTGTTCGGAACAGGTAAAGGCCTCAGTAGTCCCCAGGCCTTGGATCTGGAACCCTTGTTTCGGGTACAAGTAATACAGGACTCCACGAACCTCCTGCAATCCTCGCGTAATTGGGGCCACCAGAAGGTACGTTGTACCAAATCAGTGGTCTTGGCAACACCAAAGTGCCCGGCAAGGGCATGATAGTGGCGGAGCTCTAACACGGTTATTCTTAGTTCCTCCGGTACGAATATCCTGTTCTGGTGCCATAGTAGCCCATCCTTAGCCTGTAAGTCCAGCTCAGAGGAGGGTTCCTGTCCAGTGGTGGCTTGTCTGATCCGAGTAAGTAAATCTTCCTGAAGAAGAAGAAAATGGGGCGAGGATGGTATCGGGCAAGGGGGTTTCCTTTGATCCATGAAACATTCGGGACAAGGCGTCGGGTTTAGTGTTCTTGGCACCAGGGCGATAAGTGACATGAAAGGAAAACCGGGAAAAGAACAGCGCCCATCTGGCTTGTCGTGGTTTTAATCTTTTTGCTGCTTTCAGGTACTCCAGATTCTTATGGTCGGTGAATATTAGAATCGGGTGAGCAGCTCCTTCAAGTAAGTATCGCCATTCTTCCAAGGCAGACTTGATCGCCAGTAGTTCCGGGTCCCCTACATCATAGTTTCTCTCCGCCGCAGATAGTTTGCGAGAAAAGAAGGCTACTGGGTGAAGCAAAGCCCTGGTTCCTTGTCTCTGTGACAGTATTGCTCCTACCGCGACTTCAGAGGCATCTACCTCAAGTACAAATGGCAGTGAGGAATCTGGGTGTTTCAAAATAGAAGCAGAGGTGAAGAGACCCTTCAGGACTTCGAAGGCCTTCTGGGCCGCTGGGGACCAGTGGAAGCGGGTTCCCTGCTTGGTTAACTGGGTGATGGGCGCAATGATTGCGGAGAACCCCCGGATGAATTTACGATAAAAATTAGTGAACCCAACGAACTGTTGGATTCCCTTTTTATCCATTGGCACTGGCCAGTCCAGGATTGCAGCAATCTTCTTTGGATCCATCCTGATGCCTTCGCCGGAGATGATTAACCCCAGGAATGCTATGCTCTCTTGCTCAAACTCACATTTCTCAGCCTTCGCATATAGGCTATGCTGGTGAAGCCGATCCAACACACTTCTGACGTGCCTGCGATGAGAGTCAAGGGAGGAAGAAAAGATTAGTATGTCATCCAAGTAGATAATAACAAAAAGGTCTAGAAAGTCCCGAAGTACATCATTAATAAAGTACTGGAAGGTGGCAGGTGCGTTGCACAACCCGAAGGGCATCACTAAGTACTCAAAATGTCCAAACCGGGAGTGGAAGGCAGTCTTCCATTCATCACCCTCCTTGATTCGGACCAGATTGTAAGCTCCACGGAGGTCAAGTTTAGTAAAAATGGTGGCAGCTCCCAATCTTTGGAATAACTCTGGTACCAGGGGAAGCGGGTAGCGATTCTTAATGGTGACCTTATTTAGTTCACGGTAATCCACACAGGGTCGGAGGGTATGGTCCTTTTTTTCCACGAAGAAGATGCCTGCGCCTGCTGGCGACGTAGAGGGGCGAATGAACCCCTTTTGTAGGTTCTCGTCGATATAGTTCTTTAGTGCCCCCTGTTCTACCTCCGTTAATGGGAAGATCCTACCGAATGGAATAGCTGTTCCGGGTAGCAGGTCGATGGGGCAATCATAGGCCCGATGGGGTGGTAGTGTCTCTGCCCCCTGTCTGCTGAACACATCAAGGAAGTCCAGGTAGGCATCAGGGATGATCTGACGTGTACCAGCATCAGTGTCGGTACACAGTAGAGCGGCCGGCCCAGGGCGCTTGTGTGAGCCGCAGGACTGTTGGCAGTAGGAGGAAGGAAAGGTAACTACCCCCGTGACCCAGTTGATGGTGGGGTTGTGGGCTTGCAACCAGGGCATACCGAGAATCATAGGGAACAGTGGAGAAGAAATAATGTCCAGACATAGGTACTCTCGGTGAACCCCGGTAGTGGTGAGGATGGTGACAGGTAAAGGGACCGTTTCTTGGACCACGGGTCCCGACTTGATAACGGACCCGTCAGCCAGGTGAACACATAATCCATGAGTCTTGGTAAGGAGAGGGATCAGCTGTGTGGGGGCAAAAGTTGAGTCCATAAAGCAACTACAAGCCCCAGAGTCAATGATAGCGGACACTTGCAGAGTCCTTCCTGGGAGCTGTAGGGAGATAGAAAGGGCAAGGTGAGATGAAGGCTTGGCCTGAGGGTTGGTTAAACCAGACGATACTGAGAAAAACTTACGGCTTTCAGGGGACAACTTCTAACGAAATGTCTGGGTTCCCCACAATACAGGCACAGGTTATGCGCTCGCCGGCGCTGGCGTTCCTCCGGAGTGAGGGAGGGACGAAGGACTCCAAGCTGCATGGGTTCAGGTGCATCGTGTGAGGGGGTCAGGGGTGCGACAGGAGCTGGGTGCAGGTGACTGGGGACCCGAGGAAGCATCCAGGTCGGACGGGAGAAGCCTGTGGCCCTCTCAGCCCTCCGTTCCCTCAAACGTCGGTCAATCTGAATAGTTAACTCGATCAACAGATTCAGAGTCTCTGGTATTCCGACCCTAGCCAGTTCGTCCTTCAGGGGGTCTGAAAGACCTATGCGGAACTGGTGACGGAGGGCGGCGTCATTCCACCTGGTATCTGCGCTCCAGCGCCTAAATTCAGCTACATAGTCCTCTGCCTCTCTGCGTCCCTGCTGAAGGGTCCGCAAAGCGTTTTCTGCGGTAACTGAAAGCTGAGGGTCCTCATACAGTTGGGCCATGGCATCGAAGTAAACTGTAAGGCTGTCCAAGGCCACGTCCTTATGTTCCAGCAGGCGGTGGGCCCAGTTCTGGGGGTCTCCAGAGAGCAAAGAGATCACAAAGCCCACCTTGGTGGCTTCCAAGGAGAAGGTGCGGGGCTGTAAGGCAAAGTACAACTCACAGGAGTTACGGAAGGCTCTGAACTTGCTCCGGGCCCCGGAGAACCTTTCAGGTGTAGGGACCCTGGGTTCAGGAGGGAGCATGACCACCGTGGGTGTGGACCCTGTACCGGCAGAGGACGTAGAGGCAAGTGGACCCCCTTGGCCTCCAGAAGGGTTGGTGAGGGCCCGCACTTGTCCTTCCAGGTGGGTGTAGCCTTGCTTGAGGCTTTTGACTGCTTCAGTCAACCCCGCCAGGTGCCGACATAGTTCCTCCATAGGTGAGGCTCCCTGCTCGGGCTCAGACATGGCTGTCTGCTGCTGTCACGTACCTGACGGTGACGAGCCCGGTTTAGCAGAGGGAGGCCTCCCTTACGGCTCCCACCAGCGGCCCCTGGTAGTGAAACAGGAGGCACGGAGGTAGAAGGGGTACGAGTGCCTGGCAGGATCAACACAGAGCAAGTGGCTGGGTGGTCCGGGCTGGATCCGGGTACACCGAGGTGAGGCGAGTTGACAGGAACCAGGAAGCCAGGCAGCACAGCAGGTTGACAGGAACCAGGAAGCCAGGAAGCACAGCAGGTTGACAGGAACCAGGAAGCCAGGAAGCACAGCAGGTTCTGGAACCAGGAAGCCAGGAAGCACAGCAGGTTGACAGGAACCAGGAAGCCAGGAAGCACAGCAGGTTGACAGGAACCAGGAAGCCAGGAAGCACAGCAGGTTCTGGAACCAGGAAGCCAGGAAGCACAGCAGGTTCTGGAACAGCTGAACAGACCGGACCGGAGCCTGGGTCAGGCAGGGTAGTCGGACAAGCCGGGTCGGATACACTGGCAGACA
Source organism: Rana muscosa (assembly GCA_029206835.1). Classification (NCBI taxonomy): domain Eukaryota; kingdom Metazoa; phylum Chordata; class Amphibia; order Anura; family Ranidae; genus Rana; species Rana muscosa. The sequence goes on from CM055118.1 coordinate 727,647,179, forward strand.
GCGAGGTACAAAAGGACAAAGCAGAGCGGTGGTCAGAAACAAGCCAGAGATCAGGTGCAGGCGGATAACAGGAAGGTCACAGGAAAGCCGGGTCAGATGCAGATGGGTTTCTCAGATCGGGTTACACAGGTACTACGCTGTAGAGCAGACAGCAGGGACTGTCTGTAAATGGCAGGTTTAAATAGTCTCTCTGGCGCCACCCGCTGGACGCACGCACGAACGGAGACCAGGAAGTCCGGGGCGCCTGTTTCTGGCAGGATCTCCATGACACAAGCACCTGAAGCTGATATAACAGAATAATTTATTTTCAAATGTCACATCCCTTCAAGACTGATGCTGATGCTGACTGAGTGACTGTCCTGTTATGTTGACTGACTATCCTCCTCAATGATCCGATTCATGATGATATCTTGGAAAAACATTTTTGTTTCTGGGTGCAGCCACCAGTGGCTAAGGCCCAATTTTTCAGCCCCTGTTTAACAGGGGCATGCAATTACAATTTTTGATGCAATGCTTTGCAGCAGGGCTCATTCCTGCACTCCAACTAGAGTATCTGGGAGAGGTTGCAGTGTGGTGGCACCAGCACCAGTGCCTAAGGCCCAATTTTAATGCCCCTGTTTAACAGGGGCGTGTAATTACAATTTTTGATGCAATACTTTGCAACAGGGCTCATTACTGTGCTCCAAGTACAGTATCTGTGAGGGGTTACAGTGTTGTGGCACCAGTGGCTAAGGCCCAATTTGTCTGCCCCTGTTTAACAGGGGCGTGTAATTACAATTTTTGATGCAATACTTTGCAACAGGGCTCATTACTGTGCTCCAAGTACAGTATCTGTGAGGGGTTGCAGTGTTGTGGCACCAGTGGCTAAGGCCCAATTTTTCAGCCCCTGTTCAACAGGGGCATGTAATTAAAATTCTTGATCTAAGAATTCACAGCAGGGCCCATTCCTGCGCCCACCAAGAGTAAATTTTTTTTTTCTTTCTCTTTTTTCTTTATTTTTCTGGGGGGAAAGGGGGGGTGAATAGTGGGAGGGGATGGGGAAGGTCACAAGAGGATATGAATTTGGAGGGGTATGAAAGGGTGGGATGGCAGGTAGTGGTCACAAGTACAGCCCCTAGGGTATGCCTAGAAAGGCTGGGGGAGGGGGGAGGGATTGTTCTTGGGGGGTGGCTCAAGAGACAGAAGGGGGGGCTAAAATTGCACAAATTCACAAATGTCACATTTCAAGCACAGGAGAGAGGGAAATATGAGACGAAGATAATTTGGGGAAATCCACACTTTATGAAAAACACATTTAAAAGAAGCAATTTTTTCCTAATCCTCTTTTTGTGCCTTTGCACTATCAATGATTTTTTTCTCCTTTTTTTTTTTCCTCTTCTTTTTTTTTTCCTTTCTCCTCTTTTTTTTTTCCCTTTCTTTCTTTGTTGTATTTTCCCTTTTTTTCTTTGACAGGAAGTAAGGCTCTCCTGCTTGGTATACAAAATCACGACATCACAGTTTAAATCAAAAGACGGGATTTTTTTTGTTACACTTAAAAAAAGTAATTTAGTAACAGATCAAGGACAAAAATGGGGTAGTAGAGTAATTGGTTTTCTCTGCACCTGTTTATTTTTTTTACTGATCTTGTGCATTAGGGATTTTTTTGAAGGGCTACGTTTGTTTAGTATTTCCTTCTTTTTGTACGATGGGATACAAAACTTTCTTTTATCTAAGGTTGTACTTTTTGGGGTCCAGATGGGTCTCTGGTTCTTATGTGTTTTTTTTTGTTGTTATTAAGCTGTTGCATTGGTATGCGGCCCAAAACATTTAATATAGGCTCCTGGAATGTCCGGGGGATGGGTGACCCGATAAAAGGGCTGCAATATTCTCCACGCTTGAATGGTATGGGGTGGAGTTAATTTTCATTCAAGAGACCCATTTAACAAAAGAAACAAAGGAAAAATTATCCAATAGGAAATATCAGTGCCAGTACCATTCAGTCTACTCTTCTTATTCTAGGGGGGTGAGTATACTGGTGAAAAGGGTGGTGTCTTTTGTTTGCAGAGAGGCTAGGATAGATGAATTGGGTTGCTTTATCTTTTTGCATTGCTTGATAGAAAACGAACCATATATACTGGCAAATATCTACGTTCCGCCACCCTTTAATGTGGAGATTTTGTATAAATTTGCGGAATTTGTGCTAAATAAGGAAGAAAGCCCCATAATAATAGTAGGGGACTTTAACGCAGTATTGGACAAGACAGTAGACAGATTTCCACCGGGGATACGGACGGATGGGAGGGGAGAGGGACGTTTAACCCAGTTTTTGGAAGAGGTTGGATGGCGTGATATCTGGAGAACGGGAAATCCAGATGAGAGGCAGTACTCCTGTTTCTCAAGCTCATATTCCACATTATCTAGAATAGATATGGCTTTAGGAAACGAGATGAGCCTGCAGCGGGTTAGCAAAATTGTTTATTACCCAAGAGGGGTGTCGGATCACTCACCACTGGTGCTGACAATGAACACAGGGAAAAAGTGCCCTCCAAGCAACTGGAAAATAAGCCCCTTCTGGTTAGAACTAATGTTAAAACCAGAAGAGATAAATACAAAATTGAGTGAGATGGTGGGCTTTAATGAAGGGACAGCGCCGGTGGGAGTGATATGGGACACCCTAAAGGCCTTCCTTAGGGGAATATTGATCCAACAAATAGCCAAGATTAAAAAGAAATCTAGAGAATGGGAACAGAAGATTAGGAAAGAGGTAAGAGAAGCAGAAGAACAATATGTGGAGGACCCAACCTTGATGAAACAGAGGAAATGGCTTGAGAAACAACAGGAGTACAAAATGGCAGTTGTAAGGAAAAGTAGAGAACAAGCGCCTATTTCAAAAACAGAGCACCTTTGCAGAAGGGGAGAGTGTAGGTCGCACACTGGCCCTATTGGCTAAAACCAACTCAGCCCCCTCTAGTATTCCTGCAATAAGGAAGATGGGGGGAGAGATATCCTCTCAGTCATCTGAAATTCTGGAGACAGTTGAGGCTTATTATCAGGATTTATATAAGTCAAAGAGGGAAGACGAGACGTTACAAATGGAGGAATTTCTGGGGGGGATAGAAACACCAGTCTTAACTGAGGAAGATAGAAGAGTTATAGAGTCCCCGATAACCCTAGAGGAACTCCAATTAGCAGTAGCAGAAATGTCTAATCAAAAGTCCCCTGGGCCAGACGGATTACCGGTGGAAATCTATAAACAATATGGGGAGGTGCTCCTCCCAGAACTGCTAAGGGTGCTGAATTGGGCGGTAGAAGGGGGGATGTTGCCTGCCTCAATGTTAGAGGCCACCATAATAGTACTCCAAAAAGAGGGGAAAGATCAATTAGACACATCATCTTACAGACCAATTTCATTGCTGTGTTCAGATGTTAAGATATTGGCTAAAGTGCTGGCAGCCAGGATGAACAAATACATTCAGAAATTAATACATCCGGATCAATCCGGATTTATCCCTAATAGAGCTGCCAGCACCAATATTAGAAGATTGTATCTGAATTTACAGACGCCAACTGAGAACAGAAGCGGCAGAGCTATCCTATCCCTGGATGCCACCAAGGCTTTTGATAGCCTAGAATGGGATTACCTCTGGCATGTGTTAGAGAAATTTGGATTTGGGTCCATCTTTATTAAATGGGTAAAAACGCTTTACAACTCCCCAAGTGCAAAAATAAAAATTAATAATGAATATTCAAAGAGTTTTAGGTTAGAGAGGGGGACAAGGCAGGGATGCCCCCTGTCTCCCCTTCTCTTCGCGCTAGCAATAGAGCCATTAGCAATAGCGATTAGAACCAAAAAGGCGATACAGGTGTTTTAGAGGAAAGCGGGGGAGGAGAAAAGTGCACTTTACGCAGACGACATCTTGCTTTTTTTGGGGGATTCCTCAACGTCATTAAAAATGGCGATGCAGACGGTGGTAGCATTTGGCCGATTTTCTGGCCTAGTGATAAACTGGGAGAAGTCTGCACTTCTGCCGGTGGATCCAGTAGACAATGCCGTCTGTGAAGGTATCCCTCTATTAAAAGTAGTGGAAAAAATGGATTATCTGGGGATAGTGGTGACACGAGACCCAGAACAATACATTGATAATAATTTAAGACCACTCCTAGCTAAGTTTAAGCAAAAGGCTGATATTTGGGAACGTTTTCCCCTATCAGTAGCCGGACAAAGTAATCTTATTAAGATGATCTGGATGCCACAACTACTCTATGTGCTCCATAATGCTCCATTATGGATCGGGAAAGCCTGGTTTAAAAAAATAGAGACCCTTTTCAGGGAACTAATTTGGAAAAAGGGTAGGGCGAGAATCAGTCTCCAGATATTACAGTTATCAATAAATGAGGGAGGGCTGGCTATCCCACACCCTTACAGCTATTTTATAGCGGCCTAGTTACAGCATCTTAGGGGATGTATAATAGAGGGAGGAGGAGGGGCCAGTGGGAAAATGATGCTAATGGGGGCCCCACATAACACCGTAATAGAAAATTTGGAGGCTGATTCCTTTCCTGCTAAGAACCCAACAATGAAAGTGGTCACAAGAACATGGCGGGAAGGTAAACAAGCCATGGGGTATAAAGGGTTAACAGAATATTCCCCTCTATGGGAAAATAAATACCTACCAGAAATTCAAGCCATGGGAAAGTTAAAGGAATGGGAAAAGCGAGGCGTAACTAGATTGATGCAGTTATATGAAGGCAATACATTGAAAGCATTTTCAGAATTAAGCAGAGAGTATGCTATCCCAAACTCGCTGTTCTATACTTATCTGCAGATAAGACACGCACTCCAAGCCCAATTTAAAACACACCCGGTGTGCTGGCAAAAAATTCCCCACCTTCAACGGTTAATTAAGACAGGAACATCAAAAGCCCTTATTTCGCAATTATATTTGCAGGTTAAGAGGGGTTTTATAACTGGGAAGAGGTTGGGTAAAAATAAAGCAAAATGGGAGGAGGATATAGGCCCTATAACAACTGCACAATGGGAACGAATGCTGGAACAGGGGACAGCTGTGTCACTCTCCCCATCACAGAGAGTGTCACATCTGTTCTTAGTACACAGAGTTTATTACACTCCAAAGAGGCTATATATGTTTGGAAGGAGAGTAGATGATAAGTGCCCTAGATGTCAAGATACAGGGGACCTCATACACATGATGTGGAAATGCCCGAAGTTACGAAGATATTGGGCTAAGGTATTGAACATCATAAATATGACTTTTGGGATAACTCTGGAACTAGAAGCCAGGGTGTGTCTATTGGGTATAGAGGAGGGACACGGACCAAAATACATTCCGGAAGTAGTGTTGAGGTGCCTGTTTCAGGCCAGGAAGGTAATAGCACAAAACTGGCAAGCTCAGAAAGCACCGACATCAGCAGAGTGGGTCAATGTAATAAATGCGACAATGTGGAAGGAAAAAGTAGTCTTGACTAGACGGGGTAACTACAAAAAATTTTAAACAATATGGGATCCCTGGCTGAGGAAAATGGGGTGTCCACCCTAATTGGCGCGGCAGTAAGAAGAGTAAAAGAACGGACCTAAAAGGTGGAAACTGGACTGTTGAGATAGGAAGGGCGAATAGAGAATAGGTAAAAAGAGAAGCTATGGGCTCTAGATAAAGAAGTTAAACATATTGGAAGATCTAAGGGAAGGAAGGGAAAGGGGAGGAGCAGCGGAAGGAAAGCCAAAATTAAATGAAGTGAAAATAAAATAGTTCTAGTTAAACAGTTAAAATAGCAATAATACAAGAGAGTGGTAGAATGCATTTTTGGTTCTTCTGTTTTTGGAGTGTGCAAAGAGATTAGTTGGGGAAGGGGGGTAAGTGCTTAATTGTAGAACATTGTATTAAAGCACTTTATGTGAAATAAGGATAAAACAGATGTATGTATTTTTATAAAATGTTATGCAATATGGAAAAACAATAAAGAATATAAAGTTTTAAAAAAAGAGTAACTGTGAGGGCTTACAGTGTTGTGACAACACCACCACCACCACCACCAACACCACCATCAAAGGCCCAATTTTTCAGCCCCTGTTCAACAGGGGCATGCAATTACAATTCTTGATCTAATAATTCACAGCAGGGCCCATTCATGCACCCACCAAGAGTAACTGTGAGGGCTTACAGTGTTGTGGCACCAGCACCACCATCAAAGGCCCAATTTTTCCTACCACTGTTCTACAATGGCATGTAATTACAATTCCTGATATAATAGTTGACAGCAGGGCATTCCAGTGCCCATCAAGAGTAACTGTGAGTGCTTACAGTATTGTGCCAACACCAACACCTAAGGGGTCAATTTCTGCAGAGTATATACGGCAGGCCTATACTTTCAAACATCCAACTTACAAACGACTCCTACTTGCAAACGGAAGAAGAAAACAGGAAGTGAGAGGAAATCTACCCCTAGGAAGGGAAATTCTCTCCTGTAAGAGTTAATATGGGAAAAAGGTGTCTCCTTTCTACTGATGCTTTATCACCAATCCTTGTTTCAATAAAAACCCCACTTTTCAAAAACAGTTGTCATTGGGACGGAAAGTGAGGTGAAATGTTCTGAACAGGGGCACAGAGAGCAAAACAAATGTTACAGGGGTGATAACCCTTCCCTATGTTTTCCAAAAAGCTTAAAGATTTTTTGGCTGGAGATACACTTAAACAATGTACGTGTTCAAAATTACAAACAGATTCTACTTATGAACAAACCTACAGCCCCTGTCTTGTTTGCACCGCCTGTATACTGCTGTTCAGAGTATATAGGGCCTTTTTTATTTTGTGTGCGGTGTTCCCCTTAATATGCATACAAGACCCAAAGGGGCTGGTAATGGGCTGGGGTAGGGGGGGGGGGCTGATGGGGTAGCCATGGCATTTTTCTCAAAGATTTTCATCCATATTACCGGGACCAGACATGACATTAAAGCCGCAAGCAGTTTTAAATGTCTTTTTTTCCTTTAGGAATGTCATTTTGTGCAGGGACAGTTCTAAACACAGGAAACACATGCCACTTCACAGGCATACTTTAGACACCCCCCAGGTACAATATTTAAAGGAATATTTCACTTTTTTTTTCACTTTATGCATCATTAAAATGACTGCTCCCGAAACTTTTTTTTGCATTGATACATGTTCCCTGGGGCAGAACCCGGGTCCCCAAACCCTTTTTAGGACAATAACATGCATATTAGCCATTATAATTAGCACTTTAGATTTCGAACGTTCGCATCCATTGTATTTAATAGGGTTCTAAAGTTTGCGCGAACTTTCGGTCCGTTCGCAGGTTCTGGTGCGAACCGAACCCAGGGGTGTTCAGCTCATCCCTAATCGTGACACGCTGGGGGAAGGGAGAAGCAGCCTTAAAGTGGAGTTCCACCCAAAAGTGTAACTTCCGCTTTAAGCACTCCTCGCCCCCTTACATGCCACGCCCCCTTACACTCCCCCTTACATGCCACATTTGGCATGTCATTTTTTGGGGGGGGAAGTGGGTAACTTCTTTTTCGTGGGACTTCCTGTCCCACTTCCTTCTTCCTCTTTTCGGCCGCCTAGGCAACTCCTGCAGGGAATGCAAGGTTGCAAAGAAGGGGGGATCTCGACAGGGTACTCGAACGGGAGCAAGGCAGAGGGAGGCAGGAACAAAGCAGAGGGTTACAGGCTGGATCAATCTAGGCATCAGGAACAATAGACAACAAGGAAGAGATCAGAATCGTGACATGACGGGGGAAGGGAGGAGCAGCCTTAAGTAGCCCCCCGGCAGCTGAACACTAATGTCACCAATTAGTACAGCCTGCTGGCTCCTGTGAGACACCTGCTGGTTAGTGATGAGCCGAACACCCCCGGGTTCGGTTCGCACCAGAACCCGCGAACGGACCGAAAGTTCGCACGAACATTAGAACCCTATTAAATACAATGGATGCGAACGTTCGGATTCTAAAGTGCTAATTATAACGACTATTATCCATGTTATTGTCCGAAACAGAGTTTGGGAACCCGGGTTCTGCACCAGGGGACATGTATCAATGCAAAAAGAAGTTTTAAAAACGGACGTTTTCCGGGAGCAGTCATTTTAATGATGCATAAAGTGAAAAAAAAAAAGTCAAATATTCCTTTAAATATTGTACCTGGGGGGTGTCTAAAGTATGCCTGTGAAGTGCCACGTGTTTCCCGTGTTTAGAATTGTCCCTGCACAAAATAACATTTCTAAAGGAAAAAAAGCCATTTAAAACTGCTTGCAGCTTTAATGCAATGTCTGGTCCCGGTAATATGGATGAAAATCTTTAGGAAAAATGGCATAGCTACCCCATCAGCCCCCCCCCCCCCCCTACCCCAGCCCATTACCAGCCCCTTTGGGTCTTGTATGGATATTAAGGGGAACCCCGCACACAAAATAAAAAAGGACCTATATACTCTGAACAGCCGTATACAGGCGGTGCATACAAGACAGGGACTGTAGGTTATGTAGAATCTGTTTGTAATTTTGAACAGCTGCATTGTTTAAGTGGAGCTCCATGCCAAATTCCTTTTTTTTAGCTTTTTGTAAAACATAGGGAACGGTTATCACCCCTGTCACATTTTTTTTTGCTGTCTGTGCCCCTGTTCAGAACATTTCACCTCACTTTGCGTCCCAATGACAACTGTTTTTGAAATGTGGTGTTTTTATTGAAACAAGGATTGGTGATAAAGCATCAGTAGAGAGGAGACACCTTTCTCCCATATTAATTCTTACAGGAGAGAATTTTCCTTCCAAGGGGTAGATTTCCTCTCACTTCCTGTTGTCTTCTTCCGTTTGCAAGTAGTAGTAGTTTGTAAGTTGGATGTTTGAAAGTAGGGACCTGCCGTATATACTCTGCAGAAATTGGCCCCTTAGGTGTTGGTGTTGGCACAACACTGAAAGCACTCACAGTCATTCTTGGTGGGTGCTGGAACGCCCTGCTGTCAACTATTATATCAGGAATTGTAATAACATATAATTGTTGATCAGTGGTAGTAAAAATTGGGCCTTTGATGGTGGTGCTGGTGCCACAACACTGTAAGGCCTGACAGTTACTCTTGGTGGGCGCAGCAATGGGCCCTGCTGTGAATTATTAGATCAATAATTATAATTGCATGCCCCTGTTGAATAGGGGCTGAAAAATTGGGCCTTTGGTGGTGGTGTTGATGGTGGTGCTGGTGCCACAACACTGTAAGGCCTGACAGTTACTCTTGGTGGGCGCAGCAATGGGCCCTGCTGTGAATTATTCGAACAATAATTATAATTGCATGCCCCTGTTGAACAGGGGCTGAAAAATTGGGCCTTTGGTGGTGGTGGTGGTGGTGCTGGTGCCACAACACTGTAAGGCCTGACAGTTACTCTTGGTGGGCGCAGCAATGGGCCCTGCTGTGAATTATTAGATCAATAATTATAAATGCATGCCCCTGTTGAACAGGGGCTGAAAAATTGGGCCTTTGGTGGTGGTGGTGGTGGTGATGGTGGTGCTGGTGCCACAACACTGTAAGGCCTGACAGTTACTCTTGGTGGGCGCAGCAATGGGCCCTGCTGTGAATTATTAGATCAATAATTATAATTGCATGCCCCTGTTGAACAGGGGCTGAAAAATTGGGCCTTAGGCACTGGTGGCACAACACTGCAACCCCTCACAGATACTGTACTTGGAGCACAGCAATGAGGCCTGTTGCAAAGTATTGCATCAAAATTTTTAATTACACGCCCCTGTTAAACAGGGGCTGAAAAATTGGGCCTTAGCCACTGGTGGCGTCACCCATAAACCAAAATGATCTTCCAAGCTATCATCATTAATCGTATCATTGAGGAGGAGGAGGAGGATAGCCAGTCAACATAACAGCACAGGCACTCAGCATCAGCATCTGTCTTGAAGGGATGTGACATTTTAAAATCAATTAGTCTGTTATATCAGCATCTGGTGTGTGGTAGCTGGTGGTGATCCAAGACTGGTTCATCTTGATGAAAGTCAGTCGATCAACCGAGTCGGTGGACAGGCGCACCCTGTGATCCGTGACAAATCCTCCAGCAGCACTGAATGTGCGTTCTGAAAGAACGCTGGATGCAGGACAGGCCAGAAGCTCAATTGCATACTGTGCAAGCTCTGGCCAGTGATCCATCCTCAAGACCCAGTAAGCCAGAGGATTTTCGGTGGGGAAGGTGTCCAAGTCTGACCTTGCCCCTAGGTATTCCTGGACCATGTATATCAGACGCTGGCGATGGTTGCTGGAACCGATCATACTTTGGGGCTGCGGACTAAAGAATTGTCTGAACGCATCGGTCAGGCGGCCACCTTCCTCACTGCTCCTTCTTTGACTGCCCGAAGCCTCAGCAACTCGTTGTCCAGGACCAGGAGTTTGTAACCTCCCAGTCTCTGGGAACGCGTTGCACAGACCTTTCTGCAAGGCCTCCCGGAGTTGTCTCATCCTCTGCTCCCTCTGCGACGGTACGATAAGGTCCACAACCTTACCCTTGTACCGTGGATCAAGGAGAGTGGCCAGCCAGTAATGGTCCCTCTCCTTGATCCGAAGAATACGAGGATCCTTCCGCAGACTTTGCAGGATCAGGGAGGCCATGCAGCGTAGGTTAGCTGAGGCATTCAGTCCGGAGTCCTCTGGGTCACTAAGGACGACATGATCCGCAGCCACCTCCTCCCAGCCACGTACAAGTCCACTGGTTTCTTGGGACTGTAAATCATCCCTAAAAGACTGCTGCTGATGAAGCTGAGTGCCAGCCTCCACCTCCATGCTGACACAATCCTCCTCCTCCTCCTCCTCCTCCTCCTCTTCCTGTGCGATGGGTGGGACAGAAGGAACACTGTCTGGGTAAAGGGGGCCTTGAGAGGCAAGGAAGTCCTCCTCTTCCTGCCTCTGTTCTGCCTCAAGTGCCCTGTCCATTATTCCACGCAGCGTGTGCTCCAACAGGTGGACAAGAGGTACAGTGTCACTGATGCATGCACTGTCACTGCTCACCATCCTCGTGGCCTCCTCAAATGGTGCCAGGACAGTGCATGCATCCCTGATCATGCCCCACTGGCGTGGTGAAAAAAACCCGAGCTCCCCTGACCCTGTCCTGGTGCCGTAGTCGCACAGGTACTCATTGATGGCCCTCTGCTGCGTGTGCAGCCGCTGCAGCATGGCCAACGTTGAGTTCCACCTGGTGGGCATGTCACATATAAGGCGGTTCTTGGGCAGGTTCAACTCCTTTTGCAGCTCAGCCAGGCGAGCACTGGCATTATAAGATCTGCGGAAATGCACACAGACTTTCCTGGCCTGCCTCAGGACATCCTGTAAGCCCGGGTACCTGCCCAAGAACCGCTGCACCACCAGGTTAAGGACGTGAGCCATACAGGGCACATGGGTCAGTTGTCCCTGTCGGAGGGCGGAGAGGCGGTTGGTGCCATTGTCGCAAACCCCCATTCCTGGCTTAAGCTGGCGTGGCGTCAACCACCTCTCGGCCTGCCCCTGCAGAGCAGACAGGACCTCTGCCCCAGTGTGGCTCCTGTCCCCCAAACACACCAGCGCAAGCACGGCATGGCATCTTTTTGCCTGCGTACTTGCGTAGCCCCTTGAACGCCTACGGAGCACCGCTGGTTCCGAGGACAAACCACAGGAAGAGGCCATGGAGGAAGAAGAAGAGGAGGGGGTGGAGGAGAGAGGTGTGTCACAACCAGTAGTAGCATTTTGGAGGCGTGGCGGTGGAACAACCTCCAACACTACTGCACCTTGTCCTGCATCCTTCCCAGCTGCCAAAAGAGTGACCCAATGGGCCGTGAAAGAAAGGTAACGTCCCTGTCCATGCCTGCTGGACCATGAGTCAGCGGTAATATGCACCTTATCGCTGACCGCCCTGTCCAGCGAGGCCAAGACATTGCCTTCCACATGCCTGTAGAGAGCCGGAATCGCCTTCCGTGCGAAAAAGTGGCGTTTGGGAACCTGCCACTGAGGAACCGCACATTGCACAAACTCACGGAAGGGGGCCGAGTCTACCAACTGAAAAGGCAGCAGTTGAAGCGCTAGCAATTTAGCCAAGCTAGCATTCAACCGCTGGGCATGTGGATGGCTGGGAGTGAACTTCTTTCGACGGTCCAGCAGCTGGGGCAGGGAAATTTGCCTGCTAGAATCGGACGTTGGTGTACTGCTAGCAGAGTGCCCGCAAGTACTTGCCTGTGACACACCTAATTCTACACCTTCATTCCTCTCAGAGCAGGTTTCAGAGAGGAGTGAAGGTATAGTGGGGTTGGAGATCCCAGCTGATGCGGTGCAAGAAGAGGTCAGCTTTGTTCTTTGGTGTGGGTCTTTAAGGTAGGCTTGCCAACGAGCTGCATGGCAGGTCAACATATGTCTGATCAAGCATGTGGTGCCCAAGCGGCTGATGTTTTGGCCACGCGATTTACGCTTGAGACATATATTGCAAACAGCAGCTGTGCGATCTGATGCACTCGCCTCAAAAAAGGCCCACACCAAAGAACTTTTTGAATGACGGGCAGAGGCAGCGCCCTGCACAGGCGGAGCTCTGCGGTGTGATTCCGTCGGTGTGCTGCCCATACGCTGGCCACTCAAGGGCATCCTGCCTCGTTGGAGATGTGCCTCCTCCTCATCCTCCTCCTCCTCCTCCTCTCTCCTATTAGGCACCCACGTGGAGTCAGTGACCTCATCATCCCCTCCCTCCTCATCACTGGAGCCAATCTGGCAGTAGGCTGCAGCTGCTGGAGCATGACTGCCAGATTGGTGTCCTTCTTGAGCATCCCCTCTCTCTGCTCTCACGCTGTTGCCTTCCTCTAGCTGGGTATCATCAGATCCTTCCAAACGCTGGGCATCCTCCTGGAGCATGTACCCAACACTGTGCTCAAACAGTTCGGGGGACTCCTCAGGAGGAGGACATGGTGGGTCTAGGGAAGGATTGACTAATGAAGATAATGATACCAGAGAAGAGGACGCTTTGGCAGCTGCTTTGCCAGTACCCTGAGCCTGGGTGAGAGAGGATGAGGAGGATGAGGTGGGCTTGGTCATCCACTCTACCAAGTCTTCGGCATGATGTGGCTCAACATGTCCAGCTGCCGAAAAGAAGGACAAGCGTGTCCCATGGCCATGTGCTAATGACAATGCACCGCGTCCACGACCAGCACTGTTGCCCCCAGACACAGAGCCTGCTTGCCCTCTTTTTTTGCCTCCTGACTGTCTGCCTCTCCTTGTTTGCCTTCCAGACATTTTAATGGATGGCCTGCAGGGAGTAGGGAAAAAGAGCAATAAGGGCTACCTTCAGGTGTATACTGTGCAGGAGGCTTAGCAACAATGACACTGACACTGTCCCCTGCCTATCCTTCTCTGTCCCTAAACACAAGGATTGAAAATATGGAACAGCAAAATTGGTTTAGAACAGAATAGCACACTGACACTTTCCCTCACTGTCCTACTCTGTCCCTCCCTACAAACAAGATTTAGCACAGAATAGCACACTGATAATTTCCACGAGTGTCCTTCTCTGTCCCTAAACTCAAGGATTTGAAATATGGAACAGCAAAATTGGTTTAGAACAGAATAGCACACTGTCAGTTTCACTCACTGTACCTCTCTGTCCCTAAACTCAAGGATTGAAAATATGGTTCAGCAAAATTGGTTTAGAACAGAATAGCACACTGACACTTTCCCTCACTGTCCTACTCTGTCCCTCCCTACAAACAAGATTTAGCACAGAATAGCACACTGATAATTTCCACGAGTGTCCTTCTCTGTCCCTAAACTCAAGGATTTGAAATATGGAACAGCAAAATTGGTTTAGAACAGAATAGCACACTGACACTTTCCCTCACTATCCTACTCTGTCCCTCCCTACAAACAAGATTTAGCACAGAATAGCACACTGATAATTTCCACGAGTGTTCTTCTCTGTCCCTAAACTCAAGGATTTGAAATATGGAACAGCAAAATTGGTTTAGAACAGAATAGCACACTGACACTTTCCCTCACTGTCCTACTCTGTCCCTCCCTACAAACAAGATTTAGCACAGAATAACACACTGATAATTTCCACGAGTGTCCTTCTCTGTCCCTAAACTCAAGAATTGAAAATATGGAACAGCAAAATTGGTTTAGAACAGAATAGCACACTGAAACTTTCCCTCACTGTCCTACTCTGTCCCTCCCTACAAACAAGATTTAGCACAGAATAGCACACTGATAATTTCCACGAGTGTCCTTCTCTGTCCCTAAACTCAAGGATTTGAAATATGGAACAGCAAAATTGGTTTAGAACAGAATAGCACACTGACACTTTCCCTCACTGTCCTACTCTGTCCCTCCCTACAAACAAGATTTAGCACAGAATAGCACACTGATAATTTCCACGAGTGTCCTTCTCTGTCCCTAAACTCAAGGATTTGAAATATGGAACAGCAAAATTGGTTTAGAACAGAATAGCACACTGACACTTTCCCTCACTGTCCTACTCTGTCCCTCCCTACAAACAAGATTTAGCACAGAATAGCACACTGATAATTTCCACGAGTGTCCTTCTCTGTCCCTAAACTCAAGGATTGAAAATATGGAACAGCAAAATTGGTTTAGAACAGAATAGCACACTGAAACTTTCCCTCACTGTCCTACTCTGTCCCTCCCTACAAACAAGATTTAGCACAGAATAGCACACTGATAATTTCCACGAGTGTCCTTCTCTGTCCCTAAACTCAAGGATTTGAAATATGGAACAGCAAAATTGGTTAAGAACAGAATAGCACACTGTCAGTTTCACTCACTGTACCTCTCTGTCCCTAAACTCAAGGATTGAAAATATGGTTCAGCAAAATTGGTTTAGAACAGAATAGCACACTGACACTTTCCCTCACTGTCCTACTCTGTCCCTCCCTACAAACAAGATTTAGCACAGAATAGCACACTGATAATTTCCACGAGTGTCCTTCTCTGTCCCTAAACTCAAGGATTTGAAATATGGAACAGCAAAATTGGTTTAAAACAGAATAGCACACTGACACTTTCCCTCACTGTCCTACTCTGTCCCTCCCTACAAACAAGATTTAGCACAGAATAGCACACTGATAATTTCCACAAGTGTCCTTCTCTGTCCCTAAACTCAAGGATTTGAAATATGGAACAGCAAAATTGGTTTAGAACAGAATAGCACACTGTCAGTTTCACTCACTGTACCTCTCTGTCCCTAAACTCAAGGATTGAAAATATGGTTCAGCAAAATTGGTTTAGAACAGAATAGCACACTGACACTTTCCCTCACTGTCCTACTCTGTCCCTCCCTACAAACAAGATTTAGCACAGAATAGCACACTGATAATTTCCACGAGTGTCCTTCTCTGTCCCTAAACTCAAGGATTTGAAATATGGAACAGCAAAATTGGTTTAGAACAGAATAGCACACTGTCAGTTTCACTCACTGTACCTCTCTGTCCCTAAACTCAAGGATTTGAAATATGGAACAGCAAAATTGGTTTAGAACAGAATAGCACACTGACACTTTCCCTCACTGTCCTACTCTGTCCCTCCCTACAAACAAGATTTAGCACAGAATAGCACACTGATAATTTCCACGAGTGTCCTTCTCTGTCCCTAAACTCAAGGATTTGAAATATGGAACAGCAAAATTGGTTTAAAACAGAATAGCACACTGACACTTTCCCTCACTGTCCTACTCTGTCCCTCCCTACAAACAAGATTTAGCACAGAATAGCACACTGATAATTTCCACGAGTGTCCTTCTCTGTCCCTAAACTCAAGGATTTGAAATATGGAACAGCAAAATTGGTTTAGAACAGAATAGCACACTGTCAGTTTCACTCACTGTACCTCTCTGTCCCTAAACTCAAGGATTGAAAATATGGTTCAGCAAAATTGGTTTAGAACAGAATAGCACACTGACACTTTCCCTCACTGTCCTACTCTGTCCCTCCCTACAAACAAGATTTAGCACAGAATAGCACACTGATAATTTCCACGAGTGTCCTTCTCTGTCCCTAAACTCAAGGATTTGAAATATGGAACAGCAAAATTGGTTTAGAACAGAATAGCACACTGTCAGTTTCACTCACTGTCCTACTCTGTCCCTCCCTACAAACAAGATTTAGCACAGAATAGCACACTGATAATTTCCACGAGTGTCCTTCTCTGTCCCTAAACTCAAGGATTTGAAATATGGAACAGCAAAATTGGTTTAGAACAGAATAGCACACTGACACTTTCCCTCACTGTCCTACTCTGTCCCTCCCTACAAACAAGATTTAGCACAGAATAGCACACTGATAATTTCCACGAGTGTCCTTCTCTGTCCCTAAACTCAAGGATTGAAAATATGGAACAGCAAAATTGGTTTAGAACAGAATAGCACACTGAAACTTTCCCTCACTGTCCTACTCTGTCCCTCCCTACAAACAAGATTTAGCACAGAATAGCACACTGATAATTTCCATGAGTGTCCTTCTCTGTCCCTGGTGGGCATGTCACATATAAGGCGGTTCTTGGGCAGGTTCAACTCCTTTTGCAGCTCAGCCAGGCGAGCATTGGCATTATAAGATCTGCGGAAATGCACACAGACTTTCCTGGCCTGCCTCAGGACATCCTGTAAGCCCGGGTACCTGCCCAAGAACCGCTGCACCACCAGGTTAAGGACGTGAGACATACAGGGCACATGGGTCAGTTGTCCCTGTCGGAGGGCGGAGAGGAGGTTGGTGCCATTGTCGCAAACCACCATTCCTGGCTTAAGCTGGCGTGGCGTCAACCACCTCTCGGCCTGCCCCTGCAGAGCAGACAGGACCTCTGCCCCAGTGTGGCTCCTGTCCCCCAAACACACCAGCGTAAGCACGGCATGGCATCTTTTTGCCTGCGTACTTGCGTAGCCCCTTGAACGCCTACGGAGCACCGCTGGTTCCGAGGACAAACCACAGGAAGAGGCCATGGAGGAAGAAGAAGAGGAGGGGGTGGAGGAGAGAGGTGTGTCACAACCAGTAGTAGCATTTTGGAGGCGTGGCGGTGGAACAACCTCCAACACTACTGCACCTTGTCCTGCATCCTTCCCAGCTGCCAAAAGAGTGACCCAATGGGCCGTGAAAGAAAGGTAACGTCCCTGTCCATGCCTGCTGGACCATGAGTCAGCGGTAATATGCACCTTACCGCTGACCGCCCTGTCCAGCGAGGCCAAGACATTGCCTTCCACATGCCTGTAGAGAGCCGGAATCGCCTTCCGTGCGAAAAAGTGGCGTTTGGGAACCTGCCACTGAGGAACCGCACATTGCACAAACTCATGGAAGGGGGCCGAGTCTACCAACTGAAAAGGCAGCAGTTGAAGCGCTAGCAATTTAGCCAAGCTAGCATTCAACCGCTGGGCATGTGGATGGCTGGGAGTGAACTTCTTTCGACGGTCCAGCAGCTGGGGCAGGGAAATTTGCCTGCTAGAATCGGACGTTGGTGTACTGCTAGCAGAGTGCCCGCAAGTACTTGCCTGTGACACACCTAATTCTACACCTTCATTCCTCTCAGAGCAGGTTTCAGAGAGGAGTGAAGGTATAGTGGGGTTGGAGATCCCAGCTGATGCGGTGCAAGAAGAGGTCAGCTTTGTTCTTTGGTGTGGGTCTTTAAGGTAGGCTTGCCAACGAGCTGCATGGCAGGTCAACATATGTCTGATCAAGCATGTGGTGCCCAAGCGGCTGATATTTTGGCCACGCGATATACGCTTGAGACATATGTTGCAAACAGCAGCTGTGCGATCTGATGCACTCGCCTCAAAAAAGGCCCACACCAAAGAACTTTTTGAATGACGGGCAGAGGCAGCGCCCTGCACAGGCGGAGCTCTGCGGTGTGATTCCGTCGGTGTGCTGCCCATACGCTGGCCACTCAAGGGCATCCTGCCTCGTTGGAGATGTGCCTCCTCCTCATCCTCCTCCTCCTCCTCCTCTCTCCTATTAGGCACCCACGTGGAGTCAGTGACCTCATCATCCCCTCCCTCCTCATCACTGGAGCCAATCTGGCAGTATGCTGCAGCTGCTGGAGCATGACTGCCAGATTGGTGTCCTTCTTGAGCATCCCCTCTCTCTGCTCTCACGCTGCTGCCTTCCTCTAGCTGGGTATCATCATCAGATCCTTCCAAACGCTGGGCATCCTCCTGGAGCATGTACCCAACACTGTGCTCAAACAGTTCGGGGGACTCCTCAGGAGGAGGACATGGTGGGTCTAGGGAAGGATTGACTAATGAAGATAATGATACCAGAGAAGAGGACGCTTTGGCAGCTGCTTTGCCAGTACCCTGAGCCTGGGTGAGAGAGGATGAGGAGGATGAGGTGGGCTTGGTCATCCACTCTACCAAGTCTTCGGCATGATGTGGCTCAACATGTCCAGCTGCCGAAAAGAAGGACAAGCGTGTCCCATGGCCATGTGCTGATGACAATGCACCGCGTCCACGACCAGCACTGTTGCCCCCAGACACAGAGCCTGCTTGCCCTCTTTTTTTGCCTCCTGACTGTCTGCCTCTCCTTGTTTGCCTTCCAGACATTTTAATGGATGGCCTGCAGGGAGATGGGAAAAAGAGCAATAAGGGCTACCTTCAGGTGTATACTGTGCAGGAGGCTTAGCAACAATGACACTGACACTGTCCCCTGCCTATCCTTCTCTGTCCCTAAACACAAGGATTGAAAATATGGAACAGCAAAATTGGTTTAGAACAGAATAGCACACTGACACTTTCCCTCACTGTCCTACTCTGTCCCTCCCTACAAACAAGATTTAGCACAGAATAGCACACTGATAATTTCCACGAGTGTCCTTCTCTGTCCCTAAACTCAAGGATTTGAAATATGGAACAGCAAAATTGGTTTAGAACAGAATAGCACACTGTCAGTTTCACTCACTGTACCTCTCTGTCCCTAAACTCAAGGATTGAAAATATGGTTCAGCAGAATTGGTTTAGAACAGAATAGCACACTGACACTTTCCCTCACTGTCCTACTCTGTCCCTCCCTACAAACAAGATTTAGCACAGAATAGCACACTGATAATTTCCACGAGTGTCCTTCTCTGTCCCTAAACTCAAGGATTTGAAATATGGAACAGCAAAATTGGTTTAGAACAGAATAGCACACTGACACTTTCCCTCACTGTCCTACTCTGTCCCTCCCTACAAACAAGATTTAGCACAGAATAGCACACTGATAATTTCCACGAGTGTCCTTCTCTGTCCCTAAACTCAAGGATTTGAAATATGGAACAGCAAAATTGGTTTAGAACAGAATAGCACACTGACACTTTCCCTCACTGTCCTACTCTGTCCCTCCCTACAAACAAGATTTGGCACAGAATAGCACACTGATAATTTCCACGAGTGTCCTTCTCTGTCCCTAAACTCAAGGATTTGAAATATGGAACAGCAAAATTGGTTTAGAACAGAATAGCACACTGACACTTTCCCTCACTGTCCTACTCTGTCCCTCCCTACAAACAAGATTTAGCACAGAATAGCACACTGATAATTTCCACGAGTGTCCTTCTCTGTCCCTAAACTCAAGGATTAAAAATATGGAACAGCAAAATTGGTTTAGAACAGAATATCACACTGAAACTTTCCCTCACTGTCCTACTCTGTCCCTCCCTACAAACAAGATTTAGCACAGAATAGCACACTGATAATTTCCACGAGTGTCCTTCTCTGTCCCTAAACTCAAGGATTTGAAATATGGAACAGCAAAATTGGTTTAGAACAGAATAGCACACTGACACTTTCCCTCACTGTCCTACTCTGTCCCTCCCTACAAACAAGATTTAGCACAGAATAGCACACTGATAATTTCCACGAGTGTCCTTCTCTGTCCCTAAACTCAAGGATTTGAAATATGGAACAGCAAAATTGGTTTAGAACAGAATAGCACACTGTCAGTTTCACTCACTGTACCTCTCTGTCCCTAAACTCAAGGATTGAAAATATGGTTCAGCAAAATTGGTTTAGAACAGAATAGCACACTGACACTTTCCCTCACTGTCCTACTCTGTCCCTCCCTACAAACAAGATTTAGCACAGAATAGCACACTGATAATTTCCACGAGTGTCCTTCTCTGTCCCTAAACTCAAGGATTTGAAATATGGAACAGCAAAATTGGTTTAGAACAGAATAGCACACTGACACTTTCCCTCACTGTCCTACTCTGTCCCTCCCTACAAACAAGATTTAGCACAGAATAGCACACTGATAATTTCCACGAGTGTCCTTCTCTGTCCCTAAACTCAAGGATTTGAAATATGGAACAGCAAAATTGGTTTAGAACAGAATAGCACACTGTCAGTTTCACTCACTGTACCTCTCTGTCCCTCCCTACAAACAAGATTTAGCACAGAATAGCACACTGATAATTTCCACGAGTGTCCTTCTCTGTCCCTAAACTCAAGGATTTGAAATATGGAACAGCAAAATTGGTTTAGAACAGAATAGCACACTGTCAGTTTCACTCACTGTACCTCTCTGTCCCTAAACTCAAGGATTGAAAATATGGTTCAGCAAAATTGGTTTAGAACAGAATAGCACACTGACACTTTCCCTCACTATCCTACTCTGTCCCTCCCTACAAACAAGATTTAGCACAGAATAGCACACTGATAATTTCCACGAGTGTCCTTCTCTGTCCCTAAACTCAAGGATTTGAAATATGGAACAGCAAAATTGGTTTAGAACAGAATAGCACACTGACACTTTCCCTCACTGTCCTACTCTGTCCCTAAACTCAAGGATTTGAAATATGGAACAGCAAAATTGGTTTAGAACAGAATAGCACACTGACACTTTCCCTCACTGTCCTACTCTGTCCCTCCCTACAAACAAGATTTAGCACAGAATAGCACACTGATAATTTCCACGAGTGTCCTTCTCTGTCCCTAAACTCAAGGATTGAAAATATGGAACAGCAAAATTGGTTTAGAACAGAATAGCACACTGAAACTTTACCTCACTTTCCTACTCTGTCCCTCCCTACAAAGAAGATTTAGCACAGAATAGCACACTGATAATTTCCACGAGTGTCCTTCTCTGTCCCTAAACTCAAGGATTGAAAATATGGAACAGCAAAATTGGTTTAGAACAGAATAGCACACTGACACTTTCCCTCACTGTCCTACTCTGTCCCTCCCTACAAACAAGATTTAGCACAGAATAGCACACTGATAATTTCCCTCACTGTACCTCTCTGTCCCTACAAACAAGGATTAGCACAGAATAGCACACTGACACTTTCCCTCACTGTACCTCTCTGTCCCTACAAACAAGGTTTAGCACAGAATAACACACTGTCACTGACACTCTCCCTACCTATCCTTATTTGTCCCTAAACACAAGGAATCCAGGATTAGTAAAGGAAAAAAAATGACACTGTCCCTGCCTATGCTTCTCTTTCCCTGCTCCGGAACACACTACACAAGGCCGCCGCGCTGGCGGCCTTTTATAGTGTGGGGGCGTGTACTAAACCCCCTCAGCAATAATTGGCCACAGGCATCGTGCCTGTGGCCAATCATTGCTCTCCTCGCTGCCGGCGCTGTGATTGGCCAAGCATGCGGGGTCACAGTGCATGCTTGGCCAATCACAGCGCCTGGATGACACTGCGATGGCGTAGTGCATTGTGGGCCGTTCGCGTCACTCGAATTTGGCGCGAACGGCCCAAATCGTTCGATCTTCGTCGAACGATCGAACAGCCGATGTTCGAGTCGAACGTATGTTCGACTCGAACACGAAGCTCATCCCTACTGCTGGTGTACACTGAAGCTGCAGCAAACAGCCCAGAACAGCACAGTGCCACCAGCAGGTGAACTCCATCCTAACACAGAGACTCTAAGCAGATTATAATCAGCTCAAATCAACCTGATGCTGAGGTCTCCATGTGTAATCTGTTTATTAGGGTGTTATGTATTTACTGATAAATCTTACTATCATTGTTAATTAAATAACCTATTGTTTCTGTCTGTTTGCTAATCCTCCTGATGTGATTAGTCTGGTGTCAACTTTACCGCATTACCTAATCATTGTGGGATGTTTACCTCTATGTGTAATATTTGTTTTTTATTGTTCATGTGGGGACTGCTCCTGTTTTTGAAGTGTATAAAAACCTGTATTTCTGTTCAATAAATTGATTCCTTTAGTTTTTACCTCAACATCTTGCCTTTGTATGATGCTTGGGGTAAAGGGCTGGTATTAGCTATCGGTCTGCTGGAAGGGTTTGGAGAGCAGGAGACACTGTTTGGCGGAAGCATCATGCCAGGCCAGGTGGTCCGTCACAGTCAGGAAGATACCCCAGCTTTTATTTTCACACCCTAAAACACCCTAATCCAATCACCATGGAAGGTGTAAAGGTTGATTGCCCAAGATGGAAGGTGTAAACGATGTGGTGCCATCTTGGCTTGGTAAGGACTAAGATTCCCTTATGCGAGAACAAAAGGAGTGGGATTGGGACTTTACATGAGGCATGTTGATGTATATAATGATATATGGAGTATACATAAATGTGTTGAATGTCACAATCCCCTAGGGGTACATCATAATACCTCTTAATGATTATAACCTCTAAATGTATTAATACCTCTTAATGTATCATAACAGTAAAACATTTATGATACAAAATGTAATCATAAAGAGTCAATATATAATAATAATACATTTAATGGCGCATGATTAATTAGAGAACATGATTTGTGACAAACAGGGTAAATAATAAGCAATCAGATATATTCAAATAATTTATACATGATTAACATGATATATGAAATTGATAAATGTTGTAGTATGATACAATTATCAGGGAAAACTTGTGTTTGGCATCCATAGATGAACACTCAATGCGTTTCATGGCCTCTTGCCAATCGTCAGGAGTTGGATGCATGAGTAAACAAAAAATGAATAGATAGATAAATTATTGAGTAATCTATAGGGATCCACTATTCCCCATAGAGGAGAGAAAGGAAGTAGAAAAGAGAGACAAGAAACACTATCAATGTTACTTACAAAGCAGCCCATAAGTTATAGCCAGTACCAGGGTATGGAATAGGGCGGCAGCTCAGCATAAGTGGTCTCAACCATGGTTGAGGCAGGAGATCCCCCAAAGACTGGATCCTTGGAGAACCGTGACCCGGGAGCAGGTCGAAAAATCACTGCACATTGCCATGTTGTGAAGTGTGTGCATGTATGGGTACTCCCTACATCTGAGGCCCCACGGACTACGTTACCCAGAACCCTGGGCCCCCCCGAAAGTTGACTTACCCACAAATGGGGAAAAGTTCAGAGGACACTGTGGCAACTGCCAGGAGGAGTACGGAAAGCCCTGATCCCTCCACTGTTCATTTGGTGGAGGGCAACCCCAACTCACCCCCTGGCACAGTTAGGCCGGCCACTTATGATAGTGTGACCTGCGGGCAAGGAAGTTCACCCTCTCACTTTTGGTGGGAACTTCCTCTGCCGACATCATACACAGCCTTGTCTAATGTTGTGCGTAGTGTATGTTGACAGTTATCTTTGGGTACCAAAGAGTTTAAGTGGGGGGAGTGTGTAGCGGGGTCTCCGTTGAGGCCCCACGGACTACGTTACCCAGAACACTTTTTGGCACCCAGGGTGCATTGGGCTGCCGCAGAGACTCATGGGTGGGGTATAAAAGAGAAGGGCGAGGCTAAGCCCGGCCTCTTTGGACACCGCGCGGCTGGCAAGAGGACTTCCTGTGAGGACCTGCTGTGAGTGCAAGGCCCGAGGCCTGGGCCCTGCGCACTTCCAGAGAGAGCCTTCCACCTCGCTGCGGAGCCTGTGCGGCTGCAGACATCTACCTGCTTCAGGGACGTCAGTGGACTGGAAACCAGGCGGAGGCAGATCCTATGTGCGTGGACACAGCGGTGGGAGTCCCGGACTGGGATCGAGTCTGGAGGGGTGAGAGAGCACCTGCTCACAACTTTACCTGAGTACTTTGTTAGGCCTATTGACTACCTTGGCCGTCGGAGTATACTTTCCTTATTTTCCTGTTATGAGACTAGTTGGAGGACTGAGTTACATAGTCTCCGGGAAGTTGTCCCCATTACCTTAGATCTTGTTGGATTACAAATATTGTTCCTGTATGTGCACCACCAATCATCTGGCATGCGAAGATTCCTTCAGGAAAGACTGAACTTTAACTGGGTCAGGCCTGACTGGGAGTGATAATATTGCTGGGCACCATACTGCTAACGGGGATTCAAGCTATATGTTAGTATGTGTTAGAACTAATTGCGCACTATAGTTAATGAGTGCTAGTATTACAGCAGGGCTCTGCATGCATGTGTTATAAGTGATATTGATTGTTACCTTTTTTTTCTTACCTACAAGTAAACCTTTTATAGTTTATCAATCTGGTATTTGAGTCCATTAATATATTTCTTAAATATATATGAAAGGTATTGGGGAATTGTTCATAAACTGGTATAGAGCTATACAAAAGTACCACCCCTAGACTAGCTGTGCCGGGGGTTGGCTGTACTGTGTACAGGGCCCAAAACAAAACCAGCGGCTCCCTTAGTTTGGGGGTATCGCTACATATATATCTATATATATATATATAGATATATCTATATATATATATATATATATATATATATATATATATATAGATATCTATATATATCTATATATATATATATATCACAATATATATCTGCTTGCTATTTCTGTGTATGTGTCAGCTCAACCACATCTTCCACCTTTAATTGAAACTGGGATCTGCTTGCTATTTCTGTGTATGTGCTTTTGGTGATCTATGCTGCGTTCAAAGTCTTTACCTCTGTCCATACCACTGTGATGTTTATTTTGCTTTCTTATTGTCCATACCTAAATTATGAGCTGTTCTTATCTTTATGACCATGACCCTTCTGCTCTCTTGCTGTGTCTTGTAGTCAGACTTTGTGAGAAGTTCATTCTGTTAGCCGTGTGTTCCTCCTATGCAATCCTGACTAATTAATTGGCAATACCCCCACCCAAACTCGGTATAAATTTAGGCCTTCTCTAGGTGATGCACAACCAGTGGTTTGCACAGGCAGAGATTGCATTGGCAACTATCATCTTGGATAAAGTATTCATATTGGATTAAGTATTACACTTCGGCTCAGCACTTCAGCGAATGCACAAAGCGAAAACCAACAACAGACTACTGCAGAACACTAAACAGACTACAGGTGACCTGATCCTTCATCAAACTTTTTCCTTGTCAAAATATTTTATTAAGGCATACAAGGGGTATCATACAGACAATCTTAAATATGCATGTTTTTAACAAATGCAATTATTCCTTTTATAATTTTTCAAAAACTAAATTTTGTTAAATTAAAGGTGAATGTTAATAAACAAAATATGCAATGTAGCGATGTTATTAATAGCTTTAAGAGGTTTGCAATTAATATACGTTTCCTTAAAACATTCAAATTGTCAATAAATTCATAACACCTAAAAGATTTAAGTTATGATAAAGATATGGAATTTAGATTCAAACGCTATTCTTATGTATACCCGGTGAGATATAAAGAGAAAAAAGGAGAATGAAAGGGAAAAGTATAGAAAAAAGAAAGAATAGAGATAAAAAAAAGATAGAAGAGAAGAGTAGAGTAGAAGTCCGTGGGGTCAGACCCAGAGCCGCCGCCGCTACAATGGATAATTTATTTGAATCCTTTGTATAAGTTACCATGGTAAGAGTACTTTGGTGTCGAAGGTTGATGGCATATTATAATTGATCCAAGGTTGCCACAATTTTTCAAATTTGGGGATCGTGTCCATTTCTATCGCTGTCATTTTAGCGTAGGTCATCGCACTATTCATTCTGGTCATAGTTTCGTGTATATTTAATTGGGTTGATTTCCAAGCTTTTGCTAATGTTTGTTTAGCTGTTGTAAAAAGTTGCACTAATAATTTAAATTGAATGTGTGTTATGCTTTCTGGTTTCAGGTTAAGTAGAGCTATTGCTGGGTCAAGTGGCATTGTCTTACCCAACATTTCAGATGCCATTTTAAAGAGTTCTTTCCAGAATTTTTGTGCTGTTGGACACGACCACCAAACATGAAACTGTGTTCCTGTCTCTATACATCCCCGAAAACATTGTGCTGAATAATTTGGAACATATTTCGCTATCCTTGCTGGTACAAGGTACCATCTTGTTAGTAATTTATAATTAGCCTCAACCGCTAATATATTAGGGCAGGCTGATTTTGTTGTTATCCATATTTGATTCCATTCTGAGTTTTCTAATTCTCTTTGTAAGTCTTCTTCCCATTTTCGAACATAGTGTGGTTTGCCCGCGTCTACTTGGGTCAGTAATTGAGAATATAAGGTAGATATTGCTCCCTTTGTGTGTGGATCTTTCTTACATATTGTTTCAAAATTAGTCATTTGGGATGTTGGGGTAGAAGAATTTAAAAATGGTGTGAATTTTTTTTTATTTGAAGATATCTGAATAGTTCTGATTGTGGTAAGCCATAAGTTTTTCATAGGGTCGGGAATGGGATAAACGATGATGTTGACACAAATTTATACATATAAAGAATGTCTCTAGATGTCCATTCTCTAAAAGATTTGGGAGAGACCCATGCTGGATAAAATGCGGGGTTTTTGTAAAATGAGAGTAGCGGATTATGTAGAGATTGTAGTTGGTATTTAATTTTCGACCTATCCCAGAGGGAGATAAAATGTTTGGTGATAGGACTTTGTATATTTTTGCGTTTTTTTGGGGGGGATCCAAAGTAAGTTCGAGACTGAAATTAGATCACTCTCAGCAGCTTCTATTAATACCCATAGTGGGATTTCTTTTTTTGCATGGTATTTACTAAGGCTAGCAATGTGTGCTGCCTTATAGTAACTTGCAAAATTGGGGCAGCCTAAGCCCCCGTGTACTTTGGGTAGGAAAAGTGTGCGTTGTTGTATTCTCGGTTTGGTAGAACCCCAAATGAATACTGATACTTTTTTCTGTAGTATCCTTAGATAGTACGCTGGTATCGGAATTGGCAAGACTCTGAATAAGTATAGTATTTTAGGCAATATCGTCATTTTTACCGTATTTATTCTTCCCATCCATGATATTGGGAGGTGGGCCCAGGAGTTCATTAAGTTTGTTAGATGTTTCAATATCTGGATAGTTATGAGAGAATAAATCCGAGGGGGATGCTGTAAGCTTAATGCCTAGGTATGATATTGCTCCCTCAGTCCATGTGTATGGGCTACCTATTTTGGCGGCCGATAATTCAATACTTGATAGAGATATGTTCATTACTGAACTCTTCTTGGAATTGATAACTAGGCCTGAAAGAGTAGCAAATTTATTAAGAATTGGGGTTAGATTGGGACCAGATATTTGTGGGGATGAAAGAAATAGGAGGATATCATCTGCAAATAAGCATATTTTGTGCTGGTAACCTCCTACTTCTATTCCTGTTATTGCGGGTTCTAGTCTAATTAGTTGTGCAAGTGGTTCTATGAGTAAAGCGAATAATAATGGTGAGAGTGGACAGCCTTGTCTTGTACCCCTCTCAATATCAAAGGGTTCCGACCTATATCCTGCATATCTTACGTACGCTTTTGGCTTATCATAAATTGCTTTGATCCAAGTCATAAAATTTGGGCCAAATCCACATTTTTGTAATGTATAGGTCATGTAAGTCCAGGATACTGAGTCAAAGGCCCTTCTGACATCGAGAGAAAGCAGGCAGGAATTTTACGCTTTTTCGCTATTTGTGCTAAGAGGACTGCTCTTCTAACATTATCACCTGCTTGACGTGAGGGCATGAATCCTACCTGATCACGATGTACAAGTGTTCCTATGATTGTGTTTAGACGTGTTGCTAATATTTTTGTCAGTATTTTAATATCCACATTTAACATGGAAATGGGACGATAGTTACTGCTAAGTGTATCATCAGTGTGTGGTTTTGGAATCATACATATAATTGCCATCAAGGATTCTTGCCTAAATGTAACCATCTGGCCCAGGTCTTGTATTCATTTTTAATTCCTTTATGGCTGTGATGACTTCATCATTTGAAACTGATTTTTCTAACAATGTCTTTTGAGATTCCGTCATATGAGGGAGACTAATTTGTGAGAAAAATGAATCAGCTTCAGAGGTGTTAAATGAATTTGTTTCCTTGTATTGGGATTTTAGATAGGTGCTGAATTTTTGGACTATTTTTTGTGGATTGCTAGTGTATAGATTATTGGCCAATTTGAGCTTGATAGGTTTGTAGGATCTATTGATGGATTTTAGTGCTTTTGCTAGAAGTGTACCCGGTTTGTTGGATTTCATATAAAATGAATGATTAGTTTTACGTAACATTTTTTCCGCTGAGTCTGTAAGGAAGAGGTCGTATTCTAAGCGAGCTTTCTCGAGACGTGTTTTTGCAGAGGGGGTAGGATTATTCTGAAAGGCCATAAATGCAGTGTTAAATTATTTTTCTAGTTTTTGTGAGAGTGTTTTAAGTTCTCTTTTCAGGATCTCCAATTGTTGTTGACAAATTCCCCTGAGTACTGGCTTATGTGCTTCCCAGAGTGTGAGTGAAGAGATTTCTGAGCTAGTGTTATGTTTCAAATAATCTGTTAGTTCACGTTCTATCTGTTTGCGGTAAGATGGGTGTTTGAGTAGCACGTCTGGAAGGTACCATGATGGATAGAGGCTATGGTAATATATACCGCGTCATGGTCAGACCATGGGATGGGGATAATGGTAGAAGATATTATCTCTGGGACCATTCCTATTGTTGTGAGAATATGGTCTATTCTGCTGAATGTTTGATGAGGATTAGAGTAATACGTGTAGTTCCTTTTTGTTGGGTTGGATTCTCTCCAAGTGTCAACCAAATTGTATTTAGATAGAAGCTGAGAGAGTGTCCATTTGGATTGATGATTTGATGGGGTATAAGGGGATCTATCAAGGAATGGAAGAAGGACATTATTTGAATCCCCACACACAAAAAGAGTTCCTCTCTTATGTGTGTTAATTACTTGAAAGAGATGAGATAGAAATGGTAAGGGTTTAAGATTAGGAGCGTAATAGGAGACTATAGTTACTGCTGTGTCCATGATATGTCCTGTTAGGATGAGGTAGCGACCTTCTGGATCTTTTATTTCAGATTGCAACGTGAATGGAGTGGTGCGATGAAATGCTATAAGCGTACCTCTCTGTTTTGTGTTGGCTGAGGCTGTGTATACTTGGGGGTAGGAGTTACTGAAAAATTTGGGAGTAAGGGTTGGTGTAAAGTGTGTTTCTTGCAAGCACACAATATGAGCTTTCTTAGATTGGAATGACCTGAAGGCTTTAGTACGTTTTTGTGGCACATTAAGACCTTGGACATTCAATGAGATAATATTTAAAGGGTCCATGGCAAGTGACACAAAAAGCTATTCTTACATGTAGCCTTAATGCAACGGTCTCCGAGTCCAACCCGCACGGACAAGAAAGAAAGAAAGTAAAGAAAGGATCCCGAGTGATCCGACTTAAATGAAAAATAAGAATTAGATAAGATTATACAACACATAAACATTTTTAAGATGTTAAAGTTTTCGTAGTTTGCCCGTGATAGGGGGTAAAGACCCCCCTCAGGGGACAAGGAGCTTTCGTCGAATCCTCACATATTAGTGCAGGGGTACGAGGAAAGCTTGGTGGGGCACATGTGGTTTCCATGCTGTGGGGTGCCGCCCTAAAAAAAAATATATATATACATCATAGGGATGTATGATTCTAAGCCCTATCTATGCTTGTAAAAGTTGTCTAAAACTAGTAATTAATCCATCGGATAGAGAGGGGAAAAAAATATATATAACCATTGGTAGTGTGCCTAGGAGATATAGATTATTAATTTTAACCCAATTGGTTCTAAAAAGTTGTCTCAGTGTGTAAATACATACCTAGGTGAAGAAAATCAGCCTATTAAATAAAAACTGTATTTTTCTATTCACTTCAAACTATAACTAATAACTAATAACTCAGAACTAATAAATAATAACTAATAAGTTCTCTATTTATATTGAGACCTATATTGAGTAATAAATAATTGAATTATAATTGAAATATAATTGAAGATACCAAAAAAAAAAAAAATGTTACTTTTTAAATAGAGAAAAGAGAAATGTCTCTATAAAATGTTTCCAATGAGTTCTTCAGTTTTGTGGTTTGGCGTGTTTGTGTTGGAGCAGGGGTTTTGAGTATTCGAGGTGCTTCTATTATAGATGTTCTTTGGTGGATTTGTCATGTTTACAGTTTATATTCATCAAACTTTTTCATCTCTCATCCAGGCTTCTTCTCAATCTCACCACTCTATATCATGCACTCCCTACTTTTCCTTCTCACAGTTGCATCCTCTCTCCTTAAATTCTCTCTCCTTCACCCCTCTTCTCCCCCCCCACAGCTTATATATATATCACCCTCACTCCTGTCCTCGCCTTATTACTGCACGCATCAGCTCCTGCTAATTCTGAGCACATATACCAATAAAACCTGCAGGACACCGGTACATGTCCCCCCACATAAGTCACACTCCCATATCACCTTTCTCACCCTTCTGCTTCTCCTAATTTCTGGCCAAAGCCATCCATAACTCTGCCCCCAGCTACATCAATAACCTAGTCCCAAAATACCAACCAAGCCACTCTCTTCGGTCCTCCCAAGACCTCCTGCTCTCTAGCTCCCTTGTCACCTCCTCCCATGCTCGCCTCCAAGATTTCTCCAGAGCTTCTCCCATCCTTTGGAACTCCCTACCCCAATCTGTTCGACTGTCCTCTAATCTACCCATCTTTAGACGATCCCTGAAAACCCTTCTCTTCAAAGAAGCCTATCCTGCTTCTAACTAAAACTGTTTTACTTCCTCCATCAGCTCAGACTCACAGCTATTACCTTTTGTATCATTTGACCCTCCCTTTTTAGATTGTAAGCTCTAATGAGCAGGGCCCTCCCATTCCTCTTGTACCAAATTGTAATTTAACTGTAATGTCTGCCTTTATTTTGTTAAGCGCTGTGCAAACTGTTGGCGCTAAATAAATCCTGTATAATAATAATAATAATATATAAATGTACATAGCTGTACAAAAATATGTACCAGAAAAATACTTAAATAATTAAAATGCATGAGTGATAATGTGTGCAAATGTATGTGTGCAGATTGATGCATGTGTGTAAGAGTGTAGGTCAGTGTGTTGGTGTATATGTGTGTGTATGTGTGTGTATATGTTGGCATATGTATGTGTGAAGATGTACAGTATGTGTGAGTGTATGTGTAGATATGAGACTTGTGAAATAACGCAGTGATTCCCTGTTACCTAAGCTGAAGATCGTTGTGACCTGTAAAGATCTGATCCCCATAGTTATGGCATGTGGAGTGAAGTGTCGGCCAGAAAAAATTACCAAAAAATTAGGTCATAAATTGCATTTATGTGCCCAGAAATTAACTTTAATGTATTTTTTACGGAAATGTTGCCTTTCATAAACAGTTGCGCTAATGTCATGTAACATAAAAAAAATTGAATTACCAACATTTATTCTCTAGGGTGTCTGCTTTAAAAAAAAAAAATACATATTTTGGGGGATTTAAGTAATCTTCAGGCCTAAAATAAGTTTTTTAAAACATGTAAACAAAAAATTTTTAAATGTAAAAAATGGCTCCAGGACTGCAGTTGTGGAGGGGTGGTGGGAGGACGGTAGGTGGAGGGGGTGGTGGGAGGAGGTGGCGGGAGGACGGTATGGCAAAATGCACCTTAGCCTAAGTAGATAAAAATCCTTCCACAGGTCCTGCTGGGAAAAAAATAATAAATGCACTTTTTTTTCAGCAAAAATATGTGCATGTATTATTTTTCCTTAAAAAGTAAACTTATCCTTTAAAACCCTCATTCAGAAAGTCATGATTAATCAATCTCAGAATACAGTAGACCTGATAGGCTGCCTAATGGCCAACTGAACGAGAGCGCACAGCAGGCTGACAACAACGTTGATGTAATTGCAAGGCAGCAGCTTGGTTTTGTCAGCTGAAAACAGGAAGTGCTGTTACTGACAGAATTTCAAGGTAAGAAGCTTTGCAACAGATTCACCAAAAAATATTTCCTCTAATTGTTTTTACCTTAATGCATTCTCTTCATTAAGGTAAAAACTCCCCACTTCTTGTTCGCATCATGAAACTTACTTGCCTTCTTTACAGGATCCAGCGCTGTCCTGGCTGCAGCACTGTTCTCCTCTCTTCCTGGTTTCACAGGCAGCATCGGAAGACAAAATAGTCCTGCTGCCAGTCAAATTCCTGTGAATAGCAAGAGGGGGTGGGGCTTACCAGGGCTGTGTGTATCTGTGAATGCACACAGCCCAGATCGGGCGCACCCCTCAGCACCGCGTTTGCTGTGTGGGCACCGGAAAGAGAGGAGGAAAGGGAAGCACTGGCGGTTACCTGCCAAAGAGGAGGTAAGGGACTGCTCTGTGCAATATCATTGCACTGAGCAGGTAAGTGTAATATCTTTTTTTTTATTTAAGCCTGAAAAAAGCCTTTAATGCCACTTTTAGGCATACAGTAAAGATTGGGCAGACACACCCCTTGAAGATAATTAATATTTCCTATTATTTTGTTACAGGATGCATTTATATACACATCTTCCTATCAGACAGTACATTGGGATACACCTCTTCTTGCAGTATTACAGTATCTATCTGGCATCAGCATCAGGCTACTTGTATAGCTGTCAGGCAGTGCAGCAACATAAATGCTTTGGGGGGCAATGCACATTATTTTAGAATAAAGCACTTTATATTTAGGATAGAAATCATGCTTACTTACATACTGACTGACAGATATCCCTGCACAATTCACATATATCTAGTCTTATTACTATTTATTTGCTAAAGGTATTTATATGACCCCAACACTTTATATAGTGCATGTACATTCATATTAGTCCAGGAGCTTACAATCTAAGGTCCCCACATCAAATGCATACATTAACATACTAGGACAAATTTACCCCCCATCACATCTTTGGGTGTGGGGGGAAATCCATACAAGCACAGGCAAAACATGCAAATTCAATGCAGTCTCAAGGTTGTCAATTTAACTTAGGACCAGTGGTGTTGCGTCCATAAGGGTGCACAGGCACCGCCCCCTCTTTCCTGCCACCCCTCTATCACCAATAGATAGATTCAAGCATTGCATGAATCTATCTATGGCTGCCGCTGCCACTCCCTATTCAGGCACTCAGCCCCTTTTCGGGCGCCTGAATTACAGCGGTGGGGGTGTTTTTGAAGCACCTGATTAGAGCCATAGGCTCTAATAGGTGTCAAAAAAGGTAAACAGCTAGCGCCATGCTTGGCGCTCGCAGTTCAACCAACTGTGTTAGAAAAGCGAATGAATATTCGCTTTCCTAATACTGAACCGCCTCTCCGCCAATCAGGTGCTCGGGTCTGTTACCCTTCATCTGATTGGCTTAAACGACAGGCGCTGTGATTGGACGCCTATCAGGCGTCCAATCATAGCAGAGGACAGGAAGAGAGGATGGGAGAAGACATCGAGGGGCATGGAGGACACCGCTCGCTGCCTGCCGCCGTCACCCGCTGCCCCACCGAGACAGGGTAAATGCTTGGCAGACAGCGGGTGGGTGGGCAAATTGACAGCATTTTATGAGCACAGTATGAGCATTTGATGGCACAGTAGCAGCATTTGATGGCACAGTGGGAGCATTTGATGGGCACAGTGGCTGCGTTTGATGGCACAGTGGCTGTGTTTAATGGTTCAGTGGTGGCAATTGATGGGCACAGTGGCTGTGTTTGATGGCACAGTGGCGGCAATTGATGGGCACAGTGGCGGCAATTGATGGGCACAGTGGCTGCATTTGATGGGCACAGTGGCGAAATTTGATGGGCACAGTGGCGAAATTTGATGGGCACAGTGACTGCGTTTGAAGGCACAGTGACTGCGTTTGATGGACACTGTGGCGGCAGTTGATGGGCACAGTGCCTGCGTTTGATGGAACAGTGGCTGCGTTTGATGGCACAGTTGCAGAAATTGATAGGCACAGTGGCTGCGTTTGATGTACAGTGAGGCTGCAATTGATGGGGTTTTTTTTTCAACATTTTTCAGTTTATTTGCGCCCCCCCCAATTTTTTTTTAGCACCAGCCGCTACTGCTTAGGACCCTAGTGCTTCTAGGCAGAAGTGAGCCAATGGGTTTCACAATTCATACACGCCTGCCAAATAGGCATTCTTCACATCCAGGCATCATATTGTATATACGTGTGAATTTTGCAGTAGCCAATGGTGTACCTAAAGTATTTGTAAAGTCTCAAGCCCTGTACACACGGCCGAGAATCTCGTCAGGAAAAAACCCGTCGTTTTTCCTGACGAGATTCTTGACAAGAATCTTGTCCCGGCCGAGTGTACACACGTATCTTTCAAAAGAATCGCCGTTCTTTTGAATGGCACGAACGCGGTGACGTCATCGACTACGACGAGCGTGCGCTCGTCACATTCAATGCCGTCGCCGCCATCTTGCTACACCCTACCTTTGCCTAGGAAGCTACCGCGCATGCGTCAAAGTCATTTCTAGCATGCGCTGGTTTCCACGGCGACAGGTAAGTGTACACACGCTCGGGGTTCTCGTCGGGAAACAGGCCGACGAGAATCCCGACGAGAAAAAAGAAAGCAGGTCTTCTTTTTTTCTTGTCGAGATTCTGGTCAGTTTTCCTGATGAGAAACCTGAAAGCCTCGTACACACGGCCGGTTTTCTCGGCAAGAAAGCTCTGCAAGCAGTTTTGTCGGTTCTTGCCAAAAAAAACGGCTGTGTGTACGCGGCTTCAAGGTTTTTCACCTTAATGCCTTCTATGCATTAAGGTGAAAAACCTTCTTTGCTGCTGCCCCCAGAGCCCCCATTTTTCTTACCTGAGCCCATATGATCCAGTAATGTGCACGAGCCCAGTGGCCCCACCCGCTGTCTCGGTCCTCATTGGATAGATTGATAGCAGCAGGAGCCATTGGCTCTCACTGCTGTCAGTCAAATCCAGTGACAAGGGAGCAGGGGGGGGGCAAGTCCTGCTGTCTGTGTCAAAGGATGCAGCAGCGGGACTCAGGAGCGTGCCCATGCAGGTGCCCCCATGGAAAGCAGTTCTCTGTGGGTACAACCGATGAAGAGGAGGTGTCAGGAGAGCTAGTGGGGCCCCCAGAAGAATAGGATCGGGGCTGCTCTGTGCAAACAGCTTGCACAGAACAGGTAAGTATAACATGTTTTTTAAAAGTTGTATTTAAACAAAGTGAACCATTGCAATCACTTAATGCTGGTACAAAGAGTTGCATCATCTCCCAGGACTAAGGGTACGTTTTCAAAGGCTGTCTTTGTCATTGTTGGTGCCTATAGGATAGTAATAGATTTCAAAGATTGACACTGATGCAGATTGTATTTTAATTCCTATGACTTTATTTCATTTAACATCTGTTAACAACTAAGTAACATTTGTCTACTGCTCTTGGGAAATATTCTCCTCAGCTCAAGGAACATTGACCCCATTTTACCAATGGGAGAAAGATTAAAAACATTGTAACGTTATACCTGTAGTGTTTCTACACTTTTAGTATTCACACATTCTGAGCCCATACAAATTGTATCCATTTTATACCCAGTAGATACATACTGGAATGTTAAGTCAATAAATTAATTTAATTTGCTGCTTAAAGTTTTGCAATATTGCTTAAATGTTTTATAGACAGATACCTAAATTACAGAACCTAAACTATAAGGACTATAAGGTTGAAACTATAATGCTCAATTAGAGATCTGCCAAAGTAAATTGGTGGGCTAGAACATGTCAGGTTTTTCAAGGAATAATGAGGATCATCAAAGTCATATTACTTTCTCTTTTTTTATGGACATTTTCTGCCAAACTCAGATAGGGGCAAATTATTATTTTTTTCTGTGTGGTAGGTGAGATTACTGTCTTACATCAAAAATAGATTCACTTCGGGTTTCAATAATTCAACCAAATTATGACCTGTCATCTAATGATCTTTCTAATCTCTGACAGATTGTAATCAATCTAGACAAGATATTTTGTCCAAGTAAATTACATTAAATAACCCTTTTGTTTCTGAATAGTTATGTAGTCTATATTAAGCACCACAAACATATTGTACGTGATCTGCATCTAAGCTGTTCATTCTCTGTTATTTATATCCAGACCAGACTTAAAATACCTAAAATTAGTTTAGAAAATTATTTGTGCTGTAGCTGTGCATAATGCAAATTAAAAAATTTGAAATCTTTATGAATTATTTCCGAAAATACATTGTTTACAAATTTAGTAAAAGTGTTTTTCTTTTATTAGTATAGAAATGTGCTGTTATAGTTTAGCAGAATATACATATTTGGTTCCTGTTTAAAATAAATAATAATTTTTCTTTAAAAAATAAAAAATATTTTAGATAGAATTGTTTTCCCATTTCATGGTGTATATTTACTATACTTTACTATGCTGGGTAAGAACTATACTTTACACCAGGCTTTTTCCACCTTTTAACCCTAGATGAACCCCAAAAATAATTTTCCTGTCTCAAGGAACCCTTACTAAAACCAATTTATCAGGGCTCAATAGGAACAATGCCCCTTATATTGGTGGTCAATAGGAAGAATGTCCCCCTAAAGTGGTTCTCAGAATTCCACACTTAAAGAAAGCTAAAAAGATATTTGGTGTCATGCTGCTGGCTTTGCTAAGTGATGCTGAACCTTGAACTCTTTAGGCATCATCAAATAGGTGGTTCATCAGCCACAGCTCAAGGAACCCATAGCAACCTCTGGAGGAACCCCAGGGTTCCACAGAACCCTGATTGAGAATGACAGCTTTACATAATATTACTATATTTTATATTAGCCTAACTTTTTCTTTGTTTTCATGCCCATTTTTTTTTACAGCAAAATGGCAGTAGTTTTTGCTCCTAATTTAAGTTTCTTATCTACCTAAGAACTAAAGAAATATAATTAAAAGAATTTCTGTGGATTAAAAAATATCTTAAAACTGACCAAGACCAAGAACATAAAGGCTTCTTCAAGAGTACATAGCAACCATGTTTTTGGCCTGAGAGTGCTATCTTTTCCTACGCATTTTATATGTACTTCTAATGCAGGCTGTTCCAACTCCTTCTCAAAGGTACATAGCAGCCATTTTTTTGGAGGACTCTTAATGTGCCCCTTTCCTTCTCTTCTGCTAATCCTGCTTAAGAATCAGGAGCATTGGGATGGGGTGCTGGCACTGGGGAGGAGATTATAAAAACAAACGTCTGCTTGCCCTTCAATAGCACAGGGGAAAAATTTAAGCGGTATTACCGGTAAATCCAAAACCAAAAATGTAATATATTGCAGCTTACCAAGCATTGGATGTTGTGGCTCCACTTGTTTTCTTATTTTTTGGGGGGGCTTTTTCCCCTCCATTTTCACTTGGTAATCAGGCCAGTAATACACCTTCTGTCTCAGGGTGCGGGTTTCCCTGCATCCAATTCGCATGACAGGAGAGTGTTTGGATTCACACATCCCCGGGACGGCCACGGAGCGCACAGCAGAAGAATCCTGTGTGTCTTTGGCTCTGTTTCAGGTCCAAATTCAGCCTAAAATTTGGACCTAATTTGGACCTGAAAGGGTGAACGGTGACACACCGGACCCCCTGCTGCGAGCTGCTCCGTACGCAGTGTGAACCCAGCATTAATTAGGAATTAGGGGGGATTTAGCCCTTTAAAGTCTCACCTGCCTTACATTTAAGCTGGGTGACTCGATGCACAGTATATACATCATATATCCACCCTGGTATTTAGCCACATTTTAAACAAGACACAATATTTAAGCATTTGTAGTAGCCTGCATTTTAAACAGGACACACTCCAGACAGATTTAAATGTAAAAAATCAACATTAAAATGTAATTATTTTACACTACATACACAGTATTGAATCACTTACTAGGATGTATTTTAAACAGTCAGCTTCTAATAAAAAAACAAAAAAACAATATTAAAATGTATATATTTTACAAAAAGCCATACACATATTATAGTGACTTTGTACACATATTTAAGCACTTGTAGTAGGCCACATCTTGAACAGGACACACACCCATCACCTTTGAATTAACCTCCTGTGGACCAGCCACTGTACATTTACAGCTGTTTCTCTCCACTATTCTCTCCACTATTGTTTTGGGAGGATGTAACAGTATTTTTGTAACAGTTTTTTGATCGCACTGAACACAGTAATGATTGGTAATGATTAAGCACAAGATGTTTGTGTGAAATGCGTCTACGTGACCTCGTGTTGGTGTCTTTGTTGTTATCACTTTGAACAATAAAAGGCAACCGGGCTGGCACTCTATGAGACATTCCACCTCAGGTTATCATCATACACCTGGAGCAGCGGCTCTTCTTCTTTGCACTGAACACAGTGGATCACAGGCAAAAGGTACAGTGGGGAAAAAAAATATTTTATCCCCTGCAGATTTTGTAAGTTTGCCCACTTACAAAAAAATGAAGGGTCTATTATTTTTATCATGAGTCTACCTTAAATGATAGAGACAGGATATCGACCAAAAATACAGAAAAAACTCATGATACAAATGTTCTAAATTAAATTGCAGTTCAGAGAGTAAAATACGTATTTGATCCCCAAGAAAAACATGAATTAGTACTTTGTGGAGAAACCCTTTGTCAGAAAGGCTTCTGTCAGTAGACAGAATAATAGTGGCAGACAAATCCCTGTTCCTCGAATCTGTGGAAGAAGAGGCGCGTTAGCGCGTGTTAACGTGCAAACACATATGAGCATGCGCAGGTGAGCCAATATGCGCTGGAATGCAAACAAATGTGTGCATGTGCACACAAATGTGTGTGGCACATCTTGTAACAAATAAGAGCGCCAAATGGGCTATTTAAGCTGGGTCAGCACCCAGGATCAGTGCTGTCCCATCTACAGTGTTCTGTGATTGTCCTGTTCCCTGTTACCTGCATCTGCTCTTGAAATACTGACCTGGCTTGCTCCTGACTGTTCCTGTTCTCCACCGGCATCGACCCTGGCTTGTTCTTTGCCCATTCTCTTTTCCACGCATCTGTACTTGAAAGGTTTCTTGGCTATCGCTTAGCAACTCAAAGTTTCAGCTCCCTCCATACATTTTATATAGGATTAAGGTCTAAAGACTGGCTAGGCCACTCCATGACCTTAATATGCTTCTTCTTGAGCCACTCCTTTGTTGCCTTGGCAGTATATTTTTGGTCATTGCCATGCTGAAAGACCCATCCATGACCCATCTTCAGTGTTTTGGCTGAGGGAAGAAGGTTCTCATTCCAGATTTTCTTGAGGGGAACTCGCCATTTTTGGAGGAAGAAAAATACTGACTATGACCCTAAGAACACCATCCATACAGTCAAGCACAGAGGTGGAAACATGCTTTGGTGCTGTTTCTCTACTAAAAGATACAGGCGGACTTTGCTGCATTGAGGAGCCAATGGACGGGGCGATGTATTGTAAAATCTTGGATGAGAACCTTCTTCCCTCAGCCAGAACACTGAAGATGGGTCGTGGATGGGTCTTCCAGCATGACAATGACCCAAAACATACTGCCAAGGAAACAACGGAGTGGCTCAAGAAGAAGCACATTAAGGTCATGGAGTGGCCAAGTTAGTCTCCAGACCTTAATCCTATAAAAAAAATGTATGGAGAGAGCTGAAACTTCAAGTTGCCAAAAGACAGGCAAGAAACCTTAAGGATTTAGAGAAGAGTAAATCAAAATCCCTCCTGAGATGTGTGCATACCTGGTCACCACCTACAAGAAACGTCTTACCTCTGTGCTTGCCAACAAGGGTTTCTCCACCAAGTACTAAGTCATATTTTGGCTGTGACCAATCACACATCACAGAACATAAACAAAGTCTGTTGCTAGCAGCCATGTCTCACTTACTCGCTAGTGATGAGGAAACTGATTGGCGTGTGAGAGTAAATACAGCCCCCTGATACCAGCCAGCACCCAAGTGCCAACAGTAATAAAAGGGTTCCATCTTGTCTCCGATCTGAGCTGTATATAGACACTTCACCTCCCTTATCCTGCACATCTGTACATTTACCATCTCCATCCTCCCACAATATGTTACCTTGTACATTAACCCCTTCACCTCCTGATCCATCTGTGTATGAACTGTACATTTAAAGGAGAAGTCCAACCTGAGCTCATTTGACTGGGCTTCTCCTATGGGTCACAGAAGTGCAATTCGTTTTGCAATCCTATGACTCGTTTTCAGCAGAGAGCGGGCTGAAGTCTGATATCTGCTGATTCCACACAGATCA
This sequence comes from Rana muscosa, assembly GCA_029206835.1. Lineage (NCBI taxonomy): Eukaryota > Metazoa > Chordata > Amphibia > Anura > Ranidae > Rana > Rana muscosa. The sequence goes on from CM055118.1 coordinate 727,687,504, forward strand.
GTCCAGGCACCGCTGCATCCCGGCTCTGGGAGTCTGGATCCACCAGGTGCCTGGACTGATGGCCATCTCAGTCTCTCAGCAAGCCACTGAGAGGCTGAGACGTTTGCTCTCCATCCTTCCACAGCTCAGCGCTCCAGTGAGCATGGAGGAGCAGAGCAGGAGAGCTGCTGATTGACAGGCAGCAGCTCTCGGCTCGGGGAGGTAAGAGAACCAAGCATTCGGCGGTGTTCGATGGCTCGGTTCTCAGTGCAGAGGCTGCGGGGGACAGGTGCAGCATCGGACCGATTCTGCATCCACTTAGGTAAGTATGATTATGGGAAAAAAAATCCCATACTCCCATCGAACTCTTTTAATGTATCTAGTGCACCATTACTAAGCTCCACGTTTTAACAGATTTAATACTGGCATGTTTCTTCATTTGGATACAAAGTTATTGTCAGTCAAAGTATCACAGTGCTAAAAACTGAAAATGGCCTGGTAATGAAGGTGGTGAAGCATGCCGTTACTGAGGTGGCAAAAAAATTAACATTTGAGTGTATTCCACAGAAAAAAAAGCCCCCAAAATATTGTAGTAATGCTGTGCAAAGTATTTAAGCACTTATACTAGGCCACATGGTGAACAGGACACACACTATCCAGCTTAAAAAAAATCAAATGTAAATTGTATTCTTTTCACTGATAAAAGCTTCCGAAATATAGTAGCAACAATGTGCAAAGTATTTAAGCACTTGTACTAGGCTCCATTTTCTGAGTGAAAGACCAACCAGGTTTAGTCAAGAAATTTAAATTACACTATTTGACAAAAGAAAGCCAGAGACTGTACAGACAGGATGTATGTGGCTATAGCAGTGTGCATTTTCAAAGTGGGGAACTAAGCAGGCTTATTGTGAAATTTACATTGCAGTGAACTGTGCAAGTCAGTGGTCCAGTCTGGAAAATCAAGGTAGAAAGAGAGACACATTGCAGGCTTATTGTGAAATTAAAATAACAGTGTACCGTGCAATCAAATGGTCAAGTCTCGACAACTAATTGACAACTACATGTGCATTTTTTTATTTTCAGATGCAAAACCCGCTCGCCCCCATCTAACTGCAAGTGCAAAACCTTTGCCCCATCCTCTAGGCCTGTCTGGAATTTTGAACACAGGGGATTGCCTAACTTTATTAGTAGCTATTGGAATAGTGGGATTGAGGATTTGGTCCATTTAACAATGTGGTGATTTGATGCACTAAACTGTACTGCAGTGATGTACTGCATATAAAGGACAGCTTTGCCTGTGTCAGGAAAAAATTCACCTCTAGCTAAATGATATTAAATGATATTAAAGAAAAAAAAAGTCCTTCAAAAAATAGAAACAAAAACATCAAACCCCAACCTTAAAGAACTAAGCTCCAACTGTTTATGAACTTATTTAAGACTTAAATTAAAGTAAAAAAAACAAATATGAAAATATGAAAAAAACAATTCAACACCAAAAAATCAAGGAGGGGTGGAGGTTAGTCGACACACACAAAAAGGTATATCACCCTGAAAACTCTGTAATCTCTCTCCATCCACTCAGCTTTCAGGAATCAGCAAAAACACACAATGTGATCTTTCCTTAACTACTGCATGTCCCCTTCAACACACACTGATAAAAGGCTGTTGGGAACCCTAACTTTTATAGGTAGGTGGTGGTGCATAAGAAAACCCCCATGATTGGTACTTCTTAGCTACCTGTCAACAGTTCAGAGGCCACGCCAGTTAGTGCATTGTTAATAAATAGGTGCTATAGACGTGAATGGCTGCACCATTTACTTGAACAAAGAATGACTTGCGGTTGGGTTGATCTTATATTTGGGCATAAATCTGAAGCTGCTCCCTATAGAAGAACATAAAACTCCCTTGCATTCACGCTGGCAGCCTCTTCTCTGGGTGGGAAAAGTAATTTGAATAGATAGGCAGTTGCGGCCTGAACATTACTTACAACCTGTTCTTTGGCTCAGCCCACATGTTTAGCTTCGGCATTTTGGAAGCACTCAGCAGGATCTTAACCAACTTTCGAAGATAACTTGACAATTTAACCACTTGCCGACCACCGCACGACAATGTACGTCGCCAAAATTGCACGAGCAGGCAAATGGGCGTACCTGTACGTCCCTTTAAATTTGCAGCCCAGCGCAAAAATTTAACTCGCAGAGGTGATAAAATACCACCAAAATAAAGCTCTATTTGTGGGAAACTAGGACGTAAATTTTGTTAGGGACCCATGTCGCACGACCGCGCAATTGTCAGTTAAAGCGACGCAGTGCCGAATTGCAAAAAGTGCTCTGGTCTTTGGCCAGCCAAATGGTCCGGGGCTTAAGTGTTTGAAGTGGAGGTCCAGCTTTAAATTTTTTTTTTTAAATCAGCAGCTACAAACACTGTAGCTGCTGACTTTTAATAAGCACACTTACCTGTCCAAGGTGCCTGCGATGTCGGCCGCCCGAGGCCGATCCGTCGATCGTGGCAGGTCCCGGCGCTGCCATCCTCACTAAGGGAAAGAGGCAGTGGAGCCTTGCGGCTTCACTGCCCATTTCATACTGCGCATGCGCGAGTCGTGCAGCGCTTTGTGAATGGGCGGTGTGTCCTGTGTGTCCCAGAAGGCAGCGCGGCACCATTTCCCAGGAGGAAATGCGAGGAGGAGAACACAGAACATCACCTCGGACGAGGAAGTGGCAGATTAGGACGATCTGCCTAGTAACAGCCATTTCTGGTAAGTATAATTTATTTTTTTCACATTTTTTGGAGTCTTTTTGGCAATTTTTTTTTTTGTTAGGGTGGACCTCCGCTTTAAAGAGTAGCTATGATGAAACACCAAAAAACATTATATGCATGTGTAGTTTTAAGACAAAAACAAAAAAAAATAACTTTTAGTTGAAAAGGGTTAAAATTTTGAACAATCGCTTTTGCTGTCTGCCCTTTCCATTTGCAGTGATAACTGCATAGGGTCAGATAAAAGAAAAAACAGAAATAGTAACCAATTCTATCCAAAACTAGAAAAAAAAAGCATGAGTTAAACTCTAATTTGGGTTACTTAGGAATAAAGGGGGTTCATTTAGAATGCTTTTTATTAAACAATTCTCTAATGTCTTGTGGCATACATATTCTTAGGGTATAATGTTTAAATAAATTAAAATCTTGGGCTTTGCTAAAATAACGTTTTGTGATATACTGTACGTGTGATTTAAGTAACAGCAATCATTTTACAGGTAGCACCATTTATTTCCTTGATGACATGTAATCATTTGTTTTATACGCATTTCTTTATAGTTTGATAGAATTCTATTGATATGTAATTCAAAAAAGCAAAAATGTACTTATAAAATTTCTAACTATATACTTATACAAAGAAAATAAATACACCAGCGCAAATAAATAAATAAACCTAACACAGAACTAATTAGTCTGAATAAACACAATAAGAAACAATTCCCATCCCAGCACTGGGCAATTTTCCAAGGTTCAGTTACAAAACTGAAGACCTACATCAATTAACTGAACAAAAAAGAACAGATGTTCAAGTCTACCATGAAACTGACAGCTATTTCTCTACAAGGGATGACACAGTTACATGTTACACAGTGCAAAAATTAAGCCTTTTTGTAAATTCCAATCTCAGCATTTGGCAAATGGTTTGCATATGTCATTAACTTGAAAACTAGTTAAGGAAGGGTGAAATGTTACAATAAAAACAACATGAAATCATTTAAGACCCAACAAATAAATGATATACTGTATAACTTGAACTTTGATTATTAACAAATTGAGTAAGTAAAAAAAACTTGGGAATGACACCATTCCTGGAATATTCTTTAAAAGGTTTGCCAGACATTTGCTCCCATCAGTATTTTCTGCTTAACCTGATTGATGATTTAAAGTAAAATTAACCCTTTCATAACCAAAGGTTAATGATGCCTGGATGTTCAGACTAAATTTAGCAGTATCATTATGCATTAATTAACTTGACAACAACTATATGACTAATTGTCCTATCTAAATAACTTTTTTAAAGGTATTTCAGGCTTCTTTTTTTTTTTTTTGGTACACCATTTTATTACATGCCCTACCCTTTTTTTAGTATAAGTTGACATATGAAAAAAATGTAAAAATGAAAATTTTGCTTATTTTACATATTTAGCATTTTAAATGGAGTGTAGAATCGTTAGATTATCTGTCATGTTTCTATTGCTGTCTGTATATCTGTTTGGGAAATGTATTCCCCACTTAGTCCTAATGACCATTGTCACAGAAGCAAAAGTAATAGGAAAGCCAAACTTTTAGAGTTGTCACCACAGCCAAGAGTAAGGGTAAATCATTCAAGTGAGATATCTTCTTATTTCCTGTTGTGTCTCCAGGATATAAAGTAAAGGAAAATCTCCACTGGAATAATGACTTAAAAAAAAAAATTCTATCCAAAACTAAAAAAAGGTGTATCTATATATACACAAGCAGGTTGTAATCAAGTTTTTTTATTTGTAAATCGTGTATTTTTTTTTACATACTGTAATTCACAGAAAAAGTGTTATGCCCCATACACATGGTCGGGATTTCCGACGGCAAAAAGTCAGTTGGAAATTCCGACGGGAAAATTGAGAACCTGCTCTCAATCAATTGCTGTCGGAATTTCCGACAGAAAAAGTCAGATGGAGCATTCACACGGTCAAAATTCCCGACCAAAAGCTCCCATCTGACTTTTTCTGTCGGGAATCCCGACTGTGTGTACGGGGCATTAGACTTTTTCTACACTTGAGGTTGGGGTACAGTAAAAACACACGTTTAAGCTACATTTTTGCTGCCCCCTAAGCTACAAAGAAAGCAGATGGGGTTTACATATGCCATAGCTGTGATGTCATGGCAAAAATGACATGCACTTGCTGGACAGTACCACCAACCGAACACAACCCATCCAACTGAATGGGGCCATGCTGAAACTTAATGTGGTATGGTGGTGCAGGTTTTTAGGAATTAAATGAAGCAGTGAGGAGGTGACATGACACCTCCTCGTGGTCTGTCAAAAGCCCTCTAAAAAAGCAATCCAACAAGCCTTTACTGTGTCACTCTCTATGTCCACAGAAAGCACACAGTGGTTGGTTTGAGTTGTAAACAAACCTTAAGTGGTTATCAAAAATGGGCTGTCACATAATCAATAACTACAGCTTATTTCTTGATTTTTTGTGTTAAACCTATGGATATCAGTGAAAGTGTGGAATCAGAACTTGAAGCAAACACAGTTGCAAGCTCTTAGAACATTCATCTTGGTTGCAGCTGTGAACTAACAGCACACGGAATTAAGCCTGAATATGTTAATTGTAAGACTGCAGATGTCAAAAAGTTTAGTTAGTAGGCCTAAAAAAACTGCTAGACCATGCATGCTTTGTGCATGGGTTGATTTACTAAAACTGGAGAGTGCAAATTTGCATAGAAACCAATCAGGTTCCAGTTTTATTTTTGTCACAGCTTAATTCAACAAGATGGAAGCTGATTGGCTACCATGTACAGCTGTATCAGATTTTGCACTCTCCAGGTTTAGTAAATCACTCCCTATGTGTGTTTTGTGATGTGTGTTCTCTGTGCTTAAGGCTGGGTTCACACTTGACAGCCGTCCTACTTTGGATCCGACTTTGCCCTGCGACATGAAGCCGACATATGTCCGACTTTCAATGAACGGGGATCCGACTTGGATCCCCGCCAATACCAGGCACTGTGTTTGGTGTGAATCTTGAGGGGGAACTCCACGCCAAATTTTAAATAAAAAACCGGCATGGTTCCCCCTCCAAGAGCATACCAGGCCCTTGGGTCTGGTATGGATTTTAAGGGGAACTCCCTACGCCCCCTACGCCGAAAAAGTGTCATGGGGGTCCCCCCAAAATCCAAACCAGACCCTTATCCGAGCAGGCAACCTGGCAGGCTGCAGGAAAAGAGGGGGGACAAGAGAGCGCCCCCCCTCCCTCCTGAACCGTACCAGGCCGCATGCCCTCAACATGGGGGGTTTGGTGCTTTGGGGCAGGGGGGCAACCTGCGGCCCCCCCACCCCAAAGCACCCTGCCCCCATGTTGATGAGGACAGGGCCTCTTCCCGACAACCCTGGCCGTTGGTTGTCGGGGTCTGTGGGCGGGGGCTTATCGGAATCCGGGAGCCCCCTTTAATAAGGGGGCCCCCAGATCCCGGCCCCCCACCCTATGTGAATGTGTATGGGGTACATCGTACCCCTACCCATTCACCTGGTGGAAAAAATGTCAATAAAAAAACACACACAGGTTTTTAAAGTAATTTATTGCACAGATCCGGGGGTCTTCTTCCGACTCCGGTGGAAGAAGACCCCCGGAGCTGTGCAATAAATTACTTTAAAAACCTGTGTGTGTTTTTTTTATTGACATTTTTTCCCACCAGGTGAATGGGTAGGGGTGGGGGGCCGGGATCTGGGGGCCCCCTTATTAAAGGGCTCCCGGATTCCGATAAGCCCCCGCCCGCAGATCCCGACAACCAACGGCCAGAGTTGTCGGGAAGAGGCCCTATCCTCATCAACATCGGGTCAGGGTGCTTTGGGGTGGGGGGCGCAGGTCACCCCCTGCCCCAAAGCACCAAACCCCCCATGTTGAGGGCATGCGGCCTGGTACGGTTCAGTAGGGAGGGGGGCCGCTCTCACTCCCCTCTTCTCCTGCGGCCTGCCAGGTTGCGTGCTCGGATAAGGGTCTGGTTTGGATTCTGGGGGGACCCCCACACCATTTTTTCAGCGTAGGGGTTCCCCATAAAATCCATACCAGTCCGAAGGGCCTGTTATGCTCTTGGAGGGGGAACCCATGCCGGTTTTTTATTTAAAATTTGGCGTGGAGTTCCCCCTCAAGGGCAGCAGAGCAGAAGTCGCATGCCAAAGTCGGATCATGCAAGACTGCGGTCCGACTTTGATCCGACTTCAATGATAGTCAATAGGCTGAAGTCGGATCAAAGTCGGACCAAAGTAGTACAGGGAGCATTTTCAAAGTCGGACCGACATGTGTCGGACCAGTTAAGACGGCTCCCATAGGGAAACATTGATTTTCACACGTCATGCGACATGAGCTCCCAATGTCAGAGCGTTTTTCGCCCCAGTGTGAACCCGGCCTTATACATGCGCTGTCTGTACTATGTGCTGTGTATATGTGTCTTCCGTGTAATGTACGTTTTGTGCTGTGTAAACTGTGTGTACTTTGTAGACATATGCGATTAGTTTCGTTTCGAAGCATCCGAAATACGAATTTATATGCTTCCGAATTTTACGAAATACGAAATTTCATTGACGAATTTCAGATCCGAATTTGAGAAAGGTATTTTTTGCTTTTTAAATTCATCATAACGAATGTTCGTATTTGTTACGAAAAGTTAACGAACCTAACGAAGATTTGTATTCAATCCAAATTGAATTTCGGACACAAATTACGAAATACGAACGGCTCGGGCTACAATACCTTTCTCAATATGGCAGTCGTCGACTCATTATACTCATTATGAGGGTCTCCCACCATCCCTGTGCTGTGCTGACTTCCTCCTGGGGCTGTACCCCTGCTGTGCTCTTTATGAGGGGCTCCCACCATTCCTGTGCTGTGCTCATTATGAGGGGCTCCCACCATCCCTTTGCTGTGCTCATTATGAGGGGCTCCCACCATCCCGGTGCTGTGTTCATTATGAGGGGCTCCCACCATCCCTGTGCTGTGCTGACTTCCTCCTGGGGCTGTACCCCTGCTGTGCTCATTATGAGGGGCTCCCACCATCCCTGTGCTGTGCTGACTTCCTCCTAGGGCTGTACCCCTGCTGTGCTCATTATGAGGGGCTCCCACCATCCCTGTGCTGTGCTGACTTCCTCCTGGGGCTGTGCCCCTGTTGTGCTCATTATGAGGGGCTCCCACCATCCCTGTTCTGTGCTGAGTTCCTGGGTTTGTTTGTAGCCCATTGCCGTTAGTTCGTATTTCATAATTTGTGTCCGAAATTAAATTTGGATTGAATTACGAATTTTCGTTAGGTTCGTTAACTTTTCGGAACAATTACGAACATTCGTTATGATGAATTTAAAAAGCAAACCCAGGAAGTCAGCAGCACTGCTGACTTCCTGGGTTTGCTTTTTAAATTCATCATAATGAACATTCGTAATTTTACGAAATGTTAGCGAATCTAACGAAAGTTTGTATTTCGTATGAATCCAAATTGAATTTCGTATGCAAATTACAAAATACGAAATAACGGCTAATACGAAACGGAACGGAACAAAACGAAACAAATTTATTGCCGGCGCCCATGTCTAGTACATTGTCCTGTGTGGTGTAAATAGGCTCAGCCCTTTTAATTCTTAGGTGTGCAGGAAGTAACATCATCTTCTTGAATAAGTGATTATTTGAAATCAGCTTTGCCATCACTGTATGTAATTCTTTTATTTGTTTTTTGCCCAACCAAAAGATATAGTAAACCTGTGTGTCTGAGGATTCCTTTTATAACAAAGATATTTTTCCAGCTGATACAGTACAGTCAGTATACTTCTGATTGGATTGGATGATCTTCAAGGTAAGTATGTAAGGAGTAAATGCTTTCAAGTTGTATCTCTTTATGTGGCTTATGTGGCCAATTGTTTTTGGTACCATAAAATTGAATATGTCTGTTGAGTTTCTTTCCTCTCCTCTGTCTATATAAAGTAATCAAGTACTGCCTAACCCTACGTTCACATCTATGGTTTTTTTTAGCGCATTTTGCAGTTTGCAGAATTGTATTACAGTCCATTTAACATGGTTTCCAATGGTATATGTTCACAGCTATGCATTTTTGGATTTTTTTACCATCGCAGATTGCGTTTTGCGTGTAATAGACTTTAATGGACTTGCACCAAGAACGCAAGTGTTCCATTTTTGATGCATTTTTACATACATTTTGAGTTTTGCATTTTTTTACTCTCCATAACAAACTGCGTATAGCTGGCTGTTAATCAGCGGGCTGGGGCTTAACAACTGATGAGTCATCAGCTTTCACTGGGGCTCTATGTCAAAAATTTACTTGGGGGTGGGATCTGGGGAACACCTTCCAGATTCCGAAAAGCCCCTGTCCACAGACCCCTACAACCACCCACGCCCACCAGGGTTGTGGGGAAGAGACCCTTGTCCCCATCAACATGGGGACAAGGTGCTTTGGGAGGGGGAGCCCCCCTGCCCCAAAGTGCCCCCCCAATGTTGAGGGTCTGTGGCCTGGTATGGTTCAGGCTCGCTCACCCCCTCCTTTTCAAGACCTGTTAGGCTGCATGCTTGGATAAGGGTCTGGTATGGATTTTGGGGGGACCCCACTCCATTTTTTTAATCCATTTTGGCATGGAGTTCCCCTCAAAATCCATACTAGACTTGAAGGGTCTGGTATTGATTGGGGGGGGCCCACACCATTTTTCCCCCTGATTTCTTTATTGTCTGCAATTCCTTTTTTTTACATTCAGCTGCCAACAGGGAACACATTGGGGCCAGTCCGCTTCTTAACAATCAGCTATTCACAGTTTGGTAAAAAAAAATGCAAAACGCATGAAAACTGTATGCAAATATACATCAAAAACACGGGTTTAAAAATGCAAAAGGCGCAGGAAAAAAGCAACAACCACAGCTGCATAGATGTGAACCAAGCGTTGTCATTATCTAGCCAACCTGCTGGTGGCACTGTTGTTCCCAGAGTCGAAGGATCCTGGTTGCCACCAGCAGATGTCTCCCAGCAGCCAGGCTTTCCAAGTAATTAGGCTGCACCTGACATGGTCTGCTGGGAGGTATTTATAGGAATTGTAAAGTAAGAAGTTTTTTTATCTTAATGCATTCTATGCATTAGGATAAAAAGCCTTCTGTGTACAGTAGCTGCCTCAGCACCCCCTAAGGCCCCTTTCACACTGGGGCGGGCAGGTGCGGTGGCGGTATAGCGGCGTGATTTTCAGCGCCGCTATACCATCGTTATCGCCGCGGTATGCGGCCGCTAGCGGGGTGAATTTAACCCCCGCTAGTGGCCGAAAAAGGGTTAATACCGCCCGCAAACCGCGGCTATTGCCGCGGTTTGCGGGCGGTATTACCGCGGTGTCCCATTGATTTCAATGGGCAGCCGCGGTAAAGGAGCGGTGAACACACCGCTCCTTCACCGCTGTAAAGATGCGGCTAGCAGGACTTTTGGAGCGGTCCTGCTAGCGCACCGCTTCAGTGTGAAAGCCTTCGGGCTTTCACATTGAAGAATACAGGGCACGATTTTTTCAGGTGGTATAACAGCGCTAATATTAGCGCTAAACCGCCTGAAAAACGTGCCAGTGTGAAAGGGGCCTAATACTTACCTGAGCCCCATCTCTGTCCAGAGATGTCCACGAGTGTCTCGGCCGTCCGAGACTATCCTTCCTGATTGGCTCAGACACTGCAGCAGCGCCATTGGCTCACGCTGCTGTCAAAGTCAGTCAGCCAATCAGGAGAGAGAGGGGGTGGGGCCAGATCGCAGCTCTGTGTCTGAATATATACACAGAGCTGCAGCTCGGCTTGGGTGCCCCCATAGTAAGCTGCTTGCTGTGGGGGCACTCCACAGAAGGGAGGGGCCAGGAGCATAGAAGAGGGACCCTAGAAAGGGAGAATCTGGGCTTCTCTGTGACAATCCACTGCACAGAGCAGGTAAGTATAAAATGTTTGTTATTTTTTTGGGAAAACAAGACTTTACAACCCCTTTAAGTCCGCGCAAAACTGAGGTTCAGGGCTTCAGTGTTCTTCCTGTGAGTCCCCGCCTGAACCTGATTCCTGCACTTGCTCCTATGCCTGATCTTGATCCATGTTCCTGGTTCTTGTGCCTGATCCTGTGACCTCCTCACTATACCCTGCTCTCTGCTTCCAGCTCCCAGTATCTTTCTCCCTGTTTCCCTTGTCTCACCCTGACCTTGCCCTGCTCGGGTGTGCCCCCTACACTTTGTACATAGTTAGATTATCATTTGAGTTCCTGCATTGTTATATTAATGTTGGAAGTGTGTAAATTACCCCAATTAACCTTTTTTAACCTTATTCAGCTTGGCTCCTGATTTCCTAAAGAACAGCACACTGACCTGGTTATCCTTCCTGGATACCTGCTTTTAAAATCTCTGACAAAAGTAGACACCACAAATGACCTGCTATTACCCCATTACCTATTGTCCAGAAAAGTCTCCTCCCATCTGAGTTTACTTCACTTACCAACTCTCAATCAAAGTGCCATCAGAGTGCTTTATTGGCCCGCAAGGCATTGCTTTTAAGCCCCAAGCCAAGAAGGGGCTTAATTTAAGGGGCTAATTTTCAAAAGGCAAATAGGTTGCTCACTTTGCAAGGGAAGTTCATATTCTAGAAACAAAAACACAGAGGAAAATTGTGAGTGCTTAAAGAACATATTAATTATTTGCCAATGTATTCTGATCAGCAACAAATATAAAAAATTTAAGTTAAACCTGAGTTAAACCTGAGTGGCTAAATTCAAGCATATTATTACTAATTATGGGATTCTGGGCAAAGTATTATTTCAAAGAGAACTTGAAAAAACTTAAGGATATAAAAAAATGTCGGAAACTTGTTAAGTTTCATTTTAAGAACACATTTCAGTTCTTTATTTAGTGTTTCCAATTTATTTGGGATAAGATCCACTTTACACAAATTGAAAATGCCAATACTTTTCATATTCTCTGCTTCTGGGGGACCCTCCTCCTTAAAAACAATTATTCCCACATGTTATGAGTATGAGAAATTTGAGGTTGGACCTTGGGGTCTCCTATCTCTGTAAGGGCCCCATCTCTCATCCCTCGGTTTTTTTATAAAACCTGATATCTCTTTCTCTAGGCTTTCCTGGGGAAAGGGTCAAAGGTAGGTATGACTGGTAATTAGGAGGTCTCTGTGAAGAATAAAGGCTCTGAAAATCACCATTACTCCTATGTATATCTCTTCCTTGATATATAGACTCCCCAAGTAGCTATTGCCAATTCCTTCATCCTCTAAATATAAAAGGGGTTTGAATCTATTGTGTTTTAACAATTCAGAATCCCTCCTCTTAGACAAGAAACTACCAACAGGCTCCCTAGCATCAGAGGAATCCCTTCTTATAGGGGATGAGTAATCTTTCCCAGATCTAGCTTGAAGAGATCTTGATCCCTGTCCAGCCTATTTTCATACATTCACTTCAACAAATTTCCCTCTTTTCTACCCTCAAAACTGGCTTTGGAACATCTGACTCAAGTTGCTTAACTTACAGATTGAGGACTGTTAGCATTGTCAATAGTGTAAATACCTGGATAGAAAACTGGTTACAAGAGCGTGTTCAAAGGATGATGATAAATAGCGTATCTTCGGAATAGTCTGAAGTTTTCAGCAGAGTGCTCCAAAACTCTGTCCTAGGACCAATTCTATTTACTGTATATACTCGAGTATAAGCCAAGTTTTTCTGCCCCTTTTTTTAGGGGGAAAATTACCCCCTCAGCTTATACTCGAGTCATGTTTTAACTTACTTGTCTCCAGTGTGGTTCCAGCAGTCACTCCGTCTCCGTATCGCGGCGCGCACTCCCGCTGTGTCCCGCTGTGATTATCTCCCGCTCGCCGTGTATTTCTCTTGCTGACAAAGCCGCCGCCGCCGACATAACTCCCACCCATGCTGTGACGCTGCTGTGCACTACGATTGGCTGCTGGGACTGCCATTTCCCAGCAGCCAGTGATCATTGTGGCTCATTGTCGGGAGATAAAACAGAGCGGAAGTGAGGCAAGAAATAAAGTACAGTACATTAATGTGGACACTCTGATTTTACATTGATGGGACACTCTGATTGGACACTGGGGACACTCTGATTGGACACTGATGGGGACACACTGATAAAAGACTGATGGGAACACACTGATAAAAGACTGATGGGAACACACTGATAAAAGACTGATGATGGTTCACCTTCCAGCAGGACAATGACCCTAAACATACAGTCAGAGCTACAATAAAATGGTTTAGTTCAAAAGCATATGCGTTAGAATGGCCCAGTCAAAGTCCAGACCTAAATCCAAATGGAGAATCTGTCAAAATTGCTGTTCACAGACACTCTCCATCTAATCTAACAGAGCTTGAGCTATTTTGCAAAGAAGAATGGGCAAAAATGTCACTCTCTAGATGTGCAAAGCAGGTAGAGACACCCCCAAAAACTTCTTCAAAGTATTAACTGAGGGGGGCTGAATACAAAGGCACGCCACACTTTTCACATACTTATTTGTAAAAAAAATTGAAAACCATTTATAATTTTCCTTCCACTTCACAACTATGTGCCACTTTGTGTTGGTATATCACATAAAATCCCAATAAAATACATTTACGTTTCTGGTTGTAACATGACAAAATGTGGAAAATTTCAAGGGGTATGAATATTTTTCAAGGCTTTGTATGTATGAACAAGGAGATGCGTTAATTGGTACCTGAATCCTACCACAAATACCTTGACATGTTCAGCAAACAGGGGCTGATACCCTTCCTTCACATCGGCCATATGATTGCCCGATTGAACTACTCCTGGGGGCCGAGATGCCCTTTGGGCGAATTTTTCCACTTTCTGAAAGAGAACAGGAGGCTCTAAAAGAGTATGTTGATAAAAATGTGGAAAAGGGTTTCATCTGCTCATCCAGAGCATCCGCAGGAATAGTCTTTGTACAGAAGAAAGATCACTCTCTACATCCATGCATAGATTACCGAGAACTCAACAAGATTACGGTAAAAGAAAAACCTGCCAATGATTGTACCTGAATTGTTCCAGAGATTAAGGTCTGCAATCATGTTCACCAAGTTGGATCTGCAAGGGGCCTACAATTTGGTTCGAATTCCTGAGGGGGATGAGTGGAAGACTGCCTTCTGTACCACATTCGGCCGCTTTGAAAACCTAATGATGCCCTTCAGTCTGTGCAATGCTCCCGCGACCTTCCAGCATTTCATTAATGATGTGTTTAAAGATTTCCTGCATGTCAAGAGAATTTTGTGTCAGCTCCACCAACATGGACTATATGCCAAGCATGAAAAATGCAAAGTCTGGTGATCCAGAAAGTAAGTTTGTTATTTTTCAACTTCCTTAAACAGACCAAGCTTTACAGCAAAGGTGGCAGTTAAAGGTTTGAGACAAATCATTTAACACTGACAGGGGTGCTTGCAAAGGTAAGCTTTTATTAATTTATGTCAAACATTTCTACCAAAAGAAAAAAAAACGACTTAAATAGTGCAAACTTAGGAATTTAGTTAGTCAAGTCTATCTAAATCTGCCTGTGCATCTATAGCTCTTTCATCTAGCGTGCAGACACCCTAAGACAAGAAGTAATAATAACAAAAAACAGGGATTACTGGGATTGTTTGGCACATTTATGTTATATGAAGTACTGTGCGGCATTATTATCAGTATTTCTGAGACAGGAAGTGTGTTACTGGCCAGATCACCAGGTGACGATCTAAGGACTGGTAAGCTGCAATATACAGTGCCTTGAAAATGTATTCCTACCCCTTGAAATCTTGCACATTTTGTCATGTTACAACCAAAAACGTAAATGTATTTTATTGGGAATTTATGTCATAGACCAACACAAAGTGGCACATAATTGTGAAGTGGAAGGAAAATAATAGGATTTTTATAACAGCTTACCTGTAAAATCCTTTTCTTGGAGTACATCACGGGACACAGAGCGACATAGTCATTACTAATGGGTTATATAGATACCGTCAGGTGCTGGCACTGGCAACTTCCAAAACCGGAAGTACCCTCCCCTATATAAGCCCCTCCCATCCGGGAGCACCTCAGTTTTGTAGCAAAGCAATAAGTGTCCCTAAAGAGGGGCGGGAGCTCTGTGTCCCGTGATGTACTCCAAGAAAAGGATTTTACAGGTAAGCTGTTATAAAAATCCTATTTTCTTTCTCGTACATCACGGGACACAGAGCGACATAGTCATTACTAATGGGATGTCCTAAAGCAATGCCAAATGAGGGGGGGGATACACCATATATAAGCTGAGCGCTATCAGACATGAGGATCTTTTGCGGCCTGCAACACACTGTGCCCAAAGGCGACATCCTCCTGACTTCTAACGTCCACCTGGTAGAACCTAGTAAACGTGTGTACCGAAGACCATGTTGCGGCCTTACAGATTTGAGCCAGGGAGGCCTGGTGATGCACTGCCCATGAAGTTCCAACTGCTCTCGTGGAGTGCGCCCTAACTTTGAACGGAGGCGGTCTACTTCTCAGGCCATAGGCTTGTATTATGACCTGTCGAATCTACTTGGCTAAAGTAGATTTTGACGCTGCCTGACCCTTTCTGGGGCCTTCCGGCAGAATAAACAAAGTATCCGTTCTGCGAATCTGAGCAGTGGCTTTTAGATAAGCTTTAACTGCTCTTACTACATCCAAAGAATGCAATAACTTTTCCTCTACCGAAGTAGGTTTGGGGAAAAAAAGAAGGAAGAACCACATCTTGGTTCAAATGAAACCTCGATACCACCTTAGGAAGAAAGGCTGGATGAGGACGTAACACTACTCTGTCCTTATGGATAACCAGATATGGCTCCTTACAGGACATAGCTGCTAATTCCGATACTCTTTTAGCCGAACAAATGGCTACTAGAAAAATCAATTTCCTGGTGAGAAGCACCAAGGAAATATGCTGTAATGGTTCAAATGGTTGTTTCTGTAGAACCGACAGAACCAAGTTTAGATCCCATGGACATATGGGAATATTAACCGGAGGACTAATACGCCTCACTCCTTGTATAAAGGCTTTGACTAGTGAATGCGAAGCCAAGGGCCTTTGAAAAAATATTGACAAGGCCGAAATCTGACCCTTGATAGTACTCAAGGCAAGCTTCCTATCTACAGCCCACTGTAGGAAGTCCAGAATCCTACCTATTACGTACTTATGTGGATGCCATTTCTTGGCCTCACACCACGCGATGTACGCCTTCCAGATTCTACAGTAGATCTGCCTGGATACCGGCTTCCTGGCATTGATCATGGTAGATACCACAGCATTAGAGAGCCCTCTCTTTTTTAGAATGTGGGCTTCAATAGCCAGGCCGTCAAACCTAGGGCTGTTAAAGAAGAGTGGTATATCGGTCCTTGCGAAAGCCGGACGACGTGGGAGAGTCCAAGGACTCCCCACTGAAATTTTACAATCTCCGCATACCACGCTCTTTGGGGCCACGCTGGAGCCACCGGAATCACTGTTTCTTTTCTACCCTGATTCTGCGGAGTAATCGAGGTAACCATTGTGGCGGTGTGAATGCATATATCAGCTTGAACTGATCCCAAGGGAACACTAGGGCATCCGAGCCGCAAGCTAGGGGATCCCTTGTCCGAGAGACAAACCTGTCCCCCTTTGCGTTGAATCTGGATGCTAGAAGATCTACATCCGATGTTCCCCACCGCTGACATATTGTCCAGAAAACCTCGGGGTGAAGGGACCCTTCCTCTGGGCCTAATTGCTGGCGACTTAGAAAGTCCGCCTTCCAATTCTCCACTCCTGGAATGAATACCGCAGATATGGCTGGGACATATTTTTCTGCCCATTTCAGGATGTAATTTACTTCCCTCTGGGCTGCACGACTCCTGGTGCCCCCCTGATGATTGATATATGCCACTGCTGTGGCATTGTCTGATTGAATTCTGACAGGGGACCCTTGGAGTTTGGATGTCCATGCTACTAGGGCATACCGGGCTGCTCGTATCTCTAAGAGATTGATGGGCAGGGCCTTTTCTGCATCCGACCATCTGCCCTGGAGAGACTATTGCTCCAGTACTGCTCCCCAGCCTATAAGGCTGGCATCTGTAGTGACCACCTTCCAAGAAATCGGACTGAAGGATTTCCTTTTTTCCAGATTCTGGGGAACCAACCACCAACGGAGGCTCTTGCGAACGGAAGGGGACAAGGACATTGTAAGTCTAGGGCCTGAACTTTTTTGTTCCAGGCTGACAGTATGGCCCCTTGCAAATTCCTTGAATGGAATTGACCGTAGGGTACTGCTTCGAATGATGCCACCATTTTTCCCAGCAGCCTCATATACAGGCGTAAGGACGGCTGTCTTTTTTGTACCCACTAAGTGGATCAAATCTTTCAAAGACAACACCTTTCCTCGAGGCAAGAATATTTTTCTCTGGCCTGAATCCAACCTTAGCCCCAAGTATTCCAGACTTTTGACTGGTTTTTAGGGCTGACTTGTCTCGGTTGATAATCCAACCGTGAGATTCCAGATACTTGATCGTCTTGTGAACGACCACGTCTAGTTTTTTCACTGAGTGGTCTATCAGCAACAAGTCATCCAGATATGCCATTATCATTACACCTTGTGTTCTTAGATTGGCCAATAAAGGGCCAGAATTTTTGTAAACACTCGTGGTGCTGTGGCCAAACCGAAGGGTAAGGCTCTGAACTGAAAATGGCGCCCTTCTACTGCAAAGCGTAGAAATTTTTGGTGGACTGGAAAGATGGGAATGTGCAAATAAGCATCTTTGATGTCGATCGTGGCTAACCAATCCTCCCCTTGTAGGGCAGTGGCCACCGATCGGATCGACTCCATCGGAAAGTCCTGATATACAGGAATTTGTATAGCCCTTTTAGAATTAATATGGGCCTCCCGTCCGCGTTTGCTTCGGGACTGTAAAGAGGTTTGAGTAAAACCCGAACCCTCATTCTTCCAGGGGAACCTCCATAATTACTCCTTGGAGCAATAGTTGTTCTAGTGCCAACAGGAGGGACTCTCTCTTCCGGGGATCCCTTGGCACGTTTGACCTCAAAATGGGAAGGAGGAGAGTCTTTTAACTCCAAACTGTATCCCAAACCTACTGCGGAGAGCACCTATCTGTCTTGATCGTGTCCCGCCAGGTCTCTTGCGAACAACTGGAGTCCTCCCCCCACCCGACTGAGTGGGGGCTTCAATGAATTTAACTTTGGGGGAGGTTTTGTACCTCCCCTGACCCAGGGTTTCTCATTACCCTGCTACTGTCCCTGTTTTTTACCCCCGGGATTTGACCGAGGAGGCCGTCGGAACTGTTACACAGCCGATGCCCCAGGGACTGGAGAAGCAGGCCTCTTAAAGAGGGACCTCTAACTCTGCTTTTAACCGGCAAGAGCGTATTTTTACCGCTGGAAATTTTCTGGATATATTTGTCCAGGTTTTCCCTGAATAAGCGTTCACCATGAAATGGGACGCTAACCAGCCATTCTTTACAGGGAGCTTCAGCAGACCAGTTTTTGAGCCATAGGAGCCTACGCATATGTACTATAGACAGCGTAAGGCGGGAGGCCTGATGGACTGAATCCTCTATGGCGTCAACCGCAAAGCCTAAGGCTCTAGGTAGATCAGCTAGGGCAAAGCCTGCTGATCTGTCAAGTCCCTCAAGACCTGTTTCAACTGATCCTTCACTGCTTAGCAGACCCCAATAGCTGCTACTGCTGGTTGTATCACCAAGCAGATTTTCATAAGGACTCCAATCTTTTATCTATTGGGTTCTTGAACATTTGGACATTATCCACTGGACATGTCAGTGATTTATACATACAAGAGATGGCTGCGTCCACTGTAGGGACCTTCCATTTTTTTTTTTTTTTTTTGATGAACTTATCCTCCATGGGATAGACCACCGGAAATCTCTTGGGGGAATAAATATTTTCTCAGGACGTTCCCAATCCTGGTAAATGAGCCCTTTCAGTAAAGGGTGAAGTGGAAAAGAACAAACAGTCTGGGGGCTTCTAGCGACCCCAACGAGGATACAGTAGTGGTTGATGGTTCCGCAAGGTGCATTTTTAAATGCTGATCGGACCATGTTAGTCAGAGACTGAACCCATAATCTTTCAGCTTGAGATGCTGAGAAAAAGGTTCCCCCACTGTTGATTCCTCTATAACAGAATCAACCTCATCCTGATCCCCTTCAGGCAGGTCGATCCCTGTATGGGACTGTTGCTCTGCTAACAGGCACTCTGAAGGAGGAGACGGAGATCGGGCGTGCTTTCCCTGACAGGGAGGCAGCGATAAATGTTGACAATCTCTCTCTAATCCTCCCAGAGCTGAGGAAAAAACCTCCTCTGTTACATACACAGGAGCAGGTGAACTGAGGACAGCCACAGTACCAAGTACCCCTGCGGGGTCTCTACGGTCACTTACCTCTGAACTTCAGGGGAGACTGGTGCAGCAGGAGTATGCCCAAGATCCTCCGAGCCCGATGAGACCCCCTTCGCTTCCTGGAAGATTCAGTTCCGGAGCTTCTGGACGGCATATTCCTAAGCCTAAAGCTGAGGTATTCCAGCCGTAATACACCACTTTTACTGAGAATAGTCTAGCACAATTGCTGCTATATCACAGTTGGTGTCTACTAATGTGCCTTTCTAGGGGATGCCTGTATCAACCGCTTGCTGTATGCCTTTAAATGTTGCCAGCTCTGTCTCTGTACCCAGCTCACTACAATATTGTGGTTTTTTTAAAACTGCTGGGACGCCCGCACATGCGCAGAAGCGCTGCGGCGCGCACAGAGCGTCATCCCCCAGGCTCCGCCCCCTTTCCCGGCTCACCTCTATATATAGAGGCGCGTGCACACGCACGCGCGCGGCCACGTGCGCCTTCGGCGCTAATTTCAAATATGGTAACAAGGGACAGGAGCCAGGGCCCCTCTTTGCCGCAGGCCGGGGGATGGACGAGCACTGCAACATGGCAGAGGAAGCAGTTTCCTATAAGAGAACTCCCCATCTGCCTGGACTTTGCTCTGCTGAGAAGAAGCTAGTCCACATGACAAGAAAACATTCCACAGCGGCCTCTAGTGGACAAACACAGGTACCGCAGTCTAATATATTAAATATATATATATAATTTTTTTTTTTTTTTTTTTTCTTGACCACCATTAAAAATTATTACATTTTTTTAGTAGTTACAGGCATGCACAGAATTTTGCGGGAATACCATTAGGTAACAGACAGAAAGACAAATTAGGCTTGGGGGTCCCCCAATAGAACCAAGTTCCTGGGGGCCCCCACTTACCTGTTCCCCGCCGCAGGACTTTGTTTGGTCCACAAAAAGCCCAAACTTCACCTATCACGGCAGGCATTGTAATCAAACCTTCAGGGACCGGGTTCCCAAGGATTCCACTCCCCTGGACCTGTATAGCACCCTGCACAGAAAACATCTTGGTCGTGGGTATGACCAGAGCTCTGGATCCCAGGGTCCAGCTCTCCTAAGAGAAGCATTACAGGCAAAACCTTGCTCTTCTCTGCAAGGCCCGGGTACCGACCGTTTAGCTATGAAGCTTTTTTGGTCGGATCCGGAATAGCTTACTGAGGCCCAAAAGAACCTGTACGCAAGCTCAGTGAAAAACACATGTTTCTTCTTGGCCAACACCTTAGACACTGGCAAAAAACTGAGGTGCTCCCGGATGGGAGGGGCTTATATAGGGGAGGGTACTTCCGGTTTTGGAAGTTGCCAGTGCCAGCACCTGACGGTATCTATATAACCCATTAGTAATGACTATGTCGCTTTGTGTCCCGTGATGTACGAGAAAGAAAAATGATTTTCAATTGTTTTTACAAATAAACATGTGAAAAGTGTGGCATACATTTGTATTCAGCCCCCCTGAGTCAATACTTTGTAGAATCACCTTTCGCTGTAGTTACAGCTGCAAGGCTTTTTTGGATATGTCTCTACAAGCTTTGCACACTAGACACTAGAGAGTGAAATTTTTACCCATTCTTCTTTGCAAAATAGCTCAAGCTCTGTTAGATTAGATGGAGAGTGTCTGTGAACAGCAATTTTCAAGTCTTGCCACGGGTTCTCAATTGGATTTAGGTCTGGACTTTGACTGGGCCATGCTAACACATGAATATGCTTTGAGCTAAACCATTCCGTTGCAGCTCTGGTTGTATGTTTAGGGTCATTGTCCTGCTGGAAGGTGAACCTCCGCCTCAGTCTCAAGTCTTTTGCAGGTATTCTTGTAAGATTGCCCTGTGTTTGGCTCCATCCATCTCCCCATCAACTCTGACCAGCTTCCCTGTCCCTGCTGAAGAAATGCATCCCCACAACATGATGCTGCCACCACCGTGTTTCACGGTGGCTATAGTGTGTTCAGGGTGATGTGCAGTGTTTGTTTTCCAGCACACATAGCGTTTTGCTTTTAGGCCAAAAAGTTCTATTTTGGTCTCATCTAACCAGAGCACCTTCTTCCACATGTTTGCTGTGTACCCCACATGGCTTCTCATAAACTGCAAATGGGACTTTTTTTGGCTTTATTTCAACAATGGCTTTCTTCTTGCCACTCTTCCATAAAGGCCAGATTTGTGGAGTACACGACTAATAGCTGTTCTGTGGACAGATTCTCCCACCTGAGCTGTGGATCTCTGCAGCTCCTCCAGAGTTACCATGGGCCTCTTGGCTGCTTCTCTGATTAATGCTCTCCTTGCCCGGCATGTCAGTTTAGGTGGATGGCCATGTCTTGGTAGGTTTGCAGTTGTGCCATACTTTTTCCATTTTCAGATGATGGATTGAACAGTGCTCCGTGAGATATTTAAAGCTTGGGATATTTTTTTAAAACCTAACCCTGCTTTAAACTTCTCCACAACTTTATCCCTGACCTGTCTGATGTGATCCTTGGCCTTCATGATGCTGTTTGTTCACTAAGGTTCTCTAACAAACATCTGAGGGTTTCACAGAACAGCTGTATCTATACGGAGATTAAATTACACACAGGTGGACTCTATTTACTAATTAGGTGACTTCTGAAGGCAATTGGTTCCAATAGATTTTTGTTGGGGTATCAGAGTAAAGAGCGCTGAATACAAATGCATGCCACGCTTGTCAGATATTTATTTGTAAAAAAAAAAAATTGAAAACCATTTATCATTTTTCTTACTCGTCTATCACATTAAATCCCAATAAAATACATTTTAGTTTTTAGTTTTAAAATGACAAATGTGGAAAATCTCAAGGGGTATGAATACTTTTTTAAGGCACTGAACTAAATTTTACTTTTTGGGTATAATACTGCTTTAAGTTTTGTGCTCAGTGCTCTCTAAATCCCCAGTTCCCCAAATCCGGCTTGACAAAACCCAATGGCAATCGCTGCTTAGTTGCAAGATAACTTTTTCATACCATTATGATCCCTGCATATATTGTCTGCAGACAATTGCTGGTGTTCTCTTCCTAATATACTGGCAGGCAGGCAGCAGCAGTATTTTCAGTCAGTGTACTGTTTCCTGTGTACAGTGTGCAACTAAAGCTAACTGCAGACAATTGCTGGTGTTCTGTTCCTAATATACTGACAGGCAGGCAGCAGCAGTATTTTCAGTCAGCGTACTGTGTGCTGTGCACAGTGTGCAACTAAAGCTAACTGCAGATAATTGCTGGTGTTCTCTTCCTAATGTAGCACTTACCCCGGAAGGAGCTGCTGGTTTTGTTTTGGGTCATGCAAACTACCTCCAATGCTTCCGTTGTCAGGGTAGAGAGTCTTTAGAAAAGCCAATGTCCACACAGATGTAAAACCTAAACAGTAAGGCTTTATTTTCTTTGCTGTAGGAACTTGAGGAGAAAGCAGGAAATGAGAGAAGTATAGGGGAAAGTTCAGGCACGCAGCACCAAAAGCACAAAGAATTTGTAAACGTTGCCACTCAAGCCTGAGTGGGTATTGCTCACCCGGATAGTTCCGTCTCTTTCGGTCCGGATGACGCACGGTTCAGTTTTCTATGAGAACTTAGGGATGCGTCCAGGAATCCTCTGCCACAGGATTATTAAAGTCCTGAACCTCCTAGCCAAGCAATAAGGAGAACTTTATGCCAGATTGGCGTATTGCAGGGCCTGTAAAGTAATGGATCCCTCCTTAGGTAGGTTGCCAAGCTTTCTCCTGAGACAGCAGTACCGTTGCCAGTCTCCTCTGGGGCAGATCCACCCCTGGCCTCCTTCCTTAGGAATGGGCTTCCCGCAGGTGGGCAGCTTGGGATCCTTTTCCAAGGCATAGGCCCCAGCCAGCAAAACTGGGCTTACCAGGTAGCGATGTAGCCTCGGGCTGAAGGTGCCCGGGGCCAGAATACACACATGCACCCCATGCCATGAGGGCCACGAGGCGCACTAGAAGGACCACCACAGAACCAATGGTGTCTGCCCCTTATGTACCCACTCCCAGCATGCACAGCGGGTTAACCACGCCCACTGCACGGCTGCCGAGAGAGGATACCAAATGTGCTGTGTCATGCCTGTATTCCAACCTGAGTCTGTGGCGGCAGTGCCACCTACCGACCAAGGGGAATGACTGCCAGGCAGTGTCACAACCAGAGCAGAAACCAAATTTTAACACAATTAAACAAGTCTGAGTCTAACTTTGGCTCAGACATACCCCTAAATTTAAACATAGCGTCCCAACCATTTGGGATGGGCGCTACACTAATATACTGACAGGCAGGCAGCAGCAGTATTTTCAGTCAGTGTACTGTGTCCTGTGTACAGTGTGCAACTAAAGCTAACTGCAGACAATTGCTGGTGTTCTGTTCCTAATATACTGACAGGCAGGCAGCAGCAGTATTTTCAGTCAGTGTACTGTGTCCTGTGCACAGTGTGCAACTAAAGCTAACTGCAGACAATAGGGGCACGCTTGTCCTTTTTTTGGCAGCTGGCCACATTGAGCCGCAACATGCCGTAGACTTGGTAGAGTGAATGACCAAGCTGTCCTCATCCTCCTCATCCTCTCTCACGCAGGCTCAGGGTACTTTGTCTGGCAAAGCGGCCTCTTCCCTCGACTCAATGGCATCAGTCACTCCTTCCCTAGCCCCACCATGTTCTCCTGAGGAGTCCCCCGAACTGTTTAACCACAGTGTTGGGTACATGCTGCAGGAGGATGTGCAGCGTTTTGAATGCTCCGATGATGGAACCCAGCTAGAGGAAGGCAGTAACGTGAGCCCAGAAAGAGGGGGTGCCCAAGAAGGACAGCAAACTGGCAGTCATGTTCCCCCAGCTGCAGCATACTGCCAGGTTTGCTACAGTGATGAGGAGGGAGGGGATGATGAGGTCACTGACTCTACGTGGGTGCCTGATAGGAGAGAGGAGGAGGAGGAGGAGGCACATCTCCAACGAGGCAGGATGCCCTCCAGGGGCCACACTGACTGCATCACACTGCAAAACTCTGCATGTGCAGGGCGCTACTGTCTCTGCACGTTATTCCAAAAGTTCTTTGGTGTGGGCCTTTTTTGAGACATGTGCAGCAGATCGCACCTTTGCTATTTGAAACGTATGTCTGAAGCGTATCTCGCATGGCCAAAACAGCAGCCGCTTGGGCACCACATGCTTGACCAGACATAAGTCGACCTGCCATGCAGTCTGTTGGCAAGCATACAGAAAAGACCCACACCAAAGAAAAAAGCGGACCTCTCCTTGCTCCTCATCAGCTGGATTCTCCAACCCCACTATACCTCCAGTCCTCTCTGAAACCTGCACTGAGAGGAATGAAGATGTAGAATTAGGTGTGTCACAGCCAAGTACTTGCGGGCAATCTGCTATCGGTACACCAACGTCAGATTGTACCAGGCAAATTTCCCTGCCCCAGCTGCTGCACCGCCGAAAGAAGTTCGCTCCCAGCCATCCACATGCCCAGCGGTTGAATGCTAGCTTGGCTAAATTGCTAGTACTTCAACTGCTGCCTTTTCAGTTGGTAGACTCTGTCCCCTTCCGTGAGTTTGTGGAATGTGCGGTTCCTCAGTGGCAGGTTCCCAAACGCCACTTTTTTTTACGGAAGGCGATTCCGGCTCTCTACCGGCATGTGGAAGGCAATTTCTTGGCCTCGCTGGACAGGCGGACAGCGGTAAGGTACATATTACCGCTGACTTATGGTCCAGCAGGCAGGGACAGGGACGTTACCTATCTTTCACAGCGCATTGGGTGACTCTGCTGGCAGCTGGGAAGGATGCAGGACAAGGTGCAGTAGTGTTGGAGGTTGTTCCGCCACCACACCTCCAAAATGCTACTAGTGGTGATTCTGACACACCTCTCTCCTCCACCCCCTCTTCTTCTTCCTCCATGGCCTCTTCCTCTGCTGATTTGTCCTTAGAACCAGCGGTGCTCCGTAGGCGTTCAAGGGGCTACGCAAGTATGCAGGCAAAAAGATGCCATGCGGTGCTTGAGCTGGTGTGCTTGGGGACAGGAGCCACACTGGAGCAGAGATTTTGTCAGCTCTGCAGGGGCAGGCTCAGAGGTGGTTGACACCATGCCAGCTTAAGCTACGAATGGTGGTTTGCGACAATGTCACCAACCACCCTCCGACAGGGACAGCTGACCCATGTGCCCTGTTTGGCTCACGTCCCTAACTTGGTGGTGCAGCGGTTCTTGGGCAGGTACCCGGGCTTACAGGATGTCCTGAGGCAGGCCAGGAAAGTCTTTGTGCATTTCCAACCGTCATATAATGCCAGTGCTCGGTTGGCTGACCTGCAAAAGGAATTTAACCTGTCCAAGAACCGCCTAATCTGTGACATGCCCACCAGGTGTAACTCAACGTTGGCCATGCTGCAGTGGCTGCACACGCAGCAGAGGGCCATCAATGAGTATCTGTGCCAATATGGCACCAGAACAGGGTCAGGGAAGCTTGGGATTTTTTTCCACGCCAGTGGGTCATGATCAGGGATGCATGCACTGTCCTGTCACCATTTGAGGAGGCCATGAGGATGGTGAGCAGTGACAGTGCATGCATCAGTGACACTGACCCTCTTGTCCACCTGTTGGAGCACACGCTGCGTCGAATAATGGACAGGGCACTTAAATCAGAACAGAGGGAGGAAGAAGAGGACTTCCTTACCTCTCAAGGCCCCCTTTATCCAGACAGTGTTCCTGCTGGCCCGCTGATCACACAGGAAGAGGACGAGGAGGAGGAGGATTGTGTCAGCATGGAGGTGGAGCCTAGCACTCAGCATCAGCAGCAGTCTTCAAGGGATCATTTACAGTCCCAAGAAACCCATGGACTTGTACATGGCAGGGAGGAGGTGGCTGCGGATCATGTCGTCCTTAGTGACTCAGAGGACTCCGGACCGAATCCCTCAGCAAACCTATGCTGCATGGCCTCCCTGATCCTGCAAAGCCTGCGAAAGGATCCTCATATTCGTAGTATCAAGGAGAGGGATCATTACTGGCTGGCAACCCTCCTTGAGCCACGTTACAAGGGCAAGGTTGCGGACCTTATCTTGCGGTCGCAGAGGGAGCAGAGGATGAAACATCTTTGGGAGGCCTTGCAGAAAGGTTTGTGCAATGTGTTTCCAGAGCCTGGAAGGCTACAAATTCCTGGTCCTGGACAACGTGTTGCTGAGGCTTCGGTCAGTCACAGAAGGAGAGGTGGAGAAGGTGACGGTCTGACCGATGCGTTCAGACAATCTTTTAGTCCGCAGCCCCAAGGTATGAGCGGTTCCAGCAACCATCGCCAGTGTCTGATTCACATGGTGCAGGAATACCTAGGGGCAAGATCAGACTTGGACACCTTTCCCACCGAAAATCCTCTGGCTTACTGGGTCTTGAGGATGGATCACTGGCCAGAGCTTGCACAGTATGCAATTGAGCTACTAGCCTGTTCTGCATCCAGCGTTCTTTCGGAACGTACATTCAGTGCTCCTGGAGGCTTTGTAACCGATCACAGGGTGTGCCTGTCCACCGAATCGGTCGATCGGCTGACCTTCATAAAAATGAATCAGTCTTAGATCACCAGCTACCAAGCACCTGATGCTGATGTAACCAAATATTTTTTTGGGAATGTGAGATCCCTTCAAGACTGCCTATGCTAATGCTGAGTGACTATCCTGTTATGCTGAGTGACTATCCTCTTCCTCCTCAATGTTCATGCTGATAGCTTGTAAGAACATTTTTGGTCCTGGGCACCACCACCAGTGGCTAAGGCCCAATTTTCAGCCCCTGTTTAACAGGGGCATGTAATTACAATTTTTGATGCAATACTTTACAGCAGGGCTCATTCCTGCGCTCAAACTAGAGTATCTGTGAGGGGTTGCAGTGTTGTGGCACCAGCACCAGTGCCTAAGGCCCAATTTTTCTGCCCCTGTTTAACAGGGACATGTAATTACAATTCTTGAGCTAATATTTCACAGCAGGGCCCGTTCCTGCACCCACCAAGAGTAACTGTGAAGCCTTACAGTGTTGTGGCAACACCACCACCACCACCACCAAAGGCCCAATTTTTATGACCCTGTTCAACAGGGGCATGTAATTACAATTCTTGATCTAATATTTCACAGCAGGGCCAGTTCCTGCGCCCACCAAGAGTAACTGTGAGGCTTACAGTGTTGTGGCAACACCAACACCTAAGGCCCAAATTTCTGAGTATATAGGGCAGGCCTTTTCTTTCAAACATCCAACTTACAAACGACTCCTACTTGCAAATGGAAGGAGACTACATGAAGTGAGAGGAAATCTACCCCTAGGAAGGGGAATTCTCTCCTGTAAGAGTTACTTGTTTCCCTAAAAACCCCAAATTTTCTAAATCCAATTGTCATTGGGACAGAAAGTGAGGTGAAATCTTCTGAAGAGGTGCACAGACAGCAAAACAAATGTTACAGGGGTGATAACCCTTCCCTATGTTTTCCAAAAAGCTTAAAAATTTATTTTTTGGCTGGAGCTACCCTTTAAAAATGCACCAGTTCAAAATTACAAACAGATTCTACTTAAGAACAAACCTACAAATCTGTCTTGTTTGCACTGCCTGTATACTGCTGTTCAGAGTATTTAGGGCCTGGGGGCCCCACGCCTTTCCTTTTTTTAATTTCGGTGCGATGTTCCCCTTAATATCCATACAAGACCCAAAGGATCATTTTTCTCAATGATTTTCATCCATATTGCCCAGACCAGACATGACATTAAAGCCGCAAGCAGTTTTAAATGACTTTTATTCCTTTAGAAAATTTATTTTGTCCAGGGACAGTTCTAAACACGGGAAACACTCGCCACTTTACAGGCATGCTGTAGACACCCCCCAGTCACGATATTTAAAGGAATATTCCACTTTTATTTTTTTTTCACTTTAAGCATCATTAAAATCACTGCTCCTGAAAAAAATAAAATTTTTAAAACTTTTTTTTGCATTGATAAATGTACCCTGGGGCAGGACCCGGGTCCCCAAACCCTTTTTAGTACAATAACTTCCATATTAGCCTTCAAACTTTAACGGGAACTTTCGGTCCATTCACAGGTTCTGGTGCGAACCGGAGGGTGTTCGGCTCATCCCTAACTGTGACTTATTAATGGAATTGTGTAGTAAGGCTTTTAAGCAACTTGTCCATTTAGCTTTTGGGGTTTTTTCACTGTAGTTCAGATTCTGGACTTTGTATTATATTGTTTTGAATCTTTCGAGATCACCGCAAATATCCAATCTCACCTTACATAGAATTTTATACATTGTTAATATTTCTGTGTTCTTTTGCTGAAATTTCAATTTTTCCTATTACTTTGCAATTTAGATATTTGCTGGCTAGTCAGATTGATAATACATGTATTTGAAGCAGTATTTTAATACATGTTGTAAACCCTTTGTATAGATCTTTTTATCAAGGGACATACTATATTTCTGAAAAAATAGCACATGACTAGTATGCTAAGTTACATATTTGTAACATAAATATAAAACAATGCATTGACTTTACAAAAAAGTAAAACATTTTTACACAAAAAACAAAAACAAAAAAAAAAAGCATGCTAAAACATCATTGTTACAATTTCAGTAAATAAAATATCAATATTAAAATGTATTCACATTTACTTTTTTTTATTTTTTTTTATGAGAATATTGAGACAAATAGAAGGTCAAAACAACTATTATGTCTCTAGAGAATAATTTACAAGGAAGTTCTAAGTCTGAATTATCTAATAACCTCATAAAGAAATAATTAGAACACTTAATTGGACAAATTAAGGAAATGTAATTAACAATACCACTGGCAATTGCTTGATATTTTTAAGAGCTTTTCGTAAATTAAAATGGATTTATGTTGAGTGATAAATGCTAGTCATGTGGATAAGTGAATCAAATTTGTTTGTCATATTAAGAAGGGCAAGTAGCAATTCAGCTGGTACAGAGACTTCTTGGCTCTTACAAATTCTCACTGTCAATTGCCAACAATAGGCATAATGCCAACAAAATCCCATTGCAAGCACAAAAGGATTAACAAATCATGTGGCAGAGTTCGGACTTCAAACACTGCTTAATCATGAGTCGATAATATGCAAGAGCCTAGTCGATCATCCCTTTGTAACTTGTGATTGCTCATATAGGTCTAGCACATGAACAAAGAGAAGTAAGATAAATTATATTGATATTTTAAATAGAAACATGATTTAGCCACATTGTTTGCCTTGTAAGCCTGTATACATTCTACATATTATAACTTAAGTTGCATTAGAAAAGCAAGAAGCAAATAAATAATAAAAGTAAACTTTTACATCCCTAAACTTAACTTTTCAGTAAATGTGACTTGTAGACATGCCAGACGTCCTCAGACCTTGTTTGCACTAAAGGAAATGCACACGTAGCTTAAAGATGCTGTAATTGAAAGAAAATGTATTGCTTTTTCAATATTTATTTTCTTAGATATACAATACATAAAAAAAAATCAGCTTAATGCAAAAATTTTATCAATGTATCTTATCTTTTTAAACATTGTTTCTATGCATAGTTTTGTAAATATATATATATATATATATATATATATATATACACACACACATTTATTAAGGACAGACACATATGTTTATGTATGCAGGGTCTGCTTGCTTCTATGTAGTGCTACAAAAAAATATTTACTACTCCTACTAAAAAGAGAGAGACTTCTCACTTTAAAAAGATAAATAAAAAAAGAAGAAAAAATGGTGCAAAATGAGTTCTGGCAGAGTATAAGATCCAAGATCAGTGAATGTTAATGATGCACCAGCGGCAGCTACCATGAGCAGAAGCAAGCTCTGTAAAACATAATGAAGAAAGGAAGGTGCGCCAAACTAAGTGCAGTAAGTAAGGCTTTTTTAATGGCAAATTACAAAATGACAGCCAAATGGCTACTCACAAAATTCAGGACAAATACAGGCATGTAGAGGGTTAATGGTGGTCCGGAGTCGTCTCAAGCAGTCCTTAGGGGAGATTTGGGTTCCAGATCAGGAAGTAGCTGAGGATGGCTGCAGGCAGGATTTAAGGTAGGCTGAAGGCAGGTTATGGTGTCAGCAGAGGAGGACAGGGCATACAGGCTATGGATGATGAAGAAGGCCCTGTACCGCTGGGACATCCAGGAGACAACCAGGAAGTTGCCGTCAGCGTGCGCTTCAGCGTGGAGCGCAGCGTGCCGTGAGACCGGAAGTGACGTGGAGATCGAACGGACCAATGGGATGACGCGTTTCACAGCATCCGCTGTTTCATCAGATCCATGGAAGGCATAGTCATAGGTGAGTATGATATAGTTAAAAGGTGTGACGTGATTGGTAGAAGATGTACTGGTGCAAGTAAATCGGCAATGTGATTGGTTGAGCGGGAGATGGGTAAAAATAATGACACGGAATTATTTAAACGGGAAGGGGAGAAAGATTGGTATTTCTATGCAGAGGTTTTTAATATGTATATATGGAAAAACAAATGGAAAATAATAATAAAGATGAAATAATGAATGTATGCATATCATTGAAATAAGCTCCGATATGTTATATTGTATGTTTTTGTCTTTGTTATATATCTTTATGTTTATTTTTATATATATTTTTTTCTATTTATTTAATTTGTTGTGTGTGTATATATATATATATATATATATATATATATATATATATATATATGTATAGGGATATATATGTATTCTTGTATATGATGAATTAGATACGTAATGACTATATCCCTTTATTATTTATGCACGATAGTCATGTTTATCGCTCATTACATTGACCCACTTTCACCTGTCTTTTTCCTATTTCCTTTCCCATTAGTATCCCCTCCCTTCCCTCCTCCCCTCTCTCCTTCCCCCCCCCTTTTTTCCCCCCCTTTTTTTTTCTTTAAACCCCCCTTCTTCTTTTCTCCCCCAATAACCCCCCCCCCCCCTTTCCCCCCCTTCCTTCCCCTCTTTTTCTCCACCCTAATTTGCCCTAGCTCCTTGCCCTGCTTTGTTCGTTCTAATATAACACATATATACCCTATTTGTCATTGCTCCCATCCCGGCATTGTTCTCTTCAATATATCTATATCTATATATATATATATATATATATATATGCCTTCATTATTCCCCCCCCCATTTATAAATTCATATCGTATCCCCTTCTATATATTTTCTTTTCTAATCGTATATATATATATTTTTTTTTGTATATATTTTTTGTTTATATTATATCAGCTCCTACCTATACGTCTCTCCATCTTAGTGCTGCCTCTCCCTACAATATATATATACTTTTAGTATTATTCCTCCCCTCATAGTGCCGTTCCCCATGCCGTTCCCCATGCATACATTCATTATTTCATCTTTATTATTATTTTCCATTTGTTTTTCCATATATACATATTAAAAACCTCTGCATAGAAATACCAATCTTTCTCCCCTTCCCGTTTAAATAATTTCGTGTCATTATTTTTCCCCATCTCCCGCTCAACCAATCACATTGCCGATTTACTTGCACCAGTACATCTTCTACCAATCACGTCACACCTTTTAACTATATCATACTCACCTATGACTATGCCTTCCATGGATCTGATGAAACAGCGGATGCTGTGAAACGCGTCATCCCATTGGTCCGTTCGATCTCCACGTCACTTCCGGTCTCACGGCACGCTGCGCTCCACGCTGAAGCGCACGCTGACGGCAACTTCCTGGTTGTCTCCTGGATGTCCCAGCGGTACAGCGGTACAGGGCCTTCTTCATCATCCATAGCCTGGATGCCCTGTCCTCCTCTGCTGACACCATAACCTGCCTTCAGCCTACCTTAAATCCTGCCTTCAGCCATCCTCAGCTACTTCCTGATCTGGAACCCAAATCTCCCCTAAGGACTGCTTGAGACGACTCCGGACCACCATTAACCCTCTACATGCCTGTATTTGTCCTGAATTTTGTGAGTAGCCATTTGGCTGTCATTTTTTAATTTGCCATTAAAAAAGCCTTACTTACTGCACTTAGTTTGGCGCACCTTCCTTTCTTCATCACTTTAAAAAGATGCCCACTAAGCTAAAACGGAAGCTTTGAAAATAAAGTGAAGCTTTGTTAACTTTCAATACCTACTCAGAATATTACAAAACAAGGTTTCCTCTACATGACTGGTAAAAGTGTTGTGAGCTCAGCTTCACCTTATTTTCTAAGCCCGGTGAACAGTCTCTTACGTAAACAGCCTCTGCTTTAACAAAATCCACCTACAGAACAAAAAATTTGTAGCACAAAATACTGTGAGTAGTAGATAAAACTTTGTGTATTAGTATTGCCTGGTCCTTGAAGAAGGGAGCACACCCTAAAAGCCTGTCCTGAAAATTTGAATATTAGTGCAAATAAAAAGTATCACAGACAGTATTCAGTTGTTCTTGTAGCCAGAAATGTAAAATCCTCATAATTCTCAAGATGTTTCTAAAGTTAGGGAAAAAAATTAAAGCTGTCATAAGCCTGGGATTGAACCTTGGTCCTGCTGTCCTTGGGCTGCGGCTCTGTCTCCTTTGCCACTGGGGAACCTGAGACATGCAGTTTACACCTTCCATAGTACCTCTGCTGCTCTGTACTCTCTAGCCCCACCTGTCTTCCAGCTGAAATCAATCCACAATCAGATCAGTTTAAAGCAGAGTTCCACTCAAAAGTGGAACTTCCGCTTATCTGTCTCCTCCCCCCTCCGGTGCCACATTTGGCACCGTTCAGGGGGGAACAGATACCTGTTTTTGACAGGAATCATTGCCCACTTCCAGGGGACCGGGCCAACAGCCCAGTCTCCCGGATATTCGGCCCCCTCCTCCTTCCTCCACTGCCAGATTACTTAGAAAGCGGAGCGCACTATGCGCATGTGCAGTAGGGAACTGACCGTGAAGCCAAGAGGCTTCACTACCGGGTTCCCTTACCAGGACTTGGGGTGGCTGCACCCGACAGCAGATCCAAAGATCGGCTAGGGTGCCAACATCGCGGGCTCCCTGGACAGATAAGTGTCCTAATATTAAAAGTCAGCAGCTGCAGTATTTGTAGATGCTGACTTTTAATTATTTGTGGGGGGCTGGCCCTTCTCTTTAAGTTGCAGGATATCCTGTGGACTGGGCTGTTTGTTGGATCTGTTTCCCTGGGTGTGACATACTGCTGAGTTACTAAACGTCTGGACTTTGAACTCTGCCTGTTTCCTGGATAACTCTCTTTGCCTAATGAATCTACATTACTCTGCCAGCCTCTGTATGACCCTCCGTGTCCCCGTCCACACTTCTGGATTCTGACTCTGTACCTTGCTGCCTAGACTCGTTGCTGACCCTGCCTGCCTGATTCGGCTAATGCCTCAATCCCCAGCCAAAGCTCCACTCGGGACTAAACCTTTCAACAGGTACGTTACAAATATTATTGTTTGTTATTATTGTCTCACAGTGGTGAGATCCAGCATTGAGATCACAATGGTGGCACAGTTCTTTCCACCATTGTGATCTCAATGCTGGATCTCAACACTGTCACTGTATCTCTGATTACCTTGAGATAAATGCCCAACTGGATTTTTAATTGTAAGTGATTTTACACTATTGTTGCCCTTAAAATTACTTTTAGTACACAAGACCTGCATCCTTTTCTGTTTTCTCTTTCCAAAATAAATCCCTATGTGTCATCCAGTTCTTCGCAAGCCACACATTGCTTGTGTGGCTGATATCTCAGCTATGGTGGTGCATTCACACCTGCGAATGCACCATGCCCCCGATTAGATATTTAAACAGTTGTTTTCCAGTGTTAACCACTTCAATACCAAGCACTTGTACCCCCTTCCTGCCCAGGTTAATCTTCAGCTTTCAGCGCTGTCACAATTTTGCGGTCATGCAACACTGTACCCATATTACATTCTTATAAAAAAAAAAATAGTGCTTTCTTTTGGTTGTATTTTTTTACCACTGGGTTTTTTAACACGTTTTTCTTCGTTTCTGATTAGGGATGAGCCGAACACCCCCCAGTTCGGTTCGCACCAGAACATGCAATAAATTTGTTGGAACATCCGAACCCCGTTAAAGTCTATGGGACACGAACATGAAAAATCTAAAGTGCTAATTTTAAAGGCTTATATGCAAGTTATTGTCATAAAAAGTGTTTGGGGACCTGGGTCCTGCCCCAGGGGTCTCTCGCCCCCCTCTTTTCCTGCGGCCTGCCAGGTTGCGTGCTCGGATAAGGGTCTGGTATAGATTTTTGGGGGGAACCCCACGCCATTTTTTTTTTTATTTGATGCAGGGTTCCAATTAATATCCATACCAGACCTGAAGGGCCTGGTAATTGAATTTGGGGGGACCCCCATGCATTTTTTTTTATCAATGACTTTCAATGTCTTTTCTCTGTATTGGCAGGACCAGCAATTCATTACAGCCGCGAGTACTTTTAAATTACTTTTTTTCCTTCAAAAATGACATTTTGTGCAGAGACTGTTGTAAGCACGGGAAACAAGCGCTGCTTTACAGGCATACTATATACACCCCCGAGGTACGAAATTTAAAGGAATATTTCACTTTTATTGTTTCACTTTAAGCATTATTAAAATCACTGCTCCCGAAAAAACTGCCGTTTTTAAACCGTTTTTTGTATTGGTACATGTCCCCTGGGACAGGACCCGGGTCCCCAAACACTTTTTATGACAATAACTTGCATATAAGCCTTTAAAAATAGCACTTTAGATTTCTCCCAATAGACTTTTACCGGGTGTTCCGCGGCTTTTCAAATTTGCCGCGAACACTCCAAATTGTTCGCTGTTCGGCGAACGGGCGAACAGGCAATGTTCGAGTCGACCATGAGTTTGACTCAAACTCGAAGCTCATCCCTATTTCTGATATAAAATTTTGCAAACAAATAATATTTCTTCATAAATTTAGGTAAAAATTTATTCTGCTACATTTCTTTGGTGAAAATAATCCAAATCAGTGTATATTATTTAGTCTGTAGGAAAGTTATAGAGTCCACAAACTATGCTATATACGTGTCTGAAAATTGATCAATCCCAATACCCCCCAAATGAAGCATGGTGAGTTTTTTGAAGTTGTAATTTTTTTGTCCTGAATTTTTGGAAAATTAAGAAATAATTTCCTTTTTTTTTTTACATACTGTCACTAGTGCAGTACATCATCATCATATAACTGGTGTTTCGGTGATCAGGGACACTGACTGTTGACAGTACCAAAAAATATATATATAATTATATATATATTTTATTTATTTTTTCCATTTCTTTATTCAATTTCATTGTATCAAAATATAAAATCTTTATCAGCAAACAAACAATAATATTTTACATTTATTTAACCCTCACTCCCTCCCCCCTTCGTACCCTCTCTCATCATTCCTTTTAATTACTTGCCGTCTCCTGTTTCTCACTGCCTCTCCTGCTCCCACCAATTGTACATTTCTCCTTGTCCTCTTAAATTCTGTCCAATCTTTCCACTTATTTTCAAATCCTTCCATTTCCTCTTCCCCATTAAATCTCAAATATTCCATATTAAATATATCTTCATCTTTTTTACACCAATTGTTGAACAGAGCAATATAATGTTATCATAGTAACATTGTACTACTCTGGGGAAGTGATCAGGATTTTCTTTACACATTATGTTTGCTTATAGCGGTGAATATAAGAAAGCATTTTACTAAATTAAATCGATTCATTCAGTTTGTTTTGTTGTGATTAGCTGTGATTGGCCACAATTGATCACATGGCACAGATAGGCTTTGTGTGGCCCAGTCTGTACCATGCAGTTTTCCTTTCACATCCCATGCTGTCACAAGGAATGTTGTTCATCCCTTGGGATAGCAATAAAGTTTTTAATACAAAACAAATAAAAAAAATAAAAATTAAAGGCACAGTGTAAAAAATGTTTTAGATAAATAATAGAAAATGCTTATGCACAAATGTAAACGCATACGTAAGTCCCCCACACATATGTAACCTTCGCTTTGTTCCAAGGTTCAGTCATACGCTCTTCACTTAGATATTCTAGTAATCTAGGTATTTTTAGGCATGTATTAAATGTTTATATGTAAAACGAGAATTGCATATATTGCATAAGACATCCATTGAAAAACCTGTAAATCTAAAATAATAAAAATGTAATTGACACCAGATCATTATATTTTGGGTCTGTGTAATTTAAACAGCATAGTCCATTGAGCAGATAGCACTACTTTAAATATGCCTTAGAAAGGAAAAAGTTACTGTCAAACTGTTTCACAACTTCAATCACAATGAAGAACAGCTATGGTACTCTGCTATAATGTTATTGTTCATTGAAAACTCTGATTTCTGAAAATGTTAATATTTTAACAGCTACATACAAGGCATCACACAATTTACATAAAGCACACATAATAAAAAAAACTAAAATTGTATTAGTGTTCAGTGTTATAATTTAATAGGGTATTAAATTATATAGTACTGACACAGCACTTTACAGAGTGATTACTCAATCCATGTCTTGAAGAACCGTAGAACATTAGTTAAATGGATGCACAGACACAAACTATGGTCAATATGGGTGGAAAACAATTTACTTACCAGTGTGTTCTGGATAGCAGAAGAAAAATGAAATTCTTAGGCAGGCTCTAGACACTCCAAATCTCTTTCCTGCAATCATGGCTTGGATCAGGCAGTGTTGACAGGGGAATCAGCCATTTTCTTCTCCCAGCTGGGGTGGGCGGGGGAAGCCATCCCAACCGTGAGAAGACAGTGAGTATTGCTAGCAGCTATAGCAGCCACTAGCGATATTTACTAGAGAATCCGGCAGGCTGATTATACCCAGAGAAAAGCTGCACAAAAATGGAGATACACATGCAAATTTAATACAGATAGTGTCCAAAATGAAACCATGGATTCAAACACTGCAAGGAAAGAGTGTTGATAACTCAGCAATTGAGAAAATGATTGGGAGAAATATGTTTTTTGGGTGGCATGTGACGGGAAACTGGACACAATTATTTTAACCACTTCCATACAGGGCACTTATACAGCTTCCTGCCCAGACCAATTTTCAGCTTTCTGCGCTGTTGCACTTTGAATGACAATTGCGCGGTTGTGCTACACTGTACCCAAACTAAATTTTTATAATTTTGTTCCCACAAATAGAGCTTTCTTTTGGTGGTATTTGATCACCTCTGCGATTTTTATTTTCTGCAAATTTTTTTTTAAAAAGACCGAAAATTTTGAAAAAAAAAAAAATTTTTATTTCAGTTACAAAACTTTGTAAATAAGTATGTTTTCTCCTTCACTGATGGGCACTGATGGGGCTACACTGACAGGCACTGATAAGGCGGCACTGATGGGCACCAATGAGGCGGCACGGATGGGCACCGATAGGCAGCACGAATGGGCACCGATAGGCAGCACGGATGGGCACCGATAGGCAGCACGGATGGGCACCGGTAGGCGGCACGGATGGGCAAAGATAGGTGGCACAGATGGGCACTGATAGGCGGCATGAATGGGCACTGATAGGTGGCACGGAAGGGCATGGATGGGCACTGATAGGTGGCATGGATGGGCAAACAATAATGCCTGCCACTGATGCCCATTGTGGGCACTGATTGGCATCCATTGTGGGCACTGATTGGCATCCATTAGGGGCACTGATTGGCATTCCTGGTGGTCTAGGGAGGCATACCTGGTGGTGGGCATCCCTGGTGGTCCAGTGTGGGCATCCTTGGGGGGGCTGCGCTGATAATCGATCAGCACAAACCCCCCCTGTCAGAGGAGCAGCCAATCGGCTCTCCTCTACTCGCGTCTGACAGACGCGAGTGAGGAAAAGCCGATCACTGGTTTTTCCTGTTTACATCGTGATCAGCCGTGATTGGACACGGCTGATCGCGTGGTAAAGAGTCTCCGTCTGAGACTCTTTACCTAGATCGGTGTTGCGAGGTGTCAGACTGACACCTTGCAACAACGATCGCCGCGATGCGCGCCCCCGGGGGCGCGCAGCGGCTCAAAATCCTGAGGACGTCATATGACGTCCAGTCAGGATTTTGAAACCACTTTGTCGCCGTCAATCCGCTATAGGGCGGGCGGCAAGTGGTTAAAAATTAACTTAAGTATAAGTTACTTTTTACAAATACATAGTTTTGATTTTATCATATACTGTGATTCACAATGAAACCAGCTATACGTGCACCTTTTCTTCAAGTAACGCCATAAAATCATTTATTTTTAATTGCTTTAACCACTTAAGCCCGGACCATTTGGTAGCTAAAGGACCAGAGGTGAATTCAGAATTTTGCACTGCGCTGCTTTAACTGTAAATTGTGCGGACATGCAATGTTGTACCCAAACGAAATTTGCGTCCTTTTCTTCCCACAAATAGAGCTTTCTTTTAATGGTATTTGATTGCCTCTGCGATTTTTATTTTTTGCGATATAAATGGAAAAAGACCGAAAATTTTGAAAAAAAATGATATTTTCTACTTTTTGTTATAAGAAAAATCGAATAAACTCAATTTTAGTCATACATTTAGGCGAAAATTTATTCAGCCATATGTCTTTAGTAAAAAAAATGTCAATAAGCGTATATTTATTGGTTTGCGCAAAAGTTATAGCGTTTACAAACTAGGGTACATTTTCTGGAATTTACACAGCTTTTAATTTATGACTGCCTATCTCATTTCTTGAGGTGCTAAAATGGCAGGGCAGTACAAAACCCCCCCAAATGACCCCATTTTAGAAAGTAGACACCCCAAGGAAATTGCTGAGAGGCATGTTGAGCCCATTGAATATTTTTTTTTTGTCCCAAGTGATTGAATAATGACAAAAAAAAAAATTACAAAAAGTTGTCACTAAATGATATATTGCTCACACATGCCATGGTTATATGTGGAATTGCACCCCAAAATACATTCTGCTGCTTCTCCTGAGTACGGGGATACCATATGTGTGGGACTTTTTAGGAGCCTAGCCACGTACGGGACCCCGGAAACCAAGCACCGCCTTCAGGATTTCTAAGGGCGCAAATTTTTGATTTCACTCCTCACTACCTATCACAGTTTTGAAGGCCATAAAATGCCAAAATAGCACAAAACCCCCCCAAATGACCCCATTTTGGAAAGTAGACACCCCAAGCTGTTTGCTGAGAGGCATGGTGAGTATTTTACAGCTCTCATTTGTTTTTGAAAATGAAGAAAGAACATTTTTTTTTTTTTATTTATTTTTTTCAATTTTCAAAACTTTGTGACAAAAAGCGAGATCTGCAAAATACTCACAATACCTCTCAGCAAATAGCTTGGGGTGTCTACTTTCCAAAATTGGGTCATTTGGGGGGGTTTTGTGACATCTGGGCATTCCATGGCCTCCGAAACTGTGATAGGCAGTGAGAAGTGAAATCAAAAATTGACACCCTTAGAAAGCCTGAAGGCGGTGATTGGTTTTTGGGGTCCCGTACGCGGCTAGGCTCCCAAAAAGTCTCACACATGTGGTATCCCCGTACTCAGGAGAAGCAACAGAATGTATTTTGGGGTGTAATTCCACATATGGCCATGGCATGTTTGAGCAATATATCATTTAGTGACAACTTTGTGCAAAAAAAAAAAAAAAATTGTATTTTTTCCGCAACTTGTGTCAACATATAAAATATTCCATGGACTCGACATGCCTCTCAGTATATAGCTTGGGGTGTCTACTTTCCAAAATGGGGTCATTTGGGGGGGTTTTGAACTGTTCTGGCATTTTATACACAACATTAGGAAGCTTACATCCACTCTTCTAACCACTTGAAGACAAAGCCCTTTTTGACACTTTTTGTTTACATGAAAACATTTTTTTTTTTGCAAGAAAATTATGTTGAATAAAATGGTGGGTGTTGCATTTTTTTTTCTACACAGTATTTGCGCAGTGATTTTTCAAACGCATTTTTTGTGGAAAAAATACACTTTTTTTAATTTTAATGCACTAAAACACACTATATTGCCCAAATGTTTGATGAAATAAAAAAGATGATCTTAGGCCGAGTACATAGATACCAAACACGACATGCTTTAAAATTTCGCACAAACGCGCATTGGCGACAAACTACATACATTTTTAAAAGCCTTTAAAAGCATTTACAGGTTACCCCGTTAGATTTACAGAGGAGGTCTACTGCTAAAATTACTGCTCTCGATCTGACCTTCGCGGTGATACCTCACATGCATGGTGCAATTGCTGTTTACATATGACGCCAGACCGACGCTTGCGTTCGCCATTGGGCAAGAGCAGGGCAGGACAGGGGTGCTTTTTTTTTTTTATTATTAATTTTGCTTTTTTATTTTATTTTTAAACTGTTGCTTCCATATTTTTTTTTTATCACTTTTATTGTTATCTCAGGGAATGTAAATATCCCCTATGATAGCAATAGGTAATGACAGGTACTCTTTTTTGAAAAAACTGGGGTCTATTGGACCCTAGATCTTTCCTCTGCCCTCAAAGCATCTGACCACACCAAGATCGGTGGGATAAAATGCTTTCCCAATTTCCCAATGGCGCTTTTTATATCCGGGGGGACATTCCCTCCCACTGCTTGTAAAAGCAGTCCAGAGGCTAATTAGCCACTAGGATTGATTTTACATGAAAGCCGGCCGCTGGCTGAAATACCAGTACGTTGCTGGTCCTTGTTGGACATGTATTGTAATCTTTTTTTTCATGCAGCCTGTTGGCTGAACGAAAAAAAAAGATTGATCGGTGGTTATGCCCACCATTAGAATACCACCCTTCATCCACCCACTTCTAATGATGGGCATACATGCACCATTTATATATTCCGAAGCATGGGGGCATCTTCTTGCAAAAGTTATGCCGCGTACACATGGTCAGACTTTTCCACGGGCAAGCCTCCGTCGGAATTTCGACCGTATGTACGCGGCATTAGGAGCAAAATCGCTCCTCCGCTCCTGCTGCCCCAATGCTTCGGCATATATGCTTTTTTTTTTTTTAACTGTGGTGGT
This sequence comes from Rana muscosa, assembly GCA_029206835.1. NCBI lineage: Eukaryota > Metazoa > Chordata > Amphibia > Anura > Ranidae > Rana > Rana muscosa. Next base: position 727,728,611 of record CM055118.1, read on the forward strand.
GAAATCACCTCCTACAGCACTGGAGTCGCAGGGATCAGGCCTGTCTCTGCGAACGCTGCAGTTATGTGTGTTGTGTTTTGCAAGTGACAGTGATCGATCGATACTGCACTTGGGTGGCCTGGGCTGGACGGAGGGGCAAAACGCAGGTGCTAGCAGGTATCTGGGCTGATCCCGCTAACACTGCATTTTTGGGAACCCTAAACTGCTGGGGACGCTAGTATAGATCTGATCAGATCAGATATTGAGCTGATCAGATACTATACCACTAAGGGGGGTGTATGCTTCACGCGTGGGTGTTAGCGCTACTGGCACTAACCTGACGCTGCCTGGGGTGTGACGCAGACCCTCTCTGACACTAAAACCTAATTGATATCACCCGCCGGGCGATCAGGGGGTTAAACCTTTATTGGGTTATATACGGCGGGTGCCCTGACACTATAAAAAGCAAACTAACTAACCAGCGTCACCCGTAACACTTATATGATTATCACTGGTGAAAGGGTTAACTAGGGGCAATTAGGGGGTTAAAACCTTTATTAGGTAATATATGGGGTACCTGACGCTATAAAAAAACCTGACGGCGAACCTAAAAAAAAATTACTGGCTACCTATCGGCATCACCGACACTAAGACAACGATCATAAAAACGATTGCTTAGCGACAGTGGTGATAGGGGGTGAAAGGGTTACCTGGGGGCGATCAGGGGGTTAAACCTTTATTAGATAATATATGGGGTTACCTGACGCTATAAAAACCTGCGGCGAACCTAAAAAAAATTACTGGCTACCGATCAGCATCACCGACGCTAAGACATCGATCAGAAAAATGATCGCATAGCGACGGCGGTGCTAGGGGGTGAAAGGGTTACCTGGGGGGTGATCAAGGGGGTTAAACCTTTATTAGGTAATATATGGGGGTATCCGACGCTATAAAAACCTGCGGCGAACCTAAAAAAAATTACTGGCTACCGATCAGCATCGCCGACGCTAAGACATCGATCAGAAAAATTATCGCTTAGTGACAGTGGTGATAGGGGTGAAAGGGTTACCTGGGGGGCGATCAAGGGGGTTAAACCTTTATTAGGTAATATATGGGGGTACCCAACGCTATAAAAACCTGCGGCGAACCTAAAAAAAATTACTGGCTACCGATCAGCATCACCGACGCTAAGACATCGATCAGAAAAATGATCGCATAGCGACAGCGGTGCTAGGGGGTGAAAGGGTTACCTGGGGGGTGATCAAGGGGGTTAAACCTTTATTAGGTAATATATGGGGGTACCCGACGCTATAAAAACCTGCGGCGAACCTAAAAAAAATTACTGGCTACCGATCAGCATCACCGACGCTAAGACATCGATCAGAAAAATGATTGCTTAGCGACGGCGGTGCTAGGGGGTGAAAGGGTTATCTGGGGGGTGATCAGGGGGTTAAACCTTTATTAGGGGGGGGGGTTAGGGGGCTACACTGGACCTAAAACTAAATGTAGTGACACTTTTACAGTCACAAATGTCACTGATTGCAGTGATCACTAAATAAATGGTCACTGCAATCGGTGACACTGTGACTGGGGGCTGGGGGTGATCTGGGGGGTGATCTGGGGGGGTCTGGGGGGGCCTGGGGAGGCGATTTATGTGCCTATGTGTCCTGGTGTCAGTGTAGTGTTGTGTGCACTAACCTGGCATCTTCTCCTGTACGGCGCTCGGTATATGTGAGCGCCGCAGGAGAGATGACATCACTTCCTCCTGCCTGGCAGGCAGGGGAAGCTCTCTCATTCGCCGGGAGCGATCGAGAGGGGGTGGCCGGAATCGAACGGCCGTCCCCTCATGCCGGATCGCTCCCGAAGGTAAAACGACCACCCACTGTAAAGAAGGGGGGTCCGATCGGACCCCCCAACTATACAAAGGCAATCACGTATATGTACGTGATTCTGCCTGTCGGTGCCATTCTGCCGACGTATATTTACAGTGGGCGGTCGTTAAGTGGTTAATGTCATCTTTTAATATATCACAAACCAATTATTTGTTTTTGCCCCAGTTTATACATTCCAAAGGCTTCAATGCTTAGACATTTCTAACAAACCTTCGAATCAATCTCTACACTTTTATCAGTTTATTGTTTGATTAATACTGCCATGGTTTTTATTCCATTGTACCTACTCAGTACATAAAATAAACTACTTTGCATATCAAAACATGTAACACTTGAATTACTTGAATTTGTTCATTAAACACAAAACTGGATGGCATGCAATTGAAATAACATTATGTATCCTTTGATGTATAGTAGCTGTTAGTTGTAATCTTATTTTATAAAAGAGATGGTTGTTTTTGGAATTTAGATTTCTTCAATATTTTTATACAGAGCTTAAATGCTAAACACCCACTGCTCCACTGTACAATAACATAATGCATTCATCTGTCTTAGTATCCTTGGTTGCCAGGGAACTGAAGAGAGAAATATGTGTGATATTATATGATTGTATCTGTTAACAGGCACCATTAATTATGCATGCCTTATGACCATTTGTGTACCAATCATACATATTTTTCAAGTGCCAAGCCCATGAATAAAGGCTAATGAAGACATCAAGTAATCAGTAACCTGAGACCTTCAATCAATTACATTCTAATAGACTGCAATCTATGCATCATTTTCAGAAATCCAATAATCAGAAAGTATTTCCAGATTGTGATTTTCAGTTTTACCATCAAAATTACTACGTAATGTCTTATTATCTGAATTATCTAGTTTGCCTTACACATTTAACTAACGTGGTTTGTATGTTTTACTAATTGTTATATACAAAATTATTTATGAAGTATATACTGTATTTTACTTTCCAGAAAAGGAGTCAAAATTGTGTTTGAATTAGACAGTCAGTTTGTGCTCGAATAATGTTTTCTTTTTTTTAATTTGATAGATAATGCTGGCCATTGTACTAACAAAACATAATGGGTTACCTGAATAATTAGTAGACAATGCGCATTGTAGTGCAGTGCAGTGGGTGAACACATCAACTAAATCACAAATTATTAAATATTAACAAGTAAAGTAGCACTTTTAGCATGTTCATTTATGCACAGTTCACCAAAGTTATTAGTAACGTTGTAGAAAATTATCTTAAAGTGTATTACTAGCTGATTTGTTTTATTTGTAGTTTTGGCTACTGTAGGGACTTGGGTTAGGTTTTCTTTGTTGTCTTTGTCCCCAATGGGGAGACAGAGAGTTATCTGAAATGAAAAATGTTGCTATAGCCACATAACAGGAGCTGGGGAAAAATCTTAATGGTGATATCTGTTACATTCACAACTGTGAAAGAGGATTTCCCTTACTTTGAAGAGATGTCCACTCATTTCCTGGTATGTTTTGAACAGGAAATCTCTCTAATATCCCTAAGGGTAGACAGAGATCAATTACAGGCTATGGGAGGTATTTGTAGACTTAACCATAACCCAAAAAAAAACTTTGTTTTGGACAAAGAAACAGTAAACTTCAAGTTGACCTTTGTCTTTGCATTTACTAAACCCAAATTGTAATATATTGTGGTTTAGCAGTCCTTAGATTTGATGCCTGCATTGGTTTTAATTTTTCAAGTTAAGACCAATTTTAACAAAATAATCCCATGTAAAGTACAAACCTAATCATCCTCTATGTAATGAAAATGAATATAATGAATGTAATGATTATAATGAATATATTTGAAGTTCAGCCTGGGTGACAAATAGGGATGAACAAATATTCTTTGGTTCAATTTTCAGACAGTTTCGCAAAATGTCCTCAAAATTCAGAAAGTGTAAACTTGGCCCTGAACCCCATTGAAGTCCATGGGTGCTGAATCTTAATATTCAAAATCCAATACATTAATCCTGTAAATGAGGCACATCACATACAAATTGTTATGTAATTGAAACACACGATTACAAATGTATTATTCCATTAATAACCACAATAAAATCTGGGTTAAAAATAATATTGAGCTGATTATTAGTATGTATTAAATAATTAATATAACAATATAAATTAATTCATGATCATATTATTGTTTTTACATATACAGTCCAAATATTGATGCATGGTTGTATAACATAAAAATAATATATTGTGCTACCTGACCCAACTAAACCCTGTTGGTCTCCAACAATTGTATAATGTAATCAATAATCAATCTGAAATATCCCTATACAGTCACTAAACAAAATAATTAAACAATGTATAGTCCATAAATTAATAGTTCAATATGTGTTCTCTTCTTAGTGCAAATGTAAAAATATCCTATAGTGACAATCCAAATGGCGGAGCCTGTGATGTCATCGGTATAGACAAACCAGGAAGTAGATTGTGAGCCGCTGGGGACACAGGGCCAAGGATCTGCGTATGTTTTAATGATCCAGGGATTTCTTATTGTAACCACACAAGCGATTCACCTGTATGCACCAGGATTAGTGCATCTGTAAATGTGAGTTTACATATTTTGTTTTATTAAAAGTGAGTGTTTTAAACAGTAAACACTATTTCAAGTTCGAAAAAATTGCTTAAACGTGCATCCTCACAGGGAGACACTGTGGATGCACATATACAAATGTGCCAACGTCTCAATATCATAGGAGAAACAAAGATAAACTAGAAAAAATTGACTTTTGGCGGCACATGGATAGTACGGAGCAGTTCCAGCAGTCAGCTGACTGCTGGGACTGCTCCGTACTGGTGTAGACTCCTCTCTAAAGGCACAGGTTTACAGCCTGGCCATCATATTCAAGGCCCTGTGGAGTGAGATATTCTCTACTCACACACACACCAGGACCCATACTGGTGTATGTTAAGCCTTTCCTCCTCACCGTGATAGTTCCAACCCTAAAAGTACCGGAGGACATTACCTGTCGCTGCACACAATCAGCCTTCGCCCAGCAGTATACCCAGCTGTTGTTCATTGTGATTTTTATTATGGCTGGCTGTTTGTTACTGACAAATAGCCAATCAAACCTTACATAGGTGTGTGTCGCCATCGGCAGCACATTATCTGGCCTATTACTGTGCTCCTGAAGAAGCGGTAACCCGCGAAACTAGTAGAGCAAGTCAAGACCACACATGATACACTGGACCTATGGCTCTCGTTAACTTGCTTCACACAATTATTGTTTCTATAGCCTCTGGTTTGCTGGAATTGCATTCCAACCAAGGTGGAATGCTTACATGTTACATACTGTGAAGTATTGTTAAAGCGTGAACCCAAGCTCTGTATCTAAGTATAAACAAATTGGTATTGTTCAAATGTTTATATGTATTTTTTCATTACTCTGTTTAAAAATAAATACCCCTAGTTTTTTACAAACATTTATCCGTGTGCCGCCAAAAGTCAATTTTTTCTAGTTTATCTTTGTTTCTACTATTTCAAGTTCTTTCCTATCCTATGGTATCTACTCATGAGGAACGTTATTTAAGAGATTGGGAGCCCCATACAGAAAAAGGAACAACAGATGCTGGATTTTTACCCCTAAGGGGAAGGCGCCATTGGACCCTATTGTGGGTCTTTTTTTGGGAGGTGAGTGCATAGGGTGACTGGTGGAGGGCACTGCGGTGTGCGCAAATCAAATATCATTTGGATTGTCACTATAGTATATTTTCACATTTGCACTAAGAAGAGAGCACATATTGTTTGTAATTAATGAACTAATACATCAAGTTCATAATTTGCACATATTATTATCAATTTATGGACTTTGCATTGTTTATTTATTTTGTTTAGCAACTGTATCTTAAAGAGATATTTCAGATTGATTATATTATACAATTGTTGGAGCCCAACGGGGTTTAGTTGGGTGAGGTAGCGCTTCACAATATATAATTTTTATTTAATTTTGTACATTTATGTGGGTACACATTCTGTGTTGAGCAGCACCTTCTTTAAAATTAATTTTACACATAATTTCACACAAATTTTTAATCACTACACATAGTAGCGCAGAAGTTACATTCATTCCATGATTGTATAACATATTGCAACCAAGGACTCGATGCATCCAAAGACTCAACATGTTTCGTGGCTCTCTGTCCTCTTCTTCGTGAGTAGATGCAAGATACATGTCTACAAGATGTAAGTTAATAACAAAATAATCATATCATATAATCAAACAAATTGCTCCCCAATTGCATCGGATAACCCTACTACTTACAAATCAGCTCCAAATTAAACCTAGCAGTACTAGGGGTTGAAGATCCTAGGTTATGTCTGTCCTGGGAGCTGTGACAGTATAACCCACAGAAACCAAAGGGGCAATTTGAGGGGCGATCGAGTGCCTGTAAAATGCAGACCCATATATAATAGTCCATAGTGACACCTACAGTGAATTCTGACACATTCAGTGAAAAATATTTCAGTGTGCATTACTACATAATAAGTATATTGGTATTCATATAAGTGATATGTGACATGTGACAGCTGTGCAGACAAGAAAAGCAAAGAAGAGTAAAAAAAATATGAACACTACTAAGGACTGACACCCAAGTAACTGAAATAAGAGTAAAAGTAAAGCTAGGGGCAATGTAGGATTAAGCCCAGAGAGGGTAACCAAAAAATAGAGCCATACAATAAAAGAAAATTAGTAACCTAAAGCAGTGACAAGAAAGAACTGTGCAAAAACAGAGTCTTACATACTGAAACTTGTAATCCAGAGGGTAGACTAAAATAACCCAAAGAGAGAAAAAATCATTCCACCTGTTACTACTATTAATCCCAAATGGCTAGCCGTGGGTGTTATTGTACAATTCTTTCACTGCTTTTAGTTACTGATTTTCTTTCATTGGATGGATCTATTTTTTGGTTACCCATCCCCTCATGCTGCTAGGTTTAATTTGGAGCTGATTTGTAAGTAGTAGGGCTATCTGTTGCACTTGGGGAGCTATTTATTTGATTATATGATATAATTATTTTGTTATTAACTTATATTTTGTAAACATGTATTTTGCATCTACTCCTGAAGGAGTGGACAGAGATCCACGAAGCACGTTGACTCTTTGGATGTAATGAGTTCTTAGTTGCAATATGTTACACAATCATGCATCAATATTTAGACTGTATATCTAAATCAGCTCAATATCATTTTTATCGGGTTTTATTGTGTTCTTTTAAGGAATAATACATATGTAATCATGTATATAAATTGCGTAACAATTTGTATGTGATGTGCCTCATTTTAAATCCCATGATTACTCACTTTAGTAGTGTGAACGCTAAAGTTGATGCATAAAAACTTTTCCCTTTCCACTCTGTGGCATACAAAGATCTTGAGAGCTTGATAGACCACAAAGGTAGATTTATTATCTTGGTATCCGAGATTAACAATGTCCAGTACACATCGGTCAACCTATATTTATCAAACACAAAGCAACTTACATACCTGAGGAAACTTGAGAAAATCATCTGTGGAGATTTCAATGTAGTTCCTGACAAACTTCTGGATGTTTCAAATCCCATGGACAATAAGGCCAGCAGAGCCACATCCTTTCATCAGACATCTATGATGTTTGGGGGTGCCAACACTAAAGAAAGAGACTTTACCTTTTTTTCACAACCTCATTTTACATACTAGAGAATCAATTTATTTATGGTGAATAAGTTCCTTCTTCAAAATGTCACTCTTCTGTATCCATCGAAGGCAGGAAACCTTGTGGTGTAATGACATTCACTTAAAGTACATGTAAATCCTCACATATACCCAGTGAAGTGAATAGCCTCAGATGATACAAATCTCCCTACATAAGTTTTACATGTATATCTGCTGTCTTCAGCTTTATATATCCTTTAGAAAGTACACATCGTGTTACAGATTTTCTCTTCCTGTTCAACACTCAGTGTGAAGTGTGGGCATACAGCCAAGACAGCTTATTGGAGGAAAAGCACACACCCCCACTCCACATTGGAAAAGGAAGGAAGGAAGGAATGGGCAGAGCTGTGCTGTGAGAAGGCAAGCTGCCTGCTAATCTATTTATAGCAACCTCCCATGACACAAATTTCAGGCTCCTTTAATCTTTTGTCTTGAAGAACTTGTCAGAAGTTATCAGGCTTATAACAGAGCTATGGAGCAAGAGGAAGCCACGGGACTCAGTGCTTTGGAGAGGGATAAGAAAACACTACAGGTAGATGTGCCCAGCTCACATTTCATGAATTGAGTTTACATCCACTTTAATGTCTCAACCACACAACATGAAAATTCTGATACAGCATGCTCAGGAATTTGTCAAGATTAACAAACCCTCTGTCTCAGACTTCTTTGGATTATGGAACTCTCATATGCATATGTCAGATGTATTCTTATGAATATGATCAGCTAAACAGCAAAGGAATCAGCAGATGAATAAACTAATGTCTGATAGTAGGCTTTTGGAGGCTAGCAATAAAAGATCACCCTCCTAGACCACTAGTACGAAATTCAATCAAGCTAGGCACGAATTGTGCATATTTTTATTATCCAATATCAGTGCAATCTCCAAATTTTGAAGAGTAACTTCTACCTTAATGGTAATAAGGTGGGTAAACTATTGGCGGCACAGGTTAGGGAGTGTACTATAAAACAGAAATCACCTTACTTGTTCCACTCACATTCTGGTGCAAAACTTTGCAATCCACAAGTTATAGCAGATGCCTTTAGTGTTTATTATAGAATTTTTTTTACCTTGAAAGACAACTTAGAGACTCTCCAACCTACCTCTGCAGTAATAACTAGCCTCCTTGACTCTATTAAGCTACTTCAGCTAGATCAGAAACAGTTAAAAGCATTGGAAATGCCTTTCTCACATATATAAATATCAGAAGCCATAAAAAAAATGCCCTATATTAAATCTCTGGGACCTGACAGATTTTTTGCAGATTACTACAAATTATTCTCTCATATTTTCTCATATCATAACATATATCCCTAATTTTAATGAAGCTTTTCAACACTGCTGCTTTCTCTGCCAAATTTCCACCTAAAAGGCTACAAGCTACAATTATCACTCTTCCTAAGTCAGGGAAGGAGTTGGTGTCAGCTCTAAATTTCCACCCAATATCACTGTTAAATATGGATGTAAAAATATTTGCAAAAATAACAGCTAATAGGATTGCTAAATGTGTTCCTTTGTTCATCAAAGATGACCTAGTGGGGTTTGTAGCTAGGCATCAAGAGCCTGAAGCCACCAGATGGGTTGTTAAACTGATGCACTATGCAGAGACCCACTAAGGGCCTTCTCTGCTTCTGGCCTTAGATGATGTGAAGGCCTTTGAGAGGAATAATTGGGGGTATTTGACTAAAGTTCTCAATAAATTTGGTTTTCATGATACTGTTGTGTCCGCCATATTAGCTCTCTATACAACTCCCTCGGCTCAAGTTTTCACTGAAGCAATGCTAGCTTAGAGGTTTTTCCAAGGGTGCCCATTATCACCTTAAATATTTGCACTGCTGATGAAACCATCATCTACATGAAGCGATAGTGTTGTTAAATGCAGTGTTATACTATAAAAGGTACCAAGTCTAACCTACTGAACACACGTGTAGATTCAGTTACATCTTCTAGCTTACAATTATAATTGCTGTATATTGGGAGTTAAGAAAATATGCCATACTTGGGTATACAACTTTCTTTAAGCGTTTCTGTACTATATCAAGCTAATTACATGCCTCTGCTAACTTTAATGCAAAATGAGTTAGTTAGATTGAGTATGTTTTACTGCTCTTGGTCAGAGAGGCTGGCTTCTTTCAAGATGTTAAAACTACCTAGAATCCTTTATTTTTTTAGAGCCTTACAGATATCCTTACCCCAAGCCTTCTTTGCCACTATGAAACAAATGTTATACAGATATGTATAGTGGAGGCGCAAAGCATGATACTCCTATTCTGTACTTATTAAAAATAAGAAGGCGGGAGGAATGGAGTGCTCTGACTTGCAAGATTAGTATGGGACAGCTATTTCAGATCTGATTTCCAAGAAATTCCACTAAACACTGGTGTACAGCAGAACAGTCTTATGTCCCTCATGGTAATCTACATACCTTATTACTGGCATATCACTTACCGTATATACTTGAGTATAAGCCGACCCGAGTACCTACTTTTACCACCAAAAACTGGGAAAACGCATTGACTCGAGTATAAGCCTAGGGGGGAAATGTGCCCATTGCCACCTCACTGTGCCAATTGCCCAACCTTACTGTGCCCATTGCCACCTCACTGTGCCAATTGCCCAACCTTACTGTGCCCATTGCCATCTCACTGTGCCACCTCACTGTGCCCATTGCCACCTCACTGTGCCCCCTTACTGTGTCCATTGCAGCCTCCCTGTGCCCGAGTCAGTCAGTGTACCTGAAAATCTTCTTATTCCGCGGCCGGCGTCCATTGTTTAAATCTCGCGCCTTTCTCCCTGTCCCTTCCGTGATAGGCGTTTCCAGCAAACACTGTGTTGAGTGTTGCGCCTATCACGGAGATCCTCTCATTCTCGGACTCCGTTTTCCAGCAGGCACCGTGTTCAGTGTTCCGCCAATCATGGACGTCGGACAAGAGAACGTCCATGATAGGCGCAACACTCAACACAGTGTTTGCTGGAAACGCCTATCGTGGAAGGGACCAGAAGAAAGCCGCGAGATTTAAACAATGGACGCCGGCCGCGGAATAACAAGATTTTCAGGTACTGACTGGAGTATAAGCTGAGGGGTATACTATCATCCCTAAAAAAAGGGCTGAAAAACTTGGCTTATACTCGAGTATATACGGTATATCTGTAATGCTTGCAACTTGGAAACTATTTGTTACTTCCAAATTTACAGGGGAACACATGGTACAGTCCCTACTATGATTGAAAATTTTTAAACTTGAGGTGCATGCGTGGAGTCTAGCAGTGCGGTCATGCAGAGTTAGAGCTCCACACCGTTCGGGAGGAGAGCCAATATTTCCACATAACCCGCAAGTATTTGGACATACCCACGGGGTTAAGCTAGTACCCGGGACAATTCTGTTCAATTTGTGGGGGAAACTATGGCTTTGGGAGGCGGCCGTGCGAAGTTAAAGAATCCCCTCATGAAGGACTCTAAGGGGAAAACTGCAGCTAAAATGGCACCTCCCCCTCTTCATACACAGCCTCTATGCGCTCTCACAGACAAAGCCTGACACAACCTGACTCCCCAGCTGATTCTGACAGTGAAATATTTACCTCATAAGACCCCATACAGATTTCTCATGTAACTCCAGCTGTATTAAAGCAATTTGAACACATGTTGAACAAAGCCTTAAAACAAACATCAGATCAAATTACAGCTAATCTCACCAGAGAAATAAGAGAAATTGGCAAGCGCACAGCAACACTAGAACTTAAAGTAGAGGATTTGGAAAACATCTCTCTTGAACACTCTATGGAAATAGAGAACCTCAAAGAGGAAAACTTATTGCTTCAAACCAAACTTGAAGACCATGAGAATAGGGCCAGTAGGTCTAACCTACGTATCAGGGGATGTCCTGAAACTATCACTGACCTACAATCCACCATAACTGCTTTGTTCCAGGAATTGCAACCAGCCATTCCTATTGAGAGGTTAGAATTTGACAGGATCCACCGAGCCCTGGCTGCAAAAAAGCCTGATGGCCCCCCACGCGATATAATAGTGAAATTACATTTTTATCGCACAAAGGAACAGCTCCTAGCGTCTGCCAGGGACAAAAAGCAGCTGAATTTCCATGGCAGTGACTTTCAATTATTTGCTGACTTGTCCCAGATAACGATTGCAAAAAGGCAAGCAATGAAGCCCCTTCTCCTGGAATTACAGCGCCACAACATCATCTATCAGTGGGGGTTCACATTTTCCCTACGCTTTGCCTACAAAGGAAAGAAATACACCTGTAGATCCTATGATGAACTCCAGCAAATCCTCTTAGACCTGAATCTCATGGAACCAGTCCCACGAAATACCCCAACACGCGGGAGATCAACATCTCTTTCATCCGCAGGAAACTCTTCCCATACCAACCTGAAAAATAGTACCCATCCAACTCACAAGAGAGGTCGCTACACATCACCTCCTCAGGAACGAAATGATTCTATGGACTGAAGGATGCTCCTATAACTGTGAAATTTACTCTTTTTTCACCCTTTCTAGTCTTTCTAAAGAATCTCAGGGCTTTACCTTATCCCTTTTAGTTCTCCAATTCAAGACGCTACATCCTGTTTCCCTTTTTGTCCTCCAGATTTGCATGCTCAACCTTTACTTTAAATTTTCTCTGTTTCAGTTGACTCACCAAGACTGCATTTACAAATTATAATCATAGTTTTAAGTTCTTTGCTTAACCCATTGCATGCATAGTGTGTTTTTTTTTTATTATTATTTTTTATATATATATATCAGGAAACCCTGGGGTAGTCAGATGCCATTCTCTTATTTCCCATTTCCCCTGTTGCCCCCTTTTTAACTAATTATAGTTAACTTTAATAGTTTTCATTATAAGTCGTGTGGTTTACAGTTATGTACATTAATAAGAAGCTTTCATTAGAAGGCTCTCCTCCCACGAACGGGAGATCCGTGCGCCCTATTTTGCCTCCCTCATTCAGCCACATAATATGTGGAAGTCTGACGGAAGCACCCTTTCCCCTGAGGGTGATTTTTGACCCCACTCACAGGATATGTTTGAATGTGTTTTTCTGTTGAATTTCTTATTATTTTCTCTAACCATTTCTGTTTTATTTATTTTCCTCACTTCAGTACTCACCTCTATTCCTTTTCTCTCCTCTTCCTTCAAGTCCACCTGGATTGTATCAACTGACGCGAGCAGCCCGATTATAGGTAAGTCTCTTTTATCTACTCAGCTACCATGGCAACACTAAACATCCTGTCCCTGAATGTCCAGGGACTCAATATCCCCCAAAAACGTACCAAGGCCTTCCGCACATTTCATGCCAGAAAGGCGCATATAGTTTGCCTACAAGAGACGCATTTCACAAACTCTTCTACACCTAAATTTATGTCCCACTTTTATCCGCAAACCTTTACAGCTTCGGCTACCTCTAGGCAATGTGGTACCCTCATAGCCTTTCACCGCTCTACTCCATTTACCCTCCAATCTCAAATTTAAGACCCAGAAGGACGCTACTTCATTCTCATAGGCCATATTATGGACACTGAAATTACTGTTTCATACTAAGCGCCTAATAAGCAACCAAACCCGTTTATGTCACACCTACTACAGGTTGTGAATGACCACAAAACAGGAACAGTCATACTTTGTGGAGATTCCAATCAGGTCCTTCTCCCATTTCTAGATAAATCCCCGTACAACCCACCCCACAATACATCCAAATTGTCTTTTTCTCAACTTCTTTCCAAATATAATTTAGTAGACACATGGAGAGAATGTAATCCCACAAAACGTAGATATTCATACTACTCCCACCCTCATAAAACATTCTCACGGATTGACCACATATTTCTAACTATCGGTATAATCCCTGAAATAATCACAGCAGAGATAATTCCCATCACTACCCAAAGGCCATGACCCAACTTGGAATCTCCCAGACATTTTGCTCAAGCACCCATCTTACCGTCAAACCATTGAACAAGCCATAAAAGATTATCTATTACTCAATACCAGCCCCGATATTAATACCCTAACACTTTGGAAAGCACACAAGCCAGTAATATGTAATGTAATACAAAAACAATCAGCCATATTTAAACGTGTACGGAAAACCCTCGCTTGCAAACTGGAATCTGAGTTTAATGCCGCCTTTTTATCCCACCAAGACAATCCATCATCACTAAAAAAATCTCGTGTCTCATATGACTTATTTTTGACCGAAGCAGTTGAAAAATCTTATAAACTTTCAAAACATACTTATTTTATGAATTCCAATAAAGCGGGAACCTACCTAGCACGCACACTTAACTCTTTAAGCAAACCATTTAAACCAATTCGTTTAAAATTGGCAAAAGATGTTTTCACGAGTAACCCTATCAAAATAGTCCAGAGATTTCATTCCCACTTGACCTCGCTATATACTTCACCCACTAACTTCGAACCAGAATTAGCAGACGCTTTCTTCGACATTAATCTACCAGAACTCTCCCTTAACCAAAAGAATGTCTTAGAAGAAAAAATTACACCAGAGGATGTCACCAATGTCATCAAAGACCTAAAGCTAAATAAAAGACCGGGTCCGGATGGATACTCCGCTTTATATTATAGAACCTTCGCAGAAACTTTATCACCGATTTTAGCTGAAGCCTTTAACGTACTGCTGGAAGGAAAGTCCTTTGGGCAAGAAACATTAACAGTAGAGTTGAGCGGACACCTGGATGTTCGGGTTCGACGGGTTCAGCCGAACTTCGGAAAAAAGTTCGGGTTCGGGACCGAACTTTAACCCGAACCCGAACCCCATTGAAGTCAATGGGGACCCGGACTTCTAAGGACTAAAAAGGCTCTAAAAAAGTAATGGGAAGGGCTAGAGGGCTGCAAATGGCAGCAAAATGTTGTTAAGAGCATGGCAAGTGCTCTGCAAACAAATGTGGATAGGGAAATAACTTAAAATAACATAAAAAAAATAAAAAAATATGCTGGAGGCCCCCCTTTTCAGCAGAAGAGGTACTGGAAGTCATTAAGAACCTCAGAAACTCAACGGCACGATGCCACACATATGGTGGGAATGCCCCAGAATACGCCCTTTCTGGAATAAATTATTCAATTTAATGGATAAGCTAGTGGGAAAATAAAATACTTTGAAATAAAAATGTAGCGGGGTGCTAAATTTAAGGGAAGTGTTTGAGTGGTAAATATGCTCAAACACCCTAATTCTGTAGGATTCATGGACCATTTTGTCCTCGGGGGACAGTATTGGTGTGCAGTTCCCTGCGGCCTACAGGTGGCACTGCCATGGTAGGCTAGGGTTGAATCACTGATACAGTGCTGTGCCTTTTGTGTCCCCTCTTGGCAGTAGTACAGCGGGGCGGGGAACCTGCTGTGCATGCCGGGAGAGCATATAAAAGGGGCAGACCTTTGGCCTGGGGGCTGATGTCCAGTGGGGTCCACGCCCAGGTGCCTTCGGCCTGGGTGCATGTGTTCCTGTTCCATCTCGGGTACCTTTAGCCCGGGGTGAGGTACTATCCTGGAGTTCCTGCTGCCCTGGGTATGGAGGCCTAGGTGCGGGAGTAAAGCCTGGAGTCCAGAGCCTTCGTCTGGAGTCCGCTAAGGGTCGAGGAGTCTTAGGGTGCCGCCTCGTGTAGGGGACCATGTTCCAGGGAAGGGAGGATCATTCTGATGGACCGATGCGGGAGTCACGGTGAAGGAAGGGTCTGTTGACTCCCTGGAGAGATGTCTTCCCCTTGATATGGGCTAGGTTCGTAGAAGGAGAAGCTCAAGGTCATCTTGACTGTATCAGAGGCCTTATTCACCCGGCCCGTGGCAGGGGCCTTATACACCCTGGTCTGTGGCAGAGACCAAAGTTCTCCAGGTCCGTGGCAGGGGCCTTGTACACCCTGTCTGTGGCAGAGACCAACCTCAAGGTCTGTGGCAGAGACCGTGCACCTAAAACTGTTTGAGAAACCTAAGCAGTGAAGTGAATGTGCTACGTTTGTGCCTGGACCTCCTCCACACCTTAAGCTGTCCTGTTTCTTTGCTCTAACCTTTTCTATCTGAGTACAGTTTATTTTGCCATGAGAGAATAAGAGTTGGAGTTTCAGCTGGTGTGGACATTGACTTTACTGGCAATTAAAGGACTTGCCTCTACCTACAGTAGAGGTGAGAATCATCCTCTGGAGGAGTTTTGACTCCGGCTGTGGACACGGCCCGTCAAGTACACCGCTCAACCTCTTTATATAGGAGGGTACGGGCTGGTAGTGCGGTGTGCCTTTCTCCCTCCTTCGAGGAGCCAACAACATAAAGGCAGGTAAGGGGGAAAGGATCTGTGCGCTACAAAAAAATCAAATAAAAATTATAATCTTGACCTAGGAGGACGAGGTCCATATGGAGTAGGAGGTTGAGGTGGCGGTGGATGTGGCTGTGACGGTGGAAGCGGCGGTGGAGGAGGACGAGGTAGCCAACACTGGTTCAAAAATACAACAATGGCTGGGTAAGGCCGGTGATGTGTCGAATTCTGTCCCCCGTCAAATAGTGTCCACCCTGTACTGCGCTTGCTCAGTATGTAGGACAAGGGGATTTAGAAAATCTCCCAAGACGAACGGCGCCTGCGTGGTGAGTTCAGGTGAAGGCCACACCATCCCTGGTTCAAGCCGAGCCAAGTGAGGCCATGCCCGAAGCGTGGCGATCGAACCGAGCCCGTGAGGGGCCCTGTTACTATGTGCTACCGTATGTCCACTTGGATGGTGGGGCTTGAACCTGCACTCACAGCGCAGGCGCCGTTCATCTTCGGAGATTTTGTGAATCTCCTTGTCCTCTGTACTGCGCAAGTGCTGCGCCTTCGCATTATGGGCCGGACACAATCCGATGGCCGGACAGTTTTTGTCACAACACCGGTATACATGTCTATTCTGCAGAAGGTACGGACAAGTCCTGTGGGATCCATGCCTGGTTCATTTTAATGAACGTGAGCTTGTCCACATTGGCTCTGGACAGGCGGCTGCGCTTGTCTGTGATAACGTCCCCTGCCGTGCTAAATACACGTTCAGATAATATACTGGCTGCAGGGCAGGCTAGCACCTCCAAGGCATAAAGGGCAAGCTCAGGCCATGTGCCCAATTTGGAGACCCAGAAGTTAAAGGGGGCAGACCCGTCATCCAGTACGTGTAGGCCTGTGGACACATACTGCTCAACCATGTTGTTTTTTTAGTATAGCACAGTAGAAGAAAACTATATAGAAATTGTTTATTTCACACACCTCCACATATGTATAACACACTGCAAAATATTTTTTGTGGCCCTAAATGGCGTTTTTTGGAAGACCACAACACACCCACAGTACGTAACCGCTGAATCGCACAGCTACAGAACTGCAGAAAATGCTATTCAAAAAAAATGTTGTTTTTTTAGTATAGCACAGTAGAAGACAAATATATAGAAATGGTTTATTTCACGCGCCTCCACATATGTATAACACACTGCAAAATATTTTTTGTGGCCCTAAATGGGTCTTTTTGCAAGTGTACATTAAAGTGCAAATTTTTTTGCCCTAAACGGGTCTTTTTTTGCACGAGCAAAATAAAATGCAATTTTTTTTTTTTTTTGCCCTTAATGGGTCTTTTGGAAAAGAGCACAATAAAGTGCCTTTTTTTTTGTTGCCCTAAATGGATCTTTTTCAAAGAGCAGAATACACCCACAGTATGGAAACTGTGTATCTCTCAACGTAATATATGCAGTGCTGGTGCACTGAGCTTGCAGATAAAAGGTAGATTTTCTCTGACACTGGGCTCATGGCAGTGTAAAAAGACTGCACTGCAACACAAACAGGTAAACTTATGCAGATCGCTGAGTTATATCTCTGAATCTGGACTCCTATTCCTATATAATATATCTCTCTCCCTGAAAGCACCAACAGGAACCTGGCCCTACACTACACTGTCTCTCTATCTTTTCCCTCAGATTCCAGAATCAGGACTAACTCATGTATTTTTCAATCTCTCCCTAAAAGCAGCAGCAGCAGACAAGATCCTCTCCCTATCTATTCTGAAGCAGAGTGACGTGTGTGCTGTGTGCCTCTAGCTTATATAGAAGCTGGGTCACATGTTGCACTGACCAATCACAGCCATGCCATTAGTAGGCATGGCTATGATGGCTTCTAAGGGCACACCAGCTAATCAAAAGGTGATTGGCTGGACCCTGAAGCATTTCTAACTGCGCCATTAGATTGCCGAACCCGAACCCGAACCCAGACTTTCGCGCAAAGTCCGGGTTCGGGAAAAAGCTAAAGTTCAGTACGGACCCGAACTTTACAGTTCGGGTTCGCTCAACCCTAATTAACAGCCATTGTTTGCATGATCCCCAAACTTCCCTCTGATGACACTTTATGTACAAATTACCGCCCAATCTCGCTTTTAAATCTAGATATCAAAATTCTAGCTAAAATCTTAGCCAACAGATTAAACACTATAATAGGGAAACTCATCCACAAAGATCAAGTGGGTTTCATGCCAACACGCCAAGCGGTGATAATGTCCGCCGGGCAGTATTACTAGCACAAATAGCTAAAGCTCGGCATATACCCTCCTGTTTTCTATCTCTCGATTTAAAAAAGGCTTTTGATTCCGTATCATGGCCTTACCTACGCTATACATTACAAAAATGGGGCTTTGGTCCCCACTTTTTGACCTGGATTGAGGCACTCTATAACAAACCAATTGCATACGTCAAATATGCAGGTTACAAATCGAGTCCATTTAATATAGAAAGCGGAACTCGCTAGGGATGCCCGCTTTCCCCCCTTTTATTCGCCCTTTTAGTGGAACCATTAGCCCAACGAATATGTTCTGACCCGACAATCACAGGTATAGAAACTGCTGGATATCAACACAAATTATGTTTATTTGCAGATGACATATTACTATTTTTGTCCTCCCCACAAGTTTCAGGACCCAACCTCCTTCCCATCCTCAACAAATTTGGGATGATTTCAGGCCTTTTAACAAATCCTAAAAAATCCAGAGCCCTCTCCAAAGTAGAATTAGATTCGGTTAAACATTCACTCCCATTCATTTGGGCTGAGAAGTCAATTCCCTACTTAGGAATTCACCTAACAGCCCCCTATTCGGACCATTTCACAGTAAATTACCCCCCAATTCTAAAACAAATTACAAAACTTATACAGCAATGGACACATCTCCCGATCTCATGGATTGGCAAAATGAATGCAATCAGAATGACAATTCTCCCAAAACTACTTCTTTACCTTTTTAGAGTTTTGCCAATCTCAATCCCATCTTACTACCTTAGACTACTTCAAAAAAGGACAACAACCTTTGTGTGGGGCTCCATTAAACCCCGTATTTCACTTCACACGTTACATTTACCAAAACTCAGAGGAGGTCTTGGTTTTCCGAACTTTGCAAATTATTATAGAGCTGCACACATTGCCAGCCTTTCTAAATATCATGCTACTCATGAAATACCCTTATGGGTTATAATAGAAGCCGCAGAATGTGACCCACTCTCCATCTCCAATTTGTTATGGCTCCTCCCCAAGGAACGCAAAACCTTGCGTAACCCCATCACCAAATATTTTCTATCTTTATGGGACAAACTCAAATTCAAACACCAACTATAATCTCCCCACAACCCTTTATTATCATTCTCCAAAAGCTCCTCGTTCTACCCTGCATGGGTCTTTTCCAAATCATTCAAGACTTGGACCTTTCTGAACATTACACGGCTTAGTAACCTAATATCTTCTACATTCTTCCTCACATTTCCTACCCTTCGCGACACCTATAATTTACCAAATTTCGAACTCTTTAGATATCTCCAGATCAAAAATTTCTACACACCATTACTAAGTACTACTACCTCCCCACCACAGACCACACACTTTGAATCAGCCTGTCTGAAGGATCCCCACTCAAGAGGTATGATATCTTCTTTATACTCCCAAATTTCAACTTACCCTGGTCTTGATAAACCCCCATATGCCCGTAAATGGGAGGAGGACCTGGATAGAGCATTTGATATGGCTGACTGGTCTAAAATTTGGTCTGCAACAAAATCTTCCTCTCCAAATATCCTGGCGGTAGAAACCAACTATAAGGTTTTAACTCGTTGGTACCTTGTCCCTTCCAGGTTGGCCAAATTTACGCCAAACCAAACGGCGCAATGCTTTTGAGGCTGCCTTGGCCAGGGCACCCACTTGCATATATGGTGGTCCTGCCCATTGGCACAGATATATTGGAAGAAAATATTTGGAGTTGCCTCCAGAATGTTTAATCTCAATGTGCAACCTGACCCAGCCACAGCCTTGCTCCATCTAAAACTGGACTGTATTACTTATAGACAATTTAAACTCCTTAACCAACTCCTCACGGTGGCTAAGCAAACAATCGCAAAGGCGTGGAGGACCCCCGACCTAGAGGTACCCGAGACTGAATCCAGACTAAACGTTTTCTAGTCTCATGCCAAAATGCTAGCAATAGAAAGATATCAAATCCAGCTTTTTGAAAAGACCTGTAATCCTTGGATCAAATACTTTGTGAAAACACAATTCTCATGCCATGGTAGCTGACAACCCTACTCAGATAAAAGTGATTTGCAATACCAAACCCAAGCTTTCAGAGCCTTGGTGCTACCCTACTTTCTGTTGTGAATATTATAATGCTTTTTACACCCTCAGACAGGAAGCCATACGATCTGAGCTAATCCAGTGGACTCCTGCACTTTCTTCTCTATTCTCCTCACTATTCTATTCTTCCTTTTCTTGTGTATCCCTTTTTCTGTGTGTTCTTCTCTTTTATATATTTTTTTTTCTCTTCGGCTCTATTTTTTATTTTTTTACTGAACAGTAATGAAGTATTATTCTATTTAACAAATTTTAACAGCTCTGGTCCAAGCTAATACTCTATATGGTAGCATTATTTAAATCGTAGTTAATTATTCTTAGTTATATTAACTAATTTACTTTTCTTTTCTGTAATGGTCAAATAACCTAACAGTAGCTACTTAGTGGACCTTAAAATTCTACCATTTATGTTAAACATGATTTGTTTACTGTTGTATTATTTATTACAACTGCTTGTATTTACTCGTTGATCCAATCAATAAAATATTTTGACAAGGAAAATTTTTAAACTTGTTATTCCAGAGATAGATTTTAGAACATGGCAGCCACATGGCATGTTAAGTAATTCCCTTTCTCTTCCACCACAATAATTTTTTACATATGATAAATTATTCTTCCATTTAGCCCTGGTTCACATTGATGCTACTTTGAAATCGCGCTACTTCACTTGACGTAGCGCGATTTCTAAGTAGCAAGGTCAGCGCGATTTCAGATGCTACTTGATAGACATTTGTGTAGTTTCATGCACAGATGTCTATTGAAGTCGCACCTGAAATCGGCAAAAGTAGTGCAGGAACTACTTTTGCAAATTGATGCAGTGCCACAAAAATCGGTGTTGCACCGATTGGAACAGTGCCATTGCCATTGCCTCCAATAGGCTGTGACTTGTCATGCGATTTGATCTCTCAAATCGCATGACAAATCGCTCCAGTGTGAACGTAGGCTTAGGGCACAATTCCTTACTGATGCTTACCCTCCCAGGGAAGGCATGGAATCTATGGTCAACAGATGATCATGAAGTTAAAGGTATTACCATCTTTTACAACTTTATGCAATCTAAACTAACATTTACCAAAACTTTCCCCTTACTTGAATTGAAACAAGAATTTCAACTATCTATTGCCGATAATCAATGACAAACAGCTACCAAAACACATGTGAAATACAGATGTACAACTTACTGGGAGATGTTCCAGAAAATACATCTTAGATGGTATATTACACCATAAATGCTGGCTCCATTTTCAACTTTAAATACCAACCTGTGTTGGAGAGGATGTAGGTTTGCTACTTCATATGTTGTGGCTGTGTTTACACCTGAGAAGCTTTTTGCAATAAGGTATTCAGGCTCATTGCTAAAATAACTGGATGCTTCATTAAACCCACTTCAGAATTGGCAATTCTCAGTATTGGAATAGAAACAGTCACACCAGTGTTCAAACCTTTTTATGCATGTTTTCTTTGCAGTTAGACTAATGTTAATAAAGAAAAAGAGGGGTATTGCAGTTTTTCATATCTCTTTTAGAAATACTTTCTGTGCCACAAGCCACATCAGAGAGGCAATAGGAGCTTAGGGAGTTGGACAGGTGGCTGAGAAACTAATGTCAAAGAAGGGCTTTGGGTTTCTGAGTTTTTTGTCATTTACTGGCTCTACTGTAGGGACATCATCTAAATGGATAAGATGCAGCTTATTTGGGGGATAAAATGGTTAGAAGGCTGGAGGATCTGGTAAACTAAGATCTATTGTGGGGGAAATGAACACATATGCCATGTTGAGAGCAAAAGTCAATGAGGGAATGGGATATAGAGGATGTGGTATAGTCAGGGGTGTGGGTTAAAACTAGATGGCAGAGAAATTGTATCACCCGTGCCCAATACAAAAAAGTTACAGAATTAGGGTATAGTTTAAAAAACAGTAAGTAAAAATAGAATATCACACACAAATATAAAATTAAAAGCTATGTTCACAAATGCAAGAAATAGTAACCAGTTAACGACCCCTTCACGGCGATATACGTCGGCAGAATGGCTCGTACAGGAACAATCACGTACCTGTACGTGGCCCTTTAACTGTCGGGGTCGCGCGCGCACCGCCGGCGGCGCGCTCGCGACCCCCCTGCCTTCCCCGTGAGTGGGACTGCGGGTCCTGCGGACTCGATCGCCGCGGGGATCCCTGCGATCGTCTCACGGAGGCTCGGAGCGGGGAGATGTGTGTGTAAACACAACATCTCCCCGCTCCTCTACTGACAATGTCAGCGTTCTCCGCTCTGTGTAATCAGAGCGGAGATCGGTGATGTGTCAGTCGTAGCCACGCCCCCCCCTCAGTTAGTAACACGCCCCTAGGCACACTTAACCACTCCAGCGCCCCTAGTGGTTAACCCCTTCACTGCCAGTGTCATTTTCACAGTAACCAGTGCATTTTTATTGCACTGTTCGCTGTGAAAAGGACAATGGTGTCAAAAGTGTCCGATGTGTCCGCCATAATGTCGCAGTCCCGAAAAAAATCGCTGATCGCCACCATTACTAGTAAAAAAAATTAAATTAATAAAAATGCCTTAAAACTATACCCTATTTGGTAAAAGGTATAATTTTTGCGCAAACCAATCAATAAACGCTGATTGCGTTTTTTTTTTTACCAAAAATATGTAGAAGAATACGTATCGGCCTAAACTCAGGAAAAAAAATGTTTTTTTATATATTTTTTGGGGATATTTATTATAGCAAAAAGTAAAAAATATGTAATTTTTTTCAAAATGTTCGCTCTATTTATGTTTATAGCGCAAAAAATAAAAACCGCAGAGGTGATTAAATACCACCAAAAGAAAGCTCTATTTGTGGGAAAAAAAGGACGCCAATTTTGTTTGGGAGCCATGTCGCACGACCGCGCAATTGTCAGTTAAAGCGATGCAGTGCCGAATCGCAAAAAGGGGCCTGGTCATAATGGCCCGTATTGGTCCGGGGCTTAAGTGGTTAAATATTAAAATAAAACCTATGTGAAATATTTAAAATGTAAAGGCTTTTAAATGGTAGTAGCAATGATCATGGGCGTCCGCTCCATAGGGCAAGGGGGGTCGTTTGCCCCCCCTGGATTCGAGAAGGTGTTGGCCAAATTGGCAGTGTTCTACACCCTCCGCCGCCCTTACACCCACTTCCAGCCCCGCACAGATCTGCACCGCAGCACATGTACTCCCTCCTCCCCTGGGCCCACCACACCTCCCCCTCGCCGCTTTAAGGCGGCCGTGCCTCCTGGTTTGGCAGCGCTGGCTGGGTGGGGCCTCGCACTGCAACCCGATTGGCCCCAGCTCTTCTGGTTCTCCCGGGCATGGGCCGGCTCCACCCCTGGCCCTTGGACTGTGCAGCGCGCCTGGGGAGAGAAGAAGAAAAAGAGCTGGGGGGAGATGGCGGAGCTGGTAGTACCTCGGGGGCCTGGCCTCCTGCGGGGCGGCCTGCTGCACACACCCGCTGGACCTGCTGAAGGTGAGAAGGAAGGAGAGCCGGGCTGTGTGTGCGTTAAGGAGGGAGGAGGAGATGTCCTACAATACATGTGTGTGTGACTGCAGAGACATGACGTCATAGGACACGTCATACATATGGTCAGTGTGCAGTGTAGTGGTCAGTAGTCAGTGTGTCCTGGAGTGGTCAGAGTGTAGTGTGTGTAGTTTCCAGAGGTGCAGGGTGCTGCTGTGTAATGTAAAGGGGTGCAGGGTGCTGCTGTGTAATGTAAAGGGGTGCAGGGTGCTGTGTAAATGTAAAGGGGTGCAGGGTGCTGTTTAATGTAAAGGGGTCCAGTGATGCAGGGTGCTGTGTAATGTAAAGGGGTCCAGAGCTGTAGGGTGCTGTGTAATGTAAAGGGGTCCAGAGGTGCAGTTGTGGAGAGGGGGTACACAGTAGTGACAAAGAGATATTTAAAGATGCAGGGGGCACAGTGGGGTGTTTTTACATTTTAAACGTGGGGGGGGGGTCGCTTTTAACCCCCGCTAGCGATCAAAGAAAGGGTAAAATGCGACTGTGTATAGCCGCTGCCGAAGATGCAAAGGAACAATTAGGGCAGCTGAAACAGAATAAATAAAACATTTCTGCAGCAAGTAAAACAAACTCCCCCAAATTTTTAAATATATCAATAGCAGAATTATTATAAAAGAATATGTAGGCCCTGTAAAAGATGAACACAGGACGTTTGTCACAACTGACAAGAAGAAAGGAGATGTATTAAATAGATTTTTATCTTTGGTTTTTACAGATGAAAAAGATGGGTTTTAAAGTTGTAACAGCAATGATAATAATTTTTTGACGGTACCTCTTTGGCTGACAGAAAACCAAGTACAAACATGCTATAGAAACTTAATGTGAACAAATCACCAAGTTCGGTTGGTTTACACCCACAACTAATCAAAGGAACTTAGCTCAGTTATAGTCATGCTGCTATTTCAATTACGGTATTTAAAGACACCTTACTGACTGGAATAGTAGCATCTGATTGGGGTACAGTAAATGTGGAGCCAACAACTAAAAGGGATTGAGCTGTAAATAGGGGAATTACACAACGGTCTGCCTAACATCAATAGTATGTAAAGCATTTGAGAGAATGGTAAAGACTGTACTCAGAATTTTATCTGCAATAAAGGCACAACGTATCATAAGAAACAACCAGCATGGATATATTAAAGATCGTTTTTTGTTAGACCAAACTGTTATCCCTCTGGGGTATAGGGGAAGTTAGTGAGAAATTGAATAGTGGAATAACAGTAGAAGTAGATTAAGGTAAGGATAAGGTCTGTTGGAGTTGATGAATTTCAATGTACATGGATAGTAAACTGGGTACATGACTGGGTTCAGAAAGTAGTAATAAATGACTCATTCTCTAAATAGTCTAAGACTGGGAGGCATGTGCTCAAAATCTGTTTCATTAAGACTGGGTTCACCGAATATTGGGCTGAATTTGGACCTGAAAGGGACCAAAAAAGGCACACGTTTTTCCTGCAAAACGCACCAGACCTGCTGCAGAGATATGAGAATCGGCTCCATAGAGAACCAGTCACATTCTCCTGCTACGTAAATAGAATGCGGGGAAACCCGCATCCCATTCCCATAGGTGTGAACCCAGCCTCTGTGTTTTTAATATATAAGGCCTTACACATTCCAAATGTTTCAACCCACATAGGGGAGGTCACTTGTGACAACTTAAAATCACAACCAAAAAAGTACAACGTGTAAAATAACATAGATCTTATTATAACCTGATTGCCTGAGCTCAGTCAGAGATGCGCACACGTAGTACGTAGCTGGGCTGGGGGAGGATCCTGACCATGGCACCGGACGAGAGAGTCTGAGAGAGGCTCCGGGTGAATGGGCTGGAGAGTGGCATTGTGAGAGGCAGAGAACCCTCTATGGAAAGCCCATGACACTACCACGATATTCCAGGACGCCGCTGCTTACTGCTTCCGTGGAGAGTGGCGATATGCCGGTGGTGGGATGAAAGACCTGAACACGGGGCACGGAACACAAACGCCTGGAGGATCCCCTGCAACCCCCCCCCCCTGATCCTGGGACTCGGAAGGAGAAGCACAGGGGAAGAGCTGGGCAATGAAAAAGGATTGAAGTAGCCAGCTTTGCAGCTATATATGCATTTGACTTTTGACGTTCAAGGGACTTTCATCATATTGTCATATACATTGTATGGTTTTTAATTTTTGTTCTACATTATTTCTTGATAATAAAGCATTTTTTCTATTCCATTTGTGTGTTGCCTGTAAAGTCCGACCTTGTTTTGCTCCTTCTGAGTAATTTTTTTTTCTTTACTCTATTACGGATGTGGCAATGTGAGTGCTTTCCTTATCCCCTTCTTGAACCTACATGTACATCTTCCTATCTACCTCAGTGACCCCACAGAAATACACATACAAGGGAGAGGTGAATAGATAGAAAAACGGATTATAGGCAGTAAATATTAACTTGTATGACTTGTATGACTTATATGAAATATGCACATGCTTTGGTACTGGACTGGGACTCTTGGCTGAATGTGTAAACCCTCCATTCTCGTTTGCAATACCCGGTTGGTTGTGAAAATCCTACCTGTGTACCCTCTTACCCGTCTCAGAGTGACCCCATACCAAGATAAATCTATAAGGCAGAGGTGAGCAAACAGACAAATGGATGGTAGTACCAAGTATTAGCATTAGCCCTACAGGGGCCCCACATGAAAGCTACCTTGCATACTGGAAATAGCCTGTGTAATCCATGTAAATGTGAAAATCCTGTATATGCACCTATAAACCAGGGTGGATGGGAAAAAATTTGTGTGTGAATTCTGTTACCTGCCTTGGGGTGCCCCCCTAATAGGAATACCTACAAAGGAGTATATAAATGGACTGTGAATAGCATTATCTCTATATAAACTTAGCTTGCAATCTGCCTATGTATTGGTAACTGACAGGGAAACCTTGCTGAACGTGAAATTTCTGCAGGTATATCCCCTTGTCCACTCTAGTGAGACCCCCTACTAGGAAATACCTATAAGGGAGAGGTAAACAAACAGATAAAGCGGACTATAAATGCACCAAAAATGCTTTGCATGTTCATGCTCTGGGGAACAACTGTAAAAACCTGCATCTGCATATAGGCTGGTAATTGAAGGTGAAACCCTGGCTAAAGTGAAAATCCAGTATTTGCTCACATAAATCCTAACGAATGAGAAAATCCTGCATCCTCACCCATCCCTATGTCTTAGCGTGACTTTTGGATAAGAAATATTGATAAGAGAGAGAAGAGCAACAGATGAGTAGATAAAGGGAGTGCGGGCAGGGAAAACTTGGATCTGCAATCTCTGCGAACTGCGAAAAGCCTGTACCTGTATTCCTTCTCTTTTTCTCTTTTCCTCCATTGTTTTTCGGGTCTTTTTTTCCTCTTTTTTTTTCCCATTCCTTCTTACTGCTAGAATGAGAAGGAGATCTACAAAAGGAACCAAACCCAAAACGCCAAGGGAAAGCCTGAATACTAGTACGATTCAAAAATATTTAACAAAAGAAGGAAGCCCAAAAAGCCCTATACCTGAAAAACAATAGGCGACTAAAGAAAGGAAGAAGGAGTCTGTGAAAAAGAAGGGAGAAACACAGGAAAGGCAGACACCAAGATGGACAGCAAAGCAGGTACAGGAGATCAAAGTACACATTCTCAAATGCCAACTAAATCAGAAATAATTGAAATGTTTGAAGGACTAGAAAAGAGACTAGAAAACTCTTTTAAAACAGAAATCGCAACAATGCGAGCAGACTTGGGCCAACTGCTGAAAAGGGTGGAGGAAACAGAGGATAAGAACGATAAGCAAGCTCTAGAAATACAAGAACTAAAAACACAAGTTAAAACCTTACAAACCAGCCAGAGGGAAATATTATACAGACTAGAAAACCAAAAAAAAACAAAGAAGACGCCAAAACCTAAGGATAAGGGCGCTCCCAGAAGAAAGAAGAGAAGAACTGAAAAAAATGATGAAGGAAATATTCAACCCCCTACTGGACAGAGGTGAAGAGAAAGAACTTAAAATAGACTGAGTACATAGGATTAGGAAACCCCCATATTTAAACGCTGAAATACCTCAAGCTATTATAGTACGATTCCAGTTGTATGAAGATAAGGCTGAGATATGGAAGAGACTGAGAGACCGACCATCACTAAAACATAAAGGCTTTAAATCTTTACAGACCTATCAGCAGAGACACTGGAAAGAAGAAGACTCCTCAGGCCATTACTGGTCCAAATGAGAACGGCTAATATTAAATATAGCTGGGGGTTCCCGGCATCTCTAGTTGCCCAGAAAGAAGGTAGATCTGTGAGACTAAAATACCCGGAGGACTTGGAAGATTTCTATAAGGAAGTTGGTATCCCAAGTATGGACATACCAGGATGGACAAAGTGACGAAGCTATGTAGGAGAAGGAATTAGAATTATCAGAGCTTTAAGAAGGGAAGAAAAAAAAGGAAAGGGGTCGTGGGACTTTAACCACTTAACGACCGCCCACTGTAAATATACGTCGGCAGAATGGCACCGACAGGCAGAATCACGTATATGTACGTGATTGCCTTTGTATAGTTGGGGGGTCCGATCGGACCCCCCTTCTTTACAGTGAGCGGTCGTTTTACCTTCGGGAGCGATCCGGCATGAGGGGACGGCCGTTCGATTCCGGCCACCCCCTCTCGATCGCTCCCGGCGAATGAGAGAGCTTCCCCTGCCTGCCAGGAAGGAGGAAGTGATGTCATCTCTCCTGGGGCGCTCACATATACCGAGCGCCGTACAGGAGAAGATGCCAGGTTAGTACACAAAACAGCACACTGACACCAGGACACATAGGCACATAAATTGCCCCCCAGGCCCCCCCAGACACCCCCAGATCACCCCCCAGCCCCCCCCCAGCCCCCAGTCACAGTGTCACTGATTGCAGTGACCATTTATTTAGTGATCACTGCAATCAGTGACATTTGTGACTGTAAAAGTGTCAGTACATTTAGTTTTAGGTCCAGTGTAGCCCCCTAACCCCCCCTAATAAAGGTTTAACCCCCTGATCACCCCCCAGATAACCCTTTCACCCCCTATCACCACTGTCACTAAGCAATCATTTTTCTGATCGATGTCTTAGCGTCGGTGATGCTGATCGGTAGCCAGTAATTTTTTTTAGGTTCGCCGCAGGTTTTTATAGCGTCGGGTACCCCCATATATTACCTAATGAAGGTTTAACCCCCTTGATCGCCCCCCAGGTAACCCTTTCACCCCCTATCACCACTGTCACTAAGTTATAATTTTTCTGATCGATGTCTTAGCGTCGGCGATGCTGATCGGTAGCCAGTAATTTTTCTTAGGTTCGCCGCAGGTTTTTATAGCGTCGGGTACCCCCATATATTACCTAATAAAGGTTTAACCCCCTTGATCACCCCCCAGGTAACCCTTTCACCCCCTAGCACCGCCGTGGCTATGCGATCATTTTTCTGATCGATGTCTTAGCGTCGGTGATGCTGATCGGTAGCCAGTAATTTTTTTTAGGTTTGCCGCAGGTTTTTATAGCGTCGGGTACCCCCATATATTACCTAATAAAGGTTTAACCCCCTTGATCGCCCCCCCAGGTAACCCTTTCACCCCCTATCACCACTGTCACTAAGCGATAATTTTTCTGATCGATGTCTTAGCGTCGGCGATGCTGATCGGTAGCCAGTAATTTTTTTTAGGTTCGCCGCAGGTTTTTATAGCGTCGGGTACCCCCATATATTACCTAATAAAGGTGTAACCCCCTTGATCACCCCCCAGGTAACCCTTTCACCCCCTAGCACCGCCGTCACTATGCGATCATTTTTCTGATCGATGTCTTAGCGTCGGTGATGCTGATCGGTAGCCAGTAATTTTTTTTAGGTTCGCCGCAGGTTTTTATAGCGTCAGGTACCCCCATATATTATCTAATAAAGGTTTAACCCCCTGAGCGCCCCCCCAGGTAACCCTTTCACCCCCTATCACCACTGTCGCTAAGAAATCGTTTTTATGATCGTTGTCTTAGTATCGGTGATGCCGATAGGTAGCCAGTAATTTTTTTTTAGGTTCGCCGTCAGGTTTTTATATAGCGTCAGGTACCCCCATATATTACCTAATAAAGGTTTTAACCCCCTAATTGCCCCTAGTTAACCCTTTCACCAGTGATCATCATATAAGTGTTACGGGTGACGCTGGTTAGTTAGTTTGCTTTTTATAGTGTCAGGGCACCCGCCGTATATAACCCAATAAAGGTTTAACCCCCTGATCGCCCGGCGGGTGATATCAGTTAGGTTTTAGCGTCAGAGAGGGTCTGCATCACACCCCAGGCAGCGTCAGGTTAGTGCCAGTAGCGCTAACACCCACACGTGAAGCATACACCCCCTTAGTGGTATAGTATCTGATCAGCTCAATATCTGATCTGATCAGATCTATACTAGCGTCCCCAGCAGTTTAGGGTTCCCAAAAACGCAGTGTTAGCGGGATCAGCCCAGATACCTGCTAGCACCTGCGTTTTGCCCCTCCGTCCAGCCCAGGCCACCGAAGTGCAGTATCGATCGATCACTGTCACTTGCAAAACACAACACACATAACTGGCCTGATCCCTGCGACTCCAGTGCTGTAGGAGGTAATTTCACCACCACAGTTAAAAAAAAAAAGCATATATGCCGAAGCATTGGGGCAGCAGGAGCAGAGGAGCGATTTTGCTCCTAATGCCGCGTATATACGGTCGAAATTCCGACGGAGGCTTGCCCGTGGAAAAGTCTGACCATATGTACGCGGCATAACTTTTGCGAGAAGATGCCCCCATTCTTCGGCATATATAAATGGTGCATGTATGCCCATCATTAGAAGTGGGTGGATGAAGGGTGGTATTCTAATGGTGGGCATACCCACCGATCAATCTTTTTTTTTCGTTCAGCCAACAGGCTGCATGAAAAAAAAGATTACAATACATGTCCAACAAGGACCAGCAACGTACTGGTATGTTGCTGGACTTTGAATGTTTATACCAGAATGATGCCTGCGGGTTTAGGTATCATCTTGGTATCATTCTTTTCAGCCAGCGGCCGGCTTTCATGTAAAAGCAATCCTAGTGGCTAATTAGCCTCTGGACTGCTTTTACAAGCAGTGGGAGGGAATGTCCCCCCCCCCGGATATAAAAAGCACCATTGGGAAATTGGGAAAGCATTTTATCACACCGATCTTGGTGTGGTCAGATGCTTTGAGGGCAGAGGAAAGATCTAGGGTCCAATAGACCCCAGTTTTTTTCAAAAAAGAGTACCTGTCATTACCTATTGCTATCATAGGGGATATTTACATTCCCTGAGATAACAATAAAAGTGATAAAAATAAATAAATATGGAAGCAACAGTTTAAAAATAAAATAAAAAAGCAAAATTAATAATAAAAAAAAAAAAAAAAAAAAGCACCCCTGTCCTGCCCTGCTCTTGCCCAATGGCGAACGCAAGCGTCGGTCTGGCGTCATATGTAAACAGCAATTGCACCATGCATATGAGGTATCACCGCAAAGGTAAGATCGAGGGCAGTAATTTTAGCAGTAGACCTCCTCTGTAAATCTAACGGGGTAACCTGTAAATGCTTTTAAAGGCTTTTAAAAATGTGTGTAGTTTGTCGCCAATGCGCGTTTGTGCGAAATTTTAAAGCATGTCGTGTTTGGTATCTATGTACTCGGCCTAAGATCATCTTTTTTATTTCATCAAACATTTGGGCAATATAGTGTGTTTTAGTGCATTAAAATTAAATAAAGTGTATTTTTTCCCCAAAAAATGCGTTTGAAAAATCGCTGCGCAAATACTGTGTAGAAAAAAAAATGCAACACCCACCATTTTATTCTGTAGGGCCTTTGCTTTAAAAATATATATAATGTTTGGGGGTTCAACATAATTTTCTTGCAAAAAAAACAAAAAGTGTCAAAAAGGGCTTTGTCTTCAAGTGGTTAGAAGAGTGGATGTAAGCTTCCTAATGTTGTGTATAAAATGCCAGAACAGTTCAAAACCCCCCCAAATGACCCCATTTTGGAAAGTAGACACCCCAAGCTATATACTGAGAGGCATGGAATATTTTATATGTTGACACAAGTTGCGGAAAAAATATATATATTTTTTTTTTTGCACAAAGTTGTCACTAAATGATATATTGCTCAAACATGCCATGGGCATATGTGGAATTACACCCCAAAATACATTCTGTTGCTTCTCCTGAGTACGGGGATACCACATGTGTGAGACTTTTTGGGAGCCTAGCCGCGTACGGGACCCCAAAAACCAAGCACCGCCTTCAGGCTTTCTAAGGGTGTCAATTTTTGATTTCACTTCTCACTGCCTATCACAGTTTCGGAGGCCATGGAATGCCCAGATGGCACAAAACCCCCCCAGATGGCACAAAAAAAATATTCAATGGGCTCAACATGCCTCTCAGCAATTTCCTTGGGGTATCTACTTTCTAAAATGGGGTCATTTGGGGGGGTTTTGTACTGCCCTGTCATTTTAGCACCTCAAGAAATGAGATAGGCAGTCATAAATTAAAAGCTGTGTAAATTCCAGAAAATGTACCCTAGTTTGTAAACGCTATAACTTTTGCGCAAACCGATAAATATACGCTTATTGACATTTTTTTTACTAAAGACATGTGGCTGAATACATTTTGGCCTAAATGTATGACTAAAATTGAGTTTATTCGATTTTTCTTATAACAAAAAGTAGAAAATATCATTTTTTTTCAAAATTTTCGGTCTTTTTCCGTTTATATCGCAAAAAATAAAAATCGCAGAGGCAATCAAATACCATTAAAAGAAAGCTCTATTTGTGGGAAGAAAGGGACGCAAATTTCGTTTGGGTACAACATTGCATGTCCGCACAATTTACAGTTAAAGCAGCGCAGTGCAAAATTCTGAATTCACCTCTGGTCCTTTAGCTACCAAATGGTCCGGGGCTTAAGTGGTTAAATGAGGCAAGGATGTGTGTCTGAAAAGGTCTAGGATATCTGTCAGACGCGAGTGAGGAAGAGCCGATCAACGGCTCTTCCTGTTTACATTGTGATCAGCCGTGATTGGACACGGCTGATCACGTGGTAAAAAGCCTCCGACGGAGGCTTTTTACCGAGATCAGTGTAGCGGTGGGTCAGACTGACCCACCGCTCCACCGATCGCCGCGATGCGCGCCCCCCCGGGAGCGCGGCGGCTGTTATCCCGCAGGACGTCATATGACGTCCAGTGTGGATAACTGAACCACTTCCCGGACGTCAATCTACTATTGACGGGGCGGGAAGTGGTTAAAGTCCCACGACCCCTTTCCTTGTTTTTTCTCCATATACAGGGATGGAGGCATGGATGTGTTATTTTAGGGCTCCATTCGGTCTTTTGCTTTTTATCACTTTATTAGGGTGGAAGACACCCAGTCCCCTTTATGACCCTTTGGACCCTACTGTTTATGATGATATTCCTTTCTCAGTTATTGATCTCTGAGATAATTCATATGTTGGCATTCTTCCCCTTAGTATATATTTTTTTATATCTATATATCCTACCATACTCCTAGACAACAGGTCACTACATGAATTTTTGTCTCCTCTATTGTTTCTTTTGTTCTTTTGATCAATCAGCCATTTAGCATTTTTTCCACCTATCCGTGGCCTGCCCAGCCCATCTGATGACAGGTCCTGTTTTTGATCTCTATTCCCCGGGGTTGCGATGCGCCCAGCTCCCCCCTCTCCCCATCCCTCCTCGTGATGGGGGCGGGGCCGGACCTTGGCGCATCGGCGTCATGCCTAGCACGTGGCACGCCTCAGCGTCTATTGATGCCGGTTTGTGTCTCATTGCCTTTTCCATCCCGCATGGTTTAGGGAGTGGGATGGTCCCCCGCTGAGGTCTCTGTACCGCAGGTGGGTGTTTGTTCCATCCCCCTCCACAGCCTAAGCAATGACGCATGACGCTGGCGGGGACACGCCCCAGGCACAGGGTACTTCAGCCAGGATGTCACCCATGGTTCACTCTATTGCTTCCGGACCTAGGAGAGGCTCCCAGGATTTCCATCCACACTTCAGGTACTAGGGGATTTCACATCAGGACTCACACCATACTCACCCTCACTTATTTGTTTTTCATCCCCATTCATCCACACACATTTTCCCACATACACATACACACTCTTACACTTCATTATCCCATACACCTTTCATTTGCATCAGTGTATGGGAAACATTGGTTTCCATTAATTATTATTTGATATTACACACCCCCGACCTGCCAAAGTGCCACCTTTGGTTTAATTTTGATATACACTGTTTGCAGTTACTTTTCTGACCTTCTGATCCCTTTCTTTTTCCCACTTCCTTTTCTTCTACTCTCCTGCTTTGCATTTGGTCACTTTTGTTTTGTCTTACCATTCACCTTCTCTCCTTCCATTAGAGCCTGATTTGTGCCTCCTGCTTGTCCATCTCCTAGTCTGGCAATGTGCTGTGGCTGTTCGTGTTCCTCCTTGGCTGATGTTTCCCGCCACCCTTTCTTGGGCTCCCCTTGTCGGCTGGAGAGTCCTTGTTCTGTGGGGGGCTCTATCCCTGCCTCAACCTCGGGGGAGACAGCTCATCTGGGGCCATCAGCCTATTCCCATTTGTTGGGACCATTGGGCTATTTACTTGGGCTTTGCCACTGGTAATGTACACAATCTCTTACCCTGCTCTTTTTTGAAAGCGGGATTTAACCCATTTGAGACTTTAGTGACCTAATTGTCCATTTACTTACCATTCCAGTTAACACTTATGTACCCCACTCCTGATGATTGGCTTTAAACGCCAAGAAATGCGTTGCGTCTATGCTCAGGGATGTCAAGTCAAGTTTGCCCAATAATGAATTTTTACCAATCGTAATGTGTATCTATTTTAAAAAGATAATCACGTTCACTCTATCTGTATGTCTATTTATTGATTGTGATTGCTTTACTAGTCATGTATACCCCCTAAATGAATATTAAATATGTCAATGTTATTATTATGACTTTTATTATGCCTTTGTCTGTATGATCCGTGTATTATTTAAGATCATAATACTATATCATTTTTATATCCACTATTGATATCTCATTTATTGGATTGATTACACAGCAGTCTCTCATGGCTACAGAGATTTCCCTGTTGGGATTGTGGCAGTATTTTATTTTTTGATATCCTAGACCTTTTCAGACACACATCCTTGCCTCATTTAAAGTCCCACAACCCCTTTTCTTTTTTTCTCCATATACAGGGATGGAGGCATGGATGTGTTATTTTAGGGCTCCATTCGGTCTTTTGCTTTTATTTACTTAAAGGGAAGGAACAAGGCATAGACAATCCAAATTGAATTTGGGGAGATCCGGGGAGGGAAGATTGGGGGGGGAGGGTTGGAGTAATGGAATTGAAATAGTAGAGAAACCCGGAGTGCCTCGGGGTGAGCAGGCCACCTCCCTCCCCCCCAGTGAGAGAGGCGGCGGGGGATGGGGGAGGGAATGCAGGAGGGGGAAAGGACAAAATTTAGACCTCACAAAAATACTTGTAAACTTAGAAACAGATCACCATGAAGACAGAACGCAAACAACTTATCTCTATGAAAATAGGATGCAAAACTATACCATTAAACCATGACTACTGTAAAATTTTTGACCTATAACGTACGAGGGCTGAATACACCTACAAAAAGGCACAAAATGTTAAAAGAGATTGAGCATCATGGGGCCAGAGTAGTCTTTTTACAAGAGACACACCTGTCCCATGAAACATATGTGAGGTTGTATTCCCACCGGCTTCCAACTTGGTACTTTGGAGACTCAATGACAAATAAGTAGTGTTGAGCGGACCCAAACTGTAAAGTTCGGGTCCGTACCGAATTTTGGCGTTTTCCCGACCCCGGACCCGGACCCGGATTTTGCGCTAAAGTCCGGGTTCGGGTCCGGATTCGGGAATTTAATGGCGCAGTTAGAAATGCTTCAGGGGCCAGCCAATCACCATTTGATTAGCTGGTGTGCCCTTAGAAGCCATCAAAGCCATGCCTACTAATGGCATGGCTGTGATTGGTCAGTGCAACATGTGACCCAGCATGTGACCAGCTTCTATATAAGCAAGAGGCACACAGCACAGATCGTCACTCTGCTTTTAAACAGTGTAGGGAAAGGATCCTGGCTGCTGTTGCTGTGAGGGAGAGAATTATATGATAGGAGTTAGTCCTGATTCTGCAATCTACTGATAGAAAAGATAGAGAGACAGTGTAGTGTAGTGTAGGGGCAGGATCCTGTTTGTGCTTTCAGGGAGAGAGATTTAGATAGGAGTCCAGATTGAGAGATATAATAGCTCAGCGATCTGCATAGGTTTATCTGTTTGTGTTGCAAGCTCAGTGCACCAGCACTGCATTACGTTGAGTGATACACCTATTCCATACTGTGGCTGTATTGTGCTCTTGCTAAAAGACCCATTTCGGGCAGAAAAAAAAAAAAAAAAGGCACTTTATTGTGCTTTTGCTAAAAAGACCCATTTTTGGGCCCCAAAAAAAAAAAAAAGGCACTTTATTGTGCTGTTGCAAAAAAAAAAAAAGGCACTTTGTTGTGCGCAAAAAAGACCTATTTTTGGGCAAAAAAAAATATTTTGCAGTGTATATCTCTAGTTGTGTGAAATAACCAATTTCTATATATTTTTCTTGTACTATGCTATACTAAAAAAAAAAAAAAAACTTTTTTTTGAATAGCATTCTCTGCAGCTGTGCGATTCAGCGGTTATATACTGTGGGTGTGTTGTGCTCTTCCAAAAAACGCCATTTAGGGCCAGAGAAAATATTTTGCAGTGTGAAATACACATCTGGAGGTGTGTGAAAAAACAACATTATTTTTGAATAGCATTCTCTGCACTTCTATAGCTGTGCGATTCAGTGGTTAAATACTGTGGTTGTGTTGTGCTCTTCCAAAAAACGCCATTTAGGGTCACAGAAAATATT
The DNA here is from genome assembly GCA_029206835.1 of Rana muscosa. Classification (NCBI taxonomy): domain Eukaryota; kingdom Metazoa; phylum Chordata; class Amphibia; order Anura; family Ranidae; genus Rana; species Rana muscosa. The sequence continues at coordinate 727,765,325 of CM055118.1, forward strand.
TTGCAGTGTGAAATACACATCTGGAGGTGTGTGAAATAAACAATTTCTATATATTGTACAGTGCTATACTAAAAAAAAAAACATTTTTTTTGAATAGCATTCTCTGCACTTCTATAGCTGTGCGATTCAGTGGTTAAATACTGTGGTTGTGTTGTGCTCTTCCAAAAAATGCCATTTAGGGCCACAGAAAATATTTTGCAGTGTGAAATACACATCTGGAGGTGTGTAAAATAAACAATTTCTATATATTGTACAGTGCTATACTAAAAAAAACAACATTTTTTTTGAATAGCATTCTCTGCACTTCTATAGCTGTGCGATTCAGTGGTTAAATACTGTGGTTGTGTTGTGCTCTTCCAAAAAACGCCATTTAGGGCCACAGAAAATATTTTGCCGTGTGAAATACACATCTGGAGGTGTGTAAAATAAACAATTTCTATATATTCTTCTTGTACAGTGCTATACTAAAAAAAACAACCTTTTTTTTTTTAATAGCATTTTCTGTAGCTGTGCGATTCAGTGGTTACGTGCTGTGGGTGTGTTGTGGTCTGGCAAAAAACGCCATTTAGGGCCACAGAAAATATTTTGCAGTGTGAAATACACATCTGGAGGTGTGTGAAAAAACAACATTATTTTTGAATAGCATTCTCTGCACTTCTATAGCTGTGCGATTCAGTGGTTAAATACTGTGGTTGTGTTGTGCTCTTCCAAAAAACGCCATTTAGGGCCACAGAAAATATTTTGCAGTGTGAAATACACATGTGGAGGTGTGTGAAATAAACAATTTCTATATATTTTCCTTGTACTGTGCTATACTAAAAAAAACAACCTTTTTTTTTTTTGAATAGCATTTTCTGCAGTTCTGTAGCTGTGCGTTTCAGCGGTTAAATACTGTGGTTGTGTTGTGCTCTTCCAAAAAAACGCCATTTAGGGCCACAGAAAATATTTTGCAGTGTGAAATACACATCTGGAGGTGTGTGAAATAAACAATTTCTATATATTGTACAGTGCTATACTAAAAAAAACAAAATTTTTTTTGAATAGCATTCTCTGCACTTCTATAGCTGTGTGATTCAGTGGTTAAATACTGTGGTTGTGTTGTGCTCTTCCAAAAAACGCCATTTAGGGCCACAGAAAATATTTTGCAGTGTGAAATACACATCTGGAGGTGTGTGAAATAAACAATTTCTATATATTTTCCTTGTACTGTGCTATACTAAAAAAAACAACCTTTTTTTTTTTTAATAGCATTTTCTGCAGTTCTGTAGCTGTGCGTTTCAGCGGTTAAATACTGTGGGTGTGTTGTGGTCTTCCAAAAGACGCCATTTAGGGCAAGATCCTAAATTTGGAAAATATGAGGGGAAGGTCAAAGGGACGTGGTGGCCCCGGTCGTGGTGCTGCTGGTGGAGCTCCTGTTGCAGGGAGAGGACGTGGTGGATCTGTGCCAGCTACACGCACAAGTGAAACACCTTCCTCAGGTGTGAGTAGGCGACCGAGCCTGCGGCGGTATTTTGTCGCGCCTAATGAGGCTGTACCAATGTTTAGGCCAGGACAAGTACAGGCGATAGTAGATTGGGTTGCTGACAGTGCCTCGGGTTCCTTCACATTGTCTTCCACCCACTCTTCTGATAAAAGATCAGAGTTGGCACCTGAAGCCCATGTCCATCAGTCTTTCACCTCACCCCCTTGCAAATCAGCCAAGCAGTCTGAGCCCCAAATCATGCAGCAGTCTCTTCTGCTTTTCGATGACTCTGTTAGCAGGGTTTCCCAGGGCCATCCACCTAGCCCTGCCCCAGAAGTGGAAGAGATTGAGTGCACCGATGCCCAACCACTTATGTTTCATGATGGGTACATGGGAGGACCATCGCAGCACGTCTCGGATGATGACGAAACACAGGTGCCAACTGCTGCTGCTTTCGCAATTGTGCAGACAGACATGGAGGGCAGGGGTGAAGACTGGGTGGAAGATGATGTGGAGGACGATGAGGTCCTCGACCCCACATGGAATCAACGTTATGCAGGTGACCAGTGTAGTTCGGAGGAAGAGGCGGTGGTCGCACAGAGCCACCAGCACAGCAAAAGAGGGAGCAGGGTGCAAAAACGGAGCATTCGTCCCCTAGACAGTACATCTGCTACTGCCCAACGCAGCAAGGGACCGAGCACACCAAAGCCAGGTCCAAGGACTTCCCTAGCGTGGCAGTTCTTCACACAGTGTGTTGATGACAAGACACGAGTGGTTTGCACGCTGTGCAATCAGAGCCTGAAGCGAGGCATAAACGTTCTCAACCTGAGCACAAGCTGCATGACCAGGCATCTAAGTGCAAAGCACGAGCTGCAGTGGAGTAGACACCTCAAAAACCAAGAAAGGTCTCTGGCTCCTCCTGCTTCCTCTTCTACTGCAGTCTCGGCCTCTTCATCCACCTCTGTAGTGACAGTGGCACCTGTCACCCCGCAAACAGAGGATCTGCCAGCAACACTACCACCTGGGTCACCAACCATCTCCACAATGTCCCATGGAAGCGTTCAGCTCTCTATCTCCCAAACATTGGAGCGGAAGAGGAAGTACCCCCCTAGCCACCCGCGATCCCTGGCCCTGAATGCCAGCATTTCAAAATTCCTGGCCTTTGAAATGCTGTCATTCCGTCTGGTGGAGACGCAGAGTTTTAAAAGCCTGATGGCATTGGCTGTCCCGCAGTACGTCGTGCCCAGCCGCCACTACTTTTCCAGGCGAGCCATCCCTTCCCTGCACAACCAGGTGGGGGACAAAATCAGGTGTGCACTGCGCAACGCCATCTGTGGCAAGGTCCACCTAACTACGGATGCGTGGACCAGTAAGCACGGTCAGGGACGTTATATCTCCCTAACAGCACACTGGGTAAATGCAGTGGCGGCTGGGCCTGAGGCAGATAGCGGTTTGGCGCATGTCCTTCCACCACCGAGGATTGCAGGGCGCTTCAGTTTGCCTCCTGTTGCTAACTCCTCCTTCTCCGCTTCCTCATCCTCTACCGCCTCCTCATCCATTCAGCGTAACACCTTCACCACCAACTTCAGCACAGCCAGGGGTAAACGACAGCAGGCAGTTTTAAAACTTTCCTGTTTGGGGGAAAATCCCCACACCGCGCAGGTGTTGTGGAGGGACATGGAACAACAGACCGATGAGTGGTTGCTGTCAGTGAGCCTCAAGCCCGGCCTGGTGGTGTGCGATAATGGGCGAAATCTCGTAGCAGCTCTGGGTCTAGCCGGTTTGACGCACATCCCTTGCCTGGCGCATGTGCTGAACTTGGTGGTCCAGAGGTTCCTTAAAAATTACCCCAATATGCCAGAGCTGCTGCAGAAAGTGCGGGCTATCTGTGCGCACTTTCGGCGTTCTCACCCTGCTGCTGCTCGCCTGTCAGCGCTGCAGCGTAACTTCGGCCTTCCCGCTCACCGCCTCATATGTGACGTGCCCACAAGGTGGAACTCCACCTTGCACATGCTGGCCAGACTGTGCGAGCAGCAGCAGGCAATAGTGGAGTTTCAGCTGCAGCAATCACGCGTGAGTCGCTCTGCGGAACAGCACCACTTCACCACCAATAACTGGGCCTCCATGTGAGACCTGTGTGCCTTGTTGCGCTGTTTCGAGTACTCCACCAACATGGCCAGTGCCAATGACGCCGTTCTCAGCGTTACTATCCCAGTTCTATGCCTCCTTGAAAAAACGCTTCGTGCGATGATGGAAGAGGATGTGGCACAGGAGGATGAGGAGGAGGAGGAGGAAGCGGGATCATTTCAAAGGCTTTCAGGGCAGTCTTTCACAAGTGGCTACGAGGGTGGGTTCCTGCACCAACAAACGCCAGGTACACAATTGTCCGGCAGAAAGGGCACAGTTCTGGAGGATGATGAGGTGGAGGAGGAGATGGAGGAGGAGGAGGAGGAGGAGGAGGAGCCATGTTCACAGCAGGGTGGCACTCAGACCAGCTCGTGGCCTTTACTGGTGCGTGGCTGGGGGGATACAGAGGACACAGACGATACACCTCCCACAGAGGACAGCTTTTCTTTGCCTCTGGGCAGCCTGGCACACATGAGCGATTACATGCTGCAGTGTTTCCGCAACGACAGCCGAGTTGCCCACATTTTAACTGGTGCTGATTACTGGGTGGCCACCCTGCTGGATCCCCGTTACAAGGACAATGTACCGTCCTTAATTCCCTCACTGGAGCGGGATCGTAAGATGAGCGAGTACAAGCGCACGCTGGTAGACGCGCTGCTGGTGGCATTCCCACCTGACAGCGGGCGTACGGTGGAAGCACAAGGCGAAGGCAGAGGAGGAGGAAGACGTCGCCAACGCAGCCGGGACACCGGCAGCACCTCAGAAGGCAGGGTTAGCATGGCCGAAATGTGGAAAAGCTTTGTCAGCACGCCACAACAACCAGCACCACCAGCTGAGATGGAACGTCTTAGCAGGAGGCAGCATTTCACCAACATGGTTGAGCAGTATGTGTCCACAGGCCTACACGTACTGGATGACGGGTCTGCCCCCTTTAACTTCTGGGTCTCCAAATTGGGCACATGGCCTGAGCTTGCCGTTTATGCCTTGGAGGTGCTGGCCTGCCCTGCAGCCAGTGTATTATCTGAACGTGTATTTAGCACGGCAGGGGGCATTATCACAGACAAGCGCAGCCGCCTGTCCAGAGCCAATGTGGACAAGCTCACGTTCATTAAAATGAACCAGGCATGGATCCCACAGGACTTGTCCGTACCTTGTGCAGAATAGACATGTATACCGGTGTTGTGACAAAAACTGTCCGGCCATCGGATTGTGCCCGGCCCGTACTGCGCAGGCGCAGCGCTTGCGCAGTACAGAGGACAAGGAGATTCACAAAATCTCCGAAGATGAACGGCGCCTGTGCTGTGAGTGCAGGTTCAAGCCCCACCATCCAAGAGGACATACGGTAGCACATAGTAACAGGGCCCCTCACGGGCTCGCTTCGATCGCGGCCTTGCTTGGCTCGGCTTGAACCACGGATGGTGTGGCCTTCACCTGAACTCAACACGCAGGCGCCGTTAGTCTTGGGAGATTTTTGAAATCCTCTTGTCCTACATACTCAGCAAGCGCAGTACAGGGCGGACACTATTCGACAGGGGACAGAATTCGACACATCACCGGCCTTACCCAGCCATTGTTGTATTTTTGAACCAGTGTTGGCTACCTCGTCCTCCTCCACCGCCGCTTCCACCTACACAGCCACATCCACCGCCACCTCAACCTCCTACTCCATATGGACCTCGTCCTGCTAGGCCAAGATTAAAATTTTTATTTTATTTTTTTGTAGCGCACAGATCCTTTCCCCCTTACCTGCCTTTATGTTGTTGGCTCTTCGCAGGAGGGAGAAAGGCACACCGCACTACCAGCCCGTATCCTCCTATATAAAGAGGTTGAGCGGTGTACTTGACGGGCCGTGTCCACAGCCGGAGTCAAAACTCCACCAGAGGATGATTCTCACCTCTACTGTAGGTAGAGGCAAGTCCTTTAATTGCCAGTAAAGTCAATGTCCACACCAGCTGAAACTCCAACTCTTATTCTCTCATGGCAAAATAAACTGTACTCAGATAGAAAAGGTTAGAGCAAAGAAACAGGACAGCTTAAGGTGTGGAGGAGGTCCAGGCACAAACGTAGCACATTCACTTCACTGCTTAGGTTTCTCAAACAGTTTTTGGCGCACGGTCTCTGCCACAGACATTGAGGTTGGTCTCTGCCACAGACCGGGTGTACAAGGCCCCTGCCACGGGCCTGGAGAACTTTGGTCTCAGCCACAGACCAGGGTGTATAAGGCCCCTGCCATGGGCCGGTTGAATAAGGCCTCTGATACAGTCAAGGTGACCTTGAGCTTCTCCTTCTACGAACCTAGCCCATATCAAGGGGAAGACATCTCTCCAGGGAGTCAACAGACCATTCCTTCACCGTGACTCCCGCATCGGTCCATCAGAATGATCCTCCCTTCCCTGGAACAGGGTCCCCTACACGAGGCGGCTCTGGACTCCAGGCTTTACTCCCGCCCCTAGGCCTCCATACCCAGGGCAGCAAGAACTCCAGGATAGTACCTCACCCCGGGCTAAAGGTGCCCGAGATGGAACAGGAACACATGCACCCAGGCCGAAGGCACCTGGGCGCGGACCCCACTGGACATCAGCCCCCAGGCCAAAGGTCTGCCCCTTTTATATGCTCTCCCGGCATGCACAGCAGGTTCCCCGCCCCGCTGTACTACTGCCAAGAGGGGACACAAAAGGCGCCACCTGTAGGCCGCAGGGAACTGCACACCAATACTGTCCCCCGAGGACAAAATGGTCCATGAATCCTACAGAATTAGGGTATTTGAGCCTATTTACCACTCAAACACTTTCCTTAAATTTAGCACCCCGCTACATTTTTATTTCAAAGTATTTTATTTTCCCACTAGCTTATCCATTAAATTAAATAATTTATTCCAGAAAGGGCGTATTCTGGGGCATTCCCACCATATGTGTCGCATCGTGCCGTTGAGTTTCTGAGGTTCTTAATGACTTCCTGTACCTCTTCTGCTGAAAAGGGGGCCTCCAGCATATTTTTTAATTTTTTTAATTTTTTTTATGTTCTTTTAAGTTATTTCCTATCCACATTTGTTTGCAGAGCACTTGCCATGTTCTTAACAACATTTTGCTGCCATTTGCAGCCCTCTAGCCCTTTCCATTACTTTTTTAGAGCCTTTTTAGTCGTCAGAAGTCCGGGTCCCCATTGACTTCAATGGGGTCCGGGTCCGGGTTCGGGTTAAAGTTCGGTCCCGAATCCGAACTTTTTTCCGAAGTTCGGCCGAACCCGCCGGACCCGAATATCCAGCTACCCGCTCAACTCTACAAATAAGGCAAAGGGGGTAGCAATTGGAATAGGTAGAGGGATACGGTTCTCCCTGGAGGACAGACTAACTGATCCAGAGGGAAGATATCTCTTTTTAAGGGGGAAGCTGATGGGAATGGAATGCACATTAGTAAATTTTTTTTGCCCTAATAGGGATCCAATGGTATATCTGGGGGGAGTCCTGGAAACACTGTCGGAATTCAAAAGAGGGAAAGTGTTCATTGCGGGGGACTTAAATTTTTGTATGGATCCAAAACAAGATAGTACGTCCCATGCACAGGGGATGAGGAATACTCAGTTGAAGGCGATAAAACAGAAAATATGCCATCACCAGTTGGTGGATATATGGAGAATACAACATCCTAGGATACAAGATTTTACATTCTACTCCCCTGTGCACGGGATATACACCAGGATAGACTATTGGTTGATTGAACATAGGATGCTAGACTTGGTAATTTCCACAAACATAGAAATAACTACATTATCTGATCATGCACCAATGACCATGGAAATAAAGATACCAGAAACTCAGATGCAAGTGTATTCATGGAGGTTAAATGAGTAGCTTTTAGATAAACAAGTGGAGGAGATAATAAAAAAAGAATTCGAACATTACTTTAGTTTAAATTGAACCAGTGAGATTGCAGATGATACCCTGTGGGAGGCCCATAAATTCTACATAAGGGGAATCCTGAACTCACTGGGAGCCAGGAAGAAGAAAGAAATAATAAAAAAGAGGGAAGAACTAATAGAGTAAATATATCTCTTAGAACAAAGACATAAAAAAGGGAGAGGGCAAGAACAGGAATTGTCACAAGAATTAGTAATAAAAAGAGATGAACTAACGGAACTATTAGAACAGGAAATAAGGAATACCTTCAATAAAATCTTCAAGGAAAGATACCAATTTGGGAATAAGAACAGCAGGTGTCTAGCAAGGATGTTAAGGGAAAAAAAATCAATGAACTTTATAGAAAAAATACAAAATAAAAAAGGGGAAATGATCTATAATACAAAGGATATAGCGATGGTCTTTCGAGACTTTTATGAACAACTATACTCCGTAAACCAGGGAGGACCAGGGGAAGAGGGGCAAAAATAAAAAATAAAAGAATACTTAAAAAAAGCTAGGATCCCCGGATAACAGAGGAAAGAGTGATATCCATTGAAACACCTATAACAGTAGAGGAAATTAACCGGGCATTAAAAGAATCAACACCAGGAAAAAGCCCAGGACCAGATGGATACACGACATTATACTTAAAAAGGTTTAAAGAAATCCTGACCCCAAAACTGTGCATTTACATGAACGGATTGGGAACAAGGTATGAGGTGAGCAAAGAGGCTTTATTGCCATCAATTACCATCATTGAAAAAGAGGGTAAGGATAGCACCAAGTGTTCAAACTACAGACCTATATCGTTGCTAAATGCGGACACAAAATTGTTCTCAATTTTTTTTAGCAACAAGGATGAAAGATTTAATGACAGAGCTGGTCCATCCAGACCAAGTAGGGTTTGTACCAAGTAGAGAGGGGAGGGACAACAGAGTAGGAACACTCCTACTCCTTCAAAAAATAAGAGAAGGGAAAGTCCCTGCTCTACTCCTGTCGATAGATGCCGAAAAGGCGTTTGACGGGGTAGACTGGGGATTCATGATGAACACACTGGAGAGTATGGGAATAGGCCCAAGGATGATGCAGTGGATACAAACACTATATAAGGGACCTACAGCTATGGTAAAAGTCAACGGAACACTATCACCCCCCTTTAGGATGAACAATGGTACAAGACAGGGGTGCCCCCTGTCCCCACTCCTGTTCGTGTTGGCGCTAGAACCTCTTCTGGCGACAGTGCAGGGGGATGCGGACATAGGGGGCTTCAAAGTCGGAGAAGAGGAACATAAATTAGCTGCATTCGCAGATGACATATTTTATATATCAAACCACCGAATTACAATGCCCAACCTCTTAAGAGCACTAAAGGAATATGGAGACCTATCCAATTTTAAGATCAACCCAAGTAAATCCGAGATATTAAATATAAACATGAAAGTAAAAGATGAACAGAGTTCCCATTCCCATGAAGGAGGACGGAAATAAAATACTTGGGGATTAAATTAATGGCATCGCCGAAGGAAATATACCAAGCAAATTATATCCAATTATTAGAGGAAATAAAAATTGAAATAAAGAGAATAGCAGCACGCCCCTTATCATGCATGGGCCAGATTAATGCCCTAAAAATGATAATACTCCCGAAGATCATGTATAAGTATCAAATGCTCCCCATATACATAATACCCCCAGCGTATTTTAGATTATTAAAAACATTAATCACAAAATTAATATGGCACAATAAGAAACCTAGAATAGCACTGGCAACCCTGAAGAAAGCAAAAGGTCAATGGGAATTAAACATACCGGACGTTCAAAAATACTACGAGGCAGTTTTGCTAACACGAGTGGTGGAATGGACTAAATTAAATAATGAGAAAAGATGGATCAACATAGAACACACAATGGCAAATACACAATTAGGAAGGGAAATATGGACACCACCTCAACATAGGACACTGGGAGAAAATACACATATACTGACACGGATCGTATTGAAAACTTGGGATATACTGTACAAGAAAAATAAATGGAAATATAATTCACCACTGATGGCACTAAAGGAAAATAATTATTTTGCACCGGGGAAAAAATTGATAGGAGGGAATTGGATCAAAAAAGAAAATGCACAACTACGGGATATAATACAAGGGGGAAAAATTTGTACCATACAAGAGTTAAAAATAAAAAAAGATTTGATGGAGATGTAATGAGATGGAGATGAAATGAATGGAGGTACTTCCAGCTTAAGCATTTTATAGCACTTCCCCACCCATTAAGAGAAGACGACGCTCTAACACCAATAGAGCGATTATGTACCACTGAAAAAACACGTGGGAATATATCTCGGATATATAATATCCTGATGGAGGTAGAAGAGCTGGAAGTGCCGACATTCATAAAAAATTGTTAGAAGGAACTGGAGAAACGAGGAAAGAACCAAGTGGGAAAAATCTTGAAACTAGTACATGGATCATCAGTAAACAACGGGATGGTGGAAATGAACTATAAATATATAACCCGGTGGTATAGAACACCAGATATATTAGGGAAGTACCAAATAGGACAAACAACGGAGTGCTGGCGCGGATGCAAACAAACGGGAACTATGGCCCATATATGGTGGAGATGCCCTAAAATTAGAACCTACTGGAAGGAAATACAGTTGAACCTTGGATTACGAGCATAATCCGTTCCAGGAGTATGCTCGTAATCCAAAGTACTTGCATATCAAAGCGAGTTTTCCCATTGAAGTCAATGGAAACGAAAATAATTTGTTCCACATTGACATCAATGGAATGCAATACCGAATGCGGCCAGAGGTGTGGGGGCGCCGGAGAGCCTCGGAAACGGGCAAAAATGCCAGAGGACACTTTGGCTGACCTCGGCAAACATCGGAAAGGCACGGAAACTGAGTATTTCCGTGTATTTCTGTGTCTTTAAGAGCATTGCCGAACAGCGGCGATCGGCGGCGATCGGCGGCGATCGGCGCTGTTCGGCTCTGCTCGGCTCCTGCGCCCCCGTACCTTAGGCCAAATGCGGTTTTGCTGGCCTATTTAGGCTCTGCTCAGCTCCTGCGCCCCCGTACCTAAGGCCAAATGTGGCACTGCAGGCCTATTTAACTTGAATTCTGCTCGTCTTGCAAGTCACTCGCAAACCGAGTCAGAATTAAAAAAAAAAAAAATGCTCGCAAATCAAATTGCTCTCAAACCAAGTTAGTCTTAAACCGAGGTTCCACTGTATTAAGTTATATCAAGGAGATAAATAACATAGATCTACCCGAGGAACCATGGACATGTCTATTTCATGGAGTAGATATCCCGATAAAGGAATATAGAAATTCAATGATAATACACATGATGAATGCTGCTAAAAGTCTGATACCGAAGAAATGGAGAGAAGTAGAAAGCCCAAAAATCAGGGAGTGGTTTGATAAAATAGAAGAGATAAGGAATATGGAATATCTAAGACACAGTCATGAAGATACTAGAGAGGGATTCTCTAAGAGATGAAAAAAGTGGAAAAAGTTTAAATTAACAAACAAATATTGTGAGATTAAGAGCACATAGAGAGGAGGTGGAGGAAGGGCTTAGGGGAGAGGGTAGATAGAGGGAAGGGAGGGAGTAGATTAGATGGGGGGCAAGGGTGGGGGGAGGGAGGGAAATGGTAGATAAGGTATTGGAAATTAAATATGTCAATATATCCCCACTGAGAGGGGGAATGTCAATGATTTGTACATGAAATTGTTTTGATAAAATAAAGAGTAAAAAAAAAAAAAACCTGATTGCCTGAGACGGCGAAGTTGAGACAATCTGTTGCAAGCCTCATTTTAAATCATACCAAATAAATCAAGGGGCTGAGTCTGTAGGAGTGGATAGTTCTTTTAGCCATTTTGCCCAAATGCCCTATTTTCATAAGTGTCCTGGTATAGAGGAAGGTTTGGATTCACCAAACGTTTCCAAAAGGCAATGGCGGGAAGGGGTTGCTTTTTTCCTCCAACTTATGGTATTTGGATTCCAGGGCCAATGCTGTTTAATTTGTTTACTAATGATGTTGAGGTTAGAATTAAGAGCTAATTTTCATTGCTGATAATACCAAATTAAGTAAATTCAGAACAGGAAGACATTGATAAAATGGTGAGCTAGGGAACTACATGGCAGTTGAGGATTAATATTACGATATGTAAGATTATGTACTTGGGCGCCAAAAATACACATGCAAATACTCATTGATTGAATCAGTGATGGAAGTTCAGTTTTGATCACCAATCCTCAGGAAAGATGTTGTTGAATTAGAAAGAGGTCAGCAAAGGGTGACAAAATAAGGGAACTGGAGGGCTTCAGCTATGAGGAATGATTACATAGATTGCAGTTATTCACTCTGAAGAAGAGGCAATTAGGAGGGGATATGATTATAATGCACAGATGTATATGTCGCGGGGTATCATTTTCACCCACAAAACGACAGTTCCCAGCATGCTTTGAGGCACCCAGGGTGCATTTCCCCGCGCAAGGGCTGCTGGGGTGGACTTTAAAAGGGGGAGGAGGGGCCTCGCTCTTTCTCTTGGAACGCCGCCCTCCCTGCAAGAGGATCCTGCAATCACCTGCTGCGCGTGCAAGGCCTGAAGCCTGGGCCTCGCACTTTGTTCTAGAGAGCTTTCCGTTCCACCGAGGAACCTGTGGAGCATCCGATCCACCTGAGGTGCCACCATTTTCTGGAGGACCGAAGATCCGGTGCATCGTGGGCATTGTGAAGCAACTCACCATAGCGGAGGTACCGGACAGGAGTCGGTCCGGTCTGGGTGAGAGCGCCAGCTCAGAACCACATCTAAGTAACTTTGTTGCCTATTAACTTTGCCTAGGCCCATCATTGACCACAGTTATACTTTGGAGAGACTGTCTGCTGAACTGAGTTTATCAGTCTCTCCAGTTTTACCAAGTTAGCGATTATTTTCTACCCCTATAGGATTACAGTTTGTTTCCTTAGGTGCACCACCGAGAGTTGCTAGTGAAGATTCTTCTACAAACTATACCCCAAGTTATAGTCAGGCCTTACTGGGTAGTATAGGACATCGCTGGGCGCCATTTTTGCTCACCGGGGAGGATAGCTGCAGCGGGGATATTTTATTGTTACTGCATTATTGAATGTTATACTCTTTTAATGCATGCACCTATATTGCAGGGATCTGCATGAGATATTGTATGCAAATTAGCTTTTATACTTTTACCAATAGAAAAAGTTACAGTTAAGTCATTTGGTGGTCAGTGTCAATTACTGTCCTGGGACACGAAAAGGGGGTTGTACCATATAACAGTATAGATATTACAGTTGTGCCCCCCCCCCCTTTCCTACTGTGCCGATTGCCAGGGGTTGATAGCGGTGCATTACAAGGCCCAAAACAAACAAGCAGCCCTCTTAAACTGAGGGTATCGCTATACGTGGGGGCTCGGTTCCGGGATCCTTGTATATTGCACGCTGCAATCAAGGCGGTCTGAAATACCAGCATGGACTCGCAGGCAGTGACACAATGGTGCGCAGAGGAGGCTGTGGATCCACTCCGGGCGGTAGCTATTGAACTCCCGGGAGGGATCCAGGAAAAAGAAGAGGTAAAGCAGCTAATAATGTCAATATCCCCAAACTGGAAAGCATGGGCGGTGGATGTAAAGACAAATACCTCTGGGGCATATGCACTAATAGAATGGACAAGAGGAGTCCCAGAAGAGCTTAAAGGGCAGAGTGTAAAAGACATAGATGACAGAACGTATCGCTTAGTGCACACTGGGGCTGTGCAGAAAGAGTCTCCACGGACCTCCCCGCAGTTATCTCCGTCACTTTTCCACAAAATGGGAGGCAGTAGCGAAACGAAAGCCCCAAAGTCACCCCTGACCGTCATAGGGCCAGAACTGCTGACTGCGTTGGGAGACTTTGTTGTTAAGTGCCAGAAAAACAACACAGTGCATGTGGAAGCCAGGTACCGGAAATTCTGGGTGTTTTCAGGAACACAACCTGTGCCACCCAGGGAGGAAGATTTCAATATCTGGATTGAGCAGGCAATGCAGGCAGTAGAAGGCTGGGAAGTCCCAGAAGCGCAGAAGAAGCAGCGCATCAGTGAGAGCTTGAAGGGTCCTGCTGCTGAGGCTGTGAAAAATCTTAGGTGCAGCAATACTGTGTGTACAGCAATGGATTATCTGTCTATGTTGCAGGAGGAATTTGGCCAGCTGGAGAAGGTGTCGGAGCTGGTGTATCAATTTGAACATACTTTTCAACAGCCGAGGGAGAAGTTGTCCAAGTATGTCCGGAGACTGAATAGAATGCTGTGCCAGATTGTACTGGGAAAAGGAATGCAACCACAGGTTATAGATGCTACCAGGATGAAGCAGATCCTAAGGGGAGCCTTACGGTCGGACCCAGTTTGGCTTCACCTGAAGACCTGACGGAGTCATGGCTCTGAATTACACAGACGTTGTGCGGATCATAAAGGGACGAAGAGGCCTTGATGAAGGATCAAGAGCGGGTTGAGAAGACCGCCCCACCTATTTCGGTGGGAGTCAGAACGACAGTAGTTACCGAACGTGACTCAGAAGTTGAAACCTTGAAGTCTCAAATGGCCCAAGTACTGGACTTGTTGACCGCTTTATTGGCCAAGAACTCAGGAGCCAAGGAGAAAGAAGAGATCCAGAAGGAACCGGAACGGAATGTCCCTATTCCAGCATCCCAAAAAATAAGGAAGGAAATTGTCCGCTTAAATTGTGGAGGAGTTGGCCACCCTGATAGAAGGTGCCCCAGTCCAAGGAAGAACAGAGGCACGCAGTACCAGCCGGCGGAAAACTTCAGAGGGCCCCGGTGAAGGAGTCAGCCGGGCGCCCGCTACCTACAGAAAGCTCCAAGAAGATCCAAAAACAGAGCAAAAAGAGAAGGGAAACAATGCCCCTCCTAAAACACCCCATACCGCCTGTCGGGAGTTGAAATTTGACAACCGGAAAAAGATCAATGCATACCAGGTCCAAAAAGGGTTGAGGTCCAGAGAGAAGTGGAAAAAGAAGAAAATACCATTGGAAAAGTCAAGGAGTCCAAAGGAGAAAATACCTCCTAAGAAGTTCCCGGATAAATTAGTTGGACCCTCCCCTCTAGTCTCCGTTCAAGTGGAGGGAGTCTACACAAAGGCACTCCTAGACACAGGAGCCCAAGTGAATCTCTTATACAGAGACTTTTATCAGAAGCATTTGAGTCACGTGCCTTTGCAGAAGCTGGAAGACCTGAAGATAGGGTGGATTGGCACTCGCAGTTTCCCCTACGACGGTTATGGTTCAATCAGGCTGGCCTTTGACCTCTCTGTGACCGGGAAGGCAGAAGTCTTTGACACCCTGGCGGTGATTTGTCCTCGCCCACCAGGAGCCAACACGATGTCCATGTTGATAGTGACCAACACTGACTTGGTCCGGAGACTGCTGACCCCGTTAGTGCAAGAGCGAAGTTCCCCCAAACAGAAGATTCACCCCATGCTGCAACAGGTCTACCAGAGGATGATCCTGGAGCAAAAGGTCCCGAGAGAGGGGGTGGGAAGAGTCTGGAGACTGTCTAGAAGAGAGAAGATACTGCAGCCTGGTGAGGTGACCTGTCTTCAGGCTACGGTAAAACTCTCCTGGGAGCAGCCGGGTCCCTTTGTGGTCGTGGAACCAGACCCCTTCAACACTCACCATGGATTGGAAGTATTCCCTGAAGTGGTCCCGTTGAGGGCACTGAAGAAAGCCAAGGGCCATTTTCCAGTGAGTGTCAGAAATGTCACTAATTCCCCTGTGAAGATCCCAGCCCGAGTACTACTGGGCAAGGTGAACCCTGCTACCCCAGTGACCCTGTCTGAATTGAAGTCCAAAGAAGGAGAAGCCACCCTGGAGGAGCTCTGCCTTGAAGATACCACCTTGCCACTGAAATGGAAGGAGAGAGCCAAGGCTCAGCTGACTAGGTGGAGAAGAATATTCTCAGAAGATGAGTTTGATGTAGGGTGTGCGAGAAGTGCCACCCATAAAATCCGTCTTCATGAAGACAAACCCTTTCGGGAGAGGGTCCGAAGAGTTCCACTGGCTGACCTGGAATATTTGCGTGAGCAGTTGTCAAAGCTAAAGAGGACAGGGGTCATCCGAGAGTCCAGAAGTCCATATGCCTCACCCATCGTGGTGGTAAGGAAGAAAAACGGGTCGCTGAGACTCTGCATAGACTATAGGACTCTCAACAGGAGGACCATACCCGACCAGTACACTACCCCCAGGATAGAAGATGCTTTGCAGTGTCTGTCTGGGGCCAA
Source organism: Rana muscosa (assembly GCA_029206835.1). Classification (NCBI taxonomy): domain Eukaryota; kingdom Metazoa; phylum Chordata; class Amphibia; order Anura; family Ranidae; genus Rana; species Rana muscosa. The sequence continues at coordinate 727,781,117 of CM055118.1, forward strand.
GTGGTTCAGTGTCATGGATCTGAAGAGTGGGTATTATCAAATCCCAATGCACCCTGAAGATAAGGACCCAGTGGGATTCTATGAATTCATTAGGATGCCCCAAGGCCTGTCGGGAGCCCCCGCTACTTTCCAGAGGTTGATGGAGAAGACCGTTGGGGACATGAATCTGATCGAAGTCCTGGTGTTCCTAGATGACATCATTGTCTTCGGGAAGACTCTGGAGGAGCATGAAGAAAGATTGGAGAAAGTCCTAAAGAGACTCAGTGAAGACTAAAACTCTCCAGAGAAAAATGCCAGTTCTACCAGTCCTCGGTCCACTATCTGGGGCACATAATATCTGCAGAAGGAGTGTCTACAGACCCTGATAAACTGGATGCAGTCACCTCCTGACCCAGACCAACTACAGTGACTGAGCTCAGATCCTTCCTAGGCTTCTGTTCCTACTACCGTAGATTTGTGGAAGGATTTGCAAAAATTGCCAAACCCCTAAATGAGCTACTGAAGACGGAAGGAGAGGAGGATGATACTGGCCCCAGGAAGCCTGGAGAGTCCGTGAAAGACCAGTGGACGGGGGAGTGCGAAGAAGCCTTCCAGATGTTAAAGAAGAGTCTTACCACTGCACCAGTCCTGGCCTATGCTGATCCCAAGAAGCCATATGAACTGCATGTAGATGCCAGCCATGATGGTCTAGGAGGGGTGCTATACCAAGAACATGAAGGGCAGTTGCGCCCAGTTGCCTACGTTAGTAGAAGTCTGGCACCCGCAGAAAAGAACTACCCCACCCACAAGTTGGAGTTCCTGGCCCAAAAGTGGGCAGTCGTGGATAAACTCAGAGATTACCTGTATGGAGCTGACTTCACAGTAAAGACTGACAATAATCCACTCACTTATCTCTTCACCACGGCCAAGCTGGATGCCACGGGTCACAGTGGGTTAGCCGCCCTAGCCGGATTCAACTTCAGCCTGAAGTATAGGCCCGGAGCTGGAAACTGTGATGCAGACGCATTGTCCAGAAGAGGCCACGCACCCACCCACCATCCAGAAGTTTGGACCCAGGTAACCCCAGATGGGGTACGGGCCTTGTGTCAAGGGGTACAACTTCAAGCTAGTGGTGGGTCAAGGGCTGAAGAGATCAGTGTTTCTGCGGTGGGGGTGCCCAAGTGTTACTGCAATGTGACCCAAGTTGGAGAGGATGCCAAAACTGTCTAAAAAGGACCTAAGGAGAGACCAGTTGGAAGATCCTTGGGGAAGATTAGCATTGGAGACATTGGAGGACCAGAATCTAGGCAGACTTCTGAAGGACCCTTCAAAGGTGGCCCGGTTGGTCCACAAAGAATAGAACAAGTTGCAGGTGCATCAAGGGGTGGTCTACCGAAGGGGCCCCTCTGATGACCTAGAAGAGAAGTGGCAGCTGTTTCTGCCAGAGAAATACAGAAGAACTGTTTTGGCTGCCTTACATGATAATCATGACCACTTGGGGGCCGAACGAACATTCCAACTTGTAAGGGATAGGTTCTATTGGCCTTGTATGCAGGCTGAAGTGGAGGAGTACTGCCACTCCTGTGCACGCTGTATCCAGAGGAAGACATTGCCACATCAAGCTGCCCCAATGGGCCATCTGCAGAGTCAAGGACCCTTGGACTTGGTGTGCATTGACTTTATCTGGAACCTGATGTCATGTACCTGGGTGTATTTGAACCGGGATCTTCCTGGTCCCAAAGCTGCAGCCTTACCTGTTGCGCTACTGAGCAGATCTGGACTTTTGGAAATGTCCTCTCAGTGTTAAACATTACCTTGGACTCACTAGCCCCACCTGCTGCCAGCTGTGGACAATTTTCAATCAAAGCAGCCCTTAAAAAGGAAGTGATGCTATCTCTCAGCGCCCGTTTGTGTGGAATAGCTCCCTGGGTGTTATGACTGCTTTTTGATCCTGATTTTCGTGTTGAACTTCTGCCTGAATTCCTGACTACTCTCCAGCCTGCTGATTTTGTACTTCACTGCCAGCTCGTGTATGACCTTTGCCTGCCTGACCACTCTCTGGATTTCGATTGTGTACCATTTTGCCTGATCTGTTGCCAACCTAATCTGCCTGACTATGTTTTCGCCTGAATCCTCAGCACACAAGTTCCACTTCGGACACTACCTATCACAGGTACCTTACATTACAAACGGGCCACAATGACAGTGGACCCTGCTGAGATTGTTAAGGCGATTTCACGTCAGGGACAATTGATTGGAGCTCATGAACAGCATCTTTCTTCCCTGGACGCCAAGTTAGATGAACTTTGTACTATGCTTAAATCTTGTTTGTCTGCTTCCTCTGCAACGGTCCAGACTCTGGATCCTACTCCTGCTACGATCCAACCCACCTCTTCTGTACCACCCAAACTTCCTATGCCTGACAAATTTGGTGGCGATACTGAGGACTGCAGAGGCTTTTTAAATGTTTGCCGTTTGCATTTCCGCAACAACCCTGGGACCTTTAGCACTTCTTCTGCCAAAGTGACTTTTGTAATTTCCTTGTTAAAGGGGAAGGCCCTGGCCTGGGTCTCTCCTTATCTGGAACGCAATGATCCTGTGCTGCAAGACGCTGACAAATTTCTGGCTTCTCTCCAGACTGTATTTGACAAGCCAGATAGAGCTTCTGCAGCTGAGTACTCACTCTTGGACATGCAACAAGGCACCAGGTCTGTGGCACAATATGCTATTGAGTTTCGTACCCTTGCTGCTGAGACTACTTGGGACTCAAGGGCATTACGTGCAGCCTTCCGAAAAGGTCCTGCAGATCGCATCAAAGACGAATTAGTCTATAAAGATTCCCCAGAAGACCTAGAGAAATTCATAGAGCTCTGTGTTCGTCTGGATGTCCGGTATCATGAAAGGTGCCAAGAGAGACTTAGAACTCACAAGTTTCCTCGGCCAGTCTACCGTTTGGCCCCTAACATCCAAGCACCACCTCAGCCAGAACCTGAAATCTCAGTTGAACCCCAGACACCTGTGGAACCCATGGATGTAAGCCGTCTCCACCTAACTGAGTCTGAGAAACAAAGGAGGCGTGCATTGGGCCTATGCCTATACTGTGGACTTAAAGGACATTTATTATCTGTCTGCCCTTCCCGTCCAGTAAAAGGCAGGGTCTAACCAGTGTTGGAGGAGCTGGCTTAGACCTTACAGGTATATCCTCCAAGACCAAGATTACCATTCCTGCAATTATCCATTTACCCTCTAAACTTGCCTCCTGTGAGGCTTTTGTGGATTCTGGAGCTGCTGGCATATTCTTGGACTACACTTTTGCTAAAAAAAATAATATCCCATTTGTTCCAAAATCCAGACCCCTGAACATTACCACCGTGAATGGACAACCCTTGGGAGATGGCATTGTAAAATTTGAGACTATAACAATCACCCTTCAGGTAGGCGTACTCCACAAAGAGGAAGTTGTCTTGTCTCTTATTGATTCTCCACTTCTGCCTGTTATCCTTGGTTACCCATGGTTACAACAACATAACCTTTCTTTTGATTGGGAAAATGGAGAACTAACCTCTTGGGGGTCGTTCTGTCATTCAAACTGTTTGTCTCAACCCAAAAGACTTCCTGCTTGTATGTTGGCTTCCGTGGCCGTCCCACCTACCTTGCCTCATGAATACCATGCGTTTGCAGACGTATTTTGCAAGCAAAAGGCAGAGGTTTTACCTCCACATCGTTCTTTTGACTGTGCAATTAAATTGATTCCTGGAGCACCTCTTCCCAAAGGAAGGACCTATCCCCTGTCTTTGCCTGAACAAAAATCCATGGAGGAATACGTGAAAGACAACTTGGAAAGAGGTTTTATCCGACCCTCTTCTTCTCCAGTAGGGGCAGGTTTTTTCTTTGTTGAAAAAAAAGATGGGGGTCTTCGACCATGCATAGACTATCGAGGGTTAAATCAAATCACTGTAAAAGACTCCTACCCTTTGCCTCTCATTCTTGAACTGTTTGATGTACTTAAGGGGGCTGTTATCTTCTCCAAGCTAGACCTACGAGGGGCTTATAATCTAATTCGAATTAAAGACGGGGACGAGTGGAAGACAGCATTCAACACTCGTAATGGACATTTTGAATATCTGGTTATGCCATTTGGGTTGTGTAACGCCCCTGCTGTCTTCCAACGTTTCATGAATGAAATTTTTCATGATTTCAGCAACAGTTTTGTGATCATCTACTTGGACGACATTTTAATCTTTTCCAAGACTCATCTAGAGCACATCTCGCATGTAAAGCAGGTATTGCAACGACTGAGAGAAAACCATCTTTACGCGAAGATTGAGAAATGCAGTTTCCATCAAAGCCGTATTCCTTTCCTTGGATACATTATAAGTGCTGCCGGTTTCCAAATGGACCCTCAAAAACTTTCCGCTGTCTTGCAATGGCCCCAACCGACCACTTTAAGAGGGCTCCAAAGCTTTCTAGGGTTCGCAAATTACTACAGACGCTTCATCAAAGGTTTTGCCTCCATTGCGGCCCCCCTTACTGCTATGACTAAGAAAGGTACAAATTGCAAGGTATGGTCCTCAGAAGCAGAATTGGCTTTCCAGCAATTAAAAGACATGTTCAGCAAAGCTCCAATTCTTCAGCATCCAAATCCCGATCTCCAGTACATAGTTGAGGTTGATGCCTCTGAGGTAGGAGCAGGTGCCGTGCTCTCCCAGAGACAGCCTAAGTTTGGTAGAATCCATCCAGTAGCATTTTTTTCTAGAAAGTTTTCTCCAGCGGAGATGAATTACGATGTTGGGAATCGAGAACTACTGGCCATCAAATTGGCATTGTCTGAATGATGACATCTTCTGGAAGGGGCTCCCAAACCTTTTTCTATCCTCACTGACCATAAAAACCTACTGTACCTTCAGACTGCAAGACGTTTGAACTCACGTCAGGCTCGATGGGCTCTGTTTTTCTCCTGTTTTAATTTTGTTCTTTCTTATGTTCCTGGGCATAAAAACAAGAAAGCCGATGCTCTTTCCAGACAGTTTGCTACCTCTGAAGAAGACCAACCTACCGAGCAGTATATAATCCCACCTCACAAAATTGTCGCACAGATCTCTACGGCTCTTTCCCAACAGTTACAAGAAACCCAGAATTGTGTTCCCCAAGGCTTGAAGATACCACCAGGTCGCCTGTTCGTAGCCCCTAGCCTCAGAAAACCTGTACTCCTCTGGGCACATGATGGTGTTTTATCTGGTCATCCTGGTGTCACCATAACTCTTAAGACCTTGCAGCGTCATGTCTGGTGGCCTCATATGAAAAGGGATGTTACTGACTATGTGGCTGCCTGCCCAACTTGTGCTGCTAATAAAGTACCCCGTACATTGCCTACTGGACTGTTACAACCACTTTCAGCACCTCGTCAGCCTTGGACCCATTTGACTATGGACTTCATTACAGACTTACCCAAGTCCGAGGGTATGACTGCTATATGGGTCATAGTGGATCGCTTTTCAAAAATGTCTCATTTTGTGCCGCTCCCGGGATTACCTACAGCGGAAGCACTGTCTACTCTCTTCCTTTCCCATATTGTGAGATATCATGGCATACCTACCAATGTCGTCTCAGACCGCGGATCCCAGTTTGTTTCCCGATTCTGGAGAGTGTTCTGCAAGAAACTGGGAGTAACGCTTTCACTCTCTACCTCACATCACCCTCAAACAGATGGTCAAACCGAACGCATGAACCAGACCCTAGAAACCTATCTTCGACATTATGTCAATGCCTTACACTCCAACTGGTCTGAGTATTTGCCTTTAGCTGAGTTCGCCATTAATTCCCGTTGGCACAGTGCTCTTCATACCACACCATTCTACGCAGCCCTAGGCTATCACCCTCAGACTTTTCCCCTACTTCAGCGTTCTTCTGGTGTACCAGCAGCAGATCAGCGGGTTAAAAATATTCTGCTACATTGGAAAAAGATTTGCTTATTACTACGGAAGTCAGCAGGCAAGTATGCACTTTTTTCCAACAAACGAAGACGCCATATACCTCCATATGTGGTGGGGGACAGAGTTTGGCTATCAACCAAATATGTGAGACTGAAACAACCTTCTACCAAATTGGGCCCTCGATTCATTGGTCCTTACAGAATTATTGCTCGAGTCGGGCCAGTCTCCTATCGGTTGAAATTACCCTCCTCTCTCCGAATTCATCCTGTGTTCCACGTTTCCCTCCTCAAAAAAGCAATTTTCAATCGCTACTCCAGAACGCAACAGCTACCTCCTCCTGTTCTTGTTGATGGACAAAATGAGTTTGAAGTCTCCAAGATTCTTGATTCTAGAAGACAGGGTCGTGGCCTTCGGTATCTGGTTCATTGGAAGGGATATCCTGTCACAGACCGTTCCTGGGTTCCAGCCAAAGATCTGCATGCCCCATCTCTTATTCGAGACTTCCATGCCTCCTTTCCCACTAAGCCCCGCTAGGCCCCCGGAGGGGTCCACTGGGGAGGGGGCCCTGTCATGTACCTCGGTGTATTTGAACCGGGATCTTCCTGGTCCCAAAGCTGCAGCCTTACCTGTTGCGCTACTGAGCAGATCTGGACTTTTGGAAATGTCCTCTCAGTGTTAAACATTACCTTGGACTCACTAGCCCCACCTGCTGCCAGCTGTGGACAATTTTCAATCAAAGCAGCCCTTAAAAAGGAAGTGATGCTATCTCTCAGCGCCCGTTTGTGTGGAATAGCTCCCTGGGTGTTGTGACTGCTTTTTGATCCTGATTTTCGTGTTGAACTTCTGCCTGAATTCCTGACTACTCTCCAGCCTGCTGATTTTGTACTTCACTGCCAGCTCGTGTATGACCTTTGCCTGCCTGACCACTCTCTGGATTTTGATTGTGTACCATTTTGCCTGATCTGTTGCCAACCTAATCTGCCTGACTACGTTTTCGCCTGAATCCTCAGCACACAAGTTCCACTTCGGACACTACCTATCACAGGTACCTTACACCTGACTTAAGTGGACAAGGAAATGTTCTGGTGATAACCGACCATTTCACCCGTTATGCCCAGGCTTTTCCAGCCAAAGACCAGAAGGCATCCACTGTAGCTAAAATCCTAGTGGAGAAATACTTTGTGCATTATGGGTTGCCACAGCGCCTGCACTCTGACCAAGGGAGAGACTTTGAGAGTCGATTAATCAAGAAATTGCTGGACTCTTTGGGTATCAAGAAAACCCGCACCACCCCTTATCACCCTCAGGGTGATGCTCAGCCGGAGAGGTTCAACAGGACTCTGTTAAATATGTTGGGGACTCTGAGTAGCGAGCAGAAGCAGCATTGGAGCAAGCACATAGCAGCCATCGTGCATGCTTACAACAGTACCACTAGGGATGCCACAGGGTACTCTCCATATCGCCTTATGTTTGGCAGGGAAGCAAGACTGCCTGTGGATCTGGCATTCGGCATATCAACGGATCGCACTTCAGCCACCTCACATAAGGGATATGTAGACAGACTGAGGAAGAGTTTGAAGCTAGCTTTTGAACAGGCCCAGGTGACCTCAGAGCAAAGAGGAGCCCGGAACAAGAGGAACTTTGACCTAAAAGTTTGAATCCAGGACCTACAGCCAGGAGACAGAGTGCTGCTGCGAAACCTAGGAGCTCCAGTGAAGCATAAATTAGCAGACAGATGGAGACCAGAACCATATGTGATCTGTAAGAAGTTGCCAGACCTGCCGGTGTATCAGCTAAAACCAGAAGGGAAGATAGGGCCGCTGGAGACATGGCACGAAACCATTTACTTCCACTTTCAAAAGCGGTTCGGATACCTCCTGTAGAAGATTCCCCTGGATCATCCTCAAGCTTGGAGACACCTAGGCCAAACACTCGGTCTCAGGTATCTCAGTCTGGAGAAATGGATGTCTCTGATCAGAGTGAAGAAGAGCTTGGATGGTTGTGGCCTTCTCAGACTCCAGAGCCCATGTCTATAGATCTTCCACCCTCTGAAGGTACTGTGGATAGTACATTGAATGTGGAAGCCACTGAGTTTGTTCCGTCTAGCCCTCTGTCTGAAGAGTGGGAAGATGCCACATGGTCACCTTCTGCTGATCATCAAGATTACTCCCAACATTTTCCTGCACCTGATCTGGATGTACCAGAAGTGTTGGAGCGCAGTGTACCTACTCCAGAAGAGGATACAGTGAGGGATGAAACAGTCACCCTGTCAGGGAAATTCCCCACCTAGTGTCACCAATCTGCGCACAGCGCGCATGCGCGGCGGAACGACCCTTTGGCGCGTGCACGGTGGAACGTCGCTCCGGCGTTCACGGGTGCGCGTGCCGGCGCAACGACACATGCGTGTGCGCAATGGCACGCTAATAGGATGACAGGCGGGCCTATTTAAACAAGCTCAGTGACACAGTCTGGTTGCTGGTTTGTCAGCGTTCCTGTGTTCCTAGTACCTGAAAAATATGTTTTGATCTCCTGCTGTGACCCGGACCGGATTGACTACTCTACTACCTCTCCTGCACCTGACCCCCTGGTTTGCTCTACAGACTTCTACCTCTCTCCCAGTGTTTGACCCTCGGCCTGTGACTCGGATCTGCTGTTGTCTCCAGCCCTTGACCCCCTGCCTGTACCTGGGACTTCTTTGCTCAGCCCGCTTCTAGTCTCTGCCTGGACTTGTTTACCCGCTGCTAGTTCTTGCCTGGACTTTGTTCACTTGCTGCTGGTTCCTGCCTGAACTTGCCCACTCCTAGTGTCTGACCCCCGGCCTGCTCTCAGTCTACCCAGCACCACTAGACCTTCCAGCAAGACACCTCTACCTGCTGGTAGGCAGTGCTCCCTTGTGCCGTCCTCTCCCTGTCTCACCTCCAGGGGGCGGAGTGCGCTTGGGTGCAAGGGTGAATCACTCTCTGCATCTCGGCCTCGGTGAGTACTTGACTGATAGTACAAACCAGCCAGATGTCTGAGGCCGACAGAGTGCGACACCCTCTGCCAGCAGATTTCCACCTTAACGGATGCAGTTCAAAAACTACAAGATGGCTATACCCAAATAGATGGCCGCCTTCAACAGCTCACCGGTCTGTTAGGACCCGCACCCCCGGCTGCTACCTCCGCTAATGTTGCCACCGCCTCTCAAGTACCTACAAGTTCAACCATAGTAATGGTTACCCCTGAACCCAGGGTTCCTATCCCGGAACGATTCTCGGGGGTCCGCAAAAAATATCGGGCTTTTAAGAATGCTTGTTCCCTTTATCTCGCCCTTCAACCAAGAACTTTCTCTTCGGAAGCAGTAAAAGTAGGGTTCATCATCTCCCTCCTGACTGATGACCCTCAAGCCTGGGCCCATGGTTTGATGGAGCAGCGAAGCCCCATACTGGACTCTGTGGACACGTTCTTTACGAGCATGGTGCAACTGTACGATGACCCTCCGTTCTTCATAGCCTTTCCCAAGGGAGAAGGCTGGTGGAAGATTACATGGCAGAGTTCAGGAAGTGGTCAGCCGATACCGGAAGGAATGAGGCGGCCCTCAGATACCAATACCGCCAAGGACTGTCCGAGGTTCTCAAGGACGAGCTGGCCAGGACAGAAACCCCCACTTCCTTGGAGAACTTGATTCAGTCAGCTACCCAGCTTGACAGGCGCCTACGTGAGCGGCGCGCGGAGCGCTTTCAGCTTCTTCATCCCAGCTGGCCTCCTTCCAGAACTGATCCTCACTACCCACCTACCGCTACTCCCACAGCAGCACCTCTTCCTGAACCAGAACCTATGCAACTTGGGTTGGTGCGGCCTCCCCTTACTTCCGAAGAAAAACTGCACAGGCGCCAAGCCAACCTGTGCCTCTACTGCGGGGGTACCACCCACTTTCTTCATATCTGCCCAGTGAGACCCAGTAAGTCTACTTCTAAAGACATTTTGAATTATCAAGTTTCTGGCAATCCTCAGATTTATGTCATTCTCTTTATTTCTCTACAGCTGCCGGAAGGGGCAATCCGCCTCCCGGCAATTATTGACTCTGGAGCCTGCAGCTGCTTCCTGGACTCTTCACTGGCCTCAAGTCTTCATGTCCCTATTCAACCTAAGGACCACTGCCTCCAGATACACCTAGCAGATGGGTCCCTACCCCGCTCGGGGCTTGTTACACAGGAAACCAAACCCATCCTTGCTGTTTCTGACTCAGGCCACCAAGAGTTCCTCCGGTTAAACCTCATCCCTTCTCCAATGTTCCCCATCATTCTGGGTCTCCCCTGGCTGCAGGCGCACAAGCCCCTCATAAATTGGGCAAAAAAAGAAGTTAGCTTTACCTCGCCCTACTGTTCCCAGCACTGTCTTGCCTCAGCCTCTACCACCTGTGCTTCCATGATTGCCAAACCAGACAATTTGCAGCATGTTCCCCCAATTTATCTGGAGTTCCGGGACGTCTTTGATAAGCAGCAAGCCGATCATCCACCACCCCATCGGCCCTACGATTGTCCCATCGATCTCCTGCCTGGCTCAGAGATTCAGTTCGGACGTATCTTCCCTCTGTCTGAAACCGAGTTGAAGGCCCTCAAGGCCTATATTGATGAAAACCGTGAGAAGAAATTCATTCGCCCCTCTTCCTCTCCAGCTGGTGCAGGGATCTTCTTTGTAGGAAAGAAAGACGGTTCCCGAGTCCCGACGACCCTGCGTCGATTATCGGGAACTGAACAAAATAACCATCAAAAACAGGTACCCATTACCCCTTATCCCGGAGTTGTTTCAGCGCTTCCGATCTGCTCGGATCTTTTCTAAATTGGATCTGCGGGGGGCCTATAACCTCATCCGGATCAGGGCTGGAGACGAGTGGAAGACCGCCTTTAGATCTTGCTTCGGACATTACGAATACCTGGTTATGCCATTCAGACTTTGTAATGCTCCAGCCACCTTCCAACACCTGGTCAACGACATTTTCAGACAACATCTTGACGACTTTTTAGTAGTATACTTGGATGATATCCTTATTTTCTCAGCTTCTATTGAACTTCACCGGACTCATGTCATGAAGGTCCTCACCATCCTTAGAGAGCATAAACTCTACCTCAAAGCCGAGAAATGTGACTTCGAAAAAAACACTGTGCAATTTCTCGGCTTTATCATTTCCATCGGAGGGGTTGCAATGGACCCACAGAAAGTGAAGGCAATTCAAGAATGGCCAGCTCCAACTGACAAAAAGGGGGTACAGCGGTTCATAGGCTTTGCCAATTTTTATAGGAGATTCATTGTGGGGTTTTCCTCCATTGTAGCACCAATCACTCAACTTACTCGGCAGGGCAACCGTGTCTACTGGTCGCAGGAAGCCCAGGAAGCCTTCACCCGCTTGAAAGACGCCTTTACCTCAGCACCGGTACTTCTGCACTCGGATCCTTTACTGCCATTTACCTTGGAAGTGGACGCCTCCGAGACAGCCATAGGGGCCATTCTCTCCCAAAGACAATGCCTCAAGGCTCTTCTGCACCCAGTAGCCTTTGCTTCTCAAAAATTGACTCCTCCGGAGCGAAATTATGATGTAGGAGACAGAGAATTACTGGCCATAAATTCGCTCTGGAGGAATGGTGGTACCTTCTGGAGGGGGCAGTCCATCCTATCATGATCTTCACAGATCACAAAAATTTTGAGTATTTAAGGACAACTAAACGCCTACGACCCAGGCAGGCCCGTTGGGCTCTCTGTTTTACCCGGTTTAACTTCCATATTTCCTACAGACCCAGTTCCAAAAATGGGAAGGCTACGCGCTATCCAGGATGTTCCCTGAAACCCCTCAGTCAGCACAACCAGGTACCATCCTGTCAGCTCAGAACTTCCTATTGATTCCTCAGGCTGACCTACTAACCTCCATCGAAGCCGCCTCTGGGCACTGTTCTGATTCTGTCACTTCATCCCTGGAAAAGCGTGACGGTTTGTTCTGGTCCCGGGACAAGATCTTCGTCCCTTTGGAAACAAGACCCCTGGTCTTGAGAACTTTTCATGACCTCAAGCTGGCCGGTCATTTCGGCGTATGTAAGTCCACGGAACTAGTCTCCCGCTCCTTCTGGTGGCCAGGCTGGAGGCAGGATTGTAAAACATACGTCGCCTCCTGCACTCAGTGTCAGCGCAATAAGGGGCCGAACACCAAAAGCTGGGGTCTACTCAAGCCCTTACCCATCCCTGAACGTCCATGGGCAGACGTGTCCATGGATTTCATCGTTGACTTGCCTCCCTCCGGAGGATTTGCCACGATTCTGGTCGTTCTCGACCGCCTCTCCAAGATGGCACACTTCTTACCTATGATCGGGACTCCTTCTGCAGCGGATACCGCCAGAATCTTCTTCAAAGAGATAACCAAGCTTCACGGAGTACCGAAGAGCATCACCTCCGATAGGGGTGTCCAGTTCACATCTAAATTCTGGAGGGAACTCTGCAAGTCCCTGGAAATCAAAACCTGCCTTTTGTCAGCCTACCACCCCCAGAGCAACGGCCAGACAGAAAGAACTAATCAAACTCTGGAGCAATACCTCTGTTGCTTCTGCTCCGCTTCTCAGGACGATTGGTCATCCCTACTCCCGTATGCAGAATTCGCCTACAATAATTCAGTGCATTCCGCTACTAATCAGACCCCCTTTTGGGCCAACTCGGGCTTCCATCCCTCCTTTTTCCCTGAAAACATCCCAGAGGGTTCTGTCCCCGCGGTCCAGGATTGGGTAACCTCTGTTCAGGAGAATTTTCAAAGACTCCGGGGAATGATGCAGAATTCCCAAGAGTCCTATAAGAAATTCTATGACCGAGGAAGGAAGGAGAACCCAGCTTTCAAGGTGGGGGAGGAAGTATGGCTCTCTGCCAGCAATCTCCGATTGCCTATTCCCTCGCGGAAGCTAGGACCTAGATTCATTGGACCCTTCAAGATCAAACGGGCAATCAACCCGTGGCCTTTGAACTGGCTTTGCCTGGTTCCTACAGGATTCACCCAGTGTTCCACTCATCTCTGTTGAAACCCGTTACTCCCAGCTCCTTTCCTGGAAGTTGAGGTGGATGGGGAAAAGGAATATGAGGTGGAATCCATCATGGGCTGCAGGAAAAGAGGCAGACAGTTGCAATATCTGGTAAAGTGGAAGGGGTACTCCCCGGAAGACAACTCTTGGGAGCCATCCAGTAACCTGATGGCCAGTCTGGGCATCCGGAGTCCGCCCCTCGGGGGGCGTTCACGGGTGCGCGTGCCGGCGCAACGACACATGCGTGTGCGCAATGGCGCGCTAATAGGATGACAGGCAGGCCTATTTAAACAAGCTCAGTGACACAGTCTGGTTGCTGGTTTGTCAGCGTTCCTGTGTTCCTAGTACCTGAAAAATACGTTTTGATCTCCTGCTGTGACCCGGACCGGATTGACTACTCTACTACCTCTCCTGCACCTGACCCCCTGGCTTGCTCTACGGACTTCTACCTCTCTCCCAGTGTTTGACCCTCGGCCTGTGACTCGGATCTTCTGTTGTCTCCAGCCCTTGACCCCCTGCCTGTACCTGGGACTTCTTTGCTCAGCCCGCTTCTAGTCTCTGCCTGGACTTGTTTACCCGCTGCTAGTTCTTGCCTGGACTTTGTTCACTTGCTGCTGGTTCCTGCCTGAACTTGCCTACTCCTAGTGTCTGACCCCCGGCCTGCTCTCAGTCTACCCAGCACCACTAGACCTTCCAGCAAGACACCTCTACCTGCTGGTAGCCAGTGCTCCCTTGTGCCGTCCTCTCCCTGTCTCACCTCCAGGGGGTGGAGTGCGCTTCGGTGCAAGGGTGAACCACTCTTGGCATCTCGGCCTCGGTGAGTACTCGCCTGATACACCCCAAGAGAACAAAGGGCTAAGAGAACCATTCGTCCTCCTCGGAAGTTAACCTATACCCAGATGGGGGAAAGTTCAGAGGATACAGTAACCACTGCTCGAAGGACATTACCAACATCTGATCCTTCTGCCGTGCATTTGGTGGAAGGCAACCCCAGCTCACTCTCTGGCACAGTTAGGCAGGTCAACCCCATTGATGTAACCAGTGGGCAGGACAAGCTCCCTTCCCCGTTTTGGTGGGAGTTTCCTCTGCCAACTTCTCTAGCTGCCCTTAATGAGTTTGTATCTTCCTACTGTTGATACTGTCTTTGGGGGACCAAAGATTTCAAGCAGGGGGAGTGTGTAGCGAGGTATCGTTTTCACCCACAAAACTACAGTTCCCAGCACGCTTTGAGGCACCCAGGGTGCATTTCCCCACGCAAGGACTGCTGGGGTGGACTTTAAAAGGGGGAGGAGGGACCTCGCTCTCTTTTGGAATGCCGCCCTCCCTGCAAGAGGATCCCTGCAATCACCTGCTGCGCGTGCAAGGCCTGAAGCCTGGGCCTCGCACTTTTGTTCCAGAGAGCTTTCCGCTCCACCGAGGAGCCTGCAGAGCATCCGATCCACCTGAGGTGCCACCATTTTCTGGAGGACCGAAGACCCGGTGCATCGTGGGCATTGTGAAGCAACTCACTGTAGAGGAGGTACCAGACAGGAGTCGGTCCGGTCTGGGTGAGAGAGCGCCAGCTCAGAACCCCATCTAAGTAACTTTGTTGCCTATTAACTTTGCCTAGGCCCATCATTGACCACAGTTATACTTTGGAGAGACTGTCTGCTGAACTGAGTTTATCAGTCTCTCCAGTTTTACCAAATTAGCGATTATTTGCTACCCCTATTGGATTACAGTTTGTTTCCTTATGTGCACCACCGAGAGTTGCTAGCGAAGATTCTTCTACATACTATACCCCAAATTATAGTCAGGCCTGACTGGGTAATATAGGACATCGCTGGGCGCCATTTTTGCTCACGAGGGAGGATAGCTGCAGCGGGGATATTTTATTGTTACTGCATTATTGAATGTTATACTCTTTTAATGCGTGCACCTATATTGCAGGGATCTGCATGAGATATTGTATGCAAATTACCTTTTATACTTTTACCAGTAGTAAAAAGTTATAGTTAAGTAATTTGGTTGTCAGTGTCAATTACTGTGCTGGGACACTGAAAGGGGGTTGTACCATATAACAGTATAGATATTACAGTTGTGCCACCCCCCCCCTTTCCTAACTGTGCCATGAGAGGTTTGAGCCGATTGCCAGGGGTTGATAGCGGTACATTACAAGGCCCAAAACAAACACGCAGCCCTCTTAAACTGAGGATGTCGCTATATATAAAAGGTGACTACATTAACTGTAATGCACTGTTTACTCTAAGGTCCCCAAAGAAGACATGTGGACACAACCTCAAATTAGAAGAAAGAAGGTTTAACTTTAGATTGCAAAAGGGATCCTTTACTGCTAGAGCAGTAAAATGTGGAACTCCTCCCCCCAGGAGGTTGTAATAGCTATGAGTTTCAGAAACTTAGAAAAAAAGAAATTTTTCAGAAGCATAATAAATAGGCTACATGTAACTGTGTAATATTTATTTATTATTAATAATAATAATAATAATAATATTATTATTATTATTCAGGATTTATAGAACAGTTTGCACAGCACTTTGCAACATCGGGGAAGACAGTACAATTACAATACAGGAGGAATCAGAGGGCCCTGCTCTTTAGAGCTTACAATCTAGAAGGGAGGGTCAAGTGGAATAAAGGGTAGTAGCTGTGGGGAATGATCAGATGGATAAGATGAAAAAAAAAAAAAAGTTGTTAGGTGTGGGTGGGATAGGCTTCTCTGAAGAGAAGGGTTTTCAGGGATTGTCTAAAAGCTAATAGAGAAGGAGATAGACGTATAGATTGGGGTAAGGTGTTCCATAGGCTTGGAGAGGCTCTGGAAAAGTCCTGGGGCGAGCGTGGGAGGAGTTGATGAGATAGCTAGAGGGCAGGAGGTCTTGTGAAGAATGAAGAGAACGAGTAAGATGGTATTTTGAGACTAGGTCAGTCTCTGTAGCAGAGTTGTGGATGGCTTTGTAGGTAATTGTTAGTATTTTTAATTTAATTTGTTGGGTGAGCGGAAGCCAGTGGAGGGATTAACAGAGAGGAGTAGCAGAGACAGAGCATTTAGTAAAGGTGAATGAGTCTGGCAGCAGCATTAATGATGGACTGAAGGGGGGTTAGAGTATGCAGAGGTAAGCCAATGAGGAGGAAGTTGCAGTAATCAAGGCGAGAGATGACTAGGGAGTGAATTAGGAGCTTTGTGGATTCATTGGTTAGAAAGGGGGCGTATTTTGGAGATGTTGCTGAGGTTGAGGCGGCAAGATTTGGACAGTGATTGGACGTGGGGCTTAAAGGAGAGTTCAGAGTCCAGAACTACACCTAGAACCTTGGCATGCAGGGATGGGCTGATAGTAGTGCCATCGATTTTGACAGAGAGATCGGGGGAGGGGGCACGTGGGGGAGGAAAAATTATAAGTTTGGTTTTGGAATAGATTAAGTTTGAGGAAGTGGTGTGACATCCAGACTGATATATCTGATAGTAAATTAGTGATACGTGAGGAGAATAATGAAGTGAGTTGAGGGGTAGAGAAGTAGATTTGAGTGTCATCAGCGTAGAGATGGTATTGGAAGCCGTGGGAGGCTATCAGCTGACCCAGGGTGGAAGTGTAGATTGAAAAAAGGAGGGGTCCAAGAACAGAACCTTGGGGGACCCCAAAAGAGAAAGGAAGAGGAGAGGAGGAAGTAGAATTGTAAGTAACGCTAAAAGTGCGGTTGGATAAGTAGGTAGAGAACCAGCGAAGAGTACAGTCACTGAGACCAAAGGCATGGAGTTTTTTATGGTACTTATATAGCACCATCAATTTAAGCAGTGCTTTAAAGATATACAGAATATATATATTGTACATTCACATCAGTCCCTGCCCTCAAGGAGCTTACAATCTAATATAAAAAGAACACGAACCCTGTCCCTTGTTCACCAAGTTAGTTACTAAGTGAAGTAGCAACTAATGTTATACAATTTTATCTGTATCAGCGTGATAGGACTCCTCTATCAGATCACAGGGTTGAGGATAGCACTCTACCTGTCCCTACCTGGGAAGTAGGTTTTATAAGGCCCCTTTTTTAAACTACTGAGAACAAGGAGGGTGGAAGAGTTTTGTGGTTTACTGTCATTAGAGCCATGTACCTTGGTCTAGTAAGACTCTTTCAGCAGACCATGGAGGACTGAACAAATAAGGACTGAACACCAATATTACAAAGGGGTCCCAGAAAAGTGACCATCATTATTGTAAGGGGCAAAAAACACTGACCATCAATATTATGGGGAAGCTTACCACTGAACACCAATACAATAAGGGGACACAGACCAGTGACCACTAATGCAATGGGGAGACACTGAACACAATGTAAAGAGACTGTACTAACAGTAAAAGGGGAGTTCCGCCCTGAAAAATGTTTTTTGCCCAAAAATCCTAAACAAAATATAAAAAAATATATAAAAAAATAAAAAAATAAATGTATTTACCAGAAATAGCGGTTGCTATGCGGAAGTCCCTCTTCATCGCCCACGGCTGGTCAGCTTCCTCCGTCCTACTCGCGGTTTCTTCTGGTGAATGGGGCGTGCTGCCTTCTGGGAACTGTGTGTATCCCAGAGAGCAGTAGGCCCATTAACATAGGGCCGCGCGGTCGCGCATGCGCAGTAGGAAACAGCTTCCCTGCCTGTTTCCCTTACTGAGGATAGCGGCGCCGGGAGTTGCCAGGATCGAGGGGTTGGCTTCGGGGGGGCTGACACCACGGACGAGTAGGACAAGTAAGTGTCCTTATTAAAAGTCAGCAGCTACAGTGTTTGTAGCTACTGACTTTAAAAAAAAAAATCGCAGGTGGAATCCCCCTTTAATGTAATATGGGGCCCTGAGCCCATACACTTTCACTGCTGCACTTTATATGTTATGTTGTACATTACATAATTCCACTTTCTTGTGTTATCTGGCCATGCCTATTCATCGTAGAATTCATCTCTTCAGTGTGCATATTTGAAGCCAGAAGGAAAACTTGTCCTCGTGCTCTCTCCCAATCATGAGATTTCAGTGTCTTCCACTGTTAAAACCACTCCCAGACATAATGATGCCAGCTGTAAGGCTGCAAAAACACAATAATGCAGACCGCATGCATTGAAAAAAGGCATAACAACTTCTTGCACTCAAAATATTTGATTTGGAGCAGACAGCCATTTAAACTTCTAACCTTGGCACATACCAAAGTATTTTTGGATCCTGTACCCTGCCAGTGTCCCTAAAGGGCAAACCAAAATTAAAGGTATCATTCCAATTAAGAAAGACAATTGAGCTGCAGAGCCTGCATTACATAACCTGAGGAATGATGCAGAAAGTCAAAGTGAAACTAAGTAACCTGTTTCACACTTGACCTATACTACAATGTATCTGACCTGCCAAAATCACTCCCCTTTAACAACTTAAGGACCGAGCCTCTTTCTGAGATTTGTTGTTTACAAGTTAAAAACAGTTTTTTTTTTTGCTAGAAAATTACTTAGAACCCCAAACATTATACATTGTTTTTCTAGTACCCTAGGGAATAAAATGGTAGCAGTTGCAATACTTTATGTCACACCGTATTTGCGCAGTGGTTTTACAAGCGTACGTTTTTGGAAAAAATACACTTTTTTTAATAAAAAAATAAGACAACAGTAAAGTTAGCCCAATTTTTTTTATATTGTGAAAGATAATAAATCGAGTAAATTGATACCCAACATGTCACGCTTCAAAATTGCGCCCGCTCGTGGAATGGCGACAAACTTTTACCCTTAAAAATCTCCATAGGTGATGTTTAAAAAAATTCTACAGGTTGCATGTTTTGAGTTACAGAGGAGGTATAGGACTAGAATTATTGCTCCCCCTCTACCGATCGCGGCAATACCTCACATGTGTGGTATGAACACCGTTTTCATATGTAGGCGCTGCTCACGTATGCGTTCGCTTCTGCATGCGAGCTCGGCGGGACGGGATTACATTTTATTTATTTTTTCTTATTTATTTTACCTTTTATTTTTATTTTTTACAATGTTTTTTTTTTAAATAAATTGTGTCACTTTTATTCCCATTACAAGGAATGTAAACATCCCTTGTAATAGAAAAAAAGCATGACAGGACCTCTTAAATATGAGATCTGGGGACAAAAAGACCTCAGATCTCATATTTACACTAAAATGCAATAAAAAAAACTATGGGTGGAAGTGACACAGAAGAGCGGCGGGAGGGGAGGCCCTCTCCTGCCACCGATAAAAGTGATCTTGCGGTGAATCCGCCGCAGGGACCACCATTATCGGAAACCGGACTGCTGGCTGAGGAGGAGAATACCTGGGTTATGGCAGCTAGCTGCTGCCATAACAGAGATATCCCTCTTCAAACAGCCGACGTATATCGGCGTGCGGTGGTCCAGAAGTGGTTAAACTTAGTTGACTATTGCCCTAGGTCCTCATTGATTCATGGCTCTATGCTGTTGCTCAGGCATAGCAAACCAAACAGCCTAGCGCAGGATATACATATCTGCTCTTTTAATAATATTAATAAAGTTATCGCAATGGTAATGCGCTAGGCTGGTGCACCCTCTGTTTCTTGTTTTTGCAGTATTGCTTCTCGGCTTCTCTGGCCCATTAGGGGGCAGCAAAGCCAGTGCCAATATTGCATCAGTTGAAGATCATAGACTGACTTTTTTGCGAGTGCGGGAGATTGGTTTCTTCTTCTGTTGATAGGAAACCAATTAATATGAGTGCCGCTTTACAATTCCTGCCATAATTTAGAGATCCCGAAATGGCTGTCAGGTAAAACAAATATCTGGTGTTTTTGCCATATCCTGAAAAAAAAATCAATTTGGATTTTCCCAACACTTTCAGTACCAGTAACAAAGGGGATGAGGACAAATAGAGATGACAAATCTCTCCAGATGGGGATGCAGACAGCACTGTTGTTCAAATACCGCTTTATGCATCGACTTACCTCCTTAGACCCAGTCTGTCCAGACATTATGGGCACCTCCTGACTTTGCAGCATCTATGGGCAGTTTAACTCTTTAATAAGACACAGAATTTGAATCCAATGCAATTTTACTTCAGCTAATTGCAGTACACAGGATGTTTTTTTCCAGTCTTTTGAAAGCTCATACCAGCGAGTCTATGTGGTGGAACGTCCACCCACCAATGTCTGTTGCCCCAAACAACACTGATGTTTATATCTCTAAAGATTATATTTTTTCCTAGCTTATTGTTGTCTCCTGTGCTGTGCTGCTATAGTCCGTATATTTATGCAGCTGGAGATATCCTTCTGTAGCTGATACCTATCTTTTTCGATAAGCTCATGCAGTTTATACAAGACATAAAAAATACATGAAAGTGGGGCAGAACAACTATAAATATATAACTGCTCTAACCCCTTACCATTGTATTCTAGACTGAAAAAAAAATATAAAGATTTTGACTTATGATATAATTTAAGAGCTAACACATACATACTTAAAGCCTAACTCAAATCAATATATATATATATATATATATATATACACCGTATATACTCGAGTATAAGCCGACCCGAGTATAAGCCGAGGTACCTAATGTTGCCACAAAAAACTGGGAAAACTTACTGACTCGAGTATAAGCCGAGGGTCAACAATGCCTCACTGTTCCCATCCTCACTGTTCCCATCCTCACTGTTCCCATCCTCACTGTTTCCTATCTTCACTGTTTCCTATCCTCACTGTTTCCTATCCTCACTGTTTCCTATCCTCACTGTTTCCTATCCTCACTGTTTCCTATCCTCACTGTTTCCTATCCTCACTGTTTAAATTTTACATTGGAAATAGTATCTGAAAAAAAGTTGTGGCTGCGGCGTCCATCGTTCAAATCCCGCGGTCTCTTCCTGGTTCCTTCCGTGATAGGCGATTCTCATCAGACACTCTCCGCCTATCACGAACGTTCTCTCATCCTCAGTTTCCCAGCAGACACTGTGTTGGGTGTTCCGCCAATCACAGACGTCTGCTGGGAAACTGAGGATGAGAGAACGTTTGTGATAGGCGGAGAGTGTCTGATGAGAATCGCCTATCACGGAAGGGACCAGGAAGAGACCGCGGGATTTGAACGATGGACGCCGCAGCCGCAACTTTTTTTCAGGTACTATTTGAAATGTAAAATTTCACTGACTCGAGTATAAGCCGAGGGGGGGACTTTCAGCCCAAAAAAAGGGCTGAAAATCTCGGCTTATACTCGAGTATATACGGTATATATATATATATATATATATATATATATTGTGAGGGGGTTAGCTCGGCAGCGGGTGTGTGTGACCCCCGGGATGGGCTCCCCACACAAAAACAGGCCCAGCAAACGGAGGTTGTGGTTTTCAAAATCAAAAAAAGGTGCGGTTTATTTTCTATTTACAGTGACAAAACACAGCAAAGCCAAAAGAAACATAAACAAAATAAATCCTGGTCAACTTGACCTCTGACTAAACATACAGGTTTCCTAACTAACAACTGGGATCAGCCTAGTGCTGTCCTAGTCCCTAAGTCCCTGGTTTTAAATGTCCAAGCAAATAGCCACACAGGCTTTGTCTCACCGCACAGGGGTTCACTCTGCCTAGACAGTCCACACAGGTCTGGTTCCAGGCATGAGCTAACATCTAATGAAGCTGGGAGTTCTTATAGAGGCCTAAATGAGCTGACAAGCTTCAGCTGGTCTCATCAACTCCCTGTCTGCACGACGCCCCACACTCTCCCTAGAGGTATGAGTCATCCATGAGCCCACTAGCCTCAGCTGGGCTTATACAACTCTCCACCTAGTTGTATAAGTCGGCGTAAAGCCTGAATCTGGGCGAAATATATCTACCCCCCTGGATGCAACCAGGTGACTTTACCTTCCTGCTGTCACATACCCCCCCTCTTGTTTTAACCTCGGGGTTGGAACACCAGCAATCAGGCATTCATGTACTCGAGACAAAGCATCCACATTCCCCATTTGAACGCCAGGGCGATGCTTTACTGTGAAGTTGAATTCCTGGAGGGCCAGGAACCACCTATTCACTCTTCTATTTGTTTCCTTGTTTTGAGCCATCCACTTTAACGGAGCGTGATCGCCTACAATAATTCAGTGCATTCCGCTACTAATCAGACCCCCTTTTGGGCCAACTCGGGCTTCCATCCCTCCTTTCTCCCTGAAAACATCCCAGAGGGTTCTGTCCCCGCGGTCCAGGATTGGGTAACCTCTGTTCAGGAGAATTTTCAAAGACTCCGGGGAATGATGCAGAATTCCCAAGAGTCCTATAAGAAATTCTATGACCGAGGAAGGAAGGAGAACCCAGCTTTCAAGGTGGGGGAGGAAGTATGGCTCTCTGCCAGCAATCTCCGATTGCCTATTCCCTCACGGAAGCTAGGCCCTAGATTCATTGGACCCTTCAAGATCAAACGGGCAATCAACCCGTGGCCTTTGAACTGGCTTTGCCTGGTTCCTACAGGATTCACCCAGTGTTCCACTCATCTCTGTTGAAACCCGTTACTCCCAGCTCCTTTCCTGGAAGAGATGAGCCTCCTCCCCCACCAGTTGAGGTGGATGGGGAAAAGGAATATGAGGTGGAATCCATCATGGGCTGCAGGAAAAGAGGCAGACAGTTGCAATATCTGGTAAAGTGGAAGGGGTACTCCCCGGAAGACAACTCTTGGGAGCCATCCAGTAACCTGATGGCCAGTCTGGGCATCCGGAGTCCGCCCCTCGGGGGGGGGCACTGTCAGGGAAATTCCCCAGCTAGTGTCACCAATCTGCGCCCAGCGCGCATGCGCAGCGGAACAACGCTTCGGCGCGTGCGCGGTGGAACGTCTCTCCGGCGTACACGGGTGCGCGCCGGCGCAACGGCGCATGTGCGTGCGCAATGGCGCGCCAATAGGATGACAGGCAGGCCTATTTAAACAAGCTCAGTGACACAGTCTGGTTGCTGGTTTGTCAGCGTTCCTGTGTTCCTAGTACCTGAAAAATACGTTTTGATCTCCTGCTGTGACCGGATTGACTACTCTACTACCTCTCCTGCACCTGACCCCCTGGCTTGCTCTACGGACTTCTACCTCTCTCCCAGTGTTTGACCCTCGGCCTGTGACTCGGATCTTCTGTTGTCTCCAGCCCTTGACCCCCTGCCTGTACCTGGGACTTCTTTTCTCATCCCGCTTCTAGTCTCTGCCTGGACTTGTTTACCCGCTGCTAGTTCTTGCCTGGACTTTGTTCACTTGCTGCTGGTTCCTGCCTGAACTTGCCTACTCCTAGTGTCTGACCCCCGGCCTGCTCTCAGTCTACCCAGCACCACTAGACCTTCCAGCAAGACACCTCTACCTGCTGGTAGCCAGTGCTCCCTTGTGCCGTCCTCTCCCTGTCTCACCTCCAGGGGGTGGAGTGCGCTTCGGTGCAAGGGTGAACCACTCTTGGCATCTCGGCCTCGGTGAGCACTCGCCTGATACACCCCAAGAGAACAAAGGGCTAAGAGAACCATTCATCCTCCTCGGAAGTTAACCTATACCCAGATGGGGGAAAGTTCAGAGGATACAGTAACCACTGCTCGAAGGACATTACCAACATCTGATCCTTCTGCCGTGCATTTGGTGGAAGGCAACCCCAGCTCACTCTCTGGCACAGTTAGGCAGGTCAACCCCATTGATGTAACCAGTGGGCAGGACAAGCTCCCTTCCCCGTTTTGGTGGGAGTTTCCTCTGCCAACTTCTCTAGCTGCCCTTAATGAGTTTGTATCTTCCTACTGTTGATACTGTCTTTGGGGGACCAAAGATTTCAAGCAGGGGGAGTGTGTAGCGAGGTATCGTTTTCACCCACAAAACTACAGTTCCCAGCACGCTTTGAGGCACCCAGGGTGCATTTCCCCACGCAAGGACTGCTGGGGTGGACTTTAAAAGGGGGAGGAGGGACCTCGCTCTCTTTTGGAATGCCGCCCTCCCTGCAAGAGGATCCCTGCAATCACCTGCTGCGCGTGCAAGGCCTGAAGCCTGGGCCTCGCACTTTTGTTCCAGAGAGCTTTCCGCTCCACCGAGGAGCCTGCAGAGCATCCGATCCACCTGAGGTGCCACCATTTTCTGGAGGACCGAAGACCCGGTGCATCGTGGGCATTGTGAAGCAACTCACTGTAGAGGAGGTACCAGACAGGAGTCGGTCCGGTCTGGGTGAGAGAGCGCCAGCTCAGAACCCCATCTAAGTAACTTTGTTGCCTATTAACTTTGCCTAGGCCCATCATTGACCACAGTTATACTTTGGAGAGACTGTCTGCTGAACTGAGTTTATCAGTCTCTCCAGTTTTACCAAATTAGCGATTATTTGCTACCCCTATTGGATTACAGTTTGTTTCCTTATGTGCACCACCGAGAGTTGCTAGCGAAGATTCTTCTACATACTATACCCCAAATTATAGTCAGGCCTGACTGGGTAATATAGGACATCGCTGGGTGCCATTTTTGCTCACGAGGGAGGATAGCTGCAGCGGGGATATTTTATTGTTACTGCATTATTGAATGTTATACTCTTTTAATGCGTGCACCTATATTGCAGGGATCTGCATGAGATATTGTATGCAAATTACCTTTTATACTTTTACCAGTAGTAAAAAGTTATAGTTAAGTAATTTGGTTGTCAGTGTCAATTACTGTGCTGGGACACTGAAAGGGGGTTGTACCATATAACAGTATAGATATTACAGTTGTGCCACCCCCCCCCCCTTTCCTAACTGTGCCATGAGAGGTTTGAGCCGATTGCCAGGGGTTGATAGCGGTACATTACAAGGCCCAAAACAAACACGCAGCCCTCTTAAACTGAGGATGTCGCTATATATAAAAGGTGACTACATTAACTGTAATGCACTGTTTACTCTAAGGTCCCCAAAGAAGACATGTGGACACAACCTCAAATTAGAAGAAAGAAGGTTTAACTTTAGATTGCAAAAGGGATCCTTTACTGCTAGAGCAGTAAAATGTGGAACTCCTCCCCCCAGGAGGTTGTAATAGCTATGAGTTTCAGAAACTTAGAAAAAAAGAAATTTTTCAGAAGCATAATAAATAGGCTACATGTAACTGTGTAATATTTATTTATTATTAATAATAATAATAATAATATTATTATTATTATTCAGGATTTATAGAACAGTTTGCACAGCACTTTACAACATCGGGGAAGACAGTACAATTACAATACAGGAGGAATCAGAGGGCCCTGCTCTTTAGAGCTTACAATCTAGAAGGGAGGGTCAAGTGGAATAAAGGGTAGTAGCTGTGGGGAATGATCAGATGGATAAGATGAAAAAAAAAAAAAAGTTGTTAGGTGTGGGTGGGATAGGCTTCTCTGAAGAGAAGGGTTTTCAGGGATTGTCTAAAAGCTAATAGAGAAGGAGATAGACGTATAGATTGGGGTAAGGTGTTCCATAGGCTTGGAGAGGCTCTGGAAAAGTCCTGGGGGCGAGCGTGGGAGGAGTTGATGAGATAGCTAGAGGGCAGGAGGTCTTGTGAAGAATGAAGAGAACGAGTAAGATGGTATTTTGAGACTAGGTCAGTCTCTGTAGCAGAGTTGTGGATGGCTTTGTAGGTAATTGTTAGTATTTTTAATTTAATTTGTTGGGTGAGCGGAAGCCAGTGGAGGGATTGACAGAGAGGAGTAGCAGAGACAGAGCATTTAGTAAAGGTGAATGAGTCTGGCAGCAGCATTAATGATGGACTGAAGGGGGGTTAGAGTATGCAGAGGTAAGCCAATGAGGAGGAAGTTGCAGTAATCAAGGCGAGAGATGACTAGGGAGTGAATTAAGAGCTTTGTGGATTCATTGGTTAGAAAGGGGGCGTATTTTGGAGATGTTGCTGAGGTTGAGGCGGCAAGATTTGGACAGTGATTGGACGTGGGGCTTAAAGGAGAGTTCAGAGTCCAGAACTACACCTAGAACCTTGGCATGCAGGGATGGGCTGATAGTAGTGCCATCGATTTTGACAGAGAGATCGGGGGAGGGGGCACGTGGGGGAGGAAAAATTATAAGTTTGGTTTTGGAATAGATTAAGTTTGAGGAAGTGGTGTGACATCCAGACTGATATATCTGATAGTAAATTAGTGATACGTGAGGAGAATAATGAAGTGAGTTGAGGGGTAGAGAAGTAGATTTGAGTGTCATCAGCGTAGAGATGGTATTGGAAGCCGTGGGAGGCTATCAGCTGACCCAGGGTGGAAGTGTAGATTGAAAAAAGGAGGGGTCCAAGAACAGAACCTTGGGGGACCCCAAAAGAGAAAGGAAGAGGAGAGGAGGAAGTAGAATTGTAAGTAACGCTAAAAGTGCGGTTGGATAAGTAGGTAGAGAACCAGCGAAGAGTACAGTCACTGAGACCAAAGGCATGGAGTTTTTTATGGTACTTATATAGCACCATCAATTTAAGCAGTGCTTTAAAGATATTGTGAGGGGGTTAGCTTGGCAGCGGGTGTGTGTGACCCCCGGGATGGGCTCCCCACACAAAAACAGGCCCAGCAAACGGAGGTTGTGGTTTTCGAAATCAAAAAAAAAAGGTGCGGTTTATTTTCTATTTACAGTGACAAAACACAGCAAAGCCAAAAGAAACATAAACAAATTAAATCCTGGTCAACTTGACCTCTGACTAAACATACAGGTTTCCTAACTAACAACTGGGATCAGCCTAGTGCTGTCCTAGTCCCTAAGTCCCTGGTTTTAAATGTCCAAGCAAATAGCCACACAGGCTTTGTCTCACCGGACAAGGGTTCACTCTCTCCAGGAAGTCCACACAGGTCTGCTTCCAGGCATGAGCTAACATCTAATGAAGCTGGGAGTTCTTATAGAGGCCTAAATGAGCTGACAAGCTTCAGCTGGCCTCATCAACTCCCTGTCTGTACGACGCCCCACACTCTCCCTAGAGGTATGAGTCATCCATGAGCCTACTAGCCTCAGCTGGGCTTATACAACTCTCCACCCTAGTTGTATAAGTCAGCATAAAGCCTGAATCTGGGAGAAATATATCTACCCCCCTGGATGCAACCAGGTGACTTTACCTTCCTGCTGTCACATACCCCCCCCTCTTGTTTTAACCTCGGGGTTGGAACACCAGCAATCAGGCATTCATGTACTCGAGACAAAGCATCCACATTCCCCATTTGAACGCCAGGGCGATGCTTTACTGTGAAGTTGAATTCCTGGAGGGCCAGGAACCACCTATTCACTCTTCTATTTGTTTCCTTGTTTTGAGCCATCCACTTTAACGGAGCGTGATCCGTAACCATGTCAAAGTGCCTACCTAGCAGGTAGTACCGAAGGGAATCTAGAGCCCACTTCACCGCTAAACACTCCTTTTCAACGGTGGCGTAATTTACCTCATGGGACTTCAACTTCCTGCTGAGGTAAATGACTGGGTGCTCTTCCCCGTTCCAGACCTGGGACAATACTGCTCCTAATCCCACATCTGACGCATCACTTTGTACGACAAAGTCTTTAGAGAAGTCGGGTGAGTACAACACTGGCTGGCTACATAAGGCTTGTTTCAAGAATTGGAATGCTGCCTCAGCCTCGGGGGTCCATTTAATCATGACCGACCCTTTCCCCTTCGTTAGGTTGGTTAGGGGCACAGCCTTAGAGGCAAAGTGGGGAATGAATCGCCGATAATACCCAGCGATTCCCAGAAAGGCTCGTACCTGCTTCTTGCTGTTGGGACGTGGCCAACTCTGGATGGCCTCGACTTTGTTGAGTTGGGGTTTTATTACTCCCCTCCCAATGGTGTACCCAAGATATTTGGCCTCCTCCTGCCCAATGGTACACTTCTTGGGGTTAGCCGTAAACCCCGCTTCCCGAACAGAGTCCAGGACTGCTTGCACTTTTGGCAGATGTGAGGCCCAATCTGTGCTATGGACAATTACGTCATCCAGGTAAGCCGCAGCATACTTCCGATGGGGCCTCAGCATCTGGTCCATTTTCCGCTGGAACGTGGCCGGCGCATTCTGTAACCCGAACGGCATTCTTTTATATTGGAACGCCCCGTCTGGGGTTACAAATGCGGTTTTCTCTTTGGCCAATTTGGCCAGGGGGATTTGCCAATACCCTTTTGTGAGGTCAAGAGTCGTCATGTATCGGGCTGTTCCCAGCCGGTCGATCAACTCATCTATACGTGGCATGGGGTAGGTGTCAAATTTTGTAACTTTGTTCAACTGACGAAAATCGTTACAAAATCGCCAGCTCCCATCCGGTTTAGGCACCAACACAATGGGACTAGACCAATCACTTTGGGACTCCTCTATCACCCCTAAGTTCAGCATTTTCTGTACTTCCTCCCGTATTGCCTCCTGTCGGGCCTCTGGGATCCGATAGGGTTTTAACTTCACCCTTTCACCGGGCGGGGTAATGATGTCATGCTCTACCCCAGATGTTTGTCCCGGCAGCTCAGAGAATACCTCCTTGTTGCGAAGCACAAACTCCTTAACCTCCTGTTGTTGGGGTTGTGACAAGGTGGCTGCTATTCCAACCTCAGGAATCACGCAACCAGTTTGAGCTGGTGACCAAGTGTCTGCGACTAGGGACTCTCTATCCCTCCAGGCTTTCAACAGATTAACGTGATAGATCTGTTCGGGCTTTCGCCTTCCTGGTTGTCTGACCTTGTAATTCACTTCGCTCACTTTTTCCATTATCTCGTAGGGGCCTTGCCATTTGGCAAGGAATTTACTTTCAACCGTAGGGACAAGTACCAGTATCCTATCCCCCGGGGAAAAGGTACGGGTCTTGGCTCCACGGTTGTACACTCTCTGCTGTGCTAACTGCGCTTGGGCCAAATGTTCCTTCACGATGGGCATTACCTGTGCAATTCGGTCTTGCATCAGGGCGACATGCTCAATCACACTCCTGTGGGGAGAACTCTCACTTTCCCAAGTTTCCTTGGCAATATCCAACAGCCCTCTTGGGTGTCTCCCATACAGTAACTCAAAGGGGGAGAATCCCGTAGAGGATTGGGGCACCTCCCTAATAGCAAACATCAGATAAGGAAGTAGACAGTCCCAATCCTTTCCATCTCTATCCACCACTTTCTTCAACATTTGCTTTAGGGTTTTGTTGAATCTTTCAACCAGCCCATCGGTTTGGGGGTGATACACAGATGTACGTAATTGCGTCACTTTGAACAATTTACACAGCTCCTTCATAACCCGGGACATAAAGGGTGTACCTTGGTCCGTAAGCAGTTCTCTACAAATACCCACCCGGCTAAACACAAGAGATAGCTCTTTGGCTATGGTTTTGGCCGAGGTATTTCGGAGAGGGATCGCTTCTGGATAACGGGTGGCATAGTCCATTATAACTAATATGTACTGGTGCCCCCTAGCGGACTTGATTATAGGACCTACCAAATCCATGGCGATCCTCTCAAACGGGACCTCAATGATGGGTAGAGGGACCAGCGGGCTACGGAAATGTGGCATCGGGGCCGACCTCTGACACACAGGGCAGGAGGAACAATAATTTTCTATGTCCTTTATCACCCCCGGCCAATAGAATCTCTGTAATACCCTCTCTCGGGTTTTCTCTGTCCCCAGATG
The DNA here is from genome assembly GCA_029206835.1 of Rana muscosa. NCBI lineage: Eukaryota > Metazoa > Chordata > Amphibia > Anura > Ranidae > Rana > Rana muscosa. The sequence continues at coordinate 727,810,585 of CM055118.1, forward strand.
ACCTCCAAGAATGTGCCCATGGGCCAACTCCAACACCAACTTCCTGTAAGGTTTGGGCACCACAAGCTGCTCAACGGTTTCTTCTGCCCTTTTTGCCACCCGATACAGTAGGTCCTTCTCTACGCTGAAGTATGGGTAAGTGCAGGTATTATCTGGGTTCACTAACTCGCCATCTATTTTCACTACGTTTTCCCGGGCCTTTATTAGGGCGGGGTCTTTCAACTGTTCTGTGGCAAAGTTTTCCCTGTGAACCTCAAGATCAGAAAACTCCACAGACGGTAGGTTTTCGTCTGAGGAGGTGGGCTCCTCTCTAGTTTCTTGAGTCTCCCCTGCCAATACTGATAAGGGAAATTCCGGAGAGTCCTCACCACTCTCAGGGGAGTTCTGGCTATCCCATTCCTGGTACATAGGGGCACCAGTGGGGGGCTCAGGATCATCCCACAGTTCCCAGAACTTCGGAAAATCCCTTCCCACAATGGCGTCATGCGGTAACTGAGATACTAAGCCCACTGGATGAGAGAGGGTACCTTTGGGGGTCTCGAAACACACTGTAGTCACTGGATACTCTCGGGTGTCCCCATGTACACAAATAACAGCTACCTTGCTATTCCCAGAGACCTCTGTTTTAACTAACTCAGCCTTTATCAGGGTCACAAGGCTACCTGAATCCAGCAATACCACAACATTTCTACCATTAACACACATTTTGCATAAATGTTTCTCAGTTCCTCGAATGGCAGTGCATGCGACTGTCGCACACAGCGACTGACGTCTGCCCATCAGAAAGTCACACTGCATGGGTTCCTCCACAACCGGGCAATTGGCTGCAATATGTCCCGCTTGCCGGCAGCGGTAGCAAACGATCCTTCTTGCCGCCTCTTGAGCCGCTGATTTCCCAGGCTGTTCTCGCCAAACTTGGGGTAGAGCTCCCACCCTCTCACTCTCTCCACCCTCACCCCTTGGAATCCTCTTATCCGCCCCTGGGGATGGTCTGGTCTTAGGGTGGAAAGTCCGAGTGTCTCTGGAAGAGGCCGTCAGGTTCTCTGTAGCCAAGTATTTCTCCACACGATCCACAAGACCATCGGCCGTCTCTGGGTCTCCATGGCTTACCCACTTTTGGATGGCAGTAGGAAGAGCTCTCAAAAACCGATCCATTACAACACGTTCCACAATCTTTGGTGCGGACAAAGTCTCTGGCTGTAGCCACTTTCTGCTTAGGTGAATGAGATCATACATTTGAGACCTGGGGGGTTTTCCAAGCTGGAAAGTCCAGTTATGCACACGCTGAGCCCGGACAGCCTGGGTGACGCCCAGCCTTGCCAATATTTCAGCTTTTAGCATCACATAGTCTTTTGCTTGGTCAGGCTCTAGGTCATAGTAAGCCTTCTGCGATTCACCAGTTAACAGAGGAGCCACCAGTCCAGCCCACTGCTCCTCAGGCCACTTTTCTCTTTCAGCAGTCCTTTCAAATGTGGTCAAAAATACCTCTGGATCATCCTCTCCAGTCATTTTTGTCAATAAACGACTCACCCCAAAGGACGCGGTATTAGTGGGACGGCTTTCCTCACTGGTCTGCGGACGTTGCTGCATTACTGCTTCCATTTGTTGTAGTCTCTGCTCTTGCTTCTGTAACAGGTCTATGAAGCGAGCCTCAGATTGCTGCTGGGCTTGTTGCTGAGCTGCAAGGCTCTGTTGATGAGCTTGCTGCTGGGCTGCGAAGTTCTGTTGTTGAGCTGCAAGGCTCTTTTGCAAACCTGCATTTGTCTGCTGTTGATTGGCATTTGCTAGAGCCAGCTGCTTCAGTATCTCCTCCATGCTGGCTTAAAAAAAAACTGCCACTGGTTCTCCACCAACTGTGAGGGGGTTAGCTTGGCAGCGGGTGTGTGTGACCCCCGGGATGGGCTCCCCACACAAAAACAGGCCCAGCAAACGGAGGTTGTGGTTTTCAAAATCAAAAAAAAAAGGTGCGGTTTATTTTCTATTTACAGTGACAAAACACAGCAAAGCCAAAAGAAACATAAACAAATTAAATCCTGGTCAACTTGACCTCTGACTAAACATACAGGTTTCCTAACTAACAACTGGGATCAGCCTAGTGCTGTCCTAGTCCCTAAGTCCCTGGTTTTAAATGTCCAAGCAAATAGCCACACAGGCTTTGTCTCACCGGACAAGGGTTCACTCTCTCCAGGAAGTCCACACAGGTCTGCTTCCAGGCATGAGCTAACATCTAATGAAGCTGGGAGTTCTTATAGAGGCCTAAATGAGCTGACAAGCTTCAGCTGGCCTCATCAACTCCCTGTCTGTACGACGCCCCACACTCTCCCTAGAGCTATGAGTCATCCATGAGCCTACTAGCCTCAGCTGGGCTTATACAACTCTCCACCCTAGTTGTATAAGTCAGCATAAAGCCTGAATCTGGGAGAAATATATCTACCCCCCTGGATGCAACCAGGTGACTTTACCTTCCTGCTGTCACAATATACAGAATATATATATTGTACATTCACATCAGTCCCTGCCCTCAAGGAGCTTACAATCTAATATAAAAAGAACACGAACCCTGTCCCTTGTTCACCAAGTTAGTTACTAAGTGAAGTAGCAACTAATGTTATACAATTTTATCTGTATCAGCGTGATAGGACTCCTCTATCAGATCACAGGGTTGAGGATAGCACTCTACCTGTCCCTACCTGGGAAGTAGGTTTTATAAGGCCCCTTTTTTAAACTACTGAGAACAAGGAGGGTGGAAGAGTTTTGTGGTTTACTGTCATTAGAGCCATGTACCTTGGTCTAGTAAGACTCTTTCAGCAGACCATGGAGGACTGAACAAATAAGGACTGAACATCAATATTACAAAGGGGTCCCAGAAAAGTGACCATCATTATTGTAAGGGGCAAAAAACACTGACCATCAATATTATGGGGAAGCTTACCACTGAACACCAATACAATAAGGGGACACAGACCAGTGACCACTAATGCAATGGGGAGACACTGAACACAATGTAAAGAGACTGTACTAACAGTAAAAGGGGAGTTCCGCCCTGAAAAATGTTTTTTGCCCAAAAATCCTAAACAAAATATAAAAAAAAATATAAAAAAATAAAAAAATAAATGTATTTACCAGAAATAGCGGTTGCTATGCGGAAGTCCCTCTTCATCGCCCACGGCTGGTCAGCTTCCTCCGTCCTACTCGCGGTTTCTTCTGGTGAATGGGGCGTGCTGCTTTCTGGGAACTGTGTGTATCCCAGAGAGCAGTAGGGCCATTAACATAGGGCCGCGCGGATCGCGCATGCGCAGTAGGAAACAGCTTCCCTGCCTGTTTCCCTTACTGAGGATAGCGGCGCCGGGAGTTGCCAGGATCGAGGGGTTGGCTTCGGGGGGGCTGACACCACGGACGAGTAGGACAAGTAAGTGTCCTTATTAAAAGTCAGCAGCTACAGTGTTTGTAGCTACTGACTTTAAAAAAAAAATCGCAGGTGGAATCCCCCTTTAATGTAATATGGGGCCCTGAGCCCATACACTTTCACTGCTGCACTTTATATGTTATGTTGTACATTACATAATTCCACTTTCTTGTGTTATCTGGCCATGCCTATTCATCGTAGAATTCATCTCTTCAGTGTGCATATTTGAAGCCAGAAGGAAAACTTGTCCTCGTGCTCTCTCCCAATCATGAGATTTCAGTGTCTTCCACTGTTAAAACCACTCCCAGACATAATGATGCCAGCTGTAAGGCTGCAAAAACACAATAATGCAGACCGCATGCATTGAAAAAAGGCATAACAACTTCTTGCACTCAAAATATTTGATTTGGAGCAGACAGCCATTTAAACTTCTAACCTTGGCACATACCAAAGTATTTTTGGATCCTGTACCCTGCCAGTGTCCCTAAAGGGCAAACCAAAATTAAAGGTATCATTCCAATTAAGAAAGACAATTGAGCTGCAGAGCCTGCATTACATAACCTGAGGAATGATGCAGAAAGTCAAAGTGAAACTAAGTAACCTGTTTCACACTTGACCTATACTACAATGTATCTGACCTGCCAAAATCACTCCCCTTTAACAACTTAAGGACCGAGCCTCTTTCTGAGATTTGTTGTTTACAAGTTAAAAACTGGTTTTTTTTTTGCTAGAAAATTACTTAGAACCCCAAACATTATACATTGTTTTTCTAGTACCCTAGGGAATAAAATGGTAGCAGTTGCAATACTTTATGTCACACCGTATTTGCGCAGTGGTTTTACAAGCGTACGTTTTTGGAAAAAATACACTTTTTTTAATAAAAAAATAAGACAACAGTAAAGTTAGCCCAATTTTTTTTATATTGTGAAAGATAATAAATCGAGTAAATTGATACCCAACATGTCACGCTTCAAAATTGCGCCCGCTCGTGGAATGGCGACAAACTTTTACCCTTAAAAATCTCCATAGGTGATGTTTAAAAAAATTCTACAGGTTGCATGTTTTGAGTTACAGAGGAGGTATAGGACTAGAATTATTGCTCCCCCTCTACCGATCGCGGCAATACCTCACATGTGTGGTATGAACACCGTTTTCATATGTAGGCGCTGCTCACGTATGCGTTCGCTTCTGCATGCGAGCTCGGCGGGACGGGATTACATTTTATTTATTTTTTCTTATTTATTTTACCTTTTATTTTTATTTTTTACAATGTTTTTTTTTAAAATAAATTGTGTCACTTTTATTCCCATTACAAGGAATGTAAACATCCCTTGTAATAGAAAAAAAGCATGACAGGACCTCTTAAATATGAGATCTGGGGACAAAAAGACCTCAGATCTCATATTTACACTAAAATGCAATAAAAAAAACTATGGGTGGAAGTGACACAGAAGAGCGGCGGGAGGGGAGGCCCTCTCCTGCCACCGATAAAAGTGATCTTGCGGTGAATCCGCCGCAGGGACCACCATTATCGGAAACCGGACTGCTGGCTGAAGAGGAGAATACCTGGGTTATGGCAGCTAGCTGCTGCCATAACAGAGATATCCCTCTTCAAACAGCCGACGTATATCGGCGTGCGGTGGTCCAGAAGTGGTTAAACTTAGTTGACTATTGCCCTAGGTCCTCATTGATTCATGGCTCTATGCTGTTGCTCAGGCATAGCAAACCAAACAGCCTAGCGCAGGATATACATATCTGCTCTTTTAATAATATTAATAAAGTTATCGCAATGGTAATGCGCTAGGCTGGTGCACCCTCTGTTTCTTGTTTTTGCAGTATTGCTTCTCGGCTTCTCTGGCCCATTAGGGGGCAGCAAAGCCAGTGCCAAATATTGCATCAGTTGAAGATCATAGACTGACTTTTTTGCGAGTGCGGGAGATTGGTTTCTTCTTCTGTTGATAGGAAACCAATTAATATGAGTGCCGCTTTACAATTCCTGCCATAATTTAGAGATCCTGAAATGGCTGTCAGGTAAAACAAATATCTGGTGTTTTTGCCATATCCTGAAAAAAAAATCAATTTGGATTTTCCCAACACTTTCAGTACCAGTAACAAAGGGGATGAGGACAAATAGAGATGACAAATCTCTCCAGATGGGGATGCAGACAGCACTGTTGTTCAAATACCGCTTTATGCATCGACTTACCTCCTTAGACCCAGTCTGTCCAGACATTATGGGCACCTCCTGACTTTGCAGCATCTATGGGCAGTTTAACTCTTTAATAAGACACAGAATTTGAATCCAATGCAATTTTACTTCAGCTAATTGCAGTACACAGGATGTTTTTTTCCAGTCTTTTGAAAGCTCATACCAGCGAGTCTATGTGGTGGAACGTCCACCCACCAATGTCTGTTGCCCCAAACAACACTGATGTTTATATCTCTAAAGATTATATTTTTTCCTAGCTTATTGTTGTCTCCTGTGCTGTGCTGCTATAGTCCGTATATTTATGCAGCTGGAGATATCCTTCTGTAGCTGATACCTATCTTTTTCGATAAGCTCATGCAGTTTATACAAGACATAAAAAATACATGAAAGTGGGGCAGAACAACTATAAATATATAACTGCTCTAACCCCTTACCATTGTATTCTAGACTGAAAAAAAAAAGAAAAGATTTTGACTTATGATATAATTTAAGAGCTAACACATACATACTGTGAGGGGGTTAGCTCGGCAGCGGGTGTGTGTGACCCCCGGGATGGGCTCCCCACACAAAAACAGGCCCAGCAAACGGAGGTTGTGGTTTTCAAAATCAAAAAAAGGTGCGGTTTATTTTCTATTTACAGTGACAAAACACAGCAAAGCCAAAAGAAACATAAACAAAATAAATCCTGGTCAACTTGACCTCTGACTAAACATACAGGTTTCCTAACTAACAACTGGGATCAGCCTAGTGCTGTCCTAGTCCCTAAGTCCCTGGTTTTAAATGTCCAAGCAAATAGCCACACAGGCTTTGTCTCACCGCACAGGGGTTCACTCTCCCTAGACAGTCCACACAGGTCTGGGTCCAGGCATGAGCTAACACCTAATGAATCTGGGAGTTTTTATAGAGGCCTAAATGAGCTGACAAGCTTCAGCTGGTCTCATCAACTCCCTGTCTGCACGACGCCCCACACTCTCCCTAGAGGTATGAGTCATCCATGAGCCCACTAGCCTCAGCTGGGCTTATACAACACTCCACCTAGTTGTATAAGTCGGCGTAAAGCCTGAATCTGGGCGAAATATATCTACCCCCCTGGATGCAACCAGGTGACTTTACCTTCCTGCTGTCACATACCCCCCCCCTCTTGTTTTAACCTCGGGGTTGGAACACCAGCAATCAGGCATTCATGTACTCGAGACAAAGCATCCACATTCCCCATTTGAACGCCAGGGCGATGCTTTACTGTGAAGTTGAATTCCTGGAGGGCCAGGAACCACCTATTCACTCTTCTATTTGTTTCCTTGTTTTGAGCCATCCACTTTAACGGAGCGTGATCCGTAACCATGTCAAAGTGCCTACCTAGCAGGTAGTACCGAAGGGAATCTAGAGCCCACTTCACCGCTAAACACTCCTTTTCAACGGTGGCGTAATTTACCTCATGGGACTTCAACTTCCTGCTGAGGTAAATGACTGGGTGCTCTTCCCCGTTCCAGACCTGGGACAATACTGCTCCTAACCCCACATCTGACGCATCACTTTGTACGACAAAGTCTTTAGAGAAGTCGGGTGAGTACAACACTGGCTGGCTACATAAGGCTTGTTTCAAGAATTGGAATGCTGCCTCAGCCTCGGGGGTCCATTTAATCATGACCGACCCTTTCCCCTTCGTTAGGTTGGTTAGGGGCACAGCCTTAGAGGCAAAGTGGGGAATGAATCGCCGATAATACCCAGCGATTCCCAGAAAGGCTCGTACCTGCTTCTTGCTGTTGGGACGTGGCCAACTCTGGATGGCCTCGACTTTGTTGAGTTGGGGTTTTATTACTCCCCTCCCAATGGTGTACCCAAGATATTTGGCCTCCTCCTGCCCAATGGTACACTTCTTGGGGTTAGCCGTAAACCCCGCTTCCCGAACAGAGTCCAGGACTGCTTGCACTTTTGGCAGATGTGAGGCCCAATCTGTGCTATGGACAATTACGTCATCCAGGTAAGCCGCAGCATACTTCCGATGGGGCCTCAGCATCTGGTCCATTTTCCGCTGGAATGTGGCCGGCGCATTCTGTAACCCGAACGGCATTCTTTTATATTGGAACGCCCCGTCTGGGGTTACAAATGCGGTTTTCTCTTTGGCCAATTTGGCCAGGGGGATTTGCCAATACCCTTTTGTGAGGTCAAGAGTCGTCATGTATCGGGCTGTTCCCAGCCGGTCGATCAACTCATCTATACGTGGCATGGGGTAGGTGTCAAATTTTGTAACTTTGTTCAACTGACGAAAATCGTTACAAAATCGCCAGCTCCCATCCGGTTTAGGCACCAACACAATGGGACTAGACCAATCACTTTGGGACTCCTCTATCACCCCTAAGTTCAGCATTTTCTGTACTTCCTCCCGTATTGCCTCCCGTCGGGCCTCTGGGATCCGATAGGGTTTTAACTTCACCCTTTCACCGGGCGGGGTAATGATGTCATGCTCTACCCCAGATGTTTGTCCCGGCAGCTCAGAGAATACCTCCTTGTTGCGAAGCACAAACTCCTTAACCTCCTGTTGTTGGGGTTGTGACAAGGTGGCTGCTATTCCAACCTCAGGAATCACGCAACCAGTTTGAGCTGGTGACCAAGTGTCTGCGACTAGGGACTCTCTATCCCTCCAGGCTTTCAACAGATTAACGTGATAGATCTGTTCGGGCTTTCGCCTTCCTGGTTGTCTGACCTTGTAATTCACTTCGCTCACTTTTTCCATTATCTCGTAGGGGCCTTGCCATTTGGCAAGGAATTTACTTTCAACCGTAGGGACAAGTACCAGTATCCTATCCCCCGGGGAAAAGGTACGGGTCTTGGCTCCACGGTTGTACACTCTCTGCTGTGCTAACTGCGCTTGGGCCAAATGTTCCTTCACGATGGGCATTACCTGTGCAATTCGGTCTTGCATCAGGGCGACATGCTCAATCACACTCCTGTGGGGAGAACTCTCACTTTCCCAAGTTTCCTTGGCAATATCCAACAGCCCTCTTGGGTGTCTCCCATACAGTAACTCAAAGGGGGAGAATCCCGTAGAGGATTGGGGCACCTCCCTAATAGCAAACATCAGATAAGGAAGTAGACAGTCCCAATCCTTTCCATCTCTATCCACCACTTTCTTCAACATTTGTTTTAGGGTTTTGTTGAATCTTTCAACCAGCCCATCGGTTTGGGGGTGATACACAGATGTACGTAATTGCGTCACTTTGAACAATTTACACAGCTCCTTCATAACCCGGGACATAAAGGGTGTACCTTGGTCCGTAAGCAGTTCTTTACAAATACCCACCCGGCTAAACACAAGAGATAGCTCTTTGGCGATGGTTTTGGCCGAGGTATTTCGGAGAGGGATCGCTTCTGGATAACGGGTGGCATAGTCCATTATAACTAATATGTACTGGTGCCCCCTAGCGGACTTGATTATAGGACCTACCAAATCCATGGCGATCCTCTCAAACGGGACCTCAATGATGGGTAGAGGGACCAGCGGGCTACGGAAATGTGGCATCGGGGCCGACCTCTGACACACAGGGCAGGAGGAACAATAATTTTCTATGTCCTTCATCACCCCCGGCCAATAGAATCTCTGTAATACCCTCTCTCGGGTTTTCTCTGTCCCCAGATGACCTCCAAGAATGTGCCCATGGGCCAACTCCAACACCAACTTCCTGTAAGGTTTGGGCACCACAAGCTGCTCAACGGTTTCTTCTGCCCTTTTTGCCACCCGATACAGTAGGTCCTTCTCTACGCTGAAGTATGGGTAAGTGCAGGTATTATCTGGGTTCACTAACTCGCCATCTATTTTCACTACGTTTTCCCGTGCCTTTATTAGGGCGGGGTCTTTCAACTGTTCTGTGGCAAAGTTTTCCCTGTGAACCTCAAGATCAGAAAACTCCACAGACGGTAGGTTTTCGTCTGAGGAGGTGGGCTCCTCTCCAGTTTCTTGAGTCTCCCCTGCCAATACTGATAAGGGAAATTCCGGAGAGTCCTCACCACTCTCAGGGGAGTTCTGGCTATCCCATTCCTGGTACATAGGGGCACCAGTGGGGGGCTCAGGATCATCCCACAGTTCCCAGAACTTCGGAAAATCTCTTCCCACAATGGCGTCATGCGGTAACTGAGATACTAAGCCCACTGGATGAGAGAGGGTACCTTTGGGGGTCTCGAAACACACTGTAGTCACTGGATACTCTCGGGTGTCCCCATGCACACAAATAACAGCTACCTTGCTATTCCCAGAGACCTCTGTTTTAACTAACTCAGCCTTTATCAGGGTCACAAGGCTACCTGAATCCAGCAATACCACAACATTTCTACCATTAACACACATTTTGCATAAATGTTTCTCAGTTCCTCGAATGGCAGTGCATGCGACTGTCGCACACAGCGACTGACGTCTGCCCGTCAGAAAGTCACACTGCATGGGTTCCTCCACAACCGGGCAATTGGCTGCAATATGTCCCGCTTGCCGGCAGCGGTAGCAAACGATCCTTCTTGCCGCCTCTTGAGCCGCTGATTTCCCAGGCTGTTCTCGCCAAACTTGGGGTAGAGCTCCCACCCTCTCACTCTCTCCACCCTCACCCCTTGGAATCCTCTTATCCGCCCCTGGGGATGGTCTGGTCTTAGGGTGGAAAGTCCGAGTGTCTCTGGAAGAGGCCGTCAGGTTCTCTGTAGCCAAGTATTTCTCCACACGATCCACAAGACCATCGGCCGTCTCTGGGTCTCCATGGCTTACCCACTTTTGGATGGCAGTAGGAAGAGCTCTCAAAAACCGATCCATTACAACACGTTCCACAATCTTTGGTGCGGACAAAGTCTCTGGCTGTAGCCACTTTCTGCTCAGGTGAATGAGATCATACATTTGAGACCTGGGGGGTTTTCCAAGCTGGAAAGTCCAGTTATGCACACGCTGAGCCCGGACAGCCTGGGTGACACCCAGCCTTGCCAATATTTCAGCTTTTAGCATCACATAGTCTTTTGCTTGGTCAGGCTCTAGGTCATAGTAAGCCTTCTGCGATTCACCAGTTAACAGAGGAGCCACCAGTCCAGCCCACTGCTCCTCAGGCCACTTTTCTCTTTCAGCAGTCCTTTCAAATGTGGTCAAAAATACCTCTGGATCATCCTCTCCAGTCATTTTTGTCAATAAACGAATCACCCCAAAGGACGCGGTATTAGTGGGACGGCTTTCCTCACTGGTCTGCGGACGTTGCTGCATTACTGCTTCCATTTGTTGTAGTCTCTGCTCTTGCTTCTGTAACAGGTCTATGAAGCGGGCCTCAGATTGCTGCTGGGCTTGTTGCTGAGCTTCCAGACTCTGTTGGTGAGCTTGCTGCTGGGCTGCAAGGCTCTGTTGATGAGCTTGCTGCTGGGCTGCGAAGTTCTGTTGTTGAGCTGCAAGGCTCTGTTGATGAGCTGCAAGGCTCTTTTGCAAACCTGCATTTGTCTGCTGTTGATTGGCATTTGCTAGAGCCAGCTGCTTCAGTATCTCCTCCATGCTGGCTTAAAAAAAAACTGCCACTGGTTCTCCACCAACTGTGAGGGGGTTAGCTCGGCAGCGGGTGTGTGTGACCCCCGGGATGGGCTCCCCACACAAAAACAGGCCCAGCAAACGGAGGTTGTGGTTTTCAAAATCAAAAAAAGGTGCGGTTTATTTTCTATTTACAGTGACAAAACACAGCAAAGCCAAAAGAAACATAAACAAAATAAATCCTGGTCAACTTGACCTCTGACTAAACATACAGGTTTCCTAACTAACAACTGGGATCAGCCTAGTGCTGTCCTAGTCCCTAAGTCCCTGGTTTTAAATGTCCAAGCAAATAGCCACACAGGCTTTGTCTCACCGCACAGGGGTTCACTCTCCCTAGACAGTCCACACAGGTCTGGGTCCAGGCATGAGCTAACACCTAATGAATCTGGGAGTTTTTATAGAGGCCTAAATGAGCTGACAAGCTTCAGCTGGTCTCATCAACTCCCTGTCTGCACGACGCCCCACACTCTCCCTAGAGGTATGAGTCATCCATGAGCCCACTAGCCTCAGCTGGGCTTATACAACACTCCACCTAGTTGTATAAGTCGGCGTAAAGCCTGAATCTGGGCGAAATATATCTACCCCCCTGGATGCAACCAGGTGACTTTACCTTCCTGCTGTCACAATACTTAAAGCCTAACTCAAATCAATATATATATATATACCGTATATACTCGAGTATAAGCCGACCCGAGTATAAGCCGAGGTACCTGATGTTGCCACAAAAAACTGGGAAAACTTACTGACTCGAGTATAAGCCGAGGGTCAACAATGCCTCACTGTTCCCATCCTCACTGTTCCCATCCTCACTGTTCCCATCCTCACTGTTCCCATCTTCACTGTTTCCTATCCTCACTGTTTCCTATCCTCACTGTTTCCTATCCTCACTGTTTCCTATCCTCACTGTTTAAATTTTACATTGGAAATAGTATCTGAAAAAAAGTTGTGGCTGCGGCGTCCATCGTTCAAATCCCGCGGTCTCTTCCTGGTTCCTTCCGTGATAGGCGATTCTCATCAGACACTCTCCGCCTATCACGAACGTTCTCTCATCCTCAGTTTCCCAGCAGACACTGTGTTGGGTGTTCCGCCAATCACAGACGTCTGCTGGGAAACTGAGGATGAGAGAACGTTCGTGATAGGCGGAGAGTGTCTGATGAGAATCGCCTATCACGGAAGGGACCAGGAAGAGACCGCGGGATTTGAACGATGGACGCCGCAGCCGCAACTTTTTTTCAGGTACTATTTGAAATGTAAAATTTCACTGACTCGAGTATAAGCCAAGGGGGGGGACTTTCAGCCCAAAAAAAGGGCTGAAAATCTCGGCTTATACTCGAGTATATACGGTGTATATATATATATATATATATATATTGTGAGGGGGTTAGCTTGGCAGCGGGTGTGTGTGACCCCCGGGATGGGCTCCCCACACAAAAACAGGCCCAGCAAACGGAGGTTGTGGTTTTCAAAATCAAAAAAAGGTGCGGTTTATTTTCTATTTACAGTGACAAAACACAGCAAAGCCAAAAGAAACATAAACAAAATAAATCCTGGTCAACTTGACCTCTGACTAAACATACAGGTTTCCTAACTAACAACTGGGATCAGCCTAGTGCTGTCCTAGTCCCTAAGTCCCTGGTTTTAAATGTCCAAGCAAATAGCCACACAGGCTTTGTCTCACCGCACAGGGGTTCACTCTCCCTAGACAGTCCACACAGGTCTGGTTCCAGGCATGAGCTAACATCTAATGAAGCTGGGAGTTCTTATAGAGGCCTAAATGAGCTGACAAGCTTCAGCTGGTCTCATCAACTCCCTGTCTGCACGACGCCCCACACTCTCCCTAGACATATGAGTCATCCATGAGCCCACTAGCCTTAGCTGGGCTTATACAACTCTCCACCTAGTTGTATAAGTCGGCGTAAAGCCTGAATCTGGGCGAAATATATCTACCCCCCTGGATGCAACCCGGTGACTTTACCTTCCTGCTGTCACATACCCCCCCCCCTCTTGTTTTAACCTCGGGGTTGGAACACCAGCAATCAGGCATTCATGTACTCGAGACAAAGCATCCACATTCCCCATTTGAACGCCAGGGCGATGCTTTACTGTGAAGTTGAATTCCTGGAGGGCCAGGAACCACCTATTCACTCTTCTATTTGTTTCCTTGTTTTGAGCCATCCACTTTAACGGAGCGTGATCCGTAACCATGTCAAAGTGCCTACCTAGCAGGTAGTACCGAAGGGAATCTAGAGCCCACTTCACCGCTAAACACTCCTTTTCAACGGTGGCGTAATTTACCTCATGGGACTTCAACTTCCTGCTGAGGAAAATGACTGGGTGCTCTTCCCCGTTCCAGACCTGGGACAATACTGCTCCTAACCCCACATCTGACGCATCACTTTGTACGACAAAGTCTTTAGAGAAGTCGGGTGAGTACAACACTGGCTGGCTACATAAGGCTTGTTTCAAGAATTGGAATGCTGCCTCAGCCTCGGGGGTCCATTTAATCATGACCGACCCTTTCCCCTTCGTCAGGTTGGTTAGGGGCACAGCCTTAGAAGCAAAGTGGGGAATGAATCGCCGATAATACCCAGCGATTCCCAGAAAGGCTCGTACCTGCTTCTTGCTGTTGGGACGTGGCCAACTCTGGATGGCCTCGACTTTGTTGAGTTGGGGTTTTATTACTCCCCTCCCAATGGTGTACCCAAGATATTTGGCCTCCTCCTGCCCAATGGTACACTTCTTGGGGTTAGCCGTAAACCCCGCTTCCCGAACAGAGTCCAGGACTGCTTGCACTTTTGGCAGATGTGAGGCCCAATCTGTGCTATGGACAATTACGTCATCCAGGTAAGCCGCAGCATACTTCCGATGGGGCCTCAGCATCTGGTCCATTTTCCGCTGGAATGTGGCCGGCGCATTCTGTAACCCGAACGGCATTCTTTTATATTGGAACGCCCCGTCTGGGGTTACAAATGCGGTTTTCTCTTTGGCCGACTTGGCCAGGGGGATTTGCCAATACCCTTTTGTGAGGTCAAGAGTCGTCATGTATCGGGCTGTTCCCAGCCGGTCGATCAACTCATCTATACGTGGCATGGGGTAGGTGTCAAATTTTGTAACTTTGTTTAACTGACGAAAATCGTTACAAAATCGCCAGCTCCCATCCGGTTTAGGCACCAACACGATGGGACTAGACCAATCACTTTGGGACTCCTCTATCACCCCTAAGTTCAGCATTTTCTGTACTTCCTCCCGTATTGCCTCCCGTCGGGCCTCTGGGATCCGATAGGGTTTTAACTTCACCCTTTCACCGGGCGGGGTAATGATGTCATGCTCTACCCCAGATGTTTGTCCCGGCAGCTCAGAGAATACCTCCTTGTTGCGAAGCACAAACTCCTTAACCTCCTGTTGTTGGGGTTGTGACAAGGTGGCTGCTATTCCAACCTCAGGAATCACGCAACCAGTTTGAGCTGGTGACCAAGTGTCTGCGACTAGGGACTCTCTATCCCTCCAGGCTTTCAACAGATTAACGTGATAGATCTGTTCGGGCTTTCGCCTTCCTGGTTGTCTGACCTTGTAATTCACTTCGCTCACTTTTTCCATTATCTCGTAGGGGCCTTGCCATTTGGCAAGGAATTTACTTTCAACCGTAGGGACAAGTACCAGTATCCTATCCCCCGGGGAAAAGGTACGGGTCTTGGCTCCACGGTTGTACACTCTCTGCTGTGCTAACTGCGCTTGGGCCAAATGTTCCTTCACGATGGGCATTACCTGTGCAATTCGGTCTTGCATCAGGGCGACATGCTCAATCACACTCCTGTGGGGAGAACTCTCACTTTCCCAAGTTTCCTTGGCAATATCCAACAGCCCTCTTGGGTGTCTCCCATACAGTAACTCAAAGGGGGAGAATCCCGTAGAGGATTGGGGCACCTCCCTAGTAGCAAACATCAGATAAGGAAGTAGACAGTCCCAATCCTTTCCATCTCTATCCACCACTTTCTTCAACATTTGTTTTAGGGTTTTGTTGAATCTTTCAACCAGCCCATCGGTTTGGGGGTGATACACAGATGTACGTAATTGCGTCACTTTGAATAATTTACACAGCTCCTTCATAACCCGGGACATAAAGGGTGTACCTTGGTCCGTAAGCAGTTCTTTACAAATACCCACCCGGCTAAACACAAGAGATAGCTCTTTGGCTATGGTTTTGGCCGAGGTATTTCGGAGAGGGATCGCTTCTGGATAACGGGTGGCATAGTCCATTATAACTAATATGTACTGGTGCCCCCTAGCGGACTTGATTATAGGACCTACCAAATCCATGGCGATCCTCTCAAACGGGACCTCAATGATGGGTAGAGGGACCAGCGGGCTACGGAAATGTGGCATCGGGGCCGACCTCTGACACACAGGGCAGGAGGAACAATAATTTTCTACGTCCTTCATCACCCCCGGCCAATAGAATCTCTGTAATACCCTCTCTTGGGTTTTCTCTGTCCCCAGATGACCTCCAAGAATGTGCCCATGGGCCAACTCCAACACCAACTTCCTGTAAGGTTTGGGCACCACAAGCTGCTCAACGGTTTCTTCTGCCCTTTTTGCCACCCGATACAGTAGGTCCTTCTCTACGCTGAAGTATGGGTAAGTGCAGGTATTATCTGGGTTCACTAACTCGCCATCTATTTTCACTACGTTTTCCCGTGCCTTTATTAGGGCGGGGTCTTTCAACTGTTCTGTGGCAAAGTTTTCCCTGTGAACCTCAAGATCAGAAAACTCCACAGACGGTAGGTTTTCGTCTGAGGAGGTGGGCTCCTCTCCAGTTTCTTGAGTCTCCCCTGCCAATACTGATAAGGGAAATTCCGGAGAGTCCTCACCACTCTCAGGGGAGTTCTGGCTATCACATTCCTGGTACATAGGGGCACCAGTGAGGGGCTCAGGATCATCCCACAGTTCCCAGAACTTCGGAAAATCCCTTCCCACAATGGCGTCATGCGGTAACTGAGATACTAAGCCCACTGGATGAGAGAGGGTACCTTTGGGGGTCTCGAAACACACTGTAGTCACTGGATACTCTCGGGTGTCCCCATGCACACAAATAACAGCTACCTTGCTATTCCCAGAGACCTCTGTTTTAACTAACTCAGCCTTTATCAGGGTCACAAGGCTACCTGAATCCAGCAATACCACAACATTTCTACCATTAACACACATTTTGCATAAATGTTTCTCAGTTCCTCGAATGGCAGTGCATGCGACTGTCGCACACAGCGACTGACGTCTGCCCGTCAGAAAGTCACACTGCATGGGTTCCTCCACAACCGGGCAATTGGCTGCAATATGTCCCGCTTGCCGGCAGCGGTAGCAAACGATCCTTCTTGCCGCCTCTTGAGCCGCTGATTTCCCAGGCTGTTCTCGCCAAACTTGGGGTAGAGCTCCCACCCTCTCACTCTCTCCACCCTCACCCCTTGGAATCCTCTTATCCGCCCCTGGGGATGGTCTGGTCTTAGGGTGGAAAGTCCGAGTGTCTCTGGAAGAGGCCGTCAGGTTCTCTGTAGCCAAGTATTTCTCCACACGATCCACAAGACCATCGGCCGTCTCTGGGTCTCCATGGCTTACCCACTTTTGGATGGCAGTAGGAAGAGCTCTCAAAAACCGATCCATTACAACACGTTCCACAATCTTTGGTGCGGACAAAGTCTCTGGCTGTAGCCACTTTCTGCTCAGGTGAATGAGATCATACATTTGAGACCTGGGGGGTTTTCCAAGCTGGAAAGTCCAGTTATGCACACGCTGAGCCCGGACAGCCTGGGTGACACCCAGCCTTGCCAATATTTCAGCTTTTAGCATCACATAGTCTTTTGCTTGGTTAGGCTCTAGGTCATAGTAAGCTTTCTGCGATTCACCAGTTAACAGAGGAGCCACCAGTCCAGCCCACTGCTCCTCAGGCCACTTTTCTCTTTCAGCGGTCCTTTCAAATGTGGTCAAAAATACCTCTGGATCATCCTCTCCAGTCATTTTTGTCAATAAACGACTCACCCCAAAGGACGCGGTATTAGTGGGACGGCTTTCCTCACTGGTCTGCGGACGTTGCTGCATTACTGCTTCCATCTGTTGTTGTAGTCTCTGCTCTTGCTTCTGCAACAGGTCTATGAAGCGGGCCTCAGATTGCTGCTGGGCTCGTTGCTGAGCCTCCAGACTCTGTTGCAAAGTTGCGTTTGTCTGCTGCTGGGCTGCAAGGCTCTGTTGATGAGCTTGCTGCTGGGCTGCGAAGTTCTGTTGTTGAGCTGCAAGGCTCTGTTGATGAGCTGCAAGGCTCTTTTGCAAACCTGCATTTGTCTGCTGTTGATTGGCATTTGCTAGAGCCAGCTGCTTCAGTATCTCCTCCATGCTGGCTTAAAAAAAAACTGCCCGCATTCTCCACCAACTGTGAGGGGGTTAGCTCGGCAGCGGGTGTGTGTGACCCCCGGGATGGGCTCCCCACACAAAACAGGCCCAGCAAACGGAGGTTGTGGTTTTCAAAATCAAAAAGGTGCGGTTTATTTTCTATTTACAGTGACAAAACACAGCAAAGCAAAAGAAACATAAACAAAATAAATCCTGGTCAAGTTGACCTCTGACTAAACATACAGGTTTCCTAACTAACAACTGGGATCAGCCTAGTGCTGTCCTAGTCCCTAAGTCCCTGGTTTTAAATGTCCAAGCAAATAGCCACACAGGCTTTGTCTCACCGCACAGGGGTTCACTCTCCCTAGACAGTCCACACAGGTCTGGTTCCAGGCATGAGCTAACATCTAATGAAGCTGGGAGTTCTTATAGAGGCCTAAATGAGCTGACAAGCTTCAGCTGGTCTCATCAACTCCCTGTCTGCACGACGCCCCACACTCTCCCTAGACATATGAGTCATCCATGAGCCCACTAGCCTTAGCTGGGCTTATACAACTCTCCACCTAGTTGTATAAGTCGGCGTAAAGCCTGAATCTGGGCGAAATATATCTACCCCCCTGGATGCAACCAGGTGACTCTACCTTCCTGCTGTCACAATATATATATATATATATATATATATATATATATATATATATATCTATCAGGGATGTGCAGTCAGGGGAGGCGGGTGAGGCAGATCCATTAACATAAAAAACAAAACAAAAAAAGATTTAGTTTGATGGTTGTAGCTCAGTGGGGTCGGGGTATGTAGCTGAAGTCCTTCCCCACCACTGGTCAAAATTTAAAACTCCTACGACCTATGGTTCCAGAGATACGGGGCTCCTTGCACAGCCTATCAGAAGCTACATACAGAGCGGCCAGTTTAAATACAAGCTGGCACACTCTGTTTGCAGCAGACTGAGAGGATGAGCTCACAGTGCCTCTCCTCACTTCTTGTCAGAGGCACTGAGCTCAATGGATAGCTTGGAGCCTTGGACCAATGGTAAAGCACTATTGGCCCAAGCTGTCCAATAAAAATGCTGCAGTGGAGGCTGGCCTCTCACTGCATTGTCATAGAAGGGGGCAAGTGTCTAAAAGACAAATGCTCCCTTCCAGCCCAGCCCTCTTAACTAGAAGGAAAAACATGGGTATATGTGTGTAAGATTTACCCATAATCCCATGTTTTTCTCACACAGCTAAGAGCGAGAATGAGAATCTGCTGCTGAAAAGGTACAAGCTAAATCATATATTATTATGCTATATGTTATAAGATAATAATTTATTATTTATCTATTTACTGTGAAATTACTGGTTTGAAGTTAAAACTTTGAACTTCAGTAATTGGCCCATTAAGCCACCTACTTGAGTACAGTTTTTAAAAATATAGTAAATTACCTTAAAAATAATATATAATAATTATTTGGATATTACTTACTTATGGTAATTAACCCCTTGCCACCCAGGCCAATTCCGACACTTCTCTACTACATGTAAAAATCATAATTTTCTAGAAATTACTCAGAGCCCCCAAACGATATATATATATATTGTTTTAGCAGACACCCTAGGGAATAAAATGGCGGTCATTGTAACTTTTTTGTTACACAGTATTTGCACAGCAATTTTTTAAACGCATTTTTTTGGGGAAAGAAACTGTTTCATGAATAAAAAAAAAAACAAACACTAAAATTAAAGGCAATGGTGAAATTCAAAAGTGGGTGAAGACTTTGAAGGAAAAGTGACGGTGAGAAGATGAAGAGAACCACCACCAATAGGTAAGGAGCTTACCAGATAGTTTGAACCCAGAGGAACATATGTTCAGTGGGTCAAACGGGCTTGGTGTGGTGGAACCACAATGGAACCTGGACAATCTGTATGCTGCAAATTGCTGTGCTGGAAATGGCCAAACATCAACAGGGAGAGAGAAACCGCAGAAGAAATATGACCTTTTAGCAGATAACCTCATATGCAGTATAGTGATGAGCCGAACACCCCCGGGTTCGGTTCGCACCAAAACCCGCGAACGGACCGAAAGTTCGCACGAACTTTAGAACCCTATTAAATACAATGGATGCGAACGTTCGAAATCTAAAGTGCTAATTATAACGACTTATATGCATGTTATTGTCCTAAAAAGGGTTTGGGAACCCGGGTTCTGCACCAGGGGACATGTATCAATGCAAAAATAAGTTTTAAAACCGGCCGTTTTTCGGGAGCAGTCATTTTAATGATGCATAAAGTGAAAAAAAAAAAGTCAAATATTCCTTTAAATATCGTACCTGGGGGGTGTCTAAAGTATGCCTGTGAAGTGCCACGTGTTTCCCGTGTTTAGAACTGTCCCTGCACAAAATTACATTTCTAAAGGAAAAAAAGCCATTTAAAACTGCTTGCGGCTTTAATGTAATGTCTGGTCCCGGTAATATGGATGAAAATCTTTAACAAAAATGGCATAGCTACCCCATCACACCCCCCCCCTACCCCAGCCCATTACCAGCCCCTTTGGGTCTTGTATGGATATTAAGGGGAACCCTGCACAAAAAATAAAAAAGGCCCTATATACTCTGAACAGCCGTATACAGGCAGTGCATACAAGACAGGGACTGTAGGTTTGTTCTTATGTAGAATCTGTTTGTAATTTTGAACAGGTACATTGTTTAAGTGTAGCTCCAGCCAAAAAATCTATTTTTAAGCTTTTTGGAAAACATAGGGAAGGGTTATCACCCCTGTAACATTTGTTTTGCTGTCTGTACAGTGTGCACCTGTTCAGAACAGTTCACCTCACTTTCAGTCCTAATGACAAATGTTTTTTGAAAATTTGTTTTTTTTTATTGAAACAAGAATTGGTGATAAAGCATCAGTGGAGAGGAGACACTTTTTTTCCCATATTAACTCTTACAGGAGAGAATTTGCCTTCCTAGGGGTAGATTTCCTCTCACTTCCTGTTGTATCCTTCCGTTTGCAAGGAGGAGTCGTTTGTAAGTTGGATGTTTGAAAGTAGGGGCCTGCTGTATATACTCAGCTGAAATTTGCCCCTTACATGTTGGTGTTGCCATAACACTGTGAGCCCTCACAGTTACTCTTGGTGGGCGCATGAATGGGCCCTGCTGTGAATTATTAGATCAAGAATTGTAATTGCATGCCCCTGTTGAACAGGGGCTGAAAAATTGGGCCTTTGGTGGTGGTGGTGGTGGTGTTGACACAACACTGTAAGGCCTCACAGTTACTCTTGGTGGGCGCAGGAATGCGCCCTGCTGTGAATTATTAGATCAAGAATTGTAATTACATGCCCCTGTTAAACAGGGGCAGAAAAATTGGGCCTTAGGCACTGGTGCCACAACACTGCAATCCCTCACAGATACTGTACTTGGAGCACAGCAATGAGCCCTGTTGCAAAGTATTGCATCAAAAATTGTAATTACACGCCCCTGTTAAACAGGGGCTGAAAAATTGGGCCTTAGGCACTGGTGCTGGTGCCATGACACTGCAACCTCTCCCAGATACTCTAGTTGGAGTGAAGGAATGAGCCCTGCTGCAAAGCATTGCATCAAAAATTGTAATAACACGCCCCTGTTAAAAAGGGGCTGAAAAATTGGGCCTTAGCCACTGGTGCTGGTGCCACGACACTGCAACCTCTCCCAGATACTCTAGTTGGAGTGTAGGAATGAGCCCTGCTGCAAAGCATTGCATAAAAAATTGTAATTACATGCCCCTTGTGACAGCAGGAAGGTAAAGTCACCTGGTTGCATCCAGGGGGGTAGATATATTTTGCCCAGATTCAGGCTTTACGCCGACTTATACAACTAGGTGGAGAGTTGTATAAGCCCAGCTAAGGCTAGTGGGCTCATGGATGACTCATACCTCTAGGGAGAGGGCTGGGCGTCGTGCAGGCAGGGAGTTGATGAGGCCAGCTGAAGCCTGTCAGTTCGTTTAAGGCCTCTATAAGAACTCCCAGCTTCATTAGATGTTAGCTCATGCCTGGACCCAGACCTGTGTGGACTGTCTAGGGAGAGTGAACCCCTGTGCGGTGAGACAAAGCCTGTGTGGCTATTTGCTTGGACATTTAAAACCAGGGACTTAGGGACTAGGACAGCACTAGGCTGATCCCAGTTGTTAGTTAGGAAACCTGTATGTTTAGTCAGAGGTCAAGTTGACCAGGATTTATTTTGTTTATATGTTTCTTTTGGCTTTGCTGTGTTTTGTCACTGTAAATAGAAAATAAACCGCACCTTTTTTTTTGATTTTGAAAACCACAACCTCCGTTTGCTGGGCCTGTTTTTGTGTGGGGAGCCCATCCCGGGGGTCACACACACCCGCTGCCGAGCTAACCCCCTCACAGTTGGTGGAGAACCAGTGGCAGTTTTTTTTAAGCCAGCATGGAGGAGATACTGAAGCAGCTGGCTCTAGCAAATGCCAATCAACAGCAGACAAATGCAGGTTTGCAAAAGAGCCTTGCAGCTCAACAACAGAACTTCGCAGCCCAGCAGCAAGCTCATCAACAGAGCCTTGCAGCCCAGCAGCAAGCTCACCAACAGAGTCTGGAAGCTCAGCAACAAGCCCAGCAGCAATCTGAGGCCCGCTTCATAGACCTGTTACAGAAGCAAGAGCAGAGACTACAACAAATGGAAGCAGTAATGCAGCAACGTCCGCAGACCAGTGAGGAAAGCCGTCCCACTAATACCGCGTCCTTTGGGGTGAGTCGTTTATTGACAAAAATGACTGGAGAGGATGATCCAGAGGTATTTTTGACCACATTTGAAAGGACTGCTGAAAGAGAAAAGTGGCCTGAGGAGCAGTGGGCTGGACTGGTGGCTCCTCTGTTAACTGGTGAATCGCAGAAGGCTTACTATGACCTAGAGCCTGACCAAGCAAAAGACTATGTGATGCTAAAAGCTGAGATATTGGCAAGGCTGGGTGTCACCCAGGCTGTCCGGGCTCAGCGTGTGCATAACTGGACTTTCCAGCTTGGAAAACCCCCCAGGTCTCAAATGTATGATCTCATTCACCTGAGCAGAAAGTGGCTACAGCCAGAGACTTTGTCCGCACCAAAGATTGTGGAACGTGTTGTAATGGATCGGTTTTTGAGAGCTCTTCCTACTGCCATCCAAAAGTGGGTAAGCCATGGAGACCCAGAGACGGCCGATGGTCTTGTGGATCGTGTGGAGAAATACTTGGCTACAGAGAACCTGACGGCCTCTTCCAGAGACACTCGGACTTTCCACCCTAAGACCAGACCATCCCCAGGGGCGGATAAGAGGATTCCAAGGGGTAAGGGTGGAGAGAGTGAGAGGGTGGGAGCTCTACCCCAAGTTTGGCGAGAACAGCCTGGGAAATCAGCGGCTCAAGAGGCGGCAAGAAGGATCGTTTGCTACCGCTGCCGGCAAGCGGGACATATTGCAGCCAATTGCCCGGTTGTGGAGGAACCCATGCAGTGTGACTTTCTGACGGGCAGACGTCAGTCGCTGTGTGCGACAGTCGCATGCACTGCCATTCGAGGAATTGAGAAACATTTATGCAAAATGTGTGTTAATGGTAGAAATGTTGTGGTATTGCTGGATTCAGGTAGCCTTGTGACCCTGATAAAGGCTGAGTTAGTTAAAACAGAGGTCTCTGGGAATAGCAAGGTAGCTGTTATTTGTGTGCATGGGGACACCCGAGAGTATCCAGTGACTACAGTGTGTTTTGAGACCCCCAAAGGTACCCTCTCTCATCCAGTGGGCTTAGTATCTCAGTTACCGTATGACGCCATTGTGGGAAGGGATTTTCCGAAGTTCTGGGAACTGTGGGATGATCCTGAGCCCCCCACTGGTGCCCCTATGTACCAGGAATGTGATAGCCAGAACTCCCCTGAGAGTGGTGAGGACTCTCCGGAATTTCCCTTATCAGTATTGGCAGGGGAGACTCAAGAAACTGGAGAGGAGCCCACCTCCTCAGACGAAAACCTACCGTCTGTGGAGTTTTCTGATCTTGAGGTTCACAGGGAAAACTTTGCCACAGAACAGTTGAAAGACCCCGCCCTAATAAAGGCACGCGAAAACGTAGTGAAAATAGATGGCGAGTTAGTGAACCCAGATAATACCTGCACTTACCCATACTTCAGCGTAGAGAAGGACCTACTGTATCGGGTGGCAAAAAGGGCAGAAGAAACCGTTGAGCAGCTTGTGGTGCCCAAACCTTACAGGAAGTTGGTGTTGGAGTTGGCCCATGGGCACATTCTTGGAGGTCATCTGGGGACAGAGAAAACCCGAGAGAGGGTATTACAGAGATTCTATTGGCCGGGGGTGATGAAGGACATAGAAAATTATTGTTCCTCCTGCCCTGTGTGTCAGAGGTCGGCCCCGATGCCACATTTCCGTAGCCCGCTGGTCCCTCTACCCATCATTGAGGTCCCGTTTGAGAGGATCGCCATGGATTTGGTAGGTCCTATAATCAAGTCCGCTAGGGGGCACCAGTACATATTAGTTATAATGGACTATGCCACCCGTTATCCAGAAGCGATCCCTCTCCGAAATACCTCGGCCAAAACCATAGCCAAAGAGCTATCTCTTGTGCTTAGCCGGGTGGGTATTTGTAAAGAACTGCTTACGGACCAAGGTACACCCTTTATGTCCCGGGTTATGAAGGAGCTGTGTAAATTGTTCAAAGTGACGCAATTACGTACATCTGTGTATCACCCCCAAACCGATGGGCTGGTTGAAAGATTCAACAAAACCCTAAAACAAATGTTGAAGAAAGTGGTGGATAGAGATGGAAAGGATTGGGACTGTCTACTTCCTTATCTGATGTTTGCTATTAGGGAGGTGCCCCAATCCTCTACGGGATTCTCCCCCTTTGAGTTACTGTATGGGAGACACCCAAGAGGGCTGTTGGATATTGCCAAGGAAACTTGGGAAAGTGAGAGTTCTCCCCACAGGAGTGTGATTGAGCATGTCGCCCTGATGCAAGACCGAATTGCACAGGTAATGCCCATCGTGAAGGAACATTTGGCCCAAGCGCAGTTAGCACAGCAGAGAGTGTACAACCGTGGAGCCAAGACCCGTACCTTTTCCCCGGGGGATAGGATACTGGTACTTGTCCCTACGGTTGAAAGTAAATTCCTTGCCAAATGGCAAGGCCCCTACGAGATAATGGAAAAAGTGAGCGAAGTGAATTACAAGGTCAGACAACCAGGAAGGCGAAAGCCCGAACAGATCTATCACGTTAATCTGTTGAAAGCCTGGAGGGATAGAGAGTCCCTAGTCGCAGACACTTGGTCACCAGCTCAAACTGGTTGCGTGATTCCTGAGGTTGGAATAGCAGCCACCTTGTCACAACCCCAACAACAGGAGGTTAAGGAGTTTGTGCTTCGCAACAAGGAGGTATTCTCTGAGCTGCCGGGACAAACATTTGGGGTAGAGCATGACATCATTACCCCGCCCGGTGAAAGGGTGAAGTTAAAACCCTATCGGATCCCAGAGGCCCGACGGGAGGCAATACGGGAGGAAGTACAGAAAATGCTGAACTTAGGGGTGATAGAGGAGTCCCAAAGTGATTGGTCTAGTCCCATTGTGTTGGTGCCTAAACCGGATGGGAGCTGGCGATTTTGTAACGATTTTCGTCAGTTGAACAAAGTTACAAAATTTGACACCTACCCCATGCCACGTATAGATGAGTTGATCGACCGGCTGGGAACAGCCCGATACATGACGACTCTTGACCTCACAAAAGGGTATTGGCAAATCCCCCTGGCCAAATTGGCCAAAGAGAAAACCGCATTTGTAACCCCAGACGGGGCGTTCCAATATAAAAGAATGCCGTTCGGGTTACAGAATGCGCCGGCCACATTCCAGCGGAAAATGGACCAGATGCTGAGGCCCCATCGGAAGTATGCTGCGGCTTACCTGGATGACGTAATTGTCCATAGCACAGATTGGGCCTCACATCTGCCAAAAGTGCAAGCAGTCCTGGACTCTGTTCGGGAAGCGGGGTTTACGGCTAACCCCAAGAAGTGTACCATTGGGCAGGAGGAGGCCAAATATCTTGGGTACACCATTGGGAGGGGAGTAATAAAACCCCAACTCAACAAAGTCGAGGCCATCCAGAGTTGGCCACGTCCCAACAGCAAGAAGCAGGTACGAGCCTTTCTGGGAATCGCTGGGTATTATCGGCGATTCATTCCCCACTTTGCTTCTAAGGCTGTGCCCCTAACCAACCTAACGAAGGGGAAAGGGTCGGTCATGATTAAATGGACCCCCGAGGCTGAGGCAGCATTCCAATTCTTGAAACAAGCCTTATGTAGCCAGCCAGTGTTGTACTCACCCGACTTCTCTAAAGACTTTGTCGTACAAAGTGATGCATCAGATGTGGGGTTAGGAGCAGTATTGTCCCAGGTCTGGAACGGGGAAGAGCACCCAGTCATTTACCTCAGCAGGAAGTTGAAGTCCCATGAGGTAAATTACGCCACCGTTGAAAAGGAGTGTTTAGCGGTGAAGTGGGCTCTAGATTCCCTTCGGTACTACCTGCTAGGTAGGCACTTTGACATGGTTACGGATCACGCTCCGTTAAAGTGGATGGCTCAAAACAAGGAAACAAATAGAAGAGTGAATAGGTGGTTCCTGGCCCTCCAGGAATTCAACTTCACAGTAAAGCATCGCCCTGGCGTTCAAATGGGGAATGTGGATGCTTTGTCTCGAGTACATGAATGCCTGATTGCTGGTGTTCCAACCCCGAGGTTAAAACAAGAGGGGGGGGGTATGTGACAGCAGGAAGGTAAAGTCACCTGGTTGCATCCAGGGGGGTAGATATATTTCGCCCAGATTCAGGCTTTACGCCGACTTATACAACTAGGTGGAGAGTTGTATAAGCCCAGCTAAGGCTAGTGGGCTCATGGATGACTCATACCTCTAGGGAGAGGGCTGGGCGTCGTGCAGGCAGGGAGTTGATGAGGCCAGCTGAAGCCTGTCAGTTCGTTTAAGGCCTCTATAAGAACTCCCAGCTTCATTAGATGTTAGCTCATGCCTGGACCCAGACCTGTGTGGACTGTCTAGGGAGAGTGAACCCCTGTGCGGTGAGACAAAGCCTGTGTGGCTATTTGCTTGGACATTTAAAACCAGGGACTTAGGGACTAGGACAGCACTAGGCTGATCCCAGTTGTTAGTTAGGAAACCTGTATGTTTAGTCAGAGGTCAAGTTGACCAGGATTTATTTTGTTTATATGTTTCTTTTGGCTTTGCTGTGTTTTGTCACTGTAAATAGAAAATAAACCGCACCTTTTTTTTTGATTTTGAAAACCACAACCTCCGTTTGCTGGGCCTGTTTTTGTGTGGGGAGCCCATCCCGGGGGTCACACACACCCGCTGCCGAGCTAACCCCCTCACACCCTGTTAAACAGGGGCTGAAAAATTGGGCCTTAGCCACTGGTGGCGGCACCCAGAAACAAAAATGTTCTTCCAAGCTATCATCATCAATTGGATTATTGAGGAGGAGGAGGATAGTCAGTCAACATAACAGGACAGTCTCTCAGCATCAGTATCAGTCTTGAAGGGATGTGACATTTGAAAATAAATTAGTCTGTTATATCAGCTTCAGGTGTTTTGTAGCTGGTGGTGATCCAAGACTGGTTCATCTTTATGAAGGTCAGTCGATCAACCGAGTCGGTGGACAGGCGCACCCTGTGATCCGTGACAAATCCTCCAGCAGCACTGAATGTGCGTTCTGAAAGAACGCTGGATGCAGGACAGGTCAGTAGCTCAATTGCATACTGTGCAAGCTCTGGCCAGTGATCCATCCTCAAGACCCAGTAAGCCAGAGGATTTTCGGTGGGGAAGGTGTCCAAGTCTGACCTTGTCTCTAGGTATTCCTGCACCATGTATATCAGACGCTGGCGATGGTTGCTGGAACCGATCATACCTTGGGGCTGCGGACTAAAGAATTGTCTGAACGCATCGGTCAGACGGCCACCTTCCCCACCCCTCCTTCTTTGACTGACCGAAGCCTCAGCAACTCGTTGTCCAGGACCAGGAGTTTGTAACCTCCCAGTCTCTGGGAACGAATTGCACAGACCTTTCTGCAAGGCCTCCCGAAGTTGTCTCATCCTCTGCTCCCTCTGCGACGGTAAGATAAGGTCCGCAACCTTACCCTTGTACCGTGGATCAAGGAGAGTGGCCAGCCAGTAATGGTCCCTCTCCTTGATCCGAAGAATACGAGGATCCTTCCGCAGACTTTGCAGGATCAGGGAGGCCATGCAGCGTAGGTTAGCTGAGGCATTCGGTCCGGAGTCCTCTGGGTCACTAAGGATGACATGATCCGCAGCCACCTCCTCCCAGCCACGTACAAGTCCACTGGTTTCTTGAGACTGTAAATCATCCCTAAAAGACTGCTGCTGATGATGCTGAGTGCCAGGCTCCACCTCCATGCTGACACAATCCTCCTCCTCCAACTGCTCTTCCTGTGCGATGGGTGGGACAGAAGGAACACTGTCTGGGTAAAGGGGGCCTTGAGAGGCAAGGAAGTCCTCCTCTTGCTGCCTCTGTTCTGCCTCAAGTGCCCTGTCCATTATTCCATGCAGTGTATGTTCCAACAGGTGGACAAGAGGTACAGTGTCACTGATGCATGCACTGTCACTGCTCACCATCCTCGTGGCCTCCTCAAATGGTGCCAGGACAGTGCATGCATCCCTGATCATGCCCCACTGGCGTGGTGAAAAAAACCTGAGCTCCCCTGACCCTGTCCTGGTGCCGTAGTCGTGCAGGTACTCATTGATGGCCCTCTGCTGCGTGTGTAGCCGCTGCAGCATGGCCAACGTTGACTTCCACCTGGTGGGCATGTCACATATAAGGCGGATCTTGGGCAGGTTCAACTCCTTTTGCAGCTCAGCCAGGCGAGCACTGGCATTATAAGATCTGTGGAAATGCACACAGACTTTCCTGGCCTGCCTCAGGACATCCTGTAAGCCCGGGTACCTGCCCAAGAACCGCTGCACCACCAGGTTAAGGACGTGAGCCACACAGGGTACATGGGTCAGTTGTCCCTGTCGGAGGGCGGAGAGGAGGTTGGTGCCATTGTCGCAAACCACCATTCCTAGCTTAAGCTGGCATGGCGTCAACCACCTCTCGGCCTGCCCCTGCAGAGCAGACAGAACCTCTGCCCCAGTGTGGCTCCTGTCCCCTAAACACACCAGCGCAAGCACGGCACGGCATCTTTTTGGCTGCGTACTTGCGTAGCCCCTTGAACGCCTACGGAGCACCGCTGGTTCCGAGGACAAAGCACAGGAAGAGGCCATGGAGGAAGAAAAGAGGAGGGGGTGGAGGAGAGAGGTGTGTCACAACCAGTAGTAGCATTTTGGAGGTGTGGCGGCGGAACAACCTCCAACACTACTGCACCTTGTCCTGCATCCTTCCCAGCTGCCAAAAGAGTGACCCAATGGGCCGTGAAAGAAAGGTAACGTCCCTGTCCATGCCTGCTGGACCATGAGTCAGTGGTAATATGCACCTTACCGCTGACCGCCCTGTCCAGCGAGGCCAAGACATTGCCTTCCACATGCCGGTAGAGAGCCGGAATCGCCTTCCGTGAGAAAAAGTGGCATTTGGGAACCTGCCACTGAGGAACCGCACATTGCACAAACTCACGGAAGGGGGCCGAGTCTACCAACTGAAAAGGCAGCAGTTGAAGCGCTAGCAATTTAGCCAAGCTAGCATTCAACCGCTGGGCATGTGGATGGCTGGGAGTGAACTTCTTTCGACGGTCCAGCAGCTGGGGCAGAGAAATTTGCCTGCTAGAATCGTGCGTCCGTGTACTGCTAGCAGAGTGCCCGCAAGTACTTGGCTGTGACACACCTAATTCTACACCTTCATTCCTCTCAGTGCAGGTTTCAGAGAGGACTGAAGGTATAGTGGGGTTGGAGATCCCAGCTGATGCGGTGCAAGGAGAGGTCCGCTTTGTTCTTTGGTGTTGGTCTTTAAGGTAGGCTTGCCAACGAGCTGCATGGCAGGTCAACATATGTCTGGTCAAGCATGTGGTGCCCAAGCGGGTGATGTTTTAGCCACGCGATATACGCTTGAGACATATGTTGCAAACAGCAGCTGTGCGATCTGATGCACTCGACTCAAAAAAGGCCCACACCAAAGAACTTTTTGAATAACGGGCAGAGGCAGCGCCCTGCACAGGCGGAGCTCTGCTGTGTGATTCCGTCGGTGTGCTGCCCTTACGCTGGCCCCCAGAGGGCATCTTGCCTCGTTGGAGATGTGCCTCCTCCTCATCCTCCTCCTCCTCCTCTCTCCTATTAGGCACCCACGTGGAGTCAGTGACCTCATCATCCCCTCCCTCCTCATCACTGGAGCCAATCTGGCAGTATGCTGCAGCTGCTGGAACATGACTGCCAGATTGGTGTCCATCTTGAGCATCCCCTCTCTCTGCTCTCACGCTACTGCCTTCCTCTAGCTGGGTATCATCATCAGACCCTTCGAAACGCTGGGCATCCTCCTGGAGCATGTACCCAACACTGTGCTCAAACAGTTCGGGGGATTCCTCAGGAGGACATGGTTGGTCTAGGGAAGGAGTGACTGATGATGACATTGATACCAGGGAAGAGGACGCTTTGGCAGCTGCTTTGCCAGTACCCTGAGCCTGGGTGAGAGAGGATGAGGAGGATGAGGAGGGCTTGGTCATCCACTCTACCAAGTCTTCGGCATGATGCGGCTCAACGCGTCCAGCTGCCGAAAAGAAGGACAAGCGTGTCCCATGGCCACGTGCTGATGGCGATGCACCGTGTCCACGACCAGCACTGTTGTCTCTAGACACAGAGCCTGCTTGCCCTCTTTTATTGGCTCCTGACTGTCTGCTTCTCCTTGTTTGCCTTCCAGACATTCTAATGGCCTGCAGGGAGATGGGAAAACCAGCAATAAGGCCTAGCTTCAGGAGTATATTTTGCAGGAATCACACTGCGCCTGCTGTAAGTGCTGCAAATGCCTGTTGGTGTAACACACCAGGAAAACACAGCAATACAGGCTAACTTCAGGTGTATAATGTGCAGGAGGCACACTCCGCCCGCTGTAAGTGCTGCAAATGCCTGTTGGTGTAACACACCAGGAAAACACAGCAATACGGGCTAACGTCAGGTGCAATATGATCAGGAGGCACACTCCGCCCGCTGTAAGTGCTGCAAATGCCTGTTGGTGTAACACACCAGGAAAACACAGCAATACAGGCTAACTTCAGGTGTAATATGATCAGGAGGCACACTCCGCCCCCTGTAAGTGCTGCAAATGCCTGTTGGTGTAACACACCAGGAAAACACAGCAATACAGGCTAACTTCAGGTGTATAATGTGCAGGAGGCACACTCCGCCCGCTGTAAGTGCTGCAAATGCCTGTTGGTGTAACACACCAGGAAAACACAGCAATACAGGCTAACTTCAGGTGTATAATGTGCAGGAGGCACACTCTGCTCGCTGTAAGTGCTGCAAATGCCTGTTGGTGTAACACACCAGGAAAACACAGCAATACGGGCTAACTTCAGGTGTAATATGATCAGGAGGCACACTCCGCCCGCTGTTAGTGCTGCAAATGCCTGTTGGTGTAACACACCAGGAAAACACAGCAATACAGGCTAACTTAAGGTGTATAATGAGCAGGAGGCACACTCCGCCCGCTGTAAGTGCTGCAAATGCCTGTTGGTGTAACACACCAGGAAAACACAGCAATACAGGCTAACTTCAGGTGTATAATGTGCAGGAGGCACACTCTGCTCGCTGTAAGTGCTGCAAATGCCTGTTGGTGTAACACACCAGGAAAACACAGCAATACGGGCTAACTTCAGGTGTAATATGATCAGGAGGCACACTCCGCCCGCTGTAAGTGCTGCAAATGCCTGTTGGTGTAACACACCAGGAAAACACAGCAATACGGGCTAACTTCAGGTGTATAATGTGCAGGAGGCACACTCCGCCCGCTGAAAGTGCTGCAAATGCCTGTTTGTGTAACACACCAGGAAAACACAGCAATACGGGCTAACTTCAGGTGTATAATGTGCAGGAGGCTTAGCAACAATGACACTGACACTGTCCCCTGCCTATCCTTCTCTCTCCCTGCACACAAGGTTTATCAAAGAATATGACACTGACACTCTCCCTGCCTATCCTTCTCTCTCCCTGCACACAAGGTTTAGCAAAGAATATGACACTGACACTGTTCCCTGCCTATCCTTCTCTCTCCGTGCACACAAGGTTTATCAAAGAATATGACACTGACACTCTCCCTGCCTATCCTTCTCTCTCCCTGCACACAAGGTTTAACAAAGAATGTGACACTGACACTGTCTCCTGCCTATCCTTCTCTCTTCCTGCACACAAGGTTTAGCAAAGAATATGACACTGACACTCTCCCTGCCTATCCTTCTCTCTCCCTGCACACAAGAATAGCACAAAGAATATCACACTGTCCCTGCCTATCCTTCTCTTTCCCTGCGCCAGGACACACTACACAAGGCCGCCGCGCTGGCGGCCTTTTATAGTGTGGGGCGTGTGCTAAACCCCCTGAGCTATAATTGGCCACAGGCAACCTGCCTGTGGCCAATTATGGCTCTCCTAGCTGCCGGCGCTGTGATTGGCCAAGCATGCGGGGTCACAGTGCATGCTTGGCCAATCACAGCGCCGGGATTACACTGCGATGGCGCAGTGTATTGTGGGCCGTTCGCGTCACTCGAATTTGGCGCGAACGGTCCAAATCGTTCGATGTTCGCCGAACGGTCGAACAGCCGATGTTCGAGTCGAACTTATGTTCGACTCGAACACCGAGCTCATCCCTAATGCAGTAGTGGTCCGGGAATATCCCAATCAATATGAGCAGGTAAGTATCATGTAATAGAGAAAAGAAACAGCCACATAGCGTAACTCTGTATATAAATCAAAATTTAATGTAGTGGAAACACTTACATTTAAGTTGATATAAAAGTGCTTTGCAAAGAATGTGGCAACAATGGAGTCCTCCCAACGCGTTTTGTCTCCTAGGACATCATCTGGGGTGTCCCTCCACTGTTGCCCCCCTTGTATATATAGGAAAAGTGACCCCAATCAAGAGAGTTCATCCCCAGCCGCATTGTCAGTGGAAATGGCATTACTTCCTGGTTTTCCTAAGATGGCCACCGGGCTTGTGTTCCAAGCCTCCATCTGGGTGCCTCTGACAAGGCCAAGCCTCGTTTTGGTCTCTGATTACACGTGACTCCCTGACTGAATGCCAGGAAGCTCTCACTGTGGAAGCAATCAAGAGAGTTCATCCCCGGCCGCATTGTCAGTGGAAATGGCATTACTTCCTGGTTTTCCTAAGATGGCCGCCGGGCTTGTGTTCCAAGCCTCCATCTGGGTGCCTCTGACAAGGCCAAGCCTCGTTTTGGTCTCTGATATCACGCGACTCCCTGACTGAATGCCAGGAAGCTCTCACTGTGTGGATGATGTATCCAAGCCTCGTCCTGGCTGCAGAGACATGTGACATGATAATGAGTTCCAAACCTCGCTCCGGGAAAGCCTGATGCAGTATATTAATCCGAAAGACAGATAACTTAAAGGGGAAGTACCTTAATTGGGTCAAATATGACATATATATCACCGCTCTTAAAATGGTCAACATAAATGATAAAAAATTGTAAAAAAATTGTATAATAAAGAAAAAAACACCCCTATATAATAGGAAAAAGGTTATGTAAAAACATTAGCCAATCCTGTTAAAGGTGCTATTAGATATTAAGTAAAAACCGTATATAAAATAAATGCAAAAATAAATATAAAAATGACACTGTCAGCAAAATACTATAATCGCATCCCTATGTGAAAACCTCACGGTTGCTGGTATATTCAAATGAGAATACCCGTGAAATGAACTCTCCTGTGTGGGTCATAAACATTATGATAGACCTATCTGGCATAGACAGTGACTCAGTTATAGAGCATATTACATAAAATGTATGATATAAAATTACATATAAAAATACATGTAAAAAGAGGGAATAAAGAATGAAATAAAAAAAATATAAAAATAATCAAAAAATTGGAAAAAGTTAGAGTACCCCCATTTAGCAATGACCGATGTTCATTAAGGTTTATTGATAAATGAATTCATATCCCACTCGACGTTTAGACCTGATGGTGTATGGGACTGTAGTTCGTATATCCAAAAAGTCTCTAATTGGGAGACCCCCCTAGTCATAGCTCCGCCCCTCCAGGATGGAATGAACTGGTCAATAACCAGAAACTGGGTTCCCTTTGGGCTATGATCATGGTGTAATTTGTAGTGTCTGGGCACGGTATGCTTAGTATCCCCACTTTTGATAAGGGCAATATGTTCTCCCACCCTTACTGAAAAGGTACAGATAGTACGGCCCACATATTGTTTGTCACATGGGCATGTGATCAAATACACCACATGCTTGGTGGAGTATGTGCAAAACTTTTTTATGGGATATTTCTTATGGGTGATGGTAGATGAAAACTCCAAAGTTTTGCTCCTCCCTTAAATGTTGTACTGACACACTGTGCATTTTTTGCACGTATAAAAACCCACGCGATGATGAAAAAAAGATGGGCGAACAGGAGGATTAATAATGTTGGGTGCTATCCTACTCTGCAGAGTGGGAGCTCCCCTAAAAATAACCTTAGCCCTATCAGGTATTACTGAATTCAAAACACAGTCGTTTTGAAGAATGCCCCAATGCTTGGCCATGATAGCTTTGATGTGTTTGTGTTGAGTAGAAAAGGACGTTACCATGGCTCACTTGAAACTGTCATCTGCCTCTCTTTTGGGCTTGACTTCTAGAAGAGATTCTCTCCTAATTTCCAAAGTATTGTGTAATTCTTGGTCACTCTCAATAGGATTATAGCCCTTGCCTAGAAATCTTTGTTTCAAAACATTAGCCTGTGTTTTAAAGGTTTCAGTACTTGTGCAATTTCTACGTAACCTCAAAAATTGGCGACGGGGGACTGACCCCAACCATGAACAATGATGACAACTATCTATGGGGATGAACCCATTATGTTATGTGAAGGATGATGTTAAACGAGTAAATAGATACCTAACATGTCATGCTTTAAAATTGCACACACTTGTGGAATGGCACTAGGGATGAGCCGAACACCCCCCAGTTCGGTTTGCATCAGAACATGCGAACAGGCAATAAATTTGTTCGAACATCCGAACACCGTTAAAGTCTATGGGACACGAACATGAAAAATCTAAAGTGCTAATTTTAAAGGCTTATATGCAAGTTATTGTCATAAAAAGTGTTTGGGGACCCGGGTCCTGCCCCAGGGGACATGTGTCAATGCAAAAAAGTTTTAAAAACATTACACCAGAGGGGAGCGGGGTCACCCGCACGTCACTGGGAAAGCCCGGGTTTCCCCTTGCGTCAGAGGGGGATGGGTCACGTGACAGGTGGCCCCGTCCTCAGCTACATAAGACCTGTCAGGCTGCCGCAACGTCATTCCCAGGGTGTCTCCGGTGGAGACAGGATCGTGTGCTGTTCCTCGCTGGACATCATCGCTGGAGCCTGGAGATCATCCATCGCTGGAGTGGATACTGACATCGCTGGAGTGGAGATCGAGAGTGGATTACCATCGCTGGAATCTTTTTTTTATTTTTAATAAAGGACTTATCCCAACTGTGTCTGTGTGTTTTTTTTTTTTTTTTTACACTTTCTTTGTGAAATGGTAGGGGTACAATGTACCCCTTACCAATTCACATAGGGGGGCGGGATTTGGGGGGTCCCCTTTGTTAAAGGGGTCTTCCAGATTCCGATAAGCCCGCTGCCCGCAGACCCCCACAACCACCGGGCAAGGGTTGTGGGGATGAGGCCCTTGTCCCCATCAACATGGGGACATGTTGCTTTGGGGTCCAGACCCGTTCTCTCGCCCTCCCCTCTTTTCCTGCGGCCTGTCAGGTTGCGTGCTCGGATAAGGGTCTGGTATGGATTTTTGGGGGGAACTCCACGCCATTGTTTTTTAAATTTGGTGCGGAGTTCCCCTTAAAATCCATACCAGACCTGAAGGGCCTGGTAATTGAATTTTTTTATCAATGACTTTCAATGACTTTTCTCTGTAATGCCGGGAGCCGACAATTCCTTATAGCCGCAAGTACTTTTAAATGACTTTTTTTCCTTCAGAAATGACATTTTGTGCAGGGACAGTTCTAAGCACGGAAACAAGCGCTACTTTACAGGCATACTATACACACACCCCAGGTACGAACTTTAAAGGAATATTTCACTTTTTTTTTTTCACTTTAAGCATTATTAAAATCACTGCTCCCGAAAAAACGGTCGTTTTTAAAACTTTTTTTTGCATTGATACATGTCCCCTGGGATAGGACCTGGGTCCCCAAACACTTTTTATGACAATAACTTGCATATAAGCCTTTAAAATTAGCACTTTAGATTTCTCCCATAGACTTTTACAGGGTGTACCGCAGCTTTTCGAATTTACTGCAAACACCCCAAATTGTTCGCTTTTTGGCGAACGGGCGAACAGGCAATGTTCGAGTCGAACATGAGTTCGACTCGAACTCGAAGCTCATCTCTAAATGGCACCAAACTTTATTACTTAAGAATCTCCATAGACAAAGTTACTTGTAAAACATGGTGGAGGCAGTGTGATGGTATGGGCATGCATAGCTTTCAGTGGCACTCGGTCATTGGTGTTTATTGATGATGTGACAGAAGACAGAAGCAGCCAAATGAATTTGGCAATGTTTAGAGATGTACTGTCAACCCAGATTCAGCCAAATGCAGCAAAGTTGATTGGACGGTGCTTCATAGTACAGATGAACATTGATCAAATACACACTGCAAAAGCAACCCAGGAGCTTTTGAAGGTAAATAAGTGGATTATTCTGCATTGGCCGAGTCAATCACCTGATCTCAGCCCAATTGAGCATGCCTTTCACTTGCTGAAGGCAAAACTAAAGGCAGAAAAACCCACAAACAAAGAACTACTGAAGACAGCTGCAGTTAGAGCCTGGCAAAGCACCCGGTTATTGGTAATGGTTATGGGTTCCAGACTTCAGGCAGTCATTGCCAGTAAAGGATTCTCAACAAAATATAAAAAAAAAAAATACATTTTATTTATGATTATATTAATTTTTCCATATATATTTGAGCCCCTGAAAATGTGGGGGTGGGGGGGGGGCTGTGTATAAAAATGGCTGCAGTTACTAAAGCTTGTACTTGATATTTATGTTCAATTAAACATAAAAAAATATTAAAGCTTACAGTCTGCACTTCAAAGTGTTTTCATTTTATTTTGGTGGCATATAGAGCCAAAAGTATGAAAATTATGCCTGAGTCCAAATATATATGTACCTAACTGTATATACAAGTGTCTGGGTGTAATGCCGCTTACACACGATCGTTTTTCATGCCGTTAAAAATTCCATTTTTTAAAATGGCCATTAAAACCGATCGTGTGTATGCTCCAGAGCATTTTTAACGGCGTGAAAAACGGGCATTAAAAATTTCGAACATGCTCTATTTTTTCACGTCGTTTTTCATGTAGTTTTTTTTTTAACGACGTGAAAAACGATAGTGTGTATGCTTTGACGAGGTGAAAAAAAACGCGCATGCTCAGAATCAAGTAAGAGACGGGAGCGCACGTTTTGGTAAAACTAGCGTTTGTAATGGAGATAGCACATTCGTCACGCTGTAACGGACTGAAAAGCAGGAGGCTGAAAAGCGTGAATCGTCGCTCAACAAACTTTACTAACATGAAGATTGGCACCATCCGAACGGAACTTTCCCTTTATAGTGCCGTCGTACGTGTTGTACGTCACTGCGCTTTGCTCGAGCGTTTTTTTTAATGATCGTGTGGATGCAAGACAGGCTTGAGAGGAAACATGAAAAAAAACGACGAGAAAAACGTTTGTTAAAAAAATGGCATGAAAAACTATCGTGTGTACGCGGCATAAGAGGCACACAAGGGTGGTGGATGGGAGGTTCTGGTGAACCTGAATGTGGACTGGAGCAGTTGTGGGCTCCAGGGAAGCCTGATGAGCAATATACAGTAGGTTAGTCTCCCCTTTAGGAGGCTGAGCATAAGATTTGTCTGCTGGGCCCTGGTCACAGCCTGGCCACCCTGGTCCACAAATACACTTGTCAGGGTCCCTGGCTGAATATAAGGGCTAGTAAGCTCTCACAGGAAGAGGTGGTGCCACCAGTTTGAAATCCCAGTGGATGTAAAACTGTCAAAATGGCAATACTGCTCCTGTATCTATTTAATCTCCTCAATCCTTAATAACACCACCTGGGTCCAGCCTGGATGCTTCTGGTACACCACTGTTAACCATAGGCTGTTTAGGACATGGTTTGTTACAAACCACTTGTGGTCTTCTTGTTTTTTAACCAGTTATTTACCCATGTGCAAACATTCTCCCCTAAACTTTGCATTTTAAAGTTCAGTACCAGGTAAATCAAAAGGATTAAAAAAAAAAGAAAATCCAGTTGATAACTACATTTGTAAGTATGTGTTATCAGTGAAGTTGGTGTTCTAAAGGAATTATGAATGTTCGCTTTCAACATAAATGTTCATTTATCTTAGTGAATGTGATAAAACTGTATTCATTTCAACCATATAATCATCTTCAAAATAATACTGTTTTTCAATTTCTTGTGTGCATGATTGGTCATTCAATATGAACAGTTATGCAGCCTATAGTGTATAACATCCTAATTATAAAAAAATACAAATGGTTGCAGCTTTATGTATTTTGTACATGTTCCAAATTAAAATTATTACTTTTTATGTATTAACAAATCAATGTAACTATATAGTATTTGTGTAACTGACTAACTGGCTAACATATTTGGTAAAAATTGTATAAAACTGGATTAATTTATGGAATTATTAAAATGTTTTACCATGAAGTATATCAGCACAGAATGTGTTAACAGTATCCGCTGCTTCACACAGCTGCCTGTGTGTGTGTGTATATACACATAAAATACACTGTCAAGTGGTCTGGACACTAATGTTGATCCTTTTGCAGTTCAAATGATCCCTGCAGGCAACCAACAACTGGTAGATCTGTGGAATGTGCTCTTTGAACTGTACAAACGCCTTCAGCCTTCCATGTAAGGCTGCAAACAAAAACTGCCAACTGCAATAATTTCTGTGTTAAACTGTAAGGGAGTGCTTTCACAATAATATATATATATATATATATATATATATATATATATATATATAGTGTTTAGGGAGATGTGAAGAAATGCTGTAGAGTAAGAATGCCTTCAAAAACATATATTTTAGTTGTTTCCTTTAGTTTTTTTGATCAATTTAGAAAATGCAAAGTAAAAAATCTAAATCAACTCAATATTTGGTGTGACTACCCTTTAGCTTCAAACCAGCATACATTTTTACACTTACACAGATATATATATATATATATAGAGAGAGAGAGAGAGAGAGAGAGAGAGAGAAATAAATATATTTCTTTCTCGTACATCACGGGACACAGAGCGACATAGTCATTACTAATGGGTTATATAGTTACCGTCAGGTGCTGGCACTGGCAACTTCCAAAACCGGAAGTACCCTCCCCTATATAAGCCCCTCCCATCCGGGAGCACCTCAGTTTTTTGCCAGTGTCTAAGGTGTTGGCCAAGAAGAAACATGTGTTTTTCACTGAGCTTGCGTACAGGTTCTTTTGGGCCTCAGTAAGCTATTC
This sequence comes from Rana muscosa, assembly GCA_029206835.1. Lineage (NCBI taxonomy): Eukaryota > Metazoa > Chordata > Amphibia > Anura > Ranidae > Rana > Rana muscosa. Next base: position 727,849,833 of record CM055118.1, read on the forward strand.
CGGATCCGACCAAAAAAGCTTCATAGCTAAACGGTCGGTACCCGGGCCTTGCAGAGAAGAGCAAGGTTCTGCCTGTAATGCTTCTCTTAGGAGAGCTGGACCCTGGGATCCAGAGCTCTGGTCATACCCACGACCAAGATGTTTTCTGTGCAGGGTGCTATACAGGTCCAGGGGAGTGGAATCCTTGGGAACCCGGTCCCTGAAGGTTTGATTACAATGCCTGCCGTGATAGGTGAAGTTTGGGCTTTTGTGGACCAAACAAAATCCTGCGGCGGGGAACAGGTAAGTGGGGGCCCCCAGGAACTTGGTTCTATTGGGGGACCCCCAAGCCTAATTTGTCTTTCTGTCTGTTACCTAACGGTATTCCCGCTAATATCTGTGCATGCCTGTAACTACTAAAAAAAAATGTAATCATTTTTAATGGTGGTCAAGAAAAAAAAAAAAAAAAAAAAAGAATGTTTTTTTATATATGTTTAGTATATTAAACTGCGGTACCTGTGTTTGTCCACTAGAGGCCGCTGTGGAATGTTTTTCTTGTCATATGGACTAGTTTCTTCTCAGAGAGCAAAGTCCAGGCAGCTGGTGAGTTCTCCTACAGGAAACTGTTTCCTCTGCCATGTTGCAGTGTTCGTCTATCCCCCGGCCTGCGGCAAAGGGGGCCCTGGCTCCTGTCCCTGGTTTCCATGTTTGAAAATTAGCGCCGAGGCGCACGTGGCCGCGCGCGTGCACGCGCCTCTATATATAGAGGTGGCCGGAAAAAGGGGCGGGGCCTGGGGGATGACGCTCTGTGCGCGCCGCAGCGCTTCTGCGCATGTGCGGGCGTCCCAGCAGGTTTTTAAAAAGCCACATTATTGCAGTAAGCTGGCTATGAAGTACAGAGACAGAGCTGGCAACATTTAAAGGCATACAGCAAGCGGTTGATACAGGCATCCCCTAGAAAGGCACATTAGTAGACACCAACTGTTTAATATAGCAGCATTTATGCTAGACTATTATCAGTAACTGGTGTATTTTCGGCTGGAATACCTCAGCTTTGTGGCTTAGGAATATGCCGTCTAAAAACTCCGGGACTAGAAATTCCAGGAGGAATAGGGGGTCTCCATCGGGCTCTGAGGATCTTGGGCATGCTTTGGCTGCACCAGTCTCCCCTGAAGAATCAGAGGTTAGTGACCGTAGGGCACCCCCAGGAGTACCTGGTACTGTGGCTGTCCCCAGTTCACCTGCTCCTGTGTATGTAACAGAGGAGGTTTTTTCCTCAGCTCTGGGAGGGCTGGAAGAGAGATTGTCAGCACTAATTGCTGCTTCCCTGTCACAGGAGAAAAGCGCTCGATCTCCGTCTCCTCCCTCAGAGTGCCTGTTAACAGAGCAACAGTCCCATACAGAGAACGACCTACCTGAGGGGGATCAGGATGAGGTTGATTCAGTTGTAGAGGAATCAACAGTGGAGGAGCCGTTCTCAGCATCACATGCTGAGAGGTTATGGGTGCAGTCCCTGACTAATATGGTCCGATCAGCATTTAAAATGCCACTTGCGGAGCCATCCTCCTCTTCTGTCTCCTCGTTGGGGTCGCTAAAAGCTCCCCAGACTGTTTGTTCTTTTCCGATCCATCCTTTACTGGAGGGGCTCATTTACCAGGATTGGGAGCATCCTGACAAAATATTTACTCCCCCCAAGAGATTTCCGGTGGTCTATCCTATGGAGGATAAGTTCGTCAGAAAATGGAAGGTCCCTACAGTGGACGCAGCCATCTCTTGTGTGAATAAATCACTGACATGTCCGGTGGAAAATGTCCAAATGTTCAAGGACCCAATAGATAAAAAATTGGAGTCCTTATTGAAATCTGCTTTTTCTACAGCAGGATTGATGACACAACCAGCAGTGGCAGCTATAGGGGTCTGCCAAGCAGTGAAGGATCAGTTGAAACAGGTCTTAAGGGACGTGCCAGATCAGCAGGCTCTTGCTCTAGCTGATCTACCTAGAGCCTTATGCTTTGCGGTGGACGCTATAAAGGATTCAATCCATCAGGCCTCCCGCCTTACGCTGTCTGTAGTACATATGCGCAGGCTTCTATGGCTCAAAAACTGGTCTGCTGAAGCTCCCTGTAAAAAATTGCTGGTCAGCTTCCCATTTCATGGGGAGCGCTTATTCTGGGAAGACCTGGACAAGTATATCCAGAGAATTTCCAGCGGTAAAAGTACACTCTTGCCGGTCAAAAATAGAGTTAGAGGTCCCTCTTTTAAGAGGCCGGCTTCTCCAGTCCCTAGGACATCGGCTGTGAAACAGTTCCGACGGCCTCCCCGGTCAAATCCCGGAGGTAAAAATCAGGGACAGTTGCAGGGTAACAAGAAGCCCTGGAGCAGGAGAGGTACAAAACCTCCCCCAAAGTCAAATGCATGAAGGGTTGCCCCCACCCAATCGGGTGGGGGGAAGACTTCAGTTGTTCACAGAAGCCTGGCGGGACACGATCCGAGACAGATGGGTGCTCTCCGCAGTAAATCTGGGATACAAATTGGAGTTAAAAAACTCCCCTCCTTCCCGCTTTATAAGGTCGAACGTGCCAAGGGATCCCCAGAAGAGAGGATCCCTCCTGTTGGCACTGGAACAATTATTGCTTCAAGCAGTAATTATAGAGGTCCCCCTGGAAGAATGGGGGTTCGGGTTTTACTCAAACCTCTTTACAGTTCCGAAGCCAAACGGGGACGTGAGGCCCATATTAAATCTAAAAGGGCTAAACAAATTCCTACATATCAGGACTTTCCGGATGGAGTCGATCCGATCGGTAGCCACTGCCCTACAAGGGGAGGAATGGTTAGCCTCGATCGACATCAAAGATGCGTATTTGCACATCCCCATCTTTCCAGCCCACCAAAAATTTCTACGCTTTGCGATAGAAGGGCGCCATTTTCAGTTCAGAGCCTTACCCTTCGGTCTGGCCACAGCACCAAGAGTGTTCACAAAAATTCTGGCCCCATTATTGGCCAATCTAAGAACACGAGGTGTAACGATAATGGCATATCTAGACGACTTGTTGCTGATAGACCACTCAGTGGAAAAACTAGAAGTGGTTGTTCACGAGACAATCAAGTATCTGGAATATCACGGTTGGATTATCAACCGAGACAAGTCAGCCCTAAAACCAGTCAAAAGTCTGGAATACTTGGGGCTAAGGCTGGATTCAGACCAGAGAAAAATTTTCTTGCCTCGAGAAAAGGGGTCGTCTTTGAGAGATTTGATCCACTTAGTGGGTTCAAAAAGACAGCCATCCATACGCCTGTGCATGAGGCTGCTGGGTAAAATGGTGGCATCATTCGAAGCAGTACCCTACGGTCAATTCCATTCAAGGAAGTTGCAAAGGGCCATACTGTCAGCCTGGAACAAAAAAGTTCAGGCTCTGGACGTACCAATGTCCTTGTCCCCTTCCGTTCGCAGAAGCCTCCGTTGGTGGTTGGTTCCCCGGAATCTGGAAAGAGGGAAATCCTTCAGTCCGATTTCTTGGAAGGTGGTCACTACAGATGCCAGCCTTTTAGGCTGGGGAGCAGTACTGGAGCAATGGTCTCTCCAGGGCAGATGGTCGGATGCGGAAAAGGCCCTGCCCATCAATCTCTTAGAGATACGAGCAGCCCGGTATGCCCTAGTAGCATGGACATCCAAACTCCAAGGGTCCCCTGTCAGAGTTCAGTCAGACAATGCCACAGCAGTGGCATATATCAATCGTCAGGGGGGCACCAGGAGTCGTGCAGCCCAAAGGGAAGTAAATTACATCCTGAGATGGGCAGAAAGATATGTCCCAGCCATATCTGCGGTATTCATTCCAGGGGTGGAGAATTGGAAGGCGGACTTTCTAAGTCGCCAACAATTATGCCCAGGGGAATGGTCCCTTCATCCCGAGGTTTTCCGGACAATATGTCAGCGGTGGGGAACACCGGATGTAGATCTGCTAGCATCCAGGTTCAACACGAAAGTGGACAGGTTTGTCTCTTGGACAAGGGATCCCCTAGCGTGCGGCTCGGATGCCCTAGTGTTCCCTTGGGATCAGTTCAAGCTGATATATGCATTCCCACCGCCACAATTGTTACCTCGATTACTCCGCAGAATCAGGGTAGAAAAGAAACCAGTGATTCTGGTGGCTCCAGCGTGGCCCCGAAGAGCATGGTACGCGGAGATTGTAAAAATGTCTGTGGGGAGTCCTTGGACCCTCCCACATCGTCCGGACCTGCTTTCGCAGGGACCGATATACCACCCTTCCTTACCAGCCCTAGGTTTGACGGCCTGGCTATTGAAGCCCACATTCTAAAAAGGAGAGGGCTCTCTAATGCTGTGGTGTCTACCATGATCAATGCCAGGAAACCGGTATCCAGGCAGATCTACTATAGAATCTGGAAGGCGTACATCGCCTGGTGTGAGGCCAGGAAATGGCATCCACGTAAATACGTAATAGGTAGAATTCTGGACTTCCTACAATGGGCTGTAGATAGGAAGCTTGCCTTGAGTACTATCAAAGGTCAGATTTCGGCCTTGTCAATATTTTTTCAAAGGCCCTTGGCTTCGCATTCACTAGTCAAAGCCTTTATACAAGGAGTGATGCGTATTAGTCCTCCGGTTAATATTCCTATATGTCCATGGGATCTAAACTTGGTTCTGTCGGTTCTACAGAAACAACCATTTGAACCATTACAGCATATTTCCTTAGTGCTTCTCACCAGGAAATTGATTTTTCTAGTAGCCATTTGTTCGGCTAAAAGAGTATCGGAATTAGCAGCTATGTCCTGTAAGGAGCCATATCTGGTTATCCATAAGGACAGAGTAGTGTTACGTCCTCATCCAGCCTTTCTTCCTAAGGTGGTATCGAGTTTTCATTTGAACCAAGATGTGGTTCTTCCTTCTTTTTTCCCCAAGCCTACTTCGGTAGAGGAAAAGTTATTGCATTCTTTGGATGTAGTAAGAGCAGTTAAAGCTTATCTAAAAGCCACTGCTCAGATTCGCAGAACGGATACTTTGTTTATTCTGCCGGAAGGCCCCAGAAAGGGTCAGGCAGCGTCAAAATCTACTTTAGCCAAGTGGATTCGACAGGTCATAATACAAGCCTATAGCTTGAGAAGTAGACCGCCTCCGTTCAAAGTTAGGGCGCACTCCACGAGAGCAGTTGGAACTTCATGGGCAGTGCATCACCAGGCCTCCCTGGCTCAAGTCTGTAAGGCCGCAACATGGTCTTCAGTACACACGTTTACTAGGTTCTACCAGGTGGACGTTAGAAGTCAGGAGGATGTCGCCTTTGGGCGCAGTGTGTTGCAGGCCGCAAAAGATCCTCATGTCTGATAGCGCTCAGCTTATATATGGTGTATCCCCCCCCTCATTTGGCATTGCTTTAGGACATCCCATTAGTAATGACTATGTCGCTCTGTGTCCCGTGATGTACGAGAAAGAAAATAGGATTTTTATAACAGCTTACCTGTAAAATCCTTTTCTTGGAGTACATCACGGGACACAGAGCTCCCGCCCCTCTTTGGGGACACTTATTGCTTTGCTACAAAACTGAGGTGCTCCCGGATGGGAGGGGCTTATATAGGGGAGGGTACTTCCGGTTTTGGAAGTTGCCAGTGCCAGCACCTGACGGTAACTATATAACCCATTAGTAATGACTATGTCGCTCTGTGTCCCGTGATGTACTCCAAGAAAAGGATTTTACAGGTAAGCTGTTATAAAAATCCTATTATTACTGTGCAAAAGTTTTAGGCAAGTGTGAAAAAATGCTGTAAATTAATAATGCTTTCAGATATAGAAGTGTTAATAGTTTATTTTTATCAGTTAGCAAAATGAAAATTAACATAATAGAAGAGAAATCTAAATTAAATCAATATTTGGTGTGACCACCCTTTGCCGTCACGACAGCATCGATTCTTCTAGGTACACTTGCACACAAGAAATTAACTCAGCAGGTAGGTTGTTTCAAACATCTTGGAGAACTAACCAAAGATTTTCTGTGGATGTAGGCTGCTTGAAATCCTTCCGTCTCTTCATGTAATCCCAGACATACTCGATGATATTGACATCAGGGTTCTGTGTGGGCCAAACCATCACTTTGTTCTTCTTTATGCTGAAGATAGTTCTTAAAGTAGAACTTTACCCATAACAACAATGTTCTTTAGCAAGGAACATACATTCCACATCAATAGTTACACTACCAAAATTAGAGTGTGCTGTAAATTGCCTCCAGCATTGCTCCTGTTTCTTCTTGCCAGAAGCTGCCATTTTGTTGAAGCCCAGAGACCCAGCAGTAAATTATAAAGTGGAATTCCAGGAGTGCTAACTGTCAAATATGCTTGTGTCCTCAACCAAACTATTAAACCATCAAATGGATGATGTCAAAACTGATCACATGTACAGCACCATGGCTGTTGAAGATGAAACAGAAGCAGCATCCTAGGCTGTAAAGGATAGGAGGGTTTAATTATGCATTAAGGCTGTCAGTAGTTTGCCCTCTACAAACTCAGCAGTTCCTAAAAATGCCTAAACATGGAGAGCAACTGAGCATGGGCAGAGCAGGGTGACACAGTGTATTACTTTATTTTATATTATATGGACACTTATTTTTAATGCTTTATATACTGTAGCTATGCCTGCAAAAGTGGCCTGCCTGAAGTGATCTAGCAAGACTTAATTTTCTGACTAAAGTTCCACTTTGATGACATTGGCTGTATGTTTGGGGTTGTTGTCTTGCCACAGAATAAATCTGGGGTCAATCACATGCCTCTCTGATGGAATGGCATGATGAATAGACGATGCAGGCATGATCTGCCAGCATTTTTCAGCACTGAGGACACCATTGATCCTGGTCAACTCCATTTGCAGAACTGCAGCTCCAAACTTGCAAGGAACCTCGCAAGGAACTTCCCCCATGCTTTATTGTTGCCTGCAGACACTCATCATTTCCAGCCCTTCAGCAAACAAACTGCCTCCTGCTACAGTCAAATATTTCAATCACGGGGGCGTGGCCTGGATAGCAATGGGATAGGTCGCATGTGATGTGAGCTCCGTCTGCCCATACTCCTAACCTACCATCCTGCCTGCATCCTGCTCGGTTCCTGCCATCCCCTACATCCGAGGACGTGTCCTGCTCTCCCTGTGGTTCCTGAAGCCTGTTAGCCCGCTGGTTTGCCGCCACTGCCGTCGCGGCGCTTCCCGGTCATCTGCTTCAGGAAAGGCCCCGGCTTCGGCCTAGTTCCTGGTTCGGCGGCCATCTTGGCCCTCCCGACGGCGGCCCTGGACACTTCTTCTTGCCTCCCTGGGCGCACTGGGCTCCATCCTCTTCTACATCGGCCCCCGGATTACCTGCTGCAGCTGCTGGGGTGTCTTTGCACTCTGCACCTGCTGTGTGAGCGGACCGCGGTCTCGGCCTGACTCCCGGAACGGCGGCCATCTTGCTCCACCCGGAGACATCTTTGGCAAGTATTACAGGCCTCCCTGACTCCCCTGAGCTCAGATTCCCCTGCATGCAGCCTGTTGCCATTACAGCTGCTTGAGAGTGACCTGCTGCCTACGTTGGGCTGTCCCTGGGCAGCGGTGGGGGGGGGAGGTTGTGGAGGACCCGGCCTCCTTAACAGCGGCCATATTGGTGCACCCAGGGATCTTCCCTGTCGCCTTACAGCATGTCTCCGTCTAAAAATAATTCTGAAGCCATCGATAAACTGGCCAGATACCGCCGGCTTGAGGAGGGGGATCGGCAGGTCAGAGACGGCGCTGCTGCTTTCCTGGATGCGGATCACTCTGTGGTGGCTACTAACAAATTACTGGATGCCATCGCCATGTGCCAGAGCACGCTTACCACCAAGATCGAGGAGGTAAAATTTGATGTGTCCCTTATCCGGCAGGATCTCTCTACCCTCAGGGACCGCGTGACGGAGACGGAGACCCGTATTAGCAGAGCAGAGGATATCTTACACCCTTTACAACATACCACCGATGAGGTGCGCCGCCAGTTACAACAGATTAGCGCAAAACAGGATGACATGGAAAATCGCCTTCGGAGATGTAACCTCCGCTTCATCGGTCTTCCTGAGTCTGCTGAGGGCACCGATCCGGAGAGCTTCCTTGAAAACCTCCTAACCTCAACCTTCGGCAGAGACGCATTTTCGGTAATGTTTGCAGTGGAGAGAGCTCATCGAATCCCTGGCCGCCCTCCTCCCCAAGGAGCTCCACCGCGTACCCTGATAGCGAAGTTCCTTAATTTCAGGGATTGCGACAAGATCCTCCGCCTAACCAGAGAGAAGGGGAATATCCCCCATACCAATGCTCGTGTTGCCGTCTTCCCGGACTTCTCCAATGAGGTGCAACGGCAGCGGTCCAGGTTCCAGGATGTTAAGAAGCGCCTCCGCACTCTACACCTCAAATACGCCATGCTGTACCCTGCAAAGCTTTGTGTGGAGTGCGACGGTCGGACCCACTTTTTCGAGGACCCAGAGTCGGCATCCACTTGGATTGACCGGAGAGATCGGCGAGATTGAGCATACCGTGCTGTCTGGGAGCTGTGAGTACTTTTCTTTTCTCTCCCCTGCTGCCCCCTGTGCCGGTGGCACTTCCTGTTCGTGCCCTGGTGATTCGCCTCACGGTTGCTCTGTTGCTAGTGGGTGCCCTCCGCCGGGACGGGGGAGACAGACCTAAAAGCCTTTTCCGCCCCTCCTCGGATCTCACAGCATGCTCGCCACCTTCGGGTGACCTAACTGTTAATTCCCCGTTCTCCCCACGCATGGGAGATGCTTGTAGAGGGCAGCTTACCGAACGTTGCTGGAACTTCCTATCCTACTTTACGTACCACCCTGATGGCAGGCGGGGCTCCCTTCTGCACGGCTGCAATGGTGTTGTGCTTTTGTGGCCCCTACACCCCATGCACTTCTCAGAGAAGAAGTCGCCCCCCTAGGTTCTCTATGGACTTTTTTCACTCCCCCCGTTTACCTGATTGTTTTTTCCTCCTTTTTTGTTTTCTGTTCATCACAGGTATCTATGTCCCTTTGAAATTAAGTCCCTCGCCTCCAATGCTTTTTTCACGTTGGATGTCCCCGGTTGATACCTGGTTTTGGGATACTATGTTCATGCCGTGTTGGGGTGGCACTGGACTGGGAGGGAGGGGAAATGTTTTGGCTGTTTTTTATTTGCCACTATGTTCACAATTGTTTATTTCTGCTAAAGGTACTATGTCATTGTCATACATGCACTATCAATATTGGTTGCTGATGTGTTCTGTACTGTCTGATGTGTCCTTATCTGCTCTGCTGGTCCTGGTCTGGCTGCGGTCTATTATACACACCATATACCCACCATGAGTTCCCTGAAGTTCCTCACGTGGAATGTTAGAGGCTTACGCAATAAGATCAAACGCACAGCGGTCCTGACATTTCTCAAATCTCAGAGAGCTGACATTATCACACTGGTCGAGACCCATGTCACGGGCCACTTGCAATCCTCCCTTAAAAAACCTTGGGTGGGGTGGGCTTATCATGCCACTCACACCTCATATTCCAGAGGAGTATCGGTCCTGGTTGCCACACGGGTACCTTTTGAGCTTATACTGCTCCGCACGGATCAGCAGGGCAGATATGTGTTTATGCACGCCACCATTAATGGGTCTCCTATCCTGCTACTTGCCTGCTATATTCCCCCCCCGTACAACTCAGCTGTAATTCAGGAAGGCCTTGCCTTTATGACACAATACCCCTCCGTACCGGCAGTGTGGATGGGGGACTTCAATATGACCCTGATCCCCGCTCTGGACCGTCTGGGCACACTGGATCCCCCCCTTAACCCACCGACCCATACCAGACTGCACCGCATAATGACCGACTTTGCTCTTGTCGACACTTGGCGCCACAGACACCCGCACACTAAAGTCTTCTCATGCTTTTCAGCCAGTCATAACACAATGTCACGAATTGATTTTGTTTTTATCTCAATGTCCCTGCTGCCTAAGCTAGGAGATGTGGGCTTTGCTCCGAGAGTACTCTCGGATCACGCCCCCTACTGGGTCACGATCCAGCTCCTGAAGGCTTCCCCTGCTCCTTCTTGGCGGCTAAACCCGTTCTGGCTGACTGCCCTGCAGGACCAGGATGACATCCCCACAGAATTGCAATACTATTTTACGGCCAACAAGGACACTGCCACGCATGATGTGGTGTGGGAAATGTTTAAACTTCACGCTCGTTCCCTACTTTCCACACGTATTAACAGGCTTAAACGGTCATCAACACTTATTGTCCAGCAGGCTGCGGAGCACCTGCAGGCGCTGGAGGAGGCGTTCCACCGGGACCCCTCGCCCAGCGCGGCCAACAATCTAAAGATTCAGGCTCGCCAGGTCTCCCAATTGCACATAGAGAAGGCTAAACAACGTATCTTCTTCTGTAGACAGAGGGTGTTTGAGTATGGGGAGAGATCGGGCAAACTGCTCGCATATCTCGCCCACTTGGATATGCGTCCCCCTGTGGTGGTGTCCATGACCGACCCGCAGGGGGACGACATCACCGATCCGCAACTGGTGGCGGAGGAATTTGGGAGATTCTACCGTGCACTCTACACTTCCAGGGTCACCCACACTCCCCAAGACACCAGGGACTACCTAGCGGGAGTTCAATTCCCTAAACTGACAGACGACCAGCTTGAAATTCTGGAAGCCCCTATTACTGAGGAGGACATCTCCGAGGCCATTTCCTGTCTGGCCTCATCCAAGGCCCCAGGATTGGATGGCCTACCTCTTGAATTCTATGCCACCTACTCTGAAATCCTAATCCCTGAACTTAAGTACCTGTATAAATCTATATTTGACTCAGGAGTTCTACCCCCATCTATGCGAGAAGCCCAAATAGTCGTAATTCCCAAACCCGGAAAGGACCCTAAATACCCGGAGTCGTATAGGCCCATTTCCCTGTTGCAGGTAGATATTAAAATATTAGCTAAGATTCTAGCCTCCCGCCTTAACCAGGTTATTCTGTCATTGATACACCCTGACCAAACCGGCTTTATGCCAGGGAAGAACACGGCCATGAATATTCGCCGCCTATTTATGAATATTCAGGGGTCCCATGATGAAATTGGCTCGAGGGTCGTGGTGGCGCTGGATGCCGCCAAGGCCTTCGACTCCGTGGAGTGGAACTACCTGTGGGAGTGTCTCTCAAGATTTGGATTTGGCCCCAGCTTTATTCGCTGGGTCCAACTCCTCTATCAATCCCCGAGGGCCAGAGTGTTTGTGAATGGTTGGCTTTCTGACCAGTTCCCGCTGGAGAGGGGGACCCGGCAGGGCTGCCCCCTTTCCCCCATGCTTTACGCATTGGCTGTGGAGCCGTTGGCCATAATGGTCCGTGCGGACACTTGCATCCGAGGTCTCAGGATGGGGAACCTGGAAGAAAAGATTGGGATGTATGCCGACGACACACTTTTGTATCTGGCGGACTCCGGTCCTTCTCTTATAGCAGCCCTCCAGTCCATAGAACGTATGGGTGGCCATTCGGGTCTGAGTATTAATTGGGCTAAGTCCCAGATCCTTCCGATTGACCATTTCCCCTCCTCATTCGCGTCCCCTCCTCTGGCTCTCCCAAGGGTCTCCCAGATTAAATACCTTGGCGTACAGGTCACTAGATCGCTCTCAGATTATAAACTACTGAACATTGAACCCCTGTTTGCTCTGATCAAGAACAAGACGCAGACTTGGGCCAGACTACCCCTGGGTGTTATGGGTCGCGTCAGCTTAGTTAAGATGATACTCTTTCCCAAGATACTCTATTTGGTCTGGCATGCTCCCCTCTATATACCACAAAAAATTTTCAGGACAATTGAATCCATCCTGAATTCATTTATTTGGGGTCATGGCAGACACAAATTATCCTGGAGAATCCTGAAGAACCCTGTGACGTTGGGAGGAGCTGCTCTCCCTGACTTTCAGGATTATTATTTTGCCTCCCAGCTGTCCCACTTCTATTATTTTGATAAACATGAACTAACGAGATACCAGACACTACTCTGTGAGCACCCAGATGACTCGGCCCACACCCCACTTCAATCGGTCCTAAGAGCCCCATTGACAAGACGCCCCCCCCAACGCACAGCAGACATGTTGACTCACCACCGGAGGGTATGGCGGGCGGCACAGCAGAGAACTGGGACCCAAAGGGTACACTCTCATACCCCTCTCTGGTACAATACATGCTTGCCAGAATTATTGTCCATTCCGGACCCCGCGGCGTGGATACGCCATGGGATCTTATACATACACCAGATCATGACCGATTCAGGCCTTAAGTCATTCCAAATGCTGAAGGATGAATTTTCCCTCCCCAATTGCCTTTTCTTCAGGTATTTGCAACTCCGTCACGCCATACAGGCCCAGTTTTCTGGCTCTTACCCGTCCCTGGCAGTTCCCTCCATAGTGGACATAGTCACGGGTAATGTGCCTGCTAAGCTCATCTCCACTTTGTACTCCGCCATTCGTCTCCCTAGCACCACAGCATTGGCCTATACTGCTAAGACTAGATGGGAGGCGGATGTTGGACTTATAGAGGATGAGGACTGGGGCGAGATTTTGGAGGACGTGAAAAAGGTTTCCCCCAAGCTGTCGGACCGCCTCACACAGCTGTACATTATACATAGAACATATCTGACCCCTCAGAGAGTGGCACGTTTCAGGCCCACGTACAATCCAGGATGCCGCCTCTGTGACCATACCCCGGGCTCCTTTTACCACCTCATATGGTTCTGTCCTACCATTCAGGCATATTGGACACAGGTGATACGCTTCCTACACGATCAGATGGGCTCCCCTGCTACCCTTGACCCAAAGATGTGCCTACTTGGCCTGTTGCCAGACTTGGATGCCGACAAACCCCTCCGTACCTTTTTACATGAGACGCTATTCTTGGCAAGAAAAGTAGTGGCCCGTAATTGGATGCAGGCCCTGCCCCCTACAGTTCAGTGCTGGAAAAAGGCGGTTAACGATGCTCTCCCATATAAAAAACTGATTTATGTACATAGAGGGTGTCCGCTAAAGTATGAGAAGGTCTGGGACAGATGGATGGCGGATGGTGAAACGTGTACCTGACATGTTGATTTTTTGTTTTTGTTGTATACCGGCTCTACTTTCACTGCTGTTATTATCTTTGTGACACACAGATGCTTCACTGTTTTCATGTATGTACTATTATATTGGCCATACTGGCTTATGTTGATTTATGTACCATGCATACTTTTCAATAAAGTTGGTTTCCAATTAAAAAAAATAAAAAATATTTCAATCACATCAGACATCAGTCCAGAGCACCCACTGCCATTTTTATGCACCCCAGTTCCTATGTTTTCACGCATAGTTGAGTTGTCTAACCTTGTTTCCACATCATAGGTATGGCTTTTTAGCTGCAATTCTTCCATGAAGACCATTTTTGGCCAGACTTCTCTGGAAAATAGATGGGTGTACCTGGGTTCCACTGGTTTACACCAGCTCTGTGCTGATGGCACTGCTGGATATCTTCCATTTTCAAAGATAAGTAATGATGTGTCTTTCATTTGCTGCATTAAGTTTCCTTGAAAGAGCTTAAACAGCACATCTTGAAACCCCAGTCATTTTTAAAACCTTTGCCTGGGAAAGACCTTGCTGATGCAGTATAAATACTAAATACCTTAAAGGGTAAGTTCACCTTTACAGAAAAATCTGTAAGGTGAACTTACACAGGTACCCCTCTTTTCTCCCCCCCCCCCAGGTCACGCTTGCCTGGACCACGGCAATCTCCGGTTCTAAGCCCCGGTATATCCACACCAGGAGTATATCTGCTTCGAAATCCCCTGAGCTGAATGTCCAAAACGTCCCTCGTCAGGAGGGATGTTTTGGAGCATTGTAATTGGTCAGCGCAGACCAATCAGCAGCCGCATAGCCTGTCCTGTCAGCTATGCAGAAGACACGTGGATGCAGAGAGGTCTTCTAAGCCCCGGACTCTGGTTCTAAGCCCGCAGATATACTGGGGATTAGAACCAGAGATTGCCGTGGTCCAGGTCAGCAGGACCGGGGGGGGGGGGGGGTGAGGAGAGGGACCTGTGTAAGTTCACTTCACAGATTTGTCTATAAAGGTGAACGTACACTTTAACTCTGGTTGCTGTGCTCAGTCTTGCCATGTTATATGAGCTGTGGCATGAAACTGTCCTCACCTTAGTAGCAGAGTTTGGCTGTTCCTCAGTTGTACCCAGTTTTATGCCTCTTGCACAGCTGTTTCTGTTTCAGTTGATGACTGTGTTTTAACCTACATATGAAATTGATGATCATTAGCACCTGCTTGGTATGAATGATTAATCATACACCTGACACTAATCATATGAATTCTCTGGATGTTTAGGTGTACAAAGTGTAAGAATAGTTGTTGGTTTTAAGCCAAAAGATAGTCACACCAAATATTGATTTGATTTAGATTTTTCTTCTTTTCGCTCACTTTGTATTTTTATTAAAATTTATATTTTTAAAAGCATTCTTACTTTTTTTTTAACAGAAAATGTTATTGAGTACAAACAACACAAAACACAGCATCGTATGAGCAATTATTTCCAGCTGCATGATAAAAACCTTACATAAGGAAGATATCAAAAGTATACATTTACCCTGAGCTCAATAGTAGCTGGTATATAGCATTTAGCATCAAAATACTGAATAAGGAGCACAACAGTAGATCATGTCTGTATGACTCTTAATGGGTCTCATATTGCAAATACCATAAGAATAAAAGAAGGCATACGGGGGGGGGGGTGATGAGGAGAGGAAAGATGGAGGAGGGAAAGAGAAAGAGGGAAACAGGTTGGGGATTGGATAGAAGGGGGGGGGGGTAAATGGCAAAGTAGAGGTCAATGGACACAAAACTAAAAGAAGTACCCAGTGGATGAGTGGATGCATCCAACCTGACAACGAGTCTGGCCGCATGCATCAATCCAATCTGACCAAATAATAAAGTTTAAAATGTTCAGGAACACCAATCCTCAACCCGAATGCGGGAGGTATTTTTTGGATACCTGAGGGGTTCGCTTGGACAAAAGATGCCACCACACTCTCAATGCGTAAGAAGTAGGATTTAGGGATGTGTGTCGGGGTATTCTGAAAGAAGTACAAAACTGTAGGTAGATATATAATTTTCAGTAATTTTATGCACCCAACCGGGGTCAGTGGAAAGTTGTGGCAAACAGCACACTTTCGGGTGCAGGGGGGGTACACATTTTGCTCTACATAGACCTCAGTAGTCCCACTCATTTTCACTCCCAGGTAGGTAAACTCTTCCACCCATGTTCGAGGTGTTTGTGAATTTATGGGGGAAACTGATGGGTGTAACGAGAACAGTACCGACTTATGCCAATTAATACAGATACCAGGGTATCGACTGAACTGATCAAAAAGGGCCAACACCGCGCAAAGAGATGAAGAGGCATCCGCAAGATTTAGCAGGGAGTTGTCGACATACAGCGACAGCTTTTCTTCCATTGGTCCCACCACTATGCCTCTAACCTCCGGGTCTGCCCTTAGGAAAATAGGCAATGGTTCCAGGGCCAAGGCGAACAGTCCCGGGGAAAGTGGACAGCCTTGACACGTCCCACATCCTAGAGGAAAATATTTAGAGAGGCTGTCATTAGTACAAACTCACGCCTGAGAGTTAGCACAAAGTAGCCCAAACCCAAATTTGGCATAAACCCCATCTGATTGGAATGAATCAGTGCTGTCATGACCATATTTAATGGATTGGCTAGGATCTTGGAGAGCAATTTGGCATCCACATTTAAAGGGGAAATGGGGCGATAAGATGAACAGTTAGAGGGGTCCTTCCCTAGCATAGGTATCACTACTATCACCGCCTCACTCATGGAGCCAAGTAGCTTCTCCATCTCCAATGATCCCACCAGTACTGCCTGTATGTGGAAGTGCTGAGGGTATCAGAATATATAAATTGGTGCCTTCGTCCCATCAAGTATTGTATAGAAGGAAGAGGCTTAAATGGACTATGTGGGCACCATATGTGAGACCGATGTACAGTCAAGGGTATAAGTATAAAAGGTTTTTATTCCACAAATATAAAACAAGTTTACCATGTACATGTTTATAGATTAAAAAATCGTTTTGTGACAAACATAAAACCACTCATATAGGCATACCATTGTTGCCAATGGAATGTCATACATATACAGTAGCATAGTATACAAGACTCAACATGTTTCACGTTTTATGATTCCGTAGAATTCGCTTCTTCGGGAGCTAGATAACAAGCAATATTTTTCAGTAGATAAATATGAGTTTTGTCACGTGGCTATAAACAAAAAAACAACATGATTAATGTAAAATAGGAAAATGTGGATATATACAATTATATTTTACAATAAAAACATGTATCCATTACATGAACCATATTTTACATTAATCATGTTGTTTTTTTGTTTATAGCCACGTGACAAAACTCATATTTATCTACTGAAAAATATTGCTTGTTATCTAGCTCCTGAAGAAGCGGATTCTACGGAATCATAAAACGCGAAACATGTTGAGTCTTGTATGCCAGTACTGCCTGTAATCTAGGGGCCATGTTTTCCGCACACCAGGGATCTTTTAATCGGAGAGTTCAAATCCCTGTGTTTTCAAGGAGAAAATGTTAAGGGAAGACATAACTATGTGACTTCAATTTGTCAGGAGGAACAAACCAACTAGTTGCTACTGGACTATGCCCCCAGACCCGGGGCAGGCAAGTAAGGCAATAAGGTGTCAGTATATTAGTAGAATCAGTATCAAAAATAGACAGCACCATGCAGCACATTTGGTCAAATCAAATCTAATAAAACAAACCCAAACAAAACAACATTCCCCTCCCCTACCCCACCGCCCTCCTGAAACTGAGGAGGGTTTGCAACCCCAAAACTCTGCAAGCATGCCAGCTGCATAGGGAGGTTAGTGTGCAAGAGGCAAATTGTACCATGCAGTCAAGTCAGTCAGAAGCAAGGGAGATATATCGGTTAGGATACAATGGTGTAGATTACCCGGTAAACCGGGGGCACATCACTTAGAGACCAGTCATACAGTAACCCCAATGGGAAACAGTGGGTAAGTTTAGGCCAAGAGAGAACCAAAAAAGTGGCGTAGACTAAAAGCAATCAAACAGTCCCACAATCATAAAGGCTTTGGCTGTACAGCGTCCTTAAGAACCGGTGTAAAAACATCAGAAGTAACAGGGGAAAAACTCTTCACTGGTGTACGAATCCTAGGAGGGTTATTCATAGGAGTGTAGGCAATCAGCTTACTTGCGGGCAGTTTTAACCCAGGAGACGGCTTCCCTTGTGAAGTAAAGAACAGCACACGGCCGCCATCTTG
The DNA here is from genome assembly GCA_029206835.1 of Rana muscosa. NCBI lineage: Eukaryota > Metazoa > Chordata > Amphibia > Anura > Ranidae > Rana > Rana muscosa. The sequence goes on from CM055118.1 coordinate 727,867,187, forward strand.
TACACAAAGCTTGGCAGGGAAAAGCATGCTATATTTGAATCCCTTCTCACACAGCTTGACTCGGACCTGGTCAAAGGATTTCTGTTGGTGTTGAGTTTTCACGGTGTAGTCTGGGAATATAAGCAGTTTCAAATTTTTGAATTTCAACTCACCTTGGTTGCAGGCCTTGCGGAGCACTGTATTTGGATCCTGATAGGAAGGAGCAAAGAACACCATTCAGGTGAGTAGATCCAGGTGAATCAATGATTGAGTTGAGTTGAAGGACTCTCCCGCTGTACAAACTGCAAAAAGGAAGGAACGTCTGCACACCAAGATAACGGATATGAGTCCTTTATTCTTTATTCTTGATCCATAAAACAAAGTGACACACCACATGAAGAAAGGCAATCAAGGCTGACGCGTTTCAACAGAATCATGTGCTTAATCATTCCCAGTCCCAATAGTGCAGTAACTTGAATATCAATGTGCGCGGGTGGCCCCCGGAGTGACTCTAGCCGGCGGCATGCGGTGGGCATGTTCAATGGCAAACTGTGATGAAAAATTTGCTCTGGGCTCGACCCCTCAGCTCCCTCAGGCAATCCGATAATCCTAAGATTATTGCGGCGGTTGCGTATTTGATTATCCTCAACTCCAGACACCCTCCTCTCCACCTTTGTGACCCGCTCACAAAATCGATCCATGTCTCGGTGAATAAGCCCTACATCTGCCTGTACCAGGTCAATTTTAAAAGTAAGAATTGTCTGGCATGTGGAGATAGAAAGCATTCTTACAGAATTTCTTCACATAAGCCTAAAACTTAATAAGATATATATAATTTTTAGAGCATTCTTACTTTATACATATTTATGCTATGACGATTGTCTGCCCATAAAACAGCTATGCCTATAGAACACTTAAGCCGCGTACACACGTTAGGTTTTACCGATGAAAACAGTCCGATGGACTTTTTTCATCAGACAAATCGATCGTGTATGGGCCCCATCGGTCTTTTTTTCCATCGGTGTTTAAAAATAGAACATGTTTTAAATGTATCCGATGGTTAAAAACCGATAGAAAATTACTATCGTCTGTGGGGAACTCCATCGGATAAAAAACCCAAGCATGCTCAGAATCAAGTCGACGCATGCTCAGAAGCATTGAACTTCATTTTTCTCGGCTCATCGGAGTGTTTTACGTCACCGCGTTTGGAACGGTCATTTTTTTGACTGATGGTGTGTAGGCAAGACTGATGGAAGTCAGGTTCATCGGTTTTCCGATGGAAAAATCAATCGGTTTAAAGACCATAGGAAATCCGATCGTGTGTACAGGGCTTTAGGGTATCAGTGTATGCATTTCTTGAACATATGATTATTGGATATTGTGTTTAATGGTGTTTGAACTTGTAATGCGCTGCATTGTCACGTGAAATTGGAATGTTGCTTAAAAGATAAGAGCTTGTCACGGGTCATTTCTCCCCCTTAACTGTCCCCATGACCCACCACTGTTCCCTCCTGATCCCCACAAGGAAAAGCTGCCTGCCCAGCCGTCTTTCTGTATCACTTGAGCTGCACAGAGAGCCTACCACTCCACATGACCAACATGCAAGGCACCAGGTTGTCCTCCCCTCTTGTGACATTGCTGCCTATGTGGACCTTAGCAGAGAGCCAGATTACACAGGACATCTCCAAAGACCCTGCCTCCCTCTGGAAGTGCTACACCAGACCTCATTGGGCTGATCATCTCCTCTGATGACCCTTTCGTCTGCTGACCACCCTGTGTGGATTGTCCTCCACTGAGGCTGTGCCTTATTGCTTCTTGTTGATTGTTGTGCCCCAGATAGCTGCTCTGTGACTCTGGACTTAATATTTGCTGAACTATATTACTGCCTGCCTCTTGCTATGTCCAGTGCCAGATTGTTGCCCAGGACTTGCTCCTTGCTGTGCCTATATTGCTGCCCTATAAGCTTACCCCCTTTACAGTCCCTCTGTTTTTTGAATCCCTCAATATTAAACCCTTTGGCCAAGGGTCCTAAACCACTCTTGATCTCTGTGTGTGTTTTGTTTTGCCCAAACCTCAGTCACAATGCACTCGTTTGTAAACAAAAAACAAAGTGCACTTGATCTTGCTCTACCTTCCCACTAAGCTAAACTAGCCCACTTTTCTCCTCTCCACATGAATACTGAGGATTTGTGCATGCAGCCTCAGATGTTTCCTTAAGTATTACCAGCAGATTTGTAATGCACTGAGTAGTAGATTACAATTAGTGTTCTATAGTACTATCTACCAAGGCTTAAATTTATCAAGAAGCATGCATCTGGAGAGGGGACTGGTGGCCTAGTTTGCTTGAAAGAGCACTTTCTTTAATAAAGTACTGTACATTGTACTGAAACTTGTTGAAAATGTTGGCACTCCTCTTCAGAATGTAACATATGCAGAGATTCTAATTTTAATATTTTTGTTATAAATAGATAACACCATTCTCTCATTACACTGGACACTAGTCCCACAAACAAAGCATAGAAAATAGAATCTCCATGGTTTAAGGCCTGGTGAGCAACCAAAGAGAGCCATTCAGAAGTGTAATATCAGCTGTCCTGTAAGTAAAAGTAAATGCAGGTATGTTGCACATAAGCATGTTCTACAAACAGTCACCAATCAAATTTCTGTGGTGATGGTCCAAAAGAAGCCACTCCTCCAAAAGTACTTCCTTGATGTTAAAGATTACATCGGCTGGTTTCAGCAATCAGGGGGCTGCATACTTGTGCCATGGGTATACCAGCCCCCATGCCTGGAGTGACTAGCTAGTGTCAATATGGGCACAATTTTTTATTTTTTTGCTATAAATATTTTAAAAAAAGAGTGTCACTGCTACTGTAAGGTCCCTTTCACACACACGTGTCCATTTTGATGGACTCCACTTGCTCAGCAGGGATCGCTCTGTTGATTCCCGCTGAGCCGGCGGATGACAAGTTTGTCTCTGCTCACTGTGCAGGGATGGACCTGTCAGAGCTCCGCTCTCCTCTATGGGGGATCGGATTAAAACCAGCCTCAATGGTCCGCATGTGTGAAAGGGCATAACACTAAAGAGAAACTCTGGTACATTCATTTTAAGATAAAGTATTTTACCTGATCTATTAGGAGTTGTAGTGTAGTGTCTATTTATTAAGAAAAATAGGATTTTTATAACAGCTTACCTGTAAAATCCTTTTCTTGGAGTACATCACGGGACACAGAGCGACATAGTCATTACTAATGGGTTATATAGATACCTTCAGGTGCTGGCACTGGCAACTTCCAAAACCGGAAGTACCCTCCCCTATATAAGCCCCTCCCATCCGGGAGCACCTCAGTTTTGTAGCAAAGCAATAAGTGTCCCCAAAGAGGGGTGGGAGCTCTGTGTCCCGTGATGTACTCCAAGAAAAGGATTTTACAGGTAAGCTGTTATAAAAATCCTATTTTCTTTCTCGTACATCACGGGACACAGAGCGACATAGTCATTACTAATGGGATGTCCTAAAGCAATGCCCAACGAGGGGGGGGATACACCATACATAAGCTGAGCGCTATCAGACATGAGGATCTTTTGCGGCCTGCAACACACTGCGCCCAAAGGCGACATCCTCCTGACTTCTAACGTCCACCTGGTAGAACCTAGTAAACGTGTGTACTGAAGACCATGTTGCGGCCTTACAGATTTGAGCCAGGGAGGCCTGGTGATGCACTGCCCATGAAGTTCCAACTGCTCTCGTGGAGTGCGCCCTAACTTTGAACGGAGGCGGTCTCCTTCTCAAGCCATAGGCTTGCATTATGACCTGTCGAATCCACTTGGCTAAAGTAGATTTTGACGCTGCCTGACCCCTTCTGGGGCCTTCCGGCAGAATAAACAAAGTATCCGTTCTGCGAATCTGAGCAGTGGCTTTTAGATAAGCTTTAACTGCTCTTACTACATCCAAAGAATGCAATAACTTTTCCTCTACCGAAGTAGGTTTGGGGAAAAAAGAAGGAAGAACCACATCTTGGTTCAAATGAAACCTCGATACCACCTTAGGAAGAAAGGCTGGATGAGGACGTAACACTACTCTGTCCTTATGGATAACCAGATATGGCTCCCTACAGGACATAGCTGCTAATTCCGACACTCTTTTAGCCGAACAAATGGCTACTAGAAAAATCAATTTCCTGGTGAGAAGAACCAAAGAAATATGCTGTAATGGTTCAAATGGTTGTTTCTGTAGAACCGACAGAACCAAGTTTAGATCCCATGGACATATGGGAATATTAACCGGAGGACTAATACGCATCACTCCTTGTATAAAGGCTTTGACTAGTGAATGCAAAGCCAAGGGCCTTTGAAAAAATATTGACAAGGCCGAAATCTGACCCTTGATAGTACTCAAGGCAAGCTTCCTATCTACAGCCCATTGTAGGAAGTCCAGAATCCTACCTATTACGTATTTACGTGGATGCCATTTCTTGGCCTCACACCAGGCGATGTACGCCTTCCAGATTCTATAGTAGATCTGCCTGGATACCGGCTTCCTGGCATTGATCATGGTAGATACCACAGCATTAGAGAGCCCTCTCTTTTTTAGAATGTGGGCTTCAATAGCCAGGCCGTCAAACCTAGGGCTGGTAAGGAAGGGTGGTATATCGGTCCTTGTGAAAGCAGGTCCGGACGATGTGGGAGGGTCCAAGGACTCCCCACAGACATCTTTACAATCTCCGCGTACCATGCTCTTCGGGGCCACGCTGGAGCCACCAGAATCACTGGTTTCTTTTCTACCCTGATTCTGCGGAGTAATCGAGGTAACAATTGTGGCGGTGGGAATGCATATATCAGCTTGAACTGATCCCAAGGGAACACTAGGGCATCCGAGCCGCAAGCTAGGGGATCCCTTGTCCAAGAGATAAACCTGTCCACTTTTGCGTTGAATCTGGATGCTAGCAGATCTACATCCGGTGTTCCCCACCGCTGACATATTGTCCGGAAAACCTCGGGATGAAGGGACCATTCCCCTGGGCATAATTGTTGGTGACTTAGAAAGTCCGCCTTCCAATTCTCCACTCCTGGAATGAATACCGCAGATATGGCTGGGACATATCTTTCTGCCCATCTCAGGATGTAATTTACTTCCCTCTGGGCTGCACGACTCCTGGTGCCCCCCTGATGATTGATATATGCCACTGCTGTGGCATTGTCTGATTGAATTCTGACAGGGGACCCTTGGAGTTTGGATGTCCATGCTACTAGGGCATACCGGGCTGCTCGTATCTCTAAGAGATTGATGGGCAGGGCCTTTTCCGCATCCGACCATCTGCCCTGGAGAGACCATTGCTCCAGTACTGCTCCCCAGCCTATAAGGCTGGCATCTGTAGTGACCACCTTCCAAGAAATCGGACTGAAGGATTTCCCTCTTTCCAGATTCTGGGGAACCAACCACCAGCGGAGGCTCTTGCGAACGGAAGGGGACAAGGACATTGGTAAGTCCAGAGCCTGAACTTTTTTGTTCCAGGCTGACAGTATGGCCCTTTGCAAATTCCTTGAATGGAATTGATCGTAGGGTACTGCTTCGAATGATGCCACCATTTTTCCCAGCAGCCTCATGCACAGGCGTATGGATGGCTGTCTTTTTGAACCCACTAAGTGGATCAAATCTCTCAAAGACGACCCCTTTTCTTGAGGCAAGAAAATTTTTCTGTGGTCTGAATCCAGCCTTAGCCCCAAGTATTCCAGACTTTTGACTGGTTTTAGGGCTGACTTGTCTCGGTTGATAATCCAACCGTGATATTCCAGAAACTTGATTGTCTCGTGAACAACCACTTCTAGTTTTTCCACTGAGTGGTCTATCAGCAACAAGTCGTCTAGATATGCCATTATCGTTACACCTCGTGTTCTTAGATTGGCCAATAATGGGGCCAGAATTTTTGTGAACACTCGTGGTGCTGTGGCCAGACCGAAGGGTAAGGCTCTGAACTGAAAAATGGCGCCCTTCTACCGCAAAGCGTAGAAATTTTTGGTGGGCTGGAAAGATGGGAATGTGCAAATAAGCATCTTTGATGTCGATCGAGGCTAACCATTCCTCCCCTTGTAGGGCAGTGGCCACCGACCGGATCGACTCCATCCGGAAAGTCCTGATATGTAGGAATTTGTTTAGCCCTTTTAGATTTAATATGGGCCTCACGTCCCCGTTTGGCTTCGGGACTGTAAAGAGGTTTGAGTAAAACCCGAACCCCATTCTTCCAGGGGAACCTCTATAATTACTGCTTGGAGCAATAATTGTTCTAGTGCCAACAGGAGGGATCCTCTCTTCTGGGGATCCCTTGGCACGTTTGACCCTATAAAGTGGGAAGGAGGGGAGTCTTTTAACTCCAATTTGTATCCCAGATTTACTGCGGAGAGCACCCATCTGTCTCTGATCGTGTCCCGCCAGGTCTCTGTGAACAACTGAAGTGTTCCCCCCACCCGATTGAGTGGGGGCAACCCTTCATGCATTTGACTTTGGGGGAGGTTTTGTACCTCTCCTGCTCCAGGGCTTCTTGTTACCCTGCAATTGTCCCTGATTTTTACCTCCGGGATTTGACCGAGGAGGCCGTCGGAACTGTTTCACAGCCGATGTCCTAGGGACTGGAGAAGCAGGCCTCTTAAAAGAGGGACCTCTAACTCTGTTTTTAACCGGCAAAAGTGTACTTTTACCGCTGGAAATTCTCTGGATATATTTGTCCAGGTCTTCCCTGAATAAGCGTTCACCATGAAATGGGAAGCTGACCAGCAATTTTTTACAGGGAGCTTCAGCAGACCAGTTTTTGAGCCATAAAAGCCTGCGCATATGTACTACAGACAGCGTAAGGCGGGAGGCCTGATGGATTGAATCCTTTATAGCGTCCACCGCAAAGCATAAGGCTCTAGGTAGATCAGCTAGGGCAAGAGCCTGCTGATCTGGCAAGTCCCTTAAGACCTGTTTCAACTGATCCTTCACTGCTTGGCAGACCCCAATAGCTGCCACTGCTGGTTGTGTCGCCAATCCTGCTGTAGAAAAAGCAGATTTTAATAAGGACTCTAATTTTTTATCTATTGGGTCCTTGAACATTTGGACATTATCCACTGGACATGTCAGTGATTTATTCACACAAGAGATGGCTGCGTCCACTGTAGGGACCCTCCATTTTTTGATGAACTTATCCTCCATGGGATAGACCACTTGAAATCTCTTGGGAGGAGTAAATATTTTATCAGGATGCTCCCAATCCTGGTAAATGAGCCCTTCCAGTAAAGGATGGATCGGAAAGGAACAAACAGTCTGGGGAGCTTTTAGCGACCCCAACGAGGAGACAGAAGTGGATGATGGCTCCGCAAGGGGCATTTTAAATGCTGATCGGACCATATTAGTCAGGGACTGAACCCATAACCTTTCAGCATGTGATGCTGAGAATGGCTCTTCCACTGTTGATTCTTCTACAACAGAATCGACCTCATCCTGATCCCCTTCAGGCAGGTCGATCCCTGTATGGGACTGTTGCTCTGCTAACAGGCACTCTGAGGGAGGAGACGGAGATCGAGCGCTTTTTTCCTGTGACAGGGAAGCAGCGATCAATGCTGACAATCTCTCTTCCAGCCCTCCCAGAGCTGAGGAAAAAACCTCCTCTGTTACATACACAGGAGCAGGTGAACTGAGGACAGCCACAGTACCAGGTACTCCTGAGGGTGGTCTACGGTCACTAACCTCTGATTCTTCAGGGGAGACTGGTGCAGCCGAAGCATGCCCAAGATCCTCAGAGCCCGATGGAGACCCCCTATGCTTCCTGGAACTTTTAGTCCCGGAGTTTTTAGACGGCATTATTCCTAAGCCCAAAGCTGAGGTATTCCAGCCGAAATACACCACTTACTGACAATAGTCTAGCACAAATGCTGCTATAAAAACAGTTGGTGTCTACTAATGTGCCTTTCTATGGGGATGCCTGCATCAACCGCTTGCTGTATGCCTTTTTTAAATGTTGCCAGCTCTGTCTCTGCACTCCATAGCCAGCTCACAACACATAATTGTGGTTTTTAACATGCTGGGATGCCCGCACATGCGCAGAAGCGCTGCGGCGCGCACAGAGCGTCATCCCCCAAGCTCCGCCCCCTTTCCCGGCTCACCTCTATATATAGAGGCGCGTGGCCACGTGCGCCTTCGGCGCTAATTTTGAAAAGGAAACCAGGGACAAGAGCCAGGGCCCCTTTTGCCGCAGGCCGGGGGATGGACGAGCATTGCAACATGGCAGAGGAAGCAGTTTCCCACAAGAGAACTCACCATCTGCCTGGACTTGCTCTGATAAAAAGAAACTAGTCCACATGACAAGAAACGTTCCACAGCGGCCTCTAGTGGATTAACACAGGTACCGCAGTCTAATATATTAAATATATATATATATATATATATATTTTTTTTTCTTGACCACTATTAAAATTATTACATTTTTTAGTAGTTACAGGCATGCACAGATATTAGCGGGAATACCGTTAGGTAACAGACAGAAAGACAAATTAGGCTTGGGGGTCCCCCAATAGAACCAAGTTCCTGGGGGCCCCCACTTACCTGTTCCCCGCCGCAGGACTTTGTTTGGTCCACAGAAGCCCAAACTTCACCTATCACGGCAGGCATTGTAATTAAACCTTCAGGGACCGGGTTCCCAAGGATTCCACTCCCCTGGACCTGTATAGCACCCTGCACAGAAAACATCTTGGTCATGGGTATGACCAGAGCTCTGGATCCCAGGGTCCAGCTCTCCTAAGAGAAGCATTACAGGCAAAACCTTGCTCTTCTCTGCAAGGCCCGGGTACCGACCGTTTAGCTATGAAGCTTTTTTGGTCGGATCCGGAATAGCTTACTGAGGCCCAAAAGAACCTGTACGCAAGCTCAGTGAAAAACACATGTTTCTTCTTGGCCAACACCTTAGACACTGGCAAAAAACTGAGGTGCTCCCGGATGGGAGGGGCTTATATAGGGGAGGGTACTTCCGGTTTTGGAAGTTGCCAGTGCCAGCACCTGAAGGTATCTATATAACCCATTAGTAATGACTATGTCGCTCTGTGTCCCGTGATGTACGAGAAAGAAATACTTGATATTAAACACACACTGTTTAATTTACAGCATATTATTCCTTCTCTTTCTGTATGTGGATGCTGGCACTGTAATGATTTTATTTAAAACAAATCTACCGTACATACTCAAGTATAAGCCGACCCGTGTATAAGCCGAGGTACCTAATGTTACCACAAAAAACTGGGAAAACTTACTGACTCGAGTATAAGCCGAGGGTCAACAATGCCTCACTGTTCCCATCCTTACTGTGCCCATCCTCACTGTTCCTCACTGTTCCCATCCTCACTGTTCCTCACTGTTCCCATCCTCACTGTTCCTATCCTCATTGTTCCTATCCTCACTGTTCCTATCCTCACTGTTCCCTAGCTCACTGTTTAAATTTAACATTGTAAATAGTACCTGAAAAAAAGTTGAGAGGCTGCGGCGTCCATCGTTTAAATCCCGCAGTCTCTTCCTGGTCCCTTCCGTGATAGGCGATTCTCAGCAGACACTCTCCGCCTATCACGAACGTTCTCTCATCCTCACCCATCCCAGCAGACACTGTGTTCGGTGTTCCGCCAATCACAGACGTCTGCTGGGAAACTGAGGATGAGTGGGGTGTAATTTACCACTGTGTATAAGCCCACATGTGTGACTCTATAGTCACATGGGCTAATCAGATTTGATAGGGAGGAGTACAGGGTAAAAAATACACTGAAAACTTAGCACACACTGCTCTGAAAAATCCCCAATTGCAGTGGAGACATGGACAAAAGGGGAGACAGAGAACAGCAGGATCAACCAGGTTTTTTTTTTGCAAAAAACAGAAAATGTATCCTATAGTGATTGAGTGAGCATAAACAGCATGTAATACAGCAGTGGTCATCAACCCTATCCTCAGGGCCCACCAACAGGCCAGGTTTGCAAGATAACTGAAATACATCACAGGTGATATAATTTGCTGCTCAGTGATTGCAGTATTCTAGTCTGCATCTTCCCAAGGTAATACATAAAACCTGGCCTGTTAGTGGGCCCTGAGGAAAGGGTTGATGACCACTGTAATACAGCATTTATTGATAGTTTTTTTTTAATGATGTGGGATAATGAAACTTTAAACAAGAAATGTAGATATTTGTATAACTATGGGTGTTAATTGAGACTGAAACTTTAAATATATTTTCATAGTTTTTAATTATTATCCTTTTTTTTTAACAATCAGGAGTGCTTTATTGAAGCTTAAGTACAGTACAGTAGGTCATCAATACAGACATTTCGTCAAGTACAAAGGAAAAAAATAGAGAATAAGAAAGGGCACACTACGTTCGCATAATACATCACATGGTATGTACACTGCTCCAATTCAACATTGTATCTATCAAATCGAGACACTCTGCAAGTACAAAATTGTAAAAAAAAAAAAGGAAAGAAAAAGAGATATAGACCCAAAGGGGAAAGGGACACAGAAAAGACAGGATAGCCTGAGCTCAATTCCCCAGGGGAAGGGGGGGGAGGGGAGGGAGAAAGAGAGGGAGGGCAGGGGAGGCGAGGATGGGAAGGGGGGGGAGAAAAGATGGGGCGGCAAGGAAGGCAAACAAGGAGGGAAAGGATCATAGTCAGGTACAACCAGGGACTCAGAATGCTGTGCAGGCCAACCAGACTTTGTCATATTTCCAGGAACATCCACGACTAATGTATGTCAATTTGTAAAGAGGCAGAGCCGCATTAATTTTGTTTTCCCAGGAGGACAAAGAGGGGGGGGGGGGTAGAGGAAGTCCACTTACATAAGATTTCCTTTTTGGCATAGAAGAGAAGATAAGAGATCAACAATTTACTGTGATGGGACCTTTGCTCATCATCAATGACACCCAGCAGGGCTAGTTCAGGCGTCATAGGAACAGCCAGCTCCAGTCTGACATTCAGTTGTTCAAATACCCCTGACCAGAAGGATGCCAGAGCAGGGCACGTCCAGAACATATGTATATAGATGCCCTGGATCGTCCGACACCGTGGGCATTGCGGGTCCCTATCCGGGTAAATTCTGAATAAACGTACTGGGGTAAAGTAAACTCTGTGAAGGAATTTGGTTTGTATAAGCTTGTCTCCCGCAGAGACAACTAGCTTGGGGCCCCGCTCCAAACAATCCTCCCAATCCTCCCTCTCAAGTGCTGGTATGTCCGTCCTCCAAGCCTCCCAGAGCCTATTCATCTTAAGGGAATCAACGGGAAGCAAAAGAGCAGAGAGAGGCTTCTGTAGGCCATCACAGGACAATAGGTCTTCCACCGGGTCTAATTGAAGACATGGGGGTGTGGGAAATTGGGCCCTAGCAGCGTGACGAAGTTGGGCATAACGGAAATACATCCAGCCGGGTAGGCCAAACGTCTGGGTTAGTTGGAAAAACGTCAGCAAGACCCCTGCCGGCCTGATATCTCTTAAAGTCTTGATGCCGTATTTCGCCCACACCTGAGGATCCGGTATGGTTCAAAAGTGAGGCAGATTAGGATTTCCCCAGAGGGGCTGGACCGGAGACCAGCGCCCCACCTGGGAGAATCTGTGCCGTGCCGCCACCCACACCTTAAGCGTCGCCCTGGTCGGGGCCGGAAGGTTCTCATAAGCTCTCGGTCCTCTATAAGCTAAGTTTTGAAGCGCCTGCAGGGAGCCCAGCCGGGCCGCCTCCACACAGACCGCTGCATTGGAGCGACGAGCCCCAAACCACCAATACGCAGTGACCAACATAGCTGCCCAGTAATAGACCCGGAAATTTGGAAGGGCCAAACCCCTCAGGTGAGTCGGTGACTGTAGGGTAGTTTTCGCTAGTCGTGGGACGCACCCACTCCAGATAAAGTAGATAACACACTTGTCCACCTCCCGAAAGAAGGCCGCCGGAATCCATACCGGGCTATTCCGAAAAAGATAATTGAACTTGGGTAAGATAATCATCTTTAAGATGTTAATACGACCTATCAAGTTCAGCGGAAGGCCAGACCAGGATTGACACCGTTCCTTCAGAAGCTGGAGCAAGGGGAGTATATTAAGTGAATAATATCGGGAAGGAGTCCTAGCAACTCTTATCCCAAGGTACCTGGATTCGTCAACCCACTGCAACAGTGTGGGATTGGGCAGAGTCTGAACATGATCGTCAAGGGGAAAAAGGACTGACTTCGTCCAGTTAATACGGATACCCGACATGGACCCAAATTTATCAAACAACTCCAGGGCGGCAGTCAGGGATGGGCCCGCATCATTCAGATATAGAAGGGCATCATCCGCATAGAGGGATAATTTCTCCTCCAAATTACCGATCTGTAACCCCCTGACCTCCAGAGACTCCCTGACCAAAATTGCCAGAGGTTCCAGTGCCAGAGTGAACAGACCGGGGGACAAGGGGCATCCCTGACACGTGCCTCTGTGCAAAAGGAAGGAGTCAGAAATCCAGTCATTAGTACGCACCCTGGCCCTCGGGGCCCTGTAGAGCAGCTGGATCCAGTGCATAAAGCTGGGGCCAAATCCGAAGTGTCGCAGCACACCTGTCAGGAACTTGGTAGGAGGCCAAGATGCTAGGAGGGCTCCCCTTGTGGCCGAGCGCAGCACACCACTGGAGGTGACACAGCAGGTGTGGTGCCCACAGAAGCACGGGTGCCTGGTACCTGGAACTGGAGACAGGCGTGCTTGGATGGTCCAGGAAGCAGGGACCGGTGGACAGACTCGATAACGGAGTCAGGAGCCAGGCCAGGGGTCAGCACAGGAAGTCAGTCCAGGATCAGATGCAGGAAGCAGGCAAGGGAAGTCAGATGCAAGCCAAGGATCAAGCCAGGTGGTCAGAAGGATCAGGTCAGGACAAGCCGAGTCGGTACACAGATCAGGAACAGCAGATTCACAGGACACAGGAACGCAGACAAGCTGAAGATACACCAGCGATGTGCCACTGTCAGCAGTGAGTTTAAATAGGCCGGGCATCCATCACGCCGGACGTGCGCCATTGCGCATGTGCGTGCGCATCGTCACGGCGCATGTGCGTGCGCATCGTCACGGTGCCACGCCTCCGCCTAGTCCCGGCGCGTGCCTGCCCAACCATGGTGCCGTGCATCCTTGTGCGCGCATGCACATCAAAGCGTCTATTTCCCTGATAACACCCCAAAGATATTCCCACCCCACTGAATCAAATGCCTTTTCGGCATCCAGGGAGGCAATCACCCGAGATCCGGCATTGTCATGGGTTATGGCCAGGTTTAGGAACAGACGCCTGATATTAATGTCTGTACCCTTACCCGGCATAAATCCAGTCTGATCAATGTGTATCAATGTAGAGATTACCGACGACAGGCGGGTGGCCAATATCTTCGCTAATATCTTCGCATCTACATTGAGCAGCGAAATGGGCCTGTACGACGCACAGTCCTGGGGGTCCTTACCGGGTTTGGGGATCAGGACAATGATGGCTTCTTCCATAGACTCGGGCAAAATATCATTCTCCCAGAGTCCAGAGAAAAGGATTTTAAGTCTAGGGGCAAGGAGATCAGCATGCTGAGAGTAGGACTCCGTAGGCAAGCCATCTGCACCTGGGGTCTTACCACTCTGTAGACCCCCGATCGCAGCTTGAACCTCCTCCAGAGATATATCCTCCTCTAATTGTGTCCTATGCTCCTCCGACAAAGTAGGAAAGGGGATAGCATCCAAATAGTCCTGTAGTTCAGATGGAGAAAAATAGGCCCTAGAGGAGTATACCCCTTGAAAAAACTCCAAAAATCTAGCGCTGATGTCCTCAGGAGACAACACCAATCATCCCTGAGTGTCCTGGACAGCAGCAATATGCATAGAAGCTGTCTGGGCCCTTGCCAGCCAAGCGAACAACCGTCCATTTTTATTGCCATGTTCAAAGTTTCTCTGCTTAGAGTACAACACTTCTTCGTCTGTTCTCCATTGTGCAGGGAGAGATCCCGAAGGGCGCTCTGCCAGCACAAGTGGGCAGCGTCACTGGGGGAGCGAATGTACGCCCTTTCACATTGTATAGCCTCCCCCTCCAGAGCCTCCAGTGACCGAGATGAGTCTCTCTGCAAGGAAGAGATCCGGGATATGTATTCCCCCCTTATCCAATATTTAAAAGTATCCCATAATGTGGCAGCATTAGTAGATTCCCCGTTTAGCATCCAATAATTGCAAATACTTTCCGCTATTGATTCCTGCACCTTCTTATCTAGTGCCCAGAACCTAGACAGATGCCAAAGTTTCAGGCTCGGGGGCCTAGCCAGGGAAACAGTAAGATGGAGAGGGGCATGATCCGAAATTCCTCAGGGTAAATGCTTGGCCTCTCTCATCCAGCATAGTGCCCCAGATGAGGCATACGCCAGGTCTATACGGGACAGGGCCTGGTAGGAGGCGGAGTGACAAGTGTACTCCCTATCCTGTGGGTGAAATTTCCGCCACACATCTGTGAGAGCAAACGTATCTGCCCAGCTTTGTAGATCTGAGGAGGGGCGGCCCACCGCATGCAGTCTGTCTAGGTCCTGTGATGGCACCATGTTAAAGTCTCAGAAGAGAAACACCTCCTGGGTGTGAAATCCCATCACTATCTGCATAATTTTAATATAAAAATTGGGCATTGGCAGGAGGAGGAAGATAGAGGCCCACCAAGACCATTTTTTTGGTATACAGTAAGACATGTATAATCACATATCGGCCCCCAGGGTCCGTCCGGACATCCAACACCTGGAGTGGGCGGGACATGCGGATCAGAATGCTAACACCCCTGGCATAGGTAGAATAGGTGGAGTGATAGTGGGTTCCCACCCAAGCCCTCCAGAGACCGAGGATTCTGTTACCCACCAAATGAGTTTCCTGGAGAATGCACACATGAGGGCTATACTTCTGTAAATATTTAAAAACCAATGACTGTTTGGTAGCCGAATTAAGGCCCCGAACGTTCCAAGAAATTAAATTAATGTTCGCCATAGATCACTGTATATAAAGAAAGGGCCACAATCCGCAGGTCCCCCCCCCCATCCAATCCACACCCAGGAGGCATAGAATCAATCCAGTATACAATCCCATGTAAGCGCAGATGATGAATATTGAGTGCAGTACCATGTACATGTAAATTAGCAATGTCAGCATTAAATTTAAGCAACTCCTTAGACAAAAAACTACAAAAAAAGTCCCCAACTGTCTGCAACGGCAGAAACTCCCCCCCCCACCCCACACTCCCAGCAATAACCGGGGATGCATCAATTCCCCCAACCCCAACAGTAACAACAGTTCAAGGAGGGCGTGCACTGAAAGCGAGCGGTATCCTCCAAAAGATCCGTAGAGATGCTGGTGAAAACTAGCATAATCAGTCTCCTAGGCAAACCCAGGGGTACATAACTTAGTTACCTGTAAAACAGTGGAACATTATAACAGTCACTTGTGCCTTATAAAAACACAGCCCATAGCAGGGCAGCAAATTGCTAATATCGCCCCTCAGACATGTTACCACCCGTCAGCCCCAAGCTCATGTTAATCAGTCATGGCCCCCAAGAACAAGTAACCATGGACGGGAGGACCAGGAGTGTGCGGCGGCGCACATAATTGCAGTGGGATAAGTGCAGGGATGGTGGGAGAGGGGCGGCAGCATATTCAGGCAGTATAATTAGTCATAGGCCAGCTCAATGTCTCCAGCAAACGGCCGCACGCCCCCAACCCACATGCAGCACCCAAAAGGTGGAGAAGCCCCCCCGGGCAATAAGAACAGTGCAACTAGTCACAGTTCTCCAGAGAGGTCACTGACATCCCAAATCCAAAAGCCCTCTTGTCGGGCAACAAACAGGTCTCAAATGTGCAACTCCATGATCCATAACACTCATAGCAAAGAGACAATGTTCTAGGGCAAAGTCACATGTTGCTAGTGCGGGCAACAATGTGGGTAAGTCTGGTGTAGCATAGCCGCGATCTACATTCTGGCATAGTCCACAGCGGCAGTATAGTCAGGCACAAGCAGGCTAAAATATACTAGGCACAAGTGAAACCAAATGGCAAGGCAGGAAGAAAGGGCAGCCGACTATCCACGGAGAGGAGGCAGCGACTCCAGCCAGGACGCAGCATCCGGGGGGGCAGTAAAAAACGTAACAGTTTCCCCATCCTGGACCCTCAGCTTGGCAGGAAAGAGAACACTATATTTGATATTCCGTGCCCGCAGCCCCACCTTCACCTGATCAAAAGACCTACGGAACTTTTGGGTCTCAGCAGAGTAGTCAGGGAAAAATAAGAGGCTGCCATTCTGGTATCTCAACTCACCCGCCCTACGAGCTGCCTGAAGGATCTCGTCCCAATCCCTAAAATTGAGCATCCGAAGGATCAAGCTGCGGGGGCGGGTCCCAGGGAGTCCCGGCGCGGGGGATTCGATGGGCACGCTCCACCGTGAAGTATGGAGAGAACTGTGCATCCGGCAGCAGGTCCTTCAGCAGGCCTTCCACAAACACCGTAGGATTCTTCCCCTTCACACCTTCCGGCAGACCGATGATCCGGAGATTGTTTCTTCTGTTCCGGTTCTCAGCGTCTTAATTATTATACTTAATGTATAACATATTAGTTTTTTGCAAAGTGAATGTATTTTAAATAAAAACAAGTGCCAGGATAGTGGAACAAAACACCAGCCTTGTGGGGTTTGTCACCTTGTTCTTCCACCATAAATTTGATATTTCAACAATTCAATGCATTAGATCACATACACATGAATGAAAGAGGAGGTGATATCAGCAAACTCTTCCTACAGTGTGAAGTCAGGAATATATATTATTTAAAGGCAACTCAAGCAGCAGGTCCAAACAAGACCTTAAAATCAGGGGTCGTGAACCCCCGGGCCCTGGCCCACTACCCGACCGTAGCGTTTTTGCAACCGGGCCACGGCGGGCGGCATGACATTTTAAGGTGGGCGGGCAGATGAGAGAAGCAGGCTGGCAAGCAGAGATGACCTAATCTCTCTCCGCCCGCCTAGCATCACAGCGTGCGGAATGTTGGAGGTGCGGCGGGGAGCAGAGAGAGGACATCATCAAATGGCATTCCTCATCTGGTGGCAGGCAGAGTGGCAAGTGGCATTCCTCATCTGGTGGCAGGCAGTATGGCAAGTGACAAGCTGCATCTGGTGGCAGGCGACATGGCAAGTGACACACTCAGGGCTCCCACTGATTCTGTATTATGGTGAGTTGAACTATTTCATTTATATTACAATGTAATATAAGAAATAATGCGCTTCAATCATTCTGACACCATACCAACCATGGTGCCATGATGATTGAAGCACGAACAGCAGAACACCAGCTATTGCCCTGATAAATTGCCTGTGAAAAATCGCTTACCCCCGTGTGTGTGTACATCACCCCCCCCCCCCCCCCTCACTGGGCCTTGGCACAATTTTCTTCCATGCAGCCGGTCCCCGGTGCCAAAAAGGTTGGGGACCATTGCCTTAAAGGAAATCTATGGTAACAGCGCACACTTCATTTTATAAGATCAGCATTGTAATAGCAAGACAAACAATAGTTATATTTGACAATCCAATATAGGCTTACTTTAAAAATCTTCATGTTGTGAGAGCTGCCTGACTGCTGGCCATCTCTTTCCACATATTCCTGAATTCCCTGCATGCTTTGCAATTTCTCCTCTGCTGTTTAATTTCAGTTTCTAAGGACTACATATACCAGGGTACCTTTGTCTGCAAGCAGTGATTCCTGTACTAACCGTGTCTCCTGAAACTTCCTCTTAGAGTACCTCTGTAATTGAAAAGACAGGCCCTAAAAAATGCATGACACATCGGTGTCTATCCACAGGGCATAGTAAATATGCAGCACAGAATTTAGGGAAGCAAATGTGCGGGGATCTTCAAAAGTAAGCTTACAAACTCATTCAGAGTAATAGGAGTAGGCTAGAAATAACTGAATACAACATGGAAATGAATATATAATTTTTCATTTTGCCCATTGACAAGCCTTTTTTTATAAAGAATACAATAAATAAGCTGGGTAGATAAAATGATGCAGTCTTGCTGAACTATATAGAGTTAACTAGGAGGTAGTTAATGGGAATGAAAATGTATGGTGGAGGACCTCTTTATACCATATGTGAAGGTACAAGATTTTTGGGCCTCGTACACACGACCGATTTTCTCGTCGTAAAAAACACGTCATTTTTTTCGACGAGATTCTTGTTAAGCTTGTCGATTTTCTCGTCAAGCTTTCTATGCGTACACACTGTCATTTCCCAATTTCCTCGTGGTTCTCTGCGCTCACGTCCAGCACGTACGACGGCACTATAAAGGGGAAGATCTTTTTTCTTGGCGCCACCCCTTGGGCTGCTTTTGCTGATCTCGTGTTACCGCGTGTGAAGTAAAAGTTTGGGAAGAGACGATTCGCGCTTTTCAGTCTTCGTACTTTTCAGATCGTTTTCTGCCGTTCAGTTTGTGCTTGTGGGTTCGTATCTTGACTTTCAGGGCGTCTAGGCAGGTCGTATCTGTTTTACAGTGCGTTCTTGCCTGTTCGTTTCTGAATTTCAGTTCGTTATTCATAGGCCTTGCTGTTCTAAAGTGCGTTCTGTTCTGTACGTTCTGATTAGACGACCGTTTCCTAGCCATGTCGCCTGGACGTTCTCGTCGTCGAGTTCGTGCTGTGTGTGCGCTTGGTGTTGGTCTGCTTGTTTTGGACCAAGACCAGTCCATGAATGGTGTGAGGAGGAGTTCATGGACCAAGAATTGGTTGCTCCAGCGGGACCAATTCTGCCACATGCCTCTGCTGCGGGAGATCGTCGAGAATAATCCTGAGGACTACAGGAATTTTCTGAGGATGTCTGACCCCGTTTTTCAGGAACTGTTGGCTTTGGTGTCCCCCTATATTACCAGGAAGGACACCGTTATGCGGGAAGCCATCAGTGCTGAGCAGAGGCTCATCGCCACGTTGCGTTACCTGGCGACAGGGAGAAGTCTTCAGGACTTGAAGTTCACCACAGGCATCTCCCCCCAGGCTCTGGGCCTCATAATCCCAGACACCTGTTCTGCTATTATACAAGTCCTGCAGGAGGACTATATTAGGGTAAGTTTTCTCCCTTCACATCACATTTTATGTATTACATGTATGCTAATGTATTGTATTTCTTTCATCCTTTCCTAATTACCATGATTGTAATATGCTGAGAATGTCCCCTTTGTCCCCATGCATGCTGGAAGTTTTTAAATGCCCCTTTTTTATCCTCCCTAAATATTTCCCCTCACTAACTTTTCCAGCAG
Organism: Rana muscosa; assembly: GCA_029206835.1. Lineage (NCBI taxonomy): Eukaryota > Metazoa > Chordata > Amphibia > Anura > Ranidae > Rana > Rana muscosa. Next base: position 727,886,471 of record CM055118.1, read on the forward strand.
GGGCGTCTGTTGCTCCAAATGTTGGGGGGTTACAACCCCAATTTCGGAAATAAACTTCCTCCTTTTTTGCTCTGTTGCCTAATAAACGCCCCCAGTTGTCCCCTCCAATGCAGCCATTTAGTCCCCTCTATTGCAGCCAGTTTCCCCCCAGCCCTGCACTTACCTTCTTGTGGTCAGCGCCATCCTTCTTCTGTCCTTGATGTCTTCTCCTTCCCTTCATGTTGCATCAGCCAATCATGTTACCATTAAACAGACTTGGTGAACATGATTGCCAGAGCTGCCTGTCAGTGTTTACACAAGGAATGCCCCCTCCTTGCGTCCCCGATTTTTCTTTGAGGAAGCCAATTACATCCCTCAGGTTGTAATTTGCAAGACTTTTTTAATACCTGTTTCTGCTCTGCAATTTTAACCCCCTAAATGACGCAATTAATCATATATCGGTCGCTTTACAAGAGGCCATCCACCTGAATAGTGTGCGGCATAGACAATACATAGGTTCATGCAACGCATGAACCTATGTATTGTTCTGAGTGATGGGCACAGGAGAGAGGGGACAGTGCTCCAGCGCCCACTCTGGACGCACCGCCACTGCAATGCTATCCTGTGGCCAAACACATCTCCCCCCCCAAAATAATTTAGTAATGGCCCATCAGAGGGGGTGATGAATATGATAAATGAGCCTTCCATTATACTTTTTTTACACACCTTAATAAACGTATAATTAGATTGATGTTGGTCTCTAATTTTTTGGTCTTGAATTTGCTTGTAATGTATGCCTTTGTTTTTCTAATATTATTTCATCTTGTTTCACTCCACAGCTTCCTTCAACGCCACAGGAATGGCAGACTGTGGCATCGGAGTTTGCCACGCGGTGGGACTTCCCCAACTGCGGTGGTGCCATAGACGGGAAGCACGTCCGCATCGTGCCGCCACCCCGTTCTGGATCCTACTACTACAACTACAAGGGGTTTCATAGCATTGTGCTGATGGCGGTGGTGTCAGCACGGTATGAATTCCTCTATGTTGATGTAGGGAAGAATGGCCGGATGTCCGATGGGGGATCCTTCATCCAGACGGAGTTTGCCCTCCGTCTCCAGAGTGACGACCTTGCATTGCCACCGGATGCAGGGAATATTGAAGGACTCCCCTTTGTTTTCTTGGCTGATGAAGCCTTCGGACTCGGACGGCATCTTATGAGGCCATTTCCACAGAGGACCCTGACCCCAGAGAAGAGTGTGTTCAATTACCGGCTGGCCAGGGCCCGAAGAGTCGTTGAAAATGCCTTCGGCATAATGGCCAGCCGGTTCCGCCTTTTTATGACTTCCATCCACTTGGCGGACTACAAAATAAACTATGTAGTGTTATGCTGCTGTGTGCTACACAATTTTCTTTGCCGCAAAGCGAATTCATATATGGCCTCAGTTTTGCCAGAGGCTGGACTTTCCCCTGCAAATCCCCTTCCGGGCCTGGAATCTGCCCGTCTTGGCTTGCCCCCCCCAAAATGCCCGTGTGGTTCGGGACAAATACATGGAGTATTTCACGGGTAGGGGGGCAATTCCTATGCCAGCCTATGTCTAAGTATCCCAATAAAAATCTTGTTTAAACCTTTAATTATTTGTTCTTTCCTGTCTCCTAGTTTGTCTTTGTGCATTTGTAGTGGCAAGTGTATTTTACTTTAGTAACTAACAACCAATTTCACTATGTTACCTTACAAAAGAACCAAATAAGCTTAGAGTGTATTATAAAAAGAAGCTACACGTTGTTTGTGGTCAAATATTTTACTCTCTGCACATTTTTTTTTGTTTTACTTTGGGGTTGGCCTGACCACAACCCGTCAAATTTTGGCTTATGAAAATACAAAAATACCACTTGCATTTCTAAAATGACAACATTGGATACCTCTGAGCAATCTGAGACATTCAGTTACACAAACTATGTCTCTATGTGCCCGTCCTAATATGGGGTCCTGCCACCCCTTGCCCAGCCAAAAATTCAATATGCACACATTTTTACTTTTTTGCAAATAGGAAGTTTACAATCCTGATCCCTATTGTCAACATGTGCTATCTGCCATCAGGGGTGATCAATGGATGTGTTTTGGGGGTGCATCCCCTTCCTCAGTTCACCGACTTTTGATACGAGGAAGGGGTTGCACCCACAAAAGACGTACATGGATATCCCCTGATGGCAGATAGCACATGTTCACACACTGTGTGCATATTCAATTTTTGGCTGCTTTGTTACTCAAAAAATTAGTAAAAATATAAAAACAAACATGTAAAAACAAATGTGTTTGGATGGCTTATTGAATTCTCCCCAAAACATCGAGAATGTCTTTAAATGTTTGTTCCATCACATGGATTCTTTGTTTAATTAGGTCCAGTTCCGTGCTACATTCCATCACTTGCTGGATGAGGCGGAGGGCACTGTCAGCAGAGAACGGTGTGCTATCCTTCACAACATTTCCATCCCCTAAAAACCATAAAAAAAAATTAATAAAACTCTGCAGGCCTACCTCGCTTACCTTAAGCTGTGGTGTCAGATACTGACCTGTTGTGGTGACCAGATCCACAACGTCATCCACCTCTCCTTCCTGCACTTCTCCTTCCTCCACCTCAACTTCCTGCACATCTTTCGGTTGTGGATCTTTGGGAGTTTGGGGTTGCTTGGAAGTTGTGGGGTGCATGTGCTCCCTGGAGTGTCCTCCTCCCAGTCTTCTCTCCCCTATGAGAATAAAACCAAAGGTCTATTTATCACACTGTAAAAATCTCATTTTTAAACTTAAAACAGGCTAAATTGTTTGGAAGTGGGGTACAAGTGTGTGTTTGTGCGGAATTTAAAGAAAAATGCATTCTTTATGACCCCAAATATGTTTATTATTCACATTTGGATGTAATTTTTTGGACATGGAGGCACCACAAATAAACTCTGATGCACCTGTGTGGGACACCCAAAAAAGGCGGGTCTGGTGGCCCACACTATAGTGCTCCAAAGTACAGATGTGGAAGCAGCTGCTGAGTGTCCTCTCCTTTACACTGATTAAAGTTTGCATTTCATTCTCCTTACAAACACATCATCTAGACTTAAAAATTATCCACAATACTTGATCAAAAATGGCAGATGTCTAATTACTTTTGGGGGTCTTAAATAAGCCAAAACCACGGATAGTGGCCGAACGAAGTGTCGGTAACGTAACGAACGATTACTGTGCCCAACCTAGTTCAAAATAATACATTTTGGAAGGGAGTCCAATATGCTTTAAAAAAAAAAAAAGTCAGTTTCTAAAAAGATTAATAGCAGAAAGGTCGTCATTTTACTTACTTTTAGCGAGCATCCTCTTTATGCTCCTCAACTGGTCTGGCTCCCTCAGTTTGAGGTCTGACCACCTCTTTCTGAGCTGCTCATTTGAGCGTTTCACCCCGAACTTCGCCCTCAGACTCTTCACAACTTTAGTGAGGATTTTGGCCTTCCTTCTATTTGGTTTGCTATACGGCCCATGCTTGGCATCATAATCAGCCTTGACCAAGATGTCCACCATCTCCGCCATCTCCGCCAAAGACATATTCGATGCCTTGAATCTCCTCCTTGATCGTGACGTGTCCTCGGTCTCCGGGCTTGTCTCCTCGCTAGTTGCGGAATTATCAGACACCTGCTGTAACTCCGCCATATCTGTCTGCGCGCCGAAAGAGAAGGGGCGGGGAAAAGATGTTAGTTAGAACGTCATGGGCGGGCGACGTGTGCGGAGCGACGTGTTCGAATTTGGACGCATGCGTGGTGTGTATATAGCAAACACACATGTGACTATAGTACGTTCGGTGTGCGGAGAGAGGAGTTCAAGTGACGGACGTGCGAACGAAGGTATGTGATTTTGTGAGACTTGTTAAAATTGTTGGCCTATACTGTCTTGAGATTGTTGGAGGATATATATGGTGACTAGAATGTGAAGGAGGTTAGACTGTTTGCCTCACATTATTTAAATATAATTTATTTTACTTGCAGATACAATATGAATGTATTTATTAGCGACAAAGAGTTCCTGGCGGAATTTATTGACCGGGTAAGGGAGCTGCCGGCTCTGTGGGAGACCAAAAACCCCATCCATAAAAAAAAAGGGGTGAGAAAAGCAGCGCTGGAGAAGCTGCTCCCATTTGTGCATACCAAGGTGCCCACAGCCACAGCAAAACAAGTGGACACTAAAATTGGGAGCTTGAGAGGTACCTACAGGACTGAACGCTCTAAGGTGCTGGCTTCTCAGAGGTCAGGAGCAGCAGCAGATGATGTTTATGTCCCGGTTTTGTGGTACTACAGCAGGATGTCCTTCCTGGATGACCACATTGAGCCAAGGCCATCACTCTCCACTCTTCCCCCCAGACTTCCCTGCAGCCAACCTGAGCCTTCTCTGGAGCAAGAGGAGGCAGCCATCCTGGATGATCCTGATTTGGCCATCTGGAGCCAGGTATAGTATTAACTGAAAATGTAGTGGGATAAAATTAATGTTTCCCAAATATGTCAGGATGAGAAACATACATTATTTTGTATTCAACAAGTGAAATCATGATCTGTAGACATTATTCTGCACTTAATTGTGTGGTAAATAGTCAAGCTGATGTAGTGGTAAATTTAAAGCAAGGATTTATGCATTTACATTCTAATTGCTTCCATCAGGATTACAAAGTTTGATGCAAAGATTAAACCAACATATTAAACTATGTTTCTTTTTCATACACAGGATGAAATCAGCCAGGAGGAGGGTCTGGAAACTGTCAGGCAGGAGGAGGAAGGGCCCAGTGGCAGCCAGGAGGTGGCAGGGCCCAGTGGCAGCCAGGAGGTGGCAGGGCCCAGTGGCAGCCAGGAGGTGGCAGGGCCCAGTGGCAGCCAGGAGGTGGCAGGGCCCAGTGGCAGACAGGAGGTGGCAGGGCCCAGTGGCAGACAGGAGGTGGCAGGGCAAAGGAGAAGCACCAGATCCCAGGTGCCTCCCATCAGGCTTCACAAAAGAGGCAGGAGGGACAGGACCACCAGTGAGGCAGCAATGGCCCTTATTAAAGAGGCCCATGCCACCCTCAAGGAGCCCACATCCCCTGAAGAGGCCATTGCCGGCCTAGTGGAGGCTAAGTTCAAGGTGATGAGCATGGAGCAACGCCTCCTATGCGAACCCCTGCTCATCACCTTGCTCAACAAGGGGGTGATGGAGCAAATTACCCCCAATACCGCCATATGTGAGGTGGCCCAACTGACCCAACCTCAACCTCCACCTCCACCTTCCTCTTCTGCCCCACCCCCTTCTGCTACCCCTCCACCTTCTGCCCCACCCCCTTCTGCTACACCTCCACCTTCTTCTTCTGCCCCACCCCCTTCTGCTACACCTCCACCTTCTGCCCCACCCCCTTCTGCTACACCTCCACCTTCTGCCCCACCCCCTTCTGCTACACCTCCACCTTCTTCTTCTGCCCCACCCCCTTCTGCTACACCTCCACCTCCTCCTCCTGACAGGAGTACCCCTCCAGTGGGCCAGCCTCCAGCTAAACGAAGAAGGAAGGCTTCAGTAAAGGCTGCAGGGAAGGTTGCCAGGAAGAAGAGGAAGTGATGGCCTTGCTTCATTGTGGTCGCACTGGTCGGACAGAAGGCAGCCTGTTGTAGTACCACACACTTGGGACATATATCTCACCTGCTGCTGTTCCTGACCTCTGGGAGGCCAGCATCAGATTGTGTTCTGAAATGTGGGCCTTCTCAAGCTCCCAATTTTAGTGTCCACACAGGGTTGCTGTGTGCTCTGGGGTCCCTGGGATGCACAAATGGCAGCAGCTTCTCCAGCGCTGCCTTCTCTTTATTTAATTTATAAACATGAATAAATTTGTTTTTTGTTTAAGTTCATACTTGACTATGTGTATTTTTAAATAAAAAAAAACAAGCTTTGGAGTAAGCAGATACATTTGACTGACAATAAAAGGCACAGATATCACCCCCCCAAAAGAATAACTAAATCTGATTAGCTCAAAAACATGGTGTGAAATTTTAAAAATATAGATTAGAAAATTAAATGGGAGATCGCTATCAAAACATTGAGAAATTATAATTAACATCATTTTGAAAAATCTAACCATTTAAATTATTCCTAAAAACTTGCACGATATAATACACATAAATCTTATAAAGAGCAGCATGAAAAAGGTTAAAAATAAGGCATAACTCTGTGTGAATATCAGCAGCAAAAGAAGGTCTCTCGTTTTGATTAATGTAACATTCTAACGAAGAATTCAATGCAGAACATTTAAACGATGAAATATTTATGAGCGTGACGAATGTGCTCTCTCCATTATGAAGGCTTGTTTTACCAGAAGATGCGCTCCCGTCTCATAGTTGCTTGTGAGCATGCGCGCTTTTGGAAGAGTCGTAAAAGCATACACACGAACCATTTTCTCGTCACAAAACAGGCCGACGAGAAACACGACGAGGAAATCTGGACTCCTGACGAGAAAATAGAGAGCAGGTTCTCTATTTTCTCGTCGAGATTCTCGTCAAGTTTCTCGTCGTAAAACCATACACACGAACGTTTTTCTAGACAAAAAAACTCTCGCGGCACTTTTCTTGACTGTTTACGACGAGAAAATCGGTCGTGTGTACGAGGCCTAACTGTTAGATGTAGGTAGTGGTGATGTTTGTTTTTTTGACTTGGTCATAATACAAATCATATGAATTGGGTTTGATGGTTCTTGCTATTTTTGGCTGGCAAATTAACAATGGATTCTATGTGATGTTTTTTTCAAAGTTTACATGCAGAACTCAGATTGCTACTATTGTTACTGTAGTAACATATATATATATATATATATATATATATATATATACACAGGGCTTTTTTTCTCAAACAATAGGTGCTGGAACTTAACCACGGCCTCACAAAACCCCTCCACCCACACACACCCTCCAAATCACATCAAATATTGAGTGTGTTCATTCAAATTTCACTAAAACAGTACTAGGGCTTTCAAGGGGCATTAAATACCAGGATTGCATTACTGTACATACAGAGTGCAGAGCTGTCACTTGTAAGCACAGAAACCAGACTTCTGTGTTTACAAGTGATTGTGGTGAGCAGGCACCAAAGGGTCTGAGCCAGAGGTGGTGGAACCAAGTTCCCACTGATAAAAAGCCCTGTATATATATATATATAATGTTCACAGGGTCCCTAAGGTCTAGGCAGGAAAGTCTTTCTCAGTGATAGGAATGGGCCAAACACCACCCGGTTTGGTTCGCACCAGAACACCTCGAACAGGCAAAAAGTTCTAGCGAACATGCGTACCCTAAAAAGTCTGAGGGACACGCACCTGAAAAATCGAATTCCTCATTTTAAAGGCTTATATGCAAGTTATTGCCATAAAAAAGTATATGGGGATTTGGGGTACAAGTATCAATGCAAAGAAAAGTTTTTAAAACAATAATTTTTTTCAGGAGCAGTGATTTTAATAATGCTTAAAGTGAAACAATAACAATTAAATATTCTTTTAAATAGCGTGCCTGGGGGGTCCCCTTAGTCTGCCTGTAAAGTGCTGTATCTGTGTGATGTATAGAACATGTCGCAGCATTAATGACATTTCTAAAGGAAAAAATGTAATTTAAACTTGCTGTGCCGGCTCTCGGCAATATTGACAAAAAATCGAGGGGAAAAAATGGCGTGGGGTCCCCCCCAGTCCATACCAGGCCATTTGGGTCTGGGTTTGGATATTAAGGGGAACTCCAAGGCAAAATATAAAAAATAATTGGCGTGGGGTCACCCCAGAATCCATACCAGACCCTTATCCGAACATGCAGCCTGGAGGTCAGGATTGGGGGGGACGAGTGAGTGTTCCCCCTCCTGAACCATACAAGGCCACATGCTCTCAACATGGGGAGGTGGGTGCTTTGGGTCAGGGTTGCTTTGTGCACCCCACCCCAAAGAACCTTGTCCCCATGTTGATGGGGACAAGAGCCTCTTCCCGACAACCCTGGCCATTGGTTGTCGGGGTTTGCGGGCAGGGGGCTTATCGGAATCTGGAAGCCCCCTTTAACAAGGGTGCCCCCAGATCCCGCCCCCCTATGTGAATGGGTACCGGGTACATTGTATCCCTACCCATTCACCAAAAAAAGAGTCAAAAAGTAAAAACCACAACAGACAATTTTTGGCAATTGCTTTATTGAAAAACAAAAGTGACCGGCGATGTACATCCATCGTCAATCACACTGCCCGACGGACCGGAAAAATTGAAAAAAAGAAAAAACTTGCTGATGTAACCGGATGACCCTGCCCCCTCTGATGTCACATGACATCACATGATGTCAGAAGGGGCGGGGTCACTCAGTTACGTCACTGGGTGGCCCCGCCCCGGCCTATATAACAGCTGTCAAAGTCAAGAGACAGCAGTCGCCGGGAGGCCCACCATCGAGGCGGAACTTTTTTCATTTTTTCTGAACTGTATTATATATACTATACGGACTGCACTATATACTCTGAACTGTATTATATGTACTATACAGACTGCACTATATACGCTGAACTGTATAATATAAATTACACGGACTGCACTATATACTCTGAACTGTATTATATATACTATACGGACTACACTATATACTCTGAACTGTATTATATACAGTATACTATACAGACTGCACTATATACTCTGAACTGTATATAATATATACTACACGGATTGCACTATATACTCTGAACTTTATTACATATATTACACAGATTGCACTATATACTCTCCACTGTATTATATATATATAGCGGTACCCCCGTAGGCCCATGACCTATCACCCTGCCTGGCCCAGCGTTCACCTCTCAGACACTCCAAGACATAAAAACAGTCTATGTGCTTGTTTTCATGTTTTATTGAGGGATTTGAACTTGAATGGGGTATAGGAAGTATGGGATGCCCAATGGAATTTTGCAGAACTTCCTGGGACAACTACTGTATATACACTCAGGTATATACACTCTATTTCTCCTTCTGCACATTGATTCCTTTCTAATGTTCACTCCTCTCTCCTCCTGCACATATCGCTTCCTCTCTAATGCCTTGTACACACAATCTGAATTTCCGACGGGCTAAACTCCAACTGAATTTTCAGACGGAATTCCATTCAAGCTGTCTTGCATACACACTGTCATGCCAAATTCCGACCGTCCAAAACGTGGTGACGTACAACACTACGACGAGCCGAGAAAAATTAGGTTTAATGCTTCCGAACATGCGTCGACTTGATTCTGATACATGCGTAGTTTTTTCCGATAGGAATTTTTTCCATCTGAAAAAAAATAGAACATGTTCTCTTTCTAAATTCCGAAGGAAAAAAGTCAGATGGGGACCACACACGGTCGGAATATCCGATGAAAAAATTCCGTCTGACTTTTTACATCGGAAATCCGATCGTGTGTACAAGGCATTATGTTAATTCCTCTCTCCTCCTGCACATCGCTTCCTCTATAATGTTCACTCCTCTCTCCTCCTGCACATCGCTTCCTCTCTAATGTTCACTCCTCTCTCCTCCTGCACATCGCTTCTTCTCTAATGTTCAGTTGTGTGTGAGTTCAGCTCTCCTCTCCTAATCACTCGCCCCCGTTCAGTGCCGGCTGTCCCGGGAACACATCCGCTGCAGGTGCCATGCCGCAAATCCCTATATACTCTGAATTGTATTATATATACTACACGCACTTCACTATATACTCTGAACTTTATTAAATTTACTACACTGACTGCACTATATACTCTAAACTGTGTTATATATACCACACTAACTGCACTATATACTCTGAACTGTATTATATACATACTACACTGACTGCACTATATACTCTAAACTGTATTATATATATACTACACTGACTGACTGCAGACTACACTACCTACCTACCTACTCTAAAATGTATTATATATACTACACTATATACTCTGAACTGTATTATATATACTATATGGACTACTCTATATTCTCTGAACTGTATTATATATACTACACGGACTGAACTATATACTCTGAACTGTATTATATATATATACTACATTGACTTCACTATATACTTGGAACTGTATTATATGTACTATACGGACTGCACTATATACTCTTAACTGTATTATATATACTACACAGACTGCACTATATACTCTGAACTGTATTATATATATACTACACTGACTGACTGCAGACTACACTAACTACCTGCCTAATCTCTATTCATTCACTATGTACGGCCGCCATGTAAGCAGCAGCCTTATATAGTGTGGGGCGTGTACTTAGCCCCTGAGCCATGATTGGCCAAAGGCACCTTGCCTTTGGCCAATCATGGCTCTCACAGCACATCGCACTGTGGTTGGCCAAAGCATGCAGGTCAGGTGCATGCTTTTGCCAATCAACAGCCGTCAATGCATTGCGATCTCACAGTGCATTATAGGGCACTCCGTGGCGGGCGAAATTGCCGTGAGTGCTACGAACAAACAAACAGCTGATGTTCAAGCCCATGCCTACTCAGTAATGGGTTGTGTGGGTGGTCGTGTTATCCTGTCAGCTGCCTAGGAAGGGAACCCCAGGGATTAACAGATTCTGTTTCCAGGTGGTGCACTGATCCTCCTCCATTTGAAGGGCATATTATCTAATGTGTCTGGTGTCCCTGGATGACGACACCTTTGTCAAAATGACGTAAGGAGGAGCGGCGTGCTGACGTCACCACTCTTTACTATCGCACAGTCCCGGAAGCGACGGGCAGTGAGAGCCGGCCGGCTTTGTAACATACCACCCGCTTATATACCTGATGTACATTGTAAGTGCATTTTTTATATTATTTGAATAAAAAGTCCTATACTGGATTACGCTATGGAATGTCTTTTCTGTCTTATCATGGTCCGTTACGACACCGTGAGTTCACCTATTTAAACATCAGAGGAACCAAGAGAGCTGATTTAAAGAGCCCTTGGCAGGGATAACAGCCGCATGTGTGCACTGATCTCATACAGGGATCAGTACTTTCGGTAAGCGGCCAGTTTAAATAGAGGTGGTGGATTCTTCACTATTCCAAATCAGCACTGTTCTGTGGTGTTCTAGTTTGATGTCACGGATGCATGTTTAGAAGATTGGACATTCGTTTTTATCATACATGTTTTATATTATTTGTATTATAAGACTTTCTATGCTATCCACGCCAGTCATTTTTTAGATAGCCCTACAGGAGAAGTATATTTTGGACATTACTTTGGACCTTTTCCTTTTTGATGTGGGATCAAATCTACAGAGATTATTGGAAGTTCTGTTCATTTTAGCATTCATTGTCACTATCACGTTTTTATCTTTGCGCAGCATATTTTTTATTATAATATTGTCTAATGTGCACCTCCTGGTGTGGGAGGAGAGAAACGTGGTTCGCAGTGTGGCCTGGGAGGGTAGTCCACCCTAAGATGGCAGCTGGCATTTATCACGTCTGCTGTGGGAGAGATATAAAGAAGATGCCAGCGAGGCTGTGAGCATGATGGTCAGTGGGGGCATGTGATGCAGCAGAAAGGTACGGGTGAGATAAGGCAGACCTGTAGGAAGCTAGAGAGGAATTCACAAATTTGCCAGCAAAAAATGTACTTTTAAGTAATCTCTGCTTGTCCCCAGGCGATGAGCTGCCTAGAGGGAGCATTTGGGAATTGCATCTGCCAAAACAGTCCTTGGTAGTGGTACCCAGAAAGAGAGTCTTTTCTCAAGTAATTTATACAGCACATTGGCTTAGTGGTTATCACTTTTACTATGCAGCACTAGGGTCAATGACTTAAATCCCAAGCATGGCACTACCTCCATGGAGTGTGTATGTTCTCCCTGTGCTTTCGTTGGTTTCTTCCTAGTACTTATTTTTCTTCCCACATCACAACGGCATTCTGATAGGTCAATTGGCTCCTGTCAAGGTTGGCCTAGGATATGTATGCATGTGAGGTACCTTAGATAGCTCCTTGAGGGAAGGGACTGATAGGGATGTATGATATATGTAAACTGATGGCACTATAAGAATACCTGAAATAAATAAAATATATGTACAGTAAAACAATGTTTACTGGGGATGGAGATAAGAATATAATGTATCATCTTTTGTCAGTGGCCATAGTTACATAGTTAGTCAGGTTGAAAAAAGACACAAGTCCATCCAGTTCAACTGTAGAACGTGTACCAGGGTGGGCTCCCCAGGATACAGCAAAGTCACGAACAAGGAAAACAACTCCACCACCAGCTCTTGTTAAAATTGAATTTTACTTAGAAGCGGTAAATGAACCCAACCGCCAATTCTGGGAACATACAATAAATTTACAGACACCCAGCCCGAAGGCTGGGACCCTTATGCTGCACAGCGCGGCGCCCTACGTAGGATGCAGGAGAGAGACAAAGTAATTTGCCTACTGGTGGGCACAACCAAACCGCCACACCTTACCTGTTAATACCCTAAAAACAACACAAGAATAACTATATGGGTGTGTGGTGCGGGCTAGCCTGCGGTGCAGCACAACAGTTTACAAACTTACAAAGCTCTACCGTATTTCCCCCTCCCTTAACCGGTGTTGTATCATGCATCTGCGTGTTCCTCCTGAGCACGACGCCAGTCTATCTTAAGTTTGTAAAAAAGTTCATCAGCTCTCCAATTGTGAAGCATCACTTTAGGTTATGGAGTCCCTGTAGTGAACAGTAGCAACAATTGTGGCCTGACACAAACAGAGACCCTACTAACTATCTACAGGCCTGGTATCCGTCTCTAGGCGCCAACAAAGTTTGGGGTGCGTGCACGATCTTACCGACCCGGGTCTGCTCTGCATCCGCTGGTGACTCTGACCGGAACAAAATGTCTCTCCAATAAGTATGCGGTCCCGCAGTGTACATTGCTTTGTTCCTCAGCTCTCACCCATCTTCCTGTAAGCAATTCCTCGTTCCTTTGGACGGGATCAGGATCTTGGACACAAGTAACTTCACTCAGCTGCAGTTCTGGTCACTGAAGTCTGTTTCTACACCTGGATGCTGTAGGATTCTCTGCACACAGTCCTCAGAACAAAACTCCTTCTCAAAATGGCTGCCTGCTCGCTCTCTCTCTCTCTCATGAAAAATCTCTGTCTAAACAGCCGTTAGCTGTGTCAGAAAAAACTAGCGGCATCTTGTGGCCAAACAGCAGAATGACAGTTAAATATTTAATTTTAAACAAACACAGTGTTCAGACAATGAGAGTTGCTTCCCATCTTACACAACCATAAAAAAACAAACAAAAAATTTAATAATATCATACAATCCCATATACCCAATCTACACCCACAGTATCTAAGGATGAAGGCATAATGTATCGTCCATTCCATTTGTTGAACATAACAGCAGATAATGACTACTGTAAAATTAGGGCACAGAAGACTGAGGGTATATTATCTGGTATGTAATTAACCAACCTCTTATGCCGTGTACACACGATCGATTTTACAGATGAAAACAGTCCGATGGACTTTTCTCATGGGACAAACCGTTCGTGTATGGGCCCCATCGGTCTTTTTTCCATCGGTGAGAAAAAATAGAACATGTTTTAAATTTATCCTATGGGGAAAAAACGATAGCAAATTCCAATCGTCTGTGTGGAACTCCATCAGAGAAAAAACCCACGCATGCTCAGAATCAAGTGGACGCATGTTCAGAAGCATTGAACTTCATTTTTCTCAGCTCGTCAGAGTGTTTTACGTCACGGCGTTTGGGACAGTCGGATTTTTGACTGATGGTGTGTAGGCAAGACTGATGGAAGTCAGCTTCAACGGATTTCCAATAGAAAAATCCATCGGATTAGAATCCATAGGAAATCCGATCATGTGTACAGGGCTTTATATTTTCAATCTACAACATTTGGATGTTTTCTTCTAAGCCTATTGGCATTAGATGTGGTAATGTGCTACATATAATACTTATAATATATATAATGCAAAACTTTGATATATTTTAGATGAATGTGCAAGATTGGTTTTGTCTGTCCTGCGGTCTGCCATGGAAAAAGTTTCCCCATTGAGTAGCAGCAATACTGCTATATAGGGCTACTGTACATCACTATGTAAGTGGTTTTAAGCTTGCTCAGACTTGAATGAATGAAAGTTTATTGCACTGATTTTGAGATGTACTCATTCATATTCATATAATCTAGATCTCTTCAATTCTCCTGAAGAAGCAGACAGTGAAACCCATTGAGAATCATTCCACCTCTGACAGTTGTAAAGTGGAACTGATTTTAAACAGACAATGGGTTGTTTGAATGTGAAAACAAGTGTTGTACTGTGATTAAATGTGAATTGCATATAATACCATATGTTCAACTAGAGGTGGTAATAAGAGGTACTATGATTAACCTTCATAAAAGGAGTGCTAAACCAACTCATAAAATATTTTGGACATATATGTTTGGTTATAAACTACAGTATTTATGTATAAAAAAAACATGAGATAATTTTAAACAAATTCTGTGTGGCACATTGAAAGTCCCATTCTCTCTGTAGTTTTATTTTTTCCACCTTTTTTCCTTTATAATCAATGTATGCAAGGCCATATATTGAGATTGAAAATGCATAGGATGTTTGTTATAACTTATTCTCACCAACAATTAAAATTATCTTGTCTCTTTTATCTGAATTTTGTCTTGCTCTCCTTTCTGTAATTCTCTTTGGAGCCACTGTCGGGTCCCATTGAGGGAAGCCTTCATCTGACTACACGTGTAGGGAATCTCTTCTCGGCCACAAACAGAAGATTATTGAGACCCAAAAAGGGACACGTATTATTGGAACATATTTAAATCAATCTGGCCTGATTTTTAACATCATTAAACGCTATTGGAGCGTGTTACATGATGGTAAAGGTTTATTAAAGATCCTTTCAAGAAACCACATGATCAGATCACATATAGAAGAGGGAGAAATCTGAGTGATATTCTTGTGAATAACCACTTGGAACATGCTCCTGTACAACGATGTGGACCTGTTCCAACATACCTACAGCAAAATAATTTGTAAACCCCAAGGATGGTAAAATAATAAAGTTACAATAATTTTTCAATTAAGGCTCAGAGGGGGTGATATATGCTGTGAAGTGTCCATGCTCACTTCTTTATGTAGGGTAGACAATTCTGCAGTTCAGGCGTCGTGTCCTGGATCATGTAAATGACACACTGTTAAAGAAGGATAGACCTACTGTATATGCCACCCATGTGGCAAATGCATGGAGGAAAACCAGATTTTTAGAAATTTTGGGTCATTGAAAAACTTAAACTTGGGCTGAGAAAAGGAGATTTAAATAAAATGGATATTTCGCCTCAACTCACGCTTTCCACGTGGGCTGAATGAGGGCTTTAAAACAACAATATTATTTGTTGCGCCAAAGAACACTCCCAAATAGGCGGTAGTATTGCTAAGGGTGAGTCAATCCTTGGACCATATAAATAAGGATTGTGTGTACAAAGGAAAAGTGGTAAGGAGATGGTATAATCCTGGTTTAAGCATCAGAGATGTATTGCGAATCATTCAAACCAAGACAAGGATTAGGAGATTAATAATTAATAATTAGAATTAAAATTAAAATTAGTCCAGATAAAAAGTCCATATGTCCTGGGTAAAAACCTCAGGGATGATGATAATCTGGGAATCCACACTAGGAAGGCAGCTAGCTGTAGAGCAGAAGTTACTCTGGTAGTGGGAACAGAAAAGACAAACAGAGCAGCGCCAATCTAAGTGTAGTATTAAAAATAACAGACTTTAATCGTAAAATTATACACTCACTAGAAAGTGGTTGTAAGTGGGCACATCATGAATTAGCAACACTGTCCGTTTTCACAGGCGTCCAGGGTAGCTCCATGTAACGCGATCCTGTCAGGCTCGGCGGCGCCGATGGGTTTCAGTGACCCGGGCTTGATGTGGAGGGCGCAGGGGAGATTCGGCAGCTGGACGTCACTGGTTCAGGAGGTTGCTGCTAGTGGGCGGTTGGTGATGACGCACGCGTTCGGAGCATGCGTGCTCCTTCATCAGGCATATCGGCGGCCATCTTTGATGTGGTTAAATAGGACTGACACAGCGGGGCAGGTCAGTGACATCACTGAGCCCGCCCCTCAGCCATAGCAACCACAACAAAGGTGTCGAGGGGCGGGACGGGAACAGATGTGTCCATAGATGGTGACTGGCCTCTGAGAGCATCAATTTGAGAAACAGATATCCACACGAAAATAAAACAGTAAATTGCTAACTTTGAAAGGAAAGAACCATTACTAGAGGTGAAGAGAGGGAGAGAAGGAAAAAAGGAGGAAAAGAAAAAGAAAAGGAATAAAAGAAGGAAAAGAAAAAGAGAGAAAAAAATTAAGAAATGAGAAAGAAAAAAGGGGAGAAATAAAAAATGAAATAAAATAAAATAAATTTAAATCAATGAAAGTAAAAATAAAAATAATAATAATAATAATAATAATAAAAATTAAAATAAATGAAAATAAATGAAAGTAAATAGAAATAAAAATAGAAAAAAAAATAAAAAAAAATAATAAGTAATTAATAATAATCAAATAGGGATAAGTATAAATAATATAAGGAAGGGAATTGTCAGTCATCTAGCAAGACAAAAAAGATGACTGACTGGACAATAAGAATAATTAGAAGGTGGGTGAGGGTCTCTTAAAATGATTTTGGATTAAAAACATATTGTTTTAAATAAAATGGGTAGAATGAGGGCTTTACATATCTGCCATTTGTCTATGAGTAGCATTCAGTAGTGTGCATCTGGACATCTCAAATATATTATTTTGGTATAAAATGGTTGTGTAAACAACAGGAGGCAAAGATGGTGATGTGGAGTATAGGGCATCCATCATAAAGGTTGGCAGACTAAAGGAAGGCTTCTATGGCTCACTGGAAGTCCTGTCTATAAATATTCCCATACATTCACTTTTTCCCACCTGTCTTCCCTCTACAAGATGGCAATAATACAAAAGTATGTGCTGCCAGAGTAGTGGCCATCTTCGAAAAATATTATAAATAGATGACCAAAGGGGAAAGAAACCATTTTTACCTGGTGGGAATAGTTTATCTCCCCCTTTATTTTTCTTTCACACTTTATGTTTGGTGGTCCTTATATTTTTTTTAACACCTCTGACAAAGCTCCTAATTGAGTGAAACATGTAGAGTTTTTTTTTAGTTTTTGGGGACATCTTTGTGGGGGAGCTTGATTTATGTTTTGGTAGATGGTGGTCAGCAGTTCTAGTAGCTTGCAACTAGCAAGCTTTTAAGGAAGCAATACTTTAGTTACTTCAGAGCAAAATATGTACCCTGAAACAAGTCTATTGTATAGGGAGAGAGATTATTTGATGGGAAGGCAGTTTTCGAGCTTATTACATAGGAATTGAGGTACTCCAGTGCACTATAGGTACCTATAGCCAACCTATTGGAAATAGAGTGTTTACCTGATAGGCAGGCAGATTTGGAGACCATTATATAGAAATATTATTGAGATCTCTATACTGGAAGACTGTTCTAGAGATTCCAGTTATTTATTCATAGCCTAGTAACAGTCAGTGTGAAGAAATTGTACAGGCAGAGATGATTGTAGCAATTTATCCAGCAACCTCTAAAGTTTGAGTAGCCAGTTCCACTATCAATTGATTAGATAGGGTGAAGCCAGTGAAGCAGGGTAATGTTTAATAACACATTTAGGAATCCTGCAAACCTTTTGGTACCTTCACTGCTCAATTTTTATAGAGGTCATTGTGTGAGAAATAATTTTCACAAGGCAGTTATTTTATTGCCATGGTTTATACATTTGGATAATTTTTGCACCTCTTATGCCTTGTACACACTGCCGGATTTTCCGATAAAAAAAGTCAGACGGGCTTTTTTTATGGGAAAATCTGGCCGTGTGTATTCCCCACCGGACTTTTTTTGACGGGAATTTCCGACGGACCAAGATAGAGAACCTTTCTTTCTGTCCGTTGGACTTCCGACGGACTTGCGGCAAAAGTCCAACCGTGTGTACAAGGCATAAGTTTTAGCTTTGTGCTTTGCAGGGAAAATGCCCCCGTTTTCTATGGTTGCAGAATGGGGTCCCTGTATAGATTTTTTTTCTTTCTGATTAGAAGGGACACGTGTAAGTTTGTAGAGGAGAGCTCTCTTCACCTTCTTTTTTTTCTCGAATTAGAAGGAACAGGTGTAAAGACCTGTACACATGCTCAGAAAATTGTACAGGTGTAAAGACCTGTACACATGCTCAGAAAATTGTACAAAAAAATACCGCTTTTGAAGCGATCGTACGATAATCTGATTGTTAGTACTCAGCTTTTGAGAGCCGATCTTGACAATTCATGCAAAATTATCCGATGGGACAAGCACGAAGAGTTTTCTCATATGGTACCAGATCTTATGATTTTCATTTTATCGGTACAGTTGTCGTCCAAAAAATACAATAGTAATACGATACACTACATCACTTCCAAATTTTAATTCTGTCGTACGAGAATTTTCGTAACTTTAGTAACCTCTGTTATTTTCGATATGAGACTAGCATGCAAAAAAAATTAAAATGGACGATCATTCCTCCGATAAACTCATCATGTGTACCAGGCATTAGTTTGCAGAGCAGAGCTCTTTTCACCTGTGATAATTATTGACCATAAACTCCAACACTTGTTTAATCTAGAATAGGGGGGGAAAGGACAAAAAGTTGGGACTTTAAATGAAGTACGTAGCTTCCAAAGAGTACATTGGTTTGGTAAAAAACATTATTATTAATTAATGAAATCAATAACAGGATGAAGAATATTGCATGTGATAAATTCCATAGAGTAATTCATATGTACAATCATACTGAAGGATACAAAGAAATCTATAAATAACAGGATAATAGACAAGAATACATGATCATAATAAATAACTTGTTGTAATTCATATATTTACAGATATACACATATGGGATGATATAATTCAATGATAATATAGTTGATTGTGTATAGCCACCAGACTAAAGCCCTGTACACACGATCGAATAACCTATGGATTTTCGTCCGATGGATTTGACCATCGGAAATCCGATGAAACTGTTTTTCATCAGTCTTGGCCACACACCATCAGTCAAAAAACCGACCGTTCCAAACGTGGTGACGTAAAACACTCCAATGAGCCAAGAAAAATGAAGTTTAATGCTTCTGAGCATGCGTCGACTTGATTCTGAGCATGCGTGGGTTTTTTAACCGATGGACTTGCCCATAGAGGATCGCAAATTACCATCGGTTCTTGATCCATCGGAAAATTTTAAAACAAGTTCTATTTTTTCCATCCGATGGAAAAAAGACCGATGGGTACCATACACGATCGGTTTGTCTGATGAAAACCATCCATCGGACGGTTTTCATCAGTTAAACCGATCGTGTGTACAGGGCTGAACTCCTTCACATAGACTGCAATGGAATAGAACCCCATAATACAGGGCTCAAAATATCAAGTCCTGAGCTACTAGCCAGGCCTCAAGGGTTACTCGCCACCAGTTGCCCCACCCATCCCACCCCGCCCTGCCCCTAATTCCACCCCTAAACGCGCCCTCATAAATTATCTCATGAAATGACACTTAAATGTTTTATGCAGAATTAAGTTATAAAAATAAATATTAACAACTGTATCCGTGCCCATCAATGCACACTGCCTGTGCCCACCAATGCAGCCCTGTGTTCACCAATGCAGCCTTGTGTCCACCAATGCAGCCTTGTGTCCACCAATGCAGCCTTGTGCACAGTGCCCACCAATGCAGCCTTGTGCCCAGTGCCCACCAAATGCAGCCTTGTGCCCAGTACCCACCAATGCAGCCTTGTGCCCAGTGCCCACCAAGTGCAGCCTGTGTCCACCAAATGCAGCCTGTGTCCACCAAATGCAGCCTGTGTCCCCCAAATGCAGCCTGTGTCCATCAAATTCAGCCTGTGTCCACCAAATGCAGCCTGTGTCCACCATGCAGCCTGTGTCCACCAAATGCAGCCTGTGTCCACCATGCAGCCTGTGTCCCTTAAATGCAGCCTGTGTCCACCAAATGCAGCTTGTGTCCACCAAATGCAGCCTGTCCCCCAAATGCAGCCTGTGTCCCTTAAATACAGCCTGTTTCCACCATGCAGCCTGTGTCCCCCAAATGCAGCCTGTGTCCACCAAATGCAGCCTGTGTCCACCAAATGCAGCCGTTGTCCACCATGCAGCCCGTGTTTACCATTCAGCCTGTGTTCACTATGCAGCTTACCTGTGCAGGGGAGGAGAGGACCAGGAGAGCCATCCAGGTGATCAGAGCGCAGCGCGGAGAACATACGATAACCGTTTTCATTTTAAGTCCCTGCCGCTCAACATCATATTAAGCCCCGCCCCCTGGCCGGGGAACTTTGATTGACAGATCACCCGTCACCAGGATTGGACGGGTGATCTGTCTATCAAAGTCCCGGGACCGGGAGGTGGGACTGTATCTGACAGCGAGCGGCGGGGAACACGGCAATTAAAAAAGGAAACTGTTATTACTGTGACTGTTCCCCATGCTTCGCTCTAAACATCCGGGCGGCTCTCTCTCTCTCTTCCCCTCCACAATCACTGGGAGAAGGACTCCCATTCCACACAGGCTGCCGGCAGTGCTCGCCCCCCCTGGCTCCCAGGCAGCCCTTCCTCGCCAGCCCTCAAAATTCACTCGCGAAATGGGAGCAGGCGAGTGAAATTTTTTGAGGGCTGCCATAATACATACATTTTTGTCCTTCCCCTTCTTTTCTCGCCATAAACAGGGATGGAGGCATATGACCTACTTAGGTCACTGCCTCATATAAAGTCCCAAAACACAACTTTTCTTTATTGATATTAGGGATGGAAGCACGCAGCTTTGCTTTATCATTCATATACTGCAGAGGACATGATCTTGGAAAGGATCCTTAAGCCCCCCTTTGTATATTTTGTACACTGCATGGTTGGACAATGTCCGCATGCTGTGACTGGTTGCTGGTGGTGACTTAGTGGTGGCTGTTAGTTGGTCCGGCTTTTATCTTTTCAGGGGACTGTGATGTGCACTGCGAGTTTACCCTCCACCTCCCATCCTGTCTCTCCGACTTGGGGTGGACGGGTGCCTTTGCGCTGCACATCAATGCCACGCCCACCGCACGTGCGGCGTCACTCCTGTGGTGCCCCTACGTTGGTGGTTTCTTCCACCATCTACGTGCTCCACAAGGGGAACTTTGGCGTTTACTGCTGGGTGGCCATGTCGTCCAGATGGTGATGCCCCTTCCCCTCCTCTGCACGTGCGTGACGTTGGGATGTGCTGTGGCTGCATCCATATAAGCCCACCTCTGGGTGGCCCAGTATCTTTGTTTGGCTTTTTCCTGCATCACGAATCCTCTGGATCATGGTGTTCATTAATTATGAGGCCATTTTGTTGTTTTCTTTCTTCACTTGCCCATGGCCTTATTTGTAATCTTTTTTTGTTTTATATAGCCCCATTGGTTGGCTTAATACTCTCACTCACCAGCATCTTACCTCATGCACCTTATTATTTTTCATGTTCTACCCCCTTCACTTGTGGCACTATCAGTATACTTGCACCCTTGTTTACTCTGCATTATTATTGGGGTACAGAAGATATTGTTCCTCCCAAACTCACGAGTTCAGGAAGATCCAAACAGTTTAGATGCTTGTCCGCCCCCGGTGGTGCTTTGGATTGCAGTCATGGATCACATTCCCACAGTTCCCGTTAATGATGTTCCCAGTGGGCCCTCAGCTCCTTGCAATGCACCTCCCACACACAGCTATACTGTTTGTAAGTAATTTAATAGGGCTTGAATGGGTGAGGTATTACCGCGCTACCAAAGAGGTGGGGAGAGGGAGAGGGTATCGCTGCAGCACTGGAGGTATATCAGAAACCCAGTGTAAACGCAGTGTAAATGAAAAAAGAGATAGTGCTTCCCTGATAAGGGATGGGAAGGAAAGGTGAAAATAATATTAAGAGGTAAAACAAGTACGTTAAACGGTGATGATCAATCAATAAGCAAAAGATGAAGTTATGTTAAAATAGTACAACATAACATGGAAATAATAAGCATAAAAGTGAATCCAAGGTGAAAATGAAATAAAGTGCTAAGTGCTGGTGAACATGCGCCAGAGAAAGTCCTCAGACTGTGGCTGTAATGTCTCAAAGCATGATTGCTACAAAAAAAGTAATTGAAATGGTAAAAAACTTTGGTCTGTGTTCTTGTGCAAACAGATAACTGTGACTGGTTTAGAAAACAATTGGTGACAGTGCTGGTGCCAGATATTCCAAAGTGAAGTGTTAATATTATTTTCACCTTCCCTTCCCATCCATTATCAGCGCAGCACTATCTCTTAATAGGGCTTGGTCCACCTGACTTCTTGTAGTTTCTCCCTGATAGGTTATGGTCCTCATGGCAATCCTTGAATTTGTTTATTCCAGATCACGTGCTTGCTCCTGAAGAGTGGTAACTTCCCAGCCACAAAATGTGTCAAGCTAACTAGAAGCCGTGCTCTAATTTTATATTTATACATGTCCATTAAGCCATATTGATTTGATATCATGTGGTTATAGGATCCACATGTAATGTATTATGGGGTTCTATTCCATTGCAGTCTATGTGGAGGAGTTAGTCTGGAGGCTATACACAATCAACTAACTTATCATTGAATTGTATCATCCCATGTATGCATATCTGTATATATATGAATTACAACAAGTTATTTATTATGATCATGTATTCTTGTCTATTATCCTGTTATTCATAGATTTTTTTTGTATCCTTCAGTATGATTGTACATATGGAATTTATCATTATTATGCAATATTCCTGTTATTGATTTCATGAATTAATAATAATGTTTTTACCAAACCATTGTACTCTTTTACAGCTACATGCTTCATTTAAAGTCCCAACATTTTGTCCTTCCCCTCCCCTTTTCTTACCATAAACAGGGATGGAGACATATGACCTACTTAGGTCACTGCCTCATATAAAGTCACAAAACACAACATTTTTTTCTTTTACTTGTTCAATCTAACTCTCCCTTGAAGTAAAACACACACACACACACACACAGTTATTTATATACAATTTATTAAAAATCCTTAATAAGGGTTCCGTTTTATATCAGTAAGGTTTGGTGAGTAGAGAAACGCACCCTCGTTAGTTTTGAAAAATTTTGATTGCCACAAAGTTAATTGTTATTGCACTTATGAAAGGCATTTGTTGTAAGTAACTCCACGTCCAAGTCTGAAAGTTCCTAGTTTCTCTTTGAGTATGTTGTTCCAGATATTTTGAGATCATAACTAAGTTACTTTAATGTAATAAAATACATGTATGCTCTGTTGTACATATGAGTTTTTTTTAGTAGCTAAATCATGCTATTAAAATTTTAGTGAGTAATTGTTAAGAACAATAGACCACAGAGATGGAACACATACTGTAGCTTCTTAGGGTGTGTATAAAACAAGCAGCACATAGTATCATGTAGATGTGATTAATTGCACATATTTTGAGCATTGTATGATCAGGTGTAATTAATTGCTACTACATGCTACTTGTGTAGCTCACACCATAGGGAACCATTTGTTCCATCTGTGTAGTGAACAATTTCTACGCTTAACAATTAATCTCTAGCACATTGAATAGTGTGATGGAAGAACTAAAAATTGTCAGTATGCTCTTTAATTTAGAAAGTTCATACTGTATAGGTATCATGCAATGAAGGGAGTCATTTATAAAAATGCCATTATTATTCCTATTTGGCCTAATTTATAAATGGTAGGTCATCACTTTCTTACAAAGTGCATATTGCTGAGCTTGTCTGTATTAAAATTCACCATTTTCTGAAATTTTCTAAAGTTATTGCCATATTGTGACAGTGCAAATATATAGGTGTAACTTGGGATGGTAAAATATGCCTGCTTTATTTCATTTCAGTACTGGCAAACACTAATGTTGAAGGTAGAATGTAGTGGAGCACGTTTGTGCATAAGGTTTTTGGGTCTTGGTAGGCCGCTTGTAACTTTATTCCTTACATTTTTAATAATTCATTTTAAAGTTCTTAAAAAGCAGTCACTATAATGAAGAAGGAAAAATAAGTAAACTGGATTTACAAACCCCTCTTATTGATGTTTAGTGACCATCTGTATTGTATTCCAATTTTCAATCTGATACTTTTAAAATATGCAATTTTTGCACATAATTTTTCAGATAGCTGTCACACTTAAAAGAACCAATCTACTGTTTCACAAAACTCCAAAATTATAGTTTTTTTTATACATTTTTCATAAAACAGGCAACCTACCCTGTAAAATTTGGCAATGAATTACTGTAAGCCATTCTCTATTAACTACTTGCTGACCACCCGCCTGCAATGTACTGCAGGTGAGTGGCTACTGTAGGCAAAGCGATGTACCCATACGTCGCTGCCTACTCCCAAGTTTAGGGCGCGCTGTGCTGTGATTGTACATAGCGGGAGCCTGGCAGCAAGTACCAGGCAATGATTCATGGCAAGGGCATGCTGATCAGCTGTGTGCAATCACAACATAGAGCTTTTGTGTTGATAAACAACACAGAGCTCTGTACGAAGGCAAGGTCTGACAGTTTTCTCATTCCTGCAAAGCAGGGACGGGAAACTGAAAGATCAGTTAGTAAAAGCAGCACATTGTACACGCAATTCACATAGTTGGGCACATATTTAACCCCTTGATCGCCCTAGATGTTAACCCCTTCCCAGCCAGTGTCATTAGTACTGTGACAGTGTATAGTATTAGCACTGTTTACTGTATTAATGTCACTGGTGATGTCAGTGGCGGTTAGTCAGTTTCCCCATAATCAGTTAGTGTCAGATTGTCCGCTGCAATATCGCATTCCCATTATAAGTCGTTGATCGCCGCCATTAGTAGTATAAAAAAATAAAAATCTGTAAGTGCTATAACTTTCACGCAAATCATTCAATATACACTTTTGCCCCATACACATGAGAGGAATTTCCGCCAGCAAAAATCTGATGTGAGCTTTTCATCGAAAATTCCGACCGTGTGTATGCTCCATCAGACTTTTGCTGTCGGAATTTACGCCAGCAAAAGTTTGAGATCAGTAAAATCTGTTCGTCTGTATGCAATTCTGACAGGAAAAAAACACGCATGCTCGGAAACAATTCGACGTATGCTCAGAATCATTGAACTTCTTTTTCTCGCCCTGTCGTAGTGTTGTATGTCACCGCGTTCTTAACGCTCGAAAGTTCAGAGAACTTTTGTGTGACCTTGTGTATGCAAGCCAAGCTTGAGCGGAATTCCGTCAGAAAAACCATCCAACTTTTTTCTGACAGAAATTCTGCTCGTGTGTACAGGGCATTATTGTGATTTTTTTTTCAGAATACATTTTGGGAAAAATTTATGAAGAAATTAGATTTTTGTATTTTGTTATTAGATATGTTTTATAGCAGAAAGTAAAAAACATATATTTTTTTTAATTTACTGTATTTTTTGTTTATATTGCAAAAAATGTAAACCCAGTGGTGATCAACAGGGATGAGCCGAACACCCCCCTGTTCGGTTCGCACCAGAACCTGCGAACAGACAAAATGTTTGTGTAAACTTTAGAACCCTATTAAATACAATGGACTCGAACGTTCAAAATCTAAAGTGTTAATTATAAAGGCTAATATGCAAGTTATTGTCCTAAAAAGTGTTTGGGGACCCGGGTCCTGCCCCAGGGGACATGTATCAATGCAAAAAGAAGTTTTAAAAACGGCCGTTTTTTCGGGAGCAGTGATTTTAATAATGCTTAAAATGAAAAAATAAAAGTGAAATATTCCTTTAAATTTCGTACCTGGGGGGTGTGTATGATATGCATGTAAAGTGGCGCTTGTTTCCCGTGCTTAGAACTGTCCCTGCAAAAAATGTCATTTTTGAAAGAAAAAAATGCATTTAAAACTGACTCGCGGCTATTAATGAATTGTCGGCTCCCGGCAATACATACAAAAGTCATTGATAAAAAAAAAAAAAAAGCGTGGGGGTTCCCCAGAATTCAATTACCAGGCCCTTCAGGTCTGGAATGGATATTAAGGGGAACCCCGCCGCAAATTTAAAAAAAAATTGACGTGGGGTTCCCTCAAATATCCATTCCAGGCCCTTCAGATCTGGCATGGATTTTAAGGGGAACTCCACCCCAAATTTAAAAAAAAAATGGCGTGGAGTCCCCCTAAAAATCCTTACCAGACCCCTTATCCGAGCACGCAACCTGGCCGGCCGCAGGGGAAAAGGGGGGACGAGAGAGCGGCCCCCCCTCCCTCCTGAACCGTACCAGGCCACATGCCCTCAACATGGGGAGGATGTCCCCATGTTGATGGAGACAAGGGCCTCATCCCCACAACCCTTGCCCGGTGGTTGTGGGGGTCTGCGGGCGGGGGGCTTATCGGAATCTGGAAGACCCCTTTAACAAAGGGGACCCCCAGATCCCGCCCCCCCTATGTGAATTGGTAAGGGGTACATTGTACCCCTACCATTTCACGAAGAAAGCGTACATTTTTTTTAAAAAAAACACACAAACACCTTGAAAAAGTCCTTTATTTAAAAAAAAAAAAAAAAAAACAAAACATTCCAGCGGTGAAATCCAGTGTCCCGCAGCGATCCCGATGTCCAGCGCTGTCCTTCATTGGTTGTGCCTGAGCGGACCTGATGGGGAACTCCCTCTCAGTATTTTAAATGTATAGACCCGCCCCTTCTAAAGTTCCCCATCAGGTCCGCTCAGCGGACCAGATGCGGAACATGAGAAGGGGCGGGTCTATACATGTATTACCAAAGTGAGAGAAGTTCCCCATCAGGTCCGCCCCCTCGATATGTCGGACCCGCCTACGTCATTGGCTTGAGCGGGGAACTTCCTTCACTATGTAAATTTAAATTACACAGTGAAGGAAGTTCCCCGCTCAAGCCAATGACGTAGGCGGGTCCGACATACCGAGGGGGCGGACCTGATGGGGAACTTCTCTCACTTTGGTAATACATGTATAGACCCGCCCCTTCTCATGTTCCGCATCTGGTCCGCTGAGCGGACCTGATGGGGAACTTTAGAAGGGCCGGGTCTATACATTTAAAATACTGAGAGGGAGTTCCCCATCAGGTCCGCTCAGGCACAACCAATGAAGGACAGCGCTGGACATCGGGATCGCCGCGGGACACTGGATTTCACCGCTGGAATGTTTTTTTTTTTTTTTTTAAATAAAGGACTTTTTCAAGGTGTTTGTGTGTTTTTTTAAACATTTTTTTTACGCTTTCTTCGTGAAATGGTAGGGGTACAATGTACCCCTTACCAATTCACATGGGGGGGGCGGGATCTGGGGGTCCCCTTTGTTAAAGGGGTCTTCCAGATTCCGATAAGCCCCCCGCCCGCAGACCCCCACAACCACCGGGCAAGGGTTGTGGGGATGAGGCCCTTGTCCCCATCAACATGGGGACATCCTCCCCATGTTGAGGGCATGTGGCTTGGTACGGTTCAGGAGGGAGGGGGGCCGCTCTCTCGTCCCCCCCTTTTCCCCTGCGGCCGGCCAGGTTGCGTGCTCGGATAAGGGGTCTGGTATGGATTTTTAGGGGGACTCCACGACATTTTTTTTTTAAATTTGGGGTGGAGTTCCCCTTAAAATCCATGCCAGATCTGAAGGGCCTGGAATGGATATTTGGGGGAACCCCACGTCAATTTTTTTTTTAATTTGCGGCGGGGTTCCCCTTAATATCCATTCCAGACCTGAAGGGCCTGGTAATTGAATTCTGGGGAACCCCACGCTTTTTTTTTTTTTTTTTATCAATGACTTTTGTATGTATTGCCGGGAGCCGACAATTCATTAATAGCCGCGAGTCAGTTTTAAATGCATTTTTTTCTTTCAAAAAAGACATTTTTTGCAGGGACAGTTCTAAGCACGGGAAACATGCGCCACTTTACATGCATATCATACAGACCCCCCAGGTACGAAATTTAAAGGAATATTTCACTTTTATTTTTTCATTTTAAGCATTATTAAAATCACTGCTCCCGAAAAAACGGCCGTTTTTAAAACTTCTTTTTGCATTGATACATGTCCCCTGGGGCAGGACCCGGGTCCCCAAACACTTTTTAGGACAATAACTTGCATATAAGCCTTTATAATTAGCACTTTAGATTTCTCCCATAGATTTTTCGAATTTGCCGCGAACACCCCAATTTGTTCGCTGTTCGGCGAACGGGCGAACAGGCAATGTTCGAGTCGAACATGAGTTCGACTCGAACTCGAAGCTCATCCCTAGTGATCAAATACCAGCAAAAGAAAGCTCTATTTGTATGAAAAAAAATGTATCTAAATTTAGTTTGGATAAAGCATTTTATGATTGTGCAATAGCCAGTTAGAGTACCACAGTGCCGAAGAGCAAAAAATGGCCTGGTCATGAAGGGGTAAAACCTTTTGGTTAATATACTCTTATGTTTTATACAGAGAGATCATTTTGTCTGTAAAATCCACCAATCAAAAGCCAACCAAAAGGCAAAAAATACAAGAAAAATAAAAGAATTAAGTGAATTGTCACTCTTTGCATCCTCCACTACTCTCTCTGTACCTTCATGACACCTCACTATGTACCCCTACCTAACAACTCCTACTCTATACTCTCTGTATCCCTCACTAATACTCGCAGTAGCACACCATGACACCCCACTCTGCACCTACAATCTGCACCTCCTGCTTCCCCCGACACATAGTACTCCTTGCCAGTCATATTTGGGCTGTTTATTTCTTCAAGAATTGGAGTGAAGCTTCAAATAGTGGTGGTGCAACTGCAGGCCCCTGGGGGCCCTACTGTAGTAGTTGTCATGGCACCCTGTGTGTGGTTCACAGGTGATTTTCCAAACTTCCCATGCTGGAAGCTCTGCTCAGTCATACCCCCTCCCTGCTGGGTGTGGGGGATTCAGGGAGGTGAAATCAGTGGAGGATTATATGAAGAGAGAGGGAAAATAGGGGATGGAGGACTCTGGGTCACCCATGTGCAGTCCCTGCTGGGCTCCAGTCTTCAAGTTGACTCAGTGGGGCCCAAGCCTAGTATGGATGTACTGCTTATACTGCCCTATTGATATCCCCGGTTTGCTTCTGGAAACATAAGCAAATTATGGTATGTACAGCCAGAGTGCTTGCTAAAGCAAATGTTGCCTAATCTTAGACCTTTTGAATAGTCTGTAAGTTGCAAAAAAAATGATAAACATTCTCTTTTTTTAACATAATGCCTTTAAATATTGATAATTGAGATCACGCACACATAAACAATATGTTCTTCATGCCAGGGGCTTAGAGCTTTAGTTTAGCTTGTTGAGGCAGCTTTGAATGGATGACAATGATTTTTAACCTTCACAACATAGTGTTGAAAATGTGATTACTCTCAGTTTAAATTCGACACATTACCGGTATTGCTGTATTTTTAATGCCCTTTATAACATGCATGCTGCTTTAACTTTGCAAAGCTCAATCTTGACCATATAAATTAACAAAGAATGCAACAAAAGCTGCAATAAAAGAACTTTATCCTCCAAGCCTTCAAGTTGCAGCTAAATGAGATTTCTTTGAAATGCAGATCAGTTGAACTAGATTAGTGAATTTTAGCTCCTGTCAACATCATAACAAAATACAAATACAATTGTTCACTGGCCTTATCTCCATGCTTCCATCTGCTGCCTTGTTATTTACTTTCCTTGATTTACTATGCAGATCTAAATAAGGCACATCAAGGAGGGCTTACAACACAATGGCTTCTTAAGCTTTACATCAAGGTATTTGAAACTGAAGCCCTGAAAGGGCTGCCATCAAAGACATATCTCTAATGAACTTCCATATCTGAGAAGGTTTGGTATTTAATACTGCTGTGAAAAGGGAGAAAAACAAATCAGAACAGCCTTCGAAATAAAATACCAGGAAATCTTGATGAGATTAGCACCTACAGGAATTAATATCCCAATAAAACGAATGTATTGAACTGTATAGAGTTAACTTCCAACCTTGCTGAAAATTGGTGTCAAAGAGACCCTAACAGCTGACAAGGTTGAAAGGTCATAATAGGATTGTACTGCTTTCATAGAAAACAATGAAACAGCTTTGGTTCTTTAATCAAGCCTTGTAAAACAAATTATAAGCAACATACTGATCCCGTTTAGATCGCTAACAGATCTAGTAGCTATAATTGTACAAATATATTTTTTTGATGCATGTTTTACAAATGTATAACAGAATCATGGTGTTGCAGCCTAATCTTCATTGACAGCTAGATACATTTTTTTTTTTTTTTTTTTTTATAAGAGTCGCTATTTCATTTCCTCCCCCACAGCAATCTACACTTGCTCCAGGAGAATATTCTGTCATAGTATTTAAAAAAAAAAATCTGTTTAAAATTGTCTTGCTACTAATATATAGGGCAACTAAGAATAAGACTGAAACTTTGTCACCAAAAAAGTTTAATTGAGAATGTGCGCATTAAAATGTGATTACAATATAGCTAGGTGCTTAATTTAATTGTATATGTCACTTTAAATAAGTGAAGATTACACGGACGTAGCTCTAAGAAACCAAAGTCAAGATGACAAGTTACAAGCTTCAGTGCCTGTAATTTGTGCTGTAGGCCCACCAGATGATAAATAAGGTACACATTTGTGTCTCAGGCCTTTAGGCACACCACACTTTTAGCTACTCTTGTCTATGACAAAAAAACAAAACCTTATTTTCTTCTAATCCAAATATGAATAAAATATCTTGATACTGATAATAAGAATTATTCCTATTTTTTTTATATTTTTAAACTGTTACTTATGTATGCATTCATGCCCTAGAAAAACTGATACTGAATTAGATTAGAAATGATATGTCTAATTAATTAATCCCAATTATCACCTGAGACACATTTTATTCAGCTGTATACAACTTTTTTTTTTTTTCTGAAACGCTTGGTTTAGAGACAGGTGCTTGAACAGGTTTTATCTTATATTGACTGCAGGCATACAACTGTGTCAACAGCTTTGACAGAAATGTAACCAAACATAATCAAGATTAAAACGGAAACATTCTGTTAACCAAGCACTTTTATTTAAAAGTACCGTATATACTCGAGTATAAGCCGACCTGAATATAAGCCGAGGCACCTAATTTTACCACAAAAAACTGGGAAAACGTATTGACTCGAGTATAAGCCTAGGGTGTCCATCTGCATGCCTCACTGTGCCTCATTGTGTCCATGCCTCACTGTGCCCATGCCTCACTGTGCCCATGCGTCACTGTGCCCATGCCTCACTGTGTCCATGAATAGACTAACGTTTAACATGGGAGTCTATAAAAGGGGTGCCCGGCTTTGAAAAATCGGTGCTCTCCGGCTGTAGGTCCCCCAGACAAAAATCTTTGCACACTTATAGAGGAGAAATGGAGCTATACGTGTGCCAAGTTTCAGGTTCAGGGGACCTACAACCGTCCGGTACCGGGTCCCCAAATTCACCGGAGAAATTACTGTTTAACATGGGAGTCTATGGAAGGGGTGCCCGGCTTTGAAAAATCGGTGCTCCCCAGTCGTAGGTTCCCTGGACAACAAACTTTGCAGACTTATAGAGAATAAGTGTGGCTACATGTGTGCCAAGTTTGGGGTCCAGAAGACCTACGGCCGGGTCCCCAAATTCCCGGAGATCAGGTGCAAAAAGGTGACTCGAGTATAAGCCGAGGGGGGCATTTTCAGAACAAATAAATGTGCTGAAAACTCGGCTCATACTCGAGTATATACGGTACTAGCCACCATCATTCTTATGTGCTCTTTGTTAAATTCCACTCACAAGCCGTACTGTTTCTTCTTTTTTATATGTTTCTAAAGAACTTTCCACAGATAGAAAATACCTTTTTTTTTTTTTTATCTTCTAAATCCAATCGAGTGGTAATTACAATATTGTCAGGCAGCTTAACCTCTTCAGCCCCAGGCCATTTTTTGGCACTGCGTTATTTTAACTGACAATTGCGCAGTCATGTGACGCTGTACCCAAATAAAATTGATGTCCCCTTTTCCCACATATATAGCTTTTTTTTGGTGATATTTGATCACCTCTTTGGTTTTTATTTTTTTGCGCTATAAACAAAAAAGACAGACAATTCTGAAAAAACAAACAAACAATATTTTTTAATTTATGCTATAAAACATTCCCAATAAAAAAGTGTAAAAAATCGAATTTATTCATAAATGTAGGCCAATGTGTATTCTGCTATATGTTTTTGGTAAAAACAAAACAAAATTGATTGGTTTGCACACAAGTTCTAGCGTCTACAAACTATGCGATATATTTATGGATTATTTTTTTTTTCGTTTTTACTAGTAATGGCGGCGATAGGCGTTTTTTAGCGGGACTGCGACATTGCGGCGGACAAATCTGACACTAAGGGGTAGATTTACTAAAGCTGGTGCACTTTTTGGGGACCAGTGACGTCCATACAGTGATCAGTGCTAAAAAAAATCACTGTCACTGTACTAATGACCCTGGAGGAAAGGTGTTAACATCAAGGGTGATCAAAGGGTGCTCCTAGAGAGTGCTATCTAACTGTGGGGGTGATGCTTTGACTGAGGGGAAGACAGATATCCATGTTCCTGCTTAGCATAAATACAAGATCTCCATCTTCCCCTCTCTCAGAACGTCTGCCTGCCTTGTTTACATAGGCAGACCTCCATTCTACCTCTCCTGAGAACAATTGCGGGGTGCCGGCAAACATTGGATCCGCCAGACTCGCTGATTGGCTCTTGCTGTGTCCAATTTCAGCAGGAGCAGGTTGCCAGCAGCACGCACGTGCCCCAGACCCAGTGCACGAAATCACATACAGGTATATGATTTCCCGCAATAGGGCCGCTCGGCCACAGTATATTTGCGTGGGGTGGTCCAGATGGAGTTAAGGGGTAACTCCTCTTTCATTGGGAAAGAAACAGCAAATAAATAAAAATAAAAATAAATGTAGCATATACATTTGTGACACAAATCATATTGTAATTGAATGTTATTAAAAATTACCTTTCCTTTTCAATCTGCAGCCAATGTAATTTTCTGAAAATGCAATATGGCTACATGGAGGTGTTCTGTACACAGACTGTGTACAGAACGCCCCCCAGAAACATAATTTCCTGCTTGTGTAATTGGCTCACTGATTTTCCCAGAAGTCTACACTAAGATACAAATCAGATTTCATGCATCCCCTGCAACAAAAATTTCATTTTTGGTGAGATACTCCCAATAGGAACACATCTAAAGGGATGCAAACCGTGCAGCTTACCTGCAGGTGCTCAGCTGATTGATTATTAAGAAACCACTGCTATTAGACTCACTTTCCCACATGGGCACAGAGAAACACACAGGGATTTCTAAAGAAAAAAAAAGTAGGAATCTGCAACAAAGTTTGCTAAAATCCTTGCAGTGTACATATATCACCCAGGGGGAATGTTTTTTTCTCAACAAAAGTGTAGTTACGCTTTAATTTTTCTTCTTTATAAAGAAGAGATCTGCCCATCTTTTTAAAAACCTAGACCTAGTGCATGCAAACTCTAACAACGCTTTTCTTATTTGCTTTCTATTTGTTGTTTTTTTAAACATTTTTTATTGAAGATCAACATGAAACAAATACATGTACAAATGAGTCATAGTTTGTCAGTATACACAATGTTTTAAACAATCTGATGCCAAAAACAAAACATGTCACAACTGAAATGCAAAAGTTTCTGGTCATATATATATATTAAATGCACCATGTGTGTCAACAATTAACTACGGTAGTTAAGGCCCTCCTGTGATGAATCACGTAGATATATGTGATTCTGCACTTCCGCCTAGGAGGTGTGCGCACGCTGCCAGCGGGCTGTTTCTGCTGTGATTACTCACAGCAGAGGCTGATCTGCGGGTGTCGGGCATTGGATGCTCGCCGGCACCCGCTGATTGTTGGGAAGAGACTCAGGAAGGAGATCTGCCAATGTAAACAAGGCAGATCTCCATTCTGACAGGATGGAAGGGATGGATTTTGTGTCCCTGCAAAGCAAAGAGTAAAAGCAGCACACATAGTACAGTAAAACACTGGCTAGGCACACAGTTAACCCTTTGATTGCCCTATATGTGTAACCCCTTCCCAGCCAGTGTCATTAGTACAGTCACAGTGCATATTTTTAGCACTGATCACTGTATTAGTGTCACTGGTTCCCACAAAGTGTCAAAAGCGTCAGTTAGTGACCGACTGTCCACCGCAATATCGCACAAGTCCCTCTATGAATCTCTGATTGACGCCATTACTAGTATAAAAAATAAATCCAAAATATATACCATAGTTTTTTATAACACAAAAAATTAAAAACGCAATGGTGATCAAATACCACCAAAAGAAAGCTTGATTTGTTGGGAAAAAATTACAGTGTTGCATGACTGCGCAATTTATCAGTTAACCATTTGCCAACCGGGCTATTGCCAAATGACTGTTACAGCATAGCCGGCTAGTTCTGGGAGGCCTCACCAGCACAGTCAGTGCCGTAAAAATGTGTAAAAAATGCGTAAAAAAAATAGATTTGTAATTGATGTCCCTAGAACACCAGACAGTGCTCCCTGCAAGTCGGGCTTCTCTATGTGGCCAGGCTGTGAAAAGAGGAGGAGTAGCAGAATGTGTTTTGGGATGTAGTTGCAAGAATGCATATGCCATGCAAGAGAAATAACCTGTTAATATGACAATTTTGTGAAAGAAAATCTTAATTTTGCAAAGAATTGTGGGAAAACTTTAAAAAACTCACTTTGCCTCTTACTATATACCTTGAACTGTCTACTTTCCAAAAAAGGGGTCATTTGGAGGGGTATTTGTACTGTCCTGGCTTGTTGGTGTCTCAAGAAATGAGATGGCTGTCAGTACATCAGGTGAGGTCTAGTGTGATTCATTTTCAATGATTGGCACCATAGCTTGTAGACTCTATATTACATAATATACACTGATTTGGGGTATGTTTATCAAAGATATGTAGCAGTATAAATATTGGTCAAAATTTATAAAGAAAAACTACTCATTTACAAAATTTTATAACAGAAATGAAGAAAAATGCATTTTTGTTCAAAAATGTCGGTCTTTTTTTATTTATAGCACAAAAAATAAAAAACCCAGTGGTGATTAAATACTGGGTACAGTGTTTCATGACTGAGTAATTGTCATTCAAAGTGTGACAGCTCTGAAAATTGGCCTGGTTATGAAGGGGGATATACTGTAAGTGCCCAGTGGGCAAGTGGTTTAAGTAATGTGGTGCCGTATCGCAAAAAATGGCTTGGTCATGAAGGGGGGTAAATCCTATGGAAGTCAAGTGTTAAACCAAAAAAATGGTCTATAATACAGGTGGAGGTGTTCTGTAGTTTATAGAGAAGAACTATTATTTTGTGGTCCAAATCAGAAGTGAGCAGCCCAGTCCTGTCCTAAGGTGACAATGCTCCCTCACTGTACTGTATCTATGGAGGAACAGTATTGTCACCCTAGGACAGGAAGTGTGTTATTCTCAGGATTACCTGGTGACAATAAAGTTAAAACTGAACAAAGGATACTAGTTCATTCACTACTTTTATGTACTGGTATGCTGAAATATATTACATTTTTGTTCTTGACATTTAAGGGACTGCTAGATAAAAAAATTTTGACCTCTTGTTGGTAGTCATTTCATTAGCAGTATATTGAAATTAATATGCTAGAAATTAAATGATTGCCCTTAAGTTGTTAAATTACATAGTAGCATGAGATTACATTTCTATAAGTGGCTAGACACCATAAGATCTTCATTCTGTCCTGTAAAAAACTGCAAGATTAGCTGATAACTGATATTTAATTCTGCTCTGATACTTAAGGCTTTGTGTACACGGGATGTTGTTCAACCTCTCCTGAACGATTTAACTTGACAGCTGGAAACCAGCATCTAAAAATGTTTACATACCGCGTTTAGCCGCGTTTGCGTCTAGAAGCGTTTGAAAAAAATAATAATATTTTTTTTGGGTTAAAATGAAAAACGTATGTAAACGAAACTCTGCTAAATGCGAGTTACTGCGCTTAGCCGCGTTTAGCTGTGTTTGGCGCTTGAAATGCCTCTAAACACAGCTTCTGAATGCATTTTTTTGGGTTCCAGAAAAATTCTCTAAACTGAACTGCCTATAAACGACTATAAACGACCCTGTGTACACGTACTGATAAGATAACATAGAGGAGAGTTCAGGAGCAGTTGAAAAAAATGCCCAACTGCTCCTAAACATCCATTTACCAGCAGCAGTGTACATGAGGCCTAAAACTACATATGTGCAAAAGTTAGGTAGTAATTTAGCTTCCACCAGGTCTGTTTCCTGTTTATGTTTTTTTGATGCTACTGTTAACTGCAAGGGGAAGAAGAAAAGAAACACCATGGTTTTGAATGTATCTGATTATCTGCTTGCCATCTGCCCACAGTAGTTGTACAGCGAGCGGGCAGCAGCTCCATGCCAGGCAATGTATCTGTATGTCGCAGCTTTCTTCTGGGTTTGGGCCGTACCTGCTCGCGTCCCCCCGAGTTTGGCAGCTGATTTCAGGCCAATGATTTTGGCTGATGTCAGCTGATCGGCTGTGACCAATCACACGCAGAGTTCTGTGTTTTTTTTTTTTTTTTTTACTTTAAATATTTTTTATTTTCCTTTTTTCTACATAACAAATCATACATACACTATTACAATACCGCACATTGAGCATGTATAAAATTATACGATATAGACCCTTCTTGTGCCCTCTACACAACTATATTACCTCTCACCCATCCATACCTTTACCACACCCATTCTTAGCGTGATCACCTCTCTATCCACTTTTTCCACATTTTATTAAATTTATGTTTGTTTCCTTTCTTTTTGTATATAAATTCTTCTTTTGCTACTGTATCCTCCATCACTATCCTCCACTCGCTTATTGTAGGGGGACTTTCGGCTTGCCATTTCTGAGCAATTATTTTCCTGCCCTGGAACAGACATCTTGTTATTGCTATCCGTTCATCTACTGGCAGTCCCTCTTCTTTCAGGAGACCCAATACGCATAGTCTGGCTTCTGGGCGAAGAGATGTCTCAAACACCAGGTTTATCCTTTCTACTATTTGCTTCCAATATTGGTATAACTTGGGACAGCTCCAGACCATGTGTATTAAATCTCCCCTATTGTCCCCACATCTCTGACAACGCGGATCCGGTCTCCTACCAAACTGGAACAACCTTTGGGGAGTATAGTATACTCTATATAACAGGTAGAGTTGGGATATTGTTTGAGAGGGTGAAAGTGATACATTGGGTCCTGTCGCTACTATTTGCTCCCATTGTTTCTGCGAAAGTGGGCCCACATCTCTCTCCCATTTAACCTTATTTTTGTTAACCAGAATCTCTCCCTGATCGGCCCTTACTAGGGATCCGTATATGTCAGAGATTACCCCTCTAGTGGTCTCTGTGTCTACTAAATTACGTAAGATGGGCATGTCGTTCCATTCTGGTGAACTCTGTCCAAATTGTGCGTGCAGCGCGTGTCTGATTTGCAAGTATTTATAAAAGGATCTATTTGGGACTGCATACTCCTCCTTTATTTCTTGAAATGATTTTATTCTTTCTTCCTTATAGAGTTGAGCCAGCAAGTGTATTCCCACTCTATCCCAATCCTCAGCCATACCCATGACCCTAAGTTCTTGCAGATTGCTGTTATCCCATATAGGTGAGTATTCGGAAAATCCCTTATATCCCATGATCTTCTTGACCTCTTTCCAGCTCTTTACCATTAATTGGGCCGTAGGGCCTTTAGAGCAGAAGGAGTCCGCCTCCACTGCCTCAACTACTGTATCATGGCATGTGTCATTCAAAATTAACCCATTTATTTCACTTTCTACCCTTCGGTTACTGCCACACATGTGCTGCATCTGAGCAGCTAAAAAGTAATATCTAGGGTTCGGGATGTCCAGTCCCCCCTTCTCTTTTGGTTGTTGTAGGGCGCGGAGACATATCCTTGCTGCTCCGTTCCTCCAAATCAATTCCCTGAGTACGCTGTCTATTTTATTAAACCACTGTTTGGGGATCCATACTGGAGAATTATGGAGGATATATAAAACTTGTGGCATCCAGACCATTTTTATCAAATTGGACCTACCAGCTACTGAAAGTGGGAGCTTATTCCACACCCGACATTTTTGTCTAAGCTTTGCTAATAAGGGAACTAAGTTTCCAGTTATATATTGCCTCGGGTCCTTTGTTATATTAATTCCTAGGTATCTTATTTGGGACACCACCTTCACTTGTACTATCTCTCCCATCAATGGGTCAATCGGTAGAAGAACCGATTTTTTCCAATTTATTTTTATTCCAGAGAACTTTCCAAATTCCCCTATTATGTTTATTGCCCCTGCCAGTGAGGTTTGCAAATCCCCTAGGAAGAGCAATATATCATCCGCATACATAGCTATTTTCTCTTCCCCCAGTCTCCTCTTGAAACCCTTTATTCCTGGATCTGTCCTTATAGCACTGGCCAATGGTTCCATGGCGAGGGCGAAAAGAAGGGGCGACAAAGGGCATCCCTGTCTTGTCCCCGTCGCCAATTGGAACCAGTCTGAACATTCTCCATTTATCCTAACCCTCGCTCTAGGGTCTTTATATAGTATTTTAATCCATTGGATAAAGTTGGGACCAAAATGGTACTCTGCCAACGTTTTCCAAAGAAAATGCCACTCAAGGCTGTCAAACGCCTTGGCTGCATCCAAGGACAATATCGCTCTAGACCCCTCTGATTCCGTCTGCAGCTGGGTGTTTAAGAATGCTCTTCTTATATTGGAGCAGGTAGACCTACCTGGGATAAATCCCGTCTGGATTTTAACATCTGCGCATAAAAGAGATATTGGTCTGTATGAGTCTGTCTCCATCTGATCTTTCCCTTCCTTTAATAGTATGATGATTGTCGCTTCAGTCATAGACCGGGGTAACTGCCCTTCTTTTGCTGCCCAGTTGAAACCCTCCAGGAGTTTTGGGAGCAACACCTCACCAAAGGATTTATATATTTCTATTGGTAGGCCATCCGGCCCCGGGGCCTTTTGACCTGCCATCTCCTTTATTACTATTTGTAACTCCTCCAGAGTAAGCGGTGCCTCCAGGCTCTCCCTATCTTCCTCTGATAGCCGAGGGATCTGTGAGCCCTTAAAAAGGTCTGCCATCTCCCTCTCTAAATTGTCATTTGTTGTGCTACTATACAGACTCTGATAATATTTTTTAAAGGTCTCTTTTATTTCAGATGTACCTCTCCTGACTTCCCCCTCCTCATCTCTTATCACCGCAATAACCGATGGGGGGGCCCCCGCCCTAGCTATTAGGGCCAGGATACGCCCCACTCTCTCGCCCTCCCCGTAGAAATTCTGCTTCTGGAATAATTTTTTATTTTCCGCCTTGCTTATTACTATTTTTTGGTACTCTCCCTGTGACACTAACCATTCTGCATGATTTTCTGGGGTTGGATTTCTTATATAATTGAGCTCTGAGCTAAACACTTTTTCTCTCCCTGCAATTTCCTTAGCGCGTGACTGTTTTTTAGCTACTGATACCTTTTGAATTAATATTCCCCGTAAGAATGCTTTCAGAGCATCCCAAATCACTCCTATTGAGGCTGATCCGGTATTTAATACTACGAATTCATTCAGACTGTCGCAAATTCCCCCCGGGTCCCCAATTACTTCCAACCAGAATGGGTTTATCTTCCAGTCCCCACTACCATGCCCCTTATCCAGCTTTATTTCAAGTATTACTGGGGAGTGATCTGAGATGCTTCTTGTTTCATAAACCACCTCCCCCACCACTTCTAGTGCCTCCTCGTTACAAAGTAAGGATTACAAAGTACGAGGTCTATTCTGGACAGGGTACCGTGCGTCCTTGAGTGACAGGACAATTGTTTTTCCCCCGGGTGTCTCCTCCGCCACACGTCTGTCAAACCCACCTCCTCACAAAAATGAAGGAGAGGGCTGGCAGACGGATGTCCTGCGGAAGCACCCGCCGGGAACCTATCTATTCCTTTATCCATGGTCATATTAAAATCCCCTACCACTATAACGGGAACCCCCACCTTATCCATAACAAACTCTATTAGCGCCCAAAGGACTACGGTTTCAAATGGGGGGGGATATATATATTTGCCACCACATATTATTTTGTTTCTATCCAACAATGAAGAAACACATACCGTCCCTTAGGATCTATCTTGCTCTGTCTACAGGAGAACACTGCGCCCGAATCTATCAAAACACTCACACCCCTTGAATAGGAAGTGTGTGTAGAATGGTACTGTGTTTTGTATTTCCTGTGTTTTAGTATCTTAATAGTCTCCCCGTCCAGGTGCGTCTCCTGCAGACACAGCATTTTGATGTCCTTCCTTTCTGCTGTTGAGAAAATCACTTGTCTTTTAGTTGAATCTTTTACCCCCCGAACATTCCATGAACACACTTTCATACTTTTACCCGGTATGTATTCCTGTATCCTCCTCACGGGTGCGCACACTGCCACCTATCCTCCGCTCCGTGCAGCTCCACTCTCCGATCTTCGGATTTCCAGGCACCCGGTTTCCAGGGGGGGGGGGTCAGCCGACCAGTCCCACTCACATCGCCGCCGCTCCTCTCCTACTTTCTCCGTCCATTCCCACAATCACAGCGCAACATGGGAGCGAGGTACGGGGGCCGGGTTGCTACGGCCTCTCACCTCAACATCCGGTCACGCCCCCCTGGAATTACGGATACATAAACACAGAACTTTTTGTACTATGAACAGGGATTTAAAAAACAGCCCCCTTTACTCTGATACACCTAACTAAAATCTAGTGGAACCAATTGCCTTCAATTAGTAAATAGAGTCCACCTGTGTGTAATTCAATCACAGTATAAATACAGCTGTTCTGTGAAGCCCTCAGTGGTTTGTTAGAGAACATTAGTGAACAAACATGAAGGCCAAGGAACACACCAGACAGGTCAGGGATAAAGTTGTGGAGAAGTTTAAAGCAGGGTTAGGTTATA
The DNA here is from genome assembly GCA_029206835.1 of Rana muscosa. NCBI lineage: Eukaryota > Metazoa > Chordata > Amphibia > Anura > Ranidae > Rana > Rana muscosa. The sequence goes on from CM055118.1 coordinate 727,927,544, forward strand.
AAAAAATATCCCAAGCTTTGAACACCTCACAAAGCACTGTTCAATCGATCATCCGGAAATGGAGATTATGGCACAACTTCAAACCTACCAAGACATGGCCGTCCACCTAAACCAGTGATTCTCAAACTGTGTGCCATGGCACACTAGTGTGCCGTGTGAGATTTGCAGGTGTGGCGTGGGAGTTTTAAAAAATATTTAAAATTTCTAGCGTTTTGAAACCTTGAACATATTGAAAATTTAAATGGTAAATCAATGTTGCAAAAGTTAAAAAAGTAACATATATAAAAACGCAATCTCAGTCATTCTGTTCATAAATTCATTCATAAATCTCATTTATTCTTTTCGTAACGCGAGACTTGTGCGAGATCTCGGGAGAACTCGATCACTCTAATTATATTATAATAGTAGGGACCATTCCATTTGTTTGTTCCATTTGTCGACTTTAGAGCCTCGCTTCAATCTGATTTGCTCTTGAAAGCAGGCACATCCTTCACATTAAATTTAAAATGAAATATAAACGTAAAAATAAATAAGTTCTTCACCACAAAAATTGTTAAAACTTTTCAGTGAAAATTGTTAGATCATTTTGGTGCGCCAGAAGACAGAAAACAGAAAACCGTATGGTCTCCCAGTCCCACGTGAATAATGTAAAAGGAACAGAGAAAGACAGGGCTCTCACATATAAACAGGATTTTAAAGGGGGACACCGGTTCTGTTTGTAGGTGAGTACACTGAGACAATAAATTAGAAAAATATAAATGTATTCAAAACATCTTAAAATTAATGTTGTGATTATACAAAGACCATAAAAACTTAGAGACAAAGAACTAGATTGTGCAGTCAGCCAACATGTTTTGCACTGTTGTTCTTCGTCAGGGCTTGGCACTTGTCTTTGATTTCATAAGGTCTGTACAAGACATAAAAGTTTGAAATTTGTGTCAAGCAATAATATCAATAGTATCAATACATATGCATTCATTAATATAACATTGATTTACTGTATATTAACAAAGCCGAAGACAACAAAGTTACATCATGCTCACCTAGTTTGATTTAAGAGGATTGGATAAATCGCACATCGCTTAACATGTACATCAATGCTGATGACCACACCACATCCCACCGCAGCTGACTCGGTGGATGCCAGAACCAACAGGTCGATATGTGAGAATTTTGACCGTTTAGGCCGACCAAGTAATGGTAAGGTAATAAGATCTACAAAGGGGGTGAATAAGAATAAAGATGATAGTAAGGATGTCCTATAGTACCTATAGGAATGGTTTCAATCTAATATGTAACAAAAACTAAAAAAACATTATACAGACGATATTAGGTATATAAAAATATATAAAAGATATATACTAAATAATATATCTTAACTAAGGGAACGAACTGCAAGGCCATACAATTAAAGGTTAAATTATATTAGGTGGGTCTCTACATGGATAATTAATGGAACAGTGGTGGGAGTAAGGATAATAAGAGATACATTCCAAATGATGTTAAAATTGAAGTTTTAACAACGTATCATATACTAATAATATGACACAAACAAGGTAAAATAAAATTAAATGAATACTAACAAATCCAAATTGATAGGTATAAAAGGCCGTTAGCTTATAGCATATGATATATATAGTGTAGTATAAAATGAAGACAGAGATGGAGTGCACAGAAGGTGCATAGCTTCTAACAGCATGATTACCTAAATCCCAATTGGATAATCCAATAACCTGCACTAATATGTTGACAGAAACGGCCCAAAGACCCTCGGGCCGAGAATGTGCACCCAAGAGAGGTAAAGGTGGTGCCAATGGTACACAGGGGGCTATCCCTAAAAAACATATTGTCTCTCCATCAATGACTAGTAATCTACCAACTGCTCACGATGAGACTAGAGACCAAGAACTTGGTGATATGGTGATGGGTACCACCCCGCTTTCCATGTTCACTGATGACAGCATACATACATCTCCTAGGGACTTAGGAGCCACCCCTAAAACTAGTCTTGGTAACATCCACCAAGGTCGTGTCCCTTTAGGCCCAAGCCACATCCCGGCCACACCCATTCCTCATATGAGAATGGGGAAGATAGAACCCTTTGTAGTCAAACAAACACCGACAGATTAGGACTTGATGTAGTCAATGAACTATCGCCGAGTGAAATTGAACTGTTACGACTGGGACTTAGTTTTTGTCCATCTCATAAAATTGATAAATTCACCCTTGCGAAGGACTTGCATCTTTTCGCAAGGAACCTTACTTATAAGTATATCTTCGATGGTGATGGGGGACGAGTAGTAGGTAGAGAGGAAGATCAGTACAAAGGCTTCAAGGTCCAGGATTTTAGAGCCCTTAAAATTCTGATTCAACTTCTAGATGAAAATGAAGGATCTGGTGATTCTACTGACCCTTTATTGATGGATGAAGATCCAGAAACGGAAGCAACTACAGAACCATGTAAATTCAGGGCTAAATCTCAAAAATTTCCCAACCTCCAGACGTGTCCAGCAGTGTGGGCATTTCTTTAACAGACAAAAAAACAAATAGAGAATTATACATTTCCAAAGTACTTTGAAAAAAATCTATCCAAAATTCAACAAGAAGCATTGGCCAATATCACAAGTAATGATCAGATTATAGTCAAGCCATCGGACAAAGGCGGGAATGTGGTTGTTATGGATAAGGCCCAATATGTAACAATGTGTAACAAAATCTTGAGCAATCATGAATGGTATAAAGAGAATTTCATAGAATCCAGAAAACAAAATCTTTCCCTCATTACACAGGCGTACCATGAAACCCTCATTGATAAGGACTAACGTGAATACTTGGAAATTAAATGGCCGGTGACCCCGACCTTCTACTCTATACCTAAAATTCACAAAAGTTTGGGAAAACCCCTCTGGGATAATATCAGGGATAGGCAGTCATACTGAAACTGCCAGCAAATATGTTGACACCCAGTTACGTCCCCATGTTATGGGCCTCCCCTCGTACCTAAAAGACACTCTGTATCTACTTAGGGTGATAGAGGGAATCACGGTGCCACCTGGTGCAATTCTAGCAGCCATTGATATTGAGGCCCTTTACTCTAGCATTCCTCATGAGAAAGGCATTGAGATAATATCAGGCTTCCTTAGGGAACAAGATCATAATAATTGGAAACTATGTAAATTTGTCACTGCCTTATTAGAACATATCCTGACCACTAACATCTTTATGTTCAATAGCTCCACCTACCTCCAGGTACAGGGCGTTGCGATGTGGACATCTTGTGCCCCATCGTACGCAAACCTGTACCTGGGGGGTTGGGAGAGAGCCCTCTTTTCAGATAACTACGCCTCGTTATACCTCCGCCACGTTCTACTTTGGCGGAGGTATATCGATGACGTTTTGGTCATCTGGACTGGTACAGCAAATGAGCTTTATGAATTTATGTCATTCATATTTGTGAACGAGTTCAATCTCAAATTTACTATTCAATTTGACACTGCTAGTATTCAATTTTTGTATCTACGCCTGTTTCTTAATGAGAATGGAAACATACACAGCAGCCTGTAAAGGAAAGAAACTGCTGGAAACACAATTTTGCATTATTCAAGCTCTCATCCTCATTCTCTGGTGCGTAGCATCCCTTTCAGCCAATATCTTAGGCTACGCCGCAATTGTGCAAGGGACGAGGATTTTGAGCTTGAAGCAAAAGCCCTCTATTCACGTCTTCTTATGAGGGGATACAGCAAAAAGGTCCTCAAAAAGGCATATGGAAGAGCAAAAGGTAATACACGTGATACGCTTATGTTTAAATCAAAAGCATGTGAACAGAATCCCACCACTAAATTCATCACTACATTCAGTGCGCATCAAGATATTTTTCGCCAACTAATTGGTAGCAATTGGTATTTCCTCTCTGAGGATCCGATCATATCTATGTACGTGGCAGACAGACCTGAAATTGTTTATCGCAGATCTCGATCAATTAGGGATGGCCTTATCCATAGCCATTACACCCCTGAAACACCGGAAGTAGGGGCAACCATCAGTAATGGCACATATAGATGTGGCAACTGTGATCAGTGTCCGTGGATAAAAGGGGGCACAGGATGCCCTCTACCACGAGGCGGTTTTCACAAATCCACGACTGTAGTACAGTTGGGGCTGTATACTTGGCAACGCGCCTATGTGGTGCATTTTACATCGGCAAGACGAAGCGTCCCTTTGCAAAAAGAGTGCAAGATCATCTGTACTATCTTGATGCAGGACTGCTCTATACCCCCATTTTCAAGCACATAGGTCTTAATCACAGCTATGACCCATCTTATGTTTCATTTTTTGTATTGGAAGTTATCCCTGAACCCCTAAGAGGAGGAGATTTTGACAAAAAGATCCTTCAGCAAGAAGCTAAATGGATCTTTAACCAATGGGCCACCTACCCCCCAGGCCTCAACACTGCGAGTTCCTTCAAACCATTTCTTTAAAAACCCTTTAAGTATCATAGTGACATTTGGGTTGGGTACTAGGTTATATTATTATACGTTATATTTGCTTGATTAAACCCATATTATTTAACACCTAATACGTTATTAACTACTCTTTTAGTTATCTAGTATACCTAACCCTAATATATCTTTATAGAATGGTTTGAATGTTATTTTTATTTTTTATTGTATATGTACGAAGCTGCTCGGGCAAATTCATTATGCTCAGGTATGTCCTTTGTACTATCAATACATTTTTATTATTATTTTCATTGTTGATTTCCCCCTTTCCCCCTATATTTAATTTTCCCTTCCTATTCCTCAAATTTTTCATTTTGATTGCAATTGGTTGTTTTGTATCCCTGTCCTCTTTCTATAACTATGGACATATCAAATGCATCTATGTAAACGCATATCATGCGTCAATCTATGTATACATTATCTGATATTGACCAAATCAATTGTGAACTGTTTGGTTTTTTATGCCACTCAATATCATGTTGATGTTTTTTAAATTGTTTAATTGTTTATTTTTGAGATCGCTAAATTTTTCTGTCATTAAATCGTTCATTTGTTTTGTTTTAATTATTGGATATCCGTTACACTGTGAGACAGTGCCATCCGCTGCTGGCCACCCCCTGTCCTCCCCCTGCAGCTTTGATTTAGGTGAGGATTTCCGTGCGTCCCATGGTTAGAGTGGGGAACTTCCCTCCCCTCTCATCCTCTGTCCGCGGCTTGTGGACGGTGGATCGCACCTGCGCTATGCATCACCATCACGCATGCGCATGCGCGGCATAGGGGCGCCCGGAACCGGAAGTGATGTCAGGGGTCGCTCGCAATCCTTCACTTCCGGGTGACTGTTTACATTTAAGATGGCTTGGCCGGCGTTAGCCGACATGCACCTTCTTGATGCATCTGCTGACGCTAGGATCTTGACATAACGGAGCCTTCTGCTACTTGCCATCTGCTGGGATTCTTCCCTATTACATATGGGCCGGACTCTATACAGGTACAGTTTCTGTCCACATATTAGTGCAGGTTATTGGATTATCCAGTTGGGATTTAGGTAATCATGCTGTTAGAAGCTATGCACCTTCTGTGCACTCCATCTCTGTCTTCATTTTATACTACACTATATATATCATATGCTATAAGCTAACGGCCTTTTATACCTATCAATTTGGATTTGTTAGTATTCATTTCATTTTATTTTACCTTGTTTGTGTCATAACATTAGTATATGATATGTTGTTAAAACTTCAATTTTAACATCATTTGGAATGTCTCTCTTATTATCCTTTCTCCCACCACTGTTCCCTTAAAGCGGTTGTATACCCAAATTTTTAACTTTTACCTACAGGTAAGCCTATAATAAGGCTTACCTGTAGGTAAAAAGAATATCTCCTAAACCTGTACGATTTAGGAGATATTCCCCTTGCAATGAGCCGCTGAATGCAGCGGCGCATGCACAGCGGGGATTCTCGGCTAAAGGCCGGCAGCCGCCGGACCTTGCCGACGCGCGGGAGTGACGACATCGCCGCTCCAGCCACTCACAGCGCTGGAGCGGGCGATACCCGGTAGTCACGCCGAGGCAAGATGACATCTCCCAGGTAAGTTCCCAACGCCTCATTCTAAGGTAAGTATTTCATAATGAGATAGTATGCGTGCATACTAGCTCATTATGCCTTTTGCCTTACAGGTATGAAAAAATAAATAAATACAGCAGCGGGTATACAACCGCTTTAATTATCCATGTAGAGACCCACCTAATATAATTTAACCTTTAATTGTATGGCCTTGCAGTTCGTTCCCTTAGTTAAGATATATTATTTATTATATATCTTTTATATATTTTTATATACCTAATATCGTCTGAATAATGTTTTTTTAGTTTTTGCTACATATTAGATTGAAACAGTTCCTATAGGTACTCTAGGACATCCTTACTATCACCTTTATTCTTATTCACCCCCTTTGTAGATCTTATTACCTTACCATTACTTGGTCGGCCTAAACGGTCAAAATTCTCACATATCGACCTGTTGGTCCTGGCATCCACCGAGTCAGCTGCGATGGGATGTGGTGTGGTCATCAGCATTGATGTACATGTTAAGCGATGTGCGATTTATCCAATCCTCTTAAATCAAACTAGGTGAGCATGATGTAACTTTGTCGTCTACGGCTTTGTTAATATACATGTAGGGGGTATTGCCCTTTAATTCCACATAGACTACACTACCCAGTACACCTTGAGGCACCCAAGGTGCATTGCCCTGTGCAAAGACTGCTGGGGTGGACTTTATAAGAGGGAGCCGGGCCCCAGTTCTTTCTCTTTGGATACCGCCCTCCCAGCAAGAGGATCCCTGTGCTGATCTGCTGTGAGCACAAGGCCTGAAGCCTGGGCCTTGTGTTTTTCCAAAGAGCCTTCCACTCCACCGAGGAACCTGCAGAGTGTCTGATCCTGTTGCTGAATGCTGTTACCAGGAGGACCGAAGACCCGGGTGTCGTGGACACTGTGAATCAAGTCACAGCAACGGAAGTAACGGACAAGGACTAGTCCTGTTGGGTGAGAGAGCACCTGCTCAGAACTACACCACAGTATCTTTAGGCCCACTGACTGTATTCAGGGCCACCACAGTGATTGTAGTTACACTTTGAGGAGACTATCTACAGAACTGAGCTATCAGTCTCCCTGGCATTATAAAGTTACCGATCATCGTTACTTTGTTGGATTACAATTGTTCTTAAAGTGCACCACCGTGTTTGCTAGCGAATATTTCTTCCACAGAACTATACCCAAATCATAGTCAGGCCTGACTGGGTAGTGTAGAACATTGCTGGGCGCCATTTTGTCCACGAGGGAGGATAGCTGCAGCGGGGTCTGTTAAACTGTCTGTCATATTGCTGAATGTTTGGTGTTTCAATAAGTATACCCATATTGCAGGGCTCTGCATTTGTTATTACATACTTTTTGTCTATCTAACCTTTATCAACAGTAAAATATTAGAGTTAAGTATATCGGTTGTCTTTGTCATTTACTGTGCTGTACCATTACTGTGTGCCCTACAGTGGGATTGTGTCATAGAGAATCATAGAGTGATTGAAATTTTATCATCCCCTTTACTAACTGTGCCACGAGAGGTTAGAGCCGATTGCCAGGGGTTGACAGTGGTGCACTACAGGGCCCAAAACAATCAAGGCAGCCCTCTTAACTGGGGGTATCGCTATATACAGTAAATCAATGTTATATTAATGAATGCATATATATTGATACTATTGATATTATTGCTTGACACTAATTACAAACTTTTATGTCTTGTACAGACCTTATGAAATCAAAGACAAGTGCAAAGCCCTGACGAAGCACAGCAGTGCGAAACATGTTGGCTGACTGCACAATCTAGTTCTTTGTCTCTAAGTTTTTATGGTCTTTGTATAATCGCAACATTAATTTTAAGATGTTTTGAATACATTTATATTTTTCTAATTTATTGTCTCAGTGTACTGTAAATCCTGTTTCTATGTGAGAGCCCTGTCTCTCTCTGTTCCTTTTACAAAAAACTTTGAGAAACACTGACCTAAACTGACAGGCCAGAAAAGGAGAGCATTAATCAGAGAAGCAGCCAAGAGGCCCATGGTAACTCTGGCAGAGCTGCAGATCCACAGCTCAGGTGGGAGAATCTGTCTACAGGACAACTATTAGTCGTGCACTCCACAAATCTGGCCTTTATGGAAGAGTGGCAAGAAGAAAGCCATTGTTGAAAGAAAGCTATAAGAAGTCCCAATTGCAGTTTGTAAGAAGCCATGTGGGGGGCACAGAAAACATGTAGAAGAAGGTGCTCTGGTTAGAGGAGACCAAAATGTAACATTCTGGCCTAAAAGCAAAACGCTATGTCTGGCAGAAAACAAACACTGCACATCACCCTGAACACACCATCCTCACCTTAAAACATGGTTGTGGCAGCATCATTTTGTGGGGATGCTTTTCTTCAGCAGGGATACAGAAGCTGGTCAGTGTTGATGGGGGGGGATGGAGCCAAATACAGGGCAATTTTAGAAGAAACCCTGTTAGAGTCTGCAAAAGACTTGAGACTGGGGCAGAGGTTCACCTTCCAGCAGGCAAACAACCCTAAACATACAGCCAGAGCTACAATAGATGGTTCAGATGAAAGCATATTCATGCGTTAGAATGGCCCAGTCAAAGTCCAAACCTAAATCCAATTGAGAATCTGTGGCAAGACTTGAAAATTGCTGCTCACAGACGCTCTCCATCCAATCTGACAGAGCTTTAGCTATTTTGCAAAGAAGAATGGGCAAAAATATCACTCTCTAGATGTGCAAAGCTGGTAGAGACATCCCCAAAAAGACCCTGCAGCTGTAATTGCAGTGAAAGCTGGTTCTACAAAGTATTGACTCAGGGGGGCTGAATACAAATGTACGCCACACTTTTCACATATTTATTTGTAAAAAATGTTGAATACCATTTATCATTTTCCTTCCACTTCACAATTATGTGCCACTTTGTGTTTCTATTACATAAAATCACAATTAAAATACATTTACGTTTTTGATTGTAACATGACAAAATGTGGAAAATTTTAAGGGGTATGAAAACTTTTTCAAGGCACTGTAGGTGATTATGTATGTTTGTGTTTTTCCCACACTTCTTCTTTAATTGCTCTGATAACACGATTGCACGCCATGCTTGCACATTATGGCAGACTTACCTCAGTTTGGTCTCCTTCAGTGATGCTAGGTCCACACGCCTTCTCACTTCTTTCTTGCTGCTGCCATTTCCCCCTGATCTTCTGACTCATTTTGTTTTTTCAGCCTCTGGGCAGTCACTGATAATGTACCTCACTACATCACTACGTAATACATAATCCTGGAACCTGGACTGCATGATAGTGCTCCCACACATGGGCAGCTGAGGACGCTCAACATAAATGCCAGTGTCTTTCTGTGACCTGGGAAGCCCAGGTACAACATACAACATACAAGCTTTCATAGACTTGAATGGCCATGCACTGCTTTATATGCTGGTGCTGTTGTGAAAATTAATATAACAGATTATTTTTATAATTATAATAAGGCACACAGATGATGGAAATGGGCCAAGAGTGTTCATGCACGGCAGGCAGTGTACACAAAAAAAAAAAGTGCTAGAAGGCAGGTAAAGTTTATTTCTGATCTGAATCCAGCCATCTTCAGGCTTGTAATTGATCATCCTTCTTCAGGCTTGTCATTAATCCTCATTCTTCTTGGTGCCCATGTGATGGTGTTTGAACGCCATTCTATACAGCAACACTGTAAGCCCAAGTAAGCATATTGAGTCACCGTAAGCTGGGCTCATTGGAAATTGGTTGAATGACACTGGTTAGAGAAAAGGTGAGTAATTCAACAAAAGTTGCATTCTATTTTCCAGCATATAATGGGCAATGAATATTTCACGTATCTCAAAAAGGTGACGTTTCCTGCAGCAGGAAAGTGTTAGAACCTCTGTAGACGTTTGTCGCTCATTTTCCAATTATCACATGTCAACAGAAAGTAAGGGTAATTTTCCCCAAAAGTGGACAGACCGCAAGCATGTTTGAAATTATGTAAAAAATTATGTTACGACCCTTCCTCTTTGTAGAGAGGCTCCAGCAGAGTTGAAGCAGCCCTTAGGCATCATGTACACATAGCCTACTTTGACTGCCAGCCATGGGAAAGCACAAAATGTTGCAAAAGCGCACTGTGATTTTGCCATATTTTGCAGCCGGCGGTCAAAACATTCCTATCCTGAATGCGATTCTTCTGCGTTCAGGAGAGGGAGTTTGAGGGAGGTTGAAGCTCCCCTAACCACAGGAGCATCAAAACTCTGCTAAAAGCCTATGTGTACATGGACACATAGGCTTTTATTAAGTTGAGTTTAGGAGCTTTGGGAAAAAATGCGAAAAGCTCCTAAACTTAAGTTTAGGAGCTGTGGTGTACATGAAGCCTTACCTGCCTCTCGCTGCAGCAACAGATTTATTCTACAGTATAGTGATCTATTGTTGGCTGTTTGTGCAAAGCTGCATGGGGTGGTCTAGATAAGGTCTACACTGACAAGATCCAGATCCTCCATGAAGAAAAAGTAAGTAAGAATAAAAAAAAAATGTTGTATAATACCCTCTATATAAAATTCCCTCCACAGATTTTTCCTGGCCTCCAAACAACGAAGTCTCTTGATCTGCATGACATTTTCATTTACTGTAGAAGCATTAAATGCTCACATAAGTGAACGCAATGTCATTCAGAATTTTAGCATTTGAAAACCTTTATAAAAGTCACCATCTTGCTAATTTGCGTTACATTTTTTATTCCTCTGTGTGTCACAATGTAGCATCGAAAGAGGAAAAAAATGTCCTAAAGTAAAATGCAAACTTTCGCTTTGATTTTTACAATATGTTATGTTACATAAAAATCATATTTATGTAACATTCTTTTAATCGGCAGAATTTGACAGTTACGGTATTTTCTGGGGTACATATCTGGGGTTGCACTAAATGTTATAAAAATGTTAAATTACAATGAGACGATTTATAGATAATTAAATTTTTCAAATCAACTATTCCTTCCTTACTAAAACCTAGAAAATAAAAATATATGTTTCCAAATCTATCTAATTAAAGCCCTATTTGTCTCCTCAAGAAATACAATGAATTATATCTTTGAGTACACTACAAAACCTAAATAATATACAGTGTGGACCAAGACATCTCCAAAAAACAAAACCATTGGGACCTAAGGGTGTTATAGAAAAAAAGACCTGGAGACTCAAGTGGGTAAATACAATAAAATGTATATACTAAAAAATATTGACTTTAGAATAAATTCCTAAATGTGTATATCTAATAAATATGGATTGCTTCACAAAAAACAAAAACAAAAAAATATATATTTATACATTTTAATTTACTTGTTAGTACAGTGTTATTCTATTTTCAAGATATGTCATAAGAATGTAACACCATATGCCCCCAGCCTGACGTTTGTTGCTCTTTGTGCAGTCTAATGTGGCTGTCAAAATGTGTTATAATCACAAATCTTTTTCTACCCACGTTCTATTACTATCGCATCAAATGCACAGTCTTTGGCTGCACCTAATCATCTTTACATGTCTCTTGTTTAGTTTGTCATTTTCCTCTTCACTTCAAAAGTACAAAATTATCAAAATAACGAAAAAAAGTTTGTATAAAAATAACTAAATGTTCATTTCACAAGCATTAATATTATTTAAGTGTATATGATATTTTAATTGCTAATTTTCCACCCACCCCAATACAGAGGTCATTAAAAGTCTCACAGTTATTACCAGACTGGTACCAGCCTAATACTATTTTCAAGATCAATAATGCATGTGATTGTCTCTTTGAAATGGCTTTTAGACACCTAAAAATAGGATAAAATAATGTGCATTTGTGAATTCAGCTGAATTACGCGGCAATGCCTTTAGAAGACAAAGGCAAATAATGGTAACGGAATACTGAAAGCATTATACTTTTGTGAACTGAGCCTCTTACGTCATGTTAACTATCGAATGCATGACCAAATTTATCATTAAGCAAAGGATCTCTATGTCTAAGGCCTCGTACACACGGCCGAGATTCTCGTTGAAAAAAACATGTCGTTTTTTTCGACGAGATTCTTGGACAAGAAACTTGTCCCGGCCGAGTGTACACACGCTCGTTTCAAAGAACCCGCGGTTCTTTGAAAGGAGCATACGCGGTGACGTCATCGACTACGTCGAGCATGCGCTCGTCACATTCGATGCCGTCGCCACCATCTTGGTATACCCTACGTATGCCTAGGAAGCTACCGCGCATGCGTCGAATTCATTTCGAACATGCGCGGGCTTCGGGGAGGACAGGTAAGTGTACACACACTCACTTTTCTCGTCGAGAAACATGCCGAGGAGAATCTCGACGAGAAAATAGAGAGAAGGTTCTTTATTTTCTCGTCGAGGTTTCTTGTCGGTTTTCTCGACGAGAAACCCGATAGCAGCGTACACACGACCGATTTACTCGGCGGCAAGACCTCTCTGCCAGCAAGTTTCTTGCTGGTTCTTGCCGAGAAAATCGGTCGTGTGTACGAGGCCTAACAGTGACAGGTTGTCCATTCCCTGCACAGAGCTTGCTTAACTACCCCCCTACCAGTCATTGTAATAAAGCAGTTGCTAGGAGAAATGGTTATTTTGACAGGCCATTTAAAATTGACTTTTTGTTTACCTAGGTGAATGCACCTAGTAAACATGTGCACACTGAAATATTTTGTTTCGGAATTTCGTTTTCGTTAGAAAAATAAATTTATTTAGTTACTCCCAAAATTCGTTTTTATTTATTTCGTTTTTCGTTAGAAATTGCATTCGTCCGAAAATCTGAATTAATTAAGGTCGAATCTGTCATTGAAGGCTTATGGTGTCTGTTGAATGTTCAAAGAAGATTTGACGGAGCTGCGAAACTGTACGAAGCTGCAATCATACATTTCCGGTCGAATGTTCCGCCTACAAGCTATAGTAGAATTCTAATGTTGTATGACTAGTAATAATTATATTTATTAATTATTATTACTAGTCAACCAACATTAGAATTCTTCTATAGCCTATGGGCCGAGCATTTGACCGGAAATGTAGCGTCGTACAGTTTATCTGCTCTGTCGAATCTTCTTAGAACTTTCAACAGACACCATAAGCCTTCAATGACAGATTCGACGTTTGTATGTTTCTCGATGCTTTGTCGAATCTTCGTCGTTCACGTTGAATTGTCAAATTAGTTCTAGCTATTGTACTGCTCCTCCTCTTTGGTTACAATCAGCCAATAACATTCATCATCATCATTTTTTTATTTTACTTCCCCCACCCAATTCCAGCAGCGATCTTTTCTCTCTATGTCGAATCTTTTCTCTCTATAATGTCGAATCTTTTCTCTCTATAATGTCGAATCTTTTCTCACTATAATGTCGAATCTTTTCTCTCTATGTAGAATAATCTTGGACTAATAGAGTTAAGGTTAGGCACATTCGACCGCAGGTTCGATGGACACAGATTGTTATTGTCAGCCTCATGTCGAATCTCCTATCTATATCGAACTGTTGTTGCAACGAAAACGAAAATTAAGCATTTGTTTATGTCGGATCTTTCGGTTTTCGGATTCTGCATTTTCGTTTTCGTTTGTTAAAACGATAACGAAAATACCTGAAATTCGGACGAAAATGCATTCGGATGAAAACGAATGCACATGTCTAGCACCTAGGTAAGCACTAGACATGTGCACACTGAAATATTTTGTTTCGGAATTTCGTTTTAAATAAATGAAATTGCGGAGCCGCGGTTTGCAGGCGGTATTACCGCGGTGTCCCATTCATTTCTATGGGAAGGAGCGGTAAGGGAGATGCGGCTTGCAGGAGATTTTTTTTCCTCCCGCCAGCGCATCGCCTCAGTGTGAAAGCCCTCAGGCTTTCACATTAAGCATACTGGGGCAGGAGTTTTTCAGGCGTTATTTATGCGCTATTTTTAGCGCAAAACACCTGAAAAGCTCCTCAGTGTGAAAGGGGCCTTATTGTCAGCGTCATGTCGAATCTCCTATCTATATCGAACTGTTGTCGCAACAAAAACAAAAATAAAGCATTTGTTTATGTCGGATCTTTTGGTTTTCGGATTCTGCGCTTTCGTTTTTGTTTGTTAAAACGATAACGAAAATACCTGAAATTCGGACGAAAATGCATTCGGACGAAAACGAATGCACAAGTAAGCACAATGTTGCTGCTCCTGCTGTCATTAGGACAGTAGAGAGCATAGACAAAAGATGCAGATCTAAAAAGGGTGGCCATGTGTTTTGTTATCGCTGTGACAGCCAATCACAGTGATCAAAAATGTAGAGTAGTGCTATTTATATTGGGGGGCCTTTTTATTCCTCTAGCAATGGAGGAAAGGGAAGATGAAAGGTTTAACCACTTGACTACTGGGCACTTTTACCCCCTTCCTGTCCAGGCCAATTTTCAGCTTTCAGCACTGTCGCAGTTTGAATGACAATTGCGTGGTCATGCAAAGCTGTACCCAAACTACATTTTTATCATTTTTTGGAGACAAATAGAACTTTCTTTTGGTGGTATTTAATCATCACTGGGATTTTTATTTTATGCTAAAAAAACTAAAAACAAACATTTAAAAAAAAATGTTTTTCTTAGTTTCTGTTATACAATTTAGTAAATAAGTAATTTTTCTCCTTCACTGATGTGCTTTAATGAGGCTGCACTGACTAGCACTGATAGGCTGCACTGTTGGCAATGATGAGGTGGCACTGATGAGGCAGCACTGTTGAGCACTGAAGCACTGATGGGCACTAATAGATGCAACTTATGGGCACTGATAGGCTGTGCAGGGAGTGGGGGGGGGGGGTCTCAGCACAGGTCTGATAATTTGAGGAAAGCAGGCTGAGTTCTCAGCACAGCAAGAAAACTGACCATGCTGTTCTCTAGTGTGGTCAGATTTTATTAGGAATACATAGTGACTGGCATGAACATCAGGTATTTTACACAAGCGAAGCATTACAAAGAGAATATATAGATAAAAGCGAATATGGGATCCAGTTTCCAAAACTTGGAAATAATAACATTAATTCTTAGTTATCAAAGATTCATCGAGTAGACAGGATACCTCCAATGCTATAGAAATACAGGATATAAATAAAGATGGTAGGACAAAGGGATGTCCCAAAAAAGATAGCATTAAGGGGGATCCTCCTTATTGCTAGTGTAGCACTACCCCCGTAGGAGCTGCTGGTTTTGTTTGGGCCTGCCCTCTGATTCTCAACCCCTTAACTGGCTCAAACACCCCCTTGGCACAACTGGTAGTGAAAAGAATTGTAAAACCCACTGGCTATAGGGGAACACAATTCTGCATATATACATGTATATATATATACTGTATATATACCACATTAAGTACACATGTATATATTACCTTTCTCCGTTGAGGTACTTCAGGCTAATAAAAGTACTTCACACAGGTATATACTTAAACAAAGATAAAGTTTACTTTATCAAAAGAGAGTAAACAGGTTTATAGATTATATATATCTCTTTTAAAGCTTTAAATGACTCTGCAGGGCCCTGCAAGAGTCAATAATGTGTATCATATTCAGGTTCTACAATAGGCTAATGTCTACTTTCTATGGATAAACAATCTCTAGCTCGCAAGCTCCCCCTAGTGGGCAATATCACCCTGTGTCCCGTCAATGTTAGTTCCAGTCAGGCCTGACTAAGATTTCTGTACGAGTTCCTCAATGGTGAGAGTCTTCGCTAGCAAAACGTTGGTGCACTTTATAATTGTAATCCAAAGGAGATTAAATATGTAAGCTAAACTCCTGCAATGCTTTTGGGAGTTGAACTCTCAGTCAGTATAATGCCAACTTTAACTACGCAGCTACCATGCGCTGCGCTATGTCCTAGTGTAGGTGCGGCTCACTATTCGGATGATGGTGGGCCTTAAAAAGTCATAGGCCTAACAACCAGTTGTAGATTCTGGGCAGGTGCCCG
This sequence comes from Rana muscosa, assembly GCA_029206835.1. Taxonomy (NCBI): domain Eukaryota; kingdom Metazoa; phylum Chordata; class Amphibia; order Anura; family Ranidae; genus Rana; species Rana muscosa. The sequence continues at coordinate 727,943,578 of CM055118.1, forward strand.
CTCACCCAAACAGGCCTAGTCCGCCTGACACAATCCGTTGTCGGTACCCTGATCCGCGACCTCTCCGCAACACACAGTCTCCGGTCCCTCTCACAGCCGCCGTAGATGTCGGTTGGTGGATGACCCCGGTATCTGAGAAGCACGAGCTGGTCACATGGAAAGAGATCCCTCTCTGGCTTGATGATTCTCTGCGAAACTACAGGCCCAGGCTTTGAGCCTAGTCGCTCCGGCAGCAGGCCTCTCACAGACTTCCTGCTTGGTTGAGGGTGAAGTCCAGAGAGAGCGAGCGTGGCCCCTCCCTTCCTTTATGTAACCTCCCCCAGCAGGCTGTGCGGTGGTTGTATTACATTCTGGGAGTACAGCTGCACTGTGGGTACCATAGTCTATTAGGTATCCACGGTAACGGAGTCTCTCTTTCTCCCTGTACCATAAGTTCCACACGCATTACTGAACATAAGTAAACAATAGTCTATAAAGATGTAACTGGAACATAGGAGGAAGTTTGGGGTGTACACACATAACAATAGTCCATAACAGTAGAACCCTGCTACACACTCCCCCCACTTAAAGTCTTTGGTCCCCAAAATATCAAGGATCATTGTCCTCTTTTGCATTTTAGCCTTTAGGCGACTACACAATACCGACAGAGGAACCTCCCACCAAACTTTGGAGGAGAGGTTGTCCTGTCTACAGGCCACTTCAGTTGGTACGGCCTCACCAGCTGTGCCAGGGGGTGAGCTAGGGTTGCCTTCCACCAAATTCACAGTGGAAGGACCAGGCGTCTCAACTGTTCTCCTGGAAGTAAGAACTGCTTCTTCAGAGCATGTACCCATTTGATCATATGTCAGTCTTTTAGGGGGGTGAATGACCCTCCTTCTCTGTTCTTTGGGTGTCCCAATGTCAGGAGCACTAGGACCTGCTGTCTCTGTGGACTCTTCAGGGGCTTTCTCCTCTGATCCATGAATGCTGGGCTCTGTAATTTTAGGAGAATCTGGCTCTCCTTCAGATAGAGATGGAGCCTCTTCAGGGTCTCTTGCTAGCAAAGAGTCCAGGTTATCCTCTATTTCTTCGGTGAGTATGTTGGAGGGCACAAATTCAGGAGCCTCTGGGCGATGAATCCCACTAGCTGCTACCTCAGGAAGTGACAGCGAAGTGGTCATGGGTTCTGGCGCTTGAGAGGGCCATAACCAGTCAGATTCCATCTCCTCTTCCTCAGAGTCTTCTTCTCCAGAGTCTTTGTCCTCTACATCTGTAAGAGTCGACTGAGACCTGGTAACTGGCCTGGATACTCGGGAGGTTGAAGAGGATTCTTGTGGATCTGATGCGGGGGGTAGGAAAACTGCTTCAGAAAGGGGCAACAGGTTCCTATGCCAAGTCTTCAGTGGGCCCACACTCCCCTCTGGTTTTAGCTGATATACCGGGAGACGAGGTGTTTGCAGATGACATATGGTTGGGATTTCCACCGGTCAGCTAACTTGTGCTTCCCAGGAATACCCAAGTTCCTTAGTAGTACCCTATCCCCTGGCTGTAAGTCTTGTATCCTAACCTTGAGGTCGAAGTTCCTTTTATTCCTCAATCCCCTTTGGTCAGATGAGGCTTGGGCCTGTTCATATGCCATCTTCAGACTCTTCCTTAAGCGATCCACATACCCCTTGTGGGAAGTTGCCGAGGTATGATCCAGGGATGTGCCGAAGGCTAAGTCCACTGGTAACTGAGCTTCTCTTCCAAACATCAGCCAATATGGGGAGTATCCAGTAGCATCGCTGGTAGTACTGTTGTAAGCATGTACTATGGCAGCCACATGCTTGCTCCAGTGTTGTTTCTTCTCTGAGTTCAATGTCCCCAACATATCCAAAAGAGTCTGGTTAAATCGTTCAGGTTGAGCATCCCCTTGTGGGTGATATGGGGTTGTTCTAGTCTTTTGGATGCCCAAAAGATCTAACAGCTTCTTTATCAGTCTGCTTTCAAAGTCTCTTCCTTGATCTGAATGCAGACGTTGGGGTAGACCCTTGTGCACAAAGAACCTTTCCACTAGCACTTTGGCTACTGTTGAGGCCTTCTGATCCTTGATAGGGAATGCTTGAGCATATCTGGTGAAGTGGTTTGTCACTACCAGGACATTCCCTTTTCCATTCAGATCAGGCTCTAGACAAAGGAAGTCAATGCACACCAGTTCCATGGGTCCTTGACTCTGCAGATGGCCCATTGGGGCTGCCTGACGTGGCAAAGTCTTCCTTTGTATGCACTGGACACAAGAATGGCAGTATCCCTCTACTTTGGCCCGCATACAGGGCCAGTAGAACCTGTCTCTTACAAGGTGAAAGGTTCTCTCCGGTCCCAGGTGACCATGATGGTCGTGGAGAGAAGTTAGGACCACCTCCCTGTGCTTGGTGGGTAGGAATAACTGCCACTTCTCTTCCAGATCATCAGAGGGGCCCCTTCGATAGACTACCCCTTGACATATCTGTAGTCGGCCCCATTCCCTGTGCAATAAGCGGGCCTCTCTGGAAGAGTTGGTTAGGAGCAATTCAGGGCGTTGGTTCTCCAAGGCCTTCAGTATTAGCTTCCCTAACGGGTCTTCCAATTGGTCCCTCCTTAAGTCCTTCTTGGATAACTTGGGCAAGCCCTCTTCTCCGACTTGGGTCACATTGCAGTATCATCTGGGTACTCCAGCAGCTGAGACCCCAATTTCTTCGGCCCTTGATCCTCCTTTGGCTTGAAGTTCCATCCCCCTATATAGGGCTCGCACTCCCTCCGGGGTCAACTGGGCCCACTCTTCGGTGAGATCAGTGGAAGTATGGGATCTCCTGGATAGGGCATCCGCATCCCTATTTCCAACTCCTGGTCGGTACTTAAGGCTGAATGTGAAACTTGAGAGGGCAGCCAGCCACCTATGTCCTGTGGCATCCAGTTTGGTGGTGGTCAGAAGGTAAGTAAGTGGATTATTATCTGTCTTGACCACAAATTCAGCCACGTATAAGTAGTCTTTCAATTTGTCTACCACAGCCCACTTCAAGGCCAGGAATTCAAGCTTGTGGGTGGGGTAATTCTTCTCAGTGAGTGTCAGGCTTCTGCTCACATAGGCAACGGCCCGTAGGTGACCATCATGCTCTGGTATAGCACCCCACCAAGCCCATCTCGGCTGGCGTCCACATGCAGCTCGTAAGGTTCGGTGGTATCTGCATAGGCCAAATACAGGGGCGGTGGTCAGACTCTCTTTCAGCTGGTCGAAGGCCTCTTCACACTTTGGGGTCCACTGATCCTTGATGGACTCCTTAGATTTCCTGGGACCCATGGTAGACTTCACTGGCTGGTATGAGTTCTCTCCATCATCCTCTCCTTCATTCCTTAGTAATTCATTGAGGGGCCTGGCTATTTTGGCAAACCCCTCAACGAACCTCCTGTAATAGGAGCAGAATCCCAGGAATGACCGGAGCTTGGTCACATTTGTTGGCCTCGGCCAGGAAGTGACAGCATCCAGCTTCTCCGGGTCTGTGGCTACCCCTTCTGCAGATACAATGTGGCCCAAGTAATGAACTGAGGACTGGTAGAACTGACAGGCCTTCTTCATGGAGCCTCTTCAAGACTTTCTCCAGCCTCTCTTCATGTTCCTCTAGGGTTTTCCTGAACACAATGACGTCGTCCAGGTACACCAGCACCTCTATCAGATTCATGTCCCCCACCGTTCTTTCCATCAGCCTTTGAAAAGTAGCAGGGGCTCCTGACAACCCTTGAGGCATCCGGTTGAACTCGAAGAACCCCACAGGGGTGATGAAGGCTGTCTTCTCCTGATCTTCAGGGTGCATGGGGATCTGGTAGTAGCCACTCTTCAGATCCATCACACTGAACCACTTGGCTCCAGACAGACTTTGTAGCGCATTCTCTACCTGGGGAGTGGTGTACTGATCCGGTATAGTTCTTCCGTTCAGTGTCCGGTAGTCTATACACAGCCTCAGAGAACCATTCTTCTTTCGGACCACCACTATCGGAGAGGCATAGGGGCTTCGAGACTCCTGGATTATGCCTGTCCTCTTTAATTCGGACAGTTGCTCGCGCAGATCTTCCAGATCTCCTAGAGGAACCCGTCAGACTCTCTCCCTGAACGGCTTATCCTCCTGCAAGCGAATCTTGTGGGTGACACTCTTCGCACACCCCACATCGAATTCATCCCTTGAGAAGATCTTCTGCCATAGAGCAAGTTGGGCCCTGGCTCTCTTCTTCCAAGCTGGTGGGAGGTTTTCGTCCTCAGGACAGAGCTTCCCTATTAGGTCTTCTTCTCCCTGTGGCTTCTTCAAATCAGATGGGCCCACTGGGGTGGCTTGGTTCACCTGACCCAACAGCATTCTGGCTGATACCCTCAAAGGGGTGGCAGAGGTGTTTCTGACACTCACTGAAACCTTCCCATGACTCCTCTCTAGGGCCTTCAGTGGGATCACTACGGGAATTACCTCTATTCCCCTTTCCTTCTCTCGAGGGCCAGATTCAAGGATGACGAAAGGGCCGGGTTGCTTCCATGTGAGTTTTACAGACGCTCTCAAACAGGTCACCTCTCCTGGCTGCAGTACCATTTCTGTTTTATCCAGCTTCCATACTTTCCCAACCCCCTCTGCTGGGGCCTTTTTCTCCATCACTAAGCGCTGGTAAACTTGCTGCAGCAAGGGGTGGACCCTTGTGGTCAGGGTATCCTGTTCTTCAATCAGGGGGGTCAACAGCTTCCTTACCAAGTCAGTGTTGGTTCCTATGATCAGAGAGCTCTTGTTGGCCCCAGGTGGCCAAGGACAGACCACAGCCAGAGTGTCAAACATCTCTGTTCCTCCCGCCACTGAGGGATCAAAGGTGAGTCTGATTGGGATGTACCCATCATAGGGGAAACTCTGAATTCCTATTCCCCATATCTCCAGGTCTTCTAGCTTCTGTAATGGTAAATGCCTGAGGTGCCTATTGTAGAAGTCACGATATAGGAGAGTCACCTGGGCTCCGGTATCGAGAAGGGCCTTTGTGTAGATTCCTTCTACCTGGATTGAGATCATTGGAGAGGGCTCTACAAGTTTATCTGGAAGTTTCCGTGGAGAGGTCTTCTTGGCAGGTTCTGTAATTTGTATCTTTACTTCCTTCTTTCTCCGGCTTTTCCGGGGTTTCAACCCTTGTGGAGCCTGGTGTGCATTGATCTCCCGCCTCTGAGTATTTTGAAATTTGGAGCGGGAAGTACCAAGCTGTCCAGAGGTGGCAACAGGGGTGTTTAGTAAAGGTTTATGCCCCCGTTGCTGTCTCTTTTTCTTGTTGTTTTTTAAATTGGCTGTCACTAATGGGCACCCGGTTGACTCCTTCACCAGGGCCCTCTGAAGTTTTCCGCCAGCTTGCGGGATGGTGTGGCACTTTCCTTGGGCTGGGACACATCTGTCGATAGTGTCCAGTTCTTCCACAATTGAAGCAGACGTCTTCATCCCTTGTGCTCCTAGGTGTGGGAGTAGGTACACTTTGAGTCACCTTGGTTGCCTTGTCTTCTCCCTTCCCGGTCTCTGAGACCTTGGCCATAAGTGAAGTTAACATCTCCATAGGAAAAGGATTTTTCTGGATAGCAGCACTCCAACTTGTGCCATTTGGGACTTTAGAGTAGCTACCTCAGAGTCCTGTTCCTGAGCCATTGCCGACCTAACTCCAGCAAAGGGGATAGATTTCAATGGAGTAGTTGACTGTTGATCATTCAGCAGTGCTTCCTCATCTCTTACTACCCGGATTAGGTCAGGGTAGCTCAGTGACATGACACCCCCTGAGGTCTTCAAATGGAGCCAAACTGGATCAGAGCGCAGGGCTCCTCTTAGAATTTGTTGCATCCTGGCTTGATCTATAGCAGAGGGTTCCATTCCTTTTTTAAGTATAATCTGACATAACATTTTGTTCAACCTCTGGATGTACTCAGAAAGTCGTTACCCATGGCTGTTGGAGGGTGTGTTCAAATTGATATATCAGCTCAGCCGCCTTCTCCAGTTGCCCAAACTCCTCTTGTAGCATAACTAAGTAATCATAGGCAGTACAGGTGGCGTTACTGAACCTAAGATTATTGACAGCTTCTGCAGCGGCTCCTCTTAGACTCTCACTTATGCGTTGTTTCTTTTGGGCCTCTGGTAGTTCCCATCCTTCTAGAGCTTGCATGGCTTGCTCTATCCAGACATCAAACTCTTCCTCACCGACTGGCACAGGCTGTTTCCCTGAGAAGATCCTCAGCTTCCTGTACCCAGCTTCCACACACACTGTGTTGCTTTTGTGACACTTTGACACAAAATCTCCTAGAGCACTAAGAAGGTCTGGCCCAATCATGGTCAAGGGTGGAGGGGAGGATATTGGTCCCCGGTCCTGCTCCTCCTTTGAAGGTGTGGATTGGTCTCCTCCTGGAACTTTCGGGTGCACATCTGGAGTTTTGACTTGCCTCCTAAAGGGAAACTCTTCCTTTTGAATCTCTCCGGTACTCACTCTTTCCACTCTAACAGGGCATGAGTGCTATAAGCTTCTTGATCCGGCCTGAGAGCGACTACCCATGCTCTCCTTTGTGGGGACAACACCTTCATGATGTCAGCCACTTTCTTCTTATCCCAATGTCCTCCAGGAAGCTCAATGGCTACACTTGCACTTGAGCGGGCGCCCTCTCTTTCGCACCACTGGACTACAACAAAGGGGTCCATCTTGATAAGGACAAAGGTCCAGTCTGGGGAAAGTTGATTTCAGAGCAACAGGATCCTGGACGAGCCCCCACATGTAGCACTACCCCCGTAGGAGCTGCTGGTTTTGTTTGGGCCTGCCTTCTGATTCTCAACCCCTTAACTGGCTCGAACCCTCCCTTGGCACAACTGGTAGTAAAAAGAATTGTAAAACCCACTGGCTATAGGGGAACACAATTCTGCATATATATATATATATATATATATATATATACCACATTAAGTACACATGTACATATTACCTTTCTCCGTTGAGGTCCTTCAGGCTAATAAAAGTACTTCACACAGGTATATACTTAAACAAAGATAAAGTTTACTTTATCAAAAGATAGTAAACAGGTTTATAGATTATATATATCTCTTTTATAGCTTTAAATGACTCTGCAGGGCCCTGCAAGAGTCAATAATGTGTATCATATTCAGGTTCTACAATAGGCTAATGTCTACTTTCTATGGATAAACAATCTCTAGCTCGCAAGCTCCCCCTAGTGGGCAATATCACCCTGTGTCCCGTCAATGTTAGTTCCAGTCAGGCCTGACTAAGATTTCTGTACGAGTTCCTCAATGGTGAGAGTCTTCGCTAGCAAAACGTTGGTGCACTTTATAATTGTAATCCAAAGGAGATTAAAGATGTAAGCTAAACTCCCGCAATATAAAAACAAGGAAACCCTCACGCTAACTGAGTGGTGAAGCTGGTGTAGCGTGGTAAAAGGAAGTGGGGAAGGGATGAAATACTGCAGCAATCACAGAGGGGTCTAGTCCAAAATCAACAGTGAAACAATAAATATCGTGATGGTGACTGTGCTGTAGTGACTCAAATTAAATAAATGGGAGAAGGAGTTATCAAGGAAATGGGAGTGTGATGGGGAGGGGAAGGAAAAATGTGAATAGGAAGCTAAAATATAGCTAGGTAGCAATAGTGAGCTGGATGCACAGTGACACAAATAAACGTGCAAGTATAATATGTGGAAAACTGATATAAAAATAAACAAATTCTGAACACTCCAGTGATATACAAACGTGATAGAAATATAAAAAATATTATGATCACTATGACATATAGGTAATCAACAACCAATATCCATGAATCGAAATACTGAGTGCATCAGTGAACTATGACCAGTGGAAAACTAAATAAATAAAATATAAAATAAATGAAATAAAAATATAGCAAAAAACTCCCAGATTGGTACAATGAATATGCATAAAGTCATATGTACAAAATATATAGTCCCATCACCAAAGGTGCTTGCAGGTTTTCTATAATGTCCACCCAGTGATCAGTAAGTTACAAACAGCTTACCTCCCTATTGAAAGGGGGTGGTATAAGACAGATCTTTATGATGGGAAATGATAAAACGTCCTTATAGCACAGTCTTTGTGGCACAGTTTCTTTGTGACTCATTGGAATGCATATGAAAAGACATAAAGTGGGGAGACATCAATAACACAACTTTGTGAGTGCGGCAAAGTGAATCGCTGATGTGAATAATCACACGCTCACTTTGAATATAGTGAGCGTGGGCCTCAATCCAAACGAGCACCGCGCTCGTACCAATGGGACAGTGGATTGGCGTCTCGGTGCAATCAATGCAATGCGATCCTCAGGTGTCCACAGCGGCAGTCACAAAGTTGTGGTAATAATAAAAAAAAGGAAATAGTGTAGGTCTGAAAACCACTATGGGTATTTATTGATACACAGGTAAAAAACTCACATTTAAAAGATGAGTGACGGGTCTTGTATCCTTACGAGCGACGAGCTCGTCTCCTCTCGGTTCTGCTGGCGGTGTGTCTGTGCTACGTCCTGACGCGTGTCGTCATATCACATGACTTCATCAGAGGCTAGCACTAGACACAAAGTGTGGAATTTTTATAGTCCTCATCACAGGGCGGGCGGCGGCCATTTTGTTGTAGACCAACATATCATATGAGCGCGGCCATGATTGCTCTGACATTCTGGTGTAGCTCACCAATGATAATGTCAGAATGCAATAGCCTGTGCGGACTGAGGGGGAGGAGGAAGGCTGCAGAACAAAAAAAACAGCAGCATAGGAATCCTCGTTTGCATGAATGATATAGTTTAAAACTGGGACATAGGGTCCCCACAAAATATATATAAAAAAAAATTAATATAAAATATATATAAAATATATAAAAAAACTATTTAAAAATAGAACAAACGCTGGTGAGCTATTGGCCCACTCGTTCTAGTCCAGGAATTAACCCTAGACGGCTCCAATTGCATAACTCCAATCTATCATTCATAAAAAACAAACAAATAAAGCACAGACACACCACAGCTGGAACCCTAGTAGGGAATATATGGATATGCCGAAATACATAATGGAATACTTTGCATATTATCATAAGGAAGAAAAAACTGGAATATGCAAATACATAAATGTCATATACACATGCAAATACATATATATCATATGAAAGATATTAGATGTATAGGCCTGAATGTACAGTGTGAGATCCAGGCAACATATGTAACTAAACTGGTATAAATCTACCTCAACAGATGTGGAGGTCTAAATTAAAGGACATGCATGGTAAAGTCCAGCTACTACACCAACATATACTAATGAAAGAGTCAAGACAATATAATTCTTGTCTCTTCTATGATGACAGAGACTAACGTATGATAAGGCAACAGTATAGGGGATACCTATGGCGGTGGGCAAGTGTCAGTTAGTACATTGTCGGAAACAAATGTGACTCAGTACCCTAGTAGTCACTTAAAAAGCAGTTTAAGTCAAATTCTATATTAAGGCCTTTAGGCACAAATGTATCCATCGAAAAAATCCAATGGGATTCAATTTGGCTTAGTGTTCGCACCTTGTGCCCTCCTCTCCATGGGCTAGAGTATGGAACTATACCCCAAAATTTTAGGTGGGAGGGATCTCGATTGTGTGTTTCTGCAAAGTGCCTGGAAACGCTATGTTTAACAAATCTGCGTTGTATATTTTGTACATGTTCTTTAACACGGATCTTAAGTAGCCTTTTGGTGCGACCTACATATTGCAGGCCGCAACTGCATTCCAACACATAAACCGCCCCTTCTGTATTGCAGCCAACAAATTCTTTGATTTCATATTTTCTCCCGTTACTATTAGACTGGAATGTAGACCTTCTTTCATTTGGGAGTTTGGTGCGTCTACAGGCGTAGCACCTCTTGCAAGGGTAAAACCCTTTGCCAGTGAAAAAAGTGAAAGTCTTTTTGGGTGGATTGACTACACTCTTCACTAGCTGGTCTCGTAGTGTGGGTGCACGTCTGTAGATGAATTGGGGTCTATCAGGTAGTATATTTTTAAGGCTTTTATCTGCCTTCAGGATATGCCAGTGGCGTGTAACAATACTCTCTATCTTCCTATATTGGATGTTATAGTCTAGAATAACCGGCACTTTGTCGGGTTTAGAGATTTTATTCTTATTTTGCAGCAAATCCCCTCTTGGGATATGTGTGACTTCTTCTATTTTACTCTTTATGAAATCTTCTTTGTATCCCTTTTGTACAAATCTTTTACCTAGTAGATTTGCCTGAGTATGGAAGTCTGCAATATCTGTGCAGTTCCGTCGTAAGCGTAACATCTGACCTTTGGGAATGTTAAAAAGCCAGTTTTGATGGTGGCAGCTTTTCATTGGGAGGTAACTATTCCGGTCTACGCTTTTAAAGAAAGTCTTAGTGGCAAAGGTGTTATTGGTTCTTGTTATAATAAGATCTAGAAAGGATATGTTTGATTCCTCTATTTGCCAAGTTAATACTATATTTTGCTGATTGTTGTTTAATTTCTCGAAGAAGCTTACTAGTTGTTCCCGGTCGCCTTTCCATATTAGGAAGATGTCGTCAATGTAGCGTTTATAAAGTACTAGATCTTTTGGTGTTTCGAGGAAGACGTTTTCATCTTCCCACTTTGCCATGAATAGTCTGGCTACACTGGGGGCAAATTAAGCCCCCATGGCAACGCCTGTCTTCTGTTGATAGTATTCTTTTCCATACCAAAAATGGCTATGTTTGAGGCAAAATTGAGGCATTTAACAATAAACTTCCTTTGCATACATGCCAATTTGGTGAACTTCCTCAGACTCCACTTCGTGGCTTCACATGCCAGGTAGTGGGGTATGATAGTGTACAGGGATGACACATCGGCTGTCGCCATCAAGATGGGTCCTGTTGATTTATCTTCATCTAGAATCTGCAACATCTCTTTAGTATCCCGTAAGTATGCCCTGGTCTTCTGTACTGTTAGTTGAAGGAAGCGGTCTATGTATTGCCCAAGTCTTGCTGTGATAGAGTCGATCCCATTTACTATGGGTCTATATGGTGGGTTGGCTCTATCTTTATGTATTTTGGGCAATGCATAAATGATCAGAGTTCTACACGCTTCCGGTATTAGGTATCTCGCTTCCTTTTTATCGAGAACACCCTTTTTTAATCCCAGATGTATTACCTGTTCCAATTCTTTTTTCCACCGGAATATTGGATTGCTACGAAGTTTGCAATAAGTATTATTGTCTTCTAGTAGTGTACACATCCCTTTATGGTATTGTTCCACAGTGAGTGTGACTATCCCTCCTCCCTTGTCTGAGGGTCTAATCACTAGCTCTTTTCTTGCTGCCAGTTTTTGCATTCCTGTTTTGATAGCCCTAGGTTCTTGCAAGATTTTAATTGTCATGCTCTTCAATCTGTCACCATATGTTTGAAGACCTCAATATGTTTATTGTCTTTCAGTTTTGGATTGAAGGTAGATTTATTTTTAAGGTTACTATGGACCACCAAGTTGTCTTCGCGTATTCTAGCACTGATGGGATTTTCTGATATATACTTCTTAATATTCAATTTTCTGACATATTTCTGAATATTGATATATGCATGAAATTTGTCTAGATTTCTGACAGGGGCGTATTTAAGTCCTCTGTCTAACGTCATCAGTTCCTCTTGGGAGAGCAGTGCTTCCGCCAGGTTGAATATGCCTTCTCCAATTGGTGGTTTCTTAATGTTTTTGCCTTTACCTCCTCTACATCCTCTCTTTCTGATATTCGGTGTTGTACTTGGTATTAGGCTCTCCGAGGGGGGTGGTGGTAGTCTGTCCCCTTCTCTAAAAAAGACACATTCTGGCCCTGTTCGTTACGGTATTCACATTGTGGTCTAACGTCAACATCTCGCAAGTCTCTTAAAGGGGCATAATAATTAGATGTGTAAGCTGGACTTCTATCTCTGGGTCTATGAGGGGTAGATGGTTGTCCTCGATCATTTCTGAACCCCCGTCCATCTCTCGATCCATAAGGATAGTAGTTCCCTGGACTTCTATCATAGTATCTGGGACCTTCATACTCATTCCTATAATCTCTCCATCCGTGGTTGGTCTGCTGGTGGACTGAGCCAGGTTACGGTCTATAGGTTTCATATGGAAGGGCCCTTGTGTCTTTGGGTCCTTGATTCGGTTTGGGCCAATTCTTATGTGTTTTTTTATTTTTCCAATGGTTGGGTTTCTTCCACCCATATTGGTTTGCCCTTTCTTCTGCTGAGGGGGGGCATTTGCTTTCTCTATTATGTGGAGTATTATGTTGCCGTTGTTTGTTGTCATACGTTTTACCCCTTCTAGGTGACATATCTCTTTCTGGATAGTCTCTTGTATTCTTATGAGGGATATTTTTTGCGGATGTTTTAGATATAGGTGACCAATCTGCAGGTGGCAACTGGTGTCTGCTCGTTTTATCGGGTGTCGAGAAAGCTGAAATAGGGTCAGGTTGTCCCATATTGTTCTGCCATTTAAAAACCAAGTCGTTTTTATAATCATTAATATCTCTTGTGTATTTTTTACTTTTCTTTGTTTGGACCTCTACATCTTTTTTTTTAAATCTTTGTTTAGCTGGGTGGTGAGGCGTATAAATTCAGTTGAATCTTTATGTGTCTCTAATTGTGTTTTTAGATCTGTTATGGTTTGGTCAAGTCTTCTCATTTTCTTTTGTTTACGTTTGAGCAAAAGATGTAATAGTTCTGCCCCCTTTTCATTGAAAAACCTGAACCATTCATCAATAGATTCTTGATCAACCATGCCATCATTGAGGGGGACATCCCACCTCAATCGCTTTCTCGACACCGGATAAAACGAGCAGACACCGGTTGTCACCTGCAGATTGGTCACCTATATCTAAAACATCCACAAAAAATATCCCTCATAAGAATACAAGAGACTATCCAGAAAGAGATATGTCACCTAGAAGGGGTGAAACGTATGACAACAAACAACGGCAACATAATACTCCACATAATAGGGAAAGCAAATGCCCCCCCTCAGCAGTAGAAAGGGCCAACCAATATGGGTGGAAGAAACCCTACCATTGGAAAAATAAAAAACCACATAAGAATTGGCCCAAACCGAATCAAGGACCCAAAGACACAAGGGCCCTTCCATATGAAACCTATAGACCGGAACCTGGCTCAGTCCACCAGCAGACCAACCACGGATGGAGAGATTATAGGAATGAGTATGAAGGTCCCAGATACTATGATAGAAGTCCAGGGAACTACTATCCTTATGGATCGAGAGATGGACGGGGGTTCAGAAATGATCGAGGACAACCACCTACCCCTCATAGACCCAGAGATAGAAGTCCAGCTTACACATCTAATTATTATGCCCCTTTAAGAGACTTGCGAGATGTTGACGTTAGACCACAACATGAATACCGTAACGAACAGGGCCAGAATGTGTCTTTTTTAGAGAAGGGGACAGACTACCACCACCCCCCTCGGAGAGCCTAATACCAAGTACAACACCGAATATCAGAAAGAGAGGATGTAGAGGAGGTAAAGGCAAAAACATTAAGAAACCACCAATTGGAGAAGGCATATTCAACCTGGCGGAAGCACCGCTCTCCCAAGAGGAACTGATGACGTTAGACAGAGGACTTAAATATGCCCCTGTCAGAAAGCTAGATAAATTTCATGCATATATCAATATTCAGAAATATGTCAGAAAATTGAATATTAAGAAGTATATATCAGAAAATTCCATCAGTGCTAGAATACGCAAAGACAACTTGGTGGTCCATAGTAACCTTAAAAATAAATCTACCTTCAATACAAAACTGAAAGACAATAAACATATTGAGGTCTTCAAACATATGGTGACAGATGAATTGAAGAGCATGACAATTAAAATCTTGCAAGAACCTAGGGCTATCAAAACAGGAATGCGAAAACTGGCAGCAAGAAAAGAGCTAGTGATTAGACCCTCAGACAAGGGAGGAGGGATAGTCATACTCACTGTGGAACAATACCATAAAGGGATGTGTACACTACTAGAAGACAATAATACTTATTGCAAACTTCGTAGCAATCCAATATTCCGGTGGAAAAAAGAATTGGAACAGGTAGTACATCTGGGATTAAAAAAGGGTGTTCTCGATAAAAAGGAAGCGTGATACCTAATACCGGAAGCGTGTAGAACTCCGATCATTTATGCATTGCCCAAAATACATAAAGATAGAGCCAACCCACCATATAGACCCATAGTAAATGGGATCGACTCTATCACAGCAAGACTTGGGCAATACATAGACCGCTTCCTTCAACCAACAGTACAGAAGACCAGGGCATACTTACAGGATACTAAAGAGATGTTGCAGATTCTAGATGAAGATAAATCAACAGGACCCATCTTGATGGCGACAGCCGATGTGTCATCCCTGTACACTATCATACCCCACTACCTGACATGTGAAGCCACGAAGTGGGGTCTGAGGAAGTTCACCAAATTGGCATGTATGCAAAGGAAGTTTATTGTTAAATGCCTCAATTTTGCCTCAAACATAGCCATTTTTGGTATGGAAAAGAATACTATAAACAGAAGACAGGCGTTGCCATGAGGGCTAAATTTGCCCCCAGTGTAGCCGGACTATTCATGGCTAGGGATGAGCTTCGTGTTCGAGTCGAACATACGTTCGACTCGGACATCGGCTGTTCGATTGTTCGACGAAGATCGAACGATTTGGGCCGTTCGCGCCAAATTCGAGTGACGCGAACGGCCCACAATGCACTACACCATCGCAGTGTCATCCAGGCGCTGTGATTGGCCAAGCATGCACTGTGACCCCGCATGCTTGGCCAATCACAGCGCCGGCAGCGAGGAGAGCAATGATTGGCCACAGGCAGGATGCCTGTGGCCAATTATTGCTGAGGGTGTTTAGTACACGCCCCACACTATAAAAGGCCGCCAGCACGGCGGCCTAGTGTAGTGTGTTCCGGAGCAGGGATAGAGCAGCATAGGCAGGGACAGTGACTTTTATTTCTTTCTTGCTTAACCTGGATTCCTTTAGTTTAGGGAAAGAGAAGGATAGGTAGGGAGAGTGTCAGTGTGTTTTGTGCTTGTGCTATATTGTGCTTAAAAAAAACATTTTTTCTAGGGACAGAAAACTGTAGGTAGGGAGAGTGTCAGTTTCTTTCACTGTCAAAGTCCTTGTTTCCAGGGACCTGGAAGGACAGTGAGTGAATTCTCCTTGTGCTAAATTGTGCTTAAAAAAAACATTTTTTCTAGGGACAGAAAACTGTAGGTAGGGAGAGTGTCAGTTTCTTTCACTGTGAAAGTCCTTGTTTCCAGGGACCTGGAAGGACAGTGAGTGAATTCTCCTTGTGCTAAATTGTGCTTAAAAAAAACATTTTTTCTAGGGACAGAAAACTGTAGGTAGGGAGAGTGTCAGTTTCTTTCACTGTGAAAGTCCTTGTTTCCAGGGACCTGGAAGGACAGTGAGTGAATTCTCCTTGTGCTAAATTGTGCTTAAAAAAAACATTTTTTCTAGGGACAGAAAACTGTAGGTAGGGAGAGTGTCAGTTTCTTTCACTGTCAAAGTCCTTGTTTCCAGGGACCTGGAAGGACAGTGAGTGAATTCTCCTTGTGCTAAATTGTGCTTAAAAAAAACATTTTTTCTAGGGACAGAAAACTGTAGGTAGGGAGAGTGTCAGTTTCTTTCACTGTCAAAGTCCTTGTTTCCAGGGACCTGGAAGGACAGTGAGTGAATTCTCCTTGTGCTAAATTGTGCTTAAAAAAAACATTTTTTCTAGGGACAGAAAACTGTAGGTAGGGAGAGTGTCAGTTTCTTTCACTGTCAAAGTCCTTGTTTCCAGGGACCTGGAAGGACAGTGAGTGAATTCTCCTTGTGCTAAATTGTGCTTAAAAAAAACATTTTTTCTAGGGACAGAAAACTGTAGGTAGGGAGAGTGTCAGTTTCTTTCACTGTCAAAGTCCTTGTTTCCAGGGACCTGGAAGGACAGTGAGTGAATTCTCCTTGTGCTAAATTGTGCTTAAAAAAAACATTTTTTCTAGGGACAGAAAACTGTAGGTAGGGAGAGTGTCAGTTTCTTTCACTGTCAAAGTCCTTGTTTCCAGGGACCTGGAAGGACAGTGAGTGAATTCTCCTTGTGCTAAATTGTGCTTAAAAAAAACATTTTTTCTAGGGACAGAAAACTGTAGGTAGGGAGAGTGTCAGTTTCTTTCACTGTCAAAGTCCTTGTTTCCAGGGACCTGGAAGGACAGTGAGTGAATTCTCCTTGTGCTAAATTGTGCTTAAAAAAAACATTTTTTCTAGGGACAGAAAACTGTAGGTAGGGAGAGTGTCAGTTTCTTTCACTGTGAAAGTCCTTGTTTCCAGGGACCTGGAAGGACAGTGAGTGAATTCTCCTTGTGCTAAATTGTGCTTAAAAAAAACATTTTTTCTAGGGACAGAAAACTGTAGGTAGGGAGAGTGTCAGTTTCTTTCACTGTCAAAGTCCTTGTTTCCAGGGACCTGGAAGGACAGTGAGTGAATTCTCCTTGTGCTAAATTGTGCTTAAAAAAAACATTTTTTCTAGGGACAGAAAACTGTAGGTAGGGAGAGTGTCAGTTTCTTTCACTGTCAAAGTCCTTGTTTCCAGGGACCTGGAAGGACAGTGAGTGAATTCTCCTTGTGCTAAATTGTGCTTAAAAAAAACATTTTTTCTAGGGACAGAAAACTGTAGGTAGGGAGAGTGTCAGTTTCTTTCACTGTCAAAGTCCTTGTTTCCAGGGACCTGGAAGGACAGTGAGTGAATTCTCCTTGTGCTAAATTGTGCTTAAAAAAAACATTTTTTCTAGGGACAGAAAACTGTAGGTAGGGAGAGTGTCAGTTTCTTTCACTGTCAAAGTCCTTGTTTCCAGGGACCTGGAAGGACAGTGAGTGAATTCTCCTTGTGCTAAATTGTGCTTAAAAAAAACATTTTTTCTAGGGACAGAAAACTGTAGGTAGGGAGAGTGTCAGTTTCTTTCACTGTGCAAGTCCTTGTTTCAAGGGACAGAGAAGGACACCTGAAGGTAGCCCTTATTGCTTTTTTCCCATCTCCCTGCAGGCCATCTATTAGAATGTCTGGAAGGCAAACAAGGAGAGGCAGACAGTCAGGAGGCAATAAAAGAGGGCAAGCAGGCTCTGTGTCTGGGGGCAACAGTGCTGGTCGTGGACGCGGTGCATTGTCATCAGCACATGGAGATGGGACATGCTTGTCCTTCTTTTCGGCAGCTGGACATGTTGAGCCACATCATGCCGAAGACTTGGTAGAGTGGATGACCAAGCCCTCCTCCTCCTCCTCATCCTCTCTCACCCAGGCTCAGGGTACTGGAAAAGCAGCTGCCAAAGCGTCCTCTTCCCTGGTATCAATGTCAGCCTCATCATCAGTCACTCCTTCCCTAGACCCACCATGTCCTCCTCCTGAGGAGTCCCCCGAACTGTTTCAGCACAGTGTTGGGTACATGCTCCAGGAGGATGCCCAGCGTTTCGAAGGGTCTGATGATGAAACCCAGCTAGAGGAAGGCAGTAGCGTGAGAGCAGACAGAGGGGATGCTCAAGAAGGACACCAATCTGGCAGTCATGTTCCAGCAGCTGCAGCATACTGCCAGATTGGCTCCAGTGATGAGGAGGGAGGTGATGATGAGGTCACTGACTCCACGTGGGTGCCTAATAGGAGAGAGGAGGAGGAGGAGGATGAGGAGGAGGCACATCTCCAACGAGGCAGGATGCCCTTTGGTGGCCAGCGTAAGGGCAGTACACCGACGGAATCACACCGCAGAGCTCCGCCTGTGCAGGGCGCTGCCTCTGCCCGTCATTCAAAAAGTTCTTTGGTGTGGGCCTTTTTTGAGGCTAGTGCATCAGATCGCACAGCTGCTGTTTGCAACATATGTCTCAAGCGTATATCGCGTGGCCAAAACATCAGCCGCTTGGGTACCACATGCCTGACCAGACATATGTTGACCTGCCATGCAGCTCGTTGGCAAGCCTACCTCAAAGACCCACACCAAAGAACAAAGCGGACCTCTCCTTGCACTGCATCAGCTGGGATCTCCAACCCCACTATAACTTCAGTCCTCTCTGAAACATGCACTGAGAGGAATGAAGGTGTAGAATTAGGTGTGTCACAGCCAAGTACTTGCGGCCACTCTGCTAGCAGTACACCGACGTCCGATTCTAGCAGGCAAATTTCCCTGCCCCAGCTGCTGGACCGTCGAAAGAAGTTCACTCCCAGCCATCCACATGCCCAGCGGTTGAATGCTAGCTTGGCTAAATTGCTAGCGCTTCAACTGCTGCCTTTTCAGTTGGTAGACTCGGCCCCCTTCCGTGAGTTTGTGCAATGTGCGGTTCCTCAGTGGCAGGTTCCCAAACGCCACTTTTTCTCACGGAAGGCTATTCCGGCTCTCTACCGGCATGTGGAAGGCAATGTCTTGGCCTCGCTGGACAGGGCGGTCAGCGGTAAGGTGCATATTACCGCTGACTCATGGTCCAGCAGGCATGGACAGGGACGTTACCTTTCTTTCACGGCCCATTGGGTCACTCTTTTGGCAGCTGGGAAGGATGCAGGACAAGGTGCAGTAGTGTTGGAGGTTGTCCCACCGCCACGCCTCCAAAATGCTACTACTGGTTGTGACACACCTCTCTCCTCCACCCCCTCCTCTTCTTCTTCCTCCATGGCCTCTTCCTGTGGTTTGTCCTATGAACCAGCGGTGCTTCGTAGCCGTTCACGGGGCTACGCAAGTACGCAGGCAAAAAGATGCCATGCCGTGCTTGCGCTGGTGTGTTTGGGGGACAGAAGCCACACTGGGGCAGAGGTCCTGTCTGCTCTGCAGGGCCAGGCCGAGAGGTGGTTGACGCCACGCCAGCTTAAGCCAGGAATGGTGGTTTGCGACAATGGCACCAACCTCCTCTCCGCCCTCCGACAGGGACAACTGACCCATGTGCCCTGTGTGGCTCACGTCCTTAACCTGGTGGTGCAGCGGTTCTTGGGCAGGTACCCGGGCTTACAGGATGTCCTGAGGCAGGCCAGGAAAGTCTGTGTGCATTTCCGCAGATCTTATAATGCCAGTGCTCGCCTGGCTGAGCTGCAAAAGGAGTTGAACCTGCCCAAGAACCGCCTTATATGTGACATGCCCACCAGGTGGAACTCAACGTTGGCCATGCTGCAGCGGCTGCACACGCAGCAGAGGGCCATCAATGAGTACCTGTGCGACTACGGCACCAGGACAGGGTCAGGGGAGCTTGGTTTTTTTTCTCCACGCCAGTGGGGCATGATCAGGGATGCATGCACTGTCCTGGCACCATTTGAGGAGGCCACGAGGATGGTGAGCAGTGACAGTGCATGCATCAGTGACACTGTACCTCTTGTCCACCTGTTGGAGCACACGCTGCGTGGAATAATGGACAGGGCACTTGAGGCAGAACAGAGGCAGGAAGAGGAGGACTTCCTTGCCTCTCAAGGCCCCCTTTACCCAGACAGTGTTCCTTCTGTCCCACCCATCGCACAGGAAGAGGAGGAGGAGGAGGAGGAGGAGGAGGAGGATTGTGTCAGCATGGAGGTGGAGGCTGGCACTCAGCATCATCAGCAGCAGTCTTTTAGGGATGATTTACAGTCCCAAGAAACCAGTGGACTTGTACGTGGCTGGGAGGAGGTGGCTGTGGATCATGTCGTCCTTAGTGACCCAGAGGACTCCGGAGCGAATGCCTCAGCAAACCTACGCTGCATGGCCTCCCTGATCCTGCAAAGTCTGCGGAAGGATCCTCGTATTCTTCGGATCAAGGAGAGGGACCATTACTGGCTGGCCACTCTCCTTGATCCACGGTACAAGGGTAAGGTTGCGGACCTTATGTTACCGTCGCAGAGGGAGCAGAGGATGAGACAACTCCGGGAGGCCTTGCAGAAAGGTCTGTGCAACGCGTTCCCAGAGACTGGGAGGTTACAAACTCCTGGTCCTGGACAACGAGTTGCTGAGGCTTCGGCCAGTCAAAGAAGGAGCGGTGGGGAAGGTGGCCGTCTGACCGATGCGTTCAGACAATTCTTTAGTCCGCAGCCCCAAAGTATGATCGGTTCCAGCAACCATCGCCAGCGTCTGATAAACATGGTGCAGGAATATCTAGGGGCAAGGTCAGACTTGGACACCTTCCCCACCGAAAATCCTCTGGCTTACTGGGTCTTGAGGATGGATCACTGGCCAGAGCTTGCACAGTATGCAATTGAGCTACTGGCCTGTCCTGCATCCAGCGTTCTTTCGGAACGCACATTCAGTGCTGCTGGAGGATTTGTCACGGATCACAGGGTGCGCCTGTCCACCGACTCGGTTGATCGACTGACTTTCATCAAGATGAACCAGTCTTGGATCACCACCAGCTACCACACACCTGATGCTGATATAACAGACTAATTGATTTTAACATGTCACATCCCTTCAAGACTGATGCTGATGCTGAGTGCCTGTGCTGTTATGTTGACTGGCTATCCTCCTCCTCCGAGTCCTCAATGATACGATTGATGATGATAGCTTGGAAGATCATTTTTGTTTATGGGTGCCGCCACCAGTGGCTAAGGCCCAATTTTTCAGCCCCTGTTTTACAGGGGCGTGTAATTACAATTTTTTTAGCAATAATTTGCCATAGGGCTCATTGCTGTGCTCCAAGTACAGTATCTGTGAGGGGTTGGAGTGTTGTGGCACCAGTGCCTAAGGCCCAATTTTTCAGCCCCTGTTTAACAGGGGCGTGTCATTACAATTTTTGAAGCAATACTTTGCAACAGGGCTCATTGCTGTGCTCCAAGTACAGTATCTGTGAGGGGTTGTAGTGTTGTGCCACCAGTGCCTAAGGCCCAATTTTTCAGCCCCTGTTCAACAGGGGCATGCAATTACAATTCTTGATCTAATAATTCACAGCAGGGTCCATTGCTGCACCCACCAAGAGTAACTCTGAGGGCTTACAGTCTTGTGGCAACGCCACCACCACCACCACCACGAAAGGCCCAATTTTTCAGCCCCTGTTCAAAAGGGGCATGTAATTACAATTCTTGATCTAATAATTCACAGCAGGGCCCATTGCTGCACCCACCAAGAGTAACTGTCAGGGCTTACAGTGTTGTGGCACCAGCACCACCATCAAAGCCCCAATTTTTACTACCACTGTTCAACAATTATATGTAATTAAAATTCCTGATATAATAGTTGACAGCAGGGCGTTCCAGCACCAACCAAGAGTAACTGAGTGCTTACAGTGTTGTGCCAACACCAACAACTAAGGGGCCTATTTCTGCAGAGTATATACGGCAGGTCCCTACTTTCAAACATCCAACTTACAAACGACTCCTACTTGCAAACGAAAGAAGACAACAGGAAGTGAGAGGAAATCTACCCCTAGAAAGGAAAATTCTCTCCTGTAAGAATAAATATGGGAGAAAGGGGTCTCATCTGTACTGATGCTTTATCAGCAATCCTTGTTTCAAGAAAAACACCACATTTCAAAAACAGTTGTCATTGGGACGGAAAGTGAGGTGAAATGTTCTGAACAGGGGCACAGACAGCAAAACAAATGTTACAGGGGTGATAACCCTTACCTATGTTTCCCAAAAAGTTTAAAAATAGATTTTTGGGCTGGAGCTACACTTCAACAATGTACCTGTTCAAAATTACAAACACATTCTACATAAGAACAAACCTACAGTCCCTGTCTTGTATGCACCGCCTGTATACGGCTGTTCAGAGTATATAGGGCCTTTTTTATTTTATGTGCGGGGTTCCCCTTAATATCCATACAAGACCCAAAGGGGCTGGTAATGGGCTGGGGTAGGGGGGGGGGTGTTGATGGGGTAGCTATGCCATTTTTCCTAAAGATTTTCATCCATATTACCGGGACCAGACATTGCATTAAAGCCGCAAGCAGTTTTAAATGACTTTTTTCCCTTTAGAAATGTTATTTTGTGCAGGGACAGTTCTAAACACGGGAAACACGTGGCACTTCACAGGCATACTTTAGACACCCCCCAGGTACGATATTTAAAGGAATATTTGACTTTTTTTTTCACTTTATGCATCATTAAAATGACTGCTCCCGAAAAACGACCGTTTTTAAAACTTCTTTTTGCATTGATACATGTCCCCTGGTGCAGAACCCGGGTTCCCAAACCCTTTTTAGGACAATAACATGCATAATAGTTGTTATAATTAGCACTTTAGAATTTGAACGTTCGCATCCATTGTATTTAATAGGGTTCTAATGTTCGTTCGAACTTTCGGTCCGTTCGCGGGTTCTGGTGCGAACCGAACCCGGGGGTGTTCGGCTCATCACTATTCATGGCAAAGTGGGAAGACGAAAATGTCTTCCTCGAAACACCAAAAGATCTAGTACTTTATAAACGCTACATTGACGACATCTTCCTAATATGGAAAGGCGACCGGGAACAACTAGTAAGCTTCTTCGAGAAATTAAACAACAGTCAGCAAAATATAGTATTAACTTGGCAAATAGAGGAATCAAACATATCCTTTCTAGATCTTATTATAACAAGAACCAATAACACCTTTGCCACTAAGACTTTCTTTAAAAGCGTAGACCGGAATAGTTACCTCCCAATGAAAAGCTGCCACCATCAAAACTGGCTTTTTAACATTCCCAAAGGTCAGATGTTACGCTTACGACAGAACTGCACAGATATTGCAGACTTCCATACTCAGGCAAATCTACTAGGTGAAAGATTTGTACAAAAGGGATACAAAGAAGATTTCATAAAGAGTAAAATAGAAGAAGTCACACATATCCCAAGAGGGGATTTGCTGCGAAATAAGAATAAAATCTCTAAACCCGACAAAGTGCCGGTTATTCTAGACTACAACATCCAATATAAGAAGATAGAGAGTATTGTTACACGCCACTGGCATATCCTGAAGGCAGATAAAAGCCTTAAAAATATACTACCTGATAGACCCCAATTCATCTACAGACATGCACCCACACTACGAGACCAGCTAGTGAAGAGTGTAGTCAATCCACCCAAAAAGACTTTCACTTTTTTCACTGGCAAAGGGTTTTACCCTTGTAAGAGGTGCTACGCCTGTAGACGCACCAAACTCCCAAATGAAAGAAGGTCTACATTCCAGTCTAATAGTAACGGGAGAAAATATGAAATCAAAGAATTTGTTGGCTGCAATACAGAAGGGGCGGTTTATGTGTTGGAATGCAGTTGCGGCCTGCAATATGTAGGTCGCACCAAAAGGCTACTTAAGATCCGTGTTAAAGAACATGTACAAAATATACAACGCAGATTTGTTAAACATAGCGTTTCCAGGCACTTTGCAGAAACACACAATCGAGATTCCTCCCACCTAAAATTTTGGGGTATAGTTCCATACTCTAGCCCATGGAGAGGAGGGCACAAGGTGCGAACACTAAGCCAAATCGAATCCCATTGGATTTTTTCGATGGATACATTTGTGCCTAAAGGCCTTAATATAGAATTTGACTTAAACTGCTTTTTAAGTGACTACTAGGGTACTAAGTCACATTTGTTTCCGACAATGTACTAACTGACACTTGCCCACTGCCATAGGTATCCCCTATACTGTTGCCTTATTATACGTTAGTCTCTGTCATCATAGAAGAGACAAGAATTATATTGTCTTGACTCTTTCATTAGTATATGTTGGTGTAGTAGCTGGACTTTACCATGCATGTCCTTTAATTTAGACCTCCACATCTGTTGAGGTAGATTTATACCAGTTTAGTTACATATGTTGCCTGGATCTCACACTGTACATTCAGGCCTATACATCTAATATCTTTCATATGATATATATGTATTTGCATGTGTATATGACATTTATGTATTTGCATATTCCATTTTTTTCTTCCTTATGATGATATGCAAAGTATTCCATTATGTATTTCGGCATATCCATATATTCCCTCCTAGGGTGTGTCTGTGCTTTATTTGTTTGTTTTTTATGAATGATAGATTGCAGTTATGCAATTGGAGTCATCTAGGGTTAATTCCTGGACTAGAACGAGTGGGCCAATAGCTCACCAGCGTTTGCTCTATTTTTAAATAGTTTTTTTATATATTTTATATATATTTTATAATTATTTTTTTATATATATATTTTGTGGGGACCCTATGTCCCAGTTTTAAATTATATCATTCATGGAAACGAGGATTCCTATGCTGCTGTTTTTTTCGTTCTGCAGCCTTCCTCCTCCCCCTCAGTCCGCACAGGCTATTGCATTCTGACATTATCATTGGTGAGATACACCAGAATGTCAGAGCAATCATGGCCGCGCTCATATGATATGTTGGTCTACAACAAAATGGCCTCCGCCCGCCCTGTGATGAGGACTATAAAAATTCCACACTTTGTGTCTAGTGCTAGCCTCTGATGAAGTCATGTGATATGACGACACGCGTCAGGACGTAGCACAGACACACCGCCAGCAGAACCGAGAGGAGACGAGCTCGCCGCTCGTAAGGATACAAGACTCGTCACTCATCTTTTAAATGTGAATTTTTTACCTGTGTATCAATAAATACCCATAGTGGTTTTCAGACCTACACTATTTCCTTTTTTTTATTATTACCACAACTTTGTGACTGCCGCTGTGGACACCTGAGGATCGCATTGCATTGATTGCACCGAGACGCCAATCCACTGTCCCATTGGTACGAGCGCGGTGCTCGTTTGGATTGAGGCCCACGCTCACTATATTCAAAGTGAGTGTGTGATTATTCACATCAGCGATTCACTTTGCCGCACTCACCAAGTTGTGTTATTGATGTCTCTCCACTTTATGTCTTTTCATATGCATTCCAATGAGTCACAAAGAAACTGTGCCACAAAGACTGTGCTATAAGGACGTTTTATCATTTCCCATCATAAAGATCTGTCTTATACCGCCCCCTCTCAATAGGGAGGTAAGCTGTTTGTGACTTACTGATCACTGGGTGGACATTATAGAAAACCTGCAAGCACCTTTGGTGATGGGACTATATATTTTGTACATATGACTTTATGCATATTCATTGTACCAATCTGGGAGTTTTTTGCTATATTTTTATTTCATTTATTTTATATTTTATTTATTTAGTTTTCCACTGGTCATAGTTCACTGATGCACTCAGTATTTCAATTCATGGATATTGGTTGTTGATTACCTATATGTCATAGTGATTATAATATTTTTTATATTTCTATCACGTTTGTATATCACTGGAGTGTTCAGAATTTGTTTATTTTTATATCAGTTTTCCACATATTATACTTGCACGTTTATTTGTGTCACTGTGCATCCAGCTCACTATTGCTACCTAGCTATATTTTAGCTTCCTATTCACATTTTTCCTTCCCCTCCCCATCACACTACCATTTCCTTGATAACTCCTTCTCCCATTTATTTAATTTGAGTCACTACAGCGCAGTCACCATCACGATATTTATAAACTCCCACAATGCTTTTGGGAGTTAAACTCTCAGTCAGTATAATGTCAACTTTAACTACGCAGCTACCATGTGCTGCGCTATGTCCTAGTGTAGGTGCGGCTCACTATTCGGATGATGGTGGGCCTTAAAAAGTCATAGGCCTAACAACCAGTTGTAGATTCTGGGCAGGTGCCCGCTCACCCAAACAGGCCTAGTCCGCCTGACAAGATCCGTTGTTGGTACCCCGATCCGCGACCTCTCTGCAACACACAGTCTCCGGTCCCTCCCACAGCCGCCGTAGATGTCGGTTGGTGGATGACCCCGGTATCTGAGAAGCGCGAGCTGGTCACACAGAAAGAGATCCCTCTCTGGCTTGATGATCCTCCGCGAAACTACAGGCCCAGACTTTGAGCCTAGTCGCTCCGGCAGCAGGCCTCACACATACTCCCTGCTTGGTTGAGGGCGAAGTCCAGAGAGAGCGAGCGTGGCCCCTCCCTTCCTTTATGTGACCTCCCCCAGCAGGCTGTGCGGTGGTTGTAATGCATTCTGGGAGTACAGCTGCACTGTGGGTACCATAGTCTATTAGGTATCCATGGTAACGGAGTCTCTCTCTCTCCCTGTACCATAATTTCACACGCATTACTGAACATAAGTAAACAATAGTCTATAAAGTTGTAACTGGAACATAGGAGGAAGTTTGGGGTGTACACACATAACAATAGTCCATAACAGTAGAACCCCGCTACACTAGCAATACAAAGAGAACAGGATACATTTTCATACAAGTACATGGTACAGCAGGCACATATCAAAAATATCAAATATTGCATTTACATATTCTTTAAAGTGGAAGTAAACCCTCCTATCGTTTTCAGCCAAGGAAGCTGCTATTTTGGCCTCTGTTTAACCTTCAACTGCCATGATGCTGTACATGTGATCAGTTATGACACCAGCCATTGGATGGTTTGACAGTTTGGTTGAGAGCACAACCAACGTGACGGGAATGTAACTGTTTTTTGAAACTGTTAAATTGATGGGTTTACTTCCACTTTAATGAATAAATCCATGGCTGGTGTTTTTTGGCAAACTCCAAGCGGGCTATTATGTGTTTTGCACTGAGGAGAGGCTTCTGTCTAGCCACTCTGTCATAAAGCCCAGATCGGTGGAGGGCTGCAGTGATGCTTATCCTTCTGGAACTTTGCCCCATCTCCACACAGGATCTCTGGAGCTTAGTCAAAATTGACCATCGGGTTCTTGGTCAGCTTTTTTACTAAAGCCCTCCTCCCTTGATTGCTTAGTTTGGCCAGGCAACCAGAACAATTAGAACAAAGGTAAGGTTATACACCAAGGCTTGATTAACAGGTTGCCAACATCCCTTGTGTATCTAGAACAAAAAAGGGTTGTCCCCCTAACTAGGGGCTGGGACTTTAATGGCAACAGAGTATTGCAAAACACAATAGTATAATATAAAGTAATTTAATATAATTGGTTTAAAAAGCCAACTTGGCTTATCCTTCCAAATGGCACACTGCCATTTGGAAGGATAGGACCGTATATTAGTCTGCTGCTTATAACAGAACTTTCCATTAATCAACTTACCGGCTTTGCCTTTCTCCCTATGATCTCTATTGACCAGCGACAGACCTTGGTGAGATCTGATACAATTTTCTGTTGCAGCATGACTATTCGGTCTTTATCAATTTCCAATAAATTTATTTAGTTCATGCTTCAGCCAATTTTTATTTCCTATCAGAACTTATTGTCTCTATTACCATCTGGACTAATTCATAAGTGGCTATCAGATGTACTTTCAATCTCCAATAAGGACACGCCACTGAAGAAACGGAACCCTCCCTGAAACGCATCGGGCTCAATCACGTGTGGAGAACAATTTGTACTCTTTGTTTTTATATGTAATCTACTGTATTTGAATTTCCATATTCTAAAGTAATCTCTATCTTGCCACCAAGTTGGCTTTTTAAACCAATTATATTAAATTACTTTATAATATACTATTGTGTTTTGCAATACTCTGTTGCCGTTAAAGTCCCAGCCCCTAGTTAGGGGGACAACCCTTTTTTGTTCTAGAACAGTTAGAACAGTTCTGGTAAAACTTTCTTTTCAAATGTCTCAGCTTTCACCCAAAGTCACAAATGATATCCTTATTGTTTCTAATATGTGTGAAATGTCAGTTTCTATTACTTTACACAGGACGAATGTAATATTCAACTAATAGAGTAAAGAGACCTAACACTCCTGGCTAAGAATATTCTACAAGAAGGAGGAATAATATGAGATATCTGCTAATCTCGGTGTTTTTGAGCTGCAAGTTCATCCACCATTTGGGAAGTTGGATAAATGGAAACTTGAGAGATGGTAACCCAATAATATTTAACCAGGATGGGAACCAATGGCAGTATGAAGGAAAAGAGAAGGGCACATAGCATAATACTGTTTGTAAATAAATTTAATGTAGGTAGATACACTTACATTGAGATGATGAAACAAGCGCTTATCAAATAACGGCAACAGTGGAATCTCCCGACACGTTTCGCAACATAGTGCATCGTCTGGGTATCACTTCTATTCACTGGGTGTTACACACATTCATTAGCACTACAATTTATTTGTTAATGATTTGTACAGGGGTAAAAATTATGTCCCTCTCTCTACAGTCCATACCTCTCTTAATACAAGATATCATTTTGCTCGCTTCGGAAACTGCAACTTGCCATTGCATGCCATTATTAAACTTATGATCTAAGATCCTTCTCCACCATTGATTTTCCCAGTTGTACTCCCCGTAGTATGTATGATGCATGCATATTCTTAGTCTCCAAGTGCATACCTTTACATTAATTAACATTAAACCTCATTCGCCACATAGTTGGCCAATTAATCAGTGCATTGAGGTTGGCTTGTAAGTCAGAGACATCCTGTAAGGATGTTATTCTACTGCATAGCTTGATGTCATCTGCAAAGACCAAAACTGTACTTTTAATCCCAGACCCTATATCATTTATAAATATATTAAAAAGTAAGGCTCCCAACACTAAAACTTAGGGTACACCACTAACAACCCTAGACCAGATTAAACAAGAAGAGACACCGCCAGACACAACAAAGTATGCGGGTTCAAACCTGGGTCCTGATAGTACTCTCCTCTCTCCTCTCCCTTGGATGTCTTAGGACCAGGTTTCTAAAGAAAATCTCTTCTTAATCTAGAGGCATGAACGTTTTTTTCGGGTTCCCAATCATTTTCATCTGGCCCATAGCCTTCAAATTGAACTAGTTACTGTAATTTGTTCCTAAAGATCCTGGAATCAAGAATTTTATCGACCACCAATTCTTGCTCAACTTGCATCTCAAGGCAGGTGGAGGTAGTGTGAGAATTCTACCAGAGAAGGGGTTCTCATGAAATGGTTTGAGCAAGGAAATATGAAACATAGGGTGAATCTTCATACTATCAGAAAATATTAATATTAGGGGCTGGGACTTTAACAGCAACAGAGAATTGCAAAACACAATAGTATAATATAAAGTAATTTAATATAATTGGTTTAAAAAGCCAACTTGGTGGCAAGATAGAGATAACTTTAGAATATGGAAATTCAAATACAGTAGATTACATATAAAAACAAAGAGTACAAATTGTTCTCCACACGTGATTGAGCCCGACGCATTTCAGAGAGGGTTCCCTTTCTTAAAGGGGCGTGTTCTTATTGGATATTGAAAGTACATCTGATAGCCACTTATGAATTAGTCCAGATGGTAATAGAGAATCTTCAAGCAATAAATGACTGTCTTCCAATAAGAAAAACCTGCTTACCAGAACAGATGGAACTTTTGAATGAACAAGAGGTCAGATACGCTTATTTCCACCATGTGGGGAAGATGATCTATGATGAATGGACTCCAGCAGCGTGGTAGACGAACATCAGATGATAAGGGCAAAAATGGGATGTATGAAAAAAAGAAATTGGAAACAATCTAAGTGTAGACTGATCATTTATTTTCCATAAAAGATAACATGCATAGCATGATAATCAATAGAAATGTATGAAAATAAGTGGTAACAGAGTCCTGAATCCATACAATGCGGGACCAGTAAATTGAAAACAGAGTCCAGAGTACACAGCAATGATCCCAGCAGCGTAAGTGTGGAAAGGTCCTCACTGAGTGATAAATGCGTGGGCGCAGTAACTCGGTCACCAGCAAAGTGCTGGAATGAAGATAGCAACAAGCGGAGGTGAACCGAGAGTGACACAAGATAGACGCGGGTGACGTCACTGAGTAAACTCCTCCCCCTTACGCACGTTACGTCCTTGTGGACTTCGTCAGCGGTGGGTGGAGCTACGGCGTCACCCAACCTCTAAATATACCAACGTGGTAACCATGGAGAGCTTCGTATGGGCGGGACAGGCAGAAATCAGATAACCGGAAGCCCAACCTGTCCCAAGCACATAATGCGGCACATTTCCTATGGGGTCACCAGTGTAACAGTTGCAATACTCGTATTACATATATATCAAATATAAAAAATGCATGAACACCATGCATCATGGTATTTACAACAATGGGACGAACACCCGCGGCTATCCAATGTAAAATACAATGGGGCTGATTTGCCAAACGTTTGCGCCATGAGTATTGGCGCATCTGCGTGCGCAATGGCTGTTTTGGTATTTACAAAACATTAGCGCCTGTAGCGCAGCCCTATTTCCCATTTACCATAGTGTTCTCTGCGCCCGGGAGGAGGCGCTCAGTGCGCTACTATGGACCTGGCGCAGGGCATGTTAAAATCTAAATATAAAGAAGCTGGAAGTGAGGAAATATTGAGGGTGATGTGGGGTGATGTGAGGAAGTGTAGGGACACCTGCCCAAATAACTAATATGCCCAAAATAGAGTGATAAAGTAACTTTTTCAAAACCAGCCCACTGCGCCGGCAATTCCTATTCGAGCTGCGGGAGGTTTTTTTGAGCTCAGCATGGGAATTTCAATGGTTTAAATGCGCCGGGACACTGCGCCGGCAAAATCTTAGTAAATGTCAAGTCACCTAAGTCAATTTGCATAAGTTGAACAGGCGCAGCTCTGAACTTCCCAGTGCGCCTGCAAAATGACATTTCTAAAGGAAAAAAAAAGGCATTTAAAAGCAGCCGCGGCTGTAATGAATTGTCGGCTCCCGGCAATATAGAGAAAAGTCATAGAAAGTCATTGCTAACCAAAAAAAAAAAGCGTGGGGGTTCCCCCAAATTCCATAACCAGGCCCTTCAGGTCTGGAATGGATATTAAGGGGAACCCCGCTGCAAATTAAAAAAAAAAATGACGTGCGGGTTCCCCCCAGATATCCAAACCAGGCCCTTTAGATCTGGCATGGATTTTAAGGGGAACTCCACCCCAAATTTTATAAAAAAATGGCGTGGAGTCCCCCCAAAAATCCATACCAGACCCTTATCCGAGCACGCAACCTGGCCGGCCGCAGGGGAAGAGGGGGGGACGAGAGCGCGGCCCCCCTCCCTCCTGAACCGTACCAGGCCACATGCCCTCAACATGGGGAGGATGTCCCCATGTTGATGGGGACAAGGGCCTCATCCCCACAACCCTTGCCCGGTGGTTGTGAGGGTCTGCGGGCGGGGGGCTTATCGGAATCTGGAAGACCCCTTTAACAAAGGGGACCCCCAGATCCCCGCCCCCCCCTGTGTGAAATGGTAATGGGGTACAAATGTACCCCTACCATTTCACAAGAAAAGTGTCAAAAATTTAAAAAATGACAAGAGCCGGTTTTTAACAATTCCTTTATTAATGTCTTTTCTTTTCTTCCATCTTCTTCTTCCTTCTTCTTCTTCCATCTTCTTCTTTTCTCCATTCGGGTTTCTTCCTCCATATTCATCTTCCTCTTTATCTTCATCTTCATCTTCCTTCTTCCTTCGGTCTTCTCGTCCGCATCTTGCTCCGGCGTCTTCCCTTCTTCTTTCTTCTCCGGCCGCTCCATTTGAATTGGAGGTTCCCGCTGTGCGACGCTTCAGTTCTCCACTTGGTCCGCTTACACCCGGTGGCTCCGCCCCCCTCTGTCACCACGGGGAAAGTCCCCGTGAAATCCATGTGCGTCAGGGGGGGCGGGGTCTCCGGGTGTAAGCGGACCCAGAGGCGAACTGAGGCGTTGCACAGCGGGAACCTCCAATTCAAACAGAGCGGCCGGAGAAGAAAGAAGAAGGGAAGACGCCGGGGCAAGATGCGGACGAGAAGACAGAAGGAAGAAGGAAGATGAAGATGAAGATAAAGATGAAGAGGAAGATGAAGATGGAGGAAGAAACCCGAATGGAGAAAAGAAGAGGATGGAAGAAGAAGATGGAAGAAGAAGGAAGAAGATGGAAGAAAAGAAAAGACATTAATAAAGGAATTGTCAAAAACCGGCTCTTGTCATTTTTTACATTTTGACACTTTCCTTGTGAAATGGTAGGGGTACATTTGTACCCCATTACCATTTCACACAGGGGGGGCGGGATCTGGGGGTCCCCTTTGTTAAAGGGGTCTTCCAGATTCCGATAAGCCCCCCGCCCGCAGACCCCCACAACCACTGGGCAAGGGTTGTGGGGATGAGGCCCTTGTCCCCATCAACATGGGGACATCCTCCCCATGTTGAGGGCATGTGGCCTGGTACGGTTCAGGAGGGAGGGGGGGCCGCTCTCGTCCCCCCTCTTCCCCTGCGGCCGGCCAGGTTGCGTGCTCGGATAAGGGTCTGGTATGGATTTTTAGGGGGACTCCACGGCATATTTTTTTTAAATTTGGGGTGGAGTTCCCCTTAAAATCCATGCCAGATCTGAAGGGCCTGTTATGGATATTTGGGGGGAACCCCACGTAATTTTTTTTAAAAAATTGCAGCGGGGTTCCCCTTAATATCCATTCCAGACCTGAAGGGCCTGGTTATGGAATTTGGGGGACCCCCACACATTTTTTTTTGGGTTAGCAAAGACTTTCAATGACTTTTATCTGTATTGACAGGAACCAGCAATTCATTACAGCCGCAAGGACTTTTAAATGACTATTATTTTACTTAAGAAATGTCATTTTCCTCTCCAACTGTTATAAACATGGAAAACATGTGCTACTTTACAGGCATACTATAGACACCCCCCGGGGATGATATTTAGGGCCAGTTCACACCGGATGCAGTGCAGTGCGTTTTTTTGATGCCTGAAAAACGCAAAGAAAGTTGATCACATTAATGCCAATGGCATAGTTCACACCACTGCAGTCCGTTCCAGTGCATTTCAGAAAGCCAAAAAATAATTGGTCATGCTGCATTTTTTAGGTACAAAACTGTACTGGACCCCAGTAAAACACATCAAAAACGCAACGGAACGTACCAAAAATGCACTGGAATGCACCGCAACGCACCTAAATGCACCAAAGACGCACTGCAACACACTTGTCCTAAGTGAAAAGAGGGGGAAAAAACACTGGACTGCATCAAAAACGCCTCAAAAATGCACTGGAATGTGTCAAAAACATGCATGCAGAAAAGCACCTGGATTCCACCCAGACTGCGTTTCTATAGTGTGAACTAGGGTCAGTTAACACCATAGAAACGCAATCCGGATGCGTTCCAGGTGCTTTTCTGCATGCACGTTTTTCATGCGTTCCAGTGCATTTTTGGTAAGTTTTTGATGCAGTCCAGTGCTTTTTTTTCACCCCTCTTTTTTATTAACCATAGATAAGGACAAGTGTGTTCCAGTGCGTTTTTGGTGCATTTAGGTGTGTTCCTGTGCGTTCCAGTGCGTTTATGATGCGTTTTGATGTGTTCCAGTACAGTCCAGTGCAGGTAAAATGCAGCATGGTCTACTTTTTTGGTGGAACTGGAACGCACTGGAACAAACACTGCCATTTAGAACCATATAACCAACTTTCCATGCATTTTTGATGCATAAAAAACGCAATGCACTGCATGTGGTGTGAAATGGCCCTTAAGCAATTTGGCATATTTAAAGGCACTTCTCCTTGTTTTGTTTTTGGTGTTTTCCAAATTGGTGACATTGATATATGTCCCTTAGGGTGGGACCTGGGCCCCATTTTAAGGCCAATAACTAGAAGATAAGCCAGCCAAGTGGGGACTAGCAAAATTAACAAGTCAGTTCCCATAGACTGCAATGGGATTTGTTGGTGGGGGGAGGGGTGATTGTCCCATCTCTAATTTTGTAGCATGCTGGATGATGTGCTTAATTTTGGATGGGGGAGGGGGGGGTTATTTTTTGCTAGCTGCATTGGTGTTGTTCTGCACATGCCCAGCCAGTTAGTTTTTTTTGGGGTGCTTTTTGTGTGTGAACAGCACCTGGGTATTTCTGGGCATGCTCAGAGAGTGTTTTGATGGGTTAGTAATTTAACAGGTGTACCCACTTTGAATTTCAGTCTCTACATTGGGAGAACTTGCATTTTGGGTGTTTCATGGACTGTGCATGTGTTTTCAATTGCCTCATTAGCACACAAACATATGTTATATAAAGCTCACAGAGCATTCGGTCGCTTGCCTTGAGAAGAGGCAAGGGGAAGGGGGGGGGCAAAATGTACATGTTGGTGGCCTTATCGAGTTTGTAACACATGTATTTTATTTGTTATGTCTTTGCAAAACAAGTGATTGGTTAACTTTTGATGTGGGGGAGATATGTTCCCCTGAAATAATTCTGATGTTGTTAATGTGTGTTGTTTGTTCACTTTGATTTAATTGTCTGCTGCATTTTTTTGGCCAAAAATTGCTCAAGATGTTGAGTCTGTAACTGTTTCAAATTGACCATGTTTTTTATTTTGCCTTCCCTTTTGTTTTGTTGAACAATAAAATTAGATGGAAAGTTTTGATGTTTGTTTTGTGTTTTCTTTGCAACAAATGTGACAGCTGATTGGCATGTCAAAACAACTGGTGTGATTTGTCTACCATGGTGCCTTCATGGTAGTATATGCGGGGATTGTGTGCTGCCATGGAGCGTCACCAGGAAATGAAAAATACAGAGTGGTAAGTATTCAATTTTCCTTTTTTACTGCAGTGGTTCTCAGCCTCAGTCCTCAGTACCCCCCCCCCCCAACAGGACATGTTTTGTGAATATATCTTATCGAGAATTGCTGTCCAAAAATCAAAACCATTGACTGTGATTTAAAGCACATGTGCAAGATGAAGGAAAACCTGCAAACATGGCCTGTTGGGGGTACTTGAGAAGCACTGATTTAGAGCACTGCACTTAAAAATAGCTCAAGGCCATACAATTCTAATTGTGGGCATTTTGAGGGAAACGAAGTAAGTATTAGAATCCCTGCGTGTGTGGTTATTTTTTAGATATTTTTTTTGTAGTTTGGCCTTTGTCTCCTTTTCTTAACATTGGCTTCACTTCCTGTCACACAGCTAAACAGGAAGTGAAGGTAAAACCCTACCAATGGCTTTTTTCGGGGACACACAGATCAATCTAACTAGTCTCCCCATTAAGCAAATTGCACTCTAGCACTTTGTTGTGTACACCCCAAATCATTGGGTAGTTTGGGGTTTAGTAAAGACAAATCCACTCTGCAGTAAAAGTGTAGCTGCTGAAAATCTAAGGGAAAGTACTGGTGATTGGATGTTACAATCATGTAAAAGCAAAGATGTTTTTTTTTGGCTTGCATGTCCCCCTCAGATATAAAGCAAGTGCACTTGTAGTGCAAAGTTGATTTGCCTTTAGTAAATAAACCCCACAGTCCAAACTACCTAATAATTTGTGGTGTACCCCGCAATATGCTCTAGTGCAATGTGCATAATGAGGAAAGTATTTAGACTGACCTGTGTGTCCCCAAGGAAAGACATTGTTAGGGATTTTCCCTCACTTCCTGTGTGGCTATGTGACAGAAAGTGAATTACTTGGAAGGATAAAGTGGCCAAATTATTTAGTTTAACTTTTCAAAGACTCATTCCTAAGTTGAATTGTGATGCATGTCAATGGCCCATTTTGACCCTCTTTAATCACTTGAGATCAGCGCTATAACTGATCGATGGCCACAGCATGGTCCTCAATTGCCGGGAGTCCGTCAATAAACGTCCTCCCCTTTGCGCGCGCTGTGGTCACAGAGTCACTGAGACTCGGGTGATGACAGATCCGAGTAAGGGGCCGATCCCTGCCCTTTACCATGTGATCAGCTGTCAGCAAATGACAGCTGATCACGTGATGTAAACAAAAGCTGGGTAATGGTTTTTGTTTTCTCCTTGTGCTGACAGCGTGAGCATAAAAAAAAGGCAATCACCGGCTTATGTGCAAGGGACATGGGGCCCGAAGAGGCAATTCTGCATCATCTGTGACAATTAGTAGCCCCTGCCAGTGCCACCTATCAATGCCCACCACTGGTGCCAATCAGTGGTACCTAGCAGTGCTGCCAGTGCCTATCAGTGCCCATCACTGCTAACTATCATTGCCACCTAGCAGTGCCACTTCTCACTGCCCACCAGTGCCAAATAGCAATGCCACCTCTCAGTGCCCACCCTTGCCACCTTATCGGTGCCCATCAGTGCAGTCTCATCAGTGAACATCAATGAAGAAGAAAAATTACCTTTTTTAAAAATATTAACCAGTTTCCTACCGCCCACCGTCAAATGACATCCTTGGCTTTGGGCGGTGACATCTGAATGATGCCTGCAGTTGCAGGCATCATTCAGATATCATTATTTTCAGCCGGCGATTCTGTGCACAATAAAAACAATCATAGTGGCAGTTCCGCCGCTTGATCGTTCTTATAGGCGGGGGGAGGGGACGTTCCCCCCCCTCTTGCCGCCATCCAGTGCTTCTCCGTGCCATCTGGGGCTTGGAGAACGATTTGGAGATGACTGGTGACCAGATGGTCATCAGTCATCTCTATGACCGTCGGAGGCGCGGGCACGATGTTATGACATCATGCCGTGTTCCCGTATGTTAACCAAGCCGTGATCTTGGCTGTCAGCATGAGATTGGTGATTTTTTTGGAACAATATCATGCTTTCCAGCCTGGAGGAGAGATGCGGGGTCTTATTGACCCTGCATCTCTCCATAAAGAGGACCTGTCACACAGATTCCTATTACAAGGGATGTTTACATTCCTTGTAATAGGAATAAAAGTGATCCCAAAAAATTTAAAAAAATTAAAAAAGAGTAAGAAATACAAAAAAGTCAAAAAACAAAAACAAAAAAATAAATAAGAAAAAATGCCCATGTCCCCGGTAGCTCGCGCTCAGAAGCGAACACACACGTAAGTCCCGCCCACATATGTAAACGCCGTTCAAACCACACATGTGAGTTATTGCTGCGTGCGTTAGAACGAGTGCAGCAATTCTAGCACTAGACCTCCTCTGTAATGCCAAAATGGTAACGTGTAAAAAAAATGTAAGCATCGCCTAGGGAGATTTTTAATTACTGAAGTTTGGTGTCATGCCATGTGTGTGCGTAATTTTAAAGCGTGACGTGTTAGGTATCTATTTACTCAGCATAACAACATCTTTCACATTATACCAAAAAATTGGCCGTAACTTTACTGTTTTGTAATATTTTTAGCAAACAAAAGGCGTTTGAAAATTTATTGCGCAAATACCGAGCGAGATAAAAATTTGCAATGACCGCCATCTCCAAAAAAATATATAATGTTTGGTGTTTTGAAGTAATTTTTTGTGTTTTGAAGTAAATAGCACCAAAAGCAAGCTCTATTTGTGTGCCAACAAATAAAACATTTTCATTGGGTTACAGTGTTGTATGAGCGCGCAATTGTCATTAAAAGTGCATCAGCGCTGAAATGTGAAACTTGGTCTGGGCAGTGCGCAAGTGGTTAATATAAGGCTACATGCACACGGACGTTTTTCAAGCCGCTTGTTTGAGCGTTTTTTGCAGCTTAAAAACATCTCTCCATGTTAGCCTATGGCCTCATGGCCACCATGGCGTTTTGGAGCTGTAAATGGTATAGGCGTTTTTAGGCCCCATGTAGACGGGACGCTGGTGCAAAGTGTTCTGAACTAAGGTTGAAAGTGGCGTTTAGAAAGGCGCGCTTTGTGGCGTTTGCATGCCGTGTTTTACCACATTTGCATGTATATGATAAGGAGCCGCCCTAAGCTCCAAAAACAGTATTATTTACGATTTTAGCTATTTAGTGAGACCAGAGTGATATGAGCAGCTGAGAGCAGCAGTGTAGTTGTATTTAGCGTGTCACTTGCCACATCACTTGCCACAAGTTGTGGATTGTCCACTTGCCACGTCAGCTGCCCCAAGTTGTGGATTGTCCATAATGCAATGGAAGCAATTTCTTTTATATATATATATATATATATATATATATATATATTATGGTCTTTCCTCATTTGCCATAAATTTGGAGTTTATCAATGTAAAAAAAAAGGTCACCTTTAAAAACGCTTCTAAACTAAAATGCGGCTAAACGCTGGTACCGCGTCTGAAACGTGGAAATCTTTGGCGTCTGAAGGCATTTAGAGGGTTTGTGAAAAACGATTTTAAACGCAACTGCATTTTTTTTTGCCAGGACAAAAACAGTGTTTTGGATGTAATAGAATTCAATGGACCCGCATCCAAAACGCAAGTACCGCAATTTTGCGGCTATTTTTTGTTTTACCTGTTTATAGCTGGTTGTTAAAGGAAATGTAAAAAAAAACAAAAAAAAAACGGTTCAAAAAACAAAACCAAAAAAAAAAACAGCGTGGGGTCCCCCCCCCAGGTCCATACCAGGCCCTTGGGTCTAGTATGGATTCAAAGGGGACCCCCCAAAAAAAAAAACAATGGCGTGGGTGTCCCCCCAGAATCCATACCAGGCCCTTCAGGTCTGGCATGTATTTTAAGGGGAACCCCGCGCCAAAAATAAATAAATTGCGTGGGGTCCCCTTAGAATACACACCAGACCCTTTATCCGAGCACTCAACCTGGCAGGCCGCAGGGGAAAAGGGGGGGACGAGAGAGCGGCCCCCCTCCCTCCTGAACCGTACCAGGCCCCCCCACCCCAAAGCACCCTGCCCCCATGTTAATGGGGACAAGGGCCTCTTCCCGACAACCCTGGCCGTTGGTTGTCGGGGTCTGCGGGCGGGGGGCTTATCGGAATCCGGGAGCCCCCTTTAATAAGGGGGACCCCAGATACCTGCCCCCCACCCTATGTGAATGAGTATGGGGTACATCGTACCCCTACCCATTCACCTGGTGGCAAAATAAGTCAATAAAAAAAGACAACACAGGTTTGAAAAGTAATTTATTGGGCAGCTCCGGGGGTCTTTCTGCTGGGCCCCCGCTATCTTCTGCTAGCTCTTTTGCTAGCGGGGGTCCCGGGCTTCCTCGCCGTCTTCTTCCGACTTCGGGGGTCTTTCTGCCGGGCCCACGCTATCTTCTGCTAGCTCTTTTGCTAGCGGGGGTCCCGGGCTTCCTCGTCGTCTTCGGGGGTCTTTCTGCCAGGCCCCCGCTATCTTCTGCTAGCTCTTTTGCTAGCGGGGGTCCTCGCCGTCTTCTTCCGACTTCGGGGGTCTCTTGTTCTGTTCTCCGGTTGTTCTCCCGCTCTCCGGCGCCTTCTCCTCGATCTCCGGTTCTTTCTGCCGGACGCCCCGCTATCTTGTGCCAGCTCTTTTGCTAGCAGGGGCCGGTCTTCTACGTCGCTTTCTTCCTTCTTTTCTTCGCCCGATGTTGCCTCGTCGCTGTCCACCGCCGCAATGATCTGTCCGAGCAGCGGTGCCACTTTTATTGGCATGGGCATGGTCACCGGCTTATGCCACCGCTGACCCCGCCCCCGTATGATGTCACAGTCCCGGGGAATGATGGGACTGTGACGTGAAACGGGGGCGGGGTCAGCGGTGGCATCATCCGGTGACCACGCCCCATGCCAATAAAAGTGGCACCGCTGCTTGGACAGATCATTGCGGCGGTGGAGAGCGACGAGTCAACATCGGGCGAAGAGAAGAAGGAAAAAGGCGACGTAAAAGACCGGCCCCCGCTAGCAAAAGAGCTGCGAAAAGATAGCGGGGCGTCCGTCAGAAAGAACCGGAGATCGAGGAGAAGGCGAAGACCCCCGAAGTCGGAAGAAGACGGCGAGGAAGCCCGGGACCCCCGCTAGCAAAAGAGCTAGCAGAAGATAGCGGGGGCCCGGCAGAAAGACCCCCGGAGCTGCCCAATAAATTACTTTTCAAACCTGTGTTGTCTTTTTTTATTGACTTATTTTGACACCAGGTGAATGGGTAGGGGTACAATGTACCCCATACTCATTCACATAGGGTGGGGGGCCAGCATCTTTGGGCCCCCTTTTTAAAGGGGGCGCCCTGATTCCGAAAAGCCCCCCGCCCGCAGACCCCGACAACCAACGGCCAGGGTTGTCGGGAAGAGGCCCTTGTCCCCATCAACATGGGGGCGGGGTGCTTTGGGGTGGGGGCGCTGCAGGTCGCCCCCCTGCCCTGAAGCACCAAACCCCCCATGTTGAGGGCATGCGGCCTGGTACGGTTCAGGAGGGAGGGGGGGGCGCTCTCGTCCCCCCCTTTTCCCCTGCGGCCTGCCAGGTTGCGTGCTCGGATAAGGGTCTGGTTTGGATTTTGGGGGGGACCCCCATGCCGTTTTTCGGCTTAGGGGGTTCACCTTAGAATCCAGACCAGACCTAAGGGCCTGGTATGCTCCTGAAGGGGAACACATGCCGGTTTTTTCATTAAAATTTGGCCTGGAGTTCCCCTTCATGATTCATACCAAACATGGGACAGCGAGGCTGCCGAGGACCAGCGCGATGACATCGCGCTGGACACATTTTCGGCCGGCTAGTCGCCTCTAGGACATGACTTGAGCGGCTGCTGCATGCTCA
The DNA here is from genome assembly GCA_029206835.1 of Rana muscosa. Lineage (NCBI taxonomy): Eukaryota > Metazoa > Chordata > Amphibia > Anura > Ranidae > Rana > Rana muscosa. Next base: position 727,983,825 of record CM055118.1, read on the forward strand.
GGTCGTGTCCAGGTCGCCTCGCAAAGTCGCGCTGTCCCTGTGTCAGCCAGCACACGAGTCGCCCGCAAGTCGGATCCGACTTCCCGGGCGACCTCTATTCAAATCAATGGGCTCCCATAGGGAACCATTCATTTTCAATAGATCGCCGCTGACATTTCTATTTACTATAACAGTGCGCCGCTGCTTCCTTTGCCCAGTGAAGGAGTTATCCGGCGCAGCAATTAAGGTTAGAACCAGCGCAGCGCACTGTTATTAGTAAATCAGCCCCACTGTGTGAAAGCAAACTGACAAACATAAAAAATAATAAATAAAAATTGCATTAAGTGTCTGAAGGGGGACATCCTCCAGAAACGAAACGCATGCATACAATCTGAGCTAAAAAAGTATACACATGTGAATAAAAGAATCATGAAAAAAAAATTATATATATAAAAATATACATATTATTTTAATTAAAGTGGGATGAGTGGAGAATGAAACTCAACTACCTCATTTATTGGAAATGAAGCAGTTGAGGTCAAAATCCACATTAAGCCCCCCCGGCACCAGCACCTGGGTCTCATGGATCCAGAAAGACTCACGTTAGTTGAGTTGCCGGATAAAATTTCCACCTCTCCAATGAGGTCTGACTCTTTCTAAGCCCCAAAATTTAAGACACTTAGGATCTCTGTTATGGAATAGTCGAAAGTGCTTGGAAACATTGTGGGTTCTCACACCATTGATAATGTTGTTAACATGTTCGCCAATGTGAACATGGAGGGGTCTGGAAGTTTGTCCTATGTAGTGAAGTCCGCAGTCACATTCAAGGACATAGACCACGCCCACAGTATTGCATGTAATGAGACTTTTGATTGGGTAAGTTTTGCCAGTAGTGGGGGCACTGAAATCTTTTCTCCGTTTAATATTACGTCTGCACTTTCTGCATGGTGGGCACCTGCCACATGCATAGAATCCAGTCATAAGGGGAAAGATTTGATTTTCCTTCACTACTGGAGCGTCAACCACACTCGGGGCAATGACATCTCTAAGTGTGGGTGCCCTCCTGTAGATGAACCTGGGTCGTGATGGAACAATGGCTGCCATTACACAATCTTTTTTCAAAATATCCCAGTGCTTCATAATGATCCTCTCAAACTGTTTGTGCTGAACATTGTAGTCCAAAATAATTCTAAGTTCAGTATTAGCTGGATTGGATGGCACCCTAGATCGTGAACCAGCCACCAATGGTGTTCTATCCATGTTTCTGACTCTCTGGATTTCACTAGTGATCTCGTCCTTGTTGGAGGCTTTTTCCAAAAACCGTTCAGCAAGACGATCAGATTGTGCAAGATAATCTGACTCAGAAGTACAATTTCGTCTCAGACTAATAAATTGACCCCTGGGTATGTTGCACAGCCACGATCTGTGATGACAACTGTCGAGGGGTATATACCCATTTCTATCTGTCTGCTTGAAATGATTCTTGGTTTTAAAGGAATGACCCTCTCTGAAGATTTCCAGGTCAAGGAATGTTATGCTAGAGGCATCAGCATTCCAAGTAAGTCTGATGTTTTAGGTGTTACCATTTAACTTGGACATGAATAGTTGCAAACTGGTCATATTTCCCTCCCAAATAATGATCAGATCATGTATATAGCGATAATAGCATTTGAGTTGTACTGGTTTATGATGGAAGATGGTGTCCCTCTCCCACAATGCCATGAATAGATTTGCCACACTAGGTGCAAACCGGGCACCCATGGCGACACCAAGAATTTGCAGAAAAAATCTGTGATCATACCAGAAATAGTTTCTGGCTAAACAAAATGCAAGTGCATCTAAAAGAAAACTGATCAATAAGGGAGGAAGATCAGAAGCTTCCAAAGCCCATTTAACTGCCTCAATAGCATCCTGGTGTACAGTGAGCCCACGTCCGCCGTGACCAAAAGAGTATTGGCACTGGCGGGCGTGGACTGTACTTCTGAGTCAGATTATCTTGATCGTCTTGCTGAACGGTTTTTGGAAAAAGTCTAAAACAAGGACGAGATCACTAGTGAAATCCAGAGAGTCAGAAACATGGATAGAACACCATTGGTGGCTGGTTCACGATCTAGGGTGCCATCCAATCCAGCTAATACTGAACTTAGAATTATTTTGGACTACAATGTTCAGCACAAACAGTTTGAGAGGATCATTATGAAGCACTGGGATATTTTGAAAAAAGATTGTGTAATGGCAGCCATTGTTCCATCACGACCCAGGTTCATCTACAGGAGGGCACCCACACTTAGAGATGTCATTGCCCCAAGTGTGGTTGACCCTCCAGTAGTGAAGGAAAATCAAATCTTTCCCCTTATGACTGGATTCTATGCATGTGGCAGGTGCCCACCATGCAGAAAGTGCAGACGTAATATTAAACAGAGAAAAGATTTCAGTGCCCTCACTACTGGCAAATTTTACCCAATCATAAGTCTCATTACATGCAATACTGTGGGCGTGGTCTATGTCCTTGAATGTGACTGTGGACTTCACTACATAGGACGAACTTCCAGACCCCTCCATGTTCGCATTGGCGAACATGTTAACAACATTATCAATGGTGTGAGAACCCACAATGTTTCCAAGCACTTTCGACTATTCCATAATAGAGATCCTAAGTGTCTTACATTTTGGGGCTTAGAAAGAGTCAGACCTCATTGGAGAGGTGGAAATTTTATCCGGCAACTCAGCCAACGTGAGTCTTTCTGGACCCATGAGACCCAGGTGCTGGTGCCGGGGGGGCTTAATGTGGATTTTGACCTCAACTGCTTCATTTCCAATAAATGAGGTAGTTGAGTTTCATTTTCCACTTATACCCCTTTAATTAAAATAATATGTATATTTTTATATATATAATTTTTTTTATGATTCTTTTATTCACATGTGTATACTTTTTTAGCTCAGATTGTATGCATGAGTTTCGTTTCTGGAGGATGTCCCCCTTCAGACACTTAATGCAATTTTTTATTTATTATTTTTTATGTTTGTCAGTTTGCTTTCACACATTGTATTTTACATTGGATAGCCATGGGTGTTCATCCCATTGTTGTAAATACCATGATGCATGGTGTTCATGCATTTTTTATATTTGATATATATGTAATACGAGTATTGCAACTATTACACTGGTGACCCCATAGGAAATGTGCCGCATTATGTGCTTGGGACAGGTTGGGCTTCCGGTTATCTGATTTCCGCCTGTCCCGCCCATATGAAGCTCTCCATGGTTACCACGTTGGTATATTTAGAGGTTGGGTGACGCCATAGCTCCACCCTCCGCTGACAAAGTCCACAAGGACGTAACGTGCGTACGGGGAGGAGTTTACTCAGTGATGTCACCCGCGTCTATCCTGTGTCACTCGCGGTTCACCTCCGCTTGTTGCTATCTTCATTCCAGCACTTTGCTGGTGACCGAGATACTGCGCCCATGCATTTATCACTCAGTGAGGACCTTTCCACACTTACGCTGCTGGGATCATTGCTGTGTACTCTGGACTCTGTTTTCAATTTACTGGTCCTGCATTGTATGGATTCAGGACTCTGTTCCCACTTCTTTTTATACATTTTTATTGATTATCATGCTATGCATGTTATCTTTTATGGAAAATAAATGATCAGTCTACACTTAGATTGTTTCCAATTTCTTTTTTCCATACATCCCATTTTTGCCCTTATCATCTGATGTTCGTCTACCACGCTGCTGGAGTCCATTCATCATAGATCATCTTCCCCACGTGGTGGAAATAAGCGTATCTGACCTCTTGTTCATTGAAAAGGTCCATCTGTTCTGGTAAGCAGGTTTTTCTTATTGGAAGACAGTCATTTATTGCTTGAAGATTCTCCAACATCTGGGTGTTTATATGGTTCATCCTTATATGGACATTTGCTGCGCTGCACTGTTATTTTATTACTATTAATTTCTGGTTACTGTGATTAACCCCCCTGGTGTTCAGCTTGCAGTAGCTTATATCATTGTTACATATGTGCGCTGATTGTTTTTTATACCAGATGGTAATAGAGGAAAGGAAAAACGTACCGCTCAAAAGCTTGAGAATTCACCAAATAGCTGCTTCCGCCCGGTCACTCACACAGGTGCTGGCTCTGCACTGATGCATGGGAGAAAAAGAAACCCTGGACTGCCGCACTCTGTATAGACAGTTATTTATTCCAAAATTTCAGGTAAAAAATCCAAATTCAAAATAAATCCATAAATCCAAAACAACAAACGCAGATAGTATGCATGCAGGGAAGGGTGGCTGACGCGTTTCACGTCACGAATTGACGCTTACTCATAGCTGATGAGTAAGCGTCAATTCGTGAGATGGTAATAGAGACAATAAGTCCTGATAGAAAATAAAAATTGGCTGAACAATGAACTAAATAAATTTATTGGAAAGTGATAAAGACTGAATAGTCATGCTGCAACAGAAAATTGTATCAGATCTCACCAAGGTCTGTCGCTGGTCAATAGAGATCATTGGGAGAAAGGCAAAGCCGGTAAGTTGATTAATGGCAAGTTCTGTTATAAGCAGCAGACTAATATACGGTCCTATCCTTCCAAATGGCAGTGTGCCATTTGGAAGGATAAGCCAAGTTGGCTTTTTAAACCAATTCTATTAAATTATTAAATTACTTTATATTATACTATTGTGTTTTGCAATACTCTGTTGCCGTTAAAGTCCCAGCCCCTAGTTAGGGGGACAACCCTTTTTTGTTCTAGAACAGTTAGAACCGTTCTGGTAAAATTTTATTTTCAAATGTCTCAGCTTTCACCCAAAGTCACAAATGATATCTGTATTGTTTCTAATATGTGTGAAATGTCAGTTTCTATTACTTTACACAGGACGAATGTAATGCTCAACTAATAGAGTAAAGAGACCTAACACTCCTGGCTAAGAATATTCTACAAGAAGGAGGAATAATATGAGATATCTACTAATCTCAGTGTTTTTGAGCTGCAAGTTCATCCACCATTTGGGAAGTTTAGCAAATGGCTGAACAAATGGATGTTGCTAGGGAGGCGGCACCTACCAGCATCCTAACAACCAGTGACTCATCCCCGCTATGCACCATTCAGCTGTCAGCCAGGAATTCCAGGCTATCCATTTCCATAGTGCGAGTGGGCCAGCCACCAGAACCATAGCAACGAATGACACCATGCATCCTAGTCTGCTCCCTTTCACCATGGAAACAAATGATGCAGTGCTACAGATGGGGCAGGGTACTGTGTGGTCATGTTAACTTGGCATTGATAAGAATGTGCACTGCCTACCAGCCTCTCCACTCCGATAACAATGTTACTGGCATTGGGGGGGGGGCACAGACTGCATTTAGTAACCTAAAAACTCTTTTCACTTCTGCACCAATATTGGTACATCCCGATCCTAAAATACCTTTTATCGTGGAACCTTTTATCGTGGAACCTTTTCCAAATGAAGGCATCTGCTTGAAGGGGCTAATTATTCTGTAAATGTTCTCAGTGATCAAAAATAAAATTTAAAAATTTGGTATTCACTTGTTCTGACAGGCAAGCACGTTGGTCTCTCTTCTTTTCCAAGTTCAATTTTATCATCTCGTATTGATCAGGGTCAAGGTATCGTAAGGCTGATGTCTTAAGCCTCGTACACACGACCGGTTTTCTCGTCAAGAAACGACAAGAAAACTGTTGGGAGAGCTTTCTTGCCGAGAAAACCGTTCGTGTGTATGGTTTCTCGTCGAGAAAACTGCCGGGAATCTCGACGAGAAAAATGCTCTCTATTTTCTCGTCAGGATTCTCATTTTTCTCATCGGGATTCTCGTCGGCCTGTTTCCCGACGAGAAAACCGGTCGTGTGTATGCTTTTACGAGTCTTAAAAAATTGCGCATGCTCAGAATCAAGTATAAGACGGGAGCGCTCCTTCTGGTAAAACTAGCGTTCGTAAGGGAGATAGCACATTCGTCACGCTAAAACGAACTGAAAGCACGAAGACTGAAAAGACGCGAATCGTCTCTCCCCAAACTTTTACTAACACGAGATCAACAAAAGCAGCCCAAGGGGTGGCGCCATTGGAATCGAACTTCCCCTTTATACTGCTGTCGTACGTGTTGTACGTGACCGCGCTTTACAACGACGAGATTTGGAATTGACAGTGTGTATGCAAGGAAAGCTTGACAAGAATCTCGTCAAGCTTGACAAGAATCTCGTCGAGAAAAACAACAGGTTTTTTTACGACGAGATTCTCGGTCGTGTGTACGAGGCTTGATGGAGGATGTTGTCTGAGTCTCCAGGAAGGCAACTCTGAATGTACAATCCTATCTCAGAAGAACTTCCTAGGGCTCACAATTTTAAAGACTTTCTTGAGCCTCCTAAAAGGTGTAAGAGAATGACCCACTTCTTAATCATCCTCCTAAGGGCATGACCTCAATTACAAGACTGGCTTTTAGACTCAAGCACATTGTCTCTATGTATCTGAATCGGTGGGGGTAGAAGCCACCAGGTTGGTGCATGACTAAACTTGCTGGCCATTTTGGGATGGAAGAACTTATATCATGTTCCTTTTGGTGGCCTGGTTACAAAAAAAGATGTCAAGAACTATGTGACCTCATGTTTGACCTGTGCATGCAGTAGAACACTCCAATCTTCTCCTTTGGCATTATTTTAACCACTCCATGTTCTATCAAGACCACAGGAGTCAATTTCTTTGGAATTTGTGGTCGATCTTCCCCCTTTGAAAGAGATGACCACTATCTTGGTGGTCAACCATCTCACTAAGGTGGCTCATTTTATACCTATGAAGGGAGTACCCTCTGCCGAACAAACTGCAGAGGTGAAAGTTCGATACATCTTTGAACAACATGGAATTCCTGATGATGTGGTGTCTGACAGAGCAGTACACCTTACTTTGAAATTTTGGAAAAGCTTTTGCTCAGCTTTAGGTCTAATAATTAACCAGTCTTCTGCTTTACATCCTCAAGTAAATGGTCAGACCTAGAGGACCAATCAAACTTTAGAGCAGTACCTTCAATGTTTTGCTAGTTATCTTCAGGTTGACTGGGTGGACTATCTTCCTACACTAGAATTTGCTTATAACAATTCTCAACATAGCTCCAATTTTCAAATCTTTTTTTCTATTAAACACTGAGTATCATTCAGTTTTTATTCCAGATCTCCCTTTCTGAATTCCAATTCCTGCTGTTACCAAAAGATTAATTATATCGAATAAGATGATTAAGACTTTGAAGGAAGCTCAGGAATGTTACAAAAAGGCTGCTGACAGACATCGCAAAATACTTCCTATCTTTCAGGTGGGTGACAAAATTTGATTATCAACCAACAATTTGAAGGTACACATTCCATCTGCTAATTTTGGTTAGAATTTTGTGGGTCCTTTCCAGATTTTAGCTCAAATTTACCCAGTTACTTTTCACTTAATATTTCCTGATAGTTTGAAGATTCACCCTATGTTTCATATTTCCTTGCTCAAACCATTTCACGAGAACCCCTTCTCTGGTAGAATTCTCACACTACCTCCACCTGCCTTGAGATGCAAGTTGAGCAAGAATTGGTGGTCGATAAAATTCTTGATTCCAGGATCTTTAGGAACAAATTACAGTAACTAGTTCAATTTGAAGGCTATGGGCCAGATGAAAATGATTGGGAACCTGAAAAAAACGTTCATGCCTCTAGATTAAGAAGAGACTTTCTTTAGAAACCTGGTCCTAAGACATCCAAGGGAGAGGAGAGAGGAGAGTACTATCAGGACCCAGGTTTGAACCTGCATACTTTGTTGTGTCTGGCGGTGTCTCTTCTTGTTTAACCTGGTTTAGGGTTGTTAGTGGTGTACCCTAGGGCTTAGTGTTGGGAGCCTTACTTTTTAATATATTTATAAATGATATAGGGTCTGGGATTAAAAGTACAGTTTTGGTCTTTGCAGATGACATCAAGCTATGCAGTGGAATAACATCCTTACGGGATGTCTCCGACTTACAAGCCAACCTCAATGCACTGATTAATTGGCCAACTATGTGGCGAATGAGGTTTAATGTTAATAAATGTAAAGGTATGCACTTGGAGACTAAGAATATGCATGCATCATACATACTACGGGGAGTACAACTGGGAAAATCAATGGTGGAGAAGGATCTTAGATCATAAGTTTAATAATGGCATGCAATGGCAAGTTGCAGTTTCCAAAGCGAGCAAAATTATATCTTGTATTAAGAGAGGTATGGACTGTAGAGAGAGGGACATAATTTTTACCCCTGTACAAATCATTAACAAATAAATCGTAGCGCTAATGAATGTGTGTAACACCCAGTGAATAGAAGTGATACCCAGACAATGTTGCGAAACGCGCCGGGAGTTCCACTGTTGCCGTTATTTAATAAGCGCTTGTTTCATCATCTCAATGTAAGTGTATCTACCTACATTAAATTTATTTACAAACAGTATTACGCCATGTGCCCTTCTCTTTTGCTTCATACTGCCATTGGTTCCTATCCTGGTTAAACATCATTGGGTTACCATCTCTCAAGTTTCCATTTATCCTCCTGCCATTGTTTGTCGTGAGCAACGTTCCTTGGGGAAACATTCACAGAGGATCTAGCTTCTTCAAATGATATACACTCAAAGCTGAAGTTCACCATTTAGACGTACGTCTATTAGGGTCCACTTATTCCGGTAAGCCTCTCTCTTATCGGTGGTGGTCATCCTCACTTTTCAAGATTTTGGGAGCACCATATATACATATTTGCCATGTATCTGTTTTGAATTAATTTCATCAGAGACTATTTTCATATGTTTTGTTTTTTTTACATGGACTATCGTCATTTGATTTTTGGACTGGGTATCACTTCTATTCACTGGGTGTTACACACATTCATTAGCGCTACAATGTATTTGTTATCTGTTTTGCACCTTTTTGTCTATTGGTTTTGTAGCTGCTCATTTTTATAGCAGCGCAAAATTTTTTGTATTTTGTTTCCATGTACAAATCATTAGAAAGACATCATCTGGAATATGTAGTTCAGTTTTGGGCACCAGTTCAAGTTCACAAAAAAGATATCGGGAACTATAAAAAGTACAGAGAAGAGCAACCAAACAGATAAGAAACATGGAGGAACCCAGTTACAATATGAGGAAAGATTAGAGATACTGAATGTATTCTCTTTTGTGAAGAGGTGATCAAGGGGGTATATGGTCAACATTTATATATACATATGTGGTCCATATAGTAAACTTGGTGTGGAGTTACTCCTTTTAAGGTCATCACAGAGGACAAGTGGGCACAATTTATGTCTGGAGGAAAACAGATTTAATCTCCAAATAGGGAAAGCTTTCTTCAAAGTAAAGCCCCATACACACTATCAGTTTTCTTGCAGGTTTTTCTCTTCAGGTTTACCAAAACCATCTAATATGAGGTCAAACCTTAAGAGTTTCAATTCGTATGCAATCAGGCAGGCCCTTGCACTACATGGTTTTGGTAAACCTGAAGAGAAAAACCTGCAAGAAAACTGATAGTGTGTATGGGGCTTAAGAGCTGTGAAATTGTGGAAAAGACTCCCTCAAGATCTGATTCTATCCACCTCAGTAGATTGCTTAAAAAGAGGCCTGGATTATTTCCTAAATGTACATAATATAACTGGATACTAGGGATGAGCCGAACACCCCCGGTTCGGTTCGCAGCAAAACATGCGAACAGGCAAAAAACTTGTTCGAACACGTGTTAAAGTCTATGGGACACGAACATGAAAAATCAAAAGTGCTAATTGTAAAGGTTAATATGCAAGTTATTGCCATAAAAAGTGTTTGGGGACCTGGGTCCTCCCCCAGGGGACATGTATCAATGGAATTTTTCTTTTTTTTTAAACGGACGTTTTTTCGGGAGCAGTGATTTTAATTATGCTTAAAGTAAAACAATAAAAGTGAAATATTCCTTTAAATTTCATACCGGGGGGTGTCTATAGTATGCCTGTGAAGTAGCGCATGTTTCCCGTGCTTAGAAAAGCCCCTGCACAAAATGACATTTCTAAAGGAAAAAAGGTCATTTAAAACTACTCGCGGCTATAATTGTCGGGTCCCGGCAATATAGATTAAAGTCATTGAAAAAAACTACATGAGCTTCCCCCCCCCCAGTCCATTACCAGGCCCTTTGGGTCTGGTATGAATATTAAGGGGAACCCCGAACCAAAAAAAATAAAATAAGAAAATGCGTGGGGGATCCCCCAAAATTCCATTACCAGGCCCTTCAGGTCTGGTATGGATATTAAGGGGAACCCTGCACCAAATAAAAAAAAATGGCGTAGGGGTCCCCCTCAAAATCCATACCTAGTATGGATTTTAAGAGGAACCCCGCGCCAAAATAAAAAAAAATGGCGTGGGGTTCCCCCCAAAAATCCATACCAGACCCTTACCTAAGCACCCAACCTGGCAGGCCGCAGGAAAAGAGGGGGGGACAAGAGAGTGCCCCCCTCCTGAACCGTACCAGGCCACATGCCCTCAACATGGGGAGGATGTCCCCATGTTGATGGGGACAGGGGCCTCATCCCCACAACCCTTGCCCGGTGGTTGTGGAGGTCTGTGGGCAGGGGGGCTTATGGGAATCTGGAAGCCCCCTTTAACAAAGGGGACTCCCAGATCCCGCCCCCCCTATGTGAATTGGTAACGGGGTACATTGTACCCCTACCATTTCACCCCAAAAAAGTGTCAAAAAAGGTAAAAAAACACACACACAGCTTGGGACAAGTCCTTTAATTAAAAAAATAAAGTAAAATTCCAGCGCTGTACTCCTTCTACGACCCCCCACCACGAACGATACAACCTCCTCCATAGGAGGCGCCCAGGCGAATGACGCGCGACCCGTCTGATAGCTTTTAAATAACCGAGGGCGGGGCCACCCGTGACGTGGACGGGTGACCCCGTCCCCCTCTGACACAACGGGGTTTCCGGCGGTTTCCCCGTGGTGTCACGGGTGACCTCACCCCCCTCTGACACAATGCCGGTTTCCAGATTCCGATAAGCTCCCGGCCCGCAGACCCCCACAACCATCGGGCAAGGGTTGTGGGGATGAGGCCATCCTCCCCATGTTGAGAGCATGTGGCCTGGTACGGTTCAGGAGGGGGGGCACTCTCTCGTCCCCCCTCTTTTCTTGCGGCCTGCCAGGTTGTGTGCTCAGGTAAGGGTCTGGTATGGATTTTTGGGGGGAACCCCTACGCCATTTTTTTTTTATTTGGCGCAGGGTTCCCCTTAATATCTATATCAGGCCTGAAGGGCCTGGTAATAGAGTTTGGGGGGACCCCCACGCATTTTTTTTGGGTTCAGGGTTCCCCTAAATATTCATACCAGACCCAAAGGGTCTGGTAATGGACTGGGGGGAAACCCATGTCGTTTTTTTATAATGACTTTTATCTGTATTGCCGGGACCTGACAATTCATTATAGCCGCGAGTAGTTTTAAATGACTTTTTTACTTTTAAAAATGTCATTTTGTGCAGGGACTTTTCTAAGCAGGGGAAACATGTGCTACTTAACAGGCATCCTATAGACACCCCCCAGGTAAGAAATTTAAAGGAATATTACACTTTTATTGTTTCACTTTAAACATTATTAAAATCACTGCTTAAAACTTTTTTTGCATTGATACATGTCCCCTGGGGCAGGACTCAGGTCCCCAAACACTTTTTATGACAATAACTTGCATATTAACCTTTAAAATTAGCACTTTTGATTTCTCCCTTTTAATGGGTGTTCCACGGCTTTCGAATTTGCAGCGAACACTCCAAATTGTTCGCTATTCGGCGAACAGCCAATGTTCGAGTCGAACTCATGTTCGACCCGAACATAAAGCTCATTCCTACTGGATACTAACATGTATAGGTAAAATTGATCCAGGGGGGTCAGGGAGGATTTTTTCCCCTTGCTGGAGCAAATTGCTTTGCTGGGGATTTCTGCCTTCCTCTGGATCAACTGTGGGTATATGATTGTGTATATATGATTACATATTTGTTCCCCCTTTTATTGGTTGAACTAAATAGACTTTTCAACCAAACTAACTATGTGACCACCTAGGATGCTGGACAGCAGCCTGAACAATTCATTGAATAATCTTGCCTTGAATCTTGTTTCTCTTGAACCTTGAACCCTTTGCTCCTCCCATGAACTTCCTATTTTAGTCATGCCTCTGCACTGTTTTCCAGATTATTGTGCACTCTCCAGCCAATATCTCTCTCTTGTCACGCCTGCTGCTGTTCGTATCTTTACTACCATTTGTAATCCCCCCCCCCCCCGCAATGGCAATTTTACCACACAGCTAGCAAGGAAATGGCTGCTTTGATTGACGACATTTGTCCACTTGTCCCATACAAACACTGTCATAAGGAATGTGGGGAGAAGTGTCAGCTGAAATGTTCTAGGCAGACTCATAGCCTGAGCTCTGCATTTATGTTCTGTTCGCTTTTAATAACTTCAGATCCTTTTGTGCACCCACAAAATAAGAAATCTTTATGAGGAAGAGCAGAGATAAAGGAAATAAGTGAGGTTGCCACCGGAAAAATTATTGCAAGGTATTCGTACATGATTTTCTGGACCACTATTGTAGTTTAAAAGGATTGTGAGCATTCTTATTTTTTCTAATGAAATATTGTGGAAGGGCCTCAAGCAGGAAGTTCATGTGAAGAAGCCCATGAACATGACAGTTCAAGGTGCTCTATAAGTAGAAATGGACTTACCTGTACTGTTCTCCAAGTTGTTGTGAACAATAGTCATAGAAAATGTTCAGCTGCAGTTATTGCAAGAGGGCACAACAGATACTGAAAGCAATGGCTACATACTTTTGGCATACACATGTACAGTAACTGTGGATCATTTTCACTAAGTGAACAAGCATTATATTTTTGACTCTTGTGTTCAATTAGGTTCTCATTAGCTAGCTTGGGGAGAGATCATGTTTTAGGTCATGTTTATTGAAAAATATAAAAAATGCTAAATATTTATACACTGTAAAGCACCAAAAATAAGGCCTTTATGCAAACTGGGCATAAAAATCCCCCCTAAACCGCTGTTTGTCGTTTTTTCTTTAAGCTGGCAAAAGAAACAGTATGTTAGCTTATGTGTCCATGCACATTTGAATGTTTACAGGCATATTTGTAGAAAAGTTACAGACTGAAAAAAAAAAAAACATCACAAGTTTGAGAGGAACTTTGAGACAGAAAAAAATGCTTGACGTGCCTAAACGCTGCATTTAGGCATATCAAGTGTTTTTAGGTGTACATTTTTTCTAGTGTTTTCTAATGTTTTGGGGAAAAACTCTTAAAAACACAGAAGCTCGTAAATGAATCTAAACATGTGCACAATACGCTCAATAGGCTCATTTTATATGCTGATTTTTTTCTGCCAGTAGTTTTGCCATATTTTTTGCCGCCTAGTGTGAATGGACCCTAAAGGTTTTAAGTTTATTTTGGGGCCTTTAAATGTTAGGAAGAAGGTATTAACTGCCCTACTTAGGCCTTCAATCGCCAAAGTTTTAATAATTGAGATTATTTTTATCTTTTCTTATTCTTGTTAAGCTTACTTGAAGTTCATACAGTAGAGAGAAGAATAAGAAAAAAAAATCAGCTTTATTGTGTACAGAATGTAATGTCAGCATACGGCTGTTAAATAAAGGACAACATTTATTATGGCTTGACTCTTTGACCTTGTGGACTGAATGAGCAGCAATACCCTTTAACCCCCTGTAGCTCACAGGAAATTTTTGAGAACCTGGATGCCATGGATTAACTAAATCTTCTTATTTACAGGACCTGTGTCAAAGGGTTGAGCTAATGCTGTGGAAAATTAGACATTTTATTCTGTGCTTAGAAAAAGGTCTGAAATTAGTAACTTATTTATTGTCAGTGTTAGGGATTTCAATTCCTTTATTAATGCTCTCCTGCAATGCCACAATTGGGGTTTTAAAGTTGGCTACTTAGCGGCCATGGTCATAAAACCTGAGGACTTGAGTTCCTGAGGTCTTTAGGAATTCGACTGCTCAGGGCAACCTTAGTGTCTTACATGGGGCTGTCTTTTGTATATACATCATGTGTGCCAAATTCATACCAGAGAGGTGGGTGCTACTAAATAAAAGGGAAGCCATAGCTCCCATAATGGCAGAAAGAGAAAACCAAAGAAAAAGATAAAAACAGAAGCAAAATATCTAAAAATGCAGGGCAGAAGAGAAGAGTGTTAGAAAAAAGAAGACAGCAAAGGAGTCAAAGTGTGGACAGAAGTGAAGTAGAGCTACAGTAAGTGGTGTGAAGACATGAACAACAAAATAATGCTGATTGTGACCACTTTGAAACTTGTACTGCTGTGTTGATGCTACAGTCAGGTCCATAAATATTGGGACATCGACACAATTCTAATCTTTTTAGCTCTATACACCACCACAATGGATTTGAAATAAAACGAACATGATGTGCTTTAACTGCAGACTTTCAGCTTTAATTTGAGGGTATTTACATCCAAATCAGGTGAACGGTGTAGGAATTACAACAGTTTGTATATGTGCCTCCCTGGAATGTGGGGGGGCTGAGGACTGGAATGTGGGGGGGGGGGGGCTGAGGACATTAACCACTTCCTACCCACCATATAGCAGAATGACAGTCGGAAAGTGGTTTCATTATCCTGACTGGGTGTCATATGACATCCAGCAGGATAAGCCACGATCACGCGCCCGCATGGGCACGCAGCGCTGCGATCATTTATGTGGTGTGTCAGTTTGACACATCGCATCAATGATCTAGGTCAGGGTTTCTCAACTCTAGTCCTCAAGGCGCCCCAACAGGTCATGTTTTCAGGCTTTCCATTATTTTGCACAGGTGATTTGATCAGTTTCACTGCCTTGTAATTACCACAGCTGTTTCATCTGAGGGAAATCCTGAAAACATGACCTGTTGGGGCGCCTTGAGGACTGGAGTTGAAAAACACTGATCTAGGTAAAGGGCATCTAAAGTAGGCTCTTTACCATGTGATCAGCTGTGTCCAATCACAGCTGATCACAGTGTAAACAGGAAAAGCCGTTTATCGGCTTTTCCTCCACTCACACCACAGATGCGAGTAGAGGAGAGCCGACTGGCTGCTCTCCTGACAGGGGGGTCTGCACTGATTGATTAGCAGTGCAGCCCCCCCAGGATGCCCACCCATGACCACCAGGTATGCCCACCCATGACCACCAAGGGTGCCAATCAGTGCCCATTAGAGGTGCCAATCAGTGCCCATTAGAGGTGCAATCACTGCCCATTATAGATGCCACTCAGTGCCCATCAGTAATGCCTGCCAGTTCCTCCTCATCAGTGCCATCAGTGCCACCCATCAGTGTCCATCAGTGCTGTATATCAGTACCACCTATAAGTACCCATTAGTGCGGCCTTTCAGTGCCCATCAGTGTCGCCTATCAGTGCCCATCAGTACCACCTATAAGTCCCTGACAGTGCCTCCTATCAGTGCCCATCAGTGCTGCATATTAGTGCCCATCATCAGTGCCCATCAGTGCCACCTCATAAGTGCCCATCAATGTCGCCTCATCAGTGCCCATTAGTGAAGGAGAAAACGTACTTATTTACTAAATATTATAACAGAAACAAAGAAAAACTGTATTTTTCTCAAAATTTCGGTCTTTTTTTATTTGTTTAGCAAAAAATAAAAACCCCAGTGGTGATCAAATACCACCAAAAGAAAGCTCTATTTGTGGGTGATAAAATTATAAAATTTTGTTTGGGTACAGTGTTGCATGACCACGCAATTGTCATTTAAAATGCGACAGCGCTGAAAGCTGAAAATTGGCTTGGGCAGGGAGGGGGGAAAGTGCCCTGTATTGAAGTGGTTAAAGTGGGGGGGGGGCTGAGGACTGGCATGTGGGAGGGGACTGAGGACTGTGATGTTTTTACTGTGACTGTGATAATTTTTTACTTTTTGCTATAATAAATATCCCAATTAAAAAAAAACAAAAGACAAATTTCTTCATCAGTTTAGGCCGATATATATTCTTCTACATATTTTTGAAGAAAAAAATTGCAAAAAGCGTATATTGATTGGTTTGCGAAAAAGTTATTGCGACTACAAAATAGGGGATAGATTTATGGCATTTTTATTATTTGCTTTTTTTTTTACTAGTAATGGCGGCAATCTGCAATTTTAATCGGGACTGCGACATTGCGGCGGACAGATTGGACACTTTTAACACATTTTTGGGACCATTGACACTTATGCAGCAATCAGCGCTATAAAAATGCACTGATTAATGTATAAATGTCACTGGCAGGGAAGGGGTTAACACTAGGGTGCAATCAAGGGCTTAAATGTGTTCCCTCACTGTGTGTTCTAACTGTGGGAGGTCAGTCATTTTTACTTTTCAAAAGCCAAAATAAAGGAATAGTAGTGGTAAAAAAAAAAACACTTGTGGGCTAAACTAATCTTTTTTTTTTTTTTGTATAATTCTCCTTTAAGGAGGCATTAAACGGGATGGGGGCGGGTTTGTTAATAGATGTCACTCGTTCCCATCTCAAAAAGGTGGCAGGTATAGTTTTGCCCATTTTAATGAGACCTAAGAAACCGCAAAAACAAAACCTATTTTTCATATAAAACCACGGCATTCTTTGAGCCTATGAGTCACGCACCTGGTAGGTGAGCCTGATGCCGCATACACACGATCGTTTTTAATGTCATTTTCAAAAATGACGTTTTTCTCGACGTGATTTTTCTTGTTTCCTCTCAAGCCTGTCTTGCATACACACGTTCATTAAAAAAAACGTTCGAGCAAAGCGCAGTGACGTACAACACGTACGACGGCACTATAAAGGGGAAGTTCCGTTCGAATGGCGCCACCCTTCATGTTAGTAAAGTTTGTTGAGCGACGATTCGCGCTTTTCAGCCTCGTGCTTTTCAGTCCGTTACAGCGTGACGAATGTGCTTTCTCCATTACGAATGCTAGTTTTACCAGAACGAGCGCTCCCGTCTCATACTTGATTCTGAGCATGCACGTTTTTTTTCCCCTTAGTAAAAGCATACACACTACCGTTTTTCACGTCGTTAAAAAAAACGATGTGAAAAACGACGTGAAAAAATAGAGCAGGTTCTCATTTTTTTAGGCCATTTTTCACGCCGTTAAAAATGCTCTGGAGCCTACACACGATCGTTTTTAATGCCCAATTAAAAAAATTGCATTTTTAACAACGTGAAAAACGATCGTGTGTACGCGGCATCACACATAGAGGAAGGCCTCTCATACAGCTCGGGAATCACTGATAGTGGGACAGTAATCAGTCCAGTAGTCTGTAGGACAGCCAAAAGCAGATGGATGAGGCAGCAAGCAGGCTGGTGGTAGAAGAGCTGGCATGGAGCTCGGCAGGCTGAAGTGGACAGCTGGAACCAGATGAGGCCTTGCTGGACTCGAGATGGTAGTAGGCTGGATGAGCAGATGCAGGGTCAGACAGACCGGGTTGATAACAGTCGGGCAGATCAAGCATAAATGGTAAACAGCAGAATAGTCGCGCCACAAGCCAAGTTAGCCAGCAACAGGGAATCCATCAGACAGAATCAAGAGGCAAAAGCGGAATCCAAGGACAAGCCAGGGTCAGGGTATGTAGCAGACAAGCACAGGTAGAGGTAAGTCAGATCAGGATCAGAGGTCACAAAGAAGTCAGGAACACACACAGAAGCTACAGACCAAACAGCAATGAATCCATGCAGAAGCCCTGTTTAAATAGCCCGCCTGGTGCCAGCATTAGTGGTAGGCGGGCGCATTCCTGCCCTGCCTCAGCATCCCTATTATGCTTGGGGGGAGGGGGTTGGGAAGGTCTCCCTGATCATGTGACCAATGTGATTGGCTGTCACTGTGGACACATGCTCTATAGCTAGCCCTGAGCATTATGAGAGACAGGCATCTGTACTGCAAGTGTTCAGAGAGCGCGCTCCCAACACAGAAACATCTGCCGCCCATGGATACATATGTGCGGTGTGTGGGCATTAAAGCTTGCCTTCTTTGCAGACGCACATATGCATTATTAATTTTATATTGCTTAAAGCGGATTCCACTCAAAAGTGGAACCTCCACGTATCTGCTTTCTCCCCCCACATTTGGCACCTTTCAGGGGGAGGGGGGCAATGGGTACCTGTTTTGGAAAGGTACCCTTCCCCACATCTGGGAGACGGCGCTGTGGCGCCATCTCTTTGGAAGTTTGGCCCCCCTCCTCCTTCCTCTGCCGACAGGCTAGTTAGAAAGTGCACTGTGCTTCGCACATGCGCAGTAGGGTGCGGGCTGTGGTTTCCCTTACCACGAATGGTGGCAGCAGCGCCCGAGAGCCGATCCAAAAATCAGCTGGGGTGCCGACATCGTGGGAACCCTGGACAGGTAAGTGTCCCAATATTAAAAGTCAGCAGCTACAGTAATTGTAGCTGCTGACTTTTCATATTTTTAATGGGGGGGCACTCCTCTTTAACTGTGCTAAGTGTTCAGGAAGCGCACTCCCAATGCAGAAACCTCTGCTGCTCATGGATGCGTAATGTGTGGGCATTAAAGCCTGTCTTCTTTTGCAGATGCACATATGCATCATATGGGCGGCAAGCTACAGATTCAAAAGCAGAAAAAAACAACTTTGGAAATGACATGAACGTGTTAATAATTATATAAAATTTTAGTAAGTTTACATAAACTTTAGCACAGGGCTCAAAATTTCAAGTCCTGAGCTCATTTCCAGGCCTTAAGGGTTACTCGCCACCAGTTGCCCCATCCAACTGCTATCCAGCCCCGCCCCTAATTCCACCCCTAAACACGCCCTCATAAATTATTTAATGAAATTACACTTAAATGTTTTATGCAGAATTAAGTTACAAAAATAAATTTATCAGTGCCCATCAGTGCAGCCTCACCTGTGCCCAACAATGCAGCTTACCTGTGCCCAACAATGCAGCTTACCTGTGCCCAACAATGCAGCCTACCTGTACCCAACAATGCAGCCTACCTGTGCCCAACAATGCAGCCTACCTGTGCCCAACAATGCAGCCTACCTGTGCCCAACAATGCAGCCTACTTGTGTCCATCAATGCAGCCTACCTGTGCAGGGGAAGAGAGCAGGGGAAGAGGATTGCCGGCCGGATCATCAGAGTGCCGAGGAACATCGCTGTAACAGCTTTCATTTGAATTGCTGAGTGTTCCCGCCGCTCGCCGTCACATAAAGCCCCGCCTCCTAGCCCTGGTACTTTGATATGCGTCACACGTCCCAGCATTGGACGGGTGATCTATCAAAGTACCCGGGCTAGGAGGCAGGGCTGTGTGTGACAGCGAGTGTGGTGAACACTCAGCACTTCTAATGAAAGCTGCCTGTTACAGCAATGTTCCTCTGCGCTCTGATGATCTGGCCGTCTGCTCTCCTCTCTCTTCCCCGGAGCGATCGCTGGGAGAAGGGCTCCCATTCAACCCCGCCTGCCAGCGTTGCCCCCCCCCCCTTCCGCTCCGAGGCAGCCCATGCTCGCCAGCCCTCATTTTCCACGCAAAATGTGAGTAGGCAAGTGGAAAATTTGATGGCTGCTTTAGCATTACATACAGGAACTTTTTAGAAACAATAAAAAAATAATATAGAAAATTGTTTGAGGGAAGTAATGCCTAAAGAGGATAGGAATGAACTGTTTTGCTTTTATTCATTTTCACACAAATACAGAGTTAGCACTGATGAAACTCATTGTGTTATCTGTGAAAGCTTTCTCCTTCTTTAACCCACAAAGGAGATTTTTTGCTTGTTTTCTTTGCAAGCAAAACTAAAGACAACATAACCAATGACAGGGAAAACAAGCAACTCCAGAATCTGGCATAGCATTCTATTTAGTTGGCTTAGTGACATTTCCTATTAAAATCTGAAGACGTCTGGAGTATATTCACACTATTCCAGAATAGCCTGGTAATAATATGCAGAAAAAGTAGCGAGGGGACTCCAAACTAGAATAATAGGGCTGAGGTTGGGAGAGAAATGGGCGGCTCACAGCACACCTTCTACAAGAACTTCCACAACTAGGGTGTCATCACTCATTATGTTCTATTAAATACTACACTCTATTCATCACTATACACACTGAGCAAAAAGACAGCTGATATATACTGTGTGTATATATATATATATATATATATATATATATACACACAGTATAAAGCAAAATTACAGCTGTCTTCTGTCTACTCATATATTCAGTATATACTAAGCATAATGCCAGCCCCGTTCTATATTATACTCATATACCCTATATCAGGGTTTCTCAATTCCAGTCCTCAAGGCTCACCAACAGGTCATGTTTTCAGGATTTCCCTCAGATGAAACGGCTGTGGTAATTACTAAGGCAGTTAGAAATTGATCAAATCACCTGTGCAAAATAATGGAAAGCCTGAAAACATGACCTGTTGGATCGCCTTGGAGGACTGGAATTGAGAAACACTGCCCTATATTACCAAAAGTATTGGGGTGCCTGTCTTTACACGCACATGAACTTTAATGGCATCTCAGTCCGTAGGGTTCAATATTGAGTTGGCCCACCCTTTTCAGCAATAACAGCTTCAACTCTTCTGGGAAGGCTGCCCACAAGGTTTAGGAGTGTGTTTGACCATTCTTTCAGAAACGTGAGGTCAGGTAAAGGTGTTCTATCGGGTTGAGGTCAGGACTCTGTGTAGGGCAGTCACGTTCCTCCACCCCAAACTCGCTCATTCATGTCTTTACAGACCTTGCTTTGTGTACTGGTCCAAATCATTTTAGTGGGGGGGGGGGATTATGGTGTGGGGTTGTTTTTCAGGGGTTGGGCTTGGACCCTTAGTTCCAGTTAAAGGAACTCTTTAGGTGTAAGCATACCAAGACATTTTGGACAATTTCATGCTCCCAACTTTGTGGGAACAGTTTGGGTATGGCCCCTTCCTGTCCAACATGACTGCGCACCAGTGTATAAGGCAAGGTCTATAAAAATATGAATGAGCGAGTTTGGGGTGGAGGAACTTGAATAGCCTGCACAGAGTCCTGACCTCAACCCGATAGAACACCGTTGGGACGGAGCACCTTTGGCTCTCCTTTAGAACGGAGAATGCGAGACAGGCCTTCTCGTCCACATCAGTGCTTGACCTGACAAATGCGCTTCTGGAAGAATGGGCAAACATTTCCATAGACACACTCCTAAACCTTGTGGACAGCCTTCCCAGAAGAGTTGAAGCTCTTATAGCTGCAAAGGGTGGGCCAATTCAATATTGGACTAAGACTGGGATACCATTAAAGTTCATGTGCATGTAAAGGCAGGCGTCCCAATACCTTTGGTAATATAGTGTATATACAGAGCACAATACCAGCTGTCTTTTATATACTCCTATACAGTATATAAAAATCATAATGCCAGCTGTCTTCTATACATACATATACTGTATCTATCTATATCTATATATATACTAATCATAATGTCAGCCATCTTCTACTGTGACAGTGCAAAGGCCCTTCCACTGTGAAAATGGTTGTAGAAAGTACACAGGGTTTCCAGAGTTCAGGATTTCAGGCCTCGTACACACGGCCGAGAATCTCGTCAGGAAAAAACAAGTCGTTTTTCTTGACGAGATTCTTGGACAAGAAACTTGTCCCGGCCGAGTGTACACACGCTCCATTCAAAGAACCCGCGGTTCTTTGAATGGAGCGAACGCGGTGACGTCATCGACTACGACGAGCGTGCGCTCGTCACATTCGATGCCGTCGCCGCCATCTTGCTACACCCTACCTATGCCTAAGAAACTACCGTGCATGCGTCAAAGTCAATTCGAGCATGCGCGGGTTTCCACGGCGACAGGTAAGTGTACACACACACACTTTTCTCGTCGAGAAACATGCCGACGAGAATCTCGACGAGAAAATCGAGAGCTGGTTCTCTATTTTTCTCGTCGAGATTCTGGTCAGTTTTCTCGACGAGAAACCATACACACGAACAATTTTCTCGGCAAGAAAGCTATCTCGGCAGTTTTCTTGTCGTTTCTTGCCGAGAAACTCGTTCGTGTGTACGAGGCTTCAGAGTATCAGTTTTGAGTGAAGAAAACTGTTTTTACAGCTTTTTCTGGATTTTGGTGATCCTGGACTGACAGGCTGGACCCCCACCCCTTCAACCTCCGCAGCAATGCTGGCAGCACTCATACGTCTATTTCCTGAAGACAACCTCTGGATATGACGCTGAGCATGTGGACTCAATTTCTTTGGTCGACCATGGCCTCTATATGATCTTGGCCACCGTGCTGCAGCTCAGTTTCAGGGTCTTGGCAATCTTCTTGTAGCCTAGACCATCTTTATGTAGAGCAACAATTCTTTTTTTCAGATCCTCAGAGAATTCTTTGCCATGAGGTGCCATGTTGAACTTCCAGTGACCAGTTTGAGAGAGTGAGAGCGAAGCGATAACACCAAGTTTAACCCACCTGCTCCCTGTAACCGAA
Source organism: Rana muscosa (assembly GCA_029206835.1). NCBI lineage: Eukaryota > Metazoa > Chordata > Amphibia > Anura > Ranidae > Rana > Rana muscosa. Next base: position 728,006,284 of record CM055118.1, read on the forward strand.
TCCCCATTCACACCTGAGATTTTGTAACACTAACGAAACACATGACAGCGGGGAAGGGAAAATGGCTAATTGAGCCCAATTTGGACATTTTCACTTAGGGGTGTACTTTTGTTGCCAGTGGTTTAGAGATTAATGGCTGTGTGTTGAGTTATTTTGAGGGGACAGCAAATGTACACTGTTATACAAGCTGTACACTCACTACTTTACATTGTAGTAAAGTGTCATTTCTTCAGTGTTGCCACATGAAAAGATATAATAAAATATTTCCAAAAATGTGAGGGGTGTACTCACATTTGTGAGATACTGTATACAGAGCATATTGCCAGCTGTCTTCTATATACACAGTATATACTGAGCATCATGTTAGCTGCCTTCTATATATAGTATTGTAGCAGTACTCCCATGGGGGCTGCTGATTGACTCTATACCCCACTGGCCACCCCGACTCTGCAGATCCTTGCTTACCTCTGACACGTTATTAATGAGAAACTCACACAATTTCACTGAACCACTCAGGAATGTTTACTGAGATAAAGAATAACAAAATGACAAAGGTATGAATAACAGATGAGATGAATGAACACAGATTGTGATTGACAAAAATATTATTCAATGCACATATATCACATATGCACATATATCATGTACTTGTAACCCGATGACAACCTGAGAGGGTATATTTGAACAGGTGCACAGGGAGATAAGCCTTCAATACCTTTAACACATGTATTGAATACCTTCCCACTGAGGCCTCAGCACACAGACCAGTACCAAATGCACAACAGGAAATACAGTAAAACAATGCAATATCTGACTATTTCTCACTAAATTGCTCCCCCTAGGTTGCAGTTCAGAGCAGAACTCCAATGTAGTACAGTAAAGCTTTGTAGAAGAAGAAAGTGGTTCCTCAATTTCCGGGTGTCTTCAGCTAGCCTTATATTATACTGCAGTGTTGATTTCTTTATTTGCTTGTAATCCAAAAGAACAAAAGGGCAATGGTTGCAGAATAAGATGCTAATGATTGCTCAGCTGAAGAACTATTCCCACTTTTAAATTCCTTCTTATATGTGTGAGTAATACAGTACTGACCTTACAGCACAGGGGAGAAAAGCAAGGCCCAAAAGTCTAGCTGTATGATGCCTGTGTGCAGCAGATCCACAGCCGTGGAACTACAAGTCACACTAGCAGACTGTAAGAAAGAAACTCACTCAGCAATACTGCAGTCACTACTTGGATGGGCAGGTGCCCTCTCACCACAATGGATCCCAGAGATGTTAGACTCTGTTCGGAATCTCCCCATGGTGCTTCCGTTAGTGAAGATGGCGTCGCTACGCCGTACTGCGACTCCCGGTGGGCTGGGATGCAGATGGCTTCAAATGTTATGAAACGCAGGCCGATCCACCTGCTCGATTAGCAGGGCCGTCCTCAAAGATCCCTCTGGGGCAGGAGATCCGACTCTCCGCTGTAGGCCGCAGTCTCTCACTCCTGGTCACACACACAGACCTCTTGCTGGCAGTTGAATGGCGTCCAGAGAGACTGAAAGCAGGCCGCGCCTGTCCTTTTATCTCTCCTCCCAGCAGGCTGTTCTTTGTGCTTTGCACTGTGTGTACTGTAGTCCAAAACTGGTTCAACAAAGTGAGTCACTTCCTCATCCAGACTATATATCCCACAATGCATGGCTCTGTTCACTTGTCAGAGTTCAGCGGTCACTAGAGGGAGCCAAACTCTTATTTAGGAAACAATAAACCGTTCAACATAATAACTATAGTAACAACCCCTGGGCTACAGTATATTTGGGGAAAAACCACGCTAAGCACATAAAAACTCAGTAAAAATGAACAATTGATAAAAGCAGCAATTCTCCTGTAAATATCAAAACAGTAGAGCACAAAATATAAAATATAGAATCACGCTAAAAACTCTGCATAATCGCTCAGCAGTTCATAGATGATAAAGTCCACCAGTGATCATAACCAAGGGCTTAATCCTAGGGTCCATCCACCATTTCCGCAAGTGAATTCCACCACCACATGAAAACTAGATGTCTCCTTACCAGATGTAGATGACCTCCCGTTACAGAGGGTCATGAAATGCCCATAAACCTTTGGTCTTTACCAGGAAACAGAACATCTAACATCCAGTCAGCTTACACCCGTTGATTCCAATCGAACCAGTGTGTAGATAGTATGTAAAAGATAAAGGCCCCATATAGTGTAAACCTCATAAGCTTTTAACAGATTAAAAAAGATTACACTTACAGCATCAAGAAGAATATACATACAGCCTTAAGTCTGGTGTGCCGACCGGTGCACATCCAGACAGACCCGTCTTTCCAAGGAGCGATGGCGATACAGTACGAGGTGACATCAGCGCGTCGCTCAGCCCTACTCGTTTTGTGATAGGTCACGTCGTCCAGGTATATATTAAGCATAATGCCAGCTGTCTAATATATACAGTATATACTGAGCATAATGCCAACTGCCTTCTATATAATGTGTATATATACTAAACATATTGCTAGCTGTCTTCTATATACAGTGTTAAATGCGCTGTAATCATATATCTATTAACCTATAATATATAACTATCGCATCTATGTATTAATGTGTATAGTCCCTTGTTTGCTAGCCTAACCTATCAGAGAATGCTAGGCCTAATGATACACTGTTAATTATGAAGACAGACACAGTTGCTCAATAAATCATAACACATTTATTCCTTTAAAATTAGGAAACATATCTTAACAACAAATATCAGATACAGTCTACATCAACAAATAATAATATGAAAGATACTTAACACTCGTCTCGGTAACCCTCCCTGGCTGGGCTCAGATGTAACAGAGAACTAGGCCTCTGTAGGCCTTTGTAGGCTTCTGCAGGCCACATGTCTTAGGCCCAAAATTGGCTATCAGAGCAAGGTCCCAGCCAGATAACACAGAGGTCCTTGCAGTCAAAAGGGAATAGCCTGAGCTCTGTGTTACGAACCCTTTTTACAAAACTCACTCATTACTCATTCGAACTCCTTCCCCTTGCCCGCCCCTCTGTCTCTCGACCAATCGTTGCACTTCCATGATTCTTGTCTTGTTACTGATTGTCCTGCCATACCTGGCCTCTGGGGACGATACTGCACATTCATGCGCAGTCCCTTGTCATCAACCTCTTTGAAGCTCCTCGCACAGCAGGTGGGCTGGAGATAAGCCCTTTTCTTCTATTCTACTATGCAGACTCTGTTTGTGGACATCAAGTGTCATTTCGATGTAAAAACAGATTTGTGGACCAGGTTGCCCCCAACATACAGTATATACTGAGCATTTTGCCAGCTGTCTTCTATATACAGTCTATATTGAGCATAATGCCAGCTGTCTTCTATATACAGTATATACTGAGCATAATATCAGCCGCCTTTTATATACAGTATATACTGAGCATTTTGCCAGCTGTCTTCTATATACAGTATATACTAGCATAATGCCAGCTGCCTTCTATAGACCGTATACTGTGTATATATATATATATACAAAGCATATTGCTAGCTGCCTTCTATATACAGTATATACCGAGCATAATACCAGCTGCCTTCTATATATTGTGTATATATACTAAGCATATTGCTAGCGGTCTTCTATATACAGTATATACTAAGCATTTTGCCAGTTGTCTTATATATACAGTATATGCTGAGCATAATGCCAGCTGTCTTCTATAGACAGTATATACTGAGCATAATATCAGCCGTATTTTATATACAGTATATACTGAACATTTTGCCAGCTGTCTTCTATATACAGTATATACTAAGCATAATGCCAGCTGTCTTCTATATACAGTATATACTGAGCATAATGCCAGCTGCCTTCCATATACAGTATATACTGAGCATAATGCCAGCTGTCTTCTTTATACAGTATACATACCTGTACAAAAGTGTTACCGGCACCAAGATACCATTTCAATATGTGCTGCTTAGGTTTGCTGCAATCAAATGGAACATACAGCCCTATAGGTTCAATGTCATGAATAAGAATTGGTGTGTGGATCGCGCTATCTTAAAAAATATATATATAATGTTACCACTCCTCTCTTCCTTGTGAAACAGACAAATGTGTATAAAATAATGTGAGCTCTCTGCTCTATAAGTGTCAAGTATCCAACACCTATATGATAAATACCAATTAAAACTATACGTGCCATGAATTCAAACCACAATTCAATGTTCAAAGTGCATGTGCCCAAACCAAATTACATATAAAACTGCCACCTCAAATAATACAAAGTGCATGTGCAAAAAAATATATCATATACAGTTCATGCTCTATGTTATTCAATTCATTTAGTCCATATCTTCAGAAAATCAAAAAATAGAAGAAAAAATATGCAAGTGAAAGAGAGTGCAATGAAGGTCATCAGGAAGCTTCCTGATGATGCATTTGATGATGCGAAACACGTAGAGGCTGCTGGGAAACATTCTGTTCGTCACTTCCGGTCATACGATAACGAGGCCTGGAACGCACGCCGTTTGTGAGGAATTACAGGGGCACACACGCGGACCAGACATACTCTTATTCACGGCTGGATGAGCTTAGTGACAGCTTTTGAGGCACCTGAACATGTGGGTTGATGATACATTTTTTAACTTTAATACATTTTTAAATAATATACTACACTATGATGGCCGTTTATGTGTCCCATGAGAGTTCATAGAGCAAGAACACTAAACAGAGCACTGGAAAGGATTACTGACGGATCTGCCCAACGGAGTGGTTATCCTAACCCAAATGAACCAAAGGCGTTTATTTTAAACCTATCTGGTGAGTGGCCATTTCACTAGGTGTGATACTTGACACTTATAGAGCAGATAGCTCACATTATTTTATACACATTTGTCTGTTTCACAAGGAAGAGAGGAGTGGTAAAATTATATATATTTTTTAAGGTAGCGCGGTCCACACACCAATCCACATACCTCCCAACATTTTTAGATGAGAATGAGGGACACCTACTAGCAAATGTATGTAGGCAAAGGACCAGTGGCGGCTGGTGCTCAAACTTTTTAGGGGGGCGCAAACAAACTGAAAAAAAAATCATCAATTGCCACCACTGTACCCATTAAACGCAGCCACTGTGCCCAAACGCCACCAGTTTGCCCCCTCAAATGCAGCCAGTTTCCCCCAAATGCATCCAGTTTGTCCCAAAATGCAGCCAGTTTCCCCCCAAATGCAGCCAGTTTGTCCCCAAATGCAGCAAGTTTGTCCCCAAAATACAGTCAGCTTCCCCCCAAATACAGCCAGTTTGTCCCAAAATGCAACCAGTTTGTCCCCAAATGCAGCCAGTTTCCCCCCAAATTCAGCCAGTTTGTCCCCAAATGCAGCCAGTTTCCCCCCAAATTCAGCCAGTTTGTCCCCAAATGCAGCCAGTTTCCCCCCAAATGCAGCCAGTTTGTCCCCAAATGCAGCCAGTTTGTCCCCAAATACAGCCAGTTTGTCCCCAAATGCAGCCAGTTTCCCCCCAAATGCAGCCAGTTTCCCCCCAAATGCAGTCAGTTTCCCCCCAAATGCAGCCAGTTTGTCCCCAAATACAGCCAGTTTCCCCCCAAATGCAGCCAGTTTGTCCACCCCCAAATACGGCCAGTTTCCCCCCAAATACAGCCAGTTTCCCCCCAAATACAGCCAGTTTCCCCCCAAATGCAGCCAGTTTGTCCCCAAATACAGCCAGTTTCCCCCCCAAATGCAGCCAGTTTGTCCCCAAATGCAGCCAGTTTGTCCCCAAAATACAGTCAGTTTCCCACCAAATATAGCCAGTTTCCCCCCAAATACAGCCAGTTTGTCCCCAAATGCAGCCAGTTTCCCCCCAAATGCAGCCAGTTTGTCCCCAAATACAGCCAGTTTGTCCCCCCAAAATACAGCCAGTTTCCCCCAAAATACAGCCAGTTTGTCCCCAAATGCAGCCAGTTTGTCCCCCCCAAATACAGCCAGTTTGTCCCCCCCAAATACAGCCAGTTTGTCCCCCCCAAATACAGCCAGTTTGTCCCCCCCAAATACAGCCAGTTTGTCCCCCCAGCCCTGCACTTACCTTCCTCGGGTCAGCGCCGTCCTTCTTCCGTCCTCGATGTCTTCTCCCGCCCTCAATGTCGTTTCAGCCAATCAGGCCTGAAACCTGAAACCAGACCTGGTGAACCTGATTGGCTGAAACGCCTGTCAGTGTTAACCAGTGGAACCACACGGATTTTCCCCAATTTGGGAGGAAGTGGGGAGGAGCGAAAGATCGGATATCCCTGAGGAACAGCACAGCACAGTTACAAAGAGGAGTGCACAGATCGTATAGAGGACATCACCAGACGTGCCTTATACCCCTGCAGGGGAGCTTCAATCTGGTGAGTGGGGTCCTAAAGGAGAGGGGAGCACCAAAGTCACAGCATATGTCTGCCTGAGGACAAACAGGCATCACAGAAGTCACAGAGTCACTTGAACTGTCACATTAGACTGTGTCATTGCAAACAGTCTCTTCATAAATATCACCATTTACTGCCTTTGGGCATAATGAACATTATATAAGTTTGGTTTATCTAAGTTTTTAATAATTCTAGAACACCCTCCAGTGGGGTTTATTCACTAATTAACCACTGTCACTTTATTTGCTACTTGAATAGTTTTGTTTGCTACTTGGAAAGTTGTGTGGCAGCTCCTACTTGGAGCAGTGACACACAACTCCATTGTTGGCACAAGCAACTTAATGTTGAGATACATATAAGGTCATATCCATAGATTGTGTATGCATGAGGCCATCACTTTAATATTAGTAGAGATCACATAGTAGGATACCATATTTATTATTATTTTTATTTTATTATTTCACCAATTACTTGCTGACTGAAATAACTGGTAATTCTCACTCGATAGGAACCTAGCTGTTGTTTACACTTGAAATATTGCACTGTTGGGTGAAACACATAGTAACCCTCATCCGATAGGAAATTAGTTGCTACCAATTTTACACATCTGCTCACAATATCAAGTACAAACGTCAATCTCAGTTATATGCACTAAGGAGATACAATCCTGATTAAGGGTCATACCACTGAGGATAGGCCTGTGGGCCAACTAATACACTACAGCGGAGAAGCAGCGCCAATCCCCCTACAACTACCAATATTACTCATTTGACCTGTCTAGTACAGATCATTACAGGGGGGGCAGCAGCTTACGCACTCCAATTTGCGCGGATAATTAGTATCTATAATGCCAGCTGTCTTTCTTCTAAATACAGTATATACTGAGCATATTGCCAGCCATCTTCTATATACAGTATATGCTGAGCATAATGCCATGTCTTCTATATACAATATATGCTGAGCATAATGCCAGCTCCCTAGTCTATACTGAGCATATTGCCAGCTGTCTTTTATACACAGTATATACTGAGCATAACGCCAGCTGCCTTCTATTAAAGTATATACTGAGCATAATGCCAGCTGTCTTCTATATAGTATATACTGAGCATAATGCCAGGTGTCTTTTATACACAGTATATGCTAAACATAATGCCAACTGCCTAGTATATACTGAGCATAATGCCAGCTGTCTTCTATATACAGTATATACTGAGCATAATGCCAGCTGCCTTCTATAGAAAGTATATACTGAGCATGATGCCAGCTGTCTTCTATATACTGAGCATAATGCCAGCTGCCTTCTATAGAAAGTATATACTGAGCGTGATGCCAGCTGTCTTCTATATACTGAGCATAATGCCAGCTGCTTTCTATAGACAGTATATACTGAGCATATTGCCAGCTGCCTTCTATATACAGTATATACTGAGCATAATACCAGCTGCCTTCTATATACAGTATATACTGAGCATAATGTCAGCTGCCTTCTATATACAGTACAGTATATACTGAGCATAATGTCAGCTGCCTTCTATATACAGTATATACTGAGCATAATGTCAGCTGCCTTCTGTATACAGTATATACTGAGCATAATACCAGCTGCCTTCTATATACAGTTTATACTGAGCATAATGCCAGCCAGATGTATGAGTGTGAGGAGAGGACGGTCCAGGTGTACGAATGTGAGGAGAAGACGGTCCAGGTGTATGAGTGTGAGGAGAGGACGGTCCCCTCAGATGGACAGGTGATGGCATTATGGTGTACGAGTGTGAGGAGAGGACGGTCCAGGTGTACAAGTGTTAGGAGAGGACAGTCCAGGTGTACGAGTGTGAGGAGAGGATTGTCCAGGTGTATGAGTGTGAGGAGAGGACAGTCCAGGTGTAAGAGTGTGAGGAGAGGACTGTCCAGGTGTATGAGTGTGAGGAGAGGACGGTCCAGGTGTATGAGTGTGAGGAGAGGACTGTCCAGGTGTACGAGTGTGAGGAGAGGACTGTCCAGGTGTACGAGTGTGAGGAGAGGACGGTCCAGGTGTGAGGAAAGGAAAGTCCAGGTGTATGGGTGTGAGGAGAGCATGGTCCAGGTGTAAGAGTGTGAGGAGAGGATGGCCCAGGTGTACGAGTGTTAGGAGAGGATGGTCCAGGTGTACGAATGTGAGGAGAGGACGGTCCAGGTGTAAGAGTGTTAGGAGAGGACGGTCCAGGTGTACGAGTGTGAGGAGAGGACGGTCCAGGTGTACGAGTGTGAGGAGAGGATGGTCCAGGTATAAGAGTGTTAGGAGAGGACGGTTCAGGTGTACGACTGTGAGGAGAGGATGGTCCAGGTGTACGAGTGTGAGGAGAGGACGGTCCAGGTGTATGGGTGTGAGGAGAGCATGGTCCAGGTGTAAGAGTGTGAGGAGAGGATGGTCCAGGTGTACGAGTGTTAGGAGAGGATGGTCCAGGTGTAAGAGTGTGAGGAGAGGATGGTCCAGGTGTACGAGTGTGAGGAGAGGACGGTCCAGGTGTAAGAGTGTTAGAAGAGGACGGTCCGGGTGTACGAGTGTGAGAAGAGGACGGTCCAGGTGTACAAGTGTGAGGAGAGGAAGGTCCAGGTATAAGAGTGTTAGGAGAGGACGGTCCAGGTGAACGACTGTGAGGAGAGGATGGTCCAGGTGTACGAGTGTGAGGAAAGGACAGTCCAGTTGTATGAGTGTGGGAAGAGGACGGTCCAGATACAGGAGTGTTAGGAGAGGACGGTCCAGCTGTACGGGTGTGAGGACAGGAAGGTCCAGGTGTATGAGTGTGAGGAGAGGACGGTCCAGGTGTATGGGTGTGAGGAAAGGACAGTCCAGGTGTATGAGTGTGGGAAGAGGACGGTCCAGGTACAGGGGTGTGAGGAGAGGATGGTCCAGGTGTATAGGTGTGAGGAGAGGACGGTCCAGGTGTACGAGTGTGAGGAGAGGACGGTCCAGGTGTACGAGTGTGAGGAGAGGACGGTCCAGGTGTAAGAGTGTGAGGAGAGGACGGTCCAGGTACAGGGGTGTGAGGAGAGGATGGTCCAGGTGTATAGGTGCGAGTAGAAGACGGTCCAGGTGTACGAGTGTGAAGAGAGAACGGTCCAGGTGTACGAGTGTGAGGAGAGGACGGTCCAGGTGTACGAGTGTGAAGAGAGGATGGTCCAGGTGTACGAGTGTGAGGAGAGGACGGTCCAGGTGTACGGGTGTGAGGAGAGGACGGTCCAGGTGTATGAGTGTGAGGAGAGGACTGTCCAGATGTACGAGTGTGAGGAGAGGACGGTCCAGGTGTGAGGAAAGGACAGTCCAGGTGTATGAGTGTGGGGAGAGGACGGTCCAGGTACAGGGGTGTGAGGAGAGCATGGTCCAGGTGTAAGAGTGAGAGGTGAGGATGGTCCAGGTGTACGAGTGTGAGGAGAGGACGGTCCAGGTGTACGAGTGTGAGGAGAGGACGGCCCAGGTGTACAAGTGTGAGGAGAGGACGGTCCAGGTACAGGGGTGTGAGGAGAGGATGGTCCAGGTGTATAGGTGTGAGGAGAGGACGGTCCAGGTGTGCGAGTGTGAGGAGAGGACGGTCCAGGTGTAAGAGTGTTAAGAGAGGACGGTCCAGGTGTACGGGTGTGAGGACAGGAAGGTCCAGGTGTATGAGTGTGAGGAGAGGACGGTCCAGGTGTATGGGTGTGAGGAAAGGACAGTCCAGGTGTATGAGTGTGGGAAGAGGACGGTCCAGGTACAGGGGTGTGAGGAGAGGATGGTCCAGGTGTATAGGTGTGAGGAGAGGATGGTCCAGGTGTAAGAGTGTTAAGAGAGGACGGTCCAGGTGTACGGGTGTGAGGACAGGAAGGTCCAGGTGTATGAGTGTGAGGAGAGGACGGTCCAGGTGTATGGGTGTGAGGAAAGGACAGTCCAGGTGTATGAGTGTGGGAAGAGGACGGTCCAGGTACAGGGGTGTGAGGAGAGGATGGTCCAGGTGTATAGGTGTGAGGAGAGGATGGTCCAGGTGTACGAGTGTGAGGAGAGGACGGTCCAGGTGTATGAGTGTGAGGAGAGGACGGTCCCCTCAGATGGACAGGTGATGGCATGATGGTGGCACACGTCGCCCCTTTGCACTGCTCACATTATAAACACAGAGCCCAGTGAGCAGCGAGTGAAGTAAATCATTTTACTGTGTATTTATTGATGTGTGATATTTGCGGGGCGCTGTTATCGCACGGTATTACTCCTGGCAGCGTGCATTAGACTCGGCTGTGAGGAGTTGATGGAGAAGTGAACTTTCTCCGTATAATAAAGTTTGGTGCAGTTCGGGCCGGCAGCCAATTAGAGCCGCCGAGGGAGTCCTGTGAGAGGTGACCGGCCGTCCTGGGGGAGGGAGGAAGCCAATGGGAGGAGGGCGGCGGGAAGTTGAGGCCGGGGTCAGGCACACTCCGAGGTGGTCAGGAAAAGGCTTTCATGTGTTTCTTATTATACCGCTACCCGGGCCCCAGTGAGGGGACATGAGTGCCGTCACCCCGGGGACTCTTCCCTCTAGAGGAGTTGTAACCTCCCGGTGTCTATAGAATACACCTCCGGCGCCCATGTCATACTTTGAGATCAGCGGGGGGCCCTCGTTGTGTCCGTCTACTGATAACGAACGGTGTGAGGTGATCCTCAGCCCAGGGCGCCGCTCCCCCTCTCTTGTCCCAGGAGGCCTTGGGTTGCGGGGATATCCTTTATTATCACACAGGAAACACACACGTGCTTTCTCGGAGTCGGGCCGTCGCCGCGATGTGTACCTGAGGAGTTGCGCGGGACATGATCCGGCGAGGTGAGGAGACAATTTGAAGAGCTCCGATTTCTTCCACATGAGGGAGAGCCGAGCGGCCGGAGCGCATTCATGGAGCGGCAGCGCCACCTATTGTTTGCTCTATGTTATGTCATGTGTCAGCTGTGAGCGTCTACGGAGAGCGAATCTCCGATACAGCACGATCCGGAGATTGAAGCGATCGGTGTCTTCTGTTTACATATTTTTAGCGCTATTTAATTAACAAGGTAAAGTCGATCTAAACCCAATCAATGAAAATTCATAAGAGCTTTAAAATATATCTATAATCAAAATGTAAAATCATAGATCAATTTCTATGTAGTCTTTCAATTATTTCTAACTGTCAAATCTATTGACAATTATCATTTGTTACAAGTGTGAGCCATTTATCTGTTCTGCTTGATCACTTTCTGTGTAGCGGTGTAAGCGTGATCGCACATGCAGTAATTCCTGTGTCTGTATTTCTAACCTACTCCTATTATTCTGCAGGATTCGGAAGTTTGTAAACTTATTTTGTGAAGATCCTGTAACCACTTCAGCTCTGGAAGGTTTTACCCCCTCCATGTCCTGGACTGTGCGACTGGTGATTGCGCGGTCATGCAACACTGTCTGCAGATTACATTTATGTCATTTTTTTTACACAAGTGGAGCTTTCTTTTAGTGGTATTTTATCACCACTTTGTTTTGTTTTTTTGTTTTTTGCTAAATAAAGACTGAATATTCTGATAAAAAAAAAAATATATATTTTTCTTCATGTCTGTTATAATTTTGGTGGTATTTGATCACCACTGTGTTTTTTTTTATTTTTTGCGATATAAACAAAAAGAATACCCCAGATTTTGAAAAAAAAAACAACAATATTTTCTACTTTCTGTCATAAAACATATCCAATAAAATCAAATTTCATCATAAATTTTGGACAAAATGCATCCTGCTACATGACTTTGGTAAGAAAAAAAAAATCCAAAATGTCTGCGTTGGTTTGTGTGAAAGGTATAGGGTCTACAAACTATGGTGTGTGGGTGTGTAATATATATATTTGAAAATTGATCAGCTCTGATGTAATGACAGCCTATCTAATTTCTTGAGGCCCTAAAATGCCAGGACAGTAGAAATTGCCCCCCTTTTTTTAGAAAGTAGACAGTCGGAGGCATTAGTAATGCTGGCCATACACTATACGAAAAATCTGCCGAAATTCGGTCGTTCAGACAGTTCTTTCGTTTTTCGAACAGTTAATGGGCACAAAATCGACAATCGTTGGGACGTTTTTGAGCCGAAAAAACGAAGGACTAGTTTGGAAATTTTCTGCCGAACGAACAATAAATTGAAAGGTTAATGTGTTTCCCGTCCGAACTTTCTGCACTAGGTATATGTAAAAAAAAATAGTATTTATTTATGTCCACTGAACGATTCATTGGTCATTACATGATGGCACTATCGTTTGTGCTCACAGCCGAACGTTCGTTTTTCGAAAGTTCGTTCAGACGATTTTTCGTATAATGTATGGCCAGCATAAGAGGCATGACAAGTTTTTTGAAGAAGTTATATTGTCCAAATTTTTCACCAGTACAGTATAGCGTCATCGTGTTGCTGTGACCAGGTACACTGGTGACAGTATGTTAAAAAAAAATCTTTCATCAGAGTAGTTCTAATAATACTGTGCTACTGTTTTATTTTATTTTTTTATATACTTTGTGAGTTTTACCTGCTGCTGGCCATACTATATATACCACATATCCCATGGTACCTTGCTGCCTACAAATTCCTAAACTGACTCTATCTCCTGAAACGCCTCCACAGCACCTCAGAATGCAGGATCTGTGACAACATTGCCTACTCACAGGGCATAGCGAATACGTGTCACAGAATTTAAGGAAGTAATGTGTGGGGATTATCACAAAGTAAGTTGACAAACTGCAAGTTCATTTAGATTATTAGGAGTAGGCTAGAAATATACAGTGTGGAAATTAATTTATTATTTAGCATTTTGACCATATAGATACACTTTAGTATAATTGTCAATGCAATTGTGGATAATTTTTTTTTTTTTTTTTAAATCGGCAGCTTTCATCCAGGATCCTTTCATAAGTTACTGCACTAAAAAACTCACTGCAACACATTTAAAGTGCATGTGCATTTTTATCATGATTATTATACAGATTATAGTGCCTACAGTTTGCACAGCGCTTCACAAAATAAGAGGACACAGTAAAGTTATAACACAATTCTAGAAATAAGGATTAGGTGGTCCCTGCTCATGAGAGTTTACAATCAAATGCATTTTTAATGTGAAGTGGTATATGTGAATGGCTTGCGAGCTACCGCGTGTGTTCACTATATCTAAATAAATAAATACGTTGTATAAAATGTCATGTAAAAATCCAGCTGCTGACACTGTTCAAAGAGCATTTCCAGGCAGTAAGCTTTTCCAGCACACTGTAAATGTGCTAAAATATATACACACACCAATAGTGCAGTGCTAGTCCTATATCCACATGTCAAAATAATCACTATAAAAATTTATACACTGTACAAAATATGACTGTGAAAAATTTAGAATTGTGTCGAATCAAAGAAAATGTAAAACAAAGTGAAAAAAAATCATCATGCAAATCGGTGTCCTCCGGTACACTGCTTCCGTGCCTAATAAATCACAAGTCCATAGGTGTAATTCCTTTATGAATTGTTTAATACTGATTAATCCATGCAGTAGTGCTCTATATGTAATTAATCGGGCCACAACCTACATGCCAAAAAACACACAGATTTTCGAAGCTCAACTTACCAACCAATCAGCAACCAACCAGAATTCACCTGTCTAACAGTGCATTAAAAACAGGGGTTTAGTTGCACGCATTTGCAAATGCATGTGTAAGCTGCAGGCCCTGTCAAGGCTCCCTGTGTACTGCAGTCCCTAACTCTAAAATATGAAGAGTCTCCTGAGTGGGAGCACATGTATGCTGATGGATAGGTGAAGGGCAGATGACTGGAGGGAGCCCAACCCTCCGTAAAAGGAGCAGGAAAACAAACACACTAAACACCCAGCGTATTGCACAATGGCAGCAAAGGTGCTAGTGCAGTGGTTCTCAACTCCGGTCCTCAGGGCCCACTAACAGGCCAGGTTTGCAAGATAACTGAAATACATCACAGGTGATATCCTTTGCTGCTCAGTGATTGCGGTATTCTAGCCTGCATCTCCCAAGGTAATACTTAAAATCTGGCCTGTTAGTGGGTCCCGAGGACAGGAGTTGAGAACCACTGTGCTAGTGTGTTGCCTGACCACAATGACAAAGATACAAAATGACTCTTTTCACCACCTACATGCTCCCCCGCTGTGGTAATATCCTCACCTCAGGGTATGTGACCTCACAATTAAGTTTGGTCAATCAGCACTGGTGAGCCACCCCCTGGGCTCAATAAACATGGAATCTTCAGGCTCCTGTGCTGATTCTTATATCAGTGCTCCTCCATACATAAAAGAAAACAAGCTACATAGTGCTTATATCGATTTTAAACTACTTTATTAAAACTACAAGAGAGTTACTCACACTTGTGGTGCTTCCAGCGCACCAATCTATAGAAAACAGTCAGTAATATCAAGTGAAGGTGCACAGCCATAGTCTAACAGTAGCTTCTTGTGAGGCTGCTGCTGCCTACGCGTCCTCTCCCCTCCCCTATGCATGTCGACACAGGGATTGCGTGTCTTCCTCAGGGGGATTGAAACTTAAAATGTTACTAAACCCACAACAGTAAAATTGGTCTGTATATGCAGTATAGCATGCTTGTTATACTCACTGTGGAATTTAAGGGGTTAATCCTCTGCATTGTGTAAAAAGGTTGTTTTATCCTGTATGCATAGATCCTTCCCTCCCTGCAATGTCTACATTGGGAAGAACAGAAAAAGGTAGCCAACCTCAACTTGCACATGCTCAGTTGTGTCTTTTATGCTGGAGAGAACAGTTACTTGTTCTTGTTCTCAGAGCTAGCCAGGTCACATGATATTGTCATCACACATGTGGGTGTGTATACATGCTGCAGTGAGAAAATCTTCACCTCCTGAACTCTCAGCACTGAAGAAGCTGTGCAGTTTATGATGTAACCGTGGTATGCATATCATCCAAAAAGGTATATAGTGGCAATATTTTAATGTAAAAAGATTTATAAGCTGTGGGCTCTGTGAGGGGGGCGGATGAACTATTTTCATATTACTGGGTTAAGTAACACTTTAATTGTGAGGTCACATACCCAGAGGTGAGGATATTACCACAGTAATGGTGGTGATCTGCGATTGTTATCGGGACTGCGACAATGTGGCGGACACATCGGACACCTTTGACAGATTTTTGGGACCGTTGACATTTATACAGCGATCAGTGCTGTAAAATTGCAACTGACTACTGTGTAAATGTCACTGACAGGGAAGGAGTTAACACTAGGGGGCGATCAAGGGGTTAACTGTGTTCCCCCAGTGTGTGTTTAGGGGGAAGGAACTGACTAGAGGAGAAGACAGATCGTTGTTCCTAGCTAGTAGGAACACACGATCTGTCTCTCCTCAGAGAACAGAGATTTGTGTGTTTACACACACACGTCCCTGTTCTGGCTTTTGTGATCGTGAGTGGCTGGCGGTTTCCCTACTTAAAGGGCCAACGTACAGCTATGATGGCTCGCGGGAACGTGCAGACCTGCCGCCGTATAATGACAGCGGCTGGTCGGCAAGCGGTTAAGGATAAGTTCACCTTTAAAAAAAAGTAATTATAGTGCAAATTTTTTTTTTTGCAGAGTACATTTTTTTTTTCCCCTTTGTAGAAGCCTTGAAAGCATTGCACCCACTATCAGTAGATCGAGGATGCAATGTAGGGCTCCTGCAGACTGTCAGTGTATCTATCTGCTAATACCTCATACGGGCAGTCAGTTGCTGAATAACAAGAAGCATCAAATAACTACCTAGAGTAATATCACCCTGGTAGTTCATTGAGAACTACAAGCCAACAGCTGTGAAAGCTGTCGGTACTTGTAGTTCATTCATTTATTCATAGAAATCTGTGAATGAATGACACGGCTGTGTGGGCGAAGTTCTTTTCAAATAGTGACAGCAGGTGTCGGGAGAAGATCCCCAACCCGATGTCACAGGGAGGGGGGAGCAACTGCAGGAACGGGAACATGGTTAAAAAATGTTTGGAACATGTAACGTGTTCCCAAAGGTTAACTTATTCTTTAACCACCTCCCACCCGTGCTATACATGAAAGACGGCTACAGCACAGACCTTAAAGTGTTTGTAAACCCTAATTTCCGATGGAATAAAATCAGATGGAATTTTCCATCGGAATTCCGATGAAGCTGACTTCCATCAGACTTGCATACACACTGTCAGACTAAATTCCGACCGTCCAAAACGTGGTGACGTAAAACACTCAGGCGAGTCGAGAAAAATGAAGTTCAATGCTTCCGAGCATGCGTCGACTTGATTCTGAGCATGGATGGATTTTTCTCAGATGGAATTCCACACAGACGATCGGAATTTCCCATCGGAAAAATTTAAAACATGTTCTATTTTTTTACTCCGATGGAAAAAAGTCTGATGGGGCCCACACACGATCGGAATTTCCGATGAAACAAGTCCATCGGATTTTATTCCATCCGAAATCCGATCGTGTGTACAAGGCATAACAGACCACTTTTAACTACAGGTAAGCCGATAATAAGGCTTACCTGTAGGTACTGGAAATATCTCCTAAACCTGCACTGTTTAGGAGATATTTACAATATATACGCTTGCGCCAATGTCATCAGCGCATGCGGACTAAAGAAAGGGCACGATTGTGCAGTTTCTATAGGGCCTGATACACACGGGAGTGATGTTACGTGACCCTGGTCAGTCAGAAAGCCAGAATCCACGGCCCCCGGAAGGAAGAGGGGTGAAGATGGACGTGGCCACCAGCAGGGACATCGCATGCTTCGTTTGCAGGTAGGTGGCACATAATGGGCTACTACGGGACCCCAAAAACCAAGCACCGCCTTCAGGCTTTCTAAGGGTGTAAATTTTTGATTTCACTCCTCACTGCCTATCACAGTTTCGGAGGCCATGGAATGCCCAGATGGCACAAAACCCCCCCAAATGACCCCATTTTGGAAAGTAGACACCCCAAGCTATTTGCTGAGAGGTATGGTGAGTATTTTGCAGATCTCGCTTTTTGTCACAAAGTTTTGAAAATTAAGAAAAAATAAAAAATAACAATTATTTACTTTCTTCATTTTCAAAAACAAATGAGAGCTGTAAAATACTCACCATGCCTCTCAGCAAATAGCTTGGGGTGTCTACTTTCCAAAATGGGGTCATTTGGGGGGGTTTTGTGCTATTTTGGCATTTTATGGCCTTCGAAACTGTGATAGGTAGTGAGGAGTGAAATCAAAAATTTGTACCCTTAGAAATCCTGAAGGCGGTGCTTGGTTTCCGGGGTCCCGTAAGCGGCTAGGCTCCTAAAAAGTCCCACACATGTGGTATCCCCGTACTCAGGAGAAGCAGCAAAATGTATTTTGGGGTGCAATTCCACATATAACCATGGCATGTGTGAGCAATATATCATTTAGTGACAACTTTTTGTATTTTTTTTTTTTTTTAGTCATTATTCAATCACTTGAGACAAAAAAAAAAAATATTCAATGGGCTCAACATGCCTCTCAGCAATTTCCTTGGGATGTCTACTTTCCAAAATGGGGTCATTTGGGGGGGTTTTGTACTGCCCTGCCATTTTAGCACCTCAAGAAATGAGATAGGCAGTCATAAATTAAAAGCTGTGTAAATTCCAGAAAATGTACCCTAGTTTGTAGACGCTATAACTTTTGCGCAAACCAATAAATATACGCTTATTGACATTTTTTTTACTAAAGACATGTGGCTGAATACATTTTGGCCTAAATGTATGACTAAAATTGAGTTTATTCGATTTTTCTTATAACAAAAAGTAGAAAATATCATTTTTTTTCAAAATTTTCTGTCTTTTTCCGTTTATATCGCAAAAAATAAAAATCGCAGAGGCAATCAAATACCATTAAAAGAAAGTGGTTAAGGGAGTCTAACTGATTGTGCTGTTCACTCGAGAAGAATAAAGGAGTGTTGGACTTTAATGGTGTGGGGCTTTTTTCTGGTGGACATTGTTCAAGGTAACTCCAGGTGCACAACACTGACCCGAAGGTAGAGAAAGAACTTTGCTTACACCGCACAGACATCTGTGGTGAAGGCTTGGCGTGGTGACTCCGCTCTCTCCCCTCTGAGGTACCCCTAGACAAGAGAAAGACGAGCTGATGCAAAGAGGGGAGTGAGGAGGCCGCTACACGTGGGGGCTTGGGTCCGGTATAGTGTTCGTGTACTACGGAATTGAACGTGTTTGCCCGGAGGAGTTACGAGTAGGCAGGCCTTCATTGGCCGAAGTGCATCCCTGCTCAAAGTCGTGGACATGACCCAATGAAGGGAAAGGCCCGCGCAGAAGAGAGCGAGGAAAGGGGGGAGCTCAGCCGTGTGAAGGACTACACGTGGGGGCTTCTATTTGCACTGCGCCACCAGGCACACCCCCACCGCTTCGTTTGTGGGCGTGACTCAAAAAAAGAAGAAGAGCCCGCAAACTGGAGCAAAGGGGAGGAGTCCAATACGTGTGAAGGACTGCATGTGGGACGTTGGCGCAAAAACCTTGCAGTGTGCGATGGATCAGCAACAGGTCACCATGTTTGGACATACATTGTGGATTCCGGTTCACCCTTCTACCACGACACTGACTGCTGCTGCTCCAGTAACAGATACGGGGATCCGGCTAAAGCCAAGGGGATGATTCGCCCTGTATTCATGCATGGACGTTGAGGCCCTGGGTGTGATTTGTCCCGGCTGTTCGGGACTGGTGTGCCAACTGAAGCCGTTCGGGCGATGCGAGGCCTGTGGGGAGTTTCTTTTTGAAGTGGATCCAGCGGTTGAGAAGCCGAGAACCATTTACCCTGGCCGTGCTGCAGGCAACACCACTCAAAGAGGAGGAATCACTGCTTTGACAGCCATCCCTGCGCACACTGCAGCGACCGCGGAGGAGGTCGTGAAAACTCAACGGGAGAAATCCGAGGATGCTGACTCGGTCACCCCTGTCTCGCAGCGTCCACCACCAAAGAGAAAGACCAGTATGGTAGCCCTGACCAGCGGTTGTGGTGGACCATCTCGCCCACTTACACCCGGCCCGGATGGATCCGTCGGCAGGAGTCCTGGACGTCCCGCTTCAAGTAAAGGCTGAGGTAAGCCAGGCGGAGAGATTTGGTGTGTGGGAAGAGGTGAAAACTCAGTCTCCACTACAGGGTACCTGCCCGAGGAGGAGTGTGACACCTCTGACCTGGAGTCACTCTCGGATATGGGAGACGACGTTGCTATTGACGAACTGTTTGCAGAGAAGGGCTGGGACAAAGTACCTCTCGCCTCATCCAGCAGAACCAGGGATCCACCCATGTCTACAGGGGATAGTACACCCCGGGTGGAGGCATATATATATCTTCAGCAAGACCATATTTATTCCTTCATACAATCTTATTTTATCTATCTAAATTCCTTAATCTCTTTTTTACTTATTTACTTACCTATTCTCATCTCCCCCTGTTATTCCCCACTTATCCCAAGTTCTCCCCAATATCCCTACACCCATTTCCCATTCCCTTAAATTTCCATAATCCACCCTCTCAAAAAAAAAAAAAAGAGAAAAAATAAAATAAAAAAATATACAAAAAAAATAAAATAAATAAAAAATAAAATAAAAAACAAAAAGGGGAAAAAAAATTTCCCTCCTCCTTGACTTCTCCCTTATGACACCTATCTCTTTTTTCACTCTCCTAATAACCTTTTACCCTCTTCTGATTGTATATATACATCCCATGGTGCCCAGATTTCTTTAATTTGTTCCTTTCTATCTAATGTTATAGGTAACAATTTCCATTATTCCTACCCTCCTAACTTTCTTAAGCCACTCCGAAACCATTGGGGCTTTTGTAGTTGCAATACAACTTTTTGCTGCATTAATTAAGTGGCACAACATTGAATTACTATATCTTTTAGGTGGAATTTGTGTATTGTGTAGCAAAAAGAGATCTGGTTCCTGTGGGATTAGGTATTCAGTAAATGTCTGCGTGATTCTATGTACTGTCTCCCAAAATTGTCTGATTGCTGGGCACGACCAAAATATATGTATTATTGTTCCTTTTTTACCACATCCTCTCCAGCACCTGTCAGAAAGTTCTGGAAAAAATGTATTTAGAGCCACGGGCGTATAATACCAACGTGTTAGTATTTTATAATTTGATTCCTGTATTTTTATACACCTCGAGGATTTTATTGACAAGTCTATTATGTTCTGGCATTGTGCTGGAGAGAAGGTATGTCCTATATCCCTTTCCCATTTACCCAAGCATTCCATTTTAAAGTCCTCAGGGGGCGCAATCAACAGTGCATACATTTTAGATATCACATGTGGTAGGGGTTCCCCGCTTTCACAATATTCCTCAAATCTTGTCCGTGTCCGACTATATATTCCTACCGGTCCCAAAGTTTCTAAGTAGTGTCAGATCTGCCGAGCTTGCCATATCGGGATTTTGAATTTCCCTCCTTGTTTTGTAAGCGTATCCATTTTAATTGCCGGGAGGGCGTCCATGTACGTCCTCCCGAGAATGTGCCGTCTGCATGCCCCTTGTGATCAGCGAGTTAATGAATCTCGGCTGATTACAGATTGGAGTAAGAGGCCGATTCCGGCCCCCTACCACGTGATCAGCTGTCAGCCAATGACAGCTGATCACGTCATGTAAACAGGAGATCTTAATCGACTTTTTGTTTTTTCAATCACGCTGACAGCGTGAGGAGAAAAACAAAAGCCAATTGCTGGCTTCTGTCAGAGGGACATCGGTCCCGATCACAGAGAGCCACTGCTGCTATGCAGTGCCCACCAGTGCATATAAGTGCTGCCTATCGGTGCAACCTTATCAGAGCCCATCCATGCCACTTTATCAGTGCCTATCAGTGCAGCCTCATCAGCATACATCATTGAAGAAAACAAATATTATGAAACAGTTATTTATTTATTTTTTTCAAAATTTTCGTTTTTTTGGTGAAAAAAGCTAAAAACCCAGCAGTGATTAAATACCACCAAAATAAAGCTTTATTTGTGTGAAAAAAATGATAAAAATTTAATTTGGGTATAGTGTTGCATGAGCACCCAATTGCCATTTAAAGTGTGAGAGCACTGAAAGCTGAAAATTGGCCTGAACAGAAAGGGGGTTTAAGTGCCCAGTAAGCAAGTAGTTAAGTCAAATGGTGGAGGAACAGGGTGTAATACTTCACCAGCATCTCTCTGTCTGTGCAACTTTCCCAAAGCCTCTTCTCTAAGGCACTCCAGACATTTAAAGTGGTTGTAAATCCTCAAGGTTTTTCACCTTAATGCATTCTATGAAAAACTTTCTGTGATGCAGCTGCCCCCCTCCCCCCCAGAGTCCCCATTTTTCTTACCCGAACACGTCTGTTCCAGCGACGAGCACAAGCCCAGCAGCTCCAGCCACTGTCTCCATTCTCATTGGATAGATTAATAGCAGCAGGAGCCATTGGCTCCCACTGCTGTCAATCATATCCAGTTACACGAGAGTGGGGGGTGGGGCCGAGTCCTGCTGTCTGTGTCAATGGACGCAGCAGCGGGCCTCATGAGCATGCCTGCACGTGTGCCCCCAGGGAAAGTGGCTCGCCGTTAGGCACCTAATGAAGAGGAGGAGCCAGGAGCGCTGTCGGGGCACCCCAGAAGAAGAGGATCGGGGCTGCTCTGTGCAAAACCCTTGCACAGAGCAGGTAAGTATAACATGTTTGTTATTTTAAAAAAACGAACCTTCACAATCACTTTAACTCTTTTAGTGTGGGAGGTCCTACTGCAGTGGTGTTCTTTGTGTAATTCCCAGAGTTCAGCTGTAACTGCTTGCCACCCAAGGCAATTCTGACATTTCTCTCATAATTGTAAAAATCACCCCCTTCCTCTGCCTGTAGAAGTGATTCTCTATAGCCACCCAAACCACTTCTACTTTACATGGAATCTTCGGATGACATTTTTGATACTGGGATGATGTCTGCAGGTGCAGGTAAAGCATCTTCCAGATATAACCACTGAAAGTCCAGGTTGTCATATGTCTCCCAATTGTCGTCTACGTTGTCACATGTAGCCATTCCCTCGTATACTGCACAGGTAGAAAGCTGGTTCTGAGTACTGATGTACAGTTGATGCTGGAGCACGTGCAAGAAAACATTAAATGTATGAAAAAAGCTGAAGCGCTAATATGTAAACAAAGACAAAAAAGGGAGGTACTGATAACAGTTTTATGGAAAAATCTGAAAGTATTTATGATACACAATGGTTTATTAGCAAATCGTATGTCATCCAGGTAAGGTTTAGATCTCTTAATAAAACCTATAAGTTTTTGAATGAGGCTGTGTGGGTTTGTTATTGGCTGTTTCACTAAACTAAGAAAGCAATTATCAGCGCAGTGCTTTGAACAATGTAGGCCTTTAGTTATCAAAGGTGTTTTTAAGTGCCCATCTGCTCTTCTTTATGCTGGTCAATAGCAGATGTTTCTCTGCTAACAGAACAGATGCATTGTTTGTTCAGTCTTCATGTAACTGTTGTTAATTCTAAATGCGGAGTATACATTCCAACAGACAAACTTTGTCTGCAGTGTACGGTATTTTCCTGCTCATTCAGGGGCTCTGAATAGTAGTCATCGATTGTTTATTACTTTCATCGTCACCACATTGATGGAGCGTGGTCATTGTGTGCACCTATGAGTTTATTAGGGCAGTGCAAAATATAGTAACATATAGGGGTTTGATTTACCAAAACTGGAGTGCTAAATCTGGTGCAGCTCTGCTTAGAAACCGATCAGCTCTAGTGTTTTTTTTTTGTCAAAGCCTAAAGCGGAACTTGTTGTTTTAAACTTTGGATAGGCCCCTAAACGGATGGGTGGACTTGGACTACCTGATCTGCAGAAGTATTTCTATGCGGCTCAGGTGGCCCACCTATCTAGGTTTCACTCACAATCACCACCCGCGATATGGATGACGATGGAATCCTATTCCTGCCATCCGGACCCTATATCCCACTTGATGTGGCTCCCGCCTACAGACAGGCCGACGATACTATGTCCTTCCTTATCCTTCTCACTGGATATTTGGGACAGATTGTCCAGGTCCAAGAAATTTAAATCGCCCCATACTCCCTTAGCACCTATTTTAAAGAACAGATTGTTCACCCCGGGTCTCACTCCTCTTGCTTTTTCGTGGTGGACCAATAAGGGATTACTATGTATTGCAGACCTATGTGATCATAAGGGTATGATATCGGAACGCTTAATGGCTGAGAAACATCAAATGCCACCAATAGAACGCTATAGATATACTCAATTACAAAATTTTGTCCAAACATTAGCTCGTAAGGGTTGACCTAGCGAAGCTGACCCCCATGGAACATATGTGTAAGCATTATGATAGACTTAAAGGATTTATATCTACTATATATACAATATTGATGGCTGTTACGAATAAGCTGAAATACATGCTTCTATGGGAAAGTGATTTTCAGGAAACATTGGACTTGGACAATTGGTTGGCAATTGCAGACACAGCGTCCCGTTCACTCCTGAATACCTCAATCATAGAAGCTAATTACAAGATTCTACTACGATGGTATATGGTACCAGCCAGACTGGCCACCTTTGTGCAGGGGGCCACCTCTAGATGTTTTAGAGGATGTGGTCAGGTGGGAACCACCTATCATATCTGGTGGTCGTGCCCTAAGGTTAGGAGGTTCTGGATCAGGGTCTACAATTTTGTATATACTCTTACACAGATCAATTTAAAGAAATCGCCCAAACAGGCTCTCCTGGGTGACAGGGTGGCGGAAATCTCCAAGTCCCAAAGGAGGCTACTAAATTTCATTTTTATGTCGGCTAGAATAACTATAGCCAGGAACTGGAGATCGGCTGCCCTGCCATTCGGCCAGCTGAAAAGCAAATTGTCCTGGTTAATGCTGAACGAAAGATTGACGGCCCTGGTCCAGGACAAGATGGAACTATTTCATAAGTTTGGGACCCATGGTTCGATTATCTTACCAATGACGCGAGGACGCTGGCTACTTAGTTATCCTCACTAGTGCTGGGTGCTTGGGCTCTGGACCGCAGCTCCTCCTTATCCCCTTCTCCTGACTCTCACATCCCAACCCTGACCCCCCCCCACCCCCTATATTATTTTACCAGTTTTTTTCTTTTTTTTTTTCCTCTCTCTCTTTTTCTTCCTTTCCTTATTGTTCCGTGTTTCTTTTTCTCTACTATGTCTCCTTTTCCCCTTACGTTCTCACGTTAGAGTACTTATTAGAATGCTACAGTATATCCTCATACGGGTTCGAGAAGTTTAAACAGCGAGTGGTCTGGCCCTTGGGGGGATCGCTCCCGTGGGGGGGAGGCCGCCTCCCCCGTTTGTTGGGTGGGCTCTTCCTGGGGGGGGTACTATGTGCTATAACGTGTGAACCCATGATAGAGGTGGCTTGTACAAGACTGGTTACTTTGGTCTAGACTACTGATCCCCATAATGGGATATTATTAGTAATAATTTATAAGACGGGAAAGGTCTGTGTTGTACAATGAGCAATAGCAAGTTACCCTCCAGAGGTTTTCTATTACTGTACGATAATGCACTGTGATACTCTTGTATTTGTTCTGAAAAATTTCTTTAATAAACATCATTGAAACATAAACTTTGGATAGTAAAACATATTTTTTTCTGCCAGTAAATACCTTATACAGCCCACTTCTTGTTTCTTGTCTGGTCATTGGCCTAGGCTTATGACATCATGCACAGCTCCCTCTCGTGAGAGTTTGCCAGGAAGGGAGGAGGGATGAGTCATAAGAGGGCCAATGAGAGCTGCAGAGTTAGAGGTGTGCCTCTGTGTAAATCCAGGAAGTGAACAGACAGCAGCTTCAGCTGCCCACAGTTAAAATGGATGCAGCCAGACTCCGTGGAGGGAGATTTCTGCAGCATATTTGGCAAGTACAGAATCACAGTATATATAAAATAATATGCAAAGTGGTTAGAGGGAAGCTTCAGAATGGCAAAGATGTTTTTATTACAAGTTATGTGAGCAGACTGCAGTTCCTCTTTAAAGCTTCATGTACACTGCTACTGGTAAACGGACGTTTTGGATCAGTTGGGCGTTTTTTTCAGCTGCCCCTGAACTCTCCTCTATGTTATCTTATAAGTACATGTACACAGGGTTGTTTATAGTAGTTTCTAGGCAGTTGAGTTTAGAAGCATTTTTTTGGAAAGCAAAAAAATGCATTTAGGACGGATGTTCAGAGGTAGGGATGGGCCCGGTGCTCGATTCGAACCCATGTTCGAATCGAGCATCGGGCGTTCGCTCGCTCGTCGAGCCCAGAACTATTTGGGCCGTTCGCATCACATTCGTGTGATGCGAGCGGCCCCGCAATGCATTGCGGCCGGCGCGGCCGGCGCAGTGCATTGCTGGCTGATGATTGGCCAAGCATGCACTGTGACCCCGCATGCTTGGCCAATCACAGCGCCCGAAACTCGGAGAGCAATAATTGGCTACAGGCAGGACGGCTGTAGCCAATTACAGCTCAGGGGCTTTAGTACACGCCCCACCATTTAAAAGGCCGCCACGCTATCGGCCCCGGTCACATGAGTTCCGGCTTTAGGAGAGATTAGTCTGCTGATTCTGTCTTTGCTTGATACTGAAAGATTTGCTCTTCTTTGCTAAACCATTGGCTATTTCTTTGCTAAACCATTGCTACCTAAGTCATTGATCGTTCATTGCTGCTGATTGCACAGTTAGTGTGTTATTAGCTGCTGCTGGGGATTAGTCTGGTGCGTGCTTACTGTTAGTACAGTATTGCAGTAGTACCAACCGCAGTGCTGTTAGCACAGCATTGCACCCCAACAGCACCCATAGGACTTCTAGTGTGTTAGTGGCAGCAAACAGAGCTCCTATATTTTCTTCTCAGCAGCACCCATAGGACTTCTAGTGTGTTAGTGGCATCACACAGAGCTCCTATATTTTCTTCTCAGCAGCACCCATAGGACTTCTAGTGTGTTAGTGGCAGCAAACAGAGCTCCTATATTTTCTTCTCAGCAGCACCCATAGGACTTCTAGTGTGTTAGTGGCAGCAAACAGAGCTCCTATATTTTCTTCTCAGCAGCACCCATAGGACTTCTAGTGTGTTAGTGGCAGCAAACAGAGCTCCTATATTTTCTTCTCAGCAGCACCCATAGGACTTCTAGTGTGTTAGTGGCATCACACAGAGCTCCTATATTTTCTTCTCAGCAGCACCCATAGGACTTCTAGTGTGTTAGTGGCAGCAAACAGAGCTCCTATATTTTCTTCTCAGCAGCACCCATAGGACTTCTAGTGTGTTAGTGGCAGCAAACAGAGCTCCTATATTTTCTTCTCAGCAGCACCCATAGGACTTCTAGTGTGTTAGTGGCAGCAAACAGAGCTCCTATATTTTCTTCTCAGCAGCACCCATAGGACTTCTAGTGTGTTAGTGGCAGCAAACAGAGCTCCTATATTTTCTTCTCAGCAGCACCCATAGGACTTCTAGTGTGTTAGTGGCAGCAAACAGAGCTCCTATATTTTCTTCTCAGCAGCACCCATAGGACTTCTAGTGTGTTAGTGGCAGCAAACAGAGCTCCTATATTTTCTTCTCAGCAGCACCCATAGGACTTCTAGTGTGTTAGTGGCAGCAAACAGAGCTCCTATATTTTCTTCTCAGCAGCACCCATAGGACTTCTAGTGTGTTAGTGGCATCACACAGAGCTCCTATATTTTCTTCTCAGCAGCACCCATAGGACTTCTAGTGTGTTAGTGGCAGCAAACAGAGCTCCTATATTTTCTTCTCAGCAGCACCCATAGGACTTCTAGTGTGTTAGTGGCATCACACAGAGCTCCTATATTTTCTTCTCAGCAGCACCCATAGGACTTCTAGTGTGTTAGTGGCAGCAAACAGAGCTCCTATATTTTCTTCTCAGCAGCACCCATAGGACTTCTAGTGTGTTAGTGGCAGCAAACAGAGCTCCTATATTTTCTTCTCAGCAGCACCCATAGGACTTCTAGTGTGTTAGTGGCATCACACAGAGCTCCTATATTTTCTTCTCAGCAGCACCCATAGGACTTCTAGTGTGTTAGTGGCAGCAAACAGAGCTCCTATATTTTCTTCTCAGCAGCACCCATAGGACTTCTAGTGTGTTAGTGGCATCACACAGAGCTCCTATATTTTCTTCTCAGCAGCACCCATAGGACTTCTAGTGTGTTAGTGGCAGCAAACAGAGCTCCTATATTTTCTTCTCAGCAGCACCCATAGGACTTCTAGTGTGTTAGTGGCATCACACAGAGCTCCTATATTTTCTTCTCAGCAGCACCCATAGGACTTCTAGTGTGTTAGTGGCAGCAAACAGAGCTCCTATATTTTCTTCTCAGCAGCACCCATAGGACTTCTAGTGTGTTAGTGGCAGCAAACAGAGCTCCTATATTTTCTTCTCAGCAGCACCCATAGGACTTCTAGTGTGTTAGTGGCAGCAAACAGAGCTCCTATATTTTCTTCTCAGCAGCACCCATAGGACTTCTAGTGTGTTAGTGGCATCACACAGAGCTCCTATATTTTCTTCTCAGCAGCACCCATAGGACTTCTAGTGTGTTAGTGGCAGCAAACAGAGCTCCTATATTTTCTTCTCAGCAGCACCCATAGGACTTCTAGTGTGTTAGTGGCAGCAAACAGAGCTCCTATATTTTCTTCTCAGCAGCACCCATAGGACTTCTAGTGTGTTAGTGGCAGCAAACAGAGCTCCTATATTTTCTTCTCAGCAGCACCCATAGGACTTCTAGTGTGTTAGTGGCATCACACAGAGCTCCTATATTTTCTTCTCAGCAGCACCCATAGGACTTCTAGTGTGTTAGTGGCAGCAAACAGAGCTCCTATATTTTCTTCTCAGCAGCACCCATAGGACTTCTAGTGTGTTAGTGGCAGCAAACAGAGCTCCTATATTTTCTTCTCAGCAGCACCCATAGGACTTCTAGTGTGTTAGTGGCAGCAAACAGAGCTCCTATATTTTCTTCTCAGCAGCACCCATAGGACTTCTAGTGTGTTAGTGGCATCACACAGAGCTCCTATATTTTCTTCTCAGCAGCACCCATAGGACTTCTAGTGTGTTAGTGGCAGCAAACAGAGCTCCTATATTTTCTTCTCAGCAGCACCCATAGGACTTCTAGTGTGTTAGTGGCAGCAAACAGAGCTCCTATATTTTCTTCTCAGCAGCACCCATAGGACTTCTAGTGTGTTAGTGGCATCACACAGAGCTCCTATATTTTCTTCTCAGCAGCACCCATAGGACTTCTAGTGTGTTAGTGGCAGCAAACAGAGCTCCTATATTTTCTTCTCAGCAGCACCCATAGGACTTCTAGTGTGTTAGTGGCAGCAAACAGAGCTCCTATATTTTCTTCTCAGCAGCACCCATAGGACTTCTAGTGTGTTAGTGGCAGCAAACAGAGCTCCTATATTTTCTTCTCAGCAGCACCCATAGGACTTCTAGTGTGTTAGTGGCATCACACAGAGCTCCTATATTTTCTTCTCAGCAGCACCCATAGGACTTCTAGTGTGTTAGTGGCAGCAAACAGAGCTCCTATATTTTCTTCTCAGCAGCACCCATAGGACTTCTAGTGTGTTAGTGGCAGCAAACAGAGCTCCTATATTTTCTTCTCAGCAGCACCCATAGGACTTCTAGTGTGTTAGTGGCAGCAAACAGAGCTCCTATATTTTCTTCTCAGCAGCACCCATAGGACTTCTAGTGTGTTAGTGGCATCACACAGAGCTCCTATATTTTCTTCTCAGCAGCACCCATAGGACTTCTAGTGTGTTAGTGGCAGCAAACAGAGCTCCTATATTTTCTTCTCAGCAGCACCCATAGGACTTCTAGTGTGTTAGTGGCAGCAAACAGAGCTCCTATATTTTCTTCTCAGCAGCACCCATAGGACTTCTAGTGTGTTAGTGGCAGCAAACAGAGCTCCTATATTTTCTTCTCAGCAGCACCCATAGGACTTCTAGTGTGTTAGTGGCAGCAAACAGAGCTCCTATATTTTCTTCTCAGCAGCACCCATAGGACTTCTAGTGTGTTAGTGGCAGCAAACAGAGCTCCTATATTTTCTTCTCAGCAGCACCCATAGGACTTCTAGTGTGTTAGTGGCATCACACAGAGCTCCTATATTTTCTTCTCAGCAGCACCCATAGGACTTCTAGTGTGTTAGTGGCAGCAAACAGAGCTCCTATATTTTCTTCTCAGCAGCACCCATAGGACTTCTAGTGTGTTAGTGGCAGCAAACAGAGCTCCTATATTTTCTTCTCAGCAGCACCCATAGGACTTCTAGTGTGTTAGTGGCAGCAAACAGAGCTCCTATATTTTCTTCTCAGCAGCACCCATAGGACTTCTAGTGTGTTAGTGGCAGCAAACAGAGCTCCTATATTTTCTTCTCAGCAGCACCCATAGGACTTCTAGTGTGTTAGTGGCAGCAAACAGAGCTCCTATATTTTCTTCTCAGCAGCACCCATAGGACTTCTAGTGTGTTAGTGGCAGCAAACAGAGCTCCTATATTTTCTTCTCAGCAGCACCCATAGGACTTCTAGTGTGTTAGTGGCAGCAAACAGAGCTCCTATATTTTCTTCTCAGCAGCACCCATAGGACTTCTAGTGTGTTAGTGGCATCACACAGAGCTCCTATATTTTCTTCTCAGCAGCACCCATAGGACTTCTAGTGTGTTAGTGGCAGCAAACAGAGCTCCTATATTTTCTTCTCAGCAGCACCCATAGGACTTCTAGTGTGTTAGTGGCAGCAAACAGAGCTCCTATATTTTCTTCTCAGCAGCACCCATAGGACTTCTAGTGTGTTAGTGGCAGCAAACAGAGCTCCTATATTTTCTTCTCAGCAGCACCCATAGGACTTCTAGTGTGTTAGTGGCAGCAAACAGAGCTCCTATATTTTCTTCTCAGCAGCACCCATAGGACTTCTAGTGTGTTAGTGGCAGCAAACAGAGCTCCTATATTTTCTTGTCAGCAGCACACATAGTACCTATAGTGTGTTAGTGTCAGCACCCATAGGACCTACAGTGTGTTGTGAGCACACATAGGAGTTCTATTTTTTATACTATATACACTACCGACTACAATGGCTGGAAGACCGCCAAGGAGAGGCAGAGCGTGCCGAGGCAAGAACACAGGGCAGGCAGGCTCTGTTTCTAGAGACAACAGTGCTGGCCGTGGACGTGGTCGTGCATCGTCATCAGCACGTGGCCATGGGACACGCTTGTCTTTGTTTTCGGCAGCTGGACATGTGGAGCCGCATCATGCCGAAGGCTTGGTAGAATGGATGACCAAGCCCTCCTCATCCTCCTCATCCTCTCTCACCCAGGCTCAGGGTACTGGCAGAGCAGCTGCCAACGCGTACTCAATGGCATCATCAGCCACCCCTTCCCTAGACCCACCATGTCCTCCTGAGGAGTCCCCCGAACTGTTTGAGCACAGTGTTGGGTACATGCTCCAGGAGGATGCCCAACGATTCGAAGGCTCGGATGATGATACCCAGCTTGAGGAAGTCAGTAGTGTGCGCGCAGAGAGAGGGGATGCTGAAGGACAGCAATCTGGCAGTAGTGTTCCACCAGCTGCAGCTTACTGCCAGGTTTGCTCTAGTGGTGAAGAGGGAGGGGATGATGAGGTCACTGACTCCACGTGGGTGCCTGAAGGGAGAGAGGAGGAGGAGGAGGAGGATGCAGCGTCACATGTCCAACGAGGCAGGATGCCCCCTGGAGGCCAGCTAGAGGCCAGCACAGCAACTGTACCACACCGCAGAGCTCCGCCTGTGCAGGGCGCTGCCTCTGCACGTTATCACAAAAGTTCTTTGGTGTGGGCCTTTTTTGAGACGAGTGCATCAGATCGCACCACTGCTATTTGCAATATTTGTCTCAAGCGTATCTCGCGTGGCCAAAACATCAGCCGCTTGGGCACCACAAGCATGAGCAGACATATGTCGACCTGCCATGCAGCTCGTTGGCAAGCACACATAAAAGACCCACACCAAAGAACAAAGCGGACCTCTCCTTGCTCCTCATCAGCTGGGATCTCCATCCCCACTATATCTTCAGTCCTCTCTGAAAGCTGCTCTGAGAGGACTGAAGGTGTAGAATTAGGTGTGTCACAACCAAGTACTTGCAGTACACCGACGTCCGATTGTAGCAGGCAAATTTCCCTGCCCCAGCTGCTGGACCGTCGAAAGAAGTATACTCCCAGCCATCCACATGCCCAGCGGTTGAATGCTAGCTTGGCTAAATTGCTAGCACTTCAACTGCTGCCTTTTCAGTTGATAGACTCGGCCCCCTTCCGTGAGTTTGTTCAATGTGCGGTTCCTCAGTGGCAGGTTCCCAAACGCCACTTTTTCTCACGGAAGGCGATTCCGTCTCTCTACTGGCATGTGGAAGGCAATGTCCATGCCTCGCTGGACAGGGCGGTCAGCGGTAAGGTGCATATTACCGCTGACTCATGGTCCAGCAGGCATGGACAGGGACGTTATCTTTCTTTCACGGCCCATTGGGTCACTCTATTGGTAGCTGGGAGGGATGCAGGACAAGGTGCAGTAGTGTTGGAGGTTGTTCCGCCACCACGCCTCCAAAATGCTACTACTGGTTGTGACACACCTCTCTCCTCCACCCCCTCCTCTTCTTCTTCCTCCATGTCCTCTTCGAGTGCTCTGTCCTCGGAACCAGCGGTGCTCCGTAGGCGTACAAGGGGCTACGCGAGTACGCAGGCAAAAAGATGCCATGCCGTGCTTGCGCTGGTGTGTTTGGGGGACAGGAGCCACACTGGGTCAGAGGTTCTGGCAGCTCTGCAGGGGCAGGCCGAGAGGTGGTTGACGCCACGCCAGCTTAAGCCAGGAATGGTCGTTTCTGATAATGGCACCAACCTCCTCTCCGCCCTGCGACAGGGGCAGCTCACCCATGTGCCCTGTATGGCTCACGTCCTCAACCTGGTGGTGCAGCGGTTCTTGGGCAGGTTCCCAGGCTTACAGGATGTCCTGAGGCAGGCCAGGAAAGTCTGTGTGCATTTCCGCCGATCTTATAATGCCAGTGCTCGGCTGACTGAGCTGCAAAAGGAGCTGAACCTGCCCAAGAACCGCCTAATATGTGACATGCCCACCAGGTGGAACTCAACGTTGGCCATGCTGCAGCGACTGCACACGCAGCAGAGGGCCATCAATGAGTACCTTTGCGACTACGGCACCAGGACAGGGTCAGGGGAGCTTGGCTTTTTTTCCCCACGCCAGTGGAGCATGATCAGGGATGCATGCACTGTCCTCTCACCATTTGAGGAGGCCACGAGGATGGTGAGCAGTGACAGTGCATGCATCAGTGACACTGTACCTCTTGTCCACCTGTTGGAGCATACGCTGCGTGGGATAATGGACAGGGCACTTGAGGCAGAACAGAGGCAGGAAGAGGAGGACTTCCTTGTCTCTCAAGGCCCCCTTTATCCAGACAATGTTCCTTCTGTCCCACCCATCACACAGGAAGAGGAGGAGGAGGAGGAGGAGGAGGAGGATTGTGTGAGCATGGAGGTGGAGCCTGGCACTCAGCATCAGCAGCAGCAGTCTTTTAGGGATGATGTACAGTCCCAACAAACCAGTGGACTTGTACGTGGCTGGGAGGAGGTGGCTGGCGATCATGTCATCCTCAGTGACCCAGAAGACTCCGGACCGAATGCCTCAGCTAACCTACGCTGCATGGCCTCCCTGATCCTGCAAAGCCTGCGGAAGGATCCTCGTGTTCTTCGGATCAAGGAGAGTGACCATTACTGGCTGGCCACTCTCCTTGATCCACGGTACAAGGGTAAGGTTGCGGACCTTATCTTGCCGTCGCAGAGGGAGCAGAGGATGAGACATCTCAGGGAGGCCTTGCAGAAAGGTCTGTGCAATGCGTTCCCAGAAACTGGGAGGTTACAAACTCCTGGTCCTGGACGACAAGTTGCTGAGGCTTCGGTCAGTAGCAGAAGGAGCGGTGGGGAAGGTGGACGTCTGACCGATGCGTTCAGACAATTTTTTAGTCCGCAGCCCCAAGGTATGATCGGTTCCAGCAACCATCGCCAGCGTCTGATATACATGGTGCAGGAATACCTAGGGGCAAGGTCAGACTTGGACACCTTTCCCACCGAAAATCCTCTGGCTTACTGGGTCCTGAGGATGGATCACTGGCCAGAGCTTGCCCAGTATGCAATTGAGCTACTGGCCTGTCCTGCATCCAGCATTCTTTCCGAACGCACATTCAGTGCTGCTGGAGGATTTGTCACCGATCATAGGGTGCGCCTGTCCACCGACTCGGTTGATCGACTGACCTTCATAAAAATGAATCAGTCTTGGATCACCACCAGCTACCAGACACCTGAAGCGGATATAACGGAATAATTTATAATGTCACATCCCTTCAAGACTGCCTATGCTGATGCTGAGTGACTGTCCTGTTATGTTCACTGACTATCCTCTTCCTCCTCCTCAATGATCCATGCCACCACACCAGTGCCTAAGGCACAATTTTTCAGCCCCTGTATAACAGGGGCGTGTAATTACAATTTTTTAAAAAGATGCTTCGCAACAGGTGTGACTGCTGTGCTCAGAGTACAGTATCTGTGAGGGGTTGCAGTGTTGTGGCACCAGCACCAGTGCCTAAGGCACAATTTTTCAGCCCCTGTTGGGGCGTGTAATTACAATTTTTAGGCAATGCTTTGCAACAGGTCTCATTGCTGTGCTCAGAGTACAGTATCTGTGAGGGGTTGCAGTGTTGTGGCACCAGCACCAGTGCCTAAGGCACAATTTTTCAGCCCCTGTATAACAGGGGCGTGTAATTAATTTTTTTTTAAAAGATGCTTCGCAACAGGTGTGACTGCTGTGCTCAGAGTACAGTATCTGTGAGGGGTTGCAGTGTTGTGGCACCAGCACCAGTGCCTAAGGCACAATTTTTCAGCCCCTGTTGGGGCGTGTAATTACAATTTTTAGGCAATGCTTTGCAACAGGTCTCATTGCTGTGCTCAGAGTACAGTATCTGTGAGGGGTTGCAGTGTTGTGGCACCAGCACCAGTGCCTAAGGCACAATTTTTCAGCCCCTGTATAACAGGGGCGTGTAATTACAATTTTTTAAAAAGATGCTTCGCAACAGGTGTGACTGCTGTGCTCCAAGTACAGTATCTGTGAGGGGTTGCAGTGTTGTGGCACCAGCACCAATGCCTAAGGCACAATTTTTCAGCCCCTGTTTAACAGGGGCGTGTAATTACAAATCTTGATCTAATAGTTCACAGCAGGGCCCATTCCTGCGCCCACCAAGAGTAACTATGAGGGCCTACAGTCTTGTGGCAACACCGTCCACCACCACCACCACCACCAAAGGCCCAATTTTTCTGCCCTGTTCAACAGGTGCATGCAATTACAAATCTTGATCTAATAACTCACAGCAGGGCCCATTCCTGCACCCACCAAGAGTAACTGTGAGGGCTTACAGTCTTGTGGCAACACCGTCCACCACCACCACCACCACCACCAAAGGCCCAATTTTTCTGCCCGGTTCAACAGGTGCATGCAAGTACAAATCTTGATCTATTAACTCACAGCAGGGCCCATTCCTGTGCCCACCAGTCTTGTGGCTACACCAACATCTAATAGGGCAAATTTCTGCAGAGTATATACGGCAGGCCCCTACTTTCAAACATCCAACTTACAAACGACTCCTACTTGCAAACGGCAAGAGAAAACAGGAAGTGAGAGGAAATCTACCCCTAGGAAGGAAAATTCTATCCTGTTAGATTTAATTTGGGAAAAAGGTATCTCCTCTCTACTGATGCTTTATCACCAATCCTTGTTTCAATTAAAACCCCACTTTTCCAAAAACATTTGTCATTGGGACGGAAAGTGAGGTGACATGTTCTGAACAGATGTGCAAAGACAGCAAATGTTACAGGGGTGATAACCCCTCCCTATGTTCTCCAAAAAGCTTAAAAATTGATTTTTTTGGGATGTAGCTACACTTCATAATGTACCTGTTCAGATTCTACTTAAGAACAAACCTACAGTCCATGTCTTGTTTGCACCACCTATATACTGCTGTTCAGAGTATATAGGGTTGTAGGTATAGGGTTTTATTTTGGGTGCGGGGTCCCCCTTAGTATCCATACAAGACCCAAAGGGGCTGGGGTGGGGGGGGGGTGATGGGGTAGCCATGCCATTTTTCTCAAGGATTTTCAGCCATATGGCGGCCAGGACAAGACATGACATTAAAGCCGCAAGTGGTTTTAAATGGCTTCTTTTTTTCCTTTACAAATGTCATTTTGTGCAAGGACAGTTCTAAACACGGGAAACACATGCCACTTCACAGGCATACTTTAGACACCCCCCAGGTACCATATTTAAAGGAAAATTTCACTTTTTTTTTTTCACTTTATGCATCATTAAAATGACTGCTCCCGAAAAAACTTTAGTTTTTAAAATTTCTTTTTGCATTGATATATGTCCCCTGGGGCAGGACCCGGGTCCCCAAACCTGTTTTATAACATTAACATGCATATTGGCCGTTGTAATTAGCAATTTTGATTTCGAACGTTCGCGTCCATTATAACGAATAGGGTTCGAAAATTCGCGCGAACTTTCGGTCCGTTCGAAGGTTCTGGTGCGAACCGAACCCGGGGGTGTTCGGCTCATCCCTATTCAGAGGCATTTGAAATGCCAAATGCCTATAAACACGGTAACTCGCATTTAGCTGCATTTCGTTTCAGGCGTTTTTAATGGACATACATTTTTGACTTTAAAAAAAAAAAAATGTTTCTAGACGCAAACGTGGCATGTAAATGTGGTAAAACTGATGTTTTTAAACATCGGTTACTATCTGTCAAGTTAAAGCGTACAGGAGAGGTTTCAAAACGTCCCGTGTGCATTAAGCCTTATTGAACAAACTGAAGTTAAAAGCTGATTGGTTACCATGCATAGCTGCATCAGTTTTAGTAAGGCAACCTCATAGTAACATTGTTAGATTTGGGTTTACCACAGTCAAATTTGTAAACCCTTTGCACATTGTACAAAAGGCAAATTGACTATTCACTTTACTGTGGAATTTTTTCTTAGTTTAGTAAGGAATATAAAAGAAACTAAATTTTTCCTTGCACGTGATTGGATGATGGAAGTCAGCAGAGCTTCACCTCATTCATTAAGCTAAGTGAGGATCACCCCTTGAAAATTGAACAGCCTATTTATAATTACAGATATTTACACCAACAATTTACACAGCGCTTTATATATCGTACATTAGATATGAGCCAAACGGGAAACTCCACTTTCATTGGAATATATTGCAAAAAAAAATAATTATAGCATATATAATTGCAATAATTGTGATAGAACATAAAATTTTACCTTTACTTTTCAATCTGCAGTGCTGTAATTTTCTGTAAAATTCAAAGAAATATGGCTACCTGAAAGCATTCTATACACATATGATACAGAACACCCCTCAGAAACTGCTTGTGTGA
Organism: Rana muscosa; assembly: GCA_029206835.1. NCBI lineage: Eukaryota > Metazoa > Chordata > Amphibia > Anura > Ranidae > Rana > Rana muscosa. Next base: position 728,043,121 of record CM055118.1, read on the forward strand.
TTGGTTCAGTGATTTTTTTTTTTCCCCAGAAGTTTGTACTAAGATATAAATTTGATTTTGGACATCTGCAACAAACATTTCAGTTTTGTTGATGCTTCCAAGGCGTTATTCACTTTCCTTATTAGAACTCTGTAAGTGCAGTAGCTGGTCACCAATTAAAAAAATTACTCCTGTTCAAATTCACTTTGTACATGGACACAGACAAATGTATCTACAACCAAGGGTGATAGGTTTTTTTTTCCTGTGGGGCCGCATATTTGCGTATCTCCTTTTGTGGTGGGAGCGCGCCACAGTATTCAGTCACTGTGAAGCCAGTCCCCATGTTTTCTCTCTCTGTGAATGGAGGAGAGAGATACGTGCACAGAGAGGAAAAAAAGTGTTAAAAAAAATAATACATACATGATACTGGATTAAGCTTTGATCTAGGTCAGGGGTCTCCAAACCCCGGCCCGCGGGCCACATCCGGCCTGCAGGTGTGTTTTGTCCAGCCCCCAGCTTGCCCAGACTCTGCCAACACAGCACTGCCGATCTGTGACAGCGCCGCGGAGTGACTTTAGGGAGCGGCAGTCGGCAAATAAGAGCTGCAGGGAGACTCGAGGCAGCTACTGTGGCAATACCGCGATACAAAGGCCGACCGCTGCACCATCCATCCCCTCCTCTCACGGCCGCGGGCTGTCTGAGCGGTCCCAGTTAGCGGTGTTCGGCACTTCTCATAGAATGCCTGACGTCACACAGGTACAGACGAGTGAAGCCGCCTCCCCCTCCTCTCTGTTTATGTGTACAGAGGGGGAGGGGACCTTCTGTACATGTGCCGCCGCCGCTCTGATCTGAGGTACTGAATTGGGAGGGGGGTTTGCACTGGGGGAGGGGGGTTTGCACTTAGAGGTGTCTGCACTGGGGGGTTGCACTGATGGGGTCTCTGCATTGAGGGGGGTCTCTGCACTGAGGGGGGTCTCTGCCCTGAGGGGGGTTTGCACTGAGGGGGGTGTCTGCACTGAAGGGGGGGGTGTGAACTGAAGGGGGTCTGCACTGAAGGGGGTCCAGAGCTGTGGGGGGCTGTATAATGTAAAGGGGTCCAGAGGTGCAGGGTTCTGTGTAATGTAAAGGGGTCCAGAGGTGCAGAGGGCTGTGTAATGTAAAGGGGTCCAGAGGTGCAGGGGGCTGTGTAATGTAAAGGGGTCCAGAGGGCTGTGTAATGTAAAGGGCTGCAGGGGGCTGTGTAATGTAAAGGGGTCCAGAGGTGCAGGGTGCTGTGTAATGTAAAGGGGTCCAGAGGTGCTGCATAACGTAAAGGGGTGCAGGGTGCTGTATTGAAGTATGCAGGGGGCACGGTGGGTTGTTTTTACATTTTAACGTGGGGGGTGCCAGATATTGGATCCGCCCCGGGTGCCAAATGCTCTAGGTATGCCCCTGAGCTGCTGTTATTGGCAGTGTATGTCTGGCAGGTCCAGGACAAAAAGCTGTTCCCCGCACACTGTCCCGTGCTGCCAGAGGATTGGCTGCTGTGCTGAGCTGAGGATTGGCTGCTAGGAGGTAACTTCATCAGCGTGGCACCTCCCGGCTTCCCGCCCGCTGTTTACATTAGGAATCCTTCCACCTTACAGCCTCCATGTGTAGCAGTGGGCGGGAGTCGGGAGGTGCAGGAGAGCTGAAGTCGCCTCCTACAGTGAAGAAGTCGGGTTGTGCAGGCAAGCGTCAAATGGGCATAAATCTGCACACATACATGTACAGGAGACTCTGCTGGGGACATCTATGCTGGGGACACTGATAATGGGGACATCTATGCTGGGGACACTGATAATGTGGACATCTATACTGGGGACACTGATGATGGGGAAATCTCTGCTGGGGACACTGATAATGGGGAAATCTATGTTGGGGACACTGATAATGGGGGGAACTCTGCTGGGGACACTGATAATGGGGGGGAAACTCTGCTGGAGACACTGATGATGGGAAAACTATGTTGGGGACACTGATATGGGGGACAAATATGCTGGGGACACTGATGATGGCAAAACTATGCTGGGGACACTGATGATGGGGAGACTGATGGGGACACTGATGATGGGGAGACTCTGATGGGGGACACTGATATTGGGGAAACTCTGATGGGAACACAGACGTGCAGACGTTTTCGGCCCCTGAATACTTGTAAAATCTACAATGTGGCCCTTGTGTTGAAAAGTTTTGAGACCCCTGATCTAGGTTAATGCCAGGGTTAGTGTTTGGGTCAAAGGTCGGGGTCTGTTTTTTTTTTTAACCACTTCTCTACTGTGCACGAAAACCCCCTTCCTGCCCAAGCCATTTTTCAGCTTTCAGCGCTGTCACACTTTGAATGACAATTGCGCGGTCGTGCGACGTGGCTCCCAAACGAAATTTGTGTCCTTTTTTTCCCACAAATAGAGCTTTCTTTTGGTGGTATTTGATCACCTCTGCGGTTTTTATTTTTTGCGCTATAAACAAAAGAAGAGCATCCAGTTTGAAAAAAAAACACTATTTTTTACTTTTTGCTATAATAAATACACATTTTTTTTTTTTAAATAAAATTTTCCTCAGTTTAGGCCGATACATATTCTTCTACATATTTTTGGTAAAAAAAAAAAATCGCAATAAGCGCGTATTGATTGGTTTGCGCAAAAGTTATAGCGTGTACAAAATAGGGGATAGATTTATAGCATTTTTATTTTTTTATTTTTTTATTAGTAATGGCGGCGATCTGTGATTTTTTATTGTGACTGCGATATTGCGGCGGACACATCGGACACTTTTGACACATTTTTGGGACCATTCACGTTTATACAGCGATCCCTGCTATAAAAATGCATTGATTACTGTATAAATGTGATTGGCAGGGAAGGGGTTAACCACTAGGGGGCGGGAAGGGGTTAAATATGTTCCCTCAATGTGTTCTTACTGTGGGGGGAGGTGACTGACTGGGGGAGGTGACCGATGGTTGTCCCTATGTACAAGGGACACACCATCGGTCCCCTCTCCCTCACAGGACGTGGATCTCTGTGTTTACACACAGAGATCCACTTTCCTGCTCGTTTCCCGGGCAATCGCGGGTGCCCGGCGGCAATCGCGGCCGCCGGGCACGCGCACCGGGGCCTTGTGAACGCGGCGGGCGAGCGCGCGCCTCCTAGCTCGTTTTTAAAGGGAGGACGTCATATGACGTCCTCCCAGAACGAGAGTATCCTCCGCCCGCCGTCAATTGACTGTGGGCGGGGGACAAGTGGTTAACAGGATATTTAGTTTTTTTTAATTAGTGGCAGTGTGTTCTAGGTAGGATTTAAAAAAAAAAAAAGAAATGTGCACTGTTGCTTCTGGGCTGTACTACGGGTACATACAACAACTAACATACACATATGTGGTATCACTGCAATCGTTGGGAGCAGGAGAGTTTGTTTTGGGCTGTTCTTTGGTGGAAGGCTATGGTAGTAGCAGGAAATATACAGCTACATTTAAAAAATAATAATATTTTTTTTACTATTTTGGGACAGTTTCTCTTTAAGAAAAATTCAGAAACAAAAATTCAATATATTTCAGATTTCCAATCCTTGAGGGCAAGTTAAGACATGTGGCCAGGGGGACAATCAAAGCAGGCAGTTGAGCTGAGGTTTTACCACCCACCTAAACAAGGACATGCAGTTGCTCAGGGCTGTACACTTACCAAAGCTTGAATACACATGAAAAATGCTTCACATACACTTCTAAAACTCTCATACTTGTGCGCAAAAACACTCAAAGAAAATGCCTGAAAATTGCTCTGCTAGGATATTAATGTAGCCTTAAGCTCTGTACACAGTGGCTGAATATCGGCCCGAAATCAGCCGGCCCATGTGTACAGAACCTTGTTTGACAGAACGACTGGCAGTCCATCAGTGCTCTCAGCCAATGGCTGCGAGTGCTCACCAGTGTGTTCTGGGGGGGGCATCCCCCTGTCAGAACACAATAGCACAGAGGGGAGATCGCTGTACTAATATCAAATAGTAAAGAGACCTCCTTGCAAGCTGCTCAGTTTGGACTAAACAAAAGAAAAACTTACTGTGTATTAGGCTTAAAGCCCTGTACACACGATCGGATATCCTATGGATTCTAATCCGATGATGTTTTGTCCATCGGAAATCTGATGAAGCTGACTTCCATCAGTCTTGCCTACACACCATCAGTCAAAAAACCGACCGTCCCAAACGCGGTGACGTAAAACACTCCGATGAGCCGAGAAAAAGGAAGTTCAATGCTTCTGAGCATGCGTTGACTTGATTCTGAGCATGCGTGGGTTTTTTATCTGATGGACTTGCCCACAGACGATCGGAATTTGCTATCGGTTTTTTTATCCATCGCATAATTTTAAAACATGGAAAAAAGACCGATGGGTCCCATACACGATCGGTTTGTCTGATGAAAACAATCCATCAGACGGTTTTCATCAGTTAAACCGATCGTGTGTACGGGGCTTTAGACATTTTTTCCCTTATTTTCACCTGATGATCCAGCCAGTAATATACTTCTTGTTGTAGGGTGTCTCCATTCTGGATGAAGGAACAATTGAAAGACATTTGGACAGCAGCATTGTCAAACTTGGGAGAGGATAGGTGCACTAGGAAATTTAGATGGACTTGACTAACCAATTAACCATTTGAGGACCACTGCATGACGATATACGTCGACAGAATGTCACGGCTGGGCACAAGGACGTACAGGTATGTCCCCTTTAAGATCCCAGCCATGGGTCGCGGGGGCGCGCCGCCGGCGATGCGGTCGCGACCCGGTCCTGAGCTCCGTGACCGGACCCGATCGCCGCCAGTGTCCCACGATCGGGTCACAGAGCTGAAGAACGGGGAGAGGTGAGTGTAAACAAACCTTTTCCCCGTTCTTCTCTATGACATGTCAGTGATCGTCCGTTCCCTGTCATCGGAACAGACGATCAGTAACGTGTAGCCACGCCCCCTACAGTAAGTATCACTTCCTAGGGAACACTTAACCCCTCCAGTGCTATTTTCACAGTAATCAGTGCATTTTTATAGCACTGATCGCTGTAAAAAGGACAATGGCCCCAAAATGGTGTCAAAAGTGTCCGATGTGTCCGCCATAATGTCGCAGTCACGATAAAAATCGCTGATCACCACCATAACTAGTAAATAAAAAATTATTATTAAAAATGCCATAAAACAGTCCCATATTTTGTAGAAGCTATAACTTTTGCGCAAACCAATCAATAACCAATCAATAAACGCCTATTAAGATTTTTTTTAACCAAAAATATGTAGAAATACGTATCGGACTAAACCGTGGAAAAAATATGTTTTTTTTTATATTTTTGGGGATATTTATTATAGCAAAAAGTAAAAAATATGTAATTTTTTTCAAAATTGTCGCTCTATTTTTGTTTATAGCGCAAAAAATAAAAACCACAGAGTCGATCAAATACCACCAAAAGACGCCAATTTTGTTTGGTAGCCACGTTGCACGACCGCGCAATTGTCAGTTAAAGCGATGCAGTGGCGAATCGCAAAAAGTGGCCTGGTCCTTTAGCTGCATAATGGTCCGGGGCTGAAGTGGTTAAAGCCAAACGCCAGCTAACACTTTTTAAATGGTTACAGAGGTTTGCTTTTCTTTTGTGATAAAGGTTTTGCTTAATGACTAAAAGCTGACAATTTTAATTACCTCTGTCAGTGGTAAATAGTATATCTTAACCCTTTAACTGACACTTTTGCTGGAAAGCTTGGTGTGTCAAAGCGGAACTGAAAGCAAGAAATATGCTTAAATGGCACTGGCATCTTCTCCTCAGCTTCTTCCAAGTGCTAGTATTTTCCCATCTTGAATGCTGTGTGGATTGACATCGCTCCCATTCATGCGTGGTTGTGATTCATTCCACCATGCTGGCACTCTGCCAAAATGAAAACGAAACTGTGCATTCTGCAGAGGATTGCGAACAGGCAGGTACAATTATTTTATTGCTGAAGAGATTGCATGTCACTTTTGCAATTATTAAGTGCCTGCCTGTTTTTTTGTTTTGTGCATTTAGTTCCACTTTAAAGGAAATTGAAAAATAATCAACAGGTGAAACAAAGGGAATAAGCCTAAAAAATAAATATAATGCAACCACAGTATTTAAGAATTGGTAAGCTGCACAATGCCTACAGCTACAAAGGTCAGTGGGGGCTGTTTTCAAGGCCGCTTTCCAAGAATATGTAAATATTTCAGTGGCTATAATGTGACCAAAGATCTATTTTAAAGTTAACTTTATGTTTATGAATGTAAATTTTGTGTTTTTTTTTTTTTTTTTTTAAGAATAAATGCACATTTTCTTGCAAAAAAATGTGCATTTATTTATTTTGTTTTGAAAGTTGTAAAGCATTGCACCAATGATCAGCAGATCGCTGGTGCCATGCAGGTCTCCTTAAAATCGGATGGAAGATGTAACATGTTCCCAAAAGGTAAACTTATCCTTTAAAGAGCATTTCCAGGCAGTAAGCTTTTCCAGCACACTATATATATTAATACATTTATAGTGTGCTGGAAAAGCTTACTGCCTAGAAATGCTCTTTAAAGGATAAGTTTTCCTTTTGGGAACATGTTACATCATCCATCCGATTTTAAGGAGACCTGCATGGCACCAGCGATCTGCTGATCAATTGGTGCAATGCTTTACAATTTTCAAAATAAAAGAAATAAATGCACATTTTTTGCAAGAAAATGTGCATTTATTCTTTTTTTTTTCTAAAACATGAACATAGACTTTAGTTGAGTTAAGTTGTATATTCAGGTTAATATGAGGATTGCTCCATTCAGATTCAAGTAAACCCTAGAACAAAAATGTATTTGTATTACAGCTTAGCAGTCCTTGGATGTGGTGGCTGCGCATAAGTTTTGTACCACAGCCATTGTTTTGTGATGGGCACTCCTAGATAAGGTGACCAGATTTTTAAAATGAAATTCGGGGACATATTTTTTTTTTACTAGTAATGGGGGCAATCAGCGACTCTCTGCCCGTCGCAGCCACCGCCCGCCTCACAGCCTCTCAAGTCTCACTCTCCAAACCCCGGCTACTACTGGGTGGGGAGCGGAGGAAGATCACTCCGCCAGGGAAGGCAAGAAGATAAGCAGACAGGCGGCTGGCGGGACTTAAGCCAAGGCAGAAGAACATGCGAGCGGAGCTGGATGGGCATGCACCCGAAACTGAGGAAATATTCCCTCCACTCCGACCAGCACATGATCATCAGAAAGGGACACAGATAATGGAAAAAAATACACCCCCCTAAGCTAGGAGCGGCAGAGCGGGGGAGGGGGGGTGTAATTCAGATTTTTTTTTTTTATTCTGCACTGACTGTCTTTGAAATTGCCTCAGCCCGTGTTCAAATCCAATCCGGGGACAAAACCGGGGACAGACTTGGTCCGGGAACAGTGTCCTCAATCCGGGGGACTGTCCCCGGAAACCGGGGATGTCTGGTCACCCTACCCTAGGATGGTGATTGCACTCTCACCAGCAGATCTGAGTTAATGTTTAAAGTAGGGGTGATACCATGACCAGGAAATGTCTCTGACATTTAGATTTCGTTAAAGGACCAGCTCCCAGTGGCAGGAAAGAGTTAAGGTATACAGTACCTAAAAGAATGCAGCACTAAGCACTTCATAAACTTGCAAGGCTAGTCCCGCTGGCCTATCAAGTGGGATAGGGTTCATTTGAGTGGCATATTAGAAGAAAGTCAAAGAAATTTTGTAGAAATGTAGGTGTTAGCATTTAATCTATGTTTAAGAAGAGGGACATGTTAAGTATGAAGGTTACAACTTTTAGGGATATTTGGGAATGCACGAGTGTGTACAGAGGAGGTTAGGGTTTTTCCTGCCACGTAAAGGGCACCAAAATGTCTACTGCTGGGTTTTGGGCAAGTAAAAGTACCATACTGGATGAAGGGAAATTAATAACATCAGGGCTGGGACAAGGGTGCGGGTGCAGGAGGGGTGACCTCGGGTGCATTGGCCTCCTGCGGGGGGAGGGCTGGGTGGTGGGCACTACATGGTGAGTTTAGTCCACTATAGGGTGACAGGAGTAGTGACAGCAACATCACTACTCTTGTCAATTTAGCACTGGAAGTGGCAAGCCTAATCCGGAGTGCAGGAGAGAGATGGATGCCCCTCCCTCCTGCCATTGCCGTGTTCCAGGAGAGAGGAGTTAAAGCGGAGTTACACCCAAAAATGGAACTTTCGCTTTTCGGGACCCTCCCCCCCTCCAGTGTCACATTTGGCACCTTTCAGGGGGGAGGGGGGTGCAGATACCTAAGACAGGTATTTGCACCCACTTCCAGGAACAGACTCGTGCGGGAGTCACGCCCCTACCCGCAAACCTGCTGTCTTCTGGGAAACACACTGTTGCCAGGAGAGAGCGGGGAACCAGTGACGGCGCGCCGCGCTACTCACGCATGCGCAGTAGGGAACCAGGCAGTGAAGCCGCAACGCTTCACTTCCCGATTCCCTCACCGAGGATGGCGGCGGGTGCAGCCGAGGGACAAGCGATTGCTCGGCCTCGGCTGCCGACATCGCGGGCGCGCTGGACAGGTAAGTGTCCATATTTTAAAAGTCAGCAGCTGCAGTGTTTGTAGCTGCTGGCTCTTAAAAAAAAAATTTTGGCGGAACCTCCACTTTAGCACAGAAACACTCAACAAGGATATCTAATCTACCTAAAGGGAGAAGGAAGGCAGGAAGACTGTAAAATGATCAGTATAAAAATGTATCTGATGGCCATAACATAGTTCTTTGTTATGAGTCCCTAAATATCATCATAACCCCTTGTCTGCTCTGAAGGGGCACTCATTTGGTATGTGTTTATGGTACATATAGTTTGAATTTTAGGATCTGTTTGTAAGGTCTTTGTTTGCTATGATCTCAGTTCCCTGCATCCCCTTACCTGGCCTGACCACCATGATATTGCTATGAACTGCTCCTCTTTGATTCTGTTCTTTGGAAGGAGTTCCCCACATATATATATATATATATATTTGTAGCGGTCCTCCCCCAGCTTCTCCCCTCTCTTCACGGCTGGTTTTACTCATCTAGGGGTATCTGGGAGAAGGGGGAAAGATGCACACCACCAGCTCGGCTCTCTGATGTAGGATGCAGAGATATAAGCTAAAGCGTTTACCTTCGGGTCTGCGTTTTAGGCCGGAGCCTCAGCTTCCTCTGTGGAGGATGATTGCCACTGTCACTGACAGGGACACTTAGCTTCCAGTAACACGAGTTCCACACCAAGAAATGTCCAACACTGTTTTATTGCCTTGAAACTGGTTGACTTTTAAAAGAACAGACAAGGTGTAGGGAAGAGTAGGTCCAGGCACAACACAATGAATAAAGTTTCTCCTGTTCCGTTTAGTGCAAACAGGCTTGACGCACAGTCGCTGCCACCGACTGTGAATTTGGTCACTGACCTGGGTGAACGTTGAGGCCCCTGCCACAGGCCTAGGATGAGGCCTGCCACTGACCTGAGGAAGATGGGTCTCTGCCACAGACCATGAGAACATGAAATACCTTCTTTAGAACAAACAACCCCTGTCAGAGGAAGACATCCATCCGGACGGTCACCAGAGGCCCCAGCAAATGCTGCGCTGGCTCTACGGGGAGGTCACGTCTCCGGTCCCTTACACTCAGGATTCAGGCACCCAATACCGGGGGCACCTTAGGAATGCTTCACCCTTGCGGGACCCAGTCGAAGGTGCTGGGCCCCAGGCCTCCTGGTAAAGTACCTCACCCCAGGCTGAAGGTGCCTGGGATGGAACTCGACTCCACGTGCCCAGGCCAAGGGCGCCTGGGCACAGACGAACCGCAGCAGCCCCCAGGCCGAAGGTGCCTGGGGAATGGACCTCATGCGCAAGATGTCTGCCCCCTTTTATATCCTCTCCCAGCAGGCACAGCGGGTTCCCCGCCCCGCCGTACTACTGCCGTGAGAGGACAAAAAGGGCACGGCTCTACAATGGCAGTTCAACCCCGGTCCCAGGTGACAGCGCCACCCAGGGACCGCAGGGAACATGACACCATTCATACCTCCCACACTCCAAAGTGTCCATAAATCCCTAAAATCAATGTATCTGGGCCATCTATGGCCCAGATACACCCCACTAAATTTGACACCCGCTACATATTTATATAACAAATATACATTATTAAAAAAGGTAAATTCACCCAATACCTATATTTTATGTTTTGGTAAATACTGAAGAGTAAACCAAATTTATATATATATATATATATTTCTCTGGGATTCTATCAAAATTTTCATTCATTTTATATTACGAAGCAATAGGAAGAGCTGGAACACACAAAAGGACATACAAACTCCTAGGAACATTTTGGAAAAAAATGGCACCGGAATGCCAGTTTTAGAGTACTAAAGTTAACCACTTCCCACCTGGGCCAATTCTGGAACTTCGCTCCTACATGTAAAAATCATATTTTTTTTTGCTAGAAAATTACACCCCCAAACATTATATGTGTTTTTTTTAGCAGAGACCCTAGAGAATACAATGGCGGTCATTGCATTTTATCTCGCACAGTATTTGCGCAGCAATTGTTCAAACACGTTTTAAAAAAAAAAAAAAAAAACAGTTTCATGCTTAAAAAAAAAAAAAACATTAAAATTAGCCCAATTTTTTTGCATAATGTGAAAGATGATGTTACGCTGAGTAAATAGATACCTAACATGTCACCCTTCAAAATTGCACACACTCGTGGAATGGCGCCAAACTTCGGTACTTAAAAATCCCCATAGGAATAGGTGACGCTTGAATTTTTTTACTGGTTACATGTTTTGAGTTACAGAGGAGGTCTAGGGCTAGAATTATTGTTCTTGCTCTAACGTTCGCGGTGATACCTCACATGTGTGGTTTGAACACCGTTTTCAAATGTAGGCGGGACTTACATATGCGTTCACTTCTGCGTGCGAGCTACCGGGGACAGGGACACTTAAAAAAAAAAAAAATTTGTTATTGTTAATTCCATTTTAAACTTTTTTACTTTGACACTTAAAAAAGAAATAAAAATTTGATCACTTTTTTCCTATTACAAGGAATGTAAACATCCCTTGTAATAGGAATAAGCATGACCGGTCCTCTTTACAGTGAGATATGGGGTCAATAAGACCCCACATCTCACCTCTAGGCTGGGAAGGCTGAAATCACCCAAAAAAACAATCACGGCTTCCCAGCCGAGGCGGCACAGTTTTTTTGAATGCAGGAGCCGGGCGTGATGTCATAACATCGTGCCCGGCCTCCGAACGTTCATTGAGACTCCGGCAACCATCTGGTCCGCCGGAAATCTCTATAGTAGGCATCTGGGGCCGGCGAATCTGTTCCCCGACTCACCAATCGCAGCGGTGAGTCGGTAGATGTCCCCTCTCGCCGCCTGTAAGAACGATCAAGCGGTGGAACAGCCGCTATGATCGTTCTTACGGTGCACAGAATTGCCGGGTCTAAAATATAATATCTGAATGATGCCTGTAGCTGCAGGCATCATTCAGATATCCCTGCTCAAAGTCAAGGACGTCTATAAACGTACTTTGGGCAGGAAGTGGTTAAACAAGAGTTCAGGGGCTGACTAGCCCACTAGGTTTTGGGTAAAACTGGGATATCACTCTTAGGTGGTGGACTAACCTATTAACCAGAGGTAACCATTAAACAGAGGTATTTTACACCTGGTGCACAGAGCAATATGCATATTTTCCCTAATGTGTCTGGATTTCAACATTAATAAGGCCAGCCATAGACATACCAAATTTCTTTCCTGAAACCACACGAGGTGGGGGGTCGGTGGAGGAAGCCATCTCTGCACAGAGAACACAGTGATTATTACTAGCGGACATAGCAGCCATCAGAAATAATCACATAAAAAATCCAGCAGGCTGGTTGTACCCAAGTTGATAGATTTAACTTGGGTACATTCAGCCTGCCCATACAGGGTTTGAATCTCAGACAGTTTCTGCTGAACTGGCTAAGATTGAAATCATTTATGGCCGGCTTGACTTCTAAATCCTTTTTCTTTTTTTTTAATTCACACATTTTTTTTCTCTATATTATCTCATAAGGGACTACTTTATTATAACAGCAGATATTCATGTAGAAACTATGTTTTATTAGTTACATAGCTAGGTTGAAAAAAAATTAAATCTATATGCAACCATATCAAAATAAATAAATAATTATGAATGACTGCTCAGAGGGAAAAATTATTCTAAAATGTAGGTACTCACATCTTAAATATCATAGAGAAGACATTGGATAGAGTGGAACAGCAGAGTTTTGCTTGGTCATGTCAAAGGACATTACAAGGTTTTGTTAAAATCAATTTTTTTGTATTTGCATACAAATTACAATATATAAAACAGTCCGTCAGGACAAGAGAAATACAAAATAGATCACTCTTGATGGTTCCTACACCTCCCACCAAGGGAGCCATTTCTACCTGAGAAGCTACTCCAAGGGGTGTTGGTGTAGGCCGTCAGGCTCTCAACATGTTTCGCGGTTGCCCACTTCTTCAGGAGAATATAGAGGGGATAAACACAAATATAGAACATAAATATATATACAAGATAATCATAGCAAATGCATGCCATACAATTCTTTTAGAATACATTATTGGAGTAATGTGGGGGCACTCACCCCACAATTCAAGCATAGCTGGCAAACAACCACAGAAGGGCATCAAGGAAAAGGACCCAGGGCGAGCATGGGAGCAGATATACCAGAGCCAGTGGAACTTCTCTTTAGTATCAATAGATTTTTATTAATTTTGCCAATGGACATAACAACATAGTTACAGCGTTACTCATACAAAAGAAACTGCGATTGCTGGTTACTACAATAGATATGTTTACATAACGCAACATATGTGGAGATAATGACTCGAATGCTAAGAGACATCTCAAATCATTCTACAAAAGTACCATTCTCAAGGCAACAAGATATAAGCAGAAACAAAACATTATTAAGCAAAGAACAAAGAACAAAAGAAATAGGACAAAACAAAAAAAAAATATATATTTGGAACTTAGAACTTTGCCAAGTCCAATTAAGCACTTTTCCTAAACCCCGTTTGGACCTAATATATTTAACGATCCTACCATGAAGGAATGTCAGTCAGTATCGGGAGCCTTGGGTAATGAACCAATCAGTCCAGGGACGCCAGGTAGGCAATCTGGACTGATACATCCCTTGGGAAGCCGCGAACATCAATTCATAGTTAATGTGCAGATCAGTTGTTCTGATTACATCCATGAGGCTTGGTGTCAGTGAGCTCCGCCACTTTCTAACAATGTTCAGTCTTGCGCTCATAAGTATATGGGAGACGACATGTCTAATGTTTGAAGGGATTACCTCTATCCCTACCGACAGAACCGCCAGGCCTGGGGTCAAGACAGTAGAAGTGCGTGTAATCTGTCTTATGAGGTCAGAGGTCAGGGCCCAGAAAGTTGTCAATGCTGGGCAAGCCCATAAAATGTGGATCAAAGAGCCTCTGAGGCCACAATTTCTCCAGCATAGGGGGGACGAGTTGGCTACAAATCCCGCCAACCTCGTGGGTGTCAGGTACCATCTCAGGAGAATCTTGTGATGTAGTTCCCATAAGTTTACACACTTAGTGGAGGCAAATGTTACCCTAAGGGAGCGCTGCCATTGTTCTGTTGAGTACTGGGATGACAGATCCAGCTCCCAGGTGGACATGGAAGGAGTTTTATGGAAGTCAGTTTTCTGATTCAAGTAATTATAAAAATAAGATATACCCCTGATAGAGGTATTCGGTTTAGAAAAATAAAGGAAACTTCTAATTGGTATAGAAATGGATCTATGGGGAGTGGATGTAAAGAAATGTGCTATTTGTTTGTAAGTGTATATCTCTTTAGTGTCTAGACCAAATTCTATCTGGAGCGTCCTGAAGGTTTTAAGAGTAGGGCCAATAATTAGGTCTTCCATGGTGGCGATGCCCTTCATTTTCCAAGGGTTTATATGTAAGTCAGGTATAAATAGTTGTAGACTAGAGATAGGAAGCGATAAATCCTTAGTTAAGGAATGCGAGGAGGGGCTGTCTAGGAATACCTTCCAGGCTCGAAGAGTAGCTTGCATTGTGGGCGAACTATTGGTTAATTTAAGTGGATGCAGGGTGCTTGTCAGGAGAAGGTCATATGTGTTGTTGTTAATGCATTGCTTTTCTTCCAATTCCATCCACCTGGGCGCAGGATCGTGCCTAAACCATTGTCTAGCCTGAGCAAGAATAGCTGCAATGTAATAGTCCCTTAGTACAACATGGCCCATCCCTCCGGCTTTCTGCGATTTGATTAATTTCTGGAAAGCACACCTTATCTTTTTACCTTGCCATAGAAATGCATTAAGTGTGGATTGTGCCTTCTTAAAAAAAACCTCCGGGACCGGAATCGGTAAAGCTCTGAAGAGATATAGAAATTGTGGCAGTATCACCATCTTGAAGGCTGCCAACCTCCCTGACCAAGATAATTCTGTTCTGGACAGGTTACGGAGTCTAGGCTCTAGGCCCTTGAGAAATGGCGTGTAATTTGCTTCTACCAGTTGGGAGGAGTGTTCTGTTAACATTATACCTAGATATTTAATACCCTTGGGACTCCAGTCATATGGAATTGACTCCTGAATTTTGCTTTTAACTTTACTACTAATTCCCAGTCCAAGAATTTGAGATTTATTCTCATTAACTTTGTAGTATGATACTCGATTAAACAGTGCAAGAGCCTCATAAGCTGCTGCCAGGGAAGTCTCCACTTCGGATAAGATCATAATAACATCATCCGCAAAAAGGCTGATGACGTGTTCTGACCCTCCTATAGAGAAGCCTTTAATTTGGGGATGGGATCTGACATATGTTGCTAGTGGTTCTATCAATAGGTTGAAGATTAAAGGGGATAACGGACACCCCTGGCGAGTGCCATTAGTTATAAGAAAGGGGGAGGAAAGTATTCCAGATAAGTAAACCCTAGCCGAGGGTTTTGAGTATAAGGCCAAAATGGCCGACACAATATGACCATCAAATCCAAATTTCTGCAATACTTTAGCCATGTATAGCCAGTGTATACGGTCGAAGGCCTTCTCCGAGGCCAAAGTAAGGAGCAGTGAAGGCCTTCTCCCCACCTCAGCCATATGTATAATGTTGATTAGCCTCCTAGTGGTGTCAGATGTTTGCCTATTCTTGGTGAAACCTGTTTGGTCTGGATGGATTAAAGTGGGAAGGATATCCACCAACCGGTTCGCTATCAATTTAGCGTATACCTTTAAATCCACATTTAACAGGGAAATCGGCCTAAAGTTTGCTGGGGAATCAGGAGACTTCCCCGATTTCGGTACTGTTACTACCAGGGCCTCCAGCATCTCAGGAGGGAAAGAGGCAGATGCAGCGGCCTCGTCAAACACCAGTTTCATATGTGGCGATAAAATGTCTTTGTAGATTTTATAGTATTGGCTACAAAACCCATCAGGACCCGGAGATTTATTCATGGGTAAGGAGTCAACAATTTTTTGAATCTCCGGTACCGTGAACTGGGCGTTAAGGAATGTTAACTGGTCAGGAGTTAAATTAGGCATCGACAATAGAGATAGGAAACTATTAATACCCTCAGTTGTCGGTTGATGGGTCTCAGGGTCCTTTTTTAAATTATATAGAGACTCATAATATGAGCTAAAGGCATCCGCTATTTGTTGAGGATGAAAAAGTTTCTGCTTCGTTACTGGGTGAACAAGAAATGGGATTTTTGTCTTGTTTCTGTGGGTTCTAATATTTTGCGCTAATAATTTCCCCGACTTATTCCCATTAGCATAATACGTCATTTTCATTCGTTTGCTAGCCCTCTCAAAATGTTCTAATAGTAAGATACGAAGTTCGCTACGACGTTTTGATAGTTTTGTGGATAGTAAGGGGGAGGGATTAAGTTTATTTTGTCTTTCCAAGGTAGAGATTTCATGGGTAATGTCATTAAGCTGCTTCTGCCTCTGCCTCTTGACCCTAGCTCCCAGCTGGATACATATCCCTCTTATGAACGCTTTGTGAGCATTCCATATCACAAAAGGGTCCCTCACCGACCCCACATTGTTAGCAAAAAATTCTGACAGATGGGCCTTAATAGCCCTGGCGTGTTCCTCCTTTTGGAGAAGAAAGGAGTTCATTCTCCATATCGGCCTCCCATTAATAGATGTCGGGTTCGCCAAGGATAGAACTACAGACGCGTGGTCTGACCACGTGATATTGTTGATTGAAACCCTGGAGGACACTAATAGGGCCTGCTGGTCCACTAAAAATAAATTGATTCTGGAGTAAGTCATATGGGGCGCAGAAAAAAAGGTGAAATCACGTTCATTGTCATGGAAGCAACGCCAGGCATCAAACAAATTATGAGATATAATAGAAGGCATAAGGGAGGGCAGAACTCTCTTAGACCTGGATGTGGTATCTAAGGAGGGATCAGGTGTGATGTTGAAATCTCCACAGACCACCAGAAGGCCTCTTTTTATACGTTCTACCTTTTTCAGTAATTTGTTGAAGAATTTAATTTGATGGGTATTTGGTGAATAAGCATTCACGATGGTGTATGTGGAAGAGTTCAAGTCACAAGTTATAATGAGGAATCTGCCCAAAGGATCACACAAAATCTCATGCAGTTTAAATGTTACAGTGTCTCTAATAGCTATTTGTACCCCCTTGGATTTTGACTCTGCGTTGGCAAAAAATACATGGGGGAAGCTTTTATGGGAACACCTGGGTGGCTTAGAGATCAGGAAGTGAGTCTCCTGGGCACATATTATGTCACATTGCTGTGAGAGTGCCTCCTTCCACAACGAACTGCGCTTTGCTGGATGGTTCAGTCCCTTAGCATTAATGGAAATAATATTCAGAGCCATCTAGCTGGATGAGCCTGGTGAAGTAGCTTGCCGTGTGAAGTGTAGCAGTGACTCGGGGTGTCAGACCCAGTCCCCACCGCCTCTGCGGGCAGTAACTACGGGGGCGCCCCCATATGCCGATAGAGATGGGATACTCACTAAGCATGGATGTAGAAACCGTCATACGAAGAGAGTGTGGTGCAAGAGGACCTCTTCTCTTCTCCCTTATGTCCATACCGGATATTTGCGCAGGTTTAGGACTTCGTTGAGGTCTTTTAATCTGAAAGACTTGGCAAAAAAAGTGGAAACCAAAAAACAGAAAAAAACATAACAGTAACCTGTGCGTCAGAAACAGACTCACTCTCTGTAGGTTAGTCTCAGAGAGCAACACAAACGGAACAGTTAAAGACAGCATAAGCTGCTAGATCAATTTAGGGGGATAAGTTCAGCCTTGGGTATCACAGGAACTTATCCATAGATCAACTACATCTGAGGAAATTTAATCATGGGATTTTGCATTCTTCCCTGTCACCTTCTTCCACTCATTTTCTATAGGGCGTGGGGTGCTGGTAGAGTGTGCATTCCCTTCTGTCTCCAGGAGAATGCCCCAATCCCGCAGCAAGGCAATTCCCTTCTCCAATGAAGTAATCGTGTGTGTGTGGTTGTCTTTCGTCACAGTAAGTTTGGTTGGATATCCCCATCTATACAGAATCTTGTGGTTTCTAAGAGCTTTGGTCACCGTGTTTAGACTCCTCCGCTGTTGAAGCGTATATTGGGAGAGATCCGAGTAGAATTGTAGGTGCTGATATTGCGCGGGGACCTGCTCCTGCTTCCTCGTGACTGACATAATAATCTCTTTAACATGGAAAAAATGGAGGCGCATTAGGACGTCCCTGGGTACGCGTTCAGATAGGTGTGCGGGCTTAGGGAGGCGGTGGATTCTGTCTATGGTGACATCCATGTCAGATAGATCGGGTACCAATGTTTTGAACAGCGTCGCAGCATATCTGTTCAGGTCCGATTGTTGAACCGTTTCGGGGACACCCCTTAATTTGAGGTTGTTCCTCCTGGATCTATCCTCCATATCTGCGAGTTTGGCTTTGATCCAGTCTATGTCCCCTTCCCTCGTTTCATCTGCATCCACTAAATCATTTATAGTCTCTGCATACTCCCCCATTTTTGTTTCTATACGGTCCACTCTGCGTTCCACTTCTTGGATTTCTCTACTGAATGTGTGCATGCATGAGGCCATATCGGACTGAATAGTGCTACGTAATGATAGCAACATGTCCTTTAACACCGTATCCAACACTGGCTGATTCATGGTAGGAAAGGATTCTATGGGCTCAGGCAGCTCCCTGGTGTCTTCCCCCGATTCAGAGGCCTGGCTGCAGGCTGGACTGGATCCGTTGCCATCCATCCTCGGCCTTGATTTAGCAGGCCTGCTGGTGGATGGGGAAGGAGGGCAGGGGCGCTGGCTAGAGGGAGAGGTGTGTTGTTTTTGCTTTTTACCTTTTCCAGATGCGATCTCTCGTGCGGAAGTGGGAGAAGGTGAGCAGGCCGCCGCGCCATCTTGCTTCCCCTCCCCTCCGGGAACCACCAGGAAGAAATCTGTGAGCCGTTTAGGCTTCTTAGCTCCTCGGCGCTTGCCTGTCATGGTCCAGGTGGTTACTCGTACCTCTCCCGGCTCTTTGAGGTGTAGTAATCCCTCAGATGTATTCGCTGAGTGCCGCTTATCGTTCCGTGATTACGGAGCTCCGGAGCTATGCGACCATCCGGTTCACTCGTCAGGCCACGCCCCGGAACTTCTCTTTAAATATAATACATATATATATATGAAATCTGTTTTATTACAAAATACATTTTATATAGAGTGTTGAAAGTAAGGGTAAAGGTTTACATACCAGCACAATACTATTTGGAACTTAAGTTGGTCCTAACTCTGGCAACAGTAGAATAAATAGATCAGTGCTGGACCTCAAGGAGTTGGAATAAAAAGATCCTTTGCCAAGGTGCATAACTCACAATATGGGTTTCTTATGTATAAGTAAAGTTGCTTGATAGTATAGCATACCTGGGGATATGTAAGGAGATGGCATAGGAATAGTATCTCTACATCACAAGAGTAGTAAAGTTCCCCCATGCATAGATACCATCGGGGATTTAGGGACAGACACAAGTAGCAGTACAACTCGCCCCAAAGCCTATGCAGCCAGTGGATGGCTAATAAAGTGTCAAGAAGGCAGAAATATGTTTGGCACTTCCTGTTTCACTCACATGCAGCCGTTTCACTTCATTCAAGTTGACATTACTAATAGATACTAGACATGTGCACACTGAAATATTTCGTTTCGGAATTTCATTTTCGTCCGAAAAATAAATTTATTAAGTTACTCCCGAAATTCGTTTTTATTTATTTCGTTTTTCGTTAAAAATTGCATTCGTCCGAAAATCTGAATTAATTAAGGTCGAATCTGTCATTGAAGGCTTATGGTGTCTGTCGAATGTTCAAAGAAGATTCGACGGAGCAGCGAAACTGTACGACTGCAATCATAAATTTCCGGTCGAATGTTCCGCCCACAAGCAGTGATCTTTTCTCTCTATGTCGAATCTTTTCTCTCTATAATAACAAATCTTTTCTCTCTATAATGTCGAATCTTTTTTCTCTATAATGTCGAATCTTTTCTCTCCTATGTTGAATCTTTTCTCTCTATAATGTCGAATCTTTTCTCTCCTATGTCGAATCTTTTCTCTCTATAATGTCAAATCTTTTCTCTCTATAATGTCAAATCTTTTCTCTCCTATGTTGAATCTTTTCTCTCCTATGTCGAATCTTTTCTCTCTATAATGTCAAATCTTTTCTCTCCTATGTCGAATCTTTTCTCTCTATAATGTCGAATCTTTTCTCTCTATAATGTCAAATCTTTTCTCTCCTATGTCGAATCTTTTCTCTCTATAATGTCAAATCTTTTCTCTCTATAATGTCAAATCTTTTCTCTCCTATGTTGAATCTTTTCTCTCTATAATGTCAAATCTTTTCTCTCTATAATGTCGAATCTTTTCTCTCCTATGTCAAATCTTTTCTCTCCTATGTCAAATCTTTTCTCTCCTATGTTGAATCTTTTCTCTCTATGTAGAATAATCTTGGACTAATAGAGTTAAGGTTAGGCACATTCGACCACAGGTTCGATAGACACAGATTGTTATTGTCAGCGTCACATCGAATCTCCTATCTATATCGAACTGTTGTAGCAACGAAAACGAAAATAAAGCATTTGTTTATGTCGGATCTTTCGGTTTTCGGATTCTGTGCTTTCGTTTTCGTTTGTTAAAACGATAACGAAAATAGCTGAAATTCGGACGAAAATGCATTCGGACGAAAACGAATGCACATGTCTAATAGATACAGGGAGATCTACCCCTGATGAAGTGAGCATGGTCTTGCAAAATGCATTGGGCTCCTTTTAATGCCTGAGTACTTTGCAATTTACATTTTATACCATGATATGTGTAATGACATTTTTTACTGTATGTATCATTTCAGTGGCTTGGCTATGATTTTTGTTTATGTTTGCATGACAATTTTAATAAATTTGGAGACTGCATTAACTCTGTCAATTGTTGGCTTACCGCATTCACCTCATTTAAAGTCCAGGGCAATCTCCTGTTTTTAGAAGGCAGAGACAAGGTTGCAATCCTACCAAAAACCATAGCCTACATCAAGTTATAGAATACAGTGGAACCTTGGTTTACGAGTAACGTGGTTAACAAGCGTTTTGAATAACGAGAAACTTTTTTTTTTTTAAATCCTGACTCGGTTTGCGAGTGTTGTCTCGCAAAACGAGCAGAATTCAAGCTAATGGAGTGTGCAGTAACGCGTTTGGCCGGAGGTGCGAGGGCGGCGGTGACACTCAGAACGGTTCGGAGTCGTTCGGAAATACTCGGAATCCCTCGGAAACATTCGGAAATACTCCATTCCCGAGTGTTTCCACACCTTTCCGAGGTTTTACGAGATCAGCCGAGCTGTCCCCGAGCATTTCCAAGGCTCTCCGGCGCCCCCCACCTCTGGCCACACTCAGTATTGCATGCCATAGAAGTCAATGCGGAACAAATTATCTTGTATTACTTATAAATAATAATAATAATACAAGTTTATATTCAGTGTTTTTAGAAAAAAAATGTTTAAAAAAAAAGAAATCTATTAAATTTGTTAAAACTGGTTCCTGTGGGAGACTATTCTTCACGTTACAGACTCTTACAGTGAAGAACCCTTTCTAGGGGCTATGGTAAAAAAAAATACATGTATGCGCAGCACAACATTGATAGAGTAACCTAATCCTTTTTGCAAGAATACCATATACATCTATATTGTTCATTGTCTGATACTTTTATAGGGTCCAAAACAATATAGAATTTACCTAAAGTGGATGTAAACCCTCCCATACAGTGCTTTGAAAAAGTATTCATACCCCATTTTTGTCATGTTACATCCAAAAACGTAAATGTTTTTTATTGGGATTTTATGTGATAGACCAACACAAAGTGGCACATATTTGTGATGTGGAAGGGAAATGATAAATGGTTTTCAAAATTTTTTGGTTTATCACATAAAATCCCAATAAAATACATTAATGTTTTTGGTTGTAACATGACAAAATGTGGAAAATGTCAAGGGGTATGAATATTTTTTCAAGGCACTGTATACCCAGTGAAGTGAACAGCCTCAGATGATACACAGGGATGAAACAATTCTCCCTACATAAGTCTTACATGTATATCGGCTGTCTTCAGCTTGCTATATTCTTTAGAAAGTTCACATCCTGTTAGGATTGTTTTCTTTCTGTTCAGCGCTGGGTGTGAATTCCTGGCATACACTATGTGATAGCTGATTGGAGGAAAGGCACACACCACATAGGCAAAGGAAGGAAGGAATGTGCAGAGCTGTGCTGTGAATAGACCAGCTCTCTGCTAATCTATTTATAGCACCCACCCCGAAAACAAATTTCAGGCTGGTTTTCGCTTCAGTGTCGGAGAACTTGTCAGAAGAATACAGATTATAAACTTGACAGAAGTTATTATGCTATAACAGAACGGCACAGCAGAAAGACACAGGAAAGTTCAAGAAGAAGGAGCAAGGCTCCAGGTAAGCAAATCAGTATAATCCGGATGTACTTGGTGCTAGCCATGGCTCGCCAACTAAGACCGTTGGAAAATAAGGAACGGCTGCACACCACAAAAATGATTCAACGTGATTTTATTGATCCAACATGTGTCACACACAACAGCCACAAAGACACAGGACCCAGGAGGTGACATGTTTCACACTGACATTAGTACTTCTAATGTCAGTGCAATAGTGCCAGTACTGGTAATGGATACTTCCGGCACATTGCCATGCGCACTAGTGCAAGAAGTGCGAACGGGCGTACGCAGGTCAGCAATGGTGCTAACGCGCATGCGCAAAGGCGCTAGTTGGCGTACGCACAATGTGACAGATGCGGCCATTTAATGACCTATATGAGACTGCTGCTGAGCCCATCACATTGCTGGATTGTCGTCAGCTTCCCTGTGTTCCTGTACCTTTGCATCTGTTCCTTGGATTTCCTGTTGTGACCCGGCTTGTTCCTGACCTGTCGTATCTGCTCTCCTGGTTTGACCCTCTGGCTTGCTTTACCGACTTTGCTGCTATCTCCAGTGTCTGATCCCGGCTTGCTTCACAGACTTTGCTACTGCTACCTGTTCCTGGCCTGCCTTCCTGTGTTTGACCTTGGCTTGCCCCTCTTCCTATTACCTGCCTCTTCCTCTTGTCGGATCTAAAGTGTTTGACCCCTGGCCTGGCTTTCACTACAGTCTCCTGCACACACCATTGCCAAGTGTTACTGAAGATTCCTAGGGACTTTGGCCCAGCTGTGTATCCTGCATTATCCGGTATACTTCAGGTGACCACCGGCTCTACTCTCCTGTACCCATCTGGCAACCTGTGCTTCTTTGGGCACTACACCTTCTGTACCATCTTCAGGGGTGTACTGCACTTAGCCGCAAGGGGAGCCCTCTCTGCACTTCGGCCTCCAACCAGGTACGTGACACAAACCTTAGAAGAAGAAGAAGCACTAATGACACAATTCACCTCCTGGGTACTGTGTCTTTGTCTTGGTGGCTGTTGTGTGTGACTCATGTTGGATCATTATCTGATCATGTAAAGTAATTTGTAATGTAACTTGCTGTTTACGCATTTCATCTGCACAAGATTGGGTGTTTAGAGTGAACAGGAATTTGCTTTTTATGACTGGGAAATTAAAGTGAACAATATTAAATGAAGAGTCAAAACTCTAATAGTAAATCTGCCTCATAGCCTTTTCCTTTTTAGCTACAGTATATAAAAAAAATTGGCGATGTGTAGTACTTTATCCCTGGGTTCAATTTGTGTATCTATCACAAGTACCATAAGACCAAGAACTACACTGATTTGCTAATGTAAATTGACCTAGGACCACCGCTCTAGTGACAGCATGATTACTAACTAGCTGGGAGCATAAATGGGAAAGCAACTAAATTAATATACTAAAGCTGATTTAGTGTAGCTTTGTGTTTATTTTCATGAAGGGTTAAATGCAGATGCTTTGTAAAATTTTAGCTGTAGGTTGTAGGTCACAAATGTGAGTTCTTGGGTAAAGAAAATTACATCCTTTATGGATGCACACTGGACAATAACAACACAGCCAAAAAATACAGATGTGTTTTAAGGTGCATATCTGAATGAGGTGTGTTTAGAAACACTAATGCCGCGTACACACGGCCGATTTTCTCGTCGAGAAAAACAAATTTTTTTCCTTTCGACGAGAAAAATGATCGTCTGTGGGCTTTTTGTAGTTTTTTTCGACGAGAAAAATGGCATTAAAAACGACGAGAAAAATTAGAACATGTTCTAATTTTTCTCGTCGTTTTTTTCGACATGTTTCCCGCGGCAGTGTTTCCCATAGGGAAACACTGCCGCGGAGCCCACAGACGGTCGTTTTTCTCGACAAGAGAAAAAACGACGTGAAAAACGACCGTGTGTGGGGAACAAGCCGTTCCCTCGTTTTTAATGACATTATTCACGGCGGTTTTTTAACCGCCGTGAATAATGATCGTGTCTACGCGGCATAAGGCTTGATTTACACTGTTGTTTTTCAGTAGCGTACATTTTTTCTTAACTGACACCGCAACATACCACACCAGTGCACCTGTGTTGTAGCACACTGTAATGCAAGGTAAGGTAACGTGCGCCGTTTAGGAGATATTTCACTTGTAGTCCGCTGCAAATCCCAATGGCGCATGCGTGGGGAAGAAACAAAACTAAGTGCCGTTTCTTCCCCAGCCTGTGCCGTGAATGGCGGCTCTCGTGCGCATGCGCGGGAGGGAAGTCACGCGGCTTCGGCGAATCACAGAGCCAGAGACCGCAGCCCGGAAGGAAGAGGAGACAGAAGATGGACGCAGCCTGCACAGGGGACATCGCTGGATTTTTTGCAGGTAAGTGTCACATAATGGGTTAGTATGCGATTCATACTAGCCCATTATGCTTTTAATTTGCAGGCTTTTCAGGTAGAAAAAGAGAAAGTAAAACCCATCAGGGTTTACTTCCTCTTTAACATGCATGCGTTAAAGCGGAGCTCCACCCAGATTTTAATTTTTTTTTTAAAGTCAGCAGCTACTAACAGTGTAGCTGCTGACTTTTAGTAAGGACACTTACCTGTCCTACTCGCCCGCGATGTCAGTCCCCCGACGGCGATCGATCGCTGCTGGCAGGTCCCAGCTCCTACATCCTGACTAAGGGAAACAGGCAGTGAAGCCTTACGTCCGTTTCCTACTGCGCATGCACCACTCGCACGGCGCTTTGTGAATGGGCGGCTTGCCTCCTGGGATACACACAGTTCCCAGAAGGCAGCGCATCCCATTCACAAGAAGAGGAAATGGAAGTTCTCAATCCGAGGATAAGGAAGAAGCACATTAGAGGCAGATTAGGGGACTTCCGCATAGCAACGGGCATTTCGGGTGAGTATAAATTATTAATTTTTTTTCTTTTTTTTTAAATGAATTTTAGTGTAAACATTTTTTCAGGGTGGACCTCCGCTTTAACATACCTGTAAGGAAAGGTTCCATCCACTGGTAATATCTATCATTTGGCGTGCAGTACTGGGGTCCACCAGCAGGTGTCTCCTGGCAGTTTGGAACTGTCAGGGGAGATTCTACCTGCTGGTGTTATGTCATCTTTGGGCCGCAGTATTGGTGTCCACCAGTGGATGGATCCTGGCAGTGTGGTGCAGATTTCACCTTCTGCGTCACCTGAACTTGTAATAGTATAAATACCCGGCAAGTGCACACACACACTGCCCTGGTATTGTCCTTGTGCCCTCACCTGCAGCCTGTTTACCTGAACCCTGTATACTGAACCCGTTGTATCTGTTCCTGCATCCCTGGATCCTTGCCCTGCAGCCTGATTCCTTCCTTCTTGTTTCTGTCCGTCTACTCCTGGCCCCCCCCATCTGCTGATCTCCTGTTAATGATCCTGACCTGGCTTGACTATGATTCTGGTTCTCCCTTTTGCTATATATATATGCTGGTTGGTTACTGTCACTGTTTTGGTTGCTTGGTTTGTTCACTTGTTGTATTGGTGGTGTATTCACATTTATATGTATTTACCTTAAATAAACATACTTACTTTCACCTATTTCTGTTTGCGGTTTCCTCTGTTGCAGTCCACATAGTTCTGATCACATCTGATTCCTGACCATACCACAACAGTGCAACTTCAGCCTATATCCAGCCAAAGGTCTCTTGATGCTTATTTAAAATGGCAGCTGCAAAGCAAGTAATATTTCATATGAATTTCCTTTATTTACTATAAAGTGAAGAAAACTGTCCAACAAGTATAGTCCATTTTATGTAAATACATGTAAAGGATTCATTCACATTAGCCTGTAGCTTGTTTTTCTCTTTTAAACCTGTCTGGAAAATGTAGCAATAATCCAAAGTAATACTATAGTTATGAGAATACACTGCTTCTTCCAGTTGTGAAAGTCACCAAAACCTTGAGATAGGCATATTTACCCAGTGGACACTTTTCTTATGAAGATTTCCATCGCATCCATCAATAAAACAAAAATTATAAGAGACAGCAAGCTTGGTGCTCTATTTCAATGACAGAACACAACACCACCTGTCAGTTTGATTTAGGTTTTCTAGCACTTAAGGTGTTGCATTAATGTTAATGCCAGCTCTCTCAGAACTATTTTATTTCTTGTGTTATAGTATTTCCATTCCTTGTATCTACAGTATGTGATTGTAATGAATATCACACCTAATTGCACCCTATCAGTTCTTAATGAGTGAGAATAACTGTGGCTACTATAGTAACATCTATGAAGCTATAGGTCATAGAATAGTGAAGCTTAAAATGAGCAAAGGCTGTGTTATGTGTAGCAGTTTCTCTTTTTTTCACCAGACTA
The DNA here is from genome assembly GCA_029206835.1 of Rana muscosa. Taxonomy (NCBI): domain Eukaryota; kingdom Metazoa; phylum Chordata; class Amphibia; order Anura; family Ranidae; genus Rana; species Rana muscosa. Next base: position 728,069,486 of record CM055118.1, read on the forward strand.
AAAATATGACAGACACTGCACAATATATCATTAAAATAATGCCGAAATATAATACAGTATACATAGATTATAGTCATTACTACATATACAGAATAGTAGGTTGATCATGTTAAAAAAATAAGCATGAGCCTCTGTTCATGGTCCAGAAGAACAAGCCACCTTGGACCTCAAACAGCAACGGATACAAGAATACCTTCCGGCATCTAGGCTCCCGACAGTCACTATGGACATGGTGGATGCCCCATTACAACAGATGACTTTCTGCATGCTGTTAACACTTAAACTCTATAAGGCGCCAGGCCCCGACAGGTTCTCAAATGGCTATTAAAAAGTCTTTGCACTTTTACCCTAAAATTTGTGGTAGCCATTAGCTCTATACTTCATGGATGGGCCTTTCCCCTGGAGTCTTAATCTGTACATATTGCGGTGATCCTTAAAGAGGGCAAGATTCTAACAGTCTGCAAAGTACTGTTCAATATCGCATTTGAACACAAACCTAAAAACCTTTACCAAAATCCAATTGACTGGACTTATGAATGCATGTGATTGGGTAGACTCGCTCTTTTTAAGAGCAACATTGGCCCATATCGGGGTTGGAAAGCATAAGTGCAGAAGGACTGTAATTTATTCTTCACCTACTGCGGCAGTAAGGGCTAACAAGGCAATGTTCCCCTATTTTTCTTCACACAATGGCACATGACAAGGATGTCCATTATGGCCGCCTTTATCTATTTTAACCACCTCACTACCGGACACTCTGCCCAGGCCAATTTTCAGTTTTCAGTGCTCTCAGTGGACTATGGCTGGTTTCAGTGCTTCAAGAGACAACGCTCAGATGTATCCAGGACATGAGCTACAACTGTCGCACTACTTGTGTCAAGCCACTCCTGAATCAGAAGCGTCTTACCTGGGCCAAGGAGAGAAAGGACTGGACTGTTGCTCAATGGTCCAAAGTCCTCTTTTCGGATGAAAGTAAAGTATGCATTTCATTTGTAAATCAAGGTCCCAGAGACTGGAGGAAGAGTGGAGAGGCACAGAATCCAAGTTGCATTATGTCCAGAGTGAAGTTTCCACAGTCAGTGAAGATTTGCGGAGTCATGGGAATTCTAGAGCACTTTGTGCTTCCCTTTGCTGATCAGCTTTATTGAGATGCTGATTTCATTTTCCAGCAGGACTTGACACTAGGGATGAGCTTCGAGTTTGAGTCGAATTGCCTGTTCGGTTGTTCGCCGAATTGCGAACATTATGGGCCGTTCGCGCCAAATTCGAATGGCGCGTCACGGCCCATAATTCACTGCGGCATCGCAGTGCATTGCTGGCTGATGATTGGCGAAGCATGCACTATGACCCGCATGCTTTGGCCAATCACAGCGCGCAAAAAACGGAGAGCCATAATTGGCCAAAGCCAGGGTGGCTTTGGTCAATTATGTCTCAGGGGGTTTAGTACACGCCCCACACTATATAAGGCCGCCTCCGTGGCGGCCTTGTGTAGTGTGTTGCGGTGGTTAAAGAGAGAGCTTACAGAGAGAGAGAGACAGTGTCATTTATATTGAGTTAGATAGAGCGGGCAGGCGAGTCAGTTAGCTGCAGTTACAGTTTGTAGAGGATATATATGCATCCTAGGTGTTGTATATATATTTATACACTGTATTCAGTTTAGCTAGATCCGTTCCTGTTATTCTCTATACTGACAGGCAGGCAGGTGATTGTGCTAGCTGCAGTGTTTCACTTAGTGTATTGTGTCCTTTGCACAGTGTGCACCTAAAAATACCTGAAGACAATTGCTGGTGTTCTGATCATATTAATACCACAGGCAGCTTCAGTATTTACAGTTAGTGTACTGTGTCCTTTGCACAGTGTGCACCTAAAAATACCTGAAGAAAATTGCTGGTGTTCTGATCATATTAATACCACAGGCAGGCAGCTTCAGTATTTACAGTTAGTGTACTGTGTCCTTTGCACAGTGTGCACCTAAAAATACCTGAAGACAATTGCTGGTGTCCTGATCATATTAATACCACAGGCAGGCAGCTTCAGTATTTACTGTTAAGCCCTGTACACATGATCGGATTTCCGATGGAATAAAATCCGATGGATTTTTCCATCGGATTTCCGATGAAGCTGACTTCCATCAGTCTTGCCTACACACCATCAGTCGAAAATCCGACCGTCCCAAACGCTGTGACGTAAAACACTCCAACGAGCCGAGAAAAATTAAGTTCAATGCTTCTGAGCATGCGTCGACTTAATTCTGAGCATGCATGGGTTTTTTCTCAGATTGAGTTCCACACAGACGATCGGAATTTGCTATGGAAAAAAGACAAATGGGGCCCATACACGATCGGTTTGTCCAATGAAAAAAGTCCATCGGACTGTTTACATCGGTAAAACCGATCGTGTGTACAGTGCTTCAATGTACTGTGTCCTTTGCACAGTGTGCACCTAAAAATACCTGAAGTCAATTGCTGGTGTTCTGATCATATTAATACCACAGGCAGGCAGCTTCAGTATTTTACAGTTAGTGTACTGTGTCCTTTGCACAGTGTGCACCTAAAGCTACCTGAAGTCAATTGCTGGTGTTCTGATCATATTAATACCACAGACAGGCAGCTTCAGTATTTACAGTTAGTGTACTGTGTCCTTTGCACAGTGTGCACCTAAAAATACCTGAAGTCAATTGCTGGTGTTCTGATCATATTAATACCACAGGCAGGCAGCTTCAGTATTTTACAGTTAGTGTACTGTGTCCTTTGCACAGTGTGCACCTAAAGCTACCTGAAGTCAATTGCTGGTGTTCTGATCATATTAATACCACAGACAGGCAGCTTCAGTATTTACAGTTAGTGTACTGTGTCCTTTGCACAGTGTGCACCTAAAAATACCTGAAGAAAATTGCTGGTGTTCTGATCATATTAATACCACAGGCAGGCAGCTTCAGTATTTACAGTTAGTGTACTGTGTCCTTTGCACAGTGTGCACCTAAAAATACCTGAAGACAATTGCTGGTGTCCTGATCATATTAATACCACAGGCAGGCAGCTTCAGTATTTACTGTTAAGCCCTGTACACATGATCGGATTTCCGATGGAATAAAATCCGATGGATTTTTCCATCGGATTTCCGATGAAGCTGACTTCCATCAGTCTTGCCTACACACCATCAGTCGAAAATCCGACCGTCCCAAACGCTGTGACGTAAAACACTCCAACGAGCCGAGAAAAATTAAGTTCAATGCTTCTGAGCATGCGTCGACTTAATTCTGAGCATGCATGGGTTTTTTCTCAGATTGAGTTCCACACAGACGATCGGAATTTGCTATGGAAAAAAGACAAATGGGGCCCATACACGATCGGTTTGTCCAATGAAAAAAGTCCATCGGACTGTTTACATCGGTAAAACCGATCGTGTGTACAGTGCTTCAATGTACTGTGTCCTTTGCACAGTGTGCACCTAAAAATACCTGAAGTCAATTGCTGGTGTTCTGATCATATTAATACCACAGGCAGGCAGCTTCAGTATTTTACAGTTAGTGTACTGTGTCCTTTGCACAGTGTGCACCTAAAGCTACCTGAAGTCAATTGCTGGTGTTCTGATCATATTAATACCACAGACAGGCAGCTTCAGTATTTACAGTTAGTGTACTGTGTCCTTTGCACAGTGTGCACCTAAAAATACCTGAAGAAAATTGCTGGTGTTCTGATCATATTAATACCACAGGCAGGCAGCTTCAGTATTTACAGTTAGTGTACTGTGTCCTTTGCACAGTGTGCACCTAAAAATACCTGAAGACAATTGCTGGTGTTCTGATCATATTAATACCACAGGCAGGCAGCTTCAGTATTTACAGTTAGTGTACTGTGTCCTTTGCACAGTGCGCACCTAAAAATACCTGAAGACAATTGCTGGTGTTCTGATCATATTAATACCACAGGCAGGCAGTTGATTCTGCTAGCTGCACTATAATCAGTATATATACATCCCAGCTTTGTGCAGCTACATTTCACTGCAGGCCATTAGTATGTCCGGAAGGCCAACAAGGAGAGGCAGACAGTCACGAGCCAATAAAAGAGGGCAAGCAGGCTCTGTGTCTAGAGGCAACAGTGCTGGTCGTGGACACGGTGCATCCTCATCAGCACGTGGCCGTGGGACACGCTTGTCCTTCTTTTCGGCAGCTGGCCATGTTGAGCAGCAACATGCCGAAGACTTGGTAGAGTGGATGACCAAGCCGTCCTCATCCTCCTCATCCTCTCTCACTCAGGCTCAGGGTACTTTGTCTGGCAAAGAAGCTTCTAAGCGGCCTCTTCCCTCGGCTCAATGGCATCAGTTACTCCTTCCCTAGCCCCACCATGTCCTCCTGAGGAGTCCCCCGAACTGTTTGACCACAGTGTTCGGTACATGCTCCAGGAGGATGTCCAGCATTTTGAAGGCTCCGATGATGGTACCCAGCTAGAGGAAGGCAGTAACGTGAGCCCAGAGAGTGGGGGTGCCCAACAAGGACAGCAATCTAACAGTCATGTTCCCCCAGCTGCAGCATACTGCCAGATTTGCTCCAGTGATGAGGAGGGAGGGGATGATGAGGTCACTGACTCCACGTGGGTGCCTGATAGGAGAGAGGAGGAGGAGTCACATCTACAATGAGGCAGGATGCCCTCCAGGGGCCAGCTTAAGGGCATCGAACTGACTGAATCACACCACAGTGTTCCGAATGTTCAGGGCGCTGCTGTCTCTGCGCATTATTCCAAAAGTTCTTTGGTGTGGGCCTTTTTTGAGACGTGTGCAGCAGATCGCACCATTTCTATTTGCAACATATGTCTGAAGCGTATCTCGCGTGGCCAAAACATGAGCCGCTTGGGCACCACGTGCTTGACCAGACATATGTCGACCTGCCATGCGGACCTCTCCTTGCTTCTCATCAGCTGGGATCTCCAACCCCACTATACCTTTAGTACTCTCTGAAACCTGCACTGAGAGGAATGAAGGTGTAGAATTAAGTTTGTCACAGCCAAGTACTTTAGGGCAATCTGCTATCAGTACACCAACGTCAGATTGTATCAGGCAAATTTCCCTTCACCAGCTGCTGCACCGCCGAAAGAAGTTTGCTCCCAGCCATCCACATGCCCAGCAGTTGAATGCTAGCTTGGCTCAATTGCTAGCGCTTCAACTGCTGCCTTTTCAGTTGGTAGACTCTGCCCCCTTCCGTGAGTTTGTGGAATGTGCAGTTCCTCAGTGGCAGGTTCCCAAACGCCACTTTTTCTCACGGAAGGCGATTCCGGCTCTTTACCGGCATGTGGAAGGCAATGTCTTGGCCTTGCTGGACAGGGCGGTCAGTGGTAAGGTGCATATAACCGCTGACTCATGGTCCAGGAGGCATGGACAGGGACGTTACCTATCTTTCATGGCGCATTGGGTGACTCTGCTGGCAGCTGGGAAGGATGCAGGACAAGGTGCAGTAGTGTTGGAGGTTGTTCTGCCACCACGCCTCAAAAATGGTACTACTGGTGATTCTGACACCTCTCTCCTCCACCCCCTCCTCTTCTTCTTCCTCCATGGCCTCTTCCTGTGCTTTGTCCTCGGTACCAGCGGTGCTCCATAGGCATTCAAGGGATTACGCAAGTACGCAGGCAAAAAGATGCCATGCGGTGTTTGAGCTGGTGTGCTTGGGGGACAGGAGCCACACTGGGGCAGAGATTCTGTCAGCTTTGCAGGGGCAGGCTCAGAGGTGGTTGACGCCACGCCAGCTTAAGCCAGGAATGGTGGTTTCCGACAATGGCACCAACCTCCTCTCCGCCCTCCGACAGGGACACCTAACCCATGCGCCCTGTTTGGCTCACGTCCTTAACTTGGTGGTGCAGCGGTTCTTGGGCAGGTACCCGGGCTTACAGGAGGTCCTGAAGCAGGCCAGGAAACTCTGTGGGCATTTCCGCCGGTCATATAATGCCAGTGCTCGGCTGGCTGACCTGCAAATGGAATCCAACCTGCCCAGGAACCGCTTAATCTGTGACATGCCCACCAGGTGGAACTCTACGTTGGCCATGCTGCAGCGGCTGCACACGCAGCAGAGGACCATCAATGAGTATCTGTTGCAATATGGCACAGGACAGGGTCAGGGGAGCTTGGATTTTTTTCCCCACGCCAGTGGGCCATGATCAGGGATGCATGCACTGTCCTGGCACCATTTGAGGAGGCCACGAGGATGGTGAGCAGTGACAGTGCATGCATCAGGGGACACTGTCCCTCTTGTCCACCTGTTGGTGCACACGCTGCATGGAATAATGGACAGGGCACTTGAGGCAGAACAGAGGGAGGAAGAGGAGGACTTTCTTACCTCTCAAGGCCCCCTTTATCCAGACAGTGTTCCTGCTGGCCCGGCTATCACACAGGAAGAGTACGAGGAGGAGGAGGAGGAGGATTGTGTCAGCATGGAGGTGGAGCCTAGCACTCAGCATCAGCAGCAGTCTTTAAGGGATCAATTATAGTCCCAAGACACCCATGGACTTGTACTTGGCTGGGAGGAGGTGGCTGCGGATCATGTCGTCCTGAGTGACCCAGAGGACTCCGGACCAAATGCCTCAGTAAACCTACGCTGCATGGCCTCCCTGATCCTGCAAAGCCTGCGGAAGGATCCTTGTATTCGTGCGATCAAGGAGAGGGATCATTACTGGCTGGCAACCCTCCTTGATCCACATTACAAGGGTAATGTTGCGGACCTTATCTTGCCGTCGCAGAGGGAGCAGAGGATGAAGCATCTTTGGGAGGCCTTGCAGAAAGGTCTGTGCAACGCGTTCCCAGAGACTGGAAGGTTACAAATTCCTGGTCCTGGACAACGTGTTGCTGAGGCTTCGGTCAGTCAAAGAAGGAGCGGTGGAAAAGGTGGCCATCTAACCGATGCGTTCAGACAATTTTTTAGTCCGCAGCCCCAAGGTATGATCGGTTCCAGAAACTATCGCCAGCATATGGTTTACATGGTGCAGGAATACCTAGGGGCAAGATCAGACTTGGACACCTTTCCCACCAAAAATTCTCTGGATCACTGGCCAGAGCTTGCACAGTATGCAGTTGAGCTACCGGCCTGTCCTGCATCCAGCGTTCTTTCGGAACGCACATTCAGTGCTGCTGGAGGCTTTGTAACCGATCACAGGGTGCGCCTGTCCACCGACTCGGTCGATCGACTGACCTTCATAAAAATGAATCAGTCTTGGATCACCACCAGCTACCAAGCACCTGATGCTGATGTAACAGAATAATTTTCTTTGAAATGTCAGATCCCTTCAAGACTGCCTATGCTGATGCAGAATGACTATCCTGTTATGCTGAATGACTATCCTCTTCCTCCTTAATGATCATACTGATAGCATGTAAGAACATTTTTGTTTCTGGGCACCGCCACCAGTGTCTAAGGCCCAATTTTTCAGCCCCTGTTTAACAGGGGCATGTAATTAAAATTTTTAATGCAATACTTTGCAGCAGGGCTCATTCCTGCGCTCCAACTAGAGTATCTGTGAGGGGTTGCAGTGTTGTGGCACCAGCACTACCACCAAAGGCCCAATTTTTCTGGCTCTGTTCAACAATGGCATGTAATTACAATTCTTGATATAATAGTTCACAACAGGGCGTTCCAGCGCCCACCAAGAGTAACTGTGAGGGCTTACAGTGTTGTGGCAACACCAACACCTAAGGGCCAAATTTCTGCAGAGTATATACGGCAGGCCCCTACTTTCAAACATCCAACTTACAAACGACTCCTACTTGCAAACGGAAGGAGACAACAGGAAGTGAGAGAAATCTACCCCTAGGAAGGGAAATTCTCTCCTGTAAGAGTTAATATGGTTTATCACTTTATATGCTTTATCACCAATCCTTGTTTCAATAAAAAACCCAAATTTTCAAAAAACATTTGTCATTGGGACGCTAAGTGAGGTGAAATGTTCTGAACAGGTGCACAGACAGCAAAACAAAAGTTACAGGGGTGATAACTCTTCCCTATGTTTTCCAAAAAGCTTAAAAATTTATTTTTTGGCTGGAGCTACACTTCAAAAATGTACCTGTTCCAAATTACAAACAGATTCTACTTAAGAACAAACCTACAGTCCCTGTCTTGTTTGCGCCACCTGTATACTGCTGTTCAGAGTATATAGGGCCTTTTTGGGTGCAGGGTTCCCCTTAATATCCATACAAGACCCAAAGGGGCTGGTAATGGGGTGGGGGGGGAACCCATGCCATTTTTCTCAATGATTTTCATCCATATTGCCGGGACAGGACATTACATTAAAGCCACAAGCAGTTTTAAATGACTTTTTTTCCTTTAGAAATGTCATTTTGTGCAGGGACAGTTCTAAACACGGGAAACACGTGCCACTTCACATGCCTACTATAGACACCCCCCAGGTACGATATTTAAAGGAATATTTCACTTTTTTCACTTTAAGCATCATTAAAATCAATGCTCCCGAAAAAACAGCCTTTTTAAAACTTTTTTTGCATTGATACATGTCCCCTGGGGCAGGACCCGGGTCCCCAAACCCTTTTTAGGACAATAACTTACATATTAGCCTTGATAATTAGCACTTTTGATTTCGAACGTTCGAGTCCCATTGTATTTAATAGGGTTCTAAAGTTTGCGCAAACTTTCGGTCCGTTCGCAGGTTCTGGTGCGAACCGAACCGGGGGGGGGGGGGGTGTTCGGCTCATCCCTACTTGACACCTGCAAAAAGTACCAATACCTGGTTTAATGATCATGGTATCACTGTGCTTTATTGACCAGCAAACTCGCCTGACCTAAACCCCAAAGAGAACCTGTGGGGTATTGTCAAGAGGAAAATTAAACACCAGACCCAACAATGCAGACGAGCTGAAGGCCACTATAAAAGCAACCTGTTTTTCAATAACACCTCTGCAGTGCAACAGGCTGATCGCCTCCATGCCACACCAAATTTATGCAGTAATTCATGCAAAAGGAGCCCCGACCAAGTATTGAGTGCATACTATACTGTACATGGAAATACTTTTCAGTAAGCCATATTTTCGTTTTCAAAATTCTTATTTTTATTGGTCTTATGTAATATTTAAATTTTCTGAGATACTGAGTTTTGGGTTTTCACTAGCTGTAAGCCATAATCATCAAATTTAAAAGAAAGAAATGCTTGAAATATATCACTCTGTGTGTAATGAATCTATATAATTTATGAGTTTCACTTTTTGAATTGCATTCCTGAAATAAATTAACTTTTTTGATGATGTTCTAATTCTTTGAGATGCAACTGTATATTTGAAAATTGACCAGTACTGATATGCTGACTGCCTCATTTCTTGAGGCTCTAAAATGCCAGGGCAGTACAAATACCCCCTACATGACCAATTTTTGGAAAGTAGACAGTCCAAAGTATTTTGTAAGAGGCATGGTGATTTTTTATTTTTTTTATTTTTTTTAGAAAATTAAGACATTAAATTTATTTTCATAAAGCTGTCATCTTAACAAGTTGTTTCTCACACACAGCATTGACATACTTATAATTACACCCCAAACACAATCTGCTATGTCTCCTGAGTATGGGGATACCATATGTGTGAGACTTTTATAGCCAAGATGCATAGAGGGTCCCAAAAATTGATGGATCACCTTTGAGCTTTCAAGAAGCATAAATTATACATCTAATTTCTGGACTACCTATCACATCTTTTGAGGCCTTGCATTATGAGGACAGTGGAAACACCTACAAATGACTCAATTTTGGAAAGCAAACACTCCAAGATATTTTCTTAAAGTGAATCTTTTGAAAATGTAATTTTTTTACAAAGTTTTTGGAAAATGCAGGAAAGAAAATGAAACAGATTTTTTTTTTAGTTATTAAGATATTTCTAACACACATCATAGGCATACTTAGAATTACCCCTCAAAGCACATTCTGCTACTCCCCCAGAATATGGAGATGCAACATATATAAAGCTTTTTCACAGCCTAGCCATATAGAGAGGCCCACAATTTAAAGGAGCACCTACGGATGTTCTAGAGGCATAAATTATGCACCTAATTTCCCGACCACCTTTCACATTTTTGGAGGCCTTGGAGCACCCTGACAGTAGAAACACCCATAAAATTACCACATTTTATGGGTGTTTTTTTAAGAGATATGGTGAACTTTTTGAAGACTTCATTGTGTCACTAATGCATGCACTGTCACTGTCACCATCCTTCTGGCCTCCTCAAATGGGCACAATACAGTGCATGCTTCCTTAATGATCAGCCATTGGCGTGGGAAAAAAAGCTGAGGTGGCCTTAGCCTGTCGTCGTGCCGTATTCGCACAGATACTCGTTGACGGCCTTCTGCTGCATGTATAGCCGCTGCAGCATTGATAAAGTCGAGTTCCACCTGGTGGGCATGTCACAATTCAAGCGGTTTACGGGCAGGTGGATTTCCCGTTGAATTTCAGCCAACCAAGCACTGGCTGTGTATGACCGCCTGAAATGGCTACAGACTCTTCTGGCCAGCTTTAGCACATCTTGCAACCCTGGGTATGTATTAAGTTCACATGATTGACACACCCAATTGTTTTGACAAACATAGGGATATAGGATTGGACAATTATAAGTTAGCGCAATTCACTTTATTCTTTATATATTTTCATTTAACCTATATTGGTTGTATGTTTATTTATTTAATTGCAGCAAACTATTCTTAGCAAAAAGTATCTTGGCGCCGGTAACATATTTATTTCATATTTTTTACTTTTGTAAACACTTTTACTGGCAGCAGAGAATGGAGGTTTTTTTCTGGCCAATCGCAGGCTGGATTTGGGTGAACCACAGCAGTGAACTTAAAACAAGGGTTTAAAAACCTTAAGAATGCCATGGACAAATAGACAGTGTAGATGATGCGTCTGTATAACGCAGTTTTAAAACATGATTTTGTTAGAAAATATGTATTGTAAGAGCGACCCAGCTGTACATAGGGGTGACCCGGTGCAAAATTTGAGGAAGGTTGATAGTCCAAATATACCTGAAACATATTAAATCCCGAGGGGGATTGTATGTGCAAAGTTCCAAAACGGGGGTTGATATTGCCAGTAGGTTCACACCTTTTTGTAATAGACACTCGCCAATAGTTAAAATGGTGGTTAGCCTACTTCCTGTAGAAAGGAGAGGGCGCTTCCGACCGGATGTCATAACCAATGGGGGATCGCCAGTAGCTAAGATGGCGGATCTGCCGTTTTCTGTCATGAGGAGCGGCGGTTCCTCATCTAAAAAAAACAGGGATGGTTTAACTATGGAGGGCAAGGGGGTATAAATAAGGAGACAAGCAGAAATGAGGCAGCTTCCTGATGATGCACTTGATGCAAAATGCATAGAGGCTGCAATATCATTATCTGCTCGTCACTTCTGGTATCATAATGAGGCTTGGGATGCAAGCCAGCATGTGAAGGAAACACAGGGCCACACGAACGGACCAGACATATGGATCTTCTATATACAGCTGGATCAGCTCAGTGCCGGCTCTGAAGGCACTTTTACGTGTGAGTGGATGGAATTTTTTAACTTTAATAACATTTTTATGATATACTCCACCATGATAGTTTTTTATATGTTCCATGAGCGATCATAGAGCAATATTTTCTACCAGCACATTGGGAGGGACTGCTGACAAGTCTGAGAGACGGAGTGGTTATCCTTATGAACCAAAGGCGCATAATTTAGCCTATCTGGTGAGTGGCCATTCTACTTGGTGGTGGTGTAGGTACACAGACAGTGAATATGGAAGCACAGCAAGTCACCTGTGAAAAGAGGAATTGTTCACATAGGACTCTTTGTGCACTTTTTTTGCGTTTTTTCTGCAACTATTTTGGTTATTGGAGTATATTTGGTGCATATCTCCCTTTATTTATATATTTATGTGATGGACTCAACGATGTATAATATAAGTTTCTTTGGCACAACACACACATATTTGTTTGCACATTGCACTTTAGAAATCGCAGCACGATACAGTGTTGTTGATGGCAAGTATAATTTGATATTGGCATCACACAAGTAATTGTGGATACCTCATTAGAGTATTAAGTTCACATGATTGACACACCCAATTGTTTTGACAAACATAGGGATATAGGATTGGACAATTATAAGTTAGCGCAATTCACTTTATTCTTTATATATTTTCATTTAACCTTTATTGGTTGTATGTTTATTTAATTGCAGCAAACTATTCTTACCAAAAAGTATCTTGGAGCCGGTAACATATTTATTTCATGTATTTAGCACCACCAAATTGAGGTCATGTGCCAGGCATGGCACATGTGTCAACTTTCCCTGTCTAAGGGCAGACAGGAGGTTTGAGCCATTATCGCACACCACCATTCCTGGCTCCAGCTGGCATGGTGTGAACAACCTCTGGGCCTGTCCCTGCAGAGCTGCAAGAATCTCTGCTCCGGTGTGGTTCCTGTCCCCTAAACACACCAGCTGAAGCTCTGCATGGCACCTTTTAGCCTGACTCTGGGAATAGCCCTTTGAATGCTTAGGGGATACCTGATGTTCATAGGACAATTCTGCAGAGGAGAGCATGGAGGTGGTGGAGGAGGAGGGGGGAGAGCTCACAGGTCTGGCATCATCACCACCAGCTGTATGGAGACGAGGGGGCACAGCAAGCTGCAGCACCGAGCCCTGTCCTGCATCCTTTCGAGTTGCAAGCAGCGTTACCCAGTGTGCTGTGAACTAAATATATTGTCCCTGCCCATGTTTGCTGGACCACGTGTCAGCAGTAAGGTGGATTTTACCGCTGACTGCCTTTCCCAACGATGCCAGAACATTCCCTTCCATGTGATGGTAGAGAGATGGAACAGACTTACGTGAAAAGTAGTAATGACTGGGAACCTGCCATTGTGGTACAGCACATTGTGTGAATTCACGGAAGGGGGCAGAATCCACCAGGCTGAAAGGCAGAAGTTGGAGAGCCAACAGATTTGACAAGCTTGCATTTAGATGCTGGGCAAGTGGGTGGCAGGGACTGTATTTTTTTTCCGCTGCAGCAGATGGGGCAGAGAAATTTGACGGCTACAGTCTACAGCTGGTGGTGTGCTGCTGGCAGATGTCCTGCTAGGACTTGGGACACCCTGTGCTATACCATCATCCCTGTCAGTGGAGGTTGCAGATAGCAACAGTGTGATCTGCTGCAGGTGTGCTAAAAAAGGCCCAAACAGCTGAGCTTTGGGGAGTAGGCCGGGAGATAACAGCTAGAGAATGTGATGGAATAGGGTGGCTGCTCCCTACTCTTTCTTGATGTCGGCCTCCTTGGGGTTGTGCCACCTCACCTTCAGTTTCCTCCTCTGCTATATCTGGCATCCAAGTCGCATCAGTGACCTCATCATCATCATCATCTCCATCTCCTCCATCTTCATCATCATCATTACCACTGGAGACAACTTGGCAATACGCTGCAGCTGGGGGAACATGAATGCCAATTTGTCTACCAGTGTTCTCCCCTCTCTCTAGGCTCATTGTCCATTCATCCTTAACCTCAGAACCAACATCTGAATCCATTAATGGCTGGGCATTATCAAGGCGCAAGTGGCTGACGCTGAGGTCAAATATCTCAGCTGACTCCTCCAAGGCTGATGTTGGGGCTATGGCAGGAATAGATGTGGACAAAGAGGCAGGTTTATCCACTCTGGCAACTGCAGGGGACTGCACACTTGTCTCTGCTTGTGTGACAGAGGATGAGGAGAATGAGGAAGGTTTAGTAAGCCAGTTCACCACCTCCTCTGCATGCTGTGGCTGGATAGCATGGGCAAACTCACTAAACAGAGGGAATGATGCCCTGCCTGAGGACTAGCAACCATGTCTACCTTTGCCTCTGGACACATTTGTTGCTGGCCCCCTTACAGTGCCAAGGGAACGTCTGCCTCTCCTTGTTGTCCTCCCAGACATTATTGGGAGTGAGGGGGCGGTGCTTATAAGCAAATGTAAAGAAGAAGTGGAAATCTGTACGTAGATGCACTTTAATCAATGAAAAATTGTGTTTGGTGCACTTTAATTTGAGTACTCACACTACACAGACACACTCCAAGGATACACTATAATATACTGCAATATAATGTGCCAAACGTACAGTGACACACAGAACTATATGGCGTTAAACTAGTAGTAAACGCACACAAAACGACAGGTGAAAAATTTGAATATCATGCAAAAGTTCATTTATTTCGCTAATGGTAAAAGTGAAACTAATATATGAGACAGACTCATTACATGCAAAGCAAGTTAGTTCAAGCCGTGATTTGTCATAATTGTGATGATTATGGCTTACAGCTCATGAAAACCCCAAATCCACAATCTCAGAAAATTTGAATATTGTGAAAAGGTGCAATATTCTAGGCTCAAAGTGTCCCACTCTAATCAGCTAATTAAGCCATAACACCTGCAAAGGTTTCCTGAGCCTTTAAATGGTCTCTCAGTCTGGTTCAGTAGGAATCACAATCATGGGATAGACTGCTGACCTGACAGTTGTGCAGAAAACCATCATTTACACCCTCCATAAGAGCTGTATCAAAGCACATTAATAGAAAGTTATGTGGAAGGGAAAAGTGTGGAAGAAAAAGGTGCACAAGCAGCAGGGATGACTGCAGCCTGGAGAGGATTGTCAGGAAAAGGCCATTCAAAAGTGTTGGGGACTGTCACAAGGAGTGGACTGAGGCTGGAGTCAGTGCATCAAGAGCCACCACATACAGATGGATCCTGGACATGGGCTTCAAATGTCGTATTCCTCTTGTCAAGCCACTCCTAAACAACAAACAACATCAGAAGCAGGGATTAGCCGAACACCGCCCTGTTCGGTTCGCACCAGAACCTGCGAACAGACAAAATGTTCGTGTGAACTTTAGAACCCTATTAAATACAATGGACTCGAACGTTCGAAATCTAAAGTGTTAATTATAAAGGCTAATATGAAAGTTATTGTCCTAAAAAGTGTTTGGGGACCTGGGTCCTGCCCCAGGGGACATGTATCAATGTAAAAAGAAGTTTTAAAAACGGACGTTTTTTCGGGAGCAGTGATTTTAATAATGCTTAAAATTAAAAAATAAAAGTGAAATATTCCTTTAAATTTCGTACCTGGGGGGTGTGTATGATATGCATGTGAAGTGGCGCATGTTTCCCGTGCTTAGAACTGTCCCTGCAAAAAATGTAATTTTTGAAAGAAAAAAAGTCATTTAAAACTCACTCGCGGCTATTAATGAATTGTCGGCTCCCGGCAATACATTCAAAAGTCATTGATAAAAAAAAAAAAAAAAGCGTGTGGGTTCCCCAGAATTCAATTACCAGGCCCTTCAGGTCTGGAATGGATATTAAGGGGAACCCCACCGCAAATTTAAAAAAAATTGACGTGGGGTTCCCCCAAATATCCATTCCAGGCCCTTCAGATCTGGCATGGATTTTAAGGGGAACTCCACCCCAAATTCAAAAAAAATGGCGTGGAGTCCCCCTAAAAATCCATACCAGACCCCTTATCCGAGCATGCAACCTGGCCGGCCGCAGGGGAAAAGGGGGGGGGGACGAGAGAGCGGCCCCCCTCCCTCCTGAACCATACCAGGCCACATGCCCTCAACATGGGGAGGATGTCCCCATGTTGATGGGGACAAGGGCATCATCCCCACAACCCTTGCCCGGTGGTTGTGGGGGTCTGCGGGCGGGGGGCTTATCGGAATCTGGAAGACCCCTTTAACAAAGGGGACCCCCAGATCCCGGCCCCCCCTATGTGAATTGGTAAGGGGTACATTGTACCCCTACCATTTCATGAAGAAAGCGTAAATTTAAAAAAAAAAAAAACACACAAACACCTGTTGAGGGCATGTGGCCTGGTACGGTTCAGGAGGGAGGGGGGCCGCTCTCTCGTCCCCCCCTTTTCCCCTGCGGCCGGCCAGGTTGCGTGCTCGGATAAGGGGTCTGGTATGGATTTTTAGGGGGACTCCACGCCATTTTTTTTTACATTTGGGGTGGAGTTCCCCTTAAAATCCATGCCAGATCTGAAGGGCCTGGAATGGATATTTGGGGGAACCCCACGTAAATTTTTTTTTTATTTGCGGCGGGGTTCCCCTTAATATCCATTCCAGACCTGAAGGGCCTGGTAATTGAATTCTGGGGAACCCCCACGCTTTTTTTTTTTTATCAATGACTTTTGTATGTATTGCCGGGAGCCGACAATTCATTAATAGCCGCGAGTGAGTTTTAAATGACTTTTTTTCTTTCAAAAATGACATTTTTTGCAGGGACAGTTCTAAGCACGGGAAACATGCGCCACTTTACATGCATATCATACACACCCCCCAGGTACGAAATTTAAAGGAATATTTCACTTTTATTTTTTCATTTTAAGCATTATTAAAATCACTGCTACTGAAAAAACGGCCGTTTTTAAAACTTCTTTTTGCATTGATACATGTTCCCTGGGGCAGTGTTCCCCAAACACTTTTGCCACGAACACCCCAATTTGTTCGCTGTTCAGCGAACGGGCGAACAGGCAATGTTCGAGTCGAACATGAGTTCGACTCGAACTCGAAGCTCATCCCTAATCAGAAGCATCTTACCTGGGCTAAAGAAAAACAGACCTGGTCTGTTGCTCAGTGGTCCAAAGTCCTCTTTTCTGATGAGAGCAAATTTTGCATCTCATTTGGAAACCAAGGAGCCAGAGTATGGAGGAATAATGGAGAGGCACACACTGTAATGCCGCGTACACACGACCGCTTTTCTCGACGAGAATAACGGCATTTTTTTTTTCCGCCGAGAAAACCGATCGTCTGTGGGCTTTATGTCGTTTTTTTCAACGAGAAAAACGGCATTAAAAACGACGCGAAAAATTAGAACATAAATTTTCTCGCCATTTCACGTCGTCGTTTTTTTCATCATGAAAAATGATCGTGTGTAGGCTTTAACGACGTGAAAAAAGCGCGCATGATCAGAAGCAAGTGAGGAGAAGGGAGCGCTCATTCTGGTAAAACTACTGTTCGGAATGGAGATGGCACATTCGTCATGCATGAAATTATTACATCGTTTAATGCAGCGCATTCTTTTCTTCGTTCTAATGCTGCAATATTCCAATTCTCTTGCTGCTGATATTCTCCCAGAGTTAGGACAATCTTTGTTCTTTAGTATTTATTGTTTTATCATGATTAATCTCTATTTTGGTGAGCCAGATCTCCCTAAATACCCAAACATTTTTACATTTTTTTTTTTGTGTTTTTAGATTTTAATTTGTGGTATTAGATTTTAGACTGTTTTTACATATTATTTGCTATTTTGGAGTGTGTCAAGTTACCACAACATTATTATTTATTCTAATTTGGCCTCAATGAGGTTAGTGTCCCTTGTTAATTTCACAATTTTTTTATCCACTGTCCCTGCCTACTCACTTACAAACTGGCTATTTAGAAGAAAAACACATGTTCATTTTGTATCTTCCAAAAAAATTCCATTTATTATGGCCTAATAACAAATTAAAAGGTAAGCCAAAACCAAACCATATGTAAAGTACAAATCAAGAAGCCAGGAAGACAGCACTGGAGACCCTGCTGAAATTAGTGCAGACCCAGACCACCACAGCAAACACCAAAGCATGTGAAGACAAAAATTGGGCCCATGTGAGGCACATATCCTGGGCTCATTTTCGGGTTTTTTGTTTGACCTTCCCTGCAGCCTTCCTTGGAGGCTGTGTCCGTGGAGGAGGGACTGGAGCAGGAGCAGGGTCTGGAGCAGGAGCAGGGACTGTTACAGGAGCAGGGACTGTTACAGGAGCATGGAGTGGGGCAGGAGCATGGAGTGGGGCAGGAACTTGAGCATAAAAATATGAATGGTCCACAACGTCTGTGAAATCCTTCAGTTTGTTCAACAGGCCCATATTGACCACCTTCAATATTAGGGTTTCACATTTCAGCCTCTGGTCCAGTTCCATTTGGGGCAGTTTCTCCCCAATAAGGGCAGCAAATCCCTCTGCAGCGGTGGGGGGCTCTCGGAGTGCAGCAGTAGCCTCCCTAATTAGGGCCTGGGTCTCCTCCTCCATTTGAAGCAGCCTCCTTGATCTTTTTGCTGGAATCCGCAGCAGAGGGATCTGGGGCCTGGTGTTGTGCTGGGTCCCACTGGGGCCTGCCTCTTCCTGGGTCCCACTGGGGCCTGCCTCTTCCTGGGTCCCACTGGGGCCTGCCTCCTCCTGGCTTCCAGTGGCACCTGCCTCCTCGTGTGTCCCACTGGGGCCTGTCTCCTCCTGGCTTCCAGTGGCACCTGCCTCCTCGTGTGTCCCACTGGGGCCTGTCTCCTCATCCTGTTTAAAAAAGGTACATCGAGTTAGTTTTGCCTTCATCTTTCACACACATTTGTCACCTCATGACATTTGGTAATTGAATGCTACTAAATATTAAAGTGAATCATTCTGACACCAGTATATTTCTTTTTGGTGCCCTTAATTTTTGGCCACTGCTGTCTATTGATATGTCAGACACTTTTTTATAACTCTTAACATTTTTCACACTTTTTTACAAACTTTTACAACATTCAACTTTTATTACTCTAAATATTTTGTGAAATATTATACCTGGCTCCAAATATTTAAATCAAGCTCCTCCAGGACTTGAGGTTGTTCCTCCAAAGAGACCTCAACTTGGCTGGAGGCCTGGCTGCAGGGAATGCTGGAGGGAAGGCTGGAGGGAAGGCTGGAGGGTTGGCTGCAGGGAAGGCTGGAGGGTTGGCTGCAGGGAAGGCTGGAGGGTTGGCTGGAGGGTTGGCTGCAAGGAAGGCTGGAGGTCGTTCTGGGTGGAAGGCTGGAAAGGGATTCCCTGGATTCCAGGTGTTCATCCAGGAAACTCAGGTGCTGATAGTACCACAGATTTGGGATGTATCGGTCCTCTGCACCTGCTCCTGACCGCAGGGATTTTAGCACTTTATTCCGTTGAGCCCGGTATGTGCCCCTAATGGTCCCAATTTTTGTGTTCAGATCCTGTAGTGTTGCTGTGGGGATCTGAGTTTTCACAAATTCCAGCAAGGTCTCCAGTGCTCTCTTCCTGGCTTCTTTATTTTTATTATGTTTATTTTTAGTCTGCCATAAAATTGGAAGATTCTTCCATCTTTGCAGGAATTCCAACATAAAATCTGGGTCCTTAAATACCTTCATTTTCTCTGCAATTCAAAACCCAAATCAAAAAAAGGAATGTCAGTCAGGACTTCTCCAAATCTTTCTCACCATATATAAGCCACTAACGTAGCAATTGATCAGTCATCATAGAGTTGAGTGGACACCTGGATGTTTGTGTTGAACTCTTTTTAGCTAACTTTGTAAAAAGCTAGAGTTCGTGACCTGACTTTCCCCGAACCCAAACCCCATTGAAGTAAATGTTGCCCTGTAAATCGTGGGAATAAAAGGACTCCCCAAAAATAAAGGAGTACCTCGAACTGTCCCTGCACCAAGTGTCATTTAAAAAAAAAAAAAATTAAAACTAAATTCACTCCTGGGTATAATTAATTGTTGTCTCCTGTCAATTGCAATACATAGGAAAGTCATTGATACAAACATTGGGAAAGTATTGTGGTTCCCCCAAATATCCATACCAGGCCCTTCAGGTCTGTCAAGGATTTTAAGGGGAACTCCCCCCCAAATTCTGGGAAAAAATGGCGTGGAGTCCCCCCCCAAATCCATAACAGACCCTTATCCGAGCACGCAACCTGGCCGGCCACAGGGGAAGAGGGGGGGACGAGAGAGCGGCCCCCCCTCCCTCCTGAACCGTACCAGGCCACATGCCCTCAACATGGGGAGGATGTCCCCATGTTGATGGGGACAAGGGCCTCATCCCCACAACCCTTGCCCGGTGGTTGTGGGGGTCTGCGGGCGGGGGGCTTATCGGAATCTGGAAGAGCCCTTTAACAAAGGGGACCCCCAGATCCCGCCCCCCCCTATGTGAAATGGTAATGGGGGACATTGTACCCCTACCATTTCACCTTAAAAAATGGCATTATCTAAAAAATGACACTACACGGTTTTTGACAATTCCTTTATTATTGGTATTGTTTTTCAACCATCTTCTTCCTTCTTCTTTTCTGCATTCGAGTTTCTTCCTCCATCTTCCTCTTCATCTTCATCTTCCTTCTTGCTTCGGGCTTCTCGTCCGCATCTTGCTTCGGCTTCTTCTTTGTTCTCCCGCCGCTCCGTTTGAATTGGAGTTTCCCGCTGTGTGACGCAAAGTTAGGCAGTTCTCCTCTAGGTCCGCTGCGAGCCGGGGGACCCGCCCCCCTCTGACTGCACGGGTAAAGTACCTGTGAAATCTCTGTGCGTCAGAGGGGGGCGGGGTCGCCGGACCAAGAGGAGAACTGATGAACTGAGCGTCCCACAGCGGGAACCTCCAATTCAAACGGAGCGGCCGGAGAAAGAAGAACCCGGAGCAAGATGCGGACGAGAACACCGAAGGAAGAAGGAAGATGAAGAGGAAGAGGAAGATGGAGGAAGAAACACGAAGCGAGAAAAGAAGAAGAAGGAAGAAGATGGAAGAAAGCCAAACAAAAAATTTAAGGAATTGTCAAAAACTGACTACTGTCATTTTTTACATTTTGTACACTTTCTTCGTGAAATGGTAGGGGTACAATGTACCCCTTACCAATTCACATAAGGGGGCGGGATCTAGGGGTCCCCTTTGTTAAAGGGGTCTTCCAGATTTCGATAAGCCCCCCGCCCGCAGACCCCCACAACCACCGGGCAAGGGTTGTGGGGATGAGGCCCTTGTCCCCATCAACATGGGGACATCCTCCCCATGTTGAGGGCATGTGGCCTGGTACGGTTCAGGAGGGAGGGGGGGCCGCTCTCTCGTCCCCCCCTCTTCCCCTGCGGCCAGCTAGGTTGCGTGCTCGGATAAAGGGTCTGTTGTGGATTTTGGGGGGGACTCCACGCCCTTTTTTTCCTGATTTGGGGGTGGAGTTCCCCTTAAAATCCTTGACAGACCTGAAGGGCCTGCAACTCGAATTTGGGGGAACCCCCACGTTTTAATTTTGCAGGTACAACTCACTTTTCAAGGTCTTGCCATTTGCCGGGAGGCAAGAATTCATTTAGAGCCGCGATTGACTTTTCAAAGTTTATTCACAATTAAAAAATGACACTTTGTGCACGGCCAGTACTAACAGCACGGGAAGCAAACGCCAAGTTACATGCATATTGCCCAACCCCGGCCCCGAACATACAGTGAATGAATGTTTATAGGTTTAATGCTCCTGGACACAGCCAAATTTAAAGGTCTGTACGGTCACTACATTTGCTGTTCGGGGCCGCTCAACCCTCGACATATCAAGTATGAAAAATGTTACGTACCCGCGATCTACACGTTCGTCTCCTCCGACCTTCTTCCACTCACTGAACGTCGCTTTCAACAATGTTTTTTGGAGTTATATACAGTGCGCATGCGTGACGCTCCGCACGCTTTCCCGCCCCTGACGTTCGTTACACTACTTTCCCCGCCCCTTCTCGCTACTCCTTAATGACGGAGAGTGTAAACATGTCGGCGAATCACCAACATGATGTGGAAAGTGGGGAAGAAAGCAGGCCCCGACCCAGAAGGTATAAAGCCACTAACATGAGCTTTGAGGAGATGGTGGAGATGGTCACCATATTGCTCCGGGATGATTATGACGCCAAACATGGGCCCTACAAAAAGCCAAATCAAGTGAAGTCCAAGATCATGGATAAAGTGGTCAAAGCGCTATTTCAGAAATTTGGTGTTCGCAGGTCGCGGGAACAGATCCGGAAACGATGGTCGGACATTAAGTTGCGTGAGCCGGATCAATATAAAAAGATTAAAAAAGTCATCAAAAAAAGTAAGTAGATCTACATTAAATGTGATTTTTGGTAATAACGTGGTGTTGCATGTGCTTTTAAAATAATGTATGTAGTACAGTTAAAAATGTCATGTTTCATGTTTTTGGGCACACGAATCGATCGTATAAATGGTCGTTCAAACGTTCACTCAATCACAAGCTTTTCGCCCGATTCATTGTTCGAACGACATTTTTTTTCAATCCTAAAATAATAGGCATGTTCAAATGTTTTTAGCAATGTATTCCACCAAAACATCGTTTGGGTGGTATTGAACGAGGATTTCAACGTTGGATTCTTGTGCCCAAGAACATGAAACAGAACATCATGAAATGTTTATGTGAGAAGTAATTATAAACATGTTTGTGTAGTTGTTGGTAATTAGATTTGGCTAATGTAACTAGATTCAGTGTACGGTTACAAGAGTATGCTCAGCAGCTGCTTACACATCTGGACTCATTAGCACAAGTGTGGGCCACAAGAACAACCTTTTGATGGTGTCACACACAGGTGATCCAGTGGATACCTGG
Source organism: Rana muscosa (assembly GCA_029206835.1). NCBI lineage: Eukaryota > Metazoa > Chordata > Amphibia > Anura > Ranidae > Rana > Rana muscosa. The sequence goes on from CM055118.1 coordinate 728,091,837, forward strand.
TGTGTTTCCATGTGTGAAACATGACCAAAAGAGATTAATCTACCATCTTGGGAAATGGATACAATCATGTGTTCATCTCCTAAAAAATTATCACTAATACAATTGTAACACACTTCCCAAGAATGATTAATATTCCTCTTTCACGCCAAAATATATTTAGTTACACAAGTCTACCTTTTGGTTATATCTCCTAGGGCTTCAAAGAGCTAAGAGACACAAGGCTGCAAACCCCGCACCACCAACTCAAGACCCACAACCGCAGGATGTGGCAGAAGAGGGAAATGTCAACTCACCAGGTCAGTGTCATACACCACAGCCTCAGGTAATAGATGTTGGCCTGTATATTTAGTAAGACGTTTTCTTTTCACTACTTCAAGGGACTTTAATGCCTGCGGCACCAGCAACCTTCACCAGAGCCACTGCCCAGATGTTGCTGAAACAAGTGAGGGTCTGCTCTCGGGAGGTTGAAAAGATAAAAGACAACCTGTTCCAGATGTGCCAAACCAACAAAATCATGGAGAAAAGACTGAAAAAACTAGAGCATATTCTTGGGAGGGTGTAAAACTTGTATATATTCTACAAAATTTTTTATTTTTTTTGGGGGGGGGAAATCTTTTATTTCTATAAAGGTATATTGTTCGTGTTGTACATTTTTGTACTGAATTGTAAAAATAGAAAAAAAAAATCCCCCAAAAAATTGGGGTATATTTTGATACAAACGTGAATTTTTTTTAACTCCTATAAAAAAATGTAATCACTAAACAATGTGTGGCTTCTTATATCAATGTTGCCCCCCCCCCCTAAAAAAATGTGTGTGTTTAGACTCTATAAATGATTGTAATTTACTTGTTAGGAAAAAACATGGGACTACAACTGCACTAGTATAACCGAGGACAGTGATGGTGAACATTGGCAACCCAGATGGTTTGGAACTACATTTCTAATGTTACTCAGGCACTCTGCAGTGTAGTTGAGCATCATGGGAAATGGAGTTGCAAAACATCTGGAGTGGCAAGGTTCACCATCACTGACCTAGGAGAAAGAACAAATACAACAAAAGAAAAGCAAACAAGATGTTTCCAGTATATTATTTTTTATTATGACCAAAATTGGTTTAAAAATGATCAGGCATTGCAATGGCCCCCCTACCCATAAAATATTCTAGATAGCGTTGCCGCACATCACGGCCGCTTTGGGGGGCCAAGCCTGTAGGGCCAGCTAACTGGGCTGCCAATGGTCCATCCAAGCACTGTGTGTCCTGAAGGTCAACTGTAGCTAGATAATTGTTTGAGTTTTTGAGTAAAAAATTGTGCAGTATGCAACAGCACATGACCAAATGGTTCCATTTATACTCCGCCATGTTTATCGCAGTCAGAAAAAGGTGGAAGCGACTGGCCATGATGCCAAAGGCATTTTCGACCACCCTTCGCGCTCTGGCCAGACGATAATTAAATATCCTCCTCTCAGGGGTGAAGGACCTTTGGGGAAAAGGCCTCATCAAATGTGGTCCAAGCGCAAAAGCCTCATCTGCCAGGAACACAAACGGGAGGCCATGTTCATTATCTTCAGCAGGTGGCAATGCCATGTCCTCTGAAAGAAGCCGGTCTGCAAACTCGGTCTGGGCGAAAACACCACCATCAGACATCCGCCCATTTTTCCCAACATCAACAAATAGAAACTCATAGTTGGCAGACACCACCGCCATGAGCACAATACTGTGGAAGCCTTTATAATTATAAAAAAACGAGCCAGAATGGGCTGGTGGCATGATGCGGACGTGCTTGCCATCAATGGCTCCTCCACAGTTGGGAAAGTTCCACCGCTGAGAAAAATCAGATGCCACATTCTGCCATTCCTGTGGCGTCGATGGTAACTGTGGAGTCAAAGGAACAAAAAAATTTATATACTTTACTACCTATACATTGCAAGCATGTTAGCCCAAAACACTCTGGGCAAAACATCAGTATAGCATTAATTTGGAAGGAGGATTTTAGAGCGGAGCTACGCAGCCAAAATAATATAAAATAACACAGCAGCTCCAACTACAGCAGCTGCAGAGGTTTGATAATTGTACACTTACCTGTCCTGGAGTCCAGCAACGTCCGCAGCAGAGGACGAACAATTGCTCATCACTCTGCTGCCCCCTCTGCCATCCTTGGTGAGGGAACCAGGAAGAGAAGCCTTGCGGCTTCACTGCCCGGTTCCCAAACGCACATGCACGAGAAGCGCTGCGCAGTTCAGACTGGTCCTCCTGTGTTCTGTGAGACAAGTGTTTCCAAGAACACTACGGGTCTTCTGCGGGAAGTGACTTGGCTCAGGCAGATTTGCCGCAGAGATGACTCCCGGATGTGGGTGAAAATACCTGGCTTAAACAGGTATCTTCACCCCCCTCCCTCCGGAAAGGTGTCAATTTTGACACCGGGGGAGGGTTATGATGAGCGGACCCCCAAAATTTTGGATGGAGGTCCGCTTGAATAAGATAGAAAAATAAGCAACAAAAACATCACCCACTCTGATGGACCTGTGAAATTCTTTAGAGGGTGGAGGGGTTGAGATGAGTTGGGGACATCATAATTCAAATCTATAGTACTATGTAATTTATTTGTGTAGATTAGACGAAAATCAAAGAATTGGGGGGGGGGGGAATCAGGCAATCTAAGCACTACAATGGAGCGTCAAAAACAAAAATGGGGATTGACTAGGCTAGGTGTGTTTGGGCCCAGGATCGAATGCTGGAGATTGGTTTAAAAACAAATATGCATGTAGCCAAAAAACATAGAATATTCAAAGCTTACAACATGCAGGGGGACAAAGGGGACATTCACAGCATATTCAAATCATGGTAATTAGAGACAGTTCAAAATATACTATACATTATCAAGCATAAAAAAACATAGATTGTGATGTTTATAAAGGAGAAAACTTACCTTAAGATAGTCCTCATGAAGGACCTGGATAATGGTAGAGCAGGTCTCAGGGATAATGACGCCCAGAGCCTGGGGGGAGATGCCTGTCGAGAACTTGAGGTCCTGCAAGCTTCTCCCAGTCGCAAGGTATCACAACGTGGTGATGAGCCTCTGCTCAGCAGTAATGGCTTTCCGCATAACGGTGTCCTGCCTGGTGATATAGGGGGACACCAAAGCCAAGAGCTGCTGAAAAACGGGGTCAGACATCCTAAGAAAATTCCTGAAATCATCAGGGTTATTCTCCCGGATCTCCCGCAGCAGAGGCATATGACATAATTGGTCCCTCTGGAGCAACCAATTCTTGGTCCATGAACTCCTCCTCACCCTCCTCATGGACCGGATCTGGGACATAGCAACAAGCCCAGCAGCAAGCACAGCACGATCTCGGCGACAAGAACGTACCCGCAACATGGCTTAGAAACGGTCGTCTAATCAGAACGAACTAAAAGAACGCACTGAAGAACAGCAAGGCCTATGAAGAACGAGCTGAAATACAGTAACGAGCGGACAAGAACGCACTGCAAAAACAGATACGAACTCACTACACGCACTGAAAGCCAGATACAAACCCACAAGCACAAATTGAACTCCCGAAAACGATCTTTAAAGTACGAAGACTGAAAAGCGCGAATCGTCTCTTCCCAAACTTTTACTAACACGCGGTAACACGAAATCAGCAAAAGCAGCCAAAAGGGTGGTGCGAACAGAATGAAACTTCCCCTTTATAGTGCCGTCGTACGTGTTGGACGTCACCGCGCTTTGCTAGATCAGTTTTTTTCACGATCGTCTGTAGGCAAGGCAGGCTTGTGAGGAAACAGGAAAAATAACGTCGAGAAAATCGACGTTTTTTTTCTTGACATGAAAAGCGGTCGTGTGTACGCGGCATAAGATGTTTGAAGTCCAGTGTGAAGTTTCCACAGTCTGTGTTGATTTGGGGAGGCATGTCATCTGCTGGTGTTGGTCCACTGTGCTTCATTAAGTCCAGGGTCAACGCATCCATCTACCAGGAGATTTTGGAGCACTTCATGCTTCTTTCCGCAGACAAGCTCTATGGGGATGCTGACTTCATTTTCCAGCAGGACTTGGCACCTGCCCACACTACCAAAAGCAGCCAAAACCTGGTTCAATGACCGTGGGATTACTGTGCTTGATTGGCCAGCAAACTCGCCTGACCTGAACCCCATAGAGATTCTATGGGGCATTGCCAAGAGAAAGATGAGAGACATGAGACCGAACAATGCAGAAGAGCTGAAGGCTGCTATTGAAGCATCCTGGTCTTCCATGACACCTCAGCATGGCCACAGGCTGATAGCTTCCATGCCACGCCGCATTGAGGCAGTAATTGCTGCAAAAGGGGCCCAAACCAAGTACTGAGTACATATGCATGATTCTAATTTTCAGAGCTCCGATAGTGTTCTATATACAATCCTTGTTTTATTGATTGCATGTAATATTCAAATTTTCTGAGATTGTGGATTTGGGGTTTCCATGAGCTGTAAGCCATAATCATCACAATCATGACAAATCACGGCTTGAACTATCTTGCTTTGCATGTAATGAGTCTATCTCATATATTAGTTTCACCTTTTAAGTTGCATTAGTGAAATAAATGAACTTTTGCACGATATTCAAGTATCACCTGTTAAACTGGCAGTAATACACACAAAACTATATGGCGTTAAACTGGCAGTAACGCACACCAAAGTAAATGGCGTTAAACTTGCAGTAACATACAAAACTATATGGCGTTAAACTGGCAGTAACGCACACAGAACTATATGGCATTAAACTGCCAGTAACGCACACAGAACTATATGGCGTTAAACTGGCAGTAACGCACACACAAAACTATATGGCGTTAAACTGGCAGTAACGCACACAGAAGTAAATGGCGTTAGACTTGCAGTAACGCACAGAACTATATGGTGTTAAACTGGCAGTATTGCACACAAAACTATATGGCGTTAAACTGGCAGTAACACGCACAAAACTATATGGCGTTAAACTGGCAGCAACGCACACAGAAGTGAATGGCATTAAACTGGCAGTAACACACACAGAACATTACTGCCAATTTAACACCATATAGTTTTGTGTGTGTTACTGCCAGTTTAATGCCATACAGTGTTTTTGGTGCGTTACTGCCAGTTTAATGCCATATAGTTCTGTGTTCGTTACTGCCAGTTTACCGCCATTTAATTTTGTGTGCGTTACTTCCAGTTTAACGCCATATAGTTTGCTGTGTGTTACTGACAGTTTAAGGCCATATAGTTCTGTGTGCCTTACTGCCAGTTTAACACCATATAATTTTTTGTGTGTTACTGCCAGTTTAATGCCATATAGTTTTGTGTGTGTTACTGCCAGTTTAACGCCATAAAGTTTTTTGTGCATTACTGCCAGGTTGAATTACCCATTAAAATTCCAAAAAGGATTTTTATAATGAGAAGACACACACCCTGCTTGTTCTGCAGACAAGCACTTCAGCCTGAGAGATCTTTCTATTGTAACAGACAGGAAACTCATTTTGGAATTGAGAAGAATAACGTTAGCCAAAATATCCACATAGTACTGCAGATCAGAGGGCAAAAGTTCATAATTGAATGATCGGTTAGAACTGTAGCCTTTGGCCAATCATGGCTCACGGGCTAGGTCCACGCCGCGAACTATATAAGGCTGCTTACACGGTGCAGCAAATCTAAGAATATTTAGGGCATAATTGCTGTCCCCCTTCTATGTTTATTTCCCAAAGACAACCTCTTGATATGACGCTGAGCACGTGCACTCAACTTGTGCCACTTTAACGCCATATAGTTCTGTGTGCGTAACTGCCAATTAAACACCATATAGTTTTGTGTGTGTGTTACTGCCAGTTTAACGCCATATAGTTCTGTGTGCGTTACTGCCAGTTTACCGCCATTTACTTTTGTGTGCATTACTGCCAGTTTAACGCCATATAGTTTTGTGTGCGTTACTGCCAGTTTAATGCCAAATAGTTCTGTGTGCGTTACTGCCAGTTTAACGCCAGTTACTTCTGTGTGAGTTACTGCCAGTTTAATGCCATATAGTTCTGTGTGCGTTACTGACAGTTTAACGCCATTTACTTCTGTGTGTGTTACTTACTGCCAGATTAACGCCATATAGTTTTGGGCATTACTGCCAGTTTAACGCAATTTACTTCTGTGAGCATTACTGCCAGTTTAACGCCATATAGTTTTGTGTGTGTTACTGCCAGTTTAACGCCATATAGTTCTGTGTGCGTTACTGACAGTTTAACGCCATATATAAAAATAACAGTGTACTAAAGAATAAACTGCCCCCTTTCCTTAACACACTCCACTGAGCCTTGGAGAAACGTCTGATAAATTCAGACTGAATTACCCTATCAGCTGCTACTTTAAAAAATAAAAAGTGAAAAATAATTTTGAATAACCAAAATAGTAGCGCTCAGTGTCTTACAACACAAATCTAAATATAAACCATATACACTCCGTGAGATAGTGCATAAATGTGAATGTTCATAAATATACACCCTGTAAAGAAATGTGCATACAATAAACTCATCAAGTGTCCATAACGTTCATGACAGTGATTTAAAACAATTAATATAAAGTGTTTAACTGAAAATGAGTCCATAAAAAAGTGCACAAAATAAGTCCATAAAAAGTGCATCCAAAAGTGACTTCAAATGAAGATGATGACAAATAAAACTTTCTTGTGTTTTCTTCAAACCTTCACCACACCAATGTGCTCAGTGATTCCACTCCCTAAGGACTTGCACTCACCACAAGAATATGCCTCGCACTCTCATGCTTGGCTAATCAGCTTGATTACCCCCCAGGGTATCACAAACAATTCCAAAATGATGAAATTAGGTCAGTCAAGTCTCCCACATGAAAAAACAAATGCTTCCAATAGTGAAGTATATCAAAACTTTTAATTAAAATAACACAGCACAAGTGACCATCAATGGTTACACTCCCATTTAGACAGATCAAATTGGGCACTTCAAAGCAAACATTTCCAAACGCCAGGCAAGTTTATAGTAGGCTGCCGCGATGTATTGCGGTCTCGGCGGACCATATAAGCATGTATGTCTCACCCTCCTTCATGTACGCTTGCCTCTCCACTGCAATCGAATCACCGCAGACTCCCGCCCAAACACCAAACTGTATATTCGACGAGTGGTCGAAAGATCCAAACGCTGCACACCAGGTGACTGTCGTGTAGCTCCTCCCAGACTAGTTTCGTCGTAAGACTTCTTCCAATGGGGTGAGCTACACACACTTACACCTCCCTCTTTATACTCCGACCGTGATTGGTTACGGTCGTATTTCCTGCTGCGCATGTGCGTATTTCCCGTCCCCATGAGCGCAATACATCGGGCATGACCCCCACAATCACAAACATGGAGGACAAGTATAAATAACATACTGCGATCTGCATCTAATCTCTAATTTATATTCGCTGCAGGTACTATTCAGTTTAAATGTTGTGTATATCAAACACCAATAAGTGTCACTTCTATAATAAACAATAAAAAAACTTTTTATACTCAAAATTGGCGCCAGAGTACTCAGCACCTTTGAATATATATGGAATTAAAACAGGAGAATATTATATTAGAATAATATATGCGGAAAAATTTGAATAATATATGCGGAAAGATCAATTGTAACTATCGTTCACCAGATATCAGAGAATTAAGTCACAAAGTAGACTAATATAACAACCTCACATGTTAGTGCGAGGCTGATCAAGATATGAAGGTTAACTAAAATCCCAACTAAAAATACATGTATATAATGAAAATTAATTTACATGTATAGTAAAATATATATCTGTACGACTAAAACTAGTCTATTATATAGACTATAATAGATCAATGTCCACCTTGTCTCAATTTACATGTGTGTGCATGCATAGACACACCACATGCATCCCCATAAATGCACACTATGGACACACATCATTGTATAAGAGAAAATGTTTCTAAAAAAATCTAAAAATTACTGATAAAACAGTTTAAATCGAGTTCGATATTTAGCCCTCTCAGATGGAGGCTCCTTAACCACTTCAATACCATGCACTTATACAGCTTCCTGCCCAAGCCAATTTTGAGCTTTCAGCGCTGTCGCAATTTGAATGACAATTGCGCGGTCATGCTACACTGTACCCAAACAAATTTTTTATCATTTTGTTCCCACAAATAGAGCTTTCTTTTGGTGGTATTTTATCGCCTCTGCGATTTTTATTTTTTGCACAACAAATAAAAAAAGAGCGAAAATTTAAAAAAAAACTAAGTTTTTCTTTGTTTCTGTTAATTTTTTTTGTAAATAAGTACCTTTTCTACTTCAATGACGGGCACTGATAAGGCAGCACTGAAGGGCACTGATAAGGCGACACTGATGGGCACCAATGAGGTGGCACCAATGAGGTGGCACTGATGAGGTGGCACTGATGGGCACTGATGATGGGCACTGATAGGCGGCACTGATGGGCACTGATATGTGGCACTGGTATGCGGCACTGATGGGCACTCATAGGTGGCACTGATTGGCACTCATAGGCGGCACTGATTGGCACTCATAGGCGGCACTGATTGGCACTCATAGGTGGCACTGATTGGCACTCATGGGCGGCACTGATGGGCACTTATGGGTGGCACTGATAGGTGGCATGGACGGGCACTGATAGGTGGGCACAGATTGGCACAGATGGGCACGGATGGGCACTGATAGGTGGCACTGATGGACACTAGTAGGTGGCATTGGTGGCACTGGTGCCCAGCAATGCCAGCCACCACACATTGTGAAAGTGCCAGTCAGTGCCCATTTGTGGGCACTGATTGGCATATTTTTTTTATGTTTTTCTTTTATTTATTTATTTTTATTACATGTGGATGGCCATAGGGGCCATCCACATGATTGGGGCTTACCTGGTGGTCCTGGGGGGCTTCCCTGGTGGTCTAGTGTGGGTATCCGAGGGGGGGCTGCGCTGATAAACAATCAGTGCGAACCCCCCCTGTCAGGAGAGCCGCCGATCGGCTCTCCTCTACTCGCGTCTGTCAGACGCGAGTGAGGAAGAGCCGATCAATGGCTCTTCCTGTTTACTTCCTGATCAGCCGTGATCGACATGGCTGATCACATGGTAAAAAGCCTCCGACGGAGGCTTTTTACCGAGATCAGTGTAGCGGTGGGTCAGACTGACCCACCTCTCCACCGATCGCCGCAATGCGTGCCCCCCCCTGGCGCGGCGGCTGTTATCACGCAGGACGTCATTTGACGTCCAGTGTGGATAACAGAACCACTTCCCGATCGTCAATCTGCTATTGACTGGGCGGGAAGTGGATAAAAGAAAAATCCATTTGGTTTCTCTCTGAGAGAGCTCCCTAACTCGATTCGAACCTCTCCAAGCAGGGTGTGTGCAGTCAATACCACAAAACTGTAAAAGGGTAGGGTCCTGACTATGCTTTTCTTTGAAGTGTAGGGAGACACTATGATATCAAAATCCTTTTTTAATGTTAGCCAGGTGTTCCGATATACGCACTCGCAAGAGTCGTTTAGTTCTCCCCACATAATACAACCCACATGGGCACCATAGTAAATAAACCACAAAGGATGAATTGCATGTGATGAACTGTTCAATCTCAAAAACATCACCATCCTTATTCGTAAAACTAGTGGTTCCTCTGTTGTCCGTTTTCACTGTCCTACAACAGATGCATTTACGACATGAATAAAAACCTTTAAAGTTTTTATTCAGATCTAGGCGTTTGGGTGGATCAAGAATTTTTTGTACCACCCGTGCGCCAAAATTTGGTGCCCTCCTATAGATGAACTTGGGGTTTTCTGATAAAATTTTGCATAGATGTCTGTCTCTGCACACAATGTGCCAATATTTGCGAAAAATCTCCTCTACCTCTTTATACTGATAATGAAAATCAGAAATAAAACCTAGCTGAAATGATTTATTAGTGACACCATCCTCCTTCTTCTTCAAACATTGTGTCCTAGGAATTTGTGCTACCTCACTAATGATATTCTTAATTGTATCATCCTTATATCCTTTCTCCACAAACTTATCTCCCAGAATATTGGCCTGTATATAATAATCATCTGTTGATGTGCAGTTACGACGAATCCTTAGCATTTGACCTTTCGGAATATTTTTAATCCAAGATGGATGATGTCCACTACCAATGGCCAAATAGCTATTCCGATCAGTCGGCTTAAAGTAAGCCTTGGTACTGATCCTGTTATCGTAAGATCCAGAAAATTAACCTCCTCCTCACTAATAACATAGTCTAAAACTATATTATTAGTGTTATTTCCAGACAGTCAGTTGAAGAATTCATAAGACATCTGAACAATAACACTAATAATATAGTATTAGACTATGTTATTAGTGAGGAGGAGGTTAATTTTCTGGATCTTACGATAACAGGATCAGTACCAAGGCTTACTTTAAGCCGACTGATCGGAATAGCTATTTGGCCATTGGTAGTGGACATCATCCATCTTGGATTAAAAATATTCCGAAAGGTCAAATGCTAAGGATTCGTCGTAACTGCACATCAACAGATGATTATTATATACAGGCCAATATTCTGGGAGATAAGTTTGTGGAGAAAGGATATAAGGATGATACAATTAGGAATATCATTAGTGAGGTAGCACAAATTCCTAGGACACAATGTTTGAAGAAGAAGGAGGATGGTGTCACTAATAAATCATTTCAGCTAGGTTTTATTTCTGATTTTCATTATCAGTATAAAGAGGTAGAGGAGATTTTTTGCAAATATTGGCACATTGTGTGCAGAGACAGACATCTATGCGAAATTTTATCAGAAAACCCCAAGTTCATCTATAGGAGGGCACCAAATTTTGGCGCACGGGTGGTACAAAAAATTCTTGATCCACCCAAACGCCTAGATCTGAATAAAAACTTTAAAGGTTTTTATTCATGTCGTAAATGCATCTGTTGTAGGACAGTGAAAACGGACAACAGAGGAACCACTAGTTTTACGAGTAAGGATGGTGATGTTTTTGAGATTGAACAGTTCATCACATGCAATTCATCCTTTGTGGTTTATTTACTATGGTGCCCATGTGGGTTGTATTATGTGGGGAGAACTAAACGACTCTTGCGAGTGCGTATATCGGAACACCTGGCTAACATTAAAAAAGGATTTCGATATCATAGTGTCTCCCTACACTTCAAAGAAAAGCATAGTCAGGACCCTACCCTTTTACAGTTTTGTGGTATTGACTGCACACACCCTGCTTGGAGAGGTTCGAATCGAGTTAGGGAGCTCTCTCAGAGAGAAACCAAATGGATTTTTCTTTTAAGGAGCCTCCATCCGAAAGGGCTAAATATCGAACTCGATTTAAACTGTTTTATCAGTAATTTTTAGATTTTTTTAGAAACATTTTCTCTTATACAATGATGTGTGTCCATAGTGTGCATTTATGGGGATGCATGTGGTGTGTCTATGCATGCACACACATGTAAATTGAGACAAGGTGGACATTGATCTATTATAGTCTATATAATAGACTAGTTTTAGTCGTACAGATATATATTTTACTATACATGTAAATTAATTTTCATTACAGTATATACATGTATTTTTAGTTGGGATTTTAGTTAACCTTCATATCTTGATCAGCCTCGCACTAACATGTGAGGTTGTTATATTAGTCTACTTTGTGACTTAATTCTCTGATATCTGGTGAACGATAGTTACAATTGATCTTTCCGCATATATTATTCAAATTTTTCCGCATATATTATTCTAATATAATATTCTCCTGTTTTAATTCCATATATATTCAAAGGTGCTGAGTACTCTGGCGCCAATTTTGAGTATAAAAAGTTTTTTTATTGTTTATTATAGAAGTGACACTTATTGGTGTTTGATATACACAACATTTAAACTGAATAGTACCTGCAGCGAATATAAATTAGAGATTAGATGCAGATCGCAGTATGTTATTTATACTTGTCCTCCATGTTTGTGATTGTGGGGGTCATGCCCGATGTATTGCGCTCATGGGGACGGAAAATACGCACATGCGCAGCAGGAAATACGACCGTAACCAATCACGGTCGGAGTATAAAGAGGGAGGTGTAAGTGTGTGTAGCTCACCCCATTGGAAGAAGTCTTACGACGAAACTAGTCTGGGAGGAGCTACACGACAGTCACCTGGTGTGCAGCGTTTGGATCTTTCGACCACTCGTCGAATATACAGTTTGGTGTTTGGGCGGGAGTCTGCGGTGATTCGATTGCAGTGGAGAGGCAAGCGTACATGAAGGAGGGTGAGACATACATGCTTATATGGTCCGCCGAGACCGCAATACATCGCGGCAGCCTACTATAAACTTGCCTGGCGTTTGGAAATGTTTGCTTTGAAGTGCCCAATTTGATCTGTCTAAATGTCAGTGTAACCATTGATGGTCACTTGTGCTGTGTTATTTTAATTAAAAGTTTTGATATACTTCACTATTGGAAGCATTGGTTTTTCATGTGGGAGACTTGACTGACCTAATTTCATCATTTTGGAATCGTTTGTGATACCCTGGGGGGTAATCAAGCTGATTAGCCAAGCATGAGAGTGCGAGGCATATTCTTGTGGTGAGTGCAAGTCCTTAGGGAGTGGAATCACTGAGCACATTGGTGTGGTGAAGGTTTGAAGAAAACACAAGAAAGTTTTATTTGTCATCATCTTCATTTGAAGTCACTTTTGGATGCACTTTTTATGGACTTATTTTGTGCACTTTTTTATGGACTCATTTTCAGTTAAACACTTTATATTAATTGTTTTAAATCACTGTCATGAACGTTATGGACACTTGATGAGTTTATTGTATGCACATTTCTTTACAGGGTGTATATTTATGAACATTCGCATTTATGCACTATCTCACGGAGTGTATATGGTTTATATTTAGATTTGTGTTGTAAGACACTGAGCGCTACTATTTTGGTTATTCAAAATTATTTAACGCCATATATAGTTCTGTTTGCGTTACTGCAAGTTTAACACCATATAGTTTTGTGTGCGTTACTGCCAGTTTAACGCAATATAGTTTTGTGTGCGTTACTGCCAGTTTAACGCCATATAGTTCTGTGCGTTACTGCAAGTTTAAAGCCATTTACTTATGTGTGCGTTACTGCCAGTTTAACGCCATATAGTTCTGTGTTTGCGTTACTGCCAGTTTAACACCATATAGTTTTTTGTGCGTTACTGACAGTTTTATGCCATATAGTACTGTGTGCGTTACTGCCAGTTTAATTCCAGTTAATTCTGTGTGAGTTATGGCCAGTTTAATGCCATATAGTTCTGTGTGCGTTACTGACAGTTTAACGCCATTTACTTCTGTGTGCGTTACTGCCAGGTTAACGCCATATAGTTTTGTGTGCATTAATGCCAGTTTAACGCCATGTAGTTCTGTGTGCGTTACTGACAGTTTAACACCATATAGTTCTGTGTGTGTTACTGTCAGTTTAACGCCATTAACTTCTGTGTGCATTACTGGCAGTTTAACGCCATATCGTTTTTTGTGCGTTACTGTCAGTTTAACGCCATATAGTTCTGTGTGTGTTACTGCCGGTTTAATGCCATTTACTTCTGTGTGCGTTGCTGCCCATTTAACGCCATATAGTTTTGTGCGTGTTACTGCCAGTTTAACGCCATATAGTTTTGTGTGTGTTACTGCCAGTTTAATGCCATATAGTTCTGTGTGCGTTACTGCCAGTTTAACGCCAGTTACTTCTGTGTGAGTTACCGCCAGTTTAATGCCATATAGTTTTGTGTGCGTTACTGCCATTTTAACGCCATTTACTTCCGTGTGCGTTACTGCCAGTTTAACGCCATATAGTTTTGTGTGCGTTACTGCCAGTTTAACGCCATATATTTTTCTGTGTGTTACTGAAAGTTTAATGCCATATAGTTCTGTGTGCGTTACTGCCAGTTTAACGGCAGTTACTTTTGTGTGAGTTACTGCCAGTTTAATGCCATTTACTTCTGTGTGTGTTACTGCCAGTTTAACGCTATAAAGTTTTGTGCATTACTGCCAGTTTAACACTATTTACTTCTGTGTGCTTTACTGGCAGTTTAACGCCATTTACTTCTGTGTGCGTTACTGCCAGTTTAACGCCATATCGTTTTTTGTGCATTACTGCCAGTTTAACGCCATATAGTTTTGTGCATTACTGCCAGTTTAACGCTATCTACTTCTGTGTGCTTTACTGGCAGTTTAACGCCATTTACTTCTGTGTGCGTTACTGCCAGTTTAACGCCATATAGTTTTGTGTGCAATACTGCCAGTTTAACGCCATATAGTTCTGTGCGTTACTGCAACTGTAACGCCATTTACCTCTGTGTGCGTTTTGTGTATGCGTTACTGCTAATTTAACACCATATAGTTCTGTGTCTGTTACTGCCAGTTTAACGCCATTTACTTCTGTGTGTGTTACTGCCAGTTTAATGCCATATAGTTCTGTGTGCATTACTGCCAGTTTAACGTCATATCGTTTTTTGCATTACTGCCAGTTAAATGCCATTTACTTCTGTGTGTGTTACTGCCAGTTTAATGCCATATAGTTTTGTGTGCGTTACTGCCAGTTTAATGCCATATAGTTTTCTGTGAGTTACTGCCAGTTTAACGCCATATAGTTTTGTGTGCGTTACTGCCAGTTTAACGCCATATCGTTCTGTGTGCGTTACTGACAGTTTAACGCCATATAGTACTGTGTGCGTTACTGGCAGTTTAACACCATTTACTTCTGTGTGCATTACTGGCAGTTTAACGCCATATTGTTTTTTGTGCGTTACTGTCAGTTTAACGCCATACAGTTCTGCGTGTGTTACTGACAGTTTAATGCCATTTACTTCTGTGTGCGTTGCTGCCAGTTTAACGCCATATAGTTTTGTGCATGTTACTGCCAGATTAACGCCATATCTTTTGTGTGCAATACTGCCAGTTTAACGCCGTATAGTTCTGTGCGTTACTGCAACTCTAACGACATTTCCCTCTGTGTGCGTTTTGTGTGCGCGTTACTGCCAGTTTAACGCCATATAGTTCTGTGTGCTTTACTGCCAGTTTAATGCCATTTACTTCTGTGTGCGTTACTGCCCGTTTAACACCATATATTTTTGTGTGTGTGTGTTACTGCCAGTTTAACGTCATATAGTTCTGTGTGCGTTACTGCCAGTTTAATGCCATTTACTCCTGTGTGCGATACTGCCAGTTTAACACCATATCGTTTTTTGTGCGTTACTGCCAGTTTAACGCCATATCGTTTTTTGTTCGTTACTGCCAGTTTAATGCCATATAGTTCTGTGTGCGTTACTGCCAGTTTAATGCCATTTACTTCTGTGTGCGTTACTGCCAGTTTAACGCCATATAGTTTTGTGCGTGTTACTGCCAGATTAACGCCATATCTTTTGTGTGCAATACTGCCAGTTTAACGCCATATAGTTCTGTGCGTTACTGCAACTCTAACGACATTTCCTTCTGTGTGCGTTTTGTGTGCGCGTTACTGCCAGTTTAACGCCATATAGTTCTGTGTGCGTTATTGCCAGTTTAACGCCATATAGTTCTGTGTCTGTTACTGCAGTTTAACGCCATTTACTTCTTTGTGCGTTACTGTCAGTTTAACGTCATATCGTTTTTTGTGCGTTACTGCCAGTTTAACGCCATATAGTTCTGTGTGCTTTACTGCCAGTTTAATGCCATTTACTTCTGTGTGCGTTACTGCCCGTTTAACGCCATATAGTTTTGTGTGTGTGTTACTGCCAGTTTAACGTCATATAGTTCTGTGTGCGTTACTGCCAGTTTAACGCCATATAGTTCTGTGTCTGTTACTGCAGTTTAACGCCATTTACTTCTTTGTGCGTTACTGCCAGTTTAACGTCATATCGTTTTTTGTGCGTTACTGCCAGTTTAACGCCATATAGTTCTGTGTGCTTTACTGCCAGTTTAATGCCATTTACTTCTGTGTGCGTTACTGCCCGTTTAACGCCATATAGTTTTGTGTGTGTGTTACTGCCAGTTTAACGTCATATAGTTCTGTGTGCGTTACTGCCAGTTTAACGCCATTTACTCCTGTGTGCGTTACTGCCAGTTTAACACCATATCGTTTTTTGTGGGTTACTGCCAGTTAAATGCCATATAGTTTTGTGTGCGTTACTGCCAGTTTAACGCCATTTACTTCTGTGTGCGTTACTGCCAGTTTAACGCCATATAGTTTTGTGTGTGTGTTACTGCCAGTTTATTGTCATATAGTTCTGTGTGCGTTACTGCCAGTTTAACGCCATATAGTTTTTTGTGTGTTACTGCCAGTTTAATGCCATATAGTTCTGTGTGCGTTACTGCCAATTTAATGCCATTTACGTCTGTGTGCGTTACTGCCAGTTTAACGCCATATAGTTTTGTGTGTGTTACTGCCAGTTTAACGCCATATCTTTTGTGTGCAATACTGCCAGTAGTTCTGTATGTCACTGCAACTCTAACGCCATTTCCTTCTGTGTGCGTTTTGTGTGCGCGTTACTGCCAGTTTAACGCCATATAGTTCTGTGTGCTTTACTGCCAGTTTAATGCCATTTACTTCTGTGTGCGTTACTGCCCGTTTAACACCATATAGTTTTGTGTGTGTGTTACTGCCAGTTTAACGTCATATAGTTCTGTGTGCGTTATTGCCAGTTTAACGCCATTTACTCCTGTGTGCGTTACTGCCAGTTTAACACCATATCGTTTTTTGTGGGTTACTGCCAGTTTAATGCCATATAGTTTTGTGTGCGTTTCTGCCAGTTTAACGCCATATCGTTTTTTGTTCGTTACTGCCAGTTTAATGCCATATAGTTCTGTGTGCGTTACTGCCAGTTTAATGCCATTTACTTCTGTGTGCGTTACTGCCAGTTTAATACCATATCTTTTGTGTGCAATACTGCCAGTTTAACACCATATAGTTCTGTGCGTTACTGCAACTCTAATGCCATTTCCTTCTGTGTGCATTTTGTGCGCGTGTTACTGCCAGTTTAACACCATATAGTTCTGTGCGTTACTGCAACTCTAATGCCATTTCCTTCTGTGTGCATTTTGTGCGCGTGTTACTGCCAGTTTAACACCATATAGTTCTGTGTGCGTTACTGCCTGTTTAACGCCATATAGTTTTTTGGGCGTTACTGCCAGTTTAACGCCATATAGTTCTGTGTGGGTTACTGCCAGTTTAATGCCTGTGTCTGTTACTGCAGTTTAACGCCATTTACTTCTGTGTGCGTTACTGCCAGTTTAACGCCATATAGTTTTTTGTGCGTTACTGCCAGTTTAACGCCATATAGTTCTGTGTGCGTTACTGCCAGTTTAATGACATTTACTTCTGTGTACGTTACTGCCAGTTTAACGCCATATAGTTTTGTGTGTGTGTTACTGCCAGTTTAACGTCATATAGTTCTGTGTGCGTGACTGCCAGTTTAATGCCATTTACTCCTGTGTGCGTTACTGCCAGTTTAACACCATATCGTTTTTTGTTTGCTACTGCCAGCTTAATGCCATATAGTTTTGTGTGCGTTACTGCCAGTTTAACGACAAATAGTTTTTTGTGCGTTACTGCCAGTTTAATGCCATATAGTTCTGTGTGCGTTACTGCCAGTTTAATGCTATTTACTTCTGTGTGCGTTACTGCCAGTTTAACGCCATATAGTTTTGTGTGTGCGGTACTGCCAGTTTAACGCCATATATTTCTGTGTGCGTTACTGCCAGTTTAACGCCATTTACTCCTGTGTGCGTTACTGTCAGTTTAACACCATATTGTTTTTTGTGTGTTACTGCCAGTTTTATGCCACATAGTTTTGTGTGCGTTACTGACAGTTTAACGCCATATAGTTTTTTGTGCATTACTGCCAGTTTAACGCCATTTACTTCTGTGTGTGTTACTGCCAGTTTAATGCCATATAGTTTTGTGTGCGTTACTGCCAGTTTAACGCCATATAGTTTTTTGTGCGTTACTGCTAGTTTAATGCCATATAGTTCTGTGTGCGTTACTGCCAGTTTAATGCCATTTAGTTCTGTGTGCGTTACTGCCAGTTTAACGCCATATAGTTTTGTGTGTGCGGTACTGCCAGTTTAACGCCATATATTTCTGTGTGCGTTACTGCCAGTTTAACGCCATGTACTCCTGTGTGCGTTTTATGCCACATAGTTTTGTGTGTGTTACTGACAGTTTAACGCCATATAGTTTTTTGTGCGTTATTGCCAGTTTAACTCCATATAGTTCTGTGTGTGTTACTGACACTTTAACGCCATATAGTTTTGTGTGCGTTACTGCCTGTTTAACGCCATATAGTTTTCTGTGCGTTACTGACAGTTTAATGCCATATGGTTCTGTGTGCGTTACTGCCAATTTAACGCTAGTTACTTCTGTGTGAGTTACTGCCAGTTTAACACCATATAGTTTTTTGCATTACTGCCAGTTAAATGCCATTTACTTCTGTGTGTGTTAATGACAGTTTAACACCATATAGTTCTGTGTGCGTTACTGGCAGTTTAACACCATTTACTTCTGTGTGCATTACTGGCAGTTTACGCCATATCGTTTTTTGTGTGTTACTGTCAGTTTAACGCCATATAGTTCTGTGTGTGTTACTGACAGTTTAATGCCATTTACTTCTGTGTGCGTTGCTGCCAGTTTAACGCCATATAGTTTTGTGCGTGTTACCGCCAGTTTAACACCATATCGTTTTTTGTGGGTTACTGCCAGTTTAATGCCATAAAGTTTTGTGTGCGTTTCTGCCAATTTAACGCCATATCGTTTTTTGTTTGTTACTGCCAGTTTAATGCCATATAGTTCTGTGCGTGTTACTGCCAGTTTAATGCCATATCTTTTGTGTGCAATACTGCCAGTTTAACGCCATATAGTTCTGTGCGTTACTGCAACTCTAACGCCATTTCCTTCTGTGTGCGTTTTGTGCGCGCGTTACTGTAAGTTTAACACCATATAGTTCTGTGTGCGTTACTGCCTGTTTAACGCCATATCGTTTTTTGTGTGTTACTGCCAGTTTAACGCCACATAGTTCTGTGTGCGTTACTGCCAGTTTAATGCCATTTACTTCTGTGTACGTTACTGCCAGTTTAACGCCATATAGTTTTGTGTGTGTGTTACTGCCAGTTTATTGTCATATAGTTCTGTGTGCGTTACTGCCAGTTTAACGCCATATAGTTTTTTGAGCGTTACTGCAAGTTTAACGCCATATAGTTTTGTGTGTGTTACTGCCAGTTTAACGCCATATCTTTTGTGTGCAATACTGCCAGTTTAACGCCATATAGTTCTGTGCGTTACTGCAACTCTAACGCCATTTCCTTCTGTGTGCGCTTTGTGTGCACGTTACTGCCAGTTTAACGCCATCTAGTTCTGTGTGTGTTACTGCCAGTTTAACGCCATATAGTTCTGTGTCTGTTACTGCAGTTTAACGCCATTTACTTCTGTCTGCGTTACTGCCAGTTTAACGCCATATAGTTTTTTGTGCGTTACTGCCAGTTTAACGCCATATAGTTCTGTGTGCGTTACTGCCAGTTTAATGACATTTACTTCTGTGTACGTTACTGCCAGTTTAATGCCATATAGTTTTGTGTGTGTGTTACTGCCAGTTTAACGTCATATAGTTCTGTGTGCGTTACTGCCAGTTTAACGACATATAGTTTTGTGTGCGTTACTGCCAGTTTAACGACATATAGTTTTTTGTGCGTTACTGCCAGTTTAATGCCATATAGTTCTGTGTGTGTTACTGCCAGTTTAATGCTATTTACTTCTGTGTGCGTTACTGCCAGTTTAACGCCATATAGTTTTGTGTGTGCGGTACTGCCAGTTTAACACCATATATTTCTGTGTGCGTTACTGCCAGTTTAACGCCATTTACTCCTGTGTGCGTTACTGTCAGTTTAACACCATATTGTTTTTTGTGTGTTACTGCCAGTTTTATGCCACATAGTTTTGTGTGCGTTACTGACAGTTTAACGCCATATAGTTTTTTGTGCATTACTGCCAGTTTAACGCCATTTACTTCTGTGTGTGTTACTGCCAGTTTAATGCTATATAGTTTTGTGTGCGTTACTGCCAGTTTAACGCCATATAGTTTTTTGTGCGTTACTGCCAGTTTAATGGCATATAGTTCTGTGTGCGTTACTGCCAGTTTAATGCCATTTACTTCTGTGTGCGGTACTGCCAGTTTAACACCATATAGTTTTGTGTGTGCGGTACTGCCAGTTTAACGCCATATATTTCTGTGTGCGTTACTGCCAGTTTAACGCCATTTACTCCTGTGTGCGTTACTGTCAGTTTAACACCATATTGTTTTTTGTGTGTTACTGCCAGTTTTATGCCACATAGTTTTGTGTGCGTTACTGCCAGTTTAACGCCATATCGTTTTTGTGCTTTACTGCCAGTTTAACGCCATTTACTTCTGTGTGTGTTACTGCCAGTTTAACGCCATATAGTTTTGTGTGCATTATTGCCAGTTTAACTCCATATAGTTCTGTGTGTGTTACTGACAGTTTAACGCCATATAGTTTTGTGTGCGTTACTGCCTGTTTAACGCCATATAGTTTTCTGTGCGTTACTGACAGTTTAATGCCATATAGTTCTGTGTGCGTTACTGCCAATTTAACGCTAGTTACTTCTGTGTGAGTTACTGCCAGTTTAACACCTGTGAGGGGGTTAACTCGGTAGCGGGTGTGTGTGACCCCCTGGTTGGGCTCCCCACACAAAAACAGGGCCAGCAGACGGAGGTTGTGGTTTTCAAAATCAAAAGGTGCGGTTTATTTCTCTATGTACAGTGACAAAAACACAGCAAAGCCAAAAAGAAACAAACAAAATAAATCCTGGTCAGTTTGACCTCTGACTAAACATGCAGGTTTCCTAAACTAACAACTGGGATCAGCCTGGTGCTGTCCTAGTCCCTAAGTCCCTGGTTTAGTAAAAGTCCAAACAAATAGCCACACAGGCTTTGTCTCACCGCACAGGGGTTCACTCTCCCTAGACAGTCCACACAGGTCTGGGTCCAGGCATGAGCTAACATCTAATGAATCTGGGAGTTTTTATAGAGGCCTTAAACGAACTGACAGGCTTCAGCTGGTCTCATCAACTCCCTGCCTCACGACGCCCAGCACTCTCCCTAGAGGTATGAGTCATTCATGAGCCCACTAGCCTCAGCTGGGCTTCATCAACTCCCTAGTTGTATAAGTCGGCATAAAGCCTGAATCTGGGAGAAATATATCTACCCCCCTGGATGCAACCAGGTGACTTTACCTTCCTGCTGTCACATACCCCCCCCTCTTGTTTTAACCTTGGGGTTGGAACACCAGCAATCAGGCATTCATGTACTCGAGACAAAGCATCCACATTCCCCATTTGAACGCCAGGGCGATGCTTTACTGTGAAGTTGAATTCCTGTAGGGCCAGGAACCACCTATTCACTCTTCTATTTGTCTCCTTGTTTTGAGCCATCCACTTTAACGGAGCGTGATCCGTAACCATGTCAAAGTGCCTACCTAGCAGATAGTACCGAAGGGAATCTAGAGCCCACTTCACCGCTAAACATTCCTTTTCAACCGTGGCGTAATTTACCTCATGGGACTTCAACTTCCTGCTGAGGTAAATGACTGGGTGCTCTTCCCCGTTCCAGACCTGGGACAATACTGCTCCTAACCCCACATCTGACGCATCACTTTGTACGACAAAGTCTTTAGAGAAGTCGGGTGAGTACAACACTGGCTGGCTACATAAGGCTTGTTTCAAGAATTGGAATGCTGCCTCAGCCTCGGGGGTCCATTTAATCATGACCGACCCTTTCCCTTTCGTCAGGTTGGTTAGGGGCACAGCCTTAGAAGCAAAGTGGGGAATGAAGCGCCGATAATAACCCG
This sequence comes from Rana muscosa, assembly GCA_029206835.1. Taxonomy (NCBI): domain Eukaryota; kingdom Metazoa; phylum Chordata; class Amphibia; order Anura; family Ranidae; genus Rana; species Rana muscosa. The sequence goes on from CM055118.1 coordinate 728,113,724, forward strand.
CGATTCCCAGAAAGGCTCGTACCTGCTTCTTGCTGTTGGGACGTGGCCAACTCTGGATGGCCTCGACTTTGTTGAGTTGGGGTTTTATTACTCCCCTGCCAATGGTGTACCCAAGATATTTGGCCTCCTCCTGCCCAATGGTACACTTCTTGGGGTTAGCCGTAAACCCCGCTTCCCGAACAGAGTCCAGGACTGCTTGCACTTTTGGCAGATGTGAGGCCCAATCTGTGCTATGGACAATTACGTCATCCAGGTAAGCCGCAGCATACTTCCGATGGGGCCTCAGCATCTGGTCCATTTTCCGCTGGAATGTGGCCGGCGCATTCTGTAACCCGAACGGCATTCTCTTATATTGGAACGCCCCGTCTGGGGTTACAAATGCGGTTTTCTCTTTGGCCGACTTGGCCAGGGGAATTTGCCAATACCCTTTTGTGAGGTCAAGAGTCGTCATGTATCGGGCTGTTCCCAGCCGGTCGATCAACTCATCTATACGTGGCATGGGGTAGGTGTCAAATTTTGTAACTTTGTTCAACTGACGAAAATCGTTACAAAATCGCCAGCTCCCATCCGGTTTAGGCACCAACACAATGGGACTAGACCAATCACTTTGGGACTCCTCTATCACCCCTAAGTTCAGCATTTTCTGTACTTCCTCCCGTATTGCCTCCCGTCGGGCCTCTGGGATCCGATAGGGTTTTAACTTCACCCTTTCACCGGGCGGGGTAATAATATCATGCTCTACCCCAGATGTTTGTCCCGGCAGCTCAGAGAACACCTCCTTGTTGCGAAGCACAAACTCCTTAACCTCCTGTTGTTGGGGTTGTGACAAGGTGGCTGCTATTCCAACCTCCGGAATCACGCAACCAGTTTGAGCTGGTGACCAAGTTTCTGCGACTAGGGACTCTCTATCCCTCCAGGCTTTCAACAGATTAACGTGATATATCTGTTCGGGCTTTCGCCTTCCTGGTTGTCTGACCTTGTAATTCACTTCGCTCACTTTTTCCATTATCTCGTAGGGGCCTTGCCATTTGGCAAGGAATTTACTTTCAACCGTAGGGACAAGTACCAATATCCTATCCCCCGGGGAAAAGGTACGGGTCTTTGCTCCACGGTTGTACACTCTCTGCTGTGCCAACTGCGCTTGGGCCAAATGTTCCTTCACGATGGGCATTACCTGTGCAATTCGATCTTGCATCAGGGCGACATGCTCAATCACACTCCTGTGGGGAGAACTCTCACTTTCCCAAGTTTCCTTGGCAATATCCAACAGCCCTCTTGGGTGTCTCCCATACAGTAACTCAAAGGGGGAGAATCCCGTAGAGGATTGGGGCACCTCCCTAATAGCAAACATCAAATAAGGAAGTAGACAGTCCCAATCCTTTCCATCTCTATCCACCACTTTCTTCAACATTTGTTTTAGGGTTTTGTTGAATCTTTCAACCAGCCCATCGGTTTGGGGGTGATACACAGATGTACGCAATTGCGTCACTTTGAACAATTTACACAGCTCTTTCATAACCCGGGACATAAAGGGTGTACCTTGGTCCGTAAGCAGTTCTTTACAAATACCCACCCGGCTAAAAACAAGAGATAGCTCTTTGGCTATGGTTTTGGCCGAGGTATTTCTGAGAGGGATCGCTTCTGGATAACGGGTGGCATAGTCCATTATAACCAATATGTACTGGTGCCCCCTAGCGGACTTGATTATAGGACCTACCAAATCCATTGCGATTCTCTCAAACGGGACCTCAATGATGGGTAGAGGGACCAGCGGGCTACGGAAATGTGGCATCGGGGCCGACCTCTGACACACAGGGCAGGAGGAACAATAATTTTCTATGTCCTTCATCACCCCAGGCCAATAGAATCTCTGTAATACCCTCTCTCGGGTTTTCTCTGTCCCCAGATGACCTCCAAGAATGTGCCCATGGGCCAACTCCAACACCAACTTCCTGTAAGGTTTGGGCACCACCAGCTGCTCAACGGTTTCTTCTGCCCTTTTTGCCACCCGATACAGTAGGTCCTTCTCTACGCTGAAGTATGGGTAAGTGCAGGTATTATCTGGGTTCACTAACTCGCCATCTATTTCCACTACGTTTTCCCGTGCCTTTATTAGGGCGGGGTCTTTTAACTGTTCTGTGGCAAAATTTTCCCTGTGAACCTCCAGATCAGAAAACTCCACAGACGGTAGGTTTTCGTCTGAGGAGGTGGGCTCCTCTCCAGTTTCTTGAGTCTCCCCTGCCAATACTGACAAGGGAAATTCTGGAGAGTCCTCACCACTCTCAGAGGAGTTCTGGCTATCACATTCCTGGTACATAGGGGCACCAGTGGGGGGCTCAGGATCATCCCACAGTTCCCAGAACTTCGGAAAATCCCTTCCCACAATGGCGTCATGCGGTAACTGAGATACTAAGCCCACTGGATGAGAGAGGGTACCTTTGGGGGTCTCGAAACACACTGTAGTCACTGGATACTCTCGGGTGTCCCCATGCACACAAATAACAGCTACCTTGCTATTCCCAGAGACCTCTGTTTTAACTAACTCAGCCTTTATCAGGGTCACAAGGCTACCTGAATCCAACAATACCACAACATTTCTACCATTAACACACATTTTGCATAAATGTTTCTCAGTTCCTCGAATGGCAGTGCATGCGACTGTCGCACACAGCGACTGACGTCTGCCCGTCAGAAAGTCACACTGCATGGGTTCCTCCACAACCGGGCAATTGGCTGCAATATGTCCCGCTTGCCGGCAGCGGTAGCAAACGATCCTTCTTGCGGCCTCTTGAGCCGCTGATTTCCCAGGCTGTTCTCGCCAAACTTGGGGTAGAGCTCCCACCCTCTCACTCTCTCCACCCTCACCCCTTGGAATCCTCTTATCCGCCCCTGGGGATGGTCTGGTCTTAGGGTGGAAAGTCCGAGAGTCTCTGGAAGAGGCCGTCAGGTTCTCTGTAGCCAAGTATCTCTCTACACGATCCACAAGTTTACCGGCCGTTTCTGGGTCTCCGTGGCTTACCCACTTTTGAATGGCGGTAGGAAGAGCTCTCAAGAAACGATCCATCACAACACGTTCCACAATCTCCGGTGCGGACAAAGTCTCTGGCTGTAGCCACTTCCTGCTCAGGTGAATGAGATCATACATTTGAGACCTGGGGGGTTTTCCAAGCTGGAAAGTCCAGTTATGCACACGCTGAGCCCGGACAGCCAGGGTGACACCCAGCCTTGCCAATATTTCAGCTTTTAGCATCACATAGTCTTTTGCTTGGTCAGGCTCTAGGTCATAGTAAGCCTTCTGCGATTCACCAGTTAACAGAGGAGCCACCAGTCCAGCCCACTGCTCCTCAGGCCACTTTTCTCTTTCAGCAGTCCTTTCAAATGTGGTCAAAAATACCTCTGGATCATCCTCTCCAGTCATTTTTGTCAATAAACGACTCACCCCAAAGGACGCGGTATTAGTGGGACGGCTTTCCTCACTGGTCTGCGGACGTTGCTGCATTACTGCTTCCATTTGTTGTAGTCTCTGCTCTTGCTTCTGTAACAGGTCTATGAAGCGGGCCTCAGATTGCTGCTGGGCTTGTTGATGAGCTTGCTGCTGGGCTGCAAGGCTCCTTTGCAAACCTGCATTTGTCTGCTGCTGATTGGCATTTGCTAGAGCCAGCTGTTTCAGTATCTCCTCCATGCTGGCTTAAAAAAAACTGCCACTGGTTCTCCACCAACTGTGAGGGGGTTAACTCGGTAGCGGGTGTGTGTGACCCCCTGGTTGGGCTCCCCACACAAAAACAGGGCCAGCAGACGGAGGTTGTGGTTTTCAAAATCAAAAGGTGCGGTTTATTTCTCTATGTACAGTGACAAAAACACAGCAAAGCCAAAAAGAAACAAACAAAATAAATCCTGGTCAGTTTGACCTCTGACTAAACATGCAGGTTTCCTAAACTAACAACTGGGATCAGCCTGGTGCTGTCCTAGTCCCTAAGTCCCTGGTTTAGTAAAAGTCCAAACAAATAGCCACACAGGCTTTGTCTCACCGCACAGGGGTTCACTCTCCCTAGACAGTCCACACAGGTCTGGGTCCAGGCATGAGCTAACATCTAATGAATCTGGGAGTTTTTATAGAGGCCTTAAACGAACTGACAGGCTTCAGCTGGTCTCATCAACTCCCTGCCTCACGACGCCCAGCACTCTCCCTAGAGGTATGAGTCATTCATGAGCCCACTAGCCTCAGCTGGGCTTCATCAACTCCCTAGTTGTATAAGTCGGCATAAAGCCTGAATCTGGGAGAAATATATCTACCCCCCTGGATGCAACCAGGTGACTTTACCTTCCTGCTGTCACACACCATATAGTTTTTTGCAATACTGCCAGTTAAATGCCATTTACTCCTGTGTGTGTTACTGCCAGTTTAACGCAATATAGTTTTGTGTGCGTTACTGCCAGTTTAACGCCATATCGTTCTGTGTGCGTTACTGACAGTTTAACGCCATATAGTTCTGTGTGCGTTACTGGCAGTTTAACACCATTTACTTCTGTGTGCATTACTGGCAGTTTAACGCCATATCGTTTTTTGTGCGTTACTGTCAGTTTAACGCCATATAGTTCTGTGTGTGTTACTGACAGTTTAATGCCATTTACTTCTGTGTGCGTTGCTGCCAGTTTAACGCCATATAGTTTTGTGCGTGTTACCACCAGTTTAACGCCATATCATTTTGTGTGCAATACTGCCAGTTTAACGCCATTTACTCCTGTTTGCGTTACTGCCAGTTTAACACCATATAGTTTTTTGTGTGTTACTGCCAGTTTAATGACATATAGTTTTGTTTGCGTTACTGACAGTTTAACGCCATATTTTTTAGTGCGTTATTGACAGTTTAATGCCATATAGTTCTGTGTACGTTACTGCCAGTTTAACGCCAGTTACTTCTGTGTGAGTTACTGCCAGTTCAACGCCATATAGTTTTGTGTATGCCTTACTGCCAGTTTAACGCCATATCATTTTGTGTGCGTTACTGCCAGTTTAACGTAATTTACTCCTGTGTGCGTTACTGCCAGTTTAACACCATATCCTTTTTTGTGCGTTACTGCCAGTTTAATGCCATATAGTTCTGTGTGGGTTACTGACAGTTTAACCCCAGTTACTTCTGGGTGAGTTACTGCCAGTTTAATGCCATATAGTTCTATGTGTGTTACTGACAGTTTAACGCCATTTACTTCTGTGTGCGTTACTGCCAGTTTAATGCCATATAGTTTTGTGTGTGTTACTGCAAGTTTAACGCCATATAGTTCTGTGTGCCTTACTGACAGTTTAATGCCATATAGTTCTGTGTGCTTTACTGCATGTTTAACGCCAGTTACTTCTGTGTGAGTTACTGCCAGTTTAACGCCATATAGTTTTGTGTGCGTTACTGCCAGTTTAACGCCATATTTTTTTGTGCGTTATTGCCAGTTTAATGCCATATAGTTCTGTGTTCGTTACTGCCAGTTCAACGCCATATAGTTTTGTGTGTGCCTTACTGCCAGTTTAACGCCATATAGTTCTGTGTGCGTTACTGCCAGTTTAACGCCATTTACTCCTGTGTGCGTTACTGCCAGTTTAACACCTTGTCCTTTTTTGTGCGTTACTGCCAGTTTAATGCCATATAGCAGTGGTCAGGGATGAGCCGAACACCCCCCTGTTCGGTTCGCAGCAGAACCTGCGAACAGACAAAATGTTCGTGTAAACTTTAGAACCCTATTAAATACAATGGACTCGAACGTTCGAAATCTAAAGTGTTAATTATAAAGGCTAATATGCAAGTTATTGTCCTAAAAAGTGTTTGGGGACCCGGGTCCTGCCCCAGGGGACATGTATCAATGCAAAAAGAAGTTTTAAAAACGGCCGTTTTTTCGGGAGCAGTGATTTTAATAATGCTTAAAATGAAAAAATAAAAGTGAAATATTCCTTTAAATTTCGTACCTGGGGGGTGTGTATGATATGCATGTGAAGTGGCGCATGTTTCCCGTGCTTAGAACTGTCCCTGCAAAAAATGTCATTTTTGAAAGAAAAAAATGCATTTAAAACTGACTCGCGGCTATTAATGAATTGTCGGCTCCCAAAAGCGAAAAAAAGCGTGGGGGTTCCCCAGAATTCAATTACCAGGCCCTTCAGGTCTGGAATGGATATTAAGGGGAACCCCGCCGCAAATTTAAAAAAAAATTGACGTGGGGTTCCCCCAAATATCCATTCCAGGCCCTTCAGATCTGGCATGGATTTTAAGGGGAACTCCACCCCAAATTTAAAAAAAAATGGCGTGGAGTCCTCCTAAAAATCCATACCAGACCCCTTATCCGAGCACGCAACCTGGCCGGCCGCAGGGGAAAAGGGGGGGATGAGAGAGCGGCCCCCCCTCCCTCCTGAACCGTACCAAGCCACATGCCCTCAACATGGGGAGGATGTCCCCATGTTGATGGGGACAAGGGCCTCATCCCCACAACCCTTGCCCGGTGGTTGTGGGGGTCTGCGGGCGGGGGGCTTATCGGAATCTGGAAGACCCCTTTAACAAAGGGGACCCCCAGATCCCGGCCCCCCCAATGTAAATTGGTAAGGGGTACATTGTACCCCTACCATTTCACGAAGAAAGCGTAAAAAAATGTTTAAAAAAAACACACAAACACCTTGAAAAAGTCCTTTATTAAAAAAAAAAAAAAAAAAACATTCCAGCGGTGAAATCCAGTGTCCCGCGGCGATCCCGATGTCCAGCGCTGTCCTTCATTGGTTGTGCCTGAGCGGACCTGATGGGGAACTCCCTCTCAGTATTTTAAATGTATAGACCCGCCCCTTCTAAAGTTCCCCAGATGCGGAACATGAGAAGGGGCGGGTCTATACATGTATTACCAAAGTGAGAGCAGTTCCCCATCAGGTCCGCCCCCTCGGTATGTCGGACCCGCCTACGTCATTGGCTTGAGCGGGGAACTTCCTTCACTATGTAAATTTAAATTACACAGTGAAGGAAGTTCCCCGCTCAAGCCAATGACGTAGGCGGGTCCGACATACCGAGGAGGCGGACCTGATGGGGAACTTCTCTCACTGTGGTAATACATGTATAGACCCGCCCCTTCTCATGTTCCGCATCTGGTCCGCTGAGCGGACCTGATGGGGAACTTTAGAAGGGGCGGGTCTATACATTTAAAATACTGAGAGGGAGTTCCCCATCAGGTCCGCTCAGGCACAATGAATGAAGGACAGCGCTGGACATCGGGATCGCCGCGGGACACTGGATTTCACCGCTGTTTTTTTTTTTTTTTTAAATAAAGGACTTTTTCAAGGTGTTTGTGTGTTTTTTTAAACATTTTTTTACGCTTTCTTCGTGAAATGGTAGGGGTACAATGTACCCCTTACCAATTCACATAGGGGGGGGCCGGGATCTGGGGGTCCCCTTTGTTAAAGGGGTCTTCCAGATTCCGATAAGCCCCCTGCCCGCAGACCCCCACAACCACCGGGCAAGGGTTGTGGGGATGAGGCCCTTGTCCCCATCAACATGGGGACATCCTCCCCATGTTGAGGGCATGTGGCTTGGTACGGTTCAGGAGGGAGGGGGGCCGCTCTCTCGTCCCCCCCCCTTTTCCCCTGCGGCTGGCCAGGTTGCGTGCTCGGATAAGGGGTCTGGTATGGATTTTTAGGGGGACTCCACGCCATTTTTTTTTTAAATTTGGGGTGGAGTTCCCCTTAAAATCCATGCCAGATCTGAAGGGCCTGGTAATTGAATTCTGGGGAACCCCCACGCTTTTTTTTTTTTTTTTATCAATGACTTTTGTATGTATTGCCGGGAGCCGACAATTCATTAATAGCCGCGAGTCAGTTTTAAATGCATTTTTTTCTTTCAAAAATGACATTTTTTGCAGGGACAGTTCTAAGCACGGGAAACATGCGCCACTTCACATGCATATCATACACACCCCCCAGGTATGAAATTTAAAGGAATATTTCACTTTTATTTTTTCATTTTAAGCATTATTAAAATCACTGCTCCCGAAAAAACGGCAGTTTTTAAAACTTCTTTTTGCATTGATACATGTCCCCTGGGGCAGGACCCGGGTCCCCAAACACTTTTTAGGACAATAACTTGCATATAAGCCTTTATAATTAGCACTTTAGATTTCTCCCATAGATTTTTCGAATTTGCCGCGAACACCCCAATTTGTTCGCTGTTCGGCGAACGGGCGAACAGGCAATGTTCGAGTCGAACATGAGTTCAACTCGAACTTGAAGCTCATCCCTAGCAGTGGTCATCAACCCTGTCCTCAGGGCCCACTAACAGGCCAGGTTTTATGTATTACCTTGGGGAGATGCAGACTAAAATACTGCAATCACTGAGCAGCAAATTATATCACCTGTCATGTATTTCAGTTATCTTGCAAACCTGGCCTGTGGCCCTGAGGACAGGGTTGATGACCACTGCCATATAGCACAGAACTACAGTGGGGCAAAAAAGTATTTAGTCAGCCACCAATTGTATAAGTTTTCCCACTTAAAAAGATGAGAGAGGCCTGTAATTGTCATCATAGGTATACCTCAACTATGAGAGACAAAATGTGGAAACAAATCCAGACAATCACATTGTCTAATTTGGAAATAATTTTTTTTGTAGATTATGGTGGAAAATAAGTATTTGGTCAATATCAAAAGTTCACCTCAATACTTTGTTATATATCCTTTGTTAGCAATAACAGAGGTCAAACGTTTTCTGTAAGTCTTCACAAGGTTGTCACACATTGTTGCTGGTATGTTGGCCCATTCCTCCATGAAGATCTCCTATAGAGCAGTGATGTTTTGGGGCTGTTGCTGGGCAACACAGACTTTCAACTCCCTCCAAAGGTTTTCTATGGGGTTGAGATCTGGAAACTGGCTAGGCCACTCCAGGACCTTGAAATGCTTCTTACGAAGCCACTCCTTCGTTGCCCGGCCGGTGTTTTTGGGATCATTGTCATGCTGAAAGACCCAGCCACGTTTCATCTTCAATGCCCCTTCTGATGGGAGGTTTGCACTAAAAATCTCACGATACATGGCCCCATTCATTCTTTCATGCACATGTATCAGTTATCCTGTTCCCTTTGCAGAGAAACAGCCCCAAAGCATGATGTTGCCACCCCCATGCTTCACAGTAGGTATGGTGTTCTTTGGTTGCAACTCAGCATTCTCTCTCCTCCAAACACGACGAGTTGTGTTTCTACCAAACAGGTCTACTTTGGTCTCATCTGACCATATGACATTCTCCCAATCCTCTTCTGGATCATCCAAATGCTCTCTAGCAAACCTCAGATGGGCCCGGACATGTACTGGCTTAAGCAGGGGGACACGCCTGGCACTGCAGGATCTGAGTCCCTGGTGGCGTAGTGTGTTACTGATGGTAGCCTTTGTTACGTTGGTCCCAGCTCTCTGCAGGTCATTCACTAGGTCCCCCCGTGTGGCTCTGGGATTTTTGCTCATCGTTCTTGTGATCATTTTGACCCCACGGGGTGAGATCTTGCGTGGAGCTCCAGATCGAGGGAGATTATCAGTGGTCTTGTATGTCTTCCATTTTCTAATTATTGCTCCAACAGTTGATTTCTTCACACCAAGCTGCTTGCCTATTGCAGATTCAGTCTTCCCAGCCTGGTGCAGGTCTACAATTTTGTTTCTGGTGTCCTTCGACAGCTCTTTGGTCTTCACCATAGTGGAGTTTGGAGTGTGACTGTTTGAGGTTGTGGGCAGGTGTCTTTTATACTGATAACAACTTCAAACAGGTGCCATTAATTCAGGTAATTAGTGGAGGACAGAGGAAAAGAAGAAGGTACAGGTCTGTGAGAGCCAGAAATATTGCTTGTTTGATATTGACCAAATACTTATTTTCCACCATAATTTGCAAATAAATTCCTTCCAAATCAGACAATGTGATTGTCTGGATTTGTTTCCACATTTTGTCTCTCATAGTTGAGGTATACCTATGATGACAATTACAGGCCTCTCTCATCTTTTTAAGAGGGAGAACTTGCACAATTGGTGGCTGACTAAATACTTTTTTGCCCCACTGTATATGGCGTTAAACTGCCAGTAACGCACAAAAAATATATGGCGTTAAAGTGGCACAAGTTGAGTGCACGTGCTCAGCGTCATATCCAGAGGTTGTCTTTGGGAAATAAACATAGAAGGGGCACAGCAATTATGCCCTAAATATTCTTAGATTTGCTGCTGTGTAAGCAGCCTTATATAGTGTGGGGCGTGGACCTAGCCTGTGAGCCATGATTGGCCAAAGGCTACAGTCCTAACCGATCATTATGAACTTTTGCCCTCTGATCTGCATTACTATGTGGATCTTTTGGCTGACGTTATTCTTCTCAATTCCCAAATGAGTTTCCTGTCTGTTACAATAGAAAGATCTCTCATGCCCTGTACACACGACCGGGATTCCCAACGGGAAAACTGCGATCAGAGCTTTTGGATGGGAAACCCGGCCGTGTGTATGCTCCATCTCAGTTTTTCCGACGGGAAAACTGCCAAAATCGGCCGGCTACAAAAAGAGAACCAGCTCTCTTTTTTCCCGGCGGGATTCCCGGCCGTGTGTAGCAGAAAACAGCCATTTTTGGCAGTTTTCCTGTGGGGAAAAACTCAGATGGAGCATAAACACGGTCGGGATTCCCGAGGAAAAGCTCTCATCTGACTTTTTCCGACGGGAAAACAGATCGTCTGTACGGGGGAAAAGTAGAGAGCAGGTTCTCGGTTTTCCCCTCTGGATTTCCGACGGACCTTTTCCTGTCGGGAATCCCAGTCGTGTGTACAGGGCATCAGGCTGAAGTGCTTGTCTGCAGAACATGCTGCATGTGTCTTCTCATTATGAAAATCCTTTTTGGAATTTTGCTGGATAATTTCATGTTACTAGTGGTATTTACCACAGCAGAAGAAGCCCAATCCTCAAACTGGTATATCTTCTCTTGATCTTTTGTTTACCAATGGTTTTTTATACAAACAGAAACATGAAAAAATAACAAATACATCTTTCATTATATCTGAAAGCCAGAATACATATGGTCAAAATACATCTCTCTGTTGGACAAATACAAAAATATAAAAAAAATAGAAACGTATGGCTAGCAAATATTAGAATCGTAGCATCAAAAGATTGCAGCATGCATATATTTGCCTAGCTCAATAAATCTGCATAAATGAATTACTGAAGCCTATTACATTTTGGTAAAACTGTACCATTATAACAACCCATACGGAACAGAGAACTCTTGAAAAAACATTTGGTGATTAATAGGCCGACCAATATTCCCATTTACTGTTGAAAAGATGCATGCTATCCATAATGGTATGGTGTATCCTCTCCATCCGTTTTATAGCTTCCATACAATGGAGCACCTGAGACCAGGGCACAGAGGAGGACTGCCAGTAAAGGGCAATAGCCCATTGCATGCCACTGAATAGTGTGTGTGCCAATTTTTGGTGAAGGGGTGGTACCCCTGGAAGTTCTGCATAAAGTATACACATCTGATACGTTAAAGTTATTTGCATGCCTGTAATCTGAAACATCTTAGCAGTGGCTTGCTGCCATAGTGACCGGAGTGCTCTACAGCTCCAAAAAGTATGAAGGTGCATGCCCCTATCTTGGCATCCCTGGAGGCACTAAAGTGTAGAATTTGTGTAATTTAGCTGGGATATAGTGCCATTGAGTATGGAGCTTAACAACGGTCTCTTTTATAGTGATGGAGCGTGTGCATTTATGCATAGTGGAAACCATGTCTAGCCAGTCTTCTGCAGAGAACTCCTGGCCCATCTCCTCTTCCCAGCTCAACATTGCAGAAGACTTGGCTGGGGTAACATGTTCATTAAGGTATTTATATAGGACTGAGATAGTCCCCCTGTCTGAAGAACCTTCACCACACAAGCTTTCAAATGGAGACCTAGCAGCTCCCACATCCAATGTATGTAAGGTTTAGAGGAAGTGCCTGACCTGTAAATATTTATAAAATCCGGAATGAGGGAGAGCATAATTTTGTTGGAGGTAAGAAAATGCGCAAAAAGAGGACTCTCGGGATAAAGAATCCAGGGTCACTAAACCATTATCAATCCATCTAGCTTTGTTCACCCAAGAATGAAGCTAAGCGAAGAGACCTGGGAAGTAACTTATATTTCTCTTTATAAAGAGACCAGAGATAAAGGAATTGACTCACTATTCCATTAAGTGGGGCTACATCTCTCGGAGTGCAACCAGAAGAAACCAGGGAGGTATTAAGGGTCTACTGAGGCCCTTTTAAAGCTGAGCAATGGTATATGAGTTGGGGAGGCATGCCATTGTGCTATTTGTACCAACCTCGCAGCAAGGTAATATTTCGGAAGATCTGGAAAACCTAAGCCTCCTCTTGATTGGGAGCTATACATTAACAGGTGCCGCATACAAGGCTTCCTATTTTACCAAATAAATTTAAGCACTTCAGACTGAGTAGGGCTCTAAAATAAAATAATAATTTTGGGAGAATAGACATTTTTACCACTGGTACTCTGCCAAAAAATTAAATACGGTATATTGACCATAAACGTAACAATTAATAAATTCTGTATAAAGCCTAAGGATAATTATAAGAATACATCAATCTAAGGTGTTCTGCCCATATTGTTCATAGTGATATGTGCAATGTGCTCTTACATATTATACTGCAATGTTAGTTTGACGTTGCTGCCATCTAGTGACAGGAAGTGGTATTTTTCTCAGAGTTAGAAGCAGTAACCTTTAACCTGGAACTGTATTTCCTCCATTTCATGACTGCTTTTGGATCTAGAAGGCTGCATGCAGAAGAGCTCTCTATATATTCCTGGACTAATGGTAGAATTGTCTGTGAGTACTCTCGCTGATGGAGTTAGGCTGCTGTATAATGTTTAATGTACTGACACATATGTTTTGTTTATGTTTTGTTGTAGTTTTACAAAAAAAAGTTATTCGGAAAAAGAATACATACAGATTTGATGTCTCACGTTTCTTGACTTCTGAATTATTGTTAAGCTGTCTGACTAGTGTTATACAACAGTTCAATAACACGAAGCAGAACAGTAAAAAGACAACCACGAGGTGGTCTGGAATTAATTGAGACGCCATTACTGCAGCATGAGTCTAAGATCAGGAACAAAGTACCAGGCTGATATTACACTACCGCCGAAACAGCAAGGCAGGGAGAACATTCCCAGTGCCCAGGAAGACGATGCACAATCACGTGTCCAGATCCTCACAGGCTAGCAAGATGTCCTCAGCAAGTTCCTCAGCAGTTAGAGCTCGTGCCAAGGCAGAAGCTGCCCGCGTCCAGCTACAGTACGCAGAAAAAGAAGCCATGATGATGCAGGAGTTAGCAGCAAAGAAAGCTGCCATAGCAGAAAAAGAAGCCATGATGATGCAGGAGAAAGCGGAATTAGAATCAAAATTGCTCATCCTGCAGCAACAGACTGCTGCTGCAGCTGCTGAAGCAGAGGCCACTGCCTACATGGGAACAAGTCGGTCAGGAAGTGAAAAATCATATAAAGACTCAGAGGTTGCAAAAAACCTCTATTCTCTGCAGATCGTACAAGTGAGTACATCCAGAACCTTACTGATGCGCATACAAAGGAATAGCCTCTTAAACCTGAAGCAAAGGAATGCAGACTGAGATCAGCATACCCCCTGAGCAGGCCCAATCAACCACATGAGGTCAGCGGCTGCCAGCAAACCAAGAATGAAGCACCAGAAACCCCTACGAACAAAAAAAAAGTGTTCCCATCACCTCAACCTATAGATTACATGTGCGAACAACAATGTGCAGTGGATGTCACCAAATATCTCATCCGCAAAGAAATGGTTAGCTCAGGCTTTCTCCAATTTGGTGACTGTCCTGAAAACTATTGGGCATGGAAATCTTCCTTTCTGAATGCCACTGAAGGTCTGAACTTGTCACCAACAGATACGTTTAATTTAATGATAAAATGGCTTGGTACCGAGTCAGCAGAGCATGCTAAGAGGATGAGAAGAGCAAACCTGATCAACCCTGCAGCAGGAATCAACATGACCTGGAAAAGACTAGAAGAAACGTATGGATCCCCAGAGGTAATAGAAGGAGCACTGTTGAAAAAAACGTAAAGTCTTTCCCAAGGTGGGCTACAGAGACAAAGTGCGGCTACAAGAACTAAGTGATATTCTACTAGAGATAGAATATGCCAAAGAGGATGGCTACTTGCCAGAACTTTCATATCTAGATACAACTAAGGGCACTAATCCCATAGTAGAGAAACTACCCTCAAATCTGCAAGACAAGTGGATGTTTGTGGGAGATCAATTCAAAAAAGATTATGGAGTCGCTTTTCCCCCTTTCTCTGTGTTTTCTAGGTGTGTCCGACAGCAAGCGAAAATCCAAAGTGATCCCATTTTCGCCTTCACCACCAGCGGCAATCAATCACACAGACCTCACGGTAGGACCTCTGTATCCACACACAAAACATCTGTACCTTCAGAAGTCACAGACTACCAAAGCACCCACAAGGTACACACCATAGAAAACCCTGATAGACACTGCCCAATACACAAAAAAAACACATCCACTAAAGAAATGCAAAGGCTTTAGAAGCAAACCCATTGCAGAGGGGATGTCCTTCCTTAAACAAAACGGCATCTGTTTCAAGTGTTGCAGATCTACTTATCACGTTGTCAAAGACTGCAAAATACCAGTAGAATGTACAGAATGTGGCAGTGAGAGACATATTGCAGCTTTGCACCCAGGCCCTGCTCCTGCCCCACTAGAGACTGTAGAACCCAGGAAAGATCAGGGCAGGGAGCAACAGGAGACCCCACTCTCCTCAGTAATGTCTAATTGCACTGAAGTATGTGGACAAGGCAAGGGTGCACGTTCATACTCTAAAATCTGTTTAGTGACTGTGTATCCCACTGGCAAGAGAGAAAGGGCAGTGAAAATGTATGCAGTCCTAGATGAACAGAGCAACAGATCCCTTGCAAAGTCAGATTTCTTTGATATCTTTAATCGTAACCTCCCTGGCAGTAATCCCGAGCGTGACTCGGGGTTGTTTTTATATGCTAGGATCGGTAACCCCGAGTCACGCTCGGGGTAGACATTGCAGAGCCCGCAGCAGAGTTTCCTTACCTTCTCCTGGCGATCCAGCGATGATGTCCTCTGCTGTGATCGCCAGCGAGATCTCCGGCGAGTGTCGGCACTTTCCGGCCCCATCTGACTTCCTAGTTCTGTTCCCTGCGAGCCGCAGCGGCGCATGGGAGCGGAACTGGGCGGCAAATTCAAAAAGTGAAACACATAGTATACATACAGTATACTGTAATCTTACTTATTACAGTACTGTATGTAATAATTACACACACCCTTTGTCCCTAGTGGTCTGTCCAGTGTCCCGCATGCACTTTTATATAATAAAAACTATTATTTCTGCCTGGAAACTGGAGATTGTCCATAGCAACCAAAAAGTGTCCCTTTATGTCAAAAGTGGTTTTAGACCAGCTAGAAAACAGCGATAATAAATTAGAATCACTCGCAGAATTGAGCGATAGCGATTTGTGGGGAAATTCGTCATCAAACACTAAATCTAATGACAGCGACAATTCTGCAACTGAGCAAATTTCAGTGTTTTTGATTTGATTACATTATTGAATAAATTTTATTATAATTAGATTACTATTTTTTATAATTATTTATAGTTATTTATTATATTATAATTTATAATTTTGTGTTTCAAACTTTATCATACCCGTAATTACTAAGAATTGCAGGCCTATAATACATAACACCAAATTTCCATGCAAAATAATTGTACCGCTTTTGGTACATAATTCCAGAAAGAATCATACCGCCAGGGAGGTTAAGACAAAATGCAGTTCCATACACTTTAAGGACATGTGCAGGGACAATTCAAACCACAGGGAAAAGAGCTACTGGCTTTACCATTGAATCCTTCAATAAGAAAGTGCAGTTCCCAATTCCTACCCTAATAGAGTGTGGCATGATACCTGACGACAAAACTGAGATTCCCTCTCCAGAAGTAGCCCATCACCACCCTCACCTCCGCTCAATTTCTCACCTTATCCCAGCTATTGAGCCAGATGTTTCTATCCTTCTACTTCTTGGGAGAGACATCCTTCACGTACACAAGGTGCGCCAGCAAATCAATGGACCTTATAATGCCCCCTATGCACAGAGACTGGGCCTGGGGTGGGTCATTGTAGGAGAAGTTTGCCTGGGGACAGGGCACCAGCCTGACAACATTAGCACTTTGAAGATGTCTGTGTTAACAAATGGACGCACATCTCTTCTCAGTCCCTGTCACAACAGCTTTGTTGTCAAGGAAAGCTTTGGTAGGTCAACACAACACTGTGACTCGCCTACACTATATGGTAAAGAAGAAGTCAATTCCAACATGAGACTAGTGATGAGCCAAACACCCCCGGGTTCGGTTCGCAACAGAACCCGCGAACGGACCGAAAGTTCGCACGAACTTTAGAACCCTATTAAATACAATGGATGCGAACGTTCGAAATCTAAAGTGCTAATTATAACGACTATTATGCATGTTATTGTCCTAAAAAGGGTTTGGGAACCCGAGTTCTGCACCAGGGGACATGTATCAATGCAAAAAGAAGTTTTCAAAACGACCGTTTTTCGGGAGCAGTCATTTTAACCACTTAAGCCCCGGACCATTTGGTAGCTAGAGGACCAGAGGTGATTTCAGAATTTTGCACTGCGCTGCTTTAACTGTAAATTGTGCGGACATGCAATGTTGTACCCAAACGAAATTTGCGTCCTTTTCTTCCCACAAATAGAGCTTTCTTTTAATGGTATTTGATTGCCTCTGCGATTTTTATTTTTTGCGATATAAACGGAAATAGACCGAAAATTTTGAAAAAAAATGATATTTTCTACTTTTTGTTATAAGAAAAATCGAATAAACTCAATTTCTTTCTCGTACATCACGGGACACAGAGCGACATAGTCATTACTAATGGGTTATATAGATACCGTCAGGTGCTGGCACTGGCAACTTCCAAAACCGGAAGTACCCTCCCCTATATAAGCCCCTCCCATCCGGGAGCACCTCAGTTTTTTGCCAGTGTCTAAGGTGTTGGCCAAGAAGAAACATGTGTTTTTCACTGAGCTTGCGTACAGGTTCTTTTGGGCCTCAGTAAGCTATTCCGGATCCGACCAAAAAAGCTTCATAGCTAAACGGTCGGTACCCGGGCCTTGCAGAGAAGAGCAAGGTTTTGCCTGTAATGCTTCTCTTAGGAGAGCTGGACCCTGGGATCCAGAGCTCTGGTCATACCCACGACCAAGATGTTTTCTGTGCAGGGTGCTATACAGGTCCAGGGGAGTGGAATCCTTGGGAACCCGGTCCCTGAAGGTTTGATTACAATGCCTGCCGTGATAGGTGAAGTTTGGGCTTTTGTGGACCAAACAAAGTCCTGCGGCGGGGAACAGGTAAGTGGGGGCCCCCAGGAACTTGGTTCTATTGGGGGACCCCCAAGCCTAATTTGTCTTTCTGTCTGTTACCTAATGGTATTCCCGCAAAATTCTGTGCATGCCTGTAACTACTAAAAAAATGTAATAATTTTTAATGGTGGTCAAGAAAAAAAATAAAATAATAATTTTTATATATATATTTAATATATTAGACTGCGGTACCTGTGTTTGTCCACTAGAGGCCGCTGTGGAATGTTTTCTTGTCATGTGGACTAGCTTCTTCTCAGCAGAGCAAAGTCCAGGCAGATGGTGAGTTCTCTTATAGGAAACTGCTTCCTCTGCCATGTTGCAGTGCTTGTCCATCCCCCGGCCTGCGGCAAAGAGGGGCCCTGGCTCCTGTCCCTTGTTACCATATTTGAAATTAGCGCCGAAGGCGCACGTGCCCGCGCGCGTGCACGCGCCTCTATATATATAGAGGTGAGCCGGGAAAGGGGGCGGAGCCTGGGGGATGACGCTCTGTGCGCGCCGCAGCGCTTCTGCGCATGTGCGGGCGTCCCAGCAGTTTTAAAAAAACCACAATATTGTAGTGAGCTGGCTATGAAGTACAGAGACAGAGCTGGCAACATTTAAAGGCATACAGCAAGCGGTTGATACAGGCATCCCCTAGAAAGGCACATTAGTAGACACCAACTGTGATATAGCAGCAATTGTGCTAGACTATTCTCAGTAAAAGTGGTGTATTACGGCTGGAATACCTCAGCTTTAGGCTTAGGAATATGCCGTCCAGAAGCTCCGGAACTGAATCTTCCAGGAAGCGAAGGGGGTCTCATCGGGCTCGGAGGATCTTGGGCATACTCCTGCTGCACCAGTCTCCCCTGAAGTTCAGAGGTAAGTGACCGTAGAGACCCCGCAGGGGTACTTGGTACTGTGGCTGTCCTCAGTCACCTGCTCCTGTGTATGTAACAGAGGAGGTTTTTTCCTCAGCTCTGGGAGGATTAGAGAGAGATTGTCAACATTTATCGCTGCCTCCCTGTCAGGGAAAGCACGCCCGATCTCCGTCTCCTCCTTCAGAGTGCCTGTTAGCAGAGCAACAGTCCCATACAGGGATCGACCTGCCTGAAGGGGATCAGGATGAGGTTGATTCTGTTATAGAGGAATCAACAGTGGGGGAACCTTTTCTCAGCATCTCAAGCTGAAAGATTATGGGTTCAGTCTCTGACTAACATGGTCCGATCAGCATTTAAAAATGCACCTTGCGGAACCATCAACCACTACTGTATCCTCGTTGGGGTCGCTAGAAGCCCCCAGACTGTTTGTTCTTTTTCCACTTCACCCTTTACTGAAAGGGCTCATTTACCAGGATTGGGAACGTCCTGAGAAAATATTTATTCCCCCAAGAGATTTCCGGTGGTCTATCCCATGGAGGATAAGTTCATCAAAAAAAAAAAAAAAATGGAAGGTCCCTACAGTGGACGCAGCCATCTCTTGTATGTATAAATCACTGACATGTCCAGTGGATAATGTCCAAATGTTCAAGAACCCAATAAATAAAAGATTGGAGTCCTTATGAAAATCTGCTTGGTGATACAACCAGCAGTAGCAGCTATTGGGGTCTGCTAAGCAGTGAAGGATCAGTTGAAACAGGTCTTGAGGGACTTGACAGATCAGCAGGCTTTGCCCTAGCTGATCTACCTAGAGCCTTAGGCTTTGCGGTTGACGCCATAGAGGATTCAGTCCATCAGGCCTCCCGCCTTACGCTGTCTATAGTACATATGCGTAGGCTCCTATGGCTCAAAAACTGGTCTGCTGAAGCTCCCTGTAAAGAATGGCTGGTTAGCGTCCCATTTCATGGTGAAAGCTTATTCAGGGAAAACCTGGACAAATATATCCAGAAAATTTCCAGCGGTAAAAATACGCTCTTGCCGGTTAAAAGCAGAGTTAGAGGTCCCTCTTTAAGAGGCCTGCTCCTCCAGTCCCTGGGGCATCGGCTGTGTAACAGTTCCGACGGCCTCCTCGGTCAAATCCCGGGGGTAAAAAACAGGGACAGTAGCAGGGTAATGAGAAACCCTGGGTCAGGGGAGGTACAAAACCTCCCCCAAAGTTAAATTCATTGAAGCCCCCACTCAGTCGGGTGGGGGGAGGACTCCAGTTGTTCGCAAGAGACCTGGCGGGACACGATCAAGACAGATAGGTGCTCTCCGCAGTAGGTTTGGGATACAGTTTGGAGTTAAAAGACTCTCCTCCTTCCCATTTTTGAGGTCAAACGTGCCAAGGGATCCCCGGAAGAGAGAGTCCCTCCTGTTGGCACTAGAACAACTATTGCTCCAAGGAGTAATTATGGAGGTTCCCCTGGAAGAATGAGGGTTCGGGTTTTACTCAAACCTCTTTACAGTCCCGAAGCAAACGCGGACGGGAGGCCCATATTAATTCTAAAAGGGCTATACAAATTCCTGTATATCAGGACTTTCCGATGGAGTCGATCCGATCGGTGGCCACTGCCCTACAAGGGGAGGATTGGTTAGCCACGATCGACATCAAAGATGCTTATTTGCACATTCCCATCTTTCCAGTCCACCAAAAATTTCTACGCTTTGCAGTAGAAGGGCGCCATTTTCAGTTCAGAGCCTTACCCTTCGGTTTGGCCACAGCACCACGAGTGTTTACAAAAATTCTGGCCCTTTATTGGCCAAGCTAAGAACACAAGGTGTAATGATAATGGCATATCTGGATGACTTGTTGCTGATAGACCACTCAGTGAAAAAACTAGACGTGGTCGTTCACAAGACGATCAAGTATCTGGAATCTCACGGTTGGATTATCAACCGAGACAAGTCAGCCCTAAAAACCAGTCAAAAGTCTGGAATACTTGGGGCTAAGGTTGGATTCAGGCCAGAGAAAAATATTCTTGCCTCGAGGAAAGGTGTTGTCTTTGAAAGATTTGATCCACTTAGTGGG
Source organism: Rana muscosa (assembly GCA_029206835.1). NCBI lineage: Eukaryota > Metazoa > Chordata > Amphibia > Anura > Ranidae > Rana > Rana muscosa. The sequence continues at coordinate 728,134,124 of CM055118.1, forward strand.
TACAAAAAAGACAGCCGTCCATACGCCTGTATATGAGGCTGCTGGGAAAAATGGTGGCATCATTCGAAGCAGTACCCTACGGTCAATTCCATTCAAGGAATTTGCAAGGGGCCATACTGTCAGCCTGGAACAAAAAAATTCAGGCCCTAGACTTACAATGTCCTTGTCCCCTTCCGTTCGCAAGAGCCTCCGTTGGTGGTTGGTTCCCCAGAATCTGGAAAAAAGGAAATCCTTCAGTCCGATTTCTTGGAAGGTGGTCACTACAGATGCCAGCCTTATAGGCTGGGGAGCAGTACTGGAGCAATAGTCTCTCCAGGGCAGATGGTCGGATGCAGAAAAGGCCCTGCCCATCAATCTCTTAGAGATACGAGCAGCCCGGTATGCCCTAGTAGCATGGACATCCAAACTCCAAGGGTCCCCTGTCAGAATTCAATCAGACAATGCCACAGCAGTGGCATATATCAATCATCAGGGGGGCACCAGGAGTCGTGCAGCCCAGAGGGAAGTAAATTACATCCTGAAATGGGCAGAAAAAATATGTCCCAGCCATATCTGCGGTATTCATTCCAGGAGTGGAGAATTGGAAGGCGGACTTTCTAAGTCGCCAGCAATTAGGCCCAGAGGAAGGGTCCCTTCACCCCGAGGTTTTCTGGACAATATGTCAGCGGTGGGGAACATCGGATGTAGATCTTCTAGCATCCAGATTCAACGCAAAGGGGGACAGGTTTGTCTCTCGGACAAGGGATCCCCTAGCTTGCGGCTCGGATGCCCTAGTGTTCCCTTGGGATCAGTTCAAGCTGATATATGCATTCACACCGCCACAATGGTTACCTCGATTACTCCGCAGAATCAGGGTAGAAAAGAAACCAGTGATTCTGGTGGCTCCAGCGTGGCCCCGAAGAGCGTGGTACGTGGAGATTGTAAAATGTCAGTGGGGAGTCCTTGGACTCTCCCACATCGTCCGGACCTGCTTTCGCAAGGACCGATATACCACCCTTCCTTACCAGCCCTAGGTTTGACGGCCTGGCTATTGAAGCCCACATTCTAAAAAAGAGAGGGCTCTCTAATTCTGTGGTATCTACCATGATCAATGCCAGGAAGCTGGTATCCAGGCAGATCTACTATAGAATCTGGAAGGCGTACATCGCCTGGTGTGAAGCCAAGAAATGGCATCCACGTAAGTACGTAATAGGTAGGAGTCTGGACTCCCTACAATGGGCTGTAGATAGGAAGCTTGCCTTGAGTACTATCAAGGGTCAGATTTCGGCCTTGTCAATATTTTTTCAAAGGCCCTTGGCTTCGCATTCACTAGTCAAAGCCTTTATACAAGGAGTGATGCGTATTAGTCCTCCGGTTAATATTCCCATATGTCCATGGGATCTAAACTTGGTTCTGTCGGTTCTACAGAAACAACCATTTGAACCATTACAGCATATTTCTTTGGTTCTTCTCACCAGAAAATTGATTTTTCTAGTAGCCATTTGTTCGGCTAAAAGAGTGTCGGAATTAGCAGCTATGTCCTGTAGGGAGCCATATCTGGTTATCCATAAGGACAGGAGTAGTGTTACGTCCTCATCCAGCCTTTCTTCCTAAGGTGGTATCGAGGTTTCATTTGAACCAAGATGTGGTTCTTCCTTCTTTTTTCCCCAAACCTACTTCGGTAGAGGAAAAGTTATTGCATTCTTTGGATGTAGTAAGAGCAGTTAAAGCTTATCTAAAAGCCACTGCTCAGATTCGCAGAACGGATACTTTGTTTATTCTGCCGGAAGGCCCCAGAAAGGGTCAGGCAGCGTCAAAATCTACTTTAGCCAAGTGGATTCGACAGGTCATTATGCAAGCTTATGGCTTGAGAAGGAGACCGCCTCCGTTCAAAGTTAGAGCGCACTCCACGAGAGCAGTTGGAACTTCATGGGCAGTGCATCACCAGGCCTCCCTGGCTCAAATCTGTAAGGCCGCAACATGGTCTTCGGTACACACGTTTACTAGGTCCTACCAGGTGGACGTTAGAAGTCAGGAGGATGTCGCCTTTGGGCGCAGTGTGTTGCAGGCCGCAAAAGATCCTCATGTCTGATAGCGCTCAGCTTATATATGGTGTATCCCCCCCCTCATTTGGCATTGCTTTAGGACATCCCATTAGTAATGACTATGTCGCTCTGTGTCCCGTGATGTACGAGAAAGAAAATAGGATTTTTATAACAGCTTACCTGTAAAATCCTTTTCTTGGAGTACATCACGGGACACAGAGCTCCCGCCCCTCTTTAGGGACACTTATTGCTTTGCTACAAAACTGAGGTGCTCCCGGATGGGAGGGGCTTATATAGGGGAGGGTACTTCCGGTTTTGGAAGTTGCCAGTGCCAGCACCTGACGGTATCTATATAACCCATTAGTAATGACTATGTCGCTCTGTGTCCCGTGATGTACTCCAAGAAAAGGATTTTACAGGTAAGCTGTTATAAAAATCCTATTTTTAGTCATACATTTAGGCCAAAATTTATTCAGCCACATGTCTTTAGTAAAAAAAATGTCAATAAGCGTATATTTATTGGTTTGCGCAAAAGTTATAGCGTCTACAAACTAGGGTACATTTTCTGGAATTTACACAGCTTTTAGTTTATGACTGCCTATCTCATTTCTTTAGGTGCTAAAATGGCAGACAAAACCCCCCCAAATGACCCCATTTTGGAAAGTAGACATCCCAAGGAAATTGCTGAGAGGCATGTTGAGCCCATTGAATATTTTTTTTTTTTTGTCTCAAGTGATTGAATATTGACAAAAAAAATAAAAAATTACAAAAAGTTGTCACTAAATGATATATTGCTCACACATGCCATGGTTATATGTGGAATTGCACCCCAAAATACATTTTGCTGCTTCTCCTGAGTACGGGGATACCACATGTGTGGGACTTTTTGGGAGCCTAGCCGCGTACGGGCCCCCGGAAACCAAGCACCGCCTTCAGGATTTCTAAGGGCGCAAATTTTTGATTTCACTCCTCACTACCTATCACAGTTTTGAAGGCCATAAAATGCCAAAATGGCACAAAACCCCCCAAATGACCCCATTTTAGAAAGTAGACACCCCAAGGAAATTGCTGAGAGGCCTGTTGAGCCCATTGAATATTTTTTTTTTGTCCCAAGTGATTGAATAATGACAAAAAAATAAAAATTACAAAAAGTTGTCACTAAATGATATATTGCTCACACATGCCATGGTTATATGTGGAATTGCACCCCAAAATACATTTTGCTGCTTCTCCTGAGTACGGGAATACCACATGTGTGGGACTTTTTAGGAGCCTAGCCGCGTACGGGACCCCGAAAACCAAGCACCGCCTTCAGGATTTCTAGGCACAAATTTTTGATTTCACTCCTCACTACCTATCACAGTTTCGAAGGCCATAAAATGCCAAAATAGCACAAAACCCCCCCAAATGACCCCATTTTGGAAAGTAGACACCCCAAGCTATTTGCTGAGAGGCATGGTGAGTATTTTACAGCTCTCATTTGTTTTTGAAAATGAAGAAAGAAAATATATATATATTTTTTTTCAATTTTCAAAACTTTGTGACAAAAAGCGAGATCTGCAAAATACTCACAATACCTCTCAGCAAATAGCTTGGGGTGTCTACTTTCCAAAATGGGGTCATTTGGGGGGGTTTTGTGCCATCTGGGCATTCCATGGCCTCCGAAACTGTGATAGGCAGTGAGAAGTGAAATCAAAAATTTACACCCTTAAAAAGCCTGAAGGCGGTGCTTGGTTTTTGGGGTCCCGTACGCGGCTAGGCTCCCAAAAAGTCTCAGGAAAAGCAGCAGAATGTATTTTAGGGTGTAATTCCACATATGCCCATGACATGTTTGAGCAATATATCATTTAGTGACAACTTTGTGCAAAAAAATAAAATAAAAAAAAATTATTTTTTCCGCAACTTGTGTCAACATATAAAATATTCCATAGACTCAACATGCCTCTCAGTATATAGCTTGGGGTGTCTACCTTCCAAAATGGGGTAATTTGGGGGGGGTTTTGAACTTTTCTGGCATTTTATACACAACATTAGGAAGCTTACATCCACTCTTCTAACCACTTGAAGACAAAGCCCTTTTTAACACTTTTTGTTTACATGAAAATTATGTTGAACCCCCAAACATTATATATATTTTTAAAGCAAAGGCCCTACAGATTAAAATGGTGGGTGTTGCATTTTTTTTTTCTACACAGTATTTGCGCAGCGATTTTTCAAACGCATTTTTTGGGGAAAAAATACACTTTTTTTTATTTTAATGCACTAAAACACACTATATTGCCCAAATGTTTGATGAAATAAAAAAGATGATCTTAGGCCGAGTACATAGATACCAAACACGACATGCTTTAAAATTTCGTACAAACACGCATTGGCGACAAACTACATACATTTTTAAAAGCCTTTAAAAGCCTTTACAGGTTACCCCGTTAGATTTACAGAGGAGGTCTACTGCTAAAATTACTGCCCTCGATCTGACCTTCCCGGTGATACCTCACATGCATGGTGCAATTGCTGTTTACATATGACGCCAGACCGACGCTTGCGTTCGCCATTGGGCAAGAGCAGGGCAGGACAGGGGTGCTTTTTTTTTTTTTATTATTAATTTTGCTTTTTTATTTTATTTTTAAATTGTTCCTTCCATTATCATTTTTATTGTTATCTCAGGGAATGTAAATATCCCCTATGATAGCAATAGGTAGTGACAGGTACTCTTTTTTTGAAAAAACTGGGGTCTTCTAGACCCTAGATCTTTCCTCTGCCCTCAAAGCATCTGACCACACCAAGATCGGTGTGATAAAATGCTTTACCAATTTCCCAATGGCGCTTTTTATATCCGGGGGGGGACATTCCCTCCCACTGCTTGTAAAAGCAGTCCAGAGGCTCATTAGCCACTAGGATTGCTTTTACATGAAAGCCGGCCGCTGGCTGAAAAGAATGATACCAAGATGATACCTAAACCCGCAGGCATCATTCTGGTATAAACATTCAAAGTCCAGCAACATACCAGTACGTTGCTGGTCCTTGTTGGACATGTATTGTAATCTTTTTTTTTCATTCAGCCAGTTGGCTGAACGAAAAAAGAGATTGATCGGTGGGTATGCCCACCATTAGAATACCGCCCTTCATCCACTCACTTCTAATGATGGGCATACATGCACCATTTATATATGCCGAAGCATGGGGGCATCCTCCCGCAAAAAAGTTATGCCGCACACACATGGTCGGACTTTTCCACGGGCAAGCCTCCGTCGGAATTTCGACCGTATGTACGCGGCATTAGGAGCAAAATCGCTCCTCCGCTCCTCCTCCCCTGCTGCCCCAATGCTTCGGCATATATGCTTTTTTTTTTTTAACTGTGGTGGTGAAATCACCTCCTACAGCACTGGAGTCGCAGGGATCAGGCCTGTCTCTGCGAATGCTGCAGTTATGTGTGTTGTGTTTTGTAAGTGACAGTGATCAATCGATACTGCACTTGGGTGGCCTGGGCTGGACGGAGGGGCAAAGCGCAGGTGCTAGCAGGTATCTGGGCTGATCCCACTAACACTGCGTTTTTGGGAACCCTAAACTGCTGGGGACGCTAGTATAGATCTGATCAGATCAGATATTGATCTGCTCAGATACTATACCACTAAGGGGGGTGTATGCTTCACGCGTGGGTGTTAGCGTTACTGGCACTAACCTGACGCTGCCTGGGGTGTGACGCAGACCCTCTCTGACGCTAAAACCTAATTGATATCACCCGCCGGGCGATCAGGGGGTTAAACCTTTATTGGGTTATATATACGGCGGGTGCCCTGACACTATAAAAAGCAAACTAACTAACCAGCGTCACCCGTAACACTTATATGGTGATCACTGGTGAAAGGGTTAACTAGGGGCAATTAGGGGGTTAAAACCTTTATTAGATAATATATGGGGGTACCTGACGCTATAAAAACCTGCAGCGAACCTAAAAAAAATTACTGGCTACCGATCTGCATCACCGACGCTAAGACAGCGATCAGAAAAATGATCGATTAGCGACAGTGGTTATATGGGGTGAAAGGGTTACCTGGGGGGCGATCAAGGGGGTTAAACCTTTATTAGATAATTTATGGGGGTACCTGACGCTATAAAAACCTGCGGCGAACCTAAAAAAAATTACTGGCTACCGATCTGCATCACCGACGCTAAGACAGCGATCAGAAAAATGATCGCTTAGCGACAGTGGTTATAGGGGGTGAAAGGGTTACCTGGGGGACGATCAAGGGGGTTAAACCTTTATTAGATAATTTATGGGGGTACCTGACGCTATAAAAACCTGCGGCGAACCTAAAAAGAATTACTGGCTACCGATCTGCATCACCGACACTAAGACAGCGATCAGAAAAATGATCGCTTAGCGACAGTGGTGATAGGGGGTGAAAGGGTTACCTGGGGGGTGATCAAGGGGGTTAAACCTTTATTAGATAATTTATGGGGGTACCCGACGCTATAAAAACCTGCGGCGAACCTAAATTACTGGCTACCGATCTGCATCACCGACGCTAAGACAGCGATCAGAAAAATGATCGCTTAGCGACGGCGGTGCTAGGGGGTGAAAGGGTTATCTGGGGGGTGATCAGGGGGTTAAACCTTTATTAGGGGGGGTTAGGGGCCTACACTGGACCTAAAACTAAATGTAGTGACACTTTTACAGTCACAAATGTCACTGATTGAAGTGATCAGTAAATAAATGGTCACTGCAATCAGTGACACTGTGACTAGGGGCTGGGGGGTGATCTGGGGGGGCCTGGGGGGGCGATTTGTGTGCCTATGTGTCCTGGTGTCAGTGTAGTGTTAGTGTACTGACCTGTGTGTCTTCTCTTGTACGGCGTTCGGTATATGTGAGCGCCGCATGAGAGATGACATCACTTCCTCCTGCTTCCTCTGCCTGTGTAAACATTACACAGCAGAGGGAGCATTTCCATTCGCCGGGAGCGATCGCGGGGGGGGTGGCCGGAATCGAATGGCCGCCCCCTCATGTCGGATCGCTCCCCAACGAATACCGACCGCTCACTGTATAGGAGGGGGGTCCGAACGGACCCCCCAACTGTACAAAGGCAATCACGTACACTGTACGTGATTGTGCCTGTCGGTGCCATTCTGCCGACGTACATATACAGTGAGCGGTCGCAGTGGCGTAGCGTGGGTTGTCAGCGCCCGGGGCATGGCAACTAATTTGCGCCCCCCCCTAACCTGCGGACATTTCGCATTCCGAGTCCCTTCCCTTCCTACAATAGCACTGACCTACCTGATTCCTATACTGACCACTACACAAACTACACAATACACTACCACAGACTAATACACACCACACTACACTTACACAATAAAAGGTGTAGTTGTGGCGCTGTTCTGGCATGTGAACCAACCTATTTTAGTGATATTACTGTGTGATCTTGAAATTGAACCTCAAAAATTAAATAAAAAGAAAAACCAAGTGTTGGCTCAGCCGGGTGTTTGCTACAGCCCGAATTGTGGGGAGGGCTTATTTAGGGGTTTTGGATGAATCCTGGTTTGGAATGTGTCCATAAAAGGTTGTATAGTGAAGAGATTGGTGAATATCCAAACTTCAGGTGGTGTCTCAGCCGGGTGTTTACTAAATCAAAAAATGGCCGATGTAGTGTATTAGTGCTAGATTGCTGGTATAATGTGAGATGTGGGGATCTCGCATTTTTTGATTTTTACATCGGCCATTTTTTGATTTTTTCTTTTTATTTAATTTTTGAGGTTCAATTTCAAGATCACACAGTAATATCACTAAAATAGGTTGGTTCACACGCCAGAACAGCGCCACAACTACACCTTTTATCCTTTCACATTTCTTTCTCCACCTACACAGGTGGTAGTAATTAGTAGAGGCAGCAGTTCTGCCTACTGTGCAGCGTTTGAATTCCCTTGCGCAGAGTCCCCCAAATCTCTTTTCTACACTTACACAATACTCTACTCACAGACCAACTCACAGACCAATACACACAACACACTACACCACACCACACTGACCATTTCACTAACCTACCTCATTCCTATACTAACCACTACACAATACACTACACAAACTACACAATACTCTACCCACAGACCGCTACACAATACACACTGACCGCTACACTAATCTACCTGACTCCTATACTGACCACTACACAATACACACTGACCGCTACACAATACTCTACCCACTGACCGCTACGCTACACACACCACACTAACCTACCTGATTCCTATACTAATCACTACACAAACTACACAATACACTACCCACAGACCGCTACACTAATCTACCTGACCACTACACTACACAAACTACACAATACACAATACAATACGCAGCCTGTAATTTATTAATCCTGCAGCAGTAGGAGGGGGGGGGCTTTTGGCATCAACTGTATTTAGGCTCGCAGGCATGATGCTGTGTGTGTGTGCTGGCAATGGGGGCATGGTGGCGTGACTCTCCCTAACTGCAGTGCAGCTGACCGGAGGCTGCTCCCATGATCTGAGATGGCTGCCTCAGCTGCCTCCATCATGAAGGCAGCCCCATCTCAGATCATGGGAGCAGCCGCCCGCCGGATCCATCACCGGCTCACTCGCGTGACTCACCTCCGGTTTTTGTTGTCCATGAGATCGATCAGCTTGGGATGAATTCACACTCAGTCCCAGATGAAGTAGTCGGACTCGCACTGCCTTTTCTTTCAAATCGGCACGGTCTGGACTCAGGCGGAAGGGTGGGCGGGACTCCAGGAGAAGATTGCGGCAGCTTAAGGAAGCACGGGCGGGACTCCAGGAGCAGCCTTCGCGCATGCACCGCCCGAGTTCAAGGACTGGCCAGCCCGCCGCAGCACGGTGGTCATGTGCTGCCAGCACATGACCACATTCGCCCAATCACAGGGCGCAAAATGGCGGCCGGGGTCCGGCGGTGACACATTGAGGGAATTTCACAAAATTTTGAAAAGTGACACAAACTGGTGCAGGATTTTGCGCCCCCCCCCAATGTTGCGCCCAGGGCCACGGCCCCCCCTGCCCCCCCACGCTACGCCACTGAGCGGTCGTTAAGTGGTTAATGATGCATAAAGTGAAAAAAAAAGTCAAATATTACTTTAAATATCGTGCCTGGGGGGTGTCTAAAGTATGCCTGTGAAGTGCCACGTGTTTCCCATGTTTAGAACTGTCCCTGCACAAAATTACATTTCTAAAGGAAAAAAAGCCATTTAAAACTGCTTGCGGCTTTAATGTAATGTCTGGTCCCGGTAATATGGATAAAAATCTTTAAGAAAAATGGCATAGCTACCCCATCACACCCCCCCCCCCTACCCCAGCCCATTACCAGCCCCTTTGGGTCTTGTATGGATATTAAGGGGAACCCCGCACACAAAATAAAAAAAAGGGATTTTTATAACAGCTTACCTGTAAAATCCTTTTCTTGGAGTACATCACGGGACACAGAGCGACTTAGTCATTACTAATGGGTTATATAGTTTACCTTCAGGTGCTGGCACTGGCAACTTCCAAACCGGAAGTACCCTCCCCTATATAAGCCCCTCCCATCCGGGAGCACCTCAGTTTTGTAGCAAAGCAATAAGTGTCCCAAAAAGAGGGGTGGGAGCTCTGTGTCCCGTGATGTACTCCAAGAAAAGGATTTTACAGGTAAGCTGTTATAAAAATCCCTTTTTCTTTTTCGTACATCACGGGACACAGAGCGACTTAGTCATTACTAATGGGACGTCCCAAAGCAATGCCCAATGAGGGGAGGGATACACTATACATAAGCTGGGCGCCATCAGGCATGAGGCTCTTTTGCGGCCTGAAACACACTGCGCCCAAAGGCGACATCCTCCTGACTTCTGACGTCTACCTGGTAGAATCTAGTAAACGTGTGTACTAAGGACCATGTTGTGGCCTTACAGACTTGAGCCAGGGAGGCCTGGTGATGCACTGCCCATGAAGTTCCAACTGCTCTTGTGGAGTGCGCCCTAACTTTGAACGGAGGCGGTCTGCTTCTCAAGCCATAGGCTTGCATTATGACCTGTCGAATCCACTTGGCTAAAGTGGATTTTTGATGCTGCCTGACCCTTTCTGGGGCCTTCCGGCAGAACAAACAAAGTATCCGTTCTACGAATCTGAGCAGTGGCTTTAAGATAAGCTTTAACTGCTCTTACTACATCCAAAGAATGCAATAACTTTTCCTCTACCGAACTAGGTTTGGGGAAAAAGGAAGGAAGAACCACATCTTGGTTCAAATGGAACCTCGATACCACCTTAGGAAGAAGGCTGGATGAGGACGTAATACTACTCTGTCCTTATGGACAACCAAATATGGCTCCTTACAGGACAAGGCGGCTAATTCGGATACTCTTTTAGCCGAACAAATGGCTACTAAGAAAATCAATTTCCTGGTGAAAAGAACCAAGGAAATGTGCCGCAATGGTTCAAATGGTTGTTTCTGTAGAACCGACAGAACCAGGTTTAAGTCCCATGGACATATGGGAATACTAACCGGAGGGCTAATACGCATCACTCCTTGTATGAAAGCTTTGACTAATGAATGCAAAGCCAAGGGCCTTTGAAAAAATATTGACAAGGCCGTCTGACCCTTGATAGTACTCAAGGCAAGCTTCCTATGTACAGCCCACTGTAGGAAGTCCAGAATCCTACCTATTACGTACTTACGTGGATGCCATTTCTTGGCCTCACACCACGTGATGTACGCCTTCTAGATCCTATAATAGATCTGCCTGGATACCGGCTTCCTGGCATTGATCATGGTAGATACCACAGGATTAGAGAGCCCTCTCTTTTTTAGAATGTGGGCTTTAATAGCCAGGCCGTCAAACCTAGGGCTGGTAAGGAAGGGTGGTATATCGGTCCTTGCGAAAGCAGATCCGGACGATGTGGGAGGGTCCAAGGACTTCCCACTGACATTTTTACAATCTCCGCGTACCATGCCCTTCGGGGCCACGCTGGAGCCACCAGAATCACTGGTTTCTTTTCTACCCTGATTCTGCGGATTAATCGAGGTGGGAATGCATATATCAGCTTGAACTGATCCCAAGGGAACACTAGGGCATCCGAACCGCAAGCTAGGGGATCCTTTGTGCGAGACACAAATCTGTCCACCTTTGCGTTGAATCTGGATGCTAGCAGATCTACATCCGGTGTTCCCCACCGCTGGCATATTGCCTGGAAAACCTCGGGGTGAAGAGACCATTCCCCCGGGCATAATTGCTGGCGACTTAAAAAGTCCGCTCTCCAATTTTCCACTCCTGGGATGAAAACCGTGGATATGGCTGTGACATACCTTTCTGCCCATTCCAGGATGCAATTCGCTTCCCTCTGGGCTGCACGACTCCTGGTGCCACCCTGGTGATTGATATATGCCACTGCTGTGGCATTGTCTGATTGAATTCTGACAGGTGACCCTTGGAGTTTGGATGTCCATGCTACTAGGGCATACCGGGCTGCTCGTATCTCTAAGAGATTGATGGTCAGGGCCTTCTCTGCTTCTGACCACTTGCCCTGGAGAGACCATTGCTCCAGTACTGCCCCCCAGCCTATGAGGCTGGCATCTGTAGTGACCACCTTCCAAGAAACCGGACTGAAGGGTTTCCCTTTTTCCAGATTCTGGGGCACCAACCACCAATGGAGGCTCTTGCGAACGGAAGGGGACAGGGACATTGGTAAGTCTAAAGCCTGAACTTTTTTGTTCCAGGCTGACAGTATGGCCCTCTGCAAGTTCCTTGAATGGAATTGACCGTAGGGTACTGCTTCGAATGAAGCCACCATTTTTCCCAGCAGCCTTATACACAGGCGTATGGATGGTTTTCTTTTTTGTACCCACTAAGTGGGTCAAATCTTTCAAAGACGACACCTTCTCTGGAGGTAAGAAAATCTTTCTCTGATTTGAATCCAGTCTTAGCCCCCAAGTATTCCAGACTTTTGACTGGTTTTAGGGCTGACTTGTCTCGGTTGATAATGCAACCGTGAGATTCCAGATACTTGATTATCTTGTGAACGACCACTTCTAGTTTTTTTCACTGAGTGGTCTATCAGCAACAAGTCGTCTAGATATGCCATTATCGTTACACCTTGTGTTCTTAGTTTGGCCAATCGTAGGGCCAGAATTTTTGTGAACACTCGTGGTGCTGTGGCCAGACCGAAAGGTAAGGCTCTGAACTGAAAATGGCGCCCTTCTACTGCAAAGCGTAGAAATTTCTGGTGGGCCGGACAGATGGGAATATGCAAATAAGCATCCCTTATGTCGATCGAGGCTAACCATTCCTGCCCTTGTAGGGCGGTGGCCACCGATCGGATCGACTCCATCCGAAAAAGACCTGATATGTAGGAACTTGTTTAGCCCTTTTATATTTAATATGGGCCTCATGTCCCCATTTGGTTTGGGGACTGTGACAAGGTTCGAGTAAAACCCGAACCCACTTTCTTCCAAGGGAACCTTCATGATTACCCTTGGAGCAATAGTTGCTCTAGTGCCAGAAGGAGGGATCCACTCTTCTGGGGATCGCTTGGCACGTTTGACCTTATAAAATGGGCAGGAGGAATGTCTTTTAACTCCAGCCTGTATCCCAGACTTACTGCGGAGATCACCCATCTGTCTCTGATGGTGTCCCGCCAGGTCTCTGTGAACAACTGAAGTCTTCCCCTCACCCGATTGAGTGGGGGCAACCCTTCATGACTTGGGGGGAGGTTTTGTACCTCTCTTGACCCAGGGTTTCTTGTTACCCTGTGATTGTCCCTGATTTCTGCCCCCTGGATTTGACCGCGGAGGCCGTCGGAACTGTTTCACAGCCGATGTGCCAGGGACTGGAGCAGTAGGCCTCTTAAAAGAAGGACTTCTACCCTTGTTCTTAACCGGCAAGAGTGTACTTTTACCGGCAGAAGTTTTCTGGATATATTTGTCCAGATCATCTCCAGATAAGCGTTCTCCATGAAATGGGAAGCTAATCAGCAATTTCTTACAGGGAGCTTCAGCAGACCAGTTTTTGAGCCATAGAAGTCTACGCATATGTCTACAGACAGCGTAAAGCGGGATGCCTGTTGGATTGTATCCTTTATGGCGGCCACCGCAACACAAGGCTCTAGGTAGGTCAGCTAGGGCAAGAGCCTGCTGATCTGGTAAGTCCCTTAAGACTTGTTTCAACTGATCTTTCATTGCTTGGCAGACTCCAATCGCTGCTACTGCAGGTTGTGTCACCATGCTTGCTGTAGAGAAAGCAGATTTTAGTAAAGACTCCAATTTTTTATCTATTGGGTCTTTGAACATTGGAACATTATCTACTGGACATGTCAGTGATTTATTTACACAAGAGATGGCTGTGTCCACTGTAGGGACCCTCCATTTTTTTTTTTTTTATGAACTTATCCTTCATGGGATAGATCACTGGAAATCTCTTGGGGGAGTAAATATTTTACAGGATGCTCCCAATCCTGGTAAATAAGCCCTTCCAATAAAGGGTGGATTGGGAAGGAACAGACAGTCTGGGGAGCTTTCAGCGACCCCAGCGAGGAGACAGTAGTGGTTGATGGTTCCGCCAGAGGCATTTAAAATGCTGCTCGGACCATGTTAGTCAGAGACTGAACCCATAATCTTTCAGCCTGAGATGCTGAGAAAGGTTCTTCCACTGTTGATTCCTCTATAACTTTATCAACCTCACCTGATCCCCTTCAGGTAGGTCGATCTCTGGGACTGTTCCTCCACTAACAGGCACTCTGCAGGAGGAGACGGAGATCGGACGCGCTTTTCCTGTGACAGGGAAGCAGCGATCAATGCTGTTAATCTCTCTTCCAATCCTCCCAGAGTTGAGGATAAAACCTCCTCTGTTATATATACAGGAGCAGGTGGACTGGGGACAGCCGCAGTACCAGGTACTCCTGCGGGGTTCCTACGGCTACTGACCTCTGAAATTTCAGGGGAGATTGGCGCAGTACAGCATGCCCAAAATCCTCAGAGCCCGACGGAGACCCCTTTCGCTTCTTGGAAGATTCATTTCCAGAGCGTCTGGACGACATATCCTATAAGCACAAAGCTGAGGTATTCCCGTCGTCATACACCAATTTTGCTGGTAATAGTCTAACACAGTTGCTGCTATATACCAGCTGGTGTCCACTAAAGTGTCTTTCTATGGGGATGCCTGCATCAACCGCCTCTTTGTGCCACCGTTTTGTTGCTAGCTCTGCTTGCATCCAGCTGACACTTGTACTGTGTCTTTTACACATGCTGGGACGCCTGCACATGCGCAGAAGCGCCGCGGCGCGCATCGAGCGTCATCCACCCGCCCCGCCCCTTTTTTTTCATAGGAGGCGCGTGCACGCGCCCGCGCGCGCGCCCGTGCGCCATTGGCGCCCTTTTCGAAACCAAGCAGGGACTAGGAGCCAGGGCCCTTTTTGCCGGAGGGCCTGTGCGGTGGATGAGCGCAGCAACAGGGCAGAGGAAGTGGATTCCCACAGAGAACTTACCAACTGCCTGGATCTTTTGACTTGAGAAAACCAAAGATCCACATGACAAGAAAAAATGTACCACAGCGGCCTCTAGTGGTTTAACACAGGTACCGCGGTCCTCTTTTTTTTTTTTTCTTGACTACTATTAAAATTTTACATTTTCCAGTAGTTACAGGCATACACAGATATTAGCGGGAATACCATTAGGTAACAGACAGAAAGACAAATTAGGCTTGGGGGTCCCCCAATAGAACCAAGTTCCTGGGGGCCCCCACTTACCTGTTCCCCACCGCAGGACTATGTTTGGTCCACAGAAGCCCAAACTTCACCTATCACGGCAGGCATTGTAATTAAACCTTCAGGGACCGGGTTCCCAAGGATTCCACTCCCCTGGACCTGTATAGCACCCTGCACAGAAAACATCTTGGTCGTGGGTATGACCAGAGCTCTGAATCCCAGGGTCCAGCCCTCCTAAGAGAGGCATTACAGGCAAAACCTTGCTCTTCTGTTGCAAGGCCCGGGTACCGACCGTTTAGCTATGAAGCTTTTTTGGTGGGATCCGGAACAGCTTACTAAGGCCCGTAAAAGAACCTGTACGCAAGCCCAGGAAAACACATGTTACTCTTTGGCCAACACCTTAGACACTGGCAAAAAACTGAGGTGCTCCCGGATGGGAGGGGCTTATATAGGGGAGGGTACTTCCGGTTTGGAAGTTGCCAGTGCCAGCACCTGAAGGTAAACTATATAACCCATTAGTAATGACTAAGTCGCTCTGTGTCCCGTGATGTACGAAAAAGAAAGGCCCTATATACTCTGAACAGCCGTATACAGGCGGTGCATACAAGACAGGGACTGTAGGTTTGTTCTTATGTAGAATCTGTTTGTAATTTTGAACAGGTACATTTTTTAAGTGTAGCTCCAGCCCAAAAATCTATTTTTAAGCTTTTTGGAAAACATAGGGAAGGGTTATTACCCCTGTAACATTTGTTTTGCTGTCTGTGCAGTGTGCACCTGTCCAGAACAGTTCACCTCACTTTCCGTCCTAATGACAAATCTTTTTTGAAAATTTATGGTTTTTATTGAAACAAGAATTGGTGATAAAGCATCAGTGGAGAGGAGACACTTTTTTTCCCATATTAACTCTTACAGGAGAGAATTTGCCTTCCTAGGGGTAGATTTCCTCTCACTTCCTGTTGTATCCTTCCGTTTGCAAGGAGGAGTCGTTCGTAAGTTGGATGTTTGAAAGTAGGGGCCTGCCGTATATACTCAGCTGAAATTTGCCCCTTACATGTTGGTGTTGCCACAACACTGTGAGCCCTCACAGTTACTCTTGGTGGGCGCATGAATGGGCCCTGCTGTGAATTATTAGATCAAGAATTGTAATTGCATGCCCCTGTTAAACAGGGGCTGAAAAATTGGGCCTTTGGTGGTGGTGGTGGTGGTGTTGACACAACACTGTAAGGCCTCACAGTTACTCTTGGTGGGCGCAGGAATGGGCCCTGCTGTGAATTATTAGATCAAGAATTGTAATTACATGCCCCTGTTAAACAGGGGCAGAAAAATTGGGCCTTAGGCACTGGTGCCACAACACTGCAACCCCTCAAAGATACTGTACTTGGAGCACAGCAATGAGCCCTGTTGCAAAGTATTGCATCAAAAATTTTAATTACACGCCCCTGTTAAACAGGGGCTGAAAAATTGGGCCTTAGCCACTGGTGCTGGTGCCACGACACTGCAACCTCTCCCAGATACTTTAGTTGGAGTGCAGGAATGAGCCCTGCTGCAAAGCATTGCATAAACATTTTTAATAACACGCCCCTGTTAAACAGGGGCTGAAAAATTGGGCCTTAGCCACTGGTGCTGGTGCCACGACACTGCAACCTCTCCCAGATACTCTAGTTGGAGTGCAGGAATGAGCCCTGCTGCAAAGCATGGCATAAAAAATTGTAATTACATGCCCCTGTTAAACAGGGGCTGAAAAATTGGGCCTTAGCCACTGGTGGCGGCACCCAGAAACAAAAATGTTCTTCCAAGCTATCATCATCAATCGGATCATTGAGGAGGAGGAGGATAGTCAGTCAACATAACAGGACAGTCACTCAGCATCAGCATCAGTCTTGAAGGGATGTGACATTTGAAAATAAATTAGTCTGTTATATCAGCTTCAGGTGTTTGGTAGCTGGTGGTGATCCAAGACTGGTTCATCTTTATGAAGGTCAGTCGATCAACCGAGTCGGTGGACAGGCGCACCCTGTGATCCGTGATAAATCCTCCAGCAGCACTGAATGTGCGTTCTGAAAGAACGCTGGATGCAGGACATGCCAGTAGCTCAATTGCATACTGTGCAAGCTCTGGCCAGTGATCCATCCTCAAGACCCAGTAAGCCAGAGGATTTTCGGTGGGGAAGGTGTCCAAGTCTGACCTTGCCCCTAGGTATTCCTGCACCATGTATATCAGACGCTGGCGATGGTTGCTGGAACCGATCATACCTTGGGGCTGCGGATTAAAGAATTGTCTGAACGCATCGGTCAGACGGCCACCTTCCCCACCGCTCCTTCTTTGACTGACCAAAGCCTCAGCAACTCGTTGTCCAGGACCAGGAGTTTGTAACCTCCCAGTCTCTGGGAACGCGTTGCACAGACCTTTCTGCAAGGCCTCCCGGAGTTGTCTCATCCTCTGCTCCCTCTGCGACGGTAAGATAAGGTCCGCAACCTTACCCTTGTACCGTGGATCAAGGAGAGTGGCCAGCCAGTAATGGTCCCTCTCCTTGATCCGAAGAATACGAGTATCCTTGTGCAGACTTTGCAGGATCAGGGAGGCCATGCAGCGTAGGTTAGCTGAGGCATTCGGTCCGGAGTCCTCTGGGTCACTAAGGACGACATGATCCGCAGCCACCTCCTCCCAGCCACGTACAAGTCCACTGGTTTCTTGGGACTGTAAATCAACCCTAAAAGACTGCTGCTGATGATGCTGAGTGCCAGGCTTCACCTCCATGCTGACACAATCCTCCTCCTCCTCCTCTTCCTGTGCGATGGGTGGGACAGAAGGAACACTGTCTGGGTAAAGGGGGCCTTGAGAGGCAAGGAAGTCCTCCTCTTCCTGCCTCTGTTCTGCCTCAAGTGCCCTGTCCATTATTCCATGCAGCGTATGTTCCAACAGGTGGACAAGAGGTACAGTGTCACTGATGCATGCACTGTCACTGCTCACCATCCTCGTGGCCTCCTCAAATGGTGCCAGGACAGTGCATGCATCCCTGATCATGCCCCACTGGCCTGGTGAAAAAAAAAACAAGCTCCCCTGACCCTGTCCTGGTGCCGTAGTCGCACAGGTACTCATTGATGGCCCTCTGCTGCGTGTGCAGCCGCTGCAGCATGGCCAACGTTGAGTTCCACCTGGTGGGCATGTCACATATAAGGCGATTCTTGGGCAGGTTCAACTCCTTTTGCAGCTCAGCCAGGCGAGCACTGGCATTATAAGATCTGCGGAAATGCACACAGACTTTCCTGGCCTGCCTCAGGACATCCTGTAAGCCCGGGTACCTGCCCAAGAACTGCTGCACCACCAGGTTAAGGACGTGAGCCACACAGGGCACATGGGTCAGTTGTCCCTGTCGGAGGGTGGAGAGGAGGTTGGTGCCATTGTCGCAAACCACCATTCCTGGCTTAAGCTGGCGTGGCGTCAACCACCTCTCGGCCTGCCCCTGCAGAGCAGACAGAACCTCTGCCCCAGTGTGGCTCCTGTCCCCCAAACACACCAGCGCAAGCACGGCATGGCATCTTTTTGCCTGCGTACTTGCATAGCCCCTTGAACGCCTACGGAGCACCGCTGGTTCCGAGGACAAAGCACAGGAAGAGGCCATGGAGGAAGAAGAAGAGGAGGGGGTGGAGGAGAGAGGTGTGTCACAACCAGTAGTAGCATTTTGGAGGCGTGGCGGCGGAACAACCTCCAACACTACTGCACCTTGTCCTGCATCCTTCCCAGCTGCCAAAAGAGTGACCCAATGGGCCGTGAAATAAAGGTAATGTCCCTGTCCATGCCTGCTGGACCATGAGTCAGCGGTAATATGCACCTTACCGCTGACCGCCCTGTCCAGCGAGGCCAAGACATTGCCTTCCACATGCTGGTAGAGAGCCGGAATCGCCTTCCGTGAGAAAAAGTGGCATTTGGGAACCTGCCACTGAGGAACCGCACATTGCACAAATTCACGGAAGGGGGCCGTGTCTACCAACAGAAAAGGCAGCAGTTCAAGCGCTAGCAATTTAGCCAAGCTAGCATTCAACCGCTGGGCATGTGGATGGCTGGGAGTGAACTTCTTTCGACGGTCCAGCAGCTGGGGCAGGGAAATTTGCCTGCTAGAATCGGACGTCGGTGTACAGCTAGCAGAGTGCCCGCAAGTACTTGGCTGTGACACACCTAATTCTACACCTTCATTCCTCTCAGTGCAGGTTTCAGAGAGGACTGAAGGTATAGTGGGGTTGGAGATCCCAGCTGATGCGGTGCAAGGAGAGGTCCACTTTGTTCTTTGGTGTGGGTCTTTAAGGTAGGCTTGCCAATGAGCTGCATGGCAGGTCAACATATGTCTGGTCAAGCATGTGGTGCCCAAGCGGGTGATGTTTTGGCCACGCGATATACGCTTGAGACATATGTTGCAAACAGCAGCTGTGCGATCTGATGCACTCGACTCAAAAAGGGCCCACACCAAAGAACTTTTTGAATAACGGGCAGAGGCAGCGCCCTGCACAGGCGGAGCTCTGCGGTGTGATTCCGTCTGTGTGCTGCCCTTACGCTGGCCCCCCGAGGGTACCCTGCCTTGTTGGAGATGTGCCTCCTCCTCATCCTCCTCCTCCTCCTCCTCTCTCCTATTAGGCACCCATGTGGAGTCAGTGACCTCATCATCCCCTCCCTCCTCATCACTGGAGCCAATCTGGCAGTATGCTGCAGCTGCTGGAACATGACTGCCAGATTGGTGTCCTTCTTGAGCATCCCCTCTCTCTGCTCTCACGCTACTGCCTTCCTCTAGCTGGGCATCATCATCAGACTCTTCGAAATGCTGGGCATCCTCCTGGAGCATGTACCCAACACTGTGCTCAAACAGTTCGGGGGACTCCTCAGGAGGACATGGCTGGTCTAGGGAAGGAGTGACTGATGATGACATTGATACCAGGGAAGAGGACGCTTTGGCAGCTGCTTTGCCAGTACCCTGAGCCTGGGTGAGAGAGGATGAGGAGGATGAGGAGGGCTTGGTCATCCACTCTACCAAGTCTTCGGCATGATGCGGCTCAACACGTCCAGCTGCCGAAAAGAAGGACAAGCGTGTCCCATGGCCACGTGCTGATGGCGATGCACCGCGTCCACGACCAGCACTGTTATCTCTAGACACAGAGCCTGCTTGCCCTCTTTTATTGGCTCCTGACTGTCTGCCTCTCCTTGTTTGCCTTCCAGACATTCTAATGGCCTGCAGGGAGATGGGAAAACCAGCAATAAGGCCTAGCTTCAGGAGTATATTTTGCAGGAATCACACTACGCCTGCTGTAAGTGCTGCAAATGCCTGTTGGTGTAACACACCAGGAAAACACAGCAATACAGGCTAACTTCAGGTGTAATATGATCAGGAGGCACACTCCGCCCGCTGTAAGTGCTGCAAATGCCTGTTGGTGTAACACACCAGGAAAACACAGCAATACGAGCTAACTTCAGGTGTATAATGTGCAGGAGGCACACTCCGCCCGCTGTAAGTGCTGCAAATGCCTGTTGGTGTAACACCAGGAAAACACGGCAATACAGGCTAACTTCAGGTGTATAATGTGCAGGAGGCACACTCCGCCCGCTGTAAGTGCTGCAAATGCCTGTTGGTGTAACACCAGGAAAACACAGCAATACAGGCTAACTTCAGGTGTATAATGTGCAGGAGGCACACTCCACCCGCTGTAAGTGCTGCAAATGCCTGTTGGTGTAACACACCAGGAAAACACAGCAATACGGGCTAACTTCAGGTGTATAATGTGCAGGAGGCACACTCCGCCCCCGATGTAAGTGCTGCAAATGTCTGTTGGTGTAACACACCAGGAAAACACAGCAATACGGGCTAACTTCAGGTGTAATATGATCAGGAGGCACACTCCGCCCGCTGTAAGTGCTGCAAATGCCTGTTGGTGTAGCACCAGGAAAACACAGCAATACAGACTAACTTCAGGTGTATAATGTGCAGGAGGCACACTCCGCCCGCTGTAAGTGCTGCAAATGCCTGTTGGTGTAACACACCAGGAAAACACAGCAATACGGGCTAACTTCAGGTGTATAATGTGCAGGAGGCACACTCCGCCCGCTGTAAGTGCTGCAAATGCCTGCTGGTGTAACACACCAGGAAAACACAGCAATACGGGCTAACTTCAGGTGTAATATGATCAGGAGGCACACTCCGCCCGCTGTAAGTGCTGCAAATGCCTGTTGGTGTAACACCAGGAAAACACAGCAATACAAGCTAACTTCAGGTGTATAATGTGCAGGAGGCACACTCCGCCCGCTGTAAGTGTTGCAAATGCCTGTTGGTGTAACACACCAGGAAAACACAGCAATACGGGCTAACTTCAGGTGTAATATGATCAGGAGGCACACTCCGCCCACTGTAAGTGCTGCAAATGCCTGTTGGTGTAACACCAGGAAAGCACAGCAATACAGGCTAACTTCAGGTGTATAATGTGCAGGAGGCACACACCGCCCGCTGTAAGTGCTGCAAATGCCTGTTGGTGTAACACACCAGGAAAACACAGCAATACGGGCTAACTTCAGGTGTAATATGATCAGGAGGCACACTCCGCCCGCTGTAAGTGCTGCAAATGCCTGTTGGTGTAACACCAGGAAAACACAGCAATACAGGCTAACTTCAGGTGTATAATGTGCAGGAGGCACACTCCACCCGCTGTAAGTGCTGCAAATGCCTGTTGGTGTAACACCAGGAAAACAGCAATACAGGCTAACTTCAGGTGTATAATGTGCAGGGGGCACACTCCGCCCCCTGTAAGTGCTGCAAATGCCTGTTGGTGTAACACACCAGGAAAACACAGCAATACGGGCTAACTTCAGGTGTAATATGATCAGGAGGCACACTCCGCCCGCTGTAAGTGCTGCAAATGCCTGTTGGTGTAACACCAGGAAAACACAGCAATACAGGCTAACTTCAGGTGTATAATGTGCAGGAGGCACACTCCGCCCGCTGTAAGTGCTGC
Source organism: Rana muscosa (assembly GCA_029206835.1). NCBI lineage: Eukaryota > Metazoa > Chordata > Amphibia > Anura > Ranidae > Rana > Rana muscosa. The sequence goes on from CM055118.1 coordinate 728,155,845, forward strand.
AAATGCCTGTTGGTGTAACACACCAGGAAAACACAGCAATACGGGCTAACTTCAGGTGTATAATGTGCAGGAGGCTTAGCAACAATGACACTGACACTGTCCCCTGCCTATCCTTCTCTCTCCCTGCACACAAGGTTTATCAAAGAATATGACACTGACACTCTCCCTGCCTATCCTTCTCTCTCCCTGCACACAAGGTTTAGCAAAGAATGTGACACTGACACTGTCCCGTGCCTATCCTTCTCTCTCCCTGCACACAAGGTTTATCAAAGAATATGACACTGACACTCTCCCTGCCTATCCTTCTCTCTCCCTACACACAAGTTTGAGGTACAAATAGCACTGACACTGTCCCTGCCTATGTAACTCTTTCCCTGCGCCGGAACACACTACACAAGGCCGCCGCGCTGGCGGCCTTTTATAGTGTGGGGCGTGTGCTAAACCCCCTGAGCTATAATTGGCCACAGGCAACCTGCCTGTGGCCAATTATGGCTCTCCTAGCTGCCGGCGCTGTGATTGGCCAAGCATGTGGGGTCACAGTGCATGCTTGGCCAATCACAGCGCCGGGATTGCACTGCGATGGCGTAGTGTATTGTGGGCCGTTCGCGTCACTCGAATTTGGCGCGAATGGCCCAAATCATTCGATGTTCGCCGAACGGTCGAACAGCCGATGTTCGAGTCGAACTTATGTTCGACTCGAACACCGAGCTCATCCCTACATGAGACAGACAATCTAGGGATTACAGTGTTCCAGAAAACTAAAGATGATGATAAACAGGCCCTCTCTATAGAAGATCAGACCTTCTTGCAGATTATGGATAAAGAGGCTTACCAAGATGACAATCACAGTTGGGTGGCCCCTCTCCCCTTTCGCACACCCAGACGTGTTTTGCCTAGTAACAGGGAGCATGCATTCACTCAGCAAAACACTGCAGAGAAAGCCAGAAGTGAAAAGAGATTTCATTGAATTCATTAAAGGAATGCTAGACAATGATCACGCTGAAGTTGCAGGACCACTTGAAACAGACAGGGAACACTGGTATCTACCAATGTTCAGTGTTTACCATCCACACAAACCTAACCAAGTCAGAATAGTTTTTGATTCCAGCGCAGAGTATAAAGGAGTCTCTTTAAATAACGTACTGTTGAGTGGCCCTGACCTAAACAATACTTTTCTAGGTGTCCTCATGCGCTTCAGAAAAGAGCCCGTTGCTTTCACAGCAGATGTGCAACAAATGTTTTATTGCTTTCTTGTCAGAGAAGACCACAAAGACTTTCTACGTTTTCTCTGGTACAAAGACAATGACATAGACAAAGAAATTAACGAGTACAGAATGAAAGTGCACGTATTTGGCAATAGCCCCTCTCCTACTGTCGCTATATACTGCATGCAAAAGGCTGCCCAGAAAAATGCAGAGCGCTATGGACAAGAAGCGGAACACTTTGTATTGAGACATTTTTATGTAGATGATGGACTCGCTTCTTCTAACACACCTGAAGATGCAATTTCCATCCTCAGTAAAGCAAAGCAAATGCTGGCAGAATCCAACTTGCGTCTTCATAAAATCGCTTCCAACAACCAAAAAGTAATGGAAGCCTTCCCTGCAGCAGACAGAGCTAAGGACCTTAAAGATCTTTGCCTAGGTACAGACACCCTTCCCCTGCAGAAAAGCCTAGGCCTAAGTTGGGAGCTAGAAACAGATAGTTTTGTGTTTAGAGTTTCCTCAGAGGAAAAGCCTTTTACACGTAGAGGCATTCTATCCACCGTAAATAGCCTCTATGATCCCTTAGGGTTTGTATCACCTATGACAATAAGAGGTAAGGTCTTAGTTCGGGAACTGTCATCTAGGAAAAGTGAATGGGATGCATTGCTTCCACAGGAGAGACTAAGTGAGTGGGTTCAATGGACAGAATCCTTACAAGTGTTAGAGCATCTGAAGATAGACAGATGCTATGTGCCCGTGTCCCTATCATCAGCCTGCAGGAAAGAACTGTGCATCTTCTCAGATGCATCCACCACAGCTATAGGTGCAGTAGCTTACTTGAGAGTAATTGATGCAGAAAATGTGTGTCATGTTGGATTTGTCATGGGAAAGTCCAAATTAAGCCCTAAACCAGCCCACACAATTCCTCGTTTAGAGTTGTGTGCTGCTGTACTTGCAGTCGAAATGTCTGAGCTAATCACAGATGAACTAGACACTGACTTTGATACTGTGAAATTCTTCACTGATAGCAAGACTGTCCTAGGGTACATTTGCAACACCACTAGGAGGTTCTATCTGTATGTCTCCAACAGAGTGCATAGAATCAGGCAATCTTCACACCCAGTTCAGTGGTTCTATGTACCTACAGAGCAAAACCCTGCAGATTATGCCACTAGACCTACTCAAGCAGCATGCCTTCAGAACTCTATATGGTTCTCAGGCCCATCCTTTCTGTGCCAACCACACTGTGAGCAGATAGACACTGCTAATGTTTATCCACTCATAGAGCCCAAAGCTGACCTTGAAATCAGAGCGGAGATTACGAGTTTCAGTACCAAAGCTTCTGAAGCCACACTTCACTCACATTGCTTTGATAGATTTTCTTGCTGGAAGATATTAGTTAAGACCCTAGCCAGACTCATCCATGTCGCTAAAACCTTCTGGAGAGAAACCAATAGCGATCAGGTCAGAAGGTGGGAAAGTTTCCATGAACAGGTCGATCTCGTAGAACTTGCTCAGGCCAAGTCTGTTATATTTCTTCTGTTCAAAACAAACATTTCCAGAAGGAAATTGACTGCATCAAAAAACAAAAGACATTCCCAAAACAAAGCCGTCTTAGGAGGCTTAGCCCCTTTTTAGACAAGAATGGGTTGTTGAGAGTAGGTGGAAGTTTGTCTCTTGCTGAACTTTCAGAGGAAGAGAAACAGCCTGTCATTATACTTTATGATAACCGCATTGCTACACTGCTTGTTAGGTACTATCATGAACAAGTAGTTCACCAAGGGCGACACATCACAGAAGGTGCAATTAGATCCGCAGGTTTCTGGATTCTTGGTGGCAAACGCTTGGTATCAGCTGTTATACACAAATGTGTCATCTGTCGCAAGCTGCGAGGAAGATTACAAAGTCAAAAGATGGCAGAGCTACCAGAGGACAGAGTAATTGCTCAACCACCTTTCACCAATGTGGGCTTAGATGTATTTGGTCCGTGGTCTGTTTTAACCCATCACACTAGAGGAGGCAGCGCGGACAGTAAACGATGGGCAGTCCTTTTCACTTGTTTGTCCACCCGAGCTGTACACATAGAGCTACTTGAAGCCATGTCAACATCAAGCTTTATTAATGCCTTGAGGAGATTCTTCTCAATTCGTGGCCCAGCAAAACTGCTCCGTTCTGACAGAGGAACAAACTTTGTGGGAGCCTGCAAAGAACTTAACATTTGTGACAGCGAATCACAATTGCAAGACTTTCTCCAAGACAGAGGATGTACATGGGTCTTTAATCCTCCACACTCCTCACATATGGGTGGTGTCTGGGAGAGACTTATAGGTATTGCCAGGCAAATCTTGGACGCTATGTTGCTACAAACCAAACCTGCTCACTTGACTCATGAGACTTTAAGCACCTTTATGGCAGAGGTCACAGCTATTATGAATGCCAGAAAAAAAAAGGAAAAAATTGCAGCGCTAAATAGGTAAGTGTCAAACAAATAAATGAATAAGTGAAATAAACAAACAAATGTGCAAGGGAACTAAATATTTCCCTATGTGAATAACAATACAGTTTTTGAAAGAGTCCTTGATGGATGGTCCTCAAAAACACATGCAAACAATTGCAAAAATTAAAGTCCAATAGTGTTCCACAATAATCCCCCCAAAATTTTTTTTGTGAGATGATTGGACTACAAATACTTCCAAATCAATATTGAAGAAAAAAAGCCGCAACCAATATAAAGGAGGCTTACCAGACTTAGTGGACCCTACTGAACATATGTCCAGAGGATCAACATAGGCTTTTGATGTATATTCCTGAAGGGTCAACAGTTGATAGTTGAACCAAAGAATGTCTCTCACGACAGCTCCCAATGAAGAGGTTGATGAAAACTTGAGAGACGATGACTCAATGATGTTTAAACCGAATCAATATCACAATGTGAAAGGAAAAGAAGAAGGCACATAGCGTGATACTGCTAAAAACAGTGTATTTAATGTAGGTAATTGCACTTACATTTAGGTGGTTAAAAAGCGCTTCATAAAAATCAATGGCAACAGTGGAAATCCCGACGCGTTTCGCAAGAAATTTGCATCATCTGGGGTATGCCCAGATACCCCAGATGATGCAAATTTCTTGCGAAAATTACCTACATTAAATACACTGTTTTTAGCAGTATCACGCTATGTGCCTTCTTCTTTTCCTTTCACATTGTGATATTGATTCGGTTTAAACATCATTGAGTCATCGTCTCTCAAGTTTTCATCAACCTCTTCATTGGGAGCTGTCGTGAGAGACATTCTTTGGTTCAACTATCAACTGTTGACCCTTCAGGAATATACATCAAAAGCCTATGTTGATCCTCTGGACATATGTTCAGTAGGGTCCACTAAGTCTGGTAAGCCTCCTTTATATTGGTTGCGGCTTTTTTTTCTTCAATATTGATTTGGAAGTATTTGTAGTCCAATCATCTCACAAAAAAATATTTTTGGGGATTATTGTGGAACACTATTGGACTTTCATTTTTGCAATTGTTTGCATGTGTTTTTGAGGACCATCCATCAAGGACTCTTTCAAAAACTGTATTGTTATTCACATAGGGAAATATTTAGTTCCCTTGCACATTTGTTTGTTTATTTCACTTATTCATTTATTTGTTTGACACTTACCTATTTAGCGCTGCAATTCTTTCCTTTTTTTTGTTCTATGCACCTTTTTGTCCACAGGTTTTGCAGCCGCTTTTTTGTATTTAGTAGCAGCGCAGAAACTTTTGTGTTTGTTTCTATTATGAATGCCAGGCCTATAGATCCTGTGTCCTTACCCCAGCAATGTTGTTGACTCAAAAGGTGAACTCTTTGTCTGCTCCATCTGAAACCATAAGTACAACACAAGTTCATGCGAAACAATGGAAGCAAGTACAATGCTTGGCAGACACTTTTTGGAAAAGATGGAAAAGAGAGTATCTGTCAAATCTACAACGCCGTAGGAAATGGACTGAGGATCGCCCAAATGTAAAAGTGGGTGATGTTGTTCTGTTGAAGGATGGCCAAGAAGGCAGAAACGAGTGACAAGTAGGACTTATTGTTAATGCTCTACCAATCAGGGATGGCAAGGTTAGAAAGGTGGAGGTCAAGATTGTAAAAAATAAGACCGCCAGAATTGATCTCAGACCTATAACTGACATTATAGTTTTGATCTCAGACTAGCTAGGATTCCATGTTCCTGTTTATATGTTTTTTCTGCATAGCAGTAGTTATTTAGGTAGTGACATAATAAATTATGCCAGACAGGGAGTGTTCTGCCCATATTGTTCATAGTATTATGTGCAATGTGCTCTTACATATTATACTGCAATGTTAGTTTGACGTTGCTGCCATCTAGTGACAGGAAGTGGTATTTTCCTCAGAGTTAGAAGCAGTAACCTTTAACCTGGAACTGTATTTCCTCCATTTCATGACTGCTTTTGGATCTAGAAGGCTGCATGCAGAAGAGCTCTCTATATATATTCCTGGACTAATGGTGGAATTGTCTGTGAGTACTCTCGCTGATGGAGTTAGGCTGCTGTATAATGTTTAATGTACTGACACATATGTTTTGTTTATGTTTTGTTGTAGTTTTACAAAAGAAAGTTATTCGGAAAAAGAATACATACAGATTTGATGTCTCACGTTTCTTGACTTCTGAATTATTGTTAAGCTGTCTGACTAGTAGGGATGGGCCCGGTGCTCGATTCGAACCCATGTTCGAATCGAGCACCGGGCGTTCGCTCGCTCGTCGAGCCCAGAACTATTTGGGCCGTTCGCATCACATTCGTGTGATGCGAGCGGCCCCGGCGCAGTGCATTGCTGGCTGATGATTGGCCAAGCATGCACTGTGACCCTGCATGCTTGGCCAATCACAGCGCCCGAAACTCGGAGAGCAATAATTGGCTACAGGCAGGACGCCTGTAGCCAATTACAGCTCAGGGGCTTTAGTACATGCCCCACCATTTAAAAGGCCGCCACGCCATCGGCCCCGGTCACATGAGTTCCGGCTTTAGGAGAGATCAGTCTGCTGATTCTGTCTTTGCTTGATACTGAAAGATTTGCTCTTCTTTGCTAAACCATTGGCTATTTCTTTGCTAAACCATTGCTACCTAAGTCATTGATCGTTCATTGCTGCTGATTGCACAGTTAGCGTGTTATTAGCTGCTGCTGGGGATTAGTCTGGTGCGTGCTTACTGTTAGTACAGTATTGCAGTAGTACCAACCGCAGTGCTGTTAGCACAGCATTGCACCCCAACAGCACCCATAGGACTTCTAGTGTGTTAGTGGCAGCAAACAGAGCTCCTATATTTTCTTCTCAGCAGCACCCATAGGACTTCTAGTGTGTTAGTGGCAGCAAACAGAGCTCCTATATTTTCTTCTCAGCAGCACCCATAGGACTTCTAGTGTGTTAGTGGCATCACACAGAGTTCCTATATTTTCATCTCAGCAACACCCATAGGACTTCTAGTGTGTTAGTGGCAGCAAACAGAGCTCCTATATTTTCTTCTCAGAAGCACCCATAGGACTTCTAGTGTGTTAGTGGCAGCAAACAGAGCTCCTATATTTTCTTCTTAGCAGCACCCATAGGACTTCTAATGTGTTAGTGGCATCACACAGAGTTCCTATATTTTCATCTCAGAAGCACCCATAGGACTTCTAGTGTGTTAGTGGCATCACACAGAGCTCCTATATTTTCTTCTCAGAAGCACCCATAGGACTTCTAGTGTGTTAGTGGCAGCAAACAGAGCTCCTATATTTTCTTCTCAGCAGCACCCATAGGACTTCTAGTGTGTTAGTGGCATCACACAGAGTTCCTATATTTTCATCTCAGAAGCACCCATAGGACTTCTAGTGTGTTAGTGGCATCACACAGAGCTCCTATATTTTCTTCTCAGCAGCACCCATAGGACTTCTAGTGTGTTAGTGGCATCACACAGAGCTCCTATATTTTCATCTCAGAAGCACCCATAGGACTTCTAGTGTGTTAGTGGCATCACACAGAGCTCCTATATTTTCTTCTCAGCAGCACCCATAGGACTTCTAGTGTGTTAGTGGCAGCAAACAGAGCTCCTATATTTTCTTCTCAGCAGCACCCATAGGACTTCTAGTGTGTTAGTGGCATCACACAGAGCTCCTATATTTTCTTCTCAGCAGCACCCATAGGACTTCTAGTGTGTTAGTGGCAGCAAACAGAGCTCCTATATTTTCTTCTCAGCAGCACCCATAGGACTTCTAGTGTGTTAGTGGCATCACACAGAGCTCCTATATTTTCATCTCAGAAGCACCCATAGGACTTCTAGTGTGTTAGTGGCAGCAAACAGAGCTCCTATATTTTCTTCTCAGCAGCACCCATAGGACTTCTAGTGTGTTAGTGGCATCACACAGAGCTCCTATATTTTCTTCTCAGCAGCACCCATAGGACTTCTAGTGTGTTAGTGGCAGCAAACAGAGCTCCTATATTTTCTTCTCAGCAGCACCCATAGGACTTCTAATGTGTTAGTGGCATCACACAGAGTTCCTATATTTTCATCTCAGAAGCACCCATAGGACTTCTAGTGTGTTAGTGGCATCACACAGAGCTCCTATATTTTCTTCTCAGAAGCACCCATAGGACTTCTAGTGTGTTAGTGGCAGCAAACAGAGCTCCTATATTTTCTTCTTAGCAGCACCCATAGGACTTCTAATGTGTTAGTGGCATCACACAGAGTTCCTATATTTTCATCTCAGAAGCACCCATAGGACTTCTAGTGTGTTAGTGGCATCACACAGAGCTCCTATATTTTCATCTCAGAAGCACCCATAGGACTTCTAGTGTGTTAGTGGCATCACACAGAGCTCCTATATTTTCTTCTCAGCAGCACCCATAGGACTTCTAGTGTGTTAGTGGCATCACTCAGAGCTCCTATATTTTCATCTCAGAAGCACCCATAGGACTTCTAGTGTGTTAGTGGCATCACACAGAGCTCCTATATTTTCTTCTCAGCAGCACCCATAGGACTTCTAGTGTGTTAGTGGCAGCAAACAGAGCTCCTATATTTTCTTCTCAGCAGCACCCATAGGACTTCTAGTGTGTTAGTGGCATCACACAGAGCTCCTATATTTTCTTCTCAGCAGCACCCATAGGACTTCTAGTGTGTTAGTGGCAGCAAACAGAGCTCCTATATTTTCTTCTCAGCAGCACCCATAGGACTTCTAGTGTGTTAGTGGCATCACACAGAGCTCCTATATTTTCATCTCAGAAGCACCCATAGGACTTCTAGTGTGTTAGTGGCATCACACAGAGCTCCTATATTTTCTTCTCAGCAGCACCCATAGGACTTCTAGTGTGTTAGTGGCAGCAAACAGAGCTCCTATATTTTCATCTCAGAAGCACCCATAGGACTTCTAGTGTGTTAGTGGCATCACACAGAGCTCCTATATTTTCATCTCAGAAGCACCCATAGGACTTCTAGTGTGTTAGTGGCATCACACATAGCTCCTATATTTTCTTCTCAGCAGCACCCATAGGACTTCTAGTGTGTTAGTGACATCACACAGAGCTCCTATATTTTCATCTCAGAAGCACCCATAGGACTTCTAGTGTGTTAGTGGCATCACACAGAGCTCCTATATTTTCTTCTCAGCAGCACCCATAGGACTTCTAGTGTGTTAGTGGCAGCAAACAGAGCTCCTATATTTTCTTCTCAGCAGCACCCATAGGACTTCTAGTGTGTTAGTGGCATCACACAGAGTTCCTATATTTTCATCTCAGAAGCACCCATAGGACTTCTAGTGTGTTAGTGGCATCACACAGAGCTCCTATATTTTCTTCTCAGCAGCACCCATAGGACTTCTAGTGTGTTAGTGGCAGCAAACAGAGCTCCTATATTTTCTTCTCAGCAGCACCCATAGGACTTCTAGTGTGTTAGTGGCATCACACAGAGTTCCTATATTTTCATCTCAGAAGCACCCATAGGACTTCTAGTGTGTTAGTGGCATCACACAGAGCTCCTATATTTTCTTCTCAGCAGCACCCATAGGACTTCTAGTGTGTTAGTGTAAGCAAACAGAGCTCCTATATTTTCTTCTCAGCAGCACCCATAGGACTTCTAGTGTGTTAGTGGCATCACACAGAGCTCCTATATTTTCTTCTCAGAAGCACCCATAGGACTTCTAGTGTGTTAGTGGCAGCAAACAGAGCTCCTATATTTTCTTCTCAGCAGCACCCATAGGACTTCTAGTGTGTTAGTGGCATCACACAGAGTTCCTATATTTTCATCTCAGAAGCACCCATAGGACTTCTAGTGTGTTAGTGGCATCACACAGAGCTCCTATATTTTCTTCTCAGCAGCACCCATAGGACTTCTAGTGTGTTAGTGGCATCACACAGAGCTCCTATATTTTCATCTCAGAAGCACCCATAGGACTTCTAGTGTGTTAGTGGCATCACACAGAGCTCCTATATTTTCTTCTCAGTAGCACCCATAGGACTTCTAGTGTGTTAGTGGCAGCAAACAGAGCTCCTATATTTTCTTCTCAGCAGCACCCATAGGACTTCTAGTGTGTTAGTGGCATCACACAGAGCTCCTATATTTTCATCTCAGAAGCACCCATAGGACTTCTAGTGTGTTAGTGGCATCACACATAGCTCCTATATTTTCTTCTCAGCAGCACCCATAGGACTTCTAGTGTGTTAGTGGCATCACACAGAGCTCCTATATTTTCATCTCAGAAGCACCCATAGGACTTCTAGTGTGTTAGTGGCATCACACAGAGCTCCTATATTTTCTTCTCAGCAGCACCCATAGGACTTCTAGTGTGTTAGTGGCAGCAAACAGAGCTCCTATATTTTCTTCTCAGCAGCACCCATAGGACTTCTAGTGTGTTAGTGGCATCACACAGAGTTCCTATATTTTCATCTCAGAAGCACCCATAGGACTTCTAGTGTGTTAGTGGCATCACACAGAGCTCCTATATTTTCTTCTCAGCAGCACCCATAGGACTTCTAGTGTGTTAGTGGCAGCAAACAGAGCTCCTATATTTTCATCTCAGAAGCACCCATAGGACTTCTAGTGTGTTAGTGGCATCACACAGAGCTCCTATATTTTCATCTCAGAAGCACCCATAGGACTTCTAGTGTGTTAGTGGCATCACACATAGCTCCTATATTTTCTTCTCAGCAGCACCCATAGGACTTCTAGTGTGTTAGTGGCATCACACAGAGCTCCTATATTTTCATCTCAGAAGCACCCATAGGACTTCTAGTGTGTTAGTGGCATCACACAGAGCTCCTATATTTTCTTCTCAGCAGCACCCATAGGACTTCTAGTGTGTTAGTGGCAGCAAACAGAGCTCCTATATTTTCTTCTCAGAAGCACCCATAGGACTTCTAGTGTGTTAGTGGTATCACACAGAGTTCCTATATTTTCATCTCAGAAGCACCCATAGGACTTCTAGTGTGTTAGTGGCATCACACAGAGCTCCTATATTTTCTTCTCAGCAGCACCCATAGGACTTCTAGTGTGTTAGTGGCATCACACAGAGCTCCTATATTTTCATCTCAGAAGCACCAATAGGACTTCTAGTGTGTTAGTGGCAGCAAACAGAGCTCCTATATTTTCTTGTCAGCAGCACACATAGTACCTATAGTGTGTTAGTGTCAGCACCCATAGGACCTACAGTGTGTTGTGAGCACACATAGGAGTTCTATTTTTTATACTATATACACTACCGACTACAATGGCTGGAAGACCGCCAAGGAGAGGCAGAGCGTGCCGAGGCAAGAACACAGGGCAGGCAGACTCTGTTTCTAGAGACAACAGTGCTGGCCGTGGACGTGGCCGTGCATCGTCATCAGCACGTGGCCATGGGACACGCTTGTCTTTGTTTTCGGCAGCTGGACATGTGGAGCCGCATCATGCCGAAGGCTTGGTAGAATGGATGACCAAGCCCTCCTCATCCTCCTCATCCTCTCTCACCCAGGCTCAGGGTACTGGCAGAGCATCTGCCAACGCGTACTCAATGGCATCATCAGCCACCCCTTCCCTAGACCCACCATGTCCTCCTGAGGAGTCCCCCGAACTGTTTGAGCACAGTGTTGGGTACATGCTCCAGGAGGATGCCCAACGATTCGAAGGCTCGGATGATGATACCCAGCTTGAGGAAGTCAGTAGTGTGCGCGCAGAGAGAGGGGATGCTGAAGGACAGCAATCTGGCAGTAGTGTTCCACCAGCTGCAGCTTACTGCCAGGTTTGCTCTAGTGGTGAAGAGGGAGGGGATGATGAGGTCACTGACTCCACGTGGGTGCCTGAAGGGAGAGAGGAGGAGGAGGAGGAGGATGCAGCGTCACATGTCCAACGAGGCAGGATGCCCCCTGGAGGCCAGCTAGAGGCCAGCACAGCAACTGTACCACACCGCAGAGCTCCGCCTGTGCAGGGCGCTGCCTCTGCACGTTATCACAAAAGTTCTTTGGTGTGGGCCTTTTTTGAGACGAGTGCATCAGATCGCACCACTGCTATTTGCAATATTTGTCTCAAGCGTATCTCGCGTGGCCAAAACATCAGCCGCTTGGGCACCACAAGCATGAGCAGACATATGTCGACCTGCCATGCAGCTCGTTGGCAAGCACACATAAAAGACCCACACCAAAGAACAAAGCGGACCTCTCCTTGCTCCTCATCAGCTGGGATCTCCATCCCCACTATATCTTCAGTCCTCTCTGAAAGCTGCTCTGAGAGGACTGAAGGTGTAGAATTAGGTGTGTCACAACCAAGTACTTGCAGTACACCGACGTCCGATTGTAGCAGGCAAATTTCCCTGCCCCAGCTGCTGGACCGTCGAAAGAAGTATACTCCCAGCCATCCACATGCCCAGCGGTTGAATGCTAGCTTGGCTAAATTGCTAGCACTTCAACTGCTGCCTTTTCAGTAGATAGACTCGGCCCCCTTCCGTGAGTTTGTTCAATGTGCGGTTCCTCAGTGGCAGGTTCCCAAACGCCACTTTTTCTCACGGAAGGCGATTCCGTCTCTCTACTGGCATGTGGAAGGCAATGTCCATGCCTCGCTGGACAGGGCGGCCAGCGGTAAGGTGCATATTACCGCTGACTCATGGTCCAGCAGGCATGGACAGGGACGTTATCTTTCTTTCACGGCCCATTGGGTCACTCTATTGGCAGCTGGGAGGGATGCAGGACAAGGTGCAGTAGTGTTGGAGGTTGTTCCGCCACCACGCCTCCAAAATGCTACTACTGGTTGTGACACACCTCTCTCCTCCACCCCCTCCTCTTCTTCTTCCTCCATGTCCTCTTCGAGTGCTCTGTCCTCGGAACCAGCGGTGCTCCGTAGGCGTACAAGGGGCTACGCGAGTACGCAGGCAAAAAGATGCCATGCCGTGCTTGCGCTGGTGTGTTTGGGGGACAGGAGCCACACTGGGCCAGAGGTTCTGGCAGCTCTGCAGGGGCAGGCCGAGAGGTGGTTGACGCCAGCTTAAGCCAGGAATGGTCGTTTCTGATAATGGCACCAACCTCCTCTCCGCCCTGCGACAGGGGCAGCTCACCCATGTGCCCTGTATGGCTCACGTCCTCAACCTGGTGGTGCAGCGGTTCTTGGGCAGGTTCCCAGGCTTACAGGATGTCCTGAGGCAGGCCAGGAAAGTCTGTGTGCATTTCCGCCGATCTTATAATGCCAGTGCTCGGCTGACTGAGCTGCAAAAGGAGCTGAACCTGCCCAAGAACCGCCTAATATGTGACATGCCCACCAGGTGGAACTCAACGTTGGCCATGCTGCAGCGACTGCACACGCAGCAGAGGGCCATCAATGAGTACCTTTGCGACTACGGCACCAGGACAGGGTCAGGGGAGCTTGGCTTTTTTTCCCCACGCCAGTGGAGCATGATCAGGGATGCATGCACTGTCCTCTCACCATTTGAGGAGGCCACGAGGATGGTGAGCAGTGACAGTGCATGCATCAGTGACACTGTACCTCTTGTCCACCTGTTGGAGCATACGCTGCGTGGGATAATGGACAGGGCACTTGAGGCAGAACAGAGGCAGGAAGAGGAGGACTTCCTTGTCTCTCAAGGCCCCCTTTATCCAGACAATGTTCCTTCTGTCCCACCCATCACACAGGAAGAGGAGGAGGAGGAGGAGGAGGATTGTGTGAGCATGGAGGTGGAGCCTGGCACTCAGCATCAGCAGCAGCAGTCTTTTAGGGATGATGTACAGTCCCAACAAACCAGTGGACTTGTACGTGGCTGGGAGGAGGTGGCTGGCGATCATGTCATCCTCAGTGACCCAGAAGACTCCGGACCGAATGCCTCAGCTAACCTACGCTGCATGGCCTCCCTGATCCTGCAAAGCCTGCGGAAGGATCCTCGTGTTCTTCGGATCAAGGAGAGTGACCATTACTGGCTGGCCACTCTCCTTGATCCACGGTACAAGGGTAAGGTTGCGGACCTTATCTTGCCGTCGCAGAGGGAGCAGAGGATGAGACATCTCAGGGAGGCCTTGCAGAAAGGTCTGTGCAACGCGTTCCCAGAAACTGGGAGGTTACAAACTCCTGGTCCTGGACGACGAGTTGCTGAGGCTTCGGTCAGTAGCAGAAGGAGCGGTGGGGAAGGTGGACGTCTGACCGATGCGTTCAGACAATTTTTTAGTCCGCAGCCCCAAGGTATGATCGGTTCCAGCAACCATCGCCAGCGTCTGATATACATGGTGCAGGAATACCTAGGGGCAAGGTCAGACTTGGACACCTTTCCCACCGAAAATCCTCTGGCTTACTGGGTCCTGAGGATGGATCACTGGCCAGAGCTTGCACAGTATGCAATTGAGCTACTGGCCTGTCCTGCATCCAGCGTTCTTTCCGAACGCACATTCAGTGCTGCTGGAGGATTTGTCACCGATCATAGGGTGCGCCTGTCCACCGACTCGGTTGATCGACTGACCTTCATAAAAATGAATCAGTCTTGGATCACCACCAGCTACCAGACACCTGAAGCGGATATAACGGAATAATTTATAATGTCACATCCCTTCAAGACTGCCTATGCTGATGCTGAGTGACTGTCCTGTTATGTTCACTGACTATCCTCTTCCTCCTCCTCAATGATCCATGCCACCACACCAGTGCCTAAGGCACAATTTTTCAGCCCCTGTATAACAGGGGCGTGTAATTACAATTTTTTAAAAAGATGCTTCGCAACAGGTCTGACTGCTGTGCTCAGAGTACAGTATCTGTGAGGGGTTGCAGTGTTGTGGCACCAGCACCAGTGCCTAAGGCACAATTTTTCAGCCCCTGTTGGGGCGTGTAATTACAATTTTTAGGCAATGCTTTGCAACAGGTCTCATTGCTGTGCTCAGAGTACAGTATCTGTGAGGGGTTGCAGTGTTGTGGCACCAGCACCAGTGCCTAAGGCACAATTTTTCAGCCCCTGTATAACAGGGGCGTGTAATTACAATTTTTTAAAAAGATGCTTCGCAACAGGTGTGACTGCTGTGCTCCAAGTACAGTATCTGTGAGGGGTTGCAGTGTTGTGGCACCAGCACCAATGCCTAAGGCACAATTTTTCAGCCCCTGTTTAACAGGGGCGTGTAATTACAAATCTTGATCTAATAGTTCACAGCAGGGCCCATTCCTGCGCCCACCAAGAGTAACTATGAGGGCCTACAGTCTTGTGGCAACACCGTCCACCACCACCACCACCACCAAAGGCCCAATTTTTCTGCCCTGTTCAACAGGTGCATGCAATTACAAATCTTGATCTAATAACTCACAGCAGGGCCCATTCCTGCACCCACCAAGAGTAACTGTAAGGGCTTACAGTCTTGTGGCAACACCGTCCACCACCACCACCACCACCACCAAAGGCCCAATTTTTCTGCCCGGTTCAACAGGTGCATGCAAGTACAAATCTTGATCTATTAACTCACAGCAGGGCCCATTCCTGTGCCCACCAGTCTTGTGGCTACACCAACATCTAATAGGGCAAATTTCTGCAGAGTATATACGGCAGGCCCCTACTTTCAAACATCCAACTTACAAACGACTCCTACTTGCAAACGGCAAGAGAAAACAGGAAGTGAGAGGAAATCTACCCCTAGGAAGGAAAATTCTATCCTGTTAGATTTAATTTGGGAAAAAGGTATCTCCTCTCTACTGATGCTTTATCACCAATCCTTGTTTCAATTAAAACCCCACTTTTCCAAAAACATTTGTCATTGGGACGGAAAGTGAGGTGACATGTTCTGAACAGATGTGCAAAGACAGCAAATGTTACAGGGGTGATAACCCCTCCCTATGTTCTCCAAAAAGCTTAAAAATTGATTTTTTTGGGATGTAGCTACACTTCATAATGTACCTGTTCAGATTCTACTTAAGAACAAACCTACAGTCCATGTCTTGTTTGCACCACCTATATACTGCTGTTCAGAGTATATAGGGTTGTAGGTATAGGGTTTTATTTTGGGTGCGGGGTCCCCCTTAGTATCCATACAAGACCCAAAGGGGCTGGGGTGGGGGGGGGTGATGGGGTAGCCATGCCATTTTTCTCAAGGATTTTCAGCCATATGGCGGCCAGGACAAGACATGACATTAAAGCCGCAAGTGGTTTTAAATGGCTTCTTTTTTTCCTTTACAAATGTCATTTTGTGCAAGGACAGTTCTAAACACGGGAAACACATGCCACTTCACAGGCATACTTTAGACACCCCCCAGGTACCATATTTAAAGGAAAATTTCACTTTTTTTTTTTTCACTTTATGCATCATTAAAATGACTGCTCCCGAAAAAACTTTAGTTTTTAAAATTTCTTTTTGCATTGATATATGTCCCCTGGGGCAGGACCCGGGTCCCCAAACCTGTTTTATGACATTAACATGCATATTGGCCGTTGTAATTAGCAATTTTGATTTTGAACGTTCGCGTCCATTATAACGAATAGGGTTCGAAAATTCGCGCGAACTTTCGGTCCGTTCGAAGGTTCTGGTGCGAACCGAACCCGGGGGTGTTCGGCTCATCCCTACTGACTAGTGTTATACAACAGTTCAATAACGCAAAGCAGAACATAAGGGATGGGGCTAAATGAATCCCTAGATATTTTAATGTACTCCAGGAAAAGCCAAATTTATCTTGGATACTGTCTAGCAGGGATTGTGGGATGTTAATGTGCAGGGCTACACATTTAGGGGGATCTACCCCCAGGCCCATAATATCTTGGAAAATATTAAGTGTAGATAAGAGATTTGGTAAGGAAATTAGTGGATCAGTCAAGAATATAAGAACGTTGCCCACATATACTGTAGGCTTAGCTTGAATTCCTGATTACTTTTCATATATTCCCTAATGTTAGGGTTTGAAGTAATTGAGCGAGCCAATAGCTCTATCGCCAGGGTGCATAGAAGTGGGGAGAGGGGGCATCCCTGTCTTGTTCCACAGCCCAGGTTGAAAAAATCGGAGTTGCAACCGGGCAGTTTAATGCGGGTCCGAGGGTGATGATAGATAGACATGTGCATTTGTTTTCGTCCGAATTTCGGGGATTTTCACGTTCGTTTTAACAAACGATAACGAACGTGCAGAATCTGAAATCCTAAAGATCCGACATAAAAAATGCTTTATTTTCATTTAGTTGAGACAACAGTTCGATACAGATAGAAGATTCGACATGACGGTGACAATAGCGATCTGTGTCTATCGAACCTGCGGTTGAATGTGCCTGACCTAACTCTATTAGTCCAAGATTATTCGACATAGAGAGAAAAGATTTGACATAGAGAGAAAAGATTCAACATAGAGAGAAAAGATTCAACGTTATAGAGACATGAAGATTTGACGAAGCAGCTAAAAACATACGATCGGCGCGAGTGGACATTTATGGTCAAATGCTTAGCCCATAGGCTATAGAAGAATTCTAATGTTGGTTGACTAGTAATAATAATTAATAAATATAATTATTACTAGTCATACAACGTTAGAATTCTACTATAGCTTATGGTCGGAGCATTCGACCGGAAATGTACGATTGCGGCTTTGTACAGTTTAGCTGCTTCGTCGAATCTCCTTAGAACATTCGACAGACACCATAAGCCTTCAATTGACAGATTCGACCTTAATTAATTCGGATTTTCGGACTAATGCATTTTTTACCGAAACAAAATAAATAAAAACGAATTTCGGGAGTAACTAAATAAATTTATTTTTCTAACGAAAACTAAATTCTGAAACTAAATATTTCAGTGTGCACATGTCTAATGACAGAGGGCCCGAAAGCCTTAACAAATTCCCCTCTAAAACCAAATTTGGACAGAATATTATATAAGTAGTGCCATAGGACACTGTCGAACCCTGTGAGAGTGAAGTCCAGTATCCTGAATAACATTCAATTCCAGGCAAATGTTGTCTGTGATTTATCGGGAGATTATAAAACCGGTTTGGTCGGGAGAGATTAAGGATGTGATGACTGACGCCAAATGATCCGCCAGGATATGGCCAAAAATCTTCAAGCCACTATTAATGACTGAGATAGGGCGATAGTTCTATGGGAGGGTATGGTATTTGCCGGGCTTAGGAATTGGAGACTTGTTCACCAATAACCTATCCTCTGGGAGTGGGTCACCTCTTAGAACTTGGTTGAAGCTGTTATAGCTGCAAAGAGTGGGCCAACTCAATTTTGAACCCTACAGACTAAGACTGGGATGCCATTAAATTTCATGTGCATGTAAAGGTGGGCTTCCCAATACTTTTGGTAATATAGTGTATAATCAGCTATATGTACTTTGACTCAGGTAACAAGGCCAATGGCTGGAGTGTGCATATATTCTATGTTTCAATAGTTTTTATTAACGTTTTACAATACAAGGTATGATGTTTTCGGCTTTACATTGCATAGAATATAACATAGTTAGGGAGTTAAACATTAAACTTCTTATAAGGCTTAAGGAATTCTCCTCATATATCATACATGGATCAATCTCAAATCATGGCAAGAACTGTGAAATCTAACCCGTGAACAGTACCGCTATGTCTGCAACCCGAGGCTTCCCCTCAGGCCAATGCCCAAGTGTTCATACTTCCCGCATGGACGAACCAGCTCGTGTGCATATATTCTAAGTGTTGTACTTCTCCATAGTCTGTGTAATCTATGAAAGGAAAAGCATGCCTGAACCACTTGATAAGGCATATACTGTAGAGTTGAAGGAAACTCCTAATACATTAAGAATGTGGTATCTAACGTCTGATATAATATAGTGGGCATAGCTTGTTCTTTATTCATTTGAACATATCTCATTGAAGTCTGAATTATGTGTGGACTTTGATGATGCCATCATTCCCTTTGATGGGGTTTCCAGCATTTAGGCGGGACTTGTCAAGCTCAAATGTGTATAGAACATGATATATGGCTGAAGCTCCCGTTTTACAAGAATCTGCAATTGGCACTGTGATTCTGGCTTTGTCCTATAAGTCCATGATTTTCTGAAAGGATCATTTGGTTTCTTCAGTGACAATATGTCATCCTTTTGGGCTGAACTTAGAGTATACACCCTATAAATAGGGAATGAAATACTGTACATGTCATCTGATCCTTTACAGTACGTAAACATTTTTAGAAAGTTGGATAAAAAGGTCCCAGTGTTCATTAGTATGAACACCCACAGCATGAGAGCAGGAGCCGGGTCATGTTTTTAACATTGTTGGCCAATATAGTTTTAATTAGGCTTGTGCAATTCGTTTCGTAAATAATCGAAATTCGTCCGAATTTAGCAACTTTCGGACATTTGGAAGCATTCGAATTTCTGAACAAAGCAATTACGAATAAAACCGAACCCAAAATAAATTATATCGCAAATAGCGAATGCCCGAATGTCTTCGGCATAATTCGTTACGAATCTACGAATCCATTCGAAGCACAATAACACTCTGCTCTGCTCTCTGCTTCTCCCTCACCGTTCTGAACTCCCTCTCAAAATGGTGTACAGGGGGCGGAGGCTATAGCTGCATGTAAAAAGCAAAAGTAAAATACGAGATTTTGAATCGTTACAAATAACCGCTATGTATTTATAAAAGTACAAATCCATTCGAAGCACATTAGGCATAATAGGCAGCGTCGTTGTGAGAGAGACACGGAAAATTACGAATCAACGAACCCAAAAAAAGTTACGAAAGTAGGAGTTGTGTCCAGAATCAACGAAAAACAATGTACTCTACTGAAAGTACGAATTATAAATCAACTAAAAATAATTCTTACATTAATACGAATCATTCCGATTCAACTAAAAATGACGCTTGCGAAAATACGAATTAGTCCGA
The DNA here is from genome assembly GCA_029206835.1 of Rana muscosa. NCBI lineage: Eukaryota > Metazoa > Chordata > Amphibia > Anura > Ranidae > Rana > Rana muscosa. The sequence continues at coordinate 728,175,342 of CM055118.1, forward strand.
ACACGAAAAATCCCGTCTAGCAAAATTACGAATGATTACGAATCAACAGGACCGAAAAGAAACAAACCGAAACTAAACAAATTTTTCCGTTGTGCACAAGTCTAGTTTTAATTCAAATGTGTATGTGCTTCTGAGGATTCTATATTTTTGAATAAAGCAGAATATATATTTTTGTAATTTTGTATGGTGTTACTGAATTGTCCCCAGATATCTTAAAATACTTTTTGTGCATTGTAGAGTAGAGTCTTAGTCAGGTTCTTATTGGTTAAGTTTAGTGCAACATTTGGCAGGCAGACTACCTCAGCCGACAGCAACCTGGGGTAGTGGTCCTTACATCCAGAGATGTTACAGGATCTATGCCACAGGTGGAGGATGCCAAATGTAGATTGGCTAGCCTCCAGCTTCTACAACAAGCTACACAGGTTTGTCTCCAGATACAGAGATCTGCTGGTGGAAATAGTGAGTGCTCTGTTATCTGTGGGAGGAGTAGAGCCCGGTCTACGCTTTTCCTCTAAAACCTCCTTCTTTGTTAACTCAAGATGGAGGGCATTCCAGGGATACTCATTTTCCTGGACCAGTAGAGGCAGATGTGGTGTTCCAACCATAATTAAATACTTGAGGACACCCTGTGGGCTCTCCCAGATTGACCGAGTCTCCCATCTCAAGGTCCAGACTACCATCCTGCTTAACAGCTGCTGGCTTTAATGTTGAAGCCCAGGTCTTGAGAGACAGGGATCTCTTTGAGTCAGTAAATCTCAAACTAAAAACTAGGAAGTCCATCGCACATGGACGGCTTACTTTACCAGATGCGAACAAAGAAAGCTTCACCTCACAAAATTCTGTGGGGTGAATCCTAAACATTTTACAATATGGCTTGGATCAATGTTTGGCATTGAGTACCATCAAAGAAAAAATCCTGGCTCCTGCAATCTTATTTTAAAGACCACTAATCTCCTATTTTTGGTCAAGACCTTTGTACAGGGGGTGCTCATGTGGCTCCCACTTTACAACTTCCTGTGACTCCATGGGATCTAAATTATGTTTATCAAAGACTACCTTTTGACCTCATAAGGGATGTTCTGCTTTCAATGTCATCACCTCTTTTTTGTCTTTGGCCTTGTCCACACGACCGGTTTTCTCTGCAAGAAACAACAAGAAAACTGTTGGGAGAGCTTTCTTGCCGAGAAAACCGTTCGTGTGTATGGTTTCTCGCCGAGAAAACTGACATGAATCTCGACGAGAAAAAAAGAAAACCTGCTTTCTTTTTTCTCGTTGGGAGTCTCATTTTTCTCGTCGTGATTCTCGTCAGACTGTTTTTGGACAAGAAAACCATTTGTGTGTATGCTTTTCCGAGTCTTCAAAAACCACGCATGGTCCGAATCAAGTATGAGATGGGAGCGCACCTTCTTGTAAAACTAGCATTCGTAATGGAGATAAAAGGGACATATTTAGAGTTTTGTTTCATCAATCACACACAATGTTCAGCTCATGACTGTTGCAAATTGAATTAAATTTTAAAGACTCTCATTATGACACCATCAGTTTTCATTCTTCTCACAAACTTTTTGGCCCACTACTGTCTATTGCTATGTAAAACACTTTTTGTTGATTTAAAAAATTTGTTCCCATCTTAACATCTATTTTACAGCATTAATTTTATCACAATAAATGTTTATAAAAGACTATACCTGGCTCCAGACGGCCACATCTGGGTCTTCATCCAGGACGGAAGGCTCCTCTTGCTCCTAAAAGGATCATCTTGGCTGGAGGGAAGGTTGGAGGGAAGGCTGGGGGGAAGGATGGAGGGAAGGCTGGAAAGTGATTGCCTTGCTGCAATGTGGTCATTCAGAAAGGACAATCTGCTGTAGTACCACAAATGTGGAACATATACCTTCCCTGCTGCTGCTCCTGACCTCTGAGAAGCCAGGGCCCTAAAGCGCTCAGTCCTGTATGTGCCTCTCAAGGTCCCATTTTTTGTATCCAGCTGTTCAATGGTTGCGTGGGGCATGCTGGTGTGCACAAATGGGAGCAGGGTCTCCAGCGCTGCTTTCCTTACACCTTTTTTCTCGTGAATAGGGTTTTTTGTCTCCCACAGAGCGGGCAGCTCCCTTAACCTATCAATAAATTCAGACAGAAAGTCTTTGTCCAGAAAAGCATTCATTCTTTCTGCAAGACAAAACACAAGACAAAAATACTAATGTCAATCACAGTCTAAACTCGAGTAATCTTTATGCTCATATATGCCCCTTTAATCTCTATGCAGTATAGGCCACTGATGTACCAAGTTAAAATCTTACGTTCAGTAGGCTTGTGCAATTCGTTTCGTAACTAATTGAAATTCGTCCGAATTTAGCAACTTTCGGACATTCGGAAGCATTCGAATTTCCGAACAAAGCAATTACGAATAAGACCGAATCCGAAATAAATTATACCGCAAATAGCGAATGCCCGAATGTCTTCGGCATAATTCGTTATGAAAAAGTTACGAATGTACGAATCCATACGAAGCACAATAACACTCACTCTGCTCTGCTCTCTGCTTCTCCCACACCGTGCTGAACTCCCTCTCAAAATGGTGTACAGGGGCGGAGGTTATAGCCGCATGTAAAAAACGAAAGTAAAATACGAGATTTCGAATCCATTCGAAGCACAATAACACTCTGCTCTGCTCTCTGCTTCTCCCTCACCGTGCTGAACCTTCTAAAAATGGTGTACAGGGGCGGAGCCTATAGCCGCATGTAAAAAACGAAAGTAAAATACGAGATTTCGAATCGTTACAAATAACCGCTATGTATTTAGAAAAGTACAAATCCATTCGAAGCACATTAGGCATAATAGGCAGCGTCGTTGTGAGAGAGACACGGAAAATTACGAATCAACGAACCCAAAAAAAGTTACGAAAGTAGGAGTTGTGTCCAGAATCAACGAAAAACAACGTACTCTACCGAAAGTACGAATTATAAAGCAACAAAAAATTCAACGAAAAATGTCGCTTGCAAAAATACGAATGAGTCCGAACACGAAAAATCCCGTCTAGCAAAATTACGAATGATTACGAATCAACAGGACCGGAAAGAAACAAACCGAAACGGAACGAATCTTTCCGTTGTGCACAAGTCTAACGTTCAGCACTTTTACTCCTTCCTCCACACACAGAACGTAGGTACGTCACATGTGTGTTAGCTTTATATACACTACGCATGCGTGACACACGTCGCCCGCCCATGACGTTCTTTCTCGATGTTTCCCCGCCCCTTCTCTTTCGGCGCACAGACAACATGGCAGAGTCACAGCAGGTGTCTGCTAATTCCTCTAATAACGATGAGACAAGCCTGGAGCATGAAACGTCACGAACAAGGAGGCGATACAAGGCATCTAATATGTCCTTCGCGGAGATGGCGGAGATGGTTGACATATTGAAGAAGTCTGATTGTGATGGAAAGCATGGGCCGTATACCCACCCTAATCTAAGGAAGGCCAAAATCATGAACAAAGTTGTGAAAAGTCTGAAGCGACATTTTGGGGTGAAACGATCAAAGGAGCAGCTCAGAAAGAGGTGGTCTGACCTCAAACTGAGGGAGCCGGAGCAGTTAAGGAGCATTAAGAGAATGCTCTAAAAAAGTAAGTACTTCTCCTGTGTCCCTACTCTTGAATTTCACAACTTGCATGTTGCTCCGTGTTGTTGCTTTTTACTATTGTACAATAGAAAATGTCATCTTTAAAAATTTAGTGGGCACAGTAATCGGTCGATACAGACACATCGTTTGCCCACTACATACGAGGATTTTTGAATATCCATGTTTTTTTTTTTTTCATAAAATGTCTGTTTATATTCCATAAATGTTATGACATTGTTGTCTAGATGATGTGTTTGTAACTAGAATGAAATGCAAACTTGAATCAATGTAAAGGAGAGGACACTCAGCAGTTGTTTACACATCTGCACTCACAGGAGCACTATAGTGTGGGCCAACAGAACAACCTTTTTAGGGTGTCCCACACAGGTGCTACAGTGGGTACTGGGGGGGGGGGGCATGTGAGAAAATTGTCACAAAAAGGTAAGTATTCCAGCTTTGTTAAGTTAAAAAATCATGTCTTCAGCTGTGCCAAAACAGACAATTGTACCCCACTTGCACGCAATGTATCATATTCCTATTTTTGCCTTCAAATATCTGTGTGCTAAGTGTACCATTTGTTTTATTATCATAGGGGAGAGAAGACTGGGAGGACACCATTCCTCGGAGCCCAGGAAACCCACACCTCCTAAAGAACCCCAACCTCGCCAACAACCCCAACCTGAGGATGTGGAGGAAGTAGAAGTGGATAAAGCAGAGGTGGAGGAAGGAGAAGTGGAGGAAGGAGAGGTGGATGATGTGGTGGAACTTGTCACTACAACATGTCAGTGTCTGTCACCACAGCTTCAGGTAAGAGATGTAGGCTTGCAGATTTTTTATATGTTTTTTTATTTTTATTAGGGGATGAACACGTTGAAGAAAGTCCTCGATTCTCCAGTGATAGTGCACAAAGAATCATCCAACAAATAATGGAGTGTAGCAGTGAACTGGACGTCATGAAGAAACGGATGAATGCTATGGAGCATACATTTAAGGACATTATTGATGTCTTGGGGCAAATAGAAGAAAAAAAAACGTTTTTTTTCTACGTTTTTATACACTTTTTTTTTCACTTTTTCTAACTAGACAAAATTTGAAGATGCACAAAGTGGGTCAACATGTGCTATCTGCCATCACGGAATCTCCATGTACGTGTTTTGTGGGTGCAACCCCTTCCTCAAAACTCAAGTAGGTGAAAGGAAGAAGGGGTTGCACCCCCAAAATACGTCGATTGATCCCTTGATGGCGGATAGCACATGTTCACAATACGGATGAGGAAGTAAATAACCAATTTTACCCCCAAAAATATTGTGTGCATCTTCAAATTTTGGCTTGTTCAGGGGTGACAACACCCCATCTTATGAATGGCAGATAGACATTTTAGGAAAAATCGAATGTCTTAGATATTGCCTAGAGATTTACATTGTTGTATTTTGAGGTATGTTTATGATATTTTTTTAAATTTCATGCAAAAAAATAATGCCAGTTTATAGCAAACCCAAAAAATGTGTTAAAAAAAAGTAGACACACAAAATATGTTCTAAAGACCATGTGTGATTGTGCACAGAGTAAAAAATTTGAAATACAACAAAGTGTGGCTTATTTTTTTCAAATCCACTATAACATTTTTTGGGTTTATTTTTGGTGTTACCAGTGAAATGTTTGGTCTTTACTAAGGAAAATACACTTGGCACTACAAGTACACTTTGAAAAACTAGGAGACAGCTAAAATAAAAACAAACAATAAATCTAAAATTAAAGATCAGCAATTTATTTTTATTTTTTGGGTAATCGTAAAAAATATTATACATTGGCTGGCATTGGAATGGCCCCCCTACCCATGAAATAGTCATCATAGTTCTGGCGGACTGCACGGGCACTTTGGGGGGGCAAGCCAACACGGACATGTTCTAGGCCCGGCAGGGCATTGTCTGCTGCAAGTCCGGCCTCGGGCCCAACTGTGGCCATATAACTTGGCGAGAACACAGCAACAAAATACAATATAGTTGAGTTTGTACTCCGTCATGTGAATTGATATTAAAAATAGGCGTAACCGGCTGGCCATTATCCCAAAGGCATTCTCCACAACTCTTCGGACTCTGGCCAGCCGGTAGTTGAACACCCTCCTCTCCGGGTTGAAAGTCCTCTGGGGGAAAGGCCTCATTATATGCGGTCCCAGACCAAAGGCTTCATCAGCCAAAAAAACAAAGGGAGTCCTTCAACATTCCCTGCATCCGGTGGCAATGCAAGGTCATCACACTGGAGACGAAGAGCAAACTCTGTCTGGGCGAGGGCTCCCCCATCCGACATTCGGCCATTCTTCCCCACATCCACATAGAGGAATTCATACTGTGCTGACACCACCGCCATCAGCACAATGCTATGAAACCCCTTGTAATTGTAGAAAAAGGAGCCCGAATGGGGTGGTGGTATGATGCGGACGTGCTTCCCGTCAATGGCTCCACCGCAGTTGGGGAAGTCCCACCACGTGGCAAACTCCAATGCCACAGTCTGCCATTACTGTGGCATGGAAGGAAGCTGTGGAGTCAAACAAGATACAAAAATATTAGTACTTTTGCACATAACATTGCAAGCAGATTATACAAAAACATTCTTGGCCAACATCAGGATAACATTTATTTTAAGTATTATTTAAAATTAAAAATATAAGGCACAATTATCACATTCCTCACCCCCCTCTGATGGGCCATTGTTTTTATTTTGGGGGGGCTATATGAGTTTGGGACCCCCCAAAAGATTTAGTTTAAAAAATGTATACTTTATAAACCATTTGAGGGGGGGAGCACTACAATGGAGCTGACAAAATACATTTTTAACAGACTGTTTGGGCCCAGGATAGCATGCTGGAGAGGTAAGTGAAGGAAAATATGCATGTAGGCCAAAAAAGGGACCTTAAAAACTTACAGCTCGCATGGGGACAAAAGGGACATTCACAGCATATTACAATCATGGTAATTAGGGAAGGATGAAAGAAATACTTACATTATCATACATTAAATACATAGAATTTGATGTTACGTTCAATTCGTTTTTATTGTTTTGACAAAGATTCAAGTAAACAAAGAAAAGACAAGGACCAGGAGCCTGACAAAGGGCAACCTGGTCCAGAAGGCATGAAGTGAACACATGTTACATCTTGCACACGGTGTTGTACAAATAATAGTAATCTTGTGAGAACTATTGTATAACACAATAAGGCTTACATAGTGCCATCTTGTATCTAAAATCTACTTCATTCGACCTGGACGCCCCTGTGGGAACCTGCTGCGTCCCTGGTCCGAAGAAGTTGGTGGGAAATGTCATGTTCATAGTTATTAATGTGCTGCGTCCCTGGTCCGAAGAAGTCGGTGGGAAATGTCATGTTCATAGTTATTAACGGCACCATTACAGTTATAAACTTTAAAGTCTCACAAGTAATAGGAATATAATCATGACGAGAACCGAATACACATAACAACTTGGTGTGGCCTTGTAGGGTTGGCCACAGAAAGAAATAAGGGAAGATAAAGGTAGAAAGGGGGATCCAGCACGTTGGCGGGGGGTATGCTGGAGAGGGAAGGGTAGAGGGGGTAGGGGGTAGAGAGACAGTGAGCTACGGTCCAGAGAGGGGTGTTTCAAGCTATGATGAGGAGCATGGAGTGCAGGGTTAGTTAGACTCTCAGGGAACCGTCTCTGGCGGAAGCCTGTCCCTTAGTTTATCCAAAGTAGAGTAATGCCTCCATATACTCCAGATAAAGGAGAATTTTGCGTGTCTGTCAAGAGACTCGGCAAGCATCTCCTCCATTAGCATACTAGTATTCATCTCACTCACCCATTCCACAATAGATGGAGGGGAGGTGGTTTTCCAATGTCTAGAGATGAGTTGCCGTGCTGCGCAGAGGAAGAATTTAAGGAGATTGTGTTTTTGGAATTTGATAGTGCCCGGTAAAATGGAGAGGAGGGCAACAAAAGGGGAGGGCTCGAGAGGTTTATCATAAATTTCAGAATAAATTTGGAAAATTGGTGACCAGAATGGGCAGATTACATCACATTCCTACCAGACGTGGCTGTACGTACCTTTAACTGAGTTACATCTCCAGCAGGTGTCCGCAGCTGAAGGAAACATGATCCTGAGGGTGGTCGGCACTCGATACCACCTGGATATCACCTTGTAGTTTTTTTCTTGGGTGTAGCTCGAGATAGACGATTTGTGGGTAAAGAGAAAGGCTTTACCCAATTCAGCCTCAGTGATGTCTCTTCCGAGTTCCTCTGACCAAACTTTAGTAAATTTAGGCAAGGAATCGTGGGTGTGGTTTAGGATCAGTTTGTAGATCATGGAAAGGGTATGGCGGGGAGTTTCTGGGAGTGTGCATAATTGTTCAAAACTGGTCAGGGGTCTGTAGATCTGTTTGGAGTCGTGGAGTTTTTTGCAATAGGATGTCAGGTGCATGCGAGTAAGCCAAGTCACTCGGGAGGCTGTAGAGTCGCAGTTCGACTCGAAGGTACCTAGAGTGGTGTTAACAAATTGTTGCACCGTGGGCCAGGAAGCTCTGTCATAGTCATCAAGTGTGTGGATTGACCTGCTCTCCGGGAGGGCTGGATTATAGAATAGGGGGGTGAGCGGGCTCGGTTCAGTAGATAGAGCATAGGTTCTTCTTCTGCGGTACCAGATTACCAGAGCGTCTCTAGTGAGGGGAGACAACGTGGAGAGAGATCTATGAGTCTGCTTGAATCCCCATAGGAGAGCCCGAAGGTCTATCGGGGATAGGTCCTGTTCCACCAGGGTGGCAGCTTTGACTTAGGGGGAGGGGGAACCACTCCAGGATCAGGGAGACCACTGCTGAGTGATAAAGTTCAAAGTCCGGAAGACTCATTCCTCCTTTAGTGACGGTAGAGCATAAGAGATTATGTTTCAGTCTAGGATGGCTCCCCCTCCACACAAATCGTATGGCCATTGAGCGAAGGGTACGCAAAAATGAGTAGGGAAGAGTTATTGGGAGGGCTTGGAAAAGATATAATAGTTTGGGGACTATATCCATTTTCAGGGTGTTCATGCGACAAAACCATGACAGTGGTCTATCCATTCGGTCTTCGGTTAGGCGTCTGAGCTTCGTGAGAAGTGGACTAAAGTTTAGGGCATATATGTCCGCCGTGTGCGCTGGGATGGCCGTTCCTAAATATGAAATGGATTTTGTCTGCCACTGAAAGGAAAAGTTGGTTTTAAGGGAGGAAAGGGTGTGTTGTGGAAGAGAAGGGTTCAGTGCTTCCGTTTTGGAAATGTTTAGTTTATAATTGCTAAATCGGCCGAACCGGTTAATCTCTGCTAATATGGAAGGGATACTTATAGGAGGTTGCGTTACATAAAGTAAAAGGTCATCAGCGTATAGGGAGAGTTTAAAATGGGAGGAGGGAGTCTGGATACCGCGTATGCTCAGGTTCGCTCTTATAGCCTGGGCCAGGTGTTCAATTACAAGGGCGAAAAGGAGGGGGGAGAGGGGACAGCCTTGCCTAGTGCCATTTGCTACCGTAAGTGTACTGGATTGGATACCATTCACTAAAATGGAGGCAGAGGGTTTGTAATATAGGGCCATGACACGTGAAAGCATTTTCGGACCTAGTCCTATCTGGGTGAGGGTGGATTGGAGAAACGGCCAACTGACCCTGTCAAAGGCCTTCTCTGCGTCACAGGAGAGGAGGCAGGCCGGTATATGATTACGGTGAGCATAGGCTATAAGGTGAATAGTTTTAGTGGTGTTATCCTGAGCCTCACAGCTAGGGACGGAGCCCACCTGGTCTCTGTGTATGATGTCAGGTAACAAGGGAGAAAGACGGTTCGACAGGATCCTGGCGAACAGTTTTAAATCTATATTCAATAAGGAAATCGGTCTATAGTTGGCGCATAAGGAGGGATCTTTACCGGGTTTTGGGATAACTACTATCTGGGCTTGGAGTAAGGGCGGGGAGGGGGAGAGGTTCTCATTAATGGCGTTAAATGCGTTTGTGAGGAAAGAGGCCAGTTGGGGAGCAAATGTCTTGTAAAAGCGTGAGGAGAACCCATCAGGTCCCGGGCTCTTACCGTTCTTGAGTGTCTTGATGGCCAGTAGGAATTTGGCTTCAAAAAGAGGGGATTCCAGGTCCCCCGCATCTAAAGTCGGAATGGAAGGAATGGCAGTTTCACGAATATAAGCCGACATGTCTTGCTCCGAGTCGTCCGAGGTGGACTGGGGCGAGGGGGTTTGAGGAGGTAGATTATATAGAGTAGAGTAATATTGGCGGAATTCTTCGGCTATGGCCGAGTTAGCTAGTAATTTACCTTTGGTTGAGGAGTTAATAAAGGGAATATGTTTCCGGGCTTGTTGGGGTTGTAGGGTATGAGCTAGGTGTCTACCACACTTGTTGGCTTGGGAATAATGGGCGAATCGACCCTCATCCCTCGCCACCAAGGAGCGTTCAGAGAAGATTTGCAGAAGGTCCCTCCTAGCGTTGACCAGATCTAGTTGAGTTCTAGCATCAGGGGTTTGTTTGTGTGACTCCTCTAGTGAAGCTATTGTGGCCAGCAGTCGAGTTATGTCTGCCGTGCGAGCATGTTTAAGCCTAGAGCCATGTTGGATGAATTTGCCCCTAAGGACACATTTAAGTGCTTCTCACTTCGTAAGTGGGTTAGTGTCGTCGTGCGCATGGTCTGTAATAAAGTGCCTGATGGTCTGGAGGATGTCTTGGTTGCAAACTGTATCGGTCAGCAGGTTGTCATTGAGCCTCCAAGAGGATCTGGCCTTGGAGGCGGGGACCTTTCCCAACCTCATGTGTATGGGTGCATGGTCAGACCAGAGAGTGAGACCAATTGAAGCATTGGAAGAATAGTCTAATAGAGATTGGGAGATGAATATGTAGTCCAGTCTGCTGTAAGAGGAGTGTGCAGGGGAGAAATATGTATAGTCCTTTGTGGTAGGGTATAACACCCTCCAGACGTCCACCAGGGATAAGTCAGACAGGGCAGTTCTCATTTTGGTCAGAGAAGCTGGGGAGAGTGAGGACTTACCTATAGAGGAATCCAGGCGGGGTATCAGAGCGGCATTGAGGTCACCTCCCAGGATCAGGTTGGTAGTACTAAATCGTTTCAGGCATGCGGTCACCGAGGAAAGGAACTGTAGTTGATCCTGGTTTGGAGAATAGATGTTAATTATAGTATAAATCACATTCAAATATGACAATTTGATAAAGACATATCTCTCTGCAGGATCAATATGTGTGTCAAGAACATCTGGTGTGAATGAGGCGTGAAAGGCAATGGATACTCCCTTTGATTTTGCAGAAGGGTTGGTACTGTGGAACCAGGTAGGGTACTGTTCATGAAGAAACTGTGGGATTGTGTCAGACCTGAAATGGGTTTCTTGGAGGAGGAGGATTTGGGTGCAAAGCTTATGGAAGTGTTATAAAATGTATCTCCTCTTCTCTGGGACATTAAGGCCCCTGCAATTCAGGGATGAAGTTTTTAAGGAGGTAGTGTGAGGGGGGTTAACTCGGTAGCGGGTGTGTGTGACCCCCTGGTTGGGCTCCCCACACAAAAACAGGGCCAGCAGACGGAGGTTGTGGTTTTCAAAATCAAAAGGTGCGGTTTATTTCTCTATGTACAGTGACAAAAACACAGCAAAGCCAAAAAGAAACAAACAAAATAAATCCTGGTCAGTTTGACCTCTGACTAAACATGCAGGTTTCCTAAACTAACAACTGGGATCAGCCTGGTGCTGTCCTAGTCCCTAAGTCCCTGGTTTAGTAAAAGTCCAAACAAATAGCCACACAGGCTTTGCCTCACCGCACAGGGGTTCACTCTCCCTAGACAGTCCACACAGGTCTGGTTCCAGGCATGAGCTAACATCTAATGAAGCTGGGATTTCTTATAGAGGCCTAAATGAGCTGACAAGGTTCAGCTGGTCTCATCAACTCCCTGTCTGTACGACGCCCCACACTCTCCCTAGAGGTATGAGTCATCCATGAGCCTACTAGCCTCAGCTGGGCTTATACAACTCTCCACCCTAGTTGTATAAGTCAGCATAAAGCCTGAATCTGGGAGAAATATATCTACCCCCCTGGATGCAACCAGGTGACTTTACCTTCCTGCTGTCACATACCCCCCCCTCTTGTTTTAACCTCGGGGTTGGAACACCAGCAATCAGGCATTCATGTACTCGAGACAAAGCATCCACATTCCCCATTTGAACGCCAGGGCGATGCTTTACTGTGAAGTTGAATTCCTGGAGGGCCAGGAACCACCTATTCACTCTTCTATTTGTTTCCTTGTTTTGAGCCATCCACTTTAACGGAGCGTGATCCGTAACCATGTCAAAGTGCCTACCTAGCAGATAGTACCGAAGGGAATCTAGAGCCCACTTCACCGCTAAACACTCCTTTTCAACCGTGGCGTAATTTACCTCATGGGACTTCAACTTCCTGCTGAGGTAAATGACTGGGTGCTCTTCCCCGTTCCAGACCTGGGACAATACTGCTCCTAACCCCACATCTGACGCATCACTTTGTACGACAAAGTCTTTAGAGAAGTCGGGTGAGTACAACACTGGCTGGCTACATAAGGCTTGTTTCAAGAATTGGAATGCTGCCTCAGCCTCGGGGGTCCATTTAATCATGACCGACCCTTTCCCTTTCGTCAGGTTGGTTAGGGGCACAGCCTTAGAAGCAAAGTGGGGAATGAAGCGCCGATAATAACCCGCGATTCCCAGAAAGGCTCGTACCTGCTTCTTGCTGTTGGGACGTGGCCAACTCTGGATGGCCTCGACTTTGTTGAGTTGGGGTTTTATTACTCCCCTGCCAATGGTGTACCCAAGATATTTGGCCTCCTCCTGCCCAATGGTACACTTCTTGGGGTTAGCCGTAAACCCCGCTTCCCGAACAGAGTCCAGGACTGCTTGCACTTTTGGCAGATGTGAGGCCCAATCTGTGCTATGGACAATTACGTCATCCAGGTAAGCCGCAGCATACTTCCGATGGGGCCTCAGCATCTGGTCCATTTTCCGCTGGAATGTGGCCGGCGCATTCTGTAACCCGAACGGCATTCTCTTATATTGGAACGCCCCGTCTGGGGTTACAAATGCGGTTTTCTCTTTGGCCGACTTGGCCAGGGGAATTTGCCAATACCCTTTTGTGAGGTCAAGAGTCGTCATGTATCGGGCTGTTCCCAGCCGGTCGATCAACTCATCTATACGTGGCATGGGGTAGGTGTCAAATTTTGTAACTTTGTTCAACTGACGAAAATCGTTACAAAATCGCCAGCTCCCATCCGGTTTAGGCACCAACACAATGGGACTAGACCAATCACTTTGGGACTCCTCTATCACCCCTAAGTTCAGCATTTTCTGTACTTCCTCCCGTATTGCCTCCCGTCGGGCCTCTGGGATCCGATAGGGTTTTAACTTCACCCTTTCACCGGGCGGGGTAATAATATCATGCTCTATCCCAGATGTTTGTCCCGGCAGCTCAGAGAACACCTCCTTGTTGCGAAGCACAAACTCCTTAACCTCCTGTTGTTGGGGTTGTGACAAGGTGGCTGCTATTCCAACCTCCGGAATCACGCAACCAGTTTGAGCTGGTGACCAAGTTTCTGCGACTAGGGACTCTCTATCCCTCCAGGCTTTCAACAGATTAACGTGATATATCTGTTCGGGCTTTCGCCTTCCTGGTTGTCTGACCTTGTAATTCACTTCGCTCACTTTTTCCATTATCTCGTAGGGGCCTTGCCATTTGGCAAGGAATTTACTTTCAACCGTAGGGACAAGTACCAATATCCTATCCCCCGGGGAAAAGGTACGGGTCTTTGCTCCACGGTTGTACACTCTCTGCTGTGCCAACTGCGCTTGGGCCAAATGTTCCTTCACGATGGGCATTACCTGTGCAATTCGATCTTGCATCAGGGCGACATGCTCAATCACACTCCTGTGGGGAGAACTCTCACTTTCCCAAGTTTCCTTGGCAATATCCAACAGCCCTCTTGGGTGTCTCCCATACAGTAACTCAAAGGGGGAGAATCCCGTAGAGGATTGGGGCACCTCCCTAATAGCAAACATCAAATAAGGAAGTAGACAGTCCCAATCCTTTCCATCTCTATCCACCACTTTCTTCAACATTTGTTTTAGGGTTTTGTTGAATCTTTCAACCAGCCCATCGGTTTGGGGGTGATACACAGATGTACGCAATTGCGTCACTTTGAACAATTTACACAGCTCTTTCATAACCCGGGACATAAAGGGTGTACCTTGGTCCGTAAGCAGTTCTTTACAAATACCCACCCGGCTAAAAACAAGAGATAGCTCTTTGGCTATGGTTTTGGCCGAGGTATTTCTGAGAGGGATCGCTTCTGGATAACGGGTGGCATAGTCCATTATAACCAATATGTACTGGTGCCCCCTAGCGGACTTGATTATAGGACCTACCAAATCCATTGCGATTCTCTCAAACGGGACCTCAATGATGGGTAGAGGGACCAGCGGGCTACGGAAATGTGGCATCGGGGCCGACCTCTGACACACGGGGCAGGAGGAACAATAATTTTCTATGTCCTTCATCACCCCAGGCCAATAGAATCTCTGTAATACCCTCTCTCGGGTTTTCTCTGTCCCCAGATGACCTCCAAGAATGTGCCCATGGGCCAACTCCAACACCAACTTCCTGTAAGGTTTGGGCACCACCAGCTGCTCAACGGTTTCTTCTGCCCTTTTTGCCACCCGATACAGTAGGTCCTTCTCTACGCTGAAGTATGGGTAAGTGCAGGTATTATCTGGGTTCACTAACTCGCCATCTATTTCCACTACGTTTTCCCGTGCCTTTATTAGGGCGGGGTCTTTTAACTGTTCTGTGGCAAAATTTTCCCTGTGAACCTCCAGATCAGAAAACTCCACAGACGGTAGGTTTTCGTCTGAGGAGGTGGGCTCCTCTCCAGTTTCTTGAGTCTCCCCTGCCAATACTGACAAGGGAAATTCTGGAGAGTCCTCACCACTCTCAGAGGAGTTCTGGCTATCACATTCCTGGTACATAGGGGCACCAGTGGGGCGCTCAGGATCATCCCACAGTTCCCAGAACTTCGGAAAATCCCTTCCCACAATGGCATCATGCGGTAATTGAGATACTAACCCCACTGGATGAGAGAGGGTACCTTTGGGGGTCTCGAAACACACTGTAGTCACTGGATACTCTCGGGTGTCCCCATGCACACAAATAACAGCTACCTTGCTATTCCCAGAGACCTCTGTTTTAACTAATTCAGCCTTTATCAGGGTCACAAGGCTACCTGAATCCAGTAATACCACAACATTTCTACCATTAATACACATTTTGCATAAATGTTTCTCAGTTCCCCGAATGGCAGTGCATGCGACTGTCGCACACAGCGACTGACGTCTGTCCATCAGAAAGTCACATTGCATGGGTTCCTCCACAACCGGGCAATTTGCTGCAATATGTCCCGCTTGCCGGCAGCGGTAGCAAACGATCCTTCTTGCGGCCTCTTGAGCCGCTGATTTCCCAGGCTGTTCTCGCCAAACTTGGGGTAGAGCTCCCACCCTCTCACTCTCTCCACCCTCACCCCTTGGAATCCTCTTATCCGCCCCTGGGGATGGTCTGGTCTTAGGGTGGAAAGTCCGAGAGTCTCTGGAAGAGGCCGTCAGGTTCTCTGTAGCCAAGTATCTCTCTACACGATCCACAAGTTTACCGGCCGTTTCTGGGTCTCCATGGCTTACCCACTTTTGAATGGCGGTAGGAAGAGCTCTCAAGAAACGATCCATCACAACACGTTCCACAATCTCCGGTGCGGACAAAGTCTCTGGCTGTAGCCACTTCCTGCTCAGGTGAATGAGATCATACATTTGAGACCTGGGGGGTTTTCCAAGCTGGAAAGTCCAGTTATGCACACGCTGAGCCCGGACAGCCAGGGTGACACCCAGCCTTGCCAATATTTCAGCTTTTAGCATCACATAGTCTTTTGCTTGGTCAGGCTCTAGGTCATAGTAAGCCTTCTGCGATTCACCAGTTAACAGAGGAGCCACCAGTCCAGCCCACTGCTCCTCAGGCCACTTTTCTCTTTCAGCAGTCCTTTCAAATGTGGTCAAAAATACCTCTGGATCATCCTCTCCAGTCATTTTTGTCAATAAACGACTCACCCCAAAGGACGCGGTATTAGTGGGACGGCTTTCCTCACTGGTCTGCGGACGTTGCTGCATTACTGCTTCCATTTGTTGTAGTCTCTGCTCTTGCTTCTGTAACAGGTCTATGAAGCGGGCCTCAGATTGCTGCTGGGCTTGTTGATGAGCTTGCTGCTGGGCTGCAAGGCTCCTTTGCAAACCTGCATTTGTCTGCTGTTGATTGGCATTTGCTAGAGCCAGCTGTTTCAGTATCTCCTCCATGCTGGCTTAAAAAAAACTGCC
This sequence comes from Rana muscosa, assembly GCA_029206835.1. NCBI lineage: Eukaryota > Metazoa > Chordata > Amphibia > Anura > Ranidae > Rana > Rana muscosa. Next base: position 728,191,384 of record CM055118.1, read on the forward strand.
ACTGGTTCTCCACCAACTGTGAGGGGGGTTAACTCGGTAGCGGGTGTGTGTGACCCCCTGGTTGGGCTCCCCACACAAAAACAGGGCCAGCAGACGGAGGTTGTGGTTTTCAAAATCAAAAGGTGCGGTTTATTTCTCTATGTACAGTGACAAAAACACAGCAAAGCCAAAAAGAAACAAACAAAATAAATCCTGGTCAGTTTGACCTCTGACTAAACATGCAGGTTTCCTAAACTAACAACTGGGATCAGCCTGGTGCTGTCCTAGTCCCTAAGTCCCTGGTTTAGTAAAAGTCCAAACAAATAGCCACACAGGCTTTGCCTCACCGCACAGGGGTTCACTCTCCCTAGACAGTCCACACAGGTCTGGTTCCAGGCATGAGCTAACATCTAATGAAGCTGGGATTTCTTATAGAGGCCTAAATGAGCTGACAAGGTTCAGCTGGTCTCATCAACTCCCTGTCTGTACGACGCCCCACACTCTCCCTAGAGGTATGAGTCATCCATGAGCCTACTAGCCTCAGCTGGGCTTATACAACTCTCCACCCTAGTTGTATAAGTCAGCATAAAGCCTGAATCTGGGAGAAATATATCTACCCCCCTGGATGCAACCAGGTGACTTTACCTTCCTGCTGTCACAGTAGGTACAGCCATGGAGGGAGCAATGTAGGGGGTGAATAGTCTTCTACTTAGACCAAGCTCACTGTCTCAAGGGAAGGAGTGAGGGGGGGAGAAGGGAGGGGGGAGAAGGGAGGGGTGTAGTAGCATCTACAAGAAAGCACAGGAGAGGGGAGGACCAGAAAAAGAGGTGAAAAAGAGAAAGAGAGAAGAAGTGGAAAATAGGGCCTCAACGGCCAAACTAGTAATGTTGCAAGCAACATGTCAGCTAAGTCCGAACAGGACGCTGAAAATCCTAAGTGGGGGATCGCGGACAGTACATAGAGGTGCCCACACACACCGGGCTGCTATAATAAACACTGAATCACATTAACAAACTGAGCGGCTCAGGGTCCCAAGTGGCTGTATTTAGTTAGTATACTCATGCGTGTATGTCCGGGAGGATGAGTCCCTGACAGACACCATGATCTCCTGACAGCACCAGGTGTCCTGCACCAGGCCTCTAAACATAACAGTATATGCTGTGACAGAGCATCCCAGAGAGAGCCTGGGAAAGTCCTGTTCGGGGTTTATACATCTCCCAGGCTCCTCTCATATACATTCAGGGATCTCTGAGCCAGGATCCACTTCAGGTGTTGGTTCTCTCCACCAGCTTAATTAAAAGCTCACCTGAGCAGACAGCCTTTGCTCAGCCTGGGAAACACAGACAACGTTGGTTTGTGAGAGCAAGAAGGTTGGTAAAACTTGTTACTCTGTGAATGTGGAAGCTGACAAGCGTTAGGCTTGTCCAGCCTGGTAGTGAGGGCCTGTACATACTGTGTAGTTAGAGCCGAGACACGGCTAGGCTTTTGTTTAGCTATTTTTTCTTCTGTTTGTTTTCACCACACTGTACAGCACCTGTCATTGACTTTGTATATAGCACCAATAAACCCCACTGTGTTTTCACTGATCCAATGGACTTGGTATCTGTGCCTGCTCATCCCAGGGAGCTTTTGTACCTACTACCTGCCCCCCAGGTTACATATGGTGGAGGCTGCGACCAGCTGTAGTAAGTTACTACTTAAAAGGCCAGTACCTAAAGTGACAACATGGAGGACATCCTCAAACAAATGGTGTTAGCAAACGCTGCACAGCAGCAAGCAAACGCTGCACAACAGCAAACTAACGCTACATTGCAGCAAGCAAACGCTGCACAACAGCAAACTAACACTGCATTACAGCAAGCCAACGCTATCGCACAGGAGCAAATCAAGGTGCTGTTCCAACAGATTGGTGCTGTACAGGAGCAATCGCAGAGGCTGTTTGAACAGCTTGCCACTGCTGCAATAGCGGATAGAAAAACCCTTACTGAGGTTGTGGAGACGCTAGCACAGGGGTCACCTGCGATAATGAAGGATATTGGAGACAAGCCCTCAACCATCCATGTGGGTCGCTTTCTTTCAAAGATGACGGCAGATGATGATCCAGAGGCTTTCCTACTAACATTTGAACGGACCGCTGAGAGGGAAGGTTGGCCCCAAACCCAGTGGGCAGGACTGATCGCCCCCTTACTTTCTGGAGAAGCGCAGAAGGCCTACTATGATCTGGAGTCAGCAGAAGTGGGAGATTATGAGAAGGTCAAGCGGGAAATCCTGGCACGACTCGGTGTCACCTTGGCTGTTCGAGCTCAGCGGGTCCACAGCTGGTTCTTCCAAGATAAGAGGCCCCCAAGATCGCAGATGTTTGATCTGATCCACCTGGTACGGAAATGGCTACAGCCGGAGTCCCTGTCTGCGCCACAAATAGTGGAGCGTGTGGTCATGGACCAATTCCTGAGGTCACTGCCAATTCCCCTGCAGAAGTGGGTGAGTCAAGGAGACCCCAAGTCAGCAGACAACCTGGTGGAGCTCGTTGAGAGGTACTTTGCTGCAGAGAACCTGGTCACCACCCCTACAGCCGCACGGACTTTCCACCCAAAGCCACGGTCTCCCCAGGCAACCGGTAAGACTGTTCCAGGGGAAGTGGGTGGTAAGCATGGCAAGGAAATAGGGGGGAGGATTTTTGGTGCCAGGACTGAAGTTTGGCGGCCCAAACAAGGGAAGCCACTGCCTGTCAGCAAACCAAACTGGGGAAACATCAGGTGTTTTCGTTGCCAAGAACTGGGACATGTTGCAGCAAACTGTCCATTGACAGATGAACCAATGCAGTGTGATCTATCTTTTAGAAGGCAGTCTATGTTTGCTGCTGTTTCATGCGCTGCAATGCCAAATGTGGGAAAACACATGTGTCATGTGACTATTAATAATAAGCCTATTATGGCCTTGCTGGACTCTGGAAGTCTGGTTACTTTGGTTACAGCTGAGATGGTTGAAACTGTGAATTTTCATGCAAAAAAGGTTGCTGTGATCTGTGTACATGGGGATACCCGCGAGTATCCAATAGCCACTGTTCAGTTTAAAACTGGCTTAGGTACGGTGACCCATTCGGTCGGACTGGAGCCCCACTTGGTGCATGAGGCTATCATTGGTAGGGACTTCCCTAAGTTTTGGGAACTGTGGGATTGTCCCGACCCAGTCGCAGTACCTAACTCAGTCGCAGAGCCAGAACTCGTGGCCATTACTGACCTTGTGAGTTCAGGGGACTCCTCTCAGGGCTCTCCGGGTGATCCTTTCTCAGTTATGGCAGGAGAGCTGGGGGAGCCGGAAGAAGTCCCCACAACCAGTAGAGCTGGACAGCCGCCTGCTGAATCTGAGCCTACGTTAGAGTTTGCCAATCTTAATGTGCACAAGGAAAATTTTGGTACGGAGCAGAGAAAAGACCCTACCCTTGCCAGGGCCTGGGAAAATGTAATAGTGATTAATGAGGTACCTGTCGAACCAGGGGACAGGCTCTGTTTTCCATATTTCTGCAGCAATGAGGATTTACTGTATCGTGTATGTAAATCTAATGATGAAGTGGTTGAACAGTTGGTAGTCCCTAAGTTATACAGACGGGTGGTGTTGGAACTTGCCCATGGGCACTTGCTAGGAGGCCATTTAGGGGTTGAGAAAACCACTGAAAGGGTGTTGCGCAGGTTTTACTGGCCTGGGATACGGAAAAACATAGAAAATTATTGTCAATCCTGTCCTGTGTGTCAGATGTCAGCCCCCCAACCCCACTTCCGAAGTCCGTTAGTGCCCTTGCCCATTATTGAAGTGCCTTTTGAGAGGATTGCCATGGACCTTGTGGGTCCACTCCCCAAATCTGCCCGCGGTCATCAACATATCCTCGTGATCATGGATTACGCTACCCGTTACCCTGAGGCCGTTCCCTTACGCACTGCATCTGCTAAAAACATTGCCAAAGAGCTGTTTATGGTGTTCAGTCGGGTTGGCGTCCCGAAAGAAGTCCTTACAGACCAAGGTACCCCATTCATGTCACGAATAACTAGGGAGCTCTGCAAGTTATTTAAGGTGACGCAGTTGCGTACCTCAGTGTACCATCCTCAAACGGATGGCTTGGTGGAACGCTTCAATAAGACATTAAAGAGTATGTTAAAAAAGGTTGTTGATAAGGATGGGAAAAACTGGGACTTCCTGATACCTTACTTGATGTTCGCCATCAGGGAAGTTCCCCAGTCCTCTACGGGGTACTCTCCATTTGAGTTGCTTTATGGGAGACACCCTCGGGGACTCTTAGACATAGCCATGGAAACTTGGGAGGGGGAGCAGACACCTCACAAAAGTGTTATTGAGCATATCGCTCAAATGCAGGATAGGATTGCAGCAATCATGCCGGTAGTAAAAGAACATTTACTGCAGGCCCAAGCAGCCCAACAGAGGATATACAACAGGGGGGCCCAACTTCGTGTTTTCTCACCTGGTGACCGGGTCCTCGTGTTAGTTCCCACTGTTGAGAGCAAATTCCTGGCTAAGTGGCAGGGACCCTTTGAAGTAATTGAAAGAGTTGGGGAGGTCAATTACAAGGTGTATCAACCAGGTAAAAGGAAGCCCGAACAGATTTACCACATAAACCTGTTAAAACCCTGGAAGGATAGACTGGCATTAACTGCGAGGTCCCTCCCGGTAACCCTTAAAGGTACTGAATCCCCTCTGATCCCTGAGGTCACGATTCTAGACACCCTGTCATGTTCCCAGAAACAGGAAGCTAGAGAGTTCCTGATGAGGAATAAAGAGAAATTTTCAGAGTTGCCGGGCACGACTTCAGCAGTTCAGCATGATATTGTTACTGAACCTGGAGTCCGTGTCAAGCTCAAACCATACCGAATTCCCAAAGCTAGAAGAAAGGACATCGGTGAGGAAGTTAAAAGGATGTTGGAGCTAGATGTTATTGAGGAATCCAATAGTGACTGGTCTAGCCCCATTGTATTGGTCCCAAAACCGGATGGCACTTGGAGGTTTTGTAATGACTTCAGAAAGCTTAATGCGGTAACAAAGTTTGACACATACCCAATGCCCAGGGTAGACGAGCTTATAGACCGACTTGGCAAGGCCCGTTATCTGACCACTTTGGACTTGACCAAAGGATATTGGCAAATACCCCTGACTGGTAGTGCCAAAGAAAAGACTGCATTTGTGACCCCGGAGGGGTCGTTTCAATATAAGAAAATGCCTTTTGGGTTGCAAAATGCCCCTGCAACATTTCAGAGGGCTATGGACAGGACCCTAAGACCTCACCGACAGTATGCTGCAGCCTATCTGGACGACATAGTGGTGCATAGCACTGACTGGGAGTCTCACTTGCCCCGTGTCCAGGCTGTCCTGGATTCCCTCTTCAAGGAGGGGTTTACGGCAAATCCAAAAAAATGTGCCATTGGGCTAGAGGAAGCCAGGTATTTGGGCTACACTATTGGCCGGGGTGTCATAAAGCCCCAGGTGAATAAAATAGAAGCCATCCAGGAGTGGCCACGCCCTGCAAACAAGAAGCAGGTCAGGGCCTTTCTTGGCATTGCGGGGTACTATAGAAGATTTATCCCAAATTTCGCAACTATAGCTGCCCCACTGACAGACCTTACGAAAGGGAAAGCCTCCGTAATGGTGAAATGGTCTCCAGTAGCAGAAGAGTCTTTTCAAGTCCTGAAGAAGGCTCTTTGTGCACAGCCAATCCTATACTCCCCCGATTTCTCCAAAAACTTTTTGGTCCAGACAGATGCGTCTGATGTTGGTATCGGGGCAGTACTTTCACAGGTACACAATGGGGAAGAACACCCTGTGGTGTACTTAAGCAGAAAGCTCAATGACCATGAAAAGAAGTACGCAGTCATTGAAAAGGAGTGTCTGGCCATAAAGTGGGCCGTGGACGCGCTCAGGTACTACTTGTTGGGGCGCCAGTTTGAGTTAATAACTGACCATGCTCCCCTGAAATGGATGGCCCAAAAGAAGGAGACTAATAGGTGGGTGAACCGGTGGTTTTTGGCCCTACAAGATTACGCCTTTACAGTAAAACACAGGCCAGGTGTTGAGATGGGGAATGTAGATGCCCTCTCCCGTGTTCACTCCTGTTGGGCTACAGGTGTTCCAACCCTGGGGTTGAAACAAGGGGGGAGGATGTGTGACAGAGCATCCCAGAGAGAGCCTGGGAAAGTCCTGTTCGGGGTTTATACATCTCCCAGGCTCCTCTCATATACATTCAGGGATCTCTGAGCCAGGATCCACTTCAGGTGTTGGTTCTCTCCACCAGCTTAATTAAAAGCTCACCTGAGCAGACAGCCTTTGCTCAGCCTGGTAAACACAGACAACGTTGGTTTGTGAGAGCAAGAAGGTTGGTAAAACTTGTTACTCTGTGAATGTGGAAGCTGACAAGCGTTAGGCTTGTCCAGCCTGGTAGTGAGGGCCTGTACATACTGTGTAGTTAGAGCCGAGACACGGCTAGGCTTTTGTTTAGCTATTTTTTCTTCTGTTTGTTTTCACCACACTGTACAGCACCTGTCATTGACTTTGTATATAGCACCAATAAACCCCACTGTGTTTTCACTGATCCAATGGACTTGGTATCTGTGCCTGCTCATCCCAGGGAGCTTTTGTACCTACTACCTGCCCCCCAGGTTACAATGCTAAGAAGGGGGGGAGGTAGGGGGGAACCAACTTGATGGTGGGGGACAGTCAATGCTTATTGGGGGAGAAAATAGTTCAACAAGGGATTTTTGTTCTGAGAAAACAACACATTAAGAGGTTAAAAGGCAAAATGCCCCCTGCAGGCGGGAGGTAAAACACAAGTTAGTAGTATAGCGTCCCAATAAAACTGTAACCTGAGAACAGGGACGGCTTCACGGATCTAATGCCCGGAAAGAGAAAAGATGGCACAAAGCGCCGGTCGTGTAGAGTCATCCGGCAGTCGACTTGGGGGCTTCCGTTCTGGAACGCTTGGGTTTCTTGGACTGTTTCTGCCAGCCTGAGGCTACCGAGAATCCAGGGGTTGCTGCATGAAGGGGCCAGTCGGATAGTGGTATTTGAGGCAGTTCAAAGGTCCCTAGAAACTTGGGGAGATCTCTGAGTGTGCGGAACACCGCCAATTTCCCTTCATGTGAGGCAAAGAGATGAAAGGGGAAGCCCCAGCGGTACTTGATTTGTTTAGCATGCAGGGCCCCGGTGAGGGGCTTAAGGGCCCGGTGCATGTCCAGGGTCAGCTTGGAGACATCTGGCAGTAAGGATACTTGGGTGCCATTAAAGTAAATAGCCTCCTGCTTGCGTGCTGCTTGCATGATGGCGTCTTTAATCGCATAGAAGTGGACCCTGCAGATAACATCTCTGGGGTGTTCCAGATTTGGGTTTTTAGGTCCCTATGAACACGATCAAGTTCCATTGGTGCATCTTTATCTTTTTGAAATAGCTCATTAAACATAGCGATGACTGCAGGGGCTAGGTCTTTAGTGTCCACTGACTCTGGGAGGCCTCGGACGCGAATATTATTGCGTCTGGCCCTGTTCTCCTGGTCGTCCTGGTGGTACATAAGATGCTGGATTTGCAGTGTGCTCATTCAAAATGGCATCATGCGATTGTATGGCAGAAACAGTCTCCTCAACGCTGTGTTCCACCTCATCTAGCCGGCTTGTGACATCCCTACGCAGCTCAGATATCTCTTGTTTGTAGGAATGTTCCAACCTCTGCACACAGGCCTCAAAGTCACGCCTGGTAGGTAGGGCCTTAATATATGCTTCCATGTTCCAAGCGCCGTAGGAGCGGGGTGAGGCAGGGGAATGGCAGGCAGACCGGGTGGATCCGTTATCTGAGTCTGGGGGAGAGCTGGCTTGCATCCTGGATCTGGTGTGTGGCGTGGAGTGCTGAGAAGCCGCTCCATGAGAGGCCGCGTGTGTCCCTGAGGAGCGGGTCGACGCCATCTTAGATGAGGGGGGGCCGCGCTGGTCCGGCGCCAGCTTTTTAAAGAAAAATCTGTCTATGTTCCCCTCTTTGTCTGGATCGGGGGTATGGTGGCTCTCTCCCCCACCTCTCCATCCCATTACCGACCTGTGTAGCGGGTCTAGAAGGCATTGGTGGCCGCGATGGGTCCGGTGTGTGCGGGAGCTCCTGAAGGAAGCGACTTACTCCTCCATGCGCTAAGCCACACCCCCCTAGAATGTGATGTTAAAGGAGAAAAACTTACCCTCATATAGTCCTCCTGCAGCACTTGGATGATGGCAGAACAGTTGTCTGGGATTATGAGGCCCAGAGCCTGGGGGGAGATGCCTGTCGTGAACAGGTAGCGCAATGTGGCGATGAGCCTCTGCTCAGCAGTGATGGCTTCCCGCATAACGGTGTCCTGCCTGGTGATTTAGGGGGACACCAAAGCCAACAGATGCTGAAAAACAGGGTCAGACATCCTAAGAAAATTCCTGTAGTCATCAGGATTATTCTCCTGGATCTCCCGCAGCAGAGGCATGTGAGAGAATTGGTCCCGCTGGAGCAACCAATTCTTGGTCCATGAACTCCTCCTTACCCTGTTCATGGACTCGTCTTGGTCCAAGACAAGAAGACCAACAGAAACACAAAGCCGATGCACAACACGATCTCTACGACGAGAACGTATCCGCAACATGGCTAGAAAACGGTCGTCTGATCAGAACGAACTAAACAGAACGCACTGAAGAACAGCAAGGCCTATGAAGAACGACCTGAAAATCTGAAACGAATGGACAAGAACGCACTGAAAAACAGATACGACCTGACTACACGCCCTGAAAGACAAGATACAAACCCACAAGCACAAACTGAACCGCAGAAATCGATCTGAAAGCACGAAGTTTAAAAAGCGCTAATCGTCTCTCACCAAACTTTTACTAACACGCGGTAACACGAGATTAGCAAAAGCAGCCCAAGGGGTGGAGCCATGAGAATGGAACTTCCCCTTTATACTGCCGTTGTACGTGTTGTACGTCACCGCGCTTTAGACCAACGAGATTTTGGATTGACAGTAAAGCTTGACAAGAAACCCGTCGAGAAAAACAACGTTTTTTTTTGCGACGAGATTCTCGGCCGTGTGTACTAGGCTTTATACTAGGATAAGGTAGTATTAAAACCTAAATAAAATTCAAAGTACTAACAATAATTTACAAAGCCATCCATAGCTCTGCCCCCAGCTACATCACTAACCTAGTCCCAAAATACCAACCAAGCCGCTCTCTTCGGTCCTCCCAAGACCTCTTGCTCTCTAGCTCCCTTGTCACCTCCTCCCATGCTCGCCTCCAGGATTTCTCCAGAGCTTCTCCCATCCATTGGAACTCCCTACCCCAATCTGTTCGACTGTCCTCTAATCTATCCATCTTTAGACGATCCCTGAAAACCCTTCTCTTTAACCACTTGCCGACCGCCGCATGCTGGTGTACGTCGGCAGAATTGCATGGGCAGGCAGATGGGCGTACAGGTACGTCCTTTTAAATTTGCCGCCCAGTGGGCACGCGCGTGCGCCCACCGCGTGCCTCGTGGGTGCGGCCACGGGTCCCGGGAACTTGATGTTTTACCAAACATGTATTACCAAAAATATGTAGAAGAATACGTATTGGACTAAACTGTGGAAAAAAAAAATAATTGTATATATTTTTTGGGGATATTTATTATAGCAAAAAGTAAAAAATATTGCATTTTTTTCAAAATTGTCGCTATTTTTTTGTTTATAGCGCAAAAAATAAAAACCGCAGAGGTGATCAAATATCACCAAAATAAAGCTCTATTTAAGGGAAAAAAAGGACGTCAATTTTGTTTGGGAGCCACGTTGCACGACTGCGCAATTGTCTGTTAAAGCGACTCAGTGCCGAATCGCAAAAAGTGGCCTGGTCTTTGATCACCAAAATTGTCCGGGGCTGAAGCGGTTAAAGAAGCCTATCCTGCTTCTAACTAACACTGTTTTACTTCCTCCATCAGCTCATCCCCCACAGCTATTACCTTTTGTATCATTTGACCCTCCCTTTTTAGATTGTAAGCTCTAATGAGCAGGGCCCTCCGATTCCTCTTGTACCAAATTGTAATGTAACTGTAATGTCTGCCTTTATTTTGTTAAGCGCTGCGCAAACTGTTGGCGCTATATAAATCCTGAATAATAATCATAATAATAATTAAAACCTAGAGCCTCATTAACCAGAGGGATACAATACTGCTGACTGGCCCTTTGTCTTCTGTCTGACTTTTTATTGGGTACAGCTTCCAGATTTCCTTTAGGAGCTTTTCTAACAATACTCCAAAGCCAGAAATTTATGTCAATCAAAAACACCTAAATTCACCTACAGTGAGTGTGTGTAATTATTTTGAATAAATCTGTATTTTGTGTACATAAATAGTTCATTGATATCACAGTCACAGATCCTCTACAGGTTCCTTCGTTCATAAAAACCATTGTGTTTTCACAACCAGTATTGTGATCCCAACCATTATTGTGATCCCATTATTGTGATCTATACAATGTTATAGAAGATTGTGCAACACAACATTCAGTACTATGATGCTGTAATAAACATTAGGATGTCACAGTTAATGTAATAATGTCAAAGCAAGAATGTTGATGTCATAAATTATGTGTGCTGTCACAGTAAATTTTTGGTTACAATAAACATTCTTGTCATGCAACTATTATTTTGTCACAGTCATTATGATGAATTAATTACAATGAAAGATTACAAAATAACTGATTGTATAAGTATACACTTCCCTTTGATATGACACGCCTAAATCATCGCCGGTACAATCAATTATTTTCCAAAGTCACATAATTTGTTTAATAGAGTTCACCTGTGTGTTGTCAAGGGGTTTCAAGTGATTGTTGTAATATTACATGGGTATATCAAAGGTTAAACTTCTGGTAAGTCCTTATCCTGGCATAACCTACACCATGCAGACAAAAGAACACTTCAAGAAAGTCTGTGATTTAAAAGCAAAAGTCAGGGGATGGATTCAAAACCATTTCCAAGTCACTGATTTTTTCCTGGAGTACAGTTAAAGCAATAATTAGGAAATAGAAAGAATATAGGACATATGTAAAACTGTGAGGAAAATGCAGGCTACTTAAAGTGGAGTTCCACTTATTTAAATGTCAGCAGCTACAAAAAGTGTAGCTTCTGTTTTTTAATAATCAGACACTCAACTGTCCCACAGTCTAGCGATGCGGGTGCAGGAAGCTTCGCTCCTCTCTCCCTCCTCTCCGCGGCACCGGCATTCTAACTGTGGGCAACCGGCTGTGGCTTCACAGCCGGGCGCGCACTGTGCATGCGTGAGCTGCGCGTTATGAATTGCCGGGCAATTTTCTGGGACCTGTGACGCGGGCCAGGGGAGGAAGGGGGAGCTGGGTGCCTGTAAAAACAGGGTACCCCCTCCCCCCTAAAAAAATGACATGCCAAATGTCGCATGTCAGGGGTCGCCATCACTTAAAGCGGAAGTTCCATTTTTGTGTGGAACTCCACTTTAAAAGTCAGTGATCATGTAAGGAAACTGGTGAGGATGGACATTGGGAAAGAGTTCCAGGTATGGCTATTAGAGCAATGTAACTATGTATGTACCACACCTGGCTTATGCCACTGAAAGCTGGAAATCACTGAAGTAGACACCATTACTCCTGTGATCTTGACTTGCCTCTGCATTCTGTGTAGATTGGCTGGCCTGAGGCATTCTGAACACAGGAGGTTAGCCACTAAGCACAGGTACCATTCAGAGTATAGAGTATATTTTATAGCTAAATATACAATGTTTCTGTAATGTACCTGGTCGAGGGAGAGTTGACAAGAGGGCAGCCCTTACACATATTGTCCTGTTTCCCCTGTGGATGATGATAGAGTGTATAACATGACACAGAGTGTCACAGGTGCCTGTAGGAGATCTGGTTCAGAATATTTTGATAGCAGATGCGGAGCTGATGCAGACCAGCTGGCATTAGGCAGTTTCTGCATCTCGGATGTGTAGTCAGACGGGCAGTGGTCAGCAGCAACCGGACAGCAGGAGTACAGAGTCAGGAACCAGGAGCATAACCAAGCAAAGGTCAGCGTCAGGCGAGCAGAAGAAGTATCAGGACAGCAGGCAGGAAGCAGGGTCGAGTCACAAGCCAGAGTCAGCAACAGAAGACCAGGAACAAGCAGAAAAGGTAAGCTGGGTCAAGATACGGATGAACACAGGATGAGGTCACAAGCAGGAGTGAACGACCACTCAGCAATGAACCTGTAAGGCTTTAAATAGACTACTCTGTGCCAAAGTCCATCAGACAAACACGCTCACACAAATGAGCATGTGCAGAATGCTAATGCTTATGCCAGGGTTTCTCAACTCCAGTCCTCAAGGCGCCCCAACAGGTCATGTTTTCAGGCTTTCCATTATTTTGCACAGGTGATGTAATCAGTTTCACTGCCTTAGTAATTACCACAGCTATTTCATCTGAGGGAAATCCTGAAAACATGACCTGTTGGTGCGTCTTGAGGACTGGAGTTGAGAAACACTGGCTTATGCACACATGCTCATGTAGATGCGAACAGGTTATTAATGCTGTGCACAGTTCTATGGCCCCTTCTGCCTGCATGCACATCCCTTTGGACATGGGCATTCCTTTGAGCATGGCTTTCCTGATAGTTACGTGTAAATATTTCATTATCTATTATTACATTTTACTTCACTTCAAGTCAAACTACTTTGTGAACCTTTCTGAAGCTTAACCAGTCTGAATAAATACTTATCTCACATGTCATAATATGCAGCAACAATGTAATGTTTTTAAAAAGCTGCACGTTTTATCATTAGAAATCCATTCAAGTGACTTTAGGTGAATTCAGTCAGGTGGCTTATTCCCCCCTTCCCCACTGGCCCCTCAGATGGCACATTATAACTTTCTAGCAAGTCACAAAGTGAAAGGTTACAGCAGAGATCTGATCAGATCTGTAAACAGAGCTGAGTTTTAGTGAGGGCAGGAGGTTTAACATGGATAAGTGTAAAACAGGGATCTTCAGGGAAGGGGCAGTTAAATAGTGTCTGTAAAAGCTTAAATGCTTTTCTCCAGAATCTGCTATGAATAGGACAGGTCCACCAGGTATACATTTCATCTCCTATAACATTCCAGCCTTCGACAAGTTGGTGAATGAAAGGTGGAGGTGTGCCAATCGAGATAGAACTGTATATTACCTGGTTACACTTTAAAATGCAGATTCAGCCGTAGTTATGAAGCATGAGGTGATTGTGAACCACATTTGTTGCCAGTCCACCTGATGGTCTCTCTTCCATTTGGAAATGTGGGCATTGTCAGTGTGTTTAGTTGCGCAATTAAGCTGGGAATATATGATAGGGATCATCTTATGAGAGAGAGGCGTATGATAGCAGATGTGTTTGAAGACAGAAAGTTGGACAATGAGATTTTGTTTGTCAATATATTTTTATTGGAATTTTAAAGAAACAGAATAACAGGTAACTAGTTGCGGACGCAGCCGCCAGGGTGTAATATAAATACAATAGTCTTATTTTCAGCTAGAACACATACATGTCTTTAGAGAAAATAAAGTATGCAGATAAAGTATGCAAATAAGTACTGTGGTGAAGAAAAGGAAGGATATATTAGTTAAGGAAACACCAGTTGTAATGAGCATGTAGAAATATACGCATGTGCGTGAGATAGCAATCAGTTGTAAATTCTCAATGGTTATTCCTATCGAGCCAAGGTTTCCAGTCTCTGTCAAAGGCTAGTTAGATATTGGAGTGTACCTCTACATAAACTTTCCCCCTTTCAATCCATCATGAATGTTGCTGCCAGACTCATCCACCTTACCAGTCGCTCTGTGTCTGCTACCCCTCTCTGTCAATCCCTCCACTGGCTTCCACTCACCCACCAAATTAAATTCAAAATACTAACAACTACTTACAAAGTCATCCATAACTTAGCCCCCATCTACATCACTAGCCTAGTCTCTAAATACCAACCTATTCTTTTGCTTCGTTCCTCTCAAGACCTCCTGCTCTCTAGCTCCCTCATCACCTCCTCCCATGCTCACCTCCAGGACTTTTCCAGAGCCTCTCCAATCCTATGAAACGCCTTACCCCAATCTGTCTGATTATCTGCTACTCTATTAGCTTTTAGACTATCCCTGAAAACCCTTCTCTTTAGAAAAGCCTATCCTACCCACACGTAACAACTGTATTTTCATTTTCCCCATCAGCTCATCCTCCACAGTTATTACCTTTTGTTCCACTTGACCCTCCCTTCTAGATTGTAAGCTCTAACAAGTAGAGCTTTCTGATCCCTCCTGTATTGATCTGTATTGTAACTGTACTGTCTGCCCCCATGTTGTAAAGCACTGCACAAACTGTTGGTGCTATATAAATCCTGTATTATAATAATAATAATAATAATAATAATAATAATAATAATAAAATACAGCTATTGCACTCTCATAAGAGTATTGCAGGTGTGTTATATTCACAGCTTCTGATGGATTGGGAGCTAAGACTTTTTTTCCAATTACAAGTGATGGTTAGTTTTGCGGATGGCAAAAGGTTAGTTATGACTTTGCGATATTGAACCGGGAAGGAGTCAATTCATATATTTAGGATAGCAAGACTTGGGTTAGGAGTAGTTAAGACCCCTGAAATTCCTGAGATGATGCAAAAAATCTTCCTCCAGAAGCTGCAAATGTTCAGAGAGGACCATAATATGTGGAATAGATTACCTGTAAGGCCGAAAACCTCTCCAGTAAAGTGCAGAACAATCAGGATAGAATTTTTCTAATTTGTAAGGCAACATCTAAAATGAACCTTTAACGCTAATTCCCAATGATTGACACAATGGGTAACATTATATGTAGCACGTATTGCCCGTTTCCATTGGGAGTCAGAGAATTTACTCTTCCGGTCTTCTTCTCATTTAGTCATACAGCTGTGATTGGTAAAGACCATTTTATCATGGAAGAGGTTATAAATTAGTGATATACCCTTCCAAAATGTTCCTGTGTTTCTTAAGAAACTAGCTATTCTAGGGTGTAGAGATATTAGGGGAGGTGGCATGGAAGATAGACAATGCGTGATACGTGTCAGAGTGAAGTATAACTTCCCCGGGAGGTTATACTGCTGTATGAGGGATTGCCATTCTGTAACAGATTTTCCACCCAGTGAATACTGTATTTTACCCAGTCTGGGGTAGGGAGATCTGGGATTAATGAGTTCAGTGGGTTGCTCAGGACTTGGAGAATTAAGGCACACTTCTCTTTACGCTAGTGAAAGTGCTATATTGATAAATGGTAGGGAGGAAAGTCGTATTTCCCTCCATCGATCTGCGTATAACAGATTACTCAGCTTCTCAGAGTTAATAAGAAAGCGCTCGATACCCACTCACAGGGGGAATTCTCCAGAAGAAAACCAATGTTTGAGTTGGTCTGAGTGTGTTGCAGTGTGGTAGTTACAGATATCTACCATCCCCATGCCACCAACAGACTAAGGGCTCATGCACACTGCATCTCAAAGAAGCTAATAGAAGCTGCTCCTACAGGCTTATGAGCTTTTTTTGAGCTCATCTCCCCTCCATGTTAGCCAATGTGTCCATGCATACTATGGCTCTTTCAGGAGTAGGGATGGCTCGGTGTTCGAGTCGAACGCATGTTCGACTCGAACATCGGCTGTTAACCTGTTCGGCGAAACCAGAACTTTGTGGGCCGTTCGCGCCAAATTCGTGTGACGCGAACGGCCCACAATACACTGCGCCATTGCAGTGCATTGCCGGCGCTGTGATTGGCCAAGCCTGCACTGTGACCCTGCATGCTTGGCCAATCACAGTGCTGGCAGCGAGGAGAGCCATAATTGGCCACAGGCAGGATGCCTGTGGCCAATTATAGCTCTGGGGGGTTTAGTACACGCCCCACACTATAAAAGGCCGCCAGCGCGGCGGCCTTGTGTAGTGTGTTGGTGTGCAGGGACAGAGAAGGATAGGCAGGGAAAGTGTCTTTGATATTTTTTCATTACCCTTGTGCATTTACAGTGTGTTGGTATACAGGGACAGAGAAGAATAGGCAGGGACAGTGTCAGTGATATTCTTTCATTAACCTTGTGCATTTACAGTTTGTTGGTATACAGGGACAGAGAAGGATAGGCAGGGGACAGTGTCAGTGTCATTCTTGCTAAACCTCCTGCACAGTATACACCTGAAGCTACCCCTTATTGCTGCGTTTTCCTGTTGTGTAACACAGGCAGGCATCTGCAGCAGTTACAGTGGGCGTAGTGTGCCTCCTGCACAGTATACACCTGAAGCTACCCCTTATTGCTCGTGGTTTTTTTCTTTTGTGTTACACTAACAGGCATCTGCAGCAGTTACAGTGGGCGTAGTGTGCTTCCTGCACAGTATACACCTGAAGCTACCCCTTATTGCTGTGTTTTCCTGTTGTGTAACACAGGCAGGCATCTGCAGCAGTTACAGTGGGTGTAGTGTGCCTCCTGCACAGTATATACCTGAAGCTACCCCTTATTGCTTGTGTTTTTTTTTCTGTGTTACACAAACAGGCATCTGCAACAGTTACAGTGTGCGTAGTGTGCCTCCTGCACAGTATACACCTGAAGCTACCCCTTATTGTTGTGTTTTCCTGTTGTGTAACACAGGCATACATCTGTAGCAGTTACAGTGGGTGTAGTGTGCCTCCTGCACAGTATACACCTGAAGCTACCCCTTATTGCTCATGTTTTTTTTCTTTTGTGTTACACTAACAGGCATCTGCAGCAGTTACAGTGGGCGTAGTGTGCCTCCTGCACAGTATACACCTGAAGCTAACCCTTATTGCTGTGTTTTCCTGTTGTGTAACACAGGCAGACATCTGCAGCAGTTACAGTGGGTATAGTGTGCCTCCTGCACAGTATACACCTGAAGCTACCCCTTATTGCTGTGTTTTCCTGTTGTGTAACACAGGCAGGCATCTGCAGCAGTTACAGTGGGTGTAGTGTGCCTCCTGCACAGTATACACCTGAAGCTACCCCTTATTGCTGTGTTTCCTGTTGTGTAACACAGGCAGGCATCTGCAGCAGTTACAGTGGGCGTAGTGTGCCTCCTGCACAGTATACACCTGAAGTTACCACTTATTGCTCGTGGTTTTTTTCTTTTGTGTTACACTAACAGGCATCTGCAGCAGTTACAGTGGGCGTAGTGTGCCTCCTGCACATTATACACCTGAAGCTACCCCTTATTGCAGTGTTTTCCTGATGTGTAACACAGGCAGACATCTGCAGCAGTTACAGTGGGTGTAGTGTGCCTCCTGCACAGTATACACCTGAAGCTACCCCTTATTGCTGTGTTTTCCTGTTGTGTAACACAGGCAGGCATCTGTAGCAGTTACAGTGGGCGTAGTGTGCCTCCTGCACAGTATACACCTGAAGCTACCCCTTATTGCTTGTGGTTTTTTTCTTTTGTGTTACACTAACAGGCATCTGCAGCAGTTACAGTGGGCGTAGTGTGCCTCCTGCACAGTATACACCTGAAGCTACCCCTTATTGCTGTGTTTTCCTGTTGTGTAACACAGGCAGGCATCTGCAGCAGTTACAGTGGGTGTACTGTGCCTCCTGCACAGTATACACCTGAAGCTACCCCTTATTACTATGTTTTCCTGTTGTGTAACACAGGCAGGCATCTGCAGCAGTTACAGTGGGCGTAGTGTGCCTCCTGCACAGTATACACCTGAAGCTACCCCTTATTGCTGTGTTTTCCTGTTGTGTAACACAGGCAGGCATCTGCAGCAGTTACAGTGGGCGTAGTGTGCCTTCTGCACAGTATACACCTGAAGCTACCCCTTATTGCTGGTTTTCCCATCTCCCTGCAGGCCATTAGAATGTCTGGAAGGCCAACAAGGAGAGGCAGACAGTCACGAGCCAATAAAAGAGGGCAAGCAGGCTCTGTGTCTGGGGGCAACAGTGCTGGTCGTGGACGCGGTGCATTGTCATCCGCATGTGGCCACGGGACACGCTTGTCCTTATTTTCGGCAGCTGGACGTGTTGAGCCGCATCATGCCGAAGACTTGGTAGAGTGGATGACCAAGCCCTCCTCATCCTCCTCATCCTCTCTCATCCAGGCTCAGGGTACTGGCAAAGCAGCTGCCAACGCGTCCTCTTCCCTAGTATCAATGTCATCAGTCACTCCTTCCCTAGACCCACCATGTCCTCCTGAGGAGTCCCCCGAACTGTTTTAGTACAGTGTTGGTGTCACGTACCTGATGGAAGAGTCTGATTATGCAGAGGGAGGCCTCCCTTACACCTCTCACTCGCGGCCCCTGGTAGTGAAGACAGGGGGCGCAGGAGTGTAGAGTCGCACGAGAGCCTGGTAAAAGTCGCTGGTGGTGCGCTGGACCGGAACTGGGACGGAGACTGGAATAGATCCGGAAACAGCTGACAGCCTAACAACTGGAGCTCAGGCGGGTGCGGTCAGATGGGCTGGAAGCGTGGGTACACCAGTCCCAAGCAGGTAGGTACTGGAGCGGGATCAGGTATGAGCAGGTTCAGGCAGCTGGCAGGTCTCAGGTACAGGTAAGTACTGGAGCAGGATCAGGTATGAGCGGGTTTAGGCAGCTGGCAGGTCTCAGGTACAGGTAAGTACTGGAGCAGGATCAGGTATGAGCGGGTTTAGGCAGCTGGCAGGTCTCAGGTACAGGCAGGTTCGGCAACGGGCAGGTAACAAGGTAGCAGAAGGAACAGGCAGGAACGTAGTCAACACAGGCGGGGGGGTCAGGTACAGGCAGATCAGCAAGAATGGTCAAACAAGCCAGGAAGGGTCAGCTGGAGCAGGATTCAGGTAAGCAGGGGTCAGAGGTCTCAGGTAACGCTGTAGACCGAACAGCACAGAGCCCAGCCATCAGCCCCTTCAAATAAACCCATCTGGCGCCATGAGCCGCCGCTGCGTGCTCCCGCGCGTGCCCGCGCGCACCGCTATCGCGCGTGCGCACATCAGCGTGCGCCGATGCGCCACTACCGCGCATGCGCGAAGATGCGCCGATATCGTCAATGACATTTCTGGTTTGCCCTTCCTGACAGTTGGGTACATGCTCCAGGAGCATGCTCAGCGTTTTGAAGGGTCTGATGATGATACACAGCTAGAGGAAGGCAGTAGCGTGAGCGCAGAGAGAGGGGATGCTCAAGAAGGACAGCAATCTGGCAGTCATGTTCCAGCAGCTGCAGCATACTGCCAGGTTTGCTCCAGTGATCAAGAGGGAGGGGATGATGAGGTCACTGACTCCACGTGGGTGCCTGATAGGAGAGAGGAGGAGGAGGAGGATGAGGAGGAGGCAGGATGCCCTCCGGGGCCAGCGTAAGGGTAGCACACCGACTGAATCACACCGCAGAGCTCCGCCTGTGCAGGGCGCTGCCTCTGCCCGTTATTCCAAAAGTTCTTTGGTGTGGGCCTTTTTTGAGTCGGGTGCATCAGATCGCACCGCTGCTATTTGCAACATATGTCTCAAGCGTATCTCGCGTGGCCAAAACATCAGCTGCTTGGGCACCACATGCTTGACCAGACATATGTTGACCTGCCATGCAGCTCGTTGGCAAGCGTACCTTAAAGACCCACACCAAAGAACAAAGCGGACCTCTCCTTGCACCGCATCAGCTGGGATCTCCAACCCCACTATACCTTCAGTCCTCTCTGAAACCTGCACTGAGAGGAATGAAGGTGTAGAATTAGGTGTGTCACAGCCAAGTACTTGCGGGCACTCTGCTAGCAGTACACCGATGTCCGATTGTAGCAGGCAAATTTCCCTGCCCCAGCTGCTGGACCGTCGAAAGAAGTTCACTCCCAGCCATCCACATGCCCAGCGGTTGAATGCTAGCTTGGCTAAATTGCTAGCACTTCAACTGCTGCCTTTTCAGTTGGTAAACTCGGCCCCTTCCGTGAGTTTCCTCAGTGGCAGGTTCCCAAACGCCACTTTTTCTCACGGAAGGCAATTCCGGCTCTCTACCGGCATGTGGAAGGCAATGTCCATGCCTCGCTGGACAGGGCGGTCAGCGGTAAGGTGCATATTACCGCTGACTCATGGTCCAGCAGGCATGGACAGGGACGTTACCTTTCTTTCACGGCCCATTGGGTCACTCTTTTGGCAGCTGGGAAGGATGCAGGACAAGGTGCAGCAGTGTTGGAGGTTGTTCCGCCGCCACGCCTCCAAAATGCTACTACTGGTTGTGACACACCTCTCTCCTCCAACCCCTCCTCTTCTTCTTCCTCCGTGGCCTCTTCCTGTGCTTTGTCCTCGGAACCAGCGGTGCTCCGTAAGCGTTCAAGGGGCTACGCAAGTACGCAGGCAAAAAGATGCCATGCCGTGCTTGCGCTGGTGTGTTTGGGGGACAGGAGCCACACTGGGGCAGAGGTTCTGTCAGCTCTGCAGGGGCAGGCCGAGAGGTGGTTGATGCCACGCCAGCTTAAGCCAGGAATGGTGGTTTGTGACAATGGCACCAACCTCCTCTCCGCCCTTCGACAGGGACAACTGACCCATGTGCCCTGTGTGGCTCACGTCCTTAACCTGGTGGTGCAGCGGTTCTTGGGCAGGTACCCGGGCTTACAGGATGTCCTGAGGCAGGCCAGGAAAGTCTGTGTGCATTTCCGCAGATCATATAATGTCATTGCTCGGCTGGCTGAGCTGCAAAAGGAGTTGAACCTGCCCAAGAACCGCCTTATATGTGACATGCCCACCAGGTGGAACTCAACGTTGGCCATGCTGCAGCGGCTGCACAAGCAGCAGAGGGCCATCAATGAGTACCTGTGTGACTACGGCACCAGGACATGGTCAGGGGAGCTCGGGTTTTTTCACCATGCCAGTGGGGCATGGTCAGGGATGCATGCACTGTCCTGGCACCATTTGAGGAGGCCACAAGGATGGTGAGCAGTGACAGTGCATGCATCAGTGACACTGTACCTCTTGTCCACCTGTTGGAGCATACGCTGCGCGGAATAATGGACAGGGCACTTGAGGCAGAACAGAGGCAGGAAGAGGAGGACTTCCTTGCCTCTCAAGGCCCCCTTTACCCAGACAGTGATCCTTCTGTCCCACCCATCACACAGGAAGAGGAGGAGGAGGAGGAGGAGGAGGATTGTGTCAGCATGGAAGTAGAACCTGGCACTCAGAATCAACAGCAGTAGTCTTTTAGGGATGATTTACAGTCCCAAGAAACCCGTGGACTTGTACGTGGCTGGGAGGAGGTGGCTGCGGATCATGTCATCCTTAGTGACCCAGAGGACTCCGGACTGAATGCCTCAGCTAACCTTCACTGCATGGCCTCCCTGATCCTGCAAAGCCTGTGGAAGGATACTCGTATTCTTCGGATCAAGGAGAGGGACCATTACTGGCTGGCCACTCTCCTTGATCCACGGTACAAGGGTAAGGTTGCGGACCTTATCTTGCCGTCGCTGAGGGAGCAGAGGATGAGACATCTCCGGGAAGCCTTGCAGAAATGTCTGTGCAACGCGTTCCCAGAGACTGGGAGGTTACAAACTCCTGGTCCTGGACAACGAGTTGCTGAGGCTTCAGTCAGTCAAAGAAGGAGCGGTGGGGAAGGTGGCCGTCTGACCGATGCGTTCAGACAATTTTTTAGTACGCAGCCCCAAGGTATGATCAGTTCCAGCAACCATCGCCAGCGTCTGATTTACATGGTCCAGGAATACCTAGGGGCAAGGTCAGACTTGGACACCTTTCGCACCGAACATCCTCTGGGTTACTGGGTCTTGAGGATGGATCACTGGCCAGAGCTTGCACAGTATGTAATTGAGCTACTGGCCTGTCCTGCATCCAGCGTTCTTTCGGAACGCACATTCAGTGCTGCTGGTGGCTTTGTAACCGATCACAGGGTGCGCCTGTCCACCGAATCGGTTGATCGACTGACCTTCATAAAGATGAACCAGTCTTGGATCACCACCAGCTACCAAGCACCTGAAGCTGATGTAACCGAATATTTTTTTTTGAAATGTCACATCCCTTCAAGACTGCCTATGCTGATGCTGAGTGACTGTCCTGTTATGTTGACTGATTATCCTCTTCCTCCTCAATGATTCTGCCGATAGCTTGGAAGAACATTTTTGGTTCTGGGTGCCGCCACCAGTGGCTAAGGCCCAATTTTTCACCCCCTGTTTAACAGGGGCATGTAATTACAATATTTAATGCAATGCTTTGCAGCAGGGCTCATTACTGCGCTCCAACTAGAGTATCTGGGAGAGGTTGCAGTGTCGTGGTACCAGCACCAGTGCCTAAGGCCCAATTTTTCAGCCCCTGTTTAACAGGGGCGTGTATTTACAATTTTTTATGCAATGCTTTGCAGCAGGGCTCATTGCTGCGCTCCAAGTACAGTATCTGTGAGGGGTTGCAGTGTTTTGGCACCAGTGCCTGTGGCCCAATTTTTCTGCCCCTGTTTAAGAGGGGCATGTAATTACAATTCTTGGTCTAATACTTTGCAACAGGGCTCATTGCTGCGCTCTAAATACAGTATCTGTGAGGGGTTGCAGTGTTGTGGCACCAGCACCAGTGCCTAATGCCCAATTTTTCTGCCCCTGTTCAACAGGGGCATGTAATAACAATTCTTGATCTAATATTTCACAGCTGGGCCCATTCCTGCGCCCACCAAGAGTAACTGTGAGGACTTACAGTCTTGTGGCACCACCGCCACCACCAAAGGCCCAATTTTTCAGCCCCTGTTCAACAGGGGCATGCAATTACAATTCTTGATCTAATAATTCACAGCAGGGCCCATTCATGCGCCCACCAAGAGTAACTGTGAGGGCTTACAGTGTTGTGGCACCAGCACCACCACCAAAGGCCCAATTTTTCCTACCACTGTTCAACTATGGCATGTAATTACAATTCATGAGATAATAGTTGACAGCAGGGCTTTCCAGCGCCCACCAAGAGTAACTGTGAGGGCTTACAGTGTTGTGGCAAAACCAACACCTAAGGGGCAAATTTCTGCAGAGTATCTACGCAAGGCCCCTACTAACGACTCCTACTTGCAAACAGAAGGAGATAATAGGAAGTGAGAGGAAATCTACCCCTAGGAAAGGAAATTCTCTCCTGTAAGAGTTAATACGTGAAAAAGGTGTCTCCTATCTACTGATGCTTTATCACCAATCCTTGTTTCAATAAAAAAAAATGAATTTTCCAAAAACATTTGTCATTGGGACGGAAAGTGAGGTGAAATGTTCTGAACAGGTGCACAGGCAGCAAAACAAATGTTACAGGGGTTTTAACCCTTCCCTATGTACTCCAAAAAGCTTAAAAATAGATTTTTTGGCTAGAGCTACACTTAAAAAATTTACATGTTCCAAATTAAAAACAGATTCTACTTAAGAACAAACCTACAGTCCGTGTCTTGTTTGCACTGCCTGTATACTGCTGTTCAGAGTATATAGGGCCTTTTTTTATTTTGGGTGCGGGGTTCCCCTTAATATCCATACAAGACCCAAAGGGGCTGGTAATGGGCTGGGGTAGGGGTGGGTGATGGGGTAGCCATGCCATTTTTCTCAATGATTCTCATCCATATTGCCCGGACCAGACATTACATTAAAGCCGCAAGCAATTTTAAATGGCTTTTTTTCCTTTAGAAATGTCATTTTGTACAGGGACAGTTCTAAACACGGGAAACACGTGCCACTTCACAGGCATACTTTAGACACCCCCCAGGTACGATATTTAAAGGAATATTTCACTTTTTCTTTTCACTTTATGCATCATTAAAATCACTGCTCCCGAAAAAAAGACAGTTTTTAAAATGTCTTTTTGCATTGATACATGTCTCCTGGGGCAGGACCCGGGTCCCCAAACCCCTTTTAGGACAATAACATGCATATTAGCCGTTATAATTAGCACTTTAGATTTCGAACGTTCACGTCCATTATATTTAATAGGGTTCTAAAGTTCGCGCAAACTTTTGGTCCGTTCGCAAGTTCTGGTGCGAACCGAACCGGCTGGTGTTCGGCTCATCCCTATTCCAGATGCCTCCTGTATGGAGAAACTAGTCACATGAATTGATCAGGTGTGATTTTGGCCTGTTCTTCCACACAAACAGTCTTCAAATCTTGAAGGTTTTGTGAGCCTCTTCTATGAACTCCGATCTTTAGTTCTTTCCACAGATTTTCTATTGGATTAAAGTCAGATGATAGGCTGGGCCATTCTAGCAGCGTTATTTTCTTTCTTTGAAACCAATGGAGAGTTTCCTTGGCTTTGTGTTTGGGATCATTGTTTTGCTGAAATGTCCACTCTTTTTTCATCTTTATCATCCTGGTAGATGGCAGCAGATTTTTATCAAGAATGCTTTGGAAAAAAAATTATATTCATCCTTCCTTCAATGATATGAAGTTTCCCAGTGCCGTATGCTGAAAAACAGCCCCTCACCATGGTATTCCCACCTCCAAATTTCACTGTTGGTATGGGGGTGCTTTTGGGGTGATGTGCAGTGCCATTTGACCTCCAAAATTGTGTGTATTATGGCATTCAAATTTTGGTCTCATCTGACCAGACTGTATTCTCCCTGTATTTCAAAGGCTTGTCTAAATGTTGTGCAGAAAACTTTAAACAAGCTTCAACATGCTTTTTCTTCAGCAATGGAGTCTTGTGTGGTGAGCGTGCATACAGGTCATGGTGGTTGAGTGCATTACTTATTGTTTTCTTTGAAACATTTGTACCTGCTAATTCCAGGACATCCTAGAGCTCTCCACAAGTGGTTCTTGGCTCTTGGACCACTCTCCTGATAATTTTTTCACTCCTTTGCCAGAAATCTTGTAAGGAGCACCTCGTGGCCAGTTTATAGTGAAATTATGTTCTTTCTACTTCCAGATTATGACCCCAAAAGTGCTCACTGAAACATTAAGAAGTTTAGAAATCCTTCTGAAAACAATTCCATCAGGGTGTTTTGCAACAATAGGTTGTGAAGGTGTTTAGAAAGCTCTTTGATTGTACCTATCATGAGATTTTTCTTTTGTGACACTTTGGCAATGAGATGCCTTTTTATAGATCATCAGTTGAGACTGATCCAGCTGATATTAATTTGCACTGACAAGGGGGAGGATTGCTTTCTAATTACTGATAGATTTCAGCTGGTTGTCTTGGCTTTCCATACCTTTTTGCATCTCCCTTTCTTACTTTTTTGTTCAATACTTTTTCCCTGTGTCATTCCATTTTATTGCACATAATTTAATTTCTTAACTTATTTGTTTTGGTTTCTTTGTATGTATGGATTGCATGAGTTGTCACTGACTTGTGGTTAAACAAATTCATGTCAATAGAACCTTTAGAAATATATTTACCTATAAAAATGGTGACGTGTTCAATACTTATTTTACCCGTTGTATATCTCCACAGGGCCCGTCCCTTTCACTGGAATCAATTGTGAGCAAATTGGACGACTGTTCTGTCCATCATAGGAGGCCGGACTTTCTATTAAAGAGACCGCTGAGAAAACAGGAGTTTTTCCTGTATGTAATCTTTTGACACTTGTCCCACCCCCTCTCTGTCCCCTCCAAGGCTGCAGGTGGATGGGCATCAATCAGGCTGCACTGATGGCAATAGTGAGCCTGCATTCATGGCAATTGTGGGTGCTGCATTCCTGGCAATGGTGGGTGCTGCATTCCTGGCAATGGTGGGTGCTGCATTCATGGCAATGGTGGGTGCTGCATTCCTGGCAATGGTAAGTGCTGCATTCATGGCAATAGTGGGTGCTGCATTCATTGAAATGGAGGGTGCTGCGTTCATGACAATGGTGGGTGCTGCATTCCTGGCAATGGTGGGTGCTGCATTCCTGGAAATGGTGGGTGCTGCATTCCTGGCAATGGTGGGTGCTGCATTCCTGGCAATACTTTTGCAAACTTACATTTACTTGAAAAACTATTAATAGTGGAAACATCCCCCTGAACTTTATTTTATGTCTCGAACTCCCAAAGCTCAAGGTGTGAAAAAATTATCTAAATTAAGAATGTTTTCAGAAATATAAGTGTTAATATTTTATTTTGTATCAATTAATATAATTGAAAGTAAATGAACAGAAGAGAAATCCAAATCAAATCCATATTTGGTGTGACCACCCTTTGCCCTCAAAACAGCATGAATTCTTAAATTCTTCTAGGCACACTTGCACACAGTCTTTTGAGGAACTCGGCAGGTAGGTTTTTCCAATTATCTTGGAGAACTAAGCACAGATCTTCTGTGGATGTAGACTGCCTCAAATCCATCTGTCTCTTCGTGTAACAGACTCAATGTTGAGATCAGGTCTCTGTGGAGGCCAAAGCATCACTTCCAGGAATCCTTGTTCTTCTTTACACTGAAGATATTTCTTAATGACATTGACAGAATGTCTCCTGACAGGGGGGGTTCGCGCTGATTGTTTATCAGCGCAGCCCCCCCTCGGATGCCCACACTAGACCACCAGGATGCCGCCCAGGACCACCAGGGAAGCACCTAACATGTGGATGGCCAGGTAAGTCCCCCATGGCCATCCACATGTATAAAAATATGCCTAACTTATGCCAATCAGTGCCCACAAATGGGCACTGACTGGCACCATCTTGGCACAAATTTGTTTTGTGATGCCCAGCAATGCCACCCACCAGAGTCATCAGTGGCACCCACCAGTGTCCATCATTGCCACCTATCAGTGCCCATCCGTGCCCATCCGTGACCACCTATCAGTGCCCTTCCGTGCCACCTATTAGTGCCACCCATAAGTACCCATCAGTGCCATCCATAAGTACTCATCAGTGCCGCATATGAGTGCCCATCAGTGCCGCATACCAGTGCCACCTATCAGTGCCCATCAGTGCCGCCTATCAGTGCCCATCAGTGCCACCTCATTGGTGCCACCTCATCGGTGCCCATCAGTGCTGCCTTATCAGTGCCCGTCAGTGCAGCCATATCAGTGCCCGTCATTGAAGAAGAAAACATACTTATTTACCCAAAAAAATTACAGAAACAAAGAAAAACATAGTTTTTTTCATAATTTTCGCTCTTTTTTTATTTGTTGTGCAAAAAATTTAAATCGCAGAGGCGATCAACCACCACCAAAAGAAAGCTCTATTTGTGGGAACAAAATGATAAAAAATTTGAAAGCTGAAAATTGGCTTGGGCAGGAAGGTGTATAAGTGCCTGGTATTGAAGTGGTTAAACCCAAAACCAAAAATGTAATATATTGCAGCTTATCAATCATTAGATGTGATGGCTGCATTCGTTTTTCTTTTTCCCCCCTCTGTTTTCACCTGGGGATCTCGTCAGTAACACACCTCCTGCATTAGAGTGCCTCAACTCTGGATGAAGGAGCATAGAGGGCACCTTTGGATAGCAGCATTATCAGTCTGGGGGGAGTGTAGTGTTAGATGTACTAGCAGATTTACATATATTAACAAATTAAAGTCAAACTCCAGCTTACACTGTAGTTACAGCAAACATTTTTTGGGGGGATAAAGGTTTCACCTGGTCATTGTAAACACCCCTTTCAGCAGTAAATGGTTCGTATCAACCCTCTAAATTGCTACATTTACAGAGGAGCATGTTCTGTTGAAAAACAACAGACTTACTGGCCATATCACCAGGTGAAAATAAAGGAAAGAAAGTCTAAAAAACGATTGCAACCATCACATCTAAGAATTAGTAAGCTGCAATATATTAAATGTTTGCTTTTGGGTTTAATACTTCTTTAATTTGCCGTGACTGCAGTGTTAGTTGATGTATATTACTGAATTGTTTTCCTATGATGATAAATGATATATGCCCTGTATTATGCAATTGGGGTTTGCTTACATTGGCACTTGCTTGAGGTTTTTTCACTCCTTTTTGTTTCTGAAGGTAGTTACCATAAACTTTAAATACAATACACTTTGACTGTTAAAAAATTACCTATATTGTATAAGGAGGCAAAAGCCAGGTTAACTACATGTCTCCATATAATTTTCAGTAAAACTAAGGTTTGCCCAATCAATCTCTACAAAATAACAATACTAAAAACAAAAATATCCATGTTCACTTTAAACTATTTTGTATTAAATTACTTTTTATACTGCTTTGTTTGCAACTGCAATTCTTATTGTACTTGAATTATATTGTACCTTGTATTGACTATTAATTGTTACTACAATGCTAGCAAATGAACCGGAAGTTGTGAATCTAAAAAAAAAAAACAAAAAAAAAACAATTAAGTAGATCAATACACCAAAGCTAGGTTATCACTGACATCTCAGTCATTAAATAGAATTAGGTACACATAAAACTTTCTATATCAAGATGCTTTTTAAGTTTATGTGCTTAATAAAGAAGCATAAAAGGTGTATAATGAAAGACAATATGAAAGCCGTAGAACCACTACAATGAAAGAAAAAAAATCAATGAGGCGGAAAAATGAGAGAACAAAGATTGGATTTCATAGCTAAATTATTCTGTTGGATTTCACATCTTGATATTATATTGAAATTTTATGTGCATACAAATTGTATTTCATGGCAGCATTACAGGGTAGCTTTTTCAGAGCTCTTCATAAGGAATTAGACATGCAAATCCCATTAACATTAATGGGTGTTGTGCACTTAATTCCCTTCAAACTGTGCTGACAATTTACACTAAATCTGCATGTAGTTAACACTTTATCACAAAACAGTCGGAAGTGTCAGCAAAGCATCTTGTAGGAAATCAGAATATTAAAAAAAGATCAATGGAATTTTGAGGTTTCGATTCTTTTGGAAAGAAATATAACAAGAAGTGACTTTGCGATATTTTTAAGGGGAAATTTGTATAAGTTCTTAAAGATGGACCATTCAAACAGCTTAATAGGTCCAAAGGAGTCCATACAATTCATCTCTTTATTTTATTTAATGCAATGAGTTCAAGGATGTAGGACCACCAATCAGAAGCAAATAATATTTCACCTGACTGATTTTTCCTATGCTTTTGTTTTAAAATGTTCAAGTTTTAATGTATTATTAAAAGGGGAAATGAATAAAAGTATTAATAAAAAAAGCAGCTTTGGCGGCAGTGCTAACCTTCACAGGTGTGCACGGCCTATTGCATTAGGGTGTGCATCTCAAACACATACACTATATTGTCAAAAGTATTGGGACACCTGCCTTTATACGCACACGAACTTTAATAGCATCCCAGTCTTATGCCTCGTACACACAAACGCGATTTCCGACAAGAAAAATTAGGTTTTTTTTTTCAGCAGGAAAACGGCTGAAACTTGTCTTGCATACACACGGTCACACTAATCTTGGACGAAATTCTGACCGTCAAGAACGTGTTGACGTACAACGCGTACGACGAGCCAAGATCAATGAAGTTCAATAGGCAGTTCGGCTCTTCTGCTTGATTCTGAGCATGCGTGGCTTTTTTCACGTCGTAATTGCATAGAGAGGACCACGATTCCCGATAGGAATTTTTCCTGTCACGAAAATTGAGATCCTGCTCTCAGACTTTTCTTGGCCGGAATTCTCACAGAAAAAGTGCGATGGAGCATACACACAGTCAGAATTTGAGACAAAAAGTAAACAATGCACTTTTCTCTTCGGGAATCGCGTTCGTGTGTACGAAGCATTAGTCTGTAGGGTTCAATACGGAGTTGCCCCACCCTTTGCAGCTATAACAGCTTCAGCTCCCAAGGGAAGGCTGTCCACAAGGTTTAGGAGTGTGTCTATGGGAATGTTTGACCATTTTTCCAGAAGCACATTTGTGAGGTCAGGCACTAATGTTTCGACGAGAAGGCTTGACTCGCAGTCACCGCTCTAATTCATCCCAAAGGTGTTCTTTCGGGTTGAGGTCAGGACTCTGTGCTGGCCAGTCAAGTTCCTCCACCCCAAACTCACTCATCTATGTCTTTATGGACCTTGATTTGTGCACTGGTGCGCAGTCATGTTGGAACAGGAAGGAGCCATCCCCAAACTGTTCCCACAAAGTTTGGAGCATGAAATTGTCCAAAATGTCTTGGTATTCTGACGCTTTAAGAGTTCCCTTCACTGAAACTAAGGGACCAAGCCCAACCTCTGAAAAACAACCCTACACCATAATCCCCCCTAAACCAACTGATTTGGTCCAGTGCACAAAGCAAGGTCCATAAGGATATGGATGAGTGAGTTTGGGGTGGAGGAACTTGACTGGCCTGCACAGAGTCCTAACCTCAACTGGATAGAACACATTTGGGATGAATTAGAGAGGAAACTATGAGCAAGGTCTTCTCATCCAACATCAGGGCCTGACCTCCCAAATGGAAGAATGGTCAAACATTCCCATAGACACACTCCTAAACCTTGTGGACAGCCTTCCCAGAAGAGTTGAAGCTGTTATAGCTGCAAAGGGGGGGGCAACTCAATATTGAACCCTACGGACTAAGACTGGAGTGCCATTAAAGTTCATATGCGTGTAAAAGTAAGCATCCCAATACTTTTGACAATATAGTGTATGTGTGTGTGCATGTGTATGTGCACATACGGTGTCAGTAGAGCAGTGGAGGATGTCAGTAGGGCAGAGATTGGTGTCAGTAGAGCAGTGACTGGTGTCAGTAGTTTCAATTTGTATTATTTTATTTTTTATAATTTTTTTACAATTTTATTTATTTATTTACAAATTGTTTAGGAGCCCCATTAGGGGGCTTTGGTAAAATATACAGGGTTTAAACAGGAGGAATCTGCACCACACAGGGTGATTAGGGTGGGCCCAGGCATAACTGGCATACCCTGTGCGCACGCCTGTGCTGACCTTTCATTTGGAGCTGCTCCCCAGAGTACGCCCAGCATCATTTAATCTGGAAGACTGAGGAAATGTAGATGGTCACCACACAACATTTACTCATAGTATAATAATGCAGAGAGTGCAACTGATGTAATCATTTTGGAACTGCTCTCTGCTAAATCAAAAGACCACCCAGATCTAATGGAACACAACACTGCTGCAGGAATTACACACCATAAATCCACTTGAAGGACAAATTACTCACCAGCACCCAATTCATTGGGGGTTATTTACAAAAGGCAAATCCACTTTGCACTGAAAGTGCACTTGGAAGTGCAGTTGCTGTAGATCTGAAGAGAAGATCTAAAATGAGGGGAAGCTCTCTCTGCTGATTTTATTTTCCAATCATGTACAAGCAAAAATACTGTTTTTTATTTTCCTTGCATGTCCCCCTTTTATCTACAGTGACTGCACTTCCAAGTGCACTTGCAGTGCACTTGTAGTGCAAAGTGGATTTGCCTTTAGTAAATAACCCCCATAGTGTTATCTGCAGCTTTGCGACTGTTTGGTTAGCCCTAGATGCTATAGCTGAAGCTTGAAATGGTCTGACGTTGAAAAAAACTGTTACACCTGGCCTGGTCTGGCTACTGATCTGAAAGCTGGATAATTAATAGGTTTGACTTACTAAAGTAGTAGAATGTGTTCATTTTGAATAGTGCATGCTTACAGATCTTAGTAAATAAGGCAATAGGGTTGATTTACCAAAGCAGTAGAATCTGTCCAGTTTGCAATGTAAATTTTAGTAAATATGGTGTTCCCTTGAAATACCAAATTATACACAAAGGGAAGTTATAAAAAGCTATTTTTTTCTTAGCACATTATTGGTTGGCAGAAGGGAACACCACTTCACATTACCTACAGTGTTGTAATAAGATCAGTGAACACTGACTTTCCTAAGTTCCTTTAATAGATCCAAAGGTGTAAAAAAGGTATGTATGTCCAATTATTTCTCTATCTTTAAAAAAAAAAAAACATCTCTGTCTGGGCTGACCGTCCAGTTGTTTGAGTGCTCTGTACATTTCCAAACCTTCACATTTTACCTCTTCAGTCATAGTTCCAGTACCTAAGACTGCCTTTTGTGAACTGTAGAGAAATCTGTTATACTTTACAATGAGTAGATCCAGAGTTTTACGCACATGAATAAGAAAAAATGGAATAGCCTACATTATCCAAGAAGCTGAATAGAAAACTTCTGTATGTGGAGCTGATTTTTTTTTCACTTTAATATTTAATTTTGTTCAGAAAATACATTCAATATGACAGCCTTGGTCTGACCTTCTAAATAAAAGAAATGCATTGCAGTATAATTAGTAAAATTAACTTTGCTTAGTTGCTTTTCTTTTGCATTCAAAAAAATTACTGGCCTGGGTAGCAATTAAGTGACCTAAGATGTCAGATCATAAAAATGTGTTACACATACCTTTGTATGGAATGACAAGCAGTATTGATGCAGACTCAAATCTCTTGTTGCTTTCACTTTTAGAATTCTAAAATTGAATAATTACATTGATTTCTAAAATGCTCAGACAATTGTTGCAATTATTACTACAATTTTTGTAGTATATAATTCATACAATGTTTCGAGGTTTAAAAATACAAAGTTTCAAAACAGTTTTGCAGTCAATTTTGTTTTAATTGTTAAAATCTTTGTCAATTTGCGAATGACTATTTGATAGCTGTTCATTGAAAAGTACATAATGATGTTTTTTTGTATGGCGTGTGTGTATATATATATATATATATATGCACTGTATATATATATATATATATATATATATATATATATACATACATACATACATACACTATTGTGCAAAAGTGTAAAACAATGCTGCAAATTAAAAATGTTTTCAGAAACAGAAGTGTTAATGGTTCCATTTTATCAGCTAACAAAATGGAAAGTAATTGAATAGAAGAGAAATCCAAATCAATATTTGGTGTGGCCAGCCTTTGCCTTCAAAAGAGCATCAGTTCTTCTATGCACACTTGCAGGCAGTTTTTGAAGGAATTCGGCTAGTAGGTTGTTCTAAAATTCTTGGGGAACTAACTACAGATCTTCTATGGATGTAGGCTGCCTCAAATCCTTCGGTCTCTTCATGTAATCCCAGACAGACTCGATGATGTTTAGATCAGGGCTCTGTGGGGGCCAAACCATCACTCTTAGGACTCCTTGTTCTTCTTTACACTGAAGATAGTTCCTAATGACATTTGCTGTAATAACAAAAGAACAAATCTTCTGGACAGCAGCACTCCAATAAAAGCCTTTATTTTGTAAAAAATACAAATAACACACGGCAAGTCACAAAACTCTGGTCAAAGCTGACGCGTTTCACACTGTCTTAGTGTTTAATCATAGCTGCCTAATGCACAAATGATTCCCATAATATAACCCAAAAGAAAGGGTCACATGACCCAACCACAGATTGTGGGTAATTAAGTGTTAATTAAATCCTAGGTGAATGCTGATTAACCAGTGGCCAAGGGATAAGTGTTATAAAATGTGTAGTGTTAATCAACTAACCACTGTGAAAATGATATACAGTATCCCTGAAAGGGTTGTGCAGCAAAAATAGATGAGAGAATAAAAAATTTGTGAAAAAGTTCTGTAATGGGTATAAAAAAGCAAGGAATGTGTAGAATAAAATAAATGTGAATATATGAAACAAAATAGATAAACAAACATAAATTATGTACATAATAAATGTATGATATACTAGTATGAATGCATGAACAAATATGTGTATAGCGTACAGATAATTAAACCGTGCAAATAATTATTTATTTATTTGTTTGTCTAAAGTGTCATAATATAGTGTGAATAAAAAATTAACCATAAAAGATTGATATATATGAGTGACCGACCAACAACCCTATAATGTGAAATTGCACTTGTGTACACTACAGTGATTGCCAGAATATGGCCGCCTTTTTGAAAGATCGTGCAGGGAATAACTTCAAAGTAATAATACAATTTAAATTGAATTTAAATAATGAGTTATTATATCCCATAAAACATTAGTGTAAGGAAAAGGAGAACACAAAAGGGGGAGCGGAGGAGGAGAAACGGAGGTGATAATATATCAATGGTAGAATCATGTAATGTGCATAGATGGTGAATAATACTAAGATGGACAAAAAAAAGGAAGAAGGGGCCAATAGCCGCGTATCATGGATAAATGAATCCTATAGAAAAAACTTCCTTTGTGTTGTTAATCTTTAATAACTGTGTGTCTGTCCTATGTTTGATGGATAAATGATAGTAAATAGCTCAAATGGAGGAATGTGTATATGCATATAATGAAATAATTGTTATAGGGGGCGCTATATAAATTGATGTGACTATACACCATATATAATCTCAACTGGAATCCTAGTATATATAGCACATGTGCTAAAAATAATTAATAATATATAATAAATGTATTAGGTAAATCAATACTGAAATCCAAACCACAATCATTAATATAATATATGCAAAAAGTCCCAATACAGTGATTCAAAATTAACATTGAAAGTCCATATCCAACATAAACTCCTGCTTGCTGTCGTGATATATCTTGAAAGAATAAAGTGAATAAATTGTTCGACCATCAAACATGCCCATTCAATGTCTCAAAGTAAGCTTGAAGTGTGGTATGAAATTGATCCTCCACCAATAGCAAAGAAACATACCCAATGTGCTTGTTTATAGATTCTGCTTACCAGAACGATATGACCACTTTAGTCAAAAAGTAGGTCAGTAGCGCTTATGCAGGTTTGTGCCTGCTCACATGTATATGATTTGGAGACGTACACCCTTCCTCCTCAGACGTGCCGGTAGGATCATATGAAAAAATGATGAAAGTTGCCCATAGCGTAAAACCATTTATTGATATAAAACAAATAAAAATAGAAAGCCAAAGGCTTACTCACATTTAAAAGTGCCTATATCCCGGCACTGGGGCTGCTGGCTTGTCAAATTAGATATTGTGGCGCTGGAGCTTCTCCCATATGTCCGCCTCCATGTGCGGCGTGCGTTCCACCTTCTAACTTCCGGCAACCATCCAGTCCGGATATGGCGTACAAACGTGACCAGGTACCGCCTCGACGTACGTTTCGTTGTGAACGTCCTCAGGAAGCGTACCTGGTCACCGAGGTCACGTTTTTTTAAAGCTAAAATCCCGGGAAAATTTGAATGCACAGCCGCAGTCTCGGTATATATTCATACAATATTATTTCTAGATGATAACACAATATTTACCCTAATAACACTCGCGTGTTTACCTATCGGGTAGTTAGATGTTATTAATATATACTCATTGGGATATGTTAACATTACGACAATGTTGAATATTGCTGCTAAGCACATATACCACATGGACAATGATTTCAGTGTAATTTGTTAGTACCCTATCATGACCCCTAGTGGTTACATTCTAAAAAACACATACCATATACAATCCCATTAACAATTCTAGATAAGATGTTAAAAAAGAGAAAAGAAAAAGATAGGAAAATAGGGATTTTATTTTTCATTAAGAACTAGTTTTTATTGGCTGTATGAACACAAAATTATTTTCTTAGAGGCCAAAAAGTCTCTCACCTCCCATATTTACGGGAAAGACCAATTCCCTTAGGGTTAATGTAAAATAATGGAGGAAAATAATTTATTTATTACCAACAGTACATCCTAGTAGGGATAGCTAATTATTAGAAAGGAAACAGTTAAGATCTATTTCAATATTCATTCCCAGCGGCTGCATAGTTTTTAATTTATACAGCCACTTGGTTTCATTTTTGGAGATCTCACGGGTCATATGAGTACCCCTCCAATGTTTGGATATTTTATCAATACCATAAAAAGTGCACAATGATGGATCACTGTTGTGAAACCTTTTAAAGTGTCTGGAGACACTATGGTTAGGAAAACCATTTTTAATGTTTTTTAAATGTTCATTAATCCTGGTTTTCAAATTCCTGGTAGTGCGGCCTACGTACTGGAGAGAACATGGGCACTCCAGCACATAGGTCACATGATCAGAATTACAAGTCATAAATGATTTTATCTTGAAACTTTCACCAGTGACTTTAGATTGGAAATCTTTTTGGAGGCCCCTGGTTTTCTAGTTGTTCTACATGCTTTACATCTTGTGCAGAAGTGGAAACCAACACTATCTAAAAAAGTAGAAGGTTTCTTTGGGGGATCCGGTACATTTTTTGCTATTTTATTTCTGAGTCCTGGGGCTCTTCTATAGATAAATTTTGGCCTTGCTGGAATGGTAGACTTTAAATCAGGGTCACTAAGTAATATTGGCCAATGCTTCTTTATGATGGCTTCAACTTGTTTATACTGTCTGTGAAACCCAGTAATAAAGGCCACTTCTCCTTTGTACTCCAGTTTAGGCTTAGTGGTCAGGAGGGATTTTCTATCCATCAAAGACACCTGGGACAACGCCTGAGTAAGTGTCCCCAATGGATACCCCTTCTCCAAAAACCTCTCCTTAAGTACCTCAGCTTGAATTTGAAAGTCATGATCATTAGCACAGTTGCGTCGGAGCCTCATAAATTGTCCCTTAGGGACCGCCCCTATCCACTGTGGATGATGACAACTCTGGGTGGGTACAAATCCGTTTCTATCGGTTGCCTTGAAATATGTTTTTGTTTCAAAAATCCCATGGTTTTTTGTAATGGTTAGGTCCAAATAGTTCACACCAGTGGTACTGCACTCAGCAGTGAACTTTAGACCATACCCATTATTGTTCATAGACTCTACAAAAGATGTCAAACTAGCCATACTCCCTTCCCAGAGCATGATAATATCATCTATATATCTTTTATAAAAGATCAAAGACTTGTTTTGATCTTTGTAAATATTTTCTTGTTCCCACTTATTGAGCACCACATTAGCCACACTGGGGGCGTAGCATGCCCCCATTGCCACGCCCCCAGTCTGGTTGTAGAACTCATTTATGGCCCAGAAGAAGTTAATGCTCATGGCCAACTCAAGGCCTCTTACAAGAAAATGTATCTGGGTTTTTTTGAGCTTAGATTCCCTCATGAGCGCCCACTTAAGGGATATTAGGGCATCTTTATGTTTAATGTTAGTATACAGGGACTCGATGTCTACTGTAACCATGATGGTTGAGTCATTAGCTGTAATTTATTCTAAGGATACCATGAGATCTTTGCTATCTTTTAAATATGAGGGGCTCTGTGATACTAAGGGTTTGAAAAACCCATCAAGGTATTCACCTAATCGCGAAAATAGGGAATCTATTAGGCTTGTGCAATTCGTTTCGTAACGAATTGAAATTCGTCCGAATTTAGCAACTTTCGGACATTCGGAAGCATTCGAATTTCCGAACAAAGCAATTACGAATAAGACCGAATCCGAAATAAATTATACCGCAAATAGCGAATGCCCGAATGTCTTCGGCATAATTCGTTATGAAAAAGTTACGAATGTACGAATCCATACGAAGCACAATAACACTCACTCTGCTCTGCTCTCTGCTTCTCCCACACCGTGCTGAACTCCCTCTCAAAATGGTGTACAGGGGCGGAGGTTATAGCCGCATGTAAAAAACGAAAGTAAAATACGAGATTTCGAATCCATTCGAAGCACAATAACACTCTGCTCTGCTCTCTGCTTCTCCCTCACCGTGCTGAACCCTCTCAAAATGGTGTACAGGGGCAGAGGCTATAGCCGCATGTAAAAAACGAAAGTAAAATACGAGATTTCGAATCGTTACAAATAACCGCAATGTATTTAGAAAAGTACAAATCCATTCGAAGCACATTAGGCATAATAGGCAGCGTCGTTGTGAGAGAGACACGGAAAATTACGAATCAACGAACCCAAAAAAAGTTACGAAAGTAGGAGTTGTGTCCAGAATCAACGAAAAACAACGTACTCTACCGAAAGTACGAACCCAAAAAAAGTTACGAAAGTAGGAGTTGTGTCCAGAATCAACGAAAAACAACGTACTCTACCGAAAGTACGAATTATAAAGCAACAAAAAATTCAACGAAAAATGTCGCTTGCAAAAATACGAATGAGTCCGAACACGAAAAATCCCGTCTAGCAAAATTACGAATGATTACGAATCAACAGGACCGGAAAGAAACGAACCGAAACGGAACGAATTTTTCCGTTGTGCACAAGTCTAGAATCTATCCCACTAATTATGGGTCTGCCTGGTGGGCATTCTTTGTCCTTATGAATTTTCGGTACTATATAGAGAACCGTAATTTTGGGAGCTTGTATTTGAATATAATTTGCCTCTTTTTGATTTAGTAGAGATTTTTTAAGGCCCTCCTCCACCCAGATTTTTAATTCTTCTTTTAGTTTTAATGTAGGATCCCCCTTTAATTTTTTATAGGTCGCTGCGTCATTGAGAAGTCTAGTTATTTCTTGGTAGTAATACTCTAGAGTCATTACCACCAAACCCCCCCCCCCTTTGTCCGCTGGTCTTACCACTATTTGTTTATTTTCCTCTCTTGATTTTATGCCTTCCCAGATGGCCTGATTAGATGCATGTTTTTTGATTTCCAATTCCCTAGTTTCATCTTGCACCATTGTTCTAAAAACTTCGATATGGTGATTTTTCCCCTTCCCAGGATTGAATACTGAGTTGTTTTTTAGACTACTATGTAAATATTGCTGGTTTATATTAACCTCACCCATGATAGGTGCTTGTTTAGCGTAATATTTTTTGATATTTAATTTGCGGACATATTTTTCAATATCTACAAATAATTCAAATTTGTCTACATTTTTATCAGGTGCAAATTTTAATCCTTGATTTAACACTGCCAATTCTTGATCAGTGAATAAGGCACCTGCTAGATTGTATATCCCCTGATTTACCTGTTCCTTTTTCTTTCTCTTTCCTCCTCGTCGCCCTCTTTTTCTATATGGTCTTTGGGGACCTGCGGGGCATTGGATGGAATACGATAAGGCTCCTTCCAATCCCTCCATCCCCCCCCCGTGTAGGGGTTTGGATAGGGACCCGGTCTACCTCTAAAGTTTCCCCTAAAGGCTCCCCGTGGGGGTCTAGGTGGATAGTAGTTCCTATTTTTGTTCGTAATAACTGTATTCTGCCCCTCTATTGTCCAGTGGTGCAAACCGGTTATAGGTATGTACTGGATGGGCTGGGGGATAGGGATAAGGACTAGGTTGATGATAGTAGTTATTTTTTGGATTATTGGGTATTTTGGTCGTTTTTTTAGGGGTACTGGAGACTTTAGATGGTTTGCTCTGTGGCGCTACTACAATAGGAACCTCAGACTCTCTCTCCGATGATGATTCTAATGGGGAGGGAGGATGAGATAGTATCTTGCCACTTATACACCTTATTTTCTTCGAAATCTTTAACCACTTCGCGCCCGGGCAATGCTCAAAAGACGTCTGCATTGCGGCGCCGAAGTGCTGACTGGACGTCCATGGACGTCCTCCTCTTTCCCCCCCCCCCGCGCGCCCCCGCGAGCGCGCATCGGGGAAAATCTGTGTTGGCCGTGTCCCTTGGACACAGCCAATCACAGATCGTGCTGAATGGCCAATCACAGAGGCCATTCAGCACTCGATCTCACTATCCAATGAGAGATGATCTCAAATGTAAACATATGAGATCATCTCTCATTGCCGGCTTTCTCTCCTCACACAGAGACAGCGTGTGAGGAGAGAGAGAGATCTGTGCTGCAGCTTGTAATAGTGAGTGATAAAATACACACACACACAAGTAAAAAACAGTGCCCACAGTCCCTGCCAGTGCCATCTGCTACCAGTGCCACCTGCCAGGGCCATCTTCCACCTGCCAGGGCCATCTGCCAGGGCCATCTGCCAGGGCCATCTGCCAGTGCCATCTGCTGCCAGTGCCACCTGCCAGTGCCATCTGCTGCCAGTGCCACCTGCCAGTGCCATCTGCCACCGCCATCTGCCACCGCCATCTGCCACCAGTCCCATCTGCCACCAGTCCCATCTGCCACCAGTGACACCAGTCAGTGCCATCTGTGCCACCTGCCAGTGCCACCTGCCAGTGCCATCTGTGCCACCTGCCAGTGCCATCTGTGCCACCAGTCCCATCTGCCACCAGTCAGTGCCATCTGTGCCACCTGCCAGTGCCACCTGCCAGTGCCATCTGTGCCACCTGCCAGTGCCATCTGTGCCACCAGTCCCATCTGCCACCAGTCCCATCTGCCACCAGTCCCAACTGCCAGTGCCACCTGCCAGTGCCATCTGCCATCAGTGCCACCTGTCAGTGCCATCTCATCAAATGGCTAAAAGAGTATTCTCAGCCGAGGAGGCGTATGAAATTCTTGCGGCCGACGGGAGCA
This sequence comes from Rana muscosa, assembly GCA_029206835.1. NCBI lineage: Eukaryota > Metazoa > Chordata > Amphibia > Anura > Ranidae > Rana > Rana muscosa. The sequence continues at coordinate 728,231,437 of CM055118.1, forward strand.
ACGGGGAGCGCTCCGATTCGGAGTCCTCCGCATATTCAGATGAGTCTGACGTGGACTACGAGCCTGTCATAAGCAGTGGATCAGTGACGGAGGAGACGGCAGAGGAGGAGGAGGAAGAAGAAGAAGAAGAGGAGGAGGGCCGCCCGCCAGACGAAGGCGTTCTGCTGAGGAGGCAGTGCCATCCACCAGCACCGCAGTGCCATCCACCAGCACCGCAGTACCTCGAGAAGCAAGGCCACGTACCAGTGGGGTGTCACCTCAGCCCCAAAGGGTTAGATCCCATGCCAGCCTTCCCTATTCCCTTCAGTACCCTTTGTGGCTTCCTCCAAATTCAGGAGAAGCCAACATTCCCCCTTTCACTGCCCAGCCAGGAGTCCAGGTGGATACAGAAAACTTTTCCCCAATAGATTTTTTTAATTTAATTTTTACTAACGACATGCTGGCAACAAGTGTGGCCCAGTGCAACTTATATGCCCAACAGTTTATAACCAGCAACCCAACGTCCTCTTATGCCCGTCCCTACGTGTGGAAAGCCCTTACAGTGGAGGAGTTTAGGATTTTTTTGGGCCTCACATTCTGCATAGGACTAAATGGAAAAAATCAATTACGTTCATATTGGTCATCCCGCCCCATATATCACATGCCCATCTTTTCCTCAGTAATGCCCAGGTCCAGATATCTAATGATTATGAGATTCCTACACTTCAATGATAATACCCAGTGCCCTCCCCGAAATGACCCAAATTTTGATAAACTTTATAAAATTCGGCCGCTACTAAATTATTTTTCTGAAACCTTCCCCCAGTTGTTTACCCCAGACAAACACATATGCATAGATGAGTCCCTTATCAAATTTTCTGGCAGGCTGGGCATAAAACAATTTATACCCAGCAAAAGGGTCCGCTATGGGGTGAAGCTCTATAAATTGTGCGACAGAGAAACTGGGTATGTGTATGGCTTCATCATATATGAAGGGAAGGACTCCGAACTGAACCCCCCTAATTGCCCAATCTACATTGGAACCAGTGGGAAAGTAGTTTGGGAACTCATAAACCCACTCCTAGAGAAAGGATACCACTTGTATGTGGACAATTTTTATACCAGTTTGCCCCTGTTCCGAAATTTGCACAGAATGAAGACTCCAGCATGCGGCACCGTACGGACGAACCGGAAGGGCTTTCCTCAAAGCCTGGTCACCAAAAAATTGAGAAGAGGGGAGACGGCGAGTTTGCGTAATGAGGAGATTTTGGCTGTGAAGTGGAGGGACAGAAGAGACGTGTACTTGCTTTCTTCCATCCACAACAATGAATTTGTTGAAGTCACCAGGAGGAATGGCCGAATCCAAAAACCCAAATGCATCTACGATTACAATAAGTTCATGGGGGGTGTCGACTTCAAGGACCAGATGCTCGAACCCTACCTTTCCACAAGAAGATCATACCAGTGGTATAAGAAAGTTTCAATTTATTTGTTCAATTTGGCCATGTACAACTCATATGTAATATATCGAAAATCCACTAGAAGACCCAAATCCTTCCTTTTCTTCCAGGAGGAAATCACCACTGCCCTTTTATACCCGAACAGCCCACCAGTAAACATTAGATCCGATGTCGTTAGCCGTCTCTCCGAGCGCCACTTCCCAGATAAAATCCCTCCCAGACCAACAGGCCAAAAACGCCAGAAAAAATGCCGGGTGTGCTCCAAAAGAGGAGAGAGAAGAGACACCATTTATCATTGTGCCCAATGTCCTTCAGAACCAGGCCTCTGCATAGGCAACTGCTTCCGCCATTACCATACCAAAATAAATTATTAGTTCACTTCCTGCCATTTATGTTCACACCCCTTATGCCTCTGCTTTCTCTGTAACTGACCCTGGACTGTTATTTGACCACGCTTCTGCCTAACGATTCTGTTTATACCTCTGCCTGATCTGGAACTGACCCTGGACTGTTATTTGACCACGCTTCTGCCTAACGATTCTGTTTATACCTCTGCCTGATCTGGAACTGACCTGGACTGTTATTTGACCACGCTTCTGCCTAACGATTCTGTACATACCTCTGCCTGATCTGGAACTGACCCTGGACTGTTTGACCATGCTTTTTGCCTGCCTCTTGGACTGATCTTGTACCCTGCCAGTGGACTAGTGGGATTCATAACACAGGGGTCTCACATATGTGAGGGGCTCCAGAATTGTTTTTCTGGATGAAGAAAACAATTGTTTTTGTTTTTCTCATTCCCAGATTAGGGTCTGGAGACTCGGAGGCTTCAAAGAGATTTGGGTGGGAGAAGCCTCTACCCCTGTCCCCATTCAGTCCTGAACGAGGCCCTACTTCTGCCAACTGCCTGTAGGACCTATGCCATCATGCCTCTGCCTGTCGGATGAACTGACCACACCGCTTTTGCTGACCAAGTCCCTGCCTCTTGCCTGGACCAGCGCTGTCCTCCTGTGGAAAACTGCGCTACTAAAACCACAGGTAATCTTTTGTTTACCATTTGCTCAGCAGAATGTATTTTGGGGTGTAATTCTTGGTATGTTCATGCTATGTGTCCCTAGAACACCTGATGGTGTACCTTGCATGTTGGGCCTCTGTATGTGGCCAGGTTGTATAAAAGTCTCACACATTTGGTATCGCCATACTCAGGAGGAGTAGCAGAATGTATTTTGGGGTGTAATTTTTGCTATGTACATGCTATGTGTTGGCAATATCTTATAAATGGACAACTTTGCGTAAAAAAAATGTGTTTTCATTTTTTTCCCGCAAATTCCAAAAACTTCAGGAAAAAAATGAACCGTTCAAAAGACTCATTATGCCTCATAGATTATACGTTGGGGTGTTAGCTTTCCAAAATGGGGTCACTTTGTGGGCGTTTCCATTGTCCTGGTGCTCCAGGGCCTTCAAAAGTGTAATAGGTGGTTGAGAAATGAGATGTGTAATTTATGCTCCTAGAATGCCTGAAGGTGCCATTTCAATATTGGGCCTCTGTATGTGGTATAAAAGTCTCACACATTTGGTATCGCCATACTCAGGAGGAGTAGCAAAATGTATTTTGAGGTGTCATTTTTGCTATGTACATGCTATGTGTTGGCAATATCTTATAAATGGACAACTTTGCGTAAAAAAATTGCGTTTTCATTTTTTTCCCGCAATTTCCAAAAACTTCAGGAAAAAAATGAACCGTTCAACAGACTCATTATGCCTCATAGATTATACGTTGGGGTGTTAGCTTTCCAAAATGGGGTCACTTTGTGGGCGTTTCCATTGTCCTGGTGCTCCAGGGCCTTCAAAAGTGTAATAGGTGGTTGAGAAATGAGATGTGTAATTTATGCTCCTAGAATGCCTGAAGGTGCCATTTCAATATTGGGCCTCTGTATGTGGGCAGGCTGTATAAAAGTCTCACACATTTGGTATCGCCATACTCAGGAGGAGTAGCAGAATGTATTTTGGGGTATCATTTTTGCTATGTACATGCTATGTGTTGGCAATATCTTATAAATGGACAACTTTGCGTAAAAAAATTGCGTTTTCATTTTTTTCCCGCATTTTCCAAAAACTTCAGGAAAAAAATGAACAGTTCAAAAGACTCATTATGCCTCATAGATTATACGTTGGGGTGTTAGCTTTACAAAATGGGGTCACTTTGTGGGCGTTTCCATTGTCCTGGTGCTCCAGAGCCTTCAAAAGTGTAATAGGTGGTTGAGAAATGAGAAGTGTAATTTATGCTCCTAGAATGCCTGAAGGTGCCATTTCAATATTGGGCCTCTGTATGTGGGCAGGCTGTATAAAAGTCTCACACATTTGGTATCGCCATACTCAGGAGGAGTAGCAGAATGTATTTTGAGGTGTCATTTTTGCTATGTACATGCTATGTGTTGGCAATATCTTATAAATGGACAACTTTGCGTAAAAAAATTGCGTTTTCATTTTTTTCCCACAATTTCCAAAAAATTCAGGAAAAAAATGAACCGTTCAAAAGACCCATTATGCCTCATACATTATACGTTGGGGTGTTAGCTTTCCAAAATGGGGTCACTTTGTGGGCGTTTCCATTGTCCTAGTGCTCCAGGGCCTTCAAAAATGTAATAGGTGGTTGAGAAATGAGATGTGTAATTTATGCTCCTAGAATGCCTGAAGGTGCTATTTCAATATTGGGCCTCTGTATGTGGGCAGGCTGTATAAAAGTCTCACACATTTGGTATTGCCATACTCAGGAGGAGTAGCAGAATGTATTTTGGAGCGTCATTTGTGGTATACACATGCCATGTGAGAGAAATAACCTATTATAATGACAATTTTGTGGAAAAAATAAAAAAATAAAAAAAAATCTTCATTTTGCAAAGAATTGTGGGAAAAAATTACAACATCAAAAACCTCACAATGCATCTTACTAAATACCTTGGAATGTCTAATTTAAAAAAAGGGGTCATTTGGGGGGTATTTGTGCTTTGCTGGCTTGTTCGGGTCGTAAGAAATGAGATAGGCCACCAGTACATTAGGTGTGATCAATTGTTTATGATCCGCACCACAGCTTGTAGACTCTATAACTTTCACAAAGACCAAATAATATCCACTAATTTGGGTTATTTTTACCAAAGATATGTAGCAGTATAAATTGTGGCTAAATTTTATAAAGAAAAATTAATAATTTGCAAAATTTTATCACATAAACTAAAAAAAAGCGTTTTTTTTTCAAAATTTTCCGTGTTTTTTTATTTATAGCGCAAAAAATAAAAAACCCAGAGGTGATCAAATACCACCAAAAGAAAGCTCTATTTGTATGAAAAAAAGGACAAAAAAATCATTAGGTTACAGTATTACATGACTGAGTAATTGTCATTCAAAGTGTGAGAGCACTGAAAGCTGAAAATTGGTCCGGGCACGAAGGGGATTTAGTGCCCAGTTGTCAAGTGGTTAATATCCCTTTGATATTTTTTTTATTTTTAATTTTTAATTTCCCCGTCATATTTTAATAAATGGTTTTGTAAATTTGTTGATTTTTCTACATATTCATTGTTGGATTTGAATGGCTCCATCCTTTCTTTGAGGTCAACAATCTTGGCCTCCAAAATTTTATTTTTATTTTTCCGTCTTCTAATCATAAGTTGCATGAGCTTCTGCTCACATGCATTAAAAAATTGGTACCATTTGTCCAACAATTGAAGGTCTTCAATCCCATCATTGGGACTGATGTCCCACCTTAACCTTCTGGGAGTAAGGTTTTTTCCAATGTACATTTCAAAAGAGGCTATGTCCCACCATAGACTGATTTGTTTCTCCATATCAAACTGTAGCTGTTTAAAGCCCCTTTCAAGATCTAAATTGGGACTGGGGGCTTGTTGAAAAATTTCTTCTATATTGACGTGTCGTTCCTTCATAAAGTTGAACACATCCATGGCTGCGTGAGTAATTTAAAGATCAATCTACAAATTTTTGATATTTAAATAAACAGTGGTGAAAGTGGACTCCGCGCCAAACAATTGAGTGAACTATCTATACAATGAATAATACCTACTCAAATAATTGTCTACTAAAAAATAAATTTATTAATAGAAATAAGCTGCTCCCCTGTGAAGTGTGGACTCCCAGTGATGAAATAATTGTTATAGGGGGCGCTATATAAATTGATGTGACTATACACCATATATAATCCCAACTGGGATCCTAGTATATATAGTAGGCTTGTGCAATTCGTTTCGTAACGAATTGAAATTCGTCCGAATTTAGCAACTTTCGGACATTCGGAAGCATTCGAATTTCCGAACAAAGCAATTACGAATAAGACCGAATCCGAAATAAATTATACCGCAAATAGCGAATGCCCGAATGTCTTCGGCATAATTCGTTATGAAAAAGTTACGAATGTACGAATCCATACGAAGCACAATAACACTCACTCTGCTCTGCTCTCTGCTTCTCCCACACCGTGCTGAACTCCCTCTCAAAATGGTGTACAGGGGCGGAGGTTATAGCCGCATGTAAAAAACGAAAGTAAAATACGAGATTTCGAATCCATTCGAAGCACAATAACACTCTGCTCTGCTCTCTGCTTCTCCCTCACCGTGCTGAACCCTCTCAAAATGGTGTACAGGGGCAGAGGCTATAGCCGCATGTAAAAAACGAAAGTAAAATACGAGATTTCGAATCGTTACAAATAACCGCAATGTATTTAGAAAAGTACAAATCCATTCGAAGCACATTAGGCATAATAGGCAGCGTCGTTGTGAGAGAGACACGGAAAATTACGAATCAACGAACCCAAAAAAAGTTACGAAAGTAGGAGTTGTGTCCAGAATCAACGAAAAACAACGTACTCTACCGAAAGTACGAACCCAAAAAAAGTTACGAAAGTAGGAGTTGTGTCCAGAATCAACGAAAAACAACGTACTCTACCGAAAGTACGAATTATAAAGCAACAAAAAATTCAACGAAAAATGTCGCTTGCAAAAATACGAATGAGTCCGAACACGAAAAATCCCGTCTAGCAAAATTACGAATGATTACGAATCAACAGGACCGGAAAGAAACGAACCGAAACGGAACGAATTTTTCCGTTGTGCACAAGTCTAATATATAGCACACTATATGCATATAATGCATATAATGAATGAATTATATGCATATATAAACTAACTATAGAGAAGTACTTACCTATCCTGCTGAATGATCCCATTTATCAGGAGATACTTTCCATGGGAATCAAATCAGTGTCACGAAGAGCCCCCACTCTAGGGAGTCATGTCTCACTGAGTCTCTTCACTAGTAAATCATCAGCGGCCAATTGGCTGCATTTCCAGGGCACATTTAGGTGTGTTATTAACCATTGTAATTATTGTAAGCATATCAAAACAGGTCAGGTGGTGCAGTCCAGCACCAACTATAGAACCTTTGATATCAAACAATTCATAAATTGCAATACCAAGTTCCTTGTGTATGTCATCAAATGTGAGTCATGCAACATCCAGTATGTCGGGCGTACCACACGCCGACTAAAGGATAGGTTGTACGACCACTTGTTTGACATACAGAAGGACAGGAACATAAATGTTGCCAGGCATTGGGTTTCTGTACATCACAAAAATACATCATGTCTTTCCTTCCAGGGAATTGAAAAAATCAATACCCCAATTAGAGGGGGTGACAGGTTCAGGATACTGTGCAGGCGAGAAGTCTTTTGGATCTTTTCGTTAGAGACGACAATACCGGCTGGATTAAACTTTGAGTTGGATGTATCCCATTATTATGACTAGTCTCTTTTTCCTGTACAGCATCCTGGAAGTTGTTCACCTTCAAGTTTCTAGAATCTTGCTGTGATTTCAACGGCATTGTTCACATGTTTTTGTGGAGTTCTCTTCAGTTCACATGCAGAATATGCAACCTTGAACTTGCTGCTATATAGGAGCTTCCGCCATTATATATGCCCCAATGTTTTAGGGATGTCTTAGGACAATTTTAAATATATTTTCAACAATATTGCATTCTCACCGGAGGTTGCTCCGGCTATGATGCATATACTATTTACATAAAATTGTCCATTAAGAATCAATAAAAGAGTTCTATTGTTCATGAGTTCTTCTTTCTTCCTTTCTTTTTTACAGTTTGCGAATCTTTAGTGATTCTCAAGGAACAGAATAGATCTACTCATTCTTTGCACATATTATCCATCAGTATGAAGTTGACCATATCATGTTATTATGTCATATGATCGAGTTCCATTTAATATAGATGCTTTTATATATAAATAACTGTTTTTTGTTTTAGAAGATTTGTTTTATGGGATTTATAGCTGTTGTGAACCTGTATATACATGTATCCATGTTATTTTAGTATCAATATTGGTCACAATTTGCGCCATTAGACAATTTTATCTAATGTAGTTCAAGACTCATATGATCATATAGGAAGTTGTATCTACATGTGTTTTTGTATTGGGCCAACTGACGAATATTTCACAGGGATTTAAATGTGATATGTCCATGTGATTTAATGCATTGTCGTGGTAGCTTCCACGTGGTTATACCAGCTTGATTTTACTGTGATTTATCCCAAAATTTATCTTAGATAGTCAGATATTCCCACACACCACCGATTCAATTTGGTTGTATTTAGCTTTCAAATTGTATATCTTTTTCTTTGTTTTTAGATTTGCAATATCCCATTGGCTGCGGGTGGTAACACACACATTGTAATAGATATATACATGTATATTCAGATACATTCATTCATTATATGCATATACACATTCCTTCATTTGAGCTATTTACTATCATTTATCCATCAAACATAGGGCAGACACACAGTTATTAAAGATTAACAACACAAAGGAAGTTTTTTCTATAGGATCCATTTATCCATGATACGCGGCTATTGGCCCCTTCTTCCTTTTTTTTGTCCATCTTAGTATTATTCACCATCTATGCACATTACATGATTCTACCATTGATATATTATCACCTCCGTTTCTCCTCCTCCGCTCCCCCTTTTGTGTTCTCCTTTTCCTTACACTAATGTTTTATGGGATATAATAACTCATTATTTAAATTCAATTTAAAATTTTATTATTACTTTGAAGTTATTCCCTGCACAATCTTTCAAAAAGGCTGCCATATTCTGGCAATCACTGTAGTGTACACAAGTGTAATTGCACATTATAGGGTTGTTGGTCGGTCACTCATATATATCAATCTTTTATGGTTAATTTTTTATTCACACTATATTATGACACTTTAGACAAACAAATAAATAAATAATTAATTTTCACGTTTTAATTTTCTGTACGCTATACACATATTTGTTCATGCATTCATACTAGTATATCGTACATTTATTATGTACATAATTTATGTTTGTTTATCTATTTTGTTTCATATATTCACATTTATTTTATTCTACACATTCCTTGCTTTTTTATACCCATTACAGAACCTTTTCACAAATTTTTTATTCTCTCATCTATTTTTGCTGCACAACCCTTTCAGGGATACTGTATATCATTTTCACAGTGGTTAGTTGATGAACGCTACACATTTTATAACACTTATCCCTTGGCCATTGGTTAATCAGCATTCAATTAGGATTTAATTAGCACTTAATTACCCACAATCTGTGGTTGGGTCATATGACCCTTTCTTTTGGGTTATATTATGGGAATCATTTGTGTATTAGGCAGCTATGATTAAACACTAAGACAGTGTGAAACGCGTCAGCTTTGACCAGAGTTTTGTGACTTGCCTTGTGTTATTTGGATTTTTGGAAGATTTTACTTTTATTGGAGTGCTGCTGCCCAGAAGATTTGTTCTTTTGTTATTGCCTGAGTTTGCATTGCCTGCACCCTTGGCTGTTGGGAGGAAGCAATCACCTGTAGGACGTCCACACCTGAGCGGTTTTTGTTTTCTGACATTTGCTGTAGGTTTGGTGTCATTCTCCTGCTGTAAAATAAATTTGGGGCCAATCACAGGTCTCTCTGATGATACAGCATGATGGATAAGTATCTGCCTTTATTTCTCAGCATTGATCCTAACAAAATCTCCAACTCAATTTGCATAAATGCAGCTCCAAACTTGCAAGGAACCTCCAACATGCTTCACTGTTGCCTGTAGACACTCACTATTGTACCGTTCTCCAGCCCTTCACAAACAAACTGCCTCCTGCTACAGCTAAAGATTTCATATTTTGACTCAACAGTCCAGAGCACCAGCAGCCATTTTTCTGCACCCCAGTTCCTATGTTTTTGTGCTTGTTCCCACTACCAGAGGTATGGCTTTTTGGCTACAATTCTTCCTTGAAGAGCACTTCTGGGCAGACTTCTCCGGACAGTAGATGGGCAGTGGCAGGTTGTACATTTCACACCATTTCATGTCCTACCTGAATTAATCCAATAATTTTTTGCTGTAACCTTAAAAAATCAGTACGGAAAACACAAGGACATGGAAAAAAGCAGGGTCTGGATTAGCCAGAGTTGACTGTAAAAAATGTAAATAACATGCATATGGCTTTGTTTACAGTGCTGCAAACCAATTGGCCTGTGCAACTTGCTTGAAACTTGTATGCAACTTTGATCTAACTTCAATTCAAATTTACTCACTGAAGGTGCATTAATATTAGATAAGAAGCATTCTGAGAGACTTTGATAAATTTAGTGTTTTTTTTAACCCTCACCTCTCCTCCCAGGTCATCCTTGCTGCCTAAAAACTCTCCTCCCAAGCACATTCCATTCACACCTGAGCACAGCGAAAATGCACATTTCCATTCGTGTTTATTTTTTTGCGTTTTTTTCACATAAATTTGTGTCATGCATAGGGCAGCCCATTCACTTGAATGGGTTGCCCTACACGTGAAACATGCCTCAAAGTAGCTTAAGAACCTTTTTGGTTGTAAAGTGTGGCATGTTTTATTAGTGCTAATTTTGGCATGTTTGTAGTGCATTTTGGCAAGCAACAAACATGCGGCAAAAAACGTATCTGCTAACTGTAATTGGGGTGTCATTAACAATTAGGCTGCATTTACATCTTTGTGTTTCCAAACGCACGACAACTGGCACAGAAACTACGAGCTTTGCTGCAACCTACACAAAAAATGTGCTCTATGCTGCACATTTTGGAAACACGCTGCATCACGCTTGCGTCACCATAATGGCATGCTAACTGCAACTGGGGTGTCATTATCAATTAGGCTGCATTCACATCTACATGTTTCCGAATGCACGGCAACCAACACAGACAGCATAAGCTTTGCCACGTGTTTCGGAAACACACTGCAACTGCGTATTGCGCTTGCATTGCCATGCATTCACATCTGCATTTTTCCTACTGCACAGAAAATTCACACTTTGCTGCTCGTTTCGGAAATGCGTTCGGAAACGTGCAGATGTGAATTCAGCCTAATTGTTAACTGCATCCCAACCATAGTTAGCAGGTTCTTGAGCTAGTTTGGGGTATTTGTCATCCACTGGACAGAAGCAGTGGACAAAGGACTTGTGTGCTTGCTAGATGGCTGTTCGGATCAAGTTATAGTTTCATTGCCATTTATTGTAAGCTACAGATGCCTGCACTGTTGATTCTGAAGGCCTCAAGGCAGATTTCTTTGTCCCTGGCAACACATGGTGGTTATCATATCTGAAATATGGTTGGATAACAGCTCTAAAACTACTGGAAGCAGTGATACCAATATATGAACCAAACCAAGCTATGAAATGAAGAGGTCAGACTATATTGTGAATAACACATTCATGGAAAAAATATATTAGTATATAGTCAGTGATTCTGATAATTTAGTGTTTAGGCCAGCAGAGAAGGCCTTGCTGGTACTGACGGCTCACCACTGTAGATTGGTGTACCTGGGTCCCACTGTTTTCTGCCAGTTCTATGCTGATGACACTGCTGGACATCTTCTGAGGGAAGTAAACATGATGTATCTGTCAGGGGATAAGCTGGAAAAGATTAGCTTGAAGGCCTGGCATGCCTGTCAATACCCTGGATCTGACTCCGGCTTGTTTCCACGGACTTGCAGCTGCCTGAATTTCTGTGCATGACCCTGGCTTGATCTTGACCACAGTCCTGCTCCTGTTCCTGATTGACCTCCTGTGTTTGACCCCAGCTCTGGTTCCTGACACTGCTTCCTGCTCAGCCCTGTTGTTGAGATCCGTCTGCTCAGCCAAAGTGTCATCTGCCCTGTTGACACCCTTGCTCTTCAGGTGTCTCTTCATCTGGAATCACCAGGCAACCACATCACTGGCAACCCGTTCTTCTTTGGGTGCAGCACTCCCTGCCATCACTCTCAGGGGTGCTCTTCACTCAGCCACAAGGGGAGCCCTCTCATCACTTTAGCCCTTGACCAGGTACGTGACATCTTTCATCTGCTGCATTAAGCTTCCCTGTCTGACCACTGCGTCTACGATCCTCGGTGTTTCCTGTTTCTTTGTGCCTCTTCAAGGGAGCTTGAGCAGCACATCTTGCAACTCCATTCTGCTTTGAAATCTTTGCCTGGAAGAGACTTTGTTGATGCAGTATAACTACCTTGTGTCTTGTTGCTGTGCTCAGTCTTGCCATGGTGTATGACCTATGACATGAATCTGTCTTCCACAACCTCACCTTAGTAGCAGGGCTGGACTGGGAATAAAAACCAGCCCTGGAAATTATTTCATACCAGCCCCATAGCATTTTTATACCAGCCCAACTGCATAACGTCATTATTTTCTTGTTCACAAAAGGGAAAACCATGCATGTTAAAGCACATTTGAAGAGTGTATTATATATAGATAAGAGAGACCTGTATTTTACAAACAGCACCAATTTTTTTATTTTATTTTTTAAATATTCTTTATTTATATTCAAAGGATGTACAGATAGCATGATACATTTACTTTATACAAGATTCACTTCTCCTCTTTCCTACGTTTCATTTACATAATCTTATACATAGAAAAAAATCTTACAAAATGATCTTACAAAATTAGAATAGTCAGACTATCTGGTAGTCTTTTCCTAATTCATCTCTATTAGGATTTTACAGTAAGAACCAATTAAGTCCTGCAGGTACTTCTATATTTACTTCCAAGGCCCCACACCCTTTTATTGTCTCTAATTTATGTCTGACCAAGCACACTCCCACCTCCTCTTTTTATTTTATATTACCCCCCTCTTCCCCCTCCCCCCACATAGACCAAAAACTTTGAATACATCCTATCCCACAAAAAAAACAAAAAAAAACAAATTCATATAGTTAAACCCCGGCCCCCCCTCTCTCTTCCCTCTCCTCTCCGCCCCCTCCCAGTGAGGTAGAACAAACCCCTTCTCTTTTCACAGACAAGGCGGACTCATTCCCCTCCCATCAACCTCCTCCCTTCTTCTGAATAGACAAAAAGGTTCCATATAGTAAAATTTTTAGTATATTGCTCTTTTTTATCTTGGGCCGAGAAGACCAAGTCCTCTATGGCCCCCACATTTCTGACCCTATTAAGCCATTCTGCAATCGATGGTGGTCTAGGGTCTTTCCAACATCGTGCAATACACGCCTTGGCCTCATTGCACAGATGGCATAGCACCGAATTTTTATAAATCTGTGTTGGTATTTCTGAGAGGTGTAACAAGAAAAAGGCAGGGTCATCCTGCATTTGGTAAGTTGTAAATTTTTGGGAGATCCTTCGTACTTCTGACCAGTATTGTCTAATCCTAGGACATGTCCAGAAAATGTGCAACAGGGTTCCCGCCCCTTGCTGCATCTCCAACACTGGTCAGAAGCTTCAGGGAAAAAACTATGTATTCTCGAAGGTGTATAATACCATCTGGTCATTTATTTATAATTCAATTCCTGGGTTCTAGAACAGACTGATGAATTCAACGAGAGGTGTACTATCTTCTGATATTGAGCTAATGTAAATGTCCTTTTTAAAATCCCTTGCCCATTTTCAAATTGCTGGTACCTCGTAGTTGTCTGGGGGTGCAATTAACAACGTATACATTTTAGATATTATTCGGGGCAGGGGCTCCCTCTCTTCACAGTATGTTTCAAATTTTGTCAAGTCCCGTCTATAACTTTTAGCTGGACCTAATGAGTTAAAGAAGTGACAGAGTTGTAATGCCTGCCAGTGTCCTATTTCGAACCTGCCTCCCAGCTGGGTCAAAGTCTCAACTGTAGGCCATGAATCCGAATCCAAAAATGTGAGACTTGCGTGTAGCCTCTCTCCTGCAGCTTCAAGAACGCCCCTACCTCCATGCCCGGACCAAAACTTGGGTTACCCAGTACTGGATACAATGGTGATTGTAGTGATGAGTATTTAGGGTTCTGACAGGTTTTGGAGCTTATTAAGAGATTTCGGCCTATAAAGGGGTGTTTTTTTAAGAGGTTCCGGCAGTCCTGTGTAGCACCAAGGTGCCCTACGCAGTGGAACCTTACTGACCTCTTGTTCCAAATCAATCCACTGTTTCCATTCTGCATGTCTGCACCAGTCTATGACCGTGTGTCAGGAAAGGTTCCATCCGCTGGTGGCATTTATTATTTATCTTGCAGTACTGTGGTCCACCAGCAGGTGTCTCCTGGCAGTTTGTAACTGTCAGGAGAATCTTTCCCTGCTGGTGTTGTATTATCTTTTGGACGCAGTACTGGTTTCCACCAGCGGATGGATCCTGGCAGTGTGGAGCAGACTGCCCTCCCTCCGATCAGGTGTGACCTGAAGCTAATCAGGCATTCCTATAAATACCGGGCAGGTGTATACACACACTGCCCTGGTATCGTCCTCGTGCCCTGACCTGTAGCCTGTCTGCTTGAACCTTGATCCATGTATCCTGATCCCTGTAACCTGAACCTGTAACCTGATCCTGAACCTGTTGTGTCCGTCCTATCCCTGATCCCTGCTCTGCAGCCTGGTTGCCCCCTGCTTGATCCTGTCTCCCTGTCCTGATCCATCCTTACCCCATCTGCTGATCCCCCTGTGTATGACCTCGGCCTGGCCCTGTTTATGATTCTGGTTTCCCCATTACTTGTACATATTTGTCTGTTACTGTTATTAATTGTGGGTTCTGTTTGTTATTGGTTGTTGTGCACTGTGTGGTATTGGAGGTGGTTATATATATATTATTTCACTTATCTTTAATAAATCTTTATATTTCACTTATACGTGTTTGGTGTTCCTCTGTTGCTAGCTGCACAGTTCTGGTCACACTTGGTATGTGACAGTATACCAGGGCCATTAATGATCAGAAGTAGCTGCACAGAGGACCCATTTTGGTTCTGTTACTCTGCTAAAATGAACTCTGATATGATTCCTTATTATACTCTGCTGGCGTCAGAGAGTGGTGAATATCTCCGTCAGACACTGAAAGAGTGGACCAGTGATCAGCTGCTAGAGATTATTCGTTTAGCTCACTCCTGGGTTGATCAGGGCTGTATGATGTTTGGGGATGTTCAACCTTTAATTAAAATCTGCACAGAGCTGGCTTTGCCTTGTATCCCAGAGGGCCATGATGATTTTTCTCCCCCCTTTAATGTTAATCAGGTCGTATCTTTGGTTTGGCTTCTGGAGGATGACTGCCCATACTTTTTTGAACATTACACAGCTTGTTCCCAACAGAAAATAATAGAGTGTGTTGATTGTGTACAATCCCTTGTCAGACAGGCAGAATGTAAACTGCAGTTTGTGCAGCCACTACTCTCAGCATGGTCTGATATTTTGCAATCGGCCCCAGCCAGCCCACAAAAAAACATCTCTGCTGCCAGACACCTGCCTGCCCAAGAGTCTATTTCTCCATCACCCATGGCAACCCCAGTCGCAGTTCAGTACACACTACTTCCCACCAGGTATCAATATCCAGTCTCTGCTCCCTGCACCTATCCTGCATTCAACCCACCTGCCTCTTCTCAGCTGCCTGCAAGCCCACAAGAACCTCCTCCAGCCACTGTCCCCGTATCCCTGCCATATTCTTCCATTTGCTCGATTCCATCTTTTCCATATACTCCCCCCGTTATGTGCAAACCTGCAGTGACCAAATCTAAAAAGAAGCGGAAGTATTTCCCTACCCACACAATCCAACCAGTAATCCCACCTTCCTCCACACCCACCAACCTGCTCCAGCCTGTAATCCTTGAGCCAGCCTTCCAGCCTGCAGTTCTCGAACCAGCCTTCCAGTCTGCAGTTCTCAAGCCAGCCTTCCAGCCTGCAGTCCCAGAGCCAGCCTTCAAGCCAGCCTTCCAGCCTGCGGTCCTTGAGCCAGCCTTCCAGCCTGCGGTCCTTGAGCCAGCCTTCCAGCCTGCGGTCCTTGAGCCAGCCTTCCAACCTGCGGTCCTTGAGCCCGCCTTCCAGCCTGCAGTTCCAGAACCAGCCTTCCAGCCTGCAGTTCCAGAGCCAGCCTTCCAGCTCGCAGTTCCAGAGCCAGCCTTCCAGCCTGCAGTTTCAGAGCCAGCCTTCCAGCCTGCAGTCCTTGAGCCAGCCTTCCAGCCTGCAGTCCTTGAGCCAGCCTTCCAGCCTGCAGTCCTTGAGCCAGCCTTCCAGTCTGCAGTTCTCGAACCAGCCTTCCAGTCTGCAGTTCTCAAGCCAGCCTTCCAGCCTGCAGTCCCAGAGCCAGCCTTCAAGCCAGCCTTCCAGCCTGCAGTTCTCAAGCCAGCCTTCCAGCCTGTAGTTCTCAAGCCAGCCTTCCAGCCTGTAGTTCTCAAGCCAGCCTTCCAGCCTGTAGTTCTCAAGCCAGCCTTCCAGCCTGAAGACCCTGTACCAGCCTTCCAGCCTGAAGACCCTGTGCCAGCCTGCCAGCCTGAAGACCCTATGCCAGCCTGCCAGCCTGAAGACCCTGTGCCAGCCTGCCAGCCTGAAGACCCTGTGCCAGCCTGCCAGCCTGAAGACCCTGTGCCAGCCTGCCAGCCTGAAGACCCTGTACCAGCCTGCCAGCCTGAAGACCCTGTACCAGCCTGCCAGCCTGAAGACCCTGTGCCAGCCTGCCAACATGGAGTTCCCGTGCCAGCCTTCCAAACTGAAGCCCTGATGACAGTGTCCCAGTCGGAAGATCCGGTGCCCGTTTCCCGGCCTGTGGTTGTGGTGCCCGTTTCCCGGCCTGTGGTTGTGGTGCCCGTTTCCCGGCCTGTGGTTGTGGTGCCCGTTTCCCGGCCTGAGGTTGTGGTGCCCGCTGCGGTGCCCGTTCCCTGGCTTAAGGTTGTGGTGCCCGTTTCCCGGCTTAAGGTTGTGGTGCCCGTTTCCCGGCTTGAGGTTGTGGTGCCCGTTTCCCGGCCCGAGGTTGTGGAGCCCTTTTCCCGGCTCGAGGGTATGTCGTCTGCTGCCCAGCCTGAGATGATCCCGTCTGCTGCCCAGCCTGAGATGATCCCGTCTGCTGCCCAGCCTGAGATGATCCCGTCTGCTGCCCAGCCTGAGATGATCCCGTCTGCTGCCCAGCCTGAGATGATACCAAGATGGCGGCGACGGCATCGAATGTGACGAGCGCATGCTCGTCGTAGTCGATGACGTCACCGCGTACGCTCCATTCAAAGAACCGCGGGTTCTTTGAAACGAGCGTGTACACTCGGCCGGGACAAGTTTCTTGTCCAAGAATCTCGTCGAAAAAAACGACATGTTTTTTTCAACGAGAATCTCGGCCGTGTGTACGAGGCCTCAGGAGAATCTTTCCCTGCTGGTGTTGTATTATCTTTTGGACGCAGTACTGGTTTCCACCAGCGGATGGATCCTGGCAGTGTGGAGCAGACTGCCCTCCCTCCGATCAGGTGTGACCTGAAGCTAATCAGGCATTCCTATAAATACCCGGCAGGTGTATACACACACGGCCCTGGTATCGTCCTCGTGCCCTGACCTGTAGCCTGTCTGCTTGAACCTTGATCCATGTATCCTGATCCCTGTAACCTGAACCTGTAACCTGATCCTGAACCTGTTGTGTCCGTCCTATCCCTGATCCCTGCTCTGCAGCCTGATTGCCCCCTGCTTGATCCTGTCTCCCTGTCCTGATCCATCCTTACCCCATCTGCTGATCCCCCTGTGTATGACCTCGGCCTGGCCCTGTTTATGATTCTGGTTTCCCCATTACTTGTACATATTTGTCTGTTACTGTTATTAATTGTGGGTTCTGTTTGGTATTGGTTGTTGTGCACTGTGTGGTATTGGAGGTGGTTATATATATATTATTTCACTTATCTTTAATAAATCTTTATATTTCACTTATACGTGTTTGGTGTTCCTCTGTTGCTAGCTGCACAGTTCTGGTCACACTTGGTACGTGACACCGTGCCTAAGTGTGCTGCTTGATGATATTTAGAGACATCTGGAACTGCAAGGCCCCCGTGACTCTTAGGAAGGGTCATATGACTTCGGCTAATCCTTGTTTTTTTTTTTGCACAGATGAATTTAGTAAAACGTGTATTTACTTGACGGAAAAAGGCTCCAGGGATTCCCACAGGCACCGTTTGAAATAGGTACAGAAATTTTGGTAGTATACTAATTTTAATTGTATTAGAACGGCCAAACCATGAATGAAGTCCGTGCTGCCACTTGTCCAACAAAGAGCAGGCTACTTTATACAGCGGAGGAAAATTGACCAAGAAGGTCTTCTCAATTTTTGACGGTATCTGTATCCCCAAGTATTTTAATGCTGCCCCTACCCATTTAAAATTAAAGTTGGGCTGGATAGTTTTCTGCACTAATAGGGGGAGAGCCACCCCCATCGCTTCCGATTTTGCTTAATTAATTTTTAAATTTGCAAATACTCCATATCCTTCTATTTCTTTCATCAAGTTTGGTAAGGAAACGTGAGGGCTAGATAGGGAAAACAACAGATCGTCTGCATAGGCTGAGATTTTATAATTACGGTCTCCTATTTGAAGACCCTGGATGTCTGAGTTTTACCTAATTCTGTTCAATAGAGGTTCAAGGGAGAGAGCAAACAGCATAGGAGAGAGTGGACATCCCTGCCGCGTCCCATTTGAGATTTTGAATGGCTCAGAGTATATCCCATTTACTTTAACTGATGCTTCAGGGGAAACATACACTCCCGCTATCCATTTTAACATATGCTCTCCTATTCCCATTTGTTTCAACACCTCGAACATGAACCGCCAGTTTACCCTATCAAACGCCTTTTCCACGTCAATGCTTAAAAAAATACTAGACGTTTTTGTTTCATTGGCCCAGTGGACCAAGTTGAGTGCCTTGATAGTGTTATCCCTGGCTTCCCGAGCTGGGATAAACCCAACCTTGTCCAGATGTACCAATTGATTTAATAGCGGTTGAAGGCGTGCAGCCAGCACTTTAGTAAAAAGCTTTAAGTCTGTGTTTAACAATGACATTGGGCGATAGTTCCCGCACTCCGCCGGGTTTTTCCCTTCCTTCGGGATTACCGATATATATATGCCCTAAGTACGTCCGGTGGTAGTGTGGAAGCCCGGCCAATCTCATTGAACACCCTAGTCATATATATCCCCAGTATAGGGAAAAAATACCTATAGCATTGGATCGTAAATCCATCTGGACCTGGGGCTTTTCCGTGCTTAACTTTTTTCATCACTGCCCTCAATTCTTCTATTGATATAGGGATTTCCAGACTATTACATTCCGGTGAGGACAGCCTGGGCAGACATGCAGAAGTAAGATATTCCTCTATCCTAGCTCAAGATATAGATGTTGGGGCCAAATTATAGAGTGAGGAGTAGTACTCTCTAAATCTTTGAGCGATATCTTTGGGGAATTAAATTAATTGTCCCTTTTCTCCCTTTATGTGAGGTACATATACTGACTTTCCTTTCTCCTTCAGCTTCCCTGCCAGTATTTTGCTGCATTTGTCTCCTAGTTCATACGTTATTTTCTTTCCCAACTGTATTGCTGCTTTCGCTTTATACCTGAGTAGGTCCGTCAACTGTCTCCTCAGATGTGTCAACTTCTCCCCTACTGACTGTACTTGTACTCTCTTATGCTGGAACTCAAGTGCCTAAATCTCCTCCACTAATTTTGTCATCTGTGCTTCTCGTGCTTTCTTTAGTCGGGAACCGTGCTTTATCAATACCCCTCTCATCACTGCCTTGTGCGCTTCCCATATCATGCCCGGGTCACTCCCCGGGGTGTCGTTCGTCAGAAAATATGCTTCCATTTCTTTTGCTACGTCCTCCCTAATTTCAGGGATCTGCAGCAAACTTTCGTTCAGACGCCAACGCCACTCCGGGGACGAAGCCGCGCCTGAAAAGGAGATATGAATCGTCAATCGGTGCATGATCTGACCATGTTATGTTGCCAATAGTAACATCAAGTACTGCCTTCAGTAGGTAGTGTGGCATCAGGAATAAGTCAATTCGCGAGTACACTTGATGCGGGTTGGAGAAGAACGTATAGTCTCTCTCCCCCGCATGCATCAACCTTCAGACATCTATCAACTGCATTTCCTGCAGCTTCCGCAGGATACCCCTCCTAATGCCTCCTGGTATAGAAGAGGACCCTGATGATGTGTCTACTTTAGGGTCTAAGGGTATATTAAAGTCCCCTCCCAGGATCATTTTCCCCTCTGCAAACTTATCTAGTCTGGACAGAATTTTCTTTAAGAAAGTGTCTTGATGTGTATTTGGTGCGTAAACGGTGGCCAGCGTCACCTTCACACCCCCAATATGTCAATTAAAAAATAGGTAACGTCCCTCTACGTCCGTTTGTTTGTCTAGCATAGACCAGGGATTATAATGGAAACCCCTTTAGATTTAGATGTTTTAATGTGTGCATGGTACGCACACGGAAAAAAACAATTTTGTAGGTATGGGAGTCCGTTCGTCTTAAAATGTGTCTCCTGTATAAATGCCACGTCCGTACGGGTTTGTTTAAGTTCATTCAGGAGCATCCTCCTTTTTTCCAGGACAGCATTAATAGAAGTTACCCTTAATCCCTCCATCCTGGGAGATAGACAGAGAGAGAGATATATATGGAAGGGAGAGAGGAAAAAAAAAATCACCCACCCCCCTAAATTTCCTTTCCCTCTAAATGACGCTAGTCCCCCCCAACCCTTACCCTTTTACCCCTAAGGGAGGCACCCACTTCTGAACCTCTAAACTTGCGGCTCCCGTGGGTGCTTACCTATTTGGGGGTTTGGTTTGAGATGAACCGAGTGCTCCCCTCCTTTTCCCTCCACCCCCGTCTCCCCCGGTACAAAGGTTTCCCCAGCGCCTCTTACCCAGCCCCTCTATTTCCAGATATAAACATTATCACTGCAAATTCACAAACTTATTAATGTAATTTTTAATTTTTCACATCCCCATAATCCACCCCTCCCTCTCCCCCACCCCCAACTCCCCCCTTTCCATCCGGCCCAGTGGTGAATCTTTCTGGCTACTACTACCTCTTATTTCCTATCTGGGCACCCCTCCTTCTATCGACTGATTTCTTCTTGCCTATTCCATACCTATGTGTACACCCCTCAAAATTTTAAATTACTGTGAAATGTTGTACTGTGCCCCCCCTCTCCCCCCTATCTCCCCTTACTCCTATTTGTTTCCCCCTACATATTACGTTTACCTCCCCTCTTTGTGCCCCTATGTGCAAATATTTAACTGTTATCCCCTCCTAGTGGGTCGTGTATATCTGTGTCCCTTTAATTCCCCCTTGTGAAATTATGTAGCCTAAGCCTCTCATGATATGGAACCTGCTTCTTTCTCTTCTATCTAATTCACTATCCCTTCTTTGTTTCTTCCTGTCTTGAGAAGGTGCTACTCAGAGCTGGGGCCCCTTTCATTCCCTTTCCTCTACCGTTCCACTTTCCTATTCTTTTCACCACCGTGATCTCCCCTCCCCCTGGTTTTTAACCATTCCATATATTCATGCATTTATTGAGGTACTCCTAAAATATATACTACTTGTAAAAAAAACATTACATAAACATATAACAGAAAAAAAAAACAACAGCCCCCACCCGAGTGCAGCTTCGATATTTAAAGGGCACCCCCCACCAACCTGGGGTGCCATTGTGTGCAAAAAAAAAAGGAGAAAAAAAAAGAAAAAAGTAAAAAAAAATGTCATGGTATAGAATACCCTATCATGTCATATCTTGTCCCCACATGGCCCTTAACCCTGTTTTCTTTTCTTCCGAGTGTTCTTTCTAGATCCTCGCCTTGTACACTCCAAGAAGGGGGCGAATCTTCACCCCCAAAAGAAGACACACAAAAAAAAAACTGGGAGGAGAGGGGGGGGGGGGGGGGGGTAGTGGATTAACGGAGAAAGAGGGCAAGAAATGGGGGGGGAACCAAAACTCAAGTCTATTCAAAAGGGGAGAGGGGGTCTTCCGGGACTAATTCTCTTCCCCCTCCTATCTTCCTTCACATTATGGGGGTGCGGTCCTTGTTTCTCTCTTTTTGATGCTGTGAATTTTCCTCCCCCTGCATACTCTTTATTCCTCGAACGGCCTGGTATGACTTGGAGCCAATTCGGGATCTCAATGGCCTCAGTCCCTAAGAAGGAAAACAAGTCTGGAAGATCCCCTGGGTGTCGCAGGATAAATGAGAGGGAATTTTTTTTTATAATCAGTGAAATCGGATATCCAAACCGATAGGTCCCCCCCTAATGATTTAATTTTGTCCAGGAGAGGGTGTAACATTGCCCTACGCTGCAAGGTCGCCCGTGACAAGTCTGGTAGTATTTTCACCTTAGCCCCATCTTGTTCTATATCTCCCAAGCTTTGGGACTTATCAGTTCTTTGTGTGCATAGCGATGGAAACGACATATAACATCTCGTGGTCTGTTCAAATCCACCGAAGGGGGTCCCATAGTTCTATGCACCCTTTCAAATTCCAATACTTGGGGTGGGGTAGGGGCATGCAACTGCAAACATATTGCTAGGACCATTTCCTGTAGAGCCTCTCATCCTATGGTTTCGGGAACTCCCCTAAACCGCAAGTTTTGGCGACGGCTACGGTCCTCAAATTCTTCTAATTGTAATTGTATCAATAATATATGGAGTTTGTATATTCTCTACCTGTTCCAGGCGCTGTACTCAGGTTTCCAAAGACGCCGTCGAGCCTGTCTCACTTTTTATTCTCTCCGATAGATGCTGTATCTCTGTGTGTACCTGGTTCAACTCCTTACGATGATTTTCCTCTATACGTGTCATCATTAACTCTATATCCACCTTGGTCGGCAACACTTGGATTAAGGCTCTCAGGGCTCTCAGTTTTAGATTTCCTGGATCTCTGGGCATCATTGGGGTTCCTCCTTGGGGCTCATGGGGATTAAGATGGCTTTCCCCCTGACCGCTCTGCGTCCCCCGTTTCATATTCCCTTGAGCCCATATAATGTGTGTAGTAGCCTGTGTGGTATCTGTTACACCCTCCTCCTGTTCTTCACACCGGCTTGTCTCTGTGCCGTTCCGACCGTACAGCAGCACCAGCACACCTTATACACTCGTAGGGTATACTTCCTTAACCGCTGTTTGCTTCCTCGCTGTGGCGGCTCGTGTGCGGGGGAAATAGTGCTCGAGTTCCTGCTGTGTCCCCAGGTACTGTACTGCTTTTTTCCCTTCTCTTCATCCCCGAGATAGGGCCACCGGGGCTGGGCTTGAGGAGCTATGAGATCCCCATCCTTAGCTGGATAACGAGGTGGAGGGACGGAGCTCTACACACACGTGTTGCTCTCTACTCCGCCATTACCAAGCCACGCCCCCCCCCCCATTTGCGACTCCTGCATAACTCTCAACAGCACCAATTTTTTACTGGCAAAAATCATGTCATTTACTGGCACAGACACATTTTTTACTGACAGTGCAAAAAAAGTGCATAAAATTGCAGTTTTCAGTGCAAATATCAACATTTAAGCTATAAACATGTAGCTAAAACTACTAGCAATGTGTTTAAGTTAAACAAAAGTCAAAAACAATATTTCCCCATTTACATGAAGGTCAGATTAATATAACCCAGCCAGCACAGAGTTCCCCCATATATCAGGAGTCTGCAGGATTCCCCTTTACAGTGCAAGAGAACTCTGACATAAAGGGGAACATTGCAGATAATGATCTAAGTGGGAACTCTGATATAAAGGGGGGCACTGGTGACCAGAGACCCCACTTATATCAGAGTCCACTGCATTCCCCTTTACATCAGAGGGTCTGCAGTATTGCCCTTTACATCAGAGTTCTCCCTTGCACTGTAAGGTGGAATCCTGCAGACTATGAAGTAAAGGGGAACTCTGGGATTGTGGGGAGGAGGCGGCGCTCTGGGAATGTGGAGAGGAGGCGGGGCTGTCACTGACCTCCTCTCAGGTGCACCGTGCAGGACTCAGTGTCAGGTCACCTGAGGCCAGATGACAGATGCACACCGTAGGTCAGGAGTGCACCGCTATGGTAGTGGACCCTTCGGCTGACTGCTGCGGATGAAACTCTGGGTGGTTAAGGAAGGCAGGTCCACTGGAGAACCAAGGCAGATCCCACAGAGAGCTAGAGCATAAGATTCCCCAGGGTGCGGAGTCTAAGAGCCAGCAGGTGTTCACCATAGAATCTAGTGGTGAGGATAGACTGGGCTGCAGCTAGCTTCAGGTCATGGCCCCCAGAGTCCCCCAGCTCATGCTCACAGTAGGCTAAGGAGGATAGTAAGGGGATAAGCCAAAAGGTCGGGACGACTAGCAGACAAGGATAAACATAGGACACGCCAAGGTCAGGGTCATAAGCAGGCAGGGATAGTCGAGAACAAGCCAAGATCGGTAACTGGAATCAGACGTAGAAGACACAGCAAGTCACACATGAAAGCTAACATACAAAGTTGATGAGCACGGCTGGCTTGCAGTGCACAGGTTAATATAGTGTTCTCTGATAGGGCCTGGGGTGGAGCCATGCTTGGAGGAGAGATTATTTAAGAAGCCAGGTGAGAGTGGCTAGCCTCTAAGGTGAACACATGGAGAAGGGGTAAGCTGAGAGACAAACATTACTGCATAAGCATGACAGTACCCCCCTCTTATGGGCCCTCCCCCACCTGGGCCCAGGCTTAAAAGGAAATCTCAGATGAAACCTCCTCAACAGACGAGGTGCAACGACCTCAGATGCAGCGATCCAAGACGCCTCCTCAGGACCAAACCCTCTCCAATGCACAAGGTACTGAAGAATGCCTCTGCAGAGCCGAGAGTCCAGAAAATCCAGAACTTGTCTAACCTCGTACTTTAGATTATCCTCAGAGACCAGAACCGAGGTAGGGAGAGGACGAGAGGATTTATTGAGGACCAAAGGCCTTTTAGGAATAAGCAAGGGTATGAGAGGATCAACAGGAATCTGAGGAGGGTCCCCCAGACCCTTAAAGATGAACTGGGCAATTAGCACAGGACCATCAGACTGGACAGATGTCAGTGAAACCCTGAGGTCAGGTTGATTAGAAGGTGACATGTCACAGGAGTCAAGCTGGATAGCTGAAAGACAAGCAGAATGAGGATGGATTGAACCCCTTAGACAGGTTTGAATGGACATAACAGTATTAGGGTGAGGCGAGGTTGCAGAAGGTCCTGAATAAGAAAAGGTAGGAGGTTCACTGGGCATGGGCTGGACTGGCATAACTAGTTCAGAGGCCGAATGAATAGCATGGCCAGGTGTAGCGACTACCTGAATCGCATCGCAAGGCATATTGACTGCAAAACTTGCAGACAAGCTGGCTTGGCTGTGCATCCAAGGGTGTTTTGGGACAGACAAAGGTAAATGGTTATGCAAACTGGAATAAAGGATCAGCTCAGGTTCACAGGTGGGCTCCTCATCCAGAGTGCCACATGACCTAGAGAGTGCATCAGCCCGACTATTGCAGGACACATCCCAGAAATCACTATATGCAGTAGGAAGAGCAAAAGATATTGGGATGGTGGCAAAAGGAAGTTTCTCTTTTGGGACAACCTTGGGTAGGCAGGACCAGGAACAGGAGGAACCCCAAGCCAGGATCTGTCCAGTAGTCCAGTCAACATGTGGAGACTGGAGCCGTAACCAAGGAAGACCCAAAATGATAGACGTTGAGGCCTTAGGTAAGATAAGGAAGGATTGGAGTCCCTAGTGACATCTTAACAGGGAGGGTCTGGAAGCGGATAGGACCCCCTGGGAGAACAGTGCCATCAATCACCAAGACCACCAATGGTGTGGTGAGGGGCAAAAGGGTAAGTCTCATGGACGATGAAATTTCCCAGTCCATGAAATTGCCAGCGGCTCCGGAATCCAGATATGCTGAGACCGAATGAGAAGAAGCACCAACATGAAGGAACACAGAAAGAAGAAGACGAGAAGGTGACAGTGATATTTCTGGGTCCAATACTCCACTTTCCAGATGTATTGGACCTGAAAGTTTTTCTGGATGAAGAGAGCAAGTGTCACGAATATTACCTTTGCCCCCACAGTAGAGACACAGGCCTAGAGTTCTGCGCCTAGCACATTCCTCGGGGGATAGCCTGGTCTGACCCAGCTGCATGGGTTCCTCAGCTGGCAGGAGATGCTCCACGGGTCGAAGAGAGGGGAGCTCAGGCTGACTAAGAACCAAGGAGTGCTGGCGTCACTTTTCTAGGGTCCTTTCCTGAAAGCGAATATCGATCTGGTTACACAAGGAGATAACTTCGTCCAGATCAGTGGGGATGGTTCTTTCTGCTAATTCATCCTTCACTCTATCAGAAAGGCCATGCAAAAGGGTTGCGACTAAGGCCTCATTGTTCCAGCTCAACTCAGCCGTCAGTATGCGGAAATGAAGAGCATACTATCCCACAGAAGCAGAGTCTTGGTGGAGAAGTAAAAGGGCACTGGCCGCTGAAGAGACACAACCCGGTTCTTCAAAGATATTCCGAAAAAGTTTCAAGAAGTCAGACAGACTAGAAACCACTGGATCATTCAGTTCCCACAGAGGGGCTGCCCAGGCTAAGGCTTCACCGGAGAGGAGGGAAATGATATAGGCTACCTTTGCCCGATCAGACAGAAAGTTTTGGGGCTGTAGCCCAAAATGAATAGTGCATTGGCTAAGGAACCCCCTGCAGGCCTTGGAGTCCCCAGAGAAACAGGACGGAGCTGGCAGTTGTAGTGAATGTGTGGCTGCGACTGCAACCGGAATGGGTGCAGCCGCTGATAGCGGTTAAGGTTGTTGAACCGGGGGTCCTAAGGAGGCCTGAACCTGTTCAAAACGGGAGGCCAAATCCTGAAGGAATCGCATCACCTGGCTCTGATTAGATTCCTGGGTCTCAAGTCTGCGGACTATGCTCTGAAACGGATCATCTGTGGGTAGCGGCATATCAGCTGGGTCTATGGCTGATCAAACTGTCATGTCACCTGAGGCCAGATGACAGCTGCACACTGTAGGTCAGGAGTGCACCGCTATGGTAGAGGATCCTTCGGCTGACTGCTGCGGATGGAACTCTGGGTGGTTAAGGAAGGCAGGTCCACAGGAGAACCAAGGCAGATCCCACAGAGAGCTAGAGCATAAGATTCCCCAGGGTGCATAGTCTAAGAGCCAGCAGGTGTTCACCAGAGCCTCTAGTGGTGAGGATGGACTGAGCTGCAGCTAGCTCCAGGTCGTGGCCCCCAGAGTCCCCCAGCTCATGCTCACAGTAGGCTAAGGAGGATAGTAAGGGGATAAGCCAAAAGGTCGGGACGACTAGCAGACAAGGATATACATAGGACAAGCCAAGGTCAGGGTCATAAGCAGGCAGGGATAGTCGAGAACAAGCCAAGATCGGTAACTGGAATCAGACGTAGAAGACACAGCAAGTCACACATGAAAGCTAACATACAAAGTTGATGAGCACGGCTGGCTTGCAGTGCACAGGTTAATATAGTGTTCCCTGATAGGGCCTGGGGTGGAGCCATGCTTGGAGGAGAGATTATTTAAGCAGCCAGGTGAGAGTGGCTAGCCTCTAAGGTGAACACATGGAGAAGGGGTAAGCTGAGAGACAAACATTACTGCATAACCATGACACTCAGACAGTCGGCCCCAGCTTGGGGACTCTGGTTTTATCCCATAGTTTCCTCTCCACAGACCACACATGTCTGACTTCTCCCATGACCCCCATCCTGGTGGCACTCCCACTCTCGACTCCTCTCCAGATGTGATATAAGACAAGAGATGGTGAGAGGCTGCAGATGGTACAGGGGAGGTCAGAGGCTGTGGATGGTACAGGGGAGGTCAGAGGCTGCGGAGAGGATGACAGGAAAGGATGACAGGAGAGGTCAGAGGCTGCGGAGGGGACGACAGGAGAGGTCAGAGGCTGCCGAGGGGATGACAGGAGAGGACGACAGGAGAGGTCAGAGGCTGCGGAGGGGACGACAGGAGAGGTCAGAGGCTGCGGATGGTACAGGGGAGTTCAGAGGCTGCGGAGGGGACGACAGGAGATTTCAATGGGATTCTCACTTTGGTCTTCCCTGAAAAGGATCTCCGAACAAAAGCTAGAAGATAAGACTCCTGATTACTTAGTGACCCTGGCAATCTTAGCTTTTTACACACTTTCTTACTGCATAGTTTGCACCTAATGAAATCCTTAAGGTCTCTCCCATATCATAGTGTGGGAGGCACACAAGTTTGTAGCAAAGGGAGTCCCCTGGCCATGTCAGTGAAGCATAAATGGGATCACCAGGCTACACTCCTTATGCTTATGAAACGAATAGCTGAGCTTTAAATACATCACAAACAATCGTGAGCATAAGACACATTTGTGAACTAAAACAGTTTTACTATATTAATTAGGCAAGAGAACTCAGCACCATTTTGCTCTTGTCTACAAACTGTTCTATGAACAAGGAAACAAGAATGGCAGGTTATTGGCAAGGGCTATGCAGCACTGGAGGGCTTCCATGGCCATCCATCTCATTTGCAATAATAAAGGCACGCTTAATTCTAAAAACGAGGAGACAACACCTCTCACACAGCCTGCCAAAGGGAGAGTTTAATTCAAGAGTTTTTAGATAAATACAACCCTTCCCCTATGCCTTTTGCTCGAGGCCAAAAAACTGGAGGCTGCAATTTCCCTGGAGAAACTCACTTTATCGTTCAGTATTACAAATGCCTGACTGACCTCCCGTCCCCACATTTTCAGAAAGCTTTTAACTGCCCAGCAAAGTCCCAGTATTCATCTGATAGACTTTTGGAAGTCTATATTGCTGTCATACCCAAAGAAGGGAAAGATACTGCACAGGTCTCTAATTACAGGCCTATATTTCTTAAATGTTTATATATATACATTTTTTTGACCCCATTTCTTCACTCCTGCGATATGGAAGAGGCTTTACAGCATTTATGACAGTTGTGGAGAATAGATCCTATAGTCAGATGATCTAGGAGAGATCTTGAAATGGGTAGATAGTTGATAGGCCCAGAAGTATTTTCTAAATTCTAGGAGGCCGATAACGCCTTTAGATTTAGGTAGAAAAAGGTGGGCCCAACTTATTCTAGGAGTTGTCCTCTTCCAAAGGAATTTGGTACACATCATCTTATAGGCTGCAAATAAGGTAGAAGGTAACCAAAATGGGATCAGAGCATATCAAAATATTCACTCTCCTGCACTGTATTCTCCACAACTGTCATAAATGCTGTAAAGCCACTTCCATATCGCCCTCTCACACAAGTTAGGTATAAACCTGCTTTTCACATGGGTATATCCCATACCCTCAAAAGAAAAGAAACTACACCAGAGAGAAAGGGCATAGAAAAAATAGGATTTTTATAACAGCTTACCTGTAAAATCCTTTTCTTGGAGTACATCACGGGACACAGAGCGACATAGTCATTACTAATGGGTTATATAGATACCGTCAGGTGCTGGCACTGGCAACTTCCAAAACCGGAAGTACCCTCCCCTATATAAGCCCCTCCCATCCGGGAGCACCTCAGTTTTGTAGCAAAGCAATAAGTGTCCCCAAAGAGGGGCGGGAGCTCTGTGTCCCGTGATGTACTCCAAGAAAAGGATTTTACAGGTAAGCTGTTATAAAAATCCTATTTTCTTTCTCGTACATCACGGGACACAGAGCGACATAGTCATTACTAATGGGATGTCCTAAAGCAATGCCCAATGAGGGGGGGGGGATACACCATATATAAGCTGAGCGCTATCAGACATGAGGATCTTTTGCGGCCTGCAACACACTGCGCCCAAAGGCGACATCCTCCTGACTTCTAACGTCCACCTGGTAGAACCTAGTAAACGTGTGTACTGAAGACCATGTTGTGGCCTTACAGATTTGAGCCAGGGAGGCCTGGTGATGCACTGCCCATGAAGTTCCAACTGCTCTCGTGGAGTGCGCTCTAACTTTGAACGGAGGCGGTCTCCTTCTCAAGCCATAGGCTTGTATTATGACCTGTCGAATCCACTTGGCTAAAGTAGATTTTGACGCTGCCTGACCCTTTCTGGGGCCTTCCGGCAGAATAACCAAAGTATCCGTTCTGCGAATCTGAGCAGTGGCCTTTAGATAAGCTTTGACTGCTCTTACTACATCCAAAGAATGCAATAACTTTTCCTCTACCGAAGTAGGTTTGGGGAAAAAAGAAGGAAGAACCACATCTTGGTTCAAATGAAACCTCGATACCACCCTAGGAAGAAAGGCTGGATGAGGACGTAACACTACTCAATCCTTATGGATAACCAAATATGGCTCCTTACAGGACATAGCTGCTAATTCCGACACTCTTTTAGCCGAACAAATGGCTACTAGAAAAATCAATTTCCTGGTGAGAAGCACCAAAGAAATATGCTGTAATGGTTCAAATGGTTGTTTCTGTAGAACCGACAGAACCAAGTTTAGATCCCATGGACATATGGGAATATTAACCAGAGGACTAATACGCATCACTCCTTGTATAAAGGCTTTGACTAGTGAATGCGAAGCCAAGGGCCTTTGAAAAAATATTGACAAGGCCGAAATCTGACCCTTGATAGTACTCAAGGCAAGCTTCCTATCTACAGCCCATTGTAGGAAGTCCAGAATCCTACCTATTACGTACTTATGTGGATGCCATTTCTTGGCCTCACACCACGCGATGTACGCCTTCCAGATTTTATATTAGATCTGCCTGGATATTGGCTTCCTGGCATTGATCATGGTAGATACCACAGGATTAGAGAGCCCTCTCTTTTTTAGAATGTGGGCTTCCATAGCCAGGCCGTCAAACCTAGGGCTGGTAAGGAAGGGTGGTATATCGGTCCTTGCGAAAGCAGGTCCGGACGACGTGGGAGAGTCCAAGGACTCCCCACTGAAATTTTACAATCTCCGCGTACCACGCTCTTCGGGGCCACGCTGGAGCCACCGGAATCACTGGTTTCTTTTCTACCCTGATTCTGCGGAGTAATCGAGGTAACCATTGTGGCGGTGTGACTGCATATATCAGCTTGAACTGATCCCAAGGGAACACTAGGGCATCCGAGCCGCAAGCTAGGGGATCCCTTGTCCGAGAGACAAACCTGTCCCCCTTTGCGTTGAATCTGGATGCTAGAAGATCTACATCCGATGTTCCCCACCGCGGACATATTGTCCAGAACACCTCGGGGTGAAGGGACCCTTCCTCTGGGCCTAATTGCTGGCGACTTAGAAAGTCCGCCTTCCAATTCTCCACTCCTGGAATGAATACCGCAGATATGGCTGGGACATATTTTTCTGCCCATTTCAGGATGTAATTTACTTCCCTCTGGGCTGCACGACTCCTGGTGCCCCCCTGATGATTGATATATGCCACTGCTGTGGCATTGTCTGATTGAATTCTGACAGGGGACCCTTGGAGTTTGGATGTCCATGCTACTAGGGCATACCGGGCTGCTCGTATCTCTAAGAGATTGATGGGCAGGGCCTTTTCTGCATCCGACCATCTGCCCTGGAGAGACTATTGCTCCAGTACTGCTCCCCAGCCTATAAGGCTGGCATCTGTAGTGACCACCTTCCAAGAAATCAGACTGAAGGATTTCCCTTTTTCCAGATTCTGGGGAACCAACCACTAACGGAGGCTCTTGCAAACGGAAGGGGACAAGGACATTGTAAGTCTAGGGCCTGAACTTTTTTGTTCCAGGCTGACAGTATGGCCCCCTGCAAATTCCTTGAATGGAATTGACCGTAGGGTACTGCTTCGAATGATGCCACCCTTTTTCCCAGCAGCCTTATGCACAGACGTATGGACGGCTGTCTTTTTTGTACCCACTAAGTGGATCAAATCTTTCAAAGACAACACCTTTCCTCGAGGCAAGAATATTTTTCTCTGGCCTGAATCCAACCTTAGCCCCAAGTATTCCAGACTTTTGACTGGTTTTTAGGGCTGACTTTTCTCGGTTGATAATCCAACCGTGAGATTCCAGATACTTGATTGTCTTGTGAACGACCACGTCTAGTTTTTTCACTGAGTGGTCTATCAGCAACAAGTCATCTAGATATGCCATTATCATTACACCTTGTGTTCTTAGATTGGCCAATAAAGGGCCAGAATTTTTGTAAACACTCGTGGTGCTGTGGCCAAACCGAAGGGTAAGGCTCTGAACTGAAAATGGTGCCCTTCTACTGCAAAGCGTAGAAACTTTTGGTAGACTGGAAAGATGGGAATGTGCAGATAAGCATCTTTGATGTCGATCGCGGCTAACCAATCCTCCCCTTGTAGGGCAGTGGCCACCGATCGGATCGACTCCATCGGAAAGTCCTGATATACAGGAATTTGTATAGCCCTTTTAGAATTAATATGGGCCTCCCGTCCGCGTTTGCTTCGGGACTGTAGAGAGGTTTGAGTAAAACCCGAACCCTCATTCCCCCAGGGGAACCTCCATAATTACTCCTTGGAGCAATAGTTGTTCTAGTGCCAACAGGAGGGACTCTCTCTTCCGGGGATCCCTTGGCACGTTTTGACCTCAAAAATGGGAAGGAGGAGAGTCTCTTAACTCCAATCTGTATCCCCAACATACTGCGGAGAGCACCTATCTGTCTTGATCGCGTCCCGCCAGGTCTCTTGTGAACAACTGGAGTCCTCCCCCCACCCGACTGAGTGGGGGCAACCCTTCAATGAATTTAACTTTGGGGGAGGTTTTGTACCTCCCCTGACCCAGGGTTTCTCATTACCCTGCTATTGTCCCTGTTTTTTACCCCCGGGAATTGACCGAGGAGGCCGTCGGAACTGTTACACAGCCGATGCCCCAGGGACTGGAGAAGCAGGCCTCTTAAAGAGGGACCTCTAACTCTGTTTTTAACCGGCAAGAGCGTATTTTTACCGCTGGAAATTTTCTGGATATATTTGTCCAGGTTTTCCCTGAATAAGCGTTCACCATGAAATGGGACGCTAACCAGCCATTCCTTACAGGGAGCTTCAGCAGACCAGTTTTTGAGCCATAGAAGCCTACGCATATGTACTCTAGACAGCGTAAGGCGGGAGGCCTGATGGACTGAATCCTTTATGGCGTCAACCGCAAAGCCTAAGGCTCTAGGTAGATCAACTAGGGCAAGGCCTGCTGATCTGTCAAGTCCCTCAAGACCTGTTTTAACTGATCCTTCACTGCTTAGCAGACCCCAATAGCTGCTACTGCTGGTTGTGTCACCAAGCTTGCTGTAGAAAGAAGCAGACTTTCATAAGGACTCCAATCTTTTATCTATTGGGTTCTTGAACATTTGGACATTATCCACTGGACATGTCAGTGATTTATACATACAAGAGATGGCTGCGTCCACTGTAGGGACCTTCCATTTTTTTTTTTTTTTTTTTTTTGATGAACTTATCCTCCATGGGATAGACCACCGGAAATCTCTTGGGGGAATAATATTTTCTCAGGACGTTCCCAATCCTGGTAAATAAGCCCTTTCAGTAAAAGGGTGAAGTGGAAAAGAACAGACAGTCTGGGGGCTTCTAGTGACCCCAACGAGGATACAGTAGTGGTTGATGGTTCCGCAAGGTGCATTTTTAATGCCGATCGGACCATGTTAGTCAGAGACTGAACCCATAATCTTTCAGCTTGAGCTGCTGAGAAGGGTTCCTCCACTGTTGATTCCTCTATACCAGAATTAACCTCATCCTGATCCCCTTCAGGCAGGTCGATCCCTGTATGGGACTGTTGCTCTGCTAACAGGCACTCTGAAGGAGGAGACGGAGATCGGCGTGCTTTCCCTGACAGGGAGGCAGCGATCAATGTTGACCATCTCTCTCTAATCCTCCCAGAGCTGAGGAAAAAACCTCCTCTGTTACATACACAGGAGCAGGTGACTGAGGACAGCCACAGTACCAAGTACCCCTGCGGGGTCTCTATGGTCACTTACCTCTGAACTTCAGGGGAGACTGGTGCAGCAGAAGCATGCCCACCTCAGAGCCCGATGAGACCCCCTTCGCTTCCTGGAAGATTCAGTTCCGGAGCTTCTGGACGGCATATTCTTAAGCCTAAAGCTGAGGTATTCCAGCCGTAATACACCACTTTTACTGAGAATAGTCTAGCACAATTGCTGCTATATCACAGTTGGTGTCTACTAAAGTGCCTTTCTAGGGGATGCCTGCATCAACCGCCTCTGTGTGCCTTTATCTGTTGCTAGCTCTGTCTGTGCATTCAATAGCCACCTATCTTTAAAACACGCTGGACGCCCGCACATGCGCAGTAGCGCCGCGGCGCACACCTGAGCGTCATCCACCCGCTCCGCCCCTTTTTTCAGATCGCCTCTATGAGTAGAGGCGCGTGCACGCGCACGCGCGCGGGCACGTGCGCCTTCGGCGCCCTTTTTTAAAA
The DNA here is from genome assembly GCA_029206835.1 of Rana muscosa. NCBI lineage: Eukaryota > Metazoa > Chordata > Amphibia > Anura > Ranidae > Rana > Rana muscosa. The sequence continues at coordinate 728,265,538 of CM055118.1, forward strand.
ACAATAAGGAGCTAGATGGGAGCCAGGGCCCCCTTTGCCGCAGGGCCCGGGGATGGATGAGTGCAGCAACAGGGCAGAGGAGACAGCTTCCCAGCAGAGAACCTACCAACTGCCTGGATTTGATTCTGGAAGAAAAAAATCCACATTACAAGAAAAAGAACCATAGCGGCCTCTAGTGTCTAACACAGGTACCGCGGTCTTACATTTTTTTTTTTTTTTTTTTTTTCTTGCCTACTATTAAAATTTTTACATTTTCTCAGTAGTAACAGGCATACACAGAATATTAGCGGGAATACCTTAGGTAACAGGCAGAAAGACAAAATAGGCTTGGGGGTCCCTCAATAGAATCAAGTTCCTGAGGGCCCCCACTTACCTTTTCCTCGCCGCAGGACTTTGTTTGGTCCACAGAAGCCCAAACTTCACCTATCACGGCAGGCATTGTAATCAAACCTTCAGGGACCGGGTTCCCAAGGATTCCACTCCCCTGGACCTGTATAGCACCCTGCACAGAAAACATCTTGGTCGTGGGTATGACCAGAGCTCTGGATCCCAGGGTCCAGCTCTCCTAAGAGAGGCATTACAGGCAAAACCTTGCTCTTCTCTGCAAGGCCCGGGTACCGACCGTTTAGCTATGAAGCTTTTTTGGTCGGATCCGGAATAGCTTACTGAGGCCCAAAAGAACCTGTACGCAAGCTCAGTGAAAAACACATGTTTCTTCTTGGCCAACACCTTAGACACTGGCAAAAAACTGAGGTGCTCCCGGATGGGAGGGGCTTATATAGGGGAGGGTACTTCCGGTTTTGGAAGTTGCCAGTGCCAGCACCTGACGGTATCTATATAACCCATTAGTAATGACTATGTCGCTCTGTGTCCCGTGATGTACGAGAAAGAAATATACCATATATAGAGCCACAGAGATATAGTGTCTGAAAAAATAACTAGTTAATTATAACAAAATAGAAATGTATTAATTGTATGAATACACAATAATTGATTATACGGGGTATAAAATCAATAACCTCCGCCGTTCACCATCTAATGACAACGTTGTCAATGACCAGACAAATACAGACAGAATAACAGACTAACAAACACATAAGGGAACATCTTCACTACACGTGCATAAATGAATGGGCCACAGAAATGCTATATGAATGTAAGCAATGTGGCCACATCAGACGTAGAGTCAGGCAATCCTTTTATGGAAGGATAACAAAAACTTGTATAACTAAAAGTCATTCAAAATTGTATGATTGAAAATTATTGACAAAGTAAGCTAGCTGTTGATGGCTGTTAGGGGTATACGGCAAAGGGGTATTGGCATATTGGATTAAAGCAAATGAATATCCATTTAGTGAGCGCTAGAATATGTTGCAATCCATAGGACACCAAATATCAAACAGCTGAGCGAGGAATCACCTTGTGTGTCAATCAGTTTCTCTATGCCTTTCCACAGTATTCACTTATATCCAGACTTGTAAATTCAAACATCCCGGTTGGATGAAGGATGAAGTAGCCGTTAGAATAGCTGCTGGGTACAATAACCGGAAAGTCGTGTCCCTCATTGTGTGCCAACAAACAGCCGTGCCGTGGATCCTGAACGCTGGTGCATGATGCTTGGAGTGACAAACGTTCACATGGAGGGGGAGTGATGTCAACTAGTTTCACAGGGAAGCTCCTGCTTCTTCAGAACAGAAGAAACAGGAGTTTCCCCATGAAACTAGTTGACGTAATTGTACGCAACTTCATTCAACATGCACATGAACAGAGGCCAGACTGCACATGTTAACAAATGTTGACTCTCACATACTGTACAAATAAACATGATACAATTATCACAGCATGATAATGAACAATATAGTGCATAGAGAGCTTAATAAAGCTATATAATTTCCTGTTGGCGCAATATGTTTCGCTAATTGCTTCTTCAGGAGCTGTAAGGCAATATATTGGCTACAAAGAAATACCAAAAACAGAGTGTAAGACATAGGTGTGCGCAGCCTATTGCATTAGGGTGTGCACCCCAAAGTTTAAACACACATGAATGCCACCTGCAGTCACAGGGAGGAGGCTCTGGTGGTGGGAGACAGTTAATTGGGACCATATTATATTACACCCTAAATACGGGCTTAATGTGTTCCTAAAGTTGAACCTAGCCTTTAATAAAATGGGGGTATTTACACTGGCCACTGGCACCCCAACCACCCACCTGGTGCCGCCTCTGGATAATGCTAATGTACATGGGGTGATTAGGGTGTGCCCAGGCACACCCGGCACACTCTGTGCGCACGCCCATGGTGTAAGATATCAAAAAACAACAACAATTTATTATAATTTGCAATATACAGATAAACTCTAATAAAAGTGAAATTAGACACTTATACAATGCATGATACATAGGGCATGCAGCATCGAAAATTGATGAGCTATGGCAGTAGTGGAACTCACATATAGTAATGTGCAGTAATGGTGAAACTCAGCTATCATGTATGTGATAAATACATTGATCAAAGTCCTGTTTGTTTAGAAAAGGGGAGCAGAAAGGGGAGAATCAAGTCCAACAATGTGGACCTCAGGATGGGCACTAAAGAAGACTAGGGATGAGCTCGATGTTCGAGTCGAACAGCGAATAATATGGGGCGTTCGCGGGATATTCGAATGCCGTGGGACGCCCCACTGTGAGATCGCAGTGCATTAATGTCTGATGATTGGCCAAACCATGCAGGGTATATATATATATATATATATATATATATATATATATATATATATATGTATATATATACAGTGTGTATATATACTCTGCATTCAGTGTAGCGTACATTATATAATACACTTTTGTGAGACATACAGTATCTCACAAAAGTGAGTACACCCCTCACATTTTTGTAAATATTTTATTATATATTTTCATGTGACAACACTGAAGAAATTACACTTTTCTACAATGTAAAGTAGTGAGCTTGTAGAACAGTGTAAATTTGCTGTCCCCTCAAAATAACTCAACACACAGCCATTAACGTCTAAACCGCTGGTAACAAAAGTGAGTACACCCCTAAGTGAAAATGTCCAAATTGGGCCCAATTAGCCATTTTCCCTCCCCAGTGTGTGAATGGGGAGCATGCGGTAAATTTAGTGTTTTCGCTCTCACTCATACTGGTCACTGGAGTTCAACATGGCAACTCATGGCAAAGAACTCTCTGAGGATCTGAAAAAAAGAATTGTTGCTCTAGATAAAGATGGCCTAGGCCAGTGATGGCAAACCTTGGCATCCCAGATGTTTTGGAACTACATTTACCATGATGCTCAACTACACTGCAGAGTGAAGTTCCAAAACATCTGGGGTGCCAAGGTTTGTCATCACTGGCCTAGGCTATAAGAAGATTGCCAAGACCCTGAAACTGAGCTTCAGCACGGTGGCCAAGACCATAGAGCGGTTTTACAGGACAGGTTCCAATCAGAACAGGCCTCGCCATGGTCGACCAAAGAAGTTGAGTGCATGTGCTCAGCGTCATATCCAGAGGTTGTCTTTGGGAAATAGACATATGAGTGCTGCCAGCATTGCTGCAGAGGTTGAAGGGTTAAGGAGTCAGCCTGTCAGTGCTCAGACCGTTCGCCACACACTGCATCAAATTGGTCTGCATGGCTGTCGTCCTAGAAGAAAGCTGATGATAAAGATGATACACAAGAAACCTTGCAGTTTGCTGAAGACAAGCAGACTAAGGACATGGATTACTGGAACCATGTTCTGTGGTCTGATGAGACCCAGATAAACTTATTTGGTTCAGATGGTGTCAAGCATGAGTGGCAGCAACCAGGTGAGGAGTAGAAAGACAAGTGTGCCTTGCCTACAGTCAAGCATGGTGGTGGGGGTGTCATGGTCTGGGGCTGCATGAGTGCTGCCGGCACTGGGGAGCTACAGTTCATTGAGGGAACCATGAATGCCAATATGTACTGTGACATACTGAAGCAGAGCATGATCCCCTCCCTTCGGAGACTGAGCTACAGGGCAGTATTCCAACATGATAACGACCTTAAACACACCTCCAATACGACCACTGCCTTGATAAAGAAGCTGAGGCCCAATGTTTCTTCCCCTGTTTAACAGGGGCATGTAATTACAATGTTTTAAATAATATTTAACAGCAGGGACCGTTCCTGCGCCCAACAAGAGTAGCTGTGAGGGGTTACCGTGTTCTGCCACCACCAACACCTAAGGCCCAATTTTTTAGCAGAGTATATAGTGCAGCCCGTATAGTATATACTGCAGTTCAGAGTATATAGTGCAGTCCGTATAGTATATATAATACAGTGCAGGGTATATAGTGCAGTGACAATATATAATATAGTGTATTGAAGTGGTTAGGGGAGCACTATGGCAGAATTAAGATAAAAACAGCATGGGTTCCCCCTTCCATACCAGGCCCTTTGGGTCTGGTACAGATTTTGGGGGGGCCCACGCCATTTAAAAAAATGTTTTTTTTGTATATAGATCTGGCAATACATTACAGTCGTGAGCAATTTTAAATGACATTTTTTCCTTTAGAAATGTAATTTTGCTGCGGTACTGTTCTATACATGGGAAAATGCACTACTTTACAGGCAGACTAAGGGGACCCCCCAGGCATGATATTAAAAGGAATATTTCATTTTTATTGTTTCACTTTAAGTATTCCTAAAATCACTGCTCCTGAAAAAATAGGATTTTTTGTACTCACCGTAAAATCCTTTTCTCTGACATCCATGGACTGACACGGTGTCTCTTTACACTTTACACGTGGGTTATGTCCCTGCTTGCAGGAGAAGACCTAGGCAGAATGTGGGATGTTATACATACATTCTAAAAGCCAGAGCTGAACAGCCCCACCCAGGGGGCGGTCCCTCTGGACATAACCCTCCCACTACAGTCAGCAGACTTCAGTTCGTAACAAAGCAGTACAAACTTAAAAAGGAAGGGTGGGTGCCGTGTCAGTCCATGGATGTCAGAGAAAAGGATTTTACGGTGAGTACAAAAAATCCTATTTTCTCTTACCATCCATGGACTGACACGGTGTCTCTTTACACTTTACACGTGGGATGTCCCAAAGCAGTGTCAAGAGGGATGGGAGCAGTATAAATGGAAAAACCAAAAACTTCACTCCAAGAAGGCAGAGCTCCTCAACGGAGGAGTCGCAACTTTAAACAGCGGCCTGCAGCACCCTGCGGCCGAAGGAAGCATCCGGAGATGCAGCCACATTAACCTTATAAAACTTAAAAGGCATGAACAGACGACCAGGTCGCCGCCTTGCACACTTGTGCAACCGACGCTTCATGTCGGAAAACCCAGGAAGCACCAATTGCCCTGGTGGAATGCGCCGTAACCGGAAAGGGAGGCGCCCACCCTTTGAGAGCATAGGCTTGAATGACGGTTTGTCTGATTCCCCTAGAAATGATGGCAGACGAAATCGCTTGGCCCTGTTATGGACCAGAGACAGTCACAAACAGTGAGTCGGACTTTCGAATAGAAGCAGTAGCAGACAGGTACACCCGTAAGGCTTGTACCACATCCAATATGTGCAGCGCAAACTCTCTGGGATGCGATGGGTGAGGACACAACGTACGGGAGGACAAAGTCCGCATGTAGGTGAAAGGTCGACACCACCTTTGGCAAAAAGGAAGGTCACGGATGCAACACCGCCTTATCCTTATGGATGACTAAATATGGCGACTTGCAGGACAAAGCCGCCAACTCAGACACCCGTCAAACAGAAGTGATTGCCACTAAAAGGCCACCTTCTGAGACAAGACAAGAGGGGAATATCCCGGATATTCCCAAAAGGAGGTTCCTGGAGGACCGAGAGCACCAAATTCAGATCCCACGGTGGGAGAGGAGGCTTGACAGGAGGGAGCACATGGCGAACCCCCAACACAAGGTGCTAACCAAGAAATGACCCGCTAGAGGTCGCTGAAAGAAGACGGCCAAGGCCGAAATCTGACCCTTGATGGTACTCAAAGCAAGCTTTTGGGTCACTCCACACTGCAGAGGACGCAGGATTCTGGGGACGGAATACGTCCGAGGACGCCAGTCCAGCGCTTCGCATATGGCGATATAAGCTTTCCAGGCACGGTGATAGATCTGCTTGGAGGAAGACTTCCGTGTCCTTAACATGGTCAAAATGACCGAGTCCGAGAGACCTTCGGACCCTCAACACCTGGCTTTCAACAGCCCTGCCGTTAAAGCCAGAGACTGTAAGCCGGATGAAACATAGGACCTTGAGACTGAAGGTCCTCCCTCATCGGCAACCGCCAGGGAATGTCCGCGACGAGACGTACCAGATCAGCGTACCAGTGATGCTGAGGCCAATCCGGAACAATTAGGATCACCGGCGTTTATATCAGGCGATAAGGACCCTATGGGGCCACCAACGCATCCGAGGCATCGCCCAAGGATCCCTGGATCTGGCCACAACCTCGACCCTTGCGATTGAGTCGAGAGGCCATCAGGTCCACATCCGGCGTGCCCCACCGTCGGCAAAGGAGTTGAAATATGCAAGGGCCACTCTTCTTGGTCCGGCGATTGGCGACTCAGATAGTCCACCTGCCCATTGTCTATGCCCAGAATGTAAATGGCCTACAGAGCCGGCACGTTTCTTCCAGCCCACTTCAGGATACGGACTACCTCGGAAGCCGCAGCTGAGCTCCGAGTCCCCCCTTGATGGTTTACATACGCCACCGCCGTGGCGTTGTCTGACTGGCTCCTGATTGAGCGACCCCGTACTCTCTCCGACCTGAGGAGAGACACAGTCCGATGGCCCGTATTTCCAGAACAGTGATTGGTAAACGGGCTCGTCCGGAGTCCAAGGCCTTGAGCCGACAGGACTCCCCAGACTCCACCCCAGCCCGTCAGGCTGGTGTCCGTCGTGAGTACCGTCCATTGGATGGGAGGGGAACGACTTTCCGGACCGAAGAGCCGAGGATCTCAACCACCATGTCAGGGGCGCCCTGACCAGGTGAATCACCTGGATCTGAAGATCCAAGGACAACGGGGATTTGTCCCAGGTGGACAAGATCTACTTCTGCAATGCCCTGGTGTGTGATTGGGCATACGGAACGGTCGCGAAGGAGGCCACCACGAGTCCCGGGACTCTCATGTAAAAAAAAAAAAAACGGATTGACAACCATTTTCGGGATGTCAGCACCTGCACCGCAGACTGAAGTGTCAGCAACTTCTCCAGAGGTAGGATACCTTTGCCTCCAAGGAGTCTAGAATCAGAACTAGATACTCCAGACACTGAGTCGGGACCAGGACTGACTCCTGAATGTTCAGGAACCACCCGAAGTCCCTGAGGGTCTAATTGACGATAGTCACCTTTCCTCTAAGTCTGAGCCACTTTCTGCTCTTAGCAGAAGATCGTCCAGATAGCCCACGACAGCAATACCTCACTGTAACAGAAGGCTAGAACCGGAGCAAGCACCTTGGTGAACACCCTTGGTGCCGAGGCTAGGCCGAAAGGAAGAGCCACAATCGATAGTGGACTTCGCTGATCGCAAGCGCAGAAACTTCTGGTAACTTGCGCAGATCGGAACATGCAAGTAGGCGTCCTTGAAGTCCAAGGACGCCAGAAGAAAATCCCTTTGGTGGAGTGTAGCGATCACCGTGCGAATGGATTCCATGCGGAATTTCTGCACCTTCTCGAAGGCATTCAGGGCCTTGAGGTCCAGGATAGGTCGAACCACGTCCTATTTTTGGGACGACAAACAGATTCGAGTAGAATCCCTGAAAACTCTCCTGTGACGGAACCGGCACAATCACTCCGGACCTGATCAAATCCTGTACAGCCCCCAAGAGGGCTGCCCGACAGGTAGGAAGGAGAGGAAGATTCGAGGGAAAGAATCTGTCTGGGGGCCAGGATCGGAATACTATCCTGTATCCTGAGGTGACCACCTCACACACCCACCAGTCGGAGATTCGGGAGGACCACCGATTCGTGACCTGCGAAGTCGTCCCCACACCCCAGAGTCGGGCGGAGGCAAGACTTCACGCGGAGGCGGGCTTGGGAGCCGCTTGTTCGGCTTACGCACCCAGGAGCACTTGTGCCCACCAGCCGCACTGCCGTCAGTCTGAGAGGACCTACCCGTGGACTCGGACTGACGAAAAAAAAACGTTTTGCTGGAAAGGAAGGCCCCTGTTTTCGGCGGGCCTCCTCACTCTTGCTAGTCTAAGGAAGAAGAGTGCTTTTACCTCCCATGACATCCATGACGATGTCATCCAGAGCAGCACCGAAAGGTCTACCACCTTTAAATGGTAGATCCGTAAGGCTAGGTCAGCAGACCAGCACTTCAACCAGATAAGACGACGCAATACCACCGCCGAGACAGAGGCCCTGGATATTAAAGGGGCCGCGTCCAACGTGGTGTCGCACACATAAACCAGGCCCTGAACCAGTTGGTGGGCCAGAGCAACTGTGTCTGGAGGAAGATTATGCTCCTGTACAGCTAGGTGCAACATTTTTGCCCAACCTGTAAGTGTTTAAGACACAAGGGTCGCCGCTACCACAGGCCGTAGGGCGGATCCCAACAAGGCAAACATGGCTCTGCTCACCACTTCTGACCTCCTGTCAGTGGGGTCCTCAAATGCAGGAGTCCCCTCCATCGGGAGAGTGATGGCCTTGTTCAACCAGGCGACTGGAGGGTCGACCCTGGGGGAGAAGCCCACTTTTTAAGTAGGGCATCTTCAAGGGGTATCTGATAGACAAACGCCGCGGGACCATAAAAAAATTCTTCTGCGGCTTTTCCCAGACCTTATCAATGAGCTGGTCAAAGAAAGTACATATGGAAAACCCTCTTTAGAAGGCCTGGCCTTAAAAGAACCAAAGGAGACTGTATCCGCCTGAGGTTCTGCATCCGCAGCATTTTAGCTTGAGAGTGTCCCTCACCGCAGTCATGAGAACACTAACAAGCGCCCTGTCATTTACTGACTCAGAACTGGAGTTTTCCTCATAAGGAATGTCCTGTTCAAAACCATCCAATACATTCAGAACTAGGGTCCTGAGCGGTAGTGGCTAGGCCCATATCTGAATCAGCGCACTGCCCTCATGAAGTAAAGTGGGGAGAGGGCGCTTTTTTTGCTCCCTTGCGCTTGCACACAGCTCCCATCCTGGTCAGAAATGATTCCAGGACTGCCCACAACTGGTCCCTAGGGACCGCAGGTGCTGAAGCACTGCCTGTTGTCCACTGACATTTAGGGGAAGCTGGTGACAGAGACTCCATATTGCCCCCCTCTGAGACTCCTCAGATAAAAAGTCCACCCACAGGCTGTGCTGACTGAGGAGGGGGCGCCCAGGGGACTCACCAAACCGGACCAGGGACCGCTTAGTTTCGCTGTCTGTACCGCGCTGTGTCAGCGCTGGTGAGCTGTGAGGAGATTGTGAGGAGATTTGCGCTGTTACAGCAGCGCTAGAGGCCAAAACTAGTGCTGAAGAGCGCACGGGCTACAAGAAAATGGCCGCCGCACTTCACTGAGGCGATCCACGGCAAGATGGCCGCCATGACTCAGCAAAGTGAAAAAAACAGCACACACACAGCGCCACTCGGCGCTCAGGCCCCAAAACACACAAAAAAAGGCCCAAGCATATCTGCAGACCAGCATTAGCCCCTCCAAGAACAGTGTGACCCCCAGGCACCCCACACAGCACAGCGCCAGCAATGGTGACAGAGAGTGACAATGAAATACAGGGGGAGACAGGGAAAATCCCCCACAGAGAAACACACAGCTTTTTGTACTCACCTGCAGGCAGGAGAGACTACTTACCCGTCCCCTGAGGGACCCACTGGTGTGTTTCTGACAGGACTATAACAGTGCAGTACTGAGTAGCTGTCGGCCCGGTCCACCGCGAAAGATACTGTCAGTCAGGAGCTGTTCAGTCTTGAGAGGACCGTGGGAGCATGAAAGCAAACCCGGCCACCCCTGGAGTCATGGGGCCTGTCGTGAACTGAGTCTCACGCACACAAGGCGAGGATCAGCACGCTCGATGGTCGGACAGGGAAGACTACGAGGATATCTTGTACCCAACCTGTTGCCCAGCCGACAGTTGATAGAAGATTCTCAAAAATAAAATAAAAAAGAATTCCAGAAAAGGAATAAAAATAGGTCAGGAGACTGGCTCCTGAGAGAGCCACATCGTCTCCTTCTGCTAGGCAGAAAAAAACTGAAGTCTGCTGACTGTAGTGGGAGGGTTATGTCCGGAGGGACCGCCCCCTGGGTGGGGCTGTTCAGCTCTGGCTTTTAGAATGTATGTATAACATCCCACATTCTGCCTAGGTCTTCTCCTGCAAGCAGGGACATAACCCACGTGTAAAGTGTAAAGAGACACCGTGTCAGTCCATGGATGGTAAGAGAAAACAGCCGTTTTAAAAAGTTGTTTTTGCATTGATACATTTCCCCTGGGGCAGGACCCGGGTCCCCAAATACTTTTTATGGCAATAACTTGCATATAAGCCTTTAAAATGGGCACTTTTGATTTTTCACGTCTGTGTCTCATAGACTTTAACGGTGTTCGCATTTTCGCACAAATTTTATGTCTGTTCACAAGTTCTGGTATGAACCGAACCGGGGGTGTTCGGCTCATCCCTAAAGAAGACGAGTTCAATCTTAAATTAGGTATAACAATGCAGCAATGAGGGTCAATCCCTTCCAAAAACGTGCTTAAATACATAAAAAAAAGAGAAAACAAAAACAAATGGAGCAAAGAGGGACTAGAGAGCAAGAATAAGAAAAAGAGAGTGTGAGAGAGGGGGAGGGGGAGAGAGGGGGAGGGGGGAGAAAGGAGGAAGGATAAGAACATGAAAAGGCAAAAAGAGAGAGAATGGGTAGAAAAGATGTGGGTCTTGGTTACCTTAGGTCAATATCCGGACAATGCCCAAAGAATGTAGCACTATCTTACAGATATATATGATGACAAGATTGTATTCACAACATTGGAGTTTCTAAATAAAGAGAAGACATACAGCTCCAGGCAAAAAAGACAGAGGTAAATTCAGGCTGACAAAAAATGGAAACTCCATCTAAGGACCAAGAAATATCAAATTGAAATAGCAAACAAAAGGGGCATTACAGAGACTTATGCCGCGTACACACGTTCAAAATTTCCAATGGAAAAAATCAGACGGAATTTTTTCATCAGATATTCCGAACGTGTGTATGCCCCATCTGACTTTTTCCGTTGGAATTTTCATTCGTCTGGATGCAATTCCGACGGACTAAAAACCATGCATGCTCAGAATCAAGTCGACGCATGCTCGGAAGCATTGAACTTAATTTTTCTTGGCTCGTCGTAGTGTTGTACATCACGCGTTCTTGACGGTCGGAATTTGGTGTGACAGTGTGTATGCAAGACAGCTTGAACGGAATTCCGTCGGAAAAACCCGTCAGAGTTTATTCCCAAGGAAAAAACGGTCGTGTGTACGCGGCATAACAGAACTGGAGAATAAACTTCATACATAAGGGGTCTCCAAAAATCGCTTACCAAGAAGCCCAGCCAGGGTATCACTACAGTGTTCCTCTGCTCCAAACAGGTGCTGTGGTTTTTACAATACCAAACACTAGCACAACCTTGGGGGACTTACGTCCAGCACCCATTTTTGCATTTACCCCAAAAAAAGTGTTCAATGTAGTGGGAGTAACACCCAAGCAGAGTCTAAACAAACAAAACTTGAAGTGATTAACCTTTCTTCTACGGTACTAACTGAGGCCCAAGTACAGGCAGGGCCGGCCCTACCATGGGACCAGATGGTACCATTGTACCAGGCGGCACTTTTAGGGGGGCGGCAAAGCTGTGAGCAGAAAAATCTATCCACAAAATGTAGCTGTAAAACTTGTATGCCCCTGTTGCCTGCCTAATTTAAGGATTATGCGCTCCTGCTCACTGCTCTGCGGCAGCAGATGCACCCCTTTCTAGGCTCCCTTCTTGAGTTCCTATGAGTCTCCCCCCCCCCCCCCCTGGATCGGAGCTGGTACAGTCCCAGCGAAAGTGCATGTGGGCGGAGCAGAAAGAGAACCTCACACTGCAGCATCGATCTTTGGTTCCCGCCCAGCACACAGCAAAGCGCTCCTCCTCCAGAGCAGAGTGAAGATGTGTAAATCACGGATGACAGGCTGGATCCTCTTCTACTGTGAGTCCCGACTGCTCTGCATTCCATATACTGTGATTATAAACGTGCCCTGCACTTTTCACTGCAGGTTTATTGAAAGTAAAATTCTTAAACAGGTTAGGAATTAGTGTGACATTTCAGGTGCTACATTATATGTAATCCACATACACATTATATCTTCTAAAAAGAATGATTTTTTAATAAGATATAATGTGTATGTGGATTACATCTACAGTATGTAGCACCTGAAATATCACACTAATCCCTAACCTGTTCAAGAATATAACATTACACAGCAAAGGATGTGATTTCTTATCCCAGCCCAACTTCAAGAAAGTCCACTCTTGCAGCGTGGGGGAGGGGGGAGAAGGGGGGCACTGTATAGTCTTTTTTTACTTGATTCTATGCTTCAGCCAGCTCCAGTGCTCTCCTCCTCCTCCCTATCACATATAGAGGAAGATTAACCCTGTATGGTCTAAATTGGAGGCTGGAGTGTGACCACTGTCACTCCTAACTGACACAGGAGCTGCCGGGGACCAGTAACAGAACTGCAGAGAGCCCGCTGAAGTAAAGTACAAGGTAAAACTGAATACACAGCAAAGAATTCATTGGGTTCAGCAGGGTCTGAATTTTTGATCGATGTGTAACCCTCTCTGTTAGACAGAAACCGATTTGTTATATCCACTTCTGCTGGAAATCCTTGTTCGATTAGCTGTTTGCAGCCAAACGGAAGCAGTGCTGATCAGTGTATTTTGATAGGGGAGAGTCCCTGCTGTCAGAATACAATTCCCACATCCATCCAACTTGTGTGGATGGAGGAATCTGTCAGCCACTTGCTTGAGCCCCATCTCGATCCAGCAATGTGCACAAGAGCACTTGCTCTCTAGTGCAGGGGTCTCCAAACTCTCTAAAGGGCCAGTTTACTGTCTTTCAGACTTCAGGGGGGCCGAACTGTGCCCAGTGGGAGTTAACAATGTGCGATCTGGTGTCGTTGGGAGGAATAGTGCCCCTTTTTTTGTCAGTAGAAGGAATTATGCCCCATCATTGGTGTCATTGGCAGGAATAATGCCTCAAGGGCCAGATAAAGGCAAGCAAAGGGCCACATCCGGCCCCAGGGCCGCAGTTTGGAGACCACTGCTCTAGTGGACTGTTTTTTTATAGTGCACTTTAATATTACTTTGCACTGTGTGTTTGATTTGCAGCACTGGGAGTTTGGTAGTAACTCCAAAACCAAATTGTGTACAAATGAACCATAAGAATTTGACTAGAGTTATTTGAATATTTGGGAGTTATTCACATTATATGTTATAGTATTTTACATTTTTTATTTACAGTTCCCTCACAAAATGTTTTTGCAGCACAGGGATTTTGGTCCCACATGTGATATGTAATTGAATATTTATGAGTTGTTCGCATTATATGTTTTGGGATTCGCCCCTTCATAATTTTGTTTGCAGCACTGGTATTTTGGTTCCATATTCATGTGCTATATATTTCACTTGGTCAGATTTAATAATGACACATACACTAAATTTGATATAATTTATAGGGGCTACTGCTATGCACTAGGGTGTATATACTCCTGGTCTCTGTACTCTGCAGTTTACTGCTCTTGACTTCTGCACATTGCATATTACTGTACATACTCTACCTCTGAACACTGTACACACTGCTCCTGATCCTTGTACTTTGTAATCTATCCAATTCTGACCTCTGCACTATATATATATATATATATATATATATATATATATATATATATAAAATGTATTTGTGTGTGTGTGTGTGTGTGTGTGTAAGATAATTGGTCATGGGGGGGCGCAGCTTGGCATGTTCGCCCTGGGTGCTGGTTGACTTTGTCCCGGCACTGCCCCCTGCACTGTGAGGCAAATTGCCCGCTCCACTCCCCACTGCACTTCAAGCATTTTTATTATTAACTTTTTTACTAGTAATGGCAGTGATCTACGACATTGCGGTGGACAGGTTCGGACACTTTTGACACATAATTGGGATCATTGACATCTATACAGCGATCTGTGCTATAAAACTGCACTGATTACTGTGTAAATGTCACTGTCTGGAAAGGGGTTAAATGGGGAGGTGTTTCTAACTGGGGGGATGGGACTGACTGGAGGAGGAGAGAGATCTCTGTTCCTAATCACTAGGAACAGCAGATCTGTCTCTCCTCCCCTGTCAGAATGGGGATCTGTCTGTTTACATTGACAGATCCCCGTTCTGGCTCTCTGTGGAGCGATCGTGGGTGGCATCGCGGCCGCCGGCCAAGCACAGGTCCTTTTATACTCCAATATACATGTATAGAGCCATGACAGGTCCTCTTTATACTTCTATATACCTGTATAGAGCCATGACAGGTCCTCTTTATACTCCTACATACATGTATAGAGCCATGACAGGTCCTCTTTATACTCCTACATACATGTATAGAGCCATGACAGGTCCTCTTTATACTCCTACATACATGTATAGAGCCATGTAAGGTCCTTATTATACTTCTATATACACGTATAATGCCATGACTGGTCCTCTTTACACTCCTATACATGTATAGAGCCATAACAGGTCCTCTTTATACTCTTATATACATGTATAGAGCCATGACAGGTCCACTTTATACTCTTATATACATGTATAGAGCCATAACAGGTCCTCTTTACACTCTTATATACATGTATAGAGCCATGACAGGTCCACTTTAGTTATCATAATATAAAATAATGGATGTGGGGGCATTTTGGTGGGCGTGATTTTTTTTGGGGGGGGGGCAGCATTTCATTTTTGGTACCAGGCAGCACAATGTCTTGGGCCGACACTGAGTACAGGTATTGAACTTGAGTCTTACATTTTGTCCCAAGCAGGGAGTTGACTACTTTTAACTTATAAAGGATGTCCACCTCTTTGCTCATAGACTTATGTATAAAGTTATTTACGATAAGAACACTCCAAATACCTCACGTAATACTTTAAATAATCCATTATGGAAAGAATTTTGAATTCAGGATCTTAAAGTGGATGTAAACCCGATTTTTTTTTATTGATTTTTTTGCTGTCACAATGTAGAGTATAAGATTTCCTATCATTTGTGCCAGGTCTTGCCACAAAGAGTTAATGCAGCTCTGAGCAATCCTCTTTTATTGTTCAGTGAGATAAAACCGACAAACAGAGAAACACCTTTGTCCGTTCTGCCCCCTTGCTTTGAGTGACAGGTTATTTACATATCTCATGCACTAGCTTTAGACAGACATTCTTTTTTTAATTCCCACCCCCACTCCTTTTCTGAAGTCATGTGGTTACTTTTCTGGATTTTGACTGGATGTTAGTGATCATAACAGAAGGAATACACAGGAGAAAATGCATGTTGACAAGAGGAGTGTAGAGGTGGGCGGGGACTGACATCACGACTCCACCCACCGAGCTCCAGACAACAGATCCACCCACAGAATCTGCAGTTTTTCAGTTCTTATAACAGACAGAGGGGAGACATTTGACAGATAAAGGATACATGCAGGAGGCATGTATATCCTTATAGATCAGCACTATGGCAGTAGTTTAGAAAGGATGAGAGTGGGTTTACATCCACTTTAAAGCTTTAGAGGACTTGATGGAGCTATGGGAGGAGGGCAATACTGGAGATGGCTCTTCACCTCCGCAGGCTGCACCCATATCTTTGGAGGCAGTCGGTGGCTCGATGGAAGTAATTGATCCCACCAGTTTTCCACCTCCCAAGCTTTACAAACCCAAGACCAGAAATGTTCCTCTTTTACAGGGCAATGCTAATATTTGGGCCTTTACACAACAGGTTGTTAAAGAAATTGAACATACCAATTGAAGATTTAAGGAGCCCTCTAACCTCTCATATGTACAATTGGAAGCTCTATCATCTTTGGGACAAAACCACCAAATTGTAATAAAACCATCTGATGAAGGTGGTAACATTGTAGTTATGGACCTTGTGCAATACGAATCCATGGTGTTAAAAATCCTGAAAAAGAAAGAATGATACAGACGAGTCCCCACCTCTTTTGTTGAGGCCACTTGAGTTAAATACAAAAATTTGATGGGTCGAGCCTACAGAAGGGGCATTATTGACAAATCCACATGGGCGTTCCTGGATGTTTTCAATCCATGAACTCCTACCCTATATGCCCTACCAAAGATTCTTAAAACTCTTGATCGGCCACCTGGTAGGCCAATTGTGTCAGAAAACGGCTGCCTGACCGAGGCGGCTAGCCAATTGCCTAATGATTCTGTTTGTTCATCACAGGTTCAAACTGTTCGTCCTAACCAACAATCACATTTATCTCACAAACAGAAAAATTAAGCTGTAGGCGTACGTTCGTCTGTACCCAAACGCACAGCGAATTCTGATCGTACACATCACTTATCACGTTTGTCACAACCTTCCACATCTGAGCACTCTTCTTCTTGTAGATTCTCTGCCGAGACTAGTATCCGGTATGGCTTCTTCAGCCACCCCTTTGCCTAATGCATCCTCCAAAGCCCATCCATCTAATGTGGCGACTAGGGAATTGCCCCTATTTTTGGATATCTGTCTGTTACAGACAGATTTTCCAAGATCGTGGCTTGGGACTCGGTACTCTTGCGTCTGAAGTCACAGTGTTGTGATGCTCGTGCATGCGCAGTGGTACCATTTGTGTCCGCGATACGCCGGTGACGCCAGATGCTGGCTGATCGGGTGAGCCCATTTAGATGGGGCTGTGGTGTTATACCCCAGCTGGGGTTCTTGGTAAGTGATTTTTGGAGACCCCTTATGTATGGAGTTTATTCTCCAGTTTTGTTGGCTATTTCAATTAGATATTTCTTTGTCCTTAGATGGAGTTTCCATTTTTTTTGTCAGCCTGGATTTACCTCTGTCTTTTTTGCCTGGAGCTGTATGTGTTCTCTTTATTTGGAACTCCAATGTTGTGAATACAATCTTGTCATCGTATATATCTGTAAGATAGTGCTACATTCTTTGAGCATTGTCCGGATATTGACTTAAGGTAACCAAGACCCACATCTTTTCTACCCATTCTCTTTCTTTTCCCCTTTTCATGTTCTTATTCTTCCTCCTTTCCCCCCCCTCTTCTCCCCCTCTCTCGCACTCTCTTTTTCTTATTCTTGATCTCTATTCCCTCTTTGCTCCATTTGTTTTTATTTTCTCTTTTTTGAGGTATTTCAGCAAGTTTTTGGGAGGGATTGACCCTGATCTAATTTAGGATTGAACTCGTCTTCTTTGCTTCCCACCCTGCGATCCCCATTGTTGGACTTGATGCTCCCCTTTTCTGAACAAACAGGACTTTGTTCAATTTATTTATCACATACATGATAGGTGAGTTTCACCATTACTGCACATTACTATATGTGAGTTCCACTACTGCCATAGCTAATCAATTATGATGCTGCATGCCCTATGTATCATGCATTGTATAAGTGTCTAATTTCTCTTTTATTAGAGTTTATCTGTATATCACAAATTATAATTAATTGTTGTTGTTGTTTGATATCTTACACTCTGTTTTTTGTTTCTTCTTGTAGCCAATATATTGACTTACAGCTCTTGAAGAAGCAATTAGCAAAATATGTTGAGCCAACAGCATTTATATAGCTTTATTAAGCTCTCTATGCACTATATTGTTCATTATCATGCTGTTATAATTTTATAATGTTTATTTGTATATGAACATTTGTTTACTCTTTTTTATATGTTCTTGAATAATAAAATGTTTCATACTTTTTATCAAATGGTTGTTATATTTCTGGCACCATAAAAATCCCCCCTTTCCAATTTTCTCTATACATTTCTAAATAGGGATGAGGGTATCTTTGATCTCCTGAATTAGTGTGACTATTTCATTACATCTGATATGCCTACCTTAAAGTAGTTGCGAACACCTGAAATAAAAAATTAACAAAGCATTTTTTTTTCTCTATTTGATGTTGAGAGTCCAATCATACATGCCTGCAGTTCTCATGCGGTATTAGATATTTTCACCCCTCGCACTTCCAGGGGAAAATTTTCACCTAGATAGCAGCCATGTTGACCCTTCAGAAAACAAATAATGGTCAATATATGATTAGTGATGGGCTAGCTAGTTATTCATTATAATGCCTCCCCACAGGCCATAGGAGACTGAGTCCTCTCAGACTATGCATGCACATGTTGTTGGAGGGTTTGTCTATAGAGTAAATCCTAGTATATTGAAGACCTGCACCATGCATCCAAGTCTGGATGAAGTGGTTGTTCTGTGAAGCGCATTGCTATGAGATATGTGTGTTGGGGCCCATGTTTTTATTCATTCGGTAAAAGCCTCTGATTTTATTTATGTATAGAAGGTTAGTTTCTTTTGGTATTTTTTAAAAATTATTTGTAAAATATAAAACATTTTTCATTTTGGCAATATCTTTGATATCACACATGGTTTCCTAGGTGGAATGTCTAAAGTCTCTTTTGTTTACTTTTTGTATTGAGAATCATACCATTTGGTATGATGCTGCCAGGATATTTTGACTTAGGTATCCTATAATTCCACAGCTTCCTAAGTTAGTTTGTATTAAACTAAGCATATCCTTCTATAGTGTGTACTTGCCTCAATCCAAAGTGCCTAGTGTGATTTCAGTCTGCTCTCTCATTACTCTGCTATCTGCAGTAACTTCTAGCAGTCTATGTTGATGTCAAGAAATCCTGGGAGATAACCTTTCCTCCCTCCAGCACACAGAAGATGATTAACAGCCATATCTAATGAGTATATAATTTGCTCATGCTGGGCAAGGTAACAAAATACTACAAATGTACTCTATATCCTCGTACACACGGTCGGACTTCCTTCGGACTTTTCCGTGGATTTTTGTCCGAACGGAGTTGGTTGGGAACACCCATAGCATACACACGCTCTGACTTTTCTGCAAACTTTCTTAAAACTTCTTACAACATCACATGTTTTTTCTGCTCTTTTCTGATCTTTACTGCCACCCTTTGGTCAACTTCTGCTATTGTTGGTTGATTTTAACATTAGTTGTTTTGTCCATCGGACTAAAGTCCGATGGTTTTCTGTACACACGGTAGGACTTTGCTCCATCGGACTTTTGTTGGGCAAAAGTTTGTCCGTTTGCAGACCCAACTTTTGTCCAATGAAATCCAAAACCAAACGAAAAAAGTTTGTCCGATGGAGCGTACACACGGTTGGATTGGTGGTCCAACTTGCTCAAAACGAAGTTTGTTGGGCAAAAGTCCGACCGTGTGTACGGGGCTTATGAGGCACAAACATTCTGAACTTCCTTTTCTCCCTCTCCTGTCATTCTCATATGTAACCAGCCCACCTGAGATTTCTGTGTGAGTTTTGAACTACTGAGTAGTTTGCACACACTCCCCCTACCACCATGTGACAATGCTTGGGCCTGGCAAAGGAGCACCATGTGTTCTCTACCTGGCAGTATGGGATATTTCTGGAAGACCACTGTGGCAGAGGAATAAGAGGGTCAGTGCAGGTTGCTTGTGCTCCATACGATGCGTATTTGCTTTAAGTCACACCTAAATACTTGTACGATTGGGCACTACTGGCAACTTTTTCATGAACAACAACAAGAAGTAGCATTCAATAAATGATTGCCTAGCAACTAATAGAGCTGTGGCTTCTCCATGTTTTTTCCAGTGCATACAGTATATATCATCTTTCGTGCTTGTATTTCTTCTCAGAATTCATTTTTTCAGAGTTTTTAGTTGAGCCTTAACAAATGCTATCTGATATAGATCATGCTTGACTAGTAAGTCTGGATTCTCCAATCTTTAAGTAGGATCCCTAAATAGAGATGATTGAACCTTTGATACATGCATACAGATTTCTTTGGTCTGCAGAAAATCATACTATTCATGAACATTTGAGCCATATACCTGTTTCTAGCTTTAATTTATCATCTATCTAATCTGCAATAGTTTCCTTTTTTATTAAATATGTTTTATTATTATTATTATTTTAAATTGTTTTCATTCTGACCAAGAGTTAATATTTTTACTAGCACTAATAAACTAACATTTTCAGCACATAAATTAAATCAAAGTAATTTTTTAGCATTTCGTTTATAGCCTTTGATACGTGTGATTGTGGTTAATAACTGTGGTAAGAGATCCCACTTATGTGAAGGATTTATTTCCTGATTAATGATGAAGATGATTTAAAACTCATTTTTCTTAATGTATTGAGCCTGATATTAAAATCATTCTTACTCCATCTGCCCTTAAAATTGCTTTGATTACTTCAGTTGTTGAAGCTCCATTTCTTTATCAAGATTCATGAAATAATTATCATAAAGGAGCACATCTGTGATTTCTTTTTTAAATTTGACAATATACGCCGGAATTACAGTAATGGATAACTTTTTTGCAGAAATAAAATGAGTAGCATTTTGTGTTTTTAAAGTGCTATTTATTATTCCCACTAAATTAGCATGAAATTACATTTGATAATATTGAAATTATATTTCAAATGTCATAAAACATGTGGCAAAATATATTTTACTTTAACATATATAGCTATAATGTACATACTAGTCAATGCTCAGAACTATAGTTACAGGACAAGTTCACTGTAAGCAACATGTTACATGTTACACCCTTCACATGTTGATACAAACCGACCTTCATCCCCAGAGTCCCCCCTGTGAGAGCAGACAGGGGTTACTCTCCCCTACAACCATTGTCACATTTTAAAGTGACACAGTTGTGCAGGTTACATAGTTACATAGTTAGTCAGGTTGAAAAAAGACACAAGTCCATCCAGTTCAACCATAAAAAAATAAAATAATAATATCATGTGTAGCGGGGTCCTAAATTTAGGGGAAGTGTTTGAGTGGTAGTTGTGCTCAAACACCCCAATTGTCAGGGTTCTGTCAACCATTTTTATCCGCAGGGAGAGTATTGGTGTGTAGTTCCCTGTGGCCTACAGGTGGCGCTGTCATGGTAGGCCAGGGTTGAACCGCTGATACAGTGCTGTGCCTTGTGTGTCCCCTCTCAGCAGCCATACCGTGGGTGTGGCAGGCCTGCTGTGCATGCTGGGAGAGGATATAAAAGGGGCAGACGCTGCCTGTTCGGGGTCTGTCCGTTCTGTCGTGGTCGGGGGTCCTACCCCAGGAGTGTGTTCCTGTCTGCCCTGGGCACCTTTGGCCCAGGGGTGGAGGTCGGTGAATCAGTCCCAGGCACCTTTAGTCCTGGGGCTGCAGCAAAGGCCTTGGACCCAGCACCTTTGGCTGGGGCCCATCAAGGATCGAGTAATCCCAGGGTGCCGCCTTGCGAGGGGACCCGTATTTTAAACGAGGAGGCCGGGGGAGGAACTGTTCCGAGGGACCGGTGAGAAGTCACGGTGAAGGAAGGGTCCCGGTAACTCTCTGGAGGGATGTCTTCTCCTTACATAGAGGCCAAGTTTTGAAGCACCAAGTTCACCAGGTCTGTGGCAGAGACCAAGTTCATCAGGTCTGTGGCAGAGACCAAATTCAACCCAGTCTGTGGCAGAGACTGTGAGTCTAAGTTGGAGTACCACTAGGCTGCTAGTCCCTTCCTAGGGAGACTATCCATTTGGGCTGAGTCTGCTTGAGAAGCCGAGCAGTGAAGTGATTGTGTTTGTGCCTGGACCTCTCCCACATCTTATGCTGTCCTGTCTTTACTCCAACCTTTTTTTCTATCAGAGACTGTTATTTTACTAAAAGAGAAAATAAACTCTGCGTTGAAGTTACAGCTAGTGTGGACATTCAAGTTACTGGGGAAAACAAGGACTTATCTCTGTCATTCATAGAGGTGAGAAACATTCTCTGACTTTCTGACTGTGGAGACCCATCAACAACACCGCTCAACCTCCTCATACGGGAGGGTATGGGCTTGTGGCCTGGTGTGCCCTCTCTGCCTGCGAGGAGCCAAAGACAGGTAGAGGGGGTGGAGGGGCGCTACACATACAATCCCATATACCTAATTCTATACCCACAGTTGATCCAGAGGAAGGCGAAAAACCCCAGCAGAGCATGATCCAATTTGCTACAGCAGGGGAAAAAATTCCTTCCTGATCCCCTTAAGCCGTGTACACACAATAGGTTTTTCCAATGAAAACAGTCCGATGGATTTTTTTCATCAGACAAACCGATCGTGTATGGGCCCCATCGGTCTTTTTTCCATCGGTGTCAAAAAATAGAACATGTTTTAAATTTTTCCGATGGCTAAAAAACCGATTGGAAATTCCGATCGTCTATGGGCAAGTCCATCGGTTAAAAAACCCACGCATGCTCAGACTGAATTATGAGACGGGAGCGTTCGTTCTGGTAAAACTAGCGTTCCTAATGGAGAGAGCACATTCGTCATGCTGTAACGGACTGAAAAGCACGGAGACTGAAAAGCGCAAATCGGCTCTCACCAAAATTTTACTAACACGCGGTAACACAAAATCATCAAAAGCAGCCCAAAGGGTGGCGCCATTAGATTTGAACTTCCCCTTTATAGTGCCGTCGTACGTGTTGTACGTCACGTCATTTTGGTGCGGTCGGTTTTTTGACTGATAGTGTGTGGGCAAGAATCATGGATAACAGTTTCATCGGATTTACGATGGAAAAATCCATCGGATTAGAATCCAAAGGATATCCGATCGTGTGTACAGGGCTTAAGAGGCAATCGGATATTCCCCGGATCAACTTTACATATGAATGTTCGCACCCAGTTATATTATGTACATTTACATCTTAAAGCAATCTACTGAGCTGGCCAGAACCACCTCTGCAGGGAGTCTATTCCACATTTTCACAGCTCTTACTGTGAAGAAACCTTTCCGTATTTGGAGGTGAAATCTCTTTTCCTCCAGATGTAAAGAGTGCCCCCTTGTCCTTTGTGTTGACCGTAAAGTGAATAACTCAACACCAAGTTCACTATATGGACCCCTTATATATTTGTACATGTTGATCATATCCCCCCTTAATCTGCTTTTCTCTAGAGTGAATAAATTCAGTTCCTCTAATCTTTTCCTCTCATAGCTGAGCTCCTCCATGCCTCTTATCAGTTTGGTTGCCCTTCTCTGCACTTTCTCCAGTTCCCCAATATCCTTTTTGAGAACTGGGGCCCAAAACTGAACTGCATATTCCAGATGAGGTCTTACTAATGATTTGTACAGGGGCAAAATGATATCTCTCTCTCTGGAGTCCATACCTCTCTTTATACAAGAAAGGACTTTGCTCGCTTTGGAAACCGCAGCTTGGCATTGCATGTCATTATTGAGCTTATGATCTAACAAAACCCCCAGATCCTTCTCCACTACGGATCCCCCCAGTTGTACTCCCCCTAGTATGTATGATGCATTCATATTCTTAGCCCTCAAGTGCATAACTTTACATTTATCAACGTTAAACCTCATCTGCCACATAGTCGCCCAATTAGACAGAGCATTGAGGTTGGCTTGTAAATTGGCGACATCCTGTAAGGACGTTATTCCACTTCATAGCTTAGTGTCATCTGCAAAAACAGAAATGTTACTTTTGATCTCAGACCCAATATCATTTATAAAGATATTAAAAAGTAAGGGTCCCAACACTGAACCTTGGGGTACACCACTGATAACCTTAGACCATTCAGAGTAAGAATCATTAACCACTACTCTCTGAATTCTGTCTTTTAGCCAGTTTTCTATCCATTTACAAACTGATATTTCCAATCCTGTAGACTACCTTACACATGAGCCGTGTGTGGGGAACTGTATCGAACGCTTTTACAAAATTCAAGTATACCACGTCCACCGCCACCCCTCTGTCCAAGGTTTTACTTACCTCTTCATAAAAAGAAATCAGGTTTGTCTGACAACTTCTGTCTTTCATGAATCCATGCTGTCTGTTGCTTAAAATATTTTTTTCCAGCAAGAACTCATCTATGTGGTCTTTTATTAATCTCTCCAGTATCTTCCCAACTATAGAAGTTAAACTAACAGGTCTATAGTTACTTGGTAAAGACTTTGTTCCCTTTTTAAATATAGGCACCACATTGGCCCTGCGCCAATCTAGTGGTACTATTCCTGTCATTAATGAGTCCCTAAAAATTAAATACAATGGCTTTGAAATTACAGAGCTCAATTCTTTTAGGATCCGTGGGTGTATGCCATCTGGTCCAGGTGCTTTATCCACCTTTATTCTGTCTAAATATTTCTGGACCATATCACTTTTGAGCCACTGTGGATTTGGGGCTGTGTCACTACCACCCCCATTATGGACATGAGCTCCCCCATGTTCCTTTGTATACACAGAGCAGAAGAAAGTATTTAATACATTAGCCTTCTCTTTGTCCCCATTCACCCACTCTAGATTATTTTGTAAAGGGCCTACATGCTCAGACTTGACCTTTTTACTATTAATATATTTGAATAATTTTTTGGTGTTTGTCCTACTTGTTGTGTTACACTATGTGATTATTCTTGCTCTGTGTCTTTAAGATCTGTCCCCTTCTTTCTAGCTGAACTCTCTCTCTCACCGTAGTTCTTTATATATCTCCTCCACTTCCTGATTCTGGTCATTACTCCTGTATATCTTCCATGCTAAACATCTTACATGTGGCTTACAACTGCAACGTTTTTCTATCTATGAATATCCATCATTAAACGGAACATTCGAAAGGATTCATCGTCTGTCGTCCTAACTGTGAGTTTATTCATTGAGTTAAACTGCCTGTATCGATGCAAGGGATGAATATCAAACCAGCTTGAGTAAGGCCTACTTAAACCTGGAGATGAACTTTATCGCTTTGTAGTTGAGACAGAACAGTAGAAAAACTGAGTTTCACAGCCTAATTACAAGATTTCTGCATGTCAGTACTGAAACAGACAAGATTTACTGCCCTCATAGCAAGACAGAAGAGACAGAGCAGCACATGGCAGCCTTATAGCCTGAGACAATCTGCACAGTGTCATATTTCAGCACACAGATCCTGCCTGCTTTCACAGTCAGTCTGCTATCATGAGTGACCAAGCTTCTGCATGTGAACTCACATTTATCTCCTCACAAGTTCCTGAAGAAACTGAGTTACCCAAACGCTCAGTTAAACCCACTTGGAAAGTAATGGAGAATTATGAAGCTTCAAGGACTGAATTGTCAAATAGCTTGGAATTAGTCTGGGAGAAAATCCTTGCTGAAGCCAATACAGTGTCTGTTGAACGTGAACTACTGACACTAGAGGGCACCATTAAACAACTTTCTGCCTCATATGAGCTTTATCAGCTTACCAGCATCAAATTCACTAATGTCTTACAAAACATGAAGTCAGAAAATGCGATGATGCAATTAAAGCGCGTCAATGCTCTCAATATTGAAAGAGACAGTTTTATCCAGCAAACCAGATTAAAGGCAGAAGCAAAAATAAAGCTGTTACAGGACACTGCATCTCACAGATCTGTTTCCACCAGACGTTCTAAAAACTCATCAAGATCCCATAGTTCAAGATACTCAACACTCAGTGAGCGACTTATTAATGCCCGCGCTGAAGTGGAAGCCAGCAAAGTGCAGGTGGCATATGCAGAAAAAAGAGCAGAGTTGGAAGCGCAGTCAGCACGTCAAAGAGCAGAGTCAGAAGCGCAGTCAGCACGTCAAAGAGCAGAGTTGGAAGCACAGTCAGCACGTCAAAGGGCAGAGTTGGAAGCGCAGTCAGCACGACAAAGAGCAACAATGGAAACCTTAAATGAACAGTGTAAACATGACGCAGCTATGGCAAAGCTAAGGGTCCTACAGCAAGCTATCAGTGCAGACGAAGGTGCAAGTGAGAAAGACAGCATTAACCTAAACATAGCAGATATGGAAGACCCCCTCAAACGCACTAAAGACTATGTCCTAAGCCACTGCAGTGCACACTCCATTGTCTCCAATGCTCCTGACTACATAGAGACTCCTTCACAGCTTCAAGTTAAAGAGGTTCCAGCAACTTCCTGCACTCAAAATCACTCCACTGCATTTCCTACCTGCCTACCTTGCCTGCCTTCATACGTCACAGAGCATCAGCGCAAGCTTCAAGCAAGTCATCAATCTCCAGTCATTGGTACAGCCTTGAATCAACGTACCATTGGAACAACTGACTTCAAGCAAGCAACTCACCTGGATGCATCTGCTGCACCATATTTCCCTGTGTCCTTTAACAACAATGTCAAAGATAATGCAATCAGCACCATACAGCCAACAGCATCTCACATAAAGGCGGAGACAACTGAGACAGAAGAGTTTGTGAGGTACATGCTTCGCAGAGAGCTCACAAAGACTGGTCTTACAAGTTTTGATGACCAACCTGAGAACTACAGAAGTTGGAAATGTGCCTTCAGAACTACAATCAGCAATATTGGCATTACAGCTGATCAAGAATTATATCTGCTGATCAAATGGCTTGGTCCTCTATCTGCTGCACGTGTTAAGCCATTAAGATCGGTTTTAATGGACAATCCTACTGCAGGCCTCACAGCTGCATGGGAGCGACTAGAGCAAAGTTATGGCAGTCCAGAAGCTATAGAAAATGCTTTGTTCATGCATCTGGAAACTTTCCCAAAGATATCCGGTAAGGACAACAAGGAGTTCCAGAGACTGAGTGACCTTCTCCTTGAGCTTCAGCTAGCCAAGACAGACCCAAAACTACCTGGACTCAGTTACCTTGACACTCCAAGAGGGGTAAACCCAATTGTCTCCAAGCTCCCTTATGGTTTGCAAGGGAAATGGACTGCACTAGGGTCATCATACAAAAGAGAGAACAAGGTTTCCTTCCCTCCATTCTCTTTCTTCTGTGAATTCATCAGGAAAATTGCAGAGACCAAGAACGATCCAAGTTTTTCCTACGGTGAGTACAGCCACTTCTCACCCTTTCCTAAGAGTACCAGTCTTCAGGGCAACTATAGAAACCATAGAGGCCCAGTGTCCGTGAAAAAGACTGACATCCTTCCCACTCCTACCACAGTTCTGGCCACGAACAAACAGAGTAGGAAGATTGAAAACCCTAACAGAGAGTGTCCCATACACAAGAAGCCACACCCCCTCAATAAATGTATCGGCTTTATGAAAAAGCCTCTGGAAGAGCGCAAGGAGCTTTTAAAGACATTTAGGGTATGTTTCAGGTGCTGTGCTTCTACAGAACATTTTGCAAGGGACTGTAATGTGTCCATCAAGTGCATAGAGTGTGGCTCTGAAGAACATGTGCAAGCCCTCCATCCTCTTGAGCCCAGCTCTGCACAACCTGCCAACACTCCTCCCAGGTTAATAAAATAAAAATAGTGTACCTGCGCTTAAGATGTAGTGCAAGGGTGTGACACCTCGCAGTGAACAAAATAAATAAATGTGAAGAGCTGCAGCCCCCCTAATGGGACCTTTAAAAAAGATCCTAACAGTAAAGAAGTATATTTAATTGGGGTATGGCGCTGCTCCCTAACCCTAATGAAAGGGTCAGTAATCCTAAGTGATTGCTAAATGCTCAAAAGTAAATTGTAAATAATATATACTACAAAAAGTGAGCAATTATAATCAGTCCACCTTTCAACAATGGTGTTGACACTAGATGCATGAAACCAACATCACCATCAGATACACCACGGTGAACATAGAGACACCCAGAAACAAAGTGTAGTGTCAAACTAATTATATGTTAGTATACAAAAAATACAAGACTGTATCATTAAGACCACAGTTTAGTGCAATACATCTATACACATTGATAAGATCCAAATGTGATAAGTGCACGTTAGCTCCAGATAGAAGCTCCAATCTGCAGCTGCAGATACCTATCTCTGCCAGATAGCAACACAGTCCAAAATTATGTATGCACACAGACAGTACAAAACAGTCTTCTTCATAAAATTCAAAAGTAAACGTTCTGCTCTTCATTTAGATGTCAGTGTCCCCCACATGTGTCCCCACTCACCAGATCCTTTAACCCCTACAGGGGTAAACAGCTCAAAGGGATATCCGGATCACACGTCCACAGGGGAGATATCAGCTGGGCTAGTTCTTCCTATAATTTGTGAAGTTCCATGGAAGGGAGGATTCCCAATTACCTCATAGGTGCAGACAAAAAGAGAGAGAGGCTTCCATAGTGCAGATGAAAAAAACTTCCGGCTTTATTAAAAAAATATATTTAAAAACATACAATGCAGCAAAGTCTGCAATAGACAAGCTACACGCCAAAGGAACAAACAAAAATAAATATGAACAGCACAGCAGTCCTCAATTTGGTCAGTACCAGCTGGTAACGCTGCATGTGTTGCAAATGCGTTCCAGCAGTACTTCCGGATCAGCGTGGTATGCGTATGAAAGACCACGTGGTATGCGTCATACGCATACCACGCTGATCCGGAAGTACTGCTGGAACGCATTTGCAACACATGCAGCGTTACCAGCTGGTACTGACCAAATTGAGGACTGCTGTGCTGTTCATATTTATTTTTGTTTGTTCCTTTGGCGTGTAGCTTGTCTATTGCAGACTTTGCTGCATTGTATGTTTTTAAATATATTTTTTTAATAAAGCCGGAAGTTTTTTTCATCTGCACTATGGAAGCCTCTCTCTCTTTTTGTCTGCACCTATGAGGTAATTGGGAATCCTCCCTTCCATGGAACTTCACAAATTATAGGAAGAACTAGCCCAGCTGATATCTCCCCTGTGGACGTGTGATCTGGATATCCCTTTGAGCTATCAGCTGGGCTAGTTCTTCCTATAATTTGTGAAGTTCCATGGAAGGGAGGATTCCCAATTACCTCATAGGTGCAGACAAAAAGAGAGAGAGGCTTCCATAGTGCAGATGAAAAAAACTTCCGGCTTTATTAAAAAAATATATTTAAAAACATACAATGCAGCAAAGTCTGCAATAGACAAGCTACACGCCAAAGGAACAAACAAAAATAAATATGAACAGCACAGCAGTCCTCAATTTGGTCAGTACCAGCTGGTAACGCTGCATGTGTTGCAAATGCGTTCCAGCAGTACTTCCGGATCAGCGTGGTATGCGTATGACGCATACCACGTGGTCTTTCATACGCATACCACGCTGATCCGGAAGTACTGCTGGAACGCATTTGCAACACATGCAGCGTTACCAGCTGGTACTGACCAAATTGAGGACTGCTGTGCTGTTCATATTTATTTTTGTTTGTTCCTTTGGCGTGTAGCTTGTCTATTGCAGACTTTGCTGCATTGTATGTTTTTAAATATATTTTTTTAATAAAGCCGGAAGTTTTTTTCATCTGCACTATGGAAGCCTCTCTCTCTTTTTGTCTGCACCTATGAGGTAATTGGGAATCCTCCCTTCCATGGAACTTCACAAATTATAGGAAGAACTAGCCCAGCTGATATCTCCCCTGTGGACGTGTGATCCGGATATCCCTTTGAGCTGTTTACCCCTGTAGGGGTTAAAGGATCTGGTGAGTGGGGACACATGTGGGGGACACTGACATCTAAATGAAGAGCAGAACGTTTACTTTTGAATTTTATGAAGAAGACTGTTTTTTACTGTCTGTGTGCATACATAATTTTGGACTGTGTTGCTATCTGGCAGAGATAGGTATCTGCAGCTGCAGATTGGAGCTTCTATCTGGAGCTAACGTGCACTTATCACATTTGGATCTTATCAATGTGTATAGATGTATTGCACTAAACTGTGGTCTTAATGATACAGTCTTGTATTTTTTGTATACTAACATATAATTAGTTTGACACTACACTTTGTTTCTGGGTGTCTCTATGTTCACCGTGGTGTATCTGATGGTGATGTTGGTTTCATGCATCTAGTGTCAACACCATTGTTGAAAGGTGGACTGATTATAATTGTTCACTTTTTGTAGTATATATTATTTACAATTTACTTTTGAGCATTTAGCAATCACTCCTCCCAGGTTAACGCATGGCGGGGAGAATACAGACCAAGTGCCTAATTCTACCATAATTTCTTCATCCTGCACTGAAGTTTGTGGAGAAGACCGCAGTGGTAAGTCCTGTGCTAAGATATGCTTGGTGAACATATACCACAAGGATCAACCAGAAAAGTCTCTAAAGACATATGCTATCTTAGACGATCAGAGCAATCGATCACTTGCAAAATCGGAATTGTTCAATCTATTTGAAATAAAAGGCGAAGCTCATCCTTACACCTTGGGTACCTGTAGTGGAACTATAGAGGTTTCTGGAAGAAGGGCTCATGGACTCATGGTATCTTCTCTCAAAGGTAACTTGCAATTACCCTTACCTACACCTGTTGAGTGCAATCAGATACCTGCTAACAGGGAAGAAATCCCTACTCCAGCTGCTGCTTTCCATCACCCTCACCTCAAGGTAATAGCAAATGAGATACCGCCGCTTGACAAAGATGCTCAGATCCTTCTTCTGTTAGGAAGAGACATTCTAAGAGTTCACAAGGTACACAGACAAGTCAGTGGACCCCCAGATGCCCCATTTGCCCAGCGCACGGATCTAGGGTGGGTCATCATAGGCAATGTCTGCATAGGCAAAATGAAAAGACCTACCAACATTTCGTCATTCAAGACAAATGTTCTGCCAAATGGCCGAAACACTTACTTTGTGCCATGCCCACATCACTACTGGGTGAAAGAGAAGATAGCCAGCCACGAATGGCAACATGGTATCTCAGGTGACACAAGTCCTTTCTCCTGCCATGATGGCGACTTCGGCTCTACAGTGTTTAAAGCAACCAGTGAAGATGACATACTGGCTCCTTCAATGGAAGACAAATAATTCATCAAGGTAATGGACAATGAGTTCTTTCAAGATGACTCCAATAACTGGGTAGCACCCCTACCCTTTCATCTCCCAAGAGAGAGATTGCCCAACAACTTACAGCAGGCCATCAGTAGATTCTCCTCCTTAAAGCGAAACTTAAGCAGGAAACCAGAGATACAAAAGCACTTTGTGGACTTTATGCAAAATGTATTTGACAGAGATCATGCAGAGCCTGCTCCCCCACTAAAGGATGGAGAAGAATGCTGGTACCTTCCATCCTTTGGCGTGTATCACCCACGCAAACCAGACCAAATCAGAGTTGTCTTTGATTCCAGTGCTCAGCACGAAGGTGTTTCTCTTAACAACATGCTCCTTACGGGACCCAACTTGAACAACAGTCTAATAGGAGTCTTGATTCGTTTCAGACAAGAGCCTGTAGCAGTAATGGCCGACATTCAACAGATGTTTCACTGCTTCATCGTCAGAGAAGACAACAGAAACTACCTCAGGTTTCTATGGCACAAGGACAATGACCTCAACAAGGAAGTTATAGATTATCGCATGAAGGTACATGTCTTCGGTAACAGTCCTTCCCCAGCAGTGGCAACTTATGGGCTAAGGAAAACAGCTCAGACTGGAGAAGTTGAATATGGATCTGATGCCCGTCAATTTGTTGAAAGAAACTTCTACGTTGGCGACGCACTTAAGTCCTTTCCAACTGCTAAAGAAGCAATTGATCTTCTCACCAGAACAAAGGAGATGCTGTCTGTAGCAAACCTTAGACTGCACAAGATTATATCCAACAGCCAGGAACTTATGAATGCCTTTCACTCTGAGAACTATGCTACTAGTCTAAAAAACCTTGACTTAGGTACAGATGTGCCTCCTGTACAGCGAAGTCTGGGTTTGTTGTGGAACATCAAGCAAGACAAATTCACCTTCCAAGTGTCAACTTGTGACAAACCCTTCACTAAGAGAGGAGTCCTGTCCGTGGTGAATAGCATCTATGACCCACTGGGTTTCCTTGCTCCAGTTACCATTCAAGGTAAGATTTTACTAAGACAGTTGTCTACTGAGAACATAGACTGGGATACTCCCTTGCCTAGTGAGAATCAACACAAGTGGGAAAGGTGGAGATATTCTTTGAAGTCACTAGAAAAACTTCAGATTCCCCGTTGCTATGTTCCAGGTTCCACTTCAACTGCTAACCGGAGAGAGATTCATATTTTCTCTGATGCATCAGTTGAAGTTATTGCTGCAGTAGCCTATTTGAAGACCTCTGAACTGAATGGAGAATCACACTGTAGTTTTGTCCTAGGCAAGGCAAAACTCACTCCCAAGCCTGCACATACCATACCAAGACTTGAACTTTGTGCAGCCGTGCTAGCAGTAGAAATTGCAGAGGTCATACGAAGTGAAGTGGACACTACAATTGATTCTTTCACCTTCTATACAGACAGTAAGGTAGTACTTGGTTACATAAACAACCAAACAAAACAATTTTATGTGTACCTCAGCAACAGGGTTGAACGTATCAAGAGATTCTCTCTACCAAGTCAATGGCATCACGTTCCCACTGAACTCAACCCAGCCGACTGTGGGACCAGAGCTGTGTCACCTGCCGCTCTTCAGGACAGCTTATGGCTGTCACCTCCAAGGTTTCTGTGTAAGGACTCTTACTTACTCCCTATTGACACCACCTATGGGCTAGTAAACCCTGAAGATGATAAGAAAATAAGAACTGTGAACACCTCACTCCACACTTCTGTAAGTACAAAACCGAAGCTGCGGTTACACCATTACGAGCATCAATGGAAGCAGGTGCAGCATCTAGCCAATGTGTTCTGGCATCGCTGGAAGAAAAAGTATCTTCACCACCTTCAAGGTCGTAACAAATGTCAAGCATCTAAGCCGAATCTTAAGGTTGAAGACCTCATTCTTCTAAAAGACAAGAAAGTTTGTCGGAATGAGTGGCCTATGGGTCTTATTACTGAAGTTATGCCCAGCGACGATAACAAAGTCCGGAAGGTAGAAGTCAAGGTAACCAAGGGAGGATCGACACGAACCTTTGGTCGACCAATTACAGAGTTAGTACTCCTTTTGCCAGGTGAGTGACTTGTGCAAGGACTAGCCATGCTGTTGGCACGGCGGGGAGTACATTGCTGCCATCTACAGGTTCTACTCAGAACTTTGGAATAATTTGAAGACATCATACTGTGACTTTATGTTCTTCATCCTGTTGAACTTACGTTTATTATTTGCTTGTTGCATGTTTTTCATTACAGGTTCCAGGACATTCGTCAGTATTGGACTTATTGAAAATATATATATTAGTTTAAGGTTATGAAATCTAAAGATTTCAGACGGGGAGTGTTGTGTTACACTATGTGATTATTCTTGCTCTGTGTCTTTAAGATCTGTCCCCTTCTTTCTAGCTGAACTCTCTCTCTCACCGTAGTTCTTTATATATCTCCTCCACTTCCTGATTCTGGTCATTACTCCTGTATATCTTCCATGCTAAACATCTTACATGTGGCTTACAACTGCAACGTTTTTCTATCTATGAATATCCATCATTAAACGGAACATTCGAAAGGATTCATCGTCTGTCGTCCTAACTGTGAGTTTATTCATTGAGTTAAACTGCCTGTATCGATGCAAGGGATGAATATCAAACCAGCTTGAGTAAGGCCTACTTAAACCTGGAGATGAACTTTATCGCTTTGTAGTTGAGACAGAACAGTAGAAAAACTGAGTTTCACAGCCTAATTACAAGATTTCTGCATGTCAGTACTGAAACAGACAAGATTTACTGCCCTCATAGCAAGACAGAAGAGACAGAGCAGCACATGGCAGCCTTATAGCCTGAGACAATCTGCACAGTGTCATATTTCAGCACACAGATCCTGCCTGCTTTCACAGTCAGTCTGCTATCATGAGTGACCAAGCTTCTGCATGTGAACTCACATCTATCTCCTCACAAGTTCCTGAAGAAACTGAGTTACCCAAACGCTCAGTTAAACCCACTTGGAAAGTAATGGAGAATTATGAAGCTTCAAGGACTGAATTGTCAAATAGCTTGGAATTAGTCTGGGAGAAAATCCTTGCTGAAGCCAATACAGTGTCTGTTGAACGTGAACTACTGACACTAGAGGGCACCATTAAACAACTTTCTGCCTCATATGAGCTTTATCAGCTTACCAGCATCAAATTCACTAATGTCTTACAAAACATGAAGTCAGAAAATGCGATGATGCAATTAAAGCGCGTCAATGCTCTCAATATTGAAAGAGACAGTTTTATCCAGCAAACCAGATTAAAGGCAGAAGCAAAAATAAAGCTGTTACAGGACACTGCATCTCACAGATCTGTTTCCACCAGACGTTCTAAAAACTCATCAAGATCCCATAGTTCAAGATACTCAACACTCAGTGAGCGACTTATTAATGCCCGCGCTGAAGTGGAAGCCAGCAAAGTGCAGGTGGCATATGCAGAAAAAAGAGCAGAGTTGGAAGCGCAGTCAGCACGTCAAAGAGCAGAGTCAGAAGCGCAGTCAGCACGTCAAAGAGCAGAGTTGGAAGCACAGTCAGCACGTCAAAGGGCAGAGTTGGAAGCGCAGTCAGCACGACAAAGAGCAACAATGGAAACCTTAAATGAACAGTGTAAACATGACGCAGCTATGGCAAAGCTAAGGGTCCTACAGCAAGCTATCAGTGCAGACGAAGGTGCAAGTGAGAAAGACAGCATTAACCTAAACATAGCAGATATGGAAGACCCCCTCAAACGCACTAAAGACTATGTCCTAAGCCACTGCAGTGCACACTCCATTGTCTCCAATGCTCCTGACTACATAGAGACTCCTTCACAGCTTCAAGTTAAAGAGGTTCCAGCAACTTCCTGCACTCAAAATCACTCCACTGCATTTCCTACCTGCCTACCTTGCCTGCCTTCATACGTCACAGAGCATCAGCGCAAGCTTCAAGCAAGTCATCAATCTCCAGTCATTGGTACAGCCTTGAATCAACGTACCATTGGAACAACTGACTTCAAGCAAGCAACTCACCTGGATGCATCTGCTGCACCATATTTCCCTGTGTCCTTTAACAACAATGTCAAAGATAATGCAATCAGCACCATACAGCCAACAGCATCTCACATAAAGGCGGAGACAACTGAGACAGAAGAGTTTGTGAGGTACATGCTTCGCAGAGAGCTCACAAAGACTGGTCTTACAAGTTTTGATGACCAACCTGAGAACTACAGAAGTTGGAAATGTGCCTTCAGAACTACAATCAGCAATATTGGCATTACAGCTGATCAAGAATTATATCTGCTGATCAAATGGCTTGGTCCTCTATCTGCTGCACGTGTTAAGCCATTAAGATCGGTTTCAATGGACAATCCTACTGCAGGCCTCACAGCTGCATGGGAGCGACTAGAGCAAAGTTATGGCAGTCCAGAAGCTATAGAAAATGCTTTGTTCATGCATCTGGAAACTTTCCCAAAGATATCCGGTAAGGACAACAAGGAGTTCCAGAGACTGAGTGACCTTCTCCTTGAGCTTCAGCTAGCCAAGACAGACCCAAAACTACCTGGACTCAGTTACCTTGACACTCCAAGAGGGGTAAACCCAATTGTCTCCAAGCTCCCTTATGGTTTGCTAGGGAAATGGACTGCACTAGGGTCATCATACAAAAGAGAGAACAAGGTTTCCTTCCCTCCATTCTCTTTCTTCTGTGAATTCATCAGGAAAATTGCAGAGACCAAGAACGATCCAAGTTTTTCCTACGGTGAGTACAGCCACTTCTCACCCTTTCCTAAGAGTACCAGTCTTCAGGGCAACTATAGAAACCATAGAGGCCCAGTGTCCGTGAAAAAGACTGACATCCTTCCCACTCCTACCACAGTTCTGGCCACGAACAAACAGAGTAGGAAGATTGAAAACCCTAACAGAGAGTGTCCCATACACAAGAAGCCACACCCCCTCAATAAATGTATCGGCTTTATGAAAAAGCCTCTGGAAGAGCGCAAGGAGCTTTTAAAGACATTTAGGGTATGTTTCAGGTGCTGTGCTTCTACAGAACATTTTGCAAGGGACTGTAATGTGTCCATCAAGTGCATAGAGTGTGGCTCTGAAGAACATGTGCAAGCCCTCCATCCTCTTGAGCCCAGCTCTGCACAACCTGCCAACACTCCTCCCAGGTTAATAAAATAAAAATAGTGTACCTGCGCTTAAGATGTAGTGCAAGGGTGTGACACCTCGCAGTGAACAAAATAAATAAATGTGAAGAGCTGCAGCCCCCCTAATGGGACCTTTAAAAAAGATCCTAACAGTAAAGAAGTATATTTAATTGGGGTATGGCGCTGCTCCCTAACCCTAATGAAAGGGTCAGTAATCCTAAGTGATTGCTAAATGCTCAAAAGTAAATTGTAAATAATATATACTACAAAAAGTGAGCAATTATAATCAGTCCACCTTTCAACAATGGTGTTGACACTAGATGCATGAAACCAACATCACCATCAGATACACCACGGTGAACATAGAGACACCCAGAAACAAAGTGTAGTGTCAAACTAATTATATGTTAGTATACAAAAAATACAAGACTGTATCATTAAGACCACAGTTTAGTGCAATACATCTATACACATTGATAAGATCCAAATGTGATAAGTGCACGTTAGCTCCAGATAGAAGCTCCAATCTATCGCATACCACGTGGTCTTTCATACGCATACCACGCTGATCCGGAAGTACTGCTGGAACGCATTTGCAACACATGCAGCGTTACCAGCTGGTACTGACCAAATTGAGGACTGCTGTGCTGTTCATATTTATTTTTGTTTGTTCCTTTGGCGTGTAGCTTGTCTATTGCAGACTTTGCTGCATTGTATGTTTTTAAATATATTTTTTTAATAAAGCCGGAAGTTTTTTTCATCTGCACTATGGAAGCCTCTCTCTCTTTTTGTCTGCACCTATGAGGTAATTGGGAATCCTCCCTTCCATGGAACTTCACAAATTATAGGAAGAACTAGCCCAGCTGATATCTCCCCTGTGGACGTGTGATCCGGATATCCCTTTGAGCTGTTTACCCCTGTAGGGGTTAAAGGATCTGGTGAGTGGGGACACATGTGGGGGACACTGACATCTAAATGAAGAGCAGAACGTTTACTTTTGAATTTTATGAAGAAGACTGTTTTTTACTGTCTGTGTGCATACATAATTTTGGACTGTGTTGCTATCTGGCAGAGATAGGTATCTGCAGCTGCAGATTGGAGCTTCTATCTGGAGCTAACGTGCACTTATCACATTTGGATCTTATCAATGTGTATAGATGTATTGCACTAAACTGTGGTCTTAATGATACAGTCTTGTATTTTTTGTATACTAACATATAATTAGTTTGACACTACACTTTGTTTCTGGGTGTCTCTATGTTCACCGTGGTGTATCTGATGGTGATGTTGGTTTCATGCATCTAGTGTCAACACCATTGTTGAAAGGTGGACTGATTATAATTGTTCACTTTTTGTAGTATATATTATTTACAATTTACTTTTGAGCATTTAGCAATCACTCCTCCCAGGTTAACGCATGGCGGGGAGAATACAGACCAAGTGCCTAATTCTACCATAATTTCTTCATCCTGCACTGAAGTTTGTGGAGAAGACCGCTGTGGTAAGTCCTGTGCTAAGATATGCTTGGTGAACATATACCACAAGGATCAACCAGAAAAGTCTCTAAAGACATATGCTATCTTAGACGATCAGAGCAATCGATCACTTGCAAAATCGGAATTGTTCAATCTATTTGAAATAAAAGGCGAAGCTCATCCTTACACCTTGGGTACCTGTAGTGGAACTATAGAGGTTTCTGGAAGAAGGGCTCATGGACTCATGGTATCTTCTCTCAAAGGTAACTTGCAATTACCCTTACCTACACCTGTTGAGTGCAATCAGATACCTGCTAACAGGGAAGAAATCCCTACTCCAGCTGCTGCTTTCCATCACCCTCACCTCAAGGTAATAGCAAATGAGATACCGCCGCTTGACAAAGATGCTCAGATCCTTCTTCTGTTAGGAAGAGACATTCTAAGAGTTCACAAGGTACACAGACAAGTCAGTGGACCCCCAGATGCCCCATTTGCCCAGCGCACGGATCTAGGGTGGGTCATCATAGGCAATGTCTGCATAGGCAAAATGAAAAGACCTACCAACATTTCGTCATTCAAGACAAATGTTCTGCCAAATGGCCGAAACACTTACTTTGTGCCATGCCCACATCACTACTGGGTGAAAGAGAAGATAGCCAGCCACGAATGGCAACATGGTATCTCAGGTGACACAAGTCCTTTCTCCTGCCATGATGGCGACTTCGGCTCTACAGTGTTTAAAGCAACCAGTGAAGATGACATACTGGCTCCTTCAATGGAAGACAAAGAATTCATCAAGGTAATGGACAATGAGTTCTTTCAAGATGACTCCAATAACTGGGTAGCACCCCTACCCTTTCATCTCCCAAGAGAGAGATTGCCCAACAACTTACAGCAGGCCATCAGTAGATTCTCCTCCTTAAAGCGAAACTTAAGCAGGAAACCAGAGATACAAAAGCACTTTGTGGACTTTATGCAAAATGTATTTGACAGAGATCATGCAGAGCCTGCTCCCCCACTAAAGGATGGAGAAGAATGCTGGTACCTTCCATCCTTTGGCGTGTATCACCCACGCAAACCAGACCAAATCAGAGTTGTCTTTGATTCCAGTGCTCAGCACGAAGGTGTTTCTCTTAACAACATGCTCCTTACGGGACCCAACTTGAACAACAGTCTAATAGGAGTCTTGATTCGTTTCAGACAAGAGCCTGTAGCAGTAATGGCCGACATTCAACAGATGTTTCACTGCTTCATCGTCAGAGAAGACAACAGAAACTACCTCAGGTTTCTATGGCACAAGGACAATGACCTCAACAAGGAAGTTATAGATTATCGCATGAAGGTACATGTCTTCGGTAACAGTCCTTCCCCAGCAGTGGCAACTTATGGGCTAAGGAAAACAGCTCAGACTGGAGAAGTTGAATATGGATCTGATGCCCGTCAATTTGTTGAAAGAAACTTCTACGTTGGCGACGCACTTAAGTCCTTTCCAACTGCTAAAGAAGCAATTGATCTTCTCACCAGAACAAAGGAGATGCTGTCTGTAGCAAACCTTAGACTGCACAAGATTATATCCAACAGCCAGGAACTTATGAATGCCTTTCACTCTGAGGACTATGCTACTAGTCTAAAAAACCTTGACTTAGGTACAGATGTGCCTCCTGTACAGCGAAGTCTGGGTTTGTTGTGGAACATCAAGCAAGACAAATTCACCTTCCAAGTGTCAACTTGTGACAAACCCTTCACTAAGAGAGGAGTCCTGTCCGTGGTGAATAGCATCTATGACCCACTGGGTTTCCTTGCTCCAGTTACCATTCAAGGTAAGATTTTACTAAGACAGTTGTCTACTGAGAACATAGACTGGGATACTCCCTTGCCTAGTGAGAATCAACACAAGTGGGAAAGGTGGAGATATTCTTTGAAGTCACTAGAAAAACTTCAGATTCCCCGTTGCTATGTTCCAGGTTCCACTTCAACTGCTAACCGGAGAGAGATTCATATTTTCTCTGATGCATCAGTTGAAGTTATTGCTGCAGTAGCCTATTTGAAGACCTCTGATCTGAATGGAGAATCACACTGTAGTTTTGTCCTAGGCAAGGCAAAACTCACTCCCAAGCCTGCACATACCATACCAAGACTTGAACTTTGTGCAGCCGTGCTAGCAGTAGAAATTGCAGAGGTCATACGAAGTGAAGTGGACACTACAATTGATTCTTTCACCTTCTATACAGACAGTAAGGTAGTACTTGGTTACATAAACAACCAAACAAAACAATTTTATGTGTACCTCAGCAACAGGGTTGAACGTATCAAGAGATTCTCTCTACCAAGTCAATGGCATCACGTTCCCACTGAACTCAACCCAGCTGACTGTGGGACCAGAGCTGTGTCACCTGCCGCTCTTCAGGACAGCTTATGGCTGTCACCTCCAAGGTTTCTGTGTGAGGACTCTTACTTACTCCCTATTGACACCACCTATGGGCTAGTAAACCCTGAAGATGATAAGAAAATAAGAACTGTGAACACCTCACTCCACACTTCTGTAAGTACAAAACCGAAGCTGCGGTTACACCATTACGAGCATCAATGGAAGCAGGTGCAGCATC
Organism: Rana muscosa; assembly: GCA_029206835.1. Lineage (NCBI taxonomy): Eukaryota > Metazoa > Chordata > Amphibia > Anura > Ranidae > Rana > Rana muscosa. Next base: position 728,305,647 of record CM055118.1, read on the forward strand.
TAGCCAATGTGTTCTGGCATCGCTGGAAGAAAAAGTATCTTCACCACCTTCAAGGTCGTAACAAATGGCAAGCATCTAAGCCGAATCTTAAGGTTGAAGACCTCATTCTTCTAAAAGACAAGAAAGTTTGTCGGAATGAGTGGCCTATGGGTCTTATTACTGAAGTTATGCCCAGCGACGATAACAAAGTCCGGAAGGTAGAAGTCAAGGTAACCAAGGGAGGATCGACACGAACCTTTGGTCGACCAATTACAGAGTTAGTACTCCTTTTGCCAGGTGAGTGACTTGTGCAAGGACTAGCCATGCTGTTGGCACGGCGGGGAGTACATTGCTGCCATCTACAGGTTCTACTCAGAACTTTGGAATAATTTGAAGACATCATACTGTGACTTTATGTTCTTCATCCTGTTGAACTTACGTTTATTATTTGCTTGTTGCATGTTTTTCATTACAGGTTCCAGGACATTCGTCAGTATTGGACTTATTGAAAATATATATATTAGTTTAAGGTTATGAAATCTAAAGATTTCAGACGGGGAGTGTTGTGTTACACTATGTGATTATTCTTGCTCTGTGTCTTTAAGATCTGTCCCCTTCTTTCTAGCTGAACTCTCTCTCTCACCGTAGTTCTTTATATATCTCCTCCACTTCCTGATTCTGGTCATTACTCCTGTATATCTTCCATGCTAAACATCTTACATGTGGCTTACAACTGCAACGTTTTTCTATCTATGAATATCCATCATTAAACGGAACATTCGAAAGGATTCATCGTCTGTCATCCTAACTGTGAGTTTATTCATTGAGTTAAACTGCCTGTATCGATGCAAGGGATGAATATCAAACCAGCTTGAGTAAGGCCTACTTAAACCTGGAGATGAACCTTATCGCTTTGTAGTTGAGACAGAACACTACTATCTTTTGCAATCTGTTGTTCATTTTGAATTTTTGCATCCTTCATTTCCTTTTTACATATCCTGTTATATTCTTTGTAACATTTAAATGACACTAGTGTTCCCTCATTTTTATATTTTTTAAAAGCTCTTTTCTTATAGTTTATAGCTTTTTTAACTTTGGCCGTGAGCCACATAGGTTTTATTTTTAGCCTTTTAAACTTATTGCCCATGGGAATATACTTTGCAGTGAGTTCACAAACAGTATTTAAAAAAAATTCCCATTTCTGTTCTGTGCCCATTGATGCCAATATTCCCTCCCAGTCTAAGTCCTCCCAGGTCTCCATCTGTAAATGAATAAACTACTACATCATAAATACTTGTAATTCTCAATGGCTTATAAGAGCATGCTGATCAGCTCCCCTGTAGTCTGTTGACACTTCCTGTAGCTCATACAGAAGTATGGGAAGAGAGCTGTAGCAAATGTCTGCAGGAGCCTCAAGCCCTGTACACACGGCCGAGAATCTCATCAGGAAAAAACCCATAGTTTTTCCTGATGAGATTCTTGACAAGAATCTTGTCCCGGCCGAGTGTACACACGTACCTTTCAAAAGAACCGCCGTTCTTTTGAATGGCGCGAACGCGGTGACGTCATCAACTACGACGAGCGTGCGCTCGTCACATTCGATGCCATCGCCGCCATCTTGCTACACCTTACCTATGCCTAGAAAGCTACCGCGCATGCGTCAAAGTCATTTCGAGCAAGCGTGGGTTTCAACGGCGACAGGTAAGTGTACACACACTCGGGTTTCTCGTCGGGAAACAGGCCGACGAGAATCCCGACGAGAAAAAAGAAAGCAGGTCTTCTTTTTTTCTCGTCGAGATTCTGGTCAGTTTTCCTGACGAGAAACCTGAAAGCCTCGTACACACGCCCGGTTTTCTCGGCAAGAAAGCTCTGCAAGCAGTTTTCTTGTCGGTTCTTGCTGAGAAAACCGGCCGCGTGTACGAGGCTTGAGATTGCACCCACTATCCCCTGATCACAGGTGCAATGCTCTGCAGGCTTCTTAGATATACAACAATAATTGCACATAATAATTTTATTGATTTTATGCAATTTTTTAACATTTATTTAATTTTTGGTGTATGCTGATCATAAGCTTCTGTTTTTTTTTTTTTTTTTTTTATTATTTACTTTTTATTGCCGTTTCAAACACAAATACAAAAAGAAAAAAAGATCATATATATATATATATATATATATATATATATATATATATATATGTATGTATACACACATATACATACACACATATTCAGGCATTTTAACTCTTACAGAAAGAAAAAGAAACAATTCATACAATCAGCAAATATATTATTTAAATATTAATATCTCTGCTTATAGAGTTATTTTTTTATTTTTACCAAAACAAAAACAGAAAACAAAAAAGAAGAAAAGGGGGAGGAGAAAAAAAGAATAAAAAAAAGAAGGGATGAATGCTAATGCGCTGCGTTTTACTCCAGACTTGGTGTTATAAATACCAAAGTATTACATTTCTTTTGCATCATATCTATCCAAGTATTATATATTATATCATCTGACAACATTATGTCATTAGAATATTATAATAATATAATATCAGGGATCTGATATCGTATTATAATATTTCAAAGTCGTTTTAAAATCAAACCAACATTCCCATATCTTTAAGTGTTTGTCAGCCATGCCCTTGGTATTGTACCTAAATTCTTCTTTACAACATATATCATCTATTTTTCTCATGTTCGACTCGAACATTGCCTGTTCGCACGTTCGCCGAACAGCGAACAATTTGGGGTGTTCGCGGCAAATTCGAAAAGCCGCGGAACACCCTGTAAAAGTCTATGGGAGAAATCTAAAGTGCTAATTTTAAAGGCTTATATGCAAGTTATTGTCATAAAAAGTGTTTGGGGACCCGGGTCCTGCCCCAGGGGACATGTATCAATGCAAAAAAAAAAGTTTTAAAAACAACCGTTTTTTCGAGCAGTGATTTTAATAATGCTTAAAGTGAAACAATAAAAGTGAAATATTCCTTTAAATTTTGTACCTGGGGGGGAGGGGTGTATAGTATGCCTGTAAAGCAGCGCTTGTTTCCCTTGCTAAGAACTGTCCCTGCACAAAGTGTAATTTCTGAAGGAAAAAAAGTAATTTAAAAGCACTCGCGGCTATAATGAATTGCCCTCAGACCCCCACAACCACCGTGCAAGGGTTGTGGGGATGAGGCCCTTGTCCCCATCAACATGGGGACATCCTCCCCATGTTGAGGGCATGTGGCCTGGTATGGTTCAGGAGGGGGGTGCTCTCTCGTCCCCCCCCGCTTTTCCTGCGGCCTACCAGGTTGCATGCTCGGATAAAGGGTCTGGTATGGATTTTTTGGGGGAACTCCACACCATTTTTTTTTTAATTTGGAGTGGAGTTCCCCTTAAAATCCATACCAGACCTGAAGGGCCTAGTATGGATATTTGGGGCGAACCCCACGTATTTTTTTTTAATTTGACGCAGGGTTCCCCTTAATATCCATACCAGACCTGAAGGGCCTGGTAATTGAATTTGGGGGGACCCCCACGCATTTTTTTTTTAATCAATGACTTTTCTATGTATTGCCGTGACCTGACAATTCATTATAGCCGCGAGTGCTTTTAAATTACTTTTTTTCCATCAGAAATGACATTTTCTGCAGGGACAGTTCTAAGCAAGGCAACCAAGCACTGCTTTACAGGCATACTATACACCCCCCTCCCCCCCCCCCAGGTACAAAATTTAAAGGAATATTTCACTTTTATTGTTTCACTTTAAGCATTATTAAAATCACTGCTCCCTAAAAAACGTCATTTTTTAAAACTTTTTTATGCATTGATACATGTCCCCTGGGGCGCGACCTGGGTCCCCAAACCCTTTTTAGGACAATAACCTGCATATTAGCCTTTATAATTAGCAATTTGGAGTTCTAAAGTTCACGCAAACTTTAGGTCTGTTCGCAGGTTCTGGTGCGAACCGAACGGGGGGGTTCGGCTCATCCCTAGTGTTTAGCAGATGAGGGGTTATTGAGTTTTTATATCTAGATATTGATTGTGAGGTATGGTGAAACAGAATAACCCAAGGATCAAACTGAATTATGTATTTTTGTATTATAGACGCCATATTAATAACTGTCTGCCAGTATTTTTGAATAAAAGGGCATGACCACCAGATATGACCGTGAGTAGCACGGCCTCCACATTCTCTCCAGCATAGCGAGGAGTTAGAAGAGAACATTGAATGCAACTTAACAGGCGTGTAGTACCACCTGACAAGCAATTTTTAATTAATTTCTTCTATTCTGGAAGAAAGGGAGGTAACGTTAGAAAGTATCAGAATCTTGTCTCTTTGTGAATTATCAAGACTGGATTGTAGGTCTGTTTCCCAACGGGTTAGATACGCTGGATATCCAATCTCTTGATAAGACAGCAAAGCTTTATATAATTGCGATATACAATGCTGGGGAGAATCTGCCTGTCTGAATATTGCCTCTTCTTTAGTTAATTTGTTTATTGATCGGATCAGATGTGGTAAACTGCCTACAAAATGAGATAACTGGGTGTATCGCCAAATATCCATATATCTATATTTTGTTGGACCACATATTAATCGCATAGATTTCACTATAGAGTTTTCGGTCACATGGTGAAGTTGGGGTTTGTCCTCTAAAAACCATGACCTAAACCCTTTATCTAAAAAGCCAGGCAAAAAATATGAATGGTGTAACAAGGGCATCAAAGGGGAGTTATATTTCCATGAGTATCGGGAGTGTAACGAATCCCATATAGCCAAGGTGGATACCGCCAGGGCCGACACTGAAGGTGCTAAGGTTCTATATTTACATGGGAGCCATACAATAGCTGATAGATCAGTTTCTGCCATAGTATGTTCCATCTGTACCCACAACCTGGAATCCCCTGCATATTTCCAATCTGATATTCGGGTTAAGACTATTGCTTGGTAATATATCTTAAAATTAGAAAGAGCTAAACCTTTGGCGGTGCAATACAACCCGGGAGATTCTAGAACGCTGTCCTTTCCATATAAAAAGGATTGAAGGGTAGAAAAAAAAACAGAAGTGACTCCAAAGGGAATCATTTGAAACATGAATAAAATACTTGGTAGGATATTCATTTTAACTATGTTTATTTTCCCCAACCAAGTATGAAAAGTATAAGTCCATTTGCGTAAATCAGATTTAATTTCATTCAGGAGAGGAAGATAATTATATTGAAACATGTCTGACAAACGGGCTGTTAAATTAACTCCTAAATATTTTAAGGTTCTAGGCTGCGAATAATGGACATAACTTCCTGGCTTCATTGAAGGAATAGAGATATTAAGAACCTCAGATTTTAACATATTAATTTTTAAATTAGAAAAGGATTGAAATATTCGTAGGGAAGCCATTATGTTTGGAACAGTAATTCTAGGTTGCTGAATGTAAAACAAAATATCATCTGCATACGCGGCAAATTTATGCTCTACCTCTTTAATTTTCACTCCATGAATATTATGATGATGCCTTATTGTTGAAAGGAAAGCTTCTGTTGATTTATAAGTAAAACTTCATATTTTTTATTTTATTATATTTTTAATTTAATTTTATTTATTTTTTATGGTTGAATTAGATGGACTTGTGTCTTTTTTCAACCTGACTAACTATGTAACTTTAAAGGTAATACAGATACATTTTACATTTACTGGCAAACCTTTGATTACAATGTTGTGTTTTCTTTAAACATCTTAATAAAGTGTTGTCCAGTGACCTAGTGCTAAAAAATGAATTTTATCTGTAGTCATAACTTTGGTACTGAGAATAATCAGGATCTCTATTTGAAGTTAAGAGCTGGTTTAAGTAAGCTACAATCTGATCAGATGGCAGCAGCTGAGGAACTCATGACAAGTCACACAGCAGTTTAAATATCATTTTAAATCTACCTAGATACAGTGTTTGCTGTTATTGTGGCAACAAAGGAATTTGAGTAAAATATCACAGAACATAATCTGTATACCTTGTTAGACTGTATGGAAGACAAGTAATTTTCTTAATTTTTCTCACAGCTAGCTAGCTAGAAAAAATATAAGCTTATTTATTGTGTACCTGACATATTTATGTATGTCCCTCTTACCTATATGCTACTGATTAGGGATGAGCCGAACACCCCCCCGTTCGGTTCGCACCAGAACCTGTGAACGGACCGAAAGTTCGCGCAAACTTTAGAACGCTATTAAATACAATGGATGCGAACGTTCGAAATCAAAAGTGCTAATTATAACGGCTAATATGCAAGTTATTGTCCTAAAAAGGATTTGGGGACCCGGGTCCTGCCCCAGGGGACATGTATCAATGCAAAAAGAAGTTTTAAAAACGGACGTTTTTTCGGGAGCAGTGATTTAAGTGATGCATAAAGTGAAAAAAAAAGTGAAATATTCCTTTAAATATCGTACCTGGGGAGGTGTCTAAATTATGCCTGTGAAGTGCCACGTGTTTCCCGTGTTTAGAACTGTCCCTTCACAAAATGAAATTTCTAAAGGAAAAAAAGTCATTTAAAACTGCTTGCGGATTTAATGTAATGTCTGGTCCCGGCAATTTGGATGAAAATCATTGAGAAAAATGGCATGGGTACACCCCCTAGCCCACTACCAGTCCCTTTGGGTCTTGTATGGATATTAAGGGGAACCCCGCACCCAAATTAAAAAAAGGCCCTATATCAGGGGTCTCAAACTGGTGGCCCTCCAGCTGTTGCAGAACTACAATTCCCATGAGGCATTGCGAGGCTAAACAGTTACAAGCATGACTCCCATAGGCAGAGGCATGATGGGACTTGTAGTTCCGCAACAGCTGGAGGGCCGCAGGTTTGAGACCCCTGCCCTATATACTCTGAACAGCAGTATACAGGCGGTGCAAACAAGACAGGGACTGTAGGTTTGTTCTTAAGTAGAATCTGTTTGTAATTTACAACAGGTACATTTTTTAAGTGTAGCTCCAGCCAAAAAATCTATTTTTAAGCTTTTTGGAAAACAAAGGGAAGGGTTATCACCCCTGTAACATTTGTTTTGCTGTCTGTGAACCTGTTCAGAACATTTCACCTCACTTTCCGTCCCAATGACAAATGTTTTTTGAAAATTTCGGGGTTTTATTGAAACAAGGATTGGTGATAAAGCATCAGTGGAGAGGAGACACCTTTTTCCCATATTAACTCTTACAGGAGAGAATTTCCCTTCCTAGGGGTAGATTTCCTCTCACTTCCTGTTGTCTCCTTCCATTTGCAAGTAGGAGTCATTTGTAAGTTGGTTGTTTGAAAGTAGGGGCCTGCCGTATATTCTCTGCAGAAATTTGGCCCTTAGGTGTTGGTGTTGCAACAACACTGTAAGCCAGGGGTTTCCAAACTTTTTTCAAAGAGGGCCAGATTTGATGAAGTGAACATGCTTAAAGGGCCGACCATTTTGCCTGACATTCTTTGAACCGTTAAAATTTGTTCTAAGTGTGTTCGTTCGAGCACTAATACACTGCCAAACAAAATGTCTTTGTGGCTGTGTGTGAGTAAAGAGATGAGCTCTGCGTGTTTGGATATACTGTATTTATTGGCGTATAACATGCACCTTCACGTTAAGAGGGAAGTTTCAGGAAAAAAAACTTAAAGTGGGAGGTTCTGCGGTCCATAAATTTTTTTTTTTATAGTCATTCTATGCAAAAAATTATGCAATTTAATTTCTCACGTCTCCGGCGCTTTTAAACATCCCCCGTCCGGTTTGGCGATTAAAAATGACTTTTTAAAACACTTCCTGGTATTCCCATTTTGCTTGTGGGCATCTTGAAGCCCACAAGCATATTCTTCCGGGTAGCGAGCGGTACTATATTGCTCCTGGGAAGCAGGCGAGTTTGCTCCCAGGAGACATTGCAGGACAAATGCTCAGCAAATGACACGCCTACTCCCGCGGGAGGAAATCCCGGAAGTAGGAACGAAGAAGTACTAATAAATGAAAACTGGAAAAAAAAAGGTAAGTCTTTTATTTATGTTCATGGTAAGAGGGACTGTTGTGAGCTAACTTGCAAATGAGGGTGAACCTCCGCTTTAAATTTTAAATAAAGGTCTGTGAAGCAAAAATAGGATTTTTATAACAGCTTACCTGTAAAATCCTTTTCTTGGAGTACATCACAGGACACAGAGCGACATAGTCATTACTAATGGGTTATATAGATACCTTCAGGTGCTGGCACTGGCAACTTCCAAAACCGGAAGTACCCTCCCCTATATAAGCCCCTCCCATCCGGGAGCACCTCAGTTTTGTAGCAAAGCAATAAGTGTCCCTAAAGAGGGGTGGGAGCTCTGTGTCCCGTGATGTACTCCAAGAAAAGGATTTTACAGGTAAGCTGTTATAAAAATCCTATTTTCTTTCTCGTACATCACGGGACACAGAGCGACATAGTCATTACTAATGGGATGTCCTAAAGCAATGCCCAACGAGGGGGGGGATACACCATACATAAGCTGAGCGCTATCAGACATGAGGATCTTTTGCGGCCTGCAACACACTGCGCCCAAAGGCGACATCCTCCTGACTTCTAACGTCCACCTGGTAGAACCTAGTAAACGTGTGTACTGAAGACCATGTTGCGGCCTTACAGATTTGAGCCAGGGAGGCCTGGTGATGCACTGCCCATGAAGTTCCAACTGCTCTCGTGGAGTGCGCTCTAACTTTGAACGGAGCCGGTCTCCTTCTCAAGCCATAGGCTTGCATTATGACCTGTCAAATCCACTTGGCTAAAGTAGATTTTGACGCTGCCTGACCCCTTCTGGGGCCTTCCGGCAGAATAAACAAAGTATCCGTTCTGCGAATCTGAGCAGTGGCTTTTAGATAAGCTTTAACTGCTCTTACTACATCCAAAGAATGCAATAACTTTTCCTCTACCGAAGTAGGTTTGGGGAAAAAAGAAGGAAGAACCACATCTTGGTTCAAATGAAACCTCGATACCACCTTAGGAAGAAAGGCTGGATGAGGGCGTAACACTACTCTATCCTTATGGATAACCAGATATGGCTCCTTACAGGACATAGCTGCTAATTCCGACACTCTTTTAGCCGAACAAATGGCTACTAGAAAAATCAATTTCCTGGTGAGAAGAACCAAAGAAATATGCTGTAATGGTTCAAATGGTTGTTTCTGTAGAACCGACAGAACCAAGTTTAGATCCCATGGACATATGGGAATATTAACCGGAGGACTAATACGCATCACTCCTTGTATAAAGGCTTTGACTAGTGAATGCGAAGCCAAGGGCCTTTGAAAAAATATTGACAAGGCCGAAATCTGACCCTTGATAGTACTCAAGGCAAGCTTCCTATCTACAGCCCATTGTAGGAAGTCCAGAATCCTACCTATTACGTATTTACATTGATGCCATTTCTTGGCCTCACACCAGGTGATGTACGCCTTCCAGATTCTATAGTAGATCTGCCTGGATACCGGCTTCCTGGCATTGATCATGGTAGATACCACAGAATTAGAGAGCCCTCTCTTTTTTAGAATGTGGGCTTCAATAGCCAGGCCGTCAAACCTAGGGCTGGTAAGGAAGGGTGGTATATCGGTCCTTGCGAAAGCAGGTCCGGACGACGTGGGAGAGTCCAAGGACTCCCCACTGACATTTTACAATCTCCGCGTACCACGCTCTTCGGGGCCACGCTGGAGCCACCAGAATCACTGGTTTCTTTTCTACCCTGATTCTGCGGAGTAATCGAGGTAACCATTGTGGCGGTGTGAATGCATATATCAGCTTGAACTGATCCCAAGGGAACACTAGGGCATCCGAGCCGCAAGCTAGGGGATCCCTTGTCCGAGAGACAAACCTGTCCACCTTTGCGTTGAATCTGGATGCTAGAAGATCTACATCCGATGTTCCCCACCGCTGACATATTGTCCAGAAAACCTCGGGGAGAAGGGACCCTTCCTCTGGGCATAATTGCTGGCGACTTAGAAAGTCCGCCTTCCAATTCTCCACTCCTGGAATGAATACCGCAGATATGGCTGGGACATATCTTTCTGCTCATTTCAGGATGTAATTTACTTCCCTCTGAGCTGCACGACTCCTGGTGCCCCCCTGATGATTGATATATGCCACTGCTGTGGCATTGTCTGATTGAATTCTGACAGGGGACCCTTGGAGTTTGGATGTCCATGCTACTAGGGCATACCGGGCTGCTCGTATCTCTAAGAGATTGATGGGCAGGGCCTTTTCTGCATCCGACCATCTGCCCTGGAGAGACTATTGCTCCAGTACTGCTCCCCAGCCTATAAGGCTGGCATCTGTAGTGACCACCTTCCAAGAAATCGGACTGAAGGATTTCCCTTTTTCCAGATTCTGGGGAACCAACCACCAACGGAGGCTCTTGCGAACGGAAGGGGACAAGGACATTGTAAGTCTAGGGCCTGAACTTTTTTGTTCCAGGCTGACAGTATGGCCCCTTGCAAATTCCTTGAATGGAATTGACCGTAGGGTACTGCTTCGAATGATGCCACCATTTTTCCCAGCAGCCTCATGCACAGGCGTATGGACGGCTGTCTTTTTTGTACCCACTAAGTGGATCAAATCTTTCAAAGACAACACCTTTCCTCGAGGCAAGAATATTTTTCTCTGGCCTGAATCCAACCTTAGCCCCAAGTATTCCAGACTTTTGACTGGTTTTTAGGGCTGACTTGTCTCGGTTGATAATCCAACCGTGAGATTCCAGATACTTGATTGTCTTGTGAACGACCACGTCTAGTTTTTTCACTGAGTGGTCTATCAGCAACAAGTCATCTAGATATTCCATTATCATTACACCTTGTGTACTTAGATTGGCCAATAAAGGGCCAGAATTTTTGTAAACACTCGTGGTGCTGTGGCCAAACCGAAGGGTAAGGCTCTGAATTGAAAATGGCGCCCTTCTACTGCAAAGCGTAGAAATTTTTGGTGGACTGGAAAGATGGAAATTTGCAAATAAGCATCTTTGATGTCGATCGCGGCTAACCAATCCTCCCCTTGTAGGGCAGTGGCCACCGATCGGATCGACTCCATCGGAAAGTCCTGATATACAGGAATTTGTATAGCCCTTTTAGAATTAATATGGGCCTCCCGTCCGCGTTTGCTTCGGGACTGTAAAGAGGTTCGAGTAAAACCCGAACCCTCATTCTTCCAGGGGAACCTCCATAATTACTCCTTGGAGCAATAGTTGTTCTAGTGCCAACAGGAGGGACTCTCTCTTCCGGGGATCCCTTGGCACGTTTGACCTCAAAAATGGGAAGGAGGAGAGTCTTTTAACTCCAAACTGTATCCCAAACATACTGCGGAGAGCACCTATCTGTCTTGATCGTGTCCCGCCAGGTCTCTTGCGAACAACTGGAGTCCTCCCCCCACCCGACTGAGTGGGGGCAACCCTTCAATGAATTTAACTTTGGGGGAGGTTTTGTACCTCCCCTGACCCAGGGTTTCTCATTACCCTGCTATTGTCCCTGTTTTTTACCCCCGGGAATTGACCGAGGAGGCCGTCGGAACTGTTACACAGCCGATGCCCCAGGGACTGGAGAAGCAGGCCTCTTAAAGAGGGACCTCTAACTCTGTTTTTAACCGGCAAGAGCGTATTTTTACCGCTGGAAATTTTCTGGATATATTTGTCCAGGTTTTCCCTGAATAAGCGTTCACCATGAAATGGGACGCTAACCAGCCATTCTTTACAGGGAGCTTCAGCAGACCAGTTTTTGAGCCATAGAAGCCTACGCATATGTACTATAGACAGCGTAAGGCGGGAGGCCTGATGGACTGAATCCTTTATGGCGTCAACCGCAAAGCCTAAGGCTCTAGGTAGATCAGCTAGGGCAAGGCCTGCTGATCTGTCAAGTCCCTCAAGACCTGTTTCAACTGATCCTTCACTGCTTAGCAGACCTCACTGCTGGTTGTGTCACCAAGCTTGCTGTAGAAAGAAGCAGACTTTCATAAGGACTCCAATCTTTTATCTATTGGGTTCTTGAACATTTGGACATTATCCATTGGACATGTCAGTGATTTATACATACAAGAGATGGCTGTGTCCACTGTAGGGACCTTCCATTTTTTGATGAACTTATCCTCCATGGGATAGACCACCGGAAATCTCTTGGGGGAATAAATATTTTCTCAGGACGTTCCCAATCCTGGTAAATGAGCCCTTTCAGTAAAGGGTGAAGTGGAAAAGAACAGACAGTCTGGGGGCTTCTAGCGACCCCAACGAGGATACAGTAGTGGTTGATGGTTCCGCAAGGTGCATTTTTAAATGCTGATCGGACCATGTTAGTCAGAGACTGAACCCATAATCTTTCAGCTTGAGATGCTGAGAAAAGGTTCCCCCCACTGTTGATTCCTCTATAACAGAATCAACCTTATCCTGATCCCCTTCAGGCAGGTCGATCCCTGTATGGGACTGTTGCTCTGCTAACAGGCACTCTGAAGGAGGAGTCGGAGATTGGGCGTGCTTTCCCTGACAGGGAGGCAGCGATCAATGTTGACAATCTCTCTCTAATCCTCCCAGAGCTGAGGAAAAAACCTCCTCTGTTACATACACAGGAGCAGGTGAACTGAGGACAGCCACAGTACCAAGTACCCCTGCGGGGTCTCTACGGTCACTTACCTCTGAACTTCAGGGGAGACTGGTGCAGCAGAAGCATGCCCAAGATCCTCAGAGCCCGATGAGACCCCCTTCGCTTCCTGGAAGATTCAGTTCCGGAGCTTCTGGACGGCATATTCCTAAGCCTAAAGCTGAGGTATTCCAGCCGTAATACACCACTTTTACTGAGAATAGTCTAGCACAATTGCTGCTATATCACAGTTGGTGTCTACTAAAGTGCCTTTCTAGGGGATGCCTGCATCAACCGCCTCTGTGTGCCTTTATACTGTTGCTAGCTCTGTCTGTGCACTTCAATAGCCAGCTATAATGTGCTTTAAAACACGCTGGATGCCCGCACATGCGCAGTAGCGCCGCGGCGCACACCTGAGCGTCATCCACCCGCTCCGCCCCTTTTTCCAGATCGCCTCTATATATAGAGGCGCGTGCACGCGCACGCGCGCGGGCACGTGCGCCTTCGGCGCCTTTTTTGAAAACAATAAGGAGCTAGATGGGAGCCAGGGTCCCTTTGCCGCAGGGCCCGGGGATGGATGAGCGCAGCAACAGGGCAGAGGAGACAGCTTCCCAGCAGAGAACATACCAACTGCCTGGATTTGATTCTGGAAGAAAAAAATCCACATTACAAGAAAAAGAACCATAGCGGCCTCTAGTGTCTAACACAGGTACCGCGGTCTTACATTTTTTTTTTTTTTTCCTTGCCTACTATTAATTTTTTTTACATTTTCTCAGTAGTAACAGGCATACACAGAATATTAGCGGGAATACCTTAGGTAACAGGCAGAAAGACAAAATAGGCTTGGGGGTCCCTCAATAGAACCAAGTTCCCGAGGGCCCCCACTTACCTTTTCCTCGCCGCAGGACTCTGTTTGGTCCACAGAAGCCCAAACTTCACCTATCACGGGAGGCATTGTAATCAAACCTTCAGGGACCGGGTTCCCAAGGATTCCACTCCCCTGGACCTGTATAGCACCCTGCACAGAAAACATCTTGGTCGTGGGTATGACCAGAGCTCTGGATCCCAGGGTCCAGCCCTCCTAAGAGAGGCATTACAGGCAAAACCTTGCTCTTCTCTGCAAGGCCCGGGTACCGACCGTTTAGCTATGAAGCTTTTTTGGTCGGATCCGGAATAGCTTACTGAGGCCCAAAAGAACCTGTACGCAAGCTCAGTGAAAAACACATGTTACTTCTTGGCCAACACCTTAGACACTGGCAAAAAACTGAGGTGCTCCCGGATGGGAGGGGCTTATATAGGGGAGGGTACTTCCGGTTTTGGAAGTTGCCAGTGCCAGCACCTGAAGGTATCTATATAACCCATTAGTAATGACTATGTCGCTCTGTGTCCTGTGATGTACGAGAAAGAAATAAGGATCAGTGCCCATCTACAGCCTCACAAGTACCATGAATGCACCATTTCCATCAGTGCAGCACCCCCATTGCCAGGAATGCACTCACCATTACCATCAGTGCAGCCTGATTGATGCCCATCCATCTGCAGCCTTGGAGGGGACAGGGAGGGGGCGGGACGAGCGCCAAAAGATTACATACAGGAGAAACTCCTGTTTACAGGGCAGCCTCTTTAATAGAAAGTTCCGCCTCCTTTGATGGACAGAATAGTTGTCCAATGGCAGCGCCGGAGACGGGAATTCCTATTACAGAGGCTGCCGTGTAAACAGGAAATACTCCTGTGTGTACGGCACTTGTCCTGCTTCCTCCCTGTCCCCTCCAAGGCAGTCAGCATATATACAAACTGTCCCATCACAGCGTGTCCCTTTAAACACCCCCTCCATCACAGACCCCCCACCACAGACCCCTCCATTACAGGCCCCTCCACCCCATCACAAACACAGATCCCCCAATCGCAGACCCCCACTCCACCACAGATCCCCCACATCACAGACCCCACTCCATTACAGGACCCCACTCCATCACAGACCCCACTCCATCACAGGACCCCACTCCATCACAGACCCCACTCCATCACAGACCCCACTCCATCACAGACCCCACTCCATCACAGTCCTCCCTCAATATTACAGAGTCAGACTGTCCCTTTCATTAACGCAGCATTCCCCCTTCCTCCCCACACTGCCCTACCTTAGTCACACAAGCCAGGAAGCACGCCTGGCAGGTCCAGACAAAGGGCGGGACTTTTCAAGTTAAAGGCGGGTGATTGGTTGCTGGGACCGCCCACTGTCTAGCAACCAATCACCTGCTTTGTAACTTGAAAAGTCCTGAACTTTGTCCGGACCTGCAGCGCTTTCAGGCTTGTGTGAATAAGGTGTGTGGGGAGGGGGAGGAAGGGGAGTGATGCAATGATGTAAAGGAGAGACCTGCCGTGCCTCCCATGTAATCAATGATGTTAGCGGTGGGCAGGCGAGAGCCGGCAGAGGGGAAAGAACACTCAGGCAACTATTTAGCGATGCCTGATATATATCTTTTGTGGCCCCAGTGCTGGGAGATCGTTGGGGGCCACAAAAGATATATATGTCCAGATAACCAGGCGGGCCGTTCAAAACCGGAACGCGGGCCGCGATTGGCCCGTGGGCTGGACTTTGGACATGCCTGCTGTAAGCCCTCACAGTTAATCATGGTGGGCGCTGGAACGCCCTGCTGTGAACTATTATATCAAGAATTGTAATTACATGCCATTGTTGAACAGTGGTAGGAAAAATTGGGCCTTTGGTAGTGGTGGTGGTGCTGGTGCCACAACACTGTAAGTCCTCACAGTTACTCTTGGTGGGTACAGGAATGGGCCCAGCTGTGAAATATTAGATCAAGAATTGTAATTACATGCCCCTGTTGAACAGGGGCAGAAAAATTGGGCCTTTGGTGGTGGTGGTGGTGGTGGTGCTGGTGCCACAACACTAAGTCCTCACAGTTACTCTTGGTGGGGGTAGGAATGGGCCCAGCTGTGAAATATTAGATCAAGAATTGTAATCACATGCCCCTGTTGAACAGGGGCAGAAAAATTGGGCCTTTGGTGGTGGTGGTGGTGGTGTTGCCACAACACTGTAAGCCCTCACAGTTACTCTTGGTGGGCGCAGGAATGGGCCCTGCTGTGAATTATTAGATCAAGAATTGCAATTACATGCCCCTGCTGAACATTGTGCCTTAGGCACTGGTGGCACAAAACTGCAACTCCTCACAGATACTGTACTTGGAGTGCAGCAATGAGCCCTGTTGAAAAGTATTGCATCAAAAATTGTAATTACACGCTCCTGTTAAGCTGGGGCAGAAAAATTGGGCCTTAGGCACTGGTGCTGGTGCCACAACACTGCAACCCCTCACAGATAATGTACTTGGAGCGCAGCAATGAGCCCTGCTGCAAAGTATTGCATCAAAATTTTTATTTATACGCCCCTGTTAAACAGGGGCTGGAAAATTGGGCCGTAGGCACTGGTGCTGGTGCCACAACACTGCAACCCCTCACAGATACTGTAGTTGGAGCGCAGTAATGAGCCCTGCTGCAAAGCATTGCATCAAAAATTGTAAATACACGCCCCTGTTAAACAGGGGCTGAAAAATTGGGCCTTAGCCACTGGTGGCCGTGCCCAGAAACAAAAATGTTCTTTCAAGCTATCAGCATGATCATTGAGGAGGAAGAGGATAGTCACTCAGCATAACAGGATAGTCACTCAGCATCAGCATAGGCAGTCTTGATGGGATCTGACATTTCAAAAAAAAATATTCGGTTTCATCAGCATCAGGTGCTTGGTAGCTGGTGGTGATCCAAGACTGATTCATTTTTATGAAGGTCAGTCGATCGACCGAGTCGGTGGACAGGCGCACCCTGTGATCGGTTACAAAGTCTCCAGCAGCACAGAATGTGCGTTCCGAAAGAACGCTGGATGCAGGACAGGCCAGTACCTCAATTGCATACTGTGCAAGCTCTGGCCAGTGATCCATCCTCAAGACCCAGTAACCCAGAGGATTTTCGGTGGGAAAGGTGTCCAAGTCTGATTTTTCTGCTAGGTATTCCTGCACCATGTAAACCAGACGCTGGCGATGGTTGCTGGAAGCGATCATACCTTGGGGCTGCGTACTAAAAAATTGTCTGAACGCATCGGTCAGACGGCCACCTTCTCCACCTCAGCAACACGTTGTCCAGGACCAGGAATTTGTAACCTCCCAGTCTCTGGGAATGTGTTGCACAGACCTTTCTGCAAGGCCTCCTGAAGATGCTTCATCCTCGGCTCCCTCTGCGATGGCAAGATAAGGTCCGCAACCTTACCCTTGTAACATGGATCAAGGAGGTTTGCCAGCCAGTAATGATCCCTCTCCTTGATCGCACGAATATGAGGATCCTTCCGCAGGCTTTGCAGGATCAGGGAGGCCATGCAGCATAGGCTTGCTGAGGCATTCAGTGCGGAGTCCTCTGGGTCACTGAGGATGACATGATCCGCAGCTACCTCCTCCCAGCCATGTACAAGTCCATGGGTGTCTTGGGACTGTAATTGATCCCTTGAAGACTGCTGCTGATGCTGAGTGCTAGGCTTCACCTGCATGCTGACACAATAATCCTCCTCCTCCTCCTCCTCTTCCTGTGTGATAGCCGGGCCAGCAGGAACTCTGTCTGGATAAAGGGGGCCTTGAGAGGTAAGGAAGTCCTCCTCTTCCTGCCTCTGTACTGCCTCAAGTGCCCTGTCCATTATTACACGCAGCGTGTGCTCCAACAGGTGGACAAAAGAGACAGTGTCACTGATGCATGCACTGTCACTGCTCACCATCCCCGTGGCCTCCTCAAATGGTGCCAGGACAGTGCATGCATCCATGATCATGGCCCACTGGCGTGGGGGAAAAAATCCAAGCTCCCCTGACCCTGTCCTGGTGCCACATTGCAACAGATACTCATTGATGGCCCTCTGCTGCGTGTGCAGCTGCTGCAGCATGGCCGACGTAGAGTTCCACCTGGTGGGCATGTCACAGATTAGGCGGTTCTTGGGCAAGTTGTAATCCTTTTGCAGGTCAGCCAGCCGAGCACTGGCATTATATGACTGGTGGAAATGCCCACAGAGTTTCCTGGCCTGCTTCAGGACCTCCTGTAAGCCCGGGTACCTGCCAAGAACCGCTGCACCACCAAGTTAAGGACGTGAGCCAAACAGGGCACATGGGGCAGTTGTCCCTGTCAGAGGGCGGAGAGGAGGTTTGTGCCATTGTCGGAAACCACCTTTCCTGGCTTAAGCTGGCATGGCTTCAACCACCTCTGAGCCTGCCCCTGCAGAGCTGACATAATCTCTGCCCCAGTGTGGCTCCTGTCCCCCAAGCACACCAGCTGAAGCAGCGCATGGCATCTTTTTGCCTGCGTACTTGCGTAGCCCCTTGAACGCCTACGGAGCACCGCTGGTTTCGAGGACAAAGCACAGGAAGAGGCCATGGAGGAAGAAGAAGAGGAGGGGGTAGAGGAGAGAGGTGTGTCATAACCAGTAGTAGCATTTTGGAGGCGTGGTGGCGGAAAAACCTCCAACACTACTGCACCTTGTCCTGCATCCTTCCCAGCTGCCAAAAGAGTGACCCACTGGGCCGTAAAAGATAGGTAACATCCCTGTCCATGCCTGCTGGACCATGAGTTAGCATTCCACATGCCGGTAGAGAGACAGAATCGCCTTCCGTGAGAAAAAGTGGCGTTTGGGAACCTGCCACTGAGGAACCGCACATTCCACAAACTCACGGAAGGGGGCAGAGTCTACCAACTGAAAAGGCAGCAGTTGAAGTGCTAGCAATTTAGCTAAGCTAGCATTCAATCGCTGGGCATGTGAATGGCTGGGAGCGAACTTCTTTCTGCGGTGCAGCAGCTGGGGCAGGGAAATTTGCCTGGTACAATCGGACGTCGGTGTACCGATAGCAGATTGTCCGCAAGTACTTGGCTGTGACACACCTCATTTTACACCTTCATTCCTCTCAGTGCAGGTTTCAGAGAGGACTTAAGGTATAGTGGGGTTAGAGATCCCAGCTGATGAGGAGCAAGGAGAGGTGCGCTTTGTTCTTTGGTGTGGGTCTTTTAGGTAAGCTTGCCAACGGACTGTATGGCAGGTCGACATATGTCTGGTCAAGCACGTGGTGCCCAAGCGGCTGATGTTTTGGGCACGCGAGATACGCTTTAGACATATGTTGCAAATGGCAACAGTGCGATCTGCTGCACACGTCTGAATTAAGGCCCACACCAAAGAACTTTTGGAATAATGTGCAGAGACAGCAGCGCCCTGCACATGCAGAGCTCTGCGGTGTGGTGTAGTCGGTGTGCTGCCCTTAAGCTGGCCCCTGGAGGGCATCCTGCCTCGTTGGAGATGTGCCTCCTCCTCCTTCTCCTCTCTCCTATCAAGCACCCACGTGGAGTCAGTGACCTCATCATCCCCTCCCTCCTCATCACTGGAGCAAGTCTGGCAGTATGCTGCCGCTGGGGGAACATGACTGCCAGATAGCTGTCCTTGTTGGGCACCCCCTCTCTCAGGGCTCACGTTACTACCCCCTCTCTCTGGGCTCATGTTACTGCCTTCCTCCAGCTGGGTTCCATCATCGAAACCTTCAAAACGCTGGGCATCCTCCAGGAGCATGTACCCAACACTGTGCTCAAACAGTTCGGGGGACTCCTCAAGAGGATATGGTGGGGCTAGGAAAGGAGTGACTGATGCCATTGAGCCGAGGGAAGAGGCCACTTTGGCAGCTGCTTTGCCAGACAAAGTACCCTGAGCCTGTGTGGGAGAGGACGAGGAGGATGAGGACGGCTTGGTCATCCACTCTACCAAGTCTTGGGCATGTTGCAGCTCAACATGGCCGACTGGAAAAGAAGGACAAGCGTGTTCCCCGGCCACGTGCTGATGAGGATGCACCGTGTCCATGACCAGCAGCACTGTTGCCTCTAGACACAGAGCCTGCTTGCCCTCTTTTATTGCCTCGTGACTGTCTGCCTCTCCTTGTTTGTCTTCCAGACATACTAATGGCCTGCAGTGAGATGTATATATATATATATCTGTACTGATAATGCAGCTATCAGAATCAACTGCCTGCTGTGGTATTAGAATGGGGAAAGCAGCAATTGTCTTCAGTTAGTTTTAGGTGAAAACTGTGCAGAGAGGGACACAATACACTAACTGAAATTACTTACAGCTCTCTGCCAGTGGTTTAATTATGAGAACACCACTATTAGTCACTAACTGTATTCAGGTAAGCTTTAGGTGAACGCTATGCAAAGCACACAGTACACTAAGTGAAACACTGACTGTCTGCAGCTAGCACAATCACCTGCCTGCCTGTCACAGTATAGAGAATAACAGGAACGGATCTAGCCAAACTGAATACAGTGTATAAATATATATATACACAACACCTAGGATGCATATATATCCTCTACACACTGTAACTGCAGCTAACTGACTCGCCTGCCTGCTCTATCTAACTCAATATAAATGACACTGTCTGTCTCTGCAATCTCTCATTAAACAACTCCAACACACTACACAAGGCCGCCAAGCCGGCGGCCTTATATAGTGTGGGGCATGTACTAAACCCCCTGAGCCATAATTGGCCAAAGCCACCCTGGCTTTGGCCAATTACGGCTCTCCGTTTTTTCTGCGCTGTGATTGGCCAAAGCATGCGGGTCATAGTGCATGCTTGGCCAACTAACTTGGCCAGCTAACTGACTCGCCTGCCTGCTCTATCTAACTCAAAATAAACGACACTGTCTCTCTCTGTCTCTAACCTCTCTCTTTAACCACCGCAACACACTACTCAAGGCCGCCACGGAGGCGGCCTTATATAGTGTGGGGCATGTACTAAACCCCCTGAGACATAATTGGCCAAAGCCGCAGTGAATTATGGGCCGTGACGCGCCACTCAAATTTGGCACGAACGGCCCATGATGTTTGCGAACAGCCGATGTTTGAGTCGAACATGGGTTCAACTCGAACACGAAGCTCTGATGTGCTAGGCCTATAACTCTGGTTCATGACCCTGTTAAATATATATTTTCAGTAATCAAATTAAATTTTTAGCGCCTTTGTAGCCTTCTCCCATCAAGTCTGAGATTTAAAGTGGAACTTTGGTCACAGAATTAAGACCTGCTAGATCACTTCAGGCTTGTCTCTACCTGTAGGTATAGCTATGTAAAACATTAAAAATAAGTGCCCATACAGTTACAGTAATACCCTGTCTCATCCTGCTCTGCACATGCTTAGTTGATCTCCATTTTAGGCATTTTTAAGCACTGCTGAATTTGTAGAGGCCGATCTGCTGACAGCCTTAAAGCAGAATTAAACCCTCCTATCCTTTACAGCCAAGGAAGGTGCTTTTGTCTGATCTGCAACTGCTGCACATGTGATCAGTTAGGACACCAGCCAATTGAAACTGATGCTGTATATTTTGGAAGGGGCAGCAAACTAGACACCCGTCATCACCCCCAAACGCTTACTCGTCCCTCCCCAGGCCCGCACTTACCCCATCTAGCAGCTTTGGCTCCTTCCTGGGTCTAATCCTCCTCAGCAGTGGCTTCACCCTACATCTTCGGCTTCAACCTCGGCAGCTTCCCTCCTCCTTCCCTCGGTGGCCAATAGGGTCGCTTCTTCACTCGGCCAATCTGGTCCTGGAGGAAAATCAGGATGACAATAGCGAATTAATTAATATTAATTCTCTATTGTCAGACAACTGGGTTAGCTCAGGGCGCAGTAATTATAAAACGAATGTAGACTATAAACTTGGCAAGTTTTTACATGCAAATATAGTTTTTGCAATACTTAAACAGTATTTATAGGAGAAAAATATTACACATAATTTTAACAATGATTTTGCTTTATTACTGTGTTATAGGAACTTCGGACCTGGTGCTACAGGTTGAGGAAGAGCAAATAGAATCTGTTATCAGATTGCCTAGCAATGTCTATGCTAGGCATTTATGCAAGGTAATATGTTTGACAAAAGAAAACAATCAGATCAAGACATATTGATACAAAGCAGGTCAGCTAGAATGGACTGCTTGTGTTCTGTCAAAAGAACCAACTCGTCAAAATCTCCAACCATGTCACTTCCAGTGATTCTCCCACAGCTGTAATTGGACATTTGGCTGTTTTCACAGAACACCAGGTACAGAGGAAAAAAGTTGTCGCCGCCGTGTTGGTTATTAGCATGGGCAGACTAACAATGTTTACTCATTATATCGTCTACCGTAACTGTATATGCTGCCAGTTTTCTGTCAAAACAGCCAAGTCATCGAAATCTGCAATTACTGCTGCTAGAGTCTCACCGGAAGTAACGTAATTGGAGATTTTGACGAGTTGGCTCTTTTGACAGAACACTGGAACACCCAAGCCAGAATCTCCAAACCTCTTAATGCAGCCTGGTCATAAATGGTTGTTGTAAACCAGTAATCAAACAATCTAGAGCAATATACATATGTGAGTCTGGCTTTATTTAAACTTCACTTGAACTTCATTACATCCCAAGTGCTTAACTCTTGTTCAAATTCCATAATTCCAGAGATATCTTTATTAAAAAGTGGTTAAACAAATGTATAGGAAAATAACAACCAGAAGCCAATCATGCCTATTTTACAAGGTTCATCAGGCTATTGGAACACATTAAATCTCCTAAGCTGTATAGCATCCGAATTGTATCAAATTTTGTCTCTATATCACCGTAACTCCATCAGTGAGGTAGATAAATTGTCAATCACATTGAACAATGACCTGCTGCCACAAACATGAAAACACATGCCAACGGTCCACTTCCACTTGACCCTTGCACAAATGACAGGTCCTCAGCCAGCTGCTGGATGTAAATTGGCCAGTGATGCTGGATGACGTAATTTGCCAAATATGGTTGTGACCTGACTGCTTTGTTTCCAAAGAGAAGCAGACAAGGGAAGGAACTGTAATTTAGCGGCAGCTGTTTTTTTCCTTCTTTCTAAATTTTACTTTCGCTGCAGTACATCCTACACATACAGATTTAAGGCATCCCCAAGCATATACATTTCAAAGAATTGTGTTGTTTTAATGTTGCTCTCTAGACATATTAAAAGGCCCCCACTCTTCTTTTTCTTTTTTTTTGCATTGGTATATGATCCTTATGGCAATGTCCAGCTAAACATACCCTTTTTTTTTACTAAAAGCTTGTAAATTGGCCTTAATAAAGGCTAGGAAAAATGTTAGTCAGCTGAGAAAGATTTCAATGGGGTTCAGGTACTATGTTCGGGGGTTTGAAAATGTTTTAAAATGTTCAGTGCATGTCCACTAAACCAAACATTGGTTTTGTTTTCTCATCACTACTATGGAGTACACAACAATTACAAAAATAAATACTGGGGGATTCAGCCAAACATTCTACATGCTGCAGCTGTAAGTTCCAGAGAGTTCACAAGCCTGCTGGTGATAATATGTCAGCAGAAAAGGTATTGAAACCTGCAAATTACCTCTGCAGTAGCTTTATTAATGCCAAAGCTCTATGACACTGGCAGGCCTACAGTGAATTAGAGATTCTTTACTAGGGATGAGATTCGAGTTTGAGTCGAACCCATGTTCGACTCGAACATCGCCTGTTCGCCGAATTTCGAACATTATGGGCCGTTCGCGCCAAATTCGAGTGGCGCGTCACGGCCCATAATTCACTGCGGCATCGCAGTGCATTGCTGGCTGATGATTGGCCAAGCATGCACTATGACCCGCATGCTTTGGCCAAACACAGCGTGCAAAAAACGGAGAGCCATAATTGGCCAAAGCCAGGGTGACTTTGGCCAATTATGTCTCGGGGGGTTTAGTACACGCCCCACACTATATAAGGCCGCCTCCGTGGTGGCCTTGTGTAGTGTGTTGCGGTGATTAAAGAGAGAGGTTAAAGACAGAGAGAGACAGTGTCGTTTATTTTGAGTTAGATAGAGCAGGCAGGCGAGTCAGTTAGCTGCAGTTACAGTGTGTAGAGGATATATATGCATCCTAGGTGTTGTATATATATATTTACACACTGTATTCAGTTTAGCTAGATCCGTTCCTGTTATTCTCTTTACTGACAGGCAGGCAGGTGATTGTGCTAGCTGCAGTGTTTCACTTAGTGTACTGTGTCCTTTGCACAGCGTGTACCTGAATACAATTGGTGGTGTTCTCATACCAATACCACAGGCAGGGAGCTGCATTAATTTCATTTAGTGTACTTCTGTCCTTTGCACAGCGTTCACCTAAAGGTACCTCAATACAATTAGTGGTGTTCTCATACTAAAACCACAGGCAGGGAGCTGCATTGATTTAATTTAGTGTACTGTGTCCTTTGCACAGCGTTCACCTAAAGGTACCTGAATACAATTGGTGGTGTTCTCATACCAATACCACAGGCAGGGATCTGCTTTATTTTCACTTAGTGTATTGTGTCCTTTGCACAGCGTTCACCTAAAGGTACCGGAATACAATTGGGGGTGTTCTCATACCAATACCACAGGCAGGGATCTGATTTATTTTCACTTAGTGTACTGTGTCCTTTGCACAGCGTGCACCTAAAAGGTACCTGAATACAATTGGTGGTGTTCTCATGCAATACCACAGGAGGGGAGCTGATTTATTTTCACTTAGTGTACTGTGTCCTTTGCAGAGCGTGCACCTAAAGGTACCTGAATACAATTGGTGGTGTTCTCATACCAATACCACAGGCAGGGATCTGCTTTATTTTCACTTAGTGTACTGTGTCCTTTGCACAGCATTCACCTAAAGGTACCTGAATACAATTGGTGGTGTTCTCATACCAATACCACAGGCAGGGATCTGCTTTATTTTCACTTAGTGTACTGTGTCCTTTGCACACCGTTCACCTAAAGGTACCTGAATACAATTGGTGGTGTTCTCATACCAATACCACAGGCAGGGATCTGCTTTATTTTCACTTAGTGTACTGTGTCCTTTGCATAGCGTGCACCTAAAGGTTCTTGCTGGTGTTCTCATACCAATACCACCGGTAGGGAGCTGCTGTATTTTCAGTTAGTGTACTGTGTCCTCTGCACAGTGTGCACCTAAAACTAACTGAAGACAATTGCTGGTGTTCTCATACTAATACCACAGCAGCCAGTTGATTCTGCTAGCTGCAGTATAATCAGTATATATATATATATATATATATATATATATATATATATATATATACACACACATCCCACCTTTGTGCAGCTACAACTCACTGCAGGCCATTAGTATGCCTGGAAGGCAAACAAGGAGAGGCAGACATTCACGAGCCAATAAAAGAGGGCAAGCAGGCTCTGTGTCTAGAGGCAACAGTGCTGGTTGTGGACACGGTGCATCCTCATCAGCACGTGGCCGTGGGACACGCTTGTCCTTCTTTTCGGCAGCTGGACGTGTTGAGCCGCATCAATGCGAAGACTTGGTAGAATGGATGACCAAGCCCTCCTCATCCTCCTCATCCTCTCTCACCCAGTCTCAGGGTACTGGCAAAGCAGCTGTCAATGCGTCCTCTTCCCTCGTATCAATCACTCCTTCCCTAGACCCACCATGTTCTCCGGAGGAGTCCCCCGAACTGTTTGAGCACAGTGTTGGGTACATGCTCCAGGAGGATGCCCAGCGTTTTGAAGGCTCCGAAGATGGTACCCAGCTAGAGGAAGGCAGTAACGTGAGCCCAGAGAGAGGGGGTGCCCAACAAGGACATTAATCTGGCAGTCATGTTCCCCCAGCTGCAGCATATTGCCAGATTTGCTCCAGTGATGAGGAGGGAGGGGATGATGAGGTCACTGACTCCACGTGGGTGCCTGATAGGAGAGAGGAGGAGGAGGAGGAGGAGGAGGCACATCTCCAATGAGGCAGGATGCCCTCCAGGGCCAGCTTAAGGGCAGCCAACCAACTGCATCACACCGCAGTGTTCTGCATGTTCAGGGCGCTGCTGTCTCTGAGCGTTATTCCAAAAGTTCTTTGGTGTGGGCTTTTTTGAGACGTGTGCAGCAGATCACACCGTTGCTATTTGCAACATATGTCTGAAGCATATCTCGTGTGGCCAAAACATGAGCCGCTTGGGCATCACATGCTTGACCAGACATATGTCGACCTGCCATGCAGTCCGTTGGCAAGCATACAAAAAAGACCCACACCAAAGAACAAAGTGGACCTCTCCTTGCTCCCCATCAGCTGGGATCTCCAACCCATAATACCTTCAGTCCTCTCTGAAACCTGCACTGAGAGGAATGAAGGTGTAGAATTAGGTGTGCCACAGCCAAGTACTTGTGGTCAATCTGCTATCGGTACACCGACGTCAGATTGTACCAGGCAAATTTCCCTGCCTCAGCTGCTGCACCGCCGAAAGAAGTTCGCTCCTAGCCATCCACATGCCCAGCGGTTGAATGCTAGCTTGGCTAAATTGCTAGCACTTCAACTCCTGCCTTTTCAGTTGGTAGACTCTGCCCCCTTCCGGACCGATTCTGTCTCTCTACCGGCATGTGGAAGGCAATGTCTTGGCCTTGCTGGACAGGGCGGTCAGCGGTAAGGTGCATATTACCGCTGACTCATGGTCCAGCAGGCATGGACAGGGACGTTACCTATCTTTCACGGCGCATTGGGTGACTCTGCTGGCAGCTGGGAAGGATGCAGGACAAGGTGCAGTAGTGTTGGAGGTTGTTCCGCCACCACGCCTCCAAAATGCTACTACTGGTGATTCTGACACACCTCTCTCCTCCACCCCCTCCTCTTCTTCTTCTTCCTCCATGGCCTCTTCCTGTGCTCAGAACCAGCGGTGCTCCGTAGGCGTTCAAGGGGCTACACAAGTATGCAGGCAAAAAGATGCCATGCGGTGCTTGAGCTGGTGTGCTTGGGGGACAGGAGCCACACTGGGGCAGAGATTGTCAGCTCTGCAGTGGCAGGCTCAGAGGAAGTTGACGCCACGCCAGCTTAAGTCAGGAAAGGTGGTTTGCGACAATGGCACCAACCTCCTCTCCGCCCGCTGACAGGGACAACTGACCCATGTGCCCTGTTTGGCTCACGTCCTTAACTTGGTGGTGCAGCGGTTCTTGGGCAGGTACCCGGGCTTACAGGAGGTCCTGAAGCAGGCCGGGAAACTCTGTGGGCATTTCCGCTGGTCATATAATGCCAGTGCTCGGCTGGCTGACCTGCAAAAAGAATAGAACCTGCCCAAGAACCGCCTAATCTGTGACATGCCCACTAGGTGGAACTCTACGTTGGCCATGCTGCAGCGGCTGCACACGCAGCAGAGGGCCATCAATGAGTATCTGTTGTAATATGGCACCAGGACAGGGTCAGGGGAGCTTGGATTTTTTTCCCCACGCCAGTGGGCAATGATCGGGGATACATGCACTGTCCTGGCACCATTTGAGGAGGCCACGAAGATGGTGAGCAGTGACAGTGCATGCATCAGTGACACTGTCCCTCTTGTCCACCTGTTGGAGCACACGCTGCGTGGAATAATGGACAGGGCACTTGAGGCAGAACAGAGGGAGGAAGAGGAGGACTTCCTTACCTCTCAAGGCCCCCTTTATCCAAATAGTGTTCCTGCTGGCCCGCCTGTCACACAGGAAGAGGACGAGGAGGATTGTGTCAGAATGGAGGTGGAGCCTAGCACTCAGCATCAGCAGCAGTCTTCAAGGGATCAATTACAGTCCCAAGACACCCATAGACTTGTACGTGGCTGGAAGGAGGTGGCTGCGGATCATGTCGTCCTCAGTGACCCAGAGGACTCTGGACCGCATGCCTCAGCAAACCTATGCTGCATGGCCTCCCTGATCCTGCAAAGCCTGCGGAAGGATCCTCGTATTTGTGCTATCAAGGGTAAGGTTGCGGACCTTATCTTGCCATCGCAGAGGGAGCAGAGGATGAAGCATCTTCGGGAGGCCTTGCAGAAAGGTCTGTGCAATCCGTTCCCAGAGACTGGGAGGCTACAAATTCCTGGTCCTGGACCACGTGTTGCTGAGACTTCGGTCAGTCAAATAAGGAGCAGTGGAGAAAGTGGCCATCTGACTGATGCGTTCAGACAATTTTTTTGTCTGCAGCCCCAAGGTATGATCGGTTCCAGCAACCATCGCCAGCGTCTGGTTTACATGGTGCAGGAATACCTAGGGGCAAGATCAGACTTGGACACCTTTCCCACCAAAAATCCTCTGGGTTACTTGGTCTTGAGGATGGGTCACTGGCCACAGCTTGCACAGTATGCAATTGAGCTACTGGCCTGTCCTGCATCCAGCGTTATTTCGGAATGCACATTCAGTGCTGCTGGAGGCTTTGTAACCGATCACAGGGTGCACCTGTCCACCGACTTGGTCGATTGACTGACCTTAATAAAAATGAATCAGTCTTGGATCACCACCAGCTACCAAGCACCTGATGCTGATGTAACAGAATAATTTTCTTTGAAATGTCAGATCCCTTCAAACCTGCCTATACTGATGCAGAGTGACTATCCTGTTATGCTGAGTGACTATTCTCTTCCTCCTCAATGATCATACTGATAGCTTGTAAGAACATTTTTGTTTCTGGGCACCGCCACCAGTGGCTAAGGCCCAATTTTTAAGCCCCTATCTAACAGGGGCGTGTAATTACAATTTTAATGCAATACTTTGCAGCAGGGCTTATTCCTGCGCTCCAACTAGAGTATCTGTGAGAGGTTGCAGTGTTGTGGCACCACTGCCTAAGGCACAATTTTTATGCCCCTGTTCAACAGGGGCATGTAATTACAATTCTTGATCTAATAATTCACAGCAGGGCCCATTCCTGCGTCCACCAAGAGTAACTGTGAGGGCTTACAGTGTTGTGGCAACACCACCACCACCAAAGGCCCAATTTGTCTGCCCCTGTTCAACAGAAGCATGTAATTACAATTCTTGATCTAATATTTCACAGCTGGGCCCATTCCTGCGCCCACCAAGAGTAACTGTGAGGACTTACAGTGTTGTGGCACCAGCACCACCACCAAAGGCCCAATTTTTCCTACCACTGTTCAACAATGGCATGTAATTACAATTCTTGATATAATAGTCCACAGCAGGGCGTTCCAGCGCCCACAAGAGTAACTGTGAGGGCTTACAGTGTTGTGGCAACACCAACACCTAAGGGCCAAATTTCTATAGAGTATATAGGGCAGGCCCCTACTTTCAAACATCCAACTTACAAACGACTCCTACTTGCAAACGGAAGGAGTCAACAGGAAGTGAGAGGAAATCTACCCCTAGGAAGGGAAATTCTCTCCTGTAAGAATTAATATGGGAAAAAGGTGTCTCCTCTCCACTGATGCTTTATTACCAATCCTTGTTTCAATAAAAAAAATAAATTTTCTAAAAACATTTGTCATTGGAACAGAAAGTGAGGTGAAATGTTATGAACAGGTGCACAGACAGCAAAACAAATGTTACAGTGGTGATAACCCTTCCCTATGTTTTCCAAAAACCTTAAAAATTGATTTTTTGGCTGGAGCTACACTTAAAAAATGTACCTGTTCCAAATTACAAACATATTCTACTTAAGAACAAACCTACAGTCCATGTCTTGTTTGCACCGCCTGTATACTGCTGTTCAGAGTATATAGTGCCTGGGGGCCCCACGCCTTTTCTTTTTTAATTTGGGTGTGGAGTTCCTCTTTATATCCATACAAGACCCAAAGGTGCTGGTAATGGGCTGGGGGGGTACCAATGCCATTTTTCTCAATGATTTTCATCTATATTGCCGGGACCAGACATTATATTAAAGACGCAAGCAATTTTAAATGACTTTATTTCCTTTAGAAATGTCATTTTGTGCAGGGACAGTTCTAAACACAGGAAACACATGCCACTTCACAGGCATACTATAGACACCTCCCAGGTACGATATTTCACTTTTCTTTTTCACTTTAAGCATCATTAAAATCACTGCTCCTGAAAAAACCCAGGTCCCCAAACCCTTTTTAGGACAATAACTTACATATTAGCCTTCATAATTAGCACTTTTGATTTCGAACGTTCAAGTCCATAGACTTTAATAGGGTTCTAAAGTTCGCGCAAAATTTCAGTCCGTTTGCAGGTTCTGGTGCAAACCGAACCGGGGGGGTGTTCGGCTCATCCCTACTCTTTACCAGGAATGATTAATCATTGTTACTTGCCTGGTATTACACCAACAACTATTGTCTTTGTCTTGGCATATGAAGGATAGTATGGAAGTAAAACACACCAGTGCTACCAGGACATTATCTGGGAAGGCATTTCTAAAGCAGAATTGGAAGCTGTCAGTATATAATAACATTATGGACCTACTGCCACAATTTTTGCTTTATATCATATTTATATAACGTTATACCTGGATTACTGCCTCACAGTTTAAAAAAATTCTAAATACTCTTTCTATGCCTTGTACACCATAGTCGTGTGACTTTGTTTTACTAGCTCCACACCACAATGTACGATCAGTGGTCAGAGCAAGCTAAAGTCCTCGGATGCAAACTGCAATGTCACTGCAGTGCACTTCAATAGAATAGCAGCCAGGTTCCCTGTGTGCTCACACAGGGAGTCTTGATTGATAAAGGATTTCTCTCCCTGGTTTTCCAGACTCATGTTTCACACAAAGCATAGGCTTTAAGGATGGTTCATGGATTGCTTTTACCAGTGGATCTGTTTGTGGGAAACATAGGACCAGTTAACCTGGGAGATAAAATTCCTAGACTACTGCTGGTGCCACCAAGCAGTTTTAATTTTGGAGCCACCACAGCTGACACAAAATGTTACATGGGGCAGCCCAAACAGAGGAAAGTGAGAGCATTAAAAAGACATTGTGGAGCATGTTCAGAATGTGTGACAACACAGCACCAACATAAACAGTTGCTATTTTGTTGACACTAGGAAGAGGAGGACATTAGAAATGGCAATGCCAACCAGGTATTTATCTAAATCTATAAGATGAGGAAAGAAAAGGTGCACAATATAGATAAAGCACACCATTGTAAATATAACTGCCAAGAGAAAGGTTTTTGGTTTAATGACACTTTAGGATACAAGTATAATGGTGGTCTAAGAAAATTGATCAGAGGCGCATGTGCGGAGCCCGGAAGATGGCTGCTTGAGCCAGGAGCTCCTAACCACCCCAGCCCAGCAGCGCCTGTAAGTCAGGATAAAATGGTCTGTGAGTGGAGCCACCGATACCGAGGCACCCCCAGACACCCGGGCACCCTCCCATAAACTCAGTGCCTTAAAATAACTATTTTAAAGCCCCATATAAACATTTTAAAAATCCAGCCGAAAAATCCAAGATGGCGGCTGCAGCGCAGCATATTGCCAGCGGAGCTGAGGTGATTTCAGGAGGTGGGAGCCTGACAGAACAAGTGACCCTACAATATTCACCACTGGTTCATGATAACTCCCAGCGGAACTTGTCCTCTTCTTCATTACCCGCAGAATCTCTGAGGGGAAATATTCTTGAGAAATATGCCATACCCCCTATGGGGCCTATTACTGTGAGTCAGGATGGCTCTTTTTCTGTCAGTTCAGTGGCTGTAGCCTCTGCATTTTCTGTGACTGACTTATATCAGGCTCTAGCTGAACTCCTTGATAGGGGGCTCTCACAAACGGCTGCTAAAATTTCAGGAGAATTAAAAGCTGATTTTCAGAATTTGGGGACCAGAATTAAAAATATTGAAAATAAGCTTGACCAAACAGTGTCCGCCACAAACCAGAATTAGCTATTATGTCTCTCGGTAAGCTGTCCTTTCTGGGAGGACCCAGGGCCCTATGTAACTATGTAAAGCTGTTTTTCAGAATTTGGGGACCAGAATTAAAAATATTGAAAATAAGCTAAACCAAACAGTGTCCGCCACAAACCAGAATTCAGAACATATTCAATTTGTGCAAGAACAATTGGATGTGGCTATGAATAGGATCGTCGATTTGGAAAACAGGTCCAGGAGATATAATGTCCGTATCAGAGGTCTTCCAGAATCCATAACTGACATCCCAGCAGCAGTACAAAATGTGATTCAAACCCTGATCCCGGATATTCCACAAAACCGCCTAGAAATGGATAGAGCCCATAGGGCCCTGGGTCCTCCCAGAAAGGACAGCTTACCGAGAGACATAATAGCTAAACCCAATTTTTATGCAGTGAAGGAAGAAGTTATGAGGAAGGCACGTAACATGTCTAATGTTCAGTGTCAGGGTCACCCAGTCCAAATATACACGGACCTTTCTCCTTCTACTATGCACCACAGATGATCTCTGAAACCTCTTCTCCTAGTTCTAATTCAAAAGGATATAAAATATAAGTGGGCATTTCCATTTGCAGTGAAATTCACAGATAAAGGGAAGAATTACTCTTTTTCCACTTTTCCTGATGGTGAAAGACTGTTATTGAACCTCAAGATAATTTCTCAAGAAGCGGACATGGACACTTCTCGTAGCGTTCCGAATTCTTCAAAGAGACCGAATCCTTCCAGCCCTCAATCTCCGCTGTGGACCAGGTCAAGGTCCAAGAAGGCAAAGGACAATGGTCCCACTTGATAGGGTCCCAGCTGATATACCTTATCACTTACACCTTGAACCTTCAGGGTGCCTGGATGGATCTATACTAGGGGACTAGAATGACTTCCTAGTTTATTATCATCAATTATTCGGTTGCTGTTATTACATTTTTCATTCCCTTTTTTATTTTTTTGCTCTTTTTATCTCCTGAGAAGATCTACATCCTATGGGATACTTTCCCCAATTTTGAATGACAGGGCCCTCACGCCTCGGTCTCCTTTAGGAGGGAGAACTGAGGGACCCTCTTGACAGACCTGGTTTCGGGGGGTCTGGACAACAAAATGTAATGTCTTTTTTCAAGTTCCTGCATTGCAGATTGTTTTTGAAAATCTCAACTTTTTTTTTTTCTAGGGGCGCCCTGGCTGGGGTGGGCCCCATGTGCTTCCACCTTCCCCTCGAGACTCCTAGAGGGCTTTGGGGGAAAGGTAGCCTATTCCCTTTGGGAATGGACCTTTCCTGTTCTACCTTGGTAGTGGTTCTGGGGGGGCGTCTTCCCTCCCCAAGAACGTTCTTTTTATTTTTTCCACTTTTTCGGATCTTTTCTTTCCTGTCCTGTTTCTGGTCTCTATATCATGTGCCTAACCTTCCCTTGTTTTACAGCTTCCAATGGTCAAGTGTACAACATGGTCTCCCAGCAGCCAGATATCCGGCTGGACTACCTGCAGGACCTGGAGAACAGAAATTGTCGAGGGGTGAGTGAAGTGGATGACACACACACAACACCTTTCCTGACTTCCATGGCTAATCCTATCCAGAGCTCACTCAAAATAGCCACACATAATGTTCAGGGCCTGAACTCCCCCATTAAGAGGCGAAAAATGTTTGATTTTTATAAATCTCTTAGTATTGACATTCTCATGATTCAAGAAACCCATTTTCCTAGGCAGTACAATCCCAAATATATACACCCCCAATTCCCCCAATCCTTTTTGGCCAGTGCCGAAAATAAAACCAAATGAGCTGCTATTTTTGTCTCCAAGTCCTGTCACGTTGACTACGTATCTGATTTTAAAGATCCGGAGGGTAGATTTATATTAGTTAAGGGCACAATAGAGGGTAATTTATACTCCCTGATCTCATACTATTCCCCCAACTCTGGGCAAGATACGTTTTTCCATCTCATCTTGGACACCCTATCTCCCTTGTTGGAAGGCACAGTCGTTTGGGGGGGAGATTTCAATGCTGCTTTCGACCAGGGGTTGGATAAATCCAAACCCCCCTCTGCCCAACTCACCAGACCCACTAGGATAAGTCTGAAAATAGCCAAGCTACTACATGAAAGAGGATTAGCGGATGTCTGGTGAGGATCTAACCCTTCACTGAGAGACTTTACCCATTATTCCCACCCACACAATACCTATGCCAGGATTGACCATAGCCTGGTTCCTTCTTATATACTCCTGGCGGTAATTAAATCCCAAATCAAAGACACAGTCCTGTCTGACCACTCCATGGTGATCATGTCCATTCGCACTATGGCCGGTATCGCAAAGAGGGGTCATTGGAGATTGAATGAGTCCATACTCTCTAACCCAACCACAACAGCAGAAATTGATAATGCTCTTCAAGAATACTTCCGCCTGAATAACGTAGAGGGTACCTCCACTGAAACCCTGTGGGCTGCCCACAAGGCCTTTATTAGAGGCAAAATTATTCAAATTTCCACACGAATCAAAAAGGAATGTGAAGCGGACATTGAGCGATTGGAGAGGTCATACAGGACCCTGAGAAGACAACACAAAAATAATCCATCCCCAACCTTACTGGCTGAAATTGATAAGACAAGATTGGAACTCAATTTTGTCCTCACAACAAAAGCAGAAAGATCTCTCTGCTGGAGTAGTAATAAGTTTTGAACTCAGTCAGGAAAAATAGGTCGGATGTTATCGGCGAAACTTTTCCCTAGAACAAGGATTTATTCCATGCCCAAGATCCGCATTGCAGGACAGGAACCCACGGCTAACCCAGAAAAGATTCTTGAGGCATTTCAGACGTTTTACTCCAAACTTTATAGCGCTCCTTCACAACTTCCTAAGGACTCGATGTCCACATTCCTGGATGGCCTACCTATTCCATCCTTGGATGCGGAACATAGAGACATTCTTGACACTCCATTTTCGGTTGAGGAGGTGGCGGCAGTTATTAAGGATCTCAGAACAGGGTCTGCACCGGTGCCTGATGGTTTGTCGGTTCCATACTATAAGACATTCACAGACACCCTTATTCAACATTTGACTACATTTTTTAATTCCAAAACTCAAGGTTCCCAATTTGGCACGCAACTAAACACCGCTTACATTACAGTTATACCAAAACCGGATAAAAACCAAGAAGAAGTTTCTAATTACCGCCCTATCTCGCTCATAAATAATGATCTAAAAATACTTACTAAAATTCTTGCTAACCGCCTCTCCTCTTTCATTAATAAATATATCCACAAGGACCAGGTAGGGTTTATATCGGGAAGACAAGGCCCAGATCAAGTGAGAAGGGCGATTGATATTGTCTCCATTCTACAGTCCAACTGGGATGGAGGTCAGAAACAACACTTGGCACTTGATCTGGAGAAGGCCTTCGACTCTGTGTCATGGCAGTATCTCCTCTCCCTGCTAGAGCGATGGGGTTTCGGTCCACGTTTCATGGGTGTAATCAGAGCTCTTTATTCCCAACCCAAAGCTCAAATCTGTTTGCAGGGATATTATTCCTCCCCGATAGATATTGCCAGAGGTACGAGACAGGGATGCCCACTGTCCCCTATTATTTTTGCCATAGCGATTGAAACCCTGGCCATAGCCATTCGGCATAATCCTAATATAAATTGGGTATCATGTGGGGATCAGACACACAAATGTGGACTATTCGCGGACGATTTACTGCTCTTCCTTACTTCTCCCATTACATCCCTCCCGAGCCTGTACAAAGTTATTTCAGATTTCTCTAAATTTTCTGGGCTTTAGGTTAATTTTGCCAAATCACATGCATTAAATATATCCCTTCCGCCCTCCACAGTTTCCCTCCTCCAACAGTCTTTTAAGTTTGAAGGGAACCCTTCTTCTATTAAATATCTAGAAATGTCCCTAACTGCACGAACGGAATCCCTCTACGCAAGCAATTATCCACCCCTATTCCATAAACTTGCATTAGATTTGAATAATTGGGCCAAATATGAACTCTCCTGGTTGGGTAGGATTAACTCAATAAAAATGACCTTACTCCCTAGAATTCTGTATCTATTTCGCTCCCTCCCCATACCCATCAGAAAGGATCAGATACAATCTTTGAAAAGTAATATTCTCAAATTTGTATGGGGCAAATCTGGTTACAGAATCCCCCAGAACACTCTTTATCTACATAGGAAAAAGGGAGGGATGGGATTGCCTCATCTATATAATTACTTTTTAGCCGCCAGACTAGCTCAATTATCTGTACGGAGACCACCCATTTTATCCCCTTCCCTCTCTCAATCCTATGCCCTTTGGGACAGACTCCTTTCTCTTCCTGCACTAGTTTCTGAGGTACAACCGCTGGCACACATATTTAATAACCCAAACTTTCCCCCTGGAATGGATAACACAGCTTTCAGTTGGTGGACGAACAAAGGTCTATATCGGATAGGACATTTCTTTACAACTCAAGGCCCTATTACCATGGCCCACTGTCTAAGTAAATTAGATCTCCCGGATTCTGAAAAACTTAGATTTAGACAGATTTCACATTTCTTGGATGATATTTGGAGGGAGAAACCTCTTCCTCCCAAATTTACAGATTATGAGCTCTGGTGTAGATTGGCCGTGGGACAAAGGGGAGGTATTTCTGTCATCTACTCGTCGCTTACTAGTCCAACTGAGAAATCCTCATACATGACAGCATGGGAGGAAGACCTCCAGCTCAACTGGGATCTGGGCACCTGGCAAAAGGTTTGCTCTGAATCATTCCAGGGTATTTTGAACACTTCCCTTATAGAAGCAAACTTGAAAGTTCTTATGAGGTGGTATATGACTCCAGCCAGGCTTGCGACCATCTACCCTGCATTGGATCCCAATTGCTTTAGAGGCTGCCAACTCTTGGGTTCGATGGTGCATGTCTGGTGGGAATGTCCTAGGATCAGGTCAGTTTGGAAGAGGATATTTAACCTCATATTCAAGGTTACTAAGTGTTCTATTCCCTGGTCCGCTTCTATCGCTCTCCTCAATGCCTGTATTCCTAGCATCTCCTAACCCACTTGGCAGCTGATCCGCTTTATGCTACTCGAGGCAAAACTTACCATTGCTAGGGCTTGGAGGCAACCCAGGGTTTCCATGCTGGCAATACAAAATAATATCTCTTGGATTACGGTGCAAGAGAAGTTGGCTTGTATTTTATCAAATACAATTCCTAAATTTTAAGCTGTGTGGGAGCCTTGGGCTGTTTACCGTGGTATTTCTCTGGTGGTCGGGATCAACTCTGATCACCCCATTTCCTAAACATCATATTAGGCACGTGATTTCTTCCCTCTTCTCTTCCTTCCTTTTTCTCTTTCTCCTTTTTCTTTTTATGTCTTATTATTTATTATTATCTTTTTTACCTTCGGTTGATAGATGTGACTTAAGGGTTTGGCATAATTAATTGTTATGAAGTTGTTTTGGCAACTATATGAATCAAATTCAATGTGCGTTTCAGAGCTAGAGCCTAATTGTTTTCTACATTAGAATTCCTCATAACCTGGTGGTAGGTTTCTGTAAGGGGGACGGGCTGGGGGGGGGGAGCCTGACCGTGGCACAGGATGATCCCATTTGGGGTGCCCGGGATGGGTAGGACTTCCCAGACCGTCAGACTCTCTGGTTCATTTTTATACCTTCTCTCTATTTACCAGGGGTTATCTTTTAACTTTAGTTCCTTGACCCATAGTTGTCATCTGAAACACCTTTGGAGGATTTGTTGCTGAATCTCTGTTTTGTGCTGAATTTTTTTTTCTTTTTCTTTTTTGTTTTACATGATATTGCCCTTTTTTATGCTGTATCTATGTGATATCTATGTTTGATTTGAAAAAAAAATCTATTGAATGAGAAAATTGATCAAATGGACAGATAATCTGTACTTGTAAAATACATCTTTGATTGTGTTTTACTTGGACCCAGGATATATTGGTTAAGGAAATGGGAAACCGGTTGGGGAAATTAATCTGTGACTGTACTTACATTTTAATCATTGCACTAATAATTAGTTAAGGGAGAGTGCAGGACTTTGGTAAATGTAGGGCAATCTAGATAGCATATGCATGTAAAAATTTCTACTTTATATTGTTTTATTATAACTAATAGTAGGTCACAGGTAAGGTAGCAAAATAAGGCCCCTGTGTAATGTACCATAAAAATGTGTAATATTGAGGAGTGTATAATGTAGGCATTGACAACCGACCATTGGGTAAATTCTCCAGTGTATTTGGGATTCGCAGTGATATGAACATCACTATACTGGACACTGTGTGCCTTGTGGGTGATTATCAGAGATCTTAGGTATAACATGACAAAACAGTTTGACAGTTTTTACTGTGGCAATTGAAGTGACTTTGAGGCAGTGAGTTGCGTAAGAGATAAGGTAGGCATAGCCAAACATACTAGTCAAGCTTTTTTATTGAGACTTGTTTCAGTTACCCTGTAAGAATGTGCACATCCATATGACTACTGTCCCACCTGCCAAGTTCGCTTCATATAATTTGTTTTCCATACTTTGTGGTCCCTCAGTGTGTCAGTCTTCTCAGTCTTCTAAGTCTTCTAAGAAGCAGTCAGATAGTCTGGAGTGATGCATGTTGTTTAAGGGATGCTACTCTCAGTGAGACCTACATTTATGATAGCTTACACTAATGCCGCGTACACACGATCGTTTTTAATGTAATTTTCAAGAACAACGTTTTTCTCGACGTGATTTTTCTTGGTTCCTCTCAAGCCTTTCTTGCATACACACGTTCTTTAAAAAAAACGCTCAAACAAAGCGCAGTAACGTACAACACGTACGACGGCACTATAAAGGGGAAGTTCCATTTGAATGGTGCCACCCTTCATGTTACTAAAGTTTGTTGAGCGACGATTTGCGCTTTTCAGCCTCGTGCTTTTCAGACCGTTACAGCGTGACGAATGTGCTATCTCCATTACGAATGCTAGTTTTACCAGAACGAGCGCTCCCGTCTCATACTTGATTCTGAGCATGCAGGTTTTTTTTCCCCTCGTAAAAGCATACACACTACCGTTTTTCACGTCGTTAAAAAAAACAACGTGAAAAACGACGTGAAAAAATAGAGCAGGTTCTCATTTTTTTAGGCCATTTTTCACGTCGTTAAAAATGCTCTGGAGCCTACACACGATCGTTTTTAATGCCCAATTAAAAAATAATAATTTTTTAACGACGTGAAAAACGATTGTGTGTACGCGGCATTAGAGTCTGCAGGAGACCTGCATAGCATCAGTGATCTGCTGATCACTGGTGCAATGCTTTCCAGGCTCCTAAAACAAAATATAATAAATGCACCTTAATATATTACCTGAAAAAAAATGTGCATTTATTATTTTTTGTTAAAAGGTGAACTTATCTTTCAAAACGGTATAGTATGTAGAGTACTGCATTTGGCATTCTGCCAGATGTTGGACCCAGTATTCCAAGGTTTTCCATCGTATGTATTAAATGACAAATTACATTTTGGTATATTGGGAAAATGCTTTAATCTCACAGGAAGAAGTTGTACTTTAACATGTAGTATCCTGTTATAATTGTTTATTCTGATAAAAGCAGCATATGCAAAAATATTGAACTTTTTGTAAAATGTGTGTTTTCTATGAAAGCCTTCTGCAGAGCAGAGAAAATTGGCACAGCTCTGACCAGTGCTAGATTAATTGTACCACAGGCCCTGGACTCTTTTCAATTCATGGGGCCCCCCGTGAGTTTAATGGGATCATGCATACGGGTCATTGTATACAGTTACTTGTGTTTTGCTCCTGACATGCACAGTATTTCTGAAGGTCTTTGAATGATTTTTGAATTGAATCTTTTACTGCTGTATATGCTTTGCAAACTACACATGAATTAGTGAAAGATAGTTCTGAAATGATGCTTCCAAGTACAGGGGATGTGCATAAGGTATATTGTGTATGAATAATTAATAGTCTTAAAGAAAACCTTTAAGCCTCATGCCCACGGACGTTTAAAAAAACGGGCTGTAAAGCTAGTACAGACACCAGGAAAAAAAGCAGTGTTTTTAACGTGATTTTTTCTGCATTTTGCATTGAATTCAATGCACGTTTTCCGTGCTAGGTTTCAGCCATGTTTTTCTTTCTCTATTCAAAATCAATGGTTCCCTATGGGAGCCCATTGATTTGAATAGAGGTCGCACCAGAAGTCGGATCAAGATGATCCGACTTGCAGGGCGACTCGTGTGCAGAGAATCTTGAAGGGGAACCCCGCGAAAATTAAAAAAAAAAATTGCACGAGGTGCCCCCCAGGATGATACCAGACCCTTCGGTCTGGTATGGATCTTGAGGGGAACCCCCACACAAAAAAAAAATGGCGTAGGGGTTCCCCGAGGATCCATACCATACCCTTATCCGGGCGCAGGTCAGGAAAGGGGGGCTGGCAAGTGCCCCCCCTCCTAGACCATACCAAGCCACATGCCCTTAACATGGGGGGTTGGTGCTTTGAGGCGGGGGGCACTGCGCCCCCCTACCCCAAAGCACCTTGTCCCCATGTTGATGAGGACAAGGGCCGAGGGGCTTATCGGAATCTGGGAGTCCCCTTTAATAAGGGGGCCCCCAGATCCTGGCCCCCCACCCTATGTGAATGAGTATGGGATACATCGTACCCCTACCCATTCACCTGGGGGAAAAAAGTGTCAATAAAAAAAACAGGTTTTTAAAGTCATTTATTAGGCAGCTCCGGGGGTCTTCTTCCGACTTCGGGGGTCTCTTCCGACTTCTCCGCTCTCCGGTTCTTCTCCCGCTCTCCGGTTCTTCTCCCGCTCTCCGGTTCTTCTGCCGGGCTCCTCCGCTATCTTCTGCTATTTTGATCTTGATCCTACTTCTGGTGCGACCTCTATTCAAATCAATGGGCTCCCATAGGGAACCATTGATTTTGAATAGAGAAAGAAACGCCGGACGAGGCTTAACACAGCGTTAAGCCTCGTTAATTCGCGTTTACCCTTTGCCGGCGTCTGATGTCTTTACAGCTCTAATGCTGGAGCTTCAGAACGCTCTGGTCCTGTTTTTTTTTTGCAGCTTAAAAACGGCTATGCCATTTACAGCTCAAAAACATCATTCCTGATCATCTTTTGAAAAAACGTCTAAAAGATTTTCAAAGTAAAAATTTACTTAGTATAAAGAGCTCTGAAGTGCCCAACTCCCCTTTCCCTTCTTCCCTCCAAACTATACATACAGTATGTATGTTCCTTCAGTTCCTGAAGTCGCTCTTGATGCGTTTTATCCCTCAGACCTTTCACCATTTTTGTTACCCATCTCTGGACTCGTTCAATCTTATCCATATCTTTTTTGTAAGTGAGGTCTCTAGAACTGGACACGGTATTCCAAATGAGGTCTCACTAAAAATCTATATAAGGGAATCAGGACCTCCTTACTTCTGCTGGTGATCTCTCTAGTAATGCATCCTAGAATTCTATTCACTTTTCCTTCTGCCTGGCCACACTGTTTGCTCGTTTAGCAAACACCTGAAAAAAGTACCCCCAAATCATTTTCCTCTGTAGTGCTGGCCAACAAACACACACAGCAACACTTGGCCCCACCCTGTGCCCTCTGCTCTCAGGATTTGATTGACAACAGCAGGTTCCCACTGCTATTAGTAAAGCCTGCGAGACCAGGAAGAGGGTAGAGAAGATCTGCAGCCCAGCACAGCGCTGGATCAATAAATGTCTCAGGTAAGTGTTAAAGAGGGGGAGGAGGGAAAACAGGCAGTGTAAGTTTTTTTTTCTTTACGTTCTACCTTAATGCATATAATGCATTATGGTAAAACCTTTTAGTGTTTACAACCACTTAAAATATAGTAAAATCCAGTATTCCAACAAAAAAGGCAGTCTGGATGAATATAATGAATAATGTAAATGCGGTTATTGAATAGCCACAAACTGTAAAACTGCTCAAACACAAGGTGTCAGAAAATGAAAGCTTAACTCAAGGTTTTGTGTGGTCTTAAAATAGTATGTTTGGACCAAATTCCCCCAAATGAACTATGGGAACTTCACATCCCATTCCCAGAACGGAATCGAATCGGGCTGAGCTCCACTCAAGAATCCTTGTATATTTATGATCAAACATAAGACTTCTTCTTATTGGCTTAGGTGGAAGGATGGGCGGATGATGCCATGATCTGCACCTCAGCCAATCAGAGGAAGCCTTGCATTAATTTATGAAATAAAAGGCATCCCGTGAATGGCTGAGCAGTGTTCAGGCCAACTCCATTTTGTTCTGGAAACAGGATAGAAAGTTCCTATACTACTAACAGAACACAGTGTTATACAGTGTATGTAGATGCTGCTATATACAGTTTATACAGAATTCACAGCAGTTTCCACAAATAGTAAAGAAAAGATGTCCAAAAAATACATATTAAGGTAACACAAAACCTAGTGTTATACTTTAGGAGGTAGTTTTTTCTATCATACATCACAGTACACAGGGCATCCTCAAATCCAATAAGATAGGGTTATGCTGCCACCCTCGGGTGATTGGACACTGACAATTGGGGTGGTTTCCATCTTTTTGTTTATCATTTTTACTGGATTAGCCGTGGGGACACATTGGATGCCTTCAGTTGGGTGTCTAATGTTTCCCTGTGTCTTTAAGGAGGAGTGGGCTCCCTCCAGGCTTACCTGCTTTTAATTTATCCACTGCTATATATGCTCCAACTTGGAGACTTTCAAATATAAAATTAGGACTGCAGTATACAGTGGAGGCTTGGCGAGGCACTACGGCTTGCACATATTTTCAAATGTGTGTAACTAAACCCTCTGTTTTTAATGTGAATTGCTAGACAGAGGGTTTAGATACAGGTTTGCAATACAGCTGGTAAGTGTCCTGGGAAATTTTCTGTTCGTTTGTGATGTTCAAAGTCCTTCTATATACACCTTACTGAAAGGCTAGTAATAAATTGGCATGGTTGACATCTTTTTGAAAATAATGTTTGTTCAGCCCAGCATTGGGTGATTACATCCTGAAGATAACAGTGGGTAAGAGTGCCTTACTTAAGGTGAAACCTGCAGTGCAGAAACCTACACCCCTTTCTACTTCCAAAAAACATTCCTTTCATCAATCTGTAATCCTATATCCCAACTCTAGTTCCGCAAGACCAGTACTTCACAACCCTCAGAGTCTGAGGTCAATTCCTCCTCTTGAGTGGGGGTATGATTGC
The DNA here is from genome assembly GCA_029206835.1 of Rana muscosa. NCBI lineage: Eukaryota > Metazoa > Chordata > Amphibia > Anura > Ranidae > Rana > Rana muscosa. The sequence goes on from CM055118.1 coordinate 728,348,070, forward strand.
TTGCCTTCGCAGACATTCGGATCATGGAGATTGCAGACAAGTGGCACCGCAGTGTAGTGGCTCAGGACTACGCACTACAATTTAAGAGCCTCCCCCCTCCACATTTATAGTCTCAAGTGTTTTGTTAGGTCCACAAAGAAGGATAGTCTTTTTTCAGGCATTAAATCACCTGTCTACACAAGGAGTGATCGTTCCTGTCTCAGAGAGGGAAACATTTTCCAAGCTGAATTGCAACACTCGTCATATTCTGGATCTCAAAAGGTCACAACATATTTCTCTGAGTGCAAAAGTTCTGAATGCAATCTATCCATTAGGTTGTCATCTCCTTATAACAGGGAGACTTTCTGGCATCGGTATCAAGGATGCTTATCTACATATCGCAATTTTCCAGCTTCTCCTACAGTTCCTGCATTTTGCGGTGGAGGACTGATTTTTTCAGTTTGTAGCCCTGCCATTTGGCCTGTTGGCATGGGACAAAGGGCCACAGTGTCTGGACTCTCTGATGGATCAGATAGATCTACACTCCAAGTCAAAACTGGGGTCTAGAGGACTTGGTTGCTACAGGAGAGGAGGTTGCCTATCAACATTCTGAAATTGAAGGTGATTCAACTCGCTTTTGTGCATTGATCAGTACACCTGAGAGGTCTCCTGGCGAGAATCCAGTTGGACAATGCGACCACGGTGGAGTATATCAGTCTACAGGCTGAACCAGAAATTGAGTTGCTCAGGAAGAGGTGGATCTGAATCTATCTTGGGCCAAAGCTCACATTTCTACCCTATCTGCTGCAAACATCCCTGGCGTGGTAAACTGACAGATGGACTTCCTCAGTCATCAACAGCGAATACTTAGGGAGAGGTGTTCAAGAAGCTATGACAGGGGTGTGGAATGCCATATGTGGATCTTCTAGTGTCCAGGTTCAATGCCAAACTGGACAGATTCATATCTAGGAAAAGGAATCCTCAATCATTCACAGGTGGATGCTCTGCTGATGCAGTGGCTACAGTTTTCACTAATCTATGACATTCCTCCACTACATCTTCTACCCTGCCTGCTTTGCAGGATATGGTCGGAATTAATTCTGGTGATTTTGATTGCACTGGCTTGGCCCAGGAAAATGTGGTGCTCCAAAATTGTAAACCTTTAAAACAAACCCCCTTTCCGCACTAAATAGTAAAAAAAGCCCCAAATCAAATATTATGTATAACGTGACAGCTGCCTTAATAACCACTCCTTCAACAAATGACCCCTCACATTTTTGTAAATATTTTATTATATCTTTTCATGTGACAACACTGAAAAAATTACACCTTGTTACAATGTAAATTAGTGAGTGCACAGCTTGTATAACAGCGTAAATGTGCTGTCCCCTCAAAATAACTCAACACCCAGCCATTAATGTCTAAAACGCTGGCAATGAAAGTGAGTACACCTTCTAAGTGAAAATGTCCAAATTGGGCTCAAAGTGTCAATATTTTGTGTGGCCACCATTTTGTTCTAGCGCTGCCTTAACCCTCTTGGGCATGGAGTTCACCAGAGCTTCACAGGTTGGCACTGGAGTCCTCTTCCACTCCTCCATGAGGACATCACGGAGCTGGTGTATGTTAGAGACCTTGCGCTCCTCCACCTTCCGTTTGAGGATGCCCCACAGAAGCTCAATAGGGTTTAGGTCTGGAGGCATGCTTGGCCAGTCCATCACTTTTACCCTCAGCTTCTTTAGCAAGGCAGTGGTCATCTTGGAGGTGTGTTTGGGGTTGTTATCAGTCTTCCAAGGGAGGGGATCATGCTCTGCTTCAGTATGTCACAGTACATGTTGGCATTCATGGTTCCCTCAATGAACTGTAGCTCCCCGGTGCCGGCAGCACTCATGCAGCCCCAGACCATGGCACTCCCACCACCATGCTTGACTTTAGGCAAGAAACACTTGTCTTTGTACACCTCACCTGGTGGCCGCCACACACGCTTGATACCATCTGAACCAAAAGTTTATCTTGTCTCATCAGACCACAGGACATGGTTCCAGTAATCCAGGTCCTTAGTCTGCTTGTCTTCAGCAAACTGCAGGCTTTCTTGTGCATCATCTTTAGAAGAGGCTTCCTTCTGGGACGACAGCCATGCAGACCAATTTGTGCCCCGGCCACACATGATTGCTCCACAGAGAGCCAGAACAGGGATCTGTCAAAGTAAACAAACAGATCCCTGTTCTATAAGGGGAGTAGAGAGAGATCGCCTGTTCCTAGTGATCAGGAACAGCGATCTCTCTCCTCCTCCAGTCAGTACACTCCCCCCACTGTTAGAAACATTTCCCAGGGAACACATTTAACCCCTTGATCACCACTAGTGTTAACCCTTTCCCTGCCAGTATCATTTATACAGTAATCAGTGCATTTTTATATCACTCATCGCTGTATAAATGTCACTGGTCCCAAAAAAGTGTCAAAGTGTCCAATCTGTCCGCCGCAATGGCGCAGTCCCACTAAAAATTGCTGATCACCGTCATTACTAGTAAAAAAAATGAAAATGCCATAAATCTATCCCCTTTTTTGTGAGCGCTATAACTTTTGCGCAAACCAATCAATATACGCTTATTGCCATTTTTTTACCAAAAATATGTAGAATAGAATAATAAACTGAGGAAGAAATTTGTATTTTATATATTTTTTGGGGATACTTATTATAACAAAAAGTAAAAAATATTGCTTTTTTTGTGCAAGAACACTTCCCACCATCACACATGCTTCTGCCGCTATACATGCAAGTTTATGAATTTTCCATTAAAAGCAATTAGATTAAGTAGATTTTCTGTAAATAATATACATTACTTAAAGTTAAACTACGGTACATTAACACTACAAAGCATTGCATCAATTTCTTGACTACTGAGCCAATTTCCAATTTCCAATGTGTGAAACATTTTTTAACAGTGTAGAATAAGTAGCTAATTTGCTGCTCTGTTAGACAAGACAAAATTGCTTTTCCCTGTCTTACAATAAGCAGCATGAACAATCAACAAATCACTTCATCATAAATAAACAAAGCAACCAACCCTTTTGCTATGGGTGTGCATGCTGTATAAATTATATTTCCCCATCATATTCATTTGTATTCCCTAATTTTTATGTGATATCACTGAATATGAATGGAACAATATGCATACACTAATGTGTTCAAGAACACCAACGGCACCACAAGTAAGTCTGTACACATCCTTGCTTCTACTGTAAAGATGAGCTTCAGGTTCAGGGTGGGGTAGAAGTGAACCTAACCTGTTTGTAATTTGCAGAAATAGCTAACAAACATGTCCGCTCACTGCCTTAGCAACCAACTACCAATATTACACTTACTGGCCTTTGAACTTAGGTCAGGTGGTGTAGATTGGCCAGTAATGGGAGCTTTGTTATGTGCAAGACACTCACTATGAAAATACAGGGTTCCCAGCAGATGGGATAGGGATATAATTATTGCATAATGAAACATTAGTGTAAAGCTTGTGTGCACTAGTGTTTTAAAGCATATGTAAACGGTAGCAAAATGGTGTGTATTTTAGGGAATTTGGGAGGAGGGATGGCTTTTCAAACAGTTACATAGTTAGTAAGGTTGAATAAAGACACTAGTCCATCCAGTTCAACCTGTTTGAGTTTGTGTGTGTTTGAGTAATACAGCTGATATGTGTCCTGCAGCCTATTTAACCGCTTCAATACTGGGCAATTTCACCATCTTCCTGCCCAGTCCAGCTTTCAGCGCTGTCACATTTTGAATGACAATTGCTTGATCATGCAACACTGTACCCAAATTAAAAAAATGTAATTTTCCTCCCACAAATAGAGTTTTCTTTAGGTGATTTTTAATCACCGCTGGGTTTTTTATTTTTTGCTTAAAAAAAAAAAGACTGAAAATCTTGAAAAATAAAACGTTTTTCTCAGTTTCTGTCAGTAAATTTTTAAAATAAGTAATTTTTCTCCTTTACTGATGTGTGCTGATGAGGCTGCACTGATAGGCACTGATAGGCACTGATGGGCACTGATAGGCTGCACTGAAGGGCACTGATGAGGCGGCACTTAGGGGCACTGATGAGGTGGCACTGAAGGGCATTGATTAGGTGGCACTGATGAGGAGGCACTAATATGCTGCAATGATGGGCACTGATAGGTGGCACTGATATGCGGCACTGATGAGCACTGATAAGCAGCACTGATAGGTGGCACTGATGGGCACTGATAGGCTACACTTATGTGAACTCATAGGCGGCACGGATAGGCGGCACTGATGGGTAGCACTGATAAGCAGGCACTGATGGGCACAGAAAGGCAGCACTGACTGGCATCCCTGATGGGCATTGATTGGTGTCACTGCTGAGAACTGATTGGTGGCACTGATGGGCACCAATTGGTGGCACTGATGGGGTTACATTGATAATCAGGGCACTAATGATCAGTGTCCTGATTACCTGTACACTCTCTGCTGCAAGGAGATGCCACTGATAGGCTCTCCTCACCTCACACTGACAGAGTGTGAGGCGAGCCAAAAAACTGCACTTCCATGTTTACATGTGATCGGCTGTCCTAGGAACACAGCGCGACCGCAATCGCTGTGCGTGAGACCGGTGACACTGGGACGACGTCAAATTACATCGCCCTAGAACAAGAGGAGATACCGCCCACCATCATGTTACTATACAGCAGGTGGGAGGTAGTTAAAGTATCTCCACGTGCACTGTCTACAGCCATACCAAGCTTCATGTGTGTTTTTAAAACCGACATGTTTCATAATTGTTGCCGGCTGTAATTTTTAAAAGATTTTTTTGTAAAAGCAATGTAATATTACTGGGCATTGTGCATCAGCACAGAAGCATATATTTGTTCCTTTGGGAAGGCATGTGACAGGTGACGCTATAACACAAAGTGCCTCAACAAGGACCTTTATTCCAGTACCGCCAGTTATTTAAAGCTTATATGACATTTTACTGGTTGAGTTTACCTCTACTTTTAGTCAACAATCATTGCTTACATTCTTTGAATTGCAGTGCTGGAGGACATCTTCATATGTGCCCTGTCGGTGGACACCCATACATCCTTTCAAGAACCAATATCTGCTGCAACAACTGATTGATATCTGACTCATCAACTGTAAACAATTGAGCAACATTTTTGCTATTAACTGCTTCCCGTTCCGTCCAGTACATAAACGGCTGGACGGGAGCAGCACCGCTGCGGGTGGACGTATCTGTACATCCTTCCACATTGCCCACTGGTCACTGATCACTGGTCACTGATCTGTGACCTGCTGTGTCCACTGGACACGGCTGGTCACCGTTTGTTTTAACAGGCCACTATGAGAAACCCTGGTACCATGTGATCGCTGAGACCAATAACAATGAGCACATTAACAATAATAAACAATACTGTCATTTTGTCATTTTCCAAAAAGTTGTGACAAGAAATTAGAACTTTAAAAAACTCACCATGCCTCTTACTAAATAAATTGGATTTTCTATTTTCCAAACAGGGGTCATTCGAGGGGTATTTGTACTGTCCCTGCATTTTAGGGCCTAAAGAAATGATAGGCAGTCAAAACATCAGCACCATAGGTGAAAACAAAAACATGTCCACCGCCCCCATCTATAGCTGGCTATCACTGTAAGTAGCATTGGAAGGCTAAAGCAGATAACAACATGGCCTGGGGAATGCCCAGGGAAAAACCAAGCCTACTTACCGACCAGCTCGCTGACAACCAATTAACCTGTCTAACAGTATGCGTTAAAAACAGGGGTTTGTCCGCACGCATTTGCAAACGCATGCGTGAGCCACAGAGCCACGCCAAGGCCCCCTGGAGTCTGTGGTCCTACACTAACATTGAGTGTCCCCACAATGGAGGCACATGCATTCTGATGGTTAGATGAGGGAAGATGGACTGAAGGGGAGCCACCCCTCCTTAAAGGTACAGGAGCACACCAAACACCCAGCGTAGCACAATGGCAGCAAAGGTGTTGGTGCACTGCTGGACCAATACAAGCACCATAGGTGAAAACAAAAACATGTCCACCGCCATCATCTATAGCTGGCTATCACGGTAAGTAGCATTGGAAGGCTAAAGCAGATAACAACATGGCCTGGGGAATGCCCAGGGAAAAACCAAGCCTACTTACCGACCAGCTCGCTGACAACCAATTAACCTGTCTAACAGTATGCGTTAAAAACAGGGGTTTGTCCGCACGCACATATGGTGCTTGTATTGGTCCAGCAGTGCACCAACACCTTTGCTGCCATTGTGCTACGCTGGGTGTTTGGTGTGCTCCTGTACCTTTAAGGAGGGGTGGCTCCCCTTCAGTCCACCTGCCCTCATCTAACCATCAGAATGCATGTGCCTCCATTGTGGGGACACTCAATGTTAGTGTAGGACCACAGACTCCAGGGGGCCTTGGCGTGGCTCTGTGGCTCACGCATGCGTTTGCAAATGCGTGCGGACAAACCCCTGTTTTTAACGCATACTGTTAGACAGGTTAATTGGTTGTCAGCGAGCTGGTCGGTAAGTAGGCTTGGTTTTTCCCTGGGCATTCCCCAGGCCATGTTGTTATCTGCTTTAGCCTTCCAATGCTACTTACCGTGATAGCCAGCTATAGATGGGGGCGGTGGACATGTTTTTGTTTTCACCTATGGTGCTTGTATTGGTCCAGCAGTGCACCAACACCTTTGCTGCCATTGTGCTACGCTTGGTGTTTGGTGTGCTCCTGTACCTTTAAGGAGGGGTGGCTCCCCTTCAGTCCACCTGCCCTCATCTAACCATCAGAATGCATGTGCCTCCATTGTGGGGACACTCAATGTTAGTGTAGGACCACAGACTCCAGGGGGCCTTGGCGTGGCTCTGTGGCTCACGCAAGCGTTTGCAAATGTGTGCGGACAAACCCCTGTTTTTAACGCATACTGTTAGACAGGTTAATTGGTTGTCAGCGAGCTGGTTGGTAAGTAGGCTTGGTTTTTCCCTGGGCATTCCCCAGGCCATGTTGTTATCTGCTTTAGCCTTCCAATGCTACTTACCGTGATAGCCAGCTATAGATGGGGGCGGTGGACATGTTTTTGTTTTCACCTATGGTGCTTGTATTGGTCCAGCAGTGCACCAACACCTTTGCTGCCATTGTGCTACGCTGGGTGTTTGGTGTGCTCCTGTACCTTTTAAGGAGGGGTGGCTCCCCTTCAGTCCACCTGCCCTCATCTAACCATCAGAATGCATGTGCCTCCATTGTGGGGACACTCAATGTTAGTGTAGGACCACAGACTCCAGGGGGCCTTGGCGTGGCTCTGTGGCTCACGCATGCGTTTGTAAATGCGTGCGGACAAACCCCTGTTTTTAACGCATACTGTTAGACAGGTTAATTGGTTGTCAGCGAGCTGGTCGGTAAGTAGGCTTGGTTTTTCCCTGGGCATTCCCCAGGCCATGTTGTTAGTCAAAACATCAGGACTAACTAATTTGAAATATATATACCATAGATTGTAGACTCTATAACGTTTACACAGACTAAATAATATATACTCATTTGGATTATTTCTACCAAAGAAATGTAGTAGAATATGTTTTGACCTAAATTTATAAAGATTATTTATTTACTAAATTTATAACAGAAATTAACAAAAAAAGGGGTGATTTTGTTCAAATTTTTTTGTGATTTTTTTCTTTGTTTATATACAAAGGGAAAAAGAAGGGTTGTAAAAATACACCCTGCTAAGTACTGGACTTTAATGGCATGTTTATATAGCCAAAAAAAAACAAACGGTGGTGATTAAATACCACCAAAAGAAAGCTCTATCTGTCTCCAAAAAAAATAAAATAATTTCATTTGGGTACAGTGTTGCATGCCTGAGTATTTGTCATTTAGACTCCTTTCACACTGGAGCATTTTGCAGGCGATATAGCGTTAAAAATAGCACCTTCAATACGTTGCTAAACTGCTGCCCCATTCATTCCAGTGTGAAAGCCAGAGGGCTTTCACACTGGAGCTTTGCGCTAGCAGGATGTTAGAAAAATCTTTGCAGCGGTGAAGGAGCAGTGTGTTTACCGCTCCTCCACCGCTGCTGCCCATTGAAATGAATGGGACAGCGCGGCTATACCGCCCGCAGCGTCGGCGGTAAAAATAGCGGCATTTTACCGCCGACGCTATGGGCGCTCCAGTGTGAAAGGGCTCTTAAAGTGTGATTGAAAATTGACCTGGACTTGAAGGGCGTGAAAGTGTCCAGACTTGAGGTGGTTAAATGGATGCCTTTTACCTTTATTTTTTTAAATTATAATTTTTAAGCTTGGGGTGATTAGAGCACAGCAGGCAGTTGACAAGAGCTTTTTTTTTTTTTTTTTGCATCGTTTGAAGGAAAAAAATGAGTGCAAGAAATGTGTTAACCATCTCACATAACTGTACAGTAACATCACTCACATTTACTGTTACCTCATCCCCATAAATAAAATAAAAGTTAAGCATATACCGTTAGGCCATATGATCTTTGAATAAAACTGTCGCAAACTACAAACTCTTTATGCCACTACTAATAGGTGAATGAAAAAGGTGCGGGAACTCAAACCCTGGGGATTGGGGGGGAGGGGGCGTGGGGGGAGTAGTAATATGGTATGCGTCATAGAGTGTGTGTGTGGCCTAATTCCACAGTGGGCGTTAAAGGGGCATTGTTAAATCACTGATCTCTGTATGCTATGCTGTATGTATGCTTTGCTATCCCTCCCCGGGACCAAGTAAAAATCTTCTCCAGTCAAAACTTTACAACCCTAAAAAAGCAACACCTATCACTCACTTTTGCACCTCCTGTCCACTGCTCACTTCACCCCCAAAGCTTGTTCAAAGCTCACCTCTGCACTCCACTATTCAAAGCTCACCTCTGTACCTTGCCCACAGCTCACCCCTGTGCCCCTGCCCACAGCTCACCCCTGTGCCCCTGCCCACAGCTCACCCCTGTGCCCCTGCCCACAGCTCATCCCTGTACTCCTTCCCACAGCTTACCCCAGTACCCCTGCCCACAGCTTACCCCAGTACCCCTGCCCACAGCTTACCCCAGTACCCCTGCCCACAGCTTACCCCAGTACCCCTGCCCACAGCTCACCCCTGTACCCCTGTTCACAGCCAACCTCTGTACCCCTGCTCACAGTTCAACTCTGTACCCTGCCCACAGCTCACCCCTGTACTTTGTCCACAGCTCACCCCTGTACTTTGTCCACAGCTCACCCCTGTACTTTGTCCACAGCTCACCCCTGTACTTTGTCCACAGCTCACCCCTGTACTTTGTCCACAGCTCACCCCTGTACCTTGTCCACAGCTCACCCCTGTACCTTGTCCACTGCTCACCTCTGTACTCTGTCCACAGCTCACCCCTGTACCTTGCCAATAAGCTTACCTCTGTACCCTGCCCACAGCTCACCCCTGTACCCTGCCCACAACTCACTTCTTTACCCTGCCCACCCCTGTGCCTTGCCCACAGCTCACCCCTGTACCCCTGCCCACAGCTCACTTTTGTGTCTTGCCCACAGCTCACCCCTGTACTGTGCCCACAGCTCACCTCTGTACCTTGCCCACAGCTCACCCCTGTACCCTGCCCATAACTTTCTTCTGTACCCTGCCCACAGCTCACCTCTTTACCCTGCCCACAGCTCACTTCTGTACTTCTGTGCTAAAATAAATACTAAAGTGCAATGTGCCCTGTACCTTATTCACCAATGCTTACTTCTGCACCCCCCCTCCCCCACCCACCAGTGCTTACCTTGGCACCTCCCTTGCCTCCCCCCCTTCACTATTGCACCTCAGCTAGAGTGCTCACCTGTTGTGGCAAGCTTTAGGGCATGTTATCAATCTAATCTGCCCACAGACCAAAATGAAGGGAGATCCAGGAATACAGCTGCTGAGTTTACTAGCCAATAAGCAGGAGGGCGAGGGAGTTTACCAGTTGATGAGTTGGAGGGAGGGCAGATAGTGCCAGTGCTTTGCGTGTGGACACTGAACCCTCCCCCTTTAAAGGGCAGGTACAGAGATAAAGAGACTAGATCTAGAAGGGCTGAAGCCGCATGTGCTCTACATTTGAGCTGCTGCAGCATAAAGTAGAACATCACTTACTGGCACGTGAGTAGATGTGAGTAGTAGATGGACTCCAGCTTCTGGTCACATCAAACATGGACGACACACATTACCTATGGCTGCTCAAACAAGATGGCTGCCAACACATATCCTGTTACTAATATATACAGTATCTCACAAAAGTGAGTACACCCCTCACATTTTTGTAAATATTTTATTCTATCTTTTCATGTGACAACACTGAAGAAATTACACTTCTCTACAATGTGTAAAGTAGTGAGTGTACAGCTTGCATAACAGTGTAAATTTGCTGTCCCCTCAAAATAACTCAGCACATAGGCATTAATGTCTAAACCGCTGTCAACAAAAGTGAGCACACCCCTAAGTGAAAATGTTCAAATTGGACGCAATTAGCTATTCTCCCTCCCCGGTGTCATGTGACTCGTTAGTGTTACAAAGTCTCAGGTGTGAATGGGGAGCAAAAACACAGAAAAGACACCATCTGCTCATCCAATTTAAGCCACGGGGTTGTTTTCCTCTGAATATATAAGGCATATAAGAAGAAAACGGAAAATAAAAATTCCAAAATATATTCTTCAGAGAGGAACAGCACTGTCATTTCTGTATCCAATCGCCCTGGGTAAAGAATCTTCCTAATCAGTAACCATTTGTTTCATCTATGCAGACTATGTTAGCAATGAACTACATCATGCCCTTTTTCTTCCGTGTGGGAAGTTTATAAACAAACACATTTGCACTTTATTCTATTGGAGCTAAAGCACGAACTCTTGATACAGATATCATCTTACTATTGGTATATCCAGTGAAGAGTGTACACAATCCTAATGAGACTATTATGAGAGGATTACTCCTGCAGGAGGGATGCGAGCTGTGTATGTATGGCTGATTGTGGTGGCCACCTGTGTGTCCTATTAAGACTATTGTCTATTGTCTAAATTTTAACTAAATGTGGGTGTATTTTTCTAATTAATTGCTAGTTTATATGTGGATATTCAATAAAGAAATTTAGTCTCACCCGGTCGTTCCTCTCTGAAGAATATCTCTTTTCTTTTCCGTTTTTTGTGTGAATGGGGAGCAGGTGTGTTAAATTTGGTGTTATCGCTCTCACTCTCTCACACTGGTCACTGGAAGTTCAACATGGCACCTCATGGCAAAGAATTCTCTGAGGATCTGAAAAAAAGAATTGTTGCCCTACACAAAGATAACCTAGGGTATAGGAAGATTACCAAGACCCTGAAACTGAAGGGGCGGGTCTATTCATTTATTACACTGTGGAGGAAGTTCGCCGTCAGGTCCGCTCAGCCAATGACGTAGGCGGGGTCTGAGGTACGAGGGGGCAGGGTCACCCGTCAGATAATAGGGGTAAGCCCTGGCTTTCCCCGATTGCAGGGAATAGCCAATGGCGTAGGCGGGTTCCCGCCTACGTCATTGGCTATTCCCTGGCAAGCGGGGAAAGCTGGGGCTTACCCCTATGATCTGACGGGTGACCCGGCCCCCTCGTATGTCAGACCCCACCTACGTCATTGACTGAGCTGACCTGATGGGGAACTTCCTCCGCAGTGTAATAAATGAATAGAGCCGCCCCTTCTCACCTTCCCCATCAGGTCCGCTCAGCCTTACACCCAGTGAAGGTGACCCCGCCCCCTATGTCATTGGCTGAGCGGACCTGATGGGGAACGTGAGAAGGGGTGGGGTCTATTCATTTATTACACTGTGGAGGAAGTTCCCCATCAGGTCCGCTCAGCCAATGACGTTTTGTGTGGAGTGGAGACTGCAGCGCTGGACATCGGATTACCGCGGGACACTGGATTACATCGCTGGAATGGGTTTTTTTTTTCTTTGTTTTTTTTTAATAAAGGACTTTCCCAACTGTGTCTGTGTGTTTTATTTTATTTTTTTTACACTTTCTTTGTGAAATGGTAGGGGTACAATGTACCCCTTACCAATTCACATGGGGGGCGGGATCTGGGGGTCCCCTTTGTTAAAGGAGTCTTCCAGATTCCGATAAGCCCCCCACCCGCAGACCCCCACAACCACCGGGAAAGGGTTGTGGGGATGACGCCCTTGTCCCCATCAACATGGGGACATGGTGCTTGAGGGGTCACAGACCCCCAAAGCATCCTCCCCATGTTGAGGGCATGTGGCCTGGTACGGTTCAGGAGGGGGGGCGCTCTCTCGTCCCCCCTCTTTTCCTGTGGCCTATCAGGTTGCGTGCTCAGATAAAGGGTCTGGTATGGATTTTTGGGGGGAACTCCACGCCATTTTTTTTTTAATTTGGCATGGAGTTCCCCTTAAAATCCATACCAGACCTGAAGGATATTTGGGGGAACTCCACGTAATTTTTTTTTCAATTTTGAGGCAGGGATTCCCTTACTATACATACCAGACCTAAAGGGCCTTGTAATTGAATTTGGGTGGATCCCCACGTTTTTTTTGTTTTTTTTTTTAATCAATTTCTTTTCTCTGTAGTGCCGGGAGCCGACAATTCATTATAGCCGCGAGTGCTTTTAAATTACTTTTTTTCCTTCAGAAATGACACTTTGTGCAAAGAAAGTTCTAAGCACGGGAAACATAAGCTACTTTACAGGCATACTTTAGATACCCCCCAGGTACGAAATTTAAAGGAATATTTCACTTTTATTGTTTCACTTTAAGAATTATTAAAATCACCGCCCGGGTCCCCAAACCCTTTTTAGGACAATAACTTGCATATTAGCCTTGATAATTAGCACTTGTGATTTTGAACGTTCAAGTCCATTGTATTTAATAGGGTTCTAAAGTTCGCGCAAACTTTAGGTCTGTTCGCAGGTTCTGCTGCAAACCGAACGGGGGGGTGTTCGGCTCATCCCTATTGCCTACATTCAAGCATGGTGGTGGGAGTGTCATGGTCTGGGACTGCATGAGTGCTGCCAGCACTGGCGAGCTACAATTTATTGAGGGAACCATAATTGCCAACATGTACTGTTACATACTGAAGCAGAGCATGATCCCCTGCCTTTGGAGACTGGGCCGCAGGGCAGTATTCCAACATGATAACGACCCCAAACACACCTCCAATATGACCTCTGCCTTGCTAAAGAAGCTGAGGGTAAAGCTGATGGATTGGCCAAGCATGTCTCCAGACCTAAACCCTATTGAGCATCTGTGGGGCATCCTCAAACGGAAGGTGGAGGAGTGCAAGGTCTCTAATATCCACCAGCTCCGTGATGTCATCATGGAGGAGTGGAAGAGGACTCCAGTGGCAACCTGTGAAGCTCTGGTGAACTCCATGCCCAAGAGGGTTAAGGCAGTGCTGGAACAAAATGGTGGCCACACAAAATATTGACACTTTGGGCCCAATTTGGACATTTTCACTTAGGAGTGTACTCACTTTTGTTGCCAGCGTTTTAGACATTAATGGCTGTGTGTTGAGTTATTTTGAGGGGACAGCAAATTTACACTGTTATACAAGCTGTACACTCACTACTTTACATTGTAGCAAAGTGTAATTTCTTCAGTGTTGTCACATGAAAAGAGATAATAAAATATTTACAAAAATGTGAGGGGTGTACTCACTTTTGTGAGATGCAATGCCTTTTTATCTAGCAATGTATCCTCTGGTCTCCCTAGCCATGTATCTAAATGGACCCTAGAGCTTGGGCGCTACATTTCTGAAGACGAGTGGGGACGGATTTTTGTTACTACCCATAAACATGGCTTGTGCCACTAGGGAACGCAATTACAGGTTATTGTCCAAATGGTACCTTTCCCCCTCAAAGGTTCACCGTATTTTTCCATCCCATTCCAATTCTTCCTGGAACTCCTTACTCTATTACCCCAATTGTTTCCTTGCACCAAAAACTCTCTTCTCTGTTTCTTCATCTTTGCGGTTACACAATTTATACTAGACACTGGAAAACTTCTATTTAGCCCTAGTTCCCCCGGATAGTCCCTATGAGAGCGGTCCTAGCAGCCGGGATGGAGCACGGATATCAGAGACAATGAATCCCCTCTAGGTAAGTCTCCAGGCCTCTCCCCGAGATAGCAGTACCGTCGCTAATCTCCGCCAGGACTGATCCTCGCCTGGACTCCTTTCCTAAAGATGTGCCCCCTTCAAGCGGGCAGCCTGGGATCCTTCTCTGAAGCGTAGGCCCTAGTCAGCAGAGCTGGGCCTTCAATGCAGCAATAGGACCTCGGGCTGAATGTGCCCGAGGCCTAAACACACTCGCGCACCCCGTGCCATGCGAGCCACGAGGCACACTCACTGGACCAGAGGTCCCCCCTGAATGCCTTGGAATCTCCTCACGCCAAATGGCGTCTGCCCCTTTTGAACCCTCTCCCAGCATGCACAGTGGGTAGACCACGCCCACTGCACAGCTGCCGAGAGAGGACACCCAAAGTGCTGTGATACCCCCCGTAGTTTAACCTATGCCAGCGGTGACAGTGCCACCTGCAGGCAACGGAGAACACTACTGCCGGGAAGTATCACACCCAGAGCAGAACAACAATTGAATCATCATTGGTCTGAGCCCAATTATCGGCTCAGACTACCCTTAAATTTCCACATAGCGCCCCCAAATATTGTGAGGGCGCTACACACACCCCCCTCTTGAAAAGACACTGTCCCCAGTGGCTAAGGAAATCAAAAACCCTTCAGTCTTGAAGGCTGTTGATTTACTCTAAAAACTACAAAAAAATTAAACAGGTGCCTGAACCAATACTTTTGGAAAGGGGAAAAGAGGAGGAAAGAAGCACACAGATAACGTTACATCCAGATACTGACATTTCTTCACAATATACTTTCCACCCATCACTAGCTATCTATCCCACCCCATTCTCTGGTGGTGTTGATAGCCGCTCCAATACCTGTAAGAAAACACATCACACATAAAAAAATAAACATCCTACCACTAATATTCTATACAAATTTAGAAGTAAACTGCCTCCCCTAGAGGAAGCAATTTCCTTCTCTAAAGTTTTATTTATGCTAAGCCTAGCATAAAATAAAGAAAAAAAATCTAGACCTAAGTACTTTCTCATTAGTGCAGTTTTTTTTTTCCTGCAGACTACTGCCACCTAGTGTTAGCAGAACTTCAACATTCCGTAGTCATTATGCATGGGACTGTAACACAACACACTGAACATCCCACATCTTGACCACGGCATCTTTCACCATGACCCACTGACTAACTACCCTTAAGTTCAATTCAGAGGAAACTGTCCCTTGTTTTGGAGCAGGAGGGAGAGAAAAAAAAAACAAGTTCTCCACTTTTTTTCCTCTTTAAGAGTAGACATCCCCTTTTCAGCGGGGCAAAGTCTTGAATCCAAGGCGCGGTTTGTCAGTGCAAAGACAGGATATAATGACAAACAAGTTCCTGTCTAAAAATTTCAGAGGTAGAAGCTAGGATCTGGCAGGGTAATCGACTTTCCACACTTGTCCAGAGTCTCTGTGAAATAAACAGCATCTTTCCCTGGACAACAGATCACAAAACGGTCGGCGTGGATATGCCGACCATAGTTCCAGTCCTGACGGCAACCCTTAAAGCGGTCGGTCATGGCAGCCGAGCGGGCCAAGTACCTCTATGGCTTGGGCAAATCGAGGTAGTTCCATATGGCTTCCGCGTACCACCTTTCTCGATAGGCCTCTATCTCGAACAGCAGTTCTCTGGGTACGTATGGGTACTCCCAGCTATACTCACTAGCCACTCTCTTGTTCAGAATCCGCCGCAACCGAGCAAGATTGGGTTGCATGATCCCCCGCTCCAGGTAAAACAATGGCATCTGGGGATCTCCGGACTGAAACCGTATCAAGCCCTGGTAGGGGTTTTTCACTTGGGGCAGACACAGCTTTCTCCTCTATGGCCGGGACCTCCACACGGGGTGTAGTACTCCCCGAACTCATAGGCTGCGGGCCGGGGCAACAGTCTTTACATTGTCCCATCCCTTTTTAATGAAAATGTCATCGATCTCAGCATCATCCCCCACATCGGACGATGAGTCCAAGTCTGAGGTGTCGTACTCCTCAGCAGGCAAGTAATTACAGGTAGACACACTTTTCCCAGCCTCCTTACCGTCACCCGTCGGGGACTTCTCGGGCTTCCTTCTGCTCTCGAGGTCCGGTTCTGATAGGCGCTGGAGCAGGCTTTGACCGCGGCCGCGGGAGGCCTTAACATATCCCACCTTCCTTTTTGCTGGCGGGATATGAACTTCCGTAGTGGCAGAGGCAGCGTCCGCTGTGGTGGCCGCCAAAAGTTCCGTAGGCTCAGGGGCATCCTTCCCCGAGACACTGGCAGTAGGAGGGACTATGTGCGTGGGCTCGGCCGTGGGAGCATAGGCGTCTTCCTCTAAAGTTACGACGCCTGCAATGCAGTTCACCCGGTAGACCCAGGGTGATTCAGTGGGCTGCTCCACTTCGAAGAGGAATTCTCCACAAGCTGAAGACCTTCCAAACGGGCGCAGTTGCACGGCCAGTCCATGGCATCTGAGACAGAGCATGCCCAGGGCCTCCGCATGTCTGCAGATGTACAGAGCGAAGCGGCCCCGGGGCTTGAGCCAGATCCCCGTAAGTGGGGCGGTGAGCAGGGCAATGTCCATAGAAGAAGGCATGGAGAACATCCGGGGTCCCGATAAAGCTGATGTACTTGGAAAGGCAGACATGTTGCTCACTCACACTTGATCCAACTCTCTCTGTCTCTTGGCGCCAATACACCCACGTGTAGCTCGCGGGTGGCGACAACTCCTCCCCCTTTTCTCTTCCTGCACGTAGCTCGCTGGCTTTTCTTTTTCTGGACACACCCATGAACTACGCAGTTGGAAATGCCACAGTTCTGTGCCCCTTAACCCCTTTTTCTCTAGTCAAAATTCAATAACACAGTCCAATGGCTGACTTTCCAAACACATAGGTTTCAATCCACTCATGCAAAAGGTAGCCACATATCCCCCACGTGTAGCCACCTGGTCCCACTCCCTTGGTTTAAGGGGCCGGACTGGTTTTCCTTTTTCTTGGGCCGCAGCAAGTTACCTCCCACAAGTGGATCCTTTGGCTCCGTTGTCTAGGCAAACAATAATCTCCAGGAATAAGGCCAATGTCCACACTTGAGTAAAACCTAATCAGCAAGGCTTTATTCTTTTTTTGGGGGGGGCGCTACCTAAGCAAAGGGACTTGGTACATCCATGTCCATTCCCTCTCCTGGATTATTGGATAATATCCACTTATACATATTGTACCTTTCTTTTTCTAATACGTTTTTGTTACTCTGTACTGAGAAACTCTGTACATAATCTGTAATTTGATTATTTTCCTATGGTGATATGGTGTAATATTTTAGTTGATCTTTCATTATCTATTGATAATCATTCATCAAATATATATTTGTCTAACTTGGTAAGATAACTATATATAGATCTATTTTTATGTAAAAAATGGTATACAGTGACTTCACCTATGCATGCAATTTTTTTTATATCTTTTAACATTTAACACAGTGTGAGGAACTCTACTAGAATGGCATGATTCTCTTTGTAACCCTGCTAGCAGAGCTGCCCCTTTGCACACTATTTATAACCTACCACTCCTCATGCAAGGTGATGTTGACCAATGTGTCAAATATAACAAGGAGTTGAAGTACAGACACAGCAAGATTAGGTGACAACTCTGTTAAACCTAGCTCTTGTAATGTAGGTCTTTTTGTATGACATTTTAGAAACACTGCAAGAAGAAATCAAACATTACTATTATTGAGCTTTCCTACACATTAAAGGCAGATTCATTAAATGGAAGGTAAATATAAGATAATAATAACTCAATAGCCCAATTTACCACAACTGCCTTGATTCCTGGACACACCCAAGGAGTATAAATGTCTCAGCTTCTCTCCCTTGGCAGCACAGAGAAGCCACATCTGATGGGGCAGAAATAGCTAGACAAATGATCAGCAGCCAGGTAAGAGGCCCTCAACTGTCAAAACCAGTATGTAGGCAGCCAGGTCAGAGTATAAAAGCATGTAAAAATACAAACAAAATGAACCCTGTCTAAAAACAAGGGGTTTGTAGCGTGTGAAAGCATTCAGCCTCTCCAGAAGAGCCAGCTACTGTGGGATTCTGCTTTTCAATTGATATAAGGTCATCAATCTAATTCCAGTGGGGTTGGCTCTTTGTCCTTGGGCTTTGTATCCCTCCATCTGATCGGCTGTCTTACCAAAGCTACCTTGGACTTCACCGTGAGACCCACTGTTTATGAGGATAATCACAAGTAGCTGATTTTTGAACTGTGCTAGACTCTCTGCTGATAATTCATTAAGACTATTCTGGGCAGCCATACATTACCCTGATTGAGTCAAAGAGAAATTGATGTGTCCATGTTTGTGCAACTTTCATATGTTTGTGCAGCATTCGCTATTCTGCAGTGTATGCATTCTTTCCTGGACCTGTTTTGCATTTTTGCTTCTAACTTTAGACCTGTATAGTAAACTGCAAGATTTAGTTACTCTCTGTCTGATTATTTGGCCAATAACTATTTTGGTAAAGCTATAAAACTGAAAAATACTCTTGACCTAAACTTGTAGTGTATAGATTAAAACAGCACTCAATCTCCAAATGCAAAACCTAAAGCCTTCCCCAAAAGCTTTATTCTATAAAAGTGTAGCGGGTATACACTTTCCTGTGTATTTAAAACTGGCAGTTCCCTGCAGCCCAGGGGGTGGCACTGTCGCCTTGGGCTGGGGTTGAACCATTGCTGTGTGCCGTGCTCCCTTTTTGTCCTCCCTCGGCAGCGGTATGGTGGGGCGGGGAACCCGCCGTGCTTGCTGGGAGAGGGTATAAAGGGGCCGGCCATCTTTGTCACGGGGTCGAAGTCCCAGGCACCTTCAGCCTGAGGGCGGTGGTCGGACGGAGCTCCTAGGCGGCCTAGGCCTAGAGGATGTTCGGAGGTCGTGTTCCATCCCAGGCACCTTTAGCCTGGGGTGAGGTACTTGGATGGAGGTCTGGAGCTCAGTGCCCAACCCTGAGTTCCGCGAGGGAAGGAGATCCTAGGGGACCCCGGGAGTGGGTACCCGAATCCGGAGGGCGTAATGGACCGGTGGGAGATACTTGCTTGAAGACCTGGTTCAGCATATTGCCAGTGACAGGTGAGCCTGCCATCGGAGACCACCTGGAAGGAAATCCCCCCTCGCTTGGAGACCGCAACCCACTTTCAGGAAGGAAAGTGGAGAGTTCATTGTGTCTGAGCCTACTCGCATCCACACCCCTCTGTCTGTTCTACTCGTTGAGGGAGTCCAACTGTCTGTGCATTACTCTGTTATCGGAAGAATAAAGGAGTGTTGGACTTTAATGGTGTGGGGCTCATTTTCTGGCAGACATTGTTCAAAGGAGGAGGGGGCTCCAGGTGCAGAACACCGACCCGAAGGTAAAAACAAGAACTTTGCTCACACCACACAACTATCTGTGGTGAAGGCATGGCGTGGTGACCCCGCTCTCTCTCCATAAGGTGCCCCTAGACAAGAGAAAGACGAGCTGATGATAGAGTGGAGAGGGGGAGAGGCCGCTACAAATGCAATGATTGGTATTTTAATGAATGTAATGATTGAACTGTGCAAGCCTTTGCCTCTATAGTAGGGAGAAGTTTTTGGAAGTCTTCTCTGAATTCAGTGATTTCCCGTTGAGACATTTTAATACTGCATGCAGGTAAATACTGTACAATAAAATACTTCCTGACCCAGAAGCCATTATAATAGTAAAGCCATTAACTCCAGCATCCAAGAGTTTTTGTATACCTTTTCTGAATGAACAAGGGATTTTCACTGATGAGGTCCTTTGTGATTTATACTATGTTAGTCTACTATTTATAGTACTATCAAGCCTGTGCATACCTCTCGTAGACCTGGTAGGCAGTCAGTGGCCAACTGAAGTGGTGCACAGGGCAGGTTGACAAGGCTGCTACCAATTGCAAGGCAGTGGCTTACCATTGTAAGTCTATAACAAGTACTGTTACTGGCAGGATCTTCAGGTAGGACACTTTGCAACACATTCATATGAACCCAAATGGGGTTTACATACACTTTAAACAAATTTACTTTCACCTATCCATATAATTGGTGTCCATACCATTATGTGTTTGCATGTTAAAGGCAAATTCTGGCTTGGCTTAAAATCAAATAGGTTCATACAGCAATTTTACGTTTTTATACTATCTGTATTTTAATAAGCTTACTAAAATTACTATTCCATGTCAGTCTCTATTCAGTTCTATTTTTCAAAACTTGACAAGTATTAAAATGTATTTCCATGTAACCATGATAACTATGGTGTATGCTTCTACAATGTTTGCATAGAGAACAGCTCCGAAAAGGTTACTTCCTGTTTATATTATAGACTTGCTGATTTTCCCAGTAGTTTTTTTTTACTTAGTACAGCATTGGAAATTATCAGTTAAAACAAGCAGACACTTTATCTTTGCACTCCTTCTTTATTTAATTTTGAGGAAGGTATTGGGATGGCTTTTCTATTTCTAAAAAGCAGAAGCAGGTATAAATCTACAATAAAATGTACTAATAATCTTTATAGTTAATATATGCAACACATAAACTATCTATTCATCTATCTATCTATCTATCTATCTATCTACAGTATCTATCTATCTATCTATCTACAGTATATATACATTCACCAGCACTTTATTAGGTACACCCTGCTAGAACCGGGTTGGGCACTTTTGCCTTCAGAACTGCCTTTTTTTTTCGTGGCATAGATTTAAAAAGGTATTGGGAACATTCCTCAGAGATTTGCAGTTGCTGCAGATTTGTCAGCTGCACATCCATGATGCGATTCCCCCATTCCCCCACATCCCAAAAGTGCTCTATTGGATTGAGATCTGCTGACTCTGGAGGCCATTGGAGTACAGTGAACTAATTTTTATTGTCTCAGTGTCATTGTCATGTTCTAGAAACCAATTTAACTACTTCCCACCTGGCCACTGCACATATACGGCCGGGTGGGCGCTCTCTCCTTCTGAGTGGACGTTCAGGAACGTCCCTCAGAAGGAGGGGATCGCGCATGCGCGTTCCCGCACAGCGGCGCGATCCCGGTGCACTCGAGTCCCCCGGACACAGCGCATCTCAGATCGGCAGGAGGGCTCTGTGATTGGTCCTTCTGATCACACGATGGCCGTGTCCAATTACAGCCATCATGTGATGTAAACAGAGAGCCGGTTGCTAGGCGATTGGCTCTCCTCTCCTCACACAGAAGTCGTCGGTGAGGAGAGGAGAGTGGATCGCTGCAGCCGGCTGGTGATTAGTGAGTATGAGCTATTTTTTACAGCTTTTTAATCACTGATCACCAGTCTAGTGTCCTACTCAGTGTAAAACACAGAAAGTAAACAAATATGTCCCCACACATGTCCTCAAAACACATGTCCCCACACATGTCCCCACATAGTAAAAACACCTGTCCCCCACATATGTAACAGTAAAATCACATGTCCCAATGATCATTTGCACACATATGTCTGTGATCACCTGCGCACATCTGTACATGATCATTTGCGTACATACAGTGGGTACGGAATGTATTCAGACGCCCTTAAATTGTTCACTCTTTGTTATATTGCAGCCATTTGCTAAAATCATTTACGTAAAAATGTTTTCCTCATTAATGTAAACACAGTACCCCATATTGACAAAAAAATACAGAATTGTTGACATTTTTGCAGATTTATTAAAAAGAAAAACTGAAATATCACATGGTCCTAAGTATTCAGACCCTTTGCTGTGACACTCATATATTTAACTCAGGTGCTGTCCATTTCTTCTGATCATCCTTGAGATGGTTCTACACCTTCATTTGAGTCCAGCTGTGTTTGATAATATTAATTGGACTTGATTAGGAAAGCCACACACCTGTCTATATAAGACCTTACAGCTCACAGTGCATGTCATAGCAAATGAGAATCATGAGGTCAAAGGAACTGCCTGAAGAGCTCAGAGACAGAATTGTGGCAAGGCACAGATCTGGCCAAGGTTACAAAAAATATTCTGCTGCACTTAAGGTTCCTAAGAGCACCTCCATAATCCTTAAATGGAAGACGTTTGGGCTGACCAGAACCTTCCTAGAGCTGGCCGTCCGGCCAAACTGAGCTATCGGGGGAGAAGAGCCTTGGTGAGAGAGGTAAAGAAGAACTCAAAGATCACTGTGGATGAGCTCCAGAGATGCAGTCGGGAGATGGGAGAAAGTTGTAGAAAGTCAGCCATCACTGCAGCCCTCCACCAGTCGGGGCTTTATGGCAGAGTGGCCTCTCCTCAGTGCAAGACACATTAAAGCCTGCATGGAGTTTGCTAAAAAAAACTCCTGAAGGACTCCAAGATGGTGAGAAATAAGATTCTCTGGTCTGATGAGACCAAGATAGAACTTTTTGGCCTTAATTCTAAGCGGTATGTGTGGAGAAAACCAGGCACTGCTCATCACCTGTAAAATACAGTCCCAACAGTGAAGCATGGTGGTGTCAGCGGCATGCTGTGGGGGTATTTTTCAGCTGCAGGGACCGAACCACTGGTTGCAATCAAGGGAAACATGAATGTGGCCAAGTACAGAGATATCCTGGACGAAAACCTTCTCCAGAGTGCTCAGGACCTCAGACTGGGCCGAAGGTTTACCTTCCAACAAGACAATGACCCTAAGCACACAGCTAAAATAACGAAGGAGTGGCTTCACAACAACTCCGTGACTGTTCTTGAATGGCCCAGCCAGAGCCCTGACTTAAACCCAATTGAGCATCTCTGGAGAGACCTAAAAATGGCTGTCCACCAATGTTTACCATCCAACCTGACAGAACTGGAGAGGATCTGCAAGGAGGAATGGCAGATGATCCCCAAATCCAGGTGTGAAAAACTTGTTGCATCTTTCCCAAAAAGACTCATGGCTTTATTAGATCAAAAGGGTGCTTCTACTAAATACTGAGCAAAGGGTCTGAATATTTAGGACCATGTGATATTTATGTAGCGGCCTCCCCTCTCTCACTCTTATATCAGCTCGTCTGTCTCTTGTCTAGGGGTACCTTAGAGGAGAGAGAGCGGGTTCACCACGCCATGCCTTCACCGCAGATAGTTGTGTGGTGTGAGCAAAGTTCCTTTTTTTACCTCCGGGTCGGTGTTCTGTATCAGAGCCTCCACCTCCTTTGAAACACTGTCTGCCAGAAAATGAGCCCCACACCATTAAAGTCCAATGCTCCTTTATTCTTCCGATAACAGAGTAATGCACAGCCAATTGGACTCCCTCAACGAGTAGAACAGACAGGGGGGTGTGGATACAAGTAGGCCCAGACACAATGAACTCTCCACTTTCCTACCTGAAAGTGGGTTGCGGTCTCCGATCGAGGGGAAATATCCTTCCAGGCGGTCTCCGGTGGAGGCTCACCTGTCACTGGCAATATGCTGCACCAGGTCTTCAGGCAAGTACCCCCTCCCGGTCTATTACGCCTCTGGATTCGGGTGCCCACTCCCGGGGTTCCCTAGGATCTCCTTCCCTCGCGGAACTCAGTGGTGGGCACTGAGCTCCAGACCTCCATCCGAGTACCTCACCCCAGGCCAAAGGTGCCTGGGATGGAACACGACCTCCGAACGTCCTTTAGGCCTAGGCCGCCTAGGACCTCCACACGACCACCTCCCTCAGGCTGAAGGTGCCTGGGACTCCGACCCCGTGACAAAGATGGCCGGTCCCTTTATACCCTCCCCCAACAAGCATGGCGGGTTCCCCGCCCCACCATACCACTGCCGAGGGAGGACAAAAAGGGGTACTGCACACAACAATGGTTCAACCCCAGCCCAAGGCGACAGCGCCACCCGCTGGGCTGCAGGGAACTGCACATTACTGGTGTCTCTGCCAGTTTTAAATACACACGGAAAGTGCATGCCCGCTACACTTACGTCTTTCTTTTTTAATAAATCTGAAAAAATTTAAACAATTCTGTGTTTTTCTGTCAATATGGGGTGCTGTGTGTACAATAATGAGGAAAAAAATGAACTGCAATATAACAAAGAGTGAAAAATTTAAGGGGGTCTGAATACTTTCCGTATCCACTGTATGTCCGTGATCACACAAACCAATTATTATACACTTAACAGATTTTTTTTTACCAAAAATATGTATTAGAATACATTTTGGCTTAAATTCATGACAAAATTAGATTTTATTGGATTTTTAAAAAATAGAAAGACGAAAATATTGTTTTTTTTACAAATTTCCGCTTTTTTCTCGCTTATATCGCAAAAAATAAAAAACAGAGTCATGAATAAATACCACCAAAAGAAAGCTCTATTTGTGTGAACGAAATGATAAAAATTCCATTTGGGTACAGTGTAGCATGACCACGCAATTGTCATTGAAAATGCAAGAGCGCTGAAAGCTGAAAACTGGCCCGGAAAGGAAGGGGGTGAAAGTGCCCAGTATTGAGGTGGTTAAGATGATTTGAGCTTTGTGACATAGTGCATTATCCTGCTGGCAGTAGCCATCAGAAGGTGAATACACTGTAGTCATAAAAGGATGGACATGGTCAGCAACAATACTCAGGTAGGCCGTGGCATTTAAACAATGCTAAATTGGTACTAAGGGGCCCAAAGTGTGTCAAGAAAATTTCCCCATACACCATTACACCACCAGCCTGAACAGTTGATACAAGGCAGGATGAATCCATGCTTTCATGTTGTTTAAATCAAATTTTGACCCTACCATCTGAATGTCGCAGCTGAAATCGATAATTATCAGACCAGCAATGTTTTCCAATATTCTATTGTCCAATTTTGGTGAGCCTGAGCAAATTGTAGGCTCAGTTTCCTGTTCTTAGCTGACAGGAGTGGCGGTGTGGTTTTCTGCTGCTGTAGCCCATGTGTTTTAGGGTCAATGTGTTGCGCGTTCAAATATGGTATTCTGCATACCTTGGTTGTAACGAGTGGTTATTTAAGCTACTGTTGCCTTTCTATCATCTCGAACCAGTCTGCCCATTCTCCTCTGACCTCTGACATCAACAAGGCAATTTCATCCACACCACTACCGCTCACTGGATATTTTCTCTTTTTCGGACCATTCTCTGTAAACCCTAGAGATGGTTGTGCATTAAAATTCTAGTAGATCAGCAGTTTTTGAAATACTAAGACCAGCCCGTCTGGCACCAACAACCATGCCACGTTCAAAGTCGATTAAATCCCCTTTATACTGCATTCTGCTGCTCAGTTTGAACCTCAGCAAGTCGTCTTCACCATGTCTAAATGCATTGAGTTGCTGCCATGTGATTGGCTGATTGACAATTTGTGTTACTAAGCAATTAAACAGGTGTACCTAATAAAGTGGCCTCAAATCCATCTCCTCATAAAACTGGTTCTTCTCTTCAGCAGGAAAGAGATAGTTGGAAATGATTTTTCCATAAGAAACTTCAGGAGAATTCAGGCAGACAAGAAATATGATATTTCCAGGGAAAGCTGCACAGTTGGGGTTACAGATCAGTGTTATCTGAAGGGGCACTGCTAAGCTATGAATGAGATTTCCACAGATACAGTGAGCTTCTGAACCAGGAACATTGTGGTGCTGAATGTTGATAAGCAAAAATTTAGAAGAGAAAAAGTCAGCACAATTAAGGCTATTTACTACAAACTGAATGATAGTAAATAGGGTGTTTGAATACCCATCAAGAATTATCAAGAAAATAATAAAGGTAAAGATTTTGTTAGCACATAATTGGATGATTGAAATAAGCACAGATCCATTTTATTTATGTCATTCATTCAATCAACCCCAATGTGCGTGTGTTTTCTATTTTTTCCTTTGTACTATTTTGCTAAATACATACGGTATGTAAAGCGCTGCGTAAATTGTCGACACTTTACAAGTATCTGTAATAAATAAATAAAAATACATAAATATAATATTATTATTATTATTATTATTATTATAATTCTAGAAATATCTGAGAAAGTATGTGAAATGAATAAAGCATTCCATTGAAAAAAAATATATATATATAGGAAGGCTAGTATGCTAGCCTGAAATTATGGGAGGAGTTTGAGGGGTACTTATACAGACCATCCACAAGGGTCAGCGTCGGCTGTAGTGCACGGTATTCGTCGTCATCAGCCGACGCCTTACGACTCGCAACGTCCGTGTAGTTGCTTTCGTACCTTCCAGCTTTGCTCGCAGTTGATCGTATCCCCGCTCGCGGTCGCAGGTAGGACCGGCCGTTACCGTTCGTACGAATCGTAGCGCCGGTACACGTTTCTTCTTTTTCAAAATCACACGGTTCATAACTCCGTGTTTTCCATCTGCATCGTATGTTTATCGACTAGTCCAGTTGTCTTTCGTACCCTGTCACACCCACTTTGCTACCGGTAACGGTCCGTCCAGACACTACGGCTCTCAGAGCTGTTGTACGAATTACTCACAGCTCGCAAGGCTCTCGCCTCAGTCGCACATCTGATACCCAGTCGTCGGACTGGTATCCCACACTGCACTTCCTTATCCCTAGTCACTGATGCCCTACACCTCCTACGATACTCTCCCTTCACCTTACTGATGCCCCACACCTCCTACTTACACCATACACCAAACAGTCTGGGCCGGCTCTTGTCGCTAACAATCGGCACCACAGGCCGGACCCTCGACAATCACAAGCCCCTTCAACTTCGAAACAACGTACACCCGTCCGAGTCCAGCCGTATCTCCGGCGCTACGATTCGGACCCGGGAAATTCAAATCCCCGCCTTGCACCCGTTATCAGCCCGTATACAGGCACAGCATCGGCTTAGAGATTCGGATCTCTGGCATCCACGTTGGTTCCGAGCACAGTCGCACCACCGGCTCATCGGCTCGGACCTACAAACATCGAACCGCTAAACCATCCGAATTCAGTCGTAGCATAGGCTCAAACTTTCGAACCAATGGCATTCCCAAGCGATCCGAGTCCAGTCGCTTCACCGGCTCAATCGACTCGGATCTCTAGCAACAGACCCTCCTATCCGTTCCGAACCCAGTCATAGAATCGGCTCAAAGGTTCGGATCCTCCGCTAACATGGCCGATCTGGGCTCAGTCGCACCACCGGCTCGTCGGCTCGGGTCCACAAACATCGAACTTTCGAGCTGATCCGAATTCAGTCGTAGCAGCGGCTCAAATTTTCGGCTCTATGGCATTTTCAATCGGTCGAGTCACAGTCGCACCACGGGCGCGTACCGCTCCGATCTTCAGCAGTAAACTTCTTTAACCGATCCGAATCCAGTCGTAGCATCGGCTCCAAGTTTCGGATCCTCGGCTGAAACAACCAATTCGTTCGCAGTCGCATACCCGGCTCTAAGCAGCTCCAACCCATACCTCCGATACAACGTCGAACGTCTCAGAACGTTACGAATCCAGCCGTAGCATCGGCCACAATGATTCGAACCCCAAGCCGCTATACACACGCATTACTTACCACTCCCGTTTCATCACGAAACAGCCATCCCCACACACTCGAAAGTCACAAACTCTTCTTCTTTCGTCTCCTTAAGGCATTTGTTCCTCGCAAGCGCTGCGAGCGTTCGACGAGTGGTTGCACACCAGCCACTCACCTCCTCCAGTAGTCAAACGGCTACTCACCGATTTCTCTATCCCTTTCCACCACACACGTCAGTTTAGATCGAGTTTCCATCCCGTCCACCCTGCAATCCAGGTCGGACGATATTTCCCAAAATAAAAAAATAATAAAAAAAAAAAAAAAAAAAAGATCTTACACACTTCTTCACCCGGGAGCTACCTACCGCTCCCACAACTCTTCACGCCTACAAAAAAAAAAATATATATATATATATAATAAAAAAAAAATAAAAAATAAATATATATATATATATATCTCCATGTCACCCTCCTCACAGGTCCCGGTCGACCCATGTCTCGACCTCAACCAAGACAGGGCTCAAGTCAGGTGCGTAAACGCAAGGCCCCTCCTTGCTTTCTCTCCGCACTCTTTCACAACATATTTGTCTTCACATACACAATTCGACCGCTCACCAGGCGCTAGCAACTGCCACATACTTCTACGCATGACACTCTGTTTTCGAAGCCGATCCGAGATCCTTCACTACGCAGACAAGGTTGCCAACATCACCTTGCTGGCAGTGCAGGAGTTGGCAGACCGACCACACGTCATTGAACTACAGATCGAAACATTCCTACTTAGTATACCAGACTCCAGCTACCCGCCCCAGTACGCCCTGGGGGCTCTGGTTCATCAGTCTGTGCCAAGCACAGACGGCACCCGAGCTATCGGTTACCTAGCCAGTCACCTCCTGGCTCACCTCGGTTGCCACGCACTCTTTTGAGTTTTCCAAATTACACTCAACAAGCGCTCGTACGCAAAACTTGGCTATCCTCTGCGCCTGTCATTCCTTATTCTGTCCATCCTCCCTTCCTTCTCCCTACCCACTTTCGTACCTCCTCTATCCCCTCCATACCTGGCATCTCACTCTATAAACATACATTCCCCCCCCTTTTTCTTTCTCGTTTTTTCTCCAGCCCCCAACATGTCGCAGACCGACTGCGATGACT
Organism: Rana muscosa; assembly: GCA_029206835.1. Taxonomy (NCBI): domain Eukaryota; kingdom Metazoa; phylum Chordata; class Amphibia; order Anura; family Ranidae; genus Rana; species Rana muscosa. The sequence goes on from CM055118.1 coordinate 728,376,681, forward strand.
TTACCTTCGTCCCACCGTCACCACGTTCGGGTTCAGCGGACGACTCCACACAGTCCCTCAGGGCTGGACCATCCCCAGGCTTACAGCCGAACTACGCCGTAGGGGCATCCCCTACCCGGCCACGGCCAGGAAAACCAAGCTGTTAGGCTGCTGTTCCATAACCAGCGGCAACTCTACCAGACAAATTCCGCTGCAGTCGATATCCTCGGCATCACTCAGCTACACGCCTTGGTGACCACACTGGCAACCGCAGTCACCGACGTCCAGGCTAGAGTAGGGGCCCTGGAAACACGGTCAGCCGCGCCCCTATCAGCCCCAGTCTCCACCGTCGTTACCGAACCCCCCACTGCAGGTGGGTGCACCCCTTTTTCTTCGCACCTGGTCCCAGCGGGCATCAGGAAGGACATCCTAAGCGCTAGGACGCGAACCTAGCGTCCCCACGCATCTTCGGCACAGGTCATAACAGGGAACAAGCCGCGTGCCTAGGGGGACGTCTCAGTCATCCTAATGGCCAAGGACCCCAGGCTCGCTCGCAAACTCGAAAGCGACAAGTTCGTGGTAGCCTCTGGAAGCCTTAGAGATGTAACCAGTCCTCCCAGTCAGACTAGGATGTCCAATTTGAGCACCGGGGGGCGCAGCCATCTCCAGCAACTTAATTTCAAGGGTTGCTTTTACCCCACCGCAAACTTCTGCACATCCGCCTCCTGTGCCAGAAGGCTCTCCCTAGAAATACCTGCGGCACCAAGCAGCAGAGTCCAGCTAAACCAGGCCACAGGCACTTCGGGCGGCTCGACTTTCTCTCCTCACATCCAACTTCCTCTCTAGCAGCCTTTCTAGTACAGGGGACACTACAGGGTTCCTCATCGGACTCATTACACTGCCTGACTCATTCCAAAACTACCCAGTCAAACTCCTGCATACCCTCACAGGAGTTCTCCCGATGGTTTAGGATTCTTGTGAGATCTAAGAAATCCAAGAGAGGTCTTTAAAAGCTTGACGTGCCCACAACCGTGAAGAAAGTAGAAAGACCGGCACAGTTCATCTCCTTCCTGGTAATCATTCTAGACAAACGCGCCATGCGGGCCAGCCCACCTCTCGGTAGATTGACCCGCATCAGGACAGTCATCCATACGTCTACCGACATGCAAGGGTGCACTAACCCACAGCTACAATCCCTACTGGGCATGCTCAAACCACGATGAGGATCGTCTCTCAAGGGCGATCCTTTATCGCACGCTTCTTAGTGTTCCTCTCCCAGGCACAAGACCCTGACCAAGTCATTAAGCTAGACGCAGCCTCCGTAGCAGGATCTGGCCATGGGGGACCAATTCCTTGAGACCGAATAGGTAGACCCTTGTTTATCCCATCAGCATTCTCTTCGTCACCTCAGATAATCACGGACGTAGCAGCTTCCACAAGCTTCCCTGCAACTTTTGGCCATCATCGGTTTCAGGAGATCCGATCCATCAGAGATGCTCACAATTCCGCTTTTAGTCAGTCCTCCTCTCTATTTGAGATCTACCCCATAGTCGCAGCAACTCAAGTACGGGGCAGCCCCGGGCAGGACAGATCGCCACGTTCACCACAGACAACCAGGCTACAGCCACAGTCGTTAACAAAGGCCGGTCAGTAAATCGTTGTCCATCATGTCCTTCCCACGCAGGCTGTTGCTACTTTCCCTACAACATCAGCTCAGTAGCCTCAGTGTCCACATCCCCGGTTAATGCAACACCTCGGCCGACGCGCTATCCCGCTTGACCATGCCACATCCTTTCACAGAAGCCGGAGCCGACTCGACCATGTCCGGCGTCCCACATTAGTCACAACCAACTCTGGAATCGGATAGCACCTCCATGGTGCTACCTCCCTCATCAATGCATCCTGATCCGCCAACACACTACAGGTGGCGGCAACCACACTCTAGTACCAAATGCTTACCAGTGACCAGCGCCATACTCCGGGACATGTCTGCTATCCTTTCACGTTCTCCCTTCGGTCTATGGCCCAGCCTGGTAGTTCAAGCAGCCATTTACCTAGCCTTTTACGATTTTACGGCCCGGCGAATTACTATCACCAGCCCTAAATGCCGAGTACTACTCGGGCACCACCCGACTCGCCACCAAAGTCATTTCATCCTACACCCGACGGTATCGGAAATGATACAACCCGGTCCCGGAGTAGACATTAAACCTTTCAGACACACAACGCCATGGCCGTTCTACGGTAATTGGTAAACTCTGCTGTCCGAGCCATCTGAGGACAGCCCTCTACTACCTTTCCCAACTGAACCCCTAAGCGGGAACCAGTTCGTCAGCCACGTCAGAACACTCCGGAGCATCTCGGGCCTTGACCCAGGATGTTACTCAGGACTCGCTTTCGCATTAGAGCAGCCCCAGCAACATCACGAAACAGAGTTCCTGACCACGCAATAATGAAGATGGGCAGGTGGAAATCCTTGTGTTTCGCCCGACACGTCCCCGATCCTCAGTCAGAAATATCACGAGCCTTTAACAGTCTCGCTCTATAGTGGTTTACCTGACATAATAGATCAATTCCTTCCTAACCTTGTGTGACTTTTTGGCCCCTTTCTTTGGCATACCGTACAAAAGGCCAGGCCACACTTCAGGTCTTATTTGTGTTGTTAGTCTTGTGACGTGTTTATGTGATCCATATCTCTTCGGACAGAGGGCTCCGACCATAAATAGGAAGGCTAGTATGCTAGCCTGAAATTATGGGAGGAGTTCGAGGGGTACTTATACAGACCATCCACGAGGGTCAGCGTCGGCTGTAGTGCGCGGTACCCACCCACCCATATCTCCCTTTTCTAGGGCACTCCTCTACAACCAATTCTCAGCAGAATTATCTATCACTTCTATTCAGGTATGGCCCCTTTCTTTGGCATACCGTACAACAGGCCAGGCCCACACTTCAGGTCTTATTTGTGTTGTTAGTCTTGTGACGTGTTTATGTGATCCATATCTCTTCGGACAGAGGGCTCCGACCATAAATATTATTAAATGTGTAATGTAAGTAGCTATTTAGCAGTGGATTTTGTTTTGGCCTTGCAGCAAGAAAAAAGCTTATTTGCCTATGACCCTGCTTTTAGTATCATTAACACAACCTTATGCCGTGTACACACGACCGTTTTTAATGTCATTGAAAAAAAAACGGTATTTTTCTCGACGTGATTTTTCGTGGTTCCTCTCAAGCCTGCCTTGCCTACACACTATCGTGGAAAAAAATGTTCGAGTAAAGCGCGGTGACGTCCAACACGTACGACGGCACTATAAAGGGGAAGTTTTATTCGGATGGCGCCACCCTTCATGTTAGGAAGGTTTGTTGAGCGACGATTCGCGCTTTTCAGCCTCGTGCTTTTCAGTCCGTTACAGCATGACGAATGTGCTATCTCCATTATGAACGCTAGTTTTACCAGAACGAGCGCTCCCGTCTCATACTTGATTCTGAGCATGCGCATTTTTTTTAAACGTTGTTAAAGCCCACACACGGCCGTTTTTCATGACGAGAAAAACGCCGATGTAAAAAACGACGTGAAAAATTAGAGCATGTTCCAATTTTTCTCGTCGTGATTCTCTGTGTTTTTATCGTCGGGAAAAATGCTGGAAAGCCCACACACAATCATTTTTAATGACCATTTTAAAAAAATTTAATTTTTCTCGTCATTAAAAACGGTCGTGTCTACACGGCATTAGACACACACATACACATTTTTAACTATTGATGCAGACCCTAGGGAAAAGTAAGTTAAATGCCATATATGAAAATAAGAATGAACTAGTTCCGCAAGCAAACTTTATCAGAGTAAATAATATAAAAATATATATATATATTTAGGGAAATCCTAATGTAGTTTATCGCTTTAACCACTTCAGATCCGCACTATAGCCGTAAGACGGCTGCAGCGCGGACCTGAACTGCCGGGTGGACGTCCCCAGGACGTCCTCTTGTTTACTTCCGTAATGCGCGCCCGGGGCCGCGCGCATCGCGGAAGAGCTGTGCCCGCTGTGTCACGCGGGTGCCGATTCGCGTGCCTGGTGGCCGCGATGTCCGCCAGGTACGCGTGATCGGCTGTCACAGAGCCAGGGACAGAGATCCATGTCCTGCTAGGGAGAGGAGACTGATGGTGTGTCCCTTGTACATAGGGACAACCATCGGTCACCTCCCTCAGTCAGTCCCCTCCCCCCACAGTAAGAATCACTCAGGAGGGAAGATATTTAACCCTTTCCCGCACCCTAGTGGTTAACCCCTTCACTGCCAGTCACATTTATACAGTAATCAGTGCATTTTTATAGCACTGTTCGCTGTATAAATGTGAATGGTCCCAAAATAGTGTCAAAAGTGTCCGATGTGTCCGCCGCAATATTGCAGTCCTGACAAAAATTGCAGATCACCAATATTACTAGTGGAAAAAAATAAAAAATAAAAATGTCATAAATCTATCCCCTATTTTGTAGGTGCTATAACTTTTGCGCAAACCAATCAATGAACGCTTATTGCGTTTTTTTTTTACCAAAAATATGTAGAAGAATACGTATCGGACTAAACTAAAAGAAAAAAAATGTAAAAAAAAATTGGGATATTTATTATAGCAAAAAGTTAAAAATATTGTGTTTTTTTTCAAAATTGTCGCTCTTTTTTTGTTTATAGCACAAAAAATAAAAACAGCAGAGGTGATCAGATACCACCAAAAGAAAGCTCTATTTGTGGGGAAAAAAATGATAAAAATGCCATTTGGGTACAGTGTTGTATGACCGCGCAATTGTCATTCAAAGTGCGTCAGCGCTGAAAGCTGGAAATTGGTCTGGACAGGAGGGGGGTTTAAGTGCCCTGTAAGGAAATGGTTAATAAATAGATTTATCAATGAAAATAGTTAAATAGGTAAATATTTGTGCCTCCCATCAATTAATATATATGTAGCGGGGTCCCCTTTAAGACTCCCAGGACTACCTTACCCAGAACCCCTTTCAGCAATGTTTCCACCCCAGAGACTCATGGGAGGGGTTATAAAAGGAGGAGGCGAGGCTGGGCTCGGCCTCTTTGGGACACGAGACTTCAAGGAAGAGATCTTCCTGTGCGGATCCGCTGGAGTGCAAGGCCTGAAGCCTGGGGCCTTGCGCTGCTACCTAAAGAGCCTTCCACCCCGCTGCGAGCCTGGGTGGCATCTGACTTCGCTTATCTACAGCATTCGTTGGATCGGGGACCCGATCGCTGTAGACACAGTCGGTGGAAGTCCCGGACTGGGATCGCGTCCGGAGGGGTGAGCGAGACCAAGCTAGTAGGCCCATCTCCTATAGTGCCCATCCAAGTGGAGGGAGTCTACACCAGACCATATACTGTGATTGCTGATGTGCCTACAGACTGCCGTGGCCCACCACATTATTATTTGATACACTCACTGGGGGTCCCTAGCAGAACTGAGAGAGAGAGGATTTTCAGTGAAGTGTTTGTTCTTATTACAATTTCCCCGTTGGATTACAAATGTTGTTCTGTTATGTGCACCACCTTTAAAGACCTGCCGGAGAAGAAAACATCATCCCCTAGAGACTGAGGCCTCGTACACACGGCCGAGATTCTCGTTGAAAAAAACATGTCGTTTTTTTCGACGAGATTCTTGGACAAGAAACTTGTCCCGGCCGAGTGTACACACGCTCGTTTCAAAGAACCCGCGGTTCTTTGAATGGAGCGTACGCGGTGACGTCATCGACTACGACGAGCATGCGCTCGTCACATTCGATGCCGTCGCCGCCATCTTGGTATACCCTACGTATGCCTAGGAAGCTACCGCGCATGCGTCAAATTCATTTCGAACATGCGCGGGCTTCCCGGCGGTCAGGTAAGTGTACACACACTCACTTTTCTCATCGAGAAACAGGCTGACGAGAATCTCGACGAGAAAATAGAGAGCAGGTTCTCTATTTTCTCGTCGAGGTTACTTGTCGGTTTTCTCGACGAGAAACCCGATAGCCGCGTACACACGACCGATTTACTCGGCAAGACATCTCTGCCAGCAAGTTTCTTGCTGGTTCTTGCCGAGAAAATCGGTTGTGTGTACGAGGCCTCTGTCTTAGTATCTGAGCCAGGCCTGGCCGGTAAGATAGTTCATTTAGTTGCTGCGCCACAGGGCGCCTAGTTAACGGTCGCCCTCGCGACGCGCCTTTACTGTTCCATTAATGTATAGTGTGTTTAATACTGCAGGGCTCTGCAACCTATTTCATGTAAACTGTTACCACTGTTGATTTCTTTTACCACAATCTAAAGTAAATTAGATACCCCTTTTATTCTTGCCTTGGTGTCTGAGTTTGATCATAGAGCATAAGAAATATATATTGTTACCCTAGACTAACTGTGCCAGAAGGGGGTCGAGTAAATTGCTGGGGGTTGGCGGAACTGTCTTCAGGGCCCAAACTAATCTGCGGCCCTCTTAAGTGAAGGTATCACTACACGTGGGGGTTCTCGTCCGGGATCCTGATACAGCAGTTGAAACGCCAGAGGTGCCGGCATGGACCCACAAGCAGTAGAAGAGTGGTGCAAAGCCGTTAGGGCAGAACCAAACAACTCGATAGTCATCAGCCTCCCAGGGGAGGAATGGAAGACTGAGATGGTAGAGGAGTTAATGAAGTTAGTGTCCCCAGATCACACACCATGGGTGATAGATATAAAGTCAGACCCAGACACTTCATATCAGTATGCACTGGTGGAATATGGAGACGGGATACCAGAGGCTTGCAAGTGTGTAAAGACGCCAGACAATAGAACCTATAGGTTGGCGCCTGCTTTAACTGAAAAGAAGGAACCATCACCAATGGGATCACCGCAGGCTGCGGCCCGTACCTTACTAGTAAAAGGAGACGGGGTGGCGCCCCCGGTGACACCCGCACCTGCCACTGCTATATCACCAGAATTGATAAAGGCAATAGGGGATCTGCTAATCAAATGTCAGAAGACAAGCACGGTGCATGTAGAGGCTAGCTACCGGAGACTGAAGACATTCTCAGGGAAGCTCCCTGTCCCTGCAGGGGAAGAAGATTTTGATACCTGGGTGGAGCAGGCATTGCAGGCAGTAGAGGCATGGGAGGTGCCTGAAGCACAGAAGAGGCAACGAGTGATAGAAAGCCTCAAAGGCGCAGCAGCAGAAGCAGTGAAAAGTTTTCGGTTTGGGAATGCAGATTGCACGGCTCAAGACTGTCTAGCCATGCTACAGGAAGAGTTTGGTCAATTGGAAAAGGTGACAGAGATGGTCTACCAATTTGAACATACTTTCCAACAACCAAGGAAGAAACTTTCAGAGTATGTTAGGAGACTGAACAGGTTGTTGTGCAAGATTGTGTTGAAGAAGGGAATGAAGCCCCAAGATACAGATGCGGCAAGAATGAAGCAAGTCTTAAAGGGAGCGTTATGCTCGGATCCAGTCTGGCTGCACCTGAAAACCTCGGGAGGAGGAACGTTACTGACTTATGCTGACTTAATAAAAATCATCAGAGATGAGGAGGCGCTACAACAGGACCAGAAAATGATTAAGACAAATGTTGTCCCCGCACAGGTGCTAGTCAACCCAGTGATGACCCCTGAAAGAGACTCAGAGGTAGACACTTTAAAAGCACAAATGTCCAAGGTGTTAGAAATGTTGACCTCTCTGATGGCAAAAGACCCAGAGTGTCCCAGGAGAGAAGTACTACGGAAGGAACTATTCCCAATTGCCTCGGCACCCGCATCTTTACAAGAATGGGGAGATATAGTCTGCTTTAACTGTGGAGGAATTGGCCACATTTCAGCTACATGTTCCAGTCCCAAGAAGAATAAAACGGACAACCGCAAGCCGGCGGGAAACTCCAGAGGGCCCAGGTGAAGGAGTCAACCGCGTGCCCATCACCTTCAGTGAGCTCCAAGCTGAATGCGAAGCAGAAGAAAAGAGGAGATAAAACACCTCAGAGGAAACGCAACATTCCTCAACAGAGATACACCCCAGAGAAAGGGGGCAAGACCCCTTAGAAGAGGCACAGCACTCCCCAGAGGGGGTGCACACCTAAGAAAAATAATAGTATCCCTCAGCGGGTCTGTACACCCATTGAAAGGAGGGAAATTAATGCATACCAGGCTCAAGAAAGATTAAAGTCTAAAGGGAGTTGGACGAGAGAGAGTCCGAGGGGAAAGGGCCAGAAGAAGGCGACCCCTGCCAGGCCATATCCGGAGAAGCTAGTAGGCCCATCTCCTATAGTGCCCATCCAAGTGGAGGGAGTCTACACCAGAGCCATCTTGGATACCGGGGCACAAGTGACCTTACTGTATCGAGATTTCTATGATAAGCACTTGAGTCACCTACCTATCCAGAAAATAGAGGAGCTGGAAATATGTAGGATTGGAACCCAGAATTTCCCCTACGATGGCTATCTACCCGTCAAGATGACTTTTGACCCATCCGTGGCTGGGAAGGCTGTAGTGTTTGACACTCTGGCAGTTGTGTGCCCTCGGCCGCCAGGAGCCAACAAAAGTTCCCTTATAATAGGGACAAACACGGACCTGGTCCGAAAACTCCTAACCCCTCTAGTGAAAGAGAAGGGTCCAGCGGCCACCAAGATCCACCCCATGTTGAAGACGGCCTACCAACGGCTGGTCCTAGAGCAGAAGACCCCTAGAGAGGGGATAAAGAAGGTGTGGAGACTTGGAAGAGAAGGGGTAGTGTTGCGGCCCGGCGAAGTAACCTGTCTCAGAGCCACTGTGAAGCTCACTTGGGAGCAACCTGGACCCTTTGTCATGCTGGAGTCCGATCCAAGGGAAGAGACATCCGGTCTGGAGGTGATACCAGAAGTGATCCCACTGAAGGCCCTAAAGAAGGCCCATTGTAGAGTTCCGGTGAGCGTTAGGAACACTACAGGTGGCCCCATGGAAATCCCAGCCAGGATGCTTTTGGGCCAGGTGAGCCCTGCTGCCCCGGTTACCCTGTCAGAAGTCAAGGGGACGGGTGAAGGAGGAGACGTTTGGGAGAAGCTGTCCATGGAAAACCCGAATCTGCCCAGGGCTTGGAAAGAGAGAGCCAAGGCCCAGTTGACCAGATGGGAGAAGATCTTCTCGAAAGATGAGTTCGATGTGGGGTGTGCAAGGAGTGCCACCCATCGAATCCGCCTCCAAGAAGACAAGCCCTTTAGAGAGAGGGTCAGGCGGGTCCCACTAGCAGATCTGGAGGATCTAAGGGAACAACTCGCAGAACTTAAGAGGACTGGTGTGATCCGGGAGTCTAGAAGCCCCTATGCCTCTCCGATAGTGGTGGTCAGGAAGAAGAATGGGTCGTTGAAGGTCTGTATCGACTACAGGACTCTTAACAGGAGAACCATCCCCGACCAGTACACCACTCCGAGGATAGAGGACGCTTTACAGAGTTTGTCTGGAGCCAAGTGGTTCAGCGTTATGGATCTCAAGAGTGCATACTACCAGATCCCTATGCATCCAGAAGATAAGGAGAAGACAGCCTTCATAACCCCAGTGGGGTTCTTTGAGTTTGATCGAATGCCTCAGGGACTGTCTGGAGCTCCTGCTACCTTCCCACGTCTCATGGAGAAGACTGTAGGAGACATGAACCTTATTGAAGTCCTTGTATACCTGGACGATGTCATTGTCTTTGTGAGAACCCTGGAAGAACACGAAGAGAGGCTGGAAAAAGTGTTGAGAAGACTCAGTGAGGAGGGACTCAAGCTTTCGCCTGAGAAGTGTCGGTTCTACCAGTCTTCTGTGAACTATCTGGGGCACATAGTGTCTAAAGAAGGGGTGGCCACAGACCCTGAGAAATTGGAGGCAGTTACCTCCTGGCCACGGCCCACCACAGTAACGGAACTCAGATCCTTCTTAAGGGTTCTGCTCCTATTACAGGAGGTTTGTGGAAGGATTCGCCCGAATTGCTAGACCATTGAATGAACTGCTCAAGACTGAGGGGGAAGAGGACGACTCAGGGCCCAGGAAGCCGCGAGAGTCAGTCAGAGATCAGTGGAACCAGAAGTGTGAAGAGGCCTTCCAGGCATTGAAGAAGAGCCTAACCACTGCCCCAGTCTTGGCCTACGCCGACCCAACCAAACCCTATGAACTACACGTAGATGCTAGTCATGACGGTCTGGGAGGAGTACTTTACCAAGAACACGAAGGACAGCTACGGCCTGTTGCCTACGTGAGCCGGAGCCTGGGCCCCTCTGAGAAAAACTACCCCACTCACAAGCTGGAGTTCCTGGCCCTTAAGTGGGCGGTAGTAGACAAGCTCAAAGACTACCTGTATGGGGCGGAGTTCACTGTGAAGACCGACAACAACCCCCTTACCTACCTTTTCACTACGGCAAAGCTGGACGCCACTGGACACAGGTGACTGGCCGCATTGTCTGGGTTCAATTTCAGCCTAAAGTACAGGCCAGGGATTGGGAATCGAGATGCAGACGCTCTGTCCAGGAGATCTCATGGTCCCAACAGTGACATGGAAGACTGGACTTAAGTGGCACCCGATGGGGTGCGGGCCCTTTGTCAAGGGGCTGAATTACAAGCCAGAGGAGGCTCAAGGGCGGAAGAGATAGGAGTTACCATGGTAGGAGTCCCCAAACAATACTGTGGAGTAACTCAGCTGGAGGAAGACCATCTGCCAAAGTTGTCCAAGAAGGAACTAAGATGCGACCAATTAGAAGATCCCATGGGGAAATTGGTTCTGGAAGCTCTGGAGAATCAGGATCCAAACAAACTCCTGAGTCACTCCTCAAAGGAAGCTCGCCTGTTGAGGAAAGAGTGGGACAGGTTACAGGTACATCAGGGAGTGGTCTACCGAAGGGGCCCCTCTGATGACCTGGAAGATAAATGGAAATTGTTTCTTCCAGAAAAACATTGAGAGACTGTTCTGATTGCCCTACATGACAATCACGGCCATCTAGGGGCGGAGAGGACCTTTCAACTTGTCAGAAGTCGGTTCTATTGGCCCTGCATGAGGGCAGAAGTAGAAGAGTACTGCCACTCATGTGCACGCTGCATCCAGAGGAAGACTTTACCTCATCAAGCTGCCCCAATGGGCCATCTACAAAGTCAAGGCCCAATGGATCTGGTATGCATTGATTTCCTCTGCCTCGAACCCAACCTGAGTGGACTGGGAAATGTTCTGGTGATAACCGCTCATTTCACCCCGGTATGCCCAAGCTTTTCCAACCAAAGACCAGAAGGCTTCCACTGTAGCCAAGATACTTATGGAGAAGTATTTTGTCCATTATGGGCTGCCCCAGCGACTTCATTCAGATCAAGGAAGGGACTTTGAGAGTCGGCTGATCCGGAAGCTCTTGGATTCGTTAGGAATCAAGAAAACTCGAACCACACCTTACCACCCACAGGGAGATGCTCAGCCGGAGAGGTTTAACCGAACCCTGCTCAACATGTTGGGAACTCTGGATAGTGAGAAGAAACAACATTGGAGCAAACACATAGCAACTATAGTACACGCTTACAACTGCACCACCAGTGATGCTACAGGCTACTCCCCATATCGACTCATGTTTGGGAGAGAAGCAAGGTTACCTGTGGACTTGGCCTTTGGCACCTCTTTAGACCATTCCTCAGCCACATCCCACAAGGATATGTGGACAGGCTCAGACACAGCCTTAAAGTAGCCTATGAACAAGCTCAAGCGGCCTCAGATCAAAGGGGAGCTCGAAACAAAAGAAACTTCGACTTGAAGGCCCGGGTGCAGGACTTACAGCCCGGGGACCGAGTACTGCTACGCAATCTGGGGGTCCCTGGAAAACACAAACTTGCAGACAGATGGAGATCTGAACCCTATGTCATCTGCAGGAAGCTGCCGGGCCTACCTGTCTACAAGTTGAAGCCATCGAAACCACCTGCTCCCACTTGCTGAAGCGGCCAGGATACCTCCAGTGAGGGACTCCCCTGAACCAGTCTCCATTCTGGATACCGCCAGGCCAAACAGTCGGTCTCAGACCTCTCGGGCTGAAGATGAAGAGGCCTCTGAACTCAGTGGAGATGAAGGAAGGGAACTTGACTGGCTGTGGCCTTCCCCAACTCAAGGAACTTCTGCTATAGATCTTCCAACCACAGAAGACACTATAGATGGACAACTGAATGCAGAATTCATCGCATCTAGTCCTTAATCAGACTACTGGGAAGATGCCTGTGCTACTTACCCTGAACAGGGCCCTAGAGACTCTATGTATCCCTCGGCTCCTGAAGCAGATGTTACAGAGCCTGCCGTGTCGCCTGAGCCTGTTACAGAAGAAGAGCTTGTGGTGCTAGAGCCAGAAACCCCAAGAGAACAAAGGGCTCGCAGAGTCATAAGGCCTCCCAGGAAGTTGACTTACCCACAAATGGGGAAGAGCTCAGAAGATTCTGTGGTCACTGCCAGGAGGAGTGCAGAGAATCCGGATCCCTCCACTGTTCATTTGGTGGAGGGCAACCCCCACTCACTCTCTGGCACAGTTAGGCAGGCCACTCATGATAGTGTGACCTGTGGGCAAGGGAATTCAACCCCTCGGTTTTGGTGGGAATTCCCTATGCCCACCTCTTATGCAATGTTGTCTAGGGTTGTACGCAGTGTATGCTAGAATTTTCTTTGGGGACCAAAGAATTTAAGTGGGGGGAGTGTGTAGCGGGGTCCCCTTTAAGACTCCCAGGACTACCTTACCCAGAACCCCTTTCGGCAAGGTTTCCACCCCAGAGACTCATGGGAGGGGTTATAAAAGGAGGAAGCAAGGCTGGGCTCGGCCTCTTTGGGACACGAGACTTCAAGGAAGAGATCTTCCTGTGCGGATCCGCTGGAGTGCAAGGCCTGAAGCCTGGGGCCTTGCGCTGCTACCTAAAGAGCCTTCCACCCCGCTGCGAGCCTGGGTGGCATCTGACTTCGCTTATCTACAGCATTCGTTGGATCGGGGACCCGATCGCTGTAGACACAGTCGGTGGAAGTCCCGGACTGGGATCGCGTCCGGAGGGGTGAGCGAGCGTATGCTCAGACCATATACTGTGATTGCTGATGTGCCTACAGACTGCCGTGGCCCACCACATTATTATTTGATACACTCACTGGGGGTCCCTAGCAGAACTGAGAGAGAGAGGATTTTCAGTGAAGTGTTTGTTCTTATTAAAATTTCCCCATTGGATTACAAATGTTGTTCTGTTATGTGTACCACCTTTAAAGACCTTCCGGTGAAGAAAACATCATCCCCTAGAGACTTAGTCTTAGTATCTGAGCCAGGCCTGGCCGGTTAGATAGTTCATTTAGTTGCTGCGCCACAGGGCGCCTAGTTAACGGTCGCCCACGCGACGTGCCTTTACTGTTCCATTAATGTATAGTGTGTTTAATACTGCAGGGCTCTGCAACCTATTTCATGTAAACTGTTACCACTGTTGATTTCTTTTACCACAATCTAAAGTAAATTAGATACCCCTTTTATTCTTGCCTTGGTGTCTGAGTTTGATCATAGAGCATAAGAAATATATATTGTTACCCTAGACTAACTGTGCCGGAAGGGGGTTGAGTAAATTGCTGGGGGTTGGCGGAGCTGTCTTCAGGGCCCAAACTAATCTGCGGCCCTCTTAAGTGAAGGTATCGCTACATATAATTAAAAATAAATAAACAAAATGCATAACTGTATTTCTCTTGCTGAAAAAGGCTAAAAGGGAACTGTCATAAAACAAGTTCATTAAAAAATGCTTTGATTTTTAATCATGTAACACTTAGGGTATCAGAATTAAAACCTTTTGGAAGGCCAAAATAGTTTACAAGCCACCACGCGTATTAATAGGCCTGACTCCTCTTTGCAATGTCATGTGTAATGTTAATCCTCATACTAAGTCACAGAGTCTCAAATGTCAACTGTCACAAGCTGTTCTGCTCTTCTACTGCACACATCTAAGAGCAAGATGGAGAGTTTTGAAGAAAATAATGGAGATAAGTATAAACTATTGGAATTACCAGGTGAAACTGATTTGTGCACAGAGGAAGATGATGTGAAAGCTACAATTAAGCCTCGTTTATCCCCACTTCCCAGAAGACGAGCATCATCTGTATCTTCGGATGATGGAGACCTGGAACCACCAACTACAGTTACAAGAAAGGTGTCTTTTGCAGATGCATTTGGCTTTGATTTAGTGTCTGTCAAAGAGTTTGATACATGGGATGTACCAATTGTATCACCAAATTTTGAAACAGAACACATCAAAGTTGAGGAATTTTATTTAACTCCAAGCTTCATATTACCTCCAATTGGTGGCCTAATGGAAAGACTGAATACAAAAAAAGTGACACTAGAATCTGTGGATTTTATACCAGGCACATCAGCTATGAAGGGGATTATTAGAGTGCTTAATTTGTCTTATGAGAAACAGGTCTATGTAAGAATGTCTCTTGATGACTGGCACAGTTTTTATGACCTGCTAGCAGAATATATTCCTGATTCTTCTAATGGGAGAACTGATCAGTTTTGTTTCACTATTTCATTAGTGAGCCCCTATCAAAAAGAGGGTGCACGGGTGGAGTTCTGTATATCCTATGAAACTTCAGTTGGTACATTTTGGGATAACAATGATGGATGTAATTATGTGCTAACATGCCAGAAAAAGTTTATGGAAGAGTTTGTGGAAGTTGTTAAACCTTCAGAGGATGTAACAGACAAGAATAAGAAAAGCTGTCTAAAAGCAGCAGTAAGGTAGGTGGGTTATGTGCAATACAAAATATGTAGCTGGCATTATAGTCCTTTAACCTTCCAGACCACATAGAAATATATAGTGCTTTTTGTGCTCTACACTGGCCAGGAATCCTGTTATGTACAATGTAACATCTTCACATATATATATTTCGGAATGAGCATTTCTTTATAAACATAAGTTTGCTAGATCATGTATACTGCTGTGACCAGTGTGTCTGTTATAGCTGTGGTCACCTTGAAGAGTCAGGTGTCACATAACACTGTCTTCCAGCTGCTGATCAGTAACAGTGGATTAAATGATTAAGCAATGTTTACGAAACATCCAATCACTGCAATGTAAAAAAAAAAAAAAAAAAAAGATTAAAAGATATATAAAATAATAGGTATAATGGAATTTCTTCTGGCCATTAAAGCTTTAGTCAATACATATAAGTTTAGCATAAAATATAACTATCTCAATCTTATACAAATAAGTTTTGGTATACTGTGTAAGGGTTCATGCAGACAGGACATTTTTACAGCTGCTTTTAAAGTGGTTATAAACCCATTACAACCACTTTAACCTACAGATATGCCTAGATTAAGGCTTACCTGGAGGTGCAATAAATATCTCCCAAACCTAAAAGGTTTAGGAGATATTTGCAGAAATAGCGCCGTAGACACTGAGCGTGCCATTTCTAACGGCAATCATGCCGCGTGCATGCGCGGGAGTGACGTCATCGCGGCTCCGGCCAGTCAAAGCGCCGGAGCCACGATACCCGGAAGTCTCTCCGGGAGAGATGGCGGTGTCGGAGGAGGCAAACAAGGATCACTGCAGGGGCTTCGATCTCAGGTAAGTAATTCATAATGAGCTAGTATGCTATGCATACTAGCTCATTATGCCTTTGTCTTGCAGGGTGAATTATTATAAAAAAAAAATTCCGAGAGGGTTTACTTCCTCTTTAAGGGTTTCTGATGTTTTTTTTTGTACTACCTCTGAACTCTGCTCCATGCACACATAAACTTTCAAAGGAGTTTGGAGGCATAAGCGTTAAGGGGCAATAAAAAAAGACAAAACAAAAAAAAAAACGATTGTCATTGTGTCAATACTCTCAAAAATACAGCAGAGACTAAAGCCCCATACACCCTATAATATTTTCTGCAGATTTTTGTCTTCAGATTTACCAAAACCATATAATATGAGGTCAAACCTTAATGCCATGTACACACGATCGGTTTTACCGATGAAAACAGTCCGATGGACTTTTCTCATCGGACAAGCAGATCGTGTATGGGCCCCATCGGTCTTTTTTCCATCGGTGAGAAAAACTAGAACATGTTTTAAATTTATCTGCTGGAAAAAAAAACGATAGCAAATTCCGATTGTCTGTGTGGAACTCCATCGGAGAAAAAAAACCCACGCATGCTCAGAATCAAGTTGACGCATGCTCAGAAGCATTGAACTTAATTTTTCTCGGCTCGTCTGAGTATTTTACGTCACGGTGTTTTGGACGGTCGGATTTTTGACTGATGGCGTGTAGGCAAGACTGATGGAAGTCAGCTTCATCGGAATTCCGATGGAAAAATCCATCAGATTCGAATCCCTAGGAAATGCGATCGTGTGTATAGGGCTTTAGAGTTTCAAATTGTATGCAAGCAGGCAGGCCCTTGCACTACATGGTATTGGTAAATCTGAAGACAAAAATCTGCAGAAGATCTAATAGTGTGTATGGGGTCTTAACCTCCTTAGCGGTAATCCCGAGTCTGGCTCGGGGTGAGTTTTCAATGCTAAGAGCGGTAACCCCGAGCCAGACTCGGGCTGCATCGCAGTATCCAGGGAATGTAACTTACCTTGTTCCCTGGATCCTGCGATGTCCTCCTGCAGTGTGTGCGAGCCGTGTCTCGCTCGATCCTCACTGCCGAGTGCCGAGCTCCGTTCCCTGCGACGTTGCGACGCACGGGGACGGAGTTCGGCGCTAAATTCAAAAAAGTAAACACATAGTATACATACAGTATACTGTAATCTTACAGATTACAGTACTGTATGTAATAATTACACACCCCCTTTGTCCCTAGTGGTCTGCCCAGTGTCCTGCATGCACTTTTATATAATAAAAACTTTTCTTTCTGCCTGGAAACTGAAGATTGTCCATAGCAACCAAAAAGTGTCCCTTTATGTCAAAAGTGGTTTTAGACCAGCTAAAAAACAGCGATAATAAATTGCAATCACTCGCAGAATTGAGCGATAGCGATTTGTGGGGAAATTCATCATCAAACAAAAAATCTAATGACAGCGACAATTCTGCAACTGAGCAAATTTCAGTGTTTTTGATTTGATTACATTATTGAATAATTTTTATTATAATTACTATTTGTTATAATTATTTATAGTTATTTATTATATTATAATTTATGATTTTGTGTTTCAAACTTTATCATACCCGGGATGTCTACTAGACTCTTGTTTGGTCAGGTTTAAGTAAGTAATTACTAAGAATCGCAGGCCTACAATACATAACACCAAATTTCCATGCAAAATAATTGTACCGCTTTTGGTACATAATTCCAGACAGAATCATACCGCCAGGGAGGTTAACCTCTTTAGATCCGGGCCATAGACTATTGACGGCCTCAATGTGGATCTAAAAATCCGGGAGGACGTCAATAGACGTCCTCGGCTATTTCGGCCACTGGGGGGCGCGTGAGCGCCGCCAGCGGCACGCGCGCGCCCGGCGCATCACTGAGATGCCGATGCGCGTGCCTGGCGGCCGCGATGTCCGCCAGGTACCCGCGATCGGCATGTACACAGAGCAGGGACGTGGATCTCTGTGTGTAAACACAGAGATCCACGTCCTGTCAGGGAGAGAAGACCGATGCTGTGTCCCTTGTACATAGGGACACAGCACGGTCACCTCCCCCAGTCAGTCCCCTCCCCCCACACAGTAGTAATCACTCCCAGGGCACACATTTAACCCCTTCCTCGCCCCCTAGTGTCAACCCCTTCCCTGCCAGTGTCATTTTTACAGTAACCAGTGCATTTTTATAGCACTGATCGCTGTATCAATGACAATGGTCCCAAAATGGTGTCAAAAGTGTCCGATGTGTCCGCCATAATGTCGCAGTCACAATAAAAATCGCTGATCGCCGCCATTACTAGTAAAAAAAAAATTATTAATAAAAATGCAATAAAACTATGCCCTATTTTGTAGACGCTATAACTTTTGCGCAAACCAATCAACAAATGCTTATTGTGATTTTTTTTTACAAAAATATGTAGAAGAATACGTATCGGACTAAACTAAGGAAAAAAATATATATATATTTTTTAAATTGGATATTTATTATAGCAAAAAATAAAAAATATTGTGTTTTTTTCAAAATCGTCGCTATTTTTTTGTTTATAGCGCAAAAAATTAAAACCGCAGAGGTGATCAAATACCACCAAAAGAAAGCTCTATTTGTGGGAAAAAAAGGACGTCAATTTTGTTTGGGAGTCACGTCGCACGACCGCGCAATTGTCATTCAAATCGTGACCGCTGAAAATTGGCCTGGGCAGGAAGGGGGTTTAAGTGCCCAGTAAGCAAGTAGTTAAAGAGGAAGTACACCCTGTTGGGTTTTTCTTCCTGAATTCTTCTTTGCAAAGTAAAGGCATAATGTGCTAGTATGCATCGCATACTAGCACATTATGTGACATTTACCTACAAACGAAGCACGCGACGTCCCTGCTGCAGGCTGCATCCATCTTTGCCTGTCTTCCTTCCGGGGCCGCGGACACGGCTGTGTGACTGGCCGGAGCCGCATGACGTCACTCCCGCCCATGCGCACAGTGCCGCTGGTCACGGCACACACTCCTGAAGAAGCGGCATGGTAAACAGTGAATATCTCCTAAACGGTGCACGTTTAGAAGATAGTTACAGTACCTTAAGGAAAGCCTTATTCTAGGCTTACTTATAGGTACAAATGTTACAGGGAGGTTTACAACCTCTTTAAATAGCAATGTAGATAGAAAATGTAGATAGAGTATGCTTTTATTTAAAAGTAGTGGGATAATGCAGAATAGGAATTAGCTATCATCACTTTCTGAAACGAATACACCTGGGACAGAGCATTGTACTGTTATTTGCAAGCATATGTGTGTGTCAATCTATCTCTTTTGTATGCTATTTTCCAGAGTCACGGTATGACTGATGCTTCACTAATTATTGAACGGTAAACATTACAATGAAACTTTCCAATAATTTAGTTATACTAAGTGCTAGGTGTACAGAAAAAAAGAACCCTGAATGTAAACCTTTAGTATAGAAAAATATTTGGGCTCCCACAATGATCTATTTTTAATAATGTTATTTAGGCTGACCTTCTGGCATAAGTATGTCACAGACCTAGAACACATATGCCTATGTAGCAGGGTGTTTCCCCTTTAATTAGGAGAAAGAACTACGGTTCCCAGAGCTCCACTGTTCACTGGATGTTTTGGGTTATGCCCCAGAGACTCATGGGGGAAGTGATATAAGGAAGGGGCGAGGCCTGACTCGCTCTCTTTGGACACGGGACGGCTGAGACGGACGACCTGTGCGGAGCTGTGCTGTGTGAGGGCCTGAAGCCTGGGGACTTCTTACAGCGAACCAAAGAGCCTTCCACCCTTTGCGAGCCTGGGTGGCATCCAACATCTCCTGCCTGTAGCCTGGATTGGATCGGAGACCCAATGGCAGCAACCGCTGTGTGCGAGTGACGACACAGCCGGTGGAAGTCCCGGACGGGTCGCGTCCGGAGGGTGAGCTGAGCGAAAGCTCATCCAATAACCTGTTTATAGTACTGTGCCTATAGACTGCCGAGGCCTACCACCTCACTTTAAGACTCTCACTGGAGATCCGCAGCAGGACTGATCCAGAGGATCTCTAGTGAAGTACGGTCAGTTGTTCAGATTCTCCCTGTTGGATTACAAAGTGTTTATTATTCTTATGTGCACCACCTCTACAGCAAGCCGGTGAAGAATCCATTATTCTTACAGGACTAAGTTTTAGAGTAAGGGATCAGGCCTGATCCGTTAGGTATACATTTAGCTGTTGTACCATAGGGTACCTAGTTAACGGTCGCCCCACGTGGCGTTCCTTTACCCCCCCTTTATTCTTATGGTGTAATGTGACTGTCATTGCAGGGCTCTGCATACAAGTTAAAAATCATATTGTCATTGCTGTGTGTTTTCTTTGCATAACAAGAAGTAAAATCCGTTATCCCTTTATTACTGTTCTATGTTTGAATCTCTCTCTTAAAGTATAAGGATATATGTGTGTATCCTTTAGACTAGCTGTGCCAGAGTGGGTAGAGCCGATTGCCGGTGGGTTGGAGAGCTGTACTCAGGGCCCAAATCAAACCTTGCGGCCCGCTTAAGCTGAGGGTATCGCTACACGTGGGGGCTCGTACATCCGGGATTACTGAGACAGCGGTGAAACCGCCAGAAGCTACCGGCATGGACCCGATAGAGGTGGGACAGTGGTACAAGAGATGGGGCGTAGACCCAGCCAGGACGGCAGTTATAGAACTCCCGGGGATATGGAAGACACAAGCAATGATACAACTCATAGTGTCCCTATCACCGATTCACAAACCATGGGTGATAGATGTGAAAACTAGTGGTGGACTTTCACATGTCTTACTGGAATGGCAGGCAGAAATTCCTGAACAGTTTAGAGGCAACAGCATACAAGATGAGGACGATCAGGTCTATCATTTGCTGCATGCGCTGCCGTGCACAAGAGACAGCCCTCAGACAAAAATAACACTGTCACCGCAGCCATCTTCCCCGTCATCCCCACAGAAGGACACAAAGAGTCCCAGGACAAGCCCAGGCACCCTTAGTGCAGAATTATGCGCTGTTCTGGGGGAGATTGTAGCTCAGTGCAAGAAAGAGCCCACAGATTACCCGATGTCGGGGTACAGGAAACTCCGGATGTTTTCAGGGAGGAAACCAGTACCTTTGGAAGAAGAGGGATTTGAGGAGTGGCTAGACAGCGCAACTCAGGCACTAGAGGAATGGGAAGTTCCGGACCGCAGAAAGAAACAGAGGGTTGTGGAAAGTTTGAAAGGGCCTGCTCTAGAGGCCGTACGCAACCTGAAGATGAGCAAGGCAGATTGTACTGCACAAGAGTGCCTCGATGTGTTACAGAATGTGTTTGGTGGGACAGAGAAAGTCACAGAGCTTGCTTATCAGCTGGAGCATTGCTACCAGAAGGAAGGTGAGAAACTATCAGACTATATGGGACGCCTGGACAAAATACTGCATAGGATGATCCTAAAGAAGGGGATCAGCCCAGAGAAAGTAGATGAGGCCCGTGCTCAACAGGTAGTGAGGGGAGCTCAACCCATGGATCCAATTGCATGGACACTGCGTGCCCGGCAGGATGGGAGGAATCTGGAGTACCCTGACCTCATCCGAATGATTAGAAAGGAAGAGGCTATATTGGAAGAAAAAAAAAAGAACGCCTGATAGAGCCCGTCAAACAGCCGGTAGCAATAGTTACACCGGCCATGACTCCCGATAGGGGAGCGGAGGTGGACACTTTGAAGTTGCAGATGTCCCAGATGATGGAGATGATGACTGCTATAATGACGAAAGGTCAAGGTGGAGCAGAGAAACCAAGCCCCAGAAAGGAGTTGTTCCCAGATACGTCAATACCGAGTCCCACTCGGGACCGAGAAGAGATGTTATGCTACAACTGCGGAGGCAGTGGCCACTTTGCCAGTAGGTGTTCCAGTCCTAAGAAGAAGAAAATGGATAATCGCCAGCCGGCGGGAAACGCCAGAGGGCCCCGGTGAGGGAGTCAATCGGGTGCCCATCTCTTTCAGTGAGCTCCAAACTGAATAGAAGGAAGAGGAAGAGAGAAAACACGACCCCTGAGAAGGAATTTAGGGTCTCTCAACCAAGATACACACCAGAGAGAGGGGACAAGACCCCTCAGAAGAAATTTAGCACTCCCAAGAAGGAATGCCTACAACCAAGAGACAATAACATCCCTCAGCGGGTTTGTAACCCCATTAGGGTGGCGAGGGTCAATGCATACCAGGCTCAGGGGAGAACAAAGTCAAAAACCAACTGGATGAAGACAAGTTCTCAGAAGAGAGTGACCTCAACCCGGCCGTACCCAGAAGAATTGGTCGGCCCGTCCCCCACGGTATCTATCCAGGTGGAAGGAGTATATACAAAGGCCCTTCTGGATACTGGAGCTCAAGTGACTTTATTGTATAGAGACTTCTATGATAGGCACTTAAGCCATTTGCCTATACGGAAGATAGAAGAGCTGGAGATATGGGGCCTGGGAACGCAGAGTTTCCCTTATGATGGTTATCTACCCATAAAGCTGACATTCGACCCCTCTGTGGCTGGGAAGACAGAAGTATTCGACACCCTGGCGGTTGTGTGTCCTAGACCACCCGGGGCCAACCAGATGTCCCTCATCATAGGCACCAATACGGATCTAGTGAGAAGACTTCTGACCCCCCTGGTGAAGATGAGGAGCCATCAAGATCCAAACATCCATCCCATGCTGAAGACAGCCTACCAACGGTTAGTGTTGGAGCAGAAGACCCCAGGAGAGGGGATAGGGAAGGTGTGGAGACTGGGGAGAGAAGGAGTGGTGCTGCAGCCCGGACAGGTGGCTTGCCTCAAGGCCACTGTGAAGCTCACCTGGGAGCAGCCTGGCCCCTTTGTCATGCTGGAATCTGACCCAAGGGAAGATCACTCAGGCCTGGAAGTGATACCGGAAGTGATTCCAATCAAGGCCTTGAAGAAAGCCAGGGGAAGAGTCCCGGTGAGTGTAAGAAACTCTACAGGAAGGGCCATAGAGATACCTGCCCGGATGTTGCTGGGACAGGTGAGTCCTGCTGTCCCAGTCAGCTGGTCAGAAGTGAAGCAAGCGGGTGAAGAAGGAGATGTTTGGGAAAAACTTTCCATTGAGAACCCGAACTTACCTGGGGCCTGGAAGGAGAGAGCCAAGGCCCAGCTGACTAGATGGGAGAAGATTTTCTCAAAAGATGAATTCGATGTGGGGCGTGCGAGGAGTGCTACCCACCGCATCCGCCTGCAAGAAGACAAACCATTCAGGGAGAGAGTCAGGCGGGTTCCGCTGGCAGATCTGGAGGATCTGAGAGAACAGCTTGCAGAACTGAAAAATACTGGGGTGATTCGAGAGTCCCGAAGCCCTTATGCCTCTCCAATAGTGGTGGTCAGGAAGAAGAATGGGTCGCTGAGGCTCTGCATTGACTACAGAACTCTCAACAGGAGGACCACCCCTGATCAGTACACCACGCCAAGGATAGAGGACGCCTTACAGAGTTTGTCTGGAGCTAAGTGGTTCAGCGTGATGGACCTCAAGAGCGGGTACTATCAAATTCCCATGCACCCAGAGGATAGGGAAAAGACCGCTTTCATAACTCCTGTGGGATTCTTTGAGTTTAACAGAATGCCCCAGGGCCTATCTGGAGCCCCAGCTACTTTCCAACGACTCATGGAGAAGACTGTCGGAGACATGAACCTCATAGAAGTCCTAGTGTACCTGGACAATGTCATTGTTTTCGGGAGAACTCTGGAGGAACATGAGGCCCGATTGGAGAAAGTGTTGAGGAGACTTAGTGAAGAGGGGTTGAAGCTTTCCCCCGAGAAGTGTCGGTTCTACCAGTCTTCGGTGAATTATCTGGGACACGTAGTGTCTGAAAAAGGGGTGGCGACTGATCCTGAGAAGTTGGAGGCGGTTACCTCCTGGCCAAGACCCACAACAGTCACCGAACTTAGATCTTTCCTGGGGTTCTGCTCCTATTATAGGAGGTTTGTGGATGGGTTTGCCCGTATTGCCAAGCCTTTAAATGAACTGCTCCGGACTGAAGGGGAAGAGGATGGCTTGGGCCCTAGAAGACCCGGGGAGTCGGTTCAAGATCAGTGGACCCCCAGGTGTGAAGAGGCCTTCAGAACCTTGAAGAGGAGCCTCACCACAGCCCCAGTATTGGCCTATGCTGATCCCACCAGACCCTACGAGTTACATGTTGATGCTAGTCATGAAGGCCTAGGGGGAGTGCTCTATCAGGAGCATGAAGAGCAAATGCGACCAGTGGCTTATGTGAGTCGAAGTCTGACCCCCTCGGAGAAAAACTACCCCACCCATAAGTTGGAGTTCTTGGCCCTCAAATGGGCAGTTGTGGACAAACTAAGAGACTACCTTTATGGAGCAGAGTTTACAGTGAAAACAGATAACAACCCCCTGACCTACATGTTCACCACTGCCAAGTTGGATGCCACAGGACACAGGTGGCTAGCTGCATTATCTGGGTTCAACTTCAGTCTGAAGTACAGACCAGGGGCTGGAAATAGGGATGCAGATGCCCTGTCCCGAAGATCTCATGCCATGGCTGATGACTGGGAGGACTGGACTCAGGTAGCACCGGACGGGGTGCGGGCCCTTTGTCAAGGAGCTGAATTCCAAGCCCGAGGAGGCTCCAGAGCAGAGGAAATAGGAGTTACCACAGTGGGAGTTCCAAAACACTACTGTGGGGTGACTCAACTTTAAGAGGAAGGCTTGTCGAAGCTGTCTAAGAAGGAACTGAGGTGCGACCAATTGGAAGACCCCATAGGGAGATTGGTCTTTGAAGCATTGGAAAACGAGAGTCCAGAGAAACTTTGACATCACCCCTCCAAGGAGGCTCGTCTGCTATGGAGGGAGCTAGACAAGCTATAGGTCCATCAGGGAGTGGTCTACCGAAGGGGCCCCTCTGATGACTCAGAGGATAAATGGCAGTTGTTTCTCCCAGAGAAGCACCGAGAGACTGTGCTGGTTGCCTTACATGACCAGCATGGTCACCTGGGAGCTGAAAGAGCCTTCCAACTTGTCAGAAGCCGGTTCTATTGGCCCTGTATGAGGGCTGAAGTGGAGGAATATTGCCACTCCTGTGCACGATGCATCCAGAGGAAGACTCTACCCCATCAAGCTGCCCCAATGGGCCACCTACAGAGTCAAGGCCCAATGGATCTGGTATGCATTGACTTTCTCTGCCTCGAACCCGATTTGAGTGGATTGGGAAATGTTCTGGTGGTAACCGATCATTTCACCCGTTATGCACAGGCGTTCCCCACCAGAGACCAGAAGGCTTCCACTGTAGCTAAGGTGCTTCTAGAAAAATACTTCGTCCACTATGGATTACCACAGAGAATCCACTCCGACCAAGGAAGGGATTTTGAGAGTCGCCTGATCCGGAACCTACTGGACTCCCTGGGAGTGGAAAAGACCAGGACTACCCCTTATCATCCACAAGGAGATGCCCAGCTTGAGAGGTTTAATCGGACTTTGTTAAACATGCTGGGGACTCTGGAGACAGAGAAGAAGCAGCATTGGAGTCAACACATATCCACTTTGGTGCATGCCTACAATTGCACCACCAGTGATGTGACGGGTTACTCTCCCTACCGCCTCATGTTTGGGAGAGAAGCAAGATTGCCAGTGGATCTGGCCTTTGGCATTTCCCTAGACTATACCTCTGCTACCTCCCACAAAGGATATGTGGACCGACTTAGGTATAAACTGAAAGCGGCCTATGAACAAGCCCAAGCGGCCTCAGACCGGAGAGGGGTCAGAAATAAAAGGAACTTTGACCTGAAGGTTCGAGTGCAAGACCTGCAGCCTGGAGACCGTGTGCTGCTACACAACCTAGGGATCCCAGGGAAGCATAAACTTGCTGATAGATGGAGGTCCGAGCCTTATGTCATTTGTAGAAAACTTCCTGGACTACCGGTGTATAAGTTAAAGCCAGAGGGGAGAGTGGGACCCTTGAAAACCTGGCACAGAAATCACTTACTCCCACTTAAAGAGGCAGTCAGGATACCTTCAGTGAAGAACCTGCCGGAATCTGTTTCCATCTTGGATACCCCCAGACCCAACACTCGGTCTCAGACCCTCCGAGCTAGGGATGGACAGGCTTCCCAACCAAGTGAAGATGGGAGGGGAGAACTTGAGTGGCTATGGCCCTCCTCAACTCCAGGGAGTTCCGCCATAGACCTTCCACCCACTGAAGATACACAGGATGGGACCCTGAACCCAGAGGCTACAGAGTTCATTCCATCCAGTGATGTGCCTGAATGCTGGGAAGATATTCCGGGCCTTTACTCAGAAGCAGAGGAGGAAGAGGTCCCAGAATCAGTGATGATGTCAGAAAGTGTTCCTGACGCAGAGCCTGTGGTACCTGAGCCTGAAGTCCCAAGGGAGCAAAGAACTTACAGAGTCGTGAGGCCTCCCAGGAGATTAACCTACCCTCAATTGGGAAAAAGCTCAGAGGACTCTGTTGCCACTGCCAGAAGAAGTACTGAGTGCTCAGATCCTTCCACTGTTCATTTGGTGGAGGGCAACCCCAGCTCACTCTCTGGCACAGTTAGACAGGCCACCCATGCTAGTGTGACCTGTGGTATAGGGAACCCCACCTCTGAGTTTTGGTGGAAATTCCCTGTACCAACATCATACTCCGCATTCAGTAAATTGGTTCAGAATTGTTGTTAAATTGTTTATCTTTGGGGACCAAAGAGTTTTAGTGGGGGGAGTGTGTAGCGGGGTGTTTCCCCTTTAATTAGGAGAAAGAACTATGGTTCCCAGAGCTCCACTGTTCACCGGATGTTTTGGGTTATGCCCCAGAGACTCATGGGGGAAGTGATATAAGGAAGGGGCGAGGCCTGACTCGCTCTCTTTGGACACGGGACGGCTGAGACGGACGACCTGTGCGGAGCTGTGCTGTGTGAGGGCCTGAAGCCTGGGGACTTCTTACAGCGAACCAAAGAGCCTTCCACCCTTTGCGAGCCTGGGTGGCATCCAACATCTCCTGCCTGTAGCCTGGATTGGATCGGAGACCCGATGGCAGCAACCGCTGTGTGCGAGTGACGACACAGCCGGTGGAAGTCCCGGACGGGTCGCGTCCGGAGGGTGAGCTGAGCGAAAGCTCATCCAATAACCTGTTTATAGTACTGTGCCTATAGACTGCCGAGGCCTACCACCTCACTTTAAGACTCTCACTGGAGATCCGCAGCAGGACTGATCCAGAGGATCTCTAGTGAAGTACGGTCAGTTGTTCAGATTCTCCCTGTTGGATTACAAAGTGTTTATTATTCTTATGTGCACCACCTCTACAGCAAGCCGGTGAAGAATCCATTATTCTTACAGGACTAAGTTTTAGAGTAAGGGATCAGGCCTGATCCGTTAGGTATACATTTAGCTGTTGTACCATAGGGTACCTAGTTAACGGTCGCCCCACGTGGCGTTCCTTTACCCCCCCCTTTATTCTTATGGTGTAATGTGACTGTCATTGCAGGGCTCTGCATACAAGTTAAAAATCATATTGTCATTGCTGTGTGTTTTCTTTGCATAACAAGAAGTAAAATCCGTTATCCCTTTATTACTGTTCTATGTTTGAATCTCTCTCTTAAAGTATAAGGATATATGTGTGTATCCTTTAGACTAGCTGTGCCAGAGTGGGTAGAGCCGATTGCCGGTGGGTTGGAGAGCTGTACTCAGGGCCCTAATCAAACCTTGCGGCCCGCTTAAGCTGAGGGTATCGCTACACGTATTTGGAAAGTCAGAGTAAGGTCAGAGGTCCTTATCTATCTCCATTAGTGACTGAACACTTTTAGGCTAAGAAGGTGAGCAGAAAAGTCAGGCTTCTTTTTCTGTGACTTACTAAATTGTGAATCCAGGATCAGGATAGCAGCCCCAGAACTTTTTATTTGTTCAGATAACTGTACTTTTAAATCTTTAGCTTTTTCCGAGATATTGCCATTGGATCTGTTGGTATATCCACTGCCTCTTCTTCTAAAGCCTTCCAGCTGAGCTTTTTCATATCTGTGCATGTGCACCACAATTCTTCATTCATTCCTCTGGACAGCTTTCTTTTATTTTTTTATTTAGAGGATTGCAGCAGATAACAAGAAAAATATTGACTACATACATGAGTCTAACATATATTCCAGTTCACTGCAAAAGTACATTTACAAAAGTATAAAAATATCCACAGAGGTGTACAGTATGACATACAAAATCCACATTGAACAACCAGAATATGTGTGCAGAGATGTCAAAAGTCCATCTAAATAAAGAGAAAGGACTTGGTACAATGGGTATAGAAAGACCCCTTGGATTCCGAGAGTGGTTGCAGGAAAAGAACCTATGGCCAGAGAACCTCAGAGCATAGTAAACACGAGTGTACAAAAGTAAAACATACCCAAGCCTGCCTGGATCCCTGCACATCCAACAAATTGTTCAATATATTATAGAAAGAGGTTAGTACAGAAAAGAGAAAGCAAAAAAAAAAAAAGGGGGGGGGGGAACCTGTGGAAAGCTTTTCAATGTAGGGACACAATATAGATGACTTTCCACAGGAATAATTTGCATGCATGCTGGGGAAAAAAAACAGAATCCAGTCAGGAGACATTTGGAGAATAGGTTGGGTGGAGCTCTGTGGGCCTCACAAGAAAAATCTCAGAAGAAAATGGACATGTATGTATTTGGAAGGTTTGTTGGGGGTTGGGGAAGTTGTCCCTAATAAAGAATAACTGTACTACAAGTACAATTGTCACCTTGCCAATTTAGGACAAAGTGGCAGTGTCTTTGCAAAGTGGTCACCCAACCCACTGATACTCACCGTACAGAGTTGCCCTGCTGCTCCTTCCTCTGTCGCAGCTGATGACAGGACCTGGTGCTTTCAGGTATAGAGGAGCGTGTGACATTCTCCCATGTGGTATTGCTCAGGCATAGCAGCCAATTGCTAGGCCCAAGGCCTGTCACTCAACAAAGGCAGTGACTTCATCACTCCCCTATTGTGTTTAACACCAGTTGACACTAGCAAATTTAGTGCTGGCTGCGACAAAGGCATGGGTTGTTGTGATTGAGAGCTGGCTAGGTGAGTAACAGTGGTTCAGAGAGTTTTTTTTTAAGTAAGGTTCGTGTGTAACTCTGTGCATAAAGTTGAACTAAGCAGGTACATTTATATACAATCCTTGTAATGGCCACTACAAACTGGACAGTAACTCATCATTATGAAAGACCACTGAAGAAAGAGGTCTATATGTGTTTATGGTGAATCACACCTACAGATTCTTCACTGGAAAGTCAGTCAGTCCTCCACCATAGGTTCCCAGTAGCTCATACCATTTACTCTAGAATTGCAAAGAATAATCCAAGTTGATTAAAGAAAAAAAATGTCCACTGTTTGCAAATCAAACTATTTATTTAAACCCTGACAGAAAAAATTAAGTACTGTCCGAAAAAAGAGATTCAAAGAACACCACCATAGAATGGCATATGATGTCACAGATGTGCATTTAGTCCATTTGAGATTTTTCAGTGGTATGAACTGTTGCACTTAGTCAGGGCTGGTGCAAGGATCTTTGACATCCTAGGCGAAACCTAATTTTGCCGCCCCCCCCCCCCGGCTGCGCCCCTGACTTCACTTTACCCTGCCCTTGCAACACATGTGACCTATCTGACCCCTACACTGACCCCCTGACACATACACTGACCCCCTGTCCCCTACACTAACCCACCTGACAATTACACTGACCTGACACATACACTGACCCCCCCTTACCTGAAAAATACACTGACCCCCCCCCTTACATGAAACATACATTGACCCCCCCTTACCTGAAACATACATTGACCCCCCCTTACCTGACACATACACTGACCCCCCTTACCTGACACATACACTGACCCCCCTTACCTGACACATACACAAGCCCCCTTTTACCTGACACATACACTGACACCCCCTTACCTGACACATACACTGACCCCCCTTACATGAAACATACACTGACCCCCCTTGCATGAAACATACACTGACCCCCCTTACATGAAACATACACTGACCCCCCTTACATGAAACATACAGTGACCCCCCTTACATGAAACATACACTGACCCCCCCTTACATGAAACATACACTTACCCCCCTTACATGAAACATACACTGACCCCCCTTACCTGACACATAGAGTGACCCCCCTTACATGAAACATACACTGACCCCCCTTACATGAAACATACAGTGACCCCCCTTACATGAAACATATAGTGACCCCCCTTACCTGACACATACAGTGACCCCCCTTACATGAAACATACAGTGACCCCCCTGACTCCTACTTCCTGCACTACTCAAACACACACCCCCCTCCCCCTCCCCCTTACACAGCATGTAGATCGATCTGTCCTCCTCCTTACCTCTGCTCTTTGGTGCTTCGTCAACCATCATCAGGGCTCTGCTCAGGGGCCAGGCCAGAGCCATCCATCCGCTCCACAGAGTCCCCGCCAGGGCCAGGCCAGCGCCGCCAATGCCATCCACCCGCTCCATGGAGTCCTCGCTGGGCGGGAGGTCAGTCAGCTACTCCTCTCAATGCTCCCTTCTTCGTCAAAACCCTGCCCCTCCGCTGCACACAAAAGACACACAGCGCCGCACCAGAGGGACAGGCTGGAGCAAAGAAGTCCCGGAGCGGCGCTGTGTGATTATACCTGTCTGAGGACTGAGGAGATGTGACAGCGCAGCGGGGCTCTCTGCGCTACACATGGGGGGATTGGTGGCGCCGTGGCGGCACACTGAATGGGGCCATCGATCAGGAGAGGAGAGCCTAGCTCACAGAGGCTGTGGTTGTGCCCTAGGTGGTAGTGCGCCCCTAGGCGGCTGCCTACTTCGCCTAGTGGTAGCGCCGGCCCTGCACTTAGTCCAAACTAGTTACTGTCCTCCTCCGCCATCTTTACATACAAAAATTAAGCCCTGTCCCATTTTCAAATGAATTTCAATCTAATTGTTCTCAATAAAATGATTGACATTGAAATTCAGACTTAGATCAGCCAGTATCAAAGGGTTCAGTTTGTGCAACATATTGCACAAACATATGTATAGCCTCAAACTGGGTTTCACACTGCACATTTTGTCACTGTATTTGATAAGATACGATAAAGTCTGAAAATTGCAAATCTTGAAAATTCGTTCTGGGCATTTTCTAAGGCTAATACGCAATAGGGAGAGGACCCCCCCCCATTTTGTGGAACCTCAACTTTGGAAAAACAACAATCCTTTAAATTACATATTTGGGAGATGCCTTAAGGCTGTATGTTTTTACAGAACAATACAGTTCTCATGGACAACATCAGTAACACTGTGTTCTGGCATCACATATTTTCCATGCGTAACAGATTGTTTTTGTTTTTATATTATTGCTTGGCTTAAATGCACCCAATCAGATTTATTATGGACTGAACGGAGGGCCTTTTTATGTTGTTTTGGATGCAACACCTGGCTTTTTTCCCAGTGGTAATAGGCCTAAATTGACCAGTGGAAGTAGCAGCCATAACAATCTAAACGCTATAGGAAAGTTTACCCTTACAAAAAAATAAAACTTGGCTTAATACAAATAGGCCAGGGGCACAACAGTTTAGCAAAAATGCTTCAAACCCACAACCCTACTTTCCTTGAACCCTCTTGCATCCCTGTATCCCCAATTATCCCCCAAAAATTCTAAATATGAGTAAGTGAGTGAGTGATAACTTGTATAGCGCTACAAATGCGAACTAAATCGCCTCAAGGCACTTTAAATATAAATGTCAAGTATTATTAAACCTCACATGGAGTTTCTACCTAAGGGTGTCTTTTTTGACTTGTAGGGTACCCCTGGATCCACGTTGACATGTGCACTCCTGGCCAGCACTGAAAATACACAGGTTGTTTGGTGCCAGGCTTGGGGTAGACATGTGCAGTAGCGGCAGCACTCTGGTGCTGTGTTTGGCCAACACATGGGCAATACGAGCTGCTACTGTTCTGGTGCTGTGTTCAGTCGATATATGAACCATGTGGGCAGCACACAAGAAGTCATGGGACATGTAATCCCAAAGATTCAGATTCCTGATGTGCTTAGGGTGCGCAACCCAACCTGAAGTTCAGGGAAGTGATGAAAAGAATGACACAGAAACAGAAAAATAATAGCAAAAAGTGAGAATTTGGGATGCAAGAAAAGAAAATTACATTATATACAGTAAGTGGATTTTAATTTAAAGGAGTTGTAAAGGCAGACTTTTTTTATCTTAATGCATTCTATGCATTAAGATAAAAAGCCTTCTGTGTGTAGCAGCTCCCCCAGCACCCCTTAATACTTACCTGAGCCCCATCTCTGTCCAGCTATGACCATGAGTCCCTCGGCTAGGGACTCTCCCTCCTGATTGACTGAGACACAGCAACGGCACCATTGGTTCCCACGGCTGTCAATTAAAGTCAGTTAGTCAATCAGGAGAGAGAGGGGGTGGGGCCAAATGGCAGCTCCATGTCTGAATGGGCACACAGAGCTGCAGCTGGACTCGGGTGCCCCAATAGCAAGCTGCTTGCTATGGGGGCACTTGACAGGAGGGAGGGTCTAGGAGCAGGGAAGAGGGAACTGAGAAGAGGAGGATCCAGGCTTCCCTGTGCAAAACCACTGCACAGAGGAGGTAAGTATAACATGTTTGTTATTATTATTTTCTTTTTTTTAAGGAGACTATACAATCACTTTAAAGAGCGGTATATCCCGGTGGCTTTAAAAGTACTTTCAAGTATGTGTTTTGTAAAAATTGGCCAGAATTAGGACAGTAAGTAACTACTTAAATAGGTGACAAAGAGAAACAGTTTTGCAGCGTGAGCCTTTTTCAATGCATATGCTGCCAACAGCTCTGTGGTATGCTGTCTCAGCCTGCAGCATATAATCTGTAGTAAAAGTACCAGTACCACATGCAGGGGGAACACATGACTATGCACCAAAGAGCTTGGTGGGAGCAGCATCTCAGTGAGACTAGTTAGGAGCAAAAAGAGGAAACACCCCCTCCTCTTTACTGCCAGTACCCCAACCAACTACCTCCTCTTTTTGCTCCTAACTAGTGTTGGAGTGATGACTGTACAGAGGAGCAAGGTTGGCCCGCTGGCTGTGAAGAGCAGAAGGGTTTGCGGTGCTGACGTGAGAAAGAGGAAGGGCATTTCACTCATCCCCAGTAAAATGTTAGATGGTCAACTGTTACCATCCAAAAGGGTGTCCAAAATGTGTCACATTTTGTGATGGTGGCTGGATCCCCCCCCCCCCACTGGAAGAACATTTGTACAATGGAAAACCTGTGGCCATAGGCTGCCCACCCTTCCACCACACAGGGGGAAAGGCAGGCAACAGCAAATATAGGAGAGAAGTTGTGCTGCAAGGTTAGTGGGAATGAGTTTTGGGTTTGAACCAAAGTAGAATTCTGTGTGAACGTTGCAAGTTCAGTTAATGGGCAAACTAAATGGGCTCTGTGCCTGCCAAGCTAAATTCTCAGCAGTATTACTACCACTGTTAAATGTGACAGCTTCCCACTCAGGACACGCTTTGAAACACATGCTTGCAGCCTTTTATGACTGTAGGAAGTGCATGTTGAGAGGCTGCAGCCGTAATCCCCTAAACACACTGCATTTTACTCCCCAAAGGACATAATAATCTGGATAGATTAATTCAACATGAGTCTAGGTTGTACAGATCAGTTCAACACATGTCTAGATATTTCTAAACATAAGAATGTTTTTTTGACAATAACATGCTATATAAAATATAACATGACATTGATAACTTCTCTACTTCCTTGCAGAGTATCAATTAATAGATTGATTAATTCATCTTATCTTGGACATTCTTTCAATGCAATAGGAAGCACTTCCTATGGTTGTAAATTAATAATTTGGCACCACATGTGCTGCCTAAATATTGCAAAGCTCTGATTAGTAAGTATGGGGAACATTTAGATTTTGGTTCAGGAGAACAGTGCCAATCTTTGATTTCTATTGTGCATGAGTACACAGGTTAGGCTTCAGTAGTGTGGTTATCCATACACAACCCACTACTTAGAAGATCGGGATGGATGATATATGATGTCTATATAGTATCTATAGATACTTTAATGGTTACAATCCAGGCAATCCAGTGTAGTAACACAGCACTACACTGCATTGCCTGAATTGTAACCAGTAAAATATTTGTGGATCATATATAGACTCTAGCTTTGGTGTATATCTGAATTAGGTATGAAAGGCTGACAGGAGCCCTATTGTTAGACCAACAACCCTTGTTGACTGAAATAGCTAGGGGGTCAAACAACGCTCCTGTGATTGTTGTGGGCCATTTCTACTGTGGGAAAATCTGTTAGACTGGGTTGTCCATGTCCATGAGGTAGTGAGGTAGGCTTTGCTTCATCAATGGCAGCCATTATTGCCCATGTCTGAATTGATTATTGATGTGTTTGACTTAAAGCTTCAATCATTAATGAAGAGGGATAGAGCATAATACTGGTGCACCAAAGCCCTTCTAGCTGAGAAAGTCCTAAGAGGGAATGAAAGAATGTCCTCCCAGGACCTCCTTCTCTCTAGCTGCCTTGTCACGTCCAGGACTTCTCCAGAACCACTCCCGTCCCCTGGCCCGCTTCTGTCAAATGTGCATTCTGGAAAAACAGCAGCCGACCGGCTCCCGATCAGCACTCTCAACCAATGGCTGAGAGTGCTGACTGGAATGGTCTGGCAGGGGGCCCGTCCCCCTGTCAGAACACAACAGGTCAGCAGGGGGGAAATTGCTGTACTTGGGTTGTTAGTATAGCGGCTCTGAACGGAGCTCTCAGTTTTTTTTTTCATTCAACCCGCTGGGTTGAATGAAAAAAAAAACTATTGGTGTGTACTAGGCTTTAGGCAATCCCTGAAAACTCATGTATTCATTGAAGCCTACCCTGCCTCCACCTAAAAAACTGTAGATCAAAGATTTACATCAGCTAATCCCCCACAGCTATTATCTTTGGTACCACCTCCCCCTCCCTTTAAATTGTAAGCTCCACCAGCAGGGCCCTGCCAATCCTTCTGTATTGAACTGTATTATGAACTGAACTGTGCTGTTTTCTTTTATATTGTAAAGTGCTGCACAAACTTTGGCGCTATATAAATCCAGTAAAATAATAATTTCTGACCAACAACAAATTAAATGTAGCAGTGTTCAGTTTTAGTGGATGTTACTTTTTTTTATTGGTCATTTGAGGAATCTAGAGTTATCTTGTTTTGTGTGCACTTTGCAGTCTTATCTCGTACAATGCTATCAAGAAGTGTGTTGTGGACTACAGAATCATCCCCCATGTAATGGAAGGGTAGCTGTTCTGTGTCCTAACACACTTTATGTTCTAGGGTGACAATGACACTCCATAGGTACATACAGTGGAGTGAGTGAGTTTTTGTCAACCTAGGGCAAGAGTTACCACATATACTCGAGTATAAGCCGACCCGAATATAAGCCGAGGCACCTAATTTTACCACAAAAAAATGGGAAAACGTATTGACTCGAGTATAAGCCTAGGGTGTCCATCTGCATGCCTCACTGTGGCTCACTTTGCCTCAATGTGTCCATGTGCATGCCTCATTGTGTCCATGCCTCACTGTGCCTTACTGTGCCCATGCCTCACTGTGCCCATGCCTCACTATGTCCATGCCTCACTGTGCCTATGCCTCACTGTCACTGTGCCCATGCCTCACTGTGTCCATGCCTCACTGTGTCCATGCCTCACTGTGCACCTGCCTCACTGTCACCGTGCCCATGCCTCACTGTGTCCATGCCTCACTGTGTCCATGCCTTCCTGTGCCCATGCCTCACTGTCACTGTGCCCATGTCTCACTGTCACTGTGTCCATGCCTCACTGTGTCAATGCCTCACTGTGCCCAATCTCCCTACCTGATCTCTGGCGCTGTGTGACTAGACTGACGTTTAACATTGGAGTCTATGGAAGGGGTGCCCGGTTTGAAAAATCGGTGCTCCCTGGACATAGGTCCCCCGGTCAACAAACCTTGCACACTTGTAGAGGAAGAGGGGGGCTACATGTGTGCCAAGTTTAGGGTCCAGGGGACCTACGGCTGGCCGGGATCAGGCGCACAAAGTTGAAGATGGACACAGACTCGAGTATAAGCCGAGAGGGACATTTTCAGCACAAAAAATGTGCTGAAAAACTCGGCTTATACTCAAGTATATACGGTATATTACAGGAAGGATAATCATGTGAAAATAAAGGAATAAGCTTAAAAAATAAAGCTAATACCACCACCACATCTAATGATTGTTAAACAATATCCATTAGCAATATATATTTGATAAGCTATTTACAATTATTTTTATTTTGTTTTCAGTTTTAGAATGCCCCTATTAAAAACTCATATCTCATACTGTAGGAAACATTCATAAGATAGGAAACTACTTATATCAGATCCATAATGTTTGCTAAAATTAATTATAATAGCAATAGTTAACAAAACGCTATTTTAGAGCATAAACGTATGTGTTGCCATTATTAAAAACTAGCTGTATTTTATGCCCTTCATATACTGAGGCTTCCAGTTCTCACGGCTTGTGGAATATGTCAGCTGTTCCAAGATTAGTACAGATGGATTTAAAAGTAGCCTTGCAGTGCTTGGAACTGAATTAAAACAATGTCTAAAGAAATCACAGGGAAAAAAAATCCAAAAGCACTACTGTAGTTTAAATTTTAATTCTATTTTTGCATGGGGGCCCCTCTGTGTAAGGTTCCACGCCCTTTACAAATTCAACTAAATATGATGGTTTGCCATGGAATCTTTATACAGTATCAGCACCTTAATACTTTATGCCAGAAAATAGCTCTACAGGTGAAATGTATATGTGGCAATAAAGCCTGACAAATACTTGGAGCTAGAAAGGGCAATTTCCCAGAGTTACTATAAAATGGTCACAAGCAAATATTGATTTCAATTTAACCTGAAATGCCCTTTAAACAAATCCCTATCCAACACAAGTATACATTTATGTGCAGCTTCTTATGGTGTTCTTCTGAGATAAAAAAAAAAAAAAATTCTACTGAAAAGCAAACTGTTTTATTTCTTCCTTTTTTTTTTATCTGCCCTCGTCATTGGGGGGTTCACATATGTCAGAGTGAGTATTTATAACAAAGAAACAATTACACAGCAGATTAAAAATCCCTTTTTTTTGGTGGAGTTTAATCTTAATGTTACAGCTTACTTCCTTCTAGATTTTAATACCTAAAATTTGCAGCTGAACTGTACATTCAAATAAATAAATAATCCCATCAAAGAAAGGCATGTGTTCTCAACTAAACTCAACTGAACTTTCAGATGAAATCTGTGAAATCTGTTCCATGTGCATGAAAATAAATGGTGTACAAAAGTCCTACAGTTAAGAAAGCAATTACAGCCTGTGCAGAAAAGTCTGTCCCTTACCAGCCTCCTGCATAGAAGGACACATCACCCAGGGCTCGAGTCCTGCGGGAACGCGTGGGAACGCGTGGGAACGGCGTCCCTGCACTTTTTTTACAGCAGGAACGCCGTTCCCTTTGCAGGACTAGAGCAGAGAATAGGAGGGAATGCAGTGGCGTACTAAGTGGGGGGCGGGCCGCCCCGGTTGCCACACACTGAGGGGGTGTCAGGCCGGCACTCCCCCTCCGACTGAAGCGGAGACTGCAGGCAGGTTTAGGTAGCGGGCGGGTTTAGACAGCGGAGCGGCAGGCGCCCCCCCCCCCCCGCGACTGAAGAGACAGCGAGGCTGAGCAGGCGGGTTCAGAGACAGCGGGCAGGATTAGGTAGCGGTGTGCAATTTCAGAACACACGCGGAGAGAGCCTGGGGTAGTGGCTTTGCGGGGTGCGAGCCGCACTGGAGTGACACCCGTCAGATCCCGCCCTTCTTTCCATGGTCGCGGCTCTGATCAGTCTCGGCACAGCCGAGCAGAGTGAAGCGGCCCGCCCCCCTCCTCCTGTATGTCTACACAGGGGGAGGGGACCCAACCAGTCCACTAGTGCTGTCTGTGCATGTCCCGATCATCTGAGGTACATTATGGTACTGAATGGGGGAAATCTGTACTTAATGGGGGGGATCTGTACTGAAGGGGGGATCTGTACTGAATGGGGGGGATCTGTACTGAAGGGGGGGAATTTTTACTGTGGGGGGATCTGCACTGAAGGGGGGAATCTGTACTGAATGGGGGGGGTCTGTACTGAAGGGGGGGAATCTGTACTGAAGGGGGGAATCTGTACTGTGGGGGGGGAATCTGTACTGAATGGGGGGGGGGGAATCTGTACTGAGGGGGTTCATTTACAATGGTATTCAGCAATGAGGGGGTTAATGTACTTCCACTGATGCATTGGTGACCAGTGGCAGTTTATTAACCCTTTGTGCTGCATTAGTGACACCAGTGTCAGTTTTTATTACCCCTATTTGGTGCAGCATGAAAGGGTTCATAAACACTGACACTGGTGTCACTAATGCAGCACAAAGGGGTTAATTACCTGCCACTGGTCACTAATGTATCAGTGGCCAGTGGTGTATTTTATACTACACCACCCATACACTCCGCACCCCTCTCATCTACATACCACCCATCCCCATCATTTTTTTGATGGGGGAGTGGATCTTGGGTGGGAGTTCCCACACTTTTTTCCCCAGGACTTGACCCCTGACATCACCTACTGATAGGTAAGAAAAGTGGAGACCATAGGGTTATCTTGTAGGTTGTCTTGTTGATTATCTTAAATTAAAAGCCAGGGGGGTAATCCAAAAAGTGTTTTGGGGATCCAAAAAAGTCCCTTCATCAGGGCTTGATAGAAACAATGTGAATGGTCCAGAAGTGAACACACCTTTAATGGTATTTCTTCCAGTGTGATTATAAGCATGGATCTTTCCAGCAGCTGGTTTGGCTACTTTATGGGTTATCCATCTGACTTTTAGTGGAATAAAGTCATATCTGGACCTTTTTGCAGTGGTTTGGCGCTTCAATTTACATTTTTTGTTTCATCCCTTACTGAGCCAGAGCTAGAGGTCACCAATCAGTGGGGAATATAACCTTTACTGATTGCAGAGGCATAGGTCTTACCTAACAGGGGCATGTTGCACCTCTTTCGAGAGAACATGAATTCCATACATAGAGTAAGGGTCCTTTATTGCAGCATGTTGGCAGGGAACAGACTTTTCTACACCAGCTGTGAGAAAACAAAATGTACAACTTTGCACTTAAAGTTCAACTGGGCTTTAAATAATGTTACTAGTTGGCTGACAACATGTTGTCCACTGACAATATACTCTAGCTGGGGTATGGTGCAATGGTTTGGTATTTTGTAGTATTTTTAAACACTTAGTTATTTATTACCAAAAAACAATAATACTACTAATAATAATTTTCTGAAATAAAAAGAATAATACATGTACTTGACTAGGAAGGATCAAGAAAGAAATCTAAAAATACAACTGCTCATTGAAAGAATCATACAGAACATCCTCTAAAAAAATTACCATCTTAGGAACATTCATGTGTTAAACCGGAGGTCCACCCTAAAAAAATTGCATAAAAAGGCTCCTAAAAATGTGAATTTTTTATTTATTTTTTACTTACCAGAAATGGCTTTTGCTAGGCAGATCGTCCTAATCTGCCACTTCCTAATCCGCAGTAGTCTTCATTCTTCTCCTCCTTGCGTGGTGTTCTGGGGAATGGGGCGCGCTGTCTTTTGGGACCTGTGTGTGTCCCAGAAGACAGCCGGCCATTCACAAAGCGCCGCGCAACTCACGCATGCGCAGTAGGAAATGGGCAGTGAAGCCGCAAGGCTCCACTGCCTGTTTGCCTTAGCACGAATAGCGGCGCCGGCACCCGATCCGATGGACGGATCGGCCTTGGGGGGCTGTCATTGCGGGCACCCTGGACAGGTAAGGGTGCTTATTAAAAGTCAGCAGCTACAGTGTTGTTTTCAGCTGGAACACCTTGTTAAAAGAACACTTAGCACTTCTGCACTCATGATTTCCCCAGAAAAAATTATGACATATATGTTTGGCATGACATCAGATACCTAAATGTATGTTTTTCAATGCCTACAATATATTTTATATGCAAACTTTGAGGCGCAATATCCCTCTTGTCTTGAACAATGTACTTTTCCTAGGAGTATTGCAGTTGTTGAAGGTTCCTATTTAACAGTTCCGTTGATATGCCAACTATTCCAGATTCTCCATGTTGTTTTAGCTTTATAATTGTCTCCTAACATAGGAGGATCTGTGAAACATCATATTTTGGCTTATATGACACAAGTCTTAAAATTACCTTTACACATAGGCAGTGACATTCTGGGGTTCATTTACTAAAGGCAAATAGACTGTACACTTTGCAAGCAGAGTTTTTCCAGAGCTTAGTAAAGTAGGTGAAACTTGACTTTACAAAGAATACCTAATCATATGCAAGAAAGAAAAAAAAGAAAAGAAAAAACGCATTTTATTGCTTGCACGTGTAGCGATACCCCCAGCTAAGGGGGGCGCTAGTATGATTTGTTTCGGGCCCTGTAACACTCACTGTCAACCCCCAGCAATTTGCTCCCACCTCCCCTGGCACAGTCAGTAGGGGATGATAGGATTGTGTAACCTGTGACTCTTGGCAGCACAATCCCACAAGAAAGAAACACAGCAGTATGGTATAGCTATCACTAACCGTTTCTTCTGCACAGTAAACGACACAAACAACTGGTATACTTAACCCTGGCACTTTACTGAGAATAATGGTTAAGCAGGTAAAACAGTATACATAAACATATGCAGAGCCCTGCAATGAAAGAGTATTTTAGCAAACAGACAGATATACAATCCTGTGACAAGAAACTAACGGACCCCGCTGCAGCTCTTCTCCCTCGTAGGCAAAATGGCGCCCAGCAATGTCTACACTGCTAAGTCAGGCCTGACTGTACTATGTAAAAGTTCTGCAGAGAAAGATCTTTGCTAACAAACGGTGGTGCACTTCTAGAACAATTTGTAATCCACAAGAATAAAGGGGGTTTGACATCATATACCAGGCTGCACATTATACACAGGTCTCTGCACATCATATACCAGGCTGCACATTATACACAGGGCTCTGCACATCATATACCAGGCTACACATTATACACAGGGCTCTGCACATCATTTACCAGGCTGTACATTATACACATTATTCAATGCACTGTCCCTCCGGCGTGCAACTGCAAATGCTAACTTTAGTTCTGAACAACAGTTACTGGGTCTAGAGATCCTGTATTATTCTCTGAGCAGGTGCTCTCTCACCCAACCGGACCAGTCCGTGTCCGTATCTTCCGTTGCTGTGTTTGATACACAGATTCCACGACACCTGGGTCTTCGGTCCTCTTGGTAGTAGCAGAACAGCAGCAGGATGAGACGTCCCTCAGGCTCCTCAGTGGATACAAAAGGCTCTTTGGAAAAATACAGGCCCAGGCTTCAGGCCCTGTATTCTCAGCAGACTCAGCACAGAGTTCCACTCGCTGGGGGCGGGCGGTGTCCAAAGAGACCGTCCTCCAGTCCGCCCCCTTGTTAAATACCCCGCCCCAGCAGTCCTTGCGCGGGGAAATGCAACCTGGGTATGGTAGTCTCTGGGTCTTAAAACAAACACCCGCTACACATGTGATTGGATGATGGAAGTCAGCAGAGATTTCCCTCATTTAGTATGGGAAGAGAATATATGGACAGCCGCACTCCAAAAAACCTTTTAGGTTGCCTTTTATTGGTAAAAAGATGTAAAAGCACTACAAATCACAGCAGACAGTGGGATATCAGCTAACGCGTTTCACACTAAGGTCTAGTGCTATGACTAAGCTATGACTAAGCACTAGACCTTAGTGCGAAACACGTTAGTTGATATCCCACTGTCTGCTGTGATTTGTAGTGCTTTTACATCTTTTTACCAATAAGATTTTTGGAGTGCGGCTGTCCATATATTATCTTCCCATTTTTGCTTTGTGCATTGCCAGCACCCGTGGTTTCTGAGAAGACATTGTTTGCCTATTGCATCCATCTGGAGCGGTAACCTTCCTTCCCTCATTTAGTATGCTTTGGAGCAACTGCAAGTGAAACGTACACAGTCTATTTGCCTTTAGTAAATCAATCCAATTGTTTTTTTATTTTATTTTATCTATCTAGCACATTTTCATTT
The DNA here is from genome assembly GCA_029206835.1 of Rana muscosa. Taxonomy (NCBI): domain Eukaryota; kingdom Metazoa; phylum Chordata; class Amphibia; order Anura; family Ranidae; genus Rana; species Rana muscosa. The sequence continues at coordinate 728,418,376 of CM055118.1, forward strand.
TCTGCTAAAATTTCTCCATCTTTGCCTTTCACAACATGGCATATAAGTGTAAGTTGAATCACTTTTTAAAGACACTGATGTTCTTGTAATCTTCCCAGGGATGCTTTCCTTAAAAGCCCAACTCCAAGCAAAACTCGTTTTTGTGTGTGAAATGCACTGTCAAGTTTATTTCTATCTCCTGGCTGGAACAACTTCTCCTTATCCTTGTCTGTTTAACGTGTGTCAGACAGAACGGAAACTCATCATAAATCTCCCCAACAGCACACAGACTTTAAAAATAACCTCCCAGGCTTTCAATTCCTGAGATCCATGCACTGCTGATCCAGTCCTTTTAGTGACTTGTGCCCTATTGACACTCTTATGAGCATTCTGAAATTCTTCATGCATGTTTTTGTCACTTCCCCATTATGACATGCAGGGCCATCCAAAGCGGTGCAATATTATGCAAACATGTTGCATAATATTCCACAATGGTGGAGTGCAGAGAAACACTGCATTCTGGTGTGAACAGCACACACAGAAAACTATTGTTTTCTGTATGTCATTGGAATTACCTGTTTTAACTATGAGAATTTGAAAAACATTGGTAGCTGTCACTTAGGGATCTAATTTTGTTACAGTACAGCTATTAGCCAAATACTTTTTCTTTTTTTTTACTTTTGGATAGAGTGGAGATGGATTAAAATGGTTGTAAACCCTCGTTTACAACTTTATGCTACAGGTAAGCCTGTATTAAGGCTTATGCCGCATACACACGACCGTTTTTAATGACGAGAAAAATTCCATTTCTTAAAATGGTCATTAACCACTTAAGCCTCGGACCATTTGGTAGCTAAAGGACCAGAGGTGAATTCAGAATTTTGCACTGCGCTGCTTTAACTGTAAATTGTGCGGACATGCAATGTTGTACCCAAACAAAATTTGCGTCCTTTTCTTCCCACAAATAGAGCTTTCTTTTAATGGTAATTGATTGCCTCTGCGATTTTTATTTTTTGCGATATAAACGGAAAAAGACCGAAAATTTTGAAAAAAAATGATATTTTCTACTTTTTGTTATAAGAAAAATCGAATAAACTCAAATGTCTTTAGTAAAAAAAATGTCAATAAGCGTATATTTATCGGTTTGCGCAAAAGTTATAGCGTTTACAAACTAGGGTACATTTTCTGGAATTTACACAGCTTTTAATTTATGACTGCCTATCTCATTTCTTGAGGTGCTAAAATGACAGGGCAGTACAAAACCCCCCCAAATGACCCCATTTTAGAAAGTAGACACCCCAAGGAAATTGCTGAGAGGCATGTTGAGCCCATTGAATATTTTTTTTTTGTCCCAAGTGATTGAATAATGACAAAAAAAAATAAAAATTACAAAAAGTTGTCACTAAATGATATATTGCTCACACATGCCATGGTTATATGTGGAATTGCACCCCAAAATACATTCTGCTGCTTCTCCTGAGTACGGGGATACCACATGTGTGGGACTTTTTAGGAGCCTAGCCACGTACGGGACCCCGGAAACCAAGCACCGCCTTCAGGATTTCTAAGGGCGCAAATTTTTGATTTCACTCCTCACTACCTATCACAGTTTTGAAGGCCATAAAATGCCAAAATAGCACAAAACCCCCCCAAATGACCCCATTTTAGAAAGTAGACACCCCAAGGAAATTGCTGAGAGGCCTGTTGAGCCCATTGAATATTTTTTTTTTTTTGTCCCAAGTGATTGAATAATGACAAAAAAAAAAAAAATTACAAAAAGTTGTCACTAAATGATATATTGCTCACACATGCCATGGTTATATGTGGAATTGCACCCCAAAATACATTCTGCTGCTTCTCCTGAGTACGGGGATACCACATGTGTGGGACTTTTTAGGAGCCTAGCCACGTACGGGACCCCGGAAACCAAGCACCGCCTCCAGGATTTCTAAGGGCGCAAATTTTTGATTTCACTCCTCACTACCTATCACAGTTTTGAAGGCCATAAAATGCCAAAATAGCACAAAACCCCCCCAAATGACCCCATTTTGGAAAGTAGACACCCCAAGCTGTTTGCTGAGAGGCATGGTGAGTATTTTACAGCTCTCATTTGTTTTTGAAAATTAAGAAAGAACATTTATTTTTTTTACTTTTTTTTTTTCAATTTTCAAAACTTTGTGACAAAAAGCGAGATCTGCAAAATACTCACAATACCTCTCAGCAAATAGCTTGGGGTGTCTACTTTCCAAAATGGGGTCATTTGGGGGGGTTTTGTGCCATCTGGGCATTCCATGGCCTCCGAAACTGTGATAGGCAGTGAGAAGTGAAATCAAAAATTGACACCCTTAGAAAGCCTGAAGGCGGTGCTTGGTTTTTGGGGTCCCGTACGCGGCTAGGCTCCCAAAAAGTCTCACACATGTGGTATCCCCGTACTCAGGAGAAGCAACAGAATGTATTTTGGGGTGTAATTCCACATATGCCCATGGCATGTTTGAGCAATATATCATTTAGTGACAACTTTGTGCAAAAAAAAATAAAAAATTTCCGCAACTTGTGTCAACATATAAAATATTCCATGGACTCGACATGCCTCTCAGTATATAGCTTGGGGTGTCTACTTTCCAAAATGGGGTCATTTGGGGGGGTTTTGAACTGTTCTGGCATTTTATACACAACATTAGGAAGCTTGCATCCACTCTTCTAACCACTTGAAGACAAAGCCCTTTTTGACACTTTTTGTTTACATGAAAACATATTTTTTTTTGCAAGAAAATTATGTTGAACCCCCAAACATTATATATATTTTTAAAGCAAAGGCCCTACAGAATAAAATGGTGGGTGTTGCATTTTTTTTTCTACACAGTATTTGCGCAGCGATTTTTCAAACGCATTTTTTGGGGAAAAAATACACTTTTTTTAATTTTAATGCACTAAAACACACTATATTGCCCAAATGTTTGATGAAATAAAAAAGATGATCTTAGGCCGAGTACATAGATACCAAACACGACATGCTTTAAAATTTCGCACAAACGCGCATTGGCGACAAACTACATACATTTTTAAAAGCCTTTAAAAGCATTTACAGGTTACCCCGTTAGATTTACAGAGGAGGTCTACTGCTAAAATTACTGCCCTCGATCTGACCTTCGCGGTGATACCTCACATGCATGGTGCAATTGCTGTTTACATATGACGCCAGACCGACGCTTGCGTTCGCCATTGGGCAAGAGCAGGGCAGGACAGGGGTGCTTTTTTTTTTTTTTTATTATTAATTTTGCTTTTTTATTTTATTTTTAAACAGTTTAAAAATAAAATAAAAAAGCAAATTTAATAATAAAAAAAAAAAAAGCACCCCTGTCCTGCCCTGCTCTTGCCCAATGGCGAACGCAAGCGTCGGTCTGGCGTCATATGTAAACAGCAATTGCACCATGCATGTGAGGTATCACCGCGAAGGTCAGATCGAGGGCAGTAATTTTAGCAGTAGACCTCCTCTGTAAATCTAACGGGGTAACCTGTAAATGCTTTTAAAGGCTTTTAAAAATGTATGTAGTTTGTCGCCAATGCGCGTTTGTGCGAAATTTTAAAGCATGTCGTGTTTGGTATCTATGTACTCGGCCTAAGATCATCTTTTTTATTTCATCAAACATTTGGGCAATATAGTGTGTTTTAGTGCATTAAAATTAAAAAAAGTGTATTTTTTCCCCAAAAAATGCGTTTGAAAAATCGCTGCGCAAATACTGTGTAGAAAAAAAAATGCAACACCCACCATTTTATTCTGTAGGGCCTTTGCTTGTTATTTATTTTTATCACTTTTATTGTTATCTCAGGGAATGTAAATATCCCCTATGATAGCAATAGGTAATGACAGGTACTCTTTTTTGAAAAAACTGGGGTCTATTGGACCCTAGATCTTTCCTCTGCCCTCAAAGCATCTGACCACACCAAGATCGGTGTGATAAAATGCTTTCCCAATTTCCCAATGGCGCTTTTTATATCCGGGGGGGGGGGGGACATTCCCTCCCACTGCTTGTAAAAGCAGTCCAGAGGCTAATTAGCCACTAGGATTGCTTTTACATGAAAGCCGGCCGCTGGCTGAAAATAATGATACCAAGATGATACCTAAACCCGCAGGCATCATTCTGGTATAAACATTCAAAGTCCAGCAACATACCAGTACGTTGCTGGTCCTTGTTGGACATGTATTGTAATCTTTTTTTTCATGCAGCCTGTTGGCTGAACGAAAAAAAAAGATTGATCGGTGGGTATGCCCACCATTAGAATACCGCCCTTCATCCACCCACTTCTAATGATGGGCATACATGCACCATTTATATATGCCGAAGCATGGGGGCATCTTCTCGCAAAAGTTATGCCGCGTACATATGGTCAGACTTTTCCACGGGCAAGCCTCCGTCGGAATTTCGACCGTATATACGCGGCATTAGGAGCAAAATCGCTCCTCCGCTCCTGCTGCCCCAATGCTTCGGCATATATGCTTTTTTTTTTTTAACTGTGGTGGTGAAATCACCTCCTACAGCACTGGAGTCGCAGGGATCAGGCCTGTCTCTGCGAACGCTGCAGTTATGTGTGTTGTGTTTTGCAAGTGACAGTGATCGATCGATACTGCACTTCGGTGGCCTGGGCTGGACGGAGGGGCAAAACGCAGGTGCTAGCAGGTATCTGGGCTGATCCCGCTAACACTGCGTTTTTGGGAACCCTAAACTGCTGGGGACGCTAGTATAGATCTGATCAGATCAGATATTGAGCTGATCAGATACTATACCACTAAGGGGGGTGTATGCTTCACGTGTGGGTGTTAGCGCTACTGGCACTAACCTGACGCTGCCTGGGGTGTGACGCAGACCCTCTCTGACGCTAAAACCTAACTGATATCACCCGCCGGGCGATCAGGGGGTTAAACCTTTATTGGGTTATATACGGCGGGTGCCCTGACACTATAAAAAGCAAACTAACTAACCAGCGTCACCCGTAACACTTATATGATGATCACTGGTGAAAGGGTTAACTAGGGGCAATTAGGGGGTTAAAACCTTTATTAGGTAATATATGGGGGTACCTGACGCTATATAAAAACCTGACGGCGAACCTAAAAAAAAATTACTGGCTACCTATCGGCATCACCGACACTAAGACAACGATCATAAAAACGATTGCTTAGCGACAGTGGTGATAGGGGGTGAAAGGGTTACCTGGGGGGTGATCAGGGGGTTAAACCTTTATTAGATAATATATGGGGGTACCTGACGCTTTAAAAACCTGCGGCGAACCTAAAAAAAATTACTGGCTACCGATCAGCATCACCGACGCTAAGACATCGATCAGAAAAATGATCGCATAGTGACGGCGGTGCTAGGGGGTGAAAGGGTTACCTGGGGGGTGATCAAGGGGGTTACACCTTTATTAGGTAATATATGGGGGTACCTGACGCTATAAAAACCTGCGGCGAACCTAAAAAAAATTACTGGCTACCGATCAGCATCGCCGACGCTAAGACATCGATCAGAAAAATTATCGCTTAGTGACAGTGGTGATAGGGGGTGAAAGGGTTACCTGGGGGGTGATCAAGGGGGTTAAACCTTTATTAGGTAATATATGGGGGTACCCGATGCTATAAAAACCTGCGGCGAACCTAAAAAAAAATACTGGCTACCGATCAGCATCACCGACGCTAAGACATCGATCAGAAAAATGATCGCATAGCCACGGCGGTGCTAGGGGGTGAAAGGGTTACCTGGGGAGTGATCAAGGGGGTTAAACCTTTATTAGGTAATATATGGGGGTACCCGACGCTATAAAAACCTGCGGCGAACCTAAAAAAAATTACTGGCTACCGATCAGCATCGCCGACGCTAAGACATCGATCAGAAAAATTATAACTTAGTGACAGTGGTGATAGGGGGTGAAAGGGTTACCTGGGGGGCGATCAAGGGGGTTAAACCTTCATTAGGTAATATATGGGGGTACCCGACGCTATAAAAACCTGCGGCGAACCTAAAAAAAATTACTGGCTACCGATCAGCATCACCGACGCTAAGACATCGATCAGAAAAATGATTGCTTAGTGACAGTGGTGATAGGGGGTGAAAGGGTTATCTGGGGGGTGATCAGGGGGTTAAACCTTTATTAGGGGGGGTTAGGGGGCTACACTGGACCTAAAACTAAATGTACTGACACTTTTACAGTCACAAATGTCACTGATTGCAGTGATCACTAAATAAATGGTCACTGCAATCAGTGACACTGTGACTGGGGGGGGGGGGCTGGGGGTGATCTGGGGGTGTCTGGGGGGGCCTGGGGGGGCGATTTATGTGCCTATGTGTCCTGGTGTCAGTGTGCTGTTTTGTGTACTAACTTGGCATCTTCTCCTGTACGGCGCTCGGTATATGTGAGCGCCCCAGGAGAGATGACATCACTTCCTCCTTCCTGGCAGGCAGGGGAAGCTCTCTCATTCGCCGGGAGCGATCGAGAGGGGGTGGCCGGAATCGAACGGCCGTCCCCTCATGCCGGATCGCTCCCGAAGGTAAAACGACCGCTCACTGTAAAGAAAGGGGGTCCGATCGGACCCCCCAACTATACAAAGGCAATCACGTACATATACGTGATTCTGCCTGTCGGTGCCATTCTGCTGACGTATATTTACAGTGGGCGGTCGTTAAGTGGTTAAAAATGATCGTGTGTGGGCTTCAGAGCATTTTTCACGACGTGAAAAATGGCCATGAAAAAATTGGAACATGCTCTAATTTTTCACGTTGTTTTTTACATCGTCGTTTTTCTCGTCATGAAAAACGGCCGTGTGTGGGCTTTAACGACGTGAAAAAAATGCGCATGCTCAGAATCAAGTATGAGACAGGAGCGCTCGTTCTGGTAAAACTAGCGTTCGTAATGGAGATAGCACATTCGTCATGCTGTAACGGACTGAAAAGCACAAGGCTGAAAAGCGTGAATCGTCGCTCAACAAACTTTACTAACATGAAGGGTGGCGCTATCCGAATGGAACTTCCCCTTTATAGTGCCGTCGTACGTGTTGTACGTCACTGCGCTTTGCTCAAGCATTTTTTTCACGATAGTGTGTAGGCAAGGCAGGCTTGAGAAGAATCACGTCGAGAAAAACAAGGTTTTTTTCAATGACATTAAAAACGGTTGTGTGTACACGGCATTACCTGCATCTAACAAGGATATCTCCTAAACCTGCACGGTTTAGGAGCTATCCCTGGCTCCGGCCAATCACAGCGCCGGAGTCGCGATACACGGAAGTCCCTGCGGGACAACATGTCGGCAGCCGGAGGGGGAGACGTGGACGGCTGCGGGGGCTTCGATCGGAGGTAAGTACTACATAATGAGCTAATATGCTATACATACTAGCTCATTATGCCTTTGTCTTGCAGGGTCTTTTTTTTTTTTTTTTCTTGAGGAGGGTTTACTTCCTCTTTAAAACACCTGTCAGGTATTTATTGCTGTGTGTGCCCCTGTTAGGGAGATTCACCTTCTTTATTTGTCAGATTTACCATTATCATAGAGAGTGAGAGTAAAAGGAAATCTAAATTTTTTTCACCAGAACAGGAATAGAGGAGAAATACTCCAATGGGGACACTAGATCTGGTGATAACCAGGAATTCCTTCACTTTGGGACAGAAAGTGAAGTGAAATCTCTCCAACAGGACACAGGTGGCAAAAAACCTGACAGGGGTTATTACCCTCCCTTACCCTATCTAAAATGAAAAAAAGCTTTGGTTTTAGTTCTACTCTAAGTTATTCATGTATATTTTTTTTTACTTATGAGGCCTAATCTCCATGTTTCGCAAATTTGATAGATAGATTCACATCACTAAATTCCAACATTATTTAACTATGGATATTCTTATTTTGTCATTTAAGATGTGGTTTTCTTGGTTGTGCCATCTGAACATTTTTCCAAAAAACAGTGTAGGCAATATAACCATATTTTGAGTCTATCGATTACATGTAAGTCATTATCGCTATCCCATATCTGCACGAACCTTGATAATAGAAATGTTACCTTGCGCATTCAGGGCAAAGCTTCAATGTCTGTGTTAAGCGGCCCCATGACCCACGGATACTTATCTCTCTAGTTCATCCACTTTGGTGCTGCCATCACAAAATACCCAATTCCTTCAGGTTTGGGGGAGCAGTGCTTGGGTGAAATGGCCATCTGTTAGGCCCAAGCACTGTCACAACACTTTAACACTCTCTGAAGGTTTCAACCCTAGTCAATACCCTGAATTTTGGAGGTTGTGGTGATAAAGAAAGGTGTGGCAGGGGATTGATAAGGAGGTGGATATAACATGGATTGATGGTAGGGCTCTAGTCAAACACTGTCACTTTGCCCTGAATAGGAAAATTTACGGTGTCTTTTTAGGAGTCCAGTCTTTCCCCTTTAACAGATTTTGCACTTTTATTGGTGATATTATCTTCGAATATTTAACAAGAATGCTGCTCCAAACCCATGCTTACCATCATCTTTTTCTTCCAGTATAAAACACTGTATGAACTCACATTCTCTTTGCACAAGAACACAGGCACACAGCTATTTCTTCAGAATATCACAAGGCAGGAATCTGCAAAATCCTTGTAATGTACATTGATCACCCAGAGGGGAATGCTTTTTCTAAAAAAAAAAAAAAAAAAAGGAGGTACGTTTTGCTGCAGATTCATACCTTTTTGTTATTTTGAAGAAATAGCTGTTTGGCTGTTTGGCTGTTTGCCTGTGTCCATCTGCAAAATGAATGTGAATGAGAATGATTATATACCTATCAATCGGCTGCTGCACTTGCAGGGTTCTAGTGAGAAAAGTGGCAGTGTCTGCATCCATTTAGATGTGATTTCTCTTTGGAAGTATCTCAACAAAAATGGCAATTTTGTTACAAAGTATGTCTAAAATCTGCCTTGTATATTAGTGCTAACTTCCTGGAAAATCAGTAAGCCAATCACACAAGCAGTTAATTATATTTCTGGTGGGCATTTCATACACCATCTGTGTACAGAACACCTCCAGGTTGCCATATTGCATTGCATTTTACTGATAATTACAGCACTGAAGATTGAAAAAGAAAAGGTAATTTTTAATTAAAGTGATTGTAAAGTCTATTAAAATAACAAGCATGTTATGCTTACCTGCTCTATGCAGTGGTTTTGCACAGAGCAGCCCAGATCCTCCTCTTCTGGGGGTCCTTGGCTAGAGCTCCTGGCCCCTTCCTCCTGTTGAGTGCCCCCACAGCAAGCAGCTTGCTATGGGGGCACCTAAGCCAATCTGCAGCTCCGTGTATGCATTCAGACATGGAGCTGCCATTCGGCCCTGCCCATCTCTCTCCTGATAGGCTAACTGAGTTTAATTGACAGAAGCGGGAGCTAATCGCGCCACTGCTGTGCCTCAGCCAATCAGGTAAGAGAGTCCCGGACGGCTTAGGCATTCTTGGACATCGCTGGATAGAGATGGGGCAAAGGTAAGTATTAGAGGGGCTGAAGGGGGCTGCTGCACACAGAAGGGGTTTTATCTTACTGCATAGAATGCAGTAAGATAAAAAAAAAATTCTACCTTTAGAATCCCTTTAACCTCCCTGGCGGTATGATTCTGTCTGGAATTATGTACCAAAAGCGGTACAATTATTTTGCATGGAAATTTGGTGTTATGTATTGTAGGCCTGCAATTCTTAGTAATTACTTACTTAAACCTGACCAAACAAGAGTCTAGTAGACATCCCGGGTATGATAAAGTTTGAAACACAAAATCATAAATTATAATATAATAAATAACTATAAATAATTATAACAAATAGTAATGTAATTATAATAAAAAATATTCAATAATGTAATCAATTCAAAAACACTGAAATTTGCTTAGTTGCAGAATTGTCGCTGTCATTAGATTTAGTGTTTGATGACAAATTTCCCCACAAATCGCTATCGCTCAATTCTGCGAGTGATTCTAATTTATTATCGCTGTTTTCTAGCTAGTCTAAAACCACTTTTGACATAAAGGGACACTTTTTGGTTGCTATGGACAATCTCCAGTTTCCAGGCAGAAAGAACAGTTTTTATAATATAAAACTGCATGCAGGACACTGGACAAACCACTAGGGACAAAGGGGGTGTGTAATTATTTGATACAGTACTGTAATCTGTAAGATTACAGTATACTGTATCTATACTGTGTTTTTCCCTTTTTGAATTTGGCGCCGAACTCCGTCCCTGTGCGTCGCAACGTTGCAGGGAACGGAGCTCGACACTTCGATTTCCCTTCTAAATGTTTTTCTTCTTTGTCTGAATTTGTCACTTCCTGTTTCTCCTCAGTAAGCTTGCCACCATCTTCCGAGTGGTGGTTAGTCAGCCAGAACAGCTTACTAAACAGCTTACTGAGGAGGAACAGGAAGTGAGAAATTCAGACAAATTCAGACAAAGAAAACAAAGAAAAAAAACATTTAGAAGGGAAATCGAAGGAAAAGGTAAGTGAACCAACAATGCACTAGCTTAGAGGAACCTATTTAGAAAATAAAAAACAAACCTTTACAACCCCTTTAATTTAAAGCTTCTGTGACTGTTCCAACCATGCACAAACTATTTTGATTCCATAAATCTAAAAATCAAATAATTTGTTTCAGGTGTTTTTTAGGGTAGATCTATGTAAGTACTGCTTTAGGTTTGTATTATAATCTCTTTCTTTGAAGTGGAGTTGTAGGTCTTACACCTAGCCCTAAACTTCAAGTATAGCGTGAATCTGTCTTCTTCTGGCTCTTCTCTGTGACCTTTCCTGCAGGGGTGTCTCTAACAGCAGCTGGAAAAGTAGCTGGAAAAGGTCTTAATATGTGAATTGAAATTAGGCTAGTTCAGAATGGACTGTCCGAACTTCGATCCATGTATGGGCACTTTGGGTGAATGTTGCTGCTAGATCTAGCTTACCAACCGCTCTGTGTCTGACACCCCTCTCTTCCAATCCCTCAGTGTGAAGCCCTCTTAAAGTCCTTTCAGATTTGCAACATCAGTTTAGTCATGTTTTTTTTGCTAAGAAAAACATGATAAATACAGACTTACACATCCATCTTTAGTTTAGTTCAGTTCAGTTTACATTTCAGTTCCATTCTCTTTACTTGGATTTGTCCAGGCACAGAAATTGTGAATAATGTGTGTAACTAAATAAAAGTAATAGTTGGCAATGCTAGTATATGACACATATACTGTACTTTTGTAAATGTTACGGGCTTGAAATATTTTAAGCCTAAGTTTAAGCCAAAAAGTAAAAATCATCACAAGAGACATTACTTACAGTCAATGAGAAGTTTTCCCTGTGCTGCTAACTAAGTGTAGCGGGGTCTCTAAATTTAGGTGGGGTACACCTGGGTGGAAGTTCAGGTGTGTAAGTATGGGAGTAATGACCATTTGTATTCGTGGAGGATTGGGCGGTGTAATAATCTCCTTGGCCTGTGGGTGGCGGGGTACCCGCAGGCTCAAGCTAGATTCACTGCCATAGTGCTGTCCTTTTTGTCCCTTCTCGGAGATGGTACGGCGAGGGCGGGGAACCTGCCATGGCGTCATTGGAGCGGATAAAAGGGGGAGACGCCCTTGCCACGAGGTCTTGTCCCGCTCCTTTGGGAGGTTCTTCATCATGCGCCCAGGCACCTTAGGCCTGGGTGCGGGCGGGTCCGGATTCCGGTTCAGGTGCCCTAGGCCTGACCGGAATGGAGTTGGAGTCCATCCCAGGCACCTTCAGCCTGGGGTGAAGTACTAAACCAGGAGGCCTGGGGCCCAGTGACTTCGACTGGGTCCCGCGAGGGTGGAGAAGTCCGAGGGTCCCTGAAGTGGATGGGGCCCATGTCTGAGGTGAGGAGGCCGGGAAGGTTACCCATTCAGAGAGTCTGGAGCAGCATCAACCCAGTGACGGATGGGCCTCTGGTAACTCCCTTGGAGGGACATCTTCCCCTGACAGGGGCCGCAACGCAGCAAAGGTACTCCTATTTATGTTCTCTTGACTCGCTGGTAGAGACTCTCAAGTTCTAAGTCCTTTCTAGCTAAGGCTATAGTAACCACTGGCGAGATCGCAGTGGTTTAGCTGAGAATTAGGACAGTGCCTCGACCTGCTCATCCCCCGTATCAAACTGTTATCAAGTCTCAAGCAGTTGGCTACTGAAGCACTGTTTATTGTGAGATATGCAATAAAACAAGAGTTGGACTGTGATCGGTGTGTGGAACTCTGTTAATGGAAGCAAAGGGAAGTGTTGGCACAGCAGGACTTAATTCTTTACAGAAGCACACAGGCCCGAGGAAATATCTGATACTGGCCTTCACCTCATCCATAGCTATGGGGAGGACATGGGCCATAGCGCATCTCACCCTGTCGTGTGTGATACCCCTAGACAAAAGAGATGGGGTGAGGCTGCTACATAAGGTTATAGTTATAATACAAAGTCCTATGGGCCCCTCTACCCCTGGAGCAGTAATCTTCTGGTGCCAGGAGTTGGGTTAACGGAGCCAAGGAACCCGTCATATGCACTAATCAAGAGCACTTTTCATCCCATCTTCTATTCACAGAAACTGTACTATAGCTTTCATGATTAAAGCACAATCTATGAATGGAGGATGGGTGGATGAATGAAAGATCTTCCTCCGCTATTCATAGATCGCATTTCAATAATGGAAGCTATAGTACATTTTGTATGAATGGAGGACAGGGGCAGAAAGTGCAGGCATAATTGGTACTCTTAATAAGTGCATTTGACATATTCATAGGTCAAACTGACCCCCATGGCACCTGAAGATTGTGGCTGCAACAGTATGGGGGGTCAGAGTACTGAAGATTTCAACTAAAACCTCAGACTTTCGCACAAGGGGCAATTCTCATTGACTGTAAGTAAAGTCCCTTGTGCTGATTTTTTCCTAATAACTTTTTGCATAAACTTAGGCCTTAAAGAATTTTTGGAATTCTATAAATATAATGCTGTAACTTTGAAATCAGTCTTTCATAAATAGGTGTCTGCTTCATGCTGCTTGATTATATGATATAGCTCCTGTAGATATCACCCACACTTGCTCCATTTCCATCAGGAAGATAGGGAGTTGGTTTCTGTATTGGACAGGATACTGATGATTCCACCAGTCCATGATGCATAATAGATGCTTCCCTTCATACAATATTTTTAATAAACATTTCTATATGAGGTTAAAAGAGATAATTAGATAAGTGCTTCTCTTCTTTAGTCCTCAACTTCCCTCTTCAATGTGGAAACAACAATTTACCTGCATGTGCTTATTAACCCCTTCCTGCCCAGACCATTTTTTTCAGCTTTCAGCGCTGTCACAATTTGAATGACAATTGTGCGGTCATGCAGCACTGTACCCATATGAAATTGTTATATTTTTTTCACACAAATATTTAATTCTTATGGTGGAATTTAATCACCACTGGTTTTGTTTTTTTGCTAAACTAACTAATAACTGATGTAGCAGTAATCAGGGACAATGTGAGTGGTGTGGCGGGGATTAGGGACACTGAGTGAGTGGCAGTGATTTTTACATCCTGTCATCATCCTGTCATCAGAGCAGGACAGTATTACCATAGTTGACACTGCACTACTCTAGGGTGGTGATCTGGATTTTCTTTTGCATTATTATGGTTATATAAACAATCTTTTCTGAAATGACCCATCTGTGCATCTGACTGACTATGCTCCTGTGAGACACCAGTTTCAGTCATTCCCTGCATACAACCGCATTCCTGGAACCACATTGACTCCTTTGTTCTTTTTTCTTCAGTCTCCTGTACTTCCTAGCCAGTGAATATGGCATTCCTGAGAGCAGCCATGTACCAGTATGCTAGGCTTTCTTGGCTTATATGAATGGGTACTGCTACAGGTGATGGTACACTAGCTATAATTCCTGACCACTTGTATAGAGGCGAACATTACAGTACATCGGTTTTTACACAATCAGTTGATTTGTGGGATACACAAGACAATCACGATATAAAACCAGACCAGACAGTGAAAAAGTCTCTCACATGTGGTATTGCCATGCTCGGCAGGAGTAGAAGAATGTGTTTATGGGTGCAATTCTAAGTATGCCAATGCTGCATGTGAGAAATATCTTATTAAATTGACAACCATGTCTGTATTGTTAGTACAGAAGCATGAAATGTACCCATGTGGCTAACAGAAGCCAGTGTCCGAAATAGACTTGAAAAACTTAACTTAAATAAATCTCTAGGACCAGATGGCTTACACCCAAGTGTCCTCAAAGAACTTAGCCAGGTAATATCCAGACCATTATTCCTAATTTTTATGGATAGCTTAAGGACTGGAATGGTACCAGCTGATTTACGAAAGGCAAATGTGGTGTCAGTATTTAAAACAGGACAAGGATATATACCTGGAAATCAGTCTAACATCAGTAGTTTGTAAACTATTGGAGAGAATAATAAGATACTATATCCAAGAATTTGCACATGAAACAGTATCATTAGTAGTAAATAGCATGGATTTATGAAGGATTGTTCATGCCAGACCAATCTGCTAACATTCTACGAGGAAGTGAGCTGCCATTTAAATAAGGGAATGCCTGTGGATTTAGTATATCTGGATTTTGCAAAAGCATTTGAAACGGTTCCCCATAAATGCTTAATTTACAAATTGAGGTCTGTTGGCTTAGACCATAATGTATATACCTGGATAGAAAACTAGTTACAGGGGGTGCATCCAAAGGGTGATGTATACTAAGAATAGACTGGAGTGGTAAGTGGGGTACCCCAAGGTTCTATCCAGGGACCAATTCTGTTCAATGTATTCACTCATTATACTGAAGATGGCATAAATAACTCAATCTCAGAGTTTACTGATAATACAAAGCTAAGAAGGGCAATAACTTCACAGTACGATATTGAAACCTTACAGGAGGACCTCAAGAAAATAAAGGGGTGGGGTGGGCAACTACATAGCAAATGAGGTTTAATGTTGAAAAATGTAAAGCAATGCACTTGGGGACCAAAAATATGAATGCAATTTACTCGCTAGGAGGAGAACCATTGGGCCCCTTTCACACGGAGGGTCCATTCAGGTCCGCCTGTCAGTTTTTTAGGCAGACCTGGACGGACGCTCCATGTAGCCCTATGGAGCCACGGATGTCAGCGGTGACATGTCCGCTGACATCCGCTCCGCTCCGCCAAAGTGTGACGGAGAAAAACCCTATTTTTCCTTCCGTCGGAGGAGTGGATCGGATGAACACGGACAGACGGTCCGTGTTCATCCGATCTCCCCATAGGGGAGAGCGGTGCTCTGACAGGGCGGTCCCTGCACAGTGTGCGGGGACCGCCCAGTCATCCGCCGGCTCAGCGGGGATCAACTGAGCGATCCCCGCTGAGCAAGCGGAGCTTCACGGGGCGGATCATGACTGATCCGTCCCGTGTGAAAGAGCCCTTGGAGAATTCCAGAATGGAAAAAGATCTGGGGGTCCTAGTAGATCACAAGCTCAGCAATGGCATGCAATGTCAAGCTGCAGCAAGCAAAGCAAGCAGAATATTAGCATGCATTAAAAAGGGGATTTACTCAAGAGATAAGACTATAATTCTACCACTTTACAAAACTATGGTCTGTCAACATGTAGAGTATGCCATTCAGTTATGGTCACCAGTCCTCGGAAAGGATGTGCTGGAAGTGAAGTGAGTCCAAAGAAGGGCAACAAAGCTTATAAGGGGACAAGAGGACCACAGAGGAATGACTACAAACACTAAACTTATTCTCCCTGGAGAGAGATGCTTAAGAAGAGAAAGCGATATACAAATACCTCAATGGTGATTTTAGCATACAGAGAAAACTTCGGGTTTCAGGGAGCTTTTAAGGATGTGGAACTCCCTCCCAAAATCAGTGGTGTCAGCAGGAAGCGTTGATAGTTTAAAAAAAACTCTTAGATGGGCATCTTAGTGAAAACAGTATACAGAGATATGGGAAATGATATTGACATAAACACACACATTCACACAGGTAGGAGGACAGGAAGGGGTAGAAAGTGTCCAGTCTTGAGGTAGTTAAAAACGTGTACTATTGTTTCATATTCTTAATATCTTATATCTTATATTGAGATGCTCAAAACACAAATGTGTTCTTGGAGTTGCCTTTTGTTAGCAGCACAGCGCCGCAATAATGTGCGGTAACTTGTGTGCACCAACGTACCACGCATTAACCCATTTATCACAACAGTATAAATAAAAGCTTTTTTAAGGAGAGATTGGCATTGATTTACTAATGGCATATTAGACTATGCACTTTGTTTGTGCAGCTGCTCCAGAGCTTAGTAATTGAGGGAAAGCTCTGCAAATTTCCATCAGTCAATCATGTGCAAGCAAAAATGCTGTTTTTTTTTTTTTTTTGTAAAGCTTTGTACCTTATTTACTAGGCTTTGGAGCAAACTGCACTTGCAAAGTGCACAGTCTACTGGCCTTTAGTAAATGAACCCCATAATTTTACAACTTTAAAGAATCTCCGAAACATAACATATAATTAAAGGATTTGTGTATTTTTGACAAAGCCCTTGAAGCTGCATCAAAATGCTCTCCTCGTATGATACAGTATATTTTATTTTACATTTTGGCATTGGTATTTGTTCGCAATGGCAGTTTCAGGATTTCCATGCTTTTTGTTGGACAAAATGACTATCCTAGCCCTACGAATGTATATAACTGAATAATAAAATTCAGGCCACGTAATCTTCAATGGGGTTTGCTGCACAGTTCGCAAACTTAGAACATCAAGCAAAATTAAGTAACTGTTTGTAAACCACACCTTGGCAGATTATATATAAAAACACACACACGTACAGTATATAAAGTATCTCACAAAAGTGAGTACACCCCTCGCATTTTTGTAAATATTTTACTATGTCTGTTCATGTGACAACACTGAAGAAATGACACTTTGCTACAATGTAAAGTAGTGAGTGTACAGCTTGTATAACAGTGTAAATTTGCTGTCCCCTCAAAATAACTCAACTAACAGCCATTAATGTCTAAACTGCTGGCAACAAAAGTAAGTACATCAGAGCTTCACAGGTTGCCACTGGAGTCCTCTTCCACTCCTCCATGACGACATCACGGAGCTGGTGGATGTTAGAGACCTTGTGCTCCTCCACATTCCGTTTGAGGATGCCCCACAGATGCTCAATAGGATTTAGGTCTGGAGACATGCATGGCCAGTCCATCACCTTTACCCTCAGCTTCTTTAGCAAGGCAGTGGTTGTCTTGGAGGTGTGTTTGGGGTCGTTATCATGTTGGAATACTGCCCTGTGGCCCAGTCTCTGAAGGGAGGGGATCCTGCTCTGCTTCAGTATGTCACAGTAAATGTTGGCATTCATAGTTCCCGCAATGAACTGTAGCTCCCAGTGCTGGCAGCACTCATGCAACCCCAGACCATGACACTCCCACCACCATGCTTGACTGTAGGCATGACACACTTGTCTTTGTACTCCTCACCTGGTTGCCGCCACACACGCATGACACCATCTGAACCAAATAAGTTTATCTTGGTCTCATCAGACCACAGGACATGGTACCAGTAATCCATATCCTTAGTCTGCTTGTCTTCAGCAAACTGTTTGTGGACTTTCTTGTGCATCATCTTTAGAAGAGGCTTCCTTCTGGGACGACAGCCATGCAGACCAATTTGATGCAGTGTTCGGCGTATGGTCTGAGCACTGACAGGCTGACCCCCCACCCCTTCAATCTCTGCAGCAATGCTGGCAGCACTCATACGCAGGGCTGGACTGGGACAAAAATTTGGCCCTGGACTTCATCCAGACCGGCCCACTTTAATTCAATAAAATGCTGCCCCCCACCCCCCAAAAAAATCACGCCCACCAAAAGGCCCCTACATCCATTATTGTATATCATGAGAGGGTGAGAGAGAGAGGAATGAAAGAGAGAGAGGGAGGGTTGAGGGAAAGGGGGTGAGAGGGGGTGGGTGAGAGAGGGGGGTGAGTGTAAGAGAGAGGGAGTGAATGTAAAAGAGAGGGTGTGAGTGTAGGACCCCTTTCACAATGAGGCGTTTTTCAGGCGCTTTTGGGCTAAAAATAGCATCTGTAAAGCGCCTGAAAAACGCCTCCGCTGCAGTCCCAGTGTGAAAGTCTGAGTGCTTTCACACTGGGGTGCTGCCAGGGCATTAAAAGTCCTCCAAGCAGCATCTTTGGGGCGGTGGAGGAGCAGTGTACACACCGCTCATGCCCATTGAAAGGAATGGCCACTGCTACTGAAGAGCCTGCAAAGCACTTTGGCAGCAGCGCTACACGGGCACATTTAACCTTTAATTTGGCTGCTAGCGGGGGTTAAAAGCACCTGCTAGAAGCCGAATAGCACAGCTAAAATGACAGTAAAGTGCTGCTAAAACTAGCAGTGTTTTACTGTCAATGCCTGCCCCAGTGTGAAAGCAGCCTAAGAGTCAGGAAGTGAATGAGACAGAGGAGGGGGCAGAGAGACAGAGGGGGGAGCTGAGAGACAGAGGGGGGAGCTGAGAGACAGAGGGGGGAGCTGAGAGACAGAGGGGGGGATCTGAGAGACAGAGGGGGTGCTGAGAGACAGAGGGGGAGCTGAGAGACAGGGGGGTGCTGAGAATCAGAGGGGGGTGCTGAGAGACAGAGGGGGGAGCTGAGAGACAGAGGGGGAATCTGAGAGACAGAGGGGGGAGCGAAGAGACAGAGGGAGGGAGCTGAGAGACAGAGGGGGGGCTGAGAGACAGGGGGCTGAAAAACAGGGGGAGCTGAGAGACAGAGGAAGGCTGAGAGACAGAGGGGGAAGCTGAGAGACAGAGGGGGTAGTTGAGAGACAATGGGAGGGAGCTGAGAGACAGAGGGGGAGCTGAGAGACAGAGGAGGAGAGCTGAGAGATAGAGGAGGAGAGCTGAGAGACAGAGGAGGGGTCTGAGAGACAGAAGAGGGGGGGGCTGAGAGACACGGGGACTGAGAGACAGAGGGGGGATTGAGAGACAGAGGGGGGATTGAGAGACAGAGGGGGGGATTGAGAGACAGAGGGGGGTCTGAGAGACAGAGGGGGGTCTGAGAGACAGAGGAGGGGTCTGAGAGACAGAGGAGGGGTCTGAGAGACAGAGGGGGGTCTGAGAGACAGAGGAGGGGTCTGAGAGACAGAGGAGGGGTCTGAGAGACAGAGGGGGGTCTGAGAGACAGAGGAGGGGTCTGAGAGACAGAGGGGGGTCTGAGAGACAGAGGGGGTCTGAAAGAGGGGGGACTGAGAGACAGAGGGGGGACTGAGAGACAGAGGGGGCAGAGAGACAGAGGGGAGGGCTGAGACAGACCACATAGCACTGTCCCTTTCTGCAGTCCCTCCTCTGCTCACCTCCCCGCTGTCTCAGTGTTCTGGCATGTTTGTGTAGGATGCCGGGTACCTGATGGGCAGCAGCGGCAGTGCCAAGTCTCCCTCTTGATCCGGGGGGTGCTGCTCCTTACAGCAGCACATGTTCTCTTCCTCTGGGCTCCCAGTCAGCCTGCCCTTCGACCCAGGCCGCATGGTCCCTGGAGCAGAGAGGAGGTGGAGGAATCAAGGTTCTGGGAGCACCGGGGTGGCCGCCCTCGCTCCTGTTCGCCTCTACGGTGGTCAGGGAGGGGGTGGAGCTCTTCCTCCGGGGCTTTTACATCCAACTGCCCTCTTCGCTGGCCACCTTCCCCGGATCCCGGCCGCTGTTTGCTGCACACAGATCCCTTTCCTGCTTACCTCCGCTAGCAGGCGGGACACACCATGCCACATGCCCAGTGTTCTCCTTGTTGAAGAGGGTGAGCGGTCTTATCTATTTTTGGGTCTTGCAGCGAGTTACCTCTTTTCGTTGGTTCTTCACCCTAGAGTGTAGGAAGAAGTCTATTCTCTCTCTTAAGGAAGGCCAATGTCCAAACAGTATCAAACCCAATAAAAAGGTTTATTTTGCTTTGGTTAAGAACTTAAGACAGGAAAAGTTGGAGATAAAGAGGAGTGAACAGGGAGGCAGGTTCAGGCACGCGGCACTTAACTATCACTCGTCGCCACTCAGGCCTGAGTGGGTTTTGCTCACCCGGATAGTCCCCCTAAGAGCGGTCCTAGCAGCCGGTGTGGAGCACGGACCATTCCCTTGTGGTTTCCTAGGGATACGATCAGGAGACAATCTCTAAGTCCCGAACTTCCCAGTCTAGTAACACTTGAGTCCTTAGGTGCCAATGGGGCACGTTGCTAGACTTGTGGCGGACTACGGAATCCTTCCCTCCAATAGGTAACCAGGCCTCTCCTGAGACAGTAACAGTAACTTCTCTCACCGATCCCCTTGGGTAGATCCTCCCCTGTTTGCCTCTCCTTCAGAGCAGGTTACCCCTCACTTGGGTACCCTGGGATTCCTCTTCGGGTGTAGACCCCAGCCAAAGGTGCTGGGCCTACTTACAGTGGTGCAGCCTCAGGCTAAAGGTGCCTGGGGCTGGTACACACACGCAGGGCAGCCATCAGCTTCAGGCATGGGCCCCCCTGGAGCCGAGGAGAACCGGGGGGGGTGCTGCCGCCGGGAATTGAGAAGCAGGGGGGGCTGCCGCAAATTCAGAAGCGGGGGGGGTGCCACGAATTGAGAAGCAGGGGGTTTGGGTGCTGACGAACACAAAAAAAAAACAGAAGAACAAAAAAACAAAAAAAAGGGGGTTGCCATCCAGGGCCCTGGAGACCTCTGGGCCCCTTACAAAAATAAAAAATAAAAAAAATATATATAAAAGGGAGGTTTCCATCCGGGGCCCTGGGGACCTCTGGGCCCCTTACAAATAAATAAATAAATAAATTAATTAAATAAAAAAATAAATAAAAAATACAAATTAAATAAAAAAATGAATAATAAAAAAGAATTATAAAAAAAAAAAAAAAAAAAGGGGGGTTGACATTCGGAGCCCTGGGGACCTCTGGGCCCCTTACAAAATAAATAAATAAATAAAATAAAATAAATAAATAAAAAAAACAAATTAAATAAAAAAATTAATAATAAAAAAAAATTAGAAAAAAATTAAATAAAAAAGGGGGATTGACATTCGGGCCCCTGGGGACCTCTGGGCCCCTTACAAAAAAAAAAATTATAAAAAAAAAAAGAGGGGGGCCATCCGGGCCCCTTACAGGTGTACTGCCTGTACCCCCCTGATGGCGGCCCTGCACACACGCACCCCTGGCTTGGAGGGCCAGGAGGCGCGAACTGCTCTGCTCCCGAATAATGGCGTCTGCCCCTTATGTATCCTCTCCCAGCATGCACAGCGGGTAGACCACGCCCACTGTACGGCTGCCGAGAGAGGACACCCAATAACGCTGCAACACTACCTCTGGTTCAACCTGAGCCTGGGGCTGCAGTGCCACCCACAGGCCACAGGGAACTGTACTGCCAGGCAACGTTAACTCAGAGCAGAAGCCAGTTTTTAAAGAATTCAACTATGGGCTCAGGCTACCCCCTAAATTTAAGCATAGCGACCCCCAATTATTGGGGGGTCCGCTAAATATATATATATATATATATATATATATATATATATATATATATATATATAATGCATTTAGGTTACATGGGTGGCAAAAGGCTATATAAACTCTCAAATTGTGAGCTGGTATGTAATTAGAAACATATTAATTAGATGAGATGTTTTATTTTTTGTTTTTTATTCTGTATTTCTAGATACCTGCTTTCTTACCTTTCTAATGCTATCACATTCCATTGTAATTGACTCTTTAACAATTTATTGTCACACTGACATAAAAGCATTATGTTTTTAAGCATCTGCTTTTTTATCATTACTTTTAAATGAAGGCTAAGAGATGTCCCTACTTCATCTTAAGCATAATTAGATTTTCATGACATAGGAAATACAATCGCTGACACTGCAAATAATATAGGAAGCAAAAAATATATTTCACACCCTATATGCAGCGAAACCCATCACAAGTTTCTTTGTCACTAAAAACTGATTCCTCTAAGATGAAAAGGATTACAGATATACTGATAATTCTGCCTCAATAACTTCCTTTTTGATGAATACAACAATCTAATTTGTTCTGTATAGACACAAATGTGTCACAGGCTCCTTTATTTAAAAATCACTATTTCTTTGTTGTTAAAATGCTTTTGTTTTTCATTTTAACAGTTGTAGTTCTAACCTTATAATGCCCTTGTTTGTGCCATTTCTAGGGAACAAATGAAACAGTTGAACATAATGTAGTAATTCATTTATGTTTTGTTTCTACAAAACATCTTGATAATAAAATTAGTCATCAACTCTGTAGTTAAAAAATCATGCATATACAAGTCCTTAAAATCAAGACTAATACAATAACGATGCAATTTGTTTGTATTTATTTGGCAGTGTTCAGACAAGCGTAGAACCGCATTATACAAGTGTTTCTTGGAAACAAACAGATATTGCAGAAAGTATGCTTGTATCCATTTTATTTACCGTATATACTCGAGTATAAGCCGACCCGAATATAAGCCAAGGCACCTAATTTTACCACAAAAAACTGGGAAAACATATTGACTCGAGTATAAGCCTAGGGTGGGAAAATGCAGCATCTACTGGGTAAACAATGCCCATCTGCAGCCTCACTGTGCCCATTTGCAGTCTAATTGTGCCCAGTTGCAGTCTCACTGTTCCCAGTTGCAGTCGCACTGTGCTCAGTTGCAGTCTCTTACTGTGCTCAGTTGCAGTCTCTTACTGTGTCCATATGCAGTTTCTCACTGTGCCCATTTGCAGTCTCTCACTGTGCCCATATGCAGTCTCTCACAGTCAGCAGTAAAACGGAAAATTTATTACCATTACTTACCGTAATTTTCCTTTCCTGATAGACTCCATGGCAGACTACGTTTGGGGTTAACCCTGCCTCCTCTCCACAGCTATAGGACCCCTTACCCATAAATTTGAGCTCACCTCCACAGACAGGTGTTCCGTAACTAGCCGACTCAAATTTCGACTCTATTTTTATTCATGGGTGGGAACTCCGTCTGCCATGGAGTCTATCAGGAAAGGAAAATTACGGTAAGTATTGGTAATAAATTTTCAGTTTTCCTGACAGACTCTATGGCAGACTACGTGTGGGAAATAACTAGCCAATCCACACGGGAGGGTATGCATGCATAAAAAAAATATTTTGATCTTTCCCATCAACTGACAGGAGTTTTTGACCAAAATTGACAGAGGAAAGGGAAGCAGGCTCAATACAATAATGAGTCATAAAAGTATTAATAGAAGACCACGAAGCTGCCTTGCATATCACTTCAGGAGCCACGTGTCGCGCTGCTGCCCATGAGGCTGCCATGCCTCTGGTGGAATGAGCCGTCACCGCCTCTGGAGGAGCCAAGCCCTTTGCCCTGTAGGCCTGATGAATAGACTGAACGATCCAGGCTGCTATCGTTCTGGAGGAAGCCCTCTTTCCTTTGTTGCTGCCACTATGTAACAAGAACAGGTAGTTCGAGCTTCTAAATGATGAAGTGACTCGCAGAGATTCTTTCAGAGTCTCGCCCACATCCAAGGGATGAGCATCTGCTGATTCCAGAGAATTGAAAGTAGGAAGGACTATTTCCTAATTCTCATGGAAAATTTACGTGACTTTGGGCTTAGACCCAAGCATGGGAATAAGGACCACACGGTCCGGGAAGAAAGTCAGAAAGGGTTCTTGACAACCCAGGAAGCTTGTTTCTGAAACCCTTTTGGCTGAAGTAATGGCCACTAGAAAGGCCAGTTTGATTGATAAGTCCTTAATAGAAAGATCCTTGTTGTTGAGTGATGAAAGAGTATCAAGGACAAGCGGAAGATCCCATTTGGGGAATCTGGGTTTCCTCTGAGGCTTGATTCTCGAAGCCCCCCGAAAGAACTGTTGAACCTAGGGATGAATTGCCCCTGATGTTCCTGAAAATGCCGATAAGGCTGAAACTTGTACCCTGAGGGAACTGATTGACAAAGAAAGAACCAAGCCTGATTGGAGAAAACTCAAAACGTCTTGAGCTCCAGGATTTCTAAAAGACTTTCCAGCAGAAGTCATGAAGCTGACACACCTGGTCCAGATTCTGCACCCAAGAGACTCTAGCGGGTCCCTGAAGCTCATCAGGTTCAGGAGAGGAAACCATGGCCTGCTCGGCCAATATGGTGCTATTGTTATCACTTTGACTTTCTCCAACAGGAGCCGCTGCAGGAATTTCAGCATGATCGGAGGTGGAGGGAAGGCGTATGCCTTGTTGAATCTCCATTGGCTCGTTAGTGCATCTACTCCAAAGGCTTGGCTGCACCGACCTCGAGTGAAGTATCTGTTTACTTTGTGATTGCAGGGGAATGCAAACAGATCCACTTCTGGAACTATTCCCAATGATAGGATCCACTTGAATGTTTGTGGATGCAGTGACCATTCGTTGTTGTCTAAGGTGCTGCGTGACAGAAAGTCCGCTTGAATGTTCTGCTCCCCTGGAATGAAGACTGCTGTTAAGTTGAGCAGATTCCTCTGAGCCCAGGGAATGATAGGTTCGACCTCTTGGAGAAGGGTGGAGCTCCGAGTGCCCCCTTGTCTCTTCACATATGCCACAGCAGTGGTGTTGTCCATTTTGAGTAGGACCGACTTCCCTTTCAGAAGGTGGGAGAAGGCTTGAAGGGCGCACCATGCCGCTCGCAGACGGGCATCCCATTTGCCCTGAGACAATTCTGCCCCACAATGTGCCCCACAATGTGCCCCCCAGCCCGCATTGCTGGCATCGGATGTAACAGTCATCCATTGGATGGGAGCAAGAGAGTGGCATGTTAACAAATTTTTGTGTTGAAGCCACCAGGGAAGACTGTTCCTTATTGACTGAGTAATCCTGATCGGCTGATTGGGATCGTCTGTCTTCCACTGCTGGAGAAATCCTGATTGGAAAGGACAAAGCCTCCACATTGCCCATTTGACCATGGGGGATGTGGCCACCATCGTGCCGATTATCTTCAGGCACTGTGACGCCTTTAGGTGAGAGTAGTCTAGGGCTAAAGATATTCTTTCCCGAATGACTGGGATTTTTTCTTCCGGAGAGAGATGGTATTCTCTACGGTGTCGAATTGAGCTCCTAGATAGGTTAGGCGTTGGGTCGGCTCTAGCTGACTTTTCTCCCGATTTAGTAGCCATCCGAACTCTATCAGTGTAGAGATCACTTGGTCTTTGTGGATCCGCCAAAGCTGTTTGTCTTGGGACAGTAAAAGCAGATCGTCCAGATAATGATACAGACGCACACCCTGTATTCTGATAAGAGATACAATCGCCAACAGTACCTTGGAAAAGACTCTTGGAGAAGTTGTTAGTCCGAATGGAAGACAAATGAATTGCAAGTGCTCTCGATCGACCTGAAATCGAAGGTATTTGTGGAACTCTTCTGCCACGGGAACATGAAAATACGCATTCTTTAGATCTATTGAGATCAACCAGTCGCCTGGTTGAACGATTTTTGGATGGTTGAGAGTGATTCCATTTTGAATTTCTCGTGTCTTATGTACCTGTTCAGGAAAGTGAGATCTTATAACTGGACGCCAGGAGCCGTTCTTCTTCTGTACTAGGAAGAGGGGGGAGTATACCCCCTGGAATTCCTCGTCCTTTGGGACGGGCACCACTGCTCCTTGATCTTTCAGGGCATTCACATAAGAAAGAAGAACTTGTTGTTTTTCTTTTGATTGAGGCATAGAAGTTTGCATTGGTTTGCATGGAGGGACCTTGATGAAGGACCATGTGTGACCTGTTGAGACCGTTTTGATGGTCCAATGGTCTGAGATCGAGGCCACCCAGACGTGCCGGAAGAGACATAGGCAAGCCCCTACCCGACCCGCTTGGGCGGGCCCAATCTCAAAAGGATTTGGTTGGCTCGCGCCCACCGGGCGTCTGTTTCTTGCCAGTTTTTTGGAAAGATGTCTGCCTGTTCCAATTCCAGCTTCTCCTAAAATCTCGTCCGGGCCTATAGGAGCATGCCTCTCTTGAACGCTCTGTACTGCGTCCCTGTTGAGGTTTTCTTTGGTTAAACGGACGTTTGTCCTGAGGGAGGCATCCCGACTTTCCGCCTGTAGCCTTTGAAATGGCATTATACAGTTTGTTTCCAAACAAGGAAGTTCCTTCAGAAGGAATTTTGCACCATGCCTGCTTTGAGGCAGGATCAACAAGCCAGGGGCGCAACCATAGTGCTCGTTTGGCTGTGACCGAAGATAGCATGGATCTAGCCATCAAGCGGATGAGATAAATTGAAGCTTCTCCCAAAAGGCGATAGCCAGTTTAAGTTCTTGCACTGCTGAACTTTGTGCCAATTCCTCCGAGACACATTTCAGAACGGAGTCAACATTTTCCACCCAGGCCTCCATTGCTTTGGAGGTGACTGCAAGGGCTAGGGCTGGTTTGCAAGCCATACCGTTCAAGTTATATATTCTCTTAATGTCTTGGTCAATCTTTCAATCCAGACCATCTTTAAAAGATACAGTGTCATCTAGCGGGAGGGTGACATGCTTCGCTAGGCGCATTACTGCTGCATCCACGAGGGGAGCATTTTCCAAATGCTTAACTTCCTCGGATTTAAAGGGATATAGTCTAGAGGTTTTGCTTAGCATAGAAACCTTCTTATCTCCCTTGCTCCATTCTTCCTCGAACACACCTTTCAGCTCAGTGGGAAATTGGAGCGTTCTTTCCCCAGTTGCTTAAACAGTTTCTTTGTTTTTCCTGGGGGGGGGCAGTGGTATCTTCCAACTTTAAGGTTTCCATCACTGCCTTGACCAGTGGAGAGACTAAAGCGTAGTCGAATCCCACTACATAATCATCTCCCTCCATCTCGTCTTGCGAGGAATCATGGGAGGAATCATGGGGCTGGAATTGGCCGGGATCCTCCTGGGCCTCATCAGCCAAGGAGCCAGACAAGGTGGTGGACTGACTCCTTGTGTGGGTGGCATCTATTTCCATTATAGACTGCTGTACCACACGTTTGACAAGAGACTCCAGGTTTTGTTTTTCAGTCTCTTTCTCACCGACCGCTCGGGCATAGCATGGTTCACACAGCGATTTGCCCTCTGGGACTCTAGTTTTACATCCCCAACAGGCTCTGTGAACAGAGCGATCATCGCGGTGGTGGTAGCGGTGACTTGAGGAGGAATGGGAACATCTCCTATATTTAGAGGGGGAATGTGAACGTCCCCTATGATAGTGGGTCCCAGGCGAAGTGTCACGTGTGGACCTGGAGGATGATTGGTGATGGCGATGGTGATGGTGCGGCCTGGCAAGGTCCCTATCATGTGACCGATGAACTGATGTAGCCGGGCTGTAAGAGATAATACAGACAGAGGGAGGGGGAGGAGGGTGGGCAGGTTGAAACCATTAGCAACCACCAGCATTAATGACACCAAAGACACCAACCCCCTACCCACTCCGCACATACCTTGTGCGGGAGGGCTGGCCACACGGCGGTGAAGATGAGTCCATGACGAGGAAGACACACAATGATCCGTGACTACACTACTTAGACTAAGGATAAGCAAATCAATGCAAGAACAGCACACAAAAAAAAGTTGTTTTTTTTTGTTTTTTTTTAAGCTGTCCCTTTAAGAGACACTACAGCATTACAAGCATTACATTGCAAAATAAGTGCTTACCCCGTCCTGGTAGTATTGAGACTCCGGGAGGCTGCCGCTATATGCCCACAGGATATCCCACCTGTATAGGGCTCCTCAGCGGTTAAATCACCCGCCGGAATGACGTCAGGGCCGGTCCCGCTGCGCGCATGCGCCGAAGGGACCGAACCTACTGCGCCTGCGTGGCCCCTGACCCCTCCGCCATACTGCGCTTGCGCGAAAACCAAGCCTCGGTTTCACCGCGGCTTTGCGCATGCGCAGACGTACGGCGGACCGGGAACCAGGAAGTGGAGTGGCGTCCTGGAACGCAAAAGCGTTCCCCACACGGCGCGATATAGGAAAACACACAAATGCACAAGAGGGAATACAGACAAACAACACACATAAACTGTCTGCCATGGAAATATATAAAAATGTCTTCAGACCTTGCCAGCCGAGATCCACCGTCCGTCATGGTACGCTGGGGCCACATCCCTTCCACCATAGGGGTATCCATCAGCCCAAAACCACTCACCCGCTCATAGCT
Source organism: Rana muscosa (assembly GCA_029206835.1). NCBI lineage: Eukaryota > Metazoa > Chordata > Amphibia > Anura > Ranidae > Rana > Rana muscosa. The sequence continues at coordinate 728,446,490 of CM055118.1, forward strand.
GGGCCCTGGGTGCACCGCACAATTCGTACCTAATCCGACAGACATCCTGGACTGCACCTGAATTGCATAATGAAGGGTCCATGTGAGGAGGACAAAAAAGGAACACCTGTCTGTGGAGGTGAGCTCAAATTTATGGGTAAGGGGTCCTATAGCTGTGGAGAGGAGGCGGGGTAAACCCCACACGTAGTCTGCCATGGAGTCTGTCAGGAAAACAGCGTGTCTGCTGTTGTGTAATCCATATGCAGTCGTACCTTTTCATTAGTAAAACAGCGTGTGTCTGCCGCTGTATAATACAGTCTATTCGGCCGTCCATTGTAAGAAAGCCCCGCCTCCTCCTCCTCATCCGTCCGTGATAGAGGAACACTGATTCGATGCTGGGAAACTGTATTGCCACGTACACACGATCGGTTTGTCTGAGAGCCCCATTGGTCTTTTTTCCATCAGTATAAAAAAATAGAACCTGTTTTAAATTTGACCGAAGGAAAAAAAAAACGATAGCAAATTACGATCGTCTGAGTGGAACTCCATCGGACAAAAACCCCACACATGTTTAGAATCAAGTCGACGCATGCTCAGAAGCATTGAACTTCATTTTTCTCGGCTTGTCGGAGTGTTTTACGTCACGGCGTTTTGGACGGTCGGAATTTTGACTGATGGTGTGTAGGCAAGACTGATGAAAGTCAGCTTTATCGGATTTCCGATGGAAAAATCCATCGGATTTTATTCCATCGGAAATCCGATCGTGTGTGCAGGGCATAACAGTGTTCCGCCTATCACAGACGAGGAGGAGGCGGGGCTGTCTTACAATGGACGGCCGAATAGACTGGATTATACAGCGGCAAACACATGCTGTTTTACTAATGAAAAGGTACGGCTGCATATGGATTACACAGCGGCAGACACGCTATTTTACTGATGACTCGAGTATAAGCCGAGGGGGTCGTTTTTCAGCCTAAAAATGGCTTATACTCGAGTATATACGGTATATTTGGATTATTTAACTGGTTCCTGCACCAACGGGCAGGAACCCTATTGTTTTGGGAACACGTCATATTACGTCTTCCCTAAAATGTGCCTAGCGCGGCTACTCCGTGCCACGCTCCAGAGTGATCTGTCACCCAATGTGTCCACTGGACACAGTGGATGACTGATCACTGTACCGGCCCGCTGCTGGTAACACGTGATCACTGTGACCTATCACAGCAGACCAAATGGCAGTTGTAAACAATAAATGGCTTCCATTGATACCATTCATTGCATACAATTGTGTTACTAGCTGTGATTGGTCATAGTGATCACATGGTACAGACAGGGCCAATCACAGCTCATTTGTACCATGTGATTAACTATGACCAATCACAGCTAATCACAAGAATACGCAGTGTCTACACACTGTCATTCAGTAAAAAGTATGTACTTATAGCAGTGAAATTCACTGCTATAAGCAATCATAGTATGTAAAAAAATAAAATAAAATAAAAGCCTGATCAACTCCCCAGAGTAGTACAGTGTCACAGTATGTAAAAAAAGAAGAAAAGAAAAAGGTAATAATATTTAATTATTTTATTTTTGTAACATATTGTCACCCACCAGTCAGTGTCCCTGGTCCCTGCCACATCAGATATATGGCGATTCTGTACTGCACTGGTGACAGTATGTAAACATAAAGGGGGAAAAAAAAATGTCTTAATTTTCCAAGAAATTACATATTTAAAAAATGTGTCATGCCTCTTACTAAATACCTCAGACTGTCTACTTTCCAAAAAGTTCATTTGGGGGGTATTTTTACTGTCCTGGCATTTTTGGGCCTCATGAAATGAGATAGGCCGTCAGTACATCAGGTTAATCGATTTTCTGATATATACCATAGTTTGTGGACTCGATAACTTTCCTACAGACTAAATAATATACACTGATTTGGGTTGTTTTTCACCAAAGAAATGTAGCAGAATATATTTTGGCCTAAATTCATGAAGAAAGATTATTTATTTTCCAAATTTTATAACAGAAACAAAGAAAAAATTTTTTTTTTTCCACAAAAATTATTGTTCTAGTTTATCGAAAAAAAAAAAATGGTGGTGATTAATTATCACCAAAAGTTTTATTTGTGTGATTTTTTTTAAATAAAAATGTTATATGGGCACATTGTTGCATGACCACGCAATTGTCATTCAAAGTATGACTGCGCCGAAAGTTGGCCTGGGCAGAGGGGGGTGAAAGTGCCTGTATTGAAGTAGTACATATATATATATGTCTGTAATGTTATTTAAATCATGTGACCACATATTCAGGGAAATTGCATATTGCAGGAATAAATATGAAATTTTCCATTTTAGGCCCTGATTTGCTTGACCACAAATTTCGCTCTTGTGTCATGACTTACTGACTCCTATATTTATTTCCAGTTTTCTTCAATGGTTTAAAGGGGTTGTAAAGGTTTGTTTTTTATTTTCTAAATAGGTTCCTTTAAGCTAGTGCATTGTTGGTTCACTTACCTTTTCCTTTGATTTACCTTCTAAATGTTTTTTTTTCTTTGTTTTCTTTGTCTGAATTTCCCACTTCCTGTTCCTCCTCAGTAAGCTGTTCAGTAAGCTGTTTTGGCTGACTAAACACCACTCGGATATGGTGTGGAGTTTACTGAGGAGAAACAGGAAGTGAGAAATTCTGACAAAAAAAACAAAGAAAAAAAACATTTACAAGGGAAATCGAAGGAAAAGGTAAGTGAACCAACAATGCACTAACTTAAAGGAACCTAGTTAGAAAATAAAAAACAAACCTTTACAACCCCTTTAAGATGATCAAAATCCAATCCATTAGGAAGAGATTCAGTAATCTGAGTTGGATCTCAATCTATTTAATCTACCGTACTTGGATCATCTCTAGTGGTGCCTAATATAAGCAGTCTGCAGCTATGGCAGCCATTCTCTTTCTTTTTGGACCACGTCCAAGTTTAAAGGAAACCTTTAAAAAGGTTAAAAAGGAGTCTTTCACTTTTTAACGCATTTAAAAAAGTCCAGTTGTTTAGCCATCTCTGTCCCCGATTATTTCTACACCAATGCCCTGGAAAAAGTTTGCAGATAGTAAACTCAGAAAGAGGTTAGAACTTCTGGCCTGTGTACATGTCCAGCATCAGAAAGTTAAAAAAATTGATCTAATGCCAAAACAGCAAAAGTGAAAGGAAATGTCCCTCACTAACAAGGACAAAAGGAGAGGGTGACTCTTCCCAGCAGTACTTAGACTGCAGTAAATCCTAAGATAGGTTCTAATTTCTATTTTATCCAAAACTAAAGGAAACATTTTAGAAGAGCTTTTGGATCAATATAACAGCAACGTATCTAGTATTATGAAGAGGAGAAATCAGCAACATTAAATACTGATTTTAGGACTGGTGCTTCATGGGCCTGTCCTCTCTTGCTCCATTAAAATACTTACCTATCAACTACTATGTCTCTTTGCCTACCTTTGGAAACTACCTGCAGATGCTCATGCATTACCAGCTCCTTTCACTATTAAATCCTATATAATCTTGGCCAGCTGGTTGTAAGCTTGGCCAGCTGGTTGTAAGCAAGCATTAAGAAGGAAGAATTCCTGAAGGTATCTTGATATTCTTTTTGTTTCAATGTTTTTATTGAAATTTTCACAAAAAATAATACAATCTTGAATACAAGAACAAGTACAGTATAAAATGTATCCAAAATCCAGACTTATCCAAACAATGTGTGGATATCTCTACAGTGTACCGTATTGCAAATACAGGTCTTTACTATCTGTTCCATGCCAGAGTGTTCTCATATTTGGAAGAAAGCATAAAGCATAAAGCACAAACAAGGAGATTTATACTGGCCGACCGCCCTATAGCTGAATGAGGGCTACAGGGCAGTTCGATAACTCTGGGAGGGCATACATTGACATCCTACGAGAATCTGCTGACAGCGGCCGTTTACCACGTGATCGCTCCGTCAAATGACGAAGCGGTCACATGCAAACAAACCAGCGTGATGTCCAGTTCCTCTCTCCCCTCTCTGTACAGTGTGAGAGGAGAGGGGGAGAGATCGGATGCAGCAGCGCTGTGGGCTGCATGTGTAGTGCCCACAGCCCTGCTCAGTGACAACTACAGCCTCAGCCAGCCAGCCATCCATCCATCCATACTCTGAAATCCAACCATCCATACTCTGCAATCCCGCCATCCATACTCTGCAATCCCACCATCCATACTCTGCAATCCCGCCATCCATACTCAGCCATCCCACCATCCATACTCCCGCCATCCATACTCAGCCATCCCGCCATCCATACTCAGCCATCCCACCATCCATACTCATCCATCCCGCCATCCATACTCATCCATCCCGCCATCCATACTCCCGCCATCCATACTCAGCCATCCCGCCATACATACTCAGCCATTCATACTCAGCCATCCCACCATCCATCCTCATCCATCCCGCCATCCATACTCCCGCCATCCATACTCAGCCATCCCGCCATACATACTCAGCCATCCCACCATCCATACTCATCCATCCCGCCATCCATTCTCATCCATCCATACTCATCCATCCCTCTGTCATACTTATCCACCCATCCATGCTCAGCCAGCCATACTCAGCAATACTCATCCATCCATCCATGCTCAGCGATCCCATCCACCCACAGCCATACCCAACCATACTCAGCCGTACCCAGCCATACCCAGCCATACTTGGCGATACCCAGCCGTACCCAGCCATACCCAGCGGTACCCAGCCATACTCAGCGAGACCCAGCCATACTTAGCCATACTTCATCTATCACATTATGCAAAAACATTGGGCTAAATTTACTGTTTTGCTTTTTTTAAAGCACAAAACAGTTTTTTTTCCCCAAAAAAACGCGTTCGAAAAATTGCTGCACAAATACCGTGTGAGATAAAAAGTTGCAATGATCGCCATTGTATTCTCTATGGTCTTTGCTAAAAAAAAATATAATGTTTTGGGGTTCTATGTAATTTTTTAGCAAATAAATGATGATTTTTACATGTAGGAGAGAAATGTTAGAATTGGCCTGGGTGCTCCAGAACGCCTGAAGGTGCTCCCTGCATGTTGGGCCTCTGTATGTGGCCACGCTGTGTAAAAGCCTCACACATGTGGTATTGCCATACTTGGGAGTAATAGCAGAATGTGTTTTGGGGTGTAATTTGTGGTATGCATATGCTGTGTGTGAGAAATAACCTGCTAATATGACAATTTTGAGAAAAAAAAAAGAAACAAAATCTTAATTTTTCAAAGAATTTTGTGAAAAAATTACAACTTCAAAAAACTCACCATGCCTCTTTCTAAATACCTTGGAATGTCTTCTTTCCAAAAAGGGGTCATTTGGGGGGTATTTGTACTTTTCTGGCATGTTAGGGTCTCAAGAATTGAGATAGGCCGTCAGTACTTCAGGTGTGATCAATTTTCAGATATTGGCACCATAGCTTGTGGACTCTATAACTTTCACAAAGATCAAATAATATACACCAATTTGGGTCATTTTTACCAAAGATATGTAGCAGTATAAATTTTGGCCAAAATGTATGAATAAAAATGACTAATTTGCTAAATTTTATAACAGAAACTAAGAATTTTATTATTTTTTTTACAGAATTTCTGTCTTTTTTTCTTTTATAGCGCAAAAAATAAAAAACCCAACAGTGATTAAATACCATCAAAAGAAAGCTCTATTTGTGTGAAAAAAAGGACAAAAATTTCATATGGTTACAGTGTTGTATGACTGAGTAATTGTCATTCAAACTGCGAGAGCACCGAAAGCTGAAAATTGGTCTGGTTGGGAAGGGGGTTTAAGTGCCCAGTGGTCAAGTGGTTAACAATGACTATAATAATTACAGCAGCATGTTTAAGCTGATATTATTTTATACTTTTGGTTCAACTTTTTGGTTTATGCTACCTTTTTTAAAAAAATAACAAACATGTCATACTCACCTGCTCTTTGCAATGGTTTTGCACCAAGTGGCCCCAATCCTGCTCTTCTCTGGTCCCTCACTGGCACTCCTGGCTTGCCCCCCTACAGAGTGCCTCCACAGCAAGCCACTTGCTATGGGGTGCACTTGTGCGTATTTGTTACCAAGCCGGCTCTGTGTGTCCATAAGAAACACAGAATGTGGCTCAGCTCTGCCCCTGCTTCCTCCCCACTGGTTGTGGTTGACAGCAGTGGGAGCCAATGAGGAGAGAGAGAGCTGAGAGAGCCGCTCCTCTCACGCACATTGCTGGATCGAGATTGGGCTCACGTAAGTATTGGGGGGGGGCTGGGGCAGAGTTGCATGCAGAAGGTTTTTCTTTTTCTTAATGCATAGAATGCATTAAGGTAAAAAAAACTTCTGTGTATAGAACCAATTTAAGAAAATAAAATGGTCTATTATGTTACACTTCTTATATTCAAAGGGTTCAACCATGTATAATACAGCTGTGTATTTTTGGAATATACAGTATTTTAACCACTTAAGGTTTTTAAATGTAGGCGATACACCTTAAAAACTGCAACAATGTTTTAGGTGTATCATCTGTATTACTGGTAATTGGATAGTCTGCATATGTCTATTAGGGATGAGCCGAACACCCCCGGGTTCGGTTCGCACCAGAACCCGCGAACGGACCGAAAGTTCGCACGAACGTTAGAACCCTATTAAATGCAATGGATGCGAACGTTCGAAATCTAAAGTGCTAATTATAACGACTAATATGCATGTTATTGTCCTAAAAAGGGGTTGGGAACCCGGGTTCTGCACCAGGGGACATGTATCAATGCAAAAATAAGTTTTAAAAACTGACGTTTTTTGGGAGCATTCATTTTAATGATGCATAAAGTGAAAAAAAAAGTCAAATATTCCTTTAAATATCGTACCTGGGGGGTGTCTAAAGTATGCCTGTGAAGTGCCATGTGTTTCCCGTGTTGAGAACTGTCCCTGCACAAAATGACATTTCTAAAGGAACAAAAAGCCATTTAAAACTGCTTGCGGCTTTAATTTAATGCCTGGTCCCGGTAATATGGATGAAAATCTTTGAGAAAAATGGCATAGCTATCCCATCACCCCCCCCCCCTACCCCAGCCCATTACCAGCCCCTTTGGGTCTTGTATGGATATTAAGGGGAACCCCGCACACAAAATAAAAAAGGCCCTATATACTCTGAACAGCCGTATACAGGCGGTGCATACAAGACAGAGACTGTAGGTTTGTTCTTATGTAGAATCTGTTTGTAATTTTGAACAGGTACATTGTTTAAGTGTAGCTCCAGCCAAAAAATCTATTTTTAAGCTTTTTGGAAAACATAGGGAAGGGTTATCACCCCTGTAACATTTGTTTTGCTGTCTGTGCCCCTGTTCAGAACATTTCACCTCACTTTCCGTCCCAATGACAAATGTTTTTGAAAAGTGGGTTTTTTATTGAAACAAGGATTGGTGATAAAGCATCAGTAGAGAGGAGACACCTTTTTCCCATATTAACTCTTACAGGAGAGAATTTCCTTTCCTAGGGGTAGATTTCCTCTCACTTCCTGTTGTCTCCTTTCGTTTGCAAGTAGGAGTCGTTTGTAAGTTGGATGTTTGAAAGTAGGGGCCTGCCGTATATACTCTGCTGAAATTTGCCCCTTACATGTTGGTGTTGCCACAACACTGTAAGCCCTCACAGTTACTCTTGGTGGGCGCATGAATGGGCCCTGCTGTGAATTATTAGATCAAGAATTGTAATTGCATTCCCCTGTTGAACAGGGGCTGAAAAATTGGGCCTTTGGTGGTGGTGGTGGTGGTGTTGACACAACACTGTAAGGCCTCACAGTTACTCTTGGTGGGTGCAGGAATGGGCCCTGCTGTGAATTATTAGATCAAGAATTGTAATTACATGCCCCTGTTAAACAGGGGCTGAATAATTGGGCCTTAGGCACTGGTGCTGATGCCACGACACTGCAACCTCTCCCAGATACTTTAGTTGGAGTGCAGGAATGAGCCCTGCTGCAAAGCATTGCATAAAAAATTGTAATTACATGCCCCTGTTAAACAGGGGCTGAAAAATTGGGCCTTAGCCACTGGTGGCGGCACCCAGAAACAAAAATGTTCTTCCAAGCTATCATCATCAATCGGATCATTGAGGAGGAGGAGGATAATCAGTCAACATAACAGGACAGTCACTCAGCATCAGTCTTGAAGGGATGTGACATTTGAAAATAAATTAGTCTGTTATATCAGCTTCAGGTGTTTGGTAGCTGGTGGTGATCCAAGACTGGTTCATCTTTATGAAGGTCAGTCGATCAACCGAGTCGGTGGACAGGCGCACCCTGTGATCCGTGAAAAATCCTCCAGCAGCACTGAATGTGCGTTCTGAAAGAACGCTGGATGCAGGACAGGCCAGTAGCTCAATTGCATACTGTGCAAGTTCTGGCCAGTGATCCATCCTCAAGACCCAGTTAGCCAGAAGATTTTCGGTGGGGAAGGTGTCCAAGTCTGACCTTGCCCCTAGGTATTCCTGCACCATGTATATCAGACGCTGGCGATGGTTGTTGGAACCGATCATACCTTGGGGCCGCGGACTAAAGAATTGTCTGAACGCATTGGTCAGACGGCCACCTTCCCCACCGCTCCTTCTTTGACTGACCGAAGCCTCAGCAACTCGTTGTCCAGGACCAGGAGTTTGTAACCTCCCAGTCTCTGGGAACGCGTTGCACAGACCTTTCTGCAAGGCCTCCCGGAGTTGTCTCATCCTCTGCTCCCTCTGCGACGGTAAGATAAGGTCCGCAACCTTACCCTTGTACCGTGGATCAAGGAGAGTGGCCAGCCAGTAATGGTCCCTCTCCTTGATCCGAAGAATACGAGGATCCTTCCGCAGACTTTGCAGGTCAGGGAGGCCATGCAGCGTAGGTTAGCTGAGGCATTCGGTCCGGAGTCCTCTGGGTCACTAAGAACGACATGATCCGCAGCCACCTCCTCCCAGCCACGTACAAGTCCACGGGTTTCTTGGGACTGTAAATCATCCCTAAAAGACTGCTGCTGATGATGCTGAGTGCCAGGCTCCACCTCCATGCTGACACAATCCTCCTCCTCCTCCTCTTCCTGTGCGATGGGTGGGACAGAAGGAACACTGTCTGGGTAAAGGGGGCCTTGAGAAGCAAGGAAGTCCTCCTCTTCCTGCCTCTGTTCTGCCTCAAGTGCCCTGTCCATTATTCCACGCAGCGTATGTTCCAACAGGTGGACAAGAGGTACAGTGTCACTGATGCATGCACTGTCACTGCTCACCATCCTCGTGGCCTCCTCAAATGGTGCCAGGACAGTGCATGCATCCCTGATCATGCCCCACTGGCGTGGTGAAAAAAACCTGAGCTCCCTGACCCTGTCCTGGTGCCGTAGTCGCACAGGTACTCATTGATGGCCCTCTGCTGCGTGTGCAGCCGCTGCAGCATGGCCAACGTTGAGTTCCACCTGGTGGGCATGTCACATATAAGGGGGTTCTTGGGCAGGTTCAACTCCTTTTGCAGCTCAGCCAGGCGAGCACAAAGCACAGGAAGAGGCCATGGAGGAAGAAGAAGAGGAGGGGGTGGAGGAGAGAGGTGTGTCACAACCAGTAGTAGCATTTTGGAGGCGTAGCGGCGGAACAACCTCCAACACTACTGCACTTTGTCCTGCATCCTTCCCAGCTGCCAAAAGAGTGACCCAATGGGCCGTGAAAGAAAGGTAACGTCCCTGTCCATGCCTGCTGGACCATGAGTCAGCGGTAATATGCACCTTACCGCTGACCGCCCTGTCCAGCGAGGCCAAGACATTGCCTTCCACATACCGGTAGAGAGCTGGAATCGCCTTCCGTCAGAAAAAGTGCCGTTTGGGAACCTGCCACTGAGGAACCGCACATTGCACAAACTCACGGAAGGGGGCCGAGTCTACCAACTGAAAAGGCAGCAGTTGAAGCGCTAGCAATTTAGCCAAGCTAGCATTCAACCGCTGGGCATGTGGATGGCTGGGAGTGAACTTCTTTCGACGGTCCAACAGCTGGGGCAGGGAAATTTGCCTGCTAGAATCGGACGTCGGTGTACTGCTAGCAGAGTGCCCGCAAGTACTTGGCTGTGACACACCTAATTCTACACCTTCATTCCTCTCAGTGCAGGTTTCAGAGAGGACTGAAGGTATAGTGGGGTTGGAGATCCCAGCTGATGCGGTGCAAGGAGAGGTCCGCTTTGTTCTTTGGTGTGGGTCTTTAAGGTAGGCTTGCCAACGAGCTGCATGGCAGGTCAACATATGTCTGGTCAAGCATGTGGTGCCCAAGCGGCTGATGTTTTGGCCACGCGATATACGCTTGAGACATATGTTGCAAACAGCAGCTGTGCGATCTGATGCACTCGACTCAAAAAAGGCCCACACCAAAGAACTTTTTGAATAACGGGCAGAGGCAGCGCCCTGCACAGGCGGAGCTCTGCGGTGTGATTCAGTCAGTGTGCTGCCCTTACGCTGGCCCTCCGAGGGAATCCTGCCTCGTTGGAGATGTGCCTCCTCCTCATCCTCCTCCTCTCTCCTATTAGGCACCCATGTGGAGTCAGTGACCTCATCATCCCCTCCCTCCTCATCACTGGAGCCAATCTGGCAGTATGCTGCAGCTGCTGGAACATGACTGCCAGATTAGTGTCCTTCTTGAGCATCCCCTCTCTCTGCTCTCACACTACTGCCTTCCTCTAGCTGGGTATCATCATCAGACCCTTCGAAACGCTGGGCATCCTCCTGGAGCATGTACCCAACACTGTGCTCAAACAGTTCGGGGGACTCCTCAGGAGGACATGGTGGGTCTAGGGAAGGAGTGACTGATGATGACATTGATACCAGGGAAGAGGACGCTTTGGCAGCTGCTTTGCCAGTACCCTGAGCCTGGGTGAGAGAGGATGAGGAGGATGAGGAAGACTTGGTCATCCACTCTACCAAGTCTTCGGCATGATGCGGCTCAACACGTCCAGCTGCCGAAAATAAGGACAAGCGTGTCCCATGGCCACGTGCTGATGACGATGCACCGCGTCCACGACCAGCACTGTTGTCTCTAGACACAGAGCCTGCTTGCCCTCTTTTATTGGCTCCTGACTGTCTGCCTCTCCTTGTTTGCCTTCCAGACATTCTAATGGCCTGCAGGGAGATGGGAAAACCAGCAATAAGGGGTAGCTTCAGGTGTATATTTTGCAGGAAGCACACTACGCCCGCTGTAAGTGCTGCAGATGACTGCCTGTGTTACACAACAGGAAAAAACAGCAATAAGGGCTAGCTTCAGGTGTTTATTTTGCAGGAAGCACACTCCGCCCGCTGTAAGTGCTGCAAATGCCTGTTAGTGTAACACAAAAGAAAAAAAGCTCCAGCAATAAGGGCTAGCTTCAGGTGTATAATGTGCAGGAGGCACACTCCGCCCGCTGTAAGTGCTGCAAATGCCTGTTAGTGTAACACACCAGGAAAACACAGCAATACGGGCTAGCTTCAGGTGTATATTTAGCAGGAAGCACACTCCACCGGCTGTAAGTGCTGCAAATGCCTGTTAGTGTAACACACCAGGAAAACACAGCAATACGGGCTAGCTTCAGGTGTATAATGTGCAGGAGGCACACTCCGCCCGTTGTAAGTGCTGCAAATGCCTGTTAGTGTAACACACCAGGAAAACACAGCAATACGGGCTAGCTTCAGGTGTATATTTAGCAGGAAGCACACTCTGTCCGCTGTAAGTGCTGCAAATGCCTGTTAGTGTAACACACCAGGAAAACACAGCAATACGGGCTAGCTTCAGGTGTATATTTAGCAGGAAGCACACTCCGCCCGCTGTAAGTGCTGCAAATGCCTGTTAGTGTAACACACCAGGAAAACACAGCAATACGGGCTAGCTTCAGGTGTATACTGTGCAGGAGGCTTAGCAACAATGACACTGACACTGTCCCCTGCCTATCCTTCTCTCTTCCTGCACACAAGGTTTATCAAAGAATATGACACTGACACTCTCCCTGCCTATCCTTCTCTCTCCCTGCACACAAGGTTTAGCAAAGAATATGACACTGACACTCTCCCTGCCTATCATTCTCTCTCCCGGCACACAAGGTTTAGCAAAGAATATGACACTGACACTGTCCCCTGCCTATCCTTCTCTCTCCCTGCACACAAGGTTTAGCAAAGAATATGACACTGACACTCTCCCTGCCTATCCTTCTCTCTCCCTACACACAAGAATAGCACAAAGAATAGCACAATGACACTGTCCCTGCCCATCCTTCTCTTTCCCTGTGCCGGAACACACTACACAAGGCCGCCGCGCTGGCGGCCTTTTATAGTTTGGGGCGTGTGCTAAACCCCCTGAGCTATAATTGGCCACAGGCAACCTGCCTGTGGCCAATTATGGCTCTCCTAGCTGCCGGCGCTGTGATTGGCCAAGCATGCGGGGTCACAGTGCATGCTTGGCCAATCACAGCGCCGGGATTGCACTGTGATGGCGCAGTGTATTGTGGGCCGTTTGCGTCACTCGAATTTGGCGTGAACGGCCCAAATAGTTCGATCTTCGTGGAACGATCGAACGGCCGATGTTCGAGTCGAACGTATGTTCGACTCGAACACCGAGCTCATCCCTAATGTCTATGAGTAAAGCTGGGTACACACACAACTGGCAGATCCTCACATCTATGCAGGGTTCTTTCTCGCTAAGACATTGTATTCTGACAATGGGGAATGTCAGAATACACCAATCAGTGCACGCAGCCGTTGGCTGCAAGAGCTAGTCAACTGCTGGTTTTCAAAACAAAAAGAAATTCCCAGCTCAACTTACCGACCAGCCTGCTACCAACCACATTATCCTGTTTAACAGTATGCGTTAAAAAAAACAGGGGTTTAGTTTGCACACATTTGCAAACAGTATATGCGTAAGCTGCAAAGGCCGTGACAAAGCACCCCCATATTATCTGCAGTCCTAACTCTATAAATTTTTGAGAGCCTCCATAGTAGAAGCACATGCATAATAATGGATCATAGAGGGCAGGTAAGCCTGGAGGGAGCCTAGCCCTCTTTAAAGCCACAAAGGCACACTGGACACCCAGCATATAGCACATTGACAGCAAAGGTGTCCAGTACAACCCCTCACCAGTATTCCAACAGTACAAACAAATGGCAACTGCCCTCACCTATAACTGGCCTTCCCAGCAAGGGGCACATGGAAGGGCGTAGCATGTCAAACAAAACTGGTTTTGATTGACAAGCGTCGCACTTCCTTGTGCTCCTTGCTGCGAAGGCTGTGGCAGCAGCTGCTGCCGTTACCGAGATATCCATCTTTAAAGTGCGGACGTATATGTACATGAGCCGGTCCTTAAGTGGTTAAGCACACAAGGTCAGAGGAGGATATAAGGGACCAGGCATCCGACAAGTGTTATGGATGCTGAGAATTTTTCAGTAAGCTTCCCTCTTCACCGCAAAGCAGTTTGGTGATGCAGGCAGCAGAACAGGTACGTTTTCATTACTTGTTTTATAAAGGCTTTTTCATAAAATAAAAAGAAAAGCAACAGAATTACTTTCATTTTTTACATGTGATCAACTCAATATAAATAATTATGTTAATTTCAGTTAATTGTTTTAAAAATCTTTTTATTTACTGTATAATTTGCAATATGCACTACACACATGCAGAAAGCAATATTTACTTATGGTTCCTCTCTCTCAATTCAAATCTCAGTCTGGCTTGACTCACTAAAAGTAGTCACCTTCCATATGACAAGTAGTTTTCTCAACATTTGCTGATCAAGGATCTCACTAAACTACCAAACTTCCTCTTTTGCTATTCTACAAATTTGTATATTTAATACAAAAATGAAAATATGAAACCGTGAGCGTGTAAAAATGTTTAAATCAAATGTAGAATTACCTAGGGAAAAGGTTACACAGAAAGGTTATATAGAAATTAGTTAACACAAAGGTAGCTAATCAGAGCCTTCAGGTCGCACATACCTTGTGCTTTGCCACAGTTAGCAGAGGTAACAGAAAGGGAGCACACTGTAAATCTTTATTTGTAAAAAACATTGCATAGATAATTAAACATGTAAAAAACAAACAAAAAAAAACTAAACTAAAATCTAAAATAAAATTCCAACATGTCATATTGTTTCTCCTTACCTCATTGTTTCTGTTACCTGAAAATACTTAGTTAAGGGTTTTTGCTGATCACTCATAGACATTGGGGGTTATTTACTAAAACTGGAGAGTGCAAAATCTGGTGCAACTGTGCACAGAAACCAATCAGCTTCCAGTTTTTTTTGCCAAAGCTTAATTGAACAAGATGGAGTTAGAAGCTGATTGGCTATCATGTACAGCTGCACTAGATTCTGTTTGCACCAGTTTTAGTAAAGCAACTGCACTGTATTGTCTCTCAGTCTGGCCAAAAACATCCGTTCAAGGTCATCAAAGTTCAATTTATTGAACTAGACAGACTTACTTGTGTCTTTTTTCTAACTAGGTAGGTGTAAATTCTATGGATACAATAATTCAGGTAATCATTTGATTATCATTTTTAGAAATATGTACTTCAAATAAAAATTTTAAGATTTGTTGGTAATTCACATTTATGTCCACTAGAGGGACTGAGGGACTTGAAAAGCAACTTTCAGATGATCAATAGTATCAGACGCTACCATGACATGGCTGAAATTTTCACGTCAAGTTAGACAACTACAATCTGATACTAAGAGCTTATCTCTAAGATGCTCAATCATATGATGGTATCTCACGTTCCTAATTGGTGGCATTACAAGAATTTATAGCTTCATTTACTTATTTTTTGTGGTACTCAAAGCAGACCCATCGTTTTTGGAAAATTTATTTCAGTTTTGTAAGGATAATAAAGACCTTGGATACAACATTGGCTATACTGAATATTGAATATGAATATTAGACAAATAATGGAAAAGCTATTGAAATCATTGGGGTTTTTTCTAATGGAGTAGAGAATGTTCACTTTGCAAAACGAATGTTCAATCAACTTAATGAAGTAATGCTATGTTAGCTTTGAATATCCAATCATATTTATTGATATGACCATTTAAATATTTAACTTATATAATTAAGTAAACTGAAATCTGATTGGTTAGTTTGAACTAGTAGTAGCTATGAATTACTGCACTATACACCTACTGTTAGCATTACCTTATTGCATAAGGATGTCTGTTAACATAGGAGGGCAGCTGGACAAGCAGCTAGTACATGATTGGATATTTGAAGTAAACTCAGCTTCATCTTATTCACTTAGCTAAGCCAAAATTCACTTTGCTGAAGTGAACAGTCTGTACTCCTTTAATAAATCAACCCTATTGATGTGAATGACCATTAAAGGATGAATATATTTTCAAATTTTTTATTTATCTAAAAGAGAGTTCAACAACATTTATGGATTTATATTTAAAGGTCACGGCAGTTTATCAGGCTAGAAGCTACCTAAATCCGGGCTGACATAGGGGAAAGATTTCTATCACACAGCTATTTTTCGATTGCCTGCCTGGTCTACTATTGATTTATTGCCTCCTGGAGTTATTTTAATTATTGGTGTGCAACCAATATGTGTGTGTCCTTTAAACCAGTGGTTCTCAACCCTGTCCTCAAGTACCTCCAACAGGCCATGTTTTGGGAATTTCTCTTAGATAAAACAGCTGTCCAAAATACCAAGCCATTGACTCAGATTTAAAGCACCTGTGCAGGATAAAGGAAAACCTACAAACATGGCCTGTTGGGGGTACTTGAGGACAGGGTTGAGAACCACTGCTTTAAACCCACTAGGCCGTATTTGTTACATTGATTAAAGGCATACTTGTTACTGTAAGCCTTAGACACCAATAATATCCACCCTTTAATTTCAAAGGGGCAGTATGTTAGAATGATAGAGAAAATCTAACTACCGTAGATGCTACGGAACATTTATTGTTTCATTCAGTTTAACAATAAGTTCCATTCTTTCATGTTTTGCCACATACATAAGAAAAGGCTCGTTCGACTTGAGCAATATTTTTTAACCTCCCTGGCGGTAATCCCAAGTCTGGCTCGAGGTGAGTTTTCCATGCTAAGAGCGGTAACCCCGAGCCATACTCGGGATTGCATTGCAGGATACAGGGAAGTTACTTACCTTGTACCCTGGATCCTGCGATGTCCTCCCGCAGTGTGTGCGAGCTGTCTCCTCGCTCGATCCACACTGCCGAGTGCCGAGCTCCGTTCCCTGCGATGTTGCGACGCACGGGGACGGAGTTCGGCGCCAAATTAAAAAAGTGAAAAACACAGTATAGATACAGTATACTGTAATCTTACAGATTACAGTACTGTATCAAATAATTACACATCCCCTTTGTCCCTAGTGGTTTGTCCAGTGTCCTGCATGCAGTTTTATATTATAAAAACTGTTCTTTCTGCCTGGAAACTGGAGATTGTCTATAGCAACCAAAAAGTGTCCCTTTATGTCAAAAGTGGTTTTAGACCAGCTAGAAAACAGCGATAATAAATTAGAATCATTTGCAGAATTGAGCGATAGCGATTTGTGGGGAAATTCGTCATCAAACACTAAATCTAATGACAGCGACAATTCTGCAACTGAGCAAATTTCAGTGTTTTTGATTTGATTACATTATTGAATAATTTTTATTATAACTACATTACTATTTGTTATAATTATTTATAGTAATTTATTATATTATAATTTTTGATTTTGTGTTTCAAACTTTATCATACCTGGGATGTCTACTAGACTCTTGTTTGGTCAGGTTTAAGTAAGTAATTACTAAGAATTGCAGGCCTACAATACATAACACCAAATTTCCATGCAAAATAATTGTACCGCTTTTGGTACATAATTCCAGACAGAATCATACCGCCAGGGAGGTTAAAGAGTTAGGAGAGTATGGCTTACATGGCATCTGAAAAAGTTTTTGTAGCATGACTGACTGGTCTTCAAGGTGCTAATCTTATCCAAAATAAGAATTAATGTAGAAAAATGTGCAAAATAATACAACTAATCAAATCCACAGATAAAATGGACTAGCTATAGCTGCATACATAAACTCTAGTATTGTAACAGGATACACTTATATGCAATATTCAAATGCATTCTGTAGAGTTTTAAAATTTGCATTGTCATTACATAGAGTTCTTGTTGGTAAATTAGGTAAAAAAGTGGACCAAGCAGACTAATAACATCTGGTACACAGAAAGGAAAATGATTGGACTGCAGATGCAATTTGCAATGTGCAGTGCCAATACAGATTAATACTTGTAGAAGCCTAGGCCTTCCATACCCAGGATACAGTTTTAAAGCTTGTGCGAGTTTAGATCTATGGTAATATGCTGGTAACCAGGCTGTGTGTGTACACATATATATATATATATATATCTATATATAGATATATATCGATATAGATATATATATATCCATCATCCATATATATATAGATATCCATCATCCATATATATAGATATATATCTATATCCATCATGTTCTACTGTATATCAAAACACACACTTATAGGTCAGTTGAATAATTTGTGCTCTCGCTCTCTCCCTCTCTCTCTCTCTCTATATATATATATATAGAAAGAGAGAGAGAGAGAGAGAGAGAGAGAGAGACCACAAATTAATCAACTGACCTATAAGTGTGTGTTTTGATATAGAACATAATGGATGAAAATTTGACCATAGTGTTGCCAACATAGTTCACATAAGTCAAAGGCACTTTACTTACGAGGTTTTAATTCTTTGTATTTTAGTAAAGAAGATGAGGATATGGATGAATTTGCAGAAGAACAGCCTGTGTTAACAGGTATAGTATATATCATTCTGAGCTTCCATTATATGTTCACAGTTGTGTATTTTCTAACTTTAATTACTTACTAATGTGCATATTTTTTTCAGAACAACATATCCCCAGAATAATTTGTTCTCATGATGAATTTACTGAAGGCAACCATGACGAGGAAAAGGAAGATAAAAGAGAAGAAAAGAACGAGGAAGATAGTGATCCAGAAGTGTTTGTAAGTCTTTTTTTTAGGGGGTAATATTGGACATATAAATGTTCAAGTTTTAATTGCAACAAATTAGAGTGATTAACTTTTCTTTCATATACACATGATTTTAAAATGGTAAAGATACTGTGCTTTTTATTTCATTCCATTCTTCTTTAGAAAGATATTCAATCGTTATTTCATTTTGTACACTTGGGTTCTTTTTTTATCTTCACAAAGCATTGGTTTTGTTGTGTGGGCTACAATATGCAATTTTAAATATATTCTTGCTATTTATCATGCCTAATAGGAAATTACTCTATTGTTCGCTTTATATTTTTATTCACATTGGGAATAATTGTGGGGTTTTTTTTTTTTTTTGGTTCAGTTCATATTTTTGTTCATCTCTCTAAATTACCATTTATTTTCACTCTATTTTGCTATGTTTCTGTATCTCTGCAAATGTTAAAGGGAAACTAACATGTAATAAAATTAGCCTATTCTGGTAGCTGAAAGAAGCACACTAGAAAGAGCTTTTATCACAGGTTTAAATAACAGAGCATATACAAGGTGATTATAGTTCAGGTTATGTCCTCCCACTCCTACAGTCATGCAGCAAAGAGTAACCAGCACAATGTAATTATGGCTTAAATTGCTGCTCTCTGCAAGGTTCATAGAAAATTGATCTAGGAGCCCCTGTATTTGCAGCCAGAAAGGGGCTACAGTAATGGTATCCCAACACTGAATCATACATCCACTTAGTTCAAGTTTTTATCTGAGACAATACTGTGTGTACTGTAAATCTAAGACAATATATTTTGTGAATAACAAAACGTGCGTCTACGAAGAGGTAGCAGGGATAGAAAGTCACAAGGCAGGAACTTGGGGCTGAAAGGAAGTATCAACTAGGAGCAGAATTTAAAGGACAATCATAACAAGTCTTAAAAAATAAGAGATAGCTATTGATATTAAAAATATATTTAAAAAAGTATGGAGGAATAGTAAAGAAGATACAAAAAATTAAAATAATATGTCACCTAAAATGTTGAGGTGGGGTCCTTACTGAACAATGCATTCTTCTTTCTTCCATCCCTGCCCTTTCTTTCATCTTTGCACTTACACCTACGTACCACTGTAAACTGGTATGGGATTTACTACATACTGTAATGTGAAGAGACATATTTAAATAATACATATTTTTTATCACCTTCCAATGTCTGGAATTATTAGGTAAAGCAATATCTCTAGGTTTTAAAGCTTAAAGGTAATTCCTTTTCAATAAACCCGTAAAGGCAAAGGCATGTGAGATGCATCTACGCATGAGAGAAAAAGAGTTATCCTTCTAATATATGTTTTTTCAAGACAAAATAACAGCACAGAAGAAATACATATGTACATATTGGATAATAAATACATGCACATACAGTGTCTGCAGCAATAAAACAATAAAAGGCAGAACAATAACACAACCATTATCTGACTTTTTATTTATTTACATGCTGAAGTGTCTTGCAAATATGTGAAGTGGTATCATTGTCAGCAAGACTGAATTTCTACAGAAGTCCAACACCTTTTTACATTTATCTTGACAACTTCTGGTAATATATATATTTTTTCTTAAGGACGTATTTGGTTAACCAAGTTTATCCATTGTTGTAAAGTAGAGGGGTAGATTACATCCACCTTAAAGGGATTGCCTAGCAAGTCATTAACAGGCTACTTCCAAAATAACCATGTATAGTGGATTACAAATTCCTCATCTAAATGCCAAACAGATTTGTAAGGTAGGGGCAAGGAAATCAGGGCAAAAGATGCAAGGTAGAGGGCATGGCCATACCAAGTGCACAAAGTCTGCGTCAGGTGGATGACATTGCAGACATTTGTTAAAAGGATTACTTATCTATTCTGTGCACATAGGTCAGCATTACATATGTTTGGTGAAAGATGTACCATTGGATGAGTTTATTATTAACTGCCAGAGATACTGAAAAGTGGGACCAAAATATCCTTTCTTTAATATAACTTTAACTGGCTTTATTAGGTTGGGCAGATTTACTAGCAGTGCTCTTCAGTCTTAAACATATTTTTTTTATTATTTTTATATAGAGCTAAGGGTGTCCCTGCTATCTGAAACTTCTGAGCCAGGATGTTACATTACTGATGTTTAGTGCAGTGACAATGCAGCCATGGGAGGAACTACAGTACCTAGCATGGGATGCACTATCCAGAACACACAAAAGTGATAAAAGAGAGCAAATGTTCAACACACTGCCCATCCTCCGCCATGGAAATATAAACCTCTTATTTTACACTGTGCCACTTACCCAATTGTTTTTAGACAGCAGATAGGGTCACATAAAGCACAGTACAATCTGTAATTAATCAATTTCCAAATCAAACATTCAGTCATGCAAAGGAGAAGCTTTATTTCCAAATTTCTATAGGACATTGCATATTAAGATATTTTATCATCAGTTTTGTAAGCTATAAGGACCTAACAGTTAATCATTGAAAAGGGCTGTATTGAGAAAACAGTTGACTGTTTTAAATGTATGTTATGTCTGGCAGTGGCATCTGAAGAACAAATAAAATCAATGTAAACATTTTAAATACAGAGAACTGGGCAGTACTTAAGATGGGGAGCAAGGGAGAAGATTTTCATTGTAGCAGATGGCACTTGTTTACTATACATAATGCCATGTGTTGCAAAAATTTGAGATGAAACTTTTCACATAGTATCTTATTGAGTAATTTCCATAAAAAAAAAAAAATGCAGAAATAATACAGAGAATTGGAGCTTGTCACATTGGTAAGTGTGGTCCAGTAAAGGCCCACGCTATGCCTTGACTCTGTGTAAGTTATCTGACTGGTTTGAGCTTGAGTAAATAGGGGTGTGTTTCTGGAGTTTTGTGATGGGGGGGGGGCAGACCCTATATGGCTCAAATTGAAGAAAGAGCATTGAATTACAGCGAAAAGCCCCACAAAATTAATCATGTTAAAATTTTCGAGTTAGCAAGCTAAATTGTAACTTTTAAGCTTAAGTAAAAAATATAAACATTAATTATATGCCAAAGGGTTTTGGCCCTTGATTTAATGCACCTTGAGGGACTTCTAAACATGAAAATAAGATTTAAACATATACAAACATAATTACTATTTTAATCATACAGTATCTTGTTTCAAATCAAACAACAAGTCATATATATATATTTTTTGTTTAGTCCAAAGTTTGTCTTGTTTGCTATTGTACTGTATAGATTGTACCCCTTTAAGAATACTGTCTGTTAACTGTACTACATACACAATATCTGGTGGTTATTTTGGGACAGTAAATGTGAAATGTAATATTGTCATAAAATTACACGAAAATACTTATAGAATGCAAACATTACAGTTAATATGAATGGCAATCACGTCTATCAGATCACTATGAAAAAAGTTATCGGTACCTAACAGAACATAGTAAATGGCTCAGATAAAATAATAAAATACAATTTGACCATCTTGGTTGATTTTCCAAAGGTAGATTCTTTAGATATTTGTAACTTAGATTTGTATTTCCAACACTTTAATGACTTAAACAATGGAGCGGTATAAGACCTTGAAATACAGCCATCCGGCATGGTTGAAACCCACAGGCATTAGCTCACAAGACAGCTGAGCAGTTGACAAGTAGCATGAACCTTATGTTAGAAAAAGAAGAAATTGTAAGATTTGCATATAATTACTGAGATCATGCAAATGTCAGTTATGAATATAAAAAAACACAGGCATTTCACTGTTAAATCCTGACAGTTGGCATCCCTGAAAAGCTCAATGCATTTGAGTACTAGTTGGCAGAAGGTCATTAAAACAGAATTTGCAGATACATTAACACTCTCACTTTTCTTTGAGTGATAGTTTGCTATTTATAGTTCGCTGAGAGTTCCAGAAAACACGCTAGCTGGATAAGTTGTAGTGGGCTTCCACATAAAAATTGCATACTGAAGTATGGGGACATTGTGCCTTTTTTAATTGATTTGATAGAAGCTATCAATATACACTACATATGCATAAAGTTGAGATAGAAATGATGGTTCTGTCTGACATATGAGGAAAAGACAGAAATGACTGTAGAATTTCCATTGGAATGACAAAATGAACTACTTCCATACCGAAAATTAACATTAACTGGGAAAATAACAATTTCTATTGCTCCATAAACTCATAAAATAAAACAGTCAACATACATTGAGAAGTCTAAAGCTGAAATTCCTACATATGCATAAAGTTGAGATAGAAAATGATGGTTCTGACATATGAGGAAAAGACAGAAATGACTGTAGAATTTCCACTGGAATGTCAAAATGAGCTACAGAAAATTAAAATGAACTGGATGACTATTTTCAATGCTCCCTCTACTCAAAAAATAAAACATAAATTGGTTATATTTTATCTACAGAATATATTTCTAAACAGCGTTCTTTTAAGCTTTAGAGAACAACAGTATAAATAGTAAAGATACAGTACATATAAGACAAAGTTTCAATATATTGTATAATGTGTAATCACAGTCACAACATAACTCAAATTATGTGGACAAGTTTTTAGTGTTAGCTATTTAAAACATATGATTAGTGTAAATATAAAAATCCGCTACACACATACATTTACTTTGGCAGCTTGAAACAAATCCCAACATGGATTGCTGTAGAGAACAATTTAAAAATATTTCAAATTAGAGTTTCTAAATATCTCCAACCTTACAATTGTTAAAAATAGCCATACATATTTTATTTGTGAGAAAATACTTTCCATTATCCAGTATATCTCCACTTGAAACCACCAACAATATCTGCCCTAACATTATATATACTTACATTTAATGATGCTCTTACATGTGCCTGTCTAGAGAAATCATATATTTGAAATTCCTAAGGGGTAGGGTCAGGTGTATACACTTTTAAATGATATATTAGGAATGAAACACCAGTATGTTGTATCTTATTGTTCAGAAGATTTTTCATTTTCTGCATGCTGTGTTGGCATATATTTTTTTTTTCAAACTCCAGCTAATATCAAAAAGGGCCTTCTTCCAGCATTATGTTGAATATGTAATGTTGTGTTTCAAGCTCTTAAAGGAAATAAAGAACAAAAAAGAAAATTAAGCATTTCTTTTAATTCTACCCTAGAATACAGGAGCTGTCAAGTAATAGCACAGTCACTGGGTTAGAAGGGTCTCAAGGCCATGACATGAGTTCTATCATAATCTGTGTTTAAAAACAGCATGTGGGAAAATAGGCATATTTCACAACACATTCTACAATAGCAGGCAACAGCTGGGGGAATGAAGACCTAAACACAGAGGAAGTGGCAAGGATCTGAACAAGAATCCTGCTTGTCAAATTATGGATATTTTAAATGCTGCATGAAAGCCAATGTTTTGCGGGATAATTTCTGAACACATGACATAATTCTGAGCTTTCACTAACAATTTCACATACTGAAGGATGATACCCTTATATTGCATGCTATTGAGCATTTGCTGGGAATATGAAATCTATGTAATATTGTCATTACTTATAAATACTAGAAAAACACTTTTTATAATACTGTTTTGCAATGTGGTTAAATTTAAATGTGTATTTACATATTCTTGCATAGTTAATTTGGGATATTCCATATAACAAACTTAAGAACACACTCCACCGCTAATTACAAGCTTACAAAGGCTGAAAATAATTTGGTCAGCATTTTATTTTGGAATGGTACTTATTAGTGACTAAAATGTTAAGGCTCTCAGGAGGAATCTAAACTTAAATAGCTATCAATGCACTGGAACTGTGAATTTGCACACATTATGAACTATATTGGTGAAGGCAGGAAATTCATGATATACAGTATGTGTTTGGAAAATGTATAATGGATGTGCTCCCATATATGTCAAAGAACCCAAGCTACAATCACTGGCACAGAAAAACCGATTCATTTAGATGATGAAAGAGCAGAAAGAAGAATTTTGGAATGAGTCCAAACTAAATACATTTCCAGAAATGTCATAAATGAGCAAAACATCTACTAGGGGCTAGGGAAATATCAAACATGACACATATCTAGATCATCAAATCCTGTAATAAATGTAAAGATGGCTCCCATTTCTATGTAAGAAGTACAGTGTATAAATGGTCTCACTATGTCCTAGCTCATAAATTAAAATCTTTGTTTAAAAATCTGTCCACATATGACTTTAATAAAGTGAACTTAAAATTCAAAAATGTATTTTTGGTCCCCTGGGCACAGTTACTGTGGCCACATTAAAAGTAACAATTGTATCCCTCAAGAAGAGAGATTGAATCGTCGGCCAGTCAGATGCAGAGGGACCCCATTCTGAAATAGTTAAGTATTTGTGTTTATGTCCACTTTAACAGAAAATCACTTTTTTAAGAATTCAACAACAATTTAGTTAGAAGAGTTGAGTTTTCAAAAATCGGCAGTTAGTAATGACTCTGCAAGTCATTACTTAAAATGATCATCTTCATTGAAATGTAAAGTAAAAACACAATAAATATAAGTAAAAGAACTTTGTATAGCATTAGTAAAATATTAAAATAAATATATATATATATATATATATATATATATATATACACTGATCAAAAAAAATAAAGGAACTCTTTTTATCAGAGTATAGCATCAAGTTAATTAAACTCCTGGGATATTGATCTAGTCAGTTAAGTAGCAGGGGGGGGTTGTTAATAAGTTTCAGCTGCTTTGGTGGTAATGAAATTAACAACAGGTTCACTAGATCGGCAACAATGAGACAACCTCCAAAACAGGAATGGTTTTACAGGTGGAGGCCACTGACATTTTTTTTTCCTACTCATCTTTTCTGCCTTTTTTTCACTAGTTTTGCATTTGGCTATGGTCAGTGTCACTACTAGTAGCATGAGGCGATACCTGGGCCCTATAGAGTTTGCAAAGGCAGTCCAACTTCTCCAGGATGGCACATCAATACGTGCCATTGTCAGAAGGTTTGCTGTGTCTCCCAGCAGTCTCAAGAGCATGGAGGAGATTCCAGGAGACAGGCAGTTACTGTAGAAGAGCTGGACAGGGCTGTAGAAGATCCTTAACCCATCAGCAGGACCAGTATCTGCTGCTTTGTGCAAGGAGGAACAGGATGAGCACTGCCAGATCCCTACAAAATGACCTCCAGCAGGCCACTGGTGTGAATGTCTCTGACCTCTGAAACAAACTTTACGAGGGTGGCTTGAGGGCCCGACATCCTCTAGTGGGTCCTATGCTCACTGCCCAGCACCATGGAGCTCGATTGCCAGTTACCACTGAACAGCAGAATTGTCAGGTCCACCACTGGCACCCTGTGCTTTTCACAGATGAGAGCAGGTTCACCCTGAGCAAATGTGACAGACGTGAAAGGGTCTGGAGAAGTGTGAAGAATATTATGCTGCCTGTAACATCATTCAGCATGACCCGTTTGATGGTGAGTCAGTGATGGTCTGGGAGGCATATCCATGAAGGAATGCACAGACTTCTACAGACTAGACAATGACACCCTGCTTGCCATATGAAATCCTTGGACCCGTTGTCAGACCCCACGCTGACGCAGTGGGTCCTGGGTTCCTCCTGGTGCACGACAATGCCTGGCCTCAGTATGAAGCCAGTTCCTAGAGGATGAAGGAATTGATACCAATAAATGGCCCCCACGCTCGCCTAAGCTAAATCCAATAGAACACCTCTGGGACATTATGTTTCGGTTCATCCGACGCCGCCAGGTTGCATCTCAGTCTGTCATGAACTCAGTTATGCCCTGGTCCAGATATGGAAGGAGAGACCCCAGGACACCATCCGTCGTCTCATTAGGAGCATGCCCAGACATTGCATACAAGCACGTGGGGGCCATAGTACCATTTTAAGGTTGCTCCAATGAAATTTCAGCAAAATGGACTAGCCTGCTGTATAATTTTTTTACTTTGATTTTTGGGATGTTTTTGAATTCAGCCCTCTGTAGGTGGATCATTTTCATTTCCAACAAACGATGTGGCATCCTTTCGTTCCTAACACATTACACAGTCCATATCAGTATAGATATCCAGCATGATATTTTTTCCCATTGAGATCTGATGTGTTTTCAAAGTGTTCCTTTATTTTTTTTTGAGCAATGTAAATATTATATATATATATATATATATATATATATATATATATATTACCATTGTAGCAAGCTTAGGAGTACAGTGATATTCAAGTAGTTACTGTACTAGTAAGTTTTTTATCATCTGTGTATAAAATGTTATGTTTTTATACATTGGTAGAGAAAAGCAAACTTATTAAATGTTCTCTGTTGTCAGCTTGCCAAATCAACACTTTAATCTGTTTGAGTTAACAAAAAATATTTCTGTAATTTACACATTGACCCTGATTTACTAATAGAGTTGAGAATCTTTACTCAGTAAACTGACTGTAGATCCACATAAATTATCAAATTATGTAAAAAGCTAATTCCTTTTTATTTATTTAATCTGCAAATGATTTGATATTGTGTAGGTGTATTGTGTATTGTGTAGGTGAACACAGATGCAAATTTATGGAGTGAAGATTCTCAACTCCTTTACTAATTTACCACCCCGTGCTAGATAAACTGTTCACTTAAAAAAGCAAATGTTCACAAATTTGAAATAAGATGAAGCTATGTTCATGTCAGTTACCCAATGATGTACTTCATCCCTCCCTATATTCTATAAAAAGTGTCCAACTGCCTCTGAACACGCGTTTAACAGCGTCTCGTGTGCATGGGGCCTTACATCACCATATTATTTCTTATATTTAAAACGAAAGAAGCAACTTTGGGTTGCTTGCACTCATAAATCTTCAATCAAGCTACAGTATTGTTAAAAAATGTTTTTATATATCTTGTAGCAAGTCTGCTTACTTAAACCTGAACTAAGGTCAAAAACAGTATTTGGACATGTGCACTGTAAAACTAAATCAGCTGTAATGAAATATGTGCCACACATGTAGGTTGCAGTGTTCTGAAAAACTTTCACTTTCGTTCACCTATTATAGTATATAGTATAGTAAGTGCCAAATATCTGGTGCTGAAACTCAAAGGTCCAGATGGAATACTGTACATTGATCATAGCAAAGCAGTTCGCTCACTGAGCTCCTCATCTATTAAAGTGGTTGTAAACCCACATTTAGTTTTTTTTTTTTTCCCCACCTGTAAGAGAAAGGCATAATGAGCTAGTATGACTAGCATATTAGCTCATTATGTACCACTTACCTTAGATCGGGGCCCCCGAAGCCGTCCGCGTCCCTCCATCTAGCCGCATCCATCGCTGCGGCGATAGCCGGAAGGTTACTTCCGGGTATCACCGCTGCAGCCAATCACAGCGCCGCTCCGGCGCTGTGATTGGCCGGAGCGGCGGTGACGTCACTCTGCGCATGCGCGCAAGAGCCGTCACAATCGGCTACGCCCAGCTATTGCTGGGAAGTAGCCAATTTTGTGAATGGGATTAACCCCATGAATGCGCCGTTCTCTATGGCGCGCATGCGCCGTAGACACGGAGCAATGTCATTTTTACTAAATATCTCCTAAACCGTGTAGGTTTAGGAGATATTTCTTGCACCTACAGGTAAGCCTTAATCTAGGCTTACCTGTAGGTGCAAGTTGAAAAAGTGGGTTTACAACCACTTTAAGAAAAAGTCTTTGATTCTTTTCACAGAATGCAAGGTGTTCTGTGATTGGAGGGGGGAGATTGATATATTATTGAACACCTCCTCCATTCACAGGATAAAGTCCTGAGCATGTGACCGAATATAATTACATAACCCTGCATTTCTCACATATGCCACACAATTCATTAGTGTTAATCTATTTTTACAGTGAATGTGTCCAAATTGGCCTGAGTTTGGCTTTAATTAAAGATACTTGTTGCAATATATATATATATATATATATAAAATATATCTATATTGTAACCCCATTTGGAGACTTATACGGGTGATACTCGAAAACTTAGGATATCGTACAAAAGTTAATTTATTTCACTAATGCAACTTAAAAGGTGAAACTAATATATGAGATAGACTCGTTACATGCAAAGCAAGATAGTTCAAGCCGTGATTTGTCATAATTGTGATGATTATCGCTTACAGCTCATGAAAACCCCAAATCCACAATCTCAGAATATTAGAATATTACATGCAATCAATAAAACAAAGATTGTACATAGAACAATATCCGACCTCTGAAAAGTATAAACATGCATATGTACTCAGTACTTGGTTTGGGCCCTATTTGCAGCAATTGCCTCCTCAATGCAGCGTGGCATGGAAGCTATCAGCCTGTGGCACTGCTGAGGTGTTATGGAAGACCAGGATGCTTCAATAGCGGCCTTCAGCTCTTCTGCATTGTTCGGTCTCATGTCTCTCATCTTTCCCTTGGCAATGCCCCATAGATTCTCTCAAGTCCTGCTGGAAAATGAAGTCAGCATCCCCATTAAGCTCGTCTGCGGAAGGAAGCATGGAGTGCTCCAAAATCTCCTGGTAGATGGCTGCGTTGACCCTGGACTTAATGAAGCACAGTGGACCAACACCAGCAGATGACATGGCTCTCCAAATCAACACAGACTGTGGAAACTTCACACTGGACTTCAAGCATCTTTCAGGGTGTTTCTCTCCATTCTTCCTCCATACTCTGGCTCCTTGGTTTCCAAATGAGATGCAAAATTTGCTTTCATCAGAAAAGAGGACTTTTGACCACTGAGCAACAGACCAGGTCTGTTTTTCTTTAGCCCAAGTAAGACGCTTCTGACGTTGTTTGTTGTTCAGGAGTGGCTTGACAAGAGGAATACGACATTTGAAGCCCATGTCCAGGATCCGTCTGTGTGTGGCGGCTCTTGATGCACTGACTCCAGCCTCAGTCCACTCCTTGTGAAAGTCCCCAACACTTTTGAATGGCCTTTTCCTGACAATCCTCTCCAGGCTGCGGTCATCCCTGCTGCTTGTGCACCTTTTTCTTCCACACTTTAACCTTCCACATAACCTTCTATTAATGTGCTTTGATACAGCACTTTGGGAACATCCAACTTCTTTTGCAATTACCTTTTGAGGCTTTCCCTCCTTATGGAGGATTGCAATGATGGTTTTCTGCACAACTGTCAGGTCAGCAGTCTTTCCCATGATTGTGATTCTTACTGAACCAGACAGAGACCATTTAAAGGCTCAGGAACCCTTTGCAGGTATTATGGCTTAATTAGCTGATTAGAGTGGGACACTTTGAGCCTAGAATATTGCACCTTTTCACAATATTCAAATTTTCTGAGATTGTGGATTTGGGGTTTTCATGAGCTGTAAGCCACAATCATCACAATTATGACAAATCACGGCTTGAACTATCTTGCTTTGCATGTAATGAGTCTATCTCATATGTTAGTTTCACCTTTTAAGTTGCATTAGTGAAATAAATTAACTTTTGCACAATTTTCTAATTTTCTAATTTTTCGAGTATCACCTGTATGTGCATAGCAACATGTCACTTCTGGCCCAGAATTCACCTTAACAAACTAGTATGGAAAAGTTCTGTAACATTAAGGAAAACTCCACCCTGATTTACAATAAACTATATTGTGCCTACTGGAGGAACAGAATAAAACATCCCCAATTCTAATTAGGATTTTGGTTACATTTTCCAACATTACTAACACTTCTGCTTGACTGGATTGATAATATTCATATGTAGGATATTTGCATTTTCTTTGACATATCAGTGATTGGCTTACACCAATAACCATGTTTTTCATTTTCTCAGAATTATAATGAAAGTCACACTTACACAAATGGACAGTTATTAGCATGAGGTAAATCTTCTATGTATAAGGGTTCAGCATTTTTACTCCTGGTGCCTGATGCCCTTTCTTTGTATGTAACGTACTGATACTAACTAATACTGGATAAAAAGATGCAAATATAGTCAATCACTGTCATTTTAATTATTCACAATAGTGGACCCAAATCGCAATGTGTTTGTTCAAGTGATTGGGTCTAATTGAGTTGATTTACAAATTCTTTATCAAACTGAGCTAAGCATAATGTGGAAAATCTACCCAATATAGATAGCTTTTTTTCTATAAATGCAACAAAAATTCTAGTTTCTATAAAAAACTGCTCCACCTTTTGCATTAGTTTTTTAACTCATCCCAAGTGTCCAATGTCTCCAAATGAAAATGCAGCAAGTGAAGTCACAGTGAAATAAGTACTTACATACTTGTTCTCGGTCAGTGACCAGAAAGTATTGAAGACTTCTAGAATAGCATTTTCAGAAGGCGAGCAGGACTACTTTCACTATAAGTATCCTTTAATTATAGTGGGATTCTTGTCCTTATATCATTCTATTTATTTTTATAACAAGTACTTATATAGCACCGCCAATTAACGCAGCAATTTATATATACATTGTACATCAACATCAGTCCCTGCCCTTAAGGAGCTTACAAGGTCTCTACCTCACATTCATACATACTCATACTAGGGTCAATTTAGACAGGAGCCAACTAATCTACCAACATGTCTTTGGAGTGTGGGAGGAAACCCTCATAGGCACAGGGAGAACATGCAAATTCCAGGCAGGTAGTGATCTGGTTGGGTAGTACTGCAGGGGAAGTGCTAACCACTTAGCCACTGTGCTGCCCATTACAAAGGTAAAATCTGAAATCATTGGGGTTGTTTTACTAATACTGGAGCGTGCAAAATCTGGTGCAGCTGTGCATGGTAGCCAATCAGCGTTTAACTTCAGCTTGTTCAATTAAGCTTTGACAAAAAAAGAACTGGAAGCTGATTGGTTTCTATGCAGAGCTGCACCAGATTTTGCATTCTCCAGTTTTAGTAAATTAACCCCATTGTTCCAGTTCCAGAGAATAAACACATGTGCAGTATAAGAAATGTGAATCTCCCTGTGTTCTTACCAGTCCAGTTTTTAAAAAGGGTCCACTTCTAACTTAAACTGTGAAATGGTATAACATGTCATTAATCATAAAAGCATCTGAAGGAATTTTGTCATTTTCATGCATGTGTAACATACTTCATACTTTTTCTTACTCACAAACATAGCATTAGATATACCCATTTCCAATAGTGCTATAATCTTAGTAATAAGCAAGGTGCATTCAATTTCCTCAGTTATCAAGTTCATGAAATTGGCACAACCCTCAGCAGCTGCACTCTTCTTATTTGTTCCAAGGGCAATAATCAAAGTGCCTGGTATGTATTAAAATATTTGATTGTCGGGTTGTTAATAAGTATGATGAAGGGTGACACAAATTAACATGCTTGTTATGCATAGGTAACTGAATACTTGCATATGCAAAAAGATATGCATTGAGAAGAAATAATCATTGCATTTCTAGTCCTAAAACGATGTCCTTTAACTGCTTGAAAATAAAGAAACAACATTGCATCAGTATATTGGAAATGCAGTTTTTGAATGCACAACAAAAAATTTACTTTGTATCTCCTTAATTGCTACAATCTTAAAAAAAATTACATTGTTTTAAAATATTTTACTGTTTTTATTCCAGTTAAGTCACCGTCTCATGAAAGCCAGAATCACATCTTCTGAAGAACAGCAAAGCATTGAGAATTCTGACAGGTTTAATTTACAAACAGAGAAGGAACACGATGATGAAATGAAATATTATACCAGTGACGATTCTGAAGAACAAGACTATTATTCTCAGGAATCCCAATCATATGATAATAAAGAGGAACACCCCCCAGTGGCTGAGCCCACCCCTTCATTGGAAGCTGAGGATTTTCCCACCACACCAAACACCAGCCACCATTCGGCAGAGGCATTATCACAGGAATATTCATACAAAATAGAAGAAACTGCATTTTATCAAGCTGAGTCAATAAAGAAAACCACAAGGGACATTTGCCTAGAATCATCAGAAGCTCCAACTTTTCTACAAGGTGAGAATGTGGAAGTAGCAGAGATTTTAGATCATAATGCAAATCCAAGTTATAGTGAAAATCCACTTCACATGACATATCTTTCAACAGATAAAACTGAAGAAATGCAGTATGAACATAATGAAAATATAAAAACTGAAATGGAAAACAGACAAGAAGATAATGATGTCCTCTCTGAAGGTTTAGGAAGACAATATCCAATACCTTTTTCACATTTGGATGACTATCAGGATTTGTCATGTCAATATGAACCTTCCAGCGGTGTTGACCTTGAAACAGAAAACATAGAGTCAAACCAGTCAGCTTTAAGTCTTGCTTCTTCGGCTGGTACTAACTCCTTTAGAGAACACAAGGTGGAGGACATAGGTGAGCAAATATGTCAAAGCAAAAATGTCATTACTGGCTTTCACAAAGATTTGAAAACCACAGATGGCATGAGTGAGCTATCAGATGAAAAGAAGCATGTTACCCCTGAAGACACAGATCTTTTTGGCTTTCAAAGTGTGCCTTTAAAGATATCCAAAGAATACTATGTTACAACACAGAATCCTAACTCTAGTCATGCTGATCAGGAAACTGATAAAAAAAGTGTCATGTATAACAGAAATGTGATTTTATCAGATAATGATGAATCATATGAAATTAGGTATCCCTCATATGAAGATAAAGAAATAGTTACAGATCAAAAAGACAGAACAATTTCTGATAGTACAGAAACAAAATCAGAATCACTGCCTGAGTGCCCTCCTACTATAGCATGCAGTACAGCTGAAAATGTGACCCTTGGCACATTACATGCGTGGAATGAAATTCTGGGAACATTTCCAAGTGAAGTGACGCCGGGAAACAAGGTCATCATTGCAAAGATTACAGAAGAGAAAGGTCAAAGTAAAACATGTTCTCAAGGTAGAGATGACAGCAAAAGGTCATATATAGATCTGTGTGACAGTGGTGGTATAGCACAGCTAACAGACAGTAGTGTAAATTCTAAAGTAAAAAGAGAAGATGTAGATCATACTAGTAAACCAATGCCTGTACCTTGTGACAGAGAAGGGATTGATGATATTGAAGGTGACAGAGAAGGGATTGATGATATTGAAGGTGAAAGAGTAGATACAAGTAATCTGAGAACACTTTCTGAAGAAGGTTTAGTTCATGAAAGCACAGAATATATCCCCAAAGAACTAGGTAAATACGATTTTGAGAATAGGTTAAACGATGCACTTGATGAAAGTGATATACATCATGCAGATCAAAATCCTGTTACTCAGCCAAGCAAGAGCTTTACAGAACTGAGGGAGGAAAAAGACTTAAGATTGTGGGAAGACTTCACCAAGGAAACTAATGGTAAGAAGGCTGTAGAATATGTAGACCTACAGTTAAAAGTAATCACTGAAGAAGAAGAAGATCTGAATGATGAGCAAGATAGTCCAGAGCAGAGCTTTATGAGGCCATCTATTCTTATTAGTGAGCCTGATGATGAAGGGGAAAGTCAGTGCACAGATACAGAAGAGCAAGAGAAACCAGAGGACACACATCAGTATTATTATCATCCTTTTACTGCTGATGAAATGCATGCTGACCAAGAAATTACAACTGATACAGAGACCACAGAGCACTTGAATATTAGTCGTGCAAGTTCCAAGGTCTTGTGTTTTATAATGTTTGTGGTCTTTGCTGGTCTAATGTATCATTATGATTTCTTGGTATGTTTTGCCCTATATCTTTTTTCACTGTACTGGTTGTACTGGGAAGGAGACAGAGGAAAAACTATTGTAAGAAAGGAGTAACGGTAGCTGCTGTAAATACTAACATTAACAACAAGAGTGTATTGCTAAGGAATGAGTTGGCCTTGGCAGAGGTTCCTAAGAGATTTTCAACTTTTAGATATGAACCAGTATTTGAGAAAGGACCATAATGAAAAGGTATTTTAGGAGTTGCAGAGTGTTTGAACACATCAGTCAAATTCTGATACAAATGTTTCAAAAGTATTTTCATGTTTTCAAGGAGAACTTTGTTTAGTACATGGAGTCTCACTCCTGTTTTAAAGGTAAACCAACTGTAATTCTGTATGTCCTCTCCAGAGCACAAGAATTTGAATTAAAGTGTTACTAAACCCAGGACCCTGCATTCACTATATCTGGTCTCCCACAGTACACAGAACATGGAAATGCAATAGTTTTAGTAAATATATACAGCTAAATACCTTTCTCATCAGCAGTTATAGCAGTCTTGTGATGTCTATCAGTGTCTGGTTAACGCTTGTTGGAAGAGTTTTCATTGTGCTCTGACTGTCCTATAAGGCTGCAGGACCCTTCACCCTCTGTCTGGACAGTGCTGGTTGGCCGTGTGCTGATCACATGCATTCTTCCAAGAAAAAAAGAACGCTCTAGCAATACACACTAAACGGAGCATGTGCAGCTTGCCCCCTAGCCTCTGTTCTATCAGGAGATGGTTTTGTGACTGTAGAAGAAGTGGGGGGGGCAGAAAAGACAGGATCAAACAGCTTACACAATGTAGAGGATTAACCCCTTAGGTTCCACAGTAAGTATAACAAGCATTCTTTACTTAATATACAGACTGATTTTACTGCTGTGGGTTTAGTAACACTTTAATATTATCTGTATAGTCTCAAACAGTTTAGTATACACATCTTATGAAGCCTATGTACTGTAATTTTAACCTTTACCTTTGGGTTACTTTAAGGCAGGAATGAGAACCAATGTTCATAAATAAATCATTTGTTTTGTAATGAATGTTTCAGTACAAAGTTGGCATTATTTGTATTTCAAGTGTTTTGTGACATTGTGAAAAGTAATCAGCTTTCTGTCTTTTCCGCCTAATAGTGTATAATATCAAGGTAATGTATTGTCTTCTAGATTTCTACAACATTGTATGCATAACAAGTAATCTTCTAATTCAAAATGGCATGGCTAATTACTTAAAATGTCAACAGCAACTGCTCCCAGATCCCAAAAATCAAGGGACCCAATCTGTGATCCTCTGTTGCTACACTTACCCTATACACTTTCGGTGCTTTCTGTGAATCAGGCTTCTGCTCTATCAATGTCTCTGTCCATAGAGACTATCACTAGTTGAAGACTACTATTGCACTACAGAAGATGAGATAAATCAAACTTAACAGACAAGGTAATTCACTAATGGTGGCAGTATTAAATGTCAGAGGGCACACCTGGAATCTTAAACCAAGGGTCCAGGGGAGTGACATTTTTTAAATTAAGTCACATAGATTTCTAAGCTAACAGTTTTTGTTTTTTATTACATTGCACCAAAATGATATGCTAGTTTTACATTTTAGACTGTTATAACATTTGCATTACTATGTTGTTAAATAGAAAAAGAACCAGGTTGAATTTGAAGGATTTTAATAATCTGTAAGATGTTCAAAGTCTCTGTGACTTTCAAATGTTTTATCACTTGTTACTTATTTGTTCAGGAAGTTTGTGTACAAAAATATTGTAATGTGTGTCATAATAAAAATATTAACTAATTAACTATGCAAGGTATGTTTGATGTTATTGACAATTTTTGTTGCCGTTTGGCTTACTTTCTGGTATTTTTTGACATACAAAATGGTAAATAATATTGCAGCAAAGACTAACATGCATTGCTGTATTTTTTGGGGGGGAAAATAAAATCTGTCTGATATCCTTGTGACAGAACTTTCATATATTTTACATTCATATAAAAACATGATCACATGACCATGTGATTACCCAAACATATTTATTTTAATTTTGAAAAGAGTGTGGAAAATGTAATTACTGAATGTGTCCCTGCTGTGCAAATTCACTCTTTATTTGTCCTGGTGTCCATTTTATCTAGGACAGGAAGGAATGAGAAATCTAAAATAGTACAGTTGCCACTGTCCAGAATAAGGAATGAGGTTCAGGTTCACTGCTTCTATGGGTTCACTACAGCGGTAAAAGGCTGCATGTGTTTTTTCATAGGGCATATTCCTTAATTCTTGCTGGCTACGTCACATGGTGATTTACAGGCAGGAGGTTCTGGGAGAAAAGCGCAGAGCATTGTCACCACATAACACAAAGTGTCCAAATAAGGAACTTTATATCATATCATCAGCTGTTATTTTATGAAAGCTGGTGATTTAAAAATAATAATTTATGAATGATATTATCATGTCAAAGTTTATATGAGATTTTAATGACTGTGATTATGTTTACATCTACTTTAATAATCTATGCATGAGTTATTTGACTTACAATGCTGGAGTACATTATCTTGTGTGCCCTACCTATATTCAGCTATCTGTACACCCAAAAATTATTTTAAGGGACAAAAAGGGACATAATTGTGGATAAATATAAATGAAAAAGGTATGGTGCTATCTCTTCATCTTTCAAAATCTGTGCCAAATTCATAAACAACAAACAAGAAATAACAAACTAGTAAATTATTATATAAAAATAATCAGTTTCAAAACAAACGAGTTAGGAACCAGCAAATACAGATTTGGTAATATCCGGATTTGCTAGTTCCTAACCCGTTTGCTTTGAAACGCATGCCGCGGCTGATAGAACAGCGTACACATCTATCTCAAGCTGCACATGTCAGTGCTAACTTATAGCACATCTTAAAGCGGAGTTCCAGCCTTTTTATGTTTATTAAAAGTCAGCAGCTACAAAAAGTGTAGCTGCTGACTTTTAATAAACAGACACTTACCTGCTCCACGTTCCAGCGATGCGGCCGCATGGAGCGTCGCTCCACTCCCCCCCTCTCCGCCGGCGCCTCCATTCAGACTGTGGGCACCCGGCCGTGACAGCTTTCGGCTTCATGGCCGGGCACGCACTGCGCATGCGTGAGTCACGCTGCGCTCTAGGAGTGGACAGGTGATCTCCTGGGACCTTTCACGTGTCCCAGGAGATCGCCTAAAAAATTCCCTCCCCTCCCCAAAAAATTACATGCCAAATGTGGCATGTAAGGGGGTGAGGAGTGCTTAAAGCGGAAGTTCAACTTTTGGGGGGAACTCCGCTTTAATGTAAGTGCGCATTGCTTCATACCGTGTTTCCCTGAAAATAAGCCCGGGTCTTGTATTAATTTTGACAACAAAAGACAAAGTAGGGCTTATTTTCGGGGTAGGTCTTACCATGTAATGTGCTGTCTTCTCTCCCCCACTCTCTCACTGCCTAACAGGAATCCCCAGTGTGAACTGAGTTAAAATGCTGGAAAATCCTATAATCCACTCTATTACAGTAGTATATAATGTACAATGTGTGTGTTTCTGTAATACAATTGTGGCAAATACCTTTGTTATAGCGCCGCTCTGCGCTTCTGTGACCCGCTGTAGCTCTCTTCCCCGCAGTTATATTACAGAAACACACACATTGTACATGATATACTACTGTAATAGAGTGGATTATAGGATTTTACAAGCATTTTAAACTAGGGCTTATTTTTGGGGTAGGGCTTATATTGCAGCCTCCTGGAAAATAATGCTAGGTCT
Organism: Rana muscosa; assembly: GCA_029206835.1. Classification (NCBI taxonomy): domain Eukaryota; kingdom Metazoa; phylum Chordata; class Amphibia; order Anura; family Ranidae; genus Rana; species Rana muscosa. The sequence goes on from CM055118.1 coordinate 728,483,924, forward strand.
TATTTTCAAGGTAGGTCTTACTTTCGGGGAAACACGGTATGTCCGCTTGTTTTCATTCGTACTAAACATATTTGCGCTATGATTTTCTTATGCTTTTCCCGTGCTACATTGCTTGATTCTCTTAAAAGTTATAAGGATTGCTTCCATCCACGCTACCAACTGAGAGAAATCAAATCTGATAAGACTTTTTTATTCAAGGTTCTGGGGAGCTTGCATTGTTTATGTACAAATTGTGGTGGAGCACCTTTTGAAGGTTTTTACATGGTATCTTTTTTTCACGGTGACTGGATTTTCTTATTCTTTTTGTGAAAAAATATGAAGGAATTTCAATTGGATTATTGTTAAGAAATAACAAACAAGCAAATTATTATATGTTTGTTGTTTATGAATTTGCCACAAATTTTAAAAGATGAAGGTTTAATATGAGATAGAGCCATACCTTTTCATTTATATTTATCCACGGTTTTGGAGTGGTCTATCCACTTTTAAAGGGACAGCTTCACTAATTTTTTATAATTTTCTCACAATTCTCTGGCGCCATTACTTATCACTTTATTTTTACATTTTACTATGACATAATTGATAGCGAGCTCTTCAATTGTCAAAACTTTAGCTATATTCTTTTATTAATTGTGGACTTTTTAATTTTTTTCTGATATTATGTTTTTACTATGTTTTTAAGTTTTTTGCAGAACCTTATTGTATCCTTTGAAAAATAAATGTAAAGCACTGTGCACCTAAAACACTTCAAAACCCTCATCCCAGGTACACTGTGACCCTCTGCTGTATTTCCATATATGCCGTTTTTTAAACAATTTTAGAGTTTCATCCTGGCATGGTTTGGTAAAAGAAAAATGCCCAGAAGGACAATACATAAGCATGAATAAATAGAATATGCTAAAATGTAGTAACACAGTTTTTGCTACACTAGAAAAAGTGACTATCGGCAGGGCAGTTTTGTGAGAATATTGAAGAGGGAAGAGAGATTAGACAGAACTTAGGCACTTGGGTAGCTCCTTTGTTATGCTCAAAATAAAAGCATAATGTTCTAGAAATACCAATAAAAAAATTGACCAGCAGTGGTAGTTTAACCACCTCAAGACCAGACACTTTCACCCCTTCCTGCCCAGGCCACTTTTCAGTTTTAAGCACTTCACATTGTTATTCACACTTTGAATAACAATTACTCAGGCATGCAACACTGTGCCCAAGTGAAATTGTTATAACTTTTTGACCCCTTTCACACTGAGGCGGTTTGCAGGCACTATTGCGCTAAAAATAGCGGCTGAAAACCGACCCTAAACAGCGGCTGCTGTATCTCCAGTGTGAAAGCCTGGAGCGGTGAGAGGAGCGGTGTGTTTACCGCTCCTCCACCGCTCCTTCCCATTGAAAGCAATGGGAAACTGCGGCTATACCGCTAGCGGCCGAATACCGCCGCAAAATTAGCGGTAAAATGCCGCTAAAAATAGCGCCGCTTTACTGCCACCACCGCTACCGCCCCAGTGTGAAAGGGGCCTTTGAGAGCTTTCTTTCGTGGAATTTAATCTCCACTGTTTTTTTTTTTATATATAAATGAAAAATCCGGAAATGTTTGAAAAAAAAATAACACTTTTCTTAGTTTCTGTTATAGAAGTTTGCAAATAAATAATCATTATTCATAAATTTTGTCCAAAATGTATTCTGCTACATTTCTTTGGTAAAAATAACCCAAATTAATGTATATTATTTAGTCTGTGTGAAAGTTAGACATTCTACAAACTATGGTATACACATATATATATTTAACAATTGATTAATCCTGATTAGGGATGGGCTATCTGTTCGAGTCGAACATGGGTTCGACTCGAACATTGGCTGTTCACCCGTTCGCCGAATAGCGAATAATTTGAGGTGTTCGCGGCAAATTCGAAAATCCGCGGAACACCCATTAAAAGTCTATGGGAGAAATCTAAAGTGATAATTTTAAAGGTTAATATGCAAGTTATTGTCATAAAAAGTGTTTGGGGACTCGGGTCCTGCCCCAGGGGACATGTATCAATGCAAAAAATAAGTTTTAAAAACGGCCGTGATTTTAATAATTCTTAAAGTGAAACAATAAAAGTGAAATATTCCTTTAAATTTCGTACCTGGGGGGTATCTAAAGTATGCCTGTAAAGTAGCGCATGTTTCCTGTGTTTAGAACTGTCCCTGCACAAAATGTAATTTCTGAAGGAAAAAAAGTAATTTAAAACTACTCGCGGCTGTAATGAATTGTCGGGTCCCAGCAATACAGAGAAAAGTCATTGAAAGTCATTGAAAAATAAAAGAAAAAAAATGCGTGGGGGTCCCCCACAATTCCATTAACAGGCCCTTCAGGTCTGGTATGGATTTTAAGGGGAACTCTGTGCCAAAATAAAAAAAATTACACGAGGTTCCCCCAAAAATCCATACCAGACCCTTATCCGAGCACCCAACCTGGCAGGCCGCAGGAAAAGAGGGGGGACAAGAGAGCGCCCCCCTCCTGAACCATACCAGGCCACATGCCCTCAACATGGGGAGGATGCTTTGGGGGTCTGTAACCCCCAAATCACCTTGTCCCTACAAACCTTGCCCGGTGGTTGTGGGGGTCTGCGGGTGGGGGGCTTATCGGAATCTGGAAGCCCCCTTTAACAAAGGGGACCCCCATATTCCGCCCCCCCAATATGTGAATTGGTAATGGGGTACATTGTACCCCTACCATTTCACAAAAAGAATTTTCAAAAATGTTAAAAACCACACAGACACAGTTGGGATAAGTCCTTTGTTAAAAAAAATAAAAAATAAAATAAAATAAAAAATTCCAGCGGCAGCGATGTAATCCACTCAATCTCCAGCGTTGTAAATTATTCTCTGTATCCAGCGATGATGTGCCCAGCGATGATACACACACACGATCCTGGCTCCACCGGAGGAACCCCACGAATGACATCAGTTTCACTCTGATGGGCGGGTTTCCTGTTGCATCAGAGGGGGCGGGGTCACCCATCACGTCATTGGGTAACCCGTGTCATTCGTGGGGTTCCTTCAGTGGAGCCAGGATCGTGTGTGTGTATCATCACTGGACACATCATCACTGGAGAGTGAAGATCATCGCTGGATACCGAGAATGGATTACAACGCTGGAGATCGAGTGGATTACATCGCTGCCGCTGGAATCTTTTTTTTATTTAAAAAAAAGGACTTATCCCAACTGTGTCTGTGTGGTTTTTAAAAAATTTTACAATTTTTTTGTGAAATGGTAGGGGTACAATGTACCCCGCTACCAATTCACATAGGGGGGTGGAATCTGGGGGTCCCCTTTGTTAAAGGGAGCTTCCAGATTCCGATAAGCCCCCCACCCGCAGACCCCCACAACCACCGAGCAAGGGTTGTGGGGATGAGGCCCTTGTCCCCATCAACATAGGGACAAGGTGCTTTGGGGGTTGACATGCTGAGGGCATGTGGCCTGGTATGGTTCAGGAGGGGGGCGCTCTCTCGTCCCCCCTCTTTTCCTGTGGCCTGCCAGGTTGCGTGCTTGGATAAGGGTCTGGTATGGATTTTTGGGGGAACCCCACAACATTTTTTTTTTTGGCACAGAGTTCCCCTTAATATCCATACCAGACCTGAAGGGCCTGTTAATGGAATTTTGGGGGACCCCCACGCATTTTATTTTTTATTTTTCAATGACTTTCAATTACTTTTTCTCTGTATTGACAGGAAACATGCGCTACTTTACAGGCATACTTTAGACACCCCCCAGGTACGAAATTTTAAAGGAATATTTCACTTTTATTGTTTCACTTTAAGCATTATTAAAATCACTGCTCCCGAAAAAATTTCAGTTTTTAAAACTTTTTTTTGCATTGTTACATGTCCCCTGGGGCAGGACCTGGGTCCCCAAACACTTTTTATGATAATAACTTGCATATTAACCTTTAGAATGAGCGCTTTTGATTTTTCATGTTCGTGTCCCATAGACTTTAACGGTGTTCGCGTGTTCAAACAAATTTTTTGCCTGTTCACATGTTCTGGATGCGAACCGAACCAGGGGGTGTTCGGCTCATCCCTAATCCTATTGTACTAACTGCCTAATTACTCATCTAATCTGTCTACTCTGGAAAGTAGACAACCCAATGTATTAAGTAAGAGGCATGGTGAGTTTTTGGAAGTTGAAATTTTTTAATCACAATTTTTTGGTAAATTAAGAAATTAAAAAGAATGTGTTTGTTTTGTTTTTACAAAGTTGTCATTTTAATAAGTTATTACTATCACACAGCATAGGTATATTTATCATACCACCCCACAACACATTATGCTATACCTCCTGAGTTTAGGGATACCAAATGTGTGAGACAGCCTAGATGCATAGAGGGGCCCCAAATCCAAGGAGTACCTTTGGGCTATCAAGGAGCATAACATACACATAAATTTCACATCTAATTTCCTGTCTATCACATTTTTGGAAGCCCTGCAGCACCAGGACAGTGGAAAAAAAAATGACCATATTTTGGAAAGCAAACACTCCTTAGTATTTTCCGGCATAGTGAGTCTTTTAAAAATATAACTTTTTACCACAAGTTTTTGGAAAATGCAGAAAAAAATTATAAAGTATTTTTTTTACACAAAAATGTCAATTAATATGATTTTCTGACACAAATCATTGGCATACATAAAATTATACCCTAAAACATATTCTGCTACTCTTCCTAAGTATGGCGATACCACACGACTTTTTCACATCCTAGCCACATAGAGGGGCCCAAAATCTAAGGCTCTCATCCTGCATACTTGGGCCTAATTTACTAAGGTATGAAGTACAGTGAAAAGAGGTTAAGTCAAGTGAAGTGATCCTGAGACAAAGTGGAATGTCAGATGAATTAAAACTGTGTGCACTTCAAGCATCCAGTCATGTGCAAGGGAATTAAAAAAAAAATCTTCACCCTTTCAAAGTTTAAACATTTCTACAAAATTTCATCAGCAATTGATTCCAATGCATTTATCCAAAACTTCACCTAAAGAGAAATTGCAATTTAGCTCTTCCCACCAGGTATGAGAAATTTCACTTTGGACTTTTTTTGGTGGAATACATTTAAGTCAAAAGGCCAAAGGCTAAATCAACAGCTCATCTCTTGTAGAAACACTTTCCTTTCAGCTCACTTCAGTTTAGTAAACTTTGCCCATGATCAAGCTTCACCTTGCTGTACTGTATGTAACACTAACCTCAATTAGACCCAACGGCTCATTAGAAAGTAAAACCAAAATCAAGATGACACCTTTAAAGCCTGCACCTTTAAAATAAGTCAGCAATTGCAGCTCCTGTATATCTGTCCCAGAAGTTCACTTTAAATATATTCAGTTGAATAATTTTTTATAACTTTTCTTTTACAAAGCAATTTTCTTCTTGGTATTCACATATCACGTATATAATTTTAAAGGGAATATTGCATAAAGCAAAGTACCTGTGTCAGGAGCTTCTGATGGAATATGACATTCTCCAACTAATGGATTGACATTTTCAATGCGGTTGTATTGTCCAAAAAATACTCTGCTTTCAATTTTTCACATAGGAAAGATTATAAAATAAGAAGAAAGAAAAAAAAGAAAATTTACCTGGAGCAAATTAAAGGCCATTTTTATAACCAAGTAAATTATTTTCACCATGGTGGTTGAATCAGTCACTGTTATTTAAACACATATACCAGGAAGATTCACCTGCAGTGAATGTTTGTTGAATGTCAAATTCACTGCTTTAAGTGTTCTAGACATTGGGGATTATTTATTAACGGCAAATCCACTTTGTACTACAAGTGCAAAGTGCACTTGAAATTGCACTGAAAGTGCACTTGGAAGTGCAGTCGCTGTAAATCTGAGGGGTAAATCTGAAAGGAGGGGAAGCTCTGCTGATTTTATCATCCAATCATGTGCAAGCTAAAATGCTGGGGTTTTTTTTCCTTGCGTGTCCCCCTCAGATCTACAGCGACTACACTTCCAAGTGCACTTTCAGTGCAATTATAAGTGCACTTTGCACTTGTAGTTTGCAATTGTAGTGCAAAGTGGATTTGCCTTTCGTAAATAACCCCCATTGTGTGAATCTAGTTGTGTGAATGCAGCTTTACAAACATATATTTAATTATGTCAGTGAGGAAAAAATGTTCTTATAGACGCAGTTGCCTTCCACCCATCTACAGAAATACAATCTTTAATTTCAAAGTGAAAACAAATCTATGCAAATAAATTTAATTTATTTATATTGATTACAATACAACCATGCAATTATGTGACTGCATTATAAGTGAAACAAAACAGAGATGTATTAATTGCCATAACTCATTCACATAAATCATATAGACCATGCTGGATTTCATTTTTATTTTTTTAATTCTCTGCAGTGCTGTTGTGTGGTCACATGATCTTTCCCTGTTCTTTGGTATCTACAGGGAAAGATCCTATGGAGGGGCTTCTATTAGTCTTCTGATGTATGCTCTGTACAGTGTGAGTCTGTATCTTCACAGCCCTGATTGGTGCTGTGCCAGTCACAAGACTAAAATAAAACAGTTTCAGAAGAGCAATTCAAATTAGATTATAAATATTAAATACCGTATATACTCGAGTATAAGCCGACCCGAGTATAAGCCGAGGTACCTAATTTTACCACAAAAAACTGGGAAAACTTATTGACTTGAGTATAAGCCGAGGGTGAGAATGCAGCAGCTACTGTAAGTGGAAAAGAGGGTCAACAATGCCCATTTGCAGCTTCACTGTGCCCATTGCAACCTCACTGTGCCATACCTCACTGTGCCCATTGCAGTCTCACTGTGCCATACCTAACTGTGCCCATTGCAGTCTCACTGTGCCATACCTCACTGTGCCCATTGCAGTCTCACTGTGCCATACCTCACTGTGCCCATTGCAGTCTCACTGTGCCATACGGTACTCACTGTGCCCATTGCAGTCTCACTGTGCCCGAGTACCTGCATTCTTGACAGGCATCCATTTTTTAAAAGTTGCGGCTTTCTCCTGGCGTTCCGTTCCGTGATAGGCATTTGACACTTTGTTACGCCTATCACGGAGGTCCGCTCATCCTCGGACTCAGTTTCCCAGCAGACAGCCGCAACTTTTAAAAAAATGGACGCCTGGCAAGAATTCAGGTACTGACTCGAGTATAAGCCGAGGGGGCTATTTGCAGCCCTAAAAAAAGGGCTGAAAAACTCGATTTATACTCGAGTATATACGGTAACTGTTTTACAGCTCCCAATAAATCTTTATTGAGCACCAGATGTACAGTATATTATTTTGTGCATTAATATGGTATAGGTAGAGTCAAAGGTGACTGACATTAGCTTTCATTTGTTCAGACATCATCTGCATCCAAGGTTTTTGTTTTACTTTACGGGTATTAGCAATTACATTAGAAGTACTTAATACTAATTTATATTCAAACAAAGCATTTTTTGAGTTTCTTAGTGAATGTAATCAATCAGCATATTATAGCAATAGAAGGACATGGAGGAGGGAGGGAGGGAGGGAAGGGAGTGTTATTTACCACTGTGTATATGCCCACATGTGTGACTGTATAGTCATGGTGGCTGTACAGATAAAAAAAGGAGGCAATGAAGGAAAGGAAATTATACAGAGCATCCTCCATAGAGGACACCAGCTGGTATACACAATCTCAACCTGCAGTGGGGACACAGAGAAAATGGGAGGGACAGCGGAAGGCAGGATCATCCAGATATATTTCAATCTACACAAAATAAATGTTTTTGTGGCATTGTGAGTTTGCACACTCTGTTATGTAACATGTAATAAACGTTTTTTTATAATTTGTGTTTAATAACACTTCAAGTATTCCCCTTCAAGATGGTATTTAGTAGATGTGTTTTTGGCAGGAATTAAAGCCTTGAGTCTGTATAGATTTGATTTTTTCACATCTGGATACTTAAAGAGAAATTTCACTCCCTTTTATATTTATTCCTCTGCTAGGTTGTTCACAAAAAAGCATACACATATGCCCAATGAATCCATCATTGTCTGGTGTAAGCCACCACTCCATCCCAACACTTCAGGTCCTGTGCCACCATCTTCTCATCTCACATCATCAAGGGGCAGCTGTCTCTTCCTGGTTCCTGGCCCCCTGCAGCACATGCTGTTTCTTGGCATCCCAGAAGGCTAGGTGTGAGGTGGAGGGGAGAGGAGCGCCTATTTGGGAAAGCTTACATTGTGGGTTTTTGTCCTACAGAAAAGGTACATAGCTCAAAAAAGCAGTTATGTCAGGTTGCATAGTAATTAAGATCTGGACTCTAACTTGGCAATTCCGGATCATTAAATTATTCCTGTGAAGTCTTGGCTTAATGTTTGGAGCCATTTCTTCATGCTCAAGTTTCTTTCAAACTGCATCCAAGCTCCTCACAAGCTTACCAGGACCTGTTGCAGAGCAACATATCCACAGCATGATGCACAGAGAGATCCCCTCCCCAACTAGTCTACTTTTGGTGCACAGCCTGTTTACAGCTGTTTCATACTGTTTCCACATTTTATGATGGATTAAATTGTAATCCAAATGATATTCAATGACTTGGAAATGTTCTTGTATGTATTTCCTGTCTCAAGCTTTTCAATAAACTTTTCATGGAGTTGCATGGTGTTCTTCTGTCTTTGGTGTAAGTTATGCCATGAGTTTAAAAGGAAATAACATCCAGGGGAACTCTTGGCATTTATTTTGAAGGTATCTAAAAGCATTCGGTCAGTACCTAATTATTATGAAAGCTGCATGCTTTCTGAAGGCATCTGCCTACTGGAATGTGGTTAAGGACAGGTAAGCACAGAGGTTTGAGCCCATAAATAAGGTGAGTCTACTGTGACAATCTCTTGACTGAAAAAGGTATACCTTCATTGGATTAACTGTAAGTGCCATACAATTGTCCTATTTCATTGCTTTAGGTTATGCTACAACACTGGATCACTAGATGTTGAAGTTTCCATATATAGGTGAATTTATGCTACAATAGCTTGGAACCTCTTAACCACACACAGCTGATCTCCCATTAACTTGGGAGAACAATTATTTACACCACCTACTTTTTTTATACTGTAAGTAATTTTTTTACTTTGCAGATATCTGTTTTATTTAAATTTTTTACAGGAAAAGTCAATTTCTGTTGATTGGTGTAAAAAAAATAAGATAAAAATCAGCTAGTCAAAGGAAGGGTGTGCGCAGTTATTTTATCACCACTAGAGAATACACAATTGATATCCTATGCAAGAAGGGATAGCATAATTTCAAATATAGACCATCTCTGTTTGCTTTCTTTGTTTGTGTAGCGCCCTGCTCCTGTTGACCAGGCGCTATTGTGTAGATTTAGTGGGTCATCTGAATTGTACATAGTTCAGAATGTAATGTTTATGGCTAAATTAGCCTCTGTTCCAGCTTTGGCTGTGTTGGGAGCATTTCTCACTGTCGCCGGTAGGTGTCGTTGTCACCCCCGGCCAGTGTTGGAAATACAACAGGCTGGAATGTATTGGGTGTCCCTTTCCCAGAAACAGCCCAGTGGGAGTGTTTTACCGCTGTGCATTCTGGGAGAGGATACTTAAGGGGCAGACGCCATTTTTCTCTCTCTCTGACCTCATGGCCCGCCTGGCCTAAGGTATGTGACAACTCCTCTTTTGCCTCGGGGCCCTGTTGGTCCGAGGCTATGTTACTGTAAGTAGGCCCAGAAGTCTGTCTGGGGCCTACTGGTTCGGGGATGGTCCTGTGCTGTCTTGTCTGCGGGAAGAAGCCGAGCAATTGGAGGATCCAGGGGAGGACTCTTCTTGGAGATGACCGAGCAAAAGGCTGGTATCTCAAAAAAAGCCTGGTGACTCAATTGGAGGATGCATCCTAACCAATCTACCTCACAGTACTGCCGGATGGCTTAAAGGACTTTGGTACTGTGTAGCTGTGTTCGCTCAAGTAATTACTGATCATCAAATCCTGTGGCAGAGGATTGTTCAACAGTTATTACTATCATCAAATCCTGTGGCAGAGACTTTTGTTTGTGCATCATTCCGGCTGCTAGGCTGGTGAGAGAGGCCTATCCGGGTGAGCAAGATCCGGGGACAGCAAGTGTACTTGTCTCTAGGATCTCAAGTTCCTCAGTGATCTACACAAGGTATCTGAATTTCCCTAACCCTCCATCCCTCTACTGCTGCAAGTTGTGTTCAATAAAAAGCATTGAAAAAAAAGACTAAGTGACTGGGGCATGCATCAGAGCCAAGCAAGTTTGATACGTTGAACTGTGGGGTAACGGCAAGACCAAAAATAACCAGCAGCTCCTACGGGGGTAGTGCTACATTTGTTTTTTAGAACATGTCCAAATCAATAAATTATAATGTGAAGTATGATAGGCACATAGCATAACAGGACATACAGCTCTACCTGCAGTTAATGAGGAGTGCAAAATCCAAGAATGTTTCAATACTCTGTACAACCACTAATGGGTATCTATCAGCACCTCTGAACATTGTGATAAAATATATCATTAATAAATCTTCATATGAACATTTCACGCCCATACAAATACGTTGGCTTGGATATGATAGGGGGTTCTGAACAATCAAATCAAAGTAATCTTCAGGTTGTAATAAATAATCCAAATGATGTACAGCATATCAGTCCCCATACTGTATGTACAAAATTCAGACATCATAATGAATTTCTCAGCTCTAAAAACAAGCATATAGATGTGGAGTTTTGCTGAACAAAGTTCTATAGGCATCTAACAATCAAAGTCTCTGCCGACAAGTACCTTCAGCCATTGGTCACAAGGTTGTCTAGTTACCAGGTCACAACATGTAAAGATTCCAAGCACAATTTGCATTTAGGTTTAAACCCTACATGTAAATTGTGCTTGGAATCTATACATGCTGTAAACGTCTAAGTGGACAGTATTTTAACATATTTTGTAAATGTTTTAAATGGAATAAAAAAAAAGAATGTTTTTGTGATACGCCATATATGTCCACATATATGCCTCTCCCCCTCCTGGGCAGTCAGATGTCACGGCATTCAGATCCCAAAGGAGTACTCTTGTGTATACACGGCTGGGCTGTTGCGATGTCACGGTTTACACGTTTTAAACCAATGCGCCAAGAGTGTGGTACGCTCCAAGCACCTTGTAAATGTGAGTAATATAATATATGGAGTGTTGTTCTGTCTCAACTACAAAGCGATAAAGTTCATCTCCAGGTTTAAGTAGGCCTTACTCAAGCTGGTTTGATATTCATCCCTTGCATCGATACAGGCAGTTTAACTCAATGAATAAACTCACAGTTAGGACGACAGACGATGAATCCTTTCGAATGTTCCGTTTAATGATGGATATTCATAGGTAGAAAAACGTTGCAGTTGTAAGCCACATGTAAGATGTTAGCATGGAAGAAATACAGGAGTAATGACCAGAATCAGGAAGTGGAGGAGATATATAAAGAACTACGGTGAGAAAGAGAGTTCAGCTAGAAAGAAGGGGACAGATCTTAAAGACACAGAGCAAGAATAATCACATAGTGTAACACAACACTCCCCATCTGAAATCTTTAGATTTCATAACCTCAAACTAAAATATATATTTTCAAAAAGTCCAATACTGACGAATGTCCTGGAACCTGTAATGAAAAACATGCAACAAGCAAATAATAAACGTAAGTTCAACAGGATGAAGAACATAAAGTCACAGTAAGATGTCTTCAAATAATTCCAAAGTTCTGAGTAGAACCTGTAGATGGCAGCAATGTACTCCCCGCCGTGCCAACAGCATGGCTAGTCCTTGCACAAGTCACTCACCTGGCAAAAGGAGTACTAACTCTGTAATTGGTCGACTAAAGGTTCGTGTCGATCCTCCCTTGGTTACCTTAACTTCTACCTTCCGGACTTTGTTATCGTCGCTGGGCATAACGTTAGTAATAAGACCCATAGGCCACTCATTCCGACAAACTTCCTTGTCTTTTTAGAAGGATGAGGTCTCCAACCTTAAGATTCGGCTTAGATGCTTGCCATTTGTTACGACCTTGAAGGTGGTGAAGATACTCCTTCCTCCAGCGATGCCAGAACACATTGGCTAGGTGCTGAACCTGCTTCCATTGACGCCTGTAGATATCCTTGGAGTCGATTTCACTTGAAGATATTACAGCAGTCCCAATCTTTTGAGTAAGAAGCGAGGCTGGAGTAAGGATCACTGGAGCATCAGGATCTGAAGATACTGGCACTAAGGGTCTTGCGTTCATTATGGCAGACACTTCAGCGAGAAAGGTAGACAAAGTATCATGGGTGAGTGGTAAAGACTTGTGAGTCTGCAACATGGAGTCAAGAATTCTTCGTGCTACTCCTATCATTCGTTCCCAGGATCCTCCCATGTGTGAAGAATGTGGAGGATTAAACAACCAAGTACATCCATTGTTGGCCAGGAAATTGTCCAATTGTAGCTCTTTACATGCTCCAACAAAGTTGGTACCACAGTCAGATCTCAGTTGCTTAACTGGTCCTCTGACAGAGAAGAATCTTCGTAGGGCACAGATGAGGGAAGAAGAATCTATAGACTCGATCACTTCTATGTGTATAGCTCGGATGCTGAGACAGGTAAACAATACAGCCCACCTTTTACTATTGGCAGCTCCACCACGAGTTCTCCGAGTGATGACGGACCATGGGCCGAAAACATCTACCCCAACGTAGGTAAAGGGTGGATCGGTACTTAGGCGATCAGCTGGAAGACTTGCCATTTGTTGCTGTTGATGTTTTCCTCTTAACTTGTGGCACTTAACGCATGTGAAGAGCAAGGAGGAGACACACCTCTTCATACCAATGATCCAAAGGCCGGCTGACCTGATGGCACAATCTGTAAACTGACGGCCTTGATGATGTACCAGTTCATGGTGGTGGCGAACCAGAAGAGTAGTAACATGATGTTGACCTGGTATGATTATAGGATTCTGTTCTTTGCTGCATAAGTCGGATTTTGTTATACGGCCACCAACTCTCAGCAGCTGATTGGCGTCGACTACGGGGTTTAGATTGAAGAGTGGACTGTTTTTAGACAATTCGGTTCCATTTCTGATTCTCCCGAATTCCTCCTGATACACCTCTTGTTGCACACAATGGATAATTACCTCTTCTGCGTGTGAAACATCTGCTGCTGTAAAGTGTCCAGAACAGTTGTGCCAACTAGGCTTGTGCACAACGGAAAAATTTGGTTAGTTTCGGTTCGTTTCTTTTCGGTCCTGTTGATTCGTAATCATTCGTAATTTTGCTAGACGGGATTTTTCATGTTCGGACTAATTCGTATTTTCGCAAGCGACATTTTTCGTTGAATTTTTAGTTGATTTATAATTCGTACTTTCGGTAGAGTACATTGTTTTTCGTTGATTCTGGACACAACTCCTACTTTCGTAACTTTTTTTGGGTTCGTTGATTCGTAATTTTCTGTGTCTCTCTCACGACGACACTGACTATTATGCCTAATGTGCTTTGAATGGATTTGTACTTTTCTAAATACATAGCGGTTATTTGTAACGATTCGAAATCTCGTATTTTACTTTCGTTTTTTACATGCGGCTATAGCCTCCGCCCCTGTACACCATTTTGAGAGGGTTCAGCACGGTGAGGGAGAAGCAGAGAGCAGAGCAGAGTGTTATTGTGCTTCGAATGGATTCGAAATCTCGTATTTTACTTTCTTTTTTTACATGCGGCTATAGCCTCCGCCCCTGTACACCATTTGAGAGGGAGTTCAGCACGGTGTGGGAGAAGCAGAGAGCAGAGCAGAGTGAGTGTTATTGTGCTTCGTATGGATTCGTACATTCGTAACTTTTTCATAACGAATTATGCCAAAGACATTCGGGCATTTGCTATTTGCGGTATAATTTATTTCGGATTCGGTCTTATTCGTAATTGCTTTGTTCGGAAATTCGAATGCTTCCGAATGTCCGAAAGTTGCTAAATTCGGACGAATTTCGATTCGTTACGAAACGAATTGCACAAGCCTAGTGCCAACCATGACACCCTGCGGCGGAATTCTTCCCAAAGCAACGAGCAATATGAATTAGGCGAGCAATAGGTCGTACAGCGGATGACCAGGTGGAAAAACGCTCAAAACGGTGTGACCGCAGCTTCTGTTTTGTACTTACAGAAGTGTGTAGTGAGATGTTCACAGTTCTTATTTCCTTATCATCTTCAGGGTTTACTAGCCCATAGGTGGTGTCAATAGGGAGTAAGTAAGAGTCCTCACACAGAAACCTTGGAGGTGACAGCCATAAGCTGTCCTGAAGAGCGGCAGGTGACACGGCTCTGGTCCCACAGTCAGCTGGGTTGAGTTCAGTGGGAACGTGATGCCATTGACTTGGTAGAGAGAATCTCTTGATACGTTCAACCCTGTTGCTGACGTACACATAAAATTGTTTTGTTTGGTTGTTTATGTAACCAAGTACTACCTTACTGTCTGTATAGAAGGTGAAAGAATCAATTCTAGTGTCCATTTCACTTCGTATGACCTCGGCAATTTCTACTGCTAGCACGGCTGCACAAAGTTCAAGTCTTGGTATGGTATGTGCAGGCTTTGGTGTGAGTTTTGCCTTGCCTAGGACAAAACTACAGTGTGACTCTCCATTCAGTTCAGAGGTCTTCAAATAGGCTACTGCAGCAATAGCTTCAACTGATGCATCAGAGAAAATATGAATCTTTCTCCGGTTAGCAGTTGAAATGGAACCCGGAACATAGCAACGGGGAATCTGAAGTTTTTCTAGTGACTTCAAAGAATATCTCCACCTTTCCCACTTGTGTTGATTCTCACTAGGCAAGGGAGTATCCCAGTCTATGTTCTCAGTAGACAACTGTCTTAGTAAAATCTTACCTTGAATGGTAACTGGAGCAAGGAAACCCAGTGGGTCATAGATGCTATTCACCACGGACAGGACTCCTCTCTTAGTGAAGGGTTTGTCACAAGTTGACACTTGGAAGGTGAATTTGTCTTGCTTGATGTTCCACAACAAACCCAGACTTCGCTGTACAGGAGGCACATCTGTACCTAAGTCAAGGTTTTTTAGACTAGTGGCATAGTCCTCAGAGTGAAAGGCATTCATAAGTTCCTGGCTGTTGGATATAATCTTGTGCAGTCTAAGGTTTGCTACAGACAGCATCTCCTTTGTTCTGGTGAGAAGATCAATTGCTTCTTTAGCAGTTGGAAAGGACTTAAGTGCGTCGTCAATGTAGAAGTTTCTTTCTACAAATTGACGGGCATCAGATCCATATTCAACTTCTCCAGTCTGAGCTGTTTTCCTTAGCCCATAAGTTGCCACTGCTGGGGAAGGACTGTTACCGAAGACATGTACCTTCATGCGATAATCTATAACTTCCTTGTTGAGGTCATTGTCCTTGTGCCATAGAAACCTGAGGTAGTTTCTGTTGTCTTCTCTGACGATGAAGCAGTGAAACATCTGTTGAATGTCAGCCATTACTGCTACAGGCTCTTGTCTGAAACGAATCAAGACTCCTATTAGACTGTTGTTCAAGTTGGGTCCAGTAAGGAGCATGTTGTTAAGAGAAATACCTTCGTACTGAGCACTGGAATCAAAGACAACTCTGATTTGGTCTGGTTTGCGTGGGTGATACACGCCAAAGGATGGAAGGTACCAGCATTCTTCTCCCTCCTTTAGTGGGGGAGCAGGCTCTGCATGATCTCTGTCAAATACATTTTGCATAAAGTCCACAAAGTGCTTTTGCATCTCTGGTTTCCTGCTTAAGTTTCGCTTTAAGGAGGAGAATCTACTGATGGCCTGCTGTAAGTTGTTGGGCAATCTCTCTCTTGGGAGACGAAAGGGTAGGGGTGCTACCCAGTTATTGCAGTCATCTTGAAAGAACTCATTGTCCATTACCGTGATGAATTCTTTGTCTTCCATTGAAGGAGCCAGTATGTCATCTTCACTGGTTGCTTTAAACACTGTAGAGCCGAAGTCGCCATCATAGCAGGGGCTTGTGTCACCTGAGATACCATGTTGCCATTCGTGGCTGACTATCTTCTCTTTCACCCAGTAGTGATGTGGGCATGGCTCAAAGTAAGTGTCTCGGCCATTTGGCAGAACATTTGTCTTGAATGACGAAATGTTGGTAGGTCTTTTCATTTTGCCTATGCAGACATTGCCTATGATGACCCACCCTAGATCCGTGCGCTGGGCAAATGGGGCATCTGGGGGTCCACTGACTTGTCTGTGTACCTTGTGAACTCTTAGAATGTCTCTTCCTAACAGAAGAAGGATCTGAGCATCTTTGTCAAGCGGCGGTATCTCATTTGCTATTACCTTGAGATGAGGGTGATGGAAAGCAGCAGCTGGAGTAGGGATTTCTTCCCTGTTAGCAGGTATCTGATTGCACTCAACAAGTATAGGTAAGGGTAATTGCAAGTTACCTTTGAGAGAAGATACCATGAGTCCATGATCCCTTCTTCCAGAAACCTCTATAGTTCCACTACAGGTACCCAAGGTGTAAGGATGAGCTTCGCCTTTTATTTCAAATAGATTGAAAAATTCCGATTTTGCAAGTGATCGATTGCTCTGATCGTCTAAGATAGCATATGCCTTTTTGGTTGATCCTTGTGGTATATGTTCACCAAGCATATCTTAGCACAGGACTTACCACAGCGGTCTTCTCCACAAACTTCAGTGCAGGATGAAGAAATGATGGTAGAATTAGGCACTTGGTCTGTATTCTCCCCGCCATGCGTTAACCTGGGAGGAGTGTTGGCAGGTTGTGCAGAGCTGGGCTCAAGAGGATGGAGGGCTTGCACATGTTCTTCAGAGCCACACTCTATGCACTTGATGGACACATTACAGTCCCTTGCAAAATGTTCTGTAGAAGCACAGCACCTGAAACATACCCTAAATGTCTTTAAAAGCTCCTTGCGCTCTTCCAGAGGCTTTTTCCTAAAGCCAATACATTTATTGAGGGGGTGTGGCTTCTTGTGTATGGGACACTCTCTGTTAGGGTTTTCAATCTTCCTACTCTGCTTTTTCGTGGCCAGAACTGTGGTAGGAGTGGGAAGGATGTCAGTCTTTTTCACGGACACTGGGCCTCTATGGTTTCTATAGTTGCTCTGAAGACTGGTACTCTTAGGAAAGGGTGAGAAGAGGCTGTACTCACCGTAGGAAAAACTTGGATCGTTCTTGGTCTCTGCAATTTTCCTGATGAATTCACAGAAGAAAGAGAATGGAGGGAAGGAAACCTTGTTCTCTCTTTTGTATGATGACCCTAGTGCAGTCCATTTCTCTTGCAAACCATACGGGAGCTTGGAGACAATTGGGTTTACCCCTCTTGGAGTGTCAAGGTAACTGAGTCCAGGTAGTTTTGGGTCTGTCTTGGCTAGCTGAAGCTCAAGGAGAAGGTCACTCAGTCTCTGGAACTCCTAGTTGTCCTTACCGGATATCTTTGGGAAAGTTTCCAGACGCATGAACAAAGCATTTTCTATAGCTTCTGGACTGCCATAACTTTGCTCTAGTTGCTCCCATGCAGCTGTGAGGCCTGCAGTAGGATTGTCCATGAAAACCGATCTTAATGGCTTAACACGTGCAGAAGATAGAGGACCAAGCCATTTGATCAGCAGATTCAATTCTTGATCAGCTGTAATGCCAATATTGCTGATTGTAGTTCTGAAGGCACATTTTCACCTTCTGTAGTTCTCAGGTTGGTCATCAAAACTTGTAAGACCAGTCTTTGTGAGCTCTCTGCGAAGCATGTACCTCACAAACTCTTCTGTCTCAGTTGTCTCCGCCTTTATGTGAGATGCTGTTGGCTGTATGGTGCTGATTGCGTTATCTTTGACATTGTTGTTAAAGGACACAGGGAAATATGGTGCAGCAGATGCATCCAGGTGAGTTGCTTGCTTGAAGTCAGTTGTTCCAATGGTACGTTGATTCAAGGCTGTACCGATGACTGGAGATTGATGACTTGCTTGAAGCTTGCGCTGATGCTCTGTGACGTATGAAGGCAGGCAAGGTAGGCAGGTAGGAAATGCAGTGGAGTGTTTTTGAGTGAAGGAAGTTGCTGGAACCTCTTTAACTTGAAGCTGTGAAGGAGTCTCTATGTAGTCGGGAGCATTGGAGACAATGGAGTGTGCACTGCAGTGGCTTAGGACATAGTCTTTAGTGCGTTTGAGGGGGTCTTCCATATCTGCTATGTTTAGGTTAATGCTGTCTTTCTCACTTGCACCTTCGTCTGCACTGATAGCTTGCTGTAGGACCCTTAGCTTTGCCATAGCTGCGTCATGTTTACACTGTTCATTTAAGGTTTCCATTGTTGCTCTTTGTCGTGCTGACTGCGCTTTCAACTCTGCCCTTTGACGTGCTGACTGCACTTCCAACTCTGCCCTTTGACGTGCTGACTGCGCTTCTGACTCTGCTCTCTGAGCTTCCAACTCTGCTCTTTGACGTGCTGACTGCGCTTCTGACTCTGCTCTTTGACATGCTGACTGCGCTTCCAACGCTGCTCTTTGACGTGCTGACTGCGCTTCCAACTCTGCTCTTTTTTCTGCATATGCCACCTGCACTTTGCTGGCTTCCACTTCAGCGCGGGCATTAATAAGTCGCTCACTGAGTGTTGAGTATCTTGAACTATGGGATCTTGACGAGTTTATAGAACGTCTGGTGGAAACAGATCTGTGAGATGCAGTGTCCTGTAACAGCTTTATTTTTGCTTCTGCCTTTAATCTGGTTTGCTGGATAAAACTGTCTCTTTCAATATTGAGAGCATTGACGCGCTTTAATTGCATCATCGCATTTTCTGACTTCATGTTTTGTAAGACATTAGTGAATTTGATGCTGGTAAGCTGATAAAGCTCATATGAGGCAGAAAGTTGTTTAATGGCGCCCTCTAGTGTCAGTAGTTCACGTTTAACAGACACTGTATTGGCTTCAGCAAGGATTTTCTTCCAGACTAATTCCAAGCTATTTGACAATTCAGTCATTGAAGCTTCATAATTCTCCATTACTTTCCAAGTGGGTTTAACTGAGCGCTTGGGTAACTCAGTTTCTTCAGGAACTTGTGAGGAAGGAGATGTGAATTCACATGCAGAAGCTTGGTCACTCATGATAGCAGACTGACTGTGAAAGCAGGCAGGATCTTTGTGCTGAAATATGACACTGTGCAGATTGTCTCAGGCTATAAGGCTGCCATGTGCTGCTCTGTCCCTTCTGTCTTGCTATGAGGGCAGTAAATCTTGTCTGTTTCAGTACTGACATGCAGAAATCTTGTAATTAGGCTGTGAAACTCAGTTTTTCTACTGTTCTGTCTTAACTACAAAGCGATAAAGTTCATCTCCAGGTTTAAGTAGGCCTTACTCAAGCTGGCTTGATATTCATCCCTTGCATCGATACAGGCAGTTTAACTCAATGAATAAACTCACAGTTAGGACGACAGACGATGAATACTTTTGAATGTTCCATTTAATGATGGATATTCATAGGTAGAAAAACGTTGCAGTTGTAAGCCACATGTAAGATGTTAGCATGGAAGAAATACAGGAGTAATGACCAGAATCAGGAAGTGGAGGAGATATATAAAGAACTACGGTGAGAGAGAGAGTTCAGCTAGAAAGAAGGGGACAGATCTTAAAGACACAGAGCAAGAATAATCACATAGTGTAACACAACAAGTGTAAATAAAGTGACTTGGTTTTATGATATAAGCACTATTGGCATTTTTTACCTTTGCATGACTGCCATGACTCATGATGATGTAAGGAAATCTAAGCAGCTGTACAAAGGAGAAAGACAGAGGGTTTAAAGATACCTACTGCTGAGTCCTGTAAGGACTAATAGCGCTGTCTGACCTTATATCCCGCATTATATCAGGTGAGAGCACATCTGATGGGTGAGCATAGGTGATATGGAATAACACACAATATTAGGGATAAACATGAGGAAAAGTATTCTGCATGAAGACACAGCACTTTGTATGGACTTTTTTTCATTTGAAATAGAGTGAGCACTGAAATATCCCATTGGGGGCACCAGTTATTAGACTGAACTTCACTATACATTTTAATCTAATAGTATTCACTGGACAGCAATTATTACCACACATGAAATCATGCTATTTTAGCACTTGATTATGTATTTAGTTTTTTTCACCTATATGTATTGCATTTATTCAGTTAATAAGATAATGGTAACAGGTTTCTCCTGATTTTTTTTATTTATTATTATTATTATTAAAGGAAAACTGGCCCAAAATAGTCAAAAAACATGATATTTTTTTTTAATGTAGCTGTATATTTCTTATTACTACCATAACCTACCACCAAAAAACAACCCAAAATGAATTCTCCTGCTCCCGACGATCGCAGCGATACCAAATACCTGTATATGTATGTTATATGTTGATTTCAACCATAGTACAGCACAGAAGCAATAGTGCACAGTTTGCTTTTCTTTTTTTTTTTTCTTTTTTTTTTATCCTACCCTAAACACTAATTTAAAAAACGTTTTTTTTTTGTTTTTTTTTAAATTCTGCCCACAATATACTGACCCTGAACTTTGACCCTTACTTGACCCAAACACTAACCCTGGCACTGACCGAGAGAAAACCTTGATCTAGGTATTTTTATTTTTTCTACACACACACACACACAGTTGTTTTTTTCTCTCTCTGCAAAGACAAAGCGTCTTACCTCTCCATTCACAGAGAGAGAAACACAGGACGGGCTTCACAGTGACTGATAACTGTGATAGCCAATCAGAGGCTATCACAGTGATCAGGTGACCTGGAACTGGGAGTTCTGGGTCCTGATCATTATTATGGGACCCGAGGCTCTTGCTGAACTCCTGCTCCCAGCACAAAGGGCCTTATATATCAATATATTTGTGACATACAAAATATTAATCAACAATATAAAGTGTTTAGTGCTTCTAAAAAAGTGCAATGGTGCTCCAAAACTTGAAAAAAGTGAGGTGACTCCCCCTTTGGTGACCCCACTCACCAGAAATAATAGATCCTCAGCTTCGCAGTCTGGGATCAAAAATGGCTGTGATCTAACAATCTGGGGATATGCAGGATGATTCCTCAACAAACTCTTCCAGGAGGATATTTTATGACAGGTAAGATATACCACACTCCATAGAGGGGAAAACAGAGAGAAAACTTATAGTGAAATACTGCTTAACATGAGTTATCACGCGCCTTAAAAGCACTACTTACAGGATATTTGGCAAAGACAGGCTTCAGTATAAAACTTCCGAGTTCGGCGCTGTATGGCGTGCTTTTAAAGCGCGTGATAACTCATGCGGGAAGCTGTCACATACATGACAGTTTCTCAGCAAAGGCACTGCCAACTCTGTACACCAGTTTAGAGTTAGACATAATTACTGTCAGGTTCCTGCCAGAGCAACAGATTCTTAAAGTGGCAGTAGTAATACCTACCTGATTTTGCCACACGTCGGTAATGTTATCAACACTGGCACAAATGCTTGTCTGAATTAAACGCAAGTACTTCTTAAAGGAACTACCACCAAAAAGGTTCTGTTAGCATACCTCCCAACTGTCCCAGATCCTGAGGGACCTTGCCGGAACTACAACCATGTCTCGCAGGCCCGGGCTCTTTCCCGGAGCAGAAGGTTGGAACAAGTTCTTGGCCCCCCTAACTTAATTTGCAGGCAGCAAAGAAAGAAAGAGATTTTGGCTACTGGAGTGGCGGCTGGCAGGGAATCAGTGCACTACGCAGGAGATGCAGGGGAAGTTCCAAACCGAGACAAGCGGGGGCAGAGAGCACTCCATGCAAGTGCCCTATATGTTTCTAAATTCCCTGGATTCAGACTGCCTTCTGTCTTCCACACTTACTCACTGTTCCCCGCAGCAATGCTTCACAAGGAAGCTAATGTGATCACCTTGGCCAGCACCGCAAACAGCCTCGTAGATGCTGCACACAAAGAACGGTCCTGTCCTGAGGCTCAGGTGAGCAAGAGAAAAGCAGGGCAAGGGGAAATCAGAAGAGGCATTGGGATCAGAGATTAGCACAGAGTGGGGTGCAAAAGTGAGCCGAGAGGGGATTTGGGGTGTGGAGGTAAGCAGAGAGGGGGGGTTGGGGTACAGAGATGAGTAGAGTAAGAGGGGTGCAAAGGAGAGCAGGGGGGAGGGGGCTCAAAAGGTGAGAAGGGGGGTTGGGGGTGCAATGTTGAGCAGGGTGGGATTAGGGTCTAGAGTTTAGCAGAGACAGTGGGGTGCAACAGTGAGCAGAGAGGGGGAGTTGGGGTGCAGTGGTTAGAAGAGAGGGGAGTTGGGATGGACAGGTCAGCAAGGGGTGGTTGGGGTGCAAAGGTGAGCAGAGAGGGGGTAGGATGCAGACATGAGCAGAAAGGGGGGTTGTGGTACATAGGTGAGTGAAGAGGTAAACAGAGTAGAGGTACAGAAATGATCAGAGAGGGAGGTTTGGGGAACAGAAGTTAGTATAGGGCTAGGGGTTTGGGGTGCAGAGTTTAGCAGAGAAGAGGATTTTGGGTGTAAAAGCAAGCAGATGGAGGTGCAGAGGCAAGTAGAGAGGGTGTTTGGGGAACAGAAGTTAGCAGAGAGGGAGGGGTTGTGGTACATAGGTTAGTGGAAGGAGGGGGTGGGAGTGCAGCTGTGAGCAAAAAGGGGGGTTGGGGTGAACCTTCTCCCACAGAAATCATATCCCCAAAGGGAGTACAGGGAGGAGGGCAGAGTGTACAGACAGGAGGCAGTGTGTACAGGGAGGGGTTGTAGTGTAAAAAGGCAATTATTAAGCCATGGAAAATAGTTAGCATAATTTAACCAAACCCACTTTTGCCACAGCTTGCTACGCGTGCACCATGGGTTGCTGTCTCCCCAATGTGTCCCACATTCTCCAATCCAAAAGTTGGGAGGTATGCATTCGGGCTGTTTTGGATTCCGCTGAATATATTTAAGCTAGTTTTTGGAGCAGTGAAATTTATCATGCTGGCTAAAGTGTATACATATGGAAACTGTATTGCTGTGCCTCATGTGGATTACAATCTTTTGAAGATTATTTTGATCTGATTATTCAATAACCCCTTTCATTCAAAGATGAGGTGTATTTGTATAGCAGTGAAATGTTCTTTTGAAGATTTTCTATTAAAGATAGATTTTATTAATATATTACAGAGGTGATGATTCTTGTGTATGGTAGGCACATGCCTACCGACACCGGTGTTTAACCACTTCAATACTGGACACTTTCACCCACTTCCTGCCCAGCCCAGTTTTCAGTTTTTTACTGCTGATATGCTTTGACTGACAATTACTCAGTCATGCAACACTGTACCCAAATGGAATTATTATAATTTTTATTTAGACGGATAGAGCTCTCTTTTGGTTGTATTTAAATACCATGTTTATATATATATATATATATATATATATATATATATATATATATATATATATATTAAAATGTATCAAAACCCTAAAACTCATAAAGTCCATATGATAAAACAGCGCTTAAATATGGATAAGTGTCCAGATACACATGAAAGCATTTCAGTGATGACTTAGCAACAGTCAAAATTAAAGTGATGATTTCTTCTATGGATACAGTCTGTAGTGCACCCTACACCAATCCCAGATCTTCACCACAAGTGAGGCACTCTCCCCCTCCGGGGTACAAACTCACCAGAAAGATGAAAAAAGTAAGCTTTTAATCAGTGGGTAGTCTCACTCCAACCTCCGTCATCACCACCAGGGTAGCATGGGTTAAAATCCTCAGGCAAACATATAGGGACACAAAGGCACTATATAGTGTAATACTGCTTTAATAAAAATAACCCCCAATACAAAATCCCTGTTTCAAATGCACGTACATTTCATTCACTTGTTAAAAGCACGTAAAATATAGAGTGTATTCACCGCTATCCTGTCCCAAGAGGGCTCCCGCGTTGCAAGCGTGGCGCTGCAGTCTTTCCTCCTAGTAAGGGACAGCTGGCCGTGGAGCGCACTTGATACCTCCTGATTGCAGAGAAGCTGTGGTAGCCGCACCCTGACCGGTTTCGTCACACATTGACTTCAACAGAGGGCGCCCTCTATTCTCTATATATATGTATGAGTTCGCTCATTTTTATATATTTTAAATAGCTGCTGTTTTATACTAATATATCATAGTTTTACCAACTCTGATATTTGTTAGGCTGTACATCTTATGCCTAGTATTCTTTTAGCTGTTTTTAGCTGAAGGAAGTTTTATCAGGAATTGCAATTTAGCACCTTAGCGCCGAGAAGTGCAATTTGGGCCATTTTTTGCACCTTCTTTTATATATATATATATATATATATATATATATATATATTATAGTTAAACAAAATATATATCAAAATGATTAATCTTTCTTCATACATTTAAGCCAAAATGTATTCTGCTACATTTCTTTGGTAAAAAATAACTCAAATCAGTGTATATTATTTTCTCTGTGTGAAAGTTATAGAGTCTACAAACTTTTGTATATACTGTAGCGGGTATGTACTTTCCCGGGTGTAAATTTGAATTTGGCACAGACATTAGTGATGTGTAATTCCCTGCAGCCCAGTAGGTGGCGCTGTTGCCCTGGGCTGGGGTTGAATCATTGCTGTGTGCTGTGCCTCCTTTTTGTCCTCCCTCGGCAGCGGTATGGTGGGGCGGGGAGCCCGCCGTGCTTGCTGGGAGAGGGTATAAAGGGGCTGGCCATCTTTGTCACGGGGTCGAAGTCCCAGGCACCTTCAGCTTGCGGACGGTGGTTCGTGTCGGTCCTCTGGGTGGCCTAGGCCTAGAGGACAGCCGAAGGTCGTGTTCCATCCCAGGCACCTTTAGCCTGGGGTGAGGTACTCGGATGGAGGTCCGGAGCTCCGTGCCCAACACTGAGTTCCGCGAGAGAAGGAGATCCTAGGGAACCCCGGGAGTGGGTACCCGAATCCGGAAGGCGTAATGGACCGGGGGGAGCTCCTCACTTGAAGACCCGGTGCAGCATATTGCCGGTGACAGGTGAGCCTCTCGTCGGAGACCGCCTGGAAGGAAATCCCCCCTCGTGCGGAGACCGTAACCCACTTTCAGGAAGGAAAGTGGAGAAACAAATTGTGTCTGGGCCTATTCGCATCCACACCTCCTTTTATGTTCTGTTCCTACTAAGGGAGTTCAATTGATTGTGTTCATTCAAGAAGAATAAAGGAGTGTTGAACTTTAATGGTGTGGGGCTCATTTCCTAACAGACATTGTTCAAGGTGACTCTTGGAGGGAGGATCCAGGTGCACAGCACTGACCCGAAGGTAATACAAGAACGTTGCTTATAACGCACTGACACATGTGGTGGAAGCCAGGCGTGGTGTCCCCGCTCCCTCCCCTCTGAGATACCCCTAGACAAGAGACGAGACGAGACGAGAGAAAGAGGGGAGTGAGGAGGGCGCTACATGTATATATTTGAAAATTGATCAACCCTGATGTACTGAATGTCTATTTAATTTCTTGAGGCCCTAAAATGCCAGGGCACCCCCAAAGTAACCCCTTTTTGGAAAGTAGATACCTCAAGGTATATCGTAAAAAGCAGTTGATATTCACCATCTCAGCTATGTGAGCAGTAAGATGCAGTTGAGATGTGTGTGTTTGAACAGTTCAACAGTGCTAAAAATATCAATAAAGAGAACCTATCATAAAGCTAAACACCACTTCATGATATTTACTGCTTACTAATTTTAAAGAACAATTTTGAAAATGCAAAGAAAGTGTTTCATAGTCTATATGCAGCATGTGACTATCTTAACCTAACTATTCTATCTTAGAAACACACTACTTTTGGTGCAGTATCCCTGAAAATTCCTTGAAATATATGCCCCTTTGGCATACGTAGTATAGATTTACATAGGGCAGTGTTCTCTTAAAACATTGGCTATAGCTGCCTTTCTCAACTTTTTTACTCCAGAGGAACCCTTGAAATAATTTTCAGATTTCAGGGGACTCCAAGTAAGTTTTGTCCATAGGGGGTCATTGGGAAAATGCCCCCTTCATTGGTTGTGGTAAGTGGGAAGAATGTCAGAGGTGGCTAGAATGACACAAAGGCCATGTGGCGCAGGACTCAGAACAATGCAGGCACCATCTGATAGGAGGTCAGTTATCTACAGCTAAAGGATCCCCTAGCCAACCCTGGAGGAAACCAATTCAATTCATATAGGTCATGATCTGGCCTCAATCCGACTGATATTAAATTCCACATATTAGTGAATAGCAGAAGATCTAACAATTCACATGCAAATGTTTCTTTCAATAGCTTTTAATTCTGGGCAAAGTGATAGAGTCTCTTAAAGTACCACACCTTAATCACTTGTCTTCAAGGAGCTCTCCTGCTGCTCCTTCTTCAACAACAGCTGTAAAATACCCTATATAAGCTCTGTTTTGGATGATGTCAGAATATGGGTATACTGTGCCTTGAAAAAGTATTTATACCCCTTAAAATGTTCCACATTTTGTCATGTTACAACCAAAAAATAGGATTTTTGTACTCACCGTAAAATCCATTTCTCTGACGTCCATGGACTGACACAGCTGGATACTGTAAATGCGTGGGTATATGTCCCTGCTCGCAGGAGAAGATCTAGGCAGAATGTTAGATGTTAAAACATTCTAGAACAAACCAGAGCTGAACAGCCCCGCCCGGACATTACCCTCCCACCTGCAGCTAGCAGACCTCAGTTCGTAACAAAGCAGTACAAACCTTAAAAGGAAGGGTGGGTGCTGTGTCAGTCCATGGACATCAGAGAAATGGATTTTACGGTGAGTACAAAAATCCTATTTTCTCTTATCGTCCATGGACTGACACAGCTGGATACTGTAAACGCGTGGGATGTCCCAAAGCAGTATCAGAAGGGTGGGAGCGGTAGTAAAGGAACAACCAAAACTTCACTCCAAACAAGCAGAGCTCCTCAACGGAGGAGTTGCGACATTAAACAGCGGCCTGCAATGCTTTGCGGCCGAAGGGAGCATCCGAAGATGTAGCCACATCAACCTTATAAAATCTTGAAAAGTTATGAACGAACGACCAGGTCGTCGCCTTGCACACTTGTGCAACCGACGCTTGATGTCGGAAGGCCCGGGAAGCACCAATTGCCTTGGTGGAATGCGCCGCAACCGGAAAGGGAGGCGCCCGCCCCTTAAGGGCATATGATGGTCTGCCTGATCCACCTAAAGACGGTGGCAGACGACACCGCTCGGCCCTGTTTTGGACCAGACACAGATTTCCGAATGGAAACAGTAGCAGACAGGTACACTCGTAAGGCTTGTACCCATCTTAATGTATGAAGCGCAAACTCTCAGGGATGCGATGGGTGAGGACACAAGGACGGAAGAACAATGTCCTTCTTAAGGTGAAAGGCCGAGACCATCCTTAGAAAATAAGGATGGTCGTGGGCGCAACACCAACATATCCTTATGGAGGACCAAGTAAGGCGACTTGCCGGACAAGGCCGCCAACTCAGACACCCATCTAACTGAAGCAATGGCCACTAAGGCCAACTTCCGGGACAAGGTCAAGAGAGGAATCTCTCTGATATTCTCAAAGGGATGTTCTTGGAGAACCGAGATGCATCAAAATCAGATCCCAAGTAGGGAGAGGAGGCTTGACAGGGGGGATCACATGGCGAACCCCCTGCACAAAAGGTGCTAATCAAGGAATGGCCCGGTAGCGGTCGTTGAAAAAGACAGCCCGGGCCGAAATCCGACCCTCAAAAAAGGTATGCAAGGCCAGCTTTTGGGTCACACCACGCTGTAAGAACAGCAAAATCCTGGGAACGGAATACATCCGAGGATGCCACTCAAGTTCCTCGCACATAGCGATGTAAGCCTTCCAGGTACGGTGAGATATCTTTCTGGAGGAAGATTCCCGTGTCAACAACATAGAAGAGATGACCGAATACGAGAGAACTCGGTCTTTCAGCACCTGGCTTTAAACAGCCATGCCATTAAAGCCAAGGACTGTAAAGCAGGATGAAGTATGGGATCATGAGACAGAAGGTCCACCCCAATAGGCCGTCGCCAGGAATGTCTGCGACTAGCCGAAGTAGATTGGCGTACCAATGTCGCCGTTCCGGAGCACTGGAATGGCCTCAGCCCCTATTCTGCGAAGCCCGCGAGGCAACAACAGTAGTGGAGGGTAAGCATATATCAGGCGATACTGCCCCCACGGGCTTCCAACGCGTCTGACGCGTCCACCCAGGGGTCCCTGGACCTGACCACGATCTTGCCACCTTGCGAGTGAGTCGAGAGGCCATAAGGTCCACTTCTGGTGCCCCACCTCCGGTAAAGAAGGTGGAAACACCTCCGGATGCAAGGACCCTTCGCCTGCAATGCACACGGCCGACAGGACCGTCTTGCAGCGAGATGTATGAAAATCCCAAAGAGACTCCGCAATGTATCGGAGAAGGGAGGCCCCAGTGTACAGGGTGCCTCAAATGTTGGCCAATAAAGGCAAATTGACGGAACTTCCCTAGAAACTCGGTCAGAGGACTAGTACCTCAGCCTCCACAGGTGGCGCAAACCCACCCCGGGCAGAGAGACCCTAAAGGCTAAAGCAGTTGTAGTGCACCTGCTAGACGACTGATGGATGAAGCAGAGGCTTTTGCCCAGTCATTAAGCTACAAAAAATGCCAGAGACGCAGCCACTAACGGGCGTAACGCTAACCTCAGCCTGGCGAACACAGTCCAAGCCCGCACATCTGATCACCACTGAAAGCAGGTGGAAAGTGATACCCCTGAAACCAGGGATCCTTGTGACAATGCTCCATCCAGCAGCTACCCATGGATAAGTGCTGATTGTGCAAACACATAGTTTATACCATGTATTGCGTCAAACGCACAAATGGAGAGTGTGGGAGGAAACCCACCCAGCCACAAAGAGCATAATACCCCCACATACGGCGTATGTAGTTTAGTATTTGTGGATAAACCTATTAAACACGTATATACTGTGCCAGCGACGAAGGCGCATACATCATCGGGGCCTGGACGTAAACCAGCCACGCAGATTGCGTACACAACCGTGTAGGTATGTTAGCCTGTGAATAAACAATTTGCACATGTTTATACTGTGCATAGCTCTGAGAATGCGCACACCATTGGAACGCAGGGGAGAAACCTGAGCACCCGGATGAAACCCATGCAGACTGCATACGCATACCGTGTATGGTATTATAGTATGTGTGCTAAACATTTTGCACAAGCCCATGTGTGCATAGCACCGAAGGCGCGCACACTGTTGGCGCGTGGGAGGAACCGAAGTACCCCACGCATACTCAGAGAATGCAATACCTACAGCTACTGTAAATGTATTTAGTGTAGTGTATAGACATAATGTGTATGTTTACACCGTGTATTGCACCAAAGGCATGCATGTCATGTAGCGTGGGCAGAAACCCACGCAGACTGCATACGCATACCGTGTATGGTATTATAGTGTGTGTGCTAAACATTTTGCACAAGCCCATGTGTGCATAGCACCGAAGGCGCGCACACTGTTGGCGCGTGGGAGGAACCGAAGTACCCCACGCATACTCAGAGAATGCAATACCTACAACTACTGTGAATGTATTTAGTGTAGTGTATAAACATAATGTGTATGTTTACATCGTGTATTGCACCAAAGGCATGCATGTCATGTAGCGTGGGCGGAAACCCACGCAGACTGCAAAGACATACCGGGTAGGTATGTTAGTATGTGGATATCCAATCGCACAAATTTAGACTGTGCATAGCGCCGAAGCGCCCATACCAATGGAGTGTGGGAGGGAACCGGAGTACCCGGAGGAAAACCACACAGACTGCCTACACATACCGTGTAGGTATTATAGTATGCGTGATAAACATTGAACATGTTTAACTGTGCAGAAGGCCAAAGGCGCACATACCGTCAGCGTGTAGGAGGAAACCGGAACACTCGGAAGAACTCCACGCAGACAGCACACAGATACCGTGTAGGAATGATAGCATGTGAATCAACATATTGCACATGTTTATGCTGTCCATTTCCATTGGAGCGTGGGGGGAAATTGGAGTACCCGGAGGAACCCCACGCAAACAGTATACCCATACTGTAAACATGTATAATATGTGCAATAAACATATTGAACATGTCTATACTGTGCAGAGAGCCGAAGCGCATATACCATGAGAGTGCGGGAGGACACCGGAGCCCCCGCCAACCCAGAGAGTATAATACATACATATACTGTGAATGTATCTGGAGTCGTGCATAAACATATTTTGTACGTTTATATCATGTATGGCACTGAAACACAGCATTGGAACGTGGGGACAGCCACGCAGACACAGAGACCAATAACACATACATACACTGTGAATGTATGCAGTGTAGAGGTATAGGATGAGTTTAAATTATGGCGCAGAGGCGCATAATCTTCTCTGCATCATTCCAACCTGCTTGACTCTGCTGCCGAAGCAGCATGCAGGTAACAGGTAACCTCTGATCCTCAGACCGTGTGTCTGTCAGAGCTCAAATCATTCCCCAGGAAATGGCAGGAAATGTTACCTCAGATCACACAGAAGGCTCACAGGGACTAGAGACATAAATGAATAAAGTCCTCCCTCATCCATGCTGCTCTTGAGGCAGTGTGAGGAAAACAGTGAGGAAACTGTGTAAAAGAAAGGCTTGTCACAGCACCCAGCTTGAGTGTTTCTCACATCATCAATGAGATCACTTACAAGCACCCTGTCATTCACTGACACAGAACTGGAGTCTTCCTCACAAGGGAATGTCCTGTTCATAAACATTAAATATTCAGAACTAGGGTCCTGAGCATAGTAGCTAGGCCCATATCTGACTCAGAGCACCCCTTCAGTAAAGATTTTTGTGAGGGGAGGGGGCTTATAGCTCCTTTTGCTCGCACACCGCTTCCATTCTGACAGGAATGATTCCAGGACTGCTGACAACTGGTCCATAAGAACCGCAGGTGCAGGAAACATATGAACATGTTTAACTGTGCAGCACTGCCAGTTGCCCCAGGCAAATGTGGAGAGCAGGTGTATCAGACTCCATAACGCCACCCTCTGAGACCTTATACACTATACAGTGAATATACAGTCCACCCACTGGCTACGCTGAGGCTGAGGAGGGGATACCCGGGAGGACCCACCAACCCTTAAGGACCGCTCAGTCTGTGAGGAGATTGTGAGGGGATTTGCGCCGCCGCCAGAAATAAATGCGCGGCGGCCACAAGAAAATGGCCGCCGGCCGCAGCTATAACTGCGCCACTGAACGCCAAGATGGCCGCCGAGCGCGAAATTCAAAGCTCTAATGCGCGCCAATGGCGCACGCAATAACCACCTCAAACAGCACCAATGGCGCACGCAATAATCACCTCACACACCAGAAAAAACTGCAGACATGAGCGCCCAACCAGGCCAGAGTGACCCCCAAGCACCCCACAGCACAGCACCAGTACAGGGTGCAGAGAGCAGCATAACAGGGGGGAGACAGGGAGAAACCCCCACACACAGAAACACAGCCAGTATGTATTCACCTTACAGCAGGAGAGACTACTTACCCGTCCCTAGAGGGACCCACTGGCTTGTTTCAGACAGACCTATCACAGAGTCGTACTGCGTAGCTGTCGGCCCGGTCCACCGCGAGAGATACAGTCAGTCAAGTACTGTTCAATCTTGAGAGGACCGCGGGAGCATGAAAGCAACCCGGCCACCCCTGGAGTCATGGGGTATGTCGTGAACTGAGTCTCACGCACACAAGGCGAGGATCAGCACGCTCGATGGTTGGACAGGGAAGACTACGAGGATACCAGTGTACCCAACCTGTTGTCCAGCCGACAGTTGATTGAAGGTCTCAAAAATAAAATAATAAAATTCCCAAAGGAATAAAAAATGTAAAAGTAAAATCTTCCAGGAGACTGGCTCCTGAGAGAGCCACGTCTTCTCCTTCTGCTAGGCAGAAAAAAACTGAGGTCTGCTAGCTGCAGGTGGGAGGGTAATGTCCGGAGGGACCGCCCCCCTGGGCGGGGCTGTTCAGCTCTGGTTTGTTCTAGAATGTTTTAACATCTAACATTCTGCCTAGATCTTCTCCTGCGAGCAGGGACATATACCCACGCGTTTACAGTATCCAGCTGTGTCAGTCCATGGACGATAAGAGAAATGTAAATTTATTTTATTGGAATTTTATGTAATAGAGCAACAAAAAGTGGCACATAATTGTGAAGTTGAAGGAAAATGATAAATGATTTTCAAAATGTTTCACAAATAAATATGTGAAAAGTGTGGCTTGCATTTCTATTCATATGTGTTGGTAGGTTAGCAGTGGTGCCATATTCTTTCCCATTTTCGGATGATGGATTGAATAGTGCTCCGTTAGATGTTCAAAGCTTGGGATATTTTTTTATACTCTAACCCTGCTTTAAGCTTCTCCACAACGTTATCCCTGACCTGTCTGGTGTGTTCCTTTGCCTTCATGATGCTGTTTGTTCACAAAGGTTCTCTAGAAAACCTCTGAGGGCTTCACAGAACAGCTGTATTTATACTGAGATTAAATTACACACAGGTGGACTCTATTTACTAATTAGTCGACTTCTGAAGGCAATTCGTTTTTTTTAGATATTTATTTGTAAAAAAATTGGAAAACCATTTATCATTTTTCTTCCACTTCACAATTACATGCCACTTTGTGATGGTCTATCATGGTCTATCACATACATTCCCAATAAAATACATTAATGCTTTTTGTTGTAACGTGACACAATGTGGAAAATCCAAAGGGGTATGAATACTTTTTCAAAGGCACTGTAAATGGAATGAACTTTAACAAGTATCTTCACCCTAGAAACAAAAAAATTAAAGTGGTAGTAAACTGCCATTTCTTTTTTTTTTTAAATGGGACCCCCTGCTGGCTTAAGTCATAATGTACTAGTATGCACCACATACTAACACATTATGACAAACTTAGCAGATGTGGCAGCGCTGTCACGGCTTCCCGGCGCTTCTATCTTCCACCGATCCCACTCCCCAGTACAGAGCTCTGAAAGTATGGCACAGGTATGCCGTCCCTTCAGAGCGCATGTGCCTGTGACATCACCGGCTGCATGCTGTGTGAATATCCAGTAAACAGTGCAAGTTTAGGAGATATTCACTATACCTACAGGTAAGCCTTAATATAGGCTTACCTGTAGGGGGTATGGTTCAGGAAGGGGGCACTCGCTCGCCCCCCCCCCTTTCCTGACCTGCCAGGCTGCATGCTTGGATAAGGGTCTGTTATGGACTTTGGGGGGGACCCCACACAGTTTTTTTTTTCAATTTGTTAGCATTTTTTTATTGCCGGGCAATGCTGGCTTTCTTTTCTTTACATTCATCTATCAGTGGGGAAGCCTGCTGACAGATCATGAGTCAAGGTCATTAAGAACGCGGCGGCCGGCTTCCTGGCCCGCTGCTTAACAACCAGCTATTCTTTACACAGAATTCGAATCGGTCGATCGTTTTTCAACCAATACAAATTCTAATCCTTCTGAAAAGTTGGAATTCAGTTGAAAAATGAATAAACAAAACAAATGTTAACGAAAATAAAATGAAATTTAACGAAAACAAAACTAAACTAAACAAATTCCATAACAAAACAAAATTAGTAACATAACGAATCTATCCAAAACTAAACACATTGTTCTGTTCTGCACATGTCTAATGGATACCATCCTGCATGCCCAAGCACCTCTCCGAGGTTCTATGCACACTAGCGTTTTTTTAAGCTCCTAGAAGCTGCTATGGGCAATTTTTTCTGCTCCTAGAAACGAAATAGGGGTATCCTATGTGTCCATGCACACTACTTTAGGCTTTTAGTGTTTTTCGAGCTTCAGCATCTAGGATCAGAAAAAAAATAGCTGTTGTCGTTTTTTTGAGCGTTTTTCCAGCGGAGAAAAATGCTGAATGCTCCTTATTCATTTTTTAATGACTTCTGCTTCCTGTTCTGTAAGGTATAGAAGAGTCCAATGCTCATAAGTACTGGGTTGGCATTTTAAGTGAGGGGACATTTATTTTTTAGGACCTTGAAGCATCCTCATTATTGAAAGGTATCAACATAGCAGAGGATCTGCAAATTTGTGAACTTTTTTTTTTTTTTTGGGGGGGTGGGGGGAGTGTTCCCTTTAAAACAAAATTTAAACAAATGAATTGAAGAGAAAACAGAAGAGATTTAAACAATGCAAATAGAATTGCAGGAACACATTACCCCGGTGGCAGAAGTTCACCCATCTTTAGCTAGCTGACTTGCCTGTCATTTTGCATTATTATATATACACCAGTCTTCAGGAAGCAATAAAGTCTAAAAAAAATAATAATAACTGAATAAGAAAGCATTATTTGTCCTGCCAGTATTGCTAACTGGAAGCATGAGATCAGCAGCATATCACTCCAAAACAATCAGACATCACATGGCAGAGACTGTCAGGAATCTGATACTAGCAACTGTTGCCATGACCTTTCATTTGGATGAGGCAGACATTTGTACACCTGGAACTGCTCATCAACATTTGGCTTCTTGTTCCACACAAGAGGCAAGCTATTTTTAAGAATACACGTAGACCCTGATTATCAACAGAGCACTAGTGCTGCATCATTTTCAGCATGTTCTTTTATAATGAGCAAAATCAGCATGCTCAGTGTTATTATTGTAACCCATTTCACTTTCGCTACTCTACATCTGACTTTTGCTAGTTTATCTTTTACATATCAAATAAAAAATGTAATCTTATCAAATATAGTCATCTCATGTAAGTTTTTTGTTAAAGCTAATCATTTATCACATTTTTTGAATGCGCACACAGGCTGCGCACAGGAGTCTAATGAAGGCTTTCTCGTAGTCGCAGCCCCTGTTTTTACCAACCATTTTAAGTGATTACTACTGAATGAAAAATACGATTTGATTGCTTACCGTAGTTAGAAACGTTATACAATCTGCTTTATGTACAGAGCTTAGCACAAATCAACACTATAGCTAGGAGAGAAAGAAGAGCTTGCTACATATACTACAAAGAAACTTGTGACTCCTCTTCAGATAATCCCCTTTCATTACAGCTTTTATTCCCATAAGTGCCTCGATCTTTGCTGAAGCAAAAAAGACACACACAAGCACTTTCTCTCTTTCTCAATTCCTTGCCCTGGTGCTGTCCACTCTTAAGGCCCGTACACACGATATGAAAATCGGAAGTAAAAATTCGTCCGACGAACGATCTGCCGATTTTCGGATCGTTAGTACGGTACTTTCGACAGCCGATTCTGATTTTTCGTCAGACAAAAGCTGGATGTGCAGACTATAAAATTTTTGTTGTACGTGAACTCAACGTCCGATTTTCGTTTAATTAGTACGGTTTTCGCCCGAAAAAAATACGTAAGAGCAAGACTACGAAGGAACACATACAAAACTATTCAACACATTACGTCACTTCTGATGTATTCTGTCGTACGAGAATTTTCGTATGGTGAGTAACCTCTTCAGAAGACTAGCATGCAACAAAAAACGGTCGTCTGAAAATTCAATCGTGTGTATGAGGCTTTAGGCTGGGTTCACACGGAGCGGATCCATTGGATGGACCCCGCTAGCTCAGCGGGTGATCGCTCCGTTGATCCCAGCTGAGCAGGCGAATGGCAGATCCGTCTCTTCTCACTGTGCAGAGATAGACCTGTCAGAGCTCCGCTGTTCACCCTATCTGTTTTTAGCCTATCCATTTTCATTTGATCCCATCCGATCTACTGAACAGATGATGAACGTATCGCCATCTGTCTATTTTGAGCGGATCTTATCGGATGGCAGGCGGGTGTCAGCGGACGCATCTTCGCTGACATCCGCCTGCCCATAGAAGTCAATGGGTGGTCTGCTCGGATCTGCATGAAAAATGGACAGTCGGATCCGAGCGGACCAATCGTGTGAAAGGGGCCTTATTTTTGTTTTAAGCACAAATCCAGGAGTGTCCTAAATATAAAATATAGCCCTTATGGACACCTCTAATAAAAATAAAGAACGTTGCACAAACCTTGTTCTCCACATCAATAAATTCATGTATATTGACTGTTGATTGGCATAATACATCTGCTTCTTAACCCCTTCATGCCTACGGATAAAACAAATCCTAATGCTTAAGCACAATTTTTGCAACTTTGACCTGTGTTAGTAAAACCGTAATTTTTTTTTTTTTTTCAGGACAAATTGGGATTTCATTTGGTGGTAAATGGTAATAGATATCTCCTAAATTTTTTAATTAACAAAGGAAAACTGGCGCAATCGCTTTTTTTTTTAATTTAGTTGTATATTTTTTGCTACAACCATAATCTTCCACCAAAGAACAACCCAAAATAAATTCTTCTGCTCCTGACGATCGCAGCGATACCACATATGTATATGTTAAGCCCCATACACACGATCTGACTTTTTGACAACCGACTTCTAAATTTCCAGGTTTTTAAAAAAATCCGACCTTGTGTACGCTCCATCGGACAAACTTTTTCGGTTTTATCAGACTGATGTTTGCTCTGCAAACTAACATACTTTTCAGCAACAAAAGTCCTATGGTGAAAAGTCCTGCCGTGTGTACAGAAATTCATCAGACTTTAGTCCAAAGTACAAACACGCATGCTCAGAACCAATGTTAAAGTCAACCAACAATAGCAGAAGTTGACCAAAGGGTGGCGGTAATAAGCAGAAAAGAGCAGAAAAACCACGTGATGTTGGGAAAGTTTTGGGAAAGTTTGCAGAAAAGTCCTGCCGTGTGTATGCTATGGGTGTGCCCGGCCAACTCCCTTCGGACAAAAATCCACGGAAAAGTTTGTTTGAAGTCCAACCGTGTGTACGAGGCTTAAAACACATTGACACTATACTAATTTAAAAAAAAAATCCTGTCCAATAAAAATACTGACCCTGACCTTTGACCCTAAACTTGACCCAAACACTAACCCTGGCACTGACCTAGATCAAATCTTGACCTAGGATTTTTTTTTTTTTTTTTTTACACACTCTTTTTTTTCTGCAAGAAGAGAGAGAGATACGATGTATCTCTCCCCTCTATTCATAGAGAGAGAAAACATCGGGATGGGCTTCACAATGACTGATCACTATGACAGCCAATCAGAGGCTATCACAGCGATCAGGTAACCCGGAATTGGGAGTTCCGGGTCCTAAACATTAGTACGGCCCAGGGCTCTCGGGAGACCCTGGTCTCTGTGTTGGGAGCACGCCATGCGGCGCACTCCCAGCACAAAGGTAGATGCACAAATATAAAACAGGAAAAACTGTGCCAATAATAGTTTGTAGGAAGCTCCTAAAGGGCATCCAGGAAGTGGTTCAAGGTTGTGATCCAAAATGGAGGGGAAAAAGTCCAATCTCATATGGAATCCAAACTTGTAGTGTGTTGAAAGTTCATTAGACAAACACTAAATATAGTCATCACCATACGAATTGGCTCCTTACCACAAAACGGATGATAACATGCAGGTGGCTTTAGCCCAGCCAAGGCCTTTATCCCAGGGAAGAGATCCAAACCAAGTCCCCGGACAGTCCACCAATGTTAGCAAAAAAAAAAAAAGCGTGGCCCCCCTTTACGGCTCGGTTGTAAAGAAACAACAGAAAAAATATACCATAGGGTAATAACGTATTCACAAGGTAGACAACACCACCGTGCGCAATTAAAAAGAGTGACCACTACCTATGTAAAAATGGCTCCTTACCAGACATAGGTAGAGATTAGGCCTATAGCTGTATCACGATCTTAGTCAACCCACACACAAAAATCCCAGGAAGGTCTTCAGTTAGAGACTGGCGCTGTTTATCGCTCCATGTGGGATGCCAAAAAAGAGAGGGGGGAGACCATAGGGTGATATCCTCTTAATATCGGCTTTATTAACTACTTGCTTACTGGGCACTTAAACCCCCTTCCTGCCCAGACCAAATTTCAGCTTTCAGCGCTGTCACGATTTGAATGACAATTGCGCGGTCGTGCGACGTGGCTCCCAAACAAAATTTATGTCCGTTTTTTCCCACAAATAGAGATTTCTTTTGGTGGAATTTGATTACCTCTGCGGTTTTTATTTTTTGCGCTATTAACAAAAAAAGAGCGACGATTTTGAAAAAAACACAATATTTTTTATTTTTTGCTATAATAATATCCCAATTTTAAAAATAAAAATAATTTTTTTTTTCCTCAGTTTAGTCCGATACGGATTTTTCTACATATTTTTGGTAAAACAAAACACAATAAGCGTTTATTGATTGGTTTGCGCAAAAGTTTTTGCGTCTACAAAATAGGGCATAGTTTTATTGCATTTTTATTAATATTTTTTTTTTACTAGTAATGGCGGCGATCAGCGATTTTTATTGTGACTGCGACATTATGGCGGACACATCGGACACTTTTGACACCATTTTGGGACCATTGTCATTTTTACAGCGACCAGTGCTATAAAAATGCACTGGTTACTGTAAAAATGACACTGGCATGGAAGGGGTTAACACTAGGGGCGAGGAAGGGGTTAAATGTGTAACCTGGGAGTGATTACTACTGTGTGGGGGAGGGGACTGACTGGGGGAGGTGACCGATCTGTGTCCCTATGTACAAGGGACACAGCATTGGTCCCCTCTCCCTGACAGGACGTGGATCTCTGTGTTTACACACAGAGATCCACATCCTTGTCTGTGTACACGCCGATCGCGGGTACCCGGCGGACATCGCGGCCGCCAGGCACGCGCATCGGCATCTTAGTGATGCGCCGGGCGCTCGCGCGCCCCCCCAGTGGCCGGAATAGCCAAGGCCGTATAATGACGGCCTCCTGGATTTCTAGATCCACCTTGAGGCCGTCATTTGTATATGGCCCGGCTATCAAGTGGTTAAAAATATGTAGTGTACTTACAAGAACGAAGTTCCCATAAGCATAAAAAGCGTGCCGGCCGGCATGCACAATTGCCCTTCCGTACTAGAGCTGCGTGGTGATGTCACTGCGTGTCCCCCAGATGCGTTTCGTCATAAATAACATTCTCAATGGGATAGGGCACGCAGTGACTCACCTCTTTAAATAGATAAACCAAGCCTCGCTCTGAGATGCCAGCATTTGGGTTACGAGCGCCATCTTAACTGAGGGAAACCTGCCAATATCTGTCTTAACAACACCTAATGGCAGGAATCCAAGTACCACAAATGAAAGGCTAGGTTAAAACCTTTAAAAAACATAAAAAACATAATGAACAAACTAATGGGCAGAGCAACCATATAATAAAAAATACACAGGAACCAAGTATACGGCGCCAAGCCGTCACTCTGGACCCATGTAAAATAGCAATATATATCTATACATATAGTGATCCAGTGCAATAGCACTGCTAGTGGTCAGAATGTGCACATATTCCAAAAACTTAAAGGGATATACCCAGTAAAATACCGTGAAGATCATATAGAAAAATGTGAATGACATTGCCTAATTGAGCTCATTAACTTAATTAAGTGAGTGATAATAGTGACAAAAATTATATTATTAATGAATTAATATATAATTAAATACAGTAATTCATAAATCTGTGTATAAAGTAACATCTAGTGATCCAAATTAATACCTTGTGATCCAAATTAATAAAAAATTAAAATAATCTATTGAACTAGTATCTAAGGTTATATTGATAAAAATTAAAAAAATCTATATTAAATAATAAATTTCCAAGATTAAAGGAATTTGTATATTAAAAAACCTTCTCCAGAGAACCACAAGGCCTCAAAAATGGGAGGGGATACCTAAATTAAAAACTTTAAACTGGCATCTCACAGCAAGTTTACAAAAAACATCAAGCATTGTTAATGAAAGCATTCACGTCCGTTTCTATGTTGAGTCCATAGGGGGCATAGGTCTTGAGTCTGTGTATCCACCCCATCTCCATCTTGGAGATTTCCCTAACTAGAAAACTCCCCCTCCAATGAGGTTTATACTTGTCAATCCCCAAATATAACGTTTTTGAGGGATCTCGATTGTGTACCAATCGATAATGGTTGGACACTGAATGATTCCTAAATCCTGAAATTATATTCGTCACATGTTCATTGAGACAAACTTTCAATGATCGTTTGGTCCGTCCCACATATTGCAGGCCACACGGGCACTGCAACATGTACACAACCCCTGTAGAATCACAAGTGATACATGGTTTAATCGTAAACCGTTTATTAGTGGCTGTGGATAGAAAATCAGTGGCACGTCTACCAGGGTGGGAATTGAGGGAACATACCCTACATCTCCTGCATTTTTAGTATCCACTGAGATGATCAAAAAAAAACCCAGAGGTGATAGGGGGATTGAGGACATTGGGGGCCACATGGTGGCGCAAAGGGGACACCCCCCTAAAAATAACCCTGGGCCTCTCAGGAAGAATGTCCCTTAAGACCACATCATTAGTAGCCAAGTGCCAATGCTTGTCAATTAGCTTTTTGATGTTTTTGTGTTGTAAGGAATATGTTGTAATAAAGGGGACACCCATGTCACCATTATTAACTCGGGGGCCTTTCTCAACAAGAAGATCCTCTCTTTTTAGTAGACTTAACCGTATCCAAAATATCCACTAAAAAATCCCTTTGGTAGCCCTTTTCCAGGAACCTCTGTGTCAGGACATCAGCCTGTTCCAAAAAGCTATTTTGATCCGTGCAGTTCCTACGGAGCCTAAGGTACTGGCTCTTTGGAACCCCATGGAGCCAGGGATCATGATGGCAACTACTCACAGGAATAAACGAGATCCTGTCCGTTTCCTTGACATAGGTTGAGGTCACAAAAGCATTGCCCTTAATCTCAATTGTTAAGTCAAGGTAATGTACTGCCTCCCGACTTGTTTCGTACTTCAGACGGATCCCTCCATTATTGGAATTCAATGTCTCCATGAACTCCACTAGGTCCTGATGTTGACCATCCCATAGGAGGAGGATGTCATCAATGTACCTAGCCCAAAAGGCCACTTGTGGCACACTGGCAGCATAGATGACATCCTCCTCCCATTTGGCCATAAAAAGATTGGCCAAGCTCGGGGCATACTTGGCCCCCATGGCCACCCCTGTATCTT
The DNA here is from genome assembly GCA_029206835.1 of Rana muscosa. Classification (NCBI taxonomy): domain Eukaryota; kingdom Metazoa; phylum Chordata; class Amphibia; order Anura; family Ranidae; genus Rana; species Rana muscosa. Next base: position 728,524,997 of record CM055118.1, read on the forward strand.
CTTTATAAAAATGATTTTCAAACCAAAAATAATTTGAAGAGGCGGCAAAACGTAAGAGGGACAAAAGGAACAACACCTGACCCTGTGGAATACCCGAATCACGGTTCAGGAACCACTCCACAGCACTAAAACCCAACTCATGTGGGATAATAGTGTACAGTGATGTGACATCCACTGTAACCATCCAAACATCATTTTGCCGTTGCGCACGCAGATGCGCCGATACTCATGGCGCAAACGTTTCGTAAATCAGCCCCTAAATGTCTACTGTATACGTTTACTTTTTAGGCACTATACATCATTGCATCCTGTACAGTACAGTATTTTTGTTGTTTATATTTTTGTGTCCTGTACTTCTGTACCTGTATGTTAATGTAGTACTTGCCTACAGCCAAATGGAGGCAGCAGCAGGGACCTGGTCAAGTGTACAAAGAAAGGATGCCAAGAACTCCTCCAGGGCGGGTGTTGAGTGAAGCTCTTTTGTGAATGTCTATTTGGGGGCAGTTTCTGGACGAACTTTTGGTAGATTGTTATACCCTTGCTACCCGATTTCCTTTTCTTCTTGTGATGTATAAATATGCATCATATGAGAAGGCTGTATTTCTACTAGTAAGCCTTGTTGCTAATTAAAATCTATATTTAAGATTTAATATCTCAAAGATTTTCCTTTTTTTTCCCTAGATGCACAAATATGCGACCCCACAGAAAAAAAACGAGTCCAGCGAGGCTGCATATTTGCGTAAGCTCGGCGTGAAGGGGCTAAAGTGGTATTAAACTCAAAACCAAAAATGTAATATATTGCAGCTTACCAATTATTCGATTTTTTTTAGGTTTTTCCATCTGTTTTTATCTGGTGATCTGGCCAGTAACACACTTCCTGTATAAAGGTGCCTACACTCTGGATGAAGGAGCAACATAGACACCTTTGAACTGTAGCATTCTCAGTCTGGAGGGAGTGGAGTGTTAAGGCCCATACACACGATCGGAATTTTAGGCAACAAATGTTCGACGAACCTGTTTTAGAGGACAATCCGACCGTGTGCACGCTCCATCGGACAAACTTTTTCGCCTTTTCATTGGACAAATGTTCGCTGTGAGAACAGACAAACTTTCCGGCAACAAATGTCCTACGTCGGCTAATCCGATCGTGTGTACACAAGTCCATAGGACTAAAGTCCAAAGTACAAACACGCATGCTCAGAACCAATGCTAAAGATCAACAACAATAGCACAAGTTGCCCAAAGGGTAGCGGTAAAGAGCAGAAAAACCACGTAGTACGTCTATTATGTCACTACGTTCTTGTTTGGCTGAAAAATTCCTGCCGTGTGTATGCATACCAAGTTCACGGACAACGCCCATTAGGAGCAAAATCCATGGAAAAATCAGTTGGAAGTCCGATCGTGTGTATGAGGCTTAAGATGTACTAGCAGACACACTAAGCAATGGAAGCTGAACACTAGCTAACTAGCTAACACTTTTTTACAGCAGCTATTTTTTCCTTTTGGGATAAGGGTTACGTTTTGACTGTTGCATGTAACCAATGTTAACTGGTATGTCTCAACCGTCTAACTGCTACAGCTGCAGGACAGCATGTTCTGTTGAAAAACAACAGACTTTTTAGCAGGATCGCCAGAGTGAAAATCAAAGAAAGCCTAAAAAAAAGAAAACAAAATCAGCCATCACATCTAAAAATTGGTAATCTGCAGTATAATAAAAGTTTGGATTGGGGTTTATTACCACTTTGAATGTTTTTTCATTAAATATAATTATAAATAAAAATAAACATGCCTATACTTACCTGCTCTGTGCAACAGTTTTGCACAGAGTAACCCCGATCCTCTTCTTCTGGGGTCCCCCACCGGCGCTCCAGGCCCCTCCTCTTCATCGGGTGCCCCCACGGAAAGCAGGACTCAGCCCCACCCCCCAATCCTGTGTCACTGGATATGACTGACAGCAGCGTAAGAATGCATTAAGATGAAAAAACCTTCTGCCTTTAGAATCACTTTAATTTGTTGTTTGATGCCTCATTAGTATGGGGCTGATACATGATCTAATCGACATGACCATTGAATTATCTGGGACATTCATGCACTGTCATGTCAAACGTTTACAGAGAATGATGCAAAAAAATTTTTTTAAGTATGGCAGGTGATCCATGTTTATTTAAAGTGACACTAAACGATATCCTTAATCTCCAAAAATAATTCATAAACATCCACTACTTTATGGCCCTGTAATGTCTTTTTCATTAATTTCTTTCTTATTGTGTTTTTCTGCTTCGTTGTAACATCCTTGGTGAGCTCCCAAACCTCTCCTTTTCTACATCACTACTGTTTGTTTGGAATGAGCAGTGCAGGTTAATCATCATGTTGTTAGCTGATCATGTGCACTGCTCTATGCACACTACAGATCCCATAGTTCCTAGTCCATCTCAGGAGTAAAGAAGAGAGGGTGGCTACATTCCAACATACAGTGAGACAATGGAGAATAAATGTAGCCACCCCCTAACAGGACCACAGCAGCAAAAAAAAAAAAAAAAAATGAATTTGAAGATTTGAAGGAGGCTGAGAGCAATAGAAGGTTGTTTTTTGAGTTAGGAATACGTACTTGAATAGAGATTTTTTTGTAAAAAAAATGAGATTTTTGTCACTTAAAAGTGGTTGTAAACCCTTACATATACCCACCGAAGAGTCAAGTCTCAGGTGATACACAAATCCCATAAGTTGTGCCTGTTTATCTTCAAGTGATTGTAAAGTCTAATTTGTATTTATTTTTTAAATAAAAAACATGTTAGGGCTCTTTCACACGGACGTTCTTTCACACGGGACATACATGTATCCCTATGGGATAGCGGATGTCAGCGGATGAACATCCGCTGACATCCGATGACATCAGTTTCCGCTATGGTCCGTTTAGCATGACGGAGGAAAATCCTATTTTTCCATCCGTCTGCGGATCGGATCGGATGAAAACGGACAGACGGTCCGTTTTCATCCGATCCCCCCATAGAGGAGAGCGGCGATCCGACCGGTCCGTTTCTGCACAGTGTGCAGAGACGGACAAGTCATCCACCGGCTCAGCGGGGATCAACGGAGCGATCCCCGCTGAGCAAGCGGATATTCACGGTGCGGATCATGACGGGATCCGCCCGTGTGAAAGAGCCCTAATACTCACCTGCTCTGTGTAGTGTTTTGCACAAAGTAGCCCCAATTCTCCTCTTCTCGGGTCCCTCTTCAGCGCTCCTAGCCCCTCCCTCCCTCCTGCTGAGTGCCCACACAACAAAAAGCAAAGGCAACCGAGCCGAGCCACAGCTCCGTGTGTCCATTCACATACAGAGCCGTGGCCCGACCCCACCTCCTCTCTCTCCTCATTTGATCACTGAGTTTGATTGACAGCAGTGGCCCCTTGCTGTCTCAGTCAATCAGGAGGGAGAGTCCCGTACAGCCGAGTCTCTCATGCAATATCGCTGGAATTAGGGGGTTGAGAGGGGCTGCTGCACACAGATGGCTTTTTATCTTAATGCATAAAATGCTTTAAGATAAAAAAAAAACTTCTACCTTTACAATCACTTTCAGTCCTCTCTTCTCTACAGCCTTCCAATACACAAATGTCCATAGCATTTCACAGGTCTAAAAAGTAGCGGGCAGGGATCTGAAGTCTCTCAATGCAGAGAGGAGAACTCAGATTGGTGGGAAGGGAAACAACCCCGTTCAGGGAACATGTGCATCTGTGGTTGTCAGTCACAGGCTGTGTGCTGGAGCTCTCCTCGCCCATCAGCAATTATCTCTTGGTGTTGAGAAAAGCTTCAGAAGTGATGCAGATATGAGGAACTAGGCAGCAGGGAAACATCACACTCAGTGCTTTGAATAGAGACAAGTACACAGTATAGAAGGATGTGCTTTGATTGTATTTGATATCTGAGGTGTATAACCACTTTAAGTTCATAGAAACAACAGTGATGTGCAGAAGGCTATCTCTGAATGAAAAATATGAATGAAGATAGGCTGCAGCCAGAAATGGCCACACTGGCCTACACAGGGCCGTTTGAAGGAATTTGGGGGCCCCAAGCAAAATGGACATGGAGCCCCCCCCCCCCCTGCACTCACGCAAAGCCTACAGGAACCACAGCACAGCGATACAGTTTATCCTGGCAGGAGAGGACACACAAACACATCCTATCAGGGCAGGGAGGTTTCATGCTGGGACTGGAAATCATGTGACCCCCCAAAAGTGAAGATCCCAGCATGAACCCCTCAGAGCTGACTACTGCTCCAGTCCTGCCCAGTGCCCACATAAGGGTGGTCACTGGGCAGGAGTCAGCTCTGAGGGGTTCATGCTGGGACCTGTAGTTCTTCACTTTTGGGGGGGGCGGTCACATGATTTTAAGTCCCAGCATGAACCCTCCCTGCTCTGCTAGGATGTGTTTGTGTGTCCTGAGGGGTTCTTGCTGGGACCTGTAGTTCTTCACTTTTGGGGGGGGGTCACATGATTTCAAGTCCCAGCATGAACCCTCCCTGTTCTGCTAGGATGTGTTTGTGTGTCCTGAGGGGTTCAGCTGGGACCTGTAGTTCTTCACTTTTGGGGGGGGTCACATGATTTCAAGTCCCACAATAAACCCTCCCTGCCCTGCTAGGATGTGTTTGTGTGTCCTATCCTGGCAGGGCAGGGAGGGTTCATGCTGGGACTGGAAATCATGTGACCCCCCCAAAAGTGAAGAACTACAGGTCCCAGCATGAACCCCTCAGAGCTGACTACTGCTCCAGTCCTGCCCAGTGCAGTGCCCACCCCTTATGATGTGTTACTCAGTGCTGTGCTGACAATAGTGAGTGTGCAATGCTTACTTGCCTGCTTTCTACAGCTGGCTGAAATCTGTCTCACTCTGTCACGTCTTTCTGTGTTCTTCAGACTTCAGCACAGCAGCATGCCGCTGCCTGAGTGCCTGGCTGAGTGGCTGGACAGTGTGCCTCGAGGACAGAGCGGGAGGAGGAGGAGGGTGGACTCGGAGGCGGAGCTAGCTAGAAGATCTTTCCTCCGCTGCCTGTGATAGGCACAACTCTGCTCCTCTGCTGCTCTGCTAGTGACCTCACTGGTTGCTACAAGCCAAGCGGGCTTCACGTAGCAACCAGAAGAGACAGTGCCAGCTAGCTAGGCTAGGGGGGTCCACAGCCACTGTCAGATCGATCGTGCATTTGATTTAGATCGACCCAGGGTGGAATTTGGAAATCCAGGACAGTGACAGGCAGCAGGCAGGCATCCTAGGCTGGGGCCCGAGGCCAGCTCGGGGCCCCATGCAATTGCTTGTTTTGCCTGTCCTGTTCCGACGGCCCTGGGCCTACAAAGGACATGGGATCACTAAAACCAGATGACTGAAGACTGGAAAAACATGACTTGATCTGACAAAATATGGATCCGTCGTCCCATTCTGGTATGTGTGTTTGTCAGTGCTTCAGTCTTCTGCTGGTTTAATGATATGGGGAATGTTTTCCCCAATAATCCCATTAATCCTAAACGAAATTCACTGGAATACCACGGGTTACATGCCTGAGTAAGTTCTAGATATCTACTAAAATGACCATTGATTATATATTGATTGAGCCTCATTTGTAAAAATGCAGGCAAAGAAAACAATGAATTGTAAAACCTGATAGGCTGATGTGTACACAGCATACTGTTACCTCTTCCCCAGTCACCAGTTTTTATAATCTGTGCTCAGTGTACATTATGTAGTATTTTTATTATTTATTTTTTCTGGAATTTGACAAATTTCAGCTTATTATTGAACATGCAGAATTTTTCGCAGTGCCATCGGACAGTCACAAAGACTTCTATGTTTCTAAAGTAGTGATACCTTTTTCAAAAATGACATGGTTATTTTGACTTAAAGTGAACCTGTACTTTGCCCATATACTACCCGTCCCACAAAAACTCATCTTTCTTCATTCAGTTCACTCCTCTTTCTCTTACATGACATTGCTAGTGTTTGATATTTGACCCAGTACAGTCATATAGGGGCACAAAGTCTAACATGGAGCTGAGATAGGACTTCCTCTCTTCATTCCTGGTGGTTGAACAAACCAGCAGGGGAGTGAAGAGCTCTTGCCCTTTGAAGATTTGCTCTTCATGGCTATAGCACAGATTCACTGCAAAGCGAGCCTTTGTTTGCTCATGCAGGTGTAGCGGGGTGTTCCCCTTTAATGCAGAGAGACTACATTACCCAGAACCGCATTCGGCAATGTTTCCACCCCAGAGACTCTTGGGAGGGGTTATATAAGGAGGAGGCACGGCTGCGCTCGGCCTCTTTGGGACACGAGACTTCAGTGACTGATCCTCCTGTGCGGATGTGTCGGAGTGCAGGGCCTGAAGCCTGAGGCCTTGCGCAGCACCAAAGAGCCTTCCACCCCACTGCGAGCCTGGGTGGCATCTGACTTCGCTTGTCTACATCCTTGACTGGATCAGGGACCCGATCGCTGGAGACACTGTGTGTGTGAGGACACAGTCAGTGGAAGTTCCCCGGACTGGGACCGCGTCCGGATGGGTGAGAGGGCGTATGCCCAGACCATATACTGTTGTTGCTAATGGGCCTATAGACTGCCGTGGCCCACAAGTTATTTCTGATACTCTCATTAGAGAACCTTATTGGAGCTGAACTCAGAGTTTACATAGCAAAGTGTTTATTTCATCTCTACCCTCTCATTGGATTACAAATGGTATTCTGTTAATGTGCACCACCTTTAAAGACTTGCCGGTGAAGAAAACCATCATCCCCTATAGACTGAGTTGTAAATATCTGAGCCAGGCCTGGCCAGCTAGTTAGTTCATTTGGTTACTGTGTCACAGGACGCCTAGTTAATGGTCGCCAACGCGGCGCACCTTTACTGTTCATTCTAATGCATAGTGTGTTATTTCTGCAGGGCTCTGCAATTTATTATCTGTGAACTGTTACCACTGTTAACCTTTCTTACCAAAAGCATAAGTAAATCTTATACCCTTTTATCGCTATTGTCTTGGTGTCTGGGTTTACTCATACAGTATAAGAATAGATATATTGCTGCCAATACTAACTGTGCCAGTAGGGGGTTGAGTACATTGCCGGGGGTTGGCGGAGCTGTTTTCAGGGCCCAAACTAAATTTGCGGCCTTCTTAAGTGGAGGTATCGCTACACGTGGGGGTTCGTCCGGGATCCTGTTACAGCAGGTGAATGCCAGAAGTGCCGGCATTGACTCTATGGATCCACAAGCGATAGAAGAGTGGTGCAAAGCCGTTAGGGCAGAGCCAAACAACTCAATAGTCATCAGCCTCCCAGGGGAGGAATGGAAGACTGAGACGGTAGAGGAGCTGATGAAGTCAGTGTCCCCAGATCACACACCGTGGGTGATAGATATAAAGGCAGATCCAGACACTACATATCAGTATGCACTGGTGGAATACGGAGACGGGATACCAGAGGCTTGCAAGCGCAAGTGTGTAAAGACACCAGACAATAGAACCTATAGGTTGGCGCCTGCTTTAACCTGTGGCCCGTACCTCACCAGTAAAAGGAGACGGGGTGACGCCCCCGGTGACACCCGCACCTGCCACTGCTATATCACCAGAATTGATAAAGGCGATAGGGAATCTGCTAATCAAATGTCAGGAGACAAGTACGGTGCATGTAGAGACTAGCTACCGGAGACTGAAGACATTCTCAGGGAAGTTCCCTGTCCCTGCAGGGGAAGAAGATTTTGATACCTGGGTAGAGCAGGCATTGCAGGCAGTAGAGGCATGGGAGGTGCCTGAAGTGCAGAAGAGGCAACGAGTGATAGAAAGCCTAAAAGGCGCAGCAGCAGAAGCAGTGAAAAGTTTTCGGTTTGGGAATGCAGATTGCACGGCTCAAGACTGTCTAGCCATGCTACAGGAAGAGTTTGGTCAATTGGAAAAAGGTGACAGAGATGGTCTACCAATTTGAAAATACTTTCCAACAACCAAGGGAGAAACTGTCAGAATATGTTAGGAGACTAAACAGGTTGCTGTGCAAGATTGTGTTGAAGAAGGGAATGAAGCCCCAAGATACAGATGCGGCAAGAATGAAGCAAGTCTTAAAAGGGAGCGTTATGCTCGTATCCAGTCTGGCTGCACCTGAAAACCTAAGGAGGAGGAACATTGCTGACTTATGCTGACTTGATAAAAATCATCAGAGATGAGGAGGCGCTACAACAGGACCAGCAAATGACTAAGGCAAATGTTGTCCCCGCACAGGTGCTAGTCAATCCAGTGATGACCCCTGAAAGAGACTCAGAGGTAGACACTTTAAAAGCACAAATGTCCAAGGTGTTAGAAATGTTGACCTCTCTGATGGCAAAAGACACAGAGGGTCCCAAGAGAGAGGTACCACGGAAGGAACTATTCCCAATTGCTTCGGCACCCGCATCTTTACAAGAATGGGGAGATATAGTCTGCTTTAACTGTGGAGGAATTGCCCATATTGCAGCTACCTGTTCCAGTCCCAAGAAGAAGCTAGACAACTGCAAGCCGGCGGGAAACTCCAGAGGGCCCCGGTGAAGGAGTCAACCGGGTGCCCATCACCTTCAGTGAGCTCCAAGCTGAAAGCGAAGCAGAAGGAAAGAGGAGATAAAACACCTCGGAGGAAACACAACATTCCTCAACAGAGATACACCCCAGAGAAAGGGGGCAAGACCCCTCAGAAGAGGCACAGCACTCCCCAGAGGGGGTGCACACCTAAGAAAAATAATAATATCCTTCAGCGGGTCTGTACACCCATCGAGAGGAAGGAAATGAATGCATACCAGGCTCAAGAGAGATTAAAGTCCAAAGGCAACTGGATGAGAGAGAGTCCAAAGGGAAAGGGCCAGAAGAAGGCGACCCCTGCCAGGCCATATCCGGAGAGGCTAGTAGGCCCATCTCCTATAGTGCCCATTCAAGTGGAGGGAGTCTACACCAGAGCCATCTCGGATACTGGGGCACAAGTGACCCTGTTATACCGAGATTTCTACGAGAAGCACTTGAGTCACCTGCCCATCCAGAAGATAGAGGGACTAGAGATATGTGGGATTGGGACCCAGAACTTCCCCTACGATGGCTATTTGCCTGTCAAGATGATCTTTGACCCATCCGTGGCTGGAAAAGCCGAAGTGTTTGACACTGGCTGTCACGTACCTGACGGTGACGAGCCCGGTTAGCAGAGGGAGGCCTCCCTTACGGCTCCCACCGGCGGCCCCTGGTGATATAACAGGAAGCACGGAGGTGGAAGGGGTACGAGTGCCTGGCAGGATCAAGAACTACCGCAGGTGATCAGGAACCAGCAGGTGAGGAGGCAGGAACCAGGAACTACAGCAGGTGAGTGGACAGGAACCAGGAACTACAGCAGGTGAGTAGACAGGAACCAGGAACTCAGAAGATGGCCCGGACCGGGAGGCACAGCAGGTAGACTGGAACCACTGGGCAGCAGCAGATGAACAGGAACCAGCAGATGAGCAGACAGGAACCAGCAGATGAGCAGACAGGAACCAGGAACTCAGCAGATGACCCGGACCGGGAGGCACAGCAGGTAGACTGGAACCACTAGGCAGCAGCAGGTGAACAAGAGCCAAGGTCAGGCAGGATCGTCAGACAAGCCGGGGTCGGGTAAACTGGCAGGCAGCGAGGCACAAAAGGATCAGGCAATACCGAAGTCAGAAAACAGGCCGATGGTCAGGTACAGGCAGATAGCAGGAGGGTCACAGGAAGCCAGGTCAGATACAGGTAAACAAGGCAGATCAGGTCACTTGGGATAAATGCTGTAGAGCAGACAGCAGGGACTGTCTGCAAGTGAGGAGTTTAAATAGCCCTTCGGGCGATCACCTGCGGGGGCGGGAACCAGGAAGTCCAGGGCGTCTGTTCCTGACAGGGTTTCCATGACACTGGCGGTTGTGTGCCCTCAGGAGCCAACAAGAGTTCCCTTATAATAGGAACAAACACGGACCTGGTTCGAAGACTTCTGACCCCTCTAGTGAAAGAGAAGGGGTCAGCGGCCACCAAGATTCACCCCATGCTTATCAACCGCTGGTCCTAGAGCAGAAGACCCCTGGAGAGGGGATAGGGAAGATGTGGAGACTTGGAAGAGAAGGGATGGTGTTGCAGCCCGGTGAAGTAACCTGTCTCAGAGCCACTGTGAAGCTTACTTGGGAGCAGCCTGGACCCTTTGTCATGTTGGAGTCTGACCCAAGGGAAGAATCCCCCGGCTTGGAAGTGATACCAGAAGTGATTCCGCTGAGGGCCCTGAAGAAGGCCCATTGTAGAGTTCCAGTGAGTGTTAGGAACAATACAGATGGCCCCATGGAAATCCCAGCCAGGATGCTGCTGGGCCAGTTGAGCCCTGCTGCCCCGGTCAACTTGTCGGAAGTAAAGGGGGCGGGCGAAGGAGGAGATGCTTGGGAGAAGCTATTCATGGAAAACCTGAACCTGCCCAGGACTTGGTAGGAGAGAGCCAAGGCCCAGTTGACCAGATGGGAGAAGATCTTCTCCAAAGATGAGTTCGATGTGGGGTGTGCAAGGAGTGCCACCCATCGGATCCGCCTCCAAGAAGATAAGCCCTTCAGGGAGAGGGTCAGGCGGGTCCCACTAGCGGATCTGGAGGATCTAAGGGAACAACTTGCAGAACTAAAAAGGACTGGTGTGATACGGAAGTCCAGAAGCCCTTATGCCTCCCCGATAGTGGTGGTCAGGAAGAAGAATGGATCGTTGAGGCTCTGTATCGACTACAGGACTCTTAACAGGAGAACCATACCCGACCAGTACACCACTCCGAGGATAGAGGATGCCCTACAGAGCTTGTCTGGAGCCAAGTGGTTCAGCGTTATGGATCTCAAGAGTGGGTACTATCAGATCCCTATTCACCCAGAAGACAAGGAGAAGACAGCTTTCATAACCCCAGTGGGATTCTTTGAATTCGACCGGATGCCCCAAGGTCTGTCTGGAGCCCCAGCTACTTTCCAACATCTCATGGAGAAGACTGTAGGAGACATGAACCTTATTGAAGTCCTTGTATACCTGGATGATGTCATTGTCTTTGGAAGAACCCTGGAGGAACACGAGGAGAGGCTGGAAAAAGTCTTGAGGAGACTCAGTGAGGAGGGACTCAAGCTTTCGCCTGAGAAGTGTCGGTTCTACCGATCTTCTGTGAATTATCTGGGGCACATAGTGTCTGAAGAAGGGGTGGCCACAGACCCTGAGAAATTGGAGGCAGTTACCTCCTAGCCACGACCCACCACAGTAACAGAACTCAGGTCCTTCTTAGGGTTCTGCTCCTATTACAGGAGGTTTGTGGAAGGATTCGCCCGAATTGCTAGACCATTGAATGAACTGCTCAAGACTGAGGGAGAAGAGGACGACTCAGGACCCAGGAAGCCGGGAGAGTCAGTCAAAGATCATTGGAACCAGAAATGTGAAGAGGCCTTCCAGGCATTGAAGAAGAGCCTAACCACTGCTCCAGTCTTGGCCTACGCAGACTCAACCAAACCCTATGAACTACACGTCGATGCTAGTCATGACGGTCTGGGAGGAGTACTTTATCAAGAACACGAGGGGCAACTACGGCCTGTTGCCTACGTGAGCAGGAGCCTGACCCCCTCTGAGAAAAACTACCTCACTCACTGGCCCTTAAGTGGGCGGTAGTAGACAAGCTCAAAGACTACCTGTATGGGGCGGAGTTCACTGTGAAGACCGACAACAACCCCCTGACCTACCTATTCACTACAGCAAAGCTGGACGCCACTGGACACAGGTGGCTGGCCGCATTGTCTGGATTCAATTTCAGCCTAAAGTACAGGCCAGGGATTGGGAATCGAGATGCAGACGCTCTGTCCAGGAGATCTCATGGTCCCAACAGTGACATGGAAGACTGGACTCAAGTGGCACCTGATGGGGTGCGGGCCCTTTGTCAAGGGGCTGAATTACAAGCCAGAGGGGGCTCAAGGGCGGAAGAGATAGGAGTTACCATGGTAGGAGTCCCCAAACAATACTGTGGAGTAACTCAGCTGGGGGAAGACCATCTGCCAAAGTTGTCCAAGAAGGAACTAAGGTGTGACCAATTAGAAGATCCCATGGGGAAATTGGTTCTGGAAGCCCTGGAGAATCAGGATCCAAACAAACTCCTGAGTCACTCCTCAAAGGAAGCCCGCCTGTTGAGGAAAGAGTGGGACAGGTTACAGGTACATCAGGGAGTGGTCTACCGAAGGGGCCCCTCTGATGACCTGGAAGATAAATGGCAATTGTTTCTTCCAGAAAAACATCGAGAGATTGTTCTGATTGCCCTACATGACAATCACGGCCATCTAGGGGTGGAGAGGACCTTTCAACTTGTCAGAAGTCGGTTCTATTGGCCCTGCATGAGGGCAGAAGTAGAAGAGTACTGCCACTCATGTGCACTTTGCATCCAGAGGAAGACTTTACCTCATCAAGCTGCCCCAATGGGCCATCTACAAAGTCAAGGCCCAATGGATCTGGTATGCATTGATTTCCTCTGCCTCGAACCCGACCTGAGTGGACTGGGAAATGTTCTGGTGATAGCCGATCATTTCACCCGGTATGCCAAAGCTTTTCCAACCAAAGACCAGAAGGCTTCCACTGTAGCCAAGATACTTATGGAGAAGTATTTTCTCCATTATGGGCTGCCCCAGCGACTTCATTCAGATCAAGGAAGGGACTTTGAAAGTCGGCTGATCCGGAAACTCTTAGATTCATTGGGAATCAAGAAGACTCGAACTACACCTTACCACCCACAGGGAGATGCTCAGCCGGAGAGGTTTAACCGAACCTTGCTCAACATGTTGGGGACTCTGGAAAGTGAGAAGAAGCAACATTGGAGCAAACATATAGCAGCCATAGTACATGCTTACAACTGCACCACCAGTGATGCTACAGGTTACTCCCCATATTGACTCATGTTTGGGAGAGAAGCGAGACTACCTGTGGACTTGGCCTTTGGCACCTCTCTGGATCATTCCTCAGCCACATCCCACAAAGGATATGTGGACAGGCTCAGACACAGCCTGAAAGTGGCCTATGAACAAGTTCAAGCGGCCTCAGATCAAAGAGGAGCTCGAAACAAAAGAAACTTCGACTTGAAGGTCTGGGTACAAGACCTACAGCCCAGGGATAGAGTACTGTTACACAATCTGGGGGTCCCTGGGAAACACAAACTTGCAGACAGATGGAGATCTGAACCCTATGTCATCTGTAGGAAGTTGCCGGGCCTACCTGTTTACAAGTTGAAGCCAGAAGGAAAGGTAGGCCCACTGAAGATGTGGCATCGGAACCACCTGCTCCCACTTGCTGAGGCAGTCAGGATACCTATTGTGAGAGATTCCCCTGAACCGGTCTCTATTCTGGATACTCCCAGGCCAAACACTCGGTCGCAGACCTCCCGAGCTGAAGATGGAGAGGCCTCTCAACTTAGTGAAGATGAAGAAAGAGAACTTGATTGGCTGTGGCCTTCCCCAACTCCAGGAACTTCTACTATAGATCTTCCACCCACTGAAGACACTCCAGATGGAACACTGAACCCAGAAGCCACAGAGTTCATCCCATCTAGTCCTTCATCAGATTACTGGGAAGATGCCCGTGATGGTTATTTAGAGGAAGAGGAGCCTGTGGCACCAGAGCCAGAAATCCCAAGAGAGCAAAGGGCTCGAAGAGTCATCCGGCCTCCTAAGAAGCTGACCTACCCACAAATGGGGAATAGCTCAGAAGGCTCTGTAGTTACTGCTAGGAGAAGTGCTGAAAATCCGGATCCCTCCACTGTCCATTTGGTGGAGGGCAACCCCAACTCACTCTCTGGCACAGTTAGGCAGTCCACCCATGATAATGTGACCTGTGGGCGAGGGAGTTCTACCCCTCAGTTTTGGTGGGAATCCCCTATGCCAACTTCGTTCGCAGAATTGTCTAGAGTTGTACATAGTCTTTGTTAAGGTTTATCTTTGGGGACCAAAGAGTTCAAGTGGGGGGAGTGTGTAGCGGGGTGTTCCCCTTTAATGCAGAGAGACTACATTACCCAGAACCCCATTCGGCAATGTTTCCACCCCAGAGACTCTTGGGAGGGGTTATATAAGGAGGAGGCGTGGCTGCACTCGGCCTCTTTGGGACACAAGACTTCAGTGACTGATCCTCCTGTGGGGATGTGTCGGAGTGCAGGGCCTGAAGCCTGAGGCCTTGCGCAGCACCAAAGAGCCTTCCACCCCACTGCGAGCCTGGGTGGCATCTGACTTCACTTGTCTACAGCCTTGACCGGATCGGGGACCCGATCGCTGGAGACACTGTGTGTGTGAGGACACAGTCGGTGGAAGTTCCCCGGACTGGGACCGCGTCCGGATGGGTGAGAGGGCGTATGCCCAGACCATATACTGTTGTTGCTAATGGGCCTATAGACTGCCGTGGCCCACAAGTTATTTCTGATACTCTCATTAGAGAACCTTATTGGAGCTGAACTCAGAGTTTACATAGCAAAGTGTTTATTTCATCTCTACCCTCTCATTGGATTACAAATGGTATTCTGTTAATGTGCACCACCTTTAAAGACTTGCCGGTGAAGAAAACCATCATCCCCTATAGACTGAGTTGTAAATATCTGAGCCAGGCCTGGCCAGCTAGTTAGTTCATTTGGTTACTGCATCACAGGACGCCTAGTTAACGGTCGCCCACGCGGCGCACCTTTACTGTTCATTCTAATGCATAGTGTGTTATTGCTGCAGGGCTCTGCAATTTATTATCTGTGAACTGTTACCACTGTTAACCTTTCTTACCAAAAGCATAAGTAAATCTTATACCCTTTTATCATTATTGTCTTGGTGTCTGGGTTTACTCATACAGTATAAGAATAGATATATTGCTGCCAATACTAACTGTGCCAGTAGGGGGTCGAGTACATTGCCGGGGGTTGGCGGAGCTGTTTTCAGGGCCCAAACTAAATTTGCGGCCTTCTTAAGTGGAGGTATCGCTACACAGGGAAAAGCAACAGGTTCATGTTAATGGAAGCACCACCTGCAGCTAATACTTACCTTCTATTTGCTCCATTTGCAGCTGGGAGCAAAGTGAAATGCCCGGTGTATCCAGCAATAGAGAAACATGTGACCTACTCCCTCTCCTCACATGTGATAATGTTGGTGCTTGGCAATTGGTTGCTCAGGTAACCAACGCTGTCACATAAGGGCAGGAGGAGAGTCCTCAGCCCTGTGTAAGCTATAAACTGTAACTTGGAGCTTACACAGTGTTAATTTTTTCTGCTCTCAATGGCTGAACAGAGTGGTGGGGGAGTAAAGTAAAGGTAAGTATAAACTGATCATCTGGCCACCATTAAAGTAAAGCAATTGCTTTGCCCTGCATGAGGAAACCATAGGTTCAGTTTCAAAGTAAACCTGTTCCAGTTTAGGCTTCAGCATAGCGTTCTAAATACAGGAGTAGTAATCTGACCATCAAAAAACGTCCAGAACAAATTTCTTGCATTTAGATGTTGCTGCTTCAAAGATGGTTTAGTCACGTTTAGACACATTTAGTCATTTTAGGTGACATTTACACATGCTTAGCCATGTTTAGGGTGTCCAATCAGATACTGGATGCACAGAATTCTATTTTCTCTACAAGCAGCTAAACTGACCACATCTAAATGTAGGTAAATGCACATTGTGAATTGCACCATTGATAAATCTGGATGTAGCTCTACCCCCGTAGGAGCTGCTGGTTTAATGTTTTGGGCCTACCGTTACCTTTTCTGTTCACCGCACTCGTGTCAGGGATCCTTCTTGAAGAGCTTTTATAAATGTTCACACCAACACTTGGATACGTTTTCTTCAAGGCTTTATTTTACCAGTTCCAACAGAGGGATAGGGGAGTTTTAGGTACTTTACTTTGCGGATCATGGGCACAATCTCAGATCCAGAGAACAAAACAGTTCCACGCTGGATTCAGCAACCACCGGATAGGCCTACTCTCACTGGCCTAGCAACCGGTGCGAAGCTCGCTCAAAGTCTCTGCCACAGACTTGATGAGTGCCGTTGCGTCGTTCCACAACCTTCCGCCACAAGATCGTGTAACCACACTGACACTTTGCAAAAAGTTCCTTCAGAAGTACACAGCTCACGGTGCCAGAATCTTTCAGCTGTCCGGCAGCACCATGAGGCAAACTGGCCAGGATGCGTCCTTCAATTGAGTCCCCAATTGTTCCGCTTCTTCCCGCAGGCAAGACCGCGTAGGACCATCCCTGGACTAGTAGGCCCCAGCCACTCCTGGGCCTACTTCTCAGTTGCAGAGCCTCGGGCCAGCAGGCCCCGAGGCCGAAAATGGCTCGCACATCCCTGAGGCCAGGAGGGCCCTCAGGTCAGGATCCGGCAACGACCCCCGTCAACGAACCCCGATAGAGCGGTCTCTGCCTCTTAAGTACCCCCTCCCAGAATGCACAGCGGTTTGACCACGCCCCCTGAGCCACTTCTGGGAAAGGAATACCCAATACACCTAGCCTGCTGCATTTCCAACCCTGACCCGTGGTGACAGTGACACATACTGTCAGGTGGAAAACGCGCAACCCAGCTAGACTGAAACAGAGCCAGTAATTTACATAATTCTTTCTGAGCTGAACTACAGCTCAGTCAACTAAATTTAACATATAGAGTCTACCCAACAGGAGTAGGGCGCTACATGGACATGCATTTTTTGTGTTTGGTAATGTCTTCTAAGATACTTTTGTTAAGCAAACCTGAAGTTTGGCAGAACTTATCAAGGATCTCTAGGTCTATGCCTATCAGTTCTGTTTTTCAGACCAGTGCCCCAAATCCAGAATTATATAGGAAGAGAATACTGACCCAGTTTCTTGGGCTGATGGACTGGTTTTCCATCAGTAGGATGTGGGATAGGAAGTGCTCTGGCCAATAGAGAGGTGTATGCCTCATACACACGATCAGTTTTCCTGACAAGGAAAGTGCGATGTGAGCTTTTTGTCAGGAATTCCGACCGTGTGTATGCTCCATCACACTTTTTCTGTCAGTTTTCCTGCCAAGAAAAGATTGAGAGCAGGATCTCAATTATCGTGACAGGAAAAATTCCTATCGCGAATCGCGTTTGTCTGTATGCAATTACGACGCGCAAAAAACGCACATGCTCAGAATCAAGCAGAAGGGCCAAACTGCCTATTAAACTTCACTGATCTCGGCTCATCGTATGTGTTGTACATCACCGCGTTCTTGACGTTCGGAATTTCAGCCAAGATTTGAGTGACCGTGTGTATGCAAGACAATTTTGAGCTGTTTTCCTGCTGAAAAAAAAACACGGTTTTCCTGTCGGAAAAACTGATCGTGTGTACAGGGTATTTGGAGATGGCAAGGAGTGATATATCTATATCAGATGACCTCTGGGTTCAAAGTATTGGGAGTGAGTGAGTGAGTGAGTAACTTGTATAGCGCTACAAATGCGAACTAAATCGCCTCAAGGCGCTTATTTCCATCCGGTGTCGTCCTTAACCTTCAAAAGGTGGGTCTTAAGTTTTTTTCCTGAAGGCCCGATGGTTTTCTTCCATGCGGATGTTCGTTGGTAGAGCGTTCCATAGCCGTGGTCCTTGGACTGCAAATCTTCGTTCTACCTTCGATTTGTAGTGGGACTTGGGGATGTGGAGGAGGTTTTGGTTAGTTGATCGGAGAATGCGATTGGGGGTGTAGTGTTTTATTTTCTCGCATAAGTATTGAGGAGCCTTTCCTTGTGTGCATTTGTGGGTGAGGCAGAGGATCTTGAATGTGACCCGATCCTTTACGGTTAGCCAATGAAGGGTCCTCAGGGATGGGGTGATGGATTCCCAGGGTTTTTTCCCCGTTACCAGTCTGGCTGCCGTGTTCTGGATGACTTGTAGGCGCGAAATCTGGTATTTAGGTAGTCCTAAGTAGAGGGAGTTGAGTCAAGAATTGATGATTGTTCCGACTACTACCGCTGTTCCTCTTCCGGGATGAAGGGGATGAGTCTACGCAGTAGGCGGAGAAGATAATGGGATCCGCTGACTACTGATCCTATTTGTGCATCCATCGACATTTCTGAGTCAAAGGTGACTCAGAGGATTTTGACTTTGGTACTTGAGGTGATGATCTGTCCAAGGATGGTGGGTGGTGTCCATGAGGTCCTAGCTTTAGTCTTTCAGTTTGCGTGGAGGAGAAGAAGTTCTGTTTTGGATCCGTTGAGTTTGAGGGAGCTATCAGTCATCCAATCATCGATCAATGCAAGGTATTTTTCTAAACTGTGATATTGGTCGTTTTTTTTGGTGATCCGAAAGTAAAGTTGAGTGTCAGCATGGGAGTGGCAGCACAGGTCCTGTTCGCTGATGATTTTGAGGAGTGGGCGGAGGTAGATGTTGAAAAGCACGGGTGACAGGGGTGATCCTTGAGGGACTCCACAAGAAATAGTGCGCGTTTCCGAGGTGAAACCTCCTAGTTTCACTGTCTGGGAACGATTTTCTAGGAAGGATGCGAACCAGGGTAGATCTGAGTCTGTAACTCTGGCTACTTCTTCAAGACAAATGAGTAGTTTTGTAATCTACTGTGTCGAATGCTGCACTGAGGTCCAGCAACACCAGTAGACATGATTCTCCGTCATCTGCTGCTTCGAGGGCATCATCCCATATTTTGAGAAGTGCCGTTTCTGTACCATGGCCTGGGCGGAAGCCTGATTGTAGTGGGTCCAAGAGTTTATGGGTGTCCAAATGGAGTTGTAGCTGTTGTACTACTGCTTTCTCAATAATCATGGAGAAGGTCTTAAGGCTTGTTATCGGTCTGCAGTGGTTTGGGTCTTTAGGGTCGAGGTTGGGTTTCTTTAGGAGGGGTTTGATTATGCCTTGCTTTAGAGAGATCGGAACAATACCTTCTTTGAATGATTGATTTGCAAGATGTGTTATGGTGGGTGCCAAGATATCGGTACATTCTTTCAGGAGTTTTGTGGAAATGATGTCATCTGGTGATGTGCTGTCTCGGAGGCTTCTGATGATGTTTTTTGTGGTGTCGATGGTGATTGGGACCAGTGAGAATTTAATCGATTGTAGAAAAATTGTATTAATTTCCTCTTCTTGCTTTAGCTGACTGAGGTTGGTTGGTTTTTTCTGTTGAATTATTTCCCGAATGTTTTTGATTTTGATGATAAAGAAATCCGATCATTACAGAATTTTTGAGTGTCGTTTGCTGGCAGCTCTAGGCAGGTAGGGTTCATAGTCTGAGCGACTAATTTGAAAAGTTCACGAGGCCGGTTTAGGGCTTTTGAGATGGTGTTTGAGAAGTGTTCTTTTTTTGCTTTGAAGACTGCTTTGTGGTATTTCTTGTCGTTTATGTGGTTTTCATTTGTTGGGTTTCTTCTCCAGGCTTCCTCAGCTCTTCTGCGTTCTTGCTTCAGTAATGTAAGAGTGTCGTTAAACCAGCCGGAGTTGTTTTTGCGGATGAGTGCTCTGCGTTTCGGAGCGACTGTGTCTGCTGTTTGTAGTAGTGCTTTGTTTAAGAAAATAGGATTTTTTACTCACCGTAAAATCCTTTTCTCTGAGTCCATGGACCGACACAGCTTCTCTATTGACAAAGTGGGTATTATCCGTTAATTAGGAGTGACTAGGCAGAAAAACTTGTAAAAAGTGTTGCATCACACCTTCTACAGTACCACCCAGGGGGCGGACCCTCTGGGTATACCCTCTCAGTCTGCATCTTCGCAGATCAGTTTGTCAAAAAGCAGTACAAACTTAAAAGGAGGGGTGGGTGCTGTGTCGGTCCATGGACTCAGAGAAAAGGATTTTACGGTGAGTAAAAAATCCTATTTACTCTTTCGTCCATGGACCGACACAGCTTCTCTATTGACAAAGTGGGACGTCCCAAAGCAGTGTCAGAGAAAAAACGAGGGGTGGTAACAGCATAAAAATAAACTTCACCCCAAACACAAAACAGCACTCCTCCAACGGAGGAGTTGCAACTCTAAACAGCCGCTTGCAAAACCTTGCGGCCAAAAGAGGCATCCGAAGATGCACCTACATCAATTTTGTAGAATTTTGTGAAAGTGTGAGCGGACGACCAAGTCGCCGCTTTACATAATTGGGAAACAGACGCTTGATGTCGGAAAGCCCAAGAGGCACCTATTGCCCTGGTCGAATGCGCCGTGACAGGAAAAGGGGGCGCCTGACCCTTTAAGGCATAAGCCTGGATTACTATCTGTCGGATCCACCTAGAGATGGTGGCCGATGAGACTGCTTGGCCCTTCTTGGGACCAGCCACCGAAACAAACAGTGAGTCTGACTTCCGGAACAGGGAAGTAGCAGATAAGTATACTCTCAAAGCTCGGACAACGTCCAAGGAATGCAACGCCGACTCCTTAGGATTCGACGGCTGAGGACACAAGGATGGAAGTACAATGTCTTCGTTGAGATGAAAAGCCGAAACGACTTTCGGAAGAAAGGAAGGCTGCGGCCGCAGCACCACCTTATCCTTGTGGAAAATCAAATAGGGAGCCTTGCAGGACAAGGCTGCCAGCTCAGAGACTCGTCTAACTGACGTAACAGCCACCAAAAAGACCACTTTCTGAGAAAGTGTCAACAGGGGAATATCTCTAATATTCTCAAACGGTGCCTTC
The DNA here is from genome assembly GCA_029206835.1 of Rana muscosa. Taxonomy (NCBI): domain Eukaryota; kingdom Metazoa; phylum Chordata; class Amphibia; order Anura; family Ranidae; genus Rana; species Rana muscosa. The sequence continues at coordinate 728,545,596 of CM055118.1, forward strand.
TGAAGCACCTAGAGGACCAGGTTCAAGTCCCACGGAGGTAACGGGGGACGGACCGGAGGGGCCACCTGTCGGACCCCCTGCACAAATGTACTCACGAGAGAGTGAGTCGCCAGGGGTCGCTGAAAAAAGACAGCCAGGGCAGATATCTGTCCCTTAAATCGTACTTAGGGCAAGCCCTTGGTCCACCCCATGTTGTAAAAACAGCAGGATTCTGGAAACCAAATAGGTACGCGGATGCCATTTCATTTCCTCACACCTGGAGATGTAGGCCCTCCAAGTGCGGTGATAGACCTTCCTAGAGGACGGTTTTCGAGCACTTCTCATAGTAGAGATTACTGAGTCGGACAGGCCCCGGTCTCTCAGTACCCGGTTCTCAACAGCCATGCCGTTAAAGCCAATGACTGTAAAGCAGGATGGAATATGGGACCTTGCGATAGCAGGTCCTTCCGTAGTGGTAGGCGCCAGGGGACGTCTGCTACCAGACGTACTAGATCGTCGTACCAAGGACGCTGAGGCCAATCTGGAGCGATTAGGATCATTGGAATTCCCTCTGCCTCCACTCTGCGGAGCAGAAGAGGAAGAAGCCTTAAGGGAGGGAAGGCATAGATTAGCCAATACTGACCCCACGATGCTACCAACGCGTCCGTTGCGTCTGCCCATGGGTCTCTTGACCGGGCCACAAATCTCAATACCTTCCGATTGAGTCGGGAAGCCAGAAGATCTACGTCTGGTGTGCCCCATCTTTGGCAGAGGAGTTGGAACACCTCCGGGTGTAAGGACCATTCTCCCTGGTCCAGCATCTGGCGGCTCAGGTAGTCCGCCTGCCAGTTTTCCACACCCGGAATGTACACGGCCGACAGTGCCGGTACGCTCCTCTCTGCCCACTTCAGGATGCGAGCGATCTCCGATGCTGCAGCTGAGCTTCTTGTTCCTCCTAGATGATTGACATATGCCACTGCTGTGGCGTTGTCTGACTGGATCCTGACTGGACGCCCTTGCAGTCTCTGAGACCATTTGAAGAGGCAGAGCTTGATCGCCCGGATCTCCAGGACATTGATCGGCAGGAGGGCTTCCTCTGGGGTCCAGCGACCCTGCGCCGACTGGACACCCCAGACTCCCCCCCAACCTGTAAGGCTGGCATCCGTCGTGATCACTATCCAGTAAACCGGAAGAAATGACTTCCCGGCCATTACAGCCGGTGCTGTCAGCCACCCTACCAGGGATCTCCTGACTAGGTGGCTCACTCGGATTTGATAATCCAGAGATGAAGGGCATCTGTTCCATCTGGACAGAACTTCCTTCTGTAACACTCGAGTGTGGTATTGAACATATGGGACCGCCTCGAAGGAGGCTACCATGAGGCCCAACACTCGCATGCCAAAACGGAGTGACGACCAATTCCTGGAAGTCAGCTGCCGTACTGCAGCCTGGAGGGTCTGCAACTTCTCCACAGGGAGGAATATCTTTGCCTCTGAGGAATCCAGAATCAACCCCAGGTACACTAGGCGTTGAGTGGGCACCAATACTGACTTTTGCGTGTTTAGTATCCAACCACAGTCTCGAAGAGTCTGATAGGTAATGGACACGCTTACCTCTAATTCTGAGCTTGAAGGGGCCTTCAGCAGAAGGTCGTATAAGTAGCCTGTGATAGCGATACCCCGCTGTCTTAGAAGTGCCAGAATCGGAGCGAGCACCTTGGTGAACGTCCTGGGTGCTGAGGCAAGGCCCAACGGGAGGGCCACAAACTGGTAGTGGTCCTTCCCGATAGCAAATCGCAGAAACCTCTGGTGTCTGGAGTATATGGGGACATGCAGGTATGCGTCCTTGATGTCCAAGGAGGCCAGAAAGTCCCCCGGATGGAGAGCCGTGACTACAGATCGAACCGACTCCATCCGAAAACTTTGTACCTTCACAAAGCAATTGAGGGCTCTGAGATCCAAGCTTGGACGAACTCCCTCCTTCTTCGGCACAATGAACAGATTTGAGTAAAAACCTCGTTCCAGTTCTGGAACTGGAATAACTACCCCGCGTTCCAGTAGACCCTGGACCGCCCCATACAGGGCCTCCCGACGGGTTGGTAGTAGCTGGAGATTGGAGGTGTTGAATCTGTCCGGTGGACAAGAGAAACTATCTTGTAGCCTGAGGAGATTACTTCGCAAACCCACCTGTCGGAGATTAGTGCTGTCCACTGAGTCGCGAATTTGCGAAGACGTCTCCCCACCCGAGAACTGGGTGGGGGTGGACCTTCATGCGGACGCAAATTTGTCCGCAGGCTTATTGGGTATGCGGGACCAGGGACGCTTTTGTCCTTGGGCAGGCGCTTTATCGGCCTGGGGTCTTTTCCCTGTCACCCTAGGGGGACGAAAAAACCACTTGTGTGCAGTAAAGGAGGGCCCTTGCCCTTGGCGTGGCCCCTTACCCTTGCTAATTTGGGGAAGCAAAGTGCTTTTACCTCCTGTGGCATCCTTGATGATGTCATCCAGAGAAGCCCCAAAAAGTCTGTCGCCCTTAAAAGGCAGATCCAACAGGGCTTTCTTGGAAGTCTGGTCCGCAGACCAGCCTTTTAGCCAGATCAGGCGGCGTATTGCTACTGCATAAACCGAAGTTATAGACAGCAGGGGAATAGTATTCATGTCTGACTCGCAGACAAACCTAAGGCCCTGGACCAACAGGTCGGCCAATGTTATCTCATTAGGAGGAGCATCTCGCTCCTTAACCCCTGGAGTAGCAATCTTGCCCATTCAGTAAGTGTGTGAGACACTAGGGCCCCCGCCAATGCCGGGCGTACTGCTGAGCCTACCACTGAGTATAGGTAGCAAGCGAGTGCTTCAGCCTTCTTATCCACAGGGTCCTAGAAAACAGGAGCCCCTTCTACAGGAATTGTGGTGGCTCTATTAAGTCTGGACACCGGAGGGTCCACTATAGGGGGGAGAGGTCCATTTCTTCAGAAAACTCTCCTCAAAAGGGGTACCGTACCGCAAACCTCTTTGAGGCTGTAAAGACCCTCAGTGGGTTCTCCCATTCCTTGTATAAGAGTTTATCAAAAGATACACAAGGGAACACCTTAGCAGTGCGGGCAGGTCTATGAAACCCAAGTGGACCGGAGTCTCTGCTGCTTCTGCAGTATTTTCCAATTTTAGCATATCCCGCACTGCAGTAATAAGGTCAGATACCAAAGCCGTCTCGCGTACTGACCTGGACTTTGAGTCATTCTCACTGTCCGGTCACGGTCTGCAGTCTCTGATGCGTCAGAATCTGGGCCCCGAGCCGTAGCTGGACCTGGTTCTGCACCAGAATTATCCCCAGAAGCTTGCAGGGGATGGGGCGTTTACTACCCCCTGTATTCCCGTGTGCTTCTTCCACCCTGGCAGCAAACGCCTCTAGGATTGCAGTCATAGCGTTCATAGACACCTCAGGGGCACCAGCTGCTAAATCTGGTGTTTCAGGGGAGAAGACATCTGGCTCAGATGCCATGCTGACCACACGCTGACACTCACAGGGCTCCAGGCAAGATATCAATAGGCCACCCTCCTGTGCTGCAGAGAGGCCGGGTCACCCAGAGGACTCACCACCCTGGATAGGTACTGCTATGCTGCGCCTGTGATGCTGTCCCACTGCTGCTGTGTCAGTCTGCTTCTTTTATCAGCGCTTCCTGTGTGAATTTTCGCGCCAGTGTAATGCACCCTAGAGGCCGGAGGCTCTCGAAAAATGGTTGCCAAAAACGTCTGTATGGAAGATAATGTGGGCTCTAAGAAAATGGCCGCCAACAGAAGATAGAGGTCAAGCAGCCATAGCCCACAAAAAGATGGCCGCCGAACGGCAATATCTGCATACAGGGTGGACAAACATGGCCGCCGATCAGCTGATAGGGGCCAGTGGTTGTGGCCGAACCACAGGAAGATGGCCGCCGGGCAGTCACAAGAGGCCAAACTTGGCATGGACCACCTCAAAATGGCCGCCGACAGCATGGAGGAGGAAGGACACAAACACAGGTAAGAAAAAATGACATTTCTTTTAAATGTTAGTTACAGCCAGCCCCGCTCCAGTGGGACCCCCTAGGTGACCCCCAGCACCCAGCAACCTTTAGCTAGAAGCCCAGGGAGGAGGGAAAGGCAGGGAGAGAGGGAAGAAAGGGGCCACAACCACTTACTTGATCTCTCCAGGAATGTCCAGCTAAATCACCCAGCCGAGGCAGGGGAGTTTTACTTACCTATCCTGCATGTATTCTGCTGGAAGACATTCCAAACAGATCATCATCCGCGCACGGAAGGTGACTGTTGGCCAGGCATGCTGTGATTGGACCCAGAAGGGACGATCATATGTATGCCCTGGAGCATGACGCTCACCGGACAGGCTGCTGCGACTCGGCAGTAAGGTCAGCCGAAGCTGAGCGGTCCGATGCAAGCCTTGGAGCGTAAGCTCACCGGCCAGGCTGTTGCGACTCGGCCGTAAGGTCAGCCGAAGCTGAGCGGTCCGATGCAGGCCCTGGAGCGTAGGCTCACCGGCCACCCGTGGAGCAACGGGCATGTCGTGGAAAACCCAGCGCGTAGCTAGGGTCGGCACACGCTCGATGGCCGAAACTGGGGAGACTACAAGGATCGAGGATCCAGCCTGTCACCCAGTCGGCAGTTGATCGAAGATCGCAGGAAACAACAAATGTAGCAAAAAAAAAATATATATATATATTTTTTCCCCGGACCAATGGGCCCGAAGGGAGCCATGTCCTACTCCTTGCTAGACAGAAAAAAACTGATCTGCGAAGATGCAGACTGAGAGGGTATACCCAGAGGGTCCGCCCCCTGGGCGGTACTGTAGAAGGTGTGATGCAACACTTTTTACAAGTTTTTCTGCCTAGTCACTCCTAATTAACGGATAATACCCACTTTGTCAATAGAGAAGCTGTGTCGGTCCATGGACTAAAGAGTAATTTAGTTTTTGTTCCATTGAGTGGTTTTGATTTAGCATTCCTATTTTCTCTGATAGCGTGTTTTTGAAAAGTTCAGAGTGTAGTTTCTTCTGCGATCTTGTCCAGTGTGTTGTTATTGAGTTTTCCGGTTTTTGGAAGATGGTGTTGGTGGTAATTTTAAATTTAATAGTGTGGTGGTCCGTCCATGGTAAAGGTATGTTATCCAGTGTGTTGATGTCCAAATTTTGTTTGAAGATGAGGTTGAGAATGTGCCCTGAAACATGCGTGGGAGCATCTATCAGTTGCTGCAGACCTAGTTCTTCCAGTTGGTTGTTGCAGGAGGTGGCGATGGGGTTCTGGGTGGAGTTAACTCAGAGGTTTAAGTCCCCGAGTAACAGAAAGTTTTTGGTTTTCAAGGTGTATGTCGAGATGAATTCGGTGAAAGGTGTGAGAAGATGTGTCTTTGGTCCCGGTGGTCTGTAGCATAGCAGTATGTGGACGGTGTCCTGGGGTGTTGTTTGAAGTTGCAGAGTGAGTGTTTCCATGAAAGGCACTGAGTTCTGTAGCGTTGATTTGATGAGAGAGAGATGGTATTTGTAGATCACTGCTAGGACTCCTCCTCTTTGTCCTATTCTATGCACGGTTTGGATGCACTCGGTTTGGAGGCACTAAAATGGAAAACAGACCTCTGGCGGTATCTGGAAGTGCCTGCTATGTGTTGCCAGTGGGTAAATATAACTTTTTTTCCCAATTTAGGTTCATGTAAAATTATCTTTGGTAAGTAATTAGGTTACAATTCCTACTTGCAATGTCAGCACAATCCATGAAAAGTACCACTGGAGCCTCTTCAAATTCTCCACAAATACTCCATCTTTCAAGGTATATGAAGGGCTGGTATACCCTTCCCCACAACCGGGATCACTGCGTTTTTCACCTGACTCCTGGCCCATGCATTGTCACATAAAGCAGAGAAGTGTTCTAAGCAGATCCAAATACCAACCTAAAAAGCAGGTATGGTTCTACTTTTAAGTACGTGGCTTAGATTAGTTTTAAACTGGTACAATTTCCCTTGAAAGCAAATGAAGCAAGATTGTGGTGTTGTAGAGTAGACTGAAACAATAAAGAAACTGCTTTGTCATTTAAACACATGCTGCCATTGATGAGTAATAAACAATGGAAAATGAGGGGTTGTGGCACTTTATATTTAAATCTTCTACTGTATTACAGAAAGCTGCATTGAGTCAGGAGCTCTCGACACCGCTCTGTGACTGAACAATGCAAATAATTATTCAACATCCTTGCACCCGGAACAAATTTATTATTATATTGTAACATTAATCCTGGCGCTGACAGAGTTGGTGGAAACACATTTCCTTGTCTAATTAGTGAACTGTTAAATGTGAAAGTTATCTTCCCTTTGTGACAGATTGCATTTATTTAACTTTTACACCATTGTAAGTATACATACTGTAAATACTGTATGTACAGTACATTTGTATATGTACTGAATGACCCCTTTGTAAGGGCACTCATAGTACTGGGCAAAAACATTTTTTTGCTTTTAGAACAGTCTGTATAATTTGTGGCATGGATTCAACAAGCTACTGGAAACATTCCCTAAAGCAAACCTGAGCTTTGTCCATGCCAGGTAAGCACCAGGTTCACTATAAGACCTTACACTGCCTCCTGTGGACCATTAACCACTTCAATACAGGACACTATCATCCCCTGCATGCCCAGACCATTTTTCAGCTTTCAGCGCTGTCGCACTTTGAATGACAATTATGTGATCATGCAACACTGTACCCATATGATTTTTTTTTCACACAAATAAAGCTTTCTTTTGGAGGTATTTAATCACTGTGGGGTTTTTATTTTTTACAAAAAAAAGACTGAAAATGTTGAAAAAAAAAAGTTTCTCTGAAGCCCTGTACACACGATCGGATTTCCTATGGTTTTTAAACCGATTAATTTTTCCATCGGAAAACCGATGAAGCTGACTTCCATCAGTCTTGCCTACACACCATCAGTCAAAAAACCGACCGTTCCAAACGCGGTGAAGTAAAACACTCCGATGAGCCAAGAAAAATGAAGTTCAATGCTTCTGAGCATGCGTCGACTTGATTCTGAGCATGCATGGGTTTTTTATCCGATGAAGTTCCCCACAGACGATAGTAATTTGCTATCGTTTTTTTAACCATCGGATACATTTAAAACATGTTCTATTTTTAAACACCGATGAAAAAAAGACAGATGGGGCCCATACACGATCGGTTTGTCCGATGAAAAAAGTCCATCGGACTGTTTTCATCGGTAAAACCTATCGTGTGTACACGGCTTTAGTTTCTGTCAGTAAATTTTCTAAATGGGCAGCACAGTGGTGTAGTGGTTAGCACTTTCACCTAGCAGCAAAAGGGTCGCTGGTTCAAATCCCGACTACGACGCCATCTGCCTGGAGTTTGCATGTTCTCCCTGTGTCTGCTTGGGTTTCCTCTGGGTACTCCGGTTTCCTCCCACACTCCAAAGACATGCTGGTAGGTTAATTGGATCTTGTCCAAATTGGCCCAGTATATATGTGTACGAATGTGTGTCGAGATCTTACAGGGTGAATGACCGCACCAGCCAGCAACCCACTGGCTGCAAAAGCACCTTGAGGCGATTCAGTTCGCATTTGTAGCGCTATATAATTCATTCATTAATAAATAAGTAATTTTTCTCCATATGTGCGCTAATGAGGCTGCACTGATTGGCAATGATAGGCTACACTGATGGGCGCTGAAGAGGTGGCACTTATGGGCATTGATTAGGCGGCACTGATGAGGAGGCACTAATAAGCCGCACTGATATGTGGCACTGGTGGGAACTAAGCACTTATAGGTGGCACTGATGAGCAGTCACTGATGGGCACTGAAAGGCGTCACTGATGGGCACTCATTGGTGGTACTGATGGGCACTTGGGGGCTTTACTGTAATCAGGGCACTGATAATCAGTGCCCCGATTACCTGTCCGGGTGTCCCCTGCGAGGAGATGCCGCTTATTGACTCTTCTCGCCACACACTCTGTCCGTGTGAGGTGACGAGTGCCGATTACCGGCACTTCTGCATTTACATGTGACCGGCTATGATTGGACACAGCCGATCACATGGTAAAAAAGCCACATCATCGGCTCTTTACAGAGATTGGGGTCACGCTGTGTCCTAGGAACACAGCACGGACGCAATCACCGTGCTTCGCAACCCCGCGGGCGCACAAGAGTGGCCATTCTGGGGCAACGTCATATGATGTCCACCCAGAACAAAAGCTGCACTGCTCCTCCGTCATTTGACGGTGGGTAGGTGGCAAGTGGTTAAAGTGGTTGTAAACCTCAGACATGAAATATGAATAAAGCATATCCCTCTATAGCAGTGGTTCTCAACTCCTGTCCTCAGGACCCACTAACAGGCCAGATTTTAAGTATTACCTTGGTGAGATGCTGCAATCCCTGAGCAGCAAATTATATCACCTGTGATGCATTTCAGTTATCTTGCAAACCTGGCCTGTTGGTGGGCCCTGAGGAATGGAGTTGAGAACCACTGCTCTATAGTGTGTATTTGTCTGAATTAAAGTGTCACTTCAGTCTGCTGCTTTGTTCTTCTGCTATCAGCATGAATCACTTCTGACAAGTTTTCCAGATACCAAGAGAAAATGGTAAAAGGGGAGGGAGCTTCAGCTGATTGACAGCCTCTGCTCTGTTCCTGTGTGCTGTGTGAAGGGGTGTGTGTCCCTTCCCTCCAATCAAGTCTCAAAGCTCTCCTTATTAAACTCTGCGGAGTGTAAATTCAGTTCTCCGCCCCATTTTTTCTGACAGCTCAGACACGATGCTTAATAAATTCTGAACTTTGAACAGATTTAGAAAAGAGAAGACTGCAGGTAAACAGGTACCACCTATGTAGGAGGATTTGTCACTTCACTGGGTATATGTAAGGGTTTAAGTGGGCTTTAATGCCAACATCTGTTATTGGCTTTAACAGCGGTCACATGATCTGTCTTGCTGGCTCTTGAACACAATAAGTGACAGAGCTGACAACGTGGTCAGTGTGCTGGTAGCATGCAGTGAGCATAATCTCAGGACAGAAACTCAGGCCGCTGTGGATGTGCAGTGGCTGGACCTTTTACTATGGCTACATATATGCATTACAGCAGAGAGAAGGGGTAACAGTGGCAGCCCCCTAATCCATGTGCCTGGCTCTTAATCTACATGCAGGGCACCGGGCGCATGGATTCCAATGTTTTTTTTTTAAGCACGTGATTAATATTCGCTATCGTCTTCCTGATTCTCCTCCCGGAAAATCAGAAAGCGGGTCCTGAGACCCGATTGGCTGGGAGTCTTAGGACTCCCAGCCATTTGGGTCTCAGGACCCACTTCCTGTTCAGCCAGCAAGAGAAGCAAGGAGCAATATCCTTGCCCCCTGCCTCCTAAGGCAAGGAGGCCTCTGATTGCCACTACCCCGTCCGTCTCCTGCTGGGGGGAGTGATCGCCGCTATCCCATCCATCTTCCCTTCACTCACCTACAATATATCAGATCCCTTTCCACATCATATATAGCAGCTGTAAAATAAAATTAAAATAAAAAAAGATTGGTAAATATACATACAATTCCCTGTCTTCCATACTGCAGGGGGTGACATCATGCTTCTTCCAGCGAGATCCAGTAGAATGCCAAGTACCCAAAATCTTGCAACAGACACTGCACTACTGTAAAATTGTGTTCTTGCAAGGTTTTGTATACTCAGAATTTCCCAGGATCTTGCCAGTGGGAGGACAATGTCACCTTTCTCTAAGTGCAGTAGGCAGGAGGTAAAGGTAAATATTTTAATGTTGTTGTTTTTTTCCCCCTACAGGATTTTTTTTATTATTATTGTAAAGCTGCTCTTAGTGACAGAGAAGGTCCTAATGCATTATGCAAATCTTGCATTATTACTGCAAAGGATCACTTTGATTAGACAGAAGCATGCACATACAGGGCTCTTTAAAATGCAATAAAAGTTAAGTAACCTGTGATGTGCAAATTGGAATGAACCATAGCAAACATGTCTACGTTTTTACTGTAGACATGTCAATGAAAGGTTATTTTTGGTTGGTTGCTATGGATTGCAACACTTTGAACATGATCACTCTTGGCTTATTAAATTATCCAGTTTGTCTTCATCAAGATTATTAGTGAACTCAAGTTACTGGAAACAAACATAAGCAAGCAGACTAATATTATAAAGGGTTCAAATGGTAAACAACATATCATAGCAAGATGGAGCACTTCCAGTTCACAGTTATTTGGGATGATTATGAATTTGGTCCGCTCAAGGCAGCTGACAACAAGCAGCCAAGACCTTAAAGGGGTTGTAAAGGTAAAAGTTTTTTCACCTTAATGCATCCTATGCATTAAGGTGAAAAAACATCCAACAATACTGCCCCCCCCCCCCCCCCCCCGAGCCCCTGTTTTACTTACCTGAGCCCTCGGAAGTCCCGCGCTCGCCCCCGTCATCCTCCTTGTTTCTGAGCCTGGCCGTTGATTGGCTACACTGGATTGATTGAAAGCAGCGCAGCCATAGGCTCACGCTGCTGTCAATCACATCCAATGACGCGGCGCGCCAGGGGCGGGGCCGAGTGATACAGTGAGCAGCTATAGCCGCCGGCTATATCACTGGAGCGCGTCCTCAATCACTCACCACCATGCTCGCTCGCATAAAGGTGGTGAGTTCTTGCAGGGAGGAGCCGAGACAGCCGCCGAGGGACACCAGAAGACCAGGTTCACTCTGTGCAAAACGAGCTGCACAGTGGAGGTAAGTATAACATGTTTGTTATTTTAAAAAAAAATTAAAAAATCCTTTACATACCCTTTAAGGAAACTAGCCAGAATCACAGTTTAGCTATTGTAAAATGGGGAACAAATAATATTATACTAGCATACTACCAACATCAGAGTGCGAAGAGACCAAATCAGAGCAGTAAACTGCTTAAAGTGGAAGTAAACCCTCCTATCGTTTTCAGCCAAGGAAGCTGCCATCTTGGCCTCTGTTTAATCTTCAACTGCCATGATGCTGCACATGTGATCAGTTATGACACCAGTCATTGGATGGTTTGACAGTTTGGTTGAGAGCACAACCAATGTGACAGCTAGCATTTCCGGCATGCCGGAAATGTTAACTGTTTTTTTAAACTATCAAATCGATGGGTTTACTTCCGCTTTAAAAAGATGTTATTAAAATAAAACTCACCAACCAATACTTATAAGCAATTAGATGGGTCAAACATATGTACACTCCCTAGTAATACTGACAGACTGCTAGAAGGATCCAGGCTGATATCATAACTGCTAACAAACCTAAGAACATGTGATGCCAAGGCATGTACCCCCATGCCTAACACAGATCCGAGTATCACATTGGTGGGGTAAGTTTCTATACCCAAACCTCTGTGAAATAGTACAAGGATTCTATTAGATAGTATGAATAAGGTAATGTTTAATAAAGAGTTAGACAAACAAAACAAATAAACTTTAATACACCATTGAGAATCAGTTTAACCAAATTTTGGTCTAAGTGACTTTGTGATGAGAAAAGTATGGGTTTTGACATCGCTGGCCATATGTTGTAAATGCTAAGTGCCTGGCTATGTATGACTTCAATACTTTGGAGCCACGACCCAGAGTAAGCATACTTTATTAAGGGTCAGAAAAGTGTCTGAATTCCTTATTTCTATAAGTGCTTTGGGCAGGCCTTGGCACTGATGACATCCCATACAGGAGACCCACTTGCAACTGGTTGAGCCAGCTCCTACACAATATTCCACTGTTGCAACTGAGTGCCAGGACAAGGTACAAGCATGGGAATATTAGTGAAAAACGTGTTGCGCTATCAATATAAAGTGCATAAATTCATAACAATTAATCAATTAAGTTAACATTCACATATATCAAAAACTGTAAATAAGAATTTTTTAAAAAAAACATTTATAAATAATCCAGTAAAGCCCATAAAAGAAAAAGAAGAAGAGAAGTGCTCTTGTGCAAAAAGTAAAATTTATACTTGTGTATCAACAAAAATCCATATTGTATCAGTGTGGATAGCAAAATCTTCTCACCCAAAAGTGCACTCCCAACTCTCAAGCAGCTTACCAGCTACTCCAACCCCAAGATGGGGGTCTGGCTGCACTTTATCCCAGTATGCTCATGGGTGGATATCAGGTGCCAAGATTCCAGGATGGGATACATTACAACCAGGATGTTCTACAGTGGGCTCAGCAAAAGGGAGAGACAAAGGAGGAACTTTTAATAAAGGTTAAAACAAGAAGGCAGTAAAACGCATATAAAACACATGCAGACACCCCAGCAGGTGTAATAAATTGTTGCTCCTACTGACTAGTTTTATTCAAAAGAACATTATCAAGGTACAAACATGTGAATGTATTTTTTATGTTTTATTGCTGGTTTCTAAATAAAAAAGGATTTTATGCTATTGCAGACTTCTTGATCTCCATGTGGCACGCTTGATGAGGGAATAAAGTAGAATGGAAAGTAAATGACTATGAGAATGGGCACATTGTAAAGAGGCTCAGAGACTAGTGCATATAGAAAGCTATCCCTAGGAGATTGCAAAGCCTATTTGACCCACTTTGCATTAAGGGGTCACAACTTCTGGTGAGTTCTCGTTGGTTTCGAAATTTCTTAAGGTCACGGGCTGTATGTAACACATTGGGAGAGAAGCAACTGAGGAGTACTGATCTAAGTTTTGTGGAGCACTTAACACATATTTGACATTGATGGACTTGAGTTATGTGGATACATTTATAAGAAAATTGGAGCAATGGACACTTTATTGCATTTTGATGTTTTTTTTTAATGATAATTGGATGTATACAGTATATAAGCACGTTCCTGTTATTTATGAATTATTTGCACTGATATAAGTTCACTGTAGATGTATATACTGAATGTATGTGATATAAAATTGGACTTGAGATCAACGTGTAAGGGGCAAAACATTTTATGGATCTCAGGCTTTATCAGGACCTAATCCTGATGAAGTGGAGGGTCCCGCATAACGCAGTCTCAAGTCCAATTTAGTTGGCTATTACATGTACTTTTGGGCATTACAAGTTTTAAATGATTTTAACTTCTGTGTTTTCTAAATGTTTTAATGAAGTGGGACTTTTTACTTTACATTGTCTTTTGTGTGTGCTATACCATTGGAGGTATATTCAAAGTCCCATATAAAGTGTATTTTGCTCAAAGCTACAGAGATGGCTGCATTTCTACAATGCAGGTTAGCACCACCCATCCTTGGTGGTTGTTGAGGGATGCACATGGAACCCCCTGGCCAAGGACTCTAAAAGATTAGGATGGAGAACAGTGCAGAGGACAGATCTGAATGGAGATGTTAGTGCCACCAAGAACAATGGCATTTTTGCTTCTAACTCCAAGGGGGACAGTAGTGGTTTGATGCAAGCATGGCATTAAGTATGCATCAAGCCCAAGATGCAGTGCCAGATTCATGCAGTTTTGGAGGATTAATAATGTACTAAAGAGAATAGAATATGAGTGAAGAAAACTGTTGGACTGTTTTATTGATAACTAAGTTGCTTTTAAGCAAATGCAAATTTCATCCTCCTTTGTCCATGTGTTTGTTTCAGAATAAGTGGAGAAATATTGTGAGTAAACCTCTGAATGTGAGATCAGTGGTTCCACAGGAGGCTTGTCTGTCAAAATCAGTTTGAGGTAAGTATTAACTCAAATATCCTCTTATTTTTAAGTTTTATTTCTGGAAACTGAAAACTGTTCTTAAATTTAAAAAATACTGTTTAAATCTTGACTCTTGAATAATGCCACACTGCCATGGTGAATCAGTGTTGCTAGGGCAGGGGTGTCCAAACTTTTTTCAAAGAGGGCCAGATTTGATAAAGTGAACATGCTTGAGGGCCGACCATTTTGTCTGACATTCTTTAAACCATTAAAATTCGGTCTAAGTGTGTTCGTCCGAGCACTAATACACTGCCCAACAAGAATTCTCTTTGCCTTTGTGGCTGTATGTGGTGAAGAGATGAGCTTGGGCGTGTTATTTGGATATACCGTATTTATAGGCTTAAAACACGCACCTTCACTTTAAAAAGGACGTTTCAGGAAGAAATCTTACATTTTAAATAAAGAACTGTGAAGCAAAATAAGGGTCAGTGCCCATCAATGCAGACTAATCAGTGCCCATCTGCAGCCTCACAAGTGCCATGAATGCAGCACCCACTGTGTTGCCATGAATGCAGCACCCACCGTATTGCCATGAATGCAGCACCCATTCCATTGCCATGAATGCAGCACCCATCATATTGCCATGAATGCAGCACTCACTCCATTGCCATGAATGCAGCACCCACTCCATTGCCATGAATGCAGCACCCACTCCATTGCCATGAATGCAGCACCCACTCCATTGCCATGAATGCAGCACCCACTCCATTGCCATGAATGCAGCACCCACTCCATTGTCATGAATGTTGCACCCACTCCATTGTCATGAATGCAGCACCCACTCCATTGTCATGAATGCAGCACCCACTCCATTGCCATTAATGCAGCATCCACATTGCCATTAATGCAGCACCCACATTAACATGAATGCAGACTCACCATTGCCATCAGTGCAGCCTGATTCATGTCCATCTGCAGCCTTGAGGGGACAGGGAGGGGGCGGGACGACCACCGACAGACATACAGGAGAAACTCCTGTTTTCTCTGCTTTCTCTTTAATTGAAAGTCCCGCCTCCTAATTAGGACAGAACAGTTGTCCAATGGCAGCGCAGGAGACAGGACTTCCTTTTACACAGGACGCCGTGTAAACAGGAAATAATCATGTATGCTGTATGGCACTCGTCCTGTCCCCTCCAAGGCAGCCAGTATTTATATATTTTTTGGCCCCCAGCGCTCGGGGATTCGTTGGGGGCCACAAAAGATATATATGTCAAAATTACCAGGCGGGCCGTCCGGAACGCGGGCCACGATTGGCCCGCGGGCCGGACTTTGGACATGCCTGTGCTGGGGCATATGAATAGTGGATATGCCACATTGCTGTTATGCCCTGTACACACAATAGGAATTTCCTATGGGCTAAAATCTGATGGAATTTTCTGTCAGAATTCCGTTCAAGCTGTCTTCCATCAGTCTTGCATACACACTGTCAGACTAAATTCAAACCGTCCAAAACGCAGTGACGTAAAACACTACGATGAGACAAGAAAAATGAAGTTGAATGCTTCCGAGCATGCGTCGACTTGATTCTCATCATGCGTGGTTTTTTCTCCATCGGAGTTCCACACAGACGATCGGAATTTCCCATAGGATTTTTTCCATCCGAAAAAAATAAAACATGTTCTATTTCCAAACTCCGACGGAAAAAAATCCTTTGGGGCCCACACACAATAGGAATTTCTGATGAAAAAATTCCATCAGACTTTTTTCATCAGAAATTCCTATCGTGTGTACAAGGCATTAGAGCATATGAACAGTGAATAATGTCACAGTGATTCAGTGATGCTAGAGCATGTGTACAGTTAATCCATGCAGAATGATTAATGTTAAAATAAACTCCTGGGTGCCATTGCTCCATTGCTGCCAATGTCTGCCAATGATGGCTATCGCTAGACTACTACACGATATGTAAGAGGAGCAAGTTTGGATGGACTTTCAGGTAGGTAAAATAAACCAGAAAGAATAAGAAGAGAAAAGGGAGGTAGTGAGCAGGTGTCCTGTGTGAAATCAAGGAGGCTTATTAAAAGTATCCCTACTGTATTGACTGTATATAATGAATTTGAGTAAAAATCTAAAAGGGGTAAATACACACCTTCTGGCTCCCTTACATGATGCTGTCTTGCCTAATCACTGAGGTCACATACTGTATGCCATGCATAGATAAAACCAGATATGAATTTGGATATTTGAAATGTTTCACATAATCTGTTATACAGTACTTGGGAAATTAATAATAATGAATTCTGTTGTTATTATATGAAATTACACATTTTAGAAAGGCATCAGTTTTTGCAGGTTGCGACTAATTGGGGAATGGAACTGCAAGAAATATGTTCCTGACATCCGAATGATTTTCCATAAATAACATGGAGGCATCCTATTACAACAAGGATCAAGCTATCATGTGCCACAAACATCCTCAGGCAAAAATATATTAAAGAAACACAAATACATTTTCAATCCTGTCCTTGGAACACACATAATGAATACAATATAATGAGTGGAAGACCTACCAGTGATTACAAATTTCTCACTGTTTGCTTAACCACCTGTAACTATTACTTATATATTAAAAGAAAAGTTTGTTTTGAGAGTGTAATTTTACCCAACTCCTTATTTTAATTTACAAATTTGTATTTTGAACTATTATTAAATGCAAACGCTTGTAAAACATAGAAATTTTATTTTTCAGATGACTTTAACTACTTCAGGCCCAGAGGCCGTCATATGACGTCCTCGGCTTTGTGGGGGTATATCTGAATGATGCCTGCAGCTACATCTCATTCAGATATTGCCGGTTTCAGCCGGAGATTCCCTGCACCATGAGAATGATCATAGCGGCTGTTCTGCCGCTTGATCGTTCTTACGGGCAGCGGAAGGGGACATCCCCCCCTCCCGCCGCCCTCCGGTGCTTCTCCCGACTCACCTGTGCGATCGGTGAGTCGTGACAGGATCCGCCGGTCCCGGATGTTGATCACAGAGATTTCCGGCGGACCAGATGGTCGCCGGAGTCTCTATGATCGTCGGAGGCCGGGCGCGATGTTATGACGTCACGCCCGGCCTCTGCATTAAAAAAAAACGTTGCCGCTTCGGCCTTGAAGCGGTGATCGTTTTTTTTTTTTGTTTTTTTTTTAGGCTTCCCAGCCTAGTGGTGAGATGTGGGGTCTTATTGACCACATATCTCACTGTAAAGAGGACCTGTCATGTCATATTCCTATTACAAGGGATGTTTACATTCCTTGTAATAGAAATAAAAGTGATCAAAATGTTTTTTGTTTTTTTTTAAAGTGTCAAAATAAAAAAAAATAAGTAAAATTAACAATAAAATGTATTTTTTTATTTACAGTGCCCCTGTCCCCGTGTGCTCGCATGCAGAAGCGAACGCATACGCAAGTCCCGCCCACATATGAAAACGGTGTTCAAACCGCACATGTGAGGTGTCGCCATGAACGTTAGAGCGAGAGCAATAATTCTAGCCATAGACCTCCTCTGTAACTCAAAAAATTTAACCAGTAAAAAAAATTAAAGCATCGCCTATAGGGATTTTTAAGTACCGAAGTTTGGCACCATTCCACGAGCGTGTGCAAATTTGAAGTGTGACATGTTAGGTATCTATTTACTCAGCGTAACTTCATCTTTCACATTATGCAAAAAAATTGGGCTAACTTTACTGTTTTATTTTTTTTAAAGCATGAAACTGTTTTTTCCCCCAAAAAAACGCGTTTGAAAAATTGCTGCGCAAATACCGTGCAAGATAAAAAGTTGCAATGACCGCCATTGTATTCTCTAGGGTCTTTGCTAAAAAAAACATATACAGTGTTTGGGGGTTCTATGTAATTTTCTAGCAAAAAAAATATTATTTTTACATGTAGGAGCGAAGAGTCAGAATTAGCCCGGGCCTGAAGTGGTTAACTTGTCTCAAGGTAAAATCTCCTAAACATGATTGGAACAATACAATATGGGGAGCTATAATTAGGGGTGATGTGCAGCGAAAAAAAGAGTCAACAGAAAAGAAAAATTAGAGCCAAATACGGAAAAACATGGGTACTATATTGTTTGCTTATGAAATAATAATACTGCCCCAGGATGACGTCAGATTAGTGATGAAACGTGTAGGGAGGAGCGACGTGCTGACGTCACTGCACTGTTTACGTCCCGTTTATACGGGCGTTTGTATTGTTGCCGGCCTGCCTAATTTTGTATTGCAATTGTGTATACACTCTGCAGGTGATACTATTTTATTAAATAAACAAACCACCTGGTTTTACCTATGGCAATTTTCCCTGCTCTTTTTTTCTGAGCTGATATCGTCTCCTTTATCGTTTGTGGGCCTGAAAACTGTACCACTAACCAACTCCCGGATTGACTGGTGACTGCACCATATGGCTTGACCAGACACCTGAAGTCTTTGGAGGAAAAGGCCCTGGCTGGGTATTAGCCACAAGTGTCTAAACTTGTGCAGCTGGTAAACGTGCACTCTGTGTGGTGGTGGATTCACTTGATTCGTGCCATATAAGTCACATTACTCTTACTGTATCGTTGTGGTCTGTTCAATTTCCATTGGAGAACCCTCCAGATTTCAATATTCTCTGGAGGACTTTATATAAGTTTCACATTTCACGATTTGGGACTTACTTTAATGTGATACATTTTTTTTCATTTACTCACTTTTTTACTATTTGTATATTTGGTCAAAATGTCACTTTAAGAGAGCAGCTTATTATCTTTTTATGTAATTTTATGTGTATATCTCACTTTGAGTTGCTGCTGTATTTTTTCGGTTTATATCCAGCGCAGTCATTCTTTTTTGTATGAAATTATAATGCCTTGGGCAGCGTAACTTTGAGTGGGTGCAAGGATAGCTGCCTAACATGCACAGGAGGCAAAAGGCAAAATATCACATAGGAAACTATTTCCTAAAATGTCTAATGCCCCATACACACGATCGTTTTTCATGCCATTTTTAAAACTGAAGTTTTTCTCGTCATTTTTTTTCTTGTTTCCTCTCAAGCCTGTCTTACGTACACACCATCATTTAAAAAAATGTTCAAGCAAAGCGCAGTGACGTACAACACGTACGACGGCACTATAAAGGGGAAGTTCCATTCTAATGACGCCACCCTTCATGTTAGTAAAGTTTGTTGAGCGACGATTCGCGCTTTTCAGCCTCGTGCTTTTCAGTCCGTTACAGCGTGACGAATGTGCTATCTCCATTACGAACGCTAGTTTTACCAGAACGAGCGCTCCCATCTCATACTTGATTCTGAGCATGCGTGTTTTTTTTCACGTCGTTAAAGCATACACACTATCGTTTTTCACGTTGTTAAAAAAAACGACACGAAAAACGACGTGAAAAAAGAGAGCATGTTCGAAATTTTTAATGGCCGTTTTTCACGTCGTTAAAAATGCTCTGGACCATACACACGATCAGTTTTAATGGCCATTTTTAAAAATGGCATTTTTAATGGCATGAAAAACGATCGCGTGTATGGGGCATAAGAGGCTTCTACAGTTGACTTTTAATTACACAAGACTCTTACAATAGCAATATTTTTACCATAACTGCCAATCATTGTAACCTTTGTGCCCGGGGTGCAGAAATACCTAGTTGCACCTGCTTTAACTTTGGCACATAGTTTAATTAAAACTAAGTCCCAATGAGACTTTATTAGTTTAACAACTGATTATGCAATTGATGTACAGTATGTAAATGTCAATCTTTACATTACTAAAGTCTGAGATAATTATCATAATGACTACAGTGTGATATTGTTGTCTTCCCTCATTCAGTATTTTGTTTTAGAATTTTACAGCTGGAAATAACTTGAATCTAAATGAAGAAACGAGAAAGTAAATTAAAGTGTATGTCAAGCAAAAACATTTTTTTTCGTTTTGGACAGCTAGGCTAGCTTTATGTAAGCATATAGTTTGACTAGCTATTGCAAAGTGTGCCCACGTCTACTATAGTAAGTCATGCTATGTGTGTGTCCTCACTCTAATATTCAGGAGCATAGAGCCCTTTCTATCTGCTCTGGTGTGAAGTTTTTATTAAATATTGTGGTTCATATTGCAGTCCCAGTGTCCCTTCTCTACATAACCTGAATCCACATTTCCAAACTGTGATGTACTACAGAAAGTCTGGAAAGTAGGTGCAATGAAGCATACTATGCATACTATGCTCAAATCAAACATTATATTAATTATACATTGTCACATACCTGATAGGAGCCAGAGATAACAAGGTTGGCCTCTCTTGTATCTCCAGCCCATACTCCACTGAGAGTGATACAGAGCACGCCAAGGGACAGTACAAACAAGAGTGCCATAGTGGATAGCAGAACTTGCTAGTGGAGATGCAGGCTTGGTAGAACTGTCAGGACATCATGTCCGGAATGCAAGCTCTGCAGGATGGATCAGGCAAAGTTATGAAGGAACTCAGCGTTCATCGCAAGTTTAGGAAGCATGGCTAATCAGATGCAGCCAGGGCAGGCACTCTGTAGTGACATAGAGCCAAATCAGACACAGGTGTATGGTCATATGGGTAGCCAAATTTTGCAGTGGGTGAGCAGTGAGGTACAGAAGCATAGACAGGACCAAAGTCATAAGCAAAACTGGGGTCAGTAATGGGCAAACAGCAGCAAGGACAGAATTCAAGATCAGGGTCAAGGGCAAGACAAGTCAGCAATGGAAGATACACACAAGACACTAGCAGAACACAGAATTTTTTTTTTGAAAAAAAAAAATATATATTTTATTACATACTGTCACTAGTCAGTGTCCCTGATCACTGCCACACCAGTTATATGTGTAGCGCTACCCCCAGTTAAGAGAGCCGCTGATATTGATTTGGGCCCTGTAGTGCACCGCTGTCAACCCCTGGCAATCGGCTCTAACCTCCCGTGGCACAGCTAGTGATAGTGGGATAGGACCGCGTGACCGCAACTGTTGGTGACGCAGTCCTATAACAAACATACACAGAATATACTTTAAAACTCCTATTAAAGTAAGCAAAACTGACACCAAATGTACTTTACCCAGATACTTTACTGATGCTAATGGGCAAGTAATTAAATAACAGTATAACAAGTTGCAGATCCCTGCAATAAACAGTAATAAAGATAAACAGAGTAATCAGAATAATAAAGTATTGCTATGCAACTCTAGCACTGCCCTTTTACAGCTACTTCCCCTCATGGGCAGACTAACACCCAGCAATGTCTACCTATGCAGTCAGGCCTGACTGATCTAAATGGAAGTTCAGTAAAACAATATTCGCTAGCAATCTTTCGGTGGTGCACTTGAAGAACAACTTTGTAATCCCAACGAATAGTAAAGATAAAGTATCTGTCTTTAACCACTTCCCTACCCAGCCATAGTCAAATGACGTCCACAGATGGGATCTCCCATCCTGGGTGGATGTCATATGACGTCCTCGGCTTTGTAGGGGGATATCTGAATGATGCCTGCAGCTAGAGGCATCATTCAGATATCCTTTTGAAGTGCCGGCGATTCTGTGCACAATAAGAACAATCATAGCGGCGGTTCCGCCGCTTGATCGTTCTTATAGGCGGCGGGAGGGGACACCCCCCCTCCCGCCGCCATCCGGTGCTTCTCCGGGCTCCCCTGTGCGATCGGGGACCCGGAGCGAATCTTCCGGCGTCGTTGGTGGGGTCATGTGATGAGCATAGAGATAACTGGTGACCAGATGGTCACCAGTCATCTCTATGATCGTCGGAGGCCCGGGCGCGATGTGATGACGTCACGCCCGGGTCTCAAATGTAAACAAAGCCGCCATTGCGGCTGTAAGTATGAGATCAGTGAAAAAAATTTCACTGATCTCATGCTTTCCAGCCTGGAGGAGAGATGTGGGGTCTTATTGACCCCGCATCTCTCAATAAAGAGAACCTGTCACACACATTCCTATTACAAGGGATGTTTACATTCCTTGTAATAGGAAGAAAAGTGATCAAAAAAAAAAAAAAGTAAAATCATTGTAAAAAAATTAATAAATAAGTAAAAAAAAAAAAAAATAATAAAAAAAAAAATTAAAACGCCCCTGTCCCCGGTAGCTCGCGATCAGAAGCGAATGCACACGTAAGTCGCCCACATATGTAAACGCTGTTCAAACCACGCATGTGAGGTATCGCCGCGTGCGTTAGAGCGCGTGCAACAATTCTAGCACTAGACCTCCTCTGTAATTCTAACCTGGTAACCTGTAAAAAAAATTAAAGCGTCGCCTATGGAGATTTTTAAGTACCAAAGTTTGGCGCCATTCCATGAGTGTGCGCAATTTTAAAGGGTGACATGTTAGGTATCTATTTACTCGGCGTAACATTATATTTCATATTTTCCCAAAAAATTGGGCTAACTTTACTGTTTTGTTATTTTTTAATTCATGAAACCATTTTTTTCTTAAAAAAAGGCGCTTGAAAAATTATTGCGCAAATATTGTGCAAGAAAAAATGTTGCAATGACCGTCATTTTATTCCCTAGGGTGTCTGCTAAAAAAACATATATAATGTTTGGGGGTTCTGAGTAATTTTCTAGCAAAAGAATGATGATTTGTACATGTAGGAGAGAAGTGCCAAAATAGGCCCTGTATTGAATAGGTACAAAAAGCCCTGTATTGAAGTGGTTAAACAGCTCTCACCACCCGGACAAGTCCAAGTCCGTTTCCTCTGCCGATTCGTCTGGGAACAGGAATCCACCGACATCCAAGTCTTCAATCCTTCTGGTGTACTGCAGCAAGGGGGAGAAGATGTCTCTAAGGCTCTGCTAGGCTGGCAGAGGGGCTCTTCGGAAAAGTGCACAAGGCCCAGGCTTCAGGCCTTGTGCATACAGCAGTTCAGCACAGAGATCCTCTTGCTAGGAGAGGGGTGTCCAAAAGAGGCAGAACAAACTCCACCTCCCCTTTATAAAGTCTGCCCCAGCAGTCTCTATTCCGGAGCAATGTACCCTGGGTGCTGCAAGATGTACTGGGAGATGTAGTCTCTCTCCTCTGCTTTCACTTCCAGTCATGTCTCTTTTCTCCTTCCTCCCGACTCACCTCTCACCTGGAACTTCTTGTCTCTCTGCATTAAAGGGGAACACCCCGCTACACATGATAACGCTGTATGTAAAAAAAGATATTGTGAATTCTTTTTTTTTTTAATTGCTTCATTTTCCATAACATTGTGACAACAAATTACAACTTAAAAAAACTTGCCATGCCTCTTACTAAATACCTTGGACTGTCAACTTTCCAAAAAGTAATTTGGGGGTATTTGTACTGTCCTTGGATTTTTCGGGCCTCAAGAAATGGGATAGGCCGTGAGTACATCAGGATTGATCAATTTTCAGATATATTTACCATAGTTTGTGGACTATATCTTTCCTACAGACTAAATAATAAACACTGATTTGGGTTATTTTCACCAAAGAAATGTAGCAGAATACATTTTGATCTAAATTTATGAAGAAAGATTATTTATTAAGAAAAAAAAAAAATTTCAACATGTTTAGCAAAAAAATGAAAAACCCAGGGGTGTTTGAATACCCTCAAAATAAATCACAATTTGTGTGAAAAAAAATTATAAAAATGTCATATGGGTACAGTGTTGCATGACTGCGCAATTGTCCTTCAAAGTGTGACAGCGCTGAAAAGATGAAAATTGGCCTGGGCAGGAAGGGGGTATATGTGCCTAGTATTGAAGTGGTAAATAGGTCATCTGGTGCCTACATTGATTGTGAATGTGCTTGTGCATTCACGAGTGAATATGCACATTCACAAGGGCATGCACACGCCTTATCACAGTTCTCTGTGCGATACTATGCACATGTGCATATCTACGAGCCAGACTGCTCACAGGAATTCCCTGACAATAGTATTAAGATCACTTCTTTCGTGAAACTTATTTATTCACAACAAAATGCTGTGAAAGGATCGATTAGTGGCTCATTATTGCTCTTATCAGTATTGTTGCAGCAAGTGAACAGACAAAAGCATGCTTATTAGTAATTACATTTGGATTTTATACACATGCTAACATAAAAAGAAAGCAACATTACAGGTGTAAGGTAAAAGAAAGCAAAGTTGCAATTAGGAATACATGAGTATAGATGGGACCATTCCAGGAAAGAATGTAGGAATATGTGAACATCAGAGTCATTAGTGTCATGTGCAATGTTAGTTTAACTGTTAGGTAAACTCATTTGCATAAATTACTGCATGTGGTAAACTAAGTCCAATTCACAAAAAAATAATAATGATTATGTGGTATTTACTGGGAAAAATATGCTGGTAAATACCGCCCCAAAATTTTTTTTAGTCCAATTAAAAAATGGACCAGAGCATTAAAAAGCGTGCAATATTTACCACCAGGTTTATGCTGGCGGTATCACATGCGGTATTTGCCAAAAAACAGCCTGGGGGTCAGGGGACCCCCAGGCTGTTTTTTGACAAATAGCTGTTTGCTAAGCAGCGGGCCAGGAAGCCGGCCACCGCGTCCTTAACAACCGATGACTCATCAGCTTTCAGCAGATTTCCCCGCTCACAGCTGAACCATACCAGGCCACATGCCCTCAACATGGGGGGTGGGTGCATTGCGGCTCTACCAAGGGGACCCCTAAAATCATGCCCCCCCCCATGTGAATGAGTATGAGGTACATTGTACACCTACCCATTCATCAAAAAAAGAATTGTAGTGTTACAAAACACAAGAGAGATCTTGTTGTGTTTTACAGTTTGTATGGCTGAATTCCATTGGCATTCAGACCAAAATGATACAGGGCCCTTTTTTGGGTCCGCACTAGAATCGGATTGCATGGGTGTTCACCCATTCCTGTACCATTTCACAGTTTGCACTGCGATCTGCGAACCGATCTGGGGGTGTCATTAACTTAACATTGAATCCCACAGTTCGCAGAAGGCAGTGGGAATTGCCTGCAAGTGACATGCAATGCGGGAAACCACACAGGAATCGCACTGGTTCCCGCATTGCACAAGTGTGAACCCAGCCTAAAGGCTCTGTATATTGTCCTTTTCTATGCTTATCTGTGCTTTATCTAAGATGTGGTGATGTTAATATAAATCTTATCTCTGGAAAAACAAGATCTTTCAGAAGACAGACACATACTGATATTGCTAGTCATACCTGTCATCTCCACAATTGCTAGAATTAGCTTATACATCTGTAAAATGAATGATGTTTTAATTACCGTATTTATCGGCGTATAACACACACCCTAACTTTAAGAGGGAAGTTTCAGGAAAAAAACTTTCCACAGCCCCCTGCATATAACACGCAGTCATAGTTTACCCTCTATTTTCAGGGTAAAAAAGTGAGTGTTATACGCCAATAAATACAGTACTTTAATCACGTTTACCAAAATACCACAGTGGAAATCCATATTGATTTTCAGAGGCCTATTCAGAAATGCCTAGTTTCATCCGTGTGGTCACTATACAAGACACCCCTGGGGAAGTACTTGGGAAGTACTATGGAAAATTATACTATATACATTGTATATACTGTCTACTTTATACCATGGGAAATTATAAAAATAATATTGGGGACTATTATGAAGTACAAAACCTTTGGGAATCATAATGGAATAGAATGTATATATATATAAACTGGTTTGGGTTTAGATGTTGGGATCCCTTCTTATATAATAATAATAATATATATATTTGCCATGCCAAAATTATAACTAGAAAAACTGTAGTAGAACATAAAATGCTCAAGCTATTGTTATGAGTATGCTCATTTCTTCCCTGCTGCTTCTTAGCAAATGCTTACATAATGGCATTTCCATTACTATAGATACTAATGCTTTCTGACAGCTGCACTAAACACAACATTACAGTCAGTACATTAGCACTTCCATTAATTACTATGATTTCACTTGATCTCATTTGCAGTATGGCTTTATAGAAAGTATGATTACTTTGGAAAGAATAAATTGTTAGCAAACATATGACTGTTTATTAAAATGGAATAAACGTTTGTTCTAAGCAATGCACTAAAAATATGTCATCTAATGTGTTATCTAATTAATTTGTATGTGATACTTGTATCCTAAACATTTGTTATACGCATAAAAGCATGTTGTGTTCCATTTGCTCACACCCACTCACACTGCTAGCCTTATTTAGCAAATAGAGTTTGTGTTGCCCAAAGCCAACAATTTAATTATTTTTTTCACTCTATGATGTGCACTGGGAGCAGACAAATCATATTTCAGTCTGTCGTGAAAAGGTATAAGTGGGCACCTTGTGGTTGCTGTTCTTATGCCACGTACACATGGTCAGAATTTCCGACAGAAAAAGTTAGATTTTCGTTGGATATTCCGACCGTGTGTATGCCCCATCTGACTTTTTCTGTCGGAATTTCCGATGGACTAAGATAGAGAGCAGGTTCTCTATTTTTCCGTCGGAAATTCCGACGGTGGTTTGCTCGATGGAAAGTCCGGCCGTGTGTACGCGGCATTAGTCTGCACTTTTAATTTTAAATGCTTAAAATGGCTGATAGGTTGACTTTAACCAGTTGAGGACCTCCTGGAACTCTTCATCTGAGAACTCTGCGTGGCCTTTCTATCCAGTAAAATCACAGAGGTGCTGGTCCCCTTCTCTGTGGCAAAAGCACAAACAGCTGCTCCTTTATAAATGAAGCCATCAAACAGTTTTTTCCGGGTTCATGGATAAATACCCTGTTAATGGGACTATTGTTATAACATTTTAGTTATTTTATTTTATGATCCGGAGTATCCTTCAATTTGCGCATAACATCAGTTAAAGTCACCTTTTTTTTAATGCTAAAAAAACCTTACGAATGTACAATATATTACCAAAAGTATTTGGATGCCTGCCTTTACAAGCACATAAACTTTAATGGCATCCCAGTCTTAGTCTGTTGGGTTCAATATTGAGTTGGCCCACCCTTTGCAGCTTTAACAGCTTCAATTCTTCTGGGAAGGCTGTCCACAAAGTTTAGGAGTGTGTCTATGGGAATGTTTGACCATTCTTTTAGAAGCGCATTTGTGAGGTCAGGCACTGATGTGGACAAGAAGTGCTGGCTCGCAGTCTCCGCTCTAATTCATCCCAAAGGCTTTCTATCGGCTTGAAGTTAGGACTCTGCAGGCCAGTCAAGTTCCTCCACCTCAAACTCGCTCATTCAGTCTTTATGAACCTTGCTTTGTGCCCAATTCATTTGGTGGAGGGGGGTTTTATAATGTGGGGTTGTTTTTCAGGGGTTGGACTTGGCACTTAGTTCCAGTAAAGGGGACTCTTAATGTGTCAGCATACCAAGATATTTTGGACAATTTCATGCTTCCAACTTCGTAGGAACAGTTTGGGGATGGCCCTTTCCTGTTCCAACATGACAAGCAAGATCCATAAAGACATGGATAAGCGAGTCTGGGGTGAAGGAACTTGACTGGCCTGCACAGAGTCCCGACCTCAACCGAATAGAACACCTTTGGGATGAATTATAGCGGAGCCTGCGAGCCAGGCCTTCTTGTCAACATCAGTGCCTGACCTCACAAATGCGCTTCTGAAAGAATGGTCTAAAAAAACATAGACACGCTACTAAACCTTGTGTACAGCCTTCCTAGTAGAGTTGAAGCTGTTATAGCTGCAAAGGATGGGCTAACTCAATATAGAACCCTACAAACTAAGACTGGGATGCCATTACAGTTCAAGTGCGTGTAAAGGCAGGTGTCTCAATACTTTTAGTAATAAAGTGTATTTATAAAGCTGTGAATCTAACATTTACCAGACTTTCATTTAATTAATTCAGGTGAATCTACTAGTGAATGACTGATGAAAATGTCATTCATTCATTGTGACCTGCTGTGGTGTGGTAAACTAAATGCAGATTTATTAATGTGCAATGCATGTTAGTGCATTATCATGCGCTGTGCTACTCTGCAATGTACATCTGTCGGCAAGGTGGGATGCCATTACAAATTATAAAAAATAAAATAATTTTTGCAAGAAAATATTGCCAAAAAACAAGCCCTGTCTGTCCAAAAGAAAAAAACAAAACAAAAAAAACAAGAATATTTGTATATAACTAAATGTCCTAAGTCATTTTATAAGTATTCATTAGACCTATAGCAGACATGTAAAAATTGCTTTGGTTCATACAGGTGTAGAATTTGAACTAACAAAACCGATGGACAAAACAAATAATGTTAAAATCAACCACCAATAGCAGAAGTTGACCAAAGGGGGGCGGTAAAGAGCAGAAAAACCACATGATGTTGGAAAAAGTTTGCAGAAAAGTCCTGTTGTGTGTATGCTATGGGTGTGCCCGGCCAACTCCGTTCGGACAAAAATCCACGGAAAAGTCCGATGTAAGTCCGACCGTGTGCATGAGGCTTTATGCTCAAAATGCAGGAATCAGAGGTGTGTTATGCTCAGAATGCAGGGATCAAGGATCAGGAGTGTGTTATTATCAGAATGCAGGGATCAGGAGTGTGTTAGGATCAGAATACATTGATCAGGGATCAGGAGTGCATTATGCTCAGAATGCAGGGATCGGGAGTGCGTTGTGTTCAGAGTGCAGGTTTAAGGAGTGCGTTGCGCTCAGAATGTAGGGATCAGGGGTGCTTTGTACTCAGAGTGCAAGGATCAGGAGTGCATTGCGCTCAGAGTGCAGTGATCAGGAGTGCGTTGCTCTCTGAGTGCAGGGATTAGGAGCGGGTTGAGCGCAGAGTGCAGGAATCAGGAGTTTGTTGTGCTCAGAATGGAGAGATAAGGAAGTGCATTATGCTCATAATGCAGGGATCAGGAGTGCATTATGCTCAGAATACAGGAATCAGGAGTGCGTTATGCTCAATATGCAGGAATCAGTGATCAGAAGTGCATTATGCTCAGAATGCAGGGATCAATAGTGTGTTGCGGTCAGAATGTAAGAATCAGGAGTGCGTTGCACTCAGAGTGCAGGGATCAGGAGTGCGTTGTGCTCAAAGTGCAGGGATCAGGTGTGTGTTGCGCTCAGAGTGCTGGGATCAGGAATGTGTTGTGCTCAGAGTGCAGGGATCAGGGGTGCGTTGTGCTCAGAGTGCAGGGATCAGGGGTGCGTGGAGCTCAGAGTGCTGGGATCAGGAGTGCGTTGCACGGAGAGTGCGGAGATCAGGAGTGCGTTGCACGCAGAGTGCGGAGATCAGGAGTGCGTTGCACGCAGAGTGCGGAGATCAGGAGTGCGTTGCACGCAGAGTGCGGAGATCAGGAGTGCGTTGCACGCAGAGTGCAGGGATCAGGAGTGTGTTATGCTCAGAACGCAGACATCAGGAGTGTGTTGTGCTCAAATTACAGGGATCAGGGTTTAGGAGTGCGTTATGCTCAGAATGCAGGGATCAAGGATCAGGAGTGTGTTATGCTTAGAATGCAGGGATCAGGAGTGTGTTATGCCCAGAATGCGGGGATCAGGAGTTTGTTATGCTCAGAATCCAGGGATCAGGATGTGTTATGCTCAGAATGCAGGGATCAGCGATCAGGAGTGCGTTATGCTCAGAATGCAGGGATCAGAAGTGCGTTGCACTCAGAGTGCAGAGTTAAGGAGTGCGTTGCGCTCAGAATGCAGGGATCAGGAGTGTTATGTGCTCAGAGTGCAGGGATCAGGGTGCGTTGCGCTCAGGGTGCAGGGATCAGGAGTGTGTTGTGCTTAGAGTGCAGGGATCAGGAGTGCGTTGCGCTCAGAGTGCAGGGATCAGGAGTGCGGTATGCTCAGAATGCAGGGATCAGGAGGGCATTATTCTCAGAATGCAGGGATCAGCGATCAGGAGTGCGTTATGTTTAGAATGCAGGGATCAGGAGTGCATTGCCCTCAGAGTGCAGGGATCAGGAGTGCGTTCAGGGGCGGATCCAGAGTCTAGTCTCGGGAGGGGCACTTCCAGAAAATATATTTTTTTTGGCAATTTTTCGGAGAAATGGCTGGTGTTGGAGCTTCAATCATCCCGGCACCATTGTTGTTATGGTGTCAGAATAATTGAAACGCATTTTTTCTATTATTACATTGTTATATAAAATGAAATGGTTCAACTCACCATAATGCAGAATCAGTGGGAGCCCCGAGTGTGTTACTTGCCACCACCGCCTGCCACGCATTGCCACTTGCCACGTCGCCTGACACATTGCGGATTGTCACTTGCCACGTCACCTGCCACATGTTTGTCACTTGCCTGTCTGTCACACGTTGCGGATTGTCACTGCTCCAATTGTCCCATGCTGTGTCCCAGAGTTAGGCAGCAGAGAGATAATGTAGTCTTTCTGCTGCCCGCGGCTGCCTACACATTGAGGGCAGAAGTGCAGGGTGGGCGGTGAGAGATGATGCCATCTCTCTGCTCCCCCACTTGCTCACACTCACCAAGCCGCCTGGCCCGTATGCTCTCTCTCCCGCCAGCGGAGCTGCCAGCGCTTTTAGTTCCCCGGATGCCGAGCTGCACGCTCTCTCACCCGCTCGCTCCCTTACCAGCCTGCCGAGCTGCCCGGCCCACTCGCTCTCATTCTCACCCGCGGAGCTATCGGATCCGCGCTTCAATACAGGCAGCTGCTGTCACTAGTCACCGTCACATTACAGGAGATGGTCAGAGACTGCGGACATACTACAGGAGATGGTCAGAGACTGCGGACATACTACAGGAGATGGTCAGGTACTGCAGACACAGTACAGGAGATGGTCAGAGACTGCGGACACAGTACAGGAGATGGTCAGAGACTGCGGACACGCTACAGGAGATGGTCAGAGACTGCGGAAACACTACAGGAGATGGTCAGAGACTGCGGACATGCTACAGGAGATGGTCAGAGACTGCGGACATACTACAGGAGATGGTCAGAGACTGCGGACATGCTACAGGAGATGGTCAGAGACTGCGGACATGCTACAGGAGATGGTCAGAGACTGCGGACATGCTACAGGAGATGGTCAGAGACTGCAGACATACTACAGGAGATGGTCAGAGACTGCAGACATACTACAGGAGATGGTCAGAGACTGCGGACATGCTACAGGAGATGGTCAGGGACTGCGGACACACTACAGGAGATGGTCAGAGACTGCGGACACACTACAGGAGATGGTCAGAGACTGCGGACACACTACAGGAGATGGTCAGAGACTGCGGACATACTACAGGAGATGGTCAGGTACTGCGGACATACTACAGGAGATGGTCAGAGACTGCGGACATGCTACAGGAGATGGTCAGAGACTGCGGACATGCTACAGGAGATGGTCAGAGACTGTGGACATGCTACAGGAGATGGTCAGAGACTGCGGACACGCTACAGGAGATGGTCAGAGACTGCAGACATGCTACAGGAGATGGTCAGAGACTGCGGACATGCTACAGGAGATGGTCAGAGACTGCGGACATGCTACAGGAGATGGTCAGAGACTGCGGACACGCTACAGGAGATGGTCAGAGACTGCGGACACGCTACAGGAGATGGTCAGAGACTGCGGACACACTACAGGAGATGGTCAGAGACTGCGGACACACTACAGGAGATGGTCAGAGACTGCGGACATGCTACAGGAGATGGTCAGAGACTGCGGACATACTACAGGAGATGGTCAGGTACTGCGGACATACTACAGGAGATGGTCAGAGACTGCGTTTATGGCTGAACCCAGTGTAACAGTATATAGTATTGCAGGGTTGCTCTACTCCATTTAAACCAGCTCTGCAAAGATCAAGTTGGTAATCTTCCTTTAAAAGTACACCCATGTGACAGAAGACAGAAGACAACAGCACATCCCAAATTCCAAAATACAAATTGTTATACAGTGATCTGCTCAGGATTAGTGGAGGACAGTAAACAGTTAATTGGTCTGTGAAGTTCTAGCCTGAACTAGCAGTTAATCCTTCCAAAAAACATCACACAAACCATGCAGCACACACAGAGCTCTGGCTAAATAACTGAAATAGTTAACAGCCAGCCATGTGTCACAAGGTCACTGGACACAGAATGTGAGCAGGACCTTATCAGTGTGCAGGATAAGCAGCTATAAAAAAAAAAAAGTAGGAGTGAGGGGTCTGACCTGCACACTGCCTAGATTTCTGGAAGACACTGCAGCCAGTGTACATGTGAGATCATGATGTGACATGAGTCCTGATGCTCTGTGTGCTGCAGATCTAGCTATCCTGTAGCTGTGGTCATACCTTCTTGTGTCTGTCTGCATTGTATTTCTCCTTCCTAGCTCCCCCATTCAGCCCCGCTCCAGCACCCGGGTAGTCAAATGTGGCGGGCTGGAGAGGGGGAGGTTTACACTGGCTGCTGACTGGCTGTGGATGTGTGGGAGGAGCAGAGCAAGTCCTCGCTTATACACAGGACTGTCAGCGGAGCGCAGAGACTCAAGGCTCAGGGCTGTCACTGAAAATCAGCCCACTGAGGGATCCATCCCTGATGACGAGTATCTCTCTCGGCGCCGCTGATCGGCTGATGTGAGAGAGAGACTCAGAGAGGCAGCCGCAGATAGTGCAGTTTAAAAAAATCTTAAAAAAAAAAAAAAACAGAGCTAGCGAGCGAATGTGACATGATTGTCTCGGGGGGGGGGGCAACTGCCCTGTTGCCCCCCCCTGGATCCGCCATTGAGTGCGTTGTGCTTAGAATCCAGGGATTGTGAGGGGTGATGTGAAGTGTGGTAGAGGACACTGCTATAGGAGTGGAACCCATAGCAGTGTCCACTGCCCCTTCACATCACCACACACACACACACACACACTGTAGTGTCCCCCACTTCCCTCCCATAGCATCCTACCTGTACACACAGGAGACTGAGAGGCAGCACAGTTGATCAGTTGATTGTTTGCTTAGCCCCTAGCAACCAATCACCTGCGGGTTAACTTGAAAGGTTAATTTGGCCAGCTCCTCCCCCCACCCTCCATCCTGAGCGGTGCTGCCTCTCGCTCTCCGCTGTTCACAGTGCCGGAGGAGGTTGGAGGGGAGGGAGAGAGGAGAACCAAAGACGCGGCGGCACTAACAGTAGCAGTGTCGGTGGGGCAGAACTGTTCCCGGTCTACCTGTCCCCTACCCGCAGTCGAAGGGTAGCCCGAGATTGACGGGTTGCCGACCCTGGATATAGGCTCCGCTGGATTCTATAGAAATTTTCACTGCTGCCAGGGCTACCCTGTCCTCTTCCTTCTGCTGAACTTTTGGCACTGTGGGGGTTAAAAGCTTCAGATCTCCAAATGTAACTGTAATAAAGATGGTCTGATGGAGATTTGCACTTTCCTGACCTCTCCTACATTAAAAAAGTTATTTCACTGATTACACTTCCCTAAACACAATTTGTAAATGGAGGAAAGAATAATGTAACTGATCAGATTCTCAAACATTCACAGATCAGGTTTTCTCAATGGAGGAGAGGATAGGTGGAGGTGTGTCCCTGTTTATTGTAGCTGAGCCTGGAGACCCAAAGCTGTTACCCCCTACAGTGGTGGAAGTTCTGCAGCAGGAAGAGGACAGGGCAGCCCTGCAATGAATACAAGTCAGATTTTAGGCATCATCTGAAAAAAAATTTAATTTTTGGTGAGATACTCCCAAAAGGTTAATCATTTTATCTCATTAGAACACTGCACATGTATCAGCTGATTAATAATAAAAAAAACACTCTCATTAAGATTTGGTAGTCTATGCAATGTATTTTGATCACCCAGGGGGAATTACTTTTTTCTCAAAATAAAAATAGAGCTCCAAAAAAGTAAAGAAAAAGTTTAATAAAAAGAAAATAAGAGGACAACAGTAGGGAGAATAACAATATTGTATTTGTTTCTTTATTTATATATTTCAAGTATTAATACATTTTAATATTGAACATATTTACAGTCTGAAGACTAATTTACTTCCTGCTGTTCTATGGTTATTTACTATATATTGTGATCTGGATTTTTTTTTTTACATTTATATTTGTATCTGTAAAATAGGAAATGCGTGTTTCAATTTTGAATTTCAGGGCTGTAGCCCTTTAAATGTTTGAAAAGGTCACTTGTTCCAATGTCAGTGACAGCGCTCTATACTTAGCTAAAAATATACATTATGTGATTGATATGCTGTGTCAGTCTCTGACAGATTTAAGGAGTGAATGCATGCTTTCCACAGTGTTAAATGTCAAGCATATTTCTGATTGGTGACCTCTTTATATTGTCTTTTCATAATTTTTTAACTTATAGTCACATAACTTTCTAAATTAGAGATGAGCAAACTTCTCAGAATCTCTTCTCCTCTATCTCTTTACTGATTACCCCCTAATAAGGTTTCTGATATAATGTACAAGTTTTCCCCCTATGGGCTTTTATAGGGCAAGAGGTTATTTTATCCTAGGAAGTATTAAAAAGGAAAGGTCTCTTTCTTACCAGCACTGTCCTCAGCTGAACTAACAAGCAGAAAGGTATCCAGATAAGAATTTTGGAAGGAAACAGATATGTCTAAAGTTTTGATAAAAATTATTCTTTTTTTTTTTTTTTTTCTTGGGTGTTGTACTAGGGACATACACTGCTCCTCCACCGCCCCTGCTCATTGAAATCAATAGGCAACTCTGCCAAAGTGCCTGCAAAGCGATTCGGCAGCGGCGCTTTTTGGTGCTATTACCGCTAACGCCCCCCGCCCCAGAGTGAAAGGTGTCTTAAGGTTTTCTTTCCTCTGTTTGCACCAGGTGATCTGGCCAGTAACACACCTCCTGTATTAGTAGTACCTACGCTCTGGATGAATGAACACAGGGGGCACCTTTGGACAGCAGCATAGTCAGTCTGGGGGGAGGGGAATGTTAGATTCACTATCATATTTAGATACACTAACAAACAAGCTGAACTCCAGTTAACACTTTATACGTTTTTTTTTTCCATTTGTGATAAAGGTTTTACATATTTTACATACATTTCCTCCTGGCCTATGACAAGATGACACCAGCGGGAACCTCTCGTCGATTCAGGTGGACGTCATTCCAGCGGCACGATCTGTTACTGGCTGCGTCCACCAGACACAGCTGATGACTGATCACTGTATCGGCCCACTGCCGGTACCATGTGACCGCTGTAACCAATCACAACAGGTCACATGACAGTTGTACACAATGGATGACTTCCTTTCAAGCCATCCATTGTATACAATTGTGTTGCTAGCTGTAATGGGTCAGTGTGATCACATGTACAGACTGGGAATATCACAGCCCATCTGTACCATGTGATTAGTTCTGGCCAATCACAGCTAATCACAACAGAACAAAGTCAATGAATCAATCTCATTCAGTAAAATGCTTGCATATAGCAATGAAATTCATTGCTATGTTCAAACAATGTGTAAAAAATAATAAAATATATGTATATATATATCAGTGTTTCTCAGCTCCAGTCCTCAAGGCGCCCCAACAGGTCATGTTTTCAGGATTTCCCTCAGATGAAACTTCTGTGGTAATTACTAAGGCAGTGAAACTGATCAAATCACCTGTGCAAAATAATGGAAAACCTGAAAACATGACCTGTTGGGGCGCCTTGAGGACTGGAGTTGAGAAACACTGATATATATATATATATATATATATATATATATATACATACAGTATCTCACAAAAGTGAAAACATTTTTGTAAATATTTTATTACCATATTTATCGGCGTATAACACGCACTTTTTTCCCCTTAAAATCAGGGGAAAATCGTGGGTGCGTGTTATACGCCGATACTCCGCCGATTCCCCTGCTGAAACGAGCGAGCGGAGCGAGCGGAGCCAAAGCCGAAGTACACTCGGCTTTACTCGGCTACTCTCGCAGTCCCGCCCATCTCTGACTGCGCCGCTGACATAGAGAAAGCCGAGTGTACTTCGGCTAGTCTCGGCTCCTCTCGCAGTCCTGCCCCTGACTGTGAGCAGAGCCGAGTCTAGCCGAAGTACACTCGGCTTTCTCTGTCAGCGGCGCAGTCAGTGGAGATGGGCGGGACTGTGAGAGGAGCCGAGTCTAGCCGAAGTACACTCGGCCCGCTCGCTCCTCTCCACAGAAATCGGCGCCAAATTTAAAAAACGCAGAGACTGACAAGGCTGCAAAGGCACTGGGCAAGGCTTTGGCAAGGCTGGTCGGTAAGTAGGCTTGGTTTTTCCCTGGGCATTCCCCAGGCCATGTTGTTATCTGCTTTAGCCTTCCAATGCTACTTACCGTGATAGCCAGTTATAGATGGGGGCGGTGGACATGTTTTTGTTTTCACCTATGGTGCTTGTATTGGTCCAGCAGTGCACCAACACCTTTGCTGCCATTGTGCTACGCTGGGTGTTTGGTGTGCTCCTGTACCTTTAAGGAGGGGTGGCTCCCCTTCAGTCCACCTGCCCTCATCTAACCATCAGAATGCATGTGCCTCCATTGTGGGGACACTCAATGTTAGTGTAGGACCACAGACTCCAGGGGGCCTTGGCGTGGCTCTGTGGCTCACGCATGCGTTTGCAAATGCGTGCGGACAAACCCCTGTTTTTAACACATACTGTTAGACAGGTTAATTGGTTGTCAGCGAGCTGGTCGGTAAGTAGGCTTGGTTTTTCCCTGGGCATTCCCCAGGCCATGTTGTTATCTGCTTTAGCCTTCCAATGCTACTTACCGTGATAGCCAGCTATAGATGGGGGCGGTGGACATGTTTTTGTTTTCACCTATGGTGCTTGTATTGGTCCAGCAGTGCATCAACACCTTTGCTGCCATTGTGCTACGCTGGGTGTTTGGTGTGCTCCTGTACCTTTTAAGGAGGGGTGGCTCCCCTTCAGTCCACCTGCCCTCATCTAACCATCAGAATGCATGTGCCTCCATTGTGGGGACACTCAATGTTAGTGTAGGACCACAGACTCCAGGGGGCCTTGGCGTGGCTCTGTGGCTCAGGCATGCGTTTGCAAATGCGTGCGGACAAACCCCTGTTTTTAACGCATACTGTTAGACAGGTTAATTGGTTGTCAGCGAGCTGGTCGGTAAGTAGGCTTGGTTTTTCCCTGGGCATTCCCCAGGCCATGTTGTTAAGGCTGCAGATGGACAGATGGACACTGGGCAAGGCTGCAGATGGACAGATGGACACTGGGCAAGGCTGCAGATGGACAGATGGACACTGGGCAAGGCTGCAGATGGACAGATGGACACTGGGCAAGGCTGCAGATGGACAGATGGACACTGGGCAAGGCTGCAGATGGACACTGGGCAAGGCTGCATGCTGCATTTAAATGTAAGTTTTTTTTCCTTGAATTTCCCTCCTAAACTTGGGGTGCGTGTTATACGCCGGCGCGTGTTATACGCCGATAAATACGGTATATCTTTTCATGTGACAACATCGAAGAACTTACACTTTGCTACAAAGTACAGTAGTGAGTGTACAGCTTGTATAACAGTGTAAATTTGCTGTCCCCTTAAAATAACTCACACAGCCATTAATGTCTAAACCGCTTGCAACAAAAGTGAGTACACCCCTAAGTGAAAATGTCCAAATTGGACCCAAAGTGTCAGTATTTTGTGTGGCCACCATTATTTTCCAGCACTGCCTTAACCCTCTTGGCCATTGAGTTCACCAGAGCTTCACAGGTTGCCACTGGAGTCCTCTTCCACTCCTCAATGATGACATCACAAAGTGGATGTTAGAGACTTTGCGCTCCTCCACCTTCCATTTGAGGATGCCCCACAGATGCTCAATAGGGTTTAGGTCTGGAGACATGCTTGGCCAGTCCATCACCTTTACCATCAGCTTCTTTAGCAAGGCAGTTGTCGTCTTGGAGGTGTGTTTGGGGTCATTATCATGTTGGAATACTGCCCTGCGGCCCAGTCTCTGAAGGGAAGGGATCATGCTCTGCTTCAGTTTTTCACAGTACATGTTGGCATTCATGGTTCCCTCAATAAACTGTAGCTCCCCAGTGCTGGCAGCACTCATGCAGCCCCAGACCATGACACTCTCACCACCATGCTTGACTGTAGACAAGACACACTTGCCTTTGTACTCCTCACCTGGTTGCCGCCACACACGTTTGACCCCATCTGAACCAAATAGGTTTATCTTGGTCTCATCAGACCACATGACATGGTTCCAGTAATCCATGTCCTTAGTCTGCTTGTCTTCAGCAAACTGTTTGTGGGCTTTCTTGTGCATCCTCTTAAGAAGAGGCTTCCTTCTGGGGTGACAGCCATGCAGACCAATTTGATGCAGTGTGTGGTGTATGGTCTGAGCACTGACAGGCTGACCCCCCACCCAGTCAACCTCTGCAACAATGCTGGCAGCACTCATACATCCATTTTCCAAAGACAACCTCTGAATATGATGCTCAGCACGTGCACGCAACTCCTTTGGTCAACCATAGCTAGGCCTGTTCTGAGTGGAACCTGTGCTGTTAACCACTTAACGACCGCCCACTGTAGTTATACGTCGGCAGAATGGCACCGACAGGCAAAGTCACGTATATCTACGTGATTGCCTTTGTATAGTTGGGGGGTCCAATCGGACCCCCCTCCTCTACAGTGAGCGGTCGTTTTCCGTTGGGGAGCGATCCAAGATGAGGGGACGGCCGTTCGATTCCGGCCACCCCCTCGCTTCCTCTGCTATGTAGTGTTTACACAGGCAGAGGAAGTGATGTAATCTCTCATGCGGCGCTCACATATACCGAGCGCCGTACAAGAGAAGACATCAGGTCAGTGCACAAAACACTACACTGACTCCAGGACACATAGGCACACAAATCGCCCCCCCCAGGCCCCCCCAGACACCCCCAGATCACCCCCCAGCCCCCAGTCACAGTGTCACTGATTGCAGTGACCATTTATTTACTGATCACTGCAATCAGTGACATTTGTGACTGTAAAAGTGTCACTACAGTTTAGTTTTAGGTCCAGTGTAGCCCCCTAACCCCCCCTAATAAAGGTTTAACCCCCTGATTGCCCCCCAGATATCCCTTTCACCCCCTAGCACCGCCGTCGCTAAGCGATCGTTTTTCTGATCGCTGTTTTATTGTCAGTGATGCCGATCGGTAGCCAGTTATTTTTTTTAGGTTCGCCGCAGGTTTTTATAGCGTCAGGTACCCCCATATATTACCTAATAAAGGTTTAACCCCCTTGATCGCCCCCCAGGTAACCCTTTCACCCCCTAGCACCACTGTCGCTAAGCGATCGTTTTTCTGATCGCTGTTTTATTGTCGGTGATGCCGATCGGTAGCCAGTTATTTTTTTTAGGTTCGCCGCAGGTTTTTATAGCGTCAGGTATCCCCATATATTACCTAATAAAGGTTTAACCCCCTTGTTTGCCCCCCAGGTAACCCTTTCACCCCCTATCACCACTGTCGCTAAGCGATCGTTTTTCTGATCGCTGTCTTATTGTCGGTGATGCTGATAGGTAGCCAGTTATTTTTTTTAGGTTCGCCGCAGGTTTTTATAGCGTCGGGTACCCCCATATATTAACTAATAAAGGTTTAACCCCTTGATCGCCCCCCCCAGGTAACCCTTTCACCCCCTTTTGCCAGTGTCACTAAGCGATCGTTTTTCTAAACGCTGTATTAGTTATGCTGGTGCCGATAGATAGCCAGTTATTATTTTTAGGTTCGCCACAGGTTTTTATAGCGTAAGGTACCCCCATATATTATCTAATAAAGGTTTTAACCCCCTAATTGCCCCTAGTTAACCCTGCGTCACACCCCAGGCAGCGTCAGGTTAGTGCCAGTAATGCCAACACCCACGCGTGAAGCATACACCTCCCTTAGTGGTATAGTATCTGAACAGATCAATATCTGATCTGATCAGATCTATACTAGCGTCCCCAGCAGTTTAGGGTTCCCAAAAACGCAGTGTTAACGGGATCAGCCCAGATACCTGCTAGCACCTGCGTTTTGCCCCTCCGTCCAGCCCAGGCCACCCAAGTGCAGTATCGATCGATCACTGTCACTTACAAAACACAACACACATAACTGCAGCGTTCGCAGAGACAGGCCTGATCCCTGCGACTACAGTGCTGTAGGAGGTGATTTCACAACCACAGTTAAAAAAAAAAGCATATATGCCGAAGCATGGGGGCATCAGGAGCGGAGGAGCGATTTTGCTCCTAATGCCGCGTACATACGGTCGAAATTCCGACGGAGGCTTGCCCGTGGAAAAGTCTGACCATGTGTACGCGGCATAAGTTTTGCGGGAAGATGCCCCCATGCTTCGGCATATATAAATGGTGCATGTATGCCCATCATTACAAGTGGGTGGATGAAGGGCGGTATTCTAATGGTGGGCATACCCACCAATCAATCTTTGTTTTTCGTTCAGCCAACAGGCTGCATGAAAAAAAAAGATTACAATACAAGTCCAACAAGGACCAGCAACGTACTGGTATGTTGCTGGACTTTGAATGGTTATACCAGATTGATTCCTGCGGGTTTAGGTATCATCTTGGTATCATTCTTTTCAGCCAGCGGCCAGCTTTCATGTAAAAGCAATCCTAGTGGCTAATTAGCCTCTGGACTGCTTTTACAAGCAGTGGGAGGGAATGTCCCCCCCCCCGGATATAAAAAGTGCCATTGGGAAATTGGGAAAGCATTTTATCACACCGATCTTGGTGTGGTCAGATGCTTTGAGGGCAGAGGAAAGATCTAGGGTCTAATAGACCCCAGTTTTTTTTTTAAAAAGAGTACCTGTCACTACCTATTGCTATCATAGGGGATATTTACATTCCCTGAGATAACAATAAAAATGATAAAAAAAAAATATGGAAGGAACAGTTTAAAAATAAAATAAAAAAGCAAAATTAATAATAATAAAAAAAAAAAAGCACCCCTGTCCTGCCCTGCTCTTGCGCAATGGCGAACGCAAGCGTGGGTCTGGAGTCATATGTAAACAGCAATTGCACTATGCATGTGAGGTATCACCGCGAAGGTCAGATCGAGGGCAGTCATTTTAGCAGTAGACCTCCTCTGTAAATCTAACGTGGTAACCTGTAAAGGCTTTTAAAGGCTTTTAAAAATGTATGTAGTTTGTCGCCAATGCCCGTTTTGTGCGAAATTTTAAAGCATGTCGTGTTTGGTATCTATGTACTCGGCCTAAGATCATCTTTTTTATTTCATCAAACATTTAGGCAATATAGTGTGTTTTAGTGCATTAAAATTAAAAAAAGTGTATTTTTTCCCCAAAAAATGCGTTTGAAACATCGCTGCGCAAATACTGTGTGGGAAAAAAAAATGCAACACCCACCATTTTAATCTGTAGGGCCTTTGCTTTAAAAAATATATAATGTTTGAGGGTTCAACATAATTTTCTTGCAAAAAAAAAATATGTTTTCATGTAAACAAAAAGTGTCAGAAAGGGCTTTGTCTTCAAGCGGTTAGAAGAGTGGATGTAAGATTCCTAATGTTGTGCATAAAATGCCAGGACAGTTCAAAACCCCCCCAAATGACCCCATTTTGGAAAGTAGACACCCCAAGCTATATACTGAGAGGCATGTCGAGTCCATGGAATATTTTATATGTTGACACAAGTTGCGGAAAAAATACAATTTTTTTTTTTTTTTTTTCACAAAGTTGTTACTAAATGATATATTGCTCAAACATGCCATGGGCATATGTGGAATTGCACCCCAAAATACATTCTGTTGCTTCTCCCGAGTACGGAGATACCACATGTGTGAGACTTTTTGGGAGCCTAGCCGTGTACGGGACCCCAAAAACCAATCACCGCCTTCAGGCTTTCTAAGGGTGTAAATTTTTGATTTCACTTCTCACTGCCTATCACAGTTTCGGAGGCCATGGAATGCCCAGATGGCACAAAACCCCCCAAATGACCCCATTTTGGAAAGTAGACACCCCAAGCTATTTGCTGAGAGGTATGGTGAGTATTTTGCAGATCTCGCTTTTTGTCAAAAAGTTTTGAAAATTGGAAAAAAAAAAATGATTTTCTTTCTTCATTTTCAAAAACAAATTAGAGCTGTAAAATACTCACCATGCCTTTCAGC
This sequence comes from Rana muscosa, assembly GCA_029206835.1. Lineage (NCBI taxonomy): Eukaryota > Metazoa > Chordata > Amphibia > Anura > Ranidae > Rana > Rana muscosa. The sequence continues at coordinate 728,587,188 of CM055118.1, forward strand.
AAATAGCTTGGGGTGTCTACTTTCCAAAATGGGGTCATTTGGGGGGGGGGGGTTTGTGCTATTTTATGGCCTTCGAAACTGTGATAGGTAGTGAGGAGTGAAATCAAAAATTTGTGCCCTTAGAAATCCTGAAGGTGGTGCTTGGTTTTCGGGGCCCCGTACGCGGCTAGGCTCCTAAAAAGTCCCACACATGTGGTATCCCCGTACTCAGGAGAAGCAGTAAAATTTATTTTGGGGTGCAATTCCACATATAACCATGGCATGTGTGAGCAATATATCATTTAGTGACAACTTTTTGTATTTTTTTTTTTTGTCATTATTCAATCACTTGGGACAAGAAAAAAAAATATTCAATGGGCGCAACATGCCTCTCAGCAATTTCCTTGGGGTGTCTACTTTCTAAAATGGGGTCATTTGGGGGGGTTTTGTGCTATTTTGGCATTTTATGGCCTTCGAAACTGTGATAGGTAGTGAGGAGTGAAATCAAAAATTTGCGCCCTTAGAAATCCTGAAGGCGGTGCTTGGTTTTCGGGGGCCCGTACGCGGCTAGGCTCCTAAAAAGTCCCACACATGTGGTATCCCCGTACTCAGGAGAAGCAGTAAAATTTATTTTGGGGTGCAATTCCACATATAACCATGGCATGTGTGAGCAATATATCATTTAGTGACAACGTTTTGTAATTTTTTTTTTTTTAGTCATTATTCAATCACTTGAGACAAAAAAAAAAAAATTCAATGGGCTCAACATGCCTCTCAGCAATTTCCTTGGGATGTCTACTTTCCAAAATGGGGTCATTTGGGGGGTTTTATACTGCCCTGCCATTTTAGCACCTCAAGAAATGAGATAGGCAGTCATAAATTAAAAGCTGTGTAAATTCCAGAAAATGTACCCTAGTTTGTAGACGCTATAACTTTTGCGCAAACCAATAAATATACGCTTATTGACATTTTTTTTACTAAAGACATGTGGCTGAATACATTTTGGCCTAAATGTATGACTAAAATTTAGTTTATTCGATTTTTCTTATAACAAAAAGTAGAAAATATCATTTTTTTTTCAAAATTTTCAGTCTTTTTCCGTTTATATCACAAAAAATAAAAATCGCAGAGGCAATCAAATACCATTAAAAGAAAGCTCTATTTGTGGGAAGAAAAGGACGCAAATTTTGTTTGGGTACAACATTGCATGTCCGCCTAATTTCCAGTTAAAGCAGCGCAGTGCCAAATTCTGAAAACACCTCTGGTCCTTTAGCTACAAAATGGTCCGGGGCTTAAGTGGTTAAACTGCTGCATGGTCTTGGTCACTGTGCTGCAGCTCTGTATCAGGGTCTTGGCAATCTTCTTATAGCCTAGGCCATCTTTATGTAGTGCAACAATTCTTTTTTTCAGATTCTCAGAGAGTTCTTTGCCATGAGGTACCAGAGACAGGCAGGCTTGAGAGGAAAGATATAGATGATGCTAAATGCGCTCAAGCCAAGAAAAGAGGCAAGCTCTATATGACTTGCTGTAGTTTCTAATGTACACTGTAAGAAGCTCAGATCCACAGATCTTCATGGATCTTTAGGTGCATCTCGGAATGAACATCCACACGAGAGAGATACATGGCTCTAAACATAGTTTATCTGCGATTTGAATCTTGGTTTCACATAGATGTACACTCAGGGATGCATGTAAACATTCATGTAGGCATCCACCTGATTTGAACAGGCTGGCTGCATGGACCACCTGTGCAGTCTGAGTGGGTAAACAAAGCCCTCGGCATGGGTGTAATGATCGGTGTGCCATGGGAATGAGGCCTCAACTCTTGACCCTTTTTGGGAAAAAGCTTCCAGGGCAGGATAAGAAGCTATTTAAAGTACCAGAGAGGATCACGGGGAAAAAGTAATCAACTAGTAAAAATGGCAACGTTTACAGCTATCCTAATCAAGAACATTGTTGCAGTCTTTGTTAAATTCTGGTTTACTGATTTCTCATAATGATTGACTGGTGTGAATAATTTCTTTCATACAAAAAAAATAAATTCTCCTATGAGCTTAATGTAAAAGCTTGCTTTCTTTGAAAGGTTATTTCTGTATCACATTTACAATATGTAATATACAATTTATGTATTAAAGCGATATTAAACCCAAAACCAAACATTTATTATATTGCAGTTTACCGATTCTTAGGTGGCTTGGCTGCATTCGTTTTTTTCTTTTAGGGCTTTCTTTCATTTTCACCTGGTGATCCAGCCAGTAAAAGCAGGTTGGTTGGTTGCAGGGGCATATCTACCGCAAGGTAAACAAGGCGTTTGCCTGGGGCAGCATTTTTCAGGGGGCGGCGTCTGAACCGGGATGATGCTTTCAGCTGCAGGCATCACCTCAGGATAGTTTTTTTTTAGAGCTGGCGGTGAGCACTCTTGTAATAGCAATCCGAGCGGCTTACTCCTGTCGCCTTACACGACTCTTCCGGGCTCTCCTATACCGAGCAACCAGCCGACGCATTCCTTGTGACACCAATAAAAGTGTTAAAAAATAAAGAAACTAATGCCGCGTACACACGATCATTATTCACGGCGGTTTAAAAACCGCCGGGAATAATGACATTCTAAACGAGGGAACAGCTTGTTCCCCACACACGGTCATTTTTCTCGCCATTTTTTAAAATGACGAGAAAAACGATCGTCTATGGGCTCCGCGGCAGTGTTTCCCTATGGGAAACACTGCCGCGGAAGAAATGACAGGAAAAACGACGAGAAAAATTAGAACATGTTCTAATTTTTCTCATCGTGATTAATGCCGTTTTTCCCGTCGGGAAAAACGGCAGAAAGCCCACAGACGATCGTTTTTCTCGTTCAAAGGAAAAAATGTCATTTTTCCCGACGGGAAAAATGATCGTGTGTACGCGGCATAACAGTGTAAAAATCAAATAAATTAATAATGAAAAAAAAAGTAAAGTGCCCTCGTCCTCCCATGATTGCACGCAAAGACAAACGCACCTGTCCGTCCCGCGTGCACGCAAACAGCAACCATCCCACACAAGAGAGGTATCACCACGAACGTCAGATCATGGGCAGTAATTCTAGCACCAGACCTCCTCTGTAAATCTAAAGTGGTAACCTGTAAAGGCTTTTAAAATGTCGCCTATGGATAGTAAAATTTACGTTGTTTGTTGCCGTTGCAGCGGCTGGGGTGGGACAAATTTAGATAAGGGGGGGGGGCACCCATTTTTAGTCTTGCCCAGGGCAGTACAAAACCAAAATACACCACTGCTTGGTTGGTCGAATTTCGAAATCAACGGTGGCACCATCGGATCACAAAACCCACTACATTTCTGATTTTTGAAACAACATTTTGGGAAATTTGACCCATGTTGGGCCTGCTTAAGTCTGTTGTGTTTCAACACAGCAAGCTTTCTTGCAAATATATTAGTTAAGCGTGCTGAGAAAGCAATTTACCTTTGACAGGGGTGCTTGCAATGATCAGCTTTTATTTTTTCATGTAAAACCTTTATCACAAAAAAAAAAAACCAGGAACTACAGTGTGAGCTGGAGTCTGACATCAGTTTTTTAGTGTATCAAAATCTGCTAGTACATCCAACACCCCCCCCCCCATACTGACAATGCTGCTGTCCATAGGTTACCCCTGTGCTACTTCATCCAGAGTGGGGACACTCCAATACAAGAGATCTGTTATTAGTCAGATCATCAGGTAAGAATAGAGAGAAAAAAAAGAAAACTATTGCAGCCACCACATCTAATGATTGGTAAGCTGCAATATATTACATTTTTAGTTTGGGGTTTAATGCTTCCTTTATTCAAAGGACAACTTTTAGTGAAAATTTTTAAGTTTTTCTTGCCCACTTTAGCGTAGCCCAAATATTTAACTTCAGCCTTGCTCTGGAAAACTTCACTGTACTGCCTTGCTGGACGCTGCACAGCCTTTGCATGGAAAAGTCCCAGCTGGGCCTTGCATCTACCGAGCAAGCACACCACTGCCTCGTTCTTTTCTATAGCTCTGCAGTCCTCCTACGAATGACTGAGACTGTTGTGTAGGGATGAGCTTCGTGGTCGTGTCGAACACACGTTCGACTCGAACATCCTCTGTTCGATCGTTCGACGAAGAACGAACGTTATGGTCCGTTCGCGCCAAATTCGAGTGGCGCGTCACGGCCCATAATTCACTGTGGCATCGCAGTGCATTGCTGGCTGATGATTGGCCAAGCATGCACTATGACCCGCATGCTTTGGCCAATCACAGTGCAGAAAAAACGGAGAGCCGTAATTGGCCAAAGCCAGAGTGGCTTTGGCCAATTATGGCTCAGGGGGTTTATTACACGCCCCACACTATTTAAGGCCGCCTGGAAGTCGGCCTTGTGTAGTGTGTTGGCATTTGAGAAAGAGACAGTTTCAGAGAGAGACACAGTGTCATTTATATTGAGTTAGATAGAGCAGGCAGGCGAGTCAGTTAGCTGCTGTTACAGTGTGTAGAGGATATATATGCATCCTAGGTGTTGTGTGTGTGTGTGTGTATATATATATATATATATATATTTATACACTGTATTGAGTTTAGCTAGATCCGTTCCTGTTGGTCTCTATAGTGTGACAGGCAGGCCAGTGATTGTGCTAGCTGCAGACAGTCAGTGTTTCACTTAGTGTACTACTGTGTGCTTTGCATAGCGATCACCTAAAGCTCACCTGGATACAGTTATTCTCTATATTGTGACAGGCAGGCCGGTGATTGTGCTAGCTGCAGACAGTTAATGTTTCACTTAGTGTACTACTGTGTGCTTTGCATAGCGATCACCTAAAGCTCACCTGGATACAGTTATTCGCTATACTGTGACAGGCAGGCCGGTGATTGTGCTAGCTGCAGACAGCGAGTGTTTCACTTAGTGTACTACTGTGTGCTTTGCATAGCGATCACCTAAAGCTCACCTGAATACAGTTATTCTCTATACTGTGACAGGCAGGCCGGTGATTGTGCTAGCTGCAGACAGTCAGTGTTTCACTTAGTGTACTACTGTGTGCTTTGCATAGCATTCACCTAAAGCCTAAATTTTTGATGCAATACTTTGCAACAGGGCTCATTGCTGAGCTCTAAGTACAGTATCTGTGAGGGGTTGCAGTGTTGTGGCACCAGCACCAGTGCCTAAGGCCCAATTTTTCTGCCCTTGTTTAACAGGGGCGTGTATTTACAATTTTTTTATGCAATGCTTTGCAGCAGGGCTCATTGCTGCGCTCCAAGTACAGTATCTGTGAGGGGTTGCAGTGTTGTGGCACCAGCACCAGTGCCTAAGGCCCAATTTTTCAGCCCCTGTTCAACAGGGGCATGTAATTACAATTCTTGATCTAATATTTCACAGCTGGGCCCATTCCTGCGCCCACCAAGAGTAACTGTGAGGACTTACAGTGTTGTGGCACCAGCACCACCGCCACCACCAAAGGCCCAATTTTTCCTACCACTGTTCAACAGTGGCATGTAAATACAATTCCTGATATAATAGTTGACAGAAGGGCGTTCCAGCGCCCACCAAGAGTAACTGTGAGGGCTTACAGTGTTGTGGCAACACCAACACCTAAGGGGCAAATGTCTGCAGAGTATATATGGCAGGCCCCTACTTTCAAATATCCAACTTACAAACGACTACTACTTGAAAACGGAAGGAGACAACAGGAAGTGAGAGGAAATCTACCCCTAGGAAGGCAAATTCTCTCCTGTAAGTGTTAATATGTGAAAAGGGTGTCTCCTCTCCACTGATGCTTTATCACCAATCCTTGTTTCAATAAAAAAAACAAATTTTCCAAAAACATTTGTCATTGGGATGGAAAGTGAGGTGAAATGTCTGAACAGGTGCGCAGACAGCAAAACAAATGTTACAGGGGTGATAACCCTTCCCTATGTTTTCCAAAAAGCTTAAAAATAGATTTTTTGGCTAGAGCTACACTTAAAAAAATTATATGTTCCAAATTACAAACAGATTGTACTTAAGAACAAACCTACAGTCCGTGTCTTTTTTGCACCGCCTGTATACTGCTGTTCAGAGTATATAGGGCCTTTTTTTATCTTGGGTGCGGGGTTCCCCTTAATCGGGGCCGATCCTGGGCGGGTGCACTGCGCCGCAGAGCAGGGGGCGTCAAAATGCTAGGGCATTGTCAGTCCCGGGTGTGCTGCCTCACGCCCGAGGCAGTGTGTATAAAGCAGCATATTCCCCGCCCCCGGCAATGTGCATATTCCCCGCCCCTTGGCGCTCCCACAGCAGTGTGTAACAGTAAGCCTCATATTCCCGCTCTTAGTTATCCCAACTTCCTGCCTTCCATGTACCATAGTGATCCCTTCTTCCTTTCTTCCATGTACCATAGTGATCCCACCTTCCTGCCTTCCATGTACCACAGTGACCCCTCCTTCCTGCCTTCCATGTACCATAATGATCCCTCCTTCCTGCCTTCCATGTACCATAGTGATCGCACCTTCCTGCCTTCCATGTACCATAGTGATCCCTCCTTCCTGCCTTCCATATACCATAGTGATCGCGCCTTCCATGTACCATAGTGATCCCTCCTTCCTTTCTTCCATGTACCATAGTGATCCTTCCTTCCACGTACCATAGTGATCCCTCCTTCCTGCCTTCCATGTACCATAGTGATCCCTCCTTCCTTTCTTCCATGTCCCATAGTGATACCTCCTTCCTTTCTTCCATGTACCATAGTGATCCCTCCTTCCTGCCTTCCATGTACCATAGTGATCCCTCCTTCCTGCCTTACATGTACCATAGTGATCCCTCCTTCCTGCCTTACATGTACCATAGTGATCCCTCCTTCCTTTCTTCCATGTACCATAGTGATCCCTCCTTCCTTTCTTCCATGTACCATAGTGATCCCTCCTTCCTTTCTTCCATGTACCATAGTGATCCCTCCTTCCTTTCTTCCATGTACCATAGTGATCCCTCCTTCCTGCCTTCCATGTACCATAGTGATCCCTCCTTCCTGCCTTCCATGTACCATAGTGATCCCTCCTTCCTTTCTTCCATGTACCATAGTGATCCCTCCTTCCTTTCTTCCATGTACCATAGTGATCCTTCCTTCCACGTACCATAGTGATCCCTCCTTCCTGCCTTCCATGTACCATAGTGATTCATCCTTCCTTTCTTCCATGTACCATAGTGATCCCTCCTTCCTTTCTTCAATGTACCATAGTGATCCCTCCTTCCTGCCTAACATGTACCATAGTGATCCCTCCTTCCTGCCTTCCATGTACCATAGTGATCTCTCCTTCCTGTCTTCCATGTACCATAGTGATCCCTCCTTCCTGCCTTACATGTACTATAGTGATCCCTCCTTCCTTTCTTCCATGTACCATAGTGATCCCTCCTTCCTGCCTTCCATGTACCATAGTGATCCCTCCTTCCTTTCTTCCACGTACCATAGTGATACCTCCTTCCTGCCTTCCATGTACCATAGTTATCCCTCCTTCCTTTCTTCCATGTACCATAGTGATCCCTCCTTCCTTTCTTCCACGTACCATAGTGATCCCTCCTTCCTGCCTTACATGTACCATAGTGATCCCTCCTTCCTGCCTTACATGTACCATAGTGAACCCTCCTTCCTGCCTTCCATGTACCATAGTGATCCCTCCTTCCTGTCTTCCATGTACCATAGTGATCCGTGATCAGTAGTATGTCTGGCAGCTCTTTTTTACAGACTCTCTAAAAGAGGCCCTCTCTGTGTACATTAGAGAGACCGCTCCTCCAGGTCCCTTTAGAGTACTATGCTTCTCTTTCTGTATTTTGTTTATTGTTAAGAGATCATGGGAGGATCCCAGGGTAACGAAGACTTCTCAGGGGAGCATCTCTGTGTTTGAGTCGTTGCCATAGAAACATTTGTAAAGGGGAGGAGTTAGTAAGATAATTATGCCCATGTGGGGGAGCCAGAAATATTTCTTCACCCAGGCGTCTGTGACCCTACGATCGGCCCTGCCCTTAATATCCATACAAGACCCAAAGGGGCTGGTAATGGGCTGAGGTAGGGGTGGGTGATGGGGTAGCCATGCCATTTTTCTCAATGATTTTCATCCATATTGCCGGGACCAGACATTACATTAAAGCCGCAAGCAGTTTTAAATGGCTCTTTTTCCTTTAGAAATGTCATTTTGTGCAGGGACAGTTCTAAACACGGGAAACACGTGCCACTTCACAGGCATACTTTAGACACCCCCCAGGTACGATATTTAAAGGAATATTTCACTTTTTTTTTTTCACTTTATGCATCATTAAAATCACTGCTCCCGAAAAAACAACCGTTTTAAAAGATTCTTTTTACATTGATACATGACCCCTCGGGCAGAACCCGGGTCCCCAAACCCTTTTTAGGACAATAACATGCATATTAGGCGTTATAATTAGCACTTTAGATTTCGAACGTTCGCGTCCATTGTATTTAATAGGGTTCTAACGTTCGCGCGAACTTTCGGTCCGTTCGAAGGTTCTGGTGCGAACCGAATGAGGGGGGGGGAGGTGTGCGGCTCAGCCCTACTGTCATGAGCACGTCCAGATATTTTACTAAGTGGAATAAAAAGAGGAGGAAGAGGGACAGATCCTATAAAAGGAGTTCTGTAGTCACAGCATACATGTACATATTATAATATCAGCATTTTAGTTGCAATAAAAACAATAGTTATTTTTAATAATCCAATATAACCTTACTTGAAAAATCTCCTTTCTGGTTGTGCATGTGTAGCACTATTACCTGGTACCTTGCTGCCTGCAAGCAATGATGATGTCACATGTGATGTAATTCATGTACTGACTCCGCCCCCTGAAGCTCCACCCCTCGGAACCTAGGTAGTTTAGAAGGCAGGTGTTTTGTCAGATTAGGCGACCCATCAGCTTTCGTAATGGAAGTGACATTCCTTCACGACTATCTTGGTACACCCCGCACTTAGCCGCAGTAAGCCTACAGTCTGAAGTTGCCAAGCGGACATCTTTTTACACCCACCAAGGTCTTGCATTTCACACTTATTTTTACCAGTAAACAGAGCTTATATCGTTAAATACAATATTTAGAACTCTGTGACACTGTATTGATGTTAAATTTTAAAAGCAGCGGAAAGCCTGCCGATCTCACACGTTTGCTAATCTGACAGATTTACAATTCAACATCGAAACAGTCTGACGGACTTCTGAACACTGTATGTCACGATATAAGCTCAGTTTACTGGTAAAAATAAGTGTGAAATGCAAGACATCGGTGGGTGTAAAAAGATGTCCGCGACTTCAGACTGTAGACTTACTGCGGCTGAGTGCGGGGTGTACCAAGATGGCCGTGACGGAACATCAGTTCCGTTAAAAGATTTGACGGGACGCCTAATCTGACGGAACACAGGCTCTGTGAGTTCTGTGACACAGCAATGCCATAGCGAATGTGTAGGGATCTTCACAAAGTAATGTTCAGATTATTAGGAATAGGCACAAAATAATTGAAATACAATATGGAAATAAATCTATAATTTAAATGTTGATAATAGATATGCTCTAAAGGAGAGCCATACTAAAATTGGAGTTGTCCCTTAATTTAGAATGTGTCAGTCAGTCTTCAGGAGCTTCAAATTTTCCATTAACAAGTCAGTGTAAAACTATATGAGTAATAAAGTTGTCACATATAAAAAGAAAACATGTCTGAAACCAAGCCAAGATATAAGTCAAAGATGCATACTTCTTTCAGATGCCTATATTGTAACTGGTATATGTTTAAAAATGGGGATGGCTTATCAGTCAAAGTCTCCTGGTGAAATACCATATTGGTAATATACAAATTCATGAATTCTTAGTATACCTGTTTATGGATCTGTCATGCTTATATTATAAAGATGCGAATCCTGGGCACAGCTAGTATTTACTAAACTTTTTAATAGTAGAAGCAGGGGAGGACTGGGAATTTTTGACCTGGGGTTAGTGGCGGCTGGTGCTCCAGTTTTTTTTTGGGGGCGCGGCAAACAAAATGCGCACCTGCTCGCAAGCCCGCCATCCAGGAGAGCTCTCCTGTCACTAACGAGCAAGATCTGGCAATGTTCGAGGCAGTGAGCGTTTCCACAGAGTATCACACTATGGTAGCCTTTGTATTTGCATGGGGACCACTTACTCTGGAGAAACACTGAGGATTCCAGACGTGGCGCAGACAGGAGTGTTTGCAGTTTATCATTGAGAGACCCAGGACTGGGGTAATTAGTCACAGGCTGTTGTGATCTTCTGACAAGAGATCTATGTAGCTGGTAAGCGAATTTGATATAAGAGGTGGAGGACCCTTTTCTATAACATCTCATCACTTCTTCTTGGGTGTATATTTGTTTGAAGTCACCTGTTGATCAACACATTGAAGAACTGTTATCAGAACTGTGTTCCCTTCGGAGTGCAACTCACTGTTTTTTGCTATTCATTGAATACAGTGATATGGACATATGGAGGGGCACACTTATTAATTCCATGCTGTGTTCAACCACCCTTTTTGGATTTTAAGGGATATATCACAGCTTTTATTATCCCTATCATTTATGCATTATACCATATGATACCTTTGTATTACTTTATGTTATTCAATTGTACATTGCAGCGCAGCTATATTTTTTTCCAATTTAGAATGTGTATAGCTTTAGTATGGAATTTCAGTTGGCACCTAAAGGGTATTGTCCAATTGTAATGGCCCGCTGTGTAGGGTCCAGCATGAATCAATAAAGTAAGGTGATGGTCGAGAAGTAGAAGAAAGGTAATAGAGAGCAAAACCATGTCATAAAAGGAAAAAGAAGGGAAGAGATGGGGGAAGGATTTGGGTGTAAGGGGGTGTACCATAAAATCCATATGGTAAGTGTCTATGGCTATGAAAAAATGCATTTAAATGGGGAGGAATCCAAAAAGTCTATCCAAACAGACGATATATCTAGCTAGGAGGCGTATTTGTTATGGTATTATGCCATCAGTTTTTCCAAAGTCTTTGTGCGTGAGAGTGCAGTAAACCATTCTGCAATCGTAGGGGTGGTCATGGATCTCCAATGTCTGAAAATCCCATTTCTAGTAGTTATTAAAAATAAGCAAATTCGACCTTGCCTCACTCGGGCCAGGCTGACTCACTTCCTGTCGAGGAGTTTCTCCCCCCACCTCAGCACACGGCTAACATGGTTCTTTAGGAGCTGAGGCAGGAGCTAAGCCACACGCGTCTACTCACTAGTCACGCCCCCCCCCCCCGTCAGGCAAGACACTATGATTGATTCCCTACTCATGTGATTGGATGACTGAAAACATTGAACGCAGGCAGAATATCCACATTAGAGGCTTGCCCTGAGGCTACACGGGCTCAGGACTTACCTACATTACAAAGGCTGTTGACGCAAATTCTGGGTGATGACACCCCTGCCCTAATTGAAATCGATCATGCCCATAGGGCCCTGCTTCCACCACCACAGGATACTGATAGACCCAGGGATGTTATCTGCCGCATACATAAATATGCTACTAAAGAGGCCATCATGACATCAAATGGCATGTGCGGCAAAGGGCACATTGACTTGGATAATGCGCAGTTGTCTTTGTTCCCAGATTAATCGAGAAGAACGCTTATGATGCACAAAGCCCTCCAACCAGTTCTGGGTGTCCTTCATCAGGAAATTGCCACTTATCGATGGGGCTTCCCCTTCTGTCTCACTGCGACGAAGGATGGGAAAACAGCAGTACTACGTATTAAAGATGACCTCCCTAAATTCCTGGATCTCCTCTCTTTGCCACAGGTGGATTTTGAGGACTGGCGCTTCATGGAGAATATGCCTCAGGGACGCTGGCAGCTGGAGCCTCAACACACTTGCTGCCACCAGCGTAATGAAAGAGGTTCACCCAGAGAGGCCTGCCCACAGAATGGCTGAGGTTCTTTTTGAGCCTATATGATCTTTTCTATGAGACTGTTCCCACTGGGGGCTATTTGATTGTTTTATTTCTAGACTTGGGTATTGCGTGTCAGTAAATTACTTGGCTGTTTTCACTCAACTCTAGCCCTGGGGGGAGGGGGGCAGAGCGACAGGGGTACCTATGCTATTTTAGGGGGTGGACAGCCCACCTCTGTTTGGGTTCAGTTCCTTATGATGAAAGGTTGTTCCCTTGCCGTCCTTCCTTTTGACCTTTTCCGCTAAAGTCCAGAGTTGACAGCCTATTGTCTCATATGCACTGGGGTTCTGTTGATCTACTACCATTTCATGATTGTCCTTCAGTGAATTTTTCCTCCTTAACTTTTCACCACAGCTCGGGTGACTGCTGTAGCTGCTGCATGCTTCTCTTTGTGAGTCACAGTTTACAGGGGTTATTGGTAGATATTGCAGTGTGTACCGCACCCAGCCACTGTGTCTTTGCTACTACTGTTATTCAATATACAGTTAAGATGTTTTGGTTCTTCTTTTTATTGTTTATTTGGTTGGTTACTCTCTCACACATGATGAGTAACAAAACTTTTCACCAGCGCTAAACTGTGGATCGTGTATCAATGTGGAGGGAATGAGCAATTCATTTATTGCAAACCCAGTGCAGCTGCACCACAAGCATATCTGGAGGATATGACATACAGCATCAAAAAAACAAAAATAAATCAGCGCTCCATGGGTTAAATAAAAGTCAGGTAAATCCCTCAGTGGTAGTGGTAAAACATGACAAGTTTAATGATGAATGATCTTGACAAAAACTGAATGAAAGGACCAGTGTAGGGGTAATAAATACAAGGGAAGGTATGAAATAGATAAAATGGAAAGTGCCTAAGATTTCTTTGAAGATCCCCAGGGCAGTGAGGGGTTGATGGCATCCGTAGATGGAGCAATGAAGCATAGGGGTGCCAATAATCCTGCTGCATCGGGAGCTCCCAAAAACGGACAATGAACCAGCTCACAAGCGCTCTCTGGGCTGGCTGAATGGCGAGCTGGTGGAGGAGGAGAAGAAGCGGTGTAGTTCGGGAAGATGGCAAGCCACTTTCCACGAGCCTGCTGGCTGGGCTGGCTGCCGCAATGGTTGAAAAGGAGAAGCCATGGTCCGCGGGCATCTCGCAAGTCGCTCTCACTTACACAGACACTCTGGGGGCGTGTGGTGGACACAGGTGTGTGAGATGTGATTGGTGGAGCCACCCTATTCCAAATCCAGAAGCCGAGAGAAGCCAAGAGGAGAGAGCTGTTGCCGTGATGGGTGTCAGAAACCATGAATCAGACAGAAGTACAGTTAAATCACACTTGTTTAATAATAATTAAAGTAAATAGAACAAACAAGGTCAAAACATAGCCAAAGTTCGTTAACCGGAACGGATAATCAGACAAGCCAGAAAGTTGGGAAGCCAGGGATCAGCGTAGTGGAACAGCAAGCAGGATCTGGAATCAGTAGGAACGTCAGCCAAGCAAGGCACGCAGGAGAGAGTCTCTGTGATGTTGACCAGGCGAAGGCAGAGATCATCTGGGCTGGATGGCTTAAGCAAGCAGGACTGACGAGCAGGATATCATCAAGAAGTGAGTCACTGTGGAGAGATAGGAGCTGGCAATTAACCAACAGCTGAACGACCAGCTCAGAGAAGGAAGGGCTGAGCCCAGCCCTGACAGTACCCCCTCCTCAACGACCCCTCCCCTTCGGAGGACCACCAGGCTTGAGGGGAAAACGTCTATAGAAGTCACGGAGGAGGACAGGGGCATGTACGTCAGAGGATGAGACCCAAGAGCGTTCCTCCGGACCATGCCCTTTCCAATGCACCAGGTACTGTAAGCGCCCATGGAACCTACGGGAGTCAACAATGGACTGTACTTCATACTCCTCATGGTTCTCAACCTGTACAGGGTGAGGACGTGGCACTGAGGTGGTAAAGCAGTTGCAGACCAAAGGTTTTAATAAGGAGACATGGAATACATTTGAGATACGCATATTAGAAGGAAGGTCTAAAGCGTAAGCCACTGGGTTAATCCTGCAGAGAATACGGAAAGGCCCAATAAACCGAGGTGCCAACTTCAGAGACACAGAGTCTGAGGTTGCAAAATGACATCCAGACCCTGTCCCCAACCATGTAGGAAGGCGCAGGCAGGCGTCTGCGGTCAGCATGAAGTCTGTACCTATCATTGGCATATCGCAAAGCCTCCTGGACTTGTGCCCAAGTGGAACGAAAACCACGGAGATGCTCCTTTAATGCAGGAATGTTCTGCCAAACCAGTGAGTCAGGCAACATGGAAGGTTGGAAACCATAGTTCACCATAAACGGGGACAATCAGGAAGCAGAGTTCAAGGCACTATTGTGAGAAAACTCCGCCCAGGGTAAGAGGTCTGACCAGTTGTTATGATGGTCAGAAATATAGCAACGTAAGAACTGCTCCAAGGACTGATTGGCTTGTTCTGCGGCCCCATAAGACTGCGGGTGGGTAATATGCAGAGGAGAAAGCAAGCTGAATTCACAAAAGGCTCGTCAGAACCGGGACACAAACTGACTACACCTGTCCTGAGACGATCACCAAAAGATCTCCTGAGCAAAAATGGAAGCCAGTCCCTTAGATCTGGGCAACTTCTTAAGTGGAATACAATGAGACATTTTCGAGAACCGGTCAACCACCATAAGGATAACTGTGTTGCCCTTTGTCATGAAGATCCTGCCACTAACAGGCGCTCCAGGTTCCCTGTTTCACGATCGCGTGTGCCTTAAACTCTGATCTGAGACTGTTACCTGTGTTGAGACCCGGCTTACCTCTGACCATCCAGTTATCTGCCTGCATCTGACCTCGGCCTGTTTGTGATTACCTCTTGCCTGCACCTCTGTACCTCTTCTGCCCGCCTGATATCTGACCCGGTCTGTCTGACTATCCTTGTGTTGGTCCTATCTGTTCCTGGTTCCGATCCAGTCTGCTAAGCTGATCCAGTCTGCTAAGCTGATCCAGTCTGCTAAGCTGATCCAGCCTGCTAAGCTGATCCAGCCTGCTGAGCTGTCCCTGATCCAGTCTGCTAAGCTGATCCAGCCTGCTAAGCTGATCCTGATCCAGTTTGCTAAGCCGATCCAGTTCCTGCATCCCAGTTCCTGCAAGGAAGCTTCTGGATGTCTGATCCACTTCCTCACCTCTGTTGATCCTGCCAGGCAACCGTGCCACTCCTTACTCCTGTGCCTACTGTTACCTTACCAGGGGGCCGCAAGTGGGAGCTGTAAGGGAGGCCGTCCTCTGCAATTCGGGCTCATAACCATCAGGTACGTGACACCCTGGGAGTTGGGTAACTGCACAATGAAATCCATAGACACAGGGCCACTGATAGAAATCATGGGGCCCCGTACAGTCTACCAGACGGGGCCCCCTTCAGCCCCGCCCTTGGTCCCTCCTTCAGCCCCGCCCCTGGCCCCTCCCTAGAAACAAAGTGCAGATTTGTCTTCAAGTGAGTGCAGACAGTGCCACCTATGCCGCCAATGCCATAATGTGCTGCAGACAGTGCCACCCATGCCTCCAATAGTATAATGCACTTGGCAGCATGGGTGGCACTGTCTCTGCAGGTAGCACATGCGTTATGGCATTAGCGTCATGGATGGCACTGTCCGCAGCGCATTACGGCATTGGCGGCATGGGTGGCACTGTCTCTGCAGATGGCACATGCGTTTTGGGCCATAATGCATGTGCTACCTGCTGACAGTGCCGCCAATGCCATATTGTGCTGCAGACAGTGCAACCCATGCCGCCAATGGCATAATGCCATTGGCAGCATGGGTGGCACTGTCTCTGCAGGCAGCACATGCGTTATGGCATTAGCGTCATGGGTGGCACTGTCTGCAGCACATTACGGAATGGGTGGCACTGTCTCTGCAGGCAGCACATGCGTTATGGGCCATAACGCATGTGCTACCTGCAGACAGTGCCACCCATGCCGCCAATGCCATAATGTATAGATGCTGCTGGCTGCAGTAGTAGTAGATCTTGCAGCCCCTCCCCCCCAAGCAAGCACAGAAGCACACACCTGTGTAGTGTTGTTAGCTGGGCCCAAGGAGTTCTGATCCTGCTGCTGCCTGGACTTGTGTCTCCACAAACTATTCCAGTTAGATGGGAAAAATGGGATGCTGATGCTGATGCCTCTGCCTCTGCCGATGTCCTCTGCCGCCGCTGCTCGCCTGAGTCGCCTCTCACTGCTACTTCTCACGCGGAGAGAGAGGAATCGCTCCGCGGCGCCAGGGGGACAGCACTACAGAGGACGCGCTGGCCAAGACGTGAGCCAGCGTGAAGAGTGGGTGCATAAGAATGCCTCTTCCGCACCCAAAATACAAGAAATAGTCCCTCCCCTGCCATCACCAAATCATCCACAACGCTCTAAAAAAAAAAAAAAAAAACGTAAAATGTGCGTGGGTGGGAGTCACGTTAAGGGATGGCTGGATGATGTTTTTTTTTTTTACATGATTAAATTACTCTACTGATTAGGTTGCCCAGGCCCCCCTGCTGGCCGGGCCCCGTACAACAGGGCCAATTGTACTGGCCTATCAGCGGCCCTGCACAGACAGGTGGGTCCAAGGCCTCTCCATTGGTAATGGGTTGTAGGAGACCCACTGGAAGGTGTCGTGGAGTCTAACTCTGAGCACACATGGAACAAGCAGCTATGAAGGCAGCTACATCAGCACGCAGACTAAGCCACCAGAATTGTTGAGAAATGGCCCAAAAGAGTTGATTCTTCCCAGGGTGACCAGCAGCCTTGGGAGAATGGTAGGTCTGAAGCACGGCAGTATGGACACTCTCAGGGACAATGCAGCGGTCACAAGGTTTCTCAGGAGGAGCATGGACCTGAGCGGCAAGAATTTTGTCACCCAAAGGAGAAGTAAGACTGGTGCAAACCGTAGCCAGAATATGATCAAGAGGAATCACAGGAACCGGAAACCGACTCCATCTTGGAAGTGGAGGAAAATTGTTGCGGCAAAGCGTCAGCCCTTACATTCCTAGTACCGGGTAAGAATGAAACAATGTCATTGAAACTTGACAACAAAAGAGCCCATCGCGTTTAGCCTCAGACAAGAATGTGAGATTCTTATGATCAGTAAGAACGAGAAGCGGCACAGTGGTACCTTCAAGGAGATGTCTCCATTCTATCAGGGCTAAAATGATCGCTAACAGCGCTCTGTCTCCAATCTCGTAATTGCATTCTGCAGGTGACAATTTCTTGGAAAAGTAGCCACAAGGGTGCATAGCTCTCAGAGATAAGACATTGAGACAGAAGGGCGCTAACTCCAGTCTCAGAAGCATCAACCTCAAGGATAAAGGGTAACGTATAATCAGGATGTGCCAACACAGGAGCAGAAACAAAGGCAGCCTTGAGACTCTCAAAGGCTCTAATGGACTCTGAAGACCAACTCTGTGAGTTACCGTCCTTTCTGGTCATATCAGTCAGGGGCTTCACCAGAGATGAAAAGTTAAGAATAAACTTCCGATAATAATTGGCAAAGCCAAGAAAACGTTGCAGAGGACGTAACCCCACGGGTCAGGGCCACTGTAGGACTGCTGAAAGTTTCTCTGGGTCCATCGAAAAACCAGCAGTGGAAATGACATAACCCAGGAATTTAACCTGTTCACGATGGAACTCGCACTTCTCCAATTTAAAATAGAGATTGTCCTCTCTTTGTTTCTTTAGCACACGACAGACATCTGTGTGGTGGCTCTCTAGAGCAGTGTTTCTCAACTCCAGTACTCAAGGATTTGATCAGTTTAACTGCTTTAGTAATTCCCACAGCTGTTTCATCTGAGGGAAATCCTGAAAACATGACCTGTTGGGGCGCCTTGAGGACTGGAGTTGAGAAACACTGTTCTAGAGACTTGGAAAATATGAGAATATCATCAAGATAAACCACTACACATAACTGCAACAAATCTCGGTGGACATCGTTAATAAATTCCTGGAAAACTGCCGGAGCGTTACAAAGGCCAAATGGCTTTACGAGGTACTCATAATGGCGTGTTCTGGTATTAAACACAGTCTTAAATTCGTTCCTTAATCCTCACGAGATTGTATGCCCCTCTCAAATTAAGCTTTGTGAAAACCTTTGCTCCCTTGAGGCGGTCAAATAACTCCGTAATCAACGGAATCGGATTACGCATTCTTAATCGTAAAACTATTGAGACCCCTATAATCATTACAAGGTCTCAGTTCACCACTCTTCTTCTTCACAAAGAAGAAACCAGCACCATCAGGAGATGAGGATTTGCGGATGAAACCTTGAGAAAGTGCTTCTGCAACATACCCCTCCGTGGCTTTATCCTCTGAGACCGACAAAGGGTAAACCCGGCCAAACTACCGGCTTGACCTTTGTCAAAGACATCGCTAAAATCGCCGTACTCCTCCAGCGGGACCTTAGCGACTTTCTGAAAGCATGTCTTACTGCATTGTGGTGACCAGAAGAGAACCTCAGCACAAAGCCAATCGAAAGAGGGGTTGTGCCTCTGTAACCAAGAATAACCAATAACCAGCGGAAATTTAGGCGAGGAAATAACTTGGAAATGGATTATCTCATGGTGAAGAGCCCCTATGGCCATGGACAATGGCGCAGTCTCATTAGTCATATGGGTAGGCTGTAGAGGTCTTCCGTCAAGAGCCTCAATGGCAAGTGGAGTGGCATGCAGCTGCAGCGGAATCGAGTACTTCAATACAAAGGCAGCATCAATGAACAGGCCTGCAGCCCCAGAGTCAATTAGAGTCTGTATCTCGACAGACAACTCAGCGCAAGAAAGGGTAACCGGAACCTGTGACAGGACCTCAATGTTCGGGCGTTCCTTGGACGGGTAGGACAAGATGTCAAAAAGTGACCTGCCTGGCCACAATAAAGGCACAATCTCTCCCTCCTTCTAAGGGCTCTCTCATCCACAGAGAGACGCGTAAAGCCCAAGTGCATGGGTTCACCTTCACTGACCAACTCGGTACCAGGAGGCATGGGAGGTGAGGGAGGCAAGAGTGAGACTGCAAAGTTTGGAGCTAAAGGTACAGGAGGCTTCCGCAAGCACTCCTTAAAAGAAGGTCTCTCTCGGAGTCTGGAGTCAATAAGAATGGCAAACAAAATCAACCTCTCTAGCTCAGTGGGTATGTTTCGGGCTGCTATCTAATCTATGATGTTATCCAAGAGACCATGAGAAAAAGCAGCCACGAGGGCCTCATTGTTCCACGCAACCTCTGCTGCCAGAGTACGTAAGTCAATGGCGTAATCAGCAACAGTTTTCGTACCCTGTTTAATAGACATGAGGCTTTTGGCAGCAGAAGTGGAGCGTATGGGACTGTCAAACACAGAGCCACAAACTCTGGTTAAACCAGGACAACAGGTTTTTGTGTCTCCCATAGAGGGTTTGCCCAGGCCAAGGCTCTCTCAGAAAGCAAAGATATCACAAAACATACTTAGGAAAGTAGGAAATGCCTATGACAGTATCTCAAAGTACATCTAAACCTGGCTGAGAAACCCTCTGCATTGAATTGGATCAAATCCCTGGGGAAGCGGAGCAAAATCAGACATACCTCTTACAGAGGTAGTACTTAAGGTGGGTGCCTGCACAGAGACTGGAGCAGCAGCAGGGACGGCCTGCAACACAGTTTGTACCAGAGCAGCCACAGAGAGAGAGATTCCAGGTAAACCGTGCGACTCAAGAGCGTCTCTAATGCTATGGTAAACTGATCCATGTGGTGATCCTGGTCATCCACTCTGGAAAAAATAATACCAACAAGTGAATTAACTGCATGTTCTGAATTCATGGCCTTCTCCAACTGTCAGAAACCATGAATCGGACCGAGACAGAAGTACAGTTAAATCACACTTGTTTAATAAATGTAAATAGAACAAACGTGGTCAAAACATAGCCAAAGTTTGGTAACCGGAACGGATAGTCAGACAAGACAGAAAGTCAGGAAGTCAGGGATCAGCATAGTGGAACAGCAAGCAGGATCTGGAACCACTAGGAACGTCAGCCAAGCAAGTCTTTAACAGGATTCCTGTGGCCAATTATAGCTCAGGGGGGTTTAGTACATGCCCCACACTATATAAGGCCGCCAGCGCGGCGGCCTTGTGTAGTGTGTTGGCGTGCAGGGAGAGAGCAGGATAGGCAGGGACAGTGTCAGTGTCATCTTTACTTGTTAACCTAGCGCAGTTACAGTGGTGTAGTGTGCCTCCTGCACAGTATACACCTGAAGCTACCCCTTATTGCTGGTTTTGTTCTGTTGTGTAACACAGGCATCTGCAGCAGTTACAGTGGGTGTAGTGTGTTGGCGTGCAGGGAGAGAGCAGGATAGGCAGGGACAGTGTCAGTGTCATCTTTGCTTGTTAACCTAGCACAGTTACAGTGGGTGTAGTGTGCCTCCTGCACAGTATACACCTGAAGCTACCCCTTATTGCTGGTGTTGTTCTGTTAGTGTAACACAGGCATCTGCAGCACTTACAGTGGGTGTAGTGTGCCTCCTGCACAGTATACACCTGAAGCTACCCCTTATTGCTGGTGTTGTTCTGTTAGTGTAACACAGGCATCTGCAGCAGTTACAGTGGGTGTAGGTGCCTCCTGCACAGTATACACCTGAAGTTACCCCTTATTGCTGGTTTTCCCATCTCCCTGCAGGCCATTAGTATGTCTGGAAGGCCAACAAGGAGAGGCAGACAGTCACGAGCCAATAAAAGAGGGCAAGCAGGCTCTGTGTCTAGGGGCAACAGTGCTGGTCGTGGACGCGGTGCATCGTCATCAGCACGTGGCCATGGGACACGCTTGTCCTTATTTTCGGCAGCTGGACGTGTTGAGCCGCATCATGCCGAAGACTTGGTAGAGTGGATGACCAAGCCCTCCTCATCCTCCTCATCCTCTCTCACCCAGGCTCAGAGTACTGGCAAAGCAGCTGCCAACGAGTCCTCTTCCCTCATATCAATGTCATCAGTCACTCCTTCCCTAGACCCACCATGTCCTCCTGAGGAGTCCCCCGAACTGTTTGACCAAAGTGTTGGGTACATGCTCCAGGAGGATGCCCAGCATTTTGAAGGCTCTGATGATGATATCCAGCTAGAGGAAGGCAGTAGCATGAGCGCAGAGAGAGGGGATGCTCAAGAAGGACAGCAATCTTGCAGTCATGTTCCACCAGCTGCAGCATACTGCCAGGTTTGCTACAGTGATGAAGAGGGAGGGGATGAGGAGGTCACTGACTCCACGTGGGTGCCTGATAGGAGAGAGGAGGAGGAGGAGGAGGCACATCTCCAACGAGGCAGGATGCCCTCCAGGGGCCAGCTTAAGGGCAGCACACCAACTGAATCACACCGCAGATCTCCGCCTGGGCAGGGCGCTGCCTCTGTGCGTTATTCCAAAAGTTCTTTGGTGTGTGGGCCTTTTCTGAGACAAGTGCATCAGATCGCACCGCTG
The DNA here is from genome assembly GCA_029206835.1 of Rana muscosa. Classification (NCBI taxonomy): domain Eukaryota; kingdom Metazoa; phylum Chordata; class Amphibia; order Anura; family Ranidae; genus Rana; species Rana muscosa. Next base: position 728,608,538 of record CM055118.1, read on the forward strand.
CTATTTGCAACATATGTCTCAAGCGTATCTCGCGTGGCCAAAACATCAGCCGCTTGGGCACCACATGCTTGACCAGACATATGTTGACCTGCCATGCAGCTCGTTGGCAAGCGTACCTTAAAGACCCACACCAAAGAACAAAGCGGACCTCTCCTTGCTCCTCATCAGCTGGGATCTCCAACCCCACTATACCTTCAGACCTCTCTGAAACCTGCACTGAGAGGAATGAAGGTGTAGAATTAGGTGTGTCACAGCCAAGTACTTGCGGGCACTCTGCTAGCAGTACACCAACGTCCAACTGTAGCAGGCAAATTTCCCTGCCCCAGCTGCTGGACCGTCGAAAGAAGTTCACTCCCAGCCATCCACATGCCCAGCGGTTGAATGCTAGCTTGGCTAAATTGCTAGCACTTCAACTGCTGCCTTTTCAGTTGGTAGACTCGGCCCCCTTCCGTGAGTTTGTGCAATGTGCGGTTCCTCAGTGGCAGGTTCCCAAACGCCACTTTTTCTCACGGAAGGCGATTCCGGCTCTCTACCGGCATGTGGAATGCAATGTCCATGCCTCACTGGACAGGGCAGTCAGCGGTAAGGTGCATATTAGCGCTGACTCATGGTCCAGCAGGCATGGACAGGGACGTTACCTATCTTTCACGGCCCATTGGGTCACTCTTTTGGCAGCTGGGAAGGATGCAGGACAAGGTGCAGTAGTGTTGGAGGATGTTCCGCCACCACACCTCCAAAATGCTACTACTGGTTGTGACACACCTCTCTCCTCCACCCCCTCCTCTTCTTCTTCCTCCATGGCCTCTTCCTGTGCTTTGTCCTCGGAACCAGCGGTGCTCTGTAGGCATTCAAGGGGCTACGCAAGTACGCAGGCAAAAAGATGCCATGCCGTGCTTGCGCTGGTGTGTTTGGGGGACAGGAGCCACACTGGGGCAGAGGTTCTGTCAGCTCTGCAGAGGCAGGCCGAGAGGTGGTTGACGCCACGCCAGCTTAAGCCAGGAATGGTGGTTTGCGACAATGGCACCAACCTCCTCTCCGCCCTCCGACAGGGACAACTGACCTATGTGCCCTGTGTGGCTCACGTCCTTAACCTGGTGGTGCAGCGGTTCTTGGGCAGGTACCCGGACTTACAGGATGTCCTGAGGCAGGCCAGGAAAGTCTGTGTGCATTTCCGCCGATCATATAATGCCAGTGCTCGGCTGGCTGAGCTGCAAAAGGAGTTGAACCTGCCCAAGAACCGCCTTATATGTGACATGCCCACCAGGTGGAACTCAATGTTGGCCATGCTGCAGCCGCTGCACACGCAGCAGAGGGTCATCAATGAGTACCTGTGCGACTACGGCACCAGGACAGGGTCAGGGGAGCTTGTTTTTTTTTTTCACCATGCCAGTGGGGTATGATCAGGGATGCATGCACTGTCCTGGCACCATTTGAGTAGGCCAAGAGGATGGTGAGCAGTGACAGTGCATGCATCAGTGACACTGTACCTCTTGTCCACCTGTTGGAGCATACGCTGTGTGGAATAATGGACAGAACACTTGAGGCAGAACGGAGGCAGGAAGAGGAGGACTTCCTTGCCTCTCAAGGCCCTCTTTATCCAGACAGTGTTCCTTCTGTCCCACCCATCACACAGGAAAAGGACGAGGAGGAGGAGGAGGATTGTGTCAGCATGGAGGTGGAACCTGGCACTCAGCATCAGCAGCAGCAGTCTTTTAGGGATGATTTACAGTCCCAAGAAACCCGTGGACTTGTAAGTGGCTGGGAGGAGGTGGCTGCGGATCATGTCGTCCTTAGTGACCCAGAGGACTCCGGACCGTATGCCTCAGCTAACCTACGCTGCATGGCCTCCCTGATCCTGCAAAGCCTGCGGAAGGATCCTCGTATTCTTCGGATCAAGGAGAGGGACCATTACTGGCTGGCCACTCTCCTTGATCCACGGTACAAGGGTAAGGTTGCGGACCTTATCTTGCCGTCGCAGAGGAAGCAGAGGATGAGACATCTCCGGGAGGCCTTGCAGAAAGGTCTGTGCAACGCGTTCCCAGAGACTGAGAGGTTACAAACTCCTGGTCCTCGACAACGTGTTGCTGAGGCTTCGGTCAGTCACAGAAGGAGCGGTGGAGAAGGTGGCCGTCTGACCGATGCGTTCAGACAATTTTTTAGTCTGCAGCCCCAAGGTATGATCGGTTCCAGCAACCATCGCCAGTGTCTGATTTACATGGTCCAGGAATACCTAGGGGCAAGGTCAGACTTGGACACCTTTCCCACCGAAAATCCTCTGGCTTACTGGGTCTTGAGGATGGATCACTGGCCAGAGCTTGCACAGTATGCAATTGAGCTACTGGCCTGTCCTGCATCCAGCGTTCTTTCAGAACGCACATTCAGTGCTGCTGGAGGCTTTGTAACCGATCACAGGGTGCGCCTGTCCACCGACTCGGTTGATCGACTGACCTTCATAAAGATGAATCAGTCTTGGATCACCACCAGCTATCAAGCACCTGAAGCTGATGTAACCAAATATTTTTTTTTTAAATGTCACATCCCTTCAAGACTGCCTATGCTGATGCTGAGTGACTGTCCTGTTATGTTGACTGACTATCCTCTTCCTCCTCAATGTTCCTGCTGATAGCTTGGAAGAACATTTTTGGTTGTGGCTAAGGCACAATTTTTCAGCCCCTGATTAACAGGGGCGTGTAATTACAATTTTTGAAGCAATGCTTTGCAGCAAGGCTCATTCCTGCACTCCAACTGGAGTATCTGGGAGAGGTTGCAGTGTCGTGGCACCAGCACCAGTGCCTAAGGCCCAATTTTTCAGCCCCTGTTTAACAGGGGCATGTAATTAAAATTTTTGATGCAATGCTTTGCAGCAGGGCTCATTCCTGTGCTCCAACTAGAGTATCTGTGAGGGGTTGCAGTGTTGTGGCACCAGTGCCTAAGGCCCAATTTTTAAGCCCCTGTTTAACAGGTGCATGTAATTACAATTCTTGATATAATATTTCACAGCAGGGCCCGTTCCAGCGCCCACCGAGAGTAACTGTGAGGACTTACAGTGTTGAGGCACCAGCACCACCACCACCAAAGGCCCAATTTTTCTACCACTGTTCAACAATGGCATGTAATTACAATTCTTGATATAATAGTTCACAGCAGGGCGCTCCAGCGCCCACCAAGAGTCACTTTGAGGGCTTACTGTGTTAACTTGTGGCAACACCAACAACTTAGGGCCAAATTTCTGCAGAGCATATAGGGCAGGCCCCTACTTTCAAACATCCAACTTACAAACGTCTCCTACTTGCAAACGGAAGGAGACAACAGGAAGTGAGATGAAAAAAGACAGACGGCCAAAAAAATTATACAGGGGTGATAACCCTTCCCTATGTTTTCCAAAAAGCTTAAAAATAGATTTTTGGACTGGAGCTACACTTTAAAAATGTACCAGTTAAAAATTACAAACAGATTCTACTTAACACAACAAACCTACACAGTCCCTGTCTTGTTTGCACCGCCTGTATACTGCTGTTCTGAGTATATAGGGCCTGGGGGCCCCACGCCTTTCCATTTTTAAATTTGGGTACAGGGCTCCCCTTAATATCCGTACAAGACCCAAAGGGGCTGGTAATGGGCAGGGGGGGCTACCCATGCCATTTTTCTCAATGATTTTCATCCATATTGCCGAGACCAGACATTACATTAAAGCCGCAAGCAGTTTTAAATGGCTTTTTTTCCTTTAGAAATGTCATTTTGTGCAGGGACAGTTCTAAACACGGGAAACACGTGCCACTTCACAGGCATACTTTAGACACCCCCCAGGTACGATATTTAAAGGAATATTTCACTTTTTTTTCACTTTATGCATCATTAAAATCACTGCTCCCGAAAAAAATGCCGTTTTTAAAACTTCTTTTTGCATTGATACATGTCCCCTGGGGCAGGACCCGGGTCCCCAAACCCTTTTTAGGACAATAACATGCATATTAGCCGTTATAATTAGCACTTTAGATTTCGAACGTTCGCGTCCATTGTATTTAATAGGGTTCGAAAGTTTGCGCAAACTTTCGGTCCGTTCGCAGGTTCTTGTGCGAACCGAACCGGGGGGTGTTCGTCTCATCCCTAGCTGTAGGGCAGGATCAAGAGTTCAGCAAAAAAAAGGAGGCTGGAAACAGACTAACTGGAATATATAATCTGAGTGGAGTAGAGCTAACACATAAAGAAACAAATATATTACAGCTTGGCTTAAAGTGTGGTCTGAAACGACCAATTAACAAATTTGATGTGTATGTTGACATCCACAGATATATGAGAAAACTCAGCATTAAAAAATATTGTCTGAATAAGGTGTCTAATCCCGTTGGAGGGAGTACTATTTCATCGGTTGCTGTGGATAGTGGACTTAAAAATAAATCTCTATTTAATCCTCCCAATACAGCAATTCATCACCTTCAGGTCTTTAAGGGTTTGGTACTAAGAGATATGTAGAAGATAATACCTGAGAAAGGAGTTAATCAAAGGTTTATATATGAAGGCATAGAAATGCTTGAAACTGGAAATGACGTAATAGTCAGACCAGCCGATAAAGGGGGTGGGGTGGTGGTCCTATCCAAAGAATTTTATATTAACCAACTGACAGAAATGTTGTCAGATGCTGAAACATATAAGAAACTGGAAAGTGACCCCACACCTCAATATAATCGGGAATTGGAGTTTCTTGTCGAATATGGATATAAAAAACACGTATTAACCATGAAGGAAAAAGGGTACTTGGCACCAAGCAGCACACGGATCCCCACAATTTCTACCCTCCCTAAAATACATAAAGACTCCCAGAACCCCCCCCCCCCCCCCGCAAGACCAATTGATAACAGTATAGGGTCCATTACCTCAGGATGGCCAATATTTGTTCCAGTTTTTACAGAACAGTGTAAAAGTCACTAAAGCATACTTGAGAGATACAAAATACTTGTTACAGGCCCTCCAAGATGTGAAATTAGCCGGGGAGAACTGTTTTTGGTGACTTCAGACGTATCATCGTTGTACACTGTGATACAACATGATGACGCCTTATTGGCCCTCTAAGCCAGAGAGAAGATCTACCTCACCATCAAAAAGTTTTTTTAAGGGACGTTTTAGACTTCTGTCTTTCACATAAATATTTTTGGTTTAACAATTGTTTTTATACACAGAAAAAAGGCATTGCGATGAGCGCAAAATGTGCGCCCAGCATCGCCAATCTTTTTATGGGAGAATGGGAGGATAAATATGTATTTGCAAATAGAAGGGGAGAACTAATTTTACAGGCATTTTATTGATGATGTGATGTTTATATGGGAAGGATCCGAATCATCTTTGTGTGATTTTTTAACCTATCTTAATAAGAATACTAATAACATCAAATTCACTAGCCAATGGAGTCGGGAACAAATAGACTTCTTGGATGTGAGTATATACAGAAATAGAGACCAATTAGAAACAAAAGTCTACTTTAACCACTTGACCACAGGGCACTTAAACCCCCCCTAATAACCAGACCAATTTTCAGCTTTCGGTGCTTTCACATTTTGAATGACAATTACTCAGTCATACAACACTGTACCTATATGAATTTTTTGTCCTTTTTTTCACACAAATAGAGCTTTCTTTTGGTGGTATTTAATCACCGTTGGGTTTTTAATTTTTTGCGCTATAAGAGAACAAAGACTGAAAATTCTGTAAAAAAAATGATTTTTTTTCGTTTCTGTTATAAAATTTAGCAAATTACAATTTTTTCTTCATAAATTTTGGCCAAAATTTATACTGCTACATATCTTTGGTAAAAATAAGTACAAATTGGTGTATATTATTTGGTCTTTGTGAAAGTTATAGAGTCCACAAGCTATGGTGCCAATATCTGAAAATTGATCACACCTGAAGTACTGACGGCCTATCTCATTTCTTGAGACACTAACATGCCAGAAAAGTACAAATACCCCCCAAATGACCCCTTTTTGGAAAGAAGACATTCCAAGGTATTTAGAAAGAGGCATTGTGAGTTTTTTGAAGTTGTCATTTTTTTCCCACAATTCTTTGCAAAATCAAGATTTTTTTGTTCTCTTTTTTTTTTTTTTTAACAAAATTGTCATATTAGCAGGTTATTTCTCACACACAGCATATGCATACCCCAAATTACACCCCAAAACACATTCTGCTATTACTCCCGAGTATGGCGATACCACATGTGTGAGACTCTTACACAGCGTGGCCACATACAGAGGCCCAACATGCAGGGAGCACCTTCAGGCGTTATGGAGCACCCAGGCCAATTCTGACATTTCTCTCCTACATGTAAAAATCATCATTTGTTTGCTAGAAAATTACATAGAACCCCAAAACATTATATATGTTTTTTTAGCAAAGACCTTAGAGAATATAATGGTGGTCATTGCAACTTTTTATCTCGCACGATATTTGCGCAGCAATTTTTTTAACGCGTTTTTTACGGAAAAAAAATGTTTTGTGCTAAAAAAAAAAAAAAAAACAGTAAAGTTAGCCCAATGTTTTTACATAATGTGAAATATGAAGTTACGCCAAGTAAATAGATACCTAACATGTCACCCTTCAAAATTGCACACGCTCGTGGAATGGCGCCAAACTTCGCTACTTAAAAATCCCCATAGGCGACGTTTTAAATATTTTTAGTGGTTACATGTTTTGAGTTACAGAGGAGGTCTAGGGCCAGAATTATTGCCCTCGCTCTAACGTTCGCGGCGATACCTCACATGTGTGGTTTGAACACCGTTTTCATATGTGGGCGGGACTTACGTATGCGTTCGCTTCTGTATGCGAGCTCACGGGGACAGGGGCGCTTAAAAAAAAAATATTTTTTTTTTATTGTTCATTTTACTTTATTTATTTTAGTTTGACATGTTTTTCCGCCCCAAATTTTTTTTTGGATCACTTTTATACCTATTACAAGGAACATAAACATCCCTTGTAATAGGAATATGGCATGACAGGTCCTCTTTACAGTGAGATATGGGGTGAATAGGACCCCACATCTCACCTCTAGGCTGGGAAGCCTGAAAAAAACAAAACAAAACAAAAAAAAAAACAATCCTGGCTTCGATCATAGCGGTGAGTCGGTAGAAGCACCGGAGGGTGGCGGGGAGGGACATCCCCTCTCGCCTCCCGTAAGAATGATCAAGTGGTGGAACAGCCGCTATGATTGTTGTTATGGTGTTGGGAATCGCGGGCTGAAAAAGCTAATATCTGAATGATGCCTGTAGCTGCACCCATCATTCAGATATCCCCGCACAAAGTCAAGGACGTCATATGACGGCCGGCGGGCGGGAAGTGGTTATTGCAAAGTATTGCAGGGCATTGCGGAGTATTGCTGGGCATTGCGGAGTATTGCCGGGCATTGCGGAGTATTGCTGGGCATTGCGGAGTATTTCTGGGCATTGCAGAGTATTGCAGGGCATTGCGGAGTATGGCAGGGTATTGCACGGGGTATTGCACAGGGGGTATTGCGCAGGGTGTATTGTGCAGGGTATTGCAGAGTATTGTGCAGGGTATTGCGCAGAGTATTGTGCAGGGTATTGCGCAGAGTATTGCGCAGGGTATTGCAGAGTATTGCGCAGGGAATTGCAGAGTATTGCGCAGGGTATTGCAGAGTATTGCGCAGGGTATTGCAGAGTATTGCGCAGGGTATTGCAAAGGGTATTGCAGAGTATTGCGAATCGTATTGCAGAGTATTGCGCAGAGTATTGCACAGGGTATTGCAGAGTATTGCACCAGGGTATTGCGCAGGGTATTGCAGAGTATTGCGCGGGGTATTGCAGAGTATTGCGCGGGGTATTGCAGAGTATTGCGCGGGGTATTGCAGAGTATTGCAGAGTATTGCGCAGGGTATTGCAGAGTATTTTGCAGAGTATTGCACAGGGTATTGCAGAGTATTGCACCAGGGTATTGCGCAGGGTATTGCAGAGTATTGCACCAGGGTATTGCAGAGTATTGCACCAGGGTATTGCAGAGTATTGCACCAGGGTATTGCAGAGTATTGCACCAGGGTATTGCAGAGTATTGCACCAGGGTATTGCAGAGTATTGCAGCAGAGTATTGCGCAGGGTAATTTGCAGAGTATTGCGCAGGGATGGCTGAGCAGGGATGGATGGATTGCTGGATCTGTGACTGCAATTGTCACAGATCCAGCCCACATCTGACATGGGGGAGGGAGCGGACATGATCCACTCCCTCCCCTCTCCTCTCACACTGTACCGATCGGTACAGAGAGGGGAGAGAGGAACCGGCGTCATCACATGACGCCGGTCTGTTTACAAGTGATTGCTCCGTCATTTGACGGAGCAATCACGTGGTAAACGGCCGCTATCAGCGGCGATTTACCGCGATTCGTGATGCGCCGGGTCCCCTGGACCCGGCGGTCACGGAGATTCCCGTGTGCGCGCCCCAGGGGGCGCGCGGGAGCGCGATTCTGGGAGGACGTTATATAACGTCCTCCCAGAGTTAAGCAACCACCTTGTCGACGTTATTTGGCGGCAGGTGGTTGCTAAGTGGTTAAGCCAACTGACCGGAAGAGTTTTTTACCTGTACAGAGTGGCCATCATCCGGCATGGCTTAAAAATATTCCCAAGGGACAACCGATGCGTGTAAAAAGAAATTGCTCTACAGTTGAGAGTTATGAATCTCAGTCAGAAATATTGAAAGAACGGTTCAGAGAAAAGAGATATAATTCCCAGCAGCTGGACAGAATCTCTGAAGAGTTAAAAGTAATTCCACGGGAAGAGGTTCTGAGAGATGTGGTAAGAACTGGATCCACTGGAAATCACGAATGGGGCTTCATTTCATCTTTTCATGCCCAATATAAAGAGGTGGAAACTATCCTTAAAAATCATTGGCATGTATTATGCCTTGATAAAACTTTGAAACCAGTACTCCCGGTAGTTCCTAAATTTATATACCGCAAGGCAACGAATGTAGGAGATAAAGTGGGTTCTGGACCCACCAACTAGAATATTAAAAATTTGCCATTAAGTAATTTATAACTTTGAAACCAGTACTCCTGGTAGTTCCTAAATTTATATACCGCAAGGCACCGAATGTAGGAGATAAAGTGGTGAAGAAGGTTCTGGACCCACCAACTAGAATATTATCCTTTTGGAATAAGAATGGCTTCTACGCCTGTCAAAGGTGTAAAGCCTGTAGAGAGGTAGCAGAACCAGTGAGAGGTATTGACAGCTTTATATCCACTGTGAATAAAAAGGAATTTGCCATTAAGGAATTTATAACATGCAACATTACACATGTGGTATATGTCTTACTATGCCCATGTGGGCTGATGTATGTAGGCCGAACAAAGAGGTTTGAAAGTGAGAACAGGGGAACATATTAAAAATATTAAATTGGGTTTTAAGGACCACAATGTCTCACTTCACTTTAAACTACATCATGGCCAGGATCCCACTGGGTTGAAATTTTGGGGTGTGTTGAAGCTACAACAAAGTATTACTCTACATTACTTTTTTCGAAGATACAGATCAATTTATAATTAATATGTTAAATATTTATTTCAACTACAGTCTTGAATATATTAGTACAAGGATTTATTTACTTTCTATCTCATTTAAGTCCTTATAACTTTCATTAGGATATATTCTGTAGACCCTATTATTTGTTATTTTTCTATATTTGTAATAATTGGACAAATATCAACAACATGTATTACATATGATCTGTATGTGACTATATATGTCCAATAAAATACTTTGACAAGAAATTTTGGGGTGTGGATCATATTAAGCCTGCATGGAGAGGAAGCAATATGGTTAGGGAGCTATCAAAGCGTGAAACTCTCTGGATCTATTTATTAGATACACTTACCCTTAAGGGGTTAAATGTTGAGCTTGACATAAATTGCTTCATAAGTGACTTTTGACATAAGGAATATTTGGATGTCTTATCTTATCTAGGTGTTTATACCACTATTTATGATAATGTACATTATAGAATCATCCAATTTTTATAGTTGTAGTTATGGAGTGGAGAGGACGTTTGATATTTTAATATTTTAATAACGATACCGGCTTTATAGATCAGTGATTTTTATCTTTAAGTGACCTCTTTCATAAATTTTATCATGTTTTTAGGTAGACCATATTTACTATTCTTTGAATATGTGTTCTTTATAACATTAAAGCCCTGTACACACAATCGTTTTTACCGATGAAAACAGTCCGATGGACTTTTTTTATTGGACAAACCGATCGTGTATGGGACCCGTCAGTCTTTTTTCCATCGGTTTTAAAAAATAGAACATGTTTTAAATTTTTCCGATGGATCAAAAACCGATAGCAAATTCTGATCGTCTATGGGCAAATCCATCGAATAAAAAACCCACGCATGCTCAGAATCAAGTCGACGCATGCTCAGAAGCATTAAACTTAATTTTTCTCGGCTCATCGGAGTGTTTTACGTCACCGCGTTTGGAACGGTCGGTTTTTTGACTGATGGTGCGTAGGCAAGACTGATGGAAGTCAGCTTCATTGGATTTCCGATGGAAAAAAACATTGGATTAGAATCCATAGGATATCCGATCGTGTGTACGAGGCTTAAGGGTCAATCAATTATAGTAATGTGACCATTCAATTAACTAATTATTAACCTAGTGCCCATAAATTGTAAGATCGATACAGGAATATATTGGACTTTTGAAAATGTTATTATTATGGGTGAGAATTATGGAGACCTGATACTGTCCCTTTAACAGTAATTTGAGTATATACAATGTATAATTGAAGCAGCTGAGATATGGAACAGCGTGTCCCCAGTGAAACTACGGCCTATTGTCTTCCGGATGTGCTGGAGGCATTGGCACGTACATGAGGGGTTAACGAGCTGCCCATGTAGAACTGCTATATAACCTACGATGTCGGGCTGTGAGGTCACACCCTCAGAGGAAGACGTAAGGAGGAAACATCAGGGTGTGACCTTGCGGCAGTAGGAAGTGATGCTGTGCGTTCCATATGCGTTCCATAGTAGGGAAGTAGTGTGATGCTGGTAGCGGTGGACGGGATCAGCACACACACACTGCCTATTGGTGCTAAGGACGGCGCGTTTTTTGAAAAGTGCATGCTGAATAATCTTTTATGAATTTTATTAAATTTATGGATGTTACCAAGGACTTTTGAATAAGAAGGTAAAACTGGATATTGGGAGATTGTTCTTGGGATCAAGTACATCCAGGATATGGAGGACGATCGGATGAATCAGTTTGTCAGTGCCTGATAAACTCAACCTTCTGGTGAGTACAAACCCGAAAGGTGGGTTTAACCCTGTGGGTTTATATGGACTCTGACACATCTTCTATCCTCCATATATTCCTCTTGTGAACTATTATAAGAAAGATTGGTCACGTTAGAGGAGTGACAATTAGCGCTGCTTTAGTAATTTACAAGACCTTTTTAAAGGACTTGTTGTTGTTTACTATTTTGGTTTTATGAAATAAGTGTATATTGATTGGTTTGCGCAAAAGTTATAGCGTCTACAAAATAGGGGATAGATTTATGGCATTTTTATTATTATTATTTTTTTTTACTAGTAATGGCGGTGATTAGCGATTTTTTTCGGGATTGCGATATTGCGGCAGACACATCGGACGCTTTTGACACATTTTTGGGACCAGTGACTATTATACAGCGATCATTGCTATAAAAATGCACTGATTACTGTATAAATGTCACTGGCAGGGAAGGGGTTAACACTAGGGGGCGATCAAGGGGTTAATTGTGTTCCCTAGTGTGTATTATAACTATGGGGGGTGGGACTGACTAGAAGGAGAGAGAGAGAGAGAGAGATCGGTGAAGCTGCGCATGGGACGTACTTGGACCTTCCAACATGACAATGAACCAAAACACAAGGCCTAGTCGACCGGTCATTGACTACAGCAGAATAAAGTGAAGGTTCTGGAGTGGCCATCTCAGTCTCCTGACCTCAATATCATTGAGCCACTCTGGGGAGATCCCAAACATGCAGTTCATGCAAGACAGCCCAAGAATTTACAGGAACTGGAGGCTTTTTGCCAAGAGGAATGGGCAGCTTTACCATCTGAGAAGATAAAGAACCTCATCCACAAATACCAAAAAAGACTTCAAGCTGTCATTAACGTTAAAGGGGCAATACACAGTATTTAGAACTAGGGTATGTATACTTTTGATCAGGATAATTTGGGTAGTTTCTGTTGCCATTATGATTTTAAAAAGAGTAAACACAGTTGATTGATAATAAATGGCTTCAGCCAAACACTAACCACGAGTGAAAGAAAAGTTTTTGTGTTATCATTCATAGTCTCTGAAAAATGTCAAAGAAATCATGAATTCTGCCAGGGTATGTAAACATATGAGCACAACTGTATATGCCAGTGGGTTTATTTTTCTGCCAGGGGTTGATGGAGGCCACTTGAAGGGATCTCCTGATTTATTTTGTCTCCTATTACCTCATATATCTGGGAGAATGTTGTTTAAACTGAAAATACTCTTCTATAAAATGATGTCCCCTCACTAAACGTGGTAGGGTTTGGCAGGAGCTCCATCATGCCAACCCCCAGATTGTTTTATTTCAGGCTACACACTTCACAGCACCTCCACACCCTGACTACCCAAATCTATGTTTGATCAGTGGTTTTTCTGTCCTTCACCGATCCCAAAAGCCAGGGGTGGTGCTATTGCTTTATGTAAGACATGTCATTTCGTACTGTCACAGCTCCTGGATCCTGAGGGCAGGAACATTTTTCTTCAAGGTTCTCTTTATTTTCAAATTATAACTATTGCAAACATTTATACACCAAATGCTCACACTATCACCTTCCTATCTACTACTTTGCAAACATTGTCTACATTTAAAGAAGGTCTGTTGGTTCTGGGAGGTGATTCTAACTTGCCACTAAACCCCCACCTGGTCACCTCCTCAGGGAAGTCTGCTTTTTCGTTTAAAGCTATGAAACACTTTGTCAAACTGTTGCAGGGTCTGCATCTGGTGGACTGTTGGAGTGTATAACATGCCTGTGAGAAATATTTTAGTTACTACTCAGGAGTAGAGTTGAGCGGACACCTGGATGTTCGGGTTCGACGGGTTCGGCCGAACTTCGAAAAAAAGTTCGGGTTCGGGACCGAACTTTAACCCGAACCCGAACCCCATTGAAGTCAATGGGGACCCGGACTTCTAAGGACTAAAAAGGCTATAAAAAAGTAATGGAAAGGGCTAGAGGGCTGCAAATGGCAGCAAAATGTTGTTAATAGCATGGCAAGTGCTCTACAAACAAATGTGGATAGGGAAATAACTTAAAATAACATAAAAAAAATTAAAAAATATGCTGGAGGCCCCCTTTTCAGCAGAAGAGGTACGGGAAGTCATTAAGAACCTCAGAAACTCAACGGCACGATGCCACACATATGGTGGGAATGCCCCAGAATACGCCCTTTCTGGAATAAATTATTCAATTTAATGGATAAGCTAGTGGGAAAATAAAATACTTTGAAATAAAAATGTAGCGGGGTGCTAAATTTAAGGGAAGTGTTTGAGTGGTAAATAGGCTCAAACACCCTAATTCTGTAGGATTCATGGACCATTTTGTCCTCGGGGGACAGTATTGGTGTGCAGTTCCCTGCGGCCCACAGGTGGCGCTGCCATGGTAGGCTAGGGTTGAACCGCCGATACAGTGCTGTGCCTTTTGTGTCCCCTCTTGGCAGTAGTACAGCGGGGCGGGGAACCTGCTGTGCATGCCGGGAGAGCATATAAAAGGGGCAGACCTTTGGCCTGGGGGCTGATGTTCAGTGGGGTCCACGCCCAGGTGCCTTCGGCCTGGGTGCATGTGTTCCTGTTCCATCTCGGGTACCTTTAGCCCAGGGTGAGGTACTATCCTGGAGTTCCTGCTGCCCTGAGTATGAAGGCCTAGGTGCGGGAGTAAAGCCTGGAGTCCAGAGCCTTCGTCTGGAGTCCGCTAAGGGTCGAGGAGTCTTAGGGTGCCGCCTCGTGTAGGGGACCATGTTCCAGGGAAGGGAGGATCATTCTGATGGACTGATGCGGGAGTCACGGGGAAGGAAGGGTCTGTTGACTCCCTGGAGAGATGTCTTCCCCTTGATATGGGCTAGGTTCGTAGAAGGAGAAGCTCAAGGTCATCTTGACTGTATCAGAGGCCTTATTCACCCGGCCCGTGGCAGGGGCCTTATACACCCTGGTCTGTGGCAGAGACCAAAGTTCTCCAGGTCCGTGGCAGGGGCCTTGTACACCCGGTCTGTGGCAGAGACCAACCTCAAGGTCTGTGGCAGAGACCGTGCACCTAAAACTGTTTGAGAAACCTAAGCAGTGAAGTGAATGTGCTACGTTTGTGCCTGGACCTCCTCCACACCTTAAGCTGTCCTGTTTCTTTGCTCTAACCTTTTCTATCCGAGTAGAGTTTATTTTGCCATGAGAGAATAAGAGTTGTAATTTCAGCTGGTGTGGACATTGACTTTACTGGGAATTAAAGGACTTGCCTCTACCTACAGTAGAGGTGAGAATCATCCTCTGGAGGAGTTTTGAATCCGGCTGTGGACACGGCCCGTCAAGTACACCGCTCAACCTCTTTATATAGGAGGGTACGGGCTGGTAGTGCGGTGTGCCTTTCTCCCTCCTGTGAGGAGCCAACAACATAAAGGCAGGTAAGGGGGAAAGGATCTGTGCGCTACAAAAAAATAAAATAAAAATTATAATCTTGACCTAGGAGGACGAGGTCCATATGGAGTAGGAGGTTGAGGTGGCGGTGGATGTGGCTGTGTAGGTGGAAGCGGCGGTGGAGGAGGACGAGGTAGCCAACACTGGTTCAAAAATATAACAATGGCTGGGTAAGGCCGGTGATGTGTCGAATTCTGTCCCCCGTCAAATAGTGTCCACCCTGTACTGCGCTTGCTCAGTGTGTAGGACAAGGGGATTTCGAAAATCTCCCAAGACGAACGGCGCCTGCGTGGTGAGTTCAGGTGAAGGCCACACCATCCGTGGTTCAAGCCGAGCCAAGTGAGGCCGTGCCCGAAGCGTGGCGATCGAACCGAGCCCGTGAGGGGCCCTGTTACTATGTGCTACCGTATGTCCACTTGGATGGTGGGGCTTGAACCTGCACTCACGGCGCAGGCGCCGTTCATCTTCAGAGATTTTGTGAATCTCCTTGTCCTCTGTGTTGTAATATGTTGGCTGATTTATTAGATATGTGTTACCAGATCACTACACTCTGTACTGCGAAAGCGCTGCGCCTTCGCAGTATGGGCCGGACACAATCCGATGGCCGGACAGTTTTTGTCACAACACCGATATACATGTCTATTCTGCACAAGGTACGGACAAGTCCTGTGGGATCCATGCCTGGTTCATTTTAATGAATGTGAGCTTGTCCACATTGGCTCTGGACAGGCGGCTGCGCTTGTCTGTGATAACGCCCCCTGCCGTGCTAAATACACGTTCAGATAATACACTGGCTGCAGGGCAGGCCAGCACCTCCAAGGCATAAAGGGCAAGCTCAGGCCATGTGCCCAATTTGGAGACCCAGAAGTTAAAGGGGGCAGACCCGTCATCCAGTACGTGTAGGCCTGTGGACACATACTGCTCAACCATGTTGGTGAAATGCTGCCTCCTGCTAAGACGTTCCATCTCAGCTGGTGGTGCTGGTTGTTGTGGCGTGCTGACAAAGCTTTTCCACATTTCAGCCATGCTAACCCTGCCTTCTGAGGTGCTGCCGGTGCCCCGGCTGCGTTGGCGACCTCTTCCTCCTCCTCTGCCTTCGCCTTGTGCATCCACCGTACGCCCGCTGTCAGGTGGGAATGCCACCAGCAGCGCGTCTACCAGCGTGCGCTTGTACTCGCGCATCTTACGATCCCGCTCCAGTGAGGGAATTAAGGACGGTACGTTGTCCTTGTAACGGGGATCCAGCAGGGTGGCCACCCAGTAATCAGCACTAGTTAAAATGTGGGCAACTCGGCGGTCATTGCGGAAACACTGCAGCATGTAATCGCTCATGTGTGCCAGGCTGCCCAGAGGCAAAGAAAAGCTGTCCTCTGTGGGAGGTGTATCGTCTGTGTCCTCTGTATCCCCCCAGCCACGCACCAGTGATGGCCACGAGCTGGTCTGGGTGCCACCCTGCTGTGAAAATGGCTCCTCCTCCTCCATCTCCTCCTCCACCTCGTCATCCTCCAGAACTGTGCCCTTTCTGCCGGACAATTGTGTACCTGGCGTTTGTTGGTGCAGGAACCCACCCTCGTAGCCCCTTGTGAAAGACTGCCCTGAAAGCCTTTGAAATGATCCCGCTTCCTCCTCCTCCTCCTCATCCTCCTGTGCCACATCCTCTTCCATCATCGCCCGAAGCGTTTTTTCAAGGAGGCATAGAACTGGGATAGTAACGCTGAGAACGGCGTCATTGGCACTGGACATGTTGGTGGAGTACTCGAAGCAGCGCAACAAGGCACACAGGTCTCGCATGGAGGCCCAGTTATTGGTGGTGAAGTGGTGCTGTTCCGCAGAGCGACTCACGTGTGATTGCTGCAGCTGAAACTCCACTATCGCCTGCTGCTGCTCGCACAGTCTGGCCAGCATGTGCAAGGTGGAGTTCCACCGTGTAGGTACGTCACATATGAGGCGGTGAGCGGGAAGGCCGAAGTTATGCTGCAGCGCTGACAGGCGAGCAGCAGCAGGGTGAGAACGCCGAAAGTGCGCACACACAGCCCGCACTTTTTGCAGCAGCTCTGGCATATTGGGGTAATTTTTAAGGAACCTCTGGACCACCAAGTTCAGCACATGCGCCAGGCAAGGGATGTGCGTCAAACTGGCTAGGCCCAGAGCTGCTACGAGATTTCGCCCATTATCGCACACCACCAGGCCGGGCTTGAGGCTCACTGACAGCAACCACTCATTTTTCTGTTGTTCCATGTCCCTCCACAACTCCTGCGCAGTGTGGGGTTTTTCCCCCAAACAGGAAAGTTTTAAAACTGCCTGCTGTCGTTTACCCCTGGCTGTGCTGAAGTTGGTGGTGAAGGTGTTACGCTGACCGGATGAGGAGGCGGTAGAGGATGAGGAAGCGGAGTAGGAGGAGTTAGCAACAGGAGGCAAACTGAAGCGCCCTGCAATCCTCGGTGGTGGAAGGACATGCGCCAAACTGCTATCTGCCTCAGGCCCAGCCGCCACTGCATTTACCCAGTGTGCTGTTAGGGAGATATAACGTCCCTGACCGTGCTTACTGGTCCACGCATCCGTAGTTAGGTGGACCTTGCCACAGATGGCGTTGCGCAGTGCACACCTGATTTTGTCCCCCACTTGGTTGTGCAGGGAAGGGATGGCTCGCCTGGAAAAGTAGTGGCGGCTGGGCACGACGTACTGTGGGACGGTCAATGCCATCAGGCTTTTAAAACTCTGCGTCTCCACCAGACGGAATGACAGCATTTCAAAGGCCAGGAGTTTTGAAATGCTGGCATTCAGGGCCAGGGATCGCGGGTGGCTAGGGGGGTACTTCCTCTTCCGCTCCAATGTTTGGGAGATAGAGAGCTGAACGCTTCCATGGGACATTGTGGAGATGGTTGGTGACCCAGGTGGTAGTGTTGCTGGCAGATCCTCTATTTGCGGGGTGGCAGGTGCCACTGTCACTACAGAGGTGGATGAAGAGGCCGAGACTGCAGCAGAAGAGGAAGCAGGAGGAGCCAGAGACCTTTCTTGGTTTTTGAGGTGTCTACTCCACTGCAGCTCGTGCTTTGCACTTAGATGCCTGGTCATGCAGGTTGTGCTCAGGTTGAGAACGTTTATGCCTCGCTTCAGGCTCTGATTGCACAGCGTGCAAACCACTCGTGTCTTGTCATCAGCACATTGTGTGAAGAACTGCCACGCTAGGGAACTCCTTGGACCTGGCTTTGGTGTGCTCGGTCCCTTGCTGCGTTGGGCAGTAGCAGACATACTGTCTAGGGGACGGACGCTCCGCTTTTGCACCCTGCTCCCTCTTCTGCTGTGCTGGTGGCTCTGTGCGACCACCGCCTCTTCCTCCAAACTACACTGGTCACCTGCATAACGTTGATTCCATGTGGGGTCGAGGACCTCATCGTCCTCCACATCATCTTCCACCCAGTCTTCACCCCTGCCCTCCTTGTCTGTCTGCACAATTGCGAAAGCAGCAGCAGATGGCACCTGTGTTTCGTCATCATCCGAGACGTACTGCGATGGTCCTCCCATGTACTCATCATGAAACATAAGTGGTTGGGCATCGGTGCACTCAATCTCTTCCACTTCTGGGGCAGGGCTAGGTGGATGGCCCTGGGAAACCCTGCTAACAGAGTCATCGAAAAGCAGAAGAGACTGCTGCATGATTTGGGGCTCAGACTGCTTGGCTGATTTGCAAGGGGGTGAGGTGAAAGACTGATGGACATGGGTTTCAGGTGCCAACTCTGATCTTTCATCAGAAGAGTGGGTGGGAGACAATGTGAAGGAACCCGAGGCACTGTCAGCAACCCAATCTACTATCGCCTGTACTTGTCCTGGCCTAAACATTCGTACAGCCTCATTAGGCGTGACAAAATACCGCCGCAGGCTCGGTCGCCTACTCGCACCTGAAGAAAGTGTTTCACTTGTGCATGTATCTGGCACAGATCCACCACGTCCTCTCCCTGCAACAGGAGCTCCACCAGCAGCACCACGACCGGGGCCACCACGTCCCTTTGACCTTCTCCTCATATTTTCCAAATTTAGGATCTTGCTCTAAATGGGTGTTTTTGGAAGAGCAGAACACACCCAACAACTGCAGAAAATGCTATTCAAAAAAAATGTTGTTTTTTTAGTATAGCACAGTAGGAGAAAACTATATAGAAATTGTTTATTTCACACACCTCCACATATGTATAACACACTGCAAACAATTTTTTGTGGCCCTGAATGGCTCTTTTTGCAAGCGTACATTAAAGTGCAAATTTTTTTTATTTTATTTTTTTTGCCCTATGGGTCTTTTGGAAAAGAGCACAATAAAGTGCCTTTTTTTTCCCCCTAAATGGATCTTTTTCAAAGAGCAGAATACACCCACAGTATGGAAACGGTGTATCTCTCAACGTAATATATGCAGTGCTGGTGCACTGAGCTTGCAGATAAAAGTTAGATTTTCTCTGACACTGGGCTCATGGCAGTGTAAAAAGACTATGCACTGCAACACAAACAGGTAAACCTATGCAGATCGCTGATTTTAATCTCTGAATCTGGTCTCCTATATAATATATCTCTCTCCCTGAAAGCACCAACAGGAACCTGGCCCTACACTACACTATCTCTTTATCTTTTCCCTCAGATTGCAGAATCAGGACTACTTCATGTATTTTACAATCTCTCCCTATTAGCAACAGCAGCAGCCAAGATCCTCTCCCTATCTATTCTGAAGCAGAGTGACGTGTGTGCTGTGTGCCTCTAGCTTATATAGAAGCTGGGTCACATGTTGCACTGACCAATCACAGCCATGCCATTAGTAGGCATGGCTATGATGGCTTCTAAGGGCACACCAGCTAATCAAAAGGTGATTGGCTGGCCCCTGAAGCATTTCTAACTGCGTAATTAGATTGCCGAACCCGAACCCGGACTTTTGCGCAAAGTCCGGGTTCGGGAAAAAGCTAAAGTTCGGGTTTGCTCAACACTACTCAGGAGTTCATAACTCCTATTCTCTGTTGGATCTCTTATACGTGGATAAATATTATCTGCATTGCCTTTGTGATGCTGACATTGACTCAATTACCATTTCTGATCACGCTCCTGTGTCTCTCTGTCATAACCGAGTGCGACCAGAATGTGTGGACTGCAGCAGGGAAGACCAAAATGCATATTAAGTAAAAATATATGGATTTATTAAAAGGATAATTCATAAACAATAAAGAAACCAGCAAACAACCACGGTGACACACAAAACAACTCCCTAAACCAAACATGAATACAGGATTGAGATTTTATCATAAACGTAATCAAGCCAGGGTCATACACGAGAGATCAGTCCGACTGAACAGGGACCAGGAGGGGACAAGGAGAGGACAACAGGAGGAAGGGATGAGTCTGCAAGACAGGGGTCCAGGGATGGATGCAGGGTTCAGAAACACAGGACACCAGGTACAGGATAATAAGTCACAAGGATGAGAGTAATCCAATGGTATTAAACTGTTGGTTACTCAGCAAGCAATAAGACAACTTAACTCCGGCTGCACAACACACTGTTTCTCTGGGGTGCAGTATAACACTCCGGCAACGGTGGGCCCTGGCCAAAGGATACTGGGCCTAAAAGATAGTCAAAGTATACTGAGCAAGTGCTCTCTCACCCGACCGGACCAGTCCGTACAACCGACTTCAGTAACTGATGTTCCGGAATACAGTCTCACGATACCCGTAGTCTCCGATCCTCTCCACCAACCGCGGGATATAGATAGATGAGACGACTCTGGGTTCTCCAGTGACGATTGGCAAGCTCTCCGGATCCTCTAGTCCCAGGCTCTCCGGCCTAGTCCAAAACAACAGGCCCCAACGTAGGCTCCACTTGCTAGGAGGGCGGTGTCCGAAGAGACCTGCGTGTCGCTCCTCCCTCCTTAAATAGTCCTTCCCCAGCAGACTTTGCTCTGGGCAATGCACTGTGGGTGCCCCACTGCACACTGGGTATGGTAGTCTTTGTGTTCATTTAAAGCGATACCTCACTACAACTATTAGGGCTCTTAATACACTGCATTGGTTACGTCATCACCCTTCCCAAATCCCAGCATTGATCCTGTCCACCGATGCAGAGAAGGTCTTTGACAAGGTGGACTGGTTATACCTAGAGGAGACCCTGTCAGGCCTGGGTTTGGAGTAGAAAATGTTGGGGTGGATAATGGCTCTCTACCATGCTACTGATGCTAGAGTGAAGGTAAACTGAACCTTGTCCCCTCCATTTAGTATTCGCAATGATACTAGACAGGGATGCCCCATCTCACCCCTGTCATTTACGTTGATTTTAGAATCTTTGCTGAGAAAGATTAGGCAGAACGAGGATGTGCATTGAGTCCATATTGGTTATAGAGAACATAAATGGTCGGCCTATGCAGATGACATACCCTTCTATGTAACACAACCGCATACTACTTTACCGATCTTAGTAAAGTAGTACGGCAAATCGTATATTTTACAGATCTCACTCCTACCAGACCTTATGTCTCAATTGAAAGTAAATTTTTCCTTTTCTTGGAAAACTAGAGCTTACCCTATCTGGGAACCAATATTTCCACTGACCTACATCTCCTTTATACTAGTAATTATGGGCAGATATTACAGTCAGTAGAAGGGGACCTTAAGAAGTGGCATAAATTAGCCCTCACCTGGTTGGCTCATATAAACGTTCTGAAAATGACTGTTTTACAGAGAATTCTATACCTCCTTTACACAATCCCAATTTATTTGCCACGGTTGTTTTTTCAATGCTTAAGCAAATTATTTTTGCCATTCATATAGCAGGACACACATCCTCGACTTGCCCATTCCATTTTGCGTAAATGTAAGCATATTTTCATATGCCCCGGTGCATGAGGCCTCTATCAACATTGTTCAGAGGGAAATAGGAAGATACAAAATAATAATTACTTGTATGTAGTCTGTTTCATTCATTTGTAGATCAAAGAGATGAACTATGATTTACAGGTACTAGCAGGTAAAGCAACCTAGTTAGTAAAAAAAACATTTGTTTTCTTTTAAAACAAGTCTATTTAACCCCTTATCAACCCTTAGTTTACCTAATCACCCCTAATTAACTCATTGCTCCCCTTTTTTTTGTGTCACATTTAAAAAAAAGAGCACAATTTTAAGGCCCCTTTCACACTGGGGCGGGAGGTGCGTCGGCGGTAAAGCGGTTTACTCTTTCGTCCATGGACCGACACAGCCTCTCTATTGACAAAGTGGGTATTATCCATTAATTAGGAGTGACTAGGCAGAAAAACTTGTAAAAAGTGTTGCATCACACCTTCTACAGTCCCGCCCAGGGGGCGGACCCCCGGGTATATCCTCTCAGTCTACATCTCGCAGATCAGTTTTTTTCTGTCTAGCAAGGAGTAGGACATGGCTCCCTTCGGGCCCATTGGTCCGGGGGAAAAAGATAGATATTTTTTATTTATTTTTTGCTACATTTGTTGTTTCCTGCGATCTTCGATCAACTGCCGACTGGGTGACAGGCTGGATCCTCGTTCCTTGTAGTCTCCCCAGTTTCGGCCATCGAGTGTGTGCCGACCCTAGCTACGCGCTGGGTTTTCCACGACATGCCCATCGCTCCACGGGTGGCCGGTGAGACTACGCTCCAGGGCCTGCATCGGACCGCTCAGCTTCGGCTGACCTTACGGCCGAGTCGCAGCAGCCTGGCCGGTGAGCTTACGCTCCAAGGCTTGCATCGGACCGCTCAGCTTCGGCTGACCTTACGGCCGAGTCGCAGCAGCCTGGCCGGTGAGCTTACGCTCCAAGGCTTGCATCGGACCGCTCAGCTTCGGCTGACCTTACGGCCGAGTCGCAGCAGCCTGGCCGGTGAGCTTACGCGCCAAGGCTTGCATCGGACCGCTCAGCTTCGGCTGACCTTACGGCCGAGTCGCAGCAGCCTGTCCGGTGAGCGTCACGCTCCAGGGCATACATATGATCGTCCCTTTTTGGGTCCAATCACAGCATGCCTGGCCAACAGTCACCTTCTGTGCGCGGATGATGATCTGTTTGGAATGTCTTCCAGCATAATACAAGCAAGATAGGTAAGTAAAACTCCCCTGCCTCGGCTGGGTGATTTAGCTGGACATTCCTGGAGAGATCAAGTAAGTGGTTGTGGCCCCTTTCTTCCCTCTCTCCCTGCCTTTCCCTCCTCCGTGGGCTTCTAGCTAAAGGTTGCTGGGTGCTGGGGGTCACCTAAGGGGTTCCACTGGAGCGGGGCTGGCTGTAACTAACATTTAAAAGAAATGTAATTTCTGCTTACCTGTGTGTGTGCTTCCTCCTCCATGCTGTCGGCGGCCATTTTGAGGTGGTCCATGCCAAGTTCGGCCTCTTGTGACTGCCCGGCGGCCATCTTCCTGTGGTTCGGCCACATCCACTGACCCCTATCAGCTGATCGGCGGACATGTTTGTCCACCCTGTATGTATATATTGCCATTAGGCGACCATCTTTTTGTGGGCTACGGCTGCTTGACCTCTATCTTCGGCTCCGCGGCCATTTTCTTAGAGCCCACATTATCTTCCATACAGACGTTTTTGGCAGCCATTTTGCGAGAGCCTCCGGCCTCTAGGGTGCATTACACTGGCGCGAAAATTCACACAGGGAGTGCTGATAAAAGAAGCAGACTGACACAGCAGCAGTGGGACAGCATCACAGGCGCAGCACACGGCAGCATAGCAGTACCGGTCCAGGGTGGTGAGTCCTCTGGGTAACCCAGCATCTCGGCAGCCCAGGAGGGTGGCCTATTGATATCTTGCCTGGAGCCCTGTGAGTGTCAGCGTGTGGTCAGCATGGCATCTGAGCCAGATGTCCTCTCCCCTAAAACACCAGATTTAGCAGCTGGTGCCCCTGAGGTGTCTATGAACGCTATGACGGCAATCCTAGAGGCGTTTGCTGCCAGGGTGGAAGCAGCACACGGGAATACAGGGGGTAGTAAACGCCCCATCCCCTGCAAGCTTCTGGGGATAATTCTGATGCAGAACCAGGTCCAGCTATGGCTCCAGGCCCAGATTCTGACGCATCAGAGACTGCAGACCGTGACCGGACAGTGAGGATGACTCCAAGTCCAGGTCAGTACGCGAGACGGCTTGGTATCTGACCTTATTACTGCAGTGCGGGATACGCTAAAGTTGGAAAATACTGCAGAAGCAGCAGAGACTCCGGTCCACTTGGGTTTCATAGACCTGCCCGCACTGCTAAGGTGTTCCCTTGTGTGTCTTTTGATAAACTCTTATACAAGGAATGGGAGAACCCCCTGAGGGTCTTTACAGTCCCAAAGAGGTTTGCGGTACGGTACCCCTTTGGGGAGAGTTTTCTGAAGAGATGGACCTCTCCCCCTATAGTGGACCCTTCGGTGTCCAGACTTAATAGAGCCACCACAATTCCTGTAGAAGGGGCTCCTGTTTTCAAGGACCCTGTGGATAAGAAGGCTGAAGCACTCGCTTGCTACCTATACTCAGTGGTAGGCTCGGCAGTACGCCCGGCATTGGCGGGGGCCCTAGTGTCTCACACACTTACTGAATGGGCAAGATTGCTACTCCAGGGGTTAAGGAGCGAGATGCTCCTCCTGATGAGATAACATTGGCCGACCTGTTGGTCCAGGGCCTTAGGTTTGTCTGCGAGTCAGACATGGATACTATTTCCCTGCTGTCTAAAGCTTTGGTTTATGCAGTAGCAATACGCCGCCTGATCTGGCTAAAAGGCTGGTCTGCGGACCAGACTTCCAAGAAAGCCCTGTTGGATCTGCCTTTTAAGGGCGACAGACTTTTTGGGGCTTCTCTGGATGACATCATCAAGGATGCCACAGGAGGTAAAAGCACTTTGCTTCCCCAAATTAGCAAGGGTAAGGGGCCACGCCAAGGGCAAGGGCCCTCCTTTACTGCACGCAAGCGTTTTTTTCGTCCCCCTAGGGCGACAGGGAAAAGACCCCAGGCCGATAAAGCGCCTGCCCAAGGACAAAAGCGTCCTTGGTCCCGCATACCCAATAAGCCTGCGGACAAATTTGCGTCTGCATGAAGGTCCACCCCCACCCAGCTCTCGGGTGGGGGGACGTCTTCGCAAATTCGCGACTCAGTGGACAGCCCTAATTTCCGACAGGTGGGTTTGCGAAGTAATCTCCTCAGGCTACAAGATAGAGTTTCTCTCTTGTCCACCGGACAGATTCAACACCTCCAATCTCCAGCTACTACCGACCCATCTGGAGGCCCTGTAGGGGGCGGTCCAGGGTCTACTGGAACGCGGGGTAGTTATTCCAGTTCCGGAACTGGAATGGGGTTTTTACTCAAATCTGTTCATTGTGCCGAAGAAGGAGGGGGTTCGTCCAATCTTGGATCTCAGAGCCCTCAATTGCTTTGTGAAAGTACAAAGATTTCGGATGGAGTCGGTTCGATCTGTAGTCACGGCTCTCCATCCGGGGGACTTTCTGGCCTCCTCGGACACCAAGGACGCATACCTGCATGTCCCCATATACTCCAGACACCAGAGGTTTCTGCGATTTACTATCGGGAAGGACCACTACCAGTTTGTGGCCCTCCCGTTTGGCCTTGCCTCAGCACCCAGGACGTTCACCAAGGTGCTCGCTCTGATTTTGGCACTTCTAAGACAGCGGGGTATCGCTATCATGGGCTACTTGGACGACCTTCTACTGAAGGCCCCTTCAAGCTCAGAATTAGAGGTAAGCGTGTCTATTACCTGTCAGATACTAAACACGCAAAAGTCAGTATTGGTGCCCACTCAACACCTAGTGTACCTGGGGTTGATTCTGGATTCCTCAGAGGCAAAGGTATTCCTCCCTGTGGAGAAGTTGCAGACCCTCCGGGCTGCAGTACGGCAGCTGACTTCCAGGAATTGGTCGTCACTCCGTTTTGGCATGCGAGTGTTGGGCCTCATGGTAGCTTCCTTCGAGGCGGTCCCATATGCTCAATACCACACTTGAGTGTTACAGAAGGAAGTTCTGTCCAGATGGAACAGATGCCCTTCATCTCTGGATTATCAAATCCGAGTGAGCCACCTAGTCAGGAGATCCCTGGTATGGTGGCTGACAGCACCGGCTCTAATGGCCGGGAAGTCATTTCTTCCGGTTTACTGGATAGTGATCATGACGGATGCCAGCCTTACAGGTTGGGGGGAGTCTGGGGTGTTCAGTCGGCGCAAGGTCGCTGGACCCCAGAGGAAGCCCTCCTGCCGATCAATGTCCTGAAAATCCGGGCGATCAGGCTGTGCCTCTTCAAATGGTCTCAGAGGCTGCAAGGGCGTCCAGTCAGGATCCAGTCAGACAACGCCACAGCAGTGGCATATGTCAATCATCAAGGAGGAACAAGAAGCTCAGCTAAAGCATCGGAGGTCGCTTGCATCCTGAAGTGGGCAGAGAGGAGCGTACCGGCACTGTCGGCCGGGTACATTCCGGGTGTGGAAGACTGGCAGGCGGACTACCTGAGCAGCCAGATGCTGGACCAGGGAGAATGGTCCTTACACCCGGAGGTGCTCCAACTCCTCTGCCAAAGATGGGGCACACCAGACGTAGATCTTCTGGCTTCCCGACTCATTCGGAAGGTATTGAGGTTTGTGGCCCGGTCAAGAGACCCATGGGGAAACGCAACGGACGCGTTGGTGGCATCGTGGGGTCAGTATCGGCTAATCTATGCCTTCCCTCCCTTAAGGCTTCTTCCTCTTCTGCTCCGTAGAGTGGAGGCAGAGGGAATTCCAATGATTCTAATCGCTCCAGATTGGCCTCAGCGTCCTTGGTACGCCGATCTAGTACGTCTGGTAGCAGACGTCCCCTGGCGCCTACCACTACGGAAGGACCTGCTATCGCAAGGTCCCATACTCCATCCTGCTTTACAGTCATTGGCTTTAACGGAATGGCTGTTGAGAACCAGGTACTGAGAGACCGGGGCCTGTCAGATTCAGTAATCTCTACTATGAGAAGTGCTCGAAAACTGTCCTCTAGGAAGGTTTATCACCACACTTGGAAGGCCTACATCTCCATGTGTGAGGAAATGAGATGGCATCCGCGTACCTATTTGGTTTCCAGAATCCTGCTGTTTTTACAGCATGGGGTGGGCCAAAGGGCTTGCCCTAAGTACGATTAAGGGACAGATATCTGCCCTGGCTGTCTTTTTTCAGCGACCCCTGGCGGCTCACTCTCTCGTGAGTACATTTGTGCAGGGGGTTTGATATGTGGCCCCTCCGGTCCGTCCCCCGCTGCCTCCGTGGGACTTGAACCTGGTCCTCTCGGTGCTTCAGAAGGCACCGTTTGAGAATATTAGAGATATTCCCCTGTTGACACTTTCTCATAAAGTGGTCTTCCTGATGGCTGTTACGTCAGTTAGACGAGTCTATGAGCTGACAGCCTTGTCCTGCAAGGCTCCCTATTTGATTTTCCACAAGGATAAGGTGGTGCTGCGGCCGCAGCCTTCCTTTCTTCATACCTATCTGCTACTTCCCTGTTCCAGAAGTCAGACTCACTGTTTGTTTCGGTGGCTGGTCCCTAGAAGGGCCAAGCAGTCTCGTCAGCCACCATCTCTAGGTGGATCCGACAGATAGTAATCCAGGCTTACGCCTTAAAGGGTCAAGCGCACCCTTTCCGGTTACGGCGCAATTGACCAGGGCAATAGGTGCCTCTTGGGCTTTCCGACATCAAGCGTCTGTTTCCCAATTATGTAAAGCGGCGACTTGGTCGTCCGCTCACACTTTCACAAAATTCTACAAAGTTGATGTAGATGCATCTTCGGATGCCTCTTTCGGCCGCAAGGTTTTGCAAGCGGCTGTTTAGAATTGCAACTCCTCCGTTGGAGGAGTGCTGTTTTGTGTTTGAGGTGAAGTTTATTTTTATGCTGTTACCACCCCTCGTTTTTTCTCTGACACTGCTTTGGGACGTCCCACTTTGTCAATAGAGAGGCTGTGTCGGTCCATGGACGAAAGAGTAAATAGGATTTTTGTACTCACCGTAAAATCCTTTTCTCTGAGTCCATGGACCGACACAGCACCCACCCCTCCTTTTAAGTTTGTACTGCTTTTTGACAAACTGATCTGCGAGATGCAGACTGAGAGGATATACCCAGGGGTCCGCCCCCTGGGCGGGACTGTAGAAGGTGTGATGCAACACTTTTTACAAGTTTTTCTGCCTAGTCACTCCTAATTAACGGATAATACCCACTTTGTCAATAGAGAGGCTGTGTCGGTCCATGGACTCAGAGAAAAGGATTTTACGGTGAGTACAAAAATCCTATTTTACCCCCTGCTAGCGCCCGAATGCTTAATGCTTAAGCAAATTATTTTTGCCATTTATATAGCAGGACACACATCCTCGACTTGCCCTTTCCATTTTGCGTAAATGTAAAGAGGATGGCGGATTGGGTTTACCAGATAATAAATCTCTATTATAAAGCCATGGCCTTAGCCCGTATTTTGAACTGGCATCACAATGCCGCTGATAAGCTATGGGTCCCTCTTGAAAAGACTCTGGCAAGTCGTAATTTGGCAGGGGACCTTGGGTTCCATAAACGGCCAGGGGTCTTTCCTCCTGAACTTCCCCATTCACGTTAGCTACCCTGAAAATATGAGACCAGTTAAATAGGCTTGAAGAACTTTCCCCCTCAACATTCCCTCTGGCCCCCATAGGGGGGCATCCCTTGGTTTAAGCCAGGTGAAGATATTTTTTTTTCCACACGTGAGGTACAGATTTGGATACCAGGTGTTTGAAATTTGCTCCAGCGGGTCACTTCTTATCATTAGACTGTCTGCGACAAACGCATGGAGAGTTTCCCATGGACGCTTAGCGTCATCGGCCGAACTTTTATAGTAAACTTTGCCCTAAACTTTGCACAGCTGCTTCTCTGACAGAGTTTAAAAAGCTGTGTGCTCAGGAGGATGATACCGCTCATTTGATATCTAGAATGTTTAAATTATTGCTGGGGGCGCAGTCGCAATCTGTCCCATATTACATAAGGGCAGAATTAGTGCTCAGTTTTACCACACTTCAATTACATAAAATTATCAAACTTTCCCATGCCTCTTCCATTAGTACTGAAACCCAAGAAACCTGCTATAATCCAAATGTTGGCGAGGTTGCAACCAGGGGGGCACCTTTCTACATATATGGTGGAACTGCCCCAAAATTAAGAGTTTCTGGCAGGAAATTTCTCCATGGATTCAGAAAACCTCACTCACGCCTCTTGAATTCACCCCGCTCCACTACCTATTTCAAGCTTCTCCCTCCTTCTTGAAAACCTTTAAAAATAGCCTCACCCTGCATTTGATGAACATAGCCAAAAGCCTCATTCCTAGATATTGGAAGCAAAATAAATTCCCAACCCAGTGAGATTGGCGAATGGAGGTAGTGAGGACTATGGAGGCAGAAAGATGGATCTATCTTAGTAAACAAAAAGAACAGCAATTTCTCGACATCTGGTTTGGTTGGATGTATTATTCCCTGGAGATTGACAAATTGCTTGGCCCTACTTGATACAGGGGGTCTAGTGGGTATGGTTATGTGTTCTCTTTACAGGGCTGACTAGGTTGTTCACACACAACAGGTCCATCACCTACTATCCCACCCCTCATCAGGTTTTGAAGGCCATAGACCAGGGGGCTCAAAACTGGTGGCCCTCCAGCTGTTGCAAAACTACAAGTCCCATGTCATATCAAGCGACCGGGTCCTCCACTTTGGCTGTGTGGCTCTCCTCGTATGCCACAGTTGGAGGCTCCACTCGCTCCTGTATCCTGCCCTGGCAAAGCTTGATGTATAAGAGGGGGCTTTCTTTACTCTTGCCAGCTGTTTGCAGGTAACTACGGTGTACTAGTTAAATGACCGAGATTTCATGTCCACTGTTACAGTGTATACCTTTGTATACTACCACCCATTCATTGTAAGGAATGCTTGTCTGGCTTGCAGTTCTTTTAATAATGCCTATGGTATTTGGTATTGTTTGCTATGTGTTTGTACTTTTCATATATATTGCAGGTCCTTTTTTCCTGTGGGCCTTGGTTCTTATTGTGTATTTGCACTTTTATTTTTCTGAAAAATCATAATGAAAATCGATTATGCAAAAAAAAATGTTATATCAAAGCCGGGGTGGGGTACCAGAACAGATTTACCACATCAGGGCAGATTAAAATTTGGAAAAGAAGGAGGTGGGGAGTTTTATAGGCATTGCTTGGAAGAAATAGAGGAAGTGGGGAAGCATATCCATTTTTAAAAGTGCCCCACCGAAGAGTGACATAATTTGGCCCAAGCCTTAAGTTTGGTTAAAGAGGATTGTAGCAGTGTGTCAAAAAGAACTCTGTTTGGCCTCATGTAAATGGGCATATGCATATTGTGTAGTTTACAGGTGTATTTTAGCCTAGCGTTCAGAGGCATGAAATAAAATGTCCCAAACCTATGTTTAGAGAGGAGTTTTCCAGCCTAATTTACGCCCGTGCATAAATGAGCCTAAGAGCAAGCATATGCATGTAAATTTATTCTAATGGCTAGAATAAATTAATATTCTAGACAGTAAAATATGTTTACGCTCATACGATCTAAACGCAGTATGCGTGTACGCTCATAAACATGCATAAAAAGGCAACACTAGAGGCATTTTTTCTGCCAAGCTCTGGCAGAAAAAATGCAGCATATTTTCATATGCCCCGGTGCATGAGGCCTCTATCAACATTGTTCAGAGGGAAATAGGAAGATACAAAATAATAATTACTTTTGTATGTAGTCTGTTTCATTCATTTGTAGATCAAAGAGATGAACTTTGATTTACAGGTACTATCAGGTAAAGCAACCTAGTTAGTAAAAAAAACATTTGTTTTCTTTTAAAACAAGTCTATTTAACCCCTTATTAACCCTTAGTTTAAAAAAATCACCCCTAATTAACTCATTGCTCCCCTTTTTTTGTGTGTCACATTTAAAAAAAAGAGCAAAATTTTAAGGCCCCTTTCACACTGGGGCGGGAGGTGCGTCGGCGGCAAAGCGGTTTTACCCCGTGCTAGCGCCCGAAAAAGGGTTAGAAACCACCACAAAGTGCCTCTGCAGAGGTGCTTTGCCGGCGGTATAGCCGCGGTGCCCCATTGCTTTCAATGGGCAGGAGCGGTGGAGGAGCGTTAAACACACTGCTCCTTCACCGCTCCAAAGATGCGGCTAGCAGGACTTTTTTTACCGTCCTGCTAGCGCTCTGTTCCGGGCTTTCACACTGGATAAACAGTACCCGCTGTTTCAGATCGGTTTGCAGCCGCTATTTTTACAGTAACACAATTTTTTTTAAACAAATACTTTTTTTTTTTGGGTCTTCTTAGTTTTTAGTTTTTAGTTTTTTTGGTCTAAAGGTTGCATTAAAAATCCTTTTTGCAAGGAAATATAATGAAAGGAAAATCTTCTTTGTCCTAAAATATATATATATATATATATATATATATACACAGTGGGAAGAACAAGTATTTGATACACTGCCGATTTTGCAGGTTTTCCTACTTACAAAGCATGTAGAGAGAGGTCTGTCATTTTTATCATAATCCAGAAAATCACATTGTATGATTTTTAAATAATTTATTGCATGACATAAGTATTTGATCACCTACAAGCCATTAAGAATTACGGCTCTCACAGACCTGTTATTTTTTTCTTTAAGAAGCTCTCCTTGGAGGGAGCTGAAAGTCCGTATTACCCAGTGACAGCCCCGAAACCTGAAGGATCTGGAGAAGTTCTGTATGGAGGAGTGGGCCAAAATCTCTGCTGCAGTGTGTGCAAACCTGGTAAAGAACTACAGGAAACGTATGATCTCTAATTACAAACAAAGGTTTCTGTACCAAATATTAAGTTCTGCTTTTTTGATGTATCAAATACTTATGGCATGTAATAAAATGCAAATGAATTACTTAAAAATCATACAATGTGATTTTCAGAATTTTAGATTCCGTCTCTCACAGTTGAAGAGTACCTATGATAAAAATGACAGACCTCTACATACTTTGTAAGTAGGAAAACCTGCAAAATCGGGGCAGTGTATCAAATACTTGTTCGCCCCACTGTATATATATATATATATATATATATATATATATATATATACACCGTATATACTCGAGTATAAGCCGATTTTTTTTCAGCACATTTTTTTGTGCTGAAAATGCCCCCCTCGGCTTATACTCAAGTCTGTGTCCATCTTCAACTTTGTGCGCCTGTTCCCAGCCAGCCAGGCACACAAACTTGGCACATATGTAGCCCCACTCTTCCTCTATAAGTGTGCAAAGTTTGTTGTCTGGGGAACTTACGGCCGGGGAGAACAAATTTTTTAAAGCCGAGTACTCCTTCCATAGACTCCCATGTTAAACTGTAATTTCTCTGGTGAATTCGGGGACCCGGTACTGGCCGGCCCTAGGTCCCCTGGATGCCAAGCTTGGCACACATGTAGCCCCACTCTTCATCTACAAGTGCGCAAAGATTGTTGTCCAGGGGACCTACGGCCGGGGAGCACTGATTTTTCAAAGCCGGGCACCCTTTCCATAGACTCCCATGTTAAACGTCAGTCTAATCACACAGCGCCGGAGATCAGGTAGGGAGATTGGGCACAGTGAGGCATGGACGCGGTGAGGCATGGGCACAGTAAGGCACAGTGAGGTATGGACACAGTAAGGCATGCACATGGACACAGTGAGGCAAAGTGAGGCACAGTGAGGCATGCAGATGGACACCCTAGGCTTATACTCGAGTCAATATGTTTTCCCATTTTTTTGTGGTAAAATTAGGTGCCTTGGATTATAATCGGGTCGGCTTATACTCGAGTATATACGGTATACAGTGGGTACGGAAAGTATTCAGACCCCCTTAAATTTTTCACTCTTTGTTATATTGCAGCCATTTGCTAAAATCATTTAAGTTAATTTTTTTTCCTCATTAATGTACACACAGCACCCCATATTGACAGAAAAACAAAGAATTGTTGACATTTTTGCAGATTTATTAAAAAAGAATAACTGAAATATCACATGGTCCTACATATTCAGACCCTTTTCTGTGACACTCATATATTTAACTCAGGTGCTGTCCATTTCTTCTGATCATCCTTGAGATGGTTCTACACCTTCATTTGAGTCCAGCTGTGTTTGATTATACTGATTGGACTTGATTAGGAAAGCCACATACCTGTCTATATAAGACCTTACAGCTCACAGTGCATGTCAGAGCAAATGAGAATCACGAGGTCAAAGGAACTGCCTGAAGAGCTCAGAGACAGAATTGTGGCAAGGCACAGATCTGGCCAAGGTTACAAAAAAATTTCTGCTGCACTTAAGGTTCCTAAAAGCACAGTGGCCTCCATAATCCTTAAATCGAAGACATTTGGGACGACCAGAACCCTTCCTACAGCTGGCAGTCTGGCCAAACTGAGCTATCGGGGGAGAAGAGCTTTGATGAGAGAGGTAAAGAAGAACCCAAAGATCACTGTGGCTGAGCTCCAGAGATGCAGTCGGGAGATGGGAGAAAGTTGTAGAAAGTCAACCATCACTGCAGCCCTCCACCAGTCGGGGCTTTATGGCAGAGTGGCCCGACGGAAGCCTCTCCTCAGTGCAAGACACATGAAAGCCCGCATGGAGTTTGCTAAAAAAACACCTGAAGGACTCCAAGATGGTGAGAAATAAGATTCTCTGGTCTGATGAGACCAAGATAGAACTTTTTGGCCTTAATTCTAAGCGGTATGTGTGGAGAAAACCAGGCACTGCTCATCACCTGTCCAATACAGTCCCAACAGTGAAGCATGGTGGTGGAAGCATCATGCTGTGGGGGTGTTTTTCAGCTGCAGGGACAGGACAACTGGTTGCAATCGAGGGAAAGATGAATGCGGCCAAGTACAGGGATATCCTGGACGAAAACCTTCTCCAAAGTGCTCAGGACCTCAGACTGGGCCGAAGGTTTACCTGCCAACAAGACAATGACCCTAAGCACACAGCTAAAATAACGAAGGAGTGGCTTCACAACAACTCCGTGACTGTTCTTGAATGGCCCAGCCAGAGCCCTGACTTAAACCCAATTAAGCATCTCTGGGGAGACCTAAAAATGGCTGTCCACCAACGTTTACCATCCAACCTGACAGAACTGGAGAGGATCTGCAAGGAGGAATGGCAGAGGATCCCCAAATCTAGGTGTGAAAAACTTGTTGCATCTTTCCCAAAAAGACTCATGGCTGTATTAGATCAAAAGGGTGCAAATACTAAATACTGAGTAAAGGGTCTGAATACTTAGGACCATGTGATATTTCAGTTATTCTCTTTTAATAAATCTGCAAAAATGTCAACCGTAAATGATTTTAGCAAATGGCTGCAATATAACAAAGAGTGAAAAATTTAAGGGGGTCTGAATACTTTCCGTACCCACTGTATATATATATATATAATATATATATGTAGCGATACACCCGAGAGGGCTGCTGGATATATATATATATATATATATATATATATATATATATCCCGTATTTTCCGGCGTATAAGATGACTTTTTAACCCCTAAAAATCCTCTCGAAAGTCGGGGGTCGTCTTATACGCCGGTACCTGACCTTACTGTAGAATCTCAGACCGCGGCCGTCCATTTTTCAAAAGCCGCGCCTCCTCCTCATACTGTTCCGTGATAGGCGGAACACTCAGCTTCCCAGCAGAGCCTCTGTTTAGTGTTCCGCCTATCACGGATGCCCTCTCGTCCTCAGCCTCGGATGAGTGGGCATCTGTGATAGGTGGAACACTGAACACAGTGTCTGCTGGGAAGCTGAGTGTTCCGCCTATCACAGAACAGCACGAGGAGGAGGCGTGGCTTTTGAAAAATGGACAGCCGCGGTCTGACTGAGATTCTACGTCAGGGTTAAGGTAAATGATCGTTGAGGGGGCACAGTGAGGTATGCAGGGGAACAGTGAGGCATGCAGGGGAACAGTGAGGCATGCAGGGGAACAGTGAGGTATGCAATGGGGCACAGTGAGGTATGCAGGGGCACAGTGAGGTATGCAGGGGCACAGTGAGGTATGCAATAGAACAGTGAGGCATGCAGGGGCACAGTGAGGTATGGTGAGGCATGGTGAGGCATGGCTAGTCGGAAGGGGGTCGTCTTATACGGCGAGTATATCCCAAAACCCAAATTTTATCTGGAAAATTAGGGGGTCGTCTTATACGCCCAGTCGCCTTATACGCCGGAAAATACAGTATATAGAGAGAGAGAGAGAGAGAGAGAGAGAGAGAGAGAGTATACTGTATGTATTGGGTTGTTATCTTAAGACCCCTTTCACACTGAGGCGTTGAAAAAACGCAAAAAAAATATGATTTTTTTACCGCGATTTTACCACGTTCACGGTTAAAATAGCGCTAACGCATATGCGTTTTTACCGCGTTTTTACCGCGTTTTTGAGGTAAAAAGCATTATTTGGCATCCCACAATTCTCCACTCTACTGCGGTCATGTGACCTTCCCACAGCTTCTGGGTGTTTTTTACCGCGTTTTTACAGCGGTACTCATCCATTTCAATGGGGATAGACGTTTTTACAGCGCTATTTTATGCGCCCCAAAGATGCTCCAAAAAAGCTGTTTGCAGGATTTTTTCCAGCGCACAGCCAGCAAAATGCCTCAGTGTGAAAGCCCTCAGGGCTTTCACATTGAGAATGATGGGGCAGGATTATTTCAGGCATTTTTACAGCGCTGTTTTTACCGCGAAAACGCGGTAAAAACGCCTCAGTGTGAAAGGGGCCTAAGTAATGACAAAGTTATTGGCAAATATACGGGCCAAGAGCAGAAATGTAAAAATAATTGGGGTGTACAGGTGTGATAGGTGAAGTCGTTAAAGTGGAGTTTCAAGGAAACAGATAAAATACATGTAGCGGGTATGTACTTTCCCGGGTGTAATTTGAACTTAGCAGAGACATCAGTGATGTGTAATTCCCTGGAGCCCAGCAGGTGGCACTGTCGCCCTGGGCTGGGGTTGAATCATTGCTGTGTGCCGTGCCTCCTTTTTGTCCTTCCTCGGCAGCGGTATGGTGGGGCGGGGAACCCGCCGTGCTTGCTGGAAGAGGGTATAAAGAGGCCGGCCATCTTTGTCACGGGGGCGAGTCCCAGGCTTGTGTCAGTCCTCCAGGCGGCCTAGGCCTAGAGGACAGCCGGAGGTCATGTTCCATCCCAGGCACCTTTAGCCTGGGGTGAGGTACTCGGATGGAGGTCTGGAGGTCAGTGCCCAACACTGAGTTCCGCGAGGGAAGGAGATCCTAGGGTACCCAGGGATTGGGTACCCGAATCCGGAAGGCGTAATGGACCGGGGGGAGCTCCTCACTCGAAGACCTGGTGCAGCATATTGCCAGTGACGGGTGAGCCTCTCATCGGAGACCGCCTGGAAGGAAATCCCCCCCGCTGGGAAACTGCAACTCACTTTCAGGGAGGAAAGTGGAGAACACATTGTGTCTGGGAGTTCAACTGATTGTGTTCATTCGAGAAGAATAAAGGAGTGTTGGACTTTAATGGTGTGGGGCTCATTTCCTGACAGACATTGTTCAAGGTAACTCTCGGTGGAGGCTCCAGGTGCACAGCACTGACCCGAAGGTAAAAGAACTTTGCTTATACCACACTGACACCTGTGGTGAAGGCCAGGCGTGGTGTCCCCGCTCCCTTCCCCTCTGAAGGTACCCCTAGACAAGAGAAAGACGAGCTGAAGAAAAAGAGGGGAGTGAGGAGGGCGCTACACGTGGGGGCTCGGGTCCGGCATGGTGTTTGTTCACCACAGAATTGAAGGTGTCTGCTGGAGGAGTTACGCGAGTGGGCAGGCCTTCATTGGCCGAAGTGCATCCCTGCTCGAAGTCGTGGACATGACCCAATGAAGGGAAAGGCCCGCACAGAAGAGTGGAAAAAGGGGGAAGCTCAGCCGTGTGAAGTAGTACACGTGGGGGCTTCTATTGCACTGCGCCACCAGGCACACCCCCATCGCTCAGTTCGTGGGCGTGACTCAGAAACAGAAAAGAAGAAAAGCCTGCGAGCTGGAGCAAAAGGGGAGGAGTCCAATACGTGTGAAGGACTACACGTGGGACGTTGGCGCAAAAACTTTGCAGTGTGCGATGGATCAGCAACAGGTCGCCATGTTCGGACATACATCGTGGATTCCAGTTCACCCTTCCACCACGACATTGACTGCTGCTGCTCCGGTAACAGATACGGGGATCTGGCTAGAGCCAAGGGGTCGATTCGCCCTGGACGTTGGGGCCCAGGGTGTGATTTGTCCCGGCTGTTCGGGACTGGTGTGCCAACTGAGGCCATTCGGGCGATGCGAGGCCTGTGGGGAGTTCCTGTTCGAAGTGGATCCGGCGGTTGAGAAGCCGAGAGCCATCTACCCTGGCCATGCTACGGGCAACACCGCTCACAGAGGAGGAATCACTGCTTTGACTGCCACCCCTACGCACACTGCAGCGACCGCGGAGGAGGTCGTAAAAACTCAACAGGAGAAATCCGAGGATGCTGACTCGGTCACCACTGTCTCGCAGCGTCCACCACCGAAGAGAAAGACCGGTATGGTAGCCCCGACCAGCGGTTGTGGTGGACCGTCTCGCCCGCTTACGCCCGGCCCGGATGGATACGTTAACAAGAGTTCCGGATGTCCCGCTTCAAGTAAAGGCCGAGGTAAGCCAGGCGGAGAGATTTGGTGTGTGGGAAGAGGTGAAAACTCAGTCTCCACTACAGGCTACCTGCCCGCGGAGGAGTGTGACACCTCTGACCTAGAGTCGCTCTCGGACATGGGAGACGACGTTGCATTAGATGAACTGTTTGCAGAAAAGGGCTGGGACAAAGTACCTCTCGCTTCATCCCAGAGGACCAGGGATCCACCCATGTCTACAGGGGAAAGTACACCCCGGGTGGAGGCACCAGCGCCTGAAGAGGGGTCCCGTCCCCAGCCTGCCTCTACATCCCCGGTGCCATCTGCACCGAAGACCGGGGAAAAGAGACTGTTACTGCGGGCACCAATGCCCAGATCAGATGTGATCAAGGTCCCTCGCCACCCGGACTCAATAGTTTTGCCTGGCGAAGGGGACAAAGCTACCATGCCTCCTTTGGCGAGACTACAACGCCTATTTGGCCAGAAGGTTGCTGCAGAGTACGGATGGGAGTATCTATACTTGTCGAAGTACCTGCTCTATGAGGTGGAAGTGTGTCGGGAGCGCAGGTACATTGACTTTGTGTGGACCCACCTTCAGGTTCCCCACGCCCGCAGGTACCTGGCATGCTCTCCAAAGGCCTCTCAACGTTTTAAAGACTGCAAGGCAGAGTGGATGCTGGGACGGCACATCCATGCAGACAAGGTGTTGATCCGGCGCAAGGAGGGAAAAGATGTGGAGTATCATCTGGAGACCATGGATCAACACTTGAAGCCACTTGTTCTGCCGCATCCCCATTTTTACCTGTAGGAGAGAAAATACTCCGTTCTTGTTATGCTGCTGAACTTTCTGGGGCCCGTTGCTTTTGTGCCCAGAGGAATGAAGGACTGTTCCTGTTGTTCTTCACCTTTCCTACAAGAGATCATGGACTCTGGGTAGATAGGGCCAAAGAGAAGAGGAAAAGTTCCACGAGTGCAGTTACCGCGGTGCTGTCACCAGGTGGCAGTGTTGCGCAACGTTAAACACTTTCACGCACTCACTCTTTGGAGAAAAGGGATTTCTTCCAGGAGAAGTTTCTTTTCTCTCACACGAATACATGTGTCAGGGTTATGTGTGCTAATCCCTTTTCTTTTCCCTCTGCAGGAGAACATCCCATCAAGACCACTGAGTATGGGGTGGGTCTTAGTCAGGATGGGTGGGAAAAGTAAAATGTGAATATGTGATTCCAAGTTATGGTTTAATGCTGTTGTTTTTCTCTTCTTTCTTTCTTCCCTTTTTTATTACAGGGCTCAGACACAATGTTTCAGTTGGGTAGTTTTTTTCTAAAAGTTTTATTTTTGTACAATTGTTAGTCGGTCTCTGGATTTGATTATGTCAGCCGTTGAGGGCATGATTTACTCCAGACACTGGGGACCAGTGTCGAACCACCAGGGGAGAGTGTAGCGGGTATGTACTTTCCCGGGTGTAATTTGAACTTGGCAGAGACATCAGTGATGTGTAATTCCCTGCAGCCCAGCAGGTGGCGCTGTCGCCCTGGGCTGGGGTTGAATCATTGCTGTGTGCCGTGCCTCCTTTTTGTCCTTCCTTGGCAGCGGTATGGTGGGGCGGGGAACCCGCCGTGCTTGCTGGGAGAGGGTATAAAGGGGCCGGCCATCTTTGTCACGGGGGCGAGTCCCAGGCACCTTCAGCCTGTGGGCGGTGGTTCGTGTCGGTCCTCCAGGCGGCCTAGGCCTAGAGGACAGCCGGAGGTCATGTTCCATCCCAGGCACCTTTAGCCTGGGGTGAGGTACTCGGATGGAGGTCTGGAGCTCAGTGCCCAACACTGAGTTCCACGAGGGAAGGAGATCCTAGGGTACCCAGGGATTGGGTACCCGAATCCGGAAGGCGTAATGGACCGGGGGTGGGTCC
This sequence comes from Rana muscosa, assembly GCA_029206835.1. Taxonomy (NCBI): domain Eukaryota; kingdom Metazoa; phylum Chordata; class Amphibia; order Anura; family Ranidae; genus Rana; species Rana muscosa. Next base: position 728,647,749 of record CM055118.1, read on the forward strand.
TCACTCGAAGACCTGGTGCAGCATATTGCAAGTGACGGGTGAGCCTCTAATCGGAGACCGCCTGGAAGGAAATCCCCCCCTGCTCGGAGACCGCAACTCACTTTCAGGGAGGAAAGTGGAGAACACATTGTGTCTGGTGCCTTCTTGCATCCACACCTCCTTTTCTGTTCTGTTTCTACCAAGGGAGTTCAACTGATTGTGTTCATTCGAGAAGAATAAAGGAGTGTTGGACTTTAATGGTGTGGGGCTCATTTCCTGACAGACATTGTTCAAGGTAACTCTCGGTGGAGGCTCCAGGTGCACAGCACTGACCCGAAGGTAAAAGAACTTTGCTTATACCACACTGACACCTGTGGTGAAGGCTAGGCGTGGTGTCCCCGCTCCCTTCCCCTCTGAAGGTACCCCTAGACAAGAGAAAGACGAGCTGAAGAAAAAGAGGGGAGTGAGGAGGGCGCTACATACACATTGATCACATTGATGGGACTTGTTTAACCTCTTTAGCTCCGGAATGGTTTACCCCTCTTCATGACCAGGCCATGCGTTATTTTAACTGACAATTGTGCGGTCGTACGGCACTGTACCCAAATACAATTGATGTCCTTTTTTTCCCACAAATAGAGCTTTCTTTTGGTGGTATGTGATCACCTCTGCGTTTTTTATTTTTTGTGCTATAAACAAAAAAATACTGACAATTTTGAAAAAAAATAAAAATATTCTTACTTTCTGCTATAAAACACATAGAAATTTTAAAAAAAGAAATCACATTTTCTCATCAATTTAGGCCAATGTGTATTCTGCTACATATTTTGATATGATAAAAAAATCCCAATAAGCATATATTGATTGGTTTGCGCAAAAGTTATAGCGTCTACAAACTATGGGATTTTTCAAAACGACTTTGCACAATGAGGATCTTCACGTTTTTTGTCATTCCTATCCATCATTATGAGGTATATGTCATCATAAAGATGCCATCCTAAAGGATTTCTATTGGGGTATCCCCACATGCCTAAGAGACCATACTAGCGATAGGTGGTCAACACCCAGGGGTGAGTGTACATCTATGTTTGGCACCCAGTCTGAGCACAACTTTATAGGAGATGTCTATTGAGCATGAGCACTTTATTATCCTAACGGGACTTTTATGATCTATATATATGTAGCGCCCTGCTCCCAATGACTGGGCGCTATGTTAAATTTAGTGGGTGTCTGAGCCAATAGTTGGGCTCAGACTTAAGTGATTATGCTAAATTGGCCTCTGTTCAGCTGTGGCTGTGCCTGACAGGATTTCCCACTGTTGCCTGTGGGTGGCGATACCACCACAGGCCGGCGTTGGAATATGGGCAGGTCAAGGTGGATTGAGTGTCCTTTTCCGGGAACAGCCCAGTGGGAGTGGTGTCCCCTTGGGCATGCTGGGAAAGGGGTACCTAAGGGGCAGACGCCATCTTTTGGGGTCCTTCTCTCCCTCGTGGCCCTCCTGGCGCGAGGAGTGTGTTGTGTGATTTCGGCCTCTGAACCATGTTGGTCCGAGGCTGCAACTCTACCAAGTAGGCCCCGTTATGCTGACTGGGGCCTACACTTTGAAGGTGATCCTGGGCTGTCCGTCCTGCGGGAGGAAGCCACTCAATGGAGGAAACCAGGGGAGGACCTGTCCTGAAGAAGACTGAGCGGAAGGCTGGTTTCTTGAGGCCTGGTAATTCTGTTGGAGGATGCACCTTAGCTAAAGTTACCTTGCAGTCTGCCGGGTCGGCTTAAAGGCTCTTTGACTGCTTGACTGGAAGTTCGGGCGTTAAGTCCTGTGGCAGAGGATCCCGGATATTCCAATTTTGTCCACAACCAGTCTGTGGCAGAGACTGGTCCTGATCATTGTCCGTGCATCATACCGGCTGCTAGGCCAGGTGACAGGGGCCTATCCGGGTGAGCAATACCCACTCGAGGAGGAGTGGTGAATGACTTTGTAGTTGAGAAGTTTTTCCCCAGTGATCTGTACTGCGTACCTGAACCTACCCCTTTCTCCTTCATCCTTCTACTATTCTTCACAAGTTTCATACAAAAGAAAATACAACCTAACAGCAGAAGGTTTTACATCTTGTGTGGACATTGGAGTTCTTACAGACTTTCTTCCCCTAGACAACGAATACCGAGGTAACATGCAAGGCCCAAATCTAAACCATCAGCTCCTGCGGGGGTGTGCTACATATATTATATACATATTTGTTTCTATTTCTATGAGACTTTGCAACATATTGAATATTATATGCTTGTCTAGTATATTTATATTTATATCTGACCAATATCTAGCGCAGTAATTTTCTTATCACTGTTTGTTGCTTTTTTGCATTTTTGCTATTTAGCAAGTCTTGTTCTGCAGCTAATATTAACAGATTAATTTCTACGTCCATAGGCGCTAAGGTTTTATACATTAAACTATGGGACATATTTTTGGAATTTTTATTTTTTACAATTTTTATACTAGTAATGGCGGAGATCAGCGATTTTTAGCGGGACTGCAACATTGCAGCGGACAAATCGGACACTAAGTGACACTTTCTGGGGACCAGTGACACCAATACAGTAATAAGTGCTTAAAAAAATGCACTGTCACTGTACTAATGACACTGGCAGGGAAGGGGTTAACATCAGGGGCGATCAAAGGGTTAAATGTGTTCCCTGGGAGTGCTTGCTTACTGTGTCCAATCACAGTGTGAACGGGTCACCCCAGGCCCGGTAATCAAAATCACGTACAAATACGTGATTTCGTGCTGAAGGGCCGCCCTGCTTCAGTAAATGTATGTGGGGAGGTCCGGAAGCAGTTAATGGATGATTTTTGATGTTATGTTTCAATTTGCAAGGTTCACAGAAGTAGCACCTACTGTATCTTTTGTTTGTCATTTATATAGATAAAACACACAGTTAAGATACACGTATGTGAATTGGTTTACATGCCAAAGCAATTCATTATTCTATTCAGCTAATCTCCTGGTCCAGGCACCACTGCCAAAGAGCAAAAACAGGTCTCTCTAAAAGCTATCTGCAAACTACACTACAGCTGAGCTATACTAGCCTGTGATTGGACAAGGACTAGGCAGCAGTACACTGAGAAGGTTGTTGCTCTGCTCTCTGCTCCTCTCAGGAAACTTTCAGTGTTAGATGAGCAATAGTGTACAATACAGTAAAGCCCTGATTTCCTTCCAGAGCTGGCCCTCCATCTGCCAATCTGAGTCAGAGTTGGCAACCCAAAATGTATTTCGACAGCTACCCAAAAATTCTATTTACCTAAACACATTTTATGGACATGTAGCGAGGTGCTATATTTAAGGGAAGTATCTGAGTGGTAATAAGGCTCAGATACACAAATTGTTAGGGTTCATAGACCATTTCTGTCCTTGGGAGATATTACTGCTGTACAGTTCCCTGGGGCCTATAGGTGGCGCTGTTGCCACAGGCCCGGGTTGAACCACGGTACAGGGTTGTGCCTTTCTTGTCCCCTCTCGGCAGCAGTCAACGGGGCGGGGAACCTGCTGTGCCTGTCGGGAGAGGGTATAAAAAGGGGTGGCCATCTTCCAAAGGGTCGGTCGTCGGGTCAGACCCCAGGCACCTTAGGCCTGGGGTGTGGGTCGTCTCTGGGTGCCCTAGGCCCGGAGGCCTGGATGTGCTGCCTCCAGGTGCCTTAGGCCTGGAGGCAAAGTTGCTGTTCCATCCCAGACACCTTCAGTCTGGGGTGAAGTACTAACGAGGAGGCCCGGAGCCCAGCAACCTTCGGCTGGGATCCGCCAGGGATCGAGGAGCTCCCAGGGTACCGCCTTGCGAGGGGACCCGTATCTTGGATCGAGGAGGCCAGGGAGGTGACCCTTTCTGAAGACCCAGCGCAGAGTCATGGTGACAGTAAGGGCCTCTGGTAAGTCTCCGGAGGGATGCTTTTCTCTTGACATGGACCAAGTTCTCGAAGAAGGCAGTGCATGTTCTGTAGGTCATAGTGGCAGTGACTCTACGCACACCAAGTCAGTGGCAGTGACTTTCATGTTCATTAGGCCTGTGATAAAGATCGCACGCCAAACCTGTTCGTGCTGTTGTGGAGATTTTTATGGAGATGTATTTAATATGTATTGTCATAGTGTCACCCAGTGTTAGTACTTCCGCAACCGGCTCTAAAAGAGCTGATTGGGGTAGTCTGAGGCTGGTTGAATCCCGTCTGATAGGGGAAAACGTCTTGAGGTTGGAGTGTGATGTTTGCAGGGTGCGGATATGTCCACCGACGGGGGCCCTCTGTGCATTAGCACGGACGATCATTGAGGAGGGGATGTCCTCGCTCTGCAACAACATCATTGGTTATGAGCAGATGCGTGCTCTTGTCTCTGCTGTGTCTGATCAACATTGATTGGGATTCGTAGTGCGCGTCTGCAGATAGCCTCCCTCCCCCATTCAATAATAGTATAATCTGAATATGCGTTATTCTATGGAATAGCGCAGAATGAGGATTCCTATCAACGGTAACTTTAGCCATCATACGTTATTGTATTATTGTATTGAATGTATATATTTAATCCCTGTTGGAGGGGATGTCCTTGTATGGTCATTCTCCTGTGTGGAAGGGACATCCTGTGATGTCCCTTCCCATGGGGGAGGTGATTGGTTGCTGCAGCCAATCACCTCCTGTCTGTGAGATCTTTTGAGTCTGCTCTGGGATGGCCTGATGATAAGACCTATGTGTGAGGCTTGCTTCTTGGAATGAATGATGGGACGAACGGTGAGTGTAACTTAACCTGAAGATAGCATTATTGCAAAAAGATGAATCTAAAGTGTGTGCTTAGATAGCACAGGAATTATAGGCTGTGTGCTCTGTAAGCAACAGCCTAGAAATTCCACAACAGTTTATGGCGGGCCAGGACCTTTGGGAATAGATGGAGTCCCTTTGGACATCGGATCGAGATGGGGGGGAGAGTGGATCTACGTTTCGATGTGTGGGGGCTCTACTCTGTAAAAGAACACATTTTTTGTCTTTTTGAAATAATGCTGTATGTCTGAGAGATGTGTGTGTGTGTGTGTGTAGGCCCATACACACGATCGGTTTGACTGATGAAAACCGTCCGATGGATGGTTTTCATCAGACCAACCGATCGTGTATGGTACCCATCGGTCTTTTTTCCATCGGTTGTAAAAAATAGAACGTGTTTTAAAATTTTCCGATGGATGAAAAACCGATGGGAATTTCCGATCGTCTATGGGCAAGTCCATCGGTTAAAAAAACCACTCATGCTCAGAATCAAGTCGACGCATGCTCAGAAGCATTAAACTTAATTTTTCTCGGCTCATCGGAGTGTTTTACGTCACCGCGTTTGGAACGGTCGGTTTTTTGACTGATGGTGTGTGGCCAAGACTGATGAAGAACAGTTTCATCGGATTTCCGATGGACAAATCCATTGGACGAAAATCCATAGGTTATCCGATCGTGTGTACGGGGCTTGTGTGTGTGTGTGTGTGTCTGGAAATGTATGGAACAAGTAAATTGCATGAAGAAGCTGAAAATGGCTGCTCCCATGAGGTTTAGCGAGGAAGGGGCAGGCAGCATGGCCATCAGTGGCCAGCTTGGTTGATAGTTCTGTGTATCTATTGATTTTCCAATTTTCAGAACAAAGTTGTGTGTAGTGTTTGTGCCTGTGTGAATGCTGATGGAAACTGTATATTGTGTATGAAATGAGAAATATAGACTGTATGTGATTAGATTGTTTGGCTGCATTGTTATTGATGGCCGCTGCATTCAGCCATAAGCCATGTGCTTTAGTGGGGGCGGGGCGGCTAGCATCTATCAGTTACAATGGTGGAAGTTGGTGACTCTCTGTAAATAGCATGCAGGGGATACGCCCTGAGAGATAATCTGATGTACAAGCAACAATATACTGTATGTGTGTAGTGTTTGAGATTTTTATGAAAAATAGAAATGGATAGATTGTGATTTTTGCCTTTATAGGGGACAAAGACACATGTCCCCATAAGTGTTAAAATATTTTAAGTAAAGAGTTGGGTTTTTGAGTTGAATGTTCCCGCCGCATATTCAAGTGGCCAGGCATTGCTAGAAGGCAGACAATAGTATGTCTCTGCGATGGCTTGTTATGGAAGCTGAGGCCACTGTGTGTGTGAACTTTAGGTAGAGAAAAGTGGTGAATAATGTTGTGCATGTAACTTACATTTATTGAATGTGCTGTTTAGTGGCCAAAGGGTCTTAAAATGTTTTAGTGGTCATGTGGTGTCTCAGGTGTGTGGCTTTGTGGAGATGGCATGAGCCTTGTGGAGTGTAGGTGACTCAAGACACACATTTTTCAGTGGATTTTGATGATCATTTAGAAAAATCTCAATGGTGTAGTCTGTCTTTGTGGAGAAAAACATTTTTGATTTTCTTTTAAAGACATGCTGGTTTTGGCGGAAAAGAAATAGATGCGTTAATAGCGCCATTCTTGGCTTTTGATTAGCCTTGCGGTTTGTCTGCCATTTTGAGGCACAGTTTTTCCTTAGCCTGTGGGTATCCTATAAGGGAAGGTACAGCCACCTTTCCTTTGGGTGTGATATCATGTGACCATGCTGTGGCATTCGTCAGCTATGTTGCTGGTGGAATTTCTCAGTTTTTGATGTTTGGTGCGAATGTAGTGCGGTCTTTTCTGCGTTGGAACCTGGTGGAGACCATTTGTGTTTTTCTTTGTGTGGGGGAACCCATGTGGTGTTCATTGTGATGTCCCATGCTGGTTTTGGCGGGAAAAATTGCATGCGTTGATGGCGCCATTGTAGTCCATGAGGTGTGCGGTGTTCATCCACCATTTTGTTGTCCTGGCTTGTCGGCCATCTTGAGAGATGTTTACAGTTTGAGATAGGAAGTTCCAGTTTAGCAAACATGGCCCCTGAATATGCTGTATTGGCATTTGTTGATTGGCGCAGTTTTGTCCTGTTTTATGCGTTTACAGTTTGACCTGTGCACTGCTGGGGAGAGTAGTGAGACACCAGGGTGACATACTGAGAGACTGTTTTTTGTTTAATGATGAATTCGCTGGTTTAATTTTTTGGGGATTTCTCTGTTTTCATTTAAGTGAATGTAAGCTATTGCAGGATCAGCTGACTTTGCAGTATATGAGCAGCGTTTTTTTTGTTTTGGATTTTGTTTTTAAGTAAAAACTCAATTTTACACTGAATTTTGATAGATTGTAAGACTAACAGAGTTTTTGTACAAAGATGTGTTTTTATGTTGAAATATTTGGGAGTTTCCCAGAAGGCAATTCATATGTTTTGGAACTTGTACTGTATAGCCATCTTTTGGCAGGAGTTTGTATTTTGAGTCCCAACTTGTGGTTTTGCTTGCAGGGGATGTTTGGGTCAGGGGGGATTCCCTCCAATTTGCAAAGGGGGGTTTATTCCATCATTTCCTTGACAAGGTTTTAAATGGTTTAAATATATATGATGTGTAGCCATGGATTTTTTGAAGTCTTGATAGACAAGGCGATTAGGGCTAAGGCCTCCCCTCCCCCTCCCTCTTCCTGAACAATTGATATGTAAATAAACCAGTTTGGTTTTTTTTGAGAGCTGAGCATAACCGGAAGTTTCTTTTCAGCATTTTATATATCAGAGGGAAGTTGGTGGGAGGAGCTTGGGGTTGTCTGAAAGGTTGGGCAGTGAGATTTGTGTTTGGAAGGAAAATGGAAAGCATTTTTGCGTTTAAAAGTGTTTTATATTTTGTTCCAGTTTTGTGAAGTTTTGTACGGTAATACAGTTTTGGGTAGAAAGCAAAACAGGGGGGGCATCACCATTGTTTTATCATCTAGATACAGAGAGAAGCCACAAACTGGCGTATGTGTTCTGTGGGGTTTGGTCTGACAACGCAGTGTATGGGGTGTATAGCGGAAAATGCTTGTGTATGCATACACTGTGAGGGGTAGAGGCCTAATTCGGGGGTTGATCTGTGGTTGTTTCTGTAGTTCCAAAAGTATTGGGACAACAAGCCATAGAGTTGACGCCTCGGTTAGGGTTTCTAGTTGGAGGACTTGACCATATAGTGGTTGTAGTTCTTCAATCCACCGTATAAGAAGACATCGGGCGGTGATCTCCGAAATGGGTGCAACGGTTTAACCTGGACGCAGGTTTAAGACGATAAGCCAATTCGAATCGCCATGGACACAAGGAGGTCTGTGCAAAGGGAAGGAATGGAGGCTTCCAATAGTCAGACGGTCACACGGTGCACAAAGCCTAGTTTTGGGGCAAAGGCCTTTGAACCCCAAAAAGATTAACATAGGTGGTCCAAGGATACTATTTTGGGTATCCCTCTGGAATGGATGTAGTTGAGCTGCGACTTCAGAAATCTGTAATGATGAGGAACGGTGGCTCATGCCCGTTTGTTTGAACTTTGTATGGCTGGTCCATGAAGGTTCTCGAGCTGCTCTCATGTTTGTCCCATAGTATTTTTTTTTCTATTGCTGAAAGAGTGAAGGGAGAATTCTGGCTGTTTTTGTTTTTTTCATTTTTGGTTTTGGAAACTATGAAGTATCTCCCCCACGTTTGTATCTGAATGTTTGTATGTAGTAACGTGAATATGTTCGAACTTACCGCGGCGATCCTCCGATGCGTCGCGGCTGTTGTATGTTTGTAGGAACGGGAAAAGTAAGGGTTACAGAGGGTTTTGTTTGAATCGGTTTTGAAAGAATGTCATTGACAATTTACCATTCTTTGCAGGTTAAATATGAAGGATAGAGTAATGATTTTGCTTATAAGTATTTTTCAGGTCCAAGGAGTTTGTACATAGAGAACAGGTGTATGTAGACAGCTGTACATATGGATAAATATGAGTCTAAGGGAGGTAAAAGTATCATAGGCTATTTCGTTGTTTCTTTTTTCCTGCACCACGCATTTCTTCCTTCAGTCTGTAATGAGGAAGAAAAGGGGGGAGAAGTGATAAATGTAAGAGTGACAGTTTTTTTTTTTCAAACGAATAATGTTAACTCCTGTAATTCTAACCAAGTTTGTGCCAAGACTGTCTTTCTTTGATAGAATTTGAATCGGCAAGCAGCAGTCTGGTGAAGTAGGTTCCCATCCCAGAGGCTAAGAACCTTTTGTCAATGGTTCCAGGTATTGTAAGCCACGCACAGGTTATGCAGTGACCACAGTCCCGATGTCTGGGTTATTGTCATATGAGGGTTGTTTGGAGGTCAATCAAAACCAGGGTTGTACTCTCCTCATTAGCTGTCACTTATATTCTCGGCTGATGGGGTGGGTGCGATCGTTGTGACATGAACTTCAAAATGTCCACCACAGGGTTCACGAGTCCCTCCTGGACCCTGACTCAATAATCAGTTTACATTCTTTCCAACCAGGTGACTGGGTCGTTGTAAAGAAGCTTGAGGGATGAGACCACGCCAGCCACTGCAAGAAGCGGCTCAACCACACCAAAGAATGAGGAGTATCTTTGCTTATTTATATTTTTGTTGTTTAGTAAATTTTAGCAAGGGTAACGATGAAAAGCATCCCAAGTTATTATGTAAAGTGTATGTCCTGACTAGCTCAGAAAGCGAACAGGACCGATGGTCTGTTCTGAGTCTTCACCAAGTTTTAGTCCCCAGCGATGATGGCGGTACATGCTATTTATGATGTTATTATGGGTATGAGGAGTTTTGACAAACTAGTGAAGACTCCAAACAGACACTTGTCAATGGAATCTAACGATGTATTTTTAGAGGGTAAAATTGGTTTTAGTTTTAATGGCTCTGTCTCTTGTCGGTTTGGGTATCTAGGCAGCCCACAAGTGTGTTTGAACTTTAGTTTGGTGTTTATGCGGATCTGCAGCTTATAAAGGTAATTCCCCCAAAGCAAGAGGTTCATGCGTGATGGTGAAGCTGTCCCAGCATCTTATGTCGCGGCCGATCGCGAGGATCTGATGGCGCAGGAAATTAAGAATGGCAGGGACAGCTAGAAGGGATTTGTTCACCAACCCCGACCAGGTCTGGGCATGGTGTCCTGCATGTGGGGGGGGCTCGGGCTTGGGATACGATTGAACAATTCTCATCCGTTAAGGATAGGGTTCTTCATGTAATTGTTGAAGCCAGTGCTGTAGCTAAGTGAAGGTTGGGAGTCTATTTTAAGGGTCTGTGAATCTTTGGGGATCTAATTTTTATGTTACAGCGGATCGTGGTTAAAGGAAGTGGGAATATATATACTCATGTCGTTTTTATTTCTATTCTTTCTATGTCGTGACGAGGTGCTCCTGTTGCCTGATTTGACGCGTGACCAGAGTTTCCTTGATGAGACGCCCCGAAGCCGGACCCACATACAAGACACAGAGGATCACAGACCGATCGGCAATTACTACAGCTCACCATGTCGTGTCCTCCTTTATAAGTTATGCCCCTGAAGAGTAGAGTCTACATGTCAAGCCGTGTTTTCCTTTTTATGGACTAAGGACTGATTCATTTGCGGGTGTAAGAAGCAGATCAACTTTCATCGAGGGACACATGGGGTGCATATGACAAAAAAGGGAGGACTGTTGTGGAGATTTTTATGGAGATGTATTTAATATGTATTGTCATAGTGTCACCCAGTGTTAGTACTTCCGCAACCCGCTCTAAAAGAGCTGATTGGGGTAGTCTGAGGCTGGTTGAATCCCGTCTGATAGGGGAAAACGTCTTGAGGTTGGAGTGTGATGTTTGCAGGGTGCGGATATGTCCACCAACGGGGGCCCTCTGTGCATTAGCACGAACGATCGTTGAGGAGGGGATGTCCTCGCTCTGCAACAACATCATTGGTTATGAGCAGATGCGTGCTCTTGTCTCTGCTGTGTCTGATCAACATTGATTGGGATTCGTAATGCGCGTCTGCAGATAGCCTCCCTCCCCCATTCAATAATAGTATAATCTGAATATGCATTATTCTATGGAATAGCGCAGAATGAGGATTCCGATCAACGGTAACTTTAGCCATCATACGTTATTGTATTATTGTATTGAATGTATATATTTAATCCCTGTTGGAGGGGATGTCCTTGTATGGTCATTCTCCTGTGTGGAAGGGACATCCTGTGATGTCCCTTCCCATGGTGGAGGTGATTGGTTGCTGCAGCCAATCACCTCCTGTCTTTGAGATCTTTTGAGTCTGCTCTGGGATGGCCTGATGATAAGACCTATGTGTGAGGCTTGCTTCTTGGAATGAATGATGGGACGAACGGTGAGTGTAACTTAACCTAAAGATAGCATTATTGTAAAAAGATGAATCTAAAGTGTGTGCATGTTTAGCACAGGAAATATAGGCTGTATGCTCTGCATACAACCAATAATTCCACCACAGTGCATATCAGAACAGTAAGAGAACCAACATTTGTGTTTGTGCCTGGAACCCTCTCCCACCTTATCTGACCTGTGTCTCGTCTCAACCTGTCTTCTCTTAAAGGGACTATTTATTATTCATGCAAAATAAATACAGTGGTTGGACTTTCAGTTGGTGTGGACAATGGCTTTACTGGGGAGAATTAAGGACTTGTTTCTGGCCAAGCCAGAAATGAGATCAGCTTGGGAGGATTCAAACATCAGCTGCAGGCAGGCCCGAGAAAACTAACACCGCTCAACCTCCCCATCCAGGAGGGTATGGGCATGTAGTGCGGTGTTCCTCAGTCTTTCCTGTGGAGGAGCCAAATAAAGAAAAGCAGGTAAAGGCTGGGGTGAGTGCGCTATACGTGGGGGCTCGAGTCTGGGATGTGTATGCGGTTGAAAAGTGTGAAAACCCCCCCAGAAGTGAGTTTATTCCCCAGTGAAGTTCCGTGGAGGTCGGCCATATTGTGAACTGCGCCACGAGGTGAATCCTGACTGTGTAGTTCGTGGGCGTGCTTATACAGAAAGCCCACAAACGATGCATGAGATAGGAGGAGTCTGGCCATGTGTGGAATAGCACATGGGGACTTGGGCGCGAAAAAGGTCAGTGCGCAATGGAGCAGCGGATGGATAGCATGGCGTCTAATGCCTCATGGGTTCCGGCTACTACTACCATGAAGATGACTTCATTCGCTGCTACGTTAACGGATACGGGGATTCGGCTAAAGCCCCTGGGAAGATTTGCCCTCTACGTGTGTAAAGATGTGGAGGCCGTCGGAGTGATTTGTCCCGGCTGCTCGGGACTGGTGGTTTATCTAAAGCCATTCGGGCGATGCGAGAGCTGTAAGGAATTTCAATTTGAGGTCGAGCAACCTATGGAGAAGCCTCGGGGCTTCCACCTCAAGTGCCTTACGGGTGCCACCACTCTGGAAGGAGGAATCAGAGCTTGTACAGCCACCCCTGCGCATACTGACGGGACTTCGGAGGACGTCAAAGAGGAGCTTGTTGTAGCGAGCGAGAGACCGGAGGATGCTGATTCGCTTAGCACAGAGTCCTTTCTCCCACCGCCCAAGAGGAAGATCAGGTTCGTGAAAGCTTCCCGCGGCCGTGGTGGAGCAACGCCCCAGCACTTACTCGGAACGGATGCCTCGGAAGGGAAAAGTCCCGGACGTCCTGGTTCTTCTTTAAGCCGAGGTAAGCCAAGGGAAGAGACTCTGTTAAAGGCCCCTAGCCCTGGGGATTCACATGTCAGTGAATCAGCTAGAGGGGGTGATTTGTCCTGTGCCAGGAGTTACCTTCCTGCGGAGGAATATGACATCTCTGACTTGCAGTCCATCTCTGATGCGAGTGATGACACCGCCATTGATGAACTGTTCGAGAGAAAGGGATGGGATAAGATGCCCCTGTCCTTTTCCCGTAGTGCTAGGGACTCACCCATGTCCATTGGGGAAAATACACCCCGGGTGGTGGCTTCCGAGCCTGAGGAGGGATCTGTCCCCTTGCCTAATCCTCCATCATTGGAGGCATCGGTTTCAACAGCCGAGACAAGTCGGGTGTCGCTGCGGGCCCTTGCAACTGGCCCGGAGGTAGTTAAAGTACCTCCGCACCCTGAAGCCATCGTCTTGCCTGGCGCGGGAGACCATGCTACCATGCCGCCACTGTCCTGGCTGCAGAGACTGTTCAATCAAAGAGTTGCCAGCGAGTATGGGTGGGAGTACCCGTACTTACCAAAGGAACTTTTATTTGAGGTGGAGGCCTGTAGACAACGATGGTACGAGGACTTTGTTTGGACACACATCAAAGTACCCCAGGCCAGGAGATACTACTCATGTTCACCCGCGGCCACTCTGCGGTTCAAGGACTGTAAAGCTGCTTGGATGTTGGGTCGGCATATCCATGCAGATAAGGTACTCATTTGTAGGAAAGACCAGGATGATGTTGAGTATCACATAGACACCTTTGAAAGACATTGGAAGACGTTGGTGTTGCCTGACCCACACTACTACCTGTGAGAGACAAGACTCTTTGTTTTTGTTTTTTTTAGTGCATTCTCCTTGAAAACCCAGGAACTTTTGCCCTAAGTTAAAGGGTAGTCTACTCTTTGGAGGAGCGGGAGCTGTTGCTGTTTTGTTGTTCTTCCCTCCCTCCCTACCGCAAAGATAACAAGGACTTTGGGGTTGTAGACAGTTCAGGGTCACGGATCAAGGAGAAGAGGGAGTTTTACCCCGCAGTACAGAGAAAAAGTTTCTGTTGGGATGAATGTTCTGACATTGGCACTACCACTAGGTGGCAGTGTTGCGTAACTATTTAAGGACAATAAGATATTATGCGGTTTTACTTGTTGGAAGGAAGGGATTCTTCTCTAGGGGAGAGCCTCTTCATTCCAACTACTGTTATTTCAGGTGTGTTTTTCTTTCCCCTGCAGGTGAACGTCAAGCAAGACTGCTCAGGGTGGGTCTTAGCTAGTACAGTGGTAGGGAAATGTAAAATTTTATTGAAAATTTTATGTGATCTTAAATGTTTGTGCACATGTGTATTTCTCCTTTTTCCCTTCTGTGTTTCATTTATTTTCCCCAGTGTTAGGTTCCGGCACAAACAAACATTTTTTCTAAATTGTCTTTTTTTTTTTGATAGTCTGTCTCTGGATTGGACTTATGCTGACTCAGGCCTGAGAGGCATGGGTCTACTCCAGACACTGGGGACCAGTGTCTATTAAGAGGGGGGAATGTGTAGCGGGGTTCTATATTTAAGGGAAGTATCTGAGTGGTAATAAGGCTCAGATACACAAATTGTTAGGGTTCCTAGACCATTTCTGTCCTTGGGAGATTGTACTGCTGTACAGTTCCCTGGGGCCTATAGGTGGCGCTGTTGCCATAGGCCCGGGTTGAACCACGGTACAGGGTTGTGCCTTACTTGTCCCCTCTCGGCAGCAGTACGACGGGGCAGGGAACCTGCTGTGCCTGTCGGGAGAGGGTATAAAAAGGGGCAGCCATCTTCCAAAGGGTCGGTCGTCGGGTCATCAGGTCGGACTGAGGGTGCCCTAGGCCCGGAGGCCTGGATGTGCTGCCTCCAGGTGCCTTAGGCCTGGAGGCGAAGTTGCTGTTCCATCCCAGACACCTTCAGTCTTGGGTGAGGTACTAACGAGGAGGCCCGGAGCCCAGCAACCTTCGGCTGGGATCCGCCAGGGATCGAGGAGCTCCCAGGGTACCGCCTTGCAAAGGGGACCCATATCTTGGATCGAGGAGGCCAGGGAGGTGACCCTTTCTGAAGACCCAGCGCAGAGTCGTGGTGACAGTAAGGACCTCTGGTAACTCTCCGGAGGGATGCTTTTCTCTTGACATGGGCCAAGTTCTTCAAGAAGGCAGTGCATGTTCTGTAGGTCATAGTGGCAGTGACTCTACGCACACCAAGTCAGTGGCAGTGACTTTCATGTTCATTAGGCCTGTGATAAAGATTGCACGCCAAACCTGTTCGTGCATATCAGAACAGTAAGAGAACCAAGATTTGTGTTTGTGCCTGGACCTCTCTCCCACCTTATCTGACCTGTGTCTCGTCTCAACCTGTCTGCTCTTAAAGGGACTATTTAGTATTCATGTGAAATAAATACAGTGGTTGGACTTTCAGTTGGTGTGGACAATGGCTTTACTGGGGAGAATTAAGGACTTGTTTCTGGCCAAGCCAGAAATGAGATCAGCTCGGGAGGATTCAAACATCAGCTGCAGGCAGGCCCGAGAAAACTAACACCGCTCAACCTCCCCATCCAGGAGGGTACAGGCATAGTGCGGGGTGCCTCAGTCTTTCCTGCGGAGGAGCCAAAAAGCAGGTAAAGGCTGGGGTGAGTGCGCTATAGACACATCACCAAAACATTACTAAACTGTCCACAATTATAAGGTAAATTAATTTTGTCAGGGGTCCCTAATACATAATACTAAAGCAATATTATTGTATGTTAACATGATGCTAGTATGTGTAACAGCTGCAATACCTAGCTATGTTGACATCATATAGAGAAGAATGTAATATGCAGGATACTCCAACTATTAGGAAGGCCACAGCACATATATGTTCAGTTGTAAATGTAGCTTTAAATGTAGTTAAAATACTATGACTGATAATCAACTGCAGAATTTTTTTTTTTTTTTTATAAACACATTTTTTTTAATGGACCTTAATGTGTCTGTGGTTTTACACACAGTCCTGGATGATCTTGGTCTGGCCCTGTTTAATACATAACTGTATTTTCATATTGTTCAAAGTGTCTCCTGTACTGCCATCTAATGTCTGTAGGTACCCCTGATAACAGATGCTTGAACCAATTAACTAAATCTTATCTTACATTTCCATATACATGCAATGTTTGCATAAACCCTACTTGCTAACTGCTAAATTATATGACAACTATTGACACGTTCCACTGCAAATAAACTGTTAATTACCTGGATAATTGGTTTATAATGTAAATAAACACACAGATATGCCACTTACTTTCCCGAATGGCTAAAATGTGTAATTAGTCCAAAAAAAACCTCAACAAATACCAGGGGGGTGAAAAAATTTAGTTTTAAAACAGAATTTTAGGCATAGGTTGAAAAACATGGAACATACACTACTGTATATGAATACAAAAAAAATGAAAGGACAGCTGTATTTTTTAATCATCCTTTAGGCTTGGTTCACATCTAAGCCGCATTCGGCTCACAGCAGGGGTCCGATGTGTCCCCATTCACCGTTTCAGGTCCGATTTCAGCCTGAATTTTTTGCTGAATTCAGACCTAAAACAGACCAAAAGATTAACAGGACCCGATGCAAATTCGCACCGGAGCTGCAGCAGAGATATGTGAACCGGCTCCATAGAGAGCCAGTCACAATCTTCTGCTATTGCGAATTGGATGCGGGGAAACCGCATCCAATTCATACTAGTGTAAACCCAGCATTAATTAATTACCCCCAAACCCCTGAGTACTGCCCACCTGGACAAATACTTACCTTCCTCCTCGATCGAGCAATTGTTGCTGTGTGACCCTGCCTGACTTTTCTTTATTTTCTTCTTAGTGGACATACATGCTGTAGCCCCATTAATTCCTATGGGTAAGCCATACTATACTGGACCACTTGATCTTTTTTAATATCAAACTCATTACATTAATATTAAACTCATTACATTACAATTAAAGACACTCACAAATCCATGTCTCCATGCTGAGAAATCACTTTGAAAACATCCCCCTAGCATTTCTGGCTGTGGCCATCTTGAGTAAGGGCAGATAATTCATGCAACATTTGCTTCCTGGGTAAAAGTGTTGTGGTCATATGAGACCAAAATCAAGCTCTTTGGCATCAACTTAACTCGCCGTGTTTGGAGGAGGAGGAATGCTGCATATGGTCCCAAGAACACCATTCCCACCGCTAAACATGGAGGTGGAAACATTATGCTTTGGGGGTGTTTTTCTGCTAAGGGGACAGGACAACTTCACTGCATTAAAGGGATGATAGACGAGGCTATGAACCGTCAAGTCTTCGGTGAGAATCTCCTTCCCTCAGCCAGGGCATCAAAGATGGGTCGTGGATGGGTCTTCCAGCATGACAATGACCCAAAACACACAGCCAAGGCAACATATGAGTTGCTCAAGAAGAAGCACATTACGGTCCTGGAGTGGCCTAGCCAGTCTCCAGACCTTAATCCCATAAAAAAATATGTGGAGGGAACTGAAGGTTTGAGTTACCAAACGTCAGCTTCGAAACCTTAATGACTTGGAGAGGATCTGCAAAGAGCAAAACCTGGTGGCCAACTACAAGAAACATCTGACCTCCGTGATTGCCAACAAGGGTTTTGCCAACAAGTACTAAGTTATGTTTTACGAAGGGGCCAAATACTTATTTCACTCATTAAAATGCAGATCAATTTATAACTTTTTTGAAATGCGTTTTTCTGGATATTTTTGTTGTTATTCTGTCTCTCACTGGTAAAATAAACCTACCATTCAAATTATAGACTGATCATTTCTTTGTCAGTGGGCAAACGTACAAAATTAGCAAGGGATCAAATACTTTATCCTCCTCATTGTTGTTAAGAAAACCTCTCAATCCTGAAGACTCCTGGGATGTACGACATCATTTGCCTAAGCCTGGAAACCAAGAAGTAACTGAAGAGATGTAAAAAAAAAAGTTTAAAACAAGTAAATAAGATATACTTTCCTATCTATTTGCTTGAGAGAGTGAAGTTCCACTTTAAGGTTTCTGGATTGAAGAGAAATGTAAACATTTCAACAGATGGGCTGCACTTGGAGGAATAGTGGGAACTGATTAAAGGACAAGTGTAGCGGAGCTACAGTTGTTCTTTAAATGCAATATAGGTGTTATCAGTCTCATTATCTGATTTGTTTTTTTATTTATATTAAATTACTATAACCCCTAATCAGTAGCACTGCAGGAGGCACCCCCTTATCAAAAACTGAAAGTGTTGATGAGGGAATCGAGCTTCCACCCATGGTGGTAGACTAGATTTGCTTGGAAATGTGGCATTAGACTATGGCTATACACAGTACACTAACCATCAGATTAGCTAAACTGAATTGCAAATATTTTTTCAGACAGTATATTTAGCTATTTGTCCAGGGGTCTATTTAAAAATAAGTATTACACCTAATCATAAATGGAAGAGGATGAAATGTTCACAGCTTGTATTAGATGGGTGCTATGTATGTTAAACACATTTAGCAAATGCAATTTGTTTTAATGAAGTTTCTTCAAACCATTCACACTTTTGGGCCGGATTCATTCAAAATGGAAAAAAGAAACCAAACAAATAAGTGGTGCTGTAGTCTATGGTTACAAATTAGAATTCTTATTTAATTAAAAAAATAATAAATAAAGAGTACTCCTGAGTCCTGACTGCATGCTAATGTCAACAACTCCTTTTCTTTTTAATGTCCATTGCAAATGTAGCGGCCTCACCCCCTCTTCTTTGTCTAGGGGTATTTCATATGTGAGGGTGAGATGCGCTACGGCCCATGTCCTCCCAATGGCAGTGGGTGAGGTGAAGGCCAGTACCAGTTATTTTCCTCGGGCCTGTGTGTTTTAGTTATGGACCAAGTCTTGCTGTGCTGACACTTCCCTTTGCTCCCATTAACCAGAGTACCACACACCGATAAAGGTCCAACTCTTGCTTTATTGTCACACTCACAATAAACAGTGCTTTAGCAGCCAACTGGTTGAGACACAATAACAGTTCAATACGGTGGGGTGAGCAAGTTGATGCACTATCCTGATTGTACGCTAAACCACTGTGGTTTCACCAGCGGTTACTATAGCCATTGGCTAGAGAGAGAACTTAGAACTTGTGAGTCTCTACCAGCGACTCAAGAGAATGTAGATAGGAGTACCATCGCTGCGTTGTGGCCCCTGTCAGGGGGAGATGTCCCTCCAAGGGAGTTACCGGAGGCCCATCCGTCACCGGGTTGATGCTGCTCCGGACTCTCCGGACGGGTGACCTCTCCAGCCTCCTCACCTCAGACATAGGCCCCATCCACCTCAGGGACCCTCGGACTCCTCCGCCCTCGCGGGACCCAGTCAAAGTCACCGGGCCCCAGGCCTCTGGTTTAGTACCTCACCCCAGGCTGAAGGTGCCTGGGATGGACGCCAACTCCGCTCCGGCCAGGCCTAGGGCGCCTGGGCCAAAACTCCGGACCGCCCGCACCCAGGCCTCAGGTGCCTGGGCGCATGATGAAGAAGATCCCGAAGACCTCGTGGCAAGGGCGTCTCCCCCCTTTATCTCCTCCATTGATGCCACGGCAGGTTCCCCCGCCCTCGCCGTACCATCTCCGGAAAGGGACAAAAAGGACAGCACTGCAGCAGAAAATCTACCTCGAGCCTGCGGGTACCTCGCCACCCACAGGCCAAGGAGAATAATACACCACCCAGTCCTCCACGAATACAAATGGTCCAAATCCTCTCATGATTTACACACCTGGGTCATACTATTACCCAGGTGTATCCCACCTAAAATTAGAGACCCCGCTACACACTCCCCCCTGTGATTTGACGCTGGTCCCCAGCGTCTGGTGCAAACCCATGTCTCCCATGGAGTGGTGACATAAGCCTGACCCCAGAGGCTATCCCTCAAAATTTTAAATCCTAATTGTGCCAAGACCTGCTCAAGGGAAGGGGAACATAAAACAATATTATTTTTTCATAAAACCCTCTAAGCATGTACACATATACAATCCCTCCCATCACTGTCTAAGAACCACCCCATACTCAGCAGTCTTGACAGATGGATCTCCTGCAGAAGGGAAACAGAAAAAAAAAGAACACAACATCCTAACATATTTGTGTTAGTTTGGAATGAATGGGTCCATCAGCCGAGAGACCCATTTGCTCCAACGAGCAAAGTGATGCAATTGTAAAAAAACAAACACAGCCGTTGCGCAACACTGCCACCTAGGGACAGTGCCGCGGTAATGACACTTGGTGAAATCTTCCTTCTTCCTGCGTCCCTACTCTGATTCTACCCCCAAAGTCTCTGTCTTTGAATTGTGAAAGAAGAGAGAACAAAACAAAACAGCTCTCATTCCTCCAAAGAGTAAAAAAAACACACAGGAAAGTCTCCTCTTACAAGTAAAACTTCGGGTCAGGCAAGAACAGGGGCTTCAGATGCTTATCGAAAACCTCAATCGAATAGTCAATGTCCTCTCCATCTTTCCGGCAGATAAGCACCTTGTCCGCATGAATATGACGCCCCAACATCCAGTCTGCTCTGCAGTCTCTGAATTTTTTCGACACGGGTGGCGAACAGTTACAGGACAAGTATCGCCGAGCATGAGGCACTTTAAGTTTCTCCCAAACAAACTCATCATACCACCGCTGCCGCAGAACTTCAACCTCAAACAGTAAGTCCCGGGGCAAGTAAGGATATTCCCATCCGTACTCACGGGCGACCCTCTGGCAGAAGAGTCGTTGCAGTCGGGCCAAAGGAGGCATTGTGGCCCGCTCACCTTCTCCTGGTTGAACGATGGCCTCCGGATGCCAAGGTACTTTCACTACCTCTGATGGCTTTGCTCTTGGTGCCCGTAATGATGCGCGCTGTGTCCCCGCCAACAAAACGGGTGATGCTGCGGATTGTGGAAGAACAATTGGAGGACTAGGCTTCCTCGTAGACTCTGGAGCTTCCACCCGGGGCGTGCTATCTCCTATAGACATAGGCGAATCTTGTGGTGCACATAACACAGGTAATGGGCGTTTGTCCCAGCCCTTACGATGAAAAAGTTTGTCTATTTCACCGTCATCTCCACAGTCTGACAGCGATTCTAGGTCGGAGGTGTCATACATCTCTGCAGGAAGGTAGTCTCTAGTAGACGTGGAACTACCCTCCCTAGCGGGCTCCACCGACTGTGGACTCCCGACACCTCCAACCACCACCACAGTCCCAGCCCCTGGCTCACCTTGACCTTTTGAAGCATAGGGATGTCCAGGACTCTTCCAACCGGATCCATCCAGGCCCGGCAAGCGACGGGGTGAAGCTCGACCACGACCACAAGACGCCTGTACCAGGCCGACTCTCCTCTTCGGAGGTGGGAGCAGGGAATCTGTGGTGACCGAAGCAGCATCCTCGGATTTTTCTTTCTCAGTCTCTGGTTGGGCAGTCACATCGCCCTGGTCAGTGCGTATGGGAACCTCCGCAAAGGCCTGGATCTCCCCTTCCGGAGTAGCGGTACCTGTGAGGCAGTTGAGGCGAAGGGCCCGGGGCCTTACTGTGGATGGCTCCACCTCGAATAGGAATTCTCTGCATGCCTCACAACGCCCGAATGGCTTCAGGTGGACCACCAGTCCCGAACATCCGGGACAGATCACGCCGAGGGCCTCCGTGTCTCTGCAGGTGTACAGAGCCAACTGCCCTCAGGGCCTGAGTCTTATTCCCGTGTCTGTAAGGGGAGCAGCAAACGTAGTCATCTTCGTGGGGTAGGGAACCGGAATCCATGGGGAGCTTGAGGCCATCCCGACTATCTGCTGCTCCATCACACACTGACCACGCGCCGAAGTCTCCACGTGAGTTCCTACACATGGCCAGACTCCTCCCACGACTTGCACATTTTCGCGGGCTTCCATCAAACTCCGCCCACGAACTATGTAGTCACGGGGTGCCTCATGGCGCAGTGCAGTAAAAGCCCCCACATGTAGTACATCACACGGCTGGACTTTTCCCTCTTCTCGCTCTTCCGCATGGGCCTTTCCCGTCTTAGGGTCATTTCCACGACTTTGAGCAGGGATGCACTTTGGCCGATCACATGGCCGACCCGCTCGGAACTCCTCCGGGCAGCAAAGTTCAGACCCAGTCGTTCTTAATTCCAAGGTCAAAACACACATCATCCCGGACTCACGAGCCCCCACGTGTAGTGGCCTCACCCCCTCTTCTTTGTCTAGGGGTATTTCATATGGGAGGGTGAGATGCGCTACGGCCCATGTCCTCCCCATGGCAGTGGGTGAGGTGAAGGCCAGTACCAGTTATTTTCCTCGGGCCTGTGTGTTTCAGTTAAGGACCAAGTCTTGCTGTGCTTACACTTCCCTTTGCTCCCATTAACCAGAGTACCACACACCGATAAAGGTCCAACTCTTGCTTTATTGTCACACTCACAATAAACAGTGCTTTAGCAGCCAACTGGTTGAGACCCAATAACAGTTCAATACGGTGGGGTGAGCAGGTCGAGGCACTATCCTGATTGTACGCTAAACCACTGTGGTTTCACCAGCGGTTACTATA
The DNA here is from genome assembly GCA_029206835.1 of Rana muscosa. Classification (NCBI taxonomy): domain Eukaryota; kingdom Metazoa; phylum Chordata; class Amphibia; order Anura; family Ranidae; genus Rana; species Rana muscosa. The sequence goes on from CM055118.1 coordinate 728,669,835, forward strand.
GCCATTGGCTAGAGAGAGAACTTAGAACTTATGAGTCTCTACCAGCGACTCAAGAGAATGTAGATAGGAGTACCTTCGCTGCGTTGTGGCCCCTGTCAGGGGGAGATGTCCCTCCAAGGGAGTTACCGAAGGCCCATCCGTCACCGGGTTGATGCTGCTCCGGACTCTCCGGACGGGTGACCTCTCCAGCCTCCTCACCTCAGACATGGGCCCCATCCACCTCAGGGACCCTCGGACTCCTCCTCCCTCGCGGGACCCAGTCGAAGTCACCGGGCCCCAGGCCTCTGGTTTAGTACCTCACCCCAGGCTGAAGGTGCCTGGGATGGACGCCAACTCCGCTCCGGCCAGGCCTAGGGCGAATGGACCGAAACTCCAGACCGCCCGCACCCAGGCCTCAGGTGCCTGGGCGCGTGATGAAGAAGATCCCGAAGACCTCGTGGCAAGGGCGTCTCCCCCCTTTATCTCCTCCATTGACGCCACGGCAGGTTCCCCGCCCTCGCCGTACCATTTCCGGAAAGGGACAAAAAGGACAGCACTGCGGCAGCAAATCTACCTCGAGCCTGCGGGTACCTCGCCACCCACAGGCCAAGGAGAACAATACACCACCCAGTCCTCCACGAATACAAATGGTCCAAATCCTCTCATGATTTACACACCTGGGTCATACTATTACCCAGGTGTATCCCACCTAAATTTAGAGACCCCGCTACACAAACATACTGATCAACTTGGTGGACCGTCCCATGCAGATATACTGCAACGGATCATGTACATGTACGTGATTGGGTCATTTCCGGGTAGGGAGGGAATGTGTGCCGCCCCATCTTTGCTGTGATTCGGTACAGCACAAGTCAGTCAGCAGGTCCCGGCCAATAATTTATAGGCCAGGGCCTGCTGATCAGCTTAGCAAATAACACAGAACAGAAGCCTATGTTTACTAACAATACAGGGCTCTGTACATGGAGCGGCAATGAGGCTGTTTTTTTCTCTCTGCAAAGCAGAAGAAGCAGTAAAAACAGCACATATTACACATTGTCAGGCACACAGTTAACCCCTTAATTGTTCCTAGATATTAACCCCTTCCGAGCCAGTGTCATTAGTACAGTGACAGTGTATAGTATTAGCACTGATCACTGTATCAGTGTCACTGGTGATGTCAGTGTCAGGTAGTCAGTTTCCCACCCATTGTCAGCTATACCTCGTTTCCACTGAGCGGATCGGTTCGGTACTGTTCGGTATGGTACGCTATTTTGGGTGTTTCCATTATGAAAGCGTGCCATAAAACCGAACCGTACCGCACCATTCTGGGTCCTGCTTCAGATGTGGGGCCAAAGAAAATGGAACGGTTTGGTTAGGGAGGAGCTACAATACATTCCACTGATTGGCGGACATGCTAGGCATTTTTTCTAAACCCTGAATGGTCCCCGACGGTCCGACTTGCAGTGGAAACGCTCACCAGAAGAGACCGGACCATTCAAACCGTTCCAAACTGTACCGGCCTGAACCATTCCGTTAGTGGAAACAAGGCATTAGTGTCAGATTGCCCGCTGCACTATCGCAGTCCCACTATAAGTCACTGATCACTGCCATTACTAGTATAAAAAAATAAATAATAATAATTAAATCAAAACTCCAGTAATATATACATCATCTTTTGTAGACGCCATAACTTTAATGCAAACTAATCAATATACACTTATTGGGGGGGGGGGGGGTTTGTACCAAAGAGATGTAGCAGAATACATTTTGGCCTAAATTTATGAAGAAGTTTGATTTTTTTACTTTTTTATTGGATATGCTTTATAGCAGAAAGTGAAAAATTTGTTTTTTTTGTTTTCAAAATTTTTTACTTTATATAATAAAAAAAAGAAAGAAAAAAAATAGTGTTGATCAAATACCACCAAAATAAAAAGCTCTATTTGTGTGAAAAAAAACTACATACATTTCATTTGGGTACAGTTTTACATGACCATGCAATTACCAATTAAAGTAGCATGGTGCCGGATAGCAAAAAATGCCTTTGTCATGAAAAGGGGTAACATCTTCTGGAGTTCAAGTGGCTGAAGTAGTCTTGAACCCAACTGTCATTTTTTTAAATATTATATTTGATTTCACCTTATGTCATCCTTTGTTACGGTACATCTCAGTGAAATCGATCCCCTGTCGCCTCTTTGCAAACTTTTTTGTCTACCTGTACTGCAGTGGTAGCTGCATGTAATTTTTTTAGGGCAAGTTTTCTGATTTTGGGAACAGCGGTATATACAGTATCTGCCCATTGTGAATCGAGACAGCTACATTTAATCTCCACTAGGGGTGCATGTGACGGAGTAAGCACACAGGAGGACAGTTGGAGGACATGGACAGAGTGTTGTCACCCTATAATAGCACCCACAGGTATTATTTAAATGAAACCTGAATATATTTTAAAATATTCAGAAAGACGTTTTGAAATTACATTATCATGTTAAAGTTATATGAGATTTCAGTGATTAGATTTACATGAATTATTATATTATTTAAATGAACACTGAATATATTTAAAATATTCAAAATTACTTTTGAAATTACATTATCATGTTAAAGCGTATATGGGATTTCGGTGATTGGATTTACATACATATTTTACTTACACATTTTACTATAAAGTTGAACTCCAGGCAAACAGATAAACACACAGTTAAAAACACACAAATGGAAACTGATTTATGTACCCAACAATTTGTAATTCTGTTCAACCAATCCTGAGATTTACACAGCAATGTCATAGCAAGTTAGAAACTCCACTCTTCTCTACATCAGTTATGCAGTTAAGCTTGGTCAGGTCACTGCTCCCAGGCTGTAATTGAATGTGAGCAGTAGAACAATGATGAGGTCATCATTCTGCTTTCTCCTTCTGTCAACATGTTCCCTTTCACATCATGTGCTGTCTGCTGCTTTTTGATTACAGTTACCAAAACAAAGTCAGGTATTTAACACTGCATTTAAAAATAGATCCAATAAATTTTAAATTATTACAGGCAGTGAGTACATTGAATGGTGGTTTATAAATATCTGCCTGAAGTTTAGCTTAAAGGGGTTGTAAAGGCAGAAGTTTTTTTTTATCTTAACCACTTGTGGACCGCCGCACGCCGATGTACATTGTCAGAATGGCACGGCTGGGCACATGGGCGTACAGGTACGTCCCCTTTAAGAGCCCAGCCGTGGGTCGCGAGCGCGCCGTCGCGCTCGCGACCCGGTCCTCTTTTCCGTGACCGTCCCTGCGGGAACAGCGGACCCGATCGCCGCTGGTGTCCCGCGATCGGGTCACAGAGAGGAAGAACGGGGAGAGGTAAGTGTAAACAAACCTAGTGAGGCTGTCACTGATCGTCTGTTCCCTGTCATAGGGAACGAGGATCAGTGACATCACACGCTAAGCCACGCCCCCACACAGTAAGTAAAACACATCAGGGCACACTTAACTCCTACAGCGCCCCCTCCTGGTTAACCCCCTCACTGCCAGTGTAATTTTCACAGTAATCAGTGCATTTTTATAGCACTGATCGCTGTGAAAATGACAATGGTCCCAAAAATGTGTCAAAAGTGTCCGATGTGTCCGCCATAATGTCGCAGTCACTAAATAAATCACTGATCACCGCCATTACTAGTAAAAAAAAAAAAATATTAAAAATGCAATAAAATGATCCCCTATTTTGTAAACGCTATAACTTTTCCCCAAACCAATCAATAAACTCTTACTGCGATTTTTTTTACCAAAACTATGTAGAAGAATACGTATCGGCCTAAACTGAGAAAAAAATGTTTTTTTTATATATTTTTGGGGGATAATTATTATAGCAAAAAGTAAAAAATATAGAATTTTTTTCAAAATTGTCGCTCTATTTTTGTTTATAGCACAAGAAATAAAAACCGCAGAGGTGATCAAATACCACCAAAAGAAAGCTCTATTTGTGGGAAAAAAAGGACGCCAATTTTGTTTGGGAGCCACATCACACGACCGCGCAATTGTCAGTTAAAGCGACGCAGTGCCGAATCGCAAAAAGTGGCCAGGTCTTTAAGCTGCATAATGGTCCAGGTCTTAAGTGGTTAATGCATAGAATGCATTAAGATAAAAAAACTTTCAGTGTGCAGTAGCCCCCCTAATAGTTATCTGAGCCCATCTCTATCCAGTGATGTTGCATGAGTGCCTCGGTCGTCCGGGACTCTCCCTCCTGATTGACTGAGGCACAGCAGTGGCGCCATTGGCTCCCGCTGCTGTCAATCAAAGTCAGTTAGCCAATCAGGAGAGAGAGCGAGAGGGTGGGGCCAAAAAACGGCTCTGTGTCTGAATGGACACACAGAGCTGCGGCTCAGTTCGGCTGCCCCCATAGCAAACTGCTGGCTGAGGGGGCACTCAATAGGAGGGAGGGGCCAGGAGTGCTAGAAAGGGACCCGAGAAGAGGAGGATCAGGCTGCTCTGTAAAAAACACTTTTAAAAAAAAATCCTACCAAAATATACCAACCGTGACCTTGGCATTCGACCCTGGCCTTTAACCCTTACTTAACCCAAACACTAACCTTGGCACTGACTTCGATCGAACCAAAAGTTTAATTGATTAAAAAATAAAAATAAACACTAGCCCGTTTTTTTTGTATATTGTGAAAGATGATGTTATGCAGAGTAAATAGATACCGAACATGTCACGCTTTAAAATTGCACACAGTCGTGCAATGGCGCCAAACTTCGGTACTTAAAAATCTCCATAGTCCGCGCTTTAAAAAATGTTATAGTTTACCTGTTTAGAGTTCGCGGCGATACATCACATGTGTGGTTTGAACGCCGTTTACATATGCGGGCACGACATACGTATCCGTTCGCTTCTGCATGCGAGCACACGGGGATGGGGGTGCTTTTGTTTTATTTTTTTATTGTTTATTTTACTTTTTTTTATTTTATTCTGACACTTTTCCTTTATATTATAATTTTTTGATCACTTTTATTTCTATTACAAGGAATGTAAAATCCCTTGTAATAGGAATAGGGCATGAGAGGTCCTCTTTACAGCGAGATCTGGAGTCTATAGGTCCCCAGATCTTGCCTCTAGGCTGGAAAGCTTGAAATCCCCCAAAAAATAAAAATGATCTCAGTTTGTCAGCCGAGGCGACGGCAGTGTTTAAATCTGCCTAGGTCGGACGTGATGTTAAAACGTCGCGCCCGACCTCCGAGGGTCATAAAGACTTCTGGGGACCATCTGGTCCACGGTATTCTCTATGGTACTCGGTCACCGCTGGCCTATCATTCTCCAGCTCGCTGATAACACTGGTGAGCTAGTAGAAGCACCAGAGGGCGCCTGTAAAAAAGCGGCTGAACAGCTGTGATGATTGTTTATACATTGTAGAGAATCGCTGGCAGAAAAAGATGATATCTGAATTTTTTTCTGCAGCTCCAGGACGTCATAGGACGTCCACCTAAGGGGAAGTGGTGCATGTCTAGACTAGTCTAGACTAGTCTAGTGTTCAGGTGCATTTAGACCAGTGGCGGCCCGTCCATTAAAAAAAGTAATTAAAAAAATGGTCACTTTAAGAGTTTCCGGGCGCCGGACACACGGCAGTCTATGGGAAGCTTCCCAGCTTGCAATCAGCTGACTGAAATCTGGGCAGCTGATTTGCCCGTGTTTAGGGCGTGTGCAGGGAGCAAACTGTGCGCCCGTACACACTCCCACTCGCCACTGATTTGTCCCTGGCTCCTGTACTGCCTTTTTTATTGGCCGGAACCGGAGGGTGATTGGGCGGTGCTTTTTCGGCACTTCCAGTTTCCCGGCAGGCTCACTGACACTGTGACTTGTGGAGTGCGGACTCCGGAGATGTGACTGCCACTATCCGGGACCGGGACCCTTTGATTTGAGGCAGGGAGCGGATCACAGTGGCTGCGGATGGATGGACACAGAGCTGGCAGACAGTATACCAGAGAGCACCAGGTGAGTGCGGGGATCGGAGAGGATTGCTGACCTTCTGAATTTGCTCCCCCTCCCTGCATGTCTCTCTCTCTCTCCCGGCATCATGCTTCCCCCTCCTCGGACTCCTCTGCAGAGCGACAAACCGAGTGTGACTGTTCCACAGTGAGTACTGTGTCCTGCGGTGAGCCTGGCCCCCCCTACCCCCAGCTCTGATCACTTTTCTCAGCTGCTGCAGAGATTCATGGAGGGGGGGGTGGGTGGGGCTGCTGAGTGTTGCTGTGCGTGGCAGTGACTGGCAGCTGTGGGGTTTCTTCACCCTAAACACCCCCCCTCCCTGCATCTCCACCCTAAACACCCCCCCTGACTGCATTTCCACTCTAAACACCCCCTACTTGCCTCTCCACCCTAAACACCCCCCTTGCATCTCCACCCTAAACACCCCCCCCCCTCCCTGCATCTCCACCGTAAACACCCCCCTCCCTGCATCTCAACCCTAAACACCCCCCCTCTTTGCCTCTCCACCCTAAACACCCCCTCCCTGCATCTCCACCATAAACACCCCCAATCCCTGCCTCTCCACCCTAAACACCCCCCTCTCTGTTTTTAATTATGGGGTTAGTATGAGGGAGGGGGTCCTGTGGAACAATGGGGGGTAGTTTTGAGTAAGGGGTCCTGTGTAATGATGAGGAGAGGGATGGTGGTTTTGTTTAACCATTGGTGGTATGTACTCTATCCTGTGATGCTCGGGATGCATACTCTGTCCTGTGATGCTGGGGCTGTATACTCTGCCCTGTGATGCTCGTCGGGATTCCTGGCAAGCTGGTCTTGCCAAGCCCTGTGTACTGATGGCCATTCAAAAGAACCAAAAAAGCATGCGCAGGTTTACCGTGGAACAGGTAAGCATACAGACGACTGTTTTTCTCGGCAAGAAAACTCTGCCGAGAATCCCGACGAGAAAAATAGAGAGCATGTTCTCTATTTTTCTCGTCGAGATTCCAGGCAGTTTTCCCGACAAGAAACCATACACACAAACGGTTTTCTCAGCAAAAAGCTCTCCCAGCAGTTTTCTTTCCGAGAAAAACGGTCGTGTGTACGAGGCTTTACATGTTGAAGCCTATGTGTATAAGGCCTAATACTTTGAGAGATTTTAAAATTGCTAGTTGCTTTGCCATCTCTGGCTTGAGTGTTTTCTGAGTTACTGACCTGGGATGAGTATACAGCTAGTGAAGCCAGTGCAAAGTCAAAGTTTCTTACTTGTCTAGCTGCAAACCTTTGAAAATAATGCCTGAGCATGAGGCAAGACGGAGGGATGAGTAGGGAGTGGAGCGAGGGTGGGGCTTATAGTGGTCCACATAATGCTTCTTATCAAAGAATGATTTGATAAAGTCTACAGACGAAATATGTCAGGAAGTGATGTCAGCTGCTGACCCTGGAAATAGAAGTGCCAATTCTGCCATCTTGAGTTTTGGAAACCTGCATCTCTGTACCTATGTGAGCAGTTTTATGATAAATAAAGCTTTTTTAATGGGGATTTCTGCACTATGAGCTTCTTTTATCCTTTTATGTCCTATATATCATTCACCCATTGGGAGATTGTGCAATAAAGGAACTGGAGGTGTAACATCTAAGAGGAAAATCAGATTCAATATTCACACACCATGGGCTTTTCAAAAAAAAAAATCAGATTCAATATCACCCAACCCTGTGTCTTGTGCACATGGGGGTGGTGCATGGTTGCATGTATTGTTGGAACCACAGCTTTTGCTTATTATGGAGCACAATGTGAGTACAATTATTTTGTGTACATTAGTTGTGGTGATACTACACTGTTTTGGCTATTTTCTTTTTGCATGACAGAGGAGGATTCTGGGTAGGAAAACATGGATTTGGAATGAATTAATAAGCCTTTTAAACTGGATGTTTGGTAAGAAAATAAGCAGGACTAGTGAGAAGTCACGTATCACTGGTGATTTTCCCGCTTGAGTGTCACACATACATTTGAGCATAATATAGTAAGGAATATTCACCAGATGATCTTGGTAACAGGCATGAGCTTGGGCAAACTCTGGCAGGAGTACAGGGTGCAGGAATGGTCTCTTGGAGGAGACACAGGTTGCATGGATGACTGTAGAAATCACTGTAGCCAAGAATGGATGATTTCAGCCTAAATGTTCTCTCTACTCATCATGTTGAGGTTACCATCATTAACTATATTCACAAATATCTTCAATTTTGCAGACTGCAGAGTCTGTCAAAGTAAAATATTAGTTAATGTGCACTCACTCCTACGTAGTTCAGTTCAGACCTAACAGACTCCATCTTCTCTTAGTTGCCAGGTCACTATGTGCCCACCTCCCTCTGTTCTCATGCTTTCCTCTGTATGTGTAATCACCCTCCATCCTCTCTGCAGCAGCGCTAGGCAGGCAGCTTAGTGTTTGTGAATCATGAGACTGACATCACAGCATTACAAACATTCCCCCCAGAGATTTTGACAGATCCAGTATTGCGCAGTATTGAGCAACAATATAGGAAATATATGGTCACAGCATACATTTACATTTTATAACATCATCATTGTAATACCAATACAAACAATAGTTATTATTGACAATCCAATATAAGCTTACTTCTTCTTTCATGTTGTGAGTTCTGCTTGTCTGCTGGACATCACAATTTTATGGATTCTCTGCATGCTGTCCAGCTTCCCTTCTGCTGTTCGCTTTCAATTTCTAAGGACTACATATCCCATGGTACCTTGCTGCCTACAAGCAGTTGTTCCTGTACTGACTCTGCCTCCTGAAACTCCTCCTCTAAGCACCTTTTCAGTTCAGAAGGCAGGTTTTGTGATTTCTGTGACACAGCATACTCATAGGGCATAGTGAATTCATGTGTCACAGAATTCAAGGAAGTAAATGTGCAGGGATCTTGACAAATTAAGTTTGCAAAAGTCAAGATTGTTCAGAGTAGTTGAGTAGGCTAGAAATAAATGAAATGCAATGTGGAAATTAATATATGATTTTACATTTTAACCATGAATACACTTTGATGAAAATCCGTAATTGCTAGGTTATATTCAGCAAGTTCCCAGGTAAACTGATCTGCATACTTGCTCCAGTTCAGTGACTCGGGAATGGAGTAAGGCAGAATGGGGCCCTTGGAGACATAGCCACTCTGCCCACCCATCCCTTAGGTCAATTAATTGATTAGGATTGTGATTATTACAGAGAAAATAACCCATTTGCAAAATCTGTACTGGCATGGCTCTTCCCCATCAGAAATGAATTGCCTACAAGTGTATCCTCCTTTGTGAAATGACTGGCAGATGCACATGTTTGATGAACTAAACTAGCTCTATGGTTTACTGAGGGACAGGGGACCTTAACGCTTCTGTGCTTAGGCAGAGTTAAGAGCCCTGTCTCACTTAAGTGGGCTTTGCGGCCGTTGAACAGCTGATTTGCGGCGTGACTGTGGTGGAACTACCAGGGTAACAAAAGGTTGCACTTGTGACTGGGCCCTGGTGTTCCGCAGCTGTGGAGAGGGCCTCAAGCAGTGTTGCCAGTAAAAAAAGGCCACTTTCCTCCTGTTCGTAAACAGCAGAAAAGTGCTGGTTAAAACTACTCTTGTCCAGTGGCGGTGCGTCCATAGAGGGCGCCGGAGCGCCGCCCCCTCTCGCTCCTGCACCGCCACTGAAAGACAATACACAGATTCATGCATTGCATGAATCTATGTATTGTCACCGCTGCCGCCCTGCCCACTATTCATATGGCCGGCCTCCTGGTGAGCGCCGGCCATATGAATTAGAGCGGCGGCCGGCGGTGGGTGTGACTTGGGAGTGTCTATCAGAGCCAGCGGCTCTGATAGGCTTTCCGAATACAGCTCTCACGCTGTATTCGGCTTCCAAAAACTCCTCCCAGGTACGCACGGGGGTGCGTTCCTTGGAGAAGACTGTGGAGGTTTCAGCCAATCAGGTTCACCGGATCTGGTTGCCGGTAACCTGATTGGCTGAAGCGACATCGAGGGCGGGAGAACACATCGAGGACGGTGCGGACCGAGGAAGGTAAGTGCAGGGCTGGGGGGGGGAACTGGCTGTATATGGGGGACAAACTGGCTGAATATGGAGGGAACTGGCTGTATATGGGGGACACACTGGCTGAATATGGGGGGAACTGGCTGTATATGGGGGACAAACTGGCTGCATTTGGGGGAACTGGCTGTATATGGGGGACAAACTGGCTGCATTTGGGGGGAACTGGCTGTATATGGGGGACAAACTGGCTGCATTTGGGGGAACTGGCTGTATATGGGGGACAAACTGGCTGCATTTGGGGGGAACTGGCTGTATATGGGGACAAACTGGCTGCATTTGGGGGGAACTGGCTGTATATGGGGGACAAACTGGCTGAATATGGGGGGAACTGGCTGTATATGGGGGACAAACTGGCTGCATTTGGGGGGAACTGGCTGTATATGGGGGACAAACTGGCTGCATTTGGGGGGAACTGGCTGTATATGGGGGACAAACTCGCTGCATTTGGGGGGAACTGGCTGTATATGGGGGACAAACTGGCTGAATATGGGGGCACACTGGCTGTATATGGGGGCACACTGGCTGTATATGGGGGCACACTGGCTATATATATAGGGACAAACTGGCTGTATATGGGGGCACACTGGCTGTATATGGGGGCACACTGGCTGTATATGGGGGCACACTGGCTATATATATGGGGACAAACTGGCTGTATATGGGGGCACACTGGCTATATATATGGGGACAAACTGGCTGTATATGGGGGCACACTGGCTATATATATGGGGGCACACTGGCTATATATATGGGGGCACACTGGCTATATATGGGGACGAACTGGTTGTATATGGGAGCACACTGGCTGTATATGGGGGCACACTGGCTGTATATGGCGGCACACTGGTTATATATATATGGGGGCACACTGGCTGTATATGGGGACAAACTGGCTGTATATGGAAACAAACTGGCTGTATTTGAGGGGGCAAACTGGTGGCGTTTGGGCACAGTGGCTGCGTTTAATGGGCACAGTGGCGGCAATTGATTTTTATTTATTTTTTTCAGTTTGTTTGCGCCCCACAAAAATTTTGAGCATCAGCCGCCACTGCTCTTGTCCTTATGCTTCTTCTCCCCCCACACACCCTTTTTTACACCTTACCCCTGCTCAAGCCAATCCCCGTTGAGCTTCAGTGGAGCTCAGCTGATTAATAATCGGCTGGCTCCGGAACTATTAGTAATCGGCTGAGTTTGGCTCAGGCTCGGCAGAGATTTGGCTTGGGCGGGGATTGCCTTTGGGGGGGGGTGGTTGGCGGGCCACTGGTGACGTCATGGTCCTTGGCATATTTCCAGCAAATTAGAAAGCATCTGCAAGGAGGAGGACCTAAACCTGCAGGCAATTACAGGTTAGTGTGTGACACAGTCAGTTGGTCACTCTATTGGGGGTTACAGATGTAAGGGGCAAGTAAAGACACCCTAAGATAAGGGGGGAAACTGATATAAATAACCCCCTTATATCAGTGTCCTCACTCCCCTCTTACATCAGTGAACCCCTTTACCTTAGTGTATTCACTCTGCAGACTCTGATGTAAGGGGGAATGTTGTGGACCCAGTGCAAAGGGAACTTAGCGGACTCTGAGGTAAGGAGTAACTCTGCAAATCTGATGTAAGGGGGGGGTCTCTGGTCTCTGGTAACCTCTTACACAAGAGTTCCCCTTTATGCCAGAGTCCACAACATTTCCCTTTACATCAGGGTCTGCAGAGTTCCCCTTTACATTAGGGCCTGCAGAGTTCCCCTTTACATCAGGGTCCGCAGAGTTCCCCTTTGCACTGTAAGGCAAACCCTGTGGACTCTGATGTACTGTAAAGGGGAACTATCAAGTAAAAAGGGCTCTGGAAACACTGGGAACTCTGATATAAGGGGGGATTCTAATGTAAGGGCAGGAAGAGGGACTGCAATGAGAGTAAAGGGGCTTGGGGGGCCCTTCATGTTTTTTCACACCGGGGCTTTGAAGGTTCTAGTTACGCCTCTGCAGCATGACTTTATTTTAGAGGTGACAGGACACCTCATTGCTGCTGTGCGCAGGCAGTGTTAATAGCCCTGTCTCACTCACCTCTCGCTAAGGCTTCTGGAGCTCTGGAGCTTATTTTTCCTATTATGGGTGTGAATGGGGACTCATGTCTAAGTTTTGTTTAAGGCCCTACAAAGCCTAGAGCCGCCTCTGGACCATCAATGTTATTTACTACAATCCCCTTTCCCATTATCTCAAATAAACAGTCTAGAGGTTGTCTGTTTTTATAATATATTGCTTGTAAAACTAGTAACAGAAGGGGAAGGGGGGGTCTTGGCATGTGATACTGCAAAACACTCAGCAGTAGTTAGTGGTCAGAGGACAGTATTTCTAGTAGAAGTAGTGGCTAATAATAAACAGTGTAAGGCCCCACAGCTAAAGACTATGGGGCAAATTTTTGGGAGTCTGGTTAACCTTCACCGGTGCACAACTATCAGTTTTCAGTGTAGTGTCCAGCACACAGTCTCATGGATAAACTTAAGGTCACAACCCACAAGTCCCCAGTGAGTGAGATGCTACCTGTCTGGACAGAATCCTAGGCAGTGAGGTTCTGCAGTCAGCTCTAAGCAAAGTTCATTTGAGTCTTTGATCCTGGCACCCATGAGGCCTTCCTAGAACAGTTGTTTAGTCCATGAGCTGCCTTGCAGCAACAGTAACTCTGGAACCCTCCTGAGGAAAATGAACCCTGCTCTTTAATGTCTCAGAATATTTATCCACATTTATTCCAGACCCCTACTGGACACTTCCCCTCCAGGGATAGGCTGGAGCCTGATAAATATTCAGTCTGGCAGGCTGGTAAATTTGAATCTCCTGCCCTAAGCTCTTGAAGCTTCTTCCAGAGGCAGGGGGAGCAATCAAACTCCCAGCCTGTGAGACCCTGAACAGGCCCAAACAAACAAATACTGCTCCCATGGTTACATAAGGAGCTAAAGCTAAATTAGCTTAGCTTTCTTATGGTCTGTAGTGTGGGAGGATATATTCTGCAGTGCCCACGACATTTCCTGATGACAGGTAATACCCACTGGCTGCCACAAGTGTCCATCACAGGTTCCCCATTGCAGTACCTGTGAGAAAAAAAGCCCAACCAGGGTTGTTTTAGTTTTTAGTTTTTAGTTTTTTTGTTGCTTTTTTGAACCAGAGGTGCATTTTAATCATTATTTCATGTAATTATAGACAATGACATTTTTAGTCACGTAAGTTTCATAAATATTATACTAGTTAACCTGTTGGAATTCTCATGTGTGACCTACAGATTTCTAGTGCCATGATGTTATTTTCATTTAAATAAAATGCATTTTTTGACAGATTTACCAACCTTAGCAGATAGCAGGTATCACAACTTGCTCACACAAAATGACAAAAAAACAGGTGTAGCTGATGGGCTTAATCAACTAAAAACCAAACCATATCAATGTCACACATTCAAAAATGCTAATTATATAATTAGCACTTATATTCAGATGTTGATGTGTGACATTTTCATGTGAAATGCAAAAAAAAAAAAAAAAATTTGACAAGTGAGTTGAACTAATTATGTTACACATTTAACCATTTTTAAAAGGCATGTCCTCTTTGTATTAAGTGTGACAACTATACTTTAGAAAGGCATTTGAAAAGTATATTCTAACATGTCATTTGTTTCTATAAGAAAGCTCTCTTTAGTCTGTAAATATTTATTAGTTTATATTTGCAGATATTAATCTCTTGCCAACTGTGTAACGCATATACTGTATGTGTTGGCAAAAAAAAGTGGTCTTTAACAGCCAGCTACTGCACATAAGTGTCCATGGCAGCATGGGATTTTGAGCTGAGAACATGACCAAGGTTTCACCGATAGCTCATGGTCATGGCTTTTGATCAGGAGTCAGCAGGATGGGCTCCAAATCATTGTGACCGCTGTGACAATCAATCACAGCAGTCACATGATAGAAAAGCCATGTCAGCTCCCATGCATTAAATCCCTACTAAAGGGACAGCAGGAAGCAACATTAACCACTTAAGCCCCGGACCATTTTGGCTGGTTAAAGACCAGGCCCCTTTTTTGCGATTGGGCACTGCGTCGCTTTAACTGACAACTGCGCGGTTGTGGGACGTGGCTCCCAAACAAAATTGGCGTCCTTTTTTTCCCACAAATAGAGCTTTTCTTTGGTGGTATTTGATCACCTCTGCGGTCTTTATTTTTTGCGCTATAAACAAAAATAGAGCGACAATTTTGAAAAAAATTCAATATTTTTTACTTTTTGCTATAATAAATATCCCCAAAAAATATATAAAAACACATTTTTTTCCCTCAGTTTAGGCCGATACGTATTCTTCTACATATTTTTGGTAAAAAAAATCGCAAACAGCGTTTATTGATTGGTTTGCGCAAAAGTAATAGCGTTTACAAATTAGGGGATAGTTTTATGGCATTTTTATTCCTAATTTTTTTTTTTACTAGTAATGGCGGCGATCAGCGATTTTTATTGTGACTGCGACATTATGGCGGACACATCGGACACTTTTGACACCATTTTGGGATCATTGTCATTTTTACAGCGATCAGTGCTATAAAAATGCACTGGTTACTGTAAAAATGACACTGGCAGTGAAGGGGTTAACCACTAGGGGCGCTGAAGGGGTTAAGTGTGCCTAAGGGAGTGATTCTTACTGTTAGGGGGCTTGGCTATGAGTGACACGTCACTGATCTCCGCTCTGATTACACAGAGCGGAGATTGGTGACAGTGTCAGTAGGCGAGCGGGAAGATGTTGTGTTTACACTAACATCTCCCCGCTCCATTCCTCCGTGAGACGATCGCGGTCCGACTCACGGGGATGGCAGCAGGGTCGCGAGCGCGCCGCCGGCGGCGCACGAGCGACCACACGGCAGGCAGTTAAAGGGGACGTACCGGTACGTGATTGTGCCTGTACGTGTCATTCTGCCGACGTATATATACAGTGGCTGGTCCTTAAGTGGTTAAAACAAAACTTTACTTTGCCCTAAAAAATAATAAAGCATATGAAATTGCTACACAAGTCATTTTGTATTTTATTTATTTTTTCATAAAAATGATCTTTCAAATTGAATCTTCAATTGCTGTATTTTTCTAAAACTTTAAAAAGGTAAAATGCAAGAGGGCAAACTAGAGCCGTTCTGTATGCCACTGGTGTATAGAATGCCCCCTGAAATGTAATGTCCTGCTTTTGTGATTTGCACTAAGAAACAAGTAAAACAAGTACAATTTTAGGCCCTGCAATAGAAACGCAATTTTGGAGAAGTACTCCCCAAAGGATTAACTACTAAAAGGATGCAGATCCTGCACCTTTTGTCATTTATTTGAATCAGAAAAAAGAATTGTTATTGTTGTCAGAAGAAAATAAACACATACACAGGGTTACATGCATCTTAAATATAGACTATGCGAAAGTAGTACAGTTTACAGTACAGAACAGATGCCCCCAAACCTGTGCATCATATCGTTAAATATGACTCCAGTACTCTAAAGGAGAGCTGGCATAAAGAAAAAACAAATGAAAACAAACAACTATCAACCCAGATTGCGCTACACCTGGTGTGCATTCTTCTTCCAGAGCAGATGTTTCACATGTACGTCTCACCCAATGTATCAGCCTTCCGATTAATAATTCCATTATGTCACTAATAATCTATTAAAGTCAAGCTGTGGGGGAGCAACCCTCTGGGACTCCTGCCATTCCTGCCATATTCTCATAAATTAGTTTGGCACCTTCCTGTGCTGATATGTTTGTTTCACCCTAATAAGTACCGTATATACTCAAGTATAAGCCGACCCGAATATAAGTTGAGGCACCTAATTTTACCACAAAAAAATGGGGAAACGTATTGACTTGAGTATAAGCCTAGGGTGTCCATCTGCATGCCTCACTGTGCCTCACTTTGCCTCCCTGTGTCCATGTGCATGCCTCACTGTGTCCATGCCTCACTGTGTCCATGCCTCACTGTGCCCATGTGCATGCCTCACTGTGCCCATGCCTCACTCTGTCCATGCCTCACTGTGTCCATGCCTCACTGTGTCCCTGACTAGACTTACGTTTAACATGGGAGTATATGGAAGGGGTGCCCGGCTTTGAAAAATCGGTGCTCCCCGGCCGTAGGTCCCCCAGACAGAAAACTTTGTACACTTGTAGAGAAAAAACAGGACTACATGTGTGCCAAGTTTCAGGTCCAGGGGACCTAGGGCCGGCTGATACCGGGTCCCCAAATATTACCAGAGAAATTTGCCATTTAACATGGGAGTCTATGGAAGGGGTGCCCGGCTTTGAAAAATCGGTGCTCCCCGGCCATAGGTTCCCTGGACAATAAACTTTGTAGAGGAAGAGTGGCGCTACATGTGTGCCAAGCTTGGGGTCCAGGGGACCTACAGACGGCCAGTACCTGGTCCCCAAAATCCGGGAGATCAGGCAGAAAAAGGCGACTCGAGTATAAGCCGAGGGGGGCATTTTCAGCACACAAAAATGTGCTGAAAAACTCGGCTTATACTCGAGTATATACGGTATCTTATTAACCTCCTGAGTCCATTGTTGGGACGAGGGGTCATAAGGGGAGATCCAATATTTCGCAATTAATTTCCTGGCCAAGTATAGTATCGCTATATATGTATGGGGGGGGGGGATACAAGTCCTCCTCCAATCCACCCAGTAGGCAAGGGACTGGATCAAGTCTCGGCTGCGTGTTGTAGGTGATATTAATGACGGCCAGTACTGCCTGACAATATCTAACCAGTTTGGGGCATCTCCACAGCATATGGATTAATGTTCCTTGGTTTACCTGACATTTTACCTGACATTTTGGACATAAAGGGGATTCTCTTCTACCTTTCCTCATTAGAACATTGAGATTTGCTTAGGATATTAAATTAAACTGACAGCGGAAGTGACGGTGGCAGCCGGGGACATCCGTCCTTCCGGAACGCCGGGGAGATTGCACGATGGCCGCCACTATGGCGCCCTTTGGCATCCTCCGCATGTGGTCTTGTGGGGGGGGGGGTTGGCAGTGGCGTGCTGTTTGGGGGGGGTTTACGGGGGGGGAGGGAAGGGGGTGGAGTTTGGGTGCAAGTATGCCCAGGGCAGCACCCTTATTCTTATAAATATCTTAGCCCCCCTAGGGAGCTCTTATTATAGAGCCCCTGAGGTGGCCCGAATGGAGGGACTATCCAATATGTGCCTGACAAGTAAGTACTAGCCTGACCTTGTATATGGCTTCTTGAATAGACTCATAGTTTGCATTCTTGCAATCAAACTAATATTGGTACCTGCTTCTTGTTACATTTTTATGTAGATTCCCGGAATTATAGGTCATACAAACCACACACCCAATTAGGGGAATTCTCCAGCAAACCTCCTTACTACTCTAATTATGCCATTAAGTGGTCTACCTTATCTACCAAGACAGTCTAGGTAACTCTCTTCTCTTGTCCTTTCACTCCTCTTTAATTTCACATTACTTACATCCCATCACTGATACACCACACATTTTTCACATATATATTTTTTTTAGGACTGTTACTGATTAAAATTTTCGTGTTCGATTTTTTTTAATCGATTAATCGACTAATTTCGATTAATTATAACGCACATACAGATCCAACTACTTTTAGCTGATCTCCTTGCAGGCCGATTCCCATTGCAGCTACCAACCACTGGAAGAATCGATAGCAGGATATAAAAAACACACAAAGGCAGCGCTCGATGGGAATAGCATTACAACTTTTATAGTCTTCAAGTAGGTAACAAAATAAATATTGCACTGGAGATAAAATCAATGTAGCTACATAAGCTGTAAAAATAGTGCAAGTAATACCAAACGGTAGCAAAAGCAGTCATAAAAACATGTAGCTAAGTATGATACTGGTATAAAAATGTGTACAATGATACCACTGCTGAATCCAGATGAGGAGGGGCTAACATCAGTCCGTCGGCATGTAGATGTTCCGTGAAGGGAACTATTACAACTCCCAGTGGATGGCTGTAGAATCCCAGGTTGATAGAGGGAAGTGTAACAGCCCTTGCGTGTGGCAGATAGTAAGGTCCCGCCGGCCCGCCGGCATGCAGATATGAAGGCACAGCAAAGGAGCCCTTCAGATGGACACGGCAAGCCCAGAGAATTTTGATCGATCAAAACAATTAATCGATTAATCGAGGAATTAATAGTTAATTTCCACAGCCCTAATTTTTTTCACAATTTTTCACATTGTTCCGCATACACATTGCAACGCATCACTCATCATGCACTCATCTATATATATATATATATATATATATATATATATATATATATATATATTATTTATTTATTTTTTCTCTTCACATCATTTTAGCTTCACATTTTTCTTTATTTCTTTCTTTATTTTTTCTTTTATTTTTTTTATTCTTACACCTTCACAGTTGCTTATACACTTTGTTTTTTCTTGTCACACTTTTTCCGTTTTTCTTGTCTACTCTTTTCACTTTGTTTCTTTTTTCTTCAGCCATACACACATACATCTTTCACATACCTCACACACTCACAGCTCCCCACACAACCAATACAAACCCTCACTCACACTGTTTCCACACTGTCCTTCCTCACCTTGTGTCCATTCACTCATCCACTTTTCATTTCATTTCCACCTTACTTTTACTTTTCTTCACTATATCTCTTTTTTCACATAACCTTTGTCTTGACCTACCAGTCGACTACCTTTTCTACCACCCAGGTTGCAATCTTTTTAATATCGGTACTTTTCCATCATAGGGTAGCTTGTCTTCCTGTTTGGCGGTGCGTCTCCACTCCATCTGGCCCGGCTCCCCTCCGTCCCACCCTGCCTTGCTTGCCCCTTGCCGCCCCCCCCGCCTTGCCAATGTGGGGTTGCTGGTTGCAACCTCTCGCAGGCCTGGGGGTGGCCCATTTACTCCACAGCCTGGTCCATGTTTCCACCTGACCTTCCCTTTCCTGCATGTCCCTTGGGGGCGCCCACTCCTGGCGATTGGGTCCATGGCCGACCACCGGTCCCGGCTCTCGACATTCATCTTGGTAATTATATGCATCTGGATTAATGTCCCTAAGAATGACTGTATATACAATGGTACTATATATGTATGCTTTTTTTGTTTGTTTTCCAACAAGTTTTATTTATGTGTACATATCTTTTTTATAGAATTTATGCCTGCAAACTTTTTCCCCCTGAAGAAGACCCACACCATCTAAGGGTCGAAACATGTCGGGACTTGCGCATAAGTTATACATTTTCTTATTGTATTAATTCATATTGGCTGTACCGATGTATATATGTTTTCATCTATACCTTGAAGACCATGTCCTGACTCCCATCAGATGGTTTTCCTACTACTGTATGTATGTTTTATATAAATAAACTACATTATACATATTTTCTACATTTTTCCATTTAGTTCTTCTCCACCATTTGCTGCAACTCAAAGCCCCTAGGGGTACCTTTTCCTTTTTCACATTAAATTAAACTAGACCCTCTCATTCAGGAACCCCAAGGTGGGGGGCAGGATGAAAGGGAGGTCGTCACGTCCTCCGTGCTTCCCCATTAACTTGTTGGGCGCCAAGTACTGGGTCATATGAAAGACCTATTCTGCATGGGTTCTACTAGGCTTTGTTAGGTACTTTGTTACAGGGTCACTTCACCACACACACATAGGGTACCTCTGTTTTGTGTCATCTTCATTAATGCCCTGGGACAAGGCTGAGACTGTCATGGGGGAATACTGAACCTTAACTCTTAGAGTTGATAGTACACCATGTACACTTGCACTACAACTGTTCTCCAGTTAGATCTCAGCTCCATGTGACAATGTACACCTTCACAGTAACTTTTGGAGGGACACTCCAAAATTAGCCAATGTTCACATCCATCTGTCCAGCATTTTCCACTACTATTCCCCAGTAGCAGAGTGGGTCCCGCTATGCACTCTGTGCTGCTTTGTAAACCTCTGTTACTCTAGGTAACCATTTGAGTCTTTACACTACTCCATTACTTGCATTACACCTTTTTTCAGTAACTTCAGACCAGGTAAAGGACAATGTTTCAATATTTTACTTAAAGGAGAAGTCCAGCCAAAGCTCATTTGCTCAATCTGCAATCCCGTGACCCGTTTTTAGCAGACAGCGGGCTGAAGTCCGCTGTCTGCTGATGTCACAGAGCTGGCACCCAGCTCAGCCTCTCGTCGAGACGCTAAGATCCTGAGGCGGCCGCTCCCACCCCCGCCATAGCCCAGAGCTCCAGTGAGCAAGGAGGGGGCAGAACAGAGAGCAGTGACTGACAGTCACAAGCTCTTTGCTCAAGGAGCTCTGAAAAACGAGCGATCTGCCATGTTAGATCGCTCGGCTCTCAGTGTTAGAGCCTGCGGGGGACAGATGCAGCATCCGGCCGATTCTGCATCCACCTAGGTAAGTATAAAACTGCAGAAACCCCAAACCCCATACTTCTCTTTTAAGAGAGTGCAAAATAACAAATGGATGGTGGATAGCCTAGACCTGAATGGTGAAGACTGGACAGATATGTGGTACATTCCCTTTAAACAGCTGGTATCCATCAGAAATAAACGTATTCAATTCAAAATCCTATTATACTCCTCACAGGCTTCATAAGCTAAACCCTGCTGTCTCCCCAACCTACTGGAGATGTAATTTTCTGGACCTACCCTATTATTACTCAGTATTGGGGTGACAGTTGTTGGCATTGTCAACATGGTGTCTCAGATTCCATTTACACCTTCTGTGAGAATCGGTCCACTAGGCCTTGTGGAGGGCGTTTCTCCCACAATGGCAGGCAAGACTCTAATTGGTTTACTTGTGTTCTATGCCAGGAAGGCACACACTCTCCACTGGAGGAAGCCCTCCGCTTTCACCATTGCCTCTTGGAATCAGCTAGTCAACTGCAACATATCACTCTATAAAGATACTTCTGCACATAGAGGCTGCTTCCACAATTTTGACAAAATCTGGGCAAAGTGTCAGGAAGATGCCACTATAGCGTAGTCTTGTATTTTCCTATTTTGAGCCGGGGCCCGCGGGTAGGTTTTGCTAAGTGATTTTATCCCTTGCTCTTGTCAGGAAAGGTTCCATCCGCTGGTGATATTTATTATTTGGCTTGCAGTACTGTGGTCCACCAGCAGGTGTCTCCTGGCAGTGTAGAACTGTCAGTAGAATTTCTTCCTGCTGGTATTATATTATCCTTTGGACGCAGTACTGGTCTCCACCAGCGGATGGATCCTGGCAGTGTGGAGCGAACTGCTCTTCCTGCGCTCAGGTGTGCCTTGAAGCCAATTACAAGCCTCCTATTTATACCAAAAGCAAGTACAAACCCACCTTGCCTGGTATCTCTCTCCCTGAGCCTGCAACCCTGACCTTGAGCCTGCCTGTTATCTGACCTTGAGCCTGTACCTCACCTGACCTGATCTGGTCCTTATCCCGAATCCATCCTGGACCTGTTACAGGGTTACCTTGCATACATGTCTTGCCGTCCCATCCATCCTCCCTCTCCCTGTCCTGTATTCCTTAACCATCTGCTGATCTCCCTGTGCATGACCCCGGCCTGGCTTTTGATTACGATTCTGTTATCTCCCATTATTGTACATATCTGTCTATTGTTATTTGTGGGTCTCTGTTTGTGGGTTGGTTATCGCACTTATTGGAGGTGGTTGTGTTTGGTTGTGTTTATATTCACTTACTTTAATAAATTATTATATTTTCACGCACATACGTTTTTGGTTTCCTCTGTGCAGTCCACACAGTCTGGTCTACTAACTTCCCTGACAGCTCTATTCTGACCTATTAGGGGGGGGGGACCAGTGTTGGGTGTATATCAGCTTGTGTCTATGTAACTCTAGCGTGAGCCACACATGCAACTTTTGTGTTGTGTTTTATCCCCTTTTTTTTCTACTTTTGTACTGCTGGTATTTTGCTAGAACTGTCTGCCCCTGAAGGCACTGGACCACTTGTTTTTTCTGCAGCTTTCAAACATGAATAAAGAGTTTTCTAAAAAAGAAAGTGCAAAATAGACATCTCAGTCTAACAGATAACAGCATTATAATTTCCTATTTCCTATATCTAACGACAGGCTTGAGTGCTGCCTGTTAAGTCCTGTTAAGGTGTAGTCCAAGCACTGATAAGTCCTTTACAGGCATCTCCACATAGGTCAAAGTCCTTCAGAGGCATACGCCAGTGTTGGTGTCTTCAGGGCGAACCCCCAGTTCAGATGACCTTACATTCTGGTGCTGATGGATATCCTCCTTCTCCTTGCGGGTCATTCTCTGTCTCCCTTCCTTACAGTTACACAGTCTCTCTTTTCTGTAAGGAGAAACCTTCTCCCTGAGGCTCTGGTTAGGGGTAAGTTTAGAATTTTTTGTCCTTGGATGGATTCCAGACCTCTCTGCTCCAGGGGGTTCTCTCATACCAGACCACTGTCCCATATTTATAGTATATAACACAGGATTAGTGTGCCAGACCCAGGGAAGAACCCGCCAAAAGACCAAAGAACAAGGAAAGGCATTATCTACCACTCTTCCGGTTGGGACAGCACCTAACTAACTATTTTAATCTGCCCACATGCTGGCCCTTCCCAGCCGTGATCTGCCTGTGTTGCATAAAGAAGAACGAAGAGGCAGTGAATTTTTCCTCAGATATTCTGTCCTGACTCCTAAATATTCCCTTTAGAGGCAGAAACAGGGAATCAACTGACATGCATTGAATAATGAGTGTGAATTGGCCAGTTAGTGATCACAACACATATAGGCAATGAGTGAATGTTCACTTAGCCTTGTAAATAAGGTGAGGCTGCAATCACTGTAATCATCCAATAATGTATAAGCAGAATTCCTGCTTTTTCCAGTGGGTAAGCTAATTTTTCTTTCTCTTAGCTGTATGACCCTAATGTATTTCAAGCAATCATTATTCTTACAAACAGTACATCAAGCAGTAAAATACAGATACAGCTAAACAGTTATTCACATTGCACATTTTTGGCTGCTGATTGTTTGTTTTCTCCAGTTTTCTTAATTTTTTTTAGCACAACTGTGATAATTGCAATAAGCAGGCTGTAAACCCACCAGTTTGTATGCAACATTTTACAGTTTTGCAGTTGATGTAATCTAGAAAATATATGAATGCTATTTTGGTCTTATTATAGAATAAAGCAGGTAAGTTTAGTGAGGCGTTTACATTGCCATTAACAGTCAAAAAGACGTCTGCAAGTCCCTCAGTTTTTCTGAGCACCCCAGGAGTCGCAAGACTCAAGGCATTCAATAGTGATTTGTCTAAAGATTTGGGGCTATAGATTGTCAGCCTCCTACCCTTGTCTGTTGGGTACAGAGCCTGAGAGCATTACAGTACATTTGCATGGCAGAGATCACGAGTTGGCAGAGATCCAGAACTGGAAGCAGATTTTGCATATTATAAATGCTAGGGTTGTGGTTCCTGGAGTGTTTTGGATAATAGCCAAGCCACCAATCACCTGCAATTAATTGTTAGTGTCAGCTTAAACTCTGTTATCAAACAATAACAATTAGCCTGGGTTCACACTTGTGCGGCGCGGGACACTGCAAGTGATTTGAATAGGAATCACACTGCATTTCTATTCAAATCACATGGAAATCTTTGCATTGCGGTTTGAGCCCATTCATCTGTATGGGCTCAGTTTGCACCGCATAATGCAGGCATCTTTTTTTTGCCGAACCGGAATCGGATCACATGGGTGTTCACACCCATGCAATCTGATTCTTGCAATCACACTGTGTTTTTGTTATGTCCCTTAGACACGGGGTCTCTCAGAGTTTTGCTAGCAATGCTAAAGTATCTGCTCAGCAAGTTACACACAGGCCAGATGAACTTCTTAACCATGGAAAGGTTTATTACTCACTCAGAACATGATGACTTGTTACATAGAGTCCTAATACAACAGGATTCTGTCATTACCAGATGTAATCCCTTCTGTCCATCATGCTGCTGCTGCTTCCAGTCTCACACACCACTCACACTACTTCCTGGTACAGCCCCTTCCCAGCATGCATCAGGAGAAAAAGGTGAAGGGTCACACAGTGTTCCAGCACAAACATTACATCTCCTCTTTTTCCCATAAAAAAAAAAAAAAAAAAAAAAACAATAGGAAAAAAATAAATAAAATAAACATAACAATAGAACAAAATACTCAACACATAAAATAACAAGGCAAGCAGGATCTGTGGCTCCTGCATCACGTTACGAGCCCTTTGTCTCTGTTTCCTGACCTCCAAAGTGTCCCGTAAGATTTCAGTGCTTTGCCAACGAGGAGTTTGATGTCTTTGGCGGGCAGACTTACGAAGTGGCACAGCACCAGGAGGGGTAGAGGCTGTCAAGGGTTCTGGAGGTGTCAGTGGGTGTCCAACAGACAAATCAGTCTCTGCAACTCCAGGCACATGTCCGGGCTCTTCAGGAATACGGTCACCAACCGCTTCAAGAGTTGGTTGTAAACTTGTAGGATCATGCCAGACACCATGCCATATGTCACCAGTAGAGCCCTGAGTAGACTCTGGTGGTTGGGTAGAAAGAGAGGTCGGGTTTGTTTCTACTGGCAGGCAAATGCGCTTTCTCAATTGCGAAAGGTGTCTTCGAACACAAACGCCATTCTCCAGGCGAACAAGGTACATTCGTTGTCCAAAGAGGTCCATCAATAATGCCAGGAAGCCAATGAGGCAAAACTCTGTAATTCCGAAACCATACAAGATCACCAGCACGGAATCCAGGACGGCCTGGCGGAGAAGGTGTCGGTGACTGTTCCTGTGGATGAACTAAATCCAGTTTGGTGCGGAGATGCCTGCCAAACATAAGAAAAGCTGGGGACAGCCCAGTAGTAGCGTGTTTTGTGTTTCGGTACATGGTCAAGAACTCCAGAAGCTTCTCCTCTGACAGTCCAACCTGGCCCAGAGTGGACAGTAAGTGCTTCTTAAACGTCTGCACAAACCGTTCTGCCAGCCCATTTGAGGCTGGATGATAAGGAGCTGTTTTGTAGTGTTGGATGCCCAAGCCACTGAGGAAGGATTGAAACTCATGCGATGTAAATTGAGTCCCATTGTCCGAGACTATGGCTGTTGGCAAGCCATATTGAGCAAAGAGCTTCCTTAAGACTAGAATGGTAGCAGCTGAGGTAACAGAAGGCATTTGAAAAACCTCCGGCCATTTTGAATGTGCATCTACCACGATCAAATACATTTTACCCTGGATTGGGCCAACAAAATCAAGATGGACTCTTGACCACGGTTCTGTCGGCCATGGCCAAGGTAGCAGGGTTCCTTTCTTTTGGGGTCGCTGAGCTTGACAGCACCCAGGACATTGAGCCACATAATCTTCAATTGCTGTGTCCATTTGGGGCCACCAAACATAGCTCCGGGCTCGCTGCTTCATGCGCACCACACCAGGATGGCCCTCATGCAGTATCCTTAGCATGGTTGGTTGCAAATACTGAGATATAATCACTCTGTTGCCCCACTGTAGGCAACCAGCATTAGTCACAAGCTCACATTTTCTGGCAAAGTACGGACGAAATTCACCTGGGACTTTCTCTGGCCATCCAGCCTGAACATATGAGAATATCTGAGACAGGACGGGATCTGTGACTGTATGTCTGGCAATTAAGGAGGTGGACATGCAGGATTTCGGCCTGTGTATTTCCACTATGCGTACGTCTCTTGGTGAGTGGTCTCCAATTGGCAATCTGGAAAACGCATCTGCATTGCCATGGGCATCATGGGAGCGGTATCTGATAGAATAAGTATAAGCTCCCAAGAATAAAGCGTACCTTTGTAAGCGAGATGCGGTTGTTGTAGAAATTCCTTTCTGAGGGTTCAGTATTGACAACAGAGGTTTGTGGTCAGTGATAAGTGTAAACTCCCGACCATAGATGTACGTATGAAATTTTTTTGTGGCCCATACAATGGCCAAAGCTTCCTTGTCTATCTGGGAGTAGTTTTGCTCTGCTGAGGTTCAAGACCTGGAGGCAAAAGAAATGGGGCGCTCTGTGCCATCTGGCATGACATGGGAAAGCACAGCACCCAGTCCATAAGGCGAGGCGCCACAAGCCAAGGCGACGCGTTTCTTTAAATCATAGTGGACCAGAACTCGAGAAGACAGAATGAGTTCTTTAGAAAGCCGAAAAGCTTCTTCACATTTGGCTGTCCATATCCATTTAGCTCTTGCATCCAGTAAGCGATGTAATGGGTAAAGCTGGTGTGCTAGGTTTGGCAAGAAACGGTGGTAGTAATTTAGGAGGCCAAGGTAGGACCTGAGCTGTGTGACATTCTGGGGAGTAGGGGCATGGGTAAGGGCTTTAACCTTTTCTTCAGTAGTGTGTAACCCATGTCTGTCCACAGTGTGGGCACAAAATTCCAGTCGAGACTTTAGAAATTCGCATTTTGAAAGATTGACAAGTAAACCATACCTTTGGAGTCTCTCTAGCACAGCTTCAACATTCTTTCTGTGTTCTTCATCAGTGGGACCAGTGATGAGCATGTCATCTAGTAGACATTGAGTGAAAGGTATGCCTGCCAGGACCTGATCCATGATTCGCTGCCAGATGGCTGGAGCTGGGGCTATGCCAAAAACCATGCGGTTATATTGGAATAATCCTTTATGAGTGTTAATGGTCAACAGATGGCGTGAATCTGGGTGTACTTGCAGTTGCAGGTAAGCTTGCTTTAAGTCTATTTTTGTAAACTTTTGCCCCCCAGCCAATGAGCTAAATAGATCTTCAAGTCGAGGCAATGGGTATTGATCCACAAGAAGTTGGTTGTTCAGGGCAACCCTGAAATCTCCACAAATTCTAATGTCTCCATTCCTTTTCTTGACAGGCACAATTGGCGATGCCCATTCACTTCTATCAACTTTAGTTATGATCTTTTCAGCCAATAGGTGGTCCAGCTCTGCTTCCACTTTCTTTCTCAAGGCAAAAGGTACTGATCTTGCCTTACAAAAACGAGGTGTAGCACACGGCTTCAAGAGGAGGTGGGCCATTTTTCCTTTTACTGTGCCCAAAGAGTCCTCAAAAACCCCCTTAAAGCGTGACTTCAGGGATTCCACCCAATGGTCTACCTCAGAAAGCAATGTACATTGGGCAATGGCAAGAGGAGGCATGCCCAGGGCTTTGATCCAGTCCAGTTTTGCAGCCTGTTTTGGGGTGTCATTAATTTAACATTGAGACCGGTGGCAGATCGCATGAATGGAGTGCGATCTCAATGCGGTGCAGGAAACGCTCAGAATTTTCTGCGTTTCTCGCACTGCATATTTATGAACCGGGGCTTAAGGTTGCTGTTGGATAGCAGGCACCATAAGGTGGCATATCATAACTGTGATGGAACCAGTTCACCTTCCCAGGGTGCCGCCTTAGCCCCCAGAGTTTCTATGCAAATTCTGACTTTCTGATGCTTGGTATTTTCATGGACATACACATTCACCTCCATCTCCTACTTTAGCAATTCTCAGATTAGATATTGGTCACTCAGGCAATGCATTATGGGGTGCAGATGGGGTGTACCGATTCTCTCTATATCTAGACATGGGAAAGGAGCTCCTGTAGTGCTCCAGGGAACAGTAATGTTGCAGTATAGATTGGACTTTGTGCCTTTAATTCAGTGGCAACCTTCAGCTGGTTGTGGACATTAGTGAACATTTATGCACAGTCTCTAAGTGCTGGAGGGAAGGAGACCTGCACACAGACAATTCCAGTGCCAGTGAAAATAAGGCAGGTCATAGATGATGCAATAGTTTGATTCCCCCTTCAGCACAGACAGTGTTGATAGGGTAATCCCTCATGCAGAGCTATTGTTTTCTACTGGCTGGAGCCATCCATCCACAGGAGAACACTGAGATTATTCCTAGTGGCTATAGAAGCTGGCAATAATCGCATGCCGAAAATGTTGGGTACAATCAGCCTACCCATAGATTTTTCAAATATCGACCAGTCCCTGCTGAACAGGCCAAGAAGAGAATTCTTTGCTATGGTAAAATAATTACCTAGAGTCCCAAACTTTTTGACATACCTTTGCATTATTGTGGTTTCAATTTTTTTTTATTATATTCAAGTATGTATTCTCAAAAAAAAGTACCTTCTACTGCTTTATGGCTCCTCCAAATTCCTTTTTTTTTTTGCTGCTGGATCCGATTTCCTGTTAAAGGGTGTTCATTCTTCATTGTGCCAATGTATATAGGAACATAGCCACCCCTTCTTTTGCTCGCTCCCAAGATGGACTATGAACTATGGGATTTGTAGTGTGCGTAGAGCAGTGCAGATGACTGCAACTAATCTGCACTACTTGTTCTAAGCAAACAGAAGGGTGGGGCAGAGGTTTAGGAGCTTGAGGAGGACTTAACAAGAAGGCAGAAAAACACAGTAAGAAACAATTTCATGAAAAATAGATTGTAGGGCCATTTAAGGAGAAGTATGGTAAAAACCATTTTTGTCCCTACTTCTCTTATGGATCACAGGATCCTAAAGCCTGCTGTTGGCAGATGTCACTCAGCCAGTCCAGGCGCTGGTTCGATCCCAACTTTACAGTCGGGATCCACCCAGGAGCCTGCCTGACGAAGGAGCACGCGTGCTCCGAACGCATGCACGGACCCAGCCTCCTCACAAAGCGACTTCCTGCTGACGGCTTCCTCCTGTGCCTCCTCCATCCAGCTCGGGACACCGGAAACCATTGTTGCCGCTGGGCACAATGACATTGCGTCTCCAAGCTGCCGCCCTGGATCTCTGCTACCATGTGGCTGATAGTTACAGATGTGCCTAGAGTCACCATTGTCCAGTGAGTGCATTACTTTTTAATACTTTTTAATAAACCTGTTTGTGACATTGCTACACTCAGATTCCCACTGATCCTCTCTCCTTGTGTCTCAGTACCTATAGAGTCTCTTCTGCTCTCCAGCGAGCTGCCTTTCCAGTGTGTACATAAGGATCCCTGTCCTTCCTCCTGTGGCCATCAACCAGGATATACAGACTTTTTTACGGACTGTCTCTTCCCCCCCCCCTGTATCTGGATTGTTCTGTTTTATGGTGACATACACGCTATATCCCCCCAGCAGAGGTGTCCTTTCATAAACCATAGAGTACCTGGCGCTCCAATTACACTTGTGTTATACTTCACTTTTAAAGGGGTTGTAAAGGTTTGTTTTTTATTTTCTAAATAGGTTCCTTTAAGCTAGTGCATTGTTGGTTCACTTAAGCCCTGTACACACGATCGGTTTTACCGACTTTTTTCATCGGACAAACCGATCGTGTGTGGGCCCCATCGGTCTTTTTTCCATCTGTGTTAAAAAATAGAACATGTTTTAAATTTATCCGATGGAAAAAAAAATGATACTAAATTACTATGTCTGTGGGGAACTCCATCGGATAAAAAACCCACGCATGCTCAGAATCAAGTCGACGCATGCTCAGAAGCATCGAACTTTATTTTTCTTGGCTCGTCTGAGTGTTTTACGTCACTGCGTTTGGGACGATCGTTTTTTTGATTGATGGTGTGTAGGCAAGACTGATGGAAGTCAGCTTCATCGGATTTCCGATGGTAAAATCCATCGGTTTAAAATCCATAGGAAATCCAATTGTGTGTACAGGGCTTTACCTTTTCCTTCGATTTCCCTTCTAAATGTTTTTTTTTTCTTTGCTTTCTTTGTCTGAATTTCTTACTTCCTGCTCCTCCTCAGTAATGATGATGTGAAGTTTACTGAGGAGAAACAGGAAGTGAGAAATTCAGACAAAGAAAAAAACATTTAGAAGGGAAATCGAAGGCAAAGGTAAGTGAACCAACAATGCACTAGCTTAAAGGAACCTATTTAGAAAATTAAAAACTAACCTTTACAACCCCTTTAAGTAGTGGATGTGTGTGGATTATTTTTGGCAAATAAAGATATCGTTTAGCATCCCTAATAACTGACTGTAAAAATGTACAGGCCTTTATATTAAAGCATATAGTAAATGTGTTTACTCTCATATATGGGTTACCCTTACTTTTTTATCTTCAAAAGTCATAGTAAGGGCATGGTAAATATTAATAACTCCCATAAGGGCCTACTTTGAGTTCTAGCAATAATCCAATATTTGGCACCACCAGGCATTTACGTAGACAGAAAAATAAAAGCATACTTCATTCAAAATAAGTGACTTTAAATTATTTTTATATTCAATAACCTTGCTAACTGCAGTGTACTGTTCTCTAAATATTGTCTCATTATCTGTAATTGTTTGCTGGCTTTGTTGTTTTGCACATTCAGAAGTCACACAGAGAAATATAACACTGTAGACACTTTTTAGCATTTCCATTTGTGTCATCTGAAAAGTTATTAAAATAATAGGTGAGGGTTAATTCATTAGAAGACATTCATTTGCATTCAAAGCCACATGCCTGCAAACCACAACTTGTATATGGCTTTCCATAGATCTCATGATAGCTTGAGAGGTCTTTTAATCTCTTTCTGTTTATAACTGTATTGTTTGACCTTTTAGAGCAAGGTCTCATGTATATAAAATGCCAGAGAACAGATTAAATATGTGGGACAAAGAAATGGTTTAATTAAAAATAGTCTTCAGAGGATAAGAATAGCCAACTGGTTCAGACAAATATTTAACAACAGATCAGTATTTATGGCAGTGAGCGAACAAATTTAAGTTAATGGAGGAGCAAACATTACATTATTAGTGTGCACTGTTTTATTTTTAATTTCTGGTAATAATCCAATATGGTTGGACAGTCATTTAGGCATGATGGATGTCAATCCACCTATTTTTATTCGTTTACATTTTTACTACTCTTACTTAGCTGATAATATTCATAACTACTACCTTATTACTGTTATTTGGAAGCTCATATAAAGTCTTACTACAAACTTACTACAAATAAAACTATTAATATTAAGTATAGTTGTTGCTTTTGTTGTTATGATGACG
Source organism: Rana muscosa (assembly GCA_029206835.1). NCBI lineage: Eukaryota > Metazoa > Chordata > Amphibia > Anura > Ranidae > Rana > Rana muscosa. The sequence goes on from CM055118.1 coordinate 728,700,799, forward strand.
ATTATTATTATTATTATTAATACACAGGGCAAGACAACACAAATTGACCACCAAAATAAGGATATATTTTCAGTGGTTTTTTTCCTGTCGTTTTCAAAGCGTGTGAATCTTTTATGTTTACGCTTTTTTTTTTTAAACTAGATGACTAGCAATTAGGGCAGATTGAAAGGATCCTATCATTTTCCAAATTCAGCTAAGCCAATAGCCATTGGCCTGTGGCTAGGGATGGGTCTCAGTAACCATGCATTGACAGCATATGGTTTCATTGATGGAAAAAAAAAAAAACATCTGAACTATTTTGCTTGACATACCCTAATGTACTGTATGAATCAGACCCATTGAAAACAATGGAATACCACGTAACATACATTTTGATGTGCTGTAACGCGCACGAAGCAATGCATAGGTGTGAAGGGAGCCTAAAGGATACCTCTACATTTAAAATACATAATTTATTATAATATACAGAGGGATACCATGCAACCTTGCAAATATTAACCTTTACCTCGGTGTAATCTTGCTCTATGCTTTGAAAACTGAGATCACATTCCCTTTCCGGTGTAAACGCATTTTATACATTATATCCTAACTACATTTTTCACATAGCTCAGTAAAGCTGGAAATGTATATTTTTAGGTTTCTTTGTAAATGATTGGGTGTTCAAAGGGAACACACGTTCACTTGCCTGAGAGGAAAATGCACTCTTAGAAAAAGTTTACTATTTTATAATCAGTATTAAACATGACTGCCTATCACTGGATTCTCCTGCTCGTCTAATGTATGACCAATCAATGCTGATGATCACTCCTTGAGTCTTTGATCCTATTCCCCTGGTTGACCCTTTATGTCTTACCTGTCTTGTTTTGTTTGACTCAAAGCTCCTGTCCATGTCATCTTTTTTTTTTTTTTTTCCCAGTCTATCACTGAAAACATTAATCTTTTCAACAGCAGTATAATTTTCCATAGTTCTACAATTATTTCTATTTAGTTCCATTAGGCCGACTATACATATTTATCAAGGAAGTAAAATATTCTTTAGATTAACCAACAACTAGGTGGCGGTGCATGAGAGACTGCTTCATTGCATATAGACTGAATGCATTGTTTAGTTAGTTTGTCACATTACATGGTTGGTAAATCTAAACAGGGTTGCACAGTGCAATGTTAGTTTTTTCTCTTTGCCCATCTTAAGCCTTGTACACAATACCACTGGGTTGAGCGGAGAAAAAACTGACAACTCAGGTTGGAGCAGCTGTACTAATAATCTGATGTCTGCACAGTGATCTCCCCTGCTGTGCTATTGTGTTCTGACAGGGGAACGGCCCCCCGCCAGAACACCCCATTTAGAGCTCTCAGCCATTGGCTTCTGGGGCAACTGTCTGAGAAGAAAATTTCCTTCATGAGATTTCACCTACGAAACTAATTTCTTCACCAGGCAACTTCCTCAACATGGCATGTGTGACATCACCCTGGAAACCCTCTACATACATTGCATCCTCCTCTTTTTCTTGAAGTAATAATAAAGTAATGCTTTACCAAAACCACTGACAGGCAGGGTTTTCTGTACCAGAAGAGACCTTAGAGGTCTCTTCTGTCATAAATGTCCCCCATGCCTGTCAGTGGGTAATGTGATCTGCACAGCTCAGACCACATTTATTCTGTTTGCTGCAGCGATGTAACTCCACATGTGCAGGGGTGACATCACCTCAGCCTGGCTATTCGAGTGGCCGAAGATACAAAACCTGGAAAGAAGACCAGACGAAGATGGAAGCGCCCGGGACCAGGGAGATCTGTGATAGTGCAGTGCTGGAGGGCTCCGTTTGTAGGTACTAGTATGCAGTGCATACTAGCAATGGCCACTCATTACAAAAATTAAATACAATTATCTTGGCTATATTTTGGCTATACTTCTGAGGATCACAGGAGTGCAGTTTGTTCTGCACTCCCGTGACCCCTTTTAATTTCAACAGTGACCTAAAGTCCATTGTCGGCTGATGTCACTCAGCTGCCTGGACTGCCAGCTGGCTCGGCCTCACAATAAGCCACTGAGAGCCTGAGCCAGCTGTTCCCACCCCCTGCACAGCCCAGCACTCCAGTGAGTGCTGGAGGGGCAGAGCAGAGAGCCGGTGACTGATAGTCACTCTGCTCACTGAAGGCTGAGAACCAAGCGATCAGAGTTCATTGATTGTCCGGTTCTCAATTTATAGCCAGTGGGGGACAGATGCAGCATGGGATGAATGCTGCATCTATCTAGATAAGTACAATTTTTTTTTTTCTTTACAAGCCCATACTTCTCTTTTAGCTCTGCCAAAATGTATTATTACTGCCACTACTTCTACTAATAGAAACACTAATTCCGCGTACACACGCTCAGAAATTCCAACAACAAATGTTCGATGGGAGCTTTTGGTCGGAAATTCTGACCGTGTGTAGGCCCAATCGGACATTTTCTGTCAGAATTTCCGACAACAAAAATTTGAGAGCTGGTTCTCAAATTTTCCGACAACAAAACTCGTTGTCGGAAATTCCGACCGTGTGTACCCAATTCCGACGCACAAAATTCCACCAATGCTCGGAATCAAGCAGAAGAGCCGCACTGGCTATTGAACGCCATTTTTCTCGGCTCGTCGTACGTGTTGTGTGTCACCACATTCTTGACGTTCGGAATTTCCGACAACATTTGTGTGACCGTGTGTATGCAAGACAAGTATGAGCCAACATCCGTCAGAAATAAATCCACGGTTTTGTTGTCGGAATGTCCGATCATCTGTACGCGGCATAACACTTACTAATATGGAAGAGCACAAGATGGCCATTGTGCAGAGAACAATGATAAAAATGTAAATGGTAAATTGGACCAACAATGAGTCAAGACACTTAGGCTGGCCATATATTATACAACTTTCTTGTACAATTTCACTTAGCTTTACCAAAACCCCATAATAAAAAGGTCAAACCTACAGTAAACACTTTCAATTTGTATGCAATCAGGCAGGCCCTTGCACTACATAGTTGAAGGTAAATCTAAAGGAAATTGATCAAGAAAATTGTATAATATATGGCCAGTTAGTTGTCAGTGCTATAAGCAGTGGCAGGTTGAGTTTTCTTTATTTTCTTTCAATGGATTGATTGGGACAAGGCCGTATAGTGAACGTAGGAGTTATTTTTTATCGGACCCTCACAGGAAACTCATCCATTGACCACTTAGGGGTCCACGGACCCAAGGTTGAGAACTCCTGCTATAGAGGATCCAATATGGTGGAGTTACGTGATGTCATGGCACAAACCAGAAAGCAGAAGTAAGCTGTTTTTATATGGTGTACTGACTAAGTTGATTCTTAAGGGACAATGCAGTAATTTTAAAATGACCTGTTCCAAGTGCACTGGGTGAGGGTGCACTTTACTTGAGTGTATTTCTATTTATTTTAAAATTAAGAAAATTGTTTAAGATATAATACATGATGATGGCGTTTTATTGTTTTTGGATGACAATTGGCAAGTGAAGAAGCACCTTATAACACCTGGATACCTGGGGTTGGAAGAATGAGCAGACATGAGGCTGTTATATCTGGTGTTATCCACATCTGGTGATACATTAGGTAATATCCATAGATGCTGGAGGTGTGAATTACAGGACAAGGCACATTATGACCCATGTATGTATGGGTCAATATCTAAAGGTGAGCAGATGGTGTGGCAAAACACAGGTGGTGACAACTGTATATAGACAGACGCAAGGCGGAGGATTGATGTGCTTTATTATGAACTTTATATACTTGAAACATATATATACGCACACACGTTTAAAAGCATTGGTGTTGAAGAATCATTTTTGCCTTATTTGACATATAAAATGTGCACACAGCTGGGTTTAATAGAGAGAAATGTATTAGAGATATATAAGGTATATTTGTGTTTATGATATTGTACTATATATAGTATTGGATGAATTTATGGTGATAACAAGTTGCCCTGCACTCTATTAAGTATAAATGCAAGCTAATGGTACCAATTATAAAATGAAATGGATTTACTATTTATACACAATGTAACTAGAGGGGGTTAAATATAGAATTGGACCAAAATAGTTTTATATTCAATTATTAAATAGATTATATATATATAGAGATGGAATTATATTAATTAGAAAGGGAACTAGTTGGTTACAGTATATGTATACTGTAATTATATTTATATTTATCTATGTTATCCACATACACTAAATGAAGGATGGTGAATTAATGTCTTTAAGGATTTTACATTTATGTTTCAGAATGTTTTAAGTTTTCTATAATTTTATAGTCTTTTGATTGGTGTATATACATACCTTTTATATATTTGTTTGCATGCATATGCGTCTGCATGTTCATGTTGCAAAGGTAAATTTGTGAAATATTGTTGTAAAAGTACCGTAGATCATTGCAATATTGTTTTTAGCGACTGGAAGAGATCAGTTTTATTATTTGCGCAGTTGCATCCTCTATAGTAATGTGCAGTATGGCTTGGAACTTAATTGACTAAAGGGTTAAGAAAAAGTGTTTAAGGATTTTGCACTATGCAGTTTTTCCCTTGCCTTTCTTATGTTTAACTGCTAAGATGAAGAAATAAGGACAGGAGTATAAACGGAGTGTACTTACGGGGGGGGGGGGGGGGAATTGCTGGATTAATACCCACAAGCGCTTTTTGACCTTTCTTTTAAAAAGGAGGTGGAACATGGAGGTGGAATTCATGCTGGAAGTGGATTACATTATTGCGAACTGCTTCAATGCTATTTGTTCGTATCTTTAATAAATTCATGGATTCAGTGTTTTGCTTGTTTATTTGCTTTTTTTTTTTTTTACAATTTTGCTATGTAATATTATCAGTTAGTCACTTATATATTGGACAAGCGCTGGGCATATGGTGATATACAGCATATTGATTAAATCTTTTTTTTTTTTTTTTTTTTGTTTAATGAAAGCACAGATGCTTAAAATGTTTGGGTGAGGGGATGTGCAGAGTTATCCAAAGTGCACTAAGGTTTTGGCAAAATGTCAGAATTGTGATAGTTGGGACAGGCTTGAACACAACATACCTACCATTAGTTTACACATTATCTACCTATCCCTGCCCCAGCTACAGGAACAAAGGTACATTATTTATAGGTTTATAGAATATATAATAATAATAATAATAATAATATAATTATTATAATTATAATTATTATTATTATTTAGCAAACAATGTAAAAATAACTTTTCTTCACAGTACCTTCCTTTACTCCTTCTTAAAATGCATAGCACTGCAGCTATGTTAAACCTAGAAAAGATAATTCAAAAACAGATATGACATTTTTGCACTAATGGCAAGCAACCTTAGTCAATATGCATGGTATCCATTTAACTTAGAGAATGGCACTTCCAACAATAGAATGGTCATTTCTTTTCTTGTTGTTCCCTTTAGCTGGCAACATAAAGAAGGCTAAAGTACTTTCCAATTTACGATTCCTGATCAATAGATTGACTTCCTCTGTTCACTGTAATTCCAGCAGAGACAATGGCATGATGAACAGGGGAAACCTTTCAATAATTGATAGTTCTTTTTTGTGTCCGCCACAGTCATACTCACTAATGTTCTAGTAAGGTTTTTTTCCTAAGCTTAAATGGTAATTGTTAGAATTTTAACCTAGCGAGTAGCGAGTAGTTGAGTGGTTTTACAATTTGCATTTGCTGCCAGTCTTGTACATACAGTAGGCATTATTATTGGTAAGATCGCAGGTCTCTGGCGCTCCCTAGAGGTAGGCCCAATAGCAGCTGTTTGTCCTGCTATGCCTGTAGGCACACCTATGATTTAGAAATCTGAACAACTCTAGCACTAGACACTATAAAACTGTGTTTAAAAGTAGGGTTCTTTAAAATATGCTGTATGTAGACAAAATATGATCACAACGCTTTTCCTAAAGATATGTGCTATAAGTATAGATTTGCTAAGTATAGATTTGCCTCTAGCCAGATGGGAATACTGCCAATAAACCGTTTAAGTGGTTTCTATTTCTCTAAATATTATAACTGGAATAGCACTGACTACATCAAGCAATCTCAATGTAGGTGAACAGCTGTAAGGGAATACAGTTTTATCTGCCTGACCCAAGAACAAAGATAAAAGTAATACATTTCATCCACTGATACCTCATTGGATTGCTAAACTGGAGGAGAGTCATCAGCTCATACAATTATATTACATTATATTTACAATTATATTACATTATATTTACCATGTTAAATAATAAATGAAACATAAACAAGAGAAAAATTAGATACTGCAAAGCCTGAAAATAAACATTTGTTAATGAAATAAACAGAAATATTACAATTTGATTGAATGCATGTTTACAGACCTTGCTGTAAAGGAAGATAAATTAGTCACATTGTATTCAAATCATCCTTGGAAATGAGATGTGTTCAGCACATAAGCATATGGACAGATCGAATATTTTTTGCTTTCTTGACATATTAAATTAAAGCACTGTATGGCTGCTGTCACAAGCTGGGGAAATCCAACAGTTTTTTCATGGTATAATAGTGTCATCTAGTGGTCAAAGCACAGTTTTATTTATGATTCACAGAAAGTAAAATGTATTAACGCAGGAATGGCAGATTTATTTAACAAGGCAGCATAAAAAGCCGGGATCAGTAACCCAAAACAGTCAATCAGATTTCACATTTAAAGAGAACTAGTCATTATGGCTTATTCAAGAATCTGAAAATAAAGCCTTACATTATTAGAACTGTGCAGGCTTACATATGAGAAATGTATGATGGCACCCTTATTTGCAGTCACTGCAAGCTCATCATCCTAAGGAAATGGAAGTAGAAGTTATACCAACTAAAAGTTATTTTTTTAGGTGTAGGTTGGGCCTGAGTCAGTCCATATATGGTTTGGATATATATGCCAACAGCAAGATCTCCCTGTCATTATTACAGGCACTGTTCCTGTCTGACTTTTGAGCATTCCTAACCACTTTGGTGTGTTCCAGTACACCCTGTTCCCATTTTCAATAATTTGAAACAAGTTTAAAGTCTATCTGAAACAAGTTTAAAATCTAACAGAGTGTGGTACCTCCTTGCAAAAGTCATAGAAGATGTGCAAACCCAGAAGCTCAAATCACATGATCAAGATATGACTAATATCAGTTCTTGGTGGATTACATAATAAATGCAGCACCTTCATCTATCAACTTACAGGTGAAGGGGGAAAAAGATTGGATTACTTCAGCGAAATAACTCTAAAACATGTCTGGGGTTTTGTAAAGCCAAGCAAAAATCACAAAGAAGTGAACAAGAGGTATAAGAAACTGCCAAGAGCTCCAATATCTGTTCTTGGTGGAGTGCATAATAAGTGCATCACCATTATCATTCAACTGCGAGTTTAGGGGGGCAAAAGATTGGATTACTTCTGCAAAATGGCTCTAAAACATGCTAGTAAAAACTAGAGAGACAGAAAAATATAATACAAGCCAAATCACTCTATAGTTTAGTAGATAATTCAAGTGCTCTCATAGTGGATGTCATAAATGATTGGATCAGAGAGTGGAAAGAGAGAGGAAAGCTGCTTAATCAGTTATGCTGGATGAAGGTGGTGCTCAGGTGTTGGAATTTCAGGGAACAATGACATCTGGTGAGGACCTGTCTAGTGAATAAGGATTACAAAAAATGGAGGTCTATGGTAAAAGTCCACATTACAAAACAGTAAGAAGGTGCCTCAATAAAAGCGAGACTATTCTGAGATTACAGAGTAAAATAAGATTGTTTCATGCCTCATACACATGACTGGTTTTCCCGTTGGGAAAACTGCCATTAGAGCTTTTGGCCGGGAAAACGGGCCCTGTGTATGCTCTATCGCAGTTTTCCCGACGAGAAAACTGCCGGAAAAAAAAAGAACCCGCTTTCTTTTTTCCCCATCGGGATTCCTGGCGGATTTTTTCCCGTCGGGAAAACCGGTCGTGTGTATGCTTTCCGGGGAAAAAACGTGCATGCTCAGAATCAAGTATGAGACGGGAGCGGGTTAGTTCTGGTAAAACTAGCGTTCGTAATGGAGATAGCACATTCATCACGCTGTAATGGACTGAAAAGCACGAGGCTGAAAAGCGCAAATCTTCTCTCACCAAACTTTTACTAAACACGAGGATCAGCAAAAGCAGCCCAAAGGGTTTCGCTGTTTGAATGGAACTTCCCCATTATAGTCCCGTCGTACGTATTGTACGTCACCGCGCTTTGGACGGGCGGCATTTGGCCTGAACGTGTGTATGCAGGGAAGGCTTGAGAGGAATCCCGTCTGAAAAAACTTCGTTTTTTTTTTCCTGCCGAGAAAAACGGTCGTGTGTAAGAGGCATCAGAGTTCATGGGGCCTAAAGTTTGAGAATCCAAAATGACCACCATGACAGCATCATTTTTCAGAGATAGTTTCTGTGAAAGGACTGCAAATAAGCAATTGCTATAAGCAATTAACAATTTGCCTATATTGGGCATTGGGTTGACCTAGATGTCGCTGGTGCTATGTAGGCAGAAAATGCAATCAATAAGGGTGCTAAATGTAAGAGAGTTCCGTTTTGTCCAAACAGATATCATCACAGGGCCTAATCGGGTGAGCAGATACTAGTATAATACATTGGCTGAGAGTCATGATCTCTAATTGTAACACTGTAAGAGAAGGGAAATGGAGGGGGAATGAGTTACTTCTACGAATGAGACACTTCTGTGTATAATATATGACGTGAGGCATAGAGCCTTTTGGCTAAGATCAAGTGTAGTATCTGTTCTTATCAGTTACCAAGTAGTGGCGCTGTGTTACTGTCCCCGATCCACGGCGGTGGATTAGGGGTGGCGGTGGCTATGCAAATCCACTTAGTGTAATGGTAACCTGGATGGTTAGCATCAGGGAGAGCCGAAACCAGACTGCTCGACGAACTGAGGGTCATTACTAGGTCTCCTTTAGAGAAAGCCGGAAGGGTTACCTCCTGATAGGGATGAAGAGGCACTGGGTCTGGCCAAATGGTCAGGTCCCTGGCCTTCTGGCCTAGATTGGTGTGGTTCTTGTTCTCGTCCATTTTTCGGGAAAGAACACTGGCCCCCCTTTCCCACCAGGGGGGCGGTTAGTATTTCCCAAATGTAATTAGGTAGGAGCAATGGGAGGAGCGGTGGTGGAGCCTTTATCTCCTGGGGCTCTCCTTAAGCTCTCAAAGCTCTATGACTTCCTGGTTGGGACGGGGCTGCACTGGTCTGGCTGTGGGCCGAAGTTGGAAGAAGCCCGTGGTGTATGTGTCCCTGGAGTGGCAGTCCAGGGGTGCCGTAGTTTTACAGTGATGCGGATCACTTTGAGTTATGTCACCAAGGTCACTGCACTTTGTACCCTTTTTTCCGCACCTGCCTCTATGGCCGGGTCTTTTGGCTAGGACCAGAGGATTTTTTTTATTCCTGGCCGAAGAGCCAGCCATTGTTCTACACAATGGCACTTTCACTACCTCTCTCCACTTCCTTCCCCCACTTCTTTTATTCAAGCCCCTTGTTTTTCACTTTTTTGTCTTTTTTTGTTTGTACACGGTTTTGCAGGTGTGACTGGTAGGGTGTAGGTCCTCAGGCCTGCCCTGAAAGTCTTGGGAGGGGGTGGACATGGCCTTCTGGCTTAGTTCACCCTCTCTCATGGGGTCTCCCTTTTTGGGGATTCCCACCTAGTACTTGTGTGGGTCTGCTTCGGTAAGTACCTCATTCCCCGTCTGGAGCCTAACGCCACAGGGGATCAGGGTTAAGGTCCTTCTTCTTGGAGGACTATGTGTACGCCTCTTGCATGTTTTGTAATGTGCTTTTAAAAATAGAGCTCTGTAAACAGACTTTTTCTGTAAAACAATTAAAGTTAGTTTGGAAACCATGCTGAAAGAAGCACACTTGCAGGTTGGAATTTGTAAGAAATACTCCTATGCAATAATACACTTACCTGAATAAAAAACTGAACATTTCCCTGAGTTTGTATGTTTAATTCTGAACAAACAAAAAAAAAGTATAAAAAAAAAAAATCTTTCTATGGGAGGCAGTTTACAAGGTAAGGGGCCCCAAATAGCAGGCGAACTTTTAAAACCCTGAAGAAAGGTCTTTACATATTTACATAGTCCTAATGCTTATCTTCACAAACGTTTGCCTTTGACGCTGTACAGGAATGTGAACAGTGAAAGAGAGCGATAGCCTACTGTTCTAAGTGTGATCTGTGGAATCACTGAAAGATTTCTGAGTATCTGGCCGGTGTTCCCTTCATCATAGTCATGTAGTCATGGGGGAAAAAAAAAAATCCTATCTCCTACCTACATAATGCTAAATTAGGGGCTTTTGGGCAGTAAGGGGTGGCATGATTCTCCAAATATGACTACTAAATGAAACCACTCAAAAAAAGTTTTATGGGGAGGCGTGGTCTGCCTATGGAGGAGTGAGGATGTGCATCTCCTCGGCTCCGTGTACACCGCCGCTGTATCAGCAGATTCTGGGGGAGATTTCACCCCAACACAGCATCAAACATGTCCCAGCGTCTGCGGACACTCGCCCAGCAACAAAGGGCAGATGGAACTTGCCAGGAACAGCTGGAGGCCTTCTTTTCTGGGACCCGAGAATCGGACAATGCGGCCTCCAAGATGGCGCATTGTCTGGCTAGCTCCTTGTCTTCTGCATTTCTTAATCAGCTGCAACATCCCCCCAAAAATGGTGCCCACAGTTTTCTCACTGTGCTTTCCCCCCTTACACTGAACGAGCAGCTGGCGTAATGCAGTGGACAGGGGCTGAACCCCACTGCCTTCCCTCTCATGTTGGCTCACGTTCCTCACGTAGGCCCTACCCATACAGGTATATCTCCATATTGGGATAGTTGGTCGGGGCCCAGGGACCTCTTCCTAGTGGAGTGGTGCCCTGTGCCCGGCCTACAGATGTTTCAAAACTTTGTATTGCTACTAATAACATGTTATAGTATTTATATTTTTTCCAACATTTGTCATCATATTCTTCTTTTTCTCTCTTTTCTACTTTCTTGTCTTTCCTTTCCCCCTACTCCCTTTTTTTTCCCATCACAGGACCTGCCTCCCGCTGCGCCTTCCCTGCCAAGCCCGCCGCCACCTTAGGAGACCTGCCCAACTTCCGGATCCTTTATGGCAACCGTTAAGGTAATTTCCTATAATGTCAGGGGTCTCTGCTCACCATGCAAATGTAGTAAGTTGTGGTGGGAGTTGAAACGGTCAGGAGCGCAGGTGATATTTCTGCAAGAGACACATTTTACTCCCAAGTCACTGCCCACTCACCTGTATAGTCAGTGGTTCTTGAGCAACTCCCCAGTAGCAAAATTCAGGGCACAGCCATTGCGATCCACAAGTCATGCCCCTTTCAAGTCACTGGGAATGAGGTAGACCCTCAGGGCCGCTATGTTTTCTTGAAAGGTACCTAACAGGGAAGATGGTCACATTCGCCACTATTCATGGCCCTAATACCAACCAACTTACCGTTATAGACAAAGTCCTAGATAAATTGGCAGAATTTAAGGAAGGCGTACTGATCCTGGGAGGGGACTTCAATATCAGCCCAGACCCTACACTTGACACGTCCCACCGGCGTCCATTTTACTCCTTTGCCTTTCTCAAGCACTTCCGCTGGTCCCTTTAGACTCACATTTTGATAGACATGTGGAGAGTGCTTTACCACACTGACAGGGATTTTATCCACTACTCTAAGGTCCATGACGTGTATACCGATATTGATCTCCTCTGCGTAGTTCACGAGACTCTATAGCTATTGCATTCCTCGTCCATCGGAAACGTAACTATCTCAGATCATGCCCCAGTAATGGCCACACTAGCTCTGCCATTTGGTAACCGTAGAGCCTGGACAGAAATGGCGACTGAACGAGAATCTGCTGGATGACACAGCAGTGGTCACAGGGGTAACGGATGTTTTGACTCGTTATTTCAAGGAAAATAGAACTGACGGAGTCAGTGAGGGAATTTTCTGGGAGGGCCATAAAGCGGTGATAAGAGGGAAACTGATCTCTCTAGGCTCTAGGCTTAAGAAAGCTCGTCAGACTGAGTTCCAGAGAGTGCTTCAAGTCTTAGAACAGGCTGAACTTAAGCATAAGCATGAAGGAGAGTGGAGACTCCCGAGGCACTGAAGAGGCTGACAGAGCTAAGGGAATTATTCTTACACCTGCTCAATCGGCAGGCTCGCAGGCAGTTACGATACATGTAAAATAAATACTACGAACAGGGCAACAAATGTGGCCGGCTGCTAGCGAGGGCTCTCGGCAAGAATGAGCACAGATGTATGTACACAAGCTGCATTCCTCTACTAGAGAAGTCTCAGTCCAGTCCTCTAAAATTGCCTCAGGGTTCCGCGATTATTATGCTACCCTATATGACTTGGGCTCTACTCTATTTTCGGATACACAGGCGACGAAACTGACTGCTATTCGTGACCACTTGACTGCATCTGGCCTTCCCCCGCTGACAGATGAACAGTGCTCTACTTTGGAGTCTCCCATTACCGAGATGCGTCCACAGTGAAGTCATTGCCTAATGGGAAAAGTCCTGGCCCCGATGGGTTTACCAAAGCATATTACCAGTTGTTCTTCCCTCTGCTGTCATACTCAATATGTAACTACTTTAACTCCATAGCAGATGGCTCTGCCATTCCCCCAGAGGCACTATTGGCCCATATCACTGTGATCCCGAAAGACGGAAAAGATCCTACCGTGCCCCAAAGTTATAGACCTATATCCCTCCTAAATATGGATATACATTTTTTGGCGAAAACCCGTCTGAAGCTCCTCATGCCCTAGATTGTCCACCCTGACCAAACTGGGTTCATCACAGGCCGAGAGGCTAGGGATAATTCCATTAGAGCGATACAACTTATCTACTGGGCACGTAACTGCCCTGATTCTCTGCCATATATTATCTTGTCCATGACGCAGAAAAAGCGTTTGACCGGGTTGACTGTACTTAGCTGCGAGCAGTGTTAGAGACTCTGGGATTAAGAGCGCATATGCTCACGTGGATCATGGCCCTGTACTAAGACCCGAGCGTGCAGGTTAAGGTTAACGGTTCTCTCTCCTCTAGATTCTCGTTCAGAAATGGCACAAGACAGGGGTGCCCCTTCTCACCCCTTCCTTTCGCCTTGGTGTTGGAACCTCTACTACGCACTATAAGGGCGAATGTAGATATAAAGGGTCTGAGGGTCGGAAACATGAAGCACAAGCTCTCGGCGTATGCCGATGATGTGCTTTTTCACCTCACAAACCCCCTGGTCTCCCTGCCCAATCTGATGCAAGAACTCAAACATTTTGGAACGCTCTCTAAATGTAAAAATTAACTACACAACATTGGAGATACTTTCCATCCAGCTATCATCCTCCCTGAACAGTAGTTTGCAGGCTGCTTTCCTGTTTGCTTGGGCTAAGTCGCCTCTAAAAGATCTGGGCATTCAACTTACATATAGATTTGACACTTTATATGCTGCTAATTACCCCCCATTACTGGCCATGGTGAAAAGAGATCTGGCTCACTGGACCAAGACGGCCTTCACATGGTTGGGCCATGTTAGCGTTGTAAAAATGGATATTATCCCACGAATACTATTTTTCATGTAGATGATACCAGTGCCCCTACCTAGAAGCTTCTTTACCCAAGTGTCTGGTTTGCTGTCAAGACTTGTCTGGAATCATCAAAAACCATGTATAGTTTTAAGGGTGTTGAGCCGTTTGAAGCATGCAGGGGGTCTAGGCCTACCAGACATTCAGAGGTACGATAGGGCGATAGCTCTCCAAAGGATACTCAATTGGAGCTTCCATAACCAATCTAAACTCTGGGTCTCCCTGGAGAAATTTTCGGACTTCACTTCCCTACTGACTACTCATGCTCTGGCAGTTTGGGACCACATTAATCTGATACTGGCCCTGGCGCCCCATGTGTCCCTGCTAGGGGGAGTTATTGTGGTTTCCTCCTGGGGAACAAATGGCCTTTTTTGATCATTGGGTAGAGGATGGTAGTGCCAGTGGTGGTAAGCTTCTGGAGAATGGTAAGCTGCTGACTCTTGAAATCCTGAGAGAGCCTCATGGGGGTTTCCCTATGGACTTTTGGAGGTATAGACAACTACACCACTTTTTTTGAGATCCATAGATGCTCCATAAGGGATGTCTCTACCCTTACGCCCTTCAAGCACCTCTTCATAGCTGAAGAACCGGTACCAAACTGTAACAATTGATCGACTCTGCCACTTTCAAAGCTAGGCCCACGTATGTACGGGCCTGGTAAAGAGACCTGGGGCTTGAATCTACCTCAGTCCAGCTGACCCACCTTTACCAGCTTACTCGTTCCAGTTCCATTGATACCAAAACACAAGAAACAAACTATAGGATCCTGTCATGCTGGTAACATGTACTCTACTCGCGGATTTAGCAATAATTTACTCTTCTGCCTCTGACCGGTGCTGGAGAGGTTGTGGTCACAGGGGCACGCTTTTGCATCTCTGGTGGGAGTGCCCGGTAATCAGACCCTTTTGGGAAGACATTCGGTCACAGGTTAAAGACATCCTGTCATTGTTTTATGTGGTGTGATCTTTGTCCTGTAGTTGTCTATTTTTGTTTGTGGTTTACATGGATGGTATTTCTTACATTCCATGTTTTTTTGTCAGTGTGTGCCCATTACATTCTGTCCATGAGGAATGTTTTCATTGCTTACTTTCCAATTATTGATTAAACTTTTACCTTTTGTACCTACCTTCTGACTTTGGAGTCTCTCATTTTGGTCTTTGGTTCCCCCATTAATTTGGTTGGAAACCCTCCCCCTTTTTGTTTTCTTATATGACTTTTTTGACTAGTGAGACCCCGCCCACATTGGGTTTACAGTTTAGGTTAGGATCCTTATAGTGTACTCAATGTACATATATGCCCTATGTGCTTCCCCCTTTTTGTATAAAGACATCCTTGGCCTGGATGTTCCTCTCTCTCCGATTCACTTCCTTTTGCACATTCCTCCCATGCCAGTTAGCCACTATAAAAAGAGTGCATTAGCTCATTTGTTAAATGCGCCTAAACTTCTGCTCCCGATATACAGGAAGCAGACACAAATCTCTAGCAGGGAGGAATGGATTAATAAGGTGAAATAAATAAAGGAGGCAGAGGACTGGATTGCCACCTGTATAGGCACCCACGACCACTTTACTAGCATCTGGTCATCCTGGATAGACTATGTTTATGATCCGAGACAAGTGTCCTCTAGCTTGGAATTAGAGCTACTAGAACTAGCTAAACTTTCCCTTAGACACCGTCCAAGACCTCTATAACAATAACTTTAGACCTACCTAGGGAGCAGGGGGCATCTCTCTCTTCTTTCGCCAGGTTTATCTCATCTGGGGTTGGTGCTGTTTTCTACCCATGGTGTTCAGGCTCTGCCCTAAGTTGGCCCCGGCGGGGTTGGTATGCAGGAGGGGGGCTAGTTGGAGGCCTTTAGGGCCTCACGGCGTGCAAGCTGGTTGGCTTAACCTTTCATCTACTTTTGTTATTATTGACTGTCCTATGTGCTGGTTACTGAATTCTCCTATTGCTATTTTTCTTTTTATTGCATATATCAGTAGCAGAAGGAACAGTGGAGGCTTCCCTCACTTCTGGCAAGAGGGGAGGCCCTACATCCAACCTATTACAAGCTTGTTGACCCTTCTGGGTCTCTCTCTTTAATGTTTTGACTCTAATAGCATATGTTTTCGTGGAACCTGTCCAAATCACCGAGTTGTGTATACTGTGTTTTCAATAAAAAAAGATTATACAAAAAAAAAGTTTTATAGGAGTTATGTTTCTGACATTCTTCTTAGGACTGGTTGTCTGTCTGTTGAGTTTCATGTTTAAGAAGAAAGGGTTTACCCAGCGCACGACAATGAGAATGCCTGTGATATAGTTAAGTTTGATATTGTCTTTTTTGTTTTGATTGGAATTTGTCCATATATGCTGTAGGAAAAATTCAGGTGCAAGCCATCCCCAGAGCGTATCCAAGGTACTCTGTGAGCAATGTAAAAGAGAGAGGGAGGGAGGCGCACCTAAGTGCAATATTATAAAGTTATTTTTAATTGCGCAAACATAAATGCACTTACAGAAATTAAGGCAACATAGGCATATCTGTCAGGTAAAGGATCCTCCTTGAGGGGTGCCAGCAATCGGTTTTTCCCCAGCGATCAGCTGTGTTTTCTCACTGCAAAGGATGCTGTCTGAAGGGCAGGAAGTGAAGGAGATCTCAGCTCAATCTGAATAACTTTATAATATTGCACTTAGGTGCGCCTCCCTCCCTCTCTCTTTTACTTTGAATTTCCTGTTTGAATGTAGGCATTGACAGGTTGAGGCTATATCCCTCGGACCACTAGTATGTCCACATTATAGAAACTTTAGGGCTTGAGGATAACGAAAATCTGATCCTTAACCTGCTTGAAAGGTAACACAAAAAGAGGGTGGCTCATATATTTAATTTGACCAGAGGTGGGGGAAACAAAAGGAAAATTCATACTGCAGCACTGGGACTGTGAAATGAGGGATACTTTGTTATAGAGCCACCCTACCCCACTATTTATAAATACACCTAAAAGCTAGTGGTTTCTAAAGAACAATGGAGAGCCAGAGACCTTCGTGAAAGGATAAGCCATTGGTAGGCTACTAAGAGTGTAAACTGGGAAAAAGGAGTGGATACATTTCTTAAACCTTCATCTGTTAGTGGATACCTTAAAATAATGTTCTAGGCAAAAATAGGATTTTTATAACAGCTTACCTGTAAAATCCTTTTCTTGGAGTACATCACGGGACACAGGGCATCATAGTCATAACTATGTGGGTTATACGCCACCTATAGGTGAATGGACACTGGTACATCCAAAGACAGGAAGTCCCCCTCCCTATATAACCCCTCCCATCCAGGGAGTACCTCAGTTTTTGCAGCAAAGCAATATATATATATATATATCCCCCAATAAGAGGGGCGGGACCTCTGTGTCCCATGATGTACTCCAAGAAAAGGATTTTGCAGGTAAGCTGTTATAAAAATCCTATTTTCTTTTTTGTACATCACGGGACACAGAGCACCATAGTCATAACTATGTAGGATGTCCCAAAGCAATGCCTTCTGAGGGGAGGGGGACACAAAGCAAAACGGCCGCCGCCAGGTGTGAGGACCTATACTGCTGCCTGCAGCACACTGCGCCCAAAGGCGGCATCCTCCTGCCAACTTACATCCATCTGATAGAATTTTGTGAATGTATGTACTGACAACCAAGTAGTGGCCTTGCATATCTGAGCCACAGAGGCTTGGTGATGCACTGCCCATGAAGCACTGACTGCCCTGGTAGAGTGTGCTTTAACCTTAAAAGGCGGAACCCTTTTCTTCAGACTATAAGCCTGACTAATCACCTGACAAATCCACTTAGCAATAGTTGATTTCGATGCTGCTTGACCCTTTCTGGGGCCATCTGGCAGTACAAACAAAACATCAGTTTTCCGTATCTGAGCTGTCGCCTTCAGATAAGCCTTGACTGCTCTCACTACATCGAGAGAATGTAACAATCTTTCTTCTGCAGAACGAGGTTCTGGAAAAAAGGAAGGCAGGGAAACATCCTGATTCAGATGAAAACCTGACACTACCTTAGACAAAAAGGTTGGGTGAGGACGCAAGCTCACCTTGTCCCTATGAATAATCAAGTATGGCTCTTCACAGGAAAAAGCAGGCAATTCTGACACTCATCTTGCGGAGGTTACCGCAACTAAGAACACCAATTTCTTTGTCAAAAGATGCAAAAGAATACTATGTATTGGCTCAAAGGGCTGTCTTTCCAAACCCGACAGAACTAGATTCAGATCCCATGGGCACAAGGGTGACCTGACTGGCGGACTTATCCGAGTTACCCCTTGTATAAAGACCCGGACCAATGAATGCGAAGCAAGCGGCCTTTGGAAAAATACTGCCAAGGCCGAGATCTGACCCTTGATCCTACTCAAGGCCAGCTTCATTTCTCCCCCCAACTGTAGAAAGGCAAGAATTCGATCTATGACATACTTTCGAGGGTGCCAACCCTTGGTTTCACACCAGGAGACATAGGCCCTCCTGACCCTATAATAAATGGTCGTAGAGGCTGGCTTTCTAGCAATAAGGGTGGTAATCACTGAACCTGAAAGCCCTCGATTCTTTAGGATGTGGGTTTCAGCAGCCACACTGTCAAATTTAGCGACTGTAAGGTAGGATGGAATACCGGCCCTTGCGATAGCAGGTCTGGACGAGATGGAAGAGTCTCGTATCCCCTACTGCCATCCTCATGATCTCTACATACCAGGATCTCCTGGGCCACGCCGGAGCTACTAGGATTACCGGCTTCCCTTCCTCCTTGATCCTGCGAAGAAGCCGCGGTAGCAGCTGAACTGGGGGAATGCATAAATCAGTGAAAACTGATCCCACGGGGTCACTAACGCATCTGTCCCGAGTGCGAGTGGATCCCTTGTTCTTGACACAAAGCTGTCCAACTTCTTGTTGAATCTGGATGCCAACAGATCTACGTCCGGGATCCCCATCTCTGGCATATGGCCAGAAAAACATCGGGATGTAGGGACCATTCTCCTGGGAACAACTGTTGGTGGCTCAAGAAATCGACCTGCCAATTCTCCACTCCTGGGTTGAAGACTGCGGACAGGCAAGGAACATGTTCCTCTGCCCAAGCCAGAATATAGTTCACCTCCCTCTGGGCTGCGTGACTTCTGGTGCCCCCTTGGTGATTGATATAGGCCACTGCTGTGGCATTGTCGGACTGTATCCTGACGGAACAATTCCGTAACCTAAAACGTCCAGGCTATTAAAGCCAGACGTATTGCCCGAATCTCTAGGATGTTGATGGGCAAGGTTTTCTCTGACTCTGACAGACTCTGACAGTCTCTTCTAGGACTGCTCCCCAGCCCAAAGGCTGCCATCCATTGTTACCACCTTCCAGGTAACCGGAATGAAGGATTTTCCTTTCTGTAAATTCTTGGTTATCGACCACCAACGGAGACTCTGGCGCACTTTTGGGGCCAGATTCATTGGATAATCCAAACCTTGGGTTTTCTTGTTCCAAGCAGACAGAATACTGTATTGCAACAGTCTTGAATGAAACTGGGCATAGGGAACTGCTTCAAATGAAGCCACCAGCTTCCCTAGCAACCTCATGCAAAGGCGAATGGAAGGACCCTTCCTTGCCCTGACCACCTGGACCAGCTCTCTTGTAGCGTTGACTTTTTCCTGGGGCAAAAACACTCTTTCCTGGGCTGTATCTATGACCGAGCTCAAATACTCCAGTCTCTTACTGGTTGTAAGGATGATTTCTCCAGGTTGAGAATCCAACCTAGGTGTTCCAGATACCTGACCGTTCTGGTTTAACCATGCTACTGACTGATCTACTAGTAGCAGGTCATCTAGGTATGCCGTTACTGCTATACCCTGGCCCCTTAGGCTTGCTAGTACTGGTGCCAAAACTTTCGTAAATACCCGGGGAGCGGTGGCTAACCTGAAGGGCAAGGCCACGAACTGAAAGTGGCGCTGTTCCACCGCAAAACGCAGAAACTTCTGATGAGCGGGGAAAATTGGCAGATGTAGATATGCATCTTTGATGTCTATTAATGCTAGAACTTCTCCTCCCCGTAGGGTGGATATGACCAGATTGACTCCATGCGGAAAGAGCGGATGTTTAGGAAGCGATTCAGATCTTTGAGATCTAAAAAAAAGGGTCTGACATCTCCAATCAGTTTTGGTACCGTGACGAGATTTGAATAAAACCACATACCCTGCTTTTCTGAGGGGGTCTCTATGATTTCCTGAAACATCAATCGGTCCAGCGCCAGAAATAAAGACCTTCTTTTCATTAGGTCTTTGGGGAGTAGCCTAGAGCTACCACATAGATGACCCATACATCAAGGATCTCTTATTGCCAAGCCCCTGAAAACCACAGAAGTCTTCCCCCCACCTCGATTGAGCGGAGACGCCCCTTCATAAGGAGGCCTTGGGACTCTGCTTTGTAGGCTTCTGCCCTCAGGCACTTCTGTAGTCCTATGCAAATAAATACATAGGTAAAATAGTTCCAGAAAAAACAAGTACATACATATACAGCTTTAATGTATGTAGCATGTGTTAAAGCAATATGCCTCTATGGAAGCGTGCGTTCATGGTTTTAGCATGAGTCCATACAAATATGCTTTTAGGCAAAATATGAAAAGTGTGTGCTGTACACACGCATTCATGTAGCACGTGTGCTACATGAATGCAAACATGCGTTTATGAAACGTGTTATGCAACATGTATCTCTACAGACATGTATTCCTATGCGATCATGAGGAATCATGTATATTTAAGTAAACATGTATTGACATGCCTCATTATGCAGCCATGCATCTTTAGGCGATCATGCATCCTTATGCGATCCAGCACCTTTATGCGATCAAGCCTCTCTGCGCGATCAAGCCTCTCTGCGCGATCAAGCCTCTCTGCGCGATCAAGCCTCTCTGCACGATCAAGCCTCTCTGTGTGACCAAGCACAGTTGTGCGATCAAACACCCTTGTGCAATCAAGCATCTTATGCGACTAAGCAACTTTATGTGATCAAGCATTTTTATGCGACTATGAAAAAACCATGCATATCTATACAAACATAAACATGCATCTTTATGTGACCATGTATACTTCAGCGATCCTGTCACCCTTTGCGATTACGCGTTTTTATGTGATCAATAATAAACATGTTTTGTCTTTTGTTTTTTACACAAACATGTCCAAACGTGCATTTTGTACACCTATGATCATGTATCTTTATGCAAACATGTGAACTGGTAAAAACAGTTATCTTCAGCAACCGTGTGCTCTAGCAACTGTTTGTTACAGCATCTGTGCCTTTTAGCAACTGTGCGTTTTAGTAGCAACTGTGTGATTTAGCATCTGTGCGTTTTAGCAACTGTGCGTTTTAGCAAGTTTGTAAGCAAGCACCTGCTCAACTGCAGTTGGCCCTGTAGGATACCAAGCACGTATGCACCATATTGGAGTTACAACTCCCTAAAATGCACCCACGCTCATGCCTTTCAAACATGTACTTTAAAAACATGCAATTAAGCAATACATTTGAAAGCACGTATATTATGCTGTTCCTGCCCACAAGCAGAAATTACACCTTTAAAGTGAACTGCTAATCATCCAGAGGTGTATCTACTTACAGTTGTACATGCCCCTCGGATAGGCAGAAAATATGCAGCATGTAATCATGACTGGTCTTCACCCAGTTCCCAAGCAAGAACTCACACACTCACGGGCCACCGTTCTGTCTCCAAGGCCTATCTGACCTGTCAGCACATGGCAATGGCCACCCTTCCTCTTCCTGCCTAAATAAAAAGAATAGGCTAGACTTGAGCAAACCTGCACCCTCTAGTCTAGTGGAAGAAAACAGCAGCCCGCATGAGTAAGAGCACATAGCATGATTAAACAGCACACTGCTCCCAGTGGCTACCGGGAAAAAGCAGACAGTCAGATCTCTTTCTTTTTAAAAGAGAAACTGCAAACAAATGCAGACTCACCATTCCTGCAGGACTCTGTAGATAGCAGGAGTCCAATCTTCACTCATCACTGCGAGCTTTGTCATGACAGACCTTCAGGGATCGGGTCCTCCTTGTATATGGAGTCCACTCCCCTGGACCTGTATAGCACCCTGCCAGAGCACCTCTTTGGTATAGTTTACACGTTACCATAGGTGTGCGCAGCCTAATGCATTAGGGTGTGCACCTCAAAGCTCAAACACACATTTGTGTGTGTGTGTGTATGTATATGTGTTGTGACAGAGCATCCCAGAGAGAGCCTGGGAAAGTCCTGTTCGGGGTTTATACATCTCCCAGGCTCCTCTCATATACATTCAGGGATCTCTGAGCCAGGATCCACTTCAGGTGTTGGTTCTCTCCACCAGCTTAATTAAAAGCTCACCTGAGCAGACAGCCTTTGCTCAGCCTGGGAAACACAGACAACATTGGTCTGTGAGAGCAAGAAGGATGGTAAAACATTGTTACTCTGTGAATGTGGAAGCTGACAAGCGTTAGGCTTGTTCAGCCTAGTAGTGAGGGCCTGTAAATACTGTGTAGTTAGAGCCGAGACACGGCTAGGCTTTTGTTTAGATATTTTTTCTTCTGTTTGTTTTCAGCACACTGTACAGCACCTGTCATTGACATTGTATATAGCACCAATAAACCCCACTGTGTTTTCACTGATCCAATGGACTTGGTATCTGTGCCTGCTCATCCCAGGGAGCTTTTGTACCTACTACCTGTCCCCCAGGTTACATATGGTGGAGGCTGCGACCAGCTGTAGTAAGTTACTACTTAAAAGGCCAGTACCTAAAGTGATAACATGGAGGACCTCCTCAAACAAATGGTGTTGGCAAACGCTGCACAACAGCAAACTAACGCTGAATTGCGGCAAGCAAACGCTACACAACAGCAAACTAACGCTGAATTGCGGCAAGCAAACGCTGCATGGCAGCAAGCAAATGCTATACAACAGCAAACTAACGCTGCACAACAGCAAGCCAACGCTATCGCACAGGAGCAAACCAAGGTGCTGTTCCAACAGATTGGTGCTGTACAGGAGCAATCACAGAGGCTGTTTGAACAGCTTGCCACTGCTGCAAAAGCGGATAGGAAAACCCTCACTGAGGTTGTGGAGACGCTAGCACAGGGGTCACCTGCGATAATGAAGGGTATTGGAGACAAGCCCTCAGCCATCCATGTGGGTCGCTTTCTTTCAAAGATGACGGCAGATGATGATCCAGAGGCCTTCCTACTAACATTTGAATGGACTGCTGAGAGGGAAGGTTGGCCCCAAACCCAGTGGGCAGGACTGATCGCCCCCTTACTTTCTGGAGAAGCGCAGAAGGCCTACTATGATCTGGAGTCAGCAGAAGCGGGAGATTATGGGAAGGTCAAGCGGGAAATCCTGGCACGACTTGGCGTTACCTTGGCTGTTCGAGCTCAGCGGGTCCACAGCTGGTTCTTCCAAGAA
This sequence comes from Rana muscosa, assembly GCA_029206835.1. Taxonomy (NCBI): domain Eukaryota; kingdom Metazoa; phylum Chordata; class Amphibia; order Anura; family Ranidae; genus Rana; species Rana muscosa. Next base: position 728,723,879 of record CM055118.1, read on the forward strand.
AAGAGGCCCCCAAGATCGCAGATGTTTGATCTGATCCACCTGGTGCGGAAATGGCTACAGCCGGAGTCCCTGTCTGCGCCACAAATAGTGGAGCGTGTGGTCATGGACCAATTCCTGAGGTCACTGCCAATTCCCCTGCAGAAGTGGGTGAGTCAAGGAGACCCCAAGTCAGCAGACAACCTGGTGGAGCTCGTTGAGAGGTACTTTGCTGCAGAGAACCTGGTCACCACCCCTACAGCCGCACGGACTTTCCACCCAAAGCCACGGTCTCCCCAGGCAACCGGTAAGACTGTTCCAGGGGAAGTGGGTGGTAAGCATGGCAAGGAAATAGGGGGGAGGATTTTTGGTGCCAGGACTGAAGTTTGGCGGCCCAAACAAGGGAAGCCACTGCCTGTCAGCAAACCAAACTGGGGAAACATCAGATGTTTTCGTTGCCAAGAACTGGGACATGTTGCAGCAAACTGTCCATTGACAGATGAACCAATGCAGTGTGATCTATCTTTTAGAAGGCAGTCTATGTTTGCTGCTGTTTCATGCGCTGCAATGTGGGAAAACACATGTGTCATGTGACTATTAATAATAAGCCTATTATGGCCTTGCTGGACTCTGGAAGTCTGGTTACTTTGGTTACAGCTGAGATGGTTGAAACTGTGAATTTTCATGCAAAAAAGGTTGCTGTGATCTGTGTACATGGGGATACCCGCGAGTATCCAATAGCCACTGTTCAGTTTAAAACTGGCTTAGGTACGGTGACCCATTCGGTCGGACTGGTGCCCCACTTGGTGCATGAGGCTATCATTGGTAGGGACTTCCCAAAGTTTTGGGAACTGTGGGATTGTCCCGACCCAGTCGCAGTACCTAACTCAGTCGCAGAGCCAGAACTCGTGGCCATTACTGACCTTGTGAGTTCAGGGGACTCCTCTCAGGGCTCTCCGGGTGATCCTTTCTCAGTTATGGCAGGAGAGCTGGGGGAGCCAGAAGAAGTCCCCACAACCAGTAGAGCTGGACAGCCGTCTGCTGAATCTGAGCCTACGTTAGAGTTTGCCAATCTTAATGTGCACAAGGAAAATTTTGGTACGGAGCAGAGAAAAGACCCTACCCTTGCCAGGGCCTGGGAAAATGTAATAGTGATTAATGAGGTACCTGTCGAACCAGGGGACAGGCTCTGTTTTCCATATTTCTGCAGCAATGAGGATTTACTGTATCGTGTATGTAAATCTAATGATGAAGTGGTTGAACAGTTGGTAGTCCCTAAGTTATACAGACGGGTGGTGTTGGAACTTGCCCATGGGCACTTGCTAGGAGGCCATTTAGGGGTTGAGAAAACCACTGAAAGGGTGTTGCGCAGGTTTTACTGGCCTGGGATACGGAAAAACATAGAAAATTATTGTCAATCCTGTCCTGTGTGTTAGATGTCAGCCCCCCAACCCCACTTCCGAAGTCCGTTAGTGCCCTTGCCCATTATTGAAGTGCCTTTTGAGAGGATTGCCATGGACCTTGTGGGTCCACTCCCCAAATCTGCCCGCGGTCATCAACATATCCTCGTGATCATGGATTACGCTACCCGTTACCCCGAGGCCGTTCCCTTACGCACTGCATCTGCTAAAAACATTGCCAAAGAGCTGTTTATGGTGTTCAGTCGGGTTGGCGTCCCGAAAGAAGTCCTTACAGACCAAGGTACCCCATTCATGTCACGAATAACTAGGGAGCTCTGCAAGTTATTTAAGGTGACGCAGTTGCGTACCTCAGTGTACCATCCTCAAACGGATGGCTTGGTGGAACGCTTCAATAAGACATTAAAGAGTATGTTAAAAAAGGTTGTTGATAAGGATGGGAAAAACTGGGACTTCCTGATACCTTACTTGATGTTCGCCATCAGGGAAGTTCCCCAGTCCTCTACGGGGTACTCTCCATTTGAGTTGCTTTATGGGAGACACCCTCGGGGACTCTTAGACATAGCCAAGGAAACTTGGGAGGGGGAGCAGACACCTCACAAAAGTGTTATTGAGCATATCGCTCAAATGCAGGATAGGATTGCAGCAATCATGCCGGTAGTAAAAGAACATTTACTGCAGGCCCAAGCAGCCCAACAGAGGATATACAACAGGGGGGCCCAACTTCGTGTTTTCTCACCTGGTGACCGGGTCCTCGTGTTAGTTCCCACTGTTGAGAGCAAATTCCTGGCTAAGTGGCAGGGACCCTTTGAAGTAATTGAAAGAGTTGGGGAGGTAAATTACAAGGTGTATCAACCAGGTAAAAGGAAGCCCGAACAGATTTACCACATAAACCTGTTAAAGCCCTGGAAGGATAGACTGGCATTAACTGCGAGGTCCCTCCCGGTAACCCTTAAAGGTACTGAATCCCCTCTGATCCCTGAGGTCACGATTCCAGACACCCTGTCATGTTCCCAGAAACAGGAAGCTAGAGAGTTCCTGATGAGGAATAAAGAGAAATTTTCAGAGTTGCCGGGCACGACTTCAGCAGTTCAGCATGATATTGTTACTGAACCTGGAGTCCGTGTCAAGCTCAAACCATACCGAATTCCCGAAGCTAGAAGAAAGGACATCGGTGAGGAAGTTAAAAGGATGTTGGAGCTAGATGTTATTGAGGAATCCAATAGTGACTGGTCTAGCCCCATTGTATTGGTCCCAAAACCGGATGGCACTTGGAGGTTTTGTAATGACTTCAGAAAGCTTAATGCGGTAACAAAGTTTGACACATACCCAATGCCCAGGGTAGACGAGCTTATAGACCGACTTGGCAAGGCCCGTTATCTGACCACTTTGGACTTGACCAAAGGATATTGGCAAATACCCCTGACTGGTAGTGCCAAAGAAAAGACTGCATTTGTGACCCCGGAGGGGTCGTTTCAATATAAGAAAATGCCTTTTGGGTTGCAAAATGCCCCTGCAACATTTCAGAGGGCTATGGACAGGACCCTAAGACCTCACCGACAGTATGCTGCAGCCTATCTGGACGACATAGTGGTGCATAGCACTGACTGGGAGTCTCACTTGCCCCGTGTCCAGGCTGTCCTGGATTCCCTCTTCAAGGAGGGGTTTACGGCAAATCCAAAAAAATGTGCCATTGGGCTAGAGGAAGCCAGGTATTTGGGCTACACTATTGGCCGGGGTGTCATAAAGCCCCAGGTGAATAAAATAGAAGCCATCCAGGAGTGGCCACGCCCTGCAAACAAGAAGCAGGTCAGGGCCTTTCTTGGCATTGCGGGGTACTATAGAAGATTTATCCCAAATTTCGCAACTATAGCTGCCCCACTGACAGACCTTACGAAAGGGAAAGCCTCCGTAATGGTGAAATGGTCTCCAGTAGCAGAAGAGTCTTTTCAAGTCCTGAAGAAGGCTCTTTGTGCACAGCCAATCCTATACTCCCCCGATTTCTCCAAAAACTTTTTGGTCCAGACAGATGCGTCTGATGTTGGTATCGGGGCAGTACTTTCACAGGTACACAATGGGGAAGAACACCCTGTGGTGTACTTAAGCAGAAAGCTCAATGACCATGAAAAGAAGTACGCAGTCATTGAAAAGGAGTGTCTGGCCATAAAGTGGGCCGTGGACGCGCTCAGGTACTACTTGTTGGGGCGCCAGTTTGAGTTAATAACTGACCATGCTCCCCTGAAATGGATGGCCCAAAAGAAGGAGACTAATAGGCGGGTGAACCGGTGGTTTTTGGCCCTACAGGATTACGCCTTTACGGTAAAACACAGGCCAGGTGTTGAGATGGGGAATGTAGATGCCCTCTCCCGTGTTCACTCCTGTTGGGCTACAGGTGTTCCAACCCTGGGGTTGAAACAAGGGGGGAGGATGTGTGACAGAGCATCCCAGAGAGAGCCTGGGAAAGTCCTGTTCGGGGTTTATACATCTCCCAGGCTCCTCTCATATACATTCAGGGATCTCTGAGCCAGGATCCACTTCAGGTGTTGGTTCTCTCCACCAGCTTAATTAAAAGCTCACCTGAGCAGACAGCCTTTGCTCAGCCTGGGAAACACAGACAACATTGGTCTGTGAGAGCAAGAAGGTTGGTAAAACATTGTTACTCTGTGAATGTGGAAGCTGACAAGCGTTAGGCTTGTTCAGCCTAGTAGTGAGGGCCTGTAAATACTGTGTAGTTAGAGCCGAGACACGGCTAGGCTTTTGTTTAGATATTTTTTCTTCTGTTTGTTTTCAGCACACTGTACAGCACCTGTCATTGACATTGTATATAGCACCAATAAACCCCACTGTGTTTTCACTGATCCAATGGACTTGGTATCTGTGCCTGCTCATCCCAGGGAGCTTTTGTACCTACTACCTGTCCCCCAGGTTACAGTGTGTATATGTGTATATATATATTGTGAGGGGGTTAGCTCGGCAGCGGGTGTTTGTGACCCCCTGGAAGGGATCACCACACAAAATTAGGCACAGCAGACAGTGGTAGGAGAAAAACAAAAGGGTGGGGTTTTATTCGAACTATATACAGACAAAAAATATAACAGAAAACAAAAGAAACAGGGAAATAAATCCTGGTCAACTTGACTGCTCACTACACACGTTGGTGTCCCTAACTAACAACTGGGTACAGCCTTGTGCTGCCCCAGTCCCTGGCTCCCTGCTTTTAGAAGGTCTTAGCAATAGCCACACAGGCTTTGGCTCACCACACAGAAAACACACTCCCCAGTCTCTACACACAGATCTGGTTCCAGGTTGGAGCATCTCCCTTTGCATGCTGGGAGTTCTTGCAGAGGCCTTAATGAGCCCACTTACTTCAGCTGGGCTCATTAACTCTTCCCCTGCAAGACTCCCAGAACTCCCCCTAGTGGTATAAATTGGCATAAAGCCTGAATCTAGGACATATATATCTTCCATCCTGGATGCAACCTGGTGATTTTACCTGCCTGCTGTCACAATATATATATATATATATATATATATACTGTATAGCAGTAGAGCAGTGTGCGATGTCAGTAGGGCAGAGGTTGGTGGCAGTAGTTTACTTTTATTATTTTTTTAATATAATTTTTTTTTAACAATATTTTTTTACAATCATTTGTTATTGTTGTTTTTTTTTTTTTACAATTTTTTAGGAGCCCCACTGGGGGGCTTTGGTGAAATATCAGTGGTCTAAACAGACCTCTGATGTCGCACTTTTGAGACAGAGAAAGGGACTGAATACAGAGATTCCCCAGTACCTTTCTCTGTAGCCAAGCAGCAGGGGGAATCCGAGTAGCAATAGGGGATTAGGGTGTGCCCAGGCACACCTGGCACACCCTGTGCGCACGCCTATGCACGTTACCAAGGTACCGACTCAGGATCCAGCTCTCAAAAGAGTAAAAATTGGAGAAGAATCTATTTTAGGAACTCATCCTGGTAGTTCCAATCACATCCCAAATATACATTGTAGAAAAGAAATGCCCCAAAGGGGATAGTGTGGATGGGAACTGAACCCAGGACAACAGCAAAAAAAGTAGGTAAGTACTAAAAAATAAAAAAAAATTATTGGTAGAAAAATATACGCTATGTTAAAAACAATCATAACAATAAAAAGCATGATCATACAGAAATATAGCTGCTTGGCTGTTGCACTATACAAAATGTTTACAGACAGGTGTCAATAACATAGAAAATCGCAAAGGCAACAGGAAAACCCTACATGTTTCGGAAAAGATATAACAGGGAAAATACTGTATTTGCCGGTGTATAAGACGACCCTCTAATTTTACAGTTTTTTAAGATTTTTTGCCTGGACTCACCGTATAAGACGACCCTTCCGAGGCTTCCGACGCTTCATATTTCTTCCTTCTGGAGCCATATTCTTTTTCATTCTTGCTGGAGCTGGAGCCATATTCTTCTTCCTTCTTGCTGGAGCTGGAGCCAATCACGGCGAGCGATGTATTCTATTAATGAATACAAAGCCTGCTTGAATTGGCAGAGGTTGTAACATCATCAGCCCACGCCTCTCTGACTCTCAAAGCCAATCCGAGCAGGCTACTGTATGTAGCCTTCTCAGATTGGCAGAGGTTGTTACTCCAATCCGAGCAGGCTCTGTATTCATTTGAATACATCGCTCACCTGGATTGGCTAAGTGGTATATACCGAAGCTACATACAGTATTACCGCACATCCAGCAGACATCCGAGCAGCTGACCGTGTGAGACGACCCCTGCTTTTTGGCCAGTTTTTTTAAGTGTAAAAGGTAGTCTTAAACTGCTGAGCGGTTCTGCAGAGATACTACAACTACAAAGAGTGACAAACGCAATTAGAAAAAAGTATTATAACTGGTGTGATAGACCAGTGGCCCTCCAAAACGACAGATTGAAGCGGGGTGTTATATACCTTCTTCCACATATACTGCGCTTTTCTAGAGACTTTTGTCACAGGGTCATTAAAAAAATGACAGGCAGAGGAAGAGGCAAGCCCTTCCGCAGGGGTGGTAGGGGTAGGGCAGGAGCACCAGGCCGGAGCCAAAGTGGGAAGTTGCAGAAGGTGCGTTTGATTACGTCAAAGCACGCACCGGACTTGGTTGAGTGGCTCACTCAGCCTTCCTCTTCTGCACCCTCCTCATCCTCTCTATCTGCACCATCTTCACTCTCTGCTGTGTGCACCCCCAAAGACACTACCACCAACACCACCACCACCATATACCCTCTGCTTGAGTCACAGAAATTATTTTCCGATCCATCACAAGACATTTCCGATGAGCAGCCATTCTTGGCATTGGATCAGGAATAGGAGGTAGCAACAACCGCCACTCAGCAGTCTGACGACAGTACCCAGATCAGCTCAAGGAGGTTGGTCTCTGCTGTTGCTGCCTACTCCGAGATCTCTAATGTTAGTGGTGGGGAAGGTGGCGTAGATGATGACGTGTCTATGGACGTCACATGGGTGCCCACAAGAGAGGAAGAGGAGGGGAGTTCAGAGGGAGAGATGGACCAGCAGATAGGGAGGAGAAGCAGGCCGAACTTACATTGCACAGGAGGGACAAACCAGACTGCTAATGTATCAGGAGCGAGCCATCAACCATGTACGGTCACATCTGGCGCTCCCAGGACCTCGGCACATGGCTCCGCAGTGTGGGCTTTTTTTAACGTGTCCGCTGCTGACAATAGTGTTGCCATCTGCAGCCTTTGCAGTCAACGCATAAGTCGCGGTAAGCCCAACACTCACCTAGGGACGACCGCCTTAAGAAGGCACACAAACTCCCATCACCGAGCCCAGTGGGAGCAACGCCGTCAGAACCCACAAAGCCACACTTCTGGCTCTCACCGTCCAGCCTCTTCTACTTCTCCTTCTCCTCTCTCCTCACAATTGTCCTCCACTCCACCTTCCATCATGCCGTCCTCACGTTTTTCTGGAAAAAGGCAGGCTTCCGTGGGCCAAATGTTCGAGCGCAAAAAAAATATGACGCCGGATAACCCTCTTGCCCAACGGTTGACCGCTGGCTTGTCGGAACTGATAGCCCACCAACTACTGCCATATAAACTGGTGTATTCGGAGGCCTTTCGAAAATTTGTGGCCATTGGAACACCACAATGGAAGGTCCCAGGAAGGAAATATTTCTCCCAGAAGGGCATCCCAGAGCTATATGGCCATGTTCAGCGGCAAGTGAATGTATCTCTGGCACACAGTGTCGGTGCCAAGATACATCTGACCACAGACACGTGGTCTAGCAAACACGGGCAGGGAAGGTATAAAACTTTTACTGCCCACTGGGTGAACCTTCTGACGGCCGTCAAGCATGTAACCCGTGGCACCCGTGTAGATTTGGTTTTATCACCACGGATTGCATGCAGGCCTGCCTCTTCTTCTCCTCCTCCTACTCCATCCTCCCTCTCCTCCTCGGCTGACTCCTCCTTTTCCGCTCCTACCGTCTCTTCCGCTGCACCACCCAAGATCCCCAGAACCTATTCGACATGCCAGGTGAGACGTTGCCATGCTGTGCTGCGTCTGTTGTGCCTGGAAGCCAAGAGCCACACTGGCCCTGCACTCCTTTCAGCTTTGCATTCACAGGCAGATCAGTGGCTAACACCGCTCAATTTGACAGTTGGTAAAGTGGTGTGCGACAACGGTGCCAATCTGCTGAGCGCGTTGAAACAGGGCAAAATTACACACGTGCCATGCATGGCACACGTCTTGAACTTGATCGTGGAGCGATTCGTTGTCAAATACCCTGGGGTACAGGACGTCTTGCGGCAGGCAAGGAAAATCTCGGCCCATTTCAGAAGACGGCCATGGCTCGCCTTGCTGACATTCAGTGGCGGCACAATCTGCCCGTCAGACGTCTTATTTGTGACTGCCCGACGCGATGGAACTCAACCTTGTATATGCTTGATAGGCTGCTTCAGCAGAAACGTGCAGTTAGCGACTACCTGTACGAACTCTGTGGCAGGACAGGTTCTGGGGAGCTTGGTTTTTTTTTCACCGCGCCAGTGGCTGCTCATGCGCGACGCATGCAGACTTATGCGGCCATTTGATGAGATCACCAAACTGGTCAGTCGCAGCCATGGCGCCATCAGTGACATCGTACCTTACGCCTTCTTTATGGAGCGTGCATTGCGTCGTGTCATTGATCAAGCCGTCGAGGAGCAGGAGCAGGAAGATGAGGAAGTCGCAATGCTGGATTAATTACCAGGGGGGGCTACTCCATCTGAGACAAGTCAACAACAGGAGTCTGAAGAGGAGTCAGAGGAGGATGGTGCCAGGGGGATGAGGAGGAGCAAGAAGAGCATACTTTAAACCTTTCTGGGATCCCTGTTGTCCGTGGATGGGGGGAGGAGAACGAGGACGACATTATCCTGGATGATGAGCAGGAGCCAGGCCACCACACCGCTTCCAGTTTAGTGCAAATGGGGGCCTTCATGCTCCAGTGTTTTAAGAGGGACCCCCGTATAAAAAACATAAAGGGCAAGGACCAGTACTGGGTGGCAACGTACTTAGACCCCCGGTACAAACAAAAAATGCCGGAAATTTTACCAACCTCACAGAGGGCTGTCAGAATGGAGCACTTCCAGGCCTTGCTTAGAGAAATGCTGCATTCTGCTTTTGCGTGTGCTGGCAGAGGAATTTCCACTCACAGAGAAACAGTTGCGGGTACCAATCCAACAGCGCCTGCAAGAAGAGGGTGGTTTGAAGATGTGTTGGTCACTTTTGATATCAGATCATTCTTTCAGCTGACCCATCGACAGCTGTCATCCGGATCCAGCATCAGGGAACGCCTAGACCGACAGGTGTCCGACTACATCGGGTTAACGGCCAATGTAGACGCTCTGAGAAGTGATGAACCCCTGGACTACTGGGTGGGCAGGCTTGACCTCTGGCCAGAGCTTGCACAATTTGCAATGGAACTGTTGGCTTGCCCCTCATCCAGTGTCCTGTCCGAAAGGACGTTCAGCGCAGCAGGGGGGGTCGTGACCGATAAGCGCACTCGCCTAGCTCACGACAGTGTTGACTACCTCACATTTCTAAAAATGAATGAGGCATGGATCTCGGAGGAATTCAACACATGTGACCAGTAGACCATGTTTGATTAAAATTCCTTATGACAGGCCACAAATATGCCACCACCCATAACAATTCATGGTCCCTGTCTTAGGTAAATACAGCGGCATAAAATGCCTTTTATGTCCGTTGAATGCCTAATTTTTGGGGCCTGTAATGGCCGAAACGTATTTATCCTGTGAATGCCTAATGTACCTCCAGCCACAGAGTACAAAGTTCTTTGCTGTCAGGTGAACGCCTGTTGGCTAATTTTTGGGGCCTGTACTGGCCGACACTTACTTCTTTATCCAGGCTGTGAATGCCTAATTTTTCAGACTGGAATTGAAAATCAATGGGTCTGTAAACGTTCCGCTAAATTGTGGAACGGATGCGGACCCATTTTACAGACGTGTGAATGGACCCTATATGTATTTGACATGTATTTACCGGCTGCTGTCAGTTCTGGCTGATTTAAGCCGAGCTATTACACTAAAACCGAGCAATATTACAAAAAACAAAATACACGTTATAACTGTATAAACTATTTATATAACTTATAAAAAATAAAAATAAAAATGTATTGCACCTTTTCTAATAGCAGGATTATCTCCTGCACCCCCTTCATAGCCTGGCCTTGCCTCTCCTCCATGCCCTTCATGCGCTCCTGAATTGACGAAATTTCGGAGATAAAAAAAGAATGCTTGTCGATCGCAGATACTTAATACTTCTGGTATGTCAGTGTCCATGTTGTGGGACTATGTGTGCACAGCTAGTAAGTATTTTGTGGCTGCAAATATGACCTGGAGGTTTTTCATGTTCGCCTGCCATTAAAATGGATGGGACATGTCGCGAACCTGCGGTTCACGAACATTTGCGAGCATTCGTGCGTTCGCATTCACGAACCGTCCCATCAGATGTTCGTCCATCACTATTGCTGATGTATTTAAGTCTCATGCTTTTTGGGAAGAATTGGCAGTGCACAGAGTTGATGCGACTGGATGGTGTCCAGACACTGAAAAGTCGTAGAACAATCAGCAGTCACTAAAGAGCATGAAGTCAGGTTTATCCTGGAATCTGTGAAGTTTAATACACTTGTGGGAAAGAAAGAGCCTCCTATGCCTCCAAGTTGGAGATAAAAGGCTTTGGTTTGGCTGAAGTCTTGAACCCCCAGTATGCAGCAGCAGGTCAGGGCTCACAGGGGCCCAAACAAGCAGAGAGTAGGAACCTTAGTAAAATGTCCTTCACAGGTAAACATGAAATGGAAACGACCATCCTGGCTGTGCAGTGTCTGGACGTCATCTAGTCGCATCAACTCTGTGCACTGCCAATTCATCCCAAAAAGCATGAGACTTAAATACATCAGCAAGCTTGTACTCAACCCCTGAAGAAGGATACACATATATAACAATAGGAATTATTTTCCCTGTTACAGTATATCTTTTCCGAAACATGTAGGGTTTTCCTGTTGCCTTTTCTATGTTATTGAAACCTGTCTGTAAACATTTTGTATAGTGCAACAGCCAAGCAGCTGTATTTCTGTATGATCATGCTTTTTCTTGTTATGATTGTTTTTAACATAGCGTGTATTTTTTCTACCAATAAAAATTGAAATTTTTTAGTACTTACCTACGTTTTTTGTTGTCGTCCTGGGTTCAGTTCCCATCCACACTATCCCCTTTGCGGCATTTCTTTTCTACAGCTCTCAAAAGAGAAGCATTACAGACAGAAACCTCGTTCTTCTTCAACGAGGCTCAGGTACCATCCATTTTGGCTCTTTCAGGCACTTTAGATGGATCCGATTGCATAGCCCCTTGATCCCGTCAGGGATTTCTTAGCGGAGCTCTTCTTAGCACTTCATTAACCGTGACCAACACCTTAGACACTGGTGAAAAAACTGAGGTACTTCCTGGATGGGAGGGATTATATAGGGAGGGGGACTTCCTGTCTTTTGAGTGTACCAGTGTCCATTCACCTATAGGTGGCGTATAACCCACATAGTTATGTCTATGATGCTCTGTGTCCCATGATGTATGAAAAAGAAATATAGATATGAAGCTACCATTTTTATAAAATTTAAGTCACTTCTGCTTTCCACAAGAACTTCCCAGGAGCACTGAAATCCAAATTACTCTGTAATGAAAATAATGGTCAGCTCCTCTGGCTTTGGTTCAAGCATTCCCATGTTTCCCTATTCATTAGTTGTATATTTCGCTTGTCATATTGCTTGCTGTGTGAGTGCAATATCTTCCTATTAAAATTGTTATAAAATTTCCTGCACTATAAGGCCATAAATGCAGAGGCAGCGAGTGTTGAAGGAAGACCGTGTTTTTTATTTTTAGCAGGAATCGGTAGCGACGGACGAAGAAGACATCACTGGAGAAAGAAGTGGGAGAAGACAGCGGAGGGAGAAGAATCACACCGGAGAGAGAAGAGGGAATAGAAATGCCCTAGGGAGAAAGAACACCAAAGGAAGATGAAACCACCAAAGAGAGAAATGGGAAAAGAAACGCCAGAGGAAGAAGAAACCACCGGAGAGAGAAGAGGGAGAAGAAACACAGGAGGGAGAAAAAAGACCGGAGAGAGAAGACACGATTTTTAATGAAGGAATTGTCAAAAAACTTTTCTTGTGTTTTGTAACACTACACTTCTTCTTTTTTTTTGGTGAATGGGTAGGGCTACAATGTCACCCATACTCATTCACATGGGGGGCAGGATTTGGGGGGTCCCCTTGCTAAAGGGGGCTTCCAGATTCTGACAAGCCTCCTGCCCGCAGACCCCTACAGCCCAGGGTTGTCAGGAAGGTGCCCTTGTTCCCATCAAGGTGCTTTGGGGTGGGGGGGCAAAGCACCCACCCCCCCATGTTGAGAGAATACAGCCTAGTATGGTTCAATAGGGGGGGGGGCGCTCGCTCATCCCCTCCCTTTACCGACCTGCCGGGCTGCATGTTCAGATAAGGATCTGGTATGGATTTTGGGGGGGGACTCCACGCTATTTTTTTAATAATTTTTAATTGTCTGCTTTTTTAAGCCTGCTCACAGCTGATGAGTCATCTGTTATTAAGGACCCGGCAGCCGGCTTCCCAGCCTGCTGCTTAGCAACCAGCTATTTGTCGAAAAACAGCCTGGGGGTCCCCTGAACCCCAGGCTGTTTTTTGACAAACAATGCATGTGATACCGCCAGCTAAACCCTGGTGGTAATAATAGCATGCTTTTTTAACGCTCTGGCCCGTTTGTGAATTGGACTTAAGAGCTTTTTATACAATATTTACCGGCACATTTTTTTTCCCGGTAAATACCGCATAATATTTATTTATTTTTTGGTGAATTGGACTTATGCTCTGTACACACGACCAGTTTTCCCATTGGAACAAACTCGGATGGTTTTTCCAACGGAATTCCGCTAAAGCTGTCTTGCATACACACGGTCACACCAAATTCCGACCGTCAAGAACGCTGTGACGTACAACAGGTACGACAAGCCGAGATCAATGAAGTTCAGTAGGCATTTTGGCTCTTTTGCTTGATTCTGAGCATGCATGGTTTTTAGTGCATCGGAATTGCATACAGATGAACGGATTTCCCAATAGGAATTTTTTCTCTCAGAAAAATTGAGAACATGTTCTCTATCTAAGTGCGTCGGAATTTCCGATGGAAAAAGGCCTATGGGGCATACACACGGTCGGAATATCCGATGAAAAGCTCCCATCGGACTTTTTCCATCAGAAAATCCGACCGTGTGTACAGGGCATTAGTTTACTGCATGTGATAATGTATGCAAATGAGTAATATGATACCCTTATCGCATGCGGTAAAGCTTAGCGAATTGATCGTATTGTATAAATATGAATTGCTTGAGGTTTCATTATTTAATTCAAACCAAAAACAAACAAAAACTTCTGCCAAGAACAAAGGGTTGTATCTTTTTACTTTTCTATTTTTCTTACTACAATATGGAAACTGATTTCTTTTACCAGTTCGCCATGGATGGGAGTTACAACCTATTTGACACACAGAATGCATTTTTGTCCACAAAAGCTTTACTTTTTTGAGTTTTAGTAAATATAATTCCACCAATAGGCAATAAAATATACATTATACATTCCAGAAGTTAATACGAAGGCTAGCATGACAAACCACCCTAATCTGGTTAGGTTACATAAGCTTGTTACTTTACAGCTCCAGAGATATGAGTCCTTCTAATACTTATAATGGCCCAGTGGCATTTTATTATCCCCAGTCGTGGTTTATTTGGATTGAAAGGTGATTGAGCATCATTTACAGTTATCTACTTGATGTTATTATTTTTATTATTATTATTTTACAAGATTTATATAGCACCAACAGTTTACACAGTGCTTTACAATATAAAGGGGGACAGTACAATTACAATACAGTTCAATACAAAAGAAACAGGAGGGCCCTGCTCATGGAGCTTACAATCTAAAAAGGAGGAGGAGGTGGTACAAAAGGTAATAGCTGCAGGAGAGGATATGATGGAGGTGACTCGGGTACAGGTGGGGTAGGCGTCCCTGAATAAGTGATTTTTCAAGGATCTCCTAAAGGCGGACAGGGTAGGAGCTGACTGGACATACTGGGGCAGGGAGTTCCAGAGGATGGGAGAGGCTCTGGAGAAGTTCTGGAGGTGAGCATGGGAGAAGGTAACAAGGGAGCTACAGAGCAGGAGATCTTGGGAGGAGCAGAGAGGACAATTTGGGCGATATCTGCAGATGAGGTTAGTGATGTAACTGGTGATGTTGTAAATGACCTTGTGTGTTGTTGTTAGTATTTTGAATTTTATACAATGGGGTTGGGGAAGCCAGCAAAGACATTGGTAGAGAGGAGCAGAAGTCATGGATCGGTTAGTAAGGTGTAGTAATGTGTATTAGTCTAGTAGCAGCATTCATAATAGCCTGAAAGGGGATAGCCTGTGTAAGGGTAGGCCAGTGAGGAGAGAGTTACAGTAGTCGAGGCGGGAAATAACCAAGGAGTGAATAAGTTGTTTTGTGATGTCGTTAGTCAGGAAGGGGCGAACACTTAAAATATTGCGGAGGTTAAGGCGGCAAGATTTAGCCAGTGATTGGATGTGGGGACTGAATTACACCCAGCACCCTGGCATGTGGGGAGGAACCAATGGTTGTGGCGTTGATCTCAATGGTAAAGTCATGGGGAGGGGATCGGGGAGGAGGAAATAATACAGACTCAGTTTTAGAAAGATTGAGTTTGAGGAAGTACTGTGTAGTGGTTCAACGGATCGTCACCGATCCATGATCCGAACGGGTCACCCTGTTCGGATCAGTACACTACGCGATCCGCGGAGTGCTCCGGAGCCCTCGGCCATAGGAAAGGCCGCGGCTTCGGCCTAGCTCCAGGGCGGTGGCCATCTTGGTACACCCGGAGGCGGCCACTGTAGTGACGTTTTGTCACCGCCATCTTGCTCCACCCCACACTCCTGCACAGTAATGATAGTGAGAAGGGGCCAAGCGGACATCTTGTTACACCCAACGGAGTTTTAGATTTCAGTTATTTTCAAACACAAAAACTGAGCTTATAAGCTTAAATACATTATTTGGAAATCCGACGGACTGTTTACATGTTGAATTTTAAAGGGGTTGTAAAGGTATATGTTTTTTCACCTTAATGCATCCTATGCATTAAGGTGAAAAAACATCCGACAATACCGCCCCGAGCCCCCGTTTTACTTACCTGGCCCCTCGAAAGTCCCACGCTTGTCCCCGTCATCCTCCTCGGTTCTCAGCCTGGCCGCCGATTGGCTACACTGGATGGATTGAAAGCAGCGCAGCCATTGGCTGGCGCTGCTGTCAATCACATCCAATGATGCGGCGCGCCGGGGGGCGGGGCCGAGTGATACAGTCGTGGCTATGGCCGCCGCTGTATCACGGGAGCGCGCCCGCAATAACTCCACACCATGCGAGCTCGCTCGCATTAAGGTGTGGAGTTCTTGCGGGGAGGAGCTGAGACAGCCGGCGAGGGACCCCAGAAGACCAGGATCGGGGCCACTGTGTGCAAAACGAGCTGCACAGTGGAGGTAAGTATAACATGTTTGTTATTTTTTTGCAAAAAAAAGGGAAGCTTTAGTGTCCCTTTAAAAGCAGCAGCAAACCTTACATGCTTGCTAATGTGACAGAAAACTTCTGATTTTCACATTTAACATTTAGTTAAATGTGAAAATCAGAGGTGTTCTGTCACATTAGCAAGCATGTAAGGTCAGCAGGTTTGCTGCTGCTTTTCAAATTGAACATGTAAAGAGTCCGTCAGATATACAAATACTGTTTTTAAGCTTATTTTGTGTTGAAAATAACTGTGAAATCTAAAACTCCGGTGAGTGTAACAAGATTTCTCTTTTTTTTGCCGATCCGAAAAATGATCCAATCCGTGACTCTGATCCGATCCGTGAGTTTTTTGATCCTTTCCACCCCTAGTGCTGTGACATCCATACTGATATGTCACTCAGTAAGGCTGCATTCACACCTGAGCGTAGCGTCTCTAAGCGTTTTTCTGCGTTTTTTGTTGCATTTTTTATGCAAGATTTTGGCACTTTTTTTTGCGCGACTTGTGCGTTTTTATACAGTGGTTTTGAGCTTTGGTGTTTTTTTTAATAACCAATAGAGAAAACTATTCTGCTGCATCATTTGTTGCTAGATATTTCCATTACTTTATTTATTTAACTTATTTTTTTTATTTTTTATTATTACTATATTATTTTTTTTGTTGTTAGGCTAAAGGGTTAGAGTTAAGGATAGGTTAGAGTTAGGATTAGGAGTTGGGGTTAGGGTTAGGGTTGTTTATTGTTTTTTTTTTATTATTTTTTTAGGGTTAGGGTGTTAATACTACTACTACTACTACTACTACTACTACTACTACTACTACTACTAATAATAATAATAATAATAATAATAATAATAATAATAATAATATTAAATGAATAAATAAATGTAAAATAAATACACACAAAAAAATAATAATCATAAATAAATAAATTCAATAAATGAATACTAAGTAATGATAAGTAAATAATTAACCCTACCCCTAACCCTTAAAAAAATAAAATAATAGTAAATAACTAAACACCCTAACACTAACACAAAATAAATAAATAAATCCATTAGGATTATTATTATTATTATTATTATTATTATTAATGATAATAATAATATTTTTTTTTGTTCGGGTTTGGGTGTTTATTTATTTTATTTAGTTTATTACTATTTTATTTTTCCAATTTTTTCAAAAACGTGCGACAAAACGCACAAATGGGCACAAAAACGCGCGAATGGTGCATTTCCATTCATTTCTATGAGAATAAAAACGCCTTAAAAATGCTTAAATCTGCCCAATTCGAGCTACAAAAAAAGCTCCAGAACTTTTTTCAGCTTCAGGCGTTTCAGGTGACTTGGAGTGGAGACAGAGAATAATTGATTATTTTCTCCTCCAGCGTTTTGGAGCTTTGAGCTTTGAGCTTCAAGCTACAAAGCGCTGAGGTGTAAATGGGGCCTAAGTTTGTGAAAACGTGAGGAGATTGAGGGGGTGAGTTGAGGAGTTCAGAGATAGATCTGGGTGTCGTCAGCATAGGGTGGTATTGGAAGCCATAGATGGTTATCAATTGGCCCATGGAAGAAGTATAGAGAGAATAGCAACGTACCTGTACGTTGCTTTGCGCAGCTGTGCCATTCTGCCGCAAATATTGTCGTTAGACGGTCAGCAAGTGGTAAAAGAGAACACTTAAGAGAGCTTTCATTAATGGTGGAAGTGGTGGTGGTAGCCATTCCAGTGCATACAAAAGCATGTGGACAATGACAGTGAGCAAGGAGCACTAAATGTTACAGCTCTTCTTACTTTCTTTAGAAATAGCAGTTGTTTAGGAAATGCATGAACTGTTTTAGTGTGATGAGAAGGAGAGAAGAGAGGTCAAAAGGTGCATAAAAAAAACTAAAAGCTGCGAGAAGGCAGGCAGGAATGACAGGAAAGACTTAA
The DNA here is from genome assembly GCA_029206835.1 of Rana muscosa. Taxonomy (NCBI): domain Eukaryota; kingdom Metazoa; phylum Chordata; class Amphibia; order Anura; family Ranidae; genus Rana; species Rana muscosa. The sequence continues at coordinate 728,741,340 of CM055118.1, forward strand.
AAAAAATCTAGCAAGTCTTACACTGCTCTCCTGTCTTTGCCAAGACAGAATGGGTTTTCCATTACCAAGTTGAACTTTATTCTTTTCAGGCAGTGTATCCCAGTAGCAGAGTAAGCAGTGTGTTTTTCTTTGACCAAGTCAGTGACAACTAATCAGGGATGCATGTCACTTACGGAAGGCATTAAAAGAGGCAACCAGATTTCATACATGGGGAGAGCTGCAGCAAAACAACGCTGTTTTCTTCATCTTTTAATTAAAGAACAAACTGTCTTTAATACCTTGAGGCAAAGAAGAAGACTAACTTTAATGTTGGACCTGCCTTGGTGTTACTATTAAAAACGCTGGATGAAATTTGACTTCAGAACAACATGGTTCATGGCAAACCTGATACAGCGAACTAATGTGTGATTTGGTCAGCATAGTAACCAGTTAACAATAATGCACATCCTAGTCTTTTAACTTAGGTCATATAGCTTAGAAGGGACAAAGGAGGCACCTGGATAAGCCAGCCTCTTCATTATAAAAGGTTCCCAGCAGCCATGTTGGCAATGTGAGCCTAGCACCAAAATCACTGCATCCACTCACTCTAGAAATCAGCTTCTCGATTCACAAATCTCTCTCGTTGCACTGAAGGCCTGCTCTGACATGACACGTGCAACAGGGCAGGCTAGTACCTCAAGAGCATATTGGCCACCACCACACATCCAGTCAGTAGTATATTTTTGACATATAGTTAGTTGTTCATGGATAAGATTGCTTCTAAGCATTTTAGTTACAGATTTGCCAAACATGCCCATGTTTTCTTAACCAGAGCAGCAAGAGCCTTCCAAAAAAAAAACCTGTAAAAATAAAAAAAATCTAATAAAAATGCATATGTAAATAATGTTTAAAAAAATTGTGATGATAGGTGGGAAAATGGATAGGTCTAGACCAGTATTTGTTTTTCAGCACTGTTAAAGGTCAAATTTCTGCTCTTTTCCATCTTGTTTCAGAGGCTCCTTGATAAAACGTAAAATTGTATCATACTTACCAGTCATTTTCCTTTCCTGGTGCCTATCCATGGCAGCATACCTGTGATAGAGCTCTGCCTCGACTCCTCCCTCAGGACTAGTGAATAGCATAAATTAAAGGCACAGTCCCTACCCCAACATTCTCCGTAATATAGAATACCGAGGGTGGGAGCGTATGCTGCCATGGATAGGCACCAGGAAAGGAAAATTACTGGTAAGTATGATACAATTTTCGGTTTTCCTGGTGCCTCCATGGCAGCATACCTGTGATAAATAACTAGCTGACAAGGGTGGGATAATGCTTAACAATAAATGTTTAATTAGAAGAGGACATATCAGCCTGAACTGCCCTTCTTCCGAACTCAACAGTCGTGAGAGCTCCTGGTAGTGTCTGAGGAACGTATGGTGAGAAGACCAGGTGGCGGCCCTGCACACCATCTCCAACGAAACATTAGCCCTTGCTGCCCAGGAAGCTGAGACTGCCCTTGTAGAATGAGCATTCACTCGGGATGGAGGCTCCATATTCTTCACCCTGTAGGCCTTCTGGATTAACTTTACAACCCAAGATGCCAGAGTTCTGATGGAAGCTTCTTTGCCCCTGCATTTACCGAACAGTACGATGAAAAGTCTCTCAGAGCTTCTGAAGGGGTCGGAGGCTTCTAGGTAGGCCCTGAGCACTCTGGATATGTCCAGCTCGTGACAAGACTCTGAATCTGTGTCCGCAAACACTGGTAGTGTCCAGGGTTCCAACAGGTGGCTTGGAGTAGCGACCTTAGGTGTGAACCCCTGAAGAGGGCGAAGTTCCACTCTGTCGGGGAAGAAGGAGATGTGGTCATCACCTATCCCAAAAGAGTGAAGTTCCGAGATCCTTCTGCCAGATGTAATGGAAAGCAGGAAAGCCGTCTTTAGTGTCAGGTTCCATATCGCTACTTGTTCCACTGGAGCAAAGGGATGGTCAGATAGAACTTCAAGAACCAGGGACAGATCCCACTTAGGACATGATCGTCTGACAGGTGGGCGAATCTTCAATACTCCTCTGAGGAAAGTGACTACCAAAGGATCCTCCACCTATCTCTTATTTGTTGCGGCAGAGATTGCTGCTACCAGTACTTTGAGGGAGCTCAGACCAAGCCCCAGATCAAGTCCTGTCTGAAGGAAACCTAGAACATGGGACGTAGAGGGAAGGATTGAATCAAATTAATTTCCGACAGCAAATGACAAGAACTTGTCCCAGATTTTTGAAAATATGGCATTAGTTGCAGGTTCCTGGCTTTTAGAAGGGTTGCTATGACTCCTGGGGAACACCCTAGGGACTCGAACCTTCGCCTCTCAACCTCCAGATTCGAAGATTCAACTTCTGAGGGTTTGGATGAACTAGACTGCCCTGCGACAGAAGTTGAGGGAAAGGAGGGATCCTGATTGGAGAGCTCCCACTGAGGAACATGGCTAGAGGAAACCAGGGTCTCTTTGGCCAATACGGAAGTACTGCCACCACCTGGACTTACTCCCTGAGGAGCTTCAGGAGGAATTTTAATATTAATGGCCTGGGAGGAAAGGCATATGCCGTGGTGAACCTCCAAGGGCATGACAGGGCATCCACTGCCTCGGCTTGTGGATGCGGCAGCCGAGAGAAGAATCTGTCCAGCTTGGCGTTCTTCGGGGAGGCGAACAGGTCTACCTGAGGGGGATCCCAAATGCTGGCAATCTGATGGAAGACGTGGGGATGGAGAGCCCACTCATTGTTGTCCAGGAAGTTTCTTGACAACGTGTCTGCTTCCGTGTTCAACCTGCCCGGCAGATACATCGCTCTGAGGTCCAGGAGGTTCTTCTCTGCCCAGAGCATAATCGGCTCTACCTCCTTGAGGAGTGACCTGCTGCGAGTGCCTCCCTGCTTCTGCAGATAAGTGTGGCTGCCCTGTTGTCTAGGCGTAGAAGTATTCTCTGGCCTTTGATTTGGGATGCCAAAGAAGTCAGTGCCAAGAAGGCTGCCCTCATCTCCAAGATGTTTTATACCACTCCCTGGGTGAAACAGGACCATCTCCCCTGTATTCTGGTTTCCCCGCAATGGGCTCCCCAGCCCTGCCCGCTTGCATCGGACGTAATTGTGATCCATGGAAGGGAGCCCAGGTGACGAGGCTTGGAGAGGTTCTCTGGAACAGTCCACCAGTGAAGACTCCTGCGCATCACTCCCATCAGCAGGATTGTCTGAGACAGTCGTTGTTTCTTCCACTGTGCCAAGAAACCCGTCTGGAAATACCTCAAGTGCCAATGGGCCCAAGGAACCAGGGGTATGCAGGAAGACATTGTGCCAATGAGGCTCAGGTATTGTGAGGCCGTCAGATACGGGCTCCAGATGACCTTGATCATTCTCTGGATGACAATCCTTGCCTTCGGCGGTGGTAATGACACTGTCCCCTCCTGAGTGTCGAACATTGCACCCAGGTAGATCATCTGCTGTGTTGGTGCTAGTTGACTTTTGTCTGAATTTATCAGCCACCTTAGCTCTTTTAGGGACTGTAGAAGAAATTCCCGGTGACATACCAACTGATCCGGATTGCTTGCTAGGAGGAGGATGTCGTCCAAGTAGTGGTATATCCTCAAGCCCCTTTCCCGCAGGGGAACCAGAGTGGATAATAATATCTTGGTGAACACCCTGGTAGAGGTGCACAGACCGAAAGGCAGGGCTTGAAACTGTAGGTGGGTCCATCCCACTGCAAATCTCAGGTATTTTTTAAATGCAGGTAGAATTGAAACCTGTAGGTACGAATCCTGCAGATCGAATGAAATCATCCAATCCGATGGCTGGACTGCCTGAATAATTGTCTGCAGGGACTCAATTTTGAATCTTTCAGGGCGGATATACCGGTTGAGCCTCTTTAGATCTATCACAGGCCTCCACCCACCTGTCCTCTTTGGAACCAGAAATAGGGTGGAGTAGAAGCCTGCAAAGCGCTCTGCCAAGGGAACCGGAACAGCCACCCCCTGAAGCTGGAGTGACGTTATGAAGTGTTTCAGAGCTTGAGCCTTCAGCGGAGAGGATGGAATCTCTGTTCTTTTGAAAGAATTCTGAGGTGGGGGATGAGAGAAATTCCAAAAGTGCCCCCATTGAATTGTTGACAGAACCCAGGGGTCCTGGCAGTGTGTGGCCCAGACTGAAATGAAGAACTTTAGCCTGGCTCTCAACGGGAGTGTCTGGGTTACTCTGGCGTCAAAAAGACTGCTTCTGCTCCTGTGGAGCTGGAAGGGCCTTAATTTTCCTGTTCAAAAAGGATGCCTGAGTGCCTTTCCAAGGTCTTTTGTTGTCTCTGGGCTGCCTTGATTGCCTAAAATCCCTTGGATTCGACTGGCGGAATCTAGAGGAACCGCCTCTGAATCTTCGCATCCTTCTATCCTGGGGAAGCATACCAGACTTTCCTCCTGACAGCCTGGAGATAGCTTTATCCATTTTGTCTCCGAATAGTGTTTTCCCATCGAATGGGATCTGGCACCAATTTTGTTTGGAGGATAAGTCAGCCGTCCAGGGTTTTAGCCACAAGGCCCTCTTCGCAATTACTGAGTGCAACATGGATCTTGCTGAGCACCTAATTTGTGTCAATGGCCGCTACCCCGACAAAGTCTGCCGACAATCTAAGCTCTTCCAAGGCTTTGATTATATCCTCCTTGGGGACATCCTGACGCAAAGCCGTCTCAATATTTTCTGTCCAAGATCTGATGGCATTTGATACAGATGTGAGGGGGCGATAGCTGGCTTACACGCTGCTCCCGCGGCTAAGTAGCTCCTCTTCAGATCCAGGTTGATTTGCCTGTCAAGAGGGTCCTTGAAGGAAGTGGAATCCCCCATTGGTAGAGTTATATTTTTTACGAGTCACACTACCGATGCGTCTACCACTGGCATGGAGTTTAGCGACTGTGTTCCTGACTCTGGTAAGGGATATAGTTTGTTGAACCGGCCCAATGAAAGTTTTTTTATCAGTTTTTGACCATTCGTTTTGAATCACTTGACTAATCTCGCCCATCAACGGGAAGAGAACCTGCTTCCTTTTAAGGAATGGGAAGTAGCTTTTGGACTCTTGGGGAGGCTCCTGTGAGTTTTTCCAGGCGATTGCAGTTTTGACTGCCTGGATGAATGGCTTAACCAAGGAGAAACTGAAGCCAGAAGGTTCTGACTCCTCTGAAGAGTCTCCTGAAGAGTCTTCAGGTGGTGAATCTCTAGCTGGTCGGCCTGATGGTGGCAGAGGTGTACTGACTGCTGAAGGACCGGGAAGATTGGGTTCTGTATCCTGAACCTGGGTGTCACGTACCTGGTTGGATGCCGAGAGGGCTCCCCTTGCGGCTGAGTGCAGTACACCTCTGAGGTTGGGTACAGAGGGTGTAGTGCCCAGAGAAGCACAGGTTTCCAGATGGGTCCAGAAGAGCAGAGCTGGTGGGATCCTGAAGAACACCGGTGGATGCAGGACACCGCTCAGTGAGTAGTAGTGGCAGCCAGGCTGAGGGTCAAACCCAGTAGATCCACCAGGAGGAAGAGGTGGGTTGCAAGAACGGAGACAAGCCAATGGTCTGCTAACAGGAAGCAGGCAGGAACAGATGACTGTGGCAAAGTCCATGGAACAAGCCGGGATCACGTGGAGGAGAAGGCAACAAGTCGGTAAAGCAAGCCAGAGGGTCAAACCAGGAGAGCAGATCAGACAGGTCAGGAACAAGCCGGGTCACAACAGGAATCCAAACAGCAGTTTAACAGAGTCTCGGGAACACAGGAAGGCTGATGACTATCAAGCAATGAGAGGGGCTCAGTGGCCGTCTTATATAGGCCAGCAAGTGGCTGCATCTGTTGCGTGCGCCGATTGACGCTCCCGCGCATGCGCGCACGCCTGTTGGTTCCATTGCGCATGTGCGTGCACATGTATTCATTGCGCATGTGCGTGCGCCTATTCGCGCCGCTTGCGTCAGTGCGCACAGGGATGTGCTGGAAGCGGCCATTACTAGTACTGGCACAATTGCCAGTTCTCCTACGGCCGTTTCCCTGACACTGGGACATCTGCGGAACTGGTTGAGCGGGAACCCTTTATTGTTCGTTTGAGCAGATCAACAACGTGCTGACTTTCTAGCTCACGGTTGGACGCATAGTCCGTAAAACAGTCCTTACAGACCACTCTGTCTGGTAGCGGAGTAGCCCCACATGTCCAGCATTTCTTCTTCGTATAGGTTCTAGGAGAGGGGGACCGACCTCGTCCCCTGGATCTTGACCTCTCTGATCTATGACGGTCTGAAGAGCGGGACCGGTGGCATAAAGAATGAGACCTGCGGCCTGGTCTGTCATCATCACGTTGTCTTGAGGACTTTCCGGACCTCTTGGAGAGGGCAGGGCTACGATTTAAGAAATCCACGTTAGACCGGCGAGCGCACTTTTTATTTTTTATTTTTTTTATACTCACGTATAGTTGGTCTGATACCTAATAGAAGTGTGAGGATCTTTGTTGCGAGATGAATGACTCATTGCGGAGTTGGTCACAAGGATCAGCTGCGGAAATATAGTAAGAAAGGGAAAGGAACTATGGAGTTTTTGAGTCACTTTTTTTTTTTTTTAACATAAAAACATTTTCATCTGCATTTTTTACCTACCACAGAGCAGCGTCAGAGAAACCTAGCAGGGCACAGCTGAGGAGACTCTGACAGCTAGCCCTGAATCTGAACTTAAATAGGCTCAAGGTGGGTGGGCTAATCCCATAAACCACCATTGTGAATTGATTCTGGAAAAAAGGGCAAATCTGGCCCTTTTTCCAGAATCCAAAATGGCCGCTGTGGCGTCGCGTGACCGCGCATGCGCCCGAATCACGCATGCGCAGTACTGCGGCCGTACCTGTAACACTTTCCTGCCGAGCGGCATATACAAGGAACCTGTAGCCCCCCTCCGACTTGGGGAGAAATAAGACAACACCTGCAAACCTGTCAGGATAAAAGGCACCTGCCTTATCAAGCTGACCAGACTTAAAGGGAACACCACAAAGTAAGATAACAAGCACACTTTTTGTTTGGTCCCGGTTTCATACAACCAATTTATTCTGGACTTACTACGCTTTATTCTTTTCAACAACAATTTTCTCTTTGCAGGCTCCCACTACCTCCAGGTGCAGGGGGTGGCTATGGGGACAAAATGTGCCCCGAGCTACGCCAACCTGTACCTGGGGGGGTGGGAGCAAGATCTTTTCTTTCGGGAGGATATGCAGAAATTTGTGGGACAGATACCCATGTGGCGACGTTTCATCGATGACGTCTTTTTCATATGGACAGGAACCAGGGAGGATTTGCTCCTTTTCTTTGATAGTCTCAAACCTAACAACTATAATTTAAGTTTCACCATGGAGAGTAGCCAATTGAGTCTTACTTTTTTTGATATCCAGATTTATGTTGATTCCCAGGGCTTAATTGGCACTACTCTCTATTGTAAGCCCTCAGCTGGCAACTCACTTTTACATGCAACAAGCTCTCATCCAGCTCCTTTAGTTGCCAGTGTACCGTATGGGCAATACCTTTGCCTACGTAGAAACTGCAGTAAAAACTCCCAATTTGAAGCCGAAGCAAAAGCATTTCAAACTCGTCTTTCTCTACGAGGCTATAGTGGGAAATGCCTTAAAAGGGCCTATCTTAAAGCAAAGAATCAGGACCGATCGTCTCTGATTCACCATCCCCCCAAAAATAAATCCATCGAAGGTGTGCGTCTTGTTACCAGGTTCTCAGGGCAACACCAGCAAATGAGAGATCTTCTTCAGCGACATTGGTATTTACTGACAGGAGACCCTTTGGTTTCAAAGCATTTGAAACAATACCCTGAAATCACCTTCAAACAGTCCAAATCCCTGAAGGATGATGTTGTTCATAGCCATTACACTTCCAATGTTGCCCGTCCAGGGGAAAATATGGGAACAAGACCCTGCCACAAGTGTGGCTTTTGTCGCTATGTACATGCCTCCCGTAGTTTCACCCTGCCAAATGGTAATGTGTATAAACCCAAATTTTCAGTCAATTGTCAAAGCATTGGCATTGTCTACATTATGACATGTGCATGTCAGGCCTATTATATAGGCAAAACCAAGCGTCCCTTTTTTCATCGAATCAGGGACCATGTTTCCCTGGTTCGAAAAAAGAGAATGGAGACACCCATCAGTCGCCACATGGGCCTTTGTCATGGGTTTGATGATTCCATGATGCACTTTTATGCACTGGAACATGTTCCCCCCACCCAACGAGGGGGTGACTATGACAAAACCTTATTGCAGCGAGAGGCCAAATGGATCTCCAATTTGGGGGTTCTTCAATACCCAGGTCTAAATGATGCCCTAAGTTTTAAACCTTTTCTTTAACTTCATCCCCATTTCCTTTCCTTTTTTGTCATTGAGCCTGTCTGTTTGTTTTTTTAAATGATCATTATTGTTGCCTGCTTTGGTTTACAATTTTGAATGTTTTTTCATCTGCATAATATGTTTCTTTGCACTCTTGTTTTCAGTATGTTTTGGATGCTGTGGTCAATTTCTCTGCCTTGCTTAATTGAACATTTAAAAGAATTTATATTTTTTCAAAAATAATTTTTTTATGATATAATTTTTTAGTTTGCATTCTAACATGGACATAAATTCTAGCATCTGATGTCTGAGGCTATCATGGTGCTTTGCTTCGATTTTCCTTGTAGACTGGCGTGTTTGGCTCCACTTTGCACTACATCCATCTTTCCATCACCCCCCCTGGATTCAGGCTAGGTCTCCCTGTTTTTAGCCTGCACGGACGCCCCGGGCAGTTTGAGAGTGTTCTTTTATCAGGAAGCCACTCCTTTCAGCCCAAGTAGGGGACTGGCACCTTTCCGGCGCTTTTATACCCAGGCATCTGACCTTCCCTTCCCTTTTTCCATCCTATGCGATTAGCAGGATCATGATGTGTCCCTACGCGCCATTGACCTCCTTTTATCGTTTTTATCCCTTCATGTTCCCATTCAACATGTTAAGGGATATTGGGAATTTCCAACATGGCCAACACAGCCTCACAAGCTTCGCCCCAGGTCAGTTCCGCCTGATAACGGCGCCGTGATCTGTTTGCATTCCCCTCTTGTATGCGTCCGCCGCGCGGCGATGACGTCAGACGTCACCGCGTCAGGGATGGAGCACAAAACGGCGTGTTTTCGCCGCAATCCTCTGCCATTCCCCCAGAGTAGAGGACTGAGACAGCTGTTTCCTTTTGTGCGGCGGCTACTTTTAGCAGCTTGCTGACAAGGACGCTCTCTTTGCATACATCCAGGAACCCCCTCTTTGTTTGGGTATGTAGTCCTTTTCCATACACTTCATATGTGGATTTGTGGATATTTTCTTTTTTCTGCATAGTTTCCTATGTCATAAATTTATTTCTGGTTTATCTGGTTTTATTATAGGGTTTCCCTACTTATGAGCTATTAGGGGGCTTATCCTCCCTTGATTCCTCTTGGGTCCCCTGTCTTGTTTGTTGTGTGGACTGGGTTACTTTGAATACTCATACTCACCAGTTTATCCTACTGCCTCAATACAACTGATTCCATTTAAAGGTATAGACCCCCTCTATTTATTTATTTTTTATTACGTTTTTTTGGTTTTCCCATTTCGGATTCCCTTCTGTTTTAGACACCGATTTATTTATTAATTTATCTTTTGTCCTCCATCTGCAGGTTTTGCTTAGGGGCTCCTGTCTGTCCCCAGGGGGGTTTCTGTGGTGGTTGTCTGTGCTTTTCCTGTGGCCAGCCCCCTCTCCGTGTTTTGAATTGCATCAGATTGAAATCTTTTCCATTTTTACTAAAGATCGTTAAGAGTTTTGACCACATCATTCATCTCCAAAAATGCAGTGCTATGCAACCATTAATTGTATGTCCTTATTTGATTAAATTATGATTTGGTATAGACTTTATTATTAATTTAACTGTATTGCATCTAAAGCTTGACTTTGATGCCTATAACCCTGGCACTTTATAAATGTATTGTTTATGCATTTATTTGTATGCTTCATATTCCTCTCTTTGTTTTTAGTACACCAATACACCGTAATAATCATCTCCTGAAGAAGCTCCAAATAGGAGCGAAACATGTCGAGTGTTAAACGGTTGAGTATTTGTACTTTCCAAAAATAATATATGTGTTGAATATGTAAAAACTTTTTATCTCTTTTGTAATAAAATAATTTTCTATTTTTGATAATTTTCTGTATTGATCATTCATTTGGTCACCAACTATTTTTGACACCTTAAAAACCCCGAGGCATGTGACCTCTAGTCCCGTCCTTTTTTTCAGCAGTGCCAAACAGTCTGTTGCCAGGCCTATGATAGGATGAGAAGAGAATTAGGTGACAGAGAAAAGGAGGTGATGGAGGAGGAGGTGGAGGAGCAGCAAAGACAGCCATGTACCTGACACTGTAGTGTGGCACAGGCCACAAACTCGTAAAAAGGAGTCATTGGCAAAGCTCTGCGGGCCAGCCCTGGGGATAGCAGTGCCAAACAACCTGTTGGCAGGGTTATGATAGGATTTGCAGAAGAGAATGAGGAAACGGAAAAAAAAAGAGGGAAACGGTGGTAGAGGAGAAGAGGTGGTCGAAGAGGGGCAGCTATGCTCTCCACCTAGTACCTCCACACACAGCACCTCTAACTCTCTTTTAATGCCTGTCTTTAAAATTTTGGGGAAGTTGGATTAGTTGATTATAGGAAGTAGCTGCCTGCCCTTTCCCATGTCTGTCCCCCCCCCCCCCATATACTGCTGCTGGCCAACCACAGCATCAATATAAACTGTTTACTGTTGTAGCGGGTATGTACTTTTTAAACTGGTGAGGACACCAGTGATGCATGGTTCCCTGTGGCCCAGCAGGTGGTGCTGTCACTTTGGGCCGGGGTTGAACCATCACTGCAGTGCCGTGCCCTTTGTGACCTCTCGCAGCGGTTGTGCGGTGGGGCAGGGAGCCCGCCGGAATCCTGGGAGAGGATATGGAGGGGGCGGACATCTTCGCCACGAGGTGGAAGTCCCGGGCACCTTCAGCCTGAGGGCTGTTGTTGCGGTCGGTGTCCAGGCGGCCTAGGCCTGGGCACTTGGAGTTCGTGTTCCATCCCAGACACCTTTTGTCTGGGGTGAGGTACTCGGCCGGAGGCCTGGGGCCCAGTACCTTCCGCTGGGTCCCGCGAGGGAGGGATCATCCTAGGGGGCCCCGGGAGTGGGGCACCCGAATCCAGAGGCATAAGGGACCGGAGGAGGGACTCACCCGAAGACCTGGTGCAGCAGATTGCCAGTGCTGGGTGTACCTCTGAAGACCGCCCGGAGGGATATCTTTCCCAAACAGGGGCCAAATTCAAAGAGGAAGTTCAGTCCACATTCAATGACCAGGGGCAGCGGTCCAACTATTTCACTCAGGTCAGTGGCAGGGGCCTGCTATTAGGCCCGTGACAGGGGCCTCAACAGTTCATCCGGTCTGTGGCAGAGACCACCCTCATGGTCGGTGGCAGAGACCGTGCGCCAGGCCTATTTGCTAAAAAGGAATAGGAGAGTTTAGTTGTGCCTGGGCCTACTCATATCCACACCCCCTGTCTGTTCGTTGAGGGAGTCTAACTGATTGTGTTTCATCCTGACATTGGAAAATAAAGGAGTGTTGGACTTTTATTGGTGTGGGGCTCATTTACTGGCAGACACTGTTCCACAGAAGAAGCGGAGGCTCCAAACACCGAACACCGACTCGAAGTTAAAGAAACGTTGCTCACACCACACAAACATCTGCGGTGAAAGCTTGCCGTGGTGACCCCGCACTCTCTCCTCCAAGGTACCCCTAGACAAAAGCCAGAGAGAAAGAAACCGGAGCAAGAGAGAGAGAGTGGAGGGCGCTACACTGTATATAACTGTAGCACACACCATCCCTGGCCTTACCTCCTCAAGCCGGGACACACCGTACTACAATGCCCAGGTTCCTTCTTGAATAAGAGGGTGAGCGGTGTTCTAAATTGTTGGGTCCTGCAGCGAGTTACCTCCTTTCGGCTAGTTCTTATCCCTAGAGTGTAGGGAAAAGTCTGTTGTTTGCGTATCAATAAGGCCAATGTCCAGACAAGATTAAACCTCAGTGAACAAAGGTTTATTTTCTATATGCTTGGAAAGTTGAAGATTGAAGAATAAAGTAACAGGGAGGCAGGTTCAGGCATGCGGCACTTAATCAGCATTTGGTATCACCACTCAATCCCAAGTGGACTCTGCTCACCCAGATAATTTCCTCTCACGGTCCTAGCAGCCGGAGTGATGCACGAACTTTACTTGAACTTCCTAGGGATACGATCGGAACCCAATTTTCCTAGCTCCGAACTTCCCAGCGCTTGTAACATAAGGACAGGTGCCAATGGAAGCACGTTACAAGGCCTGTGGCGGAATTGTGGAATCCCTCTGTAGGTGACCAGGCCTCATCCGAGGCGGTGACTCCCTTCACTGGTAACCCTGGCTCCCTCTCCAGAACGGGTCACCCTCGAGTGCCCTGGAACTCCTCTTTTCGGGGGTAGGTCAGCTAAAGGTGCTGAACTTCATGAAGAGATGCAGCCCCAGGCCAAAGGTGCCTGAGACTGATTCGCCCATATGCACCCCCATGGCCTGGAGGGCCATGAGGCGCAGTTGGACTGCTCCCCGGAACTTCTCCTCCTACTCCTTCTACTCCCCCCTTATATCCTCTCCCAGCATGCACAGCAGGCCAACCACGCCCACCGCACCGCCACCGAGAGGGGACATCTAAGGGCATAGCAATGCTACCTGTGGTTCAACCCTGACATGTTATGACAGTGCCACCTACAGGCCACAGGGAACTGTACACCAGCAACATCACTTAACAGAAGCAAAGAGCAAACCTAATAATTGAAGTGGTCTGAGCCTAGGTACTAACTCAGACCAACCCCTAAATTTAGGCACATAGCACCCCTAAAAGTAAAGGGGCACTACATAACTTTGAAAAAAAAATAACATAAGTTAAGATAAAAAGTAAATTGCAAATGAGAATTGGCCAGGCCGGGACATTTCTACTAGATTTTATTTGAGGGGTTGCAATACAAAGAGATTGGACATAGTAGGGTCCAGACCAATAAACATAGGGGTGGTTATGGTGTAGCTTTTTTATTTTATTTATTTTTGCAGTCCAAGAGAAGCATACTGTTCCATAAAATCACATACAGCTTAAAGTGTGTTTCATTTTTGCAGTTAAATTTGAGAAAACCCCACTATATGTGTTTCCATTCACACAGCATACCTCAAAAATAATTAATAAACACATTTCCTGACAGACTCCATGGCAGCAACATGTGGGTTAGCCCCACCTCCATAACTACCCTATAGGACACCTCTCCCATAAATCTTTGCTCTGGGCTGCTATTCATTTTCTATTTTTTTTTTCCAGACAGAGCAGTGTTGATTCCCATGTTAGGGTCAAACCCTAAAGTGACCTCAGTCTTCCATGAAAATCAAGAGATTGCGCTTCCCACGTTTAGGTCAATGGAAAATCAGGTTGTTCATCCTCTTGAGGTGGGCCACACTCTGAAACAGTACCTGGAGGTCACGGCTCCCTTCAGACAATCAGAGTTTCTTTTTGTCCTTCTTCATGGTAAAAACAAAGGGATGCGGGCTTCGGTTAGATCCATTTCTGCTTGGATTGTACAGACCATTAAACGGGTGTATAGAGCAAAGGGATTGGCTCCTCCCGTGGCAGTGACAGCTTATTCGAATCGGAGTATCTCGACCTCTTGGGCAGCTTCTCGGCATGTCGCTCCCGAAATTATCTGTAGAGTGGCCTCTTGCTCTTCTATTAACACATTTGTTTCTCACTACTGTGTTGAACTAGCTGCCTTGTCATCCATTAATTTTGGTTTACAAGTACTGCCGGTTGACGGTGTTAAATACATTTTGGTTTCTTTGCTCAAACATTTTGCCCACCCGGGTGTGTATGGTGAGTTATTTCCCACACGTTGCTGCCATGGAGAATGTTAGGAAAACTGAAAATTGCCTATCAAATACTTACCGTAATTTTCCTTTCCTGATAGACTCCATGGCAGCAGGATTTCCCTCCCAAATGTCTGGAGTAGGCTAGTTACGGAATATGGATAGCAGCCCAGATCAAAGATCTATAGGAGAGGTGTCCTATAGGGTAGTTTTGGAGGCGGGGCTAACCCACACGTTGCTGCCATGGAGTCTATCAGGAAACGAAAATTACGGTAAGTATTTGATAGGAAATTTTCAGTTTTCCTACTATTTTAGGTTTTTGTTTGGAGCAGGCCTCGGGGTGACTGTAAGCTACTCTGAACAGTTTGAAATTTGAGGAAACTGAGTCTTTCCTCACTGACAAAGAGGGTAGCACTGATTTTTCCAACTTTAGCATACAAAGTAGAAGGATCGCTATTACATCTTTAACCCTTTGTTAGGACACTCAGTGCTCAAATCTGGTTTGCAATTGATAATATCATCTGCCAGCACAGTACAAAAAGGATTATTTATTGCAAATATCAACTCCCCAGACCCTTTTGCATATGAAAACATTATTTTTGGAGAATGTCATATCCAGATTTGCTCCCTATAGCTAGACTCTAGGCTTGTGCAATTCGTTTCGTAACGAATCGAAATTCGTCCAAATTTAGCAACTTTCGGACGTTCAAATTTCCGAACAAAGCAATTACGAATAAAACCGAATCTGAAATAAATTATATCGCAAATAGCGAATGCCCGAATGTCTTCGGCATAATTCGTTATGAAAAAAGTTACGAATGTACGAATCAATTCGAAGCACATTTGAAGCACAATAATGCAGCGTACACACGACCGCTTTTAAAGTCATTGAAAAAAACAGCGTTTTTTTCGACGTGATTCTTCTTAAGCCTTCCTTGCCTACACATTATCGTGAAAAAAAATGCTCGAGCAAAGCGTGGTGACGTACAACACTTACGACGGCACTATATATGTGTCCAGAATCAACGAAAAACAATGTACTCTACCGAAAGTACGAATTATAAATCAACTAAAAATAATGCTTACATTAATACGAATCATTCCGATTCAACGAAAAATGTCGCTTGCGAAAATACGAATTAGTCCGAACACGAAAAATCCCGTCTAGAAAAATTACAAACGATTACGAATCAACAGGACCGAAAAGAAACAAACCGAAACTAAACTAATTTTTCCGTTGTGCACAAGAAACGAACCGAAACTAAACAAATTTTTCCGTCGTGCACAAGTCTACTAGACTCCAATGGGATTTGATTTTTATTATTACTAAACCTTTGTTAAAAAAAAAAAACTAATATGCCAGTTTTGCATACTACCTAATTCACCACCTCACATACTTTTCATTAAACAAACATTCTATACTTTTATGTCTCTGTCTACATTATAATATAATCCTAAAAATGGATGGATCGTATGGATCTCAAGCTTCTAGTTTGAGTTTTGAGCAGTACACATATAATCACAGTTAGGTGAATTGCTCGAGTTAGACTACATCTCCACCTGCAACTAGGGATGAGACGAACACCTCCCCATTCGGTTCGCACCAGAACCTTTGAACGGACCGAACGTTCGCACAAACTTTAGAACCCTATTAAATACAATGGACGTGAACGTTCGAAATCTAAAGTGCTAATTATAATGCCTAATATGCATGTTATTGTCCTAAAAAGGGTTTGGGGACCCGGGTCCTGCCCGAGGGGACATGTATCAATGTAAAAATATTTTAAAACGGTCGTTTTTTCGGGAGCAGTGATTTTAATGATGTATAAAGTGAAAAAAAAATTGAAATATTCCTTTAAATATCGTACCTGGGGGGTGTCTAAAGTATGCCTGTGAAGTGGCACGTGTTTCCCGTGTTTAGAACTGTCCCTGCACAAAATGACATTTCTAAAGGAAAAAAAGGCATTTAAAACTGCTTGCGGCTTTAATGTAATGTCTGGTCCCGGCAATATGGATGAAAATCATTGAGAAAAATGGCATGGCAAAAAAACTCTGCTGATCTGACATTTAAAGACTAGAAGGATGCTCCACATTAACATTGAGCAAAAAGCATAAACAAAGAAGGCATATGTCAAAGCAGTATATCCAACCTAATCATACCAATGTGGTCCTATCTAATTATTAACTTATTCCATGATCGGGGACACTAGTATTTTGTCAGAGCAGCTGCTCACATCTCTTCCACCTACAGTTGGCCCTGGTTCTATCCCTCCCCCTGCTCGAGCCTCCAAGGGTTTGGCACACGGGTGCACCACCTTGATACACTGAATATTCACTAAGATACGGCAATTGCTGTGGAGGTGCCCCATGCGCCAATTTACTTGGCGTCCGGACGTTTTTGTTTGTGTGTTTAGATACATGCCGGCATGCCTCTCCTGCAATGCTGAGCGATTTGTATGTTCCTCACTTCAGCGGCTGTACTTGCAGTACCATAATTTTAGATGGCACCATTTTTGATTATCAATAAAATTCTTCCACTTTTCTACTAACAGCAGTCTGCACTCTCTGCCACTTCTTTAGCCTTTCCTTTTTTTCCCCCTCTAGGGAAAACATTTTTTCCACATTAACATTGGAGCAATGTTCTGTGGTGAAAGGAGACAAAAACTACACATTTTGATAAACATACAAAAAACAAAGCATACCAACACCGAAACTCTATTCCATCTGCAAAGCTTTGGGGAAACGGCCCTTTTTTGAAACCTCGGGACATGGATGGCATGCAGTTATTTGGAAAGGGATTATAAAGTTCAGCTGATATCAAGACATTCTACAGCATAATGCCACAATATACTGTATATGTGATCTAACATTTATATTAAGCTAGGTCCTCTCGTAAGTCCTTTTTTTTCTCTATTTAGTGACTCTGATCTTTATTTTATATATATATATATATATATATATATATATATATACGGTAATCGTTATTATTAGACAGGATTTATATGGTGCCAACTGCGCAGTAGGAAGTAGAGAGGAAGACAGTACAGTCACAATAAAATAAAATACAAGAGGGTTAAGCAGTCCATGTTCATAAGAGTTTACAATCTATTAGGTTGAGGCAAGTGGTACAAAAGGTAATTACTGTGAGTGATGAGCTGATGGAAGAATTAAAAGTTCAGTTGTTAGGTGGAGGTGGGATAGGCTTCCCTTAAGAGATGCGTTTTCAGGGATCATCTAAAGGTAGCCAGAATAGAAGACAGCTGGACAGATTGAAGTAGAGAGCTCCAGAGATTATGGCAGAGGCTCAGAAGAAGTCCTGGAGATGAGCAAGGGAGGAAGAGATAAGAGAGCTATAAAGCATTAGGTCTTGGGAGGTACAGAGAGGACAGTTTGGGTGATATTTTGGCTTTGTATGTTGTTGTTATTATTTTGAATTTAATTTACTGGGCAATCATAAGCTAGTGGAGGGATTGGCAGAGAGGGATGGTAGACACTGAATGGTTGCTAAGGTAGATGAGTGTGGCAGCAGCATTGATGATAAACTGAAGGGGAAACAGCCTATGTAGGGGTAAGCATGTGAGAAGTGAGATGCAATAGTCAAGGATGAGAGATAACAAGGGAGTAAATGAGGAGCTTGGTGGTTTTATTAGTTAAAAAGGGGAGAATTTCAGAGATGTTGGGGGTGAGGGGGTGAATTCTACAAGATTTGGACAGTGATTGCATTTGGGGCTAAAAGAAGAGATCAGAGTATGGGAATACACCTAGTAACCTGGTGTGAGGGGAGGGGATGATGGTTATAGTATTATGGATCTTTATGAAACGTTAGGGAGGAGGACATGGGCGGTATGGTAAATATTACAAGCTTGGTTTTATTGATATGTCAGTTTGCAAGTTAACAATTTGAGAGGACACTGAAGGAGTGAAGTGAGGAGTAGAGTAGCTTTGGGTGTCATTGGCATAGAGATGGTATTGGAAGCCATGGGAAGTTATCAAGTGACCAAGAGAGGAGGAGAGGAGGTGTAGATAGAGAAGACAAGGAGTCCAAGAACAAAGCCTTGGGGGACTCCTACAGAAAGAGGAAGTGTAGAGGAGGAGGCAGAGTTGTAGGTGATACTGACGGAGCGCTTTGACAGATAGGAGGAGAACCAGGAAAGAGCTGAATCTTGTAGGCCAAGGGAGTGGGGTTTATTGAGGAGGAGCAGGTGATAAACAATATATTAGCAATTTCTGAGTCCTGAGAGTGAAAGCCAGATTGTAAAGTGTCAAGAAGGTTGTTTTCAGCAAGGTAGGAGCTAAGATGGTTGTAGACTAAGCATTCTAAATGTTTAGAGGTAAGTGGGAGCAAGGAGATAGGTCTTAGTTTTTTGGGGTCCAGTGAGGGCTTTTACCCCCTTCCTGACCAGAGCACTTTTACAATTTGGCACTGCGTCACTTTAACTGGTATTTGCGCGGTCATGCAATGCTGTACCTAAACAAAATTTGCGTCCTTTTTTATCCACAAATAGAGCTTTCTTTTGGTGGTATTTGATCACCTCTGTGTTTTTTTTTTTTTTGCGATATAAACTAAAAGACTGAAAATGTTGAAAAAAAATGATATTTTCTACTTTTTGTTATAAAAAAAATACAATAAACTTAATTTTAGTAATACATTTAGGCCAAAATTGCATTCAGCCATATGTCTCGGGTGAAAAAAAAATCAATAAGCGTATATTTATTGGTTTGCGCAAAAGTTATAGTGTCCACAAACGCTAGGGTACCTTTTCTGGAATTTACGCAACTTTTAGTTTATGACTGCCTATCTAATTTCTTGAGGTGCTATAATGGCAGGGCAGTACAAACCCCCCCAAAATTACCCTATTTTGGAAAGTAGACACCTCAAGAAATTTTCTGAGAAGCATGCTGAGCACATGGAATATTACATTTTTTTGTGATTGTAAAATGACAAAAAAAATTTTTTACACAAAGATGTCACTGGGCATATGTGCAAAAAACACCCCAAAATGCATTCTGCTGCTCCTCCTGAGTACAGGGATACCACATGTGTGGGACTTTTTGTCAGTCTAACTACGTACAGGACCCCGAAAACCAATCACCGCCTTCAGGCTTTCTAAGGGCGTAAAATGGTGATTTCACTCCTCACTACCTATCACAGTTTCAGAGGCCATGACATGCCAAGATAGTACAAAATGCCCGCAAATGACCTGATTGGTTTTCAGGGTCCTGTACATGGCTAGGCTCCCAAAAAGTCCCACACATGTGGTATCCCCGTACTCAGGAGAAGCAACAATATTTATTTTGGGGTGTAATTTCACATATACCCATGTCATGTGTGAGCAATATATCATTTAGTGACAACTTTGTCTCTCAGCAAATAGCTTGGGGTGTCTACTTTCCAAAATGGGGTCATATGGGGGGTTTTGATCTGTCCTGGTATTTTATGCACAACATTAAAAGCGTATGCCACACATCACCCACTCTTCTAACCACTTGAAGACAAACATGAAAACATTTTTTTGCTAGAAAATTACTTTGAACCTCCAAATATATATATATATTTGTTTAAAGCAAAGGCATTACAGATTAAAATGGTGGGTGTTGCAATTTAATTTTTTCACACAGAATTTGCGCAGCGATTCTTCACACAGTATTTGCGCAGCGATTCTTTTAATGCACTAAAACACACTGGGGCTGATTTACTAATAACAGTGCGCTGCGCTGGTTCTAACCTTAATTGGTGCGCCGGATAACTCCTTCACTGGGCGCAGGAAGCAGCGGGGCACTGTTATAGTAAATAGAAATGTCAGCGGCGCTCTATTGAAAATGAATGGTTCCCTATGGGAGCCCATTGATTTGAATAGAGGTCGCCCGGGAAGTCGGATCCGACTTGCGGGCGACTCGTGTGCCGGCTGACACAGGGACAGCGCGACTTTGCGAGGCGATCTGGACACGACCTGAGCGTGCAGCAGCCGCTCAGGTCGTGTCCTAGAGGCGACTAGCCGGCCGAGAATGTGTCCAGCGCGATGTCATCGCGCTGGTCCTCGGCAGCCTCGCTGTCCCATGTTTTGGTATGAATCATGAAGGGGAACTCCAGGCCAAATTTTAATGAAAAAAACGGCATGGGTTCCCCTTCAGGAGCATACCAGGCCCTTAGGTCTGGTCTGGATTCTAAGGTGAACCCCCTAAGCCGAAAAACGGCGTGGGGGTCCCCCCAAAATCCAAACCAGACCCTTATCCGAGCACGCAACCTGGCAGGCCGCAGGGGAAAAGGGGGGGACGAGAGCGGCCCCCCCTCCCTCCTGAACCGTACCAGGCCGCATGCCCTCAACATGGGGGGTTTGGTGCTTCGGGGCAGGGGGGCGACCTGCGGCCCCCCCACCCCAAAGCACCCTGCCCCCATGTTGATGGGGACAAGGGCCTCTTCCCGACAACCCTGGCCGTTGGTTGTCGGGGTATGCGGGCGGGGGGCTTTTCGGAATCAGGGCGCCCCCTTTAAAAAGGGGGCCCCCAGATGCCGGCCCCCCTATGTGAATGAGTATGGGGTACATCGTACCCCTACCCATTCACCTGGTGGAAAAAAATTGCAATAAAAAAACACACAGCTTTTTAAAATATTTTATTGCACAGCTCCGGGGGTCTTCTTCCGACTTCGGGGGTCTCCGGTGTCGTCGCCGCCGCTCTTCCTTTAGCTCTTTTGCTAGCGGAGGCCCGGTCTTCTCCGTCGCCTTCTTCTTCTCCCGCTATCCGGTTCTTCTCCCGGTTCTTCTCCCGCTTCTTTCTTCTGCCGGCCCCTCCACTAACTTCTTTAGCTCTTTTGCTAGTGGAGGGGCCAGTCTTCTCCGTCGTCGCCGTCGGCGTCTTCTTCTCTCTTCTCCTCCTCGATGTTGACTCGTCGCTTCCTCTCGCAGTAATGCTAAATTTTTGGTCCGCAGAGATTAATATAGGCTTCTCATGACGTCACAGTCACATGTTCCGGGGCACATGGCCCCGGAGCATGTGAGTGTGACGTCATGGGAACATGTGACTGTGACATCATGAGAAGCCTATATTAATCTCTGCGGACCGAAAATTTAGCATTACTGCGAGAGGAAGCGACGAGTCAACATCGAGGAGGAGAAGACAGAAGAAGACGCCGACGGCGACGACGGAGAAGACTGGCCCCTCCACTAGCAAAAGAGCTAAAGAAGTTAGTGGAGGGGCCGGCAGAAGAAAGAAGCGGGAGAAGAACCGGGAGAAGAACCGGATAGCGGGAGAAGAAGAAGGCGACGGAGAAGACCGGGCCTCCGCTAGCAAAAGAGCTAAAAGAAGTTAGCGGAGGCCCGGCAGAAGAAAGGAAGAACCGGAGAGAAGAAGAGGCGAGAAGGCGACGGAGAAGACCGGGCCTCCGCTAGCAAAAGAGCTAAAGAAGTTAGCGGTGGCCCGGCAGAAGAAAACAGGAGAGCGCGGCGACGACACCGGAGACCCCCGAAGTCGGAAGAAGACCCCCGAGCTGTGCAATAAAATACTTTAAAAAGCTGTGTGGTTTTTTTATTGCAATTTTTTTCCACCAGGTGAATGGATAGGGGTACGATGTACCCCATACTCATTCACATAGGGTGGGGGGCCGGGATCCGGGGGCCCCTTTATTAAAGGGGGCTCCCGGATTCCGATAAGCCCACCGCCCGCAGACCCCGACAACCAACGTCCAGGGTTGTCGGGAAGAGGCCCTTGTCCTCATCAACATGGGGGCAGGGTGCTCTGGGGTGGGGGGGCCGAAGGTCGCCCCCCTGCCCCAGAGCACCAAACCCCCCATGTTGAGGGCATGCGGCCTGGTACGGTTCAGGAGGGAGGGGGGCCGCTCTCTCGTCCCCCCCTCTTCCCCTGCGGCCTGCCAGGTTGTGTGCTCGGATAAGGGTCTGGTTTGGATTTTGGGGGGGACCCCCACGCCGTTTTTTCGGCGTAGGGGTTCCTCTTCAAATCCAGACCAGACCCAAGGGCCTGGTATGCTCCTGGAGGGGGAACCCATGCCGGTTTTTTATTTAAAATTTGGCCTGGAGTTCCCCCTCAAGATTCATACCAAACACAGTGCCTGCTATTGGCGGGGATCCAAGTCGGATCCCCGTTCATTAAAAGTCGGACATATGTCGGCTTCATGTCGCAGGGCAAAGTCGGATCCAAAGTAGGACAGATGTCTTGTCGCACTAGTGTGAACCCAGCCTAAATACAACTACACTGCTGCTCTCAGCTGCTCATATCACTCTGGTCTCACTAAATAGCTAAAATCGTAAATAATACTGTTTTTGGAGCTTAGGGCAGCTCCTTATCATATACATGCAAATCTGGTAAAACACGGCATGCAAACGCCACAAAGCGCGCCTTTCTAAACGCCACTTTCAACCTTAGTTCAGAACACTTTGCACCAGCGTCCCGTCTACATGGGGCCTAAAAATGCCTATGCCATTTACAGCTCCAAAACGCCATGGTGGCCATGAGGCCATAGGCTAACATGGAGAGATGTTTTTAAGCTGCAAAAAACGCTCAAACAAGCGGTTGGAAAAACGTCCGTGTGCATGTAGCCTTATATTAACCACTTGCGCACTGCCCAGACCAAGTTTCACATTTCAGCGCTGATGCACTTTTAATGACAATTGCGCGCTCATACAACACTGTAACCCAATGAAAATGTTTTATTTGTTGGCACACAAATAGAGCTTGCTTTTGGTGCTATTTGATCACCTTTGTGTTTTTAGTTTTATTTTTTTTCAATAAATACAAAAGGTCGAGTTTAAAAAAAAATAAAAATGTTATTTTACCCACTTCAGCACTGGGCCTATTCTGGCACTTCTCTCCTTCATGTAAAAATCATAAATTTATGGCTATAAAATTACTTCAAAACACCAAACATTATATATTTTTTTGGAGCAGACACCCTAGGGAATAAGATGGCGGTCATTGCAAATTTTATCTCGCTCGGTATTTGCGCAATAAATTTTCAAACGCCTTTTGTTTGCTAAAAATATTACAAAACAGTAAAGTTACAGCCAATTTTTTGGTATAATGTGAAAGATGTTGTTATGCTGAGTAAATAGATACCTAACACGTCACGCTTTAAAATTGCGCACACACATGGCATGTCACCAAACTTCAGTAATTAAAAATCTCCCTAGGCGATGCTTAAATTTTTTTTACACGTTACCATTTTGGCATTACAGAGGGGGTCTAGTGCTAGAATTGCTGCACTCGTTCTAACGCACGCAGCAATAACTCACATGTGTGGTTTGAACGGCGTTTACATATGTGGGCGGGACTTACGTGTGTGTTCACTTCTGAGCGCGAGCTACCAGGGACATGGGCGTTTTTTCTTATTTTTGTTTTGTTTTTGTTTTTGTTTTTTGACTTTTTTGTATTTCTTACTCTTTTTTTAATTTTTTAAATTTTTTGGGATCTCTTTTATTCCTATTACAAGGAATGTAAACATCCCTTGTAATAGGAATGTGTGTGACAGGTCCTCTTTATGGAGAGATGCAGGGTCAATAAGACCCCACATCTCTCCTCCAGGCTGGAAAGCATGATATTGTTCCAAAAAAATCACCAATCTCATGCTGACAGCCAAGATCACGGCTTGGTTAACATACGGGAACGCGGCATGATGTCATAACGTCGTGCCCGCGCCTCCGACGGTCATAGAGATGACTGATGACCATCTGGTCACCAGTCATCTCCAAATCGTTCTCCGAGCCCCAGATGGCACGGGAGAGCCCGGAGAAGCACCGGATGGCGGCAAGAGAGGGGGGGGACGTCCCCTTCCCCCCGCCTATAAGAACGATCAAGCGGCGGAACTGCCACTATGATTGTTTTTATTGTGCACAGAATCGCCGGCTGAAAAGAATGATATCTGAATGATGCCTGCAACTGCAGGCATCATTCAGATGTCACCGCACAAAGCCAAGGATGTCATTTGACGGTGGGCGGTAGGAAACTGGTTAATATTTTTTAAAAAGTTAATTTTTCTTCTTCATTGATGTACACTGATGAGACTGCACTGATGGGCACCGATAAGGTGGCAAGGGTGGGCACTGAGAGGTGGCATTGCTATTTAGCACTGGTGGGCAGTGAGAAGTGGCACTGCTAGGTGGCAATGATAGTTGGCAGTGATGAGCACTGATAGGCACTGGCAGCACTGCTAGGTGCCACTGATTGGCACCAGTGGTGGGCATTGATAGGTGGCACTGGCAGGGGCTACTAATTGTCACAGATGATGCAGAATTGCCTCTTCCTCTTCGGGCCCCATGTCCCTTGCACATAAGCCCGTGATTGCCTTTTTTTATGCTCACGCTGTCAGCACAAGGAGAAAACAAAAACCATTACCCAGCTTTTGTTTACATCACGTGATCAGCTGTCATTTGCTGACAGCTGATCACATGGTAAAGGGCAGGGATCGGCCCCTTACTCGGATCTGTCATCACCCGAGTCACAGTGACTCTGTGGCCACAGCGCGTGCAAAGGGGAGGACGTTTATTGACGGACTCCCAGCAATTGAGGACCATGCTGTGGCCGTCGATCAGTTATAGCGCTGATCTCAAGTGATTAAAGAGGGTCAAAATGGACCATTGACATGCATCACAATTTAACTTAGGAATGAGTCTTTGAAAAGTTAAACTAAATAATTTGGCCACTTTATCCTTCCAAATAATTCACTTCCTGTCACATAGCCACACAGGAAGTGAGGGAAAATCCCTACCAATGTCTTTCCTTGGGGACACACAGGTCAGTCTAAATACTTTCCCCATTATGCACATTGCACTCGAGCATATTGCGGGGTACACCACAAATTATTAGGTAGTTTGGACTGTGGGGTTTATTTACTAAAGGCAAATCTACTTTGCACTACAAGTGCACTTGCTGTATATCTGAGGGGGACATGCAAGCCAAAAAAAAACATCTTTGCTTTTACATGATTGTAACATCCAATCACCAGTACTTTCCCTCAGATTTTCAGCAGCTACACTTTTACTGCAGAGTGGATTTGTCTTTACTAAACCCCAAACTACCCAATGATTTGGGGTGTACACAACAAAGTGCTAGAGTGCAATTTGCTTAATGGGGACACTAGTTAGATTGATCTGTGGGTCCCTAAGAAAAGCCATTGGTAGGGTTTTACCTTCACTTCCTGTTTAGCTGTGTGACAGGAAGTGAAGCCAATGTTAAGAAAAGGAGACAAAGGCCAAACTACAAAAAAATATATAAAAAAAAAAAAAAACACACACGCAGGGGTTCTAACACTTACTTCGTTTCCCTCAAAATGCCCACAATTAGAATTGTATGGCCTTGAGCTATTAAGTGCAGTGCTCTAAATCAGTGCTTCTCAAGTACCCCCAACAGGCCATGTTTGCAGGTTTTCCTTCATCTTGCACATGTGCTTTAAATCACAGTCAATGGTTTTGATTTTTGGACAGCAATTCTCGATAAGATAAATTCACAAAACATGTCCTGTTGGGGGTACTTTAGGACTGAGGCTGAGAACCACTGCAGTAAAAAAAGGAAAATTGAATACTTACCGCTCTGTATTTCATTTCCTGGTGACGCTCCATGGCAGCACACAATACATGCATATACTACCATGAAGGCACCAGGGTAGACAAATCACACCTGTTTTGTTTTGACATGCCAATCAGCTGTCACATTTGTTGCAAAGAAAACACAAAACAAACATCAAAACTTTCCATCTAATTTTATTGTTCAACAAAACAAAAGGGAAGGCAAAATAAAAAACATGGTCAATTTGAAACAGTTACAGACTCAACATCTTGAGCAATTTTTGGCTAAAAAAATGCAGCAGACAATTAAATCAAAGTGAACAAACAACACACATTAACAACATCAGAATTATTTCAGGGGAACATATCTCCCCCACACCAAAAATATACAATCCACATAAGTTAACCAATCATTTGTTTTGCAAAGACATAACAAATAAAATACATGTGTTACAAACTCGATAAGGACACCAACATGTACATTTTGAACCCCCCCCCCCCCCTCACTGCCTTAGTAATTATCACAGCTGTTTTATCTGCAGGAAATCCCAAAAACATGACCTGTTGGTGCGCCTTGAGGACTGGAGTTGAGAAACACTGTTCTAGTTATTGGCCTTAAAATGGGGGCCAAGGGCCCACCCTAAGGGACATATATCAATGTCACCAATTTGGAAAACACCAAAAACAAAACAAGGAGAAGTGTCTTTAAATATGCCAAATTGCTTAAGGGCCATTTCACACCACATACAGTCCATTGCGTTTTTTATGCATCCAAAATGCATGGAAAGTTGGTTATATGGTTCTAAATGGCAGTGTTTGTTCCAGTGTGTTCCAGTTCCACCAAAAAAGTAGAACATGCTGCATTTTACCTGCACTGGACTGTGCTGGAACGCATCAAAACGCATCATAAACGCACTGGAACGCACAGGAACACACCTAAATGCACCAGGTTGCGTGCTCGGATAAGGGTCTGGTGTGGATTTTTGGGGGAACTCCACGCCATTTTTTTATAAAATTTGGGGTGGAGTTCCCCTTAAAATCCATGCCAGATCTGAAGGGCCTGATTTGGAGATTTGGGGGGAACCCGCACGTCATTTTTTTTTTAAATTTGCAGCGGGGTTCCCCTTAATATCCATTCCAGACCTGAAGGGCCTGGTTATGGAATTTGGGGGAACCCCCACGCTTTTTTTTTTTTGGTTAGCAAAGACTTTCAAAGACTTTTCTCTATATTGCCGGGAGCCGACAATTCATTACAGCCGCGGCTGCTTTTAAATGTTTTTTTTTTTCCTTTAGAAATGACATTTTGCAGGCGCACTGGCAAGTTCAGAGCTGCGCCTGTTCAACTTATGCAAATTGATTTACGTGACTTGACATTTACTAAGATTTTGCCGGCGCAGTGTACCGGCGCATTTAAACCATTGAAATTCCCGCGCTGAGCTCAAAAAAACCTCCCGCAGCTCGAATCGGAATTGCCGGCGCAGCGGGCTGGTTTTGAAAAAGTTACTTTTCCATTCTATTTTGGGCATGTTTGTTATTTGGGCAGGTGTCCCTACACTTCCTCACATCACCCCATGTCACCCCCAATATTTTCTCACTTCCAGCTTCTTTATATTTAGATTTTAACATGCCCTGCGCCAGGTCCATAGTGGCGCACTGAGTGCCTCCTCCCGGGCGCAGAGAACACTATAGTAAATGGGAAATAGGGCTGCCCTACCGGCGCTAATGTTTTGTAAATACCAAAACAGCCATTGCGCACACAGATGCGCCAATACTCATGGCGCAAACATTTGGTAAATCAGCCCCACTGTATTGCCCAAATGTTTGGTAAAATATAAAATATGATCTTATGCCGAGTACATAGATACCAAATATGACATGCTTTAAAATTGCGCACAACTGTGCAGCGGTGACAAACTACATACATTTTTAAAAGCCTTTACAGGTTACCACTTTAGATTTACAGAGGGGGTCTACTGCTAAAATTCATGCCCTCGATCTGATGTTCGCGGTGATACCTCACATTCATGGTGCAATTGCTGTTTACATATGACACGAGACCGACGCTTGTGTTCACCTTTGCAAGCGAACATGGGGGGACAGTGGTGCATTTTTTTGTTTTTGTTTTTATTTTGCTTTTTATTAAATTGTTCACTGTTCCTTTCATTTTTATTTATTTATATATTTTTTATTGTTATCACAGGGAAATATCCCCAATGATAGCAATAGCTAGTGACAGGTACTCTTTTTTTAAATTTGGGGTCTATTAGTCTCTAGATCTCTCCTCTACCCTCAAAGCATCTGACCACACCAAGATCGGTGTAATAAGATGCTTTCCCAATTTCCCGATGGCGCTGTTTATATCTGGCGAAACCAAAGTCATGAAATGCTCGTAGCTTCCAGGTTTCTTAGGCCATAGAGATGATTGGAGCCATTCTGTTCTTTGATCAGCTCTATGGTCAGCTGGCAGAAACCAATGGCTGCATTCTCAGGTTCCCCGGTGGGACAGGAGAGCCAGAGAAAACCATGGAAGACAGCGGGAGGGGGGGGACATTCTCTCCCACTGCCTGTAAAAGCAGTCTAGCAGCTAATTAGCTGCTAGGATTGCTTTTACATGAAAGCCGATTGCTGGCAGAAAAGAACGATACCAAGATGATACCTAAACCTGCAGGCATCATTCTGGTATAACCACTCAAAGTCCAGCAACATATCAGTACATTGCTGGTCCTTTTTTCTGCATATATAGTAATGTTCTTTTTTTTCATGCAGCGTGTGGGCTGAACGAAAAAAGAGATTGATCGGTGGGTATGCCCACCATTAGAATACCGCCCTGCATCCACCTTCTTCTAATGATGGGCATACATGCACCGTTTTTTTTTTTAACTGTGGTAGTGAAATCACCTCCTACAGCACTGGAGTCACTGATTTACGTATCGTGAGAGAAAACACTGTTGCTATCAAGATACATAAATTAGTGCTGCAGCTGAATGGTGTACCTAAAAATAAAATAATGGTTAACAATAAAACACAGTTAACAGTAAAGTATAAAAGAATTACATACCTGAAAAGCAAACATGATAAAACATAGTAATAATAAAACATTGCAGTTAAAGAGCAGAACAATAGAGAGAGAATAGAGAGAGACAACAAAAAAAACAACAACTATTTTTGGCTTTTTTATTTTAGATATATATTGATAAAAAAGGGGGAAAAAAGAAGGGTTTTTTTGGGACTTTAAATGAGGTTCAGGGGCCGTTCAGATCCCCTCCTCCATCCCGGGTTTAGTATTCAAAAAGGAAAGTAGAGGGCGGGACTTTGTATGAGGCACACGGACACAAAGAGATAACTTTGATGGAGGACAGCTTTTAATTGGTTCAAATCGCAATACAATTTCATATTTAAATTTTATGCATTTTGCTATATATATCAATACTTTTTTATATTTCATCTGAACCAAATATTGCACGATAGTAAATAGTTAATAAATATTCCATCAAGGATATTTCATATATTTGCAGATACACAGTACATATCTTCCAGACATTGCAGTCGCTACCTATGCAACTTGGTAATCCACTAAAACATTTTTTTTTAAAAAGGAGACATAAGCAGGGGGGGATTTGGTATATATTGGAAGGAACGTCCATAAAGGTTGATGGGTATATACACTTATCGGTAGATATTAGCTCTATGCATTTCGGGCCTTGCGGGCCGCTCATCAGGAGCAAAAACCGAAGTGATCATCTGGGGATGAAAAAGACAGATACATTTTAATAATCTAAAAGAATGCTACAGAGCTGGTGGGCAAACATAGAATAGGAGAAAAATCCCCCACCCATACATTTAACCCACAGAACTTACGGATGCGTCTGCATGGGGGTGGTGCGTCCACGAGAGTCACGGACCAGCCAGAGGGCGTCACAACCGGGAGCTGGGGAGGCATGGCAGGGCGACAACGACCCATACTGACAACGCCCCGTGAGGGTGGAAAAATAAAATTCAAAGTGGTTGTAAGCTATGTAGGGTAACCCCAAATGTGGGGACCTCTGTGAAAAAAATAAAAAAATTAAAAACTGTCACACTGAAAAAATGTTGTAACACTAAAAGCTGTGTGACCGCAACTCACTTTTTTTAGTTATGCCCATGAGGAGGAAAAGGCCCAGAAAGGTCTCAAATTCAGAAACCGTAATAGGTTTGCAATCTCTGGCAATGGTCAACTTGGAATTAGAGGCAATGAATTTACCAGCATACAAATTGCTTTGGTCCACAATAGATCTATAGAGATCTTCCGTAAGAAAAACAGCAAATAAAAATCAAGTGACATAAAATCAACTGTTTCCACCTGAATTCCGGGTTGGCCAGTGAAGAACGGGTGCTGCAGAAATGGTGGGCTCCCAAATAGGATTGGCATTTTCTGCAAGAAGGGCACTATGGGCACGACGGGCCTGTGTTTGTCTTCTTGGTGGCTGCGGGACACTACTTGTGGTAGCCACCGCACCAGCTTGAACTGCACTTATGAGACTCGCCTCGTCACCACGTGATACTGCAGTGCTGGATGTATGACCAGTGTGTACTAGGCCGCTGGTGCAGTTCACCACAAGGAGGAGCGGCACTAGTACTGAGTGTAGCATTAGAGTTAAAAGTTTCAAATTTATTAGATCACATTCAACTCACATTTGAGTAGAGGTAAACAGGCAATGTTTATAATGTTACATAGTAGGCGAGGTTGAAAAAAGACACAAGTCCATCAAGTCCAACCTATGTGTGTGATTTTATGTCAGTATTACATTGTATATCCCTGTATGTTGTGGTCGTTCAGGTGCATATCTAATTGTTTTTTGAAATTATCGGTGCTCCCCACTGAAACCACTGCCTGTGGAAGAGAATTCCACATCCTAACCGCTCTTACAGTAAAGAACCATCTATGCAGTTTAAGGTTAAACTGCTTTTCTTCCAGTTTTAGTGAATGGCTGCGTGTCTTATTAAATTCCCTTTCGCTGAAAATTTTTATCCCTATTGTGGGATCATATCGAAATCATATCCCCTCCCAAGCATCTCTTCTCCAGAGAGAACAAGTTCCGTGCTCTTAACGTTTCCTCATAACTAAGATCCTCCAGTCCCTTTATTAGTTTTGTTTCCCTTCTCTTGACTCTCTCCAGTTCCAGAACATCCTTCCTGAGGACTGGTGCCCAGAACTTAGCATACTCTAGGTGAGGCCTGACCAGAGTCTTGTAGAGTGGGAGAATATCACTTTATCTCTCGAGTTAATTCCCTTTTTAATGCATGCCAATATTCTGACTAAAATAGTGTATAAAAAGAAATCAACTGCCCTCTTCTTCCCTTATACACTCCACTGCGCTTCGGGAGCAGGTCTGCTGAATGCAGACCAAAAAAACCTTACTAGCTGCTACTTTACAAAAAACATATAATAATAAAAGTATTTTGAATAAACAAAAATAGTAGCGCTTCTGTGTATCACACCACAAATCTAAATACTATAGCAAATATATATATATGTCCCGTGAAGAAATACATATATGTGAAAAACTGCAAAACATATACTCTAAAATTATATATGTGCACATACAATAAATTAATAAGTGTCCGTAACGTTCAAATATTGTTTTAAAACCAGTTGTGAAAAAAACATTTAAAGAAAGTCCATCAGTGAGATAAGTGTTCCAATAATAGTGACTTCAACTAAAATTTGCATAAAAATCTTCCTGTGTTCTCTTGAATAAACCTTCACCACACCAGCGTGATTAGGGACTCCACTCCATAAGGACTTGCACTCACCACTAGGATTTGCCTTGCACTCTCATGCTCGGCTTCACAGCTTAAACACCCCTCAGGGTATAAAAGATAGATCCAAACGATGTTGCTAGGTCAGTCAAGTTTTCCCACATGAAAAAGCAAAAAAGTCTCCAATAGTGAAGTACGTAAAAACTTTTATTAAACACAGCACAGGTAACCTTCAATAGTTTCACTCACATCTAGCAAATCAAAATTAGGCACTTCAGCAAAATCACTTCAAAACGCCAGACAGGCATACGACAGGTAGCCGTGATGTATTGCGGTCTCGGCGGACCAATCAATCATTTGTGTCTCACCCTCCTTCATATATGCCCGTCTCTCCACTCCAATCGAAAACACTGTGAACTTCCGTCCAAACACCGGACTGTAGATTCGATGAGTGGTCGAAAAAACCGAACACCATACACTATAAAAGAGCGCCGTGTAGCTTCTCCCAGACTAGTTTAGTCGCATAGGACTTCTTCCAATTAATGCATGCCAATATTCTGTTTGCTTTGCTTGCAGCAGCTTGGCATTGCATGCCATTGCCGAGCCTGTCATCTACTAGGACCCCCAGGTCCTTTACCATCCTTGATTCTGCAGAGGTTCTCCCCCTAGTGAGTAGATTGCATTAATATTTTTGCCACCCAAATGCATTATTTTACATTTTTCTACATTAAACCTCATTTGCCATGTAGTTGCCCACCCCATTAATTTGTTCAGATCTTCTTTCAAGGTTTCCACATCCTGTGGAGATGTTAATGCCCTGCTTAGCTTAGTATGGTCCGTGAATACAGAGATTAAACTGTTTATCCCATACTCCAGGTCGTTTAGGAATAAATTAAATAGGATTGATCCCAGGACAGAAACCTGGGGGACCCCACTTTCCACCCGAACCATTCTGGGTACTCCCCATTTATCACTACCCTCTGAACTTGTCCCTGTAGCCAGTTTTCAATCCATGTAGTCACCCTATGGTCCATGCCAATGGACCTTACTTTGTACAGTAAATGTTTATGGGGAACTGTATCAAATGCTTTTGCAAAATGCAAATACACCATGTCTACGGGCCTTCCTTTATCTAGATGGCAGCTCACCTCCTCATAGACGGTTAATAGATTGGTTTGGCAAGACGATTCTTCATGAATCCATGCTCATTACTGCTAATTAGTGATGAGCCGAACACCCCCGCGTTCGGTTCGCACCAGAACCCGCGAACGGACCGAAAGTTCGAACGAACATTAGAACCCTATTAAATACAATGGATGCGAACGTTCGAATTCTAAAGTGCTAATTATAACAACTATTATGCATGTTATTGTCCTAAAAAGGGTTTGGGAACCCGGGTTCTGCACCAGGGGACATGTATCAATGCAAAAAGAAGTTTTAAAAACGGTCGTTTTTCGGGAGCAGTCATTTTAATGATGCATAAAGTGAAAAAAAAAAGTCAAATATTCCTTTAAATATCGTACCTGGGGGGTGTCTAAAGTATGCCTGTGAAGTGCCACGTGTTTCCCGTGTTTAGAACTGTCCCTGCACAAAATGACACTTCTAAAGGAAAAAAAAGCCATTTAAAACTGCTTGCGGCTTTAATGTAATGTCTGGTCCCGGTAATATGGATGAAATTCTTTAAGAAAAATGGCATAGCTACCCCATGACCCCCCCCCTACCCCAGCCCATTACCAGCCCCTTTGGGTCTTGTATGGATATTAAGGGGAACCCCGCACATAAAATAAAAAAGGCCCTATATACTCTGAACAGCCCTATACAGGCGGTGCATACAAGACAGGGACTGTAGGTTTGTTCTTATGTAGAGTCTGTTTGTAATTTTGAACAGGTACATTGTTGAAGTGTAGCTCCAGACCAAAAATCTATTTTTAAACTTTTTGGAAAACATAGGTAAGGGTTATCACCCCTGTAACATTTGTTTTGCTGTCTGTGCCCCTGTTCAGAACATTTCACCTCACTTTCCGTCCCAATGACAACTGTTTTTGAAATGTGGTGTTTTTCTTGAAACAAGGATTGCTGATAAAGCATCAGTACAGAGGAGACACCTTTCTCCCATATTTATTCTTACAGGAGAGAATTTTCCTTCCTAGTGGTAGATTTCCTCTCACTTCCTGTTGTCTTCTTGCGTTTGCAAGTAGGAGTCGTTTGTAAGTTGGATGTTTGAAAGTAGGGACCTGCCGTATATACTCTGCAGAAATAGGCCCCTTAGTTGTTGGTGTTGGCACAACACTGTAAGCACTCACAGTTACTCTTGGTTGGTGCTGGAACGCCCTGCTGTCAACTATTATATCAGGAATTTTAATTACATATAATTGTTGAACAGTGGTAGTAAAAATTGGGCCTTTGATGGTGGTGCTGGTGCCACAACACTGTAAGCCCTGACAGTTACTCTTGGTGGGTGCAGCAATGGGCCCTGCTGTGAATTATTAGATCAAGAATTGTAATTACATGCCCCTGTTGAACAGGGGCTGAAAAATTGGGCCTTAGGCACTGGTGGCACAACACTGCAACCCCTCACAGCAACTGTACTTGGAGCACAGCAATGAGCCCTGTTGCAAAGTATTGCTTCAAAAATTGTAATGACACGCCCCTGTTAAACAGGGGCTGAAAAATTGGGCCTTAGGCACTGGTGGCACAACACTGCAACTCCTCACAGATACTGTACTTGGAGCACACCAATGAGCCCTGTTGCAAAGTATTGCTTCAAAAATTGTAATGACACGCCCCTGTTAAACAGGGGCTGAAAAATTGGGCCTTAGGCACTGGTGGCACAACACTGCAACTCCTCACAGATACTGTACTTGGAGCACAGCAATGAGCCCTGTTGCAAAGTATTGCTTCAAAAATTGTAATTACACGCCCCTGTTAAACAGGGGCTGAAAAATTGGGCGTTAGGCACTGGTGGCACAACACTGCAACTCCTCACAGATACTGTACTTGGAGCACAGCAATGAGCCCTGTTGCAAAGTATTGCTTCAAAAATTGTAATTACACGCCCCTGTTAAACAGGGGCTGAAAAATTGGGCGTTAGGCACTGGTGGCGGCACCCATAAACAAAAATGATCTTACAAGCTATCATCATCAATCGTATCATTGAGGACTCGGAGGAGGAGGATAGCCAGTCAACATAACAGCACAGGCACTCAGCATCAGCATCAGTCTTGAAGGGATGTGACATGTTAAAATCAATTAGTCTGTTATATCAGCATCAGGTGTGTGGTAGCTGGTGGTGATCCAAGACTGGTTCATCTTGATGAAAGTCAGTCGATCAACCGAGTCGGTGGACAGGCGCACCCTGTGATCCGTGACAAATCCTCCAGCAGCACTGAATGTGCGTTCCGAAAGAACGCTGGATGCAGGACAGGCCAGTAGCTCAATTGCATACTGTGCAAGCTCTGGCCAGTGATCCATCCTCAAGACCCAGTAAGCCAGAGGATTTTCGGTGGGGAAGGTGTCCAAGTCTGACCTTGCCCCTAGATATTCCTGCACCATGTTTATCAGACGCTGGCGATGGTTGCTGGAACCGATCATACTTTGGGGCTGCGGACTAAAGAATTGTCTGAACGCATCGGTCAGACGGCCACCTTCCCCACCGCTCCTTCTTTGACTGGCCGAAGCCTCAGCAACTCGTTGTCCAGGACCAGGAGTTTGCAACCTCCCAGTCTCTGGGAACGCGTTGCACAGACCTTTCTGCAAGGCCTCCCGGAGTTGTCTCATCCTCTGCTCCCTCTGCGACGGTAACATAAGGTCCGCAACCTTACCCTTGTACCGTGGATCAAGGAGAGTGGCCAGCCAGTAATGGTCCCTCTCCTTGATCCGAAGAATACGAGGATCCTTCCGCAGACTTTGCAGGATCAGGGAGGCCATGCAGCGTAGGTTTGCTGAGGCATTCGCTCCGGAGTCCTCTGGGTCACTAAGGACGACATGATCCGCAGCCACCTCCTCCCAGCCACGTACAAGTCCACTGGTTTCTTGGGACTGTAAATCATCCCTAAAAGACTGCTGCTGATGATGCTGAGTGCCAGCCTCCACCTCCATGCTGACACAATCCTCCTCCTCCTCCTCCTCCTCCTCCTCCTCCTCCTCTTCCTGTGCGATGGGTGGGACAGAAGGAACACTGTCTGGGTAAAGGGGGCCTTGAGAGGCAAGGAAGTCCTCCTCTTCCTGCCTCTGTTCTGCCTCAAGTGCCCTGTCCATTATTCCACGCAGCGTGTGCTCCAACAGGTGGACAAGAGGTACAGTGTCACTGATGCATGCACTGTCACTGCTCACCATCCTCGTGGCCTCCTCAAATGGTGCCAGGACAGTGCATGCATCCCTGATCATGCCCCACTGGCGTGGAGAAAAAAAACCAAGCTCCCCTGACCCTGTCCTGGTGCCGTAGTCGCACAGGTACTCATTGATGGCCCTCTGCTGCGTGTGCAGCCGCTGCAGCATGGCCAACGTTGAGTTCCACCTGGTGGGCATGTCACATATAAGGCGGTTCTTGGGCAGGTTCAACTCCTTTTGCAGCTCAGCCAGGCGAGCACTGGCATTATAAGATCTGCGGAAATGCACACAGACTTTCCTGGCCTGCCTCAGGACATCCTGTAAGCCCGGGTACCTGCCCAAGAAGCGCTGCACCACCAGGTTAAGGACGTGAGCCACACAGGGCACATGGGTCAGTTGTCCCTGTCGGAGGGCGGAGAGGAGGTTGGTGCCATTGTCGCAAACCACCATTCCTGGCTTAAGCTGGCGTGGCGTCAACCACCTCTCGGCCTGGCCCTACAGAGCAGACAGGACCTCTGCCCCAGTGTGGCTTCTGTCCCCCAAACACACCAGCGCAAGCACGGCATGGCATCTTTTTGCCTGCGTACTTGCGTAGCCCCGTGAACGGCTACGGAGCACCGCTGGTTCATAGGACAAACCACAGGAAGAGGCCATGGAGGAAGAAGAAGAGGAGGGGGTGGAGGAGAGAGGTGTGTCACAACCAGTAGTAGCATTTTGGAGGCGTGGCGGTGGGACAACCTCCAACACTACTGCACCTTGTCCTGAATCCTTCCCAGCTGCCAAAAGAGTGACCCAATGGGCCGTGAAAGAAAGGTAACGTCCCTGTCCATGCCTGCTGGACCATGAGTCAGCGGTAATATGCACCTTACCGCTGACCGCCCTGTCCAGCGAGGCCAAGACATTGCCTTCCACATGCCGGTAGAGAGCCGGAATAGCCTTCCGTGAGAAAAAGTGGCGTTTGGGAACCTGCCACTGAGGAACTGCACATTGCACAAACTCACGGAAGGGGGCCGAGTCTACCAACTGAAAAGGCAGCAGTTGAAGCGCTAGCAATTTAGCCAAGCTAGCATTCAACCGCTGGGCATGTGGATGGCTGGGAGTGAACTTCTTTCGACGGTCCAGCAGCTGGGGCAGGGAAATTTGCCTGCTAGAATCGGACGTCGGTGTACTGCTAGCAGAGTGGGCGCAAGTACTTGGCTGTGACACACCTAATTCTACACCTTCATTCCTCTCAGTGCATGTTTCAGAGAGGACTGAAGTTATAGTGGGGTTGGAGATCCCAGCTGATGCGGTGCAAGGAGAGGTCCGCTTTGTTCTTTGGTGTGGGTCTTTGAGGTAGGCTTGCCAACGAGCTGCATGGCAGGTCAACATATGTCTGGTCAGGCATGTGGTACCCAAGCGGCTGATGTTTTGGCCACGCGATATACGCTTGAGACATATGTTGCAAACAGCAGCTGTGCGATCTGATGCACTAGCCTCAAAAAAGGCCCACACCAAAGAACTTTTTGAATGACGGGCAGAGGCAGCGCCCTGCACAGGCGGAGCTCTGCGGTGTGATTCCGTCGGTGTACTGCCCTTACGCTGGCCACCAAAGGGCATCCTGCCTCGTTGGAGATGTGCCTCCTCCTCATCCTCCTCCTCCTCCTCTCTCCTATTAGGCACCCACGTGGAGTCAGTGACCTCATCATCCCCTCCCTCCTCATCACTGGAGCCAATCTGGCAGTATGCTGCAGCTGCTGGAACATGACTGCCAGATTGGTGTCCTTCTTGAGCATCCCCTCTGTCTGCTCTCACGCTACTGCCTTCCTCTAGCTGGGTTTCATCATCAGACCCTTCGAAACGCTGGGCATCCTCCTGGAGCATGTACCCAACACTGTGCTGAAACAGTTCGGGGGACTCCTCAGGAGGAGGACATGGTGGGTCTAGGGAAGGAGTGACTGATGATTTGTCTGACATTGATACCAGGGAAGACGACGCTTTGGCAGCTGCTTTTCCAGTACCCTGAGCCTGGGTGAGAGAGGATGAGGAGGAGGAGGAGGGCTTGGTCATCCACTCTACCAAGTCTTCGGCATGATGTGGCTCAACATGTCCAGCTGCCGAAAAGAAGGACAAGCGTGTCCCATGGCCATGTGCTGATGACAATGCACCGCGTCCACGACCAGCACTGTTGCCCCCAGACACAGAGCCTGCTTGCCCTCTTTTATTGCCTCCTGACTGTCTGCCTCTCCTTGTTTGCCTTCCAGACATTCTAATAGATGGCCTGCAGGGAGATGGGAAAAAAGCAATAAGGGCTACCTTCAGGTGTCCTTCTCTGTCCCTTGAAACAAGGACTTGCAGAGTGAAATAAACTGACACTCTCCCTACCTACAGTTTTCTGTCCCTAGAATAAATGTTTTTTTTAATCACAATATAGCACAAGGACAATTCACTCACTGTCCTTACAGGTCCCTGGAAACAAGGACTTGCAGAGTGAAAGAAAAAAAACACTCTCCCTACCTACAGTTTTCTGTCCCTAGAAAAAATGTTTTTTTTAATCACAATATAACACAAGGACAATTCACTCACTGTCCTTCCAGGTCCCTGGAAACAAGGACTTGCAGAGTGAAATAAACTGACACTCTCCCTACCTACAGTTTTCTGTCCCTAGAATAAATGTTTTTTTTAAGCACAATATAGCACAAGGACAATTCACTCACTGTCCTTCCAGGTCCCTGGAAACAAGGACTTGCAGAGTGAAATAAACTGACACTCTCCCTACCTACAGTTTTCTGTCCCTAGAATAAATGTTTTTTTTAATCACAATATAGCACAAGGACAATTCAGTCACTGTCCTTCCAGGTCCCTGGAAACAAGGACTTGCAGAGTGAAATAAACTGACACTCTCCCTACCTACAGTTTTCTGTCCCTAGAATAAATGTTTTTTTTAATCACAATATAGCACAAGGACAATTCAGTCACTGTCCTTCCAGGTCCCTGGAAACAAGGACTTGCAGAGTGAAATAAACTGACACTCTCCCTACCTACAGTTTTCTGTCCCTAGAATAAATGTTTTTTTTAATCACAATATAGCACAAGGACAATTCACTCACTGTCCTTCCAGGTCCCTGGAAACAAGGACTTGCAGAGTGAAATAAACTGACACTCTCCCTACCTACAGTTTTCTGTCCCTAGAATAAATGTTTTTTTTAAGCACAATATAGCACAAGGAGAATTCACTCACTGTCCTTCCAGGTCCCTGGAAACAAGGACTTGCAGAGTGAAAGAA
The DNA here is from genome assembly GCA_029206835.1 of Rana muscosa. Lineage (NCBI taxonomy): Eukaryota > Metazoa > Chordata > Amphibia > Anura > Ranidae > Rana > Rana muscosa. The sequence goes on from CM055118.1 coordinate 728,780,143, forward strand.
AAAAAACACTCTCCCTACCTACAGTTTTCTGTCCCTAGAAAAAATGTTTTTTTTAATCACAATATAACACAAGGACAATTCACTCACTGTCCTTCCAGGTCCCTGGAAACAAGGACTTGCAGAGTGAAATAAACTGACACTCTCCCTACCTACAGTTTTCTGTCCCTAGAATAAATGTTTTTTTTAATCACAATATAGCACAAGGACAATTCAGTCACTGTCCTTCCAGGTCCCTGGAAACAAGGACTTGCAGAGTGAAATAAACTGACACTCTCCCTACCTACAGTTTTCTGTCCCTAGAATAAATGTTTTTTTTAAGCACAATATAGCACAAGGAGAATTCACTCACTGTCCTTCCAGGTCCCTGGAAACAAGGACTTGCAGAGTGAAAGAAAAAAAACACTCTCCCTACCTACAGTTTTCTGTCCCTAGAAAAAATGTTTTTTTTAATCACAATATAACACAAGGACAATTCACTCACTGTCCTTCCAGGTCCCTGGAAACAAGGACTTGCAGAGTGAAATAAACTGACACTCTCCCTACCTACAGTTTTCTGTCCCTAGAATAAATGTTTTTTTTAATCACAATATAGCACAAGGACAATTCACTCACTGTCCTTCCAGGTCCCTGGAAACAAGGACTTGCAGAGTGAAATAAACTGACACTCTCCCTACCTACAGTTTTCTGTCCCTAGAATAAATGTTTTTTTTAAGCACAATATAGCACAAGGAGAATTCACTCACTGTCCTTCCAGGTCCCTGGAAACAAGGACTTGCAGAGTGAAAGAAAAAAAACACTCTCCCTACCTACAGTTTTCTGTCCCTAGAAAAAATGTTTTTTTTAATCACAATATAACACAAGGACAATTCACTCACTGTCCTTCCAGGTCCCTGGAAACAAGGACTTGCAGAGTGAAATAAACTGACACTCTCCCTACCTACAGTTTTCTGTCCCTAGAATAAATGTTTTTTTTAATCACAATATAGCACAAGGACAATTCAGTCACTGTCCTTCCAGGTCCCTGGAAACAAGGACTTGCAGAGTGAAATAAACTGACACTCTCCCTACCTACAGTTTTCTGTCCCTAGAATAAATGTTTTTTTTAAGCACAATATAGCACAAGGAGAATTCACTCACTGTCCTTCCAGGTCCCTGGAAACAAGGACTTGCAGAGTGAAAGAAAAAAAACACTCTCCCTACCTACAGTTTTCTGTCCCTAGAAAAAATGTTTTTTTTAATCACAATATAACACAAGGACAATTCACTCACTGTCCTTCCAGGTCCCTGGAAACAAGGACTTGCAGAGTGAAATAAACTGACACTCTCCCTACCTACAGTTTTCTGTCCCTAGAATAAATGTTTTTTTTAAGCACAATATAGCACAAGGACAATTCACTCACTGTCCTTACAGGTCCCTGGAAACAAGGACTTGCAGAGTGAAAGAAAAAAAACACTCTCCCTACCTACAGTTTTCTGTCCCTAGAAAAAATGTTTTTTTTAATCACAATATAACACAAGGACAATTCACTCACTGTCCTTCCAGGTCCCTGGAAACAAGGACTTGCAGAGTGAAATAAACTGACACTCTCCCTACCTACAGTTTTCTGTCCCTAGAATAAATGTTTTTTTTAATCACAATATAGCACAAGGACAATTCAGTCACTGTCCTTCCAGGTCCCTGGAAACAAGGACTTGCAGAGTGAAATAAACTGACACTCTCCCTACCTACAGTTTTCTGTCCCTAGAATAAATGTTTTTTTTAATCACAATATAGCACAAGGACAATTCAGTCACTGTCCTTCCAGGTCCCTGGAAACAAGGACTTGCAGAGTGAAATAAACTGACACTCTCCCTACCTACAGTTTTCTGTCCCTAGAATAAATGTTTTTTTTAATCACAATATAGCACAAGGACAATTCACTCACTGTCCTTACAGGTCCCTGGAAACAAGGACTTGCAGAGTGAAATAAACTGACACTCTCCCTACCTACAGTTTTCTGTCCCTAGAATAAATGTTTTTTTTAAGCACAATATAGCACAAGGAGAATTCACTCACTGTCCTTCCAGGTCCCTGGAAACAAGGACTTGCAGAGTGAAAGAAAAAAAACACTCTCCCTACCTACAGTTTTCTGTCCCTAGAAAAAATGTTTTTTTTAATCACAATATAACACAAGGACAATTCACTCACTGTCCTTCCAGGTCCCTGGAAACAAGGACTTGCAGAGTGAAATAAACTGACACTCTCCCTACCTACAGTTTTCTGTCCCTAGAATAAATGTTTTTTTTAATCACAATATAGCACAAGGACAATTCAGTCACTGTCCTTCCAGGTCCCTGGAAACAAGGACTTGCAGAGTGAAATAAACTGACACTCTCCCTACCTACAGTTTTCTGTCCCTAGAATAAATGTTTTTTTTAATCACAATATAGCACAAGGACAATTCAGTCACTGTCCTTCCAGGTCCCTGGAAACAAGGACTTGCAGAGTGAAATAAACTGACACTCTCCCTACCTACAGTTTTCTGTCCCTAGAATAAATGTTTTTTTAATCACAATATAGCACAAGGACAATTCAGTCACTGTCCTTCCAGGTCCCTGGAAACAAGGACTTGCAGAGTGAAATAAACTGACACTCTCCCTACCTACAGTTTTCTGTCCCTAGAATAAATGTTTTTTTTAATCACAATATAGCACAAGGACAATTCACTCACTGTCCTTCCAGGTCCCTGGAAACAAGGACTTGCAGAGTGAAATAAACTGACACTCTCCCTACCTACAGTTTTCTGTCCCTAGAATAAATGTTTTTTTTAAGCACAATATAGCACAAGGACAATTCACTCACTGTCCTTACAGGTCCCTGGAAACAAGGACTTGCAGAGTGAAAGAAAAAAAACACTCTCCCTACCTACAGTTTTCTGTCCCTAGAAAAAATGTTTTTTTTAATCACAATATAACACAAGGACAATTCACTCACTGTCCTTCCAGGTCCCTGGAAACAAGGACTTGCAGAGTGAAATAAACTGACACTCTCCCTACCTACAGTTTTCTGTCCCTAGAATAAATGTTTTTTTTAATCACAATATAGCACAAGGACAATTCAGTCACTGTCCTTCCAGGTCCCTGGAAACAAGGACTTGCAGAGTGAAATAAACTGACACTCTCCCTACCTACAGTTTTCTGTCCCTAGAATAAATGTTTTTTTTAAGCACAATATAGCACAAGGACAATTCACTCACTGTCCTTACAGGTCCCTGGAAACAAGGACTTGCAGAGTGAAAGAAACTGACACTCTCCCTACCTACAGTTTTCTGTCCCTAGAATAAATGTTTTTTTAAGCACAATATAGCACAAGGACAATTCACTCACTGTCCTTCCAGGTCCCTGGAAACAAGGACTTGCAGAGTGAAAGAAACTGACACTGTCCCTACCTACAGTTTTCTGTCCCTAGAATAAATGTTTTTTTTAAGCACACTATAGCACAAGCACAAAACACACTGACACTCTCCCTACCTATCCTTCTCTTTCCCTAAACTAAAGGAATCCAGGTTAAGCAAGAAAGAAATAACAGTCACTGTCCCTGCCTATGCTGCTCTATCCCTGCTCCGGAACACACTACACTAGGCCGCCGTGCTGGCGGCCTTTTATAGTGTGGGGCGTGTACTAAACACCCTCAGCAATAATTGGCCACAGGCATCCTGCCTGTGGCCAATCATTGCTCTCCTCGCTGCCGGCGCTGTGATTGGCCAAGCATGCGGGGTCACAGTGCATGCTTGGCCAATCACAGCGCCTGGATGACACTGCGATGGCGTAGTGCATTGTGGGCCGTTCGCGTCACTCGAATTTGGCGCGAACGGCCCAAATCGTTCGATCTTCGTCGAACGATCGAACAGCCGATGTTCGAGTCGAACGTATGTTCGACTCGAACACGAAGCTCATCCCTACTGCTAATGATACCGTTGTCATTACTAAAATCTTGTATATAGTCCTTTATGATCCCCTCCAAGAGCTTGCATACAATTGATGTTAGGCCAATTGGTCTGCAATTCCCAGGGATGTAACTTGGCCCTTTTTAAATATTGGTGCTACATTGGCTTTTCTCCAATCAGTAGACTGTTCGTAAAAATTAGGAACAATGGTCTGGCAATTACTTGACTGAGTTTCTTAAGAACCCTCGGGTGCAAGCCATCTGGTCCCGGTGACTTTTTAATGTTACGTTTTTCAAGTCTAATTCAAATTCTGTCCTCTGTTAGCCTTGAGGGTGCTTCCTGTGACATGTCATGAGAATAAACATTGCAGTTTTGGTTAATGAAGCCCCCATGATTCCCTTGTTTAGACTGAGGAGAAGAATAAATTTAATACCTTCGCCCTCTTTTTATCCTTAGTAACCAGATTCACTTCATCATTCTTTATGGGACCAATATGATCTGACCTCCCTTTCTTACTATTTATGTACTTAAAGAATTTCTTGTGATTTTTTTTTTACTCTCCTCCACTATGTGCCTTTCGTGTTCTATCTTATCCACCCTGATTGCACCCATACATTTCTTGTTGCAATTTTTTTAAAGTTGGAATGCTGATCCCTCAGCCTTGTATTTTTTGAAGGCTTTCTCCTTTGTTTGGAGTTAAGCCACCCAGGACTTTTATTAGCTCTTTTAAATTTATTTTCCATTTGGATGCCCCTTGCTAATGCCCTTATTTAATATGCTCTTAAAGAATACCAATTTTTCCTAAGATTTTATCCCAATTATTATCTTCTAGCAAGGATTGTAGTTTTCGGAAGTTGGCTCTTTTGAAATTCAGTGTCTTTGTATTCCCCTTATGTTTCCTATTTGTGTGATCTATATCTAATTGATATGCGATCGCTGTTTCCTAAATTGCCCTGTATTTCCACATCCGTGATCAGGTCTGTATTGTTGGTAATCAGTAGGTCTAGTAACGGTTTGTTTCTAGTTTTTGCATGTACCATCTGACCCATGAAATTGTCCTGCAAGACATTTAGGAACTGGCGAGCCTTAGATTAATGCTTTCCCCTTAGTTTCCTCCCTTTGCAGCTCTACCCATAAGGATTCCACCTCCTCCCTTGCTCTTTTAGTGATGTCATCTCTCACATTCACTTGTACATAATTTTTGATATACAGGCATACCCCTCCCCTTTTTTTACCCTCTCTATCCCTGCAATATAGGGAATACCCTTGAATGGTTGCCAGACAATCATTAGCTGTTGAACCAAGTCTCTGTAATTCCTACAAATCAAAATTCTCCTCTTACAACAGTAGTTCTAGTTCTCCCATCTTGTCTGCCAGACTCCTGGCATTGGTGAACATGCCACGTAGTTTAGACCGGTCGCATACTATCTCCTTATTGGGTGCTCTGGGGTTGCAAATAGGACTTGTTACTATACTTACCTGGGGTTTAGGTGCTTTAGTCAACCTACCACTAATGCCCCCAATACTACACTCTGGAATATGTTCCGCGCTGATTATCTCTACCTCTGGACCCCCCCCCCCCCCCCCCACGTCGCCTTGTTTAAAAACCCCTCTAACTTTTCGGCCATCTTCACTCCCAGCAGATCTGCACCTTTCCCCAGTTAGGTGCAGTCCACAGGGATCCCTTCCACCCAGTTAGGTAGGCGTTATTAGCAGTCCTGGCTGCTCCGGTGGTTTCCGAGGCTCCGAAGCTGGGGAGGAACAGCTCAGCAAACAGTTGGTGTGGCAGCTGTGACGGACAGGGGGCATGGTGGAGCTTGCATTCAGAGCATGCATGCCATGCATGCCCCTTCATCATTAAATCATAGTCCACAAAAAGGGACATTTCATTTGCATCCTACAGATATTTTTCCATGATAGTTTTTGATACAAAACTAACAACAATGATGGGAAATGCACAGGTTTCCTTCTTTCATTTTATCCAAAATAATTCACTTGTTTTTAATCTTATACATCTAGCAGTAAAACACAAGAGGTGCATTAAATGGGTTGTACAACTTTGCTTTTATGTGAAAAAACATATTTTGTTTGCTGTTTAAATGCTGGAAAATGATATGAGAATTATTACACCATGGTGCTAAGAAAACTTTTAAATTGCCAAGTTGTGGGTACATACTGTTTGCAGAAGACCCAACAAATTATAATAAGTCAGAGATGCAACTAGAATAATTAAGTAAGTAGTAATTAAAAGATAAAGTGCTTGGATATTAGGTTATAAAATCATTGGCATAAACTTATTAAAACATTCTTCAACAGTCACTGTGGAATGGAATATAACTTGCAAGTGGGTATCAACTTTAGTATTATTAGAAATTTAAAATAGGAAGGGATTAAAATACACTAAAGCGTACACTCAAGGGATTCATAAGAATAATGAATTTAATTTTAATGGTCTCTCCAGACAATATGTTATCTCCTTATAAGAAGATGAAAGTGAATGAGAAAGAACTCAGATGCATTAAGTGGTATAGGTATCTACATCAGATGGACTTTTATTGAAGGAGATGAGGTTGTAAAGTTCTTTCCATCATATGTCATGTACCATTCAGGGCAGGAAAGAGGCCGAATCAAACCCAGAAGTGAGCCTCTTTCCCAGAGACATAAAGATTAAATGAATGCCCTCTGCAACACTCTTACAATTTTAATTAGACAATTAAATTGCTTTGTAATGATAACATTTGAAAAATTGCAGTACATAATACACTTCAGCCTAAAGTGTGTATCCAGCGAATTTTTGAATGCTAATGACTCAAATATGGTCTGTTTAATTGCACAGTAATTGAAATACAAGGCTGTTAAAATGCGTTTGAATTAAAAAGAATGCATAAAAAAATTATAGTATGCATTTAAATATTTTCAGATCATTTTAATTTACCTAAACACCCATTTCACATGGATCTTAGAAAGTGCACATTGTGTCTTAAACCTAATTGCCCATGATAGGCACCATTTTGGCCAGATTAAACAAGCTTTTCAGTGCCAATTTACACTTAAGCCGCGTACACACGATCGGTTTTACCGATGAAAACAGTCTGATGGATTTTTTTCATCGGACAAACCGATCGTGTATGGGCCCCATCGGTCTTTTTTCCATCGGTGTCAAAAAATAGAACATGTTTTAAATTTTTACGATGGATAAAAAACCGATAGCAAATTCCGATCGTCTATGAGCAAGTCCATCGGTTAAAAAACCCATGCATGCTCAGAATCAAGTCGACGCATGCTCAGAAGCATTGAACTTCATTTTTCTCGGCTCATCTGAGTGTTTTACATCACCGCGTTTGGAACGGTCGGTTTTTTGACTGATGGTGTGTAAGCAAGACTGATGGAAGTCAGCTTCATCGGTTTTCCGATGGAAAAATCCATTGGTTTAAAAACCATAGGAAATCCGATCGTGTGTACAGGGCTTTACACTATGAGATGCAGGAACCGCATGCAATTTTGAACAGGAATCGCACTGCATTCCTGTTCTCGTCACATGAAATTCTTCAGCAGTGCGATTTGAGACATTATTCTGTATGGCTCAAATCACACTGAATCTGCACCGAAATTGTAAAGGTCCCTTTTTTTGCGAATCAATTTCAGTGTGTCGATAACTTAACATACACACCCCCCTAGAGGTTCACATGAATGGGGTGTGATTTGGATGCTGTGCAGAATTTGCAGTGCATAAGTGTGGACTGGCACTCAAGATGTTTCTGATCCCAGAGTCCCATGGTTTTGTGTTGTAAAAATCTTTTTTTTATTATGCATTGTGTGCAAGTACCATCTTTTTACACATGCGACGTGTATACCAACCAGCAGGGGGAGTTTTTTCCAACTTGATCCCCCTGTCCGTGTTTGGTATTGACACTGCGCAGCTTACGTCCCGCTTCCCAGTTACGCGCGATGTCCTGGTTATGCGGCTTACGGCGCCTGCGCAGTGTCTCTTGCGGCCGGTCCGGATGACGTCATACCGGCTGCGCCGGGTTGTTGACTGACGGTCGGGTCGTGGATATTTAAGCACGCCTGTTTCAGCGTGTATTCACAGCTGCCCACTTTGCGGTTCCTCGTGTAGATTATGTCTGTTCTTGCTGCAATAGGTCTGTAGGTAGGTGCCCTGTTCCTTTGGCTTGTCCTTAACTTTTCTTTTTTCATTTATTGTTTGATCTGACTGATTTACCCCCGCTCTTTACTATTTAGGCTATCATTATTAATGCCAACTGTTACGGCACCCACGGCTATCTTACCTATTGGTGTTGATCCACCTGTCAACCACTATTCCGGGATACACTCCTGGGGGGGGGGTTTGCTTCCTCTAGACCCGTGGGATCCATCTACAAAGGTCATATATTTGTTAGCCTGTGCCTCCTTTGGTGAGTTAACTCTATGTAACCAATAATTTACCATTGTTTATTATTTGTATGGGTGATGGGGACACATATTCATAATGGCTAACCAACTTGCCATATTTATTGTTTTTATATTATAGCCGTATCTACTATTAGTCTCTCTCCACAGTCTCTATTCACTATCTACCAGCTTGACTCACATTTTACATATCCCTGGATCTTGCCCATTGGGCGCTGTTTTTGCATTTTATATGGCCTACTATGGTTACTTTATACTGCAGTAAGTATTGTTTATATTTATTATTTTCATTAACATCTAGGGTCCTATAGAAAGGTTGTTCAGTAAATCTTTGTTAACACTGAGCTACTATCTATGACAGTGTGTACTTTCTGGCACTGTCTATTTTGTTACATTATGCGATTTATCCATATACATTATATTTCTCCTTAATTCTATGCAGTAGTTTTGTCTATATTTACAATATTATCCACGTCCCCATGATGATCAGATCTGTCTCCCACCGGCTGTTCCATTAACCTATGTGTTTGCTTCTATGTCGTGCCTCCGATTTTTGACCCAGCATGTATGCATTTTTCTTATATCTTTCTTATGTTGTTTTCTGATACCATATATATCTTTTCTAATTTTTCTTTTTCCTTTGTTAGCTGAATATGCTCTGCTTTTGAAGAAGCGTGTTCACAAAGGAAACATGTCAAGCCTCTGACCCTGATCAATGCAACTTGGAAACTCCTTGCTCTTGGTGTTCAGCCACCTCTCAGGACTTTGTCATTTTGGAAAGATTTTCTTCCCAAGGTTCAGCTACTATTGTGGCTATCCAAACAGTTGTTGTATCGATTATGGTTATATATATGCATATTTGTCCTTGCTTTTATAGGTCTTTTAAGAATTGCAATTTTGTATATTTTTTCTAATAAATACTGTTATATTTTTCTAAATAAGTCTTATTGTGTGCCTAAAAAGTCCAAAGTCCCACAAATTTTCCTTCTTGTGGGCAAGTAAGGCTCAGTGAGCAGTACACAGAACCAGGAAAACATTGTAAAAACATGTATAAATAGACCTCCTAGTGTACATTGTTCCAGGCTTAGATTTAAGGTAATTCAGACAATTAGGATATTGACTACTATTTCAGTTTATATATTTTTTTTTTGCCCTAACACATTTAACACTTATCTGGTCCCTTACATTAGCCCTAAGCCCTCCCCAATGCCTAAAATGGAAGTTCATTCTAGAATGAATCTATAAACATTAAACTGCCATATAACACATACAGTATATCTTGATAAATGCATAGCACTATGTTTAACTTCTGTCCATGCTTCAGTTCTCCAGTAATCAACATTGAAAACTGTCGACCATTTATAAGCGGCACCATGCAACTCATGTTGTCACTCAGCCCACCTCATACTGTTTACGTCTTTGACAGCATTGGGGCACAGAGGAAGCAACTTCCAGTCAATATTTTTTATTTACCAGATGTAGACAGCATGCGGGAACTGAGCAAAACCATGAGTGGCATGGTGTCAATTGTAAATGGCCAGCGGTTTCCAATGTTGTTTGCTGGACTGGTCTTTCCTTCCTCCCAGACCAGGGGAACAAGGGCATGGGGAAGGTTATGTTACAACTTTGTGTGGCTGCCTGTCTTCTGGATCGTACAATGAGCTTCTCCATGCTGAGGATCATGTATATATTCAGCCCATCCGCATACTGCACAGCTATCCAGGGAGAGGAGGTGAGTGCTGCGGGAGGGGACCAGAGAAGGGGGGGATGGACCAGAGATGCACGGGGGGGGTTAGAGGTGCATGGATCACTGGAGGGGAAACCAGAGAAGCATTTGGGCAACCAGAGAAGCATGTGGGCAACCAGAGGAGCATGTAGGGGACCAGAGGAGCATATGGGGAACAGAGGAGCACATGGGGGATCAGAGGAGCATGTGGGGGATCAGAGGAGCATGTGGGGGACCAGAGGAGCATGTGGGGGACCAGATGAGCATGAGGGGGCTCAGAGTAGCATGTGGGGGACCAGAGGAGCATGTGGGGGACCAGAGGAGCATGGGGGGACCAGAGGAGCATGGGGGGACCAGAGAAGCATTTGGATGATCAGTGGAGCATGTGCAGGATTAGGGGAGCATGTGAGGGACCAAAGGAGCAAGGAGGAACCAGAGGCTCATGGGGGGATCAGAGGAGCACAGGGGCCAGAGGAGCATGTGGGCGACCAGAGGAGCATGTGGGGGATCAGAGGAGCATGGGGGAAACCAGAGGAACATGTGGGAGACCAGAGGAGCATGAGGGGGACCAGAGGAGCACGTGGGGGGACCAGAGGAGCATGAGGGGGACCAGAGGAAAACGTGGGGGACCAGAAGAGCATGGGAAGAATAGAGGGGGACCAAATGCACATAAGGGGGACCAGAAGAGCATGTGGGGGACCAGAGGAGCATATCCGGGACCAGAGGAGCATGTGGGGGACCAGAGGAGTGTGGGGGGATCAGAGGAGCATGGGGGAACCAGAGGAGCATGTGGGGGAACCAGAGGAGCATGTGTGCGACAAAAGGAGCACGGGGAAGGAATATAGGAGCATGTGGGGGACCAGAGGAGCATGGGGGGAATAGAGGAGCACGGGGGACCAAAGGAGCATGTGGGGGATTAGAGGAGCAGGGGGGACCAGAGGAGCATGGGGCGAACAGAGGAGCATGTGGGTGATCAGAGGAGCATGTTGGGGACCAGAGAAGCATGTAGGGGACCAGAGGAGCTTGTGGGGGACCAGAGGAGCAGGGGGAGAATGGGGGGACCAGTAGAGCACGGGGGGAGGGGACAGACAACTGACTCAGCAGCTATGGCCTGGGAGTTTCTCACTTTCCTGCCTAATCTTGTCTCGTTACGAGGGGTAACTGATTCTTTGCCCCAGGTGAAAGAATATCTAGCTTCGCCACTGCATACATGCACATACTAGTGTCGACTTAGACATGAGCCAATTAGCCTATCTGCATGTCTTGTGTGGGAGGAAACTGGAGTACCCGTAGGAAACCCATGCAGGCAAAGGGAGAACATAGAAATTCTGTGCAATTAGCGCGGTGGTTGGTATATATGGGAGCTGTTTACCAACAATAGACAGTTTTGAGATATATAAAGCCTTGCAAATCTAGTGGCCTGAAATTTTATTTTTTTACTGCAAGTTAGTAATGCAACTAGGTCACCTCTTCAACCTATAAAGGGACAGTGAAAGAGCAAAAGCAGCAGCATAGTGGTGAGTCATCCCTCTGCTCACTCTGCCCTCTTCCTTTCAGAATGTTCTTTGACAGCTTGCGTGCACTGTTGGATACCTTATTGTTCCTAAGTACAGCCACTTTTTAAAAATATATTTCTTAACTTAATGAATACACAACTGCCACAATTATTTTACACTATATCTGTATAGAATTTTCCTTTAAAATCGTATCTACTTGTGTCAACAGCTACATTTATTATATTACAGCATTTTTTAAATAAAAAATTTCTTCATTAGGTCAAATTATCATATTTCATTATTAAAAGATATTACCACCTCAAAATAAGCATTCAGCTTTGTAAATATATACCCTATGTTTGCACCTTGTTGCAATCATGTGGATGCTATTCAAAGAAGCTTACCCTTCTCCCATTATTTGTGTTTTTATACTTCTGCAGAAAGCAGACTTTAACATAGTAAATTTCCTATTTATTCCAAAAAATAAATCAGAGTCTACTTCTTGAAAACTTAAATTGTTACTAAACCCAGGACCCTGCATTGGTTAAATCTGGTCTCCCACAGTACACAGAATATGGAAAAGCAATTATTTTAGTAATATACCGTATATACTCGAGTATAAGCCGACCCGAATATAAGCAGAGGCACCTGATTTTACCACAAAAAACTGGGAAAACGTATTGACTCGAGTATAAGCCTAGGGTTTCCATCTGCATGCCTCACTGTGCCTCACTTTGCCTCCCTGTGTCCATGTGCATGCTTCACTGTGTCCATGCCTCACTGTGCCTTACTGTGTCCATGCCTCACTGTGTCCATGCCTCACTGGGCCCATGCCTCACTGTGCCCATGCCTCACTGTGCTCATGCCTCACTGTCACTGTGCCCATGCCTCACTGTGCCCAATTTCTCTACCTGATCTCCGGCACTGTGTGACTAGACTGACGTTTAACATGGCAGTCTATGGAAGGGGTGTCCGGCTTTAATAAATCGGTGCTCCCTGGCCAACAAACTTTGCACACTTGTAGATAAAGAGTGGGGCTACATGTGTGCCAAGTTTGGGGTCCAGGGGACCTACGGCTGGCGGGGATCAGGCGCACAAATTTGAAGATGGACACAGACTCGAGTATAAGCCGAGGGGGGCATTTTCAGCACAAAAAAAGTGCTGAAAACTCGGCTTATACTCGAGTATATATGTAAACTGCTAAATACCTTTTCTCATCAGCAGTTAGAGCAGTCTTGTGACTTCTATCAGTGTCTGGCCTATTTTGCAGAGTATTGATATAATCATGCGCTGGAAGCTTCTTGGATACAGAGAATACTTTACTCTAAATCAGTGGTTCTCAACTCCTGTCCTCAGGACCCACTAACAGTCCAGATTTGAAGTACTACCTTGGGGAGATGCAAACTAGAATACTGCAATCACTGAGCAGCAAATTATATCACCTGTATTGTATTTCAGTTATCTTGCAAACCTGGCCTGTTAGTGGGTCCTGAGGACATGAGTTAAGAACCACTGCTCTAAATGCATTACTATATGTAGCACTACCCCCTGTTAAGAGAGCTGCTCGTTTGTTTTGGGTCTGTACCCTAGCTATCAACCCCAAGAATCTGTCTCGAACCCTCCCTTGGCACAACTGGTCTACAATTAAATTGTGGAACCCAATGGCAATGGGATACACAATAATACTACACAACAATAAAATGGTACATAAAATTGTTACCTTGTATAGCCACTGGTCCGGCAGGATAATATAGAGAACTCCACACAGTATTCTGCTTAACCAAAAATCACATTTACTTAGTGATAAAATAGCAGGGTTAAACAACTGTACAGTAGACTTGTGCAGGGCCCTGCAGAGTCAATGATATATGGCAATATTATAACACAATCTAAATGCGCACTTTCTAAATAAGTAACCGGCCTATGCTCGCGAGCTTCCCCTAATAGACAATACTGTGCCCGTGTCCCGTCACTATCAATCCTAGTCAGGCCTGACTAAGTTCAATGTCCAGTTTCTTCAGTGGTAGGAGTCTTCGCTGGCAAACGTTGGTGCACATAACATTTGTAATCCAAATGGGTATTAAAGGAAAGCAAACTAAACTTCCACAATGTTTGTGAAATAAAACTCTATAGCGGTGCAAACGCCAACCTTAAGCCATGCGGCCTCCGTGAGATGCGCTATGTCCTGGCGTGTGACGCACTTCTAATAATGGTGGGCCTTACAAAGTCACAGGCCTATATAAACAGTTAATGAAATCCGGGCAGGTGCCCTCTCACCAAAGTAAGCCTCATCCCTCCGGTACGTCCCGCTGTCGGTACCTTGATCCGCGACCTCTCCGCAACTTGCAGTCTCCGGTTCCTCTCACAGCCGCAGCTGATGTCGGTTGAAAGATGACTCCGGTCTCTGAGAAGCGCGAGCTGGTCACACGAGAGAGGATCCCTCTTTTAGCTGAGTGATCCTCTGCCAAAGCTGTAGGCCCAGGCTTTAGGCCTAGTCGCTCTGGCAGCAGGCCTCACACAGTCTTCCTGCTTGATTGAGGGCGAAGTCCAGAGAGAGCTAGCGTAGCCACTCCCTTCCTTTAAGTAACCTCCCCCAGAAAGCTGTGCGAGAATGCAATGCACTTTGGGAGTACAGCTGCACTGTGGGTACCATAGTCTATTAGATACCTAAGGCAATGGAGTCCCTTTCTCCCTGTACCATAAGTTCCACAATGCATTGTTCAATAAGGTAAACAACAGTTGCTGCAATATCTTAAATAGACTCCAGAGGGAGCTGAGGATATTCTCAATATAACCATAATCCTTTATAACACACCACAGATAGGCACAATAAAGAACACTACTTGCTGTTGCTTCTTCCAACAGCCCTTCTCAACAGCATGTGCTTTGTCAAATTATATTCAGCTTCTTCTGAGGTCTTCCTTAATGTCTCCATATTGGAAAGCAGTTTTAACGTCTAGGTGTTTGACTTTCATGCCCTTCCCGGCTGCAACACTAAGAAGCAATCTGATGGTGGAGTGTACGATGGGAGCAAATGTTTCATCATAATCTTCACTGAATTTCTGTGAGTAACCCTTGGCAACTAGTCTGGCTTTGTATTTGAGGATATTCCCTTTCTGTGTCTGACTTTACTTTGAAAGTCCACTTATTTCCTAGTTTTGCGGTTAGGAGGGAGCTCTGTAAGTATCCAGGTTTTATTTTCTTGAAGAGACTTTAATTCTTCTTCTGCTGTTTTTCTCCATTTATTGGCTTCACGTTTTGGCAGTTTTTCTATGTCTTCCCAGGATATTGTTTCAAGTACGCTGTCTGTTTTGACAGTGTATGACAGCTTGCGGGATGGTATCCCCTTTTGTAGTTTGAGTGGATCTTCTGACTTCAGGCAATTCAGCAGGATCTGGTGGGGAACTTGATTTAGGCAGGGTGAGTTCCACCTCTTGTTCTGACTCCTGCACAGGATCACTTTGGTTGACCTTTTCTACTGATCTGCTTGGTATATTCACTTCACAGCTTTCAGGGATTGGTGTTTCTGGTGATGGGCTCTCATCAAAATAAACATTATGACTTATTGTCACTTTGTCAGTCATTGGGTGTAGGATTCTGTAACCCTTAGTTTGCTCACTGTAGCCTACTAGAATGCCCTCTATGGCTCTGTTCTCCAGCTTGGATCGCTTTTCATTTGGAATATAGGCATATGCTTTTACAAACACACGGATGTGCCCTATGCTAGGCTTGGATCCAAGCCACACTTCGAATGGAGTACTTTTAATGGCTCTTGAGGGTAGTCTGTTCTGTAGGTAGGTCGCAGTCATGCAAAGCTGCTCGGCTTTCCAGATAGAACAGTCCTTTTTTAAGTGACCAGTCCTTTTACAGCGAAAAAAGGCTCTGCTTTCTTTGTTTTGCTTTGTGCCTTTGTATATCTTAAGAGCTTTGTCATCATGGTACGTATTTTCTTTCTTTCTGTCATATTCATCAATTAATTTGCCTTTGACATATTCCAGTGTCAGCCCTTGCTCGGGTCTGGTTTCTAAAGTGTTAATAAGAGCCGTATATGTCTCTGGAAGGCTGCAGAGGAGCAGGGCAACAATATGGTTATCTTTGATGTCCTCTCCTATAGCAGGCAGCTGCTCTATGATCTCTAGCATAGCTTTCACATGGTCACACATTTGCTGGCATTCTTCTAGTCTTATCTTATACAGCTTCCGTAGCAAAAAAAAGCTTACTGTTGAGGTCTGAAAGCTCATGCAGTTTCTGTAATGAAGTCCACATACCTTTGGCCGTTTTCTCTGTTCTTATGTGGATAAGCTGGTCATCTTCCACTAGTAAGCTTATAATTGCATTTGCCTGCCTATCCTTCCTATCCCTGCCCTTCGTCTCTCTGTTTGTGGGTCTGTCTGTATTCAGCACTTGCTACAAGTCATCCTTGTTTAGAAACATTTCTAGTTTAAACTTCCACAGCTGGAATATGGCATTGTTCAGCTTTGCAATTGCAAACTTCACATCTGAACCACTTGCCATCTTTCAGTAGTTTGTACACAGTAATCACAGACTCACTGTAGAATTATTTCCAGTCCTGGGCTTGTAGTATCCTCTCCAATGCCTCTGGGTGCTGCTGGGTGCCTGGGATCCATAACCTATAGTGCAGAGTATGGATACGCTTGAAGCTTCTTGGATACAGAGACTACTTTACTGTCATGGAGAAATATCAGAATATGTCTTTATCATCATGGAGACAGAAACAGGAACAAGGAGCATACAACTACATACACTTAGAGAGATACCACTTCCTCTAAATACATTACCATAGATACACATATTAGATGATATTAAGGATCTACAGATAAAATAGGCTAGAAAGAACTATTCATTGATGGAGGGAATTAGACAACTTGAAATAAATAAAAATATTGTTATTCGCCCCGCGGATAAAGGGGGAGGAGTGGTGGTACTTTCCAAACAGAAGTATCATGCTGAAATTGATCGTCTATTGGAAGACCATAGTACCTACAAACCACTCCCAGGTGACCCAATGAGAAAGCTTAAGGAAGACTTATCATTTTGGGTCACTGAAGGAGCGGATAGAAAGATATTGAACACCAAGGAAGCTCAACACCTTATACCCCGAGTGCCGTGTACTCCAGTATTATACATATTAGATCCACAAGAATAAAGATAATCCCCCCCGGCCGACCCATTATAAGTGGGATTGGCTCACTTTATTCGAGGGTGGGAGAGTATTTGGATATATACTTACAACCCTTGGTCATACAAGGGAAATCCTACCTTAAAGACAGTAGAGAACTTATTAAATCACTGTCTTCCATAGAAGTCACGCAAGAGACTTTGATGGTTACCATAGATGTAGAGTCTCTGTATACCAATATCAAGCAGGGAGATGCCTCTGTGGCGGTTGAACAGGCTCTCATAGAGCACTCGCATCTATCTATGGAACAAATTCAATTCCTAGTTGACGGATTGAAACAGGCTATGGGTAATAACTATTTTTGGGCACAGGGAAAATTCTACAATCAGATCAAAGGTGTGGCGATGGGGGCTCGTTATGCCCCCAGCGTAGCTAATTTGGTCCTTAACAAATGAGAAAATGAGTCGATATTTTATGACATTTCCAGGTGTTTGATCTATTACAAAAGGTACATTGACGATATTATCCTGCTGTGGGAGGGGTCTTTATCCCTATTTGAAACTTTCTTACAGGACATGAATGTTAATCATTATGGCCTTAAGTTCACAGCAGAAAGCAGTTTAACCTCCATCAATTATTTGGATTTAACTTTATTTAAAAATGAGGGCCGGGTAGGTACTAAGACATACTTTAAGGTCACCGATAGGAATGGATTTGTACCTACCTCGAGCTGTCAACACCCCCAATGGTTGGGGGCGGTCCCTAAGGGGCAATATATGCGCATTAGGCGTAACTGTGATAAAATTACAGATTTTGAATCTTAGACTGCCACTCTCACTGAGAGATTTATGGAAAAAGGGTACCCTCAACACACACTTGTTAAGACAAAAAACAAAGTTCTGATGATGGATAGGGAATCCCTCCTGGTTTCCAAGAAAAAGCCTTCATTCTCAGGCGAACTAGCCTTCCTTTCAGGATTTCACAGACAGTATAAAGATGTGGAAAAAACATTTACTCAATTTTGGCCTATACTTCTTAAAGATGCCGATTTGGCCAAAATTTTACCTCCCAAACTGAAGTTTATTTACAGAAGGGCGCCTGTGTTGGGAAACATTATTGCACCCAATATACCTGACCCCCCCAAGAAACCACCCACCTTCTTGGATGGTTCGGGTTTCTATTACTGTACCCGTTGCAAATCCTGCCGGAGAACTACAAGACACAAGAAAAATCAGTAAATTGAAGTCTAATGTAACACAGCAGGAATTTTCAAATAAACCTCTCATAACTTGTGACTCCAGACATGTGACATATGTCCTGGAGTGTCCATGCTCCCTTCAGTATGTGGGTAGAACCACAAGAGAACTGAAGGTTAGGATTAATGAGCATGTGACAAATATCCTTAAAGGATTTCCTAATCACAGTGTCTCACGTCACTTTGCTCAATATCATGATCAGGATCCTTGGAAACTGACTTTTTATGGTATTGATAGGGCTGTTGGCCATTGGAGAGGAACCGATTAAAAAAAAAGCCATTTCCCAGAATGAGACTCAATGGCTGTATCGTCTCAGGTCTATGCAGCCATTGGGCTTAAACATTGATTTAGACTTGAATTGTTTCCTCACTAACGAATAATACAATAACATTAGTTATTTGACTTGTAATAATAAACTTGGGCTATGTAATAAATTTTAATATATTTTAAACATATTGTTTTAATAATGATTAGTGTTGAGCGAACCCAAACTGTAAAGTTCGGGTCCGTACCGAACTTTAGCTTTTTCCCGAACCCGAACCCGAACCCGGACTTTGCGCAAAAGTCCGGGTTCGGGTTCGGCAATCTAATTACGCAGTTAGAAATGCTTCAGGGGCCAGCCAATCACCTTTTGATTAGCTGGTGTGCCCTTAGAAGCCATCATAGCCATGCCTACTAATGGCATGGCTGTGATTGGTCAGTGCAACATGTGACCCAGCTTCTATATAAGCTAGAGGCACACAGCACACATGTCACTCTGCTTCAGAATAGATAGGGAGAGGATCTTGGCTGCTGCTGTTGCTAATAGGGAGAGATTGTAAAATACATGAGGTAGTCCTGATTCTGGAATCTGAGGGAAAAGATAGAGAGATAGTGTAGTGTAGGGCCAGGTTCCTGTTGGTGCTTTCAGGGAGAGAGATATATTATATAGGAGTCCAGATTCAGAGATTAAAATCAGCGATCTGCATAGGTTTACCTGTTTGTGTTGCAGTGCACAGTCTTTTTACACTGCCATGAGCCCAGTGTCAGAGAAAATCAAACTTTTATCTGCAAGCTCAGTGCACCAGCACTGCATATATTACGTTGAGAGATACACCGTTTCCATACTGTGGGTGTATTCTGCTCTTTGAAAAAGATCCATTTAGGGGGAAAAAAAAAGGCACTTTATTGTGCTCTTTTCCAAAAGACCCATAGGGCAAAAAAAAAAAAAAAATTGCATTTTATTTTGCTCGTGCAAAAAAAGACCCGTTTAGGGCAAAAAAAATAAAATAAATAAATTTGCACTTTAATGTACGCTTGCAAAAAGAGCCATTCAGAGCCACAAAAAATAGTTTGCAGTGTGGTATACATATGTGGAGGTGTGTGAAATAAACAATTTCTATATAGTTTTCTCCTACTGTGCTATACTAAAAAAAAAACATTTCTTTTGAATAGCATTTTCTGCAGTTCTGTAGCTGTGCGATTCAGCGGTTACGTACTGTGGGTGTGTTCTGCTCTTCCAAAAAACACAGTTTAGGGGCACAAAAAATAGTTTGCAGTGTGTTATACATATTTGAAGGTGTGTGAAATAAACAATTTCTATATAGTTTTCTCCTACTGTGCTATACTAAAAAAAAAACATTTTTTTTGAATAGCATTTTCTGCAGTTCTGTAGCTGTGCGATTCAGCGGTTACGTACTGTGGGTGTGTTCTGCTCTTCCAAAAACACCCATTTAGGGCAACATCCTAAATTTGGAAAATATGAGGAGAAGGTCAAAGGGACGTGGTGGCCCCGGTCATGGTGCTGCTGGTGGAGCTCCTGTTGCAAGGAGAGGACGTGGTGGATCTGTGCCAGATACACGCACAAGTGAAACACCTTCCTCAGGTGCGAGTAGGCGACCGAGCCTGCGGCGGTATTTTGTCGCGCCTAATGAGGCTGTACGAATGTTTAGGCCAGGACAAGTACAGGCGATAGTAGATTGGGTTGCTGACAGTGCCTCGGGTTCCTTCACATTGTCTCCCACCCACTCTTCTGATGAAAGATCAGAGTTGGCACCTGAAACCCATGTCCATCAGTCTTTCACCTCACCCCCTTGCAAATCAGCCAAGCAGTCTGAGCCCCAAATCATGCAGCAGTCTCTTCTGCTTTTCGATGACTCTTTTAGCAGGGTTTCCCAGGGCCATCCACCTAGCCCTGCCCCAGAAGTGGAAGAGATTGAGTGCACCGATGCCCAACCACTTATGTTTCATGATGAGTACATGGGAGGACCATCGCAGTACGTCTCGGATGATGACGAAACACAGGTGCCAACTGCTGCTGCTTTCGCAATTGTGCAGACAGACAAGGAGGGCAGGGGTGAAGACTGGGTGGAAGATGATGTGGAGGACGATGAGGTCCTCAACCCCACATGGAATGAACGTTATGCAGGTGACCAGTGTAGTTTGGAGGAAGAGGCGGTGGTCGCACAGAGCCACCAGCACAGCAGAAGAGGGAGCAGGGTGCAAAAGCGGAGCGTCCGTCCCCTAGACAGTATGTCTGCTACTGCCCAACGCAGCAAGGGACCGAGCACACCAAAGCCAGGTCCAAGGAGTTCGCTAGCGTGGCAGTTCTTCACACAATGTGCTGATGACAAGACACGAGTGGTTTGCAGGCTGTGCAATCAGAGGCTGAAGCGAGGCATAAACGTTCTCAACCTGAGCACAACCTGCATGACCAGGCATCTAAGTGCAAAGCACGAGCTGCAGTGGAGTAGACACCTCAAAAACCAAGAAAGGTCTCTGGCTCCTCCTGCTTCCTCTTCTGCTGCAGTCTCGGCCTCTTCATCCACCTCTGTAGTGACAGTGGCACCTGCCACCCCGCAAACAGAGGATCTGCCAGCAACACTACCACCTGGGTCACCAACCATCTCCACAATGTCCCATGGAAGCGTTCAGCTCTCTATCTCCCAAACATTGGAGCGGAAGAGGAAGTACCCCCCTAGCCACCCGCGATCCCTGGCCCTGAATGCCAGCATTTCAAAACTCCTGGCCTTTGAAATGCTGTCATTCCGTCTGGTGGAGATGCAGAGTTTTAAAAGCCTGATGGCATTGGCTGTCCCACAGTACGTCGTGCCCAGCCGCCACTATTTTTCCAGGCGAGCCATCCCTTCCCTGCACAACCAAGTGGGGGACAAAATCAGGTGTGCACTGCGCAACGCCATCTGTGGCAAGGTCCACCTAACTACGGATGCGTGGACCAGTAAGCACGGTCAGGGACGTTATATCTCCCTAACAGCACACTGGGTAAATGCAGTGGCAGCTGGGCCTGAGGCAGATAGCAGTTTGGCGCATGTCCTTCCACCACCGAGGATTGCAGGGCGCTTCAGTTTGCCTCCTGTTGCTAACTCCTCCTACTCCACTTCCTCATCCTCTACCGCCTCCTCATCCGGTCAGCATAACACCTTCACCACCAACTTCAGCACAGCCAGGGTAAACGACAGCAGGCAGTTTTAAAACTTTCCTGTTTGGGGGAAAAAACCCACACTGCGCAGGAGTTGTGGAGGGACATGGAACAACAGACCAATGAGTGGTTGCTGTCAGTGAGCCTCAAGCCCAGCCTGGTGGTGTGCGATAATGGGCGAAATCTCGTAGCAGCTCTGGGCCTAGCCGGTTTGACGCACATCCCTTGCCTGGCGCATGTGCTGAACTTGGTGGTCCAGAGGTTCCTTAAAAATTACCCCAATATGCCAGAGCTGCTGCAGAAAGTGCGGGCTGTGTGTGCGCACTTTCGGCGTTCTCACCCTGCTGCTGCTCGCCTGTCAGCGCTGCAGCGTAACTTCGGCCTTCCCGCTCACCGCCTCATATGTGACGTGCCCACAAGGTGGAACTCCACCTTGCACATGCTGGCCAGACTGTGCGAGCAGCAGCAGGCGATAGTGGAGTTTCAGCTGCAGCAATCACGCGCGAGTCGCTCTGCGGAACAGCACCACTTCACCACCAATAACTGGGCCTCCATGCGAGACCTGTGTGCCTTGTTGCGCTGTTTCGAGTACTCCACCAACATGTCCAGTGCCAATGACGCCGTTCTTAGCGTTACTATCCCAGTTCTATGCCTCCTTGAAAAAACGCTTCGGGCGATGATGGAAGAGGATGTGGCACAGGAGGATGAGGAGGAGGAGGAGGAGGAAGCGGGATCATTTCAAAGGCTTTCAGGGCAGTCTTTCACAAGTGGCTACGAGGGTGGGTTCCTGCACCAACAAACGCCAGGTACACAATTGTCCGGCAGAAAGGGCACAGTTCTGGAGGATGACGAGGAGGAGGAGGAGATGGAGGAGGAGGAGGAGGAGCCATTTTCACAGCAGGGTGGCACCCAGACCAGCTCGTGGCCATCACTGGTGCGTGGCTGGGGGGATACAGAGGACACAGAGGACAGCTTTTCTTTGCCTCTGGGCAGCCTGGCACACATGAGCGATTACATGCTGCAGTGTTTTCGCAATGACCGCCGAGTTGCCCACATTTTAACTGGTGCTGATTACTGGGTGGCCACCCTGCTCTATCCCCGTTACAAGGACAACGTACCGTCCTTAATTCCCTCACTGGAGCGGGATCGTAAGATGCGCGAGTACAAGCGCACGCTGGTAGACGCGCTGCTGGTGGCATTCCCACCTGACAGCGGGCGTACGGTGGAAGCACAAGGCGAAGGCAGAGGAGGAGGAAGAGGTCGCCAACGCAGCCGGGGCACCGGCAGCACCTCAGAAGGCAGGGTTAGCATGGCTGAAATGTGGAAAAGCTTTGTCAGCACGCCACAACAACCAGCACCACCAGCTGAGATGGAACGTCTTAGCAGGAGGCAGCATTTCACCAACATGGTTGAGCAGTATGTGTCCACAGGCCTACACGTACTGGATGACGGGTCTGCCCCCTTTAACTTCTGGGTCTCCAAATTGGGCACATGGCCTGAGCTTGCCCTTTATGCCTTGGAGGTGCTGGCCTGCCCTGCAGCCAGTGTATTATCTGAACGTGTATTTAGCACGGCAGGGGGCGTTATCACAGACAAGCGCAGCCGCCTGTCCAGAGCCAATGTGGACAAGCTCACGTTCATTAAAATGAACCAGGCATGGATCCCACAGGACTTGTCCGTACCTTGTGCAGAATAGACATGTATACCGGTGTTGTGCCAAAAACTGTCCGGCCATCGGATTGTGTCCGGCCCATACTGCGAAGGCGCAGCGCTTGCGCAGTACAGAGGACAAGGAGATTCACAAAATCTCCGAAGATGAACGGCGCCTGCGCTGTGAGTGCAGGTTCAAGCCCCACCATTCAAGTGGACATACGGTAGCACATAGTAACAGGGCCCCTCACGGGCTCGGTTCGATCGCCACGCTTCGGGCACGGCCTCACTTGGCTCGGCTTGAACCACGGATGGTGTGGCCTTCACCTGAACTCACCACGCAGGCGCCGTTCGTCTTGGGAGATTTTCGAAATCCCCTTGTCCTACATACTGAGCAAGCGCAGTACAGGGTGGACACTATTTGACGGGGGACAGAATTCGACACATCACCGGCCTTACCCAGCCATTGTTGTATTTTTGAACCAGTGTTGGCTACCTCGTCCTCCTCCACCGCCGCTTCCACCTACACAGCCACATCCACCGCCACCTCAACCTCCTACTCCATATGGACCTCGTCCTCCTAGGTCAAGATTATAATTTTTATTTTTATTTTTTGTAGCGCACAGATCCTTTCCCCCTTACCTGCCTTTATGTTGTTGGCTCCTCGCAGGAGGGAGAAAGGCACACCGCACTACCAGCCCGTACCCTCCTATATAAAGAGGTTGAGCGGTGTACTTGACGGGCCGTGTCCACAGCCGGAGTCAAAACTCCTCCAGAGGATGATTCTCACCTCTACTGTAGGTAGAGGCAAGTCCTTTAATTCCCAGTAAAGTCAATGTCCACACCAGCTGAAATTACAACTCTTATTCTCTCATGGCAAAATAAACTCTACTCGGATAGAAAAGGTTAGAGCAAAGAAACAGGACAGCTTAAGGTGTGGAGGAGGTCCAGGCACAAACGTAGCACATTCACTTCACTGCTTAGGTTTCTCAAACAGTTTTAGGTGCACGGTCTCTGCCACAGACCTTGAGGTTGGTCTCTGCCACAGACCGGGTGTACAAGGCCCCTGCCATGGACCTGGAGAACTTTGGTCTCTGCCACAGACCAGTGTGTATAAGGCCCCTGCCACGGGCCGGGTGAATAAGGCCTCTGATACAGTCAAGATGACCTTGAGCTTCTCCTTCTACGAACCTAGCCCATATCAAGGGGAAGACATCTCTCCAGGGAGTCAACAGACCCTTCCTTCACCGTGACTCCCGCATCGGTCCATCAGAATGATCCTCCCTTCCCTGGAACATGGTCCCCTACACGAGGCGGCACCCTAAGACTCCTCGACCCTTAGCGGACTCCAGACGAAGGCTCTGGACTCCAGGCTTTACTCCCGCACCTAGGCCTCCATACCCAGGGCAGCAGGAACTCCAGGATAGTACCTCACCCCTGGCTAAAGGTACCCGAGATGGAACAGGAACACATGCACCCAGGCCGAAGGCACCTGGGCGTGGACCCCACTGGACATCAGCCGCCAGGCCAAAGGTCTGCCCCTTTTATATGCTCTCCCGGCATGCACAGCAGGTTCCCCGCCCCGCTGTACTACTGCCAAGAGGGGACACAAAAGGCACAGCACTGTATCGGCGGTTCAACCCTAGCCTACCATTGCAGCGCCACCTGTAGGCCACAGGGAACTGCACACCAATACTGTCCCCCGAGGACAAAATGGTCCATGAATCCTACAGAATTAGGGTGTTTGAGCCTATTTACCACTCAAACACTTCCCTTAAATTTAGCACCCCGCTACATTTTTATTTCAAAGTATTTTATTTTCCCACTAGCTTATCCATTAAATTGAATAATTTATTCCAGAAAGGGCGTATTCTGGGGCATTCCCACCATATGTGTGGCATCGTGCCGTTGAGTTTCTGAGGTTCTTAATGACTTCCCGTTCCTCTTCTGCTGAAAAGGGGGCCTCCAGCATATTTTTTTATTTTTTTATTTTTTTTATGTTATTTTAAGTTATTTCCCTATCCACATTTGTTTGCAGAGCACTTGCCATGCTCTTAACAACATTTTGCTGCCATTTGCAGCCCTCTAGCCCTTTCCATTACTTTTTTAGAGCCTTTTTAGTCCTTAGAAGTCCGGGTCCCCATTGACTTCAATGGGGTTCGGGTTCGGGTCCGGGTTCGGGTTAAAATTCGATCCCGAACCCGAACTTTTTTCCGAAGTTCGGCCGAACCCATCGAACCCGAACATCCAGGTGTCCGCTCAACTCTAATAATGATCTTATGATATTTTATCATTTTTATTCAGTATTTAGTATTTTTTAAGGAATTCAAACATTTTATTATATTGTGATATTTTACATTGGTATTATTGTTTATTTACATGAATTGTTAATGCCGCCGTATTATGCTCTTGTAATACGATGTGCCGCTTTGCCGGGACAGAGGCTGTCTATCAATTCGTCCCCTCCCATATGTAAATTGAGTGACACATATATATTCTTTCTCTCGCGTGACCTGGTACGCTTCCTGATGACGGAATACGAAACGTACGTCGAGGCGCATTACAGGTCATGCGACTGACATCACTTCCTGTCCTGCTGGTTGTCTGTTCTTGGAGGTGGAACGCACGCCAGTTCCTATGTGTCTGGGACATCCATCTATTGATTCACGCTATTTCAGCCTCAGTGCCGGGTTCAGGGCACTTTTACAGTAAGCGAGTTTTTGGCTTTTTATATTGATTCATTTAATAAATAGGATTACACTATTTTTGGCTTCTCTCTTCCAATTTTGCATACTATACCACCGGAGTTATCCATATCTAAGAGTCCAGCATCGCTGTTCAGCCGACATCATCTCCTATACTACCTAGCAAGTTAAACTTGCAGAAAGCACATTTGACCTCTTTTTTAGTTAAAAGGGTAAATTTTTTGGGGTAAGCTGCCATCTTTATCCATAGCACTATCGGGTGATATCTAATACGGTGAAGGTGGATCTCATAATCACAAGATTTGATTTGATTTATCACATGACGAAATATCAAGCACTTGGAGGATTTTCAACACATGCAAAGTCTTTTTGAATAGACTATTCACCATTGCTGTGAGGATATTTGTGTTTACATTTGGACTGTTTGCACATCTCCTTTATTATATAATTTAATTTTATTGCATTGTTTTATAAGTCACGGACTTTGGTACCCTGAGTGTGGATATTAATTTGCACTTATTTGTTTGGTAGGATTGAGTTCTATTATCTCACACCTATTGGGATTTATATGGTCTGGTACACATTATATACATATATACTTTGTAGGCGGGTGTAATGTTTTTAGTGTATTTATTTAGGTGGTTAACATTTGTAGGGGTCTTCACATCACTTTTGGGACTCTTATTTGGCGCCCTCACTTGTTACATTGTCATTCTCCTCTGACTGTCCTATGAGGCTGCATGACCCCTGACTCTGTCTGGACAGTGCTGATTGGCTTTGTACTGATTACATGAACCCTCCTAAGGGAAAAAAACTCTCTAGCAATGCACCTTAGGCTATTTTCTATCAGCAGATGGATTGGGGACTGTAAGACAAGATCAAACAGCTGGCACACAGGTGAGTTTTGAGACAAATTACCCTTTTAGCTACAGTATATAGCATGAGTGTAACATTTGATTAAGGATCAGCATATGTGTAACTGATTGAACAATATAAATCAGTTGAAGACAAGAAGAGTAATTCACAAAAGGACTAGTGCTTATATTTCAGGCATTTGTGAATAGAATGTGTTTCTTTCTTGGTACAGAAAGATCTGAATATGTATAGAAAATAAGTGGTTTACCACTATCCTACTGTCCTAATATTTTGCATCATTTCAGCCTCAGATTTTTCAAACAAAATGCTGGAATATCTTTGGCAGCAAGTAGAGATAATGGCTGGTGATTTCCAAAGTACGGAGAGGTCAGGGGACAGCGATTATGGAGAAAAAGATTTATACTGCCTGGTATAACCTACATATTCATTTTGTGGTCACCTCCATTTGCTGAGTGCTCTCCCTTTTGTTTGGAAGCAGTGTTGGTGTATATTAGAAGTAGATTAATGCTCCAAAGATTGCAGGTGTGTGTAATAGAAACTGAGCATCTTAGGTTTATGATATATGTATACAGACTTTGGAATTGATTGCACTTTAGATGGCTTCCATATAGTGTTATACACTAATACATTTGCTTCTGTTTTGTCTAAGAATAGATTTACAATGGTGATGTTTTGAATGATTTAAAGGGTATGTTGTATATGTAGACAAGTGTGTCGAAACGACGTAGGGAGGAGTGGCGTGCTGACGTCATCACATTTCCAACGCAGAGTCCCGGAAGGACGGGCTGTGGAAGCCGGCCGGCTACACTATATACTTTTACACGCCTAATAATCTACACAACATTGTAAGTGCGATTCTTTTATTTTAATAAATTTGTTTTTACTGTATCACGCTATGGTGGATTTTTCTTTTTCTGCCATGACGCATATGATGAGCTGAGAGGGATTGGAGGTCCATCTACTACATTGGTGGAGGCAGCTGATCGCGCCACTTAGAGACCCTGGCAGGGGTAACAGCCGCAGGTTTAGACTGATCTCTCTCAGGGATCAGTGGCTCTGGTAAGCGGCAGTCTTATTGGAGGTGGTGGACTTTTTCTTGTAGTGGAATAAAGCACTTTTTCTCTGGTGTTTTATCGTTTATAGTCACAGATGCATGTTTAGAAGATATCTCTATCAACTGAATATCAATGCTAATTTTGCAGACTACTTATTTTTACATCAATTTAAATGTGAACTGATATATGGACTTTATATGCACTGATGCACTTTTTATGCGATTTGGTCGCATAGGAGGATACTTTTGGGTTTTATAGCCCATGCTAGTCAGTTGTACATGCAATCCTCTTCCTCGTGTGCAGCATAATATGCATCAGTGATTGGACTCACTGTTCTTATATTTATATAGATTTATTTCACGATTTTGCGCAGCTTGATTTTTTATTATCATTGTATATGTAGGTGGGATAGCCATCCAAGGAGCAATTAAAATAAAGCAAGCAGCAAATTCAAGAATTACTTACAACAACTGTGCATTTTTGGTGGGGTATTGTTTTTTTGGTTTTTTTTATACATAAAGTATCATGTAAGTAGTGTAACTTTGAATTGATTTAAATACATTTAACACAAAGGAAATATTAACATTTCTAAAAGGTAGATATTGCAAAGGTATTATGCAAATATTGCCTTCATGATTGGAATACTGTATATACTTGAGTATAAGCCGAGATTTTCAGCCCTTTTTTTTGGGCTGAAAGTGCCCCCTCGGCTTATACTCGAGTCAGTGTACCTGGAAATATTGAGAGGCTGCGGGCGTCCATCATTTAAAACTTGTGGTCTCCTCCTGTCTCTTCCGTGATAGGCAGAACTCTGTCTGCTGAGAATCGCATATCACGAACGTTCTCTCATCCTCACCCATCCCAGCAGACACTGTGTTCAGTGTTCCGCCAATCACGGATGCCTTTTCATCCTCGGACAAGAGGACGTCCGTGATTGGCAGAACACTGATCACACTGTCTGCTGGGAAAATGAGTCCGAGGTTACGAGAACGTCCGTGATAGGCTGAACTGTGTCAGCTGAGAAACGCCTATCACGGAAGGGACCAGGAGGAGACCGCTAGTTTTAAACAATGAATGGACACCCGCAGCCTCTCAATTTCAAGGTACAGTAACGATGGGCACATTAACAATGGGCACAGTGAGTATGGGCACAGTGAGTATGGGCACAGTGACGACGGGCACAGTGACGACGGGCACAGTTAGTATGGGCACAGTGAGGTTGAAAATGGGCATTGTTGACCCTCTGCATTCTCCCTCGGCTTATACTCGAGTCAATACGTTTTCCCAGTTTTGGGGTAAAATTAGGTCCTCGGCTTATACTCGGGTCGGCTTATACTCGAGTATATACAGTACTTATAATGACATCCACATTCAGAAAAATCTAATAAACAGATAAAAGAAACTAAAATGTATCATGTGCTATGGAAGTCATCTTTTGCAGATTTTCTAAAATTCTAGTTGATTGGCAGTCATCTTAATCTGTGAAAACACAATTCTCTGAATCTCTGACCTAAAACCAGTAAGCACCAAGTCAGACTGAAGGCAGAATTCCTGATAAGCCTAAAATGATCACCTTGTAAAACGACCCATTCAGTTTAAAATAAAAATGGAATGAAAAAATTTTTTGTATAGATATAAAAAAACATTATAAATATATTTTTTCCCCTTTTTTAAAAGTGATCACATCTTCTCTGTTCTCAGCTGCATAAGAGCTGGGAGGAGAAGGAGCAGCAGCACACTGAGCTTCCCAGTGAATGGCTGTGCGCCGGGGGCATGTCAGGAAAAGTCTGATCA
Source organism: Rana muscosa (assembly GCA_029206835.1). Lineage (NCBI taxonomy): Eukaryota > Metazoa > Chordata > Amphibia > Anura > Ranidae > Rana > Rana muscosa. The sequence continues at coordinate 728,809,595 of CM055118.1, forward strand.
TTGGAGGGGAGCATACTGAGTTCCAAGCATAGCTAGAGAACTGACCACAGTGTGCTCTCCTCCATAGTGTGGTCAGTTTTTAATAAAAAAGCATAGGGACTAGCAGGAACACCAGGGATTTCACACAAAGGAAGAAATACAAAGAGAACAGGAAACCTTCTCATACAAGTACATGGTACAGCAGGCACATATCAGGAATATGAAATGTTTGGGTAACAAATAGTGATGAGCCGAACACCCCCGGGTTCGGTTCGCACCAGAACCCGCGAACGGACCGAAAGTTCGAACGAACATTAGAACCCTATTAAATACAATGGATGCGAACGTTCGAATTCTAAAGTGCTAATTATAACAACTATTATGCATGTTATTGTCATAAATAGGGTTTGGGAACCCGGGTTCTGCACCAGGGGACATGTATCAATGCAAAAAGAAGTTTTAAAAACGGTCGTTTTTCGGGAGCAGTCATTTTAATGATGCATAAAGTGAAAAAAAAAAAGTCAAATATTCCTTTAAATATCGTACCTGGGGGGTGTCTAAAGTATGCCTGTGAAGTGCCACGTGTTTCCCGTGTTTAGAACTGTCCCTGCACAAAATGACACTTCTAAAGGAAAAAAAAGCCATTTAAAACTGCTTGCGGCTTTAATGTAATGTCTGGTCCCGGTAATATGGATGAAATTCTTTAAGAAAAATGGCATAGCTACCCCATGACCCCCCCCCCCTACCCCAGCCCATTACCAGCCCCTTTGGGTCTTGTATGGATATTAAGGGGAACCCCGCACATAAAATAAAAAAGGCCCTATATACTCTGAACAGCCGTATACAGGCGGTGCATACAAGACAGGGACTGTAGGTTTGTTCTTATGTAGAATCTGTTTGTAATTTTGAACAGGTACATTGTTGAAGTGTAGCTCCAGCCCAAAAATCTATTTTTAAACTTTTTGGGAAACATAGGTAAGGGTTATCACCCCTGTAACATTTGTTTTGCTGTCTGTGCCCCTGTTCAGAACATTTCACCTCACTTTCCGTCCCAATGACAACTGTTTTTGAAATGTGGTGTTTTTCTTGAAACAAGGATTGCTGATAAAGCATCAGTACAGATGAGACCCCTTTCTCCCATATTTATTCTTACAGGAGAGAATTTTCCTTTCTAGGGGTAGATTTCCTCTCACTTCCTGTTGTCTTCTTTCGTTTGCAAGTAGGAGTCGTTTGTAAGTTGGATGTTTGAAAGTAGGGACCTGCCGTATATACTCTGCAGAAATAGGCCCCTTAGTTGTTGGTGTTGGCACAACACTGTAAGCACTCAGTTACTCTTGGTTGGTGCTGGAACGCCCTGCTGTCAACTATTATATCAGGAATTTTAATTACATATAATTGTTGAACAGTGGTAGTAAAAATTGGGGCTTTGATGGTGGTGCTGGTGCCACAACACTGTAAGCCCTGACAGTTACTCTTGGTGGGTGCAGCAATGGGCCCTGCTGTGAATTATTAGATCAAGAATTGTAATTACATGCCCCTTTTGAACAGGGGCTGAAAAATTGGGCCTTTCGTGGTGGTGGTGGTGGTGGCGTTGCCACAAGACTGTAAGCCCTCAGAGTTACTCTTGGTGGGTGCAGCAATGGACCCTGCTGTGAATTATTAGATCAAGAATTGTAATTGCATGCCCCTGTTGAACAGGGGCTGAAAAATTGGGCCTTAGGCACTGGTGGCACAACACTACAACCCCTCACAGATACTGTACTTGGAGCACAGCAATGAGCCCTGTTGCAAAGTATTGCTTCAAAAATTGTAATGACAAGCCCCTGTTAAACAGGGGCTGAAAAATTGGGCCTTAGGCACTGGTGCCACAACACTCCAACCCCTCACAGATACTGTACTTGGAGCACAGCAATGAGCCCTATGGCAAATTATTGCTAAAAAAAATGTAATTACACGCCCCTGTAAAACAGGGGCTGAAAAATTGGGCCTTAGCCACTGGTGGCGGCACCCATAAACAAAAATGATCTTCCAAGCTATCATCATCAATCGTATCATTGAGGACTCGGAGGAGGAGGATAGCCAGTCAACATAACAGCACAGGCACTCAGCATCAGCATCAGTCTTGAAGGGATGTGACATGTTAAAATCAATTAGTCTGTTATATCAGCATCAGGTGTGTGGTAGCTGGTGGTGATCCAAGACTGGTTCATCTTGATGAAAGTCAGTCGATCAACCGAGTCGGTGGACAGGCGCACCCTGTGATCCGTGACAAATCCTCCAGCAGCACTGAATGTGCGTTCCGAAAGAACGCTGGATGCAGGACAGGCCAGTAGCTCAATTGCATACTGTGCAAGCTCTGGCCAGTGATCCATCCTCAAGACCCAGTAAGCCAGAGGATTTTCGGTGGGGAAGGTGTCCAAGTCTGACCTTGCCCCTAGATATTCCTGCACCATGTTTATCAGACGCTGGCGATGGTTGCTGGAACCGATCATACTTTGGGGCTGCGGACTAAAGAATTGTCTGAACGCATCGGTCAGACGGCCACCTTCCCCACCGCTCCTTCTTTGACTGGCCGAAGCCTCAGCAACTCGTTGTCCAGGACCAGGAGTTTGTAACCTCCCAGTCTCTGGGAACGCGTTGCACAGACCTTTCTGCAAGGCCTCCCGGAGTTGTCTCATCCTCTGCTCCCTCTGCGACGGTAACATAAGGTCCGCAACCTTACCCTTGTACCGTGGATCAAGGAGAGTGGCCAGCCAGTAATGGTCCCTCTCCTTGATCCGAAGAATACGAGGATCCTTCCGCAGACTTTGCAGGATCAGGGAGGCCATGCAGCGTAGGTTTGCTGAGGCATTCGCTCCGGAGTCCTCTGGGTCACTAAGGACGACATGATCCGCAGCCACCTCCTCCCAGCCACGTACAAGTCCACTGGTTTCTTGGGACTGTAAATCATCCCTAAAAGACTGCTGCTGATGATGCTGAGTGCCAGCCTCCACCTCCATGCTGACACAATCCTCCTCCTCCTCCTCCTCCTCCTCCTCCTCCTCCTCTTCCTGTGCGATGGGTGGGACAGAAGGAACACTGTCTGGGTAAAGGGGGCCTTGAGAGGCAAGGAAGTCCTCCTCTTCCTGCCTCTGTTCTGCCTCAAGTGCCCTGTCCATTATTCCACGCAGCGTGTGCTCCAACAGGTGGACAAGAGGTACAGTGTCACTGATGCATGCACTGTCACTGCTCACCATCCTCGTGGCCTCCTCAAATGGTGCCAGGACAGTGCATGCATCCCTGATCATGCCCCACTGGCGTGGAGAAAAAAAACCAAGCTCCCCTGACCCTGTCCTGGTGCCGTAGTCGCACAGGTACTCATTGATGGCCCTCTGCTGCGTGTGCAGCCGCTGCAGCATGGCCAACGTTGAGTTCCACCTGGTGGGCATGTCACATATAAGGCGGTTCTTGGGCAGGTTCAACTCCTTTTGCAGCTCAGCCAGGCGAGCACTGGCATTATAAGATCTGCGGAAATGCACACAGACTTTCCTGGCCTGCCTCAGGACATCCTGTAAGCCCGGGTACCTGCCCAAGAACCGCTGCACCACCAGGTTAAGGACGTGAGCCACACAGGGCACATGGGTCAGTTGTCCCTGTCGGAGGGCGGAGAGGAGGTTGGTGCCATTGTCGCAAACCACCATTCCTGGCTTAAGCTGGCGTGGCGTCAACCACCTCTCGGCCTGGCCCTGCAGAGCAGACAGGACCTCTGCCCCAGTGTGGCTTCTGTCCCCCAAACACACCAGCGCAAGCACGGCATGGCATCTTTTTGCCTGCGTACTTGCGTAGCCCCGTCAACGGCTACGGAGCACCGCTGGTTCATAGGACAAACCACAGGAAGAGGCCATGGAGGAAGAAGAAGAGGAGGGGGTGGAGGAGAGAGGTGTGTCACAACCAGTAGTAGCATTTTGGAGGCGTGGCGGTGGGACAACCTCCAACACTACTGCACCTTGTCCTGCATCCTTCCCAGCTGCCAAAAGAGTGACCCAATGGGCCGTGAAAGAAAGGTAACGTCCCTGTCCATGCCTGCTGGACCATGAGTCAGCGGTAATATGCACCTTACCGCTGACCGCCCTGTCCAGCGAGGCTAAGACATTGCCTTCCACATGCCGGTAGAGAGCCGGAATAGCCTTCCGTGAGAAAAAGTGGCGTTTGGGAACCTGCCACTGAGGAACCGCACATTGCACAAACTCACGGAAGGGGGCCGAGTCTACCAACTGAAAAGGCAGCAGTTGAAGCGCTAGCAATTTAGCCAAGCTAGCATTCAACCGCTGGGCATGTGGATGGCTGGGAGTGAACTTCTTTCGACGGTCCAGCAGCTGGGGCAGGGAAATTTGCCTGCTAGAATCGGACGTCGGTGTACTGCTAGCAGAGTGGCCGCAAGTACTTGGCTGTGACACACCTAATTCTACACCTTCATTCCTCTCAGTGCATGTTTCAGAGAGGACTGAAGTTATAGTGGGGTTGGAGATCCCAGCTGATGCGGTGCAAGGAGAGGTCCGCTTTGTTCTTTGGTGTGGGTCTTTGAGGTAGGCTTGCCAACGAGCTGCATGGCAGGTCAACATATGTCTGGTCAGGCATGTGGTACCCAAGCGGCTGATGTTTTGGCCACGCGATATACGCTTGAGACATATGTTGCAAACAGCAGCTGTGCGATCTGATGCACTAGCCTCAAAAAAGGCCCACACCAAAGAACTTTTTGAATGACGGGCAGAGGCAGCGCCCTGCACAGGCGGAGCTCTGCGGTGTGATTCCGTCGGTGTACTGCCCTTACGCTGGCCACCAAAGGGCATCCTGCCTCGTTGGAGATGTGCCTCCTCCTCATCCTCCTCCTCCTCCTCTCTCCTATTAGGCACCCACGTGGAGTCAGTGACCTCATCATCACCTCCCTCCTCATCACTGGAGCCAATCTGGCAGTATGCTGCAGCTGCTGGAACATGACTGCCAGATTGGTGTCCTTCTTGAGCATCCCCTCTGTCTGCTCTCACGCTACTGCCTTCCTCTAGCTGGGTTTCATCATCAGACCCTTCGAAACGCTGGGCATCCTCCTGGAGCATGTACCCAACACTGTGCTGAAACAGTTCGGGGGACTCCTCAGGAGGAGGACATGGTGGGTCTAGGGAAGGAGTGACTGATGATGAGTCTGACATTGATACCAGGGAAGAGGACGCTTTGGCAGCTGCTTTTCCAGTACCCTGAGCCTGGGTGAGAGAGGATGAGGAGGAGGAGGAGGGCTTGGTCATCCACTCTACCAAGTCTTCGGCATGATGTGGCTCAACATGTCCAGCTGCCGAAAAGAAGGACAAGCGTGTCCCATGGCCATGTGCTGATGACAATGCACCGCGTCCACGACCAGCACTGTTGCCCCCAGACACAGAGCCTGCTTGCCCTCTTTTATTGCCTCCTGACTGTCTGCCTCTCCTTGTTTGCCTTCCAGACATTCTAATAGATGGCCTGCAGGGAGATGGGAAAAAAGCAATAAGGGCTACCTTCAGGTGTCCTTCTCTGTCCCTGGAAACAAGGACTTTGACAGTGAAAGAAACTGACACACTCTCCCTACCTACAGTTTTCTGTCCCTAGAAAAAATGTTTTTTTTAAGCACAATTTAGCACAAGGAGAATTCACTCACTGTCCTTCCAGGTCCCTGGAAACAAGGACTTTGACAGTGAAAGAAACTGACACACTCTCCCTACCTACAGTTTTCTGTCCCTAGAATTTTTTTTTTTTTTAAGCACAATTTAGCACAAGGAGAATTCACTCACTGTCCTTCCAGGTCCCTGGAAACAAGGACTTTGACAGTGAAAGAAACTGACACACTCTCCCTACCTACAGTTTTCTGTCCCTAGAAAAAATGTTTTTTTTAAGCACAATTTAGCACAAGGAGAATTCACTCACTGTCCTTCCAGGTCCCTGGAAACAAGGACTTTGACAGTGAAAGAAACTGACACACTCTCCCTACCTACAGTTTTCTGTCCCTAGAAAAAATGTTTTTTTTAAGCACAATTTAGCACAAGGAGAATTCACTCACTGTCCTTCCAGGTCCCTGGAAACAAGGACTTTGACAGTGAAAGAAACTGACACACTCTCCCTACCTACAGTTTTCTGTCCCTAGAAAAAATGTTTTTTTTAAGCACAATTTAGCACAAGGAGAATTCACTCACTGTCCTTCCAGGTCCCTGGAAACAAGGACTTTGACAGTGAAAGAAACTGACACACTCTCCCTACCTACAGTTTTCTGTCCCTAGAAAAAATGTTTTTTTTAAGCACAATTTAGCACAAGGAGAATTCAATCACTGTCCTTCCAGGTCCCTGGAAACAAGGACTTTGACAGTGAAAGAAACTGACACACTCTCCCTACCTACAGTTTTCTGTCCCTAGAAAAAATGTTTTTTTTAAGCACAATTTAGCACAAGGAGAATTCAATCACTGTCCTTCCAGGTCCCTGGAAACAAGGACTTTGACAGTGAAAGAAACTGACACACTCTCCCTACCTACAGTTTTCTGTCCCTAGAAAAAATGTTTTTTTTAAGCACAATTTAGCACAAGGAGAATTCACTCACTGTCCTTCCAGGTCCCTGGAAACAAGGACTTTGACAGTGAAAGAAACTGACACACTCTCCCTACCTACAGTTTTCTGTCCCTAGAAAAAATGTTTTTTTTAAGCACAATTTAGCACAAGGAGAATTCACTCACTGTCCTTCCAGGTCCCTGGAAACAAGGACTTTGACAGTGAAAGAAACTGACACACTCTCCCTACCTACAGTTTTCTGTCCCTAGAAAAAATGTTTTTTTTAAGCACAATTTAGCACAAGGAGAATTCACTCACTGTCCTTCCAGGTCCCTGGAAACAAGGACTTTGACAGTGAAAGAAACTGACACACTCTCCCTACCTACAGTTTTCTGTCCCTAGAAAAAATGTTTTTTTTAAGCACAATTTAGCACAAGGAGAATTCACTCACTGTCCTTCCAGGTCCCTGGAAACAAGGACTTTGACAGTGAAAGAAACTGACACACTCTCCCTACCTACAGTTTTCTGTCCCTAGAAAAAATGTTTTTTTTAAGCACAATTTAGCACAAGGAGAATTCACTCACTGTCCTTCCAGGTCCCTGGAAACAAGGACTTTGACAGTGAAAGAAACTGACACACTCTCCCTACCTACAGTTTTCTGTCCCTAGAAAAAATGTTTTTTTTAAGCACAATTTAGCACAAGGAGAATTCACTCACTGTCCTTCCAGGTCCCTGGAAACAAGGACTTTGACAGTGAAAGAAACTGACACACTCTCCCTACCTACAGTTTTCTGTCCCTAGAAAAAATGTTTTTTTTAAGCACAATTTAGCACAAGGAGAATTCACTCACTGTCCTTCCAGGTCCCTGGAAACAAGGACTTTGACAGTGAAAGAAACTGACACACTCTCCCTACCTACAGTTTTCTGTCCCTAGAAAAAATGTTTTTTTTAAGCACAATTTAGCACAAGGAGAATTCACTCACTGTCCTTCCAGGTCCCTGGAAACAAGGACTTTGACAGTGAAAGAAACTGACACACTCTCCCTACCTACAGTTTTCTGTCCCTAGAAAAAATGTTTTTTTTAAGCACAATTTAGCACAAGGAGAATTCACTCACTGTCCTTCCAGGTCCCTGGAAACAAGGACTTTGACAGTGAAAGAAACTGACACACTCTCCCTACCTACAGTTTTCTGTCCCTAGAAAAAAATTTTTTTTAAGCACAATTTAGCACAAGGAGAATTCACTCACTGTCCTTCCAGGTCCCTGGAAACAAGGACTTTGACAGTGAAAGAAACTGACACACTCTCCCTACCTACAGTTTTCTGTCCCTAGAAAAAATGTTTTTTTTAAGCACAATTTAGCACAAGGAGAATTCACTCACTGTCCTTCCAGGTCCCTGGAAACAAGGACTTTGACAGTGAAAGAAACTGACACACTCTCCCTACCTACAGTTTTCTGTCCCTAGAAAAAATGTTTTTTTTAAGCACAATTTAGCACAAGGAGAATTCACTCACTGTCCTTCCAGGTCCCTGGAAACAAGGACTTTGACAGTGAAAGAAACTGACACACTCTCCCTACCTACAGTTTTCTGTCCCTAGAAAAAATGTTTTTTTTAAGCACAATTTAGCACAAGGAGAATTCACTCACTGTCCTTCCAGGTCCCTGGAAACAAGGACTTTGACAGTGAAAGAAACTGACACACTCTCCCTACCTACAGTTTTCTGTCCCTAGAAAAAATGTTTTTTTTAAGCACAATTTAGCACAAGGAGAATTCACTCACTGTCCTTCCAGGTCCCTGGAAACAAGGACTTTGACAGTGAAAGAAACTGACACACTCTCCCTACCTACAGTTTTCTGTCCCTAGAAAAAATGTTTTTTTTAAGCACAATTTAGCACAAGGAGAATTCACTCACTGTCCTTCCAGGTCCCTGGAAACAAGGACTTTGACAGTGAAAGAAACTGACACACTCTCCCTACCTACAGTTTTCTGTCCCTAGAAAAAATGTTTTTTTTAAGCACAATTTAGCACAAGGAGAATTCACTCACTGTCCTTCCAGGTCCCTGGAAACAAGGACTTTGACAGTGAAAGAAACTGACACACTCTCCCTACCTACAGTTTTCTGTCCCTAGAAAAAATGTTTTTTTTAAGCACAATATAGCACAAGCACAAAACACACTGACACTCTCCCTACCTATCCTTCTCTTTCCCTAAACTAAAGGAATCCAGGTTAAGCAAGAAAGAAATAAAAGTCACTGTCCCTGCCTATGCTGCTCTATCCCTGCTCCGGAACACACTACACTAGGCCGCCGTGCTGGCGGCCTTTTATAGTGTGGGGCGTGTACTAAACACCCTCAGCAATAATTGGCCACAGGCATCCTGCCTGTGGTAAATCATTGCTCTCCTCGCTGCCGGCGCTGTGATTGGCCAAGCATGCGGGGTCACAGTGCATGCTTGGCCAATCACAGCGCCTGGATGACACTGCGATGGCGTAGTGCATTGTGGGCCGTTCGCGTCACTCGAATTTGGCGCGAACGGCCCAAATCGTTCGATCTTCGTCGAACGATCGAACAGCCGATGTTCGAGTCGAACGTATGTTCGACTCGAACACGAAGCTCATCCCTAGTAACAAACACTTTAAGTGATTCAAGTCAATGAAGCCACGGGATCAATATATTAGCCAGGCCACTGGAATTTTCAAGAGGATTTTAACTTTCATATTTCTCTCAGAAGAGGTTTTTTGACACAAAGGGGGTTATTTACGAAAGGCAAATCCACTTTGCACTACAAGTGCAAATTACAAGTGCAAAGAGCACTTGAAATTTCACTGAAATAGCACTTGGAAGTGCAGTCCCTGTAAATCTGAGGGGTAGATCTGAAATGAGGGGAAGCTCTGCTGATTTTATCATCCAATCATGTGCAAGCTAAAATGCTGTTTTTTATTTTCCTTGCATGTCCCCCTCGGATCTACAGCGACTGCATTTCCAAGTGCACTTTCAGTGCAATTTCAAGTGCACTTTGCACTTGTAGTTTGCACATGTAGTGCAAAGTGGATTTGCCTTTAGGAAATAACCCCCAAAGTGTGAAAAAAATGAGAAAGAGAGAGTGAGAGAGAGAGCTTGGAAGGGAAAAAGTAAGAACACAGGGACATGACCTCAAACTAAAAGGAGAAAAGTTCAAAACTAATCTTAAGCTTCATGTATGCTTGGCCTTAATTTACCGTGGCCAAAAGAAAACGCAGAATTCTAAGATTTTGCCACTGTTGTGCCGCGTTTTGCTTTTTCCTGTGGCCAGTGGTCAAAATGTTCCTATCCTCAAAATGTCTCTTCTGTGTTCAGGAGAGGAAGGTTGAAGCCCACCTAACCGCAGCAGCTCCTAAACTCTGCTAAAAGTCTATGTGTACGTTGACACATAGGCTTTTATGGAATTGAGTTTAAGCTCAAGTTTTTTTGCTGCTTGTGTACATGAAGCCTTAGAAAGTATTATTTTATTTTTTTTACTGAAAGGGGAAGCTCTGCTTGTCTGCTTCCTCCCCCCTCCGCTGCCACATTTGGCACCTTTTTGGGGGAGGGGGAGGGGGGAGCTGGTACCTGGTTTTGACAGGTACCCGCTCCCTCTTCACGCTTAGTTCACTGTGGTGAACTTAGCCAGAAGTTCGGCTACCTCCTCCTTCCCCCGCAGCTGGCCCATTCACAAAATGCAGCGCGCATGTGCAGTGGGGAACTAGCTGTGAAGCTCGGGTGAGGACACCTCTGGATTCCTGCACAGGTAAGTGTCCTAGTATTTAAAGTCAGCAGCTACAGTATTTGTAGCTGCTTACTTTTAATTGTTTCTGAAGGAGCCTGGAGCTCCTCTTGAAAGAGTAGTTGATCATTAGAATAGACTTCCACCAGAGGTAATAAGTCAGTCAACAGTAAGTGGATTCCAACATGCTTTGGGAAAAACTAGATCTATACTTAATAAATATATATATATATATATATATATATATATATATATACAGGGCTCAAAATTTCAAGTCCTGAGCTACTAACCAGGCCTCAAGGGTTACTCACCACCAGTTGCCCCACCCAGCCCGCCCGCCCTGCCCCTAATTCCACCCCTAAACACGCCCTCATAAATTATCTCATGAAATGACACTTAAATGTTTTATGCAGAATTAAGTTATAAAAATAAATATTAACAACAACTGTATCTGTGCCCACCAATGCAGGCTGCCTGTGCCCAACAATACAGTGTTGTGCCCACCAATTCAGCCTTGTGCCCAGTGCCCACCATGCAGCCTGTGTCCACCAAATGCAGCCTGTGTCCACCAAATGCAGCCCGTGTCCACCATGCAGCCCCATGTCCACAATGCAGCCCTGTGTCCACCATGCAGCCCTGTGTCCACCATTCAGCCTGTGTCCACTATACAGCCTACCTGTGCAGGGGAGGAGAGGAACAGGAGAGCCGCCCAGGTGATCAGAGTGCAGTGCGGGGAACACAGGATAACAGTTTTATTTTAATTGCCGTGTTCCCGCCGCTCAATGTCATATTCATCCCCGCCCCCTGATTGACAGATCACCCGTCATCAGGATTGGAGGGGTGATCTGTCTATCAAAGTCCCGGGACCGGGAGGCGGGGCTGTATCTGACAGCGAGCGGCGGGGAACACGGCAATTAAAAAAGGAAACTGTTATCGCTGTGATTGTTCCCCACGCTGCGCTCTAAACATCCAGGCGGCTCTCTCTCTCTTCCCCCTCCGCGATCACTGGGAGAAGGACTCCCATTCCACACAGGCTGCCGGCGGTGCTCGCCCCCCCCCCCCCCCCGGCTCCCAGGCAGCTCTTCCTCCCCAGCCCTCCAAATCCACTAGCAAAATGCGAGCAGGAGAGTGGATTTTTTGAGGGCTGATATATATATATATATATATATATATATATATATATATATATATATATACACGATGCTCAGCATAAATTAGAAAAATTTGATTTTAATCAATATCTCAATGAACACAAGAACAATTTCCCAAATTTTGACAAAACTGAGTTCTATAGAACAGTTGTTTAGCTCATTACATGAAAGTAAGGGTAATAATATAACATGGATTACAAAATCTTCAGTTTTACTCAAATTAGTTGATGCAAAAATGAATACACCCCACACCAAAAACTACATCTAGTATTTTGTATGATCACCATGATTTGTAAGGACAACACCAAGTCTTCTAGGAATTAACAAGTTGGCGAAATATTGCAACATCTATCTTTTTCCATTCTTTAAGAACAACCTCTTTTAGTGCCTGGATGCTGGATGTAGAGTGATGCTCAACTTGTATCTTCAGAATTCCCCATAGGTATTCGATTGGGTTCAGATCAGGAGACATACTTGGCCACTGAATCACTTTCACCCCGTTCTTCAGAAATGCAACAGTAACCTTAGATATGTGTTTTGGAACATTGTCATGTTGGAAAAGTGCACAGCGACAAAGGGCACGGAGTGATGGTAGCATCTTCTCTTTCAATATAGAGCAGTACATCTGTGAATTCATGATGCCATCAATGAAATGCAGCTTCACTCATGCAGCCCCACAGAAGGACACTGCAACCACCATGTTTCACGGCAGTTATCATGCATTTTTCTTTGAACACCTCACAATTGTGACGCCATACAGTTTTGAAGCCATCAGTTTCAAAAACATTTATCTTGGTCTCATCACTCCAGAGTACAGAGTCCCAATAGTCTTTTTCAGCATGGGCCCTGGCAAATTCTAGGTGGGCTTTTTTGTGCATGGACTTTAGGAAAGGCTTCCTTCATGGACAACACCCATGCCATTCCTCTGCGTTGTATGCTGTATTGTGTCATGGGAAACCATCACCCCAGTTTGGTTTTCTACGTCTTTATCCAACTGCAGTGAACTTGCATGGCGATTGTCAACCCTTCTCATCAGAAGATGCTCCTGTCAAGGTGTTATCTTCTGTGGACGGCCTGGATGTCTCTGTCAGATGGTTGCAGTTCCATCTTTGCTACATTTTTGTATCACTTTTGCTACAGTATTCTGACTGACAAGAAAAGCTTTGCTGATTATGTTGTAGCCTCCATTGTGTAAACAAATTGTTTTCTTTCTTAGGCCTTGTGACATTTCTCTTCCAATGAGTGCCATTGTTGACAGCATGAAATGGGAATGGGTTTTCTTTGTTAAGTTACACCCTTTTATAATCAACTGTCTGCTGGACATCTGTTTAATGAATAATTAGACTCACCTGTAGTTGAATTCTTGTTAATTAGGACTTTGTTGTCTGAGGCTGGGTTCACACCTCTGACAGATGTGGCTCGCAGCAGGGGTCCAGTGCGTCCCTGTTCTCCATTTCAGGGTCGAATCAGGGCAGAATTTGGCCTTGAAACAGAGCCAAAGACACTCCGCAGCCGCAACGGAGATATGTGAACCGGCTCCATAGAGAGCCGATCACCTTCTCCTGTCATGCGAATTGGATGTGGTGAAAGCCACATCCAATTCGCATAGGTGTGACAAGAAAAAGAGAAATGGAAGGCGCGCACACCTAGTGCATTACCAGAGATAATTTAATAATAAAAAATTTTAGTATAAAAGTGGGTACTCACAAAATGCAACTGACAAAAGGCCATAAACACAGTGCATGGACATGCATAGAACACGGGGTACAGCTAACGCGTTTTGGGGCACACCCCCTTCCTCAGAGCTAGGCCATAGGTGTGAACCCATCCTAAAATGTGGATTTGCCCGTAAGACTTTAATTGGGGTGTATTAATTTTTGCAACATGGTCTTGAATGAATTTGTTAGGAAAAATACTTTTGTGTGTGTCCTAATTAAGAAATCTTGGTTGCAATCAATGGCCCCGCATTTGAGGGAGTATTTTGTAATACAGTGTCCCATAGAAAAATGTTAATTCTGAAAGGTTTTCTGACAAATCTGTTGGGATGTACTCATTTATGCTGAGCACTGGATAGATAGATAGATAGATAGATAGATAGATAGATAGATAGATAGATAGATAGATAGATAGATAGATAGATAGATAGATACTTGGTCTTTTTTTTTCTGCAGTCAATCTTGTGCATCAAAGGGGTTGATTTACTAAAACTGAAAATGGAGAAATCTAGTGCAGCTGTACATTGTAGCCAATCAGCTTTTAACTTCTGCTTGTTCAATTAAGCTTTCACAAAAAAAAAATGGAAGCTGATTGGATTGCATGCAGAGCTGCGCCAGGTTTTGCACTTTCTAATTTTAGTAAATCGTCCCCTATGTTTGAATGTGGTCACAGTTAAGTTTCATCTCCCACTCAAAGGAAAAATGAGGAGGAAGGAATCTGCTCTAATTATTATAAGTTGACCCAATTGTTAGTTTATTCATAAATCATTTATGCTAAAGATTGAAAATAGTATTAACATTTAGTTTTCTAAATAATATGCAAGGATGATCCACAATGAACTTTGATTTTTTTTTTTTTTTAAAATATTAAACACCCTAGTTCTAACTGGTAATTTTGGGGCTATTGAGACAGACATGCAGTATATTAAATCAGAGAGACACAGGAGAGTATTCAGAGAGATACACTCTAGCTTGTCAGCATGAAAGAATTCTATTTTAATTTTGATTATGAAGAACGCACAGACATTATTTCTCTCAAACAAGGTAAGAATATAATTTTGAAACGTGTCAATAAAGAAGGGGACAATTGTGGTTCTGAATCGACAAGGCATCCTAGATCTTCTGGATCACAGACACATATGCACAGATTGAGGTAGAGATATATCCAGTAATAAGAGAAATTATCTTTTCATGATATTTCTCAATTTCCCTTTATTTATGTATCACCAAATTACACACAGGATTTTTGGCCATTTAAACATCACCCAACAGTTTCATCACCCAAGAGTTACACAACTTCTCCCAAAATTATGGGATTACCACTGAAAAACATTTGTATTCCACTTGCTAGATTTTTCGAAAAGGCCATTTTTTGCCCAAACTTAAAATGTAACTCCACTTTTGTGGGGAAAGAAAATAGCAAATAAAAAAAATAATATAGTGTATACACTTGCGATTCAAGTCATATTGTAAATTAATGTTATTCAAAATTACCATTCCTTTTCAATCTGCAGCACTGTCATTTTCTATAAAATGCAAGGCAATATGGCTACCTGGAGGTGTTCTGTACAAAGATGGTGTACAGAACACCCCCCAGAAATGAAATTTCCTACTTGTGTGATTACCTTACTGATTTTCCCAGAAGTCTGCACTAAGATAACAGTCAGATTTTTGGCATCCCCTGCAACAATTTTTTTTTTTTCGTGAGATACTTCCAAAGGGAAATAATATCTAAAGGGATGTAGACCTTCCCAATTTCCTCATTGGAGCCCTGCAGGTGCAGTAGCAGACTGATAATTATAAAACCACTCCCATACAGACTCATCCTACACATGGACACAGACAAATAAACAGCTATTTCTTCATATCAACAAAAGGTTGGAATACAAAGTTTGTGAAAATCTCTGCAATGTACATAGGTCACCCAAAGGGGATTGTTTTTTTTTTTTTTTCTCAACAAAAGTCGAGTTAGGGCCCTTTCACACGATCCGTGTCCATGTGCGGGCTCCGCTTTGCTCAGCGGGGATCGCTCCGTCGATCCCCGCTGAGCAGGCAGATGACAGGTCTGTCTCCGCACACTGTGCAGGGACCGACCTGACAGAGCGCCGCTCTCCCCTATGGGGGATCGGATGACGATGGACCGTAGAGTCCGTTGTCATCCGATCCGATGACAGATGGAAAAGTAGGGTTTTCCTCCGTCACACTTTGGCGGATCGGAGCGGGTCGGATGTCAGCGGACATGTCACCGCTGACATCCGTGGCTCCATACGGGTACATGGAGCATCCGTTCAGGTCCGCCTAAAAAACTGACAGGCGGACCTGAACGGTCCGTCCGTGTGAAAGAGCCCTTACTCTTTAAGGAGGGTAAACTATTCCTTGAATCTTTTTAGCCAGTATGGACATTAGTGTCCTCTATAACTGCATCCCTAACACTGATGGTATAGAAGCTGTCAAACACTTTCTTTCACATAATCCCACTAATATCCCCATCAAATTTATTGTCTGGACTTTGGTGTACGTTTAATATACCGTGATATTTCACTGCTGCTGAGTTCACGATTCTTCTCAGAGATATCTGTTCTCCCGCTTGTGGTAGTTTAATATACAGTGTAGATCACTTCTCCCACTGTGAATAAAAGTGATCTACAAATGCTTTGAGAATCCCAAACAGCTTCTGTTGCTGTAATCTCGCGATACCTCGGGAGATTTCATTATCAGAACCCCAAAGTGAAACACGAAACACTCCACATACACTGCACATATTAACTTAATAATAAAGTTATAATCCCCCTACCCAATAAACAGACACCCCATAACTGCAAAACATTATAATGATTAATACATAAGCATAACACATGTGCATATTTATGTGAATGGTGTATTCTGAAATGATTGTACTGTATTTGTCATGCAGCTATGCACCATTCATATAAAAACAATAAATATATATATTAAATAGTTCAAAATAATATAAAAAAGCATAACAATAAAAATATTAAATTAATAATTAAATATTATATATATATATATATATATATATATATATATATATATATATATATATATATATATTTAAATTAAAATAAATCATTTTAAATAAAGAGAACCCCCTGTATAATAAAATTATAATAGTCCATGAGCTGAACCAAATGTTAGGTTTAAAATAAATAAATAATAATTAAAAGACTTAAATAAAATATAGAAAATTGAATTTAAATAATACCAGAATGTGGTAATGTTAAATAGGGAGTGCAGAGTGTATGGTGGTGAGTAATATGTACAGGAGTGGAGTGCGGAGTGTATGGCGGGGGGTAATATGTACAGGAGAGGAGTGCGGAGTGTATGGCGGGGGGTAATATGTACAGGAGTGGAGTGCGGAGTGTATGGCGGGGGGTAATATGTACAGGAGAGGAGTGTGGAGTGTATGGCGGGGGGTAATATGTACAGGAGAGGAGTGTGGAGTGTATGGCGGGGGGTAATATGTACAGGAGAGGAGTGCGGAGTGTATGGCGGGGGGTAATATGTACAGGAGAGGAGTGCGGAGTGTATGGCGGGGGGTAATATATACAGGAGAGGAGTGCGGAGTGTATGGCGGGGGGTAATATGTACAGGAGAGGAGTGCGGAGTGTATGGCGGGGGGTAATATGTACAGGAGAGGAGTGTGGAGTGTATGGCGGGGGGTAATATGTACAGGAGAGGAGTGCGGAATGTGTGGCGGTGGGTAGTATGTATATGAGAGGAGTGCGGAGTGTATGGCGGGGGGTAATATGTACAGGGGTGGAGTGTGGAGTGTATAGCAGGGGGGTAATATGTACAGGAGAGGAGTGCAGAGTGTATGGCGGGGGGTAATATGTACAGGAGAGGAGTGCGGAATGTGTGGCGGTGGGTAGTATGTATATGAGAGGAGTGTGGAGTGTATGGCGGGGGGTAATATGTATATGAGAGGAGTGCGGAGTGTATGGCGGGGGTAGTTAGTGGAGAGAGGAGGAAGAGGAGTGCAATACCACCTCCTGATAGTCTGTCAGCCACTGCTATATCACCTTGGTGGTGGGGCACTCCGAAGGATGTAAGGGGGCACTCTGGAGGAAGTAAAGGGGCACTCTGGAGGCACTAAGGGGCACCCTGGAGGTTGTAAGGGCTGATGTAATGGGGCACTCTGGTCCTGCAAAGTGCCCCTTACATCCTCCTCCAGAGTGCCTCCTTACATCCCCTTCCAGAGTGCCCCCTTACATCCCCCTCCAGAGTGCCCCCTTACATCCCCCTCCAGAGTGCCCCCTTACATCCCCTTCCAGAGTGCCCCCTTACATCCCCCTCCAGAGTGCCCCCTTACATCCCCCATCCAGAGTGCCCCCTTACATTCCCCTCCAGAGTGCCCCTTTACATCTTCCTCCAGAGTGCCCCCTTACACCTTCCTCCAGAGTGCCCCCTTACACCTTCCTCCAGAGTGCCCCCTTATATCCCCCTCCAGAGTGCCCCCTTACATCCCCCTCCAGAGTGCCCCCTTACATCTTCCCCCAGAGTGCCCCCTTACATCCCCCTCCAGAGTGCCCCCTTACATCCCCCTCCAGAGTGTCCCCTTACATCCCCCTCCAGAGTGCCCCCTTACATCCCCTTCCAGAGTGCCCCCTTACATCCCCCTCCAGAGTGCCCCCTTACATCCCCCATCCAGAGTGCCCCCTTACATTCCCCTCCAGAGTGCCCCCTTACATTCCCCTCCAGAGTGCCCCCTTACACCTTCCTCCAGAGTGCCCCCTTACACCCCCCCCCAGAGTGCCCCCTTACATCCCCCCCCCCCAGAGTGCCCCCTTACATTCCCCTCCCTACTGTACAAAGGGGCACTCTGGAGAAAGTAAAGGGGCACTCTGGAGAAAGTAAGGGGCGGAAGTAAGGGAGCACTCTGGAGGAAGTAAGGGGGCACTCTGGAGGCACACAGATAGTACCTCCAGAGTGCCCCCTGCAGAGAGTCCTGAGGAGTGATGGCCATTAATCCATGCCAGGTGAATGTTAGGAAAAGCAGAGCACACCACCCACCTCATGGCTGCCCTATTCCAGTCCTGCTTGCTCTCTCCCTGCCACAGCCCTGACATAAGCCCGGTCCAGCCTGTGGTGTATGTCCCCATGTTATCATGTTATGTTTTTAGAGATCTTTATATATGTATGTATGTGTGTGTTTGTGTACAGTATATATGGCGTTTTTCACACAGGCGTACTAACATATACACTTATGCAAATGCAGTGTTTACTGGACTCATCTGATGCTCTTAATTTTACAGCCATGCATGTACACATCACCTTGCGTTATCAGCGATGCATCATCTGCACAGCAGTCAAAATCACAGCATCGGTTGTACTTTTGTAGCCACAACACTGCCTTTGCACGGTTGTACACTGTAATACACAAATGTGAAGGACTCGAAGGAGATGTGTGTATATATATATATATATATATATATATATATATACACACACACACACACACACAGATCAGATATACATATTTATATATAAAAAATATATATATATATATATATATATATATATATATATATGTGTGTGTATATATATATATATATATATATAGGAAGGCTAGTATGCTAGCCTGAAATTATGGGAGGAGTTCGAGGGGTACTTATACGGACCATCCACGAGGGTCAGTGTCGGCTCTAGTGCGCGGTATTCGTCGTCATCAGCCGACGCCCTACGATTCACAACGTCCATGTAGTTTCCTCGTATCTTCCAGCTCGTTCGCAGTCGGTCGTATCCCCGCTCGCTGTCGCAGGTAGGACCGGCCGTTACCATTCGTACGAATCGTAGCGCCGGTACACGTTTTCTTCTTTTACAAGTCACACGGTTCATAACCCCGTGTTTTCCGTCTGTATCGCATGTTTACCGGCTAGTCCAGCTGTCTTTCGAACCCTGTCGCACGCACGTTACCACCGGTAACGGCCCGCCAGACACTACGTCTCACAGAACTGTTGTACGAATTACTCGCAGCTCGCAAGTTTCTTACCTCAAGTCGCACATCTGATACCCAGTCGTCGGACTGGTATCCCACACTGCACTTTCTTATCCCTAGTCACTGATGCCCTACACCTCCTACGATACTCTCCCTTCACCTTACTGATGCCCCACACCTCCTACTACTCACACCATACACCAAACAGTCTGGGCCGGCTCTTGTCGCTAACAATCGGCACTACAGGCCGGTCCCTCGACAATCACAAGCCCCTTCAACTTCGAAACACCAATCAGCCGTCCGAGTCCAGCCGTATCTCCGGCGCTACGATTCGGACCCGGCAATTCAAATCCCCGCCTTGCACCCGTTATCAGCCCGAATACAGGCACAGCACCGGCTTAGAGATTCGGATCTCTGGCATCCACGTTTGTTCCGAGCACAGTCGCACCACCGGCTCATCGGCTCGGATCTACAAACATCAAACTTCTAAACCATCCGAATTCAGTCGTAGCATCGGCTCAAACTTTCGGACCTTTGGCTCTCCCAAGCGTTCGGAGTCCAGTCGCATCACCGCCTCAATCGACTCGGATCTCTAGCAACAAACCCTCCTATCCGATCCGAACCCAGTCGTAGCATCGGCTCAAAGGTTCGGATCCTCCGCTAAACATGACCGATCTGGGCACAGTCGCACCAGCGGCTCATCGGCTCCGATCTACAAACATTAAACTCCGTACTGATCCAAATTCAGTTGTAGCCTCGGCTCAAATTTTCGGATCCATGGCATTTACAATCGATCGAGCACAGTCGCATCACCGGCTCATACCGCTCTGATCTGCAGCAGTAAACTTCTTTAACCGATCCGAATCCAGTCTTAAAGTCGGCTCGTAGATTCGGATCCTTGGCAAACACAATCGATCCGAGTCCAGTCGCATCACCGGCTCGGACGACTCGGATCCCTAGCAACTAGCACTCTCCAACCGACCCGAACCCAGTCGTAGCAGCGGCTGAAGCGTTTCAGATCGTCGGCAATACAAAGTGCCAGGTCGCTACCAGTCGCATCAGCGTCACGATCACGTACGAACCATTCCCCAAACCTCACGCTGTACCAAAAAAAAAAAAAAAAAAAAAAGGAAAAACAAATTAATAAATGAATAAAAAAATATATATATAAAATAAAAATAAAAATAAAATAAATATATAGGAAGAATTAAATAAAAAAAATTCTGCATTTACATACACAACTTACTCCAACTATTCCAGCTCCCTCACGGACGGTTATTCCTACATACTCACAATTCACAAACTTTCCTTCCTTCGCCTTCTCAGTAAGGCTGTGTTCCTCGCAATCGCTGCGAGCATTCGACAAGTGGTTCGAACATCGGCCACTCATCATCTCCAGTAGCAACACGGCTACTCACCGTTTTCTCTGTCCCTTTCCCCATGCAGGTCAGTTTGAGTTCCAGTTGGTCCACCCTGCACCAGGTTTGGACAGTATTCCCCTCAGGATACAAAAAAAAAAAAAAAAAAAAAACAGGGGGAAGTATCTTAGGGCTCACATCTTCACCAGGGAGCCAGCTACTGCTCCAAAACAGCTCTCTGCATCCCCCTCACTAAAAAAAAAAAAAAAAAAAAAAAGAGTATTTCCATGTCACCTTACTACAGGTCCCCGGTCGACCCACTTCTGGACCCCAACTGAGACGTCACTACTAGGGTACAGGACAGATGCGTAAATGCAAGGCCCCTCCTTACTTCTCTTCGCACTCTTTCACGACATATTTGTCTTCACATACACAATTCGACCGCTCACCAGGCGCTAGCAACTGCCACATACTTCTACGCACTACACTCTGTTTTCGAAGACCGATCCGTGATCCTTCACCACGCAGACAAGGTCGCCAACATCCACCTTGCTGGCAGTGCAGGAGTTGGCAGACCGACCACACGTCAATGAACTACAGATCGAAACATTCCTACTTAGTATACCAGACTTTCAGCTACCCGCCCCAGTACGCCCTGGGGGCTCTGGTTCATCAGTCTGTGCCAAGCACAGACGGCACCCGAGCTATTGGTTACCTAGCCAGTCACCTCCTGGCTCACCTCAGTTGCCACGCACTCTTTTGAGTTTTCTAAATTACACTCAACAAGCGCTCGTACGCAAACTAAACTGTCCCCTACGCCTATCGCTCCTTGTCCTGTCCTCCCTGCTTTCCTTCTTTCTCCCCGTTTTCTAAATCCTTCTATCCCCTCTGAAACTCGCAATCTCATTCTAAACATATGCATTCCCCTCCTTTTTAGCCGACGCCATGTCGCGAGCCGACAGCAAAGTCTTCGCCTCTGCCTCGTCGTCACCCTTCGCGGGTCCAGCGGCCGGCACTACACAGTCCCCTAGAGCTCGGACCATCCCCAGGCTACGGCTCAACTACGAAGTAGGGGCATTCCCTGCCTTACCACAGCCAGGAAAGCCAAGCTGTTAGGCTGCTGTTTCCATAACCAGCGGCAACTCTACCAGACACACAAGTTCCGCTGCAGTCGATACCCTCCGCATTTGCCCAGCTACACGCCTTGGTGACCACACTGGCAACCGCAGTCACCGACGTCCAGGCTAGAATAGGGGCCCTGGAAACACGATCAGCCGTGCCCCTATCAGCCCCAGTCTTCACCGTCATTACCAAACCCCCCACTGTAGGTACGCCCGACGCTTGCACCCTTTTCCTTCGCACCTTGTCCCAGCGGGCATCAGGAAGGACATCCTAAGCGGCTAGGACGTGAACCTAGCGTCCCTACGCATTTCGGTACAGGTCATAACAGGGAACAAGTCACGTGCCTTGGGGTACGTCTCAGTCATCCTAATGGCCTAGAACCCCAGGCTCGCTCGCAAACTCGAAAGCGACAAAGTTTGTGGTGGCCTCTGGAAGCCTTAGAGATGTAACCAGTCCTCCCAGTCAGACTAGGACGTCCAGTTCGAGCACCGGGGGCGCAGCCGTCTCCAGCAACTTAATTTCAAGGGTGCTTTTACCCCACCGCAAACTTCTGCACATCTGCCTCCTGTACCAGAAGGCTCTCCCCAGTAATACCTGCGGCGTCAAGCAACAGAGTCCAGCTTGACTAGGCCACGTGCACTTCGGGCGGCTCGACTTTTCTCTCCTCACATCCAACTCCCTCTCTAGCAGCCTTTCTACTGCAGGGGGCACTACAGGGTTCCACACCGGACTCATTATACTGCCCGACTCATTCTAAAACATACCCAGTCAAACTCCTGCATACCCTTAGAGGAGTTCTTCTGAAGGTTTAGTATTCTTGTGAGATCTAGGAAATCCAAGAGAGGTCTTCTAAAAACCTCGACGTACCCACAACCGAGAAGAAAGTAGAAAGACCGGCACAGTTCATCTCCTTCCTGGAAATCATTCTAGACAAACGCGCCATGCAGATAGGTAGACCCTTGTTTATCCCATCAGCATCCTTTTCGTCACCACAGATAATCACGGACATAGCAGCTCCCACAAGCTTCGCTGCAATTTTTGGCCATCATTGGTTTCAGGACCGCGACCATCTGAGATACTCACAATTCCGCCTTTAGTCAGTCCTCCTCTCTATTTGAGATCTACCCCATAGTCGCAGCGACTCAAGTATGGGGCAGCCCCGGGCAGGACAGACCGCCACGTTCGCCACAGACAACCAGGCTACAGCCACAGTCATTAACAAGGCAGGTCAATAAATCGTTGTCCATCATGTCCTTCCCACGCAGGCTGTTGCTACTTTCCCTACAACATCAGCTCAGTAGCCTCTGTGTCCACATCCCTGGTCAATGCAACACCTCGGCCGACACGCTATCCTGCTTAACCATGCCACATCCTTTCACAGAAGCCCGGAGCCGACTCGACCATGTCCGGCATCCCACATTAGTCGCAACCAACTCTGGAATCAGATAGCACCTCCATGGTGCTACCTCCCTCATCAATGCATCCTGTTCTGCCAACACACTACAGGTGGCGGCAACCACACTCTAGTACCAAACGCTTACCAGTGACCAGCGCCATACTCCGGGACATGTCTGCTATCCTTTCACGTTCTCCCTTCGGTCTATGGCCCAGCCTGGTAATTCAAGCAGCCATGTACCTATCCTTTTACGATCTTACGGCCCGGCGAATTACTGTCACCAGCCCTAAATGCCAAGTACTACCCAGGCACCACCCGACTCGCCACCAAAGTCATTTCGTCCTACACCCGACGGTATCGGAAACGCTACAACCCGGTCCCGGAGTAGACAGCAAACTTTTCCAGACACACAACGCCATGGCCGTTCTAGTGTAAACTGGTAAACTCTGCTGTCCGACCCGTCAGAGGACAGCCCTCTACTACCTTTCCCAACCGAACCCCTAAGCAGGAACCAGTTCATCAGCCACGTCAGAACACTCCTGAGCATCTCGGGCCTCAACCCAGGATGTTACTCAGGACTTGCTTTCGCATTAGAGCAGCCCCAGCAACATCACAAAACAGAGTTCCAGTCCACGCGATAAGGAAGATGGGCAGGTGGAAATCCTTGTGTGTCGCCCGATACGTTCCCGATCCTCAGTCAGAAATATCACGAGCCTTTAACAGTCTCGCTCGATAGTGGTTTACCTGACATAATAGAACAATTCTTTCCTAACCTTGTGTGACTTTTGGCCCCTTCTTTGGCATACCGTACAACAGGCCAGGCCCACACTTCAGGTCTTATTTGTGTTGTTAGTCTTGTGACGTGTTTATGTGATCCATATCTCTTCAGACAGAGGGCTCCGACCATAAATAGGAAGGCTAGTATGCTAGCCTGAAATTATGGGAGGAGTTTGAGGGGTACTTATACGGACCATCCACGAGGGTCAGTGTCGGCTCTAGTGCGCGGTACCCACCCACCCATATCCCCCTTTTCTAGGGCACTCCTCTACAACCAATTCTCAACAGAATTATCTATTACTTCTATCCAGGTATGGCCCCTTCTTTGGCATACCGTACAACAGGCCAGGCCCACACTTCAGGTCTTATTTGTGTTGTTAGTCTTGTGACGTGTTTATGTGATCCATATCTCTTCAGACAGAGGGCTCCGACCATAAATATATATATATATATATATATATATATATATATATATATATATATATAATATTTTTTTTTTATATATGTATATCTGTGTGTATATATATATATATATATATATATATATATATATATACATATACACACACACACACTCACACACTACAGATATAAATAAATACACAGATATATATATCTGTGTGTGTAATTGTATAGTTAATGTAATTCTAACCTGCTTTTGATGTATTTTTAACTGAAGTAGAGAAAGATTTTACTTTCACTTTTGACCACACAGGCAGATGGATGAAGGAAGAAGCTATTCACTGGCCGAGATCTCCTCTTTCTTCCTGCTATCTCCACCTCTTGGCTGGAGAAGCAAGAAAGGAGAACTTGAAGGAGAAGCACAGTGATAAAGTGGCATCACTGGATATTAAATGGGCCGTTTCTGTTACAGTGAATGCAGCCATTCTGTGCACTGAGAAGAGAGGAGGAGAATAGTTCTCCAGTACTCATCTCGGTATATTAAAACAGAAATGCTCTGTGATAAGCGGTGATCATCGTGATCTCCGCTTATCATGGTTTATTAAACGTACACCTTTATCCTTAAAAACAACCTCTTTAATTTACATTCAAAGAGTAACTCCACTTTTGTTGAGAAAAAAACATTCCCCTCTGGGTACATTTCAACGATTTTAACATAAATTGTTGCAGATTTCTACCTTTTGTTATCCTGAAGAAATCACTATTTGTTTCTCTGTGCCCATGTGTGAGTGATGCCGCGTACACACGATCGGAATTTCTGACAACAAATGTTCGATGTGAGCTTTTGGTCGGATATTCCGACCGTGTGTAGGCTCCATCAGACATTTGCTGTCGGAATTTCCGACAACAAATGTTTGAGAGCAGGTTCTCAATTTTTCCGACAACAAAAGTTTTTGTTGGAAATTCCGACCGTGTGTAGGCATTTCTGACGCACAAAAGTGCTGCGCATGCTCGGAATCAATTTGACGCAT
Organism: Rana muscosa; assembly: GCA_029206835.1. Classification (NCBI taxonomy): domain Eukaryota; kingdom Metazoa; phylum Chordata; class Amphibia; order Anura; family Ranidae; genus Rana; species Rana muscosa. The sequence goes on from CM055118.1 coordinate 728,834,768, forward strand.
GCTCGGAATCTTTGTACTTAATTTTTCTCGGCTCGTCGTAGTGTTGTATGTCTCCACGTTCTTGACCATCGGAATTTCCAAGCAACATTTGTGCGACCGTTTGTAGACAAGACAAGTTTGAGCCAACATCCATTGGAAGAAAAAACACGGTTTTGTTGTCGGAAATTCCGATCGTGTGTACGCGGCATTTGTCTATTGGGAGTGGTTTCATAATTATTAACCAGCGTCTGCACCTGCAGGGCTCTAATGAGGAAAATGGCAGGGTCTTCATCTCTTTAGAGGGGAGTATTTCACCAAAAACTGCATATTTGTTGCAGGGGATGTCAAAAATCTGACTTGTCTCTTAGTGCAGACTTCTTGGAAAATCAGTAAGCCAATCACACAAGCAGGAAATTAGGTTTCTGGGGGGCGTTCTGTACAAATTTGGTGTACAGAACACCTACAGGTAGCCATATTGCATTGCGTTTTATAGAAGATTACAGAGCTGCAGATTGAAAAGGTATTTTTTAATAACTTTCAATTACAATATGACTTGTGTTGCAATTGCATATGCTATATTATTTTTTTTTATTTGCTATTTTTTTCCCACGGAAGTATAGTTACCCTTTAAACATAGTACACAAATCTGCAGTACTGTGTTGGGTTGTTCAGTGACATTATCTTTTGCAAATGTTATTGTTTGCTCTTTGCCTATTGTATGTATTGGGACCATATCTGGACGTGCTCTTGCTACATAGATTACATTTTCATGATTTGGCATGGCTCTCTGGTTGGTTTTGATAAGTTTGGGAGGATTTTTTCTTAATTCTTTATGGTCTCACAGATTCTTCTAGGTCTTCTGTCACTTTTCTTGGTATGACACTGTCTGTAGGCTCCATTAATGAGATTCTCACCAATCTCTGTAGTAAACCCACAGACAGAAATTCTACTCTGCATTTCACAAAGGACCCATGGCAAACACTTGCATGATAACTTGACAGTTTCTTAAATTGTAGGTGTACGCTGGATTTGTTCTAGGCCTGAGGATAAGAAAGTACAAATTCATAATGTGTAAAAATGTGTAAAAATTAGTAGAGTAAGTTATTATAGAAGGTAGACTTGTGCACAACGGAAAAATTTGTTTAGTTTCGGTTCGTGTTTTGTGCACAACGGAAAAATTAATTTAGTTTTGGTTTGTTTCTTTTCGGTCCTGTTGATTCGTAATCATTCGTAATTTTGCTAGACAGGATTTTTCGTGTTCGGACTAATTCGTATTTTCGCAAGCGTCATTTTTCGTAGAATTTTTAGTTGATTTATAATTCGTACTTTCGGTAGGGTACGTTGTTTTTCTTTGATTCTGGACAACACTCCTACTTTCGTAACTTTTTTTGGGTTCGTTGATTCGTAATTTTCCGTGTCTCTCTCACAACGACGCTGCCTATTATGCCTAATGTGCTTCGAATGGATTTGTACTTTTCTAAATACATTGCGGTTATTTGTAACGATTCGAAATCTCGTATTTTACTTTCATTTTTTACATGCGGCTATAGCCTCCGCCCCTGTACACCATTTTGAGAGGGTTCAGCACGGTGAGGGAGAAGCAGAGAGCAGAGCAGAGTGTTATTGTGCTTCGAATGGATTAGAAATCTCGTATTTTACTTTTGTTTTTTCATGCGGCTATAGCCTCCGCCCTGTACACCATTTTGAGAGGGAGTTCAGCATGGTGAGGGAGAAGCAGAGAGCGAGTGTTATTGTGCTTCGAATGGATTCGTACATTCGTAACTTTTTTCATAACGAATTATGCCGAAGACATTCGGGCATTCGCTATTTTGCGGTATAATTTATTTCGGATTCGGTTTTATTCGGAATTGCTTTGTTCGGAAATTCGAATGCTTCCGAATGTCCGAAAGTTGCTAAATTCGGACGAATTTCGATTCGTTACGAAACAAATTGCACAAGCCTAATAGAAGGGATAGTAATGGAAAGGAAGGTACTTCTTTGATTCAAACGTATAGTTCACCAACTCTGTCATGTCATGTGCATTGTCATCGGTCTCCCATTGGAGATATTTCCTTTTACTACCTGTCATATAGCTTAAATAGGAAGTAGAGGAAATTCTTTCGAAGTGAAGGTTGTCACCAGGGTCACCACAACTATTGTCCCTCTTTTCAATATTACCCCTTTATTGCCATTCTGGTGTCAACCTAACATTCGGAATTTTTGTTCACTATCTCTTTCGGTGTTAACGTTAAACAGGACAAGTAGAAAGGGCGAATCTCCCTCATGGGGGGAACAGAAAGCAATTAAAGGGGTTGTAAAGCTTCAGTTTTTTTTTTTTGTTTTGTTTTTCTAACAAACATGTCATACTTACCTCTTCTGTGCAGTTGGTTTTGCACAGAGTGGCACCGATCCTCCTCTTCTGGGGTCCCTCAGCAGTGCTAGTAGCTCCTCCTCTTCTCGAGTGCTCCGCCAGAGAAGCGCTCTTCTTCGGGACACCCCTGCAGTGCATAGAATGCATTGAGGTGAAAAACCTTGAGGGTTTGCAACCACTTTCAACCTAACAGGTGTTCTAACCCCTCTCCACTACAGTATGTCCCAAACTATTAAAACAATGTCTTGATTTTAGTTATACTTTATACTTAAAGTAAGTTTTATTTTAAGTTTTTAGGGGCCAGTTGGGTGTCCCTGCAGGATAGGGTTAGGTGTAAGAAGTGTTTTAGTGAGGAAGGATAAAACGCTGTCCAGCTATGATATTCACACTATTTCTCAAAGTTGGAAGCCTCAGACAAAAACTACTACTAGGCTTTCAGCACTAGGAATAAATACTGTAGCTGGATGGCCAGAAATACAAATCCTTTGTCAAGTAAAACAGTTTGCATGAATCTAGTCCATCTGTGGAATTAGCTGCTTGTGTGGAGTTCAGCTCCGCAATTGCTAATTGCTAATCCAGATATAGATGTCTGACTTTTCTCCATGTTTCCTGATATACAGTAGGTCTGCCACTCATAAAGTGTTGATGACAGATGGGTCAGCATTTTTTCCAGACAAACAGGATTTTCTAAAGGTGGTCAGCAATGGCAGGGAAGTTTACATGAATGACCCTCAAATAAACATGACCACATCCTCCCTACTCCCCCTACTCAGCAGACTTATATATAAATAAATGTAACATTAATCAAAGGAGCACTTATTGGTTAGTAATAACACATATGAATGCCTTGATAAAGTATAGGTACAATGCTATTAATATTCAGGATTTATATAGCACCAACAGTTTGCACAGCGCTTTACAACAGGAGGGCAGACAGTACAGGTACAATACAATTCAGTACAGGAGGAATCAGAGGGCCCTGGTTGTCAGCGCATACAATGTAAAAGGGAAGGTCAAGTGATATAAAAGACAATAACTGTGGTAAATGAGCTGATGGAGAAAATAAAAGCACAGTTGTTAGGTGGGGAAGGTCTCTGAAGAGAAGGGTTTTCAGGGATCATCTAAAAGTGGGAGATAGCCAAACAGATTGGGGTAGGGAGTTCGAAAGGATGGGAGAGGCTTGGGAAAAGTCCTGGATGCGAGCATGGGAGGAGGTGACAAAGGAGCCAGAGAGCAGGAGGTCTTGGGGGAATGAAGAGAATGATTTGGTTCATATTTTGAGACTAAGTTAGTGATGTAGCTGGGGGCTGAGTTGTGGATGGCTTTCTAAGTTGTTGTTAGTATTTTGAATTAAATTTGTTAGGTGAGTGGAAGCCAGTGGAGGGATTGGTAGAGAGGAGTAGCAGACACTGAATGGCTGGTAAGGAGGATGGGTCTGGCAGCAGCATTCATGGTAGACTGAAGGGGGGATAATCTTTGTAAAGGTAATCCAATAAAGAGAGAGTTGCAGTAGTTGAGGTAAGAGATGACCAGGGAGTGAATTAGAAGCTTTGTGGTGTCATTGGTTAGGAAGGGGCATATGCGTGCTCCATAGGTTGAGGTGGCAAGCTTTGGACAGTGATTGGATATGAGGCTGAAAGGATAGTTCATAGTCCAGGATAACACCTAGCACCTTTGCATTGCGGAGACGGGTTGATAGTTGTGCCATTGATCTTGACCAAGAAGTAAATATTATGAGCTGTTTTGCATAGATAGAGTTTGAGGAAGTGGTGTGACATCCAGACTGATATGTCGGTCAGTAAATTAGTGTAGTGTGTGGAGACTGATGGAGTGAGTTGAGGGTAGAGAGATCGATTTGGGTGTCATCAGCATAGAAATGGTATTAAAAGCTATGGGAGGCTATCAACTGACCCAGGGAGGAGGTTTAGGTTGAGAATAGGACAGGTTCAAGAAAAAACCTTGGGGAACCCTAATGAAGAAATGGAGAGGAGAGGAGGAAGTAAAATTGTAAGTGATGCTGAAGGTGTAGCTGGATAGGTAGGATGAGAACCAGCAAAGAGTACAGTCACTGAGACCAAAGGAGTGGAGTTGTTTTAAAAGGAGTGGGTGGTTCACCGTGTCAAAGGCAGCAGAAAGGTCCAGGAGTAGAAGTACAGAATATTGTCAAATGGTTTTAGCCATTAGTAGATTGTTTGAAAGCAGTTTCTGTGGAGTGTTGACTTGAGGGCGAATCCAGACTGAAGGGGATCAAGAAGGTTATTCTCCCTGTGAGATGGTCGCTCAGTCGGTTGTAGGCCAGATGTTCAAGGAGTTTGGAGGAAAAGGGGAGTCAATGAGGGCTTTTTAAGTATGGCAGTACAATAGAATCTCAATATTGAATCAGATGTGTACATAAGGGAAATAAGGAAAAGAATAAGAAAATAAGTCTCTTTTCTTCTTGCTTTACCTTCTCTTTGCCTCTTCCTCCACTTTTATTGTTTTTTTCTAAAGCGTATTTCATCTTGTAATCCCATAACCCTTCTACTCATACTTTACCCCATACAAGCAACCTAACTGACTCACCCAAAAACGATATATTGGTACTGTTTCCTTAAGTGTTTTCCTTTATAACATTACAATAACTACAATAATTCACAAAGCAAACATAGTCATTCCAAAACTTTGTGAATCTGGTTGCCAGGATTCCATAATGACTCTGCAAGTCATCACTGAAAAACAAATTCAATCACAGAAAACATCACTGTCAGGCCCCTTTCACACTGAGGAGTTTTTCAGGCGTTTTAGCGCTAAAAATAGCGCCTAAATACCGCCTGAAAAAATCCTGCCCTGCAGTCTTCAGTGTGAAAGCCCGAAGGCTTTCACACTAAAGCAGTGCGCTAGCAGAACCACTCCAAAAGTCCTGCTAGCCGCATCTTTGGAGCGGTGAAGGAGCGGTGTGTTTACCGCTCCTTTATCACTGCTGCCCATTGAAATCAATGCTACAGCGCGGCTATACCGCCGGCAATGCGCCTCTGCAGAGGCACATTGCCGGCGGTATTAACCCTTTTTCGGCCGTTAGCGGGGGTTAAAACCACACCGCTAGCAGCGGAATATCGTGGCAAAAGCAACGGTATAGGGGCGCTAAAAATAGCGACGCTATACCGCCAGCGCACCTCCCGCGCGCAGTGTGAAAGGGGCCTTATAGAGATTATTTGTTATAATTAAACAGATAGATCAAGCAATAGAGGGGCAATGGTTATCACAATTTCCTGCTGCACATTACATCCTGCAAACCATCTGAAATTTAAGAGAAAGTGTTACATGGAGCCCAAAGGTCTTATAGATTTGTTTGGACCACTTGATTTTTATTTAATTTTTTTAACCTTGCCATGGTAAAGAAAAACAAAAAAAAAACTTTCTTTCTTGAGTTAAAGTGTATATCTAGTCATTTTGATTGAGTTTTAACTGCTATCTGGAGCTCTGTTAAGCTCATCGTGCAAATTACAATCCGATTGTGCAATCTTCGTTCAGATTTATCTGAGCTATGTAATATGAAGATATACAGTGAAACCTTGGATTGAGAGTGTTTTGCAAGACAAGCAAAATTGTTTTATAAATTTTGACTCGATAAACTAGCGATGTCTTGATCTACAAGTAGCTTCACGTCACAATGTAGTATACACAACGAGTATCGCCATCAACGTCACCCCTTCCATGCTGCTCTCCACCGGCACTTCAAGCCTCGTTTTCAGATCACTCTACTAGTCTTCCCGGTCACAAATGCAGACTGACAGCGGTGAGAGCCGGCGGTGAGGAGGACGGTCTATGTGGACAGCTTTACCCCGGATGCCTGCATACTTAAATGTGCCTCTTTTAATCATCAACCATGTTGCCGCGTACACACGAGCGTTTTTCATGACGAGAAAAATGCCATTTTTTTATTTGGTCATTAAAAACGATCATGTGTGGGCTCCAGAGCATTTTCCACGACGTGAAAAATGGGCATTAAAAATTTGGAACATGCTCTAATTTTTCTCGTCGTTTTTCTCGTCATGAAAAACGGCCGTGTGTAGGCTTTAACGACGTGAAAAAAACGCGCATGCTCAGAAGCAAGTGATGAGACGGGAGCGCTCGTTCTGGTAAAACTAGCGTTCGTAATGAAGATAGCACATTCGTCACGCTGTAACGGACTGAAGAGCACGAGGCTGAAAAGCGCAAATCATCTCTCATCAAACTTTACTAACACAAGGATCAATAAAAGCAGCCCAAAGGGTGGCGCCATCCGAATGGAACTTCCCCTTTATAGTGCCGTCGTACATTTCGTACATCACCGCGCTTTGTCCGAGCATTTTTTTTCATGATAGTGTGTAGGCAAGGCAGGCTTGAGAAGAATCACGTCGAGAAAAACTTTGTTTTTTTTCAATGACATTAAAACCGGTCGTGTGTACGCGGAATTAGTGTTGCTAAATGTTGTACCTTCGTTACATGTAAGCATATTGCCTCTCTTCTCTTTTTTACTCTGTAGCTCCTGCTGGATTTTGCTTCTAATCCCCTTGTGGAGGCTTCCATTTGTGGATGGATATTTTATGGTTACACAACTTATCACATTGCTATAATCTTTTTATATGGACTATAAACTGAAGAACTTATGAATAAATGGTCCTGGAACGAATCATCTGAGTTTCCATTATTTCTTATGGGGAAATTTGCTTTGCTATACGAGTGCTTTGGATTACAAGCACGTTTCAGCAATTAATTATACTCGCAATCCAAGGTTTTACTGTATCTAATTTAGTTATTTAATTTGTATCCAGTCAGGCAGTCACTTGCACATAGTTGTTTGTAGAGCTAAAGGAGAGCGTACGGTCATATTGTAAAATGTGTGGTGTGATTTAGAGAGATTTCCCCTCACTTAATGTCGTGTAAGAATGGTTTCAAATAGATAGAAAATGGGGAAAAATCTGCAACAGTAAAAACATGACTGGAATCTTTCCCCTAATATCTATATCTATCTATATCTATCTATATATATACCGTATATATATCTATCTATCTATCTATCTCTATATCTATCTCTATATATATATATATATATCTATCTCTATATATATATATATATATATATATATATGTATAGATATAGATATAGAGATAGATAGATAGATATATATACGGTATATCTATATATATACAGTATATATTATGAAGTCAATAGTATATTCTCTGTTTATTTAAAATAAATATATGTATAACATTTGAATAGAACAATAACATGAATTTAATACCAAATTTGTTCTTCCAGTATTCCTCCAGGAGAGGGCACCAGAGCTCTAACTAGAGACAAATATTTAAATTGTTCACACAGTTCATTACATTGCAATTCTTAAAATGTTCTCCTATCTGTGCATCTCTGCATGAATAAAGTAAACAGAAACTGCAATACAAAAAATAAGTATGTATTACCAGAAATAATAATAATAATGATGATAATATTTTTTTGCTATTAGCATAACTAAAAACCAACTGCATTTTAATGGTTTAGGTGGAGGCAGCTATTATTTTCCAGGCCAGGTGCAGTTTCTATTGCCATTTTTGTATCTATTGTGTTTTATCTGCATAGACACTAGGGTTGTCCCGATACCACTTTTTTAAGACCGAGTACAAGTACCGATACTTTTTTTCAAGTACTCGCCGATACCGAATACCGATACTTTTTTTTTAATGTCATGTGACGCATTGATAGATGGCACTGGCTGATGGGCACTAAAAGGTGGCACTGACTGATGGCTGGCAGTGGCACTGATGGATGGGCACTGATAGGTGGCACTGATGAGTGGCACGCACTGATGGCTGGCACTGAAAGATGACACTGATAGGTGGCATGCACTGAAAGATGGCACTGATAGATGGCACGCACTGATGGATGGGCACTGATAGGTGGCACTGATTATGCAGCACTGATGAGTGGCATGCACTGATGGCTGGCACTGAAAGATGGCACTGATAGGTGGCACGCACTGAAAGATGGCACTGATGGCTGGCAGTGGCACTGATGGCTGGCAGTGGTACTGATGGATGGGCACTGATAGGTGGCACTGATTATGCAGCACTGATGAGTGGCACGCACTGATGGCTGGCACTGAAAGATGGCACTGATAGGTGGCACGCACTAAAAGATGGCACTGATAGGTGGCACACACTAAAAGATGGCACTGATAGGTGGCACACACTGAAAGATGGCACTGGTAGGTGGCACACACTGAAAAATGGCACTGATAGATGGCACACACTGATGGCTGGCAGTGGCACTGATGGATAGCTGGTACTGATGGATGGGCACTGACAGATGGCTGGCACTTATGGGCAGGCACTGAAATAAATGACACGAAAGCAACCTAAATAATTTTTTTCTGCCCCCTGCAACGCCCATCTTGCTACACCCTGCACTTGGCTACATAAAAGCAGCAGCGGACATCTTGTTACACCTAGCCCAAACTATATGGGCTGGGTGTAACAAGATGTCCGCTGCTGGCTTAATGTGGCCGAGTGCAGGGTGTACCAAGATGGGCGTCGGGACCCGGGATTGGTTAAAGCACTGACAGTGTACACCGGCAACACGGAGCGTCACTTCAGTTACCCAATGTGACGGCTCCGGTCACCGATGGATGATGCGGCTGCCCCCAGGCCCGGATTTACTCCCTTTGCCGCCCCAAGGCCGGGTCCTTCAATGCCGCCCCCCCCCCCCTACACACACACACACACCATCACATAGGGGTCTTCTGAGCCCCCCCCCCCCATGTGATAGAAATGAGGCAAAGAAAAAAAAATGACACTAGAAATACCCCCCCCCCCGCCAAAAAAAACCTGAAAGTACTTGTGATTTGCATATTGTGTTATTAAAGACATACCTAGTGTATTTGTGCACTGTTTTTATACAATAATAACTGTAAATATGTGCATTATGCAGCATACCCAGCAAGGAATTAAATACCTTTTGAGTCAAATATTCTGCTTGGCACTGTGACCTCTGGCCAGCGCCCTTCCCACTGATCCTGGGGGCAGCAGGACCTGGATAGGAGGGGCGGCGGGGGCAGCATATGGAGGAACAAATTCCCCTCCATTTTCCTCCTGCAGCCACTGAATGCCTATAGGACGGAGGGGAGGAAAGGCAGGCTTTTAGTGGCTGCAGGAGAAAAATGGAGGGGATTTGTTCCTCTATATGCCCCCCCATCCAGGTGTACAGGGGCAACATGTGCACCATTGCAATTGTGACCCTGTAGTTATGCCCTTGGGATGAGTGGCAGCGGTGGTGGTGGGGGATGGGATCAGTGGCAGCAGTGGTGGTTGGATAGGGATAGGATCAGTGGCAGCGTTGAGGGAGAGATGGGATGAGTGGCAGCGGTGGGGGTGGGATCAGTGGCAGCAGTGGTGGGGGGATGGGATGAGTGGCAAGGGTGGTGGTTGGGGGGTGGGATCAGTGGTAGGGGGATTGAATGGGATGAGTGGCAGAGATGATGTAGGGAATGGGATTAGTGGCAAGGGTTGTGGTTGGGGGGCATTGGATGAAATGAGTGGCAGCGGTGGTGGGAGGATGGGATCAGTGGTGAGGGTGGTGGTTGGGGAAGATAGGTTGGAATGAGTGGTAGTGGAAGGGGGAGATTGGACGGGATGAGTGGCAGTGGTGGGGGGTGGGATCAGTGGCAGGGATGGTGGTTGCTGAATGGGATCAGTGGCAGCAGTGGTCGTGGTGAGGTGGGGGGTATCAGTGGTGGGGGGTGTATCAGTCGCACTAGTGGTAATGGTGCTGGTGTTGGGGGGGGAATAAGTGGCAGTGGTGGGGTATAAGTGGCAGCGGTGGGGTATAAGTGGCGGTGGTGGGGTATCAGTGGTGGTGGGGGGAATCAGTGGCAGCAATGGTGGTGGGGGGTATCAGTGGCAGTAATGCTGGTGGGGGGTATCAGTGGCAGTAATGGTGGTGGGGGTATCAGTGGCAGTAATGGTGGTGGGGGTATCAGTGGCAGTAATGGTGGTGGGGGGTATCAGTGGCAGTAATGCTGGTGGGGGGTATCAGTGGCAGTAATGCTGGTGGGGGGTATCAGTGGCAGTAATGGTGGTGGGGGTATCAGTGGCAGTAATGGTGGTGGGGGTATCAGTGGCAGTAATGGTGGTGGGGGTATCAGTGACAGTAATGGTGGTGGGGGGTATCAGTGACAGTAATGCTGGTGGGGGGTATCAGTGGCAGTAATGGTGGTGGGGGGTATCAGTGGCAGTAATGGTGGTGGGGGGTATCAGTGGCAGTAATGGTGGTGGGGGTATCAGTGGCAGTAATGGTGGTGGGGGGTATCAGTGGCAGTAATGCTGGTGGGGGGTATCAGTGGCAGTAATGGTGGTGGGGGGTATCAGTGGCAGTTATGGTGGTGGGGGTATCAGTGGCAGTAATGGTGGTGGGGGGTATCAGTGGCAGTAATGCTGGTGGGGGTATCAGTGGCAGTAATGGTGGTGGGGGGTATCAGTGGCAGTAATGGTGGTGGGGGTATCAGTGGCAGTAATGGTGGTGGGGGTATCAGTGGCAGTAATGGTGGTGGGGGGCATCAGTGGCAGTAATGCTGGTGGGGGGTATCAGTGGCAGCAATGCTGGTGGGGGGTATCAGTGGCAGTAATGCTGGTGGGGGGTATCAGTGGCAGTAATGGTGGTGGGGGTATCAGTGGCAGTAATGGTGGTGGGGGTATCAGTGGCAGTAATGGTGGTGGGGGTATCAGTGACAGTAATGGTGGTGGGGGTATCAGTGGCAGCAGTGGTGGTGTGGGGGGGGAATCAGTAGCAGTGTTGATATTGATATCAGTGCCACTTACTTGCAGATCACTCGCAAATCAGTTGGTTCCCCCTCCATGCTAGGTTTTGCTTGGCCGGGCAAAGAGGATGGGTGGGGCCTGTGACTACCCATGAGTGCGGGCGGAGAGGATGGGAGGAGCGGGCGGGGACTGTGTAGAGTGCCCATAAGTGAGGGCGGGGAGGATGAGCGGAGCGGGCGGAGACTGTGCAGTATGCCCGTGAATGAGGGCGGGGAGAATGGGCGGTGACTTTGCAGTGTTCCCCTGAGTGAGGGCGGGGAGGATGAGCGGAGTGGGCGGAGATGATAGGCGGAGCCGGAACTGTACAGTGTGACCGTGAGTGCGAGCGGGGAGAATAGGCGGAGTGGGAGGTGACTGTGCCCGTGAGTGAGGGCGGCGAGGATAGGCGGAGCCGCCCCTGCACTGACTGCCGCCCCGAGGCCTGGCCTCGGTGGCCTTGTCTGGAATCCGGCCCTGGCTGCCCCCATTCCCCCCCACCCCGCCAGCTTACCTGCTCGCTCGCTCTGCCCGCTGACTCCGCCCGCTGTCTCCACCCACGGACTTCCTGTTGCACGCCGCCTCTCTCTCCCCATCACAGGTATCGGATCAGGCATTGGGAGCATTTGCGCGAGTACAAGTACTCGCGCAAATGCTCGGTATCGGTCCCGATACCGATACTAGTATCGGTATCGGGACAACCCTAATAGACACCTTTGACGTCACATTCGCCAACTTTAAAAGAATGCTGAGAGGCTCCACATGTTGGTTAGTTTGCAGTAATGGTGGTTGGTGAAGAAAACTTCTCCTTGGAATGAACATTCCAGCCTTAGACAGTTCATCTAGTCCCTGAAGGGAGATTAAACATGTTTGGATCTGGTGTGTATAGGTCCTACCAATAAGGTAAGAGCACATCTTGGGTGACGGGTTGGCACTAGGGTTGCCACCTGTCAGGGATTCACCCAGCCAGTTCGGGTTTGGAATCATGCGTCCGGGTTTCAGACTGCCTGAAACCCGGGCACATTATTCAGACTGGACTTGGTTTCCTAGCAGGGTTGCTGGCTGCAGTTGCCTAAGCTGAGCGTGTCTGTTAAACTCTTATTCGTGCTGCCCAAAGCCAGCACTAACAATCCCCCCCACCAAACACACACAGACAAGAGATGAGAGAGGGCTCGATCTGCACCTCTTCCTCCCACCCCTACACCTCTGTGTCTGCCCACACTCTAATCCCCAGGGCTGTGCATCAGAAAAGGAATGTGGGGGCCAGAAATTTGAAGTACAGCAGCCTCAGATACATCTGGTTGAGAGATGCTGACTGCCAAGGTTGAGTGAGCTTACAATCCATCCCTGTCTGTGACTGAAGTCTCCCCCCTTCTCTCTCCTGCCTCTGAGTGAGTACACTAAGGTAAATCAGGGTTCTCAGAGAATATGTTGAGGGGCAAGGGCCTCATCCCAAAATTCTATCCCTAAAACAGATGTGGGAATTTGCATGGGGTCTTATTAGAATCTGGAAACCCCCTTTATAATAAGGGGCCCCCAGATATCCAGCTAGGGTTGCCACCTCATCCCTTTAAAACCGAACACATATTAATTATACAGGTTCTGTGGCTGATTAAGGTGGTAATTAAACTCACTTGGTGCCTTATCTGCATTAAATTAGCCTCAGAACCTGTGTAATTCATATGTGTTCAGATTTAAAGGGATGAGGTGGCAACCCTATATCCAACCACCAATCGGGAAATGAGTACCCCTTTAATCATTCCCAGAAAAAGTAAAGAATAATTAAACACACCAACACCTTAGATAAAGTCCTTTAATTAACCCCTCCCTTCCCAAAGAATGTAAATAATGTCCCCCTAGGACAGGTATATGCAATTAGCGGACCTCCAGCTGTTGCACAACTACAAGTCCCATGAGGCATAGCAAGACTCTGACAGCTACAAGCATGACACCCAGAGTAGAGGTATGATGGGATTTGTAGTTATGTAACAGCTTTTTTTTTTGCGCTATAAACAAAAATAGAGCGACAATTTTGAGAAAAAATAAATATTTTTACTATTTGCTATAATAAATATCCCCCAAAAATATATAGAATAACAATTTTTTTCCTTAGTTTAGGCCGATACGTATTCTTTTACATATTTTTGGTAAAAAAAATCGCAATAAGCGTATATTGATTGGTTTGCGCAAAAGTTATAGCGTCTACAAAATAGGGGATAGTTTTATGGCATTTTTATTAATATTTTTTTTTTTACTAGTAATGGCGGCGATCAGCGATTTTTATCTTGACTGCGATATTATGGCAGACACATCGGACACTTTTGACGCTATTTTGGGACCATTTACATTTATACAGCGATCAGTGCTATAAAAAATGCACTGATTACTGTATAAACGTGACTGGCAGTGAAGGGGTTAATCACTAGGGGGCTAGGAAGGGTGAAGTGTGTCCTAGGGAGTGATACTAACGGTTAGGGGGCGTGGCTACGAGTGACACTTCACTGACCGCTGCTCCCGATGAGAGGGAGCAGACGATCAGTGTTGTGTCACTAGACAGAACGGGGAGAAGCCTTGTTTACACTGGCCTCTCCCCGTTCTGCAGCTCTGTGACCCGATCGTGAGACACCGGCAGACATCGGTCACGGTGCTCGCGGCAGGGGCGCGTGCGCGGCCTGCACGGCGGGAAATTTAAAGTGACATAAATATACGTCACTTTGCCCAGCCATGCCATTCTGCCAACGTATATCCTTGTGACGCGGTCGTCAAGAGGTCAAAATACAGTTGATTCACACGCAAGGTCAGATTTCAGACACAAGGATGGATTAAGCCGGGTACAAACTAACATTTTTTTTTCGTGCAACCAAACTGACAGCTCCGGTTGGAGACACTGTACTAACCATGTGAGATTAGTCCAGTGATCTCCCCTGCTCAGTTGTTGTGTTCTGACAGGGGGACCCCCCACCAGAACACTCCGATCAGCTCTCTGCCATTGGTTGGCTTTTGTCAGACAGACCGACATACACACGGGCAGAATGTTGGATGTTTTTTTTTTAATCGGCGAATGTCTCCCAATATTCTGCCTGTGTGCACAGGGCTTTAAGAAGAAACTTTTATGGCTGACCAAGACATGGCCAGAGCAGGAAAAGCAAAAATAAAGGAATATGTGTAGACTATTGTTACTGGCAGTTTTTGAGTTCTCATTTAGATTCTTTAAAAGAGAAGTATGGGAATTGCTTTTATTGTAGAATCATACTTACCTAGGTAGATGCAGCTTTGGTCCAATGCTGCATCTGTCCCTTGCCGTCCTTAAGGCTAAGAACTGAGCGATCAAACACCACCGATCGCTTGGTTCTCAGAGCTCCCTGAGCAGAGAGCTGGTGACTGTCAGTCACCGCTGTCTGCTCTGCCCCCCTCGCTCACTGGAGTGCTGGGCTGCGGAGGGGGCGGGAGTGGCTGGCTCAGGCTCCCAGCAGCCCATCAAGAGACTGAGCCGGGTGCCAGTCTAGGCATTTTGGGTGGATCCCGACCATATGTTTGTGATCTTTCCAGAGCCTGGATCAGCTTTGTGACATGAGATGCCAGTGGGCTTCAGCCCACTGTCTGCTGAAAACAGTTCACAGGAGTGCAGAACGAACTGCCCTCCTATTATCCACAGGAGAAGTACAGCAAAACGTGTGGACGACTGCTGCTAAACCATTGTTAAACAGATTTACTTATAGATATACAATGCTCAGCTGCTCCATACTGTGAAGATCTATCAACAATATAGAAAAAAATCTAATAAAACAGTGGTGATTAAATATCACCAAAATAAAGCTCTATCTGTCTCAAAAAAATATAAAAAATTAATTTGGGTACAGTGTTGCATGTCTGAGTTATTGTCATTCAAAGTGTGAGAGTGCTGTAAAAATCACCTGGGCAGAAGGGGGTGAAAGTGTCCGTTATTGAGTTGTTTAATGCTGAACAAATCAGCTTTTTCTATATAATTCCAAAAGCTTGTCTGCTTTGTATCGTCTTACCTTTTTTTAAAGCAGAACTCCAGAATTTCAGCTACTTTTAAAAAGTGCTAGCTTACAATGAGTAATGTCCATTGGGGAGAGATAAGCAATGAAATCAATGTACAGTGGACCCTGACCGATAACCACTTCAAAATTGTCAGTTGCAGAAGATTAGACAGTACCCACTGAAGGTTAAAGCAGAGCCCCACCCTAAAGTAGAACTTCCGTTCATCGGAACCCTCCCTTGCTCTGATGTCACATTTGGCACCTTTCAGGGGGGGGGTGCAGATACCCGTCTAAGACAGGTATTTGCACCCACTTTCGGGAGTCCTCTCTGCGAGTATTCTGCGGGTAGTGCGTCACTTCCCGCAGAATACCCGTTGTGTTCTGGGAAACACTCGGCTCCCAGAACACAACGGTGACCAGTGAGAACGCCACTGCGCGACTCACGCATGTGCCGTAGGGAACCGGGCAGTGAAGCCGCAACGCTTCACTTCCTGATTCCCTCACCGAGGATGGCGGTGGGGGCAGCAGATAGACGAGCGATTGCTCGTCTTCTGCTGCTGACGTCGCTGGACTCCAGGACAGGTAAGTGTCCTTATATTAAAAGTCAGCAGCTGCAGTATGTGTAGCTGCTGACTTTTAATATTTTTTTAATGGCGGAGCTCCGCTTTAAGTAGGATGGAGACAAAGGAGGAACTAAAGATTTTAAACTTCATATTGTTTAAAACCCTAACAACTGCAGGATGTAGATCTACAGTGTAATCTTTGGAGTGTTTCCACAAGAATATATATCAGGAGAGGGCTGGAAATTTTGCAAAATAAACCACGCATTGACACTGAAAGTTTTTCAAAGGAAAAAAAAGTGAAAAACATAGTATCCGAATAGAGTCCTTATATAGGTTCAAATAAAGTCCAAAAACATCCAAATGCGTGCTTCCTCTTGATTTTATGTGTCTTCAAACACACAAAACTAACTGTGCCCCAATCACACTTGACAATATGTGACCTTACTGCAAATTCAGTTCAAAAAGCAATTATTTTATTAGTAAGTCCTCTCCAAAAAAACTTCCTCCGGCACCAGATAATATCTTAGCTCATGCAATATAATATAAAAATATGCTGCTCATGGTGTAATAGCATAAAAACTTGATTTTTTATCTCAAGGCCTCTCTAACTTACTGGGCAAACTAAAAATCTTAGCTGCTTGACTTACCATAGCTCATTAACCCAAGTTGCAGGCCTCTATCATCTTTATGTTTGACCTGTGTTTTATCTGGGAGCCGACCACCCCTGCTATCCTAGGATGTTCTCAATGATAATTTACTGATAATTATTTTGTAAGTCTAGGTCTTATTACTAACTAGAAAATTTGTGGAGAACAGCTGAACGAACTTTATATAATATTGTCTTTATTACAAAAATTTTAATCTATACATTGACTTAGGAGATCTCTGATAGAAGAATACAGGAATGGAGTATCGAGTCTCTAAAGTCGGTTAGCTAGACAGAATGTTTACAGTGGAATAAAAAAAAAAAAAAAACAGGATTTTGTTTTGTACTTGGTTGCATGACTGAAGTAAACATACCCTCCCTTTATTCACTAAGGTAAGTGATCATTAAACTTTGCAAAAGGAACAGTCTTTAGTAAGTTGAAACCTAGGTGTTATCAGCCAGGGCTTGATTTATGCTTAGCCTAAATAGATCATGACCTTGGGTGGCGGAGCTGCTAGAGATAACACATAGCCACCTGCACATCATGTTTCAAACTGTCAGTTAAGTATTCCTGTATACAGTATAATGACAAGTACCAGATTATCTCCTTGTGAAATCCAGCCGGGTACCCATTGTTAGCTGCATGCTATTTTCTTTCTCGTACATCACGGGACACAGAGCGACATAGTCATTACTAATGGGTTATATAGATACCATCAGGTGCTGGCACTGGCAACTTCCAAAACCGGAAGTACCCTCCCCTATATAAGCCCCTCCCATCCGGGAGCACCTCAGTTTTTTGCCAGTGTCTAAGGTGTTGGCCAAGAAGAAACATGTGTTTTTCACTGAGCTTGCGTACAGGTTCTTTTGGGCCTCAGTAAGCTATTCCGGATCCGACCAAAAAAGCTTCATAGCTAAACGGTCGGTACCCGGGCCTTGCAGAGAAGAGCAAGGTTTTGCCTGTAATGCTTCTCTTAGGAGAGCTGGACCCTGGGATCCAGAGCTCTGGTCATACCCACGACCAAGATGTTTTCTGTGCAGGGTGCTATACAGGTCCAGGGGAGTGGAATCCTTGGGAACCCGGTCCCTGAAGGTTTGATTACAATGCCTGCCGTGATAGGTGAAGTTTGGGCTTTTGTGGACCAAACAAAGTCCTGCGGCGGGGAACAGGTAAGTGGGGGCCCCCAGGAACTTGGTTCTATTGGGGGACCCCCAAGCCTAATTTGTCTTTCTGTCTGTTACCTAATGGTATTCCCGCAAAATTCTGTGCATGCCTGTAACTACTAAAAAAATGTAATAATTTTTAATGGTGGTCAAGAAAAAAAATATTTTTTTTTTTATATATATATATATTTTATATATTAGACTGCGGTACCTGTGTTTGTCCACTAGAGGCCGCTGTGGAACGTTTCTTGTCATGTGGACTAGTTTCTTCTCATCAGAGCGAGTCCAGGCAGATGGTGAGTTCTCTTATGGGAAACTGCTTCCTCTGCCATGTTGCAATGCTCGTCCATCCCCCGGCCTGCGGCAAAGGGGCCCTGGCTCTTGTCCCTGGTTTCCATTTTCGAAATTAGCGCCGAAGGCACACGTGGCCGCGCGCGTGCCTCTATATATAGAGGTGAGCCGGGAAAGGGGGCGGAGCCTGGGGGATGACGCTCTGTGCGCGCCGCAGCGCTTCTGCGCATGTGCGGGCGTCCCAGCATGTTAAAAACCACAATTTTGTGTGGTGAGCTGGCTATGAAGTACAGAGACAGAGCTGGCAACATTTAAAGAAGGCATACAGCAAGCGGTTGATACAGGCATCCCCTAGAAAGGCACATTAGTAGACACCAACTGTTTCTTATAGCAGCATTTATGCTAGACTATTGTCAGTAACTGGTGTATTTCGGCTGGAATACCTCAGCTTTGGGCTTAGGAATATGCCGTCTAAAAACTCCGGGACTAGAAATTCCAGGAGGAATAGGGGGTCTCCATCGGGCTCTGAGGATCTTGGGCATGCTTCGGCTGCACCAGTCTCCCCTGAAGAATCAGAGGTTAGTGACCGTGGAGCACCCTCAGGAGTACCTGGTACTGTGGCTGTCCTCAGTTCACCTGCTCCTGTGTATGTAACAGAGGAGGTTTTTTCCTCAGCTCTGGGAGGGCTGGAAGAGAGATTGTCAGCATTGATCGCGGCTTCCCTGTCACAGGAGAAAAGCGCCCGATCTCCGTCTCCTCCCTCAGAGTGCCTGTTAACAGAGCAACAGTCCCATACAGGGATCGACCTACCTGAAGGGGATCAGGATGAGGTCGATTCGGTTGTAGAGGAATCAACAGTGGAAGAGCCGTTCTCAGCATCACATGCTGAAAGGTTATGGGTTCAGTCCCTGACTAATATGGTCCGATCAGCATTTAAAATGCCCCTTGCGGAGCCATCATCCACTTCTGTCTCCTCGTTGGGGTCGCTAAAAGCTCCCCAGACTGTTTGTTCCTTTCCGATCCATCCTTTACTGGAAGGGCTCATTTACCAGGATTGGGAGCATCCTGACAAAATATTTACTCCCCCCAAGAGATTTCCGGTGGTCTATCCCATGGAGGATAAGTTCATCAGAAAATGGAGGGTCCCTACAGTGGACGCAGCCATCTCTTGTGTGAATAAATCACTGACATGTCCGGTGGATAATGTCCAAATGTTCAAGGACCCAATAGATAAAAAATTGGAGTCCTTATTAAAATCTGCTTTCTCTACAGCAGGATTGGTGACACAACCAGCAGTGGCAGCTATTGGGGTCTGCCAAGCAGTGAAAGATCAGTTGAAACAGGTCTTCAGGGACCTGCCAGATCAGCAGGCTCTTGCCCTAGCTGATCTACCTAGAGCCTTATGCTTTGCGGTGGACGCTATAAAGGATTCAATCCATCAGGCCTCCCGCCTTACGCTGTCTGTAGTACATATGCGCAGGCTTCTATGGCTCAAAAACTGGTCTGCTGAAGCTCCCTGTAAAAAATTGCTGGTCAGCTTCCCATTTCATGGTGAACGCTTATTCGGGGAAGACCTGGACAAATATATCCAGAGAATTTCCAGCGGTAAAAGTACACTTTTGCCGGTTAAAAATAGAGTTAGAGGTCCCTCTTTTAAGAGGCCTGCTTCTCCAGTCCCTAGGACATCGGCTGTGAAACAGTTCCGACGGCCTCCTCGGTCAAATCCCGGAGGTAAAAATCAGGGACAGTTGCAGGGTAACAAGAAGCCCTGGAGCAGGAGAGGTACAAAACCTCCCCCAAAGTCAAATGCATGAAGGGTTGCCCCCACTCAATCGGGTGGGGGGAAGACTTCAGTTGTTCACAGAGACCTGGCGGGACACGATCCGAGACAGATGGGTGCTCTCCGCAGTAAATCTGGGATACAAATTGGAGTTAAAAAAACTCCCCTCCTTCCCGCTTTATAAGGTCAAACGTGCCAAGGGATCCCCAGAAGAGAGGATCCCTCCTGTTGGCACTAGAACAATTATTGCTCCAAGCAGTAATTATAGAGGTTCCCCTGGAAGAATGGGGGTTCGGGTTTTACTCAAACCTCTTTACAGTCCCGAAGCCAAACGGGGACGTGAGGCCCATATTAAATCTAAAAGGGCTAAACAAATTCCTACATATCAGGACTTTCCGGATGGAGTCGATCCGATCGGTAGCCACTGCCCTACAAGGGGAGGAATGGTTAGCCTCGATCGACATCAAAGATGCTTATTTGCACATTCCCATCTTTCCAGCCCACAAAAAATTTCTACGCTTTGCGGTAGAAGGGCGCCATTTTCAGTTCAGAGCCTTACCCTTCGGTCTGGCCACAGCACCAAGAGTGTTCACAAAAATTCTGGCCCCATTATTGGCCAATCTAAGAACACGAGGTGTAACGATAATGGCATATCTAGATGACTTGTTGCTGATAGACCACTCAGTGGAAAAACTAGAAGTGGTTGTTCACGAGACAATCAAGTATCTGGAATATCACGGTTGGATTATCAACCGAGACAAGTCAGCCCTAAAACCAGTCAAAAGTCTGGAATACTTGGGGCTAAGGCTGGATTCAGACCAGAGAAAAATATTCTTGCCTCAAGAAAAGGGGTCGTCTTTGAGAGATTTGATCCACTTAGTGGGTTCAAAAAGACAGCCATCCATACGCCTGTGCATGAGGCTGCTGGGAAAAATGGTGGAATCATTCGAAGCAGTACCCTACGGTCAATTCCATTCAAGGAAGTTGCAAAGGGCCATACTGTCAGCCTGGAACAAAAAAGTTCAGGCTCTGGACTTACCAATGTCCTTGTCCCCTTCCGTTCGCAAGAGCCTCCGCTGGTGGTTGGTTCCCCAGAATCTGGAAAGAGGGAAATCCTTCAGTCCGATTTCCTGGAAGGTGGTCACTACAGATGCCAGCCTTATAGGCTGGGGAGCAGTACTGGAGCAATGGTCTCTCCAGGGCAGATGGTCGGATGCGGAAAAGGCCCTGCCCATCAATCTCTTAGATATACGAGCAGCCCGGTATGCCCTAGTAGCATGGACATCCAAACTCCAAGGGTCCCCTGTCAGAATTCAATCAGACAATGCCACAGCAGTGGCATATATCAATCATCAGGGGGGCACCAGGAGTCGTGCAGCCCAAAGGGAAGTAAATTACATCCTGAGATGGGCAGAAAGATATGTCCCAGCCATATCTGCGGTATTCATTCCAGGAGTGGAGAATTGGAAGGCGGACTTTCTAAGTCGCCAACAATTATGCCCAGGGGAATGGTCCCTTCATCCCGAGGTTTTCCGGACAATATGTCAGCGGTGGGGAACACCGGATGTAGATCTGCTAGCACCCAGATTCAATGCAAAAGTGGACAGGTTTGTCTCTTGGACAAGGGATCCCCTAGCTTGCGGCTCGGATGCCCTAGTGTTCCCTTGGGATCAGTTCAAGCTGATATATGCATTCACACCGCCACAATTGTTACCTCGATTACTCCGCAGAATCAGGGTAGAAAAGAAACCAGTGATTCTGGTGGCTCCAGCGTGGCCCCGAAGAGCATGGTACGCGGAGATTGTAAAAATGTCTGTGGGGAGTCCTTGGACCCTCCCACATCGTCCGGACCTGCTTTCGCAAGGACCGATATACTACCCTTCCTTACCAGCCCTAGGTTTGACGGCCTGGCTATTGAAGCCCACATTCTAAAAAAGAGAGGGCTCTCTAATGCTGTGGTATCTACCATGATCAATGCCAGGAAGCCGGTATCCAGGCAGATCTACTATAGAATCTGGAAGGCGTACATCGCCTGGTGTGAGGCCAAGAAATGGCATCCACGTAAATACGTAATAGGTAGGATTCTGGACTTCCTACAATGGGCTGTAGATAGGAAGCTTGCCTTGAGTACTATCAAGGGTCAGATTTCGGCCTTGTCAATATTTTTTCAAAGGCCCTTGGCTTTGCATTCACTAGTCAAAGCCTTTATACAAGGGGTGATGCGTATTAGTCCTCCGGTTAATATTCCCATATGTCCTTGGGACATAAACCTGGTTCTTTCGGTTCTACAGAAACAACCATTTGAACCATTACAGCATATTTCTTTGGTTCTTCTCACCAGGAAATTGATTTTTCTAGTAGCCATTTGTTCGGCTAAAGGAGTGTCGGAATTAGCCGCTATGTCCTGTAGGGAGCCATATCTGGTTATCCATAAGGACAGAGTAGTGTTACGTCCTCATCCAGCCTTTCTTCCTAAGGTGGTATCGAGGTTTCATTTGAACCAAGATGTGGTTCTTCCTTCTTTTTTCCCCAAACCTAGTTCGGTAGAGGAAAAGTTATTGCATTCTTTGGATGTAGTAAGAGCAGTTAAAGCTTATCTAAAAGCCACTGCTCAGATTCGCAGAACGGATACTTTGTTTATTCTGCCGGAAGGCCCCAGAGAGGGTCAGGCAGCGTCAAAATCTACTTTAGCCAAGTGGATTCGACAGGTCATAATACAAGCCTATGGCTTGAGAAGGAGACCGCCTCCGTTCAAAGTTAGGGCGCACTCCACGAGAGCAGTTGGAACTTCATGGGCAGTGCATCACCAGGCCTCCCTGGCTCAAATCTGTAAGGCCGCAACATGGTCTTCAGTACACACGTTTACTAGGTTCTACCAGGTGGACGTTAGAAGTCAGGAGGATGTCGCCTTTGGGCGCAGTGTGTTGCAGGCCGCAAAAGATCCTCATGTCTGATAGCGCTCAGCTTATATATGGTGTATCCCCCCCCTCATTTGGCATTGCTTTAGGACATCCCATTAGTAATGACTATGTCGCTCTGTGTCCCGTGATGTACGAGAAAGAAAATAGGATTTTTATAACAGCTGTGACAGCAGGAAGGTAAAGTCACCTGGTTGCATCCAGGGGGGTAGATATATTTCGCCCAGATTCAGGCTTTACGCCGATTTATACAGCTAGGTGGAGAGTTGTATAAGCCCAGCTGAGACTAGTGGGCTCATTGATGACTCATACCTCTAGGGAGAGGGCTGGGCGTCGTGCAGGCAGGGAGTTGATGAGGCCAGCTGAAGCCTGTCAGTTCGTTTAAGGCCTCTATAAAAACTCCCAGATTCATTAGATGTTAGCTCATGCCTGGAAGCAGACCTGTGTGGACTGTCTAGGGAGAGTGAACCCCTGTGCGGTGAGAGAAAGCCTGTGTGGCTATATTTTGCTTGGACATTTAAAACCAGGGACTAGGACAGCACTAGGCTGATCCCAGTTGTTAGTTAGGAAACCTGTATGTTTAGTCAGAGGTCAAGTTGACCAGGATTTATTTTGTTTGTTTCTTTTGCTTTGCTGTGTTTTTGTCACTGTAAATAGAAAATAAACGGCACCTTTTTGATTTTGAAAACCACAACCTCCGTCTGCTGGGCCTGTTTTTGTGTGGGGAGCCCATCCCGGGGGTCACACACACCCGCTGCCGAGCTAACCCCCTCACAGTTGGTGGAGAACCAGTGGCAGTTTTTTTTTAAGCCAGCATGGAGGAGATACTGAAACAGCTGGCTCTAGCAAATGCCAATCAACAGCAGACAAATGCAGGTTTGCAAAAGAGCCTTGCAGCTCAACAACAGAACTTCGCAGCCCAGCAGCAAGCTCATCAACAGAGCCTTGCAGCCCAGCAGCAAGCTCACCAACAGAGTCTGGAAGCTCAGCAACAAGCCCAGCAACGATCTGAGGCCCGCTTCATAGACCTATTACAGAAGCAAGAGCAGAGACTACAACAAATGGAAGCAGTAATGCAGCAACGTCCGCAGACCAGTGAGGAAAGCCGTCCCACTAATACCGCGTCCTTTGGGGTGAGTCGTTTATTGACAAAAATGACTGGAGAGGATGATCCAGAGGTATTTTTGACCACGTTTGAAAGGACTGCTGAAAGAGAAAAGTGGCCTGAGGAGCAGTGGGCTGGACTGGTGGCTCCTCTGTTAACGGGTGAATCGCAGAAAGCTTACTATGACCTAGAGCCTGACCAAGCAAAAGACTATGTGATGCTAAAAGCTGAAATATTGGCAAGGCTGGGTGTCACCCTGGCTGTCCGGGCTCAGCGTGTGCATAACTGGACTTTCCAGCTTGGAAAACCCCCCAGGTCTCAAATGTATGATCTCATTCACCTGAGCAGAAAGTGGCTACAGCCAGAGACTTTATCCGCACCAAAGATTGTGGAACGTGTTGTAATGGATCGGTTTTTGAGAGCTCTTCCTACTGCCATCCAAAAGTGGGTAAGCCATGGAGACCCAGAGACGGCCGATGGTCTTGTGGATCGTGTGGAGAAATACTTGGCTACAGAGAACCTGACGGCCTCTTCCAGAGACACTCGGACTTTCCACCCTAAGACCAGACCATCCCCAGGGGCGGATAAGATGATTCCAAGGGGTAAGGGTGGAGAGAGTGAGAGGGTGGGAGCTCTACCCCAAGTTTGGCGAGAACAGCCTGGGAAATCAGCGGCTCAAGAGGCGGCAAGAAGGATCATTTGCTACCGCTGCCGGCAAGCGGGACATATTGCAGCAAATTGCCCGGTTTTGGAGGAACCCATGCAGTGTGACTTTCTGACGGGCAGACGTCAGTCGCTGTGTGCGACAGTCGCATGCACTGCCATTCGGGGAACTGAGAAACATTTATGCAAAATGTGTATTAATGGTAGAAATGTTGTGGTATTGCTGGATTCAGGTAGCCTTGTGACCCTGATAAAGGCTGAATTAGTTAAAACAGAGGTCTCTGGGAATAGCAAGGTAGCTGTTATTTGTGTGCATGGGGACACCCGAGAGTATCCAGTGACTACAGTGTGTTTCGAGACCCCCAAAGGTACCCTTTCTCATCCAGTGGGCTTAGTGTCTCAGTTACCGCATGACGCCATTGTGGGAAGGGATTTTCCGAAGTTCTGGGAACTGTGGGATGATCCTGAGCCCCCCACTGGTGCCCCTATGTACCAGGAATATGATAGCCAGAACTCCTCTGAGAGTGGTGAGGACTCTCCCGAATTTCCCTTGTCAGTATTGGCAGGGGAGACTCAAGAAACTGGAGAGGAGCCCACCTCCTCAGACGAAAACCTACCGTCTGTGGAGTTTTCTGATCTTGAGGTTCACAGGGAAAACTTTGCCACAGAACAGTTGAAAGACCCCGCCCTAATAAAGGCACGGGAAAACGTAGTGAAAATAGATGGCGAGTTAGTGAACCCAGATAATACCTGCACTTACCCATACTTCAGCGTAGAGAAGGACCTACTGTATCGGGTGGCAAAAAGGGCAGAAGAAACCGTTGAGCAGCTTGTGGTGCCCAAACCTTACAGGAAGTTGGTGTTGGAGTTGGCCCATGGGCACATTCTTGGAGGTCATCTGGGGACAGAGAAAACCCGAGAGAGGGTATTACAGAGATTCTATTGGCCTGGGGTGATGAAGGACATAGAAAATTATTGTTCCTCCTGCCCTGTGTGTCAGAGGTCGGCCCCGATGCCACACTTCCGTAGCCCGCTGGTCCCTCTACCCATCATTGAGGTCCCGTTTGAGAGAATCGCAATGGATTTGGTAGGTCCTATAATCAAGTCCGCTAGGGGGCACCAGTACATATTGGTTATAATGGACTATGCCACCCGTTATCCAGAAGCGATCCCTCTCAGAAATACCTCGGCCAAAACCATAGCCAAAGAGCTATCTCTTGTTTTTAGCCGGGTGGGTATTTGTAAAGAACTGCTTACGGACCAAGGTACACCCTTTATGTCCCGGGTTATGAAGGAGCTGTGTAAATTGTTCAAAGTGACGCAATTACGTACATCTGTGTATCACCCCCAAACCGATGGGCTGGTTGAAAGATTCAACAAAACCCTAAAACAAATGTTGAAGAAAGTGGTGGATAGGGATGGAAAGGATTGGGACTGTCTACTTCCTTATTTGATGTTTGCTATTAGGGAGGTGCCCCAATCCTCTACGGGATTCTCCCCCTTTGAGTTACTGTATGGGAGACACCCAAGAGGGCTGTTGGATATTGCCAAGGAAACTTGGGAAAGTGAGAGTTCTCCCCACAGGAGTGTGATTGAGCATGTCGCCCTGATGCAAGATCGAATTGCACAGGTAATGCCCATCGTGAAGGAACATTTGGCCCAAGCGCAGTTGGCACAGCAGAGAGTGTACAACCGTGGAGCCAAGACCCGTACCTTTTCCCCGGGGGATAGGATATTGGTACTTGTCCCTACGGTTGAAAGTAAATTCCTTGCCAAATGGCAAGGCCCCTACGAGATAATGGAAAAAGTGAGCGAAGTGAATTACAAGGTCAGACAACCAGGAAGGCGAAAGCCCGAACAGATCTATCACGTTAATCTGTTGAAAGCCTGGAGGGATAGAGAGTCCCTAGTCGCAGACACTTGGTCACCAGCTCAAACTGGTTGCGTGATTCCTGAGGTTGGAATCGCAGCCACCTTGTCACAACCCCAACAACAGGAGGTTAAGGAGTTTGTGCTTCGCAACAAGGAGGTATTCTCTGAGCTGCCGGGACAAACATCTGGGGTAGAGCATGACATTATTACCCCGCCCGGTGAAAGGGTGAAGTTAAAACCCTATCGGATCCCAGAGGCCCGACGGGAGGCAATACGGGAGGAAGTACAGAAAATGCTGAACTTAGGGGTGATAGAGGAGTCCCAAAGTGATTGGTCTAGTCCCATTGTGTTGGTGCCTAAACCGGATGGGAGCTGGCGATTTTGTAACGATTTTCGTCAGTTGAACAAAGTTACAAAATTTGACACCTACCCCATGCCACGTATAGATGAGTTGATCGACCGGCTGGGAACAGCCCGATACATGACGACTCTTGACCTCACAAAAGGGTATTGGCAAATCCCCCTGGCCAAGTCAGCCAAAGAGAAAACCGCATTTGTAACCCCAGACGGGGCGTTCCAATATAAAAGAATGCCGTTCGGGTTACAGAATGCGCCGGCCACATTCCAGCGGAAAATGGACCAGATGCTGAGGCCCCATCGGAAGTATGCTGCGGCTTACCTGGATGACGTAATTGTCCATAGCACAGATTGGGCCTCACATCTGCCAAAAGTGCAAGCAGTCCTGGACTCTGTTCGGGAAGCAGGGTTTACGGCTAACCCCAAGAAGTGTACCATTGGGCAGGAGGAGGCCAAATATCTTGGGTACACCATTGGGAGGGGAGTAATAAAACCCCAACTCAACAAAGTCGAGGCCATCCAGAGTTGGCCACGTCCCAACAGCAAGAAGCAGGTACGAGCCTTTCTGGGAATCGCTGGGTATTATCGGCGATTCATTCCCCACTTTGCTTCTAAGGCTGTGCCCCTAACCAACCTGACGAAGGGGAAAGGGTCGGTCATGATTAAATGGACCCCCGAGGCTGAGGCAGCATTCCAATTCTTGAAACAAGCCTTATGTAGCCAGCCAGTGTTGTACTCACCCGACTTCTCTAAAGACTTTGTCGTACAAAGTGATGCGTCAGATGTGGGGTTAGGAGCAGTATTGTCCCAGGTCTGGAACGGGGAAGAGCACCCAGTCATTTACCTCAGCAGGAAGTTGAAGTCCCATGAGGTAAATTACGCCACCGTTGAAAAGGAGTGTTTAGCGGTGAAGTGGGCTCTAGATTCCCTTCGGTACTACCTGCTAGGTAGGCACTTTGACATGGTTACGGATCACGCTCCGTTAAAGTGGATGGCTCAAAACAAGGAAACAAATAGAAGAGTGAATAGGTGGTTCCTGGCCCTCCAGGAATTCAACTTCACAGTAAAGCATCGCCCTGGCGTTCAAATGGGGAATGTGGATGCTTTGTCTCGAGTACATGAATGCCTGATTGCTGGTGTTCCAACCCCGAGGTTAAAACAAGAGGGGGGGGTATGTGACAGCAGGAAGGTAAAGTCACCTGGTTGCATCCAGGGGGGTAGATATATTTCGCCCAGATTCAGGCTTTACGCCGATTTATACAGCTAGGTGGAGAGTTGTATAAGCCCAGCTGAGACTAGTGGGCTCATTGATGACTCATACCTCTAGGGAGAGGGCTGGGCGTCGTGCAGGCAGGGAGTTGATGAGGCCAGCTGAAGCCTGTCAGTTCGTTTAAGGCCTCTATAAAAACTCCCAGATTCATTAGATGTTAGCTCATGCCTGGAAGCAGACCTGTGTGGACTGTCTAGGGAGAGTGAACCCCTGTGCGGTGAGAGAAAGCCTGTGTGGCTATATTTTGCTTGGACATTTAAAACCAGGGACTAGGACAGCACTAGGCTGATCCCAGTTGTTAGTTAGGAAACCTGTATGTTTAGTCAGAGGTCAAGTTGACCAGGATTTATTTTGTTTGTTTCTTTTGCTTTGCTGTGTTTTTGTCACTGTAAATAGAAAATAAACGGCACCTTTTTGATTTTGAAAACCACAACCTCCGTCTGCTGGGCCTGTTTTTGTGTGGGGAGCCCATCCCGGGGGTCACACACACCCGCTGCCGAGCTAACCCCCTCACACAGCTTACCTGTAAAATCCTTTTCTTGGAGTACATCACGGGACACAGAGCTCCCGCCCCTCTTTGGGGACACTTATTGCTTTGCTACAAAACTGAGGTGCTCCCGGATGGGAGGGGCTTATATAGGGGAGGGTACTTCCGGTTTTGGAAGTTGCCAGTGCCAGCACCTGATGGTATCTATATAACCCATTAGTAATGACTATGTCGCTCTGTGTCCCGTGATGTACTCCAAGAAAAGGATTTTACAGGTAAGCTGTTATAAAAATCCTATTTTTTTGTTGGTGTGATAATATATTGTGTACTCACAGTTCGCCCACTCCTCATCTACACCTAGAACAAAGCTGCTAGCAGAGAAGGATGATAGTTTGCCTGCTCTTCTAGTGATTGGTTCTTTTTTAATTTTTTTATTTATGTTTATTGATTTTTCCATTGAACAGAGAAAAATTACAGAGCATATCAACATACACGCTTACACATTATTTTCTTGTATTCAGTAGTAATATACCAGTATTACACCGTGAAGCGGGAGCATAAACAATATAGTCTCGAAATAACATACAAGCCTAATAAGGCCTACAGCTTGTGGCCACATGGCCACATAGGTGTCCCAGTTCCTCAACGGAGGAGAAGAGAAAAAAAAGAAAAGAAACACAAAACCCTAATACCAAAGGTGTATCGAGAGTATTTAACTGTGATTTTCACAGGACTCATTCGGTTATCCTTATTCAGTAATACTTAAGTGCTTGCATTCACTCACACAACACTCATACCCATTCACCCAGCACTTCCACCCATTTCCCCAGCCGAAACTACAGCTGGGGGGGGGCACTCCTCCCACTCCCCCCCACATTTATGTGGGATACGTTTCATGTCCCCAGCTTCTTTATTTAGGATAGGAGGTAGTTCTTCCCCCCCCCCCATCAAACAGGAGGGGCTGAATCAGGGCCCACTACTGCTGAGACAGAGGGGTATCCTTCCAAAAGGAGCTGTCTATATCCAGCCAAGGTTGCCAGATCTTGTAGAATTTCTGTATACAGGCCCTTCCTTTATAGATTAGTTTAAAGGTTGGTACGACTTTGTTTATCATGCGGTACAGCAGTTGGATGTTGGGAGCAGATTCACACTTCCATTGTAGTAATATCAGTTTTCTGGCATAAAAGAGTATCAAGCGGACTAGGGTCCGTTCGTGGGTTCTGGGTATGTGGTCATTAAGGATGCCCAGGAGCCCCACTTCAACAGTGTGGAGGGTCACTAGGCATAGATTGTTTTCAAAAAAAGAGAATAGGTCCACCCAGAACCCCAAGAGGGCCGGGCAGGACCAAAACATGTGTACATAACCAGCATTGGTGCACTTACATCTAGGGCAGAGGGCCCCTGAAACATAACCCATGCGAGCCAGACGGGCCGGCGTGTAATGCAGTTGATGAATAAATTTGAACTGTATATATTGGTTGTTAGACCCAACAATATCCAAGAAACAGGCCCCTGAGGCCTCCTCCCACCCCTCATCTGAAAGCCCAGGGATGTCGACCATCCACTTCCGCTGTGCAGCACGGAAGGGAGAACTCCCACCCGTCTGCAGTCGGGAGTAAATGGTCGTGGCTAATTTCGTAATGCCAGAACACGACATCAATGCCTCAAGCGGGGATTCAGCGAGCCCAAGAGTCAGGCCATGAAACTGCGCACGTACAGCGTGTCGTATGAGAAGATATTTAAAATAGAATTTATTTGATAATCCACTTGTAGCTTTTAGGACTTCAAAAGAGATAAATTCACCATTGAGAAAAATGTGGGCAGCGTGGGTAATGCCCAGCCGTGTCCACCACAATGCATCGGGGTGACCCATGAGCTCCAGAAGATTGGGGTTATGCCATAGGGGGGTTTTCGGTGAGAACCCCCAATTCTGAAATCGTCTTATTCCCTTCATGCCAGGCCAACCAACTCACTTCTATCGGGGAGCCGCGGGAGCATCGTTTTGGTAAAGATCTATGCATAATATCTACCAATGGGGTCTCTAGGCCAGCAAGTGCCTGCAGTAGATAGGTAAAGCAGGATGCGGAGGCCCCCTGGAACCATTCATAGACATAGGTTAATTGGGCTGCTATAAAATAGTGTCGCAAGTTGGGGCAGGCCAGTCCCCCATCACCCTTAGAGGCCTGGAGGGAAGCCTTCGATATTCTGGGATTGGTCCCCTGCCATAGGAAGGAGGATAATAACGAGTCTATTCTTTTGAAGAGCTTTTTGTAGAGAAAAATAGGGGATGCCCTAAAGGCATATAAAAATTTAGGTAGGTATATCATTTTAAATATGTTCACCCGCCCTATCAAATTCAAAGGTAATGAGGCCCAAGTTTGCAACCTGGTCTCCATGTGTGTAACAACTGGGGCAATGTTAAGAGATTCAAAGAGGGCCAGGTCTGCATTAATGTGAATGCCCAAATATTTAAATGTGGATCTGACTGACAGTTTAGAGTGAGATAAGTAAGTATTGTCCTGTTTGGGGCCTATGGGAAAAGCAACAGACTTGTCCCAGCCCACCTTTAGTCCCGAGACCCTCCCGAACTCCTCCACCACTTCCATTAAAGATTTAAAGGACTGTTCTGTGCCATCAAGATATATTAATGCGTCATCCGCATATAATGAGATCTTCTCTGTAAGATTACCATAACATATGCCGCCCACCGACGCCGTCTGTCGCACCGCCAGAGCCAAAGGCTCTATGGCAAGTGCGAACAGGAGTGGCGAGAGCGGGCAGCCCTGCCGTGTTCCCCTATGTAAAGAAAAGACATCCGATACATCCTTGTTAGTACATATTCTTGCCCTGGGATTGATATATAGCAGGCGAACCAATTTTATAAATTGGTGACTAAAACCCATTCGGTGCATGACTTCCCACAAAAAGGTCCATTTCACAGTATCAAAGGCCTTCATTACATCCAGTGACAACACCAGGCCACTTTTATGCTCAGTGTCAGCTCTATGGATATGTATGAACAATCGTCTAATGTTGTCATATGTACTCTTTCCAGGCATGAATCCAGTTTGGTCCCTATGGATAAGGTGTAGGATAATCTTTTGTAGTCTCACTGCCAGTACCTTGGCCAGTATCTTAACATCGCTATTGAGTAAGGAGATTGGACGGTATGAGCCGCATAGCATTGGATCTTTATCAGGCTTGGGGATCACCACAATCAGGGCCTCACACATGGAGGAGGGGAGAACGCCCTCCTCCATTGCCTGCCCAAACTGAGAGTGCCAAGTCCCTAGCATAGTGTTTGTACCATTCAGCGGGCAAACCGTCCAATCCAGGAGTTTTGTTCGGGGGGAGTGAGTATATGGCAGTGGTAATTTCTTCTACCGTCAAAGGTTCATTTAAGATGGATCTGTGTGAGTCCTCCAGTACAGGGAACCGGAGAGACTCGAAGAAACCCATAGTTTCCCATTCAGGTGGAGAGGGCTGGGACGAATATAGGTCCTCATAGTAGGATTTAAAAGTTAGATTAAGGGTCCTAGGGTCTGAAGCGATGGAGCCATCCGGCGCCTGGATTTGCGGAATAGTCCTATCAACACAGTCCATGCGGGAGAGATATGCCAACATCTTGCCATTTTTCCCACTGTGTTCAAGCAGCCTGGCCGTCAGATATCTCTGTTATTTCTGCGTTACATCCACCCTGTGGAGGTCCAGGGCCCTATGCGCCCCCACCAGGACCCCGTGGGAGTCCGGGGTGGGGGACACAGAATACTGGGCCCTCGCAATCTCCAAGGAGGACTCTAGGGCTAAAAGAGTGGCCTGGAGGTTTTTTTTATGTCTGGTAGTGTTAGAGATGTATGAACCCCGCACAGTCGCCTTAAAGGCGTCCCATGTGGGGCCAGGGGAGGCAGATCCTTCATTATCCGCCCAAAAGTGGGACATGTCCTGTCCCACCGGGTCCTGTATTTCGGGGGTGGAGATCCAGCAAGGGCTGAGCCTCCACTGCCAAAAAGAGGGTCGGTGACCCATCACCAACTCTATCTTAAGGGCCGAATGGTCTGAGATTGTCTGCGAGATGTATGCGACCGACTTAACATAAGGGACCATATCAGAGGTTCCCAGGGCATAATCCAGCCTGGAAAGAGTACCATATGTTCTGGATTGACAGGAGTATTCTTTTATCAGTGGATGGCCACGCCGCCAAAGGTCGACGTAACCAAAGAAGGCACACCAGTGGCCAAATAGCTTGGATTCATATTGGAGGGGCCTCAACCTGTCCAGACCTGGGTCCAGGACAGAATTGAAATCCCCCAGCACAAGGGTAGGCAGACCCGGCAATTTAGAAAACTGTAAACTTAAGTCAGTGAAGATTGCAGCCGTGAGAGGGGGGGGGGCATACACCACCACCAAGAGCAATGGGGTGGCGTGGATTTTACACAGTAAAAAAACGTACCGACCCATTGGGTCAATAACTACCTGGTCATAGGAGAAAGGGAGTCCCTTCCTTATGAGGACAGAGACTCCCCTAGCATAATTTGAGTACGTGGAATGATACCCCTGTGACACCCAGTGTTTTTTCAAAGCAAGTATTTTGGAGCCTAGGAGATGTGTCTCCTGTAGGCATAGTATCTGTGGCCTATGTGGCTTGAGAAATTCAAATAAGGATGCTCTTTTAAATTTAGAATTTAACCCCCGGACATTACAGGAGATGCATGTGATTATAGACATGGCGGGGGGTTAAAAAGGGGCCCATATATGGTAATACAAATCAGACACTTGTCACCGGCGCGGCTGCAATCCAACACTGGGGGGGAGCAGGAGAAAAGGAGTACCCATGAACACATCCACACAACCACCATCCATGCAAACACACAAACCATTACACATACATTACCAGTTGAAATCCACATTGATTTTGTTACTACCCCTGCCGTACCCCAAGAACAAGGGGCTGGCTTTGTCCCAAAACTGCTAGTAGACACTAGGAACATGGCCAATACAGGCAAGTCAGCAAACTATTACGATCAGTCAATGATCAGAGAAAAAAAAAAAACAAAGGGGAAAGAAAAAGGAAAACAACTGCAGCATCCCAATCTTCCCCTTAAAGATCCATATCCTCTTGTCGAGCTGTAGAATAAGGTACCTGCCATAGGCACAAAGAGCCCCGGATTGGGGCGAGAAAAAGAAAATGAAGTGGCTTTGTAGCCAGTGCGGGGGGGATAGCCCGATCAGGTTGCAGGTGGTCGGTCAGATGCGCGGCCAGGTTTGGACAGGGATTCATACCAGGAAAGCGCAGTAGCAGGGTTCTGAAAAAAGTGCACTTGGTCCTGGTGGACGACTCTCAGCGTCGCGGGAAATTGCATGGAGTATTGTATGGTCTGTTCTCTCAACTTCTGTTTAACATGTTGATACTTGGCTCTCGCAGCACGAACTGCTGGGGAGTAATCTGGGTAGAGGGAGACCGATGCGTTTTTGATTTTCAGGCTTCCCTTTATGCGGGCAGCCCTCAGGATAGCGTCCCTGTCCCTATAATTTAGGAGACGGATAACCATGGTGCGAGGGGGGGTTTCCAGCAGGGAGCGGTCTCCCAGGGACCCTGTGGGCCCGTTCGATCACAAAACATGGGGACAGGCAGTCTTTGCCAAATTCCTGGGTAAACCAGCATTCAAGGAAGGATACCGGGTCTGCACCCTCGACCCGTTCTGGGAGGCCCACCAGGCGCAGGTTATTCCTACGTAAACGATTTTCCAAATCGTCGATCTTATCTGCCAACGATTGAATTCTGTTGCCATGGGTTTTCAGCACAGGCAGGGCCGGGCCTACAGTGTCTTCCAGGTCACTAATGCGGCGTTCTGTCTCAGCGACCCGGTCCCTGACCTTATGCATGTCCTGGCGCATTATAGTAATGTCCAGCTTTAGTTCCTCCACCTTCCCCATAATATCAGAATGATTTACCTTCAGGATTTTGAGAACATCCAGCAAGGTGGGCTCCGGTTCCGGCCCCTCCTCGAGACCGTCATCACTCGGAGCGGGGTGGGCCAGGGGTATTGAAGGGGCTGAAGCCCCAGGGGATGGTGGTAGTGAGGGGTCCAGATCGTCACCGAAGAGTTCCGGTGTAGATGAGAGAGGCACATGTAGCATGGTGGAGCGGCGGCCATTTTGGGAGGACTGAGTGGTAATATTCATCCTGACCGGGGGCTGTTTTCTCCCTTTTCTTCCTCCCATCCACCAAAATTCTTCCGTGGATGAGTAGCAGGGTCCCTCTTGGGTGTCTGGAGAAAGTTTTGGGCCGATTGGTTTGGCAGGTTAGCAGGATTGCAAAGGATTGTGCAGAGGGATCTTGGAGCTGCAGAGAGGAACGTCTGCTCACATGCTGCGTCAGGCCACGCCCCCTTCTAGTGATTGGTTCACTTAAGCCCTGTACACATGATCGGATTTCCTATGGTTTTTAAACCGATGGAAAGATGAAGCTGACTTCCATCAGTCTTGCCTACACACCATTAGTCAAAAAACCGACCGTTCCAAATGC
Source organism: Rana muscosa (assembly GCA_029206835.1). Lineage (NCBI taxonomy): Eukaryota > Metazoa > Chordata > Amphibia > Anura > Ranidae > Rana > Rana muscosa. The sequence goes on from CM055118.1 coordinate 728,869,572, forward strand.
TGTGACGTAAAACACTCCGATGAGCCGAGAAAAATGAAGTTCAATGCTTCTGAGCATGCGTCGACTTGATTCTGAACATGCATGGGTTTTTTATCCGATGGAGTTCCCCACAGACGGTAATTTGCTATCGGTCTTTTAACCATCGGATAAATTTAAAACATGTTCTATTTTTAAACACCGATGGAAAAAAGACCGATGGGGCCCATACACGATCGGTTTGTCCGATGAAAAAAGTCCATCTGACTGTTTTCATCGGTAAAACCGATCGTGTGTACGCGGCTTAACTCTAGTTTTGGTGCGCCTTGTGTGGTTAGGATATCTGATATTGATAGGGCCATGTCATACTGAAAATTTTGTAGCAGTGAAACTTTTGTTAAGTGCTTTCTCGCTTAGAAAATCATGATTATTTTCTTTTACAGTGATTTTTATTGAATTTGGTAATAGAAAAAACATTGTAACTATAAAAAATGTACACCTCCATGTAAATTTCAGGATTACAAAAAAGTCAGAAAATTGTGTAGCGGGTATTTGAATTTAGGGGAAGCATCTGGGTGGTAGTGTAACCCAGATGCACTAATTGCTAGGGGATCCGGGACCTTTTTCTGTTTCTTGGAGAACTCTGGTGGTGTGAGGTTCCTTGTGGTCCACAGGTGGCGCTGTTGCCCTGGGCCGGAGCTGAACTCACACCGCAAGACTGTGCCTTTTTGTCCTTCCCTGGAGCTGGTACAGCGGGGTGGGGAACCCGCTGTGACGCAAAGGGAGAGGGGATAAAAGGGGCGGATGCCCTTACCACGGGGTTCAGAGTTCGGAGTCCGGAGTGGGAGTCGGAGTACTCGGCCGCTCCCAGGCACCTTCAGCTTGGGTGCTGGCGTTCCAGTGTTCCAGGCCTAGGTGCCCTTGACCTAGCCGGAGGGGAGATGGAGTCCATCTCAGGCACCTTTAGCCTGGGGTTAGGTACTATGGCGGACGCCTGGGGCTCAGTACCTTCGACTGAGTTCCGCGAGGGTGGAGGAATCCGAGGGGCCCTAACTCCTTGGGTGCCCGTGTTTGAGTTCGTGAGGACTGGTGTGCGGAACTTCTCTGGAGAGTCCGGCGCAGCATCGCTGGTGACAGAGAGGCCTCCGGTTTCTCCCTTGGACGGATTTCCTTCCCCTGACAGGGGCCGCGCTAGCGAATGTAATTCATATTCTACCTCACATAGTCAGTGGCAGTGACTATTTACCACTGGTGATACCACAGTGGTTAGCAACAGAAGGGAAAGGATTGTGCAGCGATCTATCCCCATTATTACTCAGTAAAGAAACTGTATGTTTGTACGCCAAGAAGAAAAAACTGAGTTGGACCTATTCACTGTGTGGAACTCTGGTTACTAGGAGCAAAGGAGTCAGGGACGAAGTACTGGACTTGACTCTAGGACACCTACACAAAACCCAATCTTCTGGCCTTCACCTCTCAGCTATGGAGGACATGGGCCGTGGTGTGTCTCATCCCTCTCCCCAGCACTGAAACCCCTAGACGAAGAAAGACAAGCCGAGTATGAGAAGGGGAGAGAGGGGTGAGGCCGCTACAATTGTTTTCCAGTGGTCACAGCAGACATTTAAATGTGGAAGGATTCATATTATAACATCAGCAAACAGATATTTCTTGCAAGAGAAAACATTATCATGCCTTCCAGGTTGGAAGTCACTGGTTTCATGAGAGTAGAAGTAAACGTTTTACAAATTCCAAGGGTAAAGCCTCGTACACACGGCCGAGAATCTCGTCGTTAAAAACATGTCGTTTTTTACGACGAGATCCTTGGACAAGAAACTTGTCCTGGCCGAGTGTACACATGCTCATTTCAAAGAACCCGCGGTTCTTTGAATGGAGCGTACGCGGTGACGTCATTGAATACGACGAGCATGCGCTCGTCACATTCGATACCGTCGCCGCCATCTTGGTTCACCCTACCTATGCCTAGGAAGCTACCGCGCATGCGTCTAAGTCATTTCAAGCATGCGCGGGCTTCCCGGCGAACAGGTAAGTGTACACACACTCAATTTTCTCATCGAGAAACAGGCTGACGAGAATCTCGACGAGAAAATAGAGAGCAGGTTCTCTATTTTCTCGTTGAGATTCTTGTCGCTTTTCTTGACGAGAAACCATACACACGAACGAATTTCTCGGCAAGAAATCTCTGCCAAAAAGTTTCTTGCTGGTTCTTGCCGAGAAACTCGGTCGTGTGTATGAGGCTTAACAGAAAGGTGAGAAAAGAAGAGAGAAGGTACAGAAGCTGAGTAAGGAAAGAGGAGAGGAAAACTGAAGCTGCGCTGCAGTCCTGTATTCTACATTATACATTAGCGCCTGAGAGATACTGTATCCAAGGTTGCCAAGTTTTTTGTTGAATAAAGGCATTTTATCATTCAAGATAGCAGTCAGTTTCTCATTTATCATACTCCATGACAGCTTTACTTTAATTAAGTAAAACAAGACGAATGAGGATTTCCAAGACCTAGCAATTGCTGCTAGGAAAATAAAGACGATCAGTATTTTGGTATGTTTTGTAGCCTCCTCTATAGGTTGGTAAAAAAGGGCCAGCCAGGGGAATTGTTTTTAGATTAACCTGTGTTACTAAATTTATGAAATTATATCCAAATCTAAAATCTTTTAACCTTTGGGCATGATATGTCCCTTCCTGTCCGCAATCTTCAAAACACTTGAGGGAAGCACTGGAGACATAAGAAGCTATTATTGTGGGTACCTTTTACCATCTTAGTAACACTTTATAATTTGCTTCTATACTGGATGTGTTCATACTGTAGGAGAAAAGCTAGGAGAGCTAGCTTATGTCATTCAGTAAGGTTTAGATCCCCATCCAAATCTTGTTCCCATCTTGACATATAAAGGTAATTTGTCAGAATTCAAATGAAGCAAACCATATATTGCAAAAATATGCCCTTGTGTCTTGTCAAACTTTTTATACAAATAATCTGTTGATGTCAGTGTGGCTAGATCAGTTTGTCTCTCCAAAGCCTTTAAAAAATTAGTTATTATTATACAGGATTTATATAGTGCCAAGAGTTTACGCATCGCTTTACAACATGAGGGCAGACAGTACAGTTGAAATACAATGCAAAACAGGAAGAATCAGGGGGCCCTGCTTCTTAGAGTTTAGAATCTAAAATGGAGAGTCACGTGATATAAAAGGTAAAAACCGATGGAGAAAATATAGGTACAGTTGTTAGGTGAAGGCGGGATAGGCTTTTCTGAAGAGAAAGGTTTTCAGGGATCTCCTAAATGTGGGCAGAGTAAGAGATAGACAGACAGATTGGGGTAGGATATTCTATAGGATAGGAGAGGCTCGAGAGAAGTCTTGGAGGTGAGCATGAGAGGAGTTATCTGAGCATAACGATAATTCTTATCAGTCAGCATAAGATATTTTTCTTGCAATGTTTGTTTTGACAAGACACCTTAAGTAGTATAGAAATCAGCTATATGCAAAAGACCTATGATAGACCACCAATTAAAATTTTTGGGAGTGAGACTGGGGCTGAAGGCTAAATTCCCAAGAATGGGAGCCAACAGGGTATAAAAAAGATTTGAATTTATGAGCTGAGCTCAAGGGATCCCACAAGTTCAAGGCAAAAGATAATGGTGGGCACAGGATCGGGTTCTAGCTTGATTGGCAACCAAGTAAGGTGGTTAATTTGTGCTAGACTACATAAGGATGCTTCTATTTGCATCCAGGCAAGAGGGTAGTGATTTGAATGAAATTTAATTGGGTACGCCACTTGTGCTGCCTGGAAGTATTTCAGCAAGTTTGGAACTCCTAAACCTCCCATCCATTTTGGTGTGTTCAAGATGCGCTTATTTACCCTGGGTCTCTGATTTCCCCAAATAAACTTGAGATTTTTTCCATGAAACCTTTTGTGATCCTGGCCTGAGATACCAATAGGCATTTTCTTTTCAATAAATACAAAAGTCTGGGAAGAATATTAACTTTTAATGCACAAATTCTACCAAACCAATAGGGAAGGCTCACTTTCCACTTTTTAATGTCCTCCGCCATTTTTATATACAAAGGGGATAATTTCCCTGGTATAATGTTTGGAGTGAGGAGGTTAAATTAACTCCTAAATACGAAAGGGCATTTGAAATGAAAATTTGCTTTCACATTTTGAAGAATTTGATTGTCTAAAGAAATGTTTAGGGCTTGAGATTTAGATGGAGACGTGATGTAGAAGTTTAAACAAGTTTGGTATAGAAACAATCAGAGAAGAGAGCAACATAAGAATGTCACCTGCAATAAGAGCACATTTATGTTCCCGTCCCCCTCATTGAATGCCCCTATATCTGAATGATGTCTAATTTTCATAGAGAAGGGTTCCAATGCTAATATAAATAGTATTGGGGAATGGAGCATCCTTGGCGAATGCCTCTGTGAATTCTGAAACAGTGAAATTTATAACCTTTATTTGAAAGGGAGGCCACAGGGAACTTTATATAAAATTTGCAAGATCAAGAGAAATTTCGGGATAAACCCATATGTCTCAAGAAGATGGAGTTAAAGGCTTTCTGAAGATCAACTGACAAGAGCAAGCCTTTTTTTTTCCTTCCCCATCCTAATAGACTTATATAGCGGATATAATATAAATCACTCTCCTCGTCTGTTCCCGAGGCCTATCCAAATGAACAAACCCCACCTGGTCTGAATATATATGCTGATAGAAAAGAGTTTATTCTCATGGCCAGAATTTTTGTCAAAATTTTCAAATCAACATTTATCATTGAAATATGACGATTATTGCCGCAATCCCCATAATCCTTTCCCGGTTTAGGGATAATATGAACAAAGGCCACATTCTTGTGAGGGGATAAATTCAAGCCATTTCTAATGCCATTGAAAAATTTGCACAGATGGAGAGATAATATTTCTGCAGATTTTTTGCAGTAGTGGCCTGTAAACCCATCTGGACCAGGTGCTTTAAAAGGGTTTGTGTGGTTGTTAACTAATTTCACTTTCCCCTCTGTAAATTCTCCTTCTAAGAGTTCTGAGCTCTTGGGAGAGAAAGGTCATCAAAACACATGTCTGCCTTGTTTGTTACAAAAGATTTGAAGGATACATAAGGCTTATGTATAATTGGCATCAAACACGACAAATTTGTGTTACCTATACCTTCATAGTGTGTAGAAATATAGAAAATGGAACCTATAACCAATACCACTATACTACATTCACCAACAAGACCCGTGGAGTTGCAATTTTTATACACAACTCCATTATCTTTGACATACAGTCTGTCTTTAAAGACGCTGAGAGTCGATACATCATTCTTAAAGGTACCATAAACAATCGAGCAATTACCATTGCCTCAGTGTATGCTCCAAATGACTCACAGTCAACTTTTTTCACTCAATTTTTTGAGACCCTGGATCGATATAACTCCCCACATGTGGTCTTGGGAGGAGATTTCAATCTTGCGGCCCACCCTGCCCTTGACAGGTGTAGAGTCACCCCTTCTTCTAAGGCCTTTTCCAAGTCCATTATCCGCTCCATTAATAAACTACAAATTGTAGACTCTTGGAGGGCCCACAACACAGGGGTAAAAGCATTCACACATTATTCTTATCCCCATGATTGTTATGCCAGGTTGGACTATATTTTCTGTACCCCCATCATCCTGGCAAATTCCTCCCGGGCCCATATACACCCATGCCCATGGTCTGACCACAACATAACATCCCTTAAAACCTCTGCTATAGGCCTCTCCCCCTCCCCCTTTAATTGGCGTCTCAATGACTCTCTACTTAGCAACATCTCCAACATTCAATTAATGTTCGCCTACATAGAGAACTACTTTATTGATAACACTAATATTGAGACCCCTCCCACCACTCTGTGGGTTGCACATAAGGCTGTCATACGCGGCCACATAATCAATTTAGCCGCCTCTAAAAATAAAGAGAGACTTACAGATGTCAAATGCCTAACAAAAGATCTGGAGCGCCTATACAACCAGCTACAACACTCCCCCTCTCAAGAACTTACCTCTCAAATAAAATCTAAAAGAGAAGCTCTTGATCTCATCCTCTCCGCAAATACTGAAAGATCCCCTAGATTTTCGAAAGCAAAATTTCTACTACACTGTAACTCTCCCTCTGCCGCTTTTGCTAGAAAACTCAACCAAGACAACAGACCCACCCACATATACAAACTCAGAGACCATAGAGGTAATCTAGCTACACACCCCAAAGAGGTACTAAAGATATTTACATCTTTCTATAAAGAGCTATTGTCCAATCCTAAAGGCCGCCCAGATGGGACTTCCCTAGCTTGGCTGGACAGCCTGCATCTTCCCTCACTAAACCAACTGCAGATTGACTCTCTTAAGAAACCCTGTACCGAGGCTGAGGTCATCTCAATAATCAAATCTCTTAAAAATTCTACAGCCCCTGGCCCAGATGGGTATTCATCCCTTTACTACAAGAAATTTGCCCCTTTACTAGCCCCTAGTCTTTCTAGACTATTTAACTATATCCTGGAGGGCAATTATTTTCCGGAGGAAATGCTCCTTGCTAATCTATCCCTTCTCCCTAAACCCCATAAAGACCACTCCCTCCCCCAAAACTTTCGCCCCATATCGGTCCTTAACAACGACCTTAAAATATTTGGTAGGATTCTGGCTGACAGACTAGCAAAAGTCATCTCACCCTTGGTGCACCCTGACCAAACAGGTTTTATACCTGGCCGTCAAATAGTAGATAACATCAGGATGGTTACTAATATCATCCAAGATGCTAATTTGCACTCACGTCAGACATGTCTCCTCAGCCTAGACATACATAAGGCTTTTGACAGTGTAGACTGGTCATACTTGAATCTTCTCCTCCCCAAATTTGGCCTCCCAGAAAATTTCATACAAGGCTTTAATGCCTTATATCACTCACCTCAAACGCGTATCAAAATTCCAGGAAATAATTCAGAATTCTTCCCCCTGGGTAGGGGAACTAGACAGGGCTGCCCACTTTCCCCTCTTCTTTTCGCGTTAGCGATAGAACCCCTTGCTCACGCCATTAGGAACAACACCGACATTAAGGGATACACAATCATTCAAGAGGAATTCAAGATCAGCCTTTATGCAGATGATGCCCTCATCTTCCTTACTGAACCCCTCACCTCTATCCCCACCCTACTTAAAGTTCTTAATATATTTCATGATGTCTCGGGCCTTAAGATTAATATAAACAAACGCTCAGCTATGCCAGTCAACCTTCCCCTAAACCTGCAGAACCTTTTACAAAACAATTTCCAGTTCATCTGGTGCCCTCTTTCCTTTAAATACCTGGGTATTCACATTACATCATGCTACAAATCCCTATATAAAACCAACTACCCTCCCCTATTCACACAAATTAGCTCAATTCTTAAATCATGGTCCTCCCTCCATATCTCATTCCTCGGCAGGATTTGTGCTGTAAAGATGATCATCATCCCCAAACTGTTATACTATTTCCGTGCCCTTTCCATTAACATATCAAAAACTAGGTTGGATTCTATCCAGAGGATACTCAACAAGTTTATTTGGGCGGAAAAAAAATCAAGATTTAGCTATGCTTTGTTACATAGGCCGCAGTCTAGGGGTGGTCTAGGACTCCCAAACCTTTGGCACTATTTCTTAGCTGCAAGACTCAATCAGCTATGCCAGTGGTTCTCCCCTAATCAGGACATACCCTGGAAAAGATTTGAGTCCACATCTATTCTCCCATTTCACCTACAGGGGATTCTATGGTCAAACTCTGTTTTGCACCGCAACCTCCTTAAACACAACACGATAGTAGCCCAATTTCTACAACTCTGGCACAAGATCAGAAGTACATATGACGTCACCTCCGCCACCCCCCCCCCCCCCGCTGGCCTCCTTTCTAGGGGATAGCAGACTGGAATTGGCATACAACAGCAGATCACTATTCTCTCTCTGGGAGAGGAATAACCTAACCACTTTAAAATCACTTCAAACCAAATGGGAATTCACCCCTTTCAGCACACTCCAGTTAAAATATAACCTCCCAAAATCTGAACATGATCGCTATCAACTGATTAGATCATTCTATGCAAAACATTATTCTTTAAACACTCACCTCTCTAATACCTTATTTGAAAAGTTATGTATATCCTCTCCTAGAGACAAGGGCTTGATTTCCAGATTCTATCATTTTCTCAACAACTCCTCACTAGAAGTAAAATCAGCTCCAATGCTTCACTGGTAAACCGAATTAAACTGTTCTTTTTCAGAGGAGTCATGGTGTTCTATGTATAACAACCTCCGTAAGTGCAATAAGGCTATCTCTTTTAGAGAAACCCCAGTGAAACTATTTACTAGATGGTACCTATCTCCCTCTAGACTCCACAAATTTTATCCCTCAGTCTCCCCTAACTGTTTCAGAGGTTGTCTGGAACAAGGTACCATCTTGCACACATTTTGGAACTGCCCTCTCCTAACTCGGATCTGGCAGATGGCTGCTGATAGATTCGAGCAATCCTCAAAACACAGGATCACTCTTACACCTCAAACATGTTTATTATTTTCTGATATACCTGATATTCCTAGACCCTGCCTCAGATTGTTCCATTCTTTATGCAGTTCTATACAATGGATGATAGCCCTCAATTGGAGGTCTACTAATCTTATCTGGTCACAGGTACTCTCTAGAATGGACACTATTAAAATTTCTGAAAAAATCTTTCACACCTTAAATGATAGCCTCCAAACTTATGAATCAAAATGGTCCTACTGGAACATCACGTAACATTAATCTTAAACTTTTCTCATCATACCAGAATCATCCCACCCACCTCCAATCTACCTTCCTTTTTTATATAGATTTATATCAGTAAATGCTCTTCTATGCCCTTTTCGGTATTCTTCATTAGAAACTCCTTTACAATATTGTTGTACCTCTTCTTTTTAAGTTGAACTACATGTACCACAGCTGTCTTACTGTTGATCCTTTGTATCATGTGTACTCTGTAGCTGCCTTATGTTTTTTCCAATAAACTTTTGTAAACAAAAAAAGAAATATAGAAAATGAGCGTTCCATATAAATTTAACACAGCATAGTATATACCAAAGAGGGGTAAAACATAAAATACCATGGTCCAATGCAAACTAAGGTGATGTAATGCTTTCCTATCTTAGTAGAGGAATAGTCCCATATGTCCTCCAGGACGATCAACGGCATCAAAACTAAACATTGTACGTTTTTAAAGAAGGAATAGGCATGTGTTGTAATGGCGCAAGAGCAAACCCACATCACTTTTTAGGTGGTAGGAGAGGCTTGACGTAGAGTTGACTTTCGGGACCGCGACTGTAGAGGTGATACCTGTAGTTGTTCTTGCATCTGTCTTGTCGACAGACTTTGTGGATCTCTGGAGAGGAGGCCCAAGGACATAAGGACATCTTCACTTTTTTGAAAGTATGAGATTTGTTATTATACTTTATGTAAGGACAATTCAGAAAGGAAAGGTCCACCGATATTTGATGTTATGATGCATGAGGTGAAAAAGAATTGATTTCAGGGTTCTACTCTTTTGGATTGTGGATGTGGCGATATAGCTGCATACAGCTAAATGGGGTGGTCCATCACACAAAGATCCATCTTATCCCTCGCTGCAAACATACGTTTCTCCCTAATTTGGTAGTAGTGAGGCTTAACAATGGCGTCGCTAGGTGAGCTGTCCGATCTTGGACCGGTAAGCTCTGTCTATTTCAATATGAATGTCAAAGACCTAGGCTGGGTTCACACTATTGTGAATTGGATGCGGTTTTCCCCGCATCCAATTCGCATAGCAGGAGATTGCGACCGGCTCTCTATGGAGCCAGTTCACAAATCTCTGCAACGTTTCCGGTGCGAATTGCACATGAGCCCTGTGCTTCTTTTGGTCCATTTCAGGTCGAAATTCAGCCCAAAATTCGGGCTGAATCGGACCTGAAATGATGAATGGAGACGCACCGGACTCCTGCTGTAAGCTGTTGCAATCTCTAGTGTGAACTAAATCTTTCTTTTACAAATAGTTTTATTAATATTCATTAGAGCATAACAGCTCATCACATTCACTCGCAAATAAACATATAATAACACAAAACGAGAAAACAAAATAAAGTAAATATATATGCTCAAGTGCTTTAGATTCCAAGAATGGTCATACATAACATTTGGAAGATTGATATCTCAGTCCGGAACCTCGATATTCTAGGACACGCTGCACCAAATATTGATAGAAAACTTCTATGCAGAGTTTTGAGTGCAGGTTGCTATCAACCATAGGCATGCACACAGGGTGTGCCAGGTATGCCTGTGCACACCCTAATCATCCAGTGTGGTGCAGATTCCCTCTGTAAAGACCCCTGATATTTCACCAAAGCCCCCTATGGGAGCTCCTAACAAAAACTGTAAAAAAATAAATAATTAAAAGTTGTAAAAAATAATAAAAATAAAAGTTACTGACACCATCCACTGCTCTACTGACACCAATCTCTGCCCTATATCCATTGTTCTGCTGACACCATCAGTATATACAGTATACACACATGCACACTCACACAAATGTGTTTGAGCTTTGGGGTGCACACCCTAATGCAATAGGCTGTGCACACCTATGCTATCAACCCATATATTCGATAAGTATATTATCAAGGATATACTATATAACAATGCTAGTAGCTAACCATGTAACCATCCCACCCAGGCGGATGCCTGGTGGCTCAATGAACTAAAATGAAGACTGGGAAAGGAGACAAAGGGAAGGGAGAGAAAAACAGGAGTAAAAGACCAGGATTAGGAAAGAAAAGAGAAATAAGGAGGAAGGGGAGTCCACGGGGTGGGGAGCAGAAGCATGTTAAATCCAGAGAAACGTTAAGTAAAATCTGGAAGGTTGAATATAGGCAACCCATTGCTGCCAAACCTGAAGAAATCTGTCATGGGTGTCTGAAAGTATAGCCGTCAGCTCTTCATTTACCATAATAATATTCATACGGTTTTTGACCGCCTCAAAACTGAGTACGGGTGTAATCCATGCCCTTTCTATGGTTAGTTTAGTTGCAGTAAAGCAATGCAGCGCGAGCTGACGCTCCAGACGAAGCAGTTCTGCAATTGGATTGTACAGAAGAGCTTCATAAGGGTCCCTCTTTAGATTGGTATGAAATATGTTGCAGAGAAAAGTGTAGACTCTGACCCATATGCAAGTAGCAGCCTCACCCCCTTCTCCCTTGTCAGTGAAACGGCTGGCTTGTCTAGGGGTATGTGGGAGGAGGGTGAGGTTCACTACGGCCTATGTCCTCTAATGTGCAGAGGTGAAAGCCAACACTTGTTTTACCTTCGGGCCTGTGTTCTGGATGGAGCCTCTGCTTCCCCTGTGGAGGTTTGATTGCCAGTAATAGAGCCCCACACTATAAAAAGTCCAACACTCCTTTATTCTTCTTGACAAGTGAACAGCATCAGTTGAACTCTTAAATGAACAGACAGGGGTGTAGATACGAGCAGGTCCAGGCACAGTGAACTCTCCTATTCCTTCTAGTGAAAATAGGCTTGGCGCACAGTCTCTGCCACCGACCGTGAGGTTGGCCGCTGTTACCGACCGGGTGAACTGTTGAGGCCCCTGCCACAGGCCTGGGAGCAGGTCTCTGCCACAGACCATGAAACATGAACTACCTTCCTTTTGTAGTTGGCCCTTGTTAGGGAAAGACATCCATCCGGACGGTCTCCGGAAGCCCACCTGGCACCGGCAATATGCTGCACCAGCTCTATGGGAAGGTCACCTCTCCGGTCCCTTTCACCCTGGATTCAGGCACCCAACACCACGGGCACCTTAGGACGATCCCTCCCTCGCGGGACCCAGTGGAAGGTACTGGGCCCCAGGCCTTCGGTTAAGTACCTCACCCCAGACTGAAGGTGTCTGGGATGGAACACGAACTCCACGTGTCCAGGCCAAAGGTGCCTGGACACCGATCACGGACAACAGCCCTCAGGCTGAAGGTGCCTGGGACTCGGACATTGTGGTGAAGATGTCCGCCCCCTTTTATCCCCTCTCCCAGCAAGCACAGAAAGTTCCCCGCCCCGCTGTACAGCTGCTGCGAGAGGTCACAAAAGGTACGGCACTGCAGTGGTGGTTCAACCCCGGCCCAAAGCGACAGCGCCACCTACTGAGCCGCAGGGAACTGAGCCCCCCTGATGTCTTCACACGAATGAAAACAGCCCTACTCTACCAATTAGTGCATCTGGGTCATACTACCACCCAGATGCTGCCCCTAAATAGTACATACCCGCTACACTCTCCCCCCCAGTAATTTGACACTGGTCCCCAGTGTCTGGAACAAGCCATGCCCCAAAGGGAGCCAACATAACCCGATCCAGAGACTAGCTGAGGGAAATTCAAAAGCAAACAAAATTTTGAAAGAGAAAAAAACTTGACCTTGTGCCTGAACCTGACATGGAGGGGAAGGGAAAACAAACACATAACAAATTGTCAGCATATCAACATTATTGACATTTTCCCCCGCCCACATCACTAACTAAGACCCGCCCCATTCTAAGCGGTCTTGACAGACGTTCTCTTGCACAAGGGAAACAAAAAAAATTAAGCACACAAATCCCTGACACATATGTTCGTATGGGAACTAAAAAAACTCCTCCTAAGAGAAATTCTTTCCTTCCAGAGTGTGTGTGAAAAGTGAATGTCGGTGCGCAACACTGCCACCTGGTGACAGTGCCGCGGTAAGAGCTATTGACGAATCCTGAGAGGAAACTTCTCTGTGTCTTGGCCCTAACTACCCCAAAGTCCATGATTACTTTGCGGGAGGGAAGAAAGGAGAACAAACAACTGAAACAGTCTCCATTCCTCCGAAGAGCACAAACACCCCTTTACCTAGGGCACAGTCACTGGTTTTAAAGGGGAGAAGAAAAAAACACAAACCCCGGACAGTTCATCAGCTTGGAAAAAGGACAAAGGAAAGGAGTCTTTTTCTCCTACAGATAGAACCTGAGATGCGGCAGGACAAGGGGCTTCAAGTGCTGATCCAAGGTCTCGATCTGATACTCAACATTCTCCTTATCTTTCCGGCGGATCAGCACCTTATCCGCGTGGATGTGCCGACCCAGCATCCATTCTGCCTTGCAATCCTTGAACCGTTGTGATGCCTTGGGAGAGCAGGCGAAGTACCTGCGTGCGTGTGGCACTTTGATATGTGTCCATACAAAGTCATTGTACCAACGCTCCCGGCAGACTTCGACCTCGTACAGCAGTTCTTTTGATAAGTATGGGTATTCCCACCCATACTCGTTGGCAACCTTCTGGCAGAATAGGCGCTGAAGCCTGGCCAAGGGAGGCATAGTAGCTTTGTCCCCCACGCCCGGCAATACAATGCAATCCGGATGGCGAGGTGCCTTGACCACCTCCATTTTGGGCATAGGCGCCCGCAGCGTCAGTCTCTGGACCCCGGTGTTAGATGCAGGTGGCACCGGGGATCGAAGGGAAGACTGGGGACAGGACCCCTCCTCAGACGCTGGTGCCTCCACCTGGGGTGTACTAGTGTACTATCCCCTGCGGACATGGGTGGGTCCCTTTAGGTACAGGACAAGGACAGTGGTATCTTGTCCCAGCCCTTCTGACAGACAATCTTGTCGATCTCTGCATCGTCTCCAATGCCGGAGAGCGACTCCAGGTCGGAGGTGTCATACATTTCAGCAGGCAGGTAACCCCTTGTAGACTCGGAGTCACCCCCCTCAGCGGGCTCCACCGACTGTGGACTACCGACACCTCCAACCACACCAACAGTCCCAACCCCTAGCTCACCTGGGCCTGTAGTAGTGTCACGATGTCCAGGGCTCTTCCCTCCGGATCCATCCAGGCCAGGCAAGCAGCGGGGTGAAGCTCCTCCACGGCCACAGGAAGCCTTTACCAAGCCGACCTTCCATTTCGACGGTGGGAGCAAGTACCCTGCGGTGACCGAGGCAGCATCCTCGGATTTCCCTTCCTTGATGGAGACCTCCTCCAAGGTCCCGGCAGTGCGCATGGGGACGGCTGTCCAAGCAGTGATTTCTCCTTCTTGAGTAGTGGCGCCGGTGCGGTCGAGGTAGATGGTTCTTGGCTTGGCTCTTGGCTTTTCAATGGACGGACCTCGAATGTGAACTCCCCGCAGGCTTCGCAGCGCCCGAATGGCTTCAGCTGCACCATCAGTCCCGAACAGCCGGGACAAATCATACCCAGGGCCTCAACGTCTCTGCAGGAATAGAGGGCGAATCTTCCCCGGGGCTTGAGCCGGATCCCCGTATCTGTAACAGGAGCATTAGTCAAGGCCATCCTCGTAGTGGTTGAAACTGGAAACCACGAGGCATTTCCGAACATGGTCACGGCTTGCTGCTCCATCGCGCACTGCATAGTTCGCGCCACAGTCCCCACGTGATCCTCCTCACATGGCCGGACTCCTCCCCTTTGGCGCATTACTTTGCGGGCATTCTCGGAGTCATGCCCACGAACTGTGCAGGGAGGGTGTGCCTCGTGGCGTGTTGGCCAATATGGCCGACCTACTCGGAACTCCATTGGGCAGACACGCTCAAACTCCCTCAGCTTCGGCTCCATAACACGATCCCGGACTCGAGACCCCACGTGTAGCGGCCTCACCCCCTTCTCCCTTGTCAGTGAAACGGCTGGCTTGTCTAGGGGTATGTGGGAGGAGGGTGAGGTTCACTATGGCCTATGTCCTGTAATGTGCAGAGGTAAAAGCCAACACTTGTTTTACCTTCGGGCCTGTGTTCTGAATGGAGCCTCTGCTTCTCCTGTAGAGGTTTGACTGCCAGTAATAGAGCCCCACACTATAAAAAGTCCAACACTCCTTTATTCTTCTTGACAAGTGAACAGCATCAGTTGAACTCTTAAATGAACAGACAGGGTGTGGATACGAGTAGGTCCAGGCACAGTGAACTCTCCTATTCTTTCTAGTGCAAATAGGCTTGGCGCATGGTCTCTGCCACTGACCGTGAGGTTGGCCGCTGCCACCAACCGGGTGAACTGTTGAGGCCCCTGCCACAGGCATGGGAGCAGGTCTCTGCCACCGACTGTGAAACATGAACTACCTTCCTTTTGTAGCTGGCCCTTGTTAGGGAAAGACATCCATCCGGACGGTCTCCGGAGGCCCACCCGGCACCGGCAATATGCTGCACCAGCTCTACGGGAAGGCCACCTCTCCGGTCCCTTTCTCCCTGGATTCAGGCACCCAACACCACGGGCACCTTAGGACGATCCCTCCCTCGCGGGACCCAGTGGAAGGTACTGGGCCCCAGGCCTTCGGTTAAGTACCTCACCCCAGACTGAAGGTGTCTGGGATGGAACACGAACTCCACGTGTCCAGGCCAAAGGCGCCTGGACACCGATCACGGACAGCAGCCCTCAGGCTGAAGGTGCCTGGGACTCGGACCTTGTGGTGAAGATGTCCGCCCCCTTTTATCCCCTCTCCCAGCAAGCACAGCAAGTTCCCCACCCCGCTGTACAGATGCTGCGAGAAGTCACAAAAGGTGCGGCACTGCAGTGGTGGTTCAACCCCGGGCCAAAGCGACAGCGCCACCTACTGAGCCGCAGGGAACTGAGCACCCCTGATGTCTTCACACGAATGAAAACAGCCCTACATTACCAATTAGTGCATCTGGGTCATACTACCACCCAGATGCTGCCCCTAAATAGTACATACCCGCTACACATACCCTTGGACATGTCCACCAAATGTGTGCCATAGTGCCCTCTTGGGAACATCTTTGGAAGCAGAGGGGGGAGTAGGTTGGAATATAATGAGCCAACCTAGCCGGAGTGTAATACCACCTGTAAAGTATTTTGTAAGCATTTTGTAGAATAAGAACCTTTTTTAAGTATTTGGACGATGCTGTAGTCATGACCTGCCAGTCCTCCGGATGCAGCTGCTTACCCAGTGGAGGTGATAAGGTCTTAACTGTTTTTTTAAAGGAGATTATTGATGAGTAAATTAATGAAATTAAGCCTGAAGATTGAGGTCGAGACCTACAAAGGCTTTCAAAGGGGGTCAGAGTGTATGGGGTAGGTCGAGATTTTATAAGCTGTTGGAAAAAGTGCCGAAGCTGTAGGTAGCTATAATGTTCTCAGAGGGGAATATCGTGAGAGGAACGTAGAGCACCAAACAGAATTATCCTGGTGGGGGTGAATAGAGTGGATATCAACAAAGCCATTATCAGTCCACGAAGAGAACTGTTGTGGGTTATCATATTCTGGTGGAAATATTGGACAGTTCAGGAGGCGAAGTAAGGGAAGATGAGGAGAAATCAGGCGTGCAGAATATTTAATCAAATCCCACAAACAGAGGGAGTGAGCCAAGCATGGACCAATCGTGTTAGGGTGATGTATATGGAGGAGCCAGGGCAAAGGCGACTGAGATCTGGTAAGAGTCCACTAAATCAATAGTGGCCCATAACGGCATTTGATATCTTATTTGAAGATGAGCTAATGGGGCTATATTCGCTGCTGTATAATAGGCTTGCAAGTTGGGGGCAGAGAGACCACTGTTGATTCTAGAGGAGCCCGAGACAAACTTCAGAAGCTTGCGTTGATGTATACGCAAAATATGTGAAGGGCTCCCAGACATCAGGTATTATTACTGGGCATGTCACCTGGCTCGTGTATTAGACTGGCATGCCCATAAACAAGTAAAATACTGGGTTAATCTAGAAGCCTCATTCTTCAATATACCTATCGTAGTCACCCCGTGGCTCAAAAAAGGCCATATCCCAAAAGAACTACTAGACCACCCACTCATTGGACTTACTTTAACTTGCTTTAAAACAGTAGGTTCGAAATTCAATTTGTCCTCAACCCTTGGTCCTATAACCCCAATTCTATCGAACCCAGACTTTCAAACGGGATTAGCAGACACATTTTCTACTGGTACAGAACCTTCATACAAGTTACGTGTACATCACCTTATTCAAGCAGGTAAAATATACACGTTGGAACACATTACCGACCTCTGACCAGGAGCCTGTATGGACCTACAGGCAACTCCATCACTTCCCACCTCTTTTTGAGATGCTCTGTTCTAAGCCTGAACCTCAACAACATGTTATCTCCGCTGTTCATAACCTTCTTTGGCCAAACAAACCTGCTGACGCTGGTAAAGGGTCGATCAATGTATTGATACAAGAAAATGGCTTCAAAATCATGTCCCGATGGTATCGCACACCTGCTTTACTGCACAAATACAACCCATCTCTACCAAAAAGTTGCTGGCGATGCCATCAAGAAGATGGTACCCTACTACATATTTAGTGGAACTGTTCGCACATCCAACCTTTCTGGAAAGCAGTTCATGAAAAAATAACCTGAGTGACAACATATAGCCTAACCTTCTCCCCTGATCAATACCTTCTCCACCACAACTCAGAACCTGACGCCTCATACTTTAAATCATTAACTATGATGATGGTAAATGCTGCCAAAATGTGCATACCCACTCACTAGGGCACTCCTCAAATCCCCACTCTACGGGAATGGTACAACAGAATAAACAGGATAGCTGACATGGAAGAACTTATTGCCATTACATAAGACACACCTTCGAAATTCACCCACATATGGGCCTGTTGGCTTCAATTTAAATCAACAAACGAATATCTCCAAGAAAGTGGAATATTAATATTAGATATGGGGTGATTCTGGAATCACCCTGAGGCTTCATCCAATATATGACTTAGGCCCCTTTCACATGCTGTCCGATCAGGTCCGCCTGTCAGTTTTTCAGGTGGACCTGATTGGACCATCCATTTACCCCCTATGGAGCGACAGATGTCAGCAGACACATGCTATCTGATCCGATCCTATCTGCCAAATCCAGACGGATGGTGGTCCTATTTACCATCCGTCTGGTGGATGGGATCGGATGGGATTGGATGAAAACGGACAGGCGGTCTGTTTTCATCAGGTCTCTCCATAGAGGAGAGTGGGACTCTGACTCTGCACAGCGGAGCGGACAGGACTCGTCCTCTGCCTGTATAGCGGTGATCAGCGGAGCGGTACCCACTGAGCAAGCAGAGTCCGTCAAACGGATCCTCTCCGTGTGAAAGGGGCCTTAGAGATCAATAGAAGTGTGCGCTCCTACTTGGGCTCAGGTACTTCTCCCCATAGTAGTAATACCTCTGACATACTTTTATAGAATACAATGATTGGACTTAGTATGGAGGTTGAGGGGTCACCTACACTTGAGTTTGGGGGGTTAGGTTTGAGTGTTTCATCCCATGTTAGGGGGAGGGGAAGGGTTAGGTGTTAGAATTAGGGTAACGGTTATGGTTTTATTCTCGGTGTGAGATGAGGGATCGGGAAAACTTTGAGATTTAGGCCTCGTACACACGGCCGAGATTCTCGTTGAAAAAAACATGTTGTTTTTTTCGACGAGATTCTTGGACAAGAAACTTGTCCCGGCCGAGTGTACACACGCTCGTTTCAAAGAACCCGCGGTTCTTTGAAAGGAGCGTACGCGGTGACGTCATCGACTACGTCGAGCATGCGCTCGTCACATTCGATGCCGTCGCCGCCATCTTGGTATACCCTACGTATGCCTAGGAAGCTACCGCGCATGCGTCGAATTCATTTCGAACATGCGCGGGCTTCGGGGAGGACAGGTAAGTGTACACACACTCACTTTTCTCGTCGAGAAACATGCCGAGGAGAATCTCGACGAGAAAATAGAGAGCAGGTTCTCTATTTTCTCGTCGAGGTTTCTTGTCGGTTTTCTCGACGAGAAACCCGATAGCAGCGTACACACGACCGATTTACTCGGCAAGACCTCTCTGCCAGCAAGTTTCTTGCTGGTTCTTGCCGAGAAAATCGGTCGTGTGTACGAGGCCTTAGAATTTCTTAACTTTATTTTTACTTAAAAAAATGTAAGGCTTCAGTCTAAAGGGTAAGTGAAGTGCTAAGATTAGGTCACGTGTTTGGGTCATAATAAGTGTTAGGTATAGAAGGAGATGTAAAGAAAATTTGGGCGTCATTTTTCATTTCATTTGAAAATTTAATTGGAAGTTGAAAATGGAGATAGAGAACTATAAACAAAATGTATTCCTTTTTCAGCTCCTGCAGAAAAACCCTATGAAGCGTCTAGGGCAGAACGGAGCTATCCAAAGTCATTCGTTTTTCAGCACCATCAACTGGGATGACCTCTGACAGCTGAAAATGACTCCCCCGTTTAACCCATAGGTAAGTTGTAAGGTAAGTATGTATATTGGTAAGTACCGTATGTATTAAATGGGTGCATGTGTACAAAAAAAAAAAAAGATAGATAAGCTAAGTATGTACAGTAGGTAAGATGTATAAGCCAAGATAAGATAATATAAAGGTAAGTACGTAGGTAAGTATGTTTATACTTAGGTATGTGTGCAAAAAAATTAAATAAAAATTTGAGTTTGTAAGTAAGGTAAGGTAAGTATGTACTTCCGCTGATTTTTCTCCTCCCCCCTTCGATGCCTTGGCATTTGACACCTTTCGAGGGGAGGAGGGAGCAAATACCTGTCTTTGACAGGTACTTCCGGGAGTCTGGGCCGCAGGGCATTACATCACAGCCCAGCTCCCTCCTCCTCCCCCCCACTGTAGGGCCAGTAGGAGAGCGCAGCGGTGCCTCGCGCATGCGCAGTAGGGACCCGGTGTGAAGCTGTAATGCTATACTGCCGGGTTCCCTTACCTGCAATGGCGGTGGCAGCACCCGACAGCCGATGGAAACATTAGCTGCAGTGCCGACATCGCTAGACTCCAGGACAGGTAAGTGTTCTATTATTAAAAGTCAGCAGCTGCAGTATGTGTAGCTGCTGGCTTTTAACCACTTCAGCCAAGGAAGATTTGGCTGCTCAATGACCAGGCCATTTTTTGCGATACGGCACTGCGTCTCTTTAACTGACAATTGTGCGGTTGTGCGACACTGTACCCAAACACCTTTCCATTTCCTTCCCTTTTCTTTTATTCCTTCCCTCTTTTTTTCTCCATTCTTCCTAATTTTCAGCAATCATTCTCTTCTTTCCCCCCCCCTTTCCCCCCCTTTTTCCCCCCCTTTATTTTCTCCCTTTTTCCATTTCTCCTTTTTTTTATCTCCCTTTTTCTTTTTTTCTCTTCTAATACCAATATACCTATTAACTGCTGCTTACCTTATGCTATAAAATATATTTTTTAGTACCGTTCAACGCCCTCCCGTGTCCGCCCCCGGGGTGAACACTCTTTTGGGTGTTCCATAATTGCCGCATACTGCCCAAAGGGCCAAAATTAGTGAGTCATATTTCTTGTTTTTTTACCACACTCCTCAAACAACTGTATTATTCGTAGCTTTGCTACAATGGAGTATATTTTGACTATATAATCATGAGACTACATATCGTTCCAGATGTCAGAGCTAGACGCCTCCTGAAGAAGTGGCTTGGTCACAAAACATGTCGAGGATATGTCAATAGCCACTTCAATTTTGTTCTCTACATACCTGTGGAGTCTGTAATGATTTTAATTTCTGGTGTCAAGTCACTATTGTGACCGTCAATTGTGTATTTATGTAATTTTCATTTTGTAAACTTTTGTAATAAATTGTTAAATTTTATAAACCAAGCGTTTCTTGTCTGGGTGCCGCAACAGTCCAACCACTACTGGCGATCAGGGCCTTATTTTGGAGTGACCCTTGATTTATATCCCCCTTTCCAATTTCATATTTTAGGATGATGGTACCCACCCCTATTTTTGTTCCAACAATGAGGCAATCCATTTCTATCTAGCATAGCATCAGAGTCTGTTGGAAATGGACTTACCAAATCCATGGGGACTAAATGAAAACTGTCTGCTGGAGACGCTGGATCCACTGCTGAGAGCTGTGTGGTATTATCAGGATCTGGAGGCTCTGAAGATTTGGGGGGCACACCCTAAAAGATGCATTAAAGATGGCGCAGCCATAGGACCATAAAACAGAACAAAATTTTACAGCGCACACATGCAAAAAATTACATTTAACTCCTGCAAGGCTATTTAAAACACCTGAACATTTTCAAAACATATGGGCATTTGGTCACACCATATGGTTATATGGTGCTTAAGCCCACTTACTGCGACAAAGTACCCCATTATCAGTGGGTCCTAGAATGGAATATCCTGCTTCTCTAAACCATGGGAAAAATACACTCCTCTATATGGGAGAACTAAAGGACTCCTCCTATAACACAGGTGGACACTAAGAGGCAATGATGAGGGAGTGGGATGCTCCTGCCCAAAAGGATTTTATGGTCTTATGGCTGCACTATCTTTAATGCATCTTTTAGGGTGTGCCCCCCAAATACTTGTTTGTCTATTGTATGGACTCTGACCAAATCCTTTTGGGCAGGAGCACCCCACTCCCTCATCATTGCCTCCTATTAGTGTCCACCTGTGTTATAGTAGGAGTCCTTTAGTTCTCCCATATCGAGGAGTGTATTTCTCCCATGGTTCAGAGAGGCAAGATCTTCCATTCTATGAATAGCGTAAGACCCACTAATACTGGAGTACTTTGTCGCAGTAAGTGGGCTTAAGCACCATATATCCATATGGTGTGACCAAATCCCCATATTTTTTTAAAATGTTCAGGTGTTTTAAATAGCCTTGCAGGAGTTAAATGTAATTTTTTGCATGTGTGCGCTGAAATATTTTGTTCTATTTTCTAAATCTTCTATCTTATAGATAGCATGATCCAATTGGGAGTGCAAGACTGAATCTGTTGTTAATTCTGCTTTACTCTTGAGATCTCATCTAGTTTGGTTTCAATAGTGTTTAGGCAGTCACCTATGCCTTGGTGGTCTCTCCTTAATAGCGAGTTCCTGTTGAAGTAATACCGAAAACCTGGTTATAAAGGTCAAGGGGCAAGCAGGGACAGGCACAGGTACACCATCTCCTGAGCTGAGCTAGCTTGGCTTAACCACTTAAGTCCCGGACCATTTGGCTGGCCAAAGACCAGAGCTCTTTTCGAGATTCGGCACTGCGTTGTTTTACCTGACAATTGCGCGGTCGTGCGACGTGGCTCCCAAACAAAATTTAAGTCCTTTTTTTCCCACAAATAGAGCTTTCTTTTGGTGGTATTTTATCACCTCTGTGGTTTTTATTTTTTACGCTATAAACAAAAATAGAGCGACAATTTTGAAAAAAAAGCAATATTTTAAACTTTTTGCTATAATACATATCCCCAAAAAATATATAAAAAAATATTTTTTTCCCTCAGTTTAGGCCAATACGTATTCTTCTACATATTTTTGGTAAAAAAAAAATCGCAATAAGCGTTTATTGACTGGTTTGTGCAAAAGTTATAGCGTCTACAAATACGGGATAGTTTTATGGCATTTTTATTAATATTTTTTTTTACTAGTAATGGCGGCGATCTGCGATTTTTATCGTGACTGCGACATTATGGTGGACATATCGGCCACTTTTGACGCCATTTTGAGAACATTGTCATTTTTACAGAGAACAGTGCTATAAAAATGCACTGATTACTGTAAAAATTACACTGGCAGTGAAGGGGTTAACCTATAGGGGGCTCTGAAGGGGTTAAGTGTGTCCTAGGGATGTGTTCTAACTGTAGGGGGAGATGGGCTACGAGTGACACGGCACTGATCACCGCTCCTGATCACAGGGAGCTGTGATCAGTGTCCTTGTCACTAGGAAGAATGGGGAAATGCTTGTTTACATCAGCATTTCCCCGTTCTTCCTCTCCGTGAGAGGATCGCGGGACTCCCCGCAGACATTGATTCCGCGGGACCCAAGGTCGAACTCACGGAGCTCGCGGCGGGCGCGCGCGTACCCATAATGCCACGTTTTAAAGGGCAACGTATATATACCTTAATCTGCCATGCCGTGCCATTCTGCCGACGTATATCGGCGTGAGCCGGTCGGCAAGTGGTTAAAGCTATTTCTGGTATCTCTGCAATATGTTTGTCCATTAACCACTTCAATACCCAGCCATAGTAATATGACGTCCTGGGTTTGAGGGGGGATATCTGAATGATGCCTGCAGCTAGAGGCATCATTCAGATATCCTTTTGTTGTGCCGGCGATTCTGTGTACCATGAGAATGATCATAGCGGCCGATTAACATCCCCCCCTCCCGCCGCCATCCGGTGCTTCTCCGGGCTCTCCCGTGCCATCGGGGACCCGGAGAGAATCGTCTGGCGCCGGTGGTGGGTCACGTGACGAGCATAGAGATGACTGGTGACCGGATGGTCACCAGTCATCTCTATGACCGTCGGAGGCCTGGGCGCGATGTGATGACGTCACGCCCGGGTCCTCAGATGTAAACAAAGCCGCCATTGCGGCAAGTAAACATGAGATCAGTGAATTTTTTTTTCACGATCTCATGCTTTCCAGCCTGGAGGAGAGATGTGGGGTCTTATTGACACCACATCTCTCAATAAAGAGGACCTGTCACACACATTCCTATTACAAGGGATGTTTACATTCCTTGTAATAGGAATAAAAGTGATAAAAAAAAAAGGAAAATAAGTGTAAAAATAAAAAAAATAAGTAAAATAAAAAAAAAAAAATATAAAAAAAAAAAAATTAAAACGCCCCTGTCCCCGGTAGCTCGCGATCAGAAGCGAACGCACACGTAAGTCCCGCCCACATATGTAAACGCCGTTCAAACCACATATGTGAGGTATCGCCGCATGTGTTAGAGGCAGTGCAACAATTCTAGCACTAGACCTCCTCTGTAACTCTAAACTGGTAACCTGTAAAAAAACATTAAAGCGTCGTCCTATGGAGATTTTTAAGTACCGAAGTTTGGCGCCATTCCATGAGTGTGCGCAATTTTAAAGCGTGACATGTTAGGTATCAATTTACTCTGCGTAACATCATCTTTCATATTTTCCCAAAAAATTGGGCTAACTTTACTGTTTTGTTATTTTTTAATTCATGAAACCATTTTTTTTCCCAAAAAAAGGCGTTTGAAAAATTATTGCGCAAATACTGTGCAAGAAAAAAAGTTGCAATGACCGTCATTTTATTCCCTAGGGTGTCTGCTAAAAAAAACATATATAATGTTTGGGGGTTCTGAGTAATTTTCTAGCAAAAGAATGATGATTTGTACATGTAGGAGAGAAGTGCCAGAATAGGCCCGGTATGGAAGTGGTATAAAAAGCCCTGTATGGAAGTGGTTAAGGAGGCTCGGGAGCTATCAGGGTCTAATGTCCCCTTAAGAGACTGAGATTGAGGAGAATTATATAGCACCTCATCTTGTATGTCAGTTCCAGGTTCCTTCTGTGGCTGGAAAGGTGGTTTAGCTTGCTCCCGGATCTGTGCCCCTCTTTCCTTGCCGGGTGCTGTGTGATGTAGTTGTAGGGGAAGTGCTGCCTCCCACGTTCAGGCTCAGCACCATCTTGGGGGAGGAAGCTAGCCATATGAAGCAAAAATTAGCAGCCTCTCCAGCCTTGCCCTTTGTAGTGCTAGCTGTTCTGCGCTGCATGGCTCTGTCGGGCATTGATCCCACTCCATCCCAGTGCTCTGGATTCCTCTGGTCTTCTGCCAAAATGTCTTCCACTGACACACAGGCAGAAGCCGATGTTATCTTCAAACTGGGCCCACACAGCTTGGAAGTTTGAGCCTTTTTCAATGATTCTGCTGCAGACAGTACTTTTATCAGCAGCCTCTATTTGCAAGTGGATAAGTGAATGTTTTGCTAAGGGGACTTTGCGTGGACATAGACACACTCATGCTAACAACTTTTCATTTTTAGATGGGACAGGAACATTACCACTTGACAGTATAGTCTCCTAAGAGAATCTTTACATGTACTTTTGGACTGAATACATCTCAAATTCAGAGATATATGACACAAAAAAATTGCCCAGTGGAAATCCACTGGGACAACAGCTCTTCGCAAAGCAGCCCCTGAGAAGTTAGGTGAAAACAAAATGGTAAAACCAAATAGTTAATATGTTATGTCAAAGTAGCATTATACCCCTTAATAATCTCAAAAAGGCAATGTGATAACACAAATCAATATACAGTTAATACACACAAAAAAAAAATGTACTTCTGCGCTATTAATATAAAGTAAGTGTTATATATTAAATCTAATGCCGTGTACACACGATCGTTTTTAATGTCATTGAAAAAAACAGCATTTTTCTCGACATGATTTTTCGTGTTTCCTCTCAAGCCTACCTTGCCTACACACTATCGTGGAATTTTTTTTTGAGTAAAGCGCGGTGACGTTCAATACGTTCGGCGGCACTATAAAGGGGAAGTTCCATTTGGATGGCGCCACCCTTCATGTTAGTAAAGTTTTTTGAGAGACGATTCGCGCTTTTCAGCCTCCTGCTTTTCAGTCCGTTACAGCGTGATGAATGTGCTATCTCCATTACGAACGCTAGTTTTACCAGAACGAGCGATCCCGTCTCATACTTGATTCTGAGCATGCGCATTTTTTCACGTCGTTAAAGCCCACACATGGCCGTTTTTCAGGACGAGAAAAACGATGATGTAAAAAACTACGTGAAAAATTAGAGCGTGTTCCAATTTTTCTCGTCGGGATTCTCTGCGTTTTTCTCGTCTGGAAAAAAGCTGGAAAGCCCACACACGATCATTTTTAATGACCATTTTAAAAAATGAAATTTTTCTCGTCATAAAAACGATCGTGTGTACGCGGCATAAGAGGTTGCTGCTTAACACCAACTATTATTAGCAGACCAGAGTAAAAAGAAAAATATGTGAAGCACTCCCTCTTTTCCCAAAAAAATACTATGTGATGTAAATACAAAATAAATAAAATAAAATAGTGACCCCTAGTGGGAGTATTGCATATGACACCAAAAATATATTACAGTATATACTGTATATCACAATGAAAGTGGTATGTGCAACCAGTGACCTCTATCTGGTACAAAAATTCTAACACATATATCCCAATAACATTAATATGTACAACCAGTGACCTCTAGTGATTACAAAACTTATAACACATGATTATATATATATATATATATATATATATATATCAAGTAAAGTCTATTAATCCAGTGATATCTTCTGTGAACCAATGCTGTCCGTATACAAATGGAATTTGTTGAGTGGGTAGCCAACAATATACAAAGTAAATGCTACATTGACAGGTGGGTGCTTCAGCTCGCAAATCAGGAGGGGATACCCCATCTAGGATACACACAAGGGGAGAGAACAAACAGGTGCAAGGGCCACCATAGTGTAGTATTTAAAACAAGCACTTTATTAAAAAATTGTCATTTATACGCAGACAGGTGATGCCTCCTAACTGCCCCCTAAAGCTTACAATACAGTCAGATGTGGCTGTTTACATGCCACAGCCAAGATGTTTTTTAAACTTATTAAAGTCAATGGGGATGCACTGCGCCCATATAAAATTGCCTTTTAGCACAAAAACAAATAAATAAATAAATTCCTGACAGCCATTAGCTGTCATCGCAGATCGCTTTTCAGAAAATAGGCAAGGTTCTCAGAGAGACGAGTTTGTTACAAATTGACTAATGACTTATAGACTAGTGCCCCGTACACACAATCCGAAAATCGGACAACAGATCGTCCGACTTTTTTCGTTTACTAGTCGCAAGTAGAAATTGAATAGGTTACTAAAGTCACAAAAATTCTCGTACGACAGAAAAAAAAATCGCAAGTGATGTCATGTGTTGTAATTTATTTGTGTTGTATTTTCAGACGACAACTGTACTGACTAAACGAAAATCGTATGATTAAGTATCGTACGAGGAAAATTTTCGTGCATGTCCGATAAAATAATATCGGATGAACTGCCATGATTGGCTCACGGAGGCCCTGAACTAACGATCCGATTATCGTACGATTCTTCCTTGGACAACATTCGGATCGTGTGTACGGGCCATAAGTTTAACAAAAAAAAAAAACATAAAATCAGCACAAGGAATTTAACTTACTTTTAGTATGATGTGTTCCTTGCGCTAATTCTTTTTCTTTTAGGTGAAACCTTCCTCCGTACTGAGTGGACGATTAATAGCTCCGCCCCATCCATTCATAGATCAAGTGTCATTCATAGAAGCTGTAGTATGGCTTCTACGAATGGTGAATCTGGCAGGAAATGGCAGGCATGGTCAAACTGTTTTGATTATAGCTCCTGACAGCCCTTTATTTGTATTACCCCCCTCCCCCGACACTGGAAGATTATGATGGTAGAGGTAGGGATGTGGAGGGTAAAACGGAGAAAGATTTCTCCCAAAAAAAGGAAAGAATCGGTACAAGGTATACATCATGCTAATTGTAAGTAATGTCCCTTGTGCTGAGTGTTTTGATTTTAGCTAAACCTAGGCTTTAAGCTGTCCTTATCTCCTAACTCAAACCAGGTTACATGCCTTCAATAATGGTAGTGTACAAAGTACACCTCCTACAAGGCACTTTGTCCCCAATGTTATGGGGATAAGTGTCTCATCCCCATATCCTGTCTCCCAAAAGGTGGGCTGGGTTTTTTCGACTGGGGGGGGAACTTATTAGAATGTGAAAGTCTCCCTTTGGAATAAAGGGACCCCCAGATATCCAGTTCCCCCTCCCCCAGGTGAATGAGCACAAGGTACATAAAAACGCTTGATACTTGATCACAAAAAATATTTAAAAAGTACATATAAATACCCACACTATAAAAAAAGTCCTCAATTATTAAAAATTAAAAAACAATGTCCCCTGGGGGAAAATCCAATGCCAATAACATCTTCCAGCGTTCCCGGGATGGCTGCTGTATGTAAGCGAATCGACCTGGGTTGCTGGATGCTGTCATTGGCTAAATATAGTCAATGAAATCATCCATAATACCTGACTGGTCTGTTTACAAACAGCGGCCTGTCAGGGATCTGTCGTTTTGCAGCAGAATTTTTACTAGTTTGTTTGACCGTTCACTGAGCTAGGAACAAGTTGTGTTCAGGTTCAGGGGAGGGCTGGGCCAGGGGGCAGGGTGGCAATTGCCTCCCAGGCCGCTCTAACTTATGTTCAAAATGGCCGGCAGCCGCTGCCCGCTACCATTTTCTTTTTTATTCTGGTCTAGGAAGTCGGGCCGACCACTAGCTGTTGCATTCCAGGAGTTGTAGTCCGAGCTCAAGCTTCCGGTGGGTGGAAAACACAGCAGCGCAGAGGTAACTACAACTCCCTGGGACTGGATTCTTGGAAGCAGATAGAGGCAGGGCATGCCAGGGAGTCGGAATGCAGGGCTGCAGGGCTGGGCGCTGGCTGTAACTTGACCCCAGGATCAGGAGCGTTACCCCCCCCCCCCCCCAGGAGACCGTGGCGTGCAAGGACCTGCTGAGCTGAGATCGCTGAGGTGAGAGACCCTGACACCCCTAGCTGACCCCCCATCTCCCCCATCATTCACCCCATGTAACCTGCCCCAGTGATCAGGCTGCATTGATGGGCACTGGAGTTGGCTGCACTGATGGGCACTGGTGAGGCTGCATTGAAAAACCAGGTGGGCCATGGATGGTGAGCTGATTCGGCGGTTCAGTGGGCCACTTGACTGGACTTGCCCCCCAGGCCTGAGGCTACCAGCCCTCCCCTGTTTAGGTTAAACCCCGAACCTGAATCTCATCCCAGTCAGTAAGTACTGTCCGAAGATGGTGTCAAGAATACAAATTAAATTAAAAGGAAGAAACATATTTTTTTAAGTAAAAATTACAAGACTTTAAAAATAACATAACTTTAGATATGTGAACCGAATACACATAATGCATAAGCAAAATCAAAGGATCTTCATATTGTCCTATTATTTTGACAAATAAAAATACACTTCTGGGAAATATGTCATTAAATTTAATGGCCAAGCATGACAGAATAACTAATCTGCTTACACAGTGCTCAAAGCACTCTCATCTGTAAAAAGTGATTGAATATATTTGGTGAATCAGTGTTTGCAAATATTATAAAGGATTAATGTCCGTTTTTAGGCATATGGGGCATTTATCATCCAATTTGCATTTACTGTTGCATTTAGAGGCAGAAATGATAATTTATGCTGATGGTTTGGGTACATCATTTAGTTTATTAATATAGTAAGCAATGAAAAATATGTTTTCATGATGTAATGTGACTGTTTAATATTTGAATTGAGTCATGCTTTAATTGAACACATAAAACTACTATACTAAGCTCAAGCTTTGCAACATGCAATAAATACATTCTGTATTAAATGTATTTGTAACTTTCCAACTAACTGTATCCAGACAACATAAAATTTATTTGGCTTAAGTAATCAGCAAAAGAAAAAAAAATCTATTTAAAATTGTACAACACTTCAAGCAAAAGATAATTAACAATTGCACCATCTCCCATTGTTCTGGTCACTCTATCTATATAGTAGATAGCAGGTTGCTGTACTTCGCAAACCTTTTTGTTTTTCTGCTGTTTTATTAAATAGGTCTGACAATAATGAGTCTATATATAAAAGGTTTGCTGTTACGAATGTCTCAAGCATTTGCTCAGCTGTCACTGACAATCCTGTATTTTCCTAATATGTACTGTATATTTCTTATGATCGTCAGCTCCATCTAGTGGCCAACAAACATGAGTGTGTTTTAGTGGAGTTGGGCGATAAAAGCTGCCTATGCAGTCTGTTTAACCAGTTGTCAACCGGCCGCCGTCAATTGACTATGATTAAACACTAAGAAAGTGTGAAACTAGTCAGCTCTATACCAGAATTTTGTGACTTGCTGTGCTGTATTTGGATTTTTGAAGATTTTACATAATAAAGGCTTTTTATTGGAGTGCTGCTGTCCAGAAGACTTGATCTTTTGTTTTGGCAGGAAGACACTGTTATCCTGGGCGGACGTCATATGACGTCGCGCCTTTAAAATCTACTAAGGGGCGCGTGCACGCCTCGTCGCTGGGCACCCGATGCCCGTGCCCGGCGGCCGCGATGGCCTGCCGGGCACCCGCGATTGCCCAGTAACCAAGCAGGACCGTGGATCTGTGTGTGTAAACACACAGATCCACGTCCTATCAGGGAGAGGAGACTGATGGTGTGTCCCTTGTACATAGGGACAACCATCGGTCACCTCCCCCAGTCAGTCCCCTCCCCCCACAGTTAGAACACATCTAGGAAACACATTTAACCCCTTCCTCGCCCCCTAGTGTTAACCCCTTCCCTACCAGTCACATTTATACAGTAATCAATGCATTTTTATAGCAGGGATCGCTGTATAAATGTGAATGGTCCCAAAAATGTGTCAAAAGTGTCCGATGTGTCCGCTGCAATATCGCAGTCACGATAAAAAATCTCAGATCGCCACCATAACTAGTAAAAATAAAAAAAAAATAAAAAAAATGCTATAAATCTATCCCCTATTTTGTAGACGCTATAACTTTTGCGCAAACCAATCAATATACGCTTATTGCGATTTTTTTACCAAAAATATGTAGAAGAATACGTATCAGCCTAAACTGAATTTTTTTTTTTTTTTTAAATGGATATTTATTATAGCAAAAAGTAAAAAATATTGTGTTTTTTTTTTCAAACTTGACGCTCTTCTTTTGTTTATAGCGCAAAAAATAAAAACTGCAGAGGTAATCAAATACCACCAAAAGAAAGCTCTATTTGTGGGAAAAAAAGGACGCAAATTTTGTTTAAGAGCCACGTCGCACGACCGCGCAATTGTAATTCAAATTGTGACAGCGCTGAAAGCTGAAAAATGGCTTGGGCAGGAAGGGGGTTTTCGTGCCCGGTAGGCAGGTGGTTAAAATTGGACACATATGTTGCTACCTCATTATACAACCTTCTTTAGATTTGATAACCCCTATGTAGTGCAAGAGCATATTTGACTTAATATAAACAGAATAGATTGTTTAGATAAGCCTTTGTACTACATAGAGACTGTGCAAGAAAATTGTGTGCCAACTTAAAGTTAGCCTATGCTTTGCCCACGCCAGGCAAACTAGATTCACTTTAACTTGGCCCTCCCAAGCAGGATATACTTACCTATCTTTTATTCCCACACTGCCCTGTTCAGCCACCAGGAGTAATGCAAATCTGTTGCTTTTTCATGTATGGGCAAAGAGCAAATTTGCTTTAAAATGAACAAAGCATATCCCCCTACAATGTGTACTTGTCTCAATTAAGTGCACGAAGTGTCATTTCTGTCTGCTGCTTCATTTCTCTGGTATCAGCATGAATCACTTTTGACAAGTTTCCCTGACACCAAGAGAAAAAAGGTGACAGGGGAGGGATCTCCAGCAGATTGACAGCCTCAACTCTGTTTCTGTGTGCTGTGTAAAAAGGGGGTGTGTTCCTTCCCTCCAATCAGCTGTCAGAGCTCTCCTCACTGAGCTCTGTGGAGTGTAACTTAAGCTCTCTGGCCCCTGTTTTCTGACAGCTCACACAAGCTTTATCATTTCTGGACTTTGAATGGATGTAGAGAGGAGAAGACTTCCTCTGGGTCAACTGTGGGTATAGGATTGTGTATATGGAATTGTATGATTCTTTTCCCCTTTTTATTGGTTGAACTGGATGGACTAACTATGTTGTCAGCAGATAAACAGGTACAACTTATGTGGGAGGATTTGTTTCATCTCTGTGTATCACCGGAGGACAGTCACTTAGTTCGGTATTGGTAAGGGTTTACAACCACTAAGGGTAGTTAATCAGAGCGGTACATACCTTTTGGAGACCAGTAGTCTCACATTCAGGGTATTTTTAGACAGCCAGTATTATAACCCCAAATCTGGCTTTGGGGGAATCTCCCTGCTAATTCTAGCTTAGGCCCCTTTCACACGTACGGACCGTATGTCCGCTTTTTCATCCATCCGTTTACGGATGAAAAAGGGACATACATTGGTCCCTATGAGATCGCGGGTGTCAGCGGATGAAACATCCGCTGACACCCGATCTCACCCGTGTCCGCAATGCTCCGTTTTTCTGGATAGAAAAATTCCTATTTTTCTATCCATCTGCGGAGCGGATCGGATGAACACGGACAGACGGTCCGTGTTCATCCGATCCCCCCATAGGGGAGAGCAGAGATCTGACAGGGTGGTCCCTGCACAGTGTCCGGGGACCGCCCTGTCATCCGCCGGCTCAGCGGGGATCAACGGAGCGATCCCTGCTGAGCAAGCGGAGGTTCACGGGGCGGATCTTCACTGATCCGTCCCGTGTGAAAGGGGCCTAATTCTAGCGGGATCCTATTTTGTTAAGGTGTTTCAGCAGTTTGATTATGTTTGCTTGTCCATAAACTTAGCGGTCTGTTTATAAAGCATTCACTGGACAAATTGCAGATGCATTAAAGCAGGACTTGAAAAATGCACTCGCCCGCTCGCCAAATGCGAGCATAAATTGCCGTTTGGCGACTGCTCCGTTGCCACACACTGGGGGGTGTTAGGCCGGCGCCCCCTGCACCCTCCGTGAGTTTTCCCGCAGTTTTCCCGGGGTAGCGAGAGCAGCCGATCGCCCCCCCCGCCGTGCTCCCACATTATAACAGGAGAGGGGGACAGCTGCGGGCTTCATGTGCTTGCGCCCGTCCGTCCCGCTTCTCCCTCTGTCAGAAGCTGCGGACCGGAGACATGGAATGAAGCAGAGCAGCGCTATGTGTTCCTTCCTCCCCACCCCCGCCTGACAGACCCGTGTAGCACACAGCCAAGTAAAGTGTTGTGGCTGTGTGCTGGGTCTGATAGCCGGAGACTGCACTGTGATGCACCGCTGGGTCCGCCGTGATGAATAAGTTCTGTCATCACTGGTGAGATTGAGAAAAAAACGTGGAGAGATTCGAAGAGAAATGGTGGTACAGAGGTGAAAGTGGATGGGGGTACAAAGGTGGATGGCTGGCTACAAAGGTAAATGTGGATGGGGGGGTACAGAGGTGGATGGGGGGTGTACAGAGGTGGATGGGGGGCTACAAAGGTAAATGTGGATGGGGGTACAGATGTGAATGGGGGGTACAGAGGTGGATGGGGGTGTACAGAGGTGGACGGGGGGTACAGAGGTGGATGGTGGTGTACAGAGGTAGACGGGGGGTACAGAGGTGGACAGGGTGTACAGAGGTGGACGGGGGGTGTACAGAGGTGGACGGGGGGTGTACAGAGGTGGACGGGGGGTGTACAGAGGTGGACAGGGGTGTACAGATGTGGACGGGGGTGTACAGAGGTGGACGGGGTGTACAGAGGTGGACGGGGTGTACAGAGGTGGACGGGGGGTGTACAGAAGTGGACGGGGGTGTACAGAAGTGGACGGGGGTGTACAGAGGTGGACGGGGGGGTACAGAGGTGGACGGGGGGTACAGAGGTGGACGGGGGGGTACAGAGGTGAATGTGGATGGGGAGGGTACAGAGGTAAATGTGGATGGGGGGTACAGAGGTAAATGTGGATGGGGGGTACAGAGGTGGACGGAAGGATAGAGGTGAGCCGTGGGTGAGGGGTACTGAGGTGGACGGGGGATACAGAGGTGAGCTGTGAATTGGGGGGGATACAGAGATGAGCTGCAGGGGAGGGGAGTTTGCTTAATTATATGTAAGGGGAGGCTCTCTGGGGACACTGATGTAAAGGGGGGCTCTCTGGGGACCCTGATATTAACGCTATTGCTGTTATGTTTAAATTGAATAAAGCTATGTTATAATTGCATTTTTTTATATTTTGGATTCTTTATTCTTAAGAAAAATGTAATTTCATAAGCTTTAAGGGGGCGGGGCTTTAAGGGGGCAGGGTTGGGGGACGGACCTGGGAAAGGTTTGGTGGGGCAACTGGTGGAGAGTAAGGTTTTTGCCTGGCTAGTAGGTCTAGACTTGAAATTTTAAGCCCTGCATTAAAGTATAAGTAAAGGTAAAACTTTTTTTTTTAAGTTTTGGATAAGGATTAGAACTGCTGTCAGTTTTTATTGCTGTCTGTACCCCCGTTAAGGAGATTGACCCTCTCTATTTGTCTTGTTCACCATTATCATTAAACTGAAAGTAAAAGAAAATCCCAAATTTTGGATTGTCCCCAGTAAAGTATTAGAGAGGAAATCTTCCAATGAGGACACTAGTTCTGGAGACCTGGGGTTCCCCAAGGAATTCTCCTAATTTGCAAGGATTTCCTCACACTTCCTGTTTGGCCATGGGACAGGAAGTGAGGGGAAATCTCCACAATGGAACACAAATGGCAAAAACAAATCTGACAAGGGTTATAACCCTCCCTTACTCTATCAAAAATGTAAAAAAAAATTGCCTATAGTTCTACTATAAAATTTCACCATATTTTCTGTAATATATTAAAATGTGGTATCGTTTTCTGAAATACCCCAGTGAGAATTTTTTTTTTTTTTAATTGTCCTGTGGACAGATTCTCCCACCTGAGCTGTGGATCTCTGCAGCTCCTCCAGAGTTACCATGGGCCTCTTGGCTGCTTCTCTGATTAATGCTCTCCTTGCCCGGCCTGTTAGTTTAGGTGGATGGCCATGTCTTGGTAGGTTTGGAGTTGTGCCATACTCTTTCCATTTTTTGGATGATGGGTTAAAGAGTGCTCCATGTTCAAAGCTTGGGATATTTTGTAATAACCTAACCCTGCTTTAAACTTCTCCACAGCTTGATCCCTGACCTGTCTGGTGTGTTCCTTAGCCTTCATGATGCTGTTTGTTCACTAAGGTTCTCTAACAAACCTCTGAGGGCTTCACAAAACAGCTGTATTTAAACTGAGATTAAATTACACAGGTGGACTCTATTTACTAATTAGGTGAGTTCTGAAGGCAATTGGTTCTACTATATTATAGTTGGGGTATCAGAGTAAAGGGGGCTGAATACAAATGCACGCCACACTTTTCACATATTTATTTGTTAAAAATTAAAAAAAAACGTTTATCATTTTCCTTCCACTTCACAATTATGTGCCACTTTGTGTTGCTCTATCACATAAAATCCCAATAAAATACATTTACATTTTTAGTTGTAACATGACAAAATGTGGAAAATTTCAAAGCGTATTAATACTTTTTCAAGGCAATGTACATGTGGCTTATGAGACATTTTGGCGTTTTGTGTGTTGCGTGTTTCTTACTGTGCGCTTTGCAGCATTTGCCACCCGTTTTTTCACATGGCAAAATGTGTGTTTGCTTCTGTGTTTGGAGCGCCGTTAACAATTAATGGCACTGAAAGCGCAACCAGTAATTTTAGGTATATAAAGATGGCCATACACTATACAATCTGATTGTACAAACTCCATGAGGACAGTGAAGTAAGTGCATTGATTGATTGAATTTCATTTAAAAACATGCAGCTGGAAATGGGGGGGGGGGGGGGGTGGATGAAGCAGGGTGTGTGCTAATGAGGTCAGCTGGTCAACTCCTTCCTGTGTCACTCATGACCTAAAGTCTGACCAGAAAGTAAGGCAAAACGAATGGATACATTTTGAAACATTAATGAGGATAAGTGAAGTCAGTGTCTGTGGAAAGCTGTTTTATTTTTGCAAAAAAAAAGTACATTAATGCTGTATTGGTACATAGGGGAGCTGGAATTGACATTAAAGTGGTTGTAAACCGACTTTGACAACATGCACCTACAGGTAAGCCTAGATTAAGGCTTACCTGTAGGTGCAAGAAATATCACCTTAACCTACACGGTTAAGGAGATATTTGCTGAAAACACAGCCTCAATGTCTACGGCGCATGCGCGCCGTAGACAACGGCGCAGGCGCACTAGCGGGCCGGCTTCTTGCCGGTTTTCTGAATGGGATCTTGCCGGCTCGAGCGTGCATGCGTGTGACGTCATCGCCGCTCCGGCCAATCACAGCGCCTGAGCGGCGATAACAGGAAGGGACATCGAGGCAAGTTGCCGGCCCGAGCGTGCATGCGTGTGACTTCATCGCCGCTCCAGCCAATCACAGCGCCAGAACGGCGATAACAGAAAGGGACATCGAGGCAAGATGGCGGCGGAGGGGAACGAGGAGCAGTTCAGGGGCTTCGATCTCAGGTAAGTCATTCATAATGAGCTAGTATGCTATGCATACTAGCCCATTATGCCTTTCTTTTGCAGGGTTTTAAAAAAATAATAAAAATCAAGGGTTCACTTCCTCTTTAAATACCATGGCAGCACACACAGTGGGTTGAGACTCCGCCCCCACAACCTGATAGGACTGATTAGCTATAAGTGTTTGAAGAGGAGCCCCCCCCCACCTCATTCTCTTTTTTTTTCCTCATTGGACCAAGTCTGACAGCATGTAGCGTAAGTCCTCCTACCACTTTCACCCCAGCTAGGTTCAGCCTCTCCTAGTTTGGAAGTCCTGTTTGTACGGTCTCTAAATGAGCCATATTACAGGGACCCCACTCTGATGGTCTCAGGGGCACCGGGCATAACATAAGCCTTAAACAGGTTTTAATACTAAGGCATGGCTTCCATTCTTATCTATTTTTTATTTTACCTCTCTTTCATTCTCCTTTAAAACTATTCCTCGCAAAGCAGCTCTTCCCTCTGCTCCCATCACCACTGCACTGATCGCCGCCGCGACCGGAAGTGACCTCAATGCCTTTTGACTGTTCGTCAGTCTCAAAGATGGCGGCGGCGTGTCCTAGTTGCCAGTGCGCATGCGCAGCGCCGCGTAATTTCCGCGGCGATGGTGGGCTATTTAAAAAACATACCCAGCTATGCCTATCGCTGTCCGCTCACCTACACTCTGCAACACATGATTGCTGCAAGCCCGGATAAGCTAGCACAGCACCCACGAGTCTGGTAAGTGCACTTTCCCATTGACTATATATGCAATGCTTTTCTATGTAAAAAAAAAAAAAAAAAACTTTTTGCTTTCTCTGTCATATTTGAGATTAGTGATGAGCCGAACACCCCCGGGTTCGGTTCGCACCAGAACCCGCGAACGGACCGAAAGTTCGTACGAACATTAGAACCCTATTAAATACAATGGATGCGAACGTTCGAATTCTAAAGTGCTAATTATAACAACTATTATGCATGTTATTGTCCTAAAAAGGGTTTGGGAACCCGGGTTGTGCACCAGGGGACATGTATCAATGCAAAAAGAAGTTTTAAAAACGGTCGTTTTTCGGGAGCAGTCATTTTAATGATGCATAAAGTGAAAAAAAAAAAGTCAAATATTCCTTTAAATATCGTACCTGGGGGGTGTCTAAAGTATGCCTGTGAAGTGCCACGTGTTTCCCGTGTTTAGAACTGTCCCTGCACAAAATGACACTTCTAAAGGAAAAAAAAGCCATTTAAAACTGCTTGCGGCTTTAATGTAATGTCTGGTCCCGGTAATATGGATGAAATTCTTTAAGAAAAATGGCATAGCTACCCCATGACCCCCCCCCCTTACCCCAGCCCATTACCAGCCCCTTTGGGTCTTGTATGGATATTAAGGGGAACCCCGCACATAAAATAAAAAAGGCCCTATATACTCTGAACAGCCGTATACAGGCGGTGCATACAAGACAGGGACTGTAGGTTTGTTCTTATGTAGAATCTGTTTGTAATTTTGAACAGGTACATTGTTGAAGTGTAGCTCCAGCCCAAAAATCTATTTTTAAACTTTTTGGGAAACATAGGTAAGGGTTATCACCCCTGTAACATTTGTTTTGCTGTCTGTGCCCCTGTTCAGAACATTTCACCTCACTTTCCGTCCCAATGACAACTGTTTTTGAAATGTGGTGTTTTTCTTGAAACAAGGATTGCTGATAAAGCATCAGTACAGATGAGACCCCTTTCTCCCATATTTATTCTTACAGGAGAGAATTTTCCTTTCTAGGGGTAGATTTCCTCTCACTTCCTGTTGTCTTCTTGCGTTTGCAAGTAGGAGTCGTTTGTAAGTTGGATGTTTGAAAGTAGGGACCTGCCGTATATACTCTGCAGAAATAGGCCCCTTAGTTGTTGGTGTTGGCACAACACTGTAAGCACTCACAGTTACTCTTGGTTGGTGCTGGAAGGCCCTGCTGTCAACTATTATATCAGGAATTTTAATTATGGGAGAAAAAGAAACCCTGGACTGCCGCACTCTGTATAGACAGTTATTTATTCCAAAATTTCAGGTAAAAAATCCAAATTCAAAATAAATCCATAAATCCAAAACAACAAATGCAGATGGTGTGCATGCAGGGAAGGGTGGCTAACGCGTTTCACGTCACGAATTGACGCTTACTCATAGCTAGGGTGTGTGGGAATCAATAGAGGTATAAATGAAAAATAAAGTAACTTTACACCAATCAGTACTGAAAGAACACAGCTGACTGGGATAACCTTATGTTTGATTCCGGCACTCCCAAGAAAGGGAGAGGGGGAAAGGGAATAGCACTCTTTTGAAGACCATTCGCAAAAATACAAAATTACAAAATGTGTATAAATTATAAACTAAACACTTAATGCTTAAACATAGACACACCAAAGTGTGTCTATATATTATTTAAAGTGAATGAATATGACAGTGATAAGTATGAATGTCAATTAATTAAGTTCAAAAAATGAACGGAAAAATCTTTTTAAATGAAAAAATAAATGAAAAGTGAAAATGTGAAAATGTTTTTTGGAGATGGTGAGCCATAGATGTAAATATATTCATGTATGTGAAATAATTATTATGTGATATTCGTGTGAATTGAAATAATAATAATAGTAATTTACAAATACTCCAAAAAACCATAATGATGAATTAATTAATAAATAATAAAATTTAAATGCACAAAATGTGCACAATGCGTGCTACTGCCAAACAGACTGTGTGACAATTACATAGGGAAATGTGAAGAATGATAAATATGAATAAATAAATGATAAGTGATCATGAAGGAGATATATGTGTGTGTATAAAGTGTAAAGAAATGTCCATATATGAATGTCTATAAATGTGCTATATAACATAATATAATCCACCTTGTAATGGGTCAATGGATATAATACAATATGCCATAGAACAAAATAAACATGGATAAATCAATAAAATTCAAATAAATATCATGTGTGAATATATGCATTTACCGGAGACACATGTCTCTCCTGTATGCACACATGAACCTTGGACTTTCAACTTTAAACATAAACATAAATAAGAAATGTGTAATAAATGAGTATAAGAATGTACAAAGATATGCACGATAATATACAATAAAATCATGCAAGGGGGTACATGAAAATGTGTGTAAGGAAATTCAGATGTTCAGATCCATATAGGAAAATGGTATTGAACCACACACAATACTATCTAGCAGGATGACCATGCATCTTTGCATAGATGTACCCTCATCTCTGCGGTTTAAGATATAAACCCAATATTCAAATAATGATAAAATCATGATATTAACCTTAATTGTCAAGGGAATCTGTTAAAATAGTGTGTATGCACATGTCAATCACCGCACTTATCCAAAATCAAAAATTAAATAATATATGAACATATAAAAGTGTGCATGGTGGCCGGGCATGTGCATAGACACTATGGTACCTAAGTACTGGAAGCCGATGCTCATAACCACGGAATTTCAAATATGTATTAAGAACGGAATTACTATTAGTCCGAGGACTGGTAGTTGATAATAGCTCGAAAATTGTCGTCGTGGTGTATGGGCATTTATAAAGAAACAAAAATGTAAAAAATATAAAAAATATAATATCAAAAATTGAAAAAAATCAAAAGGATATTTTTATCCTATATAGATATATTACATTAGAGTTACGTCCATACAAACACGGCGACAAATGATTGGAGTAATTGGCCATCATTGATTTGAAAAAATCAAAATAAAAAAGGTTTACAAATATGTGTTTACAAATATGTATACAAAGGTAGATGTAAACAGAGGTAGAACAGATACAATGATGCTTGGCCTCACAATGATTGATCTCCAAAAATCCTCTGGAGGACAAGAAACACCAATGATACTCATTAGAAAAAAGGGACAGGACACTGTGCAGACAGGCTCATGTTTCAAGTCTAACGCACCAAAGGACAGGATATGTACTAAATTTGCAAAATTCCAATGCAATAAAGCACATCCTTGCAAATTATGCTATAAATCTCAAAAAAAGGGGTCCTCTGTGCGAAAGTCTTGAAAACAAGTTATGGGAAAAAAAAAAAAAAAACACAACACTGGTACTCATTACAAAAAAGGGGGACAGGACACTGTGCAGACAGGCTCATGTTTCGAGTTGGAGAGAAAAAAAAAAAAAAAAAAACACAACACTGGTACTCATTACAAAAAAAGGGGACAGGACACTGTGCAGACAGGCTCATGTTTCGAGTTGGAGAGAAAAAAAAAACACAACACTGGTACTCATTACAAAAAAAGGGGACAGGACACTGTGCAGACAGGCTCATGTTTCGAGTTGGAGAGAAAAAAAAAAAAAAACTATATGCCCAAAGATGTGCATGTGTGGACCATGAAAAGTGCGAAATATGAATGCAATAATGCATAATTTCGCAACTGCAGTTGTAAATTATGGAAATAAATGACAAAAAAATGTTTTTTGTTCAAATTGTGAAGACAAGCAGTACAAGGAAAAACCAACACTAAATGAGAGGATCATTGTAACAATGAAGCAAGTTATCATGATAACTTATATGCTATCCATATGGGATGCATCTTCACAGGTAATTTAATAAAAATGTGATACATCCCATTCATAATTTAACCCTGTGGGGCGTCTAGTGTCTAGTAGGAAGATCCACCGAACTTCTTGTCTGCATAGTGTATTAAATTTGTCCCCACCCCTAACGGGTCTGGTGATCCTTTCCACTCCCTGTATAGTGAGGCTGGAGGTGTTTTTATGATGAACCTCGTTCCAATGTCGTGCTACGTTGGTCATGTGGTCCTTATCAATATCGTAAAGATGATCGTATAACCGATCTTTGAGGCGTCTGGTAGTTCTCCCAATGTATTGTATGGAACACTGTGTACATGTGATGGCATATATGATGTAGCTAGTGTTACAATTGATGAAAGAATCTATCTTATGTATTTTGCCAGTGGACATGGATGTAATAGTGTCACCTTTCTGTATGAATGGACAATAAACACAGTGTGTTCCCCCACATTTAAATGTCCCTTTAAATGATAACCAGTGTTTCGTGGTGTTCTTACTAGAAAAAAGGCTAGGAGATAGTAGGTTTCCAAGAGATGGTGCTCTTCTGGAAACCGTACGAATGCCCTTCTGTAATATTTTATCATATATAGGGTCATGTGTTAGTATAGGTAAATATTTCATGACTATACGTTTGACATTCTGGAATTCAGCACTATATGGGGTGGAAAACGTGGGGATACCGTTATCGATATTGTTTTTCTTTTTATTTCTGGATCTGTTTGCTTTTCCTTTTCTTTTTGTTGGTCTCTCTGATCCTATCTCTGTCTTTATTTCTATCCTCTCCATGTGCGTGATCTGCTTTTTTAGACAACAAGGAATCACGGGATGTATTCCTGGCAATGGATAATCCCTTTTCTATAACAGGTGTGGGATATCCCCTTTCTTCAAATCTACTAGACATAGCTTTGGCTTCATTTTCAAAGTCAGTGTTTCTGCTGCACAATCTCCTTAGCCTCAGGAACTGTCCAATAGGGATGCTATTGATAGTATGTGTAGGATGACTGGAATCTGCTCTCAACAGCGTGTTCCCTGCATTAGGTTTTCTGTATAAACTGGAGAAAATAGCATTGTTTTCACCTGACAACTTAACGTCTAGAAATTCAATAGTATTTTTGTTGAGTGTACCAGTGAAGCGTAGATTGAGTGTATTATCGTTCATGTATGCTAGCCATCTTTCTAGATCACATGATGGGTCATTCACTATAAACAAGAGATCGTCTATAAATCTACAAAAAAATAAAGTATCTCTGCGACGGGGACTATGAGGCCCAAAAATGCGCAGTCTTTCCCACCATCCCATGTAGAGATTGGCCAGGGATGGAGAGAACTTGGCTCCCATCGAGGCTCCGCACTTTTGGAGGTAATAGTCCCCGTCAAACATAAAAAAATTATGAGTAAGCAAATATTCCAAACATAAAATAATGAACTCCTGTAGAATAGGGGAAAATCGATCCGATCTCTGTAAAAAGTGAGAAACAGCCTGTAGACCCAAAGTATGGGGTATGGAGGAATAAAGACTTGTGACATCACAAGTGATCCACTGACAGTTTTCATTCCATGTGATGTCATTCAGTTTGGTCAAAAGGTCATTGGTGTCACTAATGTACCCTGGTAAGTCCATAACCAAAGGTTGGAGTTGTTCATCCACCCATTGCCCTAAACGTTCATTTAAGGAATTGATTCCTGCTACAATCGGTCTGCCCGTAAGAGGTGTAAGGCCCTTATGCAGTTTTGGTAGGTGATGAAAGATGGGCATGACAGGGAAAGGTGGGATCAAAACTTCTTTTTCCTTTTCTGTGAAGACTCCTATTAGGACTGACCTATCCAATAACGCAGAGAGTTCTTTCTTGAAGGATTCTGTGGGGTCACCTCTAAGCTTATGATAAGTGGTAGTGTCCGATAATTGCCTTAAAGCCTCTTGTTTGTAGATAGTTGCATCTAGGACAACCACCACCCCGCCTTTATCGGAGTTCTTTATAACTATAGAGGGATCCTTTTGTAGTTTATCTAACGATATTTTTTCTTCAACAGACAAATTATCAAAACCCTTTTTGCTGGATGTTTTAGATATATTTTTAGCCAAAAGGGATAAATCCCTTTCTACTAATTTTTGGTATAAATCCATGTCCTTTCCTCTGGAATTTATCGGATAAAAGTCTGATTTAACCTTAAAATGAACTGGGTTATGACCTGGACCAAAAACATCCATATCTTCTCTGACTATATCTGATTCACCAGCAAGATCTGTCAAGTCCATCAAAGCACATACATCAATGAAATGATTAGAATAAGGTATACACTCACCCATGATGGAGTCCTCTGTGGAAAAGCCTGGCGATGAAATATCTTGTTCAGAAAAGTAATGTTTTTGCAGTGTGAGAACTCTTGCTAATCTGTTGACATCTATGATGGTGTTGAAGAGGTTAAAGTGATTGGATGGACAAAAATTCAAGCCTTTTGACAATAATAGAATATCTGATTCGGTTAAAGGACATCCCGACAGATTCATTACATTCGATATTTCAGCTACTTGCGATCCCGTAGAGGGTAGCGATTTCCTCTGTTGTCTTCTGTGTTTCTTTCCGCCTCTCCTGGTTTTCTTGTTTTTTTGTTGTTTTTCTTCTTGTTTTTCTTGCTGTGATTCTGACCGTGAGGGTTTAAAGGAACCGGTTGATCTTTACGTGTGTATTCGGGTTTGGAGCTGTCAGAGGAAGAGTCAGATCCAGTCGCTGCAAAAGTGTCATTTGGGGGTTCACCTTCCGTATCTGAAAAACTGACCCGCTTCTTGCTTGGAGTTTTTCGTGGGCGGTTCGCGTGAAATATTGGCTTCTTCCAAGTATAAACTTTATTTGCATCATAATCTAACTGATCTCTGGTCTTTTTCTCTTTTTTAGTAGCAATTACTCCTCTTTCTAGTTTATCCATTTTTTTTATTCAGCTGCATGTCTAAATCTGAATATCCAGGTTGTCCCTGTTGATCCACTAGTTCCTTCTGTATCATGGACATTTCATCCTGTACCCTATTCAATTCTTTTTGTTTAAAGTTCTTCTGCCTTGACTCAAGTCCCGGCCAGCCGCCTGCCTGATTATCTCCTTGCCTTCCCTGGCGGAGTGATCTTCCTCCGCTCCCCACCCAGTAGTACCCGGGGGCCCGGAGAGTAACACTTGACAGGCTGTGAGGCGGGCAGCGGCGACGGGCAGAGAGTCGCTGATTGCCGCCATTACTAGTAAAAAAAAAAAATATGTCCCCGGATTTCATTTTAGAAATCTGGTCACCTTATTCTATGGAGGCTTTGAAGACGCTTTGAAGCACGACAAAAGCGGTATAATTTATGAAGCAAAGCTGAAGCAAAGCAAAAGCAAGGTGTAAATAGGACTGTAAGCTAACCATTTGTTTTAATGACAGGAGCTTTGATTGGCGTTCAGAGAGCTTTAACAAAGCCTGCCTGAAGCCTTGTTTTGAAGCAAGTGTAAACTAGGCCTTAATGTGTGTTGAATAGTGATGAGCCGAACACCCCCGGGTTCGGTTCGCACCAGAACCCGCGAACGGACCGAAAGTTCGTACGAACAATAGAACCCTATTAAATACAATGGATTCGAACGTTCGAATTCTAAAGTGCTAATTATAACAACTATTATGCATGTTATTGTCCTAAAAAGGGTTTGGGAACCCGGGTTGTGCACCAGGGGACATGTATCAATGCAAAAAGAAGTTTTAAAAACGGTCGTTTTTCGGGAGCAGTCATTTTAATGATGCATAAAGTGAAAAAAAAAAAGTCAAATATTCCTTTAAATATCGTACCTGGGGGGTGTCTAAAGTATGCCTGTGAAGTGCCATGTGTTTCCCGTGTTTAGAACTGTCCCTGCACAAAATGACACTTCTAAAGGA
Source organism: Rana muscosa (assembly GCA_029206835.1). NCBI lineage: Eukaryota > Metazoa > Chordata > Amphibia > Anura > Ranidae > Rana > Rana muscosa. The sequence continues at coordinate 728,914,010 of CM055118.1, forward strand.
AAAAAAAGCCATTTAAAACTGCTTGCGGCTTTAATGTAATGTCTGGTCCCGGTAATATGGATGAAATTCTTTAAGAAAAATGGCATAGCTACCCCATGACCCCCCCCCCCTACCCCAGCCCATTACCAGCCCCTTTGGGTCTTGTATGGATATTAAGGGGAACCCCGCACATAAAATAAAAAAGGCCCTATATACTCTGAACAGCCGTATACAGGCGGTGCATACAAGACAGGGACTGTAGGTTTGTTCTTATGTAGAATCTGTTTGTAATTTTGAACAGGTACATTGTTGAAGTGTAGCTCCAGCCCAAAAATCTATTTTTAAACTTTTTGGAAAACATAGGTAAGGGTTATCACCCCTGTAACATTTGTTTTGCTGTCTGTGCCCCTGTTCAGAACATTTCACCTCACTTTCCGTCCCAATGACAACTGTTTTTGAAATGTGGTGTTTTTCTTGAAACAAGGATTGGTGATAAAGCATCAGTACAGAGGAGACACCTTTCTCCCATATTTATTCTTACAGGAGAGAATTTTCCTTCCTAGTGGTAGATTTCCTCTCACTTACTGTTGTCTTCTTGCGTTTGCAAGTAGGAGTCGTTTGTAAGTTGGATGTTTGAAAGTAGGGACCTGCCGTATATACTCTGCAGAAATAGGCCCCTTAGTTGTTGGTGTTGGCACAACACTGTAAGCACTCACAGTTACTCTTGGTTGGTGCTGGAACGCCCTGCTGTCAACTATTATATCAGGAATTTTAATTACATATAATTGTTGAACAGTGGTAGTAAAAATTGGGCCTTTGATGGTGGTGCTGGTGCCACAACACTGTAAGCCCTGACAGTTACTCTTGGTGGGTGCAGCAATGGGCCCTGCTGTGAATTATTAGATCAAGAATTGTAATTGCATGCCCCTGTTGAACAGGGGCTGAAAAATTGGGCCTTTCGTGGTGGTGGTGGTGGTGGTGGTGTTGCCACAACACTGTAAGCCCTCAGAGTTACTCTTGGTGGGTGCAGGAATGGGCCCTGCTGTGAATTATTAGATCAAGAATTGTAATTGCATGCCCCTGTTGAACAGGGGCTGAAAAATTGGGCCTTTCGTGGTGGTGGTGGTGGTGGTGGTGGTGTTGCCACAACACTGTAAGCCCTCAGAGTTACTCTTGGTGGGTGCAGGAATGGGCCCTGCTGTGAATTATTAGATCAAGAATTGTAATTACATGCCCCTTTTGAACAGGGGCTGAAAAATTGGGCCTTTCGTGGTGGTGGTGGTGGTGGTGGTGGTGGTGGTGGTGGTGGTGGCGTTGCCACAACACTGTAAGCCCTCAGAGTTACTCTTGGTGGGTGCAGCAATGGGCCCTGCTGTGAATTATTAGATCAAGAATTGTAATTACATGCCCCTTTTGAACAGGGGCTGAAAAATTGGGCCTTTCGTGGTGGTGGTGGCGTTGCCACAACACTGTAAGCCCTCAGAGTTACTCTTGGTGGGTGCAGCAATGGGCCCTGCTGTGAATTATTAGATCAAGAATTGTAATTGCATGCCCCTGTTGAACAGGGGCTGAAAAATTGGGCCTTAGGCACTGGTGCCACAACACTCCAACCCCTCACAGATACTGTACTTGGAGCACAGCAATGAGCCCTATGGCAAATTATTGCTAAAAAAACTGTAATTACACGCCCCTGTAAAACAGGGGCTGAAAAATTGGGCCTTAGCCACTGGTGGCGGCACCCATAAACAAAAATGATCTTCCAAGCTATCATCATCAATCGTATCATTGAGGACTCGGAGGAGGAGGATAGCCAGTCAACATAACAGCACAAGCACTCAGCATCAGCATCAGTCTTGAAGGGATGTGACATGTTAAAATCAATTAGTCTGTTATATCAGCATCAGGTGTGTGGTAGCTGGTGGTGAACCAAGACTGGTTCATCTTGATGAAAGTCAGTCGATCAACCGAGTCGGTGGACAGGCGCACCCTGTGATCCGTGACAAATCCTCCAGCAGCACTGAATGTGCGTTCCGAAAGAACGCTGGATGCAGGACAGGCCAGTAGCTCAATTGCATACTGTGCAAGCTCTGGCCAGTGATCCATCCTCAAGACCCAGTAAGCCAGAGGATTTTCGGTGGGGAAGGTGTCCAAGTCTGACCTTGCCCCTAGATATTCCTGCACCATGTTTATCAGACGCTGGCGATGGTTGCTGGAACCGATCATACTTTGGGGCTGCGGACTAAAGAATTGTCTGAACGCATCGGTCAGACGGCCACCTTCCCCACCGCTCCTTCTTTGACTGGCCGAAGCCTCAGCAACTCGTTGTCCAGGACCAGGAGTTTGTAACCTCCCAGTCTCTGGGAACGCGTTGCACAGACCTTTCTGCAAGGCCTCTCGGAGTTGTCTCATCCTCTGCTCCCTCTGCGACGGTAACATAAGGTCCGCAACCTTACCCTTGTACCGTGGATCAAGGAGAGTGGCCAGCCAGTAATGGTCCCTCTCCTTGATCCGAAGAATACGAGGATCCTTCCGCAGACTTTGCAGGATCAGGGAGGCCATGCAGCGTAGGTTTGCTGAGGCATTCGCTCCGGAGTCCTCTGGGTCACTAAGGACGACATGATCCGCAGTCACCTCCTCCCAGCCACGTACAAGTCCACTGGTTTCTTGGGACTGTAAATCATCCCTAAAAGACTGCTGCTGATGATGCTGAGTGCCAGCCTCCACCTCCATGCTGACACAATCCTCCTCCTCCTCCTCCTCCTCCTCCTCCTCCTCCTCCTCTTCCTGTGCGATGGGTGGGACAGAAGGAACACTGTCTGGGTAAAGGGGGCCTTGAGAGGCAAGGAAGTCCTCCTCTTCCTGCCTCTGTTCTGCCTCAAGTGCCCTGTCCATTATTCCACGCAGCGTGTGCTCCAACAGGTGGACAAGAGGTACAGTGTCACTGATGCATGCACTGTCACTGCTCACCATCCTCGTGGCCTCCTCAAATGGTGCCAGGACAGTGCATGCATCCCTGATCATGCCCCACTGGCGTGGAGAAAAAAAAACAAGCTCCCCTGACCCTGTCCTGGTGCCGTAGTCGCACAGGTACTCATTGATGGCCCTCTGCTGCGTGTGCAGCCGCTGCAGCATGGCCAACGTTGAGTTCCACCTGGTGGGCATGTCACATATAAGGCGGTTCTTGGGCAGGTTCAACTCCTTTTGCAGCTCAGCCAGGCGAGCACTGGCATTATAAGATCTGCGGAAATGCACACAGACTTTCTTGGCCTGCCTCAGGACATCCTGTAAGCCCGGGTACCTGCCCAAGAACCGCTGCACCACCAGGTTAAGGACGTGAGCCACACAGGGCACATGGGTCAGTTGTCCCTGTCGGAGGGCGGAGAGGAAGTTGGTGCCATTGTCGCAAACTACCATTCCTGGCTTAAGCTGGCGTGGCGTCAACCACCTCTCGGCCTGGCCCTGCAGAGCAGACAGGACCTCTGCCCCAGTGTGGCTTCTGTCCCCCAAACACACCAGCGCAAGCACGGCATGGCATATTTTTGCCTGCGTACTTGCGTAGCCCCTTGAACGCCTACGGAGCACCGCTGGTTCCGAGGACAAACCACAGGAAGAGGCCATGGAGGAAGAAGAAGAGGAGGGGGTGGAGGAGAGAGGTGTGTCACAACCAGTAGTAGCATTTTGGAGGCGTGGCGGTGGAACAACCTCCAACACTACTGCACCTTGTCCTGCATCCTTCCCAGCTGCCAAAAGAGTGACCCAATGGGCCGTGAAAGAAAGGTAACGTCCCTGTCCATGCCTGCTGGACCATGAGTCAGCGGTAATATGCACCTTACCGCTGACCGCCCTGTCCAGCGAGGCCAAGACATTGCCTTCCACATGCCGGTAGAGAGCCGGAATAGCCTTCCGTGAGAAAAAGTGTCGTTTGGGAACCTGCCACTGAGGAACCGCACATTGCACAAACTCACGGAAGGGGGCCGAGTCTACCTACTGAAAAGGCAGCAGTTGAAGCGCTAGCAATTTAGCCAAGCTAGCATTCAACCGCTGGGCATGTGGATGGCTGGGAGTGAACTTCTTTCGACGGTCCAGCAGCTGGGGCAGGGAAATTTGCCTGCTAGAATCGGACGTCGGTGTACTGCTAGCAGAGTGGCCGCAAGTACTTGGCTGTGACACACCTAATTCTACACCTTCATTCCTCTCAGTGCATGTTTCAGAGAGGACTGAAGTTATAGTGGGGTTGGAGATCCCAGCTGATGCGGTGCAAGGAGAGGTCCGCTTTGTTCTTTGGTGTGGGTCTTTGAGGTAGGCTTGCCAACGAGCTGCATGGCAGGTCAACATATGTCTGGTCAGGCATGTGGTACCCAAGCGGCTGATGTTTTGGCCACGCGATATACGCTTGAGACATATGTTGCAAACAGCAGCTGTGCGATCTGATGCACTAGCCTCAAAAAAGGCCCACACCAAAGAACTTTTTGAATGACGGGCAGAGGCAGCGCCCTGCACAGGCGGAGCTCTGCGGTGTGATTCCGTCGGTGTACTGCCCTTACGCTGGCCACCAAAGGGCATCCTGCCTCGTTGGAGATGTGCCTCCTCCTCATCCTCCTCCTCCTCCTCTCTCCTATTAGGCACCCACGTGGAGTCAGTGACCTCATCATCACCTCCCTCCTCATCACTGGAGCCAATCTGGCAGTATGCTGCAGCTGCTGGAACATGACTGCCAGATTGGTGTCCTTCTTGAGCATCCCCTCTGTCTGCTCTCACGCTACTGCCTTCCTCTAGCTGGGTTTCATCATCAGACCCTTCGAAACGCTGGGCATCCTCCTGGAGCATGTACCCAACACTGTGCTCAAACAGTTCGGGGGACTCCTCAGGAGGAGGACATGGTGGGTCTAGGGAAGGAGTGACTGATGATGAGTCTGACATTGATACCAGGGAAGAGGACGCTTTGGCAGCTGCTTTTCCAGTACCCTGAGCCTGGGTGAGAGAGGATGAGGAGGAGGAGGAGGGCTTGGTCATCCACTCTACCAAGTCTTCGGCATGATGTGGCTCAACATGTCCAGCTGCCGAAAAGAAGGACAAGCGTGTCCCATGGCCATGTGCTGATGACAATGCACCGCGTCCACGACCAGCACTGTTGCCCCCAGACACAGAGCCTGCTTGCCCTCTTTTATTGCCTCCTGACTGTCTGCCTCTCCTTGTTTGCCTTCCAGACATTCTAATAGATGGCCTGCAGGGAGATGGGGAAAAAAGCAATAAGGGCTACCTTCAGGTGTCCTTCTCTGTCCCTTTACTTAAGGATTTCTAAATATGGTTGAGGATGATTGCTTTTGCACAGAATAGCACAACGACAATTTCCCTGACTGTCCAAAAAAACAAGGATTTCAAAGATGGTTGATGAGGAATGCTTTAGCACACTATAGCACAAGGAGAATTCCCTCACTGTCCTTCCCTGTCCCTAGAAACAAGGATTCGCACAGTAAAACACACTGACACTCTCCCTACCTATAGTTTTCTGTCCCTAGAAAAAATGTTTTTTTAAAGCACACTATAGCACAAGGAGAATTCCCTCACTGTCCTTCCCTGTTCCTAGAAACAAGGATTCGCACAGTAAAAGACACTGACACTCTCCCTACCTATAGTTTTCTGTCCCTAGAAAAAATGTTTTTTTAAAGCACACTATAGCACAAGGAGAATTTCCCTCACTTTCCTTCTTTGTCCCTAGAAACAAGGATTATCACAGTGAAAGAAACTGACACTCTTCCTACCTATAGTTTTCTGTCCCTAGAAAAAATGTTTTTTTAAAGCACACTATAGCACAAGGAGAATTCCCTCACTGTCCTTCCCTGTCCCTAGAAACAAGGATTCGCACAGTAAAAGACACTGACACTCTCCCTACCTATAGTTTTCTGTCCCTAGAAAAAATGTTTTTTTAAAGCACACTATAGCACAAGGAGAATTTCCCTCACTTTCCTTCTTTGTCCCTAGAAACAAGGATTATCACAGTGAAAGAAACTGACACTCTTCCTACCTATCCTTCTCTTTCCCTAAACTAAAGGAATCCAGGTTAAGCAAGAAAAAAATAAATGTCACTGTCCCTGCCTATGCTTCTCTTTCCCTGCTCCGGAACACACTACACTAGGCCGCCGTGCTGGCGGCCTTTTATAGTGTGGGGCGTGTACTAAACACCCTCAGCAATAATTGGCCACAGGCATCCTGCCTGTGGCCAATCATTGCTCTCCTCGCTGCCGGCGCTGTGATTGGCCAAGCATGCGGGGTCACAGTGCATGCTTGGCCAATCACAGCGCCTGGATGACACTGCGATGGCGTAGTGCATTGTGGGCCGTTCGTCACTCGAATTTGGCGCGAACGGCCCAAATCGTTCGATCTTCGTCGAACGATCGAACAGCCGATGTTCGAGTCGAACGTATGTTCGACTCGAACACGAAGCTCATCCCTATTTGAGATACTCTGTTACCTGAAAAACCACCTTTTTCCAGGTACACTCTCTCTATTCCCATGGAAGCCACTGCCCAAGCAGACCATCCACAGCCAGTGAGGTAAGAGGCAGCAAGATAAAAGGGTAAGTAATGAAGAGGAGATAAAAGAGAGCATGGCCTTTAATATCACCTTTTCTGATAGCCCTGGCAGATCGTCAAGATCGTCCCATTCCAGACGTACGGAAAGATCTCCCTCAAGACATTCACACTCTAGGAGAAGCAGATCAAGAACGTCCTCCCACCATCGCAAATCATCTTCTCATAAGAAAGATAGCCCCCAGACCCGTCCTGCGGCTAATGCTTGCTGGGTATGCGGAGCACAAGCCCTCCCGAACAAACTAGCCTGCCAATCCTGTGCGGACGAAGCCACAAGAGATAGGGAATCAGGTGCAGTAGAGGTGTCAAATATCATTGAGGTTGACCCAGGCAATATCACCCTCAACCCCGTACATCCTGCAGGGGTCAGACGATTCCGTGGCGGAGGAGGACACAGCCTTTTCGGTCAGTTTAGATTTCTCCCTTATAGATCCTTTTACAAGATCAGTAAAAGAAGCCATCGGCTGGGATGAATCAAAAGAGACACCGCGTAAGCTCAGGAAATATTTCCCCAGCCTGAAGAATGATCCGGAAACATTTCCCTTCATCGATGAACCAGAGGAATTAATCAAAGATGAGTGGGAAAAGCCTGACAAAAAAACGAGCATTAACAATAGGATAGCTAAACTATATCCGTTAAAGGAACCAGCGGTGAACCCCCTTATTTCAGCCCCTATAGTGGATTCATCTCTAATGAGATTGGCAAGACACGAAACACTACCAATAGAAGACGCGGTAACCTTCAGAGACGCCTTAGAAAGGAAGATGGACCTTGAAATGAAAAAGTCCTATTCGTCGGCCGGAGGTGCCTGCAGGCCAGCCATCGCCCTAGCCGCGGTCGGCAGAGCAATTACAAGCTGGACATCAAGCATCGAGAAACTGCTGTTAGATACAGCAGACCAAGATAAATTAGTCTCTGCACTACAGGAACTTAGCCTAGCAGGGGACTTCGTAGCTGAAGCTTCAGTCGACATCATCAGATCATCAGCAAGGTCAATGCTATCGTCGGTTACGTCCAGAAGAGCGCTCTGGCTAAAACCATGGGTCGCAGACGGAACTTCGAAATCGAACTGGTGCAAGATCCCGTACGACAGAACCAATTTATTCGGTCCCAAATTGGATCTAGCAATATCAAAAGTCACAGGGGGAAGTCGGGTCTAATACCATCAGACAGAAGGCCAAAACAGCAAAAATTCCCTCCCTTTAGAAGAAACTTACCGGAGAGGTACAGAGAAGCAAGGTCGTACAGACCAGGCAAAGACTTCAAACGCAATTGGAGAAATACCCAATCGTCATATTTGAGGACACAGAAACCCAAGCTCGCCATCACAGGAGAACAACAGAAGTCCTTTTGATGGATCGGTCACCCAACCCGTAACAGTGGGGGCAAGGCTCAAACTTTTTACTCGGGTGTGGGAGGACCATATAAAAGACCCATGGACAATATCCACAATCCAGGAGGGACACAGATGGGGTTTCAAAATCAGAACCCCCAAAGACCACTTTCAAGTTACACGGATTCCAGTTTTGGAACTGATGCAGAAACAAGCGATAGTCCAGGTGCCCCTCCACCAGAATACCCAAGGGTTTAATTCCCCTCTCTTTCTCGTAAAGAAAAAGACAGGGGACTTCAGACCAGTCCTAGATTTAAAAAACCTCAACAAGTCAATAAAAGTAGAATCTTTCAAGATGGAGAGTCTCCAATCAATACTGCTAGCGATCAACGTAAGAGACTGGATGTTATCCATCGATTTATCCGACGCTTATCTCCATATACCTATACACCAAGATTTTCAAAAATACTTGCGCTTCGCAATAGGACAGCAACACTTCCAGTTTCAAAGCCTACCGTTTGGGATATCAACGGCCCCCAGGACGTTTACAAAGGTTCTACTCCCAGTAATAGCCCACTTGAGAAAGAAAGGGCTCAGAGTCCATCATTATCTCGACGATATCCTCCTACTGGCCGGCAATCGACAACTACTACTTCAACATCGAGAAATACTAATCTCCACCTTACAGCACTTCGGTTGGATAATAAATTGGAAAAAAAGCAGTCTAGAACCAACCCAGGCTATGATCTTCTTGGGCGCAGAAATCAATACAAATGCCAACACCGTGGGGCTACCACAGGAGAAGATAGATCCACTCATACAAAACATAAAAAAGTTGATGGGGGCGTCATATCTACAAGCCAGAACATGTCTGGGCATCCTAGGCACCATGTCCTCCACATTTCCGATGATCCAGTGGGCCCAGTGGCATACAAGGTCATTCCAAATCTTGTTTCTGAAACAATGGAACGGAACATCGGTAACGCAATGGATACGCATCAGCAGATCGGTAAAACAGTCGATATGGTGGTGGACACGAGTCGACAATCTGAGATGTCACCGACCCATTATACATCCTCGGGCAGATATGATCACATCAGACGCCAGCCTTCAGGGCTGGGGGGCACATTACTAAGATTTGGCAGCACAGGGTCGCTGGGCATTTCGTCCCCAGGGAGTGGTGTCAAACATCCTGGAACTCAGGGCCACTTTCTAGGCACTACTAGCGTTCAGACCATTCCTCACAGGGAGGAGCGTAATAGTATGAATGGACAACACGGTAGCAGTAAACTACATCCGCAGACAGGGGGGAACGCGAAGCAACTCCCTTATACAGGAGGTGCGACTAATCCTCGAGTGGGCACAAGTTCACCTGAAAGATTTAAAGGCGGTATATGTACCAGCGACGCAAAATCAACTTGCAGACGACCTAAGCAGGCGGTACATTTCAAACAATGAATGGTCATTGAACCACCAAGTATTCTCCCTTATAACACAGAAATGGAGAACACCCGACATCGACTTAGCAGCAACACCGGGGAACAGCAAATGTCCAAAATTCTTAGCACAAGCTCCTTATCCGACAGCGGTGGGGGTGGACTATCTTCTGCATCCTTGGGAGTTCGGTCTGGGATACATATTTCCTCCTGTTCCCCTAATAGCCAGATTCCTAGCCAAACTGAGGAACTCGACGTCTACAGTGATAGCGATAATACCCTTCTGGCCAAGGAGGCCATGGTTTACGACCATCCTACAACTGAGCATAGAAACCCCACTAACTCTTCCAGTAATTCCGGACCTACTTTCACAAGGCCAGTTTCTTCACCCAGCACCAGAGAAACTCCATCTGACGGCCTGGAAGGTGAGAGGGGGAGGCTATTAAATCAAGGATGCTCCCTAAAAGGTAGTGGCCACACTGCAACAGGCCAGGAAAAAATCAACTAACGGCATATATAGCAAGGTTTGGGAAAAATTCACCGCTTTAGCACAACAGCAGGCATGGAACCCGATGTCTCCAACGGTAGCACAAATTCTCGAATTCCTTCAACTAGGCCTAGACAGGGGCCTACGTTCAAGCACCTTAAAAGTTCAAACATCTGCTTTATCGGCCATGACGGGAACCAAATGGGCTTTTAACCCTCTCATAGTTCAGTTCCAAAGAGCATGCCTCAAAATAAGGCCACCAAGAAAACCGACCTTCCCGACCTGGGACCTCTCAATAGTTCTGGACGCCTTGTCAAACCACCCCTTTTTTCCTCTAACGGAGATATCCTTGGGAGATTTAACACTGAAAGTGACATTCTTGATCGTGATGACCTCAGCAAAGAGAGTATCTGAGCTACAAGCACTATCTATGAGGGAGTCTCATCTGATCTTCTATCCCGACGTGGTCGTTTTAAGACCATCTGAGCAGTTCGTACCAAAAGTAGCATCTGCATTTCATTTCATTTCAGAAATCAGTCTACCAGTTTTTCTCACTAACCAAGGAGTTCCGCACCCACTGGATATCAAGTCCATTATATCGTCATACCTGGAGGCGACTAACCCATTTAGGAAGTCGGAGAATCTATTCATAATACCAAACGGGCCTAAGAAAGGCCAAGCAGCCTCGTCTCGAACAATAGCAAGCTGGTTGGTAAAAATCATCAAGAAAGCATACGCAATTCAACGTCTTCCGAAACCCAATGATCTGAAGGCTCACTCGACCAGGGCAGTGGCAACATCCTGGGCAGCATATTGTAGAGTGTCACCAGAAACGATATGTAAGGCAGCTACATGGTCTTCCAGAACCACGTTCATGTCTCATTACAGAATAGACCCGGCATGTTTAACGACAGCCGAGTACACAGGACATCCGGCTCTGTATATCTCTGCGCCGCAGTGGTAAAATTTAAACGATCAGGCTGCAAGGACACTGGGCAAGGCTGCATATGGACACTGGGCAAGGCTGCAGATGGACACTGATCATCCTGCAATGATGGACAAGGCTGCAGATGGACACTGATAAGGCTGCATTGATGGGCATTTCAATGTAAGTTTTTATCCTTAATCTTCCCTCCTAAAAGTTTTTTTCCTTGAAATTCCCTCCTAAACTTGGGGTGCGTGTTATACGCCGGCGCGTGTTATACGCCGATAAATACGGTATCCTTTAATGTCAAGCAAAAATATGACTTTTTTCTATATAAAAAGAACAGTGTTGTGTTCTTTCTGAAGCCACGACCGAGTTTCTCGTCCAAAACCGGCAAGAAAAGTGCCGCGAGAGCTTTTTAGTCGAGAAAACCGTTCGTGTGTATGGTTTTACGACGAGAAAATTGCCGTGAATCTCGACGAGAAAATAGAGAACCTGCTCTCTATTTTCTCGTCAGGATTCCAGATTTCCTCGTCGTGTTTCTCGTCGGCCTGTTTTGTGACGAGAAAATGGTTCGTGTGTATGTTTTTACGACTCTTCCAAAAGCGCGCATGCTCAGAAGCAACTATGAGACGGGAGCGCATCTTCTGGTAAAACAAGCCTTCGTAATGGAGATAGCACATTCGTCACGCTCCAAATTTTTGCATCGTTTAAATGTTGTGCATTGAAATCTTCGTTAGAATGTTACATTAATCCAAACGAATGAACTTCTTTTGCTGCTGATATTCACACAGAGTTATGACTATCTTTTTTTAACCTTTTTCATGCTGCTCTTAAGAAGATTTATGTGTATTATATCGTGCAAGTTTTTAGGAATATTTAAAAATTAGATATTTTTCTAATTGATGTTAATTGTAATTTCGCAATGTTTTGATAGTGATCTCCCATTGAATCTTTTAATATATATTATTGAAATTTTACACACTTTTTTGGGAAATACGATTGAGTTATTTTTTTGGGGGGTTGTTATCTGTCCCTTTTTTTGTCAGTCGAATGTATCTGCTTACTCCAAAGCTAGATTTTACATTTTTACAAATACACATAGTCAAGTATGAACTTAAAGAAAAATAACATTTATTCATGTTTGAACTAAAATAAAGAGAAGGCAGCGCTGGAGAAGCTGCTGCCATTTGTGCATCCCAGGGACCCCAGACCACACATCAACCCTGTGTGGACACTAAAATTGGGAGCTTGAGAAGGCCAACATTTCTGAACACAATCTGATGCTGGCCTCCCAGAGGTCAGGAACAGCAGCAGGTGATATATATGTCCCAAGTGTGTGGTACTACAACAGGCTGCCTTCTGTCCGACCACAATGAAGCAAGGCCATCACTTCCTCGTCTTCCTGGCAACCTTCCCTGCAACCTTTCCTGAAGCCTTCCCTGCAGCCTTCCTTCTTCATTTGGCTGGAGGCTGGGCCACTGGAGGGGTACCCCTGTCAGGAGGAGGAGGAGGTGGAGGAGAAGGGGGTGGCGCAGAAGAACAAGGTGGAGGTGGAGGAGAAGGGGGTGGGGCGGAAGAACAAGGTGGAGGTGGAGGAGAAGGGGGTGGGGCAGAAGAAGAATGTGGAGGTGGAGGAGGAGGTTGAGGTTGGGACAGTTGTGCCACCTCACAAATAGCTGTATTGGGGGTAATTTTTTCCATCACCCCCTTGTTGAGCAAGGTGATGAGCAGGGGCTCGCATAGGAGGCGTTGCTCCATGCTCATCACCTTGAACTTTGCCTCCACTAGGCCGGCAATGGCCTCTTCAGGGGATGTGGGCTCTTTGAGGGTGGCATTGGCCTCTTTAATAAGGGCCATTGCTGCCTCACTGGTGGTCCTGTCCCTCCTGCCTCTTTTGGGAAGCCGGATGGGAGGCACCTGGGATCTGGTGCTTCTCCTTTGCCCTGCCACCTCCTGGCTGCCACTGGGCCCTGCCACCTCCTGGCTGCCACTGGGCCCTGCCACCTCCTGGCTCACAGTGGGCCCTGCCTCCTCCTGGCTCACAGTGGGCCCTGCCTCCTCCTGCCTGACAGTTTCCAGACCCTCCTCCTGGCTGATTTCATCCTGTGTATGAAAAAGGGACATAGTTTAATATGTTGGTTTAATCTTTGCATCAAACTTTATAAACATGATTGAAGCAATTAGAATGTAAATCCAGAAATCATTTTTTCTAATTTACACCTACATCAGATTGACTTTTTAGCACCCAATTAAGTGCAGACTAATGTCTCGAGATCTTGATTTCACTTGTGGAACCCAAAATATTGTATGTTTCAAATCTTGACATATTTGTCAAACATTAATTTTATCACAATGCAATTTCATTTAATACTATACCTGGCTCCAGATGGCCAAATCAGGATCATCCAGGATGGCTGCCTCCTCTTGCTCCAGAGAAGGCTCAGGTTGGCTGCAGGGAAGTCTGGGGGGAAGAGTGGAGAGTGATGGCCTTGGCTCAATGTGGTCATCCAGGAAGGACATCCTGCTGTAGTACCACAAAATCGGGACATACACATCATCTGCTGCTGCTCCTGACCTCTGAGAAGCCAGGACCTTAGAGCGTTCAGTCCTGTAGGTGCCTCTCAAGCTCCCAATTTTAGTGTCCACTTGTTTTGCTGTGGCTGTGGGCACCTTGGTCTGCACAAATGGGAGCAGCTTCTCCAGCGCTGCTTTTCTCACCCCTCTTTTTTTGTGGATGGGGTTTTTCGTCTCCCACAGAGCCGGCAGCTCCCTTACCCGGTCAATAAATTCCGCCAGGAACTCTTTGTTGCTAATAAAGACATTCATATTGTATCTGCAAGTTAAATAAATAATATATAACTAATGTGAGGCAAACAGTCTAACCTCCTTAACATCGTAGTCACCATATATATCCTACAACATTCTCAAAACAGTATAGGCCAACAATTTGGCACAGTCTCAAAATCACATACCTTCGTTCGCACGTCCGTCACTTGAACTCCTCTCTCCGCACACTGAACGTACTATAGTCACATGTGTGTTTGCTATATACACACCACGCATGCGTCAAAATACGAACACGTTGCTCCGCACACGTCGCCCGCCCATGACGTTCTAACTAACATCTTTTCCCCGCCCCTTCTCTTTCAGCGCGCAGACAGATATGGCGGAGTTACAGCAGGTGTCTGATAATTCCGCAACTAACGAGGAGGAGACAAGCCCGGAGACCGAGGAAACGTCACGATCAAGGAGGAGATTCAAGGCATCGAATATGTCTTTTGCCGAGATGGCGGAGATGGTGGACATCTTGCTCAAGTCTGATTATGACGCAAAGCATGGGCCGTATAGCAAACCAAATAGAAGGAAGGCCAAAATCCTCACTAAAGTCGTGAAGAGTCTGAAGACGAATTTCGGGGTGAAACGCTCAAATGAGCAGCTCAGAAAGAGGTGGTCAGACCTCAAACTGAGGGAGCCAGAGCAGTTAAGGAGCATTAAGAGAATGCTCGCAAAAAGTAAGTAAAATGTACACTTTTCTGCTATTAATCCTTTTCTAAACTGACATGTTGCTGGTTTTGTTTTTTTTTTCTTATTGGACTCCCTTCCAAAATGTAATATTTTGAACTTGGTTGGGCACAGTAATCGTTTGTTACGTTACAGACACTTTGTTCGGCCACTATCCGCTGTTTTGGCTTATTTTACAGCCACAAAAGTAATTAGACATCTGCCATTTTTTGGGAAATTTGGGGCACAAAGTTTTAGGCTAGATGATGTGTTTGTAAAGAGAATGAAATGCAAACTGTAAACTGTGTAAAGGAGAGGACACTCAGCAGCTGCTTCCACATCTGTACTTTGGAGCACTATAGTGTGGGCCACCAGACCCGCCTTTTTTGGGTGTCCCACACAGGTGCATCAGAGAATTTTTGTGTTGCCTACATGTCTAAAAAATGACAGACAAAGGTGAATACTAAACATATTCTTGGTCAGAAATAATGCATTCATCTTTAACTTCCGCCCAAACACACACTTGTACCCCACTTCCAAGCAATTTAGCCTGTTTTTTTTTTTTTACATAGAGAATTTCTGTGTGATAACTCTACCTTTAGTTTGATTCTCATAGGGGAGAGAAGACTGGGAGGAGGACACTCCAGGGAGCACAGGAACCCCACAGCTTCACAACAACCCCAAACTCCAAAAGACCAACAACCTAAAGATGTGGAGGAAGTTGAGGTTGAGGAAGGAGAAGTGCAGGAAGGAGAGGTGGATGACGTTGTGGAACTGGTCACCACAACAGGTCAGTATCTGACACCACAGCTTCAGGTAAGAGAGGTAGGCCTGCAGAGTTATAATACCTTTTTATTTTGTTTTTAGGGGATGTGAATGTTGGGGTGAAGGATAGTACAGGTTTCTCTGCTGACAGTAGGGATGAGCTTCGAGTTCGAGTCGAACTTCAAAAAATTGACGTGGGGTTCCCCCAAATATCCATTCCAGGCCCTTCAGATCTGGCATGGATTTTAAGGGGAACTCCACCCCAAATTTAAAAAAAAAATGGCGTGGAGTCCCCCTAAAAATCCATACCAGACCCCTTATCCGAGCACGCAACCTGGCCGGCCGCAGGGGAAAAGGGGGGGACGAGAGAGCGGCCCCCCACCCTCCTGAACCGTACCAGGCCACATGCCCTCAACATGGGGAGGATGTCCCCATGTTGATGGGGACAAGGGCCTCATCCCCACAACCCTTGGCCGGTGGTTGTGGGGGTCTGCGGGCGGGGGGCTTATCGGAATCTGGAAGACCCCTTTAACAAAGGGGACCCCCAGATCCCGGCCCCCCCCCCATGTGAATTGGTAAGGGGTACATTGTACCCCTACCATTTCACGAAGAAAGCGTAAAAAAATGTTTAAAAAAAACACACAAACACCTTGAAAAAGTCCTTTATTAGAAAAAAATAAATAAAAAATTCCAGCGGTGAAATCCAGTGTCCCGCGGCGATCCCGATGTCCAGCGCTGTCCTTCATTGGTTGTGCCTGAGCGGACCTGATGGGGAACTCCCTCTCAGTATTTTAAATGTATAGACCCGCCCCTTCTTAAGTTCCCCATCAGGTCCGCTGAGCGGACCAGATGCGGAACATGAGAAGGGGCGGGTCTATACATGTATTACCAAAGTGAGAGCAGTTCCCCATCAGGTCCGCCCCCTCGGTATGTCGGACCCGCCTACGTCATTGGCTTGAGCGGGGAACTTCCTTCACTGTGTAATTTAAATTTACATAGTGAAGGAAGTTCCCCGCTCAAGCCAATGACGTAGGCGGGTCCGACATACCGAGGGGGCGGACCTGATGGGGGACTGCTCTCACTTTGGTAATACATGTATAGACCCGCCCCTTCTCATGTTCCGCATCTCGTCCGCTGAGCGGACCTGATGGGGAACTTTAGAAGGGGCGGGTCTATACATTTAAAATACTGAGAGGGAGTTCCCCATCAGGTCCGCTCAGGCACAACCAATGAAGGACAGCGCTGGACATCGGGATCGCCGCGGGACACTGGATTTCACCGCTGGAATGTTTTTTTTTTGTTTTTTTTTTAAATAAAGGACTTTTTCAAGGTGTTTGTGTGTTTTTTTTAAACATTTTTTTACGCTTTCTTCGTGAAATGGTAGGGGTACAATGTACCCCTTACCAATTCACATAGGGGGGGGCCGGGATCTGGGGGTCCCCTTTGTTAAAGGGGTCTTCCAGATTCCGATAAGCCCCCCGCCCGCAGACCCCCACAACCACCGGGCAAGGGTTGTGGGGATGAGGCCCTTGTCCCCATCAACATGGGGACATCCTCCCCATGTTGAGGGCATGTGGCCTGGTACGGTTCAGGAGGGAGGGGGGGCCGCTCTCTCATCCCCCCCTTTTCCCCTGCGGCCGGCCAGGTTGCGTGCTCGGATAAGGGGTCTGGTATGGATTTTTAGGGGGACTCCACGCCATTTTTTTTTAAAATTTGGGGTGGAGTTCCCCTTAAAATCCATGCCAGATCTGAAGGGCCTGGAATGGATATTTGGGGGAACCCCACGTCAATTTTTTTTTTAATTTGCGGCGGGGTTCCCCTTAATATCCATTCCAGACCTGAAGGGCCTGGTAATTGAATTCTGGGGAACCCCCACGCTTTTTTTTTTTTTTTTATATCAATGACTTTTGTATGTATTGCCGGGAGCCGACAATTCATTAATAGCCGCGAGTCAGTTTTAAATGCATTTTTTTCTTTCAAAAATGACATTTTTTGCAGGGACAGTTCTAAGCACGGGAAACATGCGCCACTTCACATGCATATCATACACACCCCCCAAGTACGAAATTTAAAGGAATATTTCACTTTTATTTTTTCATTTTAAGCATTATTAAAATCACTGCTCCCGAAAAAACGGCCGTTTTTAAAACTTCTTTTTGCATTGATACATGTCCCCTGGGGCAGGACCCAGGTCCCCAAACACTTTTTAGGACAATAACTTGCATATTAGCCTTTATAATTAACACTTTAGATTTCGAACGTTCGAGTCCATTGTATTTAATAGGGTTCTAAAGTTTACACGAACATTTTGTCTGTTCGCAGGTTCTGGTGCGAACCGAACAGGGGGGTGTTCGGCTCATCCCTGGCTGACAGTGCCCTCCGCCTCATCCAGCAAGTGATGGAATGTAGCACGGAACTGGACAAAATTAAAGAAAGAATTCATGTGATGGATCAAACATTTAAAGACATTCTCGACGTTTTGGGGAGAATTCAATAAGGCATCCAAACCCCCTTTTTTTTTTCATGTTTGTTCTTCAACTTTTTAAAAACTTTTTGACAATCAAACCAGCCAAAAATTGAATCTGCACACAGTGTGTCAACATGTGCTATCTGCCATCAGGGGATATCCATGTACGTCTTTTGGGGGTGCAACCCCTTCCTCGTATCTAAAGTAGGTGAACTGAGGAAGGGGTTGGACCCCCAAAACACGTCCATTGATCACCCCTGATGGCAGATAGCACATGTTGACAATAGGGATCAGGAGTCTAAAATCCCTATAGGAAAATAATCCCAATTGTGTGCATATTCAATTTTTGGCTGGGCAAGGGGTGGCAGGACCCCATATTAGGACGGGCACATAGAGACATATAGTTTGTGTAAGTGAATGTCTCAGATTTCTCCGAGGTATCCAATTTTGTAATTTTTGGAATGCAACTGTTGTTTTTGTATTTTCCTAAGAAAACAATTGCCGGTTTGTGGCCAGGCAAACAAAAAATGTAAAATAAAAAAAAAAGTGTGTGAATTTGCACATAGTAAAATATTTGAACACAAACAACGTGTAGCTTCTTTTTCCAATACGCTCTAACCTTATTTGGTTATTTTTTAAAGGTTACATAGTGAAATGGTTGGTATTTACTAAAGGAAAATACACTTGGCACTACAAATGCACGAAGACAAACTAGGAGACAGGAAACCAACAAAAGTTAGAAGTTTAAACCAGATTTTTATTTTGATCGTTAGACAGGAATCTTTAGCCATAGCCTGGCATAGGAATTGCCCCCCTACCTGTGAAATAGTCCATGTATTTGTCCCGAACCTCACGGGCATTTTGGGGGGGCAAGCCAGCACGGGCAGATTCCAGGCCCGGCAGGGGATTATCAGGGGAAAGTCCAGCCTCAGGCAAAACTGAGGCCATATAGGACTTAGATTTGCGGCAGAGAAAATTGTGTAGCACACAGCAGCATAATACTACATAGTTTATTTTGTAGTCCGCCAAGTGTATTGAAGTCATAAAAAGGCGGAACCGGCTGGCCATTATGCCAAAGGCATTTTCAACGACTCTTCGGCCCCTGGCCAGCCGGTAATTGAACACCCTCTTCTCTGGGGTCAGGGTCCTCTGAGGAAATGGCCTCATAAGATGTGGTCCGAGCCCGAAGGCTTCATCAGCCAAAAAAACAAAGGGGAGTCCTTCAACATTCCCCGCATCCGGTGGCAATGCAAGGTCGTCACTCTGGAGACGGAGGGCAAACTCCGTCTGGATGAAGGATCCCCCATCGGACATCCGGCCATTCTTCCCTACATCAACATAGAGGAATTCATACCTTGCTGACACCACCGCCATCAGCACAATGCTATGAAACCCCTTGTAATTGAAGTAGTAGGACCCAGAACGGGGTGGCGGCACGATGCGGACGTGCTTCCCGTCTATAGCACCACCGCAGTTGGGGAAGTCCCACCGCGTGGCAAACTCCGATGCCACAATCTGCCATTCCTGTGGCGTGGAAGGAAGCTGTGGAGTCAAACAAGATGAAAAAATATTAGAATACACAAATCAAACATTACAAGGAGATTCTAAGAAAATACATTAGAGGCCAACATCAAGCAAAGTCTACGTTTATTAAGGTGTTTTAAATAAGTATAATGGAAGGCTCATGTATCATATTCATCACCCCCTATGATGGTCCATGAATAGGGAGGGGGGGTAGATGTGTTTGGCCACAGGATAGCATTGCAGTGGCGGTGCGTCCAGAGTGGGCGCTGGAGCACTGCCCCCTCTCTCCTGTGCCCGTCACTCAGAACAATACATAGGTTCATGCCTTGCATTAACCTATGTATTGTCTATGCCGCCCACTATTCAGGTGGATGGCCCCCTGTTAAGCGACCGACATATGAAGAACTGCGGCATTTATGGGCTTAAAATTGCATATCAGAAACAGTAAGGAAAATTGTCTTGCACATTACAGCCTGAGGGATGTAATTGGCTTCAGAAAAGTTAAATAGGGGACGCAGGGGGGGGGGCATTCCTTGGGTAAACACTGACAGGCTGCTCTGCCAATCATGTTCAACAAGTCTGTTTAATGGTAACATGATTGGCTGATGCAACATCAAGGGAAGGAGAAGACATCAAGGACAGAAGAAGGATGGCGCTGACCACAAGAAGGTAAGTGCAGGGCTGGGGGGGAACTGGCTGCATTGGAGGGGACAAAATGGCTGCATTAGAGGGAACCAAATGGCTGCATTGGAGGGGACAAATGGCTGCATTGGAGGGAACAAAATGGCTGCATTAGAGGGAACAAAATAGCTGCATTGGAGGGAACAAATGGGGGCGTTTAATAGGCACCAGAGCAAAAAAGGAGGAAGTTTATTTCCTAAATTGGGGTTTGAACCCCCAAACATTTGGAGCAACAGGCGCCCCTGCTGAAAAGGTTAGTGAAGGGAAATATGCATGGAGGAGAAAAAAGGGGCAATCTAAAGCTTCCAGCATGCATGAGCAGGGCCGTTTGAAGGAATTTGGGGGCCCCAAGCAAAATGGACATGGAGGCCCCCCCAACCCCCCCCCCCCGCGCACTCACGCAAAGCCTACAGGAACCACAGCATAGCGATACAGTTTAAGCTCACCCACACTTTATATAAATAAAAAAGGTTTACAGTGCAAATACTGCTGTTGCATATAATCCAACATACTTAAAACACATACACACTCACATTAACATTAAGATGCTGCTTAGGACTGTTTATGGACAGTGGGATGGACATGGGGACCGTGGGATGGACAGGGGGACTCCGCACTGTAATATCCACATCATCTCCCCCACTGAAATGTCCACATCATCTCCCCCTGTAATGTCCACATCTCCCCCTGTAATGTCCACATCTCCCCCACTGTAATATCCAGATCTCCCCCCTGTACTGTCCACATCTCCCCCTGTAATGTCCACTGTTAAAATAATAAAAATATTCAAAAATAATTATGGAGCGATAAAGTCTCTAATAGTTCCACAAATAAAATAGTAAATACGTTTTCTTGAAAAGTAGTAAAGAATCTGTCAGTCTTTCTATAGCTCCACAAGCATGTACTTGTACATGATTTCTGTTCTGTCCAGTAATCCAGGCCAGGATTAGGATCCCTGAATATTCGTGCGCTTTTCTCCTGTAAACAACTTCCTGGTCACAGCAGCCTGCTTCTTCATCCCAATCCCCACTATTGGAGAAATGTCCAGTATCAGGGTTTTTTAATTTTTTTTATTTAGTAAATAAAAAAATAAAAAAAACCCTGATACTGGACATTTCTCCAATAGTGGGGATTGGGATGGAGAAGCAGGCTGCTGTGACCAGGAAGTTGTTTACAGGAGAAAAACGCACAAATATTCAGGGATCCTGATCTGGCTGAATTACTGGACAGAAGAACATAAATAATGTACAAGTACATGCTTGTGGAGCCAAAGAAAGACAGATTCTTTACTACTTTTCAAGAAAACGTATTTACTTTTTTATTTGTGGAACTATTAGAGACTTTATCACTCCATTAAAAAGTCATTCACTGACTTACCTTTTCCAGAGGCACTGTCTGGCGGGCAAAATATGATCCGACCGCAATGGGAGTTGTAGCACGCCTGCGCTGCCCTCCTGAGTGACTGTGACTGACATTGACTCCTCCCCCCAGGAGCAGGGAGCATCAGCACGTAGCCGCCGTTGTGGACTACAACTCCCATAAGCATTAGCGGCGGCCTGTCACCGCCGGGTGTACCAAGATGACCGCCGCTCCGGAGCTAGGCCGAAGCCGCGGCCTTTCCTAAGGCTGCAATCCGCGGATCGGCTCCGGGCGAAAATCGAGGACAGTGACAGGCAGCAGGCTGGGGCCCTAGGCCAGCTCGGGGCCCCAAGCAATTGCTTGTTTTGCCTGTCCTGTTCCGACGGCCCTGTGCATGAGGACAAAGGGGACATTCTCAGCATATTACAAGCATGGTAATTAGGGAAGGATGAAAGAAATACAATACATTAACATACATGTAATACATAAAATGTGATGTTAATGGAGAAAACTTACCCTAATATAGTCCTCCTACAGGACTTGTATAATGGCAGAACAGGTGTCTGGGATTATGAGGCCCAGAGCCTGGGGGGAGATGCCTGTAGTGAACTTCAAGTCCTGAAGACTTCTCCCTGTCGCCAGATAACGTAAGGTGGTGATGAGCCTCTGCTCAGCACTGATGGCTTCCCGCATAACGGTGTCCTGCCTGGTAATATAGGGGGACACCAAAGCCAACAGTTCCTGAAAAACGGGGTCAGACATCCGCAGAAAATTCCTGTAGTCCTCAGGATTATTCTCGACGATCTCCCGCAGCAGAGGCATATGGCAGAATTGGTCCCGCTGGAGCAACCAATTCTTGGTCCATGAACTCCTCCTCACACCATTCATGGACTGGTCTGGGTCCAAAACAAGCAGACCAACACCAAGCGCACGCACAGCACGAACTCGACGACGAGAACGTCCAGGCGACATGGCTAGGAAACGGTCGTCTTATCAGAACGTACAGAACAGAACGCACTTTAGAACAGCAAGGCCTATGAATAACGAACTGAAAAACAGAAACGAACAGGCAAGAACGCACTGTAAAACAGATACGACCTGCCTAGACGCCCTGAAAGTCAAGATACGAACCCACAAGCACAAACTGAACCGCAGAAAACGAACTGAAAAGTACGAAGACTGAAAAGCGCGAATCGTCTCTTCCCAAACTTTTACTTCACACGCGGTAACACGAGATCAGCAAAAGCAGCCCAAGGGGTGGCGCCAAGAAAAAAGATCTTCCCCTTTATAGTGCCGTCGTACGTGCTGGACGTGACCGCGGAGAACAACAAGGAAATTGGGAAATGTCAGTGTGTACGCATGGAAAGCTTGACGAAAAAATCGACAAGGTTAACAAGAATCTCGTCGAAAAAAACGACGTGTTTTTTACGACGAGAAACTCGGTCGTGTGTACGAGGCTTGAGACTCATTATTTGTCAAGGCCATTCCAATATTTTACATTCATTGTAAATAGCACAAAATGTATGGAAAATATATAGCTAAAATTGTAAATTGGCAATTTATTGTAATGATTTGTGTAGTACCCTCTAGTACTAGAAGTGTGCTAGATAGTTGTTTTTTTTTTCTAGTACAGGTAAATGTATGCAGGCCTGGCTGGCAGCCAAGCCTGTCTGTGTTTTTGTCCTGGGTTGGGCAGAAATCCAGGGAGAGCTTGATGACTCCCAGGCAGCATCACTGAGACCTCCCCCCTACTTGTCGAATGTTCTGGTGCCTTCCAGAAGAATGGGAGGCGAGGTAAGGTGGAGCTTGGACTGGAGGGGATTTGGATTGACAGGGGGCAGACCCCCTCAAATACTCAGGGTCAGCCCAGCTGGGGTGGAGTTGTTCGGGTGGAATCTGGAGATGGAGTGTTAGGCCATCGTGGCCTTTGTGGGAGTTCCCCAGTCTGGGAAGGCCTGGGCCTGGGCCGCCTGGGCTCAGGTACGAACGGGACCTTCACTGCCAGGCAAGTCTCCAGGAGGACCAAGGAACAGCCAAGAGGGCTGGTGAGTGACACACAGTCAGGAGGACTGGGGGGCATGCCTGAGAGGACTGGGATGGAGCAGTCTGGGATGGATGCAGAGTCAGTAGAGAGGACTGTGGTGGCACAGGCAGTGGAAAGAGGCAGCTGCAGCCAGGAGGGCTGGCGGGACCTGAAGAGGTGAAACTGGGAGCAGTAGCCACATGTGGGACAGCTAGCACTAAGAACTTCTACCATTTTTTGCTACACCATAGTGGTCTGCGGTCCCTGCCTGCAAAGGGCATTTGCTTTAAGTCAGTCTAAGCCAGTATCAGGCCCTAACCACAGTGCTAGCTGGTCCCGGGAGTGATAGTTGCAAGCAAGTGTATGCGCTGGAGGTGAAGAGAAGAGGTTGTATATACCAGAGGAGTATATGGTTCAGTCCCTAAATTTCCTATCTTCAGTCAAGTGGGCATTCCATATACATCCCATCCCCATTCAAGCTCTATTCCCCTAATCAAACAAAACAAAGTACAAGGACGGTTTCTTGACTGAAGTGTGTCTGGAAATTCATGCGCCTGGCTGTGCAGGGTGGAAAACGGACCACAATCACCAGCAGCCCCTACGGGGGTAGGGGGTACTGCTTACATTTGTTTTATTACAGTCAGTGATGTAGAATGGTGGCCTGTAGTATTTCCTGTCAGTAAGCATTATGGAAGGAAGCTAAGTCATTTATCTAAGAAAGCCATTTGTCACATTTTCCACAATTCTTTAAGTAGGATTCTGCGTCAAGGAATAATTACAGTTCAAGAGAGGGAACCTGATTTGCCTAGCTTCATGAAGTCTGCTTTTTCAATTTAGTGATGTACCATGTAGCAGCCAAAAGTATCTAATCAAAAGAGACTAACTATTGGATTGGATTAATTATAGGTCACTATACACCCGTCACATCATCATCTGTAATCAATGTTTTAGAGTAACAGCAGCTCAGTGAAATTGCATTTTGATTTGTCATGAACCCAGGCACTAATTTAAAGCAAGCCAGGGATGGGGGAACATAATAAGACTGTTTTACATCTTGGTAGTTTCCATACATTTGTGATAATATAGCAACACTTCATAATACATTCTATTTTAGATTCAATTGCAAAGTAAGATGTAGGGTATTATTTTGCTTTCTACGGGCAACATCTTCTTTACTTTGCTCTATATGTTTTATAAAGCCATCAACACACTTTGATATAAAATGTAATATTGTGTACAATGGCATTTACTCAGGTTTATATCCTGTGCATGTGACATAGAACTCAAAAGACTTGTATGGGGGTGGGATACAGTCTATAGCAGATCTGTCTCTTGGCCCCATAAAAGTCTAGAAGATTCTACTCCACTTACCCTTTAACCACTTAAGGACCGAGCCTCTTTCTGAGATTTGGTGTTTACAAGTTAAAAACATTTTTTTTTGCTAGAAAATAACTTAAAACCCCAAAACATTATATATATATTTTTTAACACCCTAGAGAATAATAAATATGAATGAAAACAATCAGCGCCAAAAATTGCTATAAATATCATGCTATTACGGTAAATACTAATGTTAATAATCTATAATAAACATGCACAGCCACTAAACATTCTAAGTGATACACCACACTGGTTGCAAAAATTAAAGTGAATAAATGTAGCGCTATGTGTATAAACCTATTAATATCTAATGAACTAAAAGTGCATATAATCATGAATCATAACATGAGTGATAAATAGTCCATAAATGAATTTTAATAAATAAAGGCTCTTCTTATGATCAGTGTTTCAACGCTAATCCACCACCGTGATCGTTCGTCCTCAAAAGGAGTGCACACCACCACCGATAAAATTGCACGCTCACCTCTTAAATGAGTTAAAACTCATGAACAGATCTCCCCTCGAGTTCACACGATCTCCTCCTTTAAACAATCAATGGCAGGTAATCCAGCTATTTCTTATTGGTAACTCAGCACACTTGCTTCCAGGGAAGCAAACAACCTCTGATGCTGTGTACACACGACCGTTTTTCATGACGAGAAAAATTCCATTTTTTAAAATGGTCATTAAAAACGACCGTGTGTGGGCTTCAGAGCATTTTTCACTATGTGAAAAATGGCCATTAAAAATTTGGAACATGCTCTAATTTTTCTCATCGTTTTTCACATCGTCGTTTTTCTAGTCATGAAAAACGGCCGTGTGTAGGCTTTAACGACGTGAAAAAAACGTGCATGTTCAGAAGCAAGTGATGAGACCGGAGCGCTCGTTCTGGTAAAACTAGCGTTCGTAATGGAGATAGCACATTCGTCACACTGTAACGGACTGAAGAGCACGAGGCTGAAAAGCGCGAATCGTCTCTCACCAAACTTTACTAACACAAGGATCAGCAAAAGCAGCCCAAAGGGTGGCGCCATCCGAATGGAACTTCCCCTTTATAGCGCCGTCGTACATTTCATACGTCACCGCGCTTTGCTCTAGCATTTTTTTTAATGATCGTGTGTAGGCAAGGCAGGCTTGAGAAGAATCACGTCGAGAAAAACTTAGTTTTTTTTAAATTACATTAAAAACGGTCGTGTGTACGCGGCATCAGCTTTTGCTCAAGATTCCAGGGATTTCAGGGCATGTAAATGATAAGTAGAGAGACCATTGTGTTCTCTGTATACAAAATGTATTTAAAGCCCCCAAAAACAAATCACACTTACAGGATAAAAACTTTAAAACCACATGTAAAAAATCCACAGTAGCACCGCCGTCTTACACACTCACGGTGCCTGGCTAGACGTCTTGTTATCAGCTCCTTCCCTCTATAGGGAATTTGCGGATTTGCACAGCGGTCTTACAAGCGCACTTTTTTTGGAATAAATTCACTTTTTGGAATAAAAAAATAAGACAACAGTAAAGTTAGCCCAATTTTTTTTATATTGTTTAAGATAATGTTACGCCGAGTAAATTGATACCCAACATGTCACGCTTCAAAATTGCGCCCGCTCGTGGAATGGTGACAAACTTTTACCCTTAAAAATCTACATAGGCGACGTTTAAAAAATTCTACAGAGTTACAGAGGGGGTCTAGTGCTCGAATTATTGCTCTCGCTCTAACGATCGCGGCGATACCTCACATGTGTGGTTTCAACACCGTTTTCATATGCGGGTGCTGCTCCTTGTATGCGTTCCTTGTATGCGTTCGCTTCTGTGCGTGAGCTCCTCGGGACAGGGTGCGTTAAAAAAAAAAAAAATCTTATTTACTTTATTTAGGTTTTTTATTTTGACACTTTTTTTAAAAAAAAATAATTTGGGTCACTTTTATTCCTATTACAAGGAATGTAAAGCTTGACAGGTCCTCTTAAATATGAGATCTGGGGTCAAAAAGACCTCAGATTTCATATTTTAGATTAAAATGCAATAAAAAAAATATGATATGGAGACGGATGGGGACCATCTTCCCCTTACTCGTCTCCATGTCCGCCCAGGGACAGAACCGGATCGCCTCCTCGTCTGCCGACGGCTCCGGTAAGCGGCGGAGGGTACCTGAGAGTGGGAGGAGGGGGAGGCCCTCTCCCGCTGCCGATAAAAGTGATCTCGCAAATCCGCTGCACAGACCACTTTTATCTGAAAGCTTACCCCCCGCTGAAGAAGAGGATACAGGGGTTATGGTAGCTAGCTGCTACCATGACAACGGTATTCCTCTTCAAAGTAGCGACGTATTCCTGCGGCGGGTGGGCCGTAAGTGGTTAAAGAAAAACTAAATTAAAACAGTTCTGAAATATTTCGCAAACAGCAACTGCTGAGAAAATAAATACGTTGGTCAACATTATGTAGCAGACAACACATCATTTAGGGCTAGTTCACACTGCTGCGATGCGGGAACCCGGAGAATCCATTGCGGGTTCCCGCATCGCATGTCTCCCGGCGGCAGTTTACACTGCCCTATGCGAACTGCTGGGAGTGTCAGTTAAAAGTTAATGATCAATATTTCTATCGCACACGTTTCTGGTAGATATGGCTCATAAAATGGTGGGTGCTGCAGCGATTACCAGTTGGATCCTGGAAACATCAAACAAGTGTAAATATTCGCCAGCACACCATGGATCAACAACTTACGTCCAAAAGTTTTTAATGTAAGAGATCACATCACAAATGAAAGTGCAACGTTTCGAGGCCGCGCAGGACCCCTTCGTCAGGCATGTGGTGACATCACATGCCTGACGAAGGGGTCCTGCGCGGCTCCGAAACGTTGCACTTTCGTTTGTGATGTGATCTCTTACATTAAAAACTTTTGGACGGAAGTTGTCGATCCATGGTGTGCTGGCGAATATGTACGCTAGTTAAAAGTTAAAGACACCCCCAAATCAGTTCGTATATCGCAGTGCGATCTGCAAACTCAGACAGGAATCGGATTGCATGGGTGTAAACACCCATGCGATCCGATTCTGCTGACAGTGTAAAGAGCTCAGGGGTCAGAGCATGTAATATACAGTACTGTGCAAAAGTTTTAGGCAGGTGTGAAAAAATGCTGCAAATTAAGAATACTTTCAGAAATAGAAATGTAAATAGTTTTATTTTTTATTAATAAACAAAATAGAAAGTAAATGAACAGAAGAGAAATCCAACTCAAATCAATATTTGGTGTGATCACCCTATGCCTTCAAAACAGCAACAGTTCTTCTAGGTACACTTGCACATAGATTTTAAAGAAACAGCAGGTAGGTTTGTTGTGGAATTCCTAGGCTGTTTGCAGAGCACACAGCCTATAATTCCTGTGCTATCTAAGCACACACTTTAGATTAATCTTTTTGCAATAATGCTATCTTTAAGTTTGCTAAAATCCACTCACCGTTCATTCCCATTCATCCCAAGAAGGCAGCACCACAAAAGCTATGTTCTCATTTCAGCATACCAGCCTAGACTGACCAGCCGACGCCTAATCATAGGCTTTTATTAAACTCAAAAGATCTCAAGACAGGAGGTGATTGGTTGCAGCAACCAGTCACCTCCCCCCATGGGCGGGGACATCACAGGATGTTCCTTCCACAGGAGAATGACCATACAAGGACATCCTTCCAAACAGAAACAATGTTCATTCAAATTGACTAACAGTGACATACACTGTTACCAAATGACGGGAACTACATAACAATTATGCCTCAAATGGACCACAATTATTCTATAGTTATGCTACTGTTCCTGTGGACACAGATATGTGCGCTCAGAGTCATTTAACGCCCCCCGCCAGGGGCCGGCCAGTTCCCCCAACGGGGCGCAAAACAACATCTCTAAATGCAGCAAACATCGCTGTTTCCACAGGAAGATTTTCCCGCCACCGATCTTCCACTAACGTCTGTATGTGCAAATACGCTCAGATGAGCGCATTACAGCAAAACTGACACTGGGGGGACATCTGACAACATACATTAATACATTTCCATAAAAATCTCCACAACAGTCCTCCCTTTTTTGTCATATGCACCCCATGTGTCCATCGATGAGAGTTGATCTGCTTCTTACACCTGGAAATGAATCAGTCCTTAGTCCATAAAAAGGAAAACACGGCTTGACATGTAGACTCTACTCTTCAGGGGCATGACTTATAAAGGAGGACACGACATGGTGAGCTGTAGTAAACGCTGATCCGTCTGTGATCCTCTGTGTCTTGTATGTGGGTCCGGTTTCGGGGCGTCTCATCAAGGAAACTCTGGTCACGTGTCAAATCAGGCAACAGGAGCCTCTCGTCACGACATAGAAAGAATAGAAATAAAAACGACATGAGTATATATATTCCCACTTCCTTTAACCACGATCCGCTGTAAAATAAAAATTAGATCCCCAAAGATTCCCAGACCCTTAAAATAGACTCCCAACCTTCACTTAGCTACAGCTCTGGCTTCAACAATTACATGAAGAACCCTATCCTTAACGGATGAGAATTGTTCAATCGTATCCCAAGCTCGAGCCCCCCCCAACTTGTACATGCAGGACCCCATGCCCAGACCTGGTCGGGATTGGTGAACAAATCCCTTCTAGCTGTCCCTGCCATTCTTAATTTCCTGCGCTATCAGATCCTCGCGATCGGTCGCGACCTAAAATGTTGGGACAGCTTCACCATCGCGCATGAACCTCTTGCTTTGGGGGAATTACCTTTATAAGCTGCAGATCCACATAAACACCAAACTAAAGTTCAAACACACTTGTGGGCTGCCTAGATACCCAAACCGACAAGAGACAGAGCCATTAAAACTAAAACCAATTTTACCCTCTAAAAATACATCGTTAGATTCCATTGACAAGTGTCTGTCTGGAGTCTTCACTAGTTTGTCAAAACTCCTCATACCCATAATAACATCATAAATGGCATGTACCGCTGTCATCGCTGGGGACTAAAACTCGGTGAAGACTCAGAACAGACCATCGGTCCTGTTCGCTTTCTGAGCTAGTCAGGACATACACTTTAAATAATAACTTGGGATGCTTTTCACCGTTACCCTCGCTAAAATTTACTAAACAACAAAAATATAAATAAACAAAGATACTCCTCATTCTTTGGTGTGGTTGAGCCGCTTCTTGCAGTGGCTGGCGTGGTCTCATCCCTCAAGCTTCTTTACAACGACCCAGTCACCTGGTTGGAAAGAATGTAAACTGATTATTAAGTCAGGGTCCGGGAGGGAATCGTGAACCCTGTGGTGGACATTTTGAAGTTCATGTCACAACGATCGCACCCACCCCATCAGCCGAGAATATAAGTGACAGCTAATGAGGAGAGTGCGACCCTGATTTTGATTGACCTCCAAACAACCCTCATATGACAATAACCCAGACATCGGGACTGTGGTCACTGCATAACCTGTGCGTGGCTTACAATACCTGGAACCACTGACAAGGTTCTTAGCCTCTGGGATGGGAACCTACTTCACCAGACTGCTGCTTGCCGATTCAAATTCTATCAAAGAAAGACAGTCTTGGCACAAACTTGGTTAGAATTACAGAGGTTATTATTAGTTTGAAAAAAAAAAACTGTCACTCTTACATTCATCACTTCTCCCCCCTTTTCTTCCTCATTACAGACTGAAGGAAGAAATGTGGGGTGCAGGAAAAAAAAAACAATGAAATAGCCTATGATACTTTTACCTCCCTTAGACTCATATTTATCCATATGTACAGCTGTCTACATACACCTGTTCTCTGTGTACAAACTCCTTGGACCTGAAAAATACTTATAAGCAAAATCATTACTCTATCCTTCATATTTAACCTGCAAAGAATGGAAAATAATAATGACATTCCTGTACATTGGTAAATTGTCAATGACATTCTTTCAAAACTGATTCAAACAAAACCCTCTGTAACCCTTACTTTTCCCGTTCCTACAAAAATACAACAGCCGCGACGCATCGAAGGATCGCCGCGGTTATTTCGAACATATTCACGTTACTACATACAAACACTCAGATACAAACGTGGGGGAAATACTTCCCAGTTTTCAAAACCAAAAAATAAAAAAAACAAACAGCCAGAATTCTCCCTTCACTCTTTCAGCAATAGAAAAAAATACAATGGGAACATGAGAGCAACTCGAGAAGCTTGCATGGACCAGCCATACAAAGTTCAAACAAACGGGCATGAGGCTACACCTCCATCAACACTCATCATTACAGATTTCTGAAGCCGCAGCTTAACTACATCCACTCCAGAGGGATACCCAAAATAGTATCCTTGGACCACCTATGTTAATCTTTTTGGGGTTCAAAGGCCTTTGCCCCAAAACTAGGCTTTGTGCACTGTGTGACCGTCTGACTATGGGAAGCCTCCATTCCTTCCCTTTGCACAGACCTCCTTGTGTCCATGGCGATTCGAATCGGCTTATCGTCTTAAACCTGCGTCCAGGTTAAACCGTTGCACCCATTTTCGGAGATCACCGCCCGGTGTCTTCTTATACGGTGAATTGAAGAACTACAACCACTATATGGTCAAGTCCTCCAACTAGAAACCCTAACCGAGGCGTCAACTCTATGGCTTGTTGTCCCAAAGCAACAACCACAGATCAACCCCCGAATTAGGCCTCTACCCCTCACAGTGCATGCATACACAAGCATTTTCCGCTATACACCCATACACTGCGTTGTCAGACTAAACCTCACAGAACACTTACGCCAGTTTACCACCTGCAGAACAATGTGGCTTCTCTCTGTATCTAGATGATAAAATAATGGTGATACCCCCTGTTTGCTCTCTACTCAAAACTGTATTACAGTACAAAACTTCACAAAACTGGAACGAAATATAAAACACTTTTAAACGCCAAAATGCTTTCCATTTTCCTTCCAGACACAAATCTCATTGCTCACCTTTAAAAACCCCAAGCTCCTCCCACTAACTTTCTGCTGATATATAAATGCTGAAAAGAAACTTCCGGTTATGCTCAGCTCTTAAAAAACCAAACTGGTTTATTTACATATCAATTGTTCAGGAAGAGGGAGGGGGAGGGGAGGCGTTAGCCATAATCGCCTTGTCTATCAAGACTCCAAAAAATCCATGGCTACACATTATATATTTCAACCATTTAAAACCTTGTCAAGGAAATGATGGAGTAAACCCCCCTTTACAAATGGGAGGGAATCCCCCCTGACCCACATTCCCTGGAAGTCAAACCATAAGTTGGGACTCAAAATACAAACTCCTGCCAAAAGATGGCTATACAGTACAAGATCCAAAAAATGAATTGCCCTCTGGGAAACTCCCAAATATTTAAACATAAAAACACATCATTGTACAAAAACTCTGTTAGTCTTACAATCTATCAAAATTCAGTGTAAAGTGAAGTTTTTTCTTAAAACCAAAATCCAAAACCCCAAACCCCTGCTCATATACTGCTAAGTCAGCCGATCCTGCAATAGCCCACACTCACCCAAATGAAAACAGAGAAATCCCCAACCTAACATCATGTGCATGGAGTTTGCATGTCCTCCCTGGGTCTGCATTGGCCTCCTCCCACACTCCAACTGCTGGTAGGTCAGCCAGATCCTGTCCATAAATAGGCCCCAGCATGTGCGTGTGTCCGCAAGCACGTTGTGGCCCCTCGGGGTAAGACCGCGCTATTTCAAGATACCACTCTACTCAACTCAAAAGGTGATGCTTAGAAAGGCAATTTAAACCAGAGACAAAACTGCGCCAATCAACAAATGCCAATACAGCATATTCAGGGGCCGTGTTTGCTAAACTGGAACTTCCTATCTCAAACTGTAAACGTCTCTCAAAATGGCCGACAAGCCAGGACTACAAAATGGTGGATGACCCACCACAGCACCTCATGGACAACAAAAATTGCGCCATTGACGCATGCAATTTTTCCCGCCAAAACCAGCATGGGACGTCACAATGAACACCACATTGGTTCCCCTACACAAAGAAAAACACAAATTGCCTCTAACAGGTTCCAACGCAGAAAAGATCGCACTATATTCGCACCAAACATCAAAATCTGCCCCAAAGGCTGAGAAATTCCACCAGCAAAATAGCAGACGAATGCCACATGGTATAGTGCCCAAAAGAAAGGTGGCTGCACCTTCCCTTATAGGATACCCACAGGCTAAGGAAAAACTGTGCCTCAAAATGGCAGACAAACCTGCAAGGCTAACAAAAGGCAAGAATGGCGCCATTACTTTTTCCCGCCAAAACCAGCATCTCTTTAAATAAAAAATCAAAAATGTTTTTCTCCACAAAGACTGACTACACCATTGAAACTTTTCTAAATTATCATCAAAATCCACTGAAAAAGGTGTCAGCTACACTCTACAAGGACCACATGTACACTTACAAACTTAGCCTCCCTTTTGCCAACTAAACAGCACATTCAATAAATGTGAGTTACATGACAATATTAAAAACATATTCATTTCTCTAAGTTCATATACTCTGAGATATTCACCACTTTTCTCTACCTAAAGTTCACACACAGTGGCCTCAGCTTCCATAACAAGCCATTGCAGAGACATACTATGTCTGCCTTCTAGCAATGCCTGGCCACTTGGATATGCGGCGGGAACTTTCAACTCAAAAACCAAACACTTTCGTTAAAATATTTTTACACTTATGGGGACATGTGTCTTTGTCCCCTATAAAGGCAAAAATCACAATCTAACCATTTCTATTTTTCATAGAAATCACAAACACCACACACATACAGTATATTGTTGCTTGTAACATCAGATCATCTCTCAGGGCCCTTCCACTACAAAACTCCTGCATGCTATTTACAGAAAGTCACCAACTTTCACCCTTGTAACTGAGATGCTGCCTGCCCCACCCCCACTAAACCTCATGGGGGCAGCCATTTTCAGCTTCTCTCATACAGGGACCAGAACAATGCAGCAGCCATGGCTGGCTGCAAACTGCTCAATACATCACACAAACAGTCTATATATTTCTCGCTTAGTTACACAATTTCAATCACACTCATGGGTACACATGTCCTACATCACACAAACAATCTAATCACACAGACACATGCAGGCATACCCACACACAATCAAATTCACAGGCATACGATCCATGACAAAATCACACACACACATACGATTCGCAGACATACACACGCACACATACACACGCTGCAAACTTAAAGCATTATTTCAAAAAGACAAAAAAAAATTCTTTTAAAGAGTAGAGCCCCCCACATCGGAACGTAGATCCACTCTTCCCCCCATCTCGATCCGATGTCCAAAGGGACTCCATCTATTCCCAAAAATCCTGGCCCGCCATAAACTGTTGTGGAAATATGGGTTGTTGTTCATAGAGCACACAGCCCATAATTCCTGTGCTATCTAAGCACACACTTTAGATTCATCTTTTTGCAATAATGCTATCTTTAAGTTTGCTAAAATCCACTCACCGTTCATTCCCATTCATCCCAAGAAGGCAGCACCACAAAAGCTATGTTCTAATTTCAGCATACCAGACTAGACTGACCAGCCGACGCCTAATCATAGGCTTTTATTAAACTCAAAAGATCTCAAGACAGGAGGTGATTGGTTGCAGCAACCAGTCACCTCCCCCCATGGGCGGGGACATCACAGGATGTTCCTTCCACAGGAGAATGACCATACAAGGACATCCTTCCAAACAGAAACAATGTTCATTCAAATTGACTAACAGTGACATACACTGTTACCAAATGACGGGAACTACATAACAATTATGCCTCAAATGGACCACAATTATTCTATAGTTATGCTACTGTTCCTGTGGACACAGATATGTGCGCT
Source organism: Rana muscosa (assembly GCA_029206835.1). Taxonomy (NCBI): domain Eukaryota; kingdom Metazoa; phylum Chordata; class Amphibia; order Anura; family Ranidae; genus Rana; species Rana muscosa. The sequence continues at coordinate 728,948,339 of CM055118.1, forward strand.
CAGAGTCATTTAACGCCCCCCGCCAGGGGCCGGCCAGTTCCCCCAACGGGGCGCAAAACAACATCTCTAAATGCAGCAAACATCGCTGTTTCCACAGGAAGATTTTCCCGCCACCGATCTTCCACTAACGTCTGTATGTGCAAATACGCTCAGATGAGCGCATTACAGCAAAACTGACACTGGGGGGACATCTGACAACATACATTAATACATTTCCATAAAAATCTCCACAACAGGTTGTTCCAAACATCCTGGAGAACTAACCACAGCTCTTCCTTCTGTGGATGTAGGCTGCCTCAGATCCTTCTGTCTCTTCATGTAATCCCAGACAGACTCGATGATGTTGAGATCAGGGCTCTGTGGGGGCCAAACCATCACTTCCAGGACTTCTTGTTCTTCTTTATGCTGAATAGGGATGAGCTTCGAGTTTGAGTCAAACTCATGTTCGACTCGAACATTGCCTGTTCGCCCGTTCGCCGAACAGCGAACAATTTGGGGTGTTCGCGGCAAATTCTAAAAGTCTATGGGAGAAATCTAAAGTGCTAATTTTAAAGGCTTATATGCAAGTTATTGTCATAAAAAGTGTTTGGGGACCCGGGTCCTGCCCCAGGGGACATGTATCAATGCAAAAAAAGTTTTAAAAACTAATGTTTTTTCGGGAGCAGTGATTTTAATAATGCTTAAAGTGAAACAATAAAAGTGAAATATTCCTTTAAATTTCGTACCTAGTGGGTGTGTATAGTATGCCTGTAAAGCAGCGCTTGTTTCCCGTGCTTAGAACTGTCCCTGCACAAAGTGTCATTTCTGAAGGAAAAAAAGTCATTTAAAACTCACTCGCGGCTATAATGAATTTTCGGCTCCCGACAATACATAGAAAAGTCATTGATAAAAAAAAAATAAAAAATGCGTGGGGGTTCCCCCAAATTCAATTACCAGGCCCTTCAGGTCTGGTATGGATATTAAGGGGAACCCTGACGCAAATTAAAAAAAAAATGCTTGCGGTTCCCCCCAAATATCCATACCAGGCCCTTCAGGTCTGGTATGGATTTTAAGGGGAACTCCACACCAAATTTTAAAAAAAATTGCCTGGAGTTCCCCCAAAAATCCAGACCAGACCCTTATCCGAGCACGTAACCTGGCAGGCCACAGGAAAAGAGGGGGGGATGAGAGCGCCCCCCTCCTGAACCGTACCAGGCCACATGCCCTCAACATGGGGAGGATGTCCCCATGTTGATGGGGACAAGGGCCTCATCACCACAACCCTTGCCCGGTGGTTGTGGGGGTCTGCGGGCAGGGGGCTTATCGGAATCTGGAAGACCCCTTTAACAAAGGGGACCCCCAAATCCTGGCCCCCCTATGTGAATTGGTAATGGAGTACATTGTACCCCTACCATTTCACAAAGAAAGTGTAAAAAATTGTAAAAAAAATACACAGACACCGTTGGGAAAGTCCTTTATTAAAAATAAAAAAAATTAAAATAAAAAAAAACATTCAGCGATGAAATCCAGTGTCCCACGGCGATCCGATGTCCAGCGCTGTCCACACGAAACGTCATTGGCTAAGCCTGAGCGGACCTGATGGGGAATTTCCTCTGCAGTGTAATAAATTAATAGACCCGCCCGTTCTAAAGTTCCCCATCAGGTCCGCTCAGCCAATGACGTAGATGTAAGGCTGAGGACCTGATGCGGAACGTGAGAAAGGGCGGGTTTATTCATTTATTATACTGCGGAGGAAGTTCCCCATCAGGTCCGCTCATCCAATGACGTAGGCGGGGTCTGACATACGAGGGGGCGGACCTGATGGGGAGCTTCCTCCACAGTGTAATACATGAATAGACCCGCCCCTTCTCACGTTCCGCATCAGGTCCTCAGCCTTACACCTACTGTACGTCATTGGCTGCGCGGACCTGATGGGGAACTTTAGAAGGGGCGGGTGTATTCATTTATTACTAATAATAAACCCGGGTCCCCAAACACTTTTTATGACAATAACTTGCATATTAGCCTTTATAATTAGCACTTTTGATTTCGAACGTTCGAGTCCATTGTATTTAATAGGGTTCTAAAGTTCACGCAAACATTCTGTCTGTTCGCAGGTTCTGGTACGAACCGAACAGGGGGGTGTTCGGCTCATCCCTAATGCTGAATATAGATTTTAATGACATTGGCTATATACTTGGGGTGATTATCTTGCTGCAGAATATATTTGGGGCCAATCACATGCCTTCCTGATGGTATGGCATGATGGATAAGTATTTCTTAGCACTGAGGACCCCACTGATCGGGCAACACTGAGGACCGTAGACAGAGTGGTCGGACAAGGAAACTTATTGCAGCAGATGAAAGACACATCATGCTTACTTCCCTTCAACATCGGAAGATGTACAGCAGTGCCACTGCCATCAGGACAGAACTTTTGAACGACCTACCTGCTGAGTTCCTTCAAAAACGTGCACGTGTACCTAGAAGAATTGATGTTGATTTGAAGCGAAAAGGTAGTCACACCAAATACTGATTTGATTTTGATTTTTCTTCTGTTGGCTCACTTTGTATTTTGTAAATTGATAAAAAAAAACAATTCATATTTTTGAAAGCATTGCACAGTACTGCAACAGTCTGGAGTATGTATCCTTCAACACGGTGTAGAGAGTGTAGTGGTCAGGTGTATGTAACATACACTGTAACAGAGCCGAGACTCCAGGGGTAAGGAGTTTGTATCATAGTGCTGTGACAGCAGGAAGGTAAAGTCACCTGGTTGCATCCAGGGGGGTAGATATATTTCGCCCAGATTCAGGCTTTACGCCGACTTATACAACTAGGTGGAGAGTTGTATAAGCCCAGCTAAGGCTAGTGGGCTCATGGATGACTCATACCTCTAGGGAGAGTGTGGGGCGTCGTGCAGACAGGGAGTTGATGAGACCAGCTGAAGCTTGTCAGCTCATTTAGGCCTCTATAAGAACTCCCAGCTTCATTAGATGTTTGCTCATGCCTGGAACCAGACCTGTGTGGACTGTCTAGGGAGAGTGAACCCCTGTGCGGTGAGACAAAGCCTGTGTGGCTATTTGCTTGGACATTTAAAACCAGGGACTTAGGGACTAGGACAGCACTAGGCTGATCCCAGTTGTTAGTTAGGAAACCTGTATGTTTAGTCAGAGGTCAAGTTGACCAGGATTTATTTTGTTTATGTTTCTTTTGGCTTTGCTGTGTTTTGTCACTGTAAATAGAAAATAAACCGCACCTTTTTTTGATTTTGAAAACCACAACCTCCGTTTGCTGGGCCTGTTTTTGTGTGGGGAGCCCATCCCGGGGGTCACACACACCCGCTGCCGAGCTAACCCCCTCACAGTTGGTGGAGAACCAGTGGCAGTTTTTTTAAGCCAGCATGGAGGAGATACTGAAGCAGCTGGCTCTAGCAAATGCCAATCAAGAGCAGACAAATGCAGGTTTGCAAAAGAGCCTTGCAGCTCAACAACAGAACTTCGCAGCCCAGCAGCAAGCTCATCAACAGAGCCTTGCAGCCCAGCAGCAAGCTCACCAACAGAGTCTGGAAGCTCAGCAACAAGCCCAGCAGCAATCTGAGGCCCGCTTCATAGACCTGTTACAGAAGCAAGAGCAGAGACTACAACAAATGGAAGCAGTAATGCAGCAACGTCCGCAGACCAGTGAGGAAAGCCGTCCTACTAATACCGCGTCCTTTGGGGTGAGTCGTTTATTGACAAAAATGACTGGAGAGGATGATCCAGAGGTATTTTTGACCACATTTGAAAGGACTGCTGAAAGAGAAAAGTGGCCTGAGGAGCAGTGGGCTGGACTGGTGGCTCCTCTGTTAACTGGTGAATCGCAGAAGGCTTACTATGACCTAGAGCCTGACCAAGCAAAAGACTATGTGATGCTAAAAGCTGAGATATTGGCAAGGCTGGGTGTCACCCAGGCTGTCCGGGCTCAGCGTGTGCATAACTGGACTTTCCAGCTTGGAAAACCCCCCAGGTCTCAAATGTATGATCTCATTCACCTGAGCAGAAAGTGGCTACAGCCAGAGACTTTGTCCGCACCAAAGATTGTGGAACGTGTTGTAATGGATCGGTTTTTGAGAGCTCTTCCTACTGCCATCCAAAAGTGGGTAAGCCATGGAGACCCAGAGACGGCCGATGGTCTTGTGGATCGTGTGGAGAAATACTTGGCTACAGAGAACCTGACGGCCTCTTCCAGAGACACTCGGACTTTCCACCCTAAGACCAGACCATCCCCAGGGGCGGATAAGAGGATTCCAAGGGGTAAGGGTGGAGAGAGTGAGAGGGTGGGAGCTCTACCCCAAGTTTGGCGAGAACAGCCTGGGAAATCAGCGGCTCAAGAGGCGGCAAGAAGGATCGTTTGCTACCGCTGCCGGCAAGCGGGACATATTGCAGCCAATTGCCCGGTTGTGGAGGAACCCATGCAGTGTGACTTTCTGACGGGCAGACGTCAGTCGCTGTGTGCGACAGTCGCATGCACTGCCATTCGAGGAACTGAGAAACATTTATGCAAAATGTGTGTTAATGGTAGAAATGTTGTGGTATTGCTGGATTCAGGTAGCCTTGTGACCCTGATAAAGGCTGAGTTAGTTAAAACAGAGGTCTCTGGGAATAGCAAGGTAGCTGTTATTTGTGTGCATGGGGACACCCGAGAGTATCCAGTGACTACAGTGTGTTTCGAGACCCCCAAAGGTACCCTCTCTCATCCAGTGGGCTTAGTATCTCAGTTACCGTATGACGCCATTGTGGGAAGGGATTTTCCGAAGTTCTGGGAACTGTGGGATGATCCTGAGCCCCCCACTGGTGCCCCTATGTACCAGGAATGTGATAGCCAGAACTCCTCTGAGAGTGGTGAGGACTCTCCAGAATTTCCCTTGTCAGTATTGGCAGGGGAGACTCAAGAAACTGGAGAGGAGCCCACCTCCTCAGACGAAAACCTACCGTCTGTGGAGTTTTCTGATCTGGAGGTTCACAGGGAAAATTTTGCCACAGAACAGTTAAAAGACCCCGCCCTAATAAAGGCACGGGAAAACGTAGTGGAAATAGATGGCGAGTTAGTGAACCCAGATAATACCTGCACTTACCCATACTTCAGCGTAGAGAAGGACCTACTGTATCGGGTGGCAAAAAGGGCAGAAGAAACCATTGAGCAGCTTGTGGTGCCCAAACCTTACAGGAAGTTGGTGTTGGAGTTGGCCCATGGGCACATTCTTGGAGGTCATCTGGGGACAGAGAAAACCCGAGAGAGGGTATTACAGAGATTCTATTGGCCTGGGGTGATGAAGGACATAGAAAATTATTGTTCCTCCTGCCCTGTGTGTCAGAGGTCGGCCCCGATGCCACATTTCCGTAGCCCGCTGGTCCCTCTACCCATCATTGAGGTCCCGTTTGAGAGAATCGCAATGGATTTGGTAGGTCCTATAATCAAGTCCGCTAGGGGGCACCAGTACATATTGGTTATAATGGACTATGCCACCCGTTATCCAGAAGCGATCCCTCTCAGAAATACCTCGGCCAAAACCATAGCCAAAGAGCTATCTCTTGTTTTTAGCCGGGTGGGTATTTGTAAAGAACTGCTTACGGACCAAGGTACACCCTTTATGTCCCGGGTTATGAAAGAGCTGTGTAAATTGTTCAAAGTGACGCAATTGCGTACATCTGTGTATCACCCCCAAACCGATGGGCTGGTTGAAAGATTCAACAAAACCCTAAAACAGATGTTGAAGAAAGTGGTGGATAGAGATGGAAGGGATTGGGACTGTCTACTTCCTTATTTGATGTTTGCTATTAGGGAGGTGCCCCAATCCTCTACGGGATTCTCCCCCTTTGAGTTACTGTATGGGAGACACCCAAGAGGGCTGTTGGATATTGCCAAGGAAACTTGGGAAAGTGAGAGTTCTCCCCACAGGAGTGTGATTGAGCATGTCGCCCTGATGCAAGACCGAATTGCACAGGTAATGCCCATCGTGAAGGAACATTTGGCCCAAGCGCAGTTAGCACAGCAGAGAGTGTACAACCGTGGAGCCAAGACCCGTACCTTTTCCCCGGGGGATAGGATACTGGTACTTGTCCCTACGGTTGAAAGTAAATTCCTTGCCAAATGGCAAGGCCCCTACGAGATAATGGAAAAAGTGAGCGAAGTGAATTACAAGGTCAGACAACCAGGAAGGCGAAAGCCCGAACAGATCTATCACGTTAATCTGTTGAAAGCCTGGAGGGATAGAGAGTCCCTAGTCGCAGACACTTGGTCACCAGCTCAAACTGGTTGCGTGATTCCTGAGGTTGGAATAGCAGCCACCTTGTCACAACCCCAACAACAGGAGGTTAAGGAGTTTGTGCTTCGCAACAAGGAGGTATTCTCTGAGCTGCCGGGACAAACATTTGGGGTAGAGCATGACATCATTACCCCGCCCGGTGAAAGGGTGAAGTTAAAACCCTATCGGATCCCAGAGGCCCGACGGGAGGCAATACGGGAGGAAGTACAGAAAATGCTGAACTTAGGGGTGATAGAGGAGTCCCAAAGTGATTGGTCTAGTCCCATTGTGTTGGTGCCTAAACCGGATGGGAGCTGGCGATTTTGTAACGATTTTCGTCAGTTGAACAAAGTTACAAAATTTGACACCTACCCCATGCCACGTATAGATGAGTTGATCGACCGGCTGGGAACAGCCCGATACATGACGACTCTTGACCTCACAAAAGGGTATTGGCAAATCCCCCTGGCCAAATTGGCCAAAGAGAAAACCGCATTTGTAACCCCAGACGGGGCGTTCCAATATAAGAGAATGCCGTTCGGGTTACAGAATGCGCCGGCCACATTCCAGCGGAAAATGGACCAGATACTGAGGCCCCATCGGAAGTATGCTGCGGCTTACCTGGATGACGTAATTGTCCATAGCACAGATTGGGCCTCACATCTGCCAAAAGTGCAAGCAGTCCTGGACTCTGTTCGGGAAGCGGGGTTTACGGCTAACCCCAAGAAGTGTACCATTGGGCAGGAGGAGGCCAAATATCTTGGGTACACCATTGGGAGGGGAGTAATAAAACCCCAACTCAACAAAGTCGAGGCCATCCAGAGTTGGCCACGTCCCAACAGCAAGAAGCAGGTACGAGCCTTTCTGGGAATCGCTGGGTATTATCGGCGATTCATTCCCCACTTTGCTTCTAAGGCTGTGCCCCTAACCAACCTAACGAAGGGGAAAGGGTCGGTCATGATTAAATGGACCCCCGAGGCTGAGGCAGCATTCCAATTCTTGAAACAAGCCTTATGTAGCCAGCCAGTGTTGTACTCACCCGACTTCTCTAAAGACTTTGTCGTACAAAGTGATGCGTCAGATGTGGGGTTAGGAGCAGTATTGTCCCAGGTCTGGAACGGGGAAGAGCACCCAGTCATTTACCTCAGCAGGAAGTTGAAGTCCCATGAGGTAAATTACGCCACCGTTGAAAAGGAGTGTTTAGCGGTGAAGTGGGCTCTAGATTCCCTTCGGTACTACCTGCTAGGTAGGCACTTTGACATGGTTACGGATCACGCTCCGTTAAAGTGGATGGCTCAAAACAAGGAAACAAATAGAAGAGTGAATAGGTGGTTCCTGGCCCTCCAGGAATTCAACTTCACAGTAAAGCATCGCCCTGGCGTTCAAATGGGGAATGCGGATGCTTTGTCTCGAGTACATGAATGCCTGATTGCTGGTGTTCCAACCCCGAGGTTAAAACAAGAGGGGGGGTATGTGACAGCAGGAAGGTAAAGTCACCTGGTTGCATCCAGGGGGGTAGATATATTTCGCCCAGATTCAGGCTTTACGCCGACTTATACAACTAGGTGGAGAGTTGTATAAGCCCAGCTAAGGCTAGTGGGCTCATGGATGACTCATACCTCTAGGGAGAGTGTGGGGCGTCGTGCAGACAGGGAGTTGATGAGACCAGCTGAAGCTTGTCAGCTCATTTAGGCCTCTATAAGAACTCCCAGCTTCATTAGATGTTTGCTCATGCCTGGAACCAGACCTGTGTGGACTGTCTAGGGAGAGTGAACCCCTGTGCGGTGAGACAAAGCCTGTGTGGCTATTTGCTTGGACATTTAAAACCAGGGACTTAGGGACTAGGACAGCACTAGGCTGATCCCAGTTGTTAGTTAGGAAACCTGTATGTTTAGTCAGAGGTCAAGTTGACCAGGATTTATTTTGTTTATGTTTCTTTTGGCTTTGCTGTGTTTTGTCACTGTAAATAGAAAATAAACCGCACCTTTTTTTGATTTTGAAAACCACAACCTCCGTTTGCTGGGCCTGTTTTTGTGTGGGGAGCCCATCCCGGGGGTCACACACACCCGCTGCCGAGCTAACCCCCTCACAGTGCCCTTACACAGCAACCACAAAAGATAAACTCAAATCATTTGTGGTCAGTTATATTGCCCTAAAGATTATTTAATATATATACAGTGCCTTGAAAAAGTATTCATACCCTTTGACATTTTCCACATTTTGTTATGTTACAACCAAAAATGTAAATGTATTTTATTGGGATTTTATGTGATAGACCAACACAAAGTGGCACCTAATTGTGAGTGAAAGGAAAATGATAAATGGTTTTCAATTTTTTTTGCAAATAAATATGTGAAAAGTGTGGCATACATTTGTAGTCAGCCCCCTTGAGTCAATACTTTGTAGAACCACCTTTCGATGCAATTACAGCTGCAAGTCTTTTTGGGTATGTCTTTACCAGTTTTGCACATCTAGAGAGTGAAATTTTTGCCCATTCTTCTTTGCAAAATAGCTCAAGCTCTGTCAGATTAGATGGAGAGCTTCTGTGAACAGCAATTTTCAAGCCTTGCTACAGGTTCTCAATTAGATTTAGGTCTGGGTTATGACTGGGCCATTCTAACACATGATGACTATGCTTTGATCTAAACCATTCCATTGTAGCTCTGGCTGTATGTTTAGGGTCATTGTCCTGCTGGAAGGAGAACCTCCGCCCCAGTCTCAAGTCTTTTGCAGACTCTAACAGGTTTTCTTCTAAGATTGCCCTGTATTTGGCTCCATCCATCTTCCCATCAACTCTGACCAGCTTCCCTGTCCCTGCTGAAGAAAAGCATCCCCACAACATGATGCTGCCACCACCATGTTTCACGGTGGGGATGGTGTGTTCAGGGTGAGGTGCAGTGTTAGTTTTCTGCCACACACAGTGTTTTGCCTTTAGGCCAAAAAGTTAAATTTTGGTCTCATCTGACCAGAGCACCTTCTTCCACATGTTTGCTGTGTTCCCCACATGGGTTCTCGTTAACTACAAATGGGACTTATAGCTTTCTTTCAACAATGGCTTTCTTCTTACCACTCTTCATAAAGGCCAGATCTGTGGAGTGCACAAACTAATAGTTGTCATGTGGACAGATTCTCCCACCTAAGATGTGGATCTCTGCAGCTCCTCCAGAATTACCATGGGCCACTTGGCTGCTTCTCTGATTAATGCTCTCCTTGCCCGGCCTGTCAGTTTAGGTGGACGGCCATGTCTTAGGAGGTTTGCTGTTGTGCCATACTCTTTCCATTTTTCGAATGATGGATTGAACAGTGCTCCATGAGATGTTCAAAGCTTGGGATATTTTTTATAATCTTATGCCGTGTACACACGATTGGAAATTCCGACAAGAAAACTGTGGATTTTTTTCCGGCGGAATGTTGGCTCAAACTTGTGTTGCATACACACGGTCACGCAAATGTTGTTGGAAATTCCGACCATCAAGAACGGGGTGACGTACAACACTACATCGAGCCGAGAAAAATGAAGTTTAATGATTCAGAGCATGCGTCAAATTGATTCCAAGCAGGCGTAGGATTTTTGTGCGTCGGAATTGGCTACACACGATCGGAATTTTCGAGCAGAACTTTTCTTGCTCTCAAATTTTTGTTGTCGGAAACTCCGACAGAAAATGTCCGATGGAGCCTACACGCGGTCGGAATTTCCGACCAAAAGCTCACATCGAACTTTTCTTGTCAGAATTTCACGTTTTTGGTTGTAACATGACAACATGTGTAAAGTTTCAAGGGGTATGAATACTTTTTCAAGGCACTGTATATACATTTGTTTTTACTTACCAAAAACTGCCCACTTGCTTCATTCAGGTAAAAAGCTAAAGCCATATTAACACTGAATATTAGTATTGTGAATATGAGACATTGCAGGCACTAATAATAGCTGAAAAATGTATAACTTATTAACCCCTTTAGATCCACACTATAGCTGAATGACGGCTACAGCGTGGACCTACTTTGCCAGGAGGCCGTCAATAGATGTCCTCCCCTTTGCACGCTCCCCGCGCGCCCCGGCAGGGCGTGCGTGGCACACGCTGTAATCACTGAGTCACTGAGACTGAGACAATCCTGGCCCCTTACCATGTGATCAGCTGTCAGCCAATGACAGCTGATCACTTGATGTAAACAGAAGCTCGGCAATCTTTTTTTCTCAGCGTGAGGAGAGAAAAAAGCCGATCACCGGCTTCTGTGCAAGGGACATTGGTCCCAAAGAGGAAGAGGCACAGCCGCCTCATCTGTGCCAACCAGTATCGCCTGCCAGTGCCCACAGTGCCACGAATCAGTGCCCACCAGTGCATAACAGTGTCACCTATCAGTGCCCATGAGTGCCACTTATCAATGCCCACCAGTGGTGCCAATCAGTGCCACCTAGCAGTGCTGCCTGTCAGTGTCACCTATCAGTGCCCATCAGTGCCAGCCATCAGTGCCACCTATTAGTGCCACTTTTCAGTTCCCACCAGTGCTACCTATCGATGCCCTTCAGTGCCACTCATCAGTGCCACCTCTCAGTGTCACCTCTCAGTGCCCACCAGTGCCCCCTATCAGTGGCAATCAGTGCAGCCTCATTAGCGTACATCAATGAAGGAGAAAAATTACCTGTTTGCAAAATTTTATGACAAAATATAAAACGGTTTTGTATTTTTTTTTATAATCGGTCTTTTATAATTTTTCAAATCAAATATCAGCAAAAGAAAGCTCTATTTGTGGGGAAAAAATCATAAAAATGTCATTTGGGTACAGTGTTGTATGACCGCGCCATTGTCGTTCAAAGAGTGAGAGCGCTGAAAGCTGAAAATTGGTCTGGGCAGGAGGGGGGTTTAAGTGCCCAGCAAGCAAGTGGTTAATTAATCAGGTTTTAATATTACAAATTATAGTATTTTTTTTGAATGACCATTCTAAGCAAGCAATAAATAGCATCTTGAGGAATCAGATTCTTTACTTATATTTACAATTCATATTTATCTCTATACACATTGGTAGTCTTTTTGTGCCACCTATGTAATTGCTCACGGAAATCAATAGATGCTCTGCAGTAATGATTGACAGCCAGAGACCATGTACCTAGACCGAAAGCTAGAGGAACAACCGTTTTTTTTTTTTTTTTCAAGTTAATGGCAAAAAAGGGCACTAACTCAAAACAATAATGTGATTTGGTAATGCTGACATGTATCCTACTGATTCATAGGATGAGTCATCATCATAGGATGAATTTTCAAGCATAGGTCCACTTGACATCTTTTGAGAAAACGTTTATTTTATGTTTCAGCTGAGCAAGTATTCCAGAGGTTTAACCACTTGCTTACTGGGCACTAAAACACCCTTCCTGCTCAGACCAATTTTCAGCTTTCAGTGCTCTCACACTTTGAATGACAATTACTCAGTAATGCAACACTGTACCCAAATGATTTTTTTTGTCCCTTTTTTCATACAAATAGAGCTTTCTTTTGGTGGTATTTGATCACCTCTGGGTTTTAAATTTTTTGCGCTATAAATGAAAAAAGACCGAAAATTGAGAAAAAAAATGCATTTTTCTTTGTTTCTGTGATAAAATTTAGCAAATTAGTAATTTTTCTTCATAAATTTTGGCCACAATTTATGCTGCTACATATCTTTGGTAAAAATAACCCACATTAGTGGATATTATATGGTCTGTGTGAAAGTTATAGAGTCTAAAAGCTGTGGTGCAAATCATAACAAATTGATCACATCTGATGTACTGACGGCCTATCTCATTTCTTGAAACCCTAACAAGCCAGAAAAGTACAAATGCCCCCAAATGACACCTTTTTGGAAAGTAGACATTCCAAGGTATTTAGTAAGAGGCATGGTGAGTTATTTGAAGTTGTCATTTTTTCCCACAATTCTTTGCAAAATTAAGATTTTTTTTTTCTTTTCACAAAATTGTCATTGTGATAGCTTATTTCTCTGACATGGCATGTGCATACCACAAATGACACCCCAAAATACATTCTGCAACTCCTCCTGAGTATAACGATACCACATGTGTGGGGCTTTTTCACTGCCTGGCCACATACAGAGGCCCAACATGCAGGGAGCATCATTATGCCGCGTACACACGGCCGTTTTTCTCGTCGAAAAAAACAGCATTTTTCCCATTCAACGAGAAAGACGATAGTCTGTGGGCTTTCTGTCGTTTTTTTCATCAAAAAAAACAGCATTAAAAACAACGAGAAAAATTAGAACATGTTCTAATTTTTCTCATCGTTTTTTTCAACATGTTTTCCGCGGCAGTGTTTCCCATAGGGAAACACTGCCGCGGAGCCCACAGACGGTCGTTTTTTCTCGTCAAGAGAAAAAATGACGTGAAAAACGACCGTGTGTGGGGAACAAGCTGTTCCCCCGTTTTTAAATGACATTATTCACGGCGTTTTTTTAACCGCCGTGAATAATGATCGTGTGTACGCGGCATTAGGTGTTCTAGGACCATAAATTACACATCTAACTTGTTGACTACCCATTACACTTTTGAAGGCCCTGGAGCACCAGGACAATGGAAACGCCCACAAAATGACCCCATTTTGGAAAGCTAACACCCCAACGTATAATCTATGAGGCATAATGAGTCTTTTGAACGGTTCATTTTTTTTCCAGACGTTTTGGGAATATATGGGAAAAAAATGAAAACGCATTTTCTTTACACAAAGTTGTCCATTTATAAGATATTTCCAACACATAGCATGTACATAGCAAAAATTACACCCCAAAATACATTCTGCTACTCCTCCTGAGTATAACGATACCACATGTGTGAGACTTTTACACAGTCTGTCCACATACAGAGGCCCAACATTGAAGTAGCACCGTCAGGAGTTCTAGGAGCATAAATTACACATCTCATTTCTCAACCACCTATTACATTTTTGAAGGCCCTGGAGCACCAGGACAATGGAAACGCCCATAAAGTGACCCCATTTTGGAAAGCTAACACCCCAACGTATAATCCATGAGGCATAATGAGTCTTTTGAACGGTTCATTTTTTTCCAGAAGTTTTGGGAAAATGTGGGAAAAAAATGAAAACACATTTTGTTTACGCAAAGTTGTCCATTTATAAGATATTTCCAACACATAGCATGCACATAGCAAAAATTACACCCCAAAATACATTCTGCTACTCCTCCTGAGTATGGCGATACCACATGTGTGAGACTTTTACACAGCCTGGCCACATACAGAGGCCCAAAATGCAAGGAACACCATTAGGTGTTCTAGGGACACATAACATGCACATACCAAGAATTACACCCCAAAATACATTCTGCTGAGCAAAGGGTAAACAAAAGATTACCTGTTGTTTTAGAAGCGCAGTTGTCCACAGGAGGACAGCACTGGTCCAGGCAGCAGGCAGGGACTTGGTCAGCAAAAGCGAATGCAATTGTCCAGGCAACAGGCAGGAATACTGTCCATAGTTAGTACAGGCAGCAGGCAGCAGGCAGGGATACTGTCCATATACAGTCCAGGGTCAGTGCAAGCAGAGATTGTCAGCAGTGCCAAAATATTGGTCCTGGTAGTAGGCAGGTCCATGTGGTGTGGTCAGTTTAATGCAACAGGCAGAGGCATGATGGCATAGGTCCTACCGGCAGCAGGCTGAAGTAGGGCCTCATTCAGGACTGAATGGGGACAGGGGTAGAGGCTTCTCCCACCCAAATCTCTTTGAAGCCTCCGAGTCTCCAGACCCTAATCTAGGAATGAGAAAACAATTGTTTTCTTCATCGAGAAAAACAATTCTGGAGCCCCTCACATATGTGAGACCCCTGTGTTATGAATCCCACTAGTCCACTGGCAGGGTAAAAGATCAGTCCAAGAGGCAGGCAAAAAGCATGGACAAACATTCCAGGGTCAGTTCCAGATCAGGCAGAGGTATGTACAGAATCGGTAGGCAGAAGCGTGGTCGAATAACAGTCCAGGGTCAGTTCCAGATCAGGCAGAGGTATAAACAGAATCGGTAGGCAGAAGCGTAGTCGAATAACAAGCCAGGGTCAGTTACAGAGCAAGCAGATGCATAAGGGGTGTAAAGATAAATGGCAGGAAGTGAACTAATAATTGAGTTTGGTATGGTAACGGCGGAAACAATCAATCATGCAGAGGCCTGGTTCTGAAGGACATTGGGCGCAATAATAAATGATGTCTCTTCTCTCTCCTCTTTTGGAGCACACCCGGCATTTTTTCTGGCGTTTTTGGCCTGTTGGTCTGGGAGGGATTTTACCTGGGAAGTGGCGCTTGGAGAGTCGGCTAATTACTTTGGATCTAATGTTTACTGGTGGGCTGTTCGGGTATATAAGGGCAGTGGTGATTTCCTCCTGGTAGAAAAGGAAGGGTTTGGGTCTTATAGTGGATTTCCGATAGATGACATAGGAGTTGTACATGGCCAAATTAAACAAATAAATGGAAACTTTCTTATACCACTGGTATGTTCTTCTTGTGGAAAGGTAGGGTTCGAGCATCTGGTCGTTGAAGTCGACACCCCCCATGAACTTATTGTATTCGTGGATGCATTTTGGTTTTTGGATCCGGCCATTCCTCCTGGTGATCTCAACGAATTCATTGTTGTGGATGGAAGAAAGCACGTACACATCCCTTCTGTCCCTCCACTTCACAGCCAAAATTTCCTCATTGCGTAAACTCGCCGCCTCCCCTCTTCTCAATTTTTTGTTGACCAGGCTTTGAGGAAAGCCCTTCCGGTTCGTCTGTACGGTGCCGCATGCTGGAGTGTTCTTGCTGTGTAGGTTTCGAAACAGGGGCAAACTTGTATAAAAATTGTCCACATACAAGTGGTATCCTTTCTCCAGGAGTGGGTTTATGAGTTCCCAAACTACTTTCCCACTGGTTCCAATATAGTCTGGGCAATTAGGGGGGTGCAGTTGGGTGTCCTTCCCTTCATATATGATGAATGCATACACATACCCTGTGGCTCGGTCACACAATTTATAGAGCTTCACCCCATAGTGGGCCCTTTTTGCTGGGTATAAATTGTTTTATGCCCAGCCTGCCAGAAAATTTTATAAGGGACTCATCCACGCATATATGTTGGTCTGGGGTAAACAACTGGGGGAAGGTTTCAGAAAAATAATTTAGTGGCGGACGAATTTTATAAAGCTTATCAAAATTTGGGTCATTTCGGGGAGGGCACTGGGTATTGTCATTGTAGTGTAGGAATCTCATAATCATGAGATATCTGGTCCTGGGCATTACTGAGGAAAAGATGGGCATATGGTAGATGGGGCGGGTTGACCAATATGAACGCAATTGATTTTTTCCATTTAGTCCCATGCAGAATGTGAGGCCCAAAAAAATTCGAAACTCCTCCACTGTAAAGGGTCTCCACTCGTAGGGACGGGCATAATAGAACGTTGGGTTGCTTGCTATGAACTGTTGGGCGTATAGGTTGCACTGCGCCACAATTGATGCAAGCATGTCGTCAGTGAAAATTAAATTGAAAAAGTCAATCGGGGCAAATTTTTCTGTGTCCACCTGGACTCCTGGCTGGGCAGTGAAAGGGGGAATGTTGGCTTCTCCTGAATTAGGAGGAAGCCACAAGGGGTTCTGAAGGGAATAGGGAAGGCTGGCATGGGACCTAACCCTTTGGGACTGAGATGACACCCCACTGGTACGTGGCCTTGCTTGCCTGATTGATGGCACTGCGGTGCTGGTGGATGGCACTGCGGTGCTGGTGGATGGTACTTCCTGCTCAGCAGAGCGCCTTTATCTGGCGGGCGGGCCCTCCTCCTCCTCCTCTTCTGAGGCTGTCAGTGTTCCGCTGCTTAGGACAGGCTCGTAGTCCACGTCAGACTCATAGTCTGAATTTGCAGAGGAATCCGAATCGGAGAGCTCCCCATTGCTCTCGTCGGCCGGAAGAATATTGTATGCCTCCTCGGCTGAAAATAATCTTCTAGCCATTGTTGGTACTGAAGACACGTGGCACTGATGACACTGATACGTGGCACTGATGACACTGATACGTGGCACTGATGGCAGATGGCACTGGCAGATGGCACTGTTTTTTACTGTGTATGTGTATGTTCTCACTCACAATAACTGAAGCTGCAGCACAGATCCCTCTCTCTCCTCACACGCTGTCTCTGTGTGAGGAGAGAAAGCCGGCAATGAGAGATGATCTCATATGTTTACATTTGAGATCATCTCTCATTGGGCAGTGAGATCGAGTGCTGAATGGCCTCTGTGATTGGCCATTCAGCATGATCTGTGATTGGCTGTGTCCAAGGGACACGGCCAACACAGATTTTCCCCGATGCGCGCTCGCGGGAGCGCGCGGGGAGAATGTAAACACAAGGACGTGCAGCCGTCTTTCGGCTATAGCGCGGATCTGAAGTGGTTAAATACAGCCGATGCATTAAATAATAAAGTATATAAAAACATGTAGATGTACATTACAAGAATAATGACTCCAGAAGTGCAATGTACAGTATATCTTGTATTTATACATGTATTCTCTGCTTTATCTGAATGCAGCAAAAATATATTTTCCATTTTTATTTATTTTTAACTTGTGCTTTATTCATTTCAGCGCCATTTGACAAATGCTGATAAGTGTACATAACACGGAGGTGTTTCCCATCTATCTTTTTATAAAACAAGTCTCCTGGGATAGACTGCTACATAGCCAATGGGTTCCATTCTGACATACTGTCAGATGGCTGACTGACAAGGCTGGAGTCTTCGTAAAACTTTTTATGTTTTGTTTGTCCTCTGAGTGTGTGTGTTCCTCAATAACTAATCTCCTTCCTAGCCGCTTTTTCTGCAGACACAGTATATGCAGAATTACCAATTAATTACCAATTAAAGTGTAAGTAAACCCCCCTTTCGCTTTCAGCCAAGGAAGCTGCCATCTTTGTCTCTGTTTAACTACTTCAGGCCCACAGGCCATCATATGACGTCCTCGGGTTTGTGGGGGTATATCTGAATGATGCCTGCAGCTACAGGCATCATTCAGATATTGCCGGTTTCAGCCGGCAATTCCCTACACCATCGTTCTTACGGGCAGCGGAAGGGGACGTCCCCCCTCCCGCCGCCCTCCGGTGCTTCTACCGACTCACCTGTGCGATCGGTGAGTCGGTGACCGGATCCGCCGGCCCCTGGATGTTGATCACAGAGATTTACGGCAGACCTGATGGTCGCCGAAGTCTCTATGATCGTCGGGGGCTGGGGGCGAAGTTTTTTTTTTTCAGGCTTCCAGTTCCAGAGGTGAGATGTGGGGTCTTATTGACCCCATATCTCACTGTAAAGAGGACCTGTCATGTCATATTCCTATTACAAGGGATGTTTACTTTTTTTTTTAAAGTGTTAAAATAAAAAAAAAATAAGTAAAATTATGAATAAAAAATAAATAATTTTTTACAGTGCCCCTGTCCCCATGTGCTCGCATGCAGAAGCGAACGCATACGCAAGTCCCGCCCACATATGAAAACGGTATTCAAACCACACATGTGAGGTGTCGATGCGAACGTTAGAGCGAGAGCAATAATTCTAGCCCTAGACCTCCTCTGTAACTCAAGAAATGTAACCAGTAAAAAAAAATAAAGCGTCGCCTATGGGGATTTTTAAGTACCGAAGTTTGGCGCCATTCCACGAGCGTGTGCAAATTTGAAGCATAACATGTTAGGTATATATTTACTCGGCATAACTTCATCTTTCACATTATGCAAAAAAATTGGGCTAACTTTACTGTTTTTTTTTTTTTTTAAAGCATGAAACAGTTTTTTTCCCCAAAAAAACGCGTTTTAAAAATTGCTGCGCAAATACCGTGCAAGATAAAAAGTTGCAATGACCGCCATTGTATTCTCTAGGGTCTTTGCTAAAAAAACATATATAGTGTTTGGGAGTTTCAAGTAATTTTCTAGCAAAAAAATTATGATTTTTACATGTAGGAGCGAAGTGTCAGAATTGGCCCGGGCCTGAAGTGGTTAATCTACAACTGCCATGATGCTGCACATGTGATCAGTTTAGAGACCAGCCATTGGATGGTTTATCAGTTTGGTTGAGAGCACAACCAATGGGAGTGTTACATTTCCGTCACGTGCCGTAAATGAAACTGTTTTATGGATGGGTTTACTTCCGCTTTAAGTACCTTTCCAACCATATGATATCAAACCTATAATATACACACATAATGTACTTTCTTATTCACATACAATTTACTCCGCTCACAAAGTGCAGCTAGTTAGGTTCACCTAAAATGTTATAGTTTACTATCAGCATTTTGGGTTTCTTTGGATTAACATAAATAGGTAACATGGATCTTTTTATCAACCTATAATGTAAAAGTCCTAATATAACATTGTCAGGCTTTGAAAAATGGACAGAGATGGCATCATTCAGTCTTTAATTCCTGCCTCAGCACTGGAATCAGATCTGATCTCTGGCCAAATCTTTGTGACTTGTCAGTAGTATAAATCACCTCTAAATTGAATAGCTGTGACTGAATAATGCAGTTCCACAGTCAGTAGGGAGGATGTTTCAAAACTTTAAACTGTTTTATTTCCAGACAAAAAGTAAAATAAAACCTATTTATCACATCAAGCACACTGTCACAGTTATAGATGTTTCACAAGGTTACCACGTTGAAAATAAAATGTTCAAATTATCTGAAAGATCAATTACAATGTCTAGTAAATCATAGAAAAGTGCCATTGGTAGCATCTGGGCACTAGTCAAAATGTGTCCTAAGACAGAACCATATCCAGACCTTTTCTTGCTGTATGGAGTTAGAAATATAGCTCTTCCCTCTGTTAGAGTTGAAAAATGACATACAGTCAGCAAGTCCAACTCCGATAACAAATTGTTACAAGGGTGTCTAAAATACTACTCATGGCTATTGAATGATATCACTTAAGCCCTGTACACACGATCGGATAACCTATGGATTTTCATCCAATGGATTTGTCCATCGGAAATCCGATGAAACTGTTTTTCATCAGTCTTGCCTACACACCATCAGTCAAAAAACCGACCGTTCCAAACGCGGTGACGTAAAACACTCCGATGAGCCGAGAAAAATTAAGTTTAATGCTTCTGAGCATGCGTCGACTTGATTTTGAGCATGCGTGGGTTTTTTAACCGATGGACTTGCCCATAGACGATCGGAAATTCCCACCGGTTTTTTATCCATCGGAAAATTTTAAAACAAGTTCTATTTTTTACAACCGATGGAAAAAAGACCGATGGGTACCATACACGATCGGTTGGTCTGATGAAAACCATCCATCGGACGGTTTTCATCAGTCAAACCGATCGTGTGTACGGGGCTTTAGAGCAGTGATGTTTTGGAACTACATTTCCCATGATGCTCAGCTACACTACAGAGTACACGAGAATCATGGGGAATGTAGGTCCAAAACATGCCCAGGTTCGCTGTCACTGACTTCGAGCATACCTGTGCTTTTCTCATGCAACGCAACAGTTTTACACTAATAACAAATAAACAAAAAAATTGCCGCTCCAGGTAGATTAGATGAGGAAAGTGCTTCTCTCAGAGACCAAGGGTGCCGGCAATGCACGTAGCAAATGGGGAAAAATAGATGAGGACAGCCGCACTCCAATCCAACGTGTGTTTATTAGGCAAAACAGGCACTACAAAAACCAGCAAACTCAGGACAGCTGACGCGTTTCACACAAATTCAGTGTTTACTTCGAGCATACCTGTGCTTTTCTCATGCAACGCAGCAGGTTTACACTAATAACACTCGCAAGTACTTTTTGCTCCCCCCACCACACACACAACCATTCTATCACCACCACCAGGAGGGAAGAATCAGTTCTAAGTTCCCCTAGTAGGAGGGGAGAGGACTCCCTCCTCATTCCTATGAGAGAGCTGTAGGCCAACTACCAAGCACCAGCACTGTTGAATGGAAGGGTAATGAGTCACACGCGCCTATGCACTTGGGAGTACCAAGTATTTTGTTTACATCAAATTGCTGAACTGATGACAAATAAATGAAGAGGTGAGTGCATGCTGCTTGAGACTTGAGAGGGTAGTGTTAAATCTGAACTCCGGGGAAGGTAAAAATACTCCCTTGTAGTGGGGCTGCCCCTGCACTGCAAGGATTAAATGCTAGTTTAGGTCTAAGTCACCAGAAAAAGCAGTTCTACTTATCCAATCCTCTGCTCTCCCAGGCTCCCTCCTTTCTGCTAGACCGGTCCACTCAGCCTTTTCTCCCCTATGCTCCAGTGGTCACAGGTCCTCTGATGTCCTCATGACCAATGCAGGGTGCATGGCCTTGCATTGGAGGGGAGAACAACAAAGAACAGTCCACCGCTGAAGAGTAGGGGACAAGAGGAGGGCAAAGAATTGGTTAAGTAAACTGCTTTTCCCATCCCCTAGAGCTAAACAAGTGTTCAACCCTTTGCCGGGCAGGGGTGGCTCCACTACAGTGGGTTTAGTCTAACTTGTTGGTTTGCCTGCATGAGCAAAGCACAGGTTTGCCGAAAGGTATTGATACACAAATAGCTGCCATCTATTGGACTACAATTCCCAGTGCGAACTGGGTATAAAGAGAGATTACTGTATTCTCACAGACTGAATACCTAGGGGTTTTTATTTGTTTGTTTTTTTTACTTTGAGGAGACTGTGGTGTGCATGTCACTGCTCCTGTGTGCACATCAACCTGCTACAAGACTGCAATTTTGTGCTGAGGACCAGAATCACTCTAGGCAGATCCAGAAGTGAGCTGACCTCTGAGCAGCAGGATCCCTGTTGCTATACCGCTGGAACTGGTAAGAAGACACTGCTGCCATTCTATTGCTGCTAGCAAACACTGAGCACATAGGGACAGGCCATCTAACTAGCAGCATTATTTACTTTACTGGGACAGTACTCATCTGCACCACTGTAAAGGCTGGGCCCTAACTCTAGCCGGCTGAAGAACTAGGGCTAAAGACTGCTCACTCAGATAGCTGCTTTACGTACTGTATTGTCCATAGTAAGAGGTACCTTTTTAGGGAGTTCTAAATTTCATTGCTGTCATTCATATAGAGTGCACACTAAAGTGGCTAAAGCCTATTGTTTACAGAGGAGTTATGGCAGTATTGATTATCATTGCTGTTACTGTTTTCTAATGCCATTGCTTATTGCTGATTATGTGTGTAGCGCTACCCCCAGTTAAGAGAGCCGCTGGTTTGATTTCGGGCCCTGAGTACAGCTCCACCAACCCCCGGCAATCTTGTCTAGTCTCCTATGGCACAGTTAGTCTAGGGATGTTATCTATCACAATCTATACCTGATTATACACACACCCCAACTTCTCTGTCTTGATATAAGCACTATGTGCAATAAAACAGTGATAGCAAGTGGTAAGGTAACGGCTTTACTTTAGGCTAAAAGACATAGGTCAAAACATAACATACAACTTGACCACAGAGCCCTGCAGCAATAGATATAGTGTACAGTAATAGCACAGCGTGGTAATCCACCA
The DNA here is from genome assembly GCA_029206835.1 of Rana muscosa. Taxonomy (NCBI): domain Eukaryota; kingdom Metazoa; phylum Chordata; class Amphibia; order Anura; family Ranidae; genus Rana; species Rana muscosa. The sequence continues at coordinate 728,970,096 of CM055118.1, forward strand.
CGCGCAGCTATTATTATCTACGCGCCCTGTGGCGCACTAAACAATATTCTACCCCCCCTCCCTGGTCAGGCCTGACACAGAAACTTAAACTCAGTCTTTTGAATTGGGATTTCTTCGCATGCAAACTTGAAATGGTGGTGCACGTTCAGGAACAATATTGTAATCCACAAAGTAGGTAATCACAAGGAACACTATGCTGGAGACCCTTTAACTCTGTCCTGCTACCGGTCTCCAGCGGAACAGCAAACAAATGATCGGTGGGCCAAGGCAGTCTATAGGCCTAAACACAGTACAGCCTATTGAATTGAGCAGGTGCTCGCTCACCACTCCGGACGCAATCCTAGTCCGGAGACTTCCACCTGCTGTGTCTCCGCACACAGCGTCCCGCAACGATTAGGTCCCCGATCCAACTGATGTCCGCAGCAAACAAAGTCAGATGCCACCCAGGATATGCAGTGGGGTGGAAGGCTCTTCGAATGTTGCGCAAGGCCCCAGGCTTCAGGCCCTGCACTCCAGCAGATCCGCACAGGAAGACCAGTCAGCAGCCGCGCGGTGTCCAAAAGAGACCGAGCTGTTCACGCCTCCTCCTTTTATCTCCCTCCCACAAGTCTCTGCAGTGGCAACATTGCACCCTGGGTGCCAAACGGGACTCTGGGAAATGTAGTCCCGGGAAGTCTTAAAGGAGACCCCGCTACACACTCCCCCCACTTGAACTCTTTGGTTCCCAAAGATAATTTTTAACATACACTACGTACAAATCTAGACAATCCTGTGTACGATGTCGGCAAAGGGAACTCCCACCAAAACTGAGAGGTTGAATTCCCTTGCCCACAGGTCACACCATCATGAGTGGCCTGCCTAACTGTGCCAGAGGACGAGTTGGGGTTGCCCTCCACCAAATGAACAGTGGAGGGAACTGGATGCTCTGTACTCCTCCTTGCAGTGACCACTGTTTCTTCTGAACTCTTTCCCATTTGTGAGTAAGTCAGCTTCTTAGGAGGCCTTATAACTCTTCTGGCTCTTTGCTCTCTTGGGACTTCTGACTGGGACACTGTAGGCTCCCCTTCTGGAAGAGATTTGGGGAATGCTGCTGGTTCTGAAACACTTGGTTCAGGAGCCGGGAGGTACATAGAGTCTCTTTGGTCCTCCTCTGAGTATGTGTCACATGCATCTTCCCAGTAATCTGACAAAGGACTGGATGGAATGAACTCAGTAGCTTCCGCATTCAGTGTTCTGTCTATAGTGTCTCTGTTAGGGGGAAGATCTATAGCAGAAGTTCCTGGAGTTGGGGAAGGCCATAACCAACCAAGTTCCTGTCCCTCATCTTCACTTTGTTCAGAAGTCTCTACATCTCGATTTTGAGAAGACTGAGACCGAGTACTTGGCCTAGGTGTATCCAGAATGGAGTCTGGGCTTGGGGAATCCCTCGCAGGAGGTATCCGAACGGCTTCAGCAAGTGGGAGTAAGTGATTTCGGTGCCAGGTCTTCAATGGGCCCACCTTCCCTTCTGGCTTCAACTTAGAAACAGGTAGGCCCGGCAGCTTCTTACAAATGACATAGGGTTCAGGTCTCCATCTGTCTGCAAGCTTGTGCTTCCCAGGGACTCCCAGGTTTCATAGAAGAACTCGGTCTCCAGGTTGCAGGTCCTGGATCCGAACCTTCAGGTCGAAGTTCCTCTTGTTGCGGGCCCCCCTTTGGTCCGAAGCCGCTTGGGCTTGTTCATAAGCCAACTTCAAACTTTGTCTGAGTCTGTCCACATATCCCTTGTGGGATGTGGCTGAGGAATGGTCTAGGGAGGTGCCAAAGGCCAGGTCTACAGGTAACCTTGCTTCTCTTCTGAACATGAGACGGTAGGGGGAGTAGCCTGTAGCATCACTGGTGGTACTATTGTAAGCGTGTACTATAGCCGCTATGTGCTGGCTCCAATGCTGTTTCTTCTTGCTATTCAAGGTCCCCAACATATTGAGCAGAGTTCGGTTGAACCTCTCCGGTTGAGCATCCCCTTGTGGCTGGTAAGGAGAGGTTCGGGTCTTCTTGATCCCTAAGGAAGAAACAGTTGCCATTTGTCTTCCAGGTCATCAGAGGGGCCCCTTCGGTAGACCACTCCCTGATGCACCTGCAACCTGTCCCACTCTTTCCTTAACAGGCAAGCTTCCTTTGAAGGATGGCGCAGGAGTCTACTTGGATCCTGATTCTCCAGGGCCTCCAGGACCAATCTCTCCATGGGGTCTTCCAATTGGTCACATCTCAGCTCCTTCTTTGACAGTTTTGGCAGATTATCTTCAACTGGGTTACCCCACAGTATTGCTTGGGAACTCCTACCATGGTAACTCCTATCTCTTCTGCCCTTGAGCCTCCTCTGGCTTGAAGTTCAGCCCCTTGGCAAAGGGCCCGCACCCCGTCAGGTGCCACTTGGGTCCAGTCCTCTGTATCACCGGTGGGGGTGTGAGATCTTCTAGATAGGGCGTCTGTGTCTTGATTCCCAGCCCCAGGCCTGTATTTCAGGCTGAAATTGAACCCAGACAGTGCAGCCAGCCATCTATGTCCTGTGGCATCCAGCTTTGCTGTGGTAAAGAGATAAGTAAGGGGGTTGTTGTTGGTTTTCACAGTGAATTCTGCCCCATACAGGTAGTCTTTAAGTTTGTCAACTACCGCCCACTTGAGGGCCAGGAACTCAAACTTATAAATGGGATAGTTATTTTCAGAGGGGGTCAGACTTCTGCTTACATAGGCAACGGGTCGCAGTTGTCCTTCATGCTCCTGATAGAGCACTCCTCCCAGACCGTCATGACTGGCATCTACGTGGAGTTCATAAGGTCTCTTTGGGTCTGCATAGGCCAAGACAGGGGCGGTGGTTAGGCTTTTTTTTAACATCTGAAAGGCCTCTTCACACTTTTGGTTCCACTGGTCTTGGACTGACTCTCCCGGCTTCCTGGGACCCGAGTCATCCTCTTCCCCTTCCGTATTGAGTAGCTCATTCAGGGGTCTGGCAATTCGGGCAAACCCCTCCCACGAACCTTCTATAATAGGAACAGAACCCCAGGAAGGATCTGAGTTCTGTTACCGTGGTAGACCGTGGCCAGGAAGTACCTGCCTCCAACTTCTCGGGGTCTGTGGTCACTCCTTCTTCAGACACTATGTGTCCCAGATAGTTAACGGAAGATTGGTAGAACCTACACTTCTCTGGCGAGAGCTTGAGTCCCTCCTCACTGAGTCTTCTCAAAACCTTCTCCAGTCTCTCTTCGTGTTCTTCCAAGGTCCTCCCGAAGACAATGACATTGTCTAAGTACACAAGGACCTCGATAAGGTTCATGTCTCCTACAGTCTTTTCCATGAGACGTTGGAAGGTGTCTGGGGCTCCTGACAGTCCCTGGGGCATTCGGTCGAATTCAAAGAACCCCACTGGGGTTATGAAGGCTTTCTTCTCCTTGTCTTCCGGATGCATGGGGATCTGATAGTATCCACTCTTGAGGTCCATCACGCTGAACCACTTGGCTCCAGACAAGCTCTGTAGGGCATCCTCTATCCTCGGAGTAGTGTACTGGTCAGGAATGGTTCTCCTGTTGAGGGTCCTGTAGTCTATACACAACCTCAACGATCCATTCTTCTTCCGTCGGCGGCGGTACCTGGTCACGTGTATGCTGACGCCATCCCGGCGCTCTGTTTGAATCATCTGTGGATGCTGATGTGCACTGCTACGGAAGAAACAGCGGAACAGTGTCCTAACAGACAAGCTCACAGTGCCGGGTAGGCACTTCTAAAGTAAGAGGCCATTTGGCACCTTATGTTTATTGTCATTTCTTAAATAAACTGTATTACGCTATGGGACTCTTTGTTTCTGTTTGCATATCCAGTCTTTAAACCTGAGAGGAGGCTGTTGATTTTCCTGTGTCTGACTGTCGATGTGTATGCAGGCACAATCCTGCATAAGCCCTAGTGACCATCTTTTTGATTAAAGTGGTCATATAAATCTGGTAAGAGCATCCCGTTTTTGAGCACATCGGGTGACTTATGTTGTTTGGTGGAGGAACTTTTTCACAGATAAGAAGATTGCTATGATGATTTTTTCTGCTAGCAACTTATGATTTATATTACACAATTGGGTGAAACCATTGGAGCAATATATGATTTTTTTATCAGCCGGAAGTATTGGAGAAGTTGCTATCTCTGATTTCACATCTATTGGGTGTGAGGGGGTTAACTCGGTAGCGGGTGTGGGTGACCCCCTGGTTGGGCTCCCCACACAAAAACAGGGCCAGCAGACGGAGGTTGTGGTTTTCAAAATCAAAAGGTGCGGTTTATTTCTCTATGTACAGTGACAAAAACACAGCAAAGCCAAAAAGAAACATAAACAAAATAAATCCTGGTCAGCTTGACCTCTGACTAAACATGCAGGTTTCCTAACTAACAACTGGGATCAGCCTGGTGCTGTCCTAGTCCCTAAGTCCCTGGTTTAGTCAATGTCCAAACAAATAGCCACACAGGCTTTTTCTCACCGCACAGGGGTTCACTCTCCCTAGACAGTCCACACAGGTCTGGTTCCAGGCATGAGCCAACACCTAATGAATCTGGGAGTTTTTATAGAGGCCTTAAACGAACTGACAGGCTTCAGCTGGTCTCATCAACTCCCTGCCTGCACGACGCCCAGCCCTCTCCCTAGAGGTATGAGTCATCCATGAGCCCACTAGCCTCAGCTGGGCTTCATCAACTCCCTCCCTAGTTGTATAAGTCGGCATAAAGCCTGAATCTGGGAGAAATATATCTACCCCCCTGGATGCAACCAGGTGACTTTACCTTCCTGCTGTCACATACCCCCCCCTCTTGTTTTAACCTTGGGGTTGGAACACCAGCAATCAGGCATTCATGTACTCGAGACAAAGCATCCACATTCCCCATTTGAACGCCAGGGCGATGCTTTACTGTGAAGTTGAATTCCTGTAGGGCCAGGAACCACCTATTCACTCTTCTATTTGTCTCCTTGTTTTGAGCCATCCACTTTAACGGAGCGTGATCCGTAACCATGTCAAAGTGCCTACCTAGCAGATAGTACCGAAGGGAATCTAGAGCCCACTTCACCGCTAAACACTCCTTTTCAACCGTGGCGTAATTTACCTCATGGGACTTCAACTTCCTGCTGAGGTAAATGACTGGGTGCTCTTCCCCGTTCCAGACCTGGGACAATACTGCTCCTAACCCCACATCTGACGCATCACTTTGTACGACAAAGTCTTTAGAGAAGTCGGGTGAGTACAACACTGGCTGGCTACATAAGGCTTGTTTCAAGAATTGGAATGCTGCCTCAGCCTCGGGGGTCCATTTAATCATGACCGACCCTTTCCCTTTCGTCAGGTTGGTTAGGGGCACAGCCTTAGAAGCAAAGTGGGGAATGAAGCGCCGATAATAACCCGCGATTCCCAGAAAGGCCCGTACCTGCTTCTTGCTGTTGGGATGTGGCCAACTCTGGATGGCCTCGACTTTGTTGAGTTGGGGTTTTATCACTCCCCTGCCAATGGTGTACCCAAGATATTTGGCCTCCTCCTGCCCAATGGTACACTTCTTGGGGTTAGCCGTAAACCCCGCTTCCCGGATAGAGTCTAGGACTGCTTGCACTTTTGGCAGATGTGAGGCCCAATCTGTGCTATGGACAATTACGTCATCCAGGTAAGCCGCAGCATACTTCCGATGGGGCCTCAGTATCTGGTCCATTTTCCGCTGGAATGTGGCCGGCGCATTCTGTAACCCGAACGGCATTCTCTTATATTGGAACGCCCCGTCTGGGGTTACAAATGCGGTTTTCTCTTTGGCCGACTTGGCCAGGGGAATTTGCCAATACCCTTTTGTGAGGTCAAGAGTCGTCATGTATCGGGCTGTTCCCAGCCGGTCGATCAACTCATCTATACGTGGCATGGGGTAGGTGTCAAATTTTGTAACTTTGTTCAACTGACGAAAATCGTTACAAAATCGCCAGCTCCCATCCGGTTTAGGCACCAACACAATGGGACTAGACCAATCACTTTGGGACTCCTCTATCACCCCTAAGTTCAGCATTTTCTGTACTTCCTCCCGTATTGCCTCCCGTCGGGCCTCTGGGATCCGATAGGGTTTTAACTTCACCCTTTCACCGGGCGGGGTAATAATATCATGCTCTACCCCAGATGTTTGTCCCGGCAGCTCAGAGAACACCTCCTTGTTGCGAAGCACAAACTCCTTAACCTCCTGTTGTTGGGGTTGTGACAAGGTGGCTGCTATTCCAACCTCCGGAATCACGCAACCAGTTTGAGCTGGTGACCAAGTTTCTGCGACTAGGGACTCTCTATCCCTCCAGGCTTTCAACAGATTAACGTGATATATCTGTTCGGGCTTTCGCCTTCCTGGTTGTCTGACCTTGTAATTCACTTCGCTCACTTTTTCCATTATCTCGTAGGGGCCTTGCCATTTGGCAAGGAATTTACTTTCAACCGTAGGGACAAGTACCAATATCCTATCCCCCGGGGAAAAGGTACGGGTCTTGGCTCCACGGTTGTACACTCTCTGCTGTGCCAACTGCGCTTGGGCCAAATGTTCCTTCACGATGGGCATTACCTGTGCAATTCGATCTTGCATCAGGGCGACATGCTCAATCACACTCCTGTGGGGAGAACTCTCACTTTCCCAAGTTTCCTTGGCAATATCCAACAGCCCTCTTGGGTGTCTCCCATACAGTAACTCAAAGGGGGAGAATCCCGTAGAGGATTGGGGCACCTCCCTAATAGCAAACATCAAATAAGGAAGTAGACAGTCCCAATCCCTTCCATCTCTATCCACCACTTTCTTCAACATTTGTTTTAGGGTTTTGTTGAATCTTTCAACCAGCCCATCGGTTTGGGGGTGATACACAGATGTACGCAATTGCGTCACTTTGAACAATTTACACAGCTCTTTCATAACCCGGGACATAAAGGGTGTACCTTGGTCCGTAAGCAGTTCTTTACAAATACCCACCCGGCTAAAAACAAGAGATAGCTCTTTGGCTATGGTTTTGGCCGAGGTATTTCTGAGAGGGATCGCTTCTGGATAACGGGTGGCATAGTCCATTATAACCAATATGTACTGGTGCCCCCTAGCGGACTTGATTATAGGACCTACCAAATCCATTGCGATTCTCTCAAACGGGACCTCAATGATGGGTAGAGGGACCAGCGGGCTACGGAAATGTGGCATCGGGGCCGACCTCTGACACACAGGGCAGGAGGAACAATAATTTTCTATGTCCTTCATCACCCCAGGCCAATAGAATCTCTGTAATACCCTCTCTCGGGTTTTCTCTGTCCCCAGATGACCTCCAAGAATGTGCCCATGGGCCAACTCCAACACCAACTTCCTGTAAGGTTTGGGCACCACAAGCTGCTCAACGGTTTCTTCTGCCCTTTTTGCCACCCGATACAGTAGGTCCTTCTCTACGCTGAAGTATGGGTAAGTGCAGGTATTATCTGGGTTCACTAACTCGCCATCTATTTCCACTACGTTTTCCCGTGCCTTTATTAGGGCGGGGTCTTTTAACTGTTCTGTGGCAAAATTTTCCCTGTGAACCTCCAGATCAGAAAACTCCACAGACGGTAGGTTTCCGTCTGAGGAGGTGGGCTCCTCTCCAGTTTCTTGAGTCTCCCCTGCCAATACTGACAAGGGAAATTCTGGAGAGTCCTCACCACTCTCAGAGGAGTTCTGGCTATCACATTCCTGGTACATAGGGGCACCAGTGGGGGGCTCAGGATCATCCCACAGTTCCCAGAACTTCGGAAAATCCCTTCCCACAATGGCATCATGCGGTAATTGAGATACTAACCCCACTGGATGAGAGAGGGTACCTTTGGGGGTCTCGAAACACACTGTAGTCACTGGATACTCTCGGGTGTCCCCATGCACACAAATAACAGCTACCTTGCTATTCCCAGAGACCTCTGTTTTAACTAATTCAGCCTTTATCAGGGTCACAAGGCTACCTGAATCCAGTAATACCACAACATTTCTACCATTAATACACATTTTGCATAAATGTTTCTCAGTTCCCCGAATGGCAGTGCATGCGACTGTCGCACACAGCGACTGACGTCGGTCCGTCAGAAAGTCACATTGCATGGGTTCCTCCACAACCGGGCAATTTGCTGCAATATGTCCCGCTTGCCGGCAGCGGTAGCAAACAATCCATTTGGCTGCCTCTTGAGCCCCTGACTTCCCAGGCTGTTCTCGCCAAACTTTGGGTAGAGCTCCCACCCTCTCACTCTCTCCACCCTCACCCCTTGGAATCCTCTTATCCGCCCCTGGGGATGATCTGGTCTTAGGGTGGAAAGTCCGAGAGTCTCTGGAAGAGGCCGTCAGGTTCTCTGTAGCCAAGTATTTCTCTACACGATCCACAAGACCACCGGCCGTCTCTGGGTCTCCATGGCTTACCCACTTTTGGATGGCAGTAGGAAGAGCTCTCAAAAACCGATCCATTACAATACGTTCCACAATCTCTGGTGCGGACAAAGTCTCTGGCTGTAGCCACTTCCTGCTCAGGTGAATGAGATCATACATTTGAGACCTGGGGGGTTTTCCAAGCTGGAAAGTCCAGTTATGCACACGCTGAGCCCGGACAGCCAGGGTGACACCCAGCCTTGCCAATATTTCAGCTTTTAGCATCACATAGTCTTTTGCTTGGTCAGGCTCTAGGTCATAGTAAGCCTTCTGCGATTCACCAGTTAACAGAGGAGCCACCAGTCCAGCCCACTGCTCCTCAGGCCACTTTTCTCTTTCAGCAGTCCTTTCAAATGTGGTCAAAAATACCTCTGGATCATCCTCTCCAGTCATTTTTGTCAATAAACGACTCACCCCAAAGGACGCGGTATTAGTGGGACGGCTTTCCTCACTGGTCTGCGGACGTTGCTGCATTACTGCTTCCATTTGTTGTAGTCTCTGCTCTTGCTTCTGTAACAGGTCTATGAAGCGGGCCTCAGATTGCTGCTGGGCTTGTTGCTGAGCTTCCAGACTCTGTTGGTGAGCTTGCTGCTGGGCTGCAAGGCTCTGTTGATGAGCTTGCTGCTGGGCTGCAAGGCTCCTTTGCAAACCTGCATTTGTCTGCTGTTGATTGGCATTTGCTAGAGCCAGCTGTTTCAGTATCTCCTCCATGCTGGCTTAAAAAAACTGCCACTGGTTCTCCACCAACTGTGAGGGGGTTAACTCGGTAGCGGGTGTGGGTGACCCCCTGGTTGGGCTCCCCACACAAAAACAGGGCCAGCAGACGGAGGTTGTGGTTTTCAAAATCAAAAGGTGCGGTTTATTTCTCTATGTACAGTGACAAAAACACAGCAAAGCCAAAAAGAAACATAAACAAAATAAATCCTGGTCAGCTTGACCTCTGACTAAACATGCAGGTTTCCTAACTAACAACTGGGATCAGCCTGGTGCTGTCCTAGTCCCTAAGTCCCTGGTTTAGTCAATGTCCAAACAAATAGCCACACAGGCTTTTTCTCACCGCACAGGGGTTCACTCTCCCTAGACAGTCCACACAGGTCTGGTTCCAGGCATGAGCCAACACCTAATGAATCTGGGAGTTTTTATAGAGGCCTTAAACGAACTGACAGGCTTCAGCTGGTCTCATCAACTCCCTGCCTGCACGACGCCCAGCCCTCTCCCTAGAGGTATGAGTCATCCATGAGCCCACTAGCCTCAGCTGGGCTTCATCAACTCCCTCCCTAGTTGTATAAGTCGGCATAAAGCCTGAATCTGGGAGAAATATATCTACCCCCCTGGATGCAACCAGGTGACTTTACCTTCCTGCTGTCACATGGGACTCACTATTGGAACATATTTTGGACTTAATTTTGGATATTAATTAGGTATTTTTTGGTAGCATTATCAACTTTATATTTTAGATTTTTTCAGGTGTGGTCATTCACCTAAAAAATACATTATTGTTTTTTGGATTTTTCACAGAAACACCAAGGTGTAACTAATTTCTAATCCTACTAGTGTTTTTTGTTTAGCGCACTCTATTATTATTATTCTAATAATCATTTACAACTTGATCCATTCTTCTTTCTGACTACTACTATCGGAGAGGCATAGGGACTTCTAGACACCCGGATAACACCGGTCCTCTTGAGTTCTCTGAGTTGATCACTCAGATCTTCCAGGTCTGCTAGTGGGACTCGCCTGACTCTCTCCCTGAAGGGCTTGTCTTCCTGGAGGCGGATTCGATGGGTGGCACTCCTCGCACACATCGAACTCATCTTGAGAGAAGATCTTCTTCCACCTGGTCAACTGGGCCTTGGCTCTCTCTTTCCAAGCCCTGGGCAGGTTTGGGTTCTCCATGGAGAGTTTCTCCCAAACATTCCCTCCTTCACCCGTCTTCTCCACATCCGACAGAGCAACTGGGGTAGCAGGGCTCACCTGGCCCAGCAACATCCTGGCTGGGATCTCTATGGGGCCATCCGTGGTATTCCTGACACTCACAGGTACCTTACAGTGGGCCTTCTTCAGAGCCCTCAGTGGGACCACTTCTGGGATTACTTCTAAACCCAAGTGTTCTTCCCTTGGATCGGGTTCCAACATGACAAAAGGTCCCGGTTGCTCCCAAGTAAGCTTCACAGTGGCTCTAAGACAGGTTACTTCGCCGGGCTGCAACACCACTCCCTTCTTTCCAAGTCTCCAGACCTTCCCCACTCCCTCTTCCGGGGCCTGTTGCTCCAAGACCAATCGCTGGTAGGCTGTCTTCAACATAGGGTGAATCTTGGTGGCCGTGGGGGCTTTCCTGCATGCAAGAGGGGTCAGGAGCCTCCGGACCAGGTCCGTGTTCATCCCTATTATTAAGGAACTCTTGTTGGCTCCAGGCGGCCGAGGGCACACAACTGCCAGAGTGTCAAACACTTCAGCCTTCCCGGCCACAGATGGGTCGAAGGTCAGTTTTATGGGCAGATAGCCATCATAGGGAAAGCTCTGGGTCCCGATTCCCCATATTTGTAGTTCCTCTATCTTCTTGATGGGCAGGTGGCCTAAGTGTTTGTCATAAAAGTCCCAGTACAACAGGGTCACCTGCGCCCCAGTATCCAATATGGCTCTTGTGTAGACTCCCTCCACTTGGACAGGTACTATCGGGGAGGGACCCACCAGCTTCTCTGGATATCGCTTCGAAGGGGTCTCCTTCCTGGGATCTTTGCGTTTCCCTTTTGGACTTTCTTCCATTTCTCTTTGGACTTAAGTCTCTCTTGGGCCTGGTATGCATTGATTTCCCTCCTTTTAATGGGTGTACAGACCCGCTGAGGGACACTATGTTTTTTTTCTGGGGTGTATTCCCGCTGTGGAATACTCTGCTTCTTCTGAGGAGTTCTGTCCTCTCTTTTCTTGGGCTTCTCAGTCAGTTTGGAGCTCACTGAAGATGATGGGCACCCGGTTGACTCCTTCACCGGGGCCCTCTGGAGTTTCCCGCCGGCTTGCGGTTATCTGCTTTCTTTTTCTTGGAACTGGAACATACAGCTGCAATATGGTCAATCCCTCCACAGTTATAACAGATCACATCCCACCAATCTTGTAGGGGAATGGGCACTGAAGCGTCTGAGAACAACTTCTTCTTTGGTCCTTCTCTCTCAGGAACCTTTGAATCTTTTGCAATCAGGGAGGTCAGCATCTCTAACACCTGAGACATCTGTGATTTTAAAGCGTCTACTTCTGGGTCTCTTTCCTTGGTCATCACTGAGTTGACTATCACTGTTGCAGCAGAGGTATGTGTCTTGATCACTTGTTGATCCATCTGTAGTGACTCCTCATCCCTAATAATCTTTATCAGATCAGAGTAAGTCAGTGACATTCCCCCTCCTGAGGTTTTCAGGTGAAGCCAGACTGGATCCGAGCGTAACGCTCCCTTTAACACTTGCTTCATTCTTGCCGCATCTGTGTCTTGAGGCAACATCCCTTTCTTTAACACGATCTTGCAAAGCATCTTGTTTAGTCTTCTCACATACTCTGAAAGCTTCTCATTCGGCTGTTGGAAAGTATGTTCGAATTGGTACACTAGTTCTGTCACCTTTTCTAGCTGACCGAACTCCTCTTGTAACATTGCTAAACAGTCCTGAGCTGTGCAATCAGCATTGCCAAACCGGAAGCTTTTCACCGCTTCTGCTGCCGCGCCTTTCAAGCTTTCTATCACGCGCTGTCTCTTCTGCGCTTCAGGCACCTCCCATGCCTCTACTGCTTGTAGTGCTTGCTCAACCCAGGTATCGAAATCTTCTTCCCCTACAGGGACAGGAAGCTTCCCTGAGAATGTCTTGAGTCTGCGGTAGCTAGCCTCTATATGTAACGTGTTTGTCCTTCGGCACTTTGTCAACAGATCCCCTAGGGCGTTTATTAATTCTGGTCCTATGGTAGTGACCGGTGCCGCCGGGGCCGTCTCCCTTTCTCTTCTTTCAGGTGAGACACGGGGTGCCCCTTGTGGTGATCCCGTTGGGGATGGCTCTGTTTTAGCGGTTATTGCGTGCGCCAACTTATAAGTTCTATTGTCTGGTGCACGCACACATTTGCGCTTAAAAGTTTCCGGCATTCCGTCCCACCACTCTATCAGCGCATACTGATATGAGATGTTTGGGTCTGACTTCATGTCCATCACCCACGGTGTATGATCTGGGGACAGTGACACCACAAGTTTCTCTACCGTCTCTGTTGACCATTCCTCTCCTGGAAGGCTGATGACCACCAACTGATCTGGTTCTGTCTTAGCTGCCTCGCACCACACTCTAACCTCTGACGGGTCCATGCCAGTACTTTTGGCGTGTTCACCTGCTGTATCAGGATCCCGGACTCGAGAGCCCCCATGTGTAGCGCTACCCCCAGTTAAGGTTTGATTTCGGGCCCTGAGTACAGCTTCACCAACCCCTGGCAATCTTGTCTAGTCTCCTATGGCACAGTTAGTCTAGGGATGTTATCTATCACAATCTATACCTGATTATACACACACCCCAACTTCTCTGTCTTGATATAAGCACTATGTGCAATAATGACACAGTGATAGCAAGTTGTAAGGTAACTGCTTTACTTTAGGATAAAAGACATAGGTCAAAACATAACATACAACTTGCCCACAGAGCCCTGCAGCAATAGATATAGTGTACAGTAATAGCACAGCGTGGTAATCTACGCGCCCTGTGGCGCACTAAACAATATTCTACCCCCCCTCCCTGGTCAGGCCTGACACAGAAATTTAAACTCAGTCTTTTGAATTGGGATTTCTTCGCATTCAAACTTGAAATGGTGGTGCACGTTCAGGAACAATATTGTAATCCACAAAGTAGGTAATCACAAGGAACACTATGCTGGAGACCCTTTAACTCTGTCCTGCTACCGGTCTCCAGCGGAACAGCAAACAAATGATCGGTGGGCCAAGGCAGTCTATAGGCCTAAACACAGTACAGCCTATTGAATTGAGCAGGTGCTCGCTCACCACTCCGGACGCGATCCCAGTCCGGAGACTTCCACCTGCTGTGTCTCCGCACACAGCGTCCTGCAATGAACGGGTCCCCGATCCAACTGATGTCCGCAGCAAACAAAGTCAGATACCACCCAGGATATGCTGTGGGGTGGAAGGCTCTTCGAACGTTGCGCAAGGCCCCAGGCTTCAGGCCCTGCACTCCAGCAGATCCGCACAGGAAGACCAGTCAGCAGCCGCGCGGTGTCCAAAAGAGACCGAGCTGTTCACGCCTCCTCCTTTTATCTCCCTCCCACAAGTCTCTACGATGGCAACATTGCACCCTGGGTGCCAAACGGGACTCTGGGAAATGTAGTCCCGGGAAGTCTTAAAGGAGACCCTGCTACATGTGGATTACCATGTTTACTCTAATTTAGCTGCAGAGAACTCAATTATTTGCTGTTGTAGCCTAGTGAACATATTGTATTGTCTAATGAACTGTAATTGACCTATTCATTGACTTACTCATGTATGTGCTTTTTACTGCAACCTGTAACCCATTGGTTAATTTACCACTAACCAATCTGATGTGTGCTTTTTGATACTGAACCTTAGTTGTGTGCAGGACATTTATATTTGTGATCTCAGTAGTATTGCAGTATCTATTCGCTTAACCTAGAGTGCCAGAGGGGCCGAGATTGTTCACAGAATTGAGGCAAAATAACAGGGAACCCAATCTACCAAGTGGCTCCTAAAGGGGTAACGGTAGTATAGTTACACACTGCAGGTGTTTAATTCCACCAACTTAAACCTTAGTAGACATGTGCATTCGTTTTCGTCCGAATGCATTTTCGTCCGAATTTCAGCTATTTTCGTTATCGTTTTAACAAACGAAAACGAAAGCACAGAATCCGAAAACCGAAAGATCCGACATAAACAAATGCTTTATTTTCGTTTTCGTTGCTACAACAGTTCGATATAGATAGGAGATTCGACGTGACGCTGACAATAACAATCTGTGTCTATCGAACCTGTGGTCGAATGTGTAATTATTAGTCCAAGATTATTCTACATAGGAGAGAAAAGATTTGACATTATAGAGAGAAAAGATTCGACATAGGAGAGAAAAGATTCGACATAGGAGAGAAAAGATTCGACATTATAGAGAGAAAAGATTCGACATTATAGAGAGAAAAGATTCGACATAGGAGAGAAAAGATTCGACATAGAGAGAAAAGATCACTGCTGGAATTGGGTGGGGGAAGTAAAATAAAAATAAAGTTGATGATGAATGTTATTGGCTGATTGTAACCAAAGAGGAGGAGCAGTAAAATAGCTAGAATGATGAAGATTCGACAAAGCATCGAAAGTTAGAAGATTCGACGGTGCAGCAAAACTGTACGACGCTGCAATCGTACATTTCTGGTCAAATGCATCCGCCCATAGGCTATAGAAGAATTCTAATGTTGGTTGACTAGTAATAGTAATGAATAAATATAATTATTACTAGTCATACAACATTAGAATTCTTCTATAGCTTGTGGGCGGAACATTCGACCGGAAATGTATGATTGCAGCGTCGTACAGTTTTACTGCTCCGTCGAATCTTCTTTGAACATTCGACAGACTCCATAAGCCTTCAATGACAGATTCGACCTTAATTAATTCAGATTTTCGGACGAATGCAATTTCTACCGAAAAACGAAATAAATAAAAACGAATTTCGGGAGTAACTAAATAAATTTATTTTTCGGACGAAAACGAAATTCCGAAACGAAATATTTCAGTGTGCACATGTCTAAACCTTAGTACTTTATACAGCATATATTAAACATATTTTGCATATGGGTAAGCTTAGTAAGACAGCAAGCAGAGGTATTCCCTGATATCAGGCTCCTAGTCCTGGGGGACCCAGCTCAGTGCCTGATTTAACCATGCTTGTCCCTACCCCTTCATTGTGTCAATGAAAGTGTCACAGTGAAGAGTGTTTTTTATTAGGCTTACATGCTTGCAAGGTGTTATCAATAGTGAGAAGGTGTCAGAGGCACATTTTACATAGGGCCTCAGATGTTTAGCTACACCCTAGGTCCTTTGATTCTCCAAATTTCAGAATACACAAGAACTATGTTAGACAACCTCAGACTGTCATAGGCTTGTAGTAGGGATCACAGACCCCCCCCCCCCCCATAGTTTTGTTGAACAAAGCTAGTTTAGCTATCTCATAAAATAGCTATACCTTGCGGAATCCTCATTTTGAAAGAAAATGTATATACTCATATGCAAAGATTATTTATTTTGTGAAAATTTTACAATAAACTATAAGAGTGTGTGCGAGGAATAGATACCTGATAAGCAGCCTGGGTGGTTTAGAAATTTCAAGTCAATTTATTTCTGTTGTTACCATTCTTTTTTTTTTTTCAAACAGCTTGTAGCCACAGAGGAAAAATAAAATAACAAAACAACCTAAGCAGAAAATTGTGGGCAGTAAGTAAAGAATCCATTGTAACTACATTTCTGTAAGCTAGGCATCTAAACATCTAAATTATACAAGGTGTACTAGCCAATTTAACCAATCAAATTTCAGTTTGCTGAAGTGAGGCCACAGAAAGATTTATTTCAGTTGGCTGCTATTTGATATTGCACACTGCGCATTGTTCCATGCCTGAAAAGTTATTTTGATTGCTTTTTACATAGCATATTCAGAGACACATGGCACATTAATGTTGTAACTGACCAATTTCTATTTTGCATAAATTGAACTTGATTCACATTTGTGGTCATAAAATCATAGTAAAATATACATGAGTCTAGAAATGCCCTACAGATGTCACTATTTTCTAAGTAACAGGTTTTGCAATGTGTGGTCATGTTTATCAAGTTTGCAAATTCAAATGTATTGTCATAGGATGTCACCATATTTTAAAAAAGATTCAAGTAATTATAAAGTTTTTGTGTGATCAGCCTCTCATGTGTAGCCATCAGTGAAACGTGGAAGTGAATGAGGTGTTTTGCTAAACTATGCCCAGCTTCAGTGAAATTAATAATTATAATAGGCAGAAATGAAATGCAAGCAATTAAATATTGTAATTTCCCTTTACATTTGTGGTCAATAGAGAAATGCCCCTTATATAGGTGGATGGCCAGTAGATAAGTGCTCTCTTATATCAGTGAAGAAGTTCTCCCTTAAAATGGCAGTCAAAAGAGTTCCTCCTTACATTGCTGGTCATTGGGGATGTGTTCCCTTACATTGGTGGTCAGTAGAGAAGTGTTCCCTTACATTGCTGCTTAGTAGAGAAATGCCCACTTACTTCGGTGGTAGAGTCTCTTTATATTGGTGGTGATTGTAGAAGTGTCCCTTATATTGGTGGTCAGTAGGCTTGTGCAATTCGTTTCGTAACAAATCGAAATTCGGAAGCATTCGAATTTCTGAACAAAGCAATTACGAATAAAACCGAATCCGAAATAAATTATACCGCAAAATAGCAAATGCCGAATGTCTTCGGCATAATTCGTTATGAAAAAAGTTACGAATGTACGAATCCATACGAAGCACAATAACACTCACTCTGCTCTCTGCTTCTCCCTCACCGTGCTGAACTCCCTCTCAAAATGGTGTACAGGGGCGGAGGCTATAGCCGCATGTAAAAAACGAAAGTAAAATACGAGATTTCTAATCCATTCGAAGCACAATAACACTCTGCTCTGCTCTCTGCTTCTCCCTCACCGTGCTGAGCCCTCCCAAAATGGTGTACAGGGGCGGAGGCTATAGCCGCATGTAAAAAACGAAAGTAAAATACGAGATTTCGAATCGTTACAAATAACCGCAATGTATTTAGAAAAGTACAAATCCATTCGAAGCACGTTAGGCATAATAGGCAGCGTTGTTGTGAGAGAGACACGGAAAATTGCGAATCAACGAACCCCAAAAAAGTTACGAAAGTAGGAGTTGTGTCCAGAATCAACGAAAAACAACGTACCCTACCGAAAGTACGAATTCTAAATCAACTAAAAATTATACGAAAAATTACGCTCGCGAAAATACGAATTAGTCCGAACACGAAAAATCCCGTCTAGCAAAATTACGAATGATTACGAATCAACAGGACCGAAAAGAAACAAACCGAAACTAAAGAATTTTTCCGTTGTGCACAAGTCTAGTGGTCAGAGGAAAATTGCCCCTTTAAATTCATCACCAGTGGGGTGCTCTCTTACATTGGTGGTTATTGGAAAAGTTGCCTCCTAACATTCGTAGTCTGTGGTAGCATAAACCTTTTACATTGGGGTTTAGTGGAAGAAATGTCCTGTTACACAGGGGGCCAAAGTGAAGTATCCTCTTTACAGTGGTGGTTAAAGGGAAGATTATACCCATCATATACGCAGACAAGAGGATCATCATTGGTGTCAGTGCTCAATTACCTTAAAGTTGAGAGTAGAGGCTCCACTGACAATGCCACTGACTCTGCCAAATGATGTCTATGCCAAGATAATGCAGGAACCCTCAAACAAGAAATCAATCCAGCATAGCTCACTTGGTCAAGGATCATCTAGCAACCTAATGGAGGCACCCGAGGGTTAAGAATGGCTACCCAGCTGTCAGCTCAGTAGAACTCCCTAATTTGTAAGCCTGTACAGGCTACTAATGGCGAGCCAGAAAAATAGAGGTAGACTAATCCTCAGCCAATGCAAATGCAAATCTTCAAAATTGACCCGGCTGAGTGGCTGTTCAAGCATTTTTTGGAAATTAGGTAAGTGAAAATGAATGTTTATATAGTTTAAAAGAACCCTGTATTTAGTAAAAGAATGAGGCTACTTTTGCTGACCTCCTTCTTACAATGCTTCCTGGCTGTCTCAACCTTCAGTAGTTTGATCTGGGCATTGACCCAAATCAAACTCCTGTTCTGCATACTTGTTACAAGTCAGTACATCAGAACGTATAAAAGTCCTTAGCAGAACTAGTATTTAGAGGACTCCCAGGAAATGGGCTCTTTCAGAACAGAAAATTAACACTAGTTGCCTCTATATTCTCTCAGTACAGGTTTGCTTTCAAGTAGATCTAAAGCCAATCACTAAAACCTCAGATAACTTTAAACATTTTAATATCATTTTTCAAAAGCTGTTTTCAATGTATTTAAATTGGCATATTTCATTAAAGTGACCCTGTCAACACAGGGTTACTTACAAAAACAAACCAGTTCAGTAAAAGAAGGGGAACCATACTTACCTTTTCATTGGATAATGCACACTTCTAAGTGCATGAATACCCGCTCTTCCCACTGGACACAGTTGGTTCTCCTGCTAGCTTGTACATCACTACAGAACATACAAGTAGGGGGAGGAACCATTGCATGCGGCCAGCAGATCAGGTATTCAGCCCATCTCACCATTCAAGCATCTGCAGTGGCTGAAGAGCAGTGAAAATTGATGATGTTTAAAATATAGTGCATCTTCTTTTACAGGGATGGTCACCCTATGGTGAAAGGGAACTTTAAAATAATACTTGGTGATCTATACCAGGTCCTTGTTTAGACACTTCTGTTACGGGGCGACAATTGTCTATTATTTGTGTTCCTGCTTTGTCACCTTGTCACATATGCTTCTGACTGAGGCTACAAGCAGCTGTGTCAACACATATTGTTAAGGCATTGTGCATTTGTGTCACTATTAGTACACCAGTCCAGTGTGTGTACACTAAGGTAATTCAATTTTCCAAATGAAATCCAGGGACACCCTACTAACCCACGGATTCCCATTTTTAACCACACCCATAAAAGCCACAAAATCACCCCCCTTTCAATCAATATCTAATCAGTATTAACATAACCCATAAGGGTAATCTGTCTGGTTTTGCAGTTAAAAAGTCAAAGCATTGTGATAAAATGTAAGCATGACATTCTGAATAACCTGGAGTACCCCTGGATAGAATTCAGATACAAGTTCTGTAAACAAGTTGTAATACAGGTGTAGCACCCTCTACATTGGTAGGTGCTAGAGGTTAGGATTTTTGTGAGTATAGGTAAATTTAGGCAGGCCTAGCTGAAAGCTAGGTCTGTTTGTTTTGGATTGTGTGGGCTGGAAGTGGCTCAAAGCAGCAGCTGGTGATTCACAGGCAGCATCACTAAGACCTCCTTCTTCTTTCTAGAGCCTTCTGGAAGGTACTAGAAAGAGAGCAGGAGAGGAGAGGTGGAGCTGCCTGGGGTGTGTTGAGGAGCCCTGACCAATCCCCAACCTGGATTGGCAGGGGGCAGTCCTCCTTTAATACCTAGAGTCAGCCCAGCTGGGGAGGAGTTGTCAGTTGAAGAACTAAGGATGGGGTACTAGGCTGTCGGAGCCTTTGAGGAAGCTCCACAGACTAAGAGGGGATTACCTTGGGCCTGGGACTCGGGTGCAGGATGGAGCTCTTCAAGAACTCATGAAGGATCTGACCAGGAAGCACAGGAGGAGTCAGAGGGGACAGCAGGAGCTAGTACTGCCGGGCAAGTCTTTGGGAGGAAACCATTGGTTGCAGCCAGGAGGGCTGGTTAGTGACATGAACAGTCGGTAGTACTAGGGAGGCATGCCTGAGAAGACTGGGAGTGTGCAGTCTGGGATGGGTGCAGAGCCAGGGGTGTGGACTGATGTTGTGGGCAGTGAAGTCGGGCAGCTGCAGCCAGGAGGGCTGGCATGGCCTGAAGAGGGCTGACTGGGAGCACTTGTCCATCTATAGGACAGCTAGCACTAATATAAAAGATACTTGGATAGTTTTCAGAAACAGAAAACCATATGGTCTCCCAGTCCCATGTGAACAATATAAAAGGAACAGAGAGAGACAGGGCTCTCACATAAAATCGGGATTTTAATGGGGGACACCGGTTCTGTTTAGAGGTGAGTACACTGAGACAATAGATTAGAAAAAATATAAATTTATTCATAACATATTTAAAATTATTGTTGTAATTTTACAGAGACCATAAAGAGAGCTTTGAAACAGAAAACTAGGTTGTGCAGTCAGCCAACATGTTTCACACAGTTGTGCTTCATCAGGGCTTTGCAATTGTCTTAGGTTTCATCAGGTCTGTACAAGACATAAAAGTTTGTAATTAATATCAAACAATAATATAGTCAATAACATTAATACATATGGATTCATTAATATAACAATGATTTGCTGCATATTAGCAAAAAAGACAGAATTACATCATGCTCACCTAGTTTAAGAAAATTGGATAAATCGCACATCGCTCAACATGAGCACCAATGCCGGTGACCATACCACACCACAATACAGCTAACCCGGTGGATGTCAGAACCAACAGGTCGATAAGTGAGAATTTTGACTGTTTAAAGCCGACCAAGTAATAATGAGGTAATGAAATCTAGAAAAGTAAATAAATATAATCATAGAAATATCCTGTAGTACCTATAAGGACTATTTCAATCTAGTACATAGCAGGATAGTAAGAAGGTAGAAAAAAGCACTGTTTGAAAGGTACTAAATATGTAAAAGATATATAATATATAATATATCTTAGCTAAACAGCGACATACAGGAACATGAGGCTGTAGCAGGTGAATAGATACATAGATAAATAATGGCACAGTAGTGGGAGTAAGGATGATAAGGAAGGAACTCCATATAATATTAAAATGGAAATTAACACTGTATCATATACTGATGATATAACGCAAACATGAGTAAGGTAGAATTGGGAGATGACTAATTGCAATCCATATTCATTGATCTTAGAGGCCAGTAACTCGTATCACATAATGGATACATTGTAGTGTGGGGAGAGAAGACTACACCCCCACATATGAAACATAAGCCAGAATAAAGTGCACATAAATCCCAATTAGATAACCCAGTAGCCTACACAAACATGTATACAAAATCTATACATGTACAAAATCCGGCCCGTGTGTAGTAAGGAGAAGCCCCAACAATAAGCAGGCAGCAAAAGGTTCAGTTTGCCAGGATCCTAGCGTCAGCAGAAGCATCAAGAAGGCGCATGTCGGCGAACGCCGGCCGCGCCATCTTAAATGTAAACAATCATCCCGGAAGTGAAGGGTCACGAGCAACCCCTAACATCACTTCCGATCCGGGTGCCCCGATGCCGCGAATGCGCACACGCGATGATGACGCATGGCGCAGGCACGATCCACTGCCCACAGAGACCACGGACAGAGGATGAGAAGGGAAGGGGAGTTCCCCACTCTTACACAAGACGCACGGAAATCCTCACCTAGACCAAATCTGCAGGGGGAGGGGGCCCGGCCAGCAGCAGATGGCGCTGTCCCACGATGTGCCAGATATGCAACTATTCAAAACAAATAAAAGTTTAATGACAAGAATATATAGCGATCTCAAATTATAATGACAATTTAGCATAAACATTTAAAACATCAGCATGATTCTGAATGGCATAAAGACCGAACAGTTCATAATTGATTTGGTCAATATCAAATAATGTAGGCATAAGTTGACGCATGATATACGTCCTCATGAGTACATTAGATATGTCCACGGTAATAGAAAGGAGGACAATAGTACACAGCAAACAATTCCAATTAGGAAGGGGAGAGAGGGGGGGAGGGGAAGGAAAGAGAACAAAAACATATAAAAAATACAGGGATTACAGAACATAAAATTCAAAGTTAAATAATCAGGTGCTGTAATAACAGATTGGTATAGAGTGTATACATACTATGTTCAGCACAGAAAGCATATTATATGTGCAAAGAACATATTTGAATATGGTCAAATAAATCCAACAGCTCCATGCGCATAAAATAAGGAAGGCTTCCAACCACTATATAATGTAATGGAATTAAGTGCACTAGGCAGATGGTAGAGTAGCTAATGGTGTTTTTTATTGTAACATGTTGGATTTGATAAGTTAGATTTAATCAAATAAGCATAATATACAGTAATGTAAACTAATCATTAACCCCAAAGCCACTATCCATTCTTTTTGGATTTGTTAAAGAAAAGGTTTAAATTAAATTGCAGTGTTGAGGCCTGGAGGGTAGGTGGCCCATTGGTTAAAGATCCATTTAGCTTCTTGCTGAAGGATCTTTTTGTCTAAATCTTCTCCTCCTGGAGGTTTGGAAATGACTTCCAATACAAAAAATTTGACAAAAGATGGGTCATAACTGTGATTAAGACCTATGTGCTTGCAGATTGGAGTATAAAGCAATCCTGCATCAAGATAGTACATCCTTACTCCCACTACCGTACCATTATTTATCTATGTATCTACTCACCTGCTACAGCCTCATGTTCCTGTATGTCGCTGTTTAGCTAAGATATATTATGTATTATATATCTTTTACATATTTAGTACCTTTCAAACAGTGCTTTTTTCTACCTTCTTACTATCCTGCTATATACTAGATTGAAATAGTCCTTATAGGTACTACAGGATATTTCTACTATTATATTTATTTACTTTTCTAGATTTCATTACCTCATTATTACTTGGTCGGCTTTAAACAGTCAAAATTCTCACTTATCGACCTGTTGGTTCTGACATCCACCGGGTTAGCTGTATTGTGGTGTGGTATGGTCACCGGCATTGGTGCTCATGTTGAGCGATGTGCGATTTATCCAATTTTCTTAAACTAGGTGAGCATGATGTAATTCTGTCTTTTCCTTTTTTGCTAATATGCAGCAAATCATTGTTATATTAATGAATGCATATGTATTAATGTTATTGACTATATTATTGTTTGATATTAATTACAAACTTTTATGTCTTGTACAGACCTGATGAAACCTAAGACAAGGGCAAAGCCCTGATGAAGCACAACTGTGTGAAACATGTTGACTGACTGCACAACCTAGTTTTCTGTTTCAAAGCTCTCTTTACGGTCTCTGTAAAATTACAACAATAATTTTAAATATGTTATGAATAAATTTATATTTTTCTAATCTATTGTCTCAGTGTACTCACCTCTAAACAGAACCGGTGTCCCCCATTAAAATCCTGATTTTATGTGAGAGCCCTGTCTCTCTCTGTTCCTTTTAGACAGCTAGCATTAAAGAATTTCTACTTCTGCTACACCAGAGGGGCCCGCGGTCCCTGCATGCAAAAGGCTTTTGCTAGGGCCTGGCTAAGCCAGTGTCAGGCCTAACCACGATATGCTAGCTGTTCCTGGAACCACTAAATAGGAAGCGACATTCAGGAGGAATGGAGCAAACCACTAGATAGGAAGCGATGTGCAGGAGGAGGAATTGAGTGAATCTTCTGGACTGTACATAGCTTTGTCCCAACCAAATTTCTATGATATTTACTAGGCATCTCTTATATTCCTTTACCGATCCAAGTTTATCCCCTCAAAAAAAACAACAAAAACAAGCACATGGACTGTTAATTGTCTCAAAAGTGACTGGGAAGTTAATGCTGGGCTGGACAGGGTGACAGGTAGACCACAATACTCAGCGGCTCCTACGGGTGCACCGCTACACAGGGTTTCAGCTGGGACCTGGGGCACTTTTTCAGGGACACAATCAGGGACACTTTTTATCCAGAGACAGCCTTCTGAAAGAGGGGACTTTCCTTGAAAACTAGGAAGTCTAAAAAAGGCTGGAGGAGATCATCAGTGTTGAGACACAAACAAGGATGATAAAAGGTGAAAACCATGTTATATTATAATAACAAAAAAAGCAATGATTTATGATACACAAACCAAACCTCATCCAGTAAGGGTTTATGTCTATAAAGTGTACTGCTGGTATCCCAAAAAAAGAAAAGAAAAAGAAAAGAGAGATCCTGTTCCCTTTTAGCAGGTTAAACAGCACAGTGCTTGTGCTGTCTAATCTGTTCCTCTCTATGCTTTAAAAAATCTGGTTGATCCTGCCTGTTCCTGTGTCCCCCTATGTAAACTGACCAAGATAATCTTGGATGCTGATCCATGATATCGTGATTAGTTTACGTGCCTCCATCATGTCGCTGCTCTCCTCGCTCCCCCTCCCTCCCTGCCTGTCAGCTCCTGTGTGTGTGTGCCGTCTCCTCCGCCCCCACCCCAGCCCCCCCTCCTGCCACTATTAGTAGCTGGCAATAAAGTTAAATAAAGATTATTGTGAAAACAGAATTTAAACCTAAACACACACACAAGTGAAACATAGAAAAAGATTTAGTGCTAATAAAAGAAAATCACTAAACTAATATAATAGCATTCACTAGTGACACTGTGATAATCAAATTGTACCCCACGTGACATGTGATAAAATTCAAAAAACAATAGTCCATAAAGTGAAGTAATGTTCCAAAGAAGAAAGAAATATTCCAAAAAGAGAGATGTAGTCTTCTTAATAGAGAATATCTTCCACCACACCGTGCACGTATCAGCTCCCCTTTGAAAATGCACTCACCAGCTGTATATGCAGCCAATACCATAAAAAAGTCCAAGCGACAAAACGTCGGGTGCGTGGCTGTATTATCATTGACACTATCGTGACACGCTGAGGCTAAGAATGCTACACGGCTGCTGTGACCCGGAGCTCAGGAGGGGGTGAGAGACCTACACCGAGCGTACACCTTGGGTCTGCCGTGACCGCAAATCACTGCAGTGCCATCTTACACTTTTTTCTGCTTGCTGTGATTGATTTAATGCTGGTTTTATTTTCATATCATGTGAGTGCAATATTTGAAGTGTGGTTGTGTATGTTAATAAATTTGGTCGTTACTATTTTACACGATTGGAGCACCTTTTCATTTTTACATGTATGGAATATCCTGTGTTGACACACAAGCTTTCAATTGATGGTCGTTCACCCTCTAGTGGTTAACTAGCAAGCCTTTGAGCCGAACACGAGAGTGGGAGGCATATACAGCTGGTGAGTGCATTTTCAAAGGGGAGCTGATACGTGCACGGTGTGGTGAAAGATATTCTCTATTAAGAAGACTACATCTCTCTTTTTGGAATATTTATTTCTTCTTTAGAACATTACTTTACTTTATGGACTATTGTTTTTTGAATTTTATCACATGTCACGTGGGGTACAATTTGATTATCACAGTGTCACTAGTGAATGCTATTATATTAGTTTCGTGATTTACTTTTATTAGCGCTACATTTTTTCCTATTTTTCACTTGTGTGTGTTTAGGTTTAAATTCTGTTTTCATATTTATCATTTTAAGTGGCAGCTTTAGTTTAATATTTTTTATTCACATTTTTTTTTTGCATTGGCGCAGTGGTGGTACAAGATATTAAGAGCGGCTATGATTTGATACCTATTTTTATTGTCACTGTGTTTTACTAAGCCATCCTACACTGTGTACATGTTTTTATTAAATTGTCCCTGTAAATACCTTATTTCACAGGCTGGCCACATGACTTCCGGCTGGGAGCACAGTGGTCATGTGCTGACATCAGAGGGGGATCTCGACCCCTCCCGAAGTTGCCCTTTGATAGGAGGAAGAGAGCACCAGGAGTCCATGTGACCGGCCAGAAACTCAAATAAGGTGTACACAGTGTAGGATCACTTAGTGGAACAGAGGGGTTGTCAGTATTAGTTATTTGACTTTAAACCCACTTTAAGCACCTGAGCCTAGCTGTGAAACACTGAAATAGTATGCGTCAGGGGTATGGTTTCAGTTAACATAGGTCCTAGAGATGGAGATTAGAGTGCCAAGGCAAGTAATAATTTAGTATTTTTGCCCTGATGTAATAAGTAAATGTAAGTTTCTTGACGATGATTTTGTAATACAGCTCTTGGGGTGATTCACAGTGAGGTCATTTGCAACACATTTCTTGTGAATGTGCGTGTAGAGTAGTCAAAAGCCATGCATCAAAGTGTCATTCAACCCACATAAACTATCAATAATTGCTGCATTACATGCTGTTCATACTCACTCAGTCACTATGAGATTTGTTTTCTGTATTCTGATAAAAACCTGGTTGATCTCTTCCTCCCGCCCTGTAAATTTTCAGTGTATTTCAGTGCATTTCAGAAATCTGGTCACACCATGTGATTGCCGAAATATAATAAAGATTTGATTTAAAAAAATATTTGTATGACAATTTAAAACAGTTTATTGATGATAATTATTTATTTTTACTCTGTATTCCAAAGTTTTTTTTATTTATTTTGAACATGTGATGGGTATTAGAAAACAAGAAACTCATTCTGCTACTGTTTTCCCTACAAACAGGCTGGGGAAGAGCTGGGTCATGTGACAGCTGTATATCGATTACAAAAGAAGGTACAATCCAGGTCGTTTTTCTAACACCATATGGCACTATTGTTGCAATAAAATATTGAATAAATACCGACATATCATTGATTAAGAAAGTGGCGCTAAATAATAATAATAAAAATTGTTGATTTTGTGGCACATGCAAATATTGTGTCCCATCATTGATTAAAACGTCTCCATCAGTGGCGGGTGGTGGGTTCTTTTTTTGGGCGGGAAGCAAACAAAGAACATCCCCCCCATGCTGGGCATGTGCTATTGACAGCAGCCCCCCGCAGGGTGGCCCGGCACTTATTAGCTTGTGTGGCGGGCCTGTGGCATCCTCTCCCCCTCACCTGGAGTGCGGGCAGCAGCGGCTCTGGTGTACGCCCATGCTTCCTCCGCTGTGTGTCTCCTCTTCCGCCAAAGCGCTAGGCATTCAATAGGATCACCTGATGCTTTGGCCAATCGGGAAACAAGTTTCACAACCTGCTTCCTTAATGGCGGGGAGGAACTTTAGTGTGAAAATAGCGAACGTTTATTTGCTATAGTCACATAACTGGGTGGGTTCGGAGCGCAATGCTCTACTCTCTAAGGCAACCCTTCTTTGAAGCCCATTAAAGCCTCTGGCTCTAATCAGGTGATTCTATGGTCCGGCGCCCTGATATGTAGATCAGGGGGATGGACGCATGGATAGGGGAGGCGGCGCCCATGCGCCTTCTATGGACGGATGCCGCCACTGGTCTCCATTACTCTCCCAACTTTTCCAAATAGCTTCTCTGCCTGTCAAACTATACCACTTAGCCAGAAAGAAGAGTTGCAACAGATTCAGAAACACCTTACTGAAATGTACATGTATTGGCCACAATTTCCACCATTTGTCGCACTACCACAAGACATGTTTCTACAGCACTTTCTGCAATGTATGTGCTTTTATTGCATCACTGGCGTTGTTTCTTCATGCAGCAAACCCTATAACTCACTACATACTACTCTTTTTTGTAAGTTCACTTCATGGCCTATGAGTTCTTTTAGAACAAGATGCGTTTACTCCACCCACGTTTAGATGGATAGCATATTTACAAAGTAAAAAACACCAGCTGTCTTCCCTTCTGGCAGTTTCAGTAGATGGTAAGTCATGGCTGATAAACACTCCAAAACACACAAGTGGCCTGGAGATATTAAAAAAAAGATAAGCACTTTCAGTATAAAATACTGCGATCAATTTTTTCTCTGCCTTCCCAGAACTGCTGTAAACATAATGAAAATATATTTTGAGATTGTTTGCACTTATAAAGATATAAATAATCGGTGAATATGTGCCCCGGTATACAGGTTTGTCATGCTGTGTGACAAAAGTGTCCTTATGCACTCAGTGCTGCCTATTTGAATTTTCAATACACTCTTTACAAAAACAGTATTACAAAGCGGGTTCCCAGCCAAGACATGGTTTTTGCAGATCCTTTTTACAAAGAAAAAAAAAAAAACTATGTGCAATATTGTGTTCTGAACTCCAGGTAGATTTATTTAAAACGCATGTAGCTCTGTATTCATTAATACTTTGTAAAAATATAGTAGTAGTGTATGTGCCTGAATTTGGCTTGGCATTAGCTACTTGGAGTCTACTATACAGAGGAGCTCAGGCTGGGGCAGTGATGGGAGGGAGGGCACCACATAAAGCCAATCAGCTGTACTGCAGTGCCTAATTGTTAATAAGGTGAATGTTGATTGGAGGTGAAAGCAGAGTGGCAGATATGAGCTTATCAGTGTGCTGTTTCTTCTGTCCAATCACAAGCTGGAGTAGAGGCAGGATCTGTAATTGTTATGTAGCCCTGTTTTAGAAAGCAGGGGGGTATGAGAAATAACCCTTGCCAAATAAAAGATTGCGCTAAATCTGTAGGTGAATACAAGAACCAGACCTTCTCTAAGGCTCCATTCACTTGCTCGACTCCAAAATCATGTGACTTTTGAGTACAACTGTGGTGCAACTTTGATACAACTTTGATTCAACGTTGACACAACTTTGGATGGGTGAGGCTTGAATGTGACTTTGGCTTTGACCAGTGACAACTGTTGCATAACTGTCGAATGTAAAACAATCAGGTACGTCTTTCATGAGAATTTTGAGGGTTCACATTAAAGTCTATGGCCCTCAAGGTCCTCATGAAAGTTGGACCAAAGTAGTGCATGCACTACTTTAAGTCACATAGATATGAACTAGTCATTGGAAAACGGGGGGTGTGACTTGTCATGCAACTTTGATGTTGAAAGTCGCATGACAAGTCGCAAAAGTGTGAATAGTGCCTAAGTGGAAGAGTGGTTTTATAATAATAATTTTTAAACCGTCTTCAATAAAGGTGGCAACAGAGTGCGGCCGTCCAGTCCTTTCTTCGATGCATTGGTTTCATAATATGGTTGCCACTGCCTCCACTCAGGACAGGGCCTCTGTGAATAGAGGGGATTCCCTTCCTGGAAAATTAACCAATTATCTGATCAAAGTAATTGGGAGCAGTGGAACTGCTACAACTAGCATATAACATTAACCATTAGCATATAGATACTATATACAAGCTTTATATAAGTAGTTCAATAGTCCATCAAGCTTTATATAAGAATCTTTATATAAGAAAAGATTAATAATAGTACATACATCCAATGTACAAACAAGTTCTAGCAGCAAAGGGCCCAATTCCTCGTGGAATTGTGCACATATACCCGGGTATATTAATAAAGATACCTCCAGATGAATGTTGCAGCATTGTCCAGTGGCAGAGGCCCCTGAGGATGATCAAAATGGCAGTGTCTGTTATGGTGTCGGAGACCTGAAGACAAGATCAGCTGTGACGGAGAGCTCCACCAATCATTATCCAACCAGCCTGGAACACAGCTTCTCACCAGCAGAAACCGTATTGTGGCCCTGGAACTCAGAGTCAGTCTATCTACTCTGCATCTTAGTCCCTTGTAGCTTCTAATCTGTCATGCAACTGGGTCTCTAACTACCAGAAGTGACTATGAGATGCCTAACCTGGATATAGCCTATGTTGGGTATTGAGCCCTGAGCTAAAACGAGCTATAGAATCCCAGAAGGAACAGATTTAACTAAATTAACAGGATCTGCATTTAAAATCTATTGCAATAAATCACCTACTAATATAGTGGAAGGTAACCACTACACACCTACAGTAGCAAAGACCTACAGTAGGTATCTGGCACTGTGAGATAATACCAACAGGGCAGAGATATGTCCTTCAAGATTATTCCGATACACACTAAGCGTATGGCCAGTTACAGTTAAACTATTAAAACATAGGAATACTTGCCTAATAGTCTCTGCTTCTCTGCTGGGGGGGATCGGAAAGGAGGAAATATTACAAGCTCAGTTTTAGACAGATTGAGTTTGAGGAAATGGTGTGACATGCATACTGATATTTTTCTCAATATATTTGTGATATGTGAAGAGATTGAGGGGGTGAGCTGGGAAGTAGAGAAAGATAGATATGGGTGTCATTGGCATAGAGGTGGTATTGGAAGCAGTGGGAGGGTATCAGCTGCCCCAGGGAAGGAGTGTAAAAAGAATAGAATGGGGCAAAGGACAGCCTGTTGGGGTAACCAAACAGAAAGAGGAACAGAGGAGATAGAGTTCTTTCAGGGCCTTTTGGTTGTTACTGTTGATTTACTGTGATTTTTATTACATTGCATATTCATTTTCTATACTTGCTAAGACTGAAAGTCTTATAATGAAAAATATCTGCATTAACATTCCTCCCTGTCTGTTGACTTAAGAATCCTTGGTAAAATACAAATTTTCTTTACTACAGTCTGGTGTATTTGCAATTGTGTTCTTTTGTGAATTATATCTGAACCCAGAATGTTAGAGGTGTCGGGAGGCTTGCAAGGTCAGGGCAACCTTTGGGGATAGTCATCTTTCAGCAGTCCTTGCAGGGGTGGTGCTACTCAAATAACTGGCACATATAGTATACAGCTCGGGTTACTAGACACATTGGGGTGTGAAGACATCAGTACAAAGAGTTATTACAGTGTGAAGATACAGTGGTTACCAAGGGTAACAAAGGTTTGTCTAGCAGCCTGTTGTTAACAGTGTACATGTGGTAGGTGAGGCAGTCTCTTGCAGTGAGCGATATGTTGTAGGCACTTTTTCGGCCTTGATCCGTCTCCCATAAGAACGGGAGCAGATCTGCGCCACCGGGCTCCTCATCCTTTACACAGGTACGGAAAAGAAAGAGTTAAGTGAAGTGAAGTGCACGCATGGAGTCAGTGCTAGGTGCGTGGCGTGACCCATACTATTACTGGGAGTAATACACTGGACAGGTGGAGAGGGCAGTGGCTCTACGTGTCCCTCCTAAATGCATAAGTAACTGTGGTGATGCTTATTGCATCAAGAGAGTTTACTAGAGTTTGTTCATGTTTGTCATCTACCAGGTTGTGAACTCGATACTCTCTCACCACTCGTGAAGATCTGACCACTAGCTGTGATTTCCGGGAGGAGATCGGAACAATGGACAAGTGCATCAAGCCGCGTGGTCACGCCTAGATGCGTTTCGCCATTCTGTCTTTATCAATAGGCCTGCCCACACAGCATGGACTTTCAGCTTTATAGACTATAGTCTGTTAAATCTTAACCCCTTCTGATACTCGGGGATAGATCCTCAGCGGCTCTCACCACAGACAATCGGAGCCGGAACACAATGCACAGCAATCTACACCGCCGGCATCTCCGAACTCATTATATAATGTATGGGGCCAGTGGCATCCAACATCCCAGCAACCACATAACCGGGAGATCGGTCGCCAAGGGCAACCCTAATCATGCAGTGCATTATCTATAAAATTGCTGTACATATGCCAAAACCAAAACATAATACATGATAAAATTCATAAATGTAATTCATACATATTATATAAGATTAAAAGCTAATTCGATTTGCTAAATTCTACAAATAATCATGAATGACCTACATAACCATTCTAATGACAATATATATATACCTAACGTCTATAGTGTCACCAATTTCACCCGGTTTCCAAGTTGAAGAATTATTAATAATGATCTGTTAAATCATCCAATTGATACAACTAAAAAAAAAAATAATAATAATAATAAATATCCCAAAAATATATATAAAAATATATCTAAGAAAATACTGATATATAGGAGATCATTATAGTTAATTCAAATTGTTTGAATATATTGGAATAATTAGAGGTATGTGTCATTAACTAAATTCAATGGAGTTAACTTATGTCTGAATGTTAGACCTGAATGTAAGGCCAAAAGGCCTTAAAGCATGTACTAGAAAACATGTTGAAACACACATGTGGAAATCTATTCAGTTGTTACCATAAGGATTTTGACACATCTGAGGGGGTAATCATTAGTATCTAGTACTAAGTGTATAATCGTTAGGGATGAGCTTCGTGTTCGAGTCGAACATACGTTCGACTCGAACATTGGCTGTTCGATCGTTCGACGAAGATCGAACGATTTGGGCCGTTCGCGCCAAATTCGAGTGACGCGAACGGCCCACAATGCACTACGCCATCGCAGTGTCATCCAGGCGCTGTGATTGGCCAAGCATGCACTGTGACCCCGCATGCTTGGCCAATCACAGCGCCGGCAGCGAGGAGAGCAATGATTGGCCACAGGCAGGATGCCTGTGGCCAATTATTGCTGAGGGTGTTTAGTACACGCCCCACACTATAAAAGGCCGCCAGCACGGCGGCCTAGTGTAGTGTGTTCCGGAGCAGGGATAGAGTAGCATAGGCAGGGACAGTGACTGTTATTTCTTTCTTGCTTAACCTGGATTCCTTTAGTTTAGGGAAAGAGAAGGATAGGTAGGGAGAGTGTCAGTGTGTTTTGTGCTTCTGCTATAGTGTGCTTAAAAAAAACATTTATTCTAGGGACAGAAAACTCTAGGTAGGGACAGTGTCAGTTTCTTTCACTCTGCAAGTCCTTGTTTCCAGGGACCTGTAAGGACAGTGAGTTAATTGTCCTTGTGCTATATTGTGCTTAAAAAAAACATTTATTCTAGGGACAGAAAACTCTAGGTAGGGACAGTGTCAGTTTCTTTCACTCTGCAAGTCCTTGTTTCCAGGGACCTGTAAGGACAGTGAGTTAATTGTCCTTGTGCTATATTGTGATTAAAAAAAACATTTATTCTAGGGACAGAAAACTCTAGGTAGGGACAGTGTCAGTTTCTTTCACTCTGCAAGTCCTTGTTTCCAGGGACCTGTAAGGACAGTGAGTTAATTTTCCTTGTGCTATATTGTGATTAAAAAAAACATTTTTTCTAGGGACAGAAAACTGTAGGTAGGGAGAGTGTTTTTTTTCTTTCACTCTGCAAGTCCTTGTTTCCAGGGACCTGTAAGGACAGTGAGTTAATTGTCCTTGTGCTATATTGTGCTTAAAAAAAACATATATTCTAGGGACAGAAAACTCTAGGTAGGGACAGTGTCAGTTTCTTTCACTCTGCAAGTCCTTGTTTCCAGGGACCTGTAAGGACAGTGAGTTAATTGTCCTTGTGCTATATTGTGATTAAAAAAAACATTTATTCTAGGGACAGAAAACTCTAGGTAGGGACAGTGTCAGTTTCTTTCACTCTGCAAGTCCTTGTTTCCAGGGACCTGTAAGGACAGTGAGTTAATTTTCCTTGTGCTATATTGTGATTAAAAAAAACATTTTTTCTAGGGACAGAAAACTGTAGGTAGGGAGAGTGTTTTTTTTCTTTCACTCTGCAAGTCCTTGTTTCCAGGGACCTGTAAGGACAGTGAGTTAATTGTCCTTGTGCTATATTGTGCTTAAAAAAAACATTTATTCTAGGGACAGAAAACTCTAGGTAGGGACAGTGTCAGTTTCTTTCACTCTGCAAGTCCTTGTTTCCAGGGACCTGTAAGAACAGTGAGTTAATTGTCCTTGTGCTATATTGTGATTAAAAAAAACATTTATTCTAGGGACAGAAAACTCTAGGTAGGGACAGTGTCAGTTTCTTTCACTCTGCAAGTCCTTGTTTCCAGGGACCTGTAAGGACAGTGAGTTAATTTTCCTTGTGCTATATTGTGATTAAAAAAAACATTTTTTCTAGGGACAGAAAACTGTAGGTAGGGAGAGTGTTTTTTTTCTTTCACTCTGCAAGTCCTTGTTTCCAGGGACCTGTAAGGACAGTGAGTTAATTGTCCTTGTGCTATATTGTGCTTAAAAAAAACATTTATTCTAGGGACAGAAAACTCTAGGTAGGGA
This sequence comes from Rana muscosa, assembly GCA_029206835.1. Lineage (NCBI taxonomy): Eukaryota > Metazoa > Chordata > Amphibia > Anura > Ranidae > Rana > Rana muscosa. The sequence goes on from CM055118.1 coordinate 729,003,917, forward strand.
CAGTGTCAGTTTCTTTCACTCTGCAAGTCCTTGTTTCCAGGGACCTGTAAGGACAGTGAGTTAATTGTCCTTGTGCTATATTGTGATTAAAAAAAACATTTATTCTAGGGACAGAAAACTCTAGGTAGGGACAGTGTCAGTTTCTTTCACTCTGCAAGTCCTTGTTTCCAGGGACCTGTAAGGACAGTGAGTTAATTTTCCTTGTGCTATATTGTGATTAAAAAAAACATTTTTTCTAGGGACAGAAAACTGTAGGTAGGGAGAGTGTTTTTTTTCTTTCACTCTGCAAGTCCTTGTTTCCAGGGACCTGTAAGGACAGTGAGTTAATTGTCCTTGTGCTATATTGTGCTTAAAAAAAACATTTATTCTAGGGACAGAAAACTCTAGGTAGGGACAGTGTCAGTTTCTTTCACTCTGCAAGTCCTTGTTTCCAGGGACCTGTAAGGACAGTGAGTTAATTTTCATTGTGCTATATTGTGATTAAAAAAAACATTTATTCTAGGGACAGAAAACTCTAGGTAGGGACAGTGTCAGTTTCTTTCACTCTGCAAGTCCTTGTTTCCAGGGACCTGTAAGGACAGTGAGTTAATTTTCCTTGTGCTATATTGTGATTAAAAAAAACATTTATTCTAGGGACAGAAAACTCTAGGTAGGGACAGTGTCAGTTTCTTTCACTCTGCAAGTCCTTGTTTCCAGGGACCTGTAAGGACAGTGAGTTAATTGTCCTTGTGCTATATTGTGCTTAAAAAAAACATTTTTTCTAGGGACAGAAAACTCTAGGTAGGGAGAGTGTTTTTTTTTTTTCACTCTGCAAGTCCTTGTTTCCAGGGACCTGTAAGGACAGTGAGTTAATTGTCCTTGTGCTATATTGTGCTTAAAAAAAACATTTATTCTAGGGACAGAAAACTCTAGGTAGGGACAGTGTCAGTTTCTTTCACTCTGCAAGTCCTTGTTTCCAGGGACCTGTAAGGACAGTGAGTTAATTTTCCTTGTGCTATATTGTGATTAAAAAAAACATTTTTTCTAGGGACAGAAAACTGTAGGTAGGGAGAGTGTTTTTTTTCTTTCACTCTGCAAGTCCTTGTTTCCAGGGACCTGTAAGGACAGTGAGTTAATTGTCCTTGTGCTATATTGTGCTTAAAAAAAACATTTATTCTAGGGACAGAAAACTCTAGGTAGGGACAGTGTCAGTTTCTTTCACTCTGCAAGTCCTTGTTTCCAGGGACCTGTAAGGACAGTGAGTTAATTTTCCTTGTGCTATATTGTGATTAAAAAAAACATTTTTTCTAGGGACAGAAAACTGTAGGTAGGGAGAGTGTTTTTTTTCTTTCACTCTGCAAGTCCTTGTTTCCAGGGACCTGTAAGGACAGTGAGTTAATTTTCCTTGTGCTATATTGTGATTAAAAAAAACATTTTTTCTAGGGACAGAAAACTGTAGGTAGGGAGAGTGTTTTTTTTCTTTCACTCTGCAAGTCCTTGTTTCCAGGGACCTGTAAGGACAGTGAGTTAATTGTCCTTGTGCTATATTGTGCTTAAAAAAAACATTTATTCTAGGGACAGAAAACTCTAGGTAGGGACAGTGTCAGTTTCTTTCACTCTGCAAGTCCTTGTTTCCAGGGACCTGTAAGGACAGTGAGTTAATTTTCCTTGTGCTATATTGTGATTAAAAAAAACATTTTTTCTAGGGACAGAAAACTGTAGGTAGGGAGAGTGTTTTTTTTCTTTCACTCTGCAAGTCCTTGTTTCCAGGGACCTGTAAGGACAGTGAGTTAATTTTCCTTGTGCTATATTGTGATTAAAAAAAACATTTTTTCTAGGGACAGAAAACTGTAGGTAGGGAGAGTGTTTTTTTTCTTTCACTCTGCAAGTCCTTGTTTCCAGGGACCTGTAAGGACAGTGAGTTAATTGTCCTTGTGCTATATTGTGCTTAAAAAAAACATTTTTTCTAGGGACAGAAAACTGTAGGTAGGGAGAGTGTTTTTTTTTTTTCACTCTGCAAGTCCTTGTTTCCAGGGACCTGTAAGGACAGTGAGTTAATTGTCCTTGTGCTATATTGTGCTTAAAAAAAACATTTATTCTAGGGACAGAAAACTCTAGGTAGGGACAGTGTCAGTTTCTTTCACTCTGCAAGTCCTTGTTTCCAGGGACCTGTAAGGACAGTGAGTTAATTTTCCTTGTGCTATATTGTGATTAAAAAAAACATTTTTTCTAGGGACAGAAAACTGTAGGTAGGGAGAGTGTTTTTTTTCTTTCACTCTGCAAGTCCTTGTTTCCAGGGACCTGTAAGGACAGTGAGTTAATTGTCCTTGTGCTATATTGTGCTTAAAAAAAACATTTATTCTAGGGACAGAAAACTCTAGGTAGGGACAGTGTCAGTTTCTTTCACTCTGCAAGTCCTTGTTTCCAGGGACCTGTAAGGACAGTGAGTTAATTTTCCTTGTGCTATATTGTGATTAAAAAAAACATTTTTTCTAGGGACAGAAAACTGTAGGTAGGGAGAGTGTTTTTTTTCTTTCACTCTGCAAGTCCTTGTTTCCAGGGACCTGTAAGGACAGTGAGTTAATTTTCCTTGTGCTATATTGTGATTAAAAAAAACATTTTTTCTAGGGACAGAAAACTGTAGGTAGGGAGAGTGTTTTTTTTCTTTCACTCTGCAAGTCCTTGTTTCCAGGGACCTGTAAGGACAGTGAGTTAATTGTCCTTGTGCTATATTGTGCTTAAAAAAAACATTTATTCTAGGGACAGAAAACTCTAGGTAGGGACAGTGTCAGTTTCTTTCACTCTGCAAGTCCTTGTTTCCAGGGACCTGTAAGGACAGTGAGTTAATTTTCCTTGTGCTATATTGTGATTAAAAAAAACATTTTTTCTAGGGACAGAAAACTGTAGGTAGGGAGAGTGTTTTTTTTCTTTCACTCTGCAAGTCCTTGTTTCCAGGGACCTGTAAGGACAGTGAGTTAATTTTCCTTGTGCTATATTGTGATTAAAAAAAACATTTTTTCTAGGGACAGAAAACTGTAGGTAGGGAGAGTGTTTTTTTTCTTTCACTCTGCAAGTCCTTGTTTCCAGGGACCTGTAAGGACAGTGAGTTAATTGTCCTTGTGCTATATTGTGCTTAAAAAAAACATTTTTTCTAGGGACAGAAAACTGTAGGTAGGGAGAGTGTTTTTTTTTTTTTACTCTGCAAGTCCTTGTTTCCAGGGACCTGTAAGGACAGTGAGTTAATTGTCCTTGTGCTATATTGTGCTTAAAAAAAACATTTATTCTAGGGACAGAAAACTCTAGGTAGGGACAGTGTCAGTTTCTTTCACTCTGCAAGTCCTTGTTTCCAGGGACCTGGAGAGACATTGAGTGAATTGTCCTTGTGCTATATTGTGATTAAAAAAAACATTTATTCTAGGGACAGAAAACTCTAGGTAGGGACAGTGTCAGTTTCTTTCACTGTGAAAGTCCTTGTTTCAAGGGACAGAGAAGGACACCTGAAGGTAGCCCTTATTGCTTTTTTCCCATCTCCCTGCAGGCCATCTATTAGAATGTCTGGAAGGCAAACAAGGAGAGGCAGACAGTCAGGAGGCAATAAAAGAGGGCAAGCAGGCTCTGTGTCTGGGGGCAACAGTGCTGGTCGTGGACGCGGTGCATTGTCATCAGCACATGGCCATGGGACACGCTTGTCCTTCTTTTCGGCAGCTGGACATGTTGAGCCACATCATGCCGAAGACTTGGTAGAGTGGATGACCAAGCCCTCCTCCTCCTCCTCATCCTCTCTCACCCAGGCTCAGGGTACTGGAAAAGCAGCTGCCAAAGCGTCGTCTTCCCTGGTATCAATGTCAGACAAATCATCAGTCACTCCTTCCCTAGACCCACCATGTCCTCCTCCTGAGGAGTCCCCCGAACTGTTTCAGCACAGTGTTGGGTACATGCTCCAGGAGGATGCCCAGCGTTTCGAAGGGTCTGATGATGAAACCCAGCTAGAGGAAGGCAGTAGCGTGAGAGCAGACAGAGGGGATGCTCAAGAAGGACACCAATCTGGCAGTCATGTTCCAGCAGCTGCAGCATACTGCCAGATTGGCTCCAGTGATGAGGAGGGAGGGGATGATGAGGTCAATGACTCCACGTGGGTGCCTAATAGGAGAGAGGAGGAGGAGGAGGATGAGGAGGAGGCACATCTCCAACGAGGCAGGATGCCCTTTGGTGGCCAGCGTAAGGGCAGTACACCGACGGAATCACACCGCAGAGCTCCGCCTGTGCAGGGCGCTGCCTCTGCCCGTCATTCAAAAAGTTCTTTGGTGTGGGCCTTTTTTGAGGCTAGTGCATCAGATCGCACAGCTGCTGTTTGCAACATATGTCTCAAGCGTATATCGCGTGGCCAAAACATCAGCCGCTTGGGTACCACATGCCTGACCAGACATATGTTGACCTGCCATGCAGCTCGTTGGCAAGCCTACCTCAAAGACCCACACCAAAGAACCAAGCGGACCTCTCCTTGCACCGCATCAGCTGGGATCTCCAACCCCACTATAACTTCAGTCCTCTCTGAAACATGCACTGAGAGGAATGAAGGTGTAGAATTAGGTGTGTCACAGCCAAGTACTTGCGCCCACTCTGCTAGCAGTACACCGACGTCCGATTCTAGCAGGCAAATTTCCCTGCCCCAGCTGCTGGACCGTCGAAAGAAGTTCACTCCCAGCCATCCACATGCCCAGCGGTTGAATGCTAGCTTGGCTAAATTGCTAGCGCTTCAACTGCTGCCTTTTCAGTTGGTAGACTCGGCCCCCTTCCGTGAGTTTGTGCAATGTGCGGTTCCTCAGTGGCAGGTTCCCAAACGCCACTTTTTCTCACGGAAGGCTATTCCGGCTCTCTACCGGCATGTGGAAGGCAATGTCTTGGCCTCGCTGGACAGGGCGGTCAGCGGTAAGGTGCATATTACCGCTGACTCATGGTCCAGCAGGCATGGACAGGGACGTTACCTTTCTTTCACGGCCCATTGGGTCACTCTTTTGGCAGCTGGGAAGGATTCAGGACAAGGTGCAGTAGTGTTGGAGGTTGTCCCACCGCCACGCCTCCAAAATGCTACTACTGGTTGTGACACACCTCTCTCCTCCACCCCCTCCTCTTCTTCTTCCTCCATGGCCTCTTCCTGTGGTTTGTCCTATGAACCAGCGGTGCTCCGTAGCCGTTCACGGGGCTACGCAAGTACGCAGGCAAAAAGATGCCATGCCGTGCTTGCGCTGGTGTGTTTGGGGGACAGAAGCCACACTGGGGCAGAGGTCCTGTCTGCTCTGCAGGGCCAGGCCGAGAGGTGGTTGACGCCACGCCAGCTTAAGCCAGGAATGGTGGTTTGCGACAATGGCACCAACCTCCTCTCCGCCCTCCGACAGGGACAACTGACCCATGTGCCCTGTGTGGCTCACGTCCTTAACCTGGTGGTGCAGCGCTTCTTGGGCAGGTACCCGGGCTTACAGGATGTCCTGAGGCAGGCCAGGAAAGTCTGTGTGCATTTCCGCAGATCTTATAATGCCAGTGCTCGCCTGGCTGAGCTGCAAAAGGAGTTGAACCTGCCCAAGAACCGCCTTATATGTGACATGCCCACCAGGTGGAACTCAACGTTGGCCATGCTGCAGCGGCTGCACACGCAGCAGAGGGCCATCAATGAGTACCTGTGCGACTACGGCACCAGGACAGGGTCAGGGGAGCTTGGTTTTTTTTCTCCACGCCAGTGGGGCATGATCAGGGATGCATGCACTGTCCTGGCACCATTTGAGGAGGCCACGAGGATGGTGAGCAGTGACAGTGCATGCATCAGTGACACTGTACCTCTTGTCCACCTGTTGGAGCACACGCTGCGTGGAATAATGGACAGGGCACTTGAGGCAGAACAGAGGCAGGAAGAGGAGGACTTCCTTGCCTCTCAAGGCCCCCTTTACCCAGACAGTGTTCCTTCTGTCCCACCCATCGCACAGGAAGAGGAGGAGGAGGAGGAGGAGGAGGAGGAGGAGGATTGTGTCAGCATGGAGGTGGAGGCTGGCACTCAGCATCATCAGCAGCAGTCTTTTAGGGATGATTTACAGTCCCAAGAAACCAGTGGACTTGTACGTGGCTGGGAGGAGGTGGCTGCGGATCATGTCGTCCTTAGTGACCCAGAGGACTCCGGAGCGAATGCCTCAGCAAACCTACGCTGCATGGCCTCCCTGATCCTGCAAAGTCTGCGGAAGGATCCTCGTATTCTTCGGATCAAGGAGAGGGACCATTACTGGCTGGCCACTCTCCTTGATCCACGGTACAAGGGTAAGGTTGCGGACCTTATGTTACCGTCGCAGAGGGAGCAGAGGATGAGACAACTCCGGGAGGCCTTGCAGAAAGGTCTGTGCAACGCGTTCCCAGAGACTGGGAGGTTGCAAACTCCTGGTCCTGGACAACGAGTTGCTGAGGCTTCGGCCAGTCAAAGAAGGAGCGGTGGGGAAGGTGGCCGTCTGACCGATGCGTTCAGACAATTCTTTAGTCCGCAGCCCCAAAGTATGATCGGTTCCAGCAACCATCGCCAGCGTCTGATAAACATGGTGCAGGAATATCTAGGGGCAAGGTCAGACTTGGACACCTTCCCCACCGAAAATCCTCTGGCTTACTGGGTCTTGAGGATGGATCACTGGCCAGAGCTTGCACAGTATGCAATTGAGCTACTGGCCTGTCCTGCATCCAGCGTTCTTTCGGAACGCACATTCAGTGCTGCTGGAGGATTTGTCACGGATCACAGGGTGCGCCTGTCCACCGACTCGGTTGATCGACTGACTTTCATCAAGATGAACCAGTCTTGGATCACCACCAGCTACCACACACCTGATGCTGATATAACAGACTAATTGATTTTAAAATGTCACATCCCTTCAAGACTGATGCTGATGCTGAGTGCCTGTGCTGTTATGTTGACTGGCTATCCTCCTCCTCCGAGTCCTCAATGATACGATTGATGATGATAGCTTGGAAGATCATTTTTGTTTATGGGTGCCGCCACCAGTGCCTAACGCCCAATTTTTCAGCCCCTGTTTAACAGGGGCGTGTAATTACAATTTTTGAAGCAATACTTTGCAACAGGGCTCATTGCTGTGCTCCAAGTACAGTATCTGTGAGGAGTTGCAGTGTTGTGCCACCAGTGCCTAAGGCCCAATTTTTCAGCCCCTGTTTAACAGGGGCGTGTCATTACAATTTTTGAAGCAATACTTTGCAACAGGGCTCATTGCTGTGCTCCAAGTACAGTATCTGTGAAGGGTTGCAGTGTTGTGCCACCAGTGCCTAAGGCCCAATTTTTCAGCCCCTGTTCAACAGGGGCATGTAATTACAATTCTTGATCTAATAATTCACAGCAGGGCCCATTGCTGCACCCACCAAGAGTAACTGTCAGGGCTTACAGTGTTGTGGCACCAGCACCACCATCAAAGGCCCAATTTTTACTACCACTGTTCAACAATTATATGTAATTAAAATTCCTGATATAATAGTTGACAGCAGGGCGTTCCAGCACCAACCAAGAGTAACTGTGAGTGCTTACAGTGTTGTGCCAACACCAACAACTAAGGGGCCTATTTCTGCAGAGTATATACGGCAGGTCCCTACTTTCAAACATCCAACTTACAAACGACTCCTACTTGCAAACGCAAGAAGACAACAGGAAGTGAGAGGAAATCTACCACTAGGAAGGAAAATTCTCTCCTGTAAGAATAAATATGGGAGAAAGGTGTCTCCTCTGTACTGATGCTTTATCAGCAATCCTTGTTTCAAGAAAAACACCACATTTCAAAAACAGTTGTCATTAGGACGGAAAGTGAGGTGAAATGTTCTGAACAGGGGCACAGACAGCAAAACAAATGTTACAGGGGTGATAACCCTTACCTATGTTTTCCAAAAAGTTTAAAAATAGATTTTTGGTCTGGAGCTACACTTCAACAATGTACCTGTTCAAAATTACAAACAGATTCTACATAAGAACAAACCTACAGTCCCTGTCTTGTATGCACCGCCTGTATACGGCTGTTCTGAGTATATAGGGCCTTTTTTATTTTATGTGCGGGGTTCCCCTTAATATCCATACAAGACCCAAAGGGGCTGGTAATGGGCTGGGGTAGGGGGGGGGTCATGGGGTAGCTATGCCATTTTTCTTAAAGATTTTCATCCATATTACCGGGACCAGACATTACATTAAAGCCGCAAGCAGTTTTAAATGGCTTTTTTTTCCTTTAGAAGTGTCATTTTGTGCAGGGACAGTTCTAAACACGGGAAACACGTGGCACTTCACAGGCATACTTTAGACACCCCCCAGGTACGATATTTAAAGGAATATTTGACTTTTTTTTTTTCACTTTATGCATCATTAAAATGACTGCTCCCGGAAAACGACCGTTTTTAAAACTTATTTTTGCATTGATACATGTCCCCTGGTGCAGAACCCGGGTTCCCAAACCCTTTTTAGGACAATAACATGCATAATAGTTTTTATAATTAGCACTTTAGAATTCGAACGTTCGCATCCATTGTATTTAATAGGGTTCTAATGTTCGTTCGAACTTTCGGTCCGTTCGCGGGTTCTGGTGCGAACCGAACCCGGGGGTGTTCGGCTCATCACTAATAATCGTACATTTGGAGGATCGTCATCCTACCATGTATTACAGGGGGTGACTTTCAACTTTAGATTTTTAACTGTCATGTTGGGAAAAACTTGAATTTGATTAGTAGTCACTCACTGGGTTGCCTTCTTATTGTTTGTTTGATTGTGGAAAGTCTCCCAGTAAACAAATTTTCTGGTTTACCATAGTTTGTGTCTTTCATTGGTGGTGTTTGCACAAACAATATTGCCAGGTGTGCCAGAGGGGCTGAGACTGTTTTTGGGGTCAAGAGGCAGAGTACAGAACCAAATATACTTAAGCGGCTCCTCCAGGGGGTAGCGCTACACGTGGGGGCTCGTCCAGGATATCCTTCTACTCTGCTATAAAGCCACCAAGGCAGTACCCCTGTTAACACCAAGATGGACCCTGCTGCCATGATCCAGTGGTGTGGAGAAGAAAATGGTCAAGTGGAGCTGTGTGTAGTGATTAATATCCCTGACGGTGACAGTCTGTTTCACTTCTGAGATTGAGTGTTGCATATCAGCATGGGCTTCCATCACTCGCCCTACAGTCTTCTGAATCTCACAAAAGGTTTGTTGTAAAACAGTCTGTGCTTGTGCCAGTTGACCTACGGCTTGTGCCAAAGTGTCAATGGGGGTGCAGGACCCTTCCAAAACTATTGCATATAGTATAAGCCTAAAGCCTCGCACACACGACCAGAATCTCTTCGTAAAAAAAAAAACCGTTGTTTTTCTCGACGAGATTCTTGTCAAGCTTGACGGGATTCTTGTCAAGCTTTCCTTGCATACACACTGTCAATTCCAAATCTGGTCGTTGTAAAGGGCGGTGACGTACAACATGTACGACGGCAGTATAAAGGGGAAGTTCGATTCCAATGGTGCCACCCCTTGGGCTGCTTTTGCTGATCTCGTGTTACCGCGTGTTAGTAAAAGTTTAGGGAGAGACGATTCGCGCTTTTCAGCCTCGTGCTTTTCAGTCCGTTACAGCGTGACGAATGTGCTATCTCCATTACGAACGCTAGTTTTACCATAAGGAGCGCTCCCGTCTCATACTTGATTCTGAGCATGCGCGATTTCTTAAGACTCGGAAAAGCATACACACGACCGGTTTTCTTGTCGGGAAACAGGCCGACGAGAATCCCGACGAGAAAAACGATTATCCTGACGAGAAAATAGAGAGCAGGTTCTCTATTTTTCTCGTCGAGATTCCCGGCAGTTTTCTCGATGAGAAACCATACACACAAACGGTTTTCTCGGCAAGAAAGCTCTCCCAACAGTTTTCTTGCTGTTTCTTGCCGAAAAAACTGGTCGGGTGTATGAGGCCTTACCCAAACATTCCACTCAATTTGTCACTAGTCGGGTAGGCTCTTGTACTACAAAAATGTTGATACATCTAAAGTTCAATCAGATTGCAAGGTGTATGATGAGCTTTAGATTTACAAAGAACTGCATACAGATAAGCAGGGATGATATTTATGTTTCAGTAGATTATTTTTGGTTTTAGAAATATTAAAGTATAGAGTAACAACAGAAGTTGCAGCTTTTTAAAGTACAGAGATACCATTCGATGTACTGGGAGATGGGTCGTAATTAGACAAAAATCTTGTAACTATTAAAATTAACTATACAGATGAGAACAGGATGGAACATGTTGGCTGAATGGTTTGGATCCACTCAGTTAGACTGACACTGATATTTAGAACTGAATAAAATAATATCTGCTACAGTTTTAAAGGTGTGCTTTTCCTTGAAATGCTGTTAAAAATAAATCACATTTACTCTTTACATGAATCAGAAGGATATCACAAAAGTACATCTTCTATGAGATTAATGAAAAAAAACCTACTCTAAACGACATCTGCCTAAGTTAAAGGTCACCGTGGTCTCGGGCTATGAGGATCACTGCAGATATTTTCCCAAGAGTACAGTAGAGCGGAAAGTTTATTGTTTCCAATCAGACAAATCTTGTCTGGTAGACTTAAGACTGGTAAACACGATAATATTATCGGACAAATGACCGTCAATTTTATTTTGCATGCTAGTCTCCATATCAAAAATGAGGAGGTTACTTAAGTTCGAAAATTCTCGTACGACAGAATAAAAAGTCGGAAGTGCTGTAATGTGTTGTATTGTATTTTCGGATGAAAACTGTGCTGAATAAACGAAAATCATATGATCTGGTATCGTACAAGAAAAATGTTTGTCCCTTCGGATAATTTCGGACGAAAGCTCTGTACTAACGATCAGATTATCGTTCGATAGCTTTCAAATCTGTATTTTTTGTACGATTTTCTGATTGTGTGTACTGGCCTTTACTGTAAGATAAGGTGATTAGTTGAAGCAGAGCCTGCACATATGATCAGCTGCCATGTGTATCTATGTAGAAACAAGAATTAGAAAAAAGTAACATACTGATAAAACTGCTTAACCTCCTCCCGCCCGCCGTATAGTAAAAATGATGGCGGGCGAGATCCCCTCTCATTCCGGAACGACGTCATATGTCATCGCCCCAGTGTCATCACTCTCGCGAGGGCGCACCATGTTCCTGGGACACGGCGCGACCCGATCTCGGTAAAGAGCCGATGACGTGGCTCTTTACCAATGTTATCAGCTGTGTCCAATCACAGACGATCACATGTAAACATGGAAGTGCCGTTTATCGGCTCTCCTCACCTCACACTGACAGAGTGTGAGGAGAGGAGAGCTGATCAGTGGCATCTCCTCGCAGGGGAGACCTGTACAGGTAATCAGTGCCCTGATGATCAGTGCAGCCTTAGCAGTGCCCAGCAGTGATGCCAGTCAGTGACACCAATCTATGCCCATCAGTGACACCAATCTGTGCCCATCAATGATGAAAATTTGTGCCCATCAGTGCTGCCTTTCAGTGCCTGCTCATCAGTGCCCATCAGTGCCGCCCATTAGTGCCGCCTATCACTGCCCATAAGTGACACCTATGGCCTATCAGTGGCCTATCAGTGCCCAGGAGTGCTGCCTATCAGTGCTCATCAGTGCTGCATATTAGTGCCTCCACATCAGTGCCCTTTAGTGCCGCCTCATCAGTGCCCATCAGTGCAGCCTATGAATGCCCATCAGCGTCGCCTCATCAGCACACATCAGTGAATAAGAAAATTTGTTATTTACAACATTTTCTGACAGAAGCAAAGAAAAACTTTTTTTTTTTTTTTTCAAAACCCAGCGGTAATTAAATACCACCAAAAGTAAGCTCTATTTGTGTTAAAAAAAATGATAAAAATTTTATTTGGATACAGCGTTGTGTGACCCCACAATTGTCATTCAAAATGTAACAGCGCTGAAAGATGATAATTGGCCTGGGCAGGCAGGGGGTAAAAATGTTAAAGCGCTTAAGCTAATCTCTTTCACATGGATAACTAAAAAAAAGAATAAATGACTACAGACAACAGACAACATTTGGGATTTAGTGGCTGGCTTGCTGGCCCACTTCTTAACAACCAGTTATTGGTTGTTAAGGACACTGGTGGCCCTGCTCCTTAATGCTAATGCTACTAAACTTTGCTTACACACTTTGCTAAAATAGTGTTTTTTATCCGGCATTTTTTCTATCCGTTTTTAGCTTTCTAGTGTGCATTAGGGCTAAAAAAAAGTTAGAAAAATAGGCAGGTAAGACTATTTTTTATTTTGCTTTCCAGCTTTAGTCCTGTAAACCAGGGGTCTTCAACCTATGGCCCGCAGGCCAAATCCAGCCCACTGCAACAGTTTATCTAGCCCTCTGATGTAAGAGGGGACTCTGATACAGGTTCTCATGTAAGGGGGAGTCTGATGTAAAGGGGTCTCCAATGTAGGGGGGCTCTGATGGAAGGGGGGATGCTGATGGGCTCCAGTTTATTTGGACCTTCTTTGCTTTGTTTTATTGAAAAAGTTTTTCTGTTGTTCAAAATCATATCATGCTGACAGCTGATTACAAAAAAATAACTCCAAGTAAATTATTTTTATTTCATTTATATTTGATGTGTTCATTTATAAAACAGATTTTTGTAAAATAGACAACGTAGTAATCATACAAAAAAATTTGGAGACTGCTGCAGTAAATCAATTTTCAAGGGATAGGTACTTTTTTACTGGGGGAAAAAAATGCCACAGCAATACAGCACAAAGTGTATTCACTACTAAAGCAAATGGTAAGGCCTAACATAAAGTAGATAGGTGCAAGGATACTATGCATTTTTTCATTCATTATAAAATGTATAATTAGAAGTCACTATCTATTAAAGTCCTGGAGCCTGTTAAACATCAAAAGATGCCTAATGCCAGATTTTATTATCAGTTGTCATTTTGCGGCTCATTACCTGTTATTATTATAAAAAAAGCCCAGCCAAAATGCTATGGTAGTTAAACTTCAGAATGTTGGCTTTAATTTTACTCACTAAAATCTGCTGCTACTTGTGAGTTTTATTATAACTGTTTCTGAAAATATCAAAAAAGCTTTTATAGTTTTCTAATGCAATGATGGGCAGTAGCTGGCAGGGATCACTAATGATTATGATAAAGGCACAGTCATTTATCACATTGTTTTCTCTTTCTTTTCTATTGCTTTAATCCAATTGGCAATCACAAATTGTGTCAAATGTCAAAAGAGAGAATGTGTAATAAAGCCAGGCTAAAATGTTCTGAAACTGTAATAACAATTTCGTATTGTTTAAATAGCGCTAGATAGATGCGAAAGAAGAGAAAATCCTCCTGGCATATAGGTTTCTTTAAAAAAAAAATAATAATTCTATCCTCATAATAAACAGCAGTCATTGAGCTCCAGTGAAGTGTTTGTGCCTAGGCACAGTCTATAATAAGGCTTACCTTTAGGTACTGGAAATATCTCCTAAACCTGCACGGTTTAGGAGATATTTACCATATACGTTTGCGCCGATGTCATCGGTGCATGCGCACTAAAGAAAGGGCACGATCACACACACACACACATACACATCTGGTGGGAATGCCCTATTGTCCGCTTCTTTTGGTTGGAGGTGTTCAAAATCCTCTCCACCATGTTCAATATTACCCTACCACCTGATCCGTCAGTAGCGCTCCTGAATAGCAAACCACAGGCTATAACTCACCGCCAATTTCAAACTCATGCTCTTTGTAACCACTATAGAAAAACAAACCGTAGCAAAAGCATGGAGAAGCGCTTTACTTTTGCGCAGCATCAGTCAAAAAAAGAGTAACACAGGCAATGATTCACGCAAAAAGTCCTTCTGGATAAAGTATCCAAATTTGAATTACTGTGGAACCCATGGATAGAACACCACCTACCTCTGGGCTTTGACGGCTCGCTACTATTACCTTGAGGATAAACATCACCCACCACACCACTACCCACATACTGCACCTGGCTCTCTAGACCAATGGCCCTCTCTTGAGAATCCCCCTCCCCTCTCTCATCCCCCTACCCCCCCACACCCAACTCTTTCCTTACTTCTTCACCCACCTGACAAACCTCACACCCTCGCTCCTCACGCTATTAATGACCATTCTGGTTCCTTGAACTAATAAATCTAGAAACACAGATGACAGACACTTTGTTTAATAACCTTACTTACAAAGGGGACAAAGGGGATAGTTTGGATCACTGATCCTCCCCCCAGAAAGTGCCAAGCCACATTGCCGAAACTTGGCCCTGGAAATGTTTGATTATTTCCCCCAACTATCCCACAGCAACCTATTCTACCATCCCATTGACAACTTCGTCCCTTTCATACCCTTGTTTTACGATTACGTTAAACTGTTTTACTGTTCACCGTTTGCAACTGCTGAAATTCAAGGCGTGAGTTTAAACCACTAGAATGTATATTGCATCACCAAACAGTCCTAAAGTATATCTGTACTTGAGAAGCCTCGTTACCTGTTCTTATACTCATTGTTTCACCACAAATGTTATTGGTCTAAAACTTTTATTGTACTGTGTAATAATCAAAAAATGTAAAAAAAAGCAAGGGCGTGATTGTGACGTTTCTATAGGGCCCGTGCAGTGACTGACGGCTCCCGCACGCATGCCTCAGAGTGATGTTACGCAACTCTGGCCAGTCACAGACCAGGAATCCACAGGCCCCGGAAGGAAGAGGAATGAAGATGAACATGGCCACCAAAGGGGACATTGTTGACAGTGCTGCCTTGTTTGCAGGTAAGTGCCACATAATGGACTAGTATGCGATTCATACTAGCCCATTATAATTTTACTTTGCAGGGGAATAAAGAGGAAGTAAAACCCATCCTCTTTAAGGCTGCAACAGGAGAAGATCATGCAAAACAAGACGTGAAATTCAGTTTTGAGCAGCAACCTATGTTTCACTGCATTAAAGCCCAACTCAAAACTAAACAAGCTTGGGGTAGAGCAAAGACAAGTTAAAACCTTTGTTAGTGTGTTCCTGTTAAGGAGAGTTCTCTTCACTTCCCATTCAGTCTGGCATTGTCCTGACTAGTGATGACCTCAGGCATGTCAGGACTAGTATCCACACCCACGCGTGCAAGCCCGTCAGGAAATTGTCATGTTTAAAGGCCAATCATCTGCGGCCTGGGAATTCCCTGTCCCATAGCCGCACTTATTCAAGGGACATGTACTGTATACATGTGACTGCGAGGCAGGGAATGCCCAAGCTGAAGATGGTCTGTACAAATGACAGCTACCTGGTGGCCTTGCATCCTAATCTAAGCATGTCCAAGCTCATCACTGGTCCTGACAACGTTTACCATAATGCTATGAATGTATTGCATATGGCCTTGTGCTTTAGTTTTTAGTTAGCATAAGGCATCCTCTTTCTATGCTTCACCTATACATCTCATTTTGCTGATCTAACTCATTGTCATGTCTGCTCACTGCTGTAGCAGCTTGTTTATTTTAACTTGTTCAGAGAGCCCCCTGGCTCTCTCCTCCTCTCCTGGACAATTCTAGCCCTGGGCTGTGTTCTCTCTCCCCCTCTGCTCTGCCAGTACAGCGCTCCTGTATGTCTGTAAACACTGCTGCTGGTTTCTGAATACAAGAGCACTGTATTAGCAGGAAGGAGGAGGGGAAGAGAGAACACAGCCTGCACCTCCTCCCGGCTCTCTACTGCTCTCCTTTCTGCTTCCAATGCTGGGCTGACAGGAGTTGTGATACTACTGCCATTTCTGCTGTTGAAAAAACAGGAAAAATGCGCCTACTAAGTGCAGTATGTAAACAAAGGAGGATTTATTAATAGATAAAAATCAGCCAAATGGCTACTCACAAGGCGGTGGTAAAACCACGCATATGAATTAAGTTAGTTGGGTCATACGGTGGGTGTCACTCTGGCGACCGAAGCTACATGCGGTGTGGTGCCTCCTCCGGTGTAGGGCTATCCAATGTAGGACTGTCCGTTGCCATGCTGGGGGGAGCGTGGAAAGGCTCGTTAGCAGCCGGCTGAGCCGGAACTAACCACACAGCGGCATGCGTTTCAGCCTGGTGCGCAAACGGCTGTCGGCGTCAGGAAGTGATATCAGGGCTCAGGTTGATGACGCGTTTCAATGCTTCCGCATTTTCCTCAGATCTAAATGGCAAAGGGCATTGTCCGTCTTATATATGTTCCCCGGGGCGGAATAGCGAAAAAAGTTTTGAAACGAGCACTACTATTGGACGGCCACATAAGATGAAATACTAGACTCTCCATAGAGATAATAACATCAATTGAGAAACATCGATTAAAAACATTAATTTAAAAAACATCAATAATTAAAAACATCAATATAAGAACACCAAGATGGATAGAAAAGGATGGCAAAAATGGCATAATGATATTACAAAGATACAAAAATATACCGATACAAAAATATATATATACGCAGAGGGGGATATTAAATACTACCGATCTCGAATGTTTGGCATATGGGTAATATATACATATGTATAGCACATATGTGTACCAAAGATTATATACAGATAAGAATAAAATTAAATAAAATGTAACTTAATCTAAAAAAAAAAAATTTATAAAAGGAAATATAATACATGCAAACATGAATGGGTACACATGCACCAACACATACGTGCATATAGATATAAATAAAGTGTGCAAAGTTTTGGGATTGAAACACCTATTGAGCAATATGGAATAACAGACAGAAAATATAGCAAAAAAAAATAAAATATGTAATATAATAATAATAATTGTATTTTATTTTAATTGTATTTTATTTAATTTTATTTAATTTTATTCTTATCTGTATATAATCTTTGGTACACATATGTGCAATACATATGTATATATTGCCCATATGTCAAACATTCGAGATCGGTAGTATTTAATATCCCCCTCTGCGTATATATATTTTTGTATCGGTGTATTTTTGTATCTTCGTAATATCATTATGCCATTTTTGCCATCCTTTTCTATCCATCTTGGTGTTCTTATATTGATGTTTTTAATTATTGACGTTTTTTAAATTAATGTTTTTAATCAATGTTTCTAAATTGATGTTATTATCTCTATGGAGAGTCTAGTATTTCATCTTATGTGGCCGTCCAATAGTAGTGCTTGTTTCAAAACTTTTTTCACTGTTCCGCCCCGGGGAACAGTGTATATATATATATATATATATATATATATATATATATATATATATACACTGCCACAAGGTGGCTCTACAATGCCGGGAGCCCGTCTTTATATGGCCACCGCTCCTCCGGCCACTGGGGGGGCGTGCGCGTGTGCCCGGCGCGTCTCTGAGATGCTGATGCGCATGCCTGGTGGCCGTGTTGTCCGCCATGTACCTGCGATCGGCCGTTACACAGACAAGGACGTGGATCTCCGTGTGTAAACACAGAGATTCACGTCCTGTCAGGGAGAGGAGACCGTGTGGCAGGCGCAGCACTATGAAGTGCCTTTATGCGCTGTGGCATTAGAATAATTCGATTTCTCTGATCTTTTAGTCCACACAAGACTATCTGTTACTCTAATTCCTCTAGCGCCGTTCTATGGAAGCAGTAGGTTTAAAGAGCACACCAAACCTTTAAGATAACTTCTTTATTCACTTCAGCTTTTCTTCTTATATAACACTGACAATTTAGCAGCAGGAAGTCCATGTACAAACACGTGTTGAATAAAGTATAACAAATGTCGGTTCAACTGTTCAATCTTGTAATTCTACATAAAATGGTAGATCTATTTCTCTCTTCAGTATCTGTACTTTCACTTTAAAATACTTTAGACACTTTATGATCTATCTGGGACTTGCTCTATAATGCTGTTTGCTCTGATGTTTGCTCTGAAACTTGGTTTGAATCTGGTTTGATTCCTGGTTTGATTGCTGGTTTGATTGTTTGTTTGATTGTTTGCAAACCTGGTTTGGTGGAACTACAAGTGAACACATAACTAGTTTCAGTATACAGTTCTAATCACATTATTTACAATAGGAACTTATATAACTGTATTAAATACCTATTTTGGCCACTTGCTTCCATAAAACTGAACTCTGGATGGATCTGAACTGTTCATCTCCACACTCTGATGTAAAATGAAATTCTAGACATGTGCTATGAGATTTCCTAGACAGAACATGAGTGAAATGCTGGCTATGATTGGCCAAAGACATTTGCTCAGTGAGATTGGTTGTGATTGGCTAAAACTCCTGATGAGTCACAAAAGCTTAACTCTATGCTTTCTGGTTGCAATTCTGCTGTGTTATTAAGCTTACTTTCCTGCATAGTATATAATAATCTTACAGGCATATTTTTTCTTTTGCTTCTGTGAACACAATATACAACTGTTATATGACATCCATATATAAAGTCACAGTAAATAACTCTGCTGTTATCTCTCACAAATGAGCATATGCACTGTTTTAACATTATTAGCAGGTCTAGCTGTATATATGCATGTAAGCCCCATTAGCAACCTAGGGCAGGTCTTAGCTGGCCAGCTACACTCCCACCAAAATTACCTATAATTCTATGTTCTCTATAGTAGGATTTGAACATAAATTTGGGGAATTTTCCATCAGGTTCTCAACTTCCAAGTGTCTTTTATCACTTTCAAGTATGTCATCTTGACACTTGGCAGCAGTGCTCAATGTTTGTACAACTTTTACTTCTGGATCACCCATAGACAATTCTGTGTAACCTTCACTGGGTATGATTTTCTTTTCCCAAAGGAACTCTGGACCGGTGAGCCAGTTTGAATTTTTCAATTCTGTTACATTCAGGCCTCTTGAAGCATGATCTGCAAAGTCAGATTCAAGGATCTCGATTACTTCTGCTGAACTTACAGCTGGTAACTCTTGAACAGATATTCGATGACACAATCCTGTCACCTGTCTTGAGTTTGCAATCTGCTGTTTTCCTCCAACAACGCCCCATCCTAGATCAGTTTGAACAGCGTAGGGTTCACCCTTTCCTCCTGTGATTACCCTTCGTGGTACCAAAGCTTCGGGACAATCATAACCTATCAACAGTCCAACACCAAACTCCTTCAGCGGGGACATTTCATGAGATATGACAGATAGGTGCTCCCATTTATTGGCTGTTTCACAGGTAGGTATGCGATCTCGATCTAGAGGTATATCGTCTTTCGTATAAGCTGGAGGTAGATCCAATGTGAGGTTTGAATGAAGTCCTCTAACTCTCAATCCTTTGACCCTTTGACTGTTCACTAATGTGTCTCTCCCCGTCATTGTGGTGAGTTTGAGCTTCACTGGTTCTGTAGCCACTTGTAATTTCTTGCAGATTTCTTGATCAATGAAGGTGACATCGCTTTGGGCATCCAGTAGTGCATAGGCATATACCTTCTTATTCTTCCTTTTAGGATTTGAAATGCACACTGGTACAACCATTGATGTGCCGTTGCTTTCCCTCACTCTGCAAGAGAATACCGATGCTTTCTTTTCTTCCTCAGCATCTTTAGCCATTGAGGATTTATCCTTTTTTGGACGTTCTTCATGTAGTGGTGTAGGATGGCGTCCTTTGCAAATGCTGCATGTGGCCCTTTTCTTACACTCCTTAGTAATATGGCCTTTCCTTAGGCACCCAAAACACAGTTGGTTAACAAGTACAAACTTTTTCTTTTCATTTGGGGATTTCTCCTTCAATTGTTGGCACTTGTGTATAGAGTGGTTTTCTCCACAGAACATACACTTAAAAGTAGTCTGAGGATTTGTCAGTTCTGTCTCTCTACTGATCCCAGTAGTAACTTTGAACTTGCTCTCGTAGGTATCTATACCTTTCTCTGTTGTGTCGGTTGCAAAGCTAGTTGCTCTTGCACATCTTATATCCCTTGCAGGCCTTTCTTCTAAGGACTTTAAGGCGTAAGATCCTGTTACTGGATTACATACTATTCGTGCTTCCTTATTAACGAACTCAGAGAACTTTTCAAAACTTGGGAAGTCTTTACTTAGATCTAACTGTTCAGTCACATAGCGATTCCATCTAGAAGCCACTTCTTCAGGTAGCTTAGCTAGCATCCTGTTGTTTTCTAGATAGTCGTTCAGTACTTCTAGTCCTCGTACATGTGGGATGGCATTGCTGCATGCTTGCAGGAAGTCACCATACTCTTGGAGTTTGAAATGTTCTTTAGGACCTATTTTAGGCCAGTTATTCAATTTCTCCCTAAAGGCTCTTTGTACTAAGAAAGGATGACCATATCTTGCGTTTAACTTTTCCCAAGCTTGCTTGTAGGCTTCTTCATCTGTTCTGTAGAAGTTACCTTCAAGAGATTTCTTTGCTTCTCCACCAACATATTTCTGAAGGTAGAATAACTTGTCAACTGGCCTGGAGCAATGATGCTCAATGATCATTTCAAAACTTGCCTTCCACTCTATGAACTTCAGTATGTCTCCTGAAAATACAGTAGGTTCTGGAACGGGAAGTCTTGCTGGGACTGTTCTTTGTCCTCTTGCTGGGACTGTTCTTTGTCCTTTTGCCGGGACAATAGTCGCAACATTCTCCTGATCATTGCAGTGACATCTAGGAACAGAATTATCCTGTTTTATTTTCTCACTTAGTTCTGAATTGGGCGAGTCTCTCTCTTCGTCTTTCTGAGCAGGGATGGAAGGGCAATGACTTTTTTCTTCATTAGATACTGGAGATTTCCTTCCATTCTCCTGGGCGTATGAAAGGAAGTAGGAGTCTGCATCTTCACTTAGTACAGATTTGGACTTATGATTACTATTCATGTCCTCTTCGTGTACTCTTAGTCTGGCTTCTATAATCTTGACTTCCTTCAGCCTTTCCATTTATGCTACTCGTAGACGCTGCACCTCGATTGCAGATTCCATCTCAATTTCTGCTCTCTTGACAGCAAGTTGTTCGACAAGTTCCTTTCTTTTGGCTATTAAAGTACTTGAGGACTCTGATATGTTACTGGCACTTCTGCTAGTGGAAGAAGTCCTACTTGTGATTGTGGTTCCTCCTAAGGACCTAGCATAGTCTCTCATAAAAAGCTTGTTCATTCTCTTTCTTGCCTTAACTTCATCATAGTTAGCTTCAGATGATAGTTCTCTCATGAGCTTTACTAAACCTTTAGTGACTTCAGTACATGTGTCCATGTTCCTTACAATATCCTGGGGAGGTGTTGTAGAAGACCGCAGGTTGACATATGCTACCATAAGCTCTGCTTCAGATTCTTCTACTGTCTCTATCATATCACTCAAGTTTCCTTTTATACTTTCTTGCTTTAGCTTTCTACGAACATCTTTAATGTAGGATTTCCACTTATCATACATTCTGGTGAACTTTTTTCCTTTCAATACTGCTTCTTGCTCCAAATTTTCCAGCATCTTTAGGGTCGGTTTTCTGATACGTTCTGAACGTCTTAGTTCATCTGTTTGGGGCAAGACTAATGCTGCATCAGACTCTTCTACCTCAGACAGGTTCACTTGCTCTTCACTTCCTATCTTATCTATCTTTGTATCCTCAAACAGTGGCATAGAAATACTAGGCTTAGACATTTTACTTTAAGTGCTATAACAATCAATTTGAATATTAAGAAGACTTTCACTTTAAATGCAATAGCAATAGGTGCAGGCAGTAAAAATGACTTTCTCTTTAAAATACTTTAGAGTCCGTGTACTACAACTGACCCTTGTTCTTTACTTACAGTCCTTTTACTCCTGAACACGAAAATGTCTCTTTCTTGTCAAGCCTATGTGCAATGATAGTAATAAAGGAAAGTTCTGACCTTATTCTGAAGAGCAGGATACTGTGATCTGTAGGTTGCTGGAACAAATAGTCTTAAAGGAGACTTGTCTTTGTTGATCTGATGCTCTACTCTGACGTGTGATGCTTTGCGCTGACGTGCGATGCTCTGTGCTGTCTTGCGATGCTTTGCGCTGACGTACGATGCTTTGCGATACTCTGTGCTGTCTTGCGATGCTTTGCGCTGACTTGCGATGCTTTTCGCTGACGTGCGATGCTTTGCGCTGTCTTGCGATGCTCTGCGCTGACTTGCGATGCTTTGCGCTGACGTGCGATGCTTTGCGCTGACGTGCGATGCTTTGTGCTGTCTTGCGATGCTCTGCGCTGACTTGCGATGCTTTTCGCTGACGTGCGATGCTTTGTGCTGCAGGCTTTGGGCCTAGTGGCGGGGAAATAGCTGGCTGCAGTACGTGGCCTCTTTGTGGGTAGCGGTGCAGGCACTCTAACTCTGGACTTTGGCCTCCCACCATGCGTCTTTTTCTCTCTCTAGGGATCGCAGGAGGGTTGGCGCTCTCTCTGTGACTATCTTGCCTTTGCCGTTCTGCCACTTTAAGAGTTGGCTGCAGTTCGACTAAAACACACGTTCTATGGCCTCTATGGTAGCTCTGCTGCTCAAATGCGCTCTTTACTGTGCAAGTTGAGGAGCACTATCGCTTTACCCTCAATGGGCTAATAGTTCCACTTTGGGCTTAATAGTTCCACTTTGGGCTAAAAAGTTCCACTGTGGGCTTAATAGTTCCACTGTGGCAGGCGCAGCACTATGAAGTGCCTTTATGCGCTGTGGCATTAGAAGAATTTGATTTCTCTGATCTTTTAGTCCACACAAGACTATCTGTTACTCTAATGCCGCGTACACACGATCATTATTCACGGCGGTTAAAAAACCGCCGTGAATAATGACATTTTAAACGAGGGAACAGCTTGTTCCCCACACATGGTCATTTTTCTCGTCATTTTTTAAAATGACGAGAAAAACGATCGTCTATGGGCTCCGCGGCAGTGTTTTCCTATGGGAAACACTGCCGCAGAAGAAATGTCAGGAAAAACGACGAGAAAAATTAGAACATGTTCTAATTTTTCTCGTAGTTTTTAATGCCGTTTTTCACGTCGAGAAAAACGACATAAAGCCCACAGACGATCGTTTTTCTCGGCGAAAGGAAAAAATGCAGTTTTTCTCGTCGAGAAAAACGGTCGTGTGTACGTGGCATAATTCCTCTAGCGCCGTTCTATGGAAGCAGTAGGTTTAAAGAGCACACCAAACCTTTAAGATAACTTCTTTATTCACTTCAGCTTTTCTTCTTATATAACACTGACAATTTAGCAGCAGGAAGTCCATGTACAAACACGTGTTGAATAAAGTATAACAAATGTCGGTTCAACTGTTCAATCTTGTAATTCTACATAAAATGGTAGATCTATTTCTCTCTTCAGTATCTGTACTTTCACTTTAAAATACTTTAGACACTTTATGATCTATCTGGGACTTGCTCTATAATGCTGTTTGCTCTGATGTTTGCTCTGAAACTTGGTTTGAATCTGGTTTGATTCCTGGTTTGATTGCTGGTTTGATTGTTTGTTTGATTGTTTGCAAACCTGGTTTGGTGGAACTACAAGTGAACACATAACTAGTTTCAGTATACAGTTCTAATCACATTATTTACAATAGGAACTTATATAACTGTATTAAATACCTATTTTGGCCACTTGCTTCCATAAAACTGAACTCTGGATGGATCTGAACTGTTCATCTCCACACTCTGATGTAAAATGAAATTCTAGACATGTGCTATGAGATTTCCCAGACAGAACATGAGTGAAATGCTGGCTATGATTGGCCAGAGACATTTGCTCAGTGAGATTGGTTGTGATTGGCTAAAACTCCTGATGAGTCACAAAAGCTTAACTCTATGCTTTCTGGTTGCAATTCTGCTGTGTTATTAAGCTTACTTTTCTGCATAGTATATAATAATCTTAAAGGCATATTTTTTCTTTTGCTTCTGTGAACACAATATACAACTGTTATATGACATCCATATATAAAGTCACAGTAAATAACTCTGCTGTTATCTCTCACAAATGAGCATATGCACTGTTTTAACATTATTAGCAGGTCTAGCTGTATATATGCATGTAAGCCCCTTTAGCAACCTAGGACAGGTCTTAGCTGGCCAGCTACAGACCGATGCTGTGTCCCTTGTACATAGGGACACAGATCGGTCACCTCCTCCAGTCAGTCCCCTCCCCCCACAGTAGTAATCACTCCCAGGGCACACATTTAACCCCTTCCTCGCCCCCTAGTGTTAACCCCTTCCCTGCCAGTCACATTTATACAGTAATTAGTGCATATTTATAGCACTGTTCGCTGTATAAATGTGAATGGTCCCAAAAATGTGTCAAAGTGTCCAATGTGTCCGCCATAATGTCACAGTCACGAAAAAAATGCTGATCGCCGCCATTACTAGTAAAAAAATAAATAATTAATAAAAATGCCATAAAACTACCCCCTATTTTGTAAACGCTATAACTTTTGTGCAAAGCAATAAACGGCGAATGCGATTTTTTTTACCAAAAATATGTAGAAGAATACGTATCAGCCTAAACTGAGGAAATTTTTTTATTTTTATTTTTTAAATTGGGATAGTTATTATAGTAAAAATCTAAAAATATTGTGTTTTTTTTCAAAAATTTTTTGTTTGTAGCGCAAAAAAAAAAAAACGCAGAGGTGATCAAATACCACCAAAAGAAAGCTCTATTTGTGGGAAAAAAAGGACGTCAATTTTGTTTGGGAGCCACGTCGCACGACCGCGCAATTGTCATTCAAACCGTGACAGTGCCGAAAGCTGAAATTTCGTCTGGGCAAGAAGGGGGTATATGTGCCCAGTAAGCAAGTGGTTAACCACCTCGCGCCCGCCGTACGAGTATATACGGCTGCAAGGTGGTTGTCAAATGCCGGGAGGCCGTTATTATATGGCCTCCTCTATTTGGCCACTGGGGGGCGCGCGAGCGCCGCCGGCGGCACGCGCACGTGCCCGGCGCTTCACTGCAATGCCGATGCGCGTGCCTGGCGGCCGCGATGTCCGCCAGGCACCCGCGATCGGCGGTTACAGAGACAAGGACATGGATCTCTGTGTGTAAACACAGAGATCCATGTCCTGTCAGGGAGAGTGGACCGATGCTGTGTCCCTTGTACATAGGGACACAGATCGGTCTCCTCCCCCAGTCAGTCCCCTCCCCCACAGTAAAAATCACTAATAGGGAACACATTTAACCCCTTCCTCGCCCCCTAGTGTTAACCCCTTCCCTGCCAGTCACATTTATACAGTAATCAGTGCATATTTATAGCACTGTTCGCTGTATAAATGTGAATGGTCCCAAATTAGTGTCAAAAGTGTCAAAAGTGTCCGATGTGTCCGCCATAATGTCGCAGTCACAAAAAAAATCACTGATCGCCGCCATTACTAATAAAAAAATAAAAAAAAATTATAAAAATGCCATAAAACTACCCCCTATTTTGTAAACGCTATAACTTTTGCGCAAACCAATCAATAAACGCTGATTGCGATTTTTTTTTTACCAAAAATATGTAGAAGAATACGTATCGGCCTAAACTGAGGAAAAAAATATAAAAAATAAAATAAAATTGGGATATTTATTATAGCAAAGTGTAAGAAATATTGCTTTTTTTCAAAATTGTCGCTCTATTTTTGTTTATAGCGCAAAAAATAAAAACCGCCGAGGTGATCAAATACCACCAAAAGAAAGCTCTATTTGTGCGAAAAAAAGGACGTCAATTTTGTTTGGGAGCCACGTCGCACGACCGCGCAATTGTTATTCAAAGCGTGACAGTGCTGAAAGCTGAAATTTCGCCTGGGCAGGAAGAGGGTATATGTGCCCAGTAAGGAAGTGGTTAATAAATCCTCCTTTGTTTACATACTGTACTTAGTAGGCGCATTTTTCTTGCCATTACAGTGTTTTCACTCTCCAAAGTGCTGCCAACGGTGCCTATGTTATTTGAACTTTTCCATCATTATTATTTTCATATGGACATTACTCTCTTGTGTTATTGGGACATTATCATTTCGACTATTATTATTATTGTCAGTACTATTATCATCATTCATGACTGTTGTTGTGTTTTTTTATTGTATGCTAGTCACACATCCTTATTCATTTATTCCAGTATTTCATCCTAATATTGTATTGTGTTTCTTTTTCGTACATCACGGGACACAGAGCGACTTAGTCATTACTAATGGGTTATATAGATTACCTTCAGGTGTTGGCACTGGCCAATTCCAAACCGGAAGTACCCTCCCCTATATAAGCCCCTCCCATCCGGGAGCACCTCAGTTTTTTGCCAGTGTCTAAGGTGTTGGCCAAAGAGTAACATGTGTTTTCACTGGGCTTGCGTACAGGTTCTTTTGGGCCTTAGTAAGCTGTTCCGGATCCCACCAAAAAAGCTTCATAGCTAAACGGTCGGTACCCGGGCCTTGCAGCAGAAGAGCAAGGTTTTGCCTGTAATGCCTCTCTTAGGAGGGCTGGACCCTGGGATCCAGAGCTCTGGTCATACCCACGACCAAGATGTTGTCTGTGCAGGGTGCTATACAGGTCCAGGGGAGTGGAATCCTTGGGAACCCGGTCCCTGAAGGTTTAATTACAATGCCTGCCGTGATAGGTGAAGTTTGGACTTCTGTGGACCAAACAAAGTCCTGCGGCGGGGATCAGGTAAGTGGGGGCCCCCAGGAACTTGGTTCTATTGGGGGACCCCCAAGCCTAATTTGTCTTTCTGTCTGTTACCTAACGGTATTCCCGCTAATATCTGTGTATGCCTGTAACTACTGAAAATGTAAAATTTTAATAGTAGTCAAGAAAAAAAAAAAAAAAAAAAAAAGGGACCGCGGTACCTGTGTTAAACCACTAGAGGCCGCTGTAGTCCATTTTTCTTGTCATGTGGATCTTTGGTTTTCTCAAGTCAAAAGATCCAGGCAGTTGGTAAGTTTCTCTGTGGGAATCCACTTCCTCTGCCCTGTTGCTGCGCTCATCCACCGCACAGGCCCTCCGGCAAAAAGGGCCCTGGCTCCTAGTCCCTGTTTGATTTCGAAAAGGGCGCCAATGGCGCACGGGCGCGTGCGCGGGCGCGTGCACGCGCCTCCTATGAAAAAAAAGGGGCGGGGCGGGTGGATGACGCTCGATGCGCACCGCGGCGCTTCTGCGCATGTGCAGGCGTCCCAGCATGGATAAAAGACACAGTACAAGTGTCAGCTGGATGCAAACAGAGCTAGCAACAAACAGTGGCACACAGAGGCGGTTGATGCAGGCATCCCCATAGAAAGGCACTTTAGTAGACACCAGCTGGTATATAGCAGCAACTGTGTTAGACTATTACCAGCAAAAATTGGTGTATGACGACGGGAATACCTCAGCTTTGTGCTTAAAGGATATGTCGTCCAGACGCTCCGGAAATAGGTCTTCCAGGAAGCCAAAGGGGTCTCCATCGGGCTCTGAGGATATTGGGCATGCTTGTACTGCACCAATCTCCCCTGAGAATTCAGAGGTCAGTAGCCGTAGAAACCCCGCAGGAGTGCCTGGTGCTGCGGCTGTCCCCAGTCCACCTGCTCCTGTATATATAACAGAGGAGGTTTTATCCTCAACTCTGGGAGGATTGGAAGAGAGATTAACAGCATTGATCGCTGCTTCCCTGTCACAGGAAAAGCGCGTCCGATCTCCGTCTCCTCCTTCAGAGTGCCTGTTAGTGGAGGAACAGCCCCACACAGAGATCGACCTACCTGAAGGGGATCAGGATGAGGTTGATTCAGTTATGGAGGAATCAACAGTGGAAGAACCTTTCTCAGCATCTCAGGCTGAAAGATTATGGGTTCAGTCTCTGACTAACATGGTCCGATCAGCATTTAAAATGCCTCTGGCGGAACCACCATCCACTACGGTTTCCTCGCTGGGGTCGCTAAAAGCTCCCCAGGCTGTCTGTTCCTTCCCAATCCACCCTTTATTAGAAGGGCTTATTTACCAGGATTGGGAGCATCCTGATAAAATATTTGCTCCCCCCAAGAGATTTCCGGTGATCTATCCCATGGAGGATAAGTTCATAAAAAAATGGAGGGTCCCTACAGTGGACGCAGCCATCTCTTCTGTTAACAAATCACTGACATGTCCAGTAGATAATGTTCCAATGTTCAAAGACCCAATAGATAAAAAATTGGAGTCTTTACTAAAATCTGCTTTCTCTACAGCAAGCATGGTGACACAACCTGCGGTAGCAGCGATTGGAGTCTGCCAAGCAGTGAAAGATCAGTTGAAACAAGTCTTAAGGGACTTACCAGATCAGCAGGCTCTTGCCCTAGCTGACCTGCCTAGAGCCTTGTGTTTTGCGGTGGACGCCATAAAGGATACAATCCAACAGGCCTCCCGCTTTACGCTGTCTATAGTACATATGCGTAGGCTTCTGTGGCTCAAAAACTAGTCTGCTGAAGCTCCCTGTAAAAAACTGCTGGTTAGCTTCCCATTTCATGGAGAACGCTTATTTGGAGAAGATCTGGACAAATATATCCAGAAAATTTCTGCCGGTAAAAGTTCACTCTTACCGGTTAAGAACAAGGGTAGAAGTCCTTCTTTTAATAGGCCTACTTCTCCAGTCCCGGGCACATCAGTTGTGAAGCAGTTCCGACGGCCTCCGCGGTCAAATTCAGGGGGCAGAAATCAGGGACAATCACAGGGTAACAAGAAGCCCTGGATCAAGAGAGGTACAAAACCTCCCCCCAAGGCATGAAGCGTTGCCCCCACTCAATCGGGTGGGGGGAAGACTTCAGTTGTTCACAGAGACCTGGCGGGACACCATCAGAGACAGATGGGTGCTCTCCGCAGTAAGTCTGGGATACAAGCTGGAGTTAAAAGGCACTCCTCCTGCCCAATTTATGAGGTCAAACGTGCCAAGAGATCCCCAAAAGAGAGGATCCCTCCTTCTGGCACTAGAACAACTATTGCTCCAAGGTGTAATCATGAAGGTTCCCCTGGAAGAAAGCGGATTCGGGTTTTACTCGAACCTTTTCACAGTCCCCAAACCAAATGGGGACGTGAGGCCCATATTAAATCTAAAAGGGCTAAACAAGTTCCTAAATATCAGGACTTTTCAGATGGAGTCGATCCGATCGGTGGCCACCGCCCTACAAGGGCAGGAATGGTTAGCCTCGATCGACATAAGGGATGCTTATCTGCATATTCCCATCTTTCCGGCCCACCAGAAATTTCTACGCTTTGCAGTAGAAGGGCGCCATTTTCAGTTCAGAGCCTTACCTTTCGGTCTGGCCACAGCACCACGAGTGTTCACAAAAATTCTGGCCCCATTATTGGCCAATCTAAGAACACAGGGTGTAACGATAATGGCATATCTAGACGACCTGCTACTAATAGGCCACTCAGTGGAAAAGCTGGAAGTAGCTATTCACAAGACAATCAAGTATCTGGAATATCACGGTTGGATTATCAACCGGGACAAGTCAGCTCTAAGACCAGTCAAAAGTCTGGAATACTTAGGGCTAAGGCTGGATTCAAATCAGAGAAAGATTTTCTTACCTCCAGAGAAGGTGTCGTCTTTAAAAGATTTGACCCACTTAGTGGGTACAAAAAGAAAACCATCCATACGCCTCTGCATGAGGCTGCTGGGAAAAATGGTGGCTTCATTCGAAGCGGTACCCTACGGTCAATTCCATTCAAGGAATTTGCAAAGGGCCATACTGTCAGCCTGGAACAAAAAAGTTCAGGCTTTAGACTTACCAATGTCCCTGTCCCCTTCCGTTCGCAAGAGCCTCCATTGGTGGTTGGTGCCCCAGAATCTGGAAAAAGGGAAACCCTTCAGTCCGGTTTCTTGGAAGGTAGTCACTACAGATGCCAGCCTCATAGGCTGGGGGGCAGTACTGGAGCAATGGTCTCTCCAGGGCAAGTGGTCAGAAGCAGAAAAGGCCCTGCCCATCAATCTCTTAGAGATACGAGCAGCCCGGTATGCCCTAGTAGCATGGACATCCAAACTCCAAGGGTCCCCTGTCAGAATTCAATCAGACAATGCCACAGCAGTGGCATATATCAATCACCAGGGTGGCACCAGGAGTCATGCAGCCCAGAGGGAAGTAAATTGCATCCTGGAGTGGGCAGAAAAATATGTCCCAGCCATATCCGCGGTTTTCATCCCAGGAGTGGAAAATTGGAGAGCGGACTTTTTATGTCGCCAACAATTATGCCCGGGGGAATGGTCTCTTCACCCCGAGGTTTTCCAGGCAATATGCCAGCGGTGGGGAACACCGGATGTAGATCTGCTAGCATCCAGATTCAACGCAAAGGTGGACAGATTTGTGTCTCGCACAAGGGATCCTCTAGCTTGCGGCTCGGATGCCCTAGTGTTCCCTTGGGATCAGTTCAAGCTGATATATGCATTCCCACCGCCACAATTGTTACCGCGATTACTCCGCAGAATCAGGGTAGAAAAGAAACCAGTGATTCTGGTGGCTCCAGCGTGGCCCCGAAGGGCATGGTACGCGGAGATTGTAAAAATGTCAGTGAGGAGTCCTTGGACCCTCCCACATCGTCCGGACCTGCTTTCGCAAGGACCGATATACCACCCTTCCTTACCAGCCCTAGGTTTGACGGCCTGGCTATTGAAGCCCACATTCTTAAAAAGAGAGGGCTCTCTAATTCTGTGGTATCTACCATGATCAATGCCAGGAAGCCGGTATCCAGGCAGATCTGTTATAGGATCTGGAAAGCGTACATTACGTGGTGTGAGGCCAAGAAATGGCATCCACGTAAGTACGTGATAGGGAGGATTTTGGACTTCCTACAGTGGGCTGTAGATAGGAAGCTTGCCTTGAGTACTATCAAGGGTCAGATTTCGGCCTTGTCAATATTTTTTCAAAGGCCCTTGGCTTCGCATTCACTAGTCAAAGCTTTCATACAAGGAGTGATGCGTATTAGCCCTCCGGTTAGTATTCCCATATGTCCTTGGGACTTAAACCTGGTTCTGTCAGTTCTACAGAAACAACCGTTTGAACCATTGCAACACATTTCCTTGGTTCTTCTCACCAGGAAATTGATTTTCTTAGTAGCCGTTTGTTCGGCTAAAAGAGTATCGGAATTAGCCGCCTTGTCCTGTAAGGAGCCATATCTGGTTGTCCATAAGGACAGAGTAGTATTATGTCCTCATCCAGCCTTTCTTCCTAAGGTGGTATCGAGGTTTCATTTGAACCAAGATGTGGTTCTTCCTTCTTTTTTCCCCAAACCTAGCTCGGTAGAGGAAAAGTTATTACATTCCTTGGATGTAGTAAGAGCAGTTAAAGCTTATCTAAAAGCCACTGCTCAGATTCGCAGAACGGATACTTTGTTTATTCTGCCGGAAGGCCCTAAAAAGGGTCAGGCAGCATCAAAATCCACTTTAGCCAAGTGGATTCGACAGGTCATAATACAAGCCTATGGCTTGAGAAAGAGACCGCCTCCGTTCAAAGTTAGGGCGCACTCCACAAGAGCAGTTGGAACTTCATGGGCAGTGCATCACCAGGCCTCCCTGGCTCAAGTATGTAAGGCCGCAACATGGTCTTCGCTACACACGTTTACTAGATTCTACCAGGTAGACGTTAGAAGTCAGGAGGATGTCGCCTTTGGGCGCAGTGTGTTGCAGGCCGCAAAAGATCCTCATGCCTGATGGCGCCCAGCTTATGTATCCCTCCCCTCATTTGGCATTGCTTTGGGACGTCCCATTAGTAATGACTAAGTCGCTCTGTGTCCCGTGATGTACGAAAAAGAAAAAGGGATTTTTATAACAGCTTACCTGTAAAATCCTTTTCTTGGAGTACATCACGGGACACAGAGCTCCCACCCCTCTTTTTGGGACACTTATTGCTTGGCTACAAAACTGAGGTGCTCCCGGATGGGAGGGGCTTATATAGGGGAGGGTACTTCCGGTTTGGAATTGGCCAGTGCCAACACCTGAAGGTAATCTATATAACCCATTAGTAATGACTAAGTCGCTCTGTGTCCCGTGATGTACTCCAAGAAAAGGATTTTACAGGTAAGCTGTTATAAAAATCCCTTTTTTTTGGCTTGCCCCTCGCGCTGTCATTTTGTCTGTAATTTCTACTGTTGACCCTGTAGGCAGAATGAGCTCACCACACGGTGCCCCCATACCTATAGTATACCACCATGCCCGCGGCAGCCAACCCTCTTACTCACCCCATGTCCTGGCCCTGTATACCAGAATAGAAGAATTGCAATACAAAATCTTAAATCTATTTAACTATAACTGTAAGAACATAAAGTATGCACTGTATACGACTCACCAATAAGACTTTTTACACATAGCACATAAAAATCTACTTGTTCTTGAACGATCCCTAACTTGTGTAAACCTTCTCATAATATGGTAATCAAAACCAGCTGTTGGTTGTACAAAGTCATAAGCCAGTTGTATTAGAATTCAAATAAAAACAACCGTAAAATAACAAATAATTATAAAAAAAAAAAGTTTCTGTTACAAAATAAAACAAGTACATGTAATTATAACAAGTTGATGAAAAAATAGTTCTAAGCCAAAATAATATGATAGAGTTTATTCATTAAAGTGGGGAACAATACATTTAAATTTACTCTATCTAACATCAATTTGGTATCTAAAACTTAAATTCAAAGATGAACACTTCGTAAAGCTCAGGTCCGTTTCATACACGGCGGACTCCTTCAATCGGATCTGTCTGCCGATCGCCACTGAGCAGGCCGACGACAGGTCCGTGACCACTCCAATAATGCAGAGTGAACACGGACACAGCCAGTTGTTCTCTATGGCAGTGTTTCTCAACTCCAGTCCTCAAGGCGCCCCAACAGGTCATGTTTTCAGGCTTTCCATTATTTTGCACAGGTGATTTGATCAGTTTCAGTGCCTTAGTAATTACCACAGCTGTTTCATCTGAGGGAAATCCTGAATACATGACCTGTTGGGGCGCCTTGAGGACTGGAGTTGAGAAACACTGCTCTATGGGGTGGTCAGATGGCTGTCTGTTTCCATCTGACTTTCATCTGATCCGATCTGCTAGACGGATGGGGAACAGATCCCCATCCATCTGTTTTTGACAGACTGGATCGGATCAGATGCAGGCTGGTGTAAACAGACACAGGTCTGTTTACATCTACTTCCCCATAGAGAACAATGGGTGGTCCGATCGAGTTCACCTGAAAAACAGACAGGTGGGCCTAATTGGCCCGCCCGTGTGAAAGGGACCTAAGAGAGCTATGGATGGAGAAACAGCAGAACAACAGACCACCCTGGGATGAATGTGCTCTCATGCCAGCATAGTCAGTTTGAAAAAGGAAAGCAGTGAGACTGGCAGGGTCACCAGTAGTGATGAGCCGAACACCCCCGGGTTCGGTTCGCACCAGAACCCGCGAACGGACCGAAAGTTCGTACGAACATTAGAACCCTATTAAATACAATGGATGCGAACGTTCGAATTCTAAAGTGCTAATTATAACAACTATTATGCATGTTATTGTCCTAAAAAGGGCTTGGGAACCCGGGTTGTGCACCAGGGGACATGTATCAATGCAAAAAGAAGTTTTAAAAACGGTCGTTTTTCGGGAGCAGTCATTTTAATGATGCATAAAGTGAAAAAAAAAAAGTCAAATATTCCTTTAAATATCGTACCTGGGGGGTGTCTAAAGTATGCCTGTGAAGTGCCACGTGTTCACGTGTTTCCCGTGTTTAGAACTGTCCCTGCACAAAATGACACTTCTAAAGGAAAAAAAGCCATTTAAAACTGCTTGCGGCTTTAATGTAATGTCTGGTCCCGGTAATATGGATGAAAATCTTTAAGAAAAATGGCATAGCTACCCCATGACCCCCCCCCACCCCAGCCCATTACCAGCCCCTTTGGGTCTTGTATGGATATTAAGGGGAACCCCGCACATAAAATAAAAAAGGCCCTATATACTCTGAACAGCCGTATACAGGCGGTGCATACAAGACAGGGACTGTAGGTTTGTTCTTATGTAGAATCTGTTTGTAATTTTGAACAGGTACATTGTTTAAGTGTAGCTCCAGCCCAAAAATCTATTTTTAAACTTTTTGGAAAACATAGGTAAGGGTTATCACCCCTGTAACATTTGTTTTGCTGTCTGTGCCCCTGTTCAGAACATTTCACCTCACTTTCCGTCCCAATGACAACTGTTTTTGAAATGTGGTGTTTTTCTTGAAACAAGGATTGGTGATAAAGCATCAGTACAGAGGAGACACCTTTCTCCCATATTTATTCTTACAGGAGAGAATTTTCCTTCCTAGTGGTAGATTTCCTCTCACTTCCTGTTGTCTTCTTGCGTTTGCAAGTAGGAGTCGTTTGTAAGTTGGATGTTTGAAAGTAGGGACCTGCCGTATATACTCTGCAGAAATAGGCCCCTTAGTTGTTGGTGTTGGCACAACACTGTAAGCACTCACAGTTACTCTTGGTTGGTGCTGGAACGCCCTGCTGTCAACTATTATATCAGGAATTTTAATTACATATAATTGTTGAACAGTGGTAGTAAAAATTGGGCCTTTGATGGTGGTGCTGGTGCCACAACACTGTAAGCCCTCAGAGTTACTCTTGGTGGGTGCAGGAATGGGCCCTGCTGTGAATTATTAGATCAAGAATTGTAATTACATGCCCCTTTTGAACAGGGGCTGAAAAATTGGGCCTTTCGTGGTGGTGGTGGTGGTGGCGTTGCCACAACACTGTAAGCCCTCAGAGTTACTCTTGGTGGGTGCAGCAATGGGCCCTGCTGTGAATTATTAGATCAAGAATTGTAATTACATGCCCCTTTTGAACAGGGGCTGAAAAATTGGGCCTTTCGTGGTGGTGGTGGCGTTGCCACAACACTGTAAGCCCTCAGAGTTACTCTTGGTGGGTGCAGCAATGGGCCCTGCTGTGAATTATTAGATCAAGAATTGTAATTGCATGCCCCTGTTGAACAGGGGCTGAAAAATTGGGCCTTAGGCACTGGTGGCACAACACTACAACCCCTCACAGATACTGTACTTGGAGCACAGCAATGAGCCCTGTTGCAAAGTATTGCTTCAAAAATTGTAATGACACGCCCCTGTTAAACAGGGGCTGAAAAATTGGGCCTTAGGCACTGGTGCCACAACACTCCAACCCCTCACAGATACTGTACTTGGAGCACAGCAATGAGCCCTATGGCAAATTATTGCTAAAAAAATTGTAATTACACGCCCCTGTAAAACAGGGGCTGAAAAATTGGGCCTTAGCCACTGGTGGCGGCACCCATAAACAAAAATGATCTTCCAAGCTATCATCATCAATCGTATCATTGAGGACTCGGAGGAGGAGGATAGCCAGTCAACATAACAGCACAGGCACTCAGCATCAGCATCAGTCTTGAAGGGATGTGACATGTTAAAATCAATTAGTCTGTTATATCAGCATCAGGTGTGTGGTAGCTGGTGGTGATCCAAGACTGGTTCATCTTGATGAAAGTCAGTCGATCAACTGAGTCGGTGGACAGGCGCACCCTGTGATCCGTGACAAATCCTCCAGCAGCACTGAATGTGCGTTCCGAAAGAACGCTGGATGCAGGACAGGCCAGTAGCTCAATTGCATACTGTGCAAGCTCTGGCCAGTGATCCATCCTCAAGACCCAGTAAGCCAGAGGATTTTCGGTGGGGAAGGTGTCCAAGTCTGACCTTGCCCCTAGATATTCCTGCACCATGTTTATCAGACGCTGGCGATGGTTGCTGGAACCGATCATACTTTGGGGCTGCGGACTAAAGAATTGTCTGAACGCATCGGTCAGACGGCCACCTTCCCCACCGCTCCTTCTTTGACTGGCCGAAGCCTCAGCAACTCGTTGTCCAGGACCAGGAGTTTGTAACCTCCCAGTCTCTGGGAACGCGTTGCACAGACCTTTCTGCAAGGCCTCCCGGAGTTGTCTCATCCTCTGCTCCCTCTGCGACGGTAACATAAGGTCCGCAACCTTACCCTTGTACCGTGGATCAAGGAGAGTGGCCAGCCAGTAATGGTCCCTCTCCTTGATCCAAAGAATACGAGGATCCTTCCGCAGACTTTGCAGGATCAGGGAGGCCATGCAGCGTAGGTTTGCTGAGGCATTCGCTCCGGAGTCCTCTGGGTCACTAAGGACGACATGATCCGCAGCCACCTCCTCCCAGCCACGTACAAGTCCACTGGTTTCTTGGGACTGTAAATCATCCCTAAAAGACTGCTGCTGATGATGCTGAGTGCCAGCCTCCACCTCCATGCTGACACAATCCTCCTCCTCCTCCTCTTCCTGTGCGATGGGTGGGACAGAAGGAACACTGTCTGGGTAAAGGGGGCCTTGAGAGGCAAGGAAGTCCTCCTCTTCCTGCCTCTGTTCTGCCTCAAGTGCCCTGTCCATTATTCCACGCAGCGTGTGCTCCAACAGGTGGACAAGAGGTACAGTGTCACTGATGCATGCACTGTCACTGCTCACCATCCTCGTGGCCTCCTCAAATGGTGCCAGGACAGTGCATGCATCCCTGATCATGCCCCACTGGCGTGGAGAAAAAAAACCAAGCTCCCCTGACCCTGTCCTGGTGCCGTAGTCGCACAGGTACTCATTGATGGCCCTCTGCTGCGTGTGCAGCCGCTGCAGCATGGCCAACGTTGAGTTCCACCTGGTGGGCATGTCACATATAAGGCGGTTCTTGGGCAGGTTCAACTCCTTTTGCAGCTCAGCCAGGCGAGCACTGGCATTATAAGATCTGCGGAAATGCACACAGACTTTCCTGGCCTGCCTCAGGACATCCTGTAAGCCCGGGTACCTGCCCAAGAACCGCTGCACCACCAGGTTAAGGACGTGAGCCACACAGGGCACATGGGTCAGTTGTCCCTGTCGGAGGGCGGAGAGGAGGTTGGTGCCATTGTCGCAAACCACCATTCCTGGCTTAAGCTGGCGTGGCGTCAACCACCTCTCGGCCTGGCCCTGCAGAGCAGACAGGACCTCTGCCCCAGTGTGGCTTCTGTCCCCCAAACACACCAGCGCAAGCACGGCATGGCATATTTTGCCTGCGTACTTGCGTAGCCCCTTGAACGCCTACGGAGCACCGCTGGTTCCGAGGACAAACCACAGGAAGAGGCCATGGAGGAAGAAGAAGAGGAGGCGGTGGAGGAGAGAGGTGTGTCACAACCAGTAGTAGCATTTTGGAGGCGTGGCGGTGGAACAACCTCCAACACTACTGCACCTTGTCCTGCATCCTTCCCAGCTGCCAAAAGAGTGACCCAATGGGCCGTGAAAGAAAGGTAACGTCCCTGTCCAGGCCTGCTGGACCATGAGTCAGCGGTAATATGCACCTTACCGCTGACCGCCCTGTCCAGCGAGGCCAAGACATTGCCTTCCACATGCCGGTAGAGAGCCGGAATAGCCTTCCGTGAGAAAAAGTGGCGTTTGGGAACCTTCCACTGAGGAACCGCACATTGCACAAACTCACGGAAGGGGGCCGAGTCTACCAACTGAAAAGGCAGCAGTTGAAGCGCTAGCAATTTAGCCAAGCTAGCATTCAACCGCTGGGCATGTGGATGGCTGGGAGTGAACTTCTTTTGACGGTCCAGCAGCTGGGGCAGGGAAATTTGCCTGCCTGAATCGGACGTCGGTGTACTGCTAGCAGAGTGGCCGCAAGTACTTGGCTGTGACACACCTAATTCTACACCTTCATTCCTCTCAGTGCATGTTTCAGAGAGGACTGAAGTTATAGTGGGGTTGGAGATCCCAGCTGATGCGGTGCAAGGAGAGGTCCGCTTTGTTCTTTGGTGTGGGTCTTTGAGGTAGGCTTGCCAACGAGCTGCATGGCAGGTCAACATATGTCTGGTCAGGCATGTGGTACCCAAGCGGCTGATGTTTTGGCCACGCGATATACGCTTGAGACATATGTTGCAAACAGCAGCTGTGCGATCTGATGCACTAGCCTCAAAAAAGGCCCACACCAAAGAACTTTTTGAATGACGGGCAGAGGCAGCGCCCTGCACAGGCGGAGCTCTGCGGTGTGATTCCGTCGGTGTACTGCCCTTACGCTGGCCACCAAAGGGCATCCTGCCTCGTTGGAGATGTGCCTCCTCCTCATCCTCCTCCTCCTCCTCTCTCCTATTAGGCACCCACGTGGAGTCAGTGACCTCATCATCCCCTCCCTCCTCATCACTGGAGCCAATCTGGCAGTATGCTGCAGCTGCTGGAACATGACTGCCAGATTGGTGTCCTTCTTGAGCATCCCCTCTGTCTGCTCTCACGCTACTGCCTTCCTGTAGCTGGGTTTCATCATCAGACCCTTCGAAATGCTGGGCATCCTCCTGGAGCATGTACCCAACACTGTGCTCAAACAGTTCGGGGGACTCCTCAGGAGGAGGACATGGTGGGTCTAGGGAAGGAGTGACTGATGATGAGTCTGACATTGATACCAGGGAAGAGGACGCTTTGGCAGCTGCTTTTCCAGTACCCTGAGCCTGGGTGAGAGAGGATGAGGAGGAGGAGGAGGGCTTGGTCATCCACTCTACCAAGTCTTCGGCATGATGTGGCTCAACATGTCCAGCTGCCGAAAAGAAGGACAAGCGTGTCCCATGGCCATGTGCTGATGACAATGCACCGCGTCCACGACCAGCACTGTTGCCCCCAGACACAGAGCCTGCTTGCCCTCTTTTATTGCCTCCTGACTGTCTGCCTCTCCTTGTTTGCCTTCCAGACATTCTAATAGATGGCCTGCAGGGAGATGGGAAAAAAGCAATAAGGGCTACCTTCAGGTGTCCTTCTCTGTCCCTTTACTTAAGGATTTCTAAATATGGTTGAGGATGATTGCTTTTGCACAGAATAGCACAACGACAATTTCCCTGACTGTCCAAAAAAACAAGGATTTCAAAGATGGTTGATGAGGAATGCTTTAGCACACTATAGCACAAGGAGAATTTCCCTCACTGTCCTTCCCTGTCCCTAGAAACAAGGATTATCACAGTGAAATAAACTGACACTCTTCCTACCTATAGTTTTCTGTCCCTAGAAAAAATGTTTTTTTAAAGCACACTATAGCACAAGGAGAATTTCCCTCACTTTCCTTCCCTGTCCCTAGAAACAAGGATTATCACAGTGAAAGAAACTGACACTCTTCCTACCTATAGTTTTCTGTCCCTAGAAAAAATGTTTTTTTAAAGCACACTATAGCACAAGGAGAATTTCCCTCACTTTCCTTCCCTGTCCCTAGAAACAAGGATTATCACAGTGAAAGAAACTGACACTCTTCCTACCTATAGTTTTCTGTCCCTAGAAAAATTTTTTTTTTAAAGCACACTATAACACAAGGAGAATTTCCCTCACTTTCCTTCCCTGTCCCTAGAAACAAGGATTATCACAGTGAAAGAAACTGACACTCTTCCTACCTATAGTTTTCTGTCCCTAGAAAAAATGTTTTTTTAAAGCACACTATAGCACAAGGAGAATTTCCCTCACTTTCCTTCTTTGTCCCTAGAAACAAGGATTATCACAGTGAAAGAAACTGACACTCTTCCTACCTATAGTTTTCTGTCCCTAGAAAAAATGTTTTTTTAAAGCACACTATAGCACAAGGAGAATTTCCCTCACTTTCCTTCCCTGTCCCTAGAAACAAGGATTATCACAGTGAAAGAAACTGACACTCTTCCTACCTATAGTTTTCTGTCCCTAGAAAAAATGTTTTTTTAAAGCACACTATAGCACAAGGAGAATTTCCCTCACTGTCCTTCCCTGTCCCTAGAAACAAGGATTATCACAGTGAAAGAAACTGACACTCTTCCTACCTATAGTTTTCTGTCCCTAGAAAAAATGTTTTTTTAAAGCACACTATAGCACAAGGAGAATTTCCCTCACTTTCCTTCCCTGTCCCTAGAAACAAGGATTATCACAGTGAAAGAAACTGACACTCTTCCTACCTATAGTTTTCTGTCCCTAGAAAAAATGTTTTTTTAAAGCACACTATAGCACAAGGAGAATTTCCCTCACTTTCCTTCTTTGTCCCTAGAAACAAGGATTATCACAGTGAAAGAAACTGACACTCTTCCTACCTATAGTTTTCTGTCCCTAGAAAAAATGTTTTTTTAAAGCACACTATAGCACAAGGAGAATTTCCCTCACTGTCCTTCCCTGTCCCTAGAAACAAGGATTATCACAGTGAAAGAAACTGACACTCTTCCTACCTATAGTTTTCTGTCCCTAGAAAAAATGTTTTTTTAAAGCACACTATAGCACAAGGAGAATTTCCCTCACTTTCCTTCCCTGTCCCTAGAAACAAGGATTATCACAGTGAAAGAAACTGACACTCTTCCTACCTATAGTTTTCTGTCCCTAGAAAAAATGTTTTTTTTAAAGCACACTATAGCACAAGGAGAATTTCCCTCACTTTCCTTCTTTGTCCCTAGAAACAAGGATTATCACAGTGAAAGAAACTGACACTCTTCCTACCTATAGTTTTCTGTCCCTAGAAAAAATGTTTTTTTAAAGCACACTATAGCACAAGGAGAATTCCCTCACTGTCCTTCCCTGTCCCTAGAAACAAGGAATCGCACAGTAAAACACACTGACACTCTCCCTACCTATAGTTTTCTGTCCCTAGAAAAAATGTTTTTTTAAAGCACACTATAGCACAAGGAGAATTCCCTCACTGTCCTTCCCTGTCCCTAGAAACAAGGATTCGCACAGTAAAACACACTGACACTCTCCCTACCTATCCTTCTCTTTCCCTAAACTAAAGGAATCCAGGTTAAGCAAGAAAAAATAAATGTCACTGTCCCTGCCTATGCTTCTCTTTCCCTGCTCCGGAACACACTACACTAGGCCGCCGTGCTGGCGGCCTTTTATAGTGTGGGGCGTGTACTAAACACCCTCAGCAATAATTGGCCACAGGCATCCTGACTGTGGCCAATCATTGCTCTCCTCGCTGCCGGCGCTGTGATTGGCCAAGCATGCGGGGTCACAGTGCATGCTTGGCCAATCACAGCGCCTGGATGACACTGCAATGGCGTAGTGCATTGTGGGCCGTTCGCGTCACTCGAATTTGGCGCGAACGGCCCAAATCGTTCGATCTTCGTCGAACGATCGAACAGCCGATGTTCGAGTCGAACGTATGTTCGACTCGAACACGAAGCTCATCCCTAGTCACCAGGTATTTCATACAAAGGAAGAAATACAGAGAGAACAGGATACTTTTTAACACAGGTACCTGGTACAACAGACACATATCAGGAATATGAAATGTTGGGGTAACATATCCTCTAATATGCGAGCAACACATACATCTACTGGCTCTACACCTATAACTGCCCCAAACATTTAACAATATACAGGGCCGGACTGGCCTACCGGGAGACCTGGAGATTTCCCGGTAGGCTGCCTGTCCTGGGGCCGGTTTCAGTTGCGGCTGCAGTGCTCCCTGTCCCCTCTCTCCTGCTCCTGCGTATCACGGAGCTGCCTGGTTCGGTCTGTGTTCGGTGGCGGCGGTGCTGTAACACGGTCCCGCCCCCCTAGACCGGCTCGTGTGATAGTAGATAGAGTCAGTGTTCAGCCTATCACAGGAGCCGGTCTAGGGGGGTGGGACAGTGTTACAGCGTCACCGCCGAACACAGACCCAGCCAGGTCAGCTCCGTGATAAACAGGAGGAGATGCCCGCCGTACAGCCCGCTCTGTGTGCCTGGATAGGGGGATCGTCAGGGGGGTGCATATAGAGGAAATTATCTTTCTATATTCCTCCATACAGCTGAATGCTTGCAGGAGGGGGAGGAGGAGAATCAAGCATTCCGCGGCTGTATGGAGGAATATAGAAAGCTAATTTCCTCTATATGCGCCCCCCTGCCGATCCTCCTATCCAACTTCTTTTGCTGGCCCCTCCCAGTTCTCCTTGTGGCTCCCCCCAGTGCTCTCCTTCCCAACCACACTCTCCAGCCCCCCCCACAGTTCTCTCCACCTCTGTTCTTTCTGCCCCCCCTGCTCTCTAGCTCTCCCCATCACTCTCCAGTCACCATCCCAGTGCTCTCCACTTCCCTCACCCAGTGCTCTCCACCCCTGTTCTCCCCCCCAGTGCTCTCCACTCCCCCAGTGCTCTCCACCCCTGTTCTCCCCCCCAGTGCTCTCCACCCCTGTTCTCCCCCCAGTGCTCTCCACCCCTGTCCCCCCCCAGTGCTCTCCACCCCTGTTCTTTCACCCCCCCAGTGCTCTCCAGCTCTCCCCGTCACTCCCCAGCCCCCACCCCAGTGCTCTCCGCCCCCACAGTGCTCTCCAGCCCCCCCCCCATGTGCTCCCCACCCCTGTTCTTTCTGGCCCCCCCAGTGCTCTCAAGCTCCACCCATCGCTCTCCAGCCCCCCGTGCTCTCCACCCCTGTTCTTTTTGGCTCCCCCTCTGGTGCTCTCAAGCTCCCCCCCAGTACTCTCCGCTCCCCACCCCAGTACTCTCCACTCCCCCCTGCATTTTGCCCCCACCCACGTTCTCTCCAACCCCGCCAGTGCTCTCCGCCCCCCCATAGTGCTCTCCGGCACCCCGTGCTCCCCACCCCTGTTCTTTCTCCCCCACAGTGCTCTCCAGCTCTCCCATCACTCTTCAGCCCCCACCCCAGTGCTCTCCAGCCCCCCGTGCTCCCCACCCCTGTTCTTTTTGCCCCCGCCCATATGCTCTTCAACTCCGCCAGTGCTCTCCGCCCCCCATAGTGTTCTCCAGCCCCCCGTACTTTCCACCCCTGTTTTTTCTGGCCCCCACTGGTGCTCTCAAGATCCCCCTTTGCTCTCCACCCCCCAGTGCTCTCCACTCCCCCCTGCTCTTTGTACCCCCCAGTGCTCTCCAGCCCCCGTGCTCTACACCCCTGTTCTTTCTGCCCCCCAGTGCTCTCAAGATCCCCCCCAGTGCTCTTTACCTCCCACACTCTTAGCCCCCTCAGTGCGTTCCAGCCCCCCCGCCCTCAGCCTCCCGTGCTCTCCACCCCTGTTCTTTTTGGCTCCCCCCAGTGCTCTCAAGCCCCCCCAGTGCTCTCCACTCCCCACCCCTGTGATCTCCACTCCCCCCTGCTCTATGCCCCCACCCATGTGCTCTCCAGCCCCGCCAGTGCTCTCCGCTCCCCCTTCTCTCCAGCTCCCACCCAGTGCTCTGACTTCCCCAGGACCAGAGGACAGGCTGACTGGGGCCGGAAGATGAGGACGGCTGAAGGTGCAGGTGGCCAGGGACCACTCCATCTCACAGCAAACAGATCCTCTGGAAAGAGCACTGTCCCCATCCAAAACGAGAACGGACCCTGCCTGCTGACGACGATCATGGATATCCTGCTTGCATGGAAGGTATTATACTGAGCATCAACAACACACCTTCCCACAGACAGGGACTGCAGACTGGGACATGGGGCATAGGAGAGGCTGCATTCATGGGCACAGTGAGACTGCATTCACGGGCACAGTAAAGCTGCATTTGATGGGCACAGTGAGGCTGCAATGGTGGGCACAGTGAGGCTGCAATGGTGGGCACAGTGAGGCTGCAATGGTGGGCACAGTGAGGCTGCAATGGTGGGCACAGTGAGGCTGCATTCAGGGGCACAGTGAGGCTGCATTTGATGAGCACAGTGAGGCTGCATTTGATGAGCACAGTGAGGCTGCAATGGTGGGCACAGTGAGGCTGCAATGGTGGGCACAGTGAGGCTGCAATGGTGGGCACAGTGAGGCTGCAATGGTGGGCACAGTGAGGCTGCAATGGTGGGCACAGTGAGGCTGCAATGGTGAGCACAGTGAGGCTGCAATGGTGGGCACAGTGAAGCTGCATTGATGGGCACAGTAAGGCTGCATTTGATTGACACTGATGAGGCTGCATTTGATGGGCACTGGTGAGGCTGCATTGAGCTCTTGTATTGTGTCTGAAGCCTCTGACCATCTCCTGTATCATGTCTGCAGTCTCTGAGGGAGTCTGGAGAGGAGTCAAGAGTGGGAGCACCGCCGGGATGGGGGTCATGGGAGATGTAAGATGAGTGTGGACTGTGGAGAGGAGACTATATAGGATAAAACCAGAGCCACCAAGCTGGAGCCGACTGACTGAGGCCTGCA
Source organism: Rana muscosa (assembly GCA_029206835.1). Classification (NCBI taxonomy): domain Eukaryota; kingdom Metazoa; phylum Chordata; class Amphibia; order Anura; family Ranidae; genus Rana; species Rana muscosa. The sequence continues at coordinate 729,047,806 of CM055118.1, forward strand.
CGGTGCACCTGAGAGGAGGTCAGTGACAGCACCGCTAGGCCAGTCTGAGGGGGGTCACTGATGTAAGGGGGGAGTGAATACGATAATGTAAGGGGGCACTGATATAAAGGTTTCCCCCCTATATGAGTAACCCACCCCCCCCTTACCTTAGTGTATTCTTTCTGCGGAAGGTGGTCCCCCCCCACGTTTTGAGTTCCTGGGGTCCCTCTTGATGATTGACCACTTTTAACTGGAATTTGCGTGAATATATATATATATATATATATATATATATATATATATACACACCGGTATATATAAAGCCCTATGTGCTTTCATATCTGTCTTATCTATATATAATACGCTCTTCAAATGTGCTTTAAAATGTATGGTTTTCCCTTTCATGAACAAGAAAATAATAACGTTATGCTGTTACGCTGGTATAATAATGCTGTGGGGCTGGTATGACATTTTTTCCAGGGCTGGATTTTATTCCCAGTCCGGCCCTGACAATATACGTAAATGGCAGCTCCCTTTTAGAAATGTCTCTTTCTTTATTTTTAAAGTGCAATTTTATTATTTTATCCTCTATTGCCTACCTCTCTCTGTCCAGAGTATTGGGTGAATAGGATTGTATGGCTTTAATGATCATTATTAGTGTATTTCGACAGTATGTGACTCCATAATCTTCCACTGGGGACAATAGTTCTGGTGACTTGGAGGCCCATGGGGATTCCCTAAATTTGCAGGGATTTCCTCACACTTTCTGTTTTGGCTATGGGAGAGGAAGTGAAGGAAAATCTCCCCAGTGGGACACAGATGGTAAAAAATACTGATGGGTTATAACTCTCCCTTACTCTATCCAAAATGGAAAAAAAAAAAAAAAGGTTTTGCCTATAGTTTTACTTTACGCTATAGTGAAGTTTGTTGTTTCATTAAACAGGACCACTTGACTGAGCAGCACACAGGGGCAGCTAAATTTCATCAATCACATTCTGAAACAGTAATATTCTGTTATAGTGCACAGAGAGCATGCTGGCTGGAGGAGAGAACAGAGAATGATCAATGTGACCACATCAGTGTACTGCTGCTCCTTGATTGTCCAGTTATGAGCTAGAATGAGCCCTGAACTTGGTTGTGTTGCTTAATTGCAATGCTTATAGAATATAGGTCTAGAACCTGGCTGTGCTGTCTGTCATTGCTGTCTGGATCACAACTGTCTGAAAAGTAACCAGTTACACTTACCGGTAACTGTGTTTCTGGGAAGTCTTCCAGGACGACACACTGAGAGATTACTGGTCCCACCTGACAGGAAACACAATCAAAGAGGTTAAAACCCCCGCCCCTCCCCGTGCTCCTCAGGTACTGACCAACACTAGTGCACCGAGAGTAAAAACATACCACAACAACTCTATACAAACCAATATATTTAACAAGAGCGCTGGGAAGTAGGCTTGCTGTCCTAGAAGACTTCCCAGAAACACTGTTACCGGTAAGTGTAACTGGTTACTTTTTCAAGTCGTCTTCCAGGACGGCAAACTGAGAGAGAAGCAAGTACAGTAGGTGCTGCCGAGATTGACACCCTATGAGCTCCGTCGCAAGAGCCAGCGCTGAGCTGTCTCGTCATCGGGAAAGGAAAAATGTTCCTTTCACGATGAACGACACGCATTGCCGGTAGACGGAGATCCGACGTGGATTCCCGCCAATACCAGGCACTGGGTTTGGTATAAATCCTGAGCGGGAACTCCACGCCAATTTTTAAAGAAAAAACCGGCATGGGTTCCCCCTCCAGGAGCATACCAGGCCCTTGGGTCTGGTCTGGATTTGAAGGGGAAACCCTACGCCGAAAAAACGGCGTGGGGGTCCCCCTCAAGGTCCAAACCAGACCCTTATCCGAGCACACAACCTGGCAGGCCGTAGGGGAAGAGGGGGGGCGAGAGAGTGGCCCCCCTCCCTCCTGAACCGTACCAGGCCGCATGCCCTCAACATGGGGGGTTTGGTGCTCTGGGGCAGGGGGGCGACCTGCGGCCCCCCCACCCCAGAGCACCCTGCCCCCATGTTGATGAGGACAGGGCCTCTTCCCGACAACCCTGGCCGTTGGTTGTCGGGGTCTGCGGGCGGGGGGCTTATCGGAATCCGGGAGCCCCCTTTAATAAGGGGGCCCCCAGATCCCGGCCCCCCACCCTATGTGAATAAGTATGGGGTACATCGTACCCCTACCCATTCACCTGGTGGAAAAAAATTGCAATAAAAAAATACACAGCTTTTTAAAGTATTTTATTGCACAGCTCTGGGGGTCTTCTTCCGACTTCGGGGTTCTCCGGTGTCGTCGCTGCGCTCTCCGGTTCTTTCTTCTGCCGGGCCTCCGCTATCTTCTTCCAACTCTTTTGCTAGCGGGGCCCAGTCTTCTCCGTCGCCTTCTCCCCTCTTCTCCTCTCCGGTTCTTTCTTTCTTCTGCCGGGCCTCCGCTATCTTCTTCCAACTCTTTTGCTAGCAGAGGCCCGGTCTTCCCCATCGTCTCGTCCGGCTCTCCGTTGTCCTTCTGCCAGCCCCTCCACTAACTTCTTGCAGCTCTTTTGCTAGTGGAGGGGCCGGTCTTCCCGTCATCGCCGTTGGCGTCTTCTTCCCTCTTCTCCTCCTCGATGTTGACTCGACGCTTCCTCTCGCAGTAATGCTAAATCTTCGGTCCGCAGAGATTTATATAGGCTTCTCATGACGTCACAGTCACATGTTCCCATGACGGGGCCACCCGGAGCATGTGACGGTGACGTCATGAGAAGCCTATAAAAAACTCTCTGCGGACCGAAGATTTAGCATTACTGCGAGAGGAAGCGACGAGTGTACTGAATCGGCTAGTCCTCCTGTTTACGCTGTCTGCTGCCCGCCCCGACCTTGGCTCGATATCCGGCTCTCCTTTTGCTTTATCTATCCATCCATCCCTCTGTGTCTTCTGGTACTCTCCTTGCGAGCAGGGTGAACCTGGGGGTCGAGACCTGGGGTCAGCACGCAGCTAAGCCCAAACCCTCGTGAGGGGGTCCCTGGCGGTATACCGGCTGGCCCTTAGATTCCACACCCTGGGGGATCCCGTGTCACCTGCTCGCCTGTGGGCTCACTTCAGTACCATTGTGACACGTTGCATCAGCAAAGACTAAAGGGAAGCCTACTTAAGGGTAATAGATTAACAGAAGCTTGATCCCTGGGTTTAAGGCATACCCAATCTGTGGCTTTACTTACGCCTGAGTGCCTACTTCAGGAGATTAAAGTCCATAGCAGGAGTAGAACACTCATACTGGTACATCTAGTTCTGCTAGAAGGGCAAAATGAAGGCCATGCACCGAGACATAACCTATTCAGTCGGGAATACATCTTCAGGCCATAATACTCCTCTGAACAGAACTTCCCACATTCTTACTAAACAGGGTGATTCTTTATCGCCTTCCTCCGGTGTCCTATAACCCTACTGGGCATCAACCCTAGGAAATGGTTCTGGCACCTCTGAATGTAAGGGGCTGAGGCTTTCTGACATGTGACGTCTGCAGCCAGAACTCCTGGCCCCTCAATGGAAAAGAGGGCTGAAATACAAAAAGGTGATACATGCATTATTAATATCACAAATAAAAAAGATTGTGGGCACAGCACAAAAGATTTAGACAGAAAGGACACAAGCATAGACAATAATGTTGTGTATCCGAGTGTGGCTAGCTAAACCAACATGTCAAATATGGGAAGAGACCCAAATCTGAACTTCAGTGTAGACCAGTGTTTCTCAACTCCAGTCCTCAAGGCGCCCCAACAGGTCAACAGTACTCACAGTCTGGTTTTCTGATGTGCGGCCAATATGTAAAACCATTAGGGCACACGCAGACCCTAAATGCTGTGTGTTTCTGAAGTGCAGCTAGCTAGGTCATAACTGATATAAATACAGAAAGGACGGAAACCCTCTTTACTGTGGCGTTTTACTGAAGTACAGCAGAATAAGGCCATAAATATAACACAGAAAGACCCAAACTTCTATGTTGCGTATTTCTGACGAACCACCATATACAGTTATAAGATCAATATCAACACAGAAAAAACACCAACTCCCATGTTGTGCATTTCTGCTGTGCCACAGGGTAAAATAATACGGAACACAAGACAATCTTTTCTGTTATGCAGTTCTGTAGTGCAGTCAGATAGAACCAACAATGAGAAAGGACACAAGCAACTTGCAGCATTGTGCTTTTCTGAAATGCAGTAAGGTAAGGCAATATGAAACAGGGAGCACCGACAAGCTTAAAATGTTGAGTATTTCTGCTGTGCAGCAACATAAAAACAGAAAAAAACAGCCAGCCTTCCCAGCTGCGATCTTTCTGGTGTACTGCAAAGTAAGGCAATAACTCCATGATGTCTTATTCCTGTTGTGTAGCAAAACCTCACCCAGAAGGGACAGACAAGCTTAGGGTTCCCACACCCATGTGACCCAACCTGCGACTGCAAAACACAAGAGAAAAGTCACACTATGACTACCAATAGGTACCATTTGTGTCTGTGCGACACCAGGTCGCAGCGTTTCCAAGTAGTCCCTGATTTCTGGATACACAGACCAAAAGATTACACAGGTCACAGGGAAAACTTGCAATTTTCAGGTCGAACAAGTGAGGGCGGGGTCCCCAATGCTGTATCTCCCTGGAGGAGTGCAGCCAACATCCCCCTGCTGTGTATCCATAAGAAGCAGCAAGGTAGAACAATGAGAAACAGAAAAGACACCGCTCACTGCTGTGCATTTCTAATTTGCAGCCAATAAGGCAGTAAATATAGAACAAACAGGACACAAACAATCTTCAATCTTTGTGTATGTAGCAATATACCAATACTGAGCAGAGATGCCACCATCCTCAATGTGTCTCCCTTCTGAGCAGCAAAAACAAATCAGAAAAGGACAAGCAACCTTCACTGCTGTGTCCTTTCTGATATGCAGCCGATAAGGCAGTATATGTAAGACATAAAGGACAGACAACCTTCAATCTTGTATATGTCTGATGTGCAACAATATAACAATTCTGAATAGAGATAGCACATCCATATTGAAATGATTTGGCATGTGACTCAAGATGTCAAATCGCACGCCTAAAATCGTCAGCCATTGCCGTTAATAGCACTGTCTGAATCGGCACAACGCCACTTTGCGGTGCTGCACCGATTACCAAAGGCGGTATAAGTACTACCCCTGGCCCAGGTTCAATTTGTATTTCTGCTATGTAGCTCAACAAATCAATCTTTACTACTGCCTTTCTGATAAGCAATCAATAAGGCAGTAATACAGGATGCAAAAACCCAGACAGACCTCAATCTTGTGTATGTCTGATGTGCAGCAATATAGCAATTATGAGCAGAGATGTCACAAGACACAATGATGCGCATTTCCGCCATGCAGCACAAAACCAGAAAATACAGACCACCTTCACTGTTGTATTTTTCTGATCTGTAGCCAAAAAATAGCAGTACCTTTAGGATATAAAGGTCACCAAACAAGTTTTGGGCAGTACATTTCTGATGTACAGCAATATACCCCTTATGAGCAGAGATGTCACAAATCTGAAAGTGTATTTCTGCTGTGCCACAAAACAACCCAGCAAGGACAAACCTTCACTACTGAGGTCTACTGGTGTGCAGCCAAGGAGTCATGGTGTATCCCTTTATGAAATAACCAACAGGGTCAATATATTTCATAGGCATAGCCTGGGCTGTAGATACTAACCATTCACGACCAGTGAAGGAACAAATCCTAAAATGGTTGGACACCTTACTATAGTAGCTGTTGTCCTACCTTACCTCCATTCCCTGAGACTGAGCAAATGCTAGCCAGCTCATACACAGGTGGGGCTAATCAGCCACTAAAGTCTCAATGAGCCCAGCCCTAGAGACCAATTAAGACAGCCTCTAGAAGATGTGGTCATCAATTTAGCCTGAAGGTAAATAGCTACCTGCAGGCCTTAAACAAGCAATCATGTAGCTCTTGCATAGGTTTGCTCAGAAAATCCTCAATTAAAGGATGTAGGAAGCTGAGTGGACTGTAGCCCCAACCAACGAAAAGGTTTTTCTTACCTCCCGCACTATAATAAAACCACAGTGTAAAGGTGGAGTGGGAGGTTAGAGCTTATGAAAAGCTACACATACAAGCGACCCCCAAATAAGGATCTGTCACAAGGGAACCCTTACTGTGCCACACAGAAGCTTGGTCCCTGCCACATTGTTGAAAGTTAGGCCAGCTTTTAAGCATCTTGGAGCAACTTCAGATTCCTAGCAGCTGGGCTAATAGGGCCGGTAGCCTATTGCACCTGCTGACCAGGGGAGCTTACTCCTGAATCCTCCAACCACTGCACAATTAATAACTTGTTCAGTGGTATACATTGCCTGTAAGGAACTCTTTGTATGTGTAGCGGGGTCTCCTTTAAGGCCCCTGGACTATGTTACCCAGAACCCCGTTCGGCACCTAGGGTGCATTGGGCCCCCGCAGAGACTCATGGGTGGGGCTATATAAGAAGAGGGCAAGGCTAGGCTCGGCCTCTTTGAACACTGCGCTGCAAGCAATAGAACTCCCCGTGCGGATCTGCTGCTGTGTAAGGCCTGAAGCCTGGGCCTTGCATACCGACCAAAGAGCCTTCCACCCCACTGCGGAGCCTGGGTGGCACCTGCTCTGTTCGAGTTTGCGGACATCAGCTGGACCGGAGACCCAGCCGTTGGAGACACTGTGCTCGGCCACTTCACACAAGGGATATGTAGACAGGCTCAGACACAGTTTAAAATTGGCCTATGAGCAGGCACAAGCAGCCTCGGATCGAAGGGGAGCCCGCAACAAGAAAACCTTTGATCTAAAGGTCCGGATTCAGGAGACAGAGTGCTGCTACGGAACTTGGAGGTCCCTGGAAAGCACAAGTTTGCAGACAGGTGGAGACCTGAACCCTACGTTATTTGCAAGAAACTGCCGGGCCTACCTGTTTACAGACTAAAGCCAGAAGGAAAAGTGGGGCCCTTAAAGACTTGGCATTGGAACCATTTACTCCCACTTGCCGAAGCATTTCGGATACCCCCTGCGAGGGACTCTCCTGAGTCAACTTCCATCCTGGATACTCCCAAGCCAAGCACCAGGTCCCAGACTCCTCAGATTGATGAATCAGATGTTTCTGTATTAAGTGAGAATGAGGGAGAAGAACTTGATTGGCTATGGCCTTCCCAGGTCCCAGAAACTTCTGCTATAGATCTTCCACCTACTGAAGACACCATAGATAGTACACTGAATGCAGAAGCTAATGAGTTCATCCCATCCAGCCCTTTGTTGGATTCTTGGGAAGATGCCCGTGACTTACTCTTAGAGGAGGATCCGAGAGATTCTATGTACCTCCCTGCTCCTGAGTCGAGCGTCCCAGAACCAGTGGAAACTCCCAAGTCGGTTCCAGAAGAAGAACCAGTGGAACTTCCCAAGTCGGTTCCAGAAGAGGAACCTGTATTACAAGAATCAGAAATCCCAAGGGAACGGAGGATGAGAAGGACCATAAGGCCTCCCCGAAAATGGACTTACCCACAAATGGGGGAGAGCTCAGAAGACACTGTGGTCACTGCCAGGAGGAGTGTGAAAGACCCTGATCCCTCCACTGTTTATTTAGTGGGGGGCAACCCCAACTCACCCGCTGGCACAGCTAGGCAGGCCACGAATGACAGTGTGACCTGTGGGCAGGGAAGTATACCCCCTCATTTTTGGTGGGAACTTCCTCTGCCGACAACATACGCAGCTTTGTCAAATGTTGTGCGTAGTATGTGTTAACATTTATCTTTGGGGACCAAAGAGTTTAAGTGGGGGGAGTGTGTAGCGGGGTCTCCTTTAAGGCCCCTGGACTACGTAACCCAGAACCCTGTTCGGCACCCAGGGTGCATTGGGCCCCCGCAGAGACTCATGGGTGGGGCTATATAAGAAGAGGGCAAGGCTAGGCTCGGCCTCTTTGGACACCGCGCTGCAAGCAATAGGACTCCCTGTGCGGATCTGCTGCTGTGTAAGGTCTGAAGCCTGGGCCTAGCATATCGACCAAAGAGCCTTCCACCCCACTGCGGAGCCTGGGTGGCACCTGTTCTGTTCGAGTTTGCAGACATCAGCTGGACCGGAGACACAGTGGTGGAAGCCCGGACTGGGATCACGTCCGGAGTGGTGAGGGAGCACTTGCTCACTTCATTACCCTTTTCTTTGTTAGGCCTAGTGACTGCCTTGGCCCATCCTGTTAATTTTTCTACCGTTGGATTACAAATACTGTTTCCTGAAAGTGCACCACCGTTCAAGTTGCATGCAAAGTATTATCCTCACAAGGGACTGAGTTTTAATCTGGGTCAGGCCTGACCAGGGTGGGGGTTAAAACTTTGTTGCTGCGCCGTATTGCGCATAGGAAAAAAAAGATAGTTGCACGTAGCGGGTGATCACTCTGCACTATCTCTTATGAATATGTTTATTGCTGCAGGGCTCTGCATGTTTACTATGTAATGTGTTTGACTTTGAATCCTTATACCAAAGTAAATCCAGTTATATTTTATCACATTGGTACTAGTGTCATCTTTGCAGATAGTGGTTATCTATCAATACTGCCAGATTGTGTATAATCAGGTATAGACCGTTACAAGTTAACAATCCCTAAACTAACTGTGCCAGTGTGGGCTGAGAAGATTGCCGGGGGTTGGCGGTGCTGTATACAGGGCCCGAAACAAAACTCAGCGGCTCTCTTAACTGGGGGTAGCGCTACATATGTAACATACAAAGAGTTCCTTACAGGCCATGTATACCACTGAACAAGTTATTAATTGTGCATTATTTGTACACGGGGGAAGATGGGGGGAAGCAATGCCTTACCTACCTCTTTCCCATCTGAGGTGGTTTAGGCACACTCGCTCCTCTGCACCTCTTGTCCACCATACAGCGTTTCTGATGTAAGAGGGAGCTGTGGCTGGTGTTTTTAGCAGAAGCTTCTGGGCTATTTGAATCCAGACCCCAGGGGAGATTATCTCAAATGCCCAGAAACCATCTGGCTGGAATTGGGGATTTTGCAGCTAAATTCCCAAGGCAAAGGAAAGTACTCACCTTTGTCGTCTTCCCCTTTTGCCACAGCCACTGGGCTTGCTTTTCCATCCTTATGGTCCACACGCAAGGAGGATAGCCGCCAAAGTGCCCCCCCAACTGCTGTCCACATAGGGAGCTGCAAGGTTAGGCTGTGTCCTGCACTGTACCAGTCAGTATATACACAGGGGGGGGGCAATGCCTTACGTTCCTCATTCCCATCTGAGGTGGTTTAGGCAAACATCCACCGTAGTGAACTGGTGCCTCCACGCCTAGCAAAAGGAGGATGTGGGCGCCTGCTCCTGCTGACTCTCAGCCTTCCCTCCTGGGTAATACTGCCGCCATTTTCCCGAAGACCAAAAATGACGCAGGTGTCGGGGGACGGCTGGAAAGAACCGACGGCCAGCACCCCATCTGAACGGATGCCCGGACAGGTAAGGGGGGAGGCAGGATAATGGCCCCTGAGGTTCTGGGTACACCACTGTACCCAGGGACCTTCAGCTCTCAGGGTGGTTCTTCTAATTGCTGCCCCCCTGAGGAAAGTAGGGAGAACCCCCAGGAGGGCAAGAATACCCTACCGAACCCAGAAGCTTCCCAAGCTTTTGGTCCGGTACCCAAGGGGGAGACCACCAACCCCAGGCATCGGGTCTAAAGGAAAAAAATAAACGTTTTTGCTGTGGGGAAACACAATCAAAAGCTGAGGAGAACGGGCTTTTAACCTCTTTAATTGTGTTTTCTGTCAGGTGGGACCAGTCATCTCTCAGTATGCCATCCTGGAAGACGACTTGAGAAAGAAATTCTTTGGGAGATCCAATTTGTGTAACCCAACTAGCACATAGCAGTGGATATCTGCTTATAATACTGCAATGCAGTAATATTGCCTTTCTGTTAATGTTTTACCAATAATATGTAAGAAAGAGCTATATTTGGTCATTACATATACAAGTTCCACTTACAGTTTAGTTATACTGCACAATAACTTCAACATTTCTCTCTTTCTGAAAACAAAGATTGGTTCCACAGCCTGCGGGTTGAAAAAAAACACAGATACCTCCATCTACGCTACGCAGTGCAGATGGAAACATCTCCCGCTGTGCCTATTTTTCAATAGAGGGATGTTGGGCAGGACACAACTGACAGGGCCACTCTTTAAGCAAATTTTGTCTGGTTACTTACTGATTCGTACAGTAAATGGCCAGCTTAACTGAACATCAGTCTTTAAAGCAGGACTCTGGAATTTTTTAAAACATCTTTAAAAAAAGATCTTTTTACGCACCATCTCCTTTCTCTAGCACTGCCTTCCACATTCTCCTACACCACTCATCACCTCCCACTTCCAAAGGATTGCTAGCATCATTCATTTCCCTCCTGTGAGCTTAAGCTGGCCATAGATGAGTTAGATGTTTTCATTCTGCTAGGAATTTAAATAAAAATACTGACCTGACCCCCCCATCCACAAATTTAAGGTGGATGGGGGGGTATCCTCCCCTCTGTATTTTTGTATTCCCACGGCAAGGAGACTTACCTGCCATCAGAATACACTTATCAGCACTCCAAGCTATAACCTGCAGCGCTGATTAAACTTTTTTTTTCCAACAGGGCCGTAGATCGACTTCTGTTCAACCACAGTGGCCATACATGAATTAAAATTGAATCGGTCCCTGCTGAAACAAATTAATTTCAATCCGTGTATGGCCAGTTTAAAGGCCCTTTTCATACGGGTGCCTGAGTGAAACGGAATCCATTTGCTCAGTGGGGAATCTCTCCGCTGATCAGGCAGATGACAGGTCCGTGTCCGCTCCGCAATGCAGAGTGGACACGGACACAGTCCCACTCTCTTCTGTGGGGCAGTCGGATGGAAACTGACCCCCTGTCTGTTTCCATCCAATCCGCCAGATGGATGGGGAATAGGACCACCATCCGTCTGTCTTTGAAAAAAAAGCCTGGGGCTACCCCAGAAATGCCCCTGGCAAGGGAGAAAAAATCGGAACTATTGCGGTACCTTAAGGATTTATACAAGGTATAATTAAAAATAAAATGTAATAGAAAATTGTAGATAAAAACAATAGGGTGAAAACCATAGTCACAATTATATTGATAAAATCGATAGTTACAGACATATATAGTGCTTGAAGATTGTAGAGAAAGTGATGGTGGACCCCAGTGTTGACATGGGGTACCAGGTATGATGCGTCTTGGTGGTTGTCCCCTACAAGTTTCACAGCAAAGGCTGCTTCTTCAGTAGGAGCCAATCAAAAAAATACAAAGAGACTAGACATGTGCACACTGAAATATTTTGTTTCGGAATTTCGTTTTTGTCCGAAAAATACATTTATTTAGTTACTCCCGAAATCCGTTTTTATTTATTTTGTTTTTCATTATAAAAAGCATTCGTCCGAAAATCAGAATTACTTAAGGTAGAATCTGTCATTGAAAGCTTATGGTGTCTGTCGAATGTTCTAAGAAGATTCGACGGAGCAGCTAAACTGTACGACGCCGCAAATTTTACATTTCCAGTCGAATGTTCCGCCTACAAGCTATAGTAGAATTCTAATGTTGTATGACTAGTAATAATAATATTTATTAATTATTATTACTAGTCAACCAACAATTCTTCTATAGCCTATGAGCAGAGCATTTCACCATAAATGTCCGCTCGCTGTGATCGTATGTTTTTAGCTGCTTCGTCAAATCTTCATGTCTTTATAATGTTGAATCTTTTCTCTCTATGTCGAATCTTTTCTCTCTATGTCAAATCTTTTCACTGTATGTCAAATCTTTTCTCTGTATGTAGAATAATCTTGGACTAATAGAGTTAAGGTTAGGCACATTCGACCGCAGGTTCGATAGACACAGATTTTTATTGTCAGCGCCATGTCGAATCTCCTATCTATATCGAACCGTTGTCACAACGAAAACTAAAATAAAGCATTTGTTTAATGTCGGATCTTTCGGATTTCGGATTCTGCGCTTTCGTTATCGTTTGTTAAAACGATAACAAAAATACCCGAAATTCGGACGAAAATGCATTCGGACGAAAACGAATGCACATGTCCAAAACAGACCAGGGCAGTGGAACAGACCAGGGCAGTGGAGCAGCACAAAAAGAGGCACCCGAAGGTAAATCCCCCCCACGGCAGACAACATGGATGATGGCACCCATTTTTATTTAAAGAATATCCCAATCAAGGTACAATCTTAAAATTATCTGTCTGTGTTTGGCGGACAGGATTGGATCGAATGGCGGCGGGTGTCAGCGGGCATGTGCCCACTGACATCTGCCACTCCATAGAAGAGACTGAAGGGTCCCATCAAGTCCGCCTGACAAACTGACAGGTGAATCTGATCGGATCGCTTAGGTGAAAGGGGCCTTTGCAATCTTCAGCATTTCAGCAAGATCCACCCACTGCTTCCACGTGGCAAGGAGAGAACCGGGATCAGGGACATCACCCAGTTGGGTAGACAGATGGAATTGAAGAAGGAAAGGACATTTTTCAAAATAGCTGGGGAAATAGAGAGGTGAGATCTGATTGATGCATGATTGCTTATCACATACTCCCTGACATAACAATGTCCATAGGAAAAGGAATTACAATAAAATAAAAAAAAATAAAAAAATGGTGAAGATAAAAATATAATTTCAGGCAAATGTTACTATGACAGACCCCGTACTCCTGAGGAGTATGTCCACCTTGCCCGGTACCAGCACGATCCAAGATCCCTTAGTCCACTCAGTCACTAGCCGCAACTAATTGTAAGGTGTATAAATGCATAAGACTTTTATGAAAGAACAGACACAAGTAAATGTCTCTATAGACTATCCCCCCTCCCTCCTATAGACACAGGGCAGGGTAAACTTTACATCCAATAACATCAGGCACAGGTACATTCAAACTTTTCAACAAATCTTATAAACAAAAACTGGGGATGCAGCCAACTTTATCAGTGGGAAGGACATTTAAAGCGGAGTTCCAGGCTTTTGTATGTTTATTAAAAGTCAGCAGCTACAAAAAGTGTAGCTGCTGACTTTTAATAAATGGACACTTACCTGTTCCACGTTCCAGCGATGTGGCCGAACGGAGCGTCGCTCCTCTCTCCCTCCTCTCCGCTGGCGCCTCCATTGTCACTCTGGGCACCCGGCCGTGACAGCTTTCGGCTTCACGGCCGGGCACGCACGGCGCATGCGCGAGTCATGCTGCGCTCGCAGAGTGGACTGGCGATCGCCTGGGACCTGCCACGTGGCCTAGGCGAGAGGAGGAGTCGCCTAGGCAGTCCCTGGGCGGAAGGAGGAAGTGGGACAGGAAGTCCCACTCCTAACAAAGCCCCCACTCCCCCCAAAAAAAATTGCATACCAAATGTGGCATGTAAGTGGGGTTGGAGTGGTTAAAGCGGAAGTTCCACTTTTGGGTGGAACTCTGCTTTAAGGAAACTGTTATGTCCAATGTCAGTGTTTTAAGCATAGTGTAGACAACCTGGCTGGTTCAGGGGTAAAACAAAATGCTGAGTCCAGTGTGGTTGTACTGAGTCTGGTTAGATCAGACTCGACTGGGGTTTTCGGTCACCCTGTGCCTCTAAGCCCAGGTTCACACTGGGCTGCGGGAGTGAAGCCGTGCGAGTTCAGCTGAACTCGCACGATTTCACTCCCGCTGGCAGTCCCGATTTCAGCCGCGATTACAAAGACATCTGACACAGATGTCAATGTAAATCGCGGCCGAAATCGTAAAAAGTAGTACAGAAACTACTTTTTGAAATCGGTGCAGCGCCGCAGATGCGGCGTCGCACCGATTAGGACGGTGCCATTGCCCGCAATTTGCGGCAAATATCGACGATTTGACATGCAATTTGACATGTCAAATCGCATGTCAAATCGCACCAGTGTGAACCAAGGCTAATAGACACAGGGTAACTGACACATTAGAGGGTCCTGCAGAGCTGAAAAAGGAGTTTCCCAAACTCTCTTAGGCAAGCTGGGTTCCACGGGACCCCCACCCATAAAGTGACTCCCATCACATATCTCCCCTTTCGGCGGGAGACTAATACAGAAGGAGATTTCAAAGTTAGTCCATACTGTACTTCCAGTTCCCCAATGCCCGTATCCACACAGTACCCCAAACCAATTGTCCAAAACAGAGTATTACTCACCCAGCCATCCTCTGCCTCTCTCGTAGAACATACCCGCCGCTGGGGATAAGTGCGGACTGATCCTTCTCCCTGGAGTCCTTTCAGCCACTGGAGAGAAGACAATGTGACTGGACTCTCTCCGTCATGCTGTTGGGGATCTGGGCTGACTACCCTGCATTCCTGGGGTATACAGGTAAGACCGTAGTCCCATCCACGTTTGGTAGATGAAAATCCCCCAGTGTTGTCAGAGCCAGGCTGATATCCTTCTGTCCCAATGCCAGACCTTTTTCTGGGGTTGTGCCAGTGGAGACCGCAGTCCCATCCACTACCACAGGAAATCCATCTTTTGTTAGTTGAAGGCAGAGGTCAGCAGCATTCTGCCCTGTTGCAAGCTCTTCTGCAGGGTTGCTGTCAGTGGAGACCACAGTCCCATCCACAGACACCAGCTCAAGCTGCAGTTGTGAGGTGCCAATTGCTTTCCCTCCCGGGAGCTTCTGCGGAGTTGATTGTTGTGCGCAGAAGTCAACAGCATCATGCTCTGAAGCCAGCTATCACCGGGTTGTTCCTCCTCAGCAGAAAAGTCTATGAAATCCCCAGTTTCTGGAACTGGTGTCTGGGGACAGAGGTTCACCATCTCCTGTCCATGGAACCCAGAAGATGTTATCAGTGCAGGGCAGAGGCTAGCAGAGTTGTCAGCACTTCAGCTTTGGGGACAGCAGTCTCCGGAGTTTCTGCTGCTAATTCTGGGGCATGCTGCTGAACGTGTTCTAGCAGTTCCCTGTATGCCCTTTCCAGATGCTGTTCTTTCCTTAGCAAGTATTCCAGATCAGGTTTAAGCTCTTAGACCCCTGCAAGACCGAGCATAGCCTCTCTGTATTCTCGCAGGTCCTCAAGGGTAGGTTCCCCTTCATCGCCAAACACAAAACCATCTGTAAGGCTCTCCCACAGCAATCCAGGGCCGCCAAAGTCATATCCCTCCGGGGAGCATTCTGTTGTCTCTCCTAAATATTCCTGTTCTGCATGCCATTGCAGAGCCTGATATCTCCTGCTGGACCAGCCTGTTCAACTTAGTCACCCATTGCTCCTGGGGCCACTCTCCCAAGCATGGCATTAGCAACTCCCGTCGGTCACTGGTCCATTCCCCTGGGGTTGGATAGCACTTGCCCTTGAACATAACAGCAACCCGGAGGGCTGCAATCCAGAGCTCCACCCGAATCTGCTGCCAGAGCTCCAGGTATTTATCCGCAGACACAGTTCTGGGGTATACTGAAAGGGCGATCCACAGGACCCCCTCAAACTCTGATGCCAGGTCCTCCTGAGGAGTATTTTCGCCATATAAGCTTCCCTTGCCCGGTACCAGCACGATCCAAGATCCCTTAGCCCAATAGCCTTAACTCAGTGTGGGGTGGATAAAAAGCATAAGACTTTTATTAAAAAACAGACACAAGTATATATCTCTGGAGGCAATCCCCCCCTCCTTGTTGGCAAAGAGACACAGGGCAGAGTAAACTGGGCACGCAGCCAATTTTGTCAGTGGGAAGGATTTGAGGAAACTCTTATGTAAAATGTCAGTGTTCTAAACATAGTTTAGACAACCTGGCTAGTTCAAGGGTAAAACGATATGCTGAGTACATTGTGGTTGTACTGAGTCTGGTTAGATCAGACCCGACTGGGGTCCTCCGTCACCCTGTGCCCCTAATAGACACAGGTGGACTTACACATAGGGGCCTGGGGAGCTGAAAAATTAGTCTCCCGACCTCTCTAAGGTAAGCTGGGTTCCACGGGCCCCCCTGCCCAAAGTGACTCCCATCACAGTTACAATGACAACATAGGGTAAAAGTTTAGGCTGTACAATACCCTATCTTTGAAAAACGCTGCCTCCCTATTTCCTCCCATTGCCTTTTTTAGATATTTTAGCAAAAATCATCATTTAAATACCCTTTTTTCTCCTCCTCTTTTATTGTGCAGGGTGGATAAAGGGGCAGATTTCCATTGAGCAGTGACATCACCCAATGGCATCCACTGCTTTAGGTATTGTCAGAGGGGAGGAAAGTCCTTCCTACTTGCCGCACATTACACAGAGGAGATGGGGCTTTGCAGTCGCATGATCACATAGAACACTGGTATTTTGATTGTGATTTATGCTAAAATTAATAAAAAAATAAAATATGAAGGGCAATGAGGAGGCAGCGTTTAAAAAGACTGGGTATGGTATAGCCTAGCCTTCTACTTTAAAACAAGCTCTTATTTTAAAACTATACACAGTAGTTTCCCTTTAAAACAACATTAGGCAGTAAAATCACATGTTTTACGGTCATAATACAGATTGAAAGTAAATTCAGTACAACAGATTGCTGTTTACCTTTACTATTGTGCAAAATAATGCTTGATGTCATGCTTTATGTTGATGTAAAAATAATGAAAATGTTCTCAGGATCTTTAAAATATTTTTAAATGTAACATAGCAAAATAGTGAAATAACTCCAGCTAGCAATCACATTTCATAAATTGAGCACAAGAAACATTAATGTGTTGGCCTGCAGGCTGTCATTAGAAGGCTCGGTCCACCCAAATGTCGCAATTATTATTCTCATAATCTATGCATAAAATAAAGGCTTGTGTTGTAAGGAAAAATGTGTTTTCTAATATTCTACACAATCTAAATAATTGCCATAGCATATATTAATACATTTAATATAATAAAGCATAGCAAATAAAATACTTATGGTGATGAAAGATGTTAAAAAAATCTTGTAATAATTTAAAAAGTGAACAAAAAAACATAAAAGAGAAGTATGGGATTTGTGGAAAAAAATAAATTATACTCACCTAGGTGGATGCAGCATCGGTCCGCATCTGTCCCCCGCCAGCTCCAGCCCAAGAACTAAGCGATCAAACACCACTGATTACTGAGCTCTCAGTCTTCAGGCTGCAGAGAGCTGGTGACTCTCAATCTGATCAGCCTAAATATTGAGCAGGGCCTAGCCAATCCTTGGGAAGGTGTGCCCAGATGGTGGCTGGGAGGCTGTTAAATAGTCTGGAGCTCTGGAGAAATTGTTTTTTTTCCCCCGTGAGGTTTGATGACCAGGAAGGAGGGGGTGGGGTTCCACTTTAAAAACAGGGCTATTCAGTCCAGCCAGCTTTCAAAAAAGTATAAGTTCACTTTTAGTGGTCTCTGATGCACTCCCTTATCAGCTATGAAAAGCCAAATACTTACCTGTCCCCAAACTTGCATCTTTACTGTGCAGCCGTGGGTTCTACAGAGCCTCTTCAATGTCAGGTCTAACTCCTCTTGCACATGCATGCCGTCCCCGTGCATTCCAATACTGTTCATCCCCAAAGAGTACAAATGTTTGGTTGCAATGAGAGGGATCATGGTGTGCATGCAGGGGGGGAGCAGTGAAGATATTGAAGATTAGGCTTTGTGGTGGCTAGCAGGCTGCACAGCCAAGATCTTGGCAAAGCAGGAACAAGTAAAGACCCCTGCACAGTATGCTTCAATGTACGTGTTTTATTTGTCAAAACATGTTGTGTTAGCCAGTTTATGCACCTCAACATACGACAAAATAGGTCCTCTGGTTCTTTGTTTTTCATTCCCACTGCACCACAATGCACAGAGCATCTTTGTGTTATGGTGTGCTGAACTGAAGTCCACAGATACCCACCTTTGTTCCAGCGATTCAACATGACCAATCACTTTGGGCGTTAAATTCTTTCGCTGATTACACTGTCTTTTACTGATTACACTGCCTATAACATAATCTGTGATTGGAGTAGAGAATCCTGTGACTGATCAGACTCTTCCTCATTCACAGATAATGTTACAGGCAGTGTAATCAATGACAGAGCTTTCTTTAATGGAAGGAGAAGGAGGAGGGGGGTGACCCTGTCAGATCTTCTTTAGTGCCTGGAGACCCGAAGATGTTAACCCCTGGTCATTAACGGGGGGGTAAATTTTCCGTTGGGCAAGTGGTTGAGGTGAAGGTAAACCCTTCTATCGATTTCAGCCAAGGAAGCTTCACCTGCTATGATGCTGCAGATGTGATCAGTTATGACACCAGCCATTGGAAGGTTTGACAGTTTAGTGGAGAGCACATCCAGTGTGACAGTTACATGAAATGTAACTGTTTTTTGAAACAGTTAAATCTATGGGTTTACTTCTGCTTTAACCGCTTGCCACCCGCCAGCCGTCAAATGATGGCTGGACGGTGCGGCTCTTGTTCTGGGTGGGCGTCATATGACGTCCTTGCCTTCCCGGGCCACTAGGGGGCGCGCGCAGTCCCGTCGCATCACTGGGAACCTGATGCGCGTGCTCGGCGGTTGCGATGTCCGCCGGGCACCCGCGATTGCCCAGTAACGGAGCAGGACCGTGGATCTGTGTGTGTAAACAAACAGATTCATGTACATCCTGTCAGGTGAGAGGAGACCGATGGTGTGTTCCTTGTACAGAGGAACACCGATCGGTCTCCTCCCCTTGTGAGTCCCCTCCCCCTACAGTTAGAATCACTTCCTAGGACACATATTTAACCCCTTGATCGCCCCCTAGTGTTAACCCCTTCCCTTCCAGTCACATTTATACAGTAATCAATGCATTTTTATAGCACGGATCGCTGTATAAATGTGAATGGTCGCAAAATAGTGTCAAAAGTGTCCAATATGTCCGCCGCAATATCGCAGTCACGATAAAAATCGCAGATCGCCGCCATTAATAGTAAAAAAAATAGTAATAATAAAAATGCTATAAATCTATCCCCTATTTTGTAGACGCTATAACTTTTGCGCAAACCAATCAATATACGCTTATTGCGATTTTTTTACCAAAAATATGTAGAAGAATACATATCGGCCTAAACTGAGAAAAAGAAAAAAAAGTTTGGATATTTAATATAGCAAAAAGTATTGTGTTTTTTTCAAACTTGTCACTCCTCTTTTGTTTATAGCGCAATAAATAATAAAACGCAGACGTGATCAAATACTGCCAAAAGAAAGCTCTATTTTTGGGGGGAAAATTATAAAAATTTCATTTGGGTACAGCGTTGCATGACCGCGCAATTGTCATTCAAAATGTGACAGCACTGAAAGCTTAAAAATGCCTTGGGCAGGAAGGGGGTGAAAGTGCCCTGTATTGAGGTCGTTAAAGTGGAACTTTAGTCAGAAAATTAGGTCCTGCTAGATCACTTCAGGTTGGCCCCTTTTGCAGGTATAGCTATGTAAAACATTAAATATAAGTGCCTATACTGTTTAAAATCCAGTAATACACTGCATCACCCTGCTCTGCACATGCTCAGTTGCTCTCCATTTTTAGGCACTGCTAAATTTGTAGAGGCTGATCTGCTGACAGCCTCCTATCTTTTACAGCCAAGGAAGCTGCTGCTGCTTGATCTGCAACTGCAATGCAGCTGCACATGTGA
This sequence comes from Rana muscosa, assembly GCA_029206835.1. NCBI lineage: Eukaryota > Metazoa > Chordata > Amphibia > Anura > Ranidae > Rana > Rana muscosa. The sequence continues at coordinate 729,067,393 of CM055118.1, forward strand.
TCAGTTATGACACCAGCCATTTAATAGTTTGACAGTTTAGTTGAGGACACAAACAAATGTAACAGTTAGCAATCCGGGCATTCCAGGAATGTATCTGTTTTTTTTTAAACCATCAAATCAATGGGTTTAGATTTACAGTTGGGGCTCTGGGCTTCAGCAAATTGGCAGCCTCTAGCAAGAAGAAACAGGAGCAATTCTGGAGGCAATTTACAGCTCACACTAATTTTGGTAGCATAACTATTAATATAGAATGTATGTTTCTTGCTAAAGAACGTTATTTTTTATCAAGTTGTAAAGGGTGAAGTTTCGCTTTAAGGCTTCATGCACATGGCAGTAATAAAATGACTGATAATGAATGCGGAATCTTGCTGGCAGGAAATATGTACGTAAAGTGCATGTGGCTACATAGGTACAGGTGTGCGAACCTGAGCATGCGTTTATACGAATAAAAAATTCTTATTTTTTTTACGATCTAAGATTTGAATTGTATATATAAGCATATATGTACATATGCGTTTACATGTATCTACACGTAGATTCCTGACCTCAGGTGCAGATTTTATTATTGGTACTTTACAGATATGAACACAGTTTTACTAATCTTTACACACCGTGTGCACAAACCCATAGAAAACAATAGAACCGCTTTCAGATCCCTAAAAACAAAACGGTCTTAGGCCCCATACACACTATTAGATTTTCTGAAGATTTTTGTCTTCAGATTTACCAAAACCATATATAATGTGGTCAAACCTTTAAAAGTTTCAATTTGTATGCAATCAGGCAGGCCCATGCATTAGATTGGTTTTGGTAAATCTGAAGACAAAAATCTGCAGAAAATCTAATAGTGTGTATATGGGGTCTAAAGTGATATGCGTTATTTTCAGCAGACATATTTTTGTTTACCTGCTGTTTATATGTTTACAGGTGTCTCAAAATATCCCCAAAATTTGCAAAATGGGGGGAAAAGGTGATTAGCCTGTCTTAAGGCTCCCCTTTTCCTTATGGGATCGTGGTAGGAGCAGTTTCCAGGCTCCCCGCTGTGAGGAAATGGCGGGAAAGCCTGGGATTGGTTTTCAGGGTCAGCTGACCTGGAATATTCTAAAATTAGGGACCCCCATGGTTGGGATAGGTCAGCTGGGGTCATATGACCCCCTGGAACATTCTAGAATTCCAGGGGTTCCCTATATAAAGGGCTAGTCCATATGGTCCGGGGCCAGTCACTTGAAGAGGATCAACAGCGGAACTTCCCACCCCCCCTTCCCTCTCAGGGCACTGCCTGTTTTGGCCTTGCCGCCCTGCCATGCTCCCTCAACTCCCGTCTGTGACATCATTGGCCGGCCTGTCACTTCCGCGGCCTTGCCGCCACTGCGCTCATGTACATCCAAGTCAATGGGGTAGGTGTGTATGTGATGATGAGGGGGGGATCCTCATGTATACGCCTGCCCTTATGCGTTCACTATATTTATTTCTTATGTAGCAGGGTATTGTCCTTTAATCCCCCAGAGACTACAGTACCCAGTGAGCAACGGGACACCCAGGGTGCATTGCCCCGCACAAGGACTGCTGGGGTGGGTTATTTAACTGAAGGGCGGGGCTGAATTCGGTCTCTTTGGACACCGCCCACCCAGCAAGTGGAACTCTCTATCGAGCCTGCTGAGATACAAGGCCTGAAGCCTGGGCCTTTCTCCAAAGAGCCTTCCGCTCTCACTGAGGAACCCGAGGGACGTCTTTTCCTACTGTTGCTGTATCATCGCCAGGAGGACCGAAGACCCGGAGGTCGTGAGATCTGTGCACCAAGACACAGGAGCGGAAGATACGGACACGGACTGGTCCGGTTGGGTGAGAGAGCACCTGATCAGAGAATTATATAGGATCTCGAGGCCCAATAACTGTTATCCGGAGTTATCACTAGTGTTTGCCGCTACGCGCCGGAGAGACAGTGCATCAGAGTAACTTTAGAGATTTGTTCTTAATTCAACACGTTATCCAAACTCCTTTTACCCTGTGGATTACAGTTTATTTCTGTAAAAGTGCACCACCGTTTGCTAGCGAACATTTTCCCCTACAGAACTTCTACACAGTACAGTCAGGCTTGACTTAGCGTAGACATTTCTGGGTGCCATTTTGTCCACGAGGGAGGATAGCTGCAGCGGGGACCGTTAGTGTTATGCATAGTACTGTATGTATATCTATCTGTTTGTTGAAATACTCTTTTATTGCAGGGTTCTGCACATGATATGTACACTGTTGATTATATGCTTACCCAACAATCTGAGTAAAAGTACGAGGGTTAAGTATACTGGTGTTTGTGTCATTTACTTTGCAGAAGAGACGGTTAAGGATAGCTATACTCTATTGCTGTGTGTTTTATTATAGGATTGTGTCTCCGTGAGTTGCAGGCCACACAGTCCTATCATTCCCTACTAACTGTGCCAAGGGAGGTTAGGGCTAATTACCTGGGGTTGACAGCGGTGCACTACAGGGCCCAAAAAAAATTATACCAGCAGCCCTCTTAGCTGGGGGTATCGCTACACTTATATTGTTTTATATTTTATTTTTTAGACCATTATAATACCATTGTTCTCTCTATTTATAGATAAACACCTCGGTTTTTGCTCCTGATGAGAGGTTATAAGGCCTCGAAACGTGTAGAGCTTACAACTGTCAACAAGTTTACCTGCCTATGTTTTGCTGTGGATGTTCCTTTTACCTGGTTTTATTCTTCCCCATATTCCATTGATATCTTATCATGATCACTGACCCATATGGATAATGAGTGTAATGCGTATTATCATGTTTTCTCATTTTATGTATTTGTTTATTATGCGAATTCCTTGTTGAAATATTATCTACTATGCATTAACTGGTTCCAATGTATTGTTCATGTAATTTTGTTTTGTAGCACAATGCACAATCCAAAAGTGAAACTATATAAGAATTTGAACCCATTATCCGTCCTACTTTGGATCCGACTTTGCCCTGCGACATGAAGCCGACATATGTCCGACTTTCAATGAACGGGGATCCGACTTGGATCCCCGCCAATATCAGGCACTGTGTTTGGTATGAATCTTGAGGGGGAACTCCAGGCCAAATTTTAAATAAAAAAACGGCGTGGGTTCCCCCTCCAGGGGCATACCAGGCCCTTGGGTCTGGTCTGGATTTGATGGGGCGCCCCTACGCCGAAAAAACAGCGTGGGGGTCCCCCCAAAATCCAAACAAGACCCTTATCCGAGCACACAACCTGGCCGGCCGCAGGGGAAGAGGGGGGGACGAGAGAGCGCCCCCCCTCCCTCCTGAACCGTACCAGGCCGCATGCCCTCAACATGGGGGGTTTGGTGCTCTGGGGCAGGGGGCGACCTGCGGCCCCCCCACCCCAGAGCACCCCGCCCCCATGTTGATGAGGACAGGGCCTCTTCCCGACAACCCTGGCCGTTGGTTGTCGGGGTCTGCAGGCAAGGGGTGCTTATCGGAATCCGGGAGCCCCCTTCAATAAAGGGGCCCCCAGATCCCGGCCCCCCCACCCTATGTGAATGAGTATGGGGTACATCGTACCCCTACCCATTCACCTGGTGGAAAAAAATTGCAATAAAAAAACACTACACAGGTTTTTAAAGTATTTTATTACACAGCTCCGGGGGTCTTCTTCCGACTTCCGGGGGTCTTTTCCGACTTCGGGGGTCTCCGGTGTCGTCCCCGCGCTCTCCGGTTCTTTCTTCCGCCGGGCCTCCGCTAACTTCTTTTTAGCTCTTTTGCTAACGGAGGCCCGGTCTTCCCGTTGTCTCGTCCGGCTCTCCGTTGTCCTTCTGCCGGCCCCTCCACTAACTTCTTGGTAGCTCTTTCGCTAGTGGAGGGGCCGGTCTTCCCGTCGTCGCCGTCGGCGTCTTCTTCCCTCTTCTCCTCCTCGATGTTGACACGTCGCTTCCTCTCGCTGTAATACTGGCTCTCCGCTCCGCATTAATATAGGCTTCTCATGACGTCACAGTCACATGTTCCGGGGCACATGGCTCCGGAGCATGTGACTGTGACGTCATGGGAACATGTGACTGTGACATCATGAGAAGCCTATATTAATGCGGAGCGGAGAGACAGTATTACAGCTGGAGGAAGCGACGCGTCAACATCGAGAAGAAGAGGGAAGAAGACGCCGACGGCGACGGGAAGCCCGGCCCCTCCACTAGCGAAAGAGCTACGAAGAAGTTAGTGGAGGGGCCGGCAGAAGGACAACGGAGAGCCGGACGAGACAACGGGAAGACCGGGCCTCTGTTAGCAAGAGAGCTAAAAAGAAGTTAGCGGAGGCCCGGCGGAAGAAAGAACCGGAGAGCACAGAGACGACAGCGGAGACCCCCGAAGTCGGAAAAGACCCCCGGAAGTCGGAAGAAGAGCGCCGGAGTCAGAAGAAGACCCCCGGAGCTGTGTAATAAATTACTTGAAAAACCTGTGTAGTGTTTTTTTATTGCAATTTTTTTCCACCAGGTGAATGGGTAGGGGTACGATGTACCCAATACTCATTCACATAGGGTGGGGGGGCCGGGAGCCCCCTTATTGAAGGGGGCTCCCGGATTCCGATAAGCCCCCCGCTCGCAGACCCCGACAACCAACGGCCAGGGTTGTCGGGAAGAGGCCCTGTCCTCATCAACATGGGGGCAGGGTGCTCTGGGGTGGGGTGGCCGCAGGTCGCCCCCCTGCCCCAGAGCACCAAACCCCCCATGTTGAGGGCATGCGGCCTGGTACGGTTCAGGAGGGAGGGGGGCCGCTCTCTCGTCCCCCCCTCTTCCCCTGCGGCCTGCCAGGTTGTGTGCTCGGATAAGGGTCTGGTTTGGATTTTGGGGGGACCCCCACGCCGTTTTTTCGGCGTAGGGGTTCCCCTTCAAATCCAGACCAGACCCAAGGGCCTGGTATGCCTCTGGAGGGGAACCCACGCCGGTTTTTTATTTAAAATTTGGCCTGGAGTTCCCCCTCAAGATCAGCAGAGCACAAGTCGCATGCCAAAGTCGGACCATGCAAGACTGCGGTCCGACTTTGATCCGACTTCAATGATAGTCAATGGGCTGAAGTCGGATCAAAGTCGGACCAAAGTAGTACAGGGAGCATTTTCAAAGTCGGACCGACATGTGTCGGACCAGTTAAGACGGCTCCCATAGGGAAACATTGATTTTCACACGTCATGCGACATGAGCTCCCAATGTCGGAGCGTTTGTCGCCCCAGTGTGAACCAGGCCTCAGGCTGGGTTCACACTAGTGCGACACGACATCTGTCCTACTTTGGATCCGACTTTGCCCTGCGACATGAAGCCGACATATGTCCGACTTTCAATGAACGGGGATCCGACTTGGATCCCCGCCAATATCAGGCACTGTGTTTGGTATGAATCTTGAGGGGGAACTCCAGGCCAAATTTTAAATTAAAAAACGGCGCGGGTTCCCCTCCAGAGGCATACCAGGCCCTTGGGTCTGGTCTGGATTTGAACAGGCGCCCCTACGCTGAAAAAACGGCGTGGGGGTCCCCCCAAAATCCAAACCAGACCCTTATCCGAGCACACAACCTGGCAGGCCGCAGGGGAAGAGGGGGGGGACGAGAGAGCGGCCCCCCTCCCCCTGAACCGTACCAGGCTGCATGCCCTCAACATGGGGGGTTTGGTGCTCTGGGGCAGGGGGGCGACCTGCGGCCCCCCCACCCCAGAGCACCCTGCCCCCATGTTGATGAGGACAGGGCCTCTTCCCGACAACCCTGGCCGTTGGTTGTCGGGGTCTGCAGGCGGGGGGCTTATCGGAATCTGGGAGCCCCCTTCAATAAGGGGGCCCCCGGATCCCGGCCCCCCACCCTATGTGAATGAGTATGGGGTACATCGTACCCCTACCCATTCACCTGGTGGAAAAAAATTGCAATAAAAAACACTACACAGGTTTTTAAAGTAATTTATTACACAGCTCCGGCGCTCTTCTTCCGACTCCGGCGCTCTTCTTCCGACTTCCGGGGGTCTTTTCCGACTTCGGGGGTCTCTGGTGTCGTCTCCGCGCTCTCCGGTTCTTTCTTCCGCCGGGCCTCCGCTAACTTCTTTTTAGCTCTTTTGCTAACAGAGGCCCGGTCTTCCCGTTGTCTCGTCCGGCTCTCCGTTGTCCTTCTGCCGGCCCCTCCACTAACTTCTTCGTAGCTCTTTCGCTAGTGGAGGGGCCGGTCTTCCCGTCGCTGTCGCCGTCGGCTTCTTCTTCCCTCTTCTCCTTCTCGATGTTGACGCGTCGCTTCTTCCCGCTGTAATACTGGCTCTCCGCTCCGCTCCGCATTAATATAGGCTTCTCATGACGTCACAGTCGCATGTTCCGGGGCACATGGCCCCGGAGCATGTGACTGTGACGTCATGGGAACATGTGACTGTGACGTCATGAGAAGCCTATATTAATGCGGAGCGGAGAGCCAGTATTACAGCGGGAAGAAGCGACGCATCAACATCGAGAAGGAGAAGAAGCCGACAGCGACGGGAAGACCGGCCCCTCCACTAGCGAAAGAGCTACGAAGAAGTTAGTGGAGGGGCCGGCAGAAGGACAACGGAGAGCCGGACGAGACAACGGGAAGACCGGGCCTCTGTTAGCAAAAGAGCTAAAAAGAAGTTAGCGGAGGCCCGGCGGAAGAAAGAACCGGAGAGCGCGGAGACGACACCGGAGACCCCCGAAGTCGGAAAAGACCCCCGGAAGTCGGAAGAAGAGCGCCGGAGCTGTGTAATAAATTACTTTAAAAACCTGTGTAGTGTTTTTTTTATTGCAATTTTTTTCCACCAGGTGAATGGGTAGGGGTACGATGTACCCCATACTCATTCACATAGGGTGGGGGGGCCGGGATCCGGGGGCCCCCTTATTGAAGGGGGCTCCCGGATTCCGATAAGCCCCCCGCCCGCAGACCCCGACAACCAACGGCCAGGGTTGTCGGGAAGAGGCCCTGTCCTCATCAACATGGGGACAGGGTGCTCTGGGGTGGGGGGGCCGCAGGTCGCCCCCCTGCCCCAGAGCACCAAACCCCCCATGTTGAGGGCATGCGGCCTGGTACGGTTCAGGAGGGAGGGGGGGCCGCTCTCTCGTCCCCCCCTCTTCCCCTGCGGCCTGCCAGGTTGTGTGCTCGGATAAGGGTCTGGTTTGGATTTTTGGGGGACCCCCACGCCGTTTTTTCGGCGTAGGGGTGCCCGTTCAAATCCAGACCAGACCCAAGGGCCTGGTATGCTCCTGGAGGGGGAACCCACGCCGGTTTTTTATTAAAAATTTGGCCTGGAGTTCCCCCTCAAGAGCAGTACAGCACAAGTCGCATGCCAAAGTCGGACCATGCAAGACTGCGGTCCGACTTTGATCCGACTTCAATGATAGTCAATGGGCTGAAGTCGGATCAAAGTCGGACCAAAGTAGTACAGGGAGCATTCTCAAAGTCGGACCGACATGTGTCGGACCAGTTAAGACGGCTCCCATAGGGAAACATTGATTTTCACACGTCATGCGACATGAGCTCCCAATGTCGGAGCGTTTGTCGCCCCAGTGTGAACCAGGCCTTAAGGTTGCATTTCAATTCAATCTGTTTATTTGCTTCCGTGTGCCTCATGCAAAGTCCCGCCCCTTGTTCTCCTTTTTGTTATTATGTGGTAAGGTCCCCTTTGCTATTTAAGGTAAAGGGGGACAGTTTTGTGAAATAATATTAAAGCGGTTGTATACCGCAAAACTTTTTTTTTTTTTGTCAACCTGCAAGGCAAAGGTACAATGAGCTTGTATGACTAGCATACTAGCTCATTATCAATCACTTACCTTAGATCAAAGCCCCCACAGCGGTCCTCGGACACGTCCTCCGTCGCATCCATGATACCCGGAGTGACTTCCGGGTATCGCCGCTCCGGCGCTGTGATTGGCCGGAGCGGCGATGACGTCACTCCCGCACATGCAGTGTCCGGCAGGCTCCCATTCAAGAGCCGCCGCGCTCAGTGCGCCTGCGCCGTTATCTACGGCGTGCATGCGCCGTAGATAGCGGTACAGTCTTTTTTGCAAATATCTCTCAGGCCTCGTACACATGACCGATTTTCTCGTCCAAAACAGTCAAGAAAAGTGCCGCGAGAGTTTTTTTGTCTAGAAAAACGTTCGTGTGTATGGTTTTACAACGAGAAACTTGACGAGAATCTCGACGAGAAAATAGAGAACCTGCTCTCTATTTTCTCGTCAGGATTCCAGATTTCCTCGTCGTGTTTCTCGTCGGCCTGTTTTGTGACAAGAAAATGGTTCGTGTGTATGCTTTTACGACTCTTCCAAAAGCGCGCATGCTCACAAGTAGTGATGAGCCGAACACCCCCGGGTTCGGTTCGCACCAGAACCCGTGAACGGACCGAAAGTTCGAACGAACATTAGAACCCTATTAAATACAATGGATGCGAACGTTCGAATTCTAAAGTGCTAATTATAACAACTATTATGCATGTTATTGTCATAAATAGGGTTTGGGAACCCGGGTTCTGCACCAGGGGACATGTATCAATGCAAAAAGAAGTTTTAAAAACGGTCGTTTTTCGGGAGCAGTCATTTTAATGATGCATAAAGTGAAAAAAAAAAAGTCAAATATTCCTTTAAATATCGTACCTGGGGGGTGTCTAAAGTATGCCTGTGAAGTGCCACGTGTTTCCCGTGTTTAGAACTGTCCCTGCACAAAATGACACTTCTAAAGGAAAAAAAAGCCATTTAAAACTGCTTGCGGCTTTAATGTAATGTCTGGTCCCGGTAATATGGATGAAATTCTTTAAGAAAAATGGCATAGCTACCCCATGACCCCCCCCCTACCCCAGCCCATTACCAGCCCCTTTGGGTCTTGTATGGATATTAAGGGGAACCCCGCACATAAAATAAAAAAGGCCCTATATACTCTGAACAGCCGTATACAGGCGGTGCATACAAGACAGGGACTGTAGGTTTGTTCTTATGTAGAATCTGTTTGTAATTTTGAACAGGTACATTGTTGAAGTGTAGCTCCAGCCCAAAAATCTATTTTTAAACTTTTTGGGAAACATAGGTAAGGGTTATCACCCCTGTAACATTTGTTTTGCTGTCTGTGCCCCTGTTCAGAACATTTCACCTCACTTTCCGTCCCAATGACAACTGTTTTTGAAATGTGGTGTTTTTCTTGAAACAAGGATTGCTGATAAAGCATCAGTACAGATGAGACCCCTTTCTCCCATATTTATTCTTACAGGAGAGAATTTTCCTTTCTAGGGGTAGATTTCCTCTCACTTCCTGTTGTCTTCTTTCGTTTGCAAGTAGGAGTCGTTTGTAAGTTGGATGTTTGAAAGTAGGGACCTGCCGTATATACTCTGCAGAAATAGGCCCCTTAGTTGTTGGTGTTGGCACAACACTGTAAGCACTCAGTTACTCTTGGTTGGTGCTGGAACGCCCTGCTGTCAACTATTATATCAGGAATTTTAATTACATATAATTGTTGAACAGTGGTAGTAAAAATTGGGGCTTTGATGGTGGTGCTGGTGCCACAACACTGTAAGCCCTGACAGTTACTCTTGGTGGGTGCAGCAATGGGCCCTGCTGTGAATTATTAGATCAAGAATTGTAATTACATGCCCCTTTTGAACAGGGGCTGAAAAATTGGGCCTTTCGTGGTGGTGGTGGTGGTGGCGTTGCCACAAGACTGTAAGCCCTCAGAGTTACTCTTGGTGGGTGCAGCAATGGACCCTGCTGTGAATTATTAGATCAAGAATTGTAATTGCATGCCCCTGTTGAACAGGGGCTGAAAAATTGGGCCTTAGGCACTGGTGGCACAACACTACAACCCCTCACAGATACTGTACTTGGAGCACAGCAATGAGCCCTGTTGCAAAGTATTGCTTCAAAAATTGTAATGACACGCCCCTGTTAAACAGGGGCTGAAAAATTGGGCCTTAGGCACTGGTGCCACAACACTCCAACCCCTCACAGATACTGTACTTGGAGCACAGCAATGAGCCCTATGGCAAATTATTGCTAAAAAAATTGTAATTACACGCCCCTGTAAAACAGGGGCTGAAAAATTGGGCCTTAGCCACTGGTGGCGGCACCCATAAACAAAAATGATCTTCCAAGCTATCATCATCAATCGTATCATTGAGGACTCGGAGGAGGAGGATAGCCAGTCAACATAACAGCACAGGCACTCAGCATCAGCATCAGTCTTGAAGGGATGTGACATGTTAAAATCAATTAGTCTGTTATATCAGCATCAGGTGTGTGGTAGCTGGTGGTGATCCAAGACTGGTTCATCTTGATGAAAGTCAGTCGATCAACCGAGTCGGTGGACAGGCGCACACTGTGATCCGTGACAAATCCTCCAGCAGCACTGAATGTGCGTTCCGAAAGAACGCTGGATGCAGGACAGGCCAGTAGCTCAATTGCATACTGTGCAAGCTCTGGCCAGTGATCCATCCTCAAGACCCAGTAAGCCAGAGGATTTTCGGTGGGGAAGGTGTCCAAGTCTGACCTTGCCCCTAGATATTCCTGCACCATGTTTATCAGACGCTGGCGATGGTTGCTGGAACCGATCATACTTTGGGGCTGCGGACTATAGAATTGTCTGAACGCATCGGTCAGACGGCCACCTTCCCCACCGCTCCTTCTTTGACTGGCCAAAGCCTCAGCAACTCGTTGTCCAGGACCAGGAGTTTGTAACCTCCCAGTCTCTGGGAACGCGTTGCACAGACCTTTCTGCAAGGCCTCCCGGAGTTGTCTCATCCTCTGCTCCCTCTGCGACGGTAACATAAGGTCCGCAACCTTACCCTTGTACCGTGGATCAAGGAGAGTGGCCAGCCAGTAATGGTCCCTCTCCTTGATCCGAAGAATACGAGGATCCTTCCGCAGACTTTGCAGGATCAGGGAGGCCATGCAGCGTAGGTTTGCTGAGGCATTCGCTCCGGTGTCCTCTGGGTCACTAAGGACGACATGATCCGCAGCCACCTCCTCCCAGCCACGTACAAGTCCACTGGTTTCTTGGGACTGTAAATCATCCCTAAAAGACTGCTGCTGATGATGCTGAGTGCCAGCCTCCACCTCCATGCTGACACAATCCTCCTCCTCCTCCTCCTCCTCCTCCTCTTCCTGTGCGATGGGTGGGACAGAAGGAACACTGTCTGGGTAAAGGGGGCCTTGAGAGGCAAGGAAGTCCTCCTCTTCCTGCCTCTGTTCTGCCTCAAGTGCCCTGTCCATTATTCCACGCAGCGTGTGCTCCAACAGGTGGACAAGAGGTACAGTGTCACTGATGCATGCACTGTCACTGCTCACCATCCTCGTGGCCTCCTCAAATGGTGCCAGGACAGTGCATGCATCCCTGATCATGCCCCACTGGCGTGGAGAAAAAAAACCAAGCTCCCCTGACCCTGTCCTGGTGCCGTAGTCGCACAGGTACTCATTGATGGCCCTCTGCTGCGTGTGCAGCCGCTGCAGCATGGCCAACGTTGAGTTCCACCTGGTGGGCATGTCACATATAAGGCGGTTCTTGGGCAGGTTCAACTCCTTTTGCAGCTCAGCCAGGCGAGCACTGGCATTATAAGATCTGCGGAAATGCACACAGACTTTCCTGGCCTGCCTCAGGACATCCTGTAAGCCCGGGTACCTGCCCAAGAACCGCTGCACCACCAGGTTAAGGACGTGAGCCACACAGGGCACATGGGTCAGTTGTCCCTGTCGGAGGGCGGAGAGGAGGTTGGTGCCATTGTCGCAAACCACCATTCCTGGCTTAAGCTGGCGTGGCGTCAACCACCTCTCGGCCTGGCCCTGCAGAGCAGACAGGACCTCTGCCCCAGTGTGGCTTCTGTCCCCCAAACACACCAGCGCAAGCACGGCATGGCATCTTTTTGCCTGCGTACTTGCGTAGCCCCGTGAACGGCTACGGAGCACCGCTGGTTCATAGGACAAACCACAGGAAGAGGCCATGGAGGAAGAAGAAGAGGAGGGGGTGGAGGAGAGAGGTGTGTCACAACCAGTAGTAGCATTTTGGAGGCGTGGCGGTGGGACAACCTCCAACACTACTGCACCTTGTCCTGCATCCTTCCCAGCTGCCAAAAGAGTGACCCAATGGGCCGTGAAAGAAAGGTAACGTCCCTGTCCATGCCTGCTGGACCATGAGTCAGCGGTAATATGCACCTTACCGCTGACCGCCCTGTCCAGCGAGGCCAAGACATTGCCTTCCACATGCCGGTAGAGAGCCGGAATAGCCTTCCGTGAGAAAAAGTGGCGTTTGGGAACCTGCCACTGAGGAACCGCACATTGCACAAACTCACGGAAGGGGGCCGAGTCTACCAACTGAAAAGGCAGCAGTTGAAGCGCTAGCAATTTAGCCAAGCTAGCATTCAACCGCTGGGCATGTGGATGGCTGGGAGTGAACTTCTTTTGACGGTCCAGCAGCTGGGGCAGGGAAATTTGCCTGCTAGAATCGGACGTCGGTGTACTGCTAGCAGAGTGGCCGCAAGTACTTGGCTGTGACACACCTAATTCTACACCTTCATTCCTCTCAGTGCATGTTTCAGAGAGGACTGAAGTTATAGTGGGGTTGGAGATCCCAGCTGATGCGGTGCAAGGAGAGGTCCGCTTTGTTCTTTGGTGTGGGTCTTTGAGGTAGGCTTGCCAACGAGCTGCATGGCAGGTCAACATATGTCTGGTCAGGCATGTGGTACCCAAGCGGCTGATGTTTTGGCCACGCGATATACGCTTGAGACATATGTTGCAAACAGCAGCTGTGCGATCTGATGCACTAGCCTCAAAAAAGGCCCACACCAAAGAACTTTTTGAATGACGGGCAGAGGCAGCGCCCTGCACAGGCGGAGCTCTGCGGTGTGATTCCGTCGGTGTACTGCCCTTACGCTGGCCACCAAAGGGCATCCTGCCTCGTTGGAGATGTGCCTCCTCCTCATCCTCCTCCTCCTCCTCTCTCCTATTAGGCACCCACGTGGAGTCAGTGACCTCATCATCACCTCCCTCCTCATCACTGGAGCCAATCTGGCAGTATGCTGCAGCTGCTGGAACATGACTGCCAGATTGGTGTCCTTCTTGAGCATCCCCTCTGTCTGCTCTCACGCTACTGCCTTCCTCTAGCTGGGTTTCATCATCAGACCCTTCGAAACGCTGGGCATCCTCCTGGAGCATGTACCCAACACTGTGCTGAAACAGTTCGGGGGACTCCTCAGGAGGAGGACATGGTGGGTCTAGGGAAGGAGTGACTGATGATGAGTCTGACATTGATACCAGGGAAGAGGACGCTTTGGCAGCTGCTTTTCCAGTACCCTGAGCCTGGGTGAGAGAGGATGAGGAGGAGGAGGAGGGCTTGGTCATCCACTCTACCAAGTCTTCGGCATGATGTGGCTCAACATGTCCAGCTGCCGAAAAGAAGGACAAGCGTGTCCCATGGCCATGTGCTGATGACAATGCACCGCGTCCACGACCAGCACTGTTGCCCCCAGACACAGAGCCTGCTTGCCCTCTTTTATTGCCTCCTGACTGTCTGCCTCTCCTTGTTTGCCTTCCAGACATTCTAATAGATGGCCTGCAGGGAGATGGGAAAAAAGCAATAAGGGCTACCTTCAGGTGTCCTTCTCTGTCCCTTGAAACAAGGACTTTGACAGTGAAAGAAACTGACACACTCTCCCTACCTACAGTTTTCTGTCCCTAGAAAAAATGTTTTTTTTAAGCACAAATTAGCACAAGGAGAATTCACTCACTGTCCTTCCAGGTCCCTGGAAACAAGGACTTTGACAGTGAAAGAAACTGACACACTCTCCCTACCTACAGTTTTCTGTCCCTAGAAAAAATGTTTTTTTTAAGCACAATTTAGCACAAGGAGAATTCACTCACTGTCCTTCCAGGTCCCTGGAAACAAGGACTTTGACAGTGAAAGAAACTGACACACTCTCCCTACCTACAGTTTTCTGTCCCTAGAAAAAATGTTTTTTTTAAGCACAATTTAGCACAAGGAGAATTCACTCACTGTCCTTCCAGGTCCCTGGAAACAAGGACTTTGACAGTGAAAGAAACTGACACACTCTCCCTACCTACAGTTTTCTGTCCCTAGAAAAAATGTTTTTTTTAAGCACAATTTAGCACAAGGAGAATTCACTCACTGTCCTTCCAGGTCCCTGGAAACAAGGACTTTGACAGTGAAAGAAACTGACACACTCTCCCTACCTACAGTTTTCTGTCCCTAGAAAAAATGTTTTTTTTAAGCACAATTTAGCACAAGGAGAATTCACTCACTGTCCTTCCAGGTCCCTGGAAACAAGGACTTTGACAGTGAAAGAAACTGACACACTCTCCCTACCTACAGTTTTCTGTCCCTAGAAAAAATGTTTTTTTTAAGCACAATTTAGCACAAGGAGAATTCACTCACTGTCCTTCCAGGTCCCTGGAAACAAGGACTTTGACAGTGAAAGAAACTGACACACTCTCCCTACCTACAGTTTTCTGTCCCTAGAAAAAATGTTTTTTTTAAGCACAATTTAGCACAAGGAGAATTCACTCACTGTCCTTCCAGGTCCCTGGAAACAAGGACTTTGACAGTGAAAGAAACTGACACACTCTCCCTACCTACAGTTTTCTGTCCCTAGAAAAAATGTTTTTTTTTAAGCACAATTTAGCACAAGGAGAATTCACTCACTGTCCTTCCAGGTCCCTGGAAACAAGGACTTTGACAGTGAAAGAAACTGACACACTCTCCCTACCTACAGTTTTCTGTCCCTAGAAAAAATGTTTTTTTTAAGCACAATATAGCACAAGCACAAAACACACTGACACTCTCCCTACCTATCCTTCTCTTTCCCTAAACTAAAGGAATCCAGGTTAAGCAAGAAAGAAATAAAAGTCACTGTCCCTGCCTATGCTGCTCTATCCCTGCTCCGGAACACACTACACTAGGCCGCCGTGCTGGCGGCCTTTTATAGTGTGGGGCGTGTACTAAACACCCTCAGCAATAATTGGCCACAGGCATCCTGCCTGTGGCCAATCATTGCTCTCCTCGCTGCCGGCGCTGTGATTGGCCAAGCATGCGGGGTCACAGTGCATGCTTGGCCAATCACAGCGCCTGGATGACACTGCGATGGCGTAGTGCATTGTGGGCCGTTCGCGTCACTCGAATTTGGCGCGAACGGCCCAAATCGTTCGATCTTCGTCGAACGATCGAACAGCCGATGTTCGAGTCGAACGTATGTTCGACTCGAACACGAAGCTCATCCCTACTCACAAGCAACTATGAGACGGGAGCGCATCTTCTGGTAAAGCAAGCCTTCATAATGGAGAGAGCACATTCGTCACGCTCATAAATATTTCATCGTTTAAATGTTCTGCAATGAATTCTTCGTTAGAATGTTACATTAATCAAAACGAGAGACCTTCTTTTGCTGCTGATATTCACACAGAGTTCTGCCTTATTTTTAACCTTTTTCATGCTGCTCTTTATAAGATTTATGTGTATTATATCGTGCAAGTTTTTAGGAATAATTTAAATGGTTAGATTTTTCAAAATGATGTTAATTATAATTTCTCAATGTTTTGATAGCGATCTCCCATTTAATTTTCTAATCTATATTTTTAAAATTTCACACCATGTTTTTGAGCTAATCAGATTTAGTTATTCTTTTGGGGGGGTGATATCTGTGCCTTTTATTGTCAGTCAAATGTATCTGCTTACTCCAAAGCTTGTTTTTTTTAATTTAAAAATACACATAGTCAAGTATGAACTTAAACAAAAATCACATTTATTCATGTTTATAAATTAAATAAAGAGAAGGCAGCGCTGGAGAAGCTGCTGCCATTTGTGCATCCCAGGGACCCCAGAGCACACAGCAACCCTGTGTGGACACTAAAATTGGGAGCTTGAGAAGGCCCACATTTCAGAACACAATCTGATGCTGGCCTCCCAGAGGTCAGGAACAGCAGCAGGTGAGATATATGTCCCAAGTGTGTGGTACTACAACAGGCTGCCTTCTGTCCGACCAGTGCGACCACAATGAAGCAAGGCCATCACTTCCTCTTCTTCCTGGCAACCTTTCCTGCAGCCTTTCCTGAAGCCTTTCCTGAAGCCTTTCCTGCAGCCTTTCCTGCAGCCTTTCCTGCAGCCTTCCTTCTTCGTTTAGCTGGAGGCTGGCCCACTGGAGGGGTACTCCTGTCAGGAGGAGGAGGTGGAGGTGTAGCAGAAGGGGGTGGGGCAGAAGAAGAAGGTGGAGGTGTAGCAGAAGGGGGTGGGGCAGAAGGTGGAGGTGTAGCAGAAGAGGGTGGGGCAGAAGGTGGAGGTGTAGTAGAAGGGGGTGGGGCAGAAGGTGGAGGTGTAGCAGAAGGGGGTGGGGCAGAAGGTGGAGGTGTAGCAGAAGGGGGTGGGGCAGAAGGTGGAGGTGTAGCAGAAGGGGGTGGGGCAGAAGGTGGAGGTGTAGCAGAAGGGGGTGGGGCAGAAGAGGAAGGTGGAGGTGGAGGTTGAGGTTGGGTCAGTTGGGCCACCTCACATATGGCGGTATTGGGGGTAATTTGCTCCATCACCCCCTTGTTGAGCAAGGTGATGAGCAGGGGTTCGCATAGGAGGCGTTGCTCCATGCTCATCACCTTGAACTTAGCCTCCACTAGGCCGGCAATGGCCTCTTCAGGGGATGTGGGCTCCTTGAGGGTGGCATGGGCCTCTTTAATAAGGGCCATTGCTGCCTCACTGGTGGTCCTGTCCCTCCTGCCTCTTTTGTGAAGCCTGATGGGAGGCACCTGGGATCTGGTGCTTCTCCTTTGCCCTGCCACCTCCTGTCTGCCACTGGGCCCTGCCACCTCCTGGCTGCCACTGGGCCCTGCCACCTCCTGGCTGCCACTGGGCCCTGCCACCTCCTGGCTGGTACTGGGCCCTGCCACCTCCTGGCTGCCACTGGGCCCTTCCTCCTCCTGCCTGACAGTTTCCAGACCCTCCTCCTGGCTGATTTCATCCTGTGTATGAAAAAGAAACATAGTTTAATATGTTGGTTTAATCTTTGCATCAAACTTTGTAATCCTGATGGAAGCAATTAGAATGTAAATGCATAAATCCTTGCTTTAAATTTACCACTACATCAGCTTGACTATTTACCACACAATTAAGTGCAGAATAATGTCTACAGATCATGATTTCACTTGTGTAATACAAAATAATGTATGTTTCTCATCCTGACATATTTGGGAAACATTAATTTTATCCCACTACATTTTCAGTTAATACTATACCTGGCTCCAGATGGACAAATCAGGATCATCCAGGATGGCTGCCTCCTCTTGCTCCAGAGAAGGCTCAGGTTGGCTGCAGGGAAGTCTGGGGGGAAGAGTGGAGAGTGATGGCCTTGGCTCAATGTGGTCATCCAGGAAGGACATCCTGCTGTAGTACCACAAAATCGGGACATAAACATCATCTGCTGCTGCTCCTGACCTCTGAGAAGCCAGCACCTTAGAGCGTTCAGTCCTGTAGGTACCTCTCAAGCTCCCAATTTTAGTGTCCACTTGTTTTGCTGTGGCTGTGGGCACCTTGGTATGCACAAATGGGAGCAGCTTCTCCAGCGCTGCTTTTCTCACCCCTTTTTTTTTATGGATGGGGTTTTTGGTCTCCCACAGAGCCGGCAGCTCCCTTACCCGGTCAATAAATTCCGCCAGGAACTCTTTGTCGCTAATAAAGACATTCATATTGTATCTGCAAGTAAAATAAATTATATTTAAATAATGTGAGGCAAACAGTCTAACCTCCTTCACATCCTAGTCACCATATATATCCTCCACCAATCTCAAGACAGTATAGGCCAACAATTTTTACAAGTCTCACAAAATCACATACCTTCGTTCGCACGTCCGTCACTTGAACTCCTCTCTCCGCACACCGAACGTACTATAGTCACATGTGTGTTTGCTATATACACACCACGCATGCGTCCAAATTCGAACACGTCGCTCCGCACACGTCGCCCGCCCATGACGTTCTAACTAACATCTTTTCCCCGCCCCTTCTCTTTCGGCGCGCAGACAGATATGGCGGAGTTACAGCAGGTGTCTGATAATTCCGCAACTAGCGAAGAGACAAGCCCGGAGACCGAGGACACGTCACGATCAAGGAGGAGATTCAAGGCATCGAATAGGTCTTTGGCGGAGATGGTGGACATCTTGGTCAAGGCTGATTATGATGCCAAGCATGGGCCGTATATCAAACCAAATAGAAGGAAGGCCAAAATCCTCACTAAAGTTGTGAAGAGTCTGAGGGCGAAGTTCGGGGTGAAACGCTCAAATGAGCAGCTCAGAAAGAGGTGGTCAGACCTCAAACTGAGGGAGCCAGACCAGTTGAGGATCATAAAGAGGATGCTCGCTAAAAGTAAGTAAAATGACGACCTTTCTGCTATTAATCTTTTTAGAAACTGTCATTTTTTTTTTTTAAAGCATATTGTACTCCCTTCCAAAATGTAATATTTTGAACTAGGTTGGGCACAGTAATCGTTCGTTACGTTACCGACACTTCGTTCGGCCACTATCCGCGGTTTTGGCTTATTTAAGACCCCCAAAAGTAATTAGACATCTGCCATTTTTGACCAAGTATTGTGGATAATTTTTAAGTCTAGATGATGTGTTTGTAAGGAGAATGAAATGCAAACTTTAATCAGTGTAAAGGAGAGGACACTCAGCAGCTGCTTCCACATCTGTACTTTGGAGCACTATAGTGTGGGCCACCAGACCCGCCTTTTTTGGGTGTCCCACACAGGTGCATCAGAGTTTATTTGTGGTGCCTCCATGTCCAAAAAATTACATCCAAATGTGAATACTAAACATATTTGGGGTCATAAATAATGCATTTTTCTTTAAATTCCGCACAAACACACACTTGTACCCCACTTCCAAACAATTTAGCCTGTTTTAAGTTTAACAATGAGATTTTTACAGTGTGATAAATAGACCTTTGGTTTTATTCTCATAGGGGAGAGAAGCCTGGGAGGAGGACACTCCAGGGAGCACATGCACCCCACAACTTCCAAGCAACCCCAAACTCCCAAAGATCCACAACCGAAAGATGTGCAGGAAGTTGAGGTGGAGGAAGGAGAAGTGCAGGAAGGAGAGGTGGATGACGTTGTGGATCTGGTCACCACAACAGGTCAGTATCTGACACCACAGCTTAAGGTAAGCGAGGTAGGCCTGCAGAGTTTGATTAATTTTTTTTTATGGTTTTTAGGGGATGGAAATGTTGTGAAGGATAGCACACCGTTCTCTGCTGACAGTGCCCTCCAGCAAGTGATGGAATGTAGCACGGAACTGGACCTAATTAAACAAAGAATCCATGTGATGGAACAAACATTTAAAGACATTCTCGATGTTTTGGGGAGAATTCAATAAGCCATCCAAACACATTTGTTTTTACATGTTTGTTTTTATATTTTTTCTAATTTTTTAAGTAACAAAACAGCCAAAAATTGAATATGCACACAGTGTGTGAACATGTGCTATCTGCCATCAGGGGATATCCATGTACGTCTTTTGTGGGTGCAACCCCTTCCTCGTATCAAAAGTCGGTGAACTGAGGAAGGGGATGCACCCCCAAAACACGTCCATTGATCACCCCTGATGGCAGATAGCACATGTTGACAATAGGGATCAGGATTGTAAACTTCCTATTTGCAAAAAAGTAAAAATGTGTGCATATTGAATTTTGGGCTGGGCAAGGGGTGGCAGGACCCCATATTAGGACGGGCACATAGAGACATAGTTTGTGTAACTGAATGTCTCAGATTGCTCAGAGGTATCCAATGTTGTCATTTTAGAAATGCAAGTGGTATTTTTGTATTTTCATAAGCCAAAATTTGCCGGGTTGTGGCCAGGCCAACCCCAAAGTAAAACAAAAAAAAATGTGCAGAGAGTAAAATTTTTGACCACAAACAACGTGTAGCTTCTTTTTATAATACTCTCTAAGCTTATTTGATTCTTTTGTAAGGTAACATAGTGAAATTGGTTGTTATTTACTAAAGTAAAATACACTTGCCACTACAAATGCACAAAGACAAACTAGGAGACAGGAAAGAACAAATAATTAAAGGTTTAAACAAGATTTTTATTGGGATACTTAGACATAGGCTGGCATAGGAATTGCCCCCCTACCCGTGAAATACTCCATGTATTTGTCACGAACCACACGGGCATTTTGGGGGGGCAAGCCAAGACGGGCAGATTCCAGGCCCGGAAGGGGATTTGCAGGGGAAAGTCCAGCCTCTGACAAAACTGAGGCCATATAGGAATGTGATTTTTGGCTCAGAAAGTTGTGTAGCACACAGCAGCATAACACTACATAGTTTATTTTGTAGTCCGCCAAGTGGATGGAAGTCATAAAAAGGCGGAACCGGCTGGCCATTATGCCGAAGGCATTTTCAACGACTCTTCGGGCCCTGGCCAGCCGGTAATTGAACACACTCTTCTCTGGGGTCAGGGTCCTCTGTGGAAATGGCCTCATAAGATGCCGTCCGAGTCCAAAGGCTTCATCAGCCAAGAAAACAAAGGGGAGTCCTTCAATATTCCCTGCATCCGGTGGCAATGCAAGGTCGTCACTCTGGAGACGGAGGGCAAACTCCGTCTGGATGAAGGATCCCCCATCGGACATCCGGCCATTCTTCCCTACATCAACATAGAGGAATTCATACCGTGCTGACACCACCGCCATCAGCACAATGCTATGAAACCCCTTGTAATTGTAGTAGTAGGATCCAGAACGGGGTGGCGGCACGATGCGGACGTGCTTCCCGTCTATGGCACCACCGCAGTTGGGGAAGTCCCACCGCGTGGCAAACTCCAATGCCACAGTCTGCCATTCCTGTGGCGTGGAAGGAAGCTGTGGAGTGAAACAAGATGAAATAATATTAGAAAAACAAAGGCATACATTACAAGGAAATTCTATCCCAAAAAATTAGAGACCAACATCAATCAAATTATACGTTTATTAAGGTGTGTAAAAAAAGTATAATGGAAGGCTCATTTATCATATTCATCACCCCCTCTGATGGGCCATTACTAAATTATTTTGGGGGGGGGGAGATGTGTTTGGCCAAAGGATAGCATTGCAGTGGCGGTGCGTCCAGAGTGGGCGCTGGAGCACTGTCCCCTCTCTCCTGTGCCCATCACTCAGAACAATACATAGGTTCATGCGTTGCATGAACCTATGTATTGTCTATGCCGCCCACTATTCAGGTGGATGGCCTCTTGTAAAGCGACCGACATATGAATAATTTCGTCATTTAGGGGGTTAAAATTGCAGAGCAGAAACAGGTATTAAAAAAGTCTTGCAAATTACAACCTGAGGGATGTAATTGGCTTCCTCAAAGAAAAATCGGGGACGCAAGGAGGGGGGCATTCCTTGTGTAAACACTGACAGGCTGCTCTGGCAATCATGTTCACCAAGTCTGTTTAATGGTAACATGATTGGCTGATGCAACATGAAGGGAAGGAGAAGACATCAAGGACAGAAGAAGGATGGCGCTGACCACAAGAAGGTAAGTGCAGGGCTGGGGGGAAACTGGCTGCATTAGAGGGGACTAAATGGCTGCATTGGAGGGGACAACTGGGGGCGTTTATTAGGCAACAGAGCAAAAAAGGAGGAAGTTTATTTCCGAAATTGGGGTTGGAACCCCCCAACATTTGGAGCAACAGGCGCCCCTGCTGGAAAAGTTAGTGAGGGGAAATATTTAGGGAGGAAAAAAAAGGGGCAATCTAAAGCTTCCAACATGCATGGGGACAAAGGGGACATTCTCAGCATATTACAATCATGGTAATTAGGGAAGGATGAAAGAAATACAATACATTAGCATACATGTAATACATAAAATGTGATGTTAAGGGAGAAAACTTACCCTAATATAGTCCTCCTGCAGGACTTGTATAATAGCAGAACAGGTGTCTGGGATTATGAGGCCCAGAGCCTGGGGGGAGATGCCTGTGGTGAACTTCAAGTCCTGAAGACTTCTCCCTGTCGCCAGGTAACGCAACGTGGCGATGAGCCTCTGCTCAGCACTGATGGCTTCCCGCATAACGGTGTCCTTCCTGGTAATATAGGGGGACACCAAAGCCAACAGTTCCTGAAAAACGGGGTCAGACATCCTCAGAAAATTCCTGTAGTCCTCAGGATTATTCTCGACGATCTCCCGCAGCAGAGGCATGTGGCAGAATTGGTCCCGCTGGAGCAACCAATTCTTGGTCCATGAACTCCTCCTCACACCATTCATGGACTGGTCTTGGTCCAAAACAAGCAGACCAACACCAAGCGCACGCACAGCACGAACTCGATGACGAGAACGTCCAGGCGACATGGCTAGGAAACGGTCGTCTAATCAGAACGTACAGAACAGAACGCACTTTAGAACAGCAAGGCCTATGAATAACGAACTGAAATTCAGAAACGAACAGGCAATAACGCACTGTAAAACAGATACGACCTGCCTAGACGCCCTGAAAGTCAAGATACGAACCCACAAGCACAAACTGAACGGCAGAAAACGATCTGAAAAGTACGAAGACTGAAAAGCGTGAATCGTCTCTTCCCAAACTTTTACTTCACACGCGGTAACACGAGATCAGCAAAAGCAGCCCAAGGGGTGGCGCCAAGAAAAAAGATCTTCCCCTTTATAGTGCCGTCGTACGTGCTGGACGTGAGCGCAGAGAACCACGAGGAAATTGGAAAATGACAGTGTGTACGCATAGAAAGCTTGACGAGAAAATCGACAAGCTTAACAAGAATCTCGTCGGAAAAAACGACGTGTTTCTTACGACGAGAAAATCGGTCGTGTGTACGAGGCCTGAGACTGTGTAGGTCTCGGAGAT
This sequence comes from Rana muscosa, assembly GCA_029206835.1. NCBI lineage: Eukaryota > Metazoa > Chordata > Amphibia > Anura > Ranidae > Rana > Rana muscosa. Next base: position 729,090,208 of record CM055118.1, read on the forward strand.
ATTGCAAGCACCTACAGGTAAGCCTTAATGTAGGCTTACCTGTAGGTGCTTGTACAAATTTTGGGTATACAACCACTTTAAAGACCGATTGTTTTTTCAGCTTGAGCCTTAGGCCCCTTTCACACTGGGGCGTTTTTCATGCGGTTTAGCGCTAATATTAGCGCTGTTATACCGCATGAAAAAATCCTGCCCTGTGCCTTCAATGTGAAAGCCCTAAGCCTTTCACACTGAAGCGGTGCGCTAGCAGGACCGCTCCAAAAGTCCTGCTAGCCGCTTCTTTACAGCGGTAAAGGAGCGGTGTGTTCACCGCTCCTTTACCGCGGTCTCCCATTGAAATCAATGGGACAGCGCGGTAATACCGCCCGCAAACCGCGGCAATAGCCGCGGTTTGCGGGCGGTATTAACTCTTTTTCGGCCGCTAGCGGGGGTTAAATTAACCCCCCTAGCGACCGCATACCGTGGTAAGAACGACGGTATAGCAGCGCTGAAAATCGCGCTGCTATACCGCCACCGCACCTGCCCGCCCCAGTGTGAAAGGGGCCTTAGTGGCTGAGCTGTATTTTCTTAAATATTTGGTATTGAGTTATTTCTAGGTTGAAATAAAATACGTATGGTAATTTATTAGTTGATGAATAGGTTTATAAACCAATAATATATGCCACGGCCAAATTTTATCCAATAAAATATTTTATTAAAAGAAGTTTGGCTTATTGAGTTTTCCTGCCTACGATCCCATATCTATGTATGTGTATGACTGGCAGCAGATCTTTTGTTAATTATGTTGGTACTAAACGGTGTCCCCACATAAAAGTTGTGATTTTGTGCATACCATAAAAAAAAAAAAAAAAAGTTATTTTTTGTTTTTTCAGAAGGTATGTACAGATGAAAATCAGTCTGCATTTCTAAAGGCCCGTAACACATGATACGAAAATCCTAAGTAAAATTTCGTCCGACGAACGATCTGACGATTTTCAGGTTTGGTTAGCACGGCGCTTTCGACAGACGATTCAGATTTTTCATATGACAAAAGCTGGATGTGCAGACTATAACATTTTTGTCGAGTGTGAACACAATGTCTGATTTTAGTTGAATTGGTACGCTTTTTGTCTGATAAAAATCGTAAGAGCAAGATCTACGCATGCTTAGAAACGAAAGAACACATACAAAACTATTCAACACATATTACGTCACTTCTGACATAAAATTTTCGTATGGTCACTTTCGACACGAGACTAGCATGCAACAAGAAAACAGACAAACGGTCGTCCAAAAATCTGATTGTGTGTACGAGGATTTAGCAAACCTTGTGACGTTTGAGGTTGTGCACTTTCCAGATCATTAGACGGCTGAATAGGGCTGACTTCCAGCAGCTGTGTCTGGGACAGTGTTTCTCAACTCCAGTCCTTGAGGCGCCCCAACAGGTCATGTTTTCAGGCTCTCCGTTGTTTTGCACAGATTATTTGATCAGTTTAACTGCTTTAGTAATTCCCACAGCTGTTTCATCTGAGGGAAATCCTGAAAACATGACCTGTTGGGGCGCCTTGAGGACTGGAGTTGAGAAACACTGGTCTGGGAGCTTTCCTCTAAATACAGCATATTATCCAACACAAGGGAGGAGATCGCAGGGCTGTGCATGAGCAACCCCCTATTATCACCACTCTCACAGCAAAACACATTAGGATAAAAAAAATAAAAATATAGCTCCCTTAGTCATTTGTCCCTGCAATGCCACACTAGATTCTGAAGGAGCGAGAATGTTTGGTTTATTTACAGATACTCATATTTCATGTGACAGGATTAAGCGGTGTCATCGCCTACAGCAATGAGTCATTTGCACTCAGTGACATCACCCTGTGGTGACCTTGTGCAGTGTAAACATGAGGCATCATGGGATTTGTAGTATACAGCACTTCCTCTTTACAATCTCTTCCTGATGTGTATCCCATAACAAGGAAGGGTGTGCTGTTTGCATGGTGCAGTTATCCCTATCTGAGAAGTTCCATCAGGATAACCCAAGTATTTACATCAGGTACGTTTATTGTTCTGCGTCTGAAATACAGATAACATGTGTGTGAAATACAGGTAACACATGTGTGCAAACATCTCATGGTTGTTGTTTCCTCTCATTCTTACAGCAGGTATCGTAGTCTCTTTCGTAGTTCATGTGAGCCGAAGTTGGCAAGATTCACTAACAAAGGTAGGTAATATGCTGAAAATAAATACAATAGTGTTTATACAACACAAAAATCTGTCCAGCTTGCCGTGGGCTTGGGGTGTGATGTCTGTAAAATGTAACGTCAGGACTCGTTCACACTCGTGCCTCCGGGAAGCCACAGTTTTCTGCACTAGAAAAATGCAGCTCTCTGCAAAGGCACAGAAAACAAACCATTGTTTTCTGTGTGCTATGTTCACACTTTGAACAAAGCCTTTATGTGAGTTGCGATGCCATGCAACAATCGGCAACACGTTTGCAATCTGCAGTTCTCCATGTGTTTTACGCTGCTGAGCTGCGATACATACAAATGAATGAAATGTCACCGTTTAACCACTTGAGCCCCGGAGGGTTTGCCCCCTTAATGACCATGCCATTTTTTGCAATACGGCAGTGCGTCGCTTCAACCACTTCAGCCACGGAAGAATTGGCTGCCCAATGACCGGGCCATTTTTTGCGATACGGCACTGCATCGCTTTAACTGACAATTGCGCGGTCGTGCGTCATTGCACCCAAACAAAATTGATGTCCTTTTTTTCCCACAAATAGAGCTTTCTTTTGGTGGTATTTGATTACCTCTGCGGTTTTTATTTTTTGCACTATAAACAGAAAATTAGCGACAATTTTGAAGAAAAAGCAATATTTTTTTTTTTGCTATAATAAATATATAAAAAATAATAATTTCTTTCCCAGTTTAGGCCGATACGTATTCTTCTACATATTTTTGGTAAAAAAAAAAAAAAAAAAAACGCAATAAGCGTATGTAGCGGGGGTTAACATTTAGGGGGAGTGGGTGGTAGCATGGCCCAGATACACTGATTGTTAGGAATCTATGGCCAATTTGATTCGTGGAGGATATAATGGTGTTCAGTTCCCTGCGGTCCCTGGGTGGCGCTGTCACCTTGGGCTGGGGTTGAACCATCATTGTAGGGCCGTGCCCTTTGTGTCCTCTCGCGGCAGTAGTACGGCGAGGCGGGGAACCCGCTGTGCCTGCTGGGAGAGGGTATAAAGGGGGCGGACATCTTACACACGAGGTCCGAGCCCCAGGCACCTTCAGCCTGGGGGCTGCTGTTCTGTTCGTCCGCGCCCAGGTGCCCTCGGCCTGGGTGCGAGGGAGTTCGAGTTCCATCCCAGGCACCTTAAGCCTGGGGTGAGGTACTAGCCGAGGCCTGGGGCCCAGTACCTTCGACTGGGTCCCGCATGGGAGAAGATACTTAGGGGCCCACCAAGTGAGGGGACCCGAGTCTCGGGCGAGGAGAACCAGGGAGGTGACCTGGCCTGAAGATCCAGGGCAGCATTGGCTGGTGACAGTGCAGGCCTCTGGGGACCGTCCGGGATGGATCATCTCCCTAACAGGGGTCGCCATTAGAAGGTAGTTCATGTTCTATGGTCTTTGCAGAGACCCAGCGACATCAGGTCGGTGGCAGAGGCCTCATCGTTCACCCGGTCTGTGGCAGGGACCAACCTCACGGTCGGTGGCAGCGACCGTGCGCCAAAAGTTGTTGTGAACTCCTAACTGCTTCTCTGATCCAAAAGGATTGTGCCTGAACCCTCTCCCCACCAAGTTTGTGTTTGTATCAACCTGTCTGCTTGCAAAGAGGCATATTTATCTCTGCGGAAATAAATCTAGATGTTGTACTGTCACCTGGTGTGGGCTTACTTTTCTGGGAGCAAAGTGTTCTACATTCACCTATCTACCTGTCATATTTGAAGTGGAATCTCTGGACAGGGACACAGACCCGAAGGTAAAGATCTTCGCTCAAACCTCTACACACATAAGAGGGGCGAGCTGGTGGCAGCACCTCACCCCTCCCCCTGGTCCCCCTAAATGAGTAAACCAGCCGAGAAGAAGGGAGAGAGCGGGTGAGACCGCTACACGTATATTGATTGGTTTGCGCACAAGATATAGCATCTACAAAATAGGGGATAGATTTATGGCATTTTTTTTAGACTTTTTTTTTTTTTATTATTAGTAATGGCGGCGATCTGCGAATTTTATCGTGAATGCGACATTATGGCAGACACATCGGACACTTTTGACACTAATTTTGGGACCATAAAAATGCACTGATTACTGTGTAAATGACACTGGCAGGGAAGGGGTTAAACACTAGGGTGCGATCAAGCGGTTAAGTGTGTCCTAGGGAGTGATTCTAACTGGGGGGGGGGGGGGCTGGGCCACCAGTGACATGACATCACTGCTCCCGATCACAGGGAGCAGTAGATCCCTGCCATGTCACTAGGCAGAACAGGGAAATGCTTTGTTTACATAGGCATCTCCCCATTCTGCCACGCCGTGAGAGGATCGCGGGCACCCAGGGGACATCGAGCAAATTCAAAGGGATGTACAGGTACGCCCCTTTGCGGAGCCATACCATTCTGCCAACGTAAATGTATGTGCGGCGGTTGGCAAGTGGTTAACTGACAATTGTGCAGTCGTGAGACGTTGTACCCAAACAAAATTTATGTCCTTTTGTTTGTTTTTTTTCACGCAAATAGAGCTTTCTTTTGGTGGTATTTGATCACCTCTGCGGTTTTTATTTTTTGCGCTATAAACAAAAAAAGAGCAACAATTTTGAAAAAAGACCAATATTTTTAACTTTTTGGTATAATAAATATCCCAAAACAAAATGTAAAATAGAATTCCCAGGTCATGTATTAATATGACAATCCACACGTAATCTTCTTAATGCACTCTTGCAGTGCTCACACTCACAGTAAGTGCTCTCCCAACAGGACTTCCTCAGAAGAAAGCGTAAAGGTAGAGCACATGACATCTTTGCGCTGATTGACACCTGTTGCTGTCTGCAGAGAGGTGTATTCATTTGGGAACATATACTGGTTGAGTATAGCACTGGTTCTTCTGTTCGCTGTAAGCTACCGTATTTTTTGCTCCATAAGACGCACCTGACCATAAGACGCACCTAGGTTTTAGAGGAGGAAAACAAGAAAAAAAATATTCTGAACCAAATGGTGTACTAAAATATTTAATATTATACTACTACTATAGGTGGGAGGTGGACACACAACAATACCACCCCCCCCCCCTATCAAATCAGCTCAGCTACACTATACCTGGGTGGTGGTGGTGGACACAGCAACCTTCCCCCCGTCCCAGATCAGCTCAGGGTGGCAGGGCAGACACAAATACCCCTTCAGCCTCTCCTATCACAACAGTTCAGATGACTGGGCAGTGGATACCATGCCAGCCCACACCAGTGGTGCCAACCTACCAGATTGAAATTTACTGACACAACACCTAAAATTTACTGGCACAGCCACGTTTTTACCGCCAGTTACAAAAGTTACAAAATTACAGTTTTAAGTGCAAATTCCAGTATTTATGCTACAAATAAGTACAATATGCAGGTAGCAATGCGATTTAAGGTAGATATTAAGGCAAAAATAATATTTCTTATTTTTTATTTTTTTCGATATAGTAACTAAGTAGCTAAGGGACAGGACTCAGGAGGGCATGAAATTAGAATGGGCGATGTACTCATGAAATTGACTCTCACATTGATACTGACAGCAGTGTGGAGCAGCACAGATGATGATAACTCCTCACCGACATGACATGTCCTCGCCTGAGTCACAGTGACAGTCTCTCTCTATGCCAGGTGGTTCCTTCAGTCCAAACAGCACTGACAGTCCTGCTCCTGGCTTGCCTTACTCCCTTCCTGCAGACCCACACACAAGGCTCTGGCCACTCCGCTCGGCTCCCTTGCACCATGACATCACACGACACGCTCAGACACCGCCTCCACCAGACCCCCCCCCCAATCTGCACCGCCCAAACACACTGTAGCAGGCACTTTGAATGGTCTCAGCCATCTCCAAACCTGGGCTGCCTATGCACAGTTCCGAGCCGAGTGTCACAGCCATATTTTTTTACTGGCAACCTTTTCCTCTTACTGGCAGGAGAAAAGTGCCCATTTTTTACTGGCTGCCAGTAAAAATACTGGCGGTTGGCAACACTGGCCCACACCTCCCACCCCCTTACCACTAGCTTACCTCAGGCAGTGGAGGACACTTCCATTACAATGCACAACCCCCTCTGGCTGGCTGGCTCTCAGCTAGGGTTGCCACCTCATCCCTTTAAATCCGAACACATATGAATTACACAGGTTCTGTGGCTGATTTAATGCAGATAAGGCACCAAGTGTGTTTAATTACCACCTTAATCAGCCGCAGAACCTGTGTAATTAATATATGTTTGAGTTTAAAGGGATGAGGTGGCAACCCTACTCTCAGCGTCAGATGCACCCGGGCAGCATCTAGGAAGAAGGACTGGGGACATGACAAGTTTGCAGCAGCATCGGCCAGTGGAAAGAGGCAGGAAGTGAGACAGGACCAGACCACGGCGCCGGGGGTGTTCCGGCTGGAAAAAAAACCAGCCAGGGCTCTTGCCGCTTTTGGGATGGTGTCACATCTGGCAGGTGTCGACTGACCTGGGTGTGGAGCGCACCATTATAGCAATGCCACTGACACCCCCCATGTTTTGGCACCTGGGGCACACCGCCTCCCCCTGCTCCCCCTTGGTATGCTCCTGCAAGGATTCGCCTCACATCCTGTCCTCTCTCTCCTCCACAGAGAAGCCGAGCACCGATATTCTGACATGGCAGTGGCAGCGGGGGCGGAGCCTGCTCAGTATTCGCTCAATAGGACACAGGGACATTCTCCCCCATTTTTTGGGGGGGGGGGGGGAAGTGCGTCTTATGGTGCGAAAAATACGGTATATGCAATTTTTTTTAACGCTGCATGTTTTACCTTCTTGTAAGATTGTGCTCTGAGTGGCTGTAATAAATACTAGCAGTGAGCAGTATAGTGTGGTTTTTCTTTCTCTTATAGAACCCTCTACTGTTTGCTAGTTGGTAGTGTAGATTGTTAGTGTTGGTAAATTTATTTTACCTCAGGGCTAAGTCTGAGCTGTGAATCTGGGTCAGGGTTCAATGACTCAAAGCTTGAAGACTCATCCTAGCAGCCTCTCTGGTGTCTTCCCCTGTTTTCTGGGACATCAGAGAATGTTCTGGACATAGTGGGGGGAGGCTAGGAGCTGCTTGGAATATTTATGAGGACCATAGCCAATTCCCAGTGAAGGTCTGGCAGAAGGCAGGTCATCTCATAAATGGGCATGAGTCATACCAGCAGGGGCAGTCTGCCTGTAATGGGCCAATACTAAAAATCTGACTGAGAGCCTGTCAGATCTTCACAGTGATCCAGCTAAGCTCTGCAAGCAAGTGTGTGCTGGATGAAGAAGTGGAGCTGTATATAGGAAGAGTTGTCCCTGAAGTTGTTGTTGAAGGCAATGGGCCTCCCATAAACTCCCATACCCATCCAAGTTATTACCCTCAATAAATAACAAAAATAAAGTCATGGGCTGTTCTCTGACTCTGGAGTGCCTGTGAAAATGTAGTGTGCCTGGCTGTGCAGGGTGAGGATCCCATTTCATCTGCGGTCCTTAAAGGGGTGCGCTGCACTCTTTCATGAACGGCTTAATGCTGGGAATATTTTGAGATTAGCTCTTTATTACCATGTTTGTTACTACATCTGAACCTGGCTGCGGTAGCTCTTAGGCCTTTATACATCAAGTGATATTAGACCTCCTACACCTTAAGAGGTCGTATTTGTAAAAATTAAAAGCCCACTGCGCATGTGTGAGCTGCGCTTTGTGAATAGTCCTGCAGTCTTCTGGGACCTGTGACATATCCCAGAAGATTACGGGACCATTCACAAAGCGCAGCCCACACATGCGCAGTGGGCAGCTGGGTTTGAAGCCGGCTGCCCACTGCGCAAGTGTGAGCTGCGCATTGTGAATGGTCCTGCAGTCTCCTGGGACCTGTGACGTATCCCAGAAGATTGTGGGAAGGGAGGGGGGGAGTAAAACTTGTCAAAACGAGGTCGTCGTCCCGTCCCCCCCCCCCCCCGAAAAAAAATGCCGTTCCTTAAAGAGGAGCAGAGGAGGAGGCCTTAAAGCGGAATTCCCCTTTTGGATGAAGCTCCATGGAATTCGGAATCCTCCCCCCCCCCCCCTCCGGTGTCACATTTGGCACCTTTCAGGGGAGGGGGGAGCAGATACCTGTCTAATCCAGGTATTTGCTCCCACTTCCGGGTATAGATCGCCGCAGGCTCCGCAGTGATCTATGCCATGTCCGGCCCCTCCTCCGTCCCGACCCCCCGCTGTCTTCTGGGAGACACACATGTCCCGGAAGACAGCAGGTACCAGTGAGGACGCACAACGCAACTCGCGCATGCGCAGTAGTGAATCAGGAAGTGAAGCCGCAAGGCGCCTCCACCCGAGAGCCGAGGGACAGATCGGCTTTGGGTGAGGACATCGCGGGTGCCCTGGACAGGTAAGTGTCCATATTTTAAAAGTCAGCAGCTGCAGTATTTGTAGCTGCTGACTTTAAAAAAAAAAAAAAATTGCCGGAACTCTGCTTTAAGGAGCAGTTTTAAGAAGATCGCGTTTCTCTGACACAAAAAACATTTAATAAGAAGATTGGATTGTCATTCTATTTATACACAATCTGGGAATTTTGTTTAATGTGTTTTTTTTTGGACTGCACTGTGTGGCTTTTTTTGTTTTGTTTTTTAAACTGTATTTTTTGTTTTGATTGTTGCGCGGCACAATTTTCTGTGATGTTCACTTTGTAATTGCAAGTTTGTTTTCAGGTGTCGCATATTACTAATCTTACAATCGTACAAAGTCTGGTTGAAAAAAGACATTCCATCTAGTTCAACCAATAAAAAGGGGAAAACAAAAAAAGAAAGAGCCCCAGGTTTCAGCTGGCCGTCCACGTACTCATATTTTGGTTGCACACACAGTGACTTTTTTTTGTTTTGTTTTTTTGTAACTGGTCTTTGAATTTCACAACACTTTGCCTTTACCTCTTTTGTCTGGTTTGTAGGCTGAAAGAAGTATTTGAAAACAAGCAAGGCTTACTGTATATCATTGAAGAAAAGGATACTAGTAAGTAACATGCATGTATGACTACTAAAGAAGGAAAATATAATTTGGATTCTTATGCCGCGTACACACGACCGTTTTTCATGACGAGAAAAATGCAATTTTTTTTATTTGGTCATTAAAAACGATCGTGTGTGGGCTCCAGAGCATTTTTCACAACGTGAAAAATGACCATTAAAAATTTGGAACATGCTCTAATTTTTCTCGTCGTTTTTCACGTCGTCGTATTTTCTCGTCATGAAAAACAGGCGTGTGTAGGCTTTAACGACGTGAAAAAAATGCGCATGCTCAGAAGCAAGTGATGAGACGGGAGCGCTCGTTCTGGTAAAACTAGCGTTCGTAATGGAGATAGCACATTCGTCACGCTGTAACGGACTGAAAAGCGCGAATCGTCTCTCAACAAACTTTACTAACACGAGGATCAGCAAAAGCAGCCCAAAGGGTGGCGCCATCCAAATGGAACTTCCCCTTTTATAGTGCCGTCGTACGTGTTGTACGTCACTGCGCTTTACTCGAGCATTTTTTTCCACGATAGTGTGTAGGCAAGGCAGGCTTGAGAAGAATCACGTCGAGAAAAACGCAGTTTTTTTCAATGACATTAAAAAACGGTCGTGTGTACGCGGCATTACATGACAATAGTGCTAACCTCTAGCCACCATGCTGCAGCAGAACCAGTAGAAAGGTTTGCCACTAAGTTGGGGTCAGGGCAGGGTGTTCAGAGCTTTCAGCCAATTGGATTTGGTCTTCTGGGATGCTTGGAGAGGTGAATAAGGCTTCATGCACACTGGAAGTTATATAAATGGCAGAAGCTTAGGCTGTAGAATGCTGGTGTAAAAACGTCAGTTTTTGGCGTTTGTGTTTTTTTTTTTTTTTTTTTTTTTTTAGCAAAACTATGCTCCCAGCATAACTGAAAATTGAATTTGAGGATTTAATATTTCCATAAGGCTCCATTCACACCTGAGCGTAGCGATTTACTGGTGTTTTTCAAGCGTTTGATTTTTTATTTTTTTTAACCCGTTTTTGTAGCTTTTTACAGGCTCCGTTTTAAAAGCGTATTACAAGCGTTTTGCAGCTTCAGCCATTTTTGTTTAGACAACAAAGCACTAGGCGGAGGAGAGGGAAAGGAAATTAGGAGTGGAGAGCTAGTAAAATGCTCAAATCAGGCATTTTTATTGAAGTCTATGAGGTCAAAAACGCTTGTAATCTGCCAAAAAGAAGTTTGTGTACTTTTTTTGAGCAACAGGCGTTTTGCTTCAGCCAACAGAACACTCATTTGTGAACAGGGGCCATTGAAATGAATTGGATTTGGCTTGTTGAGCGTTTTTAGAGCTACAAGCTTCAAACAGAAAATCGCTCAGGTGTAAACAGGGGCCTAATGCTTAAAGCGGAGGTGCAGCTTCTATTTTTTATTTTTTTAAAGTCAGCAGCTACTAACAGTGTAGCTGCTGACTTTTAATAAGGACACTTACCTGTCCTACTCGCCCGCGATGTCGGTCCTGCCACGGCGATCGATCGCTGCTGCCAGGCTCCCGGCTCCTCCATCCTGACTAAGGGAAACAGGTAGTGAAGCCTTACGGCTTCACTGCCCGTTTCCTACTGCGCATGCGCCACTCGCACGGCGCTTTGTGAATGGGCAGCTTGCCTCCTGGGATACACACAGTTTCCAGAAGGCAGCGCGCCCCATTCACAAGAAGAGGAAACGGAAGTTCTCAATCCGAGGACAAGGAAGAGGCACAGCAGAAGGCAGATTAGGGGACTTCCGCATAGCAACAGGCATTTCGGGTGAGTATAAATTTTTTTTATTTTTTTTTTTTTAGGATTTTTAATGTAGTTTTTTTTTTTTTCTGGGTGGACCTCCGCTTTAACTCCCATTTAGATATTTGTACAATTTGTATTTGTGCAAGGATTTTAACAAACTTCTTTGTAGACTCCTATCTCCTTGGTTTTCCTGAAGAAACGTCTGTTTCTTTGACCGAGTTCTTTCCAGAGTAATTCCTGTATGAGGGGGTCTGGTTTCATTCTAACCAACTAAGCATATCTCAGTGTTCAAGTGAGGAAAGCTCAGTGTTTGCTTCTCTTTTAGTAGACCGGACCTAGGGAGTATCTCACCAAAAATGAAATTCCTGTTGCAGGGGGTTACTAAAAATTTTAAGTGATGATCACACCAGCAGTAAATTCCATTTCTAGGAGCATTCTGTGCACCAAAGGTATACAGAAAACTTCCAGGTTGCTGAATTGCATTACTTTTTTTTTTTTACAGCTTTAGGAAATGACAGCGACCTCAGATTGAGGCCCAGTTCACACTAGTGCGATGCGTTAACCCTGCAAATCGCACCTGAATCACACAGTGGTTCACACTGAGATCTGCGAACCGCTGCGGATGTGAATGTAAAGTTAACAACACCCCCAGATCTGTTCGCAGATTGCAGTGCGAACGGTGAAATGGTGCAGGAATTGGATCGCATGGGTGTGAACCAAAAAAAGGGTCCAGCACCATTTTGGTGAGAATGTGATGCGATTTCAGCCATATAGTTTGTATGGCTGAATTTGCATCACACAGACAGCGCATGTGATCAGATCATTTGTTTATAACATATTAGTACAAAATAGCTTGTGTAGCAATGTTATATGCTATACTGTATATATTTTTTTAAAGGAAGCAGAGCCAAGTTTTCCTTTAACCACCAGCGACAGGGCAGCCGCTTTGCGTGATCCGGCACTTCCAGGATGGGGGTGCACATGCCCGCCACCCAAACTGTGCTGTGATTTAATAAAGCACAAGCTGGTCAGCAGGTCCTGGCCAATGATTTATGCCCGGGACCTGCTGATCGGCTTAGTGAATCGCAGTACAGAGCCCTGTGTTTACTAACAACACAGGGCTCTGTACACAGAGCAGCAATGTGGCTGTTTTTTTGCAGGGAGAGAAATGGGCCACATCGATTAGTAAAAGCAGCACATAATGCACACATTACACATTGTTAGACACACAGTTAACTCCTATATGTTCCCATTCCGTTCCCAGCCATTGTCATTAGTACAGTGACGTATTGTATTAGGGCTGATCACTGTATTGGTGTCACTGGTGATGTCCGTAGCTGTCAGTTCCCACCCAGTGTCCGTGTCGGATGCCCGCTGCACTATTACAGTCCCAATATAAGTCGCTGATCACTGCCATTACTAGTATAAAAAAAATACAAAAATAAATAAATAAAAATTCCAGTGTGTATGTGTGTGTATATGTGTATATATATATATATATATATATATATATATATATATATATATATACCATCATTTGTAGATGCTATAACTTTTGCGCAAACCAATCAATATACACTTATTGGGATGACATGTAGCAGAATACATTTTGGCCTAAAAAGTTTTTTTTTTCTTAATGCATATGTTTCTTAGCAGTATAAATAAAAAAAGTATTTTTTTTTTATGTTTTTTGAATTTATTTAATAATTTTTTTAAAAAAAAAAAACAGCGGTAATCAAATACCACCAAAAGAAAGCTCTTTGTGTGAAGAAAATTATAAAAATGTAATTTGCGTACAGTGTTGTATGACCATACAATTGCCAGTTAAAGTAGCACTGTGCTGAATGGCAAATGCCCTGGTCATAAAGGAGGTAAAATCTTACAGAGGTCAAGTGGTTAAAGCTAAACTGCAGCTAATGTAAGGTAATGTGGCTAAGGTGTTTGGCCATACGAGGATAAAGGGGGCAACAAAAATTTCATTTGGTAGTCTTTTCTGAGATTTCTTTACCACTTCAGCCCCGGAAGAATTGGCTGCCCACTGACTGGGCCATTTTTTTGCGATTCGCCACTGCGTCAATTTAACTGACAATTGCACGGTCGTGCAACGCTGTAACCAAACAAAATTGACGTCTTTTTTTCCCCACAAATAGAGCTTTCTTTTGGTGGTATTTGATCATCTCTGCGGTTTTTATTTTTTGCACTATAAACAAAAAAGGAACGACAATTTTGAAAAAAACACAATATTTTGTACCTTTTGCTATAATTTTTTTTTTTTTTTTTTTTTTTTAAAAAGCAAATTTTTTCGCAGTTTAGCCTGATATGTATTCTTCCACATATTTTTGGTAATAAAAATCGCAATAAGCGTATATTGATTGGTTTGCGCAAAAGTTATAGCGTCTACAAAATAGGGGATAGATTTATAGTATTTTCATTTATTATTATTATTATTATTATTTTTTTTACTAGTAATGGCGGTGATCTGTGATTTTTTTTATATGGACTTACTGTAAAAATGTCATTGGCAGGGAAGGGGTTAACACTAGGGGGCGATCAAGGGGTTAATTGTGTTTCCTAGTGTGTTTCTAACTGTGGGGGAGGGGACTGACCTAGAGGAAATGACAGGTCGTGATTCCTAGCTATTAGGAACTCACGTTCTGTCTTTCCTCACAAAACAGGGATTTGTGTGTATACACACACACACATGTCCCTGTTCTGCCTCTCGTGCCCGCGATCGCTCGCAGCCGGCGGTCATCACGACCACCGGTCATGAGCATCGGCACCCCCGCAATGCAGCGTGCGCCTGCTATCCCACTTGAAGGGACCAACGTACAGCTACGACGGTTCACGGGGTCATGCCGACCTGCCGCCGTATTACGACGGTGGCTGGTCGGCAAGTGGTTAAAGAGGAGTTCCAGCCTGTTATACTAATACTGTAGCTGCTGGCTTTTAATATAAGGACACCTGTCTGTCTCGGGAGTCTGCGATGTCGGCACCCGAAGCCGACCCATCCATCGGCTTCGGGTGCAAGCACCGGCATCCTTACTAAGGGAAACAGGAAGCTTCCTACTGCGCATGTGTGAGTCGTGCTGCACTGTCTGAATGGTCCCGCTGTCTTCTGGAACCTGTGTCTGTCTCCCAGAAGGCAGCAGGGGGAAGGAGGAGGGGCCGTAATTGACGTAGGTCGCCGCGGCACCCCTACACAGAAGTGGGAGTGAATACCTGTTTTTGATCGGTATCCGCTCCACCCCCCCCCCCCGAAAGGTGCTCAATGTGGCACCGGAGGGGGGGGAGGGGAGGAGGCAGATAAGCAGAGCTTCCACTTTTGGGTGGAACTCCGCTTTAAAGTGGAAGTAAAGCCATCGATTTAACAGTTTAAACAAACGGTTACATTCCCGGAAATCTAACTGTCACATTGGTTGTGCTCTCAAACAAACTATCAAACCATCCAATGGCTGGTGTCATAGCTGATTACATGTGCAGCACCATGGCAGTTGAAGATTTAACAGAGGCCAAGATGGAAGCTTCCTTGGCGGAAAACGATAGGAGGGTTTACTGTAACAAGAAGTCAGCTGTTTAATATAATCTATTTCTCCCTAATAAAGCAAATGGTTTTTAAAGCAGAGTTCCAGCAAAAAATTAGGTCAGCAGCTACACATACTGTAGCTGCGGACCTTTTAATATTAGGACACTTACCTGTCCTGGAATCCAGCGATGTCGGCACCCCAGCCAATGTTTCCATTGGCTCTCGGGTGCTGCCGCCACCATTGCCTGTAAGGGAAACCGGCAGTGAAGCCTTATGGCTACACAGCTGGTTCCCTACTGCACATGCGCGAAGCGTGCTGCGCTTTCTGAATGGCCCGGTGGCGGGAGATGCAGGAGGGGGTCCAAACTTCCGAGTGATCTCTCTGCGGCGAGATCTCTTGGAAGTGGAGATGGGTGCCTGTCAAAAAACAGGTACCGGCTCCCCCCCCATTATTTTCCTTATCAATCCGTCCCTCCCAGAATGGCTTGTGGGTAACCAGGTCAGGTCCTCAATAGCCCCCACTGCAGATCAATGTGCTGGGCATGTTCCTTAGCACTTACACAGGGCTAGGAAGTTAAAGTACGATATTCAGCTGAAGGACCACAAACTGAATGAATGTTTGACTTCTTTGTTTCATACACTGGTGTACCAATTATTTTTTATTTACTTTTTGTTTTACAGAAAGAATTGAATTCATCTGTACTAAATGGCTTTCCTTGGAAGGATCTACCTTATCTTGTCTGTTTGTATATCTCTGTTTTTTGTGCTTCCAGGGGTAGAAGCAACAGATGAAGGAAATGTAATCGCAGTCCTGCTTGGTCTAGTACTTACAGGCATTTGTTTTTGTGCATGTTTGGGGTACTATGCCAGAAGCAGAGATGGGCGGCCCTAACATTTTTGTAGTCTATTTATTTGCACTTTTTGCATTTTTCTCTGTCTCCTGATATTACCTGCGAAGGGGTCTATTTTTATTAGCAGTTTTGGAATGTAATATTAATGGCCAGTTTAATTGCTTACTCTGTTTAAAAAGATTCATTGACTTGTACAGTATATGATTTATCCTTTAATACCAAATTACATTAAAATGTGAGACTTGATCCAATTAAATATGTGTTTTGTTGGAAAAATATGTTCCGTTTTATTTAATTTCTGTACCAATTAACCCTTAATCAACCTTTCTGCTATAATAATTTTAATAGGCTATTCTGTCCACTGCTAGTACGTGTATTATCTGCATCTCTTGTACAAGTGAACATTTGTCTGTAAGATGGAGAGCTAGGAATATAGCTGTACAGCTTTTCCAAGGCAACAAATATAGCAAGGTGAAGGTCTTGGTGTGTTGCTCCTATGCTGAGCCCAGCAGGGAATAAATTGTATTATATTACTTCACCAAGACGTCTGAAGTTAGGAATACTCTTTTACTTCATAGAGGAAACCGTTAAATAGGGTTAGTCTGTATGTAGTGTCAGAAACTGCAACTACTTGCTACTCAGCATGGGGGAAGCACTTGGGAGGGAGGCATGTATACTTAACGACTTGAGTACAAGCTTGTAGAACCCCTTCATTACCTGGGCATTCTTCAGTTTTCATATGATAGTTTGATTGACAATTACTTTATTATGCAAAATTATACCCAAGTGAATTCTATATACATTTATTTTAATATCTTTTCTTTTTTTTTTGACAGACAGAATCCTTTTTTTGGTGGTATTTACTAGAAACCATTTTTTTTTTTTTTTTTTTTTTTTTTTTTCCCTTTAGTAAAAAAATAAAGGATCAACATTTATTAACAATATTTTATTTTTTTAATTCTTTCTTCCTTCTTTCTTCTTCCTTCCTTCCTTCCTTCCTTCCTTCCTTCCTTCCTTCCTTCCTTCCTTCTTTCTTCTTTCTTCTTTCTTTCCCCAAGGTGTCTAATCTTTTGCCACAATTTTTAGAGATGAAGAAACATGCTGGTGTTGAGGGGTTTAAAACATGGATCTTGGCAATGGTGCACTAGATACAGCACATCAGGTCGCACAGAGGGATTAGGAGGTAAAGGCGTTGATGTACAGGTCACATACAGTGGGGAAATGGAGAGAAAGGGGTTTCCTCTAAATTTTCATGCTTGTCCCTTCAGATATTTTAGCATGAACTGTCGTGATTGGCTCTCGAAAGCCGTGTACTAATGATCAGATTGTCAAACAGTCAAAAGCCGTATTTTTCATCCGATTTTCTCATAGTGTATGTAGCGGGGTCCCCAAATTTAACCCAGCTATACCCAAATTTAGGGGAAGGTTGCAGCTGTAGTTGGGCTCAGACCACCTTAATTGTTAGGGCATTCTATTTTACACCGCAGGTAGTATACTGGTGTGTAGTTCCCTGTGGCCTGTAGGTGGTGTTGCCATAATGCGCCAGGGTTGAACCGCTGGTATAGTGCTGTACCTTGGATGTCCTCTCTCGGCAGTGGTACGGTGGGCGTGGTCGGCCTGCTGTGCACGCCGGGAGAGGATATAAAAGGGGCAGACGCTGCTTGCGTAGGGTGTCGGGGTCTTTGGTGGTCGGTTCCAGTACTAGCCCAGGGGGCCATCGCGGAGCGTGGTACCTGGCCCTCCTGGCCAGGGGCCCACGTACACATCAGTCCCAGGCATCTTTAGCTCTGGGGCTGCAGCAACAGCCTTGGGCCCAGCACCTTTAGCTGGGGCCCATGTTCGAGAAGGAGAAATCCCAGGGTGCCTCTGGCATGGGGACCCGTTCTGAGATGAGGAGGCCGGGGGAGGACCCTTCTGAAGGACCGGTGAAAAGTTCACGGAGAAAGAAGGGCCTGGTAATTCTCTGGAGGGATTAGATCCATCCAACACTAAAGGATTGGGATTTTACATTCGGTTCTGTAGCAGAGAATCTCCTAGTCGCATCTAAAAAAGGGCAAACTAAAGAACCGTCCGAGCATCACTTCGGCTGCTAGGATCCGCTTTCATGGGGAACTATCCGGGTGAGCTAAGCCTACTTGAGGAACAAGTATTGAATTCATAATTTGTCTTGTGCCTGGACTCATATCCAAACTCTTGCTGTCCTGTCTTCTATCCACCCTTTTCTATCCATTGACTTTGCATATAAAGAAATAAACTCTATGTTGGAGTTTGCTATTGGTGTGGACCTTGGAGTTACTTGGGGATATAAAGACTTTTTTCCGTACATTCTAAGAGACAGGAACCAACTCAAGGGAGAACCTTGCTGCAGGACCCTAGTTTGTGATACCGCTCATTCTCTTCACACAAGAGTGTACGGGCGCGTAGCAGGGTGTGCCTTTTTCTGCAAGTGAGCCAAAGGCAGGGAAAAGGAGCACCTGTGTGCTACACGTATACTAGGCATGAGAGCAGTGAAGGATAATATACAGATCCCAGTCAGACAAAGAATGGGGCTTGGGTGTGTAAGGGTAGGGGGTGGGTGAAAAGGTTAACAAAACAGTATGTGAAAATGAATGAATGATCAGCAGCGGCTGATGGGGGCACCCGTGCAGGCTCGCTCCTGAGGCCCGCGGCTGCATCCATTGACACAAACAGCGAGACTTGACCCTGCCCCCCTCCCCATTCCCATGTCGCAGCTTTTGATTGACAGCAGTGGGAGCCAATCGGTAAAACAAAAAAGGGGGAAATGGCGCTGCCTTCCAGTGAAAATAAAACAATCCCTATATCAGACTGCCGAATTAGTGACAGATCGCATTGGCATATGTGGTAGTGAATTTAGGGTTAAAAACCACAATAAGTAACATAGGCGTATATGACCCTATATAGAGAGGTTAGAGAACCTCCTCTAAGTAAATAAATACTGCCCTTAATATCTAGGGCACAAAATTAGATGCAATAAAATTATTAAACCAAGTGCATATGATAACCATCAGATGTGAACAACCTGAATCCAATTTAAAAAATTTGTGACAGTATTGAAGTGATTCGCATATGAAAAAGAAAACGGTCCAAATCTGTAACAAAAAAGGTATTCTTAGAAAATGTCCAGGATTCACAATTCTGAAGGTGACTTGTGCAAGGTGCCAAAGTAATACTTTATCGCAGCTCTGTGTCAGATAATAAAGTGACTTTTTCATGCTCTCCTCTTGCTTATGCACTCAACAGATCTCTATACCCCTGCAGAAAGGCGTATAATCAGATTATACTGTGCTCCTGATATGCCGGTGATCCATATACCAGCGTCCTCTGTGGCGTTGTATAAACGAGAAGGTATCCACATATAATGGGGTTTAAAAACCGGGCACTCTTAGCGTGAATTCTCTTTGTATATAGTATATTTCTGTCCAATGAGGAGAGCGACAGCGGCTGGAACCACTGCGCTCGTGCACATTGCTGGATCAGATCAGGTAAGAAAGGGGGGGTCTGAGGGGGGAGTGATTTTCACCTTAAGCCTGGGTTAACACCTCCGACAGATGCGGCTCGCAGCAGGGGTCCGGTGTGTCCCTGTTCTCTGTTTCAGGGACTAATTTTTGCCTGAATTCAGCCCTGAGACTGAGCCAAAAGACGCACAGCATTCCTGTGCAAGCCGCTCCACAACGGATATATGTGAACCGGCTCCAAAGAGAGCCAGTCACAATCTCCTGTCATGCGAGTTGGAAACCCACATCCAATTTGAATAGGTGTGAACCCAGCCTAAAGCATAGAAAGGTGAAAAACCTTAAAGGGGTTGTAAACCCTCAGGGTTTTTCACCTTAATGCATTCAGGTGAAAAATCCTTTGTGCTGCAGTATCCCCCCAGACCCCCCCCCCCTTTTTTTTCTTGCCTGAGTCTATCGTTCCAGCGACGGGGACGAGCACAGCAGCTCCAGCCGCTGTCTCTGGCCTTTATTGAATAGATTGATAGCAGCAGAAGCCATTGACTCCTGCTGTTGTCAATCAAATCCAGTGACACGGGGGCGGGGCCAAATCCTGCTGCATGTGTCAATTGATGCAGCAGCAGAACTGGGGAGCACGCCCGCACGAGAAAATAAACTTCAAATTTCACAAAAGAGGCACTGAAAACTTTAGCTTGTTTAATTACTTTCAAATGGAAGAGAAACTTGGCCAGTCTTCATTTATAAATACACAGAAACTGTTTGGAAGTGGCTAGACAGCCACTGAGATCCAAGCATTTAGGCCCCTTTCACACTAGGGCGGGAATGTGCGGTGGCGGTATAGCGGCGCGATTTTTATCGCTGCTATACCGTCGTATTTACCGCAATATTTGGCCGCTAGCGGTGCGGTTTTAACCCCCGCTAGCGGCCGAAAAAGGGTTAATACCGCCCGCAAACCGCGGCTACACCGCGGTTTATACAGCGATCAGTGCTATAAAAATGCGCTAATTACTGTGTAAATGACACTGGCAGGGAAGGAGTTAAACACTATGGGGCGCGGAAGGGGTTAAGTGTGTCCTAGGGAGTGATTTTAACTGTGTGGGGGCTGGGCTACAAGTAACACGACACTGATCACTGCTCCCGATAACAGGGAGCAGTAGATCACTGTCCTGTCACTAGGCAGAACAGGGAAATGCCTTGTTTACATAGGCATCTCCCCGTTCTGCAGCTCTGTGACATGATCGCGGGACATCGACTCCGCGGGTCCACAGACACGGAGCTTGCGGCGGGCGCACGCTCTGCCGCCGGCGCGACCATGCCCGCTAGGCGTTGCTTTGCCTGCCCCTGCCATTCTGCCGACGTGTGTATATATACGTGAGGCAGTATTGAAAGAATATTATAGGACTTATACCCAATGTTGGCTATACATGTAGTTTATTGCCGTTTGTCCAAGAGCACAGCTACAGGATTAGTTGACTAAGCATGTGTCTGACCCTATTATATTAGATGCACCCAATGCAGCATTTAAGAAACTTATCTCATACATGTCTGTAGGGCTGCAACTAACGATTATTTTCATAATCGATTAGTTGGTTGATTATTGTTTCGATTAATCGGTTAATAACCATTAAAAAAAAATGTGATTTTGCTGCAATTTACATTTTTTCGGGCCAATTTGTTGTTGGTGTAGCACTAGGAGCTGCTGGTTATATTATTGGGTCTTGCCGTTACCTGTCTGTTCCACCGTATCCATCCATTGGGTTCCATTGAAGAGTTTTCACAATGTCAGCACCAACACACAGTCTCTTTTCCAATGGTTTTATTGAAGAAATGTCAATGAGAGGGATGGAGGGTTAGGGGAGATTCAGGTACCTTGCTGTTGCGGATCTCAGGTTCTTCCTAATCCAGAGGACAAACAGCTTCCACACTGGATATAGCAACCACCGGATAGGCCTCTCTCACTGACCTAGCAGCCGGTGCGGTGCTCGGTCACATAGTCTCTGCCAAAGACTTGAAGAATACACATAGTCTAAGTCAGTGGCGTCACTAGGGTTGGTGTCACCCGGTGCGAAAAAAAATGGTGTCACCCCCCAACAACTATAGTCCCCCCTCAGTACAGACCCCCCTCCACTAACTACAGACCCCACTCCCACAGTATAGATCCCTTCCCTCAGTACAAACCCGCTCCACTAAGTACAGACTCTCCGCCATCAATAATCAATATAGACCCGCCTCCCTCAGTATGAACCCCCACCTCAGTGCAGACCGCTCCATCAGTACAGACACCCCCACCTCAGTGCAGACCCCCCTCAGTACAGACACCCCCTCGTACAGACTCCCCCTCGTACAGACCACCCCTCAGTTACAGACACTCCCTCAGTTACAGACCCCCCCTCAGTTAAAGACCCCCCCTCAGTTACAGACACCCCCCTCAGTTACAGACACCCCCCTCAGTTACAGACACCCCCCTCAGTTACAGACACCCCCCTCAGTTACAGACACCCCCCTCAGTTACAGACACCCCCCTCAGTTACAGACACCCCCCTCAGTACATACACCCCCTCAGTACATACACCCCCCTCAGTACATACACCCCCCTCAGTACAGACACCCCCTCAGTACAGACACCCCCACCTCAGTACAGACTGCTCCATCAGTACAGACACCCCCACCTCAGTGCAGACCTCCTCAGTTACAGACACCCTGCTCAGTTACAGACACCCCCCACATTACCAGACACCCCTCGTACAGACACCCCCCTCAGTTACAGACACCCCCCTCAGTACAGACACCCCCCTCAGTACAGACACCCCCTTGGTACCAGACCCCCCTCAGTACAGACACCCCCTCAGTTACAGCCCCCCTGGTGCAAACTCCCCCTAGTGCAGACCCCATCAGTACAGACACCCCCACCTCAGTGCAGACCTCCTCAGTTACAGACACCCTGCTCAGTTACAGACACCCCCCACAGTACCAGACACCCCTCGTACAGACACCCCCCTCAGTACAGACACCCCCCTCAGTACAGACACCCCCCTCAGTACAGACACCCCCTTGGTACCAGACCCCCCTCAGTACAGACACCCCCTCAGTTACAGCCCCCCCTGGTGCAAACTCCCCCTAGTGCAGACCCCAGCAGTACAGACACCCCCTCCCCCCATCAGTAAAGATGCCCCCCTTACCTTACAGACCTCAGAACAGAGCGGCAGATACACACAGCGGTGTGTCTCTCGAGCGCGGGCTCCTCCTCCTCCTCTGTGGATGTAAACAGAGAGGAGGCAGAGGGGGCGGCGGCTTCCTTCCGCTCCGCTGAGGGACACAGCCGCAGCGTGAGCCTAAGGCACAGGGCAGCGGGCAATGTCAGTGTGGTGCCGCTGCGCTACCCACGGGTGTCACCCCTCTGGTGGGTGTCACCCGGGTGCGGCCCGCCCCCCCCCCCGCACCTGGCTAGCAACGCTAGTGCGTGTCGTCACATCATCACAGTGCAGTGTGATGATGTGACAGGCTGAGTCGCTCGCTGGCTCTGTAGGGTAGGGAGGAGGATTGGAATTTAGGAATAGGAAGAATAAGGAGCCGGAGGACACACACCAGGCGCGGCCGCGACGCTGGAGGTGTTGTTCCAGGCTTCCAGCCCAGCGGGGTGAAATTAATCAATGAATAGGTCAGCTGTAAAAAAAATAAATAAATAAAAATAAATTAAAAAAAAAAAAAAAAGGGAGGGTGTCACCCCTCTAGCTGGTGTCACCCGGGGGCGGACCGCACCCCCCGCACCCCCCTAGCAACGCCTCTGGTCTAAGTACAGTACCAGTTTCTTTCAGCCAATCCGGCGACCCTGTGAGGTAGATATGTCAGGATGCGTTCTCCAGGCTCTACCCGAGGCACCAGCCCTTTTGGCACGGTCCTCTCCTGGGAAAAGTCCTCCCCTGGTTTCTCCAATTGCTCGGCTTCTTCCCGCAGGCAAGACAACAAAGGACCACCCCTGGTCAGTAGGCCCCTCCTGGGCCTACTTCCACTAACGAGGCCTTGGGCCAGCCGAGGCAGGAAACTGCTACGGCACACCTTGGGCCAGGAGGGCCATCAGGTCAGAGCTCCTGGAAGGCGGTGTCTGTCCCTAAGTACCATCTCCCAGAATGCACAGCGGGGGGACCAATCCCACTGAGCTGCTTCTGGGCAAGAGGTACCCAATACATCCAGCCTGCTGCATTTCCGACCTTGACCTGTGGTGACAGCGACACCCACAGTCAAGTGGAAAAAACGCGCAACACAGCTGAACTGGAACAGAAACCAGTAATTACCAAAATTATTCTGAGCTAAACTACAGCTCAGACAACTAAATTTACAACTAGCGCCTAACCAATAGGAGCAGGGCGCTACATTGGGCAGATTAAAAAACACAAATTGCCACAAAAACGCATTACATGCTTTTCTGCAGCTTCTCCGTTGAAGTATATTGAACCAAAAAAACAAAATAGCATAGTTTTGCATTAAAAAAAGTCTGTGCCCTTTCCAAATACGCAGCAGCTGAAAAAAACTGAAAATGTAATTCAAATACTTACCGTAATTTTCCTTTCCTGAGGAGCTCCATGTCAGCACAGCTGGGTAGGGTCCACCCACCCCCACGTGATCAGGACTTAACTATAAATTTTTCACTCACCTCAACCTCAGCGTTTTGTAACTATTACTACTTAACTGGGCAGGTTCTGTGCTGACATGGAGCTCGTCAGGAAAGGAAAATTACGGTAAGTATTTGAATTAAATTTTCAGTTTTCCTGACGGCTCCATGTCAGCACAGCTGGGAATTAACTAGCCACAACAGGGGAGGGATAATGCTACACACTCCAATTCTGACTAAAACGGTAACAGAAACCATAATGCCTCTGACAAACCCAACTGTAATGAATATGAATATTTTGTATTACGGATAGTTTGAGACACCCGGCCTGCTGTCACCCTCAAGGTCTGGACCCTTCTAGTGAGAATGCCGTGACTCTCCTGGCACAGCCAGCCTTACAACCTGCAGGCCAAGGAGATGAGGTTATCAACCAAGAGATAATGATTTTACGGCTCCCCGCAAGATTATTATGTGTTCCACCTGAAAAGGACAAACAGATGTACAGAGCTCCTGATGGCAGGAGTCGCCTTGATTAAATATTTTAGCGCTTAGCCCACATCCGATGGGCTAACTTTTTGAGTACTCCCCAAAGGGAACGTAGGAGGAAAACCTCTTGTGTGATATGAACTCTAAAGGTCAGTTCAGGCACATATTAGAGCATTGGCATGAGCACCATTCTGTCTGGGAAGTACGTGAGTATGGGTTCTTTAAACCCAAGGACACCAATGCTGATGTAATTGCCACCAGTAAATCAGTTTCAGCGAGAAAGTACCACAGGGTGATTGAAGGCATCCGATGAAATAACAGCCATCAGCATTGGTATATCTCATTTCGGAAACAAGTTTGGGGTTTCAACCAAATTGAATCTTGAAAAACTGTATAATTAAGCGTTGGAAGCTTGCTGAATGCCGGTGAAGACAGCGATAGCCAAAATGCATTTCTATAGCATGCTTGCGTATAGAATTAAGTCAAGCCATGCCTGTAGACATTCGAAGCAGGCTTCTGAAGAGTCCAGCGTAAAATCTTGATCAGCGAATATACTGGGCATATATGTCCTGTTCTACTATAGGCGTGCTTAGCGCTGACCTTTCTCGTTTCGTAGAACTGTTCAAATCTTCACAGAGCATTCGACATCCATTAGGCTCTGCCTCTCTCGACCCAGGCCATCAGCCTGAGCCTGTCGGATGCTGGATGAATGGGACTGGAGAAGATTTGATCTACCAGGCAGAGGGCATCACCCCTTGACACTCATCAGGATGAGTAGCGGGTACCAAAACGGTCACCTTCCCTCGCCCCAGCCTTAGCTGGAAGCTAAGAATCAGAGGGAGCAGCTGAAAAAGGCATCTGCAGTCTTGGCGATCCATTCTGCGGTCAGCACCTCCACTCCGAGCGCTTGCGGCTCCTGAGCCCTGAAATGGAACTTCAGCCACTCAGTGCCGACTGGGAATGTAAGCGGTCTACCTCTGGCAGACAAAACACCAATCTCTGTTAGTTCTCGAAAGACTCGCAGTAGTCTGGATCATCCATTGTCGTCAGACTTGACCTGGACAAATAGATCGTCTGAAGATTCTTCTGACCAGGCACATAGGTCGCAAATCGTTGGGAGGATTGACTTGGGTGAACTCTAGAATTAGAGAAAACTTCAGAAGTGAGAGACTGAGCCTTGTTTCCAGATGTAGGCCACAGTCGTTGTGCTGTCCAACTTTCCCAGGACAGGCTTACTCTGGATGAGATGACTGAAGGCTAAGAGCCTGAAAAGGTTGCCTTCAACTCCAATATGGAGTCTTGGATCCTTGACAAAAGACCATTGGTCCTGAGCTCATTGTTACTGAAGAAGGGCTCCCCTAAACTGGCTGGTATCTGCCTGTACCACCAGATCGTCCGAGTTGCTGGGGTGAGGCGATTTCTATGGCTCAATCTGAGACGTGAAGGATGAAAGATCTCCAAATATGGCCCAAAATGCTTTCCTTAGGGGACCACGTGTCCATCCACAAGCCGTCCCTATGTTCACAGAGGAACCACATAGTGCCCTTAGGGCATGTATGGGTGGCCCAATCCCAAAATAACAGAGAGCATCCTGACATGGAAGTTCTTATTGACTTCTTGGACTAAGCATTTGCTTCCTTGTCTTTCCTGGACTCCCATCCAGAAAAGCGCAGGAGCTACGCTCTCTGGCGTGGGCGTGAGCGTGGAAATAACTCTTGAGTTTTCGGTCTTCTTTAACTCAGTAGACCTTCATCTTGAGGCAGGAGGCTAGACTGGCCACTATTTAATTTAGGCTTGCTCTTCTGCGATTAAGAAAAAAAAAGGAGTGAGCGCGTTTGTCCTTGAGGGTCGCACCTTCTGATGGTAAGGTCATGTGAATGGCTGATCCCACAAGGGACACATACTAACCAGCGGGGCGATCCCAACCCTGGACCTCTATTCGTTCCAAAGGGCGTAACTTTGACATCCTGCTGTGACAATATCCTCCAATCTTGATGAACAAGCACTTGATCCATTCAACATCCAGCCGTCTTTTGGAGGTATTTAAAATACTTCCAAAGTTTCACCTCTATACACAGGCATTTCACCAACCTTAGCAATCTGGACACAGGTCGTCCTCTTTCTCCTGTTCAGAAGAGACTGGAGAGAGTTGATTGGACCAAGAAGGCCCTGAAAGAAGGCTGGACATTGCCAAACAGATGGTCCCCATATGAGAAAAATCTAGTCATTGCTTTAGAGTGTCTTGACCATCTGCTTAATTGTGACAACTGGTTAGGTGTCGTTATCTTTATCCTAGGTTGCTTGAACTAGGTAGCATCCTTGCCGTCTGTTTCTTTATGGAAGGATCTGAAGCGGATTGTTTGCTTGGGAAGGCTTGGAGAATTCACAGGGTGAGTGGAAACACTCTTTTAGAGCGTATTGACCACATGTTTCATTAGTGCGACCACCTGTTAGGTGCCGTCATCCATATCCTTGGTTGCTTGATAAAGCAGACTGTGTGCAGTCTGTCCATCCAGAAGTTTGGAGAATGGGCTGCTTCACCTGGTATGGACAGGCGGCTTCTCATTATCAGAGCAGATAACCCTTTCATATGGTGAGCCGAAAACACCCCTTTAGAGTGTATTGGCAATTTGTTTATTGGGTGTAACACCTTTTAGGTGTCACCCTCCTCCCTGGCTGTTTAAGCCAGTGGGATACATACTGTCATGCTCATCCGGAAATTTGGAACATGCACAGCTTCCCCTGGTGTGGACCGGCAGCTTCTCTTTGTCAGAGCAGATGACCCCTTTTACAGGGTGAGCCGAAAACACCCCTTTAGAGTGTATTGGCAATTTGTTTATTGGGTGTAACACCTTTTAGGTGTCACCCTCCTCCCTGGCTGTTCCAGCCAGTGGGATACATACTGTCATGCTCATCCGGAAATTCTGAAAATTGGCTGTTTCACCTGGTGTGGACAGGCAGCTTCTCATTGTCAGAGCAGATGACCCTTTCACAGGGTAAGCCAGGAACACCCCTTTAGAGCATATTGGCAATTTGTTCATTGGGTGTAACACCTTTTAGGTGTCACCCTCCTCTCCGGCTATTTAAGCCAGTGGGATAAATACTGTCATGCCCATCCGTGTATTCCTCTTATAGAGCTTGAGGAGGGATGTTTGCTTGGGAAAGTCATGAGACTGCTCCTTCATGTTCATCCATGTCTTCTTGTTGAAGGGCCTGAAGCATGTTCATTCTGAGATTGGTAAACACTAATAGATAACCTCACCACAGGGCTTGTACACCATTCAGCAAACCAACCCATAGACCCGGATCACACTGGTGCGTTTTTAACATGCGACCCGACCAGTCATGAAAATAATATGCGGCAATCACACCACCCTAATCGGTGCAACGCTGCATCAGCGGCGCCATGCCAGCTTCAACAAAGGCAGTTTTTTACTACCTTGCGATTTCGGGTTGCGACCTATATTGACATCCGCACAGAGACTTGCACAGATGTCTCTGAAAATTGCGACCGGAACCGAGACTGACCAGCGGGAGACAAAGCTGACTAGCACAGCTTTATTCCCGCAACCCAGTGCGACCCTGGACTAGGGAAAAAAATGGTTAAATGCAATAAATAGATTGCTTAGTAACAAACCCTGAGGGGTTAAACACAGCTAGAGGGAGGCAGAAGCTTCCATCTACAGCCCTGTTAACCAGATGGAGGTTAATTTGGCTAGGATCTAATCCTGGGAATCAGGTTATGATGAAAATATTTGTTTCAGAACAGCAACACAAAGGTAGGAATTTGTAACAAAATTACAACCATCTGCAGTGTACACAAACCAAGGGAATTGTAGACATCTTAAACATGCTTCTCCAAACTCTTTTTTCTTCTTCTTCTTCTTTTTTTTTTTTTTTAAGGAAGACCAAGATCACATAGAAAAATACAAGGATATCCCATGTCTCCAAAGGCCATGGCTGGATTCAGTAGACATTTTTCAGGTGTGCTCCACATACCTTCTCTGCAAAATGCTGGTCTTTGGAGGGGTTTGGCATAGTGGCATGACAGTAAGCAAAACATGAGCAGCCTCCAACAGATTATATCCATGTGTGAACAGACAAAGTGTTACTTTGTGTATCTGTTATGCAGAGTGCTCTCTGTCCAGTAATGCAGCATACATTGGATACAAAGCATTTAGCTCACCCAACCTCCGTCATCCGACCGTCGACATTGGCACAGCGCAGGTGCGCATGCATAGGGGAGTACTCTGCCACAACCGCTGTCCATCTTGTTTGGACCAAGCGGACCCCAGACACGGCTGTTAGCCATGATAAAGCAGCCCCAAGGACCAGCAGCAGGGCTCCCTGAATTATGGTCATTTAGACTAGACACCAGGGACTTCGTCCAGCTTCATCCACACGTATGGACGGTCCACCAGCCATTTAGACCGGCTAGGTAGAGGAGCACACCTCCGTCCTGCACGTAGGAGGAAAAGAGAAGAACATTGAGGTTGAGGTGAGTGAAAAATTTATAGTTAAGTCCTGATCACGTGGGGGTGGGCGGAGCCTCACCCAGCTGTGCTGACATGGAGCCGTCAGGAAAGCATGGATGTGAACGTGTCCCATAGGAAGCCTTGTAAATGAACTGTAGTGTGTTTCTGCAAAAAGCACCAAAAAACACAGAGGTGTGACCCAGGCCTGAGATGTTTAGTAACATAATGGGGTTAAAAAAACTAAAATGAGTACAAAAAGAGCAAATACTGTGGGACAGTAAAAGTAAAAGTAATATTTACAGTAGCGATTTGCTTTTTTTGTACTATAAAGGGCTAATTTGTTACTGAGCGATTAATCGATTATGAAAATAGTAATCGATTAATTTCATCGATTAGTTGTCGATTAATCCATTAGCCCTACATGTCTGATTTCCTGTTGAATTCTTTTGTCTTTCCAGTAATTATCCTTCTTTTTAATGTTTTTTACATGTATCAGAAATCTGTTGGGGCTGATCACAATCCTTTAAAATATTTTTAAAAAGCTCCTCGCCTATGAAAGCTTTTTATGCACCAATCTAATAATACATGTTCCATTTTTTTTTTTTTTTCAAATTGGCTCTAGTAAATCCCATTATGCAAGCGTCTAAATAAGGTAAGGTTATTATTTTATTTTTGAACAGTTATTCCTTTTTTTCCATACTGACCTAATTATTTTACAGCCACGCAGTCTACTTGGAATGCTGTAACAGGCCTCATACTTTTCTATCCCAAGCACCATCTGCTGTAGTTCAAAATGAAACCCAGTTACAGACATTAGACAGCAGCAACATGTTAGAAAATGACATGACTGATAAAAGCTTATTTGTTTTGTGCTGACATAAGTGCATAGCTGCCAACAGTCCCAATTTTTTTTTCCAGGACATTGACGGTATTTAGACCCTTGTCCCGGTTTGTCCATGTCCCGGACAAATCACGGGAAATTGGCTTTGTCCCGAATTCGGTAGGCAACCCGTCAACGGCCGTAGCTTCTGGCTATAAAAACATGGGATTTCCCTCCGGCCAGCATGTCTCTTCCCTGTGTTCAGTGGAGAGGGGAGGGTCCTCCAACCCGGGCAGCTAACCGGCTTTAGTGTACAAGCAAATTGCTCTACTTGTACACTGAAGAGAGAAGAAGGTCGGAGGGAACACAGGAAAGATCCCGCGGCCATGTTTTCATAGCCAGACTTGTTGCCAGTGGTCAGCCGGTTATGGGTTGCCTACTGAATACCGCAAGATCCCACGGGCACCACAGATCTGCTCGCGTCCCCCCCTTGCTCATTACTTAGCTGACAGCCAGAGATGCAGGGGGAGAAGCTGCAGGCACCACAGTTGCAGGTGAGTAGCCATGGGGTGATCTGCTGGACCTTCTGTGTGTTGGGGGGGGGCTACAGAGCTGGGTTGGAGGTGCACACCATCTCTGACAGTCTCCTGTACCATGTCCGCACCCTCTCTGACAGTCTCCTGTACCATGTCTCTCATGCTATCGATGTTAGACTGATTGTTCTGTAGTTTTCAGGTATATATATCTGCCCCTTTTTAAAATATTGGTAACTCGTTGGTATTTTGCCAATCAGCTGGTACCATTGCAGTCACTAAACTGTCAATAAAAATGAGGAATAACGGTCTGGCTATTACCTGGCTAAGTTCTTTGAGGACTCTCGGGTGTAAGCCATCTGGTCCTGGTGATTTATTTGCGTCAATTTTTTTCAAGTCTTTTTGGGGCACTGAATTCTGTTAGCCATGACGGTACATTCAGTAACGTGTTACTAAAGATACAGTCTTTATTACTATACCCCTCCTTTGCCTTTGTAAAAACTGAGGAGAAGAATGCATTTAGTACTGTTGCCTTCTCCTTGTCAATAGTAACCCACTTCCCCTAATTGTCCTTTAGAGGGCCAATATGTTCTGACCTCATTTTCTTACTATTAATATATTTTAAAAATTTAGGGGATTTTTCTTTACTCTCCTTCACTATGTGTCTCTCAAGGTCGATTTTTAGCTGCCCTGATTGTCTCTTACATTTATTATTGCATTCCTTGTAGTGTTGGAAAGCCGACAATGACCCCTCTGCCTTACATTTTTTTTTCCACTTTACTTTGCCTTTTATGTAAACGTTTAGCCAACAAGGTGTAAAGGGGTTGTAAACCCTCGTGTTTTTTCACCTTAGTGCATCCTATGCATTAAGGTGAAAAAACTTCTGACACTGACCAGCCCCGAAGCCCTCCCCCATTTTACTCACCTAAACATGTTCGTTCACGCGGCGGAGAAGCGCTCTACCTCTCTGCCCGTTGTCTCGGCTCTTGATTGGATAGATTGATAGCAGCACAGCCATTGGCTCCCACTGCTGTCAATCAAATCCAATGACGTGGGCACCGGGGGGCAGGGCAGGGCAGCGTCTAGGACTGGGACTCGGCACGCGCCCACACGGGTGTCCACCAAGGAGGGCGCTTCTCCGACATGGACACACGTTGCGGGAAGGAGCTACCAGCACTGCCAGGGGACCCCAGAATAGGTGGATCGGGGCCACTCTATGAAAAATGAACTGCACAGTGGAGGTAAGTTTGACATGTTTGTTGTTTTTTTTTTTTTTAAACAAAACAAGGGTTTACAACCCCTTTAACCTTAAATTTGTTGCCTATTGGAATGCACTGGCTAATACCTTTTATTTAATATGTTCTTAAAGCACTCCCATTTTTCCTCAGTGTTCATTGTTTATAGAATTCTATCCCATTCAATAACTTGTAGTATTCAGAGCAGTTTAGAAAAGTTGGCTCTTTTGAAATTCAGTGTTCTTGTGCTACTCTAGTGCCTAATTTTCCTGTGATTTATACTGAATATAATTCAGTATAAATGTTAGACACTGATCTGATGGGGGCCTTACAGATTTCTTTAACCACTTAAGCCCCGGACCATTTTGCAGCAAAAGGACCAGGCCAATGTTCCCTGCATAGTGTTTCTTACTGTAGGGGGGGATGGGCTCTGTGTCACATGACACTGATCTCCGCTCCGAGTACACGGAGCCGAGATCAGTGTCATTGTCACTAGTCAGAGCAGGGAGATGCTTGTTTACACAAGCATCTCCCTGCTCTATACCTCCGTGAGACGATCGCGGGGATTCCCACGTTGATTGAGTCCGCGGGACCCGCGGTCCGACTCACGGGGGATGGCGGCAGGGTCGCGAGCGACCACACGGACAGGCATTTAAAGGGGACGTACAGGTACGTGATTATGCCTGTCCATGCCATTCTGCCAACATATATCTACATGGGCCGGTCCTTAAATAGTTAATGATAAAAGTGTGTACTTCATGTGTTATCGTTTTTAACCACTTAAGGACTTTGCCTGTTTTTCAGACTCTGTGTTTACAAGTTTAAAACAGTTTTTTTTGCTAGAAAATTACTTAAAACCCCCAAACATTATATATTGGTTTTTTTTCTAACACCCTAGAGAATAAAATGGCGGTCATTGCAATACTTTTTGTCACACCGTATTTGCACAGGGGTCTTACAAGCACGCTTTTTTGGGGGAAAAAACACTTTTTTTAATTAAAAAATAAGACATCAGTAAAGTTAGCCCAATTTTTTTTTAATTGATACCCAGCATGTCACGCTTCAAAATTGCACCCGCTCGTGGAATGGCGTCAAACTTTTACCCTTAAAAATCTCCATAGGCGACGTTTAAAAAATTCTATAGATTGCATCTTTTGAGTTAGAGGAGGTCTAGGGCTAGAATTATTGCTCTTGCTCTAACGATTGTGGCGATACCTCACTTGTGTGGATTGAACACCGTTTTCATATTCGCTACTTATGTATGCGTTCGCTTCTGCGCGCAAACTCGTCGGGACAGGGCGCTTTAAAAAAAAATTTGGGGGGTTTTCTTATTTATTTTACTTGATTTTATTTATTTTTACACTGTTTTAAAAAAAAAAAAAAAAATGGGTCACTTTTATTCCTATTACAAGGAATGTAAACATCCCTTGTAATAGAAAAAAGCATGACAGGTCCTCTTAAATATGAGATCTGGGGTCAAAAAGACCTCAGATCTCATATTTAGACTAAAATGCAATAGAGAAAAAAAAAAAAAAAATTGTCATTTGAAAAAATGTCCCTTTAAGTTCTATGGGCGGAGCTGACGTTTTGACATCACTTCCGCCCTGCTCTGGTATGGAGATGGGTGGGCCCATCTTCCCCTCACTCGTATCCATACCACAGAGGGACAAGGGCCCGATCGCCTCCGCCGCTACCGACGGCTCTGGTAAGCGGCAGAGGGCGCGGGAGATCGGCGGGAGGGGGGGCCCTCTCCCGCCGCCGATAACGGTAATCTCGTGGCGAATCCACCACAGAGACCTCCATTATCGTTTACAGAACCACTCACAGAAAAGATGGATATCTCGGTTGTGGCAGCAGCTGCTGCCGTTACCGAGATATCCATCTTTAAAGTGCCGACGTATATGTACATGAGCTGGTCGGCAAGTGGTTAAATAGGGTGCACATGTAAAATCACAGTGGAAAGGCAAACCCAAAAATCTAATTTTTATTATAGTAATGCCTCTATTTACCTGTTTGAAAACTGAAACACACACTGCATATGAAAACATGCTGCTTAATAAATTAATATTTGAAATGTAGAGCATGCACGACACTGACACATTGGAAATACTGTGAAAATATAATCTAAGTATTCAAGCACATTTGATGAGCTTGTGTATATGAATACACCTAAATAAATCAATCACAGTATCTATAAAAAAATATATGAAAACTTTTATATGTTCATGCCTGGTAAGTCACCTGATTTTGGGTCATTTGGTCTAAGCGAACTCCTTTTTAAATTTCTTAGAATTTTAAATGTAGAAACTCCTTCTGAAATCTTTGATGTATAAGAAGACACTTAGCTTTCATGCTAAGTGCCTTAGCTTTCATGCTATTTTCTTTCTGTGTGGTCTATTTAGTGAGTTTTTAAGAAGTATCACTTTAAAGCTTATAGCTATTGCTTAATACTTACCACTGAGTTTGTTGGCTGTAGACAGGTACTTCCTGTCTCTGCTAGCTGGGTCAGAAACCCAGATTGAAGAACTGGGATGTTTTATAAAGGGGATTTTCCAGGAAGTAGAGACAGAACTGAATTACATGACCTTACACACACGAGGCTGTTGTATTTCACCCAGACCAGAGACTATTAGGCAAGTATTGTTGCTATTATCTCACATGCACATTACCAGCTAGCTGTGTCTGTGCAACTGTATGTGTGTAGTGGTCACCTTCCAGTATATTAGTAGGTGAACCTGTTTAGTTCATATGCAGCCCCCATTATTTTAGTTAACACTGTCCCTTCTAATTTGCGATTCTATAGCTAGTTTTAGATCTGGGCTCAACCAGCATAGTCTAGAGTCAGGATAGGCATCTGACAGCCAATTTTGTAGTTAGAGGTCTGGTTGCATGACAAAATAGAATCTACTAGGTCACAAACGCACAATAGATAGGCTGACTCTGAGTTCCAATGCCACACCATGGTTTCTGTTGGTGAGAAGCTACATTCCAATCTGGTTGAACAACAGTTGGAGGATCTCCTCATCACAGCTGATTTTGTCTTAAGGTCTCTAATACCAAGACAAATGCATTGTAATCATCCTCATAGGCCCCTGCCACTGCACTTTACTGCAACATTCATCTGGAGGTATCTTTATCGATGACTGTATACCTGGGTATATGTGCACAATTCCATCAGGACTCTTATTGGGCCCTTTGCTGATATTACCTGTTTGTATTTTAAATGTATGTACTATTATTCATCTTTTATTATATAAAGCTTGTTTTATTTCCATGTTGGTGTATATCAATATACTTATGGCTAATGTTATATGCTGACTGCAGTAGTTCCTATGCTTCCAACTACTTTGATTAGATTACTGGGTAATTTCCCAGGAAGGAATCCTCCCTTTTCACAGATGCCCTGTCCTGGGTGGAGGCACTGCCAACCTTACTAATAAACCACTTATTTCACTTAGCAAAGGGTCTGGTTCTTTTATTTACTTACAGGCTTAGCGCAGTATCCTGTATGGGGGGGGGGGGAGGTGCATTTCTCACAAGCCCCCAAAAGAGGGCTACAGGTGCTTTGTCCCATCTTTCTAGGTTCCCTCTAATAGTAGTTGTGATGATAGACAGGGCAGCCCCTCGCTCAGTACATGGCTGACACCACAGCTAGCAAGGGAATGGAGGAGGGGTTATCTCTGGCTCCCAGCATTTTCTCTCCCTTTCATATGCATTTCACTTGTAGGTGCTTGGTTTAGGAAAGTGTTGGGAGACAGAGATATGCACAGCTCCATGTAACTCTAAAAAAGAGTGTGTAAGAAAAAATGTAAATTGCATATATCTGTGTGTGTGTGTGTATCTCTCTCTATCTCTATATCTAGATATATATCTATATCTATAGATCTAGTGTATATATACATG
Organism: Rana muscosa; assembly: GCA_029206835.1. Taxonomy (NCBI): domain Eukaryota; kingdom Metazoa; phylum Chordata; class Amphibia; order Anura; family Ranidae; genus Rana; species Rana muscosa. The sequence continues at coordinate 729,125,053 of CM055118.1, forward strand.
TATCCAAAATCATATCCCTTTTGTATGCTTAGTCCACTGTAGCCAATGCCCTTAACATCAAACCAACTCATCTGCCACATACTCACTCACATTCTTGATCAGATCTTGATAAGATACCAGACAGCCTTTGTACTACTTCACTTACTACTTTTGTTACCCTAAAAGTATATTCTTTAAAATTAATGTGATAACTACTAAGCTTATCTTAAAAAAACTTTGTGATGAACAAAGAGAGTAGTTATTTGGAAAGATGCTAAGTGTACCTGTGTAACGGGAGTTTGCTTTAAGGCCCAGAGACTACCATACCCAGGTTGCATTTCCCTGTGCAAGGACTGCTGGGGCGGGGTATTTAACCTGGGGGCGGGCCGGAGAACTTTCTCTTTGGACACCGCCCGGAAAAAGCAAGTGGACCTCCGTGCTGAGTCTGCTGATAATACAGGGCCTGAAGCCTAGGCCTGTATTATTCCAAAGAGCCTTCCGTACCCACCGAGGAGCCTGAGGGACGTTGCATCCTGCTGCTGTTCTGTTACTACCAGGAGGACCAAAGACCCAGATGTCGTGGAATCTGTGTACCAAGACACAGCAACGGAAGATACGGACACGGACTGTTCCGGTTGGGTGAGAGAGCACTTGCTCATGAGGATAATACAGGATCTATAGACCCAGTAACTGTTGTTCGGAACTAACGTTAGTGTTTGCAGCTGCACACCGGAGAGACAGTGCATTGAATAACGCTAGTAGATTTATTCTGGGTTCACCAAGTTATCAAATTCCTTTATTCTTGTGGATTACAAATTGTTCCAGAAGTGCACCACCATTTGCTAGCGAAGATCTTTCTCTGCAATACTTTCACATAGTACAGTCAGGCCTGACTTAGTAGTAGTGACATTGCTGGGCACCATCTTGCCCACGAGGGAGAAGAGCTGCAGTGGGGTCCGTTAGTTTTTGTTATAGAATTGTATATCTGTCTGTGTGCTAAAACACTTTTTCATTGCAGGGCTCTGCACATGTCTATGTATACTGTTTGCTTGCTTAACCATTATTTTCAGTAAAGTACCAGGGTTAAGTATATCAGTTGTTGGTGTCATTTACTGTGCAGGAGAAACGGTTAGTGATAGCATACTGTTGTGTGCCTTTATTGTGGGATTGTGCTGCCAAGAATCACAGGTTACACAATCCCATCATCCCCTACTGACTGTGCCAGGGGAGGGTAGAGCCAATTGCCGGGGGTTGACAGTGAGTGTTACAGGGCCCGAAACAAATCAAACCTCTTAGCTGGGGGTATCGCTACACCTCTTTGTATCTGTTCCCTACTGCAGTAGTTATTATTATAAATTTGGGACCATTGATCAATATTAGGATAGGAGCTGCCTATCTGTAAAATTCCAAGACAGGAAGATAAGATTGTTTTGTTGCAGAAGAGACAAAGCACATCTCTCCTACAATAAAGATCGTGCCTGCTGGCAGTTTTCTTTTTTTTTTTAGTTTAATTCTTCTTTAAATCATATGCAGAATAGTATTAGCATGTATTTAATGTGACTTTTGGCTTCCTGGTAGCCTAATATATAGAAAGACATTGTTTTAAAGCTAGCGACTAATCACTGGTGACACCATGACCAATTTTGGGCAGCTGTTTATTAGTCAATATTGTCATTGATAATCACCAAACCCTTAGGACCATGATACATCCGCAAGCTTTTGTAGCACAATTACGAGATTAAAATCTCCTGAGATCAATTGCTCTATTTTCATCACATTGATTTCTGTATGACCTCGTACAACAACTTTTTATTACTGGTTATACGATTGATCCCATACAGTTGCACAATGCAGCAAATTGCTCATATTACATGAACTTGCCACATTGTGATTTTTTTTAATCGTGCTCTTGAGCATTTTAAAATCTTTTGAAATCAATTACAGAATCAGCCAAGATCAATTGCTCCCTCTGTTGCAAAGGCACCTTATTATTGCTGCTACACAGTAATGGGTACACACAATAGTCGTACATGATTGCAGCACTGTGGTCATGCGCAAAGTGAACAAAATCTGAGAAAGCTCTTGAGATATGGATTTATTTCAACGGGCTTTTGGGCACTGATGTTCTCTGTCTGGTTGTATAATAAGCTCGTTAGGACCGCATGACGTGCACTGACAAATAATAACAGTAATTTGGCTCAGACCAATTGATTGTTCTGGATTTGCTTCTGCTCTGGGTGTGATACTGCCTGGCAGTAGTGTTCCCTGTCTGCCTGTAGGTGGCACTGTCATCACCGTCATAGGTTGAACTACAGGGGGTATCACAACACCTTGTGTGTCCTTTCTCGGCAGCCATACAGTGGGCGTGGTCTACCCGCTGTGCATGCTGGGAGATGGTACATAAGGGGCAGACGCCATTAATAGGGGTCGGTGTGCGCCTCGTGTTCTGGCCCCGGGCAAAACAAAAGATCAAGTCTTCTGGACAGCAGCACTCCAGCCTTTATTATGTAAAATCTTCAAAAATCCAAATACAGCACAGCAAGTCACAAAATTCTGGTTAGAGCTGACTAGTTTCACACTTTCTTAGTGTTTAAACACTTTTTGAAGATTTTACATAATAAAGGCTTTTTATTGGAGTGCTGCTGTCCAGAAGACTTGATCTTTTGTTTTGCCTGAAATTGCATTGCCTGCACCCTTGGCTGTTGGGAGGAGATAGTCACCTGGAGGACGTCCACACCTGAGCGGTTTCTGTTTTTGTTTGTCATTTGCTCTGGATTCTGGCCCCGGGCACCTTTAGCCCGAGGCTACATCGCTGCATGATAGGCCCAGCTCTGCTGGCTGAGGCCTATACTTTTCAAAGGGATCCTCAGCTACCCACCTGAGGGAAGCCACGCTTAGGGAAGGAGACAAGGGGAGGATCTGCCCCGGAGGAGACTAGCGACGGTACTGCTGTCTCGGGAGGAGGCCTGGAGCTCACCTAAGGAGGGATCCATCATTACAAGCCCTGCAATACGCCAATCCGGCTTAAAGGTTCTTCACTATTGCTTGGCTGGGAGGTTCGGGACATTTAACAATCCTGTGGCAGAGGATTCCTGATCGTATCCGTAGAAATATTGATTTGTGCTTCATCCCGGCTGCTAGGACCACTAAACCCACTCAGGCTTGAGTGGCGACTATTGGGACTTTAGTGTTGCGTGCCTGAACCTTCCCCTGTGTTTCTCTCGTTTCCTACTTTCCTCTAAAGTTTTCCACTTCAGCAAAGTAAAATAAAGCCTGACTCTTTGGGTTTTATATTGTGAGGACATTGGCCTTTCTAAAGACTTTCTCACACCCTGATAACGGAAGCCTTGGAGGTAGTTTGCAGACCCAACAAAACCAGCCGGTCCCTTAAATGGGGGTAAGTGCTACATATGCATTTAGCTCCTCCCTACATGTTTCTGTCAACATTTTGAGATCAATTTTTGGAGATCTTTTAACTCCCGAAGTCCTAAGGGCTCTACATTTTACTTTTTGTCTAATTTTTGTTGTTGAAAGGAGCATCTCTTTTTTGTATTTTTAAATATATCAAAATATGTTCAAACATCCATACCGATTACTCTGATTACACAGTCATTATACCTTGCCTTGATAGTGGTATGCAATGGCAACTGCAATCAGGTGGAACACATTATTACTCAGAGTTGTGTTGCTAGGCAACATGCCCAGAGAATAACAAATTGTTCAGTTTATAATGTGGAAACAAGAAAAAAATCTTTGGAATCACATTTAAAATGTAATTAAGGACTGATGGATAATAAATGACAGGTAAGTGATTGTCCACGGCTCAAGAATATCTGTGACCCTTTTTTTTTAAGACAAGTAAGAAAAGGACACAGTGGATTATTAGCTATAACCTTGACTATAAAATACTGTATGTATACAGAAAATGTTCCTAATAAAAATGTCAAATGTATCTTGAATACTTCGTACAGGAAAATGAAGTGTGTATGCTTGTGTTGAATCATCAAAGTGCAGTTTTATTCATAGGTCTGCATTCTGTTCATATACTATATTTACTTTAAATAATGCCAATGTATTAAGCAGCACTTTGTAGAGTACATAGGACTGCACATTAATCCCTGATTTCCAAAAGAGCTCATAATCTAATGTCCCTACACATCCATATGCTATGAAGCCAGTTTTTGGAAGATGGACAGTTTACTTGCTAGTATATTTTTGCTGGGGGAATTGCAAGCAAAATTTTTGAAAACCTTTCCTCCACAGCACTTAAACAGTAACTCCGCTTTTGTTAAGAAGAAGACAAACCCCTCTGGGTGATCAATGTGCATTGCAGGGATTTTAACACAGGGAGGAGTTTCGCCTATTAAGGGCTTTCTCAGGATTCACTTCATCTTGTAATCTTTACTAAGTGACTGATGAATAATACTATGGAAGTTATAATATACCAAAAATCCTGAAAAAAATAATTTCCATTGTATTATTCATAAGGTGCTTTGTAAAGATTACACGAAAAAATGAATCCTGAGGAAGCCCTTATTAAACGAAAGGCATTGATCTATAATTTCTTCACTTCCATGCATATTTATTTATAATTGTACATTTATTCATGCAGCTGCTGACTACTGCTTTTATACTTATAATGGAATTATATTTAATGTAAGAATAAAACTGACTTTTTATGTATATATTTTTTTTTCTTGTTTTTTTTTTTGTGGTATTTTATCCCTATCCTCACTGTACCTTGTTTGTTAAGGGTACATGTGGGTTATGACATACTTTGATCCAATACTGGTGATAGTGCCATTTGTTACTGTTAACAAGACCCCCCCCCCCCCACCTTTTACTGTATAGGGATTTTAACAAACTTTGTTGGTGATTCCTACCTTTTGATGTATACTAATCGTGAATGAGAGCGACCAGATTACTATTATACAGTTGATGACCTTCTGTGTTTTAAAGTGACACTGAAGGTTCAGTTTTTGTTTTTTTTAAATAACAAACATGTCATACTTACCTCCACTGTGCAGTTTGTTTTGCACAGCGTGGCCCTTATCCTCCTGTTCTGGGGTCCCACGGCGGCTCTTGCGGGGGTTACCTTGCGGGTGAGCTCCAGTGTCATACACTCGGCGTCCATAGCTGCTGAGTGTATGACTCGGACCTGCCCCCCGGCGCCCACGTCATTCGATTTGATTAACAGCATCGCTGCTATCAATCTATCCATTGAAGAGCCGAGAAGCTGTGGAGAGAGCGACGTGGGATCGCGCCCACGGAAATTCGGGGCTCAGGTAAGTAAAACGGGGGGCTGGGGGGCCGGACACTGCATAGGATGCATTAAGGTGAAAAAACACGAAGGTTTACAACCCCTTCAGTGAGAAAAGCTGCAGTGCAGGTATCCCTTTAGAAGTGATTAACCACTGGGGAGTATCTCACCAAAACTTACATTTCTGTTGCAGGGGGTGCTTAAAGTCAGACTTGCATCTTTTTGCAGACTTCTGGGAAAATTAGTAAGCCAATCACACACACACACAGGAGATTACATTTTTAGAGGTGTTCTGTACACCAACTGTTTATAGAACGCCTCCAGGTTGCCATACTGCATTGAATTTTACAGAAAATTACAGTGCTGAAGACATTCAATTACAACAGGGCTTGTGTAGCAATTGCATATGCTGTATTAATGTTGTTATTTGCTATATTGTTCTCCACAAAAATGGTTTACCCTTTAACATTAACATAAAAATGGTTCATGAATAATAATTTTTTAAATTCCCTGTTATAAAATATAGTGTAGCGCCCTGCTCCCAATGAGTGGGCGCTATGTTAAATTTAGAGGGTATCTAAGCCAATAGTTGGGCTCAGATGTAAAGGATTAATGTTAAATTAGCCTCTGTTCCGGCTATGGCTGTGTTGGAAAAACTTCCCACTGTTTGCCTGTAGGTAGCGTTACCACCTCAGGTCAATGTGGAAGATTGACAAGTAATTGGGTACCTTCCCCCGGGAACAGTTCAGTGGGCGTGGTCTACCTGCTGAGCATGCTGGGGAGGTTACTTAAGGGGCAGACGCCATCTTTTGGGGTCCTTCGTCCCCCTGCAGCCCTCCTGGCACGAGGGGTATATTATGAGATTTCAGCCTCGGAGTCATGTTGGTCTGAGGCTGCAACTCTGCCAAGTAGGCCCAGTTATGCTGACTGGGGCCTACCCTTTGAAGGTGATCCTCTGCTGTCCGTCCTGAGGGAGGAAGCCACTCAATGGAGGAAACCAGGGGAGGACCTGTCCTTGAAAAGACCAAGTGAAAGGCTGGTGTCTTGAGGAGGGCCTGGTAATTCTATTGGAGGATGCACCGCAACTAAAGTTTACCGTGCAGTCTGCCGGGTTGGCTTAAAGGCTCTTGACTGTTTGGCTGGAAGTTCAGGAGTTAAGTTCTGTGGTAGAGGATCCCGGATTATCCAATTCTGTGCACCACCAGTCTGTGGCAGAGACTGGTCCTGATTATTGTTCGTGCATCATACCGGCTGCTAGACCAGGTGAGAGGGGCCTATCTGGGTGAGCAATACCCACTCCAGGAAGAGTGGTGAATGACTGTATAGTTTAGGAGTTGTTCCCCAGTGATCTGTACTGTGTACCTGAACCTACCCCTTCCCTTCACCCTTCTACTATTCTTCATACGTTTTGTGCAAAATAAAACCTAACTGCAGAGGGTTTTACATCTTGTGTGGACATTGGTGTTCCTACAGAATTTCTTCCCCTAGAAAACGAATATTGAGGTAACGTGCAAGGCCCAAATTAAAACCAGCAGCTCCTGCGGGGGTGTGCTACAATAGGATAGAGTTGTAGGACATACCACCAGTAACTGGAATTGGGCAAACAGTTTGAGCCGAGCCCAAACATCACCTGTTCAACCGTTCGGCAAACACCCAAATTTGCGGGGTGCTCTGTGGGATGTTTGCCTTCCGAGTGCCCCACAATGCAATGCTTGCTGCACAGTGCATTCTAGGGCCCTAATTGGATGAAGCAATGCACCTGACCACTGATCAGGTACAAGGGTTTGCCCAATCAGGGCACAGAGAACAGTCGGAGCCATGATCGGACAAAGTCATGATGACGTTGCCCAATCGTGCCTCAGTGCTCACAGTCCCACCCCACACTATAAAAGGTTCCTTCCTAAAGGAACCTTTTGCAGTGTGTTGTTGTGGAGATGGATAGAGCAGGACTCAGTTTGCTACTAGCAAGTTAGTGTGTTACTGTGACTCTGAGTGTAGAGTGTCAATGTAGTGTAATGCCTTGTACACACAACCGTTTTATCCATCGGAATAAACTCTGACGGGTTTTTCCGACGGAATTCCGCTCAAGCTGTCTTGCATACACACTGTCACACCAAATTCCGACTGTCAAAAATGCATTGACGTACAACACGTACGACGGCAGTATAAAGTGAAGGTTCCAATCCAACAGCGCCACCCTTTGGGCTGCTTTTGCTGATCTCATGTTATCGCGTGTTAGTAAAAGTTTGGTGAGAGACAATTTGCGTTTTTCAGTGTTCGTTCTTTTCAGATCGTTTTCTGCTGTTCAGTTGGTGCTTGTGGGTTCGTATCTGTCTTTCAGGGCGTGTAGTCAGGTCGTATCTGTTTTTCAGTGCGTTCTTGTCCACTCGTTTCTGATTTTCAGGTTTTTATTCATAGGACTTTCTGTGCTTCAGTGCATTCTGTTTAGTTCGTTCTGACCAGCCGACCGTTTTCTAGCTATGTTGCAGGTACGCACTCATCATAGAGTTTGTGCTGTGCATGGGCTTGGTGTTGGGGTTCTTGTCTTGGCCCAAGCTCAGTCCATGAACAGGGTGAGGAGGAGTTCATGGACGAAGAATTGGTTGCTCCAGCGTGACCAATTCTGTCACATGCCTTTGCTGCAGGAGATCCAGGAGAATAATCCTGATGACTTCAGGAATTATCTCCGGATGACAGACCCCGTTTTTCACCATCTGTTGGCTTTGCTGTCCCCTTATATCATGAGGCAGGACACCTGCATGCGGCAAGCCATCACTGCCGAGCAAAGGCTAGTTGCCACATTGAGATACCTGGCAACTGGGAGAAGTCTGCAGGACCTCAAGTTCACGACAGGCATCTCCCCCCAGGCTCTGGGGATCATTATACCAGAGACCTGTTCTGCCATAATTCAAGTCCTGCAGAAGGACTATATTAAGGTAAGTTTTCTCCTTTAACATCACATTCTATGTATTTAATGAATGCTAATGTATTGTATTTCTTTCATGTCCCCTTTGTCCCCATGCATGCTGTAAGCTTTTAATGTAAATTTTTTGGCCTACATGCATATTTCCCCTCTCTAACCTCTCCAGCATGCTATCCTTGGCCCATACACACCTAGCCTAGTCACTTAACAATGTATTTTGTCAGCTCCATTGTAGTGATTTACCCTAAACATCCCCTAAAATGTGTACAAATGCTATTGTTGTCCTTAAATTCAGACAGAGTGGCAGAGGCTTTTTTTTGGGGTCCCAAACTCAGCTAGAACCCCCCCCCCCTAAAATGTCTAAAAAAAAAAAAAATGTTCTCATTAAATTCAGACATAGTGTCCGAGGCTTTTTTGGGGGGTCCCAAACTCAGCTAGAACCCTCCCCCCCTAAAATGTTTACAATGGGCCATCAGAGGAGGTGAGGAATCTGATAAGTGGGCCTTATATTTTTGTCTTTAATTACTCCTTAAAAAAAATTATATACTGATGTTGGCCAAGAATGTTTTTTGTATAATCTGCTTGCAATGTTATGTGCAGAAGTACAATTTTTTTTTTCTGGTTTGACTCCACAGTTTCCTTCAACGTCACAGGAATGGCAGACCGTGGCATCCCAGTTTGCCCACCGGTGGGACTTCCCCCCTGTGGAGGTGCAATAGATGGGAAGCATGTCCACATAGTGCCACCACCCCATTCGGGGTCATACTATTATAATTATAAGGAGTTTAATAGTATTGTGTTGATGGCGGTGGTGTTGGCACAATGTGAGTTCCTCGTGGACGTGGGGAAGAATGGCCGGATGTCCGATGGTGGAGTCTTCGCCCCGGATGGAGTTTGCCCGATGTCTCCAGACTGGTGGCCTGGCATTGCCACCTGATAAAGACAACATTGAAGGCCTTCGGTTCGTCTTTATTGCTAATGATAAATCAAATTTCTATCAGCGCAAAAAATAATCTCCTTATTCACTAAATAGTGATATGTGTAGTGGGTGATTTAGTAAAATCCCACCAAAAAACAAGAAGTGAAATTATTTTAAAAATACCCCCCCCCCCCCCCACCTGGCTGCAGCACACACAGAAAATGCGTTCACTTCACATATAGAGTATATAAAACAGAACAGTGTTGCGCTTCCTAAATACAAAATAATTCCCCATAAATCCTTAAATGAGAATAAGTGATTAACTTGCAATATAGCAAGATACTGAGTGCACAATCAAATATTCGTGTTCCCTGACTGGGAATAGTAAACCAAAAATGAAAAATAGGTGTTCCCTGAATGGGAATAGTGAACAATAAACAAAACAATAAAGTCCACACACTAAAAAGAAATTAAGAGTCCAAATGCGCAACTATAGTCCTCAGAGTCTTCTGCATAAAAACGCACACACACACCACTAGTGCCTGAATGTTGAAAATGCAAGTGCTCTCCTCCACCTCTATATCCTAGCCGCTCACCTCATGTTCTGAACCCTGTTTCACCAGAAGGTCAGAAAAAGCAGGTTCCCTCTCAGGGATATAAACGGATCAACTGGTCATGGAGCTCCTATTCCTTTCGTGCTGCCTCCGGCAAATTAGATGGATACTAGCCGGTACAGATTCCCTCAATGGAGTCCGTTGCACATAGGAATAGAAAAGGTAAAATCTAGTGCTCTCTGATCTTCAAAACGGTTTATTTGCTCATTAAAACTTTAAAACGTTACTCACAAACGCAGCACTTAAGCAGTGCGGGTTTAGGATGCATAGAAACGTCAAGATGCTCATGGGATGACGTAGCCACTGCGACTCCTTCCCCCCTATACGCGTTACATCGAATGACTTCTTCAGCAAGGGGTCCCGTTGTGCTGCGTTTGTGAGTAACGTTTTAAAGTTTTAATGAGCAAATAAACCGTTTTGAAAATCAGAGGGCACTAGATTTTGCCTTTTCTATTCCTATGTGCACCGGACCCCATTGAGGGAATCTGTACTGGCTAGTATCCATCTAATCAGCCGGAGGCAACACAAAAGGATGGCAACACACGTACATTGATCACCCGTGATGAGAGATGGCACATGTTGACACACTGTGTGCATCTTCTAAATTTGGCTTAGAAAATTACACAAAAATTTTAGAATTTAGTCAACAAAAAGTTAAAATGGTGGCATTTTGAAGATATTTAGATTCTCCCCAACACATCAGTCATGTTCTTAATTTGTATAAAAAGGTGCTAGAAAATATTATATTATTGTTTTATTAGACCGTTTTATTATTTACATTTATGATCCAGACCTCTGATTGGTCCATACATATATTGTATTTTTCCATATCAGTTTCTTATTTTCAGCAGCTGCTCAGTACAAAATAGACCCATTTCTATATTGTATTTTCTCATTCATGTATTATTATCATTTCCCTGCTCACAACTCATACCAATAATTGCTACATCTTCACAAGCGCTGAGCGGTGCTTACTTAGGAAGGGCCCAGTTTTTTCTAGCACCTTTTTATACATATTTACTTCCTTTTTCTCGGCTGCTATGGATGCATTACGGTTCCTGAGTAGCAGAAATATAGATTTGAATGTTTTTACCACCAATGAACCTACCATTACCCAGGTTAACTATAATGGGGCCATGTCAGCATTAGGCAATGTACTGGAAAAACAAGTCAGAACCTGGTGGGATATATTCACCTTAGAACAGTACATCAAAGATAAAATCATTATTAGAAGTCTACGGTGGGAAGTAACCCCACAGGATGGACTAGAGGATCCAGGCTCTATCCAAGAGTGGCTGGACTTTTTTAATGGAGTAGGATACAAATTACAAGAACTAATTCTGCAAAGGAAGAAAAGGAAAATGGTGATTCTTGAATCTCGCATTAACGATTTGCAGCAACAATTAGATCCGGTAAAAGACACCCAACAAATGACGGACTTTAACAACAGGATAATAAAAAGACTGGAAAAAGTCAATAAGGACACACAAAAAAAGAAAGTTAAAAAATTACACAGGGACATGGAAGATTTTAAATCTAATTTTATATATGCATGGCAACAATCAATACCAGAAAATAAAAACTTAATAGAGAAACTACCACTCCGAGAACCCCTGATAAAACAGGCCCCTGCCCCACTCCCAAGAAGAGTTCATGAGCTGGCAGAAGGTGACGGGAATGAAGAAACTATATGGGACTCCCCAGCACACTCTTCCACTCCAATCAGAAAAGGAAGGTCGAAATCAAGGGGCCCCAAAGGTAGAAATGACCACACGGTTAACTACCAGCAGAACTATCAGCAAAACTATCAACAACCACAATACCAAGTACCAACACAGAATAAATTCCAACCCCTTTGGAATCATCAGGATGGGTATGATTTTGCACCCCCACCCCCGCGCCCTTTTCCATTAAGGGGGAGAGGAGGCCAAAGAGGTCGGAGATATCCACCACGCAGAGGAAAACCACAAGCATACCCACCGTACAAAGATCAGATGTGGAAGGACCAACCACACTATGCCCAATGGGAAAAAGATCGAGCCCAATATCACCAACAAGCCTCCCGCCCCCCCCCGACATCCATTACCAGAGGAACGAGGGGCTGCAGGGGAGGCCATTGAGTCCAAAAAAAGAAGGCTCGAAGAGGACTAGGAGGCATTTTCAACCTTAGCCCGGTTGAATTGACACATAAAGAAATAAACATATTAAATTTGGGGTTAAAGTGCGGCATGAAAAAAACAATTAATCGTTTTAGTGTGTACATCGATGTGCACAAGTATATCAGAAAATTGAATATAAAAAAATATTTCTTAGGAAAGGAGACTAATGAAATCACTGCAGTTGTAGACCCACAGAAACCAATTAACAGTGGTTTGAAGAACAAATCCCTGTTTAATCCCCTGAACAATGCAAATCATCAGGTGGAGGTTTTTAAGGGACTCGTTATACGAGATTTGGAACATATCAAACCCAAAAAGGAAGTCAACTATCGACACATAGAAGAAGGTATCGAGATGCTTGAGAAAAGAAAAGATGTGATCATCAGACCAGCTGACAAAGGGGGAGGAGTCGTAATATTGTCCAAGGAATTTTATACTAAGCAGCTATCAGAAATGTTATCTGACAAAGAAACGTATATAACACTGGACAAAGACCCGACTCGGTCATATCGGGATCAACTGGAAATCCTGGTAGGCATAGGTACCAATTCTGGAGTACTATCCCCAAAAGAACAAACCTTTTTGATTCCTACAAGTAGTAGAATCCCCACAATATACACCTTACCAAAGGTGCATAAGGACCCAACTAACCCTCCAGCTAGACCTATTGTTAATAGTATTGGATCCATCTCTTCCAGATTAGGACAATACCTGGACTTCTTTTTGCAGAAAAGCGTTACAAGAACACGCTCGTACCTTAGAGACACAAAGAATTTTCTTAACTGCCTAAAACAAATAGATCTAAATGGCAGAAATGATGTCTTACTGGTCACAGCAGATGTCTCATCACTTTATTCCATCATTCAACATGATGATGCCCTTTTGGCACTCAATTGGGCACTCAGCCAAAGAGACGACCTCCCACACAACCAGAAATTTTTTATCAGACACGCTCTAGATTACTGCCTGTCGCATAATTATTTCTGGTATGCCGATGTATTTTATTCCCAACGGAGAGGCGTTGCCATGGGGGCCAAGTTTGCACCAAGTATTGCAAACTTATTTATGGCAGAGTGGGAAGACAAAGAGATTTTTAAGGATATGAGAGGAGAACTATTATTTTACAAACGCTACATAGATGATCTGTTTTTTATTTGGGCAGGATCAACAGATTCACTACAGGATTTTTTAAACATTTTAAACAACAATAATTACAACATTAAGTTATCCTCGCAATTCCATCATGAAGAAATCAATTTTCTAGACGTGACAGTATACAGAAAAAACGATAAATTGGAAACAAAGGTGTATTTTAAACAAACAGACCGAAACAGTTATTTACCAACTTCAAGCGGCCACCATCCTCTGTGGCTTAAAAACATTCCAAAAGGTCAACTGATGAGAGTGAAGCGGAACTGCTCAGAAAACCATAATTTCTTCTCACAATCTAAAATTTTAACCAATAGGTTTGCAGCAAGAGGATATGACCCAAAAAAAATTGGACAAATTAGTAACTGATGTGGGGGCAATCCCCAGAGACACCTGCCTCAAAGAGAAAAATCTCCAGGATTCGCAACCTCAGAGTAGAACAAAAGAGTGGGGATTCATTTCAGATTTCCACACACAATATAAAGAAGTGGAATCTATTTTCAGCCAACATTGGCACGTTCTCCTCCTGGACAAGAAATTAGGCACAGTCCTACCAACCACCCCACAGTTTATATATAGAAAAGCAACGAACTATGGTGACAAAGTGGTAAAAAAGGTTCTTGATCCCCCTGCTCGTCCACCGACTTTCTGGAACCAGAACGTTTTTTTCGCTTGCAGAAGATGTAAGGCCTGCAGGGAAGTCTCCAGACCACTTAGAGGCTTGGAAAATTTTACATCACCCTCTAATAACTGTCAGTTTGATATAAAGCAATTTATAACGTGCAATAGCACACATGTAGTCTATGCCCTCAAATGCCCTTGTAATCTTCTTTACATCGGTCGAACCAAAAGAATGCTAAGAGTAAGAATAGCAGAACATATACATAATATCAAAATAGGGTTCAAGGACCACAATGTATCACTGCACTTTAAATTAAAACATAACCAAGATGCATCTGGGCTAGAGTTCTGGGGTGTAGAACATCTCGAACAACATTGGAGGGGTTCACATCTCGTACGGGAATTGTCAAAACGAGAAACACAGTGGATTTATTTAACCGACGTTTTAACCCCCAAAGGACTCAACATTGAACTCGACATTAACTGTTTTATTAGCGACACTTGAAGTCCGAACAGTTTATTATCTTACCATTCATCCATGCGGAAGTCTTCCTGGGTAGTTCTCCCTTAAACACACATATGAATTTTACATACTTTTATAGTTTTTATGTAATTTATTCATATCTTTTATTCAGTCATAATCGACCCTGTCCCACCCCTTTCCCCCTCCCCTAATTTTGTGTCATATCAGTTTTTAGTATATTTAATATATTTAATGCAGATTTATATCTGTTATTAATATATTTATTTTATATATGTCTACATACACATCTTGCACAGTCTTAATTTACGGGGGACCCCCACTTCCCATATTGTTACCCCCCACTTATTAGCTTGTGAGCAGATGTTACCTATCATACGGGCCATATAGTTGAGCCATTAATAATGGGGCATCCCCTACTATGCCCCGCCCTCTCTGTGTCTATTCTTTATACACACAGTTTATAGTTCTGAATAATCATGTGTATCCACTACATTTACAGTTCTAGTTTATATTTTATATATATATCCCATGTGTATACATATTTAGTTTTTATGATACCAGTCGGGTTTTGATCACTAAATTATCAGAAGCACACATACGATATAACCAGGATATATGTGTATTGATGTACATAACCGCATGATATGTGTTTTAAAATCATATAAAACATTGCACACTGAATATCGTTCCATGTATGGTAAGTTACTTGCCAGTGGACGATATATCACATTGTGCAATGAGTAATTACATAGCATACCGCTGCATTCACTCGGATCCACGGATCCAGTCTGTGGCTGTTACATGCAAACGATATTTTAAACCACTTGCGCACAATATGTATGTATATCTCGAGTGTTTATATTGACAATGATTTTTATTGTGATTTTTATTGTTATTTATAAAAAAAAATTGACATTTTATCCATATTCTATCCGTGTGCCTAATGTTTATGTTTCCTATGTACTTTGCTGCTACCCATCAGTTGTGGAATACGGCCGGTGCGTCACTACAGCAGGATGTTGTTGTTTGCAGACACCTTGCAATTCCCATACGACTGACGGGCTATTCCGCCCACCTTCTGTGTTGATTTATTGTCAGCCTATAAGCAGATTTGACACAACACAGTAACAGGGCGTCTGACATCCCGACCGCTGTGATTGGTCATAGCGGCGGGGGATGTGCTCGTACTTCCACTATAAACATCCGGTACTTGCGCCACGAGACCACGCCCTCAGACGAAGTCCGGAAGTGACGAAACGCGTCAGGGTCGTGGTCTCGTTTGGCCATACCGGAAGTGACGCTTGCGCTCCACTGAATCCAGGATCCAGGAAGTGGTAACCAACACACGCTGTCTGTGATAGCGTGTATCTCCATCTACTGGGATCTTAGGTGTACTGTGCTGCCAAGCTGTTAGCACCATATGTGCCTCATTTGTATAACCATTGTGTACGTATTAACTTGTAAGGGACTTTTTTTTGGGAATAAATTGTGCATACAATATTACACTATTGGCCACCTTTGTTTCCTTTCTACATCTGTACCCTTGAGCGTACCAATACTGCGGTCCGGTGGAATAGCTGAGAGAAGAAGAGAGTGATCCTGTGTTGGCTGACAAGGCACATCTTTATCTACTTTGTGGTGAGTGCATCCCCAAAAGGGGATTTTTTTCTACAACATCTCACGGATGAAGTTTCCCTGTGTCGCTGCATAGTAATAAGGATCGGGCTGTCTGAAGTTCTTCACCTGCTATTATTATTTATACCTTTACGTGTACAGAGACACTTAAAGAAGCTTGTCATTTATGACAAGAGCGCTGCTACACTATTTCTTGGACAATCTGGGACGGATTTCATTTTAGTGTTTTATGATATTATTGTTTTATTAGACCGTTTTATTATTTACATTTATGATCCAGACCTCTGATTGGTCCGTACAAATATTGTATTTTTCCATATCATGTTCTTAATTTGTTGATCAAAAAAATTGAGTTTATTCCTTATGATGTCTATTTCCCGACTCAACACCACGAGGTCCTGGATTAGGATTTGTGCACTAGCACTTGTGAAATGTTGAGCTTGCTCTTCCACAACCAGCACATCACCTAAAAATTTTAAGAAAAACATGTATTATAAATATGCAGGCCTACATATATTACCTGAAGCTGGGGTGTCAGACACTGACCTGTTGTGATGACAGTTTCGTCCACTTCCTCCACCTCTCCTTCCTCCACATCCTCG
This sequence comes from Rana muscosa, assembly GCA_029206835.1. Lineage (NCBI taxonomy): Eukaryota > Metazoa > Chordata > Amphibia > Anura > Ranidae > Rana > Rana muscosa. The sequence continues at coordinate 729,141,398 of CM055118.1, forward strand.
GGTGTGGTGTTGTGCTGAGTTCCCCTTCGTTCTGAGGTGTGGGGTTCCTGGTGTCCTCTGAGTGGTGTCCTCCGAGTCTTTGCTCCCCTATGAGAATGAAACAAAAGGTATACTTGGCACACAGATATTTGAGGCCAGAAATAGGAATATGAAACATTGCTTGGAAGTGGGGTACAATTGTCTGTTTTGGCAGAGTTCCAAGCTGAAGACATGATTTTTTCACTTCCCAAAGCTGTAATTATAACCTTTTTTGGCCAAGTTTCACACATGGAGACACCCCAAGTATCCACTAGAGCACCTGTGTGCAAGGCCGTTTGAAGGAATTTGGGGGCCCCAAGCAAAATGGACATGGAGGCCCCCCCAACCCCCCCCGCGCACGCAAGCACGCAAAGCCTACAGGAACCATCCATCACCAGCAATGGGAGCATCACTGAGTTCCAGGGGTAAAGGGGGCAGTCCCACTAATCTCACACACACACACACATACCTAGTACAGTATATACATACATACATACATACATACATACACACACAGTATATACATACATACACACAGAGTATATACATACATACATACATACATACACACACAGTATATACATACACAGACACACACAAACTATATACACACACACACACTATATACATACACACAGTATATACATACACACACACAGTATATACACACACACACTATATACATATATACATACACACACACACTATATACACACACACGGTATATACATACACACTATATACATACACAGACACACACACTATAGACACACACACACTATATACATACACACACAAATGTATACACTCCTATCATTCAGGGTGAATGTGTTCCTCTAGTAAAGTGTTGCTGATGATGGAACGTCCCATGGTGACATGAGGGAAGGGTTACATTGCCATATGATTGCACCTCATGCAGACTGTGAAAGAACACAAACATTAAGGTTTTTCATGCTTTGGTTCTATTATTAGAATGTATTGCCTTGCACAGGCGGCCCCCATGACAGCTTGTTGTCAGTGAGAGGTGACAGGTTAGGTACATGAGGTGAGAAGTGAGTGTCTTACCTGGGTCTGAGCCGTGCGTACTGCTGCTCCTGCGGTCCACTGTGTAGACAAGGCTCCTCCAGCGCTGACCTGCCAGGACATGGACGCTCCATGCTTTCTGTCACTGCCTCATTTCCTTCAGGGTCACCATAGATCAGGAGCACGGTGCCCCCCCATGACACTGCCGTGCCCCAGCAGCAGTCTGATGACAGGGTTACCAGCTACGAGGCATCCCCGGCATCCACGCGGCTGTGCATGCCGTTTCTTCCCAACAGCCGCTAGGTGGCGTGCACATCTACTCCCATTTTCTTGGGGGCCCCAGGCCAGCTCGGGGCCCCAAGCAATTGCTTGTTTTGCCTGTCCTGTTGCGACGGGCCTGCCTGTGTAGGACACCCTAAAAAGGTTGTTCTGGTGTCCCACACTAGTGCTCCAGAGTCCACATGAACACCTGCTGACTGAGTGTCCTCTCCTTTACACTGAATCAAGTTTGCATTTCATTCTAGTTACAAACACATCTAGACAAGAATGTACTAAAATTATATTTCAAGAAATAGGTATTTAACCGGTATCGATTACTGTGCCCATTAACCTGAAAGTTGCCATTTTAAAATGTCCAACAGTAAATAAAAGCACATGGAGCAACATGCAAGGAATAATAATTATAAGAACACAGAAGAAATACTTACGTTTTGCAAGGACTTTCTTGATCCTTCTGTACTGATCATGCTCCCTCAGTTTCAGGTCTGACCAGCGTTTCCTCAGCTGCTCCTTGGATCGTCGTGCCCCAAAATTCCTGTGCAGACTTCTCACAACTTTAGACATGATCTTGGCCTTTCCCACATTGGTATACGGCCCATGCTTCCCATCATAGTCGGTCCTCCTCAAGATGTCCACCATCTCCGCCATCTCTGCAAAGGACATATTTGAGGCCTTATATCTCCTCCTGGATCGGGACATTTCTGGCTCCGGGCTTTCCTCGTCGTTACTGTAATTAACATGCACCTGCTGTGTCTCCGCCATGTCGTCTCCCACTGTGCGCCGAAAGAGAAGGGGCGGGGAATATACTAGAAAGAACGTCAGGGGCGGGCGACGCGGGCTGAGTTTCACGCATGCGCAGTGTATTTAAAGCTAACACACATGTGTCGTAACTACGTTCTGTGTGCGGAGGAAGGAGGAACGGAAGTGGTGAGCGTCCTAACGAAGGTAAAATTAAAACTTAGGGCATCAGTGGCCTATACTGCTTCAAGATTGAGGCCTAAATTGTCTTGTGTTTTCTCTTGCAGAAAATATGCAGCACTCAATAAACATACACAATTCACAGACTTTGTTGAGGAAGAAAATAATAAATCAAGGACCTGGATATACAGACAAGGAATACAATATAATATACTGCAGTGCTAAAAAAAAATTGAAGCATGAAGTTGGTAGCTCTACGCGTTTCGCGACTTTGGTCGCTCATCAGGCGCAAGCATGCATTGTATTTCTGAAACAACATAAATACATTTGGGGTTGATCCAAGGCATCTGGCAAACAGGGGACCATGAACCAGTCAGAGTCCCAGATGATACTCACCAGGTAACCATATGTTGCCGACATGGGAGTGAGGCCCAACCAGGCCCCAAGGGCTGGGATACCCCCCACCAGGGACTGTGGCAGGGTAATGCAAGACACACGGCCCCCACACAGGACGCACCCAGGTTGGACAGGCATCAGGCAGGGAGTAATGTGTGAACGGTGGTCAGTGAGTGGTGGTAGCTGTAAAAATGAAAATAATGAAGAGTGATGCTTGAATGAGAGTGATAGGGAAGGGGGATAAGTGTATGCGAAAAAACCCATTAAGCTAAGACCGTCAAATTGAACCAGTGGGAATGAAGATGTGCTATATGAGGAGAGAAAAGTTATTGTATACCTGTAAAATCAGAATGTGCTGCTAAGTGGTCTATGAAGTGGTGGAATTTAAATGCCTGCACCAACCAAAGTTAGCGCCCTTACATAGGCGCCGCCGTCAAGGATTCCCGCCAACGTCACGCACGCAAGGGGGTGGGGAGGAGAGGCGCCTACACCAATGTGGAAGAGCCGCCTGGTAGTTAGGTGCCAAGTTCACTCCCCACACTGCTCATAGCTGTCAACAAATTGGCCGCACAGAGAAGAAGTTTAGTGTAAGACAAGGGACGGCGTGACGTCGACACGCAGGTGCCCGCCCACACGTCCCTGTAACCGAATAGCGTTGGACGGGGGCATGGTCAGTGCACGTTGCAGCCCCCGGACTGGAGCTAAGCACAGATGGGGCCGGGAGAGCATAACAACCACAGCCAGAGACAACAGTGATGGAACCTGGGCATTGATACAGAATGACCTGGATCACCTTGGATGTCCTTTCTCGGCAGCCATACAGTGGGCGTGGTCTTCCCGCTGTGCGTGCTGGGAGAGGGTACATAAGGAGCAGACGCCATTAATTGGGGTCCTGTTCTGGGGTTCTGTCCTGGCAGCCCACCCGTCGGTGTGCGTCTCGTGGCCCTCATGGCACGGGGTGCATGCGCGTGTGTGTGTTCTGGCCCCGGGCACCTTTGGCCCGAGGCTACATCGCTGCATGATAGGCCCAGCTCTGCTGGCTGAGGCCTATACTTTTCAACAAAAGGATCCTCAGCTACCCACTTGAGGAAAGCCACGCTTAGGGAAGGAGACCAGGTGAGGATCTGGCCCGGAGGAGACTAGCGACGGTACTGCTGTCTCGGGAGGAGGCCTGGAGCTCACCTAAGGAGGGATCCATCATTAAAAGCCCTGCAATACGCCAATCCGGCTTAAAGGTTCTTCACTATTGCTTGGCTGGGAGGTTCGGGACTTTTAACAATCCTGTGGCAGAGGATTCCTGATCGTATCCCTAAAAAGATTGATTCGTGCTTCATCCCGGCTGCTAGGACCACTAAACGGGACTATCCGGGTGAGCAATACCCACTCAGGCTTGAGTGGCGACTATTGGGACTTTAGTGTTGCGTGCCTGAACCTTCCCCTGTGTTTCTCTCGTTTCCTACTCTAAAGTTTTCCACTTCAGCAAAGTAAAAATAAAGCCTGACTGTTTGGGTTTTACATTGTGTGGACATTGGCCTTTCTAAAGACTTTTCTCACACCCTGACAACGGAAGCCTTGGAGGTAGTTTGCAGACCCAACAAAACCAGCCGGTCCCTTAAATGGGGGTAAGTGCTACACCAGTAATAGTGCATTTCCAAAAGTAGGGCATGCCCTACTTTTGGTGTAGTGCGGTGTGATTTCGGCCCATTTGAAACTAATAGGCTGAAATCGCACTGCTCTCGGATCACATGTGAATTGCATTGGAACTCACAGCGCGTTCCTGTGTGATTCATAGTGTGAATGGGCCCTCAAGCTGTGAAAAATAAACAATAACCCAAGTTCAAAAAGAGCCATAAACAAAGCATTTATATTAAAAACAAAAAGGAGAAGGGATCATTCATTACACAAAACTGTGGGGAAGATGACAAGCAAGCTCAGATATGAAAGGGTTTCTTAAATGTTGCTCTGATATCTAATGTATTTTGCTGCAGCTAGTTCACACATGTTTTCTGCCTGCATAAAGCAGATACTGGGGTCTAGATATGGCTGACTGGCTCCTGAATGTGCTGTATGAACTTACCCTCCATTACATAAATTAGACAGGCAATATAAAACACACCCTGTTCTGTACAGTTAAATCATTATAGTATTTGCCTTTTAATGTTTTCTCTAAATTACTAACCCCATTTTCATATCACATAGATCATACAGCAGGTCCCACATGCAAAGTGCATCCATATTAGAAAATGAAATCTATAAGAGGGTAGTCAGCATGCTGGGTTTTGCATCAGATTTCAGGTGAATTATCAGGAGTTGTAGAATGGGGGGTAGGCTGGGGATAGATATGTGCATGGCTCTAAACCTGTAAAATAGGATTCCATATCACTCACAATCTTCTTGCATGCTATGTATAAGCTTGTATGTCCACTCACAAGTTGCATTTCAGATGTTGGTGAGGCACTTCTGGCTTCTTGTAACTCTTGAGAACTACATCTGATCACAGCCTGAACGGGGAGGAGAGCCGGTCAGTGCAGACAGAGAGAGGATCTATCACTGCTTAGAGCTGAGTTGTCAGCCGCTGTCAATCAAAGTCCCACCTCCCGGATCAGCCCCTATGATGGACAGCATACTGGTCCAATGCTGGGTAACTGAACCAGTATTCTGTCCATCATAGGAGCTGATCCGGAAGGCGGGACTTTGATTGACAGTGGTCGACAACTCAGCTCTAAGCAGTGATAGATCCTCTCTCTGTCTGCACTGAGTGTCTCTCCTATCCATTGAGGCTGTGATCAGATGCAGTATGTCACGGACTGATTGCATCTCCACTGCTTCTGCCGGCCCTGCATGTCTGCGGTGGAAGCAGTGTAGCTTTTCAGTAGGCATCCGAGTGGCCGGGCAGTCCGCCCCTGGTGTCACCCCTCTGGCGGGTGTCAGCCGGGTGCGGTCCCCCCCCCCCCTAGCGACCCCACTGATTCTGAGTACTCCCCATTTATCACTACCCTCTGAACTAGCCCTTGTAGCCAGTTTTTAATCCATGTACTCACCCTATGGTCCATGCCAATAGACCTTACTTTGTACAGTAAACATTTATGGGGAACTGTATCAAATGCTTTTGCAAAATCCAGGATACACCACGTCTACGGGCCTTCCTTTATCTAGATGGCAGCTCACCTCTCTACAGAAGTTTAATAGATTGGTTTGGCAAGAACTATTCTTCATGAATCCATGCTGATTACTGCTAACGATACCGTTGTCATTACTAAAATCTTGTATATAGTTCCTTATCATCCCCTCCAAGAGCTTGCATACAATTTATGTTGGCTAACTGGTCTGTAATTCCCAGGGATGAATCTTGTCTCTTTTTTAAATATTGGTGCTATATTGGCTTTTCTCCAATCAGCTGGTACCATTCCAGTCAGTGGACTGTTCGTAAAAATTAGGAACAATGGTCTGACAATTACTTGACTGAGTTCCTTAACCACTTCCCTACCCGCCCATAGTCAAATGATGTCCGCATGAGGGTTCTCCCATCCTGGGTGGGCGTCATATTACGTCCTGGGCTTCCCGTCCGTCTAGGGGGTGCACGCCCACCGTGTCACTTGGGAGCCGATGCACGTGCCTGGCGGCCACGATGTCCGCCGGGCACCCGCGGTTGCCTGTCACAGAGCAGGAATATGGATCTGTGTGTGTAAACACACAGATCCATGTCCTGTCAGGGGAGAGGAGGCTGACCGTGTGTTCCTTGTACAGAGGAACACCGATCTGTCACCTCCCCAGTCAGTCCCCTCCCCCCACAGTTAGAATCACTCCCTAGGTAACACATTTAACCCTTTGATCGCCCCTAGTGTTAACCCCTTCCCTGCCAGTGACATTTATACAGTAAGCAGTGCATTTTTATAGCACTGATTGCTAAATAAATGTGAATGGTCCCAAAATAGTGTCAAAAGTGTCCGATATGTCCGCCGCAATGTCACAGTCACGATAAAAATCTGAATATTTATTATAGCAAAAAGTAAAAAATATTGTGTTTTTTTCCAACTTGTCGCTCTTCTTTTGTTTATAGCGCAAAAAATAAAAACTGCAAAGGTGATCAAACACCACCAAACGAAAGCTCTATTTGTTGGGGAAAAAAAATGATAAAAAAATTTCCTTTGTCTTGCAGGGTGTATTTTTTTTTTTTTTTTGCAGAGGGTTTACTTCCTCCTTAATGTTAAGTTTTTCAAGTCTATTTCTAATTCTGTCCTCTGTTAGCCATGAGGGTGCTTCCTGTGACATGTCATGAGGATAAACATTGCAGTTTTGGTTACTAAAGCCCCCGATTCCCTCCTAAAGAGGAGAAGAATAAATATAATACCCTTGTCATCTCTCCATCATTAGTAACCAGACAGACTAGCTGTGATCTACCGGCCCCCTGGACATGTATCAACCTTTCTTGATGATTTCTCTGCCTGGCTACCCTACTTTCTCTCGTGCAACCTCTCCAACTATCCTTACCATCTCTCTGATCAATACCTTATTAGTTTCACTCTATCCCTCTCCTCCACCTCCTCTCCCTCCAACCGCCTAACAGTTACCCATAGAAACCTACGCCATCTCAACCCTTCCCTTCTCTACTCTGCTACTGACCACCTCTATGACAAAATGGCACCCCTGTCCTGCACCAACCTCGCCACTTCTGTCTACAACACTTCACTTATAGCCTCACTGGACACACTGGCTCCCCTCCTTACATACAGAATCAGAATCAGGCCCCGTCCCCTTCAACCTTGGCAAACAGATGACACTAAAAGTTTGAAAAAACACAGCCGTGCTCTTGAGTGCCTGTGGCATAAGACAAAATCTCAGAAAGAGTTCAGCAAGTATAAATCTGACCTCCAAAAATGCAATTCCATGCCTCAGCCCTATTTTATTTGTTTCATTAACACCTTATCATCCCGTCCCCGTCAACTCTTCTCTACCTTCAACTCTCTACTTCGTCATCTACTGCCTCCACCCACCAACTCACTCACTGCCCAGGAGATCGCCAATATCACTTCAAACAGAAGATTGATACAATTTGCGAGAAAATCTCTACTGTTCAGATATCCTCCATGCTTTACATTTCATGCCCACAGGTACAATCATTACTTCCCTCTTTCAACCCCACCACTATAGACGAGGTTACTAAACTACTTGCTAACGTCCATCTTACCACCTGCCCTCTGGATCCTGTTCCCTCGCAAATGGTAAGTTCACCCTCTGGCTCTATTCTACACTCTCTAACCCACATCTTCTATCTCTCCCCCTCTTCTGGCATCTTCCCCAACTCTCTAAAACATGCACTTGTCAGACCCATACTTAAAAAGCCCTCACTGCACCCATCCAATCCTTACAACCTAAGCTTCATTTCCTTGCTCCCCTTTTTATCCAAACTCCTTGAACATCTAGTCTACAACCGACTGAGCAACCACCTTGCTGATAATAGCCTTCTTGATCCCCTTCAGTCTGCATTTCGTCCTCAACACTCCACAGAAACTGCTCTCCTAAAACTAACAAACGATCCACTAATGGCCAAAAGCAATGGACACTATTATGTACTCCTACTCTGGACCTCTCTGCTGCCTTTGATACGGTTGACCACCCCCTCCTCCTCAAAAAACTTCACGCCTTTGGTCTCTGTGAACTCTTCGCTGGTTCTCTTCCTACTTATCCAACTGCACCTTTAGCATTACTTACAATTCTACTTCCTCCTTTCCTCTTCCTTTCTCTGTTGGGGTCCCCCAAGGTTCTGTTCTTGGACTTCTCCTATTTTCAATCTACACCCCCTCCCTGGGTCAGCTGATCAGCTAACTAGATTTCTGGAAGGAATGGGAGATATTTTTTTTTTAACAATTAAGAGATATAACAAAACACCATCAATGTTAAACACAGCAATCTTTGTTTTTCTAAACCCCCCAGTAACATAGTTATATTACTTATTGATACTGCCAATATATCTGTTATTTTTTACTTTCCTTTAACAGACCAGGCTGTCCAGTTTGTGATTTGTGAAAAACTATTTAACACTGACAGGGATGCATACAGTGGTTAACTTTTATTCAAAAAGTTCAAACCTTTATCCCAAAGGGGAAAAAACTGTTTCTGGATGTAGTGCCCCTGCCATTGGCTGGTCAAAACATAGAGTATGGCTTTGTTGTAACCAGCTGAACTAAAATCAGTTTTTCAGGTCTGATCAGGGTTTCCCTAAACCTGGTGGCTGTTTGCTTCCGTCTGCTTTTGGAAGAATATTCCAGAAACGATGTGGGAGGATCAGTCACTGGATTATGAATAGTTATTGGATCTTAGCCAATCCCTGGGAGGCTGGTACAGAAGGTGTGGTTGGGGATAGGATAAATATTTGGGGGGAGCTGATCAAAACTGTCTTCCACCTGGGGCTTCCCCCCCTGGGAGGGGGCCTGTGTGTGTTCTGGGGAACTTGTGCTACTAGGCATCAGCATATGTTATGGGCTGAGGGACTGAAGGAAACTTGCCTGTGGAAGCTCAGCTGGAGTTGTGATGCCCTTTTGCCTGTAGATCCAGGTAAAAAAGTACTTCTTGAGGGTGACACAGCAGAACTTGCTGCTTAAGGACTGTGACTGTTCTCATATGGTCTCAAATTTGCTAGGGCCCCCTTCCCCTTTTCTCAAAATCATTTAAAGGCTGCTACTTTAGGGCCCAATACCAGTGGAACAGGATTTTTCAGGAAGCTGTATTATTAGATCTATGTGCCTTTGGGTACCCTATACCCTCGACTGTCCTCCCTGCATTTTAAACAAGAACCCTATACTGAGCCTGAACTTGTCAGTGTGCTTCTGGGACTGAACACAGGAGAGGCAGCCTTTCAATAAGTAAAGGGGACCAATTTTTTTTCTAGCGGCCCCTCCAGGAGTCATTGCTACACGTAACTGCCTAAAAAGTGTTAGCTGGAGTTAGGCTTTAATTTATTGCTTACTTACATAAAGTCCATCTAAATCTACTAGTACATCTAACCATATCCTCTCCACAGGTTGACTATGCAGCTCTCTAAGGGTGGCCACTCTGCTCCTTTATAGATACAGTGGGGCAGTGAGTGTAGCCACCCTAAGATAGGAAGTGTATTACTGGCTGGGTCACCAGGTAAAAATAAAAGGAATGTAAACATACAAACAAACCAAAGCAGCAACCTCATCTAAGAATTTGTAAGCTGCAACATTTAAATATTTTGTATTTACTTTAAGACTCCATTCACACAGGGGCAACACGACTTCCAGCACGACTTGAGAATGAATCACAGCGGGACCTGGAGCTACTTACAAGGCAACTTCAAGTTGCCTGCAGAACAGGAGACATTCCAGTGGCCAATAAAACAAGAATCAGCTCTGTGGGAGGGAGGGGTTTGCCTGAGAAATGTATGTTCCCTTCCTGGAAAGTTGCTTCTGTTAAGACAGGTAATCCGACTTCTGAGGGACTTCCATTGAAATCAATGGGTACAGGTCACCTAGCAGCCGCCTAGAAGTCGGATTGAAGTAATACAGGAACCTTTTTTGAAGCCGGAGCGACTGCAGTCGTGTACATTAAAACGACTCCATTCACTTCAATTATTTTTAAAAATAGCGCGACTTGGGGCAACTCGGGGCGACCAGAAGTCGCGTCCGGAGTCGCCCCTGTGTAAACCGGGTCTTAGATACATTTTACTGACCAAAATGTAACAAATAAGATAAGTTTATTGTTATGGTTTCTATACATGCGATGATGCGATGGTGCACAACATGACATGGCTCTGTTGATGACAACCCACTGTCAAGGGTTTGTTATATTTCACTCTGGTAAGCTGGTCAGGATCATGTGCAGACATTTTTAGTTATTGTATTGGAGTTGTGTTTAGGTAACTGCTTAAAGGATAAGTGTACCTTTTAAAATGAATAGGAACATCCTCTTACTCTAGCCTATGACTTGGTATCCAACATATCAAGGCATACCCTAGGTCTGTACAGGGCCGGCCCTACCATGGGACCCGATGGTACCCCGGTCCCAGGCGGCACTTTAAGGGGGGCGGCAAATTGCCGCCCGTCAGCCAGCGACATTCCGTGTCTCCTACTAATTTTCCTTTCCTGTGTCCCCGATTTTCCAGCCGTCATGTTTAGTGTCCGGCGCCCTGTGATTGGACGAATGGGGGTCATGTGCGGCGTGGGGCTGGCCTGTCAGCGATCGCTCTAGAAGTCCCGCCTCCGCACATGACCGCCATACGCCCAATCACAGTGCGCCGGGAAACACGAACATAGTGGCGGGAGACAAGCACTGGAAGTGTGAGCTGTCTTCCCCTCCGCCTGTCCCTCTGCTTTGTTACGGCGCGGTGGAGATGGGATCATGGAGGTGCAGGCGTGCAGCGTCTGACACCATGGAGCGGGCTGCGGGTGGATGGCGCTGGCGGGAAGTTGGGACGCCGAAGCAGTTCTGCACATCCAGTGCTGAGGTCCTGAGGAGAGTCCTGGTGAAGAGCAGGAAAAGGTAAGGAGTGCTCAAAGGATGGGTTCGCACCGAGCTGTGGGGTGGGGTGTGAGTAGTGCAGGAAGTAGGACTCCTACTGAAGGAGTCAGGTGGGTCTGTGTAGTAGGTCAGTGTAGGTGTAAGGTCGGTGGGTCAGTGTATGTGTCAGTCAGTGTAATAGTCAGTGTTGCTGTCAGGTCAGTGTAATGTGAGTAGTGCAGGAAGTAGGAGTGAGGTAGGTGTCAGGTAGGTCAGTGTAGGTGTCAGGTAGGTCAGTGTAGGGGTCAGGGTAATGGTCAGGTAGGTCAGTGTAATGTGAGTAGTGCAGGAAGTAGGAGTCAGGTGAATCAGTGCATGTGTCACGTAGGTGTGTCAGGGGGTCAGTGTAGGGGTCAGATAGGTCACATGTGTTCAAAAAATGTGCAGCGCTATGTGGTTAAAACCATGTGTGAAATAAATGTTAAACCTTGAAATGTGAAAAATTAATATATGAAAAATTAATTAAAAAGAAAACTAATGCAGAGTCCAAAAAGAACACAACATAGTCCGCGAAGAGTTAATTCCAAAAGCAAATCCGTGAAGGGTTAAGGGCTGTAGCCAATAAAGAGACTAGGGTCTAGTGGAGCATAATAAAATAAAAATAAACATTTCTTGATCAGTTTAGGTAGATATGTATTCTTCTACATATGTTTGGTAAAAAAAATGCAATGTGTATATTGATTAGTTTGCGCAAAAGTTATACCGTCTACAAAATAGAGGGTAGATTTATGGCATTTTTATTATTATTATTATTATTTTTTTACTAGTGTAGCGGGGTCTGGTGATCTGCGATTTTTAGCTAGACTGTGACATTGCGGTGGACAGATCAGACACTTTTGACACTTTTTTTGGGACCAGTGACATTTATACAGCGATCTGTGCTATAAAAATGCACTGATTACTGTGTAAATGTCACTGGCAGGAAAGGGGTTAAATGTGTTCCCTGGGAGGTGTTTCTAACTGGGGGGGAATGGGACTGACTGTAGGAGGAGAGAGATCTCTGTTCCTAATCACTAGGAAGAGCAGATCTGTCTCTCCTCCCCTGTCAGAATAGGGATCTGTCTGTTTACATTAACAGATCCCCGTTCTGGCTCTCTGAAGCGATTGCGGCCACCAGCCACGCACAGGTCCTTTTTATACTCCTTTACATGTATAGAGCCATGACAGGTCCACTTTAGTTATCATGATATAAAATAATGAATGTGGGGTATTTGGTGGGCGTGATTTTTTTTTGGGGGGGGGCAGCATTTAATTCTTGGTACCAGGCAGCACAATGTCTTGGGCCGGCACTGGGTCTGTATAAATGTCTTTTGCATTTCCTAGGGTTGGCATAGGGTTTCCTTAGGACCATGTCAGATGAGGATTCAGCCCCTAGCAACCCATTGTCAGTGGCAGAATTGCCCAAGAGAGGGAGCCACTTCCCCTAATAGTGTTGCTCCCTCATAGGCCCAAAGCGCTAAACTATTTCATACTTCAAAGACAGAATCACTTATCTGACATGCCCCTATGGGGAGCTTTCTGTTTTTACAATTTGTCAGAACCCATCTTTATGATGACATCTGTGCATTACTCCATATGGACAGTAAGATTATAAAAGGAGGAAGCAGCGACAAGAAAATAGGACCTCAAGCAGGCAGGGCTGTGCAAAGGGACATTTCTATTGATCTGGTTTATGCAGTTATATATGGGTTACTGGCAGTGGTGTAACAATAGACATAGCAGCCCAGGCAGCTGTTATGGGGCCTTGTGGTGGAAGGGGCCCCATTAAGTAGCTGTTAAGGCAATTTAAACATAGAAAATCTGTGTGCATGAGAAGATAACAAGTACCCATCACTGTATTATTAAAGCGGTTGTATACCCACTGCTGCTTTTTTTATTTTTTTTTCATACCTAAAAGGCATAATGAGCTAGTATGCACCGCATACTAGCTCATTATGAAATACTTACCTTAGAACGATGCGTCGGGAACTTACCTGGTCCACGCCAAGGCAGATGTCATCTTGCCTCAGCGTGTCTTCCGGGTATCGCCACTCCAGCGCTGTGAGTGGCTGGAGCGGCGATGTCGTCACTCCCGCGCGTCAGCAAGGTCCGGCGGCTGCGGGGCTTTAGCCGAGAATCCCTGCTGCGCATGTGCCGCTGCATTCAGCGGCTCATTGCGAGGGGAATATCTCCTAAACCGTACAGGTTTAGGAAATATTCTTTTTACCTACAGGTAAGCCTTATTATAGGCTTACCTGTAGGTAAAAGTTCAAAATTAGGGTATACAACCGCTTTAAGGATCGCAGAGACTGCTGTTGACACTAACCCTTTACATCCTATGACATTTCCAGTCAAGAAGAGCTGACGTCAGATGTACAGGAAGAGACATCAGAATAATTGTTCGTTGTCATAGATCCCCTTTGCAGGCCATGTAAAAAGGGTAATTTGTTTAGCTGTCTTAGTAATGTAGTTTTATTGCTCTCAGAGCTTCTGGTCATCCTGTCCAGATCTGAAATTAACCCATGTGCCTAACAGTCTTCCTTAGGCTGTAAAAACCCAAAAGTGTCTTTTCATTTAAAAACAGCTGTATATAGTCCTCCAAAAAAAACAAAAAACATTTTAACCGGTTTCCGACCGGCTCACGCAGGTATACTGCGGCAGAATGGCTCTCCTGGGTGAAGTCCTATACATATATGGCTTCGCCCAGGAGAGTCACCAGAGGGCACGCAAGCGCCCGCTGCACAGTCAGGGACCCGATGCACGTGGCCGGCGGGCGCGATCGCCGCCGGCCACGCGCAATCTCGTGCATGAGCGGCAGCACGGGGGTTTGTGTGTGTAAACACACAAATCCCCATGCTGTCAGAGGTGAGATGACCACGAATTGTCATCACTCCTTGTTAGTCCCATCCCCCCACAGTTAGAACACACAATAGGGAACACAGTTAACCCCTTGATCGCCCCCTAGTGTCAACCCCTTCCCTGTCAGTGACATTTACATAGTAATCAGTGCATATTGATAGCACTGATCGCTCTGTAAATGTCAATGATCCCAAAAATGTGTCAAAAGTGTCCAACCTGTCTGCTGCAATGTTGCAATACCGCAAAAAAATCGCAGATCACCGCCATTACTAGTAAAAAAATAAAAACGCCATATAAATGCCATAAATCTTTCCCATAGTTTGTAGACGCAATAACTTTTGCGCAAACCAATCAATATATGCTTATTGCGATTTTTTTTAACCAAAAATATGTAGAAGACTACATATCGGCCTAAACTGAGGAAATTTTTTATTTTTTTGGGGGGATATTTACTATAGCAAAAAGTAAAAGATAATGGGGGTTATTTACGAAAGGCAAATCCACTTTGCACTACAAGCATTTTAGCTTGCACATGATTGGATATTAAAATCAGCAGAGCTTCCCCTCATTTTAGATCTACCCCTCAAATTTACAGCGACTGCACTTCCAAGTGCAATTTCATAAAGAGTGTAGTTGTTAGGAGTAGGTAATGTACTACAGAACATATAAAATGCAGCGTTGTATACAGAGTCAGGTGTATGTGTGTATTCTACATGCAACATAGTTTGTAAGGTGTAGCGGTCAAGAATAATGTACAGCACACCCTACAGAGCACAATAATCAGAAGCATATAACATAGTTCCCCTTACATTGGTTGTCAATAAGAGGAAAATAAGCCACAGTATAAGTGGACAGTGGGAATAAAAAAGCCCTGGCATGGGTGGGAGTGACAATTGCCCTAGTGTTGGTGGTCAATGGGAGAAAAAAATGTGCCCCTTCTTTGGTGTCTGTCCTATTATTGATGTCAGGGGGTTTAGTTATCTAGGAAACCATGTACCATGCTGTTACGATACTCTTCATGATAAAAGCACTGCTAGGACTATGCAGGTACTGTGGGCAGGAAATAACTGTGTTCAAAAAGTTTGAGAAAAAATAAGGTTCCAGGTGAGTGAATGAGAGTTTTTGGTTACATCATTTGATGATCCTGAAGGATCCAAGGTGGTTGTAAGTATGTGCTAACTATGCCTCAATGAAAAATAACGTACAGGAGCAACACAGAAAAGTGCAATGATATGTGAATACACAGGACAGTGCTGAAGTCTGTGCACAACCTTATGTTTATGGCATCTCTCACACTTCTCTTTATTGTACTTTCCCCAAAAAAAAATGTCAGGACAAATGATTCATGACTTGTGAATACAGCCTTGTTTCTGCAAAAAATATTCAGTACATTGGGAAACCTGTCCTTCTGGAAATGGTAGTTCCATGGCTGCCATGCCAATATTTTATCATTGACCCAGAACGAGTATTGAGATTAGGAATTCCAGCTTTTTTCTGACTTTTTTTTTTTCTGACACAGCACATGCCTACAGCAAATAAAAGTCAAAAAAAAGCTGGAATTCCTAATCTCAATACTCGTTCTGGGTCAATGATAAAATATTGGCATGGCAGCCATGGAACTACCATTTCCAGAAGGACAGTGTCATGGATATGCAGTAGTGTTTGTCTGTCAGCTTACCTTCCTTCCCATGTGTTCATCTTAGAGGCCAGAACCCTTTCACCTGGCTTCCTTTATAATCTCCTCCCAGCCTGACTCCACCCCAGGCCCTATCACAGAACACTATATTAACCTGTGCACTGCAAGCCTGCTTGGCTGATCAACGTGTTTGTTAGGCATTGTGTGTTTGGGTTCCTGCCTGCCGTGTGCTACGTCTGTCTCTCTGTTACGTTATTGGCTTGTCCCCGACTATCCCTGTCTGCTCGTGACCCTTGACCTTCGGCTCGTTCTTTCGTTATCCTTGTCTGCTTGTGGCCCCTGACCTTCAGCTTGTTATTCGGTTCTCTCATATCTTGTGCTGCTGCTTCTCCTCTTTTCCCCTTATCCTACGGGGCGTGAGCTAGGAAACTCCAGGGGCCGCGACCTGGTCCCAGCCTGCAGCATAACATCCTCACCACTAGAGGCCCTGGAGAAGACCTGCTGGGTCTTAGACTCCGCGCCCTGGGGAATCTTGGCTCTAGCTTCCGTTAGGATCCCGGTTGTGCTCCTCTGGTCCCGCTTTCCACAACCACCCAGTTTCCTATCCGCAGCAGTCAGCCATAGGGTTCACTACCTTGCGGTGCACTCCTGTCCCCCTACGGTGTGCATCTGTCACCTGGCCACAGGTGACCTTGACAGTTTGATCAGCCATGGACCCGGCTGACATCCCGATCCCCGCGGATGATCCATTGCGGGGCATAGTCCACAGACTTGAAACCCAGGAATCGAATCAGACTCAGGTGATGCGATTCCTCCAGGATCTGGCTTCTCGATTCGAGCAGCTTCAGGCCTCCTTGGGAACCCCGAATCCGCAACCTCAAGTACAACCAGCGGTGGTACCTATCGCACCAGTCGCAGCCACACACTCACTAACACTGCCAGCTCCGTTCCGTTTCTCTGGGGACTCCAAGGCCTGCAGAGGGTTCCTTAGCCAATGCACGATTCATTTTGAGCTTCAGCCTCAAAACTTTCTGTCTGATAGGGCAAAGGTAGCCTATATCATTTCCCTCCTCTCCGGTGAAGCTTTAGCCTGGGCAGCCCCTCTGTGGGAACTGAATGATCCAGTGGTTTCTAGCCTGTCTGGCTTCTTGAAACTTTTTCGGAATATCTTTGAAGAACCGGCTCGTGTCTCTTCAGCGGCCAGCGCCCTTCTACGTCTCCGCCAAGAGTCTGCTTCAGTGGGACAGTACGCCCTTAATTTCCGCATACTGTCGGCTGAGTTGAGCTGGAACAATGAGGCCTTAGTCGCAACCTTTTTGCATGGCCTGTCTGATAGAGTGAAGGATGAATTAGCAGGAAGAACCATCCCCACTGATCTGGACGGAGTTATCTCCTTGTGTAACCAGATCGATATTCGCTTTCAGGAAAGGACCCTAGAAAAGCGGCGCCAGCACTCCTTGGTCCTTAGTCAGCCTGAGCTCCCCTCTCCTCGACCCGTGGAGCATCTCCTGCCAGCTGAGGAACCCATGCAGCTGGGCAGGACCAGGCTATCCCCAGAGGAACGTGCTAGGCGCAGAACTCTAGGCCTGTGTCTCTACTGTGGGGGCAAAGGTCATTTTCGTGACACTTGCTCTCTTTGTCCAGAAAAACGTTTGGGTCCACTTCATCTGGAAAGTGGAGTATTGGACCCAGAAATATCACCTTCCCCTTCTCGTCTTCTGCTTTCTGTGTTCCTTCATGTTGGTGCTTCTTCTCATTCGGTCTCAGCATATCTGGATTCCGGAGCCGCTGGTAATTTCATGGACTGGGAAATCGCGTCGTCCGTGAGACTTACTCTTTTGCCCCTCACCACGCCATTGGTGGTCTTTGCGATTGATGGTACTGTTCTCCCAGGGGGACCTATGCGCTTCCAGACCCTCCCTGTTAAGATGTCGGTAGGGACACTCCACCAGGAGTGGATATCCTTCCTTATCTTACCCAAGGCCTCAACGCCTATAATTTTGGGTCTCCCATGGTTACAGCTCCATTCTCCTCATGTGGACTGGACTACTGGACAGATCCTGGCTTGGGGTTCCTCCTGTTCCTCGTCCTGCCTACCCAAGGTTGCCCCCTGTGAACCTGAGCCGGTCATTCATTCCAGGTCGCATAACCATTTACATTTCTCTGTCCCTAATCGCCCTTGGACGCACAGCCAGGCTAGCTTGTCTACAAGTCCTGCAGTCGCTACGTCTTGCGATGCGATTCAGGTAGTCGCTACACCTGACTCTATTCACTCGGCCTCTGTACTAGTTATGCCAGTCCAGCCCATGCCCAGTGAGCCGCCTACTTTTTCTTGTTCAGGACATTCTGCTTGTCTTTCAGCTATTCAGCTTGACTCCTGTGACATGTCACCCTCTAACCAACCTGACTTCAGGGTTCCACTGACATCTGCCCAGTTTGATGGTCCTGTGCTAGATGACCAGTTCATCTTTAAGGGTCTAGGGGACCCTCCTCAGATTTCTGTTGATCCTCTCATGCCCTTGCTTATTCCTAGAGAGCCTTTGGTCCTCAATAGATCTTCTTGTCATCTCCCTACCTCGGTTCTGGTCTCTGAGGATAATCTAAAGTACGAGGTTAGACAAGTTCTGGATTCTCGGCTCTGCAGAGGTATTCTTCAGTACCTTGTGCATTGGAGAGGTTTTGGTCCTGAGGAGGCGTCTTGGATCGCTGCATCTGATGTCGTTGCACCTCATCTGTTGAGGAGGTTTCATCTGAGATTTCCCTTTAAGCCTGGGCCCAGGCGGGGGAGGGCCCATAAGAGGGAGGGTACTGTCATGGATATGCAGTAGTGTTTGTCTGTCAGCTTACCTTCCTTCCCATGTGTTCATCTTAGAGGCCAGAACCCTTTCACCTGGCTTCCTTTATAATCTCCTCCCAGCCTGACTCCACCCCAGGCCCTATCACAGAACACTATATTAACCTGTGCACTGCAAGCCTGCTTGGCTGATCAACGTGTTTGTTAGGCATTGTGTGTTTGGGTTCCTGCCTGCCGTGTGCTACGTCTGTCTCTCTGTTACGTTATTGGCTTGTCCCCGACTATCCCTGTCTGCTCGTGACCCTTGACCTTCGGCTCGTTCTTTCGTTATCCTTGTCTGCTTGTGGCCCCTGACCTTCAGCTTGTTATTCGGTTCTCTCATATATTGTGCTGCTGCTTCCCCTCTTTTCCCCTTATCCTATGGGGCGTGAGCTAGGAAACTCCAGGGGCCGCGACCTGGTCCCAGCCTGCAGCATAACATCCTCACCACTAGAGGCCCTGGAGAAGACCTGCTGGGTCTTAGACTCCGCGCCCTGGGGAATCTTGGCTCTAGCTTCCGTCAGGATCCCGGTTGTGCTCCTCTGGTCCCGCTTTCCACAACCACCCAGTTTCCTATCCGCAGCAGTCAGCCATAGGGTTCACTACCTTGCGGTGCACTCCTGTCCCCCTACGGTGTGCATCTGTCACCTGGCCACAGGTGACCTTGACAGACAGGTTTCCCAATGTACTGAATATTTTTTGCAGAAACAAGGCTGTATTCACAAGTCCTGAATCATTTGTCCTGACATTTTTCTTTTTGGAAAGTACAGTAAAGAGAAGTGTGAGAGATGCCATAAACATAAGGTTGTGCACAGACTTCAGCACTGTCCTGTGTATTCACATATCGTTGCACTTTTCTGTGTTGCTCCTGTACGTTATTTTTCATTGAGGCATAGTTAGCACATACTTACAACCACCTTGGATCCTTCAGGATCATCAAATGATGTAACCAAAAACTCTAATTTGCTCACCTGGAACCTTATTTATTCTCAAACTTTTTGAACACAATTATTTCCTGCCCACAGTACCTGCATAGTCCTAGCAGTGCTTTTATCACGAAGAGTATCGTAACAGCATGGTACATGGTCTCCTAGATAACTAAACCCCCTGACATCAATAATAGGACTGACACCAAAGAAGGGACACGTTTTTTTCTCCCATTGACCACCACCCATTGACGACCAAGGCATTTGTGTGTCTTTGAAGTGATGCAACCGGACAAAGCCAGACATCTAGAATTTTTAGAAGGAAGCCACCAATGACAACTCTCCATATGTCTTTCATGACAAGTAAACCTATTTGACCTATCAGCTCATTCAGATGTTCCAGTATGTTGCTACGTCTGCACCCATTCTCCCAGCAGGCTCATATTCTGCAGTATATAGTCTTCCTGGTTAAAATGGAAGATGGTGAAGAGAGGCTCAATTTCCATGGTTTCTAGTAACATCCCTCCTGTAGGGTAAACTGTTCTTTTCCGCTATCTGGCAACTGCAGCCATCTTCTTCCTTTGTTCCCACTCTCCTCATCAAATTGTTTTATGAAGTCAGAGAAAAAGGAGTGCAAAGTTATTTTGCCACCTGTCTCATTGGAGAGATTTCCTTGCACTTTCTTTCTGGCTGAAATTTGATCAGCAGTTCAACAGAAAAATTAGTAAAGTGGACGAACCAGCATGTGTCATCTCAAGCTAAAAATATAGGTTTTTAGTAAGCACCATGCAAAGGCCCTTTGCCTCAGTGTTGAGACTGGGCTACTTTTTAAAAAAAAAAAAACATTATTTTCCCCCACTGACAATGTAACAATGCACTAGAACATTTCTGCTATTTCTCTTCTTCAAACAAAAATGTTGCAATATTAAAATAAGTAATAAAATATTAAAGATATTACAATTAGTATGAAATATATATTAAAATAGAATATTTTGGTGGTAGAAGTCAGTGACCCCAGCATGTATCACTCATCTAATGGTGGATGGAGCCCCCCTAACTCCTAGCTGCATAGAATGGGCCCTCCCCACTGCTGTACACATTTTCCCCTTATTTTTTATTTTTTTAAAGCAATATGTTCCTTAGACATGTGGTAGGCTTCAAACTTCATTTTGAGGAATTTGGCTGCTGTAGTTGTCCTCCAGAGACCAAAAAAAAAACCCCACCAGACTTCTATTCCTCATGGATTTCAGTGGGGTTTGGTTTCAATATCCTCCGATTCCCAAACATTTGGACTTATTTAACCAAACTGCCTCTGCATATTTCCCATTTTTTGCTGCTAAAGAGGAGGATATTTAAAGGCTTCAAAGAAGGAAGTTTCACCACTCCCCAATAAAACAGCAAAATCTGAGGGATCTACTGCTCTCATCCCCTCTCTGAGTACAAGGTGGTATCAAAAGACTAGTTTTGTAACACGCCAACAGATGGCAGTACAAGGCTGCATGCATAGTCACAGGGAGCACCGACCTTCATAAGTCAGTGTGCCAAAAGACATCTTCCTGTTTACATCAGGAGCTGTGCGACTGGTGCTATTCTGACCACGTGCGCTGCAACGTCTGCTATTTTATCATGGACAGCAAGTTAGAACAAAGAGCAAACGTAAAATTTTGCGTGAAACTCTGCAAATCTGCCACAGAGACGTTTGACTTGATTCGGCGAGTTTACAGCGATGCTGTAATAAGTCATTCCAGGTGTTTTAAGTTTGAGGTATCCCCAGGCTGCTGACCCAGGAGCAGAAGGATGATGTTCTTCCGCTCTTAAAGCACGCGTGCCACTCAAAACACCTTGAACGACTCATTGGAGCATGGCCGTAAACTTGTCGAATGATGTCAAACGTCTGTGTTCTTTGTTCTAACTTGCTGTCCATGATGAAATAGCAGACGTGATCAGAATAGCACCAGTTGCACAGCTCCACACAGGACAATGTCTTTTGGCACACTGACTTATGAAGGCCGGTGCTCTTTGTGACTGTGCGTGCAACCTTGTGCTGCCATTTGTTGGAGTGTTACAAAACGAGTCTCAAAACTTTTTGATACCACCTCATGGGTGTTACAAATAGACTCTTTTCTGCATTCCTATTGGTGGCTGGAACCTCCACACTGTAGACAAGCTGCATGGAAAAAAAAAAACTATGGCATAGGTGGGGAACTCTTCCACAATGGGGCTTTGACACTTGTTGCTGACACATGCAAAGTTTCCCTTTGCTCAATGATGTCAAACGTCTCTGTGTTCTTTGTTCTAACTTGCTGTCTATGATGAAATAGCAGACGTGATCAGAATAGCACCAGTTGCACAGCTCCCGATGTACACAGGACAATGTCTTTTGGCACACCGACTTATGAAGGTTGGTGGGTGCTCTCTGTGACTGTGCATGCAGCCTTGTGCTGCCATTTGTTGGCGTGTTACAAAACTAGTCTCAAAATTTTTTAATACCACCTCATGGGTGTTACAAAGAGACTATTTTCTGCATTCCTATCGGTGGCTGGAACCTCCACACTGTAGACAAGCTGTATGGAAAAAAATAAACTATGGCATAGGTTGGCAACTCTGCCACAATGGGGCTTTGACACTTGCTGCTGACACAGGCAAAGGTTCCCTTTGTTTGCAGCATGTCAGAGCGTACTTGTGTGGTAAAGTTGTGCGCACCAAAGCACTACATATTTATTCCTCCTGCCATAGCTGCCATTAAATGTACAGAATCCCTTTATTTTAAAACAAGGTCAGGCAGGCCTAAAATGAAAGCTATAGATTCAAAATGTGAAATGTGTTTTTTGTTTTAGGCCCCTTTCACACATGCGGACCGTATGTCCGCTTTTTCATCCATCCGTTTACAGATGAAAAAGGGACATACATTGGTCCCTATGAGATTGCGGGTGTCGGCAGATGAACATTCACTGACACCCGATCTCATCCGTGTCCGCAATCCTCCGATTCTGCAGACGTAGGAAAATACTATTTTTCTATCCGTCTGCAGAGCAGATCGGATGAACACGGACAGATGGTCCGTGTTCATCCGATCCCCCCATAGGGGAGAGCGGAGATTTAACAGGGCGGTCCCTGCACAGTGTGCAGGGACCGCCCTGTCATCCGCTGGCTCAGCGGGGATCAGCGGAGCGATCTCCGCTGGCTCAGCGGGGATCAGCGGAGCGATCCCCGCTGAGCAAGCGGAGGTTCACTGGGCGGATCTTCATGGATCCGTCGCGTGTGAAAGGGGCCTTAAATGTATTTATTTATTGCCTTGCCCTCTGATTCCTTCTGTATGAATTGTATTGTAACGGTACTGTCTGCCCCCATGTTGTAAAGCAATGCGCAAACTGTTGGCGCTATATAAATCCTGAATAATAATAAAAAACATAAAAAAGCCACCCCTGCCCTGCCAAAACAAACCCAGGCAGATATCTTAATGCAAACCAGGTACTACCTAGGAAATAGGAATTTCTAGGCTTAATCCCACACTGTTTCTATGCAAAAACAAAAAATGAGTTCTCTGCAAGAAAAGGCCACCAGCACAAACACTGATCTCGCAGAGGTGATGGCAGCAAAGAGTTTTCTGCAATAAAGGAGCTTTTCAATTTGGCCTCAACTGCTCCCCTGAGCTCTTCAGACAATGTAGAGGGTATTGAAAGCATAATGGAAAAGATTGACGCTGAAGTTTCAAAGGAGTTTGAAATCTAACAAGAAATAATAATTAACACGTACAACAAAGTTATAAGGTAGATCAACGAAGAGTATTTATCTGGTGGTTTACATATACAGTGGAACCTTGGATTACGAGCATAATCCATTCCAGGAGAATGCTCATAATTCAAAGCACTCGCATATCAAAGCGAATTTCCCCATAGAAGTCAATGGAAACAAAAATAATTTGTTCCGCATTGACTTCAATGGCATGCAATACTGCATGTGACCAGAGGTGGGGGCGCCGGAGATCCTCGTAAATACTCGGAGAGGCTCGGGACAGCTTGGCTAAACTCAGAAAACCTCGGAAAGGCTCGGGAACTGAGTATTTCCGAGTTTTTCCGAGTACTTCCGTGTATTTCTGAACGCCTCCGAACGGCTCCGATCGGCTCTGCTCGGCTCCGGCGCCCCCTCACCTCTGGCCAAATGCGGTATTGCACACAGCTTTGGCTTGAATCCTGCTCGTTTTGCAAAACAACACTCGCAAACCGAGTCAAGATTAAAAAAAAAAAATGCTCGCATTGCGAAACACTCGTTAACCGCGTTACTCGCAATCCAAGGTTTCACTGTAGTAATAAAGAATATTGTACAGTGAAACCTCCATGTGAGAGCTAAGAAACTCATTGACTATTTATACAGACACTAATTGTGATTTTAAAAGCCACAAATGTGGGAAATTAACCTTTCTTTATCGTACATCACGGGACACAGAGCACCATAGTTATAACTATGTGGGTTATACGCCACCTATAGGTGAATGGACACTGGCACACTCAAATACAGGAAGTCCCCCTCCCTATATAACCCCTCCCATACAGGGAGTACCTCAGTTTTTTCGCCAGTGTCTAAGGTGTTGGTCACGGTTAATGATGTGCTGTAAAGAGCTCGGCTAAGAAATCCCTGACGGGATCAAGGGGCTATGAAAGCGGATCCATCTAAAGTGCCTGAAAGAGCCAAAATGGATGGTACCCGAGCCTTGAGGAAGAAGAGTGAAGTTTTGGCCTGTAATGCTTCTCTTTTCAGAGCTGGACCCTGAATTCCGGCACCTTGGTCACTAGGGATGAGCCGAACACCCCCCCGTTCGGTTCGCACCAGAACCTTCGAACGGACCGAACATTCGCACGAACTTTAGAACCCTATTAAATACAATGGACGCGAACGTTCGCAATCTAAAGTGCTAATTATAACGCCTAATATGCATGTTATTGTCCTAAAAAGGGTTTGGGGACCCGGGTCCTGCCCGAGGGGACATGTATCTATGTAAAAATAATCTTTTAAAACGGTAGTTTTTTCGGGAGCAGTGATTTTAATGATGCATAAAGTGAAAAAAAAAAAAATATTCCTTTAAATATCGTACCTGGGGGGTGTCTAAAGTATGCCGGTGAAGTGGCACGTGTTTCCCGTGTTTAGAACTGTTCCTGCACAAAATGACATTTCTAAAGGAAAAAAAGCCATTTAAAACTGCTTGCGGCTTTAATGTAATGTCTTGTCCCGGCAATATGGATGAAAATCATTGAGAAAAATGGCATGGCTACCCCATCACCCACCCCTACCCCAGCCCATTACCAGCCCCTTTGGGTCTTGTATGGATATTAACGAGAACCCCGCACCCAAAATAAAAAAAGGCCCTATATACTCTGAACAGCAGTATACAGGCGGTGCAAAAAAGACACGGACTGTAGGTTTGTTCTTAAGTACAATCTGTTTGTAATTTTGAACAGGTACATTTTTTAAGTGTAGCTCCAGCCAAAAAATCTATTTTTAAGCTTTTTGGAGAACATAGGGAAGGGTTATCACCCCTGTAACATTTGTTTTGCTGTCTGTGCACCTGTTCAGAACATTTCACCTCACTTTCCATCCCAATGACAAATGTTTTTGGAAAATTTGTTTTTTTTATTGAAACAAGGATTGGTGATAAAGCATCAGTGGAGAGGAGACACCTTTTTCGTGTAACGCTACCCCCAGTTAAGAGAGCCGCTGGTTTTCAGTTAGTTTGGGCCCTGTATACAGCACCGCCAACCCCCGGCAATCTACTCATCCTCTATGGCACAGTTAGTCTAGGGAATGTTTCCTTCATATAATTCTATACCTGGTTATAAACAGTCTCACAGCAGGATAGGCAGATAATATGCAATGATAAACACTGAGTCAGGATTTGGTAAACTATATCTGATTTACTTAGGTATAAAGGTATAGGTTAAACATAACACATAGCATACATGCAGAGCCCTGCAGCAATAAACCTACTAATCAGTGATAGTGCAGAGTGATCACACGCCACGTGCAGCTACTGTATCTTCTCTATGCGCAATGTGGCGCAACAACAAAGTTTTAAACCCCTGGTCAGGCCTGACTCAGATAAAGCTCAGTCTCTGTGAGAACAACTCTTCGCATGCAGATGAACGGTGGTGCACATACAGGAACAGTATTTGTAATCCATAAACGGGTAATAAAAGAGGAACACTTCACCGGAGACTACACAACTCAGTTCAGCCACTAGTCTCCGGCGGGATAATAACTACAGCTAAATAAGTGAGCAGATGCTTGCTCACCCCTCCGGACGCGATCCCAGTCCGGGACTTCCACCACTGTGTTTTCCCACACAGTGCCTGCAACGATCAGGTCTCTGGTCCAACTGATGTCAGCAACTAAAAGAAATCAGGTGCCACCCAGGCTCAGCAGTGGGGTGGAAGGCTCTTTGGGAAGTATGCAAGGCCCAGGTCTCGGGCCTTGCACTGCAACAGATCCGCACAGGGAGTCCCCTTGATTGCAGCGTGGTGTCCAAAGAGGCAGAGCTTAGCCTCGCCCTTTCCTTTTATAGCCCCACCCATGAGTCTCTGTGATGGCCAAATGCACCCTGGGTGCCAAGCGGGGCTCTGGGCAACGTAGTCCATAGGGCCTTAAAGGAGACCCCGCTACACACACATATTAACTCTTACAGGAGAGAATTTCCCTTCCTAGGGGTAGATTTCCTCTCACTTCCCTTTGTCTCCTTCTGTTTGCAAGTAGGAGTCATTTGTAAGTTGGATGTTTGAAAGTAGGGGCCTGCCATATATAGTCTGCAGAAATTTGGCCCTTAGGTGTTGGTGTTGCCACAACACTGTAAGCCCTCACAGTTACTCTTGGGGGGCGCTGGAACGCCCTGCTGTCAACTATTATATCAGGAATTGTATTTACATGCCACTGTTGAACAGTGGTAGGAAAAATTGGGCCTTTGGTGGTGGTGCTGGTGCCACAACACTGTAAGCCCTCACAGTTACTCTTGGCGGGTGCAGGAATGGGCCCTGCTGTGAAATATTAGATCAAGAGTTGTAATTGCATGCCCCTGTTTAACAGGGGCGGAAAAATTGGGCCTTAGGCACTGGTGCTGGTGCCACAACACTGCAACCCCTCACAGATAGTGTTCTTAGAGCGCAGCAATGAGCCCTGTTGCAAAGTATTGCATCAAAAATTAGGCTTAAGGTGAATGCTATGCAAAGCACACAGTAGTACACTAAGTGAACGCTGACTGTCTGCAGCTAGCACAATCACCGGCCTACCTGTCACAGTATAGAGAATAACTGTATCCAGGTGAGCTTTAGGTGATCGCTATGCAAAGGACACAGTAGTACACTAAGGCCCCTTTCACACTGGGGCAGTTTGCAGGCGCTATTGTGCTAAAAATAGCGCCTGCAAACCGAGCCTAAACAGCGGCTGAAAAAGGGTTAATACCACCGGCAATGCGCCTCTATAGAGGCGCATTGCCGGCGGTACCACCGCGGTTTCCCATTGCTTTCAATGGGAAGGAGCGGTGTAGGAGCGGTAAACACACCGCTCCTCTCACCGCTCCAAAGATGCGGCTAGCAGGACCTTTTTTCACGTCCTGTTAGCGCACCGATCCAGTGTGAAAGCCCTCGGGCTTTCACATTGGAGAGACAGCAGCCGCTGTTTAGGCTCGCTTTGCAGGTGCTATTTTTAGCACAATAGCGCCTGCAAACCGCCCCAGTGTGAAAGGGGCCTGACTGTCTGCAGCTAGCACAATCACCTGCCTGCCTGTCACAGTACAGAGACTAACAAGATCGGATCTATCTAAACTCAATACAGTGTATAAATATATATACAACACCTAGGATGCATTTATATCCTCTACACACTGTAACAGCAGCTAACTGACTCGCCTGCCTGCTCTATCTAACTCAATATAAATGACACTGTCTATCTCTCTGAAACTGCCTCTTTCACAAAAGCAAACACACTACACAAGGCCAACTTCCAGGCGGCCTTATATAGTGTGGGGCGTGCACTAAACCCCCTGAGCCATAATTGGCCAAAGCCACCCTGGCTTTTGCCAATTACGGCTCTCCATTTTTTCCGCACTGTGATTGGCCAAGCATGCGGGTCATAGTGCATGCTTGGCCAATCATCAGCCAGCAATGCACTGCGATGCCGCAGTGAATTATGGGCCGTGTCGCGCAACACGAATTTAACGCGAACAGACCATAAGGTTCGTTCTTCGTCGAATGATCGAACGGCCGATGTTCGAGTCGAACGTGTGTTCGACGCAAACGCGAAGCTCATCCCTATTGGTCACGTGTATACTATACCAAAGAGTTTCTCTGGCAGGGTGCTATACAGGTCCAAGGTGGACCCCATATGCAAGGGGGACCCGGTCCTTGAAGGCCTGTCATGACACGGCCCGCCGTGATGGGTGAAGATTGGGTCTGTCTGTGATTTTCCAGCAGTATTCTGCGGTGGGACTGGTAAGTCAGAAAAGTCCTAAGGAATGTATAATGATTCACATGGATTTTTTCTTTATGAGTGGACAGTGTCTTGCCTGTGTTTTGCCACTAGAGCAGGGGTCTCAAACTGGTGGCCCTCCAGCTGTTGCGAAACTACAAGTCCCATCATGCCTCTGCCTGTGGGAGTCATGCTTGTAACTTTCAGCCTTGCAATGCCTCATGGGACTTGTAGTTTTGCAACAGCTGGAGGGCCACCAGTTTGAGACCCCTGCACTAGAGGATGTAAAAGTAAACATACCTGGCGTCTAACATTCCATGCTTCCCCTGTGTTTATGCTCAGTGTCAGCAAACGCTCCTGCGGACAGCATTGCTTCTTCTCCAGCA
This sequence comes from Rana muscosa, assembly GCA_029206835.1. Lineage (NCBI taxonomy): Eukaryota > Metazoa > Chordata > Amphibia > Anura > Ranidae > Rana > Rana muscosa. The sequence goes on from CM055118.1 coordinate 729,169,622, forward strand.
CAGCGGTAAGGATCCCCCTGGTGGGGTAATATTGCAGGGGGGAGCGCAAGGTCGCTGCGGTCAGGGTCTGAGGCTCCTAATCGCACGTCTGCAGTTTAATCCTCCTCTGAAGGACCTGAGGCAACTGGTCAGTCTGAGCCACCTAGACTCTCAGGTGTTGTAGCTGCTTCCAACATTTTAGCCTCTGCATACGTCACTAAGGACGATTTGGCTTCAGCGCTGGCTGGTTTGGAAGGGAAGATAGCTGAGATGCACTCTTCTTCCTCCCAGGATGGGAGAAAATGCGTCATATCCCCCTCTCCAGCCCTTGACCTTCCTGTATCGGAACCAGAATGGGCAGGAGCTATTGAAATACCTTTGGGGGATCGGGCAGAAAGGCATACGGATGGTTCCTCTTCTGAGGGTTCAGCATCTGAAGTACCGTTTTCAGCCTCGCAATCCCAAAAATTGCTGATTCAATCCCTTACGGAGTTGGTCCATTCTGGATACAAGTTGCCTCCAGCAGAGGTGGATGATGTTTCCTTCTCCTCTTTGGGTTTGCTAAAACCTCCACAAGGTTCACATGCTTTACCTGTACACCCATTGCTGGAGAAACTGATATATGCTAACTGGGATCACCCAGATAAGCATTTTTTTCCTTCTAATAGGTTTTCTCTTCTTTATCCTATGGATTAAAAGTTTACAAAAAAGTGGGGTTTGCCAGCAGTGGATGTTGCCATCTCCTCTGTAAACAGGAGTTTGACTTGTCCAGTGGACAATGTCCAGGTGTTTAGAGATCCATCCGATAAAAAGCTGGAATCTCTGCTTAAGGCCTCATTTGCTGTAGCCGGTGCGGTAGCACAGCTTGCGGTAGCAGCAATAGGCATTTGTCAATCCCTCAGGGACGAAATGAAGCAGGTTATCAAGAAGGTGCCTGCCCAAGGAGACGAAGCCCAAGTTTTGGCCGAGCTACCAAGGGCGTTATGCTTTGTGGTAGACGCTATTAAGGAACTTATCCATCAGGCGTCCTGTCTTGCTACACATGCGTAGGTTTCTATGGCTGAATTGGTCAGCCGAGTTGCCATGCAAGAAGCTCTTGGCTGGTTTTCCCTTCCATGAGGAGAGGTTGTTTGGGGAAGATTTGGATAAATACATCCAAAAAATTTCCAGTGGTAAAAGTACCCTCCTGCCAGTGAAGAGAAGGAGTAGGCATCCTTCATTTAAATGTGCTTCCTCTCCAGTGCCAGGGGCAACAGCCTCCAGGCAGTCACGACAGCCTCCGCCGTCAGGGTCAAAGGGTAAGCCTCAGGGCCAAGCCCAGGGCCAGAAGAAGCCCTGGGGCCAGAAGCCCACAAAGCAGAATCCCAAGGCTTCTTTATGAAGGTGAGCCCCCACTCAATCGAGTGGGGGGAAGACTTCAGTGGTTTTCAGAAACTTGGCAAGAGGAGATCCAGGACAAGTGGGTCATCTCTGTGGTAGCCCTAGGCTACAAGCTAGAGTATTTAGGCCTGGTCATAGATACAGCCCAATAAAGAGTTTTTTTGGGCTGTATCTATGACCAGGCCTAAATACTCCAGTCTCTTTACTGGTCGTAAGGATGATTTCTCTAGGTTGAGAATCCAACCCAGGTGTTCCAGATACCCTACTGTACTGGACATCCCTTGGTTTAACCGTGTCACTGACAGGCAAAGTCAATGCTATAAGGGAGCTGGTCCAGGTGGTCAGGACGAGGAAGAATCCTTCCATTCGTCTTTGCATGAGGTTGCTAGGGAAGATGGTGGCTTCATTCGAGGCAGTTCCCTATGCCCAGTTTCATTCAAGACTGTTGCAATACAGTATACTGTCTGCTTGGAACAAGAAGACCCAAGCCTTGGATTATCCAATTAATATGGCCCCAAAGGTGCGCCAGAGTCTCAGTTGGTGGTTGATAACCAGGAATTTACAGAAAGGGAAATCCTTAATTCCGGTTACCTGGAAGATAGTAACAACGGATGCCAGCCTATGGGGCTGGGGAGCAGTCCTAGAAGAGACCACTGTTCAAGAGAAGTGGTCAGAATCCGAGAAGACCTTGCCCATCAACATCCTAGATATTTGGGCAGTACGTCTGGCTCTAATGGCCTGGACGTTCAGGTTGCAGTCTTCATCCCAGGAGTGAAGAATTGGCAGGCGGATTTCTTGAGCCGCCATCAGTTTTTCCCGGGAGAATGGTTCCTACATCCCGATGTCTTTCTGGCCATATGCCAGAGATGGTGTACCACAGATATAGATCTGTTGGCATCCAGGTTCAACAAGAAGTTGGACAGCTTTGTGTCAAGAACAAGGGATCCATTCGTGCTCGGGACAGATGCGTTAGTGACCCCATTGGATCAGCTTTCACTGATTTATGCATTTCCCCCAGTTCATCTCCTACCGTGGCTTCTTCGCAGGATCAAGAAGGAAGGGAAGACGGTAATCCTAGTAGCCCCGGCGTGGCCCAGGAGATCCTGGTATGCAGAGTTAATGAGGATGGCAGTAGGCGACTCATGGACTCTTCCGTCTCGTCCAGATCTAAGCGGCCGCATTTCTTCCAACTAGGACTTCTACTGGGGCATCTCGCCCCAGTAGAAGTCCTAGTTGGACGAAACGCATCAGTCCTGGTACACCACTCCCCATATTGCTTTTATCTTTGAACTGTGATCACTTTTAATGTTTGTTGGTTTTTATTAATTAAAACCAAGTTTTTTGACCTGCACCATTGGAGCACCGTTTTCTTTTCTTTCCATGTCCTGGTGGATAAAAGTTTTTTTGAGTCCCTCCATTGTGCCTTCCATTCACACTTAAGGGGTCTTACCCATTGGAATCTGCCCATATCACCTGAAAACATTGTGGATCCCTCAAGGTTTTGTTTCCTCTACACGTCTAGGATACCATCATCAGAGTGATTCTTAGCCGTGGACTGTCGGGTCCATGGGCTATGTTTGTGGCCTACAGCACCGAGATTCTCCAGAGAAGCTGAGTCTACTTGCAGATGGGATTATCCATACTCGATTGATCCGTTGTTGCTGACAGTTGGATCCACCAGTTCCGGTAAGCGTATTTAGTCATACTATACTTGTCTTCCACCATACTTGAAAGGAATTTCCATGTGATGGTCTACACAGCTATACGATATCTTCACCGTGATACTCTTCACCTCATTGTGATGGACATTTTCACATTTATTGTTTTTGTTTTACATGTGGACTTATTATTTTAATATTTTTCCACTGTCTACCCGGTTGGGTACATATTACCTAGTGTTATAGATATATTTCACTATTTTTCATATTTAGCGCTACACACTTACTCCCAGTATTCTTCCAAAGGCCGCTTGCTTCTTATTCTTTAGTCCGGGCCTTTAATCAAGGGGTAACTCGGATAACTCTGCCAGTTAGGTCACCCTTTTGCCCATGGGATTTGAATCTAGTTTTGTCGGTTTTGCAGAGACAACCCTTTGAGCCGATATGCAATATTCCTTTGCTTCTTTTGACAAGGAAATTGGTGTTCTTAGTTGTGGTAACCTCCGCAAGAAGAGTGTCAGATTTGGCTGCTTTTTCCTGTAAAGAGCCATACTTGATTATTCATAAGGACAAGGTGGTGTTGGGTCCTCACCCAACCTTTTTGCCTAAGGTAGTGTCAGGTTTTCATCTGAACCAGGATGTTTTCCTGCCTTCTTTTTTTCCTCACTCTGCAGAAGAAAGATTGTTACATTCTCTTGATGTAGTGAGAGCAGTCAAGACCCATCTGAAGGCAACAGCTCAGATACGGAAAACTGATATTTTGTTTGTACTGCCAGAAGGCTCCAGAAAGGGCCAGGCAGCATCGATATCAACTATTGCTAAGTGGATTCGTCAAGTGATTAGTCAGGCTTATGGTCTGAAAAGAAGGGTTCTGCCTTTTCAGGTTAAAGCGCACTCTACCAGGGCAGTCTTCATGGGCAGTGCATCACCAAGCCTCTGTGGCTCAAATTTGCAAGGCCGCTACTTGGTTGTCAGTACATACATTCACAAAATTCTATCAGATGGATGTAAGATGGCAGGAAGATGCCACCTTTGGGCGCAGTGTGCTGCAGGCAGCAGTATAGGTTCTCACGCCTGGCGGTGGCCGCTTTGGTTTGTGTCTCCTATCCCTCAGATGGCATTGCTTTTGGACATCCCACAAAGTCATTACTATGGTGCTCTGTGTTCCATGATGTACGATAAAGAAAATAGGATTTTTATAACAGCTTACTTGTAAAATCCTTTTCTTGGAGTACATCACGGGACACAGAGGTCCCGCCCCTCTTATTGGGATATATATATATATATATATATATATATATATATATATATATATATTGCTTTGCTACAAAAACTGAGGTACTCCCTGTATGGGAGGGGTTATATAGGGAGGGGGACTTCCTGTCTTTGGGTGTACCAGTGTCCATTCACCTATAGGTGGCGTATAACCCACATAGTTATTACTATGGTGCTCTTTGTTCCCCGTGATGTACTCCAAGAAAAAGGATTTTACAGGTAAGCTGTTATAAAAATCCTATTTTAATTGCCATTTTAACCTGTGTGTGCCACCTTCTGTGTCTGTACCAGGGCCAAACATTCCCGAGTATGTAAACTTTTTATCAGGGCCAGTTGGGTGATTTCTGTTATCATTAGGATTTAAAAAGGATCCAAAAAAAACATGTGATAATAAATGGCTTCATGTGATTGCTATCCCTAAATAAATTTTTTTTTTTGCATGATCAGTCATATTTTCAATATTAATGCCCAAATGTCACAATTTCTTCCAGGGTAAGCAAACTTTTGAGCACAACTGTATATACAGATAAAAATTGCTTAATTTGTTGAACATGTTGACGCCCACACAATCATGTGATGATTCGGGTCCACTCAGTGGTAATGGGAACAGCTGAGACCAAAGTTGTAACACTTTGTTGGTAATAAAACCAAATGAGACCAAAACCTGCACAATGGGCTTCAACTTTTCATGAATAAATATCCATTAGTGAGAAAACACCTCACATATAAAATCCTAAAAACAGAAATAGAGAGTAAAAACATGTAATGAACAAAATATATTCATAAACAGTCATAAGTGGATTATACGATTTGGATTATACTGTATCGGGAATATAATTTTTATGAAAACATATATAATAAAAAAACAGTAAAGTTCTAATGCGCTACCAACGTGTTCAACAGTGATTGATAATACATAAAGTGCTACAGTGCTAGAGTGAAAGGTGCAAACAGCAGCCAAACTTCTGTAGTATTGCCAATACCCATAAATTGTGTAAGATAATGAAGTAGCGCTAATTGCTCTATATGTGCGTTGTATATGTAGTATAGTAAGCCTAATAAATAAAGTAAGCCTACTAAATAAAACTTTGCTCGGACGACAGCCCATCGTACGACAATTGTTTAAACAGTACAGTATGTGTCCGCTAAAAATCGATAGACAAACACCACGCATGATCGGAAACATGAAAATAAACCAGAAGGACACAGGGGTCACACGTATTTCACGTCATTTCAGATACTTAGCTACGCACACCGGAAGGTTTTTCCAGAATCGTACGACAAAAATCTTATATTCCGTAGAGCACATTTTGCACTGTTGTATTCGATATTAGTTTTATACAACAAAATGCGAACCATACGCCGTACGATGAAGGAAGGTAGGTGACTCCGCGCAAAAGGACTTCAAACACAACGTAGTAGTCAGAGCTGCTGCCTCTACTTATTGCTGCCTCCTAATTCGGTGGAGCAAGGATATGAAAAAAATGAGGGGTGTAGTGGTGGCGCTGCTCTTACGTGAAACCAATCTGCTGGGAGCCAGATATTGGAAATAATAGGTCTACAAATGAGAAACACAAAGGGGGTTCTCTCTGATATAATCAGAACCTAAGTGGGACCACACATAGAATGTAAAAATCAAATAAATAAATGAAATAAGTAAATAAAGTGGGGTGTCTCTGCCAGGTGTTTACTTGGCTTTAGCAATAGCCTTCAGAAGGTGATAGTGATAATGGACGTAAAGTGAGTGAAGGATTTAGTAGGAATACATTAATTAGTTGAAATAAATAAGTAATATGAATTTTCCAATTCCGGCTAGGCCGGGTGTTTACTAGCAGAGGATTAGCTATTGGAAGTGCTGTGAAGTAAATTGATGCTACCAATGTGGTGCTGTAAGAGATGCAGTGTAAACAAAGTAAAAAACAATGAATTACAATGGATTGGGATGTTGTCTCGACCGGGTGTTTACTAAACCCAACTGGAATTATACTCGGTCCCAAACAGTTAGAAAAAAGTGTTTACGTGATCCGTAATACACTCTGACAATGTACATCAAATGTTCAGCATAAAAATTGAAGTTGATAAAATGAAGTGAAGATCAATGGTGACAATCCAGAATATAGTGACAGAATAAATTGGTGACTTTGCTGCAGTGCTTGTTCTAGTAGCCTGTGCCGTGAATGTGATTATCCGTGATTGTTTATGATGTTGCACTCACCAGATTCTTCATACCCTCAGGGGGTATGGTGCAGTCACAGTATATGCCACTGTGTAGCAATCTCAGGAATCCAGGGTGGCTCCTTTGGTCCCTTGTGGTTCTCCGAGAAGGTGAGGGTTATGGAAAGGAAAAAAGGATACCCATAGTGTGAACCCGTAAAAAAATTGGTTTATTGATATATATCGGGAAAAAGGGTACTCACATAGTATTAGACAATAAAAAGCATTAAAATGGCGCTTGGCCAGTGAAGAGCGATCCAAGGTTCAGGAAGTGATGAAGCGACGTGACTCCGCCCTACGCGTTTCGTCAGATTGACGTCATCAGGAGCGTAACGTCGTGCTTCACTTCCTGGTGCAATTTATAGCCCCTCCGGTCACATGTGAGCATGTGAGAATTAGCATAGCGGCCATTTTGGGTATGATTTTGGGGACCGGAGTCCGGCGGCCATGTTTGATAGGTTTTGCAGACCGGAGCTCAAAGTCTATGCAGTACTATATTAAATTGGTCTTGCGGCCATATTTGGTTCAACTTGCAGACTAGAGACCGCAGATTAGCTACAGCTGGAACATGAAACCGTGGGGCTATACGTTAAAAATATATAAATGTAAATTTCCAAACGCACCTTACTCAAAATTAAAACAAAATACAAAGAATATATAAAATACAATTGACATAAATGACATATATATGTATGTACATAAAAACAAACAAGTAAATTTGCTGCTTAGATAGAGGATATATGGTATGTGAAGATGCATATTTTTATACATGCATATTAAGAACGCATGTTGGACGCATATAAACCGCATGTAAGAACGCATACAAGACGCGTATATCTTAAATATGGATAAATATATATAAAATATGGATAAATATATAAAGGACATGTATGTGTACATAAACCTGCTGCGTCGGTAGAGGATATATGGTATGTGAATGGGGATTAAGGAGACATAAAATGGATGAATTAATGTAAAAATGCCTGTTTTGTACATGCATGGGAAAACGCATGTGTGACGCTTATAAAAATGCATATAAAAGCGCATATAGAAACATATAAAAAAACACATAAAAAACGCATATAAAACGCATATAAAACGTGCTTTAAAAGGGCTAATCATAGGTGGAATCATACGAGATATTACTGAGTATTGTTTGAGGCATTGGGGAAGGGCTTTAAGGTTTTGGGGAGAGTGTTAATTAAAATTAATAGTTGGTAAGAAAACAGTTCAGATCTAGATCAATGTTCATTCCTGCTGGTTGGAGAGTATCGAGCTGGTATATCCACTTCGTTTCATTTTGTGAAATTTTAATTTTCTTATTTTCACCCCTCCAATGTCCCTTAATTTTGTCTATGCCATAGAAGACCATACAGGAGGGGTCTTTCTTGTGATAATCCCTGAAATGTCTAGACACACTGTGTTTGGGGAAGCCATTCTTGATGTTATTGATATGTTCTCTTACTCTGACATGTAGTTCTCTAGTGGTTCTGCCTACATATTGTTTGTGGCAGGGACATTCTAGCACATATGTCACATGTGTGCTATGGCAAGTGATTAATTCTCTGATGTTGTGCTCAGATCCGTTGGAGGTTGAGATAAATTTAGATGTTTTCTTATCAGTCTTTTTGCTGGTTCTGCAAGGAAGGCATTGGCTGCATTTAAAAAAGCCTTTTAGGTTTTTAAAGATTTTGATTTGTTTAGGTGGGTCCAGTGCATTATGTACCAGTCTATTTCTTAGGTTAGGTGCTTTTCTATAAATGAATGATGGTTTCTGCGGTAGTATGTTTCTGAGGACCTTATCAGATTGTAGGATGGGCCAGTGTTTTCTGATAATCTTTTCTATGTATTTGTGTTGTCTATTAAAACCAGTAAGGAAAGCCATATCCAAGTTCTTCTTCTTATTTTTATTGGCAATGGTACCTGCTATCATAGTGTTTCTGTCCATATTTTTGACTTGTTGCTTTAGGGTGAGTAAATCCTTTTCTTTATAGCCTTTATCTATGAATCTGCTAATAATTGTGTTTGCTTGTTGTTCATATTCATGTAGGTTGCTGCAATTCCGGAAAATGCGCATTAGTTGGCCTTTAGGTATATTTCCAATCCATTTAGGGTGGTGCCAGCTTTTTGTTGGAATGTATCCATTCCTGTCAGTCTTTTTAAAATAAGTTCTGGTGTTCAGATTTCCGTCGTGTTTGTATATTTGCAGATCCAAGTAGTCTATACTTTGCTTGCTCCAGGTACCTGTGAATGTGATCCCATAGATATTCTGATTGATCTCATCAAAAAAATCCTGTAGTTGCTCCTCTGTACCCCCCCATATGATGACAATGTCATCTATATATCTTCTGTAGAGGGTTAGATGTTCTCTGTGTACACTAAAGACCTGTTCTTCCTCCCATCTGTTCAGGAAGAGGTTGGCTACACTTGGAGCATATTTAGCTCCCATCGCTACCCCTTTGGTTTGGGTATAGTACTCGCCCTTATACCAGAAGTAATTGTGGCTCATGGCCAGTCCCAGTCCTTCCAATAAAAATTTGATTTGTTCTTCTTTCATGTCTGTTTGTTTATACAGAGCCCATTCCACACTACTGATCCCATCTTTTTGTATGATGTTTGTGTAGAGTGAGTTGACATCAATCGTCACCAATATGTCACTCTCTTTAACTCTAAGGTCCTTTATTTCCGAAATAAGTTGTCTGCTGTCTTTTAGGTATGATTTGCCTTCTGCCACCAGGGGTTGTAAAAATCCGTCTATGTAGGAACCCAATCTTGAGAATAGGGAATCAATTCCACTTATGATGGGTCTGCCGGGTGGTGTAGTTTGATTTTTATGCATTTTAGGAACGTAATAGATCACTGGTGTTTTTGCTGTTTCTGGTGTCAGAAAAGTGGCTTCTTTTTTGGTTAGGATCCCCTTGTCTTCCCCTTTTTGGACAAGGGTTTTCAACTTCTTTTCATATTCTATTTTTGGGTTGCCCCTTATTTTCTTGTATGTGTCCTGCACGCTTAGTAGGTTATCCATTTCTGTCTCATAGTCTTTTTTCTTAATGATGACTAGGCCTCCTCCTTTGTCTGCCGGTCGAATCACGATGTCCTTTTTCTTTTCTATTTCTTTGATGGTTTTCCAGACCTTATCACTTTTTGTTTTACTAATCTTCAGCTTTCTAATATCTTCTTCAACCATCTTTTTAAAAACCAGAATGCTTTCATTTTGTTGCATTTTGGGGTTGAAGATCGAATTATTCTTTAGTCTAGAATGTTTGTAGTAGGTATCTGTGTTTTTTTCTTTTGTTTTGGGTTCCTTTAAGGCAAAGAATTTTTTAATATTCATCTTTCTTGCAAATTTTTGTAGGTCTATGTATGTTTCAAATTTGTCCAGATTTTTATCGGGTGCATACTTTAAGCCTAGATCTAAAATTTTGAGTTCATCCTCATTAAAAATAATGTCACTTAGATTAAAAATACCTTCTCCTATTATACGCGTCTTCTTTTTCTTGATGCCCCCTCGTTTGCCTCTTGTCCGTTTTCTCCTGCCCAGTATTGGGGTCTGTGGGTATAGTCTCTCCTCCCCTCGTATTGGTAGTCCTCGGGTTCCCAGTTGTTCTGTTGTCTCCCATGTGGGCGTGATCCTCTGGGGTTCCACCCTTGTTGTCCTCTGTGGTTCCTGGGGTCTCCCTGATATTGTTGATTGTTTCTGTCTGGGTATCTGAAAGGTCTCCATCCTCCTTGTGCTCGGTATGGTTGTGGTGGGCCATTCCATCCTCTGTATGCAGGGGGTCTCCATCTGTTTCCTCTGGTAAAATCCCCTCCCTGTTGTGGCCTGCCATAGGGGGTGTGTTGTGGCATGTATCTTAGAGGTGAGTATCTATTTTGGTGCCTAGGTATTCTTGGTGTGATCGGTGCTGTGTGGTGTTCTTGAGTTCTGTTATCGTTTAGCTCTTGTTGTCTGTGGTTTCTACGTATGGGGCTTCTTTCTTCCCTTCTTGGTGTGTGTGTGGTTGTTTCATTCTGTGTGGTTCTGGGTGTTCTTTCAAAAGTGGTCCTAGTATTTTGCCATGGTCCTTCCCTCTCTGGGGAGTTTTCTCTGGAGTCTTCATTCATGGAAATGTTGTTTTCCTGCTCATTGTAGTTCTCATCTGTTTGCCATTTGTATACTTGCTGGTTTTTGTAATCTAACACATCTCTCTTGAATTTCTTCTGTTTTTTAGCTTGTATCTCATTATCATATTTTTTGATGGCTTCCTGTAGGAAAGTTTCTTTATCCTTATATTCTTTTACTTCAGCGAAAGGTACCAGTTGGTCCTTGATGGAGAGGATTTCTGTTTCAATGTGTTTAAGCTTATGTTGCTGTCTATTGACTATCTTGTGTAATAGGTCTGTTTCACTTTGGTTGAAAAAACGGTACCACTCCTCCATCAAGCCTTTGTCGCTCATTGCATCATTGGGTGAAATATCCCATCTGAGTCTTCTTGGGGTAATTTTTTCTGCAATGTACATTTCTAGTGTTGCTATGCCCCACCAGACTCTTAGTTGTTTTTCTAAGCTGTGTCTTAATTGTTTAAAGAGGCTATCCATGTCCTGTTTATTAACCACTTGCTCCTGGTTAAATACCTCTACTAGGTTAATGGATCTACCATGTATGTATTTGAATATGTCCATTGCTGCAGAGACTAATTGGTCGTTACAACCAACAGAGAATGAAGGAAGGTAGGTGACTCCGCGCAAAAGGACTTCAAACACAACGTAGTAGTCAGAGCTGCTGCCTCTACTTATTGCTGCCTCCTAATTCGGTGGAGCAAGGATATGAAAAAAATGAGGGGTGTAGTGGTGGCGCTGCTCTTACGTGAAACTAATCTGCTGGGAGCCAGATATTGGTAATAATAGGTCTACAAATGAGAAACACAAAGGGGGTTCTCTCTTATATAATCAGAACCTAAGTGGGACCACACATAGAATGTAAAAATCAAATAAATAAATGAAATAAGTAAATAAAGTGGGGTATCTCTGCCAGGTGTTTACTTGGCTTTAGCAATAGCCTTCAGAAGGTGATAGTGATAATGGACGTAAAGTGAGTGAAGGATTTAGTAGGAATACATTAATTAGTTGAAATAAATAAGTAATATGAATTTTCCAATTCCGGCTCGGCCGGGTGTTTACTAGCAGAGGATTAGCTATTGGAAGTGCTGTGAAGTAAATTGATGCTACCAATGTGGTGCTGTAAGAGATGCAGTGTAAACAAAGTAAAAAACAATGAATTACAATGGATTGGGATGTTGTCTCGGCCGGGTGTTTACTAAACCCAACTGGAATTATACTCGGTCCCAAACAGTTAGAAAAAAGTGTTTACGTGATCCGTAATACACTCTGACAATGTACATCAAATGTTCAGACTATGGGTATCCTTTTTTCCTTTCCATAACCCTCACCTTCTCGGAGAACCACAAGGGACCAAAGGAGCCACCCTGGATTCCTGAGATTGCTACACAGTGGCTTATACTGTGACTGCACCATACCCCCTGAGGGTATGAAGAATCTGGTGAGTGCAACATCATAAACAATCACGGATAATCACATTCACGGCACAGGCTACTAGAACAAGCACTGCAGCAAAGTCACCAATTTATTCTGTCACTATATTCTGGATTGTCACCATTGATCTTCACTTCATTTTATCAACTTCAATTTTTATGCTGAACATTTGATGTACATTGTCAGAGTGTATTACGGATCACGTAAACACTTTTTTCTAACTGTTTGGGACCGAGTATAATTCCAGTTGGGTTTAGTAAACACCCGGCCGAGACAACATCCCAATCCATTGTAATTCATTGTTTTTTACTTTGTTTACACTGCATCTCTTACAGCACCACATTGGTAGCATCAATTTACTTCACAGCACTTCCAATAGCTAATCCTCTGCTAGTAAACACCCGGCCGAGCCGGAATTGAAAAATTCATATTACTTATTTATTTCAACTAATTAATGCATTCCTACTAAATCCTTCACTCAATTTACGTCCATTATCACTATCACCTTCTGAAGGCTATTGCTAAAGCCAAGTAAACACCTGGCAGAGATACCCCACTTTATTTACTTATTTCATTTATTTATTTGATTTTTACATTCTATGTGTGGTCCCACTTAGGTTCTGATTATATCAGAGAGAACCCCCTTTGTGTTTCTCATTTGTAGACCTATTATTACCAATATCTGGCTCCCAGCAGATTGGTTTCACGTAAGAGCAGCGCCACCACTACACCCCTCATTTTTTTCATATCCTTGCTCCACCTAATTAGGAGGCAGCAATAAGTAGAGGCAGCAGCTCTGACTACTACGTTGTGTTTGAAGTCCTTTTGCGCGGAGTCACCTACCTTCCTTCATTCTCTGTTGGTTGTAACGACCAATTAGTCTCTGCAGCAATGGACATATTCAAATACATACATGGTAGATCCATTAACCTAGTAGAGATATTTAACCAGGAGCAAGTGGTTAATAAACAGGACATGGATAGCCTCTTTAAACAATTAAGACACAGCTTAGAAAAACAACTAAGAGTCTGGTGGGGCATAGCAACACTAGAAATGTACATTGCAGAAAAAATTACCCCAAGAAGACTCAGATGGGATATTTCACCCAATGATGCAATGAGCGACAAAGGCTTGATGGAGGAGTGGTACCGTTTTTTCAACCAAAGTGAAACAGACCTATTACACAAGATAGTCAATAGACAGCAACATAAGCTTAAACACATTGAAACAGAAATCCTCTCCATCAAGGACCAACTGGTACCTTTCGCTGAAGTAAAAGAATATAAGGATAAAGAAACTTTCCTACAGGAAGCCATCAAAAAATATGATAATGAGATACAAGCTAAAAAACAGAAGAAATTCAAGAGAGATGTGTTAGATTACAAAAACCAGCAAGTATACAAATGGCAAACAGATGAGAACTACAATGAGCAGGAAAACAACATTTCCATGAATGAAGACTCCAGAGAAAACTCCCCAGAGAGGGAAGGACCATGGCAAAATACTAGGACCACTTTTGAAAGAACACCCAGAACCACACAGAATGAAACAACCACACACACACCAAGAAGGGAAGAAAGAAGCCCCATACGTAGAAACCACAGACAACAAGAGCTAAACGATAACAGAACTCAAGAACACCACACAGCACCGATCACACCAAGAATACCTAGGCACCAAAATAGATACTCACCTCTAAGATACATGCCACAACACACCCCCTATGGCAGGCCACAACAGGGAGGGGATTTTACCAGAGGAAACAGATGGAGACCCCCTGCATACAGAGGATGGAATGGCCCACCACAACCATACCGAGCACAAGGAGGATGGAGACCTTTCAGATACCCAGACAGAAAAAATCAACAATATCAGGGAGACCCCAGGAACCACAGAGGACAACAAGGGTGGAACCCCAGAGGATCACGCCCACATGGGAGACAACAGAACAACTGGGAACCCGAGGACTACCAATACGAGGGGAGGAGAGACTATACCCACAGACCCCAATACTGGGCAGGAGAAAACGGACAAGAGGCAAACGAGGGGGCATCAAGAAAAAGAAGACGCGTATAATAGGAGAAGGTATTTTTAATCTAAGTGACATTATTTTTAATGAGGATGAACTCAAAATTTTAGATCTAGGCTTAAAGTATGCACCCGATAAAAATCTGGACAAATTTGAAACATACATAGACCTACAAAAATTTGCAAGAAAGATAAATATTAAAAAATTCTTTGCCTTAAAGGAACCCAAAACAAAAGAAAAAAACACAGATACCTACTACAAACATTCTAGACTAAAGAATAATTCGATCTTCAACCCCAAAATGCAACAAAATGAAAGCATTCTGGTTTTTAAAAAGATGTTTGAAGAAGATATTAGAAAGCTGAAGATTAGTAAAACAAAAAGTGATAAGGTCTGGAAAACCATCAAAGAAATAGAAAAGAAAAAGGACATCGTGATTCGACCGGCAGACAAAGGAGGAGGCCTAGTCATCATTAAGAAAAAAGACTATGAGACAGAAATGGATAACCTACTAAGCGTGCAGGACACATACAAGAAAATAAGGGGCAACCCAAAAATGAATAAAGGGGTCACATTATGGGGCCACTTTCCTGAGATTGCGGCCTCCCTAGCCCAAATTAATAAAAAATTAGTTTAGATTGGCAGCAGTAGTTTAGTTTAGTCAGGAGCCTGCCCCTTTAAGGGGCTAGATTACAGCTAGTCAGGAAGAGCCAATGGGGGTTCAGGGAATTTTAGGGATTGGCTATAAAAGGGCCAGCAGGTGCAGGGTTCTTCCTCTTTCCGGCGGACAGCAAAGAAGATTTGAGCTCGAGCTGTGAAGACGTTTCTCTTACCTGATGGAAGCTCTGGTGATGCAGCTGTTGGAGAATGCAGGCAGCTCAGGAGGAGAGGCATGGCTGAGACATTGCATGGCGTCAGCTCCGGAGGAGGAGGCACTGCTTATGGAGCAAGAGGGAGGAGGCTTGGCAGTGGGCGGCGAGCTGATGGAGGACACAGATACAGGGCGGGGTGTTCCTGTGCCCGCACAGCCTGCAAGAGCAAGGAGAAGCGCGCCTCCAGAGCGAGAAGGACGGGCTGCGGAAGAAGCTGAAGAGACTCGTGTGCCTCAAGGGAAGCCAAGGGAAGATGGCGGCGGCGTGACATCACGGTGCTGCCGTGGAGGTCAGAAGAGGCGGACTTGTTCGCAGTCGCCAGCAGGAAGAAGCGGACGGCGTGGCCAGCTCCAGCAGGCTGCACAGGACACAAGGGGGAGACAGCTTGTGCAGCAGTCTCCCAGGCAGCAGCGCGTATCATCGCAGCAAGGCACTCAGCATGCAGAGGTGCCCCAACAGGTGCTAGGTGTGCAGACTCCACAGGTTGCAGGTGTTACAGGATCCAGCAGGTGGTGAGTTGACTCAATTACATGTGTATCTGGTTTGGTAGGTTCACTGTCTTCTTTAATTCAATCACTGTCCAAAGTGTCAGCTCCTGCTGTGTCTTCAGCTTCCCTGGTCTCTCTGTCTGTTAACCCTTTTGTTTCCTCTCATACTCCTGTGTTGTCTAATCTTCCTGTCAGTTTATCCTCTCAACAAGAAAAAAGTACTGTTAGTGTGTTACAGTCAGTCAGGTTATGTTTGAGGAAGCGATTGGTAAGATCAGGTTGTTTGGCCCCGGGGCGTTGTTGGCGAAGGCTGACATAAAATCAGCTTTTCGGCTCTTGCCCGTTTCCCCGAAGGCCTTTAATTCCTTGGGTTTTTATTTTGAGGGACAGTACTTTTTTGACATGTATCTCCCAATGGGGTGTTCGTTGTCTTGCTCATACTTTGAAACATTTTCCACATTCCTTCACTGGGTACTTGGCATTCGGTCCGGGTTTGATAGTACAGTGCACTATTTAGATTTCTTATTTGTTGGTCCAGCAGACTCTAGTTTATGTTCGGACTTGTTGCTATAATTTCAAGCTATGTCTCTTGAATTTGGCGTCCCGTTGGCGGAGGAAAAAACTTGCTGGCCCAGCACTTTGTTGGAATTTTTGGGCATTGAGATAGATACCCGCAGTATGGAATTCCGTTTGCCAGCGGAAAAATGTAATAAAATAAAATGGTTGATCGCGACTGTGTTGCAAAAGAAGATACTTTTGAAAGAAATGTAGTCACTCTTGGGTGTTCTGGCATTTGCGTGCAGAATCATGCCTGTTGGCAGGAATTTTTCACGTCGGCTTTACCTGGTTATTTCGGGCTCGAAATCTCCCTTGGATCATGTTAGGATAGCTACCCCTATTAAAGAGGATTTGATGGTTTGGGCTAGCTTTCTTGATTGTTATAATGGTAAGTCCTTGTTTCAGGCCGAATTTGTTGTGGCACGGGATTTTTGTCTGTTTACAGATGCGGCTGGCTCCAAAGGTTTTGGAGCCATCTGGAGATCGCATTGGTGCTGTGCGGCTTGGCCGGAGTCCTGGGTGAGATCAGGAGCTACCAAGAATGTGGTATTGCTAGAGTTGTTTCCAATTTTAGTGGCACTGGAGTTGTGGGGCTCAGAGTCTGCTAATAGGCTCATCTTGGTGGAAACTGATAACAAAAGGTGTGTTATATGCAGTGAATTGTCTCTCGTCTAGTTCTTGGTTGGTAATCAAAATCTTGCGTCAGGTGGTCTTCAGATGCCTCAAATTTAACATCTGGTTGAAGGCTAGGTATACTCCGGGGATATTGAAAAACATTCTCTATCTCGTTTTCAGGTGGAGCGTTTTCGTAGTTTGCTTCCGGGGGCGGACGCAGTTGGCATCCTGTGCCCGGCCTATTTGTGGGAGATGATCTGAGTGCTGTGACAGATGCTATTAGGGGCTCCTTAGCTCCTAAGACTTGGTCAAGTTACTCTGCAGCTTGGAGCAGCTGGATAGCCTTTGCCAGTACTGAAGGTTTTCAGTTTAATTGACCTTCTGAGGGTGCTATTTTGGCTTTTCTGTCCAGTTTAATGTGGCAGCAATTTTCACATACTCATGTGACAAAAATGTTGTCCGGCATGTCATTTTTCTTCCGTTTCTTAGGTCTGAGACCTTGTACTTTTTATTTTTCTGTAAAACAGGCGCTGAAGGGGTACAAGAGATTGACTTTCGTCACAGATGACAGAAGACCGATCTCTCTTGACATTCTCAGTGGCTTTTGCAGAATTACTTCAGTTGTCTGTTTTTCCTCTTACTTTACTTTATTTACTTTATTATTTAGGACAGCCTTTGTTCTTGCCTTTTTTGGGGCGTTCCGTATCTCGGAATTAGTTCCGGGAAGCAAGCAGGGAGGTTCTGGAATTCGATTTGATCGGGTGTTCATGTGTGGCTGCAGCATTCCAAAACGGATCAATGTGGCAAGGGCAGATGGGTTCATCTAAGGGAGCACGATGATGTTTTCATGTGCCCAGTAGCCTTAGTTAAGCAATTCATGGGACTTAGGCCTCCCGGGGGGGGGGGGGATTTTTTCTCACTCACGTTAATTTGTTGCCCCTGACGAAGTACCAATTCGATGCAGTCCTAAAGAAGAGTTTGGGTAGCATGGGATTAAGTAATTTCAGGTTTTCCTCCCACTCCTTTCGGATTGGCGCAGCCTCGGAGGCGGCTCGATCGGGTGTCCCGGAATCGGATATTAAAGCAATGGGGAAGTGGAAGTCGAAATGTTTTAAGTTATATGTTCGTCCTAATTTGTTTGTTTCATTTTAGGTACCCAACACACAGTTTGGATTATGGGGCACTCATTTATTTATTGGGCTCAAAAAAGAGCGGCTCAACGCAGCTATTCATCGAATTTGTCTCTGCACCCGGACTCTTTTTGGTTGTTTTGGAAAGGTATAAGTGGCCTTCAGTGGTTTCAACTGAACTTTCATTTATCTAGGTTGTGTCACCTATGGCCGTTGCCATCTATCCTGATAATTCACTTGGGAGGTAATGATTTGAGAAACGTTAAAACATTAGACTTGCTGTTCATGATCAAGCAAGACTTGCATCGCTTCAGTACGACTTTCCCAGGTACAACGTTAGTTTTTTCTGAGGTGGTTCCTCGTCTTTCATGGCTCTCCTCTGCACAGAGGAGGGTTATGGAAAAAATGAGGAAAAGAGTCAATAGGGCTCTTGAAAAGTTCATGCCCCAGGTGGGGGGATAGTCGTATCGGCATGTGGACTTGGAAGGGGGTTATCCAGGTCTATACAGACTGGATGGCGTTCACTTATCTGAAGTGGGTAATGATATCTTTAATGTGGGTTTGCAGAACATGATTGAGAAGGCCGCGACGCTTGGGGTGGGCCGGTCTTGATGCTCAAGACCGGCGTGTGGGGACTGTTATTTATATTTGAAGTTGTGCTACTGCTCGAGTTCTAATAACTGAGCAGGTAGAAATGTTATTTGAATATTTATGAAGTTTTGATTGGTAATAAAGATTTATGGAAAATTATTTGTGAAAAACCAATAAAGGTGTCGCGGCCAAGTTTTTGCCAAATAAAATGTTTCAGGTGTTTATTTAAGTAGTTGTATCTGGGGAAGTTTTGGTCTGGGCGGGTGTGGCCTGCAATCTCATGAATAAAGGGGTCACATTATGGGGCCACTTTCCTGAGATTGCGGCCTCCCTAGCCCAAATTAATAAAAAATTAGTTTAGATTGGCAGCAGTAGTTTAGTTTAGTCAGGAGCCTGCCCCTTTAAGGGGCTAGATTACAGCTAGTCAGGAAGAGCCAATGGGGGTTCAGGGAATTTTAGGGATTGGCTATAAAATGGCCAGCAGGTGCAGGGTTCTTCCTCTTTCCGGCGGACAGCAAAGAAGATTTGAGCTCCCTCCCTCCCGCCCCAGTCGCGGTCACTTTTATGTGGTGGGTCACCCTGGATCCAGGGGGGACTGTTATTTATATTTGAAGTTGTGCTACTGCTCGAGTTCTAATAACTGAGCAGGTAGAAATGTTATTTGAATATTTATGAAGTTTTGATTGGTAATAAAGATTTATGGAAAATTATTTGTGAAAAACCAATAAAGGTGTCGCGGCCAAGTTTTTGCCAAATAAAATGTTTCAGGTGTTTATTTAAGTAGTTGTATCTGGGGAAGTTTTGGTCTGGGCGGGTGTGGCCTGCAATCTCATAGAATATGAAAAGAAGTTGAAAACCCTTGTCCAAAAAGGGGAAGACAAGGGGATCCTAACCAAAAAAGAAGCCACTTTTCTGACACCAGAAACAGCAAAAACACCAGTGATCTATTACGTTCCTAAAATGCATAAAAATCAAACTACACCACCCGGCAGACCCATCATAAGTGGAATTGATTCCCTATTCTCAAGATTGGGTTCCTACATAGACGGATTTTTACAACCCCTGGTGGCAGAAGGCAAATCATACCTAAAAGACAGCAGACAACTTATTTCGGAAATAAAGGACCTTAGAGTTAAAGAGAGTGATATATTGGTGACGATTGATGTCAACTCACTCTACACAAACATCATACAAAAAGATGGGATCAGTAGTGTGGAATGGGCTCTGTATAAACAAACAGACATGAAAGAAGAACAAATCAAATTTTTATTGGAAGGACTGGGACTGGCCATGAGCCACAATTACTTCTGGTATAAGGGCGAATACTATACCCAAACCAAAGGGGTAGCGATGGGAGCTAAATATGCTCCAAGTGTAGCCAACCTCTTCCTGAACAGATGGGAGGAAGAACAGGTCTTTAGTGTACACAGAGAACATCTAACCCTCTACAGAAGATATATAGATGACATTGTCATCATATGGGGGGGTACAGAGGAGCAACTACAGGATTTTTTTGATGAGATCAATCAGAATATCTATGGGATCACATTCACAGGTACCTGGAGCAAGCAAAGTATAGACTACTTGGATCTGCAAATATACAAACACGACGGAAATCTGAACACCAGAACTTATTTTAAAAAGACTGACAGGAATGGATACATTCCAACAAAAAGCTGGCACCACCCTAAATGGATTGGAAATATACCTAAAGGCCAACTAATGCGCATTTTCCGGAATTGCAGCAACCTACATGAATATGAACAACAAGCAAACACAATTATTACTAGATTCATAGATAAAGGCTATAAAGAAAAGGATTTACTCACCCTAAAGCAACAAGTCAAAAATATGGACAGAAACACTATGATAGCAGGTACCATTGCCAATAAAAATAAGAAGAAGAACTTGGATATGGCTTTCCTTACTGGTTTTAATAGACAACACAAATACATAGAAAAGATTATCAGAAAACACTGGCCCATCCTACAATCTGATAAGGTCCTCAGAAACATACTACCGCAGAAACCATCATTCATTTATAGAAAAGCACCTAACCTAAGAAATAGACTGGTACATAATGCACTGGACCCACCTAAACAAATCAAAATCTTTAAAAACCTAAAAGGCTTTTTTAAATGCAGCCAATGCCTTCCTTGCAGAACCAGCAAAAAGACTGATAAGAAAACATCTAAATTTATCTCAACCTCCAACGGATCTGAGCACAACATCAGAGAATTAATCACTTGCCATAGCACACATGTGACATATGTGCTAGAATGTCCCTGCCACAAACAATATGTAGGCAGAACCACTAGAGAACTACATGTCAGAGTAAGAGAACATATCAATAACATCAAGAATGGCTTCCCCAAACACAGTGTGTCTAGACATTTCAGGGATTATCACAAGAAAGACCCCTCCTGTATGGTCTTCTATGGCATAGACAAAATTAAGGGACATTGGAGGGGTGAAAATAAGAAAATTAAAATTTCACAAAATGAAACGAAGTGGATATACCAGCTCGATACTCTCCAACCAGCAGGAATGAACATTGATCTAGATCTGAACTGTTTTCTTACCAACTATTAATTTTAATTAACACTCTCCCCAAAACCTTAAAGCCCTTCCCCAATGCCTCAAACAATACTCAGTAATATCTCGTATGATTCCACCTATGATTAGCCCTTTTAAAGCACGTTTTATATGCGTTTTATATGCGTTTTTATGTGTTTTTTTATATATGTTTCTATATGCGTTTTTATATGCATTTTTATAAGCGTCACACATGCGTTTTCCCATGCATGTACAAAACAGGCATTTTTACATTAATTCATCCATTTTATGTCTCCTTAATCCCCATTCACATACCATATATCCTCTACCGACGCAGCAGGTTTATGTACACATACATGTCCTTTATATATTTATCCATATTTTATATATATTTATCCATATTTTAGATATACGCGTCTTGTATGCGTTCTTACATGCGGTTTATATGCGTCCAACATGCGTTCTTAATATGCATGTATAAAAATATGCATCTTCACATACCATATATCCTCTATCTAAGCAGCAAATTTACTTGTTTGTTTTTATGTACATACATATATATGTCATTTATGTCAATTGTATTTTATATATTCTTTGTATTTTGTATTTTGTTTTAATTTTGAGTAAGGTGCGTTTGGAAATTTACATTTATATATTTTTAACGTATAGCCCCACGGTTTCATGTTCCAGCTGTAGCTAATCTGCGGTCTCTAGTCTGCAAGTTGAACCAAATATGGCCGCGAGACCAATTTAATATAGTACTGCATAGACTTTGAGCTCCGGTCTGCAAAACCTATCAAACATGGCCGCCGGACTCCGGTCCCCAAAATCATACCCAAAATGGCCGCTATGCTAATTCTCACATGCTCACATGTGACCGGAGGGGCTATAAATTGCATCAGGAAGTGAAGCACGACGTTACGCTCCTGATGACGTCAATCTGACGAAGGGAGGAGTCACGTCGCTTCATCACTTCCTGAACCTTGGATCGCTCTTCACTGGCCAAGCGCCATTTTAATGCTTTTTATTGTCTAATACTATGTGAGTACCCTTTTTCCCGATATATCAATAAACCATTTTTTTTACGGGTTCACACTATGGGTATCCTTTTTTCCTTTCCATAACCCTCACCTTCTCGGAGAACCACAAGGGACCAAAGGAGCCACCCTGGATTCCTGAGATTGCTACACAGTGGCATATACTGTGACTGCACCATACCCCCTGAGGGTATGAAGAATCTGGTGAGTGCAACATCATAAACAATCACGGATAATCACATTCACGGCACAGGCTACTAGAACAAGCACTGCAGCAAAGTCACCAATTTATTCTGTCACTATATTCTGGATTGTCACCATTGATCTTCACTTCATTTTATCAACTTCAATTTTTATGCTGAACATTTGATGTACATTGTCAGAGTGTATTACGGATCACGTAAACACTTTTTTCTAACTGTTTGGGACCGAGTATAATTCCAGTTGGGTTTAGTAAACACCCGGCCGAGACAACATCCCAATCCATTGTAATTCATTGTTTTTTACTTTGTTTACACTGCATCTCTTACAGCACCACATTGGTAGCATCAATTTACTTCACAGCACTTCCAATAGCTAACCCTCTGCTAGTAAACACCCGGCCGAGCCGGAATTGGAAAATTCATATTACTTATTTATTTCAACTAATTAATGTATTCCTACTAAATCCTTCACTCACTTTACGTCCATTATCACTATCACCTTCTGAAGGCGATTGCTAAAGCCAAGTAAACACCTGGCAGAGACACCCCACTTTATTTACTTATTTCATTTATTTATTTGATTTTTACATTCTATGTGTGGTCCCACTTAGGTTCTGATTATATCAGAGAGAACCCCCTTTGTGTTTCTCATTTGTAGACCTATTATTACCAATATCTGGCTCCCAGCAGATTGGTTTCACGTAAGAGCAGCACCACCACTACACCCCTCATTTTTTTCATACGCCGTACGATAATCGGAACGTGTGTACGAGGCATAAAGCTTAACTAAAAGTTGTATTCTGTGTATCCAGCTTAAAGCTTTTATAAAAGTTGTATAGTGTGTAGCCGGCAGGAATCCCACCTACATCCAATGCTAGTTGAATAAACGGGATAGCAGATCAGTAAAGTGCAGCATACAGCTGAAAGAGGAACTTCAGTAATTTTTCCATCTATTAAATCTTCTGTCCTTGTTGTCCTTGTTGTTTTAACTTTGGATAGTAAAACATTACTTTTTTTCTGCCAGCAATTACCTTATACAGCCCACTTCCTGTTTGTCTGGTAAAAACCCTATTCTTATGACATCATGCACTGCCCTCTCTCTCACTCTCGTGAGAGTTTGCCAGGAAGGGAGAGGGGATGAGTCATAAGAGGGCCAATGAGAGCTGCACAGAGCAATGAGGTGTGCCTCTGTGTGTCTGTGTAGATCCAGGAAGTGAACAGGCAGCAGCTTCTATGCCCTATGCCCCACTATCCCCCACTTTTAACGCCGGCGGCATTACCTGGTCACGTGTACTATGCCCTACGCCACTTCCGGTTCATCTGGTCAGCGCTAAATGGCCGGTGGAACGCACGCCACCACGGAGGTGGGAAAGCAAGTGATTCCAGACAAGTCTGCAGTCTCAGTGCCGGGTTAGGCACTTTTTATGTGAGTAGCCATTGCACTGAGCACGGCGGCTCTTGAATGGGAGCCCGCCAGACACTGCCGGAACTCCCGCATGCGCAGGGATCGTGCCGTTCCTCGTGCATGCGCAGGAGTGTAGTCATTGCCGCTCCGGC
The DNA here is from genome assembly GCA_029206835.1 of Rana muscosa. Classification (NCBI taxonomy): domain Eukaryota; kingdom Metazoa; phylum Chordata; class Amphibia; order Anura; family Ranidae; genus Rana; species Rana muscosa. The sequence continues at coordinate 729,193,296 of CM055118.1, forward strand.
CAGTCACAGCGCCGGAGCGGCGATACCCGGAAGTCACTCCGGGTATCATGGTGGCGACGGAGGACGTGTCCGAGGACCGCTGCGGGGGCTTCGATCTAAGGTAAGTAATTGATAATGAGCTAGTATGCTAGTCATACTAGCTCATTATGCCTTTGCCTTGCAGGTTTAAAAAAAAAAAAAAAAGTTTTGCGGTATACAACCGCTTTAAGCCCCGGACCATTTTGTAGCTAAAGGACCAGGCCACTTTTTGCGATACGGCACTGCGTCGCTTTAACTGACAATTGCGCAGTCGTGCGACGTGGCTCCCAGACAAAATTGGCATCCTTTTTTTCCCATAAATAGAGCTTTCTTTTGGTGGTATTTGATTACCTCTGCGTTTTTTTTTTTTTTTTGCGCTATAAACAAAAGTAGAGCGACAATTTTGAAAAAAATGCAATATTTTTTACTTTTTGCTATAATAAATATCCCCAAAAAATATATTAAAAAAAACATTTTTTTTCCTCAGTTTAGTCCGATACGTATTCTTATACATATTTTTGGTAAAAAAAAATCGCAATAAGCGTTTATTGATTGGTTTGCGCAAAACTTATAGCGTCTACAAAATAGGGGATAGATTTATGGCATTTTTATTTTTACTAGTAATGGCGGCGATCAGCGATTTTTATCGTGACTGTGACATTATGGCGGACACATCAGACACTTTTGACACCATTTTGGGACCATTGTCATTTTTATAGCGATCAGTGCTATAAAAATGCACTGATTACTGTAAAAATGATACTGGCAGTAAAGGGGTTAACCTGTAGGGGCGCTGAGGGGGTTAAGTGTGACCTAATGTGTGTTTCTTACTGTGGGGGACATGGCTTGGCGTGTGACGTCACTGATCGTCGTTCCCATGACAGGGAACAGACGATCAGTGACACTGCCACTAGGAAGAACGGGGAAAGGTTTGTTTACACTTACCTCTCCCCGTTCTTCAGCTCTGTGACCCGATCGTGGGACACCGGTGGCGATCGGGTCCGCGGGTCCCGCGGGCGCGGTCATGGAGCTCAGGACCGGGTCGCGAGTGCGCCCCATGGCTTGGATCTTAAAGGGGACGTACCTGTACGCACTTGTGCCCAGCCGTGCCATTCTGTCGACGTACATCGTCGTGCGGCGGTCCTTAAAGGGGTTGTAAAGGTTCGTTTTTTATTTTCTAAATAGGTTCCTTTAAGCTAGTGCATTGTTGGTTCACTTACCTTTTCCTTCGATTTCCCTTGTAAATGTTTTTTTTTTTTCTTTGTTTTCTTTGTCTGAATTTCTCACTTCCTGTTCCTCCTCAGTAAGCTGTTCTGGGTGACTCCACACCACTCGGATATGGTGTGGAGTTTACTGAGGAGAAACAGGAAGTGAGAAATTCAGACAAAGAAAACAAACCTTTAGAAGGTAAATCGAAGGAAAAGGTAAGTGAACCAACAATGCACTAGCTTAAAGGAACCTATTTAGAAAATAAAAAACCAACCTTTACAAACACTCAGAGGAAGAGGTATCGTACATGCTCCTGTCCATTGATATGTCTGCAGGTATTATCCTGCACAAGTGCATCTGACTATCTTTTTAAATAAAGATGTCAACTAGGCCTGGTAAACACAATCTATATCCCGTGAACTTTGGGCGTCGTATCAAATATTTTGTTTGGTGAAGGAATATATATCACATGATTGGAGAAGTTATTCTTTCCTCTCTCAGCAAGATTGTTTTGTATAATAAGGCTTACCTGTAGGTACTGGAAATATCTCCTAAACCTCTACGCCGGCGTTGACATAATCGGCGCATGCGCACCGAAGAAAGGGCACGATCCGTGCCGTTTCTATAGTGCTTGTGCCGTGACCGTCGGTTCCTGCGCACGTGCACGGGAGTGACGTCACACGACTCCGGACGATAGCAGAGCCGGAATCCACAGCCCCAGGTAGGAAGAGGAGTTGAAGATGGACACGATTACACAGCGGGGACATCGCTGACATTGCGGGCTTCTTCTGCAGGTAAGTGACACATAATGGGCTAGTATGCAATGCTTACTAGCCCATTATGCTTTTACTTTGCAGGGAACAAAGAGGAAGTAAAACCCATCAGGGTTTACTTCCTCTTTAAAATGGTTGCAGCCAGACTTAGTGGAGGGAGATTTCTAGTACAGAATCACAGTATATACATACCTCCCAACTTTTTGAGATGGGAATGAGGCACACCTATCGGCAAAAGTATGCAGGCCTAGGACACACCCCCTTGTCACGCCCCCTTAAAGGAGAATTGTACAAAAAAAACTAAATTGGTTAAACTCACAAGTGCTTTTTTTTCCCACTACTATTACTTTATATTGGCCCTTGGAATTTACAAATGCAGCCATTTAGAAATCAGATGAAAGGGTTAGCCCTGGAAAACACTTTTTGATAGATAAAAAGTGAATTTTTTATACATCTATATAGATCAGACCAAAATGAGGGACAAATGAGGAGGAATGAGGGACATTGCTCCAAATCAGGGACAGTTGTGAGCTATGGTATATATAAAATAATATGCAAAGTGGTTGGAGGGAAGCTTCAGAATGGCAAAGATGTCTTTATTACAAATGATGTGAGCGGACTGCCGTTGCTCTTGAATGGCACTTCTGACCCCCAGATGAAGAGCAGGCAGAGTGGGGGAGATTTATGAACACTAGAGCACACAGAATGTGGCGCAGCTGTGCACGGTAGCCAATCGGATTCCAGCTTTTATTGTCAAAGCCTAATTGGAAAAAGTAAAGTTTGAAGCTGATTGGCCAGTATGCACAGCTGCAGCAGTTTTGCTCCATGTGTGTGCCTCCCCTCATGGATCTGTCAATCTCTGTCTGCTCCCACCCATCTGAGGCCATGCATGCAAATGTTCCCATGTTCTTCCCAGTAACAATGTGCTCATCACTCTCCTCCCACTAAAAAAAAAAATGCATCACTCTGGGTGTTTCCACTCGTGATTTTTATGTAACTAAATGCAGAATTGTGACATTTCAGGAGCACGGTTGCATTCTTCGTGTGTATTTGGTAAACAGTGAGAGGCGGCAGAGGCACTGCAATGTGCAATCATTGGTGCACAGCAGGCAGACCGCATAGAGATCGCAGGGAAGGAGCCGGCACCCCACGTCCTGCACCCCCCCTCCTCCTCCAACCTTCGGGGTGGACCAAGGTGTGATGGCTGAGGGAGCCGCCGCAGCAGGTAGGTGAGGGGCTGCCTGACGTGCCCTCATTCAGACACCAGTGGGCTGCTGTTGCTGGGAGAGACAGTGCTGCTGCGACAGGGGAGGATGAAGCGAGCAGCCCGAGGAAGCGCACAGCGCATGCGCCGTCCGAGCCACTGACTATATTCTCAGGCTAGGTACCTAAGGAAGAAGAAAAAAAAAAAAAAAAATCAGCATTTTTATATAAAGAAGAAGCTGCACTGCAAAAAAATACCCTGCTCAGGATTGTAGAGCAACAACAGGTAGGAGCGTTTCCTTTTTCTTGTGTGTGTTAGCTGCAAAAATGGCATGTTTATGGTGACTGGGCGACCACATCGTTATTGGGCATCGGGAGAGCCAGTGTTTGTACTGATAGAGAGCACAATAGGAGCATACATGGAGCAGGCTTCCAAATATGACAGGGCTCTGCCTGGGGGAAGGGAGCTGCATTCCTCTCATCATGGAAAACCTAACAAAGGGACCTCTCCTAGGAACACATCCAACCAACAAGCACCACATCTGTGTTACATCAATGTGCCCATACATGTACAGCTCTGCATCCTGCATGCATGGGTGGGTGAGTGGGTGGGTGGGTGGCCAGGCATGCATACTACCCTATGTGTGTGTGTGTACATAGATATGGAGGATCATCAATTATACATAGAAAGGCTAATCATCATTCATATAGAAAGGGTGATCATTTATATAGAAAGAGGCTGATCGTTCATATATAAAGGCTGATCAATTTTATATATGAAGACTGGTCATTTATATATATATATATATATAAAAGCTAATTTAATATGTATATATATATATATATATATATATATATATATATATATATAAAGTGTATGTAAATAAAGGCTGATCCTTTATATATCTAGGGGATGATTCTATCTATATATATATTAAGTCTGATCATATATAAATCTAGGGCTGATCCTTTATATATATATATATATATATTAAGTCTGATCATATATATGTATATAAAGGCTGATCATATATATATCTAGGGTCTGGTCCTTTATATATATATATATTAAGTCTGATCATATATATATATCTAAAGGCTGATCATATATATATTTAGGGTCTGATCCTTTTTATATATATATATATATATATATATATATATATATAAAAAGTCTGATCATATACATGTATATCTAAAGATGATCATATATATATATATATATATATATATATATATATATATATATATATATATATAGTCTGATCCTTTATATATATATATTAAGTCTGATCATATGTATGTATATAAAGGCTGATCATATATATATCTAGGGTCTGGTCCTTAATATATATATATATATATATATATATATATATATATATATATATATTAAGTCTGATCATATATATATATATATATATATATATATATATATATATATATATATATAGGGCTGATCTTTTATATATATATATATTAAGTCTGATCATATTTATATATATCTAAAGGCTGATCATATATGTATCTAGGGGCTGATCATTTATATATACATCAAGGCTGATCATTCCATGACTCATTACAGGCAATCAAAACAAGATAAGCAAAAAACCCAAACCCATGAAGGCAGGGTTTCTTGCCCTCTTGTAGCAGAGAAATAGTTGCAATGATTCACATAAATAATGGAGCCTGTTCTGTTATACGGCTAGCTGTGCAAGAGCCATTCAGCTCCAATCTGTTATTCTTTCATAGAAAATACTGAGGGGGGGGGGGGGGTGCAGCAACAATACAATGTAGCAAAATAGGATTTTACCCCCCCCTCTCATCCCCTCCATAACCTCCATAATATGGTGATATGTGACATTTATATAGGATAAAAAGAGATCCTAGTGGGAGCTGCTGTCGAATGTGGGGTGTATTTTTACTAGTGAATCAAGGCAATTAAAAAACTGTGTGGGGGGGGGGGGGGGGTGATGATTCCCACAGTCTATATTCATCTCAGGAAAGATGGACGAAATTGTCATTCTTGTGTAATGGCCATAGCCTTAGTCTGTCTACGTATAGTATATGTATCTGTGTGATTTATATGGGTGTGATCTTTATCTGCTACAAAATGGTAGATCTTAGGGTATGTTTCTCTATCTATCTATCTATCTATCTATCTATCTATCTATCTATCTATCTATCTATCTATCTAGTTATCTGTCTGTCTGTCTGTCCATCTATCTATCATGAACCCAGATGCCAGTATATATCACTATAAATCAGAAAACACTTCCGCCCTTTGTTCCTCGTGGTAAAAGCTGTAATAATACAAAGTTTAAAAACAAATGCTAGTACTAGAATGTGATTGCTTTTCTTTACTCCATAAATTAACATTCTTATGTTAGCACCTTCTCACATCATTACTTGCTAGCTTAAAACTGATAGCGTATGTTTTTTTTTGTTTTTTTTTCTTCAGATCTCTTGACAGCATGACACATCAGGAGGAGGAAAAAGCAGAATGTGTGCCTAGACACCAGCCCAGTTAGTTTTGTGGATTACATTTGCAGTAAAATGTATGGATCTATCTTGTGCTTGCCCTTGTATATAGACCATGAGACTTGACTGAAGCAATAAATATATCCTCCATCTATGGCGAACGATAGCCATGCAGCTGACAACATTCTGCAAAATGTGTCTCCTTTAACAGCGTTTTTAAAGTTGACATCATTGGGCTTTATCATAGGAGTCAGTGTGGTGGGTAACCTTCTTATCTCCATCTTACTTGTCAAAGATAAGACCTTACACAGAGCTCCCTACTACTTCCTGTTGGATCTGTGTTGCTCAGACATCCTGAGATCTGCTATTTGTTTTCCATTTGTATTCACTTCCGTGAAGAATGGCTCTACTTGGACTTATGGGGCTCTTACTTGCAAAGTGATTGCCTTTCTTGGGGTGTTGTCTTGCTTTCACACTGCATTCATGCTATTCTGTATAAGTGTCACCAGATACTTAGCTATAGCCCACCATCGCTTTTACACAAAAAGGTTGACATTTTGGACTTGTCTGGCAGTGATTTGCATGGTGTGGACCTTATCGGTAGCTATGGCCTTTCCACCAGTCCTAGATGTCGGCACCTACTCCTTCATTAGAGAGGAAGACCAATGCACATTTCAGCATCGTTCCTTCAGGGCTAATGATTCCTTGGGATTTATGTTACTCCTTGCTCTCATTCTTCTAGCCACACAGCTTGTCTACCTCAAGCTGATCTTTTTTGTTCATGATCGAAGGAAAATGAAGCCAGTCCAGTTTGTAGCAGCTGTAAGCCAGAACTGGACTTTTCATGGTCCCGGAGCCAGTGGTCAGGCAGCCGCCAACTGGCTAGCGGGCTTTGGAAGGGGTCCCACACCACCCACTTTACTTGGAATAAGGCAAAATGCCAACACCACGGGCAGGAGAAGGCTACTGGTTTTAGATGAATTCAAAATGGAAAAAAGAATCAGTAGAATGTTCTATATTATGACATTCCTTTTCCTGACCTTATGGGGGCCCTATTTGGTAGCCTGTTACTGGAGAGTGTTTGCAAGAGGTCCTGTGGTACCAGGAGGATTTCTAACAGCAGCTGTCTGGATGAGTTTTGCCCAAGCTGGAATCAATCCTTTTGTCTGCATTTTCTCAAACAGGGAGCTGAGGCGCTGTTTCAGCACAACCCTTCTTTACTGCAGAAAATCCAGGTTACCAAGGGAACCTTACTGTGTTATATGAGGGAGCATCTGCAAAATCTTTTAGCCTTGTGAAACACTATCCTTCTCTGCTAAGCAATTGTGGCCTGTAGCCATGTCTTGAGAAGAAGATCAAGAATGGAGCGTAAGCAGCATTGTGCACACTTTGCAATAGCGCACCTGTATTCCTATTTTATTCTAAAGTGTTCCTGCTGGCCACCAGGGAAGGTTTGTAATTGAAAACAAAGGACTGAACCACAGTTTTTCTTGTGTTCCTGTGGTTGAAAGCTAGATCTTACACAAAAAAAGAAAAAAAAAAAAAAAAATGACAGGTGCTAGGAGCCACTGCTGAATGCTGTGTATATCACCACATATTAACAAGAACACCCAGAAAAGGTTAGCATTGGACATCTTAATAAATTGAATTGAGGTAAATATGTTAATAAACATGCTTTTAAGAGTTGGAAGACTCTTTGATATTTAATACAGTTTGGGGTTTCTTTTGCAATGATTAACAAGTGGGAATTAAAATGTACTGTAACTGAGAAAAGGATGTGCCATGCATTTCTGGATTGTCGTACTGAGGGATTTCCTTACCTTGTAAGTCAGTACCGGGGAGCATTCCAAAGCAGTATTTTTTTGGTTAAAATTATATTCTACTTTTTCAAGTATTCTTTCTATAAAAAGGAGGTTTTCTTTAATAGTGTAAAGAGCATTTCAATGTATTCTGTGTTTTTTTGTTTTATTTATTTTTTCTTTGCTCTCTTTATTTTATTTTATTTTTTCTTAGTTTTGTTTTTATTTGGCAAATACGGATTGAATTCTTGTTTTAAAAAAAAAAAGAAAACCTAGCCGTCGATCTGTTTGGCAACGTACTATCTGATTTCCAGTATAAACAGATCTACTTATGGAGCACTCATATTAATACTGAATAAATACATGTTGCCTTAAAGGGTTATCTAGTATCTTCCATTTTGTTTAATTTTGAAACTAATTCAATTGGTAACTCGAGTCAGTCATATGGGCGTGCATGAAAGAAACGATGCAAGCCCCTGTTTCTTTGAACACCTATTGTTCCCTAAATCAGTATGCACATCACCTAGCTGAGATCAGCTTGCCAGATCCAGATGTGCTGCCCGTTCTGCTTCACCTTAAGAGACACAGGCAGTGGAGTATGTTTATATTTTAATTGAGCTGTCTAGAAGAGACTGAAGCCTTGGTATGATATTTTGCACAGTTTGGGAAGCATTTATTCTATTGAAGGCACAGTCTTCTTTATACTTTCTGCACATTTTTGGTGTATTGGTTGTTCAAATGATTTCCTTTTTTTTTTTCTTCTTGTAAAAACATATAATTTTTAGCATTCTAGAATAACATAGTCTGTGAGTCTTTCATTCTTTAAGATACAGATGTGTGTGTGGAATTGAAATATAAAGTTGCATTTGCCAAACTTTTCCTGTGTAGCTTGTTAATTTTCTCTGGAATAAAATTTTACATTTTTCCAGTTCGGCAACTAACCTTATTTTTTTTAGTCATCTGGAGTGAACTAGTGAGAGTGTGGATATTGATTTTTCTTTTTTTTCGTAATTATTGCATTCAGAAACTGCAAACACATGATTGATGGAGGTTAAAATGCGTTTTGTTATATTTACAATTTACAACACTTTTGATTTTACACTGACCAATAGATGCTTCTGGTGTGATACATATTAGGTATTAAATGCAGGTTGTGTTTTCCAGTTTTGCTTTTATTACAGGGAAAACAAATCAAAATGAGGCCAAGGGATACAGTATCATGTGTTTGCTAGTAGGTCACCTGTACCAACCCAAATTTGGGTTATTGTCATATTTTATCATTATACGATTCATACCATTTGGGAAGAGTGAACAAAATGATTGCTAAATGTTATATGATTTAGTTAATTATTAGATAAACCATAGACATGTCTGTGAATGCTTGACCATGTCTGTAATAGTTACTGTCTTTATTGGCGTATAACACTCACTTTTTTACCCTGAAAATAGAGGGTAAACTGTGCCTGCGTGTTATACGCAGGGGGCTGTGGAAAGTTTTTTCCCTGAAACTTCCCTCTTAAAGTTAGAGTGCGTGTTATACGCATGTGCGTGTTATACGCCGATAAATACGGTATGTAATCACAGACGGTGGATCTCCTTGTTCAAAGTGTCTAGAAGAAGCGTCTTTCTTACTCCAAAGCAACCAATCAAATTAATTAAAGACTATTTTATACTTTAAGAAGACATTCGAAAATGAGAGGGAGAATCTGATTGTTGCTGGGGGTAACACAGACAGTTATTCTCTAAAACACTTGGGGGGGGGTGTGGCACCACCCGCTACCCACTATGTCATTACCGTGTCCTAATAGGGAAGATTTACTAAAACTGGAGAGTGCAGAATCTGGTGCAGCTCTGCATAGAAACCAATCAGCTTCCAGGTTTTATTGTCAAAGCCTAATTGAACAAGCTGAAGTTAGAAGCTGATTGGCTACCATGTACAGCTGCATCAGGTTCTGAGTGCAACAGTTTTAGTAAATCTCCCCCTTTGGTAATTGAGACTAAATGTGATAGAATTTTTAATTGAAACTGATTTCATTCTCACACATATGTCATTTTTTTATATGGTTGAAGGTTAGACACTGAATGTTCCTTATCTAGATGTATGAGTTCCTATTTTTATTTTAGAATTTCATACCATTACTATATATTTATGCAGAAGAATTTTGCTTTTGCTTCAAAGCTTTTTGTTTTTCTTCCTAATGAGAAATGAAGGTTGCACCAAGCATTACTGTGGGCCAGGGGAATGGTCACAGTGATAAGGATTCACAAAGACAAATCTCTTGCCAGCCAGGCTTGCTTAATAAGGCGGTGTAGAGATGTAATGTAACCCAAAGCAGCCAATCGGTTCTTACCATAATCAGGACAATGAAAAATGATTTCTAACTTGATGCTATTGGTTACTGTACTTTACCCATTGTTTTTTCTTTATAAAATGACATGCAGTGATATGTGTTTTAGCAGTCTTTTTAATATTTATATGGTTAGGTACATTATACAATTTATTTTTATGTTCTTTTGGTATAAATGCGTTTTTTGAGTATGGAGCTAACCCAAAAAGCAACAGGTCTTTCTTGATCTTACCATCCGAAAGAAAAGTTTGCTTGTTTAGCCATCCTCATGGAGTTGTCCACTGCCATATAGGAAAAATAACACAAACCTATTAAGCAGATGACTATGGTGCAGACAAGCTATTGATATCATTCTGCTGCCCCATATAGCTACCATCCTCCTCCTAGTTTGCTTTCTGGCCTGTGCATGTAAGCCTTAAAGCTCATGAAAGTAACAGTTGTCCCCTGGTATGACGTTGCATTGGGTATGCCTTCTACTTGACAAGTTCTACATCTGCAGAGCTGTACACATAGAGGAAAATGAAACATAGACTGTTGTGGGTGCAACTATAGCAGAGTTTTGCTGTTGAAGCAGGACGGAATCCCCAGAGCAAAGCCAAACCATAGGAGGGCTTCAGTTACTTTGTTTGCTCAAAAAATGGGCATTTGGAGAGGTAGGTAGTTGCCCCATTCTTTAGGATTATGAGAGTGACCACTAATTGCTGTAACTGCTTATGAGGTCGACTAATTAGGCCATAAGGACAAGTGAACTAGTAGATGACCTGACCCTCGTTTTGATCAGGGTAGGCTCAATATGAAAGTGATGTACTTGTACCCAAAGAAATTAAAATAATAATAAACTACATATATATACAAACATAGCTATACTAATATATGTATTTTATCACAAGAGGAGATTTATGATTGTTTTTCTTTAAAAAGGACCATAGTCTGCAATGAACCCACAACAAATGAGTGCAGTAGAGCTTATGCTCATGAATAGTATTATAAAAGGGTGCATTTCTTGTTGTTTGTACTAACCAGTCAGGTACTCCCTTTTATGCTTGAATGGACAATATTATTTGATGGTTTTGGCAATACGAAACACAAGACCATCCAAAATGTTTTTTTTTTTCAGTTTTGGATAGAGAATGGAAGTGTTAAAACCCTGTAAGTTTATTTTTTGCTGTCTTTATACAATTAGTGAAATCTCCCTTGACTTCCTTCCACAAGAATGCAACAGGAAGTAAGAGAAAATGTCTCCAAAGTGAGGGGAATACCCCCTCTTAGATAGTTGTCACCTGACAATGTGTATATCTCCCTTGGTAGATTCTCCCCCATCTTTTGTTCCTGTGACAACTATATCGATTTCCTTTATGTCTTTATTTCCTTTATCCTTTATGTTTCACTAACATTGGCCCCAGAAAATGGGTAATCTCCTCTTTTGGAGCACAAGCAACAATAAAAACTTCACAGGGATTCTAATCCTTACCTACTCTTTTAAAATAAAACAGTTTTGGTCCTACGTAAACTTTTATTATAATTTAAGGTATTACCAAAGCCAAAACTTTTTATAGAATGGAAGAGAGTGGTGAAGGGTTAGAACCACTGTCGGGATTTTGTTGCTGTATGTGCCCCTGTATTGTCCTGATCATAAATGTCACTGGGAAGAGAAGTGATGGTAAATCCATTATTCTTAATTGCCACCAGAACAGGAATAGAATGGACATCTTTCAATGGAGACACTTGTTCCCATGTCAACTGTCTAAGAAGGAATTTCCCTCACATCGTAAAAATATCCTCTAACTTCTTGCTCTCACTTCCTGTTCAGTCTACAGGACAAGAAGACCCTCATTATATATACTGTTCAACACTCGCACCTATAAAATACATTACAGGATGAAACAGACTATACAGTATGATAGTTTTTCTTGCACTTCCTGTCTACAGGAAGTGAAGGAAAAATCTCCCTAATATGATACAGATGGTAAAAGAAAATGTGCAAGTGTTTTTTTTTATATTCCCTTACTCTACCCAAAAAAACATTTTGGCTATACAGTAGATATACTGTCTGTAAAATAATATACCATACCAGGGCTGCTGTTGTTTTCTACATGAGGCACAGCGAAATGCTGAGTCTGATTCACTAAAGAGATTAAGAATCTTCACACAATACATTTTGTGAATTCCCACTTCAATAATTTAGTCATATGAAAGGCATATACATGTTTTCTTATTTCATCTGTACATGACTTGATAATTTAAGTAAATAATCTCAAAATTTAGTAAATGAGACCAAATGTTTGTGAAGGCATCCTCAAGGGACAGTATTGGGCTAGATTCTCAATTGTCCTATTGGCAGAGCTTACCGCCATTAATGGCAATAAGCCTTGTGTTAACAGCTGGAGAAAAGGGTTTGTACTTTATTTATTAACCAAACGTGAATATTTTGATTTTTTTATCAATGTTGCATAAATGCTTGAATTTTTTTTTTTTTGGGGTTTGGTTTTTGGTAGACAGCTTTTTCCATCCTTCGGGTCTTTAAGCACAAGGTCCAGTGGCCATCATAAAGACCCACATTACATATATAACACCCAACTCACACCCATAAAAAATAAACTACAGGGAAAAAATACAGTATGGAAGTTTGTCCTGCATATAAACTGTAATTTCTAGAAGATTCCATCTTTTGTCAGCACTTTCAGTGCCTTTGTGTGTGCCTACCGGTAATCTCAACAGTGATTTCTCATTTCTGAAAATAAAAACCCACAGAGACACCTGCTAAATAAATGTATCATATGTTAATGTGATATTTGCTGATATAATAAGCACAAGTGTTTTTGGGGCTGTGCAAGGGCACAGCTGAGCTCTCTATCTGTAAAATACGAACCATGGCCCTTTTCTACCTCCTCCTTATTATTAACCCTAACATACACACCAATGCCTCACGCTATATAACATATTTGTGGACATTACAACCTTATTTAATAAACAGGTCATGACGATGCTTTCATTGATGCAATGAGATGCAAATAATCAAGAATACTTTTTAATTTCTGGTGTAGGACACACAATGAGTTGAGTTGCTACCTCTGGTGCCCATGTTGCTATGCCACTGTTGGTTTAGGCATTTTGATTTTCTGTCCACACCTTCTGTAGTTGTATTTACATTTTTTCTATTACAGTTTTTTTAGATAATTTATGTTAATTGTTTCAAATTTCTAAACATGTTTCATAGAAAAAAAGAACTAATCAAACATCTTATTATTGACTCACAGAATGAGATTCAGTTTAGCACATGATTTCATGTGGTTTCTGAAAAAATCCAGTGAATGAAATGTAAAACACACTCAATGCTGGTTTTTCACTGATTAGTCTTCTCTCTTTGGAAATTCTGATGGGAACCATAACATATGCCACAATTTACTGATTGGTTCCTCTAGATCAGTGGTCTCCAAACTGCGACCCAGGGGGGCAGATGTGGCCCTTTGCTTTCCTTTATCTGGCCCTTGGGGCACTATTTTGTCCACAGATACCAACAATAGGACAAATTCTTCCTTAAGATACCAAATATGGGGCACAATTCCTCCCACTGACACCATCAATGCAGCATTCTTTATTCCCACTGATGTCAGGACCTTTTTTACTCCCACTGGCCACAGTCTGCCCCCCCCTCTCCCCAAAGTCTGAAGGACAGTAAACTGGCCCTTTGTTTAGAAAGTTTGGAGACCCCTGGTCTAGATAAAAGTCAAATGATTGTCCAGTGAAAAGATACCAAACTCAATGAGGCTCATTTACTAAAGGAGTTGATAATCTTTACAATAAATTGTAGCTGTGCTCATTTTGAATACCCAATCATGTTCTGATGAAATAAATAAATAGGAATTTTCTTTTCACATGGTTGGATGACTGAAGTGAATCTTCACTCAACTGAGTGAAGTCTCAACTTTTTTAGTATATCAGCCTCAAAGTGCCATTCTAGTCGGTAGTCATTTATAGTGCACACTCCACTTTAAAAACCATCCCATTTGACCTTTTCATAGTGGCTCCAACAACTTCCTTCTTTCTAAACTGTCTTTATATGGTTCCCATCAGCATAATTCAGTATTGAGTTATGTAGGAAAGTCTAGCACTTACCAAGATTAAATCTAATTATTTTTTCACTAAAGGTCATCTCCAACAATTTCAGTATAAATAAATTGGGGTTTGGGGGAAAGGAATTCGCAAGTTTCCACTGGTAGGTAAGTGATCAAGTGTGTCGCTTACTATAGATCATTAACCTTGTAAGGTATTGTTGCTGTAACCATTTAAGCATATAGAGTTAAAGGGAATGGGAAGGGGATGAGCCTGTTTAGAGACAGGCAAAGGGGTTACTTTAGCAACAGAAATAGATCAAACAACAGAAATATTGTGAATTAAATATTTATTCCTGTAAACCTTATGACATATAAAGATTAAATAAAGTGCAAGTGGGTACCCAACCTGTGGATGATTTATAAACCTTGATACAAGGAACATCACTGGACAGACAAGACTTAACAAAAACAAAACACATATAACAGTACACTAGTCCGGACGTGTGGTTCAGTCCTATGTATTAAGTGACCCAGTAAAAATCTTTTAAAATTGCCTTCTTCTAAAGGATGTAAGGCAATTAGATCCACCAACAGTGATGTGGATCCCTTTATTAAATCCGAATGGGTACTGTGTAACAAAGGGCTGAACCTGATGGGGCGGGGGGAGGGGGCGATGATGGGAGTAATGGACTGGGGCAGGGGAACCGCTGTTGGTGCGGAGGACCGGGAATCCCCTGGTGGTACCAATGTTCCAATGAATTCAAATTTGATAAGGAATAAGAAAGTAATGGATTTCCTCTGACAGTTGCTTTAAATTGAAAAGTTCATCAGTATGATTTGATTCAAGTGTCAATAATTCATTTGGTACATAGCATTGGTAAAGCAGCAATACAGGAGATTTTAGACATAGTGAAATCAGTCAATACTCGTAGTATTTAACTCGTCCTATACATCAATAGGGTGCGTACGTTACCAATGGACGTCTTCGCTGTTAGAGTTGAGTTTGATCAGATCTGTGTCACTAGATCTCTGATTGCCGTATACCTTGCAGCTGATGTTAGGTTATTCTGGCCATTCCAATTAATTTCGTCGGCCGTTGGCGCTTACAGGTATCCAGGGGTGTCCTAGGGCTGTCAGGCGGTGCTCACGCCACTATGTGAAGAATCCAGTGTAGCGGCATTAGAAATGCCGACTGTCGCGGTCGTTTGCAGCTAGTTTGAACGCTGACTGCTGCCTGTGATCTCCTGTCATTAAATACGAGTTAAATACTACGAGTATTGACTGATTTCACTATGTCTAAAATCTCCTATATTGCTGCTTTACCAATGCTTTACCAATGCTATGTACCAAATGAATTATTGACACTTGAATCAAATCATACTGATGAACTTTTCAATTTAAAGCAACTGTCAGAGGAAATCCATTACTTTCTTATTCCTTATCAAATTTGAATTCATTGGAACATTGGTACCACCAGGGGATTCCCGGTCCTCCGCACCAACAGCGGTCCCCCTGCCCCAGTCCATTACTCCCATCATCGCCCCCTCCCCCCGCCCCATCAGGTTCAGCCCTTTGTTACACAGTACCCATTCGGATTTAATAAAGGGATCCACATCACTGTTGGTGGATCTAATTGCCTTACATCCTTTAGAAGAAGGCAATTTTAAAAGATTTTTACTGGGTCACTTAATACATAGGACTGAACCACACGTCCGGACTAGTGTACTGTTATATGTGTTTTGTTTTTGTTAAGTCTTGTCTGTCCAGTGATGTTCCTTGTATCAAGGTTTATAAATCATCCACAGGTTGGGTACCCACTTGCACTTTATTTAATCTTTATATGTCATAAGGTTTACAGGAATAAATATTTAATTCACAATATTTCTGTTGTTTGATCTATTTCTGTTGCTAAAGTAACCCCTTTGCCTGTCTCTAAACAGGCTCATCTCCAACAATTTCAGGAAGCTAGATTGAAATTCATATGACACAATAAATACTAGTAAATATATTATTTCATTTGTTCGGTTTTGTTTTCTTTCTGTTTGGGTAACGGTTCTATACAAGATGTGAAAGTATGTCTTGTTGAAATGATACTTATTAAGACCTTGTTACCAACTTAAAAAGTGCAAAAAAATCATTAATATTACTATAAATGCTTATTTGCAACGTTCTTCTTAAATTGCTTTTTATTCACTAGCAATGTGCCTTTAAACTTAAAATTTGACTACTCTAGGAAATGTAAATTCCCCAGCACAGGCCCCTTCTTCATTGCACATCACAGCCCTCTCCTCTTCTGGAAGTGTCTAATTACTTCCTGTGCTGGCCCAGCTCCCCTGCTTCTCACATCCCTACTTAACCTCTTATATAGCTGTCGGAGGAGGAGTGAAAAGAAAATAATATAAAGTGTCACTTGAATGACAGCTGTGAGTCTGCTGGGGCTGACCCAAGATGGTGGCACCCAGCAGCAGTCTCATGGTATTTATTTGGATGTTCACACAAGGAAAGCTTTTACAGGTAAATAAACATTGCTAAAATACATTAAATGTAAATATAATCTTATGAAAACATTTTTGTCAGTATAAGTGGTCTGGCAACAGAGTCTCTTTAACAATAGCAATCAATCCACAAATAGTGTTTATTGTTCTAATTTGACAATGAAGACAGGAGTTTGATTTGTTGCTTTAAATTGGGTCCAGTTTTTCAAATGAATGCAGTATGATTACGTAACCTATTCTTTGTATTATCTTCTATATTTGCATTTGCAAAACTACCAGTTTTAGAGGTCTTTTTTGAATATCATTTTGTAAGCAGAAGACAAGCAAAGTTTTTTATAGCTGCCTTTTACCTTGCACTAGAAAATGACAGCTGTCACCTGATTGATTGGTGTGAGTTATATTCTTTTATTACCACTTTGATAGTAATCTCATTCTAATGGATATTTTCCTAAAACAGTGCAAGCAGCAAACTAAGATAAACTGAATTTATTGAGTCATTATATAAAGCTTTGTGACATTTTCTGCTAATTTTCAAAGAAAATGCTATTATTTAAAAAAAGAAATTAAGATATTGCTTCATAATGTTGTTGATTACCCTTTTAATAATTTGTTTACTTTGATATTAAGAATCAAACATGTGTTAATAATAATTTACTATTTAGAACAATATACCCAATGCCAAAATGGTGAATTCAGTAAAAGTGGGGTTTTGTAAATGCAGCCATCAGTGCTTGGTTAATACATTGGTTTAATACATGAATGTTGTTTGGACAAACAGGTTATGGTTTACATCCTGGACACTAGTAAATAAATACTGTATAATATATGTAAATATATATATATACCGTATATACTCGAGTATAAGCCGACCCAAATATAAGCCGAGGCACCTAATTTTACAACAAAAAACTGGGAAAACTTATTGACTCGAGTATAAGCCTAGGGTGTCCATCTGCATACCTCACTGTGCCTCACTGTGTCCATGTGCATACCTCACTGTGTCCATGACTCACTGTGCCCATACCTCACTGTGTCCATGACTAGACTGACGTTTAACATGGGAGTCTATGGAAGAGGTGCCCGGCTTTGAAAAATCAGTGCTCCCCGGCTGTAGGTCTCCCAGACAAAAAACTTTGTACACTTATGGAGCAGAAATGGGGCTACATGTGTGCCAAGTTTGGGGTCCAGGGGACCTACGGTCGACCGGTACCGGGTCCCCAAAGTCCGGGAGATCAGGCACAAAAAGGTGACTCGAGTATAAGCCGAGGGGGGCATTTTCATTTGCTGAAAAACTCGGATTATACTCGAGTATATACGGTAGTAATATTATATATATTAACTACTTCAGCCCCGGACCATTTGTCAGCTTAAAGACCGGAGGTCTTTTTACAATTTGGCACTGCGCTGCTTTAACTGGTAATTGCACGGTCATGCAATGTTGCACCCAAACGAAATTTGTGTCCTTTTTTTTCCCACAAATAGAACTTTCTTTTGGTGGTATTTGATCACCTCTGCGGTTTTTATTTTTTGCGCTATAAACAAAAATAGAGAGACAATTTTGAAAAAAATGCAATATCTTTTACTTTTTGCTATAATAAATATCTCCAAAAAAATATATAAAAAAACTAAATTTTTCCCTCAGTTTAGGCCAATACGTATTCTTCTACATATTTTTGGTAATTTTTTTAGCAATAAGCGTTTATTGATCGGTTTGCCAAAAGTTATAGCGTCTACAAAATAGGGGATAGTTTTATGGCATTTTTATTAATATTTTTTATTTTACTAGTAATGGCGGCGATCAGCGATTTTTATCATGACTACGACATTATGGCGGACACATCGGACACTTTTGACACATTTTTGGGACCATTGTAATTTTTACAGCGATCAGTGCTATAAAAATGCACTGTTTACTGTGAAAATTACACAGGCAGTGAAGGGGTTAACCACTAGGTGGCGCTGTAGGGGTTAAGTGTGCCCTAGGGAGTGCTTCTTACTGTAGGGGGATGGGCTGTGGTGTGTGACAAGACAGTGATCACCGCTTCCGATTACAGGAAGCTGTGATCACTGTCATTGTCACTAGGCAGAGCAGGGAGATGCTTGTTTACATCAGTATCTCCCCGTTCTGAGTCACCGTGACACGATCGCGGGTATGCCCGCGGCGATCGAGTCCGCAGGACCCGCGGTCGGGCTCACGGAGCTTGCGGCGGGTGCGCGTCCACAATGACGCTTCCTTAAAGGGGACGTACAGGTACGTCCTATTGCCCAGGAGTGCCAAGCTGTCGACGTATAAGTGCATGCGGCGGTCGGCAAGCAGTTAAAGGCCTCTTTCACACGATAAGCACGCTCGAATCTGCCTGTCCATTTTTCAGGCGGATCTGAGTGGGCCACCCATTGACTTTTATGGGCAGGTGGATGTCAGCGGAGATGTGTCCTCTGACACCCTTTTGCTATCCGATCAGATCCGCTCAAAACAGACGTATGGCGATACGTTCGACATCCGTCTGGCGGATCGGATGGGATCTGATGAAAACAGACATGCTGTCCGTTTTCATCCAATCTCCCCATAGAAATCAGCGGGGCTCTGACAGGTCCTTCCCTGCTCAGAGAGCAGAGACAGACCTGTCGTCCGCCAGCTCAGCGAAGATCAATGGAGCAATCCCTCACTGAGCTGGTGGTGTCCGCTGAGCAAATAGAAAAAATAAAGCTGCGCTCCCCTTAAAAACAAAAGTGAAATGATCTTAAACATTAATGATCAACCATTGAGTGATGATCAATTATTCGACCCCTAAGGGATATCACATATTAACAATTAATATATCAACCAGTGGCATAGATTAAGAAATATGTGATGAAATAAGGAAATAATATCTTTATAATTGTGAATAAGAATAAAAGAATAGTCCATATGTGGTGAGTATTAAAAGTGTTGCCTATAGTTCTACTTTAAGCACAAATTTCTGAAAATTTGATGGAGAGGACTAAGAAGATATAACCATGCCAATGGTGCAGCACAAAACATATAGCACAGTGAGGAAGGTTTGTGGTCCAGGATGATAGATAAAATTAGAAGAAGCGCCCCCACAGTTGCGGCCGCTTTATGGGGGCGCTAGACTAATTTGCCTTTCAGTCTAGTCCGCCCCATAAGACTGCCGCTACACTAACAGTGTAGCGCAAGCCGGCGGGGACTCTTTCCATGCTGCCCCCCTGCAAAGTGCTGCCCTAGGCCTGGGCCTTGTTGGCCTAGGCCAGGATACAGCGTTGCATATGCTTTTAATAACTGACCATGGTACCCCCCAAAAAGTAAGATCTGGTGTTTTGATCAACACATCAATTTCCACCCAATATTACATTCTCAGTGTTGGAATAAATTACACTGCTACATATTTCATGGTAGAAAGTGTGCTTCGGTCTTAAGAATGCATGCCAGGTTTTTTTCCAGGAGATCTGTCAAGAGTGACAGAATATGACATAAACACTGAAGTGATGAAATAGAGCAGCAGATGTGCGCTAATGAAATCCATAGCAACCAATCAGAACATACCTATAACTCAAATAACAGTTTGGTTGAGATGTGTTGCTGTAAGTTTTATGTCCTTCAACAAGCAAAGAGCTCTAATCCTATTTTACATCAGTTTTCGAACATATTAGACTATATGCAGCACTTATTACTATAAATCGACTTCTGCTGAAGTTCAGATGATTTGAATAATAGATGAGACTGCATGTCTAACAGGTTTGTGTGTGTGATATTTCAGATGCCATGCTGTTCTCGGTGGTCAGAAGGTCACATGTACTAAGTCCTAATGAATATTTAACTTCTGCATTAATGCATAGAGAATCTAGAAACAGTAAATGCCTGTGGTAATATAATTGCCAATCTGCACTTTTTGGGTAGCATAAGAAAGATAGAATGTACGACTTTATAATAATGAACATACTGTATTTTCATTTGTTCTAAAGATTCCATACATTTTATACAATAGTGCTTTTATTTATATATCTTTTCACAAACCTGAATTGCTGACAAACTAATCATGACTTCACAACAAACCATTTAAAGCAAAGATATATATATATATATATATATATATATATATATATATTTACATGCAGTGAATAAAAGAGTGCATTTTACGTTGAACTAATGAGTCTATGGGGGTTATTTATGAAAGGCGAATCCACTTTGCACTACAAGTGCAAACTACAAGTGCAAAGTGCACTTGGAAGTGCAATCGCTGTAGATCTGAGGGGGACATGATTGGATGATAAAATCAGCAGAGCTTCCCCTCATTTCAGATCTTCCCCTCTGATTTACAGCGATTACACTTCCAAGTGCACTTTCAGTGTAATTTCAAGTGTACTTTGCACTTGTAGTTTGCACTTTTAGTGAAAAGTGGATTTGCCTTCCGTAAATAACCCCATTTGTCTACTTAAAGGCTTAAGGGCATATTTATATACCGTAAAACCTTGGTTTGAGAGTAACTTGGTTTGAGAGCGAGACAAGCAAATTTTTTTAATACATTTTGACTTGATATACAAGCAATGTCTTGATTTACAAGTAGCGTCATGTCACAACTGAGTATAAAATAGAAGACAGGCGCCTCTAAGTGTAGCAATATGGTTACATTTAATGAAGGTACAACATTTAGCAAATCACATGGTTTATGATTAAAACAGGCACATCTAAGTATGCAGGCATCCGGGGTAAAGCTGTCCACATAGAGCATCCTCCTCACAGCCATCAACGTCGTCCCTTCCACGCTGCCCTCCACAAGCGGTTCAATCGCTCTACTGCAGGGTAGTCTTCCCGGTCACGATTGCAGACTGACAGTGGTGAGAACCGGCGGTGTGGGGGATGGTAGACAGCTTTTCCCCCCGGATGCCTGGATACTTAGATGTGCCTGTTTTAATCATCAACCATGTGAGTTGCTAAATGTTGTACCTTCATTAAATGTAACCACATTGCTACACTTAGAGACGCCTCTCTTCTTTTTTATACTCTGTCGCTCCTGCTGGAGTTTGCTTTTAATCCCCTTGTGGAGGCTTCCATTTGTGGATGTACATTTTATGGACACAACCTATCACATTGCTATAATCTTTTAATATGGACTTTAAACTGAAGGACTTATGAATAAATGGCTGTGGAACAAATCATTTGAGTTTCCATTATTTCTTATGGTGAAACTCGCTTTGATATACAAGTGCTTTGGATTACAAACATGTTACTGGAACAAATTATGCTTGCAATCCAAGGCTTTACTGTACCGTAAATTCCCTTTTTTGCTGGTGGACCTGTCACCAAACTGATGTAGCACATTTGCCATCTATGAGGTGCAACACAAAAAAAAAGGCTTTGCCTGTACTCTTTTTATTTAACAAATTAAAAAATCAACAAAGATCACCATCAAAATTGTTCCCTTCTGAGTTGACACACAGCTGCATACAATGCTACCAACATGCAAAGCAATTCCACAGCTCATTTTCTGAAAGACCCCTGAGGATCTTCGCTGTTTTAGCTTTCATGTGTTCTACCGACACAAAATGGGTTCCACTCGATCTTGATCTTACGGTAGAAATCACAGGGAGCCAGGTCTGATGAATAGGGTGGGTTCTCAAGCACAGTGATGTTGTTATTAGCTAGAAACTTGATGTTAACTCGCTGTTCACTGCTCACTCTTGTAATCCAACATTTCCCGACCGAGGCTAAGAAAACCTTTATATTTGAACATCAGCCCATTTATACTGAGTGAGCCTTGTCTCTCTGTGACAGCTTAGAACATATTATATACATTAACCACCTATTTCTCGCTCCCCTTCACTCTTGGTCCCTAGGATTTAGGGTTTGTCCCTTTTTTTTAGTGTCAGACCTCGTATATTCACTTTCGCATTCCCCTGACATTCAGCATCTGGAGAAACTAGTCTTTAGTGGGAGATTGTAGTTACTGTACTATTGGCCCTTTTTTTTTAACGTGACCGATGTCAAATTCAGCGCACATACATCACAGTTTCACCTAAAACATTTTCCTAACATATGCATTCTAAAGTGGTGTATCTGTTGGAAATGTTTTAAAGTAATTGTAAAGTCTCAAGGTTTTTCACCTTAATGCAACCCCCTTTTTCCTACCTGAGCCCATCCATTCCAGTGATGTGTACGAGCCCAGCGGCTCCAGCTGCTGCCTCTCTCCTCATTGGACAGATTGATAGCAGCATTGGCTCTAGCTGCTGTCAGTCAAATTTAGTTACGCGGGGGGGGCAGGGTCAAGTCCCACTGTTTGTGTCAAAGGACGCAGCAGCAGGACTCGGGAGCGCGCCCGTACGAGTGCCCCGATGGAAAGTGGCTTTCTGTGGGGCCACCCGATGAAGAGGAGGAGTCAGGAGTGCTGGTGGGGTATCCAAGAAGAGGAAGATCGGGGCTTCCCTGTGCAAAACCCTTGCACAGAGCAGGTAGGTATAAAATGTCTGTTTTTTTTATTTATTTTTAAAACAAACTTTTACAACCCCTTTAATGTACAGGATTTGTTGGAAAATGGTCAATTAGCACCTTGTACCAATGATATCCTGGTATTCCATACACCATATGGTGCTTTTTGTGTGTGAGGTTATTTAACCACTTGCCTATTGATCACGTTCACCCCCTTCCAGCCCAGGCCAATTTTCAGCTTTCGTTGCTGTCACATTTTGAATGAAAATTGCACAGTCATGCCACACTGTACCCAAATAAAAATTTTATAAAAAAATAAATAAATAGATAGATATAGATTTCTTTTGGTGTTATTTAATCACCACTGTGTTTTTTTATTTTTTCACTAAACAAGCAAAAAAATAAATTTTTTCCTAGTTTTTGTTATAAAAGTTTCTAAATAAGTAATTTTTCTCCTTCACTGATGTGCACTGATGAGGCTGCATTGGTAGTCAATGATAGGCTGTACTTATGGGCACTGACAGGCTGCACTGAGGTGGTACTGATGGGCACTGATATGTGGCACTGATAGGCATCACTGATGGGCACTGACAGGCATCACTGATGGGCAGCACTGATGGGCACCGACGGGCAGCACTGATGGGCACAGATTGGCAGAACTTGTGGACACTGTTGGGGCTGCACTGATGATCAGTGCCCTGATTATCAGTGTAGATGTCCCGTGTGGATTTACCAGTTATCGGTTCTCCTCTCCTCACGCACTGTCAGCATAAGGAGAGGACTGCCAATAACTGGCAAATACTGTGATCAGCTGTGATTGGACACCGCTGGTTACATGATAAAAAGCCGCAGTGATTGGCTCTTTACCCTGATCTGTGATCAGCTGTGTCAAAGGACACAGCGCTCACAGATCCCTGGCGATGCGAGCCGCATGGGGCACCCAGGAAGCGCGATTACAGGAGGACATCCATTGATGCCCTCCTGACAATGTGCTGTAGCTGTGATTTGACTATAGTGCTGGCAGGAAGAGGTTAAAGGGCTTTGGTCAGAACTGATCCATTGCTCTGCCTGATAGTGACGGGAGGTAGGTCATTTTAGATTTCCCTGTAGGCATGTTTATTCAGGGCTTACAGTTATCGTCTAGACAAGATATTGTGCAGATATCACCTGTCATGTGGTCCAGAAACGTTTTGACCTTGTCAGAGAGGAACTGGAGATGCAGGTGAATAGGAATAGTGCTTCACCTGCTTTGGACAAGCTGCACACAGTTTTATAAATGACAGGGGATACTATGGGGTTGATATAGGCCCCTTTCACACGGAGGGTGCGTTCAGGTCCGCCTGTCAGTTTTTTAGGCGGACCTGAACGGATGCTCCATGTCCTCCTATGGAGCCACGGATGTCAGCGGTGACATGTCCGCTGACATCCGACCCGCTCCGATCCGCAAAAGTGTGA
This sequence comes from Rana muscosa, assembly GCA_029206835.1. Taxonomy (NCBI): domain Eukaryota; kingdom Metazoa; phylum Chordata; class Amphibia; order Anura; family Ranidae; genus Rana; species Rana muscosa. The sequence continues at coordinate 729,217,556 of CM055118.1, forward strand.
CGAAGGAAAACCCTATTTTTCCTTCCGTCTGCGGATCGGATGACAACGGACTCTACGGTCCGTCGTCATCCGATCCCCCCCATAGGGGAGAGCGGAGCTCTGACAGGGCGGTCCCTGCACAGTGTGCGGGGACCGCCCAGTCATCCGCCGGCTCAGCGGGGATCAACAGAGCGATCCCCGCTGAGCAAGCGGAGCTTCACGGGGCGGATCTTCACGGATCCGTCCCGTGTGAAAGAGCCCTTACTAAAACTGGAGAGTGCAACATCTGATGCAGCTGTGCATCGTAGCCAATTAGCTTCTGATTTCAGCTTGTTCAATTAAACTTTGACAAAAAATAAAAAAATGGAACTGATTCTTTTATTAGTTTATATGCAGAGCTGCATTAGATTTTGCACTCTCTAGTTTTAGTAAACCAACCCTAATGTGTCAGTTTTTTCATTTGCGTGCTTTTTTTTGGCATGAACTGGCCCAGCACCTTCAGGATTTGGAGGCAAGCTTTGAAGATAAGGCCTCATGTCCACGGATGTTTTTACAGCCGCGTTTTTGAGCGTTTTTTACAGCTTAAAAACGCCTGTCCATGTTAGTCTATAGCTTCATGCCCACCTAGACGTTTTTGAGCTGCAAATAGCATAGGCGTTTTTAAGCTGTAAAAAAAACCCAGGACCAGCGTCGGCGTTAGGCATAAAAAAGTCTGCAGCGTCAAAAAATGCACAAAAACGCCGCAATCGCGTTTTTTTAGCTCCGACGTTTTTGTTTTTTTTTCGAATAAAAAAAAAATATACAATAACATAGACAGGCATTTTTAAGCTGTAAAAAACGCAGCTGTAAAAACGTCCGTGGGCATGAGGCCTAAATCTTCATCTTAACTTTTTTTAGGCCTCATGCCCACGGACGTTTTTACAGCTGCGTTTTTTACAGCTTAAAAACGCCTGTCCATGTAATTGTATCATTTTTTTTTTTTCGAAAAAAAACCCCAAAAAAAGTCAGAGCTAAAAAACGCGATTGCGGCGTTTTTGCGCGTTTTTTGACGCTTCGCGGTTTTTTATGCCTAACGCCGACGCTGAGGAACGCACTGGTCCTGGTTTTTTTTTACAGCTTAAAAACGCTTATGCTATTTGCAGCTCAAAAACGTCTAGGTGGGCATGAAGCCATAGACTAACATGGACAGGCGTTTTGTAAAAAACGCGGCTGTAAAAACGTCCGTGGGCATGAGGCCAATTTATAATCATAAAATTCCAAACAATTCTGGCAAAGTAGCAAATAAAAAAAAAAAGGACTTTGACCTGCTGGGGATTTCTAACTTTGTATTCGCAGCACCTCATTAGAGAGAAGAAACATATAGAAATAAGAAGAAACCCTTGGCATACAGGTAGTTTATAGGATTGTACAGTTGCAAGAAAAAAAGTTTGTGAACACTTTACAATTTCCAGAATTTCTGCATGAATGACTTCCAAAATGTGGTCAGCTCTATGACTAAATCACAATATTAGACAAACACAATCAGCTTATTAGACAAACACAATCAACTTGTATCCCTACTGAACACAATATTTAAACAATCACAGTCCAGGCTGGATAATACATGGGATCTCTTGTATTTATTCACTGCCAAAAATTCTTTAGGAAGAATGATCTTCAGCAAACACTTCCCGTAGTTGCTGATCAGACTGCAGAATGGTTAGGAGGAATTTTAGACCACCCCTCCTTCTAAAAGCTTTTTATTGATATTTCTTGGATTGCTTGCATGAAAGGCTTGCGTCTGCTCATGCTGTATTATCTCAATCTGATTGAAGTCTGGACTCTTATTTGGCTATTTAAAGTGGAGCTCCACCCTAAATAGCAACTTTTGCTATTTGGAACCCTCCCCCCCTCCGGTGTCACAATTGACACCTTTCAGGGGGGAGGGGGGTGAAGATACCTGTCTAAGACAGGTATTTTCACCCACATCCGGGAGTCCTGTCTCCGGGAATCTGCGGGAGTTACGTCACTTCCCGCAGACTTCCCTTGGTGTTCTGGGAGACACTCGGCTCCCAGAACACTGGAGCACCAATCAGAACGGCGCAGCGCGACTCGCGCATGCGCCGTAGGGAACCGGGCATGAAGCCGCAGGGCTTCACTTCCTGGTTCCCTCAGCGAGGATGGCGGAGGGAGCAGCAGAGCAATGAGCGATCACTCGTCCTCTGCTGCGGACGTCGCTGGACTCCAGGACAGGTAAGTGTCCAAATATTAAAAGCCAGCAGCTGCTGTAGCTGTAGCTGCTGGCTTTTAATTTATTTTTTCCGGTGGAGCAACCCCTTTAAGAATATGAATTTCTTTTGTTTAAGCTATTCTGTTTTAGATTGCTCTACTGTTTTGGCTCCATTCACAGAACCAGATCGCATGCAGTATGTAGGTGTCTGGACACATTTTCCCTAAATATCGCATGCGATCCGGCAACTGTTCCTGTAAAATACTCAAAACTATCAGTAGATACCGCATGAAAAGGGGTTAAAGTCAATTCACAGAAGGAAATAAATTATTAAATGCATGTCGTAATTAAAGCGGAAGTAAACCCATCGATTTAACAGTTTCAAAAAGCAGTTACATTCCCGGCATGCCAACTGTCACATTGGTTGTGCTCTCAACCAAACTGTCAAACCATCCAATGGCTGGTGTCATAACTGATCACATGTGCAGCATCATGGCAGTTGAAGATTAAAGGCCAAGATGGCAGCTTCCTTGCCTGAAAATGATAGGAGGGTTTACTTCCACTTTAAGTAGTGGTCCAGTTATGCAGTGGGAATGTAAAAATATAATAGGGAATTTTGATTTGTATCTGCCTTTTTCGATCAGTTCTCTTAGGCCCCTTTCACACTGGGGCGGTTTGCAGGCGCTATTTTGCTAAAAATAGCGCCTGCAAACTGAGCCTAAACAGCGGCTCCTGTCTTTCCAATGTGAAAGCCCCGAGGGCTTTCACACTGGAGCGGTGCGCTAAGAGGACGTGAAAAAAAGTCCTGCTAGCCGCATCTTTGGAGCGGTGAGAGGAGCGGTGTGTTTACCGCTCCTACACCGCTCCTTCCCATTGAAATGAATGGGATACCGCGGTAATACCACGCGCAAACCGCGGCTGTAGCCGCGGTTTGCGGGTGGTATTAACCCTTTTTCGGCCGCTAGCGGGGGTTAAAACCGCACCGCTATCGGCCGAATACTTCAGGAATCCCGACGGTATAGCGCCGCTAAAAATAGCGGCGCTATACCGCCACCGCACACACCGCCCCAGTGTGAAAGGGGCCTTAACAGTAATGCATAGAAACCTAAATATGGAAATCATTGGGGTTTATTTACTTAAAGTGTAGCTAAAGGAAAAACTATTTTTTTGTTAGTTTTGGATAGAGTTGATGTTTTATTGTTGGCTGTGCCCCCATTATGGAGATTTGCCCTTTCTATGTTTGTCCTGTGTACCATTATCATTGAAAGTGAAAGGAAAAGAAAATCCCAAATTTTGGGTTGTCCCCAGAAAAGTAATAGAGGGGACATGTTCCAATGGGACACAGAAGGCAAAAAAGGAGTTTTAACCCTCCCCTTCTCTATCCAAAATGACAAAAAAAATGTTGTGCCTATAGTTCTACTCTGCAAGTCTCTCCAGAGCTTAGTAAATGAGGTAAATCTTCACTTTACAAAGATTACCCAATCACATGCAAGGACAATAATAATAAAAATGATTTTTTTCTTGCACATGATTGGATGACGTAAGTCAGCAGAGCTCTCCCTCATTTGCTAAGCTCTGGGGAAAGTGCACTTGCAAAGTCCTCAGTCTATGTGCCTTAAAAAAATCAACTATATTCCGTTTAGTAGATGTATCCCATTGCATGTAGTGAAATATATCTATTTTCTACAGTCATTTGCCAGATTTTTGGAGACTTTTTTGTGTATATACAAGCATACATCATTTGCTTCAAACCTCCCAATCACTCACAAAATAATACAATGTACATGCATATCAAAATGGTCTAATCCAGTGGTCTCCATACTGCGGCCCTTTGCTTGCCTTTTATTTGGCCCTCAGGGTACTATTTCTTCTACTGACACCAATGATGAGGCACCATTCCTTCCCACTGACACCATTAATGAGGAAATATTTCTCCCACTGACAACAACAATAGGGCACTATTCCTCCCAATAATACCAATGACGTGGCATGATTTCTTCCACTGACACCAATGATGGGGCCCAATTTCTTCCACTGACACCAATGATGGGGCCCAATTTCTTCCACTGACACCAATGATGGGGCCCAATTTCTTCCACTGACACCAATGATGGGGCCCAATTTCTTCCACTGACACCAATGATGGGGCACGATTTCTTCCACTGACACCAATGATGGGGCACAATTTCTTCCACTGACACCAATGATGGGGCACAATTTCTTCCACTGACACCAATGATGGGGCACGATTTCTTCCACTGACACCAATGATGGGGCACGATTTCTTCCACTGACACCAATGATGGGGCACAATTTCTTCCACTGACACCAATGATGGGGCACAATTTCTTCCACTGACACCAATGATAGGGCACTATTCCTTCTCCTACTGACCACCGATTAATTTTCTTACTCCCTCTGACCACCAAGCCTAAAGTATTGTTTATTCCCGCTGACAATGGGACATTTTCAACTCCTGCTGGTCACACTCCTGTCCCCCTAAAGTCTGAAGGACAGTAATCTGGGCCTTTGTTAATAAAGTTTGGATACCCCTGGTCTAATTCCTGCTTAGAACATATGTCCATATGTAGTGGGAATACTTTACTTATTCACAACATTTTTTAGAGATATTTTTGGCCTAAATATTTGCAAGAAAGGGATTATGAATAGACATGTATTCTTACAAAGGTGTAAAACTTGAGTTGTTGTAGGTGTCATCAGTTTGAAGGTTTGACAGATGGATACCAGAGTGACACATTGAAGAACATCAGAGAATGACAATGGCTATTCTCTAACAAGAAAAAACAGACCTGTCCAAAGATATAGCAATGACAAATATTACAGAAAAATATACTTTAAAGCAGGGTTTCTCAACCAGGGTTCCATGGAACTCTAGGTTTCCTCCAGAGGTTACCAGGGAGAAATGGTATCAGTAATTGCTCACATATATAAATACCATTTTTCCACCAATAAAAAAGACAACATATTTTTTAATGGTGGAAGAAGGGTATTTATATATGTGTGTCATTTGTGTTACTATTTTCATTCAATATTTGATATTTTTAAGGAAATTTTTTATTTACTTTATTGAACTTAATTTTTTTTTTTTGATACACCACGTGTGTCCTATGAAAGCAGCTTCCCTTTGACTGATATAATAGTCACCTTTTTTCTTTTGTATTAATACATATGCTGCAGGGACCACACTGACTTAGTGAGATGGCATATTTCTACAGTTTACACCATTTTACCACTTTATTCGCATTAAAAACTGACTGGGGTTCTAATTCTTCTCCACTATATCTACCTCACTGGATATCGCATTTGATAAAACATTGCATGGTTTCATGAGATAAACATCATATATTCCGATGAAATATCGCACGTGGTATTTTAGTAGCGTTTATGTGAATTGCGATTTTTTTTTTTTAAAAACGCTATGAGCTATTTTACTACAAATTTTTAATAGGAAAATACCACTTCTTGAGAGGAGTCCATTGTCTTGTTGTGTCAGCAAACTTCTATTAAGCCTCATGTGAAAGAACAATACCTGACATTCTCTTGTATATTTTGTTGTATCCCACTGTGATTAAAAGCTGTCCAGGCCTTAAACCGGCCATAGATGGTGCGTTTTTCCTTTTCTTTCAGGTTGCAGGAAAGAAAATCACCGGATTCCCCCATCAACACAGGTAGTGTTGATGAGGGAATGCCTCCCATGGAGCAATTGTGTACACCGGGCGGGGGGGGGGGGGGGCAAGGTGCTGTCCCTGTTGGGAGAACACACAATGGGGTTGATTTACTAAAGGCAAAAAGACTGTGCAGTTTGCAAAGTGCAGTTGCTCCAGAGATTAGTAAATGAGCAGAAGCTCTGCTGACTTCCATCATCCAATCATGTGCAAGCAAAATGCATTTTTTTTTGTGTTTTTTTTTCCTTGCACGTGATTGGATACTCTTTGCAAAGTGAAGCCTTACCTCATTTAATAAGCTCTGGAGCAACTGCACTTGCAGAGGGCAACCTTTGCAAAGTCCACAGTCTATTTGCCTTCAGTAAATCAACCCCAATGATTTTTGCTAGCAGCTAGAGCTGATGGCAATAATCACATGAAAAATCTGACATGCTGGTTGTACCCAAATTGATCGATCAATTAACTTGGGTACATTCATCCTGTCCATACATGGTTAGAATCTCAGATGGTCCCTACTGAACTGGCCGAGATTTGAACCGTCTATTGCTAATTTAGGATAACAAAGCATCTCCATGCCTTAACCTCCCTGGCGGTATTCCCGAGTCTGGCTCGGGGTGAATTTTCAGTACCAAAAGCGGTAACCCCGAGCCACACTCGGGATCGCATTGCAGGATCCAGGGAAAGTTACTTACCTTGACCCCTGGATCCTGTGATGTCTCCCCGCTGTGTCTGCGAGCCGCCGTGCCGAGCTCGATTCACAGTGCCGAGCTCCGTTCCCTGCAAGCGTTGCGACGCACGGGGACGGAGTTCGGCGACAAGTTCAAAAAAATAAAAACACACAATACATACAGTATACTGTAATCTTACAGATTACAGTACTGTATTAAATAATTACACACCCCCATTGTCCCTAGTGGTTCGCCCAGTGTCCTGCATGCAGTTTTATATTATAAAAACTGTTCTTTCTGCCTGGAAACTGGAGATTGTCCATAGCAACCAAAAAGTGTCCCTTTAAGTAAAACGTGGTTTTAGACCAGCTAGAAAACAGCGATAATAAATTAGAATCACTGAGCGATAGTGATTTGTGGGGAAATTCGTCATCAAACACTAAAAAGTAATGACAGCGACAATTCAGCAACTGAGCAAATTTCAGTGTTTTTGATTTGAATACATTATTGAATCATTTTTATTATAATTACATTATTATTTGTTATAATTATTTATATTTATTTATTATATTATAATTTATGATTTTGTGTTCCAAACTTTATCATACCCGGGATGTCTACTAGACTCTTGTTTGGACAGATTTAAGTGAGTTATTCCTAAGAATTGCAGGCCTACAATATAAAACGCCAAATTTCCATGCAAAATAATTGTACCGCTTTCTGCATCAAAAATCTGACAGAATCATACCGCCAGGGAGGTTAATACTCCCTTCCACAAGCTTCAAATTTGGGATGAGGATTCTGTGTGGTTATGCAAAGCTTTTTTTTTCATTCTCCAAGCACAGCTTTTGGGTTTTTGACAAAATGATTAACTTATGTCTCATCTTTCCACAGAGCACTGCTCTAAAACATTGTGGAACGATTAGACAGACTTTCACAAGATGAGATGTGCAGCAATGTATTTTTGGAGAGCAGTGGATTTTTCTGTGTTGTTTTTCAATGAGCACTATTCCTGTTCAATTTATTTTATTTTTATTTTCCTATAGTAGATACATAAACACAGCTTCATTGATGTTACACTGTGTTATTTTTTTTCCACTCTTCAGCAATGCATCCAGATTTGATTTTTTTAGGACACCCACTACCGTGGAGGCGGAGCATAGCAACAGTAATGTATTTCCTTCAATTGTACACAGTTTACCTTACAGTGGATTGATGAACATCCAGAACTGCTCTTATAGCCTTTTCCAGATTTTTTTCACCTTGACAATTCATCTCTTAACCTTATTTTAATCAATAATGGGTCATATAACTACATCTTCCTTAGGAGAACCAGATGTTGTGTGTGTACCTTTTAGATTGATTGTTTAAACCATTTGTTAAATAAGCATGGCATAGCAACAATGCATGCATTGTTTATTAACCAAACATGTATGTATTTATTTATATAACTTACTGTAGATCACGGGTAGGCAAACTTGACACTCCAGCTGTGGTGAAACTACAAATCCCATCATGCCTCTGCCTCTATGAGTCATGCCTGTGATTGTCAGGGTCTTGCAATGTCTCATGGGACTTGTAGTTTCAAAACATCTGGAAGGCCAAGGTTGCCTACCCCTGATATAGATGAAGATCAGACTGCATTTTAGGAGCTGGTTTCATAATTCCAAAGAGCTTTTTTTCTTGCAAGTGGCAATGTTTTTTTTCAACTGCATATGTTGAGAGTGACTTTAAGCCCCGTACACACGGGCCAAATGTCGGAAGACATCGGCCGGTTAAAAAAAAAAATGACCGACAACCACCCTTTGGCCAGCTTCTGTCAGACGAGCATGCTGGAAAACCAGCAGCCGACCGACTCCTGATCAGCGCTCTCCACCAATGGAGACAAGGCGTCCCACCATCAGAACTCAACAGCTCAGCAGGGGAGATCGCTGTTCTAACTTTGCCCTCATGAACTGACTCAGGGTTGATTTACTAAAAGCCAAATGACGGTGCACTTGTGCAAGTTCAGTTGCACTCTGCAAGTGCTGTTGCTTCAGAGCTTAACCTCCCTGGCGGTATGATTCTGTCAGATTTTAGGTGCTGAAAGTGGTACCATTATTCTGCATGGAAATTTGGCGTTTTATATTGTAGGCCTGTAATTCTTAGGAATAACACACTTAAATCTGTCCAAACAAGAGTCTAGTAAACATCCCGGGTATGATAAAGTTCTAAAAACAAAATCATAAATTATAATATAATAAATAACTATAAAATAATTATAACAAATAATATTCTAATAATAATAAAAGTGTTTTTCAGTGTTTGATGACGAATTTTCCCACAAATCGCTATCGCTCAATTCTGCAAGTGATTCTAATTTATTATCACTGTTTTCTAGCTGGTCTAAAACCACTTTTGATGTAAAGGGACACTTTTTGGTTGCACTTTTATATAATAAAAACTCCACATTCCAGGCAGAAAGAACAGTTTTTATCATATAAAAGTGCATGCAGGACACTGGACAAACCACTAGGGACAAAGGGGGTGTGTAATTATTACATACAGTACTGTAATCTGTAAGATTACAGTGTACTGTATGTGTACTGTATTTTAACTTTTTTGAATTTGGCACCGATCTCCGTCCCCGTGCCTCGTAACGTCGCAGGGAGCGGAGCTCGGCGGCACTCGGCAGTGTGTGAATCGAGCGAGGAGACAGCTCGATCACACAGCGGGGAGGCATCGCAGGATCCAGGGGACAAGGTAAGTAACTCTGCCTGGATTACTGCGATGCAATCCCGAGTCTGGCTCGGGGTTACCGCTTTTGGTGCTGAAGTTTCACCCCAAGCCTTACTCAGGAATACCGCCAGGGGGGTTAATAAACGAGGGAGAGCTCTGCTGACTTCCATCAACCAATCGTGTGCAAGCAAAAATACTTTTTATTATTTCCCTTGTATGTGATTGGATATTCATTGTAAAGTGAAGCTTTACCTAATTTTCTAATCTCTGAAGCAATTGCACTTGCAGAGTATTGTGTACTTGCTTTCATCCAAAGTAGATACCAAATCAAACTAGCTCTATAAGTAAGTACTATATGAAGAAAAGTAATTGTGAAAATATTGGTAAATTGAGAGCAGGTATTTCATTGGGAGCTTTAATCCTCATCACAAGTTTTACTCCATTTTGATATGAAACTTGTTACTGGAAACCATTTTCAAATTGTGTTTTATTTCATACAGTCAAATTTAAAAAATACAAAACTGTAACTGTGAAAAGGGCTAGGCAGTGTTGGTTAGATGTGACTCGCTATTTAGTTATTGCTAAATTAACCGAAGTTTCAGATCTTACCTCTACAACTAGCCTAATTAGCAAAAGGAATACACTGACAAGGTTGCTGAAATTATTATCTAATCATCTTGCTGTTCTAATGATCAGCTTTAGTTCTTCTCTGATTTTCCCTAAGGAGACTTTGTTCCTAATAATCTCATGCAGGCTGGTTCTGATAAAATGTATTCCTGGACATGACAAAGAGGAAATTTGTGTCATAGAGCATTTTAATGAAAATATGATTAGCAGTTGTGAATTAACGTGGTGACTGCTTCATAATACACTCTGGTGTGGGTAGAACAATTGTTAGGCCTATGTGTTAATAAAGCTGGGACAATTGAATTGTGGCATTTAAAATTTATGATTCATTGATGAATTAGCTATAAACACAAGGCAGATGTTTCATCAGTGCACCTCTATAATGTTAACCTGCTGTAAATATACAGAACAGTACATGCTGCTGAGTAAAATATGTCAGAACACACTGGATTGAAAAACCCTGGCACTGATGCTGCAATGATATCATTAGAGGCATGCAAACCCAAAATGGCTTTTATGATGGACCATCACAACCAAAATTACAGCTATGGTTGAAATGTGTTTGTTGCAATCCAGTATTCTAAGAGCCCATTCACACAGGGGTGACTTTGGATCCGACTTGAAGTCGCCCCAAGTCGCCTCAAGTCGCGCGGCATGAGAAAATCAATGCCATGACTAAGCACTAGACCGTAGTGTGAAACGCGTCGGCTGTACCCCATCATTTGCTGTGACCTGTAGTGCTTCATGTTTTTTACCCAATAAAGGCAACCTCAATGGTTTTTTTTGGAGTGCGGCTGTCCATATGTTCCATTTTTCTCTCTGCATCAAAAGCATTGCCAGCACCCGTGGTTCCTGGTAAGATACTAATTGCCTATCACACTCACCTGGAGCGGTGATCTCTTTCTCTTCATGAGAAAATTAATGTAAGTGAATGAGAGCCGTCTTAATGCACACTACTGATGTCGCTCCGACTTCAAAAAAGGTTCCTGTACTACTTCAATCCGACTTCTAGGCAACTTATAGGCAACTTGTACCCATAAAAAGTGAACCTGTGTATGGGTGATGGCGCTGCCTATTAAACTAAATCCAACCACCAGTGTGGTTGGATTTAGTTTAATAGGCAGCGCCATCACCCCTACACAGGTTCACTTTTTTCACGTTCTAGTTTCCTACCTAAGACACTTTCAAAAGGGGGGCAGCAGCCTTTTATTCCATTTAGTGCGGACATTACTGCTTATTGATTTATTTAACTTGTACCCATAGATTTCAATGGAAGTTGCCTCCAAGTCGGATCCCCTGTCTTAAACGAAGCAACTTTCCAGGAAGTAAAAATAGTTTTCCAGGCAAACCCCTCCCTCCCTCCTACGGAGCGGATTATTGTTTGATTGGCCACTGGAAAGTAGCTTGTCCTGGAGGCAACTTGAAGTTGCCTTGTAAGTTGCCTGGAGTCGCGTTGTGATTCATGCTCAAGTCGTGTCCAAGTTGCCTCCCAAAGTCACGCTGGAAGTCATGTTGCCCCTGTGTGAATGGGCTCTTATGGTTTAGTAATAGCATATGTTTGTGCAATATCACCACACACAGCATTAAAAGTACAATTACTGCAGCATGACCTGGCCAGGTGTTTGCATCCATCCTTGCCAAAAACAAGCTTCTACTGACCATCACAAGTTTGTTGAAGATAGGAAACCTGCTCTGCATTAAGTTCCAAAAGCAACTGGAGCAGATTGATTTCAAAGCACAGCAGAATGTACTATTCTTGAAAACAGGCCTTCATTTCAGTAAAGGTAAATCACCATGTTGGTATTTATTAGATGCTGCTGGGACAATAAAAAGGTATACTTTATTTAGTGAAGGTTATGTTATACTTACAATTATAAAATCCTAAAGGATTCTGAATAAGATTTCTTTTTTTAGCACTGGGCTGCATCTTATGCAATCCTAAACACATCAATATTTTGATGCAACTGAATGTAAGCTTAGCCCATAATAATTATATTGTCTAATTTAGAACATCAAGAGCCTTCACAACATTTTACTAATGATGAATACAATCTCTGTATGAATGAGAATGACAGGAGTTATGTACAGGTACGGTGACATAGCAGCCCAAAGTAATATATGATAGAGACCTATTTGCGCTTTAGGGGCTTTGGCTAGTAAATATTTAAACATGCATTGTGTTAGCATTTGATAACTTGCATGTCAACATTCCTGCAGAAGTATTGATGGAAAACTGCAAAAAGGACCAGTGACTTTTGTGTATTGGAAATGCTTTTGGTGAAAACCGCTGATGTATTCTCCAGCTTTATCCGCTTCGTTTCATTTCAGCCCAGTATATTTCACCAAAGCTATTTTACTAAAATGGCAACATTCAAATCCTTGTAGTAACCGCCAGCTGACATTATACTTCTTTTTCTCAAGTCTTTATAAAGACAAAAATCAGAAGCATTGATTTCTAAGATTTTCCTTTATTGTGGGAAATTAATCTACAATCCAACCATTCTCTGGATGACAAATACTCGATTTGGGATATCAACTTGTGTCCTCTGTGATCATATCAAGAATAGCCCGTTCTTGGAGTCTTAATTACAACTGACAAAGATCTACCAATGTGTCTAATTTTTTAGGTTCTGAAGTACAAAAAAAAAAATCCATTCCATTTATTGCCACACATGCACAGTACTGTCAATCTCATCAAGAGGGCCATCTTTAGAAATCATCTTCTTGCTTTGTTTACTGTATAAAGGATTATTATGAATTATGAATTTAGCAGCACAATATATTACTACTATCTGCAGTCTTAAACCAATGATTTGTAATGATTTGTTGACTGTAGACTGGAAAAAAATCCCTTTTATGAAACCATGGTAACAGTACTAGTTCCCTTCCCCATTGCTATTCATCTTATCATTTCCCAGAAGTCCGCACAGACTGTAAACTCTTATAATGAATGTATTATGTTTGCTTGTTTTTGGTCTGTTAAATATCATATTGCAAGCATTTTGGTATATTGGTTTGATAAGTGCAAAATCCAGTGCTGTCCTGTAGATTCTGCAGTGTTATCCCAAGGAGTCTTATGAGCCCTGCCCAGTTCACATCTGTTAATTACAGAACATCTCCACTCTATGTTATGGAAAATAAAAAAGATGTTCTGCTGCTCCTTCATAGAAACTGTATAGTGAAGCAGACATCTTGCTGCCCCTGCAGTACTTACCCTCTTGCTCCTGGAAGGATTTCTGTGGCAACAATTACCCAAAGTGATTAAGCCAAGAGATTGCAGGACCTGATTCGATCGTATGAGATCCTACCCACTCAACTGGTGGAACTGGCCATTAATGCCTTATAGGCAGAAGTATGAAGGTTAATCCTGCACCTACCAGTGGAAGACCAGGATTCCCTATACAAAATAGTTAATTTCTTAGAAGCAGTGTAAAGCCTAGTGACAACATTAGGGGACCTTAGGGCATACTTCATCTGCAAAAAAGTAGAGTGGGAGAATCTATTCCCCAATATTCACTGGAACAACAGCAAAACATAATAGCATAGATAAACCTTAGGGAAGGGAGCTGAGTAGGACAGTCCACCTGGAGTAATGTGGACAGATGGCTAAAGGAATTGATTTCACTCCTATCTTTATAGATGGACTGCTGTCCAACAAGGTCAGCGAAACCTTGCAAGAGAAAGAAGTATCTCCAATTCGAAATTCCTTGAATTGTTTGAAGAGGCCATAGCATGGCAGGAGCAAAGGCATACAGGCTCAGACCCATCTGTGACTGTCATAAGTGGGAAATCAATAGACCCACCTGCAACCGAACACATAATTCCATGGGATGTGGCCATATGGAAACTGAGAGAAGGGAAAGCTCAGTTCCAGACAGAGTTATCCAAGTTGAAGCGCAGAGAGGAATACATTTCCAATGGGCAAGGAATCTATGTCCCTCCTGAAGAAGGTGAACACTGCCTTAGAGGTGGGCAAGGTCACCTTTCCCATGCTAGGGCTATTAAGTTAGGCCATCTCCAAAGAGACTGAGAGAAAGTTCTTCCAAGAATTCTGTCACTCGGTAGGCATTAAGAAGTTGCACACTACCCTGTAACACCCACAAGGCAATGGGGGACGTGTGAGAGGATTATTTACAAATGGGAAACTAAGGAAAATAGCCTATTGCTTAGCCAAAATGGCTCACAAATACAACCAACATTCCTCAATAGGCTGCTCCCCCCACCATGTGATGTTTGGCTGTGCTCTCAGGGGGCCAACAGACCTATGGGGCACAGTGTTCACACCAGCAAGGAAAATGGCAAATACCATGGGAAGAAGTCTCTGCAGTTGTCCTAAGATAGCCCTATCCATGCATGCCAGGCTATGATATCCAAGGAGCAGGAACTGAAGAAAAATGAAGATGCACTACACCGTACACTCCTCAAACCCGGTAAGACCAACAAAAAGGCCTAAAAGGGGGTTTTGGAAAAACCTGTCTACAAAAGTATCAGCCACCAGAAATTCAGTGGTGGCTGCCTGCTGCTCTTCTATCATTATTGCCACGACCCCCAGAAAAAGCCATGGATCCTGACAATATTACACAGCCCAATGTTCACCCAGCTAGGGTTTGTGCTCCAACTGTAAAGCCTTTTAAACCATTATCTACTAATATGCCAGAAGACAGAGACACACTGGTTCTTGTCCAAGAAGATGAAACTCTTGAGGTGCTCCTGAGAGACCTAACTTCGGGGGATCTCCTGTACTCTTTGCAGAGGATAAATCAGAATTGTTTTCCCACCTACCAGAGACAGCAAGTTCAAGTGGAGAGGAGTGTCGCAGAAGGCCCATTTACTCACCATGCTTAGATGCAGGCAAAGGCCCCTTTAACTAATTTTACTACAAATCCCTGGGTTCCTGGGCTGGCCACAGGAAGATAAGTTTCTCTGCTTCCCTTCCTAGGCAGCTTAGAGACAGCACTTGATGAGGCAGAGGTAGCTGGGCATGTGCTCTGCAGCCAGTTGAGAGGCCCTCCACTATCAGAACGGAGCAGACAGGCCAGAGTGTAATAGCACAACGCTTCTCCAAAAGACCCAGATACTGCAGCCCCTTCACAAATGCTATCAGAATAATCTAGTTTAAGTGGGTTGTTCACCTGTGTTTCTAGAGCTACCCTTGACTTCACTGTGATAGGCACTGTCTATGAGGATAATTGAAGTAGCTTCTGTACTATTTTACTTTGCTGTTTTAATAAGTCTTACTTAGTGATGATTAGCTTGACTCTTTTTTGGTAGAAAGTGTTGTAGAGTCTTATAGAGACTATGTTATGCAGTAACATGATTCTGTCAAAGAGACATTGCTGTAAAGATTCCATGTTTGTGCTGGTTTCAAATATTTGTGCAGCTATTGTTTTTGCAATCCTGATTTTTTTTTTTGCAATATTTTAACCTTGCATTATTTCTTTTAACTTTTGTATTGAGTGAAACTTTCAACACACATCAATGATTTTGTGTATATGTCTGCTAAGCAGAGCATAGAGGAAAAGAAGCTGTGAGGGTTTTGGCAGAGCTGAGCAGGGAAAGGTGAAGGTAGGCAGACATGAGCTCTGTTACATCAGCACTGCCCAACTACAAGAGCCATTGGGCGACCAGTCGCCTAGTGCACAGAGGTCCACTGGAATGACAGGTCACCCGAACCGGAAGCTAAGATCCCGGCACCCTTCTGAGGCATTTTCTGAACATGCACTTAAACTAAATGGAACACACAAAAAAGGAAAGAAAAAGATTCTGCATCAGGTAAGCATTTTGCTGTTTTTATCCCTGATTTTCTATCTGCCCAGGATACCATTTAAAAGTAGAATTAAAGGCAAAACATTTTTAGCGCAATGGGGAATTTTTTATTTTTTTGCCATCTGCATTCCGTTAGGGAGATTTCCCTTCACTTCCTGACCTATTGCCAAAACAGGAAGTGAGAGAAAATCCCTCCAAATTGAGGGTAATCCCTGGTTGTCACTAGGGTCACCAGAACTAGTGTCCTCATCAGAAGATTGAACCTATATTCTATTCCTGTGATAGCTAAGAATTTGGGGATTTAATTTCACTTTCAGTGATAACAGTAAGCAGGACAAATAAAGAGGGTGAGTCTCCCTAACAGGGACACAGAAAACAATAAAAACCTGATAGGTGTTCTAATCCTGTTTAACTGTATCCAAATCTAAAAAAAAGTTTTGCTTTTAGTTAGTACAAAAATCAACAAGGGGGAAACTTTAACTCGCCAAAACAAACAGAAAGTGCCAGTGGTTGCATGTTCCCACTAGTAGCCATTTCTATCAATCCTGAGAGAAGAGCTGTTATTTTTTAAGAGGCAGGAGATAGATTTTTTTCTGTATGACTAAATAGATTTGTAAATACTTTTTATGTATACATGTGGTGTTTCTGTGGTGTCCAGAGCCAGACTGCCAATTCCACTCTCACTTGGACCCAGTATATTCTAAAGCAGTGCAATAAAGATAAATACTCGGCTTATAGAAAGCAATGTTTACCAAGTACCCCATGGTAGGTGTCATTTAATCATGAATACCATGTGGCATGGATATGTGAGTTCCTGTTACACCTTTATTGTGTATACGAGGTGTGATAAATTATTTCCCGGAATGGACTGTAAAAAAAATGTGCAGGAGCATTGTCGTGGTGGAGAATCCACTTGTCGGGCCAGAGTTCCAATCTTTTCCTCCATAACCTTTTCAAAATTTCCAAGTACCAATGTTGGTTGACCATTGTACCAACGCTGTATCCTGGCCTAGGCCAACAAGGCCCAGGCCTAGGGCAGCACTTTGCAGGGGGGCAGCACGGAAAGAGTCCCCGCCGGCTTGTGCTACACTGTTAGTGTAACGCAAGCTGCTTCTAATTTTGACTGTCCTATCAGCCTGGACCACAAACCTTCCTCACTGTGCGCTATGTTTTCTGCTGTACCATTGACATGGTTATATCTTCTTAGTCCTCTCCATAAAATTATCAGAAATTTGTGCTTAAAGTAGGACTATAGGCAACACTTTTTTTTTTTTCATTTTGGATAGAGTAAGGGAGGGTTATAGCCCCTGTCCGTTTATTTTTTACCATCCCTGTCCCATTGCAGAGATTTCCCTTCACTTCCTGCCCCATAGCCAAACAGGAAGTGAGAGGAAATCTATGCAAATTAAGGCAATCCATTCCCCCCCCCTCCCAGGCCCTCAGAAACTAGTGTTCCCACTTGAAAATTTCAGGGTGGGTCTTAAACAGAAAGGGGTGTGGCCTTGACAGGAAGGGGTGGGTCATATTTAAATTAGGGGGTGCACAAGTTTAGTCAGGCCTAGGGCAGCACAAAACCTAAATACACTACTGCATTGTACCATGTTCTATGAACTTGTAGTGAACTATCCCCTTGTGATCAAAAAAAGACACCAACATGAGCGTACAAAGGTTCGGACTCTGTCCGCATTTACATCCATCCTTTGCGTTTTTGGCTGCCCACTTCTTGCATTATCGTGGACATCTTCCCACCCCATTTTAAACCACATATGCCATTTAAAAACACTTTATTTCTTCATTAAATGTTCACCATAAGCCGGTTAAATTTTCACTCACACTTTTGCCAATTTTCACACAAAATTTGATGTTAATTCACTGCCCCAGATTCCTGTCACTCATTCTTTGCCAACAGCACAAAGCACACACGTGTTATTTATCCTACAACTCCGTGAAGACTGAGTCAACTGGTCTGCGACCCAGGCAAGAGCAAATTAGAACATGTCAGAACACGTTTGAGTGTGAATGGCTGTGTGACTCACCACCATAGGGCTACGCTGCTGACATTCCAGGAATTAAATTGTCACACCTCATACACATTGTTTTTTTTTTACATAATCTACATTCTGCCTGTTTTTGTTTGGTATATTATATGCTAAACGTCCAAAGTTGTATAGTGAAGGTGCCATAAAAAAAGCTGAATTACCCCTGAACCAATAAGGGTTTCCCCTTGAGATACACATACTACTGGTTCTGGAATGTGTCAGTGCTAATGGGGTATCGTATACCACAGAGAGGGAGTTTATCAATCGGCTAAATGTACATATATTCTTCTTTTATGTTTCCAAACAAAAAGCAGGTAGAATAACTAAAATTAAATGCAATCTTGCAATCCTTTATTGCTTAGAATGTAACTGGTATTTAAATATTCTTTTAGACAATGCTTTTGTTGCATAAAGTCACCATGCTGTTTTCAATCCTTCTTGATCTTGGTTGGCTTGGTCATTGCACTAAACTAGAAAGGAAAAACTAAAAACAGGATGAAGATGAAATGAAAATGGGCCTAGCATTTATTATTTACCGGTACTTCACTGACTCCAACGTATGGATGGAATCCAGCAGAACAGAAGTGCACTGTGTATTTTTGAAGCATGAAGGAACCGTAACGGAAAAAAAAAACAAAGAAAAAAAAGAAATGCTCACACCATGGTGCTGCAGTTTTCCTCACCTCTAGAAAAAAATAACTTGAAACAGGATGGAGTCCACATGCAGCATTTCCAGGAAAGATAATTTTTTTCAGCTCTATTGTTCATTATTTATCCATGCCAGCAAGACTTCTGACATTGTTTTTTATCATTTGAGCATAGGTCCAATTGAAAGAAAAGACACCCGTGTGTGGTATATCCTGTTTCTGACTTCTGCAGTGAAAGTAATTACCATAAGCTAAATACAGGACTGCCATCACATCCTATGGCACTGATAACAAAATGAATACTATATGACAGGTATAAATATGTTATAAGTCAAACTTAATGTTATTATATATTATTTAATAACAAACATGTTATACTTACCTGCTCTGTGCAATGCTAATATTTTGTTCTGGGGTTCCCTGCCGACACTCCCGGCTCAGACTCTTCTTTGTGTGCCACCATAGGAAGCCACCTCCTATGGGGGTGCCCCTGCAGGCTCGCTCCTGAGCCAGGCAGTGTACGTCTGTAGACACGCACAGCCCGGCTCAGCCCTCCCCTTGCTTCCTTCTCATAGGATTTAATTGATAGCAGAAGAAGCAAATGGCTCCCACTGCTACCTCTGTGATTTTGTGAAGAGGAAGATCTAGATCAGTATAAAGCCTCGTTCACACGATCGGATTTTCATCGGACAAATCCGTGGATTTTTGTCCGAAGGGCGTTGGCCGTGAACTTGTTCTGCATACAGACGGCAGAACTTTTTCAGCCAACATTCACGAAACGACGTGTTTTTTCTGCTCTTTAGCACCACCCTTTGGGCAACTTCTGCTAATGTTGTCTTATGGTTAGCATTGGTTCGGAGCATGCGTGTTTGTACTTTGGATTTTAGTCCGACGGACTTGTGTACACACGATCGGATAATCCGATGAAACACATTTGTTGGCGGACAATTTGAGAGCATAACCATCCAACATTTGTTGTCGGAAATTCCGGCAACAATTGTCCGATGGAGCATACGGACGGTCGGATTATCCGACAAAACACGTCTATCACACAATTGTTGTCGGAATATCCGATCGTGTGTACGAGCCTTTAGACTCAGTGCCCTGATTATCTGTGTACATGTCCCTTTCAGAGAAGCCGGTTATCGGCTCTCTTTTCCTCTCCTCATGCCGTTAGCATGAGGAAAGGAGTGCCGATAACCGGCTTCTATTTACACCCGTGATCAGTTGTGATTGGACACAGCTGATCATGTAGTAAAGAGCCACTGATTGGCTCTTTACCTCAATCTATAATCAGCAGTGTCCAGACACTGTGATAACAGAGCATGTCACCCGGGCCCAGCAGGAGGCATGTGGCAGGCGTGATCACAGGAGGCCGTCATAAGATGGCCTCCCAGAACTAGCCGTCCGCACTGTAGCTGTCATTCGGCTATAGTGCGGTCTGCAAGTTTTCCTCCTATTTGCATACTTTCAGCAAGTTGTCTCTGGATAAGGAACCATCCCTTCACACCTGTTTTCATTGTTTTTGTAAAGGGTTTGCATCAGAGAAACAATTAAACAGCAGTCAGGAGGAACTGAGAATTCTGTTTTCTACTGGTGCTAAGAAACATGATTTAAAGCGGAGTTCCACCCAAAAATGGAACTTCCACTTTAAGGGAAGGTGACCCCCTGACATGCCACATTTGGCATGTCATTTTTTGGGGGGGAGCGGAAACCCTCTTTTTAGAGGGTTTCCGCTCCCACTTTCTCCTTGGGCACCGCGGCGCCGGAAGGAAGGTCACCTCCCTCTCGGCAATCACGGTGCGCAGCGCGGTTCGCGCCCACAGTAGTGATGCCAGCGCCGCAGAGAGGGGGGGGGAGACGAGCGGGGCTTCGCTCCCCCGCATCGCTGGACCCTGGGACAGGTAAGTATCCGATTATTAAAAGTCAGCAGCTCCAGTATTTGTAGTTGCTGACTTTTAATATTTTTATCTTAGTAGGAACTCTGCTTTAACTTAAAAGCAAGCAAGCAAAACATAAAGGGGGAAGTACGCAGATCATAACTTCTGACTTGCAGCATGCTTGTTCATCTACTCTGAATTGCTGTTTGTTCTAGGTCAGTGACACAGAAAGGATTAAGTTAGAAGTAGTACAGAAATGTATCCAGGGACCACAAACTTTAGAGAATTTAGCATACCTATCATATAGATTTGCGGTCAGTTCTATTCACTTCATAAACTGCATTTCGTCTATTCATTCACACGGTTGGTAGTGCAATAGATTTCCAGTGTCTGAAGATGGCCAAACTGGTGGATATTAACAAGAACCAAAGTACATCCTTCTTGGAGGAGGATATAATGCCTGGGAGATTGGACAGGACAGCAAGTTGGGGGGAGCAGCATATCTTAGTTTATGTCATGAGATCATATGTCAAAGAACATCATGGACCTGACCACCAGGTTCATAATAAAGTACCCAACTGGTGTTGACATCTCCAGCACGAGTCGGGAACTAGCAGGAAAATAATGTGGAGCCTGCAGGGGTACCAATACCACCTAGTAAGTATTTTAACCACTTGAGAGCCGGGCCATGTACAAATGACGGCCTCAAGGTGGCTCTAGAAACCTGGGAGGCCGTCAATAGACGGCCTCGGCTATTCCGGCCACTGGGGGGCGCGCGAGCGCCGCTGGTGGTGCGCGCGTGCGCCCGGCGCATCACTGAGATGCCGATGCGCGTGCCTGGCGGCCGCGATGTCCACCAGGTACCCGCGATCGGCGTGTACACAGACAAGGATGTGGATCTCTGTGTGTAAACACAGAGATCCACGTCCTGTCAGGGAGAGGAGACCGATGCTGTGTCCCTTGTACATAGGGACACAGATCGGTCACCTCCCCCAGTCAGTCCCCTCCCCCACACAGTAGTAATCACTCCCAGGTTACACATTTAACCCCTTCCTCGCCCCCTAGTGTTAACCCCTTCCCTGCCAGTATCATTTTTACAGTACCCAGTGCATTTTTATAGCACTGGTCGCTGTAAAAAGTACAATGGTTCCAAAATGGTGTCAAAAGTGTCCGATGTGTCCGCCATAATGTCGCAGTCACAATAAAAATCGCTGATCGCCGCCATTACTAGTAAAAAAAAAATATTAATAAAAATGCTATAAAACTATCCCCTATTTTGTAGACGCTATAACTTTTGCGCAAACCAATCAATAAACGCTTATTGCGTTTTTTTTCCCCAAAAATATGTAGAAGAATACGTATCGGACTAAACTGAGGAAAAAAAAATTTTATTTTTTTAAATTGGGATATTTATTATAGCAAAAAGTAAAAAATATTGTGTTTTTTTCAAAATCGGCGCTCTTTTTTTGTTTATAGCACAAAAAATAAAAACAGCAGAGATGATCAAATACCACCAAAAGAAAGCTCTATTTGTGGGAAAAAAATGACGTAAATTTTGTTTGGGAGCCACGTCGCACGACCGCGCAATTGTCATTCAAAGCGTGACAGCGCTGAAAGCTGAAATTTGGCCTGGGCAGGAAGGGGGTTTAAGTGCCCAGTAAGCAAGTAGTTAAAGTCCCTTTCCTGGGTTTAACTGGTGATGGACATCTTGTGGGTTAGGATAAAGGATTTAGTGATGTCATCCTCTGATAAGCCATAATTCACGTATTTTTTCCCATTCTGTTAAATAGTGTGGTGTGCCAGGGGCGGTATATGTCAGTAACAGGGTATCTAACCCATTGACACTGGGTGGAGTCATAGAAATTTTGCGGCATTTTTTAATTATTCTTTAGGACAAACAAAAAAGAAAGCAATTTTTCTAATATGACTATACTGTGTTTGGAAAACTCCACTGAACAAATCAGCATTAACGCGTGCATTGATTTTCCATTTTTTTCTTAAATTGGATAATTGGATTTGGGTATTTCTCTTTAGTGATGTAACATGGTTGCTCTATTTAATTTTTTTGTTATAAAATTCAGGTAAAACTTGTTGCTTGCCTTAAGAATTTAATTTAATCTATTTCTATTTTTACACTTTCGCAGGGAAAAAAAATGCAAATAAAGAAAAAATAACATAGCGCCTATAATTGCGACAAAAGTCATATTGTAATTGAATGTTATTAAAAATCACCTTTCCTTTCCAATCTGCAGCCGCTGTAATTTTCTGAAAATGCATTGCAATATGGCTACCTGGAGTTTTCTGTACACAGAATGTGTACTGGACACACCCCAGAAACATCATTTCCTGCTTGTGTGATTGGCTCACTGATTTTCCCAGAAGTCGACACTAAGATACAAGTCACATTTCAGGCATCCCCTGCAACAAAAATGTCATTTTTGGAGGGATACTTTCAATAGGAACAGGTCTAAAGGGATGCCGGCCCAGCAGCTTTCCTCATTAGTGCTCGGCAGCTGCACAGCTGACAGATAATTATGAAACCACTCCCATTAAAACCCACTGGGCACAGAGGCACAGAGAAACACAGAGGGATTTCTTCAGAATAACAAAAGATAGGAATCTGCAACAAAGTTTGTTAAAATCCTTATAATGTACATAGATCACCCAGAGGAGAATCTTTTTTTTCTCAACAAAAGTGGAGTTACTCTTTAAGGGATTGAACCTGGCTAAAAATAATCAACACTTTTCGAACCAAAGCAAGCGTAGGTAGCTTTAGAGCAGGGGTAGAGTGAAACAATTTGAATTTAGCAATTTTAAACAAGCCTTTACAGAGACCATACTAAAACAGATGCCACTGAATTAGAAGAAAGGAGACTCACCTTTGTGAATAAAGTTAATTATAAACAAAGCATTTACTAAGCGATGATGTAACAGGAAAGACTCAACTGGAGGTGTCTGAAATTAATACATTATGATTTTCTGCACAAATGTTAAAACTATGGTTTATATGGTGTGGCAGAACAAAAATCTTGTTAATTCAGTGGCATTACTTTTTTTGATTCATTTGGAACCGAATATAAATTGTAGCTTTTCAGATCAACACTAAGGCTCCATGCACACTAGCATTTTTTTAAAGTAGTTGTAAAGGTAGAAGGTTTTTTATCTTAATGCATTCTGTGCATTAAGATAAAAAGCCTTCTGTGTGTAGCAGCTGCCCCAGCACTCCCTAATATTTACCTGAGCCCAGGGCCGCCATCAGGAATTTTGGGACCCCTTACACAGTTTCAGGCATGGGCCCCCTGGAGCAGAGGAGAACTGGGGGGGTGCTGCCGCTGCGAATTGAGAAGGGGGGGGGACTGCTGCGAATTGAAAAGCGGGGGGGTGCCACGAATTGAGAAGTGGGGGGTGCTGCCGCTGCGAATTGTTGAGGTCGGGGGGCTTTGGGTGCTGACGAACAAAAAAAACCCCAAAAGAACAAAAAAAAGTGGGGGTTGCCATCTGGGGACCTCCGGGCCTCTGGGGACCTCTGGGCCCCTTACAAAAAAAATTATAAAAAGAAAGATTAAAAAAAAGAAATTATAAAAAAAAGGGGGGTTGCCATCCGGGGCCCTGGGGACCTCTGGGCCCCTTACAAAAAAAAAAGAAGAAATAAAAAAAAATATATAGATATACAAATAAAATAAAAAAAGGAGGGGGGCCATCCGGGCCCCTTACAGGTGTACTGCCTGTACCTCCCTGATGGCGGCCCTGCCTGAGCCCCATCTCTGTCCAGCAATGTCCACGAGTCCCTCGGCCGTCTGGGACTCTCCTCCTGATTGGCTGAGACACAGCAGCGGTGCCATTGGCTCCCACTGCTGTCAATCAAAATCAGTTGGCCAATCAGGAGAGAGAGGGGGCGAGGCCGAACGGCAGCTCCATGTCTGAATGGCTGTGTCATGTTGAAATGAAATTATGCTGGTATAGTTACTGAGATTTCTTAACATTCAGTTGTGGTGTGGAGCACAATCAGGCAGCTGTTTATATTGCTGTGCAAGATGTAAAGCAGTCCTTATTACCAAATATGAATCACTGTTCAATTTTCTGCCAACTCATTTACAAAAGGTTAAAATTATGACCAGCTTCCGGAGTGAGTGTCCACCAATGTACACTACTGTTCTCTGTTGTTAGACCTAAATACCTTATTACTGATGGATGGGGCCTAGAATATAATTATTACATATGCATCAGATTATGGACAATAATAGACAGGCCATATACATTGTGGATAAAATAACACCCCACCACCAAATCAATTTCTGTATATCAAATAGGATGGAATTCCCTGTCTCATAGGGACTGTCCCTGTAGGTGACAGTATGACTACTGCCCTCCACATAATCTGAGAGTTAATCTGGACATCAAGCCTCTGGATTTTTCACATTTGGACATCTATGTCAGGTAGAAATGCATTTTTTGGAAGCAATTGTGAACTATAAGCATTGTAAAGATACTTTATTTTTCAGGTTTTTACTTCCAGTTTTTGAGCTATCCCTGTAGACCATACCAAACTCTTTCCCTGTAGGGTGGCCTTCTTATAATCCCATGAGCAATTTCATTGTTGTGATAGGAAAAGGAGCAGACTTGGCATCAGGAAAAGAAGCAGGCTTGGCATCCTTTTATACTGCAGGACTAAAGTTTAAAGTGGTTATAAAGGATCAAGGTTACTTACCTTCATTCATTCTAGCTACCTTGTATGTGCAGCAGCCCCCCCCCCTAATACTCACCTGTGTGCAAACTCACTGCATAATGCAGGTAAGTATAACATATTTGTTATTTAAGAAATAAGAAAAATTTAAGAAATGGAAAAATAATTATCACTCCCTAAAGGAGTTGTAAAGGCAGAAGTTTTTTTATCTTAATGCATTCTGTGTGCAGCAGCTCCCCTCAGCCCCCCTAATACTTACCTGAGCCCCATCTCTGTCCAGCGATGTCCACGAGTCCCTCGGTTGGACTTTCACTCCTAATTGGCTGAGACAAAGCAGCGGCGCCATTGGCTCCCACGGCTGTCAATCAAAGTCAGTTAGCCAATCAGGGGAGAGAGGGGTGGGGCCGAATGGCAACTCCGTGCCTAAATGGACACATGGAGCTGCAGCTCAGCTCGGGTGCCCCCACAGCAAGTCGCTTGCTGTGTGGGCACTCGTCAGGAGGAAGGGGCCAGGAGCAGCACAAGGGACCTGAGAAGAAAAGGATCCAGGCTGCCCTGTGCAAATCCACTGCACAGAGCAGGTAAGTATAACATGTTTGTTATTAATTTTTTTATTTATTTTTTATTTGACTTTACAATCACTTTAATACCTGGTTACATTTTCAATGCCTAAATTTTAGTTACAAATAAACAAATTATCCTTTTCCACCCTTGATCCCAAAATTATTACATAAAAACTACTGAGGTGCACATGGGGTGCAGGTGCGCAAGATAAAGGAGGGTCTTCTTTTTTTCACTGCTGATCACTAACCCATCTCTCAAGAAATCTGATTCCAAATTTTTTTTTTTAATGGCAACAGGAGGGATAGGCATTAGGTCCACAGATGCTGGAGACATAAAAGTCGTTATACTAAAGGCAAATAGGCTGTTCATTTTGTATGGGAATTTTTACTTTGCAAGGGCATTTTCTCTTAGCTTAGTGAATGTGGTGAAAATTGTGAAAAGCATATCATGTACAAAGAAATAAAAATATTATATATTTGCTTGTACATGATTGGATGGTGGAAGCAGTGCTTCACTTCATTCACTAAAGCCGACCATTCATTGAAATTTGTCCGGCTTTGCAGAGACCCGCCAATATTCGATCCATGTATGGGCAGCCTGATTGTACCCAAGTCGATCCATCGATTGACTTGGGTACAACCAGTCTGTCTGATTTTCTACATGCAATTACTGCTGCCGTTAGCTGTAATCATTGTGTTCTGCTGCCTGGGAAGGCTCCCTGTCCCACCCCCCACCCCCCTCCGTGGTGAAAGGAAAGACAATCAAATTATCTATGGGGTGCTTAAGTTACGTTAGGTTGAGTTGCAAAGTGAACAACCTATTTTCCTTTAGTAAATCCATCTCATAGTTGGAAAATAGGGGTAGTGAAGGTGAGATGTGACAGGGGAAAAAATGGACAGCATGCCTAGGAAATGCAACATATTTCTGGTGCCCAGAAACAGGCTCAAGCACCATGGCACCAGTGAAGGCTCGTCCATAGGGGCTCCTGGGGCAACGCCCCACCAGTTTTTGTTGCAAGAAATAAATAAATAAAAATAAACTATTTAATAATTTTTTCTGTTGAGTTTTTAATTTTGTGTAAACTCACACCTTAATATGTGTCTGTGTGATAAAATGTGTTCTGTGCCTTTAAATGCTAGTCCTGCACCTGCAGTTCTCTTCAATGATTGTTATATATCTCTCTGTTGTTGCTAGGTAGATTAGAAAAAAAATAGTCTAATCATGATTAGATTTTTATTTTTTTCTAATTTGCATAGCAACAGACCATTTGTCCGAAAAATCATTTACAACTGTAATTTGGAACACTAAGTAAACAGTTTCTCTACTCTTATTGGCTGCCTGCCAGTCCCCCATTGTGTTTAAATGGAGCTCATTAGGGTGGGCCGAAATACCGGCCTGGCCCTCCTATTGAGCTCCCTAATTTGCTCCCTGCACCAGGGGGTTCACCCTACAAACTTCCTCCTCCCCTCCCCTCCCAGTGGTGTAGCGTGTTTGGGGCCAGCCGGTCATTTCACCCCAGGCGCAACATTTAGGGGGGCACAAAATTAATCCACGCCCTGAGGGTCTGTACTGCAGCTTAATGCCTCCCCCCGCCCCTACACTTCCGATGAGAAATTTGCGCATTCCTTTCCGCGGCACCCTATTCCAACTCCCCCCGTCCCAGGACTCCTTTGATCCAGCCTGTCCCTCTGGTGCAACCTGTGTGTGAGAGCAGTGGAAGGGGAGGGGCAGTGCTCGGTACACATCAGGGGAGAGGTGCAGTGGCTGGTAGCTGATCTCCCAGCGGGGGACACCAAAGAGCGTCTGGATGGCGGGGACTTCTAAACAATACTGCCCTCCTGGTGCTGGGGAGAGCTCTGTTTAGATGGACTGTGAGGCCATGTAGAGGTAAGGAGGATGATGGATCCACCGATCTACATCAAACTGTGTGTGGGGGGATGAGGGGAGTATGAGCAGTGCAGAAATGAGGAATTAGGTAGGTTAGTGTAGGGGTCAGGTAGGTCAGTGTAGTGGTCAGGTAGGTCAATGTAGGGGTCAGGTAGGTCAGTGTAATGATCAGGTAGGTTAGTTTAGGTTGGTCAGTGTAATGGTCAGGTAGGTTAGTGTAGGGGTCAGGTAGGTCAGTGGAGATAGGTCAGTGTAGGGGTCAGGTAGGTTAGTGTAATGGTTGGGTAGGTCAGTGTAGGGGGCAGGTAGGTCAGTGTATGTAGGATGGTTTAGGGGGCAGGCAGTCAGTGTAGTGGTCAGGTATGTTAGTGTAGGGGTCAGGTAGGTCAGTAAAGGTAGGGGTCAGGTAGGTCAGTGTAGGGGGCAGGTAAGTTAGTATATGTAGGTCAGTGTAGGGGTCAAGTAGGTTAGTGTAGGGGGCAGGCAGGTCAATGTAGTGGTTAGGTAGGTTAGTGTAGGGGTCAGGTAGGTCTGTGTAGGTAGCTCAGTGTAGAGGTCAGGTAGGCCAGTGTAGGTAGGTCAGTGTAGTGGTCAGGTCAGGGCCAGGAGTGGGTGGAGTCTATAATAGGTGGGGCTTATTAGAAGTGGGGGGATCAATAAGTAAGGGTGGGGTCTGGCTACGCACCATCTTAAAACTTTACTAACCACCACTGTATGGCACCATGGTATATTGTACATGTGGAGCATATGTGTTAAATGGAGGGAAAAGCTTTCTTTGAACTTTCTTTGGATGGAACTCAGAAAAGGCACTTTGTGCATCTTTATTATACAGTCATGGCCGGAATTGTTGGCGCCCCAGAAATTTTTTACAGAAAAGTATTGCAGTAACACATGTTTTGCTATACACATGTTTATTCCCTTTGTGTGTATTGGAACAAAACAAAAAAAGGGGAGGAAAAAAAAGCAAATTAGACATAATGTCACACAAAACTCCAAAAATGGGCTGGTCAAAATTCTTGGCACCCTTTCAAAATTGTGGATAAATAAGATTGTTTCAAGCATGTGATGCTCCTTTAAACTCACCTGGGGTAAGTAACAGGGGTGGGCAATATAAAAATCACACCTGAAAGCAGATAAAAAGGAGAGAAGTTCACTTAGTCTTTGCATTGTGTGTCTGTGTGTGCCACACTAAGCATGGACAACAGAAAGAGGAGAAGAGAATTGTCCTGAGAACCAAAATTGTGGAAAAATATCAACAATCTCAAGGTTACAAGTCCATCTCCAGAGATCTAGATTTGCCTTTGTCAACAGTGCGCAACATTATCAAGAAGTTTGCAACCCATGGCACTGTAGCTAATCTCTCTGGGCGTGGACGGAAGAGAAAATTTGATGAAAGGTTACAACGCAGGATAGTCCGGATGGTGGATAAGCAGCCCCAAACAAGTTCCAAAGAAATTCAAGCTGTCCTACAGGCTCAGGGAGCATCAGTGTTAGCGCCAACTATCCATCGACATTTAAATGAAATGAAACGCTATGGCAGGAGACCCAGGAGGACCCCACTGCTGACACAGAGCCATAAAAAAGCAAGACTACAGTTTGCCAAAATGTACTTAAGTAAGCCAAAATCCTTCTGGGAAATCGTCTTGTGGACAGATGAGACCAAGATAGAGCTTTTTGGTAAAGCACATCATTCTACTGTTTACCGAAAACGGAATGAGGCCTACAAAGAAAAGAACACAGTACCTACAGTGAAATATGGTGGAGGTTCAATGATGTTTTGGGGTTGTTTTGCTGCCTCTGGTACTGGGTGCCTTGAATGTGTGCAAGGCATCATGAAATCTGAGGATTACCAAAGGATTTTGGGTCGCACTGTAGAGCCCAATGTCAGAAAGCTGGGTTTGTGTCCGAGATCTTGGGTCTTCCAGCAGGACAATGACCCCAAACATACGTCAAAAAGCACTTATAAATGGATGGCAACAAAGCGCTGGAGAGCTCTAAAGTGGCCACTGGCCAGCAATGAATCCAGATCTAAATGCCATTGAACACCTGTGGAGAGATCTTAAAATTGCTGTTGCCCTTCCAATAAGAGAGACCTGGAGCAGTTTGCAAAGGAAGAGTGGTCCAAAATTCCGGGTGAGAGGTGTAAGAATCTTATTGATGGTTATAGGAAGCGACTGATTTCAGTTATTTTTCCAAAGGGTGTGCAACCAAATATTAAGTTAAGGGTGCCAAGAATTTTGACCAGCCCATTTTTGGAGTTTTGTGTGACATTATGTCCAATTAGCTTTTTTTCCTCCCTTTTTTTGTTTTGTTCCAAAACACACAAAGGGAATAAACATGTGTATAGCAAAACATGTGTTACTCCAATACTTTTCTGTGAGAAATACTTGATTTTCTGTAAAAATTTCTGGGGTGCTAACAATTTCGGCCATGACTGTATCCTTACTTTAATCAGCTGTAGGTTGCACTATATCCTTAAGTAGCCCTTACGGTAATCATTAGTATGTATTGATTTTAGTATAATTTGGTTTATTTTGGCTGGATAACAGCAGTGACCTCTCATATCTCTGCACACCTAGAGATGTCACCAGACACACCCTACCAACCCAATTGCGAATAAGCATGTTTTCAACTGATTCCCACAATTTTCTTTGAGATAAACCTGGGCTGTATATTTCCTAATCCACGTACCTGCTCTAGTATGCATACACGTGCTACCTTCGGTCCTTGAACCATACACCACTTCCAAAGGTAAATTTAACTCCTGGATGGAATGTCTGTTTCTCCGTGTTTTGAACAGTAAAGTTGATTTTACACGTTGAAAGAGGTGTGCAGCTCCAAGACTTTGCTAAATTGTGTATGAAAGATACAGCCCACGTAGGAGTGGGTGCCTGCAGCAAAGATGTCCTGCAGAGTAGTAGGGATGAGCCGAACACCCCCCGGTTTGGTTCTCACCTGAACCTGCGAACGGACCGAAAGTTCGCGCAAACTATCGAACCCCGTTAAAGTCTATGGGACTCGAACGTTCAAAATCAAAAGTGCTTATTTTAAAGGCTAATATGCACGTTATTGTCCTAAAAAGGGTTTGGGGACCCGGGTCCTGCCCCAGGGGACATGTATCAATGCAAAAAAAAAGTTTTACAAACTGCTGTTTTTTCGGGAGCAGTAATTTTAATGATGATTAAAGTGAAAAAAGTGTGAAATATTCCTTTAAATATCGTACCTGGGGGTGTCTATAGTATGCCTGTGAAGTGGCACGTGTTTCCCGTGTTTAGAATTGTCCCTGCACAAAATGACATTTCTAAAGGAAAAAAAGTCATTTAAAACTGCTTGTGGCTTTAATGTAATGTTTGGTCCCGGCAATGTGGATGAAAATCATTAAGAAAATCGGCATGGGTACCCCCCCCCCCCCAGCCCATTTGGGTCTTGTATGAATATTAATTGGAACCCCGCACTCAAATAAAAAAAAGGAAAGGCGTGGGGCCCTCAGGCCCTATATACTCTGTACAGCAGTATAAAGGCGGTGCAAACAAGACAGGGACTGTAGGTTTGTTCTTAAGTAGAATCTGTTTGTAATTTAGAACTGTTACATTTTTAAAGTGTAGCTCCAGCCCAAAAAATCTATTTTTAAGCTTTTTGGAAAACAAGGGGAAGGGTTATCACCCCTGTAACATTTGTTTTGCTGTCTGTGCACCTCTTCAGAAGATTTCACCTCACTTTTTGTCCCAATGACAATTGTTTTTTGAAAATTTGGGGTTTTTAGTGAAACAAGGATTGGTGATAAAGCATAAGTGGAGAGGAGACACGTTTTTCGCATATTAACTCTTACAGGAGAGAATTTCCCTTCCCAGGGGTAGATTTCCTCTCACTTCCTGTTGTCTCCCTCTGTTTGCAAGTAGGAGTCGTTTGTAAGTTGGATGTTTGAAAGTAGGGGCCTGCCCTATATACTCTGCAGAAATTTAGGCCTTAGGTGTTGGTGTGGCCACAACACTGTAAGCCCTCACAGTTACTCTTGGTGGGCGCTGGAACACCCTGCTGTGAAATATTAGATCAAGAATTGTAATTTAATGCCCCTGTTAAACAGGGGCAGAAAAATTGGGCCTTAGGCACAGGTCCTGTGCCACAAACCTGCAACCCCTCACAGAAACTCTAGTTGGAGCGCAGGAATGAGCCCTGCTGCAAATTATTACATCAAAAATTTAAATTACATGCCCCTGTTAAACAGGGACAGAAAATATGGGCCTTAGGCACTGGTGCCACAACACTGCAACCCCTCACAGATACTATAGTTGGAGCGCAGAAATGAGCCCTGCTGCAAAGTATTGCATCAAAAATTTTAATTACATGCCCCTGTTAAACAGGGGCTGAAAAATTGGGCCTTAGCCACTGGTGGCGGTGCCCAGAACCAAAAATGCTATTACAAGCTATCAGCATGAACATTGAGGAGGAAGAGGATAGTCACTCAGCATAACAGGATAGTCGCTCAGTAACAGCATAGGCAGTCTTGAAGGGATCTCCCATTCAAAAAAAAATTATTCAGTTTCATCAGCATCAGGTGCTTGGTAGCTGGTGATCCAAGACTGATTCAATTTTATGAAGGTCAGCCGATCGACCGATTCGGTGGACAGGCGCACCCTGTGATCAGTTACAAAGCCTCCAGCAGCACTGAATGTGCGTTCCGAAAGAACTCTGGATGCAGGACAGGCCAGTAGCTCAATTGCATACTGTGCAAACTCTGGCCAGTGATCCATCCTCAAGACCCAGTAACCCAGAGGATTTTCGGTGGGAAAGGTGTCCAAGTCTGATCTTGCCCCTAGGTATTCCTGCACCATGTAAAACAGACGCTGGCGATGGTTGCTGGAACCGAACATACCTTGGGGCTGCGGACTAAAAAATTGTCTGAACGCATCGGTCAGACGGCCACCTTCTCCACCGCTCCTTCTTTGACTGACCGAAGCCTCAGCAACACGTTGTCCAGGACCAGGATTTTGTAATCTGCAGCCACCTCCTCCCAGCCACGTACAAGTCCATGGGTTTCTTGGGACTGTAATTGAAGACTGCTTCTGATGCTGAGTGCTAGGCTCCACATCCATGCTGACACAATCCTCCTCCTCCTCCTCCTCCTCTTCCTGTGTGATAGGCGGGCCAGCAGGAACACTGTCTGGATAAAGGGGGCCTTGAGAGGTAACGAATTTCTCCTCTTCCTCTCTCTGTTCTGCCTCAAGTGCCCTGTCCATTATTCCACGCAGCGTGTGCTCCAACAGGTGGACAAGAGGGACAGTGTCACTGATGCATGCACTGTCACTGCTCACCATCCTCGTGGCCTCCTCAAATGGTGCCAGGACAGTGCATGCATCCCTGATCATGACCCACTGGCGTGGCAAAAAAAAAACAAGCTCCCCTGACCCTGTCCTGGTGCCATATTGGCACAGATACTCATTGATGGCCCTCTGCTGCGTGTGCAGCCGCTGCAGCATGACCAACGTTGAGTTCCACCTGGTGGGCATGCCACAGATTAGGCGGTTCTTGGGCAGGTTGTATTCCTTTTGGACGTCAGCCAGCCGAGCACTGGCATTATGTGACCGGCGGAAATGCACACAGAGTTTCCTAGCCTGCCTCAGAACATCCTGTAAGCCCAGGTACCTGCCCAAGAACCGCTGTACCACCAAGTTAAGGACATGAGCCAAACAGTGCACATGGGTCAGTTGTCCCTGTCGGAGGGCGGAGAGGAGGTTGGTGCCATTGTCGCAAACCACCATTCCTGGCTTAAGCTGGCGTGGCGTCAACCACCTCTGAGCCTGCCCCTGCAGAGCTGACAGAATCACTGCCCCAGTGTAGCTCCTGTCCCCCAAGCACACCAGCTCAAGCACCGCATGGCATCTTTTTGCCTGCGTACTTGCGTAGACGCTTGAACGCCTATGGAGCACCGCTGGTTCCGAGGACAAATCAGCACAGGAAGAGGCCATGGAGGAAGAAGAAGAGGAGGGGGTGGAGGAGAGAGGTGTGTCAGAATCACCAGTAGTAGCATTTTGGAGGTGTGGTGGCGGAACAACCTCCAACACTACTGCACCTTGTCCTGCATCCTTCCCAGCTGCCAGTAGAGTCACCCAATGCGCCGTGAAAGATAGGTAACATCCCTGTCCATGCCTGCTGGACCATGAGTCAGCGGTAATATACACCTCACCGCTGACCGTCCTGTCCAGCGAGGCCAAGACATTGCCTTCCACATGCCGGTAGAGAGTCGGAATCGCCTTCCGTGAGAAAAAGTGGAGTTTGGGAACCTGCCACTGAGGAATGGCACATTCCACAAACTCACGGAAGGTGGCAGAGTCTACCAGTTGAAAAGGCAGCAGTTGAAGTGTTAGCAATTTAGCCAAGCTAGCATTCAACCGCTGGGCATGTGGATGGCTGGGAGCGAACTTCTTTCAGCGGTGCAGCCGCTGGGGCAGGGAAATTTGCCTGGTACAATCTGACGTTGGTGTACCAATAGCAGATTGCCCGCAAGTACTTGGCTGTGACACACCTAATTCTACACCTTCATTGCTCTCAGTGCAGGTTTCAGAGAGGACTGAAGGTATAGTGGGGTTGGAGAGGTCCGCTTTGTTCTTTGGTGTGGGTCTTTTAGGTGTGCTTGCCAACGAACTGCATGGCAGGTCGACATATGTCTGATCAAGCATGTGGTGCCCAAGCGGGTGATGTTTTGGCCACGCGAGATACACCTGAGACATATATTGCAAATAGCAGCGCTGCGATCTGATGCACTCGTCTCAAAAAAGGCCCACACCAAAGAACTTTTGGAATAACGCGCAGAGACAGCAGCGCCCTGCACATGCGGAGCTCTGCGGTGTGATGCTGTCGGTGTGCTACCCTTAAGCTGGCCCCTGGAGGGCATCCTGCCTCCTCCTCCTCCTCCTCTCTCCTATCAGGCACCCACGTAGAGTCCGTGACCTCATCATCCCCTCCCTCCTCATCACTGTAGCAAACCTGGCAGTATGCTGCAGCTGGGGGAACATGACTGCCAGATTGCTGTCCTTCTTGGGCACCCCCTCTCTCTGGGCTCACGTTACTGCCTTCCTCTAGCTGGGTACCATCATCGGAGCCTTCAAAACGCTGCGCATCCTCCTGCAGCATGTATCCAACTAAAAGAACAAGAACAAGGGCGCACCAGCCTAGTGTATTATTGTTAGAATAAATTTATTTCATTATAAGCAATATAAAAAACTACTCACAAAAGAAGTAAAAAAGGTTCGCAATGAACAAGTGGTTCAATAGGTGGCTGCAGCATGTAGGACCCGAACCGCACTCCAGCCAATCATGAAGGACGTGATAGGAGTCACTGCCGGCTAACGCGTTTCGAAGCGCAAAGCTTCTTCATCAGAGGCAAGCAGTATATTGCCCTCATACCAACCCTTAAGTAGGTATACGTTCATGTGAACTGCCAATCAGGCCAGGGAGGACCTCCCAGGGGACACGAAGACGCCTCCCACTTTGTTGGGTGGTCTAGCAAAGGCAAAAAGTAAATAAGTAGTAGGTGACACCCACTGGGTAGGGCCAAATGACGGACCCAAACTGCAACAAAACAGCCATAGTTGATCACTAGCAGGGACAACACAAATAAGTCATATAAGTCATAATAAGTCATATAAGTCATATATGACTTATATGCCTGATTGGCAGTTCACATGCACGTGTACCTACTTAAGGGTTGGTATGAGGGCAATATACTGCTTGGCTCTGATGAAGAAGTTTGCGCTTCGAAACGCGTTAGCCGGCAGTGACTCCTATCACGTCCTTCATGATCGGTTGGAGTGCGGTTCGGGTTCTACATGCTGCAGCCACCTATTGAACCACGTGTTCATTGCAAACCTTTTTTACTTCCTTTGTGAGTAGTTTTTTATATTGCTTTTAATTAAATAAATTTATCCTAACGATAATACACTAGGCTGGTGCGCCCTTTTTCTTTTCGTTTGTTACCAGGACACCCCTATTCATGAAGGGCAGCAAAGCCAGTGCCATTGTTACAAACTATTGATTGCTAGACAATCAACTCGTGTGCAGGAGTGTTTGTTTTTTCTGTTATCAAAAGCATGTACCTAACACTGTGGTCAAATAGTTCGGGGGACTCCTCAGGAGGACATGGTGGGGCTAGGGAAGGAGATACTGATGCCGCTTTGGCAGCTGCTTTGCCAGACAAAGTACCCTGAGCCTCGGTGAGAGTGGATGAGGAGGATAAGGACGACTTGGTCATCCACTCTACCAAGTCTTCGGCATGTTGCGGCTGAACGTGGCCAGCTGCCGAAAAAAAGGAGAAGCGTGTCCCACTGCCATGTGCTGATGAGGATGCACTGTGTCCACGACCAGCACTGTTGCCTCTAGACACAGGGGCTGCTTGCCCTCTTTTATTGACTCGTGACTGTCTGCCTCTCCTTGTTGTCCTTCCAAACATACTAATGGCCTGCAGGGAGATGTAGCTGCACAAAACTGGGATGTATATATATATATATATATACACTGCAGCTAGCAGAATCAACTGCCTGTCTGTAGTATTATTAGTAAGAGAACACCAGCAATTGTATTCAGGTAGCTTTAGGTGCACACTGTGCAAAGGACACAGTACACTAAATAAAAATACTGCAGCTCCCTGCCTGTATTAGTATGAGAACACCAGCAATTGTATTCAGGTAGCTTTAGGTGCACACTGTGCAAATGACACAGTACACTAAATGAAAATACTGCAGCTCCCTTCCTGTATTAGTATGAGAACACCAGCAATTGTATTCAGGTAGCATTAGGTGCACACTGTGCAAAGGACACAGTACACTAAATGAAAATACTGCAGCTCCCTGCCTGTATTAGTATGAGAACACCAGCAATTGTATTCAGGTAGTTTTAGGTGCACACTGTGCAAAGGACACAGTACACTAAATGAAAATACTGCAGCTAGCACAATCAGCTGCCTGCCTGTCAGTATATTATGAAGAGAATAACAGGAACGGATCTAGCTAAACTGAATACAGTATATATATATATATTTACATACTGTAACTGCAGCAACTGACTCGCCTGCCTGCTCTATCTAACTCGAATGAGATGACACTATCTCTCTCTCTCTGTCTTTCTTTCACCGCTGCCGCAACACACTACACAAGGCCGCCACGCAGGCGGCCTTATATAGTGTGGGGATTGTACTAAACCCCCTGAGACATAATTGGCCAAAGCCACCCTGGCTTTTTGCCAATTATGGCTCTTCGTTCTTACCGCGCTGTGATTGGCCAAAGCATGCGGGTCATAGTGCATGCTTGGCCAATCATCAGCCAGCAATGCACTGCGATGCCGCAGTGAATTATTGGGCCGTGACGCGCCACTCGAATTTGGCGCGAACGGCCCATAATGTTCGAAATTCGACGAACGCTCGAACAGCCGATGTTCGAGTCGAACATGAGTTTGACTCGAACTCGAAGCTCATCCCTACAGAGGAGTGACTTCATCTTTTGTCAGTTACACATATATGCCTGTTTATGTCATAGGAAGAATAAAAGGTTTTACAGCAGTGGCGGTGCGTCCATAAGGGTGCACGGGCGCCGCCCCCTCTCTCCTGCCACCCCCTCTATGCCCAATGGATAGATTCATGAATTGCATGAATCTATCCATGGCCGCCACTGCCACCCCCTGTTCAGGCACACGGCCCCTTTTCGGGCACCGGGCACCTGAATTACAGTGGCGGTGGGTATTTTTGAAGCACCTGATTAGAGCCATAAGCTCTAATAGGTGTCAAAATAGGTAAACAGCGAGCGTCATGCTTGGCGCTCGCAGTTCACCCAGCTGTGTTAGAAAAGCAAATGAATATTCGCTTTCCTATCACTGAACCGCCTCTCCGCCAATCAGCTGCTCGGGTCTTTTACCTGTCACCTGATTGGCTGAAACGACAGGCGCCGCTATTGGACGCCTATCAGGAGGAGAGGACGGGAGATGAGGACGGCAGGAGACGCATGAAGGACCCTGCTCGTTGCTGTCACCCACTGCCCCACCAAGACAGGGTAAGTGCCAGGCAGACGGCGAGCGGGCAGGGGTCACACTGGCAGCATTTAATGGGCACACTGGCAGCATTTGATGGGCACACTGGCAACATTTGATGGGCACACTGACAGAATTTGATGGGCACAGTGGCAGTGTTTTATGGGCACAGTGGCAGCGTTTGATGGGAACAGTGGCAGTGTTTGATGGCACAGTGGCAGCGTTTGATGGGCGCAGTAGCAGTGTTTGGCACAGTGGCAGCATTTGATGGGCACAGGGGCAGCATTTGATGGCACAGTGGCAGGGTTTGATGGGCAAAGTGGCAGCGTTTGATGGCACAGTGGCTGCAATTGATGGCACAGTGGCTGCAATTGATGGGCACAGTGGCAGCGTTTGATGGGCACAGTGGCAGCGTTTGATGGGCACAGTGGCTGCGTTTGATGGCACAGTGGCTGCAATTGATGTTTTTTTTTTCTAAAAAATTTCAGTTTGTTTGCGCCCCCCCAAAAAATTTTGAGCACCAGCTGCCACTGGGTTTTAGCCTGAATGTCTTACTGTCCTATAATGTCTATGACCAACATTAAGTGCCATACAAGAATATTGACAGAAAATGGAAAGTGAGAGCTTGTGACAATCAGGCTGTCTAGCAGTGTGATCAAGAGAGAATAGCAGTGTGATGAAGAGAGAATTACAGACATGTTCAACATGATGGTTCTCTGATTGTGATTGTAAGCACTGCTGATGTACTCAATTGCTTATCATTGATTGAAAGTTAAAGACAGGGGCTGATTAAGTCAGAATGTGGTCTTTGGTAAAGTAACAGCTTTGTCCTCATACCCCCAGTCCTTTAGTGGACATTAATAAGGATTACACTAGGTAGAGAAGCTGTCTGTGTTGGAATGTACTGGTCCATCAGATACCAACCGCCTACAGATGCATCCACCCTTGTGAAGTGATAGAAAAGGTGTATAGTTTTATCAATTGCACTTTTACCCTGGGAGGAGCATGAAGGTTTGATCTGGGCCCCCCTAGACATCCACAGGACCCTAGGCTCGGTTCTAGGTTGCCTCGTGGACAATCCAGCTCAGGAAAACATATCACAAAGGAAATCTGTAGACTGCCATTGCTAGTCTTCCTGTGAAAGAATTAGTTGCCTGGCTGTGTCTGACTTTAATATTTCTGATTAATACAGCCATAACAGGCAGCCTCAAATAAAAATTTAAGAAAAAATCAGATTTCCTTATTTCTATACTTACTCCAAGTCAGTGATTCAGAAAGTATTAATGCCAAAGTATAATAATGACTATGGGGTAACTTGAATGTTTAGAAGGAGAGGTTAGCAATAGCTGTCTGCACATTGTTGGTATTATAGGTTTGTGTCTTAATCAATTGTTAGAACCTGTGAACATCAGGTGTCCTTACAATCATGAGCAGAGAGTCATCATATTGGAAAGTGTTGTCCCTATACTACACGTGTGGTGTGTAGACAATTACATAATTTGCTGTTTGTGGTATTAATCTTTTTATACCACTTGAACTCAGTGAGCTAAAATTGGATCACTTTTATGTTTTAGAAAAAAAAATGAACTACCGGTATATAATTCTGTTACTTCCCAGAATTTTACCCAGTACAAACTCATTTGTTTGTGTGTGTGTGGTATATTCCTATATTTTTTTGCCAGGCAAGAAATCCTGTAAAGGTAAAATGCATCAGAAGGGGTGGTCTCCAGGCGAGGACTTGCAGCATGGACTTTTTGGCTAAATAAATCCAATGAAGCTGGTGGCCTTTCTTTTTTGGTGTTGTATTTACAAGGAGCATGGATGGACTCCTTAGGATGCCCGCAGTGAAAGGAGACAGTTGAAGCTTGGAGCGAAGGGTTCCAGGGCATATCATTTGACTATCTATCATTTATGTTTGACTCGTTGCTGTTTTTTGAGAAGCATGACCCTGCACCTCCCTCATGTTGTACACTTCCAGTGCTTTATTTGTTGTTAAAATGTTTTGGATACTATTACTTTAATACAGTATGCTCAAGTACTGTACATTTAATCTGTCTGTGTCTGACATCTTCAACAGAGTTAACTGGGTTTCTACAATGTACAGTGTTGCCTGTGAATTTTCCCTCTGGGTTTGTTGACAAAATAAAGGATAGAGTGTGGGTTAATGGATCCTGTGGGCCCCATTTCATGTACAAAATGGGACCAGACAAATACAAGGATGTACGCTGCCCCTTTATCTATACATCCCAGAGATAGTACTGCGAGGAGAGGAGAGAAAGCCACCAGGATTTCCCCAGACCAGTGAAGAACCTTTTTGGTGTCTGACAGTGGGGAATCGTGACAATCTGGTACATCGAGACCGGGGGGGGGGGGGTATCCAGTGTAAG
Organism: Rana muscosa; assembly: GCA_029206835.1. Taxonomy (NCBI): domain Eukaryota; kingdom Metazoa; phylum Chordata; class Amphibia; order Anura; family Ranidae; genus Rana; species Rana muscosa. Next base: position 729,257,311 of record CM055118.1, read on the forward strand.
GTCACCTTACAGATTTTCTCTAAAGGTGAACTTAAGCCCCGTACACACGATTGGATAACCTATGGATTTTCGTCCGATGGATTTGTCCATCGGAAATCCGATGAAACTGTTTTTCATCAGTCTTGCCCACACACCATCAGTCAAAAAACCGACCGTTCCAAACGCGGTGACGTAAAACACTCCGATGAGCCGAGAAAGATGAAGTTTAATGCTTCTGAGCATGCGTCGACTTGATTCTGAGCATGCGTGGGTTTTTGATCCGATGGACTTGCCCATAGACGATCGGAAATTCCCATCGGTTTTTTATCCATCGGAAAAATTTAAAACATGTTCTATTTTTTCCAACCGATGGAAAAAAGACCGATGGGTACCATACACGATCGGTTGGTCTGATGAAAACCATCCATCGGACGGTTTTCATCAGTCAAACCGATCGTGTGTACGGGGCTTGACACTTTAAAAAAATGTGCCTTGGAAGTATTTTTATGTATGTGGTTTGACATCATAAATGCTTCTCATAGATGATACATCGTTTTTGTGGATCTTTTCAATACTATAATTTTTTTGTCCCCATGTTGCGTTGGGGTGAGGGGATAGAGCCCTTCCTGCCCCAAAGCACCCCTCCATTAGACATGTGCATTTAGTTTAGTAACAAATCAAAAATCGGCCAAATTTTGCATTTTTCAGACATTCGGATGCATCGAATATCCGAAGACAAACATAACAAATTTCAACGAATACGAAAGAAATTATAACTAAAATAACAAATTGATTTGGCATGATTCGTTAATTCGTTTAAGGTCTAATGAAACAGCAGTTTGACTCAGAGTAAATTTTACAGCCCAATCATCTGATTCATTTTGTGCTGGAGGTTGGATTAATAATACTGGCAAAGTGCATTCCTGAGAACTGAGTGAGAAGAGTGTTGTATTTGAGTAGAGGAGACGAGTTTTGAGAAGCAGCAGAAGAGACATTGTCATTGTGTGTGTGCGTTAATGGATTCAATAAACAAACCACTTTCAGAATTACGATTCGTTATCACAAATGTATATACATAAATAACGAATTAACCCGAAAACAAAACAATTGAACAATAAAACAAATCAATTCATTATAACGATTATCTATACTCTACAGAAATAACAAATTATCCAAAAATGAACGTAACAAAATGAATATAACAGAACAAAATTATGTATTTTACGAATGAAAACAAAACAAAACAAAATTTTCCGCGGTGCACAAGTCTACCCTCCATGTTGCACCCAGGGCATGTGACCTGGCGGTTCAGAAGGGGGGTGTTCGCTTTCCTGTCCTGCCAGGCTGCATGCTCGGATAAGGGTATGGTATGTACTTTGGAGGGGACCCTAAACAGTCTTTTTTTTTCTATTTTTGTGTGGGGTTCTCCTTAAAATCCATACCAGACCCTAAGTGCCTGATATGGATGGGGGGGGGGGACCCACACAGTTTTTTTTCAGAATTTTTTATTCTTTTGTTTACATTGCAGCTTTCAGTGGGGAAACCCTGCTGACAGCTGATGAGTCATCGGTTGTTAAGGACACAGCTTCCCAGCCCACTCCTTAAAGCGGAGGTTCAGGCAAAATAACATCCATATACAAGCACACTCCTTAAAGAACGAACATGTACATTAGCCACTTTTTTTTTTTTTTATGTAGTACATACCGTACTAATGTCATTTCCAATTTCGTCTTCCGGGTACTCACTCCCGCGGGAGTAGGCGTTTCTATTCACCCGCAATGCAATCTGGGAGTTCGCCCAGATGTGACATGTCCTGCAGAAAAAGTTCCCCGGCGGATAAGGTTCCCCCCCCCTGTACTGCGCATGCGCGGCACGAACCTCAACGGAGTTTCCGAAAGTAGCCGAACAGGAAGAGCTGCGAGTCGGCTCTACACAGCGCCTGCGCAGTCAGCTCTACATGACTCCTAGTCATTGCGCAGGCGCCGTGTAGAGCTAACTCGCAGCTCTACATGTTCGGCTACTTTTGGAAACTCCGTTGAGGTTCATGCCGCGCATGCGCAGTACAGGGGGGGGGGGACCTTATCCGCCGGGGAACTTTTTCTGCATTACACCGTCCACCACCAGGAAGTCAGTGCTTGTGGGCTTCAAAATGCCCACAAGCAAAATGGAAAATTCAGACGGCTGATTTTAAAAGTGCATCTTTTGCCAGAAAAAAGACAGGGGAGGTTTAAAGTCACCAAACACGTAAGTGCTAATTGGTGATCTACAAATACTTTGCATGCAAGCGGAAAAAAAAAAAAAAATGCCGCGGAACCTCCGCTTTAACAACCAGCTATTCTTCACACAGAATTCAAATTGGTCAAGAATTTTTTGACCATTTCGAATTCGAATCATTCCGAAAACTTGGAAATCAAAATTAGTAACATAACGAATCAATCCGAAACAAAACAAATGTTTCCGTTCTGCACATGTCTAATCTTTATTAGAGTTAAATATATACATCTCTCTTTCTCTCTCTCTCTCTCTCGCTATCTCTTTCTCTCCCCACCCCATTTCCTGGTTGAATGGAGCTCAGTGTCATCCAACCTATTCCTGTGAGCTCTGTCTGTCATGGACACACTTCCTGCTCCTCAGTGCCATTAGGCTCACTGGGCTAACTGTGGGCTTTCCTGGTTGTTTGCATTGATTTTTAAAACCCAGTTATAGCCCAACATTGCCCATGATCACATTTATGCTCTCACAATTAAATTACCGTATATACTCGAGTATAAGCTGAGTTTTTTTTTTTGTGCTGAAAATGCCCCCCTCGGCTTATACTTGAGTCTGTGTCCATCTTCAACTTTGTGTGCCTGTTCCCGGCCACCCGTAGGTCCCCTGGACCCCACATATAGCCCCACCCTTCCTCTACAAGTGTGCGAAGTTTCTTGTCCAGGGGACCTATGGCCGGGGAGCACCGATTTTTCAAACCCGGGCACTCCTTCCATAGACTCCCATGTTAAACGTCAGTCTAGTCACACAGCGCCAGAGATCAGGTAGGGAGATTGGGCACAGTGAGGCATGGACACAGTGAGGCATGGACACAGTGAGGCATGCACATGGACACAGTGAGGCAAAGTGAGGCACAGTGAGGCATGCAGATGGACACCCTAGGCTTATACTCGAGTCAATAAGTTTTCCCAGTTTTTTGTGGTAAAATTAGGTGCCTCGGCTTATATTCGGTTCGGCTTATACTCGAGTATATACGGTACTTATACATCAAATTATTAAAAGTTAAGCACAGGGATGTAAGCACAAAGGGGCATTCTGTTTTTTTTAGAGCCTGTCTATTTTTTTTATATTTTTGCATCTGGTTCCAGTGCTTTACTTTAATATACTTTGTATCTTTCATTATAACATTTAGTTCTAAGCGCTTGTTTTCGTTCTTTGCATTCTAAGACAGATACTTTCCCACTGCTTTCAAGTGTGACACAGAATTTGCCTGCAGGGTGTAGCAGTGAGGTGTGCTGTAGGAATCTCTCCCTGAGAAAAGTTCATTCCTGGTATTTCACACAGCGTGAAAACCTCTGGAAAAACCCACTTGCCATTATAATAGGATGACTCAGACTTTTCTCGCCCACTCGTTTTTTTGAATATGCCAAGCTTAAAGCTTTAATTATTGAGAGAAAGCAGCAACACTCATACATACATCCCAGATGCCCTGCTTTTTATAACACTGTGACTGCCCAATGCGTTAGTGCAACATTAAGCTAAAGTCGATTTTAGAGTCAGACCAGAAAAAAGAGATTGTGCAGTGGTAAGTAAGAAGACACTTGATTTTAAACATGTATTTGCCGCATTATAATGCGAGATCTAAATGTCAGCAGATATCAGACACCAGTTCATGTAGGTATGTTTTAGCAATGGACAAGTGAGAGCATGGGATTGCTGTGAAGGTAAGTTTAACTGGGTTAGGGATGGGCTTTGAAGAGACCCTGTCACTTTTCTCTTAATAGTGGTACACTACCGCCACTAAGTGAATGACCTCCAGGCCCACCCCTAGTTTTTACCAGAATGTATCACTGGTGACATTATTGACCAGTTATGGTCATGACAATATTTGGTCAATGAAATCAGCTTCACTTGCTAGCTTGATGACATTCAGTAGCCGATCAAAGCGTTGTCATTTGTGGTGTGAGAATGTCAGGAGCGGGAAAGTCATGCTCAAGCTGTCGTGTTTGTGTTACCAGCTTAGCAATGGATCTACATTGCTGACAAATGTGAATGGAAATTTTTTACACCATTAGATATTTTTTTCCCAAATAAAGGATTTTGTTATGGTGTGGGTGTATTTATTATTGTTTTCCTTTTTTTGTGAATAGGTAACAAGGTGCACCGTGTACCCCCTTATTTATGTAGGGGAGGGCGGATATCAGTAGGCCCCTTATTTTAAACTAGGCCTCCAGATTCAGATAAATCACCCCCTGTAGACCCCAAATCATAGTTTTATAGTTTTACAGTAGGTAAGGTTTAATTAAGACAATCGTCTCTCCAGTTCAACCTGTGTAGGTGTATGTGTGTCAATGTCGATAATCATTTCCCATATCCCTGTATGTTGTGTTCACTAAGATGCACATCCAAGAGTCTTTAAAAATATCAATACTCCCCGCTGACAAATCCATAAGGCCAGAGATGTGGGGAAGTGGCCCCTGTCCCCATCAAGATAGGGACAATTGCTTTGCTAAGGGACCCCCCGGCAAAGTACCTCCCCATTTTAAGATAATGTAGCTTGGTATGGTTCAGGATGGGGCATGTGCTCACTGTCCCTCCCTTTTCTAACCAGCCAGGCTGCATTTTCAGATAAGAGTCTGGTATCGATTCTGGGGAAGAATCCATGCTGGCGTTTTTTGTGTGGGGGTCCCACTGTGTGTGTGGAGTCCCACTTAAAATCCATATCAGGCCTTTATCTTGGATAGGGGTCTAGCATAGATGTTGAGGGGAATGCCCTGGCTGCTTTGTTTACAAACAGAACAAATCCAGCTAGGAAATGTTATTTCCATCCAAATATATATTTTTTCTAAATGTCACTTTTGTGTAGTAGTACATCCTAAATGTGTGTCATTTAACCACTTAAGCCCCGGACCATTTTGTTGCTAAAGGACCAGGCCCCTTTTTGCGATTTGGCACTGCGTCATTTTAACTGACAATTGCGCGGTCTTGCGACGTGGCTCCCAAACAAAATTGACGTCCTTTTTTTCCCACAAAGAGAGCTTTCTTTTGGTGGTATTTGATCACCTCTGCGGGTTTTATTTTTTGCGCTTTTTTAACTAAAAATAGAACGACAATTTTGAAAAAAATTTAATTTTTTTACTTTTTGCTATAATAAATATCCCCACAAAATAAATAAAAAAGCAATTTTTTTTCCCTCAGTTTCTTCTACATATTTTGGTAAGAAAAATCACAATCAGCGTTTATTGATTGGTTTGCGCAAAAGTTGTAGAGTCTACAAAATAGGGGGTAGTTTTATGGCATTTTTATTAATAATTATTTTTTTACTAGTAATGGCGGTGATCAGCGATTTTTATCGTGACTGCGACATTATGGCGGACACATCGGACACTTTTGACACATTTTTGGGACCATTGTCATTTTTATAGCGATCAGTGCTATAAATATGCACTGATTACTGTGAAAATGACACTGGCAGTGAAGGGGTTAACCTCTAGGTGGCGTTGCAGGGGTTAAGTGTGACCCAGTGAGTGATTCTTACTGTAGGGGGGCGTAGCTTGGCGTGTGACGTCACTGATCGTCGTTCCCTATGACAGGGAACAGACGATCACTGACATGCCACTAGGAAGAACGGGGAAAGGTTTGTTTACACTTACCTCTCCCCGTTCTTCAGCTCTGTGACCCGATCGCGGGACACCGGCGGCGATCGGGTCCGCGGGTCCCGCGGGCGCGGTCATGGAGTTTCGGACCGGGTCGCAAGCGAGCCGCCAGCGGCGTGCGCGACCCACGGACGGGTTCTTAAAGGGGACGTACCTGTACGCCGTTGTGCCTGTCCGTGCCATTCTGTGAACGTATATCATCATGCGGCAGTCCTTAAGTGGTTAATGTGTAGCTTGAAGGCATCCCCAAACATGTTATTTAGAAGAACTGTGTAATTTTAAGGCTGTCCCTAAAGTCGTTATAAAGCCTTGCAGTAAGGTAAAAAATATTTAGTTAGTAGTATAACCTCTCATCCCCTTACACTTGCCAGCGCTGTGCCTGTCAAGACCCTGAGACCCTGGCTGAGAGTGCTGACCAGAGTGTTCTGGCGGGAGGGCCATCCCACTGCCAAAACATTATAGAACAGTAGGGGAGATCGCTATAGTAAGTACAGCAGCTGCACCTGAGCTTTTAGTTTTTTTTTCATTCAGCCCTGCTGGGTTGAACAAGAAAAAACTACGAGTGTGTACGTGGCTTAAAATGGTTGTAAAGGCAGAAGGTTTTTTATCTTAATGCATTCTATGCACCCCCTTACCTGACCCCTTACCTGAGCCCGATCTCTATCCTGCAATGTCCACGAGTGCCTTGGCCATCCGTGACTCTCCCTCCTGATTGGCTGAGACACAGCTGTGGCACCTCTGCTGTCAATCAAAATCAGTTAGCCAATCAGGAGAGAGGGGGGAAGGGCCGAACCAGGGCTCTGTGTCTGAATGGACACGGAGGTGCAGCTCAGCTCGGGTGCCCCCATAGCAAGCTTAGAGCCAAAGAAGGACCCAAGAAGAGGAGGTTCTGGGCTGCCCTGTGCAAAACCACTGCACAGAGCAGGTAAGTATGACCTGTTTATTATTTTTCTAGGAAAAAAAATGAGACTTTACAATCACTTTAGGGCTTCAGTGTACAGGTGACTCGTTTTTTTATAACAAACAGATTCCTCCATCCACACAAATGAAGTGGATAGAGGAATCCTCCCTGCTGAGACACTGTAGTCTGACAGTGGGAACTCTCCACTGTAAGAATTAACTGATCGAGAACAGAAGTCATCCCTACTGAATTGGCCAAATTTCAATCCACCTATTGCCATCTTTAGAAGGTCCTGGGCCGCCAAAGTAAAATTTTAGTAATTTTTGTTCACTATCCTCAATGTATACTTTGCCTCGCCACCTGTAGATATTTGTGAGGAAGTCACGTGATGAGCGATGAAATGCGTTGGGGTGGAGTTATCACGCTGAAATAGGAAGTTTTGGATGTCATCTTCCAGCCCGAGCCACTGTGAAGACCTTGATGATTGCATAAGGGGGCACACACCCCGAATGTGTCAAGCGGTTTACCCAAATGCACTGGAGGAAGTGCACATATAAATGTGAGTGAGATTTTAATACTTTTAATAAAAATGAAAGTGTATACAGTTCAACACTATGTTGGTCCTTTATGCTCTTTGAGCATTACCAATCTGAGGATTACAGCACGCAGCAAGGCGCCCTACCACAGGAGAAAAGTCAGCAGCCATTGGATATTAACCCCTAGGGGGAACGTTTATATAGACCTGGGATAGGTCTACAGTGAGGTGAGCGCAAACATAGACCAGTGAAGGTACAGAGGGTGTTTTACTTATTGAGCACATAGCATCCATGGAGGAGTGTCTGGTATAATTTATTTATCACTTCTGTTGGACTTTGTTAAATTTTTTGACACTATTTGGAAGTTTTTGGTGCTGCTGGCTTTCTTCAGAAGTGCCATCACTTATTACATTTATTTTGTCACTCATTGATATAATATTGGATAAGGTTACAGTGCCTTGAAAAAGTATTCATACCCCTTGAAATGTTTCACATTTTGTCATGTTACAACCAAAATTGTAAATGTATTTTATTGGGATTTTATGTGATAGACCAACACAAAGTGGCACATAATTGTGAAGTGGAAGGAAAATGATAAATGGTTTTCATATTTTTTTTACAAATAAATATCTGAAAATTGTGGTGTGCATTTGTTTGTATTAAGCCCCTTTACTCTGATACCCCTAACTAAAATCTAGTGGAACAAATTGCCTTCAGAGGTCACCTAATTAGTAAATAGAGTCCACCTGTGTGTAATCTCAGTATAAATGCAGCTGTTCTGTGAAGCCCTCAGAGGTTTGTTAGAGAACCTTAGTGAACAAACAGCACCATGAAGGCCAAGGAACACACCAGACAGGTCAGGGATAAAGTTGTGGAGATAAAGCAGTGTTAGGTTATAAAAAAATATCCCAAGCTTTTTACATCTCACAAAGTACTGTTCAATCCATCATCCAAAAATGAAAAATGGAAGGCACAACTGCAAACCTACCAATACATGGTTGTCCACCTAAACTGACAGGCCAGGCAAAGAGAGCATTAATCAGAGAAGCAGCCAAGAGGCACATGGTAACTCTGGAGGAGATGCAGAGATCCACAGCTCCGCTGGGGGAATCTGTCCACAGGACAACTATTAGTCATGCACTCCACAATTCTGGCCTTTATGGAAGAGTGACAAGAAGAAAGTCATTGTTGAAAGAAAACCATAAGAAGTCATGTTTGCAGTTTGCGAGAAGCCATGTGTCGGACACAGCAAACATGTGGAAGGAGGTGCTCTAGTCAGAGGAGACCAAAATTTAACTTTTTGGCCCAAAATCAAAACGCTTGGTGTGGTGGAAAACTAACACTGCACATCACCCTGAACCAGGGCCAGATTAAGAACATCATGGGCCTGGTGCTGAGGATTTTGGTGGGGCCTTTTATAAATAATAAATAAATAAATAACAATGAAAACAATTTTTTGCTATAACAAATTAAATTATAGAGAGAGAGGGAGGATGAGAGAGAGAGAGAGAGAGAGAATGGAGAGGGGTAAGGGAGGGAGGATGAGAGAGAAAGTGGGGATGAGAGAGAGAGGATGCGCATGAGCATGCATGGGAATGACATCAACACAGCCCGGCCAAGGCCAGTGACTGAAGGCACATAACCCAGAAGGAAGACCTGGTGAAGATGGAAGCGCCCGGGCCCCCGCCGGATTGATCACAGCACAGCACTGGAGGGCTCAGCCTGACAATTTAAGTGTACCCTAATGTGCTAATATGCTGTGCATACTTGTACATTGTGGCATAACCTACCTCAGGGCCTCTACAAAGTAGTAATGTTATCAAAGTTTACTACCGCTTTAATATCACAGGATCCCAGGAGCCTCTCATGGGGCCCCCTACTGACCCGGTGGCCCTTGGGCAGTGCCTAAGTGCATAGTTACCAACATTTCAAAAATATTTTCAGGGACACTTTTTTTACAAGTGCTATATTTAGAGTAGCTGAGATCCCCTATGTTCCTCTATACATTACAGTAGTAATCACAAAATAAATAAGTACTAATAATGGGGCAGAACAAATATGAGGACTGAGAAGATTTCCTTTAGTTGAACAAAAGTGTGTCCATTCTAGAGCTGGTAAAATTGAGGATATTCAGTATGTAGCGGCCCCCTCTCTCTCCTCTCAATTGTTCTTGCTCTGGCTCTTGTCTAGGGGTACCTCTGAGGAGAGAGTGCAAGGTCACCACGCCAAGTTCCCACTGCAGGTGTGCGTGTGTGCAGTGGGAGACAATTCTCTTTTACCTTCGGGTCGGTGTTCTGCATCTGGAGTCCTCCTCCTGGTGGTTTCTTGAACAATGTCTGCCAGAAAATGAGCCCCACACCACTAAAGTCCAATACTCCTTTATTCTTCTCATGGAAAAGTGAACACAATCAGTTGGACTCCCTCAACGAACAGAACAGACAGGGGGTGTGGATGCGAGTAGGCCCAGGCACAATGAACTCTCCTACTTCCTTCCCAGAAGTAGGTTTCTGCTCCCAATCGAGAAAGACATCCCTCCTGGCGGTCTCCGGAGGCTCACCCGTCACTGGCAATTTGCTGCACCAGGTCTTCAGGTAAGTACCCCCTCCGGTCCCTTACGCCACTGGATTCGGGTACCCACTCCCGGGGTCCCCTAGGAAGTTCCTCCCTCGCGGAGCCTTAATCCGGGACCCTCAGTCCCGGACGGCCATCCAAGTACCTCACCCCAGGCTAAAGGTGCCTGGGATGGAACACGACCTCCGAACGTCCTCCAGGCCTAGGCCGCCTAGAGGACCGACACGAACCACCGGCCCTCAGGCTAAAGGTGCCCGGAACTCGACCCCATGACAAAGATGGCCGCCCCCTTTATACCCTCTCCCAGCAAGCACGGCGGGTTCCCCCGCCCCACCATACCACTGCCGAGGGAGGACAAAAAGGGGTACGGGACACAGCAATGGTTCAACCCCAGCCCAAGGCGACAGCGCCACCCGCTGAGCTGCAGGGAACTGCACATTACTGGTGTCTCTGCCAGTTTTAAATACACAGGGAAAGTGCATGCCCGCTACACTCTCCCCCTGGTGGTTTGACACTGGTCCCCAGTGTCTGGAATAAACTATGCCCTCAATGGCTGACATAGCCCAGTCCAGAAACCAACTATAAATTGTACAAAAATCCCAAAACTTTAGAAAACTAAAACTAGCTAGAGCAGTTGTGCCTGAGCCTCACATGAAAAGGGAGGGAAGGGGAAACAACAACACTTAACAACAACCTTGAAATCACATTTTCACATTACACTTTTCCCACCCATCCTGGCTAAGACCCACCCCATTCTCAGTGGTCTTGAAGGGATGCTCTCCTGCAGAGGGAAAAAGAAAAGTTAACACACATAAACCCTGACACATGTATTCGTGTGAGAATGAAAAAAACTTCTCCGCAGAGAAATCCTTTCCTTCATAAAAGTGTGAGTGTGAACAGTGATATCGATGTGCAACACTGCCACCTGGTGACAGCATTGCGGTAACTGCACTCGTGGAACTTTCCTTCTTCTTTGAGCCCTATCTACCCCAGAGTCCATGATTGCTTGCTGGAAAATTGAAGAACAAACAGGAACAGTCCTTCAACTCCTCTGGGTAACAAGAACAACAACCCCGGAAAGTTCAGCAATGCAAAGAACAAAAACAGAGTCTCTCTTCTCCTATAGATAGAATCAAGGGTGCGGCAGGACAAGTGGCTTCAAGTGCGGATTCATGGTCTCCAGATGGTACTCGACATCTTCCCCTTCCTTGCGTCGGATTAGCACCTTGTCCGCGTGGATATGTCGTCCCAGCATCCATTCTGCTTTGCAGTCTTTAAAGCGCTGAGAGGCCTTGGGGGAACACGCAAGGTACCTGCGGGCGTGTGGAACCTGAAGGTGGGTCCACACAAAGTCATTGTACCAGCGCTCCTGGCAAACTTCCACTTCATACAATAACTCCTTGGACAAGTATGGGTACTCCCACCCATACTCAGCAGCAACCTTTTGGCCAAATAGGCGTTGTAGTCTCGCCAGAGGAGGCATAGTGGCTTTGTCCCCTTCGCCAGGCAAAACTATTGAGTCCGGGTGGCGAGGGACCTTGATCACATCTGGTCTGGGCATAGGTGTCCGCAACAACAGTCTCTTTTCCCCGGTACTGGGTGTAGGTGGTACCGGGGATGTAAGGGCAGGCTGGGGACGGGACCCCTCCCCAGGCGCTGGTGCCTCCACCCGGGGTGTACTATCCCCTGTAGACATGGGTGGGTCCCTGGTTCTGTGGGACGAGGCGAGAGGTACTTTGTCCCAGCCCTTTTGAGCAAACAGTTCATCAATGGCGACATCGTCTCCCAGATCGGAGAGCGACTCTAGGTCGGAGGTGTCACACTCCTCCGCGGGTATGTAGCCTGTAGTGGAAACGGGACTACCACCCCCCACGGACACACAGGGTTGTGGATCCCCGACACCTCCACCCACACACCAAGTCCCTCCGCCTGGCTTACCTCGGCCTTTTCTAGAGGCAGGACGTCCGGAACTCTTCTCAACGGTACCATCCGGGCCGGGCGTAGGCAGGCGAGATGGTCCACCGCAACCGCTGGACGGGGCTACCATACCGGTCTTTCTCTTCGGCGGTGGACGCTGTGAGACAGTGGTGACCGAGTCAGCATCCTCGGATTTCTCCCGTTGAGTACTCGCGACCTCCTCCGCGGTCGCTGCAGTGCGCACAGGGATGGCTGTCAAAGCAGTGATTCCTCCAATTTGAGTGGTGCTGCCTGTGGTACGGCCGGGGTAGATGGTTCTTGGCTTCTCAATGACTGTATCTACCTCGAATAAGAACTCCCCACAGACTTCGCATCGCCCGAATGGCTTCAGATGACACACCAGTCCCGAGCAGCCGGGACAAATCACACCCAGGGCCTCAACGTCCATGCATGAATACAGGGCGAATTGTGCCCTTGGCTTTAGCCAAATCCCTGTAACGGTCACCGGAGCAGCAGCAGTCAAAGACGTGGTGGAAGGGTGAAGTGGAACCCACGCTGTATGTCCGAACATGGTGACTTGCTGCTGGTCCATTGCGTACTGCAAGTTCTTGCGCCAATGTCCCACGTGTAGTCCTTCACACGTATTGGACTCCTCCCTTCTGCACTCTAGTTTGCGGGCTTTTCTTCTTCTTCTTTCCTGGGTCACGCCCACAAACTAAGCAGGGAGGGTGTGCCTGATGGAGCAGTGCAAATAGAAGCCCCCACGTGTAGTCCCTCACACGGCTGAGCTCCCCCCTCTTCTCGCTCTTCTGCGCGGGCCTTTCCCTTCACTGGGTCATGTCCGCGACTTCGAGCAGGGATGCACTTTGGCCAATAATATGGCCGACCTACTCGGAACTCCTCCGGGTAGACACGTTCAAACTCCGTAGTAGCACGAACACCATCCCGGACCAGCCCCCACGTGTAGCGGCCCCCTCTCTCTCCTCTCAATTGTTCCTGCTGTGGCTCTTGTCTAGGGGTACCTCTGAAGAGAGAGTGCGAGGTCACCACGCCAAGTTCCCACTGCAGGTGTGCGTGTGTGCAGTGGGAGACAATTCTCTTTTACCTTCGGGTCGGTGTTCTGCATCTGGAGTCCTCCTCCTGGTGGTTTCTTGAACAATGTCTGCCAGAAAATGAGCCCCACACCACTAAAGTCCAACATTCCTTTATTCTTCTCATGGAAAAGTGAACACAATCAGTTGGACTCCCTCAACGAACAGAACAGACAGGGGGTGTGGATGCGAGTAGGCCCAGGCACAATGAACTCTCCTACTTCCTTCCCAGAAGTAGGTTTCTGCTCCCAATCGAGGAAGACATCCCTCCCGGAGGTCTCCGGGGGCTCACCCGTCACTGGCAATTTGCTGCACCAGGTCTTCAGGTAAGTACCCCCTCCGGTCTCTTACGCCACTGGATTCAGGTACCCACTCCCGGGGTCCCCTAGGAAGTTCCTCCCTTGCGGAGCCTTGATCCGGGACCCTCAGTCCCGGACCGCCATCCAAGTACCCCACCCCAGGCTAAAGGTGCCTGGGATGGAACACGACCTCCGAACGTCCTCCAGGCTTAGGCCACCTAGAGGACCGACACGAACCACCGCCCTCAGGCTGAAGGTGCCCGGGACTCGACCCCGTGACAAAGATGGCCGCCCCCTTTATACCTTCTTCCAGCAAGTACGTCGGGTTCCCCGCCCCACCATACCACTGCCGAGGGAGGACAAATAGGGGTACGGCACACAGAAATGGTTCAACCCCAGCCCAAGGCGACAGCGCCACCCGCTGAGATGCAGGGAACTGCACATTACTGGTGTCTCTGCCAGTTTTAAATACACAGGGAAAGTGCATGCCCGCTACAAGTATAATTTTAAAGAACTGTTTTTGTGGGTAAGAGGCATAGGGGAGGAGTATGGACGTTCTAAAAGTGGGAAGTATGTGCAGGTGAGGGAGAGGAACGTGGAGGGTCTAACAGTGGGCACTATGTACAGGAGAGGAGTGCGGAGGGTATGGCAGAATGTGCTATGTACAGGAGAGGAGTATGAAGGGTATGACAGTGGGCAGTATGCACAGCAGAGGAGTGTGGAGGGTATGCCAGTGGGCAGTATGTACAGGAGAGGAGTGTGGGGGGTGTGACAGAGGGTAGTATGTCCCGGAGAGGAGTGTGGAGGGTATGACAGTGGGCAGTATATACAGGAGAGGAGTGTGGGGGTATGAGGAGGGTAGTATGTACCGGAGAGGAGTGTGGAGGGTATAAAAGTGGGCAGTATGTACAGGAGAGGAGTGTGGAGGGTATGACAGTGGGCAATATGTACAGGAGAGGAGTGTGGAGGATATGAAAGTGGGCAGTATGTACAGGAGAGGAGTGTGGAGGGTATGATGGGGGCAGTATGTACAGGAGAGGAATGTGGAGAGAAAGATAGTTGGCAGTATGTACAGGAGAGGAGTCTGGAGGGTAAGGTTGGGTTACAGTATGTACAGGAGAGGAGTGTGGAGGGTAAGGTTGGGTTAAAGTATGTACAGGAGAGGATTGTGGAGGGTATGACAGTGGGCAGTATGTACAGGAGAGGAGTGTGGAGTGTATTACAGTGGGCAGTATGCACAGGAGAGAAGTGTGGAGGGTATGACAGTGAGCAGTATGTACAGGAGAGGAGTGTGGAGGGTATGACGGTGGGCACTATGTATAGGAGAGAAGTGTGGAGGGTATGACAGTGAGCAGTGGGAACTATGTATAGGAGAGGAGTGTGGAGGGTATGACAGTGAGCAGTATGTACAGGAGAGGAGTGTGGAGGATACGACAGTAGGGACTATGTACAGGAGAGAAGTTTATGACAGCAGGCACTATGTACAGGAGAGGAGTGTGTGAGGTATGACAGCGGGCACTATGTATAGGAGAGAAGTGTGGAGGGTATGACAGTGGGCACTATGTACAGGTGAGGAGGATGAAGGAATCTTGGAAGGAAAAAGGAAAAATGTAAAGGTTTGTGGAAGGATGTTTAGGGACTGCGTAGTGGTTACATGGATTGTAATTAAGCCAATTATGCAGAGACCAGCCATAGTCGATCTATGTATGGGCTAACTGGTTTTACACAAGTCAATCTATTAACCGACTTGAGTACAACCAGCCTGTCAGGTTTTTCCCAAAACAATCAGTGCTGCCAGCTATAGTTAGCAACACTGATCATTGTATTCACTGGCAGAACACAATAACACTGCAGGAGTGATTCCCCCATCCACAGGTCAGCAGGTGAGAGGGTGTGTGGGGACAGGCTGGGGAGAGATACTAGTCAGTGGCTGGGTAGGCACTGGCTAGTATCAGAGCCAGATACACACAGGTTACATACGCCGCGATCGTTGGAGTGAGAACAATAATTCTAGCACTAGACCTCCTCTGTAACTCTAATGCCGCGTACACACGATCATTTTTCCCGTCGGGAAAAATGACATTTTTTCCTTTGGACGAGAAAAACGATCGTCTGTGGGCTTTTTGCCGTTTTTCCCGACGGGAAAAACGGCATTAATCACGACGAGAAAAATTAGAACATGCTCTAATTTTTTTCGTCGTGATTCCTGTCATTTTTTTCCGCGGCAGTTTTCCCATAGGGAAACACTGCCGCGGAGCCTACACACGGTCGTTTTTCTCGTCAAGAGAAAAAATGACGGGAAAAACGGCCGTGTGTGGGGGAACAAGCCGTTCCCTCGTTTTTACTGTCGTGATTCACGGCGATGTTTTCACCGCCGTGAATCACGATCGTGTGTACGCGGCATTAACATGTAACCTGTAAAAAAAATGTAAAGCATCGCTTAGTATACAAAAAAAATTGTGCTAACTTTAGTGTATTTTTATGAATGAAACAGTTTCTTTCCAAAAAAAACACTTTTGAAAAATTGCTGCGCAAATACCATGTAACATAAAAAGTTGCAGAGATCACCATTTTATTCCATAGGGTGTCTGCAAAAACAATATATATAATGTTTGAGGGTTCTGAGTATTTTCTAGCAAAAAAAATAAATTATGATTTTTACATGTAGGAGAGAAGTGTCAGAATTGGCCTGGGTGGTAAGAGGTTAATTACCATAAATAATATACAAATAATTATTATAAGCCCTGTGAGCTCATCCTCTCAGTCTTCTGCAGAGTGTGGCAGTTTGTATTTAAACTGGCTGCTCTGCATGTAGCTTCTGAGCGGCTGCATCATGTTGTGGGGATACTTTTTTACAGCAGGGACAGGGAAGCTGGTCAGGGATGATGGGAAGATGGATGGAGCAAAATACAGGGCAATCTTAGAAAAAAACCTGTTAGTCTGCCAAAGACTTGGGGCGAAGGTTCACCTTCCAGCAGGACAACGTCCCTAAACATACAGCCAAAGCTACAATGGAATGGTTTAGATCAAAGCATATTCATAGGTTAGAATGGCCCAGTCAAAGTCCAGACCTAAATCCAATTGAGAATCTGTGGTAGACTTGAAAATTGCTGTTCACAGACGCTCTCCATCCAATCTGACAGAGCTTGAGCTATTTTGCAAAGGAGAATGGACAAAAATTTTACTTTTGTGGGCTGAATACAAATTCACGCCTCACTTTTCAGATATTTATTTGTAAAAATAAATTGAAAACCATTTATCATTTTCCTTCTACTTCACAATTATGTGCCACTTTGTGTTGGTCTATCACATAAAATCCCAATATAATACATTTACGTTTTTCTTTGTAACATGACAATATGTGGAAAATTTCAAGGGGTATGAATACTTCTTCAAGGCACTGTGTGTTGCCATTTGAGGTATTGGGTATTTCATTTTAGATTGCACTGATAATTATTTAAAAGGGATCACCACCATTATTGTTCATTTGAGTTCACGCGTCTCACTGGAAGTATTTACTATTTTTTGTATATAGAGGGTCAGTGCTTCACTTGCCTTTATTTTTTCTTAATTTTAGTATATGTGGGAACACATATAGGTGTAGAGCAGAAAGACCTCATGTATATTTTATTATATTATTGGTTAGTCACCGCAGGTACACATAGTAGCACAGGGAATCACACACATTTATTATACTTTTGTATCGCTACCTGTAGATATTTGTGGGCAAATCCAGCTCACTGGTGCGGCAAACGCTCCAACATTGGAAGCTCATGTCGCATGACATGTGAAAATCAATGTTTCCCTATGGGAGCTGTCTTAACTGGTCCAACACAAGTCGGTCCGACTTTGAAAATGCTCCCTGTACTACTTTGGTCTGACATTGATCCTACTTCAGCCCATTGAATATCATTGAAGTCGGATCAAAGTAGGATCTTTGTCCTAACCATCCGACTTTTGACATCTGACATGGTGATTACAGCAGCAGTAAAAGGAATTTATCTCACGCTGGGATTGTTTTGATTGGTCAAAAGAAAAGTCAGACTATCACAAAGTTGGATCAAAGTAGTATCTTGTCCACTCAAGTCGGATGGATGTAGGACCAAAGTCGTATGACTGTCGTGTAGTATCAGTGTGAACCCAGCCTCAGAACTAAATGCAGTGGGAAGATGCTGGTGTTGTCAATGAAAGCCAATATCTCTAGGAAGTTCAAATACCCATTTCTCTGAAGCCAAAGGTCAAAGCCAAATAAGAGAAGCTCATTGTTTATGCCACCATATGCAGCTAAATTTTCTCCTGGTAAAGACCACAAGAGAAAATCAATTGATTTCCCCATTGCATGCTATTGAGTTCAGGCAGCAGTGGCACCTGATAGAAAGCAGTCACTGTTCAGATAATAATTGCCCAACTGGCTCAGTCAAATTTTTTAAAAGGACTTTTGTCAAGATGGGTGGTGTTTGCAGGGCCATCTCTGGCTTGAATTTCAGCCAGTTCAGCGGGAATCAACCAGAGTTAGAGCAGTCTGAGCCTTTAGGGTTTAAATCAGGGGCCCGTCCATTAGGGGCGCATGGGCGCTGGCCCCCCTATCCATGCGTCCGGCCCCCATGCAGGACGCCAGATGCATGGATTTCAATGTGTTGTTTTTTTTTTTGAAGCACGGATTAGAGCCAGAGAGTCTAATAGGTTTCAAAATAGGGTGGGCTCGGGGTACAGAGCACTGTGAGCCAAGCCCACCCAGTTGTGTGATAATAATATATTATTCGCTATTTTCACACTGATTCTCCTCCCGGCCAATCAGGAAGCAGGTCTGAGACCAGTTTCCCGATTGGCCAAAAGGAGAAGCGTTCCAATTGGCTGCCAAGGAGGAGGGAGGAGACGGAAGCCACAGTGATGCCCACGGAGGAGAGCAGGGGAAGCCTCTTGTGATGCAGCCGCCTGTCGCCTGGGTGAAGTGCTGCCTGCCGACTGACCAGACTGGGGGGGGGCGGTGGTCTTGTGGGTTGCTTTAGGAGGATGCTCAGCGTTTTGAAGGGTCTGATGATGATACACAGTTAGAGGAAGGCAGTAGCGTGAGTGCAGAGAGAGGGGATGCTCAAGAAGGACAGCAATCTAGCAGTCATGTTTCCAGCAGCTGCAGCATACTGCCAGGTTTGCTCCAGTGATCAAGAGGGAGGGGATGATGAGGTCACTGACTCCACGTGGGTGCCTGATAGGAGAGAGGAGGAGGAGGAGGATGAGGTGGAGGCACATCTCCAACGAGGCAGGATGCCCTCCGGGGGCCAGCGTAAGGGCAGCACACCGACTGAATCACACCGCAGAGCTCCGCCTGTGCAGGGCGCTGCCTCTGCCCTTTATTCCAAAAGTTCTTTGGTGTGCGCCTTTTTTGAGTCGAGTGCATCAGATCGCACCGCTGCTATTTGCAACATATGTCTCAAGCGTATCTCGCATGGCCAAAACATCAGCCGCTTGGGCACCACATGCTTGACCAGACATATGTCGACCTGCCATGCAGCTCGTTGGCAAGCGTACCTTAAAGACCCACACCAAAGAACAAAGCGGACCTCTCCTTGCTCCTTATTAGCTGGGATCTCCAACCCCACTATACCTTCAGTCCTCTCTGAAACCTGCACTGAGAGGAATGAAGGTGTAGAATTAGGTGTGTCACAGCCAAGTACTTGCGGGCACTCTGCTAGCAGTACACCGACGTCCGATTGTAGCAGGCAAATTTCCCTGCCCCAGCTGCTGGACCGTCAAAAGAAGTTCACTCCCAGCCATCCACATGCCCAGCGGTTGAATGCTAGCTTGGCTAAATTGCTAGCACTTCAACTGCTGCCTTTTCATTTGGTAGACTCGGCCCCCTTCCGTGAGTTTGTGCAATGTGCGGTTCCTCAGTGGCAGGTTCCCAAACGCCACTTTTTCTCACGGAAGGCGATTCCGGCTCTCTACCGGCATGTGGAAGGCAATGTCCATGCCTCGCTGGACAGGGCGGTCAGCGGTAAGGTGCATATTACCGCTGACTCATGGTCCAGCAGGCATGGACAGGGATGTTACCTTTCTTTCACGGCCCATTGGGTCACTCTTTTGGCAGCTGGGAAGGATACAGGACAAGGTGCAGTAGTGTTGGAGGTTGTTCCGCTGCCACGCCTCCAAAATGCTACTACTGGTTGTGACACATCTCTCTCCTCCACCCTCTCCTCTTCTTCTTCCCCCATGGCCTCTTCCTGTGCTTTGTCCTCGGAACCAGCAGTGCTCCGTAGGCATTCAAGGGGCTACGCAAGTACGCAGGCAAAAAGATGCCATGCCGTGCTTGCGCTGGTGTGTTTGGGGGACAGGAGCCACACTGGGGCAGAGGTTCTGTCAGCTCTGCAGGGGCAGGCCGAGAGGTGGTTGACACCAGCTTAAGCCAGGAATGGTGGTTTGCGACAATGGCACCAACCTGACCCATGTGCCCTGTGTGGCTCACGTCCTTAACCTGGTGGTGCAGCGGTTCTTGGGCAGGTACCCGGGCTTACAGGATGTCCTGAGGCAGGCCAGGAAAGTCTGTGTGCATTTCCGCAGATCATATAATGCCAGTGCTCGGCTGGCTGAGCTACAAAAGGAGTTGAACCTGCCCAAGAGCCGCCTTATATGTGACATGCCCACCAGGTGGAACTCAACATTGGCCATGCTGCAGCGGCTGCACACGCAGCAGAGGGCCATCAATGAGTACCTGTGCGACTACGGCACCAGGACAGGGTCAGGGGAGCTCGGTTTTTTTTCACCACGCCAGTGGGGCATGGTCAGGGATGAATGCACTGTCCTGGCACCATTTGAGGAGGCCACGAGGATGGTGAGCAGTGACAGTGCATGCATCAGTGACACTGTACCTCTTGTCCACCTGTTGGAGCATACGCTGCATGGAATAATGGACAGGGCACTTGAGGTAGAACAAAGGCAGGAAGAGGAGGACTTCCTTGCCTCTCAAGGCCCCCTTTACCCAGACAGTGTTCCTTCTATCCCACCCATCGCACAGGAAGAGGACGAGGAGGAAAAGGAGGAGGAGGAGGATTGTGTCAGCATGGAGGTAGAACCTGGCACTCAGCATCAACATCTTTTAGGGATGATTTACAGTCCCAAGAAACCAGTGGACTTGTACGTGGCTGGGAGGAGGTGGCTGCGGATCATGTCGTCCTGAGTGACCCAGAGGACTGCGGACCGAATGCCTCAGCTAACCTACGCTGCATGGCCCCCCCTGATCCTGCAAAGCCTGCGGAAGGATCCTCGTATTCTTCGGATCAAGGAGAGGGACCATTACTGGCTGGCCACTCTCCTTGATCCACGGTACAAGGGTAAGGTTGCGGACCTCATCTTGCCCTCGCAGAGGGAGCAGAGGATGAGACATCTCCGGGAGGCCTTGCAGAAAGGTCTGTGCAACGCGTTCCCAGAGACTGGGAGGTTACAAACTCCTGGTCCTGGACAACGAGTTGCTGAGGCTTCGGTCAGTCAAAGAATGAGCGGTGGGGAAGGTGGCTGTCTGACCGATGCGTTCAGACAATTTTTTAGTCCGCAGCCCCAAGGTATGATCGGTTCCAGCAACCATCGCCAGCGTCTGATTTACATGGTCCAGGAATACCTAGGGGCAAGGTCAGACTTGGACACCTTTCCCACTGAAAATCCTCTGGCTTACTGGGTCTTGAGGATGGATCACTGGCCAGAGCTTGCACAGTATGCAATTGAGCTACTGGCCTGTCCTGCATCCAGCGTTCTTTCGGAACTCACATTCAGTGCTGCTGGTGGCTTTGTAACCGATCACAGGGTGCGCCTGTCCACCGACTCGGTTGATCGACTGACCTTCATAAAGATGAACCAGTCTTGGATCACCACCAGCTACCAAGCACCTGAAGCTGATGTAACCGAATAATTTTTTGGCTAGAGCTACACTTAAAAAATGTACCTGTTCCAAATTAGAAAAAGATTCTACTTAAGAACAAACCTACAGTCCCTGTCTTGTTTGCACCGCCTGTATACTGCTGTTCAGAGTATATAGGGCCTTTTTTTAATTTTGGGTGCGGGGTTCCCCTTAATATCCATACAAGACCCAAAGGGGCTGGTAGTGGGGTGGGGGGGTACCCATGCCATTTTTCTCAATGATTCTCAATGATTTTCATCCATATTGCCGGGATCAGACATTACATTAAAGCCGCAAGCAATTTTAAATGACCATTTTTTTCCTTTAGAAATTTTGTGCAGGGACAGTTCTAAACACGGGAAACACGTGGCACTTCACAGGCATACTTTAGACACCCCCCAGATACGTTATTTAAAGGAATATTTCACTTTTTTTTAGGGCTGTGGAAATGAACTATTAATTCCTCGATTAATCGATTAATGTTTTTGATCGATCAAAATTCTTTTGATCGGTACTCACCTCTCCGCCGGCTTCCGGGTCTTCAGGGAGTTCCGCCGGAGATCCGGTGACGTCACGGACATCGGCTGGGCTAGCCGTGTCCATCTGAAGGGCTCCTTTGCTGTGCCTTCATATCTGCATGCTGGCGGGATCTTACTATCTGCCACACGCAAGGGCTGTTACACTTCCCTCTATCACTTCCCTCTATCAACCTGGGATTCTACAGCCATCCACTGGGAGTTGTGATAGTTCCCTTCACGGGACATCTACCTGCCGACGGACTGATGTTAACCCCTCCTCATCTGGATTCAGCAGTGGTATCGTTGTACACATTTTTATACCAGTATTATACTTAGCTACATGTTTTTATTTTTGCTTTTGCTACCGTTTGGTATTACTCACACCATTTTTACAGTTTATGTAGCTACATCGATTTTATCTCCAGTGCAATATGTATTCTGTTACCTACTTGAAGACTATAAAAGTCTTAATGCTATTCCCATCGAGCGCTGCCTTTGTGTGTTTTTTGTATCCTGCTATCCATTTTTCCAGTGGTTGGTAGCTGCACTGGGAATCAGCCTGCAAGGAGATCAGCTAAAAGTAGTTGGATCTGTATGTGCGTTATAATTAATCGAAATTAGTCGATTAATCGATTAAAAAAAAACGATTAATCGAACACAAAATTTTTAATCAGTAACAGCCCTACTTTTTTTTTTCACTTTATGCATCATTAAAATGACTGCTCCCGAAAAAACGGCAGTTTTTAAAACTTCTTTTTGCATTGATACATGTCCCCTGGGGCAGAACCCGGGTCCCCTTTTTAGGACAATGACCTAGCATATTAGCCGTTATAATTAGCACTTTTGATTTCGAACGTTCGCATCCATTGTATTTAATAGGGTTCTAAAGTTCGCGCAAACTTTTGGTCCGTTCGTAAGTTCTGGTGCGAACCGAACCGGGGGGTGTTCGGCTCATCCCTACTGACAACTCCTGAGGATTACATGTCTATGGAACTACTGGCAACAGAACAATAAGACTGTACATTGCAAAAAATCTGAGGAAAACGCTTGGACAGCCGCACTCCAAAAAAGGTTCTTTTATTTAAAACAAAAGCACAAATAACATGCCACAGCAAAAAAACAGCAAGTATGAGCTGATGTTTCACACTGCGATTCAGTGCTTAATGATTAAGCACTGAATCGCAGTGCGAAACGTCAGCTCATACTTGCTGTTTTTTTGCTGTGGCATGTTATTTGTGCTTTTGTTTTAAATAAAAGAACCTTTTTTGGAGAGCGGCTGTCCAAGCGTTTTCCTCAGATTTTTTGCATTGTCATATGCATTGCCTGCACCCACGGCTCTGGATCTTGTGAATGAGTCACCAGTCACATCTGAGCGGTAACTCTCTCAATAAGACTGTACAGGTAACAGAATAGCTTTCTATGTTTGTAAAACTAAAAGTAGCAGATTGGCTGCAGAGCTGATCTATGACAACTGGATTTCTGGAAGGTGGGGGGACATGGGGGGGTTAGGAAGCCTGGATCTGATTTTACAACTAGGCACCTGATTTTACAACTAGACTTCTACAACTAGGTGTTGTGCTTTGCTGAACTCCACTGAGGTGATATCCATGTTATGTCCTGCCCAATAATCTGCTGCTATAAAGGCTTCAGTGAAGGAATTATCTTGAAAATGCAGCTCTTGCATTTACTGTTTTTATGATGATATTTGTATTATTATTATTTATTCACATACCATCATCATCTCCCATAGGAATGAGCTGAACACCCCCTGTTCGGTTTGCACCAGAACACGCGAACAGGCAAAAAATTAGTTCGAACACGCGAACACCGTTAAAGTCTATGGGACACGAACATGAAAAATCAAAAGTGCTAATTTTAAAGGCTAATATGCAAGTTATTGTCATAAAAAGTGTTTGGGGACCCGGGTCCTGCCCCAGGGGACATGTCTCAATGCAAAAAAAAGTTTTAAAAACTAACATTTTTTCGGGAGCAATGATTTTAATAATGCTTGATGTGAAACAATAAAAGTGAAATATTCCTTAAAATTTCGTACCTGGGGGGTGTCTAAAGTATGCCTGTAAAGCAGCGCTTGTTTTCCGTGTTTAGAATTGTCCCTGCACAAAATGTCATTTCTGAAGGGAAAAAAAGTCATTTAAAACCATATAATACAGGTCAAAGTCATTGAAAAAAAAACCAGCAGAGGTCCCCCCCCCACAGTCCATTACCATGCCCTTTGGGTCTGGTATGAATATTAAGGGGAACCCCGAACAAAAAAAATGTGGGGGTCCCCCAAATTCCATATCAGGCCCTTCAGGTTTGGTATGGATATTAAGGGGAACCCCGCACCAATTTTTTTTTCAAAAATGGTGTGGGGTCCCCTCCCCCCAAAAATCCATACCAGACCCTTCACGTTTAAGAGGGGGCGGGGTCACCCGGGGTTCCCTATGATAAGGACGGGTGACCCCAACCCCTCTTACACGTCATGGGGGTTTAGTTCTTGCTGGAGAGTTGAGACTGCAGTGTCGCTGGAGAATGGATCATCATTGGAGATCGACGGGATTACATCGCTGGAATTTATTTTATTTAATTTTATTTTTTTAAATAAAGGACTTGTCCAACTGTGTCTGTGTGTTTTTTTACAAATTTTTACACTTTCTTTGTGAAATGGTAGGGGTACAATGTACCCCGTTACCAATTCACATGGGGAGGCGGGATCTGGTGTTCCCCTTTGTTAAAGGGGGCTTCCATATTTCGATAAGCCCCCCGCCCGCAGACCCCCACAACCACCAGGCAAGGGTTGTGGGGCTGAGGCCCTTGTCCTCATCAACATAGGGACAGCCTCCCCATGTTGAGGGCATGGTACGGTTCAGGAGGGGGGGCACTCTCTCGTCCCCCCTCTTTTCCTGCGGCCTGCCAGGTTGCGTGCTCAGATAAGGGTCTGGTATGGATTTTTGGGGGGACCCCACGCCATTTTTGTTTATTTGGTGCGGGGTTCCCCTTAATATCCATACCAAACCTGAAGGGCCTGATATGGAATTTGGGGGGACCCCCACTTTTTTTTTTTTGGTTCGGGGTTTCCCTTAATATTCATACCAGACCCAAAGGGCCTGGTAATGGACTGTGGGGGGGACCCCTGTTGTTTTTTTCAATGACTTTGATCTGTATTGCCGGGGAGTCGGCAATTCATTATAGTCATTTTAAATTACTTTTTTTCCTTCAGAAATGACATTTTGTACAGGGACATTTCTAAACACAGGAAACATGCGTGACTTTACAGGCATACTATACACACACCCCAGGTACGAAATTTAAAGGAATATTTCACTTTTATTGTTTCACTTTAAGCATTATTAAAATCACTGCTCCCGAAAAAACTGACGTTTTTAAAACTTTTTTTTGCATTGATACATGTCCCCTGGGGCAGGACCCGGGTCCCCAAACACTTTTTATGACAATAACTTGCATATTAACCTTTAAAATTAGCACTTTAGATTTCTCCCATACACTTTTAACGGTGTTCCGCAGCTTTTCGAATTTGCAGCGAAAACACCCCAAATTGTTCGCTGTTCTGTTCGAGTTGAACTCATGTTCGACTCGAACATAAAGCTCATCCCTAATCTCCCATAGTGTTGTAAAAAGTAATAAATATAATAAAGGCAGTTAGTCTATGTAATATATACAAATAAAAGTAACCAAATGGTTCTCCCTTTGCATGTTTAAGCCTCGTACACACGATCGGATTTTCCGATGGGAATTGTGTGATGACAGCCTGTTGGCGGAAAATCCGACCGTTTGTCCATCGGACAATTGTTGTCGGATTTTCGGCAGACAAATGTTGGATGGCAGGCTTATAGATTTTTCGCAGACAACAGTCTGTTGTCAGATTTTCCGATCGTGTGTACACAAGTCCATCAGATAAAAGTCGAAAGTACAACCACGCATGCTCAGAATCAATGCTCACTAAGCACAACATTAGCAGAAGATGCCCAAAGGGTGGCACTCAAGAGCTAAAAAACCAGTACGTCTAGTACGTCACTACGTTCGTGTTTGTTGGCTGACAATTGTGTGCCCTATGTATGCAAGACAAAATCCAGGCACACGCACTTCGGACAAAAGTCTGACGCTTTGTCTGCGGAAAATCCGATCGTGTGTACGAGGCTTAACAGTCTTCTCTTGCCTAATTGACAAGAATCTGTACATCAGATTCAACAGTGAGGTGCTACAGACAGAAATATGATAACAGTGCAGCCCCATAACAAACAATCAGAACTAACCTGGAATGGGTAAGCTATGAATGCTGTTTTTTGATTGTTTGCTATGAGTCCACCTTGTTCTTTTCACTCTGTCAATAAATAAGCCAACCAGTGTATAGGTGGCAGTCCATACATTTTTTTTTTTAATCTGTAGTTGATCTACAGTATATTAAATGATAAGTTAAAACAGAACACTGCTGACGTACAAGTACATGATTGTGCCTGTACGAGCAGCCCACGTGTTTCTTACAGTGCTGGTTATATAATAAAAAGCTTAAACAAGTGATCACTTGACCTCTGAGTATGGTTAGAGTTACAATTTGCTGATCCAACACTTCAGAGAGATCATGTAACCAAAATCCTAGGTTTTTGATTATGTGATTAGCATTGGAAGGAGCCTATCCTCACTGTTCCTATCCTCACTGTTCCTATCCTCACTGTTCCTATCCTCACTGTTCCTTTCCTCACTGTTCCCTAGCTCATCCCAGCAGACACTGTGTTCGGTGTTCCGCCAATCACAGACGTCTGCTGGGAAACTGAGGATGAGAGAACGTTCTTGATAGGCGGAGAGTGTCTGCTGAGTGTCTGCTGAGAATCGCCTATCACGGAAGGGACCAGGAAGAGACCGCGAGATTTAAACGATGGACGCCACAGCCTCTCAATTTTTTTTCAGGTACTATTTACAATGTTAAATTTTGCTGACTCAAGTATAAGCCGAGGGGGGGACTTTCAGCCCAAAAAAAAGGGCTGAAAATCTCGGCTTATACTCGAGTATATACGGTATATATATATTAGGGCTGTTACTGATTAAAATTTTCGTGTTCGATTAATCAATTTGTTTTTTTAATTGATTAATTTACTAATTTCGATTAATTATAATGCACATACAGATCCAACTACTTTTAGCTGATCTCCTTGTAGGCTGATTCCCAGTGCAGCTACCAACCACTGGAAAAATGGATAGCAGGATACAAAAAACACACAAAGGCAGCGCTCAATGGGAATAGCATTAAAACTCTTATAGTCTTCAAGTAGGTAACAAAATAAATATTGCACTGGAGATAAAATCGATGTAGCTACATAAACTGTAAAAATGGTGCGAGTAATACCAAATGGTAGCAAAAGCAGTCATAAAAACATGTAGCCAAGTATGATATTGGTATAAAAATGTGTACAATGATACCACTGCTGAATCCAGATGAGGAGGGGTTAACATCAGTCCATCGGCATGTAGATGTCCCGTGAAGGGAACTATCACAACTCCCAGTGGATGGCTGTAGAATCCCAGGTTGATAGAGGGAAGTGATAGAGGGAAGTGTAACAGCCCTTGCGTGTGGCAGATAGTAAGGTCCGGCTGGCATGCAGATATGAAGGCACAGCAAAGGAGCCCTTCAGATGGACACGGCAAGCCCCGCCGGTGTCCGTGACGTCACCGGATCTCTGACAGAACTCCCTGAAGACCCGGAAGCCGGCGGAGAGGTGAGTACCGATCAAAATAATTTTGATCGATCAAAACAATTAATCGATTAATCGAGGAATTAGTAGTTAATTTACACAGCCCTAATATATATATATATATATATATATATATATATATATATATATATATATATTTATATATATATATACTGTATATATATTAATATAAATCAATCTTAGCACTTAGCAAGTCTGATCAAATGTTTACTAGGACCTACTATATATTAACAGAGATCTACTTAAAGCGGAGTTCCAACGTCAATTCAAATTTTTTAAACAATTCGTAAGTTTATATGCCGGTAATTGAAATGTAACATTTACTTCTTTTTTCCAATATATCCCCCGATGTCCGGTTTCGTATAAAAAACAAAGTTATGTAATTTATTCCTGCCCGTTTTCATCTTGCCTGTGGGCATGTGAAGCCCACAAGCAGACAGTTCCAGGATGTAATGCAAGAATGCTATTGAGGTTAACTTAAAAAATTGTGTGGAACTCCGCTTTAAGCTTCAGTGATTTCCTATACCAGTAAACAGTAAAATACCTTTTTAAATTACTTTTCATTTAATACAATTGGCTTATCGTTTCATCCATACCGTATAGATAATCTTAAACAATTCCTACTTTATTACATTTACTTGATTCATTTAATCTTCTGTGTGATCTGTCTGCCCATTATCTACTCAACGTACGTTGTTTTAATTGCTCTAATTTATAAGAACCTAAATCTATTTTGTGCAAACCCAGAATCCTTTTAAGCAAATTTAAGTGCAAACATATAAATTGTACGTTGTACTCCTTTGCCTACAGTGTAATTAGTAATCTTTGAAATACCGAGTTGAACACAGAAATTCTAGGGAGCATGTGCTGCTAACTGCTGTTCCCTATTGTCTTCCAGATAATGTGTTTCCAAAAGACAAGCAAAAGAGGAAATGAAAGTAATGTGTTGGTGCTGAAAGGCATCCATCTACCTTATTCTACTCACAGATTTTCCTTCTAAATTTATTTTTAAGCTGTTTACAAAACCCCACTCAATTAAGACAATGGTATTTTATAAATACTTTTAAGTAACAAATATAGAAATTGTTTTGCGTTATTTAGCTAATTCTTAAACGTGAAAATCCAGATATGTTGAAAAAATATATACTGTATCCTTTGAACTATATGTGCGACATAAAGAAGATTTTTACCTACTTTTGTTCTATATACTGACCGAGAATGGGAAGGTCGGCTGGCTTCAGCTTCAAACTGAAAACAAATATAATTTTCATAACCTTGAATCCCACTGCCAACAACCCCCACCCTTGCTTTTTTTTTTTCCATCACTTTTACCTGTTTTCCAGGGTTGTCCTCAATTCATATTCTCACCTTGAAGACTCTTCCAGTTAAGGTAGTCAGCCTCCGAAGGAGCATGGCAAGCGCGCCCACCAGCTGCTGTGCAGTTCCTGCTTGTGCAGCCTCCTGGTATATGTGAGGAGCACACATTATTGTGAAAGCATATCAAAGAGTACCAATTGAAAAGCCCTGCATATAACCCCTGTTGGCTCAAAACACTCAAAACACTGCTGCCGGGTGCAAAAGCCCCAATAGAGCCCCAATAGGGCACGTTTAAGGCAGGCCACACACACAGATTCAAACTGTGTATGGGCAAGCTGAATGTACCAAGTTGATCGATTCATCATCAACAAGAGTACAACCAGCATGCCAGGTTTTACCTGCGATTATCACTAGCGGATGCTATAGATTGCTAGCAATAACCACCATCTTCCTCCCGCCCACTTGCTGGCAGAAGACAATGGCCCAGCAGGAGGGATTCCTGCATCAACACTGTCTGTGTTGATGGGGAAATTGAGCGAATGGGTTGCAGGAAAGAAATTTGCTTCATGTATGGCTGGCCTTACTCTACCATCAGCAAACTTTGAGAAGTGTTAAAATTTTCAAGGTATGTGTGGTTCATTGTATGTTAATGCATTGTCAATCAGTCTGTGTATTAAGTCTGGTACACACTATCAGTATTTTTTCTTCCAACCCAGTGGGCTGAACAAAAAAAATGAGAAGCTTAGGGGGAGTTTGCTGTTCTAACTATCTGATGTTAGTACACTGATCTCCCTGCTAAGCTATTGTATTCTGACAGGGGTCCCCCCCCCCTGCCCCCCCCCACACACACACACACACACCAGTCAGTACTGGCAACCATTTGTTGCCAGAGCTGATCCGATGCCAATTGAATGCTGGTTTCCTAGCATGCCGGTTCGACAGTATACGGCTGTTCAGGCGGTCCCTGTTGAACCGGCCGATACTGGGCAATCAGGCTTTATTTCCATGCTGCCATCCATACTGCCTAAAGTGCCCTATATAAATCTGCTCCAAAGAAATAACTAAAAAGGTAAGATTTTTTTAAACGTATGGTGTATGAATGGGAATGCATGCAGTAACAAACATACAATGGGGTTTCTTAAAGTTGACGGCAAAGGTGGAAATGCACTCTGAAGCTAAATATTTTCACTTAGGGGTGTACTCACTTTTGTTGCCAGCGGTTTAGACATTAATGGCTGCGTGTCGAGTTATTTTGAGGGGACAGTAAATTTACACTGTTATACAAGCTGTACACTCACTACTTTACATTGTAGCAAAGTGTCATTTCTTCAGTGTTGTCACATGAAAAGATATAATAAAATATTTACACAAATGTGAGGGGTGTACTCACTTTTGTGAGATACTGTAATGCTTGAAAGGACTTTCAGAAACTGCAGACTTAATAGAGGAAACAAGGGTCAGAGAGTGTGTACATGCTACATTTCAGGCTGGGGATATGCTGCAGAAGACCATGCGAAACTGGGAACATGTTAAATGAGGCTAGTAGAGATCAATGCTGTTACCCTAATCAAGCAATACAAACTGCTGAGGTCCAATGGCCACATCAGTGTAGCATAGATACCTGAAATCTGTCTTTATAATAGGGTTCTATGTTCTTCAGCAGACCAGAACTCAAACTAATGCCGCGTACACACGATCGGAATTTCCGACAACAAATTTTCGATGTGAGCTTTTGGTCAGATATTCCGACCGTGTGTAGGCTCCATCGGACATTTGCTGTCGGAATCTCCGACAACAAATGTTTGAGAGCTGGTTCTCAATTTTTCCGACAACAAAAGTTCTTGTCGGAAAATCAATTTCAGCATAAACAGGGAAAATGTACACACCACATGCAGTTTCAAAATAGTTCCTACTAGGTCACATTAAAAATTTCAAGGATTTTAGCAAGCGTTCCCCATTTTCTCCTGTTCCCACAGAACAGACATAAGGGATTGAGAATTCTTGGAACTCTTGTCAACATAATAAATACCGTTGCTCTGGTTGCAAGGCAGAAAGATTTTATTTTTATTTTTTATTTTATTTTTTATTTTTTTTGCTTTGCTTGTCTTTTTTTTTGTTTTTGTTTTTGTTTTGTATCTGTTCTTGGTTTGTTTTCCTGTCTGTTTGAGGCTCGATAGTTGTCATTGGGTTATGTATGTATTTTGTAGACCTGTTTAGCTATCTACCAGACGATGGGGGCAACTTAAGGGGGGGGGGGGGGGGAGACAGACACTAAGAAAAAAAAAAAAAGAAAGAAAGATTTTATTTTTATAGCAGTTATGGCAGATGTGGAAATTTATGTCTGGCTGCAGACTAAAATAAAAGTAATTGTTAATATGATTGAATAAAAAAAATACCTGCATGATTATTATATCAGTTTTTAACAAAGTTGGAGCTTTCATTAATCAGACTTGTAAAGCCATCTTGTCACTTGTCATTAGAATTAATCCTTTCAGGGGATCTCAGCTCTTTCTGAAGGAAAAACACTAGACACAACTGTCCTTATCTGTCAGTGTCAGTGCAGATAGTGCCTCGGAGCACCCTTCAAACTACAGCGCCTTAATTCATCAACGTCCCTTCACATTTTTGGTGTGGTTTCTGGATATTCAATTCTTTCATTTTATAGCAGTACTAAAACTTGTACTGGTTATTCTTGTACCTTAATAAATAAAGCAAATCTATCATTCCCCCAAAGAAAAATAATCGGCAACATTTTTTATATGATCAAATCAGCTTATATATAATAAAGAAGTGATACAAAGGATTTGACTGGATCTCTTGACCTGTTTATGGTTTATTCTTCCTTATGGTTTATTATTCTTCCTTTTAGTTGTTAGAGAAAACCTACTTAAAGCGGTTGTAAAGTAACCAGCTTTTTTTTTTTTTTACTAGTGACCTGCAAGGGAAAGGCATAATGAGCTAGTATGCACCGCATACTAGCTCATTATGAAATACTTACCTTAGAACGAGGCATCGTTGACTCACCTGGTCCACGCCGAGGGAGATGACATGTTGCCTCGGCGTGTCTTCCGGGTATCGCGGCTCCAGCGCTGTGAGTGGCTGGAGCCACGATGTCTCACTCCCGCGCATGCGCGCAGGAGACTTCATTCCGGCGAGGTCCGGCGTCTGCCGAGCCTTCAGCCCGAGAATCCCCTGTGCGCATGCGCCGCTGCTGTCAGCGGCGCATTGCGAGGGGAATATCTCCTAAACCGTAAAGGTTTAGGAGATATTTTTTTTACCTACAGGTAAGCCTTAGTATAGGCTTACCTGTAGGTAAAAGTAAAAAAATTACCTATACAACCGCTTTAATATGATTTTTGTGATTCCCTGCACTTTTTGTAGTATTATTGCACTTTGTCCTTACTGAATATATACTAGTGGAACGACCATTGGAATGAATTTCAAGGAACTATATTAAGAGAAGATAATAACAATAGTGAAAAAAGGAAATAACGCGCACCCCTTTCCTTTCTTACACCCCACTGCGCCCTGGAATAAGCTTGACCGAGTCAGGCTTATGTAAATAAACCTAAAGCTGCTACTTTAAATAAAAAAATATATTGGAAAAATAATTTTAAATGAACAAAATAGTCGCGCTGTGTTCAGTGAATAAACACATCTGAACAAAAGAAATAAATGTACACCTTGTGAAGGAGAGAAAAATGTACATATATCAAATATAGAAATAATAAGTGTCCATAACGTTCATCCAATGCTTGGAGAGCAAATAAAAAAAGTGATAAAATGAGTCCACAAGTGATTATAATATTTCCAAGTGTTTAAACTTCAGTGAAAGATCAATCTTCATGTGATATCTTGAATGAAAACTTCCACCACACCATAAGTGCTCAGTGATTCCACACCCTAAGGACTTGCGCTCACCAATAGGGTATGCCTCGCACTCTCATGCTTGGCATCACAGCTTAATGAACCCCCAAGGGTATCAGACAGATCCAAGCGGTGTATTAGCAAGCCAGATCACTCCACATGTAAAAATAAAATGTCTCCAATAGTGAAGTATATCAAACTCTTTATTAAAACAGCACAAGTAGCCTTCAAATATTGCACTCACATCTAATGGAACAGGTAAAAGCACTTCAGCAGTAAAACTTCCAAACGCCAGACAAGCTTGCGGTGGCAGCCGTGATGTATTACGGTCTCGGCGGACCCGGAATTAAATCACAAATCTCACCCTCCACTACGCTCGCTTGTCTCTCCACTTCACTCCAAAGCACTGCAAACTCCAGCACACTTAATGGCCGATGCAGTCGGTAAGTGACCGGTAAGATCAGAACCTTGAGTGACAGCCGTGTAGCCACTCCCAGACTAGTTTCGTCACTCTGGACTCCTTCCAATGGGATTCTTCCCATTGGAAGAAGTCCAGAGTGACGAAAGTGTAGTGGAGGGTGAGATTGCTAATACACCGTTTGGATCTGTCTGATACCCTTGGGGGTTCATTAAGCTGTGATGCCAAGCATGAGAGTGCAAGGCATATCCTATTGGTGAGTGCAAGTCTTTAGGGTGTGGAATCACTGCGCACTTATGGTGTGGTGGAAGTTTTCATACAAGATATCACATGAAGATTTATCTTTCACTGAAGTTTAAATACTTGTAAATAATATAATCACTTGTGGACTCATTTATCACTTTTTTTATTTGCTAACCAAGCATTGGATGAACGTTATGGACACTTATTATTTCTATATTTGATATATGTACATTTTTCTCTCCTTCACAAGGTGTACATTTATTTATTTTGTTTAGATTTGTTTATTCACTGAACACAGCGCTACTATTTTGTTTATTCAAAATTATATAAAGAGAAGCAAGAATGCTTTATATGAACATATTGTGTTGTGTAATGCCGCGTACACACGATCGGAATTTCGGACAACAAATGTTCGATGTGAGCTTTTAGTTGGATATTCCGACTGTGTGTAGGCTCCATCGGACATTTGCTGTTGGAATTTTCAACAACAAATGATTGAGAGCTGGTTCTCAATTTTTCCGACAAAAAAAGTTCTTGTCGGAAATTCCGACCGTGTGTATCCAATTCCGACGCACAAACATCCTACGCATGCTCGGAATCAATTTGACGCATGCTCGGAATCATTAAACTTAATTTTTCTCGGCTCGTTGTAGTGTTGTACGTCACCGCGTTCTTGACGTTCGGAATTTCTGACAACATTTGTGTGACCGTGTGTATGCAAGACAAGTTTGAGCGAACATCCGTCGGAAAAAAAATCCACGGTTTTGTTGTCGGAATGTCCGATCTTGTGTATGTGGCATTAGAGTTGCTGGACCTCAACCTACCTGCATTGAAAAAGACGCAAAGCAGACCAATTACTGTGCAGCCAACAAACTGATTATAAATATGTTTTAACAAAATTACAGGCAAGCAGACTCAACTTTTTGTCCTTGTTTAAAAATGTGAACTCCCGGTGATGACAGATATCAACAGACCCTTCTCCCTTACAACCACAATATTAAAAGCTTGTACAGTCTTACTGGAGAATAGGTCATTCACCTCCAAGACAGAAAGGTCTACAGCACATTCTTATGTGCTGTAGAGGTCTTGGAGGTGAACATAAAAGGAGGTGAACATGAAACAGGAAAAAGTGCCTTGTCTTTGAGAAATACATTTATTAAATAGAATACAAAAACAAGACAGGCATTCACAAGATAAGAAACTATATGTGTTTATCAAGTCAAAGGCAGCTCAGCTGGGGAGATTTACTAAAACTGGTGCACATAGAATCCGGTGCAACTGTGCATAGTAACAAATCAGCTTCTAACTTCAGCTTGTTCAAATAAGCTTTGACAATAAAAGCTGAATAGTTACTATGCACAGCTGCACCATATTTTGCATGCTCCGGTTTTAGTAAATTCCCCCCATTGACTCTATGGCTGTATATGCACACCACATAGGCTCTGATGAAGGAGCCCCAGAAACGCATCAGCCATTAGCCATCTTTGAATGTATTATATGTTGGTGGCTGGTGCCAGCATTTTGGGAGATAGAGGTAACAGTGGTGTGCATGTACAGCCATCGTTTTTTGAATGTATGTGGTTGTAGATGTGTTGTACTTTTGAAAAAAAACATCATTGTGTGTGGCATCAGGGCTATTATTCGATGCTGTTCATATTTTGTAGTTTTGTTTTTCTTTGAGGTTGACTACAAAGATAGTCTGTAGCCATCCTTCTGGAATTTCCTTACCTTGGTAAATGGAAAATCTTTTTTTTTTCAGCTTTATTTCAATTTTAGCACATAATTACATAGTCAAGTTGAAAAAAGACTCTACTCCATCTAGTTCACCCAATTAAATAAATAAAAAAGCCTCCGTATACACTGTCCTATACCCACAGTTGATCCAGAGGAAGGTAAAAAAAAAAGAAAGCATGATCCAATTTGTTCCAGTGGGGGAAAAAAAATCCTTCCTGATTCCCCAGGGGACAATTGCATATTCCCTGGATCAAATACCTCTGACGCTTTTACCTCTAAAAATGTATATCCAGTTATATTTTGGGCATTCAGACATTCAAACCAATCAATATACGCTTATTGCAATTTTTTTTTCTCCAAAAATATGTAGAAGAATACGTATCGGCCTAAACTGGGAAAAAATGTGCTTTTTAAAAAAAAATTGGGGATAATTATTATAGCAAAAAGTACAAAATATTGCTTTTTTTTTTTTTTTTAATTGTCGCTCTATTTTTGTTTATAGCGCAAAAAATAAAAACCGAAGAGGTGATCAAATACCACCAAAAGAAAGCTCTATTTGTGGGAAAAAAAGGACATCAATTTTGTTTGGGAGCCACGTCGCACGACCGCGCAATTGTCAGTTAAAGCGACGCAGTGCCGAATCGCAAAAAGTGGCCTGGTCTTTGGCCAGCCAAATGGATCCGAGGCTGAAGTGGTTAAACATATTAAATGCTATGGCTTTGTTGTTACTAAAGCTTTGTATTCTTTTTATTATCTCCTAATTCGTTATCTATGAAGCCTCATGTTGAGGGACATCCTGTCTGGATCTTCTACTTCCATATAGTTCTTCCATGTATTCTTTCCATCTGCTGTGTACTGACTCTCTGTGATTAATACCTTTACTTCTCATTTTGAAATCAATTTACATTATTAAATTTTAGTTTTGGTGCTAGTTTCTTTAACTTTGTGTATTTCATAACATCTGTCATTTATTTCTTAGTGTTTCGCTTGTCAACACATTCTTCCGATTGTTCTTGTAATTTCTCTAATCTTACTTTGATATGTTTCTCCTTACCTGTCACTCGCTAGAACAAGGATTACCTTGGTGATTTAGTTAATTTTTTTCTTTTGATTAGGCCTGGGTTGCTAGTGTCTGCTGGGTACCTGAGTTCAGAAAAAATTCTTACCATATTTTTCACTCAGTCAATTTGTGTTGATTAACCATTTCTTCAATTTTTCAACTCTTCAACTATTCTCATAATTGTATCAATTTTCATTTTGAGGTTGTGTCGTTGTACTTTTTGGTTATGGCAAGCTAGTCTAGCAAGCTTTTTCCATTTTCATGATTACCTGTAGTTCATTTATCTCTTAATGCTTTTGTACCTGTTTTTTTAGATACATCCTTTTTCTTTGCAAAAATATATAAATATTCTTCCATTTTTTTTTTTTTTTTTATTATTATTATTATTTTTCTTTACTTTTCTTTCCCGATTGCGTTGTAACCGACCAAATGATAGCCTCGAGCCTTGCCAGGGGTTCCCAACATCTATACGACCATTGTAATTTCTGAATTGAGAAATTTTACCATGACCCCGGATAGGCCTGCTGATATTGGTCTACGGTGGGTCTTTGCACTCTTACGCAGGGTTACTTGCTCTCATTCAGTTATCGGACATTGCTTTGTTTAAGTGTTGGTCATTCTTTAAATGTTCATGAGCTTGTATGTCTTGTATGTACATGTAACCTAATTTTTCTTTCAATAAAATCGTTTATGGAAAAAAAATATATATATTCTTCCATTCCTGTTCAATTAATTTATTTCATATACCATTCATATACAGTATATCATACTCTCTTCTTTATCAATGCCAATCACACCATTAAAATCACCCATCTGTTCTTTCCATCATTTAGGTTTTCAGGGTTTCTTATTTTAGATCATATGAAGCTAGATCTATTTTTCTTAATAATATATATTAGGTCATTTTTAGGATTTCTCATATAATATCATATGTTGCTTGAACCTTTTCTTTTTTTGCTGCTATATTGGGTATGTACATAACATCAGGATTAGCGTATTCTTCTTAAGTTGTATTGTCATTTTAATTAGAGGGTGACTTTTTATTACTTTTTTCACATGTGTCAGAAAAGCCACACCTTTCTATTTTTTGCAGTCTGCATTTGTTGTTATCATCTTGTAAGTTCCTCCATTTATTTTACTCAGGCATAGTATGTATTTGTTTTCCTCTTTAGCATATGTTTCTGATATTAGTTCTGTTCCATCTTGGCAATGTTCAATTCATGTATCTCTTCACAAATTATCTACTGTTCTCCCACTTTCTTAATTCTTGGGATATTACATGTTGCTATATTTTCTTTGAGGGGTTCAGTTGACGATGACCTGGAAAACATCAAGATTGCTTTTATTTCTCCCCCAGCTGGATTAAGCACTACAGATAGATTCATTTTTAGTTTAGTTGGTGTTGATGGTGCTGGTTCTTGTTGCATTTTGTAGTTCCAGGTTTGAAATGAGTACTAGAGCTGCATTAGCCTCTTGATGGAGTGTTACCTTACCAGGGTCTATCACTGAGAGGCTGTAGTTGGGATTTTAGATCCCTTTTTACAGAAAAGAACAGGGTAACATTCATTCTGATGGCAACACTAATGCCGCGTACACACGACCGTTTTTCCCGTCATGTAAAAAAACTATGTTTTTCTCGACGTGATTCGTCGTGATTCCTCTCAAGTCTGTCTTGCATTCACACGGCCAGGAAAAAAAACGCTTGACCAAAGCGTGGTGACGTACAATATGTACGACGGCACTATAAAGGGGAAGTTCCATTCGAATCCGCCACCCTTTGGGCTGCTTTTGCTGATCTTGTGTTAGTAAAGTTTGGTAAGAGACGATTCACTCTTTTCAGCCTTGTGCTTTTCAGTCCGTTACAGCGTGACGAATGTGCTATGTCCATTACAAACGCTAGTTTTACCAGAACGAGCGTTCCCCTCTCATACTTGATTCTGAGCATGTGCATTTTTTTTCCCCTCGGAAAAGCATACACACGAGCGGTTTTCGCGACAAGAAAAAGAACAACGGGAAAAACGACAAGAAAAATAGAGCAGGTTCTAATTTTTTTGCGGGCAGTTTTCTCGTCGAGAAAACTGCTATTGAGCATACACACAACCGGTTTTTACGACCAATCTAAAAAATGGCAGTTTTCTCTTCATGAAAAACGGTCGTGTTTACGCGGCATTATACTGGATCTGTCCCAGCTCAGGTCTTTCTTGGATCTTTAAAGCAACCTTTACCCTTTGCTAGTGTCAACAGAAACCACTGCCAAATAGGACGTTTTCAACTCACCATTGTGTGATCAGTATACAAAAAGGTTTCTTCTACCTATCTACCCGAGATCCACTTCTGCCCTATGGAATGCTACTTTCTTCCCTCCCACACAGCAAGGGCAGGTGATGAAGCCAGACTGTCAATTCCACCTATACCCTCCCTGAGACAACCATGTGACATTTTGACACAAAGTTAAAATTTGCATATCAATAACAGCTCTGTTTAGTCTACTTTGTAGAATTTTTGGATAAAAAGTCGTTTTGAAACAGCCAATAGAGTAGACTTTGGAAATCCTGCACTGTTTACATGTTTGAGAAACTGAAAGGTTCACTGAAAATATTTTTTTTGGAAAGAAATATGGGGGCTGCCATTGCTGGCCTCTTTCTGAATAAGTTAGTTTCTAGACAGCCAGTTATGTAGATCTTATAAGATGTAAATCCTATCATACTTAAAAGCTATTTAAGGCCCGGTTCACACTGCCGTGACTTGGGATCCGTCTTGTGAGACCCCAAGTTGAGTGACATGTGAAATCCCATGTTAGTCAATGAGAGCTGTCTTAATTAGCACTACTGAAGTTGCTCCGACTGTACTACTTTTTTCTGACTTATTCCCCTAGACTTAAATGGAAGTCGCCTCCATCTCGGATCCTCGTCTATATTGATGTGATTTGGATCCAACATTACAGGAAGATTACCCAGCACACTAGCAAATCGACAGTAAGTCTTTAGTAAGTCTTTGTAACTTTCAGGTCGCGGGAGTGAGAACAAAGCCTAAGGCCCCATGTACACTGCTGCTGCTAAACGGACGTTCAGAGGCAGTTGGACGCTTTTTTCAACTTCCCCATAACTCGTTCAATGTTATCATATGTGTACATGTACATACGTTTAAGGTCGTTTATAGGCAGTTGAGTTTAGAGGCTTTTTTTGGAAAACAAAAAAATGAGTTTAGACGCTGAGTTTAGCGGCATTTCAAGCGCCAAACGCTTCTAAACGCGTTAACGCGCGTTTCGTTTATAGGCGTTTTTTGGTATTTTAAAAAAGAAAACATTTTTTTTTTAAACGCTTCTAAACGCAAACGCGGAAAAACGCAGCTAAACGCGGCAAAACGGACGTTTTAAACGTGGGTTACTGTCTGTCAAGGTAAATCGTTCAGGAGAGGTTGTAAAAACGTCTAGTGTACATGAAGCCTTAAGCAACTCTGTCTGTGGTACCACCTTACTAATATGAAGTCATTATGGGGTTGATTTACTTAAACTGAAGAGTACAAAATCTGGTGCAGCTCTGCATAGAAACAAATCAGCTTCCAGGTTTTATTATCAAAGCTTATTTGAACAAGCTGAAGTTTGAAGCTAATTGGCTATTATGCAGAGCTGCACCAGATTTTGCACTCTCCAGTTTTAGTAAATCCACCCTATTAGGACACAGTAATATTGGCAAGCGGGTGTCACCACAGTTTGCATTGGGGAACCAAGGATTGTGTTGGATGTGAAAAGTTCTTCAGTATTTCGATAGAATGGAGACTGGAGTTACTGCCCACCTGACAGGTAAGTATTAACCACTTAACGACCGCCCACCGCCGATTTACGTCGGCAGAATGGCACGGACAGGCAGAATCACGTAGATCTATGTGATCGCCTTTGTGCAGTTGGGGGGTCCATCCGGACCCCCCTTCACTGCAGTGAGCGGCCGTTAAGTGTTCGGGAGCGATCAGGCATGAGGGGGCGGCCGCTCGATTCCGCCCCCCCCCTCGCGATCGCTCCCGGCCAATGAAAATGCTTCCTCCGCCATGTGATGTAAACAAGGCTGGAGGAAGTGATGTCATCTCCCTCGCCCCGGTCTTTCCGTTCCCGGCGCCGAGCAGAGAAGAAGCAGGTTAGTGCACCAACAGTCCACTGACACGTAGGTACACATAGGCACACAAATCACCCCCCAGTCACCCCCAGATCACCCCCCAGGTCACCCCAAAGCCCCCAATCACAGTGTCACTGATTGCAGTGATCATTTATTTTACTGATCACTGCATTTAGTGCCATCTGTGATTGTAAAAAGTTGCAGGGCAGTTAG
Organism: Rana muscosa; assembly: GCA_029206835.1. Lineage (NCBI taxonomy): Eukaryota > Metazoa > Chordata > Amphibia > Anura > Ranidae > Rana > Rana muscosa. Next base: position 729,297,565 of record CM055118.1, read on the forward strand.
GATTAGGCCCCTTTAGGTCCAGGGTAGCCCCCTAACCCCCCCCTAATAAAGGTTTAACCCCTTGATCACCCCCCAGGTAACCCTTTCACCCCCTAACTTCAGCGTCACTAAGCGATTGTTTTTCCGATCGCTGTATTCGTGTCGCTGGTGTTTTAGATAGGCAGTTATTTTTTTTTTAGGTTCGCCGCAGGTTTTTATTAGTGTCAGGTACCCCCATATATTATTTTAACCCCCTGATTGCCCCTAGAGTTAACCCTTTCACCAGTGATCGCCGTATAAGCGTCACTGGTGTCACTGGTTAGCCAGTAAGTTATTTAGTTATTTAGGTTACCCGTCAGGTTTTTATATAGTGTCAGGTACCCCCATATTTAACCTAATAAAGGTTTTAACCCCCTGATTGCCCCTAGTTAACCCTTTCACCAGTGATCACCATATAAAGGTTACGGGTGACGCTGGTTGATTAGTTTGCTTTTTATAGCATCAGGGCACCCGCCGTATATAACCCAATAAAGGTTTAACCCCCCTGATCGCCCGGCGGGTGAGATCAATTAGGTTTTAGCGCCAGAGAGGGTCTGCGTCGCCCCAGGCAGTGTTAGGTTAGTGACAGTAACGCTAACACCCACGCGCAAAGCATACACCCCCCTTAGTGGTATAGTATCTGATCAGATCTGATCAGATCTATACTAGCATCCCCAGCGGTTTAGGGTTCCCAAAAACGCAGTGTTAGCGGGATCAGCCCAGATACCTGCTAGCGCCTGCGTTTAGCCCCTCCGCCCAGCCCAGCCCAGCCCACCCAAGTGCAGTATCGATCGATCACTGTCACTTACCAAACACAACACACATAACTGCAGCGTTCGCAGTGCTTGGTTTTTGGGGCCCTGTACGCGGCTAGGCTCCCAAAAAGTCCCACACATGTGGTATCCCCGTACTCAGGAAAAGCAGCAGAATGTATTTTGGGGTGCAATTCCACATATAACCATGGCATGTGTGAGCAATATATCATTTAGTGACAACTTTTTGTACATTTTTTTTTTCTTTTTGTCATTATTCAATCATTTGGGACAAAAAAAAAATATTCAATGGGGTCAACATGCCTCTCAGCAAATAGCTTGGGGTGTCTACTTTCCAAAATGGGGTCATTTGGGGGGGTTTTGTGCCATCTTGGCATTTTATGGCCTTCAAAACTGTGATAGGTAGTGAGGAGTGAAATCAAAAATGTATGCCCTTAGAAACCTTGAAGGCGGTGCTTGGTTTTTGGGGTCCCGTACGCGGCTAGGCTCCCAAAAAGTCCCACACATGTGGTATCCCCGTACTCAGGAGAAGCAGCAGAATGTATTTTGGGGTGTAATTTCACATATGCCCATGGCATGTGTGAGCAATATATCATTTAGTGACAACTTTGTGCAAAAAAAAAAAAGTTTGTCATATTCCCGCAACTTGTGGCAAAATATAAAATATTCCATGGACTGAACATGCCTCTCAGTAAATAGCTTGGGGTGTCTACTTTCCAAAATGGGGTCATTTGGGGGGGTTTTGTGCTATTTTGGCATTTTATGGCCTTCGAAACTGTGATAGGTAGTGAGGAGTGAAATCAAAAATTTGCGCCCTTAGAAATCCTGAAGGCGGTGCTTGGTTTCCGGGGTCCCGTACGTGGCTAGGCTCCTAAAAAGTCCCACACATGTGGTATCCCCGTACTCAGGAGAAGCAGCAGAATGTATTTTGGGGTGCAATTCCACATATAACCATGGCATGTGTGAGCAATATATCATTTAGTGACAACTTTTTGTAATTTTTTATTTTTTTTTGTCATTATTCAATCACTTGGGACAAAAAAAAAATATTCAATGGGCTCAACATGCCTCTCAGCAATTTCCTTGGGGTGTCTACTTTCCAAAATGGGGTCATTTGGGGGGGTTTTGTACTGCCCTGCCTTTTTAGCACCTCAAGAAATGAGATAGGCAGTCATAAATTTAAAGCTGTGTAAATTTCAGAAAATGTACCCTAGTTTGTAAACGCTATAACTTTTGCGCAAACCAATAAATATACGCTTATTGACATTTTTTTTACTAAAGACATGTGGCTGAATACATTTTGGCCTAAATGTATGACTAAAATTGAGTTTATTCGATTTTTCTTATAACAAAAAGTAGAAAATATCTTTTTTTTTCAAAATTTTCGTTCTTTTTCCATTTATATCGCAAAAAATAAAAATCGCAGAGGCAATCAAATACCATTAAAAGAAAGCTCTATTTGTGGGAAGAAAAGGACGCAAATTTCATTTGGGTACAACATTGCATGTCCGCACAATTTACAGTTAAAGCAGCGCAGTGCCGAATCCCAAAAACAGGCTTGGTCCTAATGGTCCGAAATGGTCCGGGGCTTAAGTGGTTAAAGGATATGTAAACCATAACAAGGAAATGAATTACCGCACTTTAGACCGCAGCAACTTTTATTGCTTATTAAATCGCAGCAGATGGTCATCTCTGATATGTTTCGCACTAAAAAGTGCTTTTATAAGAGCTCTTTGAAAAAGCATTTTTCAAAGTGAAACATTTTAGAAGTGACCCCTCCTGCTATCTGTTTCAATATTTTTTATTAAAGATTTTCACAGAACAAAAATAAAGAGGTTTCAGCATTGATTCTGAACAATACGTAACTTCCACAATTCAAATTATATACTGTATAAAAATAGAAAGTTCTACTATATAATTGCATGAGTACAATGCGAAGGACATATTAAAACAATCAGTGTGGCAATAGGCCATGCTCCCTGAGACAATTAGCCTCTTATATTTCCAGGTATATACCGTATATACTCGAGTATAAGCCAAGTTTTTCAGCACTTTTTTTGTGCTGAAAATGCCCCCCTCTGCTTATACTCGAGTCACCTTTTTTGCGCCTGATCTCCCGGACTTTGGGGACCCCAAACTTGGCACACATGTAGCCCCACTCTTCCTCGACAAGTGTGCAAAGTTTGTTGTCCAGGGGATCTACGGCCGGGGAGCACCGATTTTTCAAAGCCGGGCACCCCTTCCGTAGACTCGCATGTTAAACGGTAATTTCTCTGGTGACTTTGGGGACCCGGTACTGGCCGGTCGTAGGTGCCCTGGATCTGAAACTTGCCACAAATGTAGCCCCATTACTCTTCTACAAGTGTGAAAAATAGACTCCCATGTTAAACGTCAGTCTAGTCATGGACACAGTGAGGCATAGGCACAGTGAGGCATGGGCACAGTGAGGCATGGGCACAGTAAGGCATGCACATGGACACAGTGAGGCAAAGTGAGGCACGGACACAGTTAGGCATGCACATGGACACAGTGAGGCATGCACATGGACACAGTGAGGCATGCTCATGGACACAGTGAGGCACAGTAAGGCATGCAGATGGACACCCTAGGCTTATACTCGAGTCAATACGTTTTCCCATTTTTTGTAGTAAAATTAGGTGCCTTGGCTTATATTCGGGTCGACTTATACTCGAGTATATATGGTAACCATAATCTGTAATAATGATGTTCTATTAACCTCAGTTTTACTTGTTAGCTTAACCACTTCCCGCCCAGTCAATAGCATATTGACGTCCGGGAAGTGGTTCAGTTATCCACACTGGACGTCTATTGACGTCCTGCGGGATAACAGCCGCCGCGTGCCCGGGGGGGCGCGCATTGCGGCGATCGGTGGAGCGGTGGGTCAGTCTGACCCACCGCTACACTGATCTCGGTAAAAAGCCTCCGGCGGAGGCTTTTTACCACGTGATCAACCGTGTCCAATCACGGCTGATCACGATGTAAACAGGAAGAGCTGTTGATCGGATCTTCCTCACTCGCGTCTGACAGACGCGAGTAGAGGAGAGCCGATCGGCGGCTCTCCTGACAGGGGGGTTCGCGCTGATTGTTTATCAGCGCAGCCCCCCCTCGGATACCCACACTGGACCACCAGGGAAGCCCCCGAGGACCACAGGGAAGCCCCAAGCATGTGGATGGCCCCCATGGCCACCCACATGTAGTAAAATAAAAAAAAATAAAAAAAAAATATGCCAATCAGTGCCCACAAATGGGCACTGACTGGCACTATGATGGCACAACCACAATGTGTGGTGGCTGGCAATGCTGGGCATCAGTGTCCATCAGTGCCACCTACTAGTGTCCATCAGCGCCACCTATCAGTGCCCATAAGTGCCCACCTATCAGTGCCCATCCGTGCCACCTATCAGTGCCGCCTATAAGTGCCCATCAGTGCTGCCTATAAGTGGCAATCAGTGCCGCCTATGAGTGCCAATCAGTGCCGCCTATGAGTGCCAATCAGTGCCGCATACCAGTGCCCATCAGTGCCGCCTATCGGTGCCCATCATCAGTGCCCATCAGTGCCACCTCATCAGTGCCACCTCATTGGTGCCACCTCATCGGTGCCCATCAGTGTCGCCTTATCAGTGCCGCCTTATCAGTGCCCGTCATTGAAGTAGAAAAGGTACTTATTTACAAAAAAAATTACAGAAACAAAGAAAAACATAGTTTTTTTCAAAAATTTCGCTCTTTTTTTATTTGTTGTGCAAAAAATAAAAATCGCAGAGGCGATCAAATACCACCGAAAGAGAGCTCTCTTTGTGGGAACAAAATGATAAAAAATTTGTTTGGGTACAGTGTAGCATGACCGCGCAATTGTCATTCAAATTGCGAAAGCGCTGAAAGCTCAAAATTGGCTTGGGCAGGAAGCTGTATAAGTGCATGGTATTGAAGTGGTTAAAACCCCTCCTGCTATCTAATGAACAAAAAAGTTGCTGCAGCCTGAATTGCAACAATTGTATTCCTTTCTCCATTAGAGTTGCTGGAGGGCAAAAAGCTGGATCAGCACTCAGTGGAGCCTGTGGTGAGCCACTCACCTTATCAAGATCACGATAAGTATACTGTACATTTGCCAAGATCGCTTGTCGTGATCTTGCCAGAAATCATGTCAGTTGATAACTTTCTATGCTCTCTGCCTGCACTGTATTTTTATTAGCTATATTGTTCCTAGTTTCTTTCTACAGAACGTTTTATTTCCATGCTATAGAGAAGAGGAGAGGAAAATGGTTTTTGTAGCCCTGTCCTGTTTCCATTGCCCTAATACTATTCAAGTGTTTGAACATTGTCACGATAGGGCAGAACATGTGTTACTTACAAGATTACCAAGTAAAAATAAAGGACAAAAGTTTGAAAAAAGAAAAAGTAATCCAGCCACCACATCTAAAGAATGGTAGGCTAAAATATTATATATATATATATATATATATATATATATATATATATATATATATATATATATATATATCTTTTTTGTTTTGTTTTGGGGTTTAGGTACAGTTTATTGATATTTTTTGCAGGCTTCCATATTTAAAAAAATAAATACAAATTTTGGTGACTAAGTCTCTTTAAAAAAAAAAAAAGCGGTTTCACAAGCTGTTTTTCTGGAGTCAATAATACACAAGATAACATCGAGAGATATATATATATCTTCCTTCCAACACTCCTTCTGTCAGCTTTTCCATGACCTTTTCTATCACCGCCTTGCAAACTTTACATAGAAACAAGGATTTTAAAACATTACCATCCATTGATAAGATTAGTTACATTAAGCAGATCACTTTCAACCGAATATCTAAAACCATTTAAAACATTTCTTTTTAGTTTCAAATCCTTATTCGAGTTTGGACAAAACAACCTTAGGTCAGGTCAGTATTTTCCAACTAAACAGGTCTTTGTAAAGTAATCCCCTGAGATAAAGTTGCATTTTGTGATAAGCTAGAAGCCACACCAGGCAGGCAGAAGCAATGATTTAGCATAGGAATATGTGGTACAAGTCCTTCTAAACGCTGCAAGATTTTAACCTTCTACCAATCATGTAATACATATGTGTGGCGGCAGGGAAGGTGGGCCGTCTTTTTTTGATACTTGTTGTTTACATGTAACAATCAGTATTTTTTGATCGAAAATTACTTAAAAACCCCCAAACATAATGTATATTTTTTTAGCAGAGACCCTAGAGATTAAAATGGCGGTCGTTACAATTTGTTATGTCACACAGTTTTTGCGCAGCGAGTTTTCAAACACAATTTTTTGGAAAAAAATACACTTTAATGAATAACATTTTTTTAAATAAATATATACCCCAATTTTTTTTATAATATAAAAGAAGATGTTACACCAAGTGAATAGATACCTAATATCTTGTGGAATGGTGCCAAACTACAGTACCTAAAAATCTTCATAGGCAACGCTTACAAAATGTCTACAGGTTACCAGTTTAGAGTAACAGAGCATGTCTAGTGCTAGAATTATTGCTCTCGCTCAGACATTTGCGCTGATACCTCACATGTGTGGTGCGAACACTGTTTACATATGTGGGTTTGACCTATGTATGCGGGGACAGGGGCGCTTTAAAACATTTTTTTAATTACTCATTTATTTTATTACATTGCATTTTTTTGATATTTAAACTGTCCCTTTAAAAAAAATATATATATTACTTTTATTGCTATTGCAAGGAATGTAAACATCCCTAACAATACAGGATGGCAGGCCCTCTTTATAAAGAGATCTGGGGTCTAAAAGACACCAAATCTCTCCTCTACCCTTAAAAGTAAAACATCCCAACATTTTTTTTTGATCTTTTGCTTAAAAAAAAAAAACGGGCTTGTTTACTTTGGCCGGACGTCACTACGGTCCTCTTAGGGCATAGAGATGAGCGGAGGCCATCTTTCCTTTGCTCATCTCTATGACTAGCCACCGCCATCAGCCGGATCGGTTTTCGAGCTTCCCAATCCGCCAGGTAAGCCCAAAAACCACCGGAAAGCTGCGATGAGCAATTTTTTTTAGAAAGGATGGCGCCTGAGGGAAAAAATTATACGTTTTCTGTGTCGAGAGCACGCTCACTGCATGCTCCCAGTATAGCTCCCAATCTCTGTTTAATGAAATGACAGTGCGGCTGTCATTCTGGGACAACGTCATCTGATGGCGCCCCAGAACGGACGCTCGGGCAGGCATCGTGGCAATTTCGGCCGCGCCATTTTCCTACGACACGGCGCGACCCCGATCTCTGTAGAGACCCGATTCTTTTTTTTCCTACATTTTCTGACTTTATTCTTTTGTAAAAAAAAAAAAAAAAACAGCAGTGATTAAATACCACCAAAAGAAAGCTCTATTTGTGTGAAAAAAATTATAAAATTTTTATTTGGGTACAGTGTTGCATGACCGCGCAATTGTCATTCAAAGTGTGAGAGCGTTGAAAGCTAAAAATTGGCCTGGGCAGGAAGGGGGTGAAAGTGCCCAGTAGGCAAGTGGTTACAGTGGCGTATCCAGGGTATGGCAAGACATAGCAAGTGCCATGGGCGCTACATGAAGGGGGCGCTGGTGAGTGGCTGGCAGTCTACACACTGCTCAGAGATGGCCGCAAGCAAAGCACACAGTCGGTGCTCTCCTCTCCCTGAAGGTCTGGGAAAGTGTTTAGTGTGTGGGTCAGGTGACTCCCCCCCTCGTCACATCCCAGCAATGTTCTCCCTGCAGGGTGGGCGCTCACTCTCCGCGGCCGTGCAGTGTATACGAGTGGGCAGCGGGAGGAAGTTGCTGCACATGAGAAGAGCGGAGTTGTTGCACATCTGTGCCCCTCCCCCCCAATTACAACGATAGTCACGGCAATTGCAGAGCGATTCTCTGTGTGTGTGTCTCCCTTCCCCTCCTGTAAGCTCTCAGCTGCTGGAGGGAAAGACACACAGAGAATCGCTCTGTACTGTGTGGAGAAGTGCTCACATGATGATATTTGAGTGTCCCGACTCCCGACCATCACAGGGAGGGGGGATATTTGCATCTTATCTCATCAGCTAATAAAACTTTGCTCATGTTGCAGCCCCTCCCACCCGCCACATTTTGACTTCACTTCCAGGAAGAAGCCAGAATCAGTCCTCAGTGTGCCAGCAGCCATGTGAGTTTTTTTCTTTATGTTTACTTAAGTTCAGGGAGGGGGAGAAGAAGGTTCTGCAGCAGATTTGTGCTTTTAATGCAGGTGATGGAGGAAGAGGGGATCAGGATCAGTATTCTTTTATCTAAGCATGTTGTCATATATTTACTCTGACACTCTACCACCCTAACCTGGCACACTACCACCCTAACCTGGCACTCTACCACCCTAACCAGGCACTCTACCACCCTAACCTGGCACACTACCACCCTAACCTGGCACTCTACCACCCTAACCAGGCACTCTACCACCCTAACCTGGCACACTACCACCCTAACCTGGCACTCTACCACCCTAACCAGGCACTCTACCACCCTAACCTGGCACACTACCACCCTAACCTGGCACTCTACCACCCTAACCTGGCACTCTACCACCCTAACCTGGCACTATACCACCCTAACACTACCACCCTAACCAGGCACTATACCACCCTAACACTACCATCCTAACCTGGCACTCTACCACTCTAGCCTGGCAATACTGTATATCACCTAACCTGGCACTTTGTGTTGGTCTATTACATAAAATCCCAATAAAATAAATTTTTGGTTGTAACATGACAAAAGGTGGAAAATTTCAAGAGGTATGCATACTTTTTCAAGGCACTGTGTGCGTATGTGTGTGTGTGTGTGTATATATATATATATATATATATATATATATATATATGTGTATGTATGTGTGTGTAATATATATATATATATATATATATATATATATATATATATATATATATATATATATATATATATATATATATATATATAGTTGGGCCCCCTACTTTTCTAAATATGAACGCTAGCGATACCACTGTTGCACAGAAGACAGAGTGACAGCGCAGCAACAGGAGATTCAGGGGCTACTTGTGCAGCAATCGGAGGCACAGCGCTGTCCCGGAGTGATCAGTGAGGACAGATGGTGCGGGGTGCCGGGCACTGATCACACCGTTGCTCAAGTATCGCTATGTCCTGTGGCTCGGGATCATGCAGAAGAGTGTGTGCTATAACGAGGGTTACGCTCTGTACCTAGCTCTCCTGGCCTGCAAAGAGGGGGCAACTCACCAAGACCAACAGTTAGCATGACAAGTGGTTCTCCCTCTTCTGCTTCGAGGGAGAGCAGAGCACCTGACCCTCCAGGCTCTACATGCTGGAGGGTGCCAGCTGTGAGAGGATCCCACCCCACCCATAGTGGGCAGCGAGGGCAAGAAGAGCATGGAGAAGCAGGTATCCACCTACCAACGTCTACCTATATGGAAAAAAGAAAAGGTTGGGACTTTGAATGAGGCCTGAGACAATTAAGTCACTAGGCCTCCATCCCTGTCAATGCGAAGACAGAAAAGGGTCGAGACTTTATATGAAGCATGCGGATTGAAAGTCAAACAGAGCTAGTAAATCAGATAATGTAAATTTATTAAATATTATACAGTAAAATACATAAGTGTCTTGGTGTCTTATGTATTTTACTGTATAATATTTAATAAATTTACATTATCTGATTTACTAGCTCTGTTTGGCTTTCAATCCGCATGCTTCATATAAAGTCCCGACCCTTTTCTGTCTACGTCTACCTATATATACTGGGCTCCATTCCTGCCCAGGACACTAGCTACATGGAGTTAGCATGTTCTCCCTGTGTGGTTCCTCTCCTACTCCAAACACATGCAGGTAGGTGAATTGTACCCAGCAGTGTACATGGCTGATCACATTAAAAACTGACCCTACAATCATAGAGGACTCTACACATATCTATGTATACTTCCATTCAGTCCTGTCCAGCTCTTGGCGGATTTTGGGCCATTGCTCATCTTGGATCATTTTTCGGACATGGGGTGATCACCCATGTAGATTGCCACTTTATACAGACAGGGGACCATCACCTACCAACATGGCTTTGGAGTGTGCCCACACCAAGAGAACATGCAAGCTACATGCAGATAGCTTCCTGGCCCAGATTCAAACCAAGTGAGGCAAGTCCCAACCACTAACCTACTGTTCTCCCTATATACCTGTATATACTGACAGTATTATCTGAAAGACGAGTTTCAAATGTTTTGACAGGGGCGCAGTTTCAGTGTTTGCCATAGGTGCCATTTTCACTAGATACGCCTCTGAGTGGTTAAGATTGGGAACTGGGGGAAGGGTTCTCAATTGTGTGACCACGACGAATCACAGTGATCATGGGATAGGGAAGTCGATCATAGGATAGGGAAGTCTTTCCTGCCACCTTGTGTTATGACCCAGTTAAAGCTGAACTAAAAAACTAATTTTAAAATACTGCAGACAGGCAGCTCTTTATTGCTCTTTATATGGTATATCTCTTCTGCGATCAAGGCCGATGCTACCACTAAGATAACTAGGCATCCGCCTAAGTCTCACTGTCACCTAGGGGCACAGCCCCAGCCACTGGTTGTCATGGAGAGTCCTGGTTTGGTTGGCAAAGAGAGAGGGGCAGCAAACAACGGGGTCCTCGGGGTGCGGGCACTTATCTCCTTGCGGTGAGCGGTGAGCGAGAGGCCGCGGGGAATGCGAATAGTGAGGGCAGCTAGGCCTGAGAGCCTGGGACGGAGAAGAGCTCCACTGCCTCCTTGACCCCTGAAAAGGCAAGCAGCAGTGAGTGGGTGCAGCTTCCACTACATGGGAGCGCCTCCCAGAGCCTGGATTCCTTCTCTGACATACTCCCTGCTCCAACATCAATAGTGACAGTAGTCCGGAGCCTCGGAGGACAAGGACAGGCAGGAGGCGCAGACAGGGATCTGCTGGAAAGAGCAAAGAACCCCCTGGATCAAGAAGAATGGGCCCTGCCCGCTTCTGGCCTGTACCTAAGGCGTTCACCAGGCTCTGTCCGTCCATCCAGGAGACATCTCAAGTGGTTTCGATGTGGTCGTATAGAACTCTGTGGCTGTGCTGTCAGGTGGTGGTTGTTCAGTCCTTGATCAGTAGAGTTGAGTTGAGTTGAGAGGCATCTTAATATAGCGCGGTCTTACCCCGAAGGGTCCCGACGCGCATAAGTAGGGGTGGTGTGTCGGTGGTGTGCGGGCAGTCAGGTGGACAGATCTGTAGTCGGGTCCTCTGTGGCTGTGTGCAGTGGACAGGAATGGGGATAATCTGTGTACAGTATAGAGGAGATGATTGCTGTGTTATCAGGAGGTCCCATAGTGCATTGTGTCTTGGCAGGGTACCAGGTAGTGCGACTAGGAGCACCTCAAAAAGGAAAGCCTGGCACTCCCCACAACAGGCCCAGGATGTGAGCCAATTGGTATGGCTCCGCACTTAGGTTATACAGAGACCAAGGTTTCTATAATCCCAGTGTGGCACACCACTAGACCCCTTATGAGCATGACACAAAGTCCGGTGTCCAGAGAAACACCATGGATATCAGGTGTTATAAAGCGGGGCCATGCTACAGGCTGTTATATTATTTTCTACTGCTTTTAAAAATACTTTTTACTTTTTTTTTTCGGGTGGGTGGGTGGGTGGGGCGGCGGCCGGGGGGTTGCAAGTAACTTGTCTTGCCTAGGGCAGAAAATAGTCTAGCACCGGCCCTGTCTGCGATAATACACACTTACCTGCCATGTTCACAATGTTCTACTAAATGTATAGTGAGTTGCACATGTGCTGGAATGCCTGCCTCTCCTGCACATGTGCAGGTTGAGTTCACCCCATGCCGACCAATCAAGAGGCTGAAAGCCCAGCTCTTGGAAGAAGATTATAGTGACCAATGAGGGAGGTAACTGCCTCGGCCAGCAGGGGATGTATCCGCCACTTCCCTGGCAGGTGGAGGAGGAATGCCAGACTTCTGTCCTCATACTCTGGATGAGTTCACTCCATGCTGTCCAATCACGTGGCTGAGACCTCATCTCCCAGAAGAAAATGACAGCGTTTGGCGAGGGATGTAACCGCCACATCACCAGAAGACAGAGGTGAGTATTTCTGGAGGTTTAGTTCCACCACTTAAGGACCAGGCCATGTGTTGTTTACAAGTTAAAATCATTTTTTTTTTTTGCTAGAAAATTACTTAGAACCCCCAAACATAATTTTTTTCAGACACCCTAGAGAATAACATGGCGGTCGTTGCAATACTTTATGTCACACCGTATTTGCGCATTGGTCTTACAAATGCATTTTTTGGGGAAAAACTACACTTTTTTTCATTAAAAAATAAGAACACAGTAAACTTAGCCCAAATGTGTTCTATATTGTGAAAGATGATGTTACGCTGAATAATTTGATACCCAACATGTCATGCTTCAAAATTGCGCCCGCTCATAGAATGGCGACAAACTTTGGCATTCTGTAGGCGATGTATAGAAATGTCTACAGGTTACCAGTTTAGAGGTACAGAGAGGGTCTAGTGCTAGAATTATTGCTCTCGCTGTAACGATCGCGGCAATACCTCACATGTATGGTTTGAACACCGTTTTCATATGTGGGCGTGACTTATGTATGTGTTCGCTTCTGCGCGCAAGCTCGGAGGGACAAGACGCTTTAAAATGTATTTTTATTTTTTTCTTATTTATTTTACTTCTTATTTTTTATACTGTCCTTTTATTGCTATTACAAGGAACGTAAACATCCCTTGTAGTAGGAAAAAAAAGCATGACAGGCCCTCTTTAATGTGAGATCTGGGCTCAAAAAGACCTCAGATCTCACACTTACACTTAAATGCAATAAAAAAAATGTCCCTTTAAGGCCGTTGGGCGGAAGTGACATTTGACGTCGCTTCCGTCAGCCAACGTCATTGAGTCGAGTGGGGGCCATCATTCCCTCATTTGACACAGTGCCTCAGAGGGAAAAGGATCGGATCGTCTCAGCCACAACCGATGGATCAGGTAAGCGGCGGAGACGACCGGGACGTGGTGGAAGGGGAGTGGGCACCTCTCCCGCCATCAATAAAAGTGATCTTGCAGCGAATCCGCTGCGGAGACCACTTTTATCTTAAAGCGGACAGCCCGTTGTTGAAAAAAATACCAGGGTTATGGCAGCTATCTGCTGCCATAACAACAAAATTTAACGTCAAAGGACTGACACATATCGACGGCAGGCGGTCCAGAAGTGGATAAAGGGCAGCTGGGAGGGGGAGGCAAGAGGTTATACAAGAAACCTAGCAAAAAAGTGGGGTACCCACCTTCTAGTATGTGGACTATGCTGCTAGCCAAATTGTACGTTTAAAGAAAAAGGAAAGAAACTCCCAGTGGCTTGTACGCAGCTTGAATGATGTATTGACTCATGATAAAAGTATTAGATAATTTTATTATACATGGATATCGAATTTACAAATTCATTCGAAAAGTACAAGTAAAAAAGAGGGATTGGGGAATGGATCCAATTACATAGAAGGGAACAACAATAAGAGTTTTGGTGTACAAATTATAACGGTATTACAGTCATGTGTCACAATAACCATATACAGTGGGGATCGAAAATTTGGGCACCCCAGGTAAAAATGTGTATTAATGTGCATAACGAAGCCAAGGAAAGATGGAAAAATCTCCAAATGGCATCAAATTACAGATTAGACATTCTTATAATATGTCAAAAAAAGTTAGATTTTATTTCCATCATTTACACTTTCAAAATTACAGAAAACAAAAAAATGGCGTCTGAAAAAGTTTGGGCACCCTGCAGAATTTATAGCATGCACTGCCCCCTTTGCAAAGCTGAGACCTGCCAGTGTCATGGATTGTTCTCAATCATCGTCTGGGAAGACCAGGTGATGTCAATCTCAAAGGATTTAAATGGCCAGACTCATCTGACCTTGCCCCAACAATCAGCACCATGGGTTCTTCTAAGCAGTTGTCTAGAAAACTGAAACTGAAAATAGTTGACACTCACAAAGCTGGAGAAGGCTATAAGAAGATAGCAAAGCGTTTTCAGATGTCAATATCCTCTGTTCGGAATGTAATTAAGAAATGGCAGTCATCAGGAACAGTGGAAGTTAAAGCAAGATCTGGAAGACCAAGAAAAATATCAGACAGAACAGCTCGCAGGATTGTGAGAAAAGCAATTCAAAACCCACGTTTGACTGCACGATCCCTATAGAAAGATCTGGCAGACACTGGAGTTGTGGTACACTATTCCACTATAAAGAGATACTTGTACAAATATGGTCTTCATGGGAGAGTCATCAGAAGAAAACCTCTTCTACGTCCTCACCACAAAAATCAGCGTTTGAACTTTGCAAATTAACATATTGACAAGCCTGAGGCATTTTGGAAACAAGTTCTGTGGACCGATGAGGTTAAAATAGAACTTTTTGGCCGGAATGAGCAAAGTGTTAAGCATGGGAGTGGATCAATCATGCTTTGGGGTTGTATTGCAGCCAGTGGCACAGGGAACATTTCACGAGTAGAAGGAAAAATGGATTCAATAAAATTTCAGCAAATTTTGGATGGTAACTTGATGCCATCTGTGAAAAAGCTGAAGTTAAAGAGAGGATGGCTTCTACAAATGGATAATGATCCTAAACACACCTCAAAATCCACGGGGGATTACATCAAGAGGCGTAAACTGAAGGTTTTGCCATGGCCTTCACAATCTCCTGACCTCAACATTATTGAAAACCTATGGATAGACCTTAAAAGAGCAGTGCGTGACAGACAGCCCAGAAATCTCAAAGAACTGGAAGACTTTTGTAAGGAAGAATGGGCAAAGATACCTCAAACAAGAATTGAAAGACTCTTGGCTGGCTACAAAAAGCGTTTACAAGCTGTGATACTTGCCAAAGGGGGCAGTACAAGATATTAACTCTGCAGGGTGCCCAAACTTTTGCAGACGCCATTTTTTTGTTTTCTGTAATTTTGAAAGTGTAAATGATGGAAATAAAATCTAACTTTTTTTGACATATTATAAGAATGTCTAATCTGTAATTTGATGCCATTTGGAGATTTTTCCATCTTTCCTTGTCTTCGTTAAGCACATTAATACACATTTTTACCTGGGGTGCCCAAACTTTCGATCCCCACTGTACAGGTCACCACTATGGGTTGGCATTTATATGGATCCCCGACGCATTTTGATCTTTAATAATGTGATGATCTTCCTCAGGGGGTATCATGTAGACATCTTGCGTGAAAGACCATATGTGCTAAACCAGAGTATATAAAAACATGTTGGATAATTTCTCCATGAGGACCAACCAGCAAGAAGAAGCGAAGAACCCAGGATCTGCCTTTTTATAGGCTATTTTCAAAAGTGTTTAGGTGTGTATCATTTCCCTGCTACTTAGTTGCAGTCTCCTTCTAACAGTGCATATCATCAAGGACCTGGTCTGTAAGAAAATTCAGTCCAAATGTCTATCCTATTATTGGGGATCACTGAAAGATGTCCTGTTTAGCTGCATGGGTCCTATCTATGTTGCAGTCTGCTTCTTTTTTTTTTTTTAGCAAAGGTTTATCTGCATGGACTTTTTTACTTTTCTAATGAATTTGTGAATTCGATATCCATGTATAATAAAATTACCTAATACAAGAAACCTAGGCCTTCAAATAATCGTATAAAGCTGAAAAACATTACCTTGGTATTGATTAAAAATATATTAACCCGCGCTACTGTACAGTATAGCGATTTAACTGCCGCAAGCACCGAAAGGGTCAATCCATATAAAAATATATAAAATAAATGGTGCTGCGCTGTTATTAGGGTAAATGAATAAAGCAAAATGAACATAGGCGTGCGCACGGGGTGTGCCGGGTGTGCTTGGGCACAACCTAATCACCCCCTGCCAGCCAGAACTCTTTTCTGCTCTGCTCTGCCAATGGACACTCACTGGCAGTGACAGATCTACGAGTGAGACTATTTTGGTAATTATACTCCACTCCAAGACTGACCCATGAGAAGGACAACAGCAGCGGAGTAAGCGGGCAGCCGGCCGCATTTTCCGATGCTGCCTCTATAGTTCCGGCAGTGATATAGCTGCACTCCGCCTGCCATCCTGTGCATCTTCTGCTTTCACCAGAGCCGAGGTCAGCGGCACCTAGCGGGGAGCATGGCTAAATCTCGGATGGTGGATTTCACATGTGCCCCCCTGGCAGAGTTTGCCAACCATCCATATCTGGAGAAGCTAGAGCTGCTGTCTGCGCCTGTGTTAATGCATCTGTGACTGTGACACAATGCCGACTGCAGAGCAATCAAAATCCCACTTCCTCCCCTCCACGAACAGAAAAGGAGAGAGGGCTCGATCCGGTCTGCCTCCTCCCACCCCCATCCCCTGTGTCTACCCCGCCCACACTGCAATCCTAGTGTGCAGCCTTTACCTGGGAAAGGGGATGTGGGGGGGGGATTTGAGGTGCAGCAGCTGGAAGAAACCCGTGGTGTCTGCCTGCAAAATACGTCTCAGGTGAGTGAGCAGTCCCCCATCTCCCTCCCCCTCTCCCTCATCTGTCCCCTTCCATCCCCCTTCCAGGAGCTGCCCAGTCGATTTCTTCTCCAGCTAGCACTTAGAGAAAACTTGGCTTCTGGTGTAAGGGGGACTCTGCCAGGAATTCTGGTGTTGGGGGGACTCTGCCAGGGCTTCTGGTGTAAGGGGGACTCTTCCAGGGCTTCTGGTGTAAGGGGGACTCTGCCAGGACTTCTGGTGTAAGGGGGACTCTGCCAGGGCTTCTGGTGTAAGGGGGGACTCTGATAGGGCTTCTGATGTACAGGGGGACTCTGCCAGGGCTTCTGGTGTAAGGGGGGACTCTGTCAGGGCTTCTGGTGTAAGGGGGACTCTTCCAGGGCTTCTGGTGTAAGGGGGACTCTGCCAGGACTTCTGGTGTAAGGGGGACTCTGCCAGGGCTTCTGGTGTAAGGGGGGACTCTGATAGGGCTTCTGATGTACAGGGGGGAACCTGCCAGGGCTTCTGGTGTAAGGGGGATTCTGCCAGGGCTTCTCTTGTACAGGGGAGACTCTGCCAGGGCTTCTGGTGTAAGGGGGACTCTGCCAGGGCTTCTGGTGTAAGGGAGGACTCTGCCAGGGCTTCTGGTGTAAGGGAGGACTCTGCCAGGGCTTCTGGTGTAGGGGGGACTCTGTCAGGGCTTCTGGTGTAAGGGGGACTCTGCCAGGGCTTCTGGTGTAGGGAGGGACTCTGCCAGGGCTTCTGGTGTAAGGGGGACTCTGCCAGGACTTCTGGTGTAAGGGGGACTCTGCCAGGGCTTCTGGTGTAAGGGGGGTCTCTGCCAGGGCTTCTGATGTACAGGGGGGACTCTGCCAGGGCTTCTGGTGTAAGGGGGGACTCTGTCAGGGCCTCTGGTGTAATGGGGGAACCTGCCAGGGGTTCTGGTGTAAGGGGGGAACCTGCCAGGGCTTCTGGTGTAAGGGGGGACTCTGCCAGGGCTTCTCTTGTACAGGGGAGACTCTGCCAGGGCTTCTGGTGTAAGGGAGACTCTGCCAGGGCTTCTGGTGTACAGGGGAGACTCTGCCAGAGCTTCTGGTGTAAGGGGGGACTCTGCCAGGACTTCTGGTGTAAGGGGGGACTCTGCCAGGGCTTCTGGTGTAAGTGGGGACTCTGCCAGGGCCTCTGGTGTAAGGGGGGACTCTGCCAGAGCTGCTGGTGTACAGGGGACTCTGCCAGGGCTTCTGGTGTACAGGGGGACTCTGCCAGGGCTTCTGGGCCAAGGGGGACTCTGCCAGGGCTTCTGGTGTAAGGAGGACTCTGCCAGGGCTTCTGGTGTAAGGGGGACTCTGCCAGGGCTTCTGGTGTAAGGGGGACTCTGCCAGGGCTTCTGGTGTAAGGGGGAACTCTGCCAGGGCTTCTGGTGTAGGGGGACTCTGTCAGGGCTTCTGGTGTAAGGGGGACTCTTCCAGGGCTTCTGGTGTAAGGGGGGACTCTGCCAGGGCTTCTGGTGTAAGGGGGGACTCTGCCAGGGCTTCTGGTGTAAGGGGGGACTCTGCCAGGGCTTCTGGTTTAAGGGGGGACTCTGCCAGGGCTTCTGATGTACAGGGGGACTCTGCCAGGGCTTCTGGTGTAAGGGGGGACTCTGTCAGGGCTTCTGGTGCAATGGGGGAACCTGCCAGGGCTTCTGGTGTAAGGGAGTAATCTGACAGGGCTTCTGGTGTAAGGGGGGACTCTGTCAGGGCTTCTGGTGTAATGGGGGAACCTGCCAGGGCTTCTGGTGTAAGGGAGTAATCTGACAGGGCTTCTGGTGTAAGGGGGGACTCTGCCAGGGCTTCTCTTGTACAGGGGAGACACTGCCAGGGCTTCTGGTGTAAGGGGGACTCTGCCAGGGCTTCTGGTGTACAGGGGAAACTCTGCCAGGGCTTCTGGTGTAAAGGGGGACTCGGCCAGGGCTTCTGGTGTAAGGGGTACTCTGCCAGGGCTTCTGGTGTAAGGAGGACTCTGCCAGGGCTTCTGGTGTAAGTGGGGACTCTGCCAGGGCCTCTGGTGTAAGGGGGGACTCTGCCAGAACTGCTGGTGTACAGGGGACTCTGCCAGGGCTTCTGGTGTACAGGGGGGACTCTGCCAGGGTTTCTGGTGTAAGGGGGACTCTGCCAGGGCTCCTGGTGTAAGGGGGGACTCTGCCAGGGCTTCTGGTGTACGGTGGACTCTGCCAGGGCTTCTGGTGTAAGGGGGACTCTGCCAGGGCTTCTGGTGTACAGGGGGGACTCTGCCAGGGCTTCTGGTGTAAGGGGGGACTCTGCCAGGGCTTCTGGTGTAAGAGGGGACTCTGCCAGGGCTTCTGGTGTAAGGGGGGACTCTGCCAGGGTTTCTGATGTAAGGGGGGACTCTGCCAGGGTTTCTGGTGTAAGGGGGGCTGTTGCTGGAGGTTGGAGGGAAAGAATCTGTGCGGTGGATAAGAGAGGAACTCTATCTTGTAGCCTGAGGAGATTACTTCGCAAACCCACTGGTCAGAGATCAGAGATGTCCACCGAGTCGCGAATTCGCGAAGACGTCCCCCCACCCGAGAGATGGGTGGGGGCAGACCTTCATGCGGACGCATATTTGTCCGCAGGCTTGTTGGGTTTGCGGAGCTAAGGACGCTTTTGTCCCTGGGCAGGCGCTTTATCGGCCTGGGGTCTTTTACCTGCCACCCTGGGCGGACAAAAAAAAACGTTTGTGTGTAGTAAAGGAGGGCCCTTGCCTCTGGCGTGGCTCCTTACCCTTCCTGGATTGCGAAAGCAACGTGCTCTTACCTCCTGTGGCATCTTTAATGATGTCATCTAGAGAGGCCCCAAAAAGTCTGACGCCCTTAAAGGGCAGATCCAACTTGGCCTTCTTGGAAGATTGGTCTGCAGACCAGCACTTTAGCCAGATTAGGCGGCGTAATGCTACCGCAAAAACCGAGGCTCTAGACAGCAAGGGGATAGTATCCATGTCTGACTCGCAGACTAACCTAAGGCCCTGTACCAACTGGTCGGCCAAAGCTACCTCATTAGGAGGAGCCTCTCGCTCTTTTAACCCCTGGAGTAGCAACTTTGCCCACTCAGTAAGTGTCTGAGACACTAAAGCCCCAGCCAAAGCCGGGCGCACCGCTGAGCCTACCACTGTGTATAGGTAGCGAGCGAGTGCTTCAGCCTTCTTATCCACAGGGTCCTTGAAAACAGGAGCCCCTTCCACTGGAATTGTGGTAACTTTATTAAGTCTGGACACCGGAGGGTCCACTATCGGGGGAGAGGTCAATTTTTTCAGGAAACTCTCCTCAAAGGGGTACCGCACCGCAAAATTCTTTGGGGCTGAAAAGACCCTCAGTGGGTTTTCCCACTCCTTGTACAAAAGCTTATCAAGATAAGACACACAAGGAAACACCTTAGCAGTGCAGGCCGGTTTACGGAACCCAAAGGGAACCGGTGTCTCTGCTGCTTCTGCAGCATTCTCCAATTTTAAACGTATCCCGCACTGCAGTGATAAAGTCAGATACCAAAGCCTTTTTGCGTGTTGACCTGGACCTGGAGTCAATCTCACTGTCCGATCGGTCACGGTCTGCAGTCTCTGAAGCATCAGAATCCGGGCCATGAGCCACAGCTGGGCCTGGTTCTGCATCAGAATTATCCCCAGAAGATGGCTGGGGACGGGGGCGTTTACCACCCCCCGTGTTCCCATGCGCCGCTTCCACCTTGGCAACAAAAGCCTCCAGGATTGCCGACATAGCATCCACAGATACATCAGGGGCACCAGTTGTGTTTCAGGGAAGAAGACGTCTGCTTCTGACGTCATGCTGACCCACGCGCTTGACACCCACAGGGACCGCAGGCAAGGTATCAATAGGCCACCCTCCTAGCTGCTACAGAGATGCAGAGTCTCCCAGAGGACTCACCACCCTTAGAAACGGTACCGCTATTGCTGCCGTCTGCTCCCGCCTGAGATGCTCTCCCACCGCTGCGTGTGTCAGTCTGATCCTCATCAGCGTTTCTCTGTATGATTTTGCGCCAGTGAAATGCACCCTAGATGTCGAAGACTTCCGCAAAATGGCCACCAATCGGCCGTATTGAAACCAATGTGGGCCATAAGAAAATGGCCACGGAGCCGTCAATAGAGGCAAAAGCGGCCGCGGACCACAAAAAGATGGCGGCATATACATACAGGCGGGAACCATAAGAAAAATGCCCGCCGAGCAGTTGATAGAAGCCAAAAGCAGGTGCGAACCACAAGAAAATGGCCGCCGAGCGGCGGTCTATACATATAGGCGCAAACCACAAGAAAATGGCCGCCGGACAGTCACCAGAGGCCAAACAGGCGTGGACCACCAGAAAATGGCCGCCGACAGCATGGAGGGAGAAGGCACACACAGGTAAGCAGAAAAATTTAATTTTTAATGACAGCTACAGCGCAGCCCCGCTCCAGATGGAGCCCCCTAGGTGACCCACAGCACCCAGAAACCAGCCTTAGCTCAGAGCCCAGGGAGGAGGGAAAGCAGAGAGAGAGGAAAGAAAGGGCCACAACCACTTACTTGATCTCCCCAGGAATGTCCAGCCAAGTCACCCTGCCGAAGCAGGGTAGCAACTTACCTTTCCTGCATGGATTATGCTGGAAGACATTCCGAACAGATCATCTTCCGCGCATGGAGGTGACTGTCGGCCCGGCATGCTGTGATTGAGCCCTAGGGAACGATGATATGCATGTCCTGGAGCGCGAAGCTCACTGGCCACCCGTGGAGCGACGGGTATGTTGTGGAAAACTCAGCGCGTAGCTAGGGTCAGCACACGCTCGATGGCCAACGTAGAAACATAGAAAAAAATCCCCCGGACCAGTGGGCCCGAAGGGAGCCATGTCCTTCTCCTTACTAGGCAGAAAAAAAACTGATCTGCGAGGCGCAGAGAGAGGGGATATACCCAGAGGGTCCACCCCCTGGGCGGTACCATAGAAGGTGTGATGTGTAACACTTTTTACAAGTTTTTCTGCCTAGTCACTCCTGAATGAAGGATAATACCCACTTGTCAATAGGAAGCTGTGTCCGTCCATGAACGAAAGAGTAAAGTATATTTGAATTGGTTTGTGTGAAAGTTATAGTGTCTACAAACTATGGTATATATACTGGAATTTACGCAGCTATGACACTATACAGGGGGTCCCCGAGTTACGAACACAATAGGGACTGTAGGTTTGTTCGTAAGTCGAAGTTGTTCGTAAGTCGCAACACTGCATTTGTAAGTGTAACTTCCGGTCAGAACACTGCATTCGTAAGTGTTCGTAAGTGTAACTGCCGCCTGTGCATGGATGTGGGATGTTCCGGGCGCTTGTTATGTTATCTGGGGCGTAGTACGGCAGTGTGGGATGTGTCGGAGCGGCTCGAAAGGTATCGTAGAGCACAAGTGGCCGGCATTTGAGGCCGTTCGTAAGTAGGAGTCGTTCCTAACTCGGGTGTTCGTAACTCGGGGACCCCCTGTACTGGTAATGGCGGTGACCAGCGACTTATAATGGGACTGTGATAGGGTGGCAGGCAATTTGGTGATGACATTGTCTGGGAGGGTCGCAAACTGACACTGACGCCATTAGTGACACCAATACAGTGATCGGTGATAATACTGTACACCGTACTAATGACACTGGCTGGAAAGGGGTTAACTGTTCCCCTATGTAATGTGTGCTGCCTTTACTTACTATTCTGGCTATTTTTTCTCCCTGATTTTCAGGGAGAAGAGCCAGATCGCTGTCCCTTTGGACACAGAGCTCTGTGTGTTGTGTGTGTGTGTGTGTGTATATATATATATATATATATACACATACATGTGTATTTGCAGTTCTTTTTGGGGTGCACACCCTAATGCAATAGGCTGCGCACACCTATGAAAATAAAGTTAATACTAACTAGACAATATATGTTAAAAAATGTCCAAACAGTGAGGAATTCAATAAGGTGCACATGAAAATATTGTGCAAAATAATAGGATTTTTGTAACAGCTTACCTGTAAAATCCTTTTCTTGGAGTACATCACGGGACACAGAGCGACATAGTCATTACTAATGGGTTATATAGATACCGTCAGGTGCTGGCACTGGCAACTTCCAAAACCGGAAGTACCCTCCCCTATATAAGCCCCTCCCATCCGGGAGCACCTCAGTTTTGTAGCAAAGCAATAAGTGTCCCCAAAGAGGGGTGGGAGCTCTGTGTCCCGTGATGTACTCCAAGAAAAGGATTTTACAGGTAAGCTGTTACAAAAATCCTATTTTCTTTTTCGTACATCACGGGACACAGAGCGACATAGTCATTACTAATGGGATGTCCTAAAGCAATGCCAAATGAGGGGGGGGGGATACACCATATATAAGCTGAGCGCTATCAGACATGAGGATCTTTTGCGGCCTGCAACACACTGCGCCCAAAGGCGACATCCTCCTGACTTCTAACGTCCACCTGGTAGAACCTAGTAAACGTGTGTACTGAAGACCATGTTGCGGCCTTACAGATTTGAGCCAGGGAGGCCTGGTGATGCACTGCCCATGAAGTTCCAACTGCTCTCGTGGAGTGCGCCCTAACTTTGAACGGAGGCGGTCTACTTCTCAAGCCAAAGGCTTGTATTATGACCTGTCGAATCCACTTGGCTAAAGTAGATTTTGACGCTGCCTGACCCCTTCTGGGGCCTTCCGGCAGAATAAACAAAGTATCCGTTCTGTGAATCTGAGCAGTGGCTTTTAGATAAGCTTTAACTGCTCTTACTACATCCAAAGAATGCAATAACTTTTCCTCTACCGAAGTAGGCTTGGGAAAAAACGAAGGAAGAACCACATCTTGGTTCAAATGAAACCTCGATACCACCTTAGGAAGAAAGGCTGGATGAGGACGTAACACTACTCTGTCCTTATGGATAACCAGATATGGCTCCTTACAGGACATAGCTGCTAATTCCGACACTCTTTTAGCCGAACAAATGGCTACTAGAAAAATCAATTTCCTGGTGAGAAGCACCAAGGAAATATGCTGTAATGGTTCAAATGGTTGTTTCTGTAGAACTGACAGAACCAAGTTTAGATCCCATGGACATATGGGAATATTAACCGGAGGACTAATAAGCATCACTCCTTGTATAAAGGCTTTGACTAGTGAATGCGAAGCCAAGGGCCTTTGAAAAAATATTGACAAGGCCGAAATCTGACCCTTGATAGTACTCAAGGCAAGCTTCCTATCTACAGCCCATTGTAGGAAGTCCAGAATCCTACCTATTACGTATTTACGTGGATGCCATTTTCTGGCCTCACACCAGGCGATGTACGCCTTCCAGATTCTATAGTAGATCTGCCTGGATACCGGTTTCCTGGCATTGATCATGGTAGACACCACAGCATTAGAGAGCCCTCTCTTCTTTAGAATGTGGGCTTCAATAGCCAGGCCGTCAAACCTAGGGCTGGTAAGGAAGGGTGGTATATCGGTCCCTGCGAAAGCAGGTCCGGAAGATGTGGGAGGGTCCAAGGACTCCCCACAGACATTTTTACAATCTCCGCGTACCATGCTCTTCGGGGCCACGCTGGAGCCACCAGAATCACTGGTTTCTTTTCTACCCTGATTCTGCGGAGTAATCGAGGTAACAATTGTGGCGGTGGGAATGCATATATCAGCTTGAACTGATCCCAAGGGAACACTAGGGCATCCGAGCCGCAAGCTAGGGGATCCCTTGTCCAAGAGACAAACCTGTCCACTTTTGTGTTGAATCTGGATGCTAGCAGATCTACATCCGGTGTTCCCCACCGCTGACATATTGTCCGGAAAACCTCGGGATGAAGGGACCATTCCCCTGGGCATAATTGTTGGCGACTTAGAAAGTCCGCCTTCCAATTCTCCACTCCTGGAATGAATACCGCAGATATGGCTGGGACATATCTTTTTGCCCATCTCAGGATGTAATTTACTTCCCTTTGGGCTGCACGACTCCTGGTGCCCCCCTGACGATTGATATATGCCACTGCTGTGGCATTGTCTGATTGAACTCTGACAGGGGACCCTTGGAGTTTGGATGTCCATGCTACTAGGGCATACCGGGCTGCTCGTATCTCTAAGAGATTGATGGGCAGGTCCTTTTCTGCTTCTGACCACTTGCCCTGGAGAGACCATTGCTCCAGTACTGCTCCCCAGCCTACAAGGCTGGCATCTGTAGTGACCACCTTCCAGGAAATCGGACTGAAGGATTTCCCTCTTTCCAGATTCTGGGGAACCAACCACCAGCGGAGGCTCCTGCGAACGGAAGGGGACAAGGACATTGGTAAGTCCAGAGCCTGAACTTTTTTGTTCCAGGCTGACAGTATGGCCCTTTGCAACTTCCTTGAATGGAATTGACCGTAGGGTACTGCTTCGAATGATGCCACCATCTTTCCCAGCAGCCTCATGCACAGGCGTATGGATGGCTGTCTTTTTGAGCCCACTAAGTGGATCAAATCTCTCAAAGACGACCCCTTTTCTTGAATCCAGCCTTAGCCCCAAGTATTCCAGACTTTTGACTGGTTTTAGGGCTGACTTGTCTCGGTTGATAATCCAACCGTGATATTCCAGATACTTGATTGTCTCGTGAACAACCACTTCTAGTTTTTCCACTGAGTGGTCTATCAGCAACAAGTCGTCTAGATATGCCATTATCGTTACACCTCGTGTTCTTAGATTGGCCAATAACGGGGCCAAAATTTTTGTGAACACTCTTGGTGCTGTGGCCAGACCGAAGGGTAAGGCTCTGAACTGAAAATGGCGGCCTTCTACCGCAAAGCGTAGAAATTTTTGGTGGGCTGGAAAGATGGGAATGTGCAAATAAGCATCCTTGATGTCGATCGAGGCTAACCATTCCTCCCCTTGTAGGGCAGTGGCTACCGATCGGATCGACTCCATCCGGAAAGTCCTGATATGCAGGAATTTGTTTAGCCCTTTTAGATTTAGTATGGGCCTCACGTCCCCGTTTGGCTTCGGAACTGTAAAGAGGTTTGAGTAAAACCCGAACCCCCACTCTTCCAGGGGAACCTCTATAATTACTGCTTGAAGCAATAATTGTTCTAGTGCCAACAGGAGGGATCCTCTCTTCTGGGGATCCCTTGGTACGTTTGACCTTATAAAGCGGGAAGAAGGGGAGTTTTTTAACTCCAATTTGTATCCCAGATTTACTGCGGAGAGCACCCATCTGTCTCGGATCGTGTCCCGCCAGGTCTCTGTGAACAACTGAAGTCTTCCCCCCACCCGATTGGGTGGGGGCAACCCTTCATGCATTTGACTTTGGGGGAGGTTTTGTACCTCTCCTGCTCCAGGGCTTCTTGTTACCCTGCAACTGTCCCTGATTTCTACCTCCGGGATTTGATCGAGGAGGCCGTCGGAACTGTTTCACAGCCGATGTCCTAGGGACTGGAGAAGCCGGCCTCTTAAAAGAGGGACCTCTAACTCTATTTTTAACCAGCAAAAGTGTACTTTTACCGCTGGAAATTCTCTGGATATACTTGTCCAGGTCTTCCCCGAATAAGCGCTCCCCATGAAATGGGAAGCTGACCAGCAATTTTTTACAGGGAGCTTCAGCAGACCAGTTTTTGAGCCATAGAAGCCTTTGCATATGTACTACAGACAGCGTAAGGCGGGAGGCCTGATGGATTGAATCCTTTATAGCGTCCACCGCAAAGCATAAGGCTCTAGGTAGATCAGCTAGGGCAAGAGCCTGCTGATCTTGCAAGTCCCTTAAGACCTGTTTCAACTGATCCTTCACTGCTTGGCAGACCCCAATAGCTGCCACTGCTGGTTGTGTCACCAATCCTGCTGTAGAAAAAGCAGATTTCAATAGGGCCTCCAATTTTTTATCTATTGGGTCCTTGAACATTTGGACATTTTCCACCGGACATGTCAGTGATTTATTCACACAAGAGATGGCTGCGTCCACTGTAGGGACCCTCCATTTTCTGATGAACTTATCCTCCATAGGATAGACCACCGGAAATCTCTTGGGAGGAGTAAATATTTTGTCAGGATGCTCCCAATCCTGGTAAATGAGCCCCTCCAGTAAAGGATGGATCGGAAAGGAACAGACAGTCTGGGGAGCTTTTAGCGACCCCAACGAGGAGACAGAAGTGGAGGATGGCTCCGCAAGTGGCATTTTAAATGCTGATCGGACCATATTAGTCAGGGACTGAACCCATAACCTTTCAGCATGTGATGCTGAGAACGGCTCTTCCACTGTTGATTCCTCTGCAACCGAATCGACCTCATCCTGATCCCCCTCAGGTAGGTCGACCTCTGTATGGGACTGTTGCTCTGTTAACAGGCACTCTGAGGGAGGAGACGGAGATCGAGCGCTTTTCTCCTGTGACAGGGAAGCAGCGATCAATGCTGACAATCTCTCTTCCAGCCCTCCCAGAGCTGAGGAAAAAACCTCCTCTGTTACATACACAGGAGCAGGTGAACTGAGGACAGCCACAGTACCAGGTACTCCTGGGGGTGCCCTACGGTCACTAACCTCTGATTCTTCAGGGGAGACTGGTGCAGCCAAAGCATGCCCAAGATCCTCAGAGCCCGATGGAGACCCCCTATTTCTCCTGGAATTTCTAGTCCCGGAGTTTTTAGACGGCATATTCCTAAGCCACAAAGCTGAGGTATTCCAGCCGAAATACACCAGTTACTGATAATAGTCTAGCATAAATGCTGCTATAAGAAACAGTTGGTGTCTACTAATGTGCCTTTCTAGGGGATGCCTGTATCAACCGCTTGCTGTATGCCTTTAAATGTTGCCAGCTCTGTCTCTGTACTTCATAGCCAGCTTACTACAATATTGTGGTTTTTAAACCTGCTGGGACGCCCGCACATGCGCAGAAGCGCTGCGGCGCGCACAGAGCGTCATCCCCCAGGCTCCGCCCCCTTTTCCGGCTCACCTCTATATATAGAGGCGCGTGCACGCGCACGCGCGCGGCCACGTGCGCCTTCGGCGCTAATTTCAAAATGGAAACAAAGGGACAGGAGCCAGGGCCCCTCTTTGCCGCAGGCCGGGGGATGGACGAGCACTGCAACATGGCAGAGGAAGCAGTTTCCTATAAGAGAACTCACCAACTGCCTGGACTTTGCTCTGCTGAGAAGAAACTAGTCCACATGACAAGAAAACATTCCACAGCGGCCTCTAGTGGACAAACACAGGTACCGCAGTCTAATATATTAAATATATATATAAAAATTTTTTTTTTTTTTTTTTTTCTTGACCACCATTAAAAATTATTACATTTTTTTAGTAGTTACAGGCATGCACAGAATCTTGCGGGAATACCATTAGGTAACAGACAGAAAGACAAATTAGGCTTGGGGGTCCCCCAATAGAACCAAGTTCCTGGGGGCCCCCACTTACCTGTTCCCCGCCGCAGGACTTTGTTTGGTCCACAAAAGCCCAAACTTCACCTATCACGGCAGGCATTGTAATCAAACCTTCAGGGACCGGGTTCCCAAGGATTCCACTCCCCTGGACCTGTATAGCACCCTGCACAGAAAACATCTTGGTCGTGGGTATGACCAGAGCTCTGGATCCCAGGGTCCAGCTCTCCTAAGAGAAGCATTACAGGCAAAACCTTGCTCTTCTCTGCAAGGCCCGGGTACCGACCGTTTAGCTATGAAGCTTTTTTGGTCGGATCCGGAATAGCTTACTGAGGCCCAAAAGAACCTGTACGCAAGCTCAGTGAAAAACACATGTTTCTTCTTGGCCAACACCTTAGACACTGGCAAAAAACTGAGGTGCTCCCGGATGGGAGGGGCTTATATAGGGGAGGGTACTTCCGGTTTTGGAAGTTGCCAGTGCCAGCACCTGACGGTATCTATATAACCCATTAGTAATGACTATGTCGCTCTGTGTCCCGTGATGTACGAAAAAGAAAAATAAATTAACAACAGTCTTATACAATGAAAAGGTTAATAAAGTGCTGTATTCCCTCTCCAGCTGAGTGCAGGTATAACGTATAAGGTGACTTGTCCTTTTTTGTGCAAACAGATTGTTCAGATAAATGCAATGTGCAAAGTGCAAAAGTGACTTCTCTTCTGTGCAACACACTTCAGTGTAAGATGGCCTCTTACCTTACGGCTGTAAGGTAACAGCATATATATGTAATAGTAGAAATCAATGGTGTTTACAGTGCTGGCTTCTTATATCCTGATGAAATGCTCTCAGTTTAGGGGCGCAGATCTATCTCTTTAAAGCCGGTATAAGCAGTAATATTTCTCTCCCAATGGGTATACTGTATGTATAATATAGAGGAAGAAGAAGAAAGGGGGATTACGGATAGTGTAGTATTTTCAATCCAATATTTTTATTTTTTAAAACAGCTAAAAGTACTCACATTTCTTTACAAGTTAAAAGTCAATACACCACGAGTGGCGAGCTCGTACGCGTCGCTGACGTCACTGAGCCAAGCAAGAGGCTAAACCAGTGTTGAGCTGAGAAATGCAAGTTACCGTTTGGGGTAAATGAGTGATGTGACTGCACAGCTAGGCAAGACACGGGTCTAATGTCAATATAAAGCTGGACATGCCAATAGTCCATTATCAGTATAAGGCTGTGTAAGGTAAGTGACTGCAAGCAGGTTCTGACAGGCCAAAGATTTTGAAAGACTGCAGATTACAGCCTATGTAAACCAAAACCATTAAACTATAACTAAATACAGAGTGGAGAAGCACTAGAACATATGTCAGTTTTTTATTGTCTTTAGTTCTTGGCTAAAGCTGAACTCTAGGCAAACAGTAAGGGCTCATTTACACTTGCTTCGGCTTCAACACTAGGGATGAGCTTCGTGTTCGAGTCGAACATACGTTCGACTCGAACATCGGCTGTTCGATCGTTCGACGAAGATCGAACGATTTGGGCCGTTCGCGCCAAATTCGAGTGACGCGAACGGCCCACAATGCACTACGCCATCGCAGTGTCATCCAGGCGCTGTGATTGGCCAAGCATGCACTGTGACCCCGCATGCTTGGCCAATCACAGCGCCGGCAGCGAGGAGAGCAATGATTGGCCACAGGCAGGATGCCTGTGGCCAATTATTGCTGAGGGTGTTTAGTACACGCCCCACACTATAAAAGGCCGCCAGCACGGCGGCCTAGTGTAGTGTGTTCCGGAGCAGGGAAAGAGAAGCATAGGCAGGGACAGTGACATTTATTTATTTCTTGCTTAACCTGGATTCCTTTAGTTTAGGGAAAGAGAAGGATAGGTAGGGAGAGTGTCAGTGTGTTTTACTGTGCGAATCCTTGTTTCTAGGGACAAAGAAGGAAAGTGAGGGGAATTCTCCTTGTGCTATAGTGTGCTTTAAAAAAACATTTTTTCTAGGGACAGAAAACTCTAGGTAGGGAGAGTGTCAGTTTCTTTCACTGTGCGAATCCTTGTTTCTAGGGACAGGGAAGGACAGTGAGTGAATTCTCCTTGTGCTATAGTGTGCTTTAAAAAAACATTTTTTCTAGGGACAGAAAACTCTAGGTAGGGAGAGTGTCAGTTTCTTTCACTGTGCGAATCCTTGTTTCTAGGGACAAAGAAGGAAAGTGAGGGGAATTCTCCTTGTGCTATAGTGTGCTTTAAAAAAACATTTTTTCTAGGGACAGAAAACTCTAGGTAGGGAGAGTGTCAGTTTCTTTCACTGTGCGAATCCTTGTTTCTAGGGACAGGGAAGGACAGTGAGTGAATTCTCCTTGTGCTATAGTGTGCTTTAAAAAAACATTTTTTCTAGGGACAGAAAACTCTAGGTAGGGAGAGTGTCAGTTTCTTTCACTGTGCGAATCCTTGTTTCTAGGGACAAAGAAGGAAAGTGAGGGGAATTCTCCTTGTGCTATAGTGTGCTTTAAAAAAACATTTTTTCTAGGGACAGAAAACTCTAGGTAGGGAGAGTGTCAGTTTCTTTCACTGTGCGAATCCTTGTTTCTAGGGACAGGGAAGGACAGTGAGTGAATTCTCCTTGTGCTATAGTGTGCTTTAAAAAAACATTTTTTCTAGGGACAGAAAACTCTAGGTAGGGAGAGTGTCAGTTTCTTTCACTGTGCGAATCCTTGTTTCTAGGGACAAAGAAGGAAAGTGAGGGGAATTCTCCTTGTGCTATAGTGTGCTTTAAAAAAACATTTTTTCTAGGGACAGAAAACTCTAGGTAGGGAGAGTGTCAGTTTCTTTCACTGTGCGAATCCTTGTTTCTAGGGACAGGGAAGGACAGTGAGTGAATTCTCCTTGTGCTATAGTGTGCTTTAAAAAAACATTTTTTCTAGGGACAGAAAACTCTAGGTAGGGAGAGTGTCAGTGTCTTTTACTGTGTGAATCCTTGTTTCTAGGGACAAAGAAGGAAAGTGAGGGGAATTCTCCTTGTGCTATAGTGTGCTTTAAAAAAACATTTTTTCTAGGGACAGAAAACTCTAGGTAGGGAGAGTGTCAGTTTCTTTCACTGTGCGAATCCTTGTTTCTAGGGACAGGGAAGGACAGTGAGTGAATTCTCCTTGTGCTATAGTGTGCTTTAAAAAAACATTTTTTCTAGGGACAGAAAACTCTAGGTAGGGAGAGTGTCAGTTTCTTTCACTGTGTGAATCCTTGTTTCTAGGGACAGGGAAGGACAGTGAGTGAATTCTCCTTGTGCTATAGTGTGCTTTAAAAAAACATTTTTTCTAGGGACAGAAAACTCTAGGTAGTGTGACAGCAGGAAGGTAAAGTCACCTGGTTGCATCCAGGGGGGTAGATATATTTCGCCCAGATTCAGGCTTTACGCCGACTTATACAACTAGGTGGAGAATTGTATAAGGCTAGTGGGCTCATGGATGACTCATACCTCTAGGGAGAGGGCTGGGCGTCGTGCAGGCAGGGAGTTGATGAGACCAGCTGAAGCTTGTCAGCTCATTTAAAGGCCTCTATAAAAACTCCCAGCTTCATTAGATGTTAGCTCATGCCTGGAACCAGACCTGTGTGGACTGTCTAGGGAGAGTGAACCCCTGTGCGGTGAGACAAAGCCTGTGTGGCTATTTGCTTGGACATTTAAAACCAGGGACTTAGGGACTAGGACAGCACTAGGCTGATCCCAGTTGTTAGTTAGGAAACCTGTATGTTTAGTCAGAGGTCAAGTTGACCAGGATTTATTTTGTTTATGTTTCTTTTGCTTTGCTGTGTTTTGTCACTGTAAATAGAAAATAAACCGCACCTTTTTGATTTTGAAAACCACAACCTCCGTTTGCTGGGCCTGTTTTTGTGTGGGGAGCCCATCTCGGGGGTCACACACACCCGCTGCCGAGCTAACCCCCTCACAGTTGGTGGAGAACCAGTGGCAGTTTTTTTTTTAAGCCAGCATGGAGGAGATACTGAAGCAGCTGGCTCTAGCAAATGCCAATCAACAGCAGACAAATGCAGGTTTGCAAAAGAACTTCGCAGCCCAGCAGCAAGCTCATCAACAGAGTCTTGCAGCCCAGCAGCAGACAAACGCAACTTTGCAACAGAGTCTGGAGGCTCAGCAACAAGCCCAGCAGCAATCTGAGGCCCGCTTCATAGACCTGTTGCAGAAGCAAGAGCAGAGACTACAACAACAGATGGAAGCAGTAATGCAGCAACGTCCGCAGACCAGTGAGGAAAGCCGTCCCACTAATACCGCGTCCTTTGGGGTGAGTCGTTTATTGACAAAAATGACTGGAGAGGATGATCCAGAGGTATTTTTGACCACATTTGAAAGGACCGCTGAAAGAGAAAAGTGGCCTGAGGAGCAGTGGGCTGGACTGGTGGCTCCTCTGTTAACTGGTGAATCGCAGAAAGCTTACTATGACCTAGAGCCTAACCAAGCAAAAGACTATGTGATGCTAAAAGCTGAAATATTGGCAAGGCTGGGTGTCACCCAGGCTGTCCGGGCTCAGCGTGTGCATAACTGGACTTTCCAGCTTGGAAAACCCCCCAGGTCTCAAATGTATGATCTCATTCACCTGAGCAGAAAGTGGCTACAGCCAGAGACTTTGTCCGCACCAAAGATTGTGGAACGTGTTGTAATGGATCGGTTTTTGAGAGCTCTTCCTACTGCCATCCAAAAGTGGGTAAGCCATGGAGACCCAGAGACGGCCGATGGTCTTGTGGATCGTGTGGAGAAATACTTGGCTACAGAGAACCTGACGGCCTCTTCCAGAGACACTCGGACTTTCCACCCTAAGACCAGACCATCCCCAGGGGCGGATAAGAGGATTCCAAGGGGTGAGGGTGGAGAGAGTGAGAGGGTGGGAGCTCTACCCCAAGTTTGGCGAGAACAGTCTGGGAAATCAGCGGCTCAAGAGGCCGCAAGAAGGATCGTTTGCTACCGCTGCCGGCAAGCGGGACATATTGCAGCCAATTGCCCGGTTGTGGAGGAACCCATGCAGTGTGACTTTCTGACGGGCAGACGTCAGTCGCTGTGTGCGACAGTCGCATGCACTGCCATTCGAGGAACTGAGAAACATTTATGCAAAATGTGTGTTAATGGTAGAAATGTTGTGGTATTGTTGGATTCAGGTAGCCTTGTGACCCTGATAAAGGCTGAGTTAGTTAAAACAGAGGTCTCTGGGAATAGCAAGGTAGCTGTTATTTGTGTGCATGGGGACACCCGAGAGTATCCAGTGACTACAGTGTGTTTCGAGACCCCCAAAGGTACCCTCTCTCATCCAGTGGGCTTAGTATCTCAGTTACCGCATGACGCCATTGTGGGAAGGGATTTTCCGAAGTTCTGGGAACTGTGGGATGATCCTGAGCCCCCCACTGGTGCCCCTATGTACCAGGAATGTGATAGCCAGAACTCCCCTGAGAGTGGTGAGGACTCTCCGGAATTTCCCTTATCAGTATTGGCAGGGGAGACTCAAGAAACTGGAGAGGAGCCCACCTCCTCAGACGAAAACCTACCGTCTGTGGAGTTTTCTGATCTTGAGGTTCACAGGGAAAACTTTGCCACAGAACAGTTGAAAGACCCCGCCCTAATAAAGGCACGGGAAAACGTAGTGAAAATAGATGGCGAGTTAGTGAACCCAGATAATACCTGCACTTACCCATACTTCAGCGTAGAGAAGGACCTACTGTATCGGGTGGCAAAAAGGGCAGAAGAAACCGTTGAGCAGCTTGTGGTGCCCAAACCTTACAGGAAGTTGGTGTTGGAGTTGGCCCATGGGCACATTCTTGGAGGTCATCTGGGGACAGAGAAAACCCGAGAGAGGGTATTACAGAGATTCTATTGGCCGGGGGTGATGAAGGACATAGAAAATTATTGTTCCTCCTGCCCTGTGTGTCAGAGGTCGGCCCCGATGCCACATTTCCGTAGCCCGCTGGTCCCTCTACCCATCATTGAGGTCCCGTTTGAGAGGATCGCCATGGATTTGGTAGGTCCTATAATCAAGTCCGCTAGGGGGCACCAGTACATATTAGTTATAATGGACTATGCCACCCGTTATCCAGAAGCGATCCCTCTCCGAAATACCTTGGCCAAAACCATAGCCAAAGAGCTATCTCTTGTGTTTAGCCGGGTGGGTATTTGTAAAGAACTGCTTACGGACCAAGGTACACCCTTTATGTCCCGGGTTATGAAGGAGCTGTGTAAATTGTTCAAAGTGACGCAATTACGTACATCTGTGTATCACCCCCAAACCGATGGGCTGGTTGAAAGGTTCAACAAAACCCTAAAACAAATGTTGAAGAAAGTGGTGGATAGAGATGGAAAGGATTGGGACTGTCTACTTCCTTATCTGATGTTTGCTATTAGGGAGGTGCCCCAATCCTCTACGGGATTCTCCCCCTTTGAGTTACTGTATGGGAGACACCCAAGAGGGCTGTTGGATATTGCCAAGGAAACTTGGGAAAGTGAGAGTTCTCCCCACAGGAGTGTGATTGAGCATGTCGCCCTGATGCAAGACCGAATTGCACAGGTAATGCCCATCGTGAAGGAACATTTGGCCCAAGCGCAGTTAGCACAGCAGAGAGTGTACAACCGTGGAGCCAAGACCCGTACCTTTTCCCCGGGGGATAGGATACTGGTACTTGTCCCTACGGTTGAAAGTAAATTCCTTGCCAAATGGCAAGGCCCCTACGAGATAATGGAAAAAGTGAGCGAAGTGAATTACAAGGTCAGACAACCAGGAAGGCGAAAGCCCGAACAGATCTATCACGTTAATCTGTTGAAAGCCTGGAGGGATAGAGAGTCCCTAGTCGCAGACACTTGGTCACCAGCTCAAACTGGTTGCGTGATTCCTGAGGTTGGAATAGCAGCCACCTTGTCACAACCCCAACAACAGGAGGTTAAGGAGTTTGTGCTTCGCAACAAGGAGGTATTCTCTGAGCTGCCGGGACAAACATCTGGGGTAGAGCATGACATCATTACCCCGCCCGGTGAAAGGGTGAAGTTAAAACCCTGTCGGATCCCAGAGGCCCGACGGGAGGCAATACGGGAGGAAGTACAGAAAATGCTGAACTTAGGGGTGATAGAGGAGTCCCAAAGTGATTGGTCTAGTCCCATTGTGTTGGTGCCTAAACCGGATGGGAGCTGGCGATTTTGTAACGATTTTCGTCAGTTGAACAAAGTTACAAAATTTGACACCTACCCCATGCCACGTATAGATGAGTTGATCGACCGGCTGGGAACAGCCCGATACATGACGACTCTTGACCTCACAAAAGGGTATTGGCAAATCCCCCTGGCCAAGTCGGCCAAAGAGAAAACCGCATTTGTAACCCCAGACGGGGCGTTCCAATATAAAAGAATGCCGTTCGGGTTACAGAATGCGCCGGCCACATTCCAGCGGAAAATGGACCAGATGCTGAGGCCCCATCGGAAGTATGCTGCGGCTTACCTGGATGACATAATTGTCCATAGCACAGATTGGGCCTCACATCTGCCAAAAGTGCAAGCAGTCCTGGACTCTGTTCGGGAAGCGGGGTTTACGGCTAACCCCAAGAAGTGTACCATTGGGCAGGAGGAGGCCAAATATCTTGGGTACACCATTGGGAGGGGAGTAATAAAACCCCAACTCAACAAAGTCGAGGCCATCCAGAGTTGGCCACGTCCCAACAGCAAGAAGCAGGTACGAGCCTTTCTGGGAATCGCTGGGTATTATCGGCGATTCATTCCCCACTTTGCTTCTAAGGCTGTGCCCCTAACCAACCTGACGAAGGGGAAAGGGTCGGTCATGATTAAATGGACCCCCGAGGCTGAGGCAGCATTCCAATTCTTGAAACAAGCCTTATGTAGCCAGCCAGTGTTGTACTCACCCGACTTCTCTAAAGACTTTGTCGTACAAAGTGATGCGTCAGATGTGGGGTTAGGAGCAGTATTGTCCCAGGTCTGGAACGGGGAAGAGCACCCAGTCATTTACCTCAGCAGGAAGTTGAAGTCCCATGAGGTAAATTACGCCACCGTTGAAAAGGAGTGTTTAGCGGTGAAGTGGGCTCTAGATTCCCTTCGGTACTACCTGCTAGGTAGGCACTTTGACATGGTTACGGATCACGCTCCGTTAAAGTGGATGGCTCAAAACAAGGAAACAAATAGAAGAGTGAATAGGTGGTTCCTGGCCCTCCAGGAATTCAACTTCACAGTAAAGCATCGCCCTGGCGTTCAAATGGGGAATGTGGATGCTTTGTCTCGAGTACATGAATGCCTGATTGCTGGTGTTCCAACCCCGAGGTTAAAACAAGAGGGGGGGGGGTATGTGACAGCAGGAAGGTAAAGTCACCTGGTTGCATCCAGGGGGGTAGATATATTTCGCCCAGATTCAGGCTTTACGCCGACTTATACAACTAGGTGGAGAATTGTATAAGGCTAGTGGGCTCATGGATGACTCATACCTCTAGGGAGAGGGCTGGGCGTCGTGCAGGCAGGGAGTTGATGAGACCAGCTGAAGCTTGTCAGCTCATTTAAAGGCCTCTATAAAAACTCCCAGCTTCATTAGATGTTAGCTCATGCCTGGAACCAGACCTGTGTGGACTGTCTAGGGAGAGTGAACCCCTGTGCGGTGAGACAAAGCCTGTGTGGCTATTTGCTTGGACATTTAAAACCAGGGACTTAGGGACTAGGACAGCACTAGGCTGATCCCAGTTGTTAGTTAGGAAACCTGTATGTTTAGTCAGAGGTCAAGTTGACCAGGATTTATTTTGTTTATGTTTCTTTTGCTTTGCTGTGTTTTGTCACTGTAAATAGAAAATAAACCGCACCTTTTTGATTTTGAAAACCACAACCTCCGTTTGCTGGGCCTGTTTTTGTGTGGGGAGCCCATCTCGGGGGTCACACACACCCGCTGCCGAGCTAACCCCCTCACAGTAGGTAGAGTGTCAGTTTCTTTCACTGTGCGAATCCTTGTTTCTAGGGACAAAGAAGGAAAGTGAGGGGAATTCTCCTTGTGCTATAGTGTGCTTTAAAAAAACATTTTTTCTAGGGACAGAAAACTCTAGGTAGGGAGAGTGTCAGTTTCTTTCACTGTGCGAATCCTTGTTTCTAGGGACAGGGAAGGACAGTGAGGGAAATTCTCCTTGTGCTATAGTGTGCTAAAGCATTCCTCATCAACCATCTTTGAAATCCTTGTTTTTTTGACAGTCAGGGAAATTGTCGTTGTGCTATTCTGTGCAAAAGCAATCATCCTCAACCATATTTAGAAATCCTTAAGTAAAGGGACAGAGAAGGACACCTGAAGGTAGCCCTTATTGCTTTTTTCCCATCTCCCTGCAGGCCATCTATTAGAATGTCTGGAAGGCAAACAAGGAGAGGCAGACAGTCAGGAGGCAATAAAAGAGGGCAAGCAGGCTCTGTGTCTGGGGGCAACAGTGCTGGTCGTGGACGCGGTGCATTGTCATCAGCACATGGCCATGGGACACGCTTGTCCTTCTTTTCGGCAGCTGGACATGTTGAGCCACATCATGCCGAAGACTTGGTAGAGTGGATGACCAAGCCCTCCTCCTCCTCCTCATCCTCTCTCACCCAGGCTCAGGGTACTGGCAAAGCAGCTGCCAAAGCGTCCTCTTCCCTGGTATCAATGTCAGACTCATCATCAGTCACTCCTTCCCTAGACCCACCATGTCCTCCTCCTGAGGAGTCCCCCGAACTGTTTGAGCACAGTGTTGGGTACATGCTCCAGGAGGATGCCCAGCGTTTCGAAGGGTCTGATGATGAAACCCAGCTACAGGAAGGCAGTAGCGTGAGAGCAGACAGAGGGGATGCTCAAGAAGGACACCAATCTGGCAGTCATGTTCCAGCAGCTGCAGCATACTGCCAGATTGGCTCCAGTGATGAGGAGGGAGGGGATGATGAGGTCACTGACTCCACGTGGGTGCCTAATAGTAGAGAGGAGGAGGAGGAGGATGAGGAGGAGGCACATCTCCAACGAGGCAGGATGCCCTTTGGTGGCCAGCGTAAGGGCAGTACACCGACGGAATCACACCGCAGAGCTCCGCCTGTGCAGGGCGCTGCCTCTGCCCGTCATTCAAAAAGTTCCTTGGTGTGGGCCTTTTTTGAGGCTAGTGCATCAGATCGCACAGCTGCTGTTTGCAACATATGTCTCAAGCGTATATCGCGTGGCCAAAACATCAGCCGCTTGGGTACCACATGCCTGACCAGACATATGTTGACCTGCCATGCAGCTCGTTGGCAAGCCTACCTCAAAGACCCACACCAAAGAACAAAGCAGACCTCTCCTTGCACCGCATCAGCTGGGATCTCCAACCCCACTATAACTTCAGTCCTCTCTGAAACATGCACTGAGAGGAATGAAGGTGTAGAATTAGGTGTGTCACAGCCAAGTACTTGCGGCCACTCTGCTAGCAGTACACCGACGTCCGATTCTAGCAGGCAAATTTCCCTGCCCCAGCTGCTGGACCGTCGAAAGAAGTTCACTCCCAGCCATCCACATGCCCAGCGGTTGAATGCTAGCTTGGCTAAATTGCTAGCGCTTCAACTGCTGCCTTTTCAGTTGGTAGACTCGGCCCCCTTCCGTGAGTTTGTGCAATGTACGGTTCCTCAGTGGCAGGTTCCCAAACGCCACTTTTTCTCACGGAAGTCTATTCCGGCTCTCTACCGGCATGTGGAAGGCAATGTCTTGGCCTCGCTGGACAGGGCGGTCAGCGGTAAGGTGCATATTACCGCTGACTCATGGTCCAGCAGGCATGGACAGGGACGTTACCTTTCTTTCACGGCCCATTGGGTCACTCTTTTGGCAGCTGGGAAGGATGCAGGACAAGGTGCAGTAGTGTTGGAGGTTGTTCCACGGCCACGCCTCCAAAATGCTACTACTGGTTGTGACACACCTCTCTCCTCCACCCCCTCCTCTTCTTCTTCCTCCATGGCCTCTTCCTGTGGTTTGTCCTATGAACCAGCGGTGCTCCGTAGCCGTTCACGGGGCTACGCAAGTACGCAGGCAAAAAGATGCCATGCCGTGCTTGCGCTGGTGTGTTTGGGGGACAGAAGCCACACTGGGGCAGAGGTCCTGTCTGCTCTGCAGGGCCAGGCCGAGAGGTGGTTGACGCCACGCCAGCTTAAGCCAGGAATGGTGGTTTGCGACAATGGCACCAACCTCCTCTCCGCCCTCCGACAGGGACAACTGACCCATGTGCCCTGTGTGGCTCACGTCCTTAACCTGGTGGTGCAGCGGTTCTTGGGCAGGTACCCGGGCTTACAGGATGTCCTGAGGCAGGCCAGGAAAGTCTGTGTGCATTTCCGCAGATCTTATAATGCCAGTGCTCGCCTGGCTGAGCTGCAAAAGGAGTTGAACCTGCCCAAGAACCGCCTTATATGTGACATGCCCACCAGGTGGAACTCAACGTTGGCCATGCTGCAGCGGCTGCACACGCAGCAGAGGGCCATCAATGAGTACCTGTGCGACTACGGCACCAGGACAGGGTCAGGGGACCTTGGTTTTTTTTCTCCACGCCAGTGGGGCATGATCAGGGATGCATGCACTGTCCTGGCACCATTTGAGGAGGCCACGAGGATGGTGAGCAGTGACAGTGCATGCATCAGTGACACTGTACCTCTTGTCCACCTGTTGGAGCACACGCTGCGTGGAATAATGGACAGGGCACTTGAGGCAGAACAGAGGCAGGAAGAGGAGGACTTCCTTGCCTCTCAAGGCCCCCTTTACCCAGACAGTGTTCCTTCTGTCCCACCCATCGCACAGGAAGAGGAGGAGGAGGAGGAGGAGGAGGAGGATTGTGTCAGCATGGAGGTGGAGGCTGGCACTCAGCATCATCAGCAGCTGTCTTTTAGGGATGATTTACAGTCCCAAGAAACCAGTGGACTTGTACGTGACTGGGAGGAGGTGGCTGCGGATCATGTCGTCCTTAGTGACCCAGAGGACTCCGGAGCGAATGCCTCAGCAAACCTACGCTGCATGGCCTCCCTGATCCTGCAAAGTCTGCGGAAGGATCCTCGTATTCTTCGGATCAAGGAGAGGGACCATTACTGGCTGGCCACTCTCCTTGATCCACGGTACAAGGGTAAGGTTGCGGACCTTATGTTACCGTCGCAGAGGGAGCAGAGGATGAGACAACTCCGGGAGGCCTTGCAGAAAGGTCTGTGCAACGCGTTCCCAGAGACTGGGAGGTTACAAACTCCTGGTCCTGGACAACGAGTTGCTGAGGCTTCGGCCAGTCAAAGAAGGAGCGGTGGGGAAGGTGGCCGTCTGACCGATGCGTTCAGACAATTCTTTAGTCCGCAGCCCCAAAGTATGATCGGTTCCAGCAACCATCGCCAGCGTCTGATAAACATGGTGCAGGAATATCTAGGGGCAAGGTCAGACTTGGACACCTTTCCCACCGAAAATCCTCTGGCTTACTGGGTCTTGAGGATGGATCACTGGCCAGAGCTTGCACAGTATGCAATTGAGCTACTGGCCTGTCCTGCATCCAGCGTTCTTTCGGAACGCACATTCAGTGCTGCTGGAGGATTTGTCACGGATCACAGGGTGCGCCTGTCCACCGACTCGGTTGATCGACTGACTTTCATCAAGATGAACCAGTCTTGGATCACCACCAGCTACCACACACCTGATGCTGATATAACAGACTAATTGATTTTAACATGTCACATCCCTTCAAGACTGATGCTGATGCTGAGTGCCTGTGCTGTTATGTTGACTGGCTATCCTCCTCCTCCGTGTCCTCAATGATACGATTGATGATGATAGCTTGGAAGATGATTTTTGTTTATGGGTGCCGCCACCAGTGGCTAAGGCCCAATTTTTCAGCCCCTGTTTTACAGGGGCGTGTAATTACAATTTTTTTAGCAATAATTTGCCATAGGGCTCATTGCTGTGCTCCAAGTACAGTATCTGTGAGGGGTTGGAGTGTTGTGGCACCAGTGCCTAAGGCCCAATTTTTCAGCCCCTGTTTAACAGGGGCGTGTCATTACAATTTTTGAAGCAATACTTTGCAACAGGGCTCATTGCTGTGCTCCAAGTACAGTATCTGTGAGGGGTTGTAGTGTTGTGCCACCAGTGCCTAAGGCCCAATTTTTCAGCCCCTGTTCAACAGGGGCATGCAATTACAATTCTTGATCTAATAATTCACAGCAGGGCCCATTGCTGCACCCACCAAGAGTAACTCTGAGGGCTTACAGTGTTGTGGCAACGCCACCACCACCACCACCACGAAAGGCCCAATTTTTCAGCCCCTGTTCAAAAGGGGCATGTAATTACAATTCTTGATCTAATAATTCACAGCAGGGCCCATTCCTGCACCCACCAAGAGTAACTCTGAGGGCTTACAGTGTTGTGGCAACGCCACCACCACCACGAAAGGCCCAATTTTTCAGCCCCTGTTCAAAAGGGGCATGTAATTACAATTCTTGATCTAATAATTCACAGCAGGGCCCATTGCTGCACCCACCAAGAGTAACTCTGAGGGCTTACAGTGTTGTGGCAACGCCACCACCACCACCACCACGAAAGGCCCAATTTTTCAGCCCCTGTTCAAAAGGGGCATGTAATTACAATTCTTGATCTAATAATTCACAGCAGGGCCCATTGCTGCACCCACCAAGAGTAACTCTGAGGGCTTACAGTGTTGTGGCAACGCCACCACCACCACCACCACGAAAGGCCCAATTTTTCAGCCCCTGTTCAAAAGGGGCATGTAATTACAATTCTTGATCTAATAATTCACAGCAGGGCCCATTGCTGCACCCACCAAGAGTAACTCTGAGGGCTTACAGTGTTGTGGCAACGCCACCACCACCACCACCACGAAAGGCCCAATTTTTCAGCCCCTGTTCAAAAGGGGCATGTAATTACAATTCTTGATCTAATAATTCACAGCAGGGCCCATTCCTGCACCCACCAAGAGTAACTCTGAGGGCTTACAGTGTTGTGGCAACACCACCACCACCACCACGAAAGGCCCAATTTTTCAGCCCCTGTTCAACAGGGGCATGCAATTACAATTCTTGATCTAATAATTCACAGCAGGGCCCATTGCTGCACCCACCAAGAGTAACTGTCAGGGCTTACAGTGTTGTGGCACCAGCACCACCATCAAAGGCCCAATTTTTACTACCACTGTTCAACAATTATATGTAATTAAAATTCCTGATATAATAGTTGACAGCAGGGCGTTCCAGCACCAACCAAGAGTAACTGTGAGTGCTTACAGTGTTGTGCCAACACCAACAACTAAGGGGCCTATTTCTGCAGAGTATATACGGCAGGTCCCTACTTTCAAACATCCAACTTACAAACGACTCCTACTTGCAAACGCAAGAAGACAACAGTAAGTGAGAGGAAATCTACCACTAGGAAGGAAAATTCTCTCCTGTAAGAATAAATATGGGAGAAAGGTGTCTCCTCTGTACTGATGCTTTATCACCAATCCTTGTTTCAAGAAAAACACCACATTTCAAAAACAGTTGTCATTGGGACGGAAAGTGAGGTGAAATGTTCTGAACAGGGGCACAGACAGCAAAACAAATGTTACAGGGGTGATAACCCTTACCTATGTTTTCCAAAAAGTTTAAAAATAGATTTTTGGGCTGGAGCTACACTTCAACAATGTACCTGTTCAAAATTACAAACAGATTCTACATAAGAACAAACCTACAGTCCCTGTCTTGTATGCACCGCCTGTATACGGCTGTTCAGAGTATATAGGGCCTTTTTTATTTTATGTGCGGGGTTCCCCTTAATATCCATACAAGACCCAAAGGGGCTGGTAATGGGCTGGGGTAGGGGGGGGGGGTCATGGGGTAGCTATGCCATTTTTCTTAAAGAATTTCATCCATATTACCGGGACCAGACATTACATTAAAGCCGCAAGCAGTTTTAAATGGCTTTTTTTTCCTTTAGAAGTGTCATTTTGTGCAGGGACAGTTCTAAACACGGGAAACACGTGGCACTTCACAGGCATACTTTAGACACCCCCCAGGTACGATATTTAAAGGAATATTTGACTTTTTTTTTTTCACTTTATGCATCATTAAAATGACTGCTCCCGAAAAACGACCGTTTTTAAAACTTCTTTTTGCATTGATACATGTCCCCTGGTGCACAACCCGGGTTCCCAACCCCTTTTTAGGACAATAACATGCATAATAGTTGTTATAATTAGCACTTTAGAATTCGAACGTTCGCATCCATTGTATTTAATAGGGTTCTATTGTTCGTACGAACTTTCGGTCCGTTCGCGGGTTCTGGTGCGAACCGAACCCGGGGGTGTTCGGCTCATCACTATTCAACACACATTAAGGCCTAGTTTACACTTGCTTCAAAACAAGGCTTCAGGCAGGCTTTGTTAAAGCTCTCTGAACGCCAATCAAAGCTCCTGTCATTAAAACAAATGGTTAGCTTACAGTCCTATTTACACCTTGCTTTTGCTTTGCTTCAGCTTTGCTTCATAAATTATACCGCTTTTGTCGTGCTTCAAAGCGTCTTCAAAGCCTCCATAGAATAAGGTGACCAGATTTCTAAAATGAAATCCGGGGACATATTTTTTTTTTTACTAGTAATGGCGGCAATCAGCGACTCTCTGCCCGTCGCCGCTGCCCGCCTCACAGCCTGTCAAGTGTTACTCTCCGGGCCCCCGGGTACTACTGGGTGGGGAGCGGAGGAAGATCACTCCGCCAGGGAAGGCAAGGAGATAATCAGGCAGGCGGCTGGCCGGGACTTGAGTCAAGGCAGAAGAACATGCGAGCGGAGCTGAATGGGCATGCACCCGAAACTTAAGAAATATTCCCTCTGCTCCGACCAGAACATGATCATCAGAAAGGGGCACAGATAATGGAAAAAAGACACCCCCCTAAGCTAGTAGGAGCGGCGGAGCGGAGGTGTGTAATTCAGATTTTTTTTATTTTTATTCTGCACTGACTGTCGTTGAAATTGCCCCAGCCCCTGTTCAAATCCAATCCAGGGACAAAACCGGGGACAGATTTGGTCCGGGGACAGTGTCCTCAATCCGGGGACTGTCCCCTGAAACTGGGGATGTCTGGTCACCCTACCATAGAAGTCTATGGTGAAGCTCACTTAAAGCCCCCCTGAAGGCCCACAAAGCCTCACCAAAGCATCATTGAAACCCCACCAAAGGCTCATCGAAGCCCCATTGAAGCCCCACCAAAGGCTCATCGAAAAACCCATTGAAGCCCCACTAAAGCCTCATCGAAGCCCCACTCAAGCATCAAGCAAAAGCAAGGTGTAAACAGGACTACTGTAAGCTAACCATTTTATTTAGTGACAGGTAAAGCTTTAACAAAGCGTGTCCGAAGCCTTGTTTTGAAGCAAGTGTAAACTAGCCCTTATATACACACATGAAATACATAAGTTGTATAAGGGAGCTGTTTTACCTGCCAAAGGATTTGTGTTCCTGGCTATCCAGTTTATTCAGCCCCATTGCATGGAACAGCTCTCCCTGGCAGTAGAGAGGACCTGATTTTGTATCTGCTACATTTCATTAAAGTGATATTAAAGGTTCAGGTTTTTTTTTTTTTTTTTAATAACAAACATGTCATACTTACCTCCACTGTGCAGTTAGTTTTGCACAGAGTGGCCCCGATCCTCCTCTTCTGGGGTCCCACGGCGGCTCTCGCGGCTCCTCCCCGCATTAGATAACCCCCTCTGGGAAGCTCTCTCCCGAGGGGGTTACCTTGCGGGCGCGCTCCTGTGTCATAGACGCCGAGTGTATGACTCGGCCCCGGCGCCCGCGTCATTGGGTTTGATTGACAGCAGTGGGAGCCAATGGCTGCGCTGCTATCAATCTATCCAATGAAGAGCCGAGAACCTGTGGAGAGAGCAACGCGGGATCACGCCCAAAGAAATCGGGGCTCAGGTAAGTAAAACGGGGGGCTGAACACTGCAAGGTGTTTTTTCACCCTAATGCCCAGGATGCATTAAGGTGAAAAAACACGTAGGTTTACAACCACTTTAACACTTACAAGTCTCTTTACCTCCCAACCCTGCGACTGGACAGTGATAAGGGAGAAGCAGCATATAAATGATCTCTTCTTCACTGTGCTCTCTTCTCCTATCAACATGCACCTTGCGCTGTAGCATAACTGATTGGTTCCTTTTGCTGCTTGCCCC
Organism: Rana muscosa; assembly: GCA_029206835.1. Lineage (NCBI taxonomy): Eukaryota > Metazoa > Chordata > Amphibia > Anura > Ranidae > Rana > Rana muscosa. The sequence goes on from CM055118.1 coordinate 729,342,387, forward strand.
TCTCCCAGTCTGAGTTGTGCTTTACAGGGACTGAAAGAGGCTGATAACAAAAGAAAGTACCTACACTGCTTAGATTCAAACAAAAAAAACACGCAGTAATGAATAGAGAGCTGCATTAAATCTGTGTCATTTATTTCAGCCTGGGGTTTCTACATATAAATACAAAGCACTGTAGATTCCATTTATTTGACAGTACATTTATTTTGGGGCAAAATAATGTTTTTGCAGTCGTGTATAATTACAATAGTATTTTCCATACACAGGGCATACATTACATAAATGTCAATTGGTATCAATGATTGACAGCGTTTGACATGCTGATGATAATGTTAAGGATATTATTTGATGTGTAAATGGAAAAAAAATACTAATTTTTGTTGTTTTTGTTTCAGATTGCAATGTTCAGCGAAGCACATGGTGTAAATATGCACATCATAAACACAATCGAATTGTTGCTTTAACACATAATTTTAGAGCAAGCTTCTTGCAATGATTATAATGTTTGGAGCCCCTTTGTTACAAAGACAGTAATCAGAAAGCCAAGCACAGCTGCAAACAATCACAGACGACTATGAAAGAAAAAGTTGTGTTTTGTAAAAGGGGGGCATTATTTTGCCATAAACTTAATAGTTTCGCATGGACATAAGAGCTGAGCTCTCATAGCTGTCCCCAGTTTCCATGGATAATTTTAGGTTTTGAAAATGCATTAATGGAAATGGCTCTCATTTTCACATCTCAGCTGCAGTACTCTAAAATCTTTTTTCCCGCATGTAAGAATTAATTCCTATTAGTTATGACTACTAACCTTGGATTTGAATGTTTAAGGTGAAGTCCAGATATACTGCTAAATACACATCTACATAGTGTATATGTGAATGTTTAGCCCCTCTTTGTTATTATTATTGCTCCTCACTTAAAGTGTATCTAAACCCAAAAAATTGCAGTCTACCAGACCTTAAATGTGCTGGCTGCAATCATTTCATTTATTTAGGCTTTATTTCCTTTACCTTCGCTTAGTGATCCTTCCAGTAAAACTCCCCCTATTCTAAGGTTACAACACTCACTTACTGTACTGTATCTATAATCTAATAGCATTGTCACCCTAGGCTACTCTCCTGATTTGGCACCGGCCGATGACGTCACAAGGGTGCGGTGCCAGCAGGAGATGTCGTCAGGTGGCCCCGCTCCTTAGCTATTTAAGAACTGTCAAATGGCGGCAGAGCAGGCAGATGGCAGGAGCCTGCGGCGCAAGTGAAGCTTTATTTATTTTGGATCGTCTGTGGCGGCGGGCATCGTGATTGCCAATGGATTGACACCGGGGGGGAAATTGCTTTGTTTTTTTTAAATAAAGAAATTGTCAAAAACTGTCTCAGTGTTTTTATTTCTTTTTAACACTGTACAATGTACCCCACACTCATTCACATGAGGGGGGGGCAGAATCTGAGGGCCCCCTTGGTAAAGAGGGCTTTCAGATTGCAATAAGCCCGCCTCCTGCAGACCCCCACAACCACCAGCCAGGGTTGTCGTGAAGAGGCCCTTGTCCCTATCAACAAAGGGAGAAGGTGCTTTGGGGTGGGGGGGCAGAGCCCACAGCCCCCCCACCCCAAAGCACTCCCCCATGTTGAGGGCATGTGTTCTAGTATGGTTCAAGAAGAGGGAGCCGCTCGCTCACCCCCCCTCCTTTCCTGGCCTGCCAGGCTGCGTGCTCGGATAAGGGTCAGATATGTATTTTGGGGGGACCCCACACCATTTTTTTTTATTTTGGTATGTAGGTTCCCCTAAAAATCTATACCAGACCTAAGTGCCTGATATGGATTTGGGGGGGACACCCACACTATTTTTTCCAAATTTTTAGCTGGCGGCAATATTAGACGCCTATTATGGAGGAAAGATGAGCTTGATTGGGTGGCGCAGGGGAAAGGTTGTGTCTGATTGGAGGAAGGAAATGTCATGTGGTCGGAGTTACGGCGGAAGAAGACTGAAGTGAATAACAATAATATACATAAAGGAAAAAGTGAAAAAAGAAAAAAAGAGGGGAAAGCATGGAACGATGGCTACAAGGCTAGGGACAATATAAGGAATGATGAATGTAATATGTGGCAATATGGAGTTCTGGGGATGGGAATACTGATAATTAATGATTTACATGGAAGCAGACAGTGCTGCGGAGAGAACAGATAATAAATTGAATGGGAAGAGTATAAAGGAAAAAGAATGACACAGAACACAGACGAGGTTATGACTGTGTTATATGTTGATATCTCCTTATTTTTTAGAACCAGCGATGCTCTACAATGTAAACACAATCCTAGTGGCTAGTTAGCCGCTGGAATGCTTTTACAGGTGGCGGAATGGGGTCCTCCCTCTTGCTGCCCTCCGGTGCCTCCCCAGGGTCTCCTGTCCCAGCGGGGAGCCTGACATCTGATCCGGCAGTTGTGATGGCTTACAATAGAGGGGAAGGAGTGCACCGCTCAAAAGGTTCCAGGTTCCTATGATTGCTCCCACCCTGCTTCACTCACAGGTGCTGGCTCTGCTCTAATGCATAGAGAAAGAACGTTGTCTGGACTGCCGCACTCTGTTCAAGCGTTTATTAGCAAAAAATTTAAATACAAAAATATCCAAGAAAAAATGATAATGATCAAAATCCATCAAAAGCAATCAGAAAAGACATGCAGGAGAACAAGGCTGACGCGTTTCACATCAGGAATGATGCTTACTCAAGTCATGAGTAAGCATCATTCCTGATGTGAAACGCGTTCTTTCTCTTTACAATAGAGGGGACCGGATCATTTCTGATCACCTCTATGGTCTAGGACAGAGGTCTCCAAACTATGGCCCTCCAGTTGTTCAGGAACTACAATGCCCATCATGCCTAGTCATGTCTGTGAATGTCAGCGTTTTACAATGCCTCATGGGATGTGTAGTTCCGCAACAGCTGGAGGGCCATAGTTTGAAGGCCCCTGGTCTAGGAGACCGGAAGTGAAATTTCCATCACTTTCGGTTATGGCACATGTAAACACTGATATTTAAAAAAAATTTGGAAAGCATGAGATCAATGTTTTTTTTTTTTATCTTGTGCTTTCAAGGGTAGAGCGGTTGTAAACCACTGGTGCTTGGGAAAAAAAAAATCCTGCAAGGCAATGTCACATTGTGCTAGAATGCATCACATATTAGCACATTATGAGAAACGTACCTTATGACAATGCCCTCTCACGCCGCAATGTCACCGTTGAGACAGCTGACATCTTCCCCCGATCTTCCTTCCGGGTTTGCGGCCTCTGGCTGCATGAGTGTCCGGGGTGCTATAACGTCACTGAGTTTACACTATTGCGATGCGAATTGCAATGCAAATTCAGCCATACAACTTGCGATCCGATTCCTGTTCAAATTCACAGTTCGCACTGCGATCTGCAAACTGATTTGGGGGTGTCATTAACTTTGTATTGACACCCGCAGCAGTTTGCAGAGGGCAGTGTGAACTGCCTGCAAAGAAGATGCGATGCGGGAATCGGCACTGGAATCGCACTCTGTAAGCCGGGCCTTCAGAGCACATGCGCCAGTGATATCATCAGCTGCATGCACTCTGAGTATCTCCTAAACTGTGCAAGTTTTAGAGATATTCACAGTACCAACAGGTAAGTCTTACCCATAGATACAAGTGGTAGTACAGAGTTTACTACCACTTTAAAAGGACCCGTCCTGCTTTATTTCTATCCCAAGGGGTGTTTACATTTCTTGTGATAGGAATAAAAAGTGATTTTTCCTGACACCAAGAGAAAAAAGGTGACAGGTAAGGGACCACCAACTGATTGACAGCTGATTGTTCCTGTGTGCTGTGTGAAGGGGGTGGGATCCCTTCCCTCCAATCAGCTCCAATAAGCTCTCAGAACTCTCCTCACTGAGCTCTGCAGAGTGTAACTTCAGCTCTCTGCCCCCTTTTTTTCTGACAGCTCAGACAAGCTGTATAAATTATGCACTTTGCAATTGAAGAGAAGAGAAGACAGGTGCAATTGTAGAGAAAAGAAGACATATGCTACTTATGTTTCAGCTCTGTGTATCACCTGAAGCAAGTCACTTCACTGGGTATATGTAAGGGTTTACAACAACTTTAAAGCATGAGGGAACATTTTCAAAATGACCTGATGATATCATATCATAGAACATTAAATGACAGTGAATTTCATAGTGTGTGTGTATGTGTTTTTTTAGACTGATCAACAGAAAAAAAGTGATTTAAATTATTACAATAAAAAAATAAAAAATAAAAATAACTGACTCCATATGTATACCCTCCTTTAATATGACAACCTAAAACATCACTGGTATATCAAATTGTTTATGTTAAAATCACATAATTTACCTGGAGATCGCCTGTGTCTATTTAAAGGGCTTGAAGCAGTTGTAGTATAAATACACATATTTCTTAAAGGTTCAACTTCTGGCGAATCAGTATCTTAGCATAACCAGTACCATAAAGACAAAAGAACACTTCAAGCAACTCTGCTCCTGACGAGACCATTGTATTGTTTGGACCCTGGAATATTCCTGAATTGACTTAACTTTTGAACTTTTTATAGTGCTTTTATATCCATGTTGTGTCCTCCTAGGTCCTTGTGAGCGACATAGCCCCCCCGTACTTGTCCAGACATTTTCCGGGTCCGTAGGCTGGGATTACTTCTCAATACAACTAGGCTGATAAGTATTCATACTCTCCCCTGGTTCTGTACGTAGGTATTCCAGCCCCTGATAAAGATTTGTTTGAAATGCACGTGTGAAGTTGTTTATATAAGTGCCTGAAAAGTCCCACATATCCATATGCTTATTGTTTTGTTCAAGCAGCTCTGTGAAAAGAAATGGAAAGAATAGGGCACAACTGTAAATCCACAAAAGGTTGTTCCCCAAAAGTTTAAAAAGGAGACCAGTGCGGGAGGCTGCCAAGAGTCCTAAGGCCACTTTGAAGGAGTTGCAGGCCTCAGTGGCTGATATTGGAGAGACTATAGGCTCAGTTCATGAAGGATAAGGATCTTTAATTAGTTGTGTGTCTGTAATTATCAAATCTTATTGAATTCACAAACTGGAGGAAGGACAAGATCTATAAGTGTTACTTTACCTGCAGCAGAGGGCATCAGGTTCCCTGCCTTGCCACACAGAGCTGGAGTGTGTACATTTCAGAAGTGAATGAACAGAATACTAGTCCCTTGGCAAGTAAAACAGCTCTCTTATATGTATTGTATCTGGGTATTAAGCTGTGTCCTGGAGTACAGCTTTATAGTGGTGTCTGAGCTTTGTGAATTTATGCATACAAAAACTGTTGCCCAGAGGTGCCATTTGCAAACCAAACCCTTTGCTTGATGTCAGCCAAACACTGCACATCATCATAAATGGACCTCTCTTCCCGCAAACCAAATGCTGTAGGGGTGCCTTTCCTGCAGCAGGCCACGTAAAGCGTGTGAAAGGATGGAGTAGAATGAATACAGGAATATAAAGAAAATCCTGGAGGAAAACCATAAAATGCATATATCCCCTCCTGGGGTTAAATAATAATAATAATACCCTCCATAGATCTCCCAAAGGTAAGCAGCTCACAAGAGTTTCTCATACACTAAAGCCGTGTACACACGATCGGTTTTACCGATGAAAACAGTCCGATGGACTTTTTTCATCGGACAAACCGATCGTGTATGGGCCCCATCGGTCTTTTTTCCATCGATGAGAAAAAATAGAACATGTTTTAAATTTATCTGATGGGCAAAAAACCGATAGCAAATTCCGATTGTCTGTGTGGAACTCCATCGGATAAAAAACCCACGCATGCTCAGAATCAAGTCGACGCATGCTCAGAAGCATTGATTTAATTTTTCTCAGCTTGTCGGAGTGTTTTACGTCACGGCATTTGGGACGGTCAGATTTTTGACTGATGGTGTGTAGGCAAGACTGATGGATGTCAGCTTCATCGGATTTCCGATGGAAAAATCCATCGGATTAGAATCCATAGGAAATCCGATCATGTGTACAGGGCTTTAGAGTTACATATAAAAAATAAAGCCTCTCATAGTGCTCACTGACAGTTTTTATTAAAATAATCAGGTATAAAAACACAGAAATAAATTCTTAAAGTGGTTGAAAACCCTTACAGACCACTTTTACCTACAGGTAAGCCTAGATTAAGGCTTACCTGTAGGTGCAAGAAATATCTCCTTAACCTACATGGTTTAGAAGATATTTGCAAAAAAGACAGCACTGATGTCTACGGCGCATGCACGCCGTAGAAAACGGCGCAGGCGCATTGAGCGTGCCGTTTCTGTCACAGCCCCGGAGCCGCGATGCCCGGAAGTCACTCCGGGAGACATGACGGAGGGGGGGAATGAGGACCGCTGCGGGGGCTTCGATCTCAGGTAAGTAATTCATAATGAGCTAGTATGCTATGCATACTAGCTCATTATGCCTTTGTCTTGCAGGGTGTATTTATTTATTTTTTTCAGAGGGTTTACTTCATATTTAAGCGCATATATTAGCTTCAATACTGCCACGTGTGATACAGTGTAATAGCCTGGTTCACCTCTCATTGGGCTTGATCCATTGCCTGCCCTGAAACAGCTGACTGGCTCCCTCACTCTGTTCAATCCTAGCATGATGACTTGAGCATCTGGAAGCTCTACCCCTTCACGCATAACAATAAATGCCGGACTTCCTCAGAAAGGTAAAAGCCCCAATGCTATTGACCACGCTTTATATAAACATTAAAGTGGAATTCCAGTGAAGTTCTGACTTAAGCCTCGTACACACGACCGGTTTTCTTGGCAAGAAGCGACAAGAAAACTGCTGGCAGAGCTTTTTGCCGAGAAAACCGTTCGTGTGTATGGTTTCTCGTCGTGAAAACTGCCAGGAATCTCGACAAAAAAAATAGAGATTCTGCTCTCTATTTTCTCGCCAGGATTCTCGTTTTTCTTGTCAGGATTCTCGTCGGCCTGTTTCCCGACGAGAAAACCGGTCGTGTGTATGCTTTTCCGAGTCTGAAAAAACCGAGCATGCTCAGAATCAAGTAAGAGATGGGAGCGCTCCTTCTGGTAAAACTAGGGTTCGTAATTGCGATAGCACATTCGTGACGCTGTAAATTATTGCATCATTTAAATGGTGCGCATTAAAATCTTCTTTAGAATGGTACAATAATGAACAATAATGAACTTGTTTTGCTGCTGATATTCACACATAGTTCTGACTAAGAGAAATAGAAAAATGGGGAAGTCCGACTTAGTGGTAGAGACACCCAAGAGAATGCACCTCATCCCATGAAAAGTGTATACAAAGTAACAAAGGGGAAGAAAGGGATTTTCACGGTGCTAGCTGTGGTAGTAAGAAATTCAATTACACTTAAGGTAAAAAGTATTCAATATGACGTCACGAGTAATTTTGTACTTTTGAAAACCAGCTCTACTCCCTCCTTTTTCTAACCATCTAGCTGTGTGTTCACTGTTCTCTACTAGTAACCACTTGCATGTGGTTTTATATGTACCTTTTAAAGTGAACTACTATTAAAATATTGAATACTTTTTACCTTAAGTGTAATTGAATTTCTTACTACCACAGCTAGCACCGTGAAAATCCCTTACTTCCCCTTTGTTACTTTGTATAGTTCTGACTAACTTTTTTTAACATTTTTAATGCTGATCTCATGAATATTTTGTATTATTATATAGAGCAAGATCTCCTTAATATATATATATATATATATATATATATAAAACAGATCTTCATTTTAAATGATTATTTAATTTCTAGTGATCTCCATGATTTGATGTTTAATGTTGTTGTGTCAAGTTACCACAATTAACATTATTATCTTGTATTTTTTGACCTTCAAGGAGATTGGTTGGTGTTACCTGTCCCTTTTTAATTAAACGTTTTTTGTATAAAATGTATCTACCTACTCAAAAGCTAAATTTTTTACTTTAAGAAAAAAACATAGTCAAGTATTAACTGTAAAAAAAAACAACATTTATTATGGTATATAAGAAAATAAATAGAAGGCAGCGCTGGAGAACCTGCTGCAATTTGTGCATCCTTGGGACCCCAGAGCACACTTCAACTCTGTGTGGACACTAAAATTGGGACCTTGAGAAGCACATCCAGTTGTGAGCACAATCTGGTCCTGGACTCCCAGAGGTCAGGAACAGCAGCAGGTGAGATATATGTCCCAAGTCTGCGGTACTACAACAGGCTGCCTTCTGTCAGACCACATTGAAGCAAGGCCATCACTTCCTGGTCTTCTTGGTAGCCTTCTTTGCAGGCTTCCCTGCAGCCTTCTCTGCAGCCTTCCTGGTGCGCGTGGTTGGAGCCTGTGGCACTGGAGGTGTACTCGTGTCAGGAGGAGGAGAAGGAGGTGGAGGAGAAGGAGGTGGAGGAGGAGGAGGAGAAGGAGAAGGAGGTGGAGGAGGAGGAGGAGGTGGAGAAGGCTGGGCGACCTCACAAATTGCCGTATTGGTGGTAATTGTCCCCATCAACTCCTTATTAAGCAAGGTGAGAAGCAGGGGCTCACATAGTAGGCATTGGTCCATCGCCATGTTTTTAATTTTTGCCCCAACTAGGGCGGCATAGGCCTCTTCTGTTGTGGTTGGCTCCTGGAGTGTGGCATGTGCCTCTCTTATCAGGGCCATTGCTGCCTCACTTGTGCTCCTCTCCCTCCTGGTCCTTCTTGTAAGGCGGATGGGAGGCACCTGACATCTTGTTCTGCTACTTGGCTCGGCCACCTCCTGTCTGCCACTGGGCCCTGCCTCCTCCTGTGTGCCACTGGGCCCTGCCTCCTCCTGACTCACAGTGAGCCCTGCCTCCTCCTGCTTGACACTTTCCTGCCTCTCATCCTGGCTGATGTCTTCCTGTGTATGAAAAAGAGACATAGTATAAGTTTTTGGTTCATCGATCACACACAATTTTAAGCTCATGACTGTTGCAAATTGAATGTAAATAAATAGAAAAGACTATCATTATGACCCCAGCAGTTTTCATTCTTCTCCCCAACTTTTTGGGCCACTACTGTCTATTGATATGTAAAAAACTTTTTGCCCAAACATTTTCTTTTTCTTTCCATATTAACATCTTTTTTACAGCATTAATTTGTATCACAATACATGTTTAGAAAATACTTTACCTGGTTCCAGTTGTCCAAATCAGGTTCTTCCAGGATGGAAGACTCTTCTTGCTCCAGAGAAGGCTCAGCTTGGCTGCAGGGAAGTCTGGGGGGAAGACTAGAAAGTGATGTCCTTGCCTCAAGGTGGTCGTTCAGAAAGGACAATCTGCTGTAGTACCACAACTTCGGGACATATACATCCGCTGCTGCTGCTCCTGACCTCTGAGAAGCCAGGACCTTAAAGCGCTCACTCCTGTATGTCCCTCTCAAGGTCCCAATTTTAGTATCCACCTGTTGGATGGTTGCTGTGGGCATCCTGGTGTGCACAAATGGGAGCAGGGTCTCCAGCGCTGCTGTCCTTACCCCTCTATTTCTATGAATGGGGTTTTTTGTCTCCCACAGAGCGGGCAGCTCCCTTAATCTATCAATAATTTTTTATTTATTTTTTTATTCAAATTTTCTTATTCATACATACATATATCTTTCATTTCATTACCAATAAACACATATACATTACAAAAACTTAGACAATACATACACTTTCAACAAAATGGGTCTGTCCTGAAACATCATTTACTCTTCTCCCCTCTCTTTATTTCTTTTTAATTAACTTACATGGCCTCTATGTTATCTCTCTCCTTTCCCTTCTCTCTCTTCTCCCTCCCTTTTCCTTCTCCTTCCTCCCTCCCCTCTCCTTCCTCCCCTCCCTTGTTTATGGGAGGTCGCAGCTGTCCCTCTCTACCCACATTTCTTTGGAAGAGAGAGAGAGAGAGAGAGAAAAAAAAAAACACATCCTCTTCTTTCCCCTTCCCCCCTCCCTCCACCATCTCTCAAATCCTGCTTTTAACTTTAAGTGCCTAGTGCCCTCTTTCCCCTTTCCTATTCTACCCATACCCTCCCTTTTCCCCCTTTAATTAATATTCCTGTCCTCTGTGTTTTCATTGATTTTTAAGGAGACATGGATACCTTCCTCTGCCTCAAAAAAAAAAAGGGTAAATACATTTAATTATATCTGTGAGAACCCCGCAGGCCACACAGGCCCCCCCTTCCTCTCATATTTTTAACTTAAAAGTGCAACGTGCCCTCCTACTCCCTTCCCCTCCCTCCCTCCTTCATCTTCCTCCCCCCCTATTAACTACCGTGGCATTAGTGTTTTGTTTGTTTATAAGGAGGCATAATTATCATTTACAACACTCCAACTCCCCAAAAAAAAAAAAAAAAACCCCATCCTCTTCCTTCCCACCTTCCCTTCACTGTCCCGGAAATCCACCTCCTTTTAGTTTTAGGTGCCTAATAGTGTCCTCTGTGTTTTCATTGGTTTAAGAGGAGGCATAAATACCTCTCTCTGCCTCCAAAAAAAAAAAAAGAAAGAAAAGTGAATAAATTAAATTGCATCTGTGAGAGCTACACAGGCCCTCGCTCCCTCTCGTATTTTAACTTAGAGGTGCCGCGTGTCTTCCTTCTCCCCTTCCCCCTCCCCTACCTCTTGCCTCCCCCTCCCCTCTTATTAACTACCGTGGAATGTGATTTATTTGTTTGTAAGGAGGCATAATTATCGTTTACATCTATCCAACTCCCCCAAAAAAATAAAAAAATAAAGAGAAAAAAAAAAAAAGGGAAAAAGGAAAAAGGAGGGGGGAGGGGGGAAAAGGGACATTGTTTCGACCACCTTAGGTGCTGCCCTCTCTTCTGATGTAGCCTTCATATACCGACGAGTGTCTAAACTTCTCCCAGCCCTTCCAAATTCTGGTAAATTCTATTTTAGAATCCTTATGCAAATGTGTTACCTCTTCAATACATCTTATTTTATTTACTTCCCTCAACCATTCCTGTATCGTTGGGGCTTGCTTTGTCCTCCATTGTCTCGGAATTAATATCTTTGCTGAATCCAATAAAATTGGGGTAATTTCTGTTCTGTATTTATTCCTTGGAATAGACGTTGCATGAAACAAACATTGCCATTTCCCCCCCCCTCCCCCTTTCCTTTTTCCCCCCTCTTATATGGTTTTTATTTTTTCAAACATTGCCATGGGTCCAATCTAATTTCAGTCCCACTAATCATTTTAATTAGGTCTAATATTTCCTCCCAATATGATTGGATCTTAGGGCATTGCCACCATATGTGGGCATGAGTTCCCTCCTCCCCACATTCCCTCCAACATAGGGGTGATACCTGGGGATTTATCTTATGTAGTTTTACTGGGACATAATACCACTTAGTTAATAATTTGTAGTTCATTTCTTTTATCCGTGCGTCCACAGAGGTGGGCATCCTGGTGTGCACAAATGGGAGCAGGGTCTCCAGCGCTGCTGTCCTTACCCCTCTATTTCTATGAATGGGGTTTTTTGTCTCCCACAGAGCGGGTAGCTCCCTTAATCTATCAATAAATTCTGAAAGAAAATCTTTATCCAGAAATGGATTCATTATTTCTGCAAGACAAAACACAAGACAAAAATAATAATGTCAGTCAGTCTAATAAACTCTAGTAATCTTTATCCCCATATATATCCTCAATCAATATCTATATGCAGTATTGGCCACTGATGTCCCAAGTTAAATATCATACCTTCGGTCTGACGTTCAAGTCTTTTCATCCTATCTTCGCACACAGAACGTAGTAACGTCACATGTGTGCTAGCTTTATATACACTACGCATGCGTGAAACTCTGCACACGTCGTCCGCCCATGACGTTCATTCTCGACTTTTCCCCTCCCCTTCTCTTTCGGCGCGCAGACGATATGGCGGAGTCACAGCAGGTGTCTTCTAATTCCTCTAACGACGAGACAAGCCCGGAGCCATGAAACGTCACGATCAAGAAGGCGATAAAAGACATCTAATATGTCCTTCGTGGAGATGGCGGAGATGGTGGACATATTGAAAAAGGCGAGCATGGGCCGTATACCCACCCTAATCTAAGGAAGGCCAAAATCATGAAGAAAGCAGTCAAAAGTCTGAAGAAGAATTTCGGTGTACGACGATCAAAGGAGCAGCTTAGAAAGAGGTGGTCTGACCTAAAACTGAGGGAGCTGGAGCAGTTAAGGAGTATTAAGAGAATGTTGTTGCTTTTTATAGTGTTGGACCTTAGAAAATGTCATCTCAAAAAGTGGGCACAGTAATCGGACGTTACAGACACATCTTTCACCCACTACATACAATGTTTTTGTAAGATACAGGGTTAAAATTATTTTGACATGCCTGTTTGTATTCCATAAATGTTATTACATTGTTGTCTAGATGATGTGTTTGTAACTAGAATGAAATTCAAACTTGATTCACAGTGTAAAGGAGAGGACACTCAGCAGCTGTTTACACATCTGCACTCTGGAGCACTATAGTGAGGGCCACCAGAACAACCTTTTTAGGGTGTCCCACACAGGTGCTCCAGTGGATTCTTGGGGTGTCTCCATGTGTGGAACTTGTCCCAAAAAGGTGAGTAGTCAAGATTTGTGTTTTGAAAAATAATGTCTTCAGCTTGCAACTCTGCCCAAACAGACACTTGTACCCCACTTCCAAGCAATGTATCATGTTCTTATTTTTTCCCTGAAATATCTGTGTGCTAAGTATACCCTTTTTTTCATTCTCATAGGGGAGAGAAGACTGGGAGGACACCACTCCAGGGAGCACAGGAACCCCACACCTCAGAGAAAACCACAAAACCTGGATGTGGAGGAAGGAGAAGTGGAGAAGTGGAGGAAGGAGAAGTGGAGGAAGGAGAGGTGGATGACGTGGTGGAAATTGTCACCACAACAGGTCAGTGCCTGTGACCACAGCTTCAGGTAAGAGATGTAGGCCTGCAGAGTTAAAATACCTTTTTTCTATTTTTTTAGGGGATGAACATGTTGTTGAGGAAGAAAGTGTACTTTTTCAATCAAGCCAAAATTTGAAGATGCACACAGTGTGTCAATATGTGCTATCTGCCATCAGGGGATATCCATGTATGTGTTTTGTGGGTGCAACCCCTTCCTCACAACTCAAGTAGGTGAAAGGAAGTAGGGGTTCCCCAAAACACATCCATTGATCACCCATGATGGCAGATAGCACATGTTGACAATAGGGATCAGGAGGGAAATACCCCTTTTTAAAAACCCTAAAATTGTGTGCATCTTCAAATTTTGGCTTGTTCACGGGTGACAATATATTATGAAGGGCAGATAGAGAAATTTTTCAAAAACTAGATCGTCTGATATTTCCTAGAGGTTTGCAATGTTGTATTTTGTTGTATGTTAATGAGAGTTGTGTATTTTCTTAAAAAAAAAAAACATTGGTCAAGAAAAAAAGAAAATTTATCTTTTATACCACAATTTTTTTTATAAAGACCATGTGTGAATGTGCACAGAGTAACATTTTTGAAAGACAACAAAGTGTGGCTTCTTTATCAAATCCGTTATAACCTTTTTTGTGTTTAGTTTGGATGTTACCAGTGAAATCGTTGGTATTTACTAAAGGCAAATACACTTGGCACTACAAGTGCACTAGGAAAAACTAGGAGACAGCTAAAAGAAACACAAGCAATACATCCAAAAAAAAATTTAAGCAGATTTTTTTTTTTGGGTTTGCTTCCCATCTATTGCCCCTCCGCAGTTGGGGAAGTCCCACCGCGTGGCAAAATGGGATGCCACAGTCTGCCATTCCTGTGGCATGGAAGGAAGTTGAGGAGTCAAACAAGATAAAAAAATATTAGTACTTTTGCACATAACATTGCTAGAAGATTACACAAAAAACATTCTTGGCCAACATCATTACAACTTTTATTTTAAGGAGTATTTACAGGGGGGGGGGGGCTAGATGAGTTTGGGAACCAAAATAAAAAAAAACACCACTCAGAATTTAATGTGAAAATATACATCTGTAGACATTTTAGGGGGTGTTTAGGGGGGAAGGGTAAAGCACTACAATGGAGCTGACAAAATACATTGGTAAGTGACTAGGCTAGGTGTGTTTGGGCCCAGGAAAGCATGCTGGAGAGGTTAGTGAAGGCAAATATGCATGTAGGCCAAAAAAGGAGCATTAAAAGCTTACAGCATGCATGGGGACAAATGGGACATTCACAGAATATTACATTCATGGTAATTAGGGAAGGATGAAAGAAATACAACACATTAGCATACATGAATTACATAGAATGTGATGTTAAAGGAGAAAACTTACCTTAATATAGTCCTTCTGCAGGACTTGGATGATGGCATAACAGGTGTCTGGGATAATGAGTCCCAGAGCCTGGGGGGAGATATCTGTTGTGAACTTCAGGTCCTGCAGGCTTCTCCCAGTCGCCAGGTATCGCAACATGGCGATTAGCCTCTGCTCAGCAGTGATGGCTTCCCGCATAACGGTGTCCTGCCTGGTGATATAGGGGGACACCAAAGCCAACAGATGCTGAAAAACGGGGTCCGTCATCCGGAGAAAATTCCTGTAGTCATCATTATTCTCCTAGATCTCCCTCAGCAAAGGCATGTGAGAGAATTGGTCCCGCTGGAGCAACCAATTCTTGGTCCATGAACTCCTCCTCACCCTGTCCATGGACTGGTCTTGGTCCAAGACAAGAAGACCAACACCAAGCCCTTGCACAGCACGAACTCTACGATGAGAACGTAACATTGCTAGGAAACGGTCGTCTGATCAGAACGTACTAAACAGAATGCACTTAAGAACAGCAAGGCCTATGAAGAACAACCTGAAATTCAGAAACGAGCGGACAAGAACGCACTGAAAAACAGATACGACTTGACTACATGCCCTGAAAGACAAGATACAAACCCACAAGCACAAACTGAACCACAGAAAACAAACTGAAAGCATGAAGACTGAAAAGCGCGAATCGTCTCTCCCCAAACTTTTACTAACACGCAGTAACACGAGATCAGCAAAAGCAGGCCAAGGGGTGGCGCCATTGGAATCAAACTTCCCCTTTATACTGCCGTTGTACGTGTTGTACGTCACCGCGCTTTACATCGACGAGATTTTGGATTGACAGTGCAAGGAAAGCTTGGCAAGAATCCCGTCAAGCTTGATAAGAATCTCGTCGAGAAAACCAACGTTTTTTTTTTAACGACGGGATTCTCGGCCGTGTGTACAGGGCTTGACTATGGTATTACCTACGGCTACTGCTATTAAACAATGCCCCATCCCTTCCCCCTAATAACCACACAAGACTTGAATGGGGTAAATTGGCCAAAACTGACATTTTTTATTAACCAAAATATATATAACCCAATATATATATATATATATATATATATATATGTAGCGGGGCTTTTAAATCTAGGGGAATGTTTGAGTGGTAGTTGTACTCAAACACACTATTTGATAGGGTTCTGTAAACCATTCTTTTACTGCAGGTGGGATGCTGGTGTATAGTTCCCTGTGGCCTGTTGATGGCGCTGCCATCGGAGGCCAGGGTTGAACCGCTGGTACAGTGCTGCGCCTTAGATGTCCCCTCTCGGCGGTGGTATGGTGGGCATCCCGAGAGAGGATATAAAAGGGGCAGACCCTGTCTGTAGGGGGTGAGTTCCTGGGGGTCCGACCCCGGGAGCGTGCGATTCTGTTCGTGGCCATCCCAGGCCCCTTTAGCCCTGGGGTGGAGTTCCTGGCCCGGTATACTGGCGGATCAGTCCCAGGCACCTTTAGCCCCGGGGCTGCGACTGAAGGCCTTGGGTCCAGCACCTACGGCTGGAGCCCACAGAGGGAGGAGGAATCCCAGGGTGCTGCCTTGCGAGGAGACCTGTATCTAGATGAGGAGGCCGGGGGAGGATCGTTCCGAGGGACTGGTGAGAGATCACAGTGAAGGAAGGGGCCCGGTAACTCTCTGGAGGGATGTCATCTTCCTGAAAGAGGCCTAACACCAGAACCAAAGTTCACCAGGTCTGTGGCAGAGGCCTAACGTTCACCAGATCTGTGGCAGAGTTTGTGCAGAGACTCTGTGTGTAATCTAATTTGAGCATCATTCTGGCTGCTAGGATCCACTCTAATGGGAGACTATCCAGATGAGCTGAGGCTACCTGAAGATATGGGTAGTGAATAAGTATTCGTTTGTGCCTGGACCTACTCCAACACCTCTTGCTGTCCTGATCTTCCTCCAACCTTTTCTGATCAATGATTATGCATAAGAGAAAAATAAACTCTACGTTGGAGTTGCAATTGGTGTGGACCTTGGAGTTATTGGGGAATAAAGACTTGTCTTTATTGCAGTGAAGATGGGAGCCATTCTCTGGAGAACCTGACCATAAAGACCCGGGTACATTACACCGCTCAACCTCAACCCAGGAGGGTACGGGCATGTGGCATGGTGTGCCCCTTTTCCTATGAGTGAGCCAAAGGTAAGGAAGAGGGGTCTGTGTGCTACACGTGGGGGCTCGAGTCCGGGATTTTTGTGGTCGGAAACCCCAAAGTTTGGACTTTGTTCCCCTTGTGGGGCTCTGTGGAGGTCGGCCATCTTTGGAAGAATTTTGGCTGCGCCACGAGGAGAGCCCAAGCTGCGTAGTTCGTGGGCGTGTCAAGAGAAAAGAAAGCCTGCAAACATTGCAGGAAAATGGGAGGAGCCTCGCCATGCGGTGAGATGTGCGTGGTGACTTTGGCGCCAAATGGACAGTGCGTGATGGATCGGCGAGTGAGCAACATGGCGACTAATGCCCCATGGATTCCAGTTTCTTCAACCATGAACGTTGCCTCTTTCGCTGCTCCCTTGATGCATACAGGGATTTGGCTGAAGCCTCGGGGTCGCTTCGCTCTCTACGTCTGCAGAGATATGGAGGCCCTTGGAGTGGTTTGTCCCGGATGCCAGGGACTGGTGGTGCACCTTCGGCCCTTTGGAAGATGTGAAAAGTGCAAGGAATTTATATTCGAGGTAGAGCAACCTACAGAAAAAAACCTTGGGCCTACCGTTTGAATTGCCTTACGGGCGCCACTACTCTTGAGGAGGAAACCAGTGCTTCTGCAGCCACCCCCACGTGCACTGTCGTGACTTCGGAGGAAGTCGTTACGGATGTTACGGTAGAAGAGGAACCGGAGACAGAGAAACCGGCGGATACTGCCTCTATCACTACAGAGTCGCCGCTCCCACCGCCCAAGCGAAAGGTGGGCTATGTGAAAGCCTCCTGCGGCCGTGGTCGAGCTACACCCAAGCGCTTTCCTGAATCGGATTGCTTAGTCAGAGGGACCTCCAGACAATCCGCGACAGCTACAGGCCGAGGTAAGCCGGGGAAAGGGACAAAAGCTAGTGTTCGAAGTATCGAGGATGTTTGGGTTCCCGACCCTAAGGAACTTGTTAAGGATAGTGACTCCTCCACCACAAAAAATGATTTGCCGGCAGAGGAGTACGATACCTCTGATCTGGAGTCATCCTCCGAAGGTGGGAGACGATGCTGAGATAGACAAACTGTTCGTCAAGAAGGGCTGGGATAAGATACCCCTATCCTCCGCCAGAAGTAGAAGGGATACACCTAAAGTTCCTAGGGCTATCGCACCCCCGGTGGAGGCCCACGTGCTTGAAGAGGTATCTGACCCCAGGCCTACATAACCCAGACCTGTATTGGCGGTGCCAACCGCTGTGGCTGAGTATGCGCCATTGCGGGCTGCTATGTTGGTGTCAGGGACGTGCTGGGCTTGAACCTGGGACCTCTTCTGTGTCTGGCATTGACTCTTCCAACGGAGCTATCTGAGATGCTGGACAGTTCCTTGCCTGATCTGCTGGATAACCTATCTGATCCATTAGACTACTCTGCTTGGTGTCTTGATTACTGTTTGAACTCTGAACCCCTTGCTCCTCCCATGTACTTCCTATAAAAGACATTCCAGAGATGTTGCCCCTTGCGGTTTGATCTGCTTCTGTTCCCTGAGTGCCTGATTCTGTGCTTGTATCCTGTTCCTGTGTTTGACCCGGCTTCCTGACCACGCTTCTGTCTCCAGTCCTGACCTCGGCTCGTTTGACCCTGCTCAGTTATCTGCCAGTCTGCCTGTTGCCAAGATTCGGCCTGGACTTTGACTACTCTCTGCCTGCCACTTATGATGTTTACCTTGATGTGTATGACCCGGCTTGTCTGACTCTGCAAACCTGCACCAGCTTACCTGCATCCTCTGCTCTGCGTGCTACACACGCTGACCTGCATCCTTTGCAATGCAAACCTGCACCTGCTGACCTGCATCCCTGCTCTGCAAACCGGCACCTGATGACCTGCATCCTCTGCTCTGCAAGCTGCACCTGCTGACCTGCATCCGCTGCTTCCGGAACCAGCCGTTCCAGTCTCCACTCGGCTCCACCACTCCAAGCAGTGAGGATCAGACAGGCACCCTTACCTCACCGTGCTCTTACCACCACTGTCCCCACTCCAGTGGTCTCCGAGCCGGGGTTGTACGGGAGGTCCCTCTCCGCACGTCAGGCTCACACCTAAGGTACGTTACAGTTGGGTCTCAAGGCAGTGAAAGTGCCTAGGCATCTGGATGCCATTGTCCTACCGGGTGCGGGAGACCGTGCTACCCTTCCTCCACTTTCCAGGATGCAACGGCTGTTCAATCAAAGAATGGCCGCTGATTACGGATGGGAGTACCCGTATCTCTCAAGAGACTTGCTTTTTGAGGTGGAGGCCTACAGGGAGAGATGGTACGCTGACTTTCTGTGGGACTATTTGAAAGTGCCTAATGTCCGCAGGTATCTCTCCTGTTCTGCAGCTGTTGCTGAGAGGTACAAAGGGTGTAAGTTGGACTGGGTGCTGGGTCGGCACATACACGCAGATCGGGTGGTTGTGTGTCGGAAGGAGCGGGAGGATGCCGTGTATTCCATTGAAACTTTTGACAAGAATTGGAAGCTCCGTGTTTTACCCGATCCTAAATTTTATCTCTAAAAGACTGGACTCTAATGTGTTCTATTGTTTTCCGGAGTGTACTCTCCTGGAGTCCAGGGACTTTGCCCTTGTGAATTGGGGTAATCTACTCTGCTGGGGAGCCAGGGGAGCTGTTGCCGTTGCTCTCCACTCACAGTGCCACAAAGACAGAGACTTTGGGGAGTAGGTACAGTTAGGGCCACAGAAGAAGAAATGGAGAAGATGTAATTTTCAAATGTTGGGACAATGTTATGACGGTAGCACTTCCACTAGGTGGCGGTGTTGCGAAGGGTTTCTGTGCGCTCAAAGAAAAGAAATATACATGTTAATGTATATTAATGTTTCTCTATTTACACTAGGATTAGTGTAATAGGTACTTTATTTAGAAGGAAAGGGTAGTTCCCTTCCTTTGTATATATTAGTATAGGATGTGATTATGTTGGTTTATGTGTGTTTCTCCCTTTGCAGGTGAAGGACTGGCAACCGCTGAGCATGGGTGGGTTAGCTAGCATAGGAGGGGAGGGAGATGTAAATGTATATACAGTGATGTGTTTTATATTGTATATGTGACATTGTTAATCTTCCTTCATTTCTTTATTCAACCCCTTTCCCCACATTTAGGTTCCGGCACAAACAAACCATTTTTCTATTGTTTTTTTTTGTACATAGTTCTGGGATAAACGTGCGTGGACTCAAGCTTGAGGTACGTGGGTTTACCCCAGACACTGGGGACAGTGTCTATTTGTCCTGGGGGAGTGTGTAGCGGGGCTTTTAAATCTAGGGGAATGTTTGAGTGGTAGTTGTGCACAAACACACTATTTGATAGGGTTCTATAAACCATTCTTTTACTGCAGGTTCTTTTCCTCTCCCTGAGCTGACTTCCTCCTTCCCTCTGCTCTGCCACCCCATGCTGCCCCTTACGTCCTGTAGGCTCTGCCCCATTAACCCATGTCATGCAGGCCCTCCACCTACACCTTCGGCGCTGCTCCGTGCCTCTCTTGACTATGGTATTAACTACGGCTACTGCTATTAAACAATGCCCCATCCCTTCCCCCTAATAACCACACAAGACTTGAATGGGGTAAATTGGCCAAAACTGACATTTTTTATTAACCAAAATATATATAACCCAATATATATATATATATATATATATATATATATATATATATAAAACTCTCAATAATTAACATAAAAACACATTAACCTTTTATTTATAACTTCCAGTATTTTATACCACCCTGGGGCACAAGGTCCAATCGGCATAACCTCTCACTGTACCTGCTAGTCACTTCTAGGCCTCCAGCCGATAAAAACCTCAGACTCAGAGACAACTAGCAGGTATCCATATACCAACTGGGAGCCGTACCTCAGACGGGTCCCTAACCATGCCTTCTAGGTGCCCATCTGACCTAGCAAGGACCTTGCACCCCGCCACCACCACTCGAACCTGACACCTTAGGTTTGAGTGGCCCTCCACACCCTCAGGGCCCTCCTCAAACCTTCCTCCAATCCAAGACACCACATGTCGATCCCGACATCGTTCAGGTGCACACCATCCCCCCGCAAGTACCTCCAGGGTTCCCCTTCCAGCTCCTGGTGACGCACCGCCAAACCCCCATTCTGCATCAAAAACGAGGCCACCTCCCAATTAATTTTAGTTCTGGCCCTGTTCACGCCCACCACCGACCTGGCCTACCTCCATTGCGTGCGGGCCTTTATGTCAGACCAGACTATGAGCAAGTCCGGGTTAATCAATCCGCAGCCGCAAAAGGTCAAACTTTATGTCCCCGACTAACTCCCCCATGGACCGTAACCCCAAATCATTCCCCCCAGCATGTACTAACAACACTTTAGGGGGCCTGTCCAGTCAAGCATAGCGCTCAAATTCCGGAATTATTCTGCTCCACAAAAGCCCCGGCATCCCGATCCAGCAGACTACAGCCTCAGCCCTGGGTATGCCCAATTGACGTCCATCTGGCCGCACGTCAGCTCTCCTCGCTCCCCAATGGATAAAAGAGTGCCCCATTATCCAAATTAGACAGGGGGCCCTATCTGAAAAGAAAACAACATACCAAATGCATATCAACAACCACTCGAAGTGACTCACCCCCCCTACATCATAACAGAGGGGACACACATGACAACATCCATACCACCACCACCCCCAGCGCCACCTACTCACAGTAACTGAGGACGAACATACAAACGGAAACGCCGAGATTCCCACCTACCAATGCGCTTCAACACCCCTTCACTCAAGCCCCAGCGTGCTGCTTCAGTAGCAGCCCCAATCCGGAAGGAATGGGACGCAAAGTCCCCTGGACGCAGCCCCAACAACCCCAAACACTTTCTAAACACCGCCGTAAATTCATACCAAGACAACGCCTCACCATTGGCATGCAACAGAAAAGGTCCCGGCCCATCCGGGCGGGACTCCAAGAAATGAAAAACCACCCGGACCGGGCAAGACGGCGACCCCTCCGCGCTAAACAACTCCACCCGGGACCCTCGCCCAGCCTGATCTGTCTTGGATTTCCTGATCCAAAAGACCACAGAAACCCCACTGCACTCCACGTCGCACCCCAGTAAGCCATCCGACTCCTTTTTCGAAGAAGAAACCAATTCCCCGATACGCAGTGCCCCAAAAAATGCCAAGGAAAACGCCGTCTGAAACAAAAGGGCCTCATACTCCCAAGCGCACACACCCGGCAGCACCCGGAACAACGAACCCAACAACTCAAATGACACCAGATGGCAGCTATCCACCGGACGCCACCCCCGGCGATATCCCTTTAGTGCTTGCCGCACCAAAAAATTATTGGTGCAACCTGGGCGACCCATCAGCTTAAACAAAAAAGCCAACCCCGTCAACTTACTATTCAATGCCAACACTGAAACGCCCATCTCCACATTCCGGCCTATAAAGTACAACACAAGGAATACGTCATCCCCAACAGTCACTGCCCCCCCCCCCCCCCCCAGTCTCCTAACCAGACCAAACCACTCTTCCCAAGCCTTGGAGTACACCGACCAGGCCATCTCACTCACCGACCGTCGAATCAGCGCCGCTATCACTCCAAGGCAATCCGCCACAGCCATGCTGGACAAGGAACACCCTGTTGCGCCGCTCCCGGAGCCAACAAACGAAACTTGTCCCGCTGAAACCGAGAAAGAGCATCGGCCAATGAATTAGTACACCCCGGGACATGAACCACATAAATAAATGCATTGCAACCCAAACAAGTCAACACCAAATGCCTCAACAACCGCACCACCGGCGGAGAGGAGGCAGACACGCTATTAATAGCCTGAACAACAGCCATGTTGTCGCAATTAAAGAAAATCTTCTTGTTACAAAACTGCGATCCCCACAGCTCCACTGCCAGCACAATCGAAAATAGTTCCAAAAGCTGCGAGTAAACCCTGCCTCTCTCCATTCCAAGGGCCACGGGCCTGCACTCCACTGACCCCCGAAATACGCCCCATAACCTGCCGACCCAGCTGCATCAGTGAACAATTCCAAGTCAAAACTAGACATGGCTTCCGACATCCACACCGACCTGCCATTATAAGAATCCAAAAAGGATTCCCAAACACCCAAGTCAGCCTTATGATCCTTTGTCAAACGAATGTGGTGCCTCGGTGTTACCACCCCTGCTGTCGCTGCCGCCAGCCGACGGTTAAAAACCCTGCCCATTGGCATAATCCGACAAGCAACGTTGAGCTTCCCCCGAAGCGACTGAAGCCGCCTCAGAGTCAGCTTACCAGCCCCCCGCGCCGAAACAACCGCCGCCCGCAAGTCCGACAACTTGTCTTCCGGGAGGCGGCATTCCATAGCCACGGTATCAATCAAAATCCAGAGAAAACACAAGGCCGTAACTGGACCTTCCGTTTTGTCAGGTGGCAGCGGAATGCCAAAGCGTTCCGCCATGTGCTGAACAGTAGCCAACAAGATCCTACACTGTCTAGACTCAGCAGGCCCCACACACAAAAAATAATCTAAGTAGTGGATGACCGACGGAAAGCCAGACACCTCCCTGACCACCCACTCAAAGAACGAACTAAATGTTTCAAACAAAGAACAGGAAATTGAACACCCCATGGGCAAACACTGGTCAACAAAATAGGACCCCTGCCACCTGCAACCCAACAAGTGAAAACTGTCAGGATGTACTGGCAACAGCCGAAAAGCGGATTCAATATCCGTTTTCGCCAATAGAGCCCCCCGGCCATAAGTTCGGACCCACCGCACCGCTGCATCAAATGAAGTGTTCGAGACCGAACACAAGGCCGGATCGATGAACTCATTAACCGAACCCCCCATGGGATAAGACAAGTGATGGATCAATCGGAATTTGTTGGGTTCCCTCTTGGGAACTACCCCCAAGGGCGAAGCCACCAAACTCACCAGTGGTGGAGAAGCAAAAGGGACCAACCATGCGGCCCAGCTCCACTTCCTTTGCCAACTTTGCAGACACCACTTCTGGATGAGCCAACACCGACTTCAAATTCTCCGCATTCGGTGGGGGATGTGCAAGCCTACAAGGAATCCGAAAACCTTCAGCAAAACCTGACTCCAGCAGGTCCGCCGCCTCCCTCCGCGGATACCTACCTAGAAACGGATGCATCCTTGTTACGCTCACCGGAGTCGTCCCCCTTTCCTGCAAGCTCCCCCTTTCCGCCTTTTCCCCGCTGCGAGCATCTATTAAAGGGATGGGAGCCCCCGCAACTGGAGCACTCATGCTTAAACTTGCAAGTTGCCCCGAACTTGCAAGTCCCCTCATTGAAGGCCCAACAACACCCCTTGCGTCTTGTGGCCGACTGTCCCGAGGAAGAAGCACTGCCGCCCCCGTCTGAAAAGACGAATTACCAGCCCGCACCAAAGTCATGAACCGCATCCAAAGACTAATGTCTTTGTGGTCCAAGCACAATGACGGACGGACGGACGGCCTTCCGCTGACGGAACTGCTCATCGTATCGCAGCCAGGCCAGACCACCATAGACTCTGTAAGCTTCCCCGATCGCATCCAGATAACAAAAGAGAGCGGAGCAATTCTCCGGCGCCCTTTCCCCAACCACACTGGCTAAAATTGCGAACGCTTGCAGCCAATTCGCAAACGTCCGAGGGATCAGTCTATACCTCAGTTTTTCCTCCTCCTCCTTCTTGCTTTCATCCAACTTACCCCAGGTTAAATTTCTCTAGCGGAAGAAGGGAAGAAATCTCAACATACTCACCCCGCCAAATTTTGTCCCGGACCTCCTGCTTGAGGTGCGCCCCCAGCGGCCCCTCGAAAACACACGTAGACTTCACATTTGGCCGCATCCGCCAAACGAACTCGATCCACCTCCTTCTCCGGCGCCTTACCAGCACCGCCGCCCACCGCACTCACTCCCACTGTTCCCTGCGTCACCTCCACACCCGTGGCAGGGGGCGACCCAACAGCCGCCGGCACCGAGGCTAACCCCGCTGCTGATGTGGCCCCGGGCCCGTCCACTACCCCTGGTCACCCAGAACCCCCACCAGATAGGGGAACCCAAGCCAACGTGGGCAACCCATCAGCCTGTGCAGGCGCTAACTGACCCAAAACGTCCCCCAAACCTGCCAACAACTGAGCCAAATCCTGTGTGTCGGACCCAGACACCCCAGGGGCCCCCACTCCCCCTATCCCTGACACCGACACACCACTCACCCCAACCCCAGCACTCGCACCACTAACCACAGGCACACGCACAGAAGACAAAGAAGGTTGGCCATCCGGCCGCTTACCAGGCTGTCGCGGAAGAGGGCCTCCACGAGCCGTCATCACAGTCTCCACCGATGCCGGTACCTCCACGGATTCGTCCTCGCTCTCATCTTCCAGCTCCCCTTCAGACAAGGGAGCGTCCTCCTGAACTTCAACACTGCCTCGGCCCGCAAAACACCAGAACGCTGCTGAATGCCACTGTGGACGCCCGTGACGTCACCCCCCGCCAGTCTCCAGGAGGGCCCAGGCTGTTCGTCATCACTGACCCAATCGACAGGGGGGACGCCGTTCTATCTGCACCTCTCGCAGGCCGACCCCGAACGCTCCCAGCTGACTCACCGCCCTCTGACGTTCTGCGCTGCCCATGGATGGGAGGGACACCGGCCGATCCAGGCCCCAGGCCGGCTCCCGATGACTGCATTCTCCCCCGCCGAGCCACTCGGGTGGGCGTAGAGCCAGATCCAGGAGCCACACCGTGCACATGATCACCCGAAGAGGAGTGGGCTGCGGGGGGCCCCCCGCCCCACCCCGCGAGTCCCGCCCTTGTAGAGAAATTCCTTCTGGGCCCAGCCGCCCCCGCCTGAGCCTGGCGTTTTCGTGCAGGCGCCGGAGGGTCCCTGGAGGCATGCTCCATGGGGCTCCTAGTGCGGCGTCAGACTCTGGGAGATGTTTCCGGGCTGAAGCGCTCAGGAGGCCTAGACCTCCTTGCCCGAGGTAAAGCAGGGGGAGCAGTGACGACCCCCCCTTCCCCGGCTCCCAACAGCAGACCCCCTATCTGGGCGTGCAGCCAATCGTGCCATGCACTTCCGCCGCCGCCCGCAACTGCTGGAAAAGCCGATCCACGTCTGCCATAGCTAGGCTGGACAACAGAACGGCAGAGGCAACAAACTGCAGCAGGGAAGGCTAAGCTGCTTACCCCCTGCGCTCCTCGTGGTGACTGGCCCCTCCCCTTCCTTTTCCTCTCCCTGATCCGACTTTCTCCTCTCCTCTGCTCTGCCACCCCACGCTGCCCCTTACGTCCTGTAGGCTCCGCCCCGTTAACCCATGTCATGCCGGCCCTCCACCTACACCTTCAGCGCTGCTCCGTGCCTCTCTTAAGTCTAAATCTACTACCACTCCTACTGAAAGACTATTCTATCTACCCTGTAAAAGAAAAGACGTCTATAACTATTCTGAAGCCTCTCCAGTCCAGTCACATGACCGTCTTCCAGCTCAGGCTTTAATGTAGAGGAGAGACAGAGACACTGGCTGCAGAGCCTGGGTGATGACATCACCCATAGGCTTACTATAGGGCAGCCATTGTTGGCTGTCCCTCCTCTACACTGAAGCTGGCGCTGGAAGCCAGGCACATGACTTGAATGGAATGGCTTCAGAATAGGTAATGTGACAGCAGGAAGGTAAAGTCACCTGGTTGCATCCAGGGGGGTAGATATATTTCGCCCAGATTCAGGCTTTACGCCGACTTATACAACTAGGTGGAGAGTTGTATAAGCCCAGCTAAGGCTAGTGGGCTCATGGATGACTCATACCTCTAGGGAGAGTGTGGGGCGTCGTGCAGACAGGGAGTTGATGAGACCAGCTGAAGCTTGTCAGCTCATTTAGGCCTCTATAAGAACTCCCAGCTTCATTAGATATTAGCTCATGCCTGGACCCAGACCTGTGTGGACTGTCTAGGGAGAGTGAACCCCTGTGCGGTGAGACAAAGCCTGTGTGGCTATTTGCTTGGACATTTAAAACCAGGGACTTAGGGACTAGGACAGCACTAGGCTGATCCCAGTTGTTAGTTAGGAAACCTGTATGTTTAGTCAGAGGTCCAATTGACCAGGATTTATTTTGTTTATGTTTCTTTTGGCTTTGCTGTGTTTTGTCACTGTAAATAGAAAATAAACCGCACCTTTTTTTGATTTTGAAAACCACAACCTCCGTTTGCTGGGCCTGTTTTTGTGTGGGGAGCCCATCCCGGGGGTCACACACACCCGCTGCCGAGCTAACCCCCTCACAGTTGGTGGAGAACCAGTGGCAGTTTTTTTTAAGCCAGCATGGAGGAGATACTGAAGCAGCTGGCTCTAGCAAATGCCAATCAACAGCAGACAAATGCAGGTTTGCAAAAGAGCCTTGCAGCTCATCAACAGAGCCTTGCAGCTCAACAACAGAACTTCGCAGCCCAGCAGCAAGCTCATCAACAGAGCCTTGCAGCCCAGCAGCAAGCTCACCAACAGAGTCTGGAAGCTCAGCAACAAGCCCAGCAGCAATCTGAGGCCCGCTTCATAGACCTGTTACAGAAGCAAGAGCAGAGACTACAACAAATGGAAGCAGTAATGCAGCAACGTCCGCAGACCAGTGAGGAAAGCCGTCCCACTAATACCGCGTCCTTTGGGGTGAGTCGTTTATTGACAAAAATGACTGGAGAGGATGATCCAGAGGTATTTTTGACCACATTTGAAAGGACTGCTGAAAGAGAAAAGTGGCCTGAGGAGCAGTGGGCTGGACTGGTGGCTCCTCTGTTAACTGGTGAATCGCAGAAGGCTTACTATGACCTAGAGCCTGACCAAGCAAAAGACTATGTGATGCTAAAAGCTGAAATATTGGCAAGGCTGGGTGTCACCCAGGCTGTCCGGGCTCAGCGTGTGCATAACTGGACTTTCCAGCTTGGAAAACCCCCCAGGTCTCAAATGTATGATCTCATTCACCTGAGCAGAAAGTGGCTACAGCCAGAGACTTTGTCCGCACCAAAGATTGTGGAACGTGTTGTAATGGATCGGTTTTTGAGAGCTCTTCCTACTGCCATCCAAAAGTGGGTAAGCCATGGAGACCCAGAGACGGCCGATGGTCTTGTGGATCGTGTGGAGAAATACTTGGCTACAGAGAACCTGACGGCCTCTTCCAGAGACACTCGGACTTTCCACCCTAAGACCAGACCATCCCCAGGGGCGGATAAGAGGATTCCAAGGGGTGAGGGTGGAGAGAGTGAGAGGGTGGGAGCTCTACCCCAAGTTTGGCGAGAACAGCCTGGGAAATCAGCGGCTCAAGAGGCGGCAAGAAGGATCGTTTGCTACCGCTGCCGGCAAGCGGGACATATTGCAGCCAATTGCCCGGTTGTGGAGGAACCCATGCAGTGTGACTTTCTGACGGGCAGACGTCAGTCGCTGTGTGCGACAGTCGCATGCACTGCCATTCGAGGAACTGAGAAACATTTATGCAAAATGTGTGTTAATGGTAGAAATGTTGTGGTATTGCTGGATTCAGGTAGCCTTGTGACCCTGATAAAGGCTGAGTTAGTTAAAACAGAGGTCTCTGGGAATAGCAAGGTAGCTGTTATTTGTGTGCATGGGGACACCCGAGAGTATCCAGTGACTACAGTGTGTTTCGAGACCCCCAAAGGTACCCTCTCTCATCCAGTGGGCTTAGTATCTCAGTTACCGCATGACGCCATTGTGGGAAGGGATTTTCCGAAGTTCTGGGAACTGTGGGATGATCCTGAGCCCCCCACTGGTGCCCCTATGTACCAGGAATGTGATAGCCAGAACTCCCCTGAGAGTGGTGAGGACTCTCCGGAATTTCCCTTATCAGTATTGGCAGGGGAGACTCAAGAAACTGGAGAGGAGCCCACCTCCTCAGACGAAAACCTACCGTCTGTGGAGTTTTCTGATCTTGAGGTTCACAGGGAAAACTTTGCCACAGAACAGTTGAAAGACCCCGCCCTAATAAAGGCACGGGAAAACGTAGTGAAAATAGATGGCGAGTTAGTGAACCCAGATAATACCTGCACTTACCCATACTTCAGCGTAGAGAAGGACCTACTGTATCGGGTGGCAAAAAGGGCAGAAGAAACCGTTGAGCAGCTTGTGGTGCCCAAACCTTACAGGAAGTTGATGTTGGAGTTGGCCCATGGGCACATTCTTGGAGGTCATCTGGGGACAGAGAAAACCCGATAGAGGGTATTACAGAGATTCTATTGGCCGGGGGTGATGAAGGACATAGAAAATTATTGTTCCTCCTGCCCTGTGTGTCAGAGGTCGGCCCCGATGCCACATTTCCGTAGCCCGCTGGTCCCTCTACCCATCATTGAGGTCCCGTTTGAGAGGATCGCCATGGATTTGGTAGGTCCTATAATCAAGTCCGCTAGGGGGCACCAGTACATATTAGTTATAATGGACTATGCCACCCGTTATCCAGAAGCGATCCCTCTCCGAAATACCTCGGCCAAAACCATAGCCAAAGAGCTATCTCTTGTGTTTAGCCGGGTGGGTATTTGTAAAGAACTGCTTACGGACCAAGGTACACCCTTTATGTCCCGGGTTATGAAGGAGCTGTGTAAATTGTTCAAAGTGACGCAATTACGTACATCTGTGTATCACCCCCAAACCGATGGGCTGGTTGAAAGATTCAACAAAACCCTAAAACAAATGTTGAAGAAAGTGGTGGATAGAGATGGAAAGGATTGGGACTGTCTACTTCCTTATCTGATGTTTGCTATTAGGGAGGTGCCCCAATCCTCTACGGGATTCTCCCCCTTTGAGTTACTGTATGGGAGACACCCAAGAGGGCTGTTGGATATTGCCAAGGAAACTTGGGAAAGTGAGAGTTCTCCCCACAGGAGTGTGATTGAGCATGTCGCCCTGATGCAAGACCGAATTGCACAGGTAATGCCCATCGTGAAGGAACATTTGGCCCAAGCGCAGTTAGCACAGCAGAGAGTGTACAACCGTGGAGCCAAGACCCGTACCTTTTCCCCGGGGGATAGGATACTGGTACTTGTCCCTACGGTTGAAAGTAAATTCCTTGCCAAATGGCAAGGCCCCTACGAGATAATGGAAAAAGTGAGCGAAGTGAATTACAAGGTCAGACAACCAGGAAGGCGAAAGCCCGAACAGATCTATCACGTTAATCTGTTGAAAGCCTGGAGAGATAGAGAGTCCCTAGTCGCAGACACTTGGTCACCAGCTCAAACTGGTTGCGTGATTCCTGAGGTTGGAATAGCAGCCACCTTGTCACAACCCCAACAACAGGAGGTTAAGGAGTTTGTGCTTCGCAACAAGGAGGTATTCTCTGAGCTGCCGGGACAAACATCTGGGGTAGAGCATGACATCATTACCCCGCCCGGTGAAAGGGTGAAGTTAAAACCCTATCGGATCCCAGAGGCCCGACGGGAGGCAATACGGGAGGAAGTACAGAAAATGCTGAACTTAGGGGTGATAGAGGAGTCCCAAAGTGATTGGTCTAGTCCCATTGTGTTGGTGCCTAAACCGGATGGGAGCTGGCGATTTTGTAACGATTTTCGTCAGTTGAACAAAGTTACAAAATTTGACACCTACCCCATGCCACGTATAGATGAGTTGATCGACCGGCTGGGAACAGCCCGATACATGACGACTCTTGACCTCACAAAAGGGTATTGGCAAATCCCCCTGGCCAAATTGGCCAAAGAGAAAACCGCATTTGTAACCCCAGACGGGGCGTTCCAATATAAAAGAATGCCGTTCGGGTTACAGAATGCGCCGGCCACATTCCAGCGGAAAATGGACCAGATGCTGAGGCCCCATCGGAAGTATGCTGCGGCTTACCTGGATGACGTAATTGTCCATAGCACAGATTGGGCCTCACATC
The DNA here is from genome assembly GCA_029206835.1 of Rana muscosa. Lineage (NCBI taxonomy): Eukaryota > Metazoa > Chordata > Amphibia > Anura > Ranidae > Rana > Rana muscosa. The sequence continues at coordinate 729,372,680 of CM055118.1, forward strand.
TGCCAAAAGTGCAAGCAGTCCTGGACTCTGTTCGGAAAGAGGGGTTTACGGCTAACCCCAAGAAGTGTACCATTGGGCAGGAGGAGGCCAAATATCTTGGGTACACCATTGGGAGGGGAGTAATAAAACCCCAACTCAACAAAGTCGAGGCCATCCAGAGTTGGCCACGTCCCAACAGCAAGAAGCAGGTACGAGCCTTTCTGGGAATCGCTGGGTATTATCGGCGATTCATTCCCCACTTTGCTTCTAAGGCTGTGCCCCTAACCAACCTAACGAAGGGGAAAGGGTCGGTCATGATTAAATGGACCCCCGAGGCTGAGGCAGCATTCCAATTCTTGAAACAAGCCTTATGTAGCCAGCCAGTGTTGTACTCACCCGACTTCTCTAAAGACTTTGTCGTACAAAGTGATGCGTCAGATGTGGGGTTAGGAGCAGTATTGTCCCAGGTCTGGAACGGGGAAGAGCACCCAGTCATTTACCTCAGCAGGAAGTTGAAGTCCCATGAGGTAAATTACGCCACCCTTGAAAAGGAGTGTTTAGCGGTGAAGTGGGCTCTAGATTCCCTTCGGTACTACCTGCTAGGTAGGCACTTTGACATGGTTACGGATCACGCTCCGTTAAAGTGGATGGCTCAAAACAAGGAAACAAATAGAAGAGTGAATAGGTGGTTCCTGGCCCTCCAGGAATTCAACTTCACAGTAAAGCATCGCCCTGGCGTTCAAATGGGGAATGTGGATGCTTTGTCTCGAGTACATGAATGCCTGATTGCTGGTGTTCCAACCCCGAGGTTAAAACAAGAGGGGGGGTATGTGACAGCAGGAAGGTAAAGTCACCTGGTTGCATCCAGGGGGGTAGATATATTTCGCCCAGATTCAGGCTTTACGCCGACTTATACAACTAGGTGGAGAGTTGTATAAGCCCAGCTAAGGCTAGTGGGCTCATGGATGACTCATACCTCTAGGGAGAGTGTGGGGCGTCGTGCAGACAGGGAGTTGATGAGACCAGCTGAAGCTTGTCAGCTCATTTAGGCCTCTATAAGAACTCCCAGCTTCATTAGATGTTAGCTCATGCCTGGACCCAGACCTGTGTGGACTGTCTAGGGAGAGTGAACCCCCGTGCGGTGAGACAAAGCCTGTGTGGCTATTTGCTTGGACATTTAAAACCAGGGACTTAGGGACTAGGACAGCACTAGGCTGATCCCAGTTGTTAGTTAGGAAACCTGTATGTTTAGTCAGAGGTCCAATTGACCAGGATTTATTTTGTTTATGTTTCTTTTGGCTTTGCTGTGTTTTGTCACTGTAAATAGAAAATAAACCGCACCTTTTTTTGATTTTGAAAACCACAACCTCCGTTTGCTGGGCCTGTTTTTGTGTGGGGAGCCCATCCCGGGGGTCACACACACCCGCTGCCGAGCTAACCCCCTCACAGTAAGTATAAACATCTTTTCTTTTACTGCTAGAATATACTCATCAGCACCACTGGCTAAAGGCAGCCACACTGATCGCGTGAAAGATTTCCAACAGGCTTGTTGTAAAAAAGTCCAATCGAGAGATCAACTTCTGTACAACCAGCCTGTTCATAGATGGAAAGACACCAGGGTGGCTGATACAAGACCAGTCACCCTGCATAAGGAAAGAGAGCACCAGTGACTGGTCCTTACTACAGGAATTCCTGTGCACAGGCATATAGTAAACCAAAAGTCAAGTAAGAATACACGTGCCTCTTGTATTTAGACATCTTGTATTTAGAGTTTAGCTTTAGGGTGTATGCATACAGAGGTTTGTAGGCAAAAGGAGCTCCAATGTAAAACTCCCTGGGTTTTTAACGGAGCTGCAGGTGGTGCTTACAGTCAGCCATAGAAGTGCACAGCTGTATACATTTGTACTCCTGTAAATGCTGATGCTCTTTTGCAATTGCGATTACACAGCACTTGACGTATTTTCCAGAATATGACATTTCCCACAAAATTTGTGTAGCGATACCCTCACTTAAGAGGGCCGCAAGTTGTTTTGGGTCCCTGAGCACAGCTCCGCCAACCCCCGGCAATCTGCTCTACCCGCTCTGGCACAGTTAACCCACAACACTATACATGAAATTCACTTATGCTTTAAATGTGGGTGTGTGGATTTATAACTCAGACTCTTAGACAAGAAGTAAATGTAATAACTGACTTTACTGCTAGTGGTAAATAGAAGTAACAGATATATATATAGCAACTGGTTCAAATACACAAGCAGGTCCCTGCAGTATGAATCACCATTTAGTGTATGTGTTCTAGCAATGAAAAAAAGGGACGGAGCGCATGTGAGCGACCGTTACCTATGCACTCTATGGCGCAGCAACTAAACTGTAAATAACTAACGGATCAGGCCTGATCCCTAAACGTGGAACTCAGTCTCTAATAGAACATAAAATCTTCACCGGCACAGGATCTGTAGAGGTGGTGCACTTGAAGAATGAACAGTGAAATTGTAATCCAGGAAAAAGGGTAACTTCTCCTTAACTTGAGTTGTTAGGCCTCGGAAGTCTAATAGGCACAAAGTGTAAAGTAACAGTTCAAAGATGAGCTTGCGCTCGCTCACCACTCCGGAACACTTCCCTCGGTCCGGGACTTCCACCGGCTGTGTCGGTCCTCGTCCACAGCGATTCCTGCGATCGGGTCCCCGATCCGGACAACTGCATCAAAGTCAGGCTGGGATGCCACCCAGGCTCGCGGTAAGGTGAAAGGCTCCTTGGTTTGCTCCACAGGCCCCAGGCTTCAGGCCTGGAACAACACTGGTCCGCACAGGTGTATCTCTCTCACTGTCGTCCCGTGTCCAAAGAGGAAGAAGCAGGCCTTGTCTCCTCCTTATATGCCCTCCCCCATGAGTCTCTGGGGCATAACTGTAAACATCCTGGGAACCAGCGGGATTCTGGGAATAGTAGTTTGGCAGTCTATTAAAGGGACCCCGCTACACACTCCCCCCACTAAAACTCTTTGGTCCCCAAAGATAAACATTTCAACAAAGGGTATGAACCATTTTCGAGAGTGCGGAGTATGATGCTGGGACAGGGAATTGCCACCAAAACTCAGAGGTGGGATTCTCTGTCCTACAGGTCACACTAGCATGAGTGGCCTGCCTAACTGTGCCAGAGAGTGAGCTGGGGTTGCCCTCCACCACATGAACAGTGGAAGGACTAGAGTACTCAGTACTTCTCCTTGCGGTGGCAACAGAGTCCTCTGAACTTCTTCCCAGTTGGGGGTAAGTTAACTTCTTGGGGGGCCTCACAACTCTGCGAGCTCTCTGCTCCCTTGGGACTTCAGGCTCTGGTGCCACAGACTCTGATTCAGGGACACTCTCTGACATCGCCACTGGTTCTGGGGCCTCTGTCTCCTCTTCATCTGAGTACAGGCCCAGGAGATCTTCCCAGCATTCAGGCACACCACTGGATGGAATGAACTCTGTAGCTTCTGGGTTCAGGGTCCCATCCTGCGTATCCTCAGTGGGTGGAAGGTCTATAGCTGAACTTCCCGAAGCTGAAGAAGGCCACAACCATTCAAGTTCTCCTCTTCCATCTTCACTTGGTAGGGAATCTTGTCTGTCTTCAGATCGGGAGGTCCGAGACCGAGTGTTGGGTCTGGGAGTATCCAAAATGGAAACAGATTCCCGTGGGTCTCTCACTGGAGGTATCCTGACTGCTTCTTTAAGTGGGAGTAAGTGATTTCTGTGCCAGGTCTTCAAGGGTCCCACTCTCCCCTCTGGCTTTAACTTATACACCGGTAGTCCAGGAAGTCTCCTACAGATGACATAAGGCTCCGGCCTCCACCTATCAGCCAGTTTATGCTTCCCTGGGATCCCCAGGTTGCGTAGCAGTACACAATCTCCAGGCTCCAAATCTTGCACTTTGACCTTTAAATCATAGTTCTTTTTATTTCGGGCCCCTCTCTGATCTGAGGCCGCTTGAGCTTGTTCATAGGCTGCTTTCAGATTGTGCCTCAATCGGTTCACATATCCCTTATGAGAGGCAACAGAGGTATGATCTCTAGAGATGCCAAAGGCTAGATCTACAGGCAATCTTGCTTCCCTTCCAAACATGAGACGGTAGGGGGAGTAACCCGTAACATCACTGGTGGTGCAATTGTAGGCATGCACCAATGTAGCTATGTGTTGACTCCAATGTTGTTTCTTCTCTGTCTCCAAAGTCCCAAGCATGTTCAGCAAAGTCCTATTGAACCTCTCAGGTTGGGCATCTCCCTGTGGATGGTAGGGCGTAGTCCTAGTCTTCTCCACTCCGAGGGAGTCCAACAGGTTCCGGATTAGACGACTCTCAAAGTCCCTTCCTTGGTCTGAGTGGATCCTCTGTGGTAATCCATAGTGAACAAAGTATTTTTCCAAGAGCACTTTAGCTACTGTAGAAGCCTTCTGGTCTTTGGTGGGGAACGCCTGTGCATAACGAGTGAAATGATCGGTTACCACCAGAACATTTCCCAATCCACTCCGGTCATGTTCAAGGCAGAGAAAGTCAATGCATACCAGATCCATTGGGCCTTGACTCTGTAGGTGGCCCATTGGGGCAGCTTGATGGGGTAGAGTCTTCCTCTGGATGCATCGTGCACAAGAATGGCAATATTCCTCTACTTCAGCCCTCATGCAGGGCCAATAGAACCGGCTTCTGACAAGTTGAAAAGTCCTTTCAGCTCCCAGGTGGCCATGTTGATCATGTAAGGCAACCAGCACAGTCTCTCGGTGCTTTTCTGGAAGAAACAACTGCCATCTGTCTTCGGAGTCATCAGAGGGGCCCCTTCGGTAGACCACTCCCTGATGAACCTGCAGCTTGCCTAACTCCTTCCTTAGCTGGCGAGCCTCCTTGGAAGGATGTTGTCGAAGCTTCTCTGGACTCTCATTTTCCAATGCTTCAAGGACCAATCTCCCCATGGGGTCTTCCAATTGGTCGCTCCTCAACTCTTTCTTAGACATCTTGGGCAAACATTCTTCTTCGAGTTGGGTCACCCCACAGTAATGTTTTGGGACTCCCACTGTGGTAACTCCTATTTCCTCTGCTCTGGAGCCTCCTCTGGCTTGAAACTCAGCCCCCTGACAAAGGGCTTGCACCCCATCCGGGCCCACTTGGGTCCAGTCTTCCCAGTCATCAGCCATTCCATGAGATCGTCGGGATAGGGCATCTGCATCCCTATTTCCAGTCCCTGGCCTGTACTTGAGGCTAAAGTTGAAGCCAGACAAAGCAGCTAGCCATCTATGTCCGGTTGCATCCAACTTGGCAGTGGTGAAAAGATAAGTCAGGGGGTTGTTGTCTGTTTTGACTGTGAATTCCGCCCCATACAGGTAGTCCTTCAATTTGTCTACCACGGCCCATTTGAGGGCCAAAAATTCCAACTTGTGAGTGGGGTAATTCTTCTCTGAGGGGGTCAGACTTCGGCTCACATAGGCCACTGGTCGCAATTTCCCTTCGTACTCTTGGTAAAGCACTCCACCTAGGCCTTCATGACTAGCATCGACATGTAGCTCGTATGGCCTGGTGGGGTCAGCATAGGCCAAGACAGGAGCTGTGGTGAGGCTCCTCTTCAAAGTTCTGAATGCCTCTTCACACCTTTGGTTCCATTGATCTTGAACTGACTCTCCTGGTCTTCTAGGACCCAGGCCATCTTCTTCCCCATCAGTCTTGAGCAATTCGTTCAATGGCTTGGCAATTCGGGCAAATCCCTCCACAAATCTCCTATAATAGGAGCAGAATCCCAGGAAAGATCTGAGTTCTGTGACAGTTGTGGGTCTTGGCCAGGAGGTCACCGCCTCCAACTTCTCCGGGTCGGTGGCCACCCCTTCTTCAGACACTATGTGTCCCAGATAGTTCACGGAAGATTGGTAGAACCGACACTTCTCTGGGGAAAGCTTGAGTCCCTCTTCACTGAGTCTTCTCAGCACTTTCTCCAATCTGGCTTCATGTTCTTCCAATGTCTTCCCGAAGACAATTACATCGTCCAGGTACACCAGGACTTCTATAAGATTCATGTCTCCGACAGTCTTTTCCATGAGGCGTTGAAAGGTAGCAGGAGCTCCAGACAGGCCCTGAGGCATTCTGTTAAACTCAAAGAATCCTACTGGGGTGATGAAAGCTGTCTTCTCTTTGTCTTCCTGGTGCATGGGAATTTGGTAGTACCCACTCTTGAGGTCCATCACGCTGAACCACTTGGCACCAGACAAACTCTGGAGAGCATCCTCTATTCTTGGTGTGGTGTATTGGTCGGGAATGGTCCTCCTGTTGAGGGTTCTGTAATCAATGCAAAGTCTCAACGACCCATTCTTCTTTCTAACCACCACTATTGGGGAGGCATAGGGACTTCTAGACTCCCGAATCACACCAGTCTTCTTTAATTCAGCGAGTTGTTCCCTCAGATCCTCCAGATCTGCCAGAGGGACTCGCCTAACCCTCTCCCTGAACGGTTTGTCTTCTTGCAGGCGGATGCGGTGGGTAGCACTCCTCGCACACCCCACATCGAACTCATCTTTGGAGAAAATCTTCTCCCATCTTGTCAGCTGGGCCTTGGCTCTCTCTTCCCAGGCTCCAGGTAAATTCGGGTTCTCCATGGAAAGTTTTTTCCAAACATCTCCTTCTTCACCCGTCCCCTTTACTTCTGACCAGCTGACTGGGACAGCAGGACTCACCTGTCCCAACAGCATCCGGGCAGGGATCTCTATGGCCCTTTCTGTAGAGTTCCTCACACTCACCGGGACTCTTCCCCTGGCTTTCTTCAGGGCCTTGATTGGAATCACTTCCGGTATCACTTCCAGGCCTGAGTGATCTTCCCTTGAGTCAGATTCCAGCATGACAAAGGGACCAGGCTGCTTCCAGGTGAGCTTCACAGTGGCCCTGAGGCAAGCCACCTGTCCGGGCTGCAGCACCACTCCTTCTCTCCCCAGCCTCCACGCCTTCCCTATCCCCTCTCCTGGGGTCTTCTGCTCCAACACTAACCGCTGGTAGGCTGTCTTCAGCATGGGATGGATGTTTGGATCTTGATGGCTCCTCATCTTCACCAGGGGGGTCAGAAGTCTTCTCACTAGATCCGTATTGGTGCCTATGATGAGGGACATCTTGCTAGCCCCGGGTGGTCTAGGACACACAACTGCCAGGGTGTCGAACACTTCTGTCTTCCCAGCCACAGAGGGGTCGAATGTCAGTGTGATAGGCAGGTAGCCATCGTAGGGGAAACTCTGGGTTCCCAGCCCCCATATCTCCAACTCCTCTATCTTCCGGATAGGCATGTGGCTCAAGTGTTTATCATAAAAGTCTCTGTATAACAAAGTCACTTGTGCTCCAGTGTCTAGAAGAGCCTTGGTATACACTCCTTCCACCTGGATAGGTACAGTAGGGGATGGACCAACCAGCTCTTCTGGATATGGCCGAGTAGATGCTACCTTCGTCTGTGGACTCGTCTCTTTCCAACGGTATTTGGACTTTATCCTTTCCTGAGCCTGGTATGCATTGACCTTCCCCCTCTTTGTAGGAGTATAGACCTGCTGAGGGATATTGTTACTTTCCCATTGCAAAGGTTCTCTCTTGGGGGTCTTGCCCCCCTTCTCTGGGGTGTAGCTTGGCTGAGTGGCCCTGGGTCTCTTCTGAGGAGTCTTGTCCCCTCTCTCCGGTGTGTATCTTGGTTGAAAGGCCCTAGACTCCTTCTGAGGAGTTTTGTTCTCTCTCTTTTGCTTCCTTCCATTCAGTTTGGAGCTCACTGAAAGAGATGGGCACCCGGTTGACTCCCTCACCGGGGCCCTCTGAAGTTTCCCGCCGGCTGGCGGTTATCCATTTTCTTCTTCTTGGGACTGGAACACCTACTGGCAAAGTGGCCTCTGCCCCCGCAGTTGTAGCATAGCATCTCTTCTCGATCCTGTATGGAGGCTGGTTCTGAGGTATTCGGGAACAACTCCTTTCTGGGGCTTGGTTTCTCTGCTCCACCTTGACCTTTCACCATTATAGCAGTCATCATTTCCATCATCTGGGACATCTGCAACTTCAAAGTGTCCACCTCCGCTCCCCTATCGGGAGTCATGGCCGGTGTAACTATTGCTACCGGCTGTTTGACGGGCTCTATCAGGCGTTCTTTTTTTTTTTCTTCCAATATAGCCTCTTCTTCTCTAATCATTCGGATGAGGTCAGGGTACTCCAGATTCTTCCCATCCTGCCGGACACGCAGTGTCCATGCAATTGGATCCATGGGTTGAGCTCCTCTCACTACCTGTTGAGCACGGGCCTCATCTACTTTCCCTGGGCTGATCCCCTTCTTTAGGATCATCCTATGCAGTATTTTGTCCAGGCGTCCCATATAGTCTGATAATTTCTCACCTTCCTTCTGGTAGCAATGCTCCAGCTGATAAGCAAGCTCCGTTACTTTCTCTGTCCCACCAAACACATTCTGTAACACATCGAGGCACTCTTGTGCAGTACAATCTGCCTTGCTCATCTTCAGGTTGCGTACGGCCTCTAGAGCAGGCCCTTTCAAACTTTCCACAACCCTCTGTTTTTTTCTGCGGTCCGGAACTTCCCATTCCTCTAGTGCCTGAGTTGCGCTGTCTAGCCACTCCTCAAATCCCTCTTCTTCCAAGGGTACTGGTTTCCTTCCTGAAAACATCCGGAGTTTCCTGTACCCTGACATCGGGTAATCTGTGGGCTCTTTCTTGCACTGAGCTACAATCTCCCCCAGAACAGCGCATAATTCTGCACTAAGAGTGCCGGGGCTTGTCCCGGGACTCTTTGTGTCCTTCTGTGGGGATGACGGGGAAGATGGCTGCGTTGACGGTGTTATTTTTGTCTGAGAGCTATCTCTTGTGCGCGGCAGCGCATGCAGCAAATGATAGACCTGATCGTCCTCATCTTGTATGCTGTTGCCTCTAAACTGTTCAGGAATTTCTGCCTGCCATTCCAGTAGGACATGTGAAAGTCCACCACTAGTTTTCAAGTCTATCACCCATGGTTTGTGAATCGGTGATAGGGACATTATGAGTTGTATCATGGCTTGCGTCTGCCATATCCCCGGGAGTTCTATAACTGCCGTCCTGGCTGGGTCTACGCCCCATCTCTTGTACCACTGTCCCACCTCTATCGGGTCCATGCCGGTAGCTTCTGGCGGTTTCACCGCTGTCTCAGTAATCCCGGACGAGCCCCCACGTGTAGCGATACCCTCACTTAAGAGGGCCGCAAGTTGTTTTGGGTCCCTGAGCACAGCTCCGCCAACCCCCGGCAATCTGCTCTACCCGCTCTGGCACAGTTAACCCACAACACTATACATGAAATTCACTTATGCTTTAAATGTGGGTGTGTGGATTTATAACTCAGACTCTTAGACAAGAAGTAAATGTAATAACTGACTTTACTGCTAGTGGTAAATAGAAGTAACAGATATATATATAGCAACTGGTTCAAATACACAAGCAGGTCCCTGCAGTATGAATCACCATTTAGTGTATGTGTTCTAGCAATGAAAAAAAGGGACGGAGCGCATGTGAGCGACCGTTACCTATGCACTCTATGGCGCAGCAACTAAACTGTAAATAACTAACGGATCAGGCCTGATCCCTAAACGTGGAACTCAGTCTCTAATAGAACATAAAATCTTCACCGGCACAGGATCTGTAGAGGTGGTGCACTTGAAGAATGAACAGTGAAATTGTAATCCAGGAAAAAGGGTAACTTCTCCTTAACTTGAGTTGTTAGGCCTCGGAAGTCTAATAGGCACAAAGTGTAAAGTAACAGTTCAAAGATGAGCTTGCGCTCGCTCACCACTCCGGAACACTTCCCTCGGTCCGGGACTTCCACCGGCTGTGTCGGTCCTCGTCCACAGCGATTCCTGCGATCGGGTCCCCGATCCGGACAACTGCATCAAAGTCAGGCTGGGATGCCACCCAGGCTCGCGGTAAGGTGAAAGGCTCCTTGGTTTGCTCCACAGGCCCCAGGCTTCAGGCCTGGAACAACACTGGTCCGCACAGGTGTATCTCTCTCACTGTCGTCCCGTGTCCAAAGAGGAAGAAGCAGGCCTTGTCTCCTCCTTATATGCCCTCCCCCATGAGTCTCTGGGGCATAACTGTAAACATCCTGGGAACCAGCGGGATTCTGGGAATAGTAGTTTGGCAGTCTATTAAAGGGACCCCGCTACATTTGCATTAGTGTTTACAATAGTACAAGCATGTACAGCCATGCACTTCTATAGCTGGCTTTATGCTTACGCTAGAGATCCCTTCCCCCTGCAAGCATCCTGTGTGCATGTCCTCCTAAAGCAAACCTGCATACTGCCCTGTAGGTGCATTGACCTGCATTTTGCTATGGAAATTAACAGAAATCCTTAACACAAAGGGCATCAACCAATACAACACATACAAGGTGGTATCAAAAAGATTTGAGAATTTTGTTATACGCCAACAAATGGCAGCACAAGGCTGCATGCACCGTCACAGGGAGCACCAACCTTCATAAGTCAGTGTGTCAAAAGACATCATCCTGTGTACATCGGGAGCTGTTCAACTGGTACTATTTTGACCACGTGCGTTACCACGTCTGCTATTTCATCATGGACAGCAAGTTAGAACAAACGTGAGTTTCTCACCAGAAACAACATGATCTCACTTCCACACCCACCCTACTCACCAGATTTGGCTCCTGCGGACTTCGCCCTCTTGCCGAGGATAAAGATCCAGCTCATAGGTCACCATTTTAACACCATTGCAGAGATCCAGCGCGACTCACAGAAGGTGTTGGATGCGCTTCAAAAAGAAGACTTCCAGGACACATTTCAGAAGTGGCAAGAATGCTGAGAGCACTGTATTGCTGTGCAAGGGGACTATTTTGAAGGTGATAGTGTGTAAATGTAGATAAATAAAGTAGAGTGGAACCTTGGATTATGAGCATAATCCGTTCCAGGAGAATGCTTGTAATCCAAAGCACTTGCATTTCAAAGCAAGTTTTCCCATAGAAGTCAATGGAAACAAAGATAATTCGTTCCACATTGACTTCTATTGCATGCAATACCGCATGTGGCCAGGTGGGGGCGCAGGAGAGACTTGGAAATACTCAGAGATCGCTCGGATGCACTCGGAAAGGCTCGGAAACTGAGTATTTCCGAGTGTTTTCCCCCGAATATTTTCGCGTATTTCCGAGCGGCTCGGAACGACTCCGAACAGCTCCGAACAGAAGTGTCACCGGCGCCCCCGCACCTCTGGCCAAATGCGGTACTGCACACCGCAGTGGCTTAAATCCTGCTCGTCTTTACGAGACAACACTCGCAAACCGAGTCAGGGTTTAAAAAAAATTGCTCGTATTGTGAAAAGCTTGGTAATCGTGTTACTCGCAATCCGAGATTCCACTGTACTTTTTGTAAACAGAGCTAGGCTCGAAACCTTTTGATACCACCTTTTACATTTCTAGTACATTGGTGCCTGCAATCATGTATGCTGTTCTATATGTACAGAGCGACTACTAGTGAGTTCAGTTGTTTTTAATGAAATAAGTATAAATTTTTATTTTGCTGGTGTCTGGATGGACCTCATAGACTATAACGATTGTTACATAGCATGATAGCTAATCACCACAATAAAAATAAATATTAATTATAAAGACTGTGGGAAATTAAAGAGGAAGTAAACCCTGATGGGTTTTACTTCCTCTATGTTTCCCTGAAAAGGTAAAGCATAATGGATTACTATGCATCGCATAGTAGCCCATTATGTGACACTTACCTGCAGGAGAAGCCCATGATGTCAACATCTTCCTCCATGGCAGCGAGCATCCATTCTTCACCCCTCTTCTTCTAGGAGCCGCGAACTCCGGCTCTGTGACTGGCCGGAGTTGCGTGACGTCACTCCCACGCATGCACGCAGGAGCTGCCTTTAACTGCATGACTCCGGCTTGAAACGGCACAGCGTGCCCTTTTAAGACGGCGCATGCGCCGTTGAAGGCTTCGCTCTGAGAAATTGCAAAAATCCCCGAGACCGTGTAGGTCTCAGAGATATTGCAAGCACCTACAGGTAAGCCTTAATCTAGGCTTACCTGTAGGTGTAAGTTGTCCCTGGGGGTTTACTTCCTCTTTAATAAAGGGTGTCATAGAATTCTGTCTCTGAAATCGAAGGTGCTTGTGGCCAATTCAAGTACATGAATCTGTCGGTGTCAGCCACTGAGGTGGTGTACCCATAATAGACACTCCTTCATCAATGCACTCTCTCCCCAGCCAGGGAGAAAGCCCAGCATACATCACACTCACAGGCACATGGCTGAGGAGTTTCGTAGTATAGCTAAGCGGATTCTAATGAAAGACTAGTTCCCCATCAGGTCTACCTGTCTGTTGATGGACAGCAAATGGCAGTGGGCAGATCCATTGGGGAATCCCCCAGCTGACAGCTAAATAAGGCTGGGAATACAGTACTGTGACAACTTCCCAGCACATCAATGTCAATGTCCACTCTAAGTACCTCGGTACGCCAGTTCAGAGCATGTCTTAATTACCGCCAGTTAATCTTAATCTGCGAAATGGTGGTAATTCTTTAAGAATCTGTCACTGTCATAGGCAAAGTTTAATATTTTTTCACTTGATATCACTTCCTGTGATTAACACAGCGCCACACTTTATTTATATATATCGTAAGGTGGCAGTAGTTTGGACTACCGGAGTTTGTCGCTTGTATTGCTAATTTTCCTGGGACAAATGCTTGTTTGAATTAGGTGCATTTTGTTTTAAATGAAACTACCATCAGAAAAGTGGCTTCAATGCTTTATTGAATTCCACTGTATGTGCTAGAATCCAACAAAATTGTGAATTATGCCATCTGTAGAAAATTGTGTAATTCAGAATCTCAAATGCCTAAATTCACAAACTGCATAATTCTAAATAATTCTACACATATTGATCAAGGGCATAATTCTAAATAATTCTACACATATTGATCAAGGGCATAATTCTAAATAATTCTACACATATTGATCAAGGGCATATTTAGGTCAGCTGAAAATGTGTGATCTGCAAAAATGAGATTCACCAATCTGCTTTATTTATCCAATGTACGCTTTAGTACACTCACACTACCAACAAATAAGTATGTAGGGCTTACCTACAAAGGTCTATTCAATTTATAAGTAATCAGGAAGGCCCTTTTTTGGTAAATGTATACATGATTGTACAATCAGATTGCAACATATGGCAAGCCTAATAGTGGATGCGTATACAGTATATTAAAAAGTGAACAGCAGCGCTAAAGTATAAGAAACAAAATATTAAATAACGTGATACTTACCAGATTTATCTGCATATAACACACACTTTTTTGCCCTGAAAATAGAGGGTAAAGCGTGTTATACGCCGATATCTGTTTTTTTTTCCAACAGGGGGCGGGGATTGGGCGGTCCGCCCTGGGTGCCACCCATTGAGAGGGTGTCAGGCCGGCCACCCCGCCTCTCCTGGCCATGGGACAGTGCTAGCAGTAAACTTTAAAGTTTAGAAAACATTACTGCCAGCCCTTTGTCATATACCGCTCCTCCTGTGTAACTCTCAATGTAAATCTAAGCTTCTGAATCCCTCAATTAACGCCGCTCATTGTGGCTGCTCTCCTCCTCCCGCTCTGCCTCCTCCTCGTGTATAGCTTTTGTTTGGAGGAGGAGATCGGTCACGTGACCATCAATGAAAGAGAGGAGAGCAGTCACATGACTGGGTCCAGCGGTAATGGAGGTATTTAGAAGCTTTTATTTACAATGAGAGTGACACAGGAGGAACAGTGTATGAGAAGGCGCTGACAGGCTGACAGTGTGAAGTTTTCTCAACTTTAGAGTATGCTGGCAGCGGGGGGTCTCCTGGGAATGCAGGGGGGTCTTCATAATAAAAGGGAGCTGTGTGTTGTGCAGGGGGTCTGTGTACTATGCAGGGGTCTGTGTACTATGCAGGGGGGTCTGTGTACTATGCAAAGGGTCTGTGTACTATGCAAAGGGACTGTGTATTATGCAGGGGTCTGTGTACTATGCAGGGGGTCTGTGTATTATGCAGGGGGTCCGTGTATTATGCAGGGGGTCCATGTATTATGCAGGGGGTGTGTGTATTATGCAGGGGGTGTGTGTATTATGCAGGGGGTCTGTGTATTATGCAGGGGTCTGCGTACTATGCAGGGGGTCTGTGTATTATGCAGGGGGTCTGTGTATTATGCAGGGGTCTGTGTACGATGCAGGGGGTCTATGTATTATGCAGGGGGTCCGTGTATTATGCAGGGGGTCTGTGTATTATGCAGGGGGTTGGTGTATTATGCAGGGGGTTGGTGTATTATGCAGGGGGTCCGTGTATTATGCAGGGGGTCTGTGTATTATGCAGGGGTCTGTGTACTATGCAGAGGGTCTGTGTATTATGCAGGGGTCTGTGTATTATTCAGGGGGTCCATGTATTATGCAGGGGGTCCGTGTATTATGCAGGTGGTTGGTGTATTATGCAGGGGGTCCGTGTATTATGCAGGGGGTCTGTGTATTATGCCGGGGGGCTGTGTAAAGTTTTATTCCTGAAACTCCCTTCTTAAAGTTAAGGTGCGTGTTATAGGCCGATAAATACGGTAGTTACAAAACATAACATCAATAGATGTCAAAAGAGTACCACAGTGAACCAAAGGGAAAATGTGTACATAAGTCCACAGAAATGTCCCAAAATAAGGTGCAAAAGATGCCAAAGTGCATAAGAGCGATCCTCCAAAGGGTGATAAGATCATCACACAACACTGTGAGCATATCAAACACCTCTCCCCCATCTGTTGTAGACTCACCAGAGTTTATTGCCTCACACTCGCGTGTAGTATGCTTATAGGACTAATGCAGTATGTCTTAAACCATGATCAATTCATTCAATACAATCTTCAAACATTGGACTTACAATTTCACATGTAAAATGAGCATTGAGAATGATAAAGCCCCGAGCGGTGTGGCGGCGATATTCAAAAGAAATCAGCAGTCAATGTCTCACCACGCTACAAACCTTGCCAGAGTGTCTCTCCCGATATCTGATCGTTCCTTCTAGTTGCCGTACAGCCACATCCCGACATGTTTTTTGTCATCACGACTTCGTCCTGGGATTCTCAATGCTCGTTTTACATGCTCATTAAGTGCAATGTTTGAAGATTTTATTCAATAAATTTATCATGGTTTTAGACATATTGCAATTGCAGAGCTTTCTTTTATCTCCCCTCTCTTATGAGCGTACTACATCTTGACTGTATCCAGCGGAGAGTGACGTTTTGGAGTTATTAACCCTGTGAGGATAACTGCTTTGCTGCTAAACACACGCGTGTGAGGCAACAAACTCTGGTGAGTCTACATCTTATGGGGAGAGGTGTTTGATATATTCACGGTGTTGTGTGAACATCTTATCACCCTTTGGAGGATCGCTCCTATGCAGTTTGTCATCTTTTGCACCTTATTTTGGGACTTTTCTGTGGGCTTATGTACACTATTTTTATTTTAAATTTCTACATAATTTTTCCTTTGGTTCACTGTGGTGCTCTTTTGACATCTATTGATGTTATGTTTTGTAAGTAAGTATCACAGCATTTAATATTTTGTTTCTCATACTTTATCGCTGCTGTTTACTTTTTAGTATTGCATTTAGGTGATTAGTCTGATTTTTTTATGTTATAAGTAGCGGCTTTTTCACTGATTTCATATCCTATTATATATATATTTCTTGTTCATACATCACGGAACACAGAGCAGCATAGTCATTACTATGTGGGTTATATAGAATTACCTTCAGGTGCTGGCACTGGCAACTTCCAAAACAGGAAGTACCCTCCCCTATATAAGCCCCTCCCATCCGGGAGTACCTCAGTTTTTTGCCAGTGTCTAAGGTGTTGGCCAAGGTTAACATGTATTCATCTGGGCTTGTGTACAGGTTCTCTGGGCCTTAGCAAGCTATTCCGGATCCGACCAAAAAAGCTTCATAGCTAAACGGTCGGTACCCGGGCCTTGCAGAGAAGAGCAAGGTTTTGCCTGTAATGCCTCTCTTAGGAGGGCTGGACCCTGGGATCCAGAGCTCTGGTCATACCCAAAACCAAGAGGCTATCTGTGCAGGGTGCTATACAGGTCCAGGGGAGTGGAATCCTTGGGAACCCGGTCCCTGAAGGTCTAGTACAATGCCTGCCGTGAAAGGTGAAGTTTGGGCTTCTGTGGACCAAACAAAGTCCTGCGGCGGGGAAAAGGTAAGTGGGGGCCCCTCAGGAACTTGGTTCTATTGAGGGGACCCCCAAGCCTAATATGTCTTTCTGTCTGTTACCTAAAAGGTATTCCCGCTAATAGCTGTATATGCCTAAGAAATCCTAGAAATGTTTTTTCATAAAGGAAGTTTTAAAAACTGTAAACCTGGAAATGTTTTTCATAAAGGAGGTTTTAAAAAAAAAAAAAAGACACAAAAGTGCGGTACCTGTGTTTGTCCACTAGAGGCCGCTGTGGAACGTCTTTTTTCTTGGGACTATTCCTTCCAGGGTAAAAGTCCAGGCAGATGAGTGAGCTCTCTATCAGGGAAGCTTAATTCCTCTGTTATGCTGCCAAGTAGTTTCCTTCCATCCCCGAGTCCTGGTGAAACAGGGACCCTGGCTCCTCTCCCTACATGGCGCCAAGAGCGCACACGTGCACGCGCGCGCGCACACATGCTTTCTTTTTAAAAGATTTAGCTTCAAAAAAGGGGGCGGAGCCTGGCGGATGACGCGCTCTGTGCGCCCAGCGCTTCTGCGCATGTGCGGGCGTCCCAGCAAGATAAAAGGACTCAGTCCACGCTGCTTGCTATGGACACAGAGCATGAAAAGGAGCTGGTAGCATGGTATAGGGGCTTACAGCAGGCGGTTGATACAGGCATCCCCAGAAAGACGCATTAGTAGACACCCACTGATGTACATAGCAGCAAAATTGCATTAGACTATTTCAGTAAGGGGTGTATTGCGGCTGGAATACCTCAGCTTTGAACTAAGGAATATGCCGCCTAAAAAACTCAGAGATATACCTCTCAGGAAGTGTAGGGGGTCTCCATTGGGCTCTGAGGATCTGGAGCAGTCATCTGCACCCTCCTCCCCTGAGAAATCAGAGGTTAATACCCATAAGGAACCCCCGGGAGTGCCAGGTACTGCGGCTGTCCTCAGTCCACCTGCTCCTGCATATATAACAGAGGAGGTTTTTTCCTCAACTCTGGAGGGATTGGAGCAGAGATTGGCAGCATTGATCGCTTCTTCTCTACAGGAAAGAAAGCGCGCCAGATCTCCATCACCTCCATTAGAGTGCCTGTTGGCAGAGCAACAGTCCCAGGAAGGGACCGACCTACCTGAAGGGGATCAGGAGGAGGTTAACTCTGTTTTTGAGGAATCGACAGTAGATGAACCATTTTCAGCATCACAGACTGAAAGATTGTGGGTCCAGACCCTAACTGACATGGTTCGATCTGCATTTAAAATGCCTCTTGTTGAACCATCAACTACTGCTGTCTCCTCATTGGGGTCGCTAAAAGCTCCCCAGGTTAATTGCTCCTTTCCAATACATCCATTATTGGAAGGACTTATATACCAGGACTGGGAACATCCTGATAAACTATTTGTTCCGCCTAAAAAATTTCCGGTGATCTATCCCATGGAGGAAAAGTTCACCCAGAGATGGAATGTTCCTACGGTGGATGCAGCCATCTCTTCTGTGAACAAATCACTGACATGTCCAGTAGATAATGTTCAAATGTTCAAAGATCCAGTGGATAAAAAATTGGAATCTTTATTAAAATCTGCTTTTTCCACAGCAGGGGCTGTTACACAGCCAGCATTGGCAGCTATTGGGGTCTGCCAAGCTTTAAAGGATCAAATGAAAATGGTCCTGAGGGATTTGCCAGACCAGCAGGCCCAGGCTCTGGCTGATCTGCCTAGAGCATTATGCTTTGCGGTTGACGCCATCAAGGATTCTATCCATCAGGCCTCCCGCCTCACGCTGTCTTTGGTACATATGCGTAGGCTTCTGTGGCTCAAAAACTGGTCTGCTGAAGCTCCCTGTAAGAAGCTCTTAGTTAGCTTCCCATTTCATGGGGAACACCTTTTTGGCGAGGACCTGGATAAGTATATCCAGAAGATTTCCAGTGGTAAAAGTACTCTCTTACCGAGTAAGAAGAGGTCTAGGGGTCCATCTTTTAAGAGGACTACCTCTCCTATCCCTGCGACGTCTGCTACTAAGCAGTTCCGACGGCCTCCTCGGTCAAACTCAGGGGGTAAAAATCAGGGACAGTCACAGGGTAATAAGAAACCCTGGATCCGAAGGGGTACTAAACCAGCCTCCAAGTCAAGCCTATGAAGGGCTGCCCCCACTCAAATGGGTGGGGGGAAGACTTCAGTTGTTCGCAGAGACCTGGCGGGAGACGATCAAAGACAGATGGGTGCACTCCGCAGTAACTCTGGGATACAAGTTGGAGTTAAAAGAGTCTCCTCCTTCCCATTTTATGTGGTCAGGCATGCCAAGAGACCCTCTGAAAAGAGGGTCTCTCCTATTGGCGTTAGAACAACTATTGCTCCAAGGAGTAATTATGGAGGTTCCTATGGAAGAGTGGGGGTTGGGTTTCTACTCAAACCTTTTCACAGTCCCGAAGCCAAACGGGGACATAAGACCCATATTGGACCTAAAGAGTCTAAACAAATTTCTAAACGTCCGGTCTTTCCGGATGGAGTCGATCCGATCGGTCACCGCTGCCCTACAAGGGGAGGAATGGTTAGCCTCGATTGACATCAAAGATGCTTACTTGCATGTTCCCATCTTTCCAGGTCATCAAAAATTTCTACGCTTTGCAGTAGAAGGGCCCCATTTTCAGTTCAGAGCCTTACCATTCGGTCTGGCCACAGCACCACGAGTGTTCACAAAAATTCTGGCCCCACTGTTGGCCGATCTAAGAACACGAGGTGTAACGATAATGGCATACCTAGACGACCTGTTGTTGATGGACCACTCAGTTGCCAAGCTAGAAGTGGTAATTGTCGATACAATCAAGTATCTAGAATCCCACGGTTGGGTCATCAACCTGGACAAGTCAGCCCTACAGCCAGTGAAAAACCTGGTATATCTAGGGCTACGGCTGGATTCAGACCAGAGGAAGATTTTCTTACCTCTAGACAAGGTATCCTCTTTGAGGGGCTTGGTCCGTCTGCTTTGTGCAAAAAGACAGCCGTCCATACGCCTGTGCATGAGGCTGCTAGGAAAGATGGTAGCATCATTCGAAGCTGTGCCATACGCCCAATTCCACTCAAGGAATTTACAGAGGGCCATATTGTCAGCCTGGAACGGAAAAGTTCAGGCTCTAGACTTCCCGATGGCTTTGTCCCCTTCCGTTCGGAAGAGTCTCTGCTGGTGGTTGATCCCCCAGAATCTCCAGAAGGGAAAACCCTTCAGCCCGATATCTTGGAAGGTGGTCACTACAGATGCCAGCCTTATAGGCTGGGGGCAGTACTGGAGCAATGGTCTCTCCAGGGCAGATGGTCAAATGTAGTAAAAACCCTGCCCATCAATCTCTTAGAGATACGAGCAGCCCGGTACGCCCTAGTAGCCTGGACATCCAGACTCCAAGGGTCCCCTGTCAGAATTCAATCAGACAATGCCACAGCAGTCAATCATCAATCATCAGGGAGGCACCAGGAGTCGTGCAGCCCAGAGGGAAGTAAGTCACATCCTGGAATGGGCAGAAAAGCATGTCCCATGTATATCAGCTGTCTTCATTCCAGGGGTGGAGAATTGGAAGGCGGACTTTCTGAGTCGCCAACAGTTATGCCCAGGGGAATGGTCCCTTCATCCCGAGGTCTTCCGAGCAATATGTCAGCGGTGGGGAACACCGGATGTAGATCTGCTAGCATCCAGATTCAATGCAAAGGTGGACAGATTTGTCTCCCGGACAAGGGATCCCCTCGCTTGTGGCTCGGATGCTCTGGTGTTCCCTTGGGATCAGTTCAGACTGATATATGCATTCCCTCCGCTACAATTGTTGCCTCGACTCCTTCGCAGAGTCAGGTTGGAGAAGAAGCCGGTGATCCTGGTGGCTCCAGCGTGGCCCCGAAGGGCCTGGTACGCGGAGATCATCAAAATGTCTGTGGGGAGTCCTTGGACCCTTCCACGTCGTCCGGACCTGCTTTCGCAAGGACCGATATACCACCCTTCCTTACTAACTCTAAGTTTAACGGCCTGGCTATTGAATCCCACATCCTAAAGAAGAGAGGTCTCTCTAACTCTGTGGTATCAACTATAATCAATGCCAGGAAGCCTGTATCCAGGCAGATTTACTATAGAGTTTGGAAGGCGTACATCACTTGGTGCGAGGCCAGAAAATGGCATCCGCGTAAGTACGTTATAGGCAGAATTCTGGACTTCCTGCAGTGGGCTGTAGACAGGAAGTTTGCCTTAAGTACTATCAAGGGCCAGGTTTCGGCCTTATCAATACTATTTCAAAGGCCTCTGGCTATGCATTCACTTGTCAAATCCTTTATGCAAGGGGTGACTCGTATTATTCCACCGATTAAAGCTCCCATATGCCCATGGGATCTAAATTTGGTTCTGTCGGTTCTGCAGAAGCAGCCATTTGAACCTTTGCGGCACATTTCCTTGGTTCTACTCACCAGAAAATTGATATTTTTAGTAGCCATATGCTCGGCTAGAAGAGTGTCGGAATTAGCCGCCATGTCCTGTAAGGAGCCATATCTGGTTATTCATAAGGACAGAGTAGTATTACGTCCTCACCCAGCCTTTCTTCCTAAGGTGGTATCGAGGTTTCACTTGAACCAGGATGTGGTTCTTCCTTCTTTTTTCCCCAAACCAAGCTCGGTAGAGGAAAAGTTATTGCATTCTTTGGATGTAGTAAGAGCAGTTAAAGCTTATCTAAAAGCCACTGCTCAGATTCGTAGAACGGATTCTTTGTTTGTTCTGCCGGAAGGCCCCAGAAAGGGTCAGGCAGCATCAAAATCTACTTTAGCCAAGTGGATTCGACAGGTCATAATACAAGCCTATGGCTTGAGAAGTAGACCGCCTCCGTTCAAAGTTAGGGCGCACTCCACGAGAGCAGTTGGAACTTCATGGGCAGTGCATCACCAGGCCTCCCTGGCTCAAATTTGTAAGGCCGAAACATGGTCTTCAGTACACACGTTTACTAGGTTCTACCAGGTGGACGTTAGAAGTCAGGAGGATGTCGCCTTTGGGCGCAGTGTGTTGCAGGCCGCAAAAGATCCTCATGCCTGATGGCGCCCAGCTTATGTATGGTGTATCCCCCCCCTCATTTGGCATTGCTTTGGGACGTCCCACATAGTAATGACTATGCTGCTCTGTGTCCCGTGATGTATGAACAAGAAAGTAGGATTTTTAAAACAGCTTACCTGTAAAATCCTTTTCTTGGAGTACATCACGGGACACAGAGCTCCCACCCCTCTTTTGGGGACACGTATTGCTTTGCTACAAAACTGAGGTACTCCCGGATGGGAGGGGCTTATATAGGGGAGGGTACTTCCTGTTTTGGAAGTTGCCAGTGCCAGCACCTGAAGGTAATTCTATATAACCCACATAGTAATGACTATGCTGCTCTGTGTCCCGTGATGTACTCCAAGAAAAGGATTTTACAGGTAAGCTGTTTTAAAATCCTACTATTGTAAGATTGGGGGTTGTTAGCTCTTGTGGTGGATGCGTATTTCCAGTGATGCAAGCCAGTTAGCAACTCTGTTTAAGGGCATGGTAGCCCATTTTTATTTAAAAGCACGAAAGTTCACAAACACATCTGTAGTATTCACAGGGGGGGTTCCACCATTCCTGTATCTTTCATACTAACAGTAGCCTCGTAGATTTACCTTCTAGCTATCCAGGCCTTTAGCCTAGGCCTGACGATCTGTTCCTCAGACCCAAACAGTGTCCAAGAGTTTCAGCTTTCTCCTAGCTTCTTCTGGTCAGCACCTTTGTTGCTGTATCACTAATGGTGTCTGCCTCCTGCAGACATGCACCGCCTTTGACTCCACTTCAGAGGATGAGAGCCCACTTGACTCCCATGCACACAGACTTCCTCTCTATTGGGTGGAGCCCTGTTCCATAATCACCTCTGACTCCACTTCAGAGGATGAGAGCCCACTTGACTCTCATGCACACAGACTTCCTCTCTGTTGGGTGGAGCCCTGATCCATAATCACCTCTGAACTAACTAGCCCAAGACACAGCTGTTCCATCAGCGTGTCTTTCTTTACAAAATCTGGCATAAACCAACCCTCTTGAAGGTCGCACAAAGTCGCACCCTCACATACCCTCCCCCCTTGTTTCGAACCGGAGGGAGGACCACATGATCCCGTCACCATAAACGGGACACCTCTGTGTCAGCCATTGGCTGTGTAGGCCCATTTCTTTTTCGGGGTATGTGTCCACCAGCACTTCACCTTGGCGCCTCTGTGCCAACTATCCGTAGCAGTAGTCCTAATCTGCCCAACCTTTTCTCTAAAGGGGCACTCCACCCACATCTTCTTCTGGGTGTACTTCCACCAGCCCTTCTTCCTGAACCATGGGCTCCCACTAATCTCTCTATCCCTTCTACCTTTTGGCCTCAGGACCCTTCTTTTTCCTCCCACAGACCTACTCTCCCGGGACTGTTGGGGACCCCCTTTCATGACATCTGTCAGGGACTGGCCCCTCTCACTACCTGACGCAACATTAACCATCAACATTTGTTCTCAGGTTCACCAACCCCTGTGTGGTCACTCTTGGCCACCAAACTATCTGTGATTAATACCATATCCTCAATAGCAATGTTCCACAAGGGGTTATTCAACACAATATGGTCATTCGGACCTCTTGTCCTGTTTGCTAGGACAGTGTCTATGGAGGGACCATCTACAGGCAAGCAGTTACTCCCTATGGGACAGTCCCGTAGTTTCACATCGCCCCCTGTTGTCCAACACTCCAATAACAATTGTCCTACCAACGCACATGTACCACCACATTTTCCCACACCAATTTCTTTAACCATTTCTGTGTCCACTGGTACCTCAACCAATAGCTCGGAGTTGTCTGACAGTGCTCCACAGTGCTTCTCATACATATTTCCGTTACAGTTACCATCACTGTTATTTCCTGTCCAAGTGTCTCCGGGTACCTCAAACTGCACCTCTCTGCGCGTGATGGACTGAATTCCCACTACCGCCACGTCCGTTCCGGGCCCTTCCTTTACATGAGGTGTAGCGGATGAGACAGTACGCGTGCCCCGTACCAACCACTGCTCAGCCCTACCTCGGACTGCACCAGCAGGAATACACCCCATCACACCCGCATACGGAGAGACTTCCACTATGTCTAATATCTCTAATTTCTCAAACAATTCCCCTGAGCGCCTTCCACACATAACCTCTGCTGGAAGCACTCTCACGGAGAACTGCGAGACAACTTTCCACAAAAACAACCAACAGTGTAGCAACCAATTCTCATCAATATTGCTTAACAACGCATGTATCACCTGCGTCCACCGATTGGTATTATGCAGTACCATGTCGCCCTTCTGCTGTGGATACACGCAGGTGTATATTGGAAAGATTCTCACCAATTCCCACAACATCTCAGAAATTTCTAGACATGCCGTATCTAACCACAGAACTCTAGGAACTTTTCCTTTACCAACGATGTGGAGGGACTCATTTGCTAAGGCGTGAGAGGCCGGGACACTTAAAAAGACCTCTACCTCAGAGGCAACTAACAAAATTTGCGGCTCCCGCTGAGCACTGCCAATCGCATGTGTCACACTCATCCTCTCACCTTCAGCAACACTGAGCCCTTCCAAATCGCTATCCACTACCTCATCAATCTGACATTCAACATTAATCATCTCTTTTGCTGTGGACAAAACCTCTGCTATGTATGCGCCCTTTTCAGATCCTTCCAACTGGAGAGGGTTAATTTCTGCAAAAGCCAACGCACCCGTGTCTACCGGCCCTGCAGCCTCTCTATTTAGCATAGCAGAAATTGTGTCCACTCCACTGTTACCCACTAAGCCTTTCTTGTTTAAATGCACTTGTGGCAAAACATTTTCAAACACAACAGGCTGCAATAACATAACTTCACCACTTTGCTCGGGTGGCGCTTCACTAAACCCATGAGGACTGTCAGCAGTGACAGACCGTAACAACTCATTATCAGTACAAGAAATTTTAAACATTTGAGTTTTACCATTTTTCTCATCACCAAGGTCAAGTACCCTCTTATCTATCAGAGCGGCACCACAGTTGTCCCAGGCAACCTCTGGCTCCAACACACAGAGCTCCCTGGAGGTTTCTAAGGACACCTCTGCAGCCTTAGATACTGTTGCCAAGGGGAATCACATCTCCTGCTTAGCGATCACCCCTACCTCATTAAGCATCACATTACCATCAGCACATGTGTCATCAGCATTCATAAACATAGCAGTTTTATAAACTCTATCAAATTGTCCTTTGTCAAAACGCATGGCACTCTGCGTGCCACTCAGCACACCACCCTTCCTCTCCACAGGAATTATTTTGCCCACTAGGGCGTCTTCACAGTTGTCCTAGGAAACCACTTGCCTCACCACTGCAGGCTCCTTGGTGGTTTCCCTTGGCAACTGCACAGCACCTGTCACTAGGGAACATGGCATACCAACTGCTTTGGTCACCCCTAGCACATCCTTTCCAGCACTCCGCTGGATTACCTTAGGTGCACCCAGAGTCTATATGTCCCTTTCAATTTTTGACCTCGCTGCAAGCAGGATTTTAACCTGTGTCTCCCCACTGATCTGCACACTGCAGCAAGTTCATTTTTTCACCTTCAGTGGATCTCCGCTCTGGGGTCACTTCCACTTCATTGTGAGCAACCACACAGTCAGCCTTTCCCATGATTTTAACAGGAACAGTCTTACCATTCTCTTTAGCATAGGTTGAAGACTTCAATTGAGGGCGTTGTCCCTTCTTTGCCATGCTCTCACAAGATGATGCCCCCTCCTGGAAACAGGGTAACATTACATCCCTCTTGGATTTTCCATCATTGCCTGCAGGCAAAGCATTAAGCCCAACAACACGATCAGCAGCTGTATTCCACAAGCTTGGACAAGAAAAGATCCCGTGGCCCAGCTGACCACATTCCAGGCATGACACTTGGCGACTTTCTCCTGTTGCTATGGGAGACCACCTTCTCCCCGTTGATCTCTTGCAGCGCTCTCTAGACTGGACTGCTCCTAGAAAATTATCGTAGTCATCTCGGTTACTATACATCCCACGGTACACCTCCTGGTACTCCTCCATCAGAAAAGGTTGCACCAACTCAACCCAGCGATTTCTGGGCCATCTTCTGTAGGAAGCAATCATCGCAAACTCATCCAAAAAGTCCTCAACACACTCAGAGGGCAACATGGGCCGTATGAAGTCAGCTGTACGGATTTCTGCTTTGTTGCCATGGGCAACCGCACCCATCTGCTCACTCTTTACACTCAGAGCAGGCTTCTCATACCTTTGCTTTGGTGAAACCTGGGACAAAGGGCATTTAGAAACTTCATGCCCCCACTCACTGCACCGCAAACAGCGCACTTGGTTCTTAACCCTTTGCACATTGATAGCTGGCCATCTTGCACCAGCGTTGCCAGGGGCAACAACATGTCCTTCCCTTTTAACTTGGTTCAGTGCAGCCAAGTGTCGCCTGCACCAATCAACTGCAGACTCAGACTCTGGCGAACTCTCCATACTTGCAGTCACCTGTGCACTCCTTGCACCAGTGTTGCTAGGACCAACACCCGCTCTGTCTCTCATTTCAGCAAACATTGCTTTCTTTTCACACAGGAAAATTTTAAAGTACAGTACTGTCTCCAAGACTTTGCAAACAGCACGCTTTCACATGTAGACTTTACTCTCTGCTTGAGCTCACTTCCAAAGGCAAATCACCTGTATACAACACAGTCCATTATTTGAACTCCTGTGCAATGCAGTTCGCCTGGCTGCCACACACAGCTAGCAGCAGTTCACCGCAGAAAACTTTAACTTTTCCTTCAGATAGGCTGTTCATCACAGTATTGCTGTTAAACACACAGTTTCTTTTTACTCACTGTTTTTGGTATGCGAGGATCTGGAACTCTTCCAAAAACTACCCGCATTCTCCACCACTTGTAAGATTGGGGGTTGTTAGCTCTTGTGGTGGATGCGTATTTCCAGTGATGTAAGCCAGTCAGCAACTCTGTTTAAGGGCATGGTAGCCCATTTTTATTTAAAAGCACGTAAGTTTACAAACACATCTGTAGTATTCACAGGGGGGTTCCACCATTCCTGTATCTTTACTAACAGTAGCCTCATAGCTTTACCTTCTAGCGATCCAGGCTTTTAGCCTAGGCCTGACGATCTGTTCCTCAGACCCAAACAGAGTCCAAGAGTTTCAGCTTTCTCCTAGCTTCTCCTGGTCAGCACCTTTGTTGCTGTATCACTAATGGTGTCTGCCTCCTGCAAACATGCACCATCTTTGACTCCACTTCAGAGGATGAGAGCCCACTTGACTCCCATGCACACAGACTTCCTCTCTATTGGGTGGAGCCCTGTTCCATAATCACCTCTGACTCCACTTCAGAGGATGAGAGCCCACTTGACTCTCATGCACACAGACTTCCTCTCTGTTGGGTGGAGCCCTGATCCATAATCACCTCTGAACTAAATAGCCCAAGACACAGCTGTTCCATCAGCATGTCTTTCTTTACCAAATCTGGCATAAACCAACCCTCTTGAAGGTCGCACAAAGTCGCACCCTCACAATATATATATATATATATATACATATATATATATTTTGTGAGAGTGAGAACCCCTGTCTCTGTGAAAATGAGGGTAAAATGGACACAGGACTCTCAAAGAGGCAGTTTGAGAAGTTCCAGCAGGAGATTTGTGAGCAGAGAAAACTATGCTTTAAGTTTTCTCTGGATTTTGTAAGTCTGGATTGGGGCTGGAAACTTGAAGACTTCAAAGAGCATTGGGAGGGATGGAGTCTTCAGTCTTGTGTCCGGGCTTTCCAGACGTTCTGCAGGTTGTGTGTGTCCAGGTGCACACACCCATTATAAGGCAGAGCTGAGCATAGCTCAGAGCATGTGGGAAATTAGTTGGTGTTGCTGCAGACAGGAGGGAGGGGTGCTACCATTTAAGAACCCAGGCAATAACCTTGAGACGGCGCTCCATGTGGGAGAGGTTCCAGGTCGGTGGACTGAGAGAGTTGGGCCAGCTGAGAGAGTCGGGGAGACCATAGCTGAGACAACTGGGAGACAGGCCAGGGGACCAGAGGGAACCGTGAGTCTTGGAGGAGTGTGAAAGCCTGGAGTGTCAGGAGAGCTCCTTCCTAGAGGCCAGGAGTGGGCCTGTGCAGCAAGGTACTGCACCCAATGCTGAGCGAGCCTTAAAAGCCAGGTGGCTTGGCATTTTTTATGTATTGTATTTCTGTTGGAGAAGAACCCCTGTGAGGGGCAATCCATGTGTATATGAACTTTCATCTTTGCTACCTTCAATAAAAGTGGGCTACCATGCCCTTAAACTGAAGTTTCTGTTGGCTGTGAACTCACTGAAAACGCATACACCACTGAGTTAGACATCCCCCATATTACTATAAAAAGATATATATATATATATATATATATATATATATATAATTGTTTTTTTCATTTATTTTCTTCTTTGGTGCAGTGGTGAATGAGTATCTTTTGAATCACTTGTTCATTTAGTATATATAGTATATTACCAGTGATTTCTAGGATTCTGGATTTTTCCAATAAATGGCCACATTTCCTTACTATGTGAGTGGACCATTAAACTTGCAAATGAAATACACAGCACAGCATCTTTCCTGTCTATGAGAAATGCCCTGCATAGGCCCTGAATGTAGTTCTCTGGTCATTTAACCTGTGAATTAGCAATGGATACATTTTGTCGCTACGCTTTCATTGAAGAGTGTAAAAAGCATTAAGTCCGTTGGCACTCATAATAAAAATTCACCGCATGATCTCTGAGTGCATGAAACAGGCAGAGGCATGGTTATTCACAACGTATCAGCAAGTAAAGCACACTGGATACCAAGGGCAGTTAAGAGGTAATAAACTTTATTAATTCATCCAGATGGATAGATTAATAAAGTTCACTGCTGGCTTATCTGGTGTCCGGGTTTGCCAATAATTCTCAATTAAAATCCGGTATGGAGCTGAAAGTTCCCATATGACATCGTCCGTATCTTGAAAATTTAACGTGATAAAAAATGTAAAAAATAAATTATGAATTAAAAGTGACAAAAATATGCATCCTGGTAATAACATATTGTAATGTAATTCTGATCATTAAAGCATAAACCACTACAACATAAATATACTGTTAACTGCAAGATGTGCAGGTTTATTTAAGGAACACTTTTTTTTTTCTATTTACTTTTAAGCAGATTGCAAAGATGGACAGTTTAATTGCATTTTATCCCTTTGGCATGTACTGTTTTCTTCCTCTCTCAGACCTTTGTGGCCCATAAACAAGCCTCAGGAGAAGATATATCACTGCACACATCATAACGATAAACAGCTCAGTGCAAACTGTCAGTCACAGAGATAAGCACTCAATATTTTCGATGGATATCTCTGGCTTTAGTGCATTTCCATTTTTTTTTTTTTTGTAACACGTAGATGAGTAAGGAGTTGGAGAATAGTGAAAATATCCAGAGCAGACGACTGATATATTAGATTGTGAGTTCCTCTAAGCGGACAGTGACTGGTGCGCATCTACATACTCAGGAATGCACTGTATAATATGTCAGCCCAATATATTTAATATAAATAAATACATTAAGGGTCCATTCATACCATTAGGTGAATTGAAACATAATCGTTAAAAAAAAATTCCACACTGAAACGAGTTGCGTTACAGCAGCTCTCAATGCTTAAAAAAAGCACCTGCGCTATTTTTGACAGAACAATGCACCACAAGTATTTATATACATTTGTATGTTTTTTCTTCAAATTACCAATTTCTGGGGAACTAAAAAAAAAATAGACATTTCTCCTAAAAGTTGTTGGGGGTTTTGAAAATGAAAAAGTCATATGAAACGCATCAAAAAATTACATCAGATGCATGATGGAACCAGAATTACCCATTCATCTTGGAAAAAGTTTTAGTTTTTTTTACTTCCTTTGTATAAGTGTACATCTTGATGTGGAATAAATGTCCCTTGGTGTGAATTTGATGCACTACTGTCACTTTTTATATTTCTTTATATGAACTTTTTGCACTTGATTGTGGAGATACTAAACCCGGAGAGAGCTTCGGAGAAGGAAGAGAAAATTAAATGTGTGATCTTTTTCCCTGTTGTGTGTGGGAAATTGCTCTGGTAAGGTATATTGGCATGTGGGATTGGATGCACGGGGTCATATTGGTGTGCACTTTCTTCACGAATAGGTCACAAAAACCTGTTTGCTGGAAAACTTCTGTGAGTGGAGAAGGGCAGAGATTTAATGTTATAGTGGGTATAGAAAAGAATCACCCCCTTTAAATAATGACATTTTGTTGCTTTTCAGCCTGAAATGAAGACAGACAGTTTTTGTTTTATGCAGCTGTATTTATTAGTGCAACTTATAACATCCAAGTGAAAGATATAACACCAATATATCAGAAACATAGAAAAAAAAATCAAAACCAGAATCACAGAGTTGGAAAAAGGATCGCTCTTCTTGTGTCAGTATTTTGTTGGACCACCTTTTGCTTTAATTACAACCTTTAGTCTGTTGAGATATGTCTCTACTAACTTTGTACACCCCTCACATTTTTATAAATATTTTAATATATCTTTTCATGTGACAACACTGAAGAAATTACACTTTGCTACAATGTAAAGTAGTGAGTGTACAGCTTGTATAACAGAGTAAATTTTCTGTCCCATCAAAATAACTCAACACACAGCCATTAATGTCTAAACCGCTGGCAACAAAAGTGAGTACACCCCTAAGTGAAAATGTCCAAATTTGGCCCAATTAGCCATTTTCCTCCGTTAGTGTTACAAGGTCTCACTCTCACTCTCTCATACTGGTCACTGGAAGTTCAACATGGCACCTCATGGCAAAGTACTCTCTGAGGATCTGAAAAAAAGAATTGTTGCTCTACATAAAAATGGCCTAGGTTATAAGAAGATTGCCAAGACCCTGAAATTGAGCTGCAGCACAGTGGCCAAGACCATATAGTGGTTTAACAGGACAGGTTTCACTCAGAACAGGCCTCGCCATGGTCGACCAAAGAGGTTGAGTGCACGTGCTCAGCGTCATATCCAGAGGTTGTTTTTAGGAAATAGACGTATGAGTGCTGCCAGCATTGCTACAGAGGTTGAAGGGCTGGGGGGTCAGCCTGTCTGTGCTCAGACCATACGCCGCACACTGCATCAAATTGGTCTACATGGCTGTTGTTCCAGAAGGAAGCCTCTTCTAAAGATGATGCACAAGAAAGCCCGCAAACAGTTTGCTTAAGACAAGCAGACTAAGAACATATACTGGAACCATGTCCTATGGTCTGATGAGACCAAGATAAACTTATTTGGTTGAGATGGTGTCAAGTGTGTGTGGCAACAACCAGATGAGGAGTACAAAGAAAAGTGTGTCTTGCCTACAGTCAAGCATGGTGGTGGGAGTGTCAGAGAGAGAGATAGATAGATAGATATATAGCTAGCTAGCAATACAAGAAATGTTTATTTATCCCCCCAGTTTCTCAGTTTTATGAGTTTTATACATAGGCTGCATTGGCTAATTTTGCCCAAAACTTAGGTTTGGTGTCATCAGGCGTCTAATGTAATCATAAACCCAGTAAACTGTTCATTATAAATCAATTAAACCACAAATTCCCAGTGAATATGTTTGGCTCCAGAATACTTTCATCCTCATTTAACATGACTGTTCAAATCTTTACCTAAATCGTCAGTCCTCTTTGGTCCTGTGATGACCACTGTACACAATATAACAGGTACTCTGAAATATTGGCAGTGTTTCTTTGTGCTGATGGTGATGTGCCCTATGAAGTCAATGTTTAATCTTTTGCAGCAAAGTTTGATTTTATCTGACATTTTTCTATTGCCTAGGCTTTTATACACCAGTAATGAGTCAGCTATTCGACAAGCAACAAATCTGAAATCTTTGGATAGTATTGATATTGGAAAGTTTCATGTTTCTCAACTTTCTGATAATATGAATAGTATTATTAAATCATTACTAGATACCCAGCTACAAAACGTCTTTGCTAACAGTTGTTCAGGTTAAACCTAACAAAGCCAGGAACAGATTTGTCTCAATGCTGCTTCCACAGGA
Source organism: Rana muscosa (assembly GCA_029206835.1). Classification (NCBI taxonomy): domain Eukaryota; kingdom Metazoa; phylum Chordata; class Amphibia; order Anura; family Ranidae; genus Rana; species Rana muscosa. The sequence goes on from CM055118.1 coordinate 729,403,983, forward strand.
CCGCTCAAATGAAAAAAAATTGTTATTGTATAGATAAGGGTAAATATAGATTTAGTTGTGTAGCACCCATAAACATTTTTGCCACTCTCACAAGTAGAGGAATGTAGTCACCCAGTTACACCAAAGGGGTATTCTGCAGACAAGAACTGGTGCTTTCCACTTCCTGTGGTACGCATAACTCTTCGGAGGTGTATACATTTTGTCTGGCCTTGGCATGTTCTCGTACCGTATATCATTGTCCTTAAAGGTGAATCTGAAAGAACCGGTTAGGATTCTAAAGCTGGGTACACACAGAACAAAATTCGCTCTGTGTGTAGCCCTCCCAATTAGACAGAAGCTGTACATAGAACAACTCATGTCAAACAGGACTGCTGGAAAACCTTCTTTGATCAGTGGCTTTCAGCCAATCAGCTGCAGCACTAATCAATGGATTAAAGTATTTTGACAGCAGGGAGTCCCGCTGTCAGAATACAATGTGCCAGGAGGGACACTTTGATAAAATAGCAAAGCCAGTTTTATATGGATAATTGTTGTGGCCAATATCGCAAATAAAGGATTGACATTTTTAAAGGTTTTAATTAATTTTTTTGTAATAAAATGTAGTTTTTATAGTTTTGCGTGATTGACCCTCTCTGGCCAGTAAAGTCCAATATAAAGTGGTTCTTTTGAATGAAATACCAGGCTAAAGTTATGTAGAGCAATCATATTTATTTGGAAACTATACACTTCACTAGAAATTCTTATATAATATACAGCAGCTAGGGGCCATTCATTCATCTTCCAGCCAGGTGCTAACATGTGGCAAATCCTTTCTTTTTCTTTAATTCAGCTGAGTTTCTGAAAGAATAGCATTTTATTTTTCTGGCCGGAAACACGCTTTAATAAAAAAAAAAAAAAAAACATGCTTTTTGGAAGATACTGTTTATCCAACAAAAGAATATCCCAGTATGTAGAATACTTTGATTTAACAAGCTCTTCCAACTGGGCACTCAAATTCGGCTTTATTAGTGGAAAACACTACAAATGTAAATTTGGGCAGATCCTGATATATCCCAAAGACAGACACGGCTTTACACATCACACTAATCTTAAGCAAACTGGCATGACAACTGACAAAAAAAAATAAAATGAAAATGTATTTGGCATCATGGTAAAATTTATACATTTTCTGAGCCATAAAGCAAAAATTGATGGATGCCAATAATGATTTCAATTAATCCTCACCTACAGCTGACAGAGTAGTTCCTCCCTGCTTGTACATCAGAGGGAATTAAATAGTAAACTCAGGAATAAGTAGTGGACCTGGACAGCAACTACTGAATATATGAAGCTAATTACATTTGATTTACACGTAAGTTACCAACCCCCAAGAATGAAAACTAAACTAAAATATAATTTCCTTCTGCTGCTTTTTGTGCTTAAGGTAATTGACTACAAATCTATAGCCAGTAAAATACTTTTGTAATGTATTGGTGCTTTGCGCCTTACTGCCAGCAATGAATTACATTAAGTACATGTTTTCCTGGTGTTTAGAATATTATTTCTTTATAAAATATACATTCAGCATTTGAAAAGATCTTTAAGTGATTATCTCAGCCATAAGCACTTTTCTTGTTTCTTCTTAGTAATGAATCACTTAAAACACCATTCTCTCATGCTTTTACTTTAGTACTAAATAAACTTGATGAAATAATACTTTTTTAAACTCACAGGGGAAGATGAAGCTTTAGACCTTATCTGTGTTCAATAATTTAATTTGCTTTCTGTATTTCAGTTAAGGTTGTTCAAATATAATATCTCATGGCTGTTATTCACCAGTTTAACTAAGAACAAACATTATATCGCTACAGTGTTGAAGACTAAAGTAGACTGTCATTATATGGCATGGGAATCAGGGTTAGAGCAAATGTAGAGGACCTTGCATGAAAAGGCAAAATCTGCCTATCAAGGAGCCTCGCCTATCAATTATAAACACTAAATAAAAGCTAAAAAAAAAAAAAGAAAGTCCAGTTGCAAGAAAGAATTCTTATGGTGGTCATCTGGTCTACCAGGACCTTATCTAAATCTCCCAAACGCTGCCAATTTTATCCAGCTTTTTGATAATTTGCTGAGGAGTTTTTCTGTTACAAGATCCTAACCAATCAGAGTCACACCAAAAGTCAAGTCCTGATTTGAGAGCATGGAGCATCTGATTCCAAAGTCTGACTGCTGGTTGATGGTTCTTGCTATTAATCCTGACCGTACATCAGAAAAGTGTTCTCCACATATACAATGTCTGCAGCAGCACTGCCTTCCTATTTTCTGGTCCGGAGTCTGGAAAAGGGAGAGTCTGGCTTGTGACACTGCATAGCAAAGCAGCAGAAAGGGGGCAGTGGCAGTGCATAACAGTGGAGTAGCAGAAAAGGAGCAGAATACTTGTACTTGTAATTTATAATTTATGTATGAATGTAAATTGTTCTTTATTTTTCTTCTTTTGCATTGGAAAACCTTAATTAAAACATTGAAACAAGAAAGAAAAAATAAATAATTTTTATAAATGAAAAAATAAATCCAATATATATACAAAACACTAAAACAAGACAAAAAAAAAATACATTCAGTGCCTTGCCTTCTAAATCCTACATATATTTTACACAGCTATAAAAATATAATATCTGGCTGATCACCATGAATACCCAGGTACTCGCCAATATAGGACACACCAGTCAGTCTCCCTTTTAAGACAATAATCTATTTAGAATGAATGAAGTCGGTACTAAACCCAGGATAACAAGCCACCTATTCCAAAATAAAAAAAAAATTGGGCAGTTTCTGTGTTGGTAAATTAGCTTTTATTTAGATAAAGTATGATTTATTTGTGTTTTCAGTTCCTACAATGTGGGGGGGATAGGGGGATAACCATTTTGAGCAATTAATTTGCAAGCTTGAAATAACATTTGAGTGATAGGGACATATGCATTTTCTGGTAGTAGCCTCATCCACCATGTTCAATAAACATATCATTGGATCTTCTGCTAAAGTAATCTGAAAAACAGATCTTATAGTAGTCAGGACCCCTTTCCAATATCTATGAAGTTTAGGACATCTCCACATCATGTGGATCAGAATGGCAGGGCCACTGTTACATTTAGGACAAAAGGGATTCTTCCTATGATGCCAGGCGAACAGTTTTTCTGGAGTGTGGTATGTCTGATGCAGAAAAAATAACTGTGTAAGTTTGTGGGTGGGAGATAAGCTAACCTGTGAGAGTGCAGACAACACCATCTCCTACTGGTTATCTATTATAGGGCCCAAATTTTTGGACCACTGTTCTTTAGTTGGAACAACTACCAATGCTTGAAACTATTATTGGCTCTCACTGTATGTTAGGCATTCCAATGGGACTGTATGCAGGTTTACATATACACAGGATTGGTGGCCCACCTGCCCTTTTTGTTGACTTACTGTCTGAAAAACACTGCTTCCATCCAAGATGGTGATCTCTATCTTCCTCCACCATATTACCTCAAGACATTAGGCTGTTTTTGGACTATCTTTAAAGATCACCTGCTAACCTTTTTGATGTCCTTTGGTCTATAGGACAGTTTGAACCATTCTATGTGGTCCCACCTGTATCTATGTTTTGAATGCCATTTTGGGTGGACACATTGCGAATATTAATTGGATCCCGAGGAAGCCATGGTGGGCGAAACTCTGCAATCCGACAACCACTGTGTACTCTTTTGGGACTCTATGATATATCTGGCACTTACATGCATTTTGTCCAACAATTTTTAAAATGTATCTTCAGACTCGTAGTGATGTATAATAAATCTTGCTGTTTTTAACATATGGTTAATAATTTGCCTCCTGCATATGTTTTCCATCAGATACAGAGGCCAGGACATACTGATCACCATAGTACGCCATGAAGAAACCTCCACTTGCTGACCACACCCATTTTTTGGCCATGCCCACAGGTGTGTGGTAGCACACCGCATTAGCACCCTCACTTTTACCTCAAGCACCCCCCGAAAAAAATTATCTGGAGCAGCTCCTGCCCGGATTGGATTTCATTTTTTCCGCCCCATCCCTACCTTCAAGTTTTTTTTCTATATTATCTTCTTAACATTTGGCAGTCATATCCCCAAAAATACTAAGAAGTATGTTTTTTTTTTTAAACTCATGTGAGAAATAACGTATATATCATACAATCATTCCATAAACACATACCACATACATTGCATATATAATTTGAGGAAAATATGCTTATAAAATAGTTTACATAGTGTGAGGGGGTTAGCTCGGCAGCGGGTGTGTGTGACCCCCGGGATGGGCTCCCCAGACAAAAACAGGCCCAGCAAACGGAGGTTGTGGTTTTCAAAATCAAAAAGGTGCGGTTTATTTTCTATTTACAGTGACAAAACACAGCAAAGCAAAAGAAACATAAATAAAATAAATCCTGGTCAACTTGACCTCTGACTAAACATACAGGTTTCCTAACTAACAACTGGGATCAGCCTAGTGCTGTCCTAGTCCCTAAGTCCCTGGTTTTAAATGTCCAAGCAAATAGCCACACAGGCTTTGTCTCACCGCACAGGGGTTCACTCTCCCTAGACAGTCCACACAGGTCTGGTTCCAGGCATGAGCTAACACCTAATGAATCTGGGAGTTCTTATAGAGGCCTAAATGAGCTGACAAGCTTCAGCTGGCCTCATCAACTCCCTGTCTGTACGACGCCCCACACTCTCCCTAGAGGTATGAGTCATCCATGAGCCCACTAGCCTTATACAACTCTCCACCTAGTTGTATAAGTCGGCGTAAAGCCTGAATCTGGGCGAAATATATCTACCCCCCTGGATGCAACCAGGTGACTTTACCTTCCTGCTGTCACATACCCCCCCCTCTTGTTTTAACCTCGGGGTTGGAACACCAGCAATCAGGCATTCATGTACTCGAGACAAAGCATCCACATTCCCCATTTGAATGCCAGGGCGATGCTTTACTGTGAAGTTGAATTCCTGGAGGGCCAGGAACCACCTATTTACTCTTCTATTTGTTTCCTTGTTTTGAGCCATCCACTTTAACGGAGCGTGATCCGTAACCATGTCAAAGTGCCTACCTAGCAGGTAGTACCGAAGGGAATCTAGAGCCCACTTCACCGCTAAACACTCCTTTTCAACGGTGGCGTAATTTACCTCATGGGACTTCAACTTCCTGCTGAGGTAAATGACTGGGTGCTCTTCCCCGTTCCAGACCTGGGACAATACTGCTCCTAACCCCACATCTGACGCATCACTTTGTACGACAAAGTCTTTAGAGAAGTCGGGTGAGTACAACACTGGCTGGCTACATAAGGCTTGTTTCAAGAATTGGAATGCTGCCTCAGCCTCGGGGGTCCATTTAATCATGACCGACCCTTTCCCCTTCGTCAGGTTGGTTAGGGGCACAGCCTTAGAAGCAAAGTGGGGAATGAATCGCCGATAATACCCAGCGATTCCCAGAAAGGCTCGTACCTGCTTCTTGCTGTTGGGACGTGGCCAACTCTGGATGGCCTCGACTTTGTTGAGTTGGGGTTTTATTACTCCCCTCCCAATGGTGTACCCAAGATATTTGGCCTCCTCCTGCCCAATGGTACACTTCTTGGGGTTAGCCGTAAACCCCGCTTCCCGAACAGAGTCCAGGACTGCTTGCACTTTTGGCAGATGTGAGGCCCAATCTGTGCTATGGACAATTACGTCATCCAGGTAAGCCGCAGCATACTTCCGATGGGGCCTCAGCATCTGGTCCATTTTCCGCTGGAATGTGGCCGGCACATTCTGTAACCCGAACGGCATTCTTTTATATTGGAACGCCCCATCTGGGGTTACAAATGCGGTTTTCTCTTTGGCCGACTTGGCCAGGGGGATTTGCCAATACCCTTTTGTGAGGTCAAGAGTCGTCATGTATCGGGCTGTTCCCAGCCGGTCGATCAACTCATCTATACGTGGCATGGGGTAGGTGTCAAATTTTGTAACTTTGTTCAACTGACGAAAATCGTTACAAAATCGCCAGCTCCCATCCGGTTTAGGCACCAACACAATGGGACTAGACCAATCACTTTGGGACTCCTCTATCACCCCTAAGTTCAGCATTTTCTGTACTTCCTCCCGTATTGCCTCCCGTCGGGCCTCTGGGATCCGATAGGGTTTTAACTTCACCCTTTCACCGGGCGGGGTAATGATGTCATGCTCTACCCCAGATGTTTGTCCCGGCAGCTCAGAGAATACCTCCTTGTTGCGAAGCACAAACTCCTTAACCTCCTGTTGTTGGGGTTGTGACAAGGTGGCTGCTATTCCAACCTCAGGAATCACGCAACCAGTTTGAGCTGGTGACCAAGTGTCTGCGACTAGGGACTCTCTATCCCTCCAGGCTTTCAACAGATTAACGTGATAGATCTGTTCGGGCTTTCGCCTTCCTGGTTGTCTGACCTTGTAATTCACTTTGCTCACTTTTTCCATTATCTCATAGGGGCCTTGCCATTTGGCAAGGAATTTACTTTCAACCGTAGGGACAAGTACCAGTATCCTATCCCCCGGGGAAAAGGTACGGGTCTTGGCTCCACGGTTGTACACTCTCTGCTGTGCTAACTGCGCTTGGGCCAAATGTTCCTTCACGATGGGCATTACCTGTGCAATTCGGTCTTGCATCAGGGCGACATGCTCAATCACACTCCTGTGGGGAGAACTCTCACTTTCCCAAGTTTCCTTGGCAATATCCAACAGCCCTCTTGGGTGTCTCCTATACAGTAACTCAAAGGGGGAGAATCCCGTAGAGGATTGGGGCACCTCCCTAATAGCAAACATCAGATAAGGAAGTAGACAGTCCCAATCCTTTCCATCTCTATCCACCACTTTCTTCAACATTTGTTTTAGGGTTTTGTTGAATCTTTCAACCAGCCCATCGGTTTGGGGGTGATACACAGATGTACGTAATTGCGTCACTTTGAACAATTTACACAGCTCCTTCATAACCCGGGACATAAAGGGTGTACCTTGGTCCGTAAGCAGTTCTTTACAAATACCCACCCGGCTAAACACAAGAGATAGCTCTTTGGCTATGGTTTTGGCCGAGGTATTTCGGAGAGGGATCGCTTCTGGATAACGGGTGGCATAGTCCATTATAACTAATATGTACTGGTGCCCCCTAGCGGACTTGATTATAGGCCCTACCAAATCCATGGCGATCCTCTCAAACGGGACCTCAATGATGGGTAGAGGGACCAGCGGGCTACGGAAATGTGGCATCGGGGCCGACCTCTGACACACAGGGCAGGAGGAACAATAATTTTCTATGTCCTTCATCACCCCCGGCCAATAGAATCTCTGTAATACCCTCTCTCGGGTTTTCTCTGTCCCCAGATGACCTCCAAGAATGTGCCCATGGGCCAACTCCAACACCAACTTCCTGTAAGGTTTGGGCACCACAAGCTGCTCAACGGTTTCTTCTGCCCTTTTTGCCACCCGATACAGTAGGTCCTTCTCTACGCTGAAGTATGGGTAAGTGCAGGTATTATCTGGGTTCACTAACTCGCCATCTATTTTCACTACGTTTTCCCGTGCCTTTATTAGGGCGGGGTCTTTCAACTGTTCTGTGGCAAAGTTTTCCCTGTGAACCTCAAGATCAGAAAACTCCACAGACGGTAGGTTTTCGTCTGAGGAGGTGGGCTCCTCTCCAGTTTCTTGAGTCTCCCCTGCCAATACTGATAAGGGAAATTCCGGAGAGTCCTCACCACTCTCAGGGGAGTTCTGGCTATCACATTCCTGGTACATAGGGGCACCAGTGGGGGGCTCAGGATCATCCCACAGTTCCCAGAACTTCGGAAAATCCCTTCCCACAATGGCGTCATGCGGTAACTGAGATACTAAGCCCACTGGATGAGAGAGGGTACCTTTGGGGGTCTCGAAACACACTGTAGTCACTGGATACTCTCGGGTGTCCCCATGCACACAAATAACAGCTACCTTGCTATTCCCAAAGACCTCTGTTTTAACTAACTCAGCCTTTATCAGGGTCACAAGGCTACCTGAATCCAGCAATACCACAACATTTCTACCATTAACACACATTTTGCATAAATGTTTCTCAGTTCCTCGAATGGCAGTGCATGCGACTGTCGCACACAGCGACTGACGTCTGCCCGTCAGAAAGTCACACTGCATGGGTTCCTCCACAACCGGGCAATTGGCTGCAATATGTCCCGCTTGCCGGCAGCGGTAGCAAACGATCCTTCTTGCCGCCTCTTGAGCCGCTGATTTCCCAGGCTGTTCTCGCCAAACTTGGGGTAGAGCTCCCACCCTCTCACTCTCTCCACCCTCACCCCTTGGAATCCTCTTATCCGCCCCTGGGGATGGTCTGGTCTTAGGGTGGAAAGTCCGAGTGTCTCTGGAAGAGGCCGTCAGGTTCTCTGTAGCCAAGTATTTCTCCACACGATCCACAAGACCATCGGCCGTCTCTGGGTCTCCATGGCTTACCCACTTTTGGATGGCAGTAGGAAGAGCTCTCAAAAACCGATCCATTACAACACGTTCCACAATCTTTGGTGCGGACAAAGTCTCTGGCTGTAGCCACTTTCTGCTCAGGTGAATGAGATCATACATTTGAGACCTGGGGGGTTTTCCAAGCTGGAAAGTCCAGTTGTGCACACGCTGAGCCCGGACAGCCTGGGTGACACCCAGCCTTGCCAAAATTTCAGCTTTTAGCATCACATAGTCTTTTGCTTGGTTAGGCTCTAGGTCATAGTAAGCTTTCTGCGATTCACCAGTTAACAGAGGAGCCACCAGTCCAGCCCACTGCTCCTCAGGCCACTTTTCTCTTTCAGCGGTCCTTTCAAATGTGGTCAAAAATACCTCTGGATCATCCTCTCCAGTCATTTTTGTCAATAAACGACTCACCCCAAAGGACGCGGTATTAGTGGGACGGCTTTCCTCACTGGTCTGCGGACGTTGCTGCATTACTGCTTCCATTTGTTGTAGTCTCTGCTCTTGCTTCTGTAACAGGTCTATGAAGCGGGCCTCAGATTGCTGCTGGGCTTGTTGCTGAGCTTCCAGACTCTGTTGGTGAGCTTGCTGCTGGGCTGCAAGGCTCTGTTGATGAGCTTGCTGCTGGGCTGCAAGGCTCCTTTGAAAACCTGCATTTGTCTGCTGTTGATTGGCATTTGCTAGAGCCAGCTGTTTCAGTATCTCCTCCATGCTGGCTTAAAAAAAAACTGCCACTGGTTCTCCACCAACTGTGAGGGGGTTAGCTCGGCAGCGGGTGTGTGTGACCCCCGGGATGGGCTCCCCAGACAAAAACAGGCCCAGCAAACGGAGGTTGTGGTTTTCAAAATCAAAAAGGTGCGGTTTATTTTCTATTTACAGTGACAAAACACAGCAAAGCAAAAGAAACATAAATAAAATAAATCCTGGTCAACTTGACCTCTGACTAAACATACAGGTTTCCTAACTAACAACTGGGATCAGCCTAGTGCTGTCCTAGTCCCTAAGTCCCTGGTTTTAAATGTCCAAGCAAATAGCCACACAGGCTTTGTCTCACCGCACAGGGGTTCACTCTCCCTAGACAGTCCACACAGGTCTGGTTCCAGGCATGAGCTAACACCTAATGAATCTGGGAGTTCTTATAGAGGCCTAAATGAGCTGACAAGCTTCAGCTGGCCTCATCAACTCCCTGTCTGTACGACGCCCCACACTCTCCCTAGAGGTATGAGTCATCCATGAGCCCACTAGCCTTATACAACTCTCCACCTAGTTGTATAAGTCGGCGTAAAGCCTGAATCTGGGCGAAATATATCTACCCCCCTGGATGCAACCAGGTGACTTTACCTTCCTGCTGTCACAATAGTTACATAATTACATAGTAGGTGAGGTTGAAAAAAGACACAAGCCCATCAAGTCCAATCTATGTGTGTGATTGAATGTCAGTATTACATTGTATATCCCTGTATGTTGCGGTCGTTCAGGTGCTTATCTAATAGTTTTTTTAAACCATCAATGCCCCCCCGCTGAAACCACCGCCTGTGGAAGGGAATTCCACATCCTTGCCGCTCTTACAGTAAAGAACCCTCTACACAGTTTAAGGTTAAACCTCTTTTCTTCTACTTTTATTGAGTGGCCACGCGTCTTATTAAACTTCCTTCTGCGAAATATTTCCAAAAAAAAATATGTCCCCGGATTTCATTTAAAAAATCTGGCCACCTTAATGTGGAGGGGTTTATCAAAAGACAAGTTTACTAAAAGTGTATAAATTCCAGGTTTCACTTTTAATAGTTCAAATTAAGATGGTCCAAATAAACTATTTCCATTACAGAACAATGCGGCCTCTGTGGCTGAGGTGGAGTGGTGGGCAGATGAGGTCATGACTTTCACCTTGGCCAATCAGAGAAGGTCTTGTACTCATTGATAAAAATGCAAGGCTTCTACTGAATGATGGAGAAGTGCTCACCCAATTCTCTTTAACCGCTTCCAGACCAACCACCGCACATTTACTGTGGCAGGACGGCCTGGCTGCACGAAACAACGTACCTGTATGTTGTTTCCTCTTTGGGATCTGGGGCGTGCGTGCACGCTGCCGGCGACCAGCTCCCACTGTGATTGGACACAGCGGGAGCCAATCAGCGATGGCCACCAGACCCACCGATCGTTCAAAAGGAGAGACAGAACGGCGGTCTTCCTATGTAAACAAAGCAGACCGCCGTTCTGTCACAGAGGAAAATGGAGATCTTGTGCTTCTAAGCAGAAACACGAATCTCTGTTTTTCGCCAGTTAAGCCATCCCCCAAACAGTAAGAAAGCACTCACTAGGAGCACACCTAACCCTTTGATTGCCCCTGATGTTAACCCCTTCCCTGCCAGTGTCATTAGTACAGTGAGAGTGCATTTTTTTTAGCACTGATCACTGTATTGGACACCAAAAAGTGTCACTTAGTGTCCGATTTGTCCACCGCAATGTCACAGTCCCGCTAAAAATCGCTGATTGCCGCCATTACTAGTAAAAATAAAAATGCCAAAAAAATATATTGCATAGTTTGTAGACGCGATAACTTGCGCAAACCAATAAATATCCGCTTATTGGGATTCTTTTTTTTACCAAAAACATGTAGCAGAATACCTATCGGCCTAGATTGATGAAGAAATTTGATTTTTTTTTTTTTTTTTTAATTTGCATCTGTTTTTATAGCAGAAAGTAACAAATATATTTTTTTTTCAAAATTGTCAGTTTCGTTGGTTGAAAAAAATTTAAACCGCAGAGGTGATCAAATACCACCAAAAAAATCTCTATTTGTGGGAGAAAAAAGGACATCAATCTTGTTTGGGTACAGCGTCGCCTGAACACGCAATTGTCAGTTAAAGTGACACAGTGCCGCATTACAAATAATGGCCTGGTTACTAAGGGGGCAAAACCTTCTGGGGCTGAAGTGGTTAATTTCAACACGTGACAGGAAGCTGCCCATCCTGCTGCTGAAAGATCGCGCCACTTACTGTATGTAGCTAATGGAACCACAGTCCCTTACAGCACACACAGCAGCCAAATTGTTCTGTAAAAGAAATAGTTTGTTTGGACCAGTCGGCAAGGCCCAAACAAACTATTTAAAGAGAAATTAAACCTGGAATTCTACTTTAACCCATTCTTCACCCAAATCTTTAACCAAAGTTTTTATATGTATGTGGGCTATGACTAAGCGCTAAGGGAGCGTGAAGCGTGTTAGCTGGTGATGCTGCTGGATATGTTTTTATGGACTTGCTGAAATAAAGGTTATTTTACTGGACATGCGGCCAACCAGAGTTCTTTTTGCTCAAAGTTTTTATATACTTTACATAATCTAACAGATTGTAGAAGTTACAGTCATATCACCATTCTTTTCACCCCTAGTGAAACTTATTTACTAAGGAAGTAGCGACTGTTCATGGTGCAAAATGTATGTTCACTTCGTCAAGTGAATGCTTTAATAATCAGACACTCACCTGTCCCGAGGTCCAGCGATGCTGGACTGCTCCTCTCTGCGACGCCGGCAATGTTACTGTGGACCCTGGGCTGTGGCTTCACAGCCGGACGCGAGCCGCGCTGTGCGATGTGATTGGCCGGGTAATCTTCTGGGGCCTGTGACGTGTCCCAGAAGATTGCAGGGAGGGAAGGGGAAAGGTGAACTTCCTTCCGGCACCAGGGGAGCAAGTGGGAGCTGGGTGCCCGTAAAAACAGGGTACCTGCTTCTCCCCCCAAAAAATTACATGCCAAATGTGGCATGTCAGGTGATCACCTACACTTAAAGCAGAAGTTCCATTTTTGGGTGGAACTCCGCTTTAATATATTTGCATATTTTACTACAATAAGGTTATATTCAATTTTGGTGACCGGCAAAGGCAATTTCAAATATGCAAAAGATAAGTGTAGGGAAATATAATCAGGTTTTAAGTATCACTAAAAGTCCAATTATAAAAGGTTTTATTACCTCTAGGACATTAAAAAGTAGATTCTATGAAGTATCTGGATTAACTGATCTTTAGCAGCAAACTGCATGAACATTTTTAGTCCACAAGGAGTGCTGAGGATGTAATTGTAACATTTTCACTGACAATCACTTTTCACTGACAATCAGACGCATTTATAATTAATTCCCAAAATGATATAGAGGTCGGTATAAATAGCTCAATCTCAGTTTTTGCAAACGACACAAAAATAAGCAGGGCAATAACTTTACATCAGGATATAGAAATTTTACAGAAAGTCCTGAATAAAATAATGGGGGGGGGGGGGCATCTACATGGCAAATTAGATCTAATGTGGAGAAATGTAAAGTAATGCACTTGGGGGCTAAAAACATAAACGCAAACTACTTACTAGGGGGGAGAACCTCTGGGGGAATCAAGGATCGAGAAAGATCTGGGGGTCCTAGTAGATGACAGACTGAGCAATAGCATGCAATGTCAAGCTGCAGCTACCAAGGCCGGCAGAATTTTACCTTGCATAAAAGGGGATATGCTCCTGAGATAAAACTATCATTCTGACCCTTTATAAAACTCTGGTCCGGCCACATCTGGACTGTATTCTGTCCAGTTCTGGTCACCAATCCTTAGAAGGGATGTGCTGGAGCTGGAGAGAGTGCAAAGAAGGCCAACAAAACTAGTAAGGGGACTGGGGAACCTCAAATACGAGGAACGACAAGCACTGAATTTATTCTCACTGGAGAAGCGACGCTTGAGAGGGGACATGATAGTGATTACAAATACCTCAATGGTGATCCCAGTGTGGGAAAAAAAATATTCAGTCTCAGGGAGTGTAAGAGGACACGGGCCACACAATGAGATTGGAGGAGAAGCGGTTTAACCTTAAACTGTGCAGGGGGGTTTTCACTCTCAGGGTGAAAAGGATGTGGAACTCTCTTTCACAATTGGTGGTGGCAGCAGGGAGCATGGATATTTTTAAAAGTCTCTTGAACGTGCATCTTAACCACTGGCTGACCAGCCGCCGTCATTATACTGCAGCAGGTCTACTCGTTCCCGCAAATTGCCATAGGTGTACGTCGGCTTCTTTAAGAGCCATAGCAGGCACGCGCCTGATGCACGGCGGGGGACCCAATGTGCGTGGCCTGCAGGAAAGAGAGCCAGAACGGGGATCTGTCCATTTAAATAGACAGATCCCCATTCTGACATGGGAGGAGAGAGAGATCTGCTTTTCCTAGTGATTAGGAACCTGCGATCTCTCTCCTCCTCCAGTCAGTCCCATCCCCCCACAGTTAGAAACACCTCCCAGGGAACACATTTAAACCCTTGATCACCCCCTAGTGTTTACCCCTTGCCTGTCAGTGACATTTACACAGTTATCAGTGCATTTTTATGGCACTGTTCGCTGTATAAATGTCAATGGTCCCAAAAAAGTGTCAAAAGTGTCCCAGTCCCACTAAAAATCTCTTACAGTCTACTGTACTGTACAGCTGTTTTTAGAGAGAAGATGGGAGAAGCAGCACAATCAGGTGTGCAGCAGTGCAAGAAGCATGCTGATAGAAGGAGAGAGCAAAGTAACTGAATTATAAGCTCATAAGTGTGCTGCTTCTTCTTTAACTGTCCAGAAACAGGGTGGAGGTTTGAAGCCTGGAGTTCAGCTTTAATAGCCCTTGCTGGTAAAGCAGTAGGTGAGGTGCAGCATGGTATGGCAACAATAACACACACAGTCCAGGTGCAAGAATTTGTATTGTAAGATGCTGACAGTTCACAATAAAGCCAGTGGGAAGGCAACCCAATGGGAACACGTACAGGGCCAACAGCGTGTAGAAAGGAGGTTTTAGCCAAACTAACAGCACCTGTTAGGAGGGGTAGAATGCTGCCTGGCTGTCTATTGCCCAAGTGGGAAGATGTCCAGAGAAGTTGCGAGCTCTATGCTTTCCCTCCTCATCAGGAACCTACCCACTCACAAAATGCACGCCAAGCCAGGGAGCAAGGGCCCCAAATAGGCTCTGCCTGACCAAAGATGCCTACTAGTGTCACATGGGGCAGAAACATCCAATTGGATAGCTTCCCCAGTGACCCAGGAAACCATAGATGAACCATGTTCCTCTTGACCTTCTGTCCAACTGTCCAACTGCAGTGCTGCTGCAGAAGAGCGCCACCTACAGTGGAGAAAGTAGACTGCACCTGCCTACAAACCCAGATGCACTTAGGCTGTCTCTTGCCCAAGTGGGAAGATGTCCAGAGAAGTTGCGAGCTCTATGCTTTCCCCCCTCTTCAGGAACCTACCCAATCGCAAAAGGCTGCCTGGCTGCCTGGCAATGCTGCCTGGCTGTCTCTTGCCCAAGTGGGAAGATGTCCAGAGAAGTTGTGAGCTCTAGGCTTTCCTTCCTCGTCAGGAACCTACCCACTTGCAAAATGCAAGCTAAGCCTGGGAGGCAGGGCCCCAAATAGGCTCTGCCTGACCCAAGATCCCCAAATAGGCTCTGCCTGACCCAAGATGCCTATTAGTGTCACATAAGGCAGCAACATCCAATTGGATAGCTTCCCCAGTGACCCAGGAAACCATCGATGAACCATGTTCCTCTTGACCTTCTGTCCAACTGCAGTGCTGCTGCAGAAGAGCGCCACCTACAGTGGAGAAAGTAGACTGCACCTGTCTACAAACCCCAATGCAAATTAAAGACTTTTTATGAAGTAACTATGACATTGGTCATTTTTGTTTCCTGAAATCTTTCTGTCTATAGTAGTATTATTTATTCCTTGTTGAAATGCTATTTGTAAATATCACTATTCAAATTAAATTTCTCATTAGATCATGTTTAAAATGACATGTATAAATTATTTCAGTCATAGTATCCATTTTTATCATTAAACCTAATTTATATGTTGGGTACGTGATTACTGAAGAGGGCAGTTCACTAGTTATCACTGTTCCCACTACAGTTTAAAAATTAATCCTAACATACAAAATTATTGTCACGATTGCCGTAAATTTCACTAATAGGTGTTTCTTCACAAAGAATGCAATTATCATTCACAGGTAATTAATTTACAAGGGGTTCTTATGAGTCATAATTTTTATTTGGAGCAGCCAAGCATTCATTCATGCTATCAAAAGTCAGCGTTCAGCGTGTCACTGAATACTGATATATAGTTACAGCGTATCAGAGTAAGCAACAAAACATTCACACATTGCTAGGATATGCTGCAATGAGTAAACATTGTTACTACATGCACCCTTGATGTCTATTTGGATCCTTTTATAGGTACTCTATACACTAGCTACTCTTGCAGCAGAACAATTTATCACATAAAACTATTAAACTGTATATTTCAACAAAATATATCCTAGAGCATTACAAGTTATCATTACTCAATAACATACACAGAGTGTCTACGGAAATATTAATTTAAAAGCTTTTAAAGGTTATGCTTTCCATTTTGTTATACTTCATGTTTAGTGTTGAGCGAACCCGAACTGTAAAGTTCGGGTCCGTACCGAACTTTAGCTTTTTCCCGAACCCGAACACGGACTTTGCGCAAAAGTCCGGGTTCGGGTTTGGCAATGTAATTACGCATTTAGAAATGCTTCAGGGGCCAGCCAATCACCTTTTGATTAGCTGGTGTGCCCTTAGAGGCCATCATAGCCATGCCTACTAATGGCATGGCTGTGATTGGTCAGTGCAACATGTGACCCAGCTTCTATATAAGCTAGAGGCACACAGCACACACGTCACTCTGCTTCAGAATAGATAGGGAGAGGATCTAGTCTGCTGCTGCTGCTTTTAGGGAGAGATAGAAAAATACATGATGAGTTAGTCCTGATTCTGGAATCTGAGGGAAAAGATAGAGACAGTGTAGTGTAGGGCCAGGTTCCTGTTTTTTGCTTTTAGGGAGAGAGAATATTATATAGGAGTCCAGATTCAGAGATATAACTCAGCGATCTGCATAGGTTTACCTGTTTGTGTTGCAGTGCAGTCTTTTTACACTGCTATGAGCCCAGTGTCAGAGAAAATCTACCTTTTATCTGAAAGCTCAGTGCACCAGCACTGCATATATTACGTTGAGAGATACACCGTTTCCATACTGTGGGTGTATTCTGCTCTTGAAAAAAGATCCATTTAGGACAAAAAAAAAAAGGCACTTTATTGTGCTCTTTTCCAAAGGACCCATTGGGCAAAAAAAAAAAAAAATCCATTTTATTTTGCTCGTGCAAAAAAAGACCCGTTTAGGGCAAAAAATAAAAAAAATAAAAAAAATTTGCACTTTAATGTACGCTTGCAAAAAGAGCCATTTAGGGCCACAAAAAATATTTTGCAGTGTGTTATACATATGTGGAGGTGTGTGAAATAAACAATTTATATATAGTTTTCTTCTACTGTGCTATATTAAAAAAAAAAACATTTTTTGAATAGCATTTTCTGCAGTTCTGTAGCTTTGCGATTCAGCGGTTACGTACTGTGGGTGTATTGTGGTCTTCCAAAAAACGCCATTTAGGGCCACAAAAAATATTTTGCAGTGTGTTATACATATGTGGAGGTGTGTGAAATAAGCAATTTCTAAATAGTTTTCTTCTACTGTGCTATACTAAAAAAACAACATTTTTTTTGAATAGCATTTTCTGCAGTTCTGTAGCTGTGTGATTCAGCGGTTACGTACTGTGGGTGTATTGTGGTCTTCCAAAAAACGCCATTTAGGGCCACAAAAAATATTTTGCAATGTGTTATACATATGTGGAGGTGTGTTAAATAAACAATTTCTAAATAGTTTTCTTCTACTGTGCTATACTAAAAAAAAAAAACATTTTTTTTGAATAGCATTTTCTGCAGTTCTGTAGCTGTGCGATTCAGCGGTTACGTACTGTGGGTGTATTGTGGTCTTCCAAAAAACGCCATTTAGGGCCACAAAAAATATTTTGCAGTGTGTTATACATATGTGGAGGTGTGTGAAATAAACAATTTATATATAGTTTTCTTCTACTGTGCTATACTAAAAAAACAACATTTTTTTTGAATAGCACTTTCTGCAGTTCTGTAGCTGTGCGATTCAGCGGTTACGTACTGTGGGTGTGTACTGCTCTTCCAAAAACACCCATTTAGGGCAACATCCTAAATTTGGAAAATATGAGGAGATGGTCAAAGGGACGTGGTGGCCCCGGTCGTGGTGCTGCTGGTGGAGCTCCTGTTGCAGGGAGAGGACGTGGTGGATCTGTGCCAGATACACGCACAAGTGAAACACCTTCCTCAGGTGCAAGTAGGCGACCGAGCCTGCGGCGGTATTTTGTCGCGCCTAATGAGGCTGTACGAATGTTTAGGCCAGGACAAGTACAGGCGATAGTAGATTGGGTTGCTGACAGTGCCTCGGGTTCCTTCACATTGTCTCCCACCCACTCTTCTGATGAAAGATCAGAGTTGGCACCTGAAACCCATGTCCATCAGTCTTTCACCTCACCCCCTTGCAAATCAGCCAAGCAGTCTGAGCCCCAAATCATGCAGCAGTCTCTTCTGCTTTTCGGTGACTCTGTTAGCAGGGTTTCCCAGGGCCATCCACCTAGCCCTGCCCCAGAAGTGGAAGAGATTGAGTGCACCGATGCCCAACCACTTATGTTTCATGATGAGTACATGGGAGGACCATCGCAGTACGTCTCGGATGATGACGAAACACAGGTGCCAACTGCTGCTGCTTTCGCAATTGTGCAGACAGACAAGGAGGGCAGGGGTGAAGACTGGGTGGAAGATGATGTGGAGGACGATGAGGTCCTCGACCCCACATGGAATCAACGTTATGCAGGTGACCAGTGTAGTTTGGGGGAAGAGGCGGTGGTCGCACAGAGCCACCAGCACAGCAGAAGAGGGAGCAGGGTGCAAAAGCAGAGCGTCCGTCCCCTAGACAGTATGTCTGCTACTGCCCAACGCAGCAAGGGACCGAGCACACCAAAGCCAGGTCCAAGGAGTTCCCTAGCGTGGCAGTTCTTCACACAATGTGCTGATGACAAGACACGAGTGGTTTGCACGCTGTGCAATCAGAGCCTGAAGCGAGGCATAAACGTTCTCAACCTGAGCACAACCTGCATGACCAGGCATCTAAGTGCAAAGCACGAGCTGCAGTGGAGTAGACACCTCAAAAACCAAGAAAGGTCTCTGGTTGCTCCTGCTTCCTCTTCTGCTGCAGTCTCGGTCTCTTCATCCACCTCTGTAGTGACAGTGGCACCTGCCACCCCGCAAACAGAGGATCTGCCAGCAACACTACCACCTGGGTCACCAACCATCTCCACAATGTCCCATGGAAGTGTTCAGCTCTCTATCTCCCAAACATTGGAGCGGAAGAGGAAGTACCCCCCTAGCCACCCGCGATCCCTGGCCCTGAATGCCAGCATTTCAAAACTCCTGGCCTTTGAAATGCTGTCATTCCGTCTGGTGGAGACGCAGAGTTTTAAAAGCCTGATGGCATTGGCTGTCCCACAGTACGTCGTGCCCAGCCGCCACTACTTTTCCAGGAGAGCCATCCCTTCCCTGCACAACCAAGTGGGGGACAAAATCAGGTGTGCACTGCGCAACACCATCTGTGGCAAGGTCCACCTAACTACGGATGCGTGGACCAGTAAGCAAGGTCAGGGACATTATATCTCCCTCCTACTCCGCTTCCTCATCCTCTACCGCCTCCTCATCCGGTCAGCGTAACACCTTCACCACCAACTTCAGCACAGCCAGGGGTAAACGACGGCAGGCAGTTTTAAAACTTTCCTGTTTGGGGGAAAAAACCCACACCGCGCAGGAGTTGTGGAGGGACATGGAACAACAGACCAATGAGTGGTTGCTGTCAGTGAGCCTCAAGCCCGGCCTGGTGGTGTGCGATAATGGGCGAAATCTCGTAGCAGCTCTGGGCCTAGCCGGTTTGACGCACATCCCTTGCCTGGCGCATGTGCTGAACTTGGTGGTCCAGCGGTTCCTTAAAAATTACCCCAATATGCCAGAGCTGCTGCAGAAAGTGCGGGCTGTCTGTGCGCACTTTCGGCGTTCTCACCCTGCTGCTGCTCGCCTGTCAGCGCTGCAGCGTAACTTCGGCCTTCCCGCTCACCGCCTCATATGTGACGTGCCCACAAGGTGGAACTCCACCTTGCACATGCTGGCCAGACTGTGCGAGCAGCAGCAGGCGATAGTGGAGTTTCAGCTGCAGCAATCACGCGTGAGTCGCTCTGCGGAACAGCACCACTTCACCACCAATAACTGGGCCTCCATGCGAGACCTGTGTGCCTTGTTGCGCTGTTTCGAGTACTCCACCAACATGGCCAGTGCCAATGACGCCGTTCTCAGCGTTACTATCCCAGTTCTATGCCTCCTTGAAAAAACGCTTCGGGCGATGATGGAAGAGGATGTGGCACAGGAGGAGGAGGAGGAGGAGGAGGAAGCGGGATCATTTCAAAGGCTTTCAGGGCAGTCTTTCACAAGTGGCTACGAGGGTGGGTTCCTGCACCAACAAACGCCAGGTACACAATTGTCCGGCAGAAAGGGCACAGTTCTGGAGGATGACGAGGTGGAGGAGGAGATGGAGGAGGAGGAGGAGGAGCCATGTTCACAGCAGGGTGGCACCCAGACCAGCTCGTGGCCATCACTGGTGCATGGCTGGGGGGATACAGAGGACGCAGACGATACACCTCCCACAGAGGACAGCTTTTCTTTGCCTCTGGGCAGCCTGGCACACATGAGCGATTACATGCTGCAGTGTTTCCGCAATGACCGCCGAGTTGATCACATTTTAACTGGTGCTGATTACTGGGTGGCCACCCTGCTGGATCCCCGTTACAAGGACAACGTACCGTCCTTAATTTCCTCACTGGAGCGGGATCGTAAGATGCGCGAGTACAAGCGCACGCTGGTAGACCCGCTGCTGGTGGCATTCCCACCTGACAGCGGGTGTACGGTGGAAGCACAAGGCGAAGGCAGAGGAGGAGGAAGAGGTCGCCAACACAGCCGGGGCACCGGCAGCACCTCAGAAGGCAGGGTTAGCATGGCCGAAATGTGGAAAAGCTTTGTCAGCACGCCACAACAACCAGCACCACCAGCTGAGATGGAACGTCTTAGCAGGAGGCAGCATTTCACCAACATGGTTGAGCAGTATGTGTCCACAGGCCTACACGTACTGGATGACGGGTCTGACCCCTTTAACTTCTGGGTCTCCAAATTGGGCACATGGCCTAAGCTTGCCCTTTATGCCTTGGAGGTGCTGGCCTGCCCTGCAGCCAGTGTATTATCTGAACGTGTATTTAGCACGGCAGGGGGCGTTATCACAGACAAGCGCAGCCGCCTGTCCAGAGCCAATGTGGACAAGCTCACGTTCATTAAAATGAACCAGGCATGGATCCCACAGGACTTGTCCGTACCTTCTGCAGAATAGACATGTATACCGGTGTTGTGACAAAAACTGTCCGGCCATCGGATTGTGTCCGGCCCGTACTGTGAAGGCGCAGCGCTTGGCAGTACAGAGGACAAGGAGATTCACAAAATCTCCGAAGATGAACGGCGCCTGCGCTGTGAGTGCAGGTTCAAGCCCCACCATCCAAGTGGACATACGGTAGCACATAGTAACAGGGCCCCTCACGGGCTTGCTTCGATCGCCACACTTCGGGCACGGCCTCACTTGGCTCGGCTTGAACCATGGATGGTGTGGCCTTCACCTGAACTCACCACGCAGGCGCCGTTCGTCTTGGGAGATTTTCGAAATCCACTTGTCCTACATACTGAGCAAGCGCAGTACAGGGTGGACACTATTTGACGGGGGACAGAATTCGACACATCACTGGCCTTACCCAGCCATTGTTGTATTTTTGAACCAGTGTTGGCTACCTCATCCTCCTCCACCGCCGCTTCCACCTACACAGCCACATCCACCGCCACCTCAACCTCCTACTCCATATGGACCTCGTCCTCCTAGGTCAAGATTATAATTTTTCTTTTATTTTTTTGTAGCGCACAGATCCTTTCCCCCTTACCTGCCTTTATGTTGTTGGCTCCTCGCAGGAGGGAGAAAGGCACACCGCACTACCAGCCCGTACCCTCCTATATAAAGAGGTTGAGCGGTGTACTTGACGGCCGTGTCCACAGCCGGAGTCAAAACTCCTCCAGAGGATGATTCTCACCTCTACTGTAGGTAGAGGCAAGTCCTTTAATTCCCAGTAAAGTCAATGTCCACACCAGCTGAAATTACAACTCTTATTCTCTCATGGCAAAATAAATTGTACTCGGATAGAAAAGGTTAGAGCAAAGAAACAGGACAGCTTAAGGTGTGGAGGAGGTCCAGGCACAAACGTAGCACATACACTTCACTGCTTAGGTTTCTCAAACAGTTTTAGGTGCACGGTCTCTGCCACAGACCTTGAGGTTGGTCTCTGCCACAGACCGGGTATACAAGGCCCCTGCCACGGACCTGGAGAACTTTGGTCTCTGCCACAGACCAGGGTATATAAGGCCCCTGCCACGGGCCGGGTAAATAAGGCCTCTGATACAGTCAAGATGACCTTGAGCTTCTCCTTCTACGAACCTAGCCCATATCAAGGGGAAGACATCTCTCCAGGGAGTCAACAGACCCTTCCTTCACCGTGACTCCCGCATCAGTCCATCAGAATGATCCTCCCTTCCCTGGAACAGGGTCCCCTACACGAGGCGGCACCCTAAGACTCCTCAACCCTTAGCGGACTCCAGACAAAGGCTCTGGACTTCAGGCTTTACTCCCACACCTAGGCCTCCATACCCAGGGCAGCAGGAACTCCAGGATAGTACCTCACCCCGGGCTAAAGGTACCCGAGATGGAACAGGAACACATGCACCCAAGCCGAAGGCACCTGGGCGCGGACCCCACTGAACATCAGCCACCAGGCCAAAGGTCTGCCCCTTTTATATGCTCTCCCGGCATGCACAGCAGGTTCCCCGCCCCGCTGTACTACTGCCAAGAGGGGACACAAAAGGCACAGCACTGTATCGGCGGTTCAACCCTAGCCTACCATGGCAGCGCCACCTGTAGGCCGCAGGGAACTGCACACCAATACTGTCCCCCGAGGACAAAATGGTCCATGAATCCTACAGAATTAGGGTGTTTGAGCCTATTTACCACTCAAACACTTCCCTTAAATTTAGCACCCCGCTACATTTTTTTTTCAAAGTATTTTATTTTCCCACTAGCTTATCCATTAAATTGAATAATTTATTCCAGAAAGGGCATATTCTGGGGCATTCCCACCATATGCGTGGCATCGTGCCGTTGAGTTTCTGAGGTTCTTAATGACTTCCTGTACCTCTTCTGCTGAAAAGGGGGCCTCCAGCATATTTTTTTATTTTTTTTATGTTATTTTAAGTTATTTCCCTATCCACATTTGTTTGCAGAGCACTTGCCATGCTCTTAACAACATTTTGCTGCCATTTGCAGCCCTCTAGCCCTTTCCATTACTTTTTTAGAGCCTTTTTAGTCCTTAGAAGTCCGGGTCCCCATTGACTTCAATGGGGTTCGGGTTTGGGTTCGGGTTAAAGTTCGGTCCCGAACCCGAACTTTTTTCCGAAGTTCGGCCGAACCCGTCAAACCCGAACATCCAGGTGTCCGCTCAACTCTATTCATGTTGTCTTTTCCCCAAAATTGTCCAAATTCACACACCATTTTAGTCTCACAGTTATGTTGGTTTTATTTAAAATGAATGGTTGGAAAAATTCATACAGCCAGCTAAACGCAGGGTGAGAGGATGAAAGAGCAAAGCATGCAATATAATGTTGAATTGCAGAGTATATTTTTTCAGAGAGTTGATTTCACAGATCTTTCTTCACCTTCATCTGTCCTTGTAGATTAATCACCCGCAAGTGGACAACTAAGCACCAAGTTGAGATCATACCTCCACTTATGTTCTTAATGATTTCACTACTTAAGGAGCAGAAATGTGGTTATTCCTTCTCTTTCAATCTGAGGTAGTTTTATTATGTCTCATTTGTCATATATTTAAGGTAAAAGCTGTTACTCATTCTGTTAACGTTTTGCTAATTGGGTAAAGAAATTAGGGAAACAGAAAAGAAGAATTCGAAAACTATTTTTTTGCGCATTATATAATCATTATCAATAAGGGTCAATTTTGATCAATGGTTGTGTGTTGAGTATGGTTACCATTCATCTCCGTTTTGAGGGGCCTGTCCCCAGGAAACAAGCAGTCCCAGTGATTCATTATAGTGGTGTAGCGAGCACATCTCTTGCCTCAGGTCCTGACACTGTGAGGACTCCCCCCTTATTGTGCCATGCCATTGTATCTGAAATCTGATAAGAGGACTTCAGGAAGAAGAGGTCTGTACTGGGTGGGGGGCTTTGGTCTGTAGTGACGAGAGAGTGGCCATAATGGGAGGGGATTTCTACTGTCTGTGCTGGGGAGGAAAAGTCTCTACTGGGGGGCAGGGGGTCTGTAGTGAGGAGGGGGGTCTATACTGGGGATGAAAGGTCTGTATTGAGGGTGAGAGGTCTGTACTGGGGGGCAAGTGGGAGAGGTCTGTACTGGGGGACAGAGATATGTATTGGGGCGAAGAGATGTCTGTACTGTGAGATATGTGGGGTGGGGGGTCTGTACTGGGGGTGTTTTGACAATAGAGAGAGAGTTCTGTACTGGAATGGGATTTGGAGGGTGATCTGTACTGGAGGGAATTTCAGGGGAATCTGTACTTGGGGGAATTTGTACTAAGAGAAGGGGTTCATTTTTGGTTCTACCATGTGCATAGGCCTGTACGTTACATATTCCTGACCCCTACATGCTGTGCAACACAGTTCTGAATCCTACACTCCTAGCGTTACACACTCCTGACCCCTGCACTCTTTGCATTATATACTCCTCATCCCTGCACTGTGCACCACTCATGCTTGAACCCTGTGTTCTGCGTTACAGACCCCTGACCTATTCGCTGTGTGCCTTATGCACTCCTGATCTCTGCACTCCATGCTTTACACAATCTTGCAGAGTAGGCTAAGCTTCTATTTAACCATTCCCGAGTAAGACCTTCCCACCTTTACCAAAATTCGACCACATCGATAATTTGTCATGGTTGGCTTAGCACACCACAACATTTCTCTACTTTATATTATTTATAGTGCTCAAGGCATTTTGTCTTTATACCTTCGGTGTCTACCTCTTGTCCCTAACACCTGGGACCAATTGTTTCAGGACATGTTAAAAACTATTTTGTGGGTGTTGTAGTTTTGTGGGTGAGCCGCTGAGAACCTGAGACGGTCACTCCGCCCCCTCCACAGCTCAGCGTTCCAATGAGCAAGGAGGGAGCAGAGCAGAGAGCTGTGACTGACAGTCTGCAGCTCTCTGCTCAGGGAGCTGTCAGAACCGAGCGATCGCCTGTGTTCGATTGCTCGGTTCTCAGTGCAGAGGCATCGGGGAAAAAATGCAGCATCGGTAAGTATAGATAAAAAAAACATACTTTTCTTTTAACCTCCCTGGCGGTATTCCCGAGTCCCGTGGTAAGATTTCAGTACCATTAGCGGTAACCCCGAGCCAGACCCGGGCTGCATCGCAGGATACAGGGAGAGTTACTTACCTTGTTCCCTGGATCCTGCGATGTCTCCCCGCTGTGTGTGCGAGCTGTCTCCTTGCTCGATTCACACAGTGCCCGAGTGCCGCCGAGCTCCGTTCCCTGCAACGTTGCGGCGCACAGGGACGGAGATCGGCGCCAAATTTAAAAAAGTAAAAACACAATACACATACAGTACACTGTAATCTTACTGATTACAGTACTGTATAAAAAATTACACATCCCCTTTGTCCCTAGTGGTCTGTCCAGTGCCCTGCATGCACTTTTATATTATAAATACAGTTTTTCTGCCTGGAAACTGAAGATTGTCCATAGCAACCAAAAAGTGTCCCTTTATGTCAAAAGTGGTTTTAGACCAGCTAGAAAACAGCGATAATAAATTAAGATCACTTGCAGAATTGAGCGATAGCGATTTGTGGGGAAATTCGTCATCAAACACTAAATTTAATGACAGCGACTGAGCAAATTTCAGTGTTTTTGATTTGATTATTTTATTGAATCATTTTTATTATTATTATATTATTATTTGTTATAATTATTTATAGTTATTTATTATATTATAATTTATGATTTTGTGTTTCAAACTTTATCATACCCGGGTTGTCTACTAGACTCTTGTTTGGACAGATTTAAGTGAGTTATTCCTAAGAATTGCAGGCCTACAATTTTAAACGCCAAATTTCCATGCAAAATAATTTTACCGCTTTCAGCACCTAAAATCTGAAAGAATCATACCACCAGGGAGGTTACGGAGCATTTTCAAATTCATTTTTGAATTCAGAATTTGGAGTGGATAGGGTTGACAGACATTGACCAAGGCTTGTTAATACCTGTTGCCAACACATCAGTGCATGTCATATGTGTTTTGATGTGCTACCGTTGAAATCTATGGCCCTACCAACACAATAAATATCAAGACAAGTTGTATGTTTCTAAATGCACTGCATTGCAGGGCTGAGATGGAAACAGGCACTATCTTTATAATGGGGAACCGTGACAGGTCTTTTATCACTTTAAAACATGTGTAACAGGGCCCTTAGAGCTGGTTCACACAGGGGCGACTCGGGATCCGACTTCAAGTCGCCCCAAGTTGCCCCAAGTCGCGCTGTTTTTAAAACTAATGGAAGTGAACGGAGTCGTCTTAATGTACACGACTGCAGTCGCTCCAACTTCAAAAAAGGTTCCTGTACGACTTTAATCGGACTTGTAGGCGACTTGTACCCATTGATTTCAATGGAAGTCACCTCCAAGTCGGATCCACATTCATAGAGAGGCAACTTTACAGGAAGTCGCCCCTCTGTCAACCGGCTCTAAGGCAAACCCCTCCCACGGAGCTGGTATTTGGTATGAATCATGAGGGGGAACTCCACGCCAAATTTAACTAAAAAACCGGCATGGGTTTCCCTCCAAGAGCATACCAGGCCCTCAGGTCTGCCGGCAGAAGGCAGAAAGCACCGGAGAGCGGGAGAAGAACCAGAGAGCGCGGAGAAGGCACCGGAGAGTCGGAAGAAGACCCCCGAAGTCGAAAGAGACCCCCAAAGTCGGAAGAAGACTCCCGAAGTCGGAAGAGACCCCCGAAGTCGGAAGAAGACCCCCAAAGTCGGAAGAAGACCCCCAGAGTTGACACTTTTCCCCCAGGTAAATGGGTAGGGGTACGATGTACCCCATACTCATTCACATAGGGTGGGGGGGCCGGGATCTGGGGGCTCCCGGATTCCGATAAGCCCCCGCCCGCAGACCCCGACAACCAACGGCCAGGGTTGTCGGGAAGAGGCCCTGTCCTCATCAACATGGGGGCAGGGTGCTTTGGGGTGGGGGGGCCGCAGA
This sequence comes from Rana muscosa, assembly GCA_029206835.1. NCBI lineage: Eukaryota > Metazoa > Chordata > Amphibia > Anura > Ranidae > Rana > Rana muscosa. The sequence goes on from CM055118.1 coordinate 729,430,821, forward strand.
CCACCCCCCTGCCCCAAAGCACCCAACCCCCATGTTGAGGGCATGCGGCCTGGTACGGTTCAGGAGGAGGAGGCGCTCGCTCGTCCCCACCCCCTTTTCTGACCGGCTGGGCTGCGTGCTCGGATAAGGGTCTGGAATGGATTTTGGGGGGACCCCCACGCCGTTTTTTTCAGCGTAAGGGGTTCCCCTTAAAATCCATACCAGACCTAAGGGCCTGGTATGCCCTTGGAGGGGAACCCATGCCGTTTTTTTTGTTAAAATTTGATGTGGAGTTCCCCCTCATGATTCATACCAAACACAGGGGGTAGCCTGTCCTGAAGGCGACTTCAAGTCGCTCCAGGTCGCGCTGTGGTTCAGGCTCAAGTCGAGTCCAAGTTGCCTCGCAGAGTCGCGCTCAAAGTCGTGCTGCCCCTGTGTGAACCGGCTCTAACGATACTCTTTAACAGTAGTTTGTAACATATAGCAGCTCACACATTTTCTTTTTCAATATGACAGGCATTTTAATTTTATTAGTTAGTTAATTAAAATAAAAATCATAAGACAAGCTCCATAGCCATTTGCAAAATGGTCACCATGCTATTCTATAGTAAAAAAATATATATTCTTGTCTAGGTACGGTAGTTAAAGCATATTTTAAGTATCTACTGAAAATTTGTAAATTGGCATTTTCACCTGCAAAAGGTTATGATGTTATGTGTTTGTGTGCCATGTCTTTTTTTTTTTTTTTTTTTCAAATTCACTCTTTTTTATTTTATTCTGAAGTAAAACACAGAGGCGTACATTCCGTAAATATCATACATAACATATCATACATAACATAACATATCACCCGTCTCTAGATATTAATTGCAGACCATTATATCATTCTATTCTCTGTGTTATATCTTTACCATCATTATTCCCCCTGCCGCCTTCCTCATGGCGTCCCGGGGGAGGCTTCCCAGAAAAAACTTCCCAAACAAAAAAAAAAAAAACCCAAGCCCCCCCCCTCCCCCCATGTCTTGTCCCCTTCCCTTCCTGAATAGCATTTACTCAGTTTGCATCTATAAGGGATCTGCCCTCTTCTGTATATTTAAAATGATTCCACATGGACCATGTTTCTAAATAAATCCACCTTTTTTGCCGATTTGTCCACATCAGGTCTTCCATAATATTAATTTGTTCTACTCGTTTGAGCCACATCCCGACCGAGGGTGGTTGTGTCTGTTTCCATTTACCTGGGATGCATGCTCTTGCTGCGTTCAGGAGGTGGCACAGAACCGATTTTTTAAATTGTTTAACCGGCATTTCGGTATTTTGCAATAAGAAAAAGGTCGGGTCCTCCGGGATCTCCCTGTCGCTGAATTTTTGTGCAATCCTCCGAATCTCTTTCCAAAAACTTTTTATTCTAGGGCAGGACCAGAAAATATGACCCATCGTCCCACCTCTCCACCCACATCGCCAACAGTTATCTGGTGTACCAGGATAACATTTATGTATCATAGCCGGGGTACGGTACCATTGTGCAAGGATCTTGAAATTAGTCTCTTGCATTCTTATGCAAGTTGCAGATTCAAACGTGTTTTGTAGTATCTTGCTCTGTTGTTCCTCTGTGAATGCCTGTTCTATCTCTGCCTCCCATCTCCTAAAAAATGGCAACCGGAAATCCTCGGCCGGTGCCACCACTAATGTTATCACTTTGGCTAGAGTTTGGTTCATCATCCCGCTCCCCGTACAGTATTCCTCAAACCTTGTTAACTTCCTCTCATAGCTACTTAGTGGCGTCAAGCTCTCCAGGAAATGTCTCAACTGCACTGCCCTCCAGAAATCAAGTTGGTAAGGTGTAACACCTGTTATCATTTCCTGTATTGTAGGCCAGGTTCCTGATCTCATAAAATGAGCGGCTTGAAAGAGCCCCTGGTCTATCAATTTTACAAATGGTCCGTTTCTTAGTCCTGGGCTAAACTGCGGGTTTCCTAAGATGGGGAAAAGGGGTGAGTCTATTGTTGATAAATCACCTTTAGAGAAAAACCCATATCCTATTCGGAGGGTGGGGCCTATCAAAGGGTGTGTCTTTATGCTATTCTTTAGATCCCTAAAACACCAAGCGGCTCGTTGTAGGAGCACATTGCTCTGCGCCTGTTCTAAACCAGGCCAAATTTTCCACTCCTTATGTCTGCTCCAATCAACCAAGCGGCTCAGCAGAGCAGCTTGGTAGTATTTATATACATCTGGGACCCCCAATCCTCCATATCGTTTAGGTAAGGACATCACTGATCTCTTGATTCTTGGGTGTTTGTTTGCCCAAATGAACCTAATGATGAGAGAGTGTACTTGTTTGAAAAATTCTCTGGGTATGTTAATTGGCAATGTTTGGAAGAGGTATAAAAACTTTGGTAAGATATTCATTTTAATAATGTTACACCTCCCAAACCAGGAATGAAACCCCCTCTGCCATCCCTCTAGCATAACTCGCACCCTAGATAGTAGTGGGGGGAAGTTCAGTCTATATGTCTGTGCCAAATCTGTTGGAATAAAAGTTCCTAGGTATTTCAAAGCTTGGTCTGTCCATTTAAATTTATAATTGGATTTCAGTGTTCCCAATACTTCTTTAGATTTTGCTACCCCCATCGCCTCTGATTTTGAGAGGTTAATCTTAAAATGTGATAACGAGCCATACTTCTCCATTTCCTGAATTAGATTGGGGAGAGATACTAACGGGTTGGTCAGTGAGTACAACATATCATCTGCATAAGCAGAGATTTTATATTCTATTCCTCCAATTTTCAGACCTCCTATATCTGAGTTTGCTCGGATCTTGCATAGTAACGGTTCAACTGACAGAGCAAAAAGGATTGGGGATAAAGGACATCCCTGTCTAGTCCCATTAGCTACTCTAAAAAGGGGGGACACAATTCCATTCACCTTGACTTGCGCGGACGGTTGAGTGTAAATGCTTGAGATCCACTGAATCATATTTTCCCCCAACCCTAAATGTCGTAGGACCGCAAACATAAATTGCCAATTAATACGATCAAACGCCTTTTCCGCATCTGTCCCCAAGAATACGCAGGGCGTTCGAGATATATTAGCTACATGGATCAAATTTAGAGTCTTGATTGTATTATCCCTTGCTTCCCGCACCTTCACAAACCCTACCTGGTCCTGATGGACCAGGGAGTGTATCTGCTGTTGGAGTCGTGTCGCTATGATTTTAGAGAAGAGCTTCAGATCCGTATTTAAAAGGGATATTGGTCTATAACTCCCGCACTGTGATGGGTCCTTCCCCTCCTTAGGTAAGATCGTAATTAAGGCTTTCAGTGTTTCTACATGGAAGGAGCTTGTATCTCCTAATCCATTAAACATTTTTACAAGATACGGTCCTAAGATTGGGAAAAAAAGCTTATAATATTGAATAGAGAAACCATCCGGGCCCGGCGTCTTTCCTCTTTTTGTCTCTTTTACTGCCTCCTGAATTTCTTCTAATGTAATCGGTCTTTCCAATTCCTGCCTTATAGGTGATGACAAACTAGGCATTCCTGAGTCTACTAAGTATTCTTCTATAACGGTCTGATTCTGGAGTTTTGGCTGTAGGTTGTACAGGGATGCATAATAATCTCCAAACCTTTGTGCTATCTCCCTCGGTAATGTAATTTTCCCACCTTCCGCACCCGTAATCATTGGGACATACGTCTTAGCTTGGTGTTCCCTCAAGGAGTTCGCAAGTTGTTTCCCACATTTGTTACCATATTCATAATTCTGTTTCTTTCCTGTCTGAATTGCCCTCTTAGCTTTATAAAGGAGTAAGTCTGTAACCTGTCTGCGCGCAGTCAATAAATCTCTTTCCAATACTGAGTTGGCGTTCTGTTTATGTAATATTTCCAACCTGGAGATGTCTGCCATTAATAATGTTAATTTTGCTTCTCTTTCCCTTTTAATCCGTGCCCCATGTTTTATTAATACTCCCCGTATCACCGCCTTATGGGCCTCCCAGATCACAACCCGGGTCGCAGTCCAGAGTATCATTGGTCTGAAAGTACCATGTTATTTCCCTCCGGACATCTTCCAAAACTGTATCATCTTGTAAGAGACTTTTGTTTAGTTTCCAACTCGTTGCGCCGGGGAGTTGAATGTCCGAGAGCTTATATTTCAGGGATACTGGAGCGTGGTCTGACCACGTAATCTTTCCAATTCCCACTTCCTTTACCGCATGTAATTGATTATGTGGGATAAAAAAATAGTCAATACGTGAGTATATCTTATGCGGAGCGGAATAGAAGGAGTAATCCCTTTCTCCTGAGTGAAACAGTCGCCATACATCTACTAGCCTCCCTCCCTGCAAAGACCGCAAGATCCGTCTCCGTGTACATGGTGGTGCCGCCGAGACTCCAGAGGAAGTATCTTCATTCGGAACCAAGGGTATATTCAGATCCCCCCCCATAATCAGTTGACCTTCCTGGAATCTCGAGAGTTTATCCAAAAATCTTTCAAAAAATATATCTTGTTGGGCATTCGGAGCATAAAAAGCGGCCAGGGTCACTTCAGATCCTCCACTGTTGCCCTTCAGGAGCAGATATTGTCCTCCAGGATCCGCCAGAGAGTCTGTACATGTCCATGGAATCCTGTTAGATATCAATATAGACACTCCCCCTTTTTTAGCCACCGGATTAGGGGCATGGTATCGGAAAGAATCTATTTCTGAGAAACGGGATACTACGTTCCCTAAAATGCGTTTCCTGAATAAATGCTATATCATTCCCCGCACGTTTCAGGTCCTGAAGGAGTATACGTCTTTTTTCAGAAGTATTTAACCCCTTGACATTGATTGATACTATTGACAACGTATCCATTTCTGGTCGTAAGATAGCAAATATTATTCACAGACAATCCGGTGTGGGAACAAGACAAAAAAAATAAAAAAAAGGAAAAACCCTCCCTCAAACCCCCCCTCCCCCCAACCTCTAATACCTCGGTGTACCGAAGTATGCAAAGCTATTTAGCTTTAAGCACTCCAATCCCCCCACCCTTTATGAGTGCTAGCCTACTAGGGGGAAGTGGATGCGCAAGATCCGGGGATGTGAGTCCCGGCTCTACCCCCCGCTCCATTTTCCACGTCTTGGTGCATATTTACATTCAATATATTTACATTCAAATCAAATCAGATCTTACATAAACCAGACCCAGCGTTGCCTTATCTCTTACCCGTCCCTGGTTACAAATCCTGTCTTCCCATCTTCCTTACTCATGTATATAGAAAGAATGAGAAGTAGGGCGGAAAAGCAAAAACAAAAAAAAAAAAACAAAAGGAAAAAAATAAATAAATAAATAAAAAATTCCCCCAACAATGGGTCCCTTTCCTCAAAGTGAAGGGCGTAGTATACCGTATGTTATATTACCATATTCCTTTGTATCACATTCCTGTATTTTATCTTCATCTATGTCCAAGTTTCTTTAATTATGTCTATCTACACACCCCCACATATATATTTATATCCATTATCTTATTGCAGTATATCCTTTAGCAAGTGCACAAAAAAGAGAAATACAGATAGATATGGGAAAGGTAAAAAAAAAAAAATAATAAAAAAAAAAAAAAAAAAAAAATTATCCTTGGATCCACCCTCCAGGTTGCAAAAAAAAACAAACCCCGCTTAGTAAGCTAATAGTGATAATAATATCAGTAATATCAACAATAACAGTTTCTAGCCACCTCTTTTAACTTTATCATCACCATTTTTTATTTTATTCCCTTTCCCTCCCCCTCCTAACCCTGCTCCCCTCCCCTACAGGATCCCCACCATTCCTTTCCGTGTACGGTGTAAAGTGTTTCTATATATCCCTGCATGCGTATATGTGAAATATGTGTACGTGAATATATTTATAATTAATAGTTTTTAATAATTAATAAATTGTATAAAAAAAAAAAAAAAAAAGGGGACCCCCTTTTATTGTGTTCTTTTATTTACTATATTTACTATATATTTATTATATACTATTACTAGTGTGTGTGCTTATTCCCCCTGATTATTCCCCTTGATGTGACCCTCTAAAAGAGGGGAGAAGGGGGGAGGGGCAAGGTACAATCCCAATCCCGATCTCAGTCCTCTTCTCCTACCTATGTCTCCCTGTGTCCCCACTACCTACTATCTACTAGTCTACTAGTCTTGTGTAAGTCTTATAAGTCTTATACATCTTATAAGAGAAAAAAAAAATGGAGAAAGTGTGCCATGTCTGACTGAAGCACACCTGAACAAACGATTGGACAGGTAAGGGCCCTTTCACACTGACTGAAACAGAGTGACCAAATGACAAGTCCGTGCCCACCCCGGTTATGCAGAGCGGACACGGACACAGTTCTGCTCTATAGCCAGCCACATATAAATGGACTGGCTGTTCTTTTTTACACCTGAGTGCCCTCCGCTCCGGCTAGATGGAAGGAAATGTATCCCCCTTCCATTTGTTTTTGCCAGATCGGATTGGAGGTAGCCGGGTGTAAATGGACACAAGTCTGTTAACATCCGACTGCTCATAGAGGAGAATGGAGGGTCCAATTGGGTCCGGCTGAAAAACGGACAGCCAGTAATAGCAATTGCTAGCTAAACATAATGTAATAAGGGGAATTAGCAGTGTTTGCCAACACCACTTCTCTCCTCCTCCCAACCCTCTACACTGAAAATGTCACGTTTATGCTCCCACTGGGCCGGGGTGGTGCCTGAGTGCCTTCAGATAATTAATGAAAATCCACAACCCAAAGAAAACCTGTACCTTGCCCTTCTGGATCAAGCAACATAATACCTTCCCAACCTTCCTAACACACCTTATCAACACAATATACTAACCTTTTTTTCACTCCCCTGTCACTTCGTACGGTGTCGTGAACCAATGAAAATAGCCAGTACTTCTGGGTATGAAGTAGATCTACCTCCATTAATAACTTGCGAGTGGACACAGTCAGGTGACTCCAATATAGGTGTAGCACTACCCCCGTAGGAGCTGCTGGTTTAAAGTTTTAGGCCTACCGTTACATTTTCTGTTCACCGCACTCGTGTCAGGGATCCCTCTTAAAGAGCTTTTATAAATGTTCACACCAACACTTGGATACGTTTTCTTCAGGGCTTTATTTTACCAGTTCCAACAGAGGGGTAGAGGGATAGGGGAGGTTCAGGTACTTAGCTTTGCGGATCACGGGCGCAATCTCAGATCCAGAGGACGAACAGTTCCACGCTGGATTCAGCAACCACCGGATAGGCCTAACTCTCACTGGCCTAGCAACCGGTGCGAAGCTCACTCAAAAGTCTCTGCCACAGATTCGATGAGTGCCGTACAGTCGTTCCACAACCTTCTGCCACAAGATCGTGTAACCACACTGACACTTTGCAAAAAAAGTTCCTTCAAAAGTACATAGCTCACAGTGCCAGAATCTTTCAGCCGTCCGGCAGCACCGTGAGGCAAACTGGCCAGGATGCGTCCCTCAATTGAGTCCCCAATTGTTCCGCTTCTTCCCGCAGGCAAGACCGCGTAGGAACATCCCTGGACTAGTAGGCCCCAGCAACTTCTGGTTGTCTGCGAGCTGGTCGGTAAGTAGGCTTGTTTTTTCCACGGGCATTCCCCAGGCCTTGTTGTTACCTGTTTCAGCCTTCCAATGCTGCTTACTGCGATGGCCAGCTATAGATGGGGGCGGTGGACAAGTTTGTTTTTCACCTTGGTGTTTGTATTGGTCCAGCAACGCACCAACTCCTTTGCAGCCATTGTGCTACATGTTGGGTGTTTGTTGTGCTCCTGTACCTTTAAGGAGGGGTGGCTCCCATTCAGTACACCTGTCCTCATCTATCCATCAGAATGCATGTGCCCCCATTGTGGGGACACTCATAGGTTAGTGTTGGACCACAGATTACAGGGTGCTTTGACGTGGCTCTGTGGCTCGCGCATGCGTTTGTAAATGCGTGTGGACAAAACTCCTGTTTTTAACGCATACTGTTAGACAGGTTAATTGGTTGTCTGCGAGCTGGTCAGTAAGTAGGCTTGTTTTTTTCCTGGGCATTCCCCAGGCCTTGTTGTTACCTGTTTCAGCCTTCCAATGCTGCTTACTGCGGTGGCCATGTTATAGATGGGGGCGGTGGAAAAGTTTGTTTTTCACCTTGGTGTTTGTATTGGTCCAGCAACGGTCCAAGGTTCGTGTAGGACCACAGATTACAAAATAATATATTCTAGTTTTTATTTCATTATAAAAACCTGTCTAATCTCTAACTCTGGATTTGCAGCCTAGAAAAAAAGGCTGACATCATATGCATCATGTCTATCCAACATTTCTGGCTGTTGTCTTAGAAAAACTGCACACTGAAACTTGCCTTATCGCTCCATCTTTAATTGTGGATTTGTAAAACTGCTTACTTAATGTGCAGCGAGCCTTTAAATATTGCTGGGTATTGTTTTTTTATATATCACATTCCAAGTTTATTTCATATTAAAAACTGCCTTGTTTCTCCACCTTACATTGCAGACCAATCAAGCTGCTTACATACTCTCCAGCCACTGTACCATGATGGACTATTGTCTCTGAAATTGTGAACTTTAATTGTTATTTCAGAATCAAAACTGTCTCTTAAATGGGAAAGTTAATAAAATGAATTACAAATCCAAAATATGTGATGCAAGAATAGGGCGTTACTGATGCTGCCTGTGAGAGTTTCACTGTTCTGTAACACCACAAACAGTTTATTTTTATTTATTTTTTAAATAACAAACATGTCATACTTACCTCCACTATGCAGTTAATTTTGCACAGTGTGGCCCCGATCACCGTCCCCTGGCGGCTCTCACATCAGTAAACCACCTGGGAGAAGCGCTCTCCTGGGGGGTTACCTTGCGGGCGTACTCCCGATTCTAGCATTTGCATCTATTGACACAGAATGCCGAACTCTGCCCCGCCCCCTGGCACACGTGTCATTGAATTTGATTGACAGCAGCAGGAGCCAATGGCTGCGCTGCTATCAATCTATCCAATCAAGAGCCGAGAACCCTGGGCAGAGAGGTACAGCGCGTCTTGGCCGAGGGATCGAAGGGCTCAGGTGAGTAAAACTGGGGGGCCGGTCAGTGTCAGAAGTCTTTTCACCTTAATGCATAGGATGCATTAAGGTGAAAAAACATGAGGGGGTAAAAAACCCCTTTAAAGGCATCTCTCCTATGCATGTAATTAAAAGGGGTGTTTTTTTTCCCAAATGAGGTCCCTATTTGCCCTGTACTGTATTTTTTTTATCTTTTGTTTGCATTGCCACACGTCCCCCATAGCAGTGCCCATCTCTCCTTGGTCTCAAGACACAGGCACCTATAGTGATCCCTAACAATATCATGCTATTGTTGTTTGTTTTTTTTGTGGGAGCTACCATCATCCATAGAGGACTTCGTGATCCCCCCATTGTGATAGAGGCCCTGGCTGGGTATAAGCCTATCAGGCTACGTACTTACCGAGGCCGAGATGCCGAGAGTGGTTCACCCTTGCACCCAAGCGCACTCCGCCCCCTGGAGGTGAGACAGGGAGAGGACAGCACGAGGGAGCACTGGCCAACAGCAGGTAGAGGTGTCTTGCTGAAGAATCTAGCAGGGATGAGTCTGAAGAACAGGCCAGGAGTCAAACACCAAGGGTAGACAGGGTCAAACAGCAACCAGTAGCAAAGGCACAAGTCCGTTTAGGAGTTTAGCAGAAAGCACCAGAATAGTCAGGTTAGGCAAGAAGTCCAGGGTACAGGCAGAAGGTAGAGGGCTGGAGACAGGCAGCAGATCCGGGTCACAGGCCGAGGGTCAAGCACAAGGAGAGAGGTAGAAGTCCGTTTAGCAAGCCAAGGGGTCAGGTTCAGGAGAAGCAGAAGCGTAGTCAAATCCGGTCCGGGTCACAGCAGGAGAACTTTAACTTCTTTCAGGCACAAGGAAACACAGTAAAGCTGACAAACCAGCAACCATATAGTGTTACTGCGTCTGTTTAAATAGGCCCGCCTGTAGTCCCATTGGCGATCTATTGCGCACGCGCATTCGTCGTTGCGCCGGTGCGCGCACCCGAGCACGCCGAAGCGCCGTCCCGCCATGCACGCGCATGCGCCGATGCGCCGTTTTGCCGCGCATGCGCACTGAGCGCAGATTGGTGACAACAGACGGGGAATTTCCCTGACAGTGCCCCCCCCGAGGGGCGGACTCCGGACGCCCAGACTGGCCATTAATTCCGGATGTTCTTGGTGAAAGGCTCATATTAGGCGAGGAGCATGCAAGTTCCTGGATGGTTCCCAGGAGTTGTCTTCCGGGGGGTACCCCTTCCATTTAACCAAGTATTGTAACTGTCTGCCTTTTTTCCTACAGCCCAGGATGGATTCCATCTCAAATTCCTTTTCCCCATCTACTTCAACTGGTGGTGGAGGAGGTTCATCTCTTCCAGGAAAGGCATTGGGAATGACGGGTTTTAATAAAGATGAGTGGAACACTGGGTGAATCCTATAGGAATCAGGTAATGCTAGTTCAAAAGCCACAGGATTAATAGCTCGTTTGATCTTGAAGGGCCCGATAAATCTAGGGCCGAGCTTTCGAGAGGGAATAGGCAATCTGAGGTTGGCGGCGGAAAGCCAAACTTTTTCCCCGACTCTGAACGCCGGGTTTTCCTTCCTCCCCCGGTCATAAAATTTCTTGTAGGATCCTTGGGCATTCCGCATCATCTCCTGGAGTCTTTGGAAATTCGCCTGGACAGAAGCCACTCGGTCCTGGACCGCAGGAACAGGGCTCTCGGGGATGTTTTCAGGGAGAAAGGAGGGATGAAAACCGAAATTGGCCCAAAAGGGGGTTTGATTGGTAGCAGAATGCATTGAATTGTTATAGGCAAACTCTGCGTAAGGAAGTAGAGATGCCCAGTCATCCTGGGAAGCAGAGCAGAAACAACGGAGGTATTGCTCCAGGGTCTGATTGGTTCTTTCTGTCTGGCCATTGCTTTGGGGGTGGTACGCTGACGAGAGGCAGGTTTTGACTTCTAGTGACTTGCAGAGTTCCTTCCAGAATTTCGAAGTGAACTGGACACCTCTGTCGGAGGTGATACTCTTTGGTATTCCATGAAGCCTGGTTATCTCCTTAAAAAAGATTTGAGCAGTATCCATGGCTGAAGGTGTCCCAATCATCGGTAAAAAGTGAGCCATTTTTGAGAGGCGGTCCACAACGACCAGAATCGTGGTAAACCCTCCGGAGGAAGGCAAGTCCACGATAAAGTCCATGGACACGTCCACCCAAGGGCGCTCAGGAATGGGTAAGGGCTTGAGCAGGCCCCAACTCTTGGTGTTTGACCCCTTGTTACGCTGACACTGAGTGCAGGAAGCGACAGAAGACTTACAATCTTGCCTCCAGCCTGGCCACCAGAAGGAGCGGGAGACAAGTTCCGACGATTTACGTGCTCCGAAGTGACCTGCCAGTTTGAGATCGTGGAAGGTCCTCAAGACCAGCGGTCTTGTTTCCAGAGGGACGAAAATCTTGTCCTGGGACCAGAATAGGCCGTCCCGCTTCTCCAGGGAGGTAGTGACCGGATCAGAGCAGAGCCCGGAAGCGATTTTAATAGAGGTGAGTAGATCGGCCCAGGGAATCAACAGAAAGTTCTGAGCTGACAGAATGGTGCCCGGTTGGGCCGACTGAGGGGTTTCCGGAAACATCCTGGATAGCGCATCCGCCTTCCCATTCTTGGAGCCGGGTCTATAGGAAATGTGAAAGTTGAACCGGGTGAAGAAAAGGGCCCAACGGGCCTGCCTGGGGCGTAGACGTTGAGCTGTTCTTAAGTACTCTAGATTTTTATGATCTGTGAAGATCATGATGGGGTGTACTGCCCCCTCCAGAAGGTATCGCCATTCCTCCAGTGCGAATTTTATGGCCAGTAATTCCCGGTCCCCTACATCATAGTTTCGCTCCGGGGGAGTCAACTTTTTAGAGGCAAAGGCTACTGGATACAGGAGAGCCTTGGGGCCTCGTCTTTGAGAGAGGATGGCTCCGATGGCTGTCTCAGAGTCGTCCACTTCCAGGGTGAACGGCAGTAGAGGATCCGGGTGCTGAAGTACTGGTGCTGAAGTGAAGACGTCCTTGAGGCGAGAGAAGGCCTCTTGAGCTTCTGGAGACCAGTGAAAACGGTTGTTTTGCCGGGTAAGCTGGGTTATTGGGGCCACAATGGAGGAAAAGCCCACGATGAATCTCCTATAGAAGTTGGCAAAGCCTATAAACCGCTGTACCCCCTTCTTGTCGGTTGGGGCTGGCCAGTCCTGAATGGCCTTCACCTTCTGCGGGTCCATCGCGACCCCATCGATGGAAATGATAAAGCCGAGGAACTGTACGGTGGTCTTTTCGAACTCGCATTTCTCAGCTTTGAGGTAGAGTTTGTGCTTCCGAAGGATGGTGAGGACCTTCATGACATGAGCCCGGTGGAGTTCGATGTTGGTGGAAAAGATGAGGATATCGTCCAGGTACACTACTAAGAAGTCATCAAGGTGCTGTCTGAAAATGTCGTTGACTAGGTGTTGGAAGGTGGCTGGAGCATTACAAAGACCGAACGGCATGACCGAATACTCAGTGTCCGAAACGAGATCTGAAGGCGGTTTTCCACTCGTCTCCGGCCCTGATTCTGATAAGATTGTAGGCCCCCCGTAGATCCAGTTTGGAAAAGACCCGAGCAGATCGGAAGCGCTGAAATAGCTCCGGAATAAGGGGTAGTGGGTACCTGTTCTTAATGGTTATCTTGTTTAGGTCCCGGTAATCGATACAGGGTCTTAAGGACCCGTCTTTCTTTTCCACAAAGAAGATTCCTGCACCGGCTGGAGAGGAGGAAGGGCGAATAAATCTTTTCTGGAGGTTTTCATCAATATAAGCCTTGAGGGCTTTCAACTCGGTTTCGGACAACGGAAAGATACGTCCGAACGGAATTTTAGAGCCCGGCAAGAGATCGATAGGGCAATCATAGGGCCGATGAGGTGGTAGATGGTCGGCTTGCTGCTTATCGAACACGTCCCGGAATTCTAGATAGACTGAAGGAACATGCTGTAGGTTGTCCGGCTTGGCAATCATGGAGGCGCAGACCGTAGAGGCAGAGGCAAGACAGTTCTGGGAACAATAGGAGGAGGTGAAGCTAACCTCTTTCTTCACCCAATTTATGAGGGGCTCATGTGCCTGTAGCCAGGGAAGACCCAGGATGATGGGGAACATCGGGGAAGGTATGAGGTCTAACCGGAGAAGTTCTTGATGACCCGAGTCAGAGATGGCAAGGATAGGTTTGGTTTCCTGCGTGATCAGCCCTGAACGGGGCAAGGACCCATCCGCCAGGTGGATCTGAAGGCAGTGGTCCTTAGGTTGAGTGGGGACATGGAATCTTGAGGCTAAGGCAGAGTCCAGGAAGCAGCTGCAGGCTCCAGAATCAATAATTGCCGGGAGGCGGATTGCCCCTTCCGGCAGCTGTAGAGACACAAAGAGAATGACATAAGACTGAGGGTTGTCAAAGAGTTGATAGTTTAAAGTGTCTTTAGAGATAGACTTACTAGGTCTTACGGGGCAGTTGAGGAGGAAGTGGCCGGCACCCCCGCAATATAGGCACAGATTGGCCTGGCGCCTTCGCTGTTTTTCCTCAGGAGTCAGGGGAGCCCGAACCAACCCGAGCTGCATGGGTTCTGGCTCAGGAAGAGGTGTGACTGCAGGCGCAGAGGTTGGTGGGTAGTGAGGTAAAGTCCTGGATGGAGGCCAGTTGGGACGAGGAGATTGAAATCGCTCCGCCCGTCGTTCACGCAGACGCCTATCGAGTTGTATGGCGGATTGGATCAGGTTCTCCAAGGTAGTGGGGGTTTCGATCCTGGCCAGCTCGTCCTTGAGAGTCTCAGATAGTCCCTGGCGGTATTGGTATCTGAGGGCCGCCTCATTCCATTTGGTGTCGGCGGACCATTTCCTAAATTCCGACGTATAGTCTTCCACCGGTCTTCTCCCCTGAGTTAGGTTATGGAGGACGGACTCGGCCGTGGCTGATCGCTGGGGATCATCGTATAATTGAGCCATATGTTCAAAAAATGTCTCTACTGAGTCCAATATGGGGCTCTGTTGCTCCATCAGGCCATGGGCCCAGGCTTGAGGGTCATCCGTTAAGGGAGAGATGATAAACCACACTTTTACTGCTTCCGAAGAGAAGGTCCTTGGTTGGAGGGCAAGGTAGAGGGAGCAGGCGTTTTTAAAGGCCCGGTATTTTTTGCGGACACCCGAAAAACGTTCCGGAATAGGGACCCTGGGTTCAGGGGTGGCCATCACTACTGTAGAACTCGTAGGTACTTGGGAGTTGGTGGCGGTGTTGGCAGAGGTGGCAGCTGTGGGGCCTGGTCCTAGGAGACCGGTGAGCTGTTGAAGACGGCCATCAATCTGAGTATATCCCTCTTGGAGTCTTTGGACAGTGTCCAATAGGGTGGAGACCTGCTGGCAGAGGGTGTCAAATGGGGAACGCACTCTGTCGGCCTCAGACATCTGGCTGGTTTGTACTATCAGGCTACGTACTTACCGAGGCCGAGATGCCGAGAGTGGTTCACCCTTGCACCCAAGCGCACTCCGCCCCCTGGAGGTGAGACAGGGAGAGGACAGCACGAGGGAGCACTGGCCACCAGCAGGTAGAGGTGTCTTGCTGAAGAATCTAGCAGGGATGAGTCTGAAGAACAGGCCAGGAGTCAAACACCAAGGGTAGACAGGGTCAAACAGCAACCAGTAGCAAAGGCACAAGTCCGTTTAGGAGTTTAGCAGAAAGCACCAGAATAGTCAGGTTAGGCAAGAAGTCCAGGGTACAGGCAGAAGGTAGAGGGCTGGAGACAGGCAGCAGATCCGGGTCACAGGCCGAGGGTCAAGCACAAGGAGAGAGGTAGAAGTCCGTTTAGCAAGCCAATGGGTCAGGTTCAGGAGAAGCAGAAGCGTAGTCAAATCCGGTCCGGGTCACAGCAGGAGAACTTTAACTTCTTTCAGGCACAAGGAAACACAGTAAAGCTGACAAACCAGCAACCATATAGTGTTACTGCGTCTGTTTAAATAGGCCCGCCTGTAGTCCCATTGGCGAGCTATTGCACACGCGCATTCGTCGTTGCGCCGGTGCGTGCACCCGAGCACGCCGAAGCGCCGTCCCGCCACGCACGCGCATGCGCCGATGCGCCGTTTTGCCGCGCATGCGCACTGAGCGCAGATTGGTGACAACAGACGGGGAATTTCCCTGACAAAGCCATTCGTTTTAAAGATTTTTAGTCTGGTAAGCATTCATTGAACCTATCAGTTATCCACTGTTTAAGATTCAATTTTTCTTCAAACAAGTTTATGAACTGTTGATGTGATCATTGAATTGATCTCTATATTTGGACTTTTTAGCGCAATTTTTTACTGTTTACTTTTACCTGTGTTAATCCCACTTATTTTTGCTGCTTTCTGGACTGGTCTATCCCATTTCTTTTTCCTTTTTCTTTAAGCGCAGTTTTTTTACTCTCCATGGTCTTTGCTTGCCTTTTAGCCTTTAAAATGAACAAAACTATTTTCAAAATGTATCCTCTACAGGCTGCAATGGGGTTGGATTAAAATTTGTAAATTTGTGCTCTTACGATGAGTTCAATGACTGGCCCATTAACCAAGTCCAGGCTGATTCGCACATCTATACACACTAGTTTCATAATAGCGACTGATTATGCCAGCTTGTAGGTAATTCAGAAAGAAACACCTTTTTGCAGTAAAACTGACTTACCAAGGAGTTTCAACACACATATGAGGAGAAACGGAAACTCCTTCCAACATTCCAAAGCTTTCCTTACATATTAAATAAATAAAGACATAAAGTTTGTTCATCACCTACAATATTGTGCTTTATGGCAAGCCCTCAATAAATTATTTTTCCCAAAAAGTGTAGTTCAAAATTTACATATATTTACTATTTAATGACAGTACAGTTTTATCTTTAATAAGTTGTATTATGCTATGCACATATAATAATTACTATTAGTTCACAGGAAAAAAAACTTTTCTTTATGTTCCATGTTCAGACCCACTTAGGTATGATGTACTGAGAAAGAACCATTGCCGCGTGAATGATTTGTAACTCTATAAAAAGTAATGGGCCTTTGTAAAGTACTAAGTGCGCAGTAAAATGTCCATAGCAGCCAATCAGAATCAATCTTCTGCTGGTGTGTTTCTAGTTGGTTACCGTATATACTCGAGTATAAGCCAAGTTTTTCAGCACATTTTTTTGTGCTGAAAAAGCCCCCCTCAGCTCATACTCGAGTCAGGTTTCCTCTCCCGCCGTGTCAGTCTTGATGCGGAGGGAAGGAAACTTGATTACGTTGTATATTGTCCCCTGATTCACAGAGGCGCTGTGTGTATAGGAAGTCCGCACCGTCCACGCCGTCCTGCCTCCTCCTCGTCCGTCCGTGACGAGGAGGAGGCAGAGCTTTGTTACAGTGGACGGCGCAGATGGCAGGGACGGCGTGGAAGGCGTGGACGGCGCAAACTTCCTATACACACAGCCCTGCTGTGAATCAGAGTCGACAATGTACAGCATAATATGGCTTTCCCTCCCTCCTACTGACACGGCAGATAAGGTATAGTGAGGCTGTTTATGGGCACCGTGAGGCTGTTTATGGGCACCGTGAGGCTGCAAATGGGCATTGTTGACCCTCTTTTCCACTTACAGTAGCTGCTGCATTCTCACCCTAGGCTTATACTCGAGTCAATACATTTTCCCTTTTTTTTGTGGTAAAATTAGGTGCCTTGGCTTATATTCGGGTTGGCTCATACTCGAGTATATACGTATTTAGAGGCACTGCACTTTGCACTTAAGGCTGCATTCACACCTGAGCGTTTCATTTTCAGGCAGAAAGTTGTCTGTTTTTACCGCGATCTTGCCGCATTTTTTACTGCGTTTTTGCCGTGATTTTGCACAGGTCAAAAGGTCGCCAATGAAAAAAGCAGAAAAACGCCTGTAATCTGCCCAAAAAGAAGCTCATGTACTTTTTTGAGCTTCAGGCATTTTGCTTCAGGCTACAAAACGCTCAGATGTAAACAGGGGCCATATAAATGAATGGGATTTTGCTTGTTAGGTGTTTTTACAGGCGTTTTACAAGCATTTTCCAGAGCTGAAAACACTCAGGTGTGAATGCAGCCTAAGAAATCTATGGTCACAGCATATGCTTTCATTTTATAACACCAGAATGTCAATAGAAGGACAAACAAGAATTATTTTTGACAATCCAATATAAGCATACTTAACCACTTCAACACCGGGCTTTTTTTACCACTTCCATACCGGGCCTATTCTGCCACTTCTCTCCTACATGTACAAATCATCATTCTTTTGCTAGAAAATTACACAGAACCCCCAAACATTTTATATTTTTTTTTTTAGCAGACACCCTAGGGAATAAAATGACGGTCATTGCAACTTTTTTTCTTGCACGGTATTTGCGCAATAATTTTTCAAACGCCTTTTTTTGGGGGAAAAAAAAATGGTTTCATGAATTAAAAAATTAAAAAAAACAGTAAAGTTAGCCCAATTTGTGTGAAAATATGAAAGATGATGTTACGCCGAGTAAATTGATACCTAACATGTCACGCTTTAAAATTGCGCACACTCATGGAATGGCGCCAAACTTCGGTACTTAAAAATCTCCATAGGCGACACTTTAATTTTTTTTACAGGTTACCAGGTTAGAGTTACAGAGGAGGTCTAGTGCTAGAATTGTTGCACACGCTCTAACGCACGCGGCGATACCTCACATATGTGGTTTGAACGGCGTTTACATATGTGGGCGGGACTTACGCGTGCGGTCGCTTCTGATCGCGAGCTACCGGGGATAGGGGCGTTTTAATTTTTTTTATTATTATTTATTTTTTTATTTTACTTATTTTATTAATTTTTTACACTTATTTTCCTTTTTTTTTTTTTTGATCACTTTTATTCCTATTACAAGGAATGTAAACATCCCTTGTAATAGGAATGTGTGTGACAGGTCCTCTTTATTGAGAGATGGGGGTCAATAAGACCCCACATCTCTCCTCCAGGCTGGAAAGCATGAGATCAGTAAAAAAAAATTCACTGATATCATACTTACTAGCCGCAATGGCGGCTTTGTTTACATATGAGGACCCGGGCGTGACGTCATCACATCGTGCCCGGGCCTCCGACGATCATAGAGATGACTGGTGACCATCTGGTCACCAGTCATCTCTATGCTCGTCACGTGACCCACCACCGGCGCCATACGATTCTCTCTGGGTCCCCAATGGCACGGGAGAGCCCGGAGAAGCACCAGATGGCGGCGGGAGGGGGGATGTCCCCTCCCGCCGCCTATAAGAATTCAGGTAGGATTAGTACCTTCTTGAATACAAGCAGCTACGGCGGCGCTCGCTGTGCTGGTATCACAGATGGAAGCCGGCGTCTGGAGGAACTCGGCGTCAGACCGAGGCTTGAGAAGCAAAGCAGGGATGGCAGCAGGGAGATGGCGTCACCTGTTAATGCACGTGTTTCCTGAGTTGCCGCGCTGTGATGGAAAGTTAAGCCGCACTCCTTTTTCAACAACATTGTGGATTGAGGAAGCAGGTCAATACATTATATGCTAATTAAAGTGTTTATCCAACGTCTACTCTTAGAGGCGCCTCTCTTCTTGTGTTTTGTTTGCAGTCTGGAATCAGGTTTCTGTTTCCCTATTACGGCAGCCCTCAGAGCCCCCGGACTGTTATGATACCTAATGCTGCTATCTGGCAGATGACAGGAGTATTAGCTTTTTGCGCATATACCTGTATTTTATGCCTACTCACTGAGCATAGTGAATACATGTCACAGAATTTAGGTAAGTAAATGTGTAAAAATCTGCACAGAGTACATTTTAAAAAGTCATGATCGTTCAGAGCAATAGGAGTTAGAATTAACTTCAAAAGAAGAGGGTAGGGGGGAAGAGAGGTGCCAATCTGCTAATAGTGTAGCAGGTTTTTATTGTGTAACAAAATGTAGCAAACGTCCGTATGGAATAAGCATGTTTAGCGGGGTCCCTATCTTAGGGGGTCGTTATGCTTCAATTTAGGGGTGACCTGAGCGGTAGTTGGCTCGGGTCTTCTAATAATTTGGACTCTGTCTTGCTGCTGTGTCACCTGGCGTGCAGTTCCCCTTTGGGCGTATAGGTGGTGTTGTCAATTATACCCGGGGTTGAACCACAGGTGATGAAGTGGCGATTGGATGTCCTCTCTCGGCTGCCTTACGATGGGCGGTTCTGGCTTGCTGTGCATGCCGGGAGAGGATATATAAGGGGCAGACGCCATTGTTCAGGGTGGAGTGCCCGGGGACCTGTACCCGGAGGAGTGTGCCCCTCTAAGGGGGGGGTGCGCCCAACTTTGACTGAGGAGTTTCAGGCACCTTTGGCCGGAGGCTGCGGAGGTCCAGGTAGGCCCAGTACCTTCAACTGGGTCTACAACCAGAAAGGAAACCCAGGGAGCCCGGGTGAGGGAGACCGCTCTGACATAGAGGAAACCGGGGGAGGATCGGTCCTATTAAGGAGGCGAGTAATACAGTATTGCTTTCTCGGGAGAGGCCTGGTGACCTGTCGGAGGGGAAGGATTCCTTTCATCGCAGACTGCCTTTGCAGAGTGTAGTTACTAGAGGAGAGATCTCCTTGACTTTGTCCTTGGAGGGAACTAAGTCACTGTTCGAGCTTCATGCCGGCTGCTTGTGCTATTGAGTGACTATCCGGGTGAGCTGTACCCACTCGGGACCGAGTGGTGACGAAGCCAAGAGTGTGCCTGAATGCAATCTATTCTGCTAACCCCGTTCCTCTCTTATAAACTTTCTGGTTACTCAAGCAAATAAGAGAAAATAAACTCTTGTTGGAGTTGAAGTGTTGTGTGGACATTGACCTTCTTTGGGAAAGGTAAAGACTTGCCTCTATAATCTAGAGGGAAGAACCAGTGAAGGGAAGCAACTCACTGCGGGACCCAAATACATAACACCGTCCGACCTCTAATCCAGAGGACGCGGGCATGTGGCATGGTGTTCCCCTGAAAGGAAGGTAAGGGGGAAAAGGATCTGTGTGCTACACATGTAACTCCAGAGAAATAATCAGCGGGGAATCCGTGCAGGGCTGAAGCCGCCGAGATAACAGGTCTGCTACAGGGATCCACGCAGAGGTCAGCATGAGCAGCTGGGATGCCTCCACGAGGAAGACAAGCTGTCAGAGGAGCAGATACTTGTGACGATGGAGCCAATTAGGAACGCGTTTCGGAGGTTAGGTACCGCCTCCTTCATTAGCCTCTTATTGATAATTGAGAGTAAGTGCAGCGCTGGGTACAAAGTTGCTTTTTAGTTTAATGTCTGTAAGAAATAACTGCGATACAATATATGATTTTACATCCTGACCTTAAGATACGCTGTTTTTCTACCATTGCTGTGATGTTATGTTGCCAGTCTAGAGGCAATAAGTGAAGGTGTTCTTTAAGTTTTGTTGTTGTCAGCTCATTTTAGTTTACTTTAGTTTAGAATGGATCGTACTGGTTAACATAGAATTTATTTTATGAGGAAAAAGTGGTAGGAACATTTCAAAGACCTTTCAAATATTCAGTATTGAGATTTCTCCAAATAGCTGTGTGCAATGAATCAAGATACATTGATTTAATCTTGAATTGTAAAATACGCAGAGATTGACATAATCTCCACCCACAGAGAAGCAGAGCATTAATTATTACAAGAAAGCTCCTGCTTTGTGTAAGGAAACATTAAAAAAGCAATGCTTACATTATATTTCCACTATCCTTTCAGCATCTGCAAATTTTCTAGTGCAGAAACCAATTTTCTTTTGTAAGAAAAGGGGATTATTCGGTCATGTTTTTCATGAAATTTAGGCGCTCTTTGTGACTAAACACCTGAAAAAATATATGTGATATATTCTTGAAGGCTGTGTACATGAACTTCAGAGTCAAAAGCATCCAACATGCACCTATAAGAACATAGATGCATTTAAAAAAATCGATTGGGTTTAAATAGTAATTATTGTGTAAATCTTACTAATAGTATGATGCTTCATTTGCATCTCTAATTCAATATGTTAGCTACCGAGATGGATAACTGAGAAGGATTAAAAAGGGCAGCTGTGAAGCATGCAAGAAAACAACTAATGTGAAATACTAAAAAGGAAGGTGGGAAAGAGAAAAAGGAAGGAAAGCTAAAAAGGAGAGAAGCCAAGGATAGCTGAGAAGAAGGAAGGGCAAGGATGACAGACGCTGAGAAGAAGGGAAGACAATGATGGTTAAGAGGGGGCACAGTACAAAGATGAATGAGAAGAGGGGAGGGAGTAAGTAGCAAGAAATAATGGGTTTAGAGAAATTGAGCTTAATAGATTTATAAGGAATGAGAAATTATGCCTGAGCTTTAAACGACAACAGAGAAGGAAGCATGACCTCATTTTGGAAAACTGGGAGTAGAGCCTTAATCGCAAACTAAGTTGAGAGAAGGGATGTAACAATTGACTGCCAGAAACCATGAATCAGACCAAGACAGAAGTACAGTTAAATCACACTTGATTTAAGGGGAAGTAAAGCCAATTTTTTATTTTTTTAAACCCTGAAAAAGAAAGGCATAATGAGCTAGTATGCATAGCATACTAGCTCATTATGAATGACTTACCTGAGATCGAAGCCCCCGCAGCGGTCCTCGGTCACCTCCGCCGCCATCTTGCCTCGATGTCCCGTCACTGCCGTCAGTTCATCGCCGCTCCGGCTGTGATTGGCCAGATCGGGCCGGCAAGAACCCAATTCAGAAAACTGGCAATGAAGCCGGCCCGCTAGTGCGCATGCGTGTGATGCCATCGGGGCATCGGTTTATAGTAAATATCTCCTTAACCATGTAGGTTAAGGAGATATTTCTTGCACCTACAGGTAAGCCTTAATCTAGGCTTACCTGTAGGTGCAAGTTGTCTAAGTGGGTTTACAACCACTTTAATAATAATAAAAATAGGTAAACATGTAAACGTAGTCAAAACATAGCCAGAGTTTAGGAACTAGAACAGATCGTCAGGCAAGCCAAAACGTCAGGGAGCCAGAGTTCAGCGTAGTAGAACAGCAAGCAGGATTTGAAGCCAGAAGGAATGTCAGTCAAGCAAGTCTTTAGCAGGAACACAGGAAAGCGTCTCTAGAAATGTGACCAAGGCGAAGGCAGAGATCATCTCGGCTGGACGACTTAAGTAAGCAGGACTGACGAGCAGGATATCATCAACAGGTGAGTGACTGTGGAGAGATAAGAGCTGGCAATTAGCCGACAGCTAAGCGGCCAGCTCAGAGAAGGAAGGGCTGAGCCCAGCCCTGACCAATGTTTGGATGAGGAGTGGCAGAGAGATTTGAAGGAAAACTCATGGATCAAGGAGAGCAAAGTTCACTGGGGAATGAGGTTTATGCTGAGGTTTGCCTGGATATTGTCTTTAAGGTAGAAAATGTATATATTTCATAGATTTATTATTTTTTTCCTATAGTTTAAGACATTACTGTGCTTTTCCAGTGAACTTAAGTCTTCTTTTCTTTACTGGATATTTCAGTGATGCATATAGCCTAAATTTGAGGCTCTTCCGCTATAAAAGGTCACATCGCTATATTGTCAGTAATTCTAACATCAAAAGGTTTTGTTTTCCCCATTGGGAGGGACTTTAAAGGCACAGGCCTCGTACACACGGCGGAGATTCTCGTTGAAAAAAACATGTCGTTTTTTTCGACGAGATTCTTGGACAAGAAACTTGTCCCGGCCGAGTGTACACACGCTCGTTTCAAAGAACCCGCGGTTCTTTGAATGGAGCGTACGCGGTGATGTCATCGACTACGACGAGCATGCGCTCGTCACATTCGATGCCGTCGCCGCCATCTTGGTATACCCTACATATGCCTAGGAAGCTACCGCGCATGCGTCGAATTCATTTCGAACATGCGCGGGCTTCCGGGAGGACAGGTAAGTGTACACACACTCACTTTTCTCGTCGAGAAACATGCCGAGGTGAATCTCGACGAGAAAATAGAGAGCAGGTTCTCTATTTTCTCGTCAAGGTTTCTTGTCGGTTTTCTCGACGAGAAACCCGATAGCCGCGTACACACAACCGATTTACTCGGCAAGACCTCTCTGCCAGCAAGTTTCTTGCTGGTTCTTGCCGAGAAAATCGGTCGTGTGTACGAGGCCTTAGAAAGTAAAGTTTTATCTTAAAATCTATACATTTGTATTAAAATATTATTCAAATTCAAATTTATAGATTTTAAGATAAAAAAAATAGTTTCTAAGCCTTTAAAGTCCCACCCAATGGGGCAAATTAAAACCTTTTGGTGTTAGAATTACTTTTAGTGATGCATAGGTTTTCCCAGCTGTGGTTAATAACTATGCTTTTAGTAAATTGCACACTAAGCATTTATTTTACCAATATGTCCAAATGATTTACTGTCTACCCTTATATTCCTTTCTATCAACGTGCAAAAATACATTTCTTCATCTTATCATCCCCGTCCTGCTTAGTCAATGATCAGGCTACACATGACTTTGAGGCTGTGCATGCAATTACCTAATTTATGCTGCTATTGTAGTTTCAAATTATGAAACAGATATCAGATGTGGGTTTATTTGGTAGGTTATTCTTATGTAATGAAGATATAATTATTACTTAAAGTGCAATTTACTCATAAGCAGTTAAGATAAGAATTGCAGTAATTTGCCTGCAAGCCGCAATTACTTTCTTCTGACCTGGTTAACAATTCACCTGCTAATTTCTCATTTGCTGTTCATGAAGATGTGCATCCTTTCAGGTAGTTGTTATAAAAAACCAATAGCATTTAAGCTGAAGACAAGAGTGAACTAGATCTAAAGGTTTAATAGCATGGGGAATCACTTAAAGTGTTACTAAACACAGAACAGTAAAATCAGTCTGTATATGCAGTAAAGCATGCTTGTTATACTCACTGTGGAATCTAAGGGGTTAATCCTCTGCATTGTGTAAGAAGGCTGTTTGATCCTGTCTTCTCTGATCCTCCCCTTTTTTTACTGTTCCCAATCCATCTGCTGATGGCACAGAGCCCTAGAAGGCACTGTGCACATGCTTGGTTTGGTGTGTATTGCTAGAGAGTTGTTTTTTTTGTGAGGGTGCATGTGATCAGCACAGGGCCAATCAACTCTGTTCAGACAGAGGGTCAGGGGTCATGCAGCCCCATTGGACAGTCCGAGGAGAATGAAAACTCCTCCTACAAGCTTTAACCACTGCTCTGACGGACACTGATAGAAGTCACAAGACTTCTATATACTAAGGTGTTTAGCAGTTTATATTTACTAAACTAATTGCATTTTCATGTTCAGTGTACTGTGGGAGACTAGATATAGTGAATTCAGGGTACTGGGTTTTTAGTAACACTTTAAATGCAGCTTAAAATGCTTTAAAGGAATAATTTACTGAAAGAAATGTGAAGGCTGCCATTGATGACCCTAAGGGCTTGACTTGAGAACGCAGCGGCTCATAGCAGAAGTCAGGTGCGTCTCCATTCACTGTTTCAGGTCCAACTTCAGCCCGAATTTTGGGCTTAATTCGGACCTGAAACAGACCAAAAGACGCACAGGGCTCCTGTGCAATTTGCACGGGAGCCGCTGCGGAGAGGTATGAACTGGCTCCATAGAGGGTCGGTCACAATCTCCTGCTATGCGGATTCGTTGTGGGGAAACCATCCAATTCGCAATAGTGTGAACCCAGCCTTAGGCCTCGTACACACGACCGAGTTTCTCGGCAAGAACCAGCAAGAAACTTGCTGGCCGAGAAATTTGTTCGTGTGTATGGTTTCTCGTCAAGAAAACCGACAAGTAATCTCGACGAGAAAATAGAGAACCTGCTCTCTATTTTCTCGTCGAGATTCTCATCAGCCTGTTTCTCGAAGAGAAAAGTGAGTGTGTGTACACTTACCTGTCCTCCGGGAAGCCCACGCATGTTCGAAATGAATTCGACGCATGCGCGGTAGCTTCCTAGGCATAGGTAGGGTATACCAAGATGGCGGCGACGGCATCGAATGTGACGAGCACATGCTCATCGTAGTCGATGACGTCACCGCGTACGCTCCATTCAAAGAACCGCGGGTTCTTTGAATCGAGCGTGTGTACACTCGGCCGGGACAAGTTTCTTGTCCAAGGATCTCGTCGAAAAAAACGACGTGTTTTTTTCGATGAGAAACTCGGCCGTGTGTACGAGGCTTCAGTCTCTGAATTGTAATACTTTCCACACACCAAGTGAGGGTGTCACTTGGGCAGGGCGTCGCTCTGCTAATTTTTTCCCCATGGGGGTGACATGCCTCTTTTAGAAGAGGTCTTCAACCCCAGGGTTAGTATGTGTTCAATAAATTGCTGCATGGTGGCTTGCTCCCTGCCTGCCCTATGCCACAACACACCCCACCTTCCTTATAACAAGCTGCTTATAGTGATATAGTGATAATAAACTCTCAGTTTAATATTAGCACGTTCAGCAGCTTATTAATCCATTCACTAAGTATACAGCTTCTTCATCTTTTAATCTATGCCTATGTTCCAATTTATGCTGGTGCCCCAGGTTTCCTGTTGCAGGGTGAATCTTTTCTCTTGCAAGATCCTACGGAGCCACCCTTACATATGGGGACTACAGTTGTGTCTCCCTACACTGTGTGCATCAATAAAAACACACAGCCCTGTAGCCTAGGATGGCAAGGCACTGCTATGCCCCTCCCTCCTCTTCCCGTCTCTAAGTTTGCAGCCTTACTCTAGCCTGCACTGTCCATTGCTAAGGCCAGCCATACACAGATTGAACCTCAGCCAGTTCAGCCTGGCTGAACAGGCTGAATGTACCAAGTTGATCAATAGATCAACTTGGTTACAACCAGCCTGTTGGATTCTCTTGTGATGATCTCTTGGCGATTATCGAGAGCGACTGCCTTCTCCGTGGTTGCACCGTGTATGTCCTGCCTAACTCTTTCCAGTTAAGACTGAAGGTACAGAGAAGCAGCACTGAAAAAAGCAGGAGCCAGCAGCACTGAATGTTGTAAAATGTAAGTGTTGAGGTAAGAATATTAACAAATAAATGTTTTTTATTATTGTGCTTAATGTGTTAAGCTAAAAAAAATCACTGATGGTTTACTACTACTTTAAACACACCTTGTGGTTGGTAACTGCACAGGAAGTTTCTGGTTTAATGGTGCTGTACACTACCAGTGGCGGCTGGTGGTAGATTTTTTGGGGGGTGGAAAACAATCCACCCGCCACCACATCCCCTGTTCAGTTAGGTCACAGGCCCCCCCCAGTCGGTCGGTCAACAACCCCGCACTTACCTCATCTAGGTCGTGGGCAGTGCTTCCTCTGGGTGGCGGGCAGCATTTCCTCCTCCTGGTGCTTCACGGTGGCTTCCCCTCTGTCTCCTGCCTCCTCCTTGGCAGCCAATAGGATCGCTTCTCCTCTCCGCTTCCTGATTGGCCGGGAGGAGAATCAGGAAGACAGTAGGGAATATTAATTCGCTATTGTCGCACAACTGGGTGGGCTCTGCGCCCCAAGCCCACCCTTTTTTGAAGCCTATTAGAACCTCTGGCTCTAATCACGTGCTTCTAATAAAATAAAATAAAAAACATTGGAATCCATGTGTCCAGCACCCTGCATGTAGATTAGGGTCCCGACGCATGGATTAGAGGAGCGGCGCCCCTGCGCCCTGAATTACGGGCCACCACTGTTCACTACAGTGCATTGCTCTCTGAATAGGAGGTGAATTGCATGAAGCCAGCATCTGATTAACTATGCCAGCCATGAGTTAGAAGCTAGCATCGTGCAGTTCACATCTCATTCAGTAATTGGAATAAAATAAAATAAAAATTCAGACAATAACATTTTAAAACATTTGTGTATCTCTCATTTTTAATGTGCTGTTTGCCAGTTTTCTGAATCACCCGTATTGCTTTCCTGTTCCACTGAAAATATAAAAAAGAAAAAAAAAAATTTCCAATAATGTAATCAATACCTTTTATGTAATAACTAATTTAGCAGAAGAAAGCTTTACAATAAGTAAAAAAATAAGTTGTTTATATTTATATAGAGTTATAATATCATGAAACTGAAAGATTAGTCAGCATTAGTTCATGTTGTAAAATGCATTCCAAATATTCCACTTGATTTATTATGCTCCAGTGGCATTCCAGAATTGACCTAAAAACTAGAACAGCCTCTGCTGCAGGCAAGAATCCCCCAAACAAACATGAGTTTGTAGATTGAAAGAATTTTCTTTAATTCTTCACTACAA
Organism: Rana muscosa; assembly: GCA_029206835.1. Classification (NCBI taxonomy): domain Eukaryota; kingdom Metazoa; phylum Chordata; class Amphibia; order Anura; family Ranidae; genus Rana; species Rana muscosa. Next base: position 729,458,090 of record CM055118.1, read on the forward strand.
CTCTTAGTATACTGTATTATTATTGAATAAATAGAACATTTCAAGATGTTGAAAATGGAGACTGTGGTCACATTGTTTGCTACAAAAAAATAAAAAATTGTAATTCCATCATAACAGGATAAGACATACAGTAGGAGTCATGCAATAATGTATTATACATACAACCTTAGAATTATGGACTATTTTGTTGGTTTGGATATCCAATTGTCCTAAATCTGAGGAAATGCAGGCAGATTATCCTACAACATATGAGCAGTTCGGTCACTAGAGAAAATGTAATCTTGTCCATCTGTTTAGTATGAGAAACTGCTAACCAAATCAAAAAAATCATATATTCTAATTTAAGATAGGTTTAACTAACACTGAAAAAGGGTTGGCTAAAGGGTTTTGAAAGACATAAAAAAAAACACACACCCTTGCACATTACATTACATTAGCCCAAAGTTTAAATAATAGTTTAAGAGCTTTTTTTTAGCTCATCCAATTAAATTACCTAGGTTTAGCCCAGTTGTTTCAGTATCTCACAATGTGCTCTTACTCTATTTACTGCGTTATTCATTTGTACCAGTTTTGTATGTGGGGCATACTTCTTTTTTTAGCTATTAGCTGCAGTAATGATTTCATGTGTATACTCCTTGCACAGTATTATGCTGCAAGCAATTCTGTTTACTACTCTTTGGCTGTGTGGTTTGTATATTTTACATGCTATCAGGCTTATTTTATCAAAAACAAAAAGCAATGTGCAAATTGTAATAATTTGCAGCAACCAATCAGAATAGATCTTTCATTGATCAAAGGTTTAGGCCCCATTTACTAGGCCTCATTTGCACAGGTGTACTGATCTGTACACCCATGCGAATGGCCATCTCCACCCATACAGGATGCACCAATGTTGCATGCATCAGGCCGGCCAGCTGCACAGACCAGATCATCAAATACATCCTAGACCAGGGATCTCAAACTGGCGGTCCTCTAGCTGTATGCGGAACTACAAGTCCCATTATTCCCCTGCCTATGGGAGTCATGCTTATAACTGTCAGCCTTGCAATGCCTTATGGGAATTGTAGTTCTGCAACAGCTGGAGAGCCACCAGTTTGAGACCCCTGTCCTAGAGTGTACATCCATGTGGGTCAGATGCATGGATGTTGTCAGGACTCTATCCACAGCAGGCACACACAAAAGACCTGGCATTCCTGCTAGTATCTTACATGGCCAAATTAATGCACACCAGCACGCACAAATTGCGCGTTGGCACACAGGTGCACATTGGCGCACAGGTGTGCGCACGAATGCACGCTCATGCTCAGCCCGCCTGAACTGGCACCAAAGGGCCTTTATAAAGGAGCCAGTTCCTTTCTGTGATTGCTAGTTGATCTTCAGCTCTTTAGTGCGTTTGTTCCTGTGTTATCTTGCATCTGTTAATACCTGTTACTGACTTGGCTTGCCCCTGGACCCGTCTTCTGCCTGCCTTCTGATCTGACCATAGCTTGTTAAATGGACTGTCTTATCCTGCTCTTCTCTGTATGACCTTGGCTACCCTCCTGACCACGCTTGCTCTTGTCCACACCGATTCCTGACCCTGGCTTTAAACTGGCTTCTCTCCTGACTCCTGCTCTGCCTTAATCCTGCTACTTCCCACGGGTGCCACCTGTCTGCAGACAGTATTTTGGTGTCCCATCTGAGTATCTGAGTATCTGAGTATCTGGACACCTCACCTGACAACACTCCAGTCAGAGCATCTCTGTAAGCAATTTCAGCAGGCAACCTGTGCTTCCCTGAGCCTGTCTCCTCCTGTTCCACCTTCAGGGGAGTCTTGAGCTTAGCCACGAGGGAAGCCCTCTCTCCATTGGCCTCCAGCACCAGGTATGTGATAGATGTACAATTTGCAATGGACCTTGGCTGTCACTGTTAGCTGGAAGGTCCATTATTAAAATTCAGGACCCACCACAGCAATTAAGACCATGTCAATTTTAGTACAGACCTGCCTTAGGACAAACAAGTGCAACTATATTGCTACTTTAAAATTATTCACCAGGGGGCGTGGCCTGGGCATGGTGGCGTGAGGACGTGTTCTTTCAGGGCTCCCGGCCGGCGGCTCTCCCGCAGCACTTACGCAGTATATTACCGCACATTACCGGCATCCACCGACGGCTTCTGACACCCGGGGCTCCAGACAGCCACCCGCCCGCTTCGGAGACCGACATGGACCGTTATCTACGCCCGCTCCAGCCGACGGCCTCCACACCTGCATCAGCCAAGATGGCGCCGGCCCGTCATGCAGCCCAGGACACATCTGAAGTCTCGAGTGATCTCCCACTGCAGATGGAGGAAGACCACAACATGCCGCCCTTCTCACCGCCTAGTGACCTCTCGCCCTGTCTCTCCAGATCCTTGGCAGCCTCTCCAGACAGGGGAGACACTCTGCACAGTTCACCTCTCTCAGCTTCACCCTCAGCCCCCATCCCATCCAGCGCTCTGTGCTTCAGCCCAGGGGATATTGAGGAGCAGAGGCAGCCACCCACGCACCAGACCACAGTGAGTACATTACATTGCATGCAGCAATCACAGGGTCTCCCTCTTAATGCTCCATCTGAACAAAGATTGTGGGATTTTTTGCAGCAGCTGCCCACAAGAAATGACATGGAATCGCTTGCTCAGAGAATAGAGACAGCCATGAAGGGTGAGCTACAATCTATCAGACAGGATGTAGCAGTGCTGGACTCTCGTGTCACTGTAGTAGAGCGGGAACAGGTCATAGTATCTCAGTCTGTACAAACCCTGCAGGCTTCCCAATCCGAACTTACTGACCAAATCATACAGCTGCACCTACTTCAATACGATTTAGAGAACCGCAGTCGCAGGCAAAACATCAGGCTGAGGGGGGTGCCCGAAAGTGTCCCACACTCAGAGCTGCGTTCCACTGTAGCCAAGGTCTTTAATCGGTATCTAGACCGCCCGCCAGACTCTGAGATTATCATTGACAGAGTTCATAGAACCCTTGGCCCACGATCTGATTCATCTGAAAGACCAAGAGACGTCCTCTGCTGTTTACACTCCTTCACACTCAAGGAGGATATTTTGCAGCGGGCTTGGCGGGTGGGAGTCCTAGAATTTGATGGTGCGGCTGTCCACCTCCTACCAGATGTCTCCAGAAAGACTCTCCAAATGCGACGTTCGCTCAAACCTCTTCTAGACGGTCTTGGGGAGAAAGGTCTCACGTACAAGTGGGGTCACCCATTCCACCTCATAGTCCGCAAGGGCCCAGATACCTTTTCCTTGCGTCACCCCTCAGAGCTGCCAAACTTGTTCACCTTTGCTGACCTGGATCCGTTTCCGGTACCCAACTGGCTGCTGACTGCTGTCTCCAGGGATCAACTGCGCCAAGCTCCCCCGGTTAGACCACAAAGGGCTCACTATGGTCGCCGTAGTCGGGGGAACCAGTCCCAAGCTAGGCGGGGGGGCAACTCCCGCTCACATCCCCCAAATGAAGAGGTGGCCTAGCTGATTCTACACACGCAGACGGTGAAATATATCAGCTAAGCATTTCTATTCTCTTGTTTCCCAGGTTGCTTTTTGAGTTTAACTATCTTTATTGCTATTCTTGAGTGATATACCACGAACATGGCGTATATGGCCTGTGACCCGAGGGCCTTCCAGTTTTGCCGTTCAACCTACCCTGGACCGCAGATGACTGAAGACCTGTCTTAGGCAACAATTACTTTGTATAATAGATGGCCTACCTCCTACGTTTATCTGATAAGTCCCAGTAAAATGCTTGCTGTCTTCAATTTTGACCTACCACCTTCCCGTTTTTTTTTGTTTTTTTTGGGGGCTGGGCTTCATTGCTGTGTAGTCACTTATCTGGGATGTTTTGTTACCGTTCTCACCCGGGCTTGGAGCATGGGATCATAGGAGGGGCGGCGGCTGCCTGTGAGTGGCTCCGCGGACTAACATCACATGTCACAGTGACTTAGCGGGATAGTTAGGTTATTCTTTACAATGTTGCACACGCATATATGTATATGTTTGGTGATCTATATGTAATTGCAGGGGTATTGAAATGTATGCATATGTTTGTGCTATCTTAACTAATTAATGCCTTGCCTTCTACATTTGTATAGGTTATACATTTTGTTTACAATCTTTCAGGTACCAGTTGGACGCCATGGCCTTACCTTGGGGTGAGCCCGGCTGACCCATCGCGCCTAGATTTGGGCGCTGTACAACTGGGCCGTCCTGGGACTGGGATATTCGACCGGTGCAGTTCTTAGCGTCGGTTTAATGTCAGGGCTAGTACTTTGTGATATCGGCCCATGGGTCCGTCTTCACCAAGTATTTTATTTTATGGTTATTTACTTACATTGTATCTCTTGTTTTCGTTTGCCGGGTAATAATAGTGCCTTAATCGCACGACCACAGGGGCTGCGGGGGCTTCGTTGGCCGGGGCCCGGAACTCGGCTGTGCCTTACTACTCCCCGCACTAGGCACACTCTGCCCTGGTGGCAGTAGCTTCTCTCTGCGGAGTCTTTAGTTTTGATTAAATCTTTTCCTCTTTTCCATTTTCTTTGCTTTATACTTTTTCTCTCTTTTTTTTTCTCTCCCCCTCTTCCCCCTCCCCTTCCCCCCTTTCTTTACAACCCAGGAGTCGACGTAAGTTGACGTCGAAATTGGACAATATGTCTGTCAAGATCCTCTCGTGGAACGTAAAGGGGTTGAATTCCCCAGAGAAGCGAACTACTTGTCTGGTCGAGCTGTGGAGACAGAGGGCTCAAATTGCTTTTCTCCAGGAGACACACTTTAGGGCAGACAAGATACCCAAGTTGACGAACAAACACTTCACAACGGCCTATCATAGTCCGTCTTCATCTTCTAAATCCAAAGTGACGAGCATACTCATCTCTAAGTCACTCCACTGGCAATTTCTTGATGAGTACCGAGACCAGGAGGGCAGATTCCTGCTCATAAAGGGAAATATTTGCTCTCAGACCTTCACTCTTGCGAACATCTACCTACCAAATTCTAACCCTCTCCCCACCCTTGAGGCCATCTTATCCACCCTCGACCCCTTTATCGAAGGAACCCTTGTCTTAGGAGGAGACTTTAACTTAACGCTGGACCCTCACAAAGACTCTTCTATTGGCCAACGCATTACGTGCCAAGCGTTCTCAGACGTACGTACCCGCTCTCCTCTCGCCCTTGGGTTCCAGAGTCCACTCGTCTCCAGAACTAGCGGATACTTTCCGTGCTTTCTATTCCAAGTTGTATAACTTGGATCCAACTTCCGCTCCCCGGTCGCTACCCCAAAACGTCCTGGATATCCGCAATTACCTAAGAGAAACTGACCTTCCTACGCTGACGTCAGAGGAACAAGAAGACTTGTCTAAACCTATTTCCGTGGAGGAATTCGTAGCCGCAGTAGCTGACACCCAGTCAGGTAAGGCCCCCGGTCCGGACGGGTTCACCCTCCCCTACTAGAAAATGTACCAAGACACTTTGGCACCTTCCTTTCTTGCAGCCTTTAATGCTGCGATTGACGGACACAACCTCCCGGCAGACATGCTGCGAGCATCTATATCTGTTATCCCTAAGCCGGGTAAGGACCCACTAATTTGTGCCAGTTACAGGCCCATCTCGCTCTTGAATTGCGATATGAAGCTATTCACTAAAATCCTTGCCTCTAGGATGAATGTCTTAGTGCCACGTCTAATTGGAACAGACCAAGTCGGTTTTATTCAGACGAGAGAGGCCAGGGACAATACCATTCGGACATTGAACATCATTGATAAAGCAAAGCGTTCCCGATTGCCCCTGCTGCTCCTATCCACAGATGCCGAGAAGGCTTTTGACAGGGTGGACTGGTCTTTCCTCCTGGAGACACTTAAATTTGTGGGTATGCCAGATCCCATCCTGTCATGGATATCGGCCATCTATGATAATCCCACGGCGACTGTTCGGGTGAATGGCTATGATTCCAGCCCTTTCTCTATCTCGAACGGCACCAGACAGGGCTGCCCCCTGTCCCCGCTGCTGTTCGTTCTTTCCCTGGAACCTTTCCTACATCATATCAGAGATAATCCATCCATCAGAGGTGTTCAGTCAGGCCAATGTCAACACAAAGTGGCAGCTTATGCTGACGACCTTTTATTTTACATTACTGAGCCCCTCATCTCTTTACCCTCCCTGTTACAGGAACTGAAGCGCTACGGTACCCTGTCTAAGTTTAACGTTAACTTGCAAAAATCAGAGGCCTTAAGTGTTTCCTTGTCGGATTCCACCATTTCTAACCTACGCCCCTTTTTCCCGTTCAAATGGGCTGCCCGCTCAATCCAATACCTAGGAACAAAAATTCCTGCAAACTTGCAGAACATTGTTGCCCTCAACTTCCAGCCCCTTTTATCTACGCTCTCGGCCGATCTGGGGAGGTGGGACTCTCTGGCCCTTTCCTGGTTTGGCCGCTGCAATGTACTAAAAATGAATGCAATGCCCAGACTTCTGTATCTATTGCAGGCGCTGCCCGTCAAGATACCTCAGACATTCTTTCGCGCCGTACGTTCCATATTCATCAGATTCATATGGCGTGATAAACATCCGCGTCTCGGCAGAGCTCTCCTACTACGACCAAAGTTCAAAGGCGGTCTTGGATTCCCAGACCCAGCCCTGTACTATACTGCGGCACATATGACCAGGGTCGTGGACTGGTGTCGTCACAGTGATTTGAAGCTCTGGGTATCGCTGGAGCAAGAGGCGGCCGGGCCCCCCTGGCGGGTCTTCCCTGGGCAGAGAATACTCCTGCCGCTCACCTGAATACTCACCCTCTGATTGGGCCAACTCTTAGGGAACTGAAAAGGTTTTTCCACTTAGCATCCCTGAAAAATTTTCCATCCCCACTGACGCCACTTGTTGGTCATCCGGAGTTTGTACCTGGCCTTACTGACCCGGCCTTCCTGTCGCAAGCCCCACGGGGACTCATGAGAGCCTCCTTATTCTTACGTTCCACCGGTTGGCTCACTACGGATGACTTTCTCTCAGGTCAGGCCCCTCTTTCATTGGACCATTGGAGGATCAACCAACTTTCTCACTTTATCGGCTCTCTGCCCAAACCAGCCTGCTTCGTCAGAAAGCTCCACCCCTTTGAGGAGCTCTGCTTGGGGGGGACCGACCCGGGGGTCCTTATCTACCTCCTACAAATCCTTGATAGACCTTCACGCCATTGAAGACCCCCCATTCTTAGCTAAATGGGAGAGAGACCTACAAGTCACCTTCACAGAACCCCAAAAAGACCGCATACTCTTTTTTGCACAGAAATCCTCTCTATGCAGCAAATATCAAGAGACCGCCTATAAAATAGTGACACGCTGGTACAGAACCCCTTCCGTGCTGGCTAAGATATTCCCACTACAAACTGACCGATGTTGGCGATGCGGCCTTCACGCAGGTACCTTATTGCATGTTTTTTGGGACTGCCCTGTGCTCCAAACTTTTTGGCAACCGGTACTTAAGCTTATACAGGAACTCACGGACATCTCCCTTCAGGACAACCCGGCTGCGGTTCTCCTTAACCTTACCCCCTATCACGGAAACGTTACCATAAATCCCTCCTAAAGCATCTTCTTAATGCTGCTCGGGCCTGCATCCCACCTCTTTGGAAGCAACAGTGTGCGCCAACGGTGGCCCAATGGCTTGCAAGAGTGAGGGATATTGAGCAGATGGAAGATCTGACCTCGGCGCTGCGAGATAAGTCGGAAGAACATAGGTCCAGATGGATTCACTGGAACCTCTTTCGCTTCTCTGACGAATTCCCCCAATACATGACAGGATCCACCATTTAGGATCAACATTACCAGTTGAGCATTACCAATCTGGGCTCCCTGGGGGGTAAATTGCCCCACCCCCTCCCTTTTTCTTTTTACCCCCTCTTCTCTCTCTCTGCTCTTTCTTTTGTCTTCTCTGTTTTTTTTTTGTTTTTTTTGTGTGTTTTGTTCCAATCAAAAAATAACAAAATGCGATGAGCACAGATGTTTATATTTACCCTCTATTAGACTTAAACGAGCGGTATAACTCACATCCAACTGTTTTTGTTTTTTTTTACGGTTGTTATACTTAATATGCTAACTACAATCTGTATGTACTGCAAAGTTGTCTTTATGCTTGTATCTGTGTCTTATCTTTAAATAAAAAAAAAAAAAAATGATTCACCAATTAAATTGTCTGAAAATGTTGAGTTAAATATCTAGCCTTTGAAAAATAGTTTATAATTTTCAGAGACATTATCACAGATCGGGAGGTTACCTAGAGTGTACAGGGACAAGAAAGGGCGGACGATGCGCAAGGTATCACTGTCCAATGTGCATCATTGGAAATCGACTAGTTTGTCAGTAGATTAACACGAGAACCCAAAAGCTCCCCCATCCAGAGTCCAGACACATGGTAGTGGAAAAACACAACTTACAGTATACTCTAATTATAACTTACAGCACGTTAGTACCAGGCCTGGACCGGACAGCATGTCACGTCTTCCCCATCATCTCCAATGTCTCCGGAGGCAGCCGGAGTTGGTGGGCGGAGCTGGGGTGTGGCTGCCCCCTCCACTCCTCTCACAGACTCGTTCACTCTGGCTGATCCCACAGCTGAAGGAGAAAGAAACGAGGACACAGCAGCCAGAGTGTCTTCATCTCCAGGCATGCTGTAAGTTACTGCACTGTTGCACATGTCACTACATAGAATCCTAACCTGGCACCATACCACCCCAACCTGCCCTATGCCACTGCACCCTGCCCTATGCGTGCCACACAAACCTGCCTTATGCCACCGCACCCTGCCCTATGCCACCGCAACCTGCCCTATGCCACCGCAACCTGCTCTATACCACCCCAACCTGCCCTATGCCACCTGCTCTATACCACTGCACACTGCCCCCACCCCAGCCTGCCCTATGCCACCGCAACCTGCCCTATGCCACCACAAACTGCTCTATACCATCCCAACCTGCCCTATGCCACCGCAAAATGCTCTATACCACCCCAACCTGCCCTATGCCACCGCAAAATGCTCTATGCCACCACAGCCCTATATCACCCCAACCTTCCCTATGCCACCCAGCCTGCCATATACCACCGCAAACTGCCCTATACCACCCAAACCTGCTCTATATCACCCCAGCCTGCCCTATATCACTGCAACCTGCCCTATATCGCCCCAGCTGGCCCAATACCACCCTATACTTTAATTTACAGGGGTCATTTGGGGGTGCGCCTGGTGACCGTGCGCTGCCTACAGAGCGCTGGGCAGGATAGACAGGAGGGGGGTGACACAATTTTTTGCCGCACCAGGTGACACCAACCCTAGTGACGCCACTGCCCCAGTCCACTCTCAGCTGCGAGTCGGAGCCGCACTCGAGTGACAGTGACACCCGCCAGCACATCAGGGGGCCGGGACCCACAATGATCCCCTTCTTTCTGGCAAGGTGGCCACGGCACTGATGATCTGATCAGTCTTGGCTCGGCTGTCTCACACAGCCGAGCAGAGTAAAGCAGCCTCCCCCTCCTCCTTTATGTCCACACAGGGGGAGGGGACCCAACATGCAGTCCCACGCAGATCTGAGGTACATTATGGGTCTGAAGGGGGGGTCTGTATTGTAGGGGGGTTCTGTATTGTAGGGGTGGTCTGAAATGTAGGGGGGTTCTGTATTGTAGGGGGTCTGTAATGTAGGGGAGTTCTGTATTGTAGGGGGGGTCTGAAATGTAGGGGGGTCTATAATGTAGGGGTTCTGTATTGAAGGGGGTCATGTATTGTAGGGGGGTCTGAAATGTAGGGGGTTCTGTATTGTAGAGGGGTTCTGTATTGTAGGGGGGGTCTGAAATGTAGGGGGTTTCTGTATTGTAGGGGGGTCTGAAATGTAGGTGTGTTCTGTATTATAGGGGGGTCTGAAATGTAGGGGGGTCTGGAATGTAGGGGGGTTCTGTATTTTAGGGGGGTCTGAAATGTAGGGGGTTCTGTATTTTAGGGGGGTCTGAAATGTAGGGGGTCTGTATTGTAGGGGGGTCTGTAATGTAGGGGGGTCTGTATTGTAGGGCGATTCTGTATTGTAGAGGGGGTCTGTATTGTAGAGGGTGGTCTGTAATGTAGGGGGGTCTGTAATGTAGGGGGGTCTGTACTATAGGGAGGGGGTCTGTAATGTAGGGGGGTTCTGAAATGTAGGGGGGTTCTGTATTGTAGGTGGGTCTGAAATGTAGGGGGGTCTGAAATGTAGGGGGGGGGTTCTGTATTGTAGGGGGGTCTGAAATGTAGGTGGGTTCTGTATTGTAGGGGGGTTCTGTATTGTAGGGGGGTTCTGTATTGTAGGGGGTCTGTATTGTAGGGGTTCCTGTAATGTAGGGGTTCCTGTAATGTAGGGGGGGTCTGTATTGTAGGGGGGTTCTGTATTGTAGGGGGTCTGTAATGTAGGGGGGTTCTGTATTGAAGGGGGGTCTGAAATGTAGGGGGGTTCTGCATTGTAGGGGGGTCTGAAATGTAGGGGGTTCTGTATTGTAGGGGGGTTCTGTATTGTAGGGGGGGTTCTGTATTGTAGGGGGGTTCTGTATTGTAGGGAGGGGGTCTGTACTGTAGGGAGGTCTGTGTAACATGCAGGGGGTCCAGAACTGTTAGGGGGTGTCTGTGTAACAAACTGTGGGGGGCTGTGTAATGTAAAGGGGTCCAGAGGTGCAGGGTGCTGTGTAATGTAAAGGGGTCCATAGGTGCAGAGTGCTGTGTAATGTAAAGGGGCCCAGAGGTGCAGGGTGCTGTGTAATGTAAAGGGGCCCAGAGGTGCAGGGTGCTGTGTAATGTAAAGGGGCCCAGAGGTGCAGGGTGCTATGTAATGTAAAGGGGTCCAGAGGTGCCGTGCTATGTAATGTAAAGGGGTCCAGGGTGCTGTGTAATGTAAAGGGGTCCAGAGGTGCAAGGTGCTGTGTAATGTAAAGGGGTCCAGAGGTGCAGGGTGCTGTGTAATGTAAAGGGGTCCAAAGGTACAAGGTGCTGGAACCCCACATCCCATCATTAACAGCCGCCGCGAAGCGCCGCCGCGCCCCCCCATTCCGGGCTGCTCAGTCTAAAATGCCCGGGCCTATTTTTTGTCCCAGTCCAGGCCTGGTTAGTACTACTAAATAAAAGCATAATGAAATCAGTGCTCAAAAATGTCTGAATACCCATTTCTTTAACACAGTGCACTAAAAAAACATTTAACAGTGATTTCCATTTTCACATTGAAAAAAGTCCATTGTGCTATACATCAAAAATTGCAGTCCATAATAAAGTACCAAATGCCAGAACAAGTGTGACATCCTCCTGTGCTTTGTCAGACCAACTTACCCTTTGTGCAGTAACTTACCAGATTGCGTTAGACCGCTTTCAAATTTGCACAAGTCAAATAACGCTTATGTATTTTCAAAGTAGAAAGATGAAAAAGGCAGAGCTTTCATTGCTTAAAACTATTTAATTAAAATAATAATATAAAAACAACCATTACACTCACATTGTTTAGTCTTCTGCCCAGCACTCAGGTTTGTACAGCCTAAAAGTCTCTGTGTAGCCACTCACCACCAGTCCTTCCTCTTCGGTACGTGCATGTACTCCTCCGTGCGGAATAATGTGACAATGCCTTGCCCTTCCCCTGTGTTTCGTCAGCACTGCTCCAAGTCCAAATACTGATCCTTTATGTAAATAGTGGGAAATTATTGTGCTAACCTAAAACAAATGAAAGGCAGCTGCTACATAAGAATGTGACAAATTTTCAAGATCAAGGAGTGTATAAATGTAGCGCTCACGTGATATACAATAAAAGTGTACAAATTAATTGTATGGAGTAAGAAACAAAGAGTCCTATTGTGTAAACAATAACAAAATGAACAACAAGTCATGTGTTATAAATGGATCCTTAAGAAGGACAACCAGAGTCCAATGAAGACCAATGGTGGTTCTCAAGCAGACAGTGATGGTACCAGCAAGAAACAAGGAGCATCCAGAGGGGTATGTCATCCAGTCATTGATAAGAATAAATACTCTTACCGGAATCCATGGATCGGAGTATCAGCGACCACGGATCAATAAGGCATGATAACCAGATCAACGATTCGACCAAACGATCCACGGAGTCCAAGATCCAGGAGACACCTCCGAACAGTCTTGTAGATGGCAGCACGATCGAGACACTAATGACCAGACAGGATAGTCAAAAAAAGCTCACATCCCGGGCTTGGCTCATTGCTCCCCACATTGCTTTTACCATTTCCTGTGATCACATTTTATATGTATATTGGTTTTTAATAAAAACCTATGTTTTTTGACCTACACCATTGGAAGCCCTTTTTTCTTTTCATACCCTTCTGGATGTGAGCTTTTTTGGGCTATCCTGTCTGGTCATCAGTCTCTCGATCGTGGATCATTTGGTCAATTCGTTGATCTGGTTATCCATGCCTTATTGACCCGTGGTCGCTGACACTTGGGTCCATGGATTCCGGTAAGAGTATTTATTCTTATCAATGACTGGATGACATACCCCTCTGGATGCTCCTTGTTTCTTGCTGGCACCATCACTGTCTTTTTGAGAACCATCATTGGTCTTCATTGGACTCTGGTTGTCCTTCTTAAGGATCCATTTATAACACAGGACTTGTTGTTTATTCTGTTATTGTTTACACAACAGGACTCTTTGTTTCTTACTCCATACAATTAATTTGTACACTTTTATTGTATATCACGTGAGCGCTACATTTATATACTATGGGCCAGTTCACACCAGAGGCAGTTCCGTTCAGTTCTGTGTGCTTCTTTTCTGCACAAAATGCATGCACAGGGTTTTCCATGTATTCCAAGGGCTCTAGTTGGCTCTAATTCACACCATGCAGTCAGTTTCCGGTCAGTTTCTGCACCGGAAACTGACTGCATGGTGTGAACTAGAGCCAACAAGAGCCATTGGAATACATGGAAAACACTGTGCATGCATTTTTAGTGCAGAAAAAAATGCACACAAAACTGTACGGAACTGCGTCTGCTGTGAACTGCCTCTTACTGATCCTTTATGCATACCAGAAGCAGTAGCTCCATAAAAAGACCCAACGTATGATGTTGAATAGCTTCTTTTTGGGCCACCAAGCTTTTACAGGAGTTTTTATGATAGTGAGCTGCATGGGAGTTATTACCATTTCCTAGATTTTTAAACACACTTTGGGGTTGATTATAGGCAAATAGGCTCCCACACTTTGCATGGGAATTTTCACTTTGCAAGAGGTTTTGCCTCAGAGCTTAGTAAATGTGGTAAAGTTTCACTTTGCAAAGATTACCCAATCAATTGCAAGAAAAGTGCAAGGGAAAAAAAAAACAGCATTTTTGTTTGCTTATGATAAGATGATGGAAGTCAACGGAGCTTCACCTCATTCACTAACTATACAGAAAATTCCTATGCAAAGTGCAACCTCCTCTCCAAAGTGAACAGCCTATTTGTTTAGTAAATCAACAGCTTTATCTTAAGGCCTCATGCCCACGGACGTTTTTACAGCTGCGGTTTTTACAGCTTAAAAACGCCTGTCCATGTTATTGTATACATTTTTCGACCATATTTTTTTCAAGAAAAAAAACGCCGGAGCTCAAAAACGCAGTTGCGGCGTTTTTGCACGTTTTCGCACGTTTAACGCTTCGCGTTTTTTTATGCCTAACGCCGATGCCAAGGAACGCACTGGTCCTGTTTTTTTTTTTTACAGCTTAAAAACGCCTATGCTATTTGCAGCTCAAAAACGCCTAGGTGGGCATGAAGCTATAGACTAACATGGACAGGCGTTTTTAAGTTGTAAAAAACGCTCAAAAACGCGGCTGTAAAAACGTCCGGGGGCATGAGGCCTAAAAGTGTAAGTGATAACTTACACCTAGTCTTTACTAAATACATTTTAGGATGTAAATACTGGCTGGTGTTCAGTGAGGAACACACACAGGGGTTGATTTACTAAAGGTAAATAGACTGTTTACTTTCCCTAGAGCTTAGTAAATTAAGTAAAACACTGCTGATTTCTATTATCCAGTCATACACAAACACAAATGCTGTTTTGTTTCTGTGTTTTCCTTGCACGGTACTGGGTATTCATTGCAAAGTGAAATTTCAACCCATTAACTAAGCTCTGAGGAAAATTCAGTTGAAAAATGCAACTTCTTTTGCAAAATGAACAGCCTATTTGCCTTTAGTAAATCACCCCTACAGAGACCTAATGACCCTTCACTGTGAAAGCACAAATTATATGCATACACTAAATTAAAGCCTATCTATAGTCAAAATGTAAAATCATTATATTCATTTTCATATTGCAATTTATTTCTAGTCTGCTTCTAAAGTTCTAAAATTTTGAATATTAATCCAAACCCAAACACCGTCAATTTGAGCCACATTTTTTAAATCAGTTCTGCCCATTTTCAAAAGTAATAGACAATGGATTGTTAAAAAAAAAAATAGAACAAGGGGCTGGAGACATGTACTAATGCTAAACTATTAAAAAAAAAAAAATATTGATTTTAAAGTATAGTCCCACTTTTGCAGCCAAATGGGGTTAACGCCCACTTTATATTTGTTACATGTCCCCATTTAATAGCATAACTTAAAAAAATATTTAATTGTAGCTTAAATTTTAGATCCTGTATTTTGAACCCTACAGCAAGGAAAAATGCTACACAGCTTTCTTTGTTTATGAGGGGGTTTGGCAGCTAGTTTGTCTTAATTAACCCTGTCTGTACTGTGCAAGCAGCTCTTCATTATCAACTGTAACGAGATTTGATCACTGTCTGTATTAACCCCTTCCTGACCAGCCTCTGCAGTTTTACTGCGGCAGGTTGGCTCCCTGGGCGAAACAACGTTACCTTACGTGGCTACACCTTTTGACCACTAGGGGGCACGCACACGCCGCCGGAGGTTCGTCCGTGGCACGATGCCAGAGCGGATGCGAGTGCCCAGCGTGTGCGATGACTGCCGGGCACCCAAGATTGCTTGTGACTGAGCGAGAATGGGGATCTGTGTGTGTAAACACACAGATCGCGGTTCTCTCAGGGAGAGGAGACTGATCGTGTGTTCATACTAAGTTCATACCCCCCACAGTTAGAACACACCTAGGGAACACAGTTAACCCCTTGATCGCCCCCTAGTGTTAACCCCTTACCTGCCAGTGACATTTATACAGTAATGGGCAGCACAGTGGTGTAGTGGGTAGTACTCTCGCCTAGCAGTAAAAAGGGTCGCTGGTTCGAATCCCAACCACGACACTACCTGCCTGGAGTTTGTATGTTCTCCCTGTGCCTGCGTGGGTTTGCTCCGGGTACTTTGGTTTCCTCCCACACTCCAAAGACATGCTGGTAGCTTAATTGGCTTCTGTCTAAATTGGCCCTAGTATATGAATGTGAGTTAGGGACCTTAGATTGTAAGGTCCTTGACGGCAGGGACTGATGTGAATGTACAATGTATATGTAAAGCGCTGCGTAAATTGACGGCGCTATATAAGTACCTATATAATTATAACAATCAGTGCATTTTTATAGCACTGATCACTGTATAATTGTCACTGGTCCCAAAAATGTGTCAAAAGTGTCCAATCTGTCCGCAGCAATATCGCAGTCCCGATAAAAATCGCTGATCACCGCCATTACTAGTAAAACAAAATAATAATAATAAAAAAATGCCATAAATCTATCCCCTATTTTGTAGACGCTATAACTTTTGCGCAAACCAATCAATATACGCTTATTGTGTGGTTTTTTTTTCAAAAATATGTAGAAGATTACATATCGGGCTAAACTGAGGAAAAAATTTGTTTTTGTTTTTTTAAATTGGGATATTTATTATAGCAAAAAGTAAAAGATATTGGAGGTTATTTACTAAAGGCAAATCCACTTTGTACTACAAGTGCAAACTACAAGTGCAAAGTGCACTTGAAATTGCACTGAAAGTGCACTTGGAAGTGCAGTCGCTGTAGATCTGAGGGGAACATGCAAGGAAAATAAAAAAACAGCATTTTAGCTTGCACATGATTGGATTATAAAATCAGTTTCCCTTCATTTCAGAGCTACCCCTCAGATTTACAGCGACTGTAATTCTAAGTGCACTTTCAGTGCAATTTCAAATGCACTTTGCACTTGTAGTTTTCACTTGTAGTGCAAAGTGGATTTGCTTTTCTTAAATAACCCCCATTGTGTTTTTTTTTCAAAATTGTCACTCTTTTGTTTTTTAGTGCAATAAATAAAAAACGCAGAGGTGATCAAATACCACCAAAAGAAATCCCTATTTGTGGGAAAAAAAGGATGTCAATTTTGTTTGGGTACAGCGTTGCACGACCCCGCAATTGTCAGTATAGCACTGACCCCCGAAGGAGCTGCTGAATTTGCATGGGCCTGTACTCTGCTAGTGAACCCCACTGACTTGGCTCAATACCCTTGACACAGCTGTGGTGCAATGTTGGTGTGGAGCTAATGGTGAAGGACAACCCCACAATATACAATATAATAACAGTATACTTTTGCTATTACCTGTGTATCCAGTGCCGGCCCAAGACATTGTGCTGCCTGGTACCAAGAATGAAATGCTGCCCCCCCCCAAAAGAAAAATCACGCCCACCAAAATGCCCCCATATTCATTATTTTATATCATGATAACCAAAATGGACCTGTCATGGCTCTATACATGTATATAGGAGTATAAAAGGACCTGTGCGTGGCCGTTGGCCGAGATGTCAGCTGGCCACCCGCGATCGCTCCATAGAGCCAGAACGGGGATCTGTCAATGTAAACAGACAGATCCCCATTCTGACAGGGGAGGAGAGACAGATCTGCTGTTCCTAGTGATTAGGAACAGAGATCTCTCTCCTCCTCCAGTCAGTCCCCATCCCCCCAGTTAGAAACACCTCCCAGGGAACACATTTAACCCCTTTCCTGACAGTGACATTTACACAGTAATCAGTGCATTTTTATAGCACAGATCGCTGTATAAATGTCACTGGTCCCAAAAAAGTGTCAAGTGTCCAATCTGTCCACCGCAATGTCACAGTTTCGCTAAAAATCGCAGATCACCGCCATTACTAGTAAAAAAAAATATAATAATAATAAAAATGCCATAAATCTATCCTCTATTTGGTAGACGCAATAACTTTTGTGCAAACTAATCAATATACACTTATTGCGTTTTTTTTTTACCAAACATATGTAGAAGAATACATATCGACCTAAACTGATGAAGAAATTTTTTTTTTTTTGGATGTTTATTATAGCAAAAGTTAAAATAAAAAACAATTTTCAAAGTTGTCGCTATTTTTGTTTATAGCACAAAAAATAAAAACCGCAGAAGTTATCAAATACCACCAAAAGAAAGCTCTATTTGTTTAGGTACAACGTCACACGACCGCGCAATTGTCAGTTAAATCGATGCCGTGCCGAATCGCAAAAAATGATTGAAGTGCATTATTTCTATTGTTATATAAAATAAAATAGTTCAACTCACCATAATGCCGAATAAGTAGGAGCCCCGAGTGTGTCACTTGCCGCGTCACCTGCCACCAGATGCAGATTGTCACTTGTTGCGAATTGTCACTTGCCACAATGCCATCTGCCACAAATTGCGGCTGGTCACTTGCCACGATGCCACACATTGCAGAATGTCACTTGCCACAACATCACCTGCCACACGTAGCGGATTGTCCCTTGCCATGACATCACCTGCCACACGTGTGACAGAGAGGAGGAGGGGGTCTGACAGAGAGGAGGAGGGGGGTCTGACAGAGAGGAGGAGGGGGGCGGCTGATAGAGAGGAAGAGGGGGGCGGCTGATAGAGAGGAAGAGGGGGGCGGCTGATAGAGAGGAAAGGGGGCTGATAGAGAGGAGGGGGGGCAGCTGACAGAGCAGATGAGAGAGACGGACCTCAGGAGGGGGGGCGAGGAGGGGGGTGGCTGATAGAGAGGAGGGGGGCCGCGGGTGGCTGACAGGGCAGATGAGAGAGACGGACCTCAGGAGGGGGCGGCTGATAGAGAGGAGGGGGGGTGGCTGATAGAGAGGAAGGGGGGCTGATAGAGAGGAAGGGGGGGCGGCTGACAGAGCAGATGAGAGAGACGGACCTCAGAAGAGGGGGTGGCTGATAGAGAGGAGGGGGGGCCATGGGCAGCTGACAGGGAGATGAGAGAGACAGACCTAAGGAGGGGGGGCGGCTGATAGAGAGGAGGGGGGCAGTGGGCGGCTGACAGGGAGATGAGAGAGACAGACCTCAAAAGGGGGGGCGGCTGATAGAGAGAGGGGGCCGCGGGCAGCTGACAGGGAGATGAGAGAGACAGACCTCAGGAGGGGGGTGGCTGATAGAGAGGAGGGGGGGCCATGGGCAGCTGACAGGGAGATGAGAGAGACAGACCTAAGGAGGGGGGGCGGCTGATAGAGAGGAGGGGGGGCAGTGGGCGGCTGACAGGGAGATGAGAGAGACAGACCTCAAAAGGGGGGGCGGCTGATAGAGAGAGGGGGGGCCGCGGGCAGCTGACAGGGAGATGAGAGACAGACCTCAGGAGGGGGGGCGGCTGATAGAGAGAGGGGGGGCCGTGGGCAGCTGACAGGGAGATGAGAGAAACAGACCTAAGGAGGGGGGGCGGCTGATAGAGAGGGGGGCCGCGGGCAGCTGACAGGGAGATGAGAGACAGACCTAAGGAGGGGGGGGCGGCTGATAGAGAGAGGGGGGGCCGCGGGCAGCTGACAGGGAGATGAGAGACAGACCTAAGGAGGGGGGGGGGCGGCTGATAGAGAGAGGGGGGGGGCCGCGGGCAGCTGACAGGGAGATGAGAGAGACAGACCTCAGGAGGGGGGGGCGGCTGATAGAGAGAGGGGTGGCCGCGGGCAGCTGACAGGGAGATGAGAGAGACAGACCTCAGGAGGGGGGACGGCTGATAGAGAGAGGGGGGGCCGCGGGCAGCTGACAGGGAGATGAGAGAGACAGACCTCAGGAGGGGGGGGGGCTGATAGAGAGAGGGGGGGCCGCGGGCAGCTGACAGGGAGATGAGAGAGACAGACCTAAGGAGGGGGGGGGCGGCTGATAGAGAGAGGGGGGGCCGCGGACAGCTGACAGGGAGATGAGAGACAGACCTAAGGAGGGGGGGCGGCTGATAGAGAGGAGGGGGGCAGTGGGCGGCTGACAGGGAGATGAGAGAGACAGACCTCAAAAGGGGGGGCGGCTGATAGAGAGAGGGGGCCGCGGGCAGCTGACAGGGAGATGAGAGAGACAGACCTCAGGAGGGGGGGTGGCTGATAGAGAGGAGGGGGGGCCATGGGCAGCTGACAGGGAGATGAGAGAGACAGACCTAAGGAGGGGGGGCGGCTGATAGAGAGGAGGGGGGGCAGTGGGCGGCTGACAGGGAGATGAGAGAGACAGACCTCAAAAGGGGGGGCGGCTGATAGAGAGAGGGGGGGCCGCGGGCAGCTGACAGGGAGATGAGAGACAGACCTCAGGAGGGGGGGCGGCTGATAGAGAGAGGGGGGGCCGTGGGCAGCTGACAGGGAGATGAGAGAAACAGACCTAAGGAGGGGGGGCGGCTGATAGAGAGGGGGGCCGCGGGCAGCTGACAGGGAGATGAGAGACAGACCTAAGGAGGGGGGGCGGCTGATAGAGAGAGGGGGGGCCGCGGGCAGCTGACAGGGAGATGAGAGACAGACCTAAGGAGGGGGGGGGCGGCTGATAGAGAGAGGGGGGGGGCCGCGGGCAGCTGACAGGGAGATGAGAGAGACAGACCTCAGGAGGGGGGGGCGGCTGATAGAGAGAGGGGTGGCCGCGGGCAGCTGACAGGGAGATGAGAGAGACAGACCTCAGGAGGGGGGACGGCTGATAGAGAGAGGGGGGGCCGCGGGCAGCTGACAGGGAGATGAGAGAGACAGACCTCAGGAGGGGGGGGCTGATAGAGAGAGGGGGGGCCGCGGGCAGCTGACAGGGAGATGAGAGAGACAGACCTAAGGAGGGGGGGGGCGGCTGATAGAGAGAGGGGGGGCCGCGGACAGCTGACAGGGAGATGAGAGACAGACCTAAGGAGGGGGGGGGCGGCTGATAGAGAGAGGGGGGGCCGCGGGCAGCTGACAGGGAGATGAGAGAGACAGACCTAAGGAGGGGGGGGGGCGGCTAATAGAGAGAGGGGGGGCCGCGGGCAGCTGACAGGGAGATGAGAGAGACAGACCTAAGGAGGGGGGGCGGCTGATAGAGAGAGGGGGGGCCGCGGGCAGCTGACAGGGAGATGAGAGAGACAGACCTAAGGAGGGGGGGGGGCGGCTGATAGAGAGAGGGGGGGCCGTGGGCAGCTGACAGGGAGATGAGAGACAGACCTAAGGAGGGGGGGGGCGGCTGATAGAGAGAGGGGGGGCCGCGGGCAGCTGACAGGGAGATGAGAGAGACAGACCTAAGGAGGGGGGGGGGGCGGCTGATAGAGAGAGGGGGGGCCGCGGGCAGCTGACAGGGAGATGAGAGAGACAGACCTAAGGAGGGGGGGGGGCGGCTGATAGAGAGAGGGGGGGCCGCGGGCAGCTGACAGGGAGATGAGAGAGACAGACCTCAGGTCTCCTGTGACACACAGCGCTAGTTAGGACTCCAGGAGCATGCAGGGCTGGCGCGATTACCCACAGTCCAGCTCCTCCGCTCCTCCAGGCGAATCACAAGCCTCACGTCTGCTGTCCGTCCCTCCCACATAACCTGCTCGGCCAATCACAGGACACCCGCCGCTGCCCCTTGCTGAGCTTGGCTCAAAACGCAGAGAGATTTTTAGGCAGCAGTTTGAACACTGATTTGCCGCTCCCCTGAAAGTGCCGCCTGGGACCGTGGTACCATCGGGTCCCATGGTAGGGCCGGCCCTGTGTGTATCCAATGGCTCCACCTGCTGCTGAAAAGGGAACAACACTCCACACCAAAGTATTTAACCAAGAACGTATTTTTACTAAGGTTAGTGTAAAGTAATAATTTCAGCAGTTGCACTGTCACATAAACATAACGTAACAGCACAGTAGGTACACACAACAGATTGTATCTGTAATGTTATCCTAGGTGACCTCTGAGAATGTGGCTCCAATTGGGACTAGTGCTCAGAGTGATTACTCCTTACTCTGGGCACCTTCCCAATTCCAGCACACTCTGGTGAATACAGAAATACAAATAATAAATATGGTACAACACTACTACAAGGGGGCTCCCCCTACTTTAATAAAGGTGCAAGGCCTTGCAACACAAGATGCAGTCTTTGATCTTCTTTCTTCTGCTAGCTCTTTGAGTTTGTAACAATTTGTAATCCAACAGTGAAATAATAAGGGTTAACTTGAGATGAGTATTGGAACTGTTCCTGTTGTGTGATCCACTTGTAATTACCTCTGGTGTAATTGCTCAGGAATAACACAGTGTTAAGGTGAAGTGAAGGATAGGCTTGAGGCCTGCTTAAACTCAGTCTTTATTATATTCTCCTTCATGGGACTACAGGTCCCAGCAACACTGTGTTAAAGTCTAAGTGTATGCAAGTGTGTAAGAATCTGTGGGCAACAGCCCTCTCACCAAACTGGGCCTGAAGGAATGGAACAGCTCCGCTCCACTGGTCACAGTCTTGCTTCTCACCGGCCGGCTTCCGTCACACCGCTCCGCAAGATGAACCGGACCCTCTGATGGCTCCAACAGATGTCTCTGGATCCTTCCCGATCCGGTCACTCAGTTTCTCCAGCGATCAGATGAATGGCAGTCTTTAAATGTTCCGTTCCCAGTGGCAGTAGGCCTTCTCTCTTGAGACCTCCTCACAGGTCCTTACAGGCAGGCCATGGGTCCAGAAGAGACCTAAGATGGCCACGCAGGGCCTTTTTATATCCTACCCAGCATGCAATTCAGTACTGAGTGTTCATGGGTAGGTCACCTGGCATTCTGGGTAGGTAGGTCATAGCAAAAATGTAAACAGAACAGATCCTGTTGTATCTCTAGTGCTATATAAAAAGGAAAATACTTGGAGTCCATTTCTTGTATTGGCCACTAGATGGTACCAAATACTAAGCTATGATACTGCTCATAGACTTACATTATAAAGCATTAATAGGCAAAAATACTAGCGCTACATCAGTTAAAGCGACGGAGTGCTATATCGCAAAAAATGGCCTTGTCATTGAGCAGCCAAATCTTCCCTGGGTGAAGTGGTTAACAAAGGTTAAAGGTTTAGAAGCTAGGTTTCTTGTATTGTATGTTAATGAGGACAGACTTAGAACAGAATCACCTTGACATGTTCAAAAAACCCTGCAGTCAGGCATGACACATACTATTGAGAAAAAAATATAAAAGGTAAAAATATTTAAAAAAATTCTCTGAGGTTTGCCAGGTGAATGAGAAAACATAACATATAACACCTACAACATATAGTACAGTTTTCTCAAATTTGACTGTAAAAATGGAAATAACATGTTTGGGGGATGCTCTAAGCCCCGGTTCACACTAAGGCGACCTGTCATTCGACTTAGCTGCCTGACAAGTCGCGCTCCATGCATTTGCAATGGAATCGTTCTAATCAATGTGACTCAAGTCGCTCCGACTTAGAAAAAGGTTCCTATACTACTTGGGGGCGATTTCGGAGCAGCTTGCATTGACTTATATTAAAGAAGTCATTTGCAAGCCACGCTGAAGTTGCGCTGTGTAAGACGGCTTCAGAGTCGGATGACTGAAGCCGTTCCAGCGTGAACCAGCACACCTGCCTGTGAAACTTGCACCTGTAGGATGTATACAATGTACTACAGCAAAAGATGCATTTACAAAGAAAAAATGCAATTTAAATTGGTGGTAAGTGACATTTCCCTGCAAACTTTGTTTTCTTTGTAAAAAAAATATTTTTTTTTCCTTTCTAAAATGTGACTTCAGGTGTACTGCATCCTACAGCAAGAACAACAAAAATAATCCCAGGGGTCCCCCCCAAAAAAAATCATGCCAGAACTCCTTAATATTGGTCTGTTTTGGATTTAAAAGGGAGTCCCATGCAAAAAAAAAAGCATGAGGTCCCCCTGAAATCCTTAACAGAACCTTTGTGTCTGGGATGGATTTTAAAGTGGAACCCGATGCAGACAAAATGCAAAGTGAGATGTGGGATCCCACCTAAATAAATAACAAACATTCATCTTAACATGCAGCTTGGCCCCTTCTCACTTCTGAACCAAAGCAGGCCACGTGACTTCAACATGGGGAGGGTGCCTTGCCAGGGGAAAAGCACTTTGTCTCCATGTTGATGAGGACAAGGCTTGCTTCCCCACCACCCTGTCCAGTGGTTGTGTCGGTCTGCAGGTTGGGGGAAGGAAAGCCCCCTTAAAAAATAAGGGAGCCCCCAGACACGCCCCCCAACACACACAAAGGAGTATGGGTTACAGAGTATCAAGAATAGCAGTGGCGGCCCGTCAATAGGGGGCGCAGGGGCGCCCCCCCTCCCCCAAAGCTACTTATTATTTTTTTAAGTGTCCCTTTAAGTGGGTGTGTTAAGGGCGCCGGACAAAGGGTGCTATTGGAGGCATGACTTGTGTGTAAACACATGATTGGGGCTAAGAAGCTCTATTGGCGTAGTTTAGAGTGTGTTCGGGGCGCAAAGCTTAGCGCCCCTAACACTCCACCTCTAGCATTAGGCTTCCAGTGCTTGTAATTGATTAGTCCATAGGGTGGGGCTTTAATCAGACCTGTAGCCTCATTGGCTCACAGGCTGTCTGTCTTCTTCAGTAAGTGAGGGGGGAAACCCAGCAGAAGAACAACTGCTCAGGGCAGACAGGGAGTGATAGGTCCTTGCAGAGGCAGCTACCATTTATCTCCCTGTGACACAGACTCGGCATCAAGCAAGCAGTGCACACAGAAATCTCCAGGTACAATACATGCCAGGATTGACGGGGGAGGGGGACAGAAGGGGCTATTATCACTGTGTCCTGAGAGACTTTACAGCAGCATTTTTAATCTCCAACTTTACTTCACCTCTCTCTGTGTAATGCAGGTCTGTACACCTTCCCTATATCACACCATCCCCCTTCCCCCCTTCACTATCTTCTGATTGCATAGTTCTCTGCTCACATCCTGCAGCCTCTGTCACCATGCTAAGATAGTTTGTCCTTGCTAGATGGACCCCACATCCCACTCTGATCCCCAATGACTGTCTGTGCAGTTTTCTGGACAATAGTCCTCCGGCTCCAGGCTGTCCTGATTCAGATGTATTCAGTATTTGTGCAAGGCTAGGGGTGCATCATGTTCCTGACCTGTAGAACTAACACATGCTTCTTGGGCCAAATCTCAGCAGGCTGGTGCTGTGCAATGCATTAACCGGATCTCCTCAGCATGTTATTGTATATGGCTCCAAGGTGGATGGGTGTCCAGGTGTTTTCCTAGCACTGCAGGGACTTGTAGTCCCATACATGGGAGATTGCATGAACCAGAGTCCTAGCAGAAGATGAAGAACTACAAGTCCCAGCAGGTTATAGCATAGGGCTCCAAGTAGATAAGTGGTCATGCGATGCTGGGACTTGTAGTCCCTTACCTAAGAGAATTGCATGAACCAGAGTCTTAGGAGGGAGAGGCTGGAGAACTACAAATCCCAGCAGGCTGGTGTGCAATGCATGATCCTGATCTCCCCAGGAGAGGGTGGAGAACTACAAGTCCCAGCAAGAAATAGCATAGGGCTCCAACATAGATGGGTACACATGTGATGCTGGGACTTGTAGTCCCATACATGGGCTATAGCATGAACCTGCAGAACCTAGCAGAGGATGAAGAACTACAAGTCCCAGCAGGTTATAGCATAGAGCTCCAAAATGGCCGAGTGCCCATGAGATGCTGGGACTTGTAGTCCCTTGCCTAAGAGAATTGCATGAACCAGAGTCTTAGGAGGGAGAGAATGGAGAACTACAAATCTCAGCAGGCTGGCGTGCAATGGGTTAACCTGATCTCTCCAGGAGAGGGTGGAGAACTTCAAGTCTCGGCAGGTTATAGTATAGGGCTCCAAGGAGGATGGGTGCCCCTGCGATGCTGGGACTTGTAGTCCCATAATGGGGGATTGCATGCACCAGAGTTCTATGATGCTGGGATTGTAGTCCCACACATACATAGGGAACTAAATCATCCGGGGACCTAGCAGATTATAACTTAAAACTCGAAGGATGATGAGTGGTCATGACTTTTTTTCCCAATGCTGGGACTTGTAGTAGTGTTGTAAGAAGAAGAGGCTGTCGCCTGGAGGAGTGTGTCTGTCTGCCCTGCCACCCTGTGCTGGTCTGAGGGGGGGGGTGATTCCTGTGTCCACCACCCCCCTGCCATGTATATAGTCTAGCACTGTAGCTGACCTGATTGGGGGGGGGTTGCAGAATGCAAATCTGTGCGATTTACAGGTTGCAGATATGTGCGTTTTTTTTTTTTTTTTTTTACAGGTTGCCAAATGCAGATTTATGCGATTTACTAACAGTGTAATTTTTTTAGTTTGTTTGCGTCGATCTGTAAGGCTACACTATATACCATGATCTGTGATGCTGGGGCTGTATACTCTGTCCTGTGATGCTGATCTCTATACTCCTGACACTATGAGTGGAAGCAAGTGGAATACAGGGGACGGAGTGGGTGGATTATATAAGGGGTGTGGCTTATGAGAAGTGGGAGGGACCAATGTGGAGGGGCGGGGTCTTGCGCCCCCCCATCCTAAAACTTCACCAGCCGCCACTGAAGAATAGGCCAAATGTCCCTTTGTGCCTGCATTTTTACCAGTATTGTTAGTTGTGAAACGTAATAGGTTCCCTTTAGTCCACAGATTCCAAGTGTACAGCTTGTATAACAGTGTAAATTTGCTGCCCCCTCAAAATAACTCAACACACATCCATTAATTTCTAAACCGCTGGCAACAAAAGTGAGTACACTCCTAAGTGAAAATGTCCAAATTGGGCCCAAAGTGTCAATATTTTGTGTTGCCACCATTATTTTCCAGCACTGCCTTAACCCTCTTGGGCATGGAGTTCAGCAGAGCTTCACAGGTTGCCACTGGAGTCCTCTTTCACTCCATGATGACATCATGGAGCTGGTGGATGTTAGAGACCTTGTGCTCCTCTACCTTCTGTTTGAGGATGCCCCACCACAGATTCTCAATAGGGTTTAGGTCTGGAGACATGCTTGGCCAGTCCATCACCTTTACCCTCAGATTCTTTAGCAAGGCAGTGGTGGTCTTGGAGGTGTGTTTGGGGTCCTTATCATGTTGGAATACTGCCCTGCGGCCCAGTTTTCGAAAGGGAGGGGATCATGCTCTGCTTCAGTATGTCACAGTAAATGTTGGCATTCATGGTTCCCTCAATGAACTGTAGCTCCCCAGTGCCAGCAGCACTCATGCAGCCTCAGACCATGACGCTCCCACCACCATGCTTGACTGTAGGCAAGACACACTTGTCTTTGTACTCCTCACCTGATTGCCGCCACACACACTTGACACTATCTGAACCAAATAAGTTTATCTTGGTCTCATCAGACCACAGGACAAGGTTCCAGGATTCCATGTCCTTTGCTTGTTGTCTTCAGCAAACTATTTGCGGGCTTTCTTGTGCATAATCTTTAGAAAGAGGCTTCCTTCTGGAAAGACAGCCATGCAGACCAATTTGATGCAGTGTGCGGCGTATGTTCTGAGCACTGACAGGCTGACCCCCCACCCCTTCAATCTCTGCAGCAATGGATACGTCTATTTCCCAAAGCTAACCTCTGGATATGACGCTGAGCACGTGCACTCAACTTATTTGGTCAACCATGGCGAGGCCTGTTCTGAGTGGAACCTGTCCTGTAAAACTGCTGTATTGTCTTGGCCAGGGGCGGACTGACAACTCATGGGGCCCCCGGGCAATAGAAGATTATGGGGCCCCCAGGCTTACAGGTGGCCGCCATGCCAGGAGTAAGTAACAAACAAAACAACATATAGAGTACAGCAGTCAGGATGAGCGCCACGCTCACACATCAGAGTACTCCCTTACATCAAAGTCCCAACATTCTCCCTATACATCACAGTCCGCAAAGTCCTACCTTATGGCAGAGCACAAATGAAACATACAGTATACATACACACACATTATACATATATACACATAGACACCAGTGGCGGCTGGTGCTCAAAATTTTTGGCGGGGGGCGCAAACAAACTGAAAAAAATAAAAAACATAAATTGCAGCCACTGTGCCCAAACGCAGCTACTGTGCCCATCAAATGCAGCCACTGTGCCCATCAAGCGCAGCCACTGTGCCCATCAAACGCAACCACTGTGCCCATCAAGCGCAACCACTGTGCCCATCAAGCGCAGCTACTGTGCCCATCAAACGCAGCTACTGTGCCCATCAAACGCAGCTACTGTGCCCATCAAACGCAGCTACTGTGCCCATCAAATGCAGCTACTGTGCCCATCCAGCGCAGCCACTGTGCCCATCAAGCACAGCCATTGTGCCCATCAAGCGCAGCCACTGTGCCCATCAAGCGCAGCCACTGTGCCCATCAAGCGCAGCCACTGTGCCCATCAAACGCAACCACTGTGCCCATCAAGCGCAGCCACTGTGCCCATCAAATGCAGCTACTGTGCCCATCCAGCGCAGCCACTGTGCCCATCAAGCGCAGCCACTGTGCCCATCAAGCGAAGCCACTGTGCCCATCAAATGCTGCCACTGTGCCCATCAAATGCAGCCACTGTACCCATAAATTGCCACCACTGTGCCCATCAAAAGCTTCTACTGTACCCATCAATTATACACAGGCACACATTATACATATATACACATAGACACACAGTATATACACATAGACACACAGTATACATATATATACACATAGACCTAGACACACACCAGCATTTTTCCCCCAAAAATCAGCCTGATTGAACACACTGTTGCCCCCATCTCCTGGCATGCTGGGACTTGTAGTGCCCCAGCAGCTCAGACACATTAGGTGGTAATGCAGGAGAGGAGGGGACTATGCCTGTGTATTGGTGGGCAGCTAATGAGTAGGCAGGGTAGCAGAGATTGGGGGAGAAATTCAGAACATCCTTCCTCCATAAGCATGGCACTTCTCACACAGAAAATCGATCTAACAGCTTCAGAGACAGGAGGTGCCATGCTAGAGGAAAAACACATCACCCCCCTCCTCTCTTCTCACCAGGGTAAGCCACTGACAAAAATATACTCAGTTCTGCTCAGCAAGCTTACCTTCAGGCAGACTGCCGCCCTTCCCACACTGCAGGCTGTGTCCCCTCCTCCCTCTCCTCCAGCTGTCGGCAATCTCCTGCTCTAAAATCAAATAAGCCGCGGGAGGGGAAGGGGCGTGTACACTGTGTTCCCATTGGCTGAGGAGGCAGTACAGAGGCGGGGCAGCTATAGCCTCGCGATTTTCACAGCAAAATTATGTCGGCAAGGGACATTTCAGGGAGATTTGTAAAAATACACCGATTTTTACATACTGTCCCTGGTTTTACTGAGGCTGACCACCCTGATGGGGCCCCCTAGTGGCATGTGGCCCTCGGTCAGTGCCCGAGTGCCCTAAAGGTCAGTACGCCCCTGGACTTGGCCACCGTGCTGCAGCTCAGTTTCAGGGTCTTGGCAATCTTTTTATAGCCTCTGCCATCTTTATGTAGAGCAACCATTCTTTTTTTAAGATCCTCGTAGAGTTCTTTGCCATGGAGGTGCCATGTTGAATTTTCAGTGACCAGTATGAGAGAGTGAAAGCGATAACACCAAATTTAACACACCTGCTCCCCATTCACACCTGAGACCTTAAGTCGCATTAATGAGTCACATTACACCGGAGAGGGAAAATGGCTAATTGGGCCCAATTTGGACATTTTCACTTAGCGGTGTACTCACTTTTTTTGCCAGTGGTTTAGACCTTAATTGATGTGTGTTGAGTTATTTTGAGGGGACAGCAAATGTACACTGTTAAACAAGCTGTACACTCACTACTTTACATTGTAGCAAAGTGTCATTTCTTCAGAGTTGTCACATGAAAAGATATAATAAAATATTTACAAAAAAGTGGGGGGTGTACTCTCTTTTGTGAGATACTGTGTATATATATATATATATATATATATATATATATATATACATATACTGTATGTGTATTTATAAAATAGATATTGCTGCTCTTGTATTCACTACAGAAGACACTGACATTATTAATTTATTGTAAGGTGAGGTGATTTGTAAGACATTTACCCATCAGATATCCTAACAGAACATTTGAAAATAGGTGAAGTTATACCTAGTTATGTAGAGCATTGTATTATTTCAGTAACAACATCTTCTTTTCATTCCTTTGCCCCAGCCCGTGTCGTTTCATTATCCTCTGACTAAAGGGAATGTACCATTAAAAATGTTACAATTCTATCTACTTTTTCCGCGTAATTAAGTTTGCTGTCCATTCAAGAAAGAGACATTGAATTACAATGTAAAACCATTACAGAGACAAACATACAATAGAGATACTAAATGGAATAGTCCTTCTGGTACAACAAAGAGATAACAGAAGGTGAATTCCCATAAGATTCCATGGTTTAAAGCACATATCACACATATGTCATAAGGTTATTTGAAGTACAGTCAATGTCATGTTATTTAAAAGTTGTAGTACACCAAGGTTTATTACCACAAATCTTTTAAAGAGCCACCAAACCTTAACCACAGCTTGCCTCAAAAGATGATACTTTTATGCCTTGTACACACAATCGGATTTCCGATGGAATAAAATCCGATGGAATTTTCCGTCGGAATTCCAATGAAGCTGACTTCCATCAGTCTTGCATACACACTGTCAGACTAAATTCCGACCGTCCAAAACGCAGTGACGTAAAACACTATGACAAGCCGAGAAAAATTAAGTTCAATGCTTCTGAGCATGCGTCGACTTAATTCTGAGCATGCGTGGATTTTTCTCCGATGGAATTCCACACAGACGATTGAAATTTCCCATCGGATTTTTTTCCATCGGAAAAATTTAAAACATGTTCTATTTTTTTACTCCGATGGAAAAAAGTCCGATGGGGCCCACACACGATCAGAATTTTACATGAAACAAGTCCATCGGATTTTATTCCATCGGAAATCCGATCGTGTGTACAAGGCATTAGTGTCAGGAATGGTGTCATTACTGGGCTCACCTGCTGGTGGCACTGTTGCATTCGGCAGCAGTGGGTGTAGTTCTGGTGGCCACCAGCGGGTGTCTCCGAACCAAGACTTTCCACCAGCCATCAAGCACACCTGATCTGGGTCTGCTGGACTATATAAACCCGCCCTTAACAAAGCGCAGTGCTCCAGAATTCCTTCTGTAAGCCTGGTCCCTGCCTGAACCTGATCTGTTACCTGGTCCTGGTCCTGGTCCTGGTCCTGGTCCTGGTCCTGGTCCTGGTCCTGAACCTGATCTGTTCCCTGCCTTGACCTGGACTCTGATCCTTGTACCCTGTCCCCTGAGACCTGTCCCCTGATACCAGCTCCCCCTTGCTGACTGCTCCCAGTACCTGGCCTTCTGCTCCCCTTGTCTCTCATCCCCTGCCTTGTTCATGTATGTGTGTTCTCTTTTGTACATATTAGTTAGCTAGTTAGATTAGGTTGTTTTTGGGGTTTGTTGTGTTCCTTTGTATTCGTTTCTTGCTTATGGTTTGCTGTGGTTTTGTTTACATGTGTGTCTTTATCTTTAATAAATATATATATTTTTCACTTACTCTGTTCCCGATTCCTTAATGTGCAGCCCAATGATCTGACCACCTGTATTGGATGTCTGTGTATAGCATCCTCGTGACAGAATTCTGGAGCCATACAATCAGATCGGCTGCACCTGGAATTGGGTCTGAGCACTTGTTAAAATTACTGAGATGGAGGTGGACGATATTTTTTATCTTTCGCTCCTGGCAACAGATGACAGAGATTTCTGTTATCAGACACTAAGAGAATATACCAGAGAGCAGTTATTAGAATGCATCCGCATAGCTCACGTTTTTGTGGATCAGGGCAATTTTGTGTTTGAGGATGTGCAAGCTTTGATTTGTATCTGTACAGAGTTGGCCTTGTCTGATGCCTCCATTGGAACTGACGATTATACACCTTTCAATGCAGCTCAAGTAGAATCTTTGGTGTGGCTGTTGAAGGATGACTCAGCCTTTTTCCATGAGCAGTACTCAGCTTGTCCTGAACAGGTGCTTGCAGCATGCATTGATTCAGTGCAGTCTCTGGTCAGACAAGCAGTGTGCAAACCTGATTTTGTGAAATCCTTAATACAGGCCTGGTCAAGTTTGTTGTACTCAGCCCCTGTCAGCTCCCAACCATCCATTTGTATGTCTAGATTAGGGATGGGCCCGGTGCTCGATTCGAACCCATGTTCGAATCGAGCACCGGGCGTTCGCTCGCTCGTCGAGCCCAGAACTATTTGGGCCGTTCGCATCACATTCGTGTGATGCGAGCGGCCCCGCAATGCATTGCGGCCGGCGCGGCCGGCGCAGTGCATTGCTGGCTGATGATTGGCCAAGCATGCACTGTGACCCCGCATGCTTGGCCAATCACAGCGCCCGAAACTCGGAGAGCAATAATTGGCTACAGGCAGGACGCCTGTAGCCAATTACAGCTCAGGGGCTTTAGTACACGCCCCACCATTTAAAAGGCCGCCACGCCATCGGCCCCGGTCACATGAGTTCCGGCTTTAGGAGAGATTAGTCTGCTGATTCTGTCTTTGCTTGATACTGAAAGATTTGCTCTTCTTTGCTAAACCATTGGCTATTTCTTTGCTAAACCATTGCTACCTAAGTCATTGATCGTTCATTGCTGCTGATTGCACAGTTAGTGTGTTATTAGCTGCTGCTGGGGATTAGTCTGGTGCGTGCTTACTGTTAGTACAGTATTGCAGTAGTACCAACCGCAGTGCTGTTAGCACAGCATTGCACCCCAACAGCACCCATAGGACTTCTAGTGTGTTAGTGGCAGCAAACAGAGCTCCTATATTTTCTTCTCAGCAGCACCCATAGGACTTCTAGTGTGTTAGTGGCATCACACAGAGCTCCTATATTTTCTTCTCAGCAGCACCCATAGGACTTCTAGTGTGTTAGTGGCATCACACAGAGCTCCTATATTTTCTTCTCAGCAGCACCCATAGGACTTCTAGTGTGTTAGTGGCATCACACAGAGCTCCTATATTTTCATCTCAGCAGCACCCATAGGACTTCTAGTGTGTTATTGGCATCACACAGAGTTCCTATATTTTCATCTCAGAAGCACCCATAGGACTTCTAGTGTGTTAGTGGCATCACACAGAGCTCCTATATTTTCTTCTCAGCAGCACCCATAGGACTTCTAGTGTGTTAGTGGCAGCAAACAGAGCTCCTATATTTTCTTCTCAGCAGCACCCATAGGACTTCTAGTGTGTTAGTGGCAGCAAACAGAGCTCCTATATTTTCTTCTCAGCAGCACCCATAGGACTTCTAGTGTGTTAGTGGCAGCAAACAGAGCTCCTATATTTTCTTCTCAGCAGCACCCATAGGACTTCTAGTGTGTTAGTGGCAGCAAACAGAGCTCCTATATTTTCTTCTTAGCAGCACCCATAGGACTTCTAATGTGTTAGTGGCATCACACAGAGTTCCTATATTTTCATCTCAGAAGCACCCATAGGACTTCTAGTGTGTTAGTGGCATCACACAGAGCTCCTATATTTTCTTCTCAGAAGCACCCATAGGACTTCTAGTGTGTTAGTGGCAGCAAACAGAGCTCCTATATTTTCTTCTCAGCAGCACCCATAGGACTTCTAATGTGTTAGTGGCATCACACAGAGTTCCTATATTTTCATCTCAGAAGCACCCATAGGACTTCTAATGTGTTAGTGCCATCACACAGAGTTCCTATATTTTCATCTCAGAAGCACCCATAGGACTTCTAGTGTGTTAGTGGCATCACACAGAGCTCCTATATTTTCTTCTCAGAAGCACCCATAGGACTTCTAGTGTGTTAGTGGCAGCAAACAGAGCTCCTATATTTTCTTCTTAGCAGCACCCATAGGACTTCTAATGTGTTAGTGGCATCACACAGAGTTCCTATATTTTCATCTCAGAAGCACCCATAGGACTTCTAGTGTGTTAGTGGCAGCAAACAGAGCTCCTATATTTTCTTCTCAGCAGCACCCATAGGACTTCTAGTGTGTTAGTGGCATCACACAGAGCTCCTATATTTTCTTCTCAGAAGCACCCATAGGACTTCTAGTGTGTTAGTGGCAGCAAACAGAGCTCCTATATTTTCTTCTCAGCAGCACCCATAGGACTTCTAATGTGTTAGTGGCATCACACAGAGTTCCTATATTTTCATCTCAGAAGCACCCATAGGACTTCTAGTGTGTTAGTGGCATCACACAGAGCTCCTATATTTTCTTCTCAGAAGCACCCATAGGACTTCTAGTGTGTTAGTGGCAGCAAACAGAGCTCCTATATTTTCTTCTTAGCAGCACCCATAGGACTTCTAATGTGTTAGTGGCATCACACAGAGTTCCTATATTTTCATCTCAGAAGCACCCATAGGACTTCTAGTGTGTTAGTGGCATCACACAGAGCTCCTATATTTTCTTCTCAGAAGCACCCATAGGACTTCTAGTGTGTTAGTGGCAGCAAACAGAGCTCCTATATTTTCTTCTCAGCAGCACCCATAGGACTTCTAATGTGTTAGTGGCATCACACAGAGTTCCTATATTTTCATCTCAGAAGCACCCATAGGACTTCTAGTGTGTTAGTGGCATCACACAGAGCTCCTATATTTTCTTCTCAGAAGCACCCATAGGACTTCTAGTGTGTTAGTGGCAGCAAACAGAGCTCCTATATTTTCTTCTTAGCAGCACCCATAGGACTTCTAATGTGTTAGTGGCATCACACAGAGTTCCTATATTTTCATCTCAGAAGCACCCATAGGACTTCTAGTGTGTTAGTGGCATCACACAGAGCTCCTATATTTTCTTCTCAGCAGCACCCATAGGACTTCTAGTGTGTTAGTGGCAGCAAACAGAGCTCCTATATTTTCTTCTCAGCAGCACCCATAGGACTTCTAATGTGTTAGTGGCATCACACAGAGTTCCTATATTTTCATCTCAGAAGCACCCATAGGACTTCTAGTGTGTTAGTGGCATCACACAGAGCTCCTATATTTTCTTCTCAGAAGCACCCATAGGACTTCTAGTGTGTTAGTGGCATCACACAGAGCTCCTATATTTTCTTCTCAGCAGCACCCATAGGACTTCTAGTGTGTTAGTGGCATCACACAGAGTTCCTATATTTTCATCTCAGAAGCACCCATAGGACTTCTAATGTGTTAGTGGCATCACACAGAGTTCCTATATTTTCATCTCAGAAGCACCCATAGGACTTCTAGTGTGTTAGTGGCATCACACAGAGTTCCTATATTTTCATCTCAGAAGCACCCATAGGACTTCTAATGTGTTAGTGGCATCACACAGAGTTCCTATATTTTCTTCTCAGCAGCACCCATAGGACTTCTAGTGTGTTAGTGGCATCACACAGAGCTCCTATATTTTCTTCTCAGAAGCACCCATAGGACTTCTAGTGTGTTAGTGGCAGCAAACAGAGCTCCTATATTTTCTTCTTAGCAGCACCCATAGGACTTCTAATGTGTTAGTGGCATCACACAGAGTTCCTATATTTTCATCTCAGAAGCACCCATAGGACTTCTAGTGTGTTAGTGGCAGCAAACAGAGCTCCTATATTTTCTTCTCAGCAGCACCCATAGGACTTCTAGTGTGTTAGTGGCATCACACAGAGCTCCTATATTTTCTTCTCAGAAGCACCCATAGGACTTCTAGTGTGTTAGTGGCAGCAAACAGAGCTCCTATATTTTCTTCTCAGCAGCACCCATAGGACTTCTAATGTGTTAGTGGCATCACACAGAGTTCCTATATTTTCATCTCAGAAGCACCCATAGGACTTCTAGTGTGTTAGTGGCATCACACAGAGCTCCTATATTTTCTTCTCAGAAGCACCCATAGGACTTCTAGTGTGTTAGTGGCAGCAAACAGAGCTCCTATATTTTCTTCTTAGCAGCACCCATAGGACTTCTAATGTGTTAGTGGCATCACACAGAGTTCCTATATTTTCATCTCAGAAGCACCCATAGGACTTCTAGTGTGTTAGTGGCATCACACAGAGCTCCTATATTTTCTTCTCAGAAGCACCCATAGGACTTCTAGTGTGTTAGTGGCAGCAAACAGAGCTCCTATATTTTCTTCTCAGCAGCACCCATAGGACTTCTAATGTGTTAGTGGCATCACACAGAGCTCCTATATTTTCATCTCAGCAGCACCCATAGGACTTCTAGTGTGTTAGTGGCAGCAAACAGAGCTCCTATATTTTCTTGTCAGCAGCACACATAGTACCTATAGTGTGTTAGTGTCAGCACCCATAGGACCTACAGTGTGTTGTGAGCACACATAGGAGTTCTATTTTTTATACTATATACACTACCGACTACAATGGCTGGAAGACCGCCAAGGAGAGGCAGAGCGTGCCGAGGCAAGAACACAGGGCAGGCAGGCTCTGTTTCTAGAGACAACAGTGCTGGCCGTGGACGTGGTCGTGCATCGTCATCAGCACGTGGCCATGGGACACGCTTGTCTTTGTTTTCGGCAGCTGGACATGTGGAGCCGCATCATGCCGAAGGCTTGGTAGAATGGATGACCAAGCCCTCCTCATCCTCCTCATCCTCTCTCACCCAGGCTCAGGGTACTGGCAGAGCAGCTGCCAACGCGTACTCAATGGCATCATCAGCCACCCCTTCCCTAGACCCACCATGTCCTCCTGAGGAGTCCCCCGAACTGTTTGAGCACAGTGTTGGGTACATGCTCCAGGAGGATGCCCAACGATTCGAAGGCTCGGATGATGATACCCAGCTTGAGGAAGTCAGTAGTGTGCGCGCAGAGAGAGGGGATGCTGAAGGACAGCAATCTGGCAGTAGTGTTCCACCAGCTGCAGCTTACTGCCAGGTTTGCTCTAGTGGTGAAGAGGGAGGGGATGATGAGGTCACTGACTCCACGTGGGTGCCTGAAGGGAGAGAGGAGGAGGAGGAGGAGGATGCAGCGTCACATGTCCAACGAGGCAGGATGCCCCCTGGAGGCCAGCTAGAGGCCAGCACAGCAACTGTACCACACCGCAGAGCTCCGCCTGTGCAGGGCGCTGCCTCTGCACGTTATCACAAAAGTTCTTTGGTGTGGGCCTTTTTTGAGACGAGTGCATCAGATCGCACCACTGCTATTTGCAATATTTGTCTCAAGCGTATCTCGCGTGGCCAAAACATCAGCCGCTTGGGCACCACAAGCATGAGCAGACATATGTCGACCTGCCATGCAGCTCGTTGGCAAGCACACATAAAAGACCCACACCAAAGAACAAAGCGGACCTCTCCTTGCTCCTCATCAGCTGGGATCTCCATCCCCACTATATCTTCAGTCCTCTCTGAAAGCTGCTCTGAGAGGACTGAAGGTGTAGAATTAGGTGTGTCACAACCAAGTACTTGCAGTACACCGACGTCCGATTGTAGCAGGCAAATTTCCCTGCCCCAGCTGCTGGACCGTCGAAAGAAGTATACTCCCAGCCATCCACATGCCCAGCGGTTGAATGCTAGCTTGGCTAAATTGCTAGCACTTCAACTGCTGCCTTTTCAGTTGATAGACTCGGCCCCCTTCCGTGAGTTTGTTCAATGTGCGGTTCCTCAGTGGCAGGTTCCCAAACGCCACTTTTTCTCACGGAAGGCGATTCCGTCTCTCTACTGGCATGTGGAAGGCAATGTCCATGCCTCGCTGGACAGGGCGGTCAGCGGTAAGGTGCATATTACCGCTGACTCATGGTCCAGCAGGCATGGACAGGGACGTTATCTTTCTTTCACGGCCCATTGGGTCACTCTATTGGCAGCTGGGAGGGATGCAGGACAAGGTGCAGTAGTGTTGGAGGTTGTTCCGCCACCACGCCTCCAAAATGCTACTACTGGTTGTGACACACCTCTCTCCTCCACCCCCTCCTCTTCTTCTTCCTCCATGTCCTCTTCGAGTGCTCTGTCCTCGGAACCAGCGGTGCTCCGTAGGCGTACAAGGGGCTACGCGAGTACGCAGGCAAAAAGATGCCATGCCGTGCTTGCGCTGGTGTGTTTGGGGGACAGGAGCCACACTGGGCCAGAGGTTCTGGCAGCTCTGCAGGGGCAGGCCGAGAGGTGGTTGACGCCACGCCAGCTTAAGCCAGGAATGGTCGTTTCTGATAATGGCACCAACCTCCTCTCCGCCCTGCGACAGGGGCAGCTCACCCATGTGCCCTGTATGGCTCACGTCCTCAACCTGGTGGTGCAGCGGTTCTTGGGCAGGTTCCCAGGCTTACAGGATGTCCTGAGGCAGGCCAGGAAAGTCTGTGTGCATTTCCGCCGATCTTATAATGCCAGTGCTCGGCTGACTGAGCTGCAAAAGGAGCTGAACCTGCCCAAGAACCGCCTAATATGTGACATGCCCACCAGGTGGAACTCAACGTTGGCCATGCTGCAGCGACTGCACACGCAGCAGAGGGCCATCAATGAGTACCTTTGCGACTACGGCACCAGGACAGGGTCAGGGGAGCTTGGCTTTTTTTCCCCACGCCAGTGGAGCATGATCAGGGATGCATGCACTGTCCTCTCACCATTTGAGGAGGCCACGAGGATGGTGAGCAGTGACAGTGCATGCATCAGTGACACTGTACCTCTTGTCCACCTGTTGGAGCATACGCTGCGTGGGATAATGGACAGGGCACTTGAGGCAGAACAGAGGCAGGAAGAGGAGGACTTCCTTGTCTCTCAAGGCCCCCTTTATCCAGACAATGTTCCTTCTGTCCCACCCATCACACAGGAAGAGGAGGAGGAGGAGGAGGAGGAGGATTGTGTGAGCATGGAGGTGGAGCCTGGCACTCAGCATCAGCAGCAGCAGTCTTTTAGGGATGATGTACAGTCCCAACAAACCAGTGGACTTGTACGTGGCTGGGAGGAGGTGGCTGGCGATCATGTCATCCTCAGTGACCCAGAAGACTCCGGACCGAATGCCTCAGCTAACCTACGCTGCATGGCCTCCCTGATCCTGCAAAGCCTGCGGAAGGATCCTCGTGTTCTTCGGATCAAGGAGAGTGACCATTACTGGCTGGCCACTCTCCTTGATCCACGGTACAAGGGTAAGGTTGCGGACCTTATCTTGCCGTCGCAGAGGGAGCAGAGGATGAGACATCTCAGGGAGGCCTTGCAGAAAGGTCTGTGCAACGCGTTCCCAGAAACTGGGAGGTTACAAACTCCTGGTCCTGGACGACGAGTTGCTGAGGCTTCGGTCAGTAGCAGAAGGAGCGGTGGGGAAGGTGGACGTCTGACCGATGCGTTCAGACAATTTTTTAGTCCGCAGCCCCAAGGTATGATCGGTTCCAGCAACCATCGCCAGCGTCTGATATACATGGTGCAGGAATACCTAGGGGCAAGGTCAGACTTGGACACCTTTCCCACCGAAAATCCTCTGGCTTACTGGGTCCTGAGGATGGATCACTGGCCAGAGCTTGCACAGTATGCAATTGAGCTACTGGCCTGTCCTGCATCCAGCGTTCTTTCCGAACGCACATTCAGTGCTG
This sequence comes from Rana muscosa, assembly GCA_029206835.1. NCBI lineage: Eukaryota > Metazoa > Chordata > Amphibia > Anura > Ranidae > Rana > Rana muscosa. The sequence goes on from CM055118.1 coordinate 729,496,726, forward strand.
CTGGAGGATTTGTCACCGATCATAGGGTGCGCCTGTCCACCGACTCGGTTGATCGACTGACCGTCATAAAAATGAATCAGTCTTGGATCACCACCAGCTACCAGACACCTGAAGCGGATATAACGGAATAATTTATAATGTCACATCCCTTCAAGACTGCCTATGCTGATGCTGAGTGACTGTCCTGTTATGTTCACTGACTATCCTCTTCCTCCTCCTCAATGATCCATGCCACCACACCAGTGCCTAAGGCACAATTTTTCAGCCCCTGTATAACAGGGGCGTGTAATTACAATTTTTTAAAAAGATGCTTCGCAACAGGTGTGACTGCTGTGCTCAGAGTACAGTATCTGTGAGGGGTTGCAGTGTTGTGGCACCAGCACCAGTGCCTAAGGCACAATTTTTCAGCCCCTGTTGGGGCGTGTAATTCCAATTTTTAGGCAATGCTTTGCAACAGGTCTCATTGCTGTGCTCAGAGTACAGTATCTGTGAGGGGTTGCAGTGTTGTGGCACCAGCACCAGTGCCTAAGGCACAATTTTTCAGCCCCTGTATAACAGGGGCGTGTAATTACAATTTTTTAAAAAGATGCTTCGCAACAGGTGTGACTGCTGTGCTCCAAGTACAGTATCTGTGAGGGGTTGCAGTGTTGTGGCACCAGCACCAATGCCTAAGGCACAATTTTTCAGCCCCTGTTTAACAGGGGCGTGTAATTACAAATCTTGATCTAATAGTTCACAGCAGGGCCCATTCCTGCGCCCACCAAGAGTAACTATGAGGGCCTACAGTCTTGTGGCAACACCGTCCACCACCACCACCACCACCAAAGGCCCAATTTTTCTGCCCTGTTCAACAGGTGCATGCAATTACAAATCTTGATCTAATAACTCACAGCAGGGCCCATTCCTGCACCCACCAAGAGTAACTGTGAGGGCTTACAGTCTTGTGGCAACACCGTCCACCACCACCACCACCACCACCAAAGGCCCAATTTTTCTGCCCGGTTCAACAGGTGCATGCAAGTACAAATCTTGATCTATTAACTCACAGCAGGGCCCATTCCTGTGCCCACCAGTCTTGTGGCTACACCAACATCTAATAGGGCAAATTTCTGCAGAGTATATACGGCAGGCCCCTACTTTCAAACATCCAACTTACAAACGACTCCTACTTGCAAACGGCAAGAGAAAACAGGAAGTGAGAGGAAATCTACCCCTAGGAAGGAAAATTCTATCCTGTTAGATTTAATTTGGGAAAAAGGTATCTCCTCTCTACTGATGCTTTATCACCAATCCTTGTTTCAATTAAAACCCCACTTTTCCAAAAACATTTGTCATTGGGACGGAAAGTGAGGTGACATGTTCTGAACAGATGTGCAAAGACAGCAAATGTTACAGGGGTGATAACCCCTCCCTATGTTCTCCAAAAAGCTTAAAAATTGATTTTTTTGGGATGTAGCTACACTTCATAATGTACCTGTTCAGATTCTACTTAAGAACAAACCTACAGTCCATGTCTTGTTTGCACCACCTATATACTGCTGTTCAGAGTATATAGGGTTGTAGGTATAGGGTTTTATTTTGGGTGCGGGGTCCCCCTTAGTATCCATACAAGACCCAAAGGGGCTGGGGTGGGGGGGGGGGGTGATGGGGTAGCCATGCCATTTTTCTCAAGGATTTTCAGCCATATGGCGGCCAGGACAAGACATGACATTAAAGCCGCAAGTGGTTTTAAATGGCTTCTTTTTTTCCTTTACAAATGTCATTTTGTGCAAGGACAGTTCTAAACACGGTAAACACATGCCACTTCACAGGCATACTTTAGACACCCCCCAGGTACCATATTTAAAGGAAAATTTCACCTTTTTTTTTTTTTCACTTTATGCATCATTAAAATGACTGCTCCCGAAAAAACTTTAGTTTTTAAAATTTCTTTTTGCATTGATATATGTCCCCTGGGGCAGGACCCGGGTCCCCAAACCTGTTTTATGACATTAACATGCATATTGGCCGTTGTAATTAGCAATTTTGATTTCGAACGTTCGCGTCCATTATAACGAATAGGGTTCGAAAATTCGCGCAAACTTTCGGTCCGTTCGAAGGTTCTGGTGCGAACCGAACCCGGGGGTGTTCGGCTCATCCCTAGTCTAGATACCAACCTGCTGGGATGTCTTCCTCTCCTTTTCCCACAATTCCCACTTTTTCTGAACAATGCACCCAGCTAACAATGAAGTATCAGTACCCTGTCTCCTCCTGCTGCACTTACCCTGCCTTCAATCCACCTGCTTCTTCCCTCCTATCCGTAGCCAATCCACAAGAACCTCCTCCAGCCACTGTCCCTGCACCTCTGCCATTTTCTTCCATTTGCCCAATCCCAACCTTTTCATATATTCCCCCCGGTACTTGCAAACCTGCAGTGACTAAGCCCAAAAAGAAGCGGAAGTACTTTCCAACCCACACAATCTTACCGGTATCTCAACCTGCCTCCACACCCACCAACCTGTTCCAGCCTGAGGTTCCCGTGCCAGCCTTCCAGCCTGAGGTTCCCGTGCCAGCCTTCCAGCCTGAGGTTCCCGTGCCAGCCTGTCAGCCTGAGGACCCTGTACCAGCCTGCCAGCCTGAAGACCCTGTACCAGCCTGCCAGCCTGAAGACCCTGTACCAGCCTGCCAGCCTGAAGACCCTGTACCAGCCTGCCAGCCTGAAGACCCTGTACCAGCCTGCCAGCCTGAAGACCCTGTACCAGCCTGCCAGCCTGAAGACCCCGTGCCGCCAGCCTTCCAGCCTGAGGTTCCCGTGCCAGTTTGCCAGCCCGAGGTTTCTGTGCCAGTTTGCCAGCCCGAGGTTTCTGTGCCAGTTTGCCAGCCTGAGGTTTCTGTGCCAGTTTGCCAGCCCGAGGTTCCTGTGCCAGTTTGCCAGCCCGAGGTTCCTGTGCCAGTTTGCCAGCCCGAGGTTCCTGTGCCAGTTTGCCAGCCCGAGGTTCCTGTGCCAGTTTGCCAGCCCGAGGTTCCTGTGCCAGTTTGCCAGCCCGAGGTTCCTGTGCCAGCCTTTCAGCCTGCAGTGCCAGGGCCAGCCTTTCAGCCTGCAGTGCCAGGGCCAGCCTTTCAGCCTGCAGTGCCAGCCTTTCAGCCTGCAGTGCCAGGGCCAGCCTTTCAGCCTGCAGTGCCAGGGCCAACCTTTCAGCCTGCAGTTCCAGGGCCAGCCTTTCAGCCTGCAGTTCCAGGGCCAGCCTTTCAGCCTGCAGTTCCAGGGCCAGCCTTTCAGCCTGCAGTTCCAGGGCCAGCCTGCCAGCCTGAGGTTCCTGTGCCAGCTTGCCAACTTGAAGTTCCTGTGCCAGCCTGCCAACTTGAAGTTCCTGTCTTCCGAACAGAAGTTCTGATGACGGTGTCCCAGTCGGAAGATCCGGTGTCCCAGTCGGAAGATCCGGTGTCCCAGTCGGAAGATTCGGTGCATGAGACCCCGCCTGAAGATCCGGTGCCCGTTTCCTGGCCTGAGGTTATGATGCCCGTTTCTCAGTCTGTGGAGCCTACTGCCCAGCCTGATGTGTTCCTGTCTGCTGCCCAGCCTGAGATGACCCCGTCTGCTGCCCAGCCTGAGATGACCCTGTCTGCTGCCTCTGCTGCCCAGCCTGAGATGACCCCGTCTGCTGCCCAGCCTGAGATGACCCCGTCTGCTGCCCAGCCTGAGATGACCCCGTCTGCTGCCCAGCCTGAAATGACCCCGCCTGCTGCCCAGCCTGAGATGATCCCGCCTGCTGCCCAGCCTGAGATGACCCCGCCTGCTGCCCAGCCTGAGATGATCCCGCCTGCTGCCCAGCCTGAGATGATCCCGCCTGCTGCCCAGCCTGAGATGATCCCGCCTGCTGCCCAGCCTGAGATGATCCCGCCTGCTGCCTCTGCTGCCCAGCCTGAGATGACCCCGTCTGCTGCCCAGCCGGAGATGTTCCATCTGCTGCCCAGCCGGAGATGTTCCTGTCTGCTGCTCCGTTGCCCGCTGCCCAGTCTGATGTTCCAGAGCCTACTGTCTTGCTTGGTGACCCTGTACCTGGTATCCAGCCTCACAATGCAGTTCCTGATGGTTCCATTCCTGATACTCTTCCTGGTGGTTCCTTTACCGCTGCCTAGCCTGATGACTCGGAGCCCGCTGTCCAGCCTGAGGATATGGTCCCTGCTAAGACCTGTTCCTGATGCCCAGCTGGCCGCTGACGTCTTCCTGATGGATGCCCTTTTTTCCACTATTTTAATCCTGATGGTCACCCAGCCTGAATGTAATGCCCCTGCGTGGTCTGCCTCCGATGGGTTTTTGCCCGTTGCCCTGCTAATTTTTACTTCTAAATCTAAACTTCCTGACCCTGGTGGTGGGATGCGCACCCTATTTTCAGACTCTAGTGGCACGTCCCCCAGTGAACTAAAGGACTCTGGCCTAGGAAGTGCGAAGAAGTCCGCAGATATAGTATGGAGACTTTTTTGGGTGTTCCCGCATCCACTCGGACTGTCCAACCAAGGGCTGGATGGAGTGTCCGGAGGCCACTCCTTAAGGGGGGGGAACTGTCAGGAATGGTGTCATTACTGGGCTCACCTGCTGGTGCCACTGTTGCATTCGGCAGCAGTGGGTGTAGTTCTGGTGGCCACCAGTGGGTGTCTCCTCACCAAGACTTTCCACCAGCCATCAAGCACACCTGATCTGGGTCTGCTGGACTATATAAACCCGCCCTTAACAAAGCTCAGTGCTCCAGAATTCCTTCTGTAAGCCTGGTCCCTGCCTGAACCTGATCCGTTACCTGGTCCTGGTCCTGAACCTGATCCTGATCTGTTCCCTGCCTTGTCCTGGACTCTGATCCTTGTACCCTGTCCCCTGAGACCTGTCCCCTGATACCTGTCCCCTGATACCAGCTTCCCCTTGCTGACTGCTCCCAGTACCTGGCCTTCTGCTCCCCTTGTCTCTCATCCCCTGCCTTGTTCATGTATGTGTGTTCTCTTTTGTACATATTAGTTAGCTAGTTAGATTAGGTTGTTTTTGGGGTTTGTTGTGTTCCTTTGTATTCGTTTCTTGCTTATGGTTTGCTGTGGTTTTGTTTACACGTGTGTCTTTATCTTTAATAAATATATATATTTTTCACTTACTCTGTTCCCGATTCCTTAATGTGCAGCCCAATGATCTGACCACCTGTATTGGATGTCTGTGTATAGCATCCTCGTGACAATTAGCCTTCAAATGTCTTAACAGAAGTCAAATGCTTTTATGTGATATCATTAACTGAGTGTTACCTTTTGATTTACTTAATCCTTATAGGCTGGGAAATGATGACAAGTGACTACCACGGATGACGTTTGGGTTCAGAACTATCATGGGTTCAAAATTCTCGGTCCATGGTCTTTGTAACCATAATGCACTGCAAAGGCTTTTGAACTTAGCTGAACTGGCTAGAAATGGCAAATAATGTGTCCCTTGCATAGGTGTGCGCACAGGGTGTGCCAGATGTGCCCAGGCACACCCTAATCACCCCATGTGCATTAGTATTATCGCTCTGTGTAGCAACAGGAACATGGGAAAGATCTCTTTCTTACCGGCTCTGCCATAAGAGAAGTGTTTATGCTCTTCTCTTTCACTGTGTTGGCAGGGAAATCAATGTGACGGGGTCATATATATGTAGACCATAGGTGTGCGCAGACCATGGCATTAGGCTGTGCACCCAAAGCTCAAACACACGTGTATGTGTGTGTATGTGTGTGTATGTGTGTGTGTGTGTATGTGTGTGTGTGTGTGTGTGTGTGTGTGTGTGTGTGTGTGTGTATATATAGGAAGGCTAGTATGCTAGCCTGAAATTATGGGAGGAGTTCGAAGGGTACTTATACAGACCATCCACGAGGGTCAGTGTCGGCTCTAGTGCGCGGTATTCGTCGTCATCAGCCGACGCCCTACGATTCGCAACGTCCGTGTAGTTTCCTCATATCTCCCAGCTCGTTCGCAGTCGGTCGTATCCCCGCTCGCTGTCGCAGGTAGGACCGGCCATTACCATTCGTACGAATCGTAGCGCCGGTACACGTTTTCTTCTTTTACAAGTCACACGGTTCATAACCCCGTGTTTTCCGTCTATATCGCATGTTTATCGGCTAGTCCAGCTGCCTTTCGAACCCTGTCGCACGCACGTTACCACCGGTAACGGCCCGCCAGACACTACGTCTCACAGAACTGTTGTACGAATTACTCGCAGCTCGCAAGTTTCTTACCTCAAGTCGCACATCTGATACCCAGTCGTCGGACTGGTATCCCACACTGCACTTCCTTATCCCTAGTCACTGATGCCCTACACCTCCTACGATACTCTCCCTTCACCTTACTGATGCCCCACACCTCCTACTATTCACACCAAACAGTCTGGGCCGGCTCTTGTCGCTAACAATCGGCACTACAGGCCGGTCCCTCGACAATCACAAGCCCCTTCAACTTCGAAACACCAATCAGCTGTCCGAGTCCAGCCGTATCTCCGGCGCTACGATTCGGACCCGGCAATTCAAATCCCCGCCTTGCACCCGTTATCAGCCCGAATACAGGCACAGCACCGGCTTAGAGATTCGGATCTCTGGCATCCACGTTTGTTCCGAGAACAGTCGCACCACCGGCTCATCGGCTCGGATCTACAAACATCAAACTTCTAAACCATCCGAATTCAGTCGTAGCATCGGCTCAAACTTTCGGACCTATGGCATTCCCAAGCGTTCTGAGTCTAGTCGCATCACCGCCTCAGTCGACTCGGATCTCTAGCAACAAACCCTCCTATCCGATCCGAACCCAGTCGTAGCATCGGCTCAAAGGTTCGGATCCTCCGCTAACATGACCGATCTGGGCACAGTCGCACCAGCGACTCATCGGCTCGGGTCTACAAACATCAAACTCCGAACTGATCCGAATTCAGTTGTAGCCTCGGCTCAAATTTTCGGATCCATGGCATTTACAATCGATCGAGCACAGTCGCATCACTGGTTCATACCGCTCTGATCTGCAGCAGTAAAACTTCTTTAACCGTTCCGAATCCAGTCGTAACGTCGGCTCGTAGATTCGGATCCTTGGCAAACACAATCGATCCGAGTCCAGTCGCATCACCGGCTCAAACGACTCGGATCCCTAGCAACTAGCACTCTCCAACCGACCCGACCCTTCCAACCGATCCGAACCCAGTCGTAGCAGCGGCTCAAACATTTCAGATCGTCGGCAATACAAAGTGCCAGGTCGCTACCAGTCGCATCAGCGTCACGATCACGTACGAACCATTCCCCAAACCTCACGCTGTACCAAAAAAAATAAAAAAAAAGGGAAAAACAATTAATGAATGAATAAAAAAATAAAAAAAAAGGGAAAAACTAATTAATATAATAGAAAAAAAAAAAAATAATAATAAAAAAAAAAAAAAAAAATATAGGAAGAATTAAATAAAAAATTTCTGCATTTACATACACAACTTACTCCAACTATTCCAGCTCCCTCACGGACGGTTATTCCCACATACTCACAATTCACAAACTTTCCTTCCTTCGCCTTCTCATGTAAGGCTGTGTTCCTCGCAATCGCTGCGAGCATTCGACAAGTGGTTCGAACATCGGCCACTTATCATCTCCAGTAGCAACACGGCTACTCACCGTTTTCTCTGTCCCTTTCCCCATGCAGGTCAGTTTGAGTTCCAGTTGGTCCACCCTGCACCAGGTTTGGACAGTATTCCCCTCAGGATACAAAAAAAAAAAAACAGGGGGAAATATCTTAGGGCTCACATCTTCACCAGGGAGCCAGCTACTGCTCCAAAACAGCTCTCTGCATCCCCCTCACAAAAAAATAAAAAATAAAAATTATAAAAAAAATAAATAAAAAAGAGTATTTCCATGTCACCTTACTACAGGTTCCCGGTCGACCCACTTCCAGACCCCAACTGAGACGTCACTACTAGGGTATAGGACAGATGCGTAAATGCAAGACCCCTCCTTGCTTCTCGTCGCACTCTTTCACGACATATTTGCCTTCACATACACAATTCGACCGCTCACCAGGCGCTAGCAACTGCCACATACTTCTACGCACTACACTCTGTTTTCGAAGAGCGATCCGAGATCCTTCACCACGCAGACAAGGTCGCCAACATCCACCTTGCTGGCAGTGCAGGAGTTGGCAGACCGACCACACGTCAATGAACTACAGATCGAAACATTCCTACTTAGTATACCAGACTTTCAGCTACCTGCCCCAGTACGCCCTGGGGGCTCTGGTTCATCAGTCTGTGCCAAGCACAGACGGCACCCGAGCTATCGGTTACCTAGCCAGTCACCTCCTGGCTCACCTCGGTTGCCACGCACTCTTTTGAGTTTTCTAAATTACACTCAACAAGCGCTCGTACGCAAACTAAACTGTCCCCTACGCCTATCGCTCCTTGTCCTGTCCTCCCTGCTTTCCTTCTTTCTCCCCGTTTTCTTAATCCTCCTATCCCCTCTGAAACTCGCAATCTCATTCTAAACATATGCATTCCCCTCCTTTTTAGCCGACGCCATGTCGCGAGCCGACAGCGAAGTCTTCGCCTCGGCCTCGTCGTCACCCTTCGCGGGTCCAGCGGCCGGCGCTACACAGTCCCCTAGAGCTCGGACCATCCCTCAAGTTCCGCTGCAGTCGATACCCTCCGCATTTACCCAGCTACACGCCTTGGTGACCACACTGGCAACCGCAGTCACCGACGTTCAGGCTAGAATAGGGGCCCTGGAAACACGATCAGCCGTGCCCCTATCAGCCCCAGTCTTCACCGTCGTTACCAAACCCCCCACTGTAGGTACGCCCGACGCTTGCACCCTTTTCCTTCGCACCTTGTCCCAGCGGGCATCAGGAAGGACATCCTAAGTGGCTAGGACGTGAACCTAGCGTCCCCACGCATGTCGGTACAGGTCATAACAGGGAACAAGTCACGTGCCTTGGGGAACGTCTCAGTCATCCTAATGGCCTAGGACCCCAGGCTCGCTCGCAAACTCGAAAGCGACAAAGTTTGTGGTAGCCTCTGGAAGCCTTAGAGATGTAACCAGTCCTCCCAGTCAGACTAGGACGTCCAGTTCGAGCACCGGGGGGCGCAGCCGTCTCCAGCAACTTAATTTCAAGGGTTGCTTTTACCCCCACCGCAAACTTCTGCACATCTGCCTCCTGTACCAGAAGGCTCTCCCATGTAATACCTGCGGCGTCAAGCAGCAGAGTCCAGCTGGACTAGGCCACGTGCACTTCGGGCGGCTCGACTTTTCTCTCCTCACATCCAACTCCCTCTCTAGCAGCCTTTCTAGTGCAGGGGGCACTACAGGGTTCCACACCGGACTCATTATACTGCCCGACTCATTCTAAAACATACCCCGTCAAACTCCTGCATACCCTCAGAGGAGTTCTCCTGAAGGTTTAGTATTCTTGTGAGATCTAGAAAATCCAAGACAGGTCTTCTAAAAACCTTGACGTGCCCGTAACCGAGAAGAAAGTAGAAAGACCGGCACAGTTCATCTCCTTCCTGGAAATCACTCTAGACAAACGCGCCATGCAGATAGGTAGACCCTTGTTTATCCCATCAGCATCCTTTTCCTCACCACAGATAATCACGGAGGTAGCAGCTCCCACAAGCTTCGCTGCAATTTTTGGCCATCTTTGGTTTCAGGACCGTGACCATCTGAGATACTCACAATTCCGCCTTTAGTCAGTCCTCCTCTCTATTTGAGATCTACCCCATAGTCGCAGCGACTCAGGTATGGGGCAGCCCCGGGCGGGACAGTCCGCCACGTTCGCCACAGACAACCAGGCTACAGCCACAGTCATTAACAAGGCAGGTCAATAAATTGTTGTCCATCATGTCCTTCCCACGCAGGCTGTTGCTACTTTCCCTACAACATCAGCTCAGTAGCCTCCGTGTCCACATCCCTGGTCAATGCAACACCTCGGCCGACGCACTATCCTGCTTAACCATGCCACATCCTTTCACAGAAACGCGGAGCCGACTCGACCATGTCCGGCATCCCACATTAGTCGCAACCAACTCTGGAATCAGATAGCACCTCCATGGTGCTACCTCCCTCATCAATGCATCCTGATCTGCCAACACACTACAGGTGGCGGCAACCACACTCTAGTACCAAACGCTTACCAGTGACCAGCGATATACTCCGGGACATGCCTGCTATCCTTTCACGTTCTCCCTTCGGTCTATGGCCCAGCCTGGTAATTCAAGCAGCCATTTACCTATCCTTTTACGATCTTACGGCCCGGCGAATTACTGTCACCAGCCCTAAATGCCAAGTACTACCCAGGCACCACCCGACTCGCCACCAAAGTCATTTCATCCTATACCCGACGGTATCGGAAACGCTACAACCCGGTCCCGGAGTAGACAGCGAACTTTTCCAGACACACAACGCCATGGCCGTTCTAGTGTAAACTGGTAAACTCTGCTGTCCGACCCGTCAGAGGACAGCCCTCTACTACCTTTCCCAACCGAATCCCTAAGCGGAAACCAGTTCATCAGCCACGTCAGAACACTCCCGAGCATCTCGGGCCTCGACCCAGGGTGTTACTCAGGACTTGCTTTCACATTAGAGCAGCCCCAGCAACATCACAAAACAGAGTTCCAGTCCACGCGATAAGGAAAATGGGCAGGTGGAAATCCTTGTGTGTCGCCCGATACGTTCCCGATCCTCAGTCAGAAATATCACGAGCCTTTAACAGTCTCGCTCGATAGTGGTTTACCTGACATAGAACAATTCTTTCCTAACCTTGTGTGACTTTTTGGCCCCTTCTTTGGCATACCGTACAACAGGCCAGGCCCACACTTCAGGTCTTATTTGTGTTGTTAGTCTTGTGACGTGTTTATGTGATCCATATCTCTTCAGACAGAGGGCTCCGACCATAAATAGGAAGGCTAGTATGCTAGCCTGAAATTATGGGAGGAGTTCGAAGGGTACTTTTACAGACCATCCACGAGGGTCAGTGTCGGCTCTAGTGCGCGGTACCCACCCACCCGTATCCCCCTTTTCTAGGGCACTCCTCTACAACCAATTCTCAACAGAATTGTCTATTACTTCTATCCAGGTATGGCCCCTTCTTTGGCATACCGTACAACAGGCCAGGCCCACACTTCAGGTCTTATTTGTGTTGTTAGTCTTGTGACGTGTTTATGTGATCCATATCTCTTCAGACAGAGGGCTCCGACCATAAATATATATATATCAGTGGAGCAGTGGACAGTGTCAGTAGACAAGAGATTGATATCAGTAGTTTATTTTTATTATTTTTTTTATCATAACTTTTTTACATTTTTTAATTTTTTTACAATTTCATTTAATAATATATTATTAGTATTTTGTATATACAGTTTCTTTTGCAGCCAAGCAGCAGAGGGAATCTGTGCAGCACAGCGTGATTAGGGTGTGCCCAGGCACTCCTGGCACACCCTGTGCACACGCCTATGATGTAGACACACACACATGTTGGAGCTTTAAGGTGCACACCCTAATGCAATAGGCTGCGCACACCTATGGTCCCTTGTTATGTTACAGGGAAAGGATAAGGAAAGCCGATATACTGTGAAGGGAAGCATTAGGGTCAGTTAAGAAACTGTATTTTATATCTGATTGCTACTCTTTTGCCGCGTACACACGATCGGAAATTCCGACAAGAAAAGTCCGATGTGAGCTTTTTGACGGAAATTCCGACCGTGTGTAGGCTCCATCGGACTTTTTCTGTTGGAATTTCCACCAACAAAAGATTGAGAGCAGGTTCTCTATTTTTCCGACGGAAAAATTTTCTATTGGAAAAAGTATGCAATTCCGACGCGCAAAAAAAACACGCATACTCAGAATCAAGTAGAAGAGCCGAACTACCTATTGAACTTCATTGATCTCTCCTCGTCGTACGTCACTGCGTTCTTGACGGTCAATTTCCGACAAGATTTGTGTGACCGTGTGTATGCAACACAAGTTTGAGCCAACATTCCGTCAGAAAAAATCCACAGTTTTCTTGTCGGAATTTCCGATCGTGTGTACGCGGCATTTGGGCAATCAACCCATTTGCTGCCTTTTTTTCTTATTATTGTGGGCTTATTTGCCTATACCTTTACTTTGTGGTTGATTTCAGTTCAGTGGTCACTTTTTTATACTTTTTTATCAAGGAAAACTTTATTTAAACAAATGCAAAAAAAAAACATGTTTCAGAACACTCAGTACATAAAAGAGACCAGACTCTTACAGTGGTATATCATAAATACAGCAAACATCGAATGACGGAGTAAAAAAACAGTCAAAGCCCTTTTCCTGCCGCAAAGTCACGAGAACCTTACACACGTGCAGCCTACAAACAGTAGTATACATTGAATAAGGGTGCGTAAGCATCAACCTAACAATCTATCAAAGACCCGATCATTTGGAGTTAGGCCAGGGAGATCCAGCCATCCTCACCAGACCCTGTCAAATTTAGCCGAGCGTCCCCATTGCTGATAAATGACCTGTTCAAATGGTACCCGTTACCTGTTCTGATGGTAATTCTCATATGTTCCAGCCATTCTTTAAGAGAAGGAGGAGAGGTGCTTTTCCAATGGAGCAACACTACTTTGTGTAAGAAAAAACCCTCAAGTGGGACTTTAACAGTACTGGGTCATTGTTGTATGAAGTGAATGTAAAGTATTTCTAAATACTATAAAATATAACAAATCTTTATTAATACAAGTTGTAAAAAACATTACAATACATCTTAAAAATGATGGAAAAGTGTTCTTGACACTGTACTCAAGTTGGAATCGCCAAAACAAAGGATGGAAAATGCTGAAAATCCAACGCGTTTCGAATTAGATTTTCTTCTTCAGGGGTGCATACAAATTAAAGAAATTAAATTACGGTACTTTCTACAACAGAGAAATCACATTAGAACATCATATATAATAAATATGACATAAATCTAAGTTCAGTATTAGTGGTTTGTTGTCATGTATATTACAATACCTTGATAAGCTATGAGTACATCTTGAATGAAGATGTTGGTACCCTATTAGCTACCATTCTCATTTTGAACACTACTTTGTGTGCCTGAAACAAAGCCCTAGAGACAGCTTCCCTATTAAAGTGATCTGCCCCCAGAATACAACATTTGGGATCAGGAGTAAGAGTAGTTTGAAATGCCTGATTCATAATGTTGAGGATGAACGCCCAAGACCTATGTAATTGTGGGCAGCGCCACATGTGAATCAGAGTGCCATGGTCCCTGCTGCCTTTTGGTCAAATCAGCTTTGTACAGAGACCCATCAGTGGCCACTTTAAACAACTGTACCATCCATAGCAACCTTTTTTTATTTTTATGCCATAGGACTTTTGTTTCGGGTAGGCAGGGCAGTATTTTGGGGTATATTAATGTTCAATTTATGTCAATTGGGCCCTTATTTTAGATTTGTTTTTCTTCACAGTGAAGCCTCCGTTTAAAAAGAGGGCTTTTGTTCCAGGAGGTATTATTTTGATGTTTTCATTTATTTTAGAGATATATTGTTTTTTGCTGTAAGTTGATAGGGCCATTTTTTAGGTTAAACTGTTATCATTTTAGCTGCAAGGCTTCATTTTAAACAAAAGTGGGCTTTTGTTTAAGGGTAATATTATGGGTTTTTTTTTTTCCTTTTGGGGGTATCTTGATTTTTGCCTTCTGTTCATAAGGCTTTTTTTAAGATTGGGTTTCTCAAAGTGCAGCATTCACATTTTACCTGACCACCTGTTCAGTGTTTCCTAGCAGCATGCAGCTGCATTGCCTGAAATAAATAAATAAAGTGCATGAACAGTGTGCACCTAAATTACCTTAATTTTATACTTTTTGACCTTTAATGCCCTGTACACACAATCGGTTTTACCGATGAAAACAGTCCGATGGACTTTTTTCATCGGACAAACTGATCGTATATGGGCCCCATCGGTCTTTTTCCCAACGGTGATTAAAAATAGAACATGTTTTAAATTTATCCAATGGAAAAAAAAACTATAGCAAATTCCAATCGTCTGTGTGGAACTCCATCAGAGAAAAAACCCACGCATGCTCAGAATCAAGTCGACGCATGCTCAGAAGCATTGAACTTAATTTTTCTCGGCTCGTCGGAGTGTTTTACGTCACGGCGTTTGGGACGGTCGGATTTTCGACTGATGGTGTGTGGGCAAGACTGATGGAAGTCAGCTTCATCGGAAATCCGATGGAAACATCGGAAATCCGATCGTGTGTATAGGGCTTTACTGTTTTGTTCTTCTGCCATTGAAAAGCTAAGTGGTTGCTTACTTGAACTCTCTAAGCTGTATTTATCTAATCCAGGAATCTGGCTCCCCATCACATCAGAAAGGTGTCTATGACAGGCACCGGTTCCAGGGATATGCCTCTGCACCATCTCTGTGCTTTCCCATTCACAACACACAACCTATGATGACAACTAGGTATTTGGTGGATGTACAAGGGTTTGAAAGTGTAAAAATTAGGGCGCCAGAGTTGGGCTCTCCTTCAACAAATTCATTTTAGAGGTGTGAAGAAAAATAATTTAGGCTACTTTCACACTGGGGCAGGGGTGCGTTAGTGGGTTAGCTGGTAAGCGCCCCTTTTTGTAGCGGTGCTCTACTGTCGTTTTAGCTGCGCTTTTTGGCCGCTAGCGGGTTGCTTTTACCCCCCCCGCTATCGGCCGAAGAAAGTGTTAAAAGCGCCCGTGTCGCAGTGCTGCGGAAACGCTCTGCAGGCACTTAGGCAGCGCTGCCCATTCATTTCAATGGGCAGGGGGTGGTTTGGGAGCAGTGTATACACTGCTCCCAAACCACCCCAAAGATGCCGATTGCAGGACTTTTTTTTCCCGTTCTGCAAGCGCACTGCCCCAGTGTGAAAGCACTTGGGCTTTCACACTGGGGAGGCATGAGAGACGCTTTTCAGGCGCTTTATAGGTGCTATTTTTAGCACTAAAAAGCCTGAAAAGTGACTCAGTGTAAAAAGGGTCTTAGGATTAGAATAACGTATCTGTATGCACTGCAAATGTTCTAAAGGTATATAAATATATCTTTATGTATACACAAATATACATTGCACTCTACCACATGTGGATTCTATTATATATCATCCAAACAGTCTGTCAGTTGCTTTTAAATAAACATGTTTTGAAAAGTTACCAATATTAGATAGTCAGGCTGACTTAAAGCGGAGCTCCACCGGAAAAAAAAATATTAAAAGCCAGCAGCTACCGCCACAGCAGCTGCTGGCTTTTAATATTTGGACACTTACCTGTCCTTGGGTCCAGCGACGTCCGCAGCAGAGGATGAGCGATCGCTCGTCACTCTGCTGCTCCCTCCGCCATCCTCGCTGAGGGAACCAGGAAGTGAAGCCCTGCGGCTTCATGCCCGGTTCCCTACGGCGCATGGGCGAGTCGCTCTGCGCCGTTCTGATTCGTCCTCCTGTGTTCTGGGAGCCGAGTGTCTCCCAGAACACTACGGGAAGTCTGGGGGAAGTGACGTCACTCCCGCAGATTCCCGGAGACAGGACTCCTGGATGTGGGTGAAAATACCTGTCTTAGACAGGTATCTTCACCCCCCTCCCCCCTGAAAGGTGTCAATTGTGACACCGGAGGGGGGGAGGAATCCGATCAGCACAAGTGTAAAATTAGGGTGGAGCTCCACTTTAAAGGGGTTGTAAAGGTTTGTTTTTTATTTTCTAAATAGGTTCCTTTAAGCTAGTGCATTGTTGGTTCACTTACCTTTTCCTTAGATTTCCCTTCTAAATATTTTTTTTCTTTGTTTTCTTTGTCTGAATTTCTCACTTCCTGTTCCTCCTCAGTAAGCTGTTCAGTAAGCTGTTCTGGCTGACTCCACACCACTCGGATATGGTGTGAAGTTTACTGAGGAGGAACAGGAAGTGAGAAATTCAGACAAAGAAAAAAAACATTTAGAAGGTAAATCTAAGGAAAAGGTAAGTGAACCAACAATGCACTAGCTTAAAGGAACCTATTTAGAAAATAAAAAACAAACCTTTACAACCCCTTTAAAGCAGAACTTTACCCATGACAGCTTGATAAAAAACAATGTTCTTTAGCAAGGAACACACATTCCATATCAATAATTATGCTACCAAAAGTAGTGTGTGCTGTAAATTGCCTCCAGCAATGTTTCTGCTTCTTCTTGCTGGAGACTGACATTTTGCTGAAGCTCAGAGCCCCTGAACAGCAGTAAATCATAAAGTGGAACTAAACCCATCAATTTAACTGTTTCAAAAAACAGTTACATTGCTGGAATGCTAACTGTCACATTTGCTTGTGTCCTCAACTTTCAAACCATCAAATGGCTGGTGTTATAACTGATCACATTTGCAGCACCATGGCAGTTGCAAATCAAACAGAAGCAGCTCCCTTGGCTGTAAAGGATAGGAGGGTTTATTTCTGCTTTATGGCTGCCAGCAGATCATCCTTTACAAACTCAGCAGTGCCTAAAATAGAGAGCAACTGAGCATGTGCAGAGCAGGGTGATGCAGTGTATTACTGAATTTTAAACAGTATAGGCACTTATTTGTAATGTTTTACATTGCTTTTCCTGCACAATGGGCCAGCATGAAGTGACTTAGCAGGATCCGATTAGTATGACATGTGAGCATCTTGGTGCGGTTCAAGTGCGAATTCCAGGCTCATGGAGCTCTACGGGAACACTTTTGAATCGCCCATGTGTTCAGTTGTGTTCAGGATTCTGTTCAGGATTCTGTTAAGGATTTCAGCACAGATTTCTCTCCCTTTACCTACTATGTATTGGCCAGCACTGAAATTGCAGCTGTGACGGTCCTGAGCCTTGCAAATTTGCATTAGAACCATATCAAAAATGCACCTGGACCGCTGAACAAATGCTTTCTTTATTCGCAGTGAAAACGGACATACAATTTGCACGGGACATGTGTGAATCCAGCCTTAAAGTGGTTGTAAACCCTCGGAGACAAGATTATTTTAAGAATTAGCCTTTAACACAGGCAGCTGATTGCTGCCTGTGAAAGTGTACTCACCCCTGTATTTTGCTGTAAAATCGTCTTTTTAGTTATGATGACGTCACCGCGCTTGCGCATTACTGACCCTCAAAACCGGCATTTTTAGTTTGCCGGGTTTTCAATGTCATGGTTTCCGGCACTAACTGTAGAAATCTCGCGTTGCTAAACTCCTTCTCCCCTTCCTGATACTCCCCCGTGTGACTGTCACAGTCGCACGGGGGAGTGAAACAACACAGCAGCCGAAGAGATTTCGAGCAGGGAGTAAGTAAGGGCGGAAGTGACATCAGATGGGGAATCAACAAACAGGACTAAGAATGGTGCTTTCGGTACCCGGAAATAGAGCAAAGAAAAACGGGTGAAATAAGGTATTTGCGGGACTCGTTTTTTAAGATGATGGATGTAATATGCATTGCGATGCCCAGGTTTAACTGAAAAAGTCAAAAACAGAACAAATCGTCCGGGGTTTACTTCCTCTTTAAAGTGGTTGTAAACCTTTACATATACCCAGTGAAGTGACTGGCCTCAGGTGATACACAGAGATTAAACAAATCCTACTGCATACTGTAAGCTGTATGTGTTAATCTACAGTCTTCTCTACATCCAGAATTTATAAAGCTTGTCTGAGCTTTCAGAAAACAGGGGGTGGAGAGCTGAAATTACACTCTGCAGAGCTCAGTGGGGAGAGCTCTGAAAGCTGATTGGAGGAAAGGGACACAGCCCCTTCACACAGCACACAAGAAAAGTGCTGAGGCCGTCAATCACAGTCTGTATGCTGGAGGTCCCTCCTCTGTCACCTTTTTTTCTGTTGGTGTCAGGAAAACGTGTCAGAAGTGACCCATACAGATAGCAGAGGAACAAATCAGCAGACAGAAATGACACTTCATGCTCTTCATTGAGACAAGTTCACACTATAAAGGAATATGCTTTGTTCACATTTCATATGTGAGGTTTACAGCCTTAAAGGGGTTGTAAAGGTTCGTGTTTTTTCACCTTAATGCATTAAGGTTAAAGAAATACTTGGCAATGACGGCCCCCCCAGCCCCCCCCCCCCCGTTTTACTTACCTGAGCCCGTTCACCTGCTGTGCACGTCCCCCGATGTCCTTTCTCCGCGGAGTCTGGCCGTTGATTGGCTAGATTAGATAGATTGGTGGCAGCGCAGCCATTGGCTCGCGCTGCTGTCAATCACATCCAATGATGCGGTGTGCCGGGGGGCGGGGCCGAGTGATACAGTCGCCGGCTGTATCACAGGAGCGCGCCCGCGAGCTAACCCCCTTGGGAGAGAGCTTCCCGTGAAGGGGGTTAGCTATTGCGGGGAGGAGCCGAGACAGCCGCCGAGGGACCCCAGAAGACAAGGATCGGGGACACTCTGTGCAAAACGAACTGCACAGTGGAGGTAAGTATGACATGTTTGTTATTTAAAAAAAAAAAAGAAGCCTTACCACCCCTTTTAGTCTCAAGAGAAAGGAATTTTTTTAATGAAACTGTTCTCTAGTACATATGTTTTTTTGTTTTGTTTGCCTACAAAACACAAGCATACATAGAATTAGCAATTTTTTCCAAGCGTACTTTATAGAAGAACTTAAAGTGGAACTATATTTACCTCTTCTCCAGAGATGTTACATTCACAAGCTCCCTCACCAGGGACAACATCTTTTACCATGGTTGGTCGTCCTGATTGATTGGCCAGGGGAGATGTAACTCACGCACATGCTCATGGGAGTTCATTCAGCCTGGCAGATGCCATTATAGCTCACTGGGATGCACATGCACAGCTCAGTGTAGGAATGCAAGCAGGAAGGTAAGAAGTCTTTATGTATTAGTAAAAGTGCACTTACTCTAAATAGATCATCTAAATAAAATACTACAACACAGTGTAAAAAGTGCTAAAAGTGTAAAATGCACAAGCAATAAATAGATTGCTTTATATACCCAGTAACACAAAACACAGTATCATAAATCCTACATAAACATCACAAATGTCCAGCAGACAGTCCCATCATGTTACCCAGTAATCAGGAGATAAATGTTGCATGCCAACAGTAGCAAAATGTGGCACCAGAGTGGCACTTCTGTGTACGGACTGTATGGTTTCTGATATCAGAGGTAAAGCTGGATTAGTGCTGTTTAATTGGTGCTTTGACAACACATTGTAACTGGGCTTGCCAATTATTTTTTTTATTTTAAGGAAAAGTTTTTATTAACAACTTGCCGACCAGCCGCCGCAGTTATACTGCAGCAGGTTGGCTCGGCTGCGCAAATCGCCGTAGGTGTACGTCGGGCTCGGGCTGTGGGCACTTCCATTGGCCAGTGGGGGACCCAATCAGCGGGTTCAGCAGATTCGATGTTCGCCGGCCACCCGTGATCATTCCCCGCAGTGACAGAACGGGGATCTGCCTGTGTAAACAAGGCAAATCTACATTCTGACAGGGAAGATCACACAGATCCTGTCTTTCTGCTATGTGTTGTCCCAGTGAGCCCTTTCCCCATACAGTTAGAAAACACAGTGAGGGAACACAGTTAACCCTTTGATCGCCCCGGATGTTAACCCCTTCCCTGCCAGTGTCATTAGTACAATAACAGTGCATATTTTTAGCACTGATTACTGTAGTAATGTCACTGGTTCCCAAAAAAGTGTCAAAAATGTCAGTTAGGTGATCCGATCTGTCTGCCGCAATGTCGCAGTCCCATTAAAAATCACTGATCGCCGCCATTACTAGTAAGAACAAAATAAAGAAAGAAAAGAAACATCTATTTTGTAGACGCAGTAACTTTTGTGCAAACCAATCAATATACGCGTATTGGGATTTTTTTTTACCAAAAATATGTAGAAAAATTACAAATTGGCCTAAACTGATGAAGAAATTATTTTTTTTACATTTTTTTTTTTGGAAATGTTTTATAGCAGAAAGTAAAAACATTTTTTTTCAAAATTGTCACTCTTTTTTTGTTTATAGCGTAAAAAAATAAAAACCACAGAGGTAATCAAATACTATCAAAAGAAAGCTCTATTGGTGGGGAAAAAAGGACATTAATTTTGTTTTGGTACAGTGTCGCAAGACCACGCAATTGTCAGTTAAAGTGACGCAGTGCTGTATCACAAAAAATGGCCTGGTCATTTAGGGAGTAAATCCTTCTAGGGTTGAAGTGATTAACCACTTAACGACCGCCCACCGCCGATTTACGTCGGCAGAATGGCACCGACAGGCAGAATCACGTAGATCTACGTGATCGCCTTTGTGCAGTTGGGGGGTCCATCCGGACCCCCCTTCACTGCAGTGAGCGGCCGTTAAGTGTTCGGGAGCGATCAGGCATGAGGGGGCGGCCGCTCGATTCCGCCCCTCCCTCGCGATCGCTCCCGGCGAATGAAATTGCTTCCTCCTGCCTGAAATGTAAACACAGGCTGGAGGAAGTGATGTCATCTCCCTCGCCGCGGTCTTTTCGTTCCGGGCGCCGAGAAGAGAAGAAGCAGGTTAGTGCACCAACAGTCCACTGACACGTAGGTACACATAGGCACACAAATCACTCCCCAGTCACCCCCAGATCACCCCAAAGCCCCCAATCACAGTGTCACTGATTGCAGTGATCATTTATTTTACTGATCACTGCATTTAGTGTCATCTGTGATTGTAAAAAGTTGCAGGGCAGTTAGGATTAGGCCCCTTTAGGTCCAGGGTAGCCCCCTAACCCCCCCCTAATAAAGGTTTAACCCCTTGATCACCCCCCAGGTAACCCTTTCACCCCCTAACTTCAGCGTCACTAAGCGATTGTTTTTCCGATCGCTGTATTCGTGTCGCTGGTGTTTTAGATAGGCAGTTATGTTTTTTTAGGTTCGCCGCAGGTTTTTATTAGTGTCAGGTACTCCCATATATTATTTTAACCCCCTGATTGCCCCTAGAGTTAACCCTTTCACCAGTGATCGCCGTATAAGCGTCACTGGTGTCACTGGTTAGCCAGTAAGTTATTTAGTTATTTAGGTTACCCGTCAGGTTTTTATATAGTGTCAGGTACCCCCATATTTAACCTAATAAAGGTTTTAACCCCCTGATTGCCCCTAGTTAACCCTTTCACCAGTGATCACCATATAAAGGTTTACGGGTGACGCTGGTTGATTAGTTTGCTTTTTATAGCATCAGGGCACCCGCCGTATATAACCCAATAAAGGTTTAACCCCCCTGATCGCCCGGCGGGTGAGATCAATTAGGTTTTAGCGCCAGAGAGGGTCTGCGTCGCCCCAGGCAGTGTTAGGTTAGTGCCAGTAACGCTAACACCCACGCGCAAAGCATACACCCCCCTTAGTGGTATAGTATCTGATCAGATCTATACTAGCATCCCCAGCGGTTTAGGGTTCCCAAAAACGCAGTGTTAGCGGGATCAGCCTAGATACCTGCTAGCGCCTGCGTTTAGCCCCTCCGCCCAGCCCAGCCCAGCCCACCCAAGTGCAGTATCGATCGATCACTGTCACTTACCAAACACAACACACATAACTGCAGCGTTCGCAGAGACAGGCCTGATCCCTGCGATCGCTAACAGTTTTTTTGTAGCGTTTGATATATTTGCTGACGACAGTCAGGTGCTTTTTTTCCTGTGAATCTTACTAGTGTACCCCTAAATTTAGAGCCCAAAATGGCAAGACGAAGGTACACTAGTAAAGAGGCCTACGAGATTCTGAGCATGACAGATAGTGAAGAGGAGGTCACGTATCTGTCAGATTCAGGCTCAGAATATCTTCCCGTAGAAGACAGTGACGTCAGCGGCCCCACGTCAGATAGCTCTGACGACGAAGTTGAGGTCCCTGCTAAGGTCAGGTGTAGCCGATCCCGATCTTCTGAGGTTGTTGAGGAGCAAGAACCGCAGGTCTCTCGTATCATGGAGCAGAGTAGTACTAGCGCCGCTATTCCTTCTGGTGAACTGGCAAGCACCAGCGGCCTAGTACAGCCTGGACGTACATCCAGCACTGCAGTAACACTTGGTGACGTGGCGAGTCCCATAAGTGCAGTTCAAGCTGGCGAGGTGGCAAGCACAAGTAGTGTCCCGCTGCCACCAAGAAGACAAAGGCAGGCCCGTCGTGCCCATACTGCCCTTCCTGCAGAATTCGCCTATCCTGATTGGGTCCCCACCACTTCTGCAGAACCCGTACTTCCCCCATTCACTGCCCAACCCGGTATTCAGGTGGAAACAGCTGATTTTATTCCAATAGATTTTTATTCGCTGTTTTTCACGGAAGATCTCTATAGATCTATTGTGGACCAGAGTAATTTATATGCTGGTCAATTTATCGCCGCTAACCCCCAGTTGCCTAAAATTGCCAGAAATTGGAAACCAATTACGGTTTCCGAATTTAAGACCTTTCTGGGCCTTTCCCTCAACATGGGCACACATAAATTTCCGTCATTGCGTGCTTATTGGTCCATGCACCCAATTGACCACATGCCCGTGTTCTCTGCCTCCATGCCCAGGAAACGATACGAGCAGATTTTGCGGTTCATGCACTTCAACGACAATGAACTTTGTCGTCCACGTGGGGACCCTGAATACGACCGGCTCTATAAAATTCGGCCCCTCATAAACCACTTCAACGAACGTTTTGCAGCCTTGTTTACTCCCGATCAAGTTGTCTGCGTTGATGAGTCCCTGATTAAATTTTCTGGCCGCTTGTCTTTCAAGCAGTACCTTCCCAGCAAGCGTGCCAGATACGGGGTCAAGCTCTACAAGTTCTGTGACAGGGCAACAGGCTATGTAGTGAACTTTACGGTTTATGAGGGAAAAGATAGTCAGATTGAGTCGGTCAACTGCCCGGATTACATAGGGAGCGCTGGCAAGATAGTGTGGAACTTGGTGTCACCCTTATTCGGAAAGGGGTACCACTTGTATGTGGACAATTATTACACGAGCGTGCCACTGTTTAGTCACTTGTTTGATCATCAGATTGGAGCATGTGGCACCGTGCGACGTAATCGCCGGGGCTTTCCCCAGCGGCTTGTAGATGCTTGTCTTAGGCTGGGGGAGAGAGCCTGCTTGAAGTGTAATAACTTGCTCGCTATGAAGTGGAGGGACAATAAGAATGTTTTCCTTCTTACCTCCCTTCATGCAGACACGACAGTCCAAATTCGTACGGCGACTGGTGTTGTGGAGAAACCCCTCTGTGTCCACGAATATAACCAAAATATGGGAGGGGTGGACCTCAACAACCAGTTGATGGCGCCGTATCTAATTGACCGTAAGGCGAGACGCTGGTACAAAAAAGTGTCTCTATCATTATTCCAATTGGCTTTGCTGAACGCTCATGTGCTATACAGAGCTTCAGGCGGGACGTTATCTCTTCTAAAATTCCAGAATGAGATAGTCACAGAACTCCTGTATCCAGGCGGTTCTGCACCTCACCATCCCCTACCAAATGCAGTAAGCCGGCTGCATGAGAGGCATTATTCGTATGTCCTCCCGAGTACCCCTACCCAAAGCCACCCCCAAAAAAGATGTCGTGTCTGTAGCAAGCGCGGATTTAGGCGTGACACCCGTAGTTTTTGTCCACTCTGTCCTGACAAGCCTGGTCTTTGCCAAGGTGAATGTTTTGAACGCTACCACTCAAAAGTGAAGTTTTAGCGTAGGGTACAGCATTTCACAGACTAGGACACACTTACACAGGGTCTCCCAAGATGCCATTACATTTTGAGAGACCCGAACCATTACAGTTGTAAAGTTACAAAAAAAAGTGTAAAAAAGAAAAAAAAACGTAAAAAACAAAACACAAAAAAAATATAAAATAAAAAAACCAAAAATAGTTGTCGTTTTATTGTTCTCTCTCTCTCTATTTTCTCTCTATTGTTCTGCTCTTTTTTACTGTATTCTATTCTGCAATGTTTTATCATGCTTGCTTTTCAGCTATGTAATTTTTTGTTTTCAGGTGCGCCATTCAACTGCAGCGCGGAATTATTTATCTTGACAGCAACAGCGTTTGCTCCCACGATACATAAAGCCGTGACTCCAGTGCTGTAGGAGGTGATTTCACCACCACAGTTAAAAAAAAGAGCATATATGCCGAAGCATGGGGGCAGCAGGGGCGGAGGAGCGATTTTGCTCCTAATGCCGCGTACATACGGTCGAAATTCCGACGGAGGCCTGCCCGTGGAAAATTCCGACCGTGTGTACGCGGCATAACTTTTTTGCGGGAGGATGCCCCCATGCTTCGGCATATATATATTTTAGGCACAGGTTGCGTTAAAACATTTTTTTATTTTTTACTAGGTTTTGTTTTGGTATTTGCTTTGCAGGTATGGCATGGTAAGGTCTTACTGTTGTACTGTAATGTTACGTTGTTTTAATGTTAACCACCATTTGCTTAGCAGGTACGCCATTCAGTTGCAGCGCGGATCTATTTATCTTGACAGCAACAGCGTTTGCTCCCACGATACATAAAGCCGTGACTCCAACGCTGTAGGAGGTGATTTCACCACCACAGTTAAAAAAAAGAGCATATATGCCGAAGCATGGGGGCAGCAGGGGCGGAGGAGCGATTTTGCTCCTAATGCCGCGTATATACGGTCGAAATTCCAACGGAGGCTTGCCCGTGGAAAAGTCCGACCGTGTGTACGCGGCATAACCTTTTATGCCGCGTACATACGGTCGAAATTCCGACGAAGGCTTGACCGTGTGTACGCGGCATAACTTTTTTGCGGGAGGATGCCCCCATGCTTCGGCATATATGCCCATCATTAGAAGTGGGTGGATGAAGGGAGGTATTCTAATGGTGGGCATACCCACCAATCAATCTCTTTTTTTCGTTCAGCCAATAGGCTGTATGAAAAAAAAGATTACAATACATGTCCAACAAGGACCAGCAACGTACTGGTATGTTGCTGGACTTTGAATGTTTATACCAGAATGATGCCTGCGGGTTTAGGTATCATCTTGGTATCATTCTTTTCAGCCAGCAGCCGGCTTTCATGTAAAAGCAATTCTAGCAGATAATTAGCCTCTAGACTGCTTTTACAAGCAGTGGGAGGGAATGTCCCCCCACCCCCGGATATAAAAAGCGCCATTGGGAAATTGGGAAAGCATTTTATCACACCGATCTTGGTGTGGTCAGATGCTTTGAGGGCAGAGGAAAGATCTAGGGTCTAACCCCCCAATTTTTTTCAAAAAAAGAGTACCTGTCACTACTTATTGCTATCATAGGGGATATTTACATTCCCTGAGATAACGATAAAAATGGTAAAAAAATAAAATATGGAAGGCACAGTTTAAAAATAAAATAAAAAAGCCAAATAAATAATAAAAAAAAAAATAAAAAAAAAAAGCACCGCTGTCCCCCCCTGCTCTTGCGCAAAGGCGAACGCAAGCGTCGGTCTAGCGTCATATGTAAACAGCAATTGCATCATGCATGTGAGGTATCACCGCGAAGGTCAGATCGAGGGCAGTCATTTTAGCAGTAGACCTCCTCTGTAAATCTAACGTGGTAACCTGTAAAGGCTTTTAAATGCTTTTAAAAATGAATGTAGTTTGTCGCCGCTGCGCGTTTGTGCGCAATTTTAAAGCATGTCGTGTTTGGTATCCATGTACTCGGCCTATGATCATCTTTTTTATTTCATCAAACATTTGGGCAATATAGTGTTTTTTAGTGCAATAAAAATAAAAAAAGTGTGTTTTTCCCCCAAAAAATGCGTTTGAAAAATCGCTGCGCAAATACTGTGTGGAAAAAAAAATGCAACACCCACTATTTTAATCTGTAGGGCCTTTGCTTTAAAAAAATATATAATGTTTGGGGGTTCAACATAATTTTCTTGCAAAAAAAAATTTTTTTTTCATGTAAACAAAAAGTGTCAGAAAGGGCTTTGTCTTCAAGTGGTTAGAAGAGTGGATGATGTGTGACATAAGCTTCCTAATGTTGTGCATAAAATGCCAGGACAGTTCAAAACCCCCCCAAATGACCCCATTTTGTAAAGTAGACACCTCAAGCTATTTGCTGAGAGGCATGTTGAGCCCATTGAATATTTTTTTTTTTGTCCCAAGTGATTGAATATTGACCAAAAAAAAAAAAATGTACAAAAAGTTGTCACTAAATTATATATTGCTCAAACATGCCATGGGCATATGTGGAATTACACCCCAAAATACATTCTGTTGCTTCTCCTGAGTACGGGGATACCACATGTGTGGGACTTTTTGGGAGCCTAGTCGCGTACGGGACCCCAAAAACCAAGCACCGCCTTCAGGATTTCTATGGGTGTAAATTTTTGATTTCACTCCTCACTGCCTATCACAGTTTCGGAGGCCATGGAATGCCCAGATGGCACAAAACCCCCCCAAATGACCCCATTTTGGAAAGTAGACACCCCAAGCTATTTGCTGAGAGGTATGGTGAGTATTTTGCAGATCTCGCTTTTTGTCACAAAGTTTTGAAAATGTAAAAAAAGAAAAAAAAAAAGAAAAAAAAATGTCTTTCTTAATTTTCAAAAACAAATGAGAGCTGTAAAATACTCACCATGCCTCTCAGCAAATAGCTTGGGGTGTCTACTTTCCAAAATGGGGTCATTTGTGGGGGTTTTGGGCTATTTTGACATTTTACGGCCTTCAAAACTGTGATAGGTAGTGAGGAGTGAAATCAAAAATTTATGCCCTTAGAAACCTTGAAGGCGGTGCTTGGTTTTTGGGGTCCCGTACACGGCTAGGCTCCCAAAAAGTCCCACACATGTGGTATCCCCGTACTCAGGAGAAGCAGCAGAATGTATTTTGGGGTGTAATTTCACATATAACCATGGCATGTGTGAGCAATATATCATTTAGTGACAACTTTTTGTACATTTTTTTTTTCTTTTTGTCATTATTCAATCATTTGGGACAAAAAAAAAATATTCAATGGGCTCAACATGCCTCTCAGCAAATAGCTTGGGGTGTCTACTTTCCAAAATGGGGTCATTTGGGGGGGTTTTGTGCCATCTTGGCATTTTATGGCCTTCAAAACTGTGATAGGTAGTGAGGAGCGAAATCAAAAATGTATGCCCTTAGAAACCTTGAAGGCGGTGCTTGGTTTTTGGGGTCCCGTACGCGGCTAGGCTCCCAAAAAGTCCGACACATGTGGTATCCCCGTACTCAGGAGAAGCAGCAGAATGTATTTTGGGGTGTAATTTCACATATGCCCATGGCATGTGTGAGCAATATATCATTTAGTGACAACTTTGTGCAAAAAAAAAAAGTTTGTCATATTCCCGCAACCTGTGGCAAAATATAAAATATTCCATGGACTCAACATGCCTCTCAGCAAATAGCTTGGGGTGTCTACTTTCCAAAATGGGGTAATTTGGGGGGGTTTTGTGCTATTTTGGCATTTTATGGCCTTCGAAACTGTGATAGGTAGTGAGGAGTGAAATCAAAAATTTACGCCCTTAGAAATCCTGAAGGCGGTGCTTGGTTTTTGGGGCCCTGTACGCGGCTAGGCTCCCAAAAAGTCCCACACATGTGGTATCCCCGTACTCAGGAAAAGCAGCAGAATGTATTTTGGGGTGCAATTCCACATATAACCATGGCATGTGTGAGCAATATATCATTTAGTGACAACTTTTTGTACATTTTATTTTTTTTCTTTTTGTCATTATTCAATCATTTGGGACAAAAAAAAAAATATTCAATGGGGTCAACATGCCTCTCAGCAAATAGCTTGAGGTGTCTACTTTCCAAAATGGGGTCATTTGGGGGGGTTTTGTGCCATCTTGGCATTTTATGGCCTTCAAAACTGTGATAGGTAGTGAGGAGTGAAATCAAAAATTTATGCCCTTAGAAACCTTGAATGTGGTGCTTGGTTTTTGGGGTCCCGTACGCGGCTAGGCTCCCAAAAAGTCCGACACATGTGGTATCCCCGTACTCAGGAGAAGCAGCAGAATGTATTTTGGGGTGTAATTTCACATATGCCCATGGCATGTGTGAGCAATATATCATTTAGTGACAACTTTGTGCAAAAAAAAAAAAAGTTTGTCATATTCCCGCAACTTGTGGCAAAATATAAAATATTCCATGGACTGAACATGCCTCTCAGTAAATAGCTTGGGGTGTCTACTTTCCAAAATGGGGTCATTTGGGGGGGTTTTGTGCTATTTTGGCATTTTATGGCCTTCGAAACTGTGATAGGTAGTGAGGAGTGAAATCAAAAATTTGCGCCCTTAGAAATCCTGAAGGCGGTGCTTGGTTTCCGGGGTCCCGTACGCGGCTAGGCTCCTAAAAAGTCCCACACATGTGGTATCCCCATACTCAGGAAAACCAGCAGAATGTATTTTGGGGTGCAATTCCACATATAACCATGGCATGTGTGAGCAATATATCATTTAGTGACAACTTTTTGTAATTTTTTTTTTTTTTTTGTCATTATTCAATCACTTGGGACAAAAAAAAAAAATATTCAATGGGCTCAACATGCCTCTCAGCAATTTCCTTGGGGTGTCTACTTTCTAAAATGGGGTCATTTTGGGGGGTTTTGTACTGCCCTGTCATTTTAGCACCTCAAGAAATGAGATAGGCTGTCATAAATTTAAAGCTGTGTAAATTCCAGAAAATGTACCCTAGTTTGTAAACGCTATAACTTTTGCGCAAACCAATAAATATACACTTATTGACATTTTTTTTACTAAAGACATGTGGCTGAATACATTTTGGCCTAAATGTATGACTAAAATTGAGTTTATTCGATTTTTCTTATAACAAAAAGTAGAAAATATCATTTTTTTTCAAAATTTTCGGTCTTTTTCTGTTTATATCGCAAAAAATTATAATCGCAGAGGCAATCAAATACCATTAAAAGAAAGCTCTATTTGTGGGAAGAAAAGGACGCAAATTTCATTTGGGTACAACATTGCATGTCCGCACAATTTACAGTTAAAGCAGCGCAGTGCCGAATCCCAAAAACAGGCCTGGTCCTAATGGCCCGAAATGGTCCGGGGCTTAAGTGGTTAAACCCTGAGATGGTACATATATGAATCGGTAAGAGACAATATAGATGGTTCATCCATCTTCACACAGGATATATATATATATATATATATATATACACACATCATATCAGAATTACAGTATCAATTCAGTATTTGTCCATGGCAATGAGATAAGGTATCACAGAGTCATATATGCTATAAACTGCTGATGAGAAAAGGTATTTAGCAGTTTATATTTACTAAAATAATTGCATTTCCTTCTCTGTGTACTGTGGGAGACCAGATACAGGGGGTCCCCGGGTTACAAACCCGTTAGGGACTTTCCTCCTGTTTGTAATCCGGAAATGTTCGTAAGTCGGGCCGCGCATGCGCAGAACGACAATTACGGACATTTCCGATGTCTTCTGATGTTCCATCGAATGCCGTTCTGCGCATGCGCAGAACGGCAGATGGTCCACGCAGAACGGCAGAGGGTCCCTGCAGCGCCCTGTTCGTAAGTGGGAGTGGGTCGTAAGTCGGGCGTTCGTAAGTCGGGGACACACTGTATATTAAATGCAGGGTCCTGGGTTTAGTAACACAAGCATAGGTGTGCGCAGCCTATTGCATTAGGGTGTGCACCCCAAGGCTCAAACACACATGCCTTTCTCAGCAGCCTCAGCTGCACGGGGCAGTGAATGAATGGGAAGTGCTCTGTGCTGAGTGGCTTCCTGTTCATTCACAAACTGAAACATAGTAATTACAGTTTACTATGCTTCAGTTATGAATGAACACAGTGAGTGAGAGTGTTCACTGTGTTTATTTAGAAAAGGAAGGCGCTGGTAAATTACATATTTACTAGCTCCTTTTCCACTCTCCATCCTGAAACATCCCCCACAGCAGCCAGGGGGAGAGGAGAGGAGGGAAGCCAGCAGAACTGCAGGGCAGGGGGGGGCAACATGGGGGAAACCCGGGCAGTAGGGGGAATCTGCACTGCACATAGTGATTAGGGTGTGCCCAGGCACACCTGGGACACCCCCTGTGCACGCCCATGAACACAAGGTAAAAAAAAATCCACTATCAAACCAGCTCAAGAGAAGAATAAAGTTGTTATAAGGGTATTTTTTTAAAATAACAATTATATCTAAACTTACCCGGAATTCCATTGCACAGAGCGGTCCCAAACCTCCTCTTTATGAGTCCCCTGTCGGCGCTCCTCCTCTATGTCCAGTGCACCGATGAGCCGCTTCCCATGGGGGCACTTGTGCATATTCGCTCCTGAGCCCCGCTGCTGCATCCATTGACACAGACATCGGGACTCTGACCCACTCCCTGGTCACTGCCTTTGATTGACAGCAGTGGGAGCCAATGAATCCCGGTGCCCCAGCAAAGCCAATGAGACCTGGAAGTGAGGGGAGAGAAGAGCTGCAGACGTGCACAGCACTGGATTGAATGAAGGACTCGGGTAAGTAAAAGCGGGGGGGTTTGAGGGTGGATACTGATGCCTAAACATTTTTTACCTTAATGCGAGGAATGCATTAAGGTAAAAAATGTTTAGGCTTTAGAATGAAGGACAATGCGTTCTTCAGGTGGCAGTTTGCCCAAAGCGATTAGCAGTTCTGAACTATAGGCATTAACAGCCAGAAAAAGTTAAAGAACAAAAGTGGAATTGGATAGACCATACACTCTGGAAAGATAAACATTAGGCTTGTGCACAACGGAAAAATTCGGTTAGTTTCGGTTCGTTTCTTTTCGGTCCTGTTGATTCGTAATCATTCGTAATTTTGCTAGACGGGATTTTTCGTGTTCGGACTAATTCGTATTTTCGCAAGCGACATTTTTCGTTGAATTTTTTGTTGCTTTATAATTCGTACTTTCGGTAGAGTACGTTGTTTTTCGTTGATTCTGGACACAACTCCTACTTTCTTAACTTTTTTTGGGTTCGTTGATTCGTAATTTTCCGTGTCTCTCTCACAACGACGCTGCCTATTATGCCTAATGTGCTTCGAATGGATTTGTACTTTTCTAAATACATAGCGGTTATTTGTAACGATTCGAAATCTCGTATTTTACTTTCGTTTTTTACATGCGGCTATAGGCTCCGCCCCTGTACACCATTTTGAGAGGGTTCAGCATGGTGAGGGAGAAGCAGAGAGCAGAGCAGAGTGTTATTGTGCTTCGAATGGATTCGAAATCTCGTATTTTACTTTCGTTTTTTACATGCGGCTATAGCCTCCGCCCCTGTACACCATTTTGAGAGGGTTCAGCATGGTGAGGGAGAAGCAGAGAGCAGAGCAGAGTGTTATTGTGCTTCGAATGGATTCGAAATCTCGTATTTTACTTTCGTTTTTTACATGCGGCTATAGCCTCCGCCCCTGTACACCATTTTGAGAGGGAGTTCAGCATGGTGTGGGAGAAGCAGAGAGCAGAGCAGAGTGAGTGTTATTGTGCTTCGTATGGATTCGTACATTCGTAACTTTTTCATAACGAATTATGCCAAAGACATTCGGGCATCCGCTATTTGCGGTATAATTTATTTCGGATTCGGTCTTATTCGTAATTGCTTTGTTCGGAAATTCGAATGCTTCCGAATGTCCGAAAGTTGCTAAATTCGGACGAATTTCGATTCGTTACGAAACGAATTGCACAAGCCTAATAAACATGACCTCATGGGACAAGCATGTGAATTGAATCCCAAAAAGCAAACAGCAAAATCGAAGGCCAAGAGAGACTTGGTGATGCACCATTCATCAACAGGCTCAAATGGAAAGAAAGGTTCATAAAGAGGAAGGTACTTGTACATAACAGAGTGCTTTATAGTATTTCCATGTTCCATTTTGGAGTGAATGGAAGTAAGTCAAGTTTATAATCTGCCTTCATGTCTGTTCCAACTCAGTGGAGTCAAGCCAAACCCGAACACTTTAGCGGTACAGATCACATTTTTTTTTCATAGTATACATTATAGGATTATAAAAGACCTGGGACATCTTTGGGTGTCCCAAGGAGAGTGGCAATGCAGTGTGTTGCGGCAAACAGTGGATGTGGCTAAACCACATCATCACCCCCCTAGTGCCCCATTGATGCCGACCCTGCCCCTAGAGTTCTGCATTAACCATTTTGTCAGTGTCTTAGCGATAAGAGGAAGAAAGTCAGGTTGGAAGTGCTCCATATTTGTAATTTCCAGCTCTGGATTGGCTCTGGTAATTCAGCTGCAGTTCCTGCCTTGTTTTAGAACCTAAATAAACAACAACTAAAAGCAACTGTAGACAACCTTACTGCAGCTCCAGAACTACTCCAGACAAAGTGAATTAAAAACAAACACATTTCTCATTTATCTAAAAATGGAAATGAATCCACTATCTTATTTATTTATTACAGGTACTTATATAGTGCCGTCAATTTATGCAGCACTTTATATATATTGTACATTCACATCAGTGCCTGTCCTCAAGGAGCTTACAATCTAAGGTCCCTAACTTACATTCATACATAAACATACTATCTTCCTATTTCCAATTTAGGCAATATACACATAATGGAAGGGCTAATGTCTTTACATGGAGGTATCCTTAAAGCGGAGTTCCACCCAAATTTGGAACTTCCGCTAAATCCACTCCTCGCCTCCTTACATGCCACATTTGGCATGTAATTTTTTTTGGGGGGGGGGGAGTGGGGGCTTCAGTAGGAGTGGGACTTCCTGTCCCACTTGCTCCTTCCACCCTGGGGTCGCCTAGGCGATATGTCATATCGCCTTCTGGCGGCCCCTCCCTGTAGGCGATCACCTGGGACGTGACAGGTCCCAGGCGATCGCCTGTCCACTCAGAGAGCGCTGCCGTGAAGCCGAAAGCTGTCACGGCCGAGTGCCCACACTATGAATGGAGGCATCGGCGGAGAAGGGGGGAGAGGAGCGGAGCTCCGGGCGGCGCGTCACTGGACAGTGGAGCAGGTAGGTGTATGTTTATTAAAAGCCAGCAGCTACACTTTTTGTAGCTGCTGACTTTTAATAAACATGAAAAAAGGCTGGAACTCCCCTTTAAGGCTGGTTCACACTGCTGCCGGATGCGGCTCACAGCAGGGGGTCCAGTGAGTCCCTTTTCTCTATTTCAGGGATGAATCAGGGCCAAATTTTTGCCTGGATTCGGCCCCGAAACTGAGCCAAAGACGCACAGGACTCTCTTTGCAAACCGCAAAGCCACCCCAGAGATATGTGAACCGGCTCCATAGAGAGATGGATATATTGAAATGGAGAATAATGGACTTAATAGGCACGTATAAAATAGTATCAAATTTTAATAGTTCACATAAAAAGTTCACAACATATACAAACAAAGTTATATAAAAGTACATAGGGCAAAGTGGTTTCCCTAGAGCAGGGGTCTCAAACCTGCGGCCCTCCAGCTGTTGCGGAACCACAAGTCCCATCATGCCTCTGCCTATGGGAGTCATGCTTGTAACTGTTTAGCCTTGCAATGCCTCATGGGAATTGTAGTTCTGCAACAGCTGGAGGGCCACCAGTTTAAGACCCCTGCCCTAGAGGCTATACTATAATATACAAACGTGGTGCTCTACATGTTTCGCGACCTGAACCGTCGCTTCTTCAGGAGCTTCAAATATTTCTATTCAAAAGAACATATTTTAAATAGGATACAGAAAAATATAATGTAGCGGGGGTTTAAATTTAGGGGGATACACCTGGGTGGTAGTATGACCCAGGTGTGTATAAATCATAAAAAGGATTTAGACCATTGTTAATTTGTGGAGGACTTGGTGGTGTGTTGTTCTCCTTGACCTGTGGGTGGCGGGGTTCCCACAGGTCTAAGGTAGATTCACTGCCGCAGTGCTGGCCTTTTTGTCCCCTGTCAGCGATGGTACGGCGAGGGCGGGGAACCCGCCATGGCGTCGCGGGAGGAGATAAAGGGGAGAGACGCCCTCACCACGAGGTCTTTGTCCTGCATCGCACGCCCAGGCACCTTCGGCCTGGGTGCGGGCGGTTCGGAGTTCCGCCCAGGCGCCCTAGGCCTGGTCGGAGCGGAGTTGGCGTCCATCCCAGGCATCTTCAGCCTGGGGTGAGGTATTAAACCGGAGGCCTGGGGCTCAGTGACTTCGACTGGGTCCCGCAAGGGCGGAGGAGTCCGAGGGTCCCTGAGGTGGATGGGGCCCATGGCTGAGGTGAGGAGGCTGGGGAGGTCACCCGTCTGAAGAGTCCAGAGCAGCATCAACCCGGTGATGGATGGGCCTCCGGTAACTCCCTTGGAGGGACATCTTCCCCCTGACAGGGGCCACAACGCAGCGAAGGTACTCCTATCTACGTTCTCTTGAGTCGCTGGTAGAGACTCACAAGTTCCAAGTTCTCTCTAGCCAAGGCTATAGTAACCGCTGGTGAAACCACAGTGGTTTAGCGTACAATCAGGATAGTGCCTCGACCTGCTCACCCCACCGTATTGAACTGTTATTGGGTCTCAACCAGTTGGCTGGCAAAGAACTGTTTGATTGTGAGTGTGACAATAAAACAAGTGTTGGACCCTAATCGGTGTGTGGGACTCTGGTTAATGGGAGCAAAGGGAAGTGTCAGCACAGCAAGACTTGGTCATTAACTGAAACGCACAGGCCCGAGGAAAATAACTGGTACTGGCCTTCACCTCACTCACTGCCATGGGGAGGACATGGGCCGTAGCGCATCTTACTCTCACATACAACATACCCCTAGACAAAACGGATGGAGTGAGGGCGCTACAATAATATCAACAATTATACATGTATTTACTATTTACAATTGTATATGTGTGTATATAGTATGCAAAACATCACTTGTTACAAAGTGCTCAACAAGAAGTTCAACACTCACTTGCGCCAAGGATACAAAAACCGCAAAAGAACCCATAACTCCATAGAGAGCCAGTCACAATCTCCTGTCGTGGGAATTGGATATGGGGAAACCCGCATCCAATTTGCACTAGTGTGAACCCAGCCTAAAGCGTTACTAAACCCAGGACCCTGCATTCATATATCTGGTCTACCACAGTACACAGAACATAGAAATTAAATTATTTTAGTAAATATAAACTGCTAAATACATTTTCTCACCAGCAGTATATAGCAGTCTTGTGATTTCTATCAGCGTCCGGCCAAGCACTGGTTAAAGCTTGTAGGAGGAGTTTTCATTCTCCTCTGACTGTCATGTGAGGCTGTATGATCCCTGACCCTCTGTCTGGACAGTGCTGATTGGCCCTGTGCTGATCACATGCACCTCCCAAAAAAAAAACTCTCTTGCAATACACATCAAACTGAGTATGTGCAGAGTGCCTCTAAGGCTCTGTGCTATAAGCAGATGGATTGGGGACAGTAAAAGAAGGGGAGGATCAGAGAAGATGGGATCAAACAGCCTTTTTACACAATGCAGAGGATTAACCCCTTAGGTTCCACAGTGAGTATAAAAAGCATGCTTTAATGCATATATAAAATTATTTTACTGTTGTGGGTTTAGTAACACTTTAAATAATAAATGGTAAGACTTCCTGTGTTTCAAATTAATAGAGATCCCATCATCTTATTATGCAGCAGACACATAGGGCATAATGTTTCTGGGGAGCTATTACGTCAGATATTGCACAAATAATGACACAGCAAGCTTTTAAAGTGTAACAAGAACAATAACAAGATAATTTACAAAGTAATCCAATACAGCTCAGGGGTGAACGCAGTGAGCATGCTCTTGCTTGTTAAACATAATAAGCTTTCTTTGTGTCACTATTTGAGCAGCATCTGATGATGGAGGAATAGCTCAGCTGAAAAGTTTTCTCTGTATATTGCTGTTGCTAAATAAAATGAGGGTATTTCTTTTGAAATACAGTAACATTCATCTCTTTCGGATTCTCATACTCCATGTGAATGTTACTTTTTACTGGGAATCTGTTTGTGTTAAATAACATGGAGGTATTTCACACGGCGTCTGCACTTACTATTTAATCAATAATCCTTTCTGTGTGACACAAAACTATATAGTGGTACACAGTCCTTGCAGTTGTCACTAACTGACACAAGGACCTGCATACATTGGCTGATTGAGTAGTCACTGTAAAAATAAGGTTTTTGCTGATAAGTATAAAGTTTTCCCACTTTTAGGTGTAGCGCCCTGCTCCTGTTGGGTAGGCGCTATGTGTTAAATTTAGTTGTCTAAGCTGTAGTTCAGCTCAGAAGGAATTATGCTAAATTGTTGGCTCTGTTTTAGTCTAGCTGGGTTGCATGTTTTCCACTTGACAGTAGGTGTCACTGTCACCACAGGTCAAGGTTGGAAATGCAGGAGGCTGGATGAATTGGGTATTCCTTTCCCAAAAGTGGCTCAGGGGGCATGGTTAACCCTCTGTGCATTCTGGGAGGGGGTACTTAAGAGACAGAGACCGCTCTATCGGGGTTCGTTGGCCGGATCCTGACCTGAGGGCCCTTCTGGCCTCAGGGATGTGCGAGCCATTTCCGGCCTC
Source organism: Rana muscosa (assembly GCA_029206835.1). Classification (NCBI taxonomy): domain Eukaryota; kingdom Metazoa; phylum Chordata; class Amphibia; order Anura; family Ranidae; genus Rana; species Rana muscosa. The sequence goes on from CM055118.1 coordinate 729,533,101, forward strand.
GGGGCCTGCTGGCCCGAAGCTTTGCAACTGAGAAGTAGGCCCAGGAGTTTCTGGGGCCTACTAGTCCAGGGATGGTTCTACGCGGTCTTGCCTGTGGGAAGAAGCGGAACAATTGGGGACTCAATTGAAGGATGCATCCTGGCCAGTTGGCCTCACGGTGCTGCCAGCTGGCTGAAAGATTCTGGCACCGTGAGCTGTGTACTTTTTGAAGGAACTTTTGCAAAGTGTCAGTGTGGTTACACGATCTTGTGGCGGAAGATTGTGGAACGACTAGACGACACTCATCAAGTCTGTGGCAGAGACTTTGAGCAAGCTTTGCATCGGTTGCTAGGTCAGTGAGAGTAGGCCTATCCGGTGGTTGCTGAATCCAGCGTGGAACTGATTTGTCCTCTGGATTTGAGATTGTGCCCGTAATCCGCAAAGCAAGGTACCTGAACCTCCCCTATCCCTCTACCCCTCTGTTGGAACTGGAATAATAAAACTCTTGAAGAAAAAGAAACCAAGTGTTGGTGTGGACATTCATAAGAGCTCTTCAAGAGGAACCCCTAAGACGAGTGTGGTGAAAAGAAAGGTAATGGCAGGCCCAAATTTTAAACCAGCGGCCCCTTCAGGGGTAATGCTACATACAGTAGGTCACAAAGATGCACGTGTAGCCCTCTTTTGGGGGATTATGAGAAATTACTCTCCCCAAACACGATATTGCACTAAACTGTATGTAAATAAGAGAACCAGAACCTTCGCTTAGTGGAAGAGCGGAATTGATGTCCTCCACACAGGACAGGGCCCCTGTAAACAGAGGGGATTCCCTTCCCGGGAAATTAACCAGTAATCTAATCAAAGTAATTGGAAGCAGAGGAACTACTGCAACCAGCATATAATATTAACCATAAGTATATAGATGTACACCAGTGTGGAAATAGTACAAGCTTTATATAGGAAAAGATTAATAATAGTGCATACATCCAATGTACAAAAAATATATCATCAGTAAAGGGCCCAATAGAAGACCTGGTGGAATTGTGTATATATACCCAAGTTTTACAGGGATACCTCCAGATGAATGTTGCAGCAAAGTATCATTGCAGGAGCGCTGAGGATTATGCAGTATGTCTTTGTGTCAGGGACCTGAAAACAAGATCTGCAGTGATGAGGAGACCCTCCAGCCATTACTCAACCAGTCTGGAACGCAGTCCTAGTTAACTAGCATTGTGCATGTGAGAAAGTAATAGGACAGAGATACTCTGTCACGAGGATTCAGCAGTACACTCAAGAAGCTAAGGGCAGCTGTAGTTAAACTATTAGAACATAGAAATACTGGCATAATCGTCTCTTCTGATCTGGTATTAGTAGCATGGACAGAACATGTGGCTGAGACCTTCTCTCTCTCCACTTCCTCCTTCCAGGATCTTTTTTCAACAACCTTTGAGTCAGGAAGTGGCATACATTATTTTACATTACAGTGTGATATTAGCAGATGACAGTAGAGGGCAGCAAATCCCTACACATTCATCTTACAATCTATTGATAGTATAACCACTATGATGATAGAGAATTATCTAGATGCCCTGTTAAATAATAGGCTTTACATCCTGGAAAGCCAATCTAAAGCATCTAGAGCAAGCAAGAATATTTATATATTTATTGTAAGAGGCATAGACTCGAGAAGGAGGTAGAGAAAGACACATCATGGGAGATTTAATAAAACCGGATTGTGCAAAATCTGGTGCAGCTTTGCATAGGAAGCAATCATCTTCCAGGTTGTCTTGTCAAAGCTTAATTGAACAACCTAAAGTTTTGACTTGGTTGGCTACCAGTTTTAGTAAATTTCCCCAATCTTGTCTCTATACAAATGGCTAGAAATGAACGCAGAAAATGGCAACTAAATAGTAGACATGAAGGACCTATATACTTAATTTATTCATTTTTGAGAGGTGATTAACCACTTCCCGCCCCGTCAATAGCAGATTGACGTCCGGGAAGTGGTTCTGTTATCCACACTGGACGTCATATGACGTCCTGCGGGATAACAGCCGCCGCGCGCCCGGGGGTGGAGCGGTGGGTCAGTCTGACCCACCGCTACACTGATCTCGGTAAAAAGCCTCCGGCGGAGGCTTTTTACCACGTGATCAGCCGTGTCCAATCACGGCTGATCACAATGTAAACAGGAAGAGCCGTTGATCGGCTCTTCCTCACTCGCGTCTGACAGACGCGAGTAGAGGAGAGCCGATCGGCGGCTGTCCTGACAGGGGGGGTTCGCGCTGATTGTTTATCAGCGCAGCCCCCCCTCGGATACCCACACTGGACCACCAGGTAAGCCCCCCAGGACCACAGGGAAGCCCCAAGCATGTGGATGGCACCCATGGCCATCCACATGTAGTAAAATAAAAAAAAATAAAAAAAAATATGCCAATCAGTGCCCACAAATGGGCACTGACTGGCACTATGATGGCACCACCTCAATGTGTGGTGGCTGGCATTGCTGGGCATCAGTGTCCATCAGTGCCACCTACTAGTGTCCATCAGCGCCACCTATCAGTGCCCATCTGTGCCCATCCGTGCCCATCTGTGCCCATAAGTGCCCACCTATCAGTGCCCGTCCGTGCCACCTATCAGTGCCGCCTATAAGTGCCAAACAGTGCCGCCTATAAGTGCCAATCAGTGCCGCCTATGAGTGCCAATCAGTGCCGCCTATGAGTGCCAATCAGTGCCGCCTATGAGTGCCAATCAGTGCCGCATACCAGTGCCACATATCAGTGCCCATCAGTGCCGCCTATCAGTGCCCATCATCAGTGCCCATCAGTGCCACCTCATCAGTGCCACCTCATTGGTGCCACCTCATCGGTGCCCATCAGTGTCACCTTATCAGTGCCCGTCAGTGCCGCCTTATCAGTGCCCGTCATTGAAGTAGAAAAGGTACTTATTTACAAAAAAAATTAACAGAAACAAAGAAAAACATCGTTTTTTTCAAAATTTTCGCTTTTTTTTATTTGTTGTGCAAAAAATAAAAATCGCAGAGGCGATCAAATACCACCGAAAGAAAGCTCTATTTGTGGGAACAAAATGATAAAAAATTTGTTTGGGTACAGTGTAGCATGACCGCGTAATTGTCATTCAAATTGCGACAGCGCTGAAAGCTCAAAATTGGCTTGGGCAGGAAGCTGTAAAAGTGCATGGTATTGAAGTGGTTAAGGGAGTTTGATTAAGGGAGTTATGATCACCATGCATGAAAACCTTAATGTTCCATGTAGTAAACTCAATAAAAAGGTGTTCATTTTAACGTCACTGCTAAAGAAAAAATACCATGACAAATGGTGATCAAGTGAGCTGCCTAATTGCTTTTGGTGATCAGCAAAGTTTTTCACCTGGTTAGAGAAAACTGGACAATGCTCCATAAAGTTGACCACTATGCAATCTTATTGTGCAATCTCCTTTAGATCTTTAGATCTATTAACAACAGTGTAGTTCAAGAGCCTACCTACTTTGCTGCAAATTGAATGGTTTGTTTAGATTCATCCTCATATTACATTACATTTTGGTAAATCTAAGGCCCCTTTCACACTGGGGCGTTTTTCATGCGGTTTAGCGCTAATAATAGCGCTGTTATACCGCATGAAAAAATCCTGCCCTGTGCCTTCAATGTGAAAGCCCGAAGGCTTTCACACTGAAGCGTGCGCTAGCAGGACCGCTCCAAAAGTCCTGCTAGCCGCTTCTTTACAGTGGTAAAGGAGCGGTGTGTTCACCGCTCCTTTACCACGGTCTCCCATTGAAATCAATGGGACAGCGCGGTAATACCGCCCGCAAACCGCGGCAATAGCCGCGGTTTGCGGGCGGTATTAACCCTTTTTCGGCCGCTAGCGGGGGTTAAATTAACCCCCTAGCGACTGCATACCGCGGTAATAACGACCGTATAGCAGCGCTGAAAATCGCGCTGCTATACCGCCACCGCACCTGCCCGCCCCAGTGTGAAAGGGGCCTTAAAGATTGCACAAAGCTAGTCTAATGTGAATTGTATAGCGCATGGCAAGGGATATTTACCATCTTCCAGAACAGCTGCAGATTTGGGGTTTTTAGTTGAACTTGCTGAAAATGTGTCTTTTTCAGCCTAAGCCTAAATATGTAACTCGAGATCCATAAAAAGAAAATACATTTTACTTGTTTTTGTAATTTCACCATTATTGCATACTAACCAATGCTGTTTTAAATGTATGTCAGTCTGTAAAATTGCACTGAAAGGGATGTTTGCAGAATATAAGTTTAGAGCTTTAAAAATGCCATGGAGTCTGCTTTACACTCTAGAACAGTGGCATCTGGTGAAGTTGTAGGATGGTGGAGCGCCAGACCCCGCCCTTTCTTTTTGACCCCTCCAATTTCTGCTAAGCCCCAGCCCTTATAGAATCCACCCACTCCGTCCCCATATTCCACTTGCTTCCACCCATAGTGTCAGGAGTATACAGCCCCAGAATCACAGGACAGAGTAAACAGCTCAGCATCACAAGACAGAGTATACAGCTCAGCATTACAGATCAATGTATATAGCTCAGCATTACAGATCAGGGTATATAGCTTAGCCTCACAGACCAGGGTATATAGAGCAGCCTCACAGATCAGGGTATATATAGCTCAGCCTCACAGATCAGGGTATATAGCTCAGCCTCACAGATCAGGGTATATAGCTCAGCATTACAGATCAGGGTATATAGCTCAGTCTCACAGATCAGGGTATACAGCTCAGCCTCACAGATCAGGGTATATAGCTCAGCATTACAGATCAGGGTATATAGCTCAGCATTACAGATCAGGGTATATAGCTCAGCCTCACAGATCAGGGTATATAGCTCAGCCTCACAGATCAGGGTATAAAGCTCAGCATTACAGATCAGGGTATATGGCTCAGCCTCACAGATCAGGGTATATAGCTCAGCATTACAGATCAGGGTATAAAGCTCATCCTCACAGATCAGGGTATATAGCTCAGCCTCACAGATCAGGGTATATAGCTCAGCATTACAGATCAGGGTATATAGCTCAGCCGAACACAGATCAGGGTATATAGCTCAGCCTCACAGATCAGGGTATATTGCTCAGCATTACAGATCAGGGTATATAGCTCAGCCTCACAGATCAGGGTATGCAGGAATACATCATCTGTCCTGTATACAGCTAGCTATATACACCCACCTTCCTTCCTGTGTATAGAGACCTTCCTCCATCATCACTGACTGCAGATATACATCATCTGTCCTATATACAGTAACAGGACAGATGATGTATAGCTGCAGTCGATGATGATGGAGGAAGGTCTCTATATACAGGAAGGAAAAGGTGGGTGTATATAGCTTTATACACTACACAGGACAGATGTACTCACAATTTGTGTATATTATCTGTGTAGTGTATACAGCTATATATACACACATTTAGGAAGACTGACAAGTGACACCTCCTGATTGACCCTCAGTAGTCAGAACATGGCAGAAATCCCCAAAATGTATTTGCAGCCAGTGAGACACGATGTGGCAGTAGCACACTCACTGACACCCTGATGCTCCAGCCATACGCCCTGGCCTGGGCCCAGTCTGCACTGAGAGGAGAATGACTGAAAGCAAAGAAGCTCAGGGAAGTGTGTGTGGAACAGAGGGGTGGCCACGGCTGTCAGAGTAAAGAGAGAGAGACAGAGTGAAGACTGAGCCTCAGGCCTGCAGCCGGAATCACAGAGGCGCCGCTCAGGCCTTCCTTAACCCAACTCGCACAGTCCACAGCACAGTAAATGGTGGCCGGGAAACCGGAAGTGACGCTGCAGTGACACAAAAAGCACCGCCCGCCATCCTCCCGTCCTCGCCAATCAAAAACAGCACAGGAGCCAAAGGGACAAATCATTGTAGAGTGGGAGTGTTTGCGGGTGCATCGCTTGCGCCCCGAACACTCCCTAAGGCCTGGTTCACACTGGTCCGACAAATGCTCCGATATTGGGAGCTCATGTCGCATGACGTGTAAAAATCAATGTTTCCCTATAAGAACCGTCTTAACTGGTCCGACACATGTCGGTCCGACTTTGAGAATGCTCCCTGTACTACTTTGGTCCGACTTTGATCCGACTTCAGCCCATTGACTATCATTGAAGTCGGATCAAAGTCGGACCACAGTCTTGCATGATCCGACTTTGGCATGCGACTTGTGCTCTGCTGCTCTTGAGGGGGAACTCCACACCAAATTTTAAAAAAAAACGGCATGGGTTTCCCCTCCAAGAGCATACCAGGCCCATGGGTCTGGTCTGGATTTGAAGGGGAACCCCTACGCCGAAAAAACGGCGTGGGGGTCCCCCCCAAAATCCAAACCAGACCCTTATCCGAGCACGCAACCTGGCAGGCCGCAGGGGAAGAGGGGGGGACGAGAGAGCGGCCCCCCCTCCCTCTTGAACTGTACCAGGCCGCATGCCCTCAACATGGGGGTTTGGTGCTCTGCGGCAGGGAGGCGACCTGCGGCCCCCCCACCCCAGAGCACCCTGCCCCCATGTTGATGAGGACAGGGCCTCTTCCCGACAACCCTGGCCGTTGGTTGTCGGGGTCTGCGGGCGGGGGGCTTAACGGAATCCGGGAGCCCCCCCCCCTTGATAAGGGGGCCCCCAGATCCCGGCCCTCCCACCCTATATGAATGAGTATGGGGTACATCGTACCCCTACCCAGTCACCTGGTGGAAAAAAAATGTCAAGAAAAAACACAACACAGCTTTTTAAATTAATTTATTGCACAGCTCCGGGGGTCTTCTTCCGACTTCGGGGGTCTCTGCGCTCTCCGGTTCTTTCTTCTGCCGGGCCTCCGCTATCTTCTTCCAGCTCTTTTGCTAGCGGTGCCCGGTCTTCTCCGTCGCCTTCTTCTTCTCCCGCTCTCCGGTTCTTCTCCCGCTCTCCGGTTCTTTCTTCCGCCGGGCCTCCGCTAACTTCTTTTAGCTCTTTTGCTAGCGGAGGCCCGGTCTTCCCGTCGTCTCGTCCGGCTCTCCGTTGTCCTTCTGCCGGCCCCATCACTAACTTCTTGTAGCTCTTTTGCTAGTGGAGGGGCCGGTCTTCCCGTCGCCGTCGCCGTCTTCTTCTCTCTTCTCCTCCTCGATGTTGACGCGTCGCTTCCTCCCGCTGTAATACTGGCTGTTCGCTCCGCTCCGCATTAATATAGGCTTCTCATGACGTCACAGTCACATGCTCCGGTGGCCCCGGAGCATGTGACTGTGACGTCATGGGAGCATGTGACTGTGACGTCATGAGAAGCCTATATTAATGCGGAGCGGAGCTAACAGCCAGTATTACAGCGAGAGGAAGCGACGCATCAACATCGAGGAGGAGAAGAGAGAAGAAGACGGCGACGGCGACGGGAAGACCGGCCCCTCCACTAGCAAAAGAGCTACAAGAAGGTAGTGGAGGGGCCGGCAGAAGGACAACGGAGAGCCGGACGAGACGACGGGAAGACCGGGCCTCCGCTAGCAAAAGAGCTAAAAGAAGTTAGCGAAGGCCCGGCGGAAGAAAGAACCGGAGAGCGGGAGAAGAACCGGAGAGCGGGAGAAGAAGAAGGCGATGGAGAAGACCGGGCCCCGCTAGCAAAAGAGCTGGAAGAAGATAGAGGAGGCCCGGCAGAAGAAAGAACCGGAGAGCGCGGAGACCCCCGAAGTCGGAAGAAGACCCCGGAGCTGTGCAATAAATTAATTTAAAAAGCTGTGTTGTGTTTTTTCTTGATTGATTTTTTTTCCACCAGGTGAATGGGTAGGGGTACGATGTACCCCATACTTATTCACATAGGGTGGGGGGGCCGGGATCTGGGGGCCCCATATCAAGGGGGGGCTCCCGGATTCCGATAAGCCCCCCGCCCGCAGACCCCGACAACCAACGGCCAGGGTTGTCGGGAAGAGGCCCTGTCCTCATCAACATGGGGGCAGGGTGCTCTGGGGTGGGGGGGCCGCAGGTCGCCCCCCTGCCCCAGAGCACCAAACCCCCCATGTTGAGGGCATGTGGCCTGGTACGGTTCAGGAGGGAGGGGGGGCCGCTCTCTCGCCCCCCCCTTTTCCCCTGCGGCCTGCCAGGTTGCGTGCTCGGATAAGGGTCTGGTTTGGATTTTGGGGGGACCCCCACGCCGTTTTTTCGGCGTAGGGGTTCCCCTTCAAATCCAGACCAGACCCAAGGGCCTGGTATGCTCCTGGAGGGGGAACCCATGCCGGTTTTTTATTTAAAATTTGGCCTGGAGTTCCCCCTCAAGATTCATACCAAACACAGTGCCTGCCATTGGCGGGGATCCAAGTCGGATCCCCGTTCATTGAAAGTCGGACATATGTCGGCTTCATGTCGCAGGGCAAAGTCGGATCCAAAGTAGGACAGATGTCGTGTTGCACTAGTGTGAACCCAGCCTTAAGGACCACTTTTTTTTATGACTAGCCCGTGTGCCCCCTATTGAAGGGCTGCCACGGGAACCAGAACTGTAAAAGCCCAAGAGCAGACATCCATCTCATCTGCACTGACGGTAATATGAATGAGTTAAAAATTTCCTTGTCTTTTCTTATGTCAAACTGAATTATTTTATTTCCTTCAAACACCTAGGGCCAGACACGTAAAATGAGTTATGAGATGCATATTAATGAAGACTATGCAATCCTTTCCCTAAAGAGCCTGGTTAACAAGGCATCTATTTTTCTATTACGTGTCCTGTGTGTTCACTATTATATAATTTGGTTTTATAATTAGCACATTGCCATGTTATCTTAAAACTAGTTTTAAATATTATACAATAACTGACATGCATGTATGATTTTTCTTACAACACTTCTGCTTTTCTCTAGAATATCTTAGCCAGGACAACAAAAAAACAAGTTTTGTTATTCACAGAGGAGTAACATTGAACCCCAAATATCAACTGGCCATAAACTATCCAATCCTCACTAGAGCAGAAAACAGACCTTTACTATAAGTATTTAGCTTGTAGCCAGGTAGAGGTTATGGCTGCCCGTTTACACTGCCCCAGTCGGGAAGCAAACAGTTAATTGTGTTCCTAGGTTTTCTGCTTGGCGGGCTTTGCTGGGTCCGGCGCACTGGCTCTGTGTATAAAAAAATGAACAAGGGGTCTGTGCCCAGAGGGGAGAAAGAAAAAAAAGAACAAGAAACAGCCAGAGTCAGATGGCACCCAGGAATGCAGGGTTGGAACGCTGATATGCTATTATTGGAGCCTGGAGGGCCAGAGAATTGTCAAAATTGGAATTAAACCCATTATAGACTCATCCAATTATGGACTTAACTGAAGCAGGTATGCTGGGGCAGTAGCAAGCCTTAGTCAGAGAATAAGGATGTTAGGAATGTGTTTGCACTCATTTTTGTCATCATGTTTCTTTATTCAGTAAAAATTTGACTTTGCCTGGTCTAAAGTTACTCCAGAGATTCAATGCAAGTAACTGGCACACACATAGTTTACATTGTGGGTCAGATAAAGCACATTTAGGTATGAAGACAGCTTCATGGGAGTAAAACACAGGAAATCCAAGCAACTGGTTACCAAGCGTAACAAAGGTTTCACAAGCAGCCTGTCATTGAGCATGTACATGTGTTAGGTGAGATAGCCTCTTGCAGTGAGGGAGATGTTGTCTGCACTCTTTAGCAGTGATACATCTCCCATAGCAAAGGGAGCAGGTCTGCACCACCAAGACCCTCAACCTGACACAGGTATGGAAGAGGATGAGTTAAAGGGCTTGTATGGGTTTTTTTTTTTGTTTTTTTTAAATAACAAACATGTTATACTTACCTCCACTGTGCAGTTAGTTTTGCACAGAGTGATCCTGATCCTCATCTTCTGGGGTCCCTCGACGGCTGTCTTCGCTCCTCCCCACAAGAGCTAACCCCCCTCTGGGAAGCGCTCTCCCAAGGGGGTTAGCTTGCAGGCGCGTTCCCGTGGGATACAGTCGGCGGCCATAGCCGCCGATTGTATCACTCTGTCCCGCCCCCGGGCGCCGTGTCATTGATTTGATTGACAGCAGCGGGAGCCAATGGCTGCCAATGGCTGCGCTGCTATCAATCATTCAATGAAGAGCCGACTAGAGCTCAGCGAAAGCAACGCAGGATCGCACCCATGGAGAATCGGGTAAGTAAAACGGGGGCTCGGAAGGGCCGGCGACTGCAAGGTGTTTTTTCACCTTAATGCGTAGGATGCATTAAGGTGAAAAAACACGAAGCTTTACAACCCCTTTAAGTGAAGTGAAATGCATGCATGGAGTCCAAGCTAGGTGCACCGCGGGCCCTTATACTATTACTGGGAGTGAGGTAGAGGTGATACACTGAACAGGTGGAGAGGGTATTAGCTGTGCGTGTCCTTGACTGTCCGTGACAGTGACAGCATCCATTGACACGGCACAAGAGAGAGAACTAAACTACAGTCATATGTTCAAATGTACACAGTGCTCAGCACAAAAGTAAAGGTACCCTATGTGCAAGGCAAGCGACCCTGTTAAGGTGCCTAGTGTAGCCCAGTCTAGCTCAATCTGGGGTAGGCCTCTCATATGACCCTTGCTTGGTGCCCAATGAGGAGGGAAACATGGAGGACGTCACGACCACCACACAACCCCTTCCCTACAATGACGCTCAACATGGAGCTACGCCTACTGCATGCATTAGAAGATCACCTTTAAAGAGACTATGGCATGCAATAGTCAGCTAGTTAGAACTTGTCCAGGCTTGCCGAGTCATACTCCACATGAACATTACATGTCTGTTTCCCTGATTGGCTCCTTGGAATGATGTGCAGATACCCCACGAACGTTGCTACCAGCCACCATGGCCAGTCACCAGCTTCCATGGAAACAAGTGCCAACGCTGACTGACACCGGAAAACTGTACCAGCCTGCCTATGGGTTAGCCCTTTGCCACCCGAGGGAGTTTTGAGCCCTTGATCCAGGATGCAAAAGATGCCTAGATGTACTTTCTCATTGAGTCCACTACAGCATCTGTGGTGTCCTGTTATTTCAGTAGATGCTGGAAGAATAACCCTGCTGCGAGATTGGGCCAGACAACCTGCCCAGGAGTGGTCCTGATTAGTGATGAGCCGAACACCCCCGGGTTCGGTTCGCACCAGAACCCGCGAACGGACCGAAAGTTTGCACGAACATTAGAACCCTATTAAATACAATGGATGCGAACGTTCGAATTCTAAAGTGCTAATTATAACGACTATTATCCATGTTATTGTCCTAAACAGAGTTTGGGAACCTGGGTTCTGCACCAGGAGACATGTATCAATGCAAAAAGAAGTTTTAAAAACGGGCGTTTTTCGGGAGCAGTAATTTTAATGATGCATAAAGTGAAAAACAAAAAGTCAAATATTCCTTTAAATATCGTACCTGGGGGGTGTCTAAAGTATGCCTGCGAAGTGCCACGTGTTTCCCGTGTTTAGAACTGTCCCTGCACAAAATGACATTTCTAAAGGAAAAAAAAGCCATTTAAAACTGCTTGCGGCTTTAATGTAATGTCTGGTCCCGGTAATATGGATGAAAATCTTTAAGAAAAATGGCATAGCTACCCCATCACCCCCCCCCCCCTACCCCAGCCCATTACCAGCCCCTTTGGGTCTTGTTTGGATATTAAGGGGAACCCCGCAACACAAAATAAAAAAGGCCCTATATACTCTGAACAGCAGTATACAGGCGGTGTAAACAAGACCGGTGTAAACAAGACAGGGACTGTAGGTTTGTTCTTAAGTAGAATCTGTTTGTAATTTTGAACACGTACATTGTTTAAGTGTAGCTCCAGCCAAAAAATCTATTTTTAAGCTTTTTGGAAAACATAGGGAAGGGTTATCACCCCTGTAACATTTGTTTTGCTGTCTGTGCCCCTGTTCAGAACATTTCACCTCACTTTGCGTCCCAATGACAACTGTTTTTGAAATGTGGTGTTTTTATTGAAACAAGGATTGGTGATAAAGCATCAGTAGAGAGGAGACACCTTTCTCCCATATTAATTCTTACAGGAGAGAATTTTCCTTCCTAGGGGTAGATTTCCTCTCACTTCCTGTTGTCTTCTTCCGTTTGCAAGTAGGAGTCGTTTGTAAGTTGGATGTTTGAAAGTAGGGACCTGCCGTATATACTCTGCAGAAATTGGCCCCTTAGGTGTTGGTGTTGGCACAACACTGTAAGCACTCACAGTTACTCTTGGTGGGTGCTGGAACGCCCTGCTGTCAACTATTATATCAGGAATTGTAATAACATATAATTGTTGAACAGTGGTAGTAAAAATTGGGCCTTTGATGGTGGTGCTGGTTCCACAACACTGTAAGGCCTGACAGTTACTCTTGGTGGGCGCAGCAATGGGCCCTGCTGTGAATTATTAGATCAATAATTATAATTGCATGCCCCTGTTGAACAGGGGCTGAAAAATTGGGCCTTTGGTGGTGGTGGTGGTGGTGGTGGTGGTGTTGACACAACACTGTAAGGCCTGACAGTTACTCTTGGTGGGTGCAGCAATGGGCCCTGCTGTGAATTATTAGATCAATAATTATAATTGCATGCCCCTGTTGAACAGGGGCTAAAAAATTGGGCCTTAGGCACTGGTGGCACAACACTGCAACCCCTCACAGATACTGTACTTGGAGCACAGCAATGAGCCCTGTTGCAAAGTATTGCATCAAAAATTGTAATTACACGCCCCTGTTGAACAGGGGCTGAAAAATTGGGTCTTAGGCACTGGTGGCACAACACTGCAACCCCTCACAGATACTGTACTTGGAGCACAGCAATGAGCCCTGTTGCAAAGTATTGCATCAAAAATTTTAATTACACGCCCCTGTTAAACAGGGGCTGAAAAATTGGGCCTTAGCCACTGGTGGCGGCACCCATAAACCAAAATGATCTTCCAAGCTATCATCATTAATCGGATCATTGAGGAGGAGGAGGAGGATAGCCAGTCAACATAACAGCACAGGCACTCAGCATCAGCATCAGTCTTGAAGGGATGTGACATTTTAAAATCAATTAGTCTGTTATATCAGCATCAGGTGTGTGGTAGCTGGTGGTGATCCAAGACTGGTTCATCTTGATGAAAGTCAGTCGATCAACCGAGTCGGTGGACAGGCGCACCCTGTGATCCGTGACAAATCCTCCAGCAGCACTGAATGTGCGTTCTGAAAGAACGCTGGATGCAGGACAGGCCAGTAGCTCAATTGCATACTGTGCAAGCTCTGGCCAGTGATCCATCCTCAAGACCCAGTAAGCCAGAGGATTTTCGGTGGGGAAGGTGTCCAAGTCTGACCTTGCCCCTAGGTATTCCTGCACCATGTATATCAGACGCTGGCGATGGTTGCTGGAACCGATCAAACTTTGGAGCTGCGGACTAAAGAATTGTCTGAACGCATCGGTCAGACGGCCACCTTCCCCACCGCTCCTTCTTTGACTGCCCGAAGCCTCAGCAACTCGTTGTCCAGGACCAGGAGTTTGTAACCTCCCAGTCTCTGGGAACGCGTTGCACAGACCTTTCTGCAAGGCCTCCCGGAGTTGTCTCATCCTCTGCTCCCTCTGCGACGGTAACATAAGGTCCGCAACCTTACCCTTGTACCGTGGATCAAGGAGAGTGGCCAGCCAGTAATGGTCCCTCTCCTTGATCCGAAGAATACGAGGATCCTTCCGCAGACTTTGCAGGATCAGGGAGGCCATGCAGCGTAGGTTAGCTGAGGCATTCAGTCCGGAGTCCTCTGGGTCACTAAGGACAACATGATCCGCAGCCACCTCCTCCCAGCCACGTACAAGTCCACTGGTTTCTTGGGACTGTAAATCATCCCTAAAAGACTGCTGCTGATGATGCTGAGTGCCAGCCTCCACCTCCATGCTGACACAATCCTCCTCCTCCTCCTCCTCTTCCTGTGCGATGGGTGGGACAGAAGGAACACTGTCTGGGTAAAGGGGGCCTTGAGAGGCAAGGAAGTCCTCCTCTTCCTGCCTCTGTTCTGCCTCAAGTGCCCTGTCCATTATTCCACGCAGCGTGTGCTCCAACAGGTGGACAAGAGGTACAGTGTCACTGATGCATGCACTGTCACTGCTCACCATCCTCGTGGCCTCCTCAAATGGTGCCAGGACAGTGCATGCATCCCTGATCATGCCCCACTGGCGTGGTGAAAAAAACCCGAGCTCCCCTGACCCTGTCCTGGTGCCGTAGTCGCACAGGTACTCATTGATGGCCCTCTGCTGCGTGTGCAGCCGCTGCAGCATGGCCAACGTTAAGTTCCACCTGGTGGGCATGTCACATATAAGGCGGTTCTTGGGCAGGTTCAACTCCTTTTGCAGCTCAGCCAGGCGAGCACTGGCATTATAAGATCTGCGGAAATGCACACAGACTTTCCTGGCCTGCCTCAGGACATCCTGTAAGCCCGGGTACCTACCCAAGAACCGCTGCACCACCAGGTTAAGGACGTGAGCCATACAGGGCACATGGGTCAGTTGTCCCTGTCGGAGGTTGGTGCCATTGTCGCAAACCACCATTCCTGGCTTAAGCTGGCGTGGCGTCAACCACCTCTCAGCCTGCCCCTGCAGAGCAGACAGGACCTCTGCCCCAGTGTGGCTCCTGTCCCCCAAACACACCAGCGCAAGCACGGCATGGCATCTTTTTGCCTGCGTACTTGCGTAGCCCCTTGAACGCCTACGGAGCACCGCTGGTTCCGAGGACAAACCACAGGAAGAGGCCATGGAGGAAGAAGAAGAGGAGGGGGTGGAGGAGAGAGGTGTGTCACAACCAGTAGTAGCATTTTGGAGGCGTGGCGGTGGAACAACCTCCAACACTACTGCACCTTGTCCTGCATCCTTCCCAGCTGCCAAAAGAGTGACCCAATGGGCCGTGAAAGAAAGGTAACGTCCCTGTCCATGCCTGCTGGACCATGAGTCAGCGGTAATATGCACCTTACCGCTGACCGCCCTGTCCAGCGATGCCAAGACATTGCCTTCCACATGCCTGTAGAGAGCCGGAATCGCCTTCCGTGAGAAAAAGTGGCGTTTGGGAACCTGCCACTGAGGAACCGCACATTGCACAAACTCACGGAAGGGGGCCGAGTCTACCAACTGAAAAGGCAGCAGTTGAAGCGCTAGCAATTTAGCCAAGCTAGCATTCAACCGCTGGGCATGTGGATGGCTGGGAGTGAACTTCTTTCGACGGTCCAGCAGCTGGGGCAGGGAAATTTGCCTGCTAGAATCGGACGTTGGTGTACTGCTAGCAGAGTGGCCGCAAGTACTTGGCTGTGACACACCTAATTCTACACCTTCATTCCTCTCAGTGCAGGTTTCAGAGAGGACTGAAGGTATAGTGGGGTTGGAGATCCCAGCTGATGCGGTGCAAGGAGAGGTCCGCTTTGTTCTTTGGTGTGGGTCTTTAAGGTAGGCTTGCCAACGAGCTGCATGGCAGGTCAACATATGTCTGATCAAGCATGTGGTGCCCAAGCGGCTGATGTTTTGGCCACGCGATATACGCTTGAGACATATGTTGCAAACAGCAGCTGTGCGATCTGATGCACTCGCCTCAAAAAAGGCCCACACCAAAGAACTTTTTGAATGACGGGCAGAGGCAGCGCCCTGCACAGGCGGAGCTCTGCGGTGTGATTCCGTCGGTGTGCTGCCCATACGCTGGCCACTCAAGGGCATCCTGCCTCGTTGGAGATGTGCCTCCTCCTCATCCTCCTCCTCCTCCTCTCTCCTATTAGGCACCCACGTGGAGTCAGTGACCTCATCATCCCCTCCCTCCTCATCACTGGAGCCAATCTGGCAGTATGCTGCAGCTGCTGGAGCATGACTGCCAGATTGGTGTCCTTCTTGAGCATCCCCTCTCTCTGCTCTCACGCTACTGCCTTCCTCTAGCTGGGTATCATCATCAGATCCTTCGAAACGCTGAGCATCCTCCTGGAGCATGTACCCAACACTGTGCTCAAACAGTTCGGGGGACTCCTCAGGAGGAGGACATGGTGGGTCTAGGGAAGGAGTGACTAATGATGACATTGATACCAGAGAAGAGGACGCTTTGGCAGCTGCTTTGCCAGTACCCTGAGCCTGGGTGAGAGAGGATGAGGAGGATGAGGTGGGCTTGGTCATCCACTCTACCAAGTCTTCGGCATGATGTGGCTCAACATGTCCAGCTGCCGAAAAGAAGGACAAGCGTGTCCCATGGCCATGTGCTGATGACAATGCACCGCGTCCACGACCAGCACTGTTGCCCCCAGACACAGAGCCTGCTTGCCCTCTTTTTTTGCCTCCTGACTGTCTGCCTCTCCTTGTTTGCCTTCCAGACATTTTAATGGATGGCCTGCAGGGAGATGGGAAAAACAGCAATAAGGGCTACCTTCAGGTGTATACTGTGCAGGAGGCTTAGCAACAATGACACTGACACTGTCCCCTGCCTATTCTTCTCTGTCCTTATACACAAGGATTTGCAATATGCTTCAGCAAGATTGGTTTATCACAGAATAGCACACTGACAGTTTCCGTCACTGTCCTTCTCTGTCCCTACAAACAAGGTTTAGCACAGAATAGCACACTGATAGTTTCCACGAGTGTCCTTCTCTGTCCCTAAACTCAAGGATTTCAAATACGGTTCAGCAAGATTGGTTTAGAACAGAATAGCACACTGACAGTTTCCCTCACTGTCCTTCTCTGTCCCTACAAACAAGGTTTAGCACAGAATAGCACACTGACACTTTCCCTCACTGTCCTTCTCTGTCCCTACAAACAAGGTTTAGCACAGAATAGCACACTGATAGTTTCCCTCACTGTCCTTCTCTGTCCCTACAAACAAGATTTAGCACAGAATAGCACACTGATAGTTTCCACGAGTGTCCTTCTCTGTCCCTAAACTCAAGGATTTCAAATACGGTTCAGCAAGATTGGTTTAGAACAGAATAGCACACTGACAGTTTCCCTCACTGTCCTTCTCTGTCCCTACAAACAAGGTTTAGCACAGAATAGCACACTGACACTTTCCCTCACTGTCCTTCTCTGTCCCTACAAACAAGGTTTAGCACAGAATAGCACACTGATAGTTTCCCTCACTGTCCTTCTCTGTCCCTACAAACAAGATTTAGCACAGAATAGCACACTGATAGTTTCCACGAGTGTCCTTCTCTGTCCCTAAACTCAAGGATTTCAAATACGGTTCAGCAAGATTGGTTTAGAACAGAATAGCACACTGACAGTTTCCCTCACTGTCCTTCTCTGTCCCTACAAACAAGGTTTAGCACAGAATAGCACACTGATAGTTTCCCTCACTGTCCTTCTCTGTCCCTACAAACAAGATTTAGCACAGAATAGCACACTGATAGTTTCCACGAGTGTCCTTCTCTGTCCCTAAACTCAAGGATTTCAAATACGGTTCAGCAAGATTGGTTTAGAACAGAATAGCACACTGACAGTTTCCCTCACTGTCCTTCTCTGTCCCTACAAACAAGGTTTAGCACAGAATAGCACACTGACAGTTTCCGTCACTGTCCTTCTCTGTCCCTACAAACAAGGTTTAGCACAGAATAGCACACTGATAGTTTCCACGAGTGTCCTTCTCTGTCCCTAAACTCAAGGATTTCAAATACGGTTCAGCAAGATTTGTTTAGAACAGAATAGCACACTGACAGTTTCCCTCACTGTCCTTCTCTGTCCCTACAAACAAGGTTTAGCACAGAATAGCACACTGACACTTTCCCTCACTGTCCTTCTCTGTCCCTACAAACAAGGTTTAGCACAGAATAGCACACTGATAGTTTCCCTCACTGTCCTTCTCTGTCCCTACAAACAAGATTTAGCACAGAATAGCACACTGATAGTTTCCACGAGTGTCCTTCTCTGTCCCTAAACTCAAGGATTTCAAATACTGTTCAGCAAGATTGGTTTAGAACAGAATAGCACACTGACAGTTTCCCTCACTGTCCTTCTCTGTCCCTACAAACAAGGTTTAGCACAGAATAGCACACTGATAGTTTCCCTCACTGTCCTTCTCTGTCCCTACAAACAAGGTTTAGCACAGAATAGCACACTGATAGTTTCCACGAGTGTCCTTCTCTGTCCCTAAACTCAAGGATTTCAAATACGGTTCAGCAAGATTGGTTTAGAACAGAATAGCACACTGACAGTTTCCCTCACTGTCCTTCTCTGTCCCTACAAACAAGGTTTAGCACAGAATAGCACACTGACACTTTCCCTCACTGTCCTTCTCTGTCCCTACAAACAAGGTTTAGCACAGAATAGCACACTGATAGTTTCCCTCACTGTCCTTCTCTGTCCCTACAAACAAGATTTAGCACAGAATAGCACACTGATAGTTTCCACGAGTGTCCTTCTCTGTCCCTAAACTCAAGGATTTCAAATACGGTTCAGCAAGATTGGTTTAGAACAGAATAGCACACTGACAGTTTCCCTCACTGTCCTTCTCTGTCCCTACAAACAAGGTTTAGCACAGAATAGCACACTGATAGTTTCCACGAGTGTCCTTCTCTGTCCCTAAACTCAAGGATTTCAAATACGGTTCAGCAAGATTGGTTTAGAACAGAATAGCACACTGACACTTTCCCTCACTGTCCTTCTCTGTCCCTACAAACAAGGTTTAGCACAGAATAACACACTGACACTCTCCCTACCTATCCTTCTCTGTCCCTAAACACAAGGAATCAGGATTAGTAAAGGAAAAAAATGACACTGTCCCTGCCTATGCTTCTCTTTCCCTGCTCCGGAACACACTACACAAGGCCGCCGCGCTGGCGGCCTTTTATAGTGTGGGGCGTGTACTAAGCCACCTCAGCAATAATTGGCCACAGGCATCCTGCCTGTGGCCAATCATTGCTCTCCTCGCTGCCGGCGCTGTGATTGGCCAAGCATGCGGGGTCACAGTGCATGCTTGGCCAATCACAGCGCCTGGATGACACTGCGATGGCGTAGTGCATTGTGGGCCGTTCGCGTCACTCGAATTTGGCGCGAACGGCCCAAATCGTTTGATCTTCGTCGAACGATCGAACAGCCGATGTTCGAGTCGAACGTATGTTCGACTCGAACACAAAGCTCATCCCTAGTCCTGATGCCTGGAGATGCATCCCCCTTTGTACCTCCAGCAAAGATCATTAAGCCAAGCCATGACAAGCTATCAGGGATGCCCCAAAGGTTTATGGGGTCAAGCTGCTGGCCTGCAATGCACCTGCGGAACCTGCACCCAACTGGAAAACACAACAAAGCCCCCACCTCCTCTTAGCTGAGGAACACCAGCAGCAGAACGGCCAGACAGTACCAGTGCTGCTCTTCTGGACCCTCCATTGCCATATATATACGAATCTCTCCTATGCTGGACTATTCTCCACCTGACGAGACCCGACAAATCTTACAAGCCCCTAAGGGACCTCAAAGGATAATTTGATATTCGACCTGGATGAGATGAGGAGTTACCACTGTCTGTGAAGCCCTGAGTGCCTTATCCTCATTCCCCTTCATATGATCCAGAGTGGTGGAACGAACAGGGTGTAAGTACCTGCGCCCACCAGATGCCTACCTACTGCAGGATCAGGTGCACTTCCAAGCCAGGGTCACCTGGCTAGCCCTGCTCCAGCATTACATGGAGAAGTAAGTCATGCTGGTGTATGACCGTGTGTTCCCATATGTCCCAAGGATTTATTACAATAACTGGAGGAAGAACAGCCCAAATGATACAGCCAAGCTGTATGGGAGAAGCTCAGAATACCTGCACACCAGAGAACTTTTAAACAGCAGAATGAATACACTGAGGCAAAGTTTAATCACCTGTAAAAGCTCTACAACACAGGTAGACATATTTACTGTATATAGACCAGGTTAAAATCGATAAACCCGACAGATGTTTCCTAGTAAACCACAGAATCCGAGGTACCCATCCTGTTACAGGAGAAGTCGTATCACTCCCGGATCCAGATTACTATGCTAAATAGACTTTTTGTTGTGTTTCTTTGCAGTGTTGGATACTGTTCTTATGCTAAATGTGTTGTTGTTAATTTTGTACTGTTTACATTATATGGCCTGTACATTTTTGGGATGTGTTATGCAGCCAAGGATGGCTTGCATTTTTGGGTGGAGGTGTGTAGGCAGGTAAGAATTATGGCTGCCCATTTACACTGCCCCAGTCGGGAAGCAAAAAGTTAATTGTGTTCCCAGGTTTTCTGCTTAGTGGGCTTTGCTGGGTCCGGTCTACTGGTTCAAGAACAGAGGTTCCATGCCTAGAGGGGAGAAAGAAAATAAAGAACAAGAAACAGCTGGAGTCGGTTGGAGCCCAGGAATGCGGGGCTGAAACGCTGATATGACGTTATCGGAGCCTGGAGAACCAGAAAATTGCCAAAGTCAGAATTAAAGCCACTATGGACTCATCCAATTATGGACTTAACTTGGGCAGGTATGCTGGGGCAAGCCATAGTTAGGTAAAATGGATGTTAGGAACGTGTTTGCACTCATTTTTGGATAGTCGTTGTCATCAATTTGTTGATTTGTTCAGTAAAGCTTTGAAACTTTGCCTTAGGTACTCAAGCTTTGAAACATTGACTTTGCTTTAGATACTTAAGTTGCTAAAGGGGTGCAATGCAAGTAACTGGCACACACATAGTCTACATTGTGGGACAAATAAAGAACATTGTGGTATGAAGACAGCTTCATAAGAGTTAAACACGGAGGAAATCTAAGCATGTGATTACCAAGGGTAATGAAGGTTTCACAAGCAGCCTGTTGTTAGGCATGTACATGAGGCAGGTGAAATAGCCTCTTGCAGTGAGGAAGATGTTGTCGGCACTTCTTCAACAGAGATCCGTCTCCCATAATAATGGGAGCAGATCTGCACCACCAAGGCCCTCCACCTGTACACAGGTACGGAAGAGAAAGGGTTAAGTGAAGAGCACGCATGTCAATGTTAGGTTCACAACGGGAGCCCATACCATTACTGGAAGTAAGGTAGCGGTGATACGCTAAATGCAGCCATGACAGTGACAGTGTGCATCGACACATCAAGGGGTTAACGGTGCACCTAACAAGTGTAATACGTGCTGCCTTTACTAAGAGATCTAGCTGTTTTTTCTCTCTGTTTTTCAAGGAGGAGAAACAGGCAGATCACTGTACAGAGTCCTGTGTGTCTGTAAACACAGGACTTTGTGCTGTGATTGGACACAGCCGATCAACAGGTCTCAGCCATAAATCATTGGCTGACACCTGCTGACAAAATTGCGGTGATAGGACACGCGGGGCAGCAGGGGGTGCGCGTAAGTGAGCAACCTTTATTTACATTGCTGAGTCTGCAGCTGCCATTTGGTCACGGTAAATCTACTGTAACCGAGCGCCATGAAGTTAAGGTAGATCTAAAATTCATTTTACAAAACATTGTAGGCTCATACAGCAGAAGAATCTCTGTATGTCTCCTTTGCAATAAAAGCTTATTTTTGTCTGGAAAAAATGATCCTTCCTTCCTGATGAGGCTGTCACATCACTGGAGGGGCCACCTTGGCAGGTAAGTCTGCCATAATGTGCAAAATATGAAGTGCATACTCGTACATTATGGCTAAAGCCCAACTCCCACAGGGCGATATTTACTAAAACTGGAGCACTCAGAATCTGTTTCAGCTGTACATGGTAGTGAATCAGCTTCTAACATCAGCTTGTTCAATTAAGCTCTGGCAATAAAACCTGGAAGCTGATTGGTTTCCATGCAGATTTGCACCAGATTTTGCACTCTCCTGTTTTAGTTCGGCTTTAAATTGCAGTGTGCTGGAATCTACTCATGTAGAGCCCAGTATAGGATTAAAATTAGAATCAGAAAGAACCTGCTGGCTAAAACTATCAAAGCAGTTCTAAACCCAACCACTTGAATTTTATATAAGTTTTAATATGAAAATTACATTTCCGAGGTGCATTCAAACTTTTTAAATCTTCAGCTTTCATTAAAATGTAGCGGTCTCCCCGGCTTCCAAGAGCCTGGTGGTGACCCCCAGAGCCAGGAAAAACTGACATTCCTCCTCAGGGTGCAGGTTACTAGGTATAGTGAGTGTGGTGTAAGGTGGAAAGATTGGACCCCAGTCACTTTTTGTATAAATGAACAAGATTTTATTTCTCTTAACAACAACAGTGGTAGAGAGGGTTATGGCACAGGACACCCTTAGGCACATGCAATAGCAATTAGGCAAACTCCACAGAAAAAAATAGAACTAAGCAGACAGCAATACAGAAAAGGGACCTTTAAGTTGAATGCAGCAATCTGTATCTTGTAGCAACTGCTGTCTCCTAGAGCAACCACTTATCTCTCAGTAATCCCACTGTAGATCCTCAAGCTCAACTCACAGTATCCCACTGTAGATCCTCAAGCTTTACTTACAGCTACCCGCCGTACTCCTTAAAGCTTTACTCACAGCTACCCGCTGTATTCCTGGATGAGTCTCCACTAAAGCTTTCCCACTTACTTCACTGTCCCTGTCTAGTGAAGCGTTTGCTCTGGTACTCCTTCAGAACTTCATCCCTTCCAAACTTTCTTCTGGTAACAGGAGTGGTCGTCCCTCCGGCAACTGCTTTTCCTTTACCCCTGGCAACGAACAGGCTCCTCACGGGTTGAGCCTCTAACACACGTGGTTCTGCACCAGGCTTCGGGCTTAACCTCTGCTGCTCCCCCTGTGCAGACCCTTGTATTACTGGATAGGCCTCATGTAGACCTAGCAGCCAGTAGGACTCCTGGATAGGCCTCAGGCTTCGGGCCTAGCAGCCAGGAGCTGTTTGACACACATCCACCCAGGCCACAGCCCCGAGTGGGAAGAACCCTGATCACCTGACTCCTCCCAAATAAATAGCCTATCCCAGCATGCAAAGTGGCCAAAAGAAACTCCCGCTAATTGGCTGAGATAACCTATTTACTCATCACCTGAATTCACGGTAATCCATCATCCTAAGGCCAAAAGCAACAGTGCCACCTATTGATGGGAGAGAGAACACAAATTGAACTCAGACAGAAATCAGTGGATCAGACTACCAATTAGCCAGGCTAGTTACCATCTAGCACAACTAGATGTATTAGCAGCCCTGTTTAGGACCAGGGTGCTACAAAAAAATTATGCCAGGAGATCCTGCCATGAAGATCCTTGTTCAGCTACTCCCTGTTATGGGGCAATGACAGCTTCCAAGTTGTGCTTCTGTATTATCCATGCTTTCACACATGCCACTGGTGGAAGTGATTGTGCCAACTTAAATAGGGAATCCCCATGACTATGCTCTGTGGGCGGAGTGGTACGCGCTGGGGTTGTACCCTGGTTGGAGCCTGGGTTTAGGCTGTCATACACCTCCTTACAGGGTTTTGCAGAGATGTGCGACTTCCAGGATTTTTCCAATAAACATAAATAGGAAAGGCATGGTTTCCCATTGTCCTTCAGTTATGCAGCTGACGTTGCAGCGAGTACATGTAGGCAGGAAGTGGCTGAAAGAGGCTGGAGAAGATCAGTAGTAATAAAATGCAAAAAAAAAAAATGGATTAAACAAAAAAAAAAGCTAGTATACTGTGTAAAATGATTTTGATTATGATACACTGTGCTTTAATAAACCAAATCCCATCCAGTTTGGTTTAATTATAGTTTAAGAAGCAATCATACTAAATGTATTAAATAAGATCTAACTTTGTCTTTCTTGCAATTTATCCAAAATAGCTCCCGTAATATATTGCTGGTTATTAACATACATAAAAGTGTTTGATGTTTATCAGTGATAAAAAATATCCTGCCACAGAACACAATTTGCCAGATTCAGATTTGTATACTGATCTAATATTGTAGACCATTTCTATTTTCTACATTGCGATGATAAATGAATCCTCCTCTCATGTAGCTGTTGCCACCACTGTGCTTGTAACTGCAGTTTATTTAATGAGAATGACACCACAGTAGGATGGAAAAAGGTCAACTGACTTCTCAAATCAGACCCATGGTACAGTGAACACAAATTAAACATTAGAATGGACTTGAACTGCAAGGAGGTCCTTTAAAATGGTATTAATTTACAACTGTTAAACCATCATTGCCATCTTTCTAAATGCAAACAGTAAGCAGCAAAAGTAGTCCCAGTAGTACAGTGACAAGTGTACTAGAAATGATAGAACTAACAGATTTCATACTTAGTATGTTATTTTATCTATTAGAGGTACTTACATAGTGCTGTCAATTTACATATATATTTTACATACACATTAGTCCCTGCCCTCAAGGAGCTTACAATTTAAGGTCCCTAACTCACATTCATATACTAGGGCCAATTTAGACAGGAGCCAATTAACCTAGCAACATGTCTTTGGAGTGTGGGAGGAAACCCAATCAGGCACAGGGAGAACATGCAATTTCCAAGCAGGTAGTGCCATGATTGGGATTGAGGCTGTGTTCACACTGGTACGACACGACAGTCATACAGCTTTCATCCTACTTTGCTCTGCGACATCAGTCCTACATTGATCCTACATTGGTCCGACATCCATCTGACTTTGAGGCCGGGTTCACACTTGTCCGACAAACGCTCAGACATTGGGAGCTCATGTCGCATGACGTGTGAAAATCAATGTTTCCCTATGGGAGCCGTCTTAACTGGTCCGACACATGTCGGTCCGACTTTCAAAATGCTCCCTGTACTACTTTGGTCCGACTTTGATCCTACTTCAGCCCATTGACTATCATTAAAGTCCGACCAAAGTTGGACCGCAGTCTTGCATGATCCGACTTTGGCATGCGACTTGTGCTCTGCTGATCTTGAGGGGGAACTCCACGCCAAATTTTAAATAAAAAAACGGCATGGGTTCCCTTCCAGGAGCATACCAGGCCCTTCGGTCTGGTATGGATTTTAAGGGGAACCCCCTAAGCCGAAAAAACAGCGTGGGGGTCCCCCCAAAATCCAAACCAGACCCTTATCCGAACACGCAACCTGGCAGGCCGCAGGAAAAGAGGGGGAGACGAGAGCCTCCTGAACCGTACCAGGCCGCATGCCCTCAACATGGGGGGTTTGGTGCTTTGGGGCAGGGGGGGGGCGACCTGCGGCCCCCCCACCCCAAAGCACCCTGCCCCCATGTTGATGAGGACAGGGCCTCTTCCCGACAACCCTGGCCGTTGGTTGTCGGGGTCTGCGGGCAGGGGGCTTATCGGAATCTGGGAGCCCCCCTTTAATAAGGGGGCCTGCAGATCCCGGCCCCCCACCCTATGTGAATGAGTATGGGGTACATCGTACCCCTACCCATTCACCTGGTGGAAAAAAATGTCAATAAAAAAACACTACACAGGTTTTTAAAGTAATTTGTTACACAGCTCCGGGTGTCTTCTTCCGACTCCGGGGGTCTCTTCCGACTTCGGGGGCTTCTTTCGACTCCGGGGGTCTCCGGTGTCGTCTCCGCGCTCTACGGTTCTTCTCTCGCTCTCCGGTTCTTTCTTCCTTCTGCCGGGCCTCCGCTATCTTCTTCCAGCTCTTTTGCTAGCGGGGCCCGGTCTTCTCCGTCGCCTTCTTCCCTCTTCTCCTCTTCGATGTTGACACGTTGCTTCCTCCCGCTGTAATGCTGGGTGTGCGGTGCGCTCCGATTTATATAGGTTTCTCATGACGTCAAAGTCACATGCTCCGGGTGGCCACATGCTCCCATGACGTCACAGTCACATGCTTCGGGGCCACCCGGAGCTTGTGACTGTGACGTCATGAGAGGCCTATATAAATCGGAGCGCACCGCACACCCAGCATTACAGCGGGAGGAAGCGACGTGTCAACATCGAAGAGGAGAAGAGGGAAGAAGGCGACGAAGAAGAGCGGGCCCCGCTAGCAAAAGAGCTGGAAGAAGATAGCGGAGACCCGGCAGAAGGAAGAAAGAACCGGAGAGCGAGAGAAGAAGAGGGAAGAAGGCGACGGAGAAGACCGGGCCCCGCTAGCAAAAGAGCTGGAAGAAGATAGCAGGGGGCCCAGCAGAAGGAAGAAAGAACCGGAGAGTGAGAGAAGAAGAGGGAAGAAGGTGACGAAGAAGATCGGGCCCCGCTAGCAAAAGAGCTGGAAGAAGATAGCAGAGGCCCGGCAGAAGGAAGAAAGAACCCGGAGAGCGAGAGAAGAAGAGGGAAGAAGGCGACGGAAAAGACCGGGCCCCGCTAGCAAAAGAGCTGGAAGAAGATAGCGGAGGCCCGGCAGAAGGAAGAAAGAACCGGAGAGCGCGGAGACGACACCGGAGACCCCCGAAGTCGGAAGAAGACCCCCGGAGCTGTGTAATAAATTACTTTAAAAACCTGTGTGTGTTTTTTTATTGCCATTTTTTTCCACCAGGTGAATGGGTAGGGGTACGATGTACCCCATACTCATTCACATAGGGTGGGGGGCTGGGATCTGTGGGCCCCCTTATTAAAGAGGGGCTCCCGGATTCCAATAAGCCCCCGCCCGCAGACCCCGACAACCAACGGCCAGGGTTGTCGGGAAGAGGCCCTGTCCTCATCAACATGGGGGCAGGGTGCTTTGGGGTGGGGGGGCCGCAGGTCGCCCCCCTGCCCCAAAGCACCAAACCCCCCATGTTGAGGGCATGCGGCCTGGTACAGTTCAGGAGGGAGGGGGCCGCTCTCTCGTCCCCCCTCTTTTCCTGCGGCCTGCCAGGTTGCGTGCTCGGATAAGGGTCTGGTTTGGATTTTGGGGGGACCCCCACATCGTTTTTTCAGCTTAGGGGGTTCCCCTTAAAATCCATACCAGACCGAAGGGCCTGGTATGCTCCTGGAGGGGAACCCATGCCGTTTTTTTTATTTAAAATTTGGCGTGGAGTTCCCCCTCAAGATCAGCAGAGCACAAGTTGCATGCCAAAGTCGGATCATGCAAGACTGCGGTCTGACTTTGATCCGACTTCAATGATAGTCAATGGGCTGAAGTAGGATCAAAGTCGGACCAAAGTAGTACAGGGAGCATTTTCAAAGTCAGACCGACATGTGTCGGACCAGTTAAGACAGCTCCCATAGGGAAACATTGATTTTCACACGTCATACGACATGAGCTCCCAATGTCGGAGCGTTTGTCGGACAAGTGTGAACCCGGCCTCATACAACTTTCATCCTACTTTGCTCTGCGACATCAGTCCTACATCGGTCCTACATTGGTCCTACACCCATCCGACTTTCATGAACAGGATACTACATTGATCCGACTTTGTGATAGTCTGACTTGTTCTCCCAGTGTGAGATAAATTCCTTTGAGGCTGGGTTCACACTGGTACAACACGACAGCTGTCCTACTTTGGATCTGACTTTGCCCTGCGACATGAAGCCGACATACGTCCGACTTTCAATGAACAGGGATCCGACTTGGATCCCCGCCAATACCAGGCACTGTGTTTGGTATGAATCTTGAGGGGGAACTCCACGCCAAATTTTAAATAAAAAAAATGGCATGGGTTCCCCTCCAGGAGCATACCAGGCTCTTCGGTCTGGTATGGATTTTAAGGGGAACCCCCTAAGCCG
Source organism: Rana muscosa (assembly GCA_029206835.1). Lineage (NCBI taxonomy): Eukaryota > Metazoa > Chordata > Amphibia > Anura > Ranidae > Rana > Rana muscosa. The sequence continues at coordinate 729,560,538 of CM055118.1, forward strand.
AAAAAACGGCGTGGGGGTCCCCCCAAAGTCCAAACCAGACCCTTATCCGAGCACGCAACCTGGCAGACCGCAGGAAAAGAGGGGGGACGAGAGCGCCCCCCCTCCCTCCTGATGCGTACCAGGCCGCATGCCCTCAACTTGGGAGGTTTGGTGCTTTGAGGCAGGGGGGCGACCTGTGGCCCCCCCACCCCAAAGCACCCTGCCCCCATGTTGATGAGGACAGGGCCTCTTCCCGACAACCCTGGCCGTTGGTTGTTGGGGTCTGCGGGCGGGGGGCTTATCGGAATCCGGGAACCCCCTTTAATAAGGGGGCCCACAGATTCCGGCCCCCCACCCTATGTGAATGAGTATGGGGTACATCGTACCCCTACCCATTCACCTGGTGGAAAAAAATGTCAATAAAAAAACACTACACAGGTATTTAATGTAATTTATTACACAGCTCCGGGGGTCTTCTTCCGACTCTGGGGTCTCTTCCAACTTCGGGGGTCTCCAGTGTCGTCTCCGCGCTCTCCGGTTCTTCTTTCCTCTTTGCTCTTTTGCTAGCGGGGCCCGGTCTTCTCCGTCGCCTTCTTCCCTCTTCTCCTCTTCGATGTTGACACGTCGCTTCCTCCCACTGTAATGCCAGGTGTGCGGTGCGCTCTGATTTATATAGGCCTCTCATGACGTCACAGTCACAAGCTCCAGGTGGCCCCGGAGCATGTGACTGTGACGTCATGGGAGCATGTGGCCACCCGGAGCATGTGACGTCATGAGAGGCCTATATAAATCGAAGCGCACCGCACACCCGGCATTACATTAAAATCCATGGAGGGGAACCTGGAGGGGAACCCATGCCGGTTTTTTTATTTAAAATTTGGCGTGGAGTTCCCCCTCAAGATCAGCAGAGCACAAGTCGCATGCCAAAGTCGGATCATGCAAGACTGCGGTCCGACTTTGATCCAACTTCAATGATAGTCAATGGGCTGAAGTAGGATCAAAGTCGGACCAAAGTAGTACAGGGAGCATTTTCAAAGTCGGACCGACATGTGTCGGACCAGTTAAGATGGCTCCCATAGGGAAACATTGATTTTCACACGTCATGCGACATGAGCTCCCAATGTCGGAGCGTTTGTCGGACAAGTGTGAACCCGGCCTCAATGATATTCAATGGGCTAAAGTAGGAGCAAAGTCGGACCAAAGTAGTGCAGGGAGCATTTTCAAAGTCGGACCGACTTGTGTCAGACCAGTTAAGACGGCTCCCATAGGGAAACATTGATTTTCACACGTCATGCGACATGAACTCCCAATGTCAGAGCATTTGTCGGACCAGTGTGAACCCAGCCTCAAACTGACAACCCTAGTGCTGCCAGGTGGAAGTGCTAACCACTTAGCCACTGTGATGTCCATTTGTAGTAGTAAGCAAAGATACAGTATATTTGAAAGCTCAACCATATGATTTACAGAAATGTTGAAAATATGTCTAGAGAAAATGCTACACCCAAGTTCTGAGATGGCCAGATTACATACTGCCGAGCATGGGTGCTTAACCCATCATGCCTTTGCCCTTGGGAGTCATGCTTGTAACTGTCAAGGCCCGTACACACGATCGGATTTTCCAACGGGAATTGTGTGATGGCAGGGTTTTGTCGGAAAATCCGACTGTTTGTATGCTCCATCGGACAATTGTTGTCGGATTTTCCGTCAAAAAATGTTGGATAGCATTCTTTAAAGTTTTCCAACAACAATTGTGTAATGTCGGATTATGCGATCGTGTGAGCAAAAGTCAGTCGGAAAAAATCCAAAGTACAAACACGCATGCTCAGAAGCAATGCTAACTATAGCACAACATTAGCAAAAGTTGCCCAAAGGGTGGCGCTAAAGAGCTGAAAAAACACAAAGTTTCGTATTTGTTGGCTGACAACGTTTTGCCGTCTGTATGCAGTACAAGTTCACGGCCAACGCCCTTCGGACAAAAGTCCTACGCTTTGTCCGCCGAAAATTTTATTGCGTGTATGAGGCTTTAGCCTTGCAGTGCCTCATGGAACTTGTAGTTCTGCAACAGCTAGAGGGCCACAGGTTGAACACCCATGCTGTAGGGCATTTTTTTTTTATTAAATTCTACTATTCAGGAGAGAGAGCAAACCACAATCTTATCAATTCCCTTCTGGACATGGGTGTTCCAGGTGTTCTTGGGCAGACCGTAATCACACCGTGTGGTGCGGATTCCCCCTATTTAGACCCCTGATAGTTCACCAAAGCCCCCTAACGGGGGCTCCTAAATAAATTGTAAAAAAAATTATAATAAAATAAATAAATAAAATTGTAAAAAATAATTAACAGTAAAATAATAAAAATAAAAATGAATGACAACAATTTCTGTATATATACACATGCACACACACACACACATATGTGTTTGAGCTTTGGGGTGCACACCCTAATGCAGGGGTCTTCAAACTACGGCCCTCCAGGTGTTCAGGAACTACCATTCCCATCATGCCTAGTCATGTCTTTGAATGTCAGAGTTTTGCAATGCCTCATGGGATTTGTACTTCCGCAACAGCTGGAGGGCAGTAGTTTAAGGATCCCTGCCCTAATGCAATAGGCTGAACACAACGTCCGATTTTCATTTAATTAGTGCGGTTTTCGTCCGAAAAAAATTGTAGGAGCAAGACTACGCGTGATTAGAAAAACGAAAGAATACATACAAAACTATTCAACACATTACGTCACTTCTGAAGTTGAATTCTGAGAATTTTCATATGGTGAGTAACCTCTTCAATTTCGATACGAGACTAGCATGCAACAAAAAATGGACGAACGTTTGTCTAAAAATCTGATCATGTGTATGAAGCTTAACCCCGATGAGTAAAGTGGAGTCCGTCGGGCGGATCGCCCATGTGAAAGAGCCCTTAACGTGTCTTTAAACCTGCAGATTTAGGTCTTGGCATTTTAATCCTCAAGTGATATTAAATCCAATGTATACAAATAGACGTTTTTTAATGGTGGTGACGGTCTTAAACATTTCCCAACATGCTGGAATATTATGCAAGCAGTAACTGACATTTTTAGGGTTTATGTGTGCAGGTCATTTGAAAGGTAAATAGGACAATTGGGCTGATGTATTGGCAAGCCTTACAATGTAACATGCATCAAAGTTGCGCCCTGTAACTGGAGCCCTAAGATAGAATTTCAGGTAGTCAGACAAAAAAAATATAGACTCTATCATATTGGATAAAGTTTCCTAAAATCTACAAGCCAATGTAGCGGCCTCCTCACTCCCCTCTTTGCATCAGCTCGTCTTTCTCTTGTCTAGGGGTACCTTAGAGGGGAGAGAGTGGGGTCACCACGCCAAGCCTTCACCACATGTGTCCGTGCGGTGTAAGCAAAGTTCCTTCTCTACCTTCGGGTCAGTGTTGTGCACCTGGAGTTACCTTGAACAATGTCCACCAGAAAAGAGCCCCACACCATTAAAGTCCAACACTCCTTTATTCTTCTCGAGTGAACAGCATAATCAGTTAGACTCCCTTAAAGAACAGAACAAACAAGGAGGTGTGGATGCGAGTAGGCCCAGACACAATGAACTCTCCACTTTCCTTCCTGAAAGTGGGCTGAGGTCTCCTAGCGAGGGGGGATTTTCCTTCCAGGCGGTCTCCGATGGGAGGCTCACCTGTCACTGGCAATCTGCTGCACCGGTCTTCAAGTGAGGAGCTCCCCCCGGTCCATTACGCCTTCTGGATTCGGGTACCCAATCCCTGGGTTCCCTAGGACCTCCTTCCCTCGCGGAACTCAGTGTTGGGCACTGAGCTCCAGATCTCCATCCGAGTACCTCACCCCAGGCTAAAGGTGCCTGGGATGGAACACGACCTCCATAGTTGCCAACAGTCACGGATTGGCCGGGACATTCCCGGGATTCAAACCCTTTTCCCGGATTTATTTTGTCCCGGCCAATGTCCCGGCCAATCCGATTTTTCCCGTTTTCCCCGAATTTGGACGCCGCAGGCCGCCGCCGCTAGAGGTCCACGGCTGGCGGAGACAATGTCTCCGCCGGCCGCCATGTTCAAGAAGACCAAAACACGGATGTAGTACAATAGAAAATAAAGCCGCTGCGGCGCCGCCCACACCCCGCACCTCCCCGGGGGTGGGCGGCGCCGCAGCAGCTTTATCTTCTATTGTACTACATCTGTGTTTTGGCTGGCCGGCAGGCCACCCCCCCGCCCCGCCCCGCTGCAGGTCTGTCTGTAATGGAAAGGGGCGGGGGTCGGCAGCGCCACAGTTTAATTTTTTTTTTTTCAGCCACACTGTCGGCTCCGCCTCTATTTTGTTCCCCTTCGGGGAAGGGGAAACAATAATGGCGGCCGAGACAGGAGACGCCTGTGGTTAAGGGGGGACTCCGCTGGGGATGCCTGTGGTAAGGGGGGACTCCGCTGGGAACGCCTGTGGTAAGGGAGGACTCCGCTGGGGACGGCTGAGGTAAGGGGGGACTCCGCTGGGGACGCCTGATGTAAGGGGGGACTCCGCTGGGGACGCCTGATGTAAGGGGGGACTTCGATGGGGACGCCTGATGTAAGGGGGGACTCCGCTGGGGACGCCTGATGTAAGGGGGGACTCCGCTGGGGACGCCTGATGTAAGGGGGGACTCCGCTGGGGATGCCTGAGGTAAGGGGGGACTCCGCTGGGGACGCCTGAGGTAAGGGGGGACTCCGCTGGGGACACTTGATGTAAGGGGGACTCCACTGGGGACGCCTGATGTAAGGGGGGACTCCGCTGGGGACGCCTGATGTAAGGGGGGACTCCGCTGGGGACGCCTGATGTAAGGGGGGACTCCGCTGGGGACGCCTGATGTAAGGGGGGACTCTGCTGGGGACGCCTGATGTAAGGGGGGACTCCGCTGGGGATGCCTGATGTAAGGGGGGACTCTGCTGGGGACGCCTGATGTAAGGGGGACTCCTCTGGGTACACCTGATGTAAGGAAGGACTCCGCTGGGTACGCCTGAGGTAAGGAGGGACTCCTCTGGGGACGCCTGATGTAAGGAGGGACTCCGCTGGGGACGCCTGATGTAAGGAGGGACTCCTCTGGGGACACTTGATGTAAGGGGGGACTCCACTGGGGATGCCTGATGTAAGGGGGGACTCCACTGGGGACGCCTGCATAGTTACCAACAGTCCCGAATTTCCCGGGACAATCATGATTTTTGGACCCTTGTCCACAAGTGTGGAGGGGGCTCTGCTGGGGAGGCACCTGATGCAAGGACGGACTGCTGGGGAGGCACCTGATGCAAGGACGGACTGCTGGGGAGGCACCTGATGCAAGGACGGACTGCTGGGGAGGCCATCTGGTGGCAGGCGACGTGGCAGGTAACACGCTCAGGGCTTCCACTGATTCCGCATTATGGTGAGTTGAATGATTTCATTTTATATTACAATGTAAAAATAGAAATAATGCACTTCAATCATCCTGACACCGTAACAACCATGGTGCCGGGATGATTGAAGCGCCAACAGGTGTTTTGGAGTATCCTTATCTGCCAATTTTGTTACACATTACTATTGTGGTGTAGGATCTGGCTTCTTTCTTTCTATTTCTTTCTCTCTCTTTCTCTCACCTCGGACTCTAGCCACACCCCTTTGAACCACGCCCATTTAAACCACACCCACTATCGTGCGTAAACCACGCCCATTTTTCGACGCGCCGCATTTTTCGCTCCAGCATGACACGACTACAAACGAATGCCCCGCCCCCTGATTATAGCAAGGCTCCGCCTCAATACAAAAAAAGTGTCCCAGATGTTTTTTTTGCAATGTTGGCAACTATGGACCTCCGGACGTCCTCTAGGCCTAGGCCGCCTAGAGGACCGACTCGAACCACACGCACTCAGGCTGAAGGTGCCTGGGACTCGACCCCGTGACAAAGATGGCCGGCCCCCTTATACCCTCTCCCAGAAAGCACCGCGGGTTCCCCGCCCCACCATACCGCTGCCGAGGGAGGACAAAAAGGAGGCACAGCACACAGCAATGGTTCAACCCCAGCCCGAGGCGACAGCACCACCCGCTGGACCGCAAGGAACTGCACATCACTGGTGTCTCTGCCAGTTTGAATTACACCCGGGAAAGTACATACCTGCTACACTCTCCCCCTGGTAATTTGACACTGGTCCCCAGTGTCTGGAACAAATCATACCCTCAAGGGCTGGCATAATCCAATCCAGAGACCAACTAACAATTTTGAAAAACTTGATCAACTAAAGCAATTGTGTCTGAGCCCTATATAAAAGGGAAGGGGAACAACAACATTTAACCATAACTTGTAGAATCACATATTCACATTATGCTTTTCCCACCCATCCTGACTAAGACCCACCCCATACTCAGTGGTCTTGATAAGTTGCTCTCCTGCAGAGGGAAAAGAAAGAAAATTACCACACATAAACCCTGACACATATATTCGTGTGAGAGAAAAGAAACTTCTCCGGGAAGAAATCCCTTTTCTCCAAAGAGTGAGTGTGTGAAAAGTGTTTTTACCTTGCGCAACACTGCCACCTGGTGACAGCATCGCGGTAACTGCACTCGTGGAACTCTTCCTCTTCTTCTCTTTAGCCCTATTTACCCCAGAGTCTGTGATCTCTTGCTGGAAAGTGAAGAACAAAACAGGAACAGTCCTTCTTCCTCTGGGTACAAGGACAACGGGCCCCAGAAAGTTCAGCAGCATACAACATAAATGGAGTCTTTTTCTCCTACAGGTAGAAGCGGGGATGCGGCAGAACAAGTGGCTTCAAGTGCTGGTTCATGGTCTCCAGATGATTTTCTATATCTTCTCATTCCTTGCGCCGGATCAGCACTTTGTCTGCATGGATGTGCCGTCCCAACATCCACTCTGCCTTGCAGTCCTTAAAACGCTGAGAGGCCTTGGGAGAGCATGCCAGGTACCTGCGTGCATGTGGAATCTGAAGGTGAGTCCACACAAAGTCATTGCACCAGCGCTCCCGGCACACTTCCACCTCATAGAGCAGCTCCTTGGACAAGTATGGATACTCCCATCCGTACTCTGCAGCAACCTTCTGGCCAAATAGGCGTTGTAGTCTGGCCAAAGGAGACATAGTAGCTCTGTCCCCTTCGCCAGGCAAAGGGATCTTGATTACATCTGATCTGGGCATTGGTGCCCGCAGCAGAAGTCTCTTTTCCCCGGTCTTCGGTACAGATGGTACCGGAGATGTAGAGGCAGGCCGGGGACGGGACCCCTCTTCAGGCGCTGGTGCCTCCACCCGGGGTGTACTTTCCCCTGTAGACATGGGTGGATCCCTGGTTCTGCGGGATGAAGCAAGAGGTACTTTGTCCCAGCCCTTTTCTGCAAACAGTTCGTCTATAGCAACGTCGTCTCCCATGTCCGAGAGCGACTCCAGGTCAGAGGTGTCACACTCCTCCGCGGGCAAGTACCTTGTAGTGGAGACTGAGTTTTCACCTCTTCCCACACACCAAATCTCTCCGCCTGGCTTACCTCGGCCTTTACTTGAAACGGGACGTCCGGAACTCTTATCGACAGATCCATCCGGGCCGGGTGTAAGCGGGCGAGACGGTCCACCACAACCGCTGGTCGGTGCTACCATGCCGGTCTTTCTATTCGGTGGTGGACGCTGCGAGATCGTGGTGACCGAGTCAGCATCCTCGGATTTCTCCCGTTGAGTTTTCACGACCTCCTCCACGGTCGCTGCAGTGTGCGCAGGGATGGCTGTCAAAGCAGTGATTCCTCCTCCTTGAGTGGTGTTGCCTGCAGCACGGCCATGGTAAATGGTTCTCGGCTTCTCAACCGCTGGATCCACTTCAAAAAGAAACTCACATCAGGTCTCACATCGCCCGAATGGCTTCAGTTGGCACACCAGTCCCGAACAGCCGGGACAAATCACACCCAGGGCCTCAACGTCCATGCATGAGTACAGGGCGAATCGGCCCCTTGGCTTTAGCCGGATCCCCGTATCTGTTACCGGAGCAGCAGCAGTCAGTGTCGTGGTAGAAGGGTGAACCGGAATCCACGATGTATGTCCGAACATGGTGACCTGTTGCTGATCCATCGCACACTGCCAAGTTTTTTTGCGCCAACGTCCCACGTGTAGTCCTTCACACGTATTGGACTCCTCCCCTTTGCTCCAGTTCGCGGGCTTTTCTTCTTTTCTGTTTCTGAGTCACGCCCATGAACTAAGCGGTGGGGGTGTGCCTGGTGGTGCAGTGCAAATAGAAGCCCCCACGTGTAGTCCTTCACACGGCTGAGCTTCCCCCTTTCCTCGCTCTCTTCTGCACGGGCCTTTCCCTTCATTGGGTCATGTCCACGACTTCAAGCAGGGATGCACTTCAGCCAATGAAGGCCTGCCTACTCGTAACTCCCCCGTGCAGACACGTTCAATTCCGTAGTACACGAACACTATACCGGACCTGAGCCCCCACGTGTAGCGGCCTCCTCACTCCCCTCTTTGCATCAGCTCATCTTTCTCTTGTCTAGGGGTACCTTAGAGGGGAGAGAGCGGGGTCACCATGCCAAGCCTTCACCACATGTGTCCGTGCGGTGTAAGCAAAGTTCCTTCTCTACCTTCGGGTCAGTGTTGTGCACCTGGAGTTACCTTGAACAATGTCCACCAGAAAAGAGCCCCACACCATTAAAGTCCAACACTCCTTTATTCTTCTCGAGTGAACAGCATAATCAGTTAGACTCCCTTAAAGAACAGAACAAACAAGGAGGTGTGGATGCGAGTAGGCCCAGACACAATGAACTCTCCACTTTCCTTCCTGAAAGTGGGCTGAGGTCTACTAGCGAGGGGGGATGTTCCTTCCAGGCGGTCTCCGATGGGAGGCTCACCTGTCACTGGCAATCTGCTGCACCTGGTCTTCAAGTGAGGAGCTCCCCCCGGTCCATTACACCTTCTGGATTCGGGTACCCAATCCCTGGGTTCCCTAGGACCTCCTTCCCTCGGGGAACTCAGTGTTGGGCACTGAGCTCCAGACCTCCATCCGAGTACCTCACCCCAGGCTAAAGGTGCCTGGGATGGAACACGAGCTCCGGACGTCCTCTAGGCCTAGGCCGCCTAGAGGACCGACTCGAACCACACGCCCTCAGGCTGAAGGTGCCTGGGACTCGACCCCGTGACAAAGATGGCCGGCCCCTTTATACCCTCTCCCAGCAAGCACGGCGGGTTCCCCGCCCCACCATACCACTGCCGAGGGAGGACAAAAAGGAGGCACAGCACACAGCAATGGTTCAACCCCAGCCCGAGGCGACAGCGCCACCCGCTGGACCGCAAGGAACTGCACATCACTGGTGTCTCTGCCAGTTTGAATTACACCCGGGAAAGTACATACCCGCTACACCAAATTCAAAAAATTAGCAGACAGCAACAGTATGCATAATGTATGCATAATACAGTTCTCCAACCCCTCATCAGCCATATTACAGTACCTCCTCCCACAACATCCATATGTAAAGCCACCTGAAGACCTAGCCTTTCCTGGCACATTTTGTTTACAAGGTTAAATCAGTTTTTTTGCCAGGAAATTACTTATAACCCCCAAACATTATTATTATTTATTTTAGCAATGACCCTAGGGAATAAAATCACAATCGTTGCAATTTTTATGTCACACGGTATTTGCGCAGCGTTTTTTTTAATGCAATTTGTTTTGGAAAAAATACACTTTGATTAACCGGTTCCCGACCGGCTCACGCAGATATAGAGGGCTCTCCTGGGCGAAATCCCGTGCATATACGGCTTTGCCCAGGAGAGCCACCAGAGGGTGCGCGAGCACCACCGGAGGCACGGGTGCGCGAGCGCTGCACAACGGGGGAACCCAAAGCGTGTGGCTCAATTGCCGCCGACCACACACGATCGCGTGCATGAGCGGCAGCACGGGGGTTTGTGTGTGTAAATACACAAATCTCTGTGCTGTCAGAGGAGAGAAGACAAATCGTGTGTTTCTACAAAGTAGAAACCACGATCTGTCATCTCTCCTAGTTAGTCCCATCCCCCCACAGTTAGAACACACAAATAGGGAACATAGTTAACCCCTTGATTGCCCCCTAGTGTCAACCCCTTCCCTGCCAGTGACATTTACATAGTAATCAATGCATATTTATAGCACTGATCACTCTGTAAATGTCAATGGTCCCAAAAATGTGTCAAAGTGTCTGACCTGTCTGCCGCAATGTCGCAATACTGCTAAAAATCGCAAATCACCGATATTACTAGTAAAAAAAATCTTTCCCATAGTTTGTAGATACTATAACTTTTGCGCAAACCAATCATTATACTCTTATTGCGATTTTTTTTTACCAAAAATATGTAGAAGAATACATATCGGCCTAAACCAGTGTTTCTCAACTCCAGTCCTCAAGGTGCACCAACAGGTCATGTTTTCAGGATTTCCCTTAGATGAAACAGCTGTGGTAATTACTAATGCCCCGTACACACATTCCGATTATCGGATGATAAAAATCGCTTTCGGATAGATCGTTCGATAATCTGATCGTTAGTACACAGCTTTCGACAGCCGATCACGACAGTCCGTCCAACAAAATCCGAAGGGACAAACACGAAAACTTTGCTCGGACGACAGCCCATCGTACGACAATCGTTTAATCAGTACAGTATGCGTCCGCTAAAAATCGATAGACAAACACCGCGCATGATCGTAAACACAAAAAATAAACCAGAAGGACACAGGGGTCACACGTATTTGACATCATTTCGGATACGTAGCTACGCCCACCGGAAGGTTTTTCCAGAATCGTACGACAAAAATCTTAATTTTGGTGGAGCACATTTTGCAATGTTGTATTTGATATTAGTTTTATACAACAAAATGCGAACGATACGTCGTACGATAATCGGAACGTGTGTACGAGACATAAGGCAGTGAAACTGATTAAATTGCCTGTGCAAAATAATGGAAAGCCTGAAAACATGACCTGTTGGGGCGCCTTGAGGACTGGAGTTGAGAAACACTGGCCTAAACTCAGGAAATATTTTTTTTTTAAATTGGGATATTTACTATAGCAAAAAGTAAAAGATTCTGGGGTTGATTTACTAAAGGCAAATCCACTTTGCACTACAAGTGCACTGCAAGTGCAGTCGCTGTAGATTGCTGTAGATCTGAGGGGGGCTCTGAAATGAGGGGAAGCTCTGCTGATTTTATCATCCAATCATGTGCAAGCAAAAATGCTGTTTTTAATTTTCCTTGCATGTCCGCCTCAGATCTACAGTGACTGCACTTCCAAGTGCACTTGCAGTGCATTTGTAGTGCACAGTGAATTTTCCTTTAGTAAATAACCCCCATTGTGGTTTTTTTCAAAATTGTCGCTCTTGTTTTGTTTATAGCGCAAAAAATAAAAACCGCAGAGGTGATCAAATACCACCAAAAGAAAGCTCTATTTGTGGGAAAAAAAGGACATCAATTTTGTTTGGGTATAACATCGCACGACCGCGCAATTGTCAGTTAAAACGACGCAGTGACGTATCACAAAAAATGGCCTGGTCATTGAGCAACCAAAGTTTCCGGGGCTGAAGTGGTTAATAAAGGAAAAAAACATAATACCCCAATTTTTTTGTACAATATAAAAGATGATGTTACGCCGAGTAAATAGATACGTCATGCTTTAAAATTAAAGGGGGTGTAAAGGTTTGTTTTTTATTTTCTAAATAGGTTCCTTTAAGCTCGTGCATTGTTGGTTCACTTACCTTTTCCTTAAATTTCCCTTCTAAATGTTTTTTTTCTTTGTTTTCTTTGTCTGAATTTCTCACTTCCTGTTCCTCCTCAGTAAGCTGTTCAGTAAGCTGTTCTGGCTGACTCCACACCACTCGGATGATGGTGTGAAGTTTAGTGAGGAGAAACAGGAAGTGAGAAATTCAGACAAAGAAAAAAAACATTTAGAAGGTAAATCAAAGGAAAAGGTAAGTGAACCAACAATGCACTAGCTTAAAGGAACCTATTTAGAAAATAAAAAACAAACCTTTACAGCCCCTTTTTTAGGCATGCATGAATGATGTTTAAATGTATTAATTAAAAATCTCCATAGGCGATGCTTTCAATTTTTTTACAGGCTACCTGTTTAGAGTTACAGAGGAGGTCTTGCACTAGAATTATTGCTCTCTAACATTTGCGGTGATATCTCACGTGTGGTGCGACACAGTTTACATATGCATGGGTGACTTATGCATGCATTCGCTTCTGCATTTTGCTTTTTTTATCACTTTTATTCCTATTACAAGAAATGTAAACATAGGTCCTCTTTATGGAGAGATCTGGGGTCAAAAAGACCCCAAATCTCTCATTTACTCCTTACTCATTCACTTGGGGAGGCAGTATCTGGGTGTCTCTTTATTGTTAAAGGGGACTTTCAGATTCTGATAAGCACCTCACCCACAGATGGCTGCAGGCCCTTGTTTTCATCAACATAGGGACAAGGTGCTTGAGCAGAAGTTCCAGGACCCTGTGCGTATAGGGCAGAAGTGATGTCAGCTTGGGGAGCGGACCGTCTCTCTACATCTCCTCCAGCCCTGTGAGCACCTCCAGAAGCCGTGATTTGCTATCATCGGCGGGACTGACCATCTATGCAGATTTTGCATTTGGCCAGATATGTACTGAGAGTTCTAAAATTTTTAATAAACTGCCCACTAGATGGCGTTCATCCCTTTCTTTACACACACACATAGGAGCAGTGGGAGAAATCGCACGTGATTCAGACAGGAATCGCACCGCATTCCTATTCAAATCGCATGCGATTCTTTGCAGCGCGATTTGTGCCCATTCATTTTCCATTGACGTAAAGTACCAGTTCCGAGATGGGGAGCATGCTTGGTATCGGTGCATACCTGGTGTAATGTGTGCTGCTTTTAGTGTACTATCTGTTTAGAAAAAGCCATATCGCTGTTCTCAGTGTTTTTGTAAACACAGAACCCTGTGCGTGATTGGCCACAGCCTATCAGCTAACTTCAGCCAAAATCATTAACTAAAATCAGCTGGCAAACTTGCAGGCACGGGGCGCATGCATGCGCGCTCCGAACCCGGAAGAAATGCCACAACGTACAGGTACGACGTTCCCCAGCCTAGAGCTGCCACCGGCTCGCAGTACAACCACTGTGGGCGGGCAGCAAGCAGTTAATAGAAGTAGGCTAGAAATATTAGAAAAACAATATGAAAGTGAATCTATGATTTGACATTTCACAACCTGGTTTTACTATACATATTACACAGTTCTCACCTCCACAGCAGAAAGGTTTATATTTGTGCCTCCCTCCACAGCAGCTGAGGGTAAGCAACAACTCGAGCTGGGCATCCTGCCCACCAGGGAACTTTTGTATTGACATCAATAGCAATGATACGTTTACATTGTGCATTTTGTGTTCTCCAGCCTACCGCTGCCCATGCTGAGTTTAATGACAATCTTTATCAAGACATCAGAACTGAGCTGATTATGGGGAAGTTAATGAATCAAGGCATTTTAGAACTGATACTGTATGGATCACAGCCTGAGCTTTCTTACAATAAAAGAAATAAATAGATTTTCAGAGCACTGTACAAAAATAGGATTTTTATAACAGCTTACCTGTAAAATCCTTTTCTTGGAGTACATCACGGGACACAGAGCGACATAGTCATTACTAATGGGTTATATAGTTACCGTCAGGTGCTGGCACTGGCAACTTCCAAAACCGGAAGTACCCTCCCCTATATAAGCCCCTCCCATCCGGGAGCACCTCAGTTTTGTAGCAAAGCAATAAGTGTCCCCAAAGAGGGGCGGGAGCTCTGTGTCCCGTGATGTACTCCAAGAAAAGGATTTTACAGGTAAGCTGTTATAAAAATCCTATTTTCTTTCTCGTACATCACGGGACACAGAGCGACATAGTCATTACTAATGGGATGTCCTAAAGCAATGCCAAATGAGGGGGGGGATACACCATATATAAGCTGAGCGCTATCAGACATGAGGATCTTTTGCGGCCTGCAACACACTGCGCCCAAAGGCGACATCCTCCTGACTTCTAACGTCCACCTGGTAGAACCTAGTAAACGTGTGTACTGAAGACCATGTTGCGGCCTTACAGACTTGAGCCAGGGAGGCCTGGTGATGCACTGCCCATGAAGTTCCAACTGCTCTCGTGGAGTGCGCCCTAACTTTGAACGGAGGCGGTCTACTTCTCAAGCTATAGGCTTGTATTATGACCTGTCGAATCCACTTGGCTAAAGTAGATTTTGACGCTGCCTGACCCTTTCTGGGGCCTTCCGGCAGAATAAACAAAGTATCCGTTCTGCGAATCTGAGCAGTGGCTTTTAGATAAGCTTTAACTGCTCTTACTACATCCAAAGAATGCAATAACTTTTCCTCTACCGAAGTAGGCTTGGGGAAAAAAGAAGGAAGAACCACATCTTGGTTCAAATGAAAACTCGATACCACCTTAGGAAGAAAGGCTGGATGAGGACGTAACACTACTCTGTCCTTATGGATAACCAGATATGGCTCCTTACAGGACATAGCTGCTAATTCCGATACTCTTTTAGCCGAACAAATGGCTACTAGAAAAATCAATTTCCTGGTGAGAAGCACTAAGGAAATATGCTGTAATGGTTCAAATGGTTGTTTCTGTAGAACCGACAGAACCAAGTTTAGATCCCATGGACATATGGGAATATTAACCGGAGGACTAATACGCATCACTCCTTGTATAAAGGCTTTGACTAGTGAATGCGAAGCCAAGGGCCTTTGAAAAAATATTGACAAGGCCGAAATCTGACCTTTGATAGTACTCAAGGCAAGCTTCCTATCTACAGCCCATTGTAGGAAGTCCAGAATTCTACCTATTACGTATTTACGTGGATGCCATTTCCTGGCCTCACACCAGGCGATGTACGCCTTCCAGATTCTATAGTAGATCTGCCTGGATACCGGTTTCCTGGCATTGATCATGGTAGACACCACAGCATTAGAGAGCCCTCTCCTTTTTAGAATGTGGGCTTCAATAGCCAGGCCGTCAAACCTAGGGCTGGTAAGGAAGGGTGGTATATCGGTCCCTGCGAAAGCAGGTCCGGACGATGTGGGAGGGTCCAAGGACTCCCCACAGACATTTTTACAATCTCCGCGTACCATGCTCTTCGGGGCCACGCTGGAGCCACCAGAATCACTGGTTTCTTTTCTACCCTGATTCTGCGGAGTAATCGAGGTAACAATTGTGGCGGTGGGAATGCATATATCAGCTTGAACTGATCCCAAGGGAACACTAGGGCATCCGAGCCGCACGCTAGGGGATCCCTTGTCCAAGAGACAAACCTGTCCACTTTCGTGTTGAACCTGGATGCTAGCAGATCTACATCCGGTGTTCCCCACCGCTGACATATTGTCCGGAAAACCTCGGGATGAAGGGACCATTCCCCTGGGCATAATTGTTGGCGACTTAGAAAGTCCGCCTTCCAATTCTCCACCCCTGGAATGAATACCGCAGATATGGCTGGGACATATCTTTCTGCCCATCTCAGGATGTAATTTACTTCCCTTTGGGCTGCACGACTCCTGGTGCCCCCCTGACGATTGATATATGCCACTGCTGTGGCATTGTCTGACTGAACTCTGACAGGGGACCCTTGGAGTTTGGATGTCCATGCTACTAGGGCATACCGGGCTGCTCGTATCTCTAAGAGATTGATGGGCAGGGCCTTTTCCGCATCCGACCATCTGCCCTGGAGAGACCATTGCTCCAGTACTGCTCCCCAGCCTAAAAGGCTGGCATCTGTAGTGACCACCTTCCAAGAAATCGGACTGAAGGATTTCCCTCTTTCCAGATTCCGGGGAACCAACCACCAACGGAGGCTTCTGCGAACGGAAGGGGACAAGGACATTGGTACGTCCAGAGCCTGAACTTTTTTGTTCCAGGCTGACAGTATGGCCCTTTGCAACTTCCTTGAATGGAATTGACCGTAGGGTACTGCTTCGAATGATGCCACCATTTTTCCCAGCAGCCTCATGCACAGGCGTATGGATGGCTGTCTTTTTGAACCCACTAAGTGGATCAAATCTCTCAAAGACGACCCCTTTTCTCGAGGCAAGAAAATTTTTCTCTGGTCTGAATCCAGCCTTAGCCCCAAGTATTCCAGACTTTTGACTGGTTTTAGGGCTGACTTGTCTCGGTTGATAATCCAACCGTGATATTCCAGATACTTGATTGTCTCGTGAACAACCACTTCTAGTTTTTCCACTGAGTGGTCTATCAGCAACAAGTCGTCTAGATATGCCATTATCGTTACACCTCGTGTTCTTAGATTGGCCAATAATGGGGCCAGAATTTTTGTGAACACTCTTGGTGCTGTGGCCAGACCGAAGGGTAAGGCTCTGAACTGAAAATGGCGCCCTTCTACCGCAAAGCGTAGAAATTTTTGGTGGGCTGGAAAGATGGGGATGTGCAAATAAGCATCTTTGATGTCGATCGAGGCTAACCATTCCTCCCCTTGTAGGGCAGTGGCTACCGATCGGATCGACTCCATCCGGAAAGTCCTGATATGTAGGAATTTGTTTAGCCCTTTTAGATTTAATATGGGCCTCACGTCCCCGTTTGGCTTCGGAACTGTAAAGAGGTTTGAGTAAAACCCGAACCCCCATTCCTCCAGGGGAACCTCTATAATTACTGCTTGAAGCAATAATTGTTCCAGTGCCAACAGGAGGGATCCTCTCTTCTGGGGATCCCTTGGCACGTTTGACCTTATAAAGCGGGAAGGAGGGGAGTTTTTTAACTCCAATTTGTATCCCAGATTTACTGCGGAGAGCACCCATCTGTCTCGGATCGTGTCCCGCCAGGTTTCTGTGAACAACTGAAGTCTTCCCTTCATGCATTTGACTTTGGGGGAGGTTTTGTACCTCTCCTGCTCCAGGGCTTCTTGTTACCCTGCAACTGTCCCTGATTTTTACCTCCGGGATTTGACCGGGGAGGCCGTCGGAACTGTTTCACAGCCGATGTCCTAGGGACTGGAGAAGCCGGCCTCTTAAAGGAGGGACCTCTAACTCTATTTTTAACCGGCAAAAGTGTACTTTTACCGCTGGAAATTCTCTGGATATACTTGTCCAGGTCTTCCCCGAATAAGCGCTCCCCATGAAATGGGAAGCTGACCAGCAATTTTTTACAGGGAGCTTCAGCAGACCAGTTTTTGAGCCATAGAAGCCTGCGCATATGTACTACAGACAGCGTAAGGCGGGAGGCCTGATGGATTGAATCCTTTATAGCGTCCACCGCAAAGCATAAGGCTCTAGGTAGATCAGCTAGGGCAAGAGCCTGCTGATCCGGCAAGTCTCTTAAGACCTGTTTCAACTGATCCTTCACTGCTTGGCAGACCCCTATAGCTGCCACTGCTGGTTGTGTCACCAATCCTGCTGTAGAAAAAGCAGATTTCAATAAGGACTCCAATTTTTTATCTATTGGGTCCTTGAACATTTGGACATTTTCCACCGGACATGTCAGTGATTTATTCACACAAGAGATGGCTGCGTCCACTGTAGGGACCTTCCATTTTCTGACGAACTTATCCTCCATAGGATAGACCACCGGAAATCTCTTGGGGGGAGTAAATATTTTGTCAGGATGCTCCCAATCCTGGTAAATGAGCCCCTCCAGTAAAGGATGGATCGGAAAAGAACAAACAGTCTGGGGAGCTTTTAGCGACCCCAACGAGGAGACAGAAGAGGAGGATGGCTCCGCAAGTGGCATTTTAAATGCTGATCGGACCATATTAGTCAGGGACTGCACCCATAACCTCTCAGCATGTGATGCTGAGAACGGCTCCTCCACTGTTGATTCCTCTACAACTGAATCAACCTCATCCTGATCCCCCTCAGGTAGGTCGTTCTCTGTATGGGACTGTTGCTCTGTTAACAGGCACTCTGAGGGAGGAGACGGAGATCGAGCGCTTTTCTCCTGTGACAGGGAAGCAGCAATTAGTGCTGACAATCTCTCTTCCAGCCCTCCCAGAGCTGAGGAAAAAACCTCCTCTGTTACATACACAGGAGCAGGTGAACTGGGGACAAGTACCAGGTACTCCTGGGGGTGCCCTACGGTCACTAACCTCTGATTCTTCAGGGGAGACTGGTGCAGCCAAAGCATGCCCAAGATCCTCAGAGCCCGATGGAGACCCCCTATTCCTCCTGGAATTTCTAGTCCCGGAGTTTTTAGACGGCATATTCCTAAGCCACAAAGCTGAGGTATTCCAGCCAAAAATACACCAGTTACTGATAATAGTCTAGCATAAATGCTGCTATAATAAACAGTTGGTGTCTACTAATGTGCCTTTCTAGGGGATGCCTGTATCAACCGCTTGCTGTATGCCTTTAAATGTTGCCAGCTCTGTCTCTGTACTTCATAGCCAGCTTACTGCAATAATGTGGCTTTTTAAAAACCTGCTGGGACGCCCGCACATGCGCAGAAGCACTGCGGCGCGCACAGAGCGTCATCCCCCAGGCCCCGCCCCTTTTTCCGGCCACCTCTATATATAGAGGCGCGTGCACGCGCACGCGCGCGGCCACGTGCGCCTCGGCGCTAATTTTCAAACATGGAAACCAGGGACAGGAGCCAGGGCCCCCTTTGCCGCAGGCCGGGGGATAGACGAACACTGCAACATGGCAGAGGAAACAGTTTCCTGTAGGAGAACTCACCAGCTGCCTGGACTTTGCTCTCTGAGAAGAAACTAGTCCATATGACAAGAAAAACATTCCACAGCGGCCTCTAGTGGACAAACACAGGTACCGCAGTTTAATTTACTAAACATATATAAAAAAACATTCTTTTTTTTTTTTTTTTTTCTTGACCACCATTAAAAATTATTACATTTTTTTTTAGTAGTTACAGGCATGCACAGATATTAGCGGGAATACCGTTAGGTAACAGACAGAAAGACAAATTAGGCTTGGGGGTCCCCCAATAGAACCAAGTTCCTGGGGGCCCCCACTTACCTGTTCCCCGCCGCAGGACTTTGTTTGGTCCACAAAAGCCCAAACTTCACCTATCACGGCAGGCATTGTAATCAAACCTTCAGGGACCGGGTTCCCAAGGATTCCACTCCCCTGGACCTGTATAGCACCCTGCACAGAAAACATCTTGGTCGTGGGTATGACCAGAGCTCTGGATCCCAGGGTCCAGCTCTCCTAAGAGAAGCATTACAGGCAGAACCTTGCTCTTCTCTGCAAGGCCCGGGTACCGACCGTTTAGCTATGAAGCTTTTTTGGTCGGATCCGGAATAGCTTACTGAGGCCCAAAAGAACCTGTACGCAAGCTCAGTGAAAAACACATGTTTCTTCTTGGCCAACACCTTAGACACTGGCAAAAAACTGAGGTGCTCCCGGATGGGAGGGGCTTATATAGGGGAGGGTACTTCCGGTTTTGGAAGTTGCCAGTGCCAGCACCTGACGGTAACTATATAACCCATTAGTAATGACTATGTCGCTCTGTGTCCCGTGATGTACGAGAAAGAAAGGTTGCTATACACATCCCAATAAGTGAAACTAGGTAGAAGCTGATTTTTGGTTTTCAGGAAATTTGTGTCATTTGTGTCCTTATCTGAACTGAAAGAAGCAATCAATTTTGGGATATTGAGCCAAGAAATACTTTAACTCGTTTACCCTTTTTTTTAATATCTGCAAAGTTGCACTTTACAATTTACAGTGAAATGATGACAAGGCAACAACAATACAGAGGAAAGGGAACAAATAAGGTAAGGCTTTGAAGGCTAAGTTCACCTTTTTTATTTTCTTCTAAATTCCAGCTTCCCTCTGTACCAGTATAGTGGAACCTCGGATTACGAGCATAATCCGCTCCAGGAGAATGCTCATAATCCAAAGTACTCGCATATTAAAGCGAGTTTCCCCATTGAAGTCAATGGAAACGAAAATAATTTGTTCCGCATTGACTTCAATGGCATGCAATACCGCATGCGGCCAGAGGCAGGGGGGCACCGGAGAACCTCGGAAATGTCAGAAAAGGCCCGAGGACACCACGGCTGACCTCCGCAAACCTCGGAAAGACTTTGTTCCCGAGATTTGCCAAGGTCAGCAGAACACTCGCAAACCGAGTTACGATTTTTTAAAATACAGTGCTCGTATTGCGAAACGCTCGTTAACCACATTACTCGCAATCCGAGGTTCCACTGTATGCCATTAATGTCTCCTGTTGCTGATGTAGCCGACAGCAGACTACAGTTTTTATTTTCTGTGTTCTAAATTCTGTGTCTGAATTTTTGTACTGGCAGCTTTTCTTTCACCTCACGGTTGTTTTTTTAAATATTTTTTACTTTGTGTTGCTCATTATCTAGCGCAGTGTTCCCAAATATTTTTTGGTCTTTTACAGCAGACTACAGTTATCTGGCACTGCAGACTTACCCTCTGCCTTCTTAGACTGTCTCTATATTCCCCTAGTGCTGGGCTTGATTACATGCATCATACTCCTGAGCCAAGCAAAGAGCATTGTGGGAACTGTCGTTTCCTGAACAGTCATCCTTGAGCTGCAGAAGTATTCATGAACTACATCTCCCAGCAATGCTCCAGGGAAGAGAACTCTAAGAGGCTATAAAGGGATCGGCAGACCAGGCCCAAGCTCTCTTGCTTCCTGGGTTCCATCAAGTAAACACCCCCTTTGCTGTTGTGCGAGAGGACTGCGGCCTACCACGTGGCAACACAGCGCTCCCAGCTCCGATCCAGGTGGGTCAGATTCCACTTGCTACACAAGGGGCACCTCTGCAGAAGCGCTGTAAATCCACACATGCAATCCAAGTGCAGTGCGGTTTCGGCCGATTCATTTGAATGGTCTGAAATTGCACCAAAAGTAGTGCATGCCCACCTTTAAAAAAACACACAGCAACCAGATTGCATGGTACTAATGCAACCATGTATCAGGACTGCTGCTCCTTGCAGTCAGCTGAAGGCACCCGGATTTTTGAAGGACTTTCAAGCCATGGAGAATGGTTCATTTGCATTATAATGGAATTTAGCAAGGAGGGCAGAAGGAGAGGTAAGTATTTGCCACCTTTTTTTGTGCAGGTAATTCAGAGCAGCTTTATAATGAAGGAGAATTGGCACACTAAAATGTTCTGGACAATAAAATGCAAAGTATTGCATTCAAAAGCAAAATTATTTAAGCTGTGACCCAAACTGACTTCAAAGATCATGGCATGAATGCTTTTTTCTCCATAGCAGCAGACCAAGATCTACTTTTGCATGGCTAAAAATTGCAGTTTAAAGCCCTGTACACACGGGCGGGAATCCTGTTGGAAAAAAAAAAGTCTGTTTTCACGACGGGATTCCTGGCAAGCTTGTCTTGCCAAGCCCTGTGTACATACACAACCATTTAAAAGAACCGCCGTTCTTTTGAATGGCAAGAACGCAGTGACCTCATCGACTACAACGAGCCGGCGCTTGTTACATTCAATGCCATCGCCGCTATCTTGCTACACCCTACACTACCCTTGAATGCTACCGCGCACGCATCGAAGTCTCATCGAGCATGCGCGGGCTTACCGGGGAAAGGTAAGCATACTCATGAACGGTTTTCTCGGCAGGAAAACTCTGCTGAGAATCCCGACGAGAAAAATAGAGAGCAGGTTCTCTATTCTTCTCGTCGAGATTCCCAGCAGCTTTCCTGTCGAGAAACCATACACACGGACGGTTTTCACTGCAAAAAGCTCTCCCTGCAGTTTTCTTGCCGAGAAAACCGGTCGTGTGTACGAGGCTTAAGAGTTTCACCACACCTAACGGTATAAATTGTTCTCTTGCCACCACACACAGCAATATAAAACCCACTGAACAATTATTAAAAGCTTAGTGCAGAGTGCATAGTCCATAGCAACCAATCATATTTTAATCTACTTAAGTGCCGGTTCACACTTGTGCGAAGTCGTTGTTTTCAATGATGGTGGTTCACATCTATGCGTTGCCATTCCTCTCCGAATGCGATGCGATGAAAAAAAGGGTCTTGTGCGAGTTTAGAGCGTTGCGTTGTGAATTTAGTCTCCATAGACATCCATTTAAATCGTTCTGGAATCGCATTTGATGGTTCACATATGTGCGAATTCCACCACACTATTCTCCACAAAAACCAGGAAGTTAACACCTTTTTTTTTTTTACATTATGATTCCATTGGCTAGAACATAATTCGCAGCTATGTCCCACTCCTGAAATTTGCATTCAAAACGCAGTAAAAATGCAGTAAATTCGCACCTCAGAATGGACTGAAAAAACGAAACAAATTCACAGCGCAGCAGTGTGAACCGGCATTTAAGCAGAATTTAACACTTGTTAAAAATGAATCATATTGCATTGAATTCCTCCTATAGTGGAGTCACTCAAAACTTTATTGATAATCATTTTCAAAAAATGACAATTGCAGTGCTGAAATCTTACCTCCAGGCATGATAAGAACTAAATTTCTGTTTTTGTGCACCAGGGCTAAAACCAAGGGTGCACTTTCACAATATGTCTCGTGATTTGGGACTCCCACAATCTATGTTCCTCAGCATCCAAGTGCACTTGTGTGTACGCGGCATCACAGTTTCCACTGTGGAGGATCTTGAGTGAGACAGAGGCTGTGCAGAGGAAAACCACACTATGCAAATGCCGGGGTCACACTAGTCAGACATGCATCAGCATGCTAAATTATAGTTTGACCTAGGAACAAGCACCAGGAACAGGGACAGCGGCATCATTGGACACAGAAGGACAGCACAGACT
This sequence comes from Rana muscosa, assembly GCA_029206835.1. NCBI lineage: Eukaryota > Metazoa > Chordata > Amphibia > Anura > Ranidae > Rana > Rana muscosa. Next base: position 729,583,250 of record CM055118.1, read on the forward strand.
GCAAAATAGGCAACAATTTAGAAGGATAAAAAATAGCCTTTACATACACTATTCTGGTTCTGGTTCTGGTTCTTGCTTGAAGCACTGTGTGTTACTGGATACATTCATAGCAAGATTTAACCACTTGCCACAGTACATTTACTACTAGCGAACAGTGGCGGCTGGTGCGCAAATTTTTTTAGGGGACGCAAACAAACTGAAAAATTCTGAAAATAAAAACCATCAATTACAGTCTCACTGTGCCCATCAAACTCAGCCACTGTGCCCATCAAAAGCAGTCATTGTGCCATCAAACACAGCCACTGTGCCCATCAAACGCAGCCACCGTGACATCAAACGCAGCCACTGTGTCCATAAAATGCAGCCACTGTGCCCATCAAACGCAGCCACTGTGCTATCATATGCAGCCACTGTGCCCATCAAACGCAGCCACTGTGCCATCATACGCAGCTACTGTGCCCATCAAACGAAGACACTGTGCCCATCAAACGCAGCCACTGTGCCCATCAAATGCTGCCACTGTGCCCATCAAATGCTGCCACTGTGCCCATCAAATGCCACCAGTGTGCCCATCAAATGCTGCCACTGCGCCATCAAATGCAGCCACTGTGCCCATCAAATGCTGCCACTGTGCCCATCAAATGCCGCCACTGTGCCCATTAAATGCTGCCAGTATGCCCATCAAATGCTGCCACTGTGACCCCCCGCCGCTAAAATCTTACCTCCAGGCATGATAAGAACTATATTTTCGTTTTTGTGCACCAGGGCTAAAGCCAAGGGTGCACTTTCACAAAATGCCTCATGATTTGGGACTCCCACAATCTATGTTCCTCAGCATCCAAGTGCACTTGTGTCGAATTTGGGTTTGCAACTTTGGATGGACAATCCTGCTATCCCACCTCTCATGCCGCGTACACACGATCGTTTTTCACGCCGTTAAAAATGCCATTTTTTAAATTGGGCATTAAAACCGATCGTGTATATGCTCCAGAGCATTTTTAACGACGTGAAAAACGGCCATTAAAAATTTCGAACATGCTCTATTTTTTCACGTCGTTTTTCATGTCGTTTTTTTTAACGTCGTGAAAAACGGTAGTGTGTATGCTTTTACGAGGGGAAAAAAAACACACATGCTCAGAATCAAGTATGAGACGGGAGCGCTCGTTCTGGTAAAACTAGCGTTCGTAATGGAGATAGCACATTCGTCACGCTGTAATGGACTGAAAAGCACAAGGCTGAAAAGCGCGAATTGTCGCTCAACAAACTTTACTATCATGAAGGGTGGCGCCATCCGAAGGGAACTTCCCCTTTATAGTGCCGTCGTACGTGTTGTACGTCACTGCGCTTTGCTCGAGCGTTTTTTTCATGAACGTGTGTATGCAAGACAGGCTTGAGAGGAAACGAGAAAAATCACATCGAGAAAAACGTCATTTTTTTAAATGACATAAAAAACGATCGTGTGTACGCGGCATCACAGTTTCCACTGTGGAGGATCTTGAGTGAGACAGAGGCTTTGCATAGGAAAACCACACTATGCAAATGCCGGGGTCACACTAGTCAGACGTGCATCAGCATGCTAAATTGTAGTTTGACCTAGGAACAAGCACCAGGAACAGGGACAGCGGCAACATTGGACACAGAAGGCAGGGGCGGATCCAGAGTCTTTTCTCGGGAGGGGCACTGCCAAAAAATATGTTTTTTTGTGGAAAATTTATCGGGGAAATGGCTGGTGTCGGCGCTTCAATCATCCCGGCATCAAGGTTGTTATGGTGTCAGGATGATTGAAGCACATTATTTCTATTATTACATTGTAATATAAAATTAAATAGTTCAATGCAGAATCAGTGGGAGCCCTGAGCGTGTCACTTGCCACACGTTGCGGATTGTCACTTGCCACGTCACCTGCCACATCTTGTGGATTGTCACTTGCCACTCACCTGCCACACCTTGCTGATTGTCACTTGCCTGCCACCAGATGCAGATTGTCATTTGCCACGTCACCTGACACAATTTGCGGATTGTCACTAACTTGCCTGCTAAGGTGTAGTTTTGGTTGTCTCTTGCTGTGTCCCAGACTCCCAGAGTCAGGCAGCAGAGAGATAATGTAATCTCTCTGCTGCCTGCACAGTGAGGGCCGAAGTCACTGCAGGAATGCAGGGCAGGCACGGGCGGTGAGAGATGATCTCATCTCTCTGCTCCCCCGCTCCCGGCTAGCTGATTGGCCAGCTGCCACACTTAGCCTGCTCTCTCACTCTCACCTGCGCTGCCAACACACTGAGCAGCACGGTCTGCCCACGAACCGCGCCGCCCGCCCACAAACCGCACCGCAAGTGGAGCCGCCCACTTTCTTAGCCGTCTGTGGAGCCGCACGCTATCACACCCGCCCGCAGAGGGGCCCGACGTGACTCACTGACGTCATTGGTTGCTAGACGCCAAGCGGCCCAGGCGTTAGCAACGAGTGCAGGGACGAGGCTCCACCCACCTCCTCCTCCGCTCCTGGTATCGTGTCAGTTCGCCGCGTAACTACATTAGACGAGTCTCTCTCTCGGTGCCGCTGATCGGCTGATGTGAGAAACTGAAAGAGAGACTCAGAGAAGCAGGGGCAGCCGCAAAACAAGTACTGTATATACTTGTGTATAAGCCGACCCGAATATAAGCCGAGGCACCTAATTTTACCACAAAAAACTGGGAAAACTTATTGACTCGAGTATAAGCCTAGGGTGCCCATCTGCATGCCTCACTGTGCCTCACTTTGCCCATGCCTCACTGTGTCCATGCTTCACTGTGCCCATGACTAGACTGATGTTTAACATGGGAGTTTATGGAAGGAGTGCCCGGGTTTGAAAAATCGGTTCTCCCCAGCCGTAGGTTGCCCAGACACCAAACCTTGAACACTTGTAGAGGAGACATGGGGCTACATGTGTGCCAAGTTTGAGGTCCAGGGGATCGAAGGCCGGCCAGTACCGGGTCCCCAAAATCCGGGAGATCAGGCGCAAAAAAAAAAAAACAGAGCAAGCAAGTAAGTGTGACAGATGGTCTCGGGGGGGGGGGCAATTGCCCTGTTGCCCCCCCCCCCCCCCCTGGATCCGCCCCTGACAGAAGGACAGCACAGACGGCAAAATAGGCAACAATTTAGAAGGATAAAAAATAGCCTTTACATACACTATTCTGGTTCTGGTTCTTGCTTGAAGCACTGTGTGTTACTGGATACATTCATAGCAAGATTTAATCACTTGCCACAGTACATTTACTACTAGCGAACAGTGGCGGCTGGTGCTCAAAATTTTTAGGGGGGGGCGCAAACAAACTGAAAAATTCTGAAAAAAAAACATCAATTGTGCCCATCAAACGCAGCCACTGTGCCCATCAAACGCAGCCACTGTGCCCATCAAACTCAGCCACTATGCCCATCAAATGCAGCCACTGTGCCCATCAAATGCTGCCAGTGTGCCCATCAAATGCTGTCACTGTGACCCCCCCGTCCCACTCGCCGTCTGCCTGACACTTACCCTGTCTTGGTGGGGCAGCGGGTGATGGCGACGAGCCGATTCCTTCATGGGTCTCCTCCTGTCTTCATCTCCCGTCCTCTCCTCCTGAGAGGTGTCCAATAGTGGCGCCTGTCATTTCAGCCAATCAGGTGACGGGTAACAGACCCGAGCACCTGATTGGTGGAGAGGCGGTTCAGTGTTAGGAAAGGGCATGGAACTCACAGTTCACCTATTTTGAAGCCTTATAGAGCCTATGGCTCTAATCAGGTGCTTTAAAAACACCCCCTGCAATTCAGGCGCCCGGAGCCTGAAAAGGGGCCGGGCTCCTGAATAGGGGGTGGCAGTGGATAGATTCATGCTATGCATTAAATCTATTCGTTGGTCATAGAGGGGGTGGCTGGAGAGAGGGGACGCACACGCCACTGCTAGCGAATGGCACAGCCAGGCTAATCGATGTAGCGGTATATCACTCAGTACATGCGCACTGGCACACCCCCTAAACACAGCAGATCACAGTGCTCGTGTGAGCAGCCGAGGTATAATGACCAATCATAGCGATCACATGATAACATGTGAGCTACTGTTCATGTGATTGACCCACAGCTATCACATGGCATCTGGCACTGTATACCATGTGATTAGCTGTAGCCAATCACATCATCACAATAGTAAGCAAGCTGTCATGAATAAAAGGCATTCATGACAGTTAAAGAGGAAGTAAACCCTCTTTTTTTTTTCCTGAAAAAAAACCATGCAAGAGAAAGGCATAATGAGCTAGTATGCATAGCATACTAGCTCATTATGAATTACTTACCTGAGATCGAAGCCCCCGAAGCGCTCCTCGTTCCCCTCCGCCGCCGCCATGCTGCCTAGGAGTCCCTTCCGTGTATCGCCTCTCCGGCGCTGTGACTGCCCAGGTCGGCGATTACGTCACTTCCGCGCATTGATAAAACCGGCATGCTCAGTGCGCCTGCGCCATTGTCTACGGCGCGCATGCGCCGTAGACATCGGTGCAGTCCTTTCTGCAAATATCTCCTTAACCGTGTCTTGCACCTACAGGTAAGCCTTAATCTAGGCTTACGTGTAGGTGCAAGTGGTCAGAGAGGGTTTACAACCACTTTAAGACTATTGTTTATAACAGTGATCGTCACTGTTACAAGCAATAACAGTATGAAAAAAAAAATCCATGATCATCACCCCCCTCATAGTAGTACAGCATATTAAAAAAATATAAGAAAAAATTTAAGAAAAATAAAAAAAAGGTAGAAAATTGAATAATATTTTATTTTTATTTTTTTGACTGTCACCAATCAGTATCCCTGCTCACTGCCACACAATTAATATAATGACACTGTACTGCGCTGGTGACAGTATGTAAAAAAAAAAAAAAAATTATTTAATTTCTTAATTTTTCAAAAGAATTGTGAGAAAAAAAATTACAACTGTGTGCACCATAATTTGTAGACTATAACTTTCACACAGACTAAATCATATACACTCATTTCGGTTATTTTTATATATTTTTTTAAAGAAATGTAGCAGATTAAATTTGGCCTATTTGGCCTAAATTTATGAAGAAAGATGAATTTGTTTGCAAATTTTTATAACAGAAACTAAGAAAAACTTTTTTTGTTCTTTTTTTAAAAATGTAGGCCCCTTTCAGACAGAGCAGAATCCGTCCAAGCAGATCCGCCTGCTCAGTGGGAGATCTCTCCGCTGATCCCAGATGACAGGTCCGTGTACTGTCCACTATGAAAAGCGGACACCGACACAGCCTGCTGTTCTCTATGGGGCAGTCAGATGGAAACAGGCTGCATGTCCATTTCCATCCATTTGTGATCTGCTCGGATCCGCCGGACGGATAGCGAACTTATCCGCATTCGTATGTTTTTAGCGTACTGGATTGGATGCCGGTGGGTGACAGCGGACACATGTCCCCAATAGAGAACAATGGGTGGTCCGATCTGCCTGAAAAACAGACAGGTGGACCGGAACGTTCCTTGGTGTGAAAGAGGAAAAAATAAATAAAGCAGAGGCAAATAAATACCACCAAAAGAAAGCTTTATTTGTGTGAAAAAAATTATATAAAAAATATATATATTTATCAGCTGTCTTCAATGAAAATTACAGTCACATTGCTAAAATAAAGATATTTATTGTTGGGTTGAGAACTGAACCCAATAGGCAGAGGCGTTGCTAGGGGGGTGTGGGGGGTGCGGTCCGCACCCGGGTGACACCCGCTAGAGGGGTGACACCCTTCCGACGGTGAGAAAAAAAAAAATATTTTTTTTTTGACTTTTTTTTTTTTTTGACTTTTTTTTTTTTTTTTTACAGCTGACACTTTAATTCAGCAACTTCACCCCGCTGGGCTGGAACAACACTTCCAGCGCCGCCGCGCCTGGTGTGTGTGTGTCCTCCGGTTCCTTATTCTTCTTCCTCCTCCCTCCCTACCCTACAGAGCGTCAGCCTGTCACATCATCACACTGCACTGTGATGATGTGACGTCACACACAACTTTCTCCGGCTGCACGCTGTGAGGGTCGCTGCCCAGCCCTCCTCCTCTCCAGTCAAGACTCCAGAACAGGTGGGGGGGGTCTCCACCGCCGGCCCGACTCCCGAGCACAAGCACAAGATGAGGTAGGTGTGTGTGTGTGTGGGGAGTGGGGGGGCGGTTGCCATTGTAAGAGGCAGAGCTACTAGCTAGTGTGGGAGGAGGACTCCCTGACCTGTATTGTATGATAATGAAGGGGGGGGGGGTGCAAGGTGGCCTGCTGCGACACAGCTATAGATTATATATAGATATTATGTAATATAGCTGGTCCATCCGCCCCTCCCCCCACCAGTCCAGCTAACTCAACTACTGTGCCTATTATATGTAATATAATATATCTATATCCAGCATCACCCCCCCCCCCCGCCCATTATCAGACAGACAACACTGACTATATAATTTATATTAGCTGACTGAGACACCCCCACCCTGAGCTGGTCTGATGATGATAATGGGGGGGGGGGGTGATGCTGGACACAGATATATTATATTACATATAATAGGCACAGTAGTTGAGTTAGCTGGACTGGTGGGGGGAGGGGCGGATGGACCAGCTATATTACATAATATCTATATATAATCTATAGCTTTGTCTAGCAGCAGCAGACCACCTTGCACCCCATGATGGAGTCCTAACCTGGCACCATACCACCCCAGCCTGCCTTATGCCACCGCAACCTGCCTTATGACACCGAAACCTGCCCTATGCCACTGCAACCTGCCCTATGCCACCCCAGCCTACCCTATACCACCCCAGCCTGCCCTATGCCACCCCAGCCTGCCCTATACCACCGCACCCTGCCCTATGCCACCCCAACCTTCCCTATACCACCGCAACCTGCCCTATGTCACCCCAGCCTGCCCTATGCCACTGCAACCTGCTGTATGCCACGCAAACTGCTCTATACCACCCCACCCTGCCCTATGCCACTGCACCCTGCCCTATGCCACCCCAGCCTTCTCTATACCACCGCACCCTGCCCTATGCCACCCCAGCTTTCCCTATACCACCCCAACCTGCCCTATGCCACCACAACCTGCTCTATGCCATCACACCCTGCCCTATATAACCCCAACCTGCCCAATGCCACCCAGCCTGCCATATACCACCCCAACCTGCTCTATACCACCCCAACCTGCTCTATACCACCCCAACCTGCCCTATGCCACTGCAACCTGCTCTATGCCATCACACCCTGCCCTATATAACCCCAACCTGCCCAATGCCACCCAGCCTGCCATATACCACCCCAACCTGCTCTATACCACCCCAGCCTTCCCTATACAACCCCAACCTGCCCTATGCCACCCCAGACTGCACTATACCACTGCAACCTGCCCTATATTACCCCAACCTGCCCTATATCGCTCCAGCCAGCCCAATACCACCCTATACTTTAATTTACAGGGGTCATTTGGGGGTGCGCCTCGTGACTGTGCGCTGCCTGGAGGGCGCTGGGCAGGATAGACAGGAGGGGGGGTGACACCATGTTTTGCCGCACCAGGTGACACCAACCCTAGTGACGCCACGGCCAATAGGTACAATTATATGAGGGCGGGGCAAAACATGCCGAAATTGTGGTCTGGATGAATCGAGCTGAGGCTGCTTTTACCTGCTAACCACTCGGGCCTAGTGAGGTGTGCGACGGCCAGGCTATCTCTTCCTAATTTTGCAGTATACAATTATGAGACCCAACCTCAACCAAATGAGCTACAGTACTTCCTGCAGCGATACAATCAATAGAATTGCATTCGTGCTTTCTGTACGTTTTTATTAAGTTATTGTTATGCTGCCTTCCTGTGGTCCAGTGGCGGCTGGTGAAATTTTAGGATGGGGGTGCCAGGCTCCGCCCCTCCTTTTTGACCCCTCCCACTTCACATAAGCCCCACCCCTTATATAATACACCCACTCCGCCCCTGTATTCCACTAGCTTCCACCCATAGTGTCAGGCGTATTTAGCAGCTTTACAATACCATGACCTAACAGCATACGTGACAGAATCAAAGACTGCAAATAAAAATTTCACTATAAAACATATCATACTCAAATTAAAGAAGAATTTTAAAATATTTTAAAATCAAATTTAATTTAAAGTAATTCAAATTAAATTAAATCCAATTGGTTAGGAAACAAGTGGAGTTTCATAATACAAACAGCAATGTGCAAAATACTGTAGCCCATAGCAACTAATCAATAAGCGCCTTTCGTTCTTTTGGTATAAATTATGCATTACATATTGTAGGTGCTCCTTTAAATGCCCATATATTCATTGTAAACAGAAATGTATGGCGGTGGGTGGTACATGTAGGAGAGGGGTGCAGTGTATATGGTGGTGGGTGGTATGTGTAGGAGAGGGGTGCGGAGTGTATGACGGTACATGTAGGAGAGGGGTGCGGAGTATATGGCGGTACATGTAGAAGAGGGGTGCGGAGTGTATGGCGGTACATGTAGGAGAGGGGTGCGGAGTGTATGGCGGTACATGTAGGAGAGGGGTGAGGAGTGTATGGCGGTACATGTAGGAGAGGGGTGCAGAGTGTATGGCGATACATGTAGGAGAGGGGTGCGGAGTGTATGGCGGTACATGTAGGAGAGGGGTGCAGGGCACATTACATGGGGAGGGGTGCGGAGCACATTATATAGGGCACAAGATAAAAAGGCAGCTGCTGGACAGTGTAGAGTTAATTGTACATCCCATTGGAATGTAGCTGTCCAGCTGTGCCTGTGTTGGGGGGGAGAGAGCAGAAAATATATATTAAGCTGAGCAGTTGGAGTGCTGGGATCCTCAGAGAGATAAAATGGTCTGATAAGAGGGGAAATACAGGAGAAAAAGGCTGCAGGGAGACTAACTCATTGGGACTGAGAAGATAAGAACATCCGAGCAGCTTTGTAAAGACAGAGGGGAGATATGACAGGGAGAGCGAGTGGAGAACAATCTGGAGGGAGGGGGGAGAGGGGTGAACACAACAAATGGAGTCATCCAAGTCAGACTGAGCACAGGGGAGCCATGCTGCAAGAGAGTGACATGACAGGAGAAATGAACTCTCTCTCAGCTGGAGAGAGAGAGAACCTCCGATCCCCACACTCACCTTCAGCTTCAGGCTCAGGTTCAGCACTGACAGTCAGCTCCGTGCCCATCCACCCCATTAGTGATCCGCTCCCTGCCTGACACAGGGTCCTGTCTCGAGAATCCACACACCACATAGCTCCGCTCGTTCCAAGGAGCTGATGACATCACTTCTGGGTATCCCTGGCAAAAAAACGGAAGTGATGTCCTTACTAGTATGCAAAGCACCCAGGGACCGGACCGGATACTGTTTAGCGCAATGAAAAGCGCCGCAAAGCAGGTTTAAAGCCTGCAAATGAAACGCCTTGTCTGCAATCTTGTGATTGCACTGACGTGGCGTTTCCCATACTTGACTGTGTCCGGCGCTCGGGCAAAGTGCACTTAAGGACTTTTTTTTCAAATTTTTTTTTCTTAAATGGCCATGTCTAAAAAAAAATTTTTTTTTTTTAATTCTTTTTTTTTGTGACTGCCTGGGAGGGGGGGCGCCCATGCGCCCCCTATGGACGGGCCGCCACTGCTGTGGTCATTGTATTAATCACAGTTATTTTCTGTGAATCTTCCCCCTTTGCATGATGCAATTTCCTCTTTCCTTATCGTAAGTTCCTGCTCTCCTCCCTGAAAAATCCACACTGAGGTGTCACGTACCTGACTGTGGAGCCTGAGATGATGAGGATGGCCTCTTGCACAATTCCAGTTCCAATCCAAGCACCCCCGGTATTGGAGACAGGGACTACTAGGGCAGTGGAAGGGCGCAGGTGCCAGGAAGCTGTAGTAGTGAGCTGTAGCTAGGAGATACAGCAGTCCTTCCAGTGGTGGTGTGGAGTCTGGTCAGAAGCCTTGTTCAGCGGCAGACAGGTGCGAGATCAGGTTCAAGGTCGGGAACAAGCAGAAGTCAGTAACGTGCTGGCGGTGGGGTATCAAATCAGGAAGTGGAGACGTAGTCAGAAATCCGAGCCGAGGTCTATAACATAAGCGAGCAGCAGATATAACAGGCAGGGGTGGTCCAAAAGAGGTCAAATTCACCTCCACATACCATCTACAGCATCATATTGCCTTCCTGAATGTTTCTGCAAGCAATTACATTTTTTTGGATGGTAAGTATTTTGGTGAGTGTGGCTATCTGACTAAGGTTGTTCACAAATATTGTCTCTGCTCCATTCAGGTCAGACTTTGAGGAAGGGATATTTTACTATTACAACAGTTGGAGTCAGAACATCAAAGTTTTGTATAGAACATATTTCAGGGTCACCAGCGCAGGAAGTGGGAAAACAAACAGTGCACAGCTCTATTAGAAAAAGGTTTTTGTATTGTTCTTTGTTTTAGGTGACGGGGGAGAGGAAGTTTGGAAATCTTCCCTAAATGGGAAGCAGACAGCAATAACAAATTGACAAGGGTTCTAACCCAAAGTTTTATCTGAAGATGGGTTTTAACCACTTGGCAACCGCCTGCCCGCAATGTACTACGGGCAAGCAGCCGCTGTAGGCAAAACGACTAACCTGTGCATCGCTGCCCACTTCCTGGTTTAGGGCGCGTGCATGCACGCCCCCCACCGGTCACCCACTGTGATTGTGCAATCACAGCACAGAGCCCTGTGTTGGTAAACAACACAGAGCTCTGTACAGAGGGAGAGATCCATCAGATTCTCATTGGATGAGAAACGTAGAGATCTAGTAATAAAAAAACAGCACAGTTTAGGTCATTACACATAGTTAGGCACACATTTAACCCCCTGATCGCCCTAGATGTTAACACCTTGTCATTAGTACAGTGACAGTGTATAATATTATCAATGATCACTGTATTACTGTCACAGGTGATGTTATCCCCCCCCCCAGCGTCAGTTAGTGTCAGATTTCCCACCGCACTATCGCAGTCCCGTTCACTAATCACTGCCAGTATAGTATAAAAAAAATAGAAATTCCATTATGTACTGTATAGCATAGTTTGGAGACACTATGGGGTCAGTGTTGCCAACCGTACGTTAATTTACGTACAGCACGTAAATTTAACCCCCTTTTTCGGGTGTACGTAAAGTCCGTTGTGGGCATCGGCTGCCCATAAAAAAGATGGCCGCGAGCCGACCATGCAACGGCGCATGCGCCGTTGCGAAGCCGGCCGGACTCGGGAAAGCTGGTATGCGTTCGGCCGAGCGGCGCATGCGCAGTAACGTAATAGCGCCGCCCGGCGCCATTTTTGAATAGACTTTCAGCCAGGACGGGACTCGGGAGTGCTCGCGGCCGCGGGGCGGGCTACAGTGTCTCGCAGTCGCCGTAGGAGGAGAGGACTCGGCCGAGCAGGGGTGAGGAGGAGGAGGAGGGGGGGATATAAAGTAAGAGGACTGCGCTGGGAGTGGGAGCCCGGAGGGTGAAGCGGCCATGGCATGCAGGGGAGGGACAGGGACTGATGTGCTCTCTCTGTCCACCATCATATAACTTCTCCTCCACATCATCAGTATGCTGTGTCGTCCTCCTGTGCCCTTTTCACCTCTCCACAAGTCAGAGCTGCCCTGACCTGTGGAGAGGTGAAAGGGGCACAGAAGTAGGACAGCATACTCATGATGTGGAGGAGAAGTTATATGATGGTGGACAGAGGAGGAGGCCACTGTGAGGGGGTAAGGAGGACCCTATCATGTCCGTAGCCTCTGTCCCCCTCCTGCGTCATGTCCACAGCCTCTGTCCCCCTCCTGCGTCATGTCCGCAGCCTCTGTCCCCCTCCTGCGTCATGTCCGCAGCCTCTGTCCCCCTCCTGTGTCATGTCCGCAGCCTCTGTCCCCCTCCTGTGTCATGTCCGCAGCCTCTGTCCCCCTCCTGTGTCATGTTCGCAGCCTCTGTCCCCCTCCTGTGTCATGACTCTGCAGCCTCTGTCCACCTCCTGTATCGTGTCCGCAGCCTCTGACCATCTCCTGTCTTTTATGTCTGCAGTCTCTGAGGGGATCCTAGAAAGATGTCAAGAGTGGGAGCGCCGTGATGGGGGTTACGGGAAGAAACGGACTTGTGGACTGTGGAGAGGAGGTCAGGGCCGCCAAGCTGGAGCCGTCTGACTGAGCCCCGCACTGTGGACCTGAGAGCAGGTCAGTGACAGCGCCGCCAGGCCAGTCTGAGGGGGGGGGCACTGATCTAAGGAGGGGAGTAAATACAATAATGTAAGGGGGCACTGATATAAAAGGTCCCCCCTATATTAGTACTCCCCCCCCCTTACCTTAGTGTATTCACTCTGTGGAAGGTGGTCTCTATTCACCAGAGCCCCCCTCCACATCAGAGTTCCCCCTTACATCATGATCTGCAGCGTTCCCCTTTACATAAAAGTTCCCTTGCACTGTAAGGGGGCATCCTGCAGACTCTGATGTAAGTGGGAACTCTGTGCTGGCTGGGTTATAGTAACCTAACCCTCATGTGAATTGAGAAATATGTTTTTTTACTTTTGTTTAACTGAAACACATTGATATTAGCATTAGCTGTGTGTTTATAGTTGAAATATTGATATTTGCACTGTTTAGCACTAAAAACTGTCATTTTAGGTACTTTTTTGCAGCGTCAGTAAAAAATGTGGCTCTGCCAGTAATCTTCATTTTTTTTGCCAGTAAGAAATTGGTGCCGTACAGAAATTTTGGCATCCTTGCCAGTAAATTTCACTTCAGGGGGTTGGCAACACTGTATGGGGTTAATTTACTAAAGGCAAATAGACTGTGCACTTTGCAAAGTGCAGTCGCACTCTACAAGAGCAGTTGCTCCAGAGCTTAGTAAATGAGCAGAAGCTCTGCTGACTTCCATCATCCATTCATGTCCAAGTAAAAATGCTGTTTTTTTATTTTTCTTGCATGTGATTGGGTATTCTTTGCAAAGTGAACCTTCATATTGTTTAGTAAGCTCTGGAGCAATTGCACTTTCAGAGTGCAACTGCATTTTGCAAGGTGCACAGTCTATTTGCCTTTAGTAAATCAAACCCAGAGTATCCTTATTCTCCAAAAATAATCCACACACATCCACTATTTAATGACCTTGTAATCCACATGTGTCAAACACAGGGTCTGCCAGGCCATTTCATGTGGCCCTCGCACCCAGGGCTTTTTTTTAATCGGGATGTGGCGGAACCCCTAAACCCTGCACACAGCACACCCCTGAACTATGCTCGCTGTACATATCGCACCCCGTTAACTCTGCATTCTGTGCATAGAACACTCCTTAACTCTGCATTCTGCACATAGGGCACACCCAAACTCTGCATTCTGTGCATAGGGCCACCCTGAACTCTGCATTCTGCACATAGGGCACACCTGAACTTTGCATTCTGCACATAGGGCACACCTGAACTCTGCATTCTGCACATAGGGCACACCTGAACTCTGCATTCTGCACATAGGACACCTGAACTCTGCATTCTGCACATAGGGCACATCTGAACTCTGCATTCTGCACATAGGGAACACCTGAACTCTGTATTCTGTACATATGGCACACCTGAACTCTGCATTCTGCACATAGGGCACACCTGAACTCTGCATTCTGCACATAGGGCACACCTGAACTCTGCATTCTGCACATAGGGCACACCTGAACTCTGCATTCTGCACATAGGACACCTGAACTCTGCATTCTGCACATAGGGCACACCTGAACTCTGCATTCTGCACATAGGGAACACCTGAACTCTGTATTCTGTACATATGGCACACTCGAACTCTGCATTCTGCATATAGGGCACACCCAAACTCTGCATTCTGTGCATAGGGCACACCTGAACTCTGCATTCTGTGCAGAGCACACCCCCAAACCCTGCACTCAGTGCGTGGCGCACCCCTGACCTCTGCACTATGTACGAAGTGCACCGGGGCATGGTTAAGTTCCTGCACGTATTCTCTGTGAAAAAAAGCTGTGGATACATTTTTATCGTCTTACAGATACAACCAGCCCTTTGAGGGCAACCATAATGCTGATGGGGTCCACAATGAAATTGAGTTTGACACCCCTGTTGTAATCTATCTTTCTACCTCCTTGTAACATCCTCTTGGGAGTTCCCTAACCTCTCCTTTTCCTGCTCACTTCCCTTTGTTTGGAGCAGGTATTGTACTTTAGTGGCGGTCATATGCACTGCTCTATGCACACTACAAATCCCATAGTCCAGAGTCCATCTCGGAAGTAAGCAAAAGAGAGTGGCTATGTTCCTACATACAGTGGAAACATGGAGAACGAATGTAGCCACCTTCTATCAGGAAATTGGAGCACAGCATTAAATTAAAGGAATTTGGTGGAGGCTGGGGAAGGTACTTTTGAGTTAAGAATACATGCTTCAGTTACAAATCGAGTCTGGTTGACTTGGTTGACTACACTGTGCTTTATGTTTTCCAAGGATTTCTTCTGTGAATTATGCCTCTACAACAAGGCTCCCAGCTCTAATATTGACCCCCCACCCTCCACCGGAAAATAAAATCTCTCTTCTCCAGCTACATAGTCCATAGTGTAAGATAACTCCAACAGGGAAGATGAATCATAGATTATTATTGATGTCCAAGGGTTCACTGCAACACGAAAAAATAACATTTCCAACATAGATGTGTATTGGAGAATGCAGGTTCTCATATATGCGTTTTGTACACTGTTGTGTTCAATTAACAGTTCCCTATGGAAACTTTTTTCATCACAGTAGAGCAGAATAAAATAAGAGTAAATCCAACAGAGATGAAGGAAAATGTGCATTGTGGGGTAAGGAGATTGACGTAAAAGAGAAGGGTGGATGGGAAAGATCAGAACGGAAGTATTGTTATGGGCTTGTCAAACCATAAAAATATTTTACAGTAGAAGACCTAGATCCAATAAGTAACCACAGAAATGAAATTACTTGTAAATGCCCAAGCAAATGTATGGACCCCGGAATCTGTTTACCAGCAAAGCCCATGAAAGATAGAAAAAAAGTATTCAACCTTCCACCATCTACCCAAAACTAAAAACGTTAGAAAGAATGTGTGCAGCATACCAGTAGGTCCTTGTTTAGGACAGGTGATCCAGTCCCAAACTGGCTCTCTCGCTCTGGTGTGGACATAATGAAGTGGGTGGAGTATGCCCAGGGAGCAGTGAAATCTTTCAGAAGGTTTGTGCCCAAAATTGTATTGACCTTTTAACTCCCCCCCCCCCCACTAGAATCTGGTGTGTGGTCATAGGCGTGCGCACAGGGTGTGCCAGGTGTGCCCAGGCACATCCTAATCACGCTTTCATAGCTCCCAACTGTCCCTGATTTTGAGGGACTGTCCCTGATTTGGAGCAATGTCCCTCTGTCCCGCTTTCCTCCTCATTTGTCCCTCATTTTGGTCTGATCTATATAGTTATATATAAAATGCACTTTTTATCTTTCTAAAAGTGTTTCCCAGTGCTAAACCTTTCATCCAATTTCTAAATTGCTGCATTTGTAAATTTTAAAAACCAATATAAAGGAATAGTAGTGGTAAAAAAAAGCACTCGTGGATTTATTTAACCTTTTTTGGGGTTAATTCTCCTTTAAGGGGGTGTGGCAGGGGGTGTGTCCTATGCCTACATACGTTTGTTAGTAGTTGTCCCTCATTCCCATCTCAAAATGTTGGGAGGTATGCGCTTTACAGCACAGATTCCCCCTACTTCCCTGCCTTCCCCAGTTCCTCCTGCAGTGCTAACAGCTTCCCTCCTCTCCCGCCAGCTGTTGCTGCAAGGATGTTTTAGGATGAGTGGAGGAAGGGGCCGGTAAATATGTAATTGACCACCCCCTTCCCTTTCTGAATGAACATCGTGAGTGATCAGTAGTGTGTGTTTGAGCTTTGGGGTGCACACCCTAATGCAATAGACTGCCACACACCTATGTGTGTGGTATTCTTTTATAATAATTGCAGTAAATCCAAAACTCAAACTAATCTGTACTGCTACTGTTGTTTACTTATATAAAGAAGGGTTTTTTTTTTTTTAAATGCAAATGCAATAAATGTAACCTTTTCTACAGCTTCCAACTTTGTCTTTCTTTGTATGGAACCACCCAGCCTCATGGAGCTTAGCCATATTTCATGTATCGTCTATTCAGAAGCAGCTGCATATGATCTGCTTGAAAACTGTTTTTGTAGCAACTAATTGGATTTCATAGTGTAGTCCAACAAAAGATTGATTCGTGATTTGCTGCTATGGGTTATTACGGTAAGCTTTATATCTCACATTTTTTTTTGCCACTTATAGCAAAGAAGCAACCTACTGGATCTTGTCATTTTGCAGTCAAACTTATTTACATGTCATATTTTATTATCCTGTTTACATTTTATCTGTATATATTGCACTTGTTCAGAATCTTTTTATTTGTATCCCTACCTAGAGTATCCACTTGAAGACTGCAATACGTACTTTACATCGGTACTTCAAGTGGTTATACTGGGATGATGCCTGCAGCTACAGGCACCACCTAGTATTGTTCTCTCCAAGAGACAATCAGCTTTTTTGTAAAAGCCATCCGAGTGGCTAATTAGGCGCTGGATTGCTTTTATAGGCGGCCCCTCCCGCCGGTGACTCCCCGTCTCACCAGAGAACCCGGAACTGAAGCCGGCAGTTCCACCGGCTTACCATAGAGCTTTTCATGCACCGGAAGGTCCCCAATCAGCTCTATGGTATAGGAAACCAGAAGCGACCTGTACTTTGTCAATTCCGGCTTCCCTGGAAGAAAACAGCGACAGTTTAAAAAGTGTAAAGCATCTGATCACCCCGATCGTGGGGTGATCAGATGCTTTTAAGGGCAGAAGAGAGATCTGGGGCCTAATAGACCCCAGATATCTCCATAAAGATTACCTGTCAATGCCTATTAGGGCTATTTTACACTTGCTTCAAAACAAGGCTTTGGACAGGCTTTGTTAAAGCTCTCTGAACGCCAGTCAAAACTCCTATCACTAAATAAAATGGCTAGCTTACAGTCCTATTTACACCTGCTTTTGCTTTGGCTTCAAAAATGATACCCCATGTAGCTTCAGTAGTGCTTCAAAGTGTCTTCAAAGCCTCCATAGAAGTCTATGGCAAAGCACCACTTGAAGCCCCACCAAAGCCTCATCGAAGCCTCACCGAAGCCCCACCAAAGCCTCATCAAAGCACCAAGCAAAAGCAGGTGTAAATAGGACTGTAAGCTAACCATTATATTTAGTGACAGGTGCTTTGACTGGCCATCAGAGAGCTTTAACAAAGCCTGTCCGAAGCCATGTTTTGAAGCAAGTGTAAACTAGCCCTAACTGAGCCCTGTCACTAGAGTCAAAGCTCCTGTCACTAAATAAATTGTTTAGCTTACAGTCCTGTTTACACCTTGCTTTTGCTTGGTGCTTCGATGAGGCTTCGATGAGGCTTCAGTGGGGCGTCGATGAGGCTTTTTTGGGGCTTCGGTGAGGCTTCAGTGAGACTTCAAACGAGCTTTGCCATAGACTTCTATGGAAGCTTTGAACACACTTTGAAGCACCACTAAAGCTACATGGGGTATCATTTTTGGAGCAAAGCCGAAGCAAAGCAAAAGCAAGGTGTAAAAAGGACTGTAAGCTAACCATTTTATTTAATGACAGGCGCTTTGATTGGCGTTCAGAGAGCTTTAACAAAGCCTGCCTGAAGCCTTGTTTTGAAGCAAGTGTAAACTAGCCGTTAATGTGTGTTGAAGCCGAAGCAAATGTAAATGACCCTTACTGTCACAAGGGTTGTTTACATCCCGGGGATGTTTTTGTCCATGGTCATCTCTATGGTAACCCAGAGGAACCTGCTTCAGTCCCAGGCTCCCTGGTGGGACAGGAGTGCCCAGAATAGTGTCTGAAGGTGGTGGGAGGGGGAGACCCCCTCCGGCCACATGTATAAGCAGTCTCTATTTAGCTGCTAGAATTGCTTTTACATGAAATAACATTACCGCCTGAAAAAAAAAGATACCGGGAGGATGCATCATCCAGTTATTGCCACTCATATGACGTCCTAAAGGCGGGAAGTGGTTAAATACACTCTAAACAAATTGAAGCCAAACTTCAGTCAATACTTTATAAGCAGGTGTTACATGAATAAATAAAAGCTGATCATTGTAAACTCTCTTGTCAGTGATAAATGGTTTGTCACAACCCTCTAACTGCTACATCTACAGGACAGCTTGTTCTGTTGAAAAACAGACTTACTGGCAGGATCAACAAGTGAAAAAAAGGAAATAAAACCTATAAAAAAAGAAAAACGAATGAAGCCATCACATCTAAGAATTGGTAAGCCGCAATAACATCCACCACATCAGAAGATTGTGGTGTAGGGTGGGAATCGGAGGACAGAGGATTTCAATAAGGCCCCTTTCACACTTGTGTGACCTGAAATTTGCGTGATTTTACACGACTTTAACGGGATTTGAAGCAATACCTGTATAATGTTGAGGTCTAGGGACCTCAAGTCTCCTCAAAGTCGGACCAAAGTAGTGCAGGGACTACTTTGAAGTTGATGCGACTTGAAGTCGCACAGATATGAATGGTACTCATTGAAAATCATGGAGTACGACTTGTCTTGCGACTTTGCAGTCCCAAGTCGCAGGACAAGTCGCACAAGTGTGAAAGGGGCCTAAAGCTCCATCCAGCAGCACAAAAGTTTCAACCAAACCTCTATCCAGCAGCAAAAAGGACACATTGCATTAATTGTCTTTATATGTTGACTAAACTTGGGCTTTAACACCTTCCAGCCCGGCCTATAGCAGAATGATGGGTGGGTGGTGACTTTGCCATCCTGACTATGACGTCCTCTGCATTGCGACGCTTATGCTTTCCCCCGGGGTACGCAGCACAGTGATCGTTGTGAGCTGTGTCCCTCGGACACAATGCATCACCAATCAGGGTAAAGAGCCGATGATGTAGGCTCTTTACCATGTGATCAGCTGTGTCCAATTACAGCCAATCACATGTAAACAAATGGAAGTTATTGCCATTTCCTTTCCTCAGTGTTGTCAGTGTCTGAGGAAAGGAAAACCGATAACCAGCTTTTCAGTTAAGGGGACATTTACACTGATAATTAGGGCACTGATCATCAGTGCAACATATCAGTGGCGCCTCATCATTGCCCATCAGTGCAGCTTACCAGTGCCGCCTCATCAGTACTTGTCAGAGAAGCCTCCTCAGTGCCCATTAGTGCAGCCGCTTCAGTGCCCATCAATTCAGCCTATCAGTTACCATCAGTGCAGCTTCATCAGTGCCTCATCAGTGTCCATCAATTCAGCCCCTTCAGCGCCTATCAGTGCAGCCTCTCATCAATGCAGCCTCATCATTGCCCATCAGTGCCCATCAATGCAGCCTCATCAGTGCAGCCTCATCATTGCCCATCAGTGCAGCCTTATCAATGCAGCCTCATCATTGCCCATCAGTGCAGCCTCATCATTGCCCATCAGTGCAGCCTCATCAGTGCAGCCCCATCAGCGCACATCGGTGAAGAAGAAAAAGTTGTAAATTGGCCTGGGCAGGAAGGGGGGAACATGCCGGGTATTAAAGTGGTTAATAGGGGTGCATGTTTTGAATTCTTGTTAAAGGTGGGCTTCGCCTTTAAGCTTTTAGCTGTGGTTCTATCTGAAGAAGGATCCCAGTGTTCTGAATGCGGATATATTTTTTCTTATTTGTAGCAATGTAATAACAGGTTTGGAGATTCGTTTTTGCTGCCTCTGTGTGTATTTCTCCCTGGCTAACACATGACATCACTTGTTTTGCTTTCCGTCACTATTCAATGCTAATACTAAACTATTTGCCCAGTAAAGCTCTGACAAACAACCCCCTCCCAGCTCATGTTTGCACTGAGCCCCAGAAGACTGCAGCATTATATACAGCCTGGAAAACACACTCCAAGATGCTGCATCCACGTGACCTGAGCAGTGCACCAGCCAATGATCTCATCCATACAATGATGAGGAACAGCACGTAGAAGGAAGGCCTGCCTAGTAACAGAAACAAAGAAGGTATGTGTGCTCTACAAGGGGGCGTGCCCTTTACTTCTCATTGGACGTTTTATCATCCCTTCCTTAATTAACACCGCCCACCCAATGAGGTCACTATCCCAGCTTACCGTCATTGGGTTGTAGAAGACAGACAAGGATGCTGCAAGGCTGGAATGGTTCATTGGAAAAGCACGGCTGCGAGAGGAACTTGTTGTGTTCTCTTCTATTGGTGGAGGAAGGATTAAGGCTGATATGAGCGAAGGCATCCCCTGCATCCCTTTATATGTGCCTCTTCCTTGTCCTTCTTCCTCCCTTCCAGACTCAGCATAAACTTTGCTGTGCTCTCTGGTCAGGAGGGGCTGAATTAGGATTTTACATGAAGGAAGAGGCAAGCAAGAGGTTAAAGAAATAAAAACTTCAGTATGACTTTAATTTTCAGTAAACACCAGGCACTGTATTCCATTGCTGGGTCTATTTTATAAAGCATGTAACCCCCAAACTTTTTATTATTATTATTATTATTATTATAAGCAGAGACTCTAGAGAATAAAATGGTGGATGGTGTTTATTTTTCATTTTTTGCACTATATTTGTGCATCGGTTTTTCAAACGCAATTTTTGGGGAAAAAACACAATTTAACCACTTCCATACCGGGCCTAATCTGGCACTCCTCTCCTACATGTAAAAATCATATTTATTTTTCTTGCTAGAAAATTACAAATTACATTATATATGTTTTTTTTTTTTTTTTTTTTTACCAGAGGCTCTAGGGAATAAAATAGTGATCATTGCAACTTTTTACGTCACGCGGTATTTGCGCAGGAATTTTTCAAACGTGTTTTTTTGGGGTGTAAAAAAAACGTTCATGAATTAAACGAAAAAAAAAAAACCAGTAAAAAGTTAGCCCAATTTTTTTGTATAATGTGAAAGATAATGTTACACCTAGCACGTCACGCTTTAAAAATGTGCACACTTGTGGAATGGCGCCAAACTTTGGTACTTAAAAATCTCCATAGGGACCCTTTTTTTTTTTGTTTTTTTTTTTACAGGTTACCAGTTTACAGTTACAGAGGAGGTCTTGGGCTGGAATTGTTGCTCTCGCTCTAACGCACGCGGCGATACTTCACATGTGTGATTTGAACGCCGTTTACATGTGTGGGCGGGACTTACCTATGCGTTCACTTCACTGTGTGTGAGCACGTGGGGACAGGGGCGCTTAAAAAAACCAAAAACTATTGTTTATTTTACTTTAAAAAAAAAATGTTTACACTCTCTTTAATTTGTTTGTTTTTTGTGATCACTTTTATTCCTATTACAAGGAATGTAAACATCCCTTGTAATAGGAATGGTGTGCAACAGGTCCTCTTTATGCAGAGATGTGGGGTCTATAAGGACCCCAGATCTCTCCTCCAGGCTGGAAAGACCAAACCCCCGCAAAAAAAAGAAGGATCTCTCTCTTTCCAGCCGAGTCCTCGGCTTTGTTTACTTTCGCCGGCCGGACGTGACATCAAAACGTCGCGCCTGGGCCTCCGAAGATGACTGGGGACTATCTGGTCACCGTAAATCTCTATGATCAACGTTCAGCGGCAATGGTTTCCTTCTCTGGCTTGCCGATCGTACAGGCAAGTCGTAAGAAGCACCGGAGAGTGGCGGGAGGGGGAATGTCACCTCCCACCGCCTGTAAGAACGATCATGCGGCTGAACTGGCGCTATGATTGTTCTTACAGGGCAGGGAATCACCGGCTGTAAAAGATGATATCTGAATGATGCCTGTAGCTGCAGGTATTAAAAATGGCGCTGTTTACATCCAGGAAACTGGAAGTGACGAAATTGCTTGTTGCTACCAGTTTCCTATACCATAGAGATCATCGGGGACCTTCTTGTCCTCAAAAATCTCTATGGTAAGCCTGCGATCCCAGATTCCCTGGTGGGGCGGGAGAGCCTGGGGATACAGCAGAAGGTGGCGGGGAATGGACACCCCCTCTCACCGCCTGTAAAAGCGATTCAGCGGCTATTTAGCT
Organism: Rana muscosa; assembly: GCA_029206835.1. Lineage (NCBI taxonomy): Eukaryota > Metazoa > Chordata > Amphibia > Anura > Ranidae > Rana > Rana muscosa. Next base: position 729,605,281 of record CM055118.1, read on the forward strand.
GCTAGGATCGCTTTTACAAAAAATAAGAATCATCAGCTGTAACTGCAGGCATCATCCCGGTATATCCACTGCAGCTCAAGGACAAACATTGACGTAAAAAAGATTTTATACTTACCTACTTTGTGCAGGTCCCACGCTGGCGCTGTCTGCTTCTTCTTCCTCCAAATGTCTCTTAGTGGGCTGACAAAAAAAGAAAATAGATTCCTCCATGCACACAAATGAGGAACCTTACCAGCTAATACATTGTATTTTTACAGTCACACCCATCATTATTATCATGCACTGATCATTGGCTACAGCCGCTGATCCATAGGAAATTTACTAACAAGTTCCTTTTGACAGAAGTCAGTTAAACAACCAACTTATGTTGAGGGTGAGAAGACACATGCTGGCATACTGGATGGGAAAGCAAGAAATAATGTAAATATTACAGCCCTTTCTTACCCCTAGACTTTTCAGGTGTATCTCTGGTTTTTGTGCAGTTAACCTGCAGTTTCCCATAGACTTTATATTAGATGGCATGTTTTTGGTGCATTTTCTGAAAGCGCACCGGAGATGCAGCATGCAGGACTAAAGGTGCACTTTCAGAAAATGCGCCAAAAACACGTAATCTAATAGAAGGTCTATGAGAAACTGAGTGTTACCTGCGCAAAAAACTCTGACATACTGCACTGCGGTCAACCCACGTATACACTGCGCTGAAGTCAAACCACTTATACACTGTGCTGTGGTCAAACCATGTATACACTGCTCTGTGGTCAACCCATGTATACACTGCTCTGTGGTCAACCCATGTATACACTGTGCTGTGGTCAACCCATGTATACACTGTGCTGTGGTCAACCCATGTATACACTGTGCTGTGGTCAACCCATGTATACACTGCTCTGTGGTCAACCCATGTATACACTGTGCTGTGGTCAACCCATGTATACACTGTGCTGTGGTCAACCCATGTATACACTATGCTGTGGTCAACCCATGTATACACTGTGCTGTGGTCAACCCATGTATACACTGCTCTGCGGTCAACCCATGTATACACTGCTCTGCGGTCAACCCATGTATACACTGCTCTGCGGTCAACCCATGTATACACTGCTCTGTGGTCAAACCATGTATACACTGCGCTGTGGTCAAACCATGTATACACTGCGCTGTGGTCAACCCATGTATACACTGCGCTGTGGTCAACACATGTATACACTGCTCTGTGGTCAAACCATGTATACACTGCGCTGTGGTCAAACTACGTATACACTGCGCTGTGGTCAACACATGTATACACTGCTCTGTGGTCAAACCATGTATACACTGCGCTGTGGTCAACCCATGTATACACTGTGCTGTGGTCAACCCATGTATACACTATGCTGTGGTCAACCCATGTATACACTGCGCTGTGGTCAAACCATGTATACACTGCGCTGTGGTCAAACCATGTATACACTGCGCTGTGGTCAACCCATGTATACACTGCGCTGTGGTCAACACATGTATACACTGCTCTGTGGTCAAACCATGTATACACTGCGCTGTGGTCAAACCACGTATACACTGCGCTGTGGTCAACACATGTATACACTGCTCTGTGGTCAAACCATGTATACACTGCGCTGTGGTCAAACCATGTATACACTGCGCTGTGGTCAAACCACGTATACACTGCGCTGTGGTCAACACATGTATACACTGCGCTGTGGTCAAACCACGTATACACTGCGCTGTGGTCAACACATGTATACACTGCTCTGTGGTCAACCCATGTATACACTACGCTGTGGTCAACCCATGTATACACTGCGCTGTGGTCAAACCATGTATACACTGCGCTGTTGTCAAACCACGTATACACTGCGCTGTGGTCAAACCACGTGTACACTGCGCTGTGGTCAAACCACGTATACACTGCGCTGTGGTCAAACTTCAAAGGCTCTTAACATAAGGTGACCAGATCTTTAAAATGAAATCCGGGGACATATTTATTTTTTTACTAGTAATGGCGGCAATCAGCAACTCTCTGACCGTCGCCGCCACCCGCCTGTCAAGTCTTACTCCCTGGGCCCCGGCTACTACTGGGTGGGGAGCGGAGGAAGATCACTCCACCAGGGAGGGCAAGGAGATAAACAGGCAGGCGGTTGGCCGGGACTTGAGCCAAGGCCGAAGAATATGCGAGCGGAGCTGAATGGGCATGCGCCCGAAACTGAAGAAATATTCCCTCCGCTCCGACCAGCACATGATCATCAGAAAGGGGCACAGATAATGGAAAAAAATACACCCCCCTAAGCTAGTAGGAGCGGCGGAGCGGGGGGTGTAATTCAGAATTTTTTTTTTTAAATTCTGCACTGACTGTCTTTGAAATTGCCCCAGCCCCTGTTCAAATCCAATCCGGGGACAAAACTGGGGACAGACTTGGTCCGGGGACAGTGTCCTCAATCCGGGGACTGTCCCCTGAAACCGGGGATGTCTGGTCACCCTATCTTAACAAGCATTTAACCCTTGCAGTGCGGGGGGAGCCTAACTACAAAGGCTTTAAGTTGCAAAATTCTATAAGGAAAAGAAGAAGCCAGAGGGCCCATGTGACTCATAAAACACAAATTTGACACACCTGTTTTAGATGGTGGTTTTATGAGTGTGTTTCCAGCACAGCACAGAGATAAAACAGCCGCACAGCCTTGACAGAGAGAAAACAAGCAAATAAAAGGAACCCAAGTAATCTCTCTGTAGACATCTGACTATGGGCCCTCACTTACCAGCAAGTCAATAGCAGAAGTTACATGACACAGTTCCAGGAAGGCAGTTGCATGGAGGATCACAGGGGATTTCCCCTTACTTATGCAATAAAAGACATCAGGGACATGCCTTTAGACATGTATACTGGCTCACATCAGCCATATTATGTTCAAATAAGAAACTCTCTGGGACGTTATACTTCATTTTTAATGACGAGAAGGAAGTGAATGAGCCATTCTCTATAAATTTATTGAGGGTAATCAAGTTGTTGTTGATTCACCATAAGTACTCATTTGAATTTGGATAGTTAATAAAAAATTTAGGGTCTCCTATGAAGGAAGCTAGGGGAGGTGTTGTGGATGTCATTTTGAATTTCTTGTAGTATAATTTCCATAATTGGTGTGAGTGGGCCACCAATAGGTTAAGCTTTTCCAGGGTGCGGTTGAAGATTTTATTGCCCCATAATAATCCGGCTATGGAGTAGGGTAACACTGAGTCTCTTTCAAATATGATCCATGGGGTTTTCAGGTTGCATATATGCCATTGGGCAATTTGGGACCACCTTGCGGCTAAATAGTAATCCCAGAAGTGTGGGAGTCCCAAACCACCATTTTTTGTGGTTTTGTATAACACAGTTTTAGAAATTCGTGGGTGGGTGGGAGTCATGATATGTTAAATGATTTCCATATTTTCAATGTAGATCGTAATTTTTGTAACATGGGTAGGTAATTCTTAGTAGATAAATTATTAATATCTGGGGTAAGGTGAATATCTAAATATGGTAGAGATTCTTTAGACCATGTGAAGTTAAATGAGGCACTAATGGTATCTAGTTGTGCTTGGGGAATGTTTATTGGCATGCCAACTGACTTAGAGACGTTTACTGATAATCCAGAAAGCAATGAAAATGTTTTGAGTGTGTGGAGTAGCATTGGTAACACTACGTTGGGTTGAGTAAGGAATAAGATCACGTCGTCAGCATACATGCTGATTTTTTATATATATTTATTAGAATTATATCCTTTTATGTCTGGGTGTTGTAAAATAGCTGTGGCAAGGGGTTCAAGTGCTAGGGAAAATAAACGTCCCCAACACTGAATTTAGAAGTTTTCTCCAGATTAGAGACTTCTATAACTCACATTTCCCATTATCAGACACCACGTCACCAACATCTTACGAAAGTATCTGTTCCAAATCCCCGAGAAGAACTGGCTTAATCTCTGAAGTATATTTGAACCTGATTAATACAGATAACCAGTCAAAATGACCCTATATGCACAAATGGGAACAAGAATGTGACATCTCACTCCCTCCAGAAAAATGGTCCGACTACATTGATAACCTACTCAGATGCACAAAATCAATCACGGTCAGAGAAACTGCAATAAAGGATTTTACCAGATGGTATTACACCCCAGTAAAACTCCACTCTATTTTCCCTTCAGTCCCCTAAACATGCTTCAGAGATTGTAATTCCACAGGTTCTTTTTCCCATATCTTTTGGGAATGTGGAGTGGTATCGCTGTTGTGGAGGCGACCTGAAAAATTTTCCTCCAAAATTTCAGACAATAGCATAAAACTTTCCCTCTCCAACTGTCTATTATTTGCCCCAATCATAGGTTTATCCACTCACCAATTAAGACTAGTCCATACAGTTTGTGTCTCTATACACTGGCTCATAGCTTACCATTAGAAATCCCCACAATTGCCAATAAACCAACTAAAAACCAGAATCAACAATATATACCATATGAAGAAATTTTTCCACACCTTATACAACTCCACACATCTACTTGAAAAAAAATGGAACCCTTGGTTTAAAACCCTTTCCCGCCGAGGGTACACACATATGCATACTCGGCTTTCGGGGGTTATACCGGGATGATGCCTGCAGCTGCAGGCATCATCCCGGTACCGTTGTTTAGAGTCGGCGATTGGCTTTCCAGGTATAACAACCGATGTGGCTAAAAGCCGCTCGGTTGTTATACTGGAGGATCGGGAGGGGACATCCCCCCCTCCCGCCAACTCCGTCGCTCTTACAGGGAAATCCCCTGTGATCCTCCATGCAACTGCCTTCCTGGAACTCTGTCATGTAACTTCTCCCGTCCCACCGGGAGACCCGATCCACGATCCGGCACCTTGGGCGCCTAGAGACAGACTGAAAAAAAGCCGCGAACGGCTTTGATTCAGTCTCTTCACTGTAACCACGGAAGCGACGTCATGACGTCACGTCCGGGTTACTCGGCTGCCAATGACGCCGGATTTAAAAAGGTACACAGTATTCAGAATCGCAGTTTTCGGCGATCTGAATACTTTGAAGTACAAAGGAGGGATTGGGGGTCTTTTAGACGTCCGATCTCTCCATAAAGAGTACCTGTCACCACTTATTACTGTCACAAGGGATGTTTACATTCCTTGTGACAGCAATAAAAGTGATCAAAAAAAATTTTTTGTTTTATTATAAAAATAAATAAGATTTTTTTTTTAAAGCGTCCCTGTCCCCGTGAGCTCGCGCAGCAAAGAAAAAGCATACGGAAGTCACGCCCGCATATGAAAACAGATAGACTGCTGATCATCCCTCACATACGTCTCTTCTTCTTCTGATTTAACCTCAAATTCTATATCAATTGGATCTCCACGCTAAACCAAGAAAATGAGTGAGAATATCATCTGTTTGGGGTTCGTGATCTGATTGTATGCGGAACTCACTGGATGGAATACCGCTGCTGTTAAGGGAGGATTACTGCTACAACTCAAAGGCCGCGGCTGGGTTACAGTCGGATGTCCCAAACCGCTTGCCTTCTGGTAAGCTGCTCCCCTTACTTCTGGTGGTGGATACCTCACAATAAGTGCTGAAAAGTCACGGTGGTAATGTTATGAATAATGCTAGGTAATGCTAGAAGAGTGGATTCTGTTTCAGATCAATTATTTTGAACTGCTTATTGGACTTTCACTTGTCCCAAAAGCTGTTGAGTTCATTTATCTAGACTCATTATTAGTTTTTGGGATAAGAGGGTTGGCGCAGTTTTTTCTTTATTAATTATATGAAAACAGAGTTCAAATCACACATGTGAGGTATTGCCGCGATCGTCAGAGCGAGAGCAATAATTATAGCCGTAGACCTCCTTTGTAACTCTAACCTAGTAGCCGTAAATTAAAGCGTCGCCTATGGAGATTTTAAGGTACCGTAGTTTGTCGCCATTCCACGAGTGCGGGCAATTATAAATGTAGCGGGGTCCCCTTTAAGACTCCCGGGACTACCTTGCCCAGAATCCTTTTCGGCAATTTTTCCACCCCAGAGACTCATGGGAGGGGTTATAAAAGGAGGAGGCGAGGCTGGGCTCGGCCTCTTTGGGACACGAGACTTCAGTGACTGATCCTCCTGTGCGGATGTGCCGGAGTGCAAGGCCTGAAGCCTGAGGCCTTGCGCAGCACCAAAGAGCCTTCCACCCCACTGCGAGCCTGGGTGGCATCTGACTTCGCTTATCTACAGCCTTGGTTGGATCAGGGACCCGATCGCTGGAGACACTGTGTGTGAGGACACAGTCGGTGGAAGTTCCCGGACTGGGATCGCGTCCGGAGGGGTGAGCGAGCGTATGCTCAGACCATATACTGTTTGTTGCTGATGTGCCTATAGACTGTCATGGCCCACAAGTTTATATCTGATACTCTCACTGGAGATCCATATCAGCGCTGAACTCAGAGGTTCTTCAGTAAAGTGTTTATTCCATTACAATCTTCCCACTGGATTACAAATGTTATTCTGTTATGTGCACCACCTTTAAAGAATTGCCGGTGAAGAAACCATCATCCCCTATAGACTGAATTTTAGATATCTGAGCCAGGCCTGGCCAGCTAGTTAGTTCATTTAGTTACTGCGCCACAGGGCGCCTAGTTAACGTTCGCCCACGCGGCGCACCTCTACTGTTCATCTAATGCATAGTATGTTTATTGCTGCAGGGCTCTGCAACTTATTACCTGTAAACTGTTACCACTGTTAACCTTTTTACCATAAGCTTAAAGTAAATTAGATACCCCTTACATTATTGCCTTGGTGTCTGAGTTTACTCATACAGTATAAGAAATATATTGCTGCCATAACTAACTGTGCCAGTAGGGGGTCGAATACATTGCCGGGGGTTGGCGGAGCTGTCTTCAGGGCCCAAACTAAATCTGCGGCCTTCTTAGTTGAAGGTATCGCTACATAAAGCATGACATGTTTGATATCTATTTACTCGGCGTAACATAATCTTTCACATTATACAAAAAAATTGGACTAACTTTACTTTTTAATTTTTTTAAAATTCATGAAAGTTAATTTTTCCCAAAAAGTTGAGTTTAAAACACAGCTGCACAAATACTGTGTGACATAAAATATTGCAACGATCGCCATTTTATTCTCTAGATTCTCTGCTAAAAAAATATATATAATGTTTGGGGTTTCTAAGTAATTTTCTAGCAAAAAATACGTATTTTAACTTGCAAACACCAAATGTCAGAAATGGGCTTAGTCATGAAAGGGTTAAGCACTCAGAACTCCTCTTAAATCCTAGATAATCATCAATACCTATATTAAAATAAAAATAAAAAAGATACCAAAACAAGTCCTTACCCAAACTTACCTCCTGATTACATGTTTAACACTGGCATTAAATAGAAGAAAGATTCTGTTCATTCATTGTTTTATTTTGTCATAAACTATAACCATGACTAAGGGTCCTTAGTGTATCCGCTGATCCCTGCTGAGCAGGCGGATGACAGGTTATATGCAGCCACTTGTGCCCCATCAAATGCAGTCATTTTGCCTGTCAAATGCAGCCACTGTGCCCGTCAAATGCCGCCACTGTGCCCCCTGCCCACCCTCTAGGGTGACCACGTGTCCCGGATTGCCTGGGACAGTCCCGCATTTTGCAGGTCTGTCCCGGGTACATTCATGCCAGGACAATACAGTGTCCCAGAATGAAACTGACACAGCCACCCCTCCCCCCGGGCCATTCTGATGCCCCCAAAAAAGGCAGCCACATCACCGCTTTATTCACTGACAGTACTTGTCCTGGCCAGGAATGCCTGGAGGAGCACAATCCCGCCCCCTGCTTGTGATTGGAGAAATCATAAATCCCGCCTCTTGTGTCCAATCACTGTGCTGTGATTCGTTACAGCACAAGCTGATTTTTGGGAAGGAAGGATGTCCCTGAATGGTAGTTTGGAAATGTGGTCACCCTACCACCATCCCGCTTGCTGACTGCTTGGCACTTATCCCATTTTGGTGGGGGGTCAGGCAGCCGAGTGACGGCGGTGTATTTGTGGGATGGTGGGATGAGCAGCGGGTCAGGTGGCGGTGGCTCCTGTATCCTCAATTTGTCTCTTCTTCCTTCTGCTAGGCATCCAATCGGAGCGCCTGTGCCTTCAGTCAATCAGGTGACGGATATTAGACCCACACCTCCTGATTGACTGAGAGGCGGTTCAGTGTTAGAAAAGCCTATGGCTCTAATCAGGTGTTTTAAAAAACACCCCACCGCTGTAATTAAGGCACCCGGCACCCGAAAAGGGGCCGGACGCCTGAATACGGGGTGGATACACCGGCCATGGATAGATTCATGCTATGCATGAATCTATCCATTCTACACAGAGGGGGCGGCGTCTGGGCACCCCTAATGGACGCACCGCCACTGCCTGTAGGTGAAAATTAATAAATGGTGCACGTTTAGGAGACATTCACTCTTTTGGCAGCTGGTGACGTCATCGGCGCATGCGTTTTGAAGGAACAGCATGCCTGTGCCACTCCTCCAGAGCTCTGTGCTGACTCTGCATCACGTGACGTCATCGCAGCTCGGCCATTCAAGCTACCGGAGCCCGTGAACCCAGAAGGAAGACAGGGTGAAGATGAAAGCCCTGTCAACAGTGACAGCGCGCCACTGGAGGGCTTCTTTCTAAAGTAAGTATTTTATAATGTGCTAATATGCAATGCATACTAGCACATTATGGCACTGCCCTGCAGGGGATTTTTTTTTTTTTTAATGCTGTGCTTTACTAACACTTTAACCTCATAAAACACATATATGCAGCAGCAAGAAAAATGGGCTTTAATGCCCATCTGCCACACACACAGTATGTGTCCATGATGGCCTGAGATTGTGCGCTGAGAGCTCGCTCCCAGCGGGACGGGCTTCCAATCACATGACTGCTGTGATAGCCAATCACAGTAATGACATGATAGAGAAGTCATGCCGCTTCCTGGGCAATAAGGTCCAATTAAAGGGCACTGGAAGCATTATGGGATTATTGAGGAGCTGAACTTTGGGAGCTGTACCCAAATAAAAGCAGGCAGAAGGTCACTGGTACTGCCTATGATGGTCTCCCTGCAGCTATTTTCCCCACTACTCAATTACCATGCCTTGTTCTGCTCTGTGTCTTTGTGTGGAGGTGGTTATCTTGGTAGAGGTTGTGTCTGCGTCCAGGGACGCATATCTGTCTATGTACACAAGTAAACGTTTGGATGTTTGATCATCAGCATACAGCCACAGCCTGTGCAGGAGGCTGTATGCAGCAGAAATAAGATTGTTTTATTTTACAATGTATGGCTCTCTGTGCCAAAGTGAATGATAGCTTAGGTGATCCCTATACTGCTATCTCACCTACACCTAACAAATTAACTTTAACTTTCAACTCATCTTACCTATTGTATCACTTGCCTCTGACTTCTAGATTGTAAGCTCCTACGAGCAGGGACCTCCTAACCCTCTTGTATTGTATAGGTAGCAGTGGCGGCTGGTGCTCAAAATTTTTGGGGGCGCAAACAAACTGAACAATTCTGAAAAAAATCAATTGCAGCCTCACTGTGCCATCAAACGCAGCCACTATGCCCATCAATTGCCACCACTGTGACATCAAACGCAGACACTGTGCCATCAAACCCAGCCACTGTGCCCATCAATTGCTGCCACTGTGCCATCAAACGCAGCCACTGTGCCCATCAAACGCAGCCACCGTGCCATCAAACGCCACCACTGTGCCCATCAAACGCAGCCACTGTGCCCAAATGCTGCCACTGTGCCCATCAAACGCTGCCACTGTGCCATCAAATGCTCCAACTGTGCCCATCAAATGCTGCCACTGTGCCATATTAAATGCTCCCACTGTGCCCCATCAAATGCTGCTACTGTGCCATCAAATGCTCCCACTGTGCCCATCAAATGCTGCCAGTGTGCCCGCCTGCCGTCTTCCCGGCACTTACCCTGTCTCGGTGTGGCAGCAGGTGACGGCGGTGGGTGTATTTCCAGATGTGCAAGCTGCCCATTCCATATACGCAGTAATGCACCACCATAGCAAGAGATGCAGGCTTTTGAACTGAGCACTGATAACAAAGTGGTAGTCCCCCTCCCATTTAGTCCAGAGGACATGGAACCCATGGTTTGGTTTCGGGGTCCGAGGATCCAATTATATCCAAGTATGTGGCAGATAGACCTGAAATTGTTTATCGTAGATCTCGATCAATCAGGGATGGTCTTATCCACAGCCACTATAACCCCGAAACATTGGAAGTGGGGGCAACCATTAGCAATGGTACATACAGATGTGGCAACTGTGATCAGTGCCCATGGATAAAAGAGGGCACAGGATGCCCCCTACCACGAGGCGGTTTTCACAGATCCACGATGTATGCGGACTGTAGCACACTTGGGGTTGTATATTTGGCAACGTGCTTGTGTGGCGCATTTTACATCGGCAAGACGAAGCGTCCTTTTGCAAAAAGAGTGCAAGACCATCTATACTATCTCGATGCAGGATTGCTTCATACTCCCATCTGTAAGCACATAGGTCTTAACCACAGCTATGACCCACCTTTTGTTTAATTTTTTTGTATTGGAAGTTGTTTCTGAACCTCTCATGCCGCGTACACACGACCATTTTTCTCGTCTGGAAAAATTTCATTTTTTTCTCTTTCATGAGAAAAACGACCGTGTGTGGGCTTTTGGTCATTTTTCCCGATGAGAAAAACGGCATTAATCACGACGAGAAAAATTAGAACATGCTCTAATTTTTCTCGTCGTGATTCACTGCATTTTTTTACGCGGCAGTTTTCCCATAGGGAAACACTGCCAGGGAGCCTACACACGGTCGTTTTTCTCGACCAAGAGAAAAAATGACGGGAAAAACGGCAGTGTGTAGGGGAACAAGCCGTTCCTCGTTTTTCCCGTTGGGATTCTTGGCAGTGTTTTCACCGCCGTGAATCTCGATCGTGTGTACGCGGCATAAGATGAGGAGATTTTGACAAAAAGATCCTTCAGCAAGAAGCCAAATGGATCTTCAACCAAAGGGCCACGTATCCTCCAGGCCTCAATACTGCGATTTCTTTTAATCCATTTCTTTAAAATACTCTTTTAGGAGGTATAGGGGTAGAACTAGGTCTTACTTGTATATGTTATGTCTAATTGACTAAATTCATTCCATCTAAACATCTGCTATGTTATTAATTATTTTATGATTTATTCAGTGTACCTAATCCCACTATGCTTCCTTAGAATGGCTTGAAATATCTTTTTCCTTTTTTCTTTTTCCTTTTTAAAGTAATTGTATGAAGGTGCTAGAGCTCATCTATTATGTCCAGGTAAGTTCTGTATATTACTAAAACAACCCCTCGGTGCTGAACATGATATATTTGTCCCCCAATATTTCCCCCCTCTCTCCCTCCCCCCCCTTTTCCCTTCCCTCCCCCTCTTCCCCCCCCCCCCTCTTCCCTTCCATTTTCCCTCCCCTCCTCAACAATCAATTGCTATTGGTCTGTATGTATTTTTGTCCCTACTCTATAACCATGGACATGCTAAATATATATTTGTGAGGACGCATAATATGTGTCAACCTATCTATATATTGTCTGTTATTGACCAAATCAATTATGAACTGTTCTGGCTTTATGCCGTTGAGAATCATGTTGACATACTTATGTTTTTATTTTAACTGATAAATTGATAATAATTTGAGATCGCAATATTCTTATTATTAAACTGTTAATTTGTTTTGTTTTGGGTGATTGGATGGCCACGCACCGTGGGACAGTGCTATTTGCTGTTGGCTGCCCCTCCCTCCCTCTGCAGCTTTCATTGACGTGGGGATTTCCATGCGTCCTATGTTTTGGGAAAGGGAAATCTCCTTCTCCTCCTCTCATCCTCCGTCCGCGCTTCCGTGGACGGTGGATCGCGCCTGCGCTATGCGTTACTCTTGCGCATGCGTGCCATTGGCGCGCCTGGACCGGAAGTGATGTCAGGGGGTCGTTCGCGATCCTTCACTTCCGGGATGACTGTGCACATTTAAGATGGCTGACACAAGGATCTCAACCAGTGGAACCAATGTGAACTGCGACTTACTGGGATCTCTTACTACATATGGGCTGGACCCTATACAGATACTGAGGCTATCTACACATTTGTGCGGGCTTGTGAACTAACTGGGACTTGGGTAATTATGTTATCAGTAGCCATGCACTGTTTGTGCACCCTATCTCTTGGCCCTTTAACATATACCATATTATGTATATCATATGCTATAAGCTATCAGCCTTGTTACCTATTAGGGATGAGCTTCGTGTTCGAGTCGAACATACGTTCGACTCGAACATTGGCTGTTCGATCGTTCGACGAAGATCGAACGATTTGGGCCGTTCGCGCCAAATTCGAGTGACGCGAACGGCCCACAATGCACTACGCCATCGCAGTGTCATCCAGGCGCTGTGATTGGCCAAGCATGCACTGTGACCCCGCATGCTTGGCCAATCACAGCGCCGGCAGCGAGGAGAGCAATGATTGGCCACAGGCAGGATGCCTGTGGCCAATTATTGCTGAGGGTGTTTAGTACACGCCCCACACTATAAAAGGCCGCCAGCACGGCGGCCTAGTGTAGTGTGTTCCGGAGCAGGGATAGAGTAGCATAGGCAGGGACAGTGACTGTTATTTCTTTCTTGCTTAACCTGGATTCCTTTAGTTTAGGGAAAGAGAAGGATAGGTAGGGAGAGTGTCAGTGTGTTTTGTGCTTCTGCTATAGTGTGCTTAAAAAAAACATTTATTCTAGGGACAGAAAACTCTAGGTAGGGACAGTGTCAGTTTCTTTCACTCTGCAAGTCCTTGTTTCCAGGGACCTGTAAGGACAGTGAGTTAATTGTCCTTGTGCTATATTGTGCTTAAAAAAAACATTTATTCTAGGGACAGAAAACTCTAGGTAGGGACAGTGTCAGTTTCTTTCACTCTGCAAGTCCTTGTTTCCAGGGACCTGTAAGGACAGTGAGTTAATTGTCCTTGTGCTATATTGTGATTAAAAAAAACATTTATTCTAGGGACAGAAAACTCTAGGTAGGGACAGTGTCAGTTTCTTTCACTCTGCAAGTCCTTGTTTCCAGGGACCTGTAAGGACAGTGAGTTAATTTTCCTTGTGCTATATTGTGATTAAAAAAAACATTTTTTCTAGGGACAGAAAACTGTAGGTAGGGAGAGTGTTTTTTTTCTTTCACTCTGCAAGTCCTTGTTTCCAGGGACCTGTAAGGACAGTGAGTTAATTGTCCTTGTGCTATATTGTGCTTAAAAAAAACATTTATTCTAGGGACAGAAAACTCTAGGTAGGGACAGTGTCAGTTTCTTTCACTCTGCAAGTCCTTGTTTCCAGGGACCTGTAAGGACAGTGAGTTAATTGTCCTTGTGCTATATTGTGATTAAAAAAAACATTTATTCTAGGGACAGAAAACTCTAGGTAGGGACAGTGTCAGTTTCTTTCACTCTGCAAGTCCTTGTTTCCAGGGACCTGTAAGGACAGTGAGTTAATTTTCCTTGTGCTATATTGTGATTAAAAAAAACATTTTTTCTAGGGACAGAAAACTGTAGGTAGGGAGAGTGTTTTTTTTCTTTCACTCTGCAAGTCCTTGTTTCCAGGGACCTGTAAGGACAGTGAGTTAATTGTCCTTGTGCTATATTGTGCTTAAAAAAAACATTTATTCTAGGGACAGAAAACTCTAGGTAGGGACAGTGTCAGTTTCTTTCACTCTGCAAGTCCTTGTTTCCAGGGACCTGTAAGGACAGTGAGTTAATTGTCCTTGTGCTATATTGTGATTAAAAAAAACATTTATTCTAGGGACAGAAAACTCTAGGTAGGGACAGTGTCAGTTTCTTTCACTCTGCAAGTCCTTGTTTCCAGGGACCTGTAAGGACAGTGAGTTAATTTTCCTTGTGCTATATTGTGATTAAAAAAAACATTTTTTCTAGGGACAGAAAACTGTAGGTAGGGAGAGTGTTTTTTTTCTTTCACTCTGCAAGTCCTTGTTTCCAGGGACCTGTAAGGACAGTGAGTTAATTGTCCTTGTGCTATATTGTGCTTAAAAAAAACATTTATTCTAGGGACAGAAAACTCTAGGTAGGGACAGTGTCAGTTTCTTTCACTCTGCAAGTCCTTGTTTCCAGGGACCTGTAAGGACAGTGAGTTAATTTTCCTTGTGCTATATTGTGATTAAAAAAAACATTTATTCTAGGGACAGAAAACTCTAGGTAGGGACAGTGTCAGTTTCTTTCACTCTGCAAGTCCTTGTTTCCAGGGACCTGTAAGGACAGTGAGTTCATTTTCCTTGTGCTATATTGTGATTAAAAAAAACATTTATTCTAGGGACAGAAAACTCTAGGTAGGGACAGTGTCAGTTTCTTTCACTCTGCAAGTCCTTGTTTCCAGGGACCTGTAAGGACAGTGAGTTAATTGTCCTTGTGCTATATTGTGCTTAAAAAAAACATTTATTCTAGGGACAGAAAACTCTAGGTAGGGACAGTGTCAGTTTCTTTCACTCTGCAAGTCCTTGTTTCCAGGGACCTGTAAGGACAGTGAGTTAATTGTCCTTGTGCTATATTGTGATTAAAAAAAACATTTATTCTAGGGACAGAAAACTCTAGGTAGGGACAGTGTCAGTTTCTTTCACTCTGCAAGTCCTTGTTTCCAGGGACCTGTAAGGACAGTGAGTTAATTTTCCTTGTGCTATATTGTGATTAAAAAAAACATTTTTTCTAGGGACAGAAAACTGTAGGTAGGGAGAGTGTTTTTTTTCTTTCACTCTGCAAGTCCTTGTTTCCAGGGACCTGTAAGGACAGTGAGTTAATTGTCCTTGTGCTATATTGTGCTTAAAAAAAACATTTATTCTAGGGACAGAAAACTCTAGGTAGGGACAGTGTCAGTTTCTTTCACTCTGCAAGTCCTTGTTTCCAGGGACCTGTAAGGACAGTGAGTTAATTGTCCTTGTGCTATATTGTGATTAAAAAAAACATTTATTCTAGGGACAGAAAACTCTAGGTAGGGACAGTGTCAGTTTCTTTCACTCTGCAAGTCCTTGTTTCCAGGGACCTGTAAGGACAGTGAGTTAATTTTCCTTGTGCTATATTGTGATTAAAAAAAACATTTTTTCTAGGGACAGAAAACTGTAGGTAGGGAGAGTGTTTTTTTTCTTTCACTCTGCAAGTCCTTGTTTCCAGGGACCTGTAAGGACAGTGAGTTAATTGTCCTTGTGCTATATTGTGCTTAAAAAAAACATTTATTCTAGGGACAGAAAACTCTAGGTAGGGACAGTGTCAGTTTCTTTCACTCTGCAAGTCCTTGTTTCCAGGGACCTGTAAGGACAGTGAGTTAATTTTCCTTGTGCTATATTGTGATTAAAAAAAACATTTATTCTAGGGACAGAAAACTCTAGGTAGGGACAGTGTCAGTTTCTTTCACTCTGCAAGTCCTTGTTTCCAGGGACCTGTAAGGACAGTGAGTTAATTTTCCTTGTGCTATATTGTGATTAAAAAAAACATTTATTCTAGGGACAGAAAACTCTAGGTAGGGACAGTGTCAGTTTCTTTCACTCTGCAAGTCCTTGTTTCCAGGGACCTGTAAGGACAGTGAGTTAATTGTCCTTGTGCTATATTGTGCTTAAAAAAAACATTTATTCTAGGGACAGAAAACTCTAGGTAGGGACAGTGTCAGTTTCTTTCACTCTGCAAGTCCTTGTTTCCAGGGACCTGTAAGGACAGTGAGTTAATTGTCCTTGTGCTATATTGTGATTAAAAAAAACATTTATTCTAGGGACAGAAAACTCTAGGTAGGGACAGTGTCAGTTTCTTTCACTCTGCAAGTCCTTGTTTCCAGGGACCTGTAAGGACAGTGAGTTAATTTTCCTTGTGCTATATTGTGATTAAAAAAAACATTTTTTCTAGGGACAGAAAACTGTAGGTAGGGAGAGTGTTTTTTTTCTTTCACTCTGCAAGTCCTTGTTTCCAGGGACCTGTAAGGACAGTGAGTTAATTGTCCTTGTGCTATATTGTGCTTAAAAAAAACATTTATTCTAGGGACAGAAAACTCTAGGTAGGGACAGTGTCAGTTTCTTTCACTCTGCAAGTCCTTGTTTCCAGGGACCTGTAAGGACAGTGAGTTAATTGTCCTTGTGCTATATTGTGATTAAAAAAAACATTTATTCTAGGGACAGAAAACTCTAGGTAGGGACAGTGTCAGTTTCTTTCACTCTGCAAGTCCTTGTTTCCAGGGACCTGTAAGGACAGTGAGTTAATTT
Source organism: Rana muscosa (assembly GCA_029206835.1). Lineage (NCBI taxonomy): Eukaryota > Metazoa > Chordata > Amphibia > Anura > Ranidae > Rana > Rana muscosa. Next base: position 729,621,581 of record CM055118.1, read on the forward strand.
TCCTTGTGCTATATTGTGATTAAAAAAAACATTTTTTCTAGGGACAGAAAACTGTAGGTAGGGAGAGTGTTTTTTTTCTTTCACTCTGCAAGTCCTTGTTTCCAGGGACCTGTAAGGACAGTGAGTTAATTTTCCTTGTGCTATATTGTGATTAAAAAAAACATTTTTTTCTAGGGACAGAAAACTGTAGGTAGGGAGAGTGTTTTTTTTCTTTCACTCTGCAAGTCCTTGTTTCCAGGGACCTGTAAGGACAGTGAGTTAATTGTCCTTGTGCTATATTGTGCTTAAAAAAAACATTTTTTCTAGGGACAGAAAACTGTAGGTAGGGAGAGTGTTTTTTTTTTTTCACTCTGCAAGTCCTTGTTTCCAGGGACCTGTAAGGACAGTGAGTTAATTGTCCTTGTGCTATATTGTGCTTAAAAAAAACATTTATTCTAGGGACAGAAAACTCTAGGTAGGGACAGTGTCAGTTTCTTTCACTCTGCAAGTCCTTGTTTCCAGGGACCTGGAGAGACATTGAGTGAATTGTCCTTGTGCTATATTGTGATTAAAAAAAACATTTATTCTAGGGACAGAAAACTCTAGGTAGGGACAGTGTCAGTTTCTTTCACTGTGAAAGTCCTTGTTTCAAGGGACAGAGAAGGACACCTGAAGGTAGCCCTTATTGCTTTTTTCCCATCTCCCTGCAGGCCATCTATTAGAATGTCTGGAAGGCAAACAAGGAGAGGCAGACAGTCAGGAGGCAATAAAAGAGGGCAAGCAGGCTCTGTGTCTGGGGGCAACAGTGCTGGTCGTGGACGCGGTGCATTGTCATCAGCACATGGCCATGGGACACGCTTGTCCTTCTTTTCGGCAGCTGGACATGTTGAGCCACATCATGCCGAAGACTTGGTAGAGTGGATGACCAAGCCCTCCTCCTCCTCCTCATCCTCTCTCACCCAGGCTCAGGGTACTGGAAAAGCAGCTGCCAAAGCATCGTCTTCCCTGGTATCAATGTCAGACAAATCATCAGTCACTCCTTCCCTAGACCCACCATGTCCTCCTCCTGAGGAGTCCCCCGAACTGTTTCAGCACAGTGTTGGGTACATGCTCCAGGAGGATGCCCAGCGTTTCGAAGGGTCTGATGATGAAACCCAGCTAGAGGAAGGCAGTAGCGTGAGAGCAGACAGAGGGGATGCTCAAGAAGGACACCAATCTGGCAGTCATGTTCCAGCAGCTGCAGCATACTGCCAGATTGGCTCCAGTGATGAGGAGGGAGGGGATGATGAGGTCAATGACTCCACGTGGGTGCCTAATAGGAGAGAGGAGGAGGAGGAGGATGAGGAGGAGGCACATCTCCAACGAGGCAGGATGCCCTTTGGTGGCCAGCGTAAGGGCAGTACACCGACGGAATCACACCGCAGAGCTCCGCCTGTGCAGGGCGCTGCCTCTGCCCGTCATTCAAAAAGTTCTTTGGTGTGGGCCTTTTTTGAGGCTAGTGCATCAGATCGCACAGCTGCTGTTTGCAACATATGTCTCAAGCGTATATCGCGTGGCCAAAACATCAGCCGCTTGGGTACCACATGCCTGACCAGACATATGTTGACCTGCCATGCAGCTCGTTGGCAAGCCTACCTCAAAGACCCACACCAAAGAACCAAGCGGACCTCTCCTTGCACCGCATCAGCTGGGATCTCCAACCCCACTATAACTTCAGTCCTCTCTGAAACATGCACTGAGAGGAATGAAGGTGTAGAATTAGGTGTGTCACAGCCAAGTACTTGCGCCCACTCTGCTAGCAGTACACCGACGTCCGATTCTAGCAGGCAAATTTCCCTGCCCCAGCTGCTGGACCGTCGAAAGAAGTTCACTCCCAGCCATCCACATGCCCAGCGGTTGAATGCTAGCTTGGCTAAATTGCTAGCGCTTCAACTGCTGCCTTTTCAGTTGGTAGACTCGGCCCCCTTCCGTGAGTTTGTGCAATGTGCGGTTCCTCAGTGGCAGGTTCCCAAACGCCACTTTTTCTCACGGAAGGCTATTCCGGCTCTCTACCGGCATGTGGAAGGCAATGTCTTGGCCTCGCTGGACAGGGCGGTCAGCGGTAAGGTGCATATTACCGCTGACTCATGGTCCAGCAGGCATGGACAGGGACGTTACCTTTCTTTCACGGCCCATTGGGTCACTCTTTTGGCAGCTGGGAAGGATTCAGGACAAGGTGCAGTAGTGTTGGAGGTTGTCCCACCGCCACGCCTCCAAAATGCTACTACTGGTTGTGACACACCTCTCTCCTCCACCCCCTCCTCTTCTTCTTCCTCCATGGCCTCTTCCTGTGGTTTGTCCTATGAACCAGCGGTGCTCCGTAGCCGTTCACGGGGCTACGCAAGTACGCAGGCAAAAAGATGCCATGCCGTGCTTGCGCTGGTGTGTTTGGGGGACAGAAGCCACACTGGGGCAGAGGTCCTGTCTGCTCTGCAGGGCCAGGCCGAGAGGTGGTTGACGCCACGCCAGCTTAAGCCAGGAATGGTGGTTTGCGACAATGGCACCAACCTCCTCTCCGCCCTCCGACAGAGACAACTGACCCATGTGCCCTGTGTGGCTCACGTCCTTAACCTGGTGGTGCAGCGCTTCTTGGGCAGGTACCCGGGCTTACAGGATGTCCTGAGGCAGGCCAGGAAAGTCTGTGTGCATTTCCGCAGATCTTATAATGCCAGTGCTCGCCTGGCTGAGCTGCAAAAGGAGTTGAACCTGCCCAAGAACCGCCTTATATGTGACATGCCCACCAGGTGGAACTCAACGTTGGCCATGCTGCAGCGGCTGCACACGCAGCAGAGGGCCATCAATGAGTACCTGTGCGACTACGGCACCAGGACAGGGTCAGGGGAGCTTGGTTTTTTTTCTCCACGCCAGTGGGGCATGATCAGGGATGCATGCACTGTCCTGGCACCATTTGAGGAGGCCACGAGGATGGTGAGCAGTGACAGTGCATGCATCAGTGACACTGTACCTCTTGTCCACCTGTTGGAGCACACGCTGCGTGGAATAATGGACAGGGCACTTGAGGCAGAACAGAGGCAGGAAGAGGAGGACTTCCTTGCCTCTCAAGGCCCCCTTTACCCAGACAGTGTTCCTTCTGTCCCACCCATCGCACAGGAAGAGGAGGAGGAGGAGGAGGAGGAGGAGGAGGATTGTGTCAGCATGGAGGTGGAGGCTGGCACTCAGCATCATCAGCAGCAGTCTTTTAGGGATGATTTACAGTCCCAAGAAACCAGTGGACTTGTACGTGGCTGGGAGGAGGTGGCTGCGGATCATGTCGTCCTTAGTGACCCAGAGGACTCCGGAGCGAATGCCTCAGCAAACCTACGCTGCATGGCCTCCCTGATCCTGCAAAGTCTGCGGAAGGATCCTCGTATTCTTCGGATCAAGGAGAGGGACCATTACTGGCTGGCCACTCTCCTTGATCCACGGTACAAGGGTAAGGTTGCGGACCTTATGTTACCGTCGCAGAGGGAGCAGAGGATGAGACAACTCCGGGAGGCCTTGCAGAAAGGTCTGTGCAACGCGTTCCCAGAGACTGGGAGGTTGCAAACTCCTGGTCCTGGACAACGAGTTGCTGAGGCTTCGGCCAGTCAAAGAAGGAGCGGTGGGGAAGGTGGCCGTCTGACCGATGCGTTCAGACAATTCTTTAGTCCGCAGCCCCAAAGTATGATCGGTTCCAGCAACCATCGCCAGCGTCTGATAAACATGGTGCAGGAATATCTAGGGGCAAGGTCAGACTTGGACACCTTCCCCACCGAAAATCCTCTGGCTTACTGGGTCTTGAGGATGGATCACTGGCCAGAGCTTGCACAGTATGCAATTGAGCTACTGGCCTGTCCTGCATCCAGCGTTCTTTCGGAACGCACATTCAGTGCTGCTGGAGGATTTGTCACGGATCACAGGGTGCGCCTGTCCACCGACTCGGTTGATCGACTGACTTTCATCAAGATGAACCAGTCTTGGATCACCACCAGCTACCACACACCTGATGCTGATATAACAGACTAATTGATTTTAAAATGTCACATCCCTTCAAGACTGATGCTGATGCTGAGTGCCTGTGCTGTTATGTTGACTGGCTATCCTCCTCCTCCGAGTCCTCAATGATACGATTGATGATGATAGCTTGGAAGATCATTTTTGTTTATGGGTGCCGCCACCAGTGCCTAACGCCCAATTTTTCAGCCCCTGTTTAACAGGGGCGTGTAATTACAATTTTTGAAGCAATACTTTGCAACAGGGCTCATTGCTGTGCTCCAAGTACAGTATCTGTGAGGAGTTGCAGTGTTGTGCCACCAGTGCCTAAGGCCCAATTTTTCAGCCCCTGTTTAACAGGGGCGTGTCATTACAATTTTTGAAGCAATACTTTGCAACAGGGCTCATTGCTGTGCTCCAAGTACAGTATCTGTGAAGGGTTGCAGTGTTGTGCCACCAGTGCCTAAGGCCCAATTTTTCAGCCCCTGTTCAACAGGGGCATGTAATTACAATTCTTGATCTAATAATTCACAGCAGGGCCCATTGCTGCACCCACCAAGAGTAACTGTCAGGGCTTACAGTGTTGTGGCACCAGCACCACCATCAAAGGCCCAATTTTTACTACCACTGTTCAACAATTATATGTAATTAAAATTCCTGATATAATAGTTGACAGCAGGGCGTTCCAGCACCAACCAAGAGTAACTGTGAGTGCTTACAGTGTTGTGCCAACACCAACAACTAAGGGGCCTATTTCTGCAGAGTATATACGGCAGGTCCCTACTTTCAAACATCCAACTTACAAACGACTCCTACTTGCAAACGCAAGAAGACAACAGGAAGTGAGAGGAAATCTACCACTAGGAAGGAAAATTCTCTCCTGTAAGAATAAATATGGGAGAAAGGTGTCTCCTCTGTACTGATGCTTTATCAGCAATCCTTGTTTCAAGAAAAACACCACATTTCAAAAACAGTTGTCATTAGGACGGAAAGTGAGGTGAAATGTTCTGAACAGGGGCACAGACAGCAAAACAAATGTTACAGGGGTGATAACCCTTACCTATGTTTTCCAAAAAGTTTAAAAATAGATTTTTGGTCTGGAGCTACACTTCAACAATGTACCTGTTCAAAATTACAAACAGATTCTACATAAGAACAAACCTACAGTCCCTGTCTTGTATGCACCGCCTGTATACGGCTGTTCTGAGTATATAGGGCCTTTTTTATTTTATGTGCGGGGTTCCCCTTAATATCCATACAAGACCCAAAGGGGCTGGTAATGGGCTGGGGTAGGGGGGGGGTCATGGGGTAGCTATGCCATTTTTCTTAAAGATTTTCATCCATATTACCGGGACCAGACATTACATTAAAGCCGCAAGCAGTTTTAAATGGCTTTTTTTTCCTTTAGAAGTGTCATTTTGTGCAGGGACAGTTCTAAACACGGGAAACACGTGGCACTTCACAGGCATACTTTAGACACCCCCCAGGTACGATATTTAAAGGAATATTTGACTTTTTTTTTTTCACTTTATGCATCATTAAAATGACTGCTCCCGGAAAACGACCGTTTTTAAAACTTATTTTTGCATTGATACATGTCCCCTGGTGCAGAACCCGGGTTCCCAAACCCTTTTTAGGACAATAACATGCATAATAGTTTTTATAATTAGCACTTTAGAATTCGAACGTTCGCATCCATTGTATTTAATAGGGTTCTAATGTTCGTTCGAACTTTCGGTCCGTTCGCGGGTTCTGGTGCGAACCGAACCCGGGGGTGTTCGGCTCATCACTATTACCTATCAATTCAGTTTTGTTAATAGTCCCCTTATTCCATCTTAATTAGGCTTGTGCAATTCGTTTCGTAACGAATTGAAATTCGTCCGAATTTAGCAACTTTCGGACATTCGGAAGCATTCGAATTTCCGAACAAAGCAATTACGAATAAGACCGAATCCGAAATAAATTATACCGCAAATAGCGAATGCCCGAATGTCTTCGGCATAATTCGTTATGAAAAAGTTACGAATGTACGAATCCATACGAAGCACAATAACACTCACTCTGCTCTGCTCTCTGCTTCTCCCACACCGTGCTGAACTCCCTCTCAAAATGGTGTACAGGGGCGGAGGTTATAGCCGCATGTAAAAAACGAAAGTAAAATACGAGATTTCGAATCCATTCGAAGCACAATAACACTCACTCTGCTCTCTGCTTCTCCCTCACCGTGCTGAACCCTCTCAAAATGGTGTACAGGGGCGGAGCCTATAGCCGCATGTAAAAAACGAAAGTAAAATACGAGATTTCGAATCGTTACAAATAACCGCTATGTATTTAGAAAAGTACAAATCCATTCGAAGCACATTAGGCATAATAGGCAGCGTCGTTGTGAGAGAGACACGGAAAATTACGAATCAACGAACCCAAAAAAAGTTACGAAAGTAGGAGTTGTGTCCAGAATCAACGAAAAACAACGTACTCTACCGAAAGTACGAATTATAAAGCAACAAAAAATTCAACGAAAAATGTCGCTTGCAAAAATACGAATGAGTCCGAACACGAAAAATCCCGTCTAGCAAAATTACGAATGATTACGAATCAACAGGACCGGAAAGAAACGAACCGAAACGGAACGAATTTTTCCGTTGTGCACAAGTCTAATCTTAATATTCTTTGCTTATTCATGCCATGTCATTAGTACATGATATGCTGTTAAAACTTCAATAACCACTCAGATGGAATGTTCCCATTACCACCTTATTAATAACTAACTACCTATGTTGTGACCCCCCTGTTATAATCCAATTCCCCATTGCATGTCATTGCAGTCTGATCCACTGGTTGGGAGAATGATATATTTTATAATTTATATTTTATACTTTATATTCTTCATAGATTTTTGTATACATTTGGTATCGTTTACTAAAGTCTACTTATTTTAGTTTACTTAGAAGTATTTCCTATAGGTACTATAGGACACTTTTACCATTTCCTTCATCATTACCTATCCCTTTTATAGATTTGATTATCTTACCATTACTTGGTCAGCCTACAAAATCCTCATGTATCGACCTGCTGGTTCTGGCATCCGCCGGGTCAGCTGCGGTGGGATGAGGGCCAGTCATCAGCATTGATGCACATGTTTAGCGGTGTGCGTTTTGTCTAGTTCTCTCAAATAAAACTAGGTGAGCATGTTACAATATTTTTTCCAAGTTTGTTAATATGCATCAAATTTGTACTACTTTAATGAATGCATATGTATTGATATTATATCACTGCTTGACATTAATTACAAACCTTTATGTCTTATACAGACTTGATGAAACAAAAGACAAGTGCTAAGCCCTGAAGAAGCACAACAGTGCGAAACATGTTGGCTATTTGCACAATCCAGTTCTTTGTTTCTAAGCTTTTATGATTTTGTATAATTGTGATATCAATTTTAAAGATGTTATGAATAAATAAAAATTTTTCTAATTTACCGTCTCAAGTGTACTCACCTACAAACAGAACCGGTGTCCCTCTTTAAAATCCCGTTTTGCGAGAGCTCTGTCTCTCTTTGTCCTTTTTCACTTTATTTCACTAAATTATAATTTATGGCAAAAAAACAAAAATTGTGGTGCGTTTTCTGCCCAAAAAATTTTTTTTGATGCATTTTCTGCATATCTGTACGTGTGAGATACACACTTTAGATACTGTTCTCCTATTCTGCTATTCAAAATAATAATAATTTAGGGGGAAAAAAAATTTGGTGCATTTTCTGCATATCTGTATGTGTGAGATACACACTTTAGATACTGTTCTCCTATTCTGCTATTCCAAAAAATAATAATTTAGGGCTAAAAAAAAAATTTTGGTGCGTTTTTTGCCCAAAAAAATTTTTTTGTTGCATTTTCTGCATATCTGTACGTGTGAGATACACACTTTAGATACTGTTCTCCTATTCTGCTATTCAAAAAAAAAAAAAAATTGGCGCAAAAATAAAAATTTTGGTGCGTTTTCTGCCCTAAAAATATTTTTGGGTGCATTTTCTGCATATCTGTACGTGTGAGATACACACTTTAGATACTGTTCTCCTATTCTGCTATTCAAAAAATAATAATTTGGTGCGTTTTTTGCATATCTATACATGTGAGATACACCCTTTAGATACTGTTGCTCTATTCTGCTATTCAAAAAACACCCATTTAGGGCAAGATCCTAAATTTGAGAAATATGAGGAGAACGTCAAATAAGGGACGTGGCCCCGGTCGTGGTGCTGCTGGTGGAGCTCCTGTTGCAGGGAGAGGATGTGGTCGATCTGTGCCAGCTACACGCACAAGTGAAACACCTTCCTCGGGTGCGAGTAGGCGACAGAGCCTGCAGCGGTATTTGGTCGGGCCTAATGCGGCTCTACGAATGTTGAGGCCAGGACAAGTACATGCGATAGTAGATTGGGTTGCTGACAGTGCCTTCAGTACCTATACATTGTCTCCCACCCAGTCTACTGCTGAAAGATCAGAGTTGGCAGTTGGCACCTGCAGCCGATGTCCGTCAGTCTTTCACCTCACCCCCTTGCAAATCAGCCAAGCAGTCTGAGCCCCAAGTCATGCAGCAGTCTCTTCTGCTTTTTGATGACTCGGTAAGCAGGATTTCCCAGGGCCATCCACCTAGCCCTGCCCCAGAAGTGGAAGAGATTGAGTGCACCGATGCCCAACCACTTATGTTTCAAGATGAGTGAGTGAGTGAGTGAGTGAATAACTTGTATAGCGCTGCAAATGCGAACTGAATCGTCTCAAGGTGCTTTGCCTCCATGGACGTCCTGATCCTTCAGAAGAGGTGGGTCTTAAGTCTTTTCCTGAAGGCCTGATGGTTTTCTTCCATGCGGATGTCCGTGGGTAGGGCGTTCCATAGCCGTGGTCCTTGGACTGCAAATCTTCGTTCTCCCTTCGATTTGTAACGGGACTTGGGGATATGGAGGAGGTTTTGGTTGGTTGATCGGAGAATGCGATTGGGTGTGTAGTGTTTTATCTTCTCGCATAAATATTGAGGAGCGTTTCCTTGTGTGCACTTATGGGTGAGGCAGAGGGTCTTGAATGTGACCCGATCCTTTACGCATAGCCAATGCAGGGTCCTCAGTGAAGGGGTGATGGATTCCCAAGGTTTTTTCCCTGTTACCAGTCTGGCTGCCGTGTTCTGGACGACTTGTAGGCGCGAAATCTGATATTAAGGTAGTCCTATGTAGAGGGAGTTTGCGTAGTCGAGTCGTGAGTTGATGATTGCTCCAACTACTACTGCTATGTCCTCGTCCGGGATAAAGGGGATGAGTCTACGCAGCAGGCGGAGGAGATGCTGTGATCCGCTGACTACTGATCCTATTTGTGCATCCATCGACATCTCTGCGTCAAAGATGACTCCGAGACTTTTGACTTTGGTGCTCGGGGCAATGGTCTGTCCAAGAATGGTGGGTGGTGTCCAAGAAGTCTTGGTTTTTGTCTTTCGGTTTGCGTGGAGGAGAAAAAGTTCTGTTTTGGATCCATTCAGTTTTAGGGAACTCTCAGTCATCCAATCATCGATCAATGTGAGACAATTTTCCAGTCCGTGATATTGGTCTTCTTTCCCGGTGATACGAAAGAAGAGTTGGGTGTCGTCAGCGTATGAGTGGTAGCACAGGTCCTGTTTGCTGATGATTTTGAGAAGTGGGCGGAGGTAGATATTGAAGAGCACGGGTGACAGTGGTGATCCTTGAGGGACTCCGCAAGAAATTGCGTGAGTTTCAGAGGTGAAGGCTCCTAGTTTCACTGTCTGGGAACGATTTTCTAGAAAGGATGCGAACCAGGGTAGGTCAGGGTCTGCGACTCCTGCTACTTCTTTAAGGCGGATGAGTAAAGTTTTGTGGTCTACTGTGTCGAATGCTGCGCTGAGATCCAGCAGCACCAGAAGACATGATTCTCCGTCATCTGCTGCTTCTAGGGCATCATCCCATATTTTCAGAAGAGCTGTTTCTGTACCATGGCCTGGGCGGAAGCCTGATTGTAGTGGATCCAAAAGTTTGTGGGAGTCAAAATGGAGTTGTAGTTGTTGAACTACTGCTTTCTCCATGATCTTTGAGATGGTGTTGAAACTTGTTACCGGTCTGCGGTAGTTTGGGTCTTTTGGGTTGAGGTTGGGTTTCTTTAGGAGGGGTTTGACTATGCCTTGCTTGAGGGAGATCGGAACAATACCTTCTTTGAACGATTGATTTACGAGATGTGTTATGGTCGGTGCCAAGATGTCGGTACATTCCTTCAGGAGTTTTGTAGAAATTATGTAATTTGGTGATGTGCTGTCTCGCAGACTTTTGATGATGTTTTTGGTGGTGTCGATGGTGATCGGAACCAGCGAAAATGTAATCGATTTTAAAATATTTGTATTGATCTCCTCTTCTTGCTTAGGCTGAGTAAGGTTGGTTGTTTTTTTCTGTTGAATTGTTTCTCGAATGTTTTCGATTTTGTCGATAAAAAAATCCGATAGTTCATTGCAGAATTCTTGAGTTTCGTTTCCTGGGGGCTCTAAACAGGTTGGGTTCATAGTCTGCGCGACTAGTTTGAAAAGTTTGCGAGGCCGGTTTATGGCTTTTGAGATGGTGTTTGAGAAATGTTATTTTTTCGCTTTGAAGATCGCTTTGTGGTATTTATTTGTGATTGCTTTGTAGATTGTGTGGTTTTCCTTTGTTGAGTTTCTTCTCCAGGCTCCTTCCGCTCTTCTGCGTTCTTGCTTCAATAGGGTAAGAGTGTCATTAAACCAGCCCGAATAGTTTTTGCGGATGAGTGCTCTGCGTCTCGGAGCGACTGTGTCTGCCGTTCGTAGTAATGCTTTGTTTAAGGAGTTGAGTGTTTGTTCCGTTGATTGGTTTTGATTTAGCATTCCTATGTTTTTTGCTAGTGTGGTTTTGAAGAGTTCAGAGTGTAGTTTCTTCTGAGATCTTGTCCAGTGTGTCGTTTTTGAGTGTTTCGGTTTTTGAGGGATGACGTTGGTTGTGATTTTAAATTTGATAGAGTGGTGGTCCGTCCATGGTTACGGCATGTTGTCCAGCGAGTTGACGTCCATGTTTTGCTTAAAGATGAGGTCAAGAATGTGACCCGACCCATGCGTGGGGGCTTTTATCAGTTGTTGCAGACCTAGTTCTTCCAGTTGGTTGATGCAGGAGGTTGCAATGGGGTCCTGGGTGGAGTTAGCCCAGAGGTTGAAATCCCAGAGTTACAAAAATTTTTGGGTTTTTAAGGTGTATGTCGAGATGAATTCTGTGAAGGGTGTAAGGAGATTTGTCTTTGGACCTGGTGGTCTGTAGCATAGCAGTATGTGGATGGTTTCCTCTGGTGTAGTTTGAAGTTGCAAACTGAGTGTCTCCATGAACGGCAAGGAGTTCTGTAGGTTTGGTTTGATGAGAGAAAGGTGGGATTTTAAGATCACTGCTAGGCCTCCTCCTCTTTGTCCTGTTCTGTGCTTGGTTAGGATGCAGTAGTTCTCCTGCACCAATTCTGTTAGGATGGTGTTACAGTCAGGTGTTAGCCAGCTTTCCGTGATGAAGAGGCAGTTAATGTCGTTTTGGGTGATGAAGTCGTGGATTTCTTGTCTGTGCTTGACTGCAGATCTGGTGTTGATCAAGGCGCATTGTAGATGTTGTAGTTGAAGTGAAGCTATCTTGTTTTTGGCGATCGATTGTCGATTGATTCTTAGCAGGTGTTCTTTCCTCAGTATTTTTTGGATGGAGGTTGATAGTCTTGCGGCGGTATTCATTAGGCTACGCAGGGAGTCCGCTGAATATTTAATGTTGAACATGGTGGAAAAACTGCTGATGGTGATGGGATGATGCGATGGTGATCCCGGTTGATAAGATGATGATGCTGATGATAATACGCTGGTGACGCTAAAGAAAAAAAAATGGTGGGACCCCAATCTACCTCCCCAGTTGAGGCAGAGGAAGGCAAAAACCCTGCTGAGCCTGTGCCAATTTGTTCCCGCTGGGAGAAAATTCCTTCCTGACCCCCCGAGAGACGATCGGTGAACCCTGTATCAACTACCTGATATGGTATGCCCAATGTGCTTACCTGGTTGTCCGGAGGAAGAGGCGGTGGTCGCACAGAGCCACCAGCACAGCAGAAGAGGGAGCAGGGTGAAAAAGCGGACCGTCCGTCCCCTAGACAGTACGCCTGCATCTGCCCAATGCAGCAAAGGACTGAGCACACCAAAGCCAGGTCCAAGGAGTTCCCTAGCGTGGCAGTTCTTCAGACAATGTGCTGATAACAAGACACAAGTGGTTTGCACGCTGTGCAATCAGTGCCTGAACCGAGGCATAAACGTTCTCAACCTGAGCACAACCTGCATGACCAGGCATTTAAGTGCAAAGCACAAGCTGCAGTGGAGTAGACACCTCAAAAACCAAGAAGGGTCTCTGGCTCCTCCTGCTTCCTCTTCTGCTGCAGTCTCGGCCTCTTCATCCACCTCTGTAGTGACAGTGGCACCTGCCACCCCGCAAACAGAGGATCTGCCAGCAACACTACCACCTGGGTCACCAACCCAACCATCTCCACAATGTCCCATGGAAGCGTTCAGCTCTCTATCTCCCAAACACTGGAGCGGAAGAGGAAGTACCCCCTACCCACCTGCGATTCATGGCCCTGAATGCCAGCATTTCAAAATTCCTGGCCTTCGAAATGCTGTAATTCCGTCTGGTGGAGACGCAGAGTTTTAAAAGCCTGATGGCATTGGCTGTCCCACAGTACGTTGTGCCCAGCCGCCACTACTTTTCTAGGCGAGCCATCCCTTCCCTGCACAACCAAGTGGGGGACAAAATCAGGTGTGCACTGCGCATTGCCATCTGTGGCAAGGTCCACCTAACTACGGATACGTGGACCAGTAAGCACGGTCAGGGACGTTATATCTCCCTAACATAGGGTGACCAGACATCCCTGGTTTCCGGGGACAGTCCCCAGATTGAGGACACTGTCCCCGGACTAAGTCTGTCCCCGGTTTTGTCCCCGGATTGGATTTGAACAGGGACTGGGGCAATTTCAAAGACAGTCAGTGCAGAATTAGAAAAAACATTCTGAATTACACACCCCCGCTCCGAGGATCCTACTAGCTTATGGTGGTGTATTTTTTTCCATTATCTTTTCCTTTCTGATGATCATGTGCTGGTCGGAGTAAAGGGAATTTTTCCTGTTTCAGGTGCATGCCCATTTCGCTCCGCTCGCATGTTTTGCTGCCTTGGCTCAAGTCCCAGCCAGCCACCTTCCTGCTTATCTTCTTACCTTTGCTGGTGGAGTGATCTTCCTCTGCTCCCCACCCAGTAGTAGCCGGGGCCCAGAGAGTAAGACTTGACAGGCTGTGAGGCGGGCGGCGGTGGCGAGTCGCTGATTCCCGCCAACACTAGTAAAAAAAAATATATGTCCCCGGATTTCATTTAAAAAATCTGGTCACCTTAACCTAACAGCACACTGGGTAAATGCATTGGCGGCTGGGCCTGAGGCGGATAGCAGTTTGGCGCATGTCCTTCCACCACCAAGGATTGCAGGGCGCTTCAGTTTGCCTCCTGTTGCTAACTCCTCCTACTCCGCTTCCTCATCCTCTACCACCTCCTCATCCGGTTAGCGTAACACCTTCAACACCAACTTCAGCACAGCCAGGGGTAAACGACAGCAGGCAGTTTTAAAACTTTCCTGTTTGGGGGAAAAACCCCACACCGCGCAGGAGTTGTGAAGGGACATGGAACAACAGACCGATGAGTGGTTGGTGGCAGTGAGCCTCAAGCCCGGCCTGGTGGTGTGCAATAATGGGCAAAAATCTTGTAGCAGCTCTGGACCTAGCCGGTTTGACGCACATCCCTTGCCTGGCGCATGTGCTGAATTTGGTGGTGCAGAGGTTCCTTAAAAATTATCCCTATATGCCAGAGCTGCTGCAGAAAGTGCGGGCCGTCTGTGCGCACTTTCGGCGTTCTCACCCTGCTGCTGCTCGCTTGTCGGCGCTGCAGCGTAACTTCAGCCTTCCCACTCACCGCCTCATATGTGACGTGCCCACAAGGTGGAACTCCACCTTGCACATGCTGGCCAGACTGTGCGAGCAGCAGCAGGCGATAGTGGAGTTTCAGCTGCAGCACGCACGCGTGAGTGGCTCTGCGGAACAGCACCACTTCACCACCAATAACTGGGCCTCCATGTGAGACCTGTGTGCCTTGTTGGGCTGTTTCGAGTACTCCACCAACATGGCAAGTGCCGATGACGCCATTCTTAGCATTACTATCCTATGCCTCCTTGAAAAAACGCTTCGGGCGATGATGGAAGAGGATGTGGCACAGGAGGAGGAGGAGGAAGAGGAGGCGGGATCATTTCAAAGGCTTTCAGGGCAGTCATTCACAAGTGGCTCCGAGGATGGGTTCCTGCACCAACAAACGCCAGGTACACAATTGTCCAGCAAGGGCACAGTTCTGGAGGATGACGAGGTGGAGGATGAGGAGATGGAGGAGGAGGAACCATGTTCACAGCAGGGTGGCACCCAGACCAGCTCATGGCCATCACTGGTGCGTGGCTGGGGGGATACAGAGGACACAGACGATACACCTCCCACAGAGGACAGCTTTTCGTTGCCTCTGGGCAGCCTGACACACATGAGCGATTACATGCTGCAGTGTGTCCGCAACGACCACCGAGTTGCCCACATTCTAACTGGTGCTGATTACTGGGTGGCCACGCTGCTGGATCCCTGTTACAAAGACAATGTACCGTCCTAAATTCCCTCACTGGAGCGTGATCGTAAGATGCGCGAGTACAAGCGCACGCTGGTAGACGTGCTGCTGGTGGCATTCCCACATGACAGCGGGGGCACAGTGGAAGCACAAGGTGCTGGCACCCCCAGCACCTCAGAAGGCAGGGTTAGCATGGCTGAAATGCGGAAAAGCTTTGTCAGCATGCCACAACAACCAGCACCACCAGCTGATATGGAACGTCTTAGCAGGAGGCAGCATTTCACCAACGTGGTGGAGCAGTATGTGTGCACACGCCTACACGTACTGAATGACGGGTCTGCCCCCTTCAACTTCTGGGTCTCCAAATTGGGCACATGGCCTGAGCTTGCCCTTTACGCCTTGGAGGTGCTGGCCTGCCCTGCAGCCAGTGTATTATCTGAACGTGTATTTAGCACGGCAGGGGGCGTTATCACAGACAAGCACAGCCACCTGTCCAGAGCCAATGTGGACAAGCTCACGTTCATTAAAACGAACCAGGCATGGATCCCACAGGACTTGTCCGTACCTTGTGCAGAATAGACATGTATACCGGCCTTACCCAGCCATTGTTGTATTTTTGATCTTTCTCACTCTTTTGGGGTGTACCCTAATTTAAAAAAAAAATTAATTAAAAACCAGTGTTGGCTACCTCATCCTCCTCCACCGCCGCTTCCACCTACACCGCCACATCCACCGCCACCTCAACCTCCTACTCCATATGGACCTCGTCCTCCTAGGTCAAGATTATTATTTTTTATTTTTATGTATTTTATGTTATTTTAAGTTATTTCCCTATCCACACTTGCCATGCTCTTAACAACATTTTGCTGCCATTTGCAGCCCTCTAGCCCTTTCCATTACTTTTTTAGAGCCATTTTAGTCCTCAAAAGTTCGGGTCCCCATTGACTTCAATGGGGTTCGGGTTCGGAACCCGCCGAACCCGACCATCCAGGTGTCCGCTCAACTCTAATGACCATCACAGAATAATACCTGATTTTAGTGCAGTGCTATCTGAGGGGCCAAAGATCACGGCCATCCTATTATTGCAATTCGACCTTGCCCCATGCGCACAGAGATTTCTCTAGATTCTTGGAATCTTTTGATGATATTATGTACTGTAGATGATAATATATTTAAAGTCTTTGCAATTTTACGTTGAGGAACATTATTCTGAAATTGTTCGACAGTATTTAGACACAGCTTTTCACAGATTGGTGAACCTCTGTCCAATGTTTACTTCTGAGACACTCTGACTCTCTAAGATGCCCTTTATACCCGATCATGTTACTGACCTGTTGCCAATTAACCTCCTTAGTTGTAAAATGTTCTTCCTTGTTAGTGCAATGGAACCTTGGATTACGAGCATAATCCGTTCCAGGAGAATGCTTGTAATCCAAAGCACTCGCATATCAAATTGAGTTTCCCCATAGAAGTCAATGGAAACGAGGATAATAGGAGTGACGAAAGACAGCTACAATGTGGGCTCACATTGGCAGGAGGGCATCTATGGATGTTCTCACATGATCGCGATTCCCGCGCGCCCCCTGTGACGTGCATCGGTACAGATCTGTGATCGTTGTGTCCTTCAGCTGATCACAGATCAGGGTAAAGAAACAATCACAGCAGCTCTTTACCATGTGGCCAGCTGTATCCAATCACAGCTGATCACAGTGTAAACAAGATTTGACGGTTATTGGCAGTCCTCTCTTCACACGGCAAATCTACACAGGGGACATCTACACTGATAATCAGGGGAACTGATCATCAGTGTCCCGATGATCAGTGCGGCCCCAACAGTGCTGCCAATCTGTGCCAACCAGTGCTGCCAAACAGTGCCCATCAGTAATGCCTGTCAGTACCCATCAGTGCTGCCTATCAGTGCCCATCAGGGCTGTCTATCAATGCCCACCAGTGCTACATTACTGCAGACTCATCAATGCTCATCATCAGTGCACATTATTGAAGAAGAAAAATTACTTATTTGCAAAAAAAATAAGAAAAATTACTTATTTGCAAAAAAATATTAAAAAAATGAAGATACATTTTTTTCAAACTTTTTTGTCTTTTCTTAGTTTTTTTTAGCAAACAATAAAAAACCCCATTGGTGATTAAATTAGGGTGACCAGACGTCCCCGTTTTCCGGGGACAGTCCCCGGATTGAGGACCCTGCCCCCGGAGCCTGAGTGTCCCCGGATTTGTCCCCAGATTCAGGGGTGGTGCCCAAACCCATTGCTGACAGCCTAGCTAGCAGTACATGCAGCAGTGTGACCATGGATCCAGCGATCCAGTGATTGGGGGTAAGCCTGGGGTGTATGGCTGCTGGGAGAGTGAGTACAGCTGTCAAATTGAAGCTCTGATGTCGGAGTGGGCGGGCCGATATGCGGAGCTCCGCCCCCTTTGTCACACACCCGTGCACGGCCCCGAACGCACCCAGGGTGCGTTAGAGCTGCACAATTAATTGTTAAAATATCGTGATCTCGATTCAACCCCCCCGACGATCTTTATTGCAGAGTTTGCCGATCCTTTCATATAACAAGTGGAGAGACTTATCTGCTCACTCAGCTGTCAAAAGAAAAAATCCGGGCAGTCTGACAAGTTTTTAACATGAAACTAACGCTTCCTTCTTAGATCAAAGGGATAAACTTCTGTGCGTAAATGCAGGAAGTTTGACCACTTAATGTCTAAATCTTTTTCTGACACTTGCTTCTTAAGTTAAAATCAATATTTTTTGCTAGAAAATTACTGGGAACCCCCAAACATTATATATATTTTAGCAGAGACCCTAGGGAATAAAATGACAATTGCTGCAATATTTTATGTCACATTGGATTTGCCCAGCGGTCTTTCAAACGCAATTTTTTGGGAAAAAATACACTTCAATGAATAAAAAAAAAAAAACGAAACAGTAAAGTTAGCCCAATTTTTTGGGTTTTAATGTGAAAGATGATGTTACGCCGCGAGAGTCGTGAGAGAATCGTGATCTCACTTCTAAGCAAAAAAATTGTGATTCTCCTTTTAGCTAGAATCGTGCAGCTCTAGGGTGCGTCCGCGCAACTGCACTCACATGGATGTCCTTTTTTGGGGTAAACGCAGCCCCCACACAGGTCAGACTCATACGCCCTGTGTGATTGAGGCCTTCAACTCCATGAAGGACTTCATTGGCGGGAAGAGTTCTCATTTCCCCAGCAGAGAAAGCCTAAAAGAAAGCTGGAAAGACTCCTTCCACTTCTGAAGCCAAGAAGAGATCCTTTCTTCCTCCCAGACTTCAACCTCCAGGGCCAGACCTGAGCCAGGGGCCCGGTTCAGTCACAAGCTTTGCGCCCTTAAATCTCGCAAACCTGCAGACAGGTCCTCTTAAACATCCTAAAATGGAGTTCCCCATTTTCCAAAGTGGGGGAGACGTCTGTTTGACATTGTATTCACCTGGTCAGCAGGCGTCTCAGAAGCTTGGTTAAGAGACATGGTGTCCAGGGGCTACAAGCTAGAGTCCCAATCTCTCCTCCCACCCCCGACTGCGCTTTATGATGTCCAACTTGCCTGTGTAACTGGCTGGACAACACAAAGCGGGGTGGGGGTAGAGAGCAGGACTCTAGCTTGCAGCCCCTGATCACCTGATCACCATTTGTATTCAGCCCCTCTAAGGCGATACTTTGTAGAACCTCCTTTCACTGCTATTACAGCTGCAAGACTTTTTTGGGGATGTCTCTACCAGCTTTGCACATCTAGAGAGTGACATTTTTGCCCATTCTCCTTTGCAAAATATCTCAAGCTCTGTCAGATTGGATGGAGAGCGTCTGTGAACAGTAATTTTCAAGTCTTGAGACAGATTCTCATTGGATTTAGGTCTGGACTTTGACTGGGCCATTCTAACACATGATGACTATGCTTTGATCTAAACCATTCCATTGTAGCTCTGGCTGTATGTTTAGGGTCGTTGTCCTGCTGGAAGGTGAACCTCCACCCCAGTCTCAAGTCTTTTGCAGACTCTAGTAGGTTTTCTTCTAAGATTGCCCTGTATTTGGCTCCATCCATCTTCCCATCAACTTTGACCAGCTTTCCTGTCCCTGCTGAAGAAAAGCATCCCCACAACATGATGATGCCACCACCATGTTTCACGGTGGGGATGGTGTGTTCAGGAGGATGTGCAGCGTTAGTTTTCCGCCACACATAGCGTTTTGTTTTTAGGCCAAAAGGGTCAATTTTGGTCTCTTCTGACCAGAACACCTTCTTCCACATGTTTGCTGTGTCCCCCACATGGCTTCTCGTAACCTGCAAACTGGACTTCTTATGGCTTTCTTTCAACAATGGTTTTCTTCTTGCCACTCTTCCATTAAGGCAAGATTTGTGGAGTGCACGACTAATAGTTGACCTGTGGACAGATTCTCACACCTGAGCTGTGGATCTCTGCAGCTCCTCCAGAGTTACCATGGGCCTCTTGGCTGCTTCTCTGAATAATGCTCTCCTTCCCCAGCCTGTCAGTTTAGGTGGATGGCCATGTCTTGGTAGGTTTGCAGTTGTGCCAGACCCTTTCCATTTTCAGGTGAGGGATTGAACAGTGCTGCGTGAGATGTTCAAAGCTTGGGATATTTTTTTATAACCTAATCCTGCTTTAAACTTCTCTGCAACTTTATCCTTGACCTGGCTGGTGTGTTCCTTGGCCTTCGTGATGCTATTTATTCGCTAAGGTTCTCTAACAAACCTCTGAGGGCTTCACAGAACAGCTGTATCTATTCTGAGATTATATTACCCACAGGTGAGCTCTATTTACTAATTTGGTTACTTCTTAGTTAGGGATATCAGAGTAAAGGGGCCTGAATACAAATGCACGCCACACTTTTCACATATTTATTTGTAAAAAATGTTGAAAACCATTTACCGTATTTATCGGCGTATAACACGCACCGGCGTATAACACGCACCCCAAGTTTAGGAGGAAATTTTAGGGGAAAAAACTTTTAGGAGGGAAGTTTAAGGAAAAATAACTTACATTTAAATGCAGCCTTGTCAGTGTCCATTGCAGCCTTGTCACAGTGCAGCCTTGTCAGTGTCCATTGCAGCCTTGTCACAGTGCAGCCTTGTCAGTGTCCATTGCAGCCTTGTCACAGTGCAGCCTTGTCAGTGTCCATTGCAGCCTGGTCACAGTGCAGCCTGGTCACAGTGCAGCCTTGTCAGTGTCCATTGCAGCCTTGCCCCAGAGTCGCCGTGCAGCCTTGCCCCAGAGTCGCCGTGCAGCATTTTAAAATTGGCGCCGAGACTGTGCGGGCGCCGCCGAGAACGCCGAGAACGCGGGGGACGCAGGGACTGGGCGGAGCCGCCGCCGAGATACACATAGCCGAGTGTACTCGGCTATTCTCGGCTTTTCTCGGCTCCGCTCACAGTCACGCCGAGTCCCGCCCTATGATGGACATAACACAGGTCCAATGGCGGGACTGGGCGTGACTGTGAGCGGAGCCGAGAAAAGCCGAGTATAGCCGAGTACATTCGGCTATGTGTATCTCGCTCCGCTCCGCTCCCAGTCAGCGGAGACAGCTCAGGGATGTGGATATCGGCGTATAACACGCACCCACGATTTTCCCCTGATTTACAGGGGAAAAAAGTGCGTGTTATACGCCGATAAATACGGTATAATTTTCCTTCCACTTAACAATTATGTGCCACTTTGTGTTGGTCTATCAGCCATAGCCATGCAGGGATCACATGGCCCCTATAGTAGGTTCATGGTAATCTACAACCAGGACATAGCCAGGAAAGGATCACATGGCCCCTATGATAAGTTCATAGTGATCTCCGACCAGGACATAGCCAGGAAAGGATCACATGGCCCCTTTGGTTACAGCATTTGTTCACACCTGGCTAAAACTTGTGCACAGTGCTGTAGAGCTAACATTGTATGTACAGATATTATGAGAAAGGGGGGAGGGGGGTAACACTTACCAAGTGAGGCAGCCATCTTGTGAGATTGCGTTGGCCGGGATTTGAACCCGGGTCAGCTGCTTGGAAAGCAGCTATGCTTACCACTGCACCACCAACACGAGGTAGCATGTCTTTGGAGTGTGGGAGGAAACCGGAGCACCCGGAGGAAACCCACGCAAACACAGGGAGAACATGCAGACTCTATGCAGACAGTGTCCTGGTCAGGATATGAACCAAACACCCCAGTGCTGCAAGGCATAAGTGCTAACTACTAAGCCTCTGTGCTGCCCAATCTTAAAGCAGAACTTCACCTATAAAGGGAAGTTCCACTTTTCATCCTCTTCCTCATTTGGCTTTAAATTTCCTAAAGGAACTGGAGATGCAGGTCCATATTGTAGTGTTATGAATCTTTCATATTCTGTCCTGTAGGGGGAGACTCTGAATGGTTCTCATTCCATCCACCCTACCCATTGAGCCGTCCATTTCCCCTTGGGTTATGATATTCTTAAAGAGGAAGTAAACCCTGATGGGTGTTACTTCCTCTTTGTTTCCCTGCAAAGGTAAAGCATAATGGGCTACTATGCATCGCATAGTAGCCCATTATGTGACACTTACCTGCAGTAGAAGCCCGCTATGTCCCCGTCTTCCTCGCTAGTAGTGAGCGTCCACCCCTCTTCTTCCGGGGCTGCTCTGTGACTGACCGGAGTCGTGTGAAGCCGCGTGACGTCAATCCCTTTCTAACTCCGACGCATGTGCAGAAGGGATCGCCATACAGCGATTTGCAAATATCTCCTAGACCATGCAGGTCTGGGAGATATTTCAAGCACCTACAGGTAAGCCTTAATCTAGGCTTACCTGTAGGTTAAAGTGGTTGTAAATGGTTTACAACCACTTTAAGTGAACTAGAGATGCAGATCTTTTTGTGGAGTCAACAAGAGCTACAGTGTCCTTCAGCTGTTATAGGCCTCAGTGGTCACTTCTCCAATATTGATGATGTCCTTTGTGTGGAATGGGACAAATACATGTCCTCTGGTCTGTATAGTGTCTTTAATTTATGGATAGTCTCTGTCTTATATAAGAGGACATGAGCTAGCCATGGGTGTAACCTGAAATGTAGACAGGCAGGGACAGGACAACTCACTTGAATGTGGAAGCCTGGCTCTTCATAGATGGTAGAGAGTCCATTCCCAGTATGGTGGATTGGGCAACAAAGATGCCCATCATCATTGTCTATAATTGTCTATCTGTGGAGCTGCTACCAGCTCTACCTACAGTGGCTAGGACTGCTGGCCGGTCTCTGCTGTTTTTATGGGCGTCTGAATGGTGACCACTTGAATCGGGCACCAGCGCTACTACTTTGACGCTCACCTAAAAGGTATTTCCACTTTTGCAGCCATATTGGGATAGCACCTACTTTATATCTGTTACATGTTCTCATTCACAGAATAAAACTTAATAAAAATTGTAAAGTTTGCTGCTCGCCTTTAAAGAGGGAATCGCGTGTGAAAAATGACAAACAAAACATGGCTCCTACAAATCTGATACCAGAACCCCAGCCGAACATGCAGCTTGGCAGGCCAGGAAAGGAGGGGGGTGAGCATGCACCCCCTCCACTCCTGAGCCATACCAGGCCACGTGCCCTTGACATGGGGAGTGGACCTTGCAAAGGGGAACCCCCCTCCCCCTGACAAGGCACCTCTTTATGTTGAGGTCATGTGCTCTGGTATGGGTGCATGCTCCCCCCCCTTTCCTGGCCTGTCAGGATGTGTGCTTAGGAGGGGGTCTGGATTTTGCTTTGTTTTCCATGGGGTTTTCCATGGGGTTTTGCCATTAATTGTGATCAGCAGTTTTTTAAATGTTTTAAAGATATGTTATGTGAATTGGAACAAGTAAAAAAAATAGAGTAGGTGTAAAAAATGTGGCTGAAAAATTTAAATACCCTTTAGGTGATCTCAGTAGATAAAGCGTTGGTGCAGAGATCTGTCTTTGTACCGTCGTACCTGGTCCCTGGGAGGGCTGATTTCCTCAAGATAGCTGAGATGGCAGATGCCAAAAGGTCATGGATGTTTCTTCGAGCTGCACCTTGTGTTGGTACAGCTGTACCTGGTCCCTAGGAGGGTTCCTCAGACTTTTTGTTGAGTCTTCTAGGATCAGCCATTTGTCTTGTTTGTCCAAATAAATTGATAGTTGGTGATTCAGAAGCTGCTTATGAGAGTTTTTCAAGAGATTGATGACGTAGTGGATTCCGGTCATGATGGCTTGAATTGAAGATCCTCTTCCTCCATATTCACTAGTAAATGATCCTCTAATCCCTCCTCCTCATCACCTAGTTTAATTTTTTCTTCCAACATTTTGGCCATCTTCAATCCCAAGAACTCCTAAGCGTCTTCTATCAGTTGCTGGGTTTACCTTCTATACATTCTGGGGGAACATTTTCTTCCTCAAACATTCCACACATTTGCTTTATTCCTTATTCCACTGCTACTATATACTCAGCATTGACCTTATATAGCGCTTTTCTCTCTGAGGACTCCAAGTATTGGAGATGGCATTGGCCAGGAATTGAACCAGGGTCAGCTGCTTGAAAGGCAGCTATGCTCACCACTGCACCACCAACGCAAGGTAGCATGTCTTTGTAGTGTGGGAGGAAACCGGAGTACCCGGAGGAAACCCACGCAAGCACAGGGAGAACATGCAAACTCCATGCAGATAGTGTCCTGGTCAGGATTTGAACCAAGGACCCCAGTGCTGCAAGGCTAACCCCTAAGCCTTTGTGCTGCCCATATGCGGCCTCTGTATCTAAGGCCCGCCCCCGCTGAGCGGAGTACATCAGCTATGTGCACTCAAAACTCCTCCAGAAGAAATACAAACTTAACCTAAACTACAATCTATATATATATATAAAATACTCCAAAACACACCCAAAGAATAACGCATACACCTCCACAACATGTACAAACTTATCCTAATCTACAATATTGTTGGTGGTAAACAGCCTGCTAGGCCCGGGAGGGAACCAAACCAAGTCCTCCAAAAGCTGCCTCATATCCAAGAGTTGCCAAGAGTGTAAATGTAGACATTAAGCTTTAAGGTTAATCAAAAATATTACATTCTAATGGGAATGGTAGAACAAGGGGGGGGAAGGGGGGAGGGGAGGTTGGGGGTAAGGAAGGGGTGTGGGGGCTCCCCCCAACCCTCACCCCCTTCTTCCTCCAACCTTCCTTCCCCCCCTTTTCCTCCCTCTCTCCCTCTTCCATACTCCCCCTTGTTCTACTTTCCCTTTAGAATGTGAAATTTTTGATTAACCTTGGAGCTTAATGTCTATATTTACACTCTTGGCAACTTTTGGATAAGAGGCAGCTTTTGGAGGACTTGGTTCGGTTCCTCCCGGGCCTAGCAAGCTGTTTACCACCAACATCTCAGGCACTTTTTTACAGGTGATTATGTTTGGGTGATGTATTGTCGAACCTTAAAGCTTCTGCAGAAGCTGCAGAAAGCTAAATAGAGGGCTGATGGGAAGACCCTCCGGTTGCTGGAGTGGCAGCCGCCACCAGTGTAGGGACCTGTGTTGGTACAGCCGTACCTGGTCCCTGGGAGGGTTCCTCAGGCTTTTTGTTGAGTCTTCTTCTAGGAACAGTCAATTGCCTTGTTTGTCCAATTACATTGATAGTTGGTGATTCAGAAGTTCCAAAAACGAAAAAATGGAGGGCTGATGGGAAGACCCTCCAGTTACTGAAGTGGCAGCTGCCACCAGTGTAGGGACCTGTGTTGGTACAGCCGTACCTGGTCCCTGGGAGGGTTCCTCAGACTTTCCACTAAGTCTTATAATATTCTATCCCCACACACAAAACTTGAACTATGCTGAAAAGATAATGTGACACTCCTGTTGGTGAAGATAGCTGGTGGTATTGCTCTCTTGAAGACAGGTGCTGATGAGAATCTTTCAAGTGAGTGATGACGTAGTGGACTCCGGTGATGATGGCTTGACTTGAAGATCTTCTCCCTCATGTTCACTAGCAAATCATCTTCTGATCCCTCCTCCTCATCTCCTAGTTTAACATTTCTTCCAACCTTTTGGTCATCTTCATTCCCAAAAAAGCTGCACCCTGCTCATTTAAGTGCAGTCCGTCCCTGCTATAGAGCCGGTGATTTACCAAAAAGTCTGTCCAGTTCTCCATGAACCCAAACCCCTCCTCCCTGCAATAGTTCCTCAGCCACATGTTAAGCTCCCTAAGCTCCTGCTGCCTCTCTGGTGTGGCTCGAGGTACAGGCAGTATATCTGAAAATATTGCCTTGGAGGTTCTTTTCTTCAATATAGCCCCTAAATCCCTGAAATCATTTTTCCCCAGCCTCATCCAACAATTTGTCCATCTGATGTACAATGTCCCGAACACGAGCACCTGGTAAACAACATACTGTTCGGTAATGGCAGTCTTTGTGACAGATTTCCCTCTCTCTCCTTCTAATTATTGAGTCCCCTACGACTAGTATCTTCCTGTTTCTTGCTGTAACTTTGCCACCGTCTTCACTGGAGGAGATGTTCCCAAGGTTCCTCTGGCATTTTGGTGCAGTCTCCTCTTGAACGTCACATTCTGGGTGAGTCTCAGCATGAGAGTCACATTCTGGTGGGTTCTCAATGTGAGCTTCACATTCTGGTGGAGCCTCAACCTGAATTTCTTCCAGCTTTTTGGTCACCTTCACTCCCAATAGAGCGGCACCCTGCTCATTTAAGTGCAGTTCGTCCCTGCTATAGAGCCGGTGATTTACCGAAAAGTCTGTCCAGTTCTCCATGAACCCAAACCCCTCCTCCCTGCACCAGTTCCTCAGCCATTTGTTAAGTACCATAAGCTCCCGCTGCCTCTCTGGTGTGGCTCGAGGTACAGGCAGTATTTCTGAAAATATTGCCTTGGGGGACCTTTTCTTCAATATAGCCCCCAAGTCCCTGAAATCATTTTGTAGGGAGCTCCATCTTTCTCAAACTTTGTCATTGGTACCAATATATACCATGACAGCTGGGTCCACTCCAGCCCCATCCAACAATCTGTCCATGCAATCTACAATGTTCCGAACCCGAGCGCCCGGTAAACTACATACTGTCTGGTGATACCGGTCTTTGTGACAGATTGCCCTCTGTATCCTTCCAATTACTGAATCCCCTACCACTAGTATATGCCTATCCTTTCTTGTAACCTCGCCCCCATCTTCACTGGAGACATTCCCCTGGAATTTTGGTGGAGTATCAACGTGAATGTTGCATGCTGGTGGAGTCTCCATGTGGAAGTCACACTCTGGTGGAGTCTGCTTGTGGAAGTCGCACTCTGGTGGAGTGGCCATGTCTAGGTTGCACTCTGGTGGAGTGGCCATGTCTAGGTCGCACTCTGGTGGAGTGGCCATGTCTAGGTCGCACTCTGGTGGAGTGGCCATGTCCAGGTCGCACTCTGGTGGAGTGGCCATGTCCAGGTCGCACTCTGGTGGAGTGGCCATGTCCAGGTCGCACTCTGGTGGAGTGGCCATGTCCAGGTCGCACTCTGGTGGAGTGGCCATGTCCAGGTCGCACTCTGGTGGAGTGGCCATGTCCAGGTCGCACTCTGGTTGAGTTTCAATGTGATGATCGACAGGCCTGCCATGTGAGCCTTGTCTGCAGTAAATACTGCGTACATCTTCAAAACAAAAAAAAAAAGGAATTAGATTTAGCACCTTCACCTACATTTCATATATTTTTCTTTTGTACAACATCAAATTATAGAGAGAAAAGTTCAAAACGCTTGTGCCAGAGACAATGAATAAACTCGACATGACAGGGACACAAGGATGACTCTTGTTGGCCTTCGTATAAAAATGCTGGTTGCCTGCCACTCATCCCGACCCACTGGATGGCAATAATTGCATGAAAAATCCGACGGGCTGGTTGTACCCAGCCCGTAATCAGCCTGCCCATACATGGTTAGAATCTTGGCTGGTCCCTGCTGAGCCCGCCGAGATTCGAACTGTCTATGGCAGGCTTTAGGAGCACAGACTCTTTTAATTACAGCACTTAGGTTAAAGGGATAGTGCATATTAAAATGCTCACAGATAAATAATTAGTGCTGTTTTATTTGTATTAGTTTTGTCTGTCTGTTTGGCCTTGTTTACAAGGGTGATGAGGGCCATATAGCATGAAGGGATCGTTTTTGCAGCATCTGTAACTTCCAGGTGCTGCATGCAGACAGTGCATTGAAAATGATTAGAACGCACATCTGCACAGATGCAGCCACTCCTAATATGACGTGCACTGTCTGCATTCAGGGCCATTCACCCACATCCAGGGCCGCTGTTAGAAATCATGGGGCCCCGTACAGCTTAAATGACTGGGCCCCCTCCACCTATAAGAGCCAGGGCTTGAGCCTGCCCCCCCAGCTCACATTCAGCCAGCAGAGAAAAAGGAGGTGGTGTGCTCTGTGAAAAAATAGGGTGAGACAACATTTTGCTAATAGTGTAAGGGGTTTAAAACCTGTACAGCACACAGGGATCAAATATATAACGTTGTCGTGTTTAATAAGGTGGTGAGGAGGCAATATAACACCTCCTTACCACCTGTCAAATGCCCTCTGAAGAGCGACCTGAATGTGGATGTCAATCTCCAAAATCTGGATGGATTTCTCTCCAACAATCCACAATGTCCATCTATTGAAAAATATAGAATTGTCTGCTCACCACTTCCTAGGATCTCGGTGCCAAAGACCACTGATCTGCTACGGGGGGGGGGGCGCTGTATTGGTGTAATATTTAGTAGTACTTCCTCTCAATTTAATTTCATCATCCTGTTATGATCCGAATTCTGTATATTATTACATTAGTTATGACAAAAGGGTGTGATCTGAACTTTTCTCATGATCTAGAGTCATCTATATATACAGTATGTGCCTCCACCAGGGATGAGCCGAACACCCCCCTGTTCGGTTCGCACCAGAACCTGCGAACAGACAGAATGTTTGCGTGAACTTTAGAACCCTATTAAATACAATGGACTCGAACGTTCGAAATCTAAAGTGCTAATTATAAAGGCTTATATGCAAGTTATTGTCCTAAAAAGTGTTTGGGGACCCGGGTCCTGCCCCCGGGGACATGTATCAATGCAAAAATAAGTTTAAAAAATTGACGTTTTTACGGGAGCAGTGATTTTAATAATGCTTAAAATTAAAAAATAAAAGTTAAATTTTCCTTTAAATTTCGTACCTGGGGGGTGTGTATGATATGCATGTAAAGTGGCGCATGTTTCCCGTGCTTAGAACTGTCCCTGCACAAAATGTTATTTTTGAAGGAAAAAAAGTCATTTAAAACTCACTCGCGGCTATTAATGAATTGTCGGCTCCAGGCAATACATAGAAAAGTCATTGATAAAAAAAATAAAAAAACGTGGAGGTTCCCCCAAATTCAATTACCAGGCCCTTCAGGTCTGGAATGGATATTAAGGGGAACCCCGCCGCAAATAAAAAAAAGCGTGCGGTTCCCCCAAATATCCATACCAGGCCCTTCAGATCTGGCATAGATTTTAAGGGGAACTCCACCCCAAATAAAAAAAATGGCGTGGAGTCCCCCCAAAAATCCATACCAGACCCTTTATCCGAGCACGCAACCTGGCAGGCCGCAGGAAAAGAGGGGGGGACGAGAGAGCGCCCCCCCTCCTGAACCGTACCAGGCCACATGCCCTCAACATGGGGAGGATGTCCCCATGTTGATGGGGACAAGGGCCTCATCCCCACAACCTTTGCCCGGTGGTTGTGGGGGTCTGCGGGCGGGGGGCTTATCGGAATCTGGAAGACCCCTTTAACAAAGGGGACCCCCAGATCCCGCCCCCCTATCCCGCCCCCCCTATGTGAATTGGTAAGGGGTACATTGTACCCCTACCATTTCACGAAGAAAGTGTAATTTTTTTAAAAAAACACACAAACACCTTGGAAAAGTCCTTTATTTAAAAAAAAACATTCCAGCGATGAAATCCAGTGTCCCGCGGCGATCCGATGTCCAGCGCTGTCAGTCATTGGCTGAGCCTGAGCGGACCTGATGGGAAACTTCCTCCGCAGTCTATTAAATGTATAAACCCGCCCCTTCTAAAGTTCCCCATCAGGTCCGCTCAGCCAATGAGTAGGTGTAAGGATAAGCGGACCAGATGCGGAACATGAGAAGGGGCGGGTCTATTTATGTATTACACAGTGAAGGAAGTTCCCCATCAGGTCCGCTCAGGCCAATGACGTAGGCGGGGTCTGACATACGAGGGGGCGGACCTGATGGGGAACTTCCTTCACTGTGTAATACATGAATAGACCCGCCCCTTCTAAAGTTCCCCATCAGGTCCGCTCAGCCAATGACTAGGTGTAAGGCTAAGCGGACCAGATGCAGAACATGAGAAGGGGCGGGTCTATTCATGAATTACACAGTGAAGGAAGTTCCCCATGGGGTAATATGATGGGGGCAATAGGATGGCACAATTTTGATGGGGCTGTTTTGATGGGGGCAATAGGATGGGGCAGTTTTTATGGGGCAGTTTTGATGGGGCAGTTTTTGATGGGGTAATAGGATTGGGGGCAGTTTTGATGGGGGCAATAGGATGGGGCAGTTTTGATAGGGCAGTTTTGATGGGGCAGTTTTGATGGTGGCAATAGGATGGGGCAGTATGATGGGACAATAGGATGGGGGCAGTTTTGACGGGGGCAGTTTTTGATGGGACAATAGGATGGGGCAATTTGGGGCAGTTTTGATCAGTTTTGATGGTGGCAATATGACGGGGCAATTTTGATGGTGGAAATAGGATGGGACAATAGGATGGGGGCAGTTTTGATGGGGCAGTTTTTGATGGAACAATAGGATGGGGCAATTTGATGGGGCAGTTTTGATCAGTTTTGATGGTGGCAATATGATGGGGCAGTTTTGATGGGGCAATTTTGATCGGGAAATAGGATGGTGGCAAGTATGATGGGGCAGTATGATGGGGCAATTTTGATGGGGGTAATATAATGGGGCAATTTTGATGGTGGCAGTATGATGGGGCAGTTTTGATGGGGGCAATATGATGGGGCAGATTCTGGAAAAGGTAATTACTTTTTAAAGAATGCTAATTGTAAATGATATCCCTCTTTCTGTGCAGATGATATATAAATATCTCTAAGGCCCCTTTCACACTGGGGCGGGAGGTGCGCCAGCGGTAAAGTGCTGCTATTTTTAGCGGCGCTTTACCGTCGGATTTGCGGTGCTATTTGGCTGCCAGCGGTGCAGTTTTACCCCCCACTAGCGGCCGATAAAGGGTTAAAAACCACCGCAATGCGCCTCCTTGCCGGCGGTATAGCCGCGGGGTCCCATTGATTTCAATGGGCAGGAGCGGTGGAGGAGTGGTATGTTTACACACCGCTCCAAAGATGCTGCTAGCAGGACTTTTTTTTTACCGTCCTGCTAGTGCAGTATTTACAATTCTGTCTAACTGTTTAGATGTTGATTTTTGAAAGCAGCAGTGTTCTGTCGGATTAGAAAACCTGTGAGATCAGCAGGCTTGTCGCTGCTTTCAAAAATCAACATCTAAACCAGTGGTTCTCAACCTTCTAGTGCCGTGACCCCTTGATAAAATTTCCCAAGTTGTGGAGACCCCTAACAGTAAAATTATTTTCGTAGCGTGGGTTGTCAGCACCCAAGGCAAGACAAGTAATTTGCCCCCTAACCCATGGAAATTTAGCGCTCCCTGAGTCCCCTCCACTCGTACAGTATTAAAACCTCATATGGTACATTTTAGGATGTACCACTCTTTCTCTTTGTTCTCTTTTCTTTCCATTTTATCTCTCTCTATCCTAATTTCTTGTTTTTTCCCCCCATCCCTCTCTCTCTAGCCGTCTTTCTTGTTCTTTCTCTTATTCTTGCTCTCCCTTTTTCTTTCTTCCTTCCCCTCTTTTCCTCTCCCTTCCATGTATTCTCTATTTGTATTCCTTCTCTTACTCCTTGGTGGGGTGGGGGGGGGGATGGGATGAGTGGCAATGCTGGGGGGAGTTCTGATCAACCAACTTAGGTTCCCTTGATCAAGGTCATCTGCTGATCTGAGAACTGTAGTGGGGACCGCAAAAAGGCTGGGAGAGCTGTGCGGGCTTCAGGAGCAGTCCAGGATTTAGTGACCCCTGGCAAATCATCATTTGACCCCCGAGGGGGTCCCGACCCCCAGGTTGAGAACCACTGATCTAAACAGTCAAAATTATAAGCTGAGTTTACGGTTAAAAATAACAGTGAAATGTATAATTCTGTTGGGTGTAACAAGATGTCCGCTTCCCGCCTTCTCACTGTATGTTTACTGTGGCCAAGTGTGGGGTGTAGCAAGATGGCGGCGACGGAACATCACTTCCGTTACACATTCTGATGGGTCGCCAATTCTAATGAAACACCGCCTATTGCCTTCAACAAAGATGGCGCTGGAAGAATGATGACATCACTTCCTTTCCGGAAATCTAAGTCAGTGTTTCTCAACTCTAGTCCTCAAGGCGTCCCAGCAGGTCATGTTTTCAAGCTTCCCAATTATTTTGCACAGGTGATTTGATCAGTTTCACTGCCTTAGTAATTACCACATCAATTTCATCTGAGGGAAATCTTAAAAACATGACCTATTCGGGTGCCTTGAGGACTGGCATTGAGAAACACTGCTCTAATTTGTAAACAATGAAGTGAAGGGAGAGGAATGGAGGCGGGGCTGTGAGCGGACATCCAATCATGGCTCAGCAAGGAGGAGCAAACTCTTCTTCCGGGACTAGTGGGCGGGGCTAACGCCTCTCACCAAACTGCTGAGAAACTACTAGTCCAAGCATTACCACATGTCCCATCCAGGCCCAGGAGGGGGAGAAGTCCCCGGATGTTGTGTCCTGGAGGGGAATTCTCTATTATATGACCTGAGAGAGAGAGTCCTCCAATAGCATGCTACAGAACACGTTCCCCACCTGTCTATGCAACCCCTCCTCCACCCCTGTACACAACTATACAACCAATCACCTGTCCAAGATCTACAGGTTACTGACCCCCCAATCTATGGATTGGTGATTGTCCATCCAGTCCTGAGATTTACACAGCTCTGTCATACAGCACACAGACAGGGGCCCCACCTTATAGGCTCATTCACACCGACATTTAGGCCCCTTTCACACAGCGGACCGTTCAGGTCCGCCTGTCAGTTTTTTCGGTGGACCTGAACGGGCGCTCTATGCAAGCCTATGGAGCGATGCTGACATCTGATCTGCTAAAATCAGACGTATGGCGATACGTCGCCATCCGTCCATGGTGGATCAGATCGGGTGAGATCTGATGAAAACAGATATGCTGTCCGTTTTCGTCCGATCTCTCCATAGGAGACAGCGGCGCTCGACAAGCCCCGCCACGCTCAGTGAGCAGAGAGGGACCTGTCATCCACCAGCTCAGCGGAGGTCAATGTAGAGATCTCCCACTGAGCTGGCGGACTCCGCTACGGTTTTGTATTTGTTGGATACACACTGCTTTATTTGAATTTTACATGTTATTGTAATCTCTGGGAAGTGTGTTTAGTACTGTATTCGGGATCCTATACCGATTATTGATGATTATCATATATGTCATTTTTCTAAAATGTATTAATATATTTTTATTAAAAATTTCTTCTACAAACAATAAAAAAAGCTCTAGATTTTTTACAATACTTACCTATGTGCCGTCTAAAGTCCATTCTTAGTTCAATGAATGTTTCTCCATGATTATCGGGACGTTGGCGCATTTATACTAGTGCATCCACAGTGTCACCCTGTGGAATGCACATTTAAGCAATTTCTTTCTAAAGTGAATGAAGCCTTATTTTTATTATTTTATGGATCTAATCACTGGATCAGTGTTTTGTTTTGTTTACACTGTTATGTTTATAAAGTATATTTTGGTGACATCGATCTTCAAAAGTTTGGAAAACATCCAGAAATGTATATTGCTGATCTCTGGGGAAAATTCAAAGCTACCCTTGTCATGGGGCTCCTCCCCACCCTGCAAGGCTCCTCCCGCCCCACAAAGCTCCTCCCACCCTGCAAGTCTCCTCCCGCCCCACAGAGCTCCTCCCGCACTGCAATGCTCCTCCTACCCAGGAAGTCTCCTCCCACCCCGCAAGTCTCCTCCCACCCCGCAAGTCTCCCCCAGCCATGCAGAGCTCCAATGGTTAGTTCACCTTTACCAAAAAATTAGATGGACACACCCTCATCTCCATCTGTGCACCTCAACTGCACAGAATGGATGGAGCAGAATAACTGCACAGAGCTTCCTGTCCATTCATAAAATAAAGCATAGTAATCACAGTTTACTACACTTCGGTTATGAATGATCAGAGTCAGTGATCGGTGTCATTTCAGACAAGAAGG
The DNA here is from genome assembly GCA_029206835.1 of Rana muscosa. Lineage (NCBI taxonomy): Eukaryota > Metazoa > Chordata > Amphibia > Anura > Ranidae > Rana > Rana muscosa. The sequence goes on from CM055118.1 coordinate 729,654,593, forward strand.
GGCTGGTAAATAACATATTTATTGGCCCCTTCACCGATCTCCATCCTGACCCTTCCCCCACAGCAGCCAGCGAGAGAGGAGATGGGGGAACCCAGCAACACTGCAGGGGAGGGGCAGGAGACAGCATAGGGCCTGGAGAGGGGTGGGGGCCCGGAGAGGAGTGGGTTAGGGTGACCAGACGTCCCCAATTTCCGGGCACAGTCCCCGTATGGAGCCCACTTTCCCCGGAGACAATCTGTCCCCGGATTGGAGCGGCGGTTGGGGGGGGGGGGGGTGCAAGAGACTCGGCATCTCCTCCTTCACCTGTGCCTGTCAGTTCACTATGCAGTGGGGGGAGGTGGCGATTGGCAGCTCTGTGGTGTCCGCGGGCCATGGGATCTCCCTGGGGCTTGTAGTTCTCTTCCTGAGTCTATACAGTGGAGTGGGAAGGGGCCTCTGACCCGAGCATGTATCAGTTTCACTCTTCAGAGTGAATCGCTCTGCTTGTACAATTTTGCTGATATATGCTTGGGTCGGAGGCCTCTCCCCTCTCCACTGTATAGACTCAGGAAGAGAACTACAAGCCCCAGGGAGATCCTGCCACCTGTGGACACTGAAGAGCAGCCGATCGCCACCTTCCACATGTTATGAACATTGATTGGTGCGTGACCATGGGGTGAACGTGTGGGGGGGGTACAGAGATGTGTTGGGGTGGAGTGGGTACAGAGATGTGCTGGGGGTTGGGGGTGGAGTGGGTACAGAGATGTGCTGGGGGTTGGGGGTGGAGTGGGTACAGAGATGTGCTGGGGGTTGGGGGTGGAGTGGGCACAGAGATGTGCTGGGGGTTGCAGGTGGAGTGGGTACAGAGGTGTTCTGGGGGTTTAAGGTGGAGTGGGTACAGAGGTGTGCTGGGGGTTGGAGGTGGAGTGGGTACAGAGGTGTGCTGGGGGTTGGAGGTGGAGTGGGTACAGAGGTGTGTTGGGGGTGGAGTGGATACATAGGTGTGTTGGGGGTTGGGGGTGGAGTGGGTACAGAGGGGGGTTGGGGGTGGAGTGGGTACAGAGGGGGGTTGGGGGTGGAGTGGGTACAGAGGTGTGCTGGGGGTTGGGGGTAGAGTGGGTACAGAGATGTGCTGGGGGTTTGGGGTGGAGTGGGTACAGAGATATGCTGGGGGTTGGAGGTGGAGTGGGTACAGAGGTGTGCTGGGGGTTTGGAGTGGAGTGGGTACAGAGGTGTGCTGGGGCTTGGAGGTGGAGTGGGTACAGAGGTGTGTTGGGGGTGGAGTGGGTACATAGGTGTGCTGGGGGTTGGGGGTGGAGTGGGTACAGAGGTGTGCTGGGGGTTGGGGGTGGAGTGAGTACAGAGATGTGCTGGGGGTTTGGAGGTGGAGTGGGTACAGAGGTGTGCTGGGGGTTGGGAGTGGAGTGGGTACATAGGTGTGCTGGGGGTTGGAGGTGAAGTGGGTACAGAGTAGGGATGAGCTTCGAGTTCGAGTCGAACTCATGTTCGACTCGAACATTGCCTGTTCGCCCGTTCGCCGAACAGCGAACAAATTGGGGTGTTCGCGGCAAATTCGAAAAATCTATGGGAGAAATCTAAAGTGCTAATTATAAAGGCTTATATGCAAGTTATTGTCCTAAAAAGTGTTTGGGGACCGGGGTCCTGCCCCAGGGGACATGTATCAATGCAAAAAGAAGTTTTAAAAACGGCCGTTTTTTCGGGAGCAGTGATTTTAATAATGCTTAAAATGAAAAAATAAAAGTGAAATATTCCTTTAAATTTCGTACCTGGGGGGTGTGTATGATATGCATGTGAAGTGGCGCATGTTTCCCGTGCTTAGAACTGTCCCTGCAAAAAATGTCATTTTTGAAAGAAAAAAATGCATTTAAAACTGACTCGCGGCTAATAATGAATTGTCGGCTCCCGGCAATACATACAAAAGTCATTGATAAAAAAAAAAAAAAAGCGTGGGGGTTCCCCAGAATTCAATTACCAGGCCCTTCAGGTCTGGAATGGATATTAAGGGGAACCCCGCCGCAAATTTAAAAAAAAATTGACGTGGGGTTCCCCCAAATATCCATTCCAGGCCCTTCAGATCTGGCATGGATTTTAAGGGGAACTCCACCCCAAATTAAAAAAAAAATGGCGTGGAGTCCCCCTAAAAATCCATACCAGACCCCTTATCCGAGCACGCAACATGGCCGGCCGCAGGGGAAAAGGGGGGGACGAGAGAGCGGCCCCCCTCCCTCCTGAACCGTACCAAGCCACATGCCCTCAACATGGGGAGGATGTCCCCATGTTGATGGGGACAAGGGCCTCATCCCCACAACCCTTGCCCGGTGGTTGTGGGGGTCTGCGGGCAGGGGGCTTATCGGAATCTGGAAGACCCCTTTAACAAAGGGGACCCCCAGATCCCGGCCCCCCCTATGTGAATTGGTAAGGGGTACATTGTACCCCTACCATTTCACGAAGAAAGCGTAAAAAAATGTTTAAAAAAACACACAAACACCTTGAAAAAGTCCTTTATTTAAAAAAAAAACAAAAAAAAAACATTCCAGCGGTGAAATCCAGTGTCCCGCGGCGATCCCGATGTCCAGCGCTGTCCTTCATTGGTTGTGCCTGAGCGGACCTGATGGGGAACTCCCTCTCAGTATTTTAAATGTATAGACCCGCCCCTTCTAAAGTTCCCCATCAGGTCCGCTCACCGGACCAGATGCGGAACATGAGAAGGGGCGGGTCTATACATGTATTACCAAAGTGAGAGAAGTTCCCCATCAGGTCCGCCCCCTCGGTATGTCGGACCTGCCTACGTCATTGGCTTGAGCGGGGAACTTCCTTCACTGTGTAATTTAAATTTACATAGTGAAGGAAGTTCCCCGCTCAAGCCAATGACGTAGGCGGGTCCGACATACCGAGGTGGCAGACCTGATGGGGAACTGCTCTCACTTTGGTAATACATGTATAGACCCGCCCCTTCTGATGTTCCGCATCTGGTCCGCTGAGCGGACCTGATGGGGAACTTTAGAAGGGGCGGGTCTATACATTTAAAATACTGAGAGGGAGTTCCCCATCAGGTCCGCTCAGGCACAACCAATGAAGGACAGCGCTGGACATCGGGATCGCCGCGGGACACTGGATTTCACCGCTGGAATGTTTTTTTTTTTTTTAAATAAAGGACTTTTTCAAGGTGTTTGTGTGTTTTTTTAAACATTTTTTTACGCTTTCTTCGTGAAATGGTAGGGGTACAATGTACCCCTTACCAATTCACATAGGGGGGGGCCGGGATCTGGGGGTCCCCTTTGTTAAAGGGGTCTTCCAGATTCCGATAAGCCCCCTGCCCGCAGACCCCCACAACCACCGGGCAAGGGTTGTGGGGATGAGGCCCTTGTCCCCATCAACATGGGGACATCCTCCCCATGTTGAGGGCATGTGGCTTGGTACGGTTCAGGAGGGAGGGGGGGCCGCTCTCTCGTCCCCCCCTTTTCCCCTGCGGCCGGCCAGGTTGCGTGCTCAGATAAGGGGTCTGGTATGGATTTTTAGGGGGACTCCACGCCATTTTTTTTTAAATTTGGGGTGGAGTTCCCCTTAAAATCCATGCCAGATCTGAAGGGCCTGGAATGGATATTTGGGGGAACCCCACGTCAATTTTTTTTTAATTTGCGGCGGGGTTCCCCTTAATATCCATTCCAGACCTGAAGGGCCTGGTAATTGAATTCTGGGGAACCCCCACGCTTTTTTTTTTTTTTTTATCAATGACTTTTGTATGTATTGCCAGGAGCCGACAATTCATTAATAGCCGCGAGTCAGTTTTAAATGCATTTTTTTCTTTCAAAAATGACATTTTTTGCAGGGACAGTTCTAAGCACGGGAAACATGCGCCACTTCACATGCATATCATACACACCCCCCAGGTACGAAATTTAAAGGAATATTTCACTTTTATTTTTTCATTTTAAGCATTATTAAAATCACTGCTCCCGAAAAAACGGACGTTTTTAAAACTTCTTTTTGCATTGATACATGTCCCCTGGGGCAGGACCCCGGTCCCCAAACCCTTTTTAGGACAATAACTTGCATATTAGCCTTTATAATTAACACTTTAGATTTCGAACGTTCGAGTCCATTGTATTTAATAGGGTTCTAAAGTTTACACGAACATTTTGTCTGTTCGCAGGTACTGCTGCGAACCGAACAGGGGGGTGTTCGGCTCATCCCTGGTACAGAGGTGTGTTGGGGGTGGAGTGGGTACATAGGTGTGCTGGGGGTTGGGGGTGGAGTGGGTACAGAGGTGTGCTGGGAGTTGGGGGTGGAGTGGGTACAGAGATGTGCAGGGAGTTGGGGGTGGAGTGGGTACAGAGATGTGCTGGGAGTTGGGGGTGGAGTGGGTACAGAGATGTGCAGGGAGTTGGGGGTGGAGTGGGTACAGAGATGTGCTGGAGGTTGGTGGTGGAGTGGGTACAGAGATGTGCAGGGAGTTGGGGGTGGAGTGGGTACAGAGATGTACCGGAGGTGGAGTGGGTACATAGATGTGCTGGGGGTTGGTGGTGGAGTGGGTACAGAGATGTGCAGGGAGTTGGGGTTGGAGTGGGTACAGAGATGTGCTGGGAGTTGGTGGTGGAGTGGGTACAGAGATGTGCAGGGAGTTGGGGGTGGAGTGGGTACAGAGATGTGCTGGGAGTTGGGGGTGGAGTGGGTACAGAGATGTGCAGGGAGTTGGGGGTGGAGTGGGTACAGAGATGTGCTGGGGGTTGGTGGTGGAGTGGGTACAGAGCTGTGCAGGGAATTGGGGGTGGAGTGGGTACAGAGATGTACCGGAGGTGGAGTGGGTACATAGATGTGCTGGGGGTTGGTGGTGGAGTGGGTACAGAGATGTGCAGGGAGTTGGGGGTGGAGTGGGTACAGAGATGTGCTGGGAGTTGGGGGTGGAGTGGGTACAGAGATGTGCTGGGGGTTGGTGGTGGAGTGGGTACAGAGATGTGCAGGGAGTTGGGGGTGGAGTGGGTACAGAGATGCACTGGAGGTGGAGTGGGTACATAGATGTGCTGGGGGTTGGTGGTGGAGTGGGTACAGAGATGTGCTGGGGGTTGGTGGTGGAGTGGGTGCAGAGATGTGCTGGGAGTTGGGGGTGGAGTGGGTGCAGAGATGTGCTGGGAGTTGGGGGTGGAGTGGGTACAGAAATGTGCAGGGAGTTGGGGGTGGAGTGGGTACAGAAATGTGCAGGGAGTTGGGGGTGGAGTGGGTACATAGATGTGTTGGGGGTTGGTGGTGGAGTGGGTACAGAAATGTGCAGGGAGTTGGGGGTGGAGTGGGTACAGAGATGTGCTGGAGGTGGAGTGGGTACATAGATGTGCTGGGGGTTGGTGGTGGAGTGGGTACAGAGATGTGCAGGGAGTTGGGGGTGGAGTGGGTACAGAGATGTGCTAGGAGTTGGGGGTGGAGTGGGTACAGAGATGTGCTAGGAGTTGGGGGTGGAGTGGGTACAGAGATGTGCTGGGAGTTGGAGGTGGAGTGGTTACAGAAATGTGCAGGGAGTTGGGGGTGGAGTGGGTACAGAGATGTGCTGGGAGTTGGGGGTGGAGTGGGTACAGAGATGTGTTGGGCTCTTTCACACTGGCGGACTGATCGGGTCCCCCTGTCAGTTTTTCAGGCAGACCCAATCAGACATCCATTGCCCTATATGGAGCGGTAGATGTCAGTGGACCTGTGTTCGCTGACACCCGCCACCATCCGATCCGGTCCATGAAAAACAGACAGATGGGGGATACATTCCCCATGCGTCTGGCGGATGGGATTGGATGGTCCCTCTGCCTCAGCACCCGCCCAGGATCTGTGTGATGATCCGCCCATTTTCGGCAGAACACCGGCTCTTTTCTCCTCTCTGATCTCCTGCACACATGAGGCTGCGATCCTGGGCACAGGTCAGGCTGCGATCCTGGGCACAGGTCAGGCTGCGATCCTGGGCACAGGTCAGGCTGCGATCCTGGGCACAGGTCAGGCTGCATAGATGGCCACTGGTCAGGCTGCATAGATGGCCACAGGTCAGGCTGCATAAATGGCCACTGGTCAGGCTGCATAGATGGTTACAGCTGAGCCCTGCATTCTTTATGTAGTGCACTCCTGAACTCTGCACTATGTTTTTTCTCTGTCTTATACTCATTACATTTGGCAGTCATATCATAAATAAATTCTAAGCAGCATCTTTCTTTTTTATCTTTATTTATGGAGGAAATGTGAGAAATAATGTATATATCATACAATCATTCCATAAACACGTACCACATACACTGTATATATCATTTGAGGAAAATATGCTTATAAAAGAGTTTACCTTTTGCAAATAGAAAAAATATAAAAATATGTCCCCGGATTTCATTTTAAAAATCTGGTCACCTTAGATTAAATACCACCAAAAGAAAGCTCCATCTGTCTCCAAAAAAAGGATAACAGTTTAGTTTGGGTACAGCATTGCATGACTGAGTAATTGTAAGTTGGTCTGGGCAGGAAGGGGGTGAAAGTGCCCGGTAGGCAAGTGGTTAATAACAGAGGGATTTATAAATGACTTGAAGATAGAGCGGAGTAAATCTCGGAGGACTGACATGGGGGCGGTGATAGGGGAGGGGCTCTGTGTCTATTGGAGCACAGGCGGAGGGATGCCGGGGGTGCCTGCACTCACTGTTCCTCCAATGGGGAGCCCGCTTCCTGATGACGCGCCTGTTGTTGGCCTGCTCTGTAGAAGTGAAGGGGGTGTGGATGGCTGTTGTTTGTAGCCGGGGAAGAGCAATGGAGCCGTGCAGGAGTGTGAGCTGTGAGGGGCAGAGAGAAGAGGAGTGCACGGCGCCCATGTCGGTGCCCAATGTCAGGGATATAAAGAGGGAGCAGGAGAAGCTTTCCGGGGTGGTGAAGAGTGTACACCGGAGTCTGCGGAGGAAGTATCTGGAAGGTATGTGTGGGGCCTTCCTTCATATCACACAACATCCTCACACTAGTATAGTGACAGCTCCTGTCCTGGGGCATTGTGCCTGCCCTCCTCCTATCACTCTCCTTCTGTGTGGGGGCTCATAGGATTGTGTGTGTTGTCAGGACTTTACTGATCACCAGATACTCACCATACAATAACCAACACTGTACTACAAGGACCTCCAAATTTAAAATACAAGGACCCCCCCCCTTCTCTACTCTGTAATACGAGGACCCCCCTTCTCTACTCTGTAATACGAGGACCCCCCCTTCTCTACTCTGTAATATGAGGACCCCCCCCCTTCTCTACTCTGTAATATGAGGACCCCCCCCTTCTCTACTCTGTAATACGAGGACCCCCCCTTCTCTACTCTGTAATACGAGGACCCCCCCTTCTCTACTCTGTAATACGAGGACCCCCCCTTCTCTACTCTGTAATACGAGGACCCCCCCTTCTCTACTCTGTAATACGAGGACCCCCCTTCTCTACTCCTGTAATACGAGGACCCCCCCCTTCTCTACTCCTGTAATACGAGGACCCCCCCCTTCTCTACTCCTGTAATACGAGGACCCCCCCCTTCTCTACTCCTGTAATACGAGGACCCCCCCCTTCTCTACTCCTGTAATACGAGGACCCCCCCCTTCTCTACTCCTGTAATACGAGGACCCCCCCCTTCTCTACTCCTGTAATACGAGGACCCCCCCCCTTCTCTACTCCTGTAATACGAGGACCCCCCCCTTCTCTACTCCTGTAATACGAGGACCCCCCCTTCTCTACTCCTGTAATACGAGGACCCCCCCTTCTCTACTCCTGTAATACGAGGACCCCCCCTTCTCTACTCCTGTAATACGAGGACCCCCCCTTCTCTACTCCTGTAATACGAGGACCCCCCCTTCTCTACTCCTGTAATACGAGGACCCCCCCTTCTCTACTCCTGTAATACGAGGACCCCCCCTTCTCTACTCCTGTAATACGAGGACCCCCCCTTCTCTACTCCTGTAATACGAGGACCCCCCCTTCTCTACTCCTGTAATACGAGGACCCCCCCTTCTCTACTCCTGTAATACGAGGACCCCCCCTTCTCTACTCCTGTAATACGAGGACCCCCCCTTCTCTACTCCTGTAATACGAGGACCCCCCCTTCTCTACTCCTGTAATACGAGGACCCCCCCTTCTCTACTCCTGTAATACGAGGACCCCCCCTTCTCTACTCCTGTAATACGAGGACCCCCCCTTCTCTACTCCTGTAATGCGAGGAGACCCCCCCTTCTCTACTCCTGTAATGCGAGGAGACCCCCCCTTCTCTACTCCTGTAATGCGAGGAGACCCCCCCTTCTCTACTCCTGTAATGTGAGGAGACCCCCCCTTCTCTACTCCTGTAATGTGAGGAGACCCCCCCCTTCTCTACTCCTGTAATGTGAGGAGACCCCCCCCTTCTCTACTCCTGTAATGTGAGGAGACCCCCCCCCCTTCTCTACTCCTGTAATGTGAGGAGACCCCCCCCCCCTTCTCTACTCCTGTAATGTGAGGAGACCCCCCCCCCCTTCTCTACTCCTGTAATGCGAGGAGACCCCCCCTTCTCTACTCCTGTAATGCGAGGAGACCCCCCCCCTTCTCTACTCCTGTAATGCGAGGAGACCCCCCCCTTCTCTACTCCTGTAATGCGAGGAGACCCCCCCCTTCTCTACTCCTGTAATGCGAGGAGACCCCCCCCTTCTCTACTCCTGTAATGCGAGGAGACCCCCCCCTTCTCTACTCCTGTAATGCGAGGAGACCCCCCCTTCTCTACTCCTGTAATGCGAGGAGACCCCCCCTTCTCTACTCCTGTAATGCGAGGAGACCCCCCCCTTCTCTACTCCTGTAATGCGAGGAGACCCCCCCCTTCTCTACTCCTGTAATGCGAGGAGACCCCCCCCTTCTCTACTCCTGTAATGCGAGGAGACCCCCCCCTTCTCTACTCCTGTAATACGAGGAGACCCCCCCCTTCTCTACTCCTGTAATACGAGGAGACCCCCCCCTTCTCTACTCCTGTAATACGAGGAACCCCCCCCCCCCCCTTCTCTACTCTGTAATACGAGGAACCCCCCCCTTCTCTACTCTGTAATACGAGGAACCCCCCCCCCCCCTTCTCTACTCTGTAATACGAGGAACTCCCCCCCCCCCCTTCTCTACTCTGTAATACGAGGAACTCCCCCCCCTTCTCTACTCTGTAATACGAGGAACCCCCCCCCTCTACTCTGTAATACGAGGAGACCCCCCCCTTCTCTACTCTGTAATACGAGGAGACCCCCCCCCTTCTCTACTCCTGTAATACGAGGAGACCCCCCCCCTTCTCTACTCCTGTAATACGAGGAGACCCCCCCCCCTTCTCTACTCCTGTAATACGAGGAGACCCCCCCCCCTTCTCTACTCCTGTAATACGAGGAGACCCCCCCCCTTCTCTACTCCTGTAATACGAGGAGACCCCCCCCTTCTCTACTCCTGTAATACGAGGAGACCCCCCCCTTCTCTACTCCTGTAATACGAGGAGACCCCCCCCTTCTCTACTCCTGTAATACGAGGAGACCCCCCCCTTCTCTACTCCTGTAATGTGAGGAGACCCCCCCCCCTTCTCTACTCCTGTAATGTGAGGAGACCCCCCCCCCCTTCTCTACTCCTGTAATGTGAGGAGACCCCCCCCCCCTTCTCTACTCCTGTAATGCGAGGAGACCCCCCCTTCTCTACTCCTGTAATGCGAGGAGACCCCCCCCCTTCTCTACTCCTGTAATGCGAGGAGACCCCCCCCTTCTCTACTCCTGTAATGCGAGGAGACCCCCCCCTTCTCTACTCCTGTAATGCGAGGAGACCCCCCCCTTCTCTACTCCTGTAATGCGAGGAGACCCCCCCCTTCTCTACTCCTGTAATGCGAGGAGACCCCCCCTTCTCTACTCCTGTAATGCGAGGAGACCCCCCCTTCTCTACTCCTGTAATGCGAGGAGACCCCCCCCTTCTCTACTCCTGTAATGCGAGGAGACCCCCCCCTTCTCTACTCCTGTAATGCGAGGAGACCCCCCCCTTCTCTACTCCTGTAATGCGAGGAGACCCCCCCCTTCTCTACTCCTGTAATACGAGGAGACCCCCCCCTTCTCTACTCCTGTAATACGAGGAGACCCCCCCCTTCTCTACTCCTGTAATACGAGGAACCCCCCCCCCCCCCCTTCTCTACTCTGTAATACGAGGAACCCCCCCCTTCTCTACTCTGTAATACGAGGAACCCCCCCCCCCCTTCTCTACTCTGTAATACGAGGAACTCCCCCCCCCCCCCCTTCTCTACTCTGTAATACGAGGAACTCCCCCCCCTTCTCTACTCTGTAATACGAGGAACCCCCCCCCTCTACTCTGTAATACGAGGAGACCCCCCCCTTCTCTACTCTGTAATACGAGGAGACCCCCCCCCTTCTCTACTCCTGTAATACGAGGAGACCCCCCCCCTTCTCTACTCCTGTAATACGAGGAGACCCCCCCCCTTCTCTACTCCTGTAATACGAGGAGACCCCCCCCCCTTCTCTACTCCTGTAATACGAGGAGACCCCCCCCCTTCTCTACTCCTGTAATACGAGGAGACCCCCCCCTTCTCTACTCCTGTAATACGAGGAGACCCCCCCCTTCTCTACTCCTGTAATACGAGGAGACCCCCCCCTTCTCTACTCCTGTAATACGAGGAGACCCCCCCCTTCTCTACTCTGTAATACGAGTAACCCCCCCCCTTCTCTACTCTGTAATACGAGTAACCCCCCCCCCTTCTCTACTCTGTAATACGAGGAACCCCCCCCCCTTCTCTACTCTGTAATACGAGGAACCCCCCCCCTTCTCTACTCTGTAATACGAGGAACCCCCCCCCCTTCTCTACTCTGTAATACGAGGAACCCCCCCCCCCCTTCTCTACTCTGTAATACGAGGAACCCCCCCCTTCTCTACTCTGTAATACGAGGAACCCCCCCCTTCTCTACTCTGTAATACGAGGAACCCCCCCCCTTCTCTACTCTGTAATACGAGGACCACCCCCTTCTCTACTCTGTAATACGAGGACCCCCCCCCCTTCTCTACTCTGTAATACGAGGACCCCCCCCCTTCTCTACTCTGTAATACGAGGACCCCCCCCCCCCCTTCTCTACTCTGTAATACGAGGACCCCCCCCTTCTCTACTCTGTAATACGAGGACCCCCCCCCCTTCTCTACTCTGTAATACGAGGACCCCCCCCCCCCCCAACACTCTAATATAGTGGCTTCTTGTACTACATAGTAGTTTGTAGCTCTAAAGGGAATTGTACAATCGGATTGTAACGTGTGGGTGAGCGTTAAATCAGAGCTCAGCCCTCCAATAGTCCCCTCCAGTCTTCTATACTGGCGCTGACATCTTCTGGGTTACAGATTTTCAGCCATAGTGATGCAACTTTTGCGCACACATAACTCAATGTGCGTTCCAAAGCAGGGGTAGGTGATCTCAGCACTCCAAGATTTTGGAACTACAAGTCCCATGAGGCATTGCAAGACTGGCGGCTAGGCCTACAGGGGCATGATGGGATCTGTAGTTTTATCACTGCTGGAGTGCTGCGGATTTCTACCCCAGTTCTAAAGGGCTCATTCACACAAGTACAGAGGTCCATACAGCATGCAGAAGTGGGTGTGTTCAGGCTGCCTGTGTCAGTCAATTGAGGTGCTGCGCTGTACAGATCCCCCCCCTCCCCCCACATATAAGTTTGACAGGTACACAAGGGTGGGTACACGGCTGCTGCATGTCTGTCAAACTCAAATGAGCAGCTGAGTCTGTACAGCCACCGCGTCCTTATTAAAGAGGAACTCCAGGCTGCTCCAGAAAATATTAAATGTCGGCAGCTACAAATACTGTAGCTACTGACCTTTTAATATTGGGGAACTTACCTGTCCAGGCATCCAGCAGTGTCCTCACCTGAGCCTATTATTCAGTCGGGGTATTGGCTGGCGCTGCCATCCTGACTAAAGTAAATCGGGCATGAAGCTGTGTGGCTTCACGGCTAGTTTCCTGCTGCACTTTGAGAATGGGCCGTGGTCTTCTGGGACCTGTGAAGTGTCCCAGAAGGCTGCGAGGGGAAGAAGGGGGAGGGGGGGCGAATTTCTAGCTCAGTTTGCTCCAGCGAACTGAGTCGGAAGGGGGAGTGTTTGCCTGTCAACCAGGTACCCGCCCCCCTAAAAGGTGTCAAATGTGGCAGTGGGGGGGAGGCAGACAAGACAAGTCTAACTCTGCTTTAATAAAAGCTGCTTTAGATGCCTAAATGGCTCCTGCATGGTGTACTGGCCCCTGCGTCTCTGAGAATGAGCCCTAAAGGATCTTGTGAGAAGCCTCTATTCCAGGCATTGTATGTCACATCTGCAATAAAATCCTTTCTACACACAAGTCTTTCAATTCCAGGCTAAGCCCACGTTCACACTGGGCTGCGGGAGTGAAGCCGTGCGAGTTCAGCTGAACTCGCATGGCTTCACTCCCGCCTGTCAGTCCCGATTTCAGCTCGATTACAAAGACATCTGTGCAGGTTTCTGCACAGATGTCAATGTATAGCACGGCTCGAAATCGCAAAAAGTAGTACAGAAACTACTTTTTGAAATCGGTGCAGCGCCGCAGATGCGGCATCGCACCAATTAGGACGGTGCCATTGCCGGCAATTTGCGGCAAATACCGCCGTTTTGACATGCCAAATCGCATGTGAAAACGCACCAGTGTGAACCAGGGCTAAGTCCCACTTCAATGATTTGCAGGTATTCACCACACCATTGTGGTTTTATGTGAAGCCACATGTCAGTATAGCAGAAGTATAATTGACGCAAACCAAAAGTATAACACACAAACCTGGCGTAAAGTATGTTTTCACATTAATGTACAAGAAAACCTTCCACTGTAGCCTATCGATTTTATTTGGGATCATCTACCAAATTGTACTTTTAAGACCTCTTTCAGACGTTTTAGTGCTAAAAATGGCGCCCCATTGTGAAATCCCGAGTGCTTTCACACTGGGATGGTACACTTGCAGAACGGGAAAAAAGTCCTGCAAGCAGCATCTTTGGAGCAGTGTATACCAAAATTAATGGGCAGTGCTGCTGAAGCACCCGCAAAGCGCTTTGGCAGCACCGAAACACGGGCGCCATTAACCCTTTCTTCAGCCGCTAGCGGGGGTTTAAAGCGCCCCACTAGCGGCCGAAAAGCGCAGCTGAAACTAGTGGAGATTTTCCGTAAATGCCTGCACCGCCCCAGTGTGAAAGGGGTTTAAAACTTTTTAGAGCCCTTTCACACTGGGGCGGTGCGGGCGTTAGCGGTAAAGTGCTGCTAGTTTTAGCGACGCTTTACTGCTGTTATAGTGGCTTTTTTCAGCTGCTAGCAGGGTGCTTATAACCCCCGCTAGCGGCCGATGAAAGGGTTAATAGCGCCCTTTTCAATGGGCATGGCGGTCTTGGATCCCGAACCACCCCAAAGATGCTGCTGGCAGTACTTTTTTTCCCCATCCTTCAAGCGCACCGCCCCAGTGTGAAAGCACTCAGACTTTCACACTGGGGTGGCTTGAGAGGCACTTTACAGGCTAAAAAGCCTGAAAAGCACCCCAGTGGGAAGGGGGTCTTGCTGAGCTTCAGAGCCATGTCCTGTGTACAGCCCTGTGGGTCGCAGGGGCCACTTCCAGAGTGGGCACCTCCTAACAACATGGCAAGTTCAGTCAGGACTACAGGTCCCATGATGCCTTGCAGCCTAAAGCCCAGGCATGGATTGCACCATCAGATGGGGGGCCTGGCAGAATGTGCGTGTTGTGTGTCTTCATGTGGGCTGTATGTTTGCTGATCCATAGGAGCATACATCCAAAAGGGGACAATGTTGTTCTTACTCAGACACCTACTGAGTTTTGTCACCCTGGGACAGAAAGTCCTTTACTAGCCACATAAACAGGTCAGAAATGAAAAGTTTGCACAGAGAAAAGGATACCCTCAACACAATCTAGGGAGGGTAAACTTAACGTTTAACTTTTATATAAATGGCACCAACCTTACATATCCTTATAAGAAAAACATATCCTTCGTGACAGCTGCCCCTTTAAATGTAAAACTCACTAATAATTACAACCAAACAAGTAAAGTTGGCGCTACGCCTCTAAACGTGCGTTCGTGATCTATGTTAAACATGCATTCAATATTGCCAAATTTTCATAAAGAACATCAAACTTCTAGAAAAGCGAACACCTGTGTCACAATTTTTTTTTATGCTGAATCAATAACCGTGAAAAAAATGCACAAGTATGTGTGCACTGTACTCCAAATACGGAAAGGTTTCTTCACAGTAAGAGCTGTGAAAATGTGGAACAGACTCTCTGCAGAGGTGGTTCTGGCCAGCTCAGTAGATTGCTTTTAAGAAAGGCCCGAGTTCTTTCCTAAATGTACATAATATAACTGAGTACTGACATTTATAGGTAAAGTTGATTCAGGGAAAATCCGATTGCTTCTCGAGGATCAGGAAGGAATTTTTTTCCCTTGGTGTAGCAAATTGGAGCATACTCTGCTGGGGTTTTTCGCCTTTCGAGAGAGAGAGAGACTGAGAGACTGAGAGAGAGAGAGACTGAGAGAGAGAGAGACTGAGAGAGAGAGAGACTGAGAGAGAGAGAGACTGAGAGAGAGAGAGACTGAGAGAGAGAGAGACTGAGAGAGAGAGAGACTGAGAGAGAGAGAGACTGAGAGAGAGAGAGACTGAGAGAGAGAGAGACTGAGAGAGAGAGACTGAGAGAGAGAGAGAGACTGAGAGAGAGAGAGAGACTGAGAGAGAGAGAGAGACTGAGAGAGAGAGAGAGACTGAGAGAGAGAGAGAGAGACTGAGAGAGAGAGAGAGAGAGACAGAGAGAGAGAGACTGAGAGAGAGAGAGACTGAGAGAGAGAGAGACTGAGAGAGACTATGTAATGGCCCGTACACACGATCTGAATATCGTACGAAAAATGTCATCCGAGGAAGAATCGTACGATAATCGGATCGTTAGTACAGGGCTTTCGAGAGCCGATCATGACAGTTCATCCGATTTATTATTTTATCGGACATGCACGAAAATTTTCCTTGTACGATTTTCGTTTTAGTCAGCACAGTTGTCGTACGAAAATACATTACAACACGTGACATCACTTCCGATTTTATTTTTTCTGTCGTATGAGAATTTTCGTGACTTTAATAACCTATTTAATTTCTACTTGTGACTATTAAGCGGAAAAGTCGGACGATATTCGGATCGTGTGTACGGGGCATTACTGTGTGTGTGTGTGTGTGTGTGTGTGTGTGTGTGTATATGTATGTATGTGTAATATATACAAATAAAAATGGAAAAAAAAAAAGTATTTTGTGTTTAGCAATATGGTTCAATTATTGTGCTCTTAATAGCCTTCATCCCATCCACTGTGCTCTTGTATAGGTGATTCTAAAAAAATGCATAATAATCCAGTGCTCCACCGCTAGTGTTGCTAATTATGCACTCACCAGAGCCTTAAGGCCCCCAGGACCAATCAAGCCTTTAGGCTGGGTTCACACCGCCGCCGCATGCGGCTCACTGCAGAGGACTGGTGCGTGCTGGTTCACCGGTTCAGGTCCGATTTCAGCCCGAATTTTGTGCTGAAATCAAACCTAAAAGGCACACGTTTTTCCGGCATACCTCACCGGACCCGCTGCGGAGATATGTGAACCGGTTCCATAGAGAGCCAGTCACATTCGCCTGCTATGCGAATTGAATGTGGAGAAACGCACATTCAATTCGCATAGGTGTGAACTTGGCCTTAGTGTTATTTTTGGCTTGAAACCAACGTTACTTCTCATTAAACATTACACATAGCCTCCGCCAAAAACAAGTTCTCCCATGAATAGATGAGCATCAATCCCCAGAAAGGAAAATGACAAAATGATCGTGCAACACAGTTTATTAAAATTCCATCCCACAATATGTAAAAGTGCTCAGACCAGCACCAGCTCGATTGGCATATCTGGATACAGGAAAACCCAATGCTCTGTCAAACTATTTGGTGTGCTCTGCCGTTGCTCTTACCCAGCCGCGGCATGCGTTCCACTAACAGGGCGGATGTGACGTAATTTTGCGGTCCACGGGTATTCAGACAGTGATCCGAACTCTATGCATTTCGCTTTCACTTTTATTGATTCAGCAACTTTTGGAGCCTGCACATCCAGTTTTTGTCTGACGAAAATACGTAATCGGCTGTCAAATTCACCGTACTAACGATCAGAAAATTGGCAGATCGTTCATCAGACGAAATTTAACTTCAGATTTTCTGATCGTGTGTACGGGCCTTTAGTATATGTGTCCATTTAGATCCAATTATCTGAGTATAGCCAGGTCCAAAAAAAAATATGCCTCCTTTTTTTTCTTTTTACTGAGCTTAAATGAGACTAAGGTAGTCTGATGTAAACAGGCACATGTCTGTTTACATCTGTCAGCTATAGATGAAATATGGGTCCAGAAATTTCCTACAGTACAAAACTGAATGGACGTGGCTGTCACAGAAGTGACTTCAGTTCTGTTTCAGCAGGGGGTCTGTTCACATATATGGGACTGGGCACTGCCCACGTTAAAGGGGCCTAAGGGTATGTTTTTATATTCTATTCAAATGAAGAGTAGACTCGGCTTATTACAAGTGCTGACTGATCGAGAGCTGTAATGTCTCAAGGTTTTTCACCTTAATGCATTCTATGCATTTAAGGTGAAAAACCTTCTGTTGTACAGATGCCCCCATTTTTTACTTGCCTGAACCCAATCTTTCCTGTGACTATAACAAGCCCAGCAGCTCCAGCTGCTGTCTCGGGTCCTCATTGGATAGATTGATAGCAGCGGGAGCCATCATTGTCAATCAAATCCAGTGAAATGGGAGAGCGGGGACGAGTCCTGCTGTCTGAATCAATGGATGCAGCAGCAGGACTCAGAAGCACACCGGCATGAGTGCCCACATGGAATGCGGCTCTCCATGGGGGCACTCAATAAAAAAGGAGGAGCACTGCTGGGAGACCCCAGAAGAGGAGGACCAGGGCCGCTCTGTGCAAAGACCTTGAACAGAGGAGGCAAGTATAACATGTTTGTTTAAAAAAAAACAAAAAAAAACTTTACAATCACTTTAAAGTTAAATATATGGGATCTGCCAAAGGAATTGTGATTCTGTCCAGTCAGTCTTGTGATGCAGGCCCCCTTCCAGATAGCACAAAGCCTTTTAACATTGCCATTTTCCTGTCTCAGAGGTGATGTGGAACTTTCCCAGTATGTGTAATTCTAGGTTTCACAACTGGCTGTGAATGTTTAGCTACATTGGAGTGCAAACCTACTAATTCAGCTTGATTATAAAAAGCTGTCATTTGAGGTGATAAATTTCCCTGGCACTTCTTCTGCATAGTAAAGGATTGTGTTGATGGGTTTCAGAAGTGCGTTAAATGCAATCAGGTGCTTCGGAGACGTTTGATTTGCAGTTGAGCTGCTTTTATTTGTACCCCCAGTTGCTCCAGGAGTTGCACTAAGTTGCTTTTTGTGTTCACATTGACTTGTATGGGGTAGAAAACAGCGAAGAACACAAACATAAACCTATACACATGAGCCTTCAGAGACCATTCACATTATGCATCAAGTTAGGGCAGCTATAGCAGCCGCTAGCAATAATCATAGGAGATTCCAGCAGGCTGGTTGTACCCAAGTTTATTGATCAACTTTGTACATTCAGTCTGACAATTAACTTTTCAAATCTCTGCTGGTTCCTGCTAAAACGGCTGAGATTCGAACCATGTATGGCCGGCCTTAGCGTGTGTTCCTTAAATGCACAAGTGTAAACTTAACCCCTATTGTTCTATACCATTAGGCTATCTACTAAAAGTGGAGAGTGCAAAATCTGGTGCAGCTCTGCATAGTAACCAATCAGCTTCCAGGTTTTATTTCCAAAGCTTAATTGAACAAGCTGAAGTTAGAAGCTGATTGACTACCATGCACAGCTGCATCGGATTCTGAGTCTCCCCCAGTGTGTTATACATAAACGCCTTAGGGCTCTTTCACACGGGGCGGATCCGTGCAGATCCGCCCCGTGAAGCTCCGCTTGCTCAGCGGGGATCGCTCCGTTGATCCCCGCTGAGCCGACGGATGACTGGGCGGTCCCCGCACACTGTGCAGGGACTGCCCTGTCAGAGCGCCGCTCTCCCCTATGGGGAATCGGATGACGACGGACCGTAGAGTCCGTTGTCATCCGATCCGCTCCGCCGACGGAAGGAAAAATAGGGTTTTCCTCCGTCACACTTTGGCGGAGCGGATGTCAGCGGACATGTCTCCGCTGACATCCGTGCTTCCATAGGGGTGCATGGAGGATCTGTTTCAGGTCCGCCTAAAAAAACTGACAGGCGGACCTGAACGGACCTCCGTGTGAAAGGGACCTAACTCATCTGAGGTTTAACTAATCAGAGAGGTCATAGATTAGAGACTGCACTTGGAGTGTCGTAATTATCGCCACACTTGAGAAAACAGGCAAGCTCAGCAAGAAATTTAGGAAATGTAAACAGCTGATTCTGTTCACTGATGACTTCGTATTCTTTAGCCTTCCCATGTGTGTGAGGCAACAGCTCAGTATCCACTTGCAGCCAACTGACTTTCGGTGGTTTTATAAAGAGCTTTGTAAGTTATTTTGCCTGCATATTGCTCTTTGCCTTATTAAATTAGAGGCAATGATGTGTATATACACATGTATAGAATTGGTTCAGGTATTTCACTGTTATATGAAGATAAAGCAGCAAATCGCAATAGTACTGTAAAATAAAATGTATATAAAGCCAAAACCTTTTTTTTAAGTGCTGAATGTATAAGCTTGTCTGAGAGTTCAGAAAAATGTGGGCGGGAAGCTGAAGTTGCACACTGCAGAGCTCAGTGAGGAGAGCTCTGAGAGCTGATTGGAGGGAAGAGACACTCCCCTTTTCACACAGGAACAGAACTGAGGCTGTCAATCTGCTGAAGATCCTTCCCCTGCCACGTTTTTTCTCTTGGTGTCAGGATAACTTGTCAGAAGTGACTCATGCTGATAGCAGAGGAATGACGCAGAAGACAGAAACTACACTTGGTGCTTTTTAATTGAAACAAGTACACATTATAGAGGGTTATTCTTTGTTCATATTTCATGTCTGAGGTTTACAACTACTTTAACCATGATGTTATGCCAAGTATCTAGATACCCAACATGTCACGCTTTAAAATTGCACATGCTCGTGAAATGGTGACAAACTATGGTACTTAAAAATCGACACTTTTTTCTTTTTTTTTTTTTTTTTATTTTTTTTCTTTTATCAAAGGTTTTTCACAAGGTATCAATACATAAGGTTGAGAGATATTAACATCAATTTGTACTTAGAATTATAGCAAACGTTAAACACTTACATCGAAGGTAATATAAAGATAAGATTTTGGGCACTCGCTGTGCCATGGGGTGGGAGGTAACCCTGCCAACGATCATCTGTAAAAAGTAGGGATGTCCCGATACCGATACTAGTATCGGTATCGGTACCGATACCGAGCATTTGCCTGAGTACTTGTACTCGGGCAAATGCTCCCGATGCTTCACCCGATACTTGTGATCAGCAGTGATCAGTGCGGTGGGGGGAAGTTACCAGCACCGATCACCGCTGTATATATTTGAAAGTAGTTTCTCCGAGTCCACTTCTCTCTCTCTCTCTCTCTCTCTCTCTCTCTCTCTCTCTCTCTCTCTCTCTCTCTCTCTCTCTCTCTCTCTCTCCTCTCTCTCTCTCTCTCTCTCTCTCTCTCTCTCTCTCTCTCTCTCTCTCTCTCACTCTCTCCCCCCCCCCCCCTCGCGCGGTGATCGGTGCTTGTAGCTCCCCCACACGATCACCGCTGATTGTCCCCGTATCCGTCCTCCAGCCCCCCTCCGTTTTGCTGCCGCCCCAATCCGTGTCCTCCTCCGTGCTGCCGTCCCAATCCGTGTCCTCCTCCGTGCCACCGTCCCAATCCGTGTGTCCCTCCGTGCTGCCGTCCCAATCCGTGTGTCCCTCCGTGCTGCCGTCCCAATCCGTGTCCCCCTCCGTGCTGCCATCCCCCTCTGTTCTCCTCCTCTACCCCCTCCATCTGTCAGGATGGAGAGCGGAGGTAGGAGCCGGTAAATCTGGCTCCTTACTGTTCGGAATGTACAGAGTCAGTGATCACTGACTCTGTCCATTCACATAACTGAAACATCGTAAACTGTGTTTACAATGTTTTAGTTTATAAATGGAGAGGAGCCGCTGTCTTCTCTCCATTCATTTTCAGCGCAGCAGAGGCTGCTGAGAAAGGGACTGGGGAATCTGTCCCTAGTCCCTTTCTCGGTCTCAAAGGGGAGATGTCAGAGGTCTGTTAAGACCCCTGATATCTCACCAAAGCCCCCCAACAGGGCTGATAAAAAAATAAAAAATTTAATAAAAAAATAAATAATAAAGAAATGAATTGTAAAAAAATAAATAAAATAAAATAGAAGAAAAAACACACTGACACTGTCCACCCCCCACCCCTTAAAAAAAGAAAACATTATAAAAAATCAATCAATAAATAAATAAAAAAAATTGTAAAAAAAAAAAAATTGTAAAAAAAAAAACTTACTTTTTTTTTTATCTCTTTTAAAAAAAAAAAAAAATCGGTATCGGCGAGTACTTGGAAAAAAGTATCGGTACTTGTACTCGGTCTTAAAAAAGTGGTATCGGGACAACCCTAGTAAAAAGGAATGACTTTGCGGTAGACTTGTAAAGTTGAGGGGCGCCTAAGGTATGTGTGTTCTCGATTTGGGAGTATGTGTCAGAATCACAGGTAACAAGTAGGTTCAATTCCAAGAGTTCAGTTCTGTCAGGAAATAGAGTATTATATTGCTGTGCTTCGTGGGTCAGCGATCCAGGGTTCTCAGTTTTGGTAAAAGGTTGCAGTGGTTAGGTTAGCTTTGGCGAAGGAGAACTCCTCCAATTGGAAGTGGTTGTTCAGCAGTGCAATAAGGTCCGATCTAGTGGGAGAATATTGTGATTTCCACTTTTTCACAAGTGCTAAGCGGGCCACTATAAGTATGAGTTGCCAGTACTTTGAAACGTTTCAGCCAACTGGGGGTACCGAGTCCCAGAAGAAGATCCAGTGGAGTTAATGGTGAAGGATACTTTGCAGACAGAGGAGACAAGTGTAGAGACTTATTGCCAGTATCTTTTGAATGTTAGGGCATTCCCACCAAATGTGCCCCCTGGGTTCCTTTTTTCAGTGCAATTCCTCCAGCATAGAGGAGAGGTTGATGGGTAGATTGTGGCCAATCTGGCTGGGGTGAAGTACCACTTGTGGAACAGTTTTTGTATGGATTCCCAGTGGGAGATACAGTGTGACTCTCGAAGAGGAAGGGTCCATGCTTTGTGCCACGTTGGAGGTGGTGGTGGGGAGTCTGTAAAGGATGACCAGAAATTTATGGACAATGAAGTTTGGTCTATAGGGTGTGTTGTTAGTAATCTGTATATCAATGAGATTCCATTTACTGCTGGAGCAGGGGTATCATAAAATTTCAAAATCTTACCTATCGGAGCATCATCATCATCGTCATCTATGAGGTCCAGTTGAGAAAAGATTGATCGAATTCTTGGGTATAAGAAAAAAGCTGTGGTAGGGACGTCGAATAGTCATTGCAATTGTGAGAATGAATGTAGCCCTGTGGTGGACATTATCTGCCCTAGGTTGGTGATTCCTCTTTGTGCCCATGTTTTGAGGGGCAAGTCCGGTGATATCAGTTCCAATGCTCGGATGGGGAGTCTGGATAGAATGGATTTAGGTAATCCTTTAGCTCTTTGTGTGGAGGCTGTCCACACCCGCAGTGCTGCCGTTACAGAGTGCAGAAAATGATAATGTGGCTTCAAGGTGAGTAATGCAGCCGTCGGAGTGTTTCATGGTGGCATTAAGAGCCTCGGATTCAATTTGGTACCATGTCTTGTTAGATGCAGGTGACCACCACTCTCTTAACCACTTGCTTACTGGGCACTTAAACCCCCTTCGTACCCAGACCAATTTTCAGCTTTCAGCGCTGACGCAATTTGAATGACAATTGCGCGGTCATACAACGCTGTACCCAAATGATATTTTTATAATTTTTTTTTCCCACAAATAGAGCTTTCTTTTGGTAGTATTTGATCACCTCTGCGGGTTTTTTTTTGCGCTATAAACAAAAAAGACAGAAAATTTAGAAAAAAAACACTTTTTTTTTTTTTTTTAAACATATATTTTTTTCCTCAGTTTAGGCCGATATGTATTCTTCTACATATTTTTGGTAAAAGAAATTGCAATAAGCGTATAGTGAAAAGTTATAGCGTCTACAAAATAGGGGATAGATTTGACATTTTTATTATATATATTTTTTCTTTTACTAGTAATGGCGGCAATCTGCGGTTTGTCAGGCTTGCGATATTGCGGCGGACATATCGGACACTTTTGACACTATTTTGGGACCATTCACATTTATACAGCGAACAGTGCTATAAATATGCACTGATTACTGTATAAATGTGACTGGCAGGGAAGGGGTTAACACTAGGGGGCGATCAAGGGGTTAAATATGTTCCCTGGGAGTGATTCTAACTGTGTGGGGGAGGGGAGTGACTGGGGAGGTGACCGATCTGTGTCCCTATTTACACACAGAGATCCATGTCCTGCCTCTAACAGCCGATCGCGCGTACCTGGCGGACATCGCAGCCGCCAGGCACGTGCATCGACAACACGGCGAGCACAGCTGTTCCCCCGCCGCGCGCCCTCGGCGGCGCACGGGGGGAATGTAAACCGCAGGACGTCCACCCGGCACTTGAGAGCCGCGCTGCAGACGTCTTTCGTCTATAGCGCGGGTCTCAAGTGGTTAATTGGTCCAGTGTCACTGCTCTATAGTATGCCTGAATGTTGGGGGCTCCCATTCCTCCACTTTGTACTGGGGATAGGAGAATGTCCTTAAGCCTGGGTTTTTTTTTTGGTGCCAAATATATGCATTTAATTATCCCTTGTAGTTTGATTTGGTTGGGTAGAAAGGGTAAAGGGATTGTATGAAATATATGGGGAAGCAAATACATTTTGATTTGAGCTATTCTACCAGCCCAAGAAACAGTGGAGAAACGTATGTCTTTGGAAATGCGCAGAAGCTTTTCTTGGAGTTCGGCATAGTTCACTCTTACCAGTGACTTGCATGGGAAAGTTAGGTGAATTCCTAAATATGGGAGTGATGAACTTGTAGACCATGTGAAGGGTGTGTCTTTAGTTATCATCTGTTTTGGTGTGGTGATCTATCCCTAAGCTTAGCATTGTGGATTTACCGTGGTTTATTTTGTAGAGGGAGACTGAACTGAAGTGTGCCAGGGTTTTTTGAACACTTGGAAGGGACAATTCGTCATCCGCATAAAGGCCTAGTTTGTGTTCAATATCTCCTATTTTGATAACCGATATTGTCGGTGTGGACCTGATGGATTGGTTCCAGTGGTTCCATTATCGTGACAAAAATCAAGGGGGGGGGGAGTGGACACCCTTGTCTTGTGCCATTAGTGATTTCAAAAGGGTCTGATGTAATCCCTGACGTCCAGACTCTGGCGCTGGGGGAGGAGTATAGATTCAGTATGGATGTCAAAATATTCCCTGACAGTCAGAATTTGCACAGGACTTTTTCCATGCATCTCCAGTGAACCCTGTCAAACGCCTTCTCTGCATCCAGTGATGGCGTCTGGATGTGCTCCACCCATTGAATTAAATCAGTGAGGCGTCTATTGCCGTCTGATGCTTGCCTGCCGGGTACAAATCCTACCTGGTCAGGATGTATTAATTGGGGGGATGATCATAGATAGGCGCTGAGCTAATAGTTTCGCATAGAGTTTGGTGTCTGTATTTAGGAGTGAAATTGGGCGGTAGTTAGCTGTTTTGGTAGGGTGACTATCGGGGCCTCTAAAGATTCTTTGGGGATTTCACCTGTCTTGGTATAGTACTTAAAAGTGTTGCATAAATGTGGGGGTGATCAAGTCAGAGAATTGTTTATAGTACTCATTTGGGAATCCATCAGGGCCCGGGGCCTTGTGGAGGGGCAGTTTCCTTCTAGCTTTAAGAATTTCCGTGGGGGAGAAGGGTGTAGATAAGGTTTCTAGTTGATTGGTAGAAATAGAGGAGAGGTGGATGGACGAAAGGAACGCTTCAATATCTTCAGTTTTAGGATGGGCTGCTCGCTCAGTCTTTAAGGTTTTAGAGTTTGGTGTAAAATGCACTGAACTCGTTTGCTATCTCTAAAGGGTTATTTAACCGTTTACCTTGGGAATTCGTAAGGAACTGGATCTTTTTGTTAGCAAGGTGTTTTCATTCGTTTGGCAGGAACGCACCTGATTTGTTGGCTGAGGAATAGTATTGGAGCCAAAGGCGTTTTTAAGTAGTAATCAAATTTTTTTTTATGAAGGTGCTCACTGATTTGGTACCGGAGATTTTTTAGATCTAGGGACATGCTGCTGGAAGGTGTTTGTTTATTGACGTGTTCTAACGCCCGTATGTGATGTAATAGTTTTTCAGTAGTGGCTGAATGTTTGTTTTCTGCTGTGCTCCTAATTTTATAAAAAGGCCACATAAGAAAGCTTTGTGCGCATGCCAAATAGATTAGTCATCAATTGAATACTGGTTGTTTGTTTTCAATGTAGTTCTCAATCTCGGATTGAATGTCGCCCTCATATGTCGAATTGGTGAGCAGGGATGTGTTCATTCTCCAAATAGTGTGTTTTGTGGATTTGTTGCTGTTGAATAATGTGATCGATATTGGCGTGTGGTCAGACCAAGTAATTGTACCTATGCGTGCTTCAGTGATTTTCTTGTAGGAGGAATTTATCAGTGAGGAACAGGTCGATCTGAGAGTAAGACTGTTGGGGGTTGGAGTAAAAAGTGTAATCTCGCTCCGTATCGTGTATGCATCTCCAGGGATCATAGAGGTCCTCTTTTAGCAAGAAAGAGGATAATGCTGAAGGTCTTCTTTTAGTGGGGTTTGAAGTGTCTAAGGAATTGTCAATGATGTAGTTGAAGTTTCTTTTGGCCAGTGTTAGGTGCGTAAAGATTCACAAAGGTAAGGCGCTGCTTCTCTATTGTTGCGGAGAGAATCAAGTACCGTCCTTGCCAGCCACATAATGGTGTAGCTGGAAAGAGACAGATGAGCTAATTGCTATCATTACCCCTCTTCTTCTTTTTTTGTGGGGGCACTGGCAAAGAAGCGGTGTGGATAACGTTTGTGTGTACAAATTGGGGAGTTGTTTTTGTCGAAGTGCATTTCTTGTAGGCAGAATACGTTTGCGTGGTGGGACAGCGCTTCTTTCCATAGTAGATTGCGCTTGAAGGGGGAATTTAAACCTTTGATGTTGAGAGATGTGATTTTTGAAGGCCATTTTAGTGGGGACGATAGGAGCAAGGCCACACTCGCAATGTATACAACGTATGTGTTATGAGGGAGCAAATGAATATACAAGTACACAGAGTATGTCAACTATATGCGATATGTCACTGGGTACACCCTCTTGAACTGTTCCAATGTATTAAATGTGTTATCACAGTGTCAGCAAGTAGTTCATGCAAGAAGAGAAACAAAGACCAGAACAAAAAAAAAATAACTGCAATATCAGTGTGCGTGGCACACTATAACCTGAGGGAGTGGGTATGATTATTAAGTCATCGACCACTAAGGATCCTATGTATGCGTAGGACCGAAGGCCTTGGTGTTGTCGTAGGGTCCACTTTTATCATGCGGCCAGTTCCGGGATGGCGGGGGGTCCAAATGGGAGCCTGTGCGTCCAGTTGTGGTAGAGGAAGAAATCCCAAGTTGGTCAATTTTTTGTACCCCTCCTTGGGAGTAAGGATGGGAATCATTTGTTGTTGGTATGTGACCAACAGCTTGGTCGGAAAGCCCCATTTGTAAGCGATTTTCCTTTCTTGTAGTATAGCGGTGATGGGGGGTGAAGGCTCTTCTCATCTCCATAGTAGCTTTGGAGAGGTCACTGAACAGGAGGACATTTGTGTACGGTGCTGGTAGTGGATTTGGCCACCTGTAATATTTGTTCCTTAACATGAAAGTAATGCACTCTTGCTAGGATATCCCTTGGTGTGTCAGGAGGGAGGTGTGCAGGTTTAGCGATTCTATGCGCCCTATCAATTGTGATGTCCCGTGCATTTTAAACGGGGTAATAATCGTGAGAACTGTTGTAGGTAGGGGGGTGATTTCATTAGGTTTTATCGATTCAGGGACGCCTTTTTAAATGTTATATTGTTCCTCCTGGAACTATCTTCTAAGTCTGCTAATTTCAGTTTCATATTGTGTATTTCAGACGCATGGTGCTCATGTGTGTCAAGCAATTTATGTGCCCTGACATGTTCTTGCATGCTGTCCTCAAGCACACCTGCTCTTCCCTCCCAGGCAGTCTACCCTGTCATGTATCTGGGAGACAGATATTTGCAGTTCCCTGTGTAGATCTTTCTGCAGTGTCTGTAGCATAGATTTGAGCATGGACTCTGTCACTGAGTTGTCAAATGCAGGGATGGCTGCTAGCGCTGGAGTGTGTACAATGTCAGTGTCTCTATTAGCCCACTGGTGCTTCTTGGGCAGGGGTTCTTTGCTGGGGGAGAGAGCAGGGGAGGTTGCCAGCCTCTTACCTCTGTCCGTGCTGTGAGGAACAAGCATCTGGCGATTGGTAGAGTGTCCATCTCCTCCCTGGTGTTGTCCTCAGGTGCAGCGGCTGTGTGATTTTCCCCCTGCGGGGGAGCCGAATGTTGCGCATCATATGCCAGGCAGAGGGACGGCATTGCGGCTTTGTTCCCAGAGCAATCTTGGGCCTGTTTCATGGCCACGGAGAGGTAGTAATCTGTGAGGCGGTGGAGTGCAGGTGGCTTATACCGCTTTTTGGGCATGCCCGGGACTGTCCTGAGTCTCTTTCCCCTTTGTAGCCGGATCGGGGTTCGGATTGTCGCCTGTGGTTGCTTATTATCCAGTCAGTGGAGCTCTGGATTCAAGCCTCCTTTATGTTCTGCTGCAGGCCACGCCCCCAACACTTTTTTTTTTTTTTTTTACATGTTACCTATGTAGTTACAGGTTTAGCACTAGAATTATTGCTCTCGCTCTAATTTTCGCGGCAATACCTCACGTGCGGTGCGACTACGGTTTACATATGCGTGCGTGACTTGCGTACGTGTTCGCTTCTGTGTGCGAGCAGGGAAGGATAGGGCGCTTTAAAAAAAAAAAAGTGTGTGTTTTGTTTTGCTCACTTTTAGGCCTCTTTCACACGGGCGCCTCCACTAAGCGAAAAGGCTTTATAAAAATAAAATTTGTTTACTTCCACCCTGGACAAGAAGTGTCTCTCCGGTCCTTCAAGGCCAGAGAGGCAATCTACTCTTTCCCTCCGAGACCAGCCGGCCGCTTAATCGGATAGTTCCTCGGACTCGCCGATTTGAAACGCTGCCTGGAGGGGGACAGGGGGAAACATCCCCTTTTTTTTCTGCTTCTGAAAGTGTTCAGTGGCTCATGAGAAAGCTAGCTGTCAGCTGAAAAAAAATAAACTACGGTAAATACTGGAGTTATAATAACCCTGGTAAACCACTTCAAAGCCGCAATGTGTGTACAGTGCCTTTTTTTTTTTTTTTTTTTTTTTTTTATTGGGATTTGATGTGATAGACAAAGTGGCACATCATTGTGAAGTGGAGGAAAAATGATAAATGTTTTTTTTAAATTATTATTATTTATTTTTTTTGCAAATATCTGAAAAGTGTGGGGTGCATTTGTATTCAGCCCCCCCCTTAGTCAATACTTTTGTAGAACCACCTTTCACTGCAAGTCTTTTTCTGTATGTCTCTATCAGCTTTGCACATTTCATTTAGGCCTCATGCCCACGGGCGTTTTTTCAGCCGCGTTTTTGAGCGTTTTTTACAGCTTAAAAACGCCTGTCCATGTTAGTCTATAGCTTCATGCCCACCTAGGCGTTTTTGAGCTGTAAAGAGCATAGGCGTTTGTAAGCTGTAAAAAAAAACCCAGGACCAGTGCGTTCCTCAGCGTCAGAATTAGGCAGAAAAAAACGCGAGCGTCAAAAAACGCGCACTAACGCGCAAAAAACGCGCACTAACGCGCGGTCGCGTTTTTAGCTCCGACGTTTTTTTTTTTTTGTTTTTCAAAAAAAAAATATATATATATATATTTACAATAACATGGACAGGCGTTTTTAAGCTGCAAAAAACGCAGCTGTAAAAACGCCAGTGGGCATGAGGCCTTAGAGTGAGGTGTGTGTGTTTTTTTTATTTATTTATTATTTTTTTTTCTTTTTTTTTTTTCTCATTCTTCTTTGCAAAATATCTCAAGCTCTGTCAGATTGGATGGAGAGCGTCTGAAGCGCAATTTTCAAGTCTTACCACAGATTCTCAATTGGATTGAGGTCTGGACTTTGGGCCATTCTAACACATGAATGTGCTTTCAATCAAAACCCATTGTAGTTCTGGCTGTATGTTTAGGGTCGTTGTCCTGCTGGAAGGTGAACTTCCACCCCAGTCAAGTTTTTTGCAGACTCAACATGTTTTCTTCTAAGATTGCCCTGTATTTGGCTCCATCCATCTGACCGGCTTCCCTGTCCCTGCTGAAGAAAAGCATCTCCACAACATGATGCTGCCACTACCATGTGGTGTGTGATGTGCAGTGTTAGTTTTCCACCACACAGTGTTTTGCTTTTAGGCCAAAATTCTATTTTGGTCTCATCTGACCAGAGCACCTTCTTCCACATGTTTGCTGTGTCCCCCACATGGCTTTCTTCTTGGCTCTCCTCCATAAAGGGCAGATTTGTGGAGTGCACGACTAATAGTTGTCCTCCAGACAGATTCTCCCACCTCAGCTGTGGATCTCTACATCTCCTCCAGAGTTACCATGGGCCTCTTGGCTGCTTCTCAAATCAATTCTTTCCTTGCTAGGTGGGCGGCCATGTCTTGGTAGATTTTAGTTGTGCCTTACTCTTTCCATTTTTGAAAGATGGATAAACAGTGCTGCGTGAGATGTTCAAAGTTTGAGACATTATTATATACATTTTTTTTATAACCTAACCCCGCTTTTTAAACTTCTCCACAACTTTATCCCTGACCTGTCTGGTGTGTTCCTTGGTCTTCATGATGCTGTTTGTTCACTAAGATTCTCTAACAAACCTCTGAGGGCTTCACAGAACAGCTCTATTTATACTGAGATCAAATTACACACAGGTGGACTCTATTTACTAATTGGGTAACTTCTGTAGGCAATTTGGTTCCACTAGATTTTAGTTAGAGTATTGGAGTAAAAAGGGGGGGGGGGGGAGGTTAAATCATTTCACTTCAACTTGAATGAATGAGTGACTTGTATAGCACTACACATGCGAACTGAATCGCATCTAGTCGCTTTTTGCAGCCAGTGTCTGCCTGGCTGGTGCAGTCATTTACCCCATAGGATCTTGATACGCTTGGGACACACAGTCGTACACACATATATACTGGGCCAATTTTGGACAAGCTCCAATTAACCTACCAGCATGTCTTTTGGAGTGTAGGAGGAAACCGGAGTACACGGAGGAAACCCACGCAGACACAGGGAGAACATGCGAACTCCAGGCAGATGGTGTCGTGGTCGGGATTCGAAACAGCGACCCTTTTTGCTGCTAGGTGAAAGTGCTAACCGCTTCACAATTATCTGCCACTTTGTATTGGTCTATCGCATAAAATCCCAATAAAATACATTCACATTTTTGGTTGTTACTAGGGTTGCACCGATTCCACTTTTTAAGACCGAGTACCAGTACAGATACTATTATTTTTTATTTATTTTTCTGTCGTGACAGTGGCACTAATATGCAGCACGGGGGGGGGGGGGGGGGGCTTTGGTGAGATATCGGGGATCTAAACAGAACCCTGACATCTCCCCTATGAGACAGGGAAAGGGACCGAGGACACAGATTCCCCAGTCCCTTTCTCAGCAGCCTTAGGGCTCTTTCACACGGAGGTCCGTTCAGGTCCGCCTGTCAGTTTTTTAGGCGGACCTGAAACGGATCCTCCATGCACCCCTATGGAAGCACGGATGTCAGCGGTGACATGTCCGCTGACATCCGCTCCGCTCCGAAAAAGTGTGACGGAGGAAAATCCTATTTTTCCTTCCGTCCGCGGAGGGGATCGGATGACAACGGACTCTACGGTCCGTCGTCATCCGATTTCCCCATAGGGGAGAGCGGCGCTCTGACAGGGCAGTCCCTGCACAGTGTGCGGGGACCGCCCAGTCATCCGTCGGCTCAGCAGGGATCAACGGAGCGATCCCCACTGAGCAAGCGGAGCTTCACGGGGCGGATCTTCACGAATCCGCCCCGTGTGAAAGAGGTCTTAGCTGCACTGAAGATGAATGGACAGGAGACAGAGCCTTTTCCCCATTCAAAGACTGAAGTTTCGTAAACACAGTTTACTATGCTCGGTTATGAATGGACAGAGTCGGTGATCACTGACTCTGTGCATTCGGAAAAGGAAGGAGCCGGTAAATGACAGATTTACCGGCTCCTTCCTCCACTCTACCTTCTGACAGATCCAAGACCAAGGGGGACCGGAGGAGGAGCCGGGGATGATCAGTGGCGGTGGGGGCAGTTACAAGCACCGATCTCCCTGACAGCCAGGGGAGGGAGAAGCGGCTGTCTGAAAAGCTATAGAGGGAGATCAGTGCTTGTAACTGCCCCCACCACCGCACCGATCATCGGGGAGGCTGCCCGGCCCCCCTGCTACACTGAGGACACCAGGTGTACTGGCCTCCTACCAGGTGTACTGGCCTCCTGCCAGGTATCGGGTTAAGCATCGGAGCATTTGCACGAGTACAAGTAATCGTGCAAGTGCTCAGTATAGGCACCGATACTAGTATCGGTGCAACCCTAGTTTTTACATAAAACATAAAGTTGGAAAATTTCAAGTGGTATGAATACTTTTCAAGGCACTGTGTATATATGTATTGCGGTCTTGACGTGGTTTAAAACTGTGCGCAAGTGAGGATATTTCATTTCCTGTCCTATAAACAAGATAAGTTTCCAAAAGTTTTATGTTATCTTTCATTTAAGTCTCTCACTTTGGTGTCCAGGACATGGAGGAAGAGTCTTCTACTGGTGAACAGACAGGAACAACAAGAAAACCCCTTGCCACGTAGATGGAAATTTGAATATAACCAGCAGCCCAAAAAATACCTCCTAAAGCCAGATATCTTTGTTTTCAGCAGGCGATTCCCTGCACAGTAAAAACAATCCATGATGACTGTTTCACCGTGTGTTTTTTTTTTTTTTTTTTTTTTTTTTTTTTTTTTTACAAGCGCCACCTCCCGCCGCCCTCTGGTGTTTCTCTGGTCTCGTGTGTTCGGTGAGCCGGAGAATGAACCCTCCGGTGGAGGAAGTCTACCATAGGGCTGACCGAGGAGCGGATGGTTTCGCCTCCATATGTAAACGACATTCAAACCACACATGTGAGGTATTGCCACGATCGTTGGAGTGAGAGCAATATTTCTAACACTAGACCTCTGTAACCCTCTAAACTGGTAACCTGTAAAGAAAATTAAAGCGTCGCCTATGGAGATTTTTAAGTACTGAATTCTGGCGCCACTCCACGAGTAATGCAATTTTTTTTTTTTTTTGTTTAAAAACGTTTTTATTCAAGTATCAGCATCATACAAAGAAAATGTCAGACAGCATAATCAATTCAGAGGGAAAATAAACGGCGCATGACATGGGAGAGAGATAGGGGTACATAATAGAGAGGACATTACATAAAACTGCACAAGACTGATGAATCAATAGTGGTTACATGTGGTGGTTATGAAAGGTGCCAACAGAAAAAATTCTAGAGTGGGATTACGGTACATCGAACCAGTGTTTCCATTTATCATCATAAATTTGCATAGTGTCATAAAGCGTGTGGTGGATACGATCTGCCAGCTTAATCGCTTCCATTCGAGCCAGCACCTGGGACCAGGCAAGAGACGGGGAGCGCCAGTTACGTGCAATGACCCAATGGACGGCCAAAAAGAGGGGAGTAATGCAATTTTTAAAGCATAACATGTTGGGTATCTATTTACTTGATGTAACATCTTTCATATTTTACAAAAAATTGGGGTGTGTGTGGTGTTTTGCATCGGTCCAATGCTGCATCTGTCCCCCCGGCGCCTCTGCACTGAGGACCGAGCGATCAAACACCGCTGATCGCTCGGTTCAGCTGTCAGTCACAGCACTCTGCTCAGCCTCCTCCTCGCTCATTGGAGCACTGGGCTGTGGAGGGGGCGGGGGTGGTTCAGGCACCTGACGGATCCAGATACTAGAGCTGTGATGATATGGCACTTGGACCGACTTCTGCCCACTCTCTGAAAACTTGTCACAGGAGTGCAAAACAAACTGCACTCCTGTGATTCAAGTACAGCCGAACAAGCTTTGGCGGTACTTCTCCTTTTTTAGTGTGTGTGTGTGTGTGTGTGTGTGTGTGTGTGTGTGTGTTTTTATTGTTTCTTTAAGAGGGAAGTTTCAGGAAGAAAACTTTCTACAGCCCCCTGCGTATAACACGCAGGCACAGTTTACCCCTCTTTTCAGGGTAAAAAAGTGAGTGTTATACACCAATAAATACAGTATATTTTATAGGGGTTTTTTTGTCGTTTTCTAGCAAAAAATACTCGTTTAAACTTGTAAACAAAGTGCCAGAAAAGGCTTTGGTCTTCAAGTGGTTAATATAGCTTTTAAGAATCTTGAGATTCCAGGGGCTTTTATACCTAGAGTATACAGGCTACACTCTGCCGCTATTAAGAGATGGGGGGGGGGGGGGGAACTGGGATAGCTGTTCTCTGGGTTGGAAACTTACAGATTATAGCTCCGTTTGCTGTCTGTATTCACAGCTGTAAAAAAAAATTCAAAATGTTGCCTTCATCTCTGCTGTTTTTGTTTGTGAAGAAAAAATTTGCTACAGTATACTGGAATCTGGATGGTATTTAATTATGCTTACTGCATGCAGAACTCTGCTGCTGCAGTACAAACTGTATAAAATTATTTTTGTTTTTAATGCCAGCTTTAAGCAGAGAGAGTACACAAGTAAATATCGGCTCTAGTGACGTAGGCAGTAGGCATCTCAAGCTTATTAAATCATGGAAACCGATTGGTCCACCCCCCCCACCGGTCATGGCTTTGACAACCTTGGGACAAAACTAGTATACAGTATGTGGAAGAATGTTCCTCCATTTCTCCAGCAGGCTGGGGAAATGGCACAGAAAACCTTTCCGTTTACCCAGACAATCTGAGCTTATTTAATTGCCAGCAAAACCTTGTCAGTGCTGCCTTTTCAGATACTCGTTACCATCACAAAGTAGCACCCATGGGTCTTAGAAGTAGCGCAGGCTATGAACTCTACCCTTTTTGAGGGCCCTGTAACAAAATACTTGGAATCCTTTATTTAAAGGTAATATGAACCTCCCTACCTGAACCTTGTGTTTTTCACCTTCATAAGATGTGTATTGATAATGTAGTTTCATGGTGTCTTTGTTGCTGTGTACACAGTCTATAGTAAAATTTAAATCTTCACATTCCTGTGTCAGATGTTTGTGTGTAGGAACATGGGTATTTGGCATGGCACTCTATAGGTTAATGCACAACCTTTTTTGTCTGTAGTGCGTTACTGACCTTTCCTGTGCAGAACCTACACGTCCCCCAATCCATTGGTCTCTCAGGCTAGTACTAATGCAGGTGAGTTCCAAACAGTAATTAGATGTGACAGCACCACAAGCAGGAAGAGCATTCACTGGCACACAGAGTGCTCACTGGTGCAACTGGAAGATGATTTATTTTTTTTAGTTATTTTTTTAATATGCTAGTACTTCCACAATTGGGATGAGCCCATCATTGCAAGGCCTATAAACAGCACAGGGAATATTACTACACTAAGACCCCCTTCACACTGGAGTTTTTCAAGCACTTTTGCGTTTAAAAAAAGCTCACGAAAACTGCTTCCCATTTAAATCGATCAATGCTTTCACAGTGGGGCGGTGCGCTGGCGGGGAGTTAAAAACTACTGCAAGCAGCATGTTTGGAGAGCTAAAAAAGCGCCCTCTCTATTGACATGAAAGGGAAGCGCCTGAAAAGTGCTTTAGAAGATCTTCAAAAAGCGCCCCAAAATAGTTCTTGCAGCAGTTTTTTGAGTCACGTGACCTTCAAAAAAGCACACCGCTAACTCCTGAAAAACGATGCAAAAGCGCTCGCCGTTTTTATAGGCAGTTTTCAAGCGCCTCTGTGTGAAAGGGGTCTAATACTTAGTTAAAACACTTAAAATGTACAGTGCCTTGATAATATTCCTCCAAGTCCTAGCTAGACTACTGCATACATATCCTTAGATCAGCTCCTATGGCGTGGGACCTTTCAAAAAAATGTTGCTGTGGAGAGAATCTTTATCGCTTAAGGCTTTTTGCCTTAATACATATACCGTATAAGCCAAGTTTTTCAGCACTTTTTTTTTTTTTGTGCTGAAATTGCCCCCTCGGCTTATACTCGAGTCACCTTTTTTGCGCCTGATCTCCCAGAATTTGGGGAGCCGCTACCGGCCGGTCGTAGGTCTCCTGGACCCCAAACTTGGCACACATGTAGCCCCATTCTTCCTCTACAAGTGTGCAAAGTTTGTCTGGGGGGCAACGATTTTTCAAATCTGGGCACCCTTTCCATAGACTCCCATGTTAAACGGTAATTTCTCTGGTGATTTTAGGGACCCGGTACCGGCCGGTCGTAGGTCCTCTGGACCCCAAACTTGGCACATATGTAGCCCCATTTCTCCTCCTACAAGTGTGCAAAGTTTGTTGTCTGGGGGACCTACAGCCGGGGAGCACGGATTTTTTTTTTCTTTTTTTTTTTCAAAGCCGGGCACCCCTTCCATAGACTCCCATGTTAAACGTCAGTCTAGTCATGGGCACAGTGATCAGGGGCGTCAGAACAGGACAGGCAAACCAAGCAGCTGCTTGGGGCCCCGACTTGTCTCCTGGGGCCCCAGCAGAGGGCAGCACAGCAGAAAAAGGAGCCAGAGGACTCGAGGCAGCACGGGTGGAGGAAGTAAGACATTTCCCCCTCCCGCTCAACAACTTGGTGTACTTGTTGTCCCGCGGTAGCACCCAGTCCCCCGTGTCTGTGCTGTAAATTGCCTCCAGCATAATTTCTGTTTCTTCTTGCTGGAGGCTGCCATTTTGCTGAAGCTCAGAGCCCCTGAACAGTAGTAAATCAAAGCAGGACTAAACCCATCGTGGTGTGTTTTTTTAAATTTATTTTTATTTACAGTTTTTCAAAAAAGTTTTATATCCCTGGAATTCTAGGATTGCCAACTGTCACATTTGCTTGTTTCCTCCTTGTCAAATGGCTGGAATCCTAACTGATCACATGTGCGGCACCATGACAGTTCAAACAGAAGCCGCTCCCTTGGCTGTAAAGGATAGGACGGTTTAATTCCACTTCAAGGCTGTCAGCAGATCGGCCTCTACAAATTCATCAGTGCCTAAAAATTGAGAGCAACTGAGCATGTGCAGAGCGGGGTGATGCAGTGTATTACTGGATTTTAAACAGTAGACACTTATTTGTAATGTTTTACATTGCTATACCTGCAAAAGGAGCAAGACTGAAAGTGGAGGTCCACCCTAAAAAAGAGCCAAAAAGGCTCAAAAAAATATTAAAAATAAAAACATTTTATACTTGCCAGAAATTGCTGTTACTAGGCAGATTGTCCTAATCTGCCTCTTCCGCGGTGAGGTTCTGTGTGCTCCTCCTCGCGTTGCCTCCTGGGAAATGGCGACATGCGCAGTAGGTAAGTAAGGCTTCACTGCCTGTTTCCCTTAGTGAGGATGGCGGTGCCGGGACCCGGTCCGAGGGACGGATCTGCCTCGGGCGGCCGACATCGCGGGCAGCCTGGACAGGTAAGTGCTGACTTTTAAATGTTGTGTGTGGTTTTTGTTTTGTTTTTTTTTGTTTTTTTTTTTACCGCTGGACCTCCGCTTTAATATTCTGAATAAAGTTCCACTTTAACAGAACAATCTGTCCGGCAAAAGTAGTGGTTAGAGTATGAAGACAAACCATTTAACACTGACAGGGGTGCTTAGACAATGATCGTCTTTTATTTATTTGTGTTAAACCTTTATCCCAAAAAGTAAATACAATTACGGTTTGCTGTAACTGCAGAGTGCTCTGGAGTTTAGCTTCAGTTTTTTTACAGTTTCTAAACCTGTTAGTATATCTAACTCTTCCCCCGCCTCAGACTGCCAATACTGTTACCCAAAGGAGCCCCTGTGCTCCTTCATCCAGAGTGGGGGCACTCTAATACAAGAGGTGTTACTGGCCAGATCGGCAGATGAAAACAGAGGGAGAAAATCTAAAATCCATCCACATCTAAGGATTGGTAAGCTGCAATATTTACATTTTTAGTTTTGGGTTTAATACCACGATTACTGTACTCCTCTTCCTTGTTCCACTGAACTGATGGCCATTTCCTATGTTGCACAGTCTTGTTCTAATTGGTTTACTTCAGGAGAAGCAAACAATGCTCTATAAGGCTCCATGTACACTGACGCTGATAAACTGCAGTTTATTGGCGTTTTGGCTTTTTTTTTTTTTTTTAAAAAGCCCATTAACTGCACTCTGTTAGCCTATGTGTTCATGTACACATAACGTGTTTTTTTTTTGTTTTTTTTTTTGCGTTAATGAGCAGTGGAGTTAATGGGCTTTTTTCTGAACGCAAGAAATTTGCGTTCAAAGTGCCGGTTTTTGGTGGGAAAAATGCAAAAAAATGTGAAACGCTGGGCGCCAGCGTTTTTTTGCGTTTTTTGATCCATTGAGAAAAAAAAAGCTAAAAACGCTGATAAAAGCTATATTTTAAAGCAGCTTTTTCTGCCAGAAATCTGGCGTTCAAAACGACCGTTTTTGAGCTTCTGTGTACATGGAGCCTTAGGGCTCAATCAGATGGATGATTAGGCCCATCCCCTGTGCAGAGTCACTGGCAGATGCATGTGCATCCACCTTGGAGCTGTGTGCAGGCAGCCCATAGAAATTGGATGCACAGGCAGCGGCTGTACTGACACGAATGTTAAGCGCAGAGGTTCCCCGTCCATACAGCCTCTGCGTGTACATCCACTTATGTGGGCTGCCTGCACACAGCTCCGAGGCTGATATGCATGCGCCTGCCAGCGGATCTGCACAGGGGATGGGCCTAATCGCATGTCCTAATGGGCCCTAAATCTTTGTGCTAGTTACGTGGTTGTCATACTAATCTGGTGCCTTTTAACACTTATTAGAATGATTGTAAAGCCTTTTTTTAATTTTATTTTTTCTCTCTCAAAGCGGCTTCCTATAGTGGCACACCTGTTGCCGGGCTGTGCGCGTCCATTGACATAAGCAGCATGGCTCAGCCCTGCCCTGCACGCTGCTCGCATGATTTTTTTGAGAACAGCCATGGGCTCCTGCCTCTGAGCAGAGATATTGAAGGGAGCCACTTCAGATGTGTACAATGCTAGATTGAGATCGGGCTTGGGTAAGTACAGTGCATCCGGAAAGTATTCACAGCGCTTCACTTTTTCCAAATTTTGTTATGTTACAGCCTTATTCCAAAGTGGATTAAATTTAATATTTTTCTCAAAATTCTACAAACAATACCCCATAATGACAACGTGAAAGAAGTTTGTTTGAAATCTTTGCAAATTTATTAAAAATAAAAAAACAAAAAAAATCACACGTACATAAGTATTCACGGCCTTTGGGGGAGGATCTTGTCTGCATCCTGTTTCCACTGATCATCCTTGAGATGTTTCTACAACTTGATTGGACCTCATTGAAGTGCTGTGAATACTCGGATGCACTGTATAGAGGAGGAGGAGGTGGAGGGGTAGATATACAGGGACATGTTTTTTACCTTCAAGCAGGGAATGCATTTAGGTAAAAATATCCAGCCTTTAGAACCACTTTAAGGCACTGACCAGCAAAAATATATCAGCAGTGCAGTCAAACTCCTGCATGCTTGCTGCAGGTTATGGAAGCACAGGGATTAGTGTGATAGCCAGGCAGCTAGCATTTTCTATAGTAGAGGGCAGCATTAGGAAGCATGCATATTGCTCTCGGATCAGTTTTTAGCTTTTGGTGCTAACACAATGTACCGTTTCTAACCTTATAACATTGAAATGTGCTGTCAGTGTGATGAAAAAAAGCGCATGTTTCAGTGCTTAAACATAGAAATACAACTGCTGTTTCACAATGTTTTATTTTCGCTACTTTTGGTTTAAACCTGCTATTTTTTTGGAAGCGCTGCGGTATTTAAATGTTTCCTTTCTTAAAAATTGGTATTGCCTTTTATTTGCTTATTAGCTGTTTCTTTAGTTCAGGAAGTCCAAGATTCTGAGTGTATGGTATATTTTGGTACATAAATATACAGGGAGCACAACATGCAGATATACACTACTGAGTTTAGGCGGGTGTAAATACAAAAAAAAATGCTGTAAATTATGAATACTTTCAGAGATAGAAGTGTTACCAGTAATATGAAAATAATTCATCCACCTCCTCAGTGCTCACAGCTTATAAATCTTCTTTTTACATTAAAATACTGCCACTATATATAGCCTTTTGGATGATCTGTATACCACGGTTACATCATAAACTGCAGAGTTCAGGAAGGAGGAGATTTCCACCGCAGCCTGTATACACGCCCACATGTGTGATGTCAATATCATGTGACCTGGCTAGCTCTGATCAACAAGTAAATTTCTCTCCAGCATAAGACACTGAGAACTGAGCATGTGCAGGTTGGCTACTGCCTGTGTGTGTGTGTGTGTTTAGATGGCCTTCCCCAGATACAGTGCAGGAAGGGAAGGATCTGTGCATACAGGATAGAACAAACTTTTTACACAATGCAGAGGATTAACCCCTTAAGTTCCACAGTGAGTATAACAAGCATGCTATGCTGCATATACAGATTGATTTTACTGTTGTGGGTTTAGTAACACATTAATAGTTCATTTACTTTCCATTTTGTTAATTGATCAAAAATAAACAGCAGAGAATATTAATTTAATTGGTGTGACTACCCTGTGCCTTCAAAGCAACATTGATTCTTCTAGGTACACTTGCACACCATTTTTGAAGGAACTCTGAAGGTAGGTTGTTCTAAACTTCTTGGAGAATTAACCCCAGATCTTCTATGGATGTAGGCTTCCTCGAAAACCTTCTCTCTTTATATAATCCCAGACAGACTCGATGTTGAGATCAGGCCTCTGTGGGGGCCAAACTGTCACTTCCAGGACTTTTTGTTCTTTACACTGAAGATGGTTTTTAATGACATTGGCTGTATGTTTGAGGTTGTTGTCCTGCTTGGGGCCAATCGCACGCCTCCTAGATGGGATAACATGATGGATAAATATCTGCCTGTGTTTGTCAGCAGTATGGACATAATTGATCCTGACCAAATCTCCAACTTCATTTGCAGAAATGCAGCCCTAAGGCCCCTTTCACACTGAGGCGTTTTTACCACGTTTTCGCGGTAAAAATAGCGATGTAATAACGCCTGAAATAATCATGCCCCAGCATTCTCAATGTAAAATCTATGAGGGCTTTCACATTGAGGCGTTTTGCTGGCTGGGCGTTGAAAAAAAATCCTGCAAACAGCTTTTTTAGAGCAACTTTAGGGCGCATAAAATAGCGCTGTAAAAACGCCTATCCCCATTGAAATTAATGGGAACCGCGGTAAAAACGCATAGGCATAAGCGTTATTTAAAAATATAGCGCTAACGCCTATGCGTTTTTACCGCGTTCGCGCTATTTTAGACGTTATTTTTACCGCAAACGCGGTAAAATCGCGGTACAAAATCTCATAATTTTTAAGCGTTTTTTCAACGCCTCAGTGTGAAAGGGGCCTTAACGTGCAAGGAACCTCCACCATGCTTTACTGTTGCCTCCCAGACGCTCATTAACCACTTGCCTACAGGACACTTGCACCCCCTTCCTGCCTAGGCTGTTTTTCAGCTTTCAGCGATGTCGCTCTTTGAATGACGATTGCGCAGTCATGCTGCACTGTTCCCAAATTTTTCTTATTTTTTTTTTTTAGCATTTTCTTCACAAAAATAGAGCTTTCTTTTAGTGGTATTTAATCACTGCCGTTTGTTTTTTTACTATAAAGAAAAAAAAAAAGACCAAAAATGTTGAGAAAATATATATATATATATATATATATATATATATATATATAATTTTTTTTTTTTTTTTTTTTTTTTACTCAGTAAATCTTTTTCAACTGGTAACTTTTTCTCCTCCGCTTATGAGGCAGCACTGATGGGCACTGATAGGCTGAACTGGTGGGCAGTGATGAGGTGGCACTGATTAGGTGGTACTGAGGCACTAATATGCCTATAATATCTCTGTGTTTACATGTGACTGGCTGTGATTGGACACTGGGTCACGCCGTGTCCTAGCAACACAGTGCCGCCGCGCTACAAGCCCCCACGAGTGTGGCCGCTCTGAGACGCCGTCATATGATGGAGTCCCAGAACGAGAGCTGCACCGCCCCGCCGTCATTTGACGGTGGGCGTGCGGCAACTGGTTAAAGGAGTTTCAAAGGCAGAAGGTTTTTTTCTTAATACATTCTTTGCATTTTGAATAAAAAGCCTCCTGTGTGCAGCAGCCTCCCTCAGCCCCCTAACACTTACCTGAGCCCCATCTCTGTCCAGCGATGTCCACGAATGTCTTGGCCATCCGAGACTTTCTCCTGATTGGCTGAGACACAGCAGCGGTGCCATTGGCTTCTGCAGGCTGTCAATCAATGTCAGTCAATCAGGAGAGAGAGGAGGTGGGGTGGAATGGCAGCTCCGTGTCTAAATGGACACAGAGCTGCAGCTCGGCTCAGGTGCCCCCATAGCAAGCTGCTTACTGTGGGGGCACTCAAGAGGAGGGAGGGGCCAGGAGCAGCAAAGAGGGACCCGAGAAGAGGATCCAGGCTACTCTGTGCAAAATTACTGCACAGAGCAGGTAAGTAAAACATGTTTGTTATTTAAGAAAACAAAAAAACAAGACTTTACAATCACTTTAAGCTGGGTAAACACTACAGTTGTTTCACTCAATCCAGCGGGTTGCGCGAAAATTAACTGACAGCTCCGCTGTACTAACCATGTGAGGTTAGTTCAGCGATCTCCCCCTCTGAGCTGTTGTGTTCTGAAAGGGGGACAGCAGGCCCCCACCAAAACACTCCGATCAGCACTCTCTGCCATTGGATAAGAGCGCTGATCCGGAGTCGGTCAAATGCTGTTTTTTTCCAGCATGCGTGTCCGACCAGAATCCGGCCGAACAGACCGATAAACACACGGGCTGAATGTTGGCCGTTTTTTTTTTTTTTTTTTTCTGCCCCTGTGTATGGGGCTTTATTTTCCAGCTCTTTCTGAACAAGCTGCCTCATGCTGCAGCCAAATATTTCACATTTGACTCCTCGGTCCAGATCACCTGCTGCCATTTCTCTTATCGTCCATGGACTGACACGGCTCTCATACTGATTACATGTGGGTATATGTCCCTGCTTGCAGGAGAAGACCTAGGCAGAATGTTAGATGTTAAAACATTCTAGAACAAAACAGAGCTGAACAGCCCCGCCCAGGGGGGCGGTCCCTCCGGACATTACCCTCCCACCTGCAGCTAGCAGCCTCAGTTTTTTTTCTGCCTAGCAGAAGGAGACGACGTGGCTCTATCAGGAGCCAGTCTCCTGGAAGATTTTACTTTAAATTTTTTTATTCCTTTGGGAATTTTATTTTTGAGACCTTCAATCAACTGTCAGCTGGGCAACAGGTTGGGTACACTGGTATCCTCGTAGTCTTCCCTGTCCGACCATCGAGCGTGCTGATCCTCGCCTTGTGTGCGTGAGACTCAGTTCACGACATACTCCAGGGGTGGCCGGGTTGCTTTCATGCTCCCGCGGTCCTCTCAAGATTGAACAGTACCTGACTGAGTGTATCTTTCGCGGGGAACCGGGCCGACAGCTACGCAGTACTACTCTGTGATAGGTCTGTCTGAAACAAGCCAGTGGGTCCCTCCTAGGGAACGGGTAAGTAGTCTCTCCTGATGCAGGTGAGTACATGCTGGCTGTGTTTCTTTATGTGGGGGGTTCTCCCTGTCTCCCCCCTGTTATTCTGCACCCTGTACTTGTGCTGTGTGGGGGTGCTTGGGGGGGTCGCTGCGGCCTGAGGGGGGGGGGGTGCGCTCATGGCTGTTGAACTCTGGGAAGTGTTCTGGTGTGGAGTGTGTGAATCCGTATTGCGTGCGCCATTAGCGCTGTTTTTTAAATTTAAATAGTGCGCTCGGCGGCCATCTTGCCGCGGCTCAATGCGCAGTTATACAGGCGCCCGGCGGCCATTTTCTTGTAGCCGCGGCGCTTTCACTTGATTTCGGCCTCTAGCGGCGCTGCTGACGGCGTGAAATTCCTCCGTTTCCTCACCGATGCTTCACTCGCGCTGCAGCGCGGCTCATACAGCGGAGCCGAGCGGTCCCTAAGGGTGGTGAGTCCTCCGGGTATCCCCTCCTCAGCCTCAGCACAGCCAGTGGGTGGACTATATTATTCACTGTGATAGTGAATAAGGTCTCAGAGGGTGGCAGTATGGAGTCTGGTTCACCTGCTTCTCCACACTTGTCAGAGGCAACTGGCAGTGCTCCTGCACCTGCGGTCCCTATGGACCAGTTGTCGGCAGTCCTGGAATCATTCCTTGTCAGGATGGAAGCTGTGTGCGAACGCACGGGGGGCTGTAAAGCGCCCCCTCCCCACACAATCTCCACATGGGGAGTGCTCTGACTCAGATATGGGCCTAGCTACTGCTGCTCAGGACCCTAGCTCTGAGGATTTTGATGTATTTGGACAGGACATTCCTTGTGAGGAAGACCCCTGTCTTGAACCACCAACTGACATGGTGCTTGTAAGTGAACTCATTGATGTTGTGAGGGACACTCTCAAGCTAAATGTTGAGACGGAGGAACCTCAGGTGGAAGCTATATCCTTTGGTTCCTTTTTTAAAGCCGTTTCTTCAAAAAAGGTTTTTCCATATGTGCCCTTTTTTGATACATTCATTGACTAAGTCTGGGATAAGCCGCAGAAGACTTTGATGGTCCTGCGGCGCATAGCTTTAAGGTACCCCTTTGTGGAGAACCTGGTTAAGAAGTGGACTCTCCCCCCAGTGGTCGATCCCCCCCCCCTGGTCGCCCGTTTGAATAAAGCTACCACACTCCTGATGGAAGGGACTCCTGCATTTAAGGATCCCGTCGACAGGAGGTCAGAAGTGGCGAGTAGAACTATGTTTACCTTATTGGGGTCCGCGTTACGCCCTATAGTGGCGGCGACGCTTGTGTCTCAGACACTCACGGGATGGGCAAAGATTTTGTACCAGACAGTGCAGGAGCATAATCTCCCTCCTGAGACCATTGCCCTGGCTCACCAACTTGCGCAGGGTTTAGTCTTCGTGTGCGATGCCCCTTTAATAATGGGGGCCTCTATCTCTGCTGTGGTGCTGCGTCGCCTTATCTGGCTGAAATGCTGGTCGGCCGACCTAGCTTCCTAAAAGCTCCTGGCTGACTTGCCCTTTAAGGGCGGTAGACTGTTTGTTTGGGGCCGCCCTGGATGACATTATTAAAGATGTCACAGGAGGTAAGAGCACCTTCCTTCCCCAGTCTATCAAGGGAAAGGAGCCCCATCGCAGGCCGGGCCCTTCCTTTCCGGCGAAGAAGTTTTTTCGTCCGTCAGATCACACGGGTAAGCCCGCCCAGACTGAAAAAAGTGCGGCTGGGGGACAAAGACATCCCTGGGTGCGTAAGCCTACCAAGCAAGCTCCCAAGCCCACCACCGCATGAAGTCTTGCCCCTGCCCGACTCTGGGGTGGGGGGGACGTCCTCGCAGGTTCTCTGTGAGGTGGACCTCCCGGATCTCTGACCGGTGAATGTGCGAGTTGGTCACCTCGGGATACAGGATAGAGTTCCGCTCGTGGCCCCCAAACAGGTTCTTTCCCTTGAACCTCCCTCTCCTTCCTGCCTGCCGGGCGGCCCTCTTGGGGGGGGGGGGGGCCGTACAGGATTTGCTCGGGTGCGGAGTAATTGTGCCGGTTCCGTCACAAGAGAGGTTTCAGGGGTTTTACTCAAACCTGTTTGTTGTCCCAAAGGAGGACGGGGTCTGGCCAATCCTGGACCTCAAGGCCCTGAATGTCTATGTGAGGGTGCTAAAATTCCGGATGGAATCCATTCGCGCGGTGATCGCGACACTCCACCAAGGGGATTTTTTGGCGTCCTTGGATATCAAGGACGCTTACTTGCAGATTCCAATCTGCGCAAGCCACCAGAGGTTTCTGCGCTTTGCCATAGGCAAAGTCCACTATCAGTTCGTGGCTCTTCCCTTCGGCCTAGCATCGGCACCACGGGTTTTCACCAAAGTGCTTGCCCCGGTTCTAGCTTTGCTGAGACAGCGAGGAAATGTTATCGTGGGCTATCTGGACGATCTCCTTCTCAGAGCAGAAAATGGCTCAGAA
Organism: Rana muscosa; assembly: GCA_029206835.1. Lineage (NCBI taxonomy): Eukaryota > Metazoa > Chordata > Amphibia > Anura > Ranidae > Rana > Rana muscosa. Next base: position 729,699,111 of record CM055118.1, read on the forward strand.
TTGGAGGAAAATGTGACAATAGTCAGTCAGACCCTCCGGGACTTCTGCGTGTACAGAAGCCATCCGAAGTCGGTTCTAGTCCCAACTCAACGATTGGAGTATCTGGGTCTGATCCTGGACACTTCGGCAGCAAAGGTGTTTCTACCCTCCAGAAGTTACTGACACTTCAGTCGGCAGTGCGGGTTCTGACGTCCCAAAAATGGTCGTCAATTCGCTTCTGCATGAGAGTCCTGGGACTAATGGTGGCCTCCTTCGAGGCGGTTCCGTATGCTCCATCACACACTTGGGCATTGCAGAAGGGAATTCTGTCTGTTTGGGACAAGTCCCCATTGTCATTGGATCTTCAGATTCAGGTGAGTCTCTCTGTCAAGGCGTCCCTGACGTGGTGGCTGAGATCCCCGGCTCTTCGGGCCGGGAAGTCGTTCCTCCCCATCCAGTGGACGGTGGTCACGACGGACACCAGCCTGACGGGCTGGGGAGGAGTGTGGGGAGTCCTGTCAGCTCAAGGGCTCTGGACTCCGGACGAATCTCGTCTCCCAATCAGCGTCCTGGAATTGCAGGCGATCAGACTGTGTCTCTCCGCGTGGTTGAAGAGGCTACAGGGCCGCTCGGTCAGAATCCAGTCGGACAACGCTACGGCCGTGGCGTATGTCAACCATCAGGGGGGCACTCGGAGATCGGCTGCGGCGTCCTAGGTCGCTCACATCCTAGGTCGCTCACATCCTAAAGTGGGCGGAAAGAAGCGTGCCGGCGCTGTCGGCCGTCTACATTCCGGGCGTAGAAAACTGGCAGGCGGACTATCTGAGCCGCCAGTCCCTGGACCAGGGGGAGTGGTCCTTGCATCCGGAGGTGTTTCAACTCCTTTGCCGGCGGTGGGGCACTCCGGATGTGGACCTGATGGCGTCTTGACTCAATCGCAAGGTGTTGAGGTTTGTGGCCAGGTCCAGGGACCCCTGGGCGGATGCCTCGGACGCGTTAGTGGCCCCGTGGGGTCAGTATCGCTTAATGTATGTCTACCCTCCGCTGCAGTTGCTTCCTCGTCTGTTGCGCAGGGTAGCGGCCGAGGGCATCCCGGTGATCCTCTTTGCCCGGACTGGCCTCGGTGTCACTGGTACGCTGACCTGGTACGTCTCATCGCGGACGTCCCTTGGCACCTGCCCTTGAGGGAGGACCTTCTATCTCAAGGTCCTATCTTTCATCCTGCTTTAGTCTCTGGCTTTAACGGCATGGCTATTGAATTCCCTTCTTTCCTTCCTAAGGTGGTTTCGGCTTTTCACCTTAATGAGGACATTGTCCTTCCGTCCTTGTGCCCTCATCCATCGCATCCTAGAGAGGTTGCGCTTCACAATTTGGATGTGGTGCGTGCCTTACAGGTATACCTGGCGGCTACTGCTTCTATTCGGAAGTCTGACTCACCGTTTGTGTCTGTCTCTGGTCTGAAACAGGGCCAAGCGGTGTCGTCTGCCACCATTTCTAGGTGGATCAGACAGGCTGTTATACAGGCCTATGCCATTAAAGTGGTTGTAAACCCACTATTTTTTTATTTTATTTTTTTCCCCCAACGACCTGTAAGAGAAAGGCATAATGAGCTAATATGACTAGCATAATAGCTCATTATGCATCACTTACCTTAGATCGGGGCCCCCGAAGCCGTCCTCGTCTCCCTCTTCAGCCGCATTTATCGCTGCGGCGATAACCGGAATGTTACTTCCGGGTATCGCCGCACCAGCCAATCACAGCGCCGCTCCGGCGCTGTGATTGACCGGAGTGGCGAAGACGTGACTCCGCGCATGAGCCATCGAATTCGGCTACGTCATCGAATTGTGTGACCTAGCCGAATTTGTGAATGGGGTTAACCGCCGCTTTTAAATGCAAATATCTCCTTAACCGTGTAGGTTAAGGAGATATTTCATGCACCTACAGGTAAGCCTTAATCTAGGCTTACCTGTAGGTGTTTGTTTACAAAGTGGGTTTACAACCACTTTAAGGGGCGGGCGCCTCCCTTCCGGTTACGGCGCATTCCACCAGGGCAATTGGTGCTTCCTGGGCTTTCCGATATCAAGCGTCGGTTGCACAAGTTGTGCAAGGCGGCGACCTGGTCGTCCGTTCATACCTTTTCAAAATTCTATAAGGTTGATGGGGCTGCATCTTCGGATGCTTCCTTTGGTCGCAAAGTGTTGCAGGCCGCTGTTTAATGTTGCAACACCTCCGTTGAGGAGCTCTGCTGGTTTGGAGTGAAGTTTTTTGGTTGTTCCTTTACAATTTTGCTCCCACCCTTTTCTTATACTGCTTTGGGACGTCCCACATGTAATCAGTATGAGAGCTGTGTCAGTCCATGGACGATAAGAGAAAATAGGATTTTTGTACTCACCGTAAAATCCGTTTCTCTGACGTCCATGGACTGACACAGCACCCACCGTTCCTTTTTAAGGTTTGTACTGCTTGTTACGAACTGAGGCTGCGAGCTGCAGGTGGGAGGGTAATATCTGGAGGGACCGCCCCCTGGGCGGGGCTGTTCAGCTCTGATTTGTTCTAGAATGTTTCTAACATTCTGCCTAGGTCTTCTCCTGCAAGCAGGGACATATACCCACATGTAATCAGTATGAGAGCTGTGTCAGTCCATGGACGTTAGAGAAACTGATTTTACGGTGAGTACAAAAATCCTATTTTTTTTTTTTTTTTTTTTTTCTGCACCCCGGTTTTTACATTTTTGTGCATAGTTGAGTCGCTTAGCCTTTTTTCTACATATAAGGTATCGCTTTTTGGACGCAATTTTTCTATAGAGACCACTTCTGGCCAGACTTCTCCAGGCAGTAGATGGGTGTACATGGGTCACACTGGCTTCCACCAAAGCTCCAGGGGGCAAAAGGTTTTTGAGATTGGTCATTTTACTGAACTGCAGGAATATAATCTGCTCTGGTGAAAGTCCCCGGCCTCATTTCTACAGAGGTCCTCCCACTCTTAGACCCCCATACACACTTATTAGACTTTCTGCAGATTTTTGTCTTCAGATTTACCAAAACCATATATAATGAGGTCAAACCTTTTTAAGAGTTTCCATTTGTATGCAATCAGGCAGGCCTTTGCACTACATGGTTTTGGTAAATCTGAAGACAAAAATCTGCAGAAAATTAAATGTGTGTATGGAGGTTTGGGCTTCAATTTTGAAGTGAAGCAACGCTAACGCTTCATGTTTTTATAATGTGAACAGCACTATGTGCTGTCTATTGTATCTTGTGCATAGGCGTTTGAGGGGCGTCTTTAACGTTTGTCAAATGCCTGCTTTAATGCAAGTGTGAACTGCGCCCAAAGAATTTAAAGACATTTCATTCTCCTCTCTGGACACAACAAACTTTTGTTGTATCTTGCAGGAGATAAAGATTTCATTTGGATGGGATGAGGAATTAATTTATGGGGGGCATTCACTTATGGGTAGGTAAGATGCAGTTGCATAGACATATATTTTTAACAGTCAGTTTGTAATTTAACATGGGTCTGAAGTCTATTGAAGACCAATATGTTTGCTTCTAATAGTCTGCATATGCAGCAGTAATATAAAAACAATAACATGATCTCATACAAAAGTGTGCAAACTGTTTGATAAAGATGTCTCTTGTTACCTTCACAATGATTTATTGAAGTGTGTGTGTGTGTGTGTGTGTGTGTGTGTGTGTGTGTGTGTGTGTTACTTCAGAGGTACCGTATATACTCGCATATAAGCCGAGGTACCAAATTTTACCACAAAAAAATGGGAAAACTTATTGACTCAAGTATAAGCCTAGGGTGAGAAATGCAGCAGCTACTGTAAGTGGAAAAGAGGGTCAACAATGCCCATATGCATGCCTCACTGTGCCCATCTGCAGCCTCATGTACCTGATCTTGAGCTGTGACATCACCGGCAGCCGTCCAGTGTAACAAAGCCCTGCATCCTCCTTGTCCTCTTCCGTGACGGAACACTGATTCAGTTCCCAGCAGTGAGTCAGTGTTCCGCCTATCAAGGACGAGAAGGTGGCAGGGCTTTGTTACACTGCACGGCCGCCGAATGCAGTTAAGACTGCATGTCTCAGCTTGAGATCAGGTACGTGAGGCAGCGAGACTCGAATATAAGCCGAGGGGGGCTTTTTCAGCACAAATAAATGTGCTGAAAAACTTGGCTTATACTTGAGTATATACAGTAATTGGTTTTCAATGCATTCAGCCTATAGTGTACTTGGCTTTGAAAAGTTGAGAAATAGGGCTTTAAAAATACATGCTTCAATCTTCAGTGAAAAATCCTTTACTGGGGAGTTCAGTGCAAAGGCTGAAAGCAAACCAATTTTTCACTAAAGATTTCTACATACTTATTTTCGTGGAATAATTTATACAGGGCTTCCCTACATACAAAATGTGTGTGTGTGTGTGTGTGTGTGTGTGTGTGTGTGTGTGTGTTTTGGCTTAGCATTCTGCTATAGTGTGCTGGCAGCTGTTGTTTTTTGACTGCAGTGAGCCACGGTGAGTGGGCAGTCTGATGCATACGTCAGAGCATGACATGGTTTAATGCTTCACTTTTTTTTTTTTTTTTTTTCTTTATTTTATGTGAGCAATGTGACCCTTTATTCTGGTCTCCACACAGCAGCTCAGTGCGTTGCTGTGCCTGCCTGTGCTCTGCGGTAAAATGTTACATGTCTACATTTTACCTTCGCTTAATCCATCGCACATCTGACGTGTGTTGCAATGCTGACTGGGCACAAAGAAAGCCATTGTTTCGTTTCTGCAAATTGGTGACTGATGTTTATCCAGTGCGCTGCACTATGTATGAACAAGCCTTTAGCCACTTCAGCCCGGAAGGATTTGGTGAGCAAAATTCCCAGAACCACACGGGGGGACCTAGTGAATGACCTGCAGAGAGCTGGGACCATCGTAACAAAGGATACCACCAGTAACACACTACGCCGCCAGGGACTCAGATCCTGCAGTGCCAGACGTGTCACCCTGCTTAAGCCAGTACATGTCCGGGCCCGTCTGAGGTTTGCTAGAGAGCATTTGGATGATCCAGAAGAGGATTGGGAGAATGTCCTATGGTCAGATGAAACCAAAGTAGACCTGTTTGGTAGAAACACAACTTGTCATGTTTGGAGGAGAGAGAATGCTGAGTTGCAACCAAAGAACACCATACCTACTGTGAAGCATGGGGGAGGCAACCTCATGCTTTGGGGCTGTTTCTCTGCAAAGCAAACAGGACGACTGATCCGTGTACACGAAAGAATGAATGGGGCCATGTATCGTGAGATTTTGAGTGCAAACCTCCTATCAGCAAGGGCATTGAAGATGAAAGGTGGCTGGGTCTTTCAGCATGACAATGATCCCAAACACACCGCCCGGGTAACGAAGGATTGGCTTCGTAAGAAGCATTTCAAGGTCCTGGAGTGGCCTAGCCAGTCTCCAGATCTCAACCCCATAGAAAGAAAACCTTTGGAGGGAGTTGAAATCCGTGTTGCCCAGCGACAGCCCCAAAACATCACTGCTCTAGAGGAGATCTGCATGGAGGAATGGGCCAACATACCAGCAACAGTGTGTGACAACCTTGTGAAGACTTACAGAAAACGTTTGACCTCTGTCATTGCCAACAAAGGATATATAACCAAGTATTGAGATGAACTTTTGATATTGACCAAATACTTATTTTCCACCATAATTTACAAATTCTTTCCAAATCAGACAATGTGATTGTCTGGATTTGTTTCCACGTTTTTGTCTCTCATAGTTGAGGTATACCTATGATGACAATTACAGGCCTCTCATCTTTTTAAGTGGGAGGACTTGCACAATTGGTGGCTGACTAAATACTTTTTTGACCCACTGTAAATGCCCCTCAATGTTGGCCTATGTATCCATGCACACATGGACATTTACAGACGTTTAGGGGCAGGAAAAAATGGCCAAGCACTTGATGTGCCTAAACTCACTTGCAAAATGCAGCTTTAGGCATGTTGTTTTTTTTATGCTGCTTTTTCCTCCCCCTGGAGCATAGGGCGTCCAGGGGAGGTAAAAGAGAGGAACAAAAAAAAAGTCCTGTTTGCATGAGGCCTAAAGTGTGTACAAAATGTTCATAGTTTCCATAGATTTTACCCCCCCCCCCCCCCCCCTTCTATTTCATTGCTTGGCAAACTGTGTGACTAAAGTGATTTTATAAACATGTTTGCAGTTAGCAAGCGATGCCCTTGTGACTGGTTTAATTGGTGTCTTAAAAGGAAATGCTTGGAGATCAGTAGTGTATATAATCAAATGAATTTATACTCCTAATCACAGAGGCATTATGTTTTCCCACACAATGGTGCAGATTCTTGAGTCATAGGAAAAGAGGCTCGGATAACCATAATTCTGCATCGGGATGATTGTTTCTGAGTGTACACTTTGCTGGAAAGAACTTATGTTTTTTTTCCTATTTCACTTTTCCTCAGTGATTAACACAAAAAAAAACCTTGCTTTCATCAAAATGCACCTTTCATAGGGATAAATGGTAATGCTTGTAAAACCTACCGAATCTAAAACACCCCTGCACCTTTCATGTACCATTACATTGCAAATTGGCCAAATGCAGGCGCTTCCATATGTCTGCAAATCCCTCTTCCTTTTTATAAAAAATAAACAAATCTTTAGGGGTCCCTTGAGAGCCTCAAGACTCACGGTTTTCTGATATACAAGTAGTTTGTTACAAGAACTGTAACTGCCCCTCCCACCTTTTCCACTTCTAAACATAGTGGATCTAAAAAAAAATCTACACACCCCTGTTAAAATATTTCTGTAATGTACAAAAATGACAAATCATTTATAGAACTTTTTCCACCTTTTTTTTTATTGTAACTTTTTTTTTTTTTTTTTTTTTTAAACTGTACAACTTGGTTGAATAACAAACTGAAATCTTTTAGATGGAGGAAAGTAAAAAACGAAAATATGGCTGCATAAGTGTGCACACCCTTAAGCTAATACTTTGTTGAAGCACCTTTTGATTTTATTACAGCACTCAGTCTTTTTGGGTATGAGTCTATCAGCATGGCACATCTTGACTTGGCAATATTTGCCCACTCTTCTTTGCAAAAAACATTCCAATCTGTCAGGTTGCGAGGGCATTTCCTGTGCACAGCCCTCTTCAGATCACCCCACAGATTTTCAATCGGATTCAGGTCTGGGCTCTGGCTGGGGCATTCTAGAACTTTAGGCTGCTTTCACACTGAGGCGCTTTGCAGGCCCTATTGCGCTAAAAATGGCGCCCTGAAAGAGCCGCTGCTTTATATCCAGTGTGAAAGTCAGAGGGCTTTCACACTGGAGCGTTGTGCTGGCAGGACGGTAAAAAAAAGTCCTGCCAGCCGCATCTTTGAGGCGCTGTAGTAGTAGTGAACATACCGCTCCTACAGCACCTCTGTCCAAAATGCCACAAAGCGGTGTTTTTGCGGGCGGGTTTAACCCTTTTTCAGCCGCTAGCAGTGGTTAACACCGCCCCGCAAGCGGCTGAAAATCACAGCAAAAAGTGGTAAAGCGCCGCTAAAAATAGCGGCACTTTACCGCCGACGAACCCAGCGCTTCAGTGTGAAAGTACCCTAAATCTTCTGGTGAAGCCATTCTTTTGTTGATTTTGATGTATGCTTTGGGCCGTTGCCATGCTGAAAGATGAAGTTCCTCATCTTCAGCTTTCTAGCAGAAACCTGGAGGTTTTGTGCCAATATTGACTGGTATTTGGAACTGTTCTTAATTCCCTCTACCTTGACTAAAGCCCCTGTTCCATAGGCCTATTGAGAAAGACACATAATGACGAAATACGTCTAAGCATGACCAGACAGCCTAATTGGAACTGTCTTCACCTAGGAATCACCGCAGACGAGCGCTTCTTCAGCTGGTGAGCGAGTATTGTTATAGGCTGCAAATGACACGAATATTATGAGATGCTATTTTTTACTTTTTATTTGATGTAAGCATATTTCTTAAAAGGGGGGATTGTTCTGAAAAATTTAAACTTTTTTTTTTTTTTTTTTTTTTTTTTTTTTTTTTTTACGCTATGAGGATTCCCTTGTTTATCAAAAAAACAAAAAACAAAACAACAAACAACCCTCTCTGAATGAGTAGTCCTTGTTGTATGCTGATTGAAGATGCAAACTGGCTACAGGCTATTGATGCATCATTATAACAAGGTGTATTTTATAACAGTGTTCTGGTGAGTGCGTTTTTTAAGGGCAGCGGTCTCACGTGGTGCGGTCAAGGTTTCTTATTCTTTAGAAAAACACCATATGAATACCTCTTAGGATCACCTGATGTATTTTGGACTTGCTCTTCAGAGGGCTTATTATCACCATTGGACTTTTTGTTTTTATTTCTAGAGCGCTGCTATAGCTTGTGAATTACATCTATGGACTTCTAGAGCTTTGTGTTTAAATTTCTATTATAGATCATCTTTCCAGAAGCGCCGGCTGACCTAAATTTTTTTATTTTGCTTTTTTAAAGTTTTTTTTTATATGACGTTTCCCACATGCTTTTGGAAGACTTCAGATGTGTTTTTGCTAAATTTTTAGCCTGGCTTGGATGTCTTTCTTGGTAAGAAAAGGCTTCCCGTCTTGTCACTCTACCCCAGTGTTTCTCAACTCCAGTCCTCAAGGCGCCCCAACAGGTCATGTTTTCAGTCTTTCCATTATATTGCACAGGTGATTTGATCAGTTTCACTGCCTTAGTAATTACCACAGCCGTTTCATCTGAGGGAAATCCTGAAAACATGACCTGTTGGGGCGCCTTGAGGACCGGAGTTGAGAAACACTGCTCTACCCCATAGCCCAGACATATGAAGAATACGGGAGATTGTTGTCACATGTACCACATAGCCAGTACTTGCCAGATATTCCTGCAGCTTCTTTAATGTTACTGTAAGCCTCTTGGCAGCCTCCCTGACCAGTTTTCTTCTCATCTTTTCATCAATTTTGGAGGGATGTCCAGTTCTTGGTAATGTTGTGCAATATTTTTTCTCCACTTGATAATGACTGTGTTCCATGGTATATCTAATGCCTTGGAAATTCTTTTGTACCCTTTTTTTTGTTTTTTTTTTTACCAAAAATATGTAGAATATGTATCGGACTAAACTGGAAAAAACATTTTTTTTTATATATTTTTGGGGGATATTTATTATAGAAAAAAGTAAAAAATATTGCATTTTTTTTAAAAATTGTCGCTCTATTTTTTTTTTTATAGCGCAAAAAATAAACCGCAGAGGTGATCAAAAGAAATCTCTATTTGTGGGGAAAAAAGGACGTCAATTTTGTTTGGGAGCCACGTCGCAAGACCGCGCAACTGTCAGTTAAAGCGACGCAGTGCTGAATCGCAAAAAGGGGCCTGGTCTTTATCCAGCCAAAATGGTCCGGGGCTTAAGTGGTTCAAATTTTTTTAAAAAAAACTTTTATTCCAATTAGAAGGAATGTAAACCTCCCTTGTAATTGGAATAGTGCTTGACAGGTCCTCCTTCCCCCCCCCCCCCCCCCCATTAAAAATTTTTTTTTTTTTTTTAATGGAGAGATCGGGGGTCTATAAGAACCCCGATCTCTCCTCTAGGCTGGAAAGACTGAGATCAAAAAATGAACAATCTCTTTCCAGCCGAGTCCTCGGCTTTATTTACTTCTGCCGGCCGGACGTGATGTCATGACGTTGCGCCCAGGCCTCAGTCGTAGAGATGACTGGTCACGGAAATCTCTATGATCAACGTCCGGAGGCAGCAGATTCCTTCTCTGGCTCGCCGATGGCACGGGCGAGCCGGTAGACGCTGAACTGCCTCTGATTGCTCTTGGGGTGATGATATCTGAATGATGCCTGCAGGTGCAGACATCATTCAGATATTCGCACGCAAAGTCCAGGACGTCATATGACATCCTTGGGCTGGAAGTGGTAATGTGATGGGTAGCCTTACTGACCAATAAGCTGGCTTGGAATGTGACTGTGACAGGACTGAAGCTGGCTACAGATGGGTTTCAAATGAAAATTCTTTATAAAAAAAAAAATGAACCTTTTTTAGAGCCTTCTTTTCCTATCATTAGTGGGTCAAAAACAAAAGTCAGAGGAGCAGGATAAAAAAAATTCTCGAGCAAACCATTTTCTAACCGAGTATGAAGTTTTCATTCAGTAAAGTCCTTTAATTCCGAAAAATAAATGTTAAAAGCAAATGGAATCTTTCGAGCGACGTTCATATGTTCAGAGAATTTTCCTATGACTTTTGCTAAGAATTTGTTAAACATTCTATCCATCCATGGCCAGCTTTAGTTGGACCTGCCACAGGTAAATTTGAGATTAGCAGGTATTTTAACTGCCTTTTACATTTTGGATCTGCTGATTATTATGATGTGCAGGTTTCACTGACATTTAATCTCTGCATGTTTTCAGGATACAATCTGTTTTTTGTCCATGACTGTGAGATTCACTTTTATATGTCAAATGATGGAGAGTTTTTCCCACATTTCATCCAGAAATATGTTTGGTAATGGATTTCATGTTGTGATGTCTTGTGTTTTACCTGTATTGTTGCATCGAACAGTACTCTGAACATTAGCTTGTAAGATTAGGGTTAGTATCTTTTTGTTTTGCGTATTCATTTGAAAGCATCTGTTGGTAATTTGGCAGCCATTTTAGTATTATCCATGCATCGCTGACTTCATTAATTAATCATTTGCAAAGCAGTCTGTACCCTGATAAGACAGCAGACTCTCCTTTGTTGGACTGCATTTTCTACCACAATATCATGTGATACAAAGGTCTGACTTCTGTTTGCTATTCACTGAAACCTGAACTTGATATCTTATTTATTTTTTATGGTCGTAATTGTTTTGTATTCATTTTTCTTAGAAAAAACATTACATGACATAACATTCAAAATCACATGTATATGTAGTACTCTTTGAGTATGCATACCACAAAACGTTTTGAATACACCTATAATTCCAAAATTCTCAAACTCCCCTTAAGGCTCCTTTCATGCGAGGGGGCGGCGTTGGTAAAGTGCCGTCATTTTTAGCAGCGCTTTACCGTCGTTTTTGCGGAGGTATTCGGCCGCTTTTAACCACCGCTAGCAGCCAAAAAGGGGTTAAACACCCGCAAAGCGGTGGTTCAGCCACGCTGCCCATTCATGTCAATGGGCAGGAGCCGGTGTATACACCGCTCCTTCACCGCTCCAAAGATGCTGCAGGAGTTTTTTTAACATCCTGCCAGCGCATAAACTTTGTGTGAAAGCTCTCTGGCTTTCACACAGACTGCAGGGGAGCCTTTTTTTCAGGCGCTTTACATGTGCTATTTTTAGCCCAAAAGCGCTGGAAAATGCCCCAGTTTGAAAGGGATCTAGGAGGGATTTTACACTGCAGCGCTGCTCATTTTTACGGTATTTTAGTGGCGTTTTTCGGACACCAGCGGGGCGGTTTTTACCTTTCAAAAAAAAAAGGGGGGGGTAAAAAGTACTGTTTTGCAGCGCTTTCAAATTGCTTTGGAAGCACTGCCCATTCAGTGCAATGGGCAGGGGTGTTTTGGGAGCGCTAAGTACAGCTCTCCCAAGCTGCCTCAAAGATGCTGCTGGCAGAACTTTACCTAACGTCTCGAAAGTGCACCGCCCAGGTGTGAAAGCACACACTGCACAGAATGGGAGGCAGTTTTATTTTAAGCGCTAAAACTCCTGAAAACCGCCTTAGTGTGAAAGGGGTCTTAATAACCCAAAAAACAAACTTTGATGGACGTATTGTAGATAATGGCCATAGTTGTGACATATTTCTGAATTGTTGTTGCTTTTGGTATGATTTGTCTGTTAAATTTTGTACCTGTGCAAAAGCATACAGAACTGTTTACATGTCCAGCACAGCATTATTTTGTTTAACCACCTCCCTACTGTGCACGAAAACCCCCTTCCTGCCCAAGCCATTTTTCAGCTTTCAGCGCTGTCACACTTTGAATGACAATTGCGCGGTCGTACGACGTGGCTCCCAAACAAAATTTGCGTCCCTTTTTCCCCACAAATAGAGCTTTCTTTTGGTGGTATTTGATCACCTCTGCGGTTTTTATTTTTTGCGCTATAAACAAAAGAAGAGCGTCCAGTTTGGAAAAAAAAACACTATTTTTTTTTAATTTTTGCTATAATAAATACCCATTTTTTTTTTTTTTTTTTTGTTTTTTTTATAAAATTTTCCTCAGTTTAGGCCGATACGTATTCTTCTACATATTTTTGGTAAAAAAAAAAATCGCAATAAGCGCGTATTGATTGGTTTGCGCAAAAGTTATAGCGTGTACAAAATAGGGGATAGATTTATAGCATTTTAATTTTTTTATTAGTAATGGCGGCGATCTGCGATTTTTTTTTTTTTTTTTTTTTTTTTTTTTTTTTTTTTTTAGTGTGACTGCGATATTGCGGCGGACACATCGGACACTTTTGACACATTTTTGGGACCATTCACGTTTATACAGCGATCCCTGCTATAAAAATGCATTGATTACTGTATAAATGTGATTGGCAGGGAAGGGGTTAACCACTAGGGGGCGGGAAGGGGTTAAATATATTCCCTCAATGTGTTCTTACTGTGGGGGGAGGGGACTGACTGGGGGAGGTGACCGATGGTTGTCCCTATGTACAAGGGACACACCATCGGTCCCCTCTCCCTCACGGGACGTGGATCTCTGTGTTTACACACAGAGACCCACTTTCCTGCTCGTTTCCCGGGCAATCGCGGGTGCCCGGCGGCAATCGCGGCCACCGGGCACGCGCACCGGGGCCTCGTGAACGCGGCGGGCGCGCGCGCCGCTGGCTTCAAGCGCGCGCCTCCTAGCTCGTTTTAAAGGGAGGACGTCATATGACGTCCTCCCAGAACGAGAGTATCCTCCGCCCACCGTCAATTGACAGTGGGCGGTGGACAAGTGGTTAAAGAAGAACTATAGGCAAATTATTTATATGTATGTATGTATGTATGTATATGTATGTGTGTGTGTATGTATATATATATATATATATATATATATATATATATATATATATATATATATATATATATATATATATATATATATATATATATATATATATATATATATATAAAATTATTTTATTTTATTTATTATAAGTTCCAGGAGAATGCTTGTAATCCAAAGCATATCAAAGCGAGTTTCCCCATAGAAGTCAATGGAAACGAAGATAATTTGTTCCACATTGACTTCTATTGCATGCAGTACCGCATGTGGCCAGGCCAGAGGTGGGGGGTGCCGGAGAGACTCTGAGACTGCTCGGAGTGTCACCGGCGCCCCCGCACCTCTGGCCAAATACAGTACTGCACACCGCAGAGACTTGAAACCTGCTCTTTTTGCAAGACCACGCTCACAAACCGAGTCAGTATTTGAAAAAAAATAATAGCTCGTATTGCGAAGCGCTCGTTAACCGAGGTATTACTGTATAATTATATAATTTTCCCTATCAGAATTTATTGAAAATTTTAAGCAATACAAGGTAAAAAAAAATATTACAAAACCAAACACATGATAGTATTGGACAGCAGTACTTGAGTATACAAAATCCAAGTACAAGTGGAGACAAAAGGAGGTTGAACCCATTAACTGGGGTGTTTACATTACTGAACTCAAGCAAAAACATTTTTTTTTTTTTTGTATTTTAGCAAAAGGGAGGGTTATAACTTGTCAAATATTTTTTATATTTTTTTTTTGCCATCTGTGTCCTATGTCGCTACACAATTTTTATAAAAATTTTTTTTAAACCCACTCGTTCTCTTACTGGGCACTGATCCCAGAAGAATGAAGGATTGTCACATGTGCTAAAGTTCTTAGAGCATCTGAATGATCTTTAGATTCAAAGGGCCAGTTCACACCAGACAGTTCCGTACAGTTTTGTGCGCATTTTTTCTGCACTAAAAATGCATGCACAGTGTTTTCCATGTATTCCAATGGCTCTTGTTGGCTCTAGTTCACACCATGCAGTCAGTTTCCGGTGCAAAAACTGACCGGAAACTGACTGCATGGTGAGAACTAGAGCCATTGGAATACATGGAAAACACTGTGCATGCATTTTGTGCAGAAAAAAAGCGAACGGAACTGCGTCTGGTGTGAACTGGCTCTTAGGCTCAGTTTACACTTGTGCGACTTTGGACACAGTCGCATGACAAGTTGAAGCTTGTGGATTTCAAATCAATGCAACTTGGTCACATCACCCATGTTAGTAGTCCCACAAGTGTGAACTGCGCCTAGCTTGATGATCTGTCGATGCACTCATCACATAAACCCAATCTGGAAAGTCTTAAAGCACAGCCAGTCATAAAATGACAATATCTGGAAGATTGTGTACAGCTTGTTCTACAATGCAAATTCTGAAACCTGCAGCATTGAGTGCTTGAATTCAGGCACTGGGGTAGGTTTACAAAAACTAGAGCATGCTAAATCTAGTGTGGCTCTGCATGGAAATCAATTGGCTTCCAGGTTTTATTGTCAAAGCTTAAACAAGCTGAAGTTAGAAGCCGATTGGCTACCACGCACAGCTGCACCAGATTTTGCACTCTCTTCTGAGTCTTCTGGTACAATAATTTTATTGAAAATCAAAGGAAATACAGTGCAGGGGTCAACCATGCAGGGGGGTCATGTATGATCACATGGGAGTGAGAAAGTTTATACCTTCAAACAGTAATTATCAAAAAAAAAGGGGTGGGTTCATGCATGAAAGTATAATGAAGCTTGGCCATACATTATTCTATTCTCTTGTATAACGGCCTGTCTGATTGCATACAAGTCTTGAGTGTTTAGCTTTGACCTAATATTATATGATTTTGGTAAATCAAAAGAAAACCCACCACCCCACCCACTTTACACTTGGGCGTCTGAAATGGCAGACGAAGGTTTAACCACTTGCTGCCAAATCCCGTATCTAGTATGTCATTTGACTTCAAGTGGTTGTATCGGGATGATGCCTGCACAGCTGCAGGCGTCACCTCAGAGTGTGTGTGTGTGTGTGTGTGTGTGTGTGTGTGTGTGTTTTTTATTTTTTAGAGCTAATCGGCTTTACAAAAGCAGCGGGAGGGGTGGTGTCCCCCCTCCTGCCACCGTCCGCGTCCTGCTCGGGATCTTCCGTCCCACCTGAAGACCCGAGCTACTAGCTGGCACGTCCACTGGCTAGTTGGAGACCCGAAGAAAGCCGGAAGCAATGACATCACTACCGGTTTACCGGCATGTTGACGGCGCCAAGTCAAAAACACTCGCATCGGTCCCTACCTTAAAGGAGCTTACAATCTAAGGTCCCCAACTCATTCATATACTGGGCCAATTTTGGACAGAAGCCAATTAACCTACCAGCATGTCTTTGGAGTGTGGGAGGAAACCGGAGTACCCGGAGGAAACCCACTCAGGCACAGGGCGAACATGCAAACGCCAAGGCAGTGTCTTGGTAGTGGTTGGGATTTGAACCAGCGACCCTTTTTACTGCTAGGCGAGAGTGCTACCCACTACACCACTGTGCTGCCCACTTCAATGGAGAACCTGCAGAAAAGCATGTTATAATGTGTTTTTGCTGCAATTTGTGTTTTTTAATCTGCCCAACAACAAATTGGCCAAAAAAAATATGTAAAAATGCAAATCGCGGCAAAACTACCGTGGGTTTTTTTTTTTTTCTTCTTCTTAAGGTTATTAACCGGCCAACTAATCGATTATGAAAATAATCGTTAGTTGCAGCCCTACTTTCAAGTACAAAGGAGGGATTTGGGGTCTTTTAGACTTAATTTATAAAAATAAAAAATAATTTGTATCTGCCGCCCCCCCCCCCCCCCCCCCTCTCCAATGTAAGCAGGGCTAATACCAAGGTTTGCAATTAACACTGCAGAGAGTATAGGACTTGGAATAGCACTTGGGGTCTGGAGGGATCAATGTGTATGTTTTTGCATGTGCTTTCATTGGGGGTCTCGCATTTAATTTCGGGTGCATTCACAGGTGTGCACCTTAATCATCGTGTTCACGCATCTTTGTTTTCCTATTTGCACATTATATGCATTGTGTTTGCACATGGTTAGATTGTAGCTGCACTGTATTATTATTTAGTATGATTATTAATTGCCATCAGTACATTAGTTATATTTATAGCGCCAAGCACTGGGTGATATGTTTACACTGTCATTTTGTTTTTTGGATATTTTTTTAATAGTAGTTGGTCACTAATTTAGCACTGATGGCACTTTTTTTTTTTTTTTCTTTTTTAATGTGGATTTTTGATATTTGCACATTGAGTACATTGATAGCACTAAGTACTGTGTCACACTGATTATAGTGTATCAAAAATAGTCTTTGATACTCACAGCAGCTGTCAAGTTTATTTCGACACATTTAGCACATTTTCTATTTTAGCACACACTTCTCTTGTATATTTGGATGCAGCTAATTGTGCTTATGATGTATTAGTTAAATTTGGTGCCAGTACATATAGTCCTTTTGAAGTTTTTGCTTTACTTTAGGTTTCTGGGTAGGTAAAAGTTTCACATACCGTTTAAAATTGTGCTATAGCTTTTCCCTGGGAGAACACCACAGCATTTGGCTGTATCTGTTTGGCTTTTTAGGGCTGTGCAGGTTTGTTTAGGTAACTCAAGGTGTTTGCATTTTTTTTTTTTTTTTTTTTTTTTTTTTTTTTTTTTTAATATACCCCTCCCAATTTTATTGTTTCACTGTTCACAGCTTCTACTGTTCAGAATTAGTATAGCCGTTCAGATTGTGTAGTGTAACTGCTTTCCTATGCGCTGATAGGCTAATTGTCAAAATAGGCTCTTGGTTTACTATAGTTACTCCTTTTTTACAGTATCTATCTGTTAAGAGTCCTCCATTTAATCAATGTGTTATTCCTTGTCATGTCAATTGTTCTGTTTTTTTGTCTTTTGTAGCTGGTGATTTTGACAAAATATGGAAAGAACATTGCCAAGATGAAGAGAAACTTTTTGAATATGCTGCTGCAATGAAAAACTTGGCGGGTAGTCACTGGGCTAAGAAGTGTGAAGGAGAAGGCCGCATCGAATGGTGCCTTGGGTAATTATTTAATCTGCACATTCTTTAGCATTATTGCAATGAGAAACTGAGAATCTCTCTTGTAAAAATTTAAGTTTTCCATTCTTATGTTGTTCTCAGACATTGGATTTTTCCCCAAGCTAGCCATACATGGATCGAAATTTGGCCGGTTCAGCAGGGACCGGACAAAATTTGATCCGTGTATGGGAAGGCTGATTTGATCAACTTGGATACAAACAGCCTGTTGGATGTTTATTTACATATGATTTACTGCTGTTGGCTATAGATGCTAGCATTACAATAATGTTCTGATGGTCAGGAAGGCTCACACCTGGTGGAAGGATAGAAAATCGAATCATCTATGGGCTGCCTTAGTTTGCTCTGGTTCACTTCTATTCTTTGGACTCGTTTACATGGGTGTACTACAGCATACCCCCATACAATGGGCGTGTTTACCTGCATGGGGATTAACAGGTTGTTCTGTGTATTCCTGTTCAGGCAGTGCCATTCATGTTGGTGCCGTGCACCTGCAGGTATGTCAGATTGGGAGCAACATCTGTCCATGCAGCTGCCGTGTCCCAAATGACCTGATCGGGACTGCCTGTACAAGGATGCATAGAACACCTGTGCATCTCCCCGTGGGTAAACACTCCCCTCGCACGGGTGTATGCTGTAGTAAGTCCTTGTGAACGAGGCCTATTCCTGTCGAAACACAAATGCCCCTTGGCTCTTAGGCCCCAATGAAGGTTTACCTTTTTCATACCTCAGATCAGAGCTGATGGCTGACACTCTGTTCAGGCTGCTGGTAGAGTTCAAAGTGGTTACATTTTAAAAATCCCTATGATCTTTCATGTATTCCTGAAGGCACCCTTGACAATTGTAAGAAGGTCATAAGTTATCAACCCTGAGTTGAGACAGGAGATTGGCCTGGCGGGAAGGAAATGCATGTACCTATACCAAAAAGGAGGAGGAAGGGTAAAATATTAAAACTATTTAAAAGTGGATATTGAGACTACAGATAAAATGCCTATTGAAGACTAGTTCTCCTTCAGCAACATGTTATGTTGTAGACAATCTAACCTTTGTTAAGCTTGCATACATAAGTACCTGTATATCTTCTAGCGGACCTAGCCTCCAGTACATGTGTTTTTAGTGTTAAGGCTGTGCCATAGGTGACATGTGGCTGGGTACGTAACTTTTTTTTTTCTCTTCTCGTCCATGGACGGACACAGCTCCTTTTAATTCTTGACAGTATTGGTATGTTCCTGTCTAATAGAGGACTAGGCAGACATGTTAGATATTTAAATACATGTAACTTATACAGAGTTGAACAGCCCCGCCCAGGGGGCGGTCCCTCCGGTCATAACCCTGCAGTCAGCAGCTCAGTTCTTTTCTGCCTAGTAGAGAACGACCTGGCTCCCTTTGGGCCCAGGGTCCGGAAGAAATTTTTATTTTTTGAGAATTCTACGATCAACTGCTGGCTGGGCATGGCAGGCAGGATAATATAGATCCTTTTAGTCCCCCCCCCCAGTCTGGCCATCGAGCGTGAGCAACCCTTGGCTACGTGCGGGGTCGGCCACGACATACCCCATGGCGCCAGGGGTGGCCGGTGAGCTATATGCTCCGGGGTTCACATATGGCTGGGCTACTGCTGTCTAAGTCACGGTGAACTGGGCCGACAGCTACTCTGTATTGCTCGGATGTAGGTCTGTCAGGAACGCACCAGCAAGTCCTCGCAGGGACGGTTAAGTACGGTTCCTCCTGCCTCGGCAGGATGGAACTGCTTGGCATTCCTGGGGGGGTCGATTAGGGGGTTCTCCTGTCCTCCCTTTCCTCTCCCTCTGTCCCCCTTTTTTCCTCCTCCCCTTGCGGGGCTTGCTGTGACCGGGGTACCTGTGGGGAGACTCCAAGTCCCGGTTGGGGGCTATGGGGGTGTCCGGGCCCGCTCTCTGTGGGGGGTGGTCTCACTTTTGGGAAGCCTCCGCTCGGCATCTCTGCGGCCTTCTCGTCTACATCGCTGTGTTTGGGTGCCATTTTTGGGGACGCCCGCGCCATTTTCTCTATGCCTGTAATTGCATTGATTTTTTTTCCCATTGGCGGCCATTTTGTCGTGGCCGCGCTGTGGCGCAGGTCTGCATTGCAAGCGGCCATTTTCTTGTGGTCCGTGTCCTTTCCCCTGAGGTGTCGGTGGCCATTTTGGAGTGTGTTTTGATCTCTAGTGCTGGCTAGCTTCCTAAACGGCGCGAATAGCGCTGTTCACCTCACAGAGCACTTCAGACACGCTGTGTGCGGAAGGAGAGTGGGCAGCGGCGCTGAGCAGTCTCTTACCTGGGTGGTGAGTTCCCTGGGTAACCCCCCGGTCAGTGCAGCAAGGAGGGTGAACATTGTTTGTTTTTGTTTTTTTTTGTTTGTTTTTTGGAACAGTGTCTTGACTTGGTCCCTAAAGAACTGTCAGTGGGGCAAAAATGGAGTCAGAAGCTGGCGTTTCTTCCCCAGACATTTCAGTGGCAGCAACCGGTGCCCCTGCACCTGCGGTACCTATGGACGATTTCTCGGCAGTCCTGGAGGAATTTGTGGCCAGGGTAGAAGCGGCGTGCGGGCATAAGGGGGGTAAAAAGCGCCCCCGCCATCGTCCGGGGAATGCTCTGACTCAGATTCGGGCCTGGCTGCGGCACAGGACCCTGGTTCTGGTGTATCAGAGGATGCGGACCAGGACCTTCCAGGTGAAGAGGACCCCTTGTCCGGGCCAGCGCAGGACGGAGCACTTATCAATGCTGTGAGGGACACTCTCAAGCTGGAGGATGCGGCTGGGACATCCGCTGAGGTGTCGGTCCCTTTTGGGTTGCACAAACCGACCCGCTCCGTTAAAGTTCTTCCTTTTTATGTATCTTACTTTGACAAGTTCATAGATAAGGAATGGGAAAGACTGCAGAGGCCCTTTGTGGTACCTCAGCGCATGGCGGTCCATTACCCATTTGAAGAGACCTTTTTGAAAAAAATGGACTTCTGCCCCGGTTGTTCCCCCGGTCTCTAGGTTAAACAAAGTAACCACTATTCCGGTAGAGGGGACCCCTGCGTTTAGGGACCCTACAGATAGGAGGTCCGAAGCGGTGAGCCATTCCTTGTTCACCATGCTGGATTCAGCATTGCGGCCTATACTGGCTGCAACTTTGGTGTTGCAGACACTCGCTTAATGGGCTAAAGTGTTGCACCAGGCAGTGGAGGAGCATCAGCTTCCTCCAGAATACGTGAGGCTGGCCGACCAGTTGGTACAGGAACTTGTCTACCCTAGATGCGGCCCCTTTAATCTCCAAGGCCTCTGTATCTGCAGTGGTATTGCGCCGCATGATATGGCTGAAATGCTGGTCCGCGGACCAAGCTTCCAAGAAAGCCCTGGCAGATCTGCCTTTCAAAGGTGGAAGGCTCTTTGGTGCCTCACTGGACAACATTATTAAGGATGTCACCGGAGGTAAGAGCACACTTCTTCCTCAGTCCGCAAAAGTTAAGGAGCCACGGCGTAAGCCGGGGCCCTCCTTTTCTGCGCATAAGCGGTATTTTCGTCAATCAGGGCCCGCTGGCAGACCCTTCCAAGCCGACAAAGGTCCAGCTGGGGGACAGAAGCGTCCCTGGGTGCGCAAGCCAAACAAGCCGGCGCACAAGCCTGCTACCGCAGGAAGTTTTTCCCCCACCCAACTTCCGGGTGGGAGGACGGCTTTGCGAGTTTTCGGCTCGGTGGACCTCTCTGCTTTCCGACCAATGGGTTTGCGAAGTGGTCACCTCGGGGGTACAAGATAGAGTTTTTCTTTCTTGTCCACCAGACAGATTCTTTCCCTCGTCGGAATGTCCTAATGGGGGCAGTATAGGACTTGCTGAGGTGCGGGGTAATCATACCTGTTCCGCTGCAGGAAAGGTTTCAGGGATTCTACTCAAATCTGTTTGTGGTCCCAAAGAAGGACGGAGTTCGTCCAATCCTGGATCTCAAGGCCCTCAATGCCTTTGTGAGGGTTCGGAAGTTCAGGATGGAATCGATCCACTCAGTGGTTGCTGCGCTCCATCAGGGGAACTTTCTAGCATCCTTGGACATCCAAGGACGCTTACTTGCATGTCCCCATCTGTGTCAGGCATCAGAGGTTCCTGCGTTTTGCAATCGGGGAAGACCACTTTCAATTTGTGGCGCTCCCCTTTGGCCTAGCGTCGGCACCGAGAGTTTTTACCAAGGTGCTCGCCCCAATTCTGGCTTTGCTGAGACAGCGCGGCATTGCTATCGTGGGCTACTTGGACGATCTTCTTCTAAAAGCTGCTTCAAGCTCAGAATTAGTGGAGGACGTGTCTATAGCCAGTCAGACCCTCCGAGAATTTGGTTTGGTGTTGGTACCGACCCAGCGTCTGGAATTCCTGGGGTTGATTCTGGACTCCTCAGAGGCGAAAGTTTTTCTTCCCTTGGAAAAGTTAAAGACCCTTCAGACTGCGGTGAAGTTGCTGACATCCCACAAATGGTCGTCTCTACGCTTCTGCATGCGGGTCCTGGGCCTCATGGTAGCCTCCTCCTTCGAGGCAGTTACCGTATGCCCAATTCCACACTCGAGTCTTGCAGAAGGAGATTCTCTCCACATGGAACAGAACCCCATTGTCTTTGGATCGTCAGATTTGGGTAAGTCACCTAGTCAGGGCCTCCCTGGGTTGGTGGCTGAGATCCCGGGCTCTTCAGTCTGGGAAGTCGTTCCCTTCCATTGGACTGTGATCACGACGGACGCCAGCCTGACAGGTTAGGGGGGGGGGGGAGTCTGGGGAGTTCAGTCGGCCCAGGGTCGCTGGACTCCGGACATATCCCAAATGCCGATCAATGTCTTGGAACTCCAGGCGATCAGGCTGTGCCTCTCCAAGTGGTCACAGAGGCTACAAGGACGTCCAGTCAGGATCCATTCGGACAACGCCACGGCGGTGGCATACGTCAACCATCAAGGAGGAACAAGGAGCTTGGCTGCAGCGTCAGAGGTCGCTCACATCCTACAGTGGGCGGAAAGGAGCGTGTCAGCGGTTTACATCCCGGGCGTAGAAAACTGGCAGGCGGACTATCTATGTCGCCAGACACTGGACCAGGGGGAATGGTCGCTACATCCAGGGGTGTTTCAACTCATTTGCCAAAATGGGGCACGCCAGACGTGGATCTCCCGGCATCTCTACTCAATCGAGATGGACCTGTCGAGGTTTGTTGCCAGGTCCAGAGATCCCTGGGCAGACGAGTTGTAGGTTCCATGGGGTCAGTATCGGCTAATTTATGCCTCCCTCCCCCACTGAAACTTCTTCCTCGTCTGCTCTGCAGAGTGGAGGCCGAGGGGATCCCCGTGATCCTAATTGCCCCAGATTGGCCTCGGCGTCCCTGGTACGCCGATCTAGTGCGCCTGGTGGTGGATGCACCTTTGGCGACTACCGATGCAGGAGGACCTTCTCTCGCAAGGTCCCAGTCTTCATCCTGCTTTACAGTCACTGGCTTTAATGGCATGGCTATTGAGAGCCAGGTATTAAGGGACCGAGGCCTGTCAGATTCGGTCATTTCCACCGTGCTGAGGGCATGAAAGTCGTCTTCTCGAAAGATCTACCATCACACGTGGAGAGCCTAAATCTCTGTGTGAGGAGATGGAGTGGCGTCCATGGGTGTATTCTATTTCCAGGATCCTACTGTTTTTACAGCGGAGTGGATCAGAAACTTGCCTTAAGCACCATTTTTAAGGGGCAGATTTCAGCCTTGGCCGTTTTCTTTCAGCGACCCCTGGTGGCTCATCCACTGGTGAGTACATTTGTGCAAGGGGTCCGACATGTGGCTCCTCCAGTTCGACCACCACTACCTCCGTGGGATTTGAATCTGGTGCTCTCAGCACTTCAGAAACCTCCCTTTGAGAACATCGGGGAGATTCCTCTCTTGATGCTCTCTCAGAAAGTTGCCTTCCTAGTAGCCATCACATCGGTCAGGAGGGTTTCTGAATTGGCGACCTTGTCTTGCAGGTCCCCATACTTGGTCCTCCATAAGGATAAAGCGGTGCTACGCACGCAGCCTTCCTTCCTTCCGAAGGTAGTTTCGGCCTTTCACCTTAATGAGGACATTGTACTTCCATCCTTGTGTCCTCGGCCATCGCATTCTTTGGACGTGGTACGTGCCTTGTGGGTGTACCTGTCTGCTACGGCTCAGTTTCGGAGGTCTGATTCACTGTTTGTGTCGGTGACTGGTCCAAAGCAGGGCCTAGCGGTCTCGTCGGCCACCATTTTGCGGTGGATCAGACAGACCGTAATCTAGGCATATGCCCTTCAGGGGCGGGCGCCTCCCTTTCCTGTGATGGCGCATTCGACCAGAGCAATTGGTGCTTCCTGGGCTTTCCGGCATCGGGCGTCTGTCTCACAGGTGTGTAAGGCGGCGACCTGGTCGTCCGTTCACTTTTTTCAAATTTTTACAAGGTTGATGTGAGTGCATCTTCGGATGCTTCCTTCGGCTGCAAGGTTTTGCAGGCGGCCGTTTTGAGGTTGCAAATCTTCCATTGAGGAGCTCTGTTTGTTTGGGGTGAAGTTAGCTTTTGTTTGCTGTTCCCACTCCAAGCAGTGTCAAAAAAACGAGGCAACGTCCCTACTGTCAAGCATTAAGGAGCTGTGTCCGTCCATGGACGAAAAGAGAAAATAGGATTTTTGTACTCGCCGTAAAAACCTTTTCTCTGTCGTCCATGGACGGACACAGCACCCACCCCTCTAAGTTTGTACTGCTTTTTTACGAACTGAGCTGCTGACTGCAGGGCGTGGGGTTATGCTCGGAGGGACCGCCCCCTGGGCGGGGTTGTTCAACTCCTGTTTAAGTTGCATGTATTTAAATGTCTAACATGTCTGCCTAGTCCTCTCCTATTAGACAGTAACATAACCATACTGTCAAGAATTAAGGAGCTGTGTCCGTCCATGGACGACAGAAAAGGATTTTACGGTGAGTACAAAAATCCTCTTTTTTTCTTCTTTTTTTTTTTTTTTCTATCTCATGCAGGTCAGGCATCCTGCTGCTTTTTAATCTTTGACAAAGCCGAAAGATACAGGTTTACAGCAGTGTTAGTGAGCAATTCCTAGTGCATAGTAAACTGAAACTGCTTTTCTCCTACCTGTAGTAGACAGAGGACATTCTTCCTAATTGCTCCCCTCAGGTCTAGGCATAGTCACTTGCTTGGATACCTAATTTCTAATGATAATAATCAAGGGTACCATTTGAATGCATTGATAAAGTATATTGTTTCAGTTTACTTTAACAAATGCTAAAGGACAAGCGGGTCAATTCTCTAACATTTACCCCATGCGATCACATGGTCATGTGACTCATTTGCATAAAATATCACATGCAGTAAATGAAGTCCAATTCCTCCAAAAAAATAACGATTGTGCGGTATTTACCGCAGAATGAAAAAAAGTGCCGGTAAATATTGTTTAAAAAGCTCTCAAGTCCAAATCACAATACCATCAGGGTTTTGCTGGCGCCATGTGGTATTTGTCAAAAAAATAGCATGGGACACCCGCATGCTGTTTTTCGTCAAATAGCTGGTTGCTAAGGAGTGGGCCCGGGAAGCCTTAACGGATGACTCGTCAGCTGACGGCTGAATGTAAAAAAAAACAAAAAAAAACATGCCGACAATTAAATGATGAAAAATTAAACAGCGTGAGCCCAAACCCCCCCCCCCCGACAATGCATACCACGTCGTGCCCCCGAAAAACGGCTCGCCCCCCCAAAACCATACAAGACCCTTTTCCGAGCATGCACCCTGACAGATCAGGTGGGGGGGGGGGGCGAGCAATGGGGTCAAGGCCCTCAACCTAACAACCCTGGCCGGTGGTTGTGGGGGTCTGCAGGCAGGGGCCTATCGAATCTGGAAGCCACCTTTTAACAAGGGGGTCCCCAGATCCCAGCCCCCCCATTCACTGTAAAAAGATGGTAAAAACTGTTTTTATAAAAAAAAAAAAAGGATTGTCAAAAAGATGTAAAGCCATTATCAATCACACCACCCGGCAAACCCGAAAAACAAAAAGAGCTCCGCTCACGAAGATGGGTGGCTGCCGAATGCCTCCTCCATCATTTGACCGTTTTTTTTTGTATAGGTAAGGGCGGGGCCACATGGCAACATCACCTGGTGGCACCGCCCCCTTGTGATGTCACAGATCAGTGCGTGCTGGGTCGGTGGCATCACAAGGGGGCAGTGCCACCAGGTGATGTCGCCATGTGGCCCTGCCCTTGCCTATATAAAATGGTGGAGGTTTCTCTCTTTTCTCTGTTCTCTTTGTTCTCTTTTTTTCTCCTTCTTCTTTTTTTTTTTTTTTTTTCTCCCTCATTTACAAATGGAATCCAAAATTTTCCATAGCATCCACTCAATATCTGTTTTGTTTTTTCCGGCGCAGCTTAAAATATATCAAAGGGATGTCATTGGCATTAAAAGTTCATTGCTCCCTGTAAAATATATGCAAATAAGTCACTGGAAAGGGAGAAAAGATGTGATTGATTGCTGTGGGCAACACGGACACCTTTCTCTCCATTAGATTTTATCATGGTCACACGTGGTTATGTTAATAGTAGATGTACTTTTCGCACTTTTTCAGTTCAGACAATATACCATCCATAAGAATCTTTTAAATGCACCTTTCACTGGACTGACCACAGAACACAGCATCTAATTGCTATGGCTTGCTGAATTATATGAAGCATAATTGTTCTTTGCACTGATGAGGGTCTGTATAGCTAATGCCCTGTGTTCACGCGTGTACTCCTAATTTGCATGTGTGTTTTTTTTTTTTTTTTTTTAAAGATGGCTTGTTATTTTTTGGTTGCTAAGATCACCCAATATAAGTGGGAGAGAAAAGGGAGTTGTGACCAGCGATATGCAATCACTGCTAGAAAATGTTAAACCTGAAACAATGAAAGTTCATGTGAGGATGGCGAGAAGACTTTCAAAGTGCAGTCACTGATTTCTCAGTCCTAGAATTTACATACTGTGTCTGTGCTAAAAACCTACTGAAAACCCATACATTACATTATGCAAAATAAAAACATTTAGGTTGCAGTTTCACTTTTTGTGCTATTTTAGTCAGTTTCCTATGTACTTTAAACTTGTTATGCTTTAGGCCCCTTTCTTTTCTTTTACAAAAGGCTTTATTGTCTTTTAAAAAAAACATTCACAACCGAGCCGATGGGATGACAATTGCATAACATACAGAATGTACACAAGTATAGAGTTTGCGAACCTAACATTGATGTGGATCCATACAAAAGAAATGAGTAGATCAGAACTGCACAACGTCGTAATGAGAAACTACACTCCATCTAAATGAAGTGACCCTATTAAGGTTAGTTGAGATACCAAGCCAAAGGAATTGCAAATTCATGATGAATGGAATAAAAAAGTACAGTTTACATAGGTTTTTAAAGCCGTCCGCCAGCATCCTTAACCACTTAACGACCACCCACTGTAAATATACGTCAGCAGAATGGCACCGACAGGCACAATCACGTATATATACGTGATTGCCTTTGTATAGTTGGGGGGTCCGATCGGACCCCCCTTCTTTACAGTGAGCGGTCGTTTTACCTTCGGGAGCGATCCGGCATGAGGGGACGGCCGTTCGATTCCGGCCACCCCCTCTCGATCGCTCCCGGCGAATGAGAGAGCTTCCCCTGCCTGCCAGGAAGGAGGAAGTGATGTCATCTCTCCTGGGGCGCTCACATATACCGAGCGCCGTACAGGAGAAGATGCAGGTTAGTACACAAAACAGCACACTGACACCAGGACACATAGGCACATAAATCGCCCCCCCAGATCACCCCCCAGCCCCCCCCCCAGTCACAGTGTCACTGATTGCAGTGACCATTTATTTAGTGATCACTGCAATCAGTGACATTTGTGACTGTAAAAGTGTCACCAAAGTTTAGTCTTAGGTCCAGTCCAGCCCCCTAACCCACCCCTAATAAAGGTTTAACCCCCTGATCACCCCCCAGATAACCCTTTCACCCCCTATCACCACTGTCACTAAGCAATCATTTTTCTGATCGATGTCTTAGCGTCGGTGATGCTGATCGGTAGCCAGTAATTTTTTTTAGGTTCGCCGCAGGTTTTTATAGCGTCGGGTACCCCCATATATTACCTAATAAAGGTTTAACCCCCTTGATCACCCCCCAGGTAACCCTTTCACCCCCTAGCACCGCCGTCGCTAAGCAATCATTTTTCTGATCGATGTCTTAGCGTCGGCGATGCTGATCGGTAGCCAGTAATTTTTTTTAGGTTCGCCGCAGGTTTTTATAGCGTCGGGTACCCCCATATATTACCTAATAAAGGCGTAACCCCCTTGATCACCCCCCAGGTAACCCTTTCACCCCCTAGCACCGCCGTCACTATGCGATCATTTTTCTGATCGATGTCTTAGCGTCGGTGATGCTGATCGGTAGCCAGTAATTTTTTTTTAGGTTCACCGTCAGGTTTTTATATAGCGTCAGGTACCCCCATATATTACCCTAATAAAGGTTTTAACCCCCTAATTGCCCCTAGTTAACCCTTTCACCAGTGATCATCATATAAGTGTTACGGGTGACGCTGGTTAGTTAGTTTGCTTTTTATAGTGTCAGGGCACCCGCTGTATATAACCCAATAAAGGTTTAACCCCCTGATCGCCCGGCGGGTGATATCAGTTAGGTTTTAGCGTCAGCGAGGGTCTGCGTCACACCCCAGGCAGCGTCAGGTTAGTGCCAGTAGCGCTAACACCCACGCGTGAAGCATACACCCCCCTTAGTGGTATAGTATCTGATCAGCTCAATATCTGATCTGATCAGATCTATACTAGCGTCCCCAGCAGTTTAGGGTTCCCAAAAACGCAGTGTTAGCGGGATCAGCCCAGATACCTGCTAGCACCTGCGTTTTTCCCCTCCGTCCAGCCCAGGCCACCGAAGTGCAGTATCGATCGATCACTGTCACTTGCAAAACACAACACACATAACTGCAGCGTTCGCAGAGACAGGCCTGATCCCTGTGACTCCAGTGCTGTAGGAGGTAATTTCACCACCACAGTTAAAAAAAAAAAAAAGGCATATATGCCGAAGCATTGGGGCAGCAGGAGCGGAGGAGCGATTTTGCTCCTAATGCCGCGTACATACGGTCGAAATTCCGACGGAGGCTTGCCCGTGGAAAAGTCTGACCATGTGTACGCGGCATAACTTTTGCGAGAAGATGCCCCCATGCTTCGGCATATATAAATGGTGCATGTATGCCCATCATTAGAAGTGGGTGGATAAAGGGCGGTATTCTAATGGTGGGCATACCCACCGATCAATCCTTTTTTTTTCGTTCAGCCAACAGGCTGCATGAAAAAAAAATTACAATACATGTCCAACAAGGACCAGCAACGTACTGGTATGTTGCTGGACTTTGAATGTTTACACCAGAATGATGCCTGCGGGTTTAGGTATCATCTTGGTATCATTCTTTTCAGCCA
The DNA here is from genome assembly GCA_029206835.1 of Rana muscosa. Taxonomy (NCBI): domain Eukaryota; kingdom Metazoa; phylum Chordata; class Amphibia; order Anura; family Ranidae; genus Rana; species Rana muscosa. The sequence goes on from CM055118.1 coordinate 729,727,614, forward strand.
GCGGCCGGCTTTCATGTAAAAGCAATCCTAGTGGCTAATTAGCCTCTGGACTGCTTTTACAAGCAGTGGGAGGGAATGTGTCCCCCCCCCCCCCCCCCGGATATAAAAAGCGCCATTGGGAAATTGGGAAAGCATTTTATCACACCGATCTTGGTGTGGTCAGATGCTTTGAGGGCAGAGGAAAGATCTAGGGTCCAATAGACCCCAGTTTTTTCAAAAAAGAGTACCTGTCATTACCTATTGCTATCATAGGGGATATTTACATTCCCTGAGATAACAATAAAAGTGATAAAAATAAATAAATATGGAAGCAACAGTTTAAAAATAAAATAAAAAAGCAAAATTAATAATAAAAAAAAAAAGCACCCCTGTCCTGCCCTGCTCTTGCCCAATGGCGAACGCAAGCGTCGGTCTGGCGTCATATGTAAACAGCAATTGCACCATGCATGTGAGGTATCACCGCGAAGGTCAGATCGAGGGCAGTAATTTTAGCAGTAGACCGCCTCTGTAAATCTAACTGGGTAACCTGTAAATGCTTTCAAAGGCTTTTAAAAATGTATGTAGTTTGTCGCCAATGCGCGTTTGTGCGAAATTTTAAAGCATGTCGTGTTTGGTATCTATGTACTCGGCCTAAGATCATCTTTTTTATTTCATCAAACATTTGGGCAGTATAGTGTGTTTTAGTGCATTAAAATTAAAAAAAGTGTATTTTTTCCCCAAAAAATGCGTTTGAAAAATCGCTGCGCAAATACTGTGTAGAAAAAAAAAATGCAACACCCACCATTTTATTCTGTAGGGCCTTTGCTTTAAAAATATATATAATGTTTGGGGGTTCAACATAATTTTCTTGCAAAAAAAAATATGTTTTCATGTAAACAAAAAGTGTCAAAAAGGGCTTTGTCTTCAAGTGGTTAGAAGAGTGGATGTAAGCTTCCTAATGTTGTGTATAAAATGCCAGAACAGTTCAAAACCCCCCCAAATGACCCCATTTTGGAAAGTAGACACCCCAAGCTATATACTGAGAGGCATGTCGAGTCCATGGAATATTTTATATGTTGACACAAGTTGCGGAAAAAATAAAAAAATTTTTTGCACAAAGTTGTCACTAATTGATATATTGCTCAAACATGCCATGGGCATATGTGGAATTATACCCCAAAATACATTCTGTTGCTTCTCCTGAGTACGGGGATACCACATGTGTGAGACTTTTTGGGAGCCTAGCCGCGTACGGGACCCCAAAAACCAAGCACCGCCTTCAGGCTTTCTAAGGGTGTCAATTTTTGATTTCACTTCTCACTGCCTATCACAGTTTCGGAGGCCATGGAATGCCCAGATGGCACAAACCCCCCCAAATGACCCCATTTTGGAAAGTAGACACCCCAAGCTATTTGCTGAGAGGTATTGTGAGTATTTTGCAGATCTCGCTTTTTGTCACAAAGTTTTGAAAATTGAAAAAAAAAGAAAAAAAAAATGTTCTTTCTTCATTTTCAAAAACAAATGAGAGCTGTAAAATACTCACCATGCCTCTCAGCAAACAGCTTGGGGTGTCTACTTTCCAAAATGGGGTCATTTGGGGGGGTTTTGTGCTATTTTGGCATTTTATGGCCTTCAAAACTGTGATAGGTAGTGAGATGTGAAATCAAAAATTTGCACCCTTAGAAATCCTGAAGGCGGTGATTGGTTTCCGGGGTCCCGTACGTGGCTAGGCTCCTAAAAAGTCCCACACATGTGGTATCCCTGTACTCAGGAGAAGCAGCAGAATGTATTTTGGGGTGCAATTCCACATATAACCATGGCATGTGTGAGCAATATATCATTTAGTGACAACTTTTTGTAATTTTTTTTTATTTTTATTTTTTTGTCATTCAATCACTTGGGACAAAAAAAAAATATTCAATGGGCTCAACATGCCTCTCAGCAATTTCCTTGGGGTGTCTACGTTCTAAAATGGGGTCATTTGGGGGGGTTTTGTACTGCCCTGTCATTTTAGCACCTCAAGAAATGAGATAGGCAGTCATAAATTAAAAGCTGTGTAAATTCCAGAAAATGTACCCTAGTTTGTAAACGCTATAACTTTTGCGCAAACCGATAAATATACGCTTATTGACATTTTTTTTACTAAAGACATGTGGCTGAATACATTTTGGCCTAAATGTATGACTAAAATTGAGTTTATTCGATTTTTCTTATAACAAAAAGTAGAAAATATCATTTTTTTTCAAAATTTTCGGTCTTTTTCCGTTTATATCGCAAAAAATAAAAATCGCAGAGGCAATCAAATACCATTAAAAGAAAGCTCTATTTGTGGGAAGAAAAGGACGCAAATTTCGTTTGGGTACAACATTGCATGTCCGCACAATTTACAGTTAAAGCAGCGCAGTGCAAAATTCTGAATTCACCTCTGGTCCTTTAGCTACCAAATGGTCCGGGGCTTAAGTGGTTAATAACCATGACTCATCCTTGCTATCAGTGGAATTCCCCACTGACAGCAGAATGTAAACAAAACAGCTGACGTAAAATAAAAAACACAAAATGGCATGCACGTCTGATCTGGTATGGATTTTGACTGGCGCAAACCACATCTGTACCAGGCCCTTATCCAAGCATGTAGCCTGGTAGGCCAAGCATTCTTCTCCCCCCCCCCCCCCACTCCACAAACTATACCAGGCCCCACGCCCTCAACATGGGGTGGGAGGGCATTGCCAGGGAAGGGGGAGAATCCCCCTGGCAAAGCATCTTGTCCCCATGTTGATGAGGAAGGCCTCTTCCCCAGAAGCTGACCATGGTACCCAAACTTCTTCACCAAGAAAAAGCAAGTAAAGTAAACACTACAGTCGGGTTTGGCGGGCAGTCAGGTTTTTTTATTTTTTTTATTTGTGCAGGGCAGTGGCCTTCATTCATTGTGATTGATGTGTCCTTTCTGTTTCACATGGGAAGTTTCCGATAAGAGATCCCGGGCTAGGGTAATGGGGAAGAGGCCCTTATCCTTAAGTGCCCCCCCCCCCCCATACTTTATGTTGAGGGCATGTGGTCTGGTATGGTTCGGGCTAGGGGGGGGGGGGGACCCACGCTCGTTCAAACAAACCCCTTTTGCTTTTTTTTGTTTACATTCTGCTGTCAGCGGGGATTCCCGACCAACAGGTGAGAAATGGACAGATGGAATGCCGGTGTGAAGGGGGCACAAAAGTACACCCATATTTGTATAAAAAAAAAATGTTTGCATTGGAATGACAAGCCTGAACAAATTGTAATATTGTGTTCATAGGGTTTGTCAAGAATATTTCTTCAATGGAGGAAAGCGAAAAGCGCTTGAAAAAGATGCAAGGAGAGCGGTCTTAAACAATCATCAGTCTGCTGCTTGTGAACAAATGCTTGCTTCTGGCCTTAGCATTTCAAATGGCAACATGCCAAATCAAGAGTAAGTATGTTAACATATTCACCTTCATTAATTTCTTATTTATGACTTTATCAAACCACTCTAGAAAAAATGGATAGGTATCAGAGATCAGAGATAATATATATATATATATATATATATATATATATATATATATATATATATATAATGTTTTGGCTTTCATATTTTAACTTGCTGCTTTTCTTTTTTTATTATACTTTTGCCATTGTGTTAAATATACTGAGATTTGTGGATCATGCTACAACTGTCAGTGGCTCAGTGCAGCCAGTGACTGTCTAAAATGAAACTAGCTGCATAGTGATCACATTGTACAGCTGTGGCCAAAAGTTTTGTGAATGACAAAAATATACATTTTCACAATGTCTGCTGCCATAGTTTATATGATGGCAATTTGCATTTACTCCAGAATGTTATGAAGAGCAATCGCATGAATTGCAGTTAATTGCAAAGTCCCTTTTTTGCAATGAAAATTAACTTTAAACCCGAAAAAAATTTCCACTGCATTTGTGAAGAAGGCTTCAGGGCGCTCCAAAGTCCAGCAAGCGCCAGAACCGTCTCCTGCAGTTGATTCAGCTGCTGGATTGGGGCACCAGCAGTGCATTGCTCAGGAATCGCAGCAGGCAGGTGTGAGTGCATCTGCATGCCCAGTGAGGCGAAGACTTTTTTAAGGATGGCCTGGTGTCATGAAGGGCAGCAAGGAAGACCCTTGTCCCCAGGAAAAACATCAGGAACAGACGGATATTCTGCAAAAGGTACAGGGAATTGACTGCTGAGGTCGGGGGGTAAAGTAATTTTCTCTGAATCCCCCTTCCGATTGTTTGGGGCATCTGGGAAAAAAACTTGTCCAGAGAAGAAAAGGTGAGCGCTACCATCAGTCCTGTGTCACTCCAACAGTAAAGCATCCTGAGGCCATTCGTGTGTGGGGTTTTTTCTCGGCCAAGAGTGGGCTCGCTCACAATTTTGCCTAAGAACACAGCCATGAATAAAGAATAATACAAAACCATCCTCCTGAGGATAACTTCTCCCAACCATCCAAGAACAGTTTGGTAAGGAACAATGCCTTTTCCAGCATGATGGAGCACCTTGCCATAAGACAAGTGAGAACTAAGTGGCTTGGGGAACAAAACATCAGAATTTTGGGTCTAGGCCAGGAAACGCCCCAGACCTTAATCCCATTTGAGAACTTGTGGTCAATCCTCAAGAGGCGGGTGAACAAAACCCCTCAAATGCTGTCAAACTCCAATCATTGATTATGCAAGAATGGGCTGCCATCAGTCAGGATGTGGCCCAGAAGTTGATTGACAGCATGCCAGGGCAAAATGCAGAGGTTTTGAAAAAGGGTCAACACTGCAAATTGACTTTTTGCATAAACTTAATGCAATTGTCAATAAAAGCCTTTGACAATTATGAAATGCTTATAATTATACTTCAGTATATCATAGTAAAATCTGACCAAAAGATCTAAAAACACAGAAGCTGCAGACTTTGAAAATTTTATGTTTGTGTCATTCTCAAAACTTTTGGCCACGGCTGTAGACCTGTATTGTTTGAAGGAGCAGCAAAGCATAACCGCCGCGTAGCACTTAAAGTAGGAAAAAACCTGCTTATGTAATGAGCAGATATGTCTGTTCCATGTGCCACAGTCCCTCTGAATTTCGTAATGCAACACAACATTGTACAGTAGTGTTCAGGACAGAGAACTGGTATTCATAGGATATGAGTTACTTGCTGCTACCTTCAGGTCATTGGACAAATGCTTTTTTCTTTCGTTCATTGACGGACACAGCACTTCCATTCTCGACCTTAGGGTTATATCACCACCTTCAGGAGTAGGACTAGGCAAAAAAAGAACACGGCACCACCTAGGGGTGGTCCTTACTGATAAGTAACCCACCACAGGCAGCTCTGTTTTTTTCTGCCTAGTCTAGAAGGACCTGGCTAGCTGCTGGGACCTGTGGTCCCTTTTTTTATTTATTTATATTGGTTTTGATCTGCAATCAACTGCTGGGCTGGGTGTCAGGCTGGATATCCTATATCCTGGTAGTCTCCCCAGCCCAGCCACCGAGCGTGCGCAGACCTGAGCTCTGCACTGGGTTGGCCACGACCAGCCCCTTCCTGAACCGGGGCGGCCGGCGGGCTAGATGCCTCGCAGGGACTATATATATATATATATATATATATATATATATATATATATATATATATATATATATATATCTATATCCAGGCACCTGGGGTCACAGTGTCGCCGTGGCCGACAGTCACTCCGTTTTTAGGCGGGAGGTGGATCTGTCTTGAGCGTGTGACCCACAATCCCTGCTGGATGGGCAAGTACATGCTCCAGCGGCACGGTTTGGAGCAGTTGGATACTCCCTGGGGTGGTCGGTTCTGGGGAATCTCCTCCTCCCTCCCCCCTGCCCCTCTGTTGCGCTGCCTGGCAGTCAGGTGCTGGGTGCCAGTAGAACGTTTTGGCCCCCTACTGACCTTTTGGGGGATCCCCTCCAGGCCGTCTCTGTGCTCTCCAGGTGTGGGGTGTGTGGCTGGCATCGTCCTCGGCGTGTAACAGCTGCCATTTGTTTAGGGCTGGGTGCTGCGGCCATTTTCCTGTAGCCGTGGCGGCCGTTTTGCCTTAGTCTTTGGGCATTCCTGGCTTCAGGCTCTCTGTGGAAGTGCGGCCATTGTCTTGTAGCCACCTGGGGATACTTCTGCTGGACGTCGCACCTGGAGCTTAGCACAAGCGCGGATCTCCTCGTGGCTTATCCCATCTGCTGGAGGACGGACAGCACACAGCACTGCTCCTCTGAGGTTTGGGTCGGGGTGGTAAGTCCTTCTGGGGTTCCCCCAGTCTGCGGCAGCTAGGGGGGGTGATTTCCCTTCCCTCGTGGGCGTTCAGTCCCTGGTGGTGTCCGGTCGAGCGTGGGACTTCCATGGCGTCCTGAAGCAGGTGCTCCTCCCTCAGACATCCCTGTGACGGCAGGTGGTCCCTCTGGGTCTGATGTTCCCCTGGACGCTTTGTCAGCAGTCCTGAAATCCTTCATCTCCTGGGTTGAGGTGGCGTGCGTGTGTAAGGCGGGTAAAAAACATTCCCTACCCCCTCCTTCTGGGGAGGACTCTTATTCGGTGTTGGGCTCCGCTGTAGCGGGTGGCCCCAGCCCGGAGGGCTCAGATGATGCGGCCCCTGATCCTTCGGACAGCGAGGAGGAATCCTCCGCGTGCATCGCTGTGCATGACAACGTTGGTGGGCGCACTCATTATGGCGGTGCGCAGTACTTTGAAAATTGAGGATGTGGCCGAGGCGTCTGAAGTGGTGTCGGTCCCCTTTTGGGTCTCATAAGCCGTTTCGCACCGCTAAGGTGTTTCCTTGCCCGTCTTATTTCGATAAGGATTGGGAAACCCCTGCAGCGGTCCTTTCAGTTCCGAGTAGTTTTCTCGGTGCATTACCCCTTTGAGGAGAGTCTGAACAAATGGTCTTCTCCCTCCTGTCGTTGATCCTCCAGTATCTAGGTTGAATAAGGCAACCATGATTCCGGTGGAGGGGTCCCCTTCTTTCAAGGCCTTTTTCCGACAGGCCCAGGCGGTCACTCGGTCTATGTTTACGATGGCAGGTTTGGCCCTTCATCCGGTGTTGGCCACAGCTCTTATGTCGCAGACGCTTACTGAGTGGGCTAAGCTATTACACCATGAGTTGGGTAATGAGCAAGTTTCTCCTGTCTGTGTTGAACTTGCAGGCCAGTTAGTGCAAGGGCTCAAGTATGTTTGTGATGCGGCCTTGGACACGGCCCTGTTACTTTCTAAAATTTCCGTGTCGACCGTGGTGCTTTGCCAGTTGCTTTGGCTTAAGTGCTGGCGGACCAAACTTCTAAGAAGGCTCTGGCGGATTTGCCTTTCCAGGATGGGCGGCTATTTGGAGCCACTCTGGACGACATTATAAAGGATATTACTGGTGGAAGAGTACCTTTCTCCCACAGTCTAAAAAGGACAAGGAGCCCCGTCGCAAGCAGGGCCCCTCCTTCTTCTTCTTTTTTTTTTTTTCGTCCGCCTGGTTCTGCGGGCAAGGATTCCCAGCCCACCAAGGCTCCTGCGGGTGGACCAAAGCATCCTTGGCATCCCAAGCCCTCTTCCGCTTAAAGGTTTACCCCTTCCCGACTTGCGAGTGGGGGCTCGCCTTGGGTGGTTTGCGGACCGGTGGCTTCCCTGGACATCAAGGACGCATACTTGCATGTCCCCATCTGTGTCAGGCACCAGCGTTTCCTATGCTTTTGCGGTCGGGGACGCACACTATCAGTTTGTTGCACTTTCCTTTTGGCCTGGCCTCAGCTCCCTTGGTCTTCACCAAGGTGCTGGCACCTGTTCTGGCGTTGCTGAAACAGCGGGGGATCGCGGTCGTGGGCTACCTGGACGATCTCCTCCTGCGAGCGACATCCGCTTCAGAACTTGGGGACAATGTGGTAATCGGCATGCAAGCCTTACAAGAGTTCAGCTGGGTGTTGAACCTCCAGAAGTCCTTGTTGCTCCCGGCCCAACACCTGGAATACTTGGGGTTGATTCTGGACTCTGAGTGGGCGAGGGTTTTTCTTCCGCCGATCGAACTTCAGACCCTTCTATCCACGATGCGCTTGCTGTTGTCCCGCAAGTGGTCTTCTCTACATTTTTTGCATGTGGGTTCTGGGCCTCATGGTATCCACTTTCGAGGCGGTCCTGTATGCCCAGTTTCAAACTCGGGTTTTGCAGAGGGAGATCCTATCCAAATAAGGCACATCTCTGGGTTGTCAGATCCGCGTGGGCCGTCTGACCAGGGCCTCGCTTCTTTGGTGGCTACGGTCTCCGGCCTGACCAGCTGGGGGGGAGAGTTCTGGGCCTTCGATTGGCCCAGAGCCGCTAGTCATCGGAAGAGTCTCGGCTATCGATCAACGCTCTGGAGTTGCGTGCAATCAGGTTATGCCTCTCCGTTTGGACGCAGCTGCTGCACGGTCGTCGGGTCAGGATCCAGTCGGACAATGCCATGGCAGTGGCTTGCGTCAACCACCAGAGGGGGACGAGGAGCTCAGCAGCTGCACTGGGGGTCTCTTACATTCTGCGGTGGGCAGAACTTCAAGCGCCAGCTCTCTCCGCCTTCTACATTCCGGGCATAGAAAACTGGCAGGCGGACTACCGCAGCCGTCAGTTGCTGGATCAAGGGGAGTGGTCACTGCATCTGGAGGTGTTTCATCTCGTTTGCCTGCGGTGGGGCACGCCAGACGTGGAACTTCTGGCCTCCCGTCTCAATCGGAAGGTGCAGAGATTCATGGCCAGAACAAAGGATCCCTTGGCAGATGCACTGGATGCGCCGTGGGGGCATTATCGGCTCATTTTATGCCTTTCCTCCTTTCAAGCTCCTCCCTCGTCTGCTGTGCAGGGTAGAGGCCGAGGGGATACCGGTCATTCTAATTGCTCCAGATTGGCCTCTGCGTCCATGGTACGTCGACGTGGTACGGATGGTGGTGGATGCCCCCTGGCGACTGCTGGTGTGGGAGGACCTCCTGTCCCAGGGACCGATATTCCACCCTACTTCATCGTCTCTGGTTTTGACGGCCTGGCTATCGAAAGCCAGGTGCTGAGAGACCGGGGGTTGCCGGTTTCTGTGATTCCCACTGTGTTGAAGGTGCGCAAGTCCACTTCATGGAGGATTTATCTTCACACCTGGAAGGCTTGCATCTCTTTGTGCAAGGCTGTGGGGTGGCATCCACACTCCTATTCAGTATCCAAGATCCTTGTGATCCTGCAGCGTGTGGTTGATCAGAAGCTGGCTTTGAGCACTATCAAGCGGCAAATATCACCTCTGGCTATCTTTTTTTTTTTTTTTTTTTTTTCAGTGGCGGTTGGCTGCTCACTCGTTGGTGCGTACCAATGTTCAAGGGTTTCGGCACGTGGCTCCTCTGGTACGCTTGCCACTGTCTCTGTGGGATCTAAACCTGGTGCTCTTGGTACTTCAGAAGCCACTGTTCCAGAACATTAGGGAGATCCCCTTACTCGCGCTCTCTCAGAAGGTTACCTTTCTAGTGGCTATTACGTTGGCTCTGCGAGTTTTTGAGCTGGCGGCCTTGTCGTGCAAATCTCCCTATTTGGTTCTCCACAAGGATAAGGCAGTGTTGCATCCGCATCCCTTGTTTCTCCCTAAGGTGGTATCTGCCTTTTCATCTAAACGAGGACATTGTCCTTTCTTCCTTGTGTCCTTGACCGTCTCACTCCAAGGAGGTCGCCTTGCACTCTTTGGATGTGGTTCGGGCTCTCCGTGTGTATCTGTCGGTTACGACTCCTTTTCGGAAGTCGGATTCGCTTTTTGTCAATGTGGATGGTATGAGGATAGGACTGGCGGCCTCTTCGGCCACTATTTTCTCGTTGGATCAGACAGACTTGTGTCATTGGGGGGGCAGGTGCCCCCCTTTCCTATCACGGCGCATTCTACCAGGGCAATTGGTGCTTGCTGGGCCTTCCGACATCAAGCGTCTGTTTCTCAAATGTGTAAGGAGGCTACCTGGTCGTCCGTGCTCACTTTCACCAAGTTTTACAGGGTGGATGCATGTTTCAGCCGCAAAGTTTTGCAGGCGGTTGTCTGAGGTTTTGGCTCCCCTTTCTGTTTGGGTGGAGGCTATATATATTTTTTTTTCCTTTCTTCTGTGTTCCCATCCCTCGTTGTGGCACTGCATTGGGACATCCCCCAAGGTCAAGATCGGAAGTGCTGTGTCTGTCAATGAACGAAAGAAAACTGGATTTTTTTTTTTCTACTCACCAGAAAATCCATGTTCCTGCTTTTCAGTCATACTAATGCTTCCTTTGTTTGCTATGGGCTCTTCTCTGCACCCTAAGTGTTCACAAAAGACTGCCCCATCTAGATCTTCTAGGAACCCAGGGCAACCTGTGACATGAGGTCACAGGTTACCTGGACAATCTCGTGCTGGATTCCAAAGCCAGGACCTTGTCTGCCAACATCCAAAGGGCCATTTAGTTCTTACCAAAGTCTGCTTCTCACCATATGGAGGACATGGGTCTAATCTTGGACACAGCCTAAAGCCTAGTACACACTATAAGGTGTGTTTGTGGGTGTTTTTTGTTTTATTCAATTCAGTGGGCTGAACAGAAAAAAAAACTGAAGAGCTTGGGAGGAAAAATTTACTAACTATGCGATGTTGGTACAGCTCTTTCAAAATCTGTTATAGGTGGGGAAAACCAGATGTAGACATTTTGGCCTCCTAGGTTTATAAAAAAAAAAAAAAAAAAAGCTAGAGATTTCTAGCCAAGACCAGGGATTCTCTAGTCTTCACAGTAGATGCTCTCTTTCCTTACGAGGTACAATCCAATTTTCGTGTACTGTGTACACAACTTTCATAATCCGATTCCGAATTTTTCTTGTACGTGAACAGAACAAACGATTTTCGTTTTAATGTGTACCATTTTCGTACAAGAATAATCAGAAACGAAAGAATGTGCATAATCAGAAACTATAAACCAAAAAAAAAGCCTTCATCGTATGAGAATTTTTGTACATTATTTCCATCCTCGGTCCTGACTTGCTGTGAAACAACAAGGAAAATCAAACCAGCCTTTGCTGGCCTATGGTCCACTGTTGCATCCTGCTTATCAGTCACTGGCTTTAACAGCATGGCTGTTGGAAAAACAAATCCAAAGGAATGAGGGTATCGCATGATGCAAGAACAAAAGGGGTTAACCCTAGGGAATACTCTCTCTCACTCGTGTTTTTGACCTTTTTATGATGGTCTTGCCCATACATATTTATTTTGGATAGGAAGTCTGTAGCTGAATAATTACCCCTCCAGAGCAGATTTTTATGTAATAGCTGATTGTGAAGTTTTCAGTCCAAGAGAAAAAATAAATATTATATGCAAATGTACGCGTAAATCTGGTACAGTATGTAATTGATTGCACCACACACGTGATGTCTCTACTAATTTTGGAGTGAGAGTAATCATTCTAGGTCAACAATTTGCAATTCAAAGTTGTTCTGAAGTCCCCTTTTTTTATCTTCATGCATTAAGTTACAAACAGTTTTACAGTTTGCTGTCCTCCCCTACCTCCCTAATATTGTCCTCCAATGGATCCAGCATTGTTTATGGCTGGGTCTCTTCTCTCCTCTTTCCCAACACACAGGGGCTCAGGCCAATGGCTCCTGCTGCTGTCAATCAAATGCTGTGAGGAGGAAGTAGGGGCAGGGTCCAGCTGCATTATATGTTGATGCGTGGCCTAAAAGATTGCAACAACTATCATATCCTCTAGGGCCTCTGCTTTCAGAAAATGTTTAGAGATTCTAAAACTGGCCATAGATTAATCGAAGTGCGGCAGAGACCGGCCGAGATTCGATCCATGTATGGACAGGCTGGTTGTACTGAAGTCAATCCATCCATCGGTGACTTCAGTACAGCCAGACTGTCAGGTTTCTGGCATTTGATTACAGTCTTTAGCAGTGATCATTGTGTTCTCCCAGCTGGGAAGGCTCCCCCTCGAGACTGATTCCCCCCCATCAATCATCTATGGACAGCTTAAAGTGATACTAAAGTCCTTTTTTATATAAAAAAAATAAAATGAAAACCATGTTCTACTACTTACCTGCTCTCTGCAGTGGTTTTGCAAAGAGCAGCCCAGATCCTCCTCTTCTTGGGTCCCTCGTCAGCACTCCTGGCCCCTCCTTCCTGTTGAGTTCCTCCACAGCAAGCAACTTGCTATGGGGGCACCCGAGCTGAGCTGCAGCTCCATGTAACCATTCAGACATGGAGCCACCATTCGGCCCCGCCCCTCTCATCATTGGCTAACTGACTTTGACAGCAGCAGGTGCCAATGGCACCGCTGCTGTGTTTCAGCCAATCAAGATGGAGAGTCTCCGGACGGCCGAGGCACTCGTGGACATCGTTAGATTGAGATGGGGCTCGGGTAAGTGTTTGGGGGGGGGGGGGGCTGCTGCATACAGCTTTTTATAGAATGCATTAAGATAAAAAAAACTTCTGCCTTTACAACCGCTTTTAAAGGGGCTGTAAACCCTCCTGTTTTTCCACCTTTATGCATCCTATGCATGAGGGTGAAAAAACCTCTGTCAGTCCTTGGCCCCCCAGCCCCCTGTTTTACTTACCTGAGCCCTGGAATGTCCCACGGCGAGGACGCGCCGTCTCTCTGTCTGGCGTTCTCAGCTCTTGATTGGATAGATTGATGGCAGCGCAACCATTGGCTCCCGCTGCTGTCAATCAAATCCAGTGACGTGGGGGGCGGGGCCGAGTCCTGCATTTGGCGGCTATGGACGCCAAATGCTGGACACCGGAGCACACCCACAAGGTAACCCCCCGGGAGAGAGCTTCTCCTAGGGGGTTATCTGATGCGGGGAGGGACCCCAGAAGACGGCGTTCGGGGCCACTCTGTGCAAAACTAACTGCACAATGGAGGCAAGTATGACATGTTTGTTATCAATAAAAAAAAATCTTTTTTTATTTATTTTTTATTCAAACCTTTTAGTATCGCTTTAAGTAATTTTCTAGCAATAAGAAATCAGATTTTACCATGTATGTGAAACATGTCAAAATTGCCCCGGACAGCTAGTTGGTTAACAAAAATGGCAAAAGAGTCCATTGTAGTAATATCTGTGAAATATGTTCTGAATAATTGATTTGTGAATACAATATTGAAAATATAGAAAAAGTTTGAGATGTTAAATGATTATGGAATCGGAAATGTATTTTGCTGTTTAGTTGATACATTTTTTTTCAATTATTGTTTCCAACAGATTTCACCTTCATGGGAAGATCAGATTACTTGACGTGGGAAGCTGCTATAATCCATTTGTAAAATATGAAGATTTTCTGGCTGTTGGTATCGATATTGTGCCTGCTGTTGAGGTAAAAACAAATTTTAGCGTTTAGGTGACCGACCACCTGTGTGTACAAAAAAAATTGCAGTTTATTACAAATGCATAAACTTAATGCAAAGTGTATATGTAGTGGTGTAATTCATAGACTTTATTTTACAAAAATATTGGGGGTTATTTACTAAAATTACATGGTGCAAAATCTGGTGCAGCTCTGCATAGAAGCCAATCAGCTTCCAGGTTTTATTGTTAAGGCCTGGTTCACACTGGGGCAACAAACGCTCCGACATTGGGAGCTCATGTCGCATGACGTGTGAAAAATCAATGTTTCCCTATGGGAGCCGTCTTAACTGGTCCGACACATGTCGGTCCGACTTTGAGAATGCTCCCTGTACTACTTTGGTCCGACTTTGATCCGACTTCAGCCCATTGACTATCATTAAAGTCGGATCAAAGTCGGACCGCAGTCTTGCATGTTCCGACTTTGGCATGCGACTTGTGCTGTACTGCTCTTGAGGGGGAACTCCAGGCCAAATTTTAAATAAAAAAACCGGCGTGGGTTCCCCTCCAGAGGCATACCAGGCCCTTGAGTCTGGTCTGGATTTGAACGGGCGCCCCTACGCCGAAAAACGGCGTGGGGGGTCCCCCCAAAATCCAAACCAGACCCTTATCCGAGCACGCAACCTGGCCGGCCGCAGGGGAAGAGGGGGGGACGAGAGAGCGGCCCCCCTCCCTCCTGAACCGTACCAGGCTGCATGCCCTCAACATGGGGGGTTTGGTGCTCTGGGGCAGGGGGGCGACCTGCGGCCCCCCCCACCTCAGAGCACCCTGCCCCCATGTTGATGAGGACAGGGCCTCTTCCCGACAACCCTGGCCATTGGTTGTCGGGGTCTGCGGGCGGGAGGCTTATCGGAATCCGGGAGCCCGCTTCAATAAGGGGCCCCCGGATCCCGCCCCCCACCCTATGTGAATGAGTATGGGGTACATCGTACCCCTACCCATTCACCTGGTGGAAAAAAATTGCAATAAAAAAACACTACACAGGTTTTTAAAGTAATTTATTACACAGCTCCGGGGGTCTTCTTCCGACTCCGGGGGTCTTTTCCGACTTCGGGGGTCTCCGGTGTCGTCTCCGCGCTCTCCGGTTCTTTCTTCCGCCGGGCCTCCGCTAACTTATTTTTAGCTCTCTTGCTAACAGAGGCCCGGTCTTCCCGTTGTCTCGTCCGGCTCTCCGTTGTCCTTCTGCTGGCCCCTCCACTAACTTTAGCTCTTTTGCTGGTGGAGGGGCGCGGTCTTCCCGTCGTCGGCGTCTTCTTCCCTCTTCTCCTTCTCGATGTTGACGCGTCGCTTCTTCCCGCTGTAATACTGGCTGTCCGCTCCGCATTAATATAGGCTTCTCATGACATCACAGTCACATGTTCCGGGGCACATGGCCCCGGAGCATGTGACTGTGACGTCATGGGAGCATGTGACTGTGACGTCATGAGAAGCCTATATTAATGCGGAGCGGAGAGCCAGTATTACAGCGGGAGGAAGCGACGAGTCAACATCGAGGAGGAGAAGAGGGAAGAAGAAGCCGACGGCGACGACGGGAAGACCGCGCCTCCGTTAGCAAAAGAGCTAAAAAGAAGTTAGCGGAGGCCCGGCGGAAGAAAGAACCGGAGAGCGGGAGACGACACCGGAGACCCCCGAAGTCGGAAAAGACCCCCGGAAGTCGGAAGAAGAGCGCCGGAGTCGGGAGAAGACCCCCGGAGCTGTGTAATAAATTACTTTAAAAACCTGTGTAGTGTTTTTTTTATTGCAATTTTTTCCACCAGGTGAATGGGTAGGGGTACGATGTACCCCATACTCATTCACATAGGGTGGGGGGATCTGGGGTCCCCCCTATTGAAGGGGGCTCCCGGATTCCGATAAGCCCCCCGCCCGCAGACCCCGACAACCAACGGCCAGGGTTGTCGGGAAGAGGCCCGCAGGTCGCCCCCCCCTGCCCCAGAGCACCAAACCCCCCATGTTGAGGGCATGCGGCCTGGTACGGTTCAGGAGGGAGGGGGGGCCGCCCTCTCGTCCCCCCCTCTTCCCCTGCGGCCGGCCAGGTTGTGTGCTCGGATAAGGGTCTGGTTTGGATTTTGGGGGGACCCCCACGCCGTTTTTCGGCGTAGGGGCGCCTGTTTAAATCCAGACCAGACCCAAGGGCCTGGTATGCCTCTGGAGGGGAACCCACGCCATTTTTTTTTATTTAAAATTTGGCCTGGAGTTCCCCCTCAAGATTCATACCAAACACAGTGCCTGATATTGGCGGGGATCCAAGTCGGATCCCCGTTCATTGAAAGTCGGACATATGTCGGCCTCATGTCGCAGGGCAAAGTCGGATCCAAAGTAGGACGGATGTCGTGTCGCACTAGTGTGAACCCAGCCTAAAGCTTAACTGAACAAGCTGAAGTTAGAGCTGATTGGCTACCATCCACAGCTGCACCAGATTGTGAGTGCACCTGTTTTAGTAAATCTACCTCATTGTGTCTAATACATTTGACAATGCATACCAAAACATGGGCATTTGCAGCATTTTATTGTAAAAATTTGAAACTTATTGTGATATTCATAGTTTACCCAAAACCAGGGAAAAAGACAATTTTGGTCTTGCGCACACTTTAATAGCACAGAAAATAGTTGTCTCCTGTCTGCATTTTTTTTTTTTTGTCTGTCTCAACAGGGAGAAATCTCTTGAAAGTGAGGAGATATCCCTTCCAAGACAGTTGTCACCAGAACAGGATTCCCCTCACCTCCAATTCCTTGTGACTCGGGTGGTTTGGAATTTCCATCACTTTCTGTACCAGAGAAATGGTCACCAGAATCAATCTTCATGTTGTACCTTAGTGGGAACGCAGCATTAATATCCTAGCTGAGGTTTTACCCCTTCCACAATGTATATCTATATCTTCACTTTTTCACATTGTGTTTTGTTTTTTGTGCAGGTCTATAATTAGAAAATAAACATTGTTGATTGCAATAAAGGTTTATTAACTATATTGCCAAATAGTGTTTCGCTATCTGCCAAGCAAAACAATATATAATCGGTGTGAAAAAAAATATATATTTAACAGTGTCACACTATGCATTGCCAAATTGCGTTAACCACTTAAGGACCAAGCCCATTTTTGACACTTGTTGTTTACAAAGTTAAAATCTGTATTTTTTGCTAGAAAATGACTTGGAACCCCCAAACATTATACCGTCTAAGCCAAGTTTTTCAGCACGTGTTTTTTTTTGTGCTGAAAATGCCCCCCCTCGGCTTATACTTGAGTCTGTGTCCATCTTCAACCTTGTCCGCCTGATCCTGGCTTGCCGTAGGTCCCCTGGACACCAAACTTGGCACACTCTTCCTCTACAAGTGTGCAAAGTTTGTTGTCCCGGACACCCCTTCCATAGACTCCCATGTTAAGTCAGTCTAGTCACACAGTGCCGGAGATCAGGTAGTGAGGCATGGACACAGTGAGGCATGCAGATGGACACCCTAGGCTTATACTCGAGTCAATAAGTTTTCCCAGTTTTTTTGTGGTAAAATTAGGTGCCTCGGCTTAGTCGGGTCGGCTTATACTCGAGTATATATATTATTATTTTTTAGCCAAGACTCTAGAGAATAAAATGGCGGTCGGTGCAATATTTTGTCACACGGTTGCGCAGCGGTCTTTCAAGCGCAATTTTTTGGGAAAAAAATATTTTTTTCGAATTAAAAAAGAAGTTGGCCCAATTTTTGTGTGTGTTACGCTGAGTAAATGGATACCAAACATGTTGAAGTTGAAAATTGCGCACACTCGTGGAATCGCGACAAACGACGGTACTTAAAAAAATATAAAAAAATGTAAACGCCGTCTATGGAGATTTTTAACGGTTACCAGGTTAGAGTTACAGAAAAGGTCTTCTACTAGAATCATTGCTCACTCTGATCATGGCAATACCTCACGTGTGATTTGAACACTGTTTACATTTGCGGGCATGACTTGCGTATGCGTTTTCTTTGCTGCGAGAGCATGCAGTGCTTTTACAATTTATTTATTTTTTATTTTATTTATTTTTTTCACTGTCCCTTTTTTAAAAAGAAATAAAAAATCTGATCACTTTTATTGCTGTCACAAGGAATGTAAACATCCCTTGTGACGGGTACTCTTTATGGAGTGATCAGGGGTCTAAAAGACCTCAAATCCCTCCTTTGCACTTCAAAGTATTCAGATCGCCAAAATCAGCGATTCTAAACACTGTAATTTTTTTTAGATCGGCGCCATTGGCAACCGTGTAAACCGGAAGCAACGTCTTGACGTTGCGTCTGTAATTTTACGACGGAAACCAAATCCAGCTTCGTTCGGGTGACAGTCTAGCCGAGTTATACCCCGCTACATCCACTTCCTCAAGCCGATGTACCGGTACAGCGATTTGCGTAAAAAGTTGTTGTTGTTAAGCCACTGTGATTTCTTCATACAATCATCTCTGTTTGCTAATGATGGGTGCGTGTGTGTGTGTGTGTGTGTGTGTGTGTGTGTGTGTGTGTGTGCTTTATAAAAAACAAATGACATTCTCTACCTTATTTCATAGTGGCGCTCAAATGGCCGGCTGCTTCTCCCTTCTCTTGATCTGACAGCTACAGCGGGGGGGGGGGGGGGGAGAATCCCCCGTTGATGTCAGCCAGGAGGAGAGAGGCGGCCGGTTAAGTGAGCACTGAGCGGTGCTCTGAAATGAGGTATAGAACGGCATTTTTTTTTTTTTATAGCGTGCACACACACTGGGGCACCTATCCTTATCAAACACACAGAATTGTATGGAAATTTTATTTCAGCATCAGGAGGGGAGGGGAGGGGAGGAGAGGAGGACAGAGCAGGGCTGTGGATGATGGAGGCACGTAAACTGACCACGGTGCCAGGGCTCAGTAGCCATGACAAACGTGGTCAGTATCCAGGGGGGAGGGCAGAACCAGGCAGGTTCCGCCAGGTATTTCAGATGATGGGGTCAAATTACCCAGCACAAGCACTGTGCTGTATAACATGCTTTAAGGGAACCGGATCCTCCTTCTTTTTTTTTTTTTTTTTCTTTTTTTTTTCATGCTCTTGCCCTGACTATCGAGGTGATAGGTGATCCACTGCACTTAAAAGTATTTAAAACCTCAAAATCTGTATTTTTGAATACTGGTGATTTTTTTTAAAAAAAACATTTTAATCGGCGCCGTTGGCAGCCGAGTAAACCGGAAATGTGACGTTGCTTCCAGGTTACTACATCGGAGACTGGATTGAAGTTGACTTTGTTGTTGGCTTTGCTCAGGACTCTGGCCAGCCTGCGGATGTGTCGCTGGTCGCTCGGGGCTCACGGGGAGGGGGATGTCCCCTCCCACTCCTTGTGATAATAGCCGAGTGGCTGCTTACCTGCATCAGTTATCACCTGAAAGCCATCCGTCCAGGTCCATGATTTATGGGTACGTCCGTTTCGCGGGAAGTGGTTAAGGTGTATTTTTTCCCAAAAAAATTGCATTTCAAAAGCCCCTGCGCAAATACTGTCTGACCTAAAAAAAAAAATAAAAAAAAAAAAAAAAAAAAAATTGCAATGATCGCCTTTTTATTCTCTAGGGTCTCTGCTAAAAAAAATGTTTGGGGGTTTTAAGTAAAAAAATAAATTTGATTATTACATATGAGAGGTGTCAGAATTGGCCCAGTTGGCAAGTGGTTAAAACAAACCGCTCTTTCACAAGCTTGGAGAATTCATTCTTCACTTATTAGGATAAAATGCATATTGTTGGAACTTTTTAGTAAACTTGCATGGCAAAGTAAAAGGGCGAAGCTGCTGCAGGCAGCTAGAGTTTGGTCCTACCCTTTTCATGTCCCAAGCCTTATTGATCATTTAATCTGTCCATCACTGAAAGGGACCAATAGGGAGAATTTAGAGGTGGCAGCAGTGGTGTATTTAGGTTTTGTGCTGCCCTAGGCCTGACTAAACTTGCGCACCCCGTACTTTATATATGACGCACCCCTTCCTGTCAAGACTACACCCCTTCCTTTTTAAGACCCATCCTGTCATTTTCATGGGAGGACAGGGGGACAGGGTGGGATGAGGAAAGGGGGACAGGGTGGGATGAGGAAAGGGGGACAGGGTGGGATGAGGAAAGGGGGACAGGGTGGGATGAGGAAAGGGGGACAGGGTGGGATGAGGAAAGGGGGACAGGGTGGGATGGGGACAGGGGGACAGGGTGGGATGAGGACAGGGTGGGATGAGGACAGGGGGACAGGGTGGGATGAGGACAGGGGGACAGGGTGGGATGAGGACAGGGGGACAGGGTGGGATGAAGACAGGGGGACAGGGTGGGATGAAGACAGGGGGACAGGGTGGGATGAAGACAGGGGGACAGGGTGGGATGAAGACAGGGGGACAGGGTGGGATGAAGACAGGGGGACAGGGTGGGATGAAGACAGGGGGACAGGGTGGGATGAAGACAGGGGGACAGGGTGGGATGAAGACAGGGGGACAGGGTGGGATGAAGACAGGGGGACAGGGTGGGATGAAGACAGGGTGGGATGAGGACAGGGGGACAGGGTGGGATGAGGACAGGGGGTCAGGGTGGGATGAGGTCAGGGTGGGATGGGGACAGGGTGGGAGGGGGACAGGGGGACAGGGCGGGAGGGGGACAGGGGGACAGGGCGGGAGGGGGACAGGGTGGGGAGGGGCAGAGCATCTTTTAATTTGGGGGGAGAGGGGGGTGTGGGGATATGTGCTGGGGAGTGATTTGGGAGGGGAAAGGATATGTGCTAGTGGGGGGGGGGGAGAATCGGACCCCCCCACTAGCACATATCATCTTCCCTCTTAAATCACTTCCCAGCACATATCCCCACACCCCCCTCTCCCCTCCCATCACTTCATTAGTTCACCTCTTATCTGCCTGCCTGTGTCCTCTCTCACTGACGTTGTCTCACATACCAGCAGCACGGCTCTCTCACTGACTGAAGTTGTGTCTCTCCTTGGCTCCTCCTCCTGGCTGTGTACACAGGAACATTGATCCAAGAGGGGGGAGGAGCCGGAGACTGACTGTGCGATGTGGAGAGAGAGAGAGGGACGGCTGCTCGTAAAGCTGATCGATGCTGCGGGACCCCGGGCGGCAGGTGTCCCGGGTGACCGCGCCAGCGCATCTTAGACTGACCAATTACCGGAGCTCAGTGCCGAAATTTGTCGTGGCACTGAGCTCCGGGATTCAGCTGTGCGGCTCTCCGTGCGGGAGGAGGGGGGGTTCGCGCGGGGGGGGCGGCGGCCCGCCGCCCCCCGCAAAGTGCCGCCCTAGGCCTGGGCCTTGTCGGCCTAGGCCATAATACAGCACTGGGTGGCAGATGCATTTTTATATCATATAGTCTCTGAATTTCTCAGCTTGTGACGGGTTTAATTTTGTTTAATTTAGAGTTCATTCTTGCTGTAATGCAAATAGAAATGCATTCTGCCATTTTATTTTCACACGTGTTGTACTGTGTTTCAGAAGGATTGCCCATGAATGGCAAAATGGGGCACAATACATACAAAGGCATCTTGCACTGCAGGCCTTGTTCTTGGCGGTGTTCTGAAGTCTTTGCAGTGTTCTCCCATACTTGTGTTTTGTGAAGTGCATGACAGGGCAGATGGTAAAGATAAATATCTTTGTCTAATATTTAATAGTGTGTTTTTTTTTTTTCCTACATTTGATAGACCGTCTACAAATGCGACTTCCTGAACTTGCAAATCCAGAGACCACTTCAGCTTGCACCTGATGCCATTGAGGCCTTCCTGAGGCAGCTGAAAAATCCCATAGATTATCTACCTGCGGAACTGTTCCATGTAGTTGTCTTTTCCCTTCTACTGTCTTATTTCCCATCACGTTACCAGCGATGGATTTGCTGTAAGAAAGCTCATGAACTACTTGCACTGAATGGCTTGCTGCTCATTATCACCCCAGATTCTTCTCATCAGAATCGTCATGCAATGATGATGAAGAGCTGGAAAATTGCCATTGAATCTCTTGGTTTCAAGCGTATGACATACTCCAAATTTTCCCACATGCACCTCATGGCATTTAGAAAAACATCACTAAAAACTACAAGTGATCTGATTACAAGGAACTATCCGGATATGCTTTATATCCCTCAAGACTTCAATTATGTTGGAGAAGAGGAATACTCCAGCCCTTCATGTGCCAGATCTGAACTGGAAGATGAACAATTAGCATACACATTCTCCGAGCTGCCAGAGGCTCCTTACGATTCTGATTCTGGAGAGAGTCAAACCAGCTCAATGTCTTTCTATGAGTTTGAAGATCCTATTCTCCTCCTAAGCTAAACTGGTCCTAAATATTCCCAATGCCAATATGGCTGTATTGCCAATAGCAAGATACAGACTTGAACCAGAAAAAAAAACGTTTACAAAGTTTGCTATTTTCTTACTCCCTGTATTTTAGACATTTTTACTGCTGCGGAAAACTGGAGGATACTTTGTAGTAATGGTTAAACAGTTTTTTTTTTTTCTTCTCGTCTTTAAGGGTACCAACTGTATATCTAATTTAATCTTTGAGTAGTGTTGAAGACTAGTATTTTTATTGCAAAAACCTGTTGCATCCTTTTTATTTGTTTATTTTTATTTTGCACCATTATTTTTGTACATTGTATGTGCACTATTCAGTTTTGAAGTAAAAGCAATATTTTGACTATCCTTTTGGGTAATGCCTTTTGATGGAAGAAAATTCCACTGTATCAAAAACAATGTTTCTTCTTTTTTCTTTTTTTTTTTTTTTTTTCTACACAATAACTTGTGTAAGTTTCTATCAATAATAATATTGCACAACTAGTAACTGTAACAGTTTTTGGGAGAAATATATTGCACATAAGGTTTTATCTGTTTTGTTTTTTGTTTAGTTTTTTTCATCCTAATACCTCGTTATGAGATTTTGCACTGAATATAGGTTGGTCTGTTCTTCTAAGCTAAATAACTTATTCATTTTATTCTTGGTATGATCATTTAGTTTTTTTTTTTATCGGTTGAAGTACATGTGGCGAGCAATTATTGTAAATGCTTGATATTTCCTGGTATGAAAAGATCAAGTATTGACACCACAATCCAGATATATTTCAAATCACTTTATTTTGTTTATGCCAGTATTATGCTTTGCAGAAATGTTTGTCTTCCTAATAAAACTGTAGGCCATGTAAAACAATTGTGTTTTTTTGGTTTTCTTTCATTAAAAACAAAACATCATTTTGGAGTGGTTAGGAAATTAGAAACAAGTGCCTGCCTTTTTACTTGTTGTCTAATTGCTGAAAGTAATATGTTAATTGTCAGGCGCGTATAACAATTTAATAAAAATGTTACTGCGTGTGTTTTATGTTGGCATGCATTTTAAATTGTGATCTGTAATATGGCAAGGAATGACGCTAATATTATACAATACTTTTATGAAAATAGAAATATTTATTTTTATTACTTCAAAATTGTACTGTAACCATCATTTGTTGAATATTCAGAGCGATGTTTTAACAAATAGAATGTGTTCCTTCAAAAAAGGCAGTCTGATAGCAGAAAAATATATAGTATCACATCCAAAACGCTTAACTTTTAATTTTCTTCATTTGAGTACAGAATGGGTTTCATTATCTTGTGGTGTTCACATTAAACTTTTTATACTTTACAAAGTCAAAATCCTAACTTAAAGCGGAACTCCAGGCTACAACTAACTAAGCTAAAAATTGCTCCCACCTTAACTTCTATTCTGCCTTCCCTGTAGAAGGAATATGCTTAAACTTGCCTTTTCTCATAGTGCCCTGGTTTGGCCATGTAATCAGCTCACAGCAGCCGGCTTCAGGGAAGAGCAGGGAGTGCCGACAATGGATGGCCCATAGTAAAGCTATGGGTGATGTCACCACCCATGCATTACATCTGATGGCAGCGCTCTCGTCTGAAGACTGCCACTGGGGAGATCAGGTGACCCGACTGGAGCACCCTAAGAATAGGTAAGTATATGGATTTTCTTTCTACAGAGTAGTTGGTATAGGATCCAAAATACATAAAAATAACAAACAAAGACTTCCACACACCTAAATAAGTTAAACTACAAAATTTAATAGCCTATGAAGCAGGCAATATACATAAAACACATCCAATACCCAACAATGTCCCATAAATACTACCCAGCACAAAGTAAAAAACTGTGCGATCGCTGCAAGATTCCCCAACTGTGGAAACAGCACAGCGATCATGATTGCTGTAAGATTTCCCAATCGCGGAAATGGCACCGCGATCACGCAGTTTGCGGACCTTCTCCCTCCCCTGGTTAGAGCACCCCCCCTAGAAAAGCCTAATAAATCCTATGAGCCACCCGCAGGACAAAACCTCCAACAAATGGTTTCTAAAGCAGAACAGTGTACACCTAAACAGGTTACATTCAGTATTCTGCAGTGCTTTTATATTTATGACAGACTGACGGATGACTGGGTGTTTTGTGGGAGGTATCTATCCAGTTTAAGGGAAAATGATCTTGCAACTGAATCAGCAACTTTCTTGGTTTTAGTGTTGGAGGTCCCCTAAAATTTGATAGTTGGCTAACTTCACATTTTATCACTCTCCTCCAGATTGGGCAGAATGGTGTCAAATCGAAGTCCCAGCTGATGTAGAATGTAATAAACTTTAGCTTTACAGAATTCCTGCATTAGGATTCAGCTTTGCCTTTTTTTTTTTTCCTTTAAATCTGGTGTGTTGACTTAAGGTTATCACACACAGAAGAAGGTCTTGCACATATTTATAAGAAAGACCAGTGATATTGCAGTCACTCGCACCGAAGCCCACATTTTTTTCCCCTCTCGAATCATGCAAAGTTTCTACACACTTGCGGGGAAAAAAAAAATTACTCAATTTCCTCTTCTATGATAAGGAGGAGCCTGTTCTTAATTTGAATTTTAAGTTGCACAGGCATTGAAGATCAAAGCTACCCACTTCAGGATAAAAATATAATACTTTGCATTCAAACAGCAAGTCATCCAGATGTCAGCAGACACCTCAGCTGAGTTGAGTACTACTAGTTACATACATTTTCAAGGCCTCTCAGTTTTCTATATACAAAATGTAGTGCAGACACTAGTGTGTAAAACCAGAAGATCTACAGTCATGGCTGAAATTGTTGACACCCCAGAAATATTTCCAGAAAATCAAGTATTTCTCACAGAAAAGTATCGCAGTAACACATGTTTTGCTATTGTCATGGAAACCCTGTCAGGAACAGACACCCTGGACTTCCTGGTTCCCGCCCCCGCAGGTGACGCCCGAAGGGCTATTTAAACTCCTCACTTGCAGACAGTCCCTGCTGTCTGCTCTACAGCGTTTATCCCAAGTGACCTGATCTGCCTTGTTTACCTGTATCTGACCCGGCTTCCTGTGACCCTCCTGCTATCTGCCTGTACCTGACCATCGGCCTGTTTTCTGACTTTGGTATTGCCTGATCCTTTTGTGCCTCGCTGCCTGCCAGTTTATCCGACCCCGGCTTGTCTGACGATCCTGCCTGACCTTGGCTCTTGTTCACCTGCTGCTGCCTAGTGGTTCCAGTTTACCTGCTGTGCCTCCCGGTCCGGGTCATCTGCTGAGTTCCTGGTTCCTGTCTACTCACCTGCTGCAGTTCCTGGTTCCTGTCTGCTCATCTGCTGGTTCCTGTCTGCTCATCTGCTGGTTCCTGTTCATCTGCTGCTGCCCAGTGGTTCCAGTCTACCTGCTGTGCCTCCCGGTCCGGGTCATCTTCTGAGTTCCTGGTTCCTGTCTACTCACCTGCTGTAGTTCCTGGTTCCTGTCCACTCACCTGCTGTAGTTCCTGGTTCCTGCCTCCTCACCTGCTGGTTCCTGATCACCTGCGGTAGTTCTTGATCCTGCCAGGCACTCGTACCCCTTCCACCTCCGTGCTTCCTGTTATACCACCAGGGGCCGCCGGTGGGAGCCGTAAGGGAGGCCTCCCTCTGCTAACCGGGCTCGTCACCGTCAGGTACGTGACAGTAGCAGACAGCCATGTCTGAGCCCGAGCAGGGAGCCTCACCTATGGAGGAACTATGCCGACACCTGGCGGGACTGACCGAGGCAGTTAAGAGCCTCCAGCAAGGCTACACTCACCTGGAAGGACAAGTGCGGGCCCTCACCAACCCCGATGGAGCTCAAGGGGGTCCACGTGCCTCCACTTCTTCCGCTGGGGCAGGAGCTGCGCCCACGGTGGTCATGCTTCCCCCTGAACCCAGGGTCCCTACACCCGAAAGATTCTCCGGGGACCGGAGCAAGTTCAGGGCTTTCCGGAACTCTTGTGAGTTGTACTTTGCCTTACAGCCCCGCACCTTTTCCTTAGAAGCTACCAAGGTGGGCTTTGTAATTTCGCTGCTTTCCGGAGACCCACAGAACTGGGCCCACCGCCTGCTAGAACGCAAAGATGCGTCCTTGGACAGCCTTACACTTTTTTTTGACGCCATTGCCCAATTGTACGAGGACCCTCAGCTCTCGGTCACTGCAGAGAACGCCCTGCGGACCCTTCAGCAGGGACGCAGAGCAGCGGAAGACTATGTAGCTGAATTCAGGCGCTGGAGCACAGACACCATCTGGAATGACGCTGCCCTCCGTCACCAGTTTCGTATAGGCCTTTCTGACCCCCTGAAGGACGAACTGGCTAGGGTAGGAATACCAGAAAATTTGAACCTACTGATCGATCTGACAATTCAGATCGACCGACGCCTGAGGGAACGGAGGGTTGAGAGGGCCACGGGCTTCACCCGGCCGACCTGGATGCTTCCCCGGGTCCCCAGTCATCCGCCCCCGGCTTCTGCAGCACCCTTGACCCCCTCGTACGATGCTCCTGAACCCATGCAGCTTGGGGTCCTCCGCCCTTCCCTTACTCCGGAGGAACGCCGACGCGTGCACAACCTGTGCCTGTACTGCGGGGAGCCCGGTCACTTCGTTAGGAACTGTCCCCTGAAGTTCCGTAAGTGCTTGTCAGTATTCCCTGCTGTGATCAACCCTCAGACTAAATCCTCCTCTCACTTCGCTCTTTCTATCTCCCTGCAGCTCCCAGGAAGGACCCTGCAAGTCGTCGCAATTATTGACTCTGGGGCTTGTAGTTGCTTCATGGACTCAACTTTTGCCCGTACTCAACTTATTCCTCTACTTCCCAAGACCCATGGACTACGGGTTCACCTGGCTGATGGGTCCCTTATCAAGTCGGGGCCCGTGGTCGAAGAGACGGCTCCCCTACCTGTCACTGTCTTCTCCTCTACCGGGGTGCACCGAGAATATCTACGGCTGGATATTATCTCCTCTCCACTGTTCCCCATAATTCTCGGTATGCCCTGGCTACAAGCCCATAATCCTACCATTAACTGGGTCACGGGGGTGATCACGTTTCCTTCCTCCTACTGCCAACGGTCCTGTGGCTCACACAAACCCCCTGGGCCTGCCACCTTAATGTGTACCGACACTGAGGCCGGAATACGTCAGGCCATCCCTGACGCTTACCTGGACTTTCTCGATGTGTTTAGTAAACAGGGGGCAGAGACACTACCACCCCACCGAGCCTACGACTGCCCCATTGATCTACTTCCCGGAGCAGCTATTCCTTTCGGTAGGATTTTCCCTTTAACGGAGGTGGAACAGGGGCCCCTGAAGGACTACATCGATGAGAACCTTTTAAAGGGGTTCATTCGCCCCTCTACGTCGCCAGCAGGCGCAGGCATTTTCTTTGTAGAAAAGGACCATACCCTCAGGCCATGTGTGGACTACCGTGAACTAAATAAGGTCACCATTAAAAATCGTTATCCTCTTCCTCTGGTACCAGAGTTGTTCCAAAGATTGGGAGCTGCCGTTATTTTTACTAAGCTTGACCTCCGGGGAGCCTATAACCTGGTCCGAATCAAGGAGGGCGATGAGTGGAAAACCGCCTTCCGCTCCCGGTTCGGACATTTGGAATATTTAGTGATGCCCTTCGGGCTGTGCAATGCCCCTGCCACCTTCCAGTATTTAATTAATGATGTTCTTCGGGACTTTTTAGATCTCTTTGTGATTGCTTATTTAGATGACATACTAATCTTCTCTTCCTCCCTTGACTCTCATCGCAGGCATGTCAGAAGTGTGTTAGACCGGCTTCGGCAGCATAAACTATATGCGAAGGCTGAGAAATGCGAGTTTGAGCGGGAGAGCATAGCATTTCTGGGATTAATCATCTCTGGCGAAGGCATCAGGATGGACCCACAGAAGATCACCGCAATCTTGGACTGGCCAGCGCCAGTGGATAAGAAGGGAATCCAACGGTTCATTGGATTCGCCAACTTTTATCGTAAATTCATCCGGGGGTTCTCTGCCATCATTGCACCCATTACTCAGCTAACCAAGCAAGGTACCCGCTTCCACTGGTCCCCTGAGGCCCAAAAGGCCTTTGAGGATCTCAAAGGGCTCTTCACCTCTGCATCCATCTTAAATCACCCAGATTCCTCCCTACCATTTGTACTTGAGGTAGATGCTTCTGAGGTTGCAGTAGGGGCAATATTGTCACAGAGGCAAGGAACCAAAGCTTTGCTTCATCCGGTGGCTTTCTTTTCTCGCAAATTATCTGCGGCAGAAAAGAACTATGACGTGGGAGACCGGGAACTCTTGGCGATTAAGTCCGCCCTGGAAGAATGGAGGTACTTACTTGAAGGTGCTGCTCACCCGATCTTAGTATTCACCGACCATAAGAACTTAGAGTACCTGAAAACTGCAAAAAGACTAAAACCACGACAAGCCAGATGGGCCCTGTTTTTTTCCCGGTTCTCCTTCCATGTGACATACCGCCCCGGTGCCAAGAACACTAAACCTGACGCCTTGTCCCGAATGTTTCATGGATCCAAAGAACTCTCCTCACCCGATACAATCCTCGCTCCTGGGAATTTTCTCCTACTTCAGGAGGACCTACTCTCCCGGATCAGACAAGCCACCACTAGACAGGAACCCTCTCCTGAACTGGATCTGCAAACCAAGGATGGATTACTCTGGCACCAAGACAGGATATTCATACCAGAAGAACTAAAGATAACCGTGCTAGAGCTCTGCCACGATCATGCCCTTGCTGGGCACTTTGGCGTGGCTAAGACCACTGAGTTGGTACAACGTACCTTCTGGTGGCCTCGACTACGCGAGGATTGCAGGAGGTTTGTGGAGTCCTGTACTACATGTACCCGGAATAAAGGGTCCAGATCCAAAGCCTGGGAACTACTGAAGCCCTTACCCGTTCCAGAGAGACCGTGGAAAATGCTTTCTATCGACTTCATAGTTGAACTCCCCCCGGCTGAGAATCACACCACCATCTTTGTGATTGTGGACCGTCTGTCCAAGATGGCACATTTTGTTCCTATGAGAGGGACCCCCTCGGCCCCGGAAACTGCACAAATGTTCATTAAAGAAGTCGTCAGGCTCCACGGGGTACCTGCTAATATAGTCTCCGATCGGGGGGTACAATTTACCTCCCGGTTCTGGAGGTCCCTCTGCAAGACTCTGGGAATAGAGCTATCATTCTCTTCGGCTTACCACCCTCAAACCAACGGACAGACTGAGAGAACAAATCAGACCCTCGAGCAATATTTGCGTTGTTTCTCCTCCTTTGCTCAGAATGACTGGCTCTCCCTGCTTCCGCTAGCGGAGTTCTCCTACAATAACTCCATCCACTCCGCAACTAACCAGACCCCATTTTTTGCGAACTTCGGGTTTCACCCCACATTTCTGCCCAACTCTCTTCCTGAGTGCTCAGTGCCCGCAGTTCTGGAAAAAGTGAATTTCTTCTCCTCTAACAACCAGCTTCTACGCGAAGCCATGGCAAGAACTCAGGAGTATAACAAGACGGTCTACGACAGGAGGAGACGGGGTGAATTAGCGCTGGCACCGGGCGACCAAGTATGGCTTTCCACCATCAATCTAAGATTGGCTTGCCCGTCCAAGAAATTGGGCCCCAAGTTTCTAGGGCCTTTTCCTATCAAAAGGAAAATCAACGAGGTGGCCTACGAGCTGGAGCTCCCCGACTCCCTGAGGGTCCACCCTGTTTTTCATGTTTCTCTATTGAAACCGTCAGTCTCCAACCCATTCCCAGGTCGGACCCCGACTCGCCCTGATCCCGTCATCATAGACGGAGAACAGGAATTCGAGGTAGAAGCTATTTTAGACGCACGAAGAAGAAATAGCCAGAGTCAATTTTTAATAAAATGGAAGGGTTACGGACCAGAGGAGAACTCCTGGGAACCCGAAGAGAACATTCACGCCAAAGACCTGATACAAGCCTTCAGGAGGTCTCACCCCGAGAAGTTTGCTCCTAGGGGCATCAGGAGGCTGCCCCTTGGGGGGGGGGGCAATGTCATGGAAACCCTGTCAGGAACAGACGCCCTGGACTTCCTGGTTCCCGCCCCCGCAGGTGACGCCCGAAGGGCTATTTAAACTCCCCACTTGCAGACAGTCCCTGCTGTCTGCTCTACAGCGTTTATCCCAAGTGACCTGATTTGCCTTGTTTACCTGTATCTGACCCGGCTTCCTGTGACCCTCCTGCTATCTGCCTGTACCTGACCATCGGCCTGTTTTCTGACTTCGGTATTGCCTGATCCTTTTGTGCCTCGCTGCCTGCCAGTTTACCCGACCCCGATTTGTCTGACGATCCTGCCTGACCTTGGCTCTTGTTCACCTGCTGCTGCCTAGTGGTTCCAGTTTACCTGCTGTGCCTCCCAGTCCGGGTCATCTGCTGAGTTCCTGGTTCCTGTCTGCTCATCTGCTGGTTCCTGTCTGCTCATCTGCTGGTTCCTGTCTGCTCATCTGCTGGTTCCTGTTCACCTGCTGCTGCCCAGTGGTTCCAGTCTACCTGCTGTGCCTCCCGGTCCGGGTCATCTGCTGAGTTCCTGGTTCCGGTCTACTCACCTGCTGCAGTTCCTGGTTCCTGTCTGCTCATCTGCTGGTTCCTGTCTGCTCATCTGCTGGTTCCTGTTCATCTGCTGCTGCCCAGTGGTTCCAGTCTACCTGCTGTGCCTCCTGGTCCGGGTCATCTTCTGAGTTCCTGGTTCCTGTCTACTCACCTGCTGTAGTTCCTGGTTCCTGTCCACTCACCTGCTGTAGTTCCTGGTTCCTGTCTCCTCACCTGCTGGTTCCTGATCCCCTGCGGTAGTTCTTGATCCTGCCAGGCACTCGTACCCCTTCCACCTCCGTGCTTCCTGTTATACCACCAGGGGCCGCCGGTGGGAGCCGTAAGGGAGGCCTCCCTCTGCTTACCGGGCTCGTCACCGTCAGGTACGTGACAGCTATACACGTTTATTCCGTTTTGTGTGTATTGGAACAAAACAAAAAAAAGGGAGGAAATAAAGCAAATTGGACATAATGTCACACAATACTCCAAAAATGGGCTGGCCAAAATTCTTGGCACCCTTAACTTAATATTTGGTTGCACGCCCTTTGGAAAAAATAACTGAAATCAGTCGCTTCCTATAACCATCAATAAGATTCTTACACCTCTCACCTGGAATTTTGGACGACTCTTCCTTTGCAAACTGCTCCAGGTCTCTCTTATTGGAAGGGCGCCTTTTCCCAACAGCAATTTTAAGATCTCTTCACAGGTGTTCAAAGGGATTTAGATCTGGACTCATTGCTGGCCACTTTAGAAAGCTCCAGCGCTTTGTTGCCATCCATTTCTGGGTGCTTTTTGACGTATGTTTGGGGTCATTGTCCTGCTGGAAGACCCAAGATCTCGGACGCAAGCTTTCTGACACTGGGCTCTACGGTGTGACCCAGATTTCGGACCCAAGATTTCTGACACTGGGCTCTACGGTGTGACCCAAAATCCTTTGGTAATCCTCAGATTTCATGATGCCTTGCACACATTCAAGGTACCCAGTGCCAGAGGCAGCAAAACAACCCCAAAACATCATTGAACCTCCACCATATTTCACTGTAGGTAGTGTTCTTTTCTTTGTAGGCCTCATTCAGTTTTCGGTAAATAGTAGAATGATGTGCTTTACCAAAAAGCTCTATCTTGGTCTCATCTGTCCACAAGACGTTTTCCCAGAAGGATTTTGGCTTACTCAAGTACATTTTGGCTAACTGTAGTCTTGCTTTTTTATGTCTGTGTCAGCAGTGGGGTCCTCCTGGGTCTCCTGCCATAGCGTTTAATTTCATTTAAATGTCGACGGATAGTTTGCGCTGACACCGATGCTCCCTGAGCCTGCAGGACAGCTTGAATTTCTTTGGAACTTGTTTGGGGCTGCTTATCCACCATCCGGACTATCCTGCGTTGCAACCTTTCATCAATGTTTCTCTTCCGTCCACGCCCAGAGAGATTAGCTACAGTGCCATGGGTTGCAAACTTCTTGATAATGTTGCGCACTGTTGACAAAGGCAAATCTAGATCTCTGGAGATGGACTTGTAACCTTGAGATTGTTGATATTTTTCCACAATTTTGGTTCTCAAGTCCTCAGACAGTTCTCTTCTCCTCTTTGTGTTGTCCGTGCTTAGTGTGGCACACACAGACACACAATGCAAAGACTAAGTGAACTTCTCTCCTTTTTATCTGCTTTCAGGTGTGATTTGTATATTGCCCACACCTGTTACTTGCCCCAGGTGAGTTTAACCACTTAAGCCCCGGACCATTTGGTAGCTAAAGGACCAGAGGTGAATTCTGAATTTTGCACTGCGCTGCTTTAACTGTAAATTGTGCGGACATGCAATGTTGTACCCAAACGAAATTTGCGTCCTTTTCTTCCCACAAATAGAGCTTTCTTTTAATGGTATTTGATTGCCTCTGTGATTTTTATTTTTTGCGATATAAACGGAAAAAGACCGAAAATTTTGAAAAAAAAAATGATATTTTCTACTTTTTGTTATAAGAAAAATCGAATAAACTCAATTTTAGTCATACATTTAGGCCAAAATGTATTCAGCCACATGTCTTTAGTAAAAAAAATGTCAATAAGCGTATATTTATCGGTTTACGCAAAAGTTATAGCGTTTACAAACTAGGGTACATTTTCTGGAATTTACACAGCTTTAAATTTATGACTGCCTATCTCATTTCTTGAGGTGCTAAAATGGCAGGGCAGTACAAAACCCCCCCAAATGACCCCATTTTAGAAAGTAGACACCCCAAGGAAATTGCTGAGAGGCATGTTGAGCCCATTGAATATTTTTTTTTTGTCCCAAGTGATTGGATAATGACAAAAAAAAAAAAAAAATTACAAAAAGTTGTCACTAAATGATATATTGCTCACACATGCCATGGTTATATGTGGAATTGCACCCCAAAATACATTCTGCTGCTTCTCCTGAGTACGGGGATACCACATGTGTGGGACTTTTTAGGAGCCTAGCCACGTACGGGACCCCGGAAACCAAGCACCGCCTTCAGGATTTCTAAGGGCGCAAATTTTTGATTTCACTCCTCACTACCTATCACAGTTTTGAAGGCCATAAAATGCCAAAATAGCACAAAACCCCCCCAAATGACCCCATTTTGGAAAGTAGACACCCCAAGCTGTTTGCTGAGAGGCATGGTGAGTATTTTACAGCTCTCATTTGTTTTTGAAAATGAAGAAAGAACATTTTTTTTTTTTCTTTTTTTTTTTTCTTTTTTTTTTTTCTTTTTTTTTTTCAATTTTCAAAACTTTGTGACAAAAAGCGAGATCTGCAAAATACTCACAATACCTCTCAGCAAATAGCTTGGGGTGTCTACTTTCCAAAATGGGGTCATTTGGGGGGGTTTTGTGCCATCTGGGCATTCCATGGCCTCCGAAACTGTGATAGGCAGTGAGAAGTGAAATCAAAAATTGACACCCTTAGAAAGCCTGAAGGCGGTGATTGGTTTTTGGGGTCCCGTACGCGGCTAGGCTCCCAAAAAGTCTCACACATGTGGTATCCCCGTACTCAGGAGAAGCAACAATGTATTTTGGGGTGTAATTCCACATATGCCCATGGCATGTTTGAGCAATATATCATTTAGTGACAACTTTGTGCAAAAAAAAAAAAAAAAAAAAATTGTATTTTTTCCGCAACTTGTGTCAACATATAAAATATTCCATGGACTCGACATGCCTCTCAGTATATAGCTTGGGGTGTCTACTTTCCAAAATGGGGTCATTTGGGGGGGGGGGGTTTTGAACTGTTCTGGCATTTTATACACAACATTAGGAAGCTTACATCCACTCTTCTAACCACTTGAAGACAAAGCCCTTTTTGACACTTTTTGTTTACATGAAAACATATTTTTTTTTGCAAGAAAATTATGTTGAACCCCCAAACATTATATATATTTTTAAAGCAAAGGCCCTACAGAATAAAATGGTGGGTGTTGCATTTTTTTTTTCTACACAGTACTTGCGCAGCGATTTTTCAAACGCATTTTTTGGGGAAAAAATACACTTTTTTTAATTTTAATGCACTAAAACACACTATACTGCCCAAATGTTTGATGAAATAAAAAAGATGATCTTAGGCCGAGTACATAGATACCAAACACGACATGCTTTAAAATTTCGCGCATTGGCGACAAACTACATACATTTTTAAAAGCCTTTAAAAGCATTTACAGGTTACCCCGTTAGATTTACAGAGGAGGTCTACTGCTAAAATTACTGCCCTCGATCTGACCTTCGCGGTGATACCTCACATGCATGGTGCAATTGCGGTTTACATATGATGCCAGACCGATGCTTGCGTTCGCCATTGGGCAAGAGCAGGGCAGGACAGGGGTGCTTTTTTTTTTATTATTATTAATTTTGCTTTTTTATTTTATTTTTAAACTGTTGCTTCCATATTTTTTTTTTATCACTTTTATTGTTATCTCAGGGAATGTAAATATCCCCTATGATAGCAATAGGTAATGACAGGTACTCTTTTTTGAAAAAACTGGGGTCTATTGGACCCTAGATCTTTCCTCTGCCCTCAAAGCATCTGACCACACCAAGATCGGTGTGATAAAATGCTTTCCCAGTTTCCCAATGGCGCTTTTTATATCCAGGGGGGGGGACATTCCCTCCCACTGCTTGTAAAAGCAGTCCAGAAGCTAATTGGCCACTAGGATTGCTTTTACATGAAAGCCGGCCGCTGGCTGAAAAGAATGATACCAAGATGATACCTAAACCCGCAGGCATCATTCTGGTATAAACATTCAAAGTCCAGCAACATACCAGTACGTTGCTGGTCCTTGTTGGACATGTATTGTAATCTTTTTTTTTCATGCAGCCTGTTGGCTGAACGAAAAAAAGAGATTGATCGGTGGGTATGCCCACCATTAGAATACCTCCCTTCATCCACCCACTTCTAATGATGGGCATACATGCACCATTTATATATGCCGAAGCATGGGGGCATCTTCTCGCAAAAGTTATGCCGCGTACACATGGTCAGACTTTTCCACGGGCAAGCCTCCGTCGGAATTTCGACCGTATGTACGCGGCATTAGGAGCAAAATCGCTCCTCCGCTCCTGCTGCCCCAATGCTTCGGCATATATGCTTTTTTTTTTTAACTGTGGTGGTGAAATCACCTCCTACAGCACTGGAGTCGCAGGGATCAGGCCTGTCTCTGCGAACGCTGCAGTTATGTGTGTTGTGTTTTGTAAGTGACAGTGATCGATCGATACTGCACTTGGGTGGCCTGAGCTGGACGGAGGGGCAAAACGCAGGTGCTAGCAGGTATCTGGGCTGATCCCGCTAACACTGCGTTTTTGGGAACCCTAAACTGCTGGGGACGCTAGTATAGATCTGATTAGATCAGATATTGATCTGATCAGATACTATACCACTAAGGGAGGTGTATGCTTCACGCGTGGGTGTTAGCGTTACTGGCACTAACCTGACGCTGCCTGGGGTGTGACGCAGACCCTCTCTGACGCTAAAACCTAATTGATATCACCCGCCGGGCGATCAGGGGGTTAAACCTTTATTGGGTTATATACGGCGGGTGCCCTGACACTATAAAAAGCAAACTAACTAACCAGCGTCACCCGTAACACTTATATGATGATCACTGGTGAAAGGGTTAACTAGGGGCAATTAGGGGGTTAAAACCTTTATTAGGTAATATATGGGGGTACCTGACGCTATATAAAAACCTGACGGCGAACCTAAAAAAAAATTACTGGCTACCTATCGGCATCACCGACACTAAGACAACGATCATAAAAACGATCGCTTAGCGACAGTGGTGATAGGGGGTGAAAGGGTTACCTGGGGGGCAATCAGGGGGTTAAACCTTTATTAGATAATATATGGGGGTACCTGACGCTATAAAAACCTGCGGCGAACCTAAAAAAAATTACTGGCTACCGATCAGCATCGCCGACGCTAAGACATCGATCAGAAAAATGATCGCTTAGTGACAGTGGTGATAGGGGGTGAAAGGGTTACCTGGGGGGCGATCAAGGGGGTTAAACCTTTATTAGGTAATATATGGGGGTACCCGACGCTATAAAAACCTGCGGCGAACCTAAAAAAAATTACTGGCTACCGATCAGCATCACCGACGCTAAGACATCGATCAGAAAAATGATTGCTTAGCGACGGCGGTGCTAGGGGGTGAAAGGGTTATCTGGGGGGGTGATCAGGGGGTTAAACCTTTATTAGGGGGGGTTAGGGGGCTACACTGGACCTAAAACTAAATGTAGTGACACTTTTACAGTCACAAATGTCACTGATTGCAGTGATCACTAAATAAATGGTCACTGCAATCAGTGACACTGTGGCTGGGGGGTGATCTGGGGGTGTCTGGGGGGGCGATTTATGTGTCCTGGTGTCAGTGTAGTGTTGTGTGCACTAACCTGCATCTTCTCCTGTACGGCGCTCGGTATATGTGAGCGCCGCAGGAGAGATGACATCACTTCCTCCTGCCTGGCAGGCAGGGGAAGCTCTCTCATTCGCCGGGAGCGATCGAGAGGGGGTGGCCGGAATCGAACGGCCGTCCCCTCATGCCGGATCGCTCCCGAAGGTAAAACGACCACCCACTGTAAAGAAGGGGGGTCCGATCGGACCCCCCAACTATACAAAGGCAATCACGTATATGTACGTGATTCTGCCTGTCGGTGCCATTCTGCCGACGTATATTTACAGTGGGCGGTCGTTAAGTGGTTAAAGGAGCATCACATGCTTGAAACAATCTTATTTATCCACAATTTTGAAAGGGTGCCAAGAATTTTGACCAGCCCATTTTTGGAGTTTTGTGTGACATTATGGCCAATTTACTTTTTTTCCTCCCTTTTTTTCCCCCTCCCTTTTTTTGTTTTGTTCCAATACACACAAAGGGAATAAACATGTGTATAGCAAAACATGTGTTACTGCAATACTTTTCTGTGATAAATACTTGATTTTCTGGAAAAATTTCTGGGGTGCCAACAATTTCGGCCATGACTGTATCATGCATCTTTTTTTCTTTTTAGCAAGAATTTTTTTATTCAGTCTAGCCTTAAATGCTTGACACATGTGGCGACTTGGAATCCGAGTTGTGAGACCCCAAGTCAAGAGAAGAGATATCCAAATCAAAGCAATATTTGGTGTGACCACCCTTTGCCTTCAAAACGGCATCAATTCTTCTAGGTACACTTGCACACAGTTTTTGAAGGCACTCAGCAGGTAGGTTTTTCCAAACATCTTCGAGAACCTCTGTGTTTCCCCGAAAATGAGCCCTAGCGTGATTATCAGGGAGGGCTGCAATAT
The DNA here is from genome assembly GCA_029206835.1 of Rana muscosa. Lineage (NCBI taxonomy): Eukaryota > Metazoa > Chordata > Amphibia > Anura > Ranidae > Rana > Rana muscosa. The sequence continues at coordinate 729,764,577 of CM055118.1, forward strand.
AAGCCCTAGTACAGTTCATAAAAAAAAAAAGTAATCTGCTTTGTAAAACGAGCACACTGGCATAAGGTGCAGTGTGTCCCCCCCTGCAACTATCGTGCAACATACCCCATCCACAGCTGGTGCTGACCCACCGGAGGTCTTCTCCTCCTGGCTGATGTCTGTGGCCTCTCCCTCTTCAGTGCTCAGAGTGGGCTGAGCGCCCAGGGGAGCTGTAAAAAAGGTACTTCTCATAAAAACAGCCACAATGGGAGACACACTGCACCCTACACAAGCACAATCCTCCCACAAAATGGACTACATAATCCTAAAAGTACTTTAACCTCCCATGGCTCGGGGTTAAATTTCAGTACCATAAGCGGTAACCCCCGAGCCACACTCGGGATTGCATTGCAGAATCCTGGTCCAAGTTACTTACCTTGTCACCAGGATCCTACAATGTCCCCCCCCACAGTGTCTGCGGGCTGTGTACTCCGCCCAATGCTCTATGTGCTGGGCTCCGTTCCCTGTGAGTGTCGCAACGCATAGGGGCGGAGCCCGGCAGCAAATTTAAAAAGTACACAAAACATAACACAAAGTACACTGTAATCTTACAGATTACATTACTGTATCAAATCATTTCACATGCCTTTTGTCCCTAGTGCTTTGTCCAGTGCCCTGCATGTCGTTTTATATTATATATACTGTTTTTTCTGCCTGGAAACTTGAGATTGTCCATGGCAACCAAAAAGTGTCCCTTTACATCAAAAGTGGTTTTAGACCAGCTAGAAAACAGCAATAGTAAATTAGAACACTTGCAGAATTGAGCGATGGTGAATCGTGGGGAAATTCATTTTATTATTATTATTATATTCTTTTTTTTATAATTATTTATAATCTAATTTATGATTTCATGTTTCAAACTTTATCATACCCGGAATGTCTACTAGACTCTTGTTTGGACAGATTTAAGTGTGTCATTACTAAGAATTACAGGCCTACAATGTAAAACGCCAAATTTCTAGGCAAAACAATGTACCGCTTTGAGATTCATAAATCTGACCTAATCATACCACTAGGGTGGCAAACCAAGATATTTTTTGGGGAATTAAAATGATGTCAAAATACTGATACTAATAAGACATCCCCTGAAAATAAGCCCTAGGGTCTTCTTTTTTTCTTTTTTTTTTTAGCTAAAATTAATATAAGACCGAGTCTGTGACATTAAAGCAGAACCCTGGGCAAAAAGTTTTTTTCTATGTACTTGTTGCTGATCTCCTACCTTCACCAACTGTGGCATCCACCTTCTTCTGAGCTCAGTAGTTCGTCTGTAATAGCCTGCTGATTTTAAATAAAAAACGGTAATCCCCAGGACTTTCCTGTTTGTAAGACCGTGGCTTCTTTTCCTCCTGTAGTCCCAGCCACCAGTTTTGGAACTTCCCATTTGTAGTCCTATCTACAGCAAGCAGGGATGTACTTCCGTCCCCGCTCATAGACCCCCGGTCTGTACCACTCATAGAGGTGGTGTCCTCCTCCTCTGCTCCCTGCCAGCACCACCCCCAACACCGCCCGCCCGCCATCCATCCATCCACCCACCTGTCACTGCTGCACAGGATCGTTAGGAAACACTAGCCGGATGACACAGACTAATGATCTCCCGTGGTGACAGATCTTGTAGGTGAAATTCTGGCCACTGTAAAGTCCTGCCTCCTGGACTGGCATTGGACCAGTGTGCTGTCTATCATGGGAGCTGGTCCAGGAGGTGGGATTTTACAGTGGCCGGAGTGTTACCTACAAGATCTGTCACAACAGGAGATCATCGGTCTGTGTCATTTGGCTGTCTCTCCTAACAATCCCTGCTGTGCTGGTGGGCACTGATAAGCGGCATGGATGAGGCTGCCCTTATGGGCACTGATAAGCTGCACTAATGAGGCTGCACTGATAATCTGCACTTATGGGCACGGATAAGCTGCACTGATGGGCAATGAGGCTGCACTTATGGGCACTGATAAGGCAGCATTGATAAACTGCACCGATGGACAATGAGGCTGCACTTATGGGCACTGATAAGCAATGAGGTGGCACTAATAAGGCTGTATTTATGGGCACTGATAAGCTGCACTGATGAGGCAGCACTGATATACTGCACTGATGGGCACTTAGGCGGCACTGGTGAGGCTGCACTGATAAAGCAGCACTGATGAGGCTGCACTTATGGGCACTGATAAGGCAGCACTGATGAGGCTGAACTGAGGCAGCTGCACCTATGGGCACTGATAAGGCAGCACTGATATTCTGCACTGATCAACACTGTGGGGGTTATTTACTAAAGGCAAATCCACTTTGCACTACAAGTGCACTTGGAAGTGCAGTCACTGTGGATCCGAGGGGGACATGCAAGGAAAATTTAAAAAAGCATTTTAGCTTGCACATGATTGGATGATAAAATCAGCAGAGCTTCCCCTAATTTCAGATCTACCCCTCAGATTTATAGCGACTGCATTTCTAGGTGCACTTTCAGTGCAATTTCAAGTGCACTTGTAGTACAAAGTGGATTTGCCTTTTGTAAATAACCCCCTGTGTGTTTATCTCCTGTTGTGGCTGGAGGGGTGGAGCACAAACATGTTTTGCATTTATAAGACTGTAACCTACTTATCCTGCTGTGTGTTACTGAGTAGTATGGCTGCTTATGTTGAAGTGGGCTTGTTCACATTTAACATGTACAGGCCTAGTGTACCCTCCCACATTCACTGCAATTCGCAAAGCATGATGGGAAGTGTAGTTTGATTGTAGTGTAGAGAGAGAGGAGACGATATGATGACATCCCTGTTGTAACACCTCCTCCTTGGCAGAATACATGCAGCATTTTTTGAATTACAGAGAGGACTTCCTGAAGATTTAATTATACTTTTTTCTTGAATGGTAAGGAATTTCACAAATGTAACAACTGTTTAGTGTAGGGGGTGTACTAATGGGGGATTTTCTGCTTTAAGTATACCTCCAATGATTTAACAAATATAAAAAGCATATACCAATGATTTAATATTCCTAATACATTTTATGGAAGTGTTTGCTATGAGGTGCCAGTTAAAGTTGCTAAGCTGCATTTTTACCACTCTCCTTTGAGAACCTTTCACCCAAGCTTTGCAATTAGATCCGCCTGTCAGTTTTTCATGCAGACCTGATTGAAAGCTTCATGTAGGTCTACAGGAGTCCAGATATGAATTGACCTGTGTGCATTTAGATCTGCCTGCCTCTGTGTCCATTCAGGTCAAAAATAAAAATGGAAAAGAACATCCTTTTCTATTTTTCCAGACCTAAATGTGACAGATCAGAGGTAGCCTTATATAAATGGACACAAGTCTGTGGTGTATGAGGACACAAACTGAGCGGGCATGGATGTCAAAACACTGACATCGCTCCCATTCAGCTCCAGTTATGATTGGTGGGGCACTGTAAAGCTTCCTGGTGGTATAGCTAAGGTGGTTTCAGACTACGGTCCGAACATGCCTGAGCTCATCCCTGCTAATTAGTTGTTGTCAAAAAAGTTCTAAAATAAGACATCTCTTCTGCTTTATAATAGTGTAAAAAGTTTATAATAATAATGGTTATTAAAGGTTCACCTTTTGGTACATGTTACATGTTTCAGCTCCTGCCACCAGACCCCCACCCCTTTTGACAGCGTGGGGTCAGAGGCGGGGCCAGAAGTGGGGTTGTGGGCTGGGTCAAGGGGCAGTGACGGCTACAGCTTTCATATTTAGGGGGGGCACATGGGGGGACAGGGACAAAAGTAGGGGGGGCAACTATAAAATGCAATTATATATATGTGTAGCACACAGATCCTTTACCTTGCTTACCTCCACAAGCAGAATGGGATACACCATGCCACAAGCCCAATATCCTCCTGATAAAAGAGGGTGAGTGACGTTATCTGTTTTGGGTCCTGCAGCGAGTTACCTCCTTCCGTTGGTTCTCTCCCCTAGGGTGTAGGGTAAAGTCTATTCTCTCCTTGTATTCAATAAGGCCATTGTCCAGACAGTATTAAACCCAATAAAGAAAGGTTTATTTTGCTTGCGTAGAAACGTGATAGGAAAGTTGGAGATAGAGAATTTAACAGGGAGGCAGGTTCAGGCACGCGGCACTTAACTGTCAGTTATCTCCACTCAGTCCTGAGTGGGCTTTGCTCACCCGGATAGTCCCCTCTCACGGTCCTAGCAGCCGGTGTGGAGCACGGAACATTTACTTAGGATACGATCAGGATATGACCTTCTGAATCCCAAACTTCCCAGCACTTGTAACACTTGAGACCTTAGGTGCCAGTGGGCACATTACAAGGCTTTTGGCGGATTATGGAATCCTTCCCTCTGATAGGCAACCAGGCCTATCCAGAGACAGTGACTTCCCTCACCGATCCCTGCAGACAAGTCCTCCCCTGGTTTCCTCTCCTTCAGAGTGGGTCACCCTGAACTTGGGCACCCTGGGACTCCTCTTCTGGTGTAGGCCTCAGCTAAAGGTGCTGGGCCTACCTAGAACGATGCAGCCTTGGGCCGAAGGTGCCCATGGCTGAATACACACACACGTACCCCTGGCCATGAGGGCCACCGAAGGTCGCGTACGTGCCTAGGACCAAGGGGTCCTCTGGATCACCTCCGAACTCCCGGACCTAATGGCGTCTGCCCCTAAGTACCCTCTCCCGGCATGCACAGCGGGTAGACCACGCCCACCGTACGCCTGCCGAGAGAAGGACACCCAATCACGCTGCAATGCTACCTGTGGTTCAACCTGAGCCCTGGGTGACAGCGCCCCCCACAGGTCAAAGGAAACTGTACTGCCAGGCAACACCACAACAAAGCAGAAACCAATTTAAAGAATTCAAACAGCCTGAGCCTAAATATTTGCTCAGGCTACCCCTTAAATTTAGGCATAGCGACCCCAATTATGGGGGGGTCCGCTACACATATATATATCCTGGGGCCCTTTACTATGATCCCACAATGGCCCTTTCACATGTTCTGCAGTGAGCTCCCTTCTTCTTGTGGCAGAAAACAAGAGATATATGTCACCAGCACACCAAGAAAATATAAGGGTCCAAGCAGTGGGAGAACTATCAGGGTTGCAAAGGTTGTCTTGCCACCGGGCGCTGGTGTTCTGCCACTGTGGGGTTCCCCAGCTGTCCTGTCCCTGCTATTGACAGCGCTGGTCTGGCATCTGTCTCCTTGGCAGCGGCGGCAGTCTATTTATTAGGACCTAGTGCTGGTGACATTTTGGGTGCATGCAGGGGAAGGCTGGCACTATTGGTTATAGAGAGCCGAGCCCCCAGCTGGTCACCATGCAGCAGTAATGCTGTATAACCTTCTCTGTTGACATGCTGATCGGGATGTGATCCAGGTGATGCTCCCAGTCAGATCTAATAAACACAGTATTTATTAGCATCAAGAGTACAACCACATATATATAATCAACCGTATGTTCAGCAGCCATGTGGGCTCTATGCCTGTAAAGTGTGGGCTTTGATCAATAAAATCACTGATATTTAACATTAGGATTTGACTAGAAGCATCACCTGGATTGCATCCCGATCAGCATGTCAGAGAAGGCTCCACTGCTGCTAAACAACCTGCAGGGAGCTCAACTGTCTACAACCAATAGAGATGGGCTTGAGTGTGTTTGAAATCCCACATGCCTGATCCCGCCAGGAAGCCGACACTCCACAGTGCTAATCACAGCCAGTGAGACATTTCCTGATCTGTGCAGCTGCGGACCGGGAAATGTCTCACTGCCTGTGATTAGCGCTGTGCAGTGTGGGCTTCCTGGCAGGCTCTGGCATATGGAATTTTTAACATGCCCAGCCCATCTCTAACAACAAATTGTGCTGGCCCTCCTGTACATCAGCCTCATAAAGTAACCAGCACTGTGTTCCAATGTGCTACCGCCGCTGCCATGAAGACAGAGACTAGCGCTGTGAATAGCCGGGACAGGGCAGCAACTCTGGTTGTTCCACCACTGGTCCACACTGGGAGGATTCCCCCATCCACCTATAATGTGTAGATGGGGGAATTGGATCATTTCTTTTTTTTTTTTTTTCATTCAACCTAATAGTTGAATGAAAAAAAGTGAACAATGTATGGGCTGCCTAAGAGCTAAGACCAGCCATAGACAGTTTAAATCTCAGCTGGTTCAGCAGGAACTGGCTGAGATTTGAACCATTAACCTCCCTGGCGGTATTCCCGAGTCTGGCTCGGGGTTAAATTTCAGCACCAAAAGCGGTAACCCCGAGCCAGACTCGGGCTGCATCGCAGTGATCCAGGCAGAGTTACTTACCTTGTCCCCTGGAACCTGCGATGCCTCTCCGCTGTGTGATCGAGCTGTCTCCTCGCTCGATTCACACACTTCCGAGTGCCGCCGAGCTCCGTTCCCTGCGACGTTACGACGCACGGGGACGGAGATCGGCCCCAAATTCAAAAAAGTTAAAACACAGTATACATACAGTACACTGTAATCTTACAGATTACAGTACTGTATGTAATAATTACACACCACCATTGTCCCTAGTGGTCTGTCCAGTGTCCTGCATGCACTTTTATATAATAAAAACTTTTCTTTCTGCCTGGAAACTGGAGATTGTCCAAAGCAACCAAAAAGTGTCCCTTTATGTCAAAAGTGGTTTTAGACCAGCTAAAAAACAGTGATAATAAATTAGAATCACTCGCAGAATTAAGCGATAGCGATTTGTGGGGAAATTCGTCATCAAACACTGAAAAACACTTTTATTATTATTATATTTGTTATAATTATTTTATAGTTATTTATTTTATTATAATGTATAATTTTGTTTTTTGAACATTATCATACCCGGAATGTCTACTAGACTCTGGTTTGGACAGATTTAAGTGAGTTATTCCTAAGAATTACAGGCCTGCAATATAAAACGCCAAATTTCCATGCAGAATAATGGTACCGCTTTCAGCACCTAAAATCTGACAGAATCATACCACCAGGGAGGTTAAAGACCAGATTCTCTTATGATTATCACTAGTGTTTTCTGTGTAGCCACTAGTGATAATCACTGTTTGTCGGGAGAATACAATTGCTGGGCAGGAGGGATATTCCCCTGTCAGCACTGTCTGTGTTGATGGGGGAATGATTCAAGTTTCTTTCCTGCAATCTGTGGATGCAGGAAAGAAATGTGCACCATATATTACCTGCCTAACTGAAAGTGAAAGTAAATTGTGGTCTTGAAAGAACAGGAGAGGGGGATGGAGACAGATGGGGGAGAGAAGGGATGGAGATAATGCAGTTCAGTGATTACAGTGTACTGCAGTCTGCAGTGCACACACTTACCCACGGTCCAGGCTAGAATCTCAGGCATCATTCACACACAGCCAGGAATGCTGCTGATTTTCATATTTCCCGCCCACACATCCCCTCTCTTCAGATACAGCATGCCGGGATAGTGTGGGCGGGACAGGAAGGAAGAGGAGGAGCTGTATTCCTTCCTGCTCGTATGTGAGGAGAGTGAGGGGGATGGCTGGACTCGCTGGGCTGTAAAAGAGTGTCATAGACTGACACTCGGCTCAGCTTGCAGCAGGGGTGGACTGACAACTCATGGGGCCCCGGGCAATAGGAGATTATGGGGCCCCGGGCAATAGGAGATTATGGGGCCCCCGGGCAATAGGAGATTATGGGGCCACACAGTATATACACACACACACACACACAAACAGTATACACACACAGACACAGAATACACATGCATACACTAAAAAGGTACTGGAGAGGCGGGGCAGCTATAATCTTGGGATTTTTTTTAAAAACACAGATTTTTACATACTGTCCCTGTGCCCAAATGGTCAGTCCGCCTCTGGCTTGCAGTCACCACTCTCGGAATTTACAGGCTGGTTCTCCTGTCCTAAGGAGCTTGGGCCCCCCTCCCCCCCCCCCACAGTGCTCGTGGAGTCCTTCCTGCAACTCGCTCTTCTCCGTGCCCAATGAGGATGCAGGGGAAGGAGCAGATCGGGCGGCTGTGGTTGTGTGAGCGCTCGCATTATGCAGTGTCAGCGAGCAGAGGGAGGGGGGAGAAATCCCCCGCAGGAGCTGACTGGGGACGCTCTTCCTCTCCGGAGAGACTGTGTTACTCCAGAGGCGGCCCAAGCTAAATACAAAAAATGCAAAAAAAGAAAAAAAGAGAATTTTTGGTGGGGCACAGCATAATGTTGGGGGGTCAGGGCCCCCTCTGGCCCCCCATAGGGACGCCATTGTCAAGGGGGTCCCATCAGGTAGGATTTATGGGGCCCCATAATTTCTAACAGCGGCCTTGGGTGGAATCCTTGGAGACCACTAACCATGGGTCAAGGCAATTCACGGGACCACCCGCTTCCTCAGGACCTTTGATCTCCATCAATAGGATTAGTACTTCAATTAAAAAAATAATATGGGAAAATGTGTGTATACAGGGTTCTAGTCCCCAAGGTTTAGGGAAAATGTGTGTATACAGGGTTCTAGTCCCCAAGGTTTATATGTGAATACACATTTAACATGTAGGGAAGCGGGCTATAAACATTTAACACGCATGCTTGGCTTCCCACATGTTCCTCCAAAACATGGAGTGCAAGTGTACAACGTGTGCAAGTGTAAAGCCTGATACACACGATCGGATTTTCCACAGACAAAGCGTAGGACTTTTGTCTGAAGGGCGTTGGCCAGGAATTTGTCTTGCATACAAACAACAAAGAATTGTTGGCCAACAAACACAAAACAATGTGGTTTTTCAGCTCTTTAGCGCCACCCTTTGGGCAACTTCTGCTAATGTTGTGTTATGGTTAGCATTGCTTCTGAGCATGCGTGTTTGTACTTTAGAGTTTTGTCCGAAGGACTTCTGTAAACACGATCGGATAATCCGTCAACACACGATTGTTGTCGGAAAATGTTAAAGCATGCTATCCAACATTTGTTGGCGGAAAATCTGACAACAATTATCCGATGGAGCATACAAAAGGTCGGATTTTCCGACAACAGTCTTCCATCACACAATTCCCGTCGAAAAATCCGATCGTGTGTACGAGGCTTAAGAATTTATGCTTGTTTGAAGTCAAAGGATAGTCACACCAAAATTTGAATTTTTTTGATTTGCATTTTGTAAATTGATCAAAATAAACAATTAAAATATACTGTATATTTTTTTAAAGCATTCTTACTTTACAGCATTTCCTCACACCTGCCTAAAATGTTTGCACAGTACTGTATATTGATTGGAAGATAATCATATATATTAGTCGTGGTTTAAAGCAGCTTACAGAGACATTATATAGTGTACCTGATTGCAGACTTTTTTGTAATTTGTAATAATTATTTTTGATTAAAATGTATCACAGACATAGTTGGCATAGTTACCATAAAAATAACAGTCACATAAAAGTAATAATTAAAAAAAAAAAAATAGTTTGCTACAAAAATAAAGGATACATTTAGTGTGGTGTTTAAGAGATTTGTTCTCCCATTTGAATTGGGTGACGATAACACAAAACAGCTTATAGTGTTATGTAGCAGTTGTTCTGCCTGAAATGTCTCTCCTACGGAGTATATAATGAGGGCAATCATTTTTATGCAGTCTAATGATATCAGACTTTTCTAATTAAGGATGAGCTATCAACCTTTTGTTTTCTGCCTGATTGCCATGGTAACAAAGCACAGATATTTTAAATTTTTAATGGATTTAGATACATAACTCTCCTATATTTAGGGAGAACAACTGATATTTTCACACTTGTTTCTAAATTGTTTGACCCTTTTTGCTGACAAGGGAATACAACAAAATCTAAAGCTACTTACCAAAACAAAAGGTTTTGAGATCTGCAACCGAGGCAAACCACATCAGCACCTCTTGATCAGACACCAGATGGGCTCTTTTTGTCTCATGTCTGACTTAATTAGATGTGCAGAGTTTAAACTGTAACAAATGTACTTACAATTATTACAACATAATATGACTTTCTGGTGAATTGAGCCAAATAAAAAGTTGCATGCATCTTTTAGCAGAGCCTTTCTCACACTTGTAACCGGGATTAACATGCCTGCTTATTGCAGCACTGCAGTTTGCAATAGTGACATAAACGATGCAGCATCTGTCCCCCGTTGCCTCTACACTGAGAACCGAGCCACTGAATAATGCTGATGGCTTGGTTCTCTCACCTCCCCGAGCGGAGAGCTACTGCCTGTCAGTCAGCATCTCTCCTGCTCTGCTCGTCCACGCTCATTGGATCGCTGAGCTGTGCAGGGGCGGGGATTGGCTGTCTCAGCGGCAGTCCAGGCAGCTGGCGAATCCAGACTTCTTAAGTCGGGATGACGCGCTGCTTGGACTGAACTTGGTGAAGTCAGCGGAGAGCGGACTTCAGACCGCTTGCTGCTGAAAATGGGTCATAGGAGTGCAAAACTAATTGCACTCCTGTGACCCGTAGGAGAAGCCCAGCCTAAAAAGCTCAGGCTGGACTTCTGCTTTAAGGTGTACTTATCCCACAGAGCCACCAGAGCATCCAATACTTTTGCTAGGATCACTTTACCTGAAAACAAACCTGTCCTTGTTGAACCTGAGGACCAGCAGGTCCACATCTGGCACCCACCTCCTGTGCCACAGGTTCTGGAACATCTTTGGTTGTTATGAATACTCTCAGGTGCAGATGCTGCTGGCTGAAATAATCTTCCTGTCGATTGTCTACACTTGGAATGTACAGTACAAGGTGGACAAAACAAAATTATGAAGCTATGCCAAGGACAGGATCCAGTCTACCTCCTTTTGCTGCAGCAAGACTTGTGGTTCCTCTCTGATGAATAATATATGCCACAATTGTGGCCAACACTGTGGAGATAGCAAAATCACTCAAAGTTCCATCATGTCGATTAGGAGACAAGACTAATTTGAGGAGCACCAAGCCCCCTGCACTGACAGGGTGCCCAGGCCTCCTCCCCACCCCAATAGGCTGGCATCCATCATGAGAATCCGTTAGAAGGGGGAAATTCTCTTACTCCAGAGCCAAATTTATGGGCCACAAAGCCAGGGACAACCTGAATCTCAGTGACAAATTGGTCTGTTCAGAGATTGACTTTTCCCCCAGTTACAGAATGTTGCGGTGTACAGGTCTGGAGTGTAATTATGCTGTGCCCATGACTAGACCCAGATACTCCAAATTAGTTAATTCCAGTGATGATTTTTGAAGATTCAGGATTAGTGTTGAGCGAACCCGAACTGTAAAGTTCGGGTCCGTACCGAACTTTAGCTTTTTCCCGAACCCGAACCCGGACTTTGCGCAAAAGTCCGGGTTCGGGTTTGGGTTCGGCAATCTAATTACGCATTTAGAAATGCTTCAGGGGCCAGCCAATCACCTTTTGATTAGCTGGTGTGCCCTTAGAGGCCATCATAGCCATGCCTACTAATGGCATGGCTGTGATTGGTCAGTGCAACATGTGACCCAGCTTCTATATAAGCTAGAGGCACACAGCACACACGTCACTCTGCTTCAGAATAGATAGGGAGAGGATCTAGACTGCTGCTGCTGCTTTTAGGGAGAGATAGAAAAATACATGAGGTAGTCCTGATTCTCCAATCTAAGGGAAAAGATAGAGAGATAGTGTAGTGTAGGGCCAGGTTCCTGTGTTGGTGCTTTCAGGGAGAGAGAATATTATATAGGAGTCCAGATTCAGAGATTAAAATCAGCGATCTGCATAGGTTTACCTGTTTGTGTTGCAGTGCAGTCTTTTTACACTGCCATGAGCCCAGTGTCAGAGAAAAACAATTTCTAAATAGTTTTCTTCTACTGTGCTATACTAAAAAAACAACATTTTTTTTGAATAGCATTTTCTGCAGTTCTGTAGCTGTGCGATTCAGCGGTTACGTACTGTGGGTGTGTTCTGCTCTTCGAAAAAACGCCTTTTAGGGGCACAAAAAATTGTTTGCAGTGTGTTATACATATTTGGAGGTGTGTGAAATAAACAATTTCTAAATAGTTTTCTTCTACTGTGCTATACTAAAAAAACAACATTTTTTTTTAATAGCATTATCTGCAGTTCTGTAGCTGTGCGATTCAGCGGTTACGTACTGTGGGTGTGTTCTGCTCTTCCAAAAACACCCATTTAGGGCAACATCCTAAATTTGGAAAATATGAGGAGAAGGTCAAAGGGACATGGTGGCCCCGGTCGTGGTGCTGCTGGTGGAGCTCCTGTTGCAGGGAGAGGACGTGGTGGATCTGTGCCAGATACACGCACAAGTGAAACACCTTCCTCAGGTGCGAGTAGGCGACCGAGCCTGCGGCGGTATTTTGACGCGCCTAATGAGGCTGTACGAATGTTTAGGCCAGGACAAGTACAGGCGATAGTAGATTGGGTTGCTGACAGTGCCTCGGGTTCCTTCACATTGTCTCCCACCCACTCTTCTGATGAAAGATCAGAGTTGGCACCTGAAACCCATGTCAATCAGTCTTTCACCTCACCCCCTTGCAAATCAGCCAAGCAGTCTGAGCCCCAAATCATGCAGCAGTCTCTTCTGCTTTTCAATGACTCTGTTAGCAGGGTTTCCCAGGGCCATCCACCTAGCCCTGCCCCAGAAGTGGAAGAGATTGAGTGCACCGATGCCCCACCACTTATGTTTCATGATGAGTACATGGGAGGACCATCGCAGTACGTCTCGGATGATGACGAAACACAGGTGCCAAATGCTGCTGCTTTCGCAATTGTGCAGACAGACAAGGAGGGCAGGGGTGAAGACTGGGTGGAAGATGATGTGGAGGACGATGAGGTCCTCGACCCCACATGGAATGAACGTTATGCAGGTGACCAGTGTAGTTTGGAGGAAGAGGCGGTGGTCGCACAGAGCCACCAGCACAGCAGAAGAGGGAGCAGGGTGCAAAAGCGGAGCGTCAGTCCCCTAGACAGTATGTCTGCTACTGCCCAACGCAGCAAGGGACCGAGCACACCAAAGCCAGGTCCAAGGAGTTCCCTAGCGTGGCAGTTCTTCACACAATGTGCTGATGACAAGACACGAGTGGTTTGCAGGCTGTGCAATCAGAGGCTGAAGCGAGGCATAAACGTTCTCAACTAGGGATGAGCTTCGTGTTCGAGTCAAACATACGTTCGACTCGAACATCGGCTGTTCGATCGTTCGACGAAGATCGAACGATTTGGGCCGTTCGCGCCAAATTCGAGTGACGCGAACGGCCCACAATGCACTACGCCATCGCAGTGTCATCCAGGCGCTGTGATTGGCCAAGCATGCACTGTGACCCCGCATGCTTGGCCAATCACAGCGCCGGCAGCGAGGAGAGCAATGATTGGCCACAGGCAGGATGCCTGTGGCCAATTATTGCTGAGGGGGTTTAGTACACGCCCCACACTATAAAAGGCCGCCAGCGCGGCGGCCTTGTGTAGTGTGTTCCGGAGTAGGGAAAGAGAAGCATAGGCAGGGACAGTGTCATTATTTTTCCTTTACATAATCCTGGATTCGTTGTGTTTAGGGACAGATAAGGATAGGTAGGGAGAGTGTCAGTGACAGTGTGCTATTCTGTGCTAATCCTTGTTTGTAGGGACAGAGAGGTACAGTGAGGGAAAGTGTCAGTGTGCTATTCTGTTCTAAACCAATCTTGCTGAACCATATTTTCAATCCTTGAGTTTAGGGACAGAGAGGTACAGTGAGGGAAAGTGTCAGTGTGCTATTTTGTGCTAAATCTTGTTTGTAGGGACAGAGAGGTACAGTGAGGGAAAGTGTCAGTGTGCTATTTTGTGCTAAATCTTGTTTGTAGGGACAGAGAGGTACAGTGAGGGAAAGTGTCAGTGTGCTATTCTGTTCGAAACCAATTTTGTTGTTCCATATTTTCAATCCTTGAGTTTAGGGACAGAGAAGGACACTCGTAGAAATTATCAGTGTGCTATTCTGTGCTAAATCTTGTTTGTAGGGAGGGACAGAGTAGGACAGTGAGGGAAAGTGTCAGTGTGCTATTCTGTTCTAAAACTATTTTGCTGAACCATATTTTCAATCCTTGAGTTGAGGGACAGAGAGGTACAGTGAGTGAAACTGACAGTGTGCTATTCTGTTCTAAACCAATTTTGCTGTTCCATATTTTCAATCCTTGAGTTGAGGGACAGAGAGGTACAGTGAGTGAAACTGACAGTGTGCTATTCTGTTCTAAACCAATTTTGCTGTTCCATATTTTCAATCCTTGAGTTGAGGGACAGAGAGGTACAGTGAGTGAAACTGACAGTGTGCTATTCTGTTCTAAACCAATTTTGCTGTTCCATATTTTCAATCCTTGAGTTGAGGGACAGAGAGGTACAGTGAGTGAAACTGACAGTGTGCTATTCTGTTCTAAACCAATTTTGCTCTTCCATATTTTCAATCCTTGAGTTGAGGGACAGAGAGGTACAGTGAGTGAAACTGACAGTGTGCTGTTCTGTTCTAAACCAAATTTGCTCTTCCATATTTTCAATCCTTGAGTTGAGGGACAGAGAGGTACAGTGAGGGAAAGTGTCAGTGTGCTATTCTGTTCTAAAACTATTTTGCTGAACCATATTTTCAATCCTTGAGTTGAGGGACAGAGAGGTACAGTGAGTGAAACTGACAGTGTGCTATTCTGTTCTAAACCAATTTTGCTGTTCCATATTTTCAATCCTTGAGTTGAGGGACAGAGAGGTACAGTGAGTGAAACTGACAGTGTGCTGTTCTGTTCTAAACCAAATTTGCTGTTCCATATTTTCAATCCTTGAGTTTAGGGACAGAGAAGGACACTCGTAGAAATTATCAGTGTGCTATTCTGTGCTAAATCTTGTTTGTAGGGAGGGACAGAGTAGGACAGTGAGGGAAAGTGTCAGTGTGCTATTCTGTTCTAAAACTATTTTGCTGAACCATAATTTCAATCCTTGTGTTTAGGGACAGAGAAGGATAGGCAGGGGACAGTGTCAGTGTCATTGTTGCTAAGCCTCCTGCACAGTATACACCTGAAGGTAGCCCTTATTGCTGTTTTTCCCATCTCCCTGCAGGCCATCCATTAAAATGTCTGGAAGGCAACCAAGGAGAGGCAGACAGTCAGGAGGCAAAAAAAAGAGGGCAAGCAGGCTCTGTGTCTGGGGGCAACAGTGCTGGTCGTGTACACGGTGCATTGTCATCAGCACATGGCCATGGGACACGCTTGTCCTTGTTTTCGGCAGCTGGACATGTTGAGCCACATCATGCCGAAGACTTGGTAGAGTGGATGACCAAGCCCACCTCATCCTCCTCATCCTCTCTCACCCAGGCTCAGGGTACTGGCAAAGCAGCTGCCAAAGCGTCCTCTTCTCTGGTATCATTATCTTCATTAGTCAATCCTTCCCTAGACCCACCATGCCCTCCTCCTGAGGAGTCCCCCGAACTGTTTGAGCACAGTGTTGGGTACATGCTCCAGGAGGATGCCCAGCGTTTGGAAGGATCTGATGATGATACCCAGCTAGAGGAAGGCAGCAGCGTGAGAGCAGAGAGAGGGGATGCTCAAGAAGGACACCAATCTGGCAGTCATGCTCCAGCAGCTGCAGCATATTGCCAGATTGGCTCCAGTGATGAGGAGGGAGGGGATGATGAGGTCACTGACTCCACGTGGGTGCCTAATAGGAGAGAGGAGGAGGAGGAGGATGAGGAGGAGGCACATCTCCAACGAGGCAGGATGCCCTTGAGTGGCCAGCGTATGGGCAGCACACCGACGGAATCACACCGCAGAGCTCCGCCTGTGCAGGGCGCTGCCTCTGCCCGTCATGCAAAAAGTTCTTTGGTGTGGGCCTTTTTTGAGGCGAGTGCATCAGATCGCACAGCTGCTGTTTGCAACATATGTCTCAAGCGTATATCGCGTGGCCAAAACATCAGCCGCTTGGGCACCACATGCTTGATCAGACATATGTTGACCTGCCATGCAGCTCGTTGGCAAGCCTACCTTAAAGACCCACACCAAAGAACAAAGCTGACCTCTTCTTGCACCGCATCAGCTGGGATCTCCAACCCCACTATACCTTCACTCCTCTCTGAAACCTGCTCTGAGAGGAATGAAGGTGTAGAATTAGGTGTGTCACAAGCAAGTACTTGCGGGCACTCTGCTAGCAGTACACCAACGTCCGATTCTAGCAGGCAAATTTCCCTGCCCCAGCTGCTGGACCGTCAAAAGAAGTTCACTCCCAGCCATCCACACGCCCAGCGGTTGAATGCTAGCTTGGCTAAATTGCTAGCGCTTCAACTGCTGCCTTTTCAGTTGGTAGACTCGGCCCCCTTCCGTGAGTTTGTGCAATGTGCGGTTCCTCAGTGGCAGGTTCCCAAACGCCACTTTTTCGCACGGAAGGCTATTCCGGCTCTCTACAGGCATGTGGAAGGCAATGTCTTGGCCTCGCTGGACAGGGCGGTCAGCGGTAAGGTGCATATTACCGCTGACTCATGGTCCAGCAGGCATGGACAGGGACGTTACCTTTCTTTCACGGCCCATTGGGTCACTCTTTTGGCAGCTGGGAAGGATGCAGGACAAGGTGCAGTAGTGTTGGAGGTTGTTCCACCGCCACGCCTCCAAAATGCTACTACTGGTTGTGACACACCTCTCTCCTCCACCCCCTCCTCTTCTTCTTCCTCCATGGCCTCTTCCTGTGGTTTTTCCTTGGAACCAGCGGTGCTCCGTAGGCGTTCAAGGGGCTACGCAAGTACGCAGGCAAAAAGATGCCATGCCGTGCTTGCGCTGGTGTGTTTGGGGGACAGGAGCCACACTGGGGCAGAGGTCCTGTCTGCTCTGCAGGGGCAGGCCGAGAGGTGGTTGACGCCACGCCAGCTTAAGCCAGGAATGGTGGTTTGCGACAATGGCACCAACCTCCTCTCCGCCCTCCGACAGGGACAACTGACCCATGTGCCCTGTATGGCTCACGTCCTTAACCTGGTGGTGCAGCGGTTCTTGGGCAGGTACCCGGGCTTACAGGATGTCCTGAGGCAGGCCAGGAAAGTCTGTGTGCATTTCCGCAGATCTTATAATGCCAGTGCTCGCCTGGCTGAGCTTCAAAAGGAGTTGAACCTGCCCAAGAACCGCCTTATATGTGACATGCCCACCAGGTGGAACTCAACGTTGGCCATGCTGCAGCGGCTGCACACGCAGCAGAGGGCCATCAATGAGTACCTGTGCGACTACGGCACCAGGACAGGGTCAGGGGAGCTCGGGTTTTTTTCACCACGCCAGTGGGGCATGATCAGGGATGCATGCACTGTCCTGGCACCATTTGAGGAGGCCACGAGGATGGTGAGCAGTGACAGTGCATGCATCAGTGACACTGTACCTCTTGTCCACCTGTTGGAGCACACGCTGCGTGGAATAATGGACAGGGCACTTGAGGCAGAACAGAGGCAGGAAGAGGAGGACTTCCTTGCCTCTCAAGGCCCCCTTTACCCAGACAGTGTTCCTTCTGTCCCACCCATCGCACAGGAAGAGGAGGAGGAGGAGGAGGAGGAGGATTGTGTCAGCATGGAGGTGGAGGCTGGCACTCAGCATCATCAGCAGCAGTCTTTTAGGGATGATTTACAGTTCCAAGAAACCAGTGGACTTGTACGTGGCTGGGAGGAGGTGGCTGCGGATTATGTCGTCCTTAGTGACCCAGAGGACTCCGGACTGAATGCCTCAGCTAACCTACGCTGCATGGCCTCCCTGATCCTGCAAAGTCTGCGGAAGGATCCTCGTATTCTTCGGATCAAGGAGAGGGACCATTACTGGCTGGCCACTCTCCTTGATCCACGGTACAAGGGTAAGGTTGCGGACCTTATCGTACCGTCGCAGAGGGAGCAGAGGATGAGACAACTCCGGGAGGCCTTGCAGAAAGGTCTGTGCAACGCGTTCCCAGAGACTGGGAGGTTACAAACTCCTGGTCCTGGACAACGAGTTGCTGAGGCTTCGGGCAGTCAAAGAAGGAGCGGTGGGGAAGGTGGCCGTCTGACCGATGCGTTCAGACAATTCTTTAGTCCGCAGCCCCAAAGTATGATCGGTTCCAGCAACCATCGCCAGCGTCTGATATACATGGTGCAGGAATACCTAGGGGCAAGGTCAGACTTGGACACCTTCCCCACCGAAAATCCTCTGGCTTACTGGGTCTTGAGGATGGATCACTGGCCAGAGCTTGCACAGTATGCAATTGAGCTACTGGCCTGTCCTGCATCCAGCGTTCTTTCAGAACGCACATTCAGTGCTGCTGGAGGATTTGTCACGGATCACAGGGTGCGCCTGTCCACCGACTCGGTTGATCGACTGACTTTCATCAAGATGAACCAGTCTTGGATCACCACCAGCTACCACACACCAGATGCTGATATAACAGACTAATTGATTTTAAAATGTCACATCCCTTCAAGACTGATGCTGATGCTGAGTGCCTGTGCTGTTATGTTGACTGGCTATCCTCCTCCTCCTCCTCAATGATACGATTAACGATGATAGCTTGGAAGATCATTTTGGTTTATGGGTGACGCCACCAGTGGCTAAGGCCCAATTTTTCAGCCCCTGTTTAACAGGGGCGTGTAATTAAAATTTTTGATGCAATACTTTGCAACAGGCCTCATTGCTGTGCTCCAAGTACAGTATCTGTGAGGGGTTGCAGTGTTGTGCCACCAGTGCCTAAGGCCCAATTTTTCAGCCCCTGTTCAACAGGGGCATGCAATTATAATTATTGATCTAATAATTCACAGCAGGGCCCATTGCTGCGCCCACCAAGAGTAACTGTCAGGCCTTACAGTCTTGTGGCACCAGCACCACCATCACCACCACCACCACCACCAAAGGCCCAATTTTTAAGCCCCTGTTCAACAGGGGCATGCAATTATAATTATTGATCTAATAATTCACAGCAGGGACCATTGCTGCGCCCACCAAGAGTAACTGTCAGGCCTTACAGTGTTGTGGCACCAGCACCACCATCACCACCACCACCACCACCATAGGCCTAATTTTTCAGCCCCTGTTCAACAGGGGCATGCAATTACAATTCTTGATCTAATAATTCACAGCAGGGCCCATTGCTGCGCCCACCAAGAGTAACTGTCAGGCCTTACAGTGTTGTGGCACCAGCACCACCATCAAAGGCCCAATTTTTACTACCACTGATCAACAATTATATGTTATTACAATTCCTGATATAATAGTTGACAGCAGGGCGTTCCAGCACCCACCAAGAGTAACTGTGAGTGCTTACAGTGTTGTGCCAACACCAACACCTAAGGGGACAATTTCTGCAGAGTATATACGGCAGGTCCCTACTTTCAAACATCCAACTTACAAACGACTACTACTTGCAAACGGAAGAAGACAACAGGAAGTGAGAGGAAATCTACCCCTTGGAAGGAAAATTCTCTCCTGTAAGAATTAATATGGGAGAAAGGTGTCTCCTCTCTACTGATGCTTTATCACCAATCCTTGTTTCAATAAAAACACCACATTTCAAAAACAGTTGTCATTGGGACGCAAAGTGAGGTGAAATGTTCTGAACAGGGACACAGACAGCAAAAAAAATGTGACAGGGGTGATAACCGTTCCCTATGTTTTACAAAAAACTAAAAAAAAGGAATTTGCCATGGAGCTCCACTTAAACAATGCAGCTGTTCAAAATTATAAACAGATTCTACATAAGAACAAACCTACAGTCCCTGTCTTGTATGCACCGCCTGTATACGGCTGTTCAGAGTATATAGGTCCTTTTTTATTTTGTGTGCGGGGTTCCCCTTAATATCCATACAAGACCCAAAGGGGCTGGTAATGGGCTGGGGTAGGGGGGGGGGGGTTGATGGGGTAGCTATGCCATTTTTCCTAAAGATTTTCATCCATATTACCGGGACCACACGTTGCATTAAAGCCGCAAGCAGTTTTAAATGACTTTTTTCCCTTTAGAAATGTTATTTTGTGCAGGGACAGTTCTAAACACGGGAAACACGTGGCACTTCACAGGCATACTTTAGACACCCCCCAGGTACAATATTTAAAGGAATATTTGATTTTTTTTTTTTCACTTTATGCATCATTAAAATGACTGCTCCCGGAAAACGTCCGTTTTTAAAACTTCTTTTTGCATTAATACATGTCCCCTGGTGCAGAAGCCGGGTTCCCAAACTCTGTTTCGGACAATAACATGGATAATAGTCGTTATAATTAGCACTTTAGAATCCGAACGTTCGCATCCATTGTATTTAATAGGGTTCTAATGTTCATGCGAACTTTCGGTCCGTTCGCGGGTTCTGGTGCGAACCGAACCCGGGGGTGTTCGGCTCATCACTATTCTCAACCTGAGCACAACCTGCATGACCAGGCATCTAAGTGCAAAGCACGAGCTGCAGTGGAGTAGACACCTCAAAAACCAAGAAAGGTCTCTGGCTCCTCCTGCTTCCTCTTCTGCTGCAGTCTCGGCCTCTTCATCCACCTCTGTAGTGACAGTGGCACCTGCCACCCCGCAAACAGAGGATCTGCCAGCAACACTACCACCTGGGTCACCGACCATCTCCACAATGTCCCATGGAAGCGTTCAGCTCTCTATCTCCCAAACATTGGAGCGGAAGAGGAAGTACCCCCCTAGCCACCCGCGATCCCTGGCCCTGAATGCCAGCATTTCAAAACTCCTGGCCTTTGAAATGCTGTCATTCCGTATGGTGGAGACGCAGAGTTTTAAAAGCCTGATGGCATTGGCTGTCCCACAGTACGTCGTGCCCAGCCGCCACTATTTTTCCAGGCGAGCCATCCCTTCCCTGCACAACCAAGTGGGGGACAAAATCAGGTGTGCACTGCGCAACGCCATCTGTGGCAAGGTCCACCTAACTACGGATGCGTGGACCAGTAAGCACGGTCAGGGACGTTATATCTCCCTAACAGCACACTGGGTAAATGCAGTGGCGGCTGGGCCTGAGGCAGATAGCAGTTTGGCGCATGTCCTTCCACCACCGAGGATTGCAGGGCGCTTCAGTTTGCCTCCTGTTGCTAACTCCTCCTACTCCGCTTCCTCATCCTCTACCGCCTCCTCATCCGGTCAGCGTAACACCTTCACCACCAACTTCAGCACAGCCAGGGGTAAAAGACAGCAGGCAGTTTTAAAACTTTCCTGTTTTGGGGAAAAACCCCACACCGCGCAGGAGTTGTGGAGGGACATGGAACAACAGACCAATGAGTGGTTGCTGTCAGTGAGCCTCAAGCCCGGCCTGGTGGTGTGCGATAATGGGCGAAATCTCGTAGCAGCTCTGGGCCTAGCCGGTTTGACGCACATCCCTTGCCTGGCGCATGTGCTGAACTTGGTGGTCCAGAGGTTCCTTAAAAATTACCCCAATATGTCAGAGCTGCTGCAGAAAGTGCGGGCTGTGTGTGCGCACTTTCGGCGTTCTCACCCTGCTGCTGCTCGCCTGTCAGCGCTGCAGCGTAACTTTGGCCTTCCCGCTCACCGCCTCATATGTGACGTGCCCACAAGGTGGAACTCCACCTTGCACATGCTGGCCAGACTGTGCGAGCAGCAGCAGGCGATAGTGGAGTTTCAGCTGCAGCAATCACGCGTGAGTCGCTCTGCGGAACAGCACCACTTCACCACCAATAACTGGGCCTCCATGCGAGACCTGTGTGCCTTGTTGCGCTGTTTCGAGTACTCCACCAACATGTCCAGTGCCAATGACGCCGTTCTTAGCGTTACTATCCCAGTTCTATGCCTCCTTGAAAAAACGCTTCGGGCAATGATGGAAGAGGATGTGGCACAGGAGGATGAGGAGGAGGAGGAAGCGGGATCATTTCAAAGGCTTTCAGGGCAGTCTTTCACAAGTGGCAATGAGGGTGGGTTCCTGCACCAACAAACGCCAGGTACACAATTGTCCGGCAGACAGGGCACAGTTCTGGAGGATGACGAGGTGGAGGAGGAGGAGGAGGAGGAGCCATTTTCACAGCAGGGTGGTACCCAGACCAGCTCGTGGCCATCACTGGTGCGTGGCTGGGGGGATACAGAGGACACAGACGATACACCTCCCACAGAGGACAGCTTTTCTTTGCCTCTGGGCAGCCTGGCACACATGAGCGATTACATGCTGCAGTGTTTCCGCAATGACCGCCGAGTTGCCCACATTTTAACTGGTGCTGATTACTGGGTGGCCACCCTGCTGGATCCCCGTTACAAGGACAACGTACCGTCCTTAATTCCCTCACTGGAGCGGGATCGTAAGATGCGCGAGTACAAGCGCACACTGGTAGACGCGCTGCTGGTGGCATTCCCACCTGACAGCGGGCGTACGGTGGAAGCACAAGGCGAAGGCAGAGGAGGAGGAAGAGGTCGCCAACGCAGCCGGGGCACCGGCAGCACCTCAGAAGGCAGGGTTAGCATGGCTGAAATGTGGAAAAGCTTTGTCAGCACGCCACAACAACCAGCACCACCAGCTGAGATGGAACGTCTTAGCAGGAGGCAGCATTTCACCAACATGGTTGAGCAGTATGTGTCCACAGGCCTACACGTACTGGATGACGGGTCTGCCCCCTTTAACTTCTGGGTCTCCAAATTGGGCACATGGCCTGAGCTTGCCCTTTATGCCTTGGAGGTGCTGGCCTGCCCTGCAGCCAGTGTATTATCTGAACGTGTATTTAGCACGGCAGGGGGCGTTATCACAGACAAGCGCAGCCGCCTGTCCAGAGCCAATGTGGACAAGCTCACGTTCATTAAAATGAACCAGGCATGGATCCCACAGGACTTGTCCGTACCTTGTGCAGAATAGACATGTATACCGGTGTTGTGACAAAAACTGTCCGGCCATCGGATTGTGTCCGGCCCATACTGCGAAGGCGCAGCGCTTGCGCAGTACAGAGGACAAGGAGATTCACAAAATCTCCGAAGATGAACGGCGCCTGCGCTGTGAGTGCAGGTTCAAGCCCCACCATCCAAGTGGACATACGGTAGCACATAGTAACAGGGCCCCTCACGGGCTCGGTTCGATCGCCACGCTTCGGGCACGGCCTCACTTGGTTCGGCTTGAACCACGGATGGTGTGGCCTTCACCTGAACTCACCACGCAGGCGCCGTTCGTCTTGGGAGATTTTCGAAATCCCCTTGTCCTACATACTGAGCAAGCGCAGTACAGGGTGGACACTATTTGACGGGGGACAGAATTCGACACATCACCGGCCTTACCCAGCCATTGTTGTATTTTTGAACCAGTGTTGGCTATCTCGTCCTCCTCCACCGCCGCTTCCACCTACACAGCCACATCCACCGCCACCTCAACCTCCTACTCCATATGGACCTCGTCCTCCTAGGTGAAGATTATTATTTTTTATTTTTATTTTTTTTATGTTATTTTAAGTTATTTCCCTATCCACATTGTTTGCAGAGCACTTGCCATGCTCTTAACAACATTTTGCTGCCATTTGCAGCCCTCTAGCCCTTTCTATTACTTTTTTAGAGCCTTTTTAGTCCTTAGAAGTCCAGGTCCCCATTGACTTCAATGGGGTTCGGGTTCGGGTCCAGGTTCGGGTTAAAGTTCGGTCCCGAACCCGAACTTTTTTCCGAAGTTCGGCCGAACCCATCGAACCCGAACATCCAGGTGTCCGCTCAACTCTATTCAGGATCCATTGAAGTCTGTAACTTCTGAATGGTCATGTTTTTTAACGTGCCACCTGTTCCCTTGAATGGAGGTCATCTAAGTATCCCAAAGCAGGGGTGCCATGTGAGTGCAGCAGGGCTAGTAGTACTAGGGCGGGCACCTTGGTGAGAACATGAGGAGCAAACAAGAAGCTGAAGGGTAAGGTAACAAACTGGTAGTACAGGGGCCCCAGCAAAGTGTAGGAATTGCTAATGCTCTGTAAATATTATGGAGACAGGTACTGTAGGTAAACATCCTTGATGACTGCAGTAACCATCCATTCTCCCTGGTGAAGAGAGGAAGGCAATCACAGATTTGTTAGATTCCATGCAGTATTTTTTAACTTGAATAAAGACATTTAGAATGCACTATTTGGGCTTGGGACTTGTGTACAGATTGTAAAATCCCTGGATCCCTGGATCTATTCTTCCACAGAAGCTGGGGCATTGACCCAAGAGAACTCAGTTGAAAGTCTGTGCAGTGACACAGGAAGGTTGGAGGTGAGAAACTGAGGAGGGGGCAGGGAACAAGACTCCAGTTTGCAACCCTAGGATACCACCTCCTGCACTGAAGCATCTGAGATGTAACCTGTCCAAGCATCTGCAAAGGTTAACAACCCCCCTCCCATTCTGGGTGGTAGGGGCACACCATTGTGCAAAGGAAGGTTTGTCTGAACATTTGGTAGATTTTTACTGTACGGACTTGTGGGTGCCTGGCAGGGAACCAAGCTTGGGGGGTGTTGGCATAAAGTTAACAGACCACTTCTGCATAAAATCCTCACCAAATGGATGCAAGACTAATAAGTACTTGGGGGGGGGGGGGGTGGTATATGGCAAACAGCTTATCAAGATACTTTTACCCTCACATAGAAATAGTTAAAAAGGCAGGTACAAAGGGATTATATTTGTGGCCTAAGGAATTTTAAATAACCCAAAACTGGAAACAGCACTGGTAGAAGAAACAGACTGATTCTGTAGTTTTAGGCTGGGTTCACACTAGTGCGAATTGAATGCGGGTTTCCCTGCAGCTGCTTCACACATCTCCGGAGTGGCTCCGGTGTGAATTACACAGGAATCCTGTGCATCTTCTGGTCCGTTTCTGGTCTGAATTCAGGCAAAAAATTTGCACTGAAATCAGACCTGAAATGGTGAATGGGGATGTACCGGGCCCCTGCTGTGAGCCGCTCAATGCTGCAGTGTGAACCCAGCCTGAGAGTGGTGCACATTGCATCAACAATCTCCTTTTATTTGTGTAGTGGGGTCTCCTTTAAAGACTCTCAGGACTACCTTACCCAGAACCCCATTCGGCCCCCAGGGTGCAATGTTTCCACCCCAGAGACTCATGGGTGGGGTTATATAAGGAGGAGGCGAGGCTGCGCTCGGCCTCTTTGGGACACGAGACTTCACTGGAGAGATCTTCCTGTGCGGATCCACAGTGGTGCAAGGCCTGAAGCCTGGGGCCTTGCGCTGTTACCCAAAAGAGCCTTCCACCCCATCGCGAGCCTGGGTGGCATCTGACTCAGTTTCCTCAACCGCTGCTGAGCCGGAGACCAGACCGCTGCAGACGCTGTGTGTGGAAAGTTCCCGGACTGGGATCGCTTCCGGTGGGGTGAGCGAGCACCTGCTCAATCCATATACTGTACCATATTGTTAGGCCTACAGACTGCCGTGGCCCACCAGTTCATATTTAAGTCTCCACTGGAGATCCATAGCAGAACAGAAGTCAAACGGATCTCAAGTGGAGTGTTCTGTGTTGGCACTTTTACCCTTTGGATTACAAATGTGTTCCTGAAATGTGCACCACCGTTTAAAGACTTGCATGCAAAGAATTCATCCCCTAGAGACTGAGTTATAGGGTCAGGCCTGGCCGGCCAGATAGTTTATTTAGTTGCTGCGCCATAGGGCGCATAGTGAAGTACTGTTACACGTGGCGCGTGTGCGCCATATCTTACTAGTTACAGTGTGTCTATTGCTGCAGGGCTCTGCAGATAGATTTATGTGATTTGTTACAACTGTTGATTTTTATTGCCAGCAGAAAGTAAACTCGTTATTCTTCTATCATTGCACTGGTGTCTGAATTTAACCATAGAGCATAAGATATATATATTACCCTAGACTAACTGTGTCAGAGTGGGTCGAGTAAATTGCCGGGGGTTGGCGGAGCTGTCTTCAGGGCCCAAACTAAATCTGCGGCCCTCTTAGCTGAAGGTAACGCTACATTTGGAAGTAAATGCACAAGAATGAGACTCCTCATGGAGTAAGCTCATTGGTTGAGGAATGGAGCGACCCAGAATCAGAGTGATTCAGCAGATTGGTCAGAGGATGCTAAGATCGCATGTAAATTGGGTATATAATCTGCAGGAGAAGGTGCAGGAGTTCGGTTGTGGCCTCTGTGACTAGGGATGAGCTTCGTGTTCGAGTCGAACATACGTTCGACTCGAACATCGGCTGTTCGATCGTTCAACGAAGATCGAACGATTTGGGCCGTTCGCGCCAAATTCGAGTGACGCGAACGGCCCACAATGCACTACGCCATCGCAGTGTCATCCAGGCGCTGTGATTGGCCAAGCATGCACTGTGACCCCGCATGCTTGGCCAATCACAGCGCCGGCAGCGAGGAGAGCAATGATTGGCCACAGGCAGGATGCCTGTGGCCAATTATTGCTGAGGGGGTTTAGTACACGCCCCACACTATAAAAGGCCGCCAGCGCGGCGGCCTTGTGTAGTGTGTTCCGGAGCAGGGAAAGAGAAGCATAGGCAGGGACAGTGTCATTATTTTTCCTTTACTAATCCTGGATTCCTTGTGTTTAGGGACAGATAAGGATAGGTAGGGAGAGTGTCAGTGACAGTGTGCTATTCTGTGCTAATCCTTGTTTGTAGGGACAGAGAGGTACAGTGAGGGAAAGTGTCAGTGTGCTATTCTGTTCTAAACCAATCTTGCTGAACCATACTTTCAATCCTTGAGTTTAGGGACAGAGAGGTACAGTGAGGGAAAGTGTCAGTGTGCTATTCTGTTCTAAACCAATTTTGCTGTTCCATATTTTCAATCCTTGAGTTTAGGGACAGAGAAGGACACTCGTGGCAATTTTCAGTGTGCTATTCTGTGCTAAATCTTGTTTGTAGGGAGGGACAGAGTAGGACAGTGAGGGAAAGTGTCAGTGTGCTATTCTGTTCTAAACCAATTTTGCTGTTCCATATTTTCAATCCTTGAGTTTAGGGACAGAGAAGGACACTCGTGGCAATTTTCAGTGTGCTATTCTGTGCTAAATCTTGTTTGTAGGGAGGGACAGAGTAGGACAGTGAGGGAAAGTGTCAGTGTGCTATTCTGTTCTAAACCAATTTTGCTGTTCCATATTTCAAATCCTTGAGTTTAGGGACAGAGAGGTACAGTGAGTGAAACTGACAGTGTGCTATTCTGTTCTAAACCAATTTTGCTGTTCCATATTTCAAATCCTTGAGTTTAGGGACAGAGAAGGACACTCGTGCAAATTATCAGTGTGCTATTCTGTGCTAAATCTTGTTTGTAGGGAGGGACAGAGTAGGACAGTGAGGGAAAGTGTCAGTGTGCTATTCTGTTCTAAACCAATTTTGCTGTTCCATATTTTCAATCCTTGAGTTTAGGGACAGAGAAGGACACTCGTGGCAATTTTCAGTGTGCTATTCTGTGCTAAATCTTGTTTGTAGGGAGGGACAGAGTAGGACAGTGAGGGAAAGTGTCAGTGTGCTATTCTGTTCTAAACCAATTTTGCTGTTCCATATTTCAAATCCTTGAGTTTAGGGACAGAGAGGTACAGTGAGTGAAACTGACAGTGTGCTATTCTGTTCTAAACCAATTTTGCTGTTCCATATTTCAAATCCTTGAGTTTAGGGACAGAGAAGGACACTCGTGCAAATTATCAGTGTGCTATTCTGTGCTAAAACTTGTTTGTAGGGAGGGACAGAGTAGGACAGTGAGGGAAAGTGTCAGTGTGCTATTCTGTTCTAAACCAATTTTGCTGAACCATATTTTCAATCCTTGAGTTTAGGGACAGAGAGGTACAGTGAGTGAAACTGACAGTGTGCTATTCTGTTCTAAACCAATTTTGCTGTTCCATATTTCAAATCCTTGAGTTTAGGGACAGAGAAGGACACTCATGCAAATTATCAGTGTGCTATTCTGTGCTAAATCTTGTTTGTAGGGAGGGACAGAGTAGGACAGTGAGGGAAAGTGTCAGTGTG
This sequence comes from Rana muscosa, assembly GCA_029206835.1. Taxonomy (NCBI): domain Eukaryota; kingdom Metazoa; phylum Chordata; class Amphibia; order Anura; family Ranidae; genus Rana; species Rana muscosa. The sequence goes on from CM055118.1 coordinate 729,792,369, forward strand.
CTATTCTGTTCTAAACCAATTTTGCTGAACCATATTTTCAATCCTTGAGTTTAGGGACAGAGAGGTACAGTGAGTGAAACTGACAGTGTGCTATTCTGTTCTAAACCAATTTTGCTGTTCCATATTTCAAATCCTTGAGTTTAGGGACAGAGAAGGACACTCGTGCAAATTATCAGTGTGCTATTCTGTGCTAAAACTTGTTTGTAGGGAGGGACAGAGTAGGACAGTGAGGGAAAGTGTCAGTGTGCTATTCTGTTCTAAACCAATTTTGCTGAACCATATTTTCAATCCTTGAGTTTAGGGACAGAGAGGTACAGTGAGTGAAACTGACAGTGTGCTATTCTGTTCTAAACCAATTTTGCTGAACCATATTTTCAATCCTTGAGTTTAGGGACAGAGAGGTACAGTGAGTGAAACTGACAGTGTGCTATTCTGTTCTAAACCAATTTTGCTGTTCCATATTTCAAATCCTTGAGTTTAGGGACAAAGAAGGACACTCGTGGCAATTTTTAGTGTGCTATTCTGTGCTAAATCTTGTTTGTAGGGAGGGACAGAGTAGGACAGTGAGGGAAAGTGTCAGTGTGCTATTCTGTTCTAAACCAATTTTGCTGAACCATATTTTCAATCCTTGAGTTTAGGGACAGAGAGGTACAGTGAGTGAAACTGACAGTGTGCTATTCTGTTCTAAACCAATTTTGCTGTTCCATATTTCAAATCCTTGAGTTTAGGGACAGAGAAGTACACTCGTGCAAATTATCAGTGTGCTATTCTGTGCTAAATCTTGTTTGTAGGGAGGGACAGAGTAGGACAGTGAGGGAAAGTGTCAGTGTGCTATTCTGTTCTAAACCAATTTTGCTGAACCATATTTTCAATCCTTGAGTTTAGGGACAGAGAGGTACAGTGAGTGAAACTGACAGTGTGCTATTCTGTTCTAAACCAATTTTGCTGTTCCATTTTTCAAATCCTTGAGTTTAGGGACAGAGAGGTACAGTGAGTGAAACTGACAGTGTGCTATTCTGTTCTAAACCAATTTTGCTGTTCCATATTTCAAATCCTTGAGTTTAGGGACAGAGAAGGACACTCGTGCAAATTATCAGTGTGCTATTCTGTGCTAAAACTTGTTTGTAGGGAGGGACAGAGTAGGACAGTGAGGGAAAGTGTCAGTGTGCTATTCTGTTCTAAACCAATTTTGCTGTTCCATATTTTCAATCCTTGAGTTTAGGGACAGAGAAGGACACTCGTGGCAATTTTCAGTGTGCTATTCTGTGCTAAATCTTGTTTGTAGGGAGGGACAGAGTAGGGCAGTGAGGGAAAGTGTCAGTGTGCTATTCTGTTCTAAACCAATTTTGCTGTTCCATATTTTCAATCCTTGAGTTTAGGGACAGAGAAGGACACTCTTGGCAATTTTCAGTGTGCTATTCTGTGCTAAATCTTGTTTGTAGTGAGGGACAGAGTAGGACAGTGAGGGAAAGTGTCAGTGTGCTATTCTGTTCTAAACCAATTTTGCTGTTCCATATTTCAAATCCTTGAGTTTAGGGACAGAGAAGGACACTCGTGGCAATTATCAGTGTGCTATTCTGTGCTAAATCTTGTTTGTAGGGAGGGACAGAGTAGGACAGTGAGGGAAAGTGTCAGTGTGCTATTCTGTTCTAAACCAATTTTGCTGTTCCATATTTTCAATCCTTGTGTTTAGGGACAGAGAAGGATAGGCAGGGGACAGTGTCAGTGTCATTGTTGCTAAGCCTCCTGCACAGTATACACCTGAAGGTAGCCCTTATTGCTCTTTTTCCCATCTCCCTGCAGGCCATCCATTAAAATGTCTGGAAGGCAAACAAGGAGAGGCAGACAGTCAGGAGGCAAAAAAAGAGGGCAAGCAGGCTCTGTGTCTGGGGGCAACAGTGCTGGTCGTGGACGCGGTGCATTGTCATCAGCACATGGCCATGGGACACGCTTGTCCTTCTTTTCGGCAGCTGGACATGTTGAGCCACATCATGCCGAAGACTTGGTAGAGTGGATGACCAAGCCCACCTCATCCTCCTCATCCTCTCTCACCCAGGCTCAGGGTACTGGCAAAGCAGCTGCCAAAGCGTCCTCTTCTCTGGTATCATTATCTTCATTAGTCAATCCTTCCCTAGACCCACCATGTCCTCCTCCTGAGGAGTCCCCCGAACTGTTTGAGCACAGTGTTGGGTACATGCTCCAGGAGGATGCCCAGGGTTTCGAAGGATCTGATGATGATACCCAGCTAGAGGAAGGCAGCAGCGTGAGAGCAGAGAGAGGGGATGCTCAAGAAGGACACCAATCTGGCAGTCATGCTCCAGCAGCTGCAGCATACTGCCAGATTGGCTCCAGTGATGAGGAGGGAGGGGATGATGAGGTCACTGACTCCACGTGGGTGCCTAATAGGAGAGAGGAGGAGGAGGAGGCACATCTCCAACGAGGCAGGATGCCCTTGAGTGGCCAGCGTATGGGCAGCACACCGACGGAATCACACCGCAGAGCTCCGCCTGTGCAGGGCGCTGCCTCTGCCCGTCATTCAAAAAGTTCTTTGGTGTGGGCCTTTTTTGAGGCGAGTGCATCAGATCGCACAGCTGCTGTTTGCAACATATGTCTCAAGCGTATATCGCGTGGCCAAAACATCAGCCGCTTGGGCACCACATGCTTGATCAGACATATGTTGACCTGCCATGCAGCTCGTTGGCAAGCCTACCTTAAAGACCCACACCAAAGAACAAAGCTGACCTCTTCTTGCACCGCATCAGCTGGGATCTCCAACCCCACTATACCTTCACTCCTCTCTGAAACCTGCTCTGAGAGGAATGAAGGTGTAGAATTAGGTGTGTCACAGGCAAGTACTTGCGGGCACTCTGCTAGCAGTACACCAACGTCCGATTCTAGCAGGCAAATTTCCCTGCCCCAGCTGCTGGACCGTCGAAAGAAGTTCACTCCCAGCCATCCACATGCCCAGCAGTTGAATGCTAGCTTGGCTAAATTGCTAGCGCTTCAACTGCTGCCTTTTCAGTTGGTAGACTCGGCCCCCTTCCGTGAGTTTGTGCAATGTGCGGTTCCTCAATGGCAGGTTCCCAAACGCCACTTTTTCGCACGGAAGGCGATTCCGGCTCTCTACAGGCATGTGGAAGGCAATGTCTTGGCCTCGCTGGACAGGGCGGTCAGCGGTAAGGTGCATATTACCGCTGACTCATGGTCCAGCAGGCATGGACAGGGACGTTACCTTTCTTTCACGGCCCATTGGGTCACTCTTTTGGCAGCTGGGAAGGATGCAGGACAAGGTGCAGTAGTGTTGGAGGTTGTTCCACCGCCACGCCTCCAAAATGCTACTACTGGTTGTGACACACCTCTCTCCTCCACCCCCTCCTCTTCTTCTTCCTCCATGGCCTCTTCCTGTGGTTTGTCCTCGGAACCAGCGGTGCTCCGTAGGCGTTCAAGGGGCTACGCAAGTACGCAGGCAAAAAGATGCCATGCCGTGCTTGCGCTGGTGTGTTTGGGGGACAGAAGCCACACTGGGGCAGAGGTCCTGTCTGCTCTGCAGGGGCAGGCCGAGAGGTGGTTGACGCCACGCCAGCTTAAGCCAGGAATGGTGGTTTGCGACAATGGCACCAACCTCCTCTCCGCCCTCCGACAGGGACAACTGACCCATGTGCCCTGTATGGCTCACGTCCTTAACCTGGTGGTGCAGCGGTTCTTGGGCAGGTACCCGGGCTTACAGGATGTCCTGAGGCAGGCCAGGAAAGTCTGTGTGCATTTCCGCAGATCTTATAATGCCAGTGCTCGCCTGGCTGAGCTGCAAAAGGAGTTGAACCTGCCCAAGAACCGCCTTATATGTGACATGCCCACCAGGTGGAACTCAACGTTGGCCATGCTGCAGCGGCTGCACACGCAGCAGAGGGCCATCAATGAGTACCTGTGCGACTACGGCACCAGGACAGGGTCAGGGGAGCTCGGGTTTTTTTCACCACGCCAGTGGGGCATGATCAGGGATGCATGCACTGTCCTGGCACCATTTGAGGAGGCCACGAGGATGGTGAGCAGTGACAGTGCATGCATCAGTGACACTGTACCTCTTGTCCACCTGTTGGAGCACACGCTGCGTGGAATAATGGACAGGGCACTTGAGGCAGAACAGAGGCAGGAAGAGGAGGACTTCCTTGCCTCTCAAGGCCCCCTTTACCCAGACAGTGTTCCTTCTGTCCCACCCATCGCACAGGAAGAGGAGGAGGAGGAGGAGGAGGAGGAGGAGGATTGTGTCAGCATGGAGGTGGAGGCTGGCACTCAGCATCATCAGCAGCAGTCTTTTAGGGATGATTTACAGTCCCAAGAAACCAGTGGACTTGTACGTGGCTGGGAGGAGGTGGCTGCGGATCATGTCGTCCTTAGTGACCCAGAGGACTCCGGACTGAATGCCTCAGCTAACCTACGCTGCATGGCCTCCCTGATCCTGCAAAGTCTGCGGAAGGATCCTCGTATTCTTCGGATCAAGGAGAGGGACCATTACTGGCTGGCCACTCTCCTTGATCCACGGTACAAGGGTAAGGTTGCGGACCTTATCTTACCGTCGCAGAGGGAGCAGAGGATGAGACAACTCCGGGAGGCCTTGCAGAAAGGTCTGTGCAACGCGTTCCCAGAGACTGGGAGGTTACAAACTCCTGGTCCTGGACAACGAGTTGCTGAGGCTTCGGGCAGTCAAAGAAGGAGCGGTGGGGAAGGTGGCCGTCTGACCGATGCGTTCAGACAATTCTTTAGTCCGCAGCCCCAAAGTATGATCGGTTCCAGCAACCATCGCCAGCGTCTGATATACATGGTCCAGGAATACCTAGGGGCAAGGTCAGACTTGGACACCTTCCCCACCGAAAATCCTCTGGCTTACTGGGTCTTGAGGATGGATCACTGGCCAGAGCTTGCACAGTATGCAATTGAGCTACTGGCCTGTCTTGCATCCAGCGTTCTTTCAGAACGCACATTCAGTGCTGCTGGAGGATTTGTCACGGATCACAGGGTGCGCCTGTCCACCGACTCGGTTGATCGACTGACTTTCATCAAGATGAACCAGTCTTGGATCACCACCAGCTACCACACACCTGATGCTGATATAACAGACTAATTGATTTTAAAATGTCACATCCCTTCAAGACTGATGCTGATGCTGAGTGCCTGTGCTGTTATGTTGACTGGCTATCCTCCTCCTCCTCCTCAATGATACGATTAATGATGATAGCTTGGAAGATCATTTTGGTTTATGGGTGACGCCACCAGTTTTTGATGCAATACTTTGCAACAGGCCTCATTGCTGTGCTCCAAGTACAGTATCTGTGAGGGGTTGCAGTGTTGTGCCACCAGTGCCTAAGGCCCAATTTTTAAGCCCCTGTTCAACAGGGGCATGCAATTATAATTATTGATCTAATAATTCACAGCAGGGCCCATTGCTGCGCCCACCAAGAGTAACTGTCAGGCCTTACAGTGTTGTGGCACCAGCACCACCATCACCACCACCACCACCACCAAAGGCCCAATTTTTCAGCCCCTGTTCAACAGGGGCATGCAATTATAATTATTGATCGAATAATTCACAGCAGGGCCCATTGCTGCGCCCACCAAGAGTAACTGTCAGGCCTTACAGTGTTGTGGCACCAGCACCACCATCACCACCACCACCACCACCACCACCAAAGGCCCAATTTTTCAGCCCCTATTCAACAGGGGCATGCAATTATAATTATTGATCGAATAATTCACAGCAGGGCCCATTGCTGCGCCCACCAAGAGTAACTGTCAGGCCTTACAGTGTTGTGGCACCAGCACCACCATCAAAGGCCCAATTTTTACTACCACTGATCAACAATTATATGTTATTACAATTCCTGATATAATAGTTGACAGCAGGGCGTTCCAGCACCCACCAAGAGTAACTGTGAGTGCTTACAGTGTTGTGCCAACACCAACACCTAAGGGGCCAATTTCTGCAGAGTATATACGGCAGGTCCCTACTTTCAAACATCAAACTTACAAACGACTCCTACTTGCAAACGGAAGAAGACAACAGGAAGTGAGAGGAAATCTACCCCTTGGAAGGAAAATTCTCTCCTGTAAGAATTAATGTGGGAGAAAGGTGTCTCCTCTCTACTGATGCTTTATCACCAATCCTTGTTTCAATAAAAACACCACATTTCAAAAACAGTTGTCATTGGGACGCAAAGTGAGGTGAAATGTTCTGAACAGGGGCACAGACAGCAAACAAAATGTGACAGGGGTGATAACCGTTCCCTATGTTTTCCAAAAAGCTAAAAAAAAGGAATTTGGCATGGAGCTACACTTAAACAATGCAGCTGTTCAAAATTACAAACAGATTCTACATAAGAACAAACCTACAGTCCCTGTCTTGTATGCACCGCCTGTATACGGCTGTTCAGAGTATATAGGGCCTTTTTTAGTTTGTGTGCGGGGTTACCCTTAATATCCATACAAGACCCAAAGGGGCTGGTAATGGGCTGGGGTGGGGGGGGGGGGGTTGATGGGGTAGCTATGCCATTTTTCATAAAGATTTTCATCCATATTACCGGGACCAGACATTGCATTAAAGCCGCAAGCAGTTTTAAATGGCTTTTTTTCCTTTAGAAATGTTATTTTGTGCAGGGACAGTTCTAAACACGGGAAACACGTGGCACTTCACAGGCATACTTTAGACACCCCCCAGGTACAATATTTAAAGGAATTTTTGACTTTTTTTTTTAACTTTATGCATCATTAAAATGACTGCTCCCGGAAAACGTCCGTTTTTAAAACTTCTTTTTGCATTGATACATGTCCCCTGGTGCAGAACCCGGGTTCCCAAACTCTGTTTCGGACAATAACATGGATAATAGTCGTTATAATTAGCACTTTAGAATCCGAACGTTCGCATCCATTGTATTTAATAGGGTTCTAATGTTCGTGCGAACTTTCGGTCCGTTCGCGGGTTCTGGTGCGAACCGAACCCGGGGGTGTTCGGCTCATCACTATCTGTGACCAGAGTCAGCAAAAAACTTGTTGATGTGGGTAAAAATGTCTTGTATGCCTGTGGTAATAATTTGGGTCGAAAAGGGGAGATGGTCCAGCCATACCCAACAGAGCCAAAAGAGGGCCGCAAGGAGGGAACAGGTGCTAAAAGCTAAGGATAATCTGATTACAAGCTGCAGACACTGGCACTGTAAGTAGGCATGCTGCAAGCAGCCCTAGAACAGTTAGTAAGATGTGAGCTGAGGGTGTCCAGTGCAGCTGGACTGTTGTCCCCGTGTCTCAAATCAGATGTTTTGCAAGCACAGCAAGGCAATGTATAGGCTCAGGGTAAGAGGTAAGTAAATGAAACGTGGACAGCTGGTAGCAGGTGAAGGTTGAATGTCCAGACATGACCAAAATCACTGTAGGTGGGTGGTAAGAATGAATTAAAGATCAAAATTCCACATGGCTCTTTGCAAGCAGGAGCAGCAGGAAGATCCTTCCAGAATGCTGTATGGTGGGAAAGAGAGCCCAGAGCTTGTGCAGCACTCCACCAAGCAGATGACTTTAGTCTCACTACCCTAACCCCTTCCACTGCAAAACAGGTGCCCAGTGACCTAAGTAAATAAAGTAGCTCCTGATTCTTGGCGCAACCAAGTCCTCTGGTATCCATTCATCTTTCTTGAAGATTAGAAAACATCTGAGACATGCTGGTAGTAGGAGGAGATACCCTTGGCTGGCCTACCAGTTATTTGTTTGTTAGTGTCCACTGTCCAGTACTTAAAACCCCTAAACAATGGTGTATATCTGAATACAGAGGCCCTGTTGAATAAAAAAAATTATGCTGCACCATATTTGCGCATCTATTTATCAACTGTGACCATTCACAACGTTCACAAATTTAAACAAAGCTGCATTTTGCAGCCACCACTTTGTTTCCTCTTACATGCTGATAGACTGTGAAAGAAAACAAAGTGTTGCCTACTGTGATCAAAAGCAGCATATTTTACAGTGTCATCAGGGCCAGTCACAGTGTCCCTAATCGCTAACCACACCAGTCACAGAGTCACCACACTAGTTCAGGTCAGCGACAGTGTCCCTAATCTCTAGCCAAACCAGTCACAGTGTCACCACACCAGTGCAAGCCAGCAACAGTGTCCCCAATCACTAGCCACATAAGTACTGTATCACCAGATTAGTGTAAACCAGGCACAGTGTCCCTGATCATTAGCCACAGCAGTCACAGTGTTTTTAAGACCAGTGTAACCAGTAAACAGTGTTGCTGATTGCTAACCACACCAGTCTCAGGATCAGCAGACCAGTCTAAGCCAGCAACAGTGTTCCTGATCACTGGCCACACCAGTGCCTTTGTTGCCAGACCAGCACAGTCAGCAAAAGTGTTCCTGTTCGCTATCCACACCAGTGCCAGAGTGTCATGAGAGTGATTCCAGTGGGTAACAGTGTCCTGATCACTAGCCACACCAGAGCTAGTGTAAGCCAGCAACATTGTCCTATACAGTGTCACCAGTGCCAATGTAAGCCAGCAACAGTGTCCTGATTGCTAGCCACACCAGTGCGTGTAGGTCAGCAACAGTGTGCTGATTGCCACCACACTAATACAGTGTCTACCAAGCCAGTGTAAACCAGCAACACTGTTATGATCCCTAGTCATTCCAGTGCTAGTGTCACCAAAACTAGTGAAGCCAACAACAATGTCCAGAATGTTAGCTACTCCAGTGCCAGTGTAACTAGAGTCATTGAAGCCAGCAACAGTGTTCAGATTGCTAGCCACACCAATGACAATGTTAACAGAGCCAGTGTAAGCTAGAGACATTATCCAGATTACTTGCCACACTGTCGCCAGAGCCAGTAAAGCCAGCAACATTGCCCAGATGGTTAGCCACACCAGTGCCGGAGTCACTTTAGCCTGTGTAAGCCAGCAACAGTGTTGTGATTGCTAGCTACATCATTGCCACTGTCGGTCAGAAACTGTGTCCTGATTGCCACCTCTCTAGTACAGTTTTTCCAGAGCCAGCATAAACCAGCAATACTGTTCTGTTCGCTAGCCACACCAGTGCCAGTGTCACCAGAGCCAGTGAAGCCAGCAACATTGTCCAGATCATCAGCCAGACCAGTGTCAGTGTCACCATAGTCATTAAACCCAGCAACAATGTCTAGATCATTAGCCTCAGCAGTGCCAGTGTCACCAGAGCCAGTGTAAGCCAGCATGGGAGTCCTGATCACTGCAACAATAGTACAGTGTCAACAGTGACATGTTAAACCAGCACCAGTCCCCTGATCACCAGTCACACCAGTACAGTGTTTTCTAGTACCATTGTTAGCCATAACCAGTTTCCTGCTTGCCAACCAGCACCAGTATTAACGTCATCAGGTAACGGCACATTCACTGTCAAAAATGTTCAAAAAATGTATACTAATGAAGACAGAGGTCTTTCAAATTCTGAGTATGACTAGTGGGGAGAAGACCCCACAGTCACATTCAGACTTGGATTATGAATATGTGAAAAATAGCAGTTCATTAACAGCGACATCTGGTTTCAAGGAGAGAGTTACCGCTCAGATGTGACTGGTGACTCATTCACAAGATCCAGAGCCGTGGGTGCAGGCAATGCATATGACAATGCAAAAAATCTGAGGAAAACGCTTGGACAGCCGCACTCCAAAAAAGGTTCTTTTATTTAAAACAAAAGCACAAACAACATGCCACAGCAAAAAAAACAGCAAGTATGAGCTGACGTTTCGCACTGCGATTCAGTGCTTAATCATAGCAGCTATGATTAAGCACTTTCTTCAGTTAGAAGAAACTGAATTAAACAACCAAAAGTCATAGGTCCTTATAGTATAGTCTGAAAATATACTCGTTATATTGATTTAATAGAATCTTTAAGGCATGCATGTCCAAAGTCTGGCCCGCAGGCCAATCGCGGCCCACGGTCCGGTTTTGAACGGCCCGCCAGGTTATCTAAACATATATATCTTTTGTGGCCCCCGACGATCTCCCAGCACCGGGGCCACAAAAGATATATAGGCTGGCTGCCTTGGAGGGGACAGGGAGGAGGCGGGATGAGTGCCGTGCATACAGGAGGAGAATTTCCTGTTTACGGGCAGCCTCTGTAATAGGAAGTCCCGTCTCCGGCGCTACAATTGGACGACTGTTCTGTCCATCAAAGGAGGCGGGACTTTCTATTAAAGAGGCCGCCATGTAAACAGAAGATTCTCCTGTAGGTAATCTTTGGCGCTCGTCCTGTCCCCTCCCTGTCCCCTCCAAGGCTGCAGATGGATGGGCATCAATCAGGCTGCACTGATGGCAATGGTGAGTGCTGCATTCCTGGCAATGGTGAGTGCATTCCTGGCAATGGTGGGTGCTGCATTCCTGGCAATGGTGGGTGAATTCCTGGCAATGGTGGGTGCTGCATTCCTGGCAATAATGGGTGCTGCATTCCTGGCAATGGTGGGTGCTGCATTCCTGGCAATGGTGGGTGCTGCATTCCTGGCAATGGTGAGTGCATTCCTGGAAATGGTGGGTGCTGCATTCCTGGCAATGGTGGGTGCTGCATTCCTGGCAATGGTGAGTGCATTCCTGGCAATGGTGAGTGCATTCCTGGCAATGGTAAATCTGCATTTCTGGCAATGGTGGGTGCTGCATTCCTGGCATTTGGGGTGCTGCATTCCTGGCAATGGTGGGTGCTGCATTCCTGGAAATTGGGGTGTGCATTCCTGGCAATTGGGGGTGCCGCATTCATGGCAATTCGGGGTTTGCAGATGGGCACTGACCCTTATTTTGCTTCACACTTCTTTATTTAAAATTTACGTTTTTTTCCTGAAACCTCCCTCTTAAAGTGAAAGTGCGTGTTTATACGCCAATAAGTACGGTATATCCAAATAATACGCCTGAGCTCATCTCTTTACTCACACACAGCCACAAAGGCAAGAGAATTCTTGTTGGTCAGTGTATTAGTGCTCGAACGAACACACTTAGACCGAATTTTAATGGTTCAAAGAATGTCAGGCAAAATGGTCGGCCCTCACGCATGTTCGCTTCATCAAATCTGGCCCTCTTTGAAAAAAGTTTGGACACCCCTGCTTTAGGGTAATTAGAAGCTCTAGGGTGTGAGATCTGGGCTTGCCATAGTTTCTTAAATCTTAACACAAATAATTTTTTAAAAGCTACGAACATCTCATACTGAGCTTGTGTCTTTAGTTTTTTAGTTGTGTAAAAAGTTTAATAAAAAATCTGGACCAGTTGGCATACACCCACATGTCCTAAAAGAGTTGAGCTCTGTTATTTTAATTCCCCAGGCCATGTTGTTATCTGCTTTAGCCTTCCAATGCTACTTACCGTGATAGCCAGCTATAGATGGGGCGGTGGACATGTTTTTGTTTTCACCTATGGTGCTTGTATTGGTCCAGCAGTGCACCAACACCTTTGCTGCCATTGTGCTACGCTGGGTGTTTGGTGTGCTCCTGTACCTTTAAGGAGGGGTGGCTCCCCTTCAGTCCACCTGCCCTCATCTAACCATCAGAATGCATGTGCCTCCATTGTGGGGACACTCAATGTTAGTGTAGGACCACAGACTCCAGGGGGCCTTGGCGTAGCTCTGTGGCTCACGCATGCGTTTGCAAATGCGTGCGGACAAACCCCTGTTTTTAACGCATACTGTTAGACAGGTTAATTGGTTGTCAGCGAGCTGGTCGGTAAGTAGGCTTGGTTTTTCCCTGGGCATTCCCCAGGCCATGTTGTTATCTGCTTTAGCCTTCCAATGCTACTTACCGTGATAGCCAGCTATAGATGGGGGCGGTGGACATGTTTTTGTTTTCACCTATGGTACTTGTATTGGTCCAGCAACGCACCAGCACCTTTGCTGCCATTGTGCTACGCTGGGTGTTTGGTGTGCTCCTGTACCTTTAAGGAGGGGTGGCTCCCCTTCAGTCCACCTGCCCTCATCTAACCATCAGAATGCATGTGCCTCCATTGTGGGGACACTCAGTGTTAGTGTAGAACCACAGACTCCAGGGGGCCTTGGCGTGGCTCTGTGGCTCACGCATGCGTTTGCAAATGCGTGCGGACAAACCCCTGTTTTTAACGCATACTGTTAGACAGGTTAATTGGTTGTCAGCGAGCTGGTCGGTAAGTAGGCTTGGTTTTTCCCTGGGCATTCCCCAGGCCATGTTGTTATCTGTTATTTTAACCTCTTGCCAACTGCCAGCAGTACATTTACCGCTGGCAGGCAGCAGCCACAGGTTCCACTAGGTACCCAGTGTACTTGCTGGTTTAGAGGCGTGCATGCATGCGCCCCCTTGCTGACCTGTGCTGTGATTGGACACATCACAAGTTTGTCAGCAGGGTACATCCAATCATTTTGGCTGTATACCTGCAGATCAGTTGTGGCCAATCACAGCACAGGGATCTAGCTGGAATTCTGGAGTTCAGAGCCTCAAGTAACAAGATCAGTCAGAAATCTGTCTCAAAACATGGAAACATGGTACAAAATGCAATCAGGTACAGTGCTGCATGACTGATTAATTGTCAAAGTATCACAGTGCTGAAAACTGAACAATGGCCCGGGCAGGAAAAGGGTTTAACATGGCAGTCTTCAAATGATTAAATTGTAGTTCTGCTTTTGTAGTCAAATTTGAGAAAACCCCACTGTATATTTGGTAGGTGTCCCCATTTACACAGTATATCTAAAATATTTTTTTAAATATTTCTTGCCTATCTAGCTGTTTCTTTGGAGCAGGATTTTGGGCAGATTGCAAGCTACTCTGGACAACTTCAAAGTGAAAGTTTATTAACATAGAGGAGACAGACTCAATTTCTCTCATTAGCATAGAATGCAGAACCCAAGCTTTGAGATCTTTAACCCTTAGTTTGTTAGGACAGACAGTGTTCCAATCTAGTTTAAAACTAATAGTGAGATCTGTAAGTACAGTACAGACAGGGTTAAATATGGTAACAATTAATTCCTTAAAGTGGTTCTAAAGGCAGAAGTTTTTTTTTACCTTAATGCATCCTCTGCATTATGTTTAAAAACCTTCTGTATCCAGCGCCCCCGCCAGCCCCCTCTTACTTACCTGAGCCTGATCTCAATCCAGTGCTGTGCCCGAGAGCGGTGGCTCTCTCCACTCTCTCTCCTCATAGGACAGATTGATAGCGATTGGCTCCCACTGCTGTCAATCAAATCCTGTGATGAGGGGATGGGGCCAAGCTTTGTGGCCTGTGTCTATGGACACAGGCAGGGTGTCTCAGGATCGAGCCCGCAAGTGTGCCACCATAGGAAGCAGCTTTCTATGGTGGCACACTGAGAAGTGGAGGAGCCAGAAGGGCTGGCGTAGGACCCCAGAAGAGGAGGATCTGGGCTGATTTGTGCAAAACCATTGCACAGAGCAGCAAAGTATAACATGTTTATTTTAAAAAAAAAAATACCCTTACAACCACTTTAATATTAAAGTGGTGTTCCAGGCAACGCCGGGCAAAAAAAAAAAAATTAAAAGCCAACAGCTACACATACTGCAGCTGCTGGCTTTTAATAAATGGAGACTTACCTGTCCTGGTGTCCCTCGATGTCGGCACCGCAGCTCATGTTTCACATCAGCTGTTGGTGCTTCCGTCGCCATTGCGGGTAAGGGAACCCGGCAGTAAAGACTTTCGGCTTCACGCCGGGAACCCTACTGCGTATGCGTGAGGCCCCGCTCCTCTCTCCTATTAGCCCAGCGGCCAGGGGAGGAGGAGGAGGGAGCCTTGCGTGACTTCACCGCCGCGGCCGGACTCCAGTAAGTGGGTAAGGATACCTGTCTTAGACAGGTATCCTGTCCCCCCTCCCCCCCGAAAGGTGCCAATTGTGGCACCGGAGGGGGGGAGGAATCAGATGAGTGGAAGTTCCACTTTAGGGTGGAGCTCCGCTTTAAAATATCAGAGAGAATTTTAATTTTGGAGTTTTCAGAAAAGAACAAGTATAAAAGTAAGCAGTAATTTTAAAATATTTTTGTTAGGTTATGCTATGTAAACTGGAATATGTAACAAATATAAACAAATATGACATAGATGTTATGCCAATTTGGCTGCAAACATAGAAATACACTTGACTCTGTCATGAGAAAATGATTTGGGCTGCTGACTGCCCTTATGGAGATCCTAATTCCCTGGCTGTCATGCTGGTGCATTTTCCTCAGGGCTTTCTGAGTCTCTAGCCAAAACAAATCTAGAGATAAGGAATTCTGATACATTTCTGACAATCAATTACAATTATTCTGCGCTGTGACTTAAAAGTGTTGAAGCCAGATTACAGTCAGGCAATTAGCATTTACAAAACTGGAACAGCAATGGCAGCCCCATATTTTTCTTAAGACAGTGTCACTTTAAGCACATGTACAGTGGGCCAAAAAAGTATTTAGTCAGCCACCAATTGTGCAAGTTCTCCCACTTAAAAAGATGAGAGAGGCCTGTAATTGTCATCATAGGTATAACTCAACTATGAGAGACAAAATGTGGAAACAAATCCAGACAATCACACTGTCTGATTTGGAAAGAATTATTTTGCAAATTATGGTGGAAAATAAGTATTTGGTCAATATCAAAAGTTCATCTCAATACTTTGTTATATATCCTTTGTTGGCAATGACAGAGGTCAAACGTTTTCTGTAAGTCTTCACAAGGTTGTCACACATTGTTGCTGGTATGTTGGCCCATTCCTCCATGCAGATCTCCTATAGAGCAGTGATGTTTTGGGGCTGTCGCTGGGCAACACGGACTTTAAACTCCCTCCAAAGGTTTTCTATGGGGTTGAGATCTGGAGACTGGCTAGGCCACTCCAGGACCTTGAAATGCTTCTTACGAAGACACTCCTTCGTTGCTCGGGCGGTGTGTTTGGGATCATTATCATGCTGAAAGACCCGGCCACCTTTCATCTTCAATGCCCTTGCTGATGGGAGGAGGTTTGCGCTCAAAATCTCATGATACATGGCCCCATTCATTCTTTCATGTACACGGATCAGTCGTCCTGTTCCCTTTGCAGAGAAACAGCCCCAAAGCATGAGGTTGCCACCCCCAGAACCACACGGGGGGACCTAGTGAATGACCTGCAGAGAGCTGGGACCAACGTAACAAAGGCTACCATCAGTAACACACTACACCGTCAGGGACTCAGATCCTGCAGTGCCAGACGTGTCCCTCTTCTTAAGCCAGTACATGTCCGGGCCCATCTGAGGTTTGCTAGAGGGCATTTGGATGATCCAGAAGAGGATTGGGAGAATGTCATATGGTCAGATGAAACCAAAGTAGAACTGTTTGGTAGAACTAGAAACACAACTCGTCATGTTTGGAGGAGAGAGAATGCTGAGTTGCAACCAAAGAACACCATACCTATCATGGAAATCTTAGAGAATGAACATCTGTTTCATCAGCTGTGGTTGGAGCATGCGCAGTTAACACGCCGCTCGCTCCCGATGCTTATTCACGCCGCTCGCTCTATCAGATGGGGTACCCATCAAGATAGAACAGCGCTGCCCGCGCTCACTCAATACAGCAAGGGGTGGATTTTTTTTTTAAAGGGGCGGATGTATTATTGAGCACTGGCCATCATAAATTTCTTGTATTCAGTGAGCGCGGCCTCTTATAATCATATCTGCCCCTTTGATAAAACCATCCGCCCCTTACTGTATTGAGTGAGCGTGGGCAGCGCTGTTCTATCTTGATGGGTCCCCCATCTGATAGAGCGAGCGGCGTGGATAAGCATCGGGAGCGAGCTGCGTGTTAACTGCGCATGCTCCATCTACAGCTGATGAAACAGATGTTCATTCTGAGAGATTTCCGTGATCTCCGATTGCGCATGCGCAGTCCAGGCCGGGCACTATCTGATAAGGACCCATATTGATAGGACACTGGCGCTTTTGTAATAGCAATCGGACCGGCTCACCAGCCCCTTGATTGCTATTACAGGCAGCGGGAAGGGACATCCCCCGCCCCCCTTCTCCCATCGCTCTCTCGTCCTACCAGGAGATCCACCAGCTGGCCGGACAGCCAAACAAAGCCGGGATCGGCTTTAACCACCTCGCGCCCGCCGTACGAGAATATACGGCCGCAAGGTGGTTGTCAAATGCCGGGAGGCCGTTAATATACGGCCTCTGCTATTTGGCCACTGGGGGGCGCGCGAGCGCCGCCGGCACGCGCGCACGCCCGGCGCATCACTGAGATGCCGATGCGCGTGCCTGGCGGCCGCGATGTCCGCCAGGCACCCGCGATCGGCGGTTACAGAGACAAGGACATGGATCTCTGTGTGTAAACACAGAGATCCATGTCCTGTCAGGGAGAGGGGACCGATGCTGTGTCCCTTGTACATAGGGACACAGATCGGTCACCTCCCCCAGTCAGTCCCCTCCCCCCACAGTAACAATCACACATAGGGAACACATTTAACCCCTTCCTCGCCCCTAGTGTTAACCCCTTCCCTGCCAGTCACATTTATACAGTAATCAGTGCATATTTATAGCACTGTTCGCTGTATAAATGTGAATGGTCCCAAATTAGTGTCAAAAGTGTCCGATGTGTCCGCCATAATGTCGCAGTCACGAAAAAAATCACTGATCGCCGCCATTACTAATAAAAAAAAATATATATATAAAAATGCCATAAAACTACCCCCTATTTTGTAAACGCTATAACTTTTGCGCAAACCAATCAATAAACGCTGATTGCGATTTTTTTTTTTTACCAAAAATATGTAGAAGAATACGTATCAGCCTAAACTGAGGAAAAAAATATATAAAAAAAAAAAAAAAAATGGGATATTTATTATAGCAAAAATCAAAAAAATATTGCTTTTTTTTCAAAATTGTCGCTCTATTTTTGTTTATAGCGCAAAAAATAAAAACCGCCGAGGTGATCAAATACCACCAAAAGAAAGCTCTATTTGTGCGAAAAAAAGGACGTCAATTTTGTTTGGGAGCCACGTCGCACGACCACGCAATTGTCATTCAAAGCGTGACAGTGCTGAAAGCTGAAATTTCGCCTGGGCAGGAAGGGGGTATATGTGCCCAGTAAGGAAGGGGTTAATTGGCTGTTCGTAATGGTTACATGGAAAGCGATGACATGACATCACTTTTGGTTTACTCGTAAGCCATCAGCGTAATTTTTTAAAATTCAAAAGCATTCAGCAACACCATCTTAATGTTTGGAATGCTTTTAAGTGCAGAGTAGGGATTTAGGGTCTTACCTTAGATCTCTCCATAAAGAGGACCTGTCACATGCCTATTGCTGTCACAAGGATGTTTACATAAAATAAAAAAAATAAAAAAATTAAAGCAATATTGTAAAATTCAAAAAATTTAAAATACATTTATAACAAACGAAAAAAAAGTGCCCAGTTCTGTTTTCGCGCACTTTGGTTTCGCACGCATGCAGAGATCGTCCCATATGTGAGGTATCACCGCAAACGTCAGATGCTGAGCAGTGATTCTAGCATCAGACCTCCCCTGTAAATCGAAAGTGGTAACCTCTAGGCTTTTAAAAACGTTGCTCAAACGTTGTTTGTCGCCGTGGCACGGCGTGCACAATTTTAAAGCGTCACATGTTTGGTATCTATTTATCATCTAAAAAATGTGATTATTGTGGGGTTTTTTGCATTAAAATTTGAAAAAAGTGTATTTTTTCCCAGAAAATGTATTTTGAAAAAACGCTGCGCAGATACCGTGTGGCGTAAAAAAATGCAAAACCCACCAATTTCTTCTCTAGGGCCCCTACTTTAAAAAAATAATAAAAAATCTGTTTAGGGGGTTCTTTTGCCACGTACACACGACCATTTTTCTCGTCGGGAAAATTTTTATTTTTTCTCTTTGACGAGAAAAACGACCGTGTGTGGGCTTTTCATCATTTTTCCAGACGAGAAAAACGGCATGAATCACGACGAGAAAAATTAGAACATGCTCTAATTTTTCTCGTTGTGATTCACGCCATTTTTTTCCGCGGCAGTTTTCCCATAGGGAAACACTGCCAGGGAGCCTACAAACGGTCGTTTTTCTCGACCAAGAGGAAAAATGTCGGGAAAAACGGCCGTGTGTAGGGGAACACGCCGTTCCTCGTTTTTCCCGTCGATTTTCTCGACGGTGTTTTCACCGTCGAGAAAATCGATCGTGTGTACACGGCATAAGTAATTTTCTAGCAAAAAATACTGTATTGTTACATGTGAACAAAAATACCAGAAAAGACCTGGCAGACTGGAAGTAGTTAAAAAAAAAAAAAGGTTGTGTGCCCCCATAATGTGCTATAATGTGCTGTCTGCAATACAATGTGTACACATACAACAAACACACATGGTTACGGTGTAATATGTTTGCAGGAATGGTGGAATATCATTGGGTCAGAATATGTACAATAGAAGAATCCTCTGCTAAATGACTGCTTGCTGGCGTCATTTCACATAGAAAGTAAAGCTGAGGTAAAGTGTGAGATGTTCGCGAAGCTTCCCCGCCTCCAGCAGTGTGTCCCTTCCCGCTCCCCCTAGTCGGTGATGACGCGGCCTCAACATGGCGGCGTTCGCGGAAATAGGAAAACTTTAATGGGATTTCTGAGGCGGCGGGGATAGTTAGAAAGAACGGGACAGGGGAGCCCGGTGTACCGTACAGCACACGTGACATGAGCTCCGGTGTGCCCCGCACCTCCCCCAACCACACCGCGGCCTTGGACGACGACTTCCTCAGAGACCTCCGTGTCCCCGGTGACTGCTTCCTAAGGTTTGTTGTAGGATGTGATAGAACCCTGAACGGGTAAGAAAGCGGCCAGGACTGGGAGTGGTCTGTGTGTTAGGATAGTGCAGGCTGTCACCTTTTATTTCACCGGGCAAAGAACTGTGTGCTATCAGCAAATGCAATCCCTGTATTCACCTTCAGTGCTGCTCATCTCCTGTAACCTTTTCTAAACACTTCTTGTCTGTGTGCAACTGTGCATGTACCCCACTGATGTCTGCAAAAAGTTCACTTCCTGTCTGTGTGCATGTACCCCACTGATGTCTGCAATAAGTTCACTTCCTGTCTGTGTGCATGTACCCCACTGATGTCTGCAATAAGTTCACTTCCTGTCTGTGTGCATGTACCCCACTGATGTCTGTACAACATTCACTTCCTGTCTGTATGCATGTACCCCACTAAAGTCTGCAATAAGTTCACTTCCTGTCTGTGTGCATGTACCCCACTGATGTCTGCAAAAAGTTCACTTCCTGTCTGTGTGCATGTACCCCACTGATGTCTGCAATAAGTTCACTTCCTGTCTGTGTGCATGTACCCCACTGATGTCTGCAATAAGTTCACTTCCTGTCTGTGTGCATGTACCCCACTGATGTCTGTACAACATTCACTTCCTGTCTGTATGCATGTACCCCACTAAAGTCTGCAATAAGTTCACTTCCTGTCTGTGTGCATGTACCCCACTCATGTCTGTACAACATTCACTTCCTGTCTGTGTGCATGTACCCCACTCATGTCTGTACAACATTCACTTCCTGTCTGTATGCATGTATCCCACTGATGTCTGCAATAAGTTCACTTCCTGTCTGTGTGCATGTACCCCACTGATGTCTGCACAACATTCACTTCCTGTCTGTATGCATGTATCCCACTGATGTCTGCAATAAGTTCACTTCCTGTCTGTGTGCATGTACCCCACTGATGTCTGCACAACATTCACTTCCTGTCTGTGTGCATGTACCCCACTGATGTCTGCAATAAGTTCACTTCCTGTATGTGTGCATGTACCCCACTGATGTCTGCAATAAGTTCACTTCCTGTCTGTGTGCATGTACCCCACTGATGTCTGCAATAAGTTCACTTCCTGTCTGTGTGCATGTACCCCACTGATGTCTGCAATAAGTTCACTTCCTGTCTGTGTGCATGTACCCCACTGATGTCTGCAATAAGTTCACTTCCTGTCTGTGTGCATGTACCCCACTGATGTCTGCACAACATTCACTTCCTGTATGTGTGCATGTACCCCACTGATGTCTGTACAACATTCACTTCCTGTCTGTATGCATGTATCCCACTGATGTCTGCAATAAGATCACTTCCTGTCTGTGCGCATGTACCCCACTGATGTCTGTACAACATTAACTTCCTGTCTGTATGCATGTACCCCACTGATGTCTGCAAAAAGTTCACTTCCTGTCTGTGTGCATGTACCCCACTGATGTCTGCAATAAGATCACTTCCTGTCTGTGTGCATGTACCCCACTGATGGGAGTGGCTGACAGAGGGGGGAGTGGCTGACTGAGAGCGGCAGGCTGACAGGGGGGTGAGAGGGCAAATGAGAAAGATTCCTTAGTGAGGAGACACAGCAGAACACACGCCAGGCAAGGAGGTGGGACTCCGGGCGGCCGCGATCACCCACAGTCCAGTCCCGCCTCCACATGTGACCAGGTCCACCCGGCCAATCACAGACCCTCGTGTTCGTCCGCCCGCACGTGACCTATTCAGCAAATCACAGGCTGAATAGGTACACCTGCTGCCCATCGCTGAGCTCGGCTCGGAGGCGGAGCACACAGGCAGTAATATATGTGTAACACTTGGCGGGAATCGGGATGCACTGCTCTAGGTTGAACTGCTGCTATATGTGCCTGGGTTTCAGGCGGCTTGAAAACCGGGCACATGTGTCCAAATCCGGACTGTCTGTGTCAAAACCGGACAGGTGGCAACCCTATACCCCACTGATGTCTGCAATGAGTTCACTTCCTGTCTGTATGCATGTACCCCACTGATGTCTGCAATAAGATCACTTCCTGTCTGTATGCATGTACCCCACTGATGTCTGCAATAAGTTCACTTCCTGTCTGTGTGCATGTACCCCACTGATGTCTGCAATAAGATCACTTCCTGTCTGTGTGCTTGTACCCCACTGATGTCTGTACAACATTCACTTCCTGTCTGTGTGCATGTACCCCACTGATGTCTGTACAACATTCACTTCCTGTCTGTATGCATGTACCCCACTGATGTCTGCAATAAGATCACTTCCTGTCTGTGTGCATGTACCCCACTGATGTCTGCAATAAGTTCACTTCCTGTCTGTATGCATGTACCCCACTAGGGTTGCCACCTTTTCTTCAAGCCAAACCCGAACACTTTAGCGGTGCATGGCAAAAAAAAATTGTAGTATACACTATAGGATTGTAAAGACCTGGGACACCTTTGGGTGCACTAAGGAAAGCAATAATGCGGCACCCTTTATTGGACAGTGTTACCTCCTATAACACAGGGGTCATTGTCACCCCCCTTCATAAAATACGGGTCAGTGTTACCCCCCTCCATAATTTAGGGGTCCCCAATAGAGGACCACCATTAGGTCCCCTTATATCAGCACCCCCCCTTAGAGACCTCTATTAGATCAGGGAACCCCCCATCAGTGTCCCCTGCCCCTAAAGACCCACATTAGACTGCCTTACTGAGAGCCGTTTCGATCCAGGAAGTGTGGGAGCCGGAGTTTGGGGGCGGAGCGAAGCTGCTCTACTGTAGTGCTATTTTCCTTCTTTCCTTCCATTGTGTGGGGGGCTTGGAGATAAGGCAAAGTATAGGCAGGTGCTGCATCGCTGTGCCCAGTCTGTCGGCAGGACACAGGAATCAAAACACATCCAAACTTGTGCACTCACTCACAGGGCCGCTGATAGGAATCATGGGGCCCGTCGCCCCCTGAGGGGGGAAAAAGAGGTGAGGGAGGTGAGAAGGGGTGAGAAAGAGAGAGGGGGAGGGAATTGGGGGTGTGAGGGGGAGTGGGGTGAGTGAGAGAAGGGGGGTAAGAGAGGGGGTGGCCTGACACAGAGGAGTGGTAGCTGACTGAGGGAGGGGAGTAGCTGACTGAGGAGGGGTTACTGACTGAGGAGGGGTTACTGACTGAGGGGATGCTAAATGAGAGGGGGGTGTAGCTGACGGGGGGGGAGTGGGGGAGGGGCTGACAGAGGGGGGAGTGGCTGACTGAGAGCGGCAGGCTGACAGAGGGGGTGAGAGGGCAAATGAGAAAGCTACCTCAGTGAGGACTCGAGGAGAGACAGCAGAACACACGCCAGGCAAGGAGGCGGGACTCCGGGCGGCCGCGATCACCCACAGTCCACATGTGACCAGGTCCACCCGGCCAATCACAGACCCTCGTGTCGTGTTCGTCCGCCCGCACGTGACCTATTCAGCAAATCACAGGCTGAATAGGTACACCTGCTGCCCATCGCTGAGCTCGGCTCGGAGGCGGAGCACACAGGCAGTAATATATGTGTAACACTGTTGGCGGGCGTGGGAATCGGGATGCGCTGCTCTAGGTTGAACTGCTGCTATATGTGCCCGGGTTTCAGGCGGGTTGAAAACCGGGCACATGTGTCCAAATCTGGACTGTCTGGGTCAAAACCGGACAGGTGGCAACCCTATACCCCACTGATGTCTGCAATGAGTTCACTTCCTGTCTGTATGCATGTACCCCACTGATGTCTGCACAACATTCACTTCCTGTCTGTATACATGTACCCCACTGATGTCTGCAATAAGTTCACTTCCTGTCTTTATGCATGTACCCCACTGATGTCTGCAATAAGTTCACTTCCTGTCTTTTATGCATGTACCCCACTGACGGCTACACAGCATTCGCTTCCTGTCTGTATGCATGTACCCCACTGACGGCTGCACAGCATTCACTTCCTGTCTTCATACATGTACCCTACTGCTGATGGCAGTTCACTTCCTGTCTGTATGCACTGACTGTTCTATCAGTCCAGACTCAATGTAGTAATCTTGTGGATAGCCTGGGGTCACTGTAGCTCTTCAAGTACCAGCGGGCACTGGATAAACAAAAAAGAGCGCAAAAGACTCCAGTGCAGTTATCCTTTTAATAAAGAAAACAATAAAAACATATAATCCTATGCACTCACAGGAAAAGCTTTCATATAGCCCATCAATAATTATGAATCCCAGTCTCAGTCCTCAAGTATATGTAGGGTGCTTTGTGGAAGGCTGGGGATTATCCATCAATGTAGCTCTTCCAAGACAGTTGGCAGAGATTGTCACTGACAAGCCAGACCGAGGGATTGAGCGGCCGCTCTCTTATCTTTGGCGGGTAACCCAGGATAAAGCCCTAACATCCCTTGGTCTAGCTTGTCAGTGACCATATCCTCCAACTGTCTTGGAAGAGCTACATGGATGGATAACCCCCCCTGGCCATCCACAGAGCACACTTGATATATGCGAGGACTGATACTAGGATTCAAAATTAACTCCAGCTTTCCATTCTGTCGAATATTCCTTATTCCCTGTTTAGCGGGGCAGAACAAAAAGAAACGTGTACAGTGCATCCGGAAAGTATTCACAGTGCTTCCCTTTTTCCACATTTTATGTTAGTCTTATTCCAAAATTGATTAAATTCATTATTTCTCTTATCGTCCATGGACTGACACAGCTTCCCTTACACTTTTACACGTGGGTTATGTCCCTGCTTGCAGGAGAAGACCTAGGCAGAATGTGAAATGTTATACATACATTCTAAAAAGCCAGAGCTGAACAGCCCCGCCCAGGGGGGCGGTCCCTCCAGACATAACCCTCCCACTGCAGTCAGCAGACCTCCAGTTTTTTTCTGCCTAGCAGAAGGAGAAGACGTGGCTCTCTCAGGAGCCAGTCTCCTGGAAGATTTTACTTTTTAAATTTTATTCCTTTTGGAATTTTATTATTTCTCTTACCATCCATGGACTGACACGGTGTCTCTTTACACTTTACACGTGGGTTATGTCCCTGCTTGCAGGAGAAGACCTAGGCAGAATGTGAAAAGTTATACATACATTCTAAAAGCCAGAGCTGAACAGCCCCACCCAGGGGGCGGTCCCTCCGGACATAACCCTCCCACTACAGTCAGCAGACTTCAGTTTTTTTATGCCTAGCAGAAGACGTGGCTCTCTCAGGAGCCAGTCTCCTGACCTATTTTTATTCCTTTTCTGGAATTCTTTTTTATTTTATTTTTGAGAATTTTCTATCAACTGTCGGCTGGGCAACAGGTTGGGTACAAAATATCCTCGTAGTCTTCCCTGTCCGACCATCGAGCGTGCTGATCCTCGCCTTGTGTGCGTGAGACTCAGTTCACGACAGGCCCCATGACTCCAGGGGTGGCCTGGGTTTGCTTTCATGCTCCCACGGTCCTCTCAAGACTGAACAGTTCCTGACTGACTGTATCTTTCGCGGTGGACCGGGCCGACAGCTACTCAGT
Source organism: Rana muscosa (assembly GCA_029206835.1). Lineage (NCBI taxonomy): Eukaryota > Metazoa > Chordata > Amphibia > Anura > Ranidae > Rana > Rana muscosa. The sequence continues at coordinate 729,816,589 of CM055118.1, forward strand.
ACTGCACTGTGATAGTCCTGTCAGAAACACACCAGTGTGTCCCTCAGGGGACGGGTAAGTAGTCTCCTGCCTGCAGGTGAGTACAAAAGGCTGTGTGTTTCTCTGTGGGGGATTTTCCCTGTCTCCCCCTGTATTTCATTGTCACTCTCTGTCACCATTGCTGGCACTGTGCTGTGTGGGGTGCCTGGGGGTCACACTGTTCTTGGAGGGGCTAATGCTGGTCTGCAGATATGCTTGGGGCCTTTTTTTTTTTTTTTTTTTGTGTTGTGCTGTTTTTTTTCACTTTTGCTGAGTCATGGCGGCCATCTTGCCGCGGATCGCCTCAGTGAAGTGCGGCGGCCATTTTCTTGTAGCCCACGCGCTCTTCAGCACTAGTTTTGGCCTCTAGCGCTGCTGTAACAGCGCGAATCTCCTCACAATCTCCTCACAGCTCACCAGCGCTGACACAGCGCGGTACAGACAGCGGAACTGAGCGGTCCCTGGTCCGGTTTGGTGTGTCCCCTGGGCGCCCCCTCCTCAGTCAGCACAGCCTGTGGGTGGACTTTTTATCTGAGGAGTCTCAGAGGGGGGCAATATGGAGTCTCTGTCACCAGCTTCCCCTAAATGTCAGTGGACAACAGGCAGTGCTTCAGCACCTGCGGTCCCTAGGGACCAGTTGTGGGCAGTCCTGGAATCATTTCTGACCAGGATGGGAGCTGTGTGCAAGCGCAAGGGAGCAAAAAAGCACCCTCTCCCCACTTTACTTCATGAGGGCAGTGCGCTGATTCAGATATGGGCCTAGCCACTACCGTTCAGGACCCTAGTTCTGAATGTATTGAATGGTTTTGAACAGGACATTCCTTATGAGGAAAACTCCAGTTCTGAGTCAGTAAATGACAGGGCGCTTGTTAGTGTACTCATGACTGCTGTGAGGGACACTCTCAAGCTAAAATGCTGCGGATGCAGAACCTCAGGCGGATACAGTCTCCTTTGGTTTTTTTAAGGCCAGGCCTTCTAAAGAGGTTTTTCCATATGTACTTTCTTTGACCAGCTCATTGATAAGGTCTGGGAAAAGCCGCAGAAGAATTTTTTTATGGTCCCGCGGCGTTTGTCTATCAGATACCCCTTGAAGATGCCCTACTTAAAAAGTGGGCTTCTCCCCCAGGGTCGACCCTCCAGTCGCCCGGTTGAACAAGGCCATCACTCTTCCGATGGAGGGGACTCCTGCATTTGAGGACCCCACTGACAGGAGGTCAGAAGTGGTGAGCAGAGCCATGTTTGCCTTGTTGGGATCTGCCCTACGGCCTGTGGTAGCGGCGACCCTTGTGTCTTAAACACTTACTGGTTGGGCAAATATGTTGCACCTAGCTGTACAGGAGCATAATCTTCCTCCAGACACAGTTGCTTTGGCCCACCAACTGGTTCAGGGCCTGGTTTATGTGTGCGACGCCACGTTGGACGCGGCCCCTTTAATATCCAGGGCCTATGTCTCGGCGGTGGTATTGCGTCGTCTTATCTGGTTGAAGTGCTGGTCTGCTGACCTAGCCTTAGGAAGCTCCTGACGGATCTACCATTTAAAGGTGGTAGACCTTTCGGTGCTGCTCTGGATGACATCGTCATGGATGTCATGGGAGGTAAAAGCACTCTTCTTCCTTAGACTAGCAAGGGTGAGGAGGCCCGCCGCAAACAGGGGCCTTCCTTTCCAGCAAAAGGTTTTTTTTTCGTCAGTCAGAGTCCACGGGTAGGCCCTCTCAGACTGACGGCAGTGCGGCTGGTGGGCACAAGTGCCCCTGGGTGCGTAAGCCGAACATGCGGCTCCCAAGCCCGCCTCCGCGTGAAGTCTTGCCTCCGCCCGACTCTGGGGTGGGGGGACGACTTCGCAGGTCACGAATCGGTGGTCCTCCCGAATCTCCGACTGGTGGGTGTGCGAGGAGGTCACCTCAGGATACAGGATAGTATTCCGATCCTGGCCCCCAGACAGATTCTTTCCCTCAAATCTTCCTCTCCTTCATACCTGTCGGGCAGCCCTCTTGGGGGCTGTACAGGATTTGATCAGTTCCTCAGTTCCGGAGTGATTGTGCCGGTTCCGTCACAGGAGAGTTTTCAGGGATTCTACTCGAATCTGTTTGTCGTCCCAAAAATAGGACGTGGTTCGACCTATCCTGGACCTCAAGGCCCTGAATGCCTTCGAGAAGGTGCAGAAATTCCGCATGGAATCCATTTTCACGGTGATCGCTACACTCCACCAAAGGGATTTTCTTCTGGCGTCCTTGGACTTCAAGGACGCCTACTTGCATGTTCCGATCTGCGCAAGTCACCAGAAGTTTCTGCGCTTTGCGATCAGCGAAGTCCACTATCGATTGTGGCTCTTCCTTTCGGCCTAGCCTCAGCACCAAGGGTGTTCACCAAGGTGCTTGCTCCGGTTCTAGCCTTCTGTTACAGTGAGGTATTGCTGTCGTGGGCTATCTGGACGATCTTCTGCTAAGAGCAGAAAGTGGATCAGACTTAGAGGAAAGGTGACTATCGTCAATTAGACCCTCAGGGACTCGGGTGGTTCCTGAACATTCAGGAGTCAGTCCTGGTCCCGACTCAGTGTCTGGAGTATCTAGTTCTGATTCTGGACTCCTTGGAGGCAAAGGGTATCCTACCTCTGGAGAAGTTGCTGACACTTCAGTCTGCGGTGCGGGTGCTGACATCCCAAAAATGGTTGTCAATCCGTTTTTTGCATGAGAGTCCCGAGACTCGTGGTGGCCTCCTTCGCGGCCGTTCCGTATGCCCAATCACACACCAGGGCATTGCAGAAGGAGATCTTGTCCACCTGGGACAAATCCCCGTTGTCCTTGGATCTTCAGATCCTGGTGATTCACCTGGTCAGGGCGCCCCTGACATGGTGGTTGAGATCCTCGGCTCTTCGGTCCGGAAAGTCGTTCCCCTCCCATCCAATGGACGGTACTCATGACGGACTTTGGACTCCGGACGAGCCCGTTTACCAATCACTGTTCTGGTAATACGGGCCATCGGACTGTGTCTCTCCTCAGGTCAGAGAGAGTACGGGGTCGCTCCATCAGGAGCCAGTCGGACACCGCCACGGCGGTGGCGTATGTAAACCATCAAGGGGGAACTCGGAGCTCAGCTGCGGCTTCCGAGGTAGTCCATATCCTGAAGTGGGCCGGAAGAAACGTGCCGGCTCTGTAGGCCATTTTACATTCTGGGCATAGACAATGGGCAGGCGGACTATCTGAGTCGCCAATCGCCAGACACCGGACCAAGAAGAGTGGTCCTTGCATATTTCAACTCCTTTACCGACGGTGGGGCACGCCGGATGTGGACCTGATGGCCTCTCGACTCAATCGCAAGGGTCGAGGTTGTGGCCAGATCCAGGGATCCTTGGGCGATGCCTCGGATGCGTTGGTGGCCCCATAGGGTCCTTATCGCCTGATATAAACTCTGGCGATCCTAATTGTTCCGGATTGGCCTCAGCATCACTGGTACGCTGATCTGTTACGTCTCGTCGCGGACGTTCCCTGGCGGTTGCCGATGAGGGAGGACCTTCAGTCTCAAGGTCCTATGTTTCATCCGGCTTACAGTCTCTGGCTTTAACGGCAGGGCTGTTAAAAGCCAGGTGTTGAGGGACCGAGGTCTCTCGGACTCGGTCATTTTGACCATGTTAAGGACACGGAAGTCTTCCTCCAGGCAGATCTATCACCGTACCTGGAAAGCTTATATCGCCATGTGCGAAGCGCTGGACTGGCGTCCTCGGACGTATTCTGTCCCCAGAATCCTGCGTCCTCTGCAGTGTGGAGTGACCCAAAAGCTTGCTTTGAGTACCATCAAGGATCAGATTTCGGCCTTGGCCGTCTTCTTTCAGCGACCTCTAGCGGGTCATTTTCTTGGTTAGCACCTTGTGTTGGGGGTTCGCCATGTGCTCCCTCCTGTCAAGCCTCCTCTCCCACCGTGGGATCTGAATTTGGTGCTCTCGGTCCTCCAGGAACCTCCTTTTGGGAATATCCGGGATATTCCCCTCTTGTCTTGTCTCAGAAGGTGGCCTTTTTAGTGGCAATCACTTCTGTTTGACGAGTGTCTGAGTTGGCGGCTTTGTCCTGCAAGTCGCCATATTTAGTCATCCATAAGGATAAGGCGGTGTTGCATCCGCGACCTTCCTTTTTTGCCAAAGGTGGTGTCGACCTTTCACCTACATGAGGACATTGCCCTCCCGTCCTTGTGTCCTCACCCATCGCATCCCAGAGAGTTTGCGCTGCACATATTGGATGTGGTACGAGCCTTACGGGTGTACCTGTCTGCTACTGCTTCTATTCGGAAGTCCGACTCACTATTTGTGACTGTCTCTGGTCCATAACAGGGCCAAGTGGTTTCGTCTGCCATCATTTTTAGGGGAATCAGACAAACCGTCATTCAAGCCTATGCTCTCAAAGGGCGGGCGCCTCCCTTTCCGGTTACGGCGCATTCCACCAGGACAATTGGTGCTTCCTGGGTTTCCCGTCATCAAGCGTCGGTTGCACAAGCGTGCAAGGCGGCGACCTGGTCGTCTGTTCATGCCTTTTAAGTTTTATAAGGTTAATGTGGCTGCATCTTCGGATGCTTCCTTTGGCCGCAGGGTGCTGCAGGCCGCTGTTTAAAGTTGCGACTCCTCCGTTGAGGAGCTCTGCCTTATTGGAGTGAAGTTTTGGTTTTTCCATTTATACTGCTCCCATCCCTCTTGACACTGCTTTGGGACATCCCACGTGTAAAGTGTAAAGAGACACCGTGTCAGTCCATGGATGGTAAGAGAAAATAGGATTGTTTGTACTCACCGTAAAATCCTTTTCTCTGACATCCATGGACTGACACGGCACCCACCCTTCCTTTTAAGTTTGTACTGCTTTGTTACGAACTGAAGTCTGCTGACTGTAGTGGGAGGGTTATGTCCGGAGGGACCGCCCCCTGGGTGGGGCTGTTCAGCTCTGGCTTTTAGAATGTATGTATAACTTTTCACATTCTGCCTAGGTCTTCTCCTGCAAGCAGGGACATAACCCACGTGTAAAGTGTAAAGAGACACCATGTCAGTCCATGAATGTCAGAGAAAAGGATTTTACAGTGAGTACAAAAAATCCTATTTTTATTTTTGAGACCTTCAATCAACTGTCGGCTGGGCAACAGGTTGGGTACACTGGTATCCTCGTAGTCTTCCCTGTCCGACCATCCAGCGTGCTGATCCTCGCCTTGTGTGCGTGAGACTCAGTTCACGACATGCCCCATAACTCCAGGGGTGGCCGGGTTGCTTTTATGCTCCCGCGGTCCTCTCAAGATTGAACAGTACCTCTCTGTATCTTTCGCGGTGGACCGGGCCGACAGCTACTCAGTACTACTCTGTGATAGGTCTGTCTGAAACAAGCCAGTGGGTCCCTCTGGGATGGGTAAGTAGTCTCTCCTGCTGCAGGTGAGTACATGCTGGCTGTTTCTTTATATGGGGGGTTTCTCCCTGTCTCCCCCCTGTTATGCTGCTCTATGCACCCTGTACTGGTGCTGTGCTGTGTGGGGGTGCTTGGGGGTCGCTCTGGCCTAGCGGGGGGCGCTTATGTCTGTGTAGTGACTCTGGGAGAGGAGCAGTGTTCTGGTGTGTGAGTGTTAGACTTATTGTGTGCGCCATTAGCGCTGTGTGGTGATTTAAAAAACGCGCTCAGCGGCCATCTTGCCGTGGATCAATGGCGCAGTAATGCATGCGGCCGGCGGCCATTTTCTTGAAGCCGCGGCACTTTTCACTTTCGTTTCGGCCTCTATCGGCGCTGCTGCGGCACGAATCTCCTCACAATCTCATCTCCTCACACTCTCCTCAGGCTTCACTCGCGCTGCAGCGCGGTTTCATACAGCGGAACTGAGCGGTCCTTAAGGGTTGGTGAGTCCTCTGGGTATCCCCTCCTCAGCGCAGCCAGTGGGTGGACTGTATTATGCACTGTAATGGTGTATAAGGTCTCAGAGGGTGGCAGTATGGAGTCTAGTTCACCTGCTTCTCCACACTTGTCAGAGGCAACTGGCAGTGCTCCTGCACCTGCAGGCCTTAGCGACTAGTTGTCGGCAGTCCTGAAATCATCCTTCTCAGGATGGAAGCGGGGTGTGAGCGCAAGGGAGCTGTAAAGCGCCCCCTCCCCACACATTCTCCTGTAGGGGAGTGCTCTGTCTCAGATATGGTGCCTAGCTACTGCTGCTCAGGACCCTAGCTCTGAGGATTTTCATGTTTTTTGAACAGGATATTCCTTGTGAGGAAGACCCCAGTTCTGAATAACTGACAGGGTGCTTGTAAGTGAACTCATTGATGCTGTGAGGGACACTCTCAAGCTGAATGTTGAGGCTGAGGAACCTCCGGTGGAAGCTGTCTCCTTTGGTTCCTTTAAAGCCGTTTCTTCAAAAAAGGTCTTTCCATAGGTGCCTTTTTTTGATACATTCATTGACCAAGTCTGGGATAAGCCGCAGAAGACTTTGACGGTCCCGCGACGCCTAGCCTTAAGGTACCCCTTTGAGGAGGACCTGGTTAGGGGAGGGCTCTCCCCCCAGTGGTCGACCCCCCCGGTCGCCCGTTTAAATAAGGCTACCCCGCTCCCTATGAAAGGGACTCCTGCATTTAAAGGATCCCACTGACAGGAGGTCAGAGGTGGTGAGTAGAACTATGTTTACCTTATTGGGGTCTGCCTTACACCCTATTGTGGTGGCGACACTTCTGTCTCAGACACTCAAAGGATGGGCAAATATTTTGCACCAGACAGTACAGGAGCATAATCTCCCTCTCGAGATCATTGCCCTGGCTCACCAACTTGCGCAGGGTTTAGTCTCTGTGTGCGATGCCACTTTGGATACGACCCCTTTAATATCTGAGGCCTCTATCTCTGCTGTGGTGCTGCGTCGCCTTAATCTGGCTGAAATGCTGGTCGGCCGATCTAGCTTCCAAAAAGCTCCTGGCTGACTTGCCCTTTAACCACTTAAGCCCCGGACCATTTGGTAGCTAAAGGACCAGAGGTGTTTTCCGAATTTTGCACTGCGCTGCTTTAACTGGAAATTGTGCGGACATGCAATGTTGTACCTAAACGAAATTTGCGTCCTTTTCTTCCCACAAATAGAGCTTTCTTTTAATGGTATTTGATTGCCTCTGCGATTTTTATTTTTTGCGATATAAACGGAAAAAGACCGAAAATTTTGAAAAAAAATGATATTTTCTACTTTTTGTTATAAGAAAAATCGAATAAACTCAATTTTAGTCATACATTTAGGCCAAAATGTATTCAGCCACATGTCTTTAGTAAAAAAAATGTCAAAAACCATATATTTATTGGTTTGCACAAAAGTTATAGCGTTTACAAACTAGGGTACATTTTCTGGAATTTACACAGCTTTAAATTTATGACTGCCTATCTCATTTCTTGAGGTGCTAAAATGGCAGGGCAGTACAAACCCCCCCAAATGACCCCATTTTGGAAAGTATACACCCCAAAGAAATTGCTGAGAGGCATGTTAAGCCCATTAAATATATTTTTTTTTTTTGTCCCAAGTGATTGAATAATGACAAAAAAAAAAAAAAATGTACAAAAAGTTGTCACTAAATGATATATTGCTCACACATGCCATGGGCATATGTGAAATTACACCCCAAAATACATTCTGCTGCTTCTCCTGAGTACGGGGATACCACATGTGTGGGACTTTTTGGGAGCCTAGCCGCGTACGGGACCCCAAAAACCAAGCACCGCCTTCAAGGTTTCTAAGGGCATAAATTTTTGATTTCACTCCTCACTACTTATCACAGTTTTGAAGGCCATAAAATGCCAAGATAGCACAAACCCCCCCCAAATGACCCCATTTTGGAAAGTATACACCCCAAGGAAATTGCTGAGAGGCATGTTGAGCCCATTGAATATTTATTTTTTATTTTTTTGTCCCAAGTGATTGAATAATGACAAAAAAAAAATGTACAAAAAGTTGTCACTAAATGATATATTGCTCAAACATGCCATGGTTATATGTGGAACTGCACCCCAAAATACATTTTGCTGCTTCTCCTGAGTACGGGGATACCACATGTGTGGGACTTTTTGAGAGCCTAGCCGCGTACGGGGCCCTGAAAACCAAGCACCGCCTTCAGGATTTCTAAGGGCACAAATTTTTGATTTCACTCCTCACTACCTATCGCAGTTTTGAAGGCCATAAAATGCCAAGATAGCCCAAAACCCCCACAAATGACCCCATTTTGGAAAGTATGCACCGCAAGATATTTGCTGAGAGGCATGGTGAGTATTTTACAGCTCTCATTTGTTTTTGAAAATGAAGAAAGACATTTTTTTTTTTTTTTTTCAATTTTCAAAACTTTGTGACAAAAAGCGAGATCTGCAAAATACTCACAATACCTCTCAGCAAATAGCTTGGGGTGTCTACTTTCCAAAATGGGGTCATTTGGGGGGGTTTTGTGCCATCTGGGCATTCCATGGCCTCCGAAACTGTGATAGGCAGTGAGGAGTGAAATCAAAAATTTACACCCATAGAAATCCTGAAGGCGGTGCTTGGTTTTCGGGGTCCTGTATGCGGCTAGGCTCCCAAAATGTCTCACACATGTGGTATCCCCGTACTCAGGAGAAGAAACAGAATGTATTTTGGAGTGCAATTCCACATATAACCATGGCATGTTTGAGCAATACATAATTTAGTGACAACTTTTTGTACATTTTTTTTTTTTTTTTTCTTTTTGTCATTATTCAGTCACTTGGGACAAAAAAAATATATATATATTCAATGGGCTCAACATGCCTCTCAGCAAATAGCTTGATGTGTCTACTTTCCAAAATGGGGTCATTTGGGGGGGTTTTGAACTGTCCTGGCATTTTATGCACAACATTAGGAAGCTTATGTCACACATCATCCACTCTTCTAACCACTTGAAGACAAAGCCCTTTCTGACACTTTTTGTTAACATGAAAACATTTTTTTTTTTGCAAGAAAATTATGTTGAACCCCCAAACATTATATATTTTTTTAAAGCAAAGGCCCTACAGATTAAAATAGTGGGTGTTGCATTTTTTTTTCCACACAGTATTTGCGCAGCGATTTTTCAAACGCATTTTTGGGGGGAAAAATACTTTATTTTTTATTTTTAATGCACTAAAAAACACTATATTGCCCAAATGTTTGATGAAATAAAAAAGATGATCTTAGGCTGAGTACATGGATACCAAACACGACATGCTTTAAAATTGCGCACAAACGCGCAGTGGTCACAAACTACATTCATTTTTAAAAGCATTTAAAAGCCTTTTACAGGTTACCACATTAGATTTACAGAGGAGGTCTACTGCTAAAATTACTGCCCTCGATCTGACCTTCATGGTGATACCTCACATGCATGATGCAATTGCTGTTTACATATGACGCTAGACCGACGCTTGCGTTCGCCTTTGCGCAAGAGCAGGGGGGACAGCGGTGCTCTTTTTTTTTTAATTATTATTATTATTATTTATTTTGCCTTTTTATTTTATTTTTAAACTGTTCCTTCCATATTTTTATTTTTTTTACCATTTTTATTGTTATCTCAAAGAATGTAAATATCCCCTATGATAGCAATAGGTAGTGACAGGTACTCTTTTTTTTGAAAAAAATTGGGGGGTTAGACCCTAGATCTTTCCTCTGCCCTCAAAGCATCTGACCACACCAAGATCGGTGTGATAAAATGCTTTCCCAATTTCCCAATGGCGCTGTTTATATCCGGGGGGGGGGGGGGACATTCCCTCCCACTGCTTGTAAAAGCAGTTTAGAGGCTAATTATCTGCTAGAATTGCTTTTACATGAAAGCCGGCCACTGGCTGAAAAGAATGATACCAAGATGATACCTAAACCTGCAGGCATCATTCTGGTATAAACATTCAAAGTCCAGCAACATACCAGTACGTTGCTGGTCCTTGTTGGACATGTATTGTAATCTTTTTTTTCATGCAGCCTGTTGGCTGAACGAAAAAAAGAGATTGATCGGTGGGTATGCCCACCATTAGAATACCTCCCTTCATCCACCCACTTCTAATGATGGGCATACATGCACCATTTATATATGCCGAAGCATGGGGGCATCCTCCCGCAAAAAAGTTATGCCGCGTACACACGGTCAGACTTTCTCTTATCGTCCATGGACTGACACAGCTGGATACTGTAAACGTGTGGGTATATGTCCCTGCTCGCAGGAGAAGATCTAGGCAGAATGTTAGATGTTAAAACATTCTAGAACAAACCAGAGCTGAACAGCCCCGCCCAGGGGGGCGGTCCCTCCGGACATTACCCTCCCACCTGCAGCTAGCAGACCTCAGTTTTTTTCTGCCTAGCAGAAGGAGAAGACGTGGCTCTCTCAGGAGCCAGTCTCCTGGAAGATTTTACTTTTTAAATTTTATTCCTTTGGGAATTTTATTTTATTTTTGAGACCTTCAATCAACTGTCGGCTGGGCAACAGGTTGGGTACACTAGTATCCTCGTAGTCTTCCCTGTCCGACCATCGAGCGTGCTGATTCTCGCCTTGTGTGCGTGAGACTCAGTTCACGACATACCCCATGACTCCAGGGGTGGCCGGGTTGCTTTCATGCTCCCGCGGTCCTCTCAAGATTGAACAGTACTTGACTGACTGTATCTCTCGCGGTGGACCGGGCCGACAGCTATGCAGTACGACTCTGTGATAGGTCTGTCTGAAACAAGCCAGTGGGTCCCTGAAAGGGACAGGTAAGTAGTCTCTCCTACTGCAGGTGAGTACATGCTGGCTGTGTTTCTGTGTGTGGGGGTTTCTCCCTGTCTCCCCCCTGTTATGCTGCTCTCTGCACCCTCTACTGGTGCTGTGCTGTGGGGTGCTTGGGGGGGTCACTCTGGCCTGGCTGGGCGCTCATGTCTGCAGTTTTTTCTGGTGTGTGAGGTGATTTATTGTGTGCGCCATTGGCGCTGTTTGAGGTGGTTATTGCGTGCGCCATTGGCGCGCATTAGAGCTTTGAATTTTGCTCTCGGCGACCATCTTGGCATTCAGTGGCGCAGTTATGGCTGCGGCCGGCGGCCATTTTCTTGTGGCCGCCGCGCATTTATTTCTGGCGGCGGCGCGAATCCCCTCACAATCTCCTCACAGACTGAGCGGTCCTTAAGGGTTGGTGGGTCCTCCCGGGTATCCCCTCCTCAGCCTCAGCGTAGCCAGTGGGTGGACTGTATATTCACTGTATAGTGTATAAGGTCTCAGAGGGTGGCGTTATGGAGTCTGATACACCTGCTCTCCACACTTGCCTGGGGAAACTGGCAGTGCTGCACAGTTAAACATGTTCATATGTTTCCTGCACCTGCGGTCCTTATGGACCAGTTGTCAGCAGTCCTGGAATAATTCCTGTCAGAATGGAAGCGGTGTGTGAGCAAAAGGAGCTATAAGCCCCCTCCCCCCACAAAAATCTTTACTGAAGGGGTGCTCTGAGTCAGATATGGGCCTAGCTACTATGCTCAGGACCCTACCTCTGAATATTTAATGTTTATGAACAGGACATTCCCTTGTGAGGAAGACTCCAGTTCTGTGTCAGTGAATGACAGGGCGCTTGTAAGTGATCTCATTGATGATGTGAGAAACACTCAAGCTGGGTGCTGTGACAAGCCTTTCTTTTACACAGTTTCCTCACTGTTTTCCTCACACTGCCTCAAGAGCAGCATGGATGAGGGAGGACTTTATTCATTTATGTATCTAGTCCCTGTGAGCCTTGTGTGTGTGATATCCTGAGGTAACATTTCCCGCCATTTCCTGGGGAATGATTTGAGCTCTGACAGACACACTGTCTGAGGATCAGAGGTTACCTGTTACCTGCATGCTGCTTCGGCAGCACAGTCAAGCAGGTTGGAATGATACAGAGAAGATTATGCGCCTCTGCGCCATAATTTAAACTCATCCCATACCTCTACACTGCATACATTCACAGTGTATGTATGTGTTATTGGTCTCTGTGTCTGCGTGGCTGTCCCCACGTTCCAATGCTGTGTTTCAGTGCCATACATGATATAAACGTACAAAATATGTTTATGCACGACTCCAGATACATTCACAGTATATGTATGTATGTATTATACTCTCTGGGTTGGCGGGGGCTCCGGTGTCCTCCCGCACTCTCATGGTATGTGCGCTTTGGCTCTCTACACAGTATAGACATGTTCAATATGTTTATTGCACATATTATACATGTTTACAGTATGGGTATACTGTTTGTGTGGGGTTCCTCCGGGTACTCCGGTTTCCCCCCACGCTCCAATGGAAATGCACAGCATAAACATGTGCAATATGTTGATTCACATGCTATCATTCCTACACGGTATCTGTGTGCTGTCTGCGTGGAGTTCTTCCGAGTGTTCCGGTTTCCTCCCACGCGCTGACGGTATGTGCGCCTTTGGCCTTCTGCACAGTTAAACATGTTCAATGTTTATCACGCATGCTATAATACCTACATGGTATGTGTAGGCAGTCTGTGTGGTTTTCCTCCGGATACTCCGGTTCCCTCCCACACTCCATTGGTATGGGCGCTTCGGTGCTATGCACAGTCTAAATTTGTGCGATTGGATATCCACATACTAACATACCTACCCGGTATGTCTTTGCAGTCTGCGTGGGTTTCCGCCCACGCTACATGACATGCATGCCTTTGGTGCAATACACGATGTAAACATACACATTATGTTTATACACTACACTAAATACATTCACAGGAGTTGTAGGTATTGCATTCTCTGAGTATGCGTGGGGTACTTCGGTTCCTCCCACGCGCCAACAGTGTGCGCGCCTTCGGTGCTATGCACACATGGGCTTGTGCAAAATGTTTAGCACACACACTATAATACCTACACGGTATGCGTATGCAGTCTGCGTGGGTTTCTGCCCATGCTACATGACATGCATGCCTTTGGTGCAATACACGGTGTAAACATACACATTATGACTATACACTACACTAAATACATTTACAGTAGCTGTAGGTATTGCATTCTCTGAGTATGCGTGGGATACTTCGGTTCCTCCCACGCGCCAACAGTGTGCGCGCCTTCGGTGCTATGCACACATGGGCTTGTGCAAAATGTTTAGCACACATACTATAATACCATACACGGTATGCGTATGCAGTCTGCATGGGTTTCATCCGGGTGCTCAGGTTTCTCCCCTGCGTTCCAATGGTGTGCGCATTCTCAGCGCTATGCACAGTATAAACATGTGCAATTTGTTTATTCGCAGGCTAACATACCTACACGGTTGTGTACGCAATCTGCGTGGCTGGTTTACGTCCAGGCCCCGATGATGTGCGCGCCTTCGTCGCTGGCACAGTATATACGTGTTTAATAGGTTTATCCACAAATACTAAACTACATACGCCGTATGTGGTGGTATTATGCTCCTTGTGGCTGGGTGGGTTTCCTCCCACACTCTCCATTTGTGCGTTTGACGCAATTCATAGTATAAACTATGTGTTTGCACAATCAGCACCTATCCATGGGTAGCTGCTGGATGGAGCATTGTCACAAGGATCCCTGGTTTCAGGGGTATCACTTTCCACCTGCTTTCAGTGGTGATCAGAAGCGCTGGCTTGGACTGTGTTCGCCAGGCTGGGGTTAGCGTTACGCCCGTTAGTGGCTGCGTCTCTGGCATTTTTTGTAGCTCAATGACTGGGCAAAAGCCTCTGCTTCATCCATCAGTCGTCTAGCAGGTGCACTGCAACTGCTTTAGCCTTTAGGGTCTCTGTGCCAGGGGTGGGTTTGCGCCACCTGTGGAGGCTGAGGTACTAGTCCTCTGACCGAGTTTCTAGGGAAGTTCCGTCAATTTGCCTTTATTGGCCAACATTTGAGACACCCTGTACACTGGGGCCTCCCTTCTCCGATACATTACGGAGTCTCTTTGGGATTTTCATACATCTCGCTGCAAGACGGTCCTGTTGGCCGTGTGCATTGCAGGCGAAGGGTCCTTGCATCCGGAGGTGTTTCCACCTTCTTTACCGGAGGTGGGGCACCGGAAGTGGACCTTGTGGCCTCTCGACTCACTCGAAAGTTGGCAAGATCGTGGTCAGGTCCAGGGACCCCTGGGCGGACGCGTCGGACGCGTTGGAAGCCCGTGGGGGCAGTATCGCCTGATATATGCTTACCCTCCGCTACTGTTGTTGCCTCGCCGGCTTCGCAGAGTAGGGGCTGAGGCCATTCCAGTGCTCCGGAATGGCGACATTGGTACGCCGATCTACTTCGGCTAGTCGCAGACATTCCTGGCGATGGCCTATTGGGGTCGACCTTCTGTCTCATGATCCCATACCTCATCCTGCTTTACAGTCCTTGGCTTTAATGGCATGGCTGTTTAAAGCCAGGTGCTGAAGGACCGAGTTCTCTCGTATTCGGTCATCTCTTCTATGTTGTTGACACGGGAATCTTCCTCCAGGAAGATATCTCACCGTACCTGGAAGGCTTACATCGCTATGTGCGAGGAACTTGAGTGGCATCCTCGGATGTATTCCGTTCCCAGGATTTTGCTGTTCTTACAGCGTGGTGTGACCCAAAAGCTGGCCTTGCATACCTTTTTTGAGGGTCGGATTTGGCCCGGGCTGTCTTTTTCAACGACGGCTACCGGGCCATTTCTTGATTAGCACCTTTTGTGCAGGGGGTTCGCCATGTGATCCCCCTGTCAAGCCTCCTCTCCCTACTTGGGATCTGATTTTGATGCACCTCGGTTCTCCAAGAACATCCCTTTTGAGAATATCAGAGAGATTGCTCTCTTGACCTTGTCACGGAAGTTGGCCTTAGTGGCCATTGCTTCGGTTAGTCGGGTGTCTGAGTTGGCGGCCTTGTCCGGCAAGTCGCCTTACTTGGTCCTCCATAAGGATATGTTGGTGTTGCGCCCACGACCATCCTTCTTTTCTAAGGATGGTCTCGGCCTTTCACCTTAAGAAGGACATTGTTCTTCCGTCCTTGTGTCCTCACCCATCGCATCCCTGAGAGTTTACGCTTCATACATTAAGATGGGTACAAGCCTTACGAGTGTACCTGTCTGCTACTGTTTCCATTCGGAAATCTGTGTCTGGTCCAAAACAGGGCCGAGCGGTGTCGTCTGCCACCGTCTTTAGGTGGATCAGGTAGACCGTCATACAGGCCTATGCCCTTAAAGGGCGGGCGCCTCCCTTTCCGGTTGCGGCGCATTCCACCAAGGCAATTGGTGCTTCCCGGGCCTTCCGACATCAAGCGTCGGTTGCACAAGTGTGCAAGGCGACGACCTGGTCGTCCGTTCATACCTTTTCAAGATTTTATAAGGTTGATGTGGCTGCATCTTCGGATGCTCCCTTCGGCCGCAAAGCATTGCAGGCCGCTGTTTAATGTCGCAACTCCTCCGTTGAGGAGCTCTGCTTGTTTGGAGTGAAGTTTTGGTTGTTCCTTTGCTACTGCTCCCACCCTTCTGATACTGCTTTGGGACGTCCCACACGTTTACAGTATCCAGCTGTGTCAGTCCATGGACGATAAGAGAAAATAGGATTTTTGTACTCACCGTAAAATCCATTTCTCTGATGTCCATGGACTGACACAGCACCCACCCTTCCTTTTTAAGGTTTGTACTGCTTTGTTACGAACTGAGGTCTGCTAGCTGCAGGTGGGAGGGTAATGTCCGGAGGGACCGCCCCCCTGGGCGGGGCTGTTCAGCTCTGGTTTGTTCTAGAATGTTTTAACATCTAACATTCTGCCTAGATCTTCTCCTGCGAGCAGGGACATATACCCACACGTTTACAGTATCCAGCTGTGTCAGTCCATGGACGTCAGAGAAATGGATTTTATGGTGAGTACAAAAATCCTATTTTTCCACGGGCAAGCCTTCGTCTGAATTTCGACCGTATGTACGCGGCATAAAAGGTTATGCCGCGTACACACGGTCGGACTTTTCCACGGGCAAGCCTCCGTCGGAATTTCGACCGTATATACGCGGCATTAGGAGCAAAATCGCTCCTCCGCCCCTGCTGTCCCCATGCTTCGGCATATATGCTCTTTTTTTTAACTGTGGTGGTGAAATCGCCTCCTACAGCATTGGAGTCACGGCTTTATGTATCGTGGGAGCAAACGCTGTTGCTGTCAAGATAAATAGATCCGCGCTGCAACTGAATGGCGTACCTGCTAAGCAAATGATGGTTAACATTAAAACAAAGTAACATTACAGTACAACAGTAAGACCTTACCATACCATACCTGCAAAGCAAATACCAAAACAAAACCTAGTAAAAAATAAAAAAATGTTTTAACGCAACCTGTGCCTAAAATATATTTATATATATGCCGAAGCATGGGGGCATCCTCCCGCAAAAAAGTTATGCTGCGTACACGCGGTCGGACTTTTCCACGGGCAAGCCTCCGTCGGAGTTTCGACCGTATGTACTCGGCATTAGGAGCAAAATCGCTCCTCCGCCCCTGCTGCCCCCATGCTTCGGCATATATTCTCCTTTTTTTTTTAACTGTGGTGGTGAAATCACCTCCTACAGCACTGGAGTCACGGCTTTATGTATCGTGGGAGCAAACGCTGTTGCTGTCAAGATAAATAATTCCGCGCTGCAGCTGAATGGCGCACCTGAAAACAAAAAATTACATACCTGAAAAGCAAGCATGATAAAACATTGCAGAATAGAATACAGTAAAAAAAGAGCAGAACAATAGAGAGAAAATAGAGAGAGAGAGAACAATAAAACCGACAACTATTTTTGGTTTTTTTATTTTATATTTTTTTTGTGTTTTTTTGTTTTTTACGTTTTTTACGTTTTGTTTTTTTTCTTTTTTACACTTTTTTTTGTAACTTTAACAACTGTAATGGTTCGGGTCTCTCAAAATGTGATGGCATCTTGGGAGACCCTGTGTATGTGTGTCCTAGTCTGTGAAATGCTGTACCCTACGCTAAAACTTCACTTTTGAGTGGTAGCGTTCAAAACATTCACCAAGGCAAAGACCAGGTTTGTCAGGACAGAGTGGACAAAAAACACGGGTGTCACGCCTAAATCCGCGCTTGCTACAGACACAACATCTTTTTTGGGGGGTTCGTTGGGTAGGGGTACTCGGGAGGGCATACGGATAATGCCTCTCATGCAGTCGGCTTACTGCATTTGGTTGGGGATGGTGAGGTGCAGAACCGCCTGGATACAGGAGTTCTGTGACTATCTCATTCTGGAATTTTAGAAGAGATATTGTCCCGCCTGATGCTTTGTATAGCACATGAGCGTTCAGCAAAGCCAATTGGAATAAGGATAGAGACACTTTTTTGTACCAGCGTCTCGCCTTACGGTCAATTAGATACGGCGCCAACAACTGGTCGTTGAGGTCCACCCCTCCCATATTTTTGTTATATTCGTGGACACAGAGGGGTTTCTCCACAACACCAGTCGCCGTACGAATTTGGACTGTCGTGTCTGCATGAAGGGAGGTAAGAAGGAAAACATTCTTATTGTCCCTCCGCTTCATAGCGAGCAAGTTATTACACTTCAAGCAGGCTCTCTCCCCCAGCCTAAGATGGGCATCTACAAGCCGCTGGGGAAAGCCCTGGCGATTAGGTCGCACGGTGCAACATGCTCCAATCTGATGATCAAACAAGTGACTAAACAGTGGCACGCTCGTGTAATAATTGTCCACATACAAGTGGTACCCCTTTCCGAATAAAGGTGACACCAAGTTCCACACTATCTTGCCAGCGCTCCCTATTTAATCCGGGCAGTTGACCGGCTCAACCTGACTGTCTTTTCCCTCATAAACCGTAAAGCTCCATACATAGCCTGTTGCCCTGTCACAGAACTTATAGAGCTTGACCCCGTATCTGGCACGCTTGCTGGGAAGGTACTGCTTGAAAGACAAGTGGCCAGAAAATTTAATCAGGGACTCATCAACGCAGACAACTTGATCGGGAATAAACAAGGCTGCAAAACGTTCGTTGAAGTGGTTTATGAGGGGCCGAATTTTATAGAGCCGGTCGTATTCAGGGTCTCCAAGTGGACGACAAAGTTCATTGTCGTTGAAGTGCATGAACTGCAAAATCTGCTCGTATCGTGTCCTGGGCATGGAGGCAGAGAACACGGGCATGTGGTCAATTGGGTGCGTGGACCAATAAGCACGCAATGACGGGAATTTATGTGTGCCCATGTTGAGGGAAAGACCCAGAAAGGTCTTAAATTCAGAAACCGTAATTGGTTTACAATCTTTGGCAATGGAAGGCAACTGGGGGTTAGCGGCGATGAATTGACCAGCATATAAATTACTCTGGTCCACAATAGATCTATAGAGATCTTCTCTGAAAAACAGCGAATAAAAATCAATTGGCATAAAATCAGCTGTTTCCACCTGAATACCGTGTTGGGCAGTGAATGGGGGAAGTACGGGTTCTGCAGAAGTGGTGGGGACCCAATCAGGATAGACGAATTCTGCAGGAAGGGCACTATGGGCACGACGGGCCTGCCTTTGTCTTCTTGGTGGCAGCCGGACACTACTTGTGCTTGCTACCTCGCCAGCTTGAACTGCACTTATGGGACTCGCCACGTCACCACGTGATACTGCAGTGCTGGATGTACGCCCAGGCTGTACTAGGCTGCTGGTGCTTGCCAATTCACCAGAAGGAATAGCGGCGCTAGTACTACTCTGCTCCATGATACGAGAGACCTGCGGTTCTTGCTCCTCAACAACCTCAGAAGATCGGGATCGGGTACGCCTGACCTTAGCAGGGACCTCATCTTCGTCGTGAGAGCTATCTGACGTGGAGCCGCTGACTTCACTGTCTTCTACGGGAAGATATTCTGAGCCTGAATATGACAGATGCGTGACCTCCTCTTCACTATCTGTCATGCTCAGAATCTCGTAGGCCTCTTTACTAGTGTACCTTCGTCTTGCCATTTTGGGCTCTAAATTTAGGGGTACACTAGTAAGATTCACAGGTAAAAACAGCACCTGCCTGTCAGCAAATGTATCAAACGCTACCAAAAAAACTGTTAGCGATCGCAGGGATCAGGACTGTCTCTGCGAACGCTGCAGTTATGTGTGTTGTGTTTGGTAAGTGACAGTGATCGATCGATACTGCACTTGGCTGGGCTGGGCGGAGGGGCTAAACGCAGGTGCTAGCAAGTATCTGGGCTGATCCCGCTAACACTGCATTTTTGGGAACCCTAAACCGCTGGGGACGCTAGTATAGATCTGATCAGATCAGATATTGATCTGTTCAGATACTATACCACTAAGGGAGGTGTATGCTTTGCGCGTGGGTGTTAGCGTTACTGGCACTAACCTGACGCTGCCTGGGGCGACGCAGACCCTCTCTGGTGCTAAAACCTAATTGATATCAGCCGCCGGGCGATCAGGGGGTTAAACCTTTATTGGGTTATATACGGCGGGTGCCCTGATGCTATAAAAAGCAAACTAACCAACCAGCGTCACCCGTAAAACTTATATGGTGATCACTGGTGAAAGGGTTAACTAGGGGCAATCAGGGGGCTAAAACCTTTATTAGGTTATATATGGGGGTACCTGACGCTATATAAAAACCTGACAGGTAACCTAAATAACTAACTGGCTAACCAGTGTCACCAGTAAAACTTATACGGTGATTACTGGTGAAAGGGTTAACTCTAGGGGCAATCAGGGGGTTAAAATAATATATGGGGGTACCTGACGCTATAAAAACCTGCGGCGAAACTAAAAAAAAATAACTGGCTATCTAGGGCACCACCGGCACTAAATACAGCGATCGAAAATACGATCGCTTAGTGACGCTGGCGTTAGGGGGTGAAAGGGTTACCTGGGGGGCGATCAAGGGGTTAAACCTTTATTAGGAGGGGTTAGGAGGCTACCCTGGACCTAAAGGGGCCTAAACCTAACTGCCCTGCAACTTTTTACTGTCACAAATGACACTGATTGCAGTGATCAGTAAAAAAATGACCACTGCAAACGGTGCACTGTGACTGGGGGTGATCTGGGGGGGTGAAAAGTGTGCCTACGTGTACTGGTGTCAGTGGGCTGTTGGTGCACTTACTATGTGATGTCTTCTCTCCTCGCGCCAGATCGAAAAGACCGACACGAGGAGAGATGACATCACTTCCTCTGCCTGTGTTTACATTTACACAGCAGAGGAAGCTTTTCATTCGCCGGGAGCGTTCGCGAAGGGGGTGGCCGGAATCGAACGGCCGTCCCCTCATCTCGGATCGCTCCCCAACGGAAAACGACCGCTCACTGTATAGGAGGGGGGTCCGATCGGACCCCCCAACTATACAAAGGCAATCACGTAGATATACGTGACTTTGCCTGTCGGTGCCATTCTGCCGACGTATTATTACAGTGGGCGGTCGTTAAGTGGTTAAGGGCGGTAGACTGTTTGGGGCCGCCCTGGATGACATTATTATGGATGTCACAGGGGGTAAGAGCACCTTCCTTCCTCAGTCTGTTAAGGAAGAGGAGCCCCACCGTAGGCCCGGCCCTTCCTTTCCGGCAAAGAAGACGTTTTTTCGTCAGTCAGAATCCACGGGTAAGCCCGCCCAGACTGAAAAAAGTGCGGCTGGGGGACATAAGCGTCCCTGTGTGCGTAAGCCTACCAAGCAAGCTCCCAAGCCCGCCGCCGCATGAAGTCTTGCACCTGCCCGACTCTGGGGTGGGGGGACGTCTTTGCAGGTTCACGGTTCGGTAGACCTCCCAGATCTCCGACCGGTGGGTGTGTGCGAGGTGGTCACTACAGGATAGAGTTCCGTTCCTGACCCCCAGACAGATTCTTTCCCTCAATTCTCCCTCTCCTTTCCTGCCCGTCGGGCGGCCCTCTTAGGTACAGGGTTTATCAGGTCCGGAGTGATTGTGCCGGTTCCGTCACAGGAGAGGTTTCAGGGGTTCTACTCAAATCTGTTTGTAGTCCCAAAAAAGGACGGGGTTCGGCCAATCCTGGGCCTCAAGGCCTGAATACCTTTGTGATGGTACAAAAGTTCCACATGGAATCCATTCGCACGGTGATCGCTACACTCCAACAAGGGGATTTTCTGGCGTCCTTGGACATCAAGGACCCCTACTTGCATGTTCCGATCTGCGCAAGTCACCAGAAGATTCTGCGCTTTGCGATCAGCGAAGTCCACTATCATTTTGTGGCTCTTCCCTTCGGCCTAGCCTCGGCACCAAAGGTGTTTACCAAGGTGCTTGCTCCGGTTCTAGCTTTACTGAGACAGCGAGGCATTGCTATCATGGGCTATCTGGACGATCTTCTTCTAAGAGCAGACAATGGCTCAGAATTAGAAGAAAGTGTGACTATCGTCACTATCGTCAGTCAGACCCTCAGGGACTTTGGGTGGCTCCTGAACATTCAGAAGTCGGTCCTGGTTCCGACTCAGCATTTGGAGTATCTCGGTTTGATCCTGGACTCCTTGGAGGCAAAGGTATTCCTACCCCTGGAGAAGTTACTGACATTTCGGTCTGCAGTGCAGGTTCTGACGTTCCGAAAAGGGTCGTCAATCCGTTTTTGTCTGAGAGTCCTGGGACTCATGGTGGCCTCGTTCAGGGCCGTTCAGTATGCCCAATCACACACACGGGCACTACAGTAAGAGAGCCTGTCCGCTTGGGACAAATCCCCGTTGTCCTTGGATCTTCAGATCCAGATGAATCGCCCAGTCAGGGCGTCCCTGGCGTGGTGGTTGAGGTCCCCGGCTCTTTGGTCCGGGAAGTCGTTCCTCCCCATCCAGTGGACGATGATGACGACAGACGCCAGCCTGTCGGGCTGGGGTGGAGTCTGGGGAGTCCTGTCAGCCCAAGGGCTTTGGACTCCGGACGCAGCCCGTTTACCGAGCGATGTTCTGGAAATACGGACAATCAGACTGTGCCTCTCCTCGTGGTCGGAGAGACTACAGGATCGCTCCCTCAGGATCCAGTCGGACGACGCCACGGCTGTGGTGTATATCCACCATCAGGGGGGGACTCGGAGCTCATCTGCGACTTCAGAGGTCGCCCGTATCTTAAGGTGGGCCAAAAGAAGCGTGCCGGCTCTGTCGGCCGTCTACATTCTGGGCGTAGACAATTGGGATGTGGATCTGCTGGCCTCTCGACTCAATCGCAAGGTGTCGAGGTTTGTGGCCAGGTCCAGGGATCCTTGGGGGGATGCCTCGGTTCCGTTGTTGGCCCCATGGGGTCATTATCACCTGATATATGTTATCCTCCGCTGCAGCTGCTTCCTCGCCTGCTGCGCAGGGTGGCGGCCGAAGGGATTCCGGTGATCCTCTTTGCGCCGGATTGGCCTCTGCATCATTGGTACGCCGATCTGGTACGTCTCATCGCGGACGTTCCTTAGCGGTTGCCAATGAGGGAGGACCTTCTGTATCAAGGCCCTTTTTTTCATCCTGTTTTACAGTCTCTGGCTTAACGGCATGGCTATTGAAAGCCAGGTGCTGAGAGACCGAGGTCTCTCGGATTCGGTCATTTCGACCATGTTAAGGGCACGGAAGTCTTCCGCCAAAAAGATATATCACTGTGCCTGGGAAGCTTACATCACTATGTGCGAAGAGCTGGACTGGCGTCCACGGACGTATTCCGTCCCCAGAATCCTGCGGTTCTTGCAGCGTGGTGTGACCCAAAAGCTTGCTTTCAGTACCCTTAGGGGTCAAATTTTGGCCTTGGCCGTCTTCTTTCAGCGACCGCTAGCGGATCTTTCCTTGGTTAGCACCTTGTGCAGGGGGTTTGCCATGTGTTCCCTCCTTTTACACCTCCTTTCCCTCCTTGGGAGCTGAATTTGGTGCTCTCGGTTCTCCAGGAACCTCCCTTTGAAAATATCAGAGATATTCTCCTCTTGACCTTGTCTCAGAAGGTGGCCTTCTTAGTGGCCATTACTTTTGTTAGACGGGTGTCTGAGTTGGCGGCCTTGTCCTGCAAGTCGCCCTATTTGGTCGTCCATATGGATACGGCGATGTTGCGTCCGCGACCTTCTCTTTTACCAAAGGTGGTTTTGGCCTTTGACCTAAATGAGGACATTGTCCTCCCGTCCTTGTGTCCTCACCCATCGCATCCCAGAGGGTTTGCGCTTCACACATTGGATGTGGTACGTGCCTTGCGGGTGTACCTGTCTGCTACTGCTTCTATTCGGAAGTATGACTCATTGTTTGTGTCTGTCTCTGGTCCAACGCAGGGCCAAGCGGTTTTGTCTGCCACCATTGCTAGGTGGATCAGACAGACCGTTATACAGGCCTATGCCCTCAAGGGGTGGGCGCCTCCCCTTCCGGTTACGGCGCATTCCACCAGGGCAATTGGTGCTTCCTGGGTTTTCCAGCATCAAGCGTCGGTTGCACAAGTGTGCAAGGCGGCGACCTGGTCGTCCATTCATACCTCTTCTACGTTCTATTAGGTTGATGTGGCTGCACCTTCGGATGCTTCCTTCGGCCGCAAGGAACAAAATCACATGTACATAAGTGTTCACAGCCTTTGTCATGACACTCAAAATTGAGCTCAGGTGCATCCTGTTTCCACTGATCATCCTTGAGATTTTTCTACAACTTGATGGGAGCCCACCTGTGGTAAATGAAGTTAATTGGACATGATTTGGAAAGGCACACACCTGTCTATATAAGGTTAACATTTCATGTCGGAGCACAAACCAAGCCATAAAGTCCAAGGAATTTTCTGTAGACCTCTGAGACCGGACTGAATTGAGGCACAGATCTGGGGAGGGTACAGAAACTTTTCAGCAGCATTGAAGGTCCCAGTGAGCACAGTGGCCTCCATCATCCATAAATGGAAGAAGTTTGGAACCACCAGGACTCTTCCTAGAGCGGGTCGCCCCGCCAAACTGAGCGATCGGCGGAGGAGGGCCTTGGTCATTGAGGTGTCCAAGAACCCGGTAGTCACTCTGACAGAGCTTCAGCGAGAGGAGAACCTTCCAGAAGAACAACCATCTCTGCAGCACTTCACCAATCGGGCCTGTGTGGTAGAGTGGCCAGACGGAAGCCACTTCTCAGTAAAAGGCACATGACATCCCATCTGAAGTTTGCCAAAAGGCACCTGAAGGACTCTCAGACCATGAGAAACAAAATTCTCTGGTCTGATGAAGCAAAGATTGAACTCTTTAGCCTAAATAGCAAGCGTCATGTCTGGAGGAAACCAGGCACCGCTCATGACCTAGCCAATACCATCCCTACAGTGAAGCATGATGGTGGCAGCATCATGCTGTGGGGATGTTTTTCAGTGGCAGGAACTGGGAGACTAGTCAGGATTGAGTGAAAAATAAATGCAGCAATGTACAGAGACATCCTTGATGAAAACCTGCTCCAGAGCGTTCTGGACCTCAGACTGGGGCAAAGGTTCATCTTCCAATAGGACAACAACCCTAAGCTCACAGCCAAGATAACAAAAAAGTGGCTACGGCGCAACTCTGCGAATGTCCTCTCTTGAGAGATATGAAAAATGGCTGTGCACGACGCTCCCCATCCAACTTGATGGAGTTTGAGAGGTCCTGCAAAAAGGAATGGGAGAAACTGCCCAAAAACAAGTGTTCCAAGTTTGTAGCATCATACTCAAAAAGATTTGAGGCTGTAATTGGTGTCAAAGGTGCTTCAACAAAGTATTGAGCAAAGGCTGTGAATACTTATGTACATAGGATTTTTTTTTAATATATATATATATATATATATATATATATATATATATATATATATACAGGTCCTTCTCAAAAAATTAGCATATTGTGATAAAGTTCATTATTTTCTGTAATGTACTGTTAAACATTAGACTTTCATATATTTTAGATTCATTACACACAACTGAATTAGTTCAAGCCTTTTCTTGTTTTAATATTGATGATTTTGGCATACAGCTCATGAAAACCCAAAAATCCTATCTCAAAAAATTTGCATATTTCATCCGACCAATAAAAGAAAAGTGTTTTTAATACAAAAAAAGTCAACCTTCAAATAATTATGTTCAGTTATGCACTCAATACTTGGTCGGGAATCCTTTTGCAGAAATGACTGCTTCAATGCGGCGTGGCATGGAGGCAACCAGCCTGTGGCACTGCTGAGGTGTTATGGAGGCCCAGGATGCTTCGATAGCGGCCTTAAGCTCATCCAGAGTGTTGGGTCTTGCGTCTCTCAACTTTCTCTTCCCAATATCCCACAGATTCTCTATGGGGTTCAGGTCAGGAGAGTTGGCAGGCCAATTGAGCACAGTAATACCATGGTCAGTAAACCATTTACCAGTGGTTTTGGCACTGTGAGCAGGTGCCAGGTCGTGCTGAAAAATGAAATCTTCATCTCCATAAAGCTTTTCAGCAGATGGAAGCATAAAGTGCTCCAAAATCTCCTGATAGCTAGCTGCATTGACCCTGCCCTTGATAAAACACAGTGGACCAACACCAGCAGCTGACATGGCACCCCAGACCATCACTGACTGTGGGTACTTGACACTGGACTTCAGGCATTTTGGCATTTCCCTCTCCCCAGTCTTCCTCCAGACTCTGGCACCTTGATTTCCGAATGACATGCAAAATTTGCTTTCATCCGAAAAAAGTACTTTGGACCACTGAGCAACAGTCCAGTGCTGCTTCTCTGTAGCCCAGGTCAGGCGCTTCTGCCGCTGTTTCTGGTTCAAAAGTGGCTTGACCTGGGGAATGCGGCACCTGTAGCCCATTTCCTGCACACGCCTGTTCACGGTGGCTCTGGATGTTTCTACTCCAGACTCAGTCCACTGCTTCCGCAGGTCCTCCAAGGTCTGGAATCGGTCCTTCTCCACAATCTTCTTCAGGGTCCGGTCACCTCTTCTCGTTGTGCAGCGTTTTCTGCCACACTTTTTCCTTCCCACAGACTTCCCACTGAGGTGCCTTGATACAGCACTCTGGGAACAGCCTATTCGTTCACAAATTTCTTTCTGTGTCTTACCCTCTTGCTTGAGGGTGTCAATGATGGCCTTCTGGACAGCAGTCAGGTCGGCAGTCTTACCCATGATTGCGGTTTTGAGTAATGAACCAGGCTGGGAGTTTTTAAAAGCCTCAGGAATCTTTTGTAGGTGTTTAGAGTTAATTAGTTGATTCAGATGATTAGGTTAATAGCTCGTTTAGAGAACCTTTTCATGATATGCTAATTTTTTGAGATAGGAATTTTGGGTTGTCATGAGCTGTATGCCAAAATCATCAATATTAAAACAAGAAAAGGCTTGAACTACTTCAGTTGTGTGTAATGAATCTAAAATATATGAAAGTCTAATGTTTTATCAGTACATTACAGAAAATAATGAACTTTATCACAATATGCTAATTTTTTGAGAAGGACCTGTATATTATATATATATATATATATATATATACACATTCATTTGCAAAGATTTCAAACAAACTTATTTTAACATGGTCATTATGGGGTATTGTTTGTAGAATTCTGAGTAAAATAATGCATCTAATCAGTTTGGGAATAAGGCTGTAACATAAAATTTGGAAAAAGTGAAGCACTGTCAAAACTTTCCGGATGCACTGTAAATTACATTGTGTCCTCATGCATCTGGGCAATAGCTTACCAGTAATGACCTCAGGATAAAGGGTGACAGCCCAGGAGCATTCACCTACAAAAAGCAAGGCCGCTTCCAATTATGTATCCTGACAGATTGCTTTTAGTAATTGTAGCAATTCAATGAACAGAGGTTTATTCATTTGCTGGCTGTAAATAGATGATCAGGAATTCTCAAGTCTTGGCCTTTTCCAAAGCTTTGATAGGAAACGATATTTGCCTGATCTCTAAGTCATTGTTGTGACTTATGGCCTGTACACACGATCCGAAAATCGTACGACAGATCCTCCTCTTTCTTCCTTTTTTTTTTTTTTTTTTTTTTGGTTGCTAGTCTCATAGTCTCATATTGAAAATGAAGAGTTTACTAAAGTGACAAATTCTCGTACGACAGAATAAAAATTGATGTCATGTGTTGTAGTGTATCTGTATTGTATTTTTGAACGACAACTGTACAAAAATGTGCTCTGAGCCTCATCTAATATGATTAAATGAAAATCGTACTATCTGGTCCTGTAAGAGAAAAATTTCCGCGCTTGTCCCATTGGATAATATCAGATGAACTGTCGTGATTGGCTCTTAAAAGCTGTATACTAACAATCAGATTATCGTATGATCGCTTTGAAAGTGGTAATTTTTGTACGATTTTCAGATTGTGTATACAGGCCATTAGATGAGGCTCAGAGCACATTTTATAGCAAATTACTGAAGAAAAACAGTCAATTCTATGGGGTTGACATACTTTTTCCTGCCACTGTATGACTTATATCAAGCATGCCAGCTGAGCTGACCACACTTGGATGGAACAGGATAGGTTAGGAATCTGTTCCAGTTGCTATTGAATGTAAAAAAAATACCAGATTCCTCCATGGATGAATCTGCAGTGCCAGCTATTTTATTTTAAAAACTGGCCTCGGCTGTCAGAATACCCAAACAGTGGATGCAGCCACTGTTTGGCCAACAATTCTCCACCCGACTCCTGCTTACCAATCCAAGGATGCCAAGCAAGCGAGTGCCAACAGCGCATTTTGTTTAGTGCATCAGGAACCACCTGATAGTCATTTTGTGTATGACCAGGTTTAGGATTCCTGGATTTTACCTGCACGCATATCAGCATTTGATATCTGGAAGCACCCTTACCAGCTATAGTAATTTTTTTTTTTTTTTTTTTAGATAACGAAAACAGCACCAGTAGATTACTGAAGGTTAACATTGCCAGAGATGTCTGTTTTTGCAGCTGAAGCGCATTGTTATGCTGTAAATGCTCTAAAAATCACTGGCCTCACATCCTGCTTGAGAATGCACACAGCTGGGAAGCAGAAACCAAACTAATCTTAAATAATACAAACACGCCTATCTCTCTTATGTAATATTCATGAACAGAAACGCATTCAAAGGGGAAACAATGTATCGTCAAATAGCTAAACTTCAATACTAAATTGTATATAGTAAAAAAAATCTGAGACTGGATCCACTGCTGAGAATCAAGCTGGTAGAACCTGAGAACCTGCAGAAAACAAACATGGGAAAGAACATAGTATTGCATGGAGATAGCTAAAAACAAATGCATTACTGCTAACGTGTTTTAGGCACAGCAGAACATTTTGAACACCAGAAGAACCATTGTTACCAGTCAATTTCATCCTTCACCAGGGATTTGTTATTCATCTCCATAGTGTAATATTTTGGAACCATATATGGACCATTTATTAAGGCGTGTGTATTTTGTGATCAATAAAAAATTGCCTGATGAAGGTTTACTAGCAATTCTACTCTGAGTGGGAGTGGTAGCATTTAAAAACACAACCTTTATTCTTTATATGCTTCTGTAGAGTTCACTTCAGCAGAGTGCTCTGTTTGGCAGCATTTTATAGTTCCTTTTAAGGGTTAGTTTAAAAAACAAACAAAAAAAAACTGCCTATGCAGGTAAGGGGAGTTTGTAGATAATAACAAACTGTGCAGCTCTGACTGCATAATGCCCTTGCTATAGGTGTAGGCCATTTACATACCTCCATAAAGCCTGACTGGAATACTCCTTGGACGCTGCTAGGACATTGCTAAGAGAAGCCTAGTCGTTACGTCTCACCTTCACCATCACAGAAGTGAGCTTTTTCTGATTCAAACCCCCTCGCATGTGTTTTCTCTCCCCTAGTAGCTCTGAGCTTAGCGTTTGAGAGCCTACTCTTGTGATGATGGAGGTGAGCAATAATTACTAGGCCTCACTTAGCAACATCCTAGCAAAACCCTGGGAGTATTCCAGCCAGGCTTCATGAAGTATGTAATGGCCTACACCTATAGCAAGGCTAATATTAAACTTTAATCTGAGCTGCACAGTTTGTTTACAGATGTCCCTTATCTGCAATGCATATGCAGTTTTTTGGTAAAGGTGAACTAACTCTTTAATAGTTCAAAACAAGGGAAAGAAAAGAGAGGGGTGCCAGGCAGCCATATAGTGTAGTATGTTAGTTTTATTCAAGATATATTAAAACAATAGTAATGCACACACAAGCACATAGGAGATCTAGGCATGTCACTGGGAAACAGGTTCCAATCCAGGGATGGATGGCGGCTCCACTGAGCAAGCAGAACTGTTGAACCAGGAGAAGGAACCTGCCACTTCAGGGACTAATGGAGCTTACCTCTGAAGGCTGGGAAGAAGCTGCTGGAACCGCTGCTGAAGATACATATACCAGAACACTGGCATGTGATCTGTCAAAGCACAAGGACTTCATTTTGTGAGCGAACACGCCCCTCCCTCAGTTTTCTAGCTTTTCTTGGTCTTTTTAACTAGTTAGCCTTTTTGATCATACCAGGCACGACCAACCTGGTGAACAGGTTGAACCTAGCCTATAGCTGTAGTAGCAGTTATAAGCTTGTTTCTGTTTTTATCATCGGGAGCCTGGCTTTGATGTAAAAGTGACCTGGGTAGCTGTAGAGCTGTCAGATCACCTTTACATGACTCAAGCTTATGCCCCACCCCAACCCCCCTTCGGTGCTAACTCTAATTGGTATCAGGGCTCTGCTGCTCCTCCCGGGAGCTCAAGATCTCAACACCTAACATCAGAAGGGTGGGGAGGAGATGTCCTCTGCAGAAGTGTAAACCTGAAGCACTCACTCTGAGCACGTTTAGTTCACAGCTGTCAAAATCCCCTCTAGAAAGCTTGGTGCACAGCTGATCGATCCCATCCATCAGCATTAGTCAAGACAGTGGAGGCATTAGGGGTCTAATAAACCAGCATATCTCCATGAAGAGAACTTGTCACCTGCCCAGTGCTGTCACATGGGGACTTGCCCCCTATGTGATAGTAATAAAGCTAAGTAGCACACATGAATACAAATATGTGCGTTGAGTGCATATGTGTATGGAAATGGAAATTGTGCCACATGTTGGTTATCGATGTATCGGAGTGAAACCATTAATTGTAGGTCCCTTATTTGCAGGTAACTGGCATTTAAAATGTTGTATATTGATAGTTTTGGGTACCAAAATGTTCCTTTGTTGTGGGTGCATGCAGTTTTGAGGCCCACTGCATTTGGTATCCATTTACTCAACACTCCAAATCAGGGAATATATTGTGTTTGTGCACTAAAATTAATTTTGGCGTAATTTTTCCTGAAAATATTGCTACGATCAACAGTTGTGCAAATATCGTGCAGCGTTAAAAATTGTGACTACTATCTTTTTATTTTACAGGGACTTTCTGAAAATATATAAAAGAATGACCGGTTTTGTTTTCCATTCTGTCACGGCTACTTTAAGTATGCAAATCTGAGGCCCCTTTCACACTGGGGCAGGAGGTGCGCTGGCGGTATAGCGCCGCTATTTTTAGCGGCGCTATACCGTCTGAATTGCGGCGGCATTCGGCCGCTAGCGGTGCGATTTTAACCCCTGCTAGCGCCCGAAAAAGGGTTAATACCGCCGGCAATGCGCCTCTGCAGAGGCGCATTGCCGGTGGTATAGCTGCGGTTTCCCATTGCTTTCAATGGGAAGGAGCGGTGTAGGAGCGGTAAACACACCGCTCCTCTCACTGCTCCAAAGACGCTGCTAGCAGGACTTTTTGGAGAGGTCCTGCTAGCGCACCACTCCAGTGTGAAAGCCCTCAGGCTTTCACATTGGAGAGACAGCAGCCGCTGTTTCAGGTCGGTTTGCAGACGCTTTTTTTAGCGCAATAGCGCCTGCAAACCGCCCCAGTGTGAAAGGGGTCTTAATGTAAAAAGAAGTGACTCATCCAGAATTTTTTTAATAGCGTTATCGGCAATATCAGTCCTCAAACTAACCTGTATTGTTCTGTGTAGGCAATGTAGCCATTGGTGACTGCCTTTTTATTACACATTAAGGTAGACTAGCATTTAAAAAGAATAAAAGCTATACCAAGCCATACCAATTCTGTAAGCAGACATTGTACTTTGGAATGTTGCAAATACCAGTGTTATTCAGTAACGCCCCTTTATATAAAATTTCAAAGCTTTTATTGTATTAGATTAATTTATGCTGTACACAAATGATGGAATTGTAATTCGGATTCTTTTTTTTTTTTATTTATACAGGCTGTTTAATGGAAGAGAAGAAATGGGAAACCCCTGACTGCATAGCTGCCTTCTCTATGAGAGCTTACCGGGACAAAGTGATGTACATTACAAGGAAGTAGCAGCACCTTCAAACTTCTATATGAGAAAACAAGAATACAATCTCTTTGGCAAATCCCGTTCCCACATTTTTACATGTGCAGATCACTCCGTTACTGTGTTAGTCACTGCCTCCATGCAGCAATGACACGACTCGAAGAGGCAAACCAGGAGGTCAACATGCACACATCAGTCAGATATTTGGGTTTTTTAGCCAAGATCACTTTACTAGTGGCCATATGTATGGGTCTTTATGTTAGATGGGAACAGACGGCGGAAACCATAATATTGGTAATATTTATCTTGGGCCTTTTCATCTTTGGCATTGCAAGCATCCTTTACTACTATTTTTCTATGGAAGCTGCCAGTTTAAGCCTTTCAAATCTTTGGTTCGGGTTTCTTCTTGGTCTGCTTTGTTTTATCGATATGTCCCAGTTTAAGTATGATGTAAAAGAGGAAGCCACAAAATACTTGCTTATATCCTCCATAATCATTCGAGCAATGTATGCACTTGTGGAGAGGATCTGTGGCTGTGTTCGACACCATCCCACCCTTCTAACAGCAGCAGAGTTTTTGGAACTGACTGGTTTTGCCGTTGCCAGTACCATCATGCTTGTCCAAAAGTCATTGTCCATCATCTTGCTTATCACAGCATTTGCACTGATAGTTATTGACCTGCGAATGAAATCTTTCTTGGCAATCCTAAACCTGGTTATATTTAGTGTTGTGACACCTGTGCTGTTTTTCCCATCATTAAATATTCCTGTCAATCCATTTGCATTATCTTGCTTTTTCTGCTGCATCATTAGTGAGCCTTTTCTTGACGTGTACTTTAGTGGTCTTTCGGTCACAGAGCGATGGAAACCATATCTGTATCGAAGCAGGATTTGCAGAAGGTTTTCGGTCACGTCTATTGGATTGATTGAGCTGATATTTTTCATTCTAGCAGCCTTTAAATTACGAGATCTACATTTATGGTATTTTGTTATTCCTGGCTTTTCCATCTTTGGCATCTTTTGGCTAATCTGCCATATTATCTTTTTAATCACTCTTTGGGGTTTCCACACCAAGTTGAATGACTGCCATAAGGTATACTACAGCCATAGAACAGATAACAGCCTTGATAGGGTTATGGCCTCAAAAGGAATGCGTCATTTTTGCCTTATTTCTGAGCGGTTGGTGTTCTTCAGTCTCCTGTCAACAACAGTCCTTGGAGCTGTATCTTGGCAGGTAAGGAAAAATATATACGTTATATATTATACATATTGTACAATTTTCTATTAGTACGTAGCTTAGACATTACGACATATATTCAGCAGCAATATGAACAACGAGTAAAGGATGCACTCAGACATTGAATGGTGTCAGCTTAATAAAATAAATGGCAAAAAAGTTGGTTTACCTTTAAAACAGAGCTCCACCCAAAAGGGGAAGTTCAGCTTTAAGTACTCATTCCCTGCCACATTTTGCATGCAATTTTTGTTTGGGGGGGGGGGCACCTAGTTTTGACAGGTACTAGCTGCTCCTTACTCCTAGCAGTCTTCTTGGACAGGTCCCAGGTCCCAGAAGACTGCCGGGCCATTCAGGAGGCGCAGCGCAACTCGCGTATGCACAGTGGGCACCAGGCTGTGAAGCCGCAAGCTGTCACAGCCGGGTGCCCAGTACCAGGGAAAGAAGAGGAAGAAAAGGGACGTCTCCGATGAGCATATCCCTGGAACCTGGTACTGGTGATTGTGTGTTTATTAAAAGTCAGCTACTGACTTGTAATAAACACAAAAATTACTGGAACTCCTCTTTAATGCATTAAGGTGTACGTTTAATAAACCGTGATAAGCCGAGATCATGATGATCACCGCTTATCTCAGAGCATTGCCGGTTTAATAAGCTGAGATAAGGAGCAGAGAACATGTTCTCCGCTTCTCATCACAGCACATGACCGTTTGTCACAAACGGCCAGTTTAATAAAGTGAGATCTGAAGATCTCACAGCCTTTCCACTGAAATATCTCCCTTCCAGATTCACCAGCTCAGAGGTGGAGAATCTGGGAAAGAAGCTGGTGTGATTAGAGGAAGAAGGCTTATTTCTTCCTAATATCAGCACCAGTGGGTTAAAAATGAATATTAACAACTATATATATGTGTGTATGTGTGTATATGTGTGTGTGTGTGTGTGTGTGTGTGTGTGTGTGTGTGTGTGCGTGCGTGCGCGCGCGCGCGCGCACACACGTGTGTGTGTGTGTGTGTGTGTACACATATATGCACACACATATATACAGTATTTATATATGTACACACACATATATATATATACCGTGTGTGTGTGTGTGTGTGTGTGTGTGTGTATATATATATATATATATATATATATATATGTGTATATACATATGTGTAAGTGTGTATATATATATTGTGAGGGGGTTAGCTCGGCAGCGGGTGTGTGTGATCCCCTGGATGGGCTCCCCACACAAAAACAGGCCCAGCAGACGGAGGTTGTGGTTTTCAAGATCAAAAAGGTGCGGTTTATTTCTCTATTTACAGTGACAAAAAACACAGCAAAGCAAAAAGAAACTTAAACAAAATAAACCCTGGTCAGCTTGACCTCTGACTAAACATGCAGGTTTCCTAACTAACAACTGGGATCAGCCTGGTGCTGTCCTAGTCCCTAAGTCCCTGGTTTAGTAAATGTCCAAACAAATAGCCACACAGGCTTTGTCTCACCGCACAGGGGTTCACTCTCCCTAGACAGTCCACACAGGTCTGGTTCCAGGCATGAGCAAACACCTAATGAAGCTGGGAGTTTTTATAGAGGCCTTAAATGAGCTGACAAGCTTCAGCTGGTCTCCTCAACTCCCTGCCTGCACGACGCCCAGCACTCTCCCTAGAGGTATGAATCATCCATGAGCCCACTAGCCTCAGCTGGGCTTCATCAACTCTCTCCCTAGTTGTATAAGTCGGCATAAAGCCTGAATCTGGGAGAAATATACCTACCCCCCTGGATGCAACCAGGTGACTTTACCTTCCTGCTGTCACATACCCCCCCCTCTTGTTTTAACCTTGGGGTTGGAACACCAGCAATCAGGCATTCATGTACTCGAGACAAAGCATCCACATTCCCCATTTGAACGCCAGGGCGATGCTTTACTGTGAAGTTGAATTCCTGTAGGGCCAGGAACCACCTATTTACTCTTCTATTTGTCTCCTTGTTTTGAGCCATCCACTTTAACGGAGCGTGATCCGTAACCATGTCAAAGTGCCTACCTAGCAGATAGTACCGAAGGGAATCTAGAGCCCACTTCACCGCTAAACACTCCTTTTCAACCGTGGCGTAATTTACCTCATGGGACTTCAACTTCCTGCTGAGGTAAATGACTGGGTGCTCTTCCCCGTTCCAGACCTGGGACAATACTGCTCCTAACCCCACATCTGACGCATCACTTTGTACGACAAAGTCTTTAGAGAAGTCGGGTGAGTACAACACTGGCTGGCTACATAAGGCTTGTTTCAAGAATTGGAACGCTGCCTCAGCCTCGGGGGTCCATTTAATCATGACCGACCCTTTCCCTTTCGTCAGGTTGGTTAGGGGCACAGCCTTAGAAGCAAAGTGGGGAATGAAGCGCCGATAATAACCCGCGATTCCCAGAAAGGCTCGTACCTGCTTCTTGCTGTTGGGACGTGGCCAACTCTGGGTGGCCTCGACTTTGTTGAGTTGGGGTTTTATTACTCCCCTGCCAATGGTGTACCCAAGATATTTGGCCTCCTCCTGCCCAATGGTACACTTCTTGGGGTTAGCCGTAAACCCCGCTTCCCGGATAGAGTCTAGGACTGCTTGCACTTTTGGCAGATGTGAGGCCCAATCTGTGCTATGGACAATTACGTCATCCAGGTAAGCCGCAGCATACTTCCGATGGGGCCTCAGTATCTGGTCCATTTTCCGCTGGAATGTGGCCGGCGCATTCTGTAACCCGAACGGCATTCTCTTATATTGGAACGCCCCGTCTGGGGTTACAAATGCGGTTTTCTCTTTGGCCGACTTGGCCAGGGGAATTTGCCAATACCCTTTTGTGAGGTCCAGAGTCGTCATGTATCGGGCTGTTCCCAGCCGGTCGATCAACTCATCTATACGTGGCATGGGGTAGGTGTCAAATTTTGTAACTTTGTTCAACTGACGAAAATCGTTACAAAATCGCCACCTCCCATCCGGTTTAGGCACCAACACAATGGGACTAGACCAATCACTTTGGGACTCCTCTATCACCCCTAAGTTCAGCATTTTCTGTACTTCCTCCCGTATTGCCTCCCGTCGGGCCTCTGGGATCCGATAGGGTTTTAACTTCACCCTTTCACCGGGCGGGGTAATAATATCATGCTCTACCCCAGATGTTTGTCCCGGCAGCTCAGAGAACACCTCCTTGTTGCGAAGCACAAACTCCTTAACCTCCTGTTGTTGGGGTTGTGACAAGGTGGCTGCTATTCCAACCTCCGGAATCACGCAACCAGTTTGAGCTGGTGACCAAGTTTCTGCGACTAGGGACTCTCTATCCCTCCAGGCTTTCAACAGATTAACGTGATAGATCTGTTCGGGCTTTCGCCTTCCTGGTTGTCTGACCTTGTAATTCACTTCGCTCACTTTTTCCATTATCTCGTAGGGGCCTTGCCATTTGGCAAGGAATTTACTTTCAACCGTAGGGACAAGTACCAATATCCTATCCCCCGGGGAAAAGGTACGGGTCTTGGCTCCACGGTTGTACACTCTCTGCTGTGCCAACTGCGCTTGGGCCAAATGTTCCTTCACGATGGGCATTACCTGTGCAATTCGATCTTGCATCAGGGCGACATGCTCAATCACACTCCTGTGGGGAGAACTCTCACTTTCCCAAGTTTCCTTGGCAATATCCAACAGCCCTCTTGGGTGTCTCCCATACAGTAACTCAAAGGGGGAGAATCCCGTAGAGGATTGGGGCATCTCCCTAATAGCAAACATCAAATAAGGAAGTAGACAGTCCCAATCCTTTCCATCTCTATCCACCACTTTCTTCAACATTTGTTTTAGGGTTTTGTTGAATCTTTCAGCCAGCCCATCGGTTTGGGGGTGATACACAGACGTACGCAATTGCGTCACTTTGAACAATTTACACAGCTCTTTCATAACCCGGGACATAAAGGGTGTACCTTGGTCCGTAAGCAGTTCTTTACAAATACCCACCCGGCTAAAAACAAGAGATAGCTCTTTGGCTATGGTTTTGGCCGAGGTATTTCGGAGAGGGATCGCTTCTGGATAACGGGTGGCATAGTCCATTATAACTAATATGTACTGGTGCCCCCTAGCGGACTTGATTATAGGACCTACCAAATCCATTGCGATCCTCTCAAACGGGACCTCAATGCTGGGTAGAGGGACCAGCGGGTTACGGAAATGTGGCATCGGGGCCGACCTCTGACACACAGGGCAGGAGGAACAATAATTTTCTATGTCCTTCATCACCCCAGGCCAATAGAATCTCTGTAATACCCTCTCTCGGGTTTTCTCTGTCCCCAGATGACCTCCAAAAATGTGCCCATGGGCCAACTCCAACACCAACTTCCTGTAAGGTTTGGGCACCACAAGCTGCTCAACGGTTTCTTCTGCCCTTTTTGCCACCCGATACAGTAGGTCCTTCTCTATGCTGAAGTATGGGTAAGTGCAGGTATTATCTGGGTTCACTAACTCGCCATCTATTTCCACTACGTTTTCCCGTGCCTTTATTAGGGCGGGGTCTTTCAACTGTTCTGTGGCAAAATTTTCCCTGTGAACCTCAAGATCAGAAAACTCCACAGACGGTAGGTTTTCGTCTGAGGAGGTGGGCTCCTCTCCAGTTTCTTGAGTCTCGCCTGCCAATACTGACAAGGGAAATTCTGGAGAGTCCTCACCACTCTCAGAGGAGTTCTGGCTATCACCTTCCTGGTACATAGGGGCACCAGTGGGGGGCTCAGGATCATCCCACAGTTCCCAGAACTTCGGAAAATCCCTTCCCACAATGGCATCATGCGGTAATTGAGATACTAACCCCACTGGATGAGAGAGGGTACCTTTGGGGGTCTTGAAACACACTGTAGTCACTGGATACTCTCGGGTGTCCCCATGCACACAAATAACAGCTGCCTTGCTATTCCCAGAGACCTCTGTTTTAACTAATTCAGCCTTTATCAGGGTCACAAGGCTACCTGAATCCAGTAATACCACAACATTTCTACCATTAATACACATTTTGCATAAATGTTTCTCAGTTCCCCGAATGGCAGTGCATGCGACTGTCGCACACAGCGACTGACGTCTGTCCGTCAGAAAGTCACATTGCATGGGTTCCTCCACAACCGGGCAATTTGCTGCAATATGTCCCGCTTGCCGGCAGCGGTAGCAAACAATCCATTTGGCTGCCTCTTGAGCCCCTGACTTCCCAGGCTGTTCTCGCCAAACTTTGGGTAGAGCTCCCACCCTCTCACTCTCTCCACCCTCACCCCTTGGAATCCTCTTATCCGCCCCTGGGGATGGTCTGGTCTTAGGGTGGAAAGTCCGAGAGTCTCTGGAAGAGGCCGTCAGGTTCTCTGTAGCCAAGTATTTCTCTACATGATCCACAAGACCACCGGCCGTCTCTGGGTCTCCATGGCTTACCCACTTTTGGATGGCAGTAGGAAGAGCTCTCAAAAACCGATCCATTACAACACGTTCCACAATCTCTGGTGCGGACAAAGTCTCTGGCTGTAGCCACTTCCTGCTCAGGTGAATGAGATCATACATTTGAGACCTGGGGGGGTTTTCCAAGCTGGAAAGTCCAGTTATGCACACGCTGAGCCCGGACAGCCAGGGTGACACCCAGCCTTGCCAATATTTCAGCTTTTAGCATCACATAGTCTTTTGCTTGGTCAGGCTCTAGGTCATAGTAAGCCTTCTGCGATTCACCAGTTAACAGAGGAGCCACCAGTCCAGCCCACTGCTCCTCAGGCCACTTTTCTCTTTCAGCAGTCCTTTCAAATGTGGTCAAAAATACCTCTGGATCATCCTCTCCAGTCATTTTTGTCAATAAACGACTCACCCCAAAGGACGCGGTATTAGTGGGACGGCTTTCCTCACTGGTCTGCGGACGTTGCTGCATTACTGCTTCCATTTGTTGTAGTCTCTGCTCTTGCTTCTGTAACAGGTCTATGAAGCGGGCCTCAGATTGCTGCTGGGCTGCAAGGCTCTGTTGATGAGCTTGCTGCTGGGCTGCGAAGCTCTGTTGTTGAGCTGCAAGGCTCTTTTGCAAACCTGCATTTGTCTGCTGTTGATTGGCATTTGCTAGAGCCAGCTGTTTCAGTATCTCCTCCATGCTGGCTTAAAAAAAAACTGCCACTGGTTCTCCACCAACTGTGAGGGGGTTAGCTCGGCAGCGGGTGTGTGTGATCCCCTGGATGGGCTCCCCACACAAAAACAGGCCCAGCAGACGGAGGTTGTGGTTTTCAAGATCAAAAAGGTGCGGTTTATTTCTCTATTTACAGTGACAAAAAACACAGCAAAGCAAAAAGAAACATAAACAAAATAAACCCTGGTCAGCTTGACCTCTGACTAAACATGCAGGTTTCCTAACTAACAACTGGGATCAGCCTGGTGCTGTCCTAGTCCCTAAGTCCCTGGTTTAGTAAATGGCCAAACAAATAGCCACACAGGCTTTGTCTCACCGCACAGGGGTTCACTCTCCCTAGACAGTCCACACAGGTCTGGTTCCAGGCATGAGCAAACACCTAATGAAGCTGGGAGTTTTTATAGAGGCCTTAAACGAGCTGACAAGCTTCAGCTGGTCTCCTCAACTCCCTGCCTGCACGACGCCCAGCACTCTCCCTAGAGGTATGAATCATCCATGAGCCCACTAGCCTCAGCTGGGCTTCATCAACTCTCTCCCTAGTTGTATAAGTCGGCATAAAGCCTGAATCTGGGAGAAATATACCTACCCCCCTGGATGCAACCAGGTGACTTTACCTTCCTGCTGTCACAATATATATATATATATATATAACACACACACACATATATTCATGTGTTTGTGTATATATATATATGTGTGTGTGTGTATATGTATATATATATATATAGTTATCACATGTCTGAAAACATGTAATTGCATGTTCTTTTAACCCCTTCCTACCGGGTCATAGTCATATGATGCCGGCAGGAACCCTCCCTCCGGGCGGGCGTCATATGACGTCCTTTTTTCCCGGCCGTCTATGGGGCGCGCGTACCCACGGCACCGCTCGTGACCCGGTGCGCGTGCCTGGCGGCCGCGATGTCCGCCGGGCACCCGCGATTGCCCGCGATCACGGCAGGAGTGTGGATCTGTGTGTGTAAACACACAGATCCACCTCCTGTTAGAGGTGAGG
Source organism: Rana muscosa (assembly GCA_029206835.1). Classification (NCBI taxonomy): domain Eukaryota; kingdom Metazoa; phylum Chordata; class Amphibia; order Anura; family Ranidae; genus Rana; species Rana muscosa. The sequence continues at coordinate 729,856,079 of CM055118.1, forward strand.
AGACCAATGTGTGTTCCCAGTACAGAGGAACACAGATCGGTCTCCTTACCTTGTGAGTCCCCCTCCCCCTACAGTTAGAATCACTCAATAGGGAACATATTAACCCCTTGATCGCCCCCTAGTGTTAACCCCTTCCCTGCCAGTCACATTTACACAGTAATCAGTGCAGTTTTATAGCACTGATCGCTGTATAAATGTGAATGGTCCCAAAAACGTGTCAAAAGTGTCCGATGTGTCCGCCGCAATGTCACGGTCACAATAAAAATCGCAGATCTCCGCCATTACTAGTAAAAAAAAAAAAAAAATGCCATAAATCTATCCCCTATTATGTAGATGCTATAACTTTTGCGCAAACCAATTAATATACGCTTATTGCAAAAAAAAATTAGCAAAAATATGTAGAAGAAATACGTATCGGTCTAAACTTGAAAAAAATTGTTTTAAAAAAAAAAATTGTGATATTTATTAAATCAAAAAGTAAAAAATATTGCGTTTTTTTCAAATATGTCGCTCTTCTTTTGTTTATAGCGCAAAAAATAAAAAACGCAGAGGTGATCAAATACCACCAAAAGAAAGCTCTATTTGTGGGGAAAAAAAGGTTAGGTTCAACGTCGCACGACCGCGCAATTGTCAGTTAAAGCGACGCAGTGCTGCATCGCAAAAAGTGCTCTGGTCAGGAAGGGGGTAAATTCTTCCGGGGCTGAAGCGGTTAAACTTTAGTTTCACTTTTTGAACTCGGCTGCACCGCAATCTCACAATATCTCACAAGATTACAGGCAGCCCACCCACTTTTACACAGATCTTGGCTGTTTTCAGAGGAAACACTTCTTTATAAAACTGAAGTTCTCAGTTTAATAAACCGGCTGCAGAGGAGATAATTTTCCTCCTGAGAACTGCCGAGAACTGAACTGAGAAAAAACTTCTCAGTTTACTAAACGGACACCTTTGGTAAAAGCATTTTCCAAGTTGCTCTCCAGCCCTATCTTGTTCCAGCACTGTGCCTGTCTGCAGCAGCTCTCCTCTCTTTTTTTTCACAAGAGACTCGGCAGCAGGAGCCATTGGCCACTGTTGCTATCAATCAAATCCTGTGAGGAGGGAGTGGGGGGCAGGGCCAAGCCGCACTATGCGTCTATAGGCACACACAGCTCGGATTGTGATCGAGCCCACATGAGTGCCCCCATAGCAAGCGGCTTGCTATGGGGGCTCTTGGAGAAGAAGAGGATCCAGGATCACCAGCGGGAGACCCCAGACAATGAGGTTCTGGGCCGCTCTGTGCAAAACCATTGCATAAAGCAGATACGTATAACATGTTTGTTATTTTGGGAAAAAAAGCTTTACAATCAGAGTAGCTATAAACAGGGGCAGGGATTAATTTTTTTTGAGACAAGTTTACCACATAATCACCGCCTTATTTTCTTACATTTTCCACTCTACTGCTCAAAATTTGTAGAGCTATAAAATAAAACATGTTCTGACCACTTCATATGTTTGCATGTTTTAAGTGAAAGACTGTTGCGAGTTGTCTGACACTTCCCCAGTTGTCTTCCAGAACAGCAATCTGAGAGATGATTGGTACCTCTGAGTTGTCTTTTCCAGGAGAATAGAAGTGGGACTTGAGGGACCCCAAAACCCAAAAGACCAAAACAGAAAAAAGGGGCAGTAGGACTATTGCGGTACCTTTTCCAGGAGGTTAAATTGGTTTAGCTATTAATAAAGCAAGGAGATAACCCCCTTGGCGGGGAATACATTTTAATATGTTTTAATGCACAAACAAATATTAGAACCCATGAAGGTGTATGTAAGTACCTGAAACACACCTAAAAAAGGCAAGTAAAAATGCCATTGACATATGCCTATAATTTGCTTAGTTCTCCTTTACCAAAATATTGTCTATACAGATAATGGGCGTCTGTAGATAAAAACAAACTGTGCAGCTTTGGCCAGAGTTGAATAATTCCCGACCTACGGGTGTAGGTCATTTATGTACCTCATAAAGCCTAACATGAAAACTACCAGGACGTTGCTAGGTAAGTGAGACCTAGTCATTACTGCTCACCTCCACCATCACATGAGTGAGCTCTCAAATGCTGAGCTCAGACCTACTGCATCAGGGGAAAGAAATGCATGTGAGGAGGTTTGAATCAGAGAAATAGGTAACTTCTGTGATGGAGGTGAGCAGTAATTACTAGGCCTCACTTAAAGCAGAGCTCCACCCAAAGGGGGAAATTCTGCTTTAAGTACTCCCTAGCCCCCCCCTCCCTGCCCAATTTTGGCATGTCATTTTTTTTGGGGGGGGGGGGGAGCAGGTACCTAGTTTTGACAGGTTCTCTTCTCCCCCTCCCTGCAGTCATCTTGTATACTGTACATCTGGCTGTGAAGCCGAAAGCTGTCGCAGCTGGGTGCCCACAGTTGAAATGTCAGCACGGGGGAGAGAATAGGGAGATGAGCAATGGTTCGGGTGAGCACGTCACTGGATTGTGGGACAGGTGAGTGTGTGTTTATTAAAAGTAAGAGAATACACTTTTTGTGGCTGCTGGCTTTTAATAAACATAGAAACTACTGGAGCTCCTCTTTAGCAACATCCTGGTAGTATTCAAGTCAGGCTTCATGGGGTAAGTAAATGGCCTGTAGCAAGGGCAGTATTCAACTTTAGACAGAGCTGCACAGTTTTTCATCTACAAACACCCCTTACCCGTATAGGCAGTTTTATTGTAAAGATGAACTAACCCTTTAAACTGGTGTGAATATATGGTGTGAATATATAATATAAATTTGCAGTTGGAATTTGTGCACTTTGTTAAAAAAAAACAATAGTTGCAGTGTAAGGGAAGTCTGCACTACAGTATATGTTCTAGAAAAACAGGTTTGTCGACGTTTAGATTTGTACATGCAGTTTATGTGTCTGCAGTCCATGCGCTAAATCTGATGCATAAGCTATCGCTTTAGCAATACAAAAGAATTGAGATTTTAAAGTTGGCACCCACAGAAGCTGCAACATTCAGTTTAACATAACACAGTGGCATCACTAGGGTTGGTGTCCCCTGGTGCGGTAAAACATGGTGTCAGACACCCCTCTCCACTAATAGACCCCCCCTCTCCACTAAGTCTAGACCACCCACCTTCCTCAGTACAGACCCCCCTCTCCACTAAGTCAAGACCACTCTCCCCCCTCAGTACAGACCCCCCGCTTCATCAAGTATAGACATCCAGACCCCCCTCCCTAAGTATAGACCCCCCCACTCCACTAAGTACAGAACCCCTCCCTCAGTATAGACCCCCCTCTCCCCTAAGTATAGACCAACCCCTCCCTTAGTCTAGACCCTTCACTCCACTAAGTATAGTCCCCCTTCACTAAGTACAGACCACCCTTCCTCAGTATAGACCACCCCATCCCTTATGGCCCATACAAACAATCCCAAATTCGGACAAAAAATACCGCTTTCAACATGATCGTACGATAACTGGATCGTTAGTACAGAGCTTTCGAGAGACGATCATGACAGTTCATCCAATATTATCCGATGGGACAAGCACGAAAATCTTTCTTGTATGATACCAGATCATATGATTTTCGTTTAATCAGTACAGTTGTCGTCCGAAAATACAATACAAATACACTACAACACATCACTGTACATCACTTCCAAATTTTTATTCTGTTGTACGAGAATTTTTGTACAGTGGAACCTCGGATTACGAGCATAATCCGTTCCAGGAGAAAGTAATCCAAAGTACTCGCATATCAAAGCGAGTCTCCCCATTGAAGTCCATGGAAACGAAAATAATTTGTTCCGCATTGACTTCAATGGCATGCAATACCGCATGCGGCCAGAGGCTCAGAAATGGCTGGAAAGGCCCAAGGACACCTCGGAAACAGAGTATTTCCGTGTCTTTCCGAGCGGCGCCGTTCGGCTCCGGCGACCCCCCCCCCCCCAAGGCCAAACGCGGTACTGCACACCGCTTTGGCCTGAATCCTGCTTGTTTTGCGAGACAACACTCGCAAACCGAGTTAGGATTTTTTCAAATGCAGTGCTCGTATTGCGAAACGCTCGTTAACCACGTTACTCGCAATCCGAGGTTCCACTGTAACTTTAGTAAACTCTCCATTTTTGATATGCGACTAGCATGCAAAAAAAACTGACAATCTGCCGTCCGATTTTCGGATCGTGTGTACGGGCCATAAGTCTAGACCCCCCCTCCCCCAATCCAGACCCCCTCTATACTATGAATAGTCCCCCCTCCACTAAGGGCACACCCCCTCCACTAAGGGCAAACCCGCCCCCCTTACACTAAGTCTAGACCCCCCTCAACTAAGTACAGCCTCCTCCCTCAGTCCAGACCCCTCCTTACACTAAGTCCTGAACCCCCCCCCCCCCCCAATGTCACCCGGGTGCTGTCCTGCGATGCCACTGACATAATATTCACAAATCTAATTTAATAGTGAGCTGTTGGGTTTATTGAGATAGCCTTATTACCTTTTTTTTTTCTACTCCAAACACTAAGCTGCACTGTGTCAGGAATATGCACTACGCTCCCTTATTTGAGTATATTGTGCCATTTTGAATAGTGTGACTGTGCATGATTATGAATGAATTCTGATCATTTAGAATCCTTTTGCACTATAATCTATCAAGCAAGCAGATGTTCTGCTTTCCTCTGTGAAAGCATGTAATACTTTGTAGAAGTGTGAGCAGATCTGGAGCAGATTAGGGCCGAAACAACTAATTGATTAATCGACAACTAATCGATTATGACATTAATCGATTACTATTTTCATAATCGATTAATCGGGCAGTAACATAATGAGGTTAAAAAAAATTAAAAATTAGCCCTTTATAGTACAAAAAGAGCAAATCGCTACTGTAAATATTACTTTCACTGTCCCACAGTAAAATATGAACCCCCTTACAGTAGCGATTATTTACTCTTTTTGTACTCATTTTAGTTTTTTTAAACCCATTATGTTACTCAACATCTCAGGCCTGGGTCACACCTCTGTTTTTTTTGGTGCTTTTTGCAGAAACACACTACAGGCCATTTACATAGTTTCCTATGGGACACGTTCACATCTAAGCTTTTTTCAGCTGCTGCGTATCTGGAAAGGGCAAGGACTTTTTTTTGATGTAAAACTGTGCTTTTTTGTTTTTTTGGTTCAATATACTTCAATGGAGAAACTGCAGAAAAGCATGTAATGCGTTTTTGCGGCAATTTGTGTTTTTTAATCTGCCCAACAATTTGACCCAAAAAAATGTAAAAATGCAAATCACTGCAAAATTACCTTTTTTTTTTTTTTAAGATTGTTAACCGATTAATCGAAACAATAATCGGCCAACTAATCGATTATGAAAATAATCGTTAGTTGCAGCCCTAGAGCAGATTATTAAACATGCTACCTGGGTTCTTTCCTTTTTTATATGCCTTTTCCATGGCATTTGCACACTACAGCTGCATAAAATCTTACAGTATGAGAGTTGTACAGTGACTTCCTTCCTGTTATCAATATAGCAGTTCAATAAGTTCATCACTGCAACATACTGAAATTAGATGAGGATTCATGGCATTTGTTGATGCAGTCACTTACTATTTTGCATTGCTTATTTTGTAGCCAACCAATGGGATCTTTATGAGCTTGTTTCTGATTGTCTTACCTCTTGAGTCAATGGCACACGGTCTATTCCATGAACTTGGTAGCTGTTTGGGAGGAACTTCTGTTGGCTATGCTGTTGTAATTCCCACAAATTTTTGCAGGTAAGTTGCTTCAATGTCTGTACCCTGTAGTGTTGTCACTTTTATTGTGTACCCAGAAAGAGTATGCAGTTATAGTGTTATAGTGTAATTGTGCAGATATAATCTTTTGTTACATTTTTAGTGTAGCAAAGCCTTGGAAGGGCAACAGTCCCTTGTACAGTTGTCCTCCTAACAAATGCACCCCCCTCCCGGGTGTTGGCAACTAAGCTCCATGCAGGGCTGCACAGTAGGGTGTTTCATTTTCTAAGGCAAAAAATAAACTAACATTTTTGCAGACTTTGCTTACGCCCCGAGTCTCAGTGACAGTATAGTATAGTATAACTGTCTTATCGGTTCCAGCGATAGCTTTGTAATGTTTATTCTTATATGAATTTTTTTTTTCTTCTTTTGTACACTTAGTTCAATGTTAGACATTTCACTAGTTTGTGATAAAAGTGATCAATGTGTGCAACCCCTAAAAATTATCCAATCTTCTTGAAATATGGCATATATATCTTTTACATCACTGTGAGACTCGGGGCGTAAGCAAAGTCATATGAAAATCACATCTTTGGAAAAATGAAACACCCTATTGCACAGTGAAGATCACTGAATTGGGGCTAAAGTATTTCACCTAGTGGGATGCACTTAACTATAGAACCACTGTACAAAGGTACAGTTGCCCTTTTAACTTTATTTTCCATAATTCTTCAACATATTTTAAAAGCACCTTACAGCAAAAAAAATTATTTAGCTTAAGATAAAGGCATTGTACACTTTCAACTTTTTTTTTATTTTGTTAACTGGGTACAGGGGGTCTCCGACTTACGAACACGTTAGGGACTTTTGCTTTGTTCTTAAGTCGGAAATGTTCGTAAGTCGGGCCGTCCATGCGCAGAACTGCATTTACGAACATTTCCGTCATTTTCCGAAGTTCAGTCGAATGGCCGCGCATGCGCAGAATGGCAATTACGAACATGTCTAACATTTTACGAGGTTCCGTCTGGCCGCGAATGTGCAGAACGGCAGATTCCCTGCAGCGTCCCGGTTCGTAAGTAGGAGTTTGTTCGTAAGTTGGGGACGCCCTGTATTCGTTATATTCCCTGTGCTGTTTGTTTGCCATATGTTGTGGCTGTAGATTGTAGTGTCATGGCTGACTGATTCTCGTATGTCTATGTATTGCTTCAGCTAGCTTGTCCCTATGCACCAAAGGCAACTTCCTGTTCCAGATAAAACGGTGTCCAATTCGTGCCTAGCCATTTGTTCTGTGTCACATCATAAATGTGAGAGTGCTAATGTAATAAAAAAAAAAAAAATTCTAGCTGCATGTGTGCCTGTAAAGGCGCTGCCTGTGTCTTTGTCAGATCTAATTACTGTGTAGCTCTCACCTGCACCAGCACTAGAATGAAAGGCCCAGAGATTGTGAAAATATGTAGTTTTTTCACAGGAAATGTCAAGTTTCACACTACAGACCAAGGCCCTGCATTAACCTGTGTAGTGCCATACCGAATATCTCATGTTTCTACTTAAGCACAAACTTCTGCTATAGGCTGTGCATACAGGGCAACATATGACACCATGAAACTACAGGATCAATGCACATCTTATGCAGGTGAAAAACACAAAGTGCAGGTAGGAATGTGTACAGTGCCTTTTTAAGGTTTTCTTGTTGACATTTGCTATTTTAATAAGGGGGCCCCCCAGATCCTGGCCCCCCACCCTATGTGAATGAGTATGGGGTACATCATACCCCTACCCATTCACCTGGGGTAAAAATGTGTCAATAAAAAAAACACACGACAGCTTTTTAAAGTAATTTATTAGGCAGCTCCGGGGGTCTTCCGACTTCTCCAGCCTCTTCTCTAGAGGTCGACCGATATGGGTTTTTCTCTGGCCGATGCCGATATTTAGAAATTGGGGCGGCCGATATATGATGCCGATTTTTGTGGCCGATTTTTGTGGCCGATATTTTAGGCCGATAAAAAAAAAAAAAACACCTCACCCACTCTATTCCTTCCTGCTTACTCCTGTCACTCTAGCACACACTTGATGTCCTCAGTACAGATGGCACTGGTTGGTGGCACTGGTTTGGAACTGGCAGGTGGCACTGGTTTGGAACTGACAGATGGCACTGGCAGGTGGCACTATTGGCACTGGCAGGTGGCACTGGTTTGGAACTGACAGATGGCACTGGTTTGGAACTGACAGATGGCACTGGCAGGTGGCACTGGCTGGCACTGGTTGGCATTGGCAGGTGGTACTGGTTTGGAACTGACAGATGGCACTGGCAGGTGGCACTGGCTGGCATTGACAGGTGGTACTGGTTTGGAACTGACAGATGGCACCGATTGGCAGCAGGGGGCACTGGTTTGGAACTGGCAGATGGCACTAGTTTGGGACAGATGGCACTGATTGGCAGTGGCACTTGCAATTGGAACTGGTTGGCACTGGCAGATGGCACTGGCGGGTGACACTGGTTGACACTGGCTGGTGGCACTGACAGATGGCACTAGCTGGTGGCACTGATTGGCGGTGGCACTGACAGATGGCACTGATTGGCGATGGCACTGACAGATGGCACCGATTGGCGATGGCACTGACAGATGGCACCGATTGGCACTGGCTTGTGGCACTGATTTGGTACTGGCTGGGGGCACTGACAGATGGCACTGGCTGGTGGCACCGATTGGCGGTGGCACTGATTTGGGTGGCACTGACAGATGGCACTGACTGACACTGGCTGGTGGCACTGACAGATGGCACCGTTTGGCGGTGACACTGATTGGCACTGACAGATGGCACTGATTGACACTGGCTGGTGGCACTAATTGACACTGGCTGGTGGCACTGGCAGATGGCACTGGCTGGGGGCACTGACAGATGGCACTGGCACTGGTTGGGGGCACTGACAGATGGCACTGATACTGGCTGGTGGCACTGATTGGCACTGGCTGGTGGCACTGACAGATGGAACTGATTGGCGGTGGCACTGATTTGGGTGGCACTCATTGGCACTGGCTTGTGGCACTGACAGATGGCACTGGCTGGTGGCACTGACAGATGGAACCGATTGGCGGTGGCACTGATTTGGGTGGCACTCATTGGCACTGGCTTGTGGCACTGACAAATGGCACTGACAGATGGCACTGGCTGGGGGCACTGACAGATGGCACTGGCTGGGGCACTGACAGATGGCACTGGCTGGGGGCACTGGCAGATGGCACTGGCTGGGGGCACTGGCAGATGGCACTAGCTGGGGGCACTGACAGATGGCACTGGCTGGGGGCACTGACAGATGGCACTGATTTGCAGTGGCACTGGCAGGTTTCACACTAAGCCGAGTGTAATGTGTGAAACTGACAGAGAGGAGAGAGAGAGAGCTGTTAGAATTGAGCTCGATGTGCTCAATGTGGGGGTGGGTGGGACCCAGCAGCTAAATTACACCAGCCAATGATTGGGCTGCTTTAGACGTAGTGGCCCGCCCAGATACCATCCCATTGGCTGGTGTAATATATCTGCTGGGTCCCGCCCACCCCCGACATCAAGCTGACAGCTCCTCTCTCTCTCCTCTTACTTTCAGTTTCACACACACACACACAGCACGGCGCTTGATGCTGCTGAGTGAGGAGGAGTGTGGAGGAGGGAAGAGGAAGGGCAGCCAGTGAAATATATCGGCTCAGTTTTGATAATAATCGGCCAAAGCTGATTTATCAAAAATGCCTAAATATCGGCCGATATATTGGCCAGCCGATATATCGGTTGACCTCTACTCTTCTCCCGCTCTCCGGTGCTTTCTGCCGGGCTCCTCTGCTATCTTCTGCCAGCTCTTTTGCTAGCGGTGGCCCGGTCTTCATCGTTGTCTTCTTCCCTCTTCTCTCCTTGCGATGTTGACTCGACGCTCTTGTTGCGGTGCGCAGCGATTTATATAGGCATGGGGCGTGGTGACCCGGTGACCCCGCCTCTTATGACGTCACAGTCCCTTCATGCTCCGGGTGGTGACGACATAAGGGGCGGGGTCACATGATGACATCACCCGGTGACCACGCCCCATGCCTATATAAGTCGTTGCGCACTGCAAACGGCATTATAGCGGCAGAGCTCGTCGAGTCAACATCGGGAGGAGAGAAGAGGGAAGAAGACGACGATGAAGACCGGGCCACCGCTAGCAAAAGAGCTGGCAGAAGATAGCGGTGGAGCCCGGCAGAAGGCAGAAAACCCCGGAGAGCGGGAGAAGAGGCCAGAGAGACCCCCGAAGTCGGAAGAAGACCCCCGGAGCTGCCTAATAAATTACTTTAAAAAGCTGTCTAGGGTGTTTTTTTTTTGTTTTTTTTTATTGACACTTTTTTCCCCCAGGTGAATGGGTAGGTGTACGATGTACCCCATACTCATTCACATAGGGTGGGGGGCCCCTTATTAAAAGGGGCTCCCAGATTCCGATAAGCCCCCCCCCCGCCTGCAGACCCTGACAACCAACGGCCAGGGTTGTCGGGAAGAGGCCCTTGTCCTCATCAACATGGGGACAAAGTGCTTTTGGGGTGGGGGGCCGCAGGGCACCCCCCTGCCCCAAAGCACCCACCCCCTATGTTGAGGGCATGCGGCCTGGTACAGTTCAGGAGGGGGGGGCGCTCGCTCGTCCCCACCCCCTTTTCTTACCGGCCAGGCTGCGTGCTCGGATAAGGGTCTGGTATGGATTTTGGGGGGACCTCCACGCTGTTTTTTCGGCGTAGGGGGTTCCCCTTGAAATCCATACCAGACCTAAGGGCCTGGTATTCTCTTGGAGGGGAACCCATGCCGTTTTTTTATTTAAAATTTGGCGTGGAGTTCCCCCTCATGATTCATACAAAATACCAGCTCTGTGGGAGGGAGGGGTTTGCCTTTAGAGTCGGTTCACACAGGGGCGACTTCCTGTAGAGTTGCCTCACTATGAACGGGGATCCGACTTGGAGGCGACTTCCATTGAAATCAATGGGTACAAGTTGCCTAGAAGTCGGATTGAAGTAGTACAGGAACCTTTTCTGAAGTCGGAGCGACTTCAGTAGTGTACATTAAGATGGCTCCCATTCACTTCAATGTAATTTGACATGTCGCGCGACTTGGGGCAACTTCAAGTCAGATCCTAAGTCGCCCCTGTGTGAACCGGCTCTTAAAGACCTGCCTTTAGAACCCCCACGCACTTTGGTGTTCGGGACGTAATTTGTGGCTAGCGGCTTGGTATTTTTAAACAAAATTAGTATTTTGCTAACGAGCCTATATTGTATATTTGTTCTGCAGTTGGCTAAGAATGTAGACTATAGCTGTAATCAATATTTTCTGCTGTTTAAGACAGACAATGCCTTTATTTTAAGAGAAAAAAAAAAAAGATATTACAAAACTGATATAAACAACCGTAAAAAAAGGATTTAAAGCTGAAAAATACCTGGGTAGAGTCCAGCTGGTCTTTGGTTCCTGACCTTTTTTTTTTTTTTTTTTAACTCTGCACTATGCAATTTACCGCAACCGAAATGGAACTGCATTTTCAGATGTGCGGGGGTGCCAATAAGAGTGAACGGTTTGTCAAAAGTGTCACCACCTCTGGCTGCCCAACCCAGACATGGTAACAAAAACGATGATTTAGATCCCAACTTGAAAAATCTGGAGGAAAAGAGGGTGGTGCGGTGTTTGGTACAGTTTGTGGTTTGTCAGACTGTCACAGAAGTTATAACCCTTTCCCATTTAGTCCAGACCAAACTTTGGCTGTGATTACATTTTCTGTGTGTCTTTTATATGCAGCTAAGCTCAATGTTATGCAAATATGATAAAATTTTTGTTTCTAACCTTGCTGCTAAGTTTTGTTATGTTTACCACAAATCCAAACAAACTCTCAAATGCATAAACTGTAAAGCTACATTCACACTGGTGATTTAGGCCGTTGTGAATTGTAGCGGCAGGAATTTTCAGCCCCGTTCTCTATAATGATACATCACCCATGAAGAACACAAATATCACAGAATTTGTTCAGATATTGACAAAAAATCCCCTCGTATGTATTCGGCACTAGAACACTGTGACAAATACAGTATATTGTTTTTGTATGTTTTGGTATAGTGTTCCCTACAAAGAGCCTGTTTTCTCAAAAGATTTTGTTTTCTTGCTTTTATTAGCCCAAATGGACAACCCATGTTGCTTCCACCAGAACATGTACAGGAACTAAACCTGCGTTCCACGGCAATGCTAAATGATATCCAGAGATTCTTTGCTTCCCACATGATAGAAACTTATGGCTGTGACTACTCTACAAGTGGTCTTACTGTTGACACCCTGCAAACAAAACTCAAGTCTTTTCTGGAACTGAGAACATCCGATGGACCCAGGCATGATACTTACATACTGTACTACAGTGGACACTCTCACAGTACTGGAGAATGGGCTTTAGCAGGTATGTGCCGATCTGAAGTAAATGCTGTAAAAGATCTGGGATGAAATATATTGTGGTTACAGAATTCTGTCATTTCCACATTTTAGTTTGAGAAGACTTAGCGAGTCTTCTGTTAATCTGTGGATTATTTGCAGAGAGCTTTTCTACTTTTATATAGCCATTACACATTGATGGCAAAGCTGGAGGTTATTTTGCTAATATAGCTGTGCACAGTTTATCAGTCAGTAATGTGTGTGACAGATGGAACAGAATGCCATTAGCTTTTTTTTTTTTTCATAAATCTGGACACATTTGGACCTCTGCAGTGAAATGAATTGGACTAATCATGTTTTAAAATATTAAAGCACTTCTGAAATGTACAAATGCCAGGACATACGCAATATATGTTTGACAGGGTAAATATGCATGCAAGTATGTGTGCTTTATGCAAATTATTCTTTCTGTCGGGCAAATTAAAAAAATAAAATAAAAAGAAAACAAGAGAAATTATCCCATTGTAGACCACACATAATGCAACATAAATCATTTTTAGACGCCATTCATACTTGGTTTTCCCTATCCCTTTATGGTATTCGGGTAGTAGCACACTTGCTTGAATTAGAATTAACTGATACACTGTGTGCACAATTAGGCAAGTTGTAATTTTGAGGATTAATTTCATTATTGAACTATAGTGCTCCCAGTTAATCCAAAATGTTAAACCTCAAACCTGATTATTTAGGAAAGTAAAAGTGAGGTTTTGGCTTTCTTAGGAGACTGTGTGTACAATTATTGGGCAAATATTAGTGCGCAGAATTATTATGCAACTAAATGAAAAACCAAACATTTTCCCATCTCACTTGTTTATTTTCATCTGTTAAAGTGAGAATAATAAACAACTCAAAATGTACAAATAAACATTTCTGACATTTAAAAAAAAACAGTGACCAATATATCCACCCTTCTTTTTATTAACAGTCATAAGCCTTCCATTCATGGAGTCTGTCAGTTTCTTGATCTGTTGACGATCAACACTGCTCAGAGAGGTGTACTGTTTTCCTTAACGGTAAATCTCCCATTTAGGAAGGGCCCACAAGTTCTCAATAGGGTTTAGGTCAGGTGAGGAAGGGGGCCATGTCATTATTTTTTCATCTTTAACTCTTTTACTGGCTATCCACGCAGTAGAGTACTTCGATGCATGCGATCAAGCATTGTTCTGCATAGAAATCATGGTTTTCTTGAAAGATGCAGACTTTTTCTTGTACCACTGCTTGAAGAAAGTGTCTTCTAAAAACTGGCAGTAGGTTTGGGAGTTGCTTTTGAGTCCATCTTCAACCTGAAAAGGTCCAACTAGCTCATCTTTAACCACTTACGACCCCTTCCTGCCCAGGACAATTTTCAGCTTTCAGCGCTATCGCACTTTGAATGACAATTGCACGGTCATGCAACACTGTACCCAAACTAAATTTTTATCATTTTCTTCCCACAAATAGATATTTCTTTTGGTGGTATTTGATCACCTCTGCAGTTTTTATTTTTTGCTAAACAAACTAAAATTTCCAAATTTTTGAAAAAAAAATGTGTTTCTCTTTCGTTCATGGACAGACACAGCACTTAGTCTTGACCTTAGGGTTATACGCCTTGTATCAGGAGAGGACTAGGCAGAACATGTTAAAAAAAACATTAAATCTGTACAGTACCGCCATGGGGGAGGTCCCTCTGGCTATAACCCCTCACAATGCATCCAGCAGCTCCGTTTTTTCTGCCTAGCATAGGAGAAGGACCTGGCTCCCGGTTGGGACCATTGGTCCTGGAGATTTTTTGCTTTTTTCTACTTTTGATCCTGAGATCAACTGCCGGCTGGGTGACAGGCTGGATAATATAGATCCTGGTAGTCTCCCCAGCCTGGCCATCGAGCGTGAGCAGACCTTTAGCTACACGCTGGGTCAGCCCTGTTTGCTCCAGGGGAGCTATATGCTCCGGGGCACACTTATGACCGGGCTACTGCTGTCCGAGTCACAGTGTGCCATGGCCGACAGCCACCCCGTACCGCTCGGGTGATGGGTCTGTCCGGAATGCGTCCAGCAGTCCCCGCAGGATGGGTAAGTAGGGTTCCACTTGCTTCGGTAGGATGGAACAGCTGGGCATTCCTGGAGAGGTCGACTAGGGGTCTCTTACTCTCCCTTTCTTCTCTCCCTGTCCTTCCCTCCTCCCCATGCATCTGTGGTGGCTGGACCTGCTGTGTACCTGACCGGGGGGGCTCCGAGTCCTGGCTGGGGGCTGGGCTTGTTGTGCGGGGTCCGCTCTCCATAGTGGGGGGTTCTGGTCTGTCCATGTGGTATGCCTCCGCGCGGAGGGTCAGCTTGTTCACCGCCATTTTCTTTACCTCAGGATGGCCGGCGGCCATTTTGGCGGAGCCCGGCGGCCATTTTCTTGTAGCCCGCGCTTGTTTTGCTGAGACAGCCGGCGGCCATTTTCTTGTAGCCCCAGCTTAGTTTTTGCCTCTAGCGCTGGGAATGTTCTTTCTGAGCGGCGCAAACAGCACAGAACACCTCAGACACAGGAGAACATCTCACTTACAGAGAGAGTGGACGGCAGCGCTGTGCAGTACCTGGGTCAGGGTGGTGAGTCCTCTGGGGGGCCCCTCAGTCTGTGGCAGCTAGGAGGGTGGAACTTTTGTGTACCTTGCCTTGGTCCCTGAGGGTGTCAGGCGAGTGTGGGTCAGCATGGCGTCAGAAGCTGGCGCTTCTTCCCCAGACATCCCTGTGGTGGCAACCGGTGCCCCTGCACCTGCAGTGCCTATGGACGCTTTGTCGGCGGTCCTGGAGTCCTTTGTTGCCAGGGTGGAAGCGGCGTGCGGGCGTAAGAGGGGTAAAAAACGCCCCCTCCCCCCACCATCTTCTGGGGAAAGCTCTGATTCAGACTCGGGCCTTGCTGTGGCACACACACGGCCCCTGTTCTGACGTGTGATGCGGACCAGGACCATTCGGACAGTGAGGATGACTCTGTGTCCGGGTCAGTGCAGGAAAAGGCGCTTGTTGGAGCACTTATCACCGCAGTGCGGGATACCCTAAAACTGGAAGTTACTGCGGGGGCATCTACTGAGGTGTCGGTCCCTTTTGGGTCCCACAAGCCGGCCCGCACTGCTAAGGTGTTTCCCTACATAACTTATTTTGATAAGTTTATATACAAAGAATGGGAACGGCCGCAGCGGGCCTTTTCGGTCCCAAAACGCATGGCAGTTCGTTACCCCTTTTGAGGAGAGTTTCCTGAAAAAATGGACATCTCCCCTTATTGTGGACCCACCGTTATCCAAGGTAACCACGATTCCAGTGGAGGGGACCCCCTGGTTTTAAGGACCCTGCAGACAGGAGGGCCGAGGCGGTGGCCCGGTCCATGTTCACGGTAGTGGGGTCAGCATTGCGGCCAGTGTTAGCCACGGCCCTGGTGTCAGACAATTACAGAATGGGCAAAAATGTTGCACCATGAGTTGGAAAAGCAACAGGTTTCCCCAGTCTGCATGGAACTGGCCGACCAGTTGCTGCAAGGCCTTAAGTATGTCTGCGATGCGGCCTTAGATACAGCTCCCTTGCTGTCCAGAGCCTCAGTATCTGCTGTGGTGCTACATTGCCTGATTTGGCAAAAATGCTGGTCCGCGGACCAGATTTCCAAGAAGGCTCTGGCAGATTTTCCCTTCCAGGGAGAGAGGCTATTTGGAGCCTCGCTGGATGACATTATTTAAAATGTCACTGGGGGTAAGAGCACGCTGCTCCCACAATCCAGAAAAGGTAAGGAGCCACGCCGTAGGCCTGGGCCTTCCTTTTCCGCTCAGAATAGTTTTTTTCCTCCGCCCGGGGCCGCAGGTAAGTGTTCCCAGGCCGACAAGGTGCCCGCTGAGGGACAAAAGCGTCCCCCGGTTTCGCAAGCCAAACAAGCCTGCGAACAAATCTGCAACTGCATGAAGGTTTGCCCCCGCCCGACTCTCGGGTGGGGGGGTCGCCTCCACGAATTTGCAGCTCGGTGGGCCTCCCTGCTTTCCAACCAGTGGGTTTGCGAACTGGTTTAATCAGGGTACAAGATCGTTTCTTTCTTGTCCACCAAACAGATTTTTCCCTCCAACCTTCATCTTCCGGCTTGTCGGGACGCCCTGTTTGGGGCAGTGCAGGACCTGCTGATGCGCGGGGTGATAGTACCTGTGCCGTCGCCGGAAAGGTTTCAGGGATTCTACTCCAATCTGTTTTGTAGTCCCAAAGAAGGACGGGGTCCGTCCAATCCTGGATCTCAAGGCCCTCAACTGCTTTGTGAAAGTACAAAGGTTAAGGATGGAATCAGTTCGCTCTGTGGTCGCTGCACTCCATCCGGGCGATTTTCTGGCGTCCTTGAACATCATTTCTGCGGTTTGCAGTCGGAGACGAGCACTACCAATTTGTAGCTCTACTATTTTGGCCTGGCGTCGGCACCAAGAGTTTTCACCAAGGTGCTTGCCCCGATTCTGGCTTTGCTGAGGCAGCGAGGGATCGCTATCGTGGACTACCTGGACGACCTCCTTCTGAGAGCAGCTTCCGCCTCAGAATTAAAGGAGGATGTGGGGATCGCCAGTCAGACTCTTCCGGAGTTTGGTTGGGAACTGAACCTCCAGAAGTCTGTGTTGGTGCAGACTCAGCGCCTGGAATACCTGGGCTTGATTCTGGACTCCTCAGAGGCGAGAGTTTTTCTCCCTTCGGACAAGTTGCCGACTCTTTAGGCTGCGGTGAAGCTGTTAGCGTCCCGCAGGTGGTCGTCGCTACGCTTTTGCATGCGAGTCCTGGGTCTCATGGTAGCCACCTTCGAGGTGGTACCGTATGCTCAATTCCACACTCGAGTCTTGCAAAAGGAGATCCTGTTAAATTGGGACAAATCTCCGTTGTCCCTGGATTTTCAAATCCGGGTGAGCCGACTAGTCAGGGATTACCTGATCTGGTGGCTGAGGTCCCCGGCCCTTCAGTCCGGGAAGTCGTTCCTTCCTATTCACTGGACGGTGATCACGACGGACACCAGCCTGACCGGTTGGGGGGGAGTTTGGGGCGTACAGTCGACCACAGGGTCGCTGAACGCAGGAAGAATCCCACCTGCCGATCAATGTGCTGGAACTTCGGGTGATCGGGTGGTGCCTCTCCACATGGTCACAGAGGCTGCAGGGATGCCCAGTCAGGATCCAGTCGGACAACGCCACGGCGGTGGTGTATGTCAACCATCAAGGAGGAATAAGAAGCTCGGGTGCAGCATTGGAGGTCGCTCACATCCTGCGGTGGGCAGAGCGGAGTGTGCCGACTCTATCGGCCGTATACATTCCGGGAGTAGAAAACTGGCAAGCGGACTACCTAAGTTGTCAGATGCTGGACCAAGGATAATGGTCGCTACACCCGGATGTTTTTCGACTCCTTTGCCTGAGATGGGGCACGCCAGACGTGGATCTCCTGGCTTCTCTAATCAATCGGAAGGTATTGAGGTTTGTGGCCAGGTCCAGAGATCCCTAGGCGGACGCGACAGACGTGTTGGTGGCTCCGTGGAGACAGTATCTGCTAATATATGCCTCTCCCCCCCCCCCCCCCCCCGGTGAAACTTCTTCCTTATCTGCTTCGCAGAGTAGAGACCGAGGGGATTCAGATGATTCTAATTGCCCCAGATTGGCCTCTGCGTCCCTGGTGCGCCGACTTAGTACAACTGGTGGCGGATGTTCCTTGGTGACTGCCGATGCGAGAGGACCTTCTATCGCAAGGTCCTATACTTCATCCTGTTTTACAGTCGCTGGCTTTAACGGCATGGCTGTTGAAAGTCAGGTGCTAAGGGACCGTGGCCTGTCGGATTTTGTAATTTCCACCATGCTGAGGGCACGGAAGTCATCTTCTCGGAAGATTTAGCATCGCACGTGGAAGGCCTACATCTCAATGTGTGAGGAGATGGGGTGGCGTCCACGTACATATTCGGTTTCCAGTATCCTGCTGTTTTTACAGTGTGGAGTGGATCAAAAACTTGCCTTAAGCACCATTAAGGGGCAGATATCAGCCTTGGCTGTCTTCTTTCAACGACCATTGGCGGCTCATTTACTGGTGAGTACGTTTGTGCAAGGGGTTCGACATGTGGCCCCTCCAGTTCGACCACCGCTACCTCCATGGGATTTGAATCTGGTGCTCTCGGTACTTCAGAAACCACCGTCTGAGAACATTAGAGAAATTCCCCTATTGACACTCTCTCAGAAAGTAGCCTTTCCGGTGGCTATTACATCTGCTAGGAGGGTTTCTGTGTTGGTGGTCTTGTCCTGCAAATCCCCCTACTTGATCCTCCACAAGGATAAGACGGTGCTACGCCCGCAGCCTTCGTTTCTTCCAAAGGTTGTCTTGGTTTTTCATCTAAATGAGGACATTGTGCTTCAATCCTTGTGTCCTCAGCCGTCGCACCCCAAAGAGGTTGCTTTGCATTCCTTGGCCATGGTCTGAGCTGTGCGGGTGTATCTGTCTGCTACGGCTCCATTTCGGAGGTCAGACTCACTGTTTGTGTCAGTGGTTGGTCCAAAGAAGGGCCTGGCGGTCTCGTCGGCCACCATTTCTCGGTGGATCAGACCGATCGTGATTCAGGCTTTTATGCCCTAAAAGGGCGGGCGCCTCCGTTGCCTGTCACGACGCATTCGACCAGGGCAATAGGTGCCTCTTGGGCTTTCCAACATCAAGCGTCTGTTTCCCAGGTGTGTAGGGCGGCGACCAGGTCGTCCGTTCAAGCTTTCACTAAGTTTTACAAGGTTAATGTGAATGCATCTGCGGATGCTTGCTTCGGCCGCAAGGTTTTGCAGGCGGCTGTTTTAAGGTTGCAACTCCTCCGTTGAGGAGCTCTGGTTGTTTTGGGTGGAAGTTTGTTTGGTTGCTGTTCCCACTCCTTGTTTTTTTGACACTGCTTAGGGACGCCCCTAAGGTCAAGACTAAGTGCTGTGTCTGTCCATGAACAAAAGAGAAAATGGTATTTTTGTACTCATCGTAAAATCCTTTTCTCTGAAGTTCATGGACGGACACAGCACCCACCCCTCCTTTTTATGTTTGTACTGCTTTTTGACGAACTGAGCTGCTGGATGCAGTGTAAGGGGTTATAGCCAGAGGTACCGCCCCCATACAGATTTAATGTTTTTTAACATGTTCTGCCTAGTCCTCTCCTGCTAGAAGGCGTATAACCCTAAGGTCAAGACTAGGTGCTGTGTCCGTCCATGAACTTCAGAGAAAACGATTTTACAGTGAGTACAAAAATCCCATTTTTTTTTTTTTTTTTTCTAGTTTCTGTCATAAAATGTTGTTTTCCCCTTCACTGATGGGCACTGATGGCGGCACAAATGCTTACCTTAGAACGAAGGCCTCCAGCGGCACGCTGACGGGGCTTCCTCCTTCATCCAGGCCTTCTAGGTTTGCGAGCTCCGGCTGTGTGATTGGGCGGGACCGTGATGACACATCACTCCCACACATGAGTGCTGGAGTCTTCAGCACAGAGCTCTGAATATCTGGCACCTCCAGAGGGCATGCGCCGGTGACGTCACCAGATGCATGCAGTGTGAAAATCTCCTAAACACCGCAAGTTTAGGAGATATTCACTGTACCTACTTACCTACCCTTATTTGGACTTACCTGTAGGTACAATTTAGAAAAAAGAGTTTACTACCGCTTTAAGGCAGATAACGGCAACCATAAAAAATTTTCTCAGCTGTGTTATGATGATTTTATTATTTTTTTAAAGATAGAGAAGTGTAAATTCATTAGATTGTACTGAACATTTAATTATGTCCTTTTTTCTGTTACACAGGTGGTGAAACATTGCGATTTGAGACAATCCTTGAATGGTGGCGGGAGAAGAACAGTACATATTGCTCCCGACTTATCATTGTGTTGGATACGGAGAGCTCACCTTCTTGGGTTAAGGAAGTTCGAAAAGTTAATGATCAGTATATTGCCATTCAAGGAGCAGAGATGGCAAAGATTGTAGATATTGAGGAAGCTGACCCTCCACAGATTGGGGATTTCACTACCGAGTGGGTGGAGTACAATTGTAACCCTGACCACAATATAAGCTGGTCTGAGAAAGGACGCACTGTTAAGGCAGTATATGGGGTGTCAAAGCACTGGAGTGACTACACCTTGCATTTGCCGACAGGGAATGATGTGACAAAGCACTGGATGATTTATTTCCCTCGCATCACCTACCCCCTAGTCCACCTTGCTAACTGGTGTGGAGCCCTCAATATTTTCTGGCCTTGTAAAGTTTGCTACAAGTGTCTGAAAAGATTTAAAATGAATTGGTTTCTTCCAGCTGTGCTGGACACAGGCCAAGGATTTAAACTGGTTAAATCCTAACTGCTGTTCTAAAAAATGGTACATTTTATTATGTTATGTATGTACAGTATATGTATTTATCTATCTCAGTGGAAATTGAGACAGATAAAGACACAGATATATAAAGACTATATATATATATATATATATATATATATATATATTCCCTTCCTATTTAAAAAGAAACCATGATTTTTTCAGAAATGCACTGCTTTGTTACATTTGTCTGTAAAGCTACATATGCAGTTTTTCCATTTGTATACATTTGAAAGTCCCATTTTCTTACTTAGTCTTCTTCTAAGTCTTTTACACTTGTGATGGTCCATACTACAAATTGGATGTTTCGATTTGGGTTTTTGTAACATCAAATGGTGTAATATACTAAAGGTATTCAAATGCAGTATGAAATAATTTATACAGAAAGAAAAACCTATCCGATCATATGTTCCCATATTTAGGTAAATATAAAGCAGATAAAGGACGTATTGTGGTGTATTTTAGTAGCATTTGTAGCATGTTTTCCCTGTTAACAAATATATTGTATATAAAATATTTATCTGAAAGGATGCACATTATAAATTTATCATCTGACATTGTCAAATATATTTATGAATGTTTCTTATAGCATTTTACATAGGGACATTAAAATATATGGAGATTGTGCTCTACAATTTGTCTATCCTATGATGAAAGGCAGCTGCATAAGGATGAGCATAAGGATTTCTGTCTACTATGTAAAATGTGGCATCTGTATAACAAAGGAAAAGATCAGATTGGTTAACGTCAAAAAAAAAAGAAGAAAAAAGCTCAGGCATACATCACTTATTGATTTTAGTTATAAAGTGACTCCAGCACAGTGTACATTTAAAACACATTTATACCCATTTGCCTCCAAGGCCGATAAAACAACAGAATTCCTATGTCCCTTGCCTTACAGATTTCTCTCTCTTTGGTTAACGGATTTTGAGCAAACGTGTTGCCTTTTGCAAATGTATCAATAAAGCTTGGTGAACCAGTAGCATATTTTAGTCATGTAGAGTTTTGCTTTTCTTTACTACAGAATGTTTTTATTAATCTAAGCTGGAGCGCAAGTAGTACAATGATTAACTGCGGGAGCACTTTATTAGAATGGGTTAACTTTTATCCCAGATAAAGAAGCATTGATTATCTGCAGCTTGTGCATCAGTGGTGGCTATATATTGCCATTATGTAGCTCATGTAAAGTTGGCATTCATTGTCCACAGTGGCGCTTCCATTATTTGCGTATTCATCCCACAAAATAGGGAGAAGCGGGAACAATTCATCCCACAAAATAGGGAGAAGCGGGAACAGTCAGAGAGAGAGAATGGAACACGACAAGCACTAGACAGCCATCTAGCTGGCTGTTTACTATCCTTATCTTGGCACATACATCGGTCAAAAGTATAACAACAAATCTGCACTTTAAGTGCAAAGGTGATGTTGGTTTCAGACAACGGAGATCGACTTTTTAGCATGATCTGCAGTACCACATTATAGATCACTGTCGGTGGTGCAGGGGGACTGGGGGTATTACTCAATTTTCCAGACATGGAAGCCAAACACAGCCAGCCAACATTTTTAGAAGGGCAGCCCCTATACATCTCTCATGGACAGGTATACTTTATTTGAAAGCTGTCACCAGCTTTAGTGGAAAATCAGGCTGAACCATCTAATTGGGTTTTTCTAACTCTGTAGGGAAAGTCAAACCGTAAATCGAAAAACACACCTGTAGATGACCGACCATTAGTATGTGGGGGTGTTTTACAATGTTTTGTCAAGCTCAAACAACTTCTGTGTATTTTAACATTCTTAGTCAATAGTGACATGTTCCCCTGTTCATGAAACGCACAAATGATAATTCAGAAAGTATTTCAAGCATTTTCACTGGAGGAAATTCTAGTAACAAATTGCACTTTTATACGTTTCTGCACCAACTACACCTATGCTATTTAGTTTACATAGAGAAAATATTTGGAAAGCTTTAGTTTTGTATAACTTTGTGGTTTTGCCAAAAATATTCTGTGTAGTTCTGTCAGTGTGGTATTACAAGTTAATTTGCACTTATGACAAAAATAAAATAAAAATAAAAATGACTGTCATCCCCTTGTGCAGATACCAACTAGGAATGTGAACATAAAGAGCACCAGTAAAACCTCAGGGATTTCAGGAAATATGCAAATGTTAATTTTATTCATGACTTAAATATGTTTGTATTAAATCTATGCAATATGTTAATGTTCTGTAAATACACCATTGTTGTTTTCCTTCTCTGCCAATATATATCCTAAATGCCTCCTTCTCTCCAATGTACATAACACATTGGCGGCTGCTTGTTACTTATATATATTTGTTTTTTTTACATATAAATCATTTATGTCGGTTATGGTTTGCTTTACAATCTTCTGTCTTATGTCATATAGGAATGAAAATTATTTGTGTAAATGTAAATAAATATATTTTATGATTTTTTTTTTTCATTCACTTTGTTTGCATTTTATTTTTTATCAAAGTCTACATTTAAATTATAATTAAATGCATAAATAATTACAAGATAAGACCAAGGGACATTACTTCCCTTCAGTTTGTTGTGTCCCTTGTGCTTAAATATAATTTAATTAAATGAGAAAAAAACATTTATGGATTAGGGGGTAACCCCACAACCTTTTTTATTGCTGGCCATGTTTGTTTTTTTGTTTCTTTTTTTTGATGGCTCATCTGTTCTTAAGAGCATGGTGGCCGTCAGCTTCAACTCTTCTGGGAAGGCTGTCCACAAGGTTTAGGAGTGTGTCTATGGGAATGTTTGACCATTCTTCCAGAAGCGCACCTGTGAGGTCAGGCACTGATGTTGGAGAAAAAGGCCTTGCTCACAGTCTGCCCTCTAATTCATCCCAAAAGTGTTCTATCGGGTGGAGGTCAGGACTCTGTGCAGGCCAGTCAAGTTCCAACACCTCAAACTCGCTCATCCAGGGAAAACAATGAGAAAGAAGGGGGAAAACATTTTTTATTTCTTTTATCACTAAAAGTGTAAAATAGAACTTATGGTTCCCTAAATCACATTCACAATGATATATAATAAGGGAGAATTTAAGATTGTGGAGGGTAATATGGGGGTTTCCCCCCGTTTATTATTATTATTTATTTTTTATTTTCTTCTCTTTAAAAGAGGGGGAGGAGAGGTGGAATAATTTTTTTCTCTTCTTTCTTTTCTTCCTTCCCTCCCTCCCCCCCCCCCCCCCCCCCACCTTTCATGGTCCCTCATCCCTCCCTGCTCTCCTAATTCCACCGCATTCGCTATAAGTTTTTGTAGTACGGGAATGGGAGGGAGAGCAAAGAATTATGGAGATCTCACTAAATGCCTATATAGCAATTATTAATGTCCTCAAAATGAATTATAGGTATATAAAAATGTAATTAGAAGTAAAAGAAGAGGGGAAAGGACAAACTGAAAAAGAAACTGTCCAAAAATGTTTTTTTTTAATTGGACTAGAGAAAGCAGCATGCATAATCTTGACGGGCGGTAGATCGGGAAAAGCAGCTCTGGTTCTCCCTTCGATAGGGACCTTACGTATAGTAAGATAGACTTGATAGAAGTCAACATAGATTTCGTAGTGAGAGAGTGGAGTGGTGTGTGTTGAGAGGGTTAGGCGATACGAGTGTTGAGTGAGTGCATAAGGGTTCTTTTTTTTTTTTTTTGTCTACCCCTCTCCATATTTTTAAAATAGGAGGGGGGGGGGTAAATTTTTGTTCTTTTAATGCAAGAGGCCTTAATTCACCCTTTTTTAAAAGATCTCACATTTTAAATTCATTTCACAAACAAAAGATTGGAATTATTCTGTTTCAAGAAACACTTTTTCAGTCAGATCACATTCCTAAAAAAAATAATAGAAATTATGCTACTTGGATTCATGACACATTTCCCTATTCTAAAAGAGGATTATCTATTGCGTTCCACAAAGATATACCTCACCAAATATTACAAAATTGGCAAAGATGGCAGGTCCTTAATTATAAAGGTCATGCTATATGGAAAAATGTTTTACAATCATGAATCTGTATCTACCCAATTCTGAACAAATCAAGGTTGGAATAAAATCTTTTGTGGAAGCAATGGGGAAAGCGGAAGGAACAATAATTATGGGCGGAGACTTTAATTTTATAATGGATACAAAAATAGATACAAGTACCCACTCCCACAGGAAAAATAGTAAATTAAAAGAGTTTAAACATCTACTGGGAAGATACTAAATGACAGACATATGGAGGGCTCAACATCAGACGGAAAAAAAAAACTATTCATATTATTCAAACATACATAACTCATACCATAGAATAGATAATTTTTTTATTAACAATCCGGTCTGATGATGACTCCCTCAACAGATATAGGCAACTTTTCCTGGTCAGACCATGCCCCGATATATTTGGAACTCAGGATAATTGAATATAAAAACCAATGGGAACGTGGAGATGATAATTTAATTAAAAACAAAGAATGCGAAAAAGACATTCGACAAGCAGTAAGAGAATTTTTGCTAACTCACGAAAACGATGATACCTCAATACCCACACAATGGGAAACACTTAAATGTGTGCTGTGGGGACTATTCATCAGGCACGGATCAAGATTAAAAAAGGAAAAAGAATAGAAAAAAATCACAATTAATGATGGAAATTATAAAATTATAAAATTAACATAAACTGAGTCTTAAATCAGGGGGTAAAATAGCTTTAAAAGATAAACAAATACAGTTACAGTCCTTGCTTGATGAAGAGTCCCTCCGGTTGAGGGATAAAAATAAAATACAGTGGTATCAACAAGGAAAAAAAACTGGGAAAACTTTCGTTAGAACTTTAACCACTTAACGACCGCCCACCGCCGATTTACGTCGGCAGAATGGCACGGACAGGCAGAATCACGTAGATCTACGTGATCGCCTTTGTGCAGTTGGGGGGTCCATCCGGACCCCCCTTCACTGCAGTGAGCGGCCGTTAAGTGTTCGGGAGCGATCAGGCATGAGGGGGCGGCCGCTCGATTCCGCCCCCCCCCTCGCGATCGCTCCCGGCCAATGAAAATGCTTCCTCCGCCATGTGATGTAAACAAGGCTGGAGGAAGTGATGTCATCTCCCTCGCCGCGGTCTTTTCGTTCCCGGCGCCGAGAAGAGAAGAAGCAGGTTAGTGCACCAACAGTCCACTGACACGTAGGTACACATAGGCACACAAATCACCCCCCAGTCACCCCCAGGTCACCCCAAAGCCCCCAATCACAGTGTCACTGATTGCAGTGATCATTTATTTTACTGATCACTGCATTTAGTGTCATCTGTGATTGTAAAAAGTTGCAGGGCAGTTAGGATTAGGCCCCTTTAGGTCCAGGGTAGCCCCCTAACCCCCCCTAATAAAGGTTTAACCCCTTGATCACCCCCCAGGTAACCCTTTCACCCCCTAACTTCAGCGTCACTAAGCGATTGTTTTTCCGATCGCTGTATTCGTGTCGCTGGTGTTTTAGATAGGCAGTTATTTTTTTTTAGGTTCGCCGCAGGTTTTTATTAGTGTCAGGTACCCCCATATATTATTTTAACCCCCTGATTGCCCCTAGAGTTAACCCTTTCACCAGTGATCGCCGTATAAGCGTCACTGGTGTCACTGGTTAGCCAGTAAGTTATTTAGGTTACCCGTCAGGTTTTTATATAGTGTCAGGTACCCCCATATTTAACCTAATAAAGGTTTTAACCCCCTGATTGCCCCTAGTTAACCCTTTCACCAGTGATCACCATATAAAGGTTACGGGTGACGCTGGTTGATTAGTTTGCTTTTTATAGCATCAGGGCACCCGCCGTATATAACCCAATAAAGGTTTAACCCCCCTGATCGCCCGGCGGGTGAGATCAATTAGGTTTTAGCGCCAGAGAGGGTCTGCGTCGCCCCAGGCAGTGTTAGGTTAGTGACAGTAACGCTAACACCCACGCGCAAAGCATACACCCCCCTTAGTGGTATAGTATCTGATCAGATCTATACTAGCATCCCCAGCGGTTTAGGGTTCCCAAAAACGCAGTGTTAGCGGGATCAGCCCAGATACCTGCTAGCGCCTGCGTTTAGCCCCTCCGCCCAGCCCAGCCCACCCAAGTGCAGTATCGATCGATCACTGTCACTTACCAAACACAACACACATAACTGCAGCGTTCGCAGTGCTTGGTTTTTGGGGCCCTGTACGCGGCTAGGCTCCCAAAAAGTCCCACACATGTGGTATCCCCGTACTCAGGAAAAGCAGCAGAATGTATTTTGGGGTGCAATTCCACATATAACCATGGCATGTGTGAGCAATATATCATTTAGTGACAACTTTTTGTACATTTTTTTTTTCTTTTTGTCATTATTCAATCATTTGGGACAAAAAAAAAATATTCAATGGGGTCAACATGCCTCTCAGCAAATAGCTTGGGGTGTCTACTTTCCAAAATGGGTCATTTGGGGGGGTTTTGTGCCATCTTGGCATTTTATGGCCTTCAAAACTGTGATAGGTAGTGAGGAGTGAAATCAAAAATTTATGCCCTTAGAAACCTTGAAGGCGGTGCTTGGTTTTTGGGGTCCCGTACGCGGCTAGGCTCCCAAAAAGTCCCACACATGTGGTATCCCCGTACTCAGGAGAAGCAGCAGAATGTATTTTGGGGTGTAATTTCACATATGCCCATGGCATGTGTGAGCAATATATCATTTAGTGACAACTTTGTGCAAAAAAAAAAAAGTTTGTCATATTCCCGCAACTTGTGGCAAAATATAAAATATTCCATGGACTGAACATGCCTCTCAGTAAATAGCTTGGGGTGTCTACTTTCCAAAATGGGGTCATTTGGGGGGGTTTTGTGCTATTTTGGCATTTTATGGCCTTCGAAACTGTGATAGGTAGTGAGGAGTGAAATCAAAAATTTGCGCCCTTAGAAATCCTGAAGGCGGTGCTTGGTTTCCGGGGTCCCGTACGTGGCTAGGCTCCTAAAAAGTCCCACACATGTGGTATCCCCGTACTCAGGAGAAGCAGCAGAATGTATTTTGGGGTGCAATTCCACATATAACCATGGCATGTGTGAGAAATATATCATTTAGTGACAACTTTTTGTAATTTTTTATTTTTTTTTTGTCATTATTCAATCACTTGGGACAAAAAAAAATATTCAATGGGCTCAACATGCCTCTCAGCAATTTCCTTGGGGTGTCTACTTTCCAAAATGGGGTCATTTGGGGGGGGGGTTTGTACTGCCCTGCCATTTTAGCACCTCAAGAAATGAGATAGGCAGTCATAAATTTAAAGCTGTGTAAATTTCAGAAAATGTACCCTAGTTTGTAAACGCTATAACTTTTGCGCAAACCAATAAATATACGCTTATTGACATTTTTTTTACTAAAGACATGTGGCTGAATACATTTTGGCCTAAATGTATGACTAAAATTGAGTTTATTCGATTTTTCTTATAACAAAAAGTAGAAAATATCATTTTTTTTCAAAATTTTCGGTCTTTTTCTGTTTATATCGCAAAAAATAAAAATCGCAGAGGCAATCAAATACCATTAAAAGAAAGCTCTATTTGTGGGAAGAAAAGGACGCAAATTTCATTTGGGTACAACATTGCATGTCCGCACAATTTACAGTTAAAGCAGCGCAGTGCCGAATCCCAAAAACAGGCCTGGTCCTAATGGCCCGAAATGGTCCGGGGCTTAAGTGGTTAAGAAACCAACAACCTATGACTTCCATAGATAAAATCTTAAAACCTAACCGGGAACTGACTTATGATCCAAAAGAAATATCAAAAACTTTTCATACATATTATTTTAAGTTATATACTATAAATACACAACAAGAAAATAAAGAAAAGAAGGGGGAAGAGATTTGTAAATATATAAAGGAGACAGCTCTACTGGTATTTTCAAGAGAAGTAACGGAAGAATTGGAAAAATAAATTTCATCAGAAGAAATCCAACAAGCTATCTCCGAACTGGTCTTGGGCAAAAGCCCAGGACCAGACAGATATACTCCCAGATTCTATAAATCATTTCAGGATATAATTACACCTATCCTTAAAAAAAAAACATATAACTGCAGATCCAAAACACACATTTTTGTAGCACAAAGTATGAACGCTCATATTACATTAATTCCAAAACCTGAGAAAGATCATACATTATGTAATAACTACAGACCAATTTCTCTGACAAACATAGACATAAAACTATACTCAAAGATTATCGCTAATAGATTGACACCTATTTTACCTGGACATATAAATTTAGATCAAACAGGATTTACGAAAGGGCGAGAAACGAGGGACAATATTATAAAAACTTGTACATTGGTAGAATATGCTCAGAGAACTTCCATCTCAACATGTCTTTTATCTATTGATGCTGAGAAAGCATTTGACAGGGTGGGATGGCAGTTCCTAGAAGAAACATTGGTTCAGATAGGAATGGGCCCTAAAATGCTTAGTAGGATTGTCGCGTTGTATTCTAATCCAAGGGCCAAAATAAGAACAAATGGAATGTTATCGGAGTATATAGAAATATCAAATGGAACTCGGCAGGGATGACCCCTATCCCTCTTATTATACATAATAGTAATGGAGCATCTTATAACAGCAATAAGGAAAAATAAAGATGTTCAAGGGATTATTATTAAGGATAAAGAATATAAAACAGCGGTATATGCAGATGACCTGTTAATATATGTGACTAACCCCATTATAACAATACCAAATTTAATAAAATAATTTAAACGATTCGGGGAATTAAGTAATTTTAAAGTTAACCCCTTCCATACCGGGCCATTGTAAAATGACGCCGGCAGGAACCCTCTATCCCTCCGGTTGGACGTCATATGATGTCCTGGGTTTGAGGGGGGATATCTGAATGATACCTGCAGCTAGAGGCATCATTCAGATATCCTTTTTTTCAGCCGGCGATCCTACGCACCATAAGATCGATCATAGCGGCAGTTCCATCGCTTGATCGTTCTTATAGGCGGCGGGAGGGGACATCCCCCCGCCGCCATCCGGTGCTTCTCCGGGCTCTCCCGTGCCATCGGGGACCCGGAGAGAATCGTCCGGCGCCGGTGGTGGGTCACGTGACGAGCATAGAGATGGTCACCAGTCATCTCTATGATCGTCGGAGGCCCGGGCGCGATGTGATGACGTCACGCCCATGTCCTCAGATGTAAACAAAGCCGCCATTGCGGCTGTAAGTATGAGATCAGTGAATTTTTTTCACAATCTCATGCTTTCCAGCCTGGAGGAGAGATGTGGGGTCTTATTGAGTGAGTGAGTGAGAACTTGTATAGCGCTGCAATTGCGAACTAAATCGCCTCTAGGCGCTTGGCATCCAGTGTCGTTGAGATCGTTAGAAGAGATGGGTCTTTAGTTTTTTCCGGAAGGCCCGATGGTTTTCTTCCATGCGGATGTTCGTGGGTAGCGCATTCCAAAGCCTTGGTCCTTGGACAGCAAACCTTCGTTCTCCCTTGGCTTTGTAGCGCGTCTTGGGGATGTGGAGGAGGTTTTGGTTGGTTGATCGAAGGTCGCGAGTAGTGGTGTAGTGTTTTATTTTTTCGCATAGATATTGAGGTGCTTTTCCTTGTGCACATTTGTGGGTGAGGCAAAGGGTCTTGAATGTGACCCGAACCTTTACGGATAGCCAGTGGAGGCTTCTCAGGGATGATGTGATTGATTCCCAGGGTTTTTTCCCTGTTACCAGTCTGGCCGCTGTGTTTTGGATGACTTGTAGACGTGTAATCTGGTATTTGGGTAGTCCTAGGTAGAGGGAGTTAGCGTAGTCAAGTCGGGAATTGATGATGGTTCAGACTACTACTGCTTTGTCTTTTTCTGGGATGAAGGGGATGAGTCTTCGTAGCAGGCGGAGAAGGTGGTGCGATCCGCTGACTACTGATCCTATTTGTGCGTCCATAGTCATATCTGAGTTAAAGGTGACTCCCAGGCTTTTAACTTTGGTGCTTGGGGTTATGTTTTGTCCAAGGATGGTGGGTGGCGTCCATGTGGTCCTGGCGTTTTCCTTTCGGTTAGCGTGGAAAATGAACAGTTCTGTTTTGGATGCATTAAGCTTGAGGGAGCTCTCTGTCATCCAATTGTTGATTAATGTAAGACATTTTTCCAGTCCGTAATATTGATCTTTTTTGTTGTTGATGCGAAAGTAAAGTTGAGTGTCGTCTGCATAAGAGTGATAACGTAGGTCCTGTTCACTGATGATTTTGAGGAGTGGCCGGAGGTAGATGTTGAAGAGTACCGGTGACAGGGGTGATCCTTGAGGGACTCTGCATGTATTTATGCGTGGTGCCGAGGTAAAGGCTCCCAGTTTCACTGTCTGGGATCTGTTTTCCAAAAAGGATGTGAACCATGGTAGGTCCTCGTCTGCGACTCTTGCTACTTCTGTGAGGCGCGTAAGTAGAATTTTGTGATCTACTGTATCAAAGGCTGCACTGAGGTCCATCAGCCCCAGAAGGCACGATTCTCCGTCATCTGCTGCTTCTAGGGCGACGTCCCATATTTTAAGAAGTGCCGTTTCCGTCCCATGGCCTGGGCGGAACCCCGATTGTAGTGGATCTAGGAGTTTGTGGGTATCCAAATGAAGTTGTAGCTGTTGTGTTACAACTTTCTCGATGATCTTGGAGATGGTGTTCAGGCTTGTTACTGGTCTTCTAAAATTTGGGTTATTCGGGTCAAAGTTAGGTTTCTTTAGGAGGGGTTTGATTATTCCTTGTTTAAGGGAAGTCGGCACAATACCTTCTTTGAACGATTGGTTGATGAAGTGTGTTATGAGGGGTGTCAAGATGTCGGTACATTCTTTCAGCAGTTTTGCTGGAATGATGTCGTTCGATGAAGTGCTATCTCGGAGGCTTCTGATGATGTTTTTAGTAGTGTCGATTGTAATTGGGACCAGAGTAAATTTCTTTGGTTGCAGATTATTTATCTGGTTCTTTTCTTCCTTTGGCCGTGTGGGGTTGTTTGATTTTTCCTGCTGAATTATTTTCCTAATGTTATCGATTTTGTTGATGAAAAATTGGACAGTTCATTGCAGAATTCCTGTGTTTCGTTTGCTGAAGACTTCAAGCAGGTGGGATTCATGGTCTGGGCCACTAGTTTAAAGAGTTTGCGGGGGCGGTTTAGGGCTTTTGCGATGGTGTTAGTGAAATGGTCTTTTTTTGCTTTGAAGATTGCTTTATGATAGTTTCTGGTGAGTGCTTTGTAGATTGTGTAGTTCTCCTTTGTTGAATTTCTTCTCCATGCTCCTTCTGCTCTTCTGCGTTTTTGTTTCAGTAAAGTAAGGGCGTCATTGAACCAGCCCGCGTTGTTTTTGCGGATGAGTGCTCTGTGTCTTGGAGCTACCGTGTCTGCTGTCTGTAGCAAAGCTTTGTTCAGGGAGTTGAGTGTATCTTCTGTTGAGTGGTTTTGGTTTAGCATTTCCATATTGTTCCGTAGTGTGGTTTTGAAAAGTTCAGAGTAAAATTTCTTCTGTGATCTTGTCCAGTGTGTTGTTGCTGATTGTATTGATTTTTGGCGGGTGGTGTTGGTCGTTATAGTAAATTTGATGGCATGGTGGTCTGTCCATGGTAGAGGCTGGTTGTCCAGTGTGTTGATGTCAATATTTTGTTTGAAGATTAGGTCGAGAGTGTGACCTGATACATGTGAAGGAGTATTTACCAGTTGTTGCAAGCCTAGTTTTTCTAGTTGGTCGATACAGGCGGTGGCGATAGGGTCTTCGGGGGGCGTTGGCCCAGAGGTTGAAGTCCCCGAGTAGCAGGAGGTTTTTGGTTTTCATGGTGTATGTCGAGAAAAATTTATCGAAATGTGTGAGGAGTTGTGTCTTTGGTCCCGGTGGTCTGTAGCAGAGCAGTATGTGGACGGTGTCCTGGGGTGTCATTTGAAGTTGCAAAGTGAGCGTTTCCATAAAAGGTAATGCATTCTGTAGAGTAGGTTTGATGAACGTAAGGTGGTCCTTGTAAATTACTGCTAGGCCTCCTCCTCTTTGTCCTGTTCTATGCCCTGTTAGTTCTCCGGCACTAGTTCTGCTAGGATGGTATTGCAGTCAGGTTTTAGCCAGCTTTCCGTGGTGAAGAGGCAGTCTATGTTGTGTTGAGTGATGAAATCATGGATTTCCTGTCTGTGTTTGACCGCCGATCTGGTGTTGATTAGGGCACTTGATAGATGTTGTATTTGCCGTGGTGCTCTAATGTTTTTTCCTGTTGATAGTTGACCAATTCTTAGGATTCGTTCTTTTTGTAGTTTTTTTTTTTGGATGGGTGTCGGTAGTGTAGTGGTGAAGTTCTTTAGGCTTCGGATGGTGTCAGCTGAGTATTTAATGTTGCCCATGTTGAAAATGATCCAAATGATGATAATGATCCAATGATGATGATTATCCTAATGATGATCCTAATGATGATGATTCCTTGCTGATCCCTGGGGGCTGTTGAAGCTGCCCTGAGTCTTCCCGCTAATGGAAGGAGCCTGATATACTTACCTGGTTATCCGATTTGATGCACGAATAATGATAGTCCTGAGAAGAGGATGATGATGATAGAGTAAAGATGAGTGATGATGGTGATGCCGATGATGGTCCTGGTGAAGAAGGCGATGATCCCACCTATCCAACCCCCCCCCCCCCCGCCGTTGATCCAGAGGAAGGCGAAAAACCCCAGCCAAGCACGAGCCAATAATGCTACAGCGGGGGAAAAAATTCCTTCCTGACCTGCGGATAAGGATGATGATGATGAGGATGCGGCTGATGAGGATGCTGGTGATGATGATGATGATGAGGAGGGTGATGATGGTGCTGAGAATGAGGGCAAGATGACAGTGATTGTATTAGCAGGTATTTGTTGCTAGTACTTCTGTTGTACTGTTAAGGTCCCAGCCCAGGTGTACCAAGATGGCCCCTGGTGCCGAGGCTGGGTAAGGAGAGTGCTGAGGCCGAGCGGGTGTACCAAGATGGCCGCCGCGCCTGGAAGTTGTGCTGGAGCCGCGCGCTGTACTAACAAGGACAGGCGGTGGTAGTTGCGGCTACGGGTCTACTGCCGACTGGAGGATCTCCGATGCCGGGGAGACAGGCGTGCCCGCAAAGGATGGAGGTGAGGGGGGCCGATGCTCTGGTGGAGGAGGCCGGAACTAGGCCTCAGCCACGGACTGTACTGCCGGCCGTTGCCGGTCACTGGCGAATGGTCGCCGGGATGGCGGCCCGGATGGCGGCGGTGACGGTTCCGATGGCGGCTGTGCTCCGCTCTGGGAGCAGCTGTGGAGGGATAGGGCCGGGTCCCGGGGGCTGTAGCCTGTTAGGCAGCCCCTGTATGGGGGAAGAACGCTGGATGTGCCTTGGAAGGCAAAAGGCAGGAGCTCCTGCGACACACGTCTGCTCACGTCTATTGACAAGTCTCCTTGACCCCGCATCTCTCCATAAAGAGGACCTGTCACACACATTCCTATTACAAGGGATGTTTGCATTCCTTGTAATAGGAATAAAAGTGATCAAAAAAAAAGTGTAAAAAAAATGTAAAAAAAATAAATAAAAAATAATTTTTTTAAAACGCCCGTCCCCAATAGCTCGCGCTTAGAAGCGAACGCACACGTAAGTCCCGCCCACATATGTAAACGCCGTTCAAACCACATATGTGAGGTATCGCCGCGTGCGTTAGAGCGCGTGCAACAATTCTAGCACTAGACCTCCTCTGTAACTGTAACCTGGTAACCTGTAAAAATGTTCAAAGCGTCACCTATGGAGATTTTTAAGTACCGAAGTTTGGCACCATTCCATGAGTGTGCGCAATTTTAAAGCGTGACATGTTAGGTATCTTTATAATCGGCGTAACATAAGCTATCACATTTTACAAAAAAATTGGGCTAACTTTACTGTTTTGTTATTTTTTAAATCAGGAAACCATTTTTTTCCCAAAAAAGGCATTTGAAAAATTATTGCGCAAATACCGTGCACGATAAAAAGTTGCAACGACCGTCATTTTATTCCCTAGGGTGTCTGCTAAAAAAACATATATAATGTTTGGGGGTTCTGAGTAATTTTCTAGCAAAAGAATGATGATTTGTACATGTAGGAGAGAAGTGCCAGAATAGGCCCGGTATGGAAGTGGTATAAAAAGCCCTGTATGGAAGTGGTTAATTACAATAAATCTGAAATGTTAAATGTATCCCTAATAGAAAAAACACTGGTGCTATTGCAAAAAGACTTTCCATTTTAGATGGCAGCAAGAAGCAATTAAATACTTGGGAATATACATCCCGAGTAATTTAGACCAGTTACAAGATTTAAATTACAATGCGACAATCTGAAAAGTAATTAAACTGATGCATAAAAGTAACATATTCATGGATGGGAAGAATTAATATAGTAAAAATGGACATATTGTCAAAATTATTATATATCTTTCAAACAGTACCCTTAGCCCCTTCAAAAAAAAATAATGAACGATTTAAGAAAAGCAATAGGAAGCTTCATTTGGGCCCAAAAGACACCTTGAATAAAAAGAGAAATTTTAATTAGAACTAAGAAAAACGGAGGTCTAGCACTACCTGACTTCTCAAAATATCTACAAGCAGCTTCCTTGATTAGGATTATGGATTGGCATCACAACATAGAGGACAAACAATGGGGTAAACTAGAAGAAGATATTATAGGAGTACAACTTAAATCCCTCCTGTGGATAAAACCCCATCTAAGACCTGGAAATAAAAATGTAACGATCTTTGCAAGAGCCACATTAAAAATATGGGATGCGGTATTAAAAAAGGGGAAACTATCCACTATGATCGGACCTATGACCCCATTATTCTCCAATCCAGAATTCCCGCCAGCTTTAGAAACCACAAAATACTTATAATGGAATATATTGGAGAACGCAAGGGTGGCCCAGATTCTAGTGGATGGTAAACTGCCAAAAATGCAAGATCTAGGATCTAAACATAAACATAAATAGTTACAATATCATCAATTAAACACATATATTGAAACAAAAATAGAACTATCTTTAATAAATAGACCAAAACCAAATTTGAACAAATACTAACAGACGAACAAAAACCAACTAAAAAGCTATCTAAGATATATGATTTATTACTCCCTTCCGGAGGGGTGCCAAAACTTTTTTCAAAGAGGGCCAGATTTGATGAAGCGAACATGCGTGAGGGCCGACCATTTTGTCTGACATTCTTTTAACCATTAAAATTTGGTCTAAGTGTGTTAGTTCGAGCACTAATACACTGCCCAACAAGAATTATCTTGCCTTTGTGGCTGTGTGTGAGTAAAGAGATGAGCTCAGGCATATTATTTGGATATACTGTATTTATTGGCGTATAAACACGCACCTTCACTTTAAGAGGGAAGTTTCAGGAAAAAAACATAAATTTTAAATAAAGAACTGTGAAGCAAAATAAGGGTCACTGCCCATCTGCAGACCCCCAATTGCCATGAATGCGGCACCCCCAATTGCCAGGAATGCAGCACCCACCATTTCCAGGAATGCAGCACCCACCATTGCCAGGAATGCAGCACCCACCATTGCCAGGAATGCAGCACCCACCACTGCCAGAAATGCACTCACCATTGCCTGGAATGCAGCACCCACCATTGCCAGGAATGCAGCACCCACTATTGTCAGGAATGCACTCACCATTGGCAGGAATGCAGCACTCACCATTGCCATCAGTGCAGCCTGATTGATGCCCATCCATC
This sequence comes from Rana muscosa, assembly GCA_029206835.1. Taxonomy (NCBI): domain Eukaryota; kingdom Metazoa; phylum Chordata; class Amphibia; order Anura; family Ranidae; genus Rana; species Rana muscosa. Next base: position 729,892,293 of record CM055118.1, read on the forward strand.
TGCAGCCTTGGAGGGGACAGGGAAGGGGAGGGACGAGCGCCAAAGATTACCTAGAGGAGAATCTCCTGTTTACACAGCGGCCTCTTTAATAGAAAGTCCCTCCTCCTTTGATGGACAGAACAGTCGTCCAATGGCAGCGCCGGAGACGGGACTTCCTATTACAGAGGCCGCCCGTAAACAGGAAATTCTCCTCCTGTATGCACAGCACTCCTCCCTGTCCCCTCCAAGGCAGCCAGCCTATATATCTTTTGTGGCCCCGGCGCTGGGAGATCGTCGGGGGCCACAAAAGATATATATGTTTAGATAACCAGGCGGGCTGTTCAAAAAGGCCAGACTTTGGACATGCCTGTCTTAGAGAGTTAACAGGAATGAAAAAATGGGAAAAGGAAATAGGGAGGCCAATATTCCACACGTTTTTACCACCACCATCACTAATTTTACCTTTTCCCACACCTACATACATCCGCACATCACCTCACTCCCACACTCCTTCAACCTTCCCTTTCCCTTTCCCCCCCCTTTCTTTCACTTTCCAGTTTTTTGATTTTTCATTCCTCATCACAACCACATAGCACTTTTTGCTGTATATTTTTTCACATGTATTTTTTTTCCCTTTCACCTCCTTTTTTTTTTTTTCACATGATCCTTCCATTGCATATCACTTTCACATAATCCCAACATTTTATTATTACCGTATATACTCGAGTATAAGCCGAGTTTTTCAGCACATTTTTTTGTGCTAAAAATGCCCCCCTCGGCTTATACTCGAGTCACCTTTTTGGGCCTGGTCTCCCGGATTTTGGGGACCCGATACCGGCTGGCTGTAGGTCCTCTGGACCCCAAACCGGGCACACATGTATCCCCACTCTTTCTCTACAAGTGTGCAAAGTTTGTTGTCCAGGGGACCTACGGCCGGGGAGCACCGATTTTTCAAAGCCGGGCCCCCCTTCCATAGACTCCCATGTTAAACTGTAATTTCTCTAGTGATTCTGGAGACCCGGTACCGGCCGATCGTAGGTCTTCTGGACCCCAAACTTGGCACACATGTAGCCCCATTTCTCTTCTACAAGTGTGCAAAATTTGTTGTCTAGAGGACCTACGGCCGGGGAGCACCGATTTTTTAAAGCCGGGCACCCCTTCCATAGATTCCCATGTTAAACGTCAGTCTAGTCATGGACACAGTGAGGCATGGGCACAGTAAGGCATGGACACAGTGAGGCATGGACATGGACACAGTGAGGCAAAGTGAGGCACAGTGAGGCATGCAGATGGACACCCTAGGCTTATACTCGAGTCAATACGTTTTCCCAGTTTTTTGTGGTAAAATTAGGTGCCTCGGCTTATATTCGGGTCGGCTTATACTCGAGTATATACGGTACTTTATCAGATCAGAACATAGACTATTTATACTACCAATTAGCAATAGCCATTATAACATACCAATATAAGAATATATACAATTGAAGGGCACATGTTTGTAGACCCCTGGCTCATCCATTTACCATTTCATAAATTATATAATTTATATGGAAGCACTACTTATGCATCCTATAATGATGCCCTTGATGCTTCACTGCAGGTGCTGGCCGTCCGTTCGTGCGCAATCCCTGGGGGGCCCTTCTCCTCAGCATGACTCTCTGCAGGTCGCACAGGGTTTGGGTGAGTCCAGAGGCCGGGAGACCACTGGGATCCCTTTTAAAAAAATTTATGGAACTTTGGTCACAGGCAAAATTTCCAACACACAGTTGATTGGTAGATATACACTTTGTTTTCTAGCTATTGGGTACACACCCAGGCTAAGAATTAAAACTCATCACTTAATCTTTTACAGCAAACGTCAATCCTCTGAAGAAGATCCCGTATTAGGGATCGAAACGTGTCAGAACTGAACATGTACAGATTTCTTTGACATGTGAAACTGTACTTAGTTGCTATGTAGTGTTTGTAACCATGTGTGTGGATCATTATGCTCCTTTTACCAGAGACCGTAATAACAATTTTTATTGTCGTAATTCAATGTACATACTTAATAAATCCTTTTACTATATACTTTTGCATCAAGTTGGAATTTTCGCTGCCTAAAAACCACACTGGGGAAACTTTCCATGCCATAAACTTTATCGGGGTGAGCAGTGCCTTTCACTTTCCATATGTGTTTCATTTCCATTTCTCATTATTCTGGGTGGTTAAACACCCCCTTTCCCTCGACACACAAGAGTGAACAACTCGGGCTATGTAGTGTTGATGGTTCCTCTGTTGTCCTACTTAGGCATTTCATTACATATTTAATATACCATGATTTACCTTCAAGGTGATTAATATGTTAGGACAGATTAGCTAATCCTTTATAGGGATACTGGGTTACAATTCAAACCCTCTTCCCTTTGGAAATCAAGCACTGTCCCAGTGAAAAAAGACTGTATAAAATAATATTTTTTTTATCAAATATAACTATTTGATTGTTTATATGCACTAATGGACAACATTGAACCTATTACCATCAATTCTCAGCTCCAGTGAATACAATACACATGAATTAATTATAACCTATATATTTATGTCCACGAATATGTACAATTTATCATGCCTTCATTACAGTATGTGTGCCTATTGCACATGTATATACAAAGTGCCAACACAATAGCTCCTTATATGTGGGCTTTCCCATTTAACATTTTTTTCTGGGTATCCCTCCAGGTTTCTTGGGCTGTTGTTGTTCCTGAGCCCGTGCGACCTCCTGGCGGGGGGGGGGGGGGGAGCACAGGGCCCTGTGCTCCTATTTTGCAGCACGGGTGGCGGATTCACTTCCGTTCGGCTGATGGAGCGTCCCCTCCCGCTGGCGGTGTCCCTGATCCACTCCAGACGTCTACATGGTGTGCGAGGCTATGCCGCGTGCTCGTGTGACGTCAAGACGTCACGTGTTGGCGGGGGAGGTGACGTCAGTGTTCGGGGACACCAGTCTTTCCGGAACGCCGAGGGAGCCATGCGCGAGTGGGGCCGCCAATGCGGCAATTATACCGTCGGGAAGAGTGATACATGGACGGAGGTAGGGCACCTGTGGAGCATTGTAGCACACACCCCCTTAATTAAGGGCAACATATTATATTAACCAGGAGCTACGTGAATTTCACCATGATCTCCTGCTCCCTACTATGGATGACCAGCACACTCTAAAACGTAAGTACACCAGCCCCACACAGGCTGGTTGCTAGTTTGCCTTTCTAGCCTAATCCCAAGGACAGTACCTTGCAGGTTTAATAATTGTTATTTTGACCAAATCTACTCGAATTCATGTAATTCCTCCGTTGGTGCTGGCTGCTTTCCTGGGCACTCACTATCGGCCTGGAACCATCCAGTACTAAACGGTACCCCCTCTTGACATTCTGTTGTGGCTTGGTTGTCTATGCACCAACCCACACTCACTACAATTGAACACAGTAATTACTACACTCCATTCAACTTCACATTTATTTTATACTGCACTTCACATCATCAATTCATATCCCCTTCTCTCCACTTTACTCCACGTTTCATCCTTTTTCCCATTCCACACGTTTTTACCACCACCATCACTCATTTGACCTTTTCCCACACCTACATACATCCGCACATCACCACACTCCTTCCTCACTCCCACGCTCCTTCAACCTTCCCTTTCCATCCCCCCCCCCCTTTCTTTCACTTTCCAGTTTTTTCATTTTTTCCTTCCTCATCACAACCATATAGCACTTTTTGCTGTATATTTGTTTACATGTATATTTTCCCTTTCCCCTCCTTTTTTTTTTTTTTTCTCACATGATCCTTCCATTGCACATCACTTTCACATAATCCCAACATTTTATTATTACTTTATCAGTTCAGAACATACACTATTTATACAACCAATTAACAATAGCCATTATAACATACCAATATAAGAATATATACAATTGAAGGGCACATGTTTGTAGACCCCTGGCTCATCCATATACTATTTTATGAATTATATAATTTATATGAAAGCACTACTTATGCATCCTATAATGATGCCCTTGATGCTTCACTGCAGGTGCTGGCCATCCGTTTGTGCGCAATCCCTGGGGGGCCCTTCTCCTCGGCATGACTCTCTGCAGGTCGCACAGGGTTTCGCTGCGCCGCGCTCCGGTGAGTCCAGCGGCCGGGAGACCACTGGGATCCCTTTTAAACAATTTTAATGGAACTCTGGTCACAGGCAACATTTCAAACACACAGTTGATTGGTAAATATACACTTTGTTTTCTAGCTATTGGGTACACACCCAGGCTAAGAATTGAAACTCATCACTTAATCTTTTACAGCAAACTTCAACCCTCTGAAGAAGATCCCGTATTAGGGATCGAAACGCGTCAGTCCTGAACATATACAGATTTCTTTGACATGTGAAACTGTACTTGCTATGTTGTGTTTGTAACCATGTGTGTGGATCATTATGCTCCTTTTACCAGAGACCTTAATAACAATTTTTATTGTCGTGACTGTAATTCAATGTACATACTTAATAAATTCTTTTACTATATACTTTTGCATCAAGTTGGAATTTTCGCTGCCTACAAACCCCACTGGGGAAACTTTCCATGCCATAAACTTTATCGGGGTGAGCAGTGCCTTTCACTTTCCATATGTGTGTCATTTCCATTTCATATCAGAAAAAGAATGGGAAAAAATATTTGCAACAATACATAAAACATCTATAGTGTCAGAACATTTGGGGTTAAAAAGAATTACATATAGGCCTTTATATTATGCATATTAAGTATTTTTCATATTGTTCATATTCATGTATATTATGAACAAGAGGGAGACCATCTTATCTCTAAAGTTTAAAATAGCTCACAAGATGCTATGAACAACACTTTAGATTCTACTTTCCCTTTAAGAGGTTAACCCACATTTGCTATGTTTAAAGTTATTTCCTGTCTCACAAGAAGGCATTGTTTTTCTGTATCTCGTTCCCAGACCATAAACTCAAAGCTTTTGAACATTTAAGATAAATATACCAGCCTCCCCGGGTGGTAATTCAAGGGTTTGACACATAGAGACATGGGGGGGTATGGATACGGCTAACACAAAATGTGTATTATTGTATTGACATAACGTGATCAAAGGGCTATTCATAAATAGGCTGTGTACTGCATATCTTAAATAAGGTTTATTTTTAAGTATCTTCACAAAGTATCTATACTAGTAATACATGTATAAACCCATGTATGCCTATATATAGATTAGTAATAAAGGAGTTGTATACATGCTACTATATTAGTGGGGTAGCATTAGAAACTGCTTAAACATACATTCCAGTGGTTAGCTTCAGGAACTTCCCAAAACATTAACAAATGGCTGGAGTCAGTGTTGATAATAAACATTCACACCTGTAAATCTGAAGTGGCGCCAAGATAGCAGGGATAGAGGACATGTGTTCTGACACCCTTAGACAATTAAGTGTGTTTTACTAAGCCAGGTCAAATGGTAGTCGTAAATTATCTTCGCCTACATGAAGATAACATTAGAAATTATTTCTAATATGCTACTGCCCTCTGGTGGTAAAAACACTTAATCGTTCAAGATGATGTGATGTTTGGTTGCTGTGACAACCTACCCAATCACATCATCATTTGACGTCTCAGTTACGTAGTAATGTAAGGTACACACCCACTTCTGGGAGTGAGATAAAAGTAGCAGCTGAGATAGGAGAGAGGAGATCGCAGAGAGAGAGAGAGATCACAAAGAGAGCTGGAGATCGGAGGGAGCTGAAGAAGAGTTGATCTCTGAAGGCCCTGACTCTCTGAAGCTGGAAGCAGATCTTAGAACGCCAACATGTAGCAATGTTGGAAGGAGTCCTATGGGACTCATCATTGCCTCATAATGGAAGCTTCTCAAACAGACAGAACTTTAACCTGGTAACGTATTCATTTTGTTTATTTACCTGCTTTGGTAATGGAGTTGTTTTTGCATACACATAACTAAAACCATGTAAATATATATGGCAAAGCAATTTGGAATGGTATCATATTTTAACTGCAGTATAAATGAAATATTATTCCAAATATTAAGGCACATACCCTAATTTGGTTGTCTTTAAAAAGCTAGAGCCAAGTGGTACAATGGTTTTATTATGATATAGGTGTAAAAATTAATCCTCTCTAAATTTAATATAAGACTTGATGTTTTATCAAAGCCGTGTTCCTTATATGACACTGGGTCTGGACACGTTTAACCACTTAACGACCGCTCACTGTATATGTACGTCGGCAGAATGACACCGACAGGCACAATCACGTACAGTGTATGTGATTGCCTTTGTACAGTTGGGGGGTCCGATTGGACCACCCTCCTATACAGTGAGCGGTCGGTATTCGTTGGGGAGCGATCCGAGATGAGGGGACGGCCGTTCGATTCCGGCCACCCCCTCGCGATCGCCCCCGGCGAATGAAAATGCTTCCTCTGTCCGAATAATGTAAACACCGGCAGAGGAAGCAGGAGGAAGTGATGTCATCTCTCATGCGGCACTCACATATACCGAGCGCCATACAAGAGAAGACATCAGGTCAGTGCACAAAACACTACACTGACACCAGGACACATAAGCACACAAATTGCCCCCCCCAGGCCCCCCCAGATCACCCCCCAGATCAGCCCCCAGTCACAGTGTCACTGATTGCAGTGACCATTTATTTACTAATCACTGCAATCAGTGACATTTGTGACTGTAAAAGTGTCACTAAAGTTCGTTTTAGGTCCAGTGTAGCCCCCTAACCCCCCTAATAAAGGTTTAACCCCCTGATCACCCCCCAGATAACCCTTTCACCCCCTATCACCACTGTCGCTAAGCGATCATTTTTCTGATCGCTGTCTTAGCGTCGGTGATGCAGATCGGTAGCCAGTAATTTATTTTAGGTTCGCCGCAGGTTTTTATAGCGTCAGGTACACCCATATATTACCTAATAAAGGTTTAACCCCCTTGATCGCCCCCCAGGTAACCCTTTCACCCCCTATCACCACTGTCGCTAAGCAATCGTTTTTCTGATCGCTGTCTTAGTGTCGGTGATGCCGATCGGTAGCCAGTAATTTTTTTTAGGTTCGCCGCAGGTTTTTATAGCGTCAGGTACCCCCATATATTATCTAATAAAGGTTTAACCCCCTTGATCGCCCCCAGGTAACCCTTTCACCCCCTATCACCACTGTCGCTAAGCGATCATTTTTCTGATCGCTGTCTTAGTGTCGGTGATGCAGATCGGTAGCCAGTATGTTTTTTTAGGTTCAAAGCAGGTTTTTATAGCGTCAGGTACCCCCATATATTATCTAATAAAGGTTTAACCCCCTTGATCGCCCCCCAGGTAACCCTTTCACCCCCTATCACCACTGTCGCTAAGCGATCATTTTTCTGATCGCGGTCTTAGTGTCGGTGATGCCGATCGGTAGCCAGTAATTTTTTTTAGGTTCGCCGCAGGTTTTTATAGCGTCAGGTACCCCCATATATTATCTAATAAAGGTTTAACCCCCTTGATCGCCCCCCAGGTAACCCTTTTACCCCCTATCACCACTGGCGTTAAGTGATCATTTTTCTGATCGCTGTCTTAGTGTCGGTGATGCCGATCGGTAGCCAGTAATTTTTTTTAGGTTCGCCGCAGGTTTTTATAGCATCAGGTACCCCCATATATTATCTGATAAAGGTTTAACCCCCTTGATCGCCCCCCAGGTAACCCTTTCACCCCCTATCACCACTGTCGCTAAGCGATCGTTTTTCTGATCGCTGTCTTAGTGTCGGTGATGCCGATCGGTAGCCAGTAATTTTTTTTAGGTTCGCCGCAGGTTTTTATAGCGTCAGGTACCCCCATATATTATCTAATAAAGGTTTAACCCCCTTGATCGCCCCCAGGTAACCCTTTCACCCCCTATCACCACTGTCACTAAGCGATCGTTTTTCTGATCGCTGTCTTAGTGTCGGTGATGCCGATCGGTAGCCAGTAAATTTTTTTAGGTTCACCGCAGGTTTTTATAGCGTCAGGTACCCCCATATATTATCTAATAAAGGTTTTAACCCCCTAATTGCCCCTAGTTAACCCTTTCACCAGTGATCACCATATAAGTGTTACGGGTGACGCTGGTTAGTTAGTTTGCTTTTTATAGTGTCAGGGCACCCGCCGTATATATAACCCAATAAAGGTTTAACCCGCTGATCGCCCGGCAGGTGATATCAATTAGGTTTTAGCATCAGAGAGGGTCTGCGTCACACCCCAGGCAGCGTCAGGTTAGTGCCAGTAACGCTAACACCCACGCGTGAAGCATACACCTCCCTTAGTGGTATAGTATCTGAACAGATCAATATCTGATCTGATCAGATCAGATCTATACTAGCGTCCCCAGCAGTTTAGGGTTCCCAAAAACGCAGTGTTAGCGGGATCAGCCCAGATACCTGCTAGCACCTGCATTTTGCCCCTCCGTCCAGCCCAGGCCACCCAAGTGCAGTATCGATCGATCACTGTCACTTGCAAAACACAACACACATAACTGCAGCGTTCGCAGAGACAGGCCTGATCCCTGCGACTCCAGTGCTGTAGGAGGTGATTTCACCACCACAGTTAAAAAAAAAAAGCATATATGCCGAAGCATTGGGGCAACAGGGGCGGAGGAGCGGAGGAGCAATTTTGTTCCTAATGCCGCGTACATACGGTCGAAATTCCGACGGAGGCTTGCCCGTGGAAAAGTCCGACCATGTGTGTGCGGCATAACTTTTTTGCGGGAGAATGCCCCCATGCTTCGGCATATATAAATGGTGCATGTATGCCCATCATTAGAAGTGGGTGGATGAAGGGCGGTATTCTAATAGTGGGCATACCGACCGAACAATCTCTTTTTTCGTTCAGCCAACTGGCTGCATGAAAAAAAAGATTACAATACATACGTACTGGTATGTTGCTGGACTTTGAATGTTTATACCAGAATGATGCCTGCGGGTTTAGGTATCATCTTGGTATCATTCTTTTCAGCCAGCGGCCGGCTTTCATGTAAAAGCAATCCTAGTGGCTAATTAGCCTTTGGACTGCTTTTACAAGCAGTGGGAGGGAATGTGCCCCCCCCGGATATAAAAAGCGCCATTGGGAAAGCATTTTATCACACCGATCTTGGTGTAGTCAGATGCTTTGAGGGCAGAGGAAAGATCTAGGGTCTAGAAGACCCCAGTTTTTTCAAAAAAAGAGTACCTGTCACTACCTATTGCTATCATAGGGGATATTTACATTCCCTGAGATAACAATAAAAATGATTAAAAAAAAAAATATGGAAGGAACAATTTAAAAATAAAATAAAAAAGCAAAATTAATAAAAAAAAAAAAAAAAAAAAAAAAGCACCCCTGTCCTGCCCTGCTCTTGCCCAATGGCGAACGCAAGCGTCGGTCTGGCGTCATATGTAAACAGCAATTGCACCATGCATGTGAGGTATCACCGCGAAGGTCAGATCGAGGGCAGTAATTTTAGCAGTAGACCTCCTCTGTAAATCAAACGGGGTAACCTGTAAAGGCTTTTAAAGGCTTTTAAAAATGTATGTAGTTTGTCGCCAATGCGCGTTTGTGCGAAATTTTAAAGCATGTCGTGTTTGGTATCTATGTACTTGGCCTAAGATCATCTTTTTTATTTCATCAAAAATTTGGGCAATATAGTGTGTTTTAGTGCATTAAAATTAAAAAAAGTGTATTTTTCCCCAAAAAATGCGTTTGAAAAAACGCTGCGCAAATACTGTGTAGAAAAAAAAATGCAACACCCACTATTTTAATCTGTAGGGCCTTTGCTTTAAAAATATATATAATGTTTGGGGGTTCAACATAATTTTCTTGCAAAAAAAAAAAATGTTTTCATGTAAACAAAAAGTGTCAAAAAGGGCTTTGTCTTCACGTGGTTAGAAGAGTGGATGTAAGCTTCCTAATGTTGTGTATAAAATGCCAGAACAGTTCAAAACCCCCCCAAATGACCCCATTTTCGAAAGTAGACACCCCAAGCTATATAATGAGAGGCATGTCGAGTCCATGGAATATTTTATATGTTGACACAAGTTGCGGAAAAAAGAAAAATTTTTTTATTTTTTTTATTTTTTTTGCACAAAGTTGTCACTAAATGATATATTGCTCAAACATGCCATGGGCATATGTGGAATTACACCCCAAAATACATTCTGTTGCTTCTCCTGAGTACGGAGATACCACATGTGTGAGACTTTTTGGAAGCCTAGCCGCGTACGGGACCCCAAAAACCAAGCACCGCCTTCAGGCTTTCTAAGAGTGTAAATTTTTGATTTCACTTCTCACTGCCTATCACAGTTTCGGAGGCCATGGAATGCCCAGATGGCACAAACCCCCCCCCCCCAAATGACCCCATTTTGGAAAGTAGACACCCCAAGCTATTTGCTGAGAGGTATTGTGAGTATTTTGCAGATCTCGCTTTTTGTCACAAAGTTTTGAAAATTGAAAAAAAAAAAAAAAAATTCTTTCTTCATTTTCAAAAACAAATGAGAGCTGTAAAATACTCATCATGCCTCTCAGCAAATAGCTTGGGGTGTCTACTTTCCAAAATGGGGTCATTTGGGGCGGTTTTGTGCTATTTTGGCATTTTATGGCCTTCGAAACTGTGATAGGTAGTGAGGAGTGAAATCAAAAATTTGTGCCTAGAAATCCTGAAGGCGCTGCTTGGTTTTCGGGGTCCTGTACGCGGCTAGGCTCCTAAAAAGTCCCACACATGTGGTATCCCCGTACTCAGGAGAAGCAGCAAAATGTATTTTGGGGTGTAATTCCACATCTAACCATGGCATGTGTGAGCAATATATCATTTAGGCCTCATGCCCACAGACGTTTTTAACAGCTGCGTTTTTTACAGCTTAAAAACGCCTGTCCTTGTTATTGTAATTTTTTTTTGAAAAAAAACAAAAAACGTCAGAGCTAAAAAACGCGATCGCGCGTTAGTGCGCGTTTGTGCGCGTTTCTTGACGCTCGCGTTTTTTTCTGCCTAATTCCGACGCTGAGGAACGCACTGGTCCTGGGTTTTTTTACAGCTTAAAAACGTCTATGCTATTTGCAGCTCAAAAACGTCTAGGTGGGCATGAAGCTATAGACTAACATGGACAGGCATTTCTAAGCTGTAAAAAACGCTCAAAAACGCGGCTGTAAAAACGTCCGTGGGCATGAGGCCTTAGTGACAACTTTTTGTAATTTTTTATTTTTTTTGTCATTATTCAATCACTTGGGACAAAAAAAAAATATTCAATGGGCTCAACAGGCCTCTCAGCAATTTCCTTGGGGTGTCTACTTTCTAAAATGGGGTCATTTTGGGGGGGGGGGGGGTTTGTGCTATTTTGGCATTTTATGGCCTTCAAAACTGTGATAGGTAGTGAGGAGTGAAATCAAAAATTTGCGCCCTTAGAAATCCTGAAGGCGGTGCTTGGTTTCCGGGGGCCCGTACGCGGCTAGGCTCCCAAAAAGTCCCACACATGTGGTATCCCCTTACTCAGGAGAAGCAGCAAAATGTATTTTGGGGTGCAATTCCACATATAACCATAGCATGTGTGAGCAATATATCATTTAGTGACAACTTTTTGTAATTTTTTTTTTTGTCATTATTCAATCACTTGAGACAAAAAAAAATATTCAATGGGCTCAACATGCCTCTCAGAAATTTCCTTGGGATGTCTACTTTCCAAAATGGGGTCATTTGGGGGGGTTTGTACTGCCCTGCCATTTTAGCACCTCAAGAAATGAGATAGGCAGTCATAAAATAAAAGCTGTGTAAATTCCAGAAAATGTACCCTAGTTTGTAGATGCTATAACTTTTGCGCAAACCAATAAATATACGCTTATTGACATTTTTTTTACTAAAGACATGTGGCTGAATACATTTTGCCCTAAATGTATGACTAAAATTGAGTTTATTCGATTTTTCTTATAACAAAAAGTAGAAAATATCTTTTTTTTTTCAAAAATTTCGGTCTTTTTCCGTTTATATCGCAAAAAATAAAAATCGCAGAGGCAATCAAATAACATTAAAAGAAAGCTCTATTTGTGGGAAGAAAAGGACACAAATTTAGTTTGGGTACAACATTGCATGTCCGCACAATTTACAGTTAAAGCAGCGCAGTGCAAAATTCTGAAATCACCTCTGGTCCTTTAGCTACCAAATGGTCCTAAGCTTAAGTGGTTAAGAAGTGTAATCAGGAGATCTGTTGGTTTGAGAAAGAAAGTGTTAAAGAGAACAAAAGAGTGTTTACACCTTCCGTGAAGTAAAGGAAAGACATTTCAAGAGCTACCAAGTGTTAGATGTACAAGTATCATTTAAGTATTGAATTGTGAAATATTCATATAGTTGTCATATAGAGCTTGCATAGAAATGTATGTAAACATTATCTGAACCATAATCATCATTTATCTCTGCATGTATAAGTATATCCATTCATTTGTTTTATCACCACTTATACCTGATTTTAATTTGCACTGTACTTTAGTTAATAAATATATATAATATTTTAAGCAATATTCATTTGTGTTACTTGTCTTCAAACTAGCATGGATAAAAGAGCTTAGAATTTCTTGATATTGCAGGAAATGGGGAATCTCCAAAATTAAGATTTACCTATTTCCATAACGCAATAATTATTTTTATATTTCAGTATAAACATTCTGACATACTTGTAGGCACTATGCTGAGATGCATCAATGTTTCTGACATATATGGAGGCACCGCTTGAGATCTGTCAACGTTTGAAACAAGTGATATATTTGTGCAAAATTATATATATTTTATTGTCATAATTTTTGAAAAAAATATATATATATTAATTTTTAAAAATTAATAATTTTTTTTTGTTTTGCTATTGCCATTGTTAGTTGCAATATTGAAAAATGACAAATACTAAAGTTATTTTTAGTGCAGCCGGTCCTGCTGATGCAGAGAATGAAATTGGTATGCATCACAGAAAAACCGGAGAGTTTGCAAAATATCAGGGGATGTTTTTTATCAGAGAAATTAAGACAGAACTTGGTCCCTGTAAGTCAATTATTACTGCAAGAAGGACCAGGTGTACTTTGGATTGTAAGCACAATCAAAGTACCAGAGAATTTTTTTAAGTTTTCAAGAAAGCCCATGACTTGGCTAAGAAAAACCCAGATTTTGAAAGCCATGGATTTTTCCAACTGTTCGATGAGGCTTTGCCAAATAAAATAAAAGTTATTATGGCCTGGGATTACTATCCCAAAAATGGATTGGATTGGCTGATAGAGCACCATCCTTTTTGCTGTTCTACAGAACAGTAAAGAAGCTTCAAGAATACATTTAAATAGCCCGCTCAAATAATAGCTTAAAAAGGAGCAGGGATAAATTGAAGCTACAAAATATAATTAGCCTGGAATTGTTAAAAATTCCAATTCCCCAATCAAAAGTTACACCCAGTTTTAAAAACTAAAAAGTGAAATCTAGCTGAGGTGTTTAAATATTTAAATGTCTGCAATTGACCAAAAGAAAAAAAACATGAGCAGAGTAACGTGTTTAAAGACATTTTTTTTCTTTACTCTAAAAAGAGTTTCAGCCCCTCCTTTACAAAAAGGGAGGGGGGAGTTGTAAAGAGTAGAATGATCTTTGCAGCCAAAACCTTGTTAAGAACTGACAGGTTTTAGGAATGTTCCTGTGTGACGCAAAGGTGGGGGCCACGTGCTCCTTGTTTATACAAACACACACAGCTGACAAAGTGAAACCAAAACTGTTACCTGTCATTTCAATTATATTGTTGTTTTATATTGTTTTCCTTACAGGTATTTTCTAATAACAGGATACCATAAGAAGTTATTAGATAATTATCTAAGCAATTATTTTGTTTCAGAAACATTTACAATAAATCCAAGATTTTTTTTTCTGAAAAATAACATCAGCTAAAATTATGTTTAAAGCTGACTTTGTAAACATTTTAGGCGCTGCCCTGAAATCAAATAAAAATAAAAAGCCCAGTTGAACTTCAACTAAAAGGGAATGAAGTAATTTACATTTATAGTTAATGTGCCCAATGATCGATTACGTATTGGGATCGATCTATTAAAAAAAAAAAAGTTTTTTAAATCCTATTGTGATTTTATCTTAAATGTTATATGGTCTCAAGTGACAAGGCCATACATAGGAACCTTCTCAGTTCTCTCACAATTAGTGAGTATAGTTGAGATCCATCTCAAGAATATTTAAATTCTAGATGGCACCTTGTGTACAGGCAACTCCGCTTCCCCCAGAAAGGGTCAGACAGGAGGTTCATACAAAAGGTATGTCCCCTGGAAAATAGTTGAGAGGAATGCTTGGAAGGTGATATTCTCAATGCTCACATCCATACAGTGTATGCTGACTCCATTGAGCTTAGTAATTATACGTAATTCCTACTGGGATTGTATGGTATGTTCCCTAACAGGTTAGTGACCTGGGGGATGATAATAAGGTTCATATTTATGCCAGGAAAATAATCACATTAGTAGAAAATAATTAAAATAGTTGATTAATCCTAAAGTAAATATTTAGGTATTAAAACCCATCTGGATAAATAAACAATCAGTCAATCATTTATTCCTGATAATCAATGACCCAAAAATATCATGTGTACATTGGCAACGATTTATTACATCGCTTTGCTATACACATGGATCTGGTAAATACCACTGTGGTCCAGATTAAAATAAAACCCAAGTAGTTTCATAAATGAACGTGAAGCCCTCAAGTAATCTTGGTTACTGCCATATGCAGTAAACATATTAGTACCACATAGGTCATTATGCAGACAGGTACTAATACATTTTTTTTTATTACCCGGCCAGGTATAAATAGGCCAGAATTTCAAGAACCCTGCTGCAGTAAAATGTTTCGCAGTCAGGATGTATATAGAAAAGATTTCAGTAAATCACACTCATGAAAAATAAACGTTTTCATGGAGTTCAAAAATAAGTTTGTGAAAAGATTCCTGTGATGTGGTATAATAGACATACACATTGCCAGGATTCAATCTTATCCAAGTGAAAACGCACCTTGTGTTTTAAATCAAACATTGTTGTCTTTCCCTAGCTTGCTATGTTTTGCTAGTGGAGCCCATTAAGAGTTTCGAGGAGAGGGGTGTTGTGGGATCAGTGCACCGGATCTTATGATAATCCTATACTTGATATTCTTAAACCAAATGGTCATTGTGTTTATATGCTGATCTAAGACAGCTAAATAAACAAGTATATATGTACCGCTAAGCTGTGCCATATATTGACCGATGCTTGATATAAAAAAATACAAAGCGCTAAGTACTTCACTACACTAAATGATGTTCAATGATGGTGGAACATTCAGGTAAGTCCTGAAGACCCATACAAGCTGGCATTTAAAGGTGGTAAGAAATAGTACAACTGGAACAGAATGTTAATTTGGTCAGATAAATTAAGTTGGAATTTGATGTTGTTTCTGTTTGTTATTTTACATAAGGCCATTGTCTGATGTACCTTCAAGAAAAAGTTTAACATATGTGGATGATATTTTTGTTGAATAGCATAATGTTTGAAAAGCATATCCCAAAGTTCAGATATGTTCTTAACCACTTGAGGGAGGCGGGTGTTTAAAATTTCATTTCAGGAAGACCAATGGTGTCGCTCTAAGGTTCATCTCCTGAGGCCTAAGGTTTGCAGCCTAAGTCTCACCACAAGAAGAAAATGGAGACTGTGAAGAGGTCAAGAGTATCTGCCAATATCAGTGAATTGGGGACATGTTTGGGTATATTATAAAATATTCAATAATATGCTTGTCATCCTAGGTTCCAACTAAGAATGCTGGAAGGTAATGTATAAGAAGAGACTTATAGGATCAAGAGAATTAAATGTAATAATATGACATTGTGATATTTCTCTCCTAACTTACAGATCTTCCAATCTTATACCTCAGCATTAATGTTGATCCTGCCAATCATGGCAGAATAATATCATCAGTAGATCATTGATGATTTTAGTTAATTAAAATATAGTTAACCAATCGCTATATCATATATATATATAGCATAGTTAGTAAATGTAAATATTAATTAATAAGAATATGTATTCATACTGTCTATTTACTCAAATAGAAAGTGATTGACACCCCAGACCAGATCGTTGATTGGTAAAGGCGAAGTGAACTGCCAACAGACACAGCGATCGCATGGATGATGTTAATCCTTGGCGTCCAGTTCCGGAGGGAACCTGTCACCAAACCACACTCCAGACCAGATCGTTGATTGATAAAGACGAAGTTGACCACCAAAAGACACAGCGATCGTTTGGATGATGTTAATCCGTGATGTCCAGTTCCGGATGGAACCTATCACCACATTGAATCCTTCATCAGGAGTCATGAAGCAAGACGCTCCAGGATTCGTATTGCCGGAAAGAAAGATTTGTTGCAGAAGTCCCTTGTTTGCTTGAATCCCAGAATATCCATTGAAAGGAGGGATATTGAATCCCATTTTCAGCTTGTAACACTACAAGAGCGGATTCACTGAAGAGTTTCTTCAATTGCTGGTTTACCAGCCTTGTTTTTATCACATTTGAAAAAGGGGGGGGGTGACACCGCCACTGCAACAGTTCATTTTGTTTTTATAAAGACTTGAACTCATCAACAAAGATCCAAGTCATACAAGAACATTCTTTATCATATGGATGAAGAGAGGAACGTTCTTCAAGTATAAAATAAAAATAATAATATGGCCATATCTTTTAAACAACAGTGATATTTCTTCGGACCCGTTTCTTGGTATGTCCGTGACTATTCGTCAGAAATACAAGAAACGTGGGGGGGTTATGTCAGAACATTTGGGGTTAAAAAGAATTACATATAGGCCTTTATATTATGCATATTAAGTATTTTTCATATTGTTCATATTCATGTATATTATGAACAAGAGGGAGACCATCTTATCTCTAAAGTTTAAAATAGCTCACAAGATGCTATGAACAACACTTTAGATTCTACTTTCCCTTTAAGAGGTTAACCCACATTTGTTATGTTTAAAGTTATTTCCTGTCTCACAAGAAGGCATTGTTTTTCTGTATCCCGTTCCCAGACCATAAACTCAAAGCTTTTGAACATTTAAGATAAATATACCAGCCTCCCCGGGTGGTAATTCAAGGGTTTGACACATAGAGACATGGGGGGGGGGTATGGATACGGCTAACACAAAATGTGTATTATTGTATTGACATAACGTGATCAAAGGGCTATTCATAAATAGGCTGTGTACTGCATATCTTAAATAAGGTTTATTTTTAAGTATCTTCACAAAGTATCTATACTAGTAATACATGTATAAACCCATGTATGCCTATATATAGATTAGTATTAAGGAGTTGTATGCATGCTACTATATTAGTGGGGTAGCATTAGAAACTGCTTAAACATACATTCCAGTGGTTAGCTTCAGGAACTTCCCAAAACATTAACAAATGGCTGGAGTCAGTGTTGATAATAAACATTCACACCTGTAAATCTGAAGTGGCGCCAAGATAGCAGGGATAGAGGACATGTGTTTTGACACACTTAGACAATTAAGTGTGTTTTACTAAGCTAGGTCAAATGGTAGTCGTAAATTATCTTCGCCTACATGAAGATAACATTAGAAATTATTTCTAATATGCTACTGCCCTCTGGTGGTAAAAACACTTAATCGTTCAAGATGATGTGATGTTTGGTTGCTGTGACAACCTACCCAATCACATCATCATTTGACGTCTCAGTTACGTAGTAATGTAAGGTACACACCCACTTCTGGGAGTGAGATAAAAGTAGCAGCTGAGATAGGAGAGAGGAGATCGCAGAGAGAGAGAGATCACAAAGAGAGCTGGAGATCGGAGGGAGCTGAAGAAGAGTTGATCTCTGAAGGCCCTGACTCTCTGAAGCTGGAAGCAGATCTTAGAACGCCAACATGTAGCAATGTTGGAAGGAGTACTATGGGACTCATCATTGCCTCATAATGGAAGCTTCTCAAACAGACAGAACTTTAACCTGGTAACGTATTCATTTTGTTTATTTACCTGCTTTGGTAATGGAGTTGTTTTTGCATACACATAACTAAAACCATGTAAATATATATGGCAAAGCAATTTGGAATGGTATCATATTTTAACTGCAGTATAAATTAAATATTATTCCAAATATTAAGGCACATACCCTAATTTGGTTGCCTTTAAAAAGCTAGGGTCAAGTGGTACAATGGTTTTATTATGATATAGGTGTAAAAATTAATCCTCTCTAAATTTAATATAAGACTTGATGTTTTATCAAAGCCATGTTCCTTATATGACACTGGGTCTGGACACGTTTAAGAAGTGTAATCAGGAGATCTGTTGGTTTGAGAAAGAAAGTGTTAAAGAGAACAAAAGAGTGTTTACACCTTCCGTGAAGTAATGGAAAGACATTTCAAGAGCTACCAAGTGTTAGATGTACAAGTATCATTTAAGTATTGAATTGTGAAATATTCATATAGTTGTCATATAGAGCTTGCATAGAAATGTATGTAAACATTATCTGAACCATAATCATCATTTATCTCTGATTGTATAAGTATATCCATTCATTTGTTTTATCACGACTTATGCCTGATTTTAATTTGCACTGTACTTTAGTTAATAAATATATATAATATTTTAAGCAATATTCATTTGTGTTACTTGTCTTCAAACTAGCATGGATAAAAGAACTTAGAATTTCTTGATATTGCAGGCAATGGGGAATCTCCAAAATTAAGATTTACCTATTTCCATAACGCAATAATTATTTTTATATTTCAGTATAAACATTTTGACATACTTGTAGGCACTATGCTGAGATGCGTCAATGTTTCTGACAATAGCTATTAAACATCAAGAAAGAAATGATAAAATAGCAATGAGATGGTATTAGAGCCCAGTAGCTTTAACCACTTAAGGACCGCCACACGACGATGTACGTCGACAGAATGGCACAGCTGAGCACAAGTGCATACAGGTACGTCCCCTTTAAGATCCCAGCCGTGTGTCGCGCGCTCGCGACCCGGTCCTGAGCTCAGTGACCGCGCCCGCGGGACCCGCGGACTCGATCGCCGCTGGTGTCCCGCGATCGGGTCACAGAGCTGAAGAACGGGGAGAGGTGAGTGTAAACAAACCTTTCCCCGTTCTTCCTAGTGGCAGTGTCAGTGATCGTCTGTTGCCTGTCATAGGGAACGACGATCAGTGACGTCACATGCCAAGCCATGCCCCCTTCAGTTAGAATCAGACATTAGGTCACACTTAACCCCTACAGCGCCACCTACAGGTTAACCCATTCACTACCAGTGTCATTTTTACAGTAATCAGTAGACATGTGCATTAGTTTTCGTCCGAATGCATTTTCGTCCGAATTTCAGCTATTTTCATTATCGTTTTAACAAACGAAAACGAAAGCACAGAATCCGAA
This sequence comes from Rana muscosa, assembly GCA_029206835.1. Lineage (NCBI taxonomy): Eukaryota > Metazoa > Chordata > Amphibia > Anura > Ranidae > Rana > Rana muscosa. The sequence continues at coordinate 729,911,751 of CM055118.1, forward strand.
AACCGAAAGATCCGACATAAACAAATGCTTTATTTTCGTTGCTACAACAGTTCGATATAGATAGGAGATTCAACGTGACGCTGACAATAACAATCTGTGTCTATCGAACCTGTGGTCGAATGTGCCTAACCTTAACTCTATTAGTCCAAGATTATTCTACATAGGAGAGAAAAGATTCGACATTATAGAGAGAAAAGATTCGACATAGGAGAGAAAGATTCGACATAGGAGAGAAAAGATTCGACATAGGAGAGAAAAGATTCGACATAGGAGAGAAAAGATTTGACATAGGAGAGAAAAGATTCGACATTATAGAGAGAAAATATTCGACATAGGAGAGAAAAGATTCGACATAGGAGAGAAAAGATTTGTTATTATAGAGACAAAAGATTCGACATAGAGAGAAAAGATCACTGCTGGAATTGGGTGGGGGAAGTAAAATAAAAATAAAGTTGATGATGAATGTTATTGGCTGATTGTAACCAAAGAGGAGGAGCAGTAAAATAGCTAGAATGACGAAGATTCGACAAAGCATCGAAAGTTAGAAGATTCGACGGTGCAGCAAAACTGTACGGCGCTGCAATCGTACATTTCCGGTCAAATGCATCCGCCCATAGGCTATAGAAGAATTCTAATGTTGGTTGACTAGTAATAGTAATGAATAAATATAATTATTACTAGTCATACAACATTAGAATTCTTCTATAGCTTGTGGGCGGAACATTTGACCGGAAATGTATGATTGCAGCGTCGTACAGTTTCACTGCTCCGTCGAATCTTCTTTGAACATTCGACAGACACCATAAGCCTTCAATGACAGATTCGACCTTAATTAATTCAGATTTTCGGACGAATGCAATTTCTAACGAAAAGCGAAATAAATAAAAACGAATTTCGGGAGTAACTAAATAAATTTATTTTTCGGACGAAAACGAAATTCCGAAACAAAATATTTCAGTGTGCACATGTCTAGTAATCAGTGCATAATTATAGCAGTAATGGTCCCAAAATGTAATGGTCCCAAAATGGTGTCAATAGTGTCCGATGTGTCCACCATAATGTCGCAGTCATGATAAAAAATCGTTGATCGCTGCCATTACTAGTAAAAAAAAAAATTATTAATAAAAATGCCTTAAAACTATCCCCTATTTAGTAGACGCTATAACTTTTTTTGCAAACCAATCAATAAACGCTTATTCCGATTCCAAAAATATGTAGAAGAATATGTATCGGCCTAAACTGAGGAAAAAAAAATGTATGTATTTTTTGGGTATATTTATTATAGCAAAAAGTTAAAAATATTGCATTTTTTTCAAAACCGCAGAGGTGATTAAATACCACCAAAAGAAAGCTCTATTTGTGGGGAAAAAAGGATGCCAATTTTGTTTGGGAGCCACGTCGCACGACCGCACAATTGTCAGTTAAAGCGACGCAGTGCCGAATCGCAAAAAGTGGCCTGGTCCTTTAGCTACAAAATGGTCCGGGGCTTAAGTGGTTAAATAAAATAAATAAGGCAAATCGAGATCTGTTCGAGATGTATGGTAGGGAGGGGGACTACGGACCACATTTGGTACGGATGTCATCTGGTGAGAAATTTTTGGAATAAAATATTTGAGATATATCATAAAGTGTCGGGAGTTGAGAGGAACCCAAGTATAGATATCTCATTGCTGTCTTTGATGTCAGACTAATAAATAGCATTAAAAGGGATTTTCTTCACCACATGACAACGGCAGCTAGAACAATAATAGCCCGTAAGTGGAGAGAAAATAAAAGTCCAACGATAGCAGAATGGATATGTGAAATGAACAATATACAGTATATAGAGAGACAGATAAGAGAAGAAGGATACATAAAGAATCAAATGCCAGGAATATGGCAAAAATTGGAAGAATTTCGGTCCTCCACAAGTATGATAGAATATCTATAAATGGAAAACAACAATAAACCTAGGATGAATTGGTTAGGAATAGGGATGAGCTCGGTGTTCGAGTCGAACATACGTTCGACTCGAACATCGGCTGTTCGATCGTTCGACGAAGATCGAACGATTTGGGCCGTTCGCGCCTAATTCGAGTGACGCGAACGGCCCACAATGCACTACGCCATCGCAGTGTCATCCAGGCGCTGTGATTGGCCAAGCATGCACTGTGACCCCGCATGCTTGGCCAATCACAGCGCCGGCAGCGAGGAGAGCAATGATTGGCCACAGGCAGGATGCCTGTGGCCAATTATTGCTGAGGGTGTTTAGTACACACCCCACACTATAAAAGGCCGCCAGCACGGCGGCCTAGTGTAGTGTGTTCCGGAGCAGGGAAAGAGAAGCATAGGCAGGGACAGTGACATTCATTTTTTCTTGCTTAACCTGGATTCCTTTAGTTTAGGGAAAGAGAAGGATAGGTAGGGAGAGTGTCAGTGTGTTTTACTGTGCGAATCCTTGTTTCTAGGGACAGGGAAGGACAGTGAGGGAAATTCTCCTTGTGCTATAGTGTGCTAAAGCATTGATCATCAATCAGCTTTAAAAAAACATTTTTTCTAGGGACAGAAAACTATAGGTAGGAAGAGTGTCAGTTTCTTTCACTGTGATAATCCTTGTTTCTAGGGACAGGGAAGGACAGTGAGGGAAATTCTACTTGTGCTATAGTGTGCTAAAGCATTGATCATCAATCAGCTTTAAAAAAACATTTTTTCTAGGGACAGAAAACTATAGGTAGGAAGAGTGTCAGTTTCTTTCACTGTGATAATCCTTGTTTCTAGGGACAGGGAAGGACAGTGAGGGAAATTCTACTTGTGCTATAGTGTGCTAAAGCATTGATCATCAATCAGGTTAAAAAAACATTTTTTCTAGGGACAGAAAACTATAGGTAGGAAGAGTGTCAGTTTCTTTCACTGTGATAATCCTTGTTTCTAGGGACAGGGAAGGACAGTGAGGGAAATTCTACTTGTGCTATAGTGTGCTAAAGCATTGATCATCAATCAGCTTTAAAAAAACATTTTTTCTAGGGACAGAAAACTATAGGTAGGAAGAGTGTCAGTTTCTTTCACTGTGATAATCCTTGTTTCTAGGGACAGGGAAGGACAGTGAGGGAAATTCTCCTTGTGCTATAGTGTGCTAAAGCATTGATCATCAATCAGCTTTAAAAAAACATTTTTTCTAGGGACAGAAAACTATAGGTAGGAAGAGTGTCAGTTTCTTTCACTGTGATAATCCTTGTTTCTAGGGACAGGGAAGGACAGTGAGGGAAATTCTACTTGTGCTATAGTGTGCTAAAGCATTGATCATCAATCAGCTTTAAAAAAACATTTTTTCTAGGGACAGAAAACTATAGGTAGGAAGAGTGTCAGTTTCTTTCACTGTGATAATCCTTGTTTCTAGGGACAGGGAAGGACAGTGAGGGAAATTCTACTTGTGCTATAGTGTGCTAAAGCATTGATCATCAATAAGCTTTAAAAAAACATTTTTTCTAGGGACAGAAAACTATAGGTAGGAAGAGTGTCAGTTTCTTTCACTGTGATAATCCTTGTTTCTAGGGACAGGGAAGGACAGTGAGGGAAATTCTCCTTGTGCTATAGTGTGCTAAAGCATTGATCATCAATCAGCTTTAAAAAAACATTTTTTCTAGGGACAGAAAACTATAGGTAGGAAGAGTGTCAGTTTCTTTCACTGTGATAATCCTTGTTTCTAGGGACAGGGAAGGACAGTGAGGGAAATTCTCCTTGTGCTATAGTGTGCTAAAGCATTCCTCATCAACCATCTTTGAAATCCTTGTTTTTTGGACAGTCAGGGAAGTTGTCGTTGTGCTATTCTGTGCAAAAGCAATCATCCTCAACCATATTTAGAAATCCTTAAGTAAAGGGACAGAGAAGGACACCTGAAGGTAGCCCTTATTGCTTTTTTCCCATCTCCCTGCAGGCCATCTATTAGAATGTCTGGAAGGCAAACAAGGAGAGGCAGACAGTCAGGAGGCAATAAAAGAGGGCAAGCAGGCTCTGTGTCTGGGGGCAACAGTGCTGGTCGTGGACGCGGTGCATTGTCATCAGCACATGGCCATGGGACACGCTTGTCCTTCTTTTCGGCAGCTGGACATGTTGAGCCACATCATGCCGAAGACTTGGTAGAGTGGATGACCAAGCCCTCCTCCTCCTCCTCATCCTCTCTCACCCAGGCTCAGGGTACTGGCAAAGCAGCTGCCAAAGCGTCCTCTTCACTGGTATCAATGTCAGACTCATCATCAGTCACTCCTTCCCTAGACCCACCATGTCCTCCTCCTGAGGAGTCCCCCGAACTGTTTCAGCACAGTGTTGGGTACATGCTCCAGGAGGATGCCCAGCGTTTCGAAGGGTCTGATGATGAAACCCAGCTAGAGGAAGGCAGTAGCGTGAGAGCAGACAGAGGGGCTGCTCAAGAAGGACACCAATCTGGCAGTCATGTTCCAGCAGCTGCAGCATACTGCCAGATTGGCTCCAGTGATGAGGAGGGAGGGGATGATGAGGTCACTGACTCCACGTGGGTGCCTAATAGGAGAGAGGAGGAGGAGGAGGATGAGGAGGAGGCACATCTCCAACGAGGCAGGATGCCCTTTGGTGGCCAGCGTAAGGGCAGTACACCGACGGAATCACACCGCAGAGCTCCGCCTGTGCAGGGCGCTGCCTCTGCCCGTCATTCAAAAAGTTCTTTGGTGTGGGCCTTTTTTGAGGCTAGTGCATCAGATCGCACAGCTGCTGTTTGCAACATATGTCTCAAGCGTATATCGCGTGGCCAAAACATCAGCCGCTTGGGTACCACATGCCTGACCAGACATATGTTGACCTGCCATGCAGCTCGTTGGCAAGCCTACCTCAAAGACCCACACCAAAGAACAAAGCGGACCTCTCCTTGCACCGCATCAGCTGGGATCTCCAACCCCACTATAACTTCAGTCCTCTCTGAAACATGCACTGAGAGGAATGAAGGTGTAGAATTAGGTGTGTCACAGCCAAGTACTTGCGGCCACTCTGCTAGCAGTACACCGACGTCCGATTCTAGCAGGCAAATTTCCCTGCCCCAGCTGCTGGACCGTCGAAAGAAGTTCACTCCCAGCCATCCACATGCCCAGCGGTTGAATGCTAGCTTGGCTAAATTGCTAGCGCTTCAACTGCTGCCTTTTCAGTTGGTAGACTCGGCCCCCTTCCGTGAGTTTGTGCAATGTGCGGTTCCTCAGTGGCAGGTTCCCAAACGCCACTTTTTCTCACGGAAGGCTATTCCGGCTCTCTACCGGCATGTGGAAGGCAATGTCTTGGCCTCGCTGGACAGGGCGGTCAGCGGTAAGGTGCATATTACCGCTGACTCATGGTCCAGCAGGCATGGACAGGGACGTTACCTTTCTTTCACGGCCCATTGGGTCACTCTTTTGGCAGCTGGGAAGGATGCAGGACAAGGTGCAGTAGTGTTGGAGGTTGTTCCACCGCCACGCCTCCAAAATGCTACTACTGGTTGTGACACACCTCTCTCCTCCACCCCCTCCTCTTCTTCTTCCTCCATGGCCTCTTCCTGTGGTTTGTCCTCTGAACCAGCGGTGCTCCGTAGCCGTTCAAGGGGCTACGCAAGTACGCAGGCAAAAAGATGCCATGCCGTGCTTGCGCTGGTGTGTTTGGGGGACAGAAGCCACACTGGGGCAGAGGTCCTGTCTGCTCTGCAGGGCCAGGCCGAGAGGTGGTTGACGCCATGCCAGCTTAAGCCAGGAATGGTGGTTTGCGACAATGGCACCAACCTCCTCTCCGCCCTCCGACAGGGACAACTGACCCATGTGCCCTGTGTGGCTCACGTCCTTAACCTGGTGGTGCAGCGGTTCTTGGGCAGGTACCCGGGCTTACAGGATGTCCTGAGGCAGGCCAGGAAAGTCTGTGTGCATTTCCGCAGATCTTATAATGCCAGTGCTCGCCTGGCTGAGCTGCAAAAGGAGTTGAACCTGCCCAAGAACCGCCTTATATGTGACATGCCCACCAGGTGGAACTCAACGTTGGCCATGCTGCAGCGGCTGCACACGCAGCAGAGGGCCATCAATGAGTACCTGTGCGACTACGGCACCAGGACAGGGTCAGGGGAGCTTGGTTTTTTTTCTCCACGCCAGTGGGGCATGATCAGGGATGCATGCACTGTCCTGGCACCATTTGAGGAGGCCACGAGGATGGTGAGCAGTGACAGTGCATGCATCAGTGACACTGTACCTCTTGTCCACCTGTTGGAGCACACGCTGCGTGGAATAATGGACAGGGCACTTGAGGCAGAACAGAGGCAGGAAGAGGAGGACTTCCTTGCCTCTCAAGGCCCCCTTTACCCAGACAGTGTTCCTTCTGTCCCACCCATCGCACAGGAAGAGGAGGAGGAGGAGGAGGAGGATTGTGTCAGCATGGAGGTGGAGGCTGGCACTCAGCATCATCAGCAGCAGTCTTTTAGGGATGATTTACAGTCCCAAGAAACCAGTGGACTTGTACGTGGCTGGGAGGAGGTGGCTGCGGATCATGTCGTCCTTAGTGACCCAGAGGACTCCGGAGCGAATGCCTCAGCAAACCTACGCTGCATGGCCTCCCTGATCCTGCAAAGTCTGCGGAAGGATCCTCGTATTCTTCGGATCAAGGAGAGGGACCATTACTGGCTGGCCACTCTCCTTGATCCACGGTACAAGGGTAAGGTTGCGGACCTTATGTTACCGTCGCAGAGGGAGCAGAGGATGAGACAACTCCGGGAGGCCTTGCAGAAAGGTCTGTGCAACGCGTTCCCAGAGACTGGGAGGTTACAAACTCCTGGTCCTGGACAACGAGTTGCTGAGGCTTCGGCCAGTCAAAGAAGGAGCGGTGGGGAAGGTGGCCGTCTGACCGATGCGTTCAGACAATTCTTTAGTCCGCAGCCCCAAAGTATGATCGGTTCCAGCAACCATCGCCAGCGTCTGATAAACATGGTGCAGGAATATCTAGGGGCAAGGTCAGACTTGGACACCTTCCCCACCGAAAATCCTCTGGCTTACTGGGTCTTGAGGATGGATCACTGGCCAGAGCTTGCACAGTATGCAATTGAGCTACTGGCCTGTCCTGCATCCAGCGTTCTTTCGGAACGCACATTCAGTGCTGCTGGAGGATTTGTCACGGATCACAGGGTGCGCCTGTCCACCGACTCGGTTGATCGACTGACTTTCATCAAGATGAACCAGTCTTGGATCACCACCAGCTACCACACACCTGATGCTGATATAACAGACTAATTGATTTTAACATGTCACATCCCTTCAAGACTGATGCTGATGCTGAGTGCCTGTGCTGTTATGTTGACTGGCTATCCTCCTCCTCCGAGTCCTCAATGATACGATTGATGATGATAGCTTGGAAGATCATTTTTGTTTATGGGTGCCGCCACCAGTGGCTAAGGCCCAATTTTTCAGCCCCTGTTTTACAGGGGCGTGTAATTACAATTTTTTTAGCAATAATTTGCCATAGGGCTCATTGCTGTGCTCCAAGTACAGTATCTGTGAGGGGTTGGAGTGTTGTGGCACCAGTGCCTAAGGCCCAATTTTTCAGCCCCTGTTTAACAGGGGCGTGTCATTACAATTTTTGAAGCAATACTTTGCAACAGGGCTCATTGCTGTGCTCCAAGTACAGTATCTGTGAGGGGTTGTAGTGTTGTGCCACCAGTGCCTAAGGCCCAATTTTTCAGCCCCTGTTCAACAGGGGCATGTAATTACAATTCTTGATCTAATAATTCACAGCAGGGCCCATTGCTGCACCCACCAAGAGTAACTCTGAGGGCTTACAGTGTTGTGGCAACGCCACCACCACCACCACCACGAAAGGCCCAATTTTTCAGCCCCTGTTCAAAAGGGGCATGTAATTACAATTCTTGATCTAATAATTCACAGCAGGGCCCATTGCTGCACCCACCAAGAGTAACTCTGAGGGCTTACAGTGTTGTGGCAACGCCACCACCACCACGAAAGGCCCAATTTTTCAGCCCCTGTTCAAAAGGGGCATGTAATTACAATTCTTGATCTAATAATTCACAGCAGGGCCCATTCCTGCACCCACCAAGAGTAACTCTGAGGGCTTACAGTGTTGTGGCAACACCACCACCACCACCACCACCACGAAAGGCCCAATTTTTCAGCCCCTGTTCAAAAGGGGCATGTAATTACAATTCTTGATCTAATAATTCACAGCAGGGCCCATTCCTGCACCCACCAAGAGTAACTCTGAGGGCTTACAGTGTTGTGGCAACACCACCACCACCACCACCACCACCACGAAAGGCCCAATTTTTCAGCCCCTGTTCAACAGGGGCATGCAATTACAATTCTTGATCTAATAATTCACAGCAGGGCCCATTCCTGCACCCACCAAGAGTAACTCTGAGGGCTTACAGTGTTGTGGCAACACCACCACCACCACCACCACCACCACCACGAAAGGCCCAATTTTTCAGCCCCTGTTCAACAGGGGCATGCAATTACAATTCTTGATCTAATAATTCACAGCAGGGCCCATTGCTGCACCCACCAAGAGTAACTGTCAGGGCTTACAGTGTTGTGGCACCAGCACCACCATCAAAGGCCCAATTTTTACTACCACTGTTCAACAATTATATGTAATTAAAATTCCTGATTAGGGATGAGCTTCGTGTTCGAGTCGAACATACGTTCGACTCGAACATCGGCTGTTCGATCGTTCGACGAAGATCGAACGATTTGGGCCGTTCGCGCCAAATTCGAGTGACGCGAACGGCCCACAATGCACTACGCCATCGCAGTGTCATCCAGGCGCTGTGATTGGCCAAGCATGCACTGTGACCCCGCATGCTTGGCCAATCACAGCGCCGGCAGCGAGGAGAGCAATGATTGGCCACAGGCAGGATGCCTGTGGCCAATTATTGCTGAGGGGGTTTAGTACACGCCCCACACTATAAAAGGCCGCCAGCACGGCGGCCTAGTGTAGTGTGTTCCGGAGCAGGGATAGAGCAGCATAGGCAGGGACAGTGACTTTTATTTCTTTCTTGCTTAACCTGGATTCCTTTAGTTTAGGGAAAGAGAAGGATAGGTAGGGAGAGTGTCAGTGTGTTTTGTGCTTGTGCTATATTGTGCTTAAAAAAAACATTTTTTCTAGGGACAGAAAACTGTAGGTAGGGAGAGTGTGTCAGTTTCTTTCACTGTCAAAGTCCTTGTTTCCAGGGACCTGGAAGGACAGTGAGTGAATTCTCTTTGTGCTATATTGTGCTTAAAAAAAACATTTTTTCTAGGGACAGAAAACTGTAGGTAGGGAGAGTGTGTCAGTTTCTTTCACTGTCAAAGTCCTTGTTTCCAGGGACCTGGAAGGACAGTGAGGTAATTCTCCTTGTGCTAAATTGTGCTTAAAAAAAAACATTTTTTCTAGGGACAGAAAACTGTAGGTAGGGAGAGTGTGTCAGTTTCTTTCACTGTCAAAGTCCTTGTTTCCAGGGACCTGGAAGGACAGTGAGGTAATTCTCCTTGTGCTAAATTGTGCTTAAAAAAAACATTTTTTCTAGGGACAGAAAACTGTAGGTAGGGAGAGTGTGTCAGTTTCTTTCACTGTCAAAGTCCTTGTTTCCAGGGACCTGGAAGGACAGTGAGTGAATTCTCCTTGTGCTATATTGTGCTTAAAAAAAACATTTTTTCTAGGGACAGAAAACTGTAGGTAGGGAGAGTGTGTCAGTTTCTTTCACTGTCAAAGTCCTTGTTTCCAGGGACCTGGAAGGACAGTGAGGTAATTCTCCTTGTGCTAAATTGTGCTTAAAAAAAACATTTTTTCTAGGGACAGAAAACTGTAGGTAGGGAGAGTGTGTCAGTTTCTTTCACTGTCAAAGTCCTTGTTTCCAGGGACCTGGAAGGACAGTGAGGTAATTCTCCTTGTGCTAAATTGTGCTTAAAAAAAACATTTTTTCTAGGGACAGAAAACTGTAGGTAGGGAGAGTGTGTCAGTTTCTTTCACTGTCAAAGTCCTTGTTTCCAGGGACCTGGAAGGACAGAGAGGTAATTCTCCTTGTGCTAAATTGTGCTTAAAAAAAACATTTTTTCTAGGGACAGAAAACTGTAGGTAGGGAGAGTGTGTCAGTTTCTTTCACTGCCAAAGTCCTTGTTTCCAGGGACCTGGAAGGACAGTGAGGTAATTCTCCTTGTGCTAAATTGTGCTTAAAAAAAACATTTTTTCTAGGGACAGAAAACTGTAGGTAGGGAGAGTGTGTCAGTTTCTTTCACTGTCAAAGTCCTTGTTTCCAGGGACCTGGAAGGACAGTGAGGTAATTCTCCTTGTGCTAAATTGTGCTTAAAAAAAACATTTTTTCTAGGGACAGAAAACTGTAGGTAGGGAGAGTGTGTCAGTTTCTTTCACTGTCAAAGTCCTTGTTTCCAGGGACCTGGAAGGACAGTGAGGTAATTCTCCTTGTGCTAAATTGTGCTTAAAAAAAACATTTTTTCTAGGGACAGAAAACTGTAGGTAGGGAGAGTGTGTCAGTTTCTTTCACTGTCAAAGTCCTTGTTTCCAGGGACCTGGAAGGACAGTGAGGTAATTCTCCTTGTGCTAAATTGTGCTTAAAAAAAACATTTTTTCTAGGGACAGAAAACTGTAGGTAGGGAGAGTGTGTCAGTTTCTTTCACTGTCAAAGTCCTTGTTTCCAGGGACCTGGAAGGACAGTGAGTGAATTCTCCTTGTGCTATATTGTGCTTAAAAAAAACATTTTTTCTAGGGACAGAAAACTGTAGGTAGGGAGAGTGTGTCAGTTTCTTTCACTGTCAAAGTCCTTGTTTCCAGGGACCTGGAAGGACAGTGAGGTAATTCTCCTTGTGCTAAATTGTGCTTAAAAAAAACATTTTTTCTAGGGACAGAAAACTGTAGGTAGGGAGAGTGTGTCAGTTTCTTTCACTGTCAAAGTCCTTGTTTCCAGGGACCTGGAAGGACAGTGAGGTAATTCTCCTTGTGCTAAATTGTGCTTAAAAAAAACATTTTTTCTAGGGACAGAAAACTGTAGGTAGGGAGAGTGTGTCAGTTTCTTTCACTGTCAAAGTCCTTGTTTCAAGGGACAGAGAAGGACACCTGAAGGTAGCCCTTATTGCTTTTTTCCCATCTCCCTGCAGGCCATCTATTAGAATGTCTGGAAGGCAAACAAGGAGAGGCAGACAGTCAGGAGGCAATAAAAGAGGGCAAGCAGGCTCTGTGTCTGGGGGCAACAGTGCTGGTCGTGGACGCGGTGCATTGTCATCAGCACATGGCCATGGGACACGCTTGTCCTTCTTTTCGGCAGCTGGACATGTTGAGCCACATCATGCCGAAGACTTGGTAGAGTGGATGACCAAGCCCTCCTCCTCCTCCTCATCCTCTCTCACCCAGGCTCAGGGTACTGGAAAAGCAGCTGCCAAAGCGTCCTCTTCCCTGGTATCAATGTCAGACTCATCATCAGTCACTCCTTCCCTAGACCCACCATGTCCTCCTCCTGAGGAGTCCCCCGAACTGTTTCAGCACAGTGTTGGGTACATGCTCCAGGAGGATGCCCAGCGTTTCGAAGGGTCTGATGATGAAACCCAGCTAGAGGAAGGCAGTAGCGTGAGAGCAGACAGAGGGGATGCTCAAGAAGGACACCAATCTGGCAGTCATGTTCCAGCAGCTGCAGCATACTGCCAGATTGCCTCCAGTGATGAGGAGGGAGGTGATGATGAGGTCACTGACTCCACGTGGGTGCCTAATAGGAGAGAGGAGGAGGAGGAGGATGAGGAGGAGGCACATCTCCAACGAGGCAGGATGCCCTTTGGTGGCCAGCGTAAGGGCAGTACACCGACGGAATCACACCGCAGAGCTCCGCCTGTGCAGGGCGCTGCCTCTGCCCGTCATTCAAAAAGTTCTTTGGTGTGGGCCTTTTTTGAGGCTAGTGCATCAGATCGCACAGCTGCTGTTTGCAACATATGTCTCAAGCGTATATCGCGTGGCCAAAACATCAGCCGCTTGGGTACCACATGCCTGACCAGACATATGTTGACCTGCCATGCAGCTCGTTGGCAAGCCTACCTCAAAGACCCACACCAAAGAACAAAGCGGACCTCTCCTTGCACCGCATCAGCTGGGATCTCCAACCCCACTATAACTTCAGTCCTCTCTGAAACATGCACTGAGAGGAATGAAGGTGTAGAATTAGGTGTGTCACAGCCAAGTACTTGCGGCCACTCTGCTAGCAGTACACCGACGTCCGATTCTAGCAGGCAAATTTCCCTGCCCCAGCTGCTGGACCGTCGAAAGAAGTTCACTCCCAGCCATCCACATGCCCAGCGGTTGAATGCTAGCTTGGCTAAATTGCTAGCGCTTCAACTGCTGCCTTTTCAGTTGGTAGACTCGGCCCCCTTCCGTGAGTTTGTGCAATGTGCGGTTCCTCAGTGGCAGGTTCCCAAACGCCACTTTTTCTCACGGAAGGCTATTCCGGCTCTCTACCGGCATGTGGAAGGCAATGTCTTGGCCTCGCTGGACAGGGCGGTCAGCGGTAAGGTGCATATTACCGCTGACTCATGGTCCAGCAGGCATGGACAGGGACGTTACCTTTCTTTCACGGCCCATTGGGTCACTCTTTTGGCAGCTGGGAAGGATGCAGGACAAGGTGCAGTAGTGTTGGAGGTTGTCCCACCGCCACGCCTCCAAAATGCTACTACTGGTTGTGACACACCTCTCTCCTCCACCCCCTCCTCTTCTTCTTCCTCCATGGCCTCTTCCTGTGGTTTGTCCTATGAACCAGCGGTGCTCCGTAGCCGTTCACGGGGCTACGCAAGTACGCAGGCAAAAAGATGCCATGCCGTGCTTGCGCTGGTGTGTTTGGGGGACAGAAGCCACACTGGGGCAGAGGTCCTGTCTGCTCTGCAGGGCCAGGCCGAGAGGTGGTTGACGCCACGCCAGCTTAAGCCAGGAATGGTGGTTTGCGACAATGGCACCAACCTCCTCTCCGCCCTCCGACAGGGACAACTGACCCATGTGCCCTGTGTGGCTCACGTCCTTAACCTGGTGGTGCAGCGGTTCTTGGGCAGGTACCCGGGCTTACAGGATGTCCTGAGGCAGGCCAGGAAAGTCTGTGTGCATTTCCGCAGATCTTATAATGCCAGTGCTCGCCTGGCTGAGCTGCAAAAGGAGTTGAACCTGCCCAAGAACCGCCTTATATGTGACATGCCCACCAGGTGGAACTCAACGTTGGCCATGCTGCAGCGGCTGCACACGCAGCAGAGGGCCATCAATGAGTACCTGTGCGACTACGGCACCAGGACAGGGTCAGGGGAGCTTGGTTTTTTTTCTCCACGCCAGTGGGGCATGATCAGGGATGCATGCACTGTCCTGGCACCATTTGAGGAGGCCACGAGGATGGTGAGCAGTGACAGTGCATGCATCAGTGACACTGTACCTCTTGTCCACCTGTTGGAGCACACGCTGCGTGGAATAATGGACAGGGCACTTGAGGCAGAACAGAGGCAGGAAGAGGAGGACTTCCTTGCCTCTCAAGGCCCCCTTTACCCAGACAGTGTTCCTTCTGTCCCACCCATCGCACAGGAAGAGGAGGAGGAGGAGGAGGAGGAGGAGGAGGAGGATTGTGTCAGCATGGAGGTGGAGGCTGGCACTCAGCATCATCAGCAGCAGTCTTTTAGGGATGATTTACAGTCCCAAGAAACCAGTGGACTTGTACGTGGCTGGGAGGAGGTGGCTGCGGATCATGTCGTCCTTAGTGACCCAGAGGACTCCGGAGCGAATGCCTCAGCAAACCTACGCTGCATGGCCTCCCTGATCCTGCAAAGTCTGCGGAAGGATCCTCGTATTCTTCGGATCAAGGAGAGGGACCATTACTGGCTGGCCACTCTCCTTGATCCACGGTACAAGGGTAAGGTTGCGGACCTTATGTTACCGTCGCAGAGGGAGCAGAGGATGAGACAACTCCGGGAGGCCTTGCAGAAAGGTCTGTGCAACGCGTTCCCAGAGACTGGGAGGTTACAAACTCCTGGTCCTGGACAACGAGTTGCTGAGGCTTCGGCCAGTCAAAGAAGGAGCGGTGGGGAAGGTGGCCGTCTGACCGATGCGTTCAGACAATTCTTTAGTCCGCAGCCCCAAAGTATGATCGGTTCCAGCAACCATCGCCAGCATCTGATAAACATGGTGCAGGAATATCTAGGGGCAAGGTCAGACTTGGACACCTTCCCCACCGAAAATCCTCTGGCTTACTGGGTCTTGAGGATGGATCACTGGCCAGAGCTTGCACAGTATGCAATTGAGCTACTGGCCTGTCCTGCATCCAGCGTTCTTTCAGAACGCACATTCAGTGCTGCTGGAGGATTTGTCACGGATCACAGGGTGCGCCTGTCCACCGACTCGGTTGATCGACTGACTTTCATCAAGATGAACCAGTCTTGGATCACCACCAGCTACCACACACCTGATGCTGATATAACAGACTAATTGATTTTAACATGTCACATCCCTTCAAGACTGATGCTGATGCTGAGTGCCTGTGCTGTTATGTTGACTGGCTATCCTCCTCCTCCGAGTCCTCAATGATACGATTGATGATGATAGCTTGGAAGATCATTTTTGTTTATGGGTGCCGCCACCAGTGGCTAAGGCCCAATTTTTCAGCCCCTGTTTTACAGGGGCGTGTAATTACAATTTTTTTAGCAATAATTTGCCATAGGGCTCATTGCTGTGCTCCAAGTACAGTATCTGTGAGGGGTTGGAGTGTTGTGGCACCAGTGCCTAAGGCCCAATTTTTCAGCCCCTGTTTAACAGGGGCGTGTCATTACAATTTTTGAAGCAATACTTTGCAACAGGGCTCATTGCTGTGCTCCAAGTACAGTATCTGTGAGGGGTTGTAGTGTTGTGCCACCAGTGCCTAAGGCCCAATTTTTCAGCCCCTGTTCAACAGGGGCATGCAATTACAATTCTTGATCTAATAATTCACAGCAGGGTCCATTGCTGCACCCACCAAGAGTAACTCTGAGGGCTTACAGTCTTGTGGCAACGCCACCACCACCACCACCACGAAAGGCCCAATTTTTCAGCCCCTGTTCAAAAGGGGCATGTAATTACAATTCTTGATCTAATAATTCACAGCAGGGCCCATTGCTGCACCCACCAAGAGTAACTGTCAGGGCTTACAGTGTTGTGGCACCAGCACCACCATCAAAGCCCCAATTTTTACTACCACTGTTCAACAATTATATGTAATTAAAATTCCTGATATAATAGTTGACAGCAGGGCGTTCCAGCACCAACCAAGAGTAACTGAGTGCTTACAGTGTTGTGCCAACACCAACAACTAAGGGGCCTATTTCTGCAGAGTATATACGGCAGGTCCCTACTTTCAAACATCCAACTTACAAACGACTCCTACTTGCAAACGAAAGAAGACAACAGGAAGTGAGAGGAAATCTACCCCTAGAAAGGAAAATTCTCTCCTGTAAGAATAAATATGGGAGAAAGGGGTCTCATCTGTACTGATGCTTTATCAGCAATCCTTGTTTCAAGAAAAACACCACATTTCAAAAACAGTTGTCATTGGGACGGAAAGTGAGGTGAAATGTTCTGAACAGGGGCACAGACAGCAAAACAAATGTTACAGGGGTGATAACCCTTACCTATGTTTCCCAAAAAGTTTAAAAATAGATTTTTGGGCTGGAGCTACACTTCAACAATGTACCTGTTCAAAATTACAAACAGATTCTACATAAGAACAAACCTACAGTCCCTGTCTTGTATGCACCGCCTGTATACGGCTGTTCAGAGTATATAGGGCCTTTTTTATTTTATGTGCGGGGTTCCCCTTAATATCCATACAAGACCCAAAGGGGCTGGTAATGGGCTGGGGTAGGGGGGGGGTCATGGGGTAGCTATGCCATTTTTCTTAAAGAATTTCATCCATATTACCGGGACCAGACATTACATTAAAGCCGCAAGCAGTTTTAAATGGCTTTTTTTTCCTTTAGAAGTGTCATTTTGTGCAGGGACAGTTCTAAACACGGGAAACACGTGGCACTTCACAGGCATACTTTAGACACCCCCCAGGTACGATATTTAAAGGAATATTTGACTTTTTTTTTTTCACTTTATGCATCATTAAAATGACTGCTCCCGAAAAACGACCGTTTTTAAAACTTCTTTTTGCATTGATACATGTCCCCTGGTGCACAACCCGGGTTCCCAAACCCTATTTATGACAATAACATGCATAATAGTTGTTATAATTAGCACTTTAGAATTCGAACGTTCGCATCCATTGTATTTAATAGGGTTCTAATGTTCGTTCGAACTTTCGGTCCGTTCGCGGGTTCTGGTGCGAACCGAACCCGGGGGTGTTCGGCTCATCACTATTCCTGATATAATAGTTGACAGCAGGGCGTTCCAGCACCAACCAAGAGTAACTGTGAGTGCTTACAGTGTTGTGCCAACACCAACAACTAAGGGGCCTATTTCTGCAGAGTATATACGGCAGGTCCCTACTTTCAAACATCCAACTTACAAACGACTCCTACTTGCAAACGCAAGAAGACAACAGGAAGTGAGAGGAAATCTACCCCTTGGAAGGAAAATTCTCTCCTGTAAGAATTAATATGGGAGAAAGGTGTCTCCTCTGTACTGATGCTTTATCAGCAATCCTTGTTTCAAGAAAAACACCACATTTCAAAAACAGTTGTCATTGGGACGGAAAGTGAGGTGAAATGTTCTGAACAGGGGCACAGACAGCAAAACAAATGTTACAGGGGTGACAACCCTTACCTATGTTTTCCAAAAAGTTTAAAAATAGATTTTTGGGCTGGAGCTACACTTAAACAATGTACCTGTTCAAAATTACAAACAGATTCTACATAAGAACAAACCTACAGTCCCTGTCTTGTATGCACCGCCTGTATACGGCTGTTCAGAGTATATAGGGCCTTTTTTATTTTATGTGCGGGGTTCCCCTTAATATCCATACAAGACCCAAAGGGGCTGGTAATGGGCTGGGGTAGGGGGGGGGGTCATGGGGTAGCTATGCCATTTTTCTTAAAGATTTTCATCCATATTACCGGGACCAGACATTACATTAAAGCCGCAAGCAGTTTTAAATGGCTTTTTTTTCCTTTAGAAGTGTCATTTTGTGCAGGGACAGTTCTAAACACGGGAAACACGTGGCACTTCACAGGCATACTTTAGACACCCCCCAGGTACGATATTTAAAGGAATATTTGACTTTTTTTTTTTCACTTTATGCATCATTAAAATGACTGCTCCCGAAAAACGACCGTTTTTAAAACTTCTTTTTGCATTGATACATGTCCCCTGGTGCAGAACCCGGGTTCCCAAACCCTTTTTAGGACAATAACATGCATAATAGTTGTTATAATTAGCACTTTAGAATTCGAACGTTCGCATCCATTGTATTTAATAGGGTTCTAATGTTCGTACGAACTTTCGGTCCGTTCGCGGGTTCTGGTGCGAACCGAACCCGGGGGTGTTCGGCTCATCACTAGTTAGGAAGAAGGCAGTGTGTGAGATTGTAGATAATTTATTTTTTAAGATAAAGAAGCGAGTAGAGAATAATCAAGGTTCATTTTCACTACATAAGGAGAAGGAATAATTGTATATTGTAATGAATTTTGTATAACTGCAAAAAATGTTGTATAAAATAATAAAGAGAAATTGAAACATGTCTTTATGGACCTTGCTTTGTGCACTAGCAAGCAGTCATGTTGGAACAGGAAGGGCCAACTTCAAACTGTTCCCACAAAGTTGGGAGCAAAAAATTGTCCAAAATGTCTTGGTATGCTGATGCCTTAAGAGTTCCCTTCACTGGAATTAAAGGGCCAAGCCCAACCCCTGAAAAAAAAAACCCACACCATAATCCCCCCCTCCATCAAATGGTTTTGACCAGTGCACAAAGCAAGCTCCATAAAAGACATGGATGTGTGAGTTTGGGGTGGAGGAACTTGACTGGCCTGCACAGAGTCCTGGCCTCAACTCGATAGAACACCTTTGGGATAAATTAGAGTGGAGACTGCGAGCCAGGCCTCCTCGTCCAACATCAGTGCCTGACCTCACAAATACGCTTCTGGAAGAATGGTCAAACATTCCCATAGAAACACTCCGAAACCTTGTGGACAGCCTTCCGAGAAGACTTAAAGCTATGGACTTAGACTTTGATGTCATTAAAGTTCCTGTGCTTGTAAAGGCAGGTGTCCCAATACTTTTGGTAATATGGTTATGTAGTTCGTGCTTTTCTGCCCCTGAGCCAGCAAGTAGTTATTCGCTGAGCATGTTTTGTTTTACAGTCCTTTTTCAGGAAATGGCTATTTCAGGCTCTTCTCTGTCCCTGGACCCCATCACAGTTGCTTGGGTTGCTATGGCTGTAGTTGTGCCCTTGGTGTTGGAAACTGGACCCTGCACTGAAAGTTGCAAAATCTGACATGTTAATACACATGGGCCAACAAATTCTGTATAATTACTTATACCTCCTTCATATGTAGGCTATATGTGCCATCCGAGGAAGGCACGCTGATGAGAAATATCTAAAAGAACTGAACTTCCATTGACATGTATATGGCCTGGAATGATAGAGTGGTGCTATAGGGAGTACTGACCACATTATAAGATGGAAGTTTTCACAAGATCTATTTCATTGAAGCAAATGTGTTTTTCTGCTGCCTATTTTTTCTTGCTTCGTCATTGATTGGAAGCTTGTCTCCCTTCCATGGCCTAATAAAAAAGGGAAAGAAAATAAGTATTAAAAGGCATACTGTGTGTCCAATTTTAAAGACATAGTAAACACATACAGTATGAAGTGATATAACTTGAAGCAGACCAGAACTCCAAAGCAAACCCATATTTATCCACTTCAATACAGGGCATTTTTACCCCCTTCCTGCCCAGACCAATTTTTAGTTTTCAGCACTGTTGCACTTTGAATGACAATTGCGCGGTCGTGCGACGTAGCTCCCAAACAAAAATGTTCTTTTTTTTCCCCACAAATAGAGCTTTCGTTTGGTGGTATTTGATCACCTCTGCGGTTTTTATTTTTTGCGCTATAAACAAAAGAAGAAACACAATATTTTTTACTTTTTGATTCAATAAATATCACAAGTAAAAAATAAAAAAATAATAATTTCCTCAGTTTAGGCCGATATATATTCTTCTACATATTTTTGGTAAAAAAAAAAAATTGCAATAAGTGTATATTGATTGGTTTGCGCAAAAGTTACAGCGTCTACAAAATAGGGGATAGATTTATTGCATTTTTTTTTTTTTTACTATTAATGGCGGCAATCTGCGATTTTTATTGTGACCGTGACATTGCGACGGACATATCGGACACCTTTGACACATTTTTGGGACCATTTACATTTATACAGTGATTAGTGCTATAAAACTGCACTGATTACTGTGTAAATGTGACTGGCAGGGAAGGGGTTAACACTAGGGGGCGATCAAGGGATTAAATATGTTCCCTAGGGAGTGATTCTAACTGTAGGGGGAGGGGACTCACAAGGGGAGGAGACCGATCTGTGTTCCCCTGTACTGGGAACACACATCGGTCTCCTCACCTCTGACAGTACGTGGATCTGTGTGTTTACACACACAGATCCACGGTCCTGCTGTGATCATGGGGAATCGCGGGTGCCCGGCGGACATCGCAGCCGCCGGGGCACGCGCACCTGGTCCCAAGCGCCCCCTAGATGGGTGGGAAGCCCAGGACGTCATATGACGTTCACCCAGGATGGGAGATCCGTCCTGTGGACGTCATTTGACTATGGACGGGTATTGAAGTGGTTATATACAATTTCCACAAAAAAATATATATATATATACGTCATTGCTTATTTCTTTTTAGTTTTTAATTGTAATTTATCGAAATCACTTTGCAGATATTTGTTTTCAAATTGACACGAAAATGTCCTTTCTGTTAATCCAAAAAATACAAATACAAAATAAAGCCCACTTTTAACAATAAAACATGAAAGCTCTAAGGGGTGATAACTTTTGGGGATCAAACACATGGAAATTTCTAGGCATTTTATATGACTAGCGTAAATTTCCTGGTGCTTTCCTGTGCTGGGAGCTACAAATGCTGCATATAATCTGCTATACAAGTGAATGGCCATACTCTGGTTAACGCCAATGCTTCTTTGCATTGGCACTTATTTGTGCATCTGATATATTTCCTGAACACATAAGGCACTACAGAAAGAAACAGTATGTATTAGAAGCAAATGACTGGACAACATGCATGCACACATAGTAGAATGGGTATGTGTGTGTGTGTGTGTGTGTGTGTGTGTATATATATATACATATATATATATATATATATATATATATATGCACACATGTATACACACATATACACACACACACAGTGCTGTGAAAAAGTATTTGCCTCCTTCCTGATTTTTTTACATTTTTTGCATATTTCTCACACTTAAATGATTCTGATCATTAAACAGATTTTAATATTACACAAAGATAACCCGAGTAAATCCAAGATGACGTTTTTAAATTATTATTCTATTTAAATAAAGTGAAAAAAGCTGTTCAAACCTGCCTGGCCCTATGTGAAAAAGTAATTGCCCCCTCCCATGCTGAATCATGAATGAACTGTGATTAACCACAATTTTTTGGAAAGCTGAGTTAAATTTCACGTGCCACACCCAGGCCTGATTAACCACTTCCATACAGGGCTTTTTGTACCACTTCAATACCGGGCCTATTCTAGCACTTCTCTCCTACATGTACAAATCATCATTTCTTTTTCGTACATCACGGGACACAGAGCGACTTAGTCATTACTAATGGGTTATATAGATTACCTTCAGGTGCTGGCACTGGCCACTTCCAAACCGGAAGTACCCTCCCCTATATAAGCCCCTCCCATCCGGGAGCACCTCAGTTTTTTGCCAGTGTCTAAGGTGTTGGCCAAAGAGTAACATGTGTTTTCACTGGGCTTGCGTACAGGTTCTTTTGGGCCTTAGTAAGCTGTTCCGGATCCCACCAAAAAAGCTTCATAGCTAAACGGTCGGTACCCGGGCCTTGCAGCAGAAGAGCAAGGTTTTGCCTGTAATGCCTCTCTTAGGAGGGCTGGACCCTGGGATCCAGAGCTCTGGTCATACCCACGACCAAGATGTTGTCTGTGCAGGGTGCTATACAGGTCCAGGGGAGTGGAATCCTTGGGAACCCGGTCCCTGAACGTTTAATTACAATGCCTGCCGTGATAGGTGAAGTTTGGGCTTCTGTGGACCAAACAAAGTCCTGCGGCGGGGATCAGGTAAGTGGGGGCCCCAGGAACTTGGTTCTATTGGGGGACCCCCAAGCCTAATTTGTCTTTCTGTCTGTTACCTAACGGTATTCCCGCTAATATCTGTGTATGCCTGTAACTACTGAAAATGTAAAATTTTAATAGTAGTCAAGAAAAAAAAAAAAGGACCGCGGTACCTGTGTTAAACCACTAGAGGCCGCTGTGGTCCATTTTTCTTGTCATGTGGATCTTTGGTTTTCTCAAGTCAAAAGATCAAGGCAGTTGGTAAGTTTCTCTGTGGGAATCCACTTCCTCTGCCCTGTTGCTGCGCTCATCCACCGCACAGGCCCTCCGGCAAAAAGGGCCCTGGCTCCTAGTCCCTGTTTGATTTTCGAAAAGGGCGCCAATGGCGCACGGGCGCGCGTGCGGGCGCGTGCACGCGCCTCCTATGAAAAAAAAGGGGCGGGGCGGGTGGATGACGCTCGATGCGCGCCACGGCGCTTCTGCGCATGTGCAGGCGTCCCAGCTTGTATAAAGACACAGTACAAGTGTCAGCTGGATGCAAACAGAGCTAGCAACAAACAGTGGCACACAGAGGCGGTTGATGCAGGCATCCCCATAGAAAGGCACTTTAGTGGACACCAGCTGGTATATAGCAGCAACTGTGTTAGACTATTACCAGCAAAATTGGTGTATGACGATGGGAATACCTCAGCTTTGTGCTTATAGGATATGTCGTCCAGACGCTCTGGAAATAGATCTTCCAAGAAGCGAAAGGGGTCTCCGTCGGGCTCTGAGGATTTTGGGCATGCTGTACTGCGCCAATCTCCCCTGAAATTTCAGAGGTCAGTAGCCGTAGGAACCCCGCAGGAGTACCTGGTACTGCGGCTGTCCCCAGTCCACCTGCTCCTGTATATATAACAGAGGAGGTTTTATCCTCAACTCTGGGAGGATTGGAAGAGAGATTAACAGCATTGATCGCTGCTTCCCTGTCACAGGAAAAGCGCATCCGATCTCCGTCTCCTCCTGCAGAGTGCCTGTTAGTGGAGGAACAGTCCCAGAGATCGACCTACCTGAAGGGGATCAGGTGAGGTTGATAAAGTTATAGAGGAATCAACAGTGGAAGAACCTTTCTCAGCATCTCAGGCTGAAAGATTATGGGTTCAGTCTCTGACTAACATGGTCCGAGCAGCATTTTAAATGCCTCTGGCGGAACCATCAACCACTACTGTCTCCTCGCTGGGGTCGCTGAAAGCTCCCCAGACTGTCTGTTCCTTCCCAATCCACCCTTTATTGGAAGGGTTTATTTACCAGGATTGGGAGCATCCTGTAAAATATTTACTCCCCCCAAGAGATTTCCAGTGATCTATCCCATGGAGGATAAGTTCATAAAAAAAAAAAAAAATGGAGGGTCCCTACAGTGGACACAGCCATCTCTTGTGTAAATAAATCACTGACATGTCCAGTAGATAATGTTCCAATGTTCAAGGACCCAATAGATAAAAAATTGGAGTCTTTACTAAAATCTGCTTTCTCTACAGCAAGCATGGTGACACAACCTGCAGTAGCAGCGATTGGAGTCTGCCAAGCAATGAAAGATCAGTTGAAACAAGTCTTAAGGGACTTACCAGATCAGCAGGCTCTTGCCCTAGCTGACCTACCTAGAGCCTTGTGTTGCGGTGGACGCCATAAAGGATACAATCCAACAGGCATCCCGCTTTACGCTGTCTGTAGACATATGCGTAGGCTTCTATGGCTCAAAAACTGGTCTGCTGAAGCTCCCTGTAAGAAATTGCTGATTAGCTTCCCATTTCATGGAGAACGCTTATCTGGAGATGATCTGGACAAATATATCCAGAAAACTTCTGCCGGTAAAAGTACACTCTTGCCGGTTAAGAACAAGGGTAGAAGTCCTTCTTTTAAGAGGCCTACTTCTCCAGTCCCTGGCACATCGGCTGTGAAACAGTTCCGACGGCCTCCGCGGTCAAATCCAGGGGGCAGAAATCAGGGACAATCACAGGGTAACAAGAAACCCTGGGTCAAGAGAGGTACAAAACCTCCCCCTAAGTCATGAAGGGTTGCCCCCACTCAATCGGGTGAGGGGAAGACTTCAGTTGTTCACAGAGACCTGGCGGGACACCATCAGAGATGGGTGATCTCCGCAGTAAGTCTGGGATACAGGCTGGAGTTAAAAGACATTCCTCCTGCCCATTTTATAAGGTCAAACGTGCCAAGCGATCCCCAGAAGAGTGGATCCCTTCTTCTGGCACTAGAGCAACTATTGCCCCAAGGGTAATCATGAAGGTTCCCTTGGAAGAAAACGGGTTCGGGTTTTACTCGAACCTTGTCACAGTCCCCAAACCAAATGGGGACATGAGGCCCATATTAAATATAAAAGGGCTAAACAAGTTCCTACATATCAGGACTTTTTCGGATGGAGTCGATCCGATCGGTGGCCACCGCCCTACAAGGGCAGGAATGGTTAGCCTCGATCGACATAAGGGATGCCTATTTGCATATTCCCATCTGTCCGGCCCACCAGAAATTTCTACGCCTTGCAGTAGAAGGGCGCCATTTTCAGTTCAGAGCCTTACCTTTCGGTCTGGCCACAGCACCACGAGTGTTCACAAAAATTCTGGCCCTACGATTGGCCAAACTAGGAACACAAGGTGTAACGATAATGGCATATCTAGACGACTTGTTGCTGATAGACCAGTCAGTGAAAAAAACTAGAAGTGGTCGTTCACAAGATAATCAAGTATCTGGAATCTCACGGTTGCATTATCAACCGAGACAAGTCAGCCCTAAAACCAGTCAAAAGCCTGGAATACTTGGGGGCTAAGACTGGATTCAAATCAGAGAAAGATTTTCTTACCTCCAGAGAAGGTGTCGTCTTTGAAAGATTTGACCCACTTAGTGGGTACAAAAAAGACAAACCATCCATACGCCTGTGTATAAGACTGCTGGGAAAAATGGTGGCTTCATTCGAAGCAGTACCCTACGGTCAATTCCATTCAAGGAACTTGCAGAGGGCCATACTGTCAGCCTGGAACAAAAAAGTTCAGGCTTTAGACTTACCAATGTCCCTGTCCCCTTCCGTTCGCAAGAGCCTCCATTGGTGGTTGGTACCAGAATCTGGAAAAAGGGAAACCCTTCAGTCCGGTTTCTTGGAAGGTGGTCACTACAGATGCCAGCCTCATAGGCTGGGGGGCAGTACTGGAGCAATGGTCTCTCCAGGGCAAGTGGTCAGAAGCAGAGAAGGCCCTGCCCACCAATCTCTTAGAGATACGAGCAGCCCGGTATGCCCTAGTAGCATGGACATCCAAACTCCAAGGGTCACCTGTCAGAATTCAATCAGACAATGCCACAGCAGTGGCATATATCAATCACCAGGGTGGCACCAGGAGTCGTGCAGCCCAGAGGGAAGCGAATTGCATCCTGGAATGGGCAGAAAGGTATGTCACAGCCATATCCGCGGTTTTCATCCCAGGAGTGGAAAATTGGAGAGCGGACTTTTTAAGTCGCCAGCAATTATGCCCGGGGAATGGTCTCTTCACCCCGAGGTTTTCCAGGCAATATGCCAGTGGTGGGGAACACCGGATGTAGATCTGCTAGCATCCAGATTCAACGCAAAGGTGGACAGATTTGTGTCTCGCACAAAGGATCCCCTAGCTTGCGGTTCGGATGCCCTAGTGTTCCCTTGGGATCAGTTCAAGCTGATATATGCATTCCCACCGCGATTAATCCGCAGAATCAGGGTAGAAAAGAAACCAGTGATTCTGGTGGCTCCAGCGTGGCCCCGAAGGGCATGGTACGCGGAGATTGTAAAAATGTCAGTGGGAAGTCCTTGGACCCTCCCACATCGTCCGGACCTGCTTTCGCAAGGACCGATATACTACCCTTCCTTACCAGCCCTAGGTTTGACGGCCTGGCTATTGAAGCCCACATTCTAAAAAAGAGAGGGCTCTCTAATCCTGTGGTATCTACCATGATCAATGCCAGGAAGCCGGTATCCAGGCAGATCTATTATAGGATCTAGAAGGCGTACATCACGTGGTGTGAGGCCTGGAAATGGCATCCACGTAAGTACGTAATAGGTAGGATTCTGGACTTCCTACAGTGGGCTGTACATAGGAAGCTTGCCTTGAGTACTATCAAGGGTCAGACGGCCTTGTCAATATTTTTTTCAAAGGCCCTTGGCTTTGCATTCATTAGTCAAAGCTTTCATACAAGGAGTGATGCGTATTAGCCCTCCGGTTAGTATTCCCATATGTCCATGGGACTTAAACCTGGTTCTGTCGGTTCTACAGAAACAACCATTTGAACCATTGCGGCACATTTCCTTGGTTCTTTTCACCAGGAAATTGATTTTCTTAGTAGCCATTTGTTCGGCTAAAAGAGTATCGGAATTAGCCGCCTTGTCCTGTAAGGAGCCATATCTGGTTATCCATAAGGACAGAGTAGTATTACGTCCTCATCCAGCCTTCTTCCTAAGGTGGTATCGAGGTTCCATTTGAACCAAGATGTGGTTCTTCCTTCCTTTTTCCCCAAACCTAGTTCGGTAGAGGAAAAGTTATTGCATTCTTTGGATGTAGTAAGAGCAGTTAAAGCTTATCTTAAAGCCACTGCTCAGATTCGTAGAACGGATACTTTGTTTGTTCTGCCGGAAGGCCCCAGAAAGGGTCAGGCAGCATCAAAAATCTACTTTAGCCAAGTGGATTCGACAGGTCATAATACAAGCCTATGGCTTGAGAAGGAGACCGCCTCCGTTCAAAGTTAGGGCGCACTCCACAAAAACAGTTGGAACTTCATGGGCAGTGCATCACCAGGCCTCCCTGGCTCAAGTCTGTAAGGCCACAACATGGTCCTTAGTACACACGTTTACTAGATTCTACCAGGTAGACGTCAGAAGTCAGGAGGATGTCGCCTTTGGGCGCAGTGTGTTGCAGGCCGCAAAAGAGCCTCATGCCTGATGGCGCCCAGCTTATGTATCCCTCCCCTCATTTGGCATTGCTTTGGGACGTCCCATTAGTAATGACTAAGTCGCTCTGTGTCCCGTGATGTACGAAAAAGAAAAAGGGATTTTTATAACAGCTTACCTGTAAAATCCTTTTCTTGGAGTACATCACGGGACACAGAGCTCCCACCCCTCTTTTTGGGACACTTATTGCTTTGCTACAAAACTGAGGTGCTCCCGGATGGGAGGGGCTTATATAGGGGAGGGTACTTCCGGTTTGGAAGTGGCCAGTGCCAGCACCTGAAGGTAATCTATATAACCCATTAGTAATGACTAAGTCGCTCTGTGTCCCGTGATGTACTCCAAGAAAAGGATTTTACAGGTAAGCTGTTATAAAAATCCCTTTTCTTTTGCTAGAAAATTACTCAGAACCCCCAAACATTATATATGTTTTTTTAGCAGACACAATAGGGAATAAAATGACGGTCATTGCAACATTTTTTTCTTGCACGATATTTGCGCAATAATTTTTCAAACGCCTTTTTAAAAAAAAAATAATGGTTTCATGAATTAAAAAATAACAAAACAGTAAAGTTAGCCCAATTTTTGGGGAAAATATGAAAGATGATGTTACGCCAAGTAAATAGATACCTAACATGTCACGCTTTAAAATTGCGCACACTCATGGAATGGCGCCAAACTTCGGTACTTAAAAATCTCCATAGGCGACGCTTTAATTTTTTTTACAGGTTACCAGGTTAGAATTACAGAGGAGGTCTAGTGCTAGAATTGTTGCACGCGCTCTAACGCACGCGGCGATACCTCACATGCGTGGTTTGAACAGCGTTTACATATGTGAGCGACTTACGTGTGCATTCGCTTCTGATCGCGAGCTACCGGGGACAGGGGCGTTTGAATTTTTTTTTATTTATTTTTTTTATTTTATTTTTTTTACTTATTTCTTTATTTTTTTACAATTATTTTACTTTTTTTTTTTTTTGATCACTTTTATTCCTATTACAAGGCATATAAACATCCCTTGTAATAGGAATGTGTGTGACAGGTCCTCTTTATTGAGAGATGCGGGGTCAATAAGACCCCACATCTCTCCTCCAGGCTGGAAAGCATGAGATCAGTGAATTTTTTTTCACTGATCTCATACTTACAGCCGCAATGGCGGCTTTGTTTACATTTGAGGCCCGGGCGTGATGTCATCACATCGCGCCCGGGCCTCCGACGATCATAGAGATGACTGGTGACCATCTGGTCACCAGTCATCTCTATGCTCATCACGTGACCCACCAACGATGCCGGAAGATTCGCTCCGGGTCCCTGATCGCATGGGAGAGCCCGGAGAAGCACCGGATGGCGGCGGGAGGGGGTGTCCCCTCCCGCCGCCTATAAGAACGATCAAGCGGTGGAGCCGCCGCTATGATCATTCTTAGGGTGCACAGAATCGCCGGCCCAAGAAAAGGATATCTGAATGATGCCTCTAGCTGCAGGCATCATTCAGATATCCCCCTACAAAGCTGAGGATGTCATATGACGTCCACCCAGGATGGGAGATCCCATCTGTGGACGTCATTTGACTATGGCTGGGTAGGGAAGTGGTTAAGAAATCACATAAATAGAATCTGACTGACAAAGTGAAGCACACTAATAGATCACAAAAAGCCACACATCATGCCACAATCTAAAAAAAATCAAGAACAGATTAGAAAAAAAATAATGTACATGCATCAGTCTAGGAAGGGTTTCAAAGCCATTTCTAAGGCTTTGGAACTCCAATGAACCACGGGGAGAGACATTATCTACAAATGGAGATAACTTGGAACAGTGGTGAACCTTCCCAGAAGTGGCTGGATTCTACCAGTCTATATAAGACTTCAAAGTTAAATGGGGGTGGTATGTAAATATTGGCCAGAACATATGGTTTATTCTCAATAGAGCATGCCAGAAAGATATATCGGCCCTGTTCATCTACGCAGCTTTCTCTGCAAGAAAACACCAATCCCCTCCCCACCATTATACTCACTCCCCTCGAGTAGGAGGAGTGAACAGAATGGTACTGGAATGGGAACCTCTGGTTACGCATGTATCTCACTCTTAGGAACCTTAAGTGCAGAAGAATTTTTTTGTAACCTTGGCCAGATCTCTGCCAGATCTGTGCCTTGCCACAATTATGTCTCTGAGCAGGCAGTTCCTTTGACCTCATGATTCTCATTTGCTCTGACATGCACTGCAAGCTGTAAGGTCTTATTTAGACAGGTGTGTGGCTTTCCTAATCAAGTCCAATTAGTATAATCAAACACAGCTGGACTCAAATGAAGGTGTAGAACCATCTCAATGATGATCAGAAGAAATGGACAGCACCTTTTTGAGTTAAATATATGAGTGTCACAGAAAAGGGTCTGAATACTTAGGACCATGTGATATTTCAGTTTTTCTTTTTTAATAAATCTGCAAAAATGTCAACAATTCTGTGTTTTTGTTTTTCTGTCAATATGGGGTGCTGTGTGTACATTAATGAGGAAAAAAATGAACTTAAGGCCCCTTTCACACTGGGGCTATTTTTCATGCGGTTTAGCGCTAATATTAGCGCTATTATACCGCATGAAAAAATCATGCCCTTTAGCCTTCAATGTGAAAGCCCGAAGGCTTTCACACTGAAGCGGTGCGCTAGCAGGACCGCTCCAAAAGTCCTGCTAGCCGCTTCTTTACAGCGGTGAAGGAGCGGTGTGTTCACCGCTCCTTTACCGCGGTCTCCCATTGAAATCAATGGGACAGCGCGGTAATACCGCCCGAAAACCGCGGCAATAGCCGCGGTTTGCGGGCGGTATTAACCCTTTTTCGGCCGCTAGCGGGGGTTAAATTCACCCCTCTAGCGACCGCATACCGCGGTAAGAACGACGGTATAGCAGCGCTGAAAATCGCGCTGCTATACCGCCACCGCTCCTGCCCGCCCCAGTGTGAAAGGGGCCTAATTGATTTTAGCAAATGGCTGCAATATAACAAAGAGTGAAAAATTTAAGGGGGTCTGAATACTTTCCGTACCCACTGTATATGTGTATATATATATATATATATATATATATATCTTGGAGTACAGGACACAGGCAAAATATTCATACACCATGGGTTATACCTTCAGGTGTATGAACACTGGCAGGATTTTGGGGACACACCCACCTGAGGTGCCTCCGATATAGCCCTGCCCCACTCTTCATTTTCAGTTTTGTAGCAAGCAATGCAGAGTAAACCAAGGAAAGCAGGGTAGGTGACCTGTGTTCTGTATTGTACTCCAATTACTGGAATTTACAGGAAAGTCAAAAAATTCAATCGTATAGTACAGAAACATATTCATACACCATGGACCACCCCAAATCAATAAGTACAAAGGGAGGGCTACAACTAGGGACACAGAACTGTATCAACAGGCCCAAAAAACAACAGGGGTCAAAGAACCAAGTTCAGATTGCCACTGCTAGAATCTTGAGGCCAAAAGCTGCATCAGCAGAAGATTGGATATCCACATGGTAAAATTATATAGACCAGGTGGCAGCCCTACACAGGCTACAGAGGCTGAGTACTGAAATGCCTAGAAAACTCCCACCAATGTGGTGGAATGGGCACGTAACATCACAGGAGGAGGAAATTCTTTATCCACAGTGCATTGGTTGATTTTGAAGCATGGTACCCCTTGCAAGGTCCTAAGGAAAGAACAAATAGGGAATTTGTTTTTTGATGAAAGAAGTATACTCTAATAGCTCTGACTATGCCCAAGCAATGCAGCAACAATTCCTATGGATGTTTAGTAGCAGAGCACAAGGATCACAGTACAATGTCCTCACTGAGGTGGAATGCTGTAACCATCTTTGGAAGAAAGAATAGTCTTAGGCGTAAAACAACCTTGTAGTTATGAAGTATGAGGAAAGGTTTTTACAGGAAAGGGCTGCCAGTTCAGAAACATCTGACAGACATGATACCTACTAAAAAGGCTACTTTGCCAGCAAAAACCTCCAGAGGAATATCTCTGATGGGTTCAAGGCTGGCTTCTGCAAGGCAGAGAGAATAAAATGAAGATCCAATGGAGGCACCGGCTGCTGCAAGGGGGAAACACCTTGAATAAAGATTTTTACAAGGGAGTGTACCACCAGGGGGCTTTTTAAAAGAATGTATAAGGCAGATACCTGCCCTTTAAAGGTACTTAGAGCCAAGTTCTAGTCAAGACCTGTTTGTCGAAAACCAGAATGCTATGCACAGAGTTATTTCTGGGACTGAATTGACGGCGTTCAAACCAGGCAAAATACGATTTCCAGATACAATAGATCTTTCTGAAAGTGGCTTTTCTTGCTTTTAGCAAAGAAGGAATCACAGACTTAATGCCCCATACACACAATCGTTTTTCTTGCCATTTTTTTTCTTGCCGTTTTTCACGTCGTTTTTTTTCATGTTTCCTCTCAAGCCTGTCTTGCGTACACACGATCATTTTAAAAAACGATCAAGCAAAGCGCAGTGGCGTACAACACGTACGACGGCACTATAAAGGGGAAGTTCCGTTCGAATGGCGCCACCCTTCATGTTAGTAAAGTTTGTTGAGCGACGATTCGCTCTTTTCAGTCTCGTGCTTTTCAGTCCGTGACTGCGTGACGAATGTGCTATCTCCATTACGAACGCTAGTTTTACCAGAACGAGCGCTCCTGTCTCATACTTGATTCTGAGCATGCACATTTTTTTTCACATCGTTAAAGCATACACACTATCGTTTTTCACGTCGTTAAAAAAAACGACATGAAAAACGACATGAAAAAAGAGAGCATGTTTGAAATTTTTAATGCCCGTTTTTCACGTCGTTAAAAATGCTCTGGAGCCTACACACGATCATTTTTAATGGCCATTTTTTTTAATGGCATTTTTAACGGCATGAAAAACGATCGTGTGTATGGGGCATTAGAAATCCCTTTATCCTTTAAGATCACTTACTACTGACATCTGAACTCCGCCTCATCTTCTACTGACCCCTGAACTCCGCCTCACTTACTACTGACATCTGAACTCCGCCTCAGTTCTACTGACCCCTGAACTCTGCCTTACTTACTACTGACATCTGAACTCCGCCTTACTTACTACTGACACCTGAAGTTTGCCTCACCTACTACTGACCTCTAAACTCCGCCTCACCTACTACTGACCTCTGAACTCCGCCTCACCTACTACTGACCTCAGAACTCCGCATCATTTACTGCTGACACCTGAACTACGCCTCACTTACTACTGACCTCTGAACTCTGGTTCACTTACTACCAACCCCTGAGTGACTTCTGAGCTTTGCATCACTTACTACAGAGGTCATTAGTGACACAGAGTACAGAGTGCAGCAATAAGTGACCCTCTCTATCTCACCTCTGCATTGCTTACCTGTGTTCTCCTTCTCCCTGGACTTTTCACATTACTCAGGATACTGCAACTCCAGCCCCCCCACCCATTCTTCTATTTGCTGGTCCTGTAGGCAAAGCTAAATTACAGCTACTCATAGCCCCGCCTGCTGGACCTGGGCATAGGAGAAGGGGGGATCTGGAATTGCAGGATTCCTGAGTAATGTGAAAATCCAGGGAGAAGAAGAGAAGAACAGAAGTTATTGCTATAAAGCTTGTCACAGTCAGCTATGTTTATTTCCGTGAGTGGGTGGGTACTAATGGATGGCATGAAGAGCAGGGGTTGGTGCTATGATTGACTGTGATTGGCTTATAGACCCGCCCCCACTGCTGTTCCGGCTTTAGCACCCACCCCCTCTCTGGAATAAAGCCAATCACAATTAATCATAGCCCCGCCTCCCCGAATCCTTTCGTGCCTGCCCCCCCCGGACATAAACAAACAACATTGCTGTCTATGAGAAGCACAGCTGCAGGGGTTACACAGAACAGTGTTTCTCTGGAGCCGAGTGATGGTGTTCTGCCGAATAAGTTCCCCCCGGTGGATAAGTTCCTCCCTGTACTGCGCAGGCGTGAACTGAGCTCCGAAAATAGCCGAACATGTAGAGCTGAGTGTCAGCTCTAGACAGCGCCTGCGCAATGAAATAGTTATTACAGCAGGT
Organism: Rana muscosa; assembly: GCA_029206835.1. Taxonomy (NCBI): domain Eukaryota; kingdom Metazoa; phylum Chordata; class Amphibia; order Anura; family Ranidae; genus Rana; species Rana muscosa. Next base: position 729,944,052 of record CM055118.1, read on the forward strand.
CCAGGGCGACATGGACCTCGCTGTAAGTGGCCAGTCGGCCTCACGTCCTCGCTTTGCTCGGCCTCCTGGCTCTTTTTTTATCATCTCCATGTCCACGGGGATGGTAAGGAAAGAGCCTGGATGTCAGAAGTGTAGCAATTTGGTGTGCGCAGGCGCCGTCTAGAGCTAACTCTCAGCTCTACTCTGCTATTTTCGGAGGCTCAGTTCACGCCTGCGCAGTACAGGGGGGTCCTTATCCACCGGGGGAACTTTTTGGGCAAAACACCGGAACAAATTTCACCACTGGGACCTGGCATTTAGGAGGTGTGTGCATGGGATGATTAGGGTGTGTCCAGGCACACCTGGCACACCCTGTGTACACGCCTATGCCTCATTTAGAAAACTGTTCTGAAGACCTTACTTACAAAAAGATATTGATATAATAGAACAAGTCAAGAGCTGGGCAACAAAAATTGTGAAAGGTCTGAGGGAAATAACATATTATTATTATGTAGCACTACCCCCGTAGGAGCTGCTGTTTGTTTGATTTGGGTCTACGTCCTGCCTATCAACCCCTGGAAGTGGCTCAAACCTTCCCTTAGCACAACTGATATGAATAAGGAGTGTGAGACCTATTGAGTATTAGGAGACACAATCCTGCATACATCACACAATAACCTGTAAATGTTATTACCTTTGCTGGTCACTAGTCCTTCTAAGTGACAGAGATACTTCACACAAGTTATATGCTTAATCAAAGGTACCTTTACTCAGTAAAAAAGGGAAGGGTAAAGAATCACATTAATACACACAGTTGACTCTGCATGCGCATTGCAGAGTCAATAAACCAATAAGGATAGGTATCACTGAGATTAGGTAATAACAGGAAATAACATCAGCTATATATATGTACATGTATCTATATGTGTCTCTGCACGGCTAACTGGTTGCTCGCGAGCTCCCCCTTTATTGCAATACCTTGCACGTGTTCATTCCCTATAATAGGTAAGCAAGGCCTATCTGCGTCCCACTCAAAGTTCCTTTCTCCAATGAAGTCTTCGCTAGCCACCGTCGGTGCACAAGTTAAATTGTAATCCACAGGGTTTCAACAAGATGCTGTAATTATCCGCAATATACCTGAGTACTCGTGTGCCTGCCACCCACTAATGACGGATGCACCAATCTCTGATCACATAGTCTCCAGTGAGATACACTAGGCCGCAAGCTGTGGCGTGATAGGTGAAGTGTGGCTGGCACTAACTAAATCACTTTCCTCTAAGGTAGTAGTCAATTCTGGGCAGGTGCCCTTCTCACCAAACAGGCCCGACTTTCAGATAGTCTCCTCTGGCTTGTCCCGGTCACTCGATCTCCACGCTTCTGCTTCAGCTGCAGTCTCCGGACTCCGTCACTAACAGCATATGGTGATGGACGACTCCGGTCTCTGCTGGGCAATCACAGGACGCTGTGGACGATCCTCTGCTGGAAATCACTCAGGCACTCCCGTAATTTAGGCCCAGGCTTCTGGCCTAATCCTTAGGAAGCAGGCCTCCGTGCCAACTTCCTGCTTGATTGAGAGCTGGATCCAGAGAGAGAGACGCTGGCCCCTCCCCTGGTTTAAGTAGTCTGCCCAGAATGCTTTGCGGTGTTGCAATGCACCCTGGGTAATGTAGTCTGTCTTTTACTAAAAGCAACAAAGTCTTTTCTCCTAGCTGATATCTGTCCCAAAGTGCATTAGTTGCATTGTAACACTTATACCACCGGAGGGAGCCGGATTCCTTCTTACATATGGACATCCTGCTACACACTCCCCCCACTTAAAGTCTTTGGTCCCCAAAGAGGACAACAGTATGTAACCTAACACATACTTTGGCAATACCTGCAGGGAAATTTGTTAGTTTATGCATGACAATAAACAACTTGCCTTTTCATAAGCAGGATTTAAACTTAAACAGCTCATATCATAACACAGAGCCGACAGAGGAACCTCCCACCAATTATCACAAGGAGGGAGGTTGTCCTGTATGCGGACCACCGACACTTGGGTGTCTGTTTCAGATGTGCTAGGGAGTGAGCTGGGGTTGTCTTCCACTGAATCTGAATCTGGAGTGGAAGAGCTAGACTGATCAATGGTTCTCTTAGAAGTGATGATGGCCTCCTCAGAGCATTCACCCAATTGGTCGTACGTCAGTCTTTTTGGGGGGTGAATTACTCTTCTTTCCCTCTGCTCTTTAGGTATCATATTCTCAAGGACATTGGGGCTGGCTGTTTCTAGAAGCTCTTCAGGGGCTTCCTCATCTAGTTCAGGCATGTTGGGCTCCAGAACTTCAGGAGCGTCCCGCTCTCCTTCAGATAGAGACAACGACCCTTCTTCTGGGTCTTCCATTGACAAAGAGTCTGAGTCATCAGCTACCTCCTCAATGAGAATGTTTGAAGGCACGAATTCAGGAGCTTCTGCCCGAAGAGTTCCATTGTCAACTGTTTTGGGTGAGGTTTGGGAGGTAGTCATGGGTTCTGGCAATTGGGATGGCCACAACCAGTCAGATTCTGCTTCTTCATCCTCTTGACCTTCATTGTCAGAGTCTCCATCTCTCAGATCTGGAAGCACTGTTTGAGATCGGGTGATGGGTCTGGAACCTTGAGAAGTTGAAGGGGTTTCTTGTGAGTCAGATGCAGGAGGCATGCGAACTGCCTCGGAGAGGGGCAACAAGTGATTCCTGTGCCAGGTCTTTAACGGTCCCACGCTTCCTTCTGGCCTAATTTGGTACACAGGAAGGTTTTCCAGCTTCTTGCAGATAACATAAGGTTGGGATTTCCAACGGTCAGCCAACTTATGTTTTCCCGGAATTCCCAAGTTCCTCAACAGCACTCTATCTCCTGGCTGTAAATCTTGAATTCTGACTCTTAGGTCAAAGTTTCTTTTATTTCTCAGCCCCCGTTGGTCAGATGCTGCTTGGGCCTTTTCAAAAGCTGTCTTCAGACTCTTTCTCAATCGGTCTACATACCCCTTGTGGGATGCTGCTGAGGTATGATCCAGCGATATGCCAAAGGCCAAGTCCACTGGCAACCGAGCCTCCCGCCCGAACATCAAACGGTATGGGGAATACCCAGTGACATCACTGGCAGTGCTATTGTAGGCATGCACTATGGCAGCTACATGCTTGCTCCAATGCTGCTTTTTCTCTGAACTCAGAGTCCCCAACATATCCAAGAGAGTCCGGTTAAACCGTTCAGGCTGAGCATCTTCTTGTGGGTGATAAGGGGTTGTCCTGGTCTTCTGGATGCCTAACAGGTCTACTAACTTCTTTATTAATTTGCTTTCAAAGTCTCTGCCCTGATCTGAATGAAGGCGTTGGGGTAGACCATAGTGCACAAATAATTTTTCTACCAGTACTTTGGCTACTGTTGAGGCCTTCTGGTCTTTTGTTGGGAATGCTTGAGCATATCTGGTAAAGTGATCTGTTATCACCAAGACATTCCCTTGACCACTCAGATCAGGCTCCAGGCAAAGGAAGTCAATGCATACCAGTTCCATAGGTCCCTGACTTTGCAGATGGCCCATTGGGGCTGCTTGACGTGGCAAGGTCTTCCTTTGAATGCATCGGACACAGGAATGGCAATATCCTTCCACTTCAGCCCGCATGCAGGGCCAATAGAACCTATCCCGTACAAGGTGAAAAGTCCGTTCGGACCCTAGGTGACCATGGTTGTCATGGAGGGCAGCTAGGACCGCTTCTCGATATTTGGCTGGTAGAAACAGCTGCCACTTCTCTTCTGAGTCGTCAGAGGGGCCCCTTCGGTAGACCACCCCTTGACGTATGTGTAGCCGATCCCACTCCCTGCGCAACAATCGGGCTTCTCTTGGGGAGTCTGTTTCAAGCATCTCGGGACGCTGGCTTTCCAGGGCCTTGATCAGGAGTTTCCCTAAAGAGTCTTCTTCTTGCTCCTTTCTCAAATCCCTTTTTGTCAGCTTGGGCAAGCCCTCCCCTTCGACTTGGGTCACACTGCAATAGCACTTCGGTACTCCAACAGCTGAGACCCCAATTTCTTCGGCTCTTGACCCACCTCTGGCTTGAAGTTCTGTCCCCTGATATAGGGCTCGCACTCCCTCTGGGTCTAGTTGGGCCCATTCTTCGGTAGGGTCGGTGGGGGCATGAGACCTCCTGGACAGGGCATCTGCATCCCTATTTCCCACTCCGGGTCGGTACTTCAAGCTGAAGGTGAAGCTTGAAAGGGCAGCCAACCACCGGTGTCCCGTTGCATCTAACTTGGCAGTGGTCAGAAGGTAGGTGAGCGGGTTATTATCTGTCTTCACCACAAACTCCGCCCCATATAGGTAGTCTCTCAGTTTGTCTACCACTGCCCATTTCAAGGCCAGGAATTCAAGCTTGTGGGTGGAGTAATTCTTCTCAGCAGGTATCAGACTCCTGCTCACATATGCGACGGGTCTTAGGTAACCATCATGTTCCTGGTACAGCACCCCACCCAGCCCATCTCGGCTGGCATCTACATGCAGTTCATAAGGCTTCTTTGGATCAGCATAGGCCAGGACTGGTGCAGTGGTAAGACTCTTCTTTAACATCTGGAAGGCTTCCTCGCACTCCCCTGTCCACTGGTCTTGAATCGACTCTTTGGGCCTTCGGGGTCCCATGGTGAGTTTCACTGGTTTGACCAGCTCTGGAACATCATCTTCCCCTTCGTTTCTGAGTAACTCGTTCAGGGGTCTGGCAATCTTGGCGAATCCTTCTACAAATCTTCTGTAGTAAGAACAGAACCCCAGGAATGACCGAAGCTCAGTCACGTTGGTAGGTCTCGGCCAAGAGGTGACGGCATCCAGCTTCTCTGGGTCCGTGGCCACCCCTTCTGCAGAAACGATATGGCCCAGGTAATGGACTGAGGACTGGTAAAATTGACACTTCTCTGGGGAGAGTTTCAGGCCCTCTTCACTGAGCCTCTTCAGGACCTTCTCCAGTCTCTCTTCATGCTCTTCTAGGGTTCTCCCGAACACGATGACGTCGTCCAAATATACCAGTACCTCTATTAGATTCATGTCCCCGACGGTTCTCTCCATTAGCCTTTGGAAAGTGGCGGGGGCTCCTGATAACCCTTGAGGCATACGGTTGAACTCAAAGAACCCCACAGGGGTTATGAAGGCTGTCTTCTCCCGATCCTCAGGGTGCATGGGGATTTGGTAATATCCACTTTTTAGATCCATTACACTGAACCACTTGGCCCCTGACAGACTCTGCAGGGCATCTTCAATTCGGGGAGTGGTGTATTGATCTGGGATGGTCCTTCTGTTTAGTGTTCTGTAGTCGATACACAGTCTCAGCGACCCGTTCTTCTTTTGGACTACCGCTATTGGAGAAGCGTAAGGGCTCCTGGATTCTCGAATAATCCCCGTCCTCTTCAGCTCAGCCAACTGTTCCCGCAAGTCTTCTAAGTCACCCAGTGGGACCCGTCGAACTCTCTCTCTAAAGGGCTTATCTTCTTGTAAGCGTATCTTGTGAGTGGCACTCCTTGCGCACCCCACATCAAACTCATCTTTAGAGAAGATCTTTTCCCACCTTGCAAGTTGAGCTTTGGCCCTTTTTCTCCATTCTGGTGGGAGGGCCGTGTCTTCAGAACAGAGCTTCTCAATGGTGACTTCACCCCTTTCTTCTTTCTTCAATTCACACGGGGCAATGGGGGTGGCTGGATTCACCTGGCCCAACAGCATTCTGGCCGGCACCTTCACTGGTGTATTAGCAGTGTTCCTTATACTCACTGAAACCCTCCCATGGCTTTTCTGTAGGGCCTTCAATGGGATCACTTCGGGGATTACTTCAATCCCTTTCTGTCTTTCCTGTGGGCCTGGTTCGAAGACAATGAAGGGGCCTGGCTGTTTCCATGTGAGCTTGAAAGAAGCCCTCAGGCAAGTCACCTCTCCCGGTTGTAATACCTTCTCCATCTTGTCTAGCTTCCAAATCTTGCCAACTCCCTCAGCCGGGGCCTTCTGCTCCAGTACCAGGCGCTGGTAGGCTTGCCTTAACATGGGGTGGACTCTTGTGGTCGGGGCTTCTTCCTGTTGGGCCAACGGTGTCAGCAGTCGCCTGACTAGATCAGTGTTGGTCCCTATGATGAGTGAGCTCTTGCTGGCCCCTGGTGGGCGAGGGCACACTACTGCCAGAGTATCGAAGGTCTCTGTCTCCCCAGCCACTGAGGGATCAAAAGTCAACTTGATTGGCAGGTAACCCTCATAGGGAAAGCTCTGAGTTCCAATACCCCATATTTCCAGTTCCTCTAATTTCTGTAGGGGCAGATGTTTAAGATGTTTATCATAGAAATCCCTATACAGAAGAGTCACTTGAGCCCCAGTGTCAAGAAGAGCCTTGGTGTAGATCCCTTCTACTTGTATGGAGACTACTGGAGAAGGCCCCACTAACTTGGCAGGGAACTCCTTCAACACAGACTTCTTGCTGGGTTCAGTTACCTGTACCCTCACTTCTTTTTTTCTTGAGTTTCCGGTGGGTCTCAGTCCCTTCTGGGTCTGGTGTGCACTGGCCTTCTGTTCAACAGCAGCCTGAGTTGTGGGACGGGGCCTAATTGGCAGAGGTTTAGGTCCCTGACTCTGATGTTTTGGATCATTGGACTTCTTGAAGGAGTTCGTGGAAACTGGTGGGCGCCCGGCTGACTCCTTCACCGGGGCCCTCTGAAGTTTTCCGCCGGCTTGCGATATCTGGATGCAACTTCATCTGGGCTGGGACACACTGCTCTAACATGCCCGATTCCCCCACAATTGAAGCATGTTATCAATCTCTTAGGCTTCTGTACTAGTTCCATATTGGAGCTAGGAGGTTTTTTTGGTTCCTCTGACGTGTTCTTGTTGTGTGGCACAGAGGCCTGGCTAGTCAGCATGGACACCATTTCTACTAGTTGTGACACCTGGGTCTTTAGGAGTTCAACTTCTGAATCACCTTCTTCTGCACTTAACATTCTGACTCGGGCAGTTGGTTCGGTGTGTTGACTCCTCCTTTTGTCTTCCAACATGGCCTCCTCCTCCCTGACTATCCGGATCAAGTCGGGGTATTCCAGGCTGCTCCCGTCCCGCCGGGTGCGTAGCAATAATGCGATGGGGTCCAAGGGTTGAGCTCCCCTCAACACCTGCTGGGCACGGGCCTCATCCACTTTTCTTGGATCGATCCCTTTCTTCAGTAGGATCCGATGCAGGATCTTATCCAGGCGTCCTATGAATTCTGACAGCTTCTCTCCCTCTTTTTGGTAGCAATGCCCCAGCTGGTAAGTGAGTTCAGTGACGTTTTCCGTCCCGCCGAACACATTCTGCAGAATATCCAGATAATCCTGTGCATTGCAGTCCTTCTTGCTTAACTTGAGGTTACGTATGGCCTCCAGAGCAGGCCCCTTTAAGCTTTCCACAATCCGTTGTTTTTTTTGTTGTTCTGGCACCTCCCATTCTTCTAGGACCTGAGTGGCGCCATCTAGCCACTCTTCAAATCCATCTTCCACTGAAGGTACAGGTTTCTTCCCAGAAAAGGTCCTGAGTTTCCTGTATCCTGACATCAGGTAGTCTGGAGGGTCCTTTTTACACTTGGTCACAATCTCCCCCAGGACAGCGCACAATTCTGAGCTAAGGGTGGTCAATGGTGGTGAACCGGGACCCTTTTGTTGGGCGCTCCCTCCTGTGCTGGGGCCTCCTGAAGTAGTGGATGTGGGGCCATCTTTATTCTCTTCTGGGTGTATCAGGAGGAGTTCTACTTGGTTTGTAGTTTTTATGCTGGCACCCTTGAAGTAGTCAGAGATTCCGTTCCTCCACTCACATAATGCATAGGTGTGGGGATTTACAGTATCTGTCTTTATGTCAATCACCCATGGCTTCCTGTCCGTGGACAATGCTCTCAAGACTGGAGTTAGCTGCTCCTCTACCCAGGCTTCTCTCTGGATTTCAACCACCAGGCCATTTCCGGGTAGGATGCCTTCATCCCTGCACCACCGGGCTACGGCAGCAGGGTCCATTTCTGTGCTGTAAGGGTTCTGTCTAGGGGGAAAGTTGATTGCAGAACCGTAGAATATCCCGGACGAGCCCCCACGTGTACCACTACCCCCGTAGGAGCTGCTGTTTGTTTGATTTGGGTCTACGTCCTGCCTATCAACCCCTGGAAGTGGCTCAAACCTTCCCTTAGCACAACTGATATGAATAAGGAGTGTGAGACCTATTGAGTATTAGGAGACACAATCCTGCATACATCACACAATAACCTGTAAATGTTATTACCTTTGCTGGTCACTAGTCCTTCTAAGTGACAGAGATACTTCACACAAGTTATATGCTTAATCAAAGGTACCTTTACTCAGTAAAAAAGGGAAGGGTAAAGAATCACATTAATACACACAGTTGACTCTGCATGCGCATTGCAGAGTCAATAAACCAATAAGGATAGGTATCACTGAGATTAGGTAATAACAGGAAATAACATCAGCTATATATATGTACATGTATCTATATGTGTCTCTGCACGGCTAACTGGTTGCTCGCGAGCTCCCCCTTTATTGCAATACCTTGCACGTGTTCATTCCCTATAATAGGTAAGCAAGGCCTATCTGCGTCCCACTCAAAGTTCCTTTCTCCAATGAAGTCTTCGCTAGCCACCGTCGGTGCACAAGTTAAATTGTAATCCACAGGGTTTCAACAAGATGCTGTAATTATCCGCAATATACCTGAGTACTCGTGTGCCTGCCACCCACTAATGACGGATGCACCAATCTCTGATCACATAGTCTCCAGTAGTGATGAGCCGAACACCCCCGGGTTCGGTTCGCACCAGAACCCGCGAACGGACCGAAAGTTCGAACGAACATTAGAACCCTATTAAATACAATGGATGCGAACGTTCGAATTCTAAAGTGCTAATTATAAAAACTATTATGCATGTTATTGTCCTAAAAAGGGTTTGGGAACCCGGGTTCTGCACCAGGGGACATGTATCAATGCAAAAATAAGTTTTAAAAACGGTCGTTTTCCGGGAGCAGTCATTTTAATGATGCATAAAGTGAAAAAAAAAAAGTCAAATATTCCTTTAAATATCGTACCTGGGGGGTGTCTAAAGTATGCCTGTGAAGTGCCACGTGTTTCCCGTGTTTAGAACTGTCCCTGCACAAAATGACACTTCTAAAGGAAAAAAAAGCCATTTAAAACTGCTTGCGGCTTTAATGTAATGTCTGGTCCCGGTAATATGGATGAAAATCTTTAAGAAAAATGGCATAGCTACCCCATGACCCCCCCCCTACCCCAGCCCATTACCAGCCCCTTTGGGTCTTGTATGGATATTAAGGGGAACCCCGCACATAAAATAAAAAAGGCCCTATATACTCTGAACAGCCGTATACAGGCGGTGCATACAAGACAGGGACTGTAGGTTTGTTCTTATGTAGAATCTGTTTGTAATTTTGAACAGGTACATTGTTGAAGTGTAGCTCCAGACCAAAAATCTATTTTTAAACTTTTTGGAAAACATAGGTAAGGGTTATCACCCCTGTAACATTTGTTTTGCTGTCTGTGCCCCTGTTCAGAACATTTCACCTCACTTTCCGTCCTAATGACAACTGTTTTTGAAATGTGGTGTTTTTCTTGAAACAAGGATTGCTGATAAAGCATCAGTACAGAGGAGACACCTTTCTCCCATATTTATTCTTACAGGAGAGAATTTTCCTTCCTAGTGGTAGATTTCCTCTCACTTCCTGTTGTCTTCTTGCGTTTGCAAGTAGGAGTCGTTTGTAAGTTGGATGTTTGAAAGTAGGGACCTGCCGTATATACTCTGCAGAAATAGGCCCCTTAGTTGTTGGTGTTGGCACAACACTGTAAGCACTCACAGTTACTCTTGGTTGGTGCTGGAACGCCCTGCTGTCAACTATTATATCAGGAATTTTAATTACATATAATTGTTGAACAGTGGTAGTAAAAATTGGGCCTTTGATGGTGGTGCTGGTGCCACAACACTGTAAGCCCTGACAGTTACTCTTGGTGGGTGCAGCAATGGGCCCTGCTGTGAATTATTAGATCAAGAATTGTAATTACATGCCCCTGTTGAACAGGGGCTGAAAAATTGGGCCTTAGGCACTGGTGGCACAACACTGCAACCCTTCACAGATACTGTACTTGGAGCACAGCAATGAGCCCTGTTGCAAAGTATTGCTTCAAAAATTGTAATGACACGCCCCTGTTAAACAGGGGCTGAAAAATTGGGCCTTAGGCACTGGTGGCACAACACTGCAACTCCTCACAGATACTGTACTTGGAGCACAGCAATGAGCCCTGTTGCAAAGTATTGCTTCAAAAATTGTAATTACACGCCCCTGTTAAACAGGGGCTGAAAAATTGGGCGTTAGGCACTGGTGGCGGCACCCATAAACAAAAATGATCTTCCAAGCTATCATCATCAATCGTATCATTGAGGACTCGGAGGAGGAGGATAGCCAGTCAACATAACAGCACAGGCACTCAGCATCAGCATCAGTCTTGAAGGGATGTGACATTTTAAAATCAATTAGTCTGTTATATCAGCATCAGGTGTGTGGTAGCTGGTGGTGATCCAAGACTGGTTCATCTTGATGAAAGTCAGTCGATCAACCGAGTCGGTGGACAGGCGCACCCTGTGATCCGTGACAAATCCTCCAGCAGCACTGAATGTGCGTTCCGAAAGAACGCTGGATGCAGGACAGGCCAGTAGCTCAATTGCATACTGTGCAAGCTCTGGCCAGTGATCCATCCTCAAGACCCAGTAAGCCAGAGGATTTTCGGTGGGGAAGGTGTCCAAGTCTGACCTTGCCCCTAGATATTCCTGCACCATGTTTATCAGACGCTGGCGATGGTTGCTGGAACCGATCATACTTTGGGGCTGCGGACTAAAGAATTGTCTGAACGCATCGGTCAGACGGCCACCTTCCCCACCGCTCCTTCTTTGACTGGCCGAAGCCTCAGCAACTCGTTGTCCAGGACCAGGAGTTTGCAACCTCCCAGTCTCTGGGAACGCGTTGCACAGACCTTTCTGCAAGGCCTCCCGGAGTTGTCTCATCCTCTGCTCCCTCTGCGACGGTAACATAAGGTCCGCAACCTTACCCTTGTACCGTGGATCAAGGAGAGTGGCCAGCCAGTAATGGTCCCTCTCCTTGATCCGAAGAATACGAGGATCCTTCCGCAGACTTTGCAGGATCAGGGAGGCCATGCAGCGTAGGTTTGCTGAGGCATTCGCTCCGGAGTCCTCTGGGTCACTAAGGACGACATGATCCGCAGCCACCTCCTCCCAGCCACGTACAAGTCCACTGGTTTCTTGGGACTGTAAATCATCCCTAAAAGACTGCTGCTGATGATGCTGAGTGCCAGCCTCCACCTCCATGCTGACACAATCCTCCTCCTCCTCCTCCTCCTCCTCCTCCTCCTCCTCTTCCTGTGCGATGGGTGGGACAGAAGGAACACTGTCTGGGTAAAGGGGGCCTTGAGAGGCAAGGAAGTCCTCCTCTTCCTGCCTCTGTTCTGCCTCAAGTGCCCTGTCCATTATTCCACGCAGCGTGTGCTCCAACAGGTGGACAAGAGGTACAGTGTCACTGATGCATGCACTGTCACTGCTCACCATCCTCGTGGCCTCCTCAAATGGTGCCAGGACAGTGCATGCATCCCTGATCATGCCCCACTGGCGTGGAGAAAAAAAACCAAGCTCCCCTGACCCTGTCCTGGTGCCGTAGTCGCACAGGTACTCATTGATGGCCCTCTGCTGCGTGTGCAGCCGCTGCAGCATGGCCAACGTTGAGTTCCACCTGGTGGGCATGTCACATATAAGGCGGTTCTTGGGCAGGTTCAACTCCTTTTGCAGCTCAGCCAGGCGAGCACTGGCATTATAAGATCTGCGGAAATGCACACAGACTTTCCTGGCCTGCCTCAGGACATCCTGTAAGCCCGGGTACCTGCCCAAGAAGCGCTGCACCACCAGGTTAAGGACGTGAGCCACACAGGGCACATGGGTCAGTTGTCCCTGTCGGAGGGCGGAGAGGAGGTTGGTGCCATTGTCGCAAACCACCATTCCTGGCTTAAGCTGGCGTGGCGTCAACCACCTCTCGGCCTGGCCCTGCAGAGCAGACAGGACCTCTGCCCCAGTGTGGCTTCTGTCCCCCAAACACACCAGCGCAAGCACGGCATGGCATCTTTTTGCCTGCGTACTTGCGTAGCCCCGTGAACGGCTACGGAGCACCGCTGGTTCATAGGACAAACCACAGGAAGAGGCCATGGAGGAAGAAGAAGAGGAGGGGGTGGAGGAGAGAGGTGTGTCACAACCAGTATTAGCATTTTGGAGGCGTGGCGGTGGGACAACCTCCAACACTACTGCACCTTGTCCTGAATCCTTCCCAGCTGCCAAAAGAGTGACCCAATGGGCCGTGAAAGAAAGGTAACGTCCCTGTCCATGCCTGCTGGACCATGAGTCAGCGGTAATATGCACCTTACCGCTGACCGCCCTGTCCAGCGAGGCCAAGACATTGCCTTCCACATGCCGGTAGAGAGCCGGAATAGCCTTCCGTGAGAAAAAGTGGCGTTTGGGAACCTGCCACTGAGGAACCGCACATTGCACAAACTCACGGAAGGGGGCCGAGTCTACCAACTGAAAAGGCAGCAGTTGAAGCGCTAGCAATTTAGCCAAGCTAGCATTCAACCGCTGGGCATGTGGATGGCTGGGAGTGAACTTCTTTCGACGGTCCAGCAGCTGGGGCAGGGAAATTTGCCTGCTAGAATCGGACGTCGGTGTACTGCTAGCAGAGTGGGCGCAAGTACTTGGCTGTGACACACCTAATTCTACACCTTCATTCCTCTCAGTGCATGTTTCAGAGAGGACTGAAGTTATAGTGGGGTTGGAGATCCCAGCTGATGCGGTGCAAGGAGAGGTCCGCTTGGTTCTTTGGTGTGGGTCTTTGAGGTAGGCTTGCCAACGAGCTGCATGGCAGGTCAACATATGTCTGGTCAGGCATGTGGTACCCAAGCGGCTGATGTTTTGGCCACGCGATATACGCTTGAGACATATGTTGCAAACAGCAGCTGTGCGATCTGATGCACTAGCCTCAAAAAAGGCCCACACCAAAGAACTTTTTGAATGACGGGCAGAGGCAGCGCCCTGCATAGGCGGAGCTCTGCGGTGTGATTCCGTCGGTGTACTGCCCTTACGCTGGCCACCAAAGGGCATCCTGCCTCGTTGGAGATGTGCCTCCTCCTCATCCTCCTCCTCCTCCTCTCTCCTATTAGGCACCCACGTGGAGTCATTGACCTCATCATCCCCTCCCTCCTCATCACTGGAGCCAATCTGGCAGTATGCTGCAGCTGCTGGAACATGACTGCCAGATTGGTGTCCTTCTTGAGCATCCCCTCTGTCTGCTCTCACGCTACTGCCTTCCTCTAGCTGGGTTTCATCATCAGACCCTTCGAAACGCTGGGCATCCTCCTGGAGCATGTACCCAACACTGTGCTGAAACAGTTCGGGGGACTCCTCAGGAGGAGGACATGGTGGGTCTAGGGAAGGAGTGACTGATGATTTGTCTGACATTGATACCAGGGAAGACGACGCTTTGGCAGCTGCTTTTCCAGTACCCTGAGCCTGGGTGAGAGAGGATGAGGAGGAGGAGGAGGGCTTGGTCATCCACTCTACCAAGTCTTCGGCATGATGTGGCTCAACATGTCCAGCTGCCGAAAAGAAGGACAAGCGTGTCCCATGGCCATGTGCTGATGACAATGCACCGCGTCCACGACCAGCACTGTTGCCCCCAGACACAGAGCCTGCTTGCCCTCTTTTATTGCCTCCTGACTGTCTGCCTCTCCTTGTTTGCCTTCCAGACATTCTAATAGATGGCCTGCAGGGAGATGGGAAAAAAGCAATAAGGGCTACCTTCAGGTGTCCTTCTCTGTCCCTTGAAACAAGGACTTTCACAGTGAAAGAAACTGACACTGTCCCTACCTAGAGTTTTCTGTCCCTAGAATAAATGTTTTTTTTAATCACAATATAGCACAAGGACAATTCACTCAATGTCTCTCCAGGTCCCTGGAAACAAGGACTTGCAGAGTGAAAGAAACTGACACTGTCCCTACCTAGAGTTTTCTGTCCCTAGAATAAATGTTTTTTTTAAGCACAATATAGCACAAGGACAATTAACTCACTGTCCTTACAGGTCCCTGGAAACAAGGACTTGCAGAGTGAAAGAAAAAAAACACTCTCCCTACCTACAGTTTTCTGTCCCTAGAAAAAATGTTTTTTTTAATCACAATATAGCACAAGGAAAATTAACTCACTGTCCTTACAGGTCCCTGGAAACAAGGACTTGCAGAGTGAAAGAAACTGACACTGTCCCTACCTAGAGTTTTCTGTCCCTAGAATAAATGTTTTTTTTAAGCACAATATAGCACAAGGACAATTAACTCACTGTCCTTACAGGTCCCTGGAAACAAGGACTCGCAGAGTGAAAAAAAAAAAACACTCTCCCTACCTAGAGTTTTCTGTCCCTAGAAAAAATGTTTTTTTTAAGCACAATATAGCACAAGGACAATTAACTCACTGTCCTTACAGGTCCCTGGAAACAAGGACTTGCAGAGTGAAAGAAAAAAAACACTCTCCCTACCTAGAGTTTTCTGTCCCTAGAAAAAATGTTTTTTTTAATCACAATATAGCACAAGGAAAATTAACTCACTGTCCTTACAGGTCCCTGGAAACAAGGACTTGCAGAGTGAAAGAAAAAAAACACTCTCCCTACCTAGAGTTTTCTGTCCCTAGAAAAAATGTTTTTTTTAATCACAATATAGCACAAGGAAAATTAACTCACTGTCCTTACAGGTCCCTGGAAACAAGGACTTGCAGAGTGAAAGAAAAAAAACACTCTCCCTACCTACAGTTTTCTGTCCCTAGAAAAAATGTTTTTTTTAATCACAATATAGCACAAGGAAAATTAACTCACTGTCCTTACAGGTCCCTGGAAACAAGGACTTGCAGAGTGAAAGAAACTGACACTGTCCCTACCTAGAGTTTTCTGTCCCTAGAATAAATGTTTTTTTTAATCACAATATAGCACAAGGACAATTAACTCACTGTCCTTACAGGTCCCTGGAAACAAGGACTTGCAGAGTGAAAGAAAAAAAACACTCTCCCTACCTAGAGTTTTCTGTCCCTAGAAAAAATGTTTTTTTTAATCACAATATAGCACAAGGAAAATTAACTCACTGTCCTTACAGGTCCCTGGAAACAAGGACTTGCAGAGTGAAAGAAAAAAAACACTCTCCCTACCTAGAGTTTTCTGTCCCTAGAAAAAATGTTTTTTTTAATCACAATATAGCACAAGGAAAATTAACTCACTGTCCTTACAGGTCCCTGGAAACAAGGACTTGCAGAGTGAAAGAAAAAAAACACTCTCCCTACCTACAGTTTTCTGTCCCTAGAAAAAATGTTTTTTTTAATCACAATATAGCACAAGGAAAATTAACTCACTGTCCTTACAGGTCCCTGGAAACAAGGACTTGCAGAGTGAAAGAAACTGACACTGTCCCTACCTAGAGTTTTCTGTCCCTAGAATAAATGTTTTTTTTAAGCACAATATAGCACAAGGACAATTAACTCACTGTCCTTACAGGTCCCTGGAAACAAGGACTTGCAGAGTGAAAAAAAAAAAACACTCTCCCTACCTAGAGTTTTCTGTCCCTAGAAAAAATGTTTTTTTTAAGCACAATATAGCACAAGGACAATTAACTCACTGTCCTTACAGGTCCCTGGAAACAAGGACTTGCAGAGTGAAAGAAAAAAAACACTCTCCCTACCTAGAGTTTTCTGTCCCTAGAATAAATGTTTTTTTTAAGCACAATATAGCACAAGGACAATTAACTCACTGTCCTTACAGGTCCCTGGAAACAAGGACTCGCAGAGTGAAAAAAAAAAAACACTCTCCCTACCTAGAGTTTTCTGTCCCTAGAAAAAATGTTTTTTTTAAGCACAATATAGCACAAGGACAATTAACTCACTGTCCTTACAGGTCCCTGGAAACAAGGACTTGCAGAGTGAAAGAAAAAAAACACTCTCCCTACCTAGAGTTTTCTGTCCCTAGAAAAAATGTTTTTTTTAATCACAATATAGCACAAGGAAAATTAACTCACTGTCCTTACAGGTCCCTGGAAACAAGGACTTGCAGAGTGAAAGAAAAAAAACACTCTCCCTACCTAGAGTTTTCTGTCCCTAGAAAAAATGTTTTTTTTAATCACAATATAGCACAAGGAAAATTAACTCACTGTCCTTACAGGTCCCTGGAAACAAGGACTTGCAGAGTGAAAGAAAAAAAACACTCTCCCTACCTACAGTTTTCTGTCCCTAGAAAAAATGTTTTTTTTAATCACAATATAGCACAAGGAAAATTAACTCACTGTCCTTACAGGTCCCTGGAAACAAGGACTTGCAGAGTGAAAGAAACTGACACTGTCCCTACCTAGAGTTTTCTGTCCCTAGAATAAATGTTTTTTTTAATCACAATATAGCACAAGGACAATTAACTCACTGTCCTTACAGGTCCCTGGAAACAAGGACTTGCAGAGTGAAAGAAAAAAAACACTCTCCCTACCTAGAGTTTTCTGTCCCTAGAAAAAATGTTTTTTTTAATCACAATATAGCACAAGGAAAATTAACTCACTGTCCTTACAGGTCCCTGGAAACAAGGACTTGCAGAGTGAAAGAAAAAAAACACTCTCCCTACCTAGAGTTTTCTGTCCCTAGAAAAAATGTTTTTTTTAATCACAATATAGCACAAGGAAAATTAACTCACTGTCCTTACAGGTCCCTGGAAACAAGGACTTGCAGAGTGAAAGAAAAAAAACACTCTCCCTACCTACAGTTTTCTGTCCCTAGAAAAAATGTTTTTTTTAATCACAATATAGCACAAGGAAAATTAACTCACTGTCCTTACAGGTCCCTGGAAACAAGGACTTGCAGAGTGAAAGAAACTGACACTGTCCCTACCTAGAGTTTTCTGTCCCTAGAATAAATGTTTTTTTTAAGCACAATATAGCACAAGGACAATTAACTCACTGTCCTTACAGGTCCCTGGAAACAAGGACTTGCAGAGTGAAAAAAAAAAAACACTCTCCCTACCTAGAGTTTTCTGTCCCTAGAAAAAATGTTTTTTTTAAGCACAATATAGCACAAGGACAATTAACTCACTGTCCTTACAGGTCCCTGGAAACAAGGACTTGCAGAGTGAAAGAAAAAAAACACTCTCCCTACCTAGAGTTTTCTGTCCCTAGAAAAAATGTTTTTTTTAATCACAATATAGCACAAGGAAAATTAACTCACTGTCCTTACAGGTCCCTGGAAACAAGGACTTGCAGAGTGAAAGAAAAAAAACACTCTCCCTACCTAGAGTTTTCTGTCCCTAGAAAAAATGTTTTTTTTAATCACAATATAGCACAAGGAAAATTAACTCACTGTCCTTACAGGTCCCTGGAAACAAGGACTTGCAGAGTGAAAGAAAAAAAACACTCTCCCTACCTACAGTTTTCTGTCCCTAGAAAAAATGTTTTTTTTAATCACAATATAGCACAAGGAAAATTAACTCACTGTCCTTACAGGTCCCTGGAAACAAGGACTTGCAGAGTGAAAGAAACTGACACTGTCCCTACCTAGAGTTTTCTGTCCCTAGAATAAATGTTTTTTTTAATCACAATATAGCACAAGGAAAATTAACTCACTGTCCTTACAGGTCCCTGGAAACAAGGACTTGCAGAGTGAAAGAAACTGACACTGTCCCTACCTAGAGTTTTCTGTCCCTAGAATAAATGTTTTTTTTAATCACAATATAGCACAAGGAAAATTAACTCACTGTCCTTACAGGTCCCTGGAAACAAGGACTTGCAGAGTGAAAGAAACTGACACTGTCCCTACCTAGAGTTTTCTGTCCCTAGAATAAATGTTTTTTTTAATCACAATATAGCACAAGGAAAATTAACTCACTGTCCTTACAGGTCCCTGGAAACAAGGACTTGCAGAGTGAAAGAAACTGACACTGTCCCTACCTAGAGTTTTCTGTCCCTAGAATAAATGTTTTTTTTAAGCACAATATAGCACAAGGACAATTAACTCACTGTCCTTACAGGTCCCTGGAAACAAGGACTTGCAGAGTGAAAGAAAAAAAACACTCTCCCTACCTACAGTTTTCTGTCCCTAGAAAAAATGTTTTTTTTAATCACAATATAGCACAAGGAAAATTAACTCACTGTCCTTACAGGTCCCTGGAAACAAGGACTTGCAGAGTGAAAGAAACTGACACTGTCCCTACCTAGAGTTTTCTGTCCCTAGAATAAATGTTTTTTTTAATCACAATATAGCACAAGGACAATTAACTCACTGTCCTTACAGGTCCCTGGAAACAAGGACTTGCAGAGTGAAAGAAACTGACACTGTCCCTACCTAGAGTTTTCTGTCCCTAGAATAAATGTTTTTTTTAAGCACAATATAGCACAAGGACAATTAACTCACTGTCCTTACAGGTCCCTGGAAACAAGGACTTGCAGAGTGAAAGAAACTGACACTGTCCCTACCTAGAGTTTTCTGTCCCTAGAATAAATGTTTTTTTTAAGCACACTATAGCAGAAGCACAAAACACACTGACACTCTCCCTACCTATCCTTCTCTTTCCCTAAACTAAAGGAATCCAGGTTAAGCAAGAAAGAAATAACAGTCACTGTCCCTGCCTATGCTACTCTATCCCTGCTCCGGAACACACTACACTAGGCCGCCGTGCTGGCGGCCTTTTATAGTGTGGGGCGTGTACTAAACACCCTCAGCAATAATTGGCCACAGGCATCCTGCCTGTGGCCAATCATTGCTCTCCTCGCTGCCGGCGCTGTGATTGGCCAAGCATGCGGGGTCACAGTGCATGCTTGGCCAATCACAGCGCCTGGATGACACTGCGATGGCGTAGTGCATTGTGGGCCGTTCGCGTCACTCGAATTTGGCGCGAACGGCCCAAATCGTTCGATCTTCGTCGAACGATCGAACAGCCAATGTTCGAGTCGAACGTATGTTCGACTCGAACACGAAGCTCATCCCTAGTCTCCAGTGAGATACACTAGGCCGCAAGCTGTGGCGTGATAGGTGAAGTGTGGCTGGCACTAACTAAATCACTTTCCTCTAAGGTAGTAGTCAATTCTGGGCAGGTGCCCTTCTCACCAAACAGGCCCGACTTTCAGATAGTCTCCTCTGGCTTGTCCCGGTCACTCGATCTCCACGCTTCTGCTTCAGCTGCAGTCTCCGGACTCCGTCACTAACAGCATATGGTGATGGACGACTCCGGTCTCTGCTGGGCAATCACAGGACGCTGTGGACGATCCTCTGCTGGAAATCACTCAGGCACTCCCGTAATTTAGGCCCAGGCTTCTGGCCTAATCCTTAGGAAGCAGGCCTCCGTGCCAACTTCCTGCTTGATTGAGAGCTGGATCCAGAGAGAGAGACGCTGGCCCCTCCCCTGGTTTAAGTAGTCTGCCCAGAATGCTTTGCGGTGTTGCAATGCACCCTGGGTAATGTAGTCTGTCTTTTACTAAAAGCAACAAAGTCTTTTCTCCTAGCTGATATCTGTCCCAAAGTGCATTAGTTGCATTGTAACACTTATACCACCGGAGGGAGCCGGATTCCTTCTTACATATGGACATCCTGCTACAATTATTATTATTATTCTTATACAGGATTTATATAGCGCCAACAGTTTACACAGTGCTTTACAATAAAAAAGGGAGACAATACAGTTACAATACAATAAAATACAAAAGAATTAAGAGGGCCCTGCTCAGAAGAGCTTACAATCTAATAGAGTGAGGCAGGTGGTACAAAAGGTTATAACTGTGGGGAATGAGCTGATGGAAGTGGTAAAATATTAGTTGGAGATGTGATAGGCTTCCCTGAAAAGGTGAGTTTTCAGGGATCGCCTGAAGGTAGCAAGGAGATACTTTAAGAACTTAATATGTACAGCCTGCAGGAAAAAAGGGAGATATGATGGAAACCTTTAAATACATCAAGGGTGTGAATAAGGTTCAGGACAGCAGTATTATACCCACTTCAGATCCGCGCTATAGCCGAAAGACGGCCGCAGCGTGGACCTGAATTGCCGGGAGGGTGTCCATGGACATCCTCCTGTTTACTTCCTGATTGTGCGCCGCCGCGGGCGCGCATAGAGAAACAGCTGTGCCCGCCATGTCACGCGGATGCCGATGCTCGTGCCTGGCGGCCGCAATGTCCCCCAGGTAACCGTGATCGGCAGTTACACAGCCAAGGACGTGGATCTCTGTGTGTAAGCTGAAAATTGGTCTGGGCAGGAAGGGGGTTTAAGTACCCAGTAAGGAAGTGGTTAAATATGAAGCCATGATCAATAACATGGGGACATGATGTCAAGCTAGCAGGAGGAAAGTTCAAAACTAATCTTATAAAATATTACTTTATTGAAAGAGCATTTTGATGCTTGAAATAGACTTCCAGCAGAGGTAGTGAGTCAGTCAACAGTAAGTGGGTTCAAATTTGCTTGGAACAAATATAGATTTATACCCAGACAAAAATGTTATATACAGTATCTCACAAAAGTGAGTACACCCCTCACATTTTTGTAAATATTTTCTTATATCCTTTCATGTGACAACACTGAAGAAATTACACTTTGCTACAATGTAAAGTAGTGAGTGTACAGCTTTTATAAGTGTAAATTTGCTGTGCCCTCAAAATAACTCAACACACAGCCATTAATGTTTAAACCGCTGGCAACAAAACTGAGTACATCCCTAAGTAAAAATGTCCAAATTGGGCCCAAACTGTCAATATTTTGTGTGGCCACCATTATTTTCCAGCACTGCCTTAACCCTCTTGGGAATGGAGATCACAGATTGCCATGAAGTCCTCTTCCACTCCTCCATGACAAAGTCACAGAGCTGGTGGATGTTAGAGACCTTGCGCTCCTCCACCTTCCATTTGAGGATGCCCCACAGATGCTTACTAGTGATGAGCCGAACACCCCCGGGTTCGGTTCGCACCAGAACCCGCGAACGGACCGAAAGTTCGAACGAACATTAGAACCCTATTAAATACAATGGATGCGAACGTTCGAATTCTAAAGTGCTAATTATAACAACTATTATGCATGTTATTGTCCTAAAAAGGGTTTGGGAACCCGGGTTCTGCACCAGGGGACATGTATCAATGCAAAAATAAGTTTTAAAAACGGTCGTTTTCCGGGAGCAGTCATTTTAATGATGCATAAAGTGAAAAAAAAAAAGTCAAATATTCCTTTAAATATCGTACCTGGGGGGTGTCTAAAGTATGCCTGTGAAGTGCCACGTGTTTCCCGTGTTTAGAACTGTCCCTGCACAAAATGACACTTCTAAAGGAAAAAAAAGCCATTTAAAACTGCTTGCGGCTTTAATGTAATGTCTGGTCCCGGTAATATGGATGAAAATCTTTAAGAAAAATGGCATAGCTACCCCATGACCCCCCCCCTACCCCAGCCCATTACCAGCCCCTTTGGGTCTTGTATGGATATTAAGGGGAACCCCGCACATAAAATAAAAAAGGCCCTATATACTCTGAACAGCCGTATACAGGCGGTGCATACAAGACAGGGACTGTAGGTTTGTTCTTATGTAGAATCTGTTTGTAATTTTGAACAGGTACATTGTTGAAGTGTAGCTCCAGACCAAAAATCTATTTTTAAACTTTTTGGAAAACATAGGTAAGGGTTATCACCCCTGTAACATTTGTTTTGCTGTCTGTGCCCCTGTTCAGAACATTTCACCTCACTTTCCGTCCTAATGACAACTGTTTTTGAAATGTGGTGTTTTTCTTGAAACAAGGATTGCTGATAAAGCATCAGTACAGAGGAGACACCTTTCTCCCATATTTATTCTTACAGGAGAGCATTTTCCTTCCTAGTGGTAGATTTCCTCTCACTTCCTGTTGTCTTCTTGCGTTTGCAAGTAGGAGTCGTTTGTAAGTTGGATGTTTGAAAGTAGGGACCTGCCGTATATACTCTGCAGAAATAGGCCCCTTAGTTGTTGGTGTTGGCACAACACTGTAAGCACTCACAGTTACTCTTGGTTGGTGCTGGAACGCCCTGCTGTCAACTATTATATCAGGAATTTTAATTACATATAATTGTTGAACAGTGGTAGTAAAAATTGGGCCTTTGATGGTGGTGCTGGTGCCACAACACTGTAAGCCCTGACAGTTACTCTTGGTGGGTGCAGCAATGGGCCCTGCTGTGAATTATTAGATCAAGAATTGTAATTACATGCCCCTGTTGAACAGGGGCTGAAAAATTGGGCCTTAGGCACTGGTGGCACAACACTGCAACCCTTCACAGATACTGTACTTGGAGCACAGCAATGAGCCCTGTTGCAAAGTATTGCTTCAAAAATTGTAATGACACGCCCCTGTTAAACAGGGGCTGAAAAATTGGGCCTTAGGCACTGGTGGCACAACACTGCAACTCCTCACAGATACTGTACTTGGAGCACAGCAATGAGCCCTGTTGCAAAGTATTGCTTCAAAAATTGTAATTACACGCCCCTGTTAAACAGGGGCTGAAAAATTGGGCGTTAGGCACTGGTGGCGGCACCCATAAACAAAAATGATCTTCCAAGCTATCATCATCAATCGTATCATTGAGGACTCGGAGGAGGAGGATAGCCAGTCAACATAACAGCACAGGCACTCAGCATCAGCATCAGTCTTGAAGGGATGTGACATTTTAAAATCAATTAGTCTGTTATATCAGCATCAGGTGTGTGGTAGCTGGTGGTGATCCAAGACTGGTTCATCTTGATGAAAGTCAGTCGATCAACCGAGTCGGTGGACAGGCGCACCCTGTGATCCGTGACAAATCCTCCAGCAGCACTGAATGTGCGTTCCGAAAGAACGCTGGATGCAGGACAGGCCAGTAGCTCAATTGCATACTGTGCAAGCTCTGGCCAGTGATCCATCCTCAAGACCCAGTAAGCCAGAGGATTTTCGGTGGGGAAGGTGTCCAAGTCTGACCTTGCCCCTAGATATTCCTGCACCATGTTTATCAGACGCTGGCGATGGTTGCTGGAACCGATCATACTTTGGGGCTGCGGACTAAAGAATTGTCTGAACGCATCGGTCAGACGGCCACCTTCCCCACCGCTCCTTCTTTGACTGGCCGAAGCCTCAGCAACTCGTTGTCCAGGACCAGGAGTTTGCAACCTCCCAGTCTCTGGGAACGCGTTGCACAGACCTTTCTGCAAGGCCTCCCGGAGTTGTCTCATCCTCTGCTCCCTCTGCGACGGTAACATAAGGTCCGCAACCTTACCCTTGTACCGTGGATCAAGGAGAGTGGCCAGCCAGTAATGGTCCCTCTCCTTGATCCGAAGAATACGAGGATCCTTCCGCAGACTTTGCAGGATCAGGGAGGCCATGCAGCGTAGGTTTGCTGAGGCATTCGCTCCGGAGTCCTCTGGGTCACTAAGGACGACATGATCCGCAGCCACCTCCTCCCAGCCACGTACAAGTCCACTGGTTTCTTGGGACTGTAAATCATCCCTAAAAGACTGCTGCTGATGATGCTGAGTGCCAGCCTCCACCTCCATGCTGACACAATCCTCCTCCTCCTCCTCCTCCTCCTCCTCCTCCTCCTCCTCTTCCTGTGCGATGGGTGGGACAGAAGGAACACTGTCTGGGTAAAGGGGGCCTTGAGAGGCAAGGAAGTCCTCCTCTTCCTGCCTCTGTTCTGCCTCAAGTGCCCTGTCCATTATTCCACGCAGCGTGTGCTCCAACAGGTGGACAAGAGGTACAGTGTCACTGATGCATGCACTGTCACTGCTCACCATCCTCGTGGCCTCCTCAAATGGTGCCAGGACAGTGCATGCATCCCTGATCATGCCCCACTGGCGTGGAGAAAAAAAACCAAGCTCCCCTGACCCTGTCCTGGTGCCGTAGTCGCACAGGTACTCATTGATGGCCCTCTGCTGCGTGTGCAGCCGCTGCAGCATGGCCAACGTTGAGTTCCACCTGGTGGGCATGTCACATATAAGGCGGTTCTTGGGCAGGTTCAACTCCTTTTGCAGCTCAGCCAGGCGAGCACTGGCATTATAAGATCTGCGGAAATGCACACAGACTTTCCTGGCCTGCCTCAGGACATCCTGTAAGCCCGGGTACCTGCCCAAGAAGCGCTGCACCACCAGGTTAAGGACGTGAGCCACACAGGGCACATGGGTCAGTTGTCCCTGTCGGAGGGCGGAGAGGAGGTTGGTGCCATTGTCGCAAACCACCATTCCTGGCTTAAGCTGGCGTGGCGTCAACCACCTCTCGGCCTGGCCCTGCAGAGCAGACAGGACCTCTGCCCCAGTGTGGCTTCTGTCCCCCAAACACACCAGCGCAAGCACGGCATGGCATCTTTTTGCCTGCGTACTTGCGTAGCCCCGTGAACGGCTACGGAGCACCGCTGGTTCATAGGACAAACCACAGGAAGAGGCCATGGAGGAAGAAGAAGAGGAGGGGGTGGAGGAGAGAGGTGTGTCACAACCAGTAGTAGCATTTTGGAGGCGTGGCGGTGGGACAACCTCCAACACTACTGCACCTTGTCCTGAATCCTTCCCAGCTGCCAAAAGAGTGACCCAATGGGCCGTGAAAGAAAGGTAACGTCCCTGTCCATGCCTGCTGGACCATGAGTCAGCGGTAATATGCACCTTACCGCTGACCGCCCTGTCCAGCGAGGCCAAGACATTGCCTTCCACATGCCGGTAGAGAGCCGGAATAGCCTTCCGTGAGAAAAAGTGGCGTTTGGGAACCTGCCACTGAGGAACCGCACATTGCACAAACTCACGGAAGGGGGCTGAGTCTACCAACTGAAAAGGCAGCAGTTGAAGCGCTAGCAATTTAGCCAAGCTAGCATTCAACCGCTGGGCATGTGGATGGCTGGGAGTGAACTTCTTTCGACGGTCCAGCAGCTGGGGCAGGGAAATTTGCCTGCTAGAATCGGACGTCGGTGTACTGCTAGCAGAGTGGGCGCAAGTACTTGGCTGTGACACACCTAATTCTACACCTTCATTCCTCTCAGTGCATGTTTCAGAGAGGACTGAAGTTATAGTGGGGTTGGAGATCCCAGCTGATGCGGTGCAAGGAGAGGTCCGCTTTGTTCTTTGGTGTGGGTCTTTGAGGTAGGCTTGCCAACGAGCTGCATGGCAGGTCAACATATGTCTGGTCAGGCATGTGGTACCCAAGCGGCTGATGTTTTGGCCACGCGATATACGCTTGAGACATATGTTGCAAACAGCAGCTGTGCGATCTGATGCACTAGCCTCAAAAAAGGCCCACACCAAAGAACTTTTTGAATGACGGGCAGAGGCAGCGCCCTGCACAGGCGGAGCTCTGCGGTGTGATTCCGTCGGTGTACTGCCCTTACGCTGGCCACCAAAGGGCATCCTGCCTCGTTGGAGATGTGCCTCCTCCTCATCCTCCTCCTCCTCCTCTCTCCTATTAGGCACCCACGTGGAGTCATTGACCTCATCATCCCCTCCCTCCTCATCACTGGAGCCAATCTGGCAGTATGCTGCAGCTGCTGGAACATGACTGCCAGATTGGTGTCCTTCTTGAGCATCCCCTCTGTCTGCTCTCACGCTACTGCCTTCCTCTAGCTGGGTTTCATCATCAGACCCTTCGAAACGCTGGGCATCCTCCTGGAGCATGTACCCAACACTGTGCTGAAACAGTTCGGGGGACTCCTCAGGAGGAGGACATGGTGGGTCTAGGGAAGGAGTGACTGATGATTTGTCTGACATTGATACCAGGGAAGACGACGCTTTGGCAGCTGCTTTTCCAGTACCCTGAGCCTGGGTGAGAGAGGATGAGGAGGAGGAGGAGGGCTTGGTCATCCACTCTACCAAGTCTTCGGCATGATGTGGCTCAACATGTCCAGCTGCCGAAAAGAAGGACAAGCGTGTCCCATGGCCATGTGCTGATGACAATGCACCGCGTCCACGACCAGCACTGTTGCCCCCAGACACAGAGCCTGCTTGCCCTCTTTTATTGCCTCCTGACTGTCTGCCTCTCCTTGTTTGCCTTCCAGACATTCTAATAGATGGCCTGCAGGGAGATGGGAAAAAAGCAATAAGGGCTACCTTCAGGTGTCCTTCTCTGTCCCTTGAAACAAGGACTTTCACAGTGAAAGAAACTGACACTGTCCCTACCTAGAGTTTTCTGTCCCTAGAATAAATGTTTTTTTTAATCACAATATAGCACAAGGACAATTCACTCAATGTCTCTCCAGGTCCCTGGAAACAAGGACTTGCAGAGTGAAAGAAACTGACACTGTCCCTACCTAGAGTTTTCTGTCCCTAGAATAAATGTTTTTTTTAAGCACAATATAGCACAAGGAAAATTAACTCACTGTCCTTACAGGTCCCTGGAAACAAGGACTTGCAGAGTGAAAAAAAAAAAACACTCTCCCTACCTACAGTTTTCTGTCCCTAGAAAAAATGTTTTTTTTAAGCACAATATAGCACAAGGACAATTAACTCACTGTCCTTACAGGTCCCTGGAAACAAGGACTTGCAGAGTGAAAGAAAAAAAACACTCTCCCTACCTACAGTTTTCTGTCCCTAGAAAAAAGGTTTTTTTTAATCACAATATAGCACAAGGAAAATTAACTCACTGTCCTTACAGGTCCCTGGAAACAAGGACTTGCAGAGTGAAAGAAAAAAAACACTCTCCCTACCTACAGTTTTCTGTCCCTAGAAAAAATGTTTTTTTTAATCACAATATAGCACAAGGAAAATTAACTCACTGTCCTTACAGGTCCCTGGAAACAAGGACTTGCAGAGTGAAAGAAACTGACACTGTCCCTACCTAGAGTTTTCTGTCCCTAGAATAAATGTTTTTTTTAAGCACAATATAGCACAAGGACAATTAACTCACTGTCCTTACAGGTCCCTGGAAACAAGGACTTGCAGAATGAAAGAAAAAAAACACTCTCCCTACCTACAGTTTTCTGTCCCTAGAAAAAATGTTTTTTTTAATCACAATATAGCACAAGGAAAATTAACTCACTGTCCTTACAGGTCCCTGGAAACAAGGACTTGCAGAGTGAAAGAAACTGACACTGTCCCTACCTAGAGTTTTCTGTCCCTAGAATAAATGTTTTTTTTAATCACAATATAGCACAAGGAAAATTAACTCACTGTCCTTACAGGTCCCTGGAAACAAGGACTTGCAGAGTGAAAGAAACTGACACTGTCCCTACCTAGAGTTTTCTGTCCCTAGAATAAATGTTTTTTTTAAGCACAATATAGCACAAGGACAATTAACTCACTGTCCTTACAGGTCCCTGGAAACAAGGACTTGCAGAGTGAAAAAAAAAAACACTCTCCCTACCTACAGTTTTCTGTCCCTAGAAAAAATGTTTTTTTTAATCACAATATAGCACAAGGAAAATTAACTCACTGTCCTTACAGGTCCCTGGAAACAAGGACTTGCAGAGTGAAAGAAACTGACACTGTCCCTACCTAGAGTTTTCTGTCCCTAGAATAAATGTTTTTTTTAATCACAATATAGCACAAGGACAATTAACTCACTGTCCTTACAGGTCCCTGGAAACAAGGACTTGCAGAGTGAAAGAAACTGACACTGTCCCTACCTAGAGTTTTCTGTCCCTAGAATAAATGTTTTTTTTAAGCACAATATAGCACAAGGACAATTAACTCACTGTCCTTACAGGTCCCTGGAAACAAGGACTTGCAGAGTGAAAGAAACTGACACTGTCCCTACCTAGAGTTTTCTGTCCCTAGAATAAATGTTTTTTTTAAGCACACTATAGCAGAAGCACAAAACACACTGACACTCTCCCTACCTATCCTTCTCTTTCCCTAAACTAAAGGAATCCAGGTTAAGCAAGAAAGAAATAACAGTCACTGTCCCTGCCTATGCTACTCTATCCCTGCTCCGGAACACACTACACTAGGCCGCCGTGCTGGCGGCCTTTTATAGTGTGGGGCGTGTACTAAACACCCTCAGCAATAATTGGCCACAGGCATCCTGCCTGTGGCCAATCATTGCTCTCCTCGCTGCCGGCGCTGTGATTGGCCAAGCATGCGGGGTCACAGTGCATGCTTGGCCAATCACAGCGCCTGGATGACACTGCGATGGCGTAGTGCATTGTGGGCCGTTCGCGTCACTCGAATTTGGCGCGAACGGCCCAAATCGTTCGATCTTCGTCGAACGATCGAACAGCCAATGTTCGAGTCGAACGTATGTTCGACTCGAACACGAAGCTCATCCCTAATGCTTACTATGGTTTAGGTCTGGAGATACGCTTGGCCAGTCCATCACCTTTACCCTCAGCTTCTTTAGCAAGGCAGTGGTTGTCTAAGAGGTGTAGTTGGGGTCGTTATGTTGCAATACTGCCCTGCAGCCCAGTCTCGGAAGGGAGGGGGTCATGCTCTGCTTCAGAATGTCACAGTACATGTTGGCATTCATGGTTCCCTCAATGAACTGTAGCTCCGGCAGCACTCATCCAGCCCCAGACCATGACACTCCCACCACCATGCTTGACTATAGGCAAGACACACTTGTCTTTGTACTTCACCTGGTTGCCGCCACACATGCTTGACACCATCTGAACCAAATACGTTTATCTTGGTCTTATCAGACCACAGGACATGGTTTCAGTAATCCATGTCCTTAGTCTGTTTGTCTTCAGCAAACTGTTTGCAGGCTTTCTTGTGCATTATCTTTAGAAAAAGCTTCCTTCTGGGACTACAGCCATGCAGACCAATTTGTCGCAGTGCGTGGCGTATGGTCTGAGCACTGACAGGCTGACCCCTTCAACCTCTGCAGCAATGCTGGCAGCACTCATACGTCTATTTCACAAAGACAACCTCTGGATATGACGCTGAGCACGTGCACTCAACTTCTTTGGTCGACCATGGCGAGGCATGTTCTGAGTGGAACCTGTCCTGTTAAGCCGCTGTATGGTCTTGGCCACCATGCTGCAGCTCAGTTTCAGGGTCTTGGCAATCTTCTTATAGCTTAGGCCATCTTTATGTAGAGCAACAATTCTTTTTTTTTTCAGATCCTCAGAGAGTTCTTTGCCCTGAGGTGCCATGTTGAACTTCCAGTGACCAGTATGAGAGAGTGAAAGCGAAAACACCAAATTTAGCACACCTGCTCCCCATTCACACCTGAGACCTTGTAACACTAACTAGTCACATGATCACCGGGGAGAGAAAATGGCTAGTTGGGCTCAATTTTGATGTTTCCACTTAGGGAATGTACTCACCTTTGTTGCCAGCGGTTTAAAAATTAATGTCTGTGTTGAGTTATTTTGAAGTGACAGCAAATTTACACTGTTATACAAACTGTTCACTCACTACTTTACATTGTAGCAAAGTGTAATTTCTTCAGTGTTGTCTCACTTTTGTGAGGTACTGTGTGTGTGTGTGTGTGTGTGTATATATATATATATATATATATATTACACACTGCTCAAAAAAATTAAAGGAACACTTTTGAATCAGAACTCCTGGGATATTGATCTGGCCAGTTAAGTAGCAGAGTTAATCAGTTTCAGCTGCTTTGCTGTTAATTGAAATTAACAACAGGTGCACTAGATGGGCAACATTGAGATGACCTCCAAAACAGGAATGTTTTTTCAGGTGGAGGTGTCTGACATTTTTTTTCCCTACTCATCTTTTCTGACTGTTTTTCACTAGTTTTGCATTTGGCTACGGTCAGTGTCCCTACTGGTAGCACGAGGTGATACTTGGACCCTATAAAGGTTGCACAGGCAGTCCAACTCCTCCAGGATGGCACATCAATACGTGTCATTGCCAGAAGGTTTGCCGTGTCTCCCATCACAGTCTCAAGAGCATGGAGGAGATTCCAGGACACAGGCAGTTACTCTAGGAGAGCTGAACAGAGCCGTAGAAGGTCCTTAACCCATCAGCAGGACCGGTATCTGCTCCTTTGTGCAAGGAGGAACAGGATGAGCACTGCCAGAGCCCTACTAAATGACCTCCAGAAGGCCACTGGTGTGAATGTCTCTGACCAAACAATCAGAAACAGACTTCATGGCGGTGGCCTGAGGGCCCGACATCCTCTAGTGTGCTCTGTGCTCACTGCCGGACACTGTGGAGCTCGATTGGCATTTTCCATTGAACACCAGAATTGGCAGTATAAAGTAGGGGGGGGGGGGAATGTGGGACTTTAAATGAAGCATGTCGTTGTGAAATAAAAAGGGAAAGAGAACATTAATTAAAATGTGTATTTAATTATATGCCATATACCCCTAGGGGCTGTCCATATTATGAAAAAGCAAAAACATTCATTAATATACCATAATAAATTATAGGCAATCATACATGATTTACAGGATAATCATGGTATTAAATGTTCAGCTAATATTCAAAGGACATAGTTGAAACAATCAGTATACACATAAATACAGAAGTTACAAGATCAGGACACAAAAGCAAATAAATATAATAAAAATTCATGATTAGAAAGACAAAGGCTGAGCTGAACATCATAGACTAACAACCAAATAATACAGAAAAAAACCCTTAGCCCTTTGGTCCATGTGGAAACGGTTTATACCCTGCCTCAACCCCGGGTGAGATGGCTTGTCTGAATCACTTTTAAATCTGCCGCCGGATCTGGACTTAACTCATGGGTTGCTCTGTGAGTAATTCCATCATATGGCCCCCACTGTCAATCTCCCATTGTAATTTTCAATCCCCATTTACCAACTAATTACCTATTTATTTTCCCAATTTTTAGAGTTTATATAATTATACATCATACCCCTGATGATTGGTAGAAGCCAAGAAACGCGTCGGGTTCTCAACTCATGATGTCCAGTCCATTTTTTTCTGTATTATTTGGTTGTTAGTC
This sequence comes from Rana muscosa, assembly GCA_029206835.1. Taxonomy (NCBI): domain Eukaryota; kingdom Metazoa; phylum Chordata; class Amphibia; order Anura; family Ranidae; genus Rana; species Rana muscosa. The sequence goes on from CM055118.1 coordinate 729,974,963, forward strand.
TATGATGTTCAGCTCAGCCTTTGTCTTTCTAATCATGAATTTTTATTATATTTATTTGCTTTTGTGTCCTGATCTTGTAACTTCTGTATTTATGTGTATACTGATTGTTTCAACTATGTCCTTTGAATATTAGCTGAACATTTAATACCATGATTATCCTGTAAATCATGTATGATTGCCTATAATTTATTATGGTATATTAATGAATGTTTTTGCTTTTTCATAATATGGACAGCCCCTAGGGGTATATGGCATATAATTAAATACACATTTTAATTAATGTTCTCTTTCCCTTTTTATTTCACAACGACATGCTTCATTTAAAGTCCCACATTTCCCCCCCCCCCTACTTTATACGTTTATACAGGGATGGAAGCATGCCCTTGTTTCCCTTGAGTGCGTCGGGTCATTTTCTATTTTTGAGTTTCTCTATGAATTGGGTGGTAGACACCCGCAACCAATGACCCCACGCACCGATTTTACTGTCCATTATGTGTTTTTTGTATTCGTTCCCATATCCATATGTTTTTCATGATCCTGAGCCGATAATTTGTAGATATAACCATTTTTCCTTACAGTCACTCAACAGCCATACAAGTTATATTAAACTCTTTTATAAAAGTAACTTTATCACCATTGTTCATTTATTAGTAACTAATTAGATCCCATTTAAATAACCAATAAATCCCCCCTTCCCAATCCCCTTTCCCTATCCCCATACTTAAAGACAGCCAGTCCGGTTTGCAGATGTGAGACCGGAACACTGTTTTTCTCACTTCCGGGGTTGCGACGCACTCAGTCTCTTCCCCCCACTCGTCCTGTGACGGGGGCGTGGTTGAACCTCAGTGCGTCGGCGTCATGACGCCAGCGGGTCCCGCAAATGGCGCCTTCAGACGCCGTAGGCGGGTACTTTGCTTGCTTATTCTACCGCACGCCTTGGTGGAGGTGGATGGACCACCCACTGGGGCACTATTTGCCCTAGATGGGGGTCCTTACCGCCTCCTCTAGACGTCCCTACATGACGTTGGCAGGGATCCGCCCAGGACCACGGGTATTTAGCGGGGTCAGACTGGCAGCTCATTCCCTCACTCCCCTTGATGATTCAAAGATCACTATATTCAATAGTGTGCCATCAGCAGGTAACCTTCACATTCCACCTATCCACTAATTGCCCTACAATCCACACTCCATCCTCACACACACACACCCACACCTCATCACTTCACTTACCTCGCATATCTTTTGGATATATGGTATCTCCCTCATCCATACAAACACCTTTCACTCCATTTGCAGTCCCTCACTTTGACGTTTCCATTCTCTTTTTATTTTAGAATTGATTCTACACCCAATTTTTGCTGCATCCCTTATCCTGGCTGCCGTGCCTACCCTTAGCCCTTTGGTCCATGTGGAAACGGTTTATACCCTGCCTCAACCCCGGGTGAGATGGCTTGTCTGAATCACTTTTAAATCTGCCGCCGGATCTGGACTTAACTCATGGGTTGCTCTGTGAGTAATTCCATCATATGGCCCCCACTGTCAATCTCCCATTGTAATTTTCAATCCCCATTTACCAACTAATTACCTATTTATTTTCCCAATTTTTAGAGTTTATATAATTATACATCATACCCCTGATGATTGGTAGAAGCCAAGAAACGCGTCGGGTTCTCAACTCATGATGTCCAGTCCATTTTTTTCTGTATTATTTGGTTGTTAGTCTATGATGTTCAGCTCAGCCTTTGTCTTTCTAATCATGAATTTTTATTATATTTATTTGCTTTTGTGTCCTGATCTTGTAACTTCTGTATTTATGTGTATACTGATTGTTTCAACTATGTCCTTTGAATATTAGCTGAACATTTAATACCATGATTATCCTGTAAATCATGTATGATTGCCTATAATTTATTATGGTATATTAATGAATGTTTTTGCTTTTTCATAATATGGACAGCCCCTAGGGGTATATGGCATATAATTAAATACACATTTTAATTAATGTTCTCTTTCCCTTTTTATTTCACAACGACATGCTTCATTTAAAGTCCCACATTCCCCCCCCCCCTACTTTATACGTTTATACAGGGATGGAAGCATGCCCTTGTTTCCCTTGAGTGCGTCGGGTCATTTTCTATTTTTGAGTTTCACCAGAATTGGCAGGTCCGCCACTGGTGCCCCATGCTTTTCACAGATGAGAGCAGGTTCACCCTGAGCATATGTGACAGACGTGAAAGAGTCTGGAGAAGCAGCGGAGAACTTTATGCTGCCTGTAACATCGTTCAGCATGACCGGTTTGGTGGTGGGTCAGTGATGGTCTGGGGAGGCATATCCATGGAGGGACGTACAGACCTCTACAGGCTACACAATGGCACCCTGACTGCCATTAGGAATCGGGGTGAAATCCTTGGACCCATTGTCAGACCCTACGCTGGTGCAGTGGGTCCTGGGTTCCTCCTGGTGCACGACAATGCACATATATATTTCTGCCGTCACCCCTCTATGATAGAATAAACCAGTATATTATATATTAGAAACAAATGACTGGACAGCATACAAGCACACATTTAGGAATGGGTATATATCTGATTTAGCTGATGTTTATGTATCTATTTTTATAAAAAATCAAAGACTTGTCCACTTCTGTAATGTTGTTCCCTGCTCTGTGACATGAAGGATACTAATCTAGGCTTTTAAAACTTTTTATATGTAGGAAAAGTCAAATCATGATCATTGGCACAGCCTCCAATTTAAATTATGAAAATGAATTATAATTAATAATGTAGGTACTGTAGTAAATATTTTAGGAGGGTAAATGCAGCTCAGCCAGCACAATGCATAATTAGAAGATATTATACACTCTTAGTAATTATTACATTGTTATTATGTAAACATGACAGATAGAAAAAAAATGCTATGCTCTTTAAACTGACAGTGAATTGCATGACAATGGAGGAAGAGTCTTTTTATGCAACTGGCCTGTAATAAACCCTGAGCTCTCAAAAAGCCATTCAATATTCATTGCCATCATATTACTGCCTGTAATGCCAGTAAGCTCATCTTGTAGTTATTGAGACTTAAAAGTCAATCTAAAAATGACCTTAAATTATGCGGCAAAATGCCCTAAACCATACAAAAGAAAGCAATCTCCGAAAGCATAATTTACAAAGAAGCATTTTCGCTCGATAGGGTTTAAATTCGTCTGAAAAGGGAAAGGCAATCAGCTGTTGTCTCGTATCAAGGTGGCACAATGTCAGATGAGGCTACTAAACACAACACTTTATCTCCTGTTGCAGATGGTAGATAGACAAGTGATGGTGTCAACGTCAGTAAATCAGACAGCAGCAATTGTCACTGATGTCAAAACACATGGTCCACAAATAGCCCAGCAAGCCAAGCCAAGCCACTGGTCTACTCTGCAAAGAATTTAGCAATGTATACTGGATCGTTACACTGGATGATGAAAACAGTGGTATAATACATTTTTAAATATTAATTTCATAATACATTTCCTAATAAGAATGTAATCCTCATAAAAAAACTGTGTGCAATAACTCTAAAGGAATTTATACTTGGAATATTTTTATTATATATTTTGAAGCAAAAAATATGTAAAGCGACACACACTGATCTGTATTAAATTGTTTGGAATTATTTTATTTCAGCAGTTGATAACATATTAATGAGATAAAGACAAAGGCAGGCGCCGCTGAAGTAAAACTGTATAACTTTAATGATGTAGTAACATTAAAACACTCACATTGAGTGACGTCACCTCGCCCCACGCTGCGCTTCAGCATCCAACACAGACGAGCAGCTTGCTCTCCAAGCCTCCATTCGGCCGCCGCACGAGACCCGGAAACTACCTACAGGACTGAACAGCGGTTCCACTGCACTGCGCTTGGACATTGCTGGCATGAGCGGAGGTGCACATCCTGCAGGACTCCCACATGCTGATTTAAAGATACCTAAATGTGAGTGTTTTAATGTTACTACATCATTAAAGTTATACAGTTTTACTTCAGCGGCGCCTGCCTTTGTCTTTATCACTTTACATGCTCTGGAGTACAGCTTCTGCTCCCCTTGCAAGGCAGCCTAGAAGTGGAAAAAGACTGTTACCTCACCACAAAGCAATTGCTTAAAGGACTTTTTTGGACCTAGTGTCCCACGTGATATCTCAGTGAGCGCCACTAATCTTGTACCTTTTTCGATAACATCTTAATAAAGTACTTTGTAAATCAAAGTTGCTTAAAGTGACAGCCAGTTTACTGGAAAATTATACTTTAAAGCTGAAGTTTAGGTATGATTCGTTTTTGCATAGCTATAAAAATCTAGCTTGGACTGATGTAAATATGCATATCTCATACCTAGCCAATCCCTATGTAAGCTGCAAATCACTGTAGTAATCACCATTACTAAAGGTAAAGCAAACGTCTTCCAGGTCCGCCATTCATGGAAAGCCTTGTATTTTTTTCTAATACCAGGCATTCTCTGATTGGAGGAGGTGGGGTGGTGACATCACTATCTCCACCTGCTCCAGTCAGAGAATGCTTTGTAACCATTGAAAAAAAAGCTTTCTCTACTGGGGGCACTGCTGAGCCCTGTGGTTACTTTTCAGAATTGCATCTGCTCAGCACTGGACCTGGAAGACTACTGTAGTAGTGGTGACTACTACAATAATTTACAGTTTACACAGGGATTAGTCAGGTATGAGATATGCATACTTACATACTTGGTCAAAACTGGACCAATGTAACTATGCACAAAATAAATTACACCTAAACTTCAGCTTTAAAGCAGGCATATCAAATTAAAATTCCGCTGAAACAGTGGGCCTAACTGACAGAATTAGGTGGCATTTCAAACCATATGACCATATTGAACTGTACTGGGCAACCTTGATAAAGTCATCACTGATGAAACGCGTAGGGATGAGCACCGCAAGGCGCATAGCATAAATAGTGGTGATTCATGTTGAAAGTTGCAGCCGGACCAATATGATGGTGTAATCTGTCAGCTGGACTTTGCAGTAAGCGCTGAGCCACAGGTTGCATCTTGTTCTGCTGAGGCAATGTTGAACTCTTTGTTTTTAATACTTCTGTGAGTGATAACAAATAGTATACAGAGAGCACTATCTGTCCTATTTTTGTATCCTTTTTTGGCTGTATTTTGCTGAGGAATTGAATAAACTGGAGAAAAAGAATTAGTGTGTCAGGTGTCCAGCTGATCCTGGCTTTAAAGGAAACAGGCATATTAGGACCTTTTATAATTTAAAGGTCTTAAACTAAGGTGAGAATACATCTTTAACCTCTCTGATGGTGGTGGAGAATAAAACATGCACATTGGGATTTCATTTTAGTTTTGGGAAGGAGAGTTATCACTTCTTTGCTGCACAGACTGATTAACCACTTCAGATCCCGCCGATAGTCAAATGACGTCCACAGATGGGATCTCCCATCCTGGGTGGACGTCATATGACGTCCTGGGCTTCCTGGCCGTTTAGGGGGCGCGCGGCATCGCTCGGGACCCGGTGCGCGTGCCCGGCGGCCGCAATGTCTGCCGGGCACCTGCGATTGCCCGCAATCATGGCAGGACTGTGGATCTGTGTGTGTAAACGCACAGATCCATGTCCTGTCAGAGGTGAAGAGACTGATGTGTGTTCCCAGTACAGAGAAACACAGATCGGTCTCCTCCCCTTGTGAGTCCCTTCCCCCTACAGTTAGAATTACTCACTAGGGAACATATTTAACCCCTTCAGTGCCCCCTAGTGTTAACCCCTTCCCTGCCAGTCACATTTACACCAGTAATCAGTGCAGTTTTATAGCACTAATCGTTGTATAAATGTGAATGGTCCCAAAAATTTGTCAAAAGTGTCCAATATGTCCGTCGCAATGTCACGGTCACAATAAAAATCACAGATCGCCGCCATTACTAAGAAAAAAAAATTAATAAATAAGAATGCAATAAATCTATCCCCTATTTTGTAGACGCTATAACTTTTGCGCGAACCAATCAATATACGCTTATTGCATTTTTTTTACCTAAAATATGTAGAAGAATACATATCAGCCTAAACTGAGGAAAAAAAACTTAAAAAAAAAAAATTGTGATATTTATTAAATCAAAAAGTAAAAAATATTGTGTTTTTTTTCAAAATTGTCGCTCTTCTTTTGTTTATAGCGCAAAAAAATAAACCGCAGAGGTGATAAAATACCCCCAAAAGAAAGCCCTATTTGTGTGGAAAAAAGGACGTCAATTTTGTTTGGGAGCTACGTCGCATGACCACACAATTGTCATTCAAATTGCGACAGCGCTGAAAACTAAAAATTGATCTGGGCAGGAAGGGGGTGAAAATGCCCGGTATTGAAGCAGTTAATGTATGAACTAATTTTGATATTTGTTCACAATTAATTTTTCTGAGCTATCTATTAGGCACTGGTTTGTAAATTATTTTTTATATATTATCACATTATTATTTTTGTTAGAGCAAAAAAAAGTTTTGTTTTTTTTGATAAAATGTGTTCCTATTCAACTATCCCCCCATTATTATTATTATTATTATTTTTTAATTACAATTTTTAAAAACTATTCATATTTTAACATTTTTATTCATTTTGTTTGTTACATTTGTCACATAAAAAATGCGCACAGTTGAAAAAAGCCATTATTTATGTGTAAGTATATTTGCAGTGCTTTGGAACAGAAAACTAATTTTAGTGTCATTAGAAATGGGACAGAATAAAATGTATACTTTTTATCTACAGTAACACTATTTTTCTAACTAACAATTATTTTTCCTGGTAGGATTTAAACTCAGAACCCCAAGCTGCAAGGTGCGCATGCTAATTACCAGCCACTTATGAGCTAAAAAACACAAACTTGAGGACCTAGACAAACACAGTGTACCATGTTACCAAGAATGCAAGTATATTGTGTCCTTGACAACATATCGTCGGACTGTTGGCAGAAAACCATGCAAGTATACGCTAGTCCCAAAACTATACAGTCACCATTAGCCTGTGGATCACTCCACCAGCCAGCAATGACCATTGTGTTCGGGGAAGAATGTGGCTACCACTTAGGAGACAGCAGGGTGGGAATTGTGGTGAAGTAAGTGAAAAATGTGCAAATTGTTTGTAAATACCTGCTGTGCATATTGCTTTTCAGACTCGGATTTACAAACCAATCAATGTGTAAATTAAAAATTACGGATCAAATTTACTCTCCAGGCATCTTTATTAAGACTAACTCAATATTGATATTCGTACTATTCTAAATTACCAGTGCCAGCAACTAAGTGATTTTATAGATTTTGACAGACGTGCCCAAGTAAATGAAAGAGCCAGACAATAATGGGTATCCAAGACTGCTGGACAGCTAAGCTGGTGTTATCTTTTTATTGTTGCATTCATAGTTGTTAACCACTTAAGGACTGCCGCCTGTACATATACGTCAGTAGAATGGCACGGCTGGGCACAAGCACGTACAGGTACGTCCTCTTTAAGATGCCCAGTCGTGGGTCGCGTGCACGCCACCAGCGGTACGCTCGCGACCCGGTCCTGAGCTCCGTGACGTCGCCCGCGGAACCCGCGGACCTGATTGCCACCGGTGTCCCGCGATCGGGTCACAGAGCTGAAGAACGGGGAGAGGTAAGTGTAAACAAACCTCTCCCTGTGCTTCCTAGTGAGACTGTCACTGATCGTCTGTTCCCTGTCATAGGGAAAGACGATCAGTGACGTCACATGCCAAGCCACGCCCCCACACAGTAAGAATCACACTTTAGGTCACACTTAACCCCTTCAGAGCCCCCTACAGGTTAACCTCTTCACTGCCAGTGTAATTTTTAAAGTAATCAGTGCATTTTTATAGCCCAAAATAGTGTCAAAAGTGTCCGATGTGTCCGCCATAATGTCACAGTCATGATAAAAATCGCTGATTGCCGCCATTACTAATAAGAAAAAAAATTATTAATAAAAATGCCATAAAACTATCCCCTATCTTGTAGACGCTATAACTTTTGCGCAAACCAATCAATAAACGCTTATTGCAATTTTTTTTTACCAAAAATAAGTAGAAGAATACGTATCGGCCTAAACTGAGGAAAACATTTTTTTTTTATATATATATTTTTGGGGGATATTTATTATAGCAAAAAGTAAAAAATATAGAATTTTTTTCAAAATTGTCGCTCTATTTTTGTTTATAGCGCAAAAAATAAAAACCGCAGAGGTGATCAAATACCACCACCAAAAAAAAGCTCTATTTGTGGGGAAAAAAGGACGCCAATTTTGTTTGGGAGCCACGTCGCACGACCGCACAATTGTCAGTTAAAGCGACGCAGTGCCGAATCGCAAAAAAGTGGCCTGGTTCTTTAGCTACAAAATGGTCCGGGGCTTAAGTGGTTAAAGTGTCTTTTTTAAATTCCTAAAGTAAAACCTATGATGAGAAAAATATGGAGGCTTCTTTGCCAATCTGCTTCTAAAGTTGCTGGTTGCCCATGCTGATCAACTGGTTAACACTTTGAGCAGGTACTGAAATCACTGACTTTAACGCTGGAGCAGGTCCAGAAATCATAAAAATTAAGAGAAAGTTTTTTTAAATAAGTAACTTCCCAAGTCTTAACAAAAAATGAAAACATTTTAAAAATGCATGCGTCTTTCATGCATGCAAGGATAAACACCAGCAAGTGTGAAGAAGACCTTTGAGTTAATCCTTATTTCAAATATCCACTACATGTGAATATTAAAAGAGGTAAAGTTAGGCCACTTTGAATAATTCATTTAATTTGAAAGAATGGGGGCGTGTGAACTAGAGGAGAAAAACATCATATTGTGGAAAGTTTGTTAGCATCAACCTGTTTCAATATTTAGGCTAAAATATGCTGTCCATGATTGAATATCGGCATGTTTGGGCTTGACTTTACTATTTATTTACTATCTATGCAGGCCAAGAGAGAATTAAAGTGGAACTAAATGCGAATTCCACATCCTTACTGCTCCTACAGTAAAGAACCCTCTAGGCAGTTAAAGGTTAAACTGCTTTTCTTCTAATTTTAGTGAATGGCTGCGTGTCTTATTAAATTCCCTTTTGCAGAAAAGTTTTATCCCTATTGTGGGGTCACCAGTACGGTATTTGTACATTGAAATCATATCCCCTCTCAAGCAGTGCTGTGTCTTGGCCTAGGCCGACAAGGCCTAGGCCTAGGGTGGCACTTTGCAGGGGGCGGCAAAAAAGCCGCCCCCCGCACGAAACCCCCCCCCCCCCGACCCGAGTCCCACTCATACACAGCTTCCCGTGGCCGCCTCCAGCTTAGATAGCTTCCCGCGGCCGCCTCCCACTCAGATACAGCCTCCCGAGTGCTATCATGGATGGGCAGTATGGGCGCGTACTTGGCCGGAGGGGGGAGGAGCGACTGCCGCCCCCATAAAACCGATGACGGTCACTAGCTATACATAGTGTAACCGCGCCATCATTGCATCTGCTTTCCGGCTCGGGGCGGGGACGGGTTTCTCTGTAACCAGAGGAGGAGGAGGAGGAGCAAGAGAGAGAGGAGGAGGACGACGGCGGGAACCCTCACCTCAGAAAGCAGGTACAAATTGATGAGAGGCTCAGCACTGGAGTCGAGTGTATGGGAGGGGGTGGAAGGCTGTGCAGTCTCATTGTGCTGTGTTTGGAGGACTGGTGGCAGCCCGTTTTTGCTGGGACTTGTAGTGCACTGTGGGGGCTGAAATATGGCACCCCCGTTTTTGCTGGGACTTGTAGTGCACTGTGGGGGCTGAGATATGGCAGCCCCGTTTTTGCTGGGACTTGTAGTGCACTGTGGGGGCTGAGATATGGCAGCCCCGTTTTTGCTGGGACTTGTAGTGCACTGTGGGGGCTGAGATATGGCAGCCCCGTTTTTGCTGGGACTTGTAGTGCACTGTGGGGGCTGAGATATGGCAGCCCCGTTTTTGCTGGGACTTGTAGTGCACTGTGGGGGCTGAAATATGGCACCCCCGTTTTTGCTGGGACTTGTAGTGCACTGTGGGGGCTGAGATATGGCACCCCCGTTTTTGCTGGGACTTGTAGTGCACTGTGGGGGCTGAGATACGGCAGCCCCGTTTTGCTGGGACTTGTAGTGCACTGTGGGGGCTGAGATATGGCAGCCCCGTTTTTGCTGGGACTTGTAGTGCACTGTGGGGGCTGAAATATGGCAGCACCATTTTGGCTGGGACTTGTAGTGCACTGTGGGGGCTGAAATATGGCAGCACCATTTTTGCTGGGACTTGTAGTGCACTGTGGGGGCTGAGATATTGCAGCCTTCTCTGCTGGGACTTGTAGTGCCTTAGACTGTGGGGGGACTGAGGAATCCTCATTCCGCCACTGAGGGCACTACAAGTCCCAGCAGAGTGGGCTGCCATTCTTCCATCCCCTGTAGTCTAGGGCACTACAAGTCCCAGCATAGGAGGCTGCCATATCTCAGCCCCTCAGAGGGCACTACAAGTCCCAGCAGAGCAGGCTGCCATTCTTCCATCCCCTGTAGTCTAGGGCACTACAAGTCCCAGCATAGGAGGCTGCCATATCTCAGCCCCCCAAAGGGCACTACAAGTCCCAGCAGAGCAGGCTGCTCTTACAGAACAGGAGAAAGATCTGGGGGGTTGGGGGGTTGTACTGGGAGGGGACAGGAGAGAAGGAGGCACAGGTTTGAGATGAGGGGGGATTTTTTTTCTGAACGTGAGGATTTATGCTGGAAGGGGGAGATGGGGGAGGATTTGTGCTGGGAGGGGGAGATGGGGAAGGATTTGTGCCGAGAGATGGGATTTGTGCTGGGAGGGGGAGATGGGGAAGGATTTGTGCCGAGAGATGGGATTTGTGCTGGGAGGGGGAGATGGGGAAGGATTTGTGCCGAGAGATGTAATTTGTGCTGGGAGGGGGAGACGGGGGAGGATTTGTGCAGAGAAATGTAATTTGTGCTGGGAGGGGGAGATGGGGGAGGATTTGTGATGAGAGGGGGGATTTATGCTGAGAGGGGGAGATGGGGAAGGATTTGTGCAGAGATGTAATTTGTGCTGGGAGGGGGAGATTGGGAAGGATTTGTGATAGGAGGGGGGATTTATGCTGGGAGGGGAAGATGGGGAAGGATTTGTGCCGAGAGATGTAATTTGTGCTGGGAGGAGGAGATGGGGGAGGATTTATACTGGGAGGGGAGATGGGGAAGGGTTTGTGATAAAAGAGGGCATTTGTGCTGGGAAAGGGGAGGTTAAGGCAAGGGTTTGTGCTGAGAAGGGGGATTTTCACTGGAAGGGGTTATATGAGGCGGAGGATTTGTGCTGAAAGGGGGTATTTTTCCTGCTAGGGGGAGATGGAGGGGGCGGGGGTCTGGGAGGGGTGTGGTTTACAGATGATAGGGCGGGTCTTAAATAGGAAGGGGTGTGGCTTTGACAGGAAGGGTGGGTCGTATTTAAATTAGGGGGTGCATGAATTTTGTCAGGCCTAGGGCAGCACAAAACCTAAATACAACCACTGCTCTCAAGCATCTCTTCTCCAGAGAGAATAAGTTCAGTGCTCGTAACCTTTCCTCATAACCAATATCCTCCAGTCCCTTTATTAGTTTTGTTGCCCTTCTTTGGACTCTCTCCAGTTCCAGCATATCCTTCCTGAGGACTGGTGCCCAGAACTGGACGACATACTCCAGGTGCGGCCGGACCAGAGTCTTGTAGAGTGGGATAAATATCGTTCTATCTCTGGAGTTAATTCCCTTTTTAATGCATGCCAATATTCTGTTTGCTTTGCTTGCAGCAGCTTGGCATTGCATGTAATTGCTGAGCCTGTCATCTACTAGGACCCCCAGGTCCTTTTCCATCCTAGATTCCCCCAGAGGTTCTCCCCCCAGTGATAGATTGCATTCATATTTTTGCCCCCCAAATGCATTATTTTAGATTTTTCTACATTAAACCTCATTTGCCATGTAGTTGCCCACCCCATTAATTTGTGCAAGTCTTCTTGCAAGGTTTCCACCTCCTGCAGAGAAGTTATTGCCCTGCTTAGGTTAGTATCATCCGCAAATACAGAGATTGAGCTATTTATCCCATCCTCCATGTCGTTTATATTTATTATGAATAAATTAAATAGGATTGGTCCCAGGACAGAACCCTGGGGGACCCCACTTTTCACCCCGGACCATTCTGAGTACTCCCATTTTATAACCACCCTCTGAACTCGCCCCTGTAGCCAGTTTTAAATCCATGTACTCAACCTATGGTCCATGCCAACGGACAATACTTTGTACAGAAAACGTTTATGGGAAACTGTATTAAATGCTTTTGCAAACTCTAGATACACCACGTCTACGGGCCTTCCTTTATCTAGATGGCAGCTCACCTCCTTATAGAAGGTTAATAGATTGGTTTGGCAAGAACGATTCTTCATGAATCCATGCTGATTACTGCTAATGATACCATTGTTATTTTGTAGATTAGCCAATAGAGGTAGAAAACCCTCAATTTGCACTTACTCTACCCACCTTCTTAACAGCTGTTGAGATATAAGCTGCACATGGGGTGTGCATTATTTTTAATGCGCCGAGCAAGTCATGGGCTTGCTTTATGTGATGGAGCACTAAAACAGAACTATTCTATAGTACAGCTAAACAGGACATAGAGCCTGCTTATTTAATGGTCAAAATATGGCTGCCCGACGTACATCTAAAATTACAAACTATTAACTGAAGCAAGTTTTTTTTTAAATAATCAACACGTTATTGGTAATGCTATTTGTATTTAGTTAATCTACTTTACACTCACATCCCAAAAATAATTGAAAAGACAGTACACTTTCTTTAATGCATTTGCTTATATAGTAAAAACATAATATCTTGATTAAGTTTGTCTATTAAGTGTGCTCTTATTTTTGATTTCTGCATTAATGTTTTTGGACAATTCTTACCATAGACTAAACTTTGCCTTGTAAATGTCTTATTTTATGAGTATAAACAGCTGTGTTTATGCCTCCCTGAATTTCCTATTTCATTATGAAGTTGTCACCATGCTGCGTGTGAGCGATAGGCAGTCTGAGGCACTGTGGCTACCAGCTGGCACTGGAACATTCTTTTATAATAAAGGTATTAGTCAGCCACCATTCCCTATTGTCTTCATTATATTTTTTTTTCCTTGTTCATTTTATAGGCGCCAACATAAAAAACAAGTGCAATCAAAGCCAAATTTTTAGGCACATATGTGCTATGACATAAAATCACTGTAAGCAGCAGTTATACTTTCAAAAAAAGGAAACCTAAACTATTGTGACAGCAGGAAGGTAAAGTCACCTGGTTGCATCCAGGGGGGTAGATATATTTCGCCCAGATTCAGGCTTTACGCTGACTTATACAGCTAGGTGGAGAGTTGTATAAGCCCAGCTGAGACTAGTGGGCTCATTGATGACTCATACCTCTAGGGAGAGGGCTGGGCGTCGTGCAAACAGGGAGTTGATGAGATCAGCTGAACCTTGTCAGCTCATGTAGGCCTCTATAAAAAAACTCCCAGATTCATTAGATGTTAGCTCATGCCTGGAAGCAGACCTGTGTGGACTGTCTAGGGAGAGTGAACCCCTGTGCGGTGAGAGAAAGCCTGTGTGGCTATATTTTGCTTGGACATTTAAAACCAGGGACTAGGACAGCACTAGGCTGATCCCAGTCGTTAGTTAGGAAACCTGTAAGTTTAGTCAGAGGTCAAGTTGACCAGGATTTATTTTGTTTATGTTTTTTTTGCCTTGCTGTGTTTTTGTCACTGTAAATAGAAAATAAACCGCACCTTTTTGATTTTGAAAACCACAACCTCCGTCTGCGGGGCCTGTTTTGGGTGGGGAGCCCATCCCGGGGGTCACACATACCCGCTGCCGAGCTAGCCCCCTCACAGTTGGTGGAGAACCAGTGGCAGTTTTTTTTAAGCCAGCATGGAGGAGATACTGAAGCAGCTGGCTCTAGCAAATGCCAATCAACAGCAGACAAATGCAGGTTTGCAAAAGAGCCTTGCAGCTCATCAACAGAGCCTTGCAGCTCAACAACAGAACTTCGCAGCCCAGCAGCAAGCTCATCAACAGAGCCTTGCAGCCCAGCAGCAAGCTCACCAACAGAGTCTGGAAGCTCAGCAACAAGCCCAGCAGCAATCTGAGGCCCGCTTCATAGACCTGTTACAGAAGCAAGAGCAGAGACTACAACAAATGGAAGCAGTAATGCAGCAACGTCCGCAGACCAGTGAGGAAAGCCGTCCCACTAATACCGCGTCCTTTGGGGTGAGTCGTTTATTGACAAAAATGACTGGAGAGGATGATCCAGAGGTATTTTTGACCACATTTGAAAGGACTGCTGAAAGAGAAAAGTGGCCTGAGGAGCAGTGGGCTGGACTGGTGGCTCCTCTGTTAACTGGTGAATCGCAGAAGGCTTACTATGACCTGGAGCCTGACCAAGCAAAAGACTATGTGATGCTAAAAGCTGAGATATTGGCAAGGCTGGGTGTCACCCAGGCTGTCCGGGCTCAGCGTGTGCATAACTGGACTTTCCAGCTTGGAAAACCCCCCAGGTCTCAAATGTATGATCTCATTCACCTGAGCAGAAAGTGGCTACAGCCAGAGACTTTGTCCGCACCAAAGATTGTGGAACGTGTTGTAATGGATCGGTTTTTGAGAGCTCTTCCTACTGCCATCCAAAAGTGGGTAAGCCATGGAGACCCAGAGACGGCCGATGGTCTTGTGGATCGTGTGGAGAAATACTTGGCTACAGAGAACCTGACGGCCTCTTCCAGAGACACTCGGACTTTCCACCCTAAGACCAGACCATCCCCAGGGGCGGATAAGAGGATTCCAAGGGGTGAGGGTGGAGAGAGTGAGAGGGTGGGAGCTCTACCCCAAGTTTGGCGAGAACAGCCTGGGAAATCAGCGGCTCAAGAGGCCGCAAGAAGGATCGTTTGCTACCGCTGCCGGCAAGCGGGACATATTGCAGCAAATTGCCCGGTTGTGGAGGAACCCATGCAGTGTGACTTTCTGACGGGCAGACGTCAGTCGCTGTGTGCGACAGTCGCATGCACTGCCATTCGGGGAACTGAGAAACATTTATGCAAAATGTGTATTAATGGTAGAAATGTTGTGGTATTGCTGGATTCAGGTAGCCTTGTGACCCTGATAAAGGCTGAGGTAGTTAAAACAGAGGTCTCTGGGAATAGCAAGGTAGCCGTTATTTGTGTGCATGGGGACACCCGAGAGTATCCAGTGACTACGGTGTGTTTCGAGACCCCCAAAGGTACCCTCTCTCATCCAGTGGGCTTAGTATCTCAGTTACCGCATGACGCCATTGTGGGAAGGGATTTTCCGAAGTTCTGGGAACTGTGGGATGATCCTGAGCCCCCCACTGGTGCCCCTATGTACCAGGAATGTGATAGCCAGAACTCCCCTGAGAGTGGTGAGGACTCTCCGGAATTTCCCTTGTCAGTATTGGCAGGGGAGACTCAAGAAACTGGAGAGGAGCCCACCTCCTCAGACGAAAACCTACCGTCTGTGGAGTTTTCTGATCTTGAGGTTCACAGGGAAAACTTTGCCACAGAACAGTTGAAAGACCCCGCCCTAATAAAGGCACGGGAAAACGTAGTGAAAATAGATGGCGAGTTAGTGAACCCAGATAATACTGGCACTTACCCATACTTCAGCGTAGAGAAGGACCTACTGTATCGGGTGGCAAAAAGGGCAGAAGAAACCGTTGAGCAGCTTGTGGTGCCCAAACCTTACAGGAAGTTGGTGTTGGAGTTGGCCCATGGGCACATTCTTGGAGGTCATCTGGGGACAGAGAAAACCCGAGAGAGGGTATTACAGAGATTCTATTGGCCTGGGGTGATGAAGGACATAGAAAATTATTGTTCCTCCTGCCCTGTGTGTCAGAGGTCGGCCCCGATGCCACATTTCCGTAGCCCGCTGGTCCCTCTACCCATCATTGAGGTCCCGTTTGAGAGAATCGCAATGGATTTGGTAGGTCCTATAATCAAGTCCGCTAGGGGGCACCAGTACATATTGGTTATAATGGACTATGCCACCCGTTATCCAGAAGCGATCCCTCTCAGAAATACCTCGGCCAAAACCATAGCCAAAGAGCTATCTCTTGTTTTTAGCCGGGTGGGTATTTGTAAAGAACTGCTTACGGACCAAGGTACACCCTTTATGTCCCGGGTTATGAAAGAGCTGTGTAAATTGTTCAAAGTGACGCAATTGCGTACATCTGTGTATCACCCCCAAACCGATGGGCTGGTTGAAAGATTCAACAAAACCCTAAAACAAATGTTGAAGAAAGTGGTGGATAGAGATGGAAGGGATTGGGACTGTCTACTTCCTTATTTGATGTTTGCTATTAGGGAGGTGCCCCAATCCTCTACGGGATTCTCCCCCTTTGAGTTACTGTATGGGAGACACCCAAGAGGGCTGTTGGATATTGCCAAGGAAACTTGGGAAAGTGAGAGTTCTCCCCACAGGAGTGTGATTGAGCATGTCGCCCTGATGCAAGATCGAATTGCACAGGTAATGCCCATCGTGAAGGAACATTTGGCCCAAGCGCAGTTGGCACAGCAGAGAGTGTACAACCGTGGAGCCAAGACCCGTACCTTTTCCCCGGGGGATAGGATATTGGTACTTGTCCCTACGGTTGAAAGTAAATTCCTTGCCAAATGGCAAGGCCCCTACGAGATAATGGAAAAAGTGAGCGAAGTGAATTACAAGGTCAGACAACCAGGAAGGCGAAAGCCCGAACAGATCTATCACGTTAATCTGTTGAAAGCCTGGAGGGATAGAGAGTCCCTAGTCGCAGACACTTGGTCACCAGCTCAAACTGGTTGCGTGATTCCTGAGGTTGGAATCGCAGCCACCTTGTCACAACCCCAACAACAGGAGGTTAAGGAGTTTGTACTTCGCAACAAGGAGGTATTCTCTGAGCTGCCGGGACAAACATCTGGGGTAGAGCATGACATTATTACCCCGCCCGGTGAAAGGGTGAAGTTAAAACCCTATCGGATCCCAGAGGCCCGACGGGAGGCAATACGGGAGGAAGTACAGAGAATGCTGAACTTAGGGGTGATAGAGGAGTCCCAAAGTGATTGGTCTAGTCCCATTGTGTTGGTGCCTAAACCGGATGGGAGCTGGCGATTTTGTAACGATTTTCGTCAGTTGAACAAAGTTACAAAATTTGACACCTACCCCATGCCACGTATAGATGAGTTGATCGACCGGCTGGGAACAGCCCGATACATGACGACTCTTGACCTCACAAAAGGGTATTGGCAAATCCCCCTGGCCAAGTCGGCCAAAGAGAAAACCGCATTTGTAACCCCAGACGGGGCGTTCCAATATAAAAGAATGCCGTTCGGGTTACAGAATGCGCCGGCCACATTCCAGCGGAAAATGGACCAGATGCTGAGGCCCCATCGGAAGTATGCTGCGGCTTACCTGGATGACATAATTGTCCATAGCACAGATTGGGCCTCACATCTGCCAAAAGTGCAAGCAGTCCTGGACTCTGTTCGGGAAGCAGGGTTTACGGCTAACCCCAAGAAGTGTACCATTGGGCAGGAGGAGGCCAAATATCTTGGGTACACCATTGGGAGGGGAGTAATAAAACCCCAACTCAACAAAGTCGAGGCCATCCAGAGTTGGCCACGTCCCAACAGCAAGAAGCAGGTACGAGCCTTTCTGGGAATCGCTGGGTATTATCGGCGATTCATTCCCCACTTTGCTTCTAAGGCTGTGCCCCTAACCAACCTGACGAAGGGGAAAGGGTCGGTCATGATTAAATGGACCCCCGAGGCTGAGGCAGCATTCCAATTCTTGAAACAAGCCTTATGTAGCCAGCCAGTGTTGTACTCACCCGACTTCTCTAGAGACTTTGTCGTACAAAGTGATGCGTCAGATGTGGGGTTAGGAGCAGTATTGTCCCAGGTCTGGAACGGGGAAGAGCACCCAGTCATTTACCTCAGCAGGAAGTTGAAGTCCCATGAGGTAAATTACGCCACCGTTGAAAAGGAGTGTTTAGCGGTGAAGTGGGCTCTAGATTCCCTTCGGTACTACCTGCTAGGTAGGCACTTTGACATGGTTACGGATCACGCTCCGTTAAAGTGGATGGCTCAAAACAAGGAAACAAATAGAAGAGTGAATAGGTGGTTCCTGGCCCTCCAGGAATTCAACTTCACAGTAAAGCATCGCCCTGGCGTTCAAATGGGGAATGTGGATGCTTTGTCTCGAGTACATGAATGCCTGATTGCTGGTGTTCCAACCCCGAGGTTAAAACAAGAGGGGGGGGTATGTGACAGCAGGAAGGTAAAGTCACCTGGTTGCATCCAGGGGGGTAGATATATTTCGCCCAGATTCAGGCTTTACGCTGACTTATACAGCTAGGTGGAGAGTTGTATAAGCCCAGCTGAGACTAGTGGGCTCATTGATGACTCATACCTCTAGGGAGAGGGCTGGGCGTCGTGCAAACAGGGAGTTGATGAGATCAGCTGAACCTTGTCAGCTCATGTAGGCCTCTATAAAAAACTCCCAGATTCATTAGATGTTAGCTCATGCCTGGAAGCAGACCTGTGTGGACTGTCTAGGGAGAGTGAACCCCTGTGCGGTGAGAGAAAGCCTGTGTGGCTATATTTTGCTTGGACATTTAAAACCAGGGACTAGGACAGCACTAGGCTGATCCCAGTCGTTAGTTAGGAAACCTGTAAGTTTAGTCAGAGGTCAAGTTGACCAGGATTTATTTTGTTTATGTTTTTTTTGCCTTGCTGTGTTTTTGTCACTGTAAATAGAAAATAAACCGCACCTTTTTGATTTTGAAAACCACAACCTCCGTCTGCGGGGCCTGTTTTGGGTGGGGAGCCCATCCCGGGGGTCACACATACCCGCTGCCGAGCTAGCCCCCTCACACTATGTTGTATTTTTAATGAATCTTTCCCTATTTGCATAAAATACAGATGAGGATGTTGTGTATTGTCATTTGTTCAAACGGTCAAATGCTCCAAAAGTTAATTTATAATGAAGCTCCAATGAAGTGTTTAAAAAAAGTTTTCTTGGGTAATGGCTTGTCTTTGTAATATCTTTATTTAGCCACAATTGGCATACATGCCACCCCTTTATTTAGCCACAATTGGCATACATACCACCCCTCCTTGACACATTTCACCGTTATGGGCCTATTCACAAGAATGTAATTGGTATTCCACTGCCTCCTTGGGATTGGGAGCATTGATGGGCTTCTTGACCAACACTTGGAGTGTCTTTAGTTGGGGAGTGACATCAGTCTGCCGACCAGATACTGCTTGTTATGTGATCTCTTCATTAAATGTTTGGACCTTTGCTTATGAATCCAAGGTGCTTGTAACATATGTTCTTACCTGTGCTGATATCTGCCAACATGCTGGCCATTATTGAAGCACACTCTTACATTTGGCTCTGCCCAAGAATACGTGCAATGGGAATATATTGTGTGAGAACATGAAATGCAGAGTGATGACCTGCACTTTGTGGGAATGACAGCTCTATATAACCTGATGTGGCTCATCTCCTATCTAAACAAATCGCATTTAGGAGTAGTGTGACAAATATCCCCTTTGGGTCCAGGGCAGGGTCATGGACGGGATTTACCTGCCCCCTAGAATTGTGAGATAAGCTGAAAGTAGTGGTAGCGCTGTGAAGCAGCATGTAGGGTTTAAAGCTCTGGTCACACTCTTTCTCCCACCTGGGGCATAATTTACTTTTTCTCAGGAATACGCAGTGTGCGCTGTGTGCTAGAAAGAAGGGCTGTATGCAAATTGTTCTAAAGCAGCCTGTAGGTCTAAGGTGACCCAAAATGTCTCATAACTAGCCAGGAGGCTGAATGTTTTCTTACATACTTTATTGTGCTGATGCAGACCTCTTGAAGAAAACACTTTTGCTTTTTGTGTGATGGAAATGTGATAAAAAAAACAAACAGGGAGGAAGCCCTTAAACATACTTTGGCATCTGGACTACCTCTCTGAGAGCTCTATGCTTGAAGTTGACCCCAACAGTAGACAGACAAAAATGGAAAACGGGGAATTACTGTGGTTACATAAATTAAAAGGAAAAACATTATCTTGAATGTACTGTATTGTGGTTGCTTTTGGTAAATCCATTAAGACCATTAAGACCAATCAAATCTCTGATGCAGTTATTTTATGCCCTGTTACTGTGCTCTACCCCAGTGTTTCTCAACTCCAGTCCTCAAGGCGCCCCAACAGGTCATGTTTTCAGGCTTTCCATTATTTTGCACAGGTGATTTGATCAGTTTCACTGCCTTAGTATTTACCACAGCTGTTTTATCTAAGGGAAATCCTGAAAACATGACCTGTTGGGGCGCCTTGAGGACTGGAGTTGAAAAACACTGCTCTACCCTGTGGCGCTACCAGCATATAGATTTATATCTGTGCAAAAAAATGTGTGAAATAACTGAGATGTGTTTTTTTTTTTTTGTTCTTCCAATAAACTTTGAAGGCTATACAAAGTGATAGTAGGCCAAACGAAAAGAGAACAGAGCAGAATATGTTTGACCATGCAGATATATACTTACTTGTTATACATTCTAGTCAGAGTTAATGGATAGCTTCCTTTAAACATCTAGCAGAAGAAAAAAGTAAGCTTAGTGCTAAACAATATTACATACGGTACCTATACATTCTCTATTTATTTGTTGTTATTATTATTATTATTATTATTATCTTTTTAAGTGCTTTAGGCAAAGTACTCACCAATGGCAAATTAAACTGATTACCAATACTGTATTGTTTTCTTGGAATTTCCAAGACATTTGGTAAGCGGTTAATAAGGTTCAGTGTGTGTCTGAAAGGCAACCTGAATGCTTGACAAATGCTCAAATATCATACAAGTTATCTCTTACATTTAGTTGTAGTCACATTATCAAAATTACTTCAGAGCCTGTCCAACAACCTAGGTCAGCTTACTGGAGGCCTCCAAAGACGGGGTTGAGAAATTGTCATGTAAGGTTTGTGGTCATCTTAAAAACATAAGCATACTTTCACAGAACAATAACACAGCTAGCCTTTGTGGCTGTTTATAGGAATTAGGCACTCTTAATAAGTTACCATGATTATGCATAAGACTAAAGAACTGTGCAATTTTTTAATTAATATTAGAGAATATTGCTATTACTAACTGTATGCCCCTCTATCAGTACAGAGGTTAATGATGCTCTACCCCACAAGAGATCTGCTAATGCGTAATGAAGCATTTGTGATAAATTGAATACTTCTTCCTGTAAATCAGCTGGGATACTCTCAGACCCTTTCAAGTGAAAAGAAAGAAGCTGTGACGAAAAGATATCAAGCCAGTAGTTAAGTACTTAACAGTCTCAATCATTACTGTAATTGGTATTAACAAACCTTTGCGCTCTTAAAACCAAGCTTTCTGGTATCACTTAAAACATTTACCAAACAATTGCATGCTTTAACAGTTTTGCTGCATAAAGCACATCCTGTATGTGATGAAATGTATTAAATGTTTACACCACAATTTCAAATTCTTTAAAATTATTAGTCATTTCTAATGTTTGCACACACTTACGTACACAATCTTTTCGATTGGTAACAGAAAACATTAAGGATAATTTGAACTCTCATAATTTGCACTAAAAAAAATGCTATGAAGAGTGTTAATATGGTCCAAAAAAGACTGAAGTAAAGGAAAAAAAAACACTTGGACAAGATCGCTTACACCCATGAGTTTTCAAAGAGCTAAGATCAGTTATTTCTACTTTATTATTTCTAAATTCTGAAGACTTGCCAGTGACTGGCATTGTGCCAATGGACTTGGGTAAAGGAAACGCTCCAAATAAAAAATAAACATCTTAGGCTCTATATCTCTCCAAGATAACCTTCTCTTGTATTAAGGACATTTGCATCACACTTTATAAAAGTTTTTCGTGTCCCATTGATTCAGTGAGAGGTTATGAGGATGCAAGCTCTCTTTTTTAAAATGCTCTGGATGAGTACAAACTCTCCATATGAATCTATTGAGTGTGTGCAGTTCATGTGTGGGCCAGTGGCGGCTGGTGCTCAAATGTTTTGGGGGGGCGCAAACAAACTAAAAAAAAAACATAAATTGCAGCCTCACTGTGCCCATCAAACGCAGCCACTGTACCCTTTAAACGCAGCCACTGTACCCTTTAAATGCAGCCACTGTGCCCATCAATTGCAGCCACTGTACCCTTTAAACGCAGCCACTGTACCCTTTAAACGCAGCCACTGTACCCTTTAAACGCAGCCACTGTGCCCATCAAACACAGCCACTGTGCCATCAAACGCAGCCCCTGTGCCCATCAAACGCAGCCCCTGTGCCCATCAAACGCAGCCCCTGTGCCCATCAAATGCAGCCCCTGTGCCCATCAAATGCAGCCACTGTGCCCATCAAATGCAGCCCCTGTGCCCATCAAACGCAGCCACTGTGCCATCAAACGCAGCCCCTGTGCCCATCAAACGCAGCCACTGTGCCCATCAAACACAGCCACTGTGCCCATCAAACGCAGCCACTGTACCCTTTAAACGCAGCCACTGTACCCTTTAAATGCAGCCACTGTGCCCATCAAACTTTCCCCCATGTGTCCATCAAATGCTGCCACTGTGCCATCAAATGCTGCCACTGTGCCCATCAAACGCAGCCACTGTGCCCATCAAACGCAGCCACTGTGCCCATCAAACACAGCCACTGTGCCCATCAAACACAGCCACTGTACCCATCAAACGCAGCCACTGTACCCATCAAATGCCGCCACTGTGCCCATCAATCGCAGCCACTGTGCCCATCAATCGCTGCCACTGTGCCCATCAAACGCTGCCAATGTGCCATCAAATGCAGCCACTGTGCCATCAAATGCAGCCACTGTGCCCATCAAATGCAGCCACTGTACCCATCAAATGCAGCCACTGTGCCCATCAAACGCTGCCACTGTGCCATCAAACTTTCCCCCGTGTGCCCATCAACTGCTGCCACTGTGCCATCAAATGCTGCCACTGTACCCATAAAATGCTGCCACTGTGCCCATCAAATGCCGCCACTGTGCCAAATGCTGCCACTGTGTCAGCAAATGCCGCCATTGTGACCCCCCCACCCGCTCGTCGTCTGCCCGGCACTTACCCTGTCTCCGTGGGGCAGCGGGGGACGGCGGCGAGTGGTGTCCTCTATGCGTCCCCTGGAGGCAGGGGTCCTACAGAATATGTGCAACTGTCTACTGCCGTTTGATATGCAATTAGATAGATATATTACTAACAACCTCCATTTTCATAGTCTTGTCACCACTTTCTTTTTACAGCAGTTGTGCAGTGTGTGGCGCCGGGGAAAAGAACAGATACGCCTGCTCCCGCGGGAGGAAAACCCGGAAGTCCACCTTTACACAGCTTTTTCACGGTATTAAAATCAGCACAAAAAAAATCTTTAGGCATATGTATATGGTGCAATGATCTGGATAACATAATGTTGATATTTTGGGTAAACCTCCGCTTTAACAAACCAAAAAGAGATAAAACATCACAAATCATCCTGGATTTTGGGGGTACCTGGAAGGGTTACATAGGAGCAAAATGATATATAGTCAAATACATGTGTTTGCTGCGTCTGAGTGTCAGCACCCCTTTTTTTGGGGGGGGCACTCGTTTATCTTAAATATTAATAAACCCATTTTAAGACCCTGAATGTTACATTATTAATATGTACCGTATGCATTTTAAATAAAGACAACATGTAAACTAGGCTTATTAGTCCTTTGGAATTATAATTAGAGTTAATGAAGGGGCGAATAGTTCATTACTAAACCACAAATTCTAAAACATTTAGAAAGATGGTTATAAATGTGCAAATACATTCTTTCCATTTGTTATGTCTTCAAAAAGAGTCCTATTTGAAAGCTTGCAGGCAGTTAATCATAATGTATTATGAAATATGAGGGACTGGATGTATTGAATTTGTGGCACTTTAAATTTTGCTAAAATGCTATAGTAATTCATAGTTCTACACCCTGAAGCTACTAATTAGAATTTAAAGCGGTTGCTGAACTTTTTTTTTTTAACCCTGTAAGGCAAAAGGCATAATGAGCTAGTATGCACCGCATACTAGCTCATGATGAAATACTTACCTTAGAACGAGGCGTCAGTAACTTAATATGCCAACACCTACCTTTGAATATGGATGAGCTTCGTGTTCGAGTCGAAAGGTGTCTCCTCTCCACTGATGCTTTATCACCAATCCTTGTTTCAATAAAAAACCCAAATTTTCCAAAAACATTTGTCATTGGGATGGAAAGTGAGGGGAAATGTTCTGAACAGTTACACAGACAGCAAAACCAATGTTACAGTGGTGATAACCCTTCCCTATGTTCTCCAAAAAGCTTAAAAATAGATTTTTTGGCTAGAGCTACACTTAAAAAACGTATCTGTTCCAAATTACAAACAGATTGTACTTAAGAACAAACCTACAGCCCGTGTCTTTTTTGCACCGCCTGTATACTGCTGTTCAGAGTATATAGGTTCCCCTTAATATCCATACAAGACCCAAAGGGGCTGGTAATGGGCTGGGGTAGGGGTGGGTGATGGGGTAGCCATGCCATTTTTCTCAATGATTTTCATCCATATTGCCAGGACCAGACATTACATTAAAGCCGCAAGCAGTTTTAAATGGCATACTTTAGACACCCCCCAGGTACGATATTTTTCTCTTTAAATATTTTATTATATTATATTTTTGTAAGATACAACAAATTACAATAATATTCATCGTAATAAACAAGTTTCAAGCATAAAATTAAACATAAACAGGAGAGCTTCTCATGAAAATTTAAGTTAATCGATTATAGTATTGATTTTTAAACATTCTACTACATAAAACAAAATGTCAGAAATTTTACATATTAGAGTATTTCTAAATAGCGTAAAGTAAAATAAGACATTCAGAGTAATAAATGAAGTGAATAATAAACATTGAGTAAATCAGCCAAAATAGAATATGAAAGTTATGAACCATATATAAAACGAGAAAAGATAGGGGGTTGAGATAGAATAGTATTTTAGAATTTGATGGAGTTAAAGGGTATATCAGTCCTTAAAGCGGAAGTAAACCCATCGATTTAACAGTTTCAAAAAGCAGTTACATGCCGGGAATGCCAACTGTCACATTGGTTGTGCTCTCAACCAAACTGTCAAACCATCCAATGGCTGGTGTCATAACTGATCACAGAGGCCAAGATGGCAGCTTCCTTGCCTGAAAATGATAGGAGGGTTTACTTCCACTTTAATCAGGGCCAGGGTCCAGCTGTGTGGCCTGGCTTATCCTGAAAGAGTAAATTAATAATTTTCCTACCCCTATCTCGTATTCTAACTTTTGTGGGGAGGGGGGGGGAGGGAAAAGAAAAGGGAGAGTTGTAAGGAGAGGGGAAAAAGGAAGCAGCATTCAGAGAATTATATTATATATTTTAAGTTTATATCAATGATATATTTGTATCTGGTGGAAGATAGTGGTCAATCCATAGTTGCCATACAGATTCAAATTTATGGATTCTGTCCAAGTAAATTGCTTCAGTTTTAGCATGTACCATGGCTTGCGTCACTCTCTGTTTAACAGTTTGTATGCAGAGGGAATTGGTTTTCCATGCTTTGGCTATGGATTGTTTAGCCACTGTTGTAACAAATAAGGATAGTTTGAATTGGCGAAGGGTCAAGCATTGGGGTTTGTAGTTTAATAAAGCAATCTTTGGGTCAGGCAGTAAGGTTGTTTTAAAAATTGTTGAGAGAATTTTAAAAACTTCCTTCCAGAATGAGTTAGCTATAGGACACTCCCAACATGTGTGTATGTATGTGCCTTGGTCTGTACAGCCTCTAAAACAATTGGCAGGGTATTGATGGTAAAATTTAGATAGACGGGAAGGTACTAAGTACCATCTAGTAAGGACTTTGTAATTAGTCTCAAGAGCTACAATGTTGGGGCTGGCTGATTTAGTTGCTTGCCATATTTGGGCCCAGTCGTGTTTGTCTAGTTGGAGGTGAAGGTCATTTTTCAATTTTTCTATGTATGACGGAAGAGAGGAAGTTGTATGAGAAGTCAATTGGGCATAAAGATCTGAGATTAACCGCTTCATGTGTGGATTTGATTTACAACTTTGCTAAAAAATGTATTTAATTTTATTATTTGCAATATAATCTGTGATAACTTTCTCAATGACCTTTCCATATGACGGCTGTGCTAATAAACCATCATTTATATACCAAGTTTTATGATTCGGTCGTGGTATAAGTGAGGAAAGTGTTGTCAGAACTATGTTATGGTCAGACCATGTACACGGTATAATGTTTGAGTCTAAGATATAAGCTGAGATGTTGATATTAATGAGAAGATGGTCAATGCGGGAAAATTGTTTATGTGGATGGGAATAATGGGTATATTGTCGTCTAGCTGGATGTTGCTCCCTCCATGTGTCTATTAAAGAATATTGATTAAGAAGTTGTTGGTATAAGCAGCGTTGGGTTTGTATCGGGGTCGGAGATTTATCTAAAAATTGATATATTACCTGTTTAGAATCTCCACCAAGTATAAGTGTACCTCGTTTATGATTTTCTATAACAGAGAATAAGTGAGATAAGAAGGACAATGGGTTTTTATTTGGGGCATAGTATGAAACTATGGTGACTTCGGTGTCTTGTAAAAGGCCAGTCAATATTATGTAGCGACCTTCAGGGTCTTTAAGTTCAGTTTGTAGTGTAAATGATGCTGTATGGTGAAACGCGACTAGGACACCTCTTTGTTTGGTAGCTGCTGAAGCGGTATAAACTTGAGGGAATTTACGGCTAAAGAATTTAGGACAAGAATGGGAGGCAAAATGCGTCTCTTGAAGGCAGACCACATGTGCCTTTAGTTTAGAAAAGGAACGAAATGCTTTTGTTCTTTTAGGTGGTGAATTTAGACCCTGTACATTCAGCGTTATTATATTTAGAGGTGCCATTATATGTGAATAGGAAAGGGGAGGAGCGTTAAGAATTAACTATAGCAATGTTTCTCTGGAGGATATTGTAATAGGAACTATGTTTGGAGGTATGGGGGAAAGAAAAAGGGGAGAAAAAAGGGCCTGAAAAATTAAGATCCGTTAATGGGTTAGTTATTACTCTGTAAATAGTATATACACAATAAATCAAGAAGCTTTCTTTTGTGTTCAAAAAATTAAATGTTAAAAGAGCAATTAGCTCCCAAAAGGAGTAAGTATCCAAAGATTGGTATAAAATACCGATCTATGGGTACTCTGTATCCAAAGAGTGTCCAAACTATTTGGCGGGCACTCGAGGATATGTTGGAGACGCAGTGGCTATCTCCGGGACTACAAAGACCATCAAGAAAAAATGCAATAAGAATATAAACTCCAAGTCTAAGCCGACGAATAGTGTATTTTAAATCGGTAACTATGTATATCAAAATTCAACAGAGTTACAGTCATACCAGAATTTGAGACAAAATCAACATTCTAGATATGGTAAAGATGCTGAAAATAAGTTTATATCATAGGAAATAGAGCGGGGATAAACCACTCTACTTTCTATTATGAGATGTATTGCATTATAAAGGCTAGTTAGAGTATGAATAAAAATAGTAAATTAAATAGAAGACATACAAATAAAGGTGAATAAACTACATTAGTTCAATATTATGTCTAAGCCCTGTACACACGATCGGTTTTACCGATAAAAACCGTCCGATGGATTGTTTTCATCAGACAAACCGATCGTGTATGGGACCCATCGGTCTTTTTTCCATCGGTTTTAAAAAATAGAACATGTTTTAAATTTTTTCGATGGATAAAAAACCGATCGAAAACTCCGATCGTCTATGGGCAAGTCCATTGGATAAAAAACCCACGCATGCTCAGAATCAAGTCGACGCATGCTCAGAAGCATTGAACTTCATTTTTCTCGGCTCATCGGAGTGTTTTACGTCACCGCGTTTGGAACGGTCGGTTTTTTGACTGATGGTGTGTAGGCAAGACTGATGGAAGTCAGCTTCATCGGATTTCCGATGGACAAAACCATCGGATTAGAATCCATAGGATATCCGATCGTGTGTACGAGGCTTTAGAGATCTAGATCTCCTAGAGCCTAAATGAAAAAATAAGCTAAGATATATCGTTTTATAGAAATATAAACAAAATGAGTACAGTAATATGTATGAAAGGATAAATATAAGCTTAAAAATAAAACAAAAAAATAAATAAATATAGACCAGTAAGGTCTACTATATTTTGGGGTGTACATTGCAAGACAGTATTATTTGTATTCATACCGCCTTGTGAGCATGCCACCTATTATAGCATATAAGTATGTGAATACATATTTTGATTCAATATTATGCTAAAAACCATTTCTTTTGTTTAGTGTATATAGAGTTGCTTATGTTAAACTTTTTAATTTTGGATCAGAATCAATAGTTAAAAATAAATAATAATTAGTTATTAATTCATACCACAGGAGAAGAGAGGGGGATAAACCATTCTTTTCCTCATGAAGAAATAAAAAAAAGGGGGGAAAATGGCGTGTTTTTCTTATAAATAAAAGTATAATATTAACTAAGTTCCTGCAATAGTCATATTTCATCTAAGCAAGATTGGGATCTTAATAATATGGTGAAAAGATGAAATATAAAAACAGAGTAAAGCAACAATATCAGTTTTGACTCATAACATTAATCTAAAGCCCCGTACACACGATCGGTTTAACTGATGAAAACCGTCCGATGGATGGTTTTCATCAGACAAACCGATCGTGTATGGTACCCATCGGTCTTTTTTCCATCGGATGGAAAAAATAGAACTTGTTTTAAAATTTTCCGATGGATCAAGAACCGATGGTAATTTGCGATCGTCTATGGGCAAGTCCATCGGTTAAAAAACCCACGCATGCTCAGAATCAAGTCGACGCATGCTCAGAAGCATTAAACTTCATTTTTCTCGGCTCATCTGAGTGTTTTACGTCACCACGTTTGGAACGGTCGGTTTTTTGACTGATGGTGTGTGGCCAAGACTGATGAAAAACAGTTTCATCGGATTTCCGATGGTCAAATCCATCGGACGAAAATCCATAGGTTATCCGATCGTGTGTACAGGGCTTAAGTATTCTATATATATACTGTCTCATCTAAGGGGTGTGTTTTCTAGGATCAGTATAATATATGTGTTAATAAGTATTGGCCTATATATTGAATCAAATCACTTAATGTCATTGGTGCAGTGTTTGGAATAGGTGAAGCAAAACGACTTCTCTTATGGGTACTAGAAGAGGCAGGTTGATCTGAAATGTCTTGTTCGCGTTGTGAGGGGGAACCAGAGTGTGTCCGCCTTTTGGTTCCTTCTGTTGTGGTTTCTGGAGTTGACAGGCGAAGATCTAGAATAGTAGAAAGCAAATCATCTGCAGATTTACAGATATAGGTAGTTCCTTTGTATGTAAAGCGAATGGCAAAGGGGAAAGTCCAGCGGTATGTGATGTGATTATATTGGAGGACCTGTAGATGGGGTTTCATTTCCTTCCTTTTCATCAGTCTAATAGTTGTTCCTTTGTACGGAAATAATGAAATTTGATTATTATATCCCTGGGAGGACCCTTGTCCTTTTTTGGTGTTAATGATCTGTGAATTCTGTCCATTTCAAGTCTTTCCAGTGGGATAGAGGGTGCCAGTTCTTGAAATAATGCTGTGGCTGTAGAATGGAGATCCTCTATACTCTCAGGGAGTCCTCTGATGCGGAGATTAGATCTCCTATTCCTGTTCTCAAAATCTTCAAGTCTATTTTGGAGGGAATAATAATCTTCTTTGAGGCAGTCTAATTCATCAGCATAGTTAGAGATTGCAGCATCAAGTTCATCTGTTCTCTGTTCTAGAACTGAGGTGCGTCTACCCACCTCACGAATTTCTCTAGTCAGCTTTTCTGTAATGCTATCAGATGTATTCTGAAGAGCTTTATGTAGGACCTTTTCAAATTGATTAATTAAAAGGAGCACTAAAGCTTCCCTTTTTTTTGCCTAAAAATAACAAACATGTTATACTTACCTCCACTGTGCAGCTCGTTTTGCACACAGTGGCCCCGATCCTGGTCTTCTGGGGTCCCTCGGCGGCTGTCTTGGCTCCTCCCCGCAAGGACTCCACACCATAATGCGAGTGAGCTCGCATGGTGTGGAGTGATTGCGGGCGCGCTCCCGTGATACAGCGGCGGCCATAGCCGCCGACTGTATCACTCGGCCCCGCCCCCGCACGCCGCGTCATTGGATGTGATTGACAGCAGCGCCAGCCAATGGCTGCGCTGCTTTCAATCCATCCAGTGTAGCCAATCGGCGGCCAGGCTGAAAAACAAAGAGGATGACGGGGACGAGCGTGGGACTTTCGAGGGGCCAGGTAAGTAAAACGGGGGCTCGGGGGGGGCGGTATTGTCGAATGTTTTTTCACCTTAATGCATAGGATGCATTAAGGTGAAAAAACATGTAACTTTACTACTCCTTTAAGTCAATATTAGGTGATGTTTGTTGTAGGGAGTTTGTAAATATCCCTATGTCATATTCTGTCTCTGAGTGCTGTAAGGAGGCTAGAGACTGCAGCTGCTTCTGTGAGAGGATTTGTGAGGGAAGTGGCACAGCCATTTTAGATGTAGATTTAGTCAGCGCTTCATGTGCTTTCCCTGCCTTAGGTTTAGTTTTCCTCCCACTATACATCATTTCAAAAGGTGCCCAAGAGTATTAGTAGTATACCTGTCACCAATTTATGTATATTACCAGCTTAGACCCGGATTATTGGCCGTTTGTGTCCCGGTCGGTGCGGAGCACTCAGGCAGACATGACTACCTCAGGCGGCTTCGCGCATGCGTCTCTCATTTGTCTCCTATGCACAGGGAGGGAGCGTGGCTGAGCCAAGCCTGAGGAGGCGGAGTACTGCTTTCTTCAGCCACCAGAAGGAGAAAGGCCATAAGGTACGATATTTAAAGGAATATTTCACTTTTTTTTTCACTTTAGGCCCCATGCACACGAGACGCTGTTATTTGCTGTTGAACGCGCGTTCAGAGGCAGTTGGACGCTTTTTTCAACTGCTCCTGAACCCATTCAATGTTATCCTATGTGTCCATGCACACACTCTCGTTTTTTGGCGTTTACAAGCAGTTGCGTTTAACCTCGTTTTTCCAGAAGCAAAAAAATGGGTTCAGACGCAAAAGTTTTCCACGTTTCAGACGCTAAACGCTGCTAAACGCGGCTAAACGCGGCTAAACGCGGTACTGGCGTTTTGCCGCGTTTGCGTTTATAAGCGTTTTTAAAGGTGACCTATTTTTTAACATTAGAAATCTCAAAAATGATGGCAAATGATGAAAAACTATTAAAAAATATAAAAGAAAACTGTAATTGCTTGCATTGCATTGTGGACAATCCACAACTTGTGGCAGGTAACGTGGCAAGTGGACAATCAACAACTTGTGTCAGGTGATGTGGCCAGGTGACGTGGCCAGGTGACGTGGCAAGCGGACAATCCACAGCTTGTGGCAGGTGACGTGGCCAGGTGACGTGGCAGGTGACGTGGCCAGGTGACATGGCAGGTAACGTGGCCAGGTGACGTGGCAGGTGATGTGGCAAGTGGACAATTCACAACTTGTGGCAGGTGACGTGGCACGTGATGTGGCCAGGTGACGTGGAAAGTGGACAATCCACAACTTGTGGCAGGTGACGTGGCTAGATGACGTGGCAGGTAATGTGGGCAGGTAACATGGCTAGGTGACGTGGCAAGTGGACAATTCACAACTTGTGGCAGGTGACGTGGCCAGGTGACGTGGCACGTGATGTGGCCAGGTGACATGGCAAATGGACAATCCACAACTTGTGGCAGGTGACGTGGCCAGGTGACGTGGCAGGTGACGTGGCAAGTGGACAATCCACAACTTGTG
Organism: Rana muscosa; assembly: GCA_029206835.1. Taxonomy (NCBI): domain Eukaryota; kingdom Metazoa; phylum Chordata; class Amphibia; order Anura; family Ranidae; genus Rana; species Rana muscosa. The sequence continues at coordinate 730,006,923 of CM055118.1, forward strand.
GCAGGTGACGTGGCAGGTGACGTGGCAAGTGGACAATCCACAACTTGTGGCAGCTGACGTGGCAGGTAACATGGCCAGGTGACGTGGCCAGGTAACGTGACAAGTGGACAATCCACAACTTGTGGCAGATGATGTGGCAAGTGATACGCTAAATACAAGTACACTGCTGCTCTCTCAGCTGCTACTCACTCTGGTCTCACAAACTGGCTGAAATGGTTAAAATTTACTATTTTTTGAGCTTAGGGAGGGTCTATGATGAAACGCTTATAAACGCAAACGCGGTTAAACGCCGCTAAACGCGGCCGCAAACGCGGCAAAACGCGCGTTTATAAACGCCGGTTTCAGCGTTTAAAAACGTGTGTTCAGCAGAGTTTGCACCTGCGTCTCGTGTGCATGGGGCCTTATGCATCATTAAAATCACTGCTCCAGAAAAAACGACAGTTTTAAAAGATTATTTCTACATTGATACATGTCCCCTCGGGCAGAACCCGGGTCCCCAAACCCTTTTTTGGACAATAACATGCATATTAGACATTATAATTAGCACTTTAGATTTTGAACGTTCGCGTCCATTGTATTTAATAGGGTTCCAACGTTCGCGCAAACTTTCGGTTTGTTCGAAGGTTCTGGTGCGAACCGAACGGGGGGGGTGTTCGGCTCATCCCTACCTTTGAAGAACTCAGGTTATGCTAATGAGCACTAAAAATATAGTTTCAACAACATATTATTTTCTGTTGCCTGAAAAAAGGTCACATTTTTTTCAAACCTTAAGACTGCAATGTTTAGCTATAGCTCCACAAGCTGCTGCACACATCATAATCAGGTTACTCAGAATACTTACACAAAAACCTGTTGCTTCACTCATTTTCTGGCACCGTTCTCTTCTCTGTATTGATGTTCTGTGGCTGTTAAAATATAAATGTGTAATAATATATGCTGTTAGAGTTACTGGTAGTTACATCTCCCTACATCTTCTCCTAATTTGTGATGTTGATCACATAAGCCATCTCGTGACTATGTTACAAATGTATGAATGCCAGCGATTGAAATACGCTCTACAAATAATAATATTGTAGCTTGTACCTAGAGATACACAGTCATTCAAGAAAGTTTTCCATTTTTTAAATACATTTCTGCAAGTGATAAAATAGTAGTCAACCGAACATATGTAGAAAAGATCACCAGCACTCCAGGATAAAGGCAAGATGAAGATTTATTGTACCACCAATGCTCTAAAACTAAAGACTTCCTCTTTTTAAGTTGTGCTTGCCCAGTTGCCCAACTTATTTTTTATCTTGAAAAAGAGACAAATGCTGGCAGGCTTTTTTTTATGATTTAAGTCTTTCTCTTATATAAATTTAGAAGGACTCCAGATCAGGTACGATGCTATTATTGTTCTTTTTGGCAGATTCTTGCTTTAAGAATTTAGTTAAAATACATGTGCAGAGGATATGTTGATATTTTTATTGATATTTTATCATTTAACCACTTGCCGACCGCCGCACGAACATTTACATCGACAGAATGGCACGGACAGGCAAATTGGTGTATATATACGTCCCCTTTAATTTGCCGCCGTGTGGTCGCGCGTGCGCCGCTGGCGGCGTGCTCGCGACACTGCCACGAGCTCGGTGACCGTGCCCACAGGAGCCGCGGACTCGATGTCCGCCGGTGTCCCGCGATCGTGTCATGGAGCTGAAGAACGTGGAGATATCAGTCTAAACGCAACATCTCCCCGTTCTTCCTAGTGACATGTCACTGATCGTCTGTTCCCTGTCATCAGGAACAGCGATCAGTGCTGTGTCACAGCAAGCCACACCCCTTAACAGTTGGAATCACTCCCTAGGACACACTTAACCCCTTCAGCGCCCCCTACAGGTTAAGCCCTTCACTGCCAGTGTCATTTTTACAGTAATCAATGCATTTTTATAGCACTGATCGCTGTAAAAATGACAATGGTCCCAAAATGGTGTCAAAAGTGTCCGATGTGTCCGCCATAATGACGCAGTCACGATAAAAATCGATGATCGCCGCCATTACTAGTTAAAAAAAATATGAATAAAAATGCCATAAAACTATCCCCTATTTTGTAGACGCTATAACTTTTGCGCAAACCAATCAATAAACGCTTATTGCGATTTTATTTACCAAAAATATGTAGAAGAATACGTATCGGCCTAAACTGAGGAAAAACAAATGTCTTTATATATATTTTTTGGGCATATTTATTAAAGCAAAAAGTTAAAAATATTGAATTTTTTTCAAAATTGTCGCTCTATTTTTGTTTATAGCGCAAAAAATAAAAACCGCAGAGGTGATCAAATATCACCAAAAGAAAGCTCTGTTTGTGGGAAAAAAAGGACGTCAATTTTGTTTGGGAGCCACGTCGCACGACCATGCAATTGGCAATCGCAAAAAGTGGCCTAGTCTTTGGCCAGCCAAATGGTCCGGGGTTTAAGTGGTTAAAAAAAAAAATGTCCCTGCAAGGCAATGTATGCATCGCATACTAGCACATTATGAGAGACTTACCTTAGAACGAAGCCTTCAAGTGCCGCAATGTCATAGCTGAGAGGGCTGATATCTTCCTTCCAGGTTTGTGGCCTCCAGCTACATGAGCGGCCGGGGGGCACGAGGACGTCACTCCCGTGCATGTGCGCGGGAGCCATTGTTTATGGCACTGGCTTTGAAGGTCTGGCACTGTAACCGGGACCTTCAAAGCGTATGCACCGGTAATGTCATCAGCTGCATGCACTCTGAATATCTTCTAAACTGTGCAAGTTTAGTAGATATTCACAGTACCTACAGGTAAGCCTTACTATAAGTGGTGTAACAGAGTTTACTATCACTTTAAATTATAACTAAAGGCAAATTTTTTTTTAGTTTTGGATAGAGTGGAGAGGAACTAGAATACCTGACAGGTTTTTAGTGCTGTCGGTGCCACCGTTAAATACAGTAGATTTGCCCTGTTTGTCATGTTTATTTTATTTCATTCCATTTATTTAGTGCTGTCAATCTACGCAGCACTCTACATATATATTGTACATTCACATCAGTCTCTGTCCTCAAGGGGCTTACAATCTTAGGTCCCTAACTCACATTCATACATACACATACTACGGCCAATTTAGACAGGAGCCAGTTAACCTACCAGCATGTCTTTGGAGTGTGGGAGGAAACCAGAGTGCACAGAGGAAACCCGCACAGGGAGAACATGCAAACTCCACGCAGGTAGTGTCATGGTTGGAATTCGAACCATTGACCCTAGTGCTGCTAATTATCATCAAAAGTGAAGGTGAACAAATATCCAATTTTGAGCTGTTACCAGCACAATAATAGAGGGGAAAGCCTCCAATGGGGATACCAGTTCTGGTGACTCTGATGACAACCATATAATCAATCAATTTGTACTGGCCATTGTTTGAATATGGCAGAGGAAGTGAAGGAAATGTCCCCAATGGGTTACAAAAAAAAATATATGACCAGAGTTATAACCCTCCTTCACTCTATCCACAAAAATTGGATCGTAGAAAAAACTATTAGAACAAATGTGAGGGAAACTCTCGCAGGGGACACAGTTTGATGCAACAGTGATTAAAATTTAAGGATACAAAGTTCTTCAAGTGGTTGTAAAGTTACATGTATTATTACCGTACATACTAGAGTATAAGCCGACCCGAGTATAAGCCGAGGTACCTAATCTTACCACAAAAAAATAGGAAAAAACTTACTGACTCGAGTATAAGCTGAGGGTGAGAATGCAGCAGCTACTGTAAGTGGAAGAGGTTCAATAATACCCATTTGCACGCCTCACTGTGCCCATTGCAACCTCACTGTGCCAACCTCACTGTACCAATTGTCACTGTGCCCAACCTCACTCTGCCCATTGCCACCCCACTGTGCCCATCCTTACTGTGCTAATCCTTACTGTGCCCGTTGTCAGTGTACCTGAAATTGAGAGGCTGCGGGCGTCCATTCATTGTTTAAAACTCGGGGTCTCCTCCTGGTCCCTTCCGTGATAGGCGTTTCTCAGCAGACCCAGTTCCGCCTATCACGAATGTTCTCTCATCCTCGGACTCAGTTTCCCAGCAGACACTGTGTTCAGTGTTCCGCCAATCATGGACGTCCTCTTGTCCAAGGATGAGAAGGCGTCCGTGATTGGCAGAACACTGAACACAGTGTCTGCTGGGATGGGTGAGGATGAGAGAACGTTCGTGATAGGCGTTTCTTAGCAGACACAGTTCCGCTTATCACGGAAGGGACCAGGAGGAGACCGCGAGTTTTAAACGATGGACGCCCGCAGCCTCTCAATATTTTCAGGTTTCAGGGCTTAAAATCTCGGCTTATACTTGAGTATATACGGTACTTTGATTCTCTCTGTTTTAGGTCCCTGTTAAGTACAGTGTGTGTGTGTTTTCCTAAAATTATGTAGCACTTACCCCATTTAAGGGACCGGCTGGTTTTGTTTTGGGTCTGCAGCAATTACCTCTCTAGAGTGGATCCCTTAGCTCCGTTGTCCAGGCAAAAAGATCTCTTGTAATAAGGCCAATGTCCACACAGGAGTAAAACCTAATCAACAAGGCTTTATTCTTTTTCTTTGAATCAACTTGAAGAGAGAGAGAGTAGGAAGTTGAAAGAAGTAGGGGAAGGTTCAGGCACGCAACACTTAAGGTTCAGTGTCTATAATTGTCGGCACTCAAGCCTGAGTGGGTATTGCTCACCCGGATAGTCCCTATGAGAGCGGTCCTAGCAGCCGGGATGGAGCACGGATATCAGAGACGATGAATCCCTCTCTAGGCGAGTTTCTAGGCCTCTCCCCGAGACAGCAGTACCGTCGCTAATCTCCTGGGGCTGATCCTCTCCTGGACTCCTTTCCTCAAGATGGGCCCCCTACAAGCGGGCAGCCTGGGATCCTTCTCTGAAGCGTAGGCCCTTACCAGCGGAGCTGGGCTCACGATGCAGCAACAGGGCCTCGGGCTGAAGGTGCCCGAGGCCTAAACACACTCGCGCACCTCGTGCCATGCGGGCCACGAGGTACACTCACTGGACCAGAGGTCCCCCCCTGTGCACCTTGGGGTCCCCCTGGAATCGCCTCACACCTAATGGCGTCTGCCCCTTATGTACCCTCTCCCAGCATGCACAGCGAGTTGACCATGCCCCCTGCACAGCCACCGAGAGGGGACACCCAAGGTATTGTGATACCCCCCGTAGTTTAACCTATGCCGGCGGTGACAGTACCACCTACAGGCAACGGAGAACACTACTGCCAGGCAGTATCACACCCAGAGCAGAGCAATATTGAATCATTGATTGGTCTGAACCCAACTACCAGCTCAGACTACCCCTAAATTTCCACATAGCGCCCCAAATATTGGGGGGTGGCGCTACAATTATAATGCTAAATACCTTTTTTGCAGAGCACTGCTTTCCTGTCATGTGACCTCCCTCTGCTTCCCTTCCCGAGTGAGTACAGTAGGAGGGGCTGAGATTCCCCCATTATGAATGCAAGCCAGCAGGGGGGGGTTCACATGACAGCACAGCAGGGCTCTGCAAAAAGAAGGTAATTAGCATTATAATTTTAAGAAAAACACACACACTGTACTAAACAGGGACATAAAACAGAGAGGATCAAAGTAATTAATACATGTTTCTTTACTGTACAAGCATTTGAGCAGCTGCAGGGAATAGAATTACACAGGGGGGGGGAGGAGATCGGCTCACACACAGGCTACGGAACTGACAGGGGGAGGGGGAGATGCAGAGACACTGGGTGACAGAGGCATGTAAACTGACCACGCTTTTAGAGATCAGCAGCCGTGATAAACGTGGTCAGTTTACAGAGGGGGAGACAGGAACAGGCAGGATCTGCCCGGTAATGTACAACATAGAAAGGGACAATTGACATGGCAAAAGCACTGTGCCTTAAAGGGACAAGAGCATTTTTTTTCTTTAAGGTTACAACCACTCTCAATGCACTATTTGCATGATTAAAATTGCCAGGACTATGGTTGAGTTTGATGGTTTACATTTTTCCGAAATTTTCATTTTCATAGAGGAGTCTAAATACTGCATGTTAAATTGGTGTGCTCATATGCAAGAAATGTAGTCTACCTTCTTGGCGGTGTCATAGAGTGCAGTTTGACTAATTCTTTTGACAGAGATCCTGTGTTTGCTCCTTGGATTGGTGAAACAGCAGAAAATTGGATAAAGCTGATGGCTGACAATGCTGGACTTTGTTTTGCTGGAATGAAAAGCATTAAGTTAACCATTCAAATACTAAATAAGGAAGCCACATTTTACTTCTGTACATCAGCAAATTATCTTCAGTTCAAATCCCCATTTTTATAGACATGTATCTATAAAGAGTTTGGTGTGATTTTGTTCAGCATTTCAGGTCCGCTTCAGGTGCAAATTTTTCAACTGAATGACACTGTAAAGTACATCTGAACCTGACTCTTTTTAAAATCACACTGTGGGCGGTTCGCACATATGTGGATCAGGTCCATAGAAAGCCGGTTTGGTTCACATGTCATGCGAATTCGATGCAGTTTAAAACGCAGGCTAAGCGCCACCTTAACCACTTCAGCTACGGAAGATTTACCCAGGGGAGGGCTGGCGGCCTTAGGCCTGGGGGGCAAGTCCAGTCAAGTGGCCCATTGAACCGCCGAATCAGCTCACCCTCCATGGCCCACCTGGTTTTTCAATGCAGCCTCACCAGTGCCCATCAGTGCAGCCAACTCCAGTGCCCATCAATGCAGCCTGATCACTGGGGCAGGTTACATGGGGTGTATGGGGGGGAGATGGGGGGTCAGCTAGGGGTGTCAAAGTCTCTCACCTCAGCGATCTCAGCTCAGCAGGTCCTTGCACGCCACGGTTTCCTTGGAAGGTAACGCTCCTGATCCTGGGGGCCAAGTTGCAGCCACCGCCCAGCCCTGCAGCCCTGCATCCCAACTCCCTGGCACGCCCTGCCTCTGCCTGCTTCCAAGAACCCGGTCCCAGGGAGTTGTAGTTTCCTCTGCGCTGCTGTGTTTTCCACCCACCAGAAGCTTGAGTGCGGACTACAACTCCGGGAATGCAACAGCTAGTGGTCGGCCGCCATGGCCATGCCCCCGGCCCGACTTCCTAGACCAGAATAAAAAAGAAAATGGTAGCGGGCAGCGGCTGCCGGCTATTTTGAACATAAGTTAGGGCGGCCTGGGAGGCAATTGCCACCCTGCCCCCTGGCCCAGCCCTCCCCTGGATTTACCCCCTTCTTGACCAGGCCATTTTTTGCGATACGTCACTGCATTATTTTACCTGAAAATTGCGTGGTCATGCAACACTGTACCCAAATAGAATTTATCTCCTTTATTCCCACAAATAGAGATTTATTTTGGTGGGATTTGATCACGTTTGCATTATTTATAATAAACAAAAAAAGGCGGACAATTTTGAAAAAAAATTAAATAAATTTGTTTACTTTCTGCTATAAAACACATTCAAAAAAAGTAAAAAATCGAATTTCTTCATCAATTTAGGCCAATATTTATTCTGTTACCTATTTTTGGTAAAAAAAAAATCCTAATAGATTAATATTGATTGGTTTTCGCAAAAGTTATAGCGTCTGGTATATATTTATGGAATTTTTATTAATTTATTTATTTTTACTAGTAATAGCGGCGATCAGCGACATAGCGGGACTGCGATATTGCGCCGGACAAATCGGACACTAACTGGAATTTTTGACACTTTTTTGGGAACCAGTGACATTAATACAGTGATCAGTGCTAAAAATATGCACTGTCACTGTACTAATGACACTGGTTGGAAGTGGGTTAACATCAGGGGCGATCAAAGTGTACAAAATGATTGCTGTTCTGCCTGTGAACCGAATAATCAGGTGCTGGTGGACATCGAGTCTGCAGTTGTGTATGATCACAATGTTTAGTGGCATTCGCGCCCGCTACTTGAAAATGGCAGATCACGTATATATCCTGGCGCACAGCATGCCGCCCTGTAGCAGTAAAACTGCTATGAGGCGGACAGCAAGTGGTTAAGTAATAATTTTTCATTAGTCTAGAAAAACTGTTACATGGCACTAAAAATAGGTATCGGTAATTGGTAACCTTGGTTTGAGAGTAACTTGGTTTGAGAGTGTTTTGCAAGACAAGCAAATTTTTTAAATAAAATTTGACTTGATATAGAAGCGATGTCTTGATATACAAGTAGCGTCACGTCACAACTGAGTATAAAAGAGAAGAGAGGCGCCTCTAAGTGTAGCAATATGGTTACATTTAACCACTTAAGGACCGCCTAACGCCAATATACGTCGGCAGAATGGCACGGCTGGGCATAAGCACGTACAGGTACGCCCCCTTTAAGATGCCCAGCCGTAGTTCGCGAGCTCCGTGATCGCGCCCGCGGGACCCGCGGACCCGATCGCCGCCGGTGTCCCGCGATTGGGTCACAGAGCTGAAGAACGGGGAGAGGTAAGTGTAAACAAACCTTTCCCTGTTCTTCCTAGTGAGAGTGTCACTGATCGTCTGTTCCCCGTCATAGGGAACGACGATCAGTGATGTCACACGCCAAGCCACGCCCTCACACTGTAAGGATCACTCATTAGGTCACACTTAACCCCTTCAGCGCCCCTACAGGTTAACTCCTTCACTGCCAGTGTAATTTTCACAGTAATCAGTGCATTTTTATAGCATGATCGCTGTAAAAATTACAATGGTCCCAAAATGGTGTCATTACTAGTAAAAAAAAAATATTAATAAAAATGCCATAAAACAGTCCCCTATTTTGTAGAAGCTGTAATTTTTGCGCAAACCAATCAATAAACGCTTATAATTTTTTTTACCAAAAAAATGTAGAAGAATATGTATCGGCCTAAACTAAGGAAAAATATATATATTTTTTACATATTTTTTGGGGATATTTATTATAGCAAAAAGTTAAAAATATTGCTTTCTTTTCAAAATTGTCGCTCTATTTTTGTTTATATCGCAAACAAAACAAAAAAATGCAGAGGTGATCAAATACCACCAAAAGAAAGCTCTATTTGTGGGGAAAAAAGGACGTAAATTTTGTTTGGGAGCCACGTCGCACGACTGCGCAATTGTCAGTTAACCTCCCTGGCGGTATGATTCTGTCAGGTTTTAGTTGCTGAAAGCGGTACAATTATTTTGCATGGAAATTTGTCGTTTTATATTGTAGGCCTGTAATTCTTAGTAATAACTCACTTAAATCTGTCCAAACAAGAGTCTAGTAGACATCCCGGGTATGATAAAGTTTTAAACACAAAATCATGTTTGATGACGAATTTCCCCACAAATCACTATCGCTCAATTGTGCAAGTGATTCTAATTTATTATCGCTGTTTTTTAGCTGGTTTAAAACCACTTTTGACATAAAGGGACACTTTTTGGTTGCTATGGACAATCTCCAGTTTCCAGGCAGAAAAAACAGAATTTATAATATAAAAGTGCAAGGGACAAAGGGGATGTGTAATTTTTTCATACAGTACTGTAATCTGTAAGATTACAGTGTACTGTATGTGTATTGTTTTAACTTTTTTGAATTTGGCACCGATCTCCGCCCCTGTGCGCCGCAACGTTGCAGGGAACGGAGCTCGGCGGCACTGTGTGTGAATCGAGTGAGGAGACACGGCTCGCACACACTGCGGGAAGACATCGCAGGATCCAGGGGACAAGGTAAGTAACTCTCCCTGTATCCTGCGATGCAGCCCGAGTCTGGCTCGGGGTTACCGCTTTTGGTACTGAAATCTCACCCCGAGCCGGACTCGGGATTACCGCCAGGGAGGTTAAAGCGACGCAGTGACGAATCGCAAAAAGGGGCCTGGTCCTTTAGCAACAAAATGGTCCGGGGCTTAAGTGGTTAATGAAGGTACAACATTCAGCATGGTTGATGAATAAAACAGGCACATCTAAGTATGCAGGCATCCGGGGGAAAAGCTGTCCACATAGAGCATCCTCCTCACTGCCATCAACGTCGTCCCTTCTACACTACAGTCCAAGAGCGGTTCAAGCCACGCTTTCAGATCACTCTACTGCAGGGTAGTCCTCCCAGTCATGATTGCAGACTGACAACAGTGAGAGCCGGCAGTGCGGAGGATGATCTATGTGGACAGCTTTACCCCAGATGGGTGCATACCTAGATGTGCCTCTTTTATTCCTCAACCATGTGAGTTGCTAAATGTTGTACCTTCATTTAATGTAACCATATTGCTACACTTAGGCGACTCTCTTCTTTTTTATACTCTGTAGCTCCTGCTGGATTTTGCTTCTAATCCCCTTGTGGAGACTGTGAATGGACATTTTATGGTAATATAACCTAGTCACATTGCTATAATCTTTTTATATGAACTATAAACTGAAGGACTTTTAAATAAATGGTTGTGGAACAAATCATTTGAGTTTCCATTATTTCTTATGGGGAAATTTGCTTTGATATACAAGTGCTTTGGATTAAAAGCATGTTTCCAGGAACAAATTATGCTCACAATCCAAGTTTTTACTGTACTTGAGAAAAAGTATCGGTACTCATAGTCTTAAAAAAATGGTATTAGTGCATCCCTGTTATAAATTCTTTCAGACAGTAGAAGATATGGAAAAACACTCTACTGCTCCTGTGGTAGGTGAGGATTAGCTATGCTTTCTAACAGGGATGCCTGGTTAACAAATCTGGCTGGACAGAATTATAAATCCTATGGCAGGTAACATTTATGTACCAAATAATAATTAAACAATTCTTTTTTAAATTAGATATTTTTATTGTGGAAAAAATTACTACAATACAAATAAGCCCATCCAAAGGGCACAGGTAAGCAATTTTAGAAAATATCTGTAGCAATGTCTCATAATTTAAAAACACCATTCCAGTTAAAATAATACAACTAATTAGCCCATAAAAAAAAAGAATAAAAGAAAAAAAAAAGAAGATTTTATGATAACCCCCTAATTCAGAGCCCTCCCCCACTTCCCGACCACCCCATTGCACATTTACTACTACAGGCTGGCCACGCTGTGCAGAATTCTGTACTTGCAGGTTTTGGACGCGAGTGCACGCTGCCAGTGGCTTGCTCGCACTGGGATTTTATACAGCGGGAGCTGGTCAGCGGGTACAGCAGACCCAATGTCTGCCGGCACCCACTGATCGTTCGATACACTGAAATAATATCAGTCTGCCTATGTAAACAAGGCAGATTGCCGTTCTGTCAGTACAGAAGGCATGGATCCTGTGTTCTTTTAAAGCTGGAACACAGATCTATGCCTTCCACTAGTAAAAGCACCTCCCCACTACACTGAAACATTAGCTAAGCACACAGTTAACCCTTTGTTTGCCCCTGATATTAACCCCTTCCATGCCAGTGCCATTAGTACAGTGACAGCGCATTTTTATAGCACTGATCACTGTATTAGTGTCACTGGTCCCCCAAAAAAGTGTCAAAAGTGTCAGTTAGGTGTCCAATTTGTCCACCACAATATCTCAGTCCTGCTATAAGTCACTGATCGCCACCATAAGGCTACTTTCAGACTGAGGCAGTTTTAGCGCTAAGAATAGCACCTTAAAACTGCCTCTCCTGCCTTTCCAGTGTAAAACCCCGAGCCCGCTTGCGGGGCGGAAAAAAAAGTCCTGCAAGCAACATCTTTGGGGCGGTTTGGGAGTGCTGTATACAGCAGTCCTACACTGCCCCTGCCCTTTGGAATGAATGGACATCGCTTCCGCAGCGCCTGAAAAGCTCTTCGGAAGTGCTACAACACGGGCGCTTTTAACCCCTTTTTAACCCCTTCTTAGGGGTAAAAAGCGCCCCGCTAGCGGCCGAAAAGCTCCGCTTAAACAGCTTTACCGCTAACGAACCCACCGCTCCAGTGTGAAAGCAGCCTTACTAGTGTAGCGGGGTTCCTTTAAATGCTCTCGAACTACTCATTCACCTCTGAAACTCGCGCAATTTCTTGCGGAGTCCCTCAAGGATCACCCCTTTCACCCGTGCTCTTCAACATCTACCTCCGCCCCCTTCTTAAAATCATCAGCAAACAGGATCTGCGCTACCATTCATATGCTGACGACACCCAACTCTACTTTCGTATCACCGGGAAAAAAGACCAATATCGCGGACTGGAAGAGTGCCTCACATTGATCGATGATTGGATGACTGAGAGTTCCCTCAAACTCAATGGATCCAAAACAGAACTTCTTCTCCTCCACGCAAACCAAAAAACAAAGACGTCTTGGACACCACCCACCATTCTTGGACAGACCATTACCCCGAGCACAAAAGTCAAAAGTCTCGGAGTCATCTTTGACTCAGAGATGTCGATGGATGCACAAATAGGATCAGTAGTCAGCAGATCACACCATCTCCTCCGTCTGTTACGGAGACTCATCCCCTTCATCCCGGAAGAGGACACAGCAGTAGTAGTTGGTACAATTATCAACTCCCGACTCGACTATGCAAACTCCCTCTACATAGGACTACCTAAATATCCGATCTCGCGCCTACAAGTCGTCCAGAACACGGCAGCTAGACTGGTAACAGGGAAAAAACCTTGGGAATCGATCACCCCTTCACTGAGGACCCTGCATTGGCTAACCGTAAAGGATCGGGTCACATTCAAGACCCTCTGCCTCACCCACAAGTGCACACAAGGAAACGCACCACAATATTTATGTGAGAAAATTAAACACTACTCCCCCAAACGCATTCTCCGGTCAACCAATCAAAACCTCCTCCACATCCCCAAATCCCGTTACAAATGGAAAGGAGATCGAAGATTTGCAGTCCAAGGACCGCGGCTATGGAACGCTCTACCCACTGATATCCGCATGGAAGAAAACCATTGAGCTTTCAGGAAAAAACTTAAGACCCACCTCTTCTAATGGAACAGGACGGCACTGGATGCAAGCGCCTTGAGGCGATTCAGTTCGCATTTGTAGCGCTATACAAGTAATCAATCAATCTACTGTTCCCAGAACCCCACTGGTTCCCAGGATGTTTTGCTTCTGCCCCAGAGACTCATGGGTGGGGATATATAAGGAAGGGGCGAGGCCTGGCTCGGCCTCTTTGGACACGGGACGGCAGAGACTGATACACCTGTGCGGACCTGTGCTGGGTAAGGCCTGAAGCCTGGGGCCTCCCGCAGCCGACCAAAGAGCCTTCCACCCCACTGCGAGCCTGGGTGGCATCCGACATCTCTACTTACAGCCTGGATTGGATCGGGGACCCGATCGCAGCAACCGCTGTGGGCGAGTGAAGTCACAGCCGGTGGAAGTCCCGGACGGAGATCGTGTCCGGCGGGTGAGCGAGCGTAAGCTCATTCCCTAACCTGTTTGCTAGTACTGTGCCTATAAACTGCCGAGGCCTACTACCTCATGTTAAAGACTCTCACTGGAGATCCACAGCAGGACTGATCCAGAGGATCTCCAGTGAAGTGTTGTCAGTTATCAACTTTCCTTTTTCCTGGATTACAATTGTTGTTTATTCTTAAGTGCACCACCTCTACAGATGCCGGTGAAGAATCCATCATTCATACAGGACTGAGTTCTAGAGTTAGGAATCAGGCCTGATTCATTAGGGACCTAGTTTAGTTATTGCGCCACAGGGCGTCTAGTTAACAGTCGCCCCACGTGGCGTCTCCTTATCCAACCCCCCCTCCTCCAGGGTGTAGTGTGACTGATATTGTAATATTGCAGGGCTCTGTGAATATTCTAATGGTCAAGTTGTTATCACTGTTCATTCCCTTTGCATAGCTGAAAGTAAAATCTGTTATTCCTTTATAACTACTCCGTGTCTGAGTCTCTCATAAAATATAAGTATTAAATGTGTATACCCCTAGACTAACTGTGCCAGAAAGGGTCGAGTAGATTGCCGGGGGTTGGCGGAGCTGTACTCAGGGCCCAGACCAAATCTGCCGCCCTCTTAGTTGAGGGTAACGCTACATGTGGGGGTTCTCGTCCGGGATCCTGATAGAGCAGAAAACCCGCCAAGAGGTACCAGCATGGACCCGAAAGACATCAGAACGTGGTGTGGAGTAGCTAAGACAGATCCAAGCCAGTCAGTGGTCATTAACATGCCCGGTCAGGAATGGTCGACCGAGACGGTGGAAGGATTAATGAAGTCAGTGACCCCAGATGGTACACCGTGGGTGATGGGAACAAAGTTAGACCCAGACACCTCACACCAGTATGCACTAGTGGAGTATTCAGATGGGAAGCCAGAAGTTTGCAAGCGCAAATATACGCAGACGTCGGATAACAGATCTTATAGTCTGGCGCATGCTATTAAGAAGGAGCCACCCCTAACGGGACCACCGCGGACTGCGGCCCGTACCTCACCAGAGAGGAGAGATGGAGCGACACCTCCGGTGACGCCTGCACCTGCCACGGCCATATCACCCGAACTGATAAAGGCGTTAGGGGACCTACTAACAAACTGTCAGAAGGCAAGCACGGTGCACGTAGAGACTAGCTACCGGAGACTAAAAGCATTCTCGGGGAAGCTTCCCGTCCCTGCGGGGAGGAAGATTTTGACACTTGGGTGGAACAGGCATTGCAGGCAGTAGAGGCATGGGAGGTGCCTGAGGCACAGAAGAGACAGCGAGTCTTGGAAAGTCTGAAAGGTGCCGCGGCAGAAGCGGTGAAGAGCTTCCGGTTTGGAAATGAAAACTGTACAGCTCAAGATTGCCTGGCCATGCTGCAGGAAGAGTTTGGTCAGCTGGAGAAGGTGTCAGAGATGATCTATCAATTTGAACACACTCTCCAGCAGCCGAATGAGAAACTGTCAGAATATGTTAGAAGGCTGAACAGGCAGTTATGCAAGATTGTACTGAAGAAGGGAATGCTGCCCAAAGATCCAGATGAAGCACGCATGAAGCAGATCATGAGGGGAGCGCGGCGCTCAGACCCGGTCTGGCTGCACCTGAAAACCTCAGGAGGAGGAATGTCACTAACCTACTCTGATCTAATAAAAATTATTAGGGACGAAGAGGCGCTGCAGGAAGATCAGCAGGTGGCCAAGGCGAATGTCACACCTGTACCAGTGTTGGTCCATTCGGTCAAGAGCCCGGAAAGAGATGCGGAGGTTGACACTTTGAAATCGCAAATGGCCCAAGTGTTGGAGATGCTGACCTCTTTGATGGAGAAAGATCAGAGAAGACCAGAGAAACCAAGCCCAAGAAAGGAGTTGTTCCCGAACACCTCAGCACCGGCCTCCCTACAGGACCGAGAAGAGGTGATTTGCTATAACTGCGGAGGGAGTGGCCACTTTGCTAACGTATGCTCCAGCCCAAAGAAGAAGAGAACAGATAATTGCAAGCCGGCGGGAAACTCCAAAGGGCCCCGGTGAAGGAGTCAACCGGGTGCCCATCATCTTCAGTGCGCTCCAAACTGGAAAAAAAGGCCAAGAATGGAGGAGACAAAACTCCTAGGAGGAGGTATAGTACCCCCCCACCAAGATGTACCCCAGAGGGAGGGGGCAAGACCCCTCAGTGGAAATACAGCACCCCAAAGAAGGAACATCCACCTAAGAGGAACAATAACATCCCTCAGCGGGTTTGTGCCCCCATTGAGAGGGAGAAGGTCAATGCATGCCAGGCTCAGGAAAAATTAAAGTCCAAAAGAAGCAGGGCAAGGAAAAGCCCAAAGAAGAAAGTGACCCCAGTCCAGCCATACCCAAAGGAACTGGTGGGCCCGTCTCCTACTGTGCCCATTCAAGTGGAAGGAGTCTATACTAAAGCTCTTCTGGACACCGGAGCACAGGTGACTTTACTATACCGAGACTTCTATGATAGGCACTTGAGTCATCTGCCTATCCAGAAGATAGAAGAGCTGGAGATATGGGGACTTGGAACCCAGAGTTTCCCTTACGATGGGTACCTGCCCATAAAGATGACTTTCGACCCATCCGTGGCTGGGAAGGCTGAAGTGTTTGACACCCTGGCAGTTGCGTGTCCTCGGCCACCTGGAGCCAGCAAGATTTCCCTGATCATTGGGACAAACACGGATCTAGTCAGGAGACTCCTGACCCCTCTAGTGAAAGAGAGAAACCATTCAGCCACCAAAATCCATCCCATGCTAAAGACGGCCTACCAACGACTGGTCTTAGAGCAGAAGACCCCGGGAGAGGGGATAGGGAAGCAGTGGAGACTTGGCAGAGAAGGAGTAGTGCTGCAGCCCAGAGAAGTAACCTGTCTTAGGGCCACTGTGAAGCTTACGTGGGAACAACCTGGCCCCTTTGTCATGCTGGAATCCGACCCAAGGGAAGAGTCCTCAGGCCTGGAAGTGATACCAGAAGTGATTCTGTTCAAGGCCCTGAAGAAGGCCCATGGCAGAGTTCCGGTGAGTGTTAGGAACACTACGGGAGGGCCCATGGAGATTCCTGCCAGAGTGTTGCTTGGTCAGGTGAGCCCTGCTGCCCCGGTCACTTGGTCCGAAGTCAAAGGGACGGGTGACGGAGGAGATGTTTGGGAGAAGCTGTCCGTGGAAAACCCGAACCTACCCAGGGCTTGGAAAGAAAGAGCCAAGGCCCAGCTGACCAGGTGGGAGAAGATCTTTTCCGAAGATGAATTCGATGTGGGGTGTGCAAGAAGTGCCACCCATCGGATCCGCCTCCAAGAAGATAAGCCCTTCCGAGAGAGGGTCAGGCGGGTCCCCCTGGCAGATCTGGAGGATCTGAGGGAACAACTTGTAGAACTAAAGAAGACTGGTGTGATCCGGGAGTCTAGAAGCCCCTATGCCTCCCCAATCGTGGTGGTCAGAAAGAAGAATGGATCGTTGAGGCTTTGAATCGATTACAGGACTCAACAGGAGAACCATCCCTGACCAATACACCACGCCAAGGATAGAAGATGCCTTACAAAGTTTGTCTGGAGCCAAATGGTTCAGTGTGATGGACCTCAAGAGTGGGTACTATCAAATCCCTATGCACCCAGAAGACAGGGAGAAGACAGCCTTCATAACCCCGGTGGGATTCTTCGAATTCAATAGGATGCCTCAGGGTCTGTCTGGAGCTCCTGCTACCTTTCAACGCCTTATGGAGAAGACTGTTGGAGACATGAATCTTATAGAAGTCCTTGTGTACTTGGACGATGTCATTGTCTTCGGGAGAACCTTGGAAGAACATGAAGCCAGGCTGGAGAAAGTATTGAGAAGACTCAGCGAAGAGGGACTTAAGCTTTCCCCCGAGAAGTGTCGGTTGTACCAGTCTTCTGTGAACTATCTGGGGCACATAGTGTCTGAAGAAGGGGTGGCCACAGATCCTGAGAAGTTGGAAGCAGTCACTTCCTGGCCACGACCCACCACAGTAACAGAGCTCAGATCCTTCCTGGGGTTCTGCTCCTATTATAGGAGGTTTGTGGAGGGGTTTGCTCGGATTGCCCGCCCGTTGAATGAATTGCTAAAGGCAGAAGGGGAAGAGGATGACTCAGGGCCCAGGAGGCCTGGTGAGTCAGTTCAAGATCAGTGGAACCCAAGGTGTGAAGAGGCCTTTCAGGCCCTGAAGAGGAGCTTAACCACTGCCCCAGTCCTGGCCTACGCCGACCCTACCAGACCTTATGAATTACATGTGGATGCCAGCCATGAGGGTCTAGGCGGTGTGCTCTACCAAGAACATGAAGGACAACTGCGACCAGTGGCCTATGTGAGCAGGAGCCTGACCCCCTCAGAAAAGAATTACCCCACTCATAAGCTGGAATTCCTGGCCCTCAAATGGACGGTAGTAGACAAGCTAAAAGACTACCTGTATGGGGCAGAGTTTACTGTGAAGACAGACAACAACCCCCTGACCTACCTCTTCACCACCGCAAAACTAGATGCCACCGGACACAGGTGGTTGGCCGCATTGTCTGGATTCAACTTCAGTCTGAAGTACAGACCAGGAGCTGGAAATAGGGATGCAGATGCCCTGTCCCGGAGGTCTCATGCCACGACAAATGACTGGGAAGATTGGACCCAAGTGGCACAGGACGGGGTGCGGGCCCTTTGTCAAGGGGCTGAATTCCAAGCCAGAGGAGGCTCCAGAGCAGAAGAAATAGGGGTTACCATGGTAGGAGTCCCCAAACACTATTGTGGAGTAACTCAACTGGAGGAAGACAACCTACCGAGACTGTCCAAGAAGGAGTTGAGGTGTGAAAAATTGGAAGACCCCATGGGGAGATTGGTCCTCGAAGCCCTGGAGAATCAGGATCCCAACAAACTCCTACATCACCCCTCAAAGGAGGCTTGCCTGTTGAGGAAGGAATTGGACAGGCTGCAGGTACATCAGGGAGTGGTCTACCGAAGGGGCCCCTCTGATGACTTAGAAGATAAGTGGCAGTTATTCCTTCCAGAGAAGCACCGAGAGACTGTACTAATTGCCCTGCATGACCATCATGGTCACCTAGGGGCAGAAAGGACCTTCCAGCTTGTCAGAAATCGGTTCTATTGGCCCTGCATGAGGGCAGAAGTAGAGGAGTATTGCCATTCCTGTGCACGATGCATTCAGAGAAAGACCCTACCCCATCAAGCTGCCCCAATGGGCCACTTACAGAGTCAAGGCCCAATGGATCTGGTATGCATTGACTTTCTCTGCCTCGAACCCGACCTGAGTGGATTTGGGAATGTTCTGGTAATAACCGACCATTTCACCCGCTATGCTCAAGCTTTCCCAACCAAAGACCAGAAGGCATCCACCGTGGCCAAGATACTTATGGAGAAGTATTTTGTCCATTACGGACTACCACAGAGACTCCACTCAGATCAAGGAAGGGACTTTGAGAGTCGGTTGATCCGAAGACTTTTGGATTCATTGGGAATAAAGAAGACCAGAACCACGCCTTACCACCCACAAGGAGATGCTCAGCCGGAGAGATTCAACCGGACCCTGCTCAACATGTTGGGAACCTTAGAAACAGAGAAGAAGCAACACTGGAGTCAACACATATCAGCCCTAGTACATGCCTATAACTGTACCACAAGTGACGCCACTGGCTACTCCCCTTATCGACTTATGTTTGGGAGAGAAGCAAGGCTACCCGTGGACCTGGCCTTTGGCACTTCTTTAGACAATACCTCAGCTACATCCCACAAGGGATACGTGGACAGACTTAGACGTAGCTTGCAGGTGGCCTATGAACAAGCCCAGGCGGCTTCAGATCAAAGGGGAGCCCGCAACAAGAGAAATTTTGATCTGAAGGTTCGAGTGCAAGATCTGCAGCCCGGGGACCGAGTACTGCTACGCAATCTGGGGGTCCCTGGAAAACACAAGCTTGCCGACAGATGGAGATCTGAGCCCTATGTCGTCTGTAGGAAGTTGCCCGGTTTGCCTGTCTACAAACTAAAGCCAGAAGGAAAGGTGGGTCCACTGAAGACGTGGCATCGAAACCACCTGCTCCCACTTGCTGAGGCAGTCAGAATACCTCCCGTGAGAGACTCCCCTGAACCGGCCTCTATCCTGGATATTCCTAGGCCGAGCACTCGGTCCCAGACCTCTCGAGCTGAAGATGGGGAGGCCTCCCAATTCAGTACAGATGAAGGTGGAGAACTGGACTGGCTGTGGCCTCCCTCGACTCTGGGAACGTCCGCCATAGATCTCCCAAATGGAGGGGATACCCCAGATGCAACGCTGAATCCGGAGGCTACTGAATTCATACCCTTCAGTCCCTCAGCTGATTACTGGGAAGATGTTCCTGACACTTGCGCAGAGGAGGACCCTAGAGATTCCATACGTCAGTCGACTTCTGAATCAGAGGTTCCAGAACCAGCAATGTTACCTGAACTTACTCCTGAAGAAGAGCCTGTGGTGCCAGAGTCAGAAGCACCAAGGGAGCAGAGGGCTCGCAGAGTCATCAGGCCTCCCAAGAAACTAACTTACCCCCAAATGGGGACGAGCTCAGAGGACTCTGTTGTAACGGCTAGGAGAAGTGTTGAGCAACCTGATCCCTCCACTGTCCATTTGGTGGAGGGCAACCCCAGCTCACTCTCTGGCACAGTTAGGCAGGCCACTCATGATAGTGTGACCTGTGGGCAAGAGAGTTCCATCCCAGAGTTTTGGTGGGAATTCCCTATGCCAACATCATACTCGACACTGTCCAAAATGGTAAACAGTATTTGTTGAAGTTTATCTTTGGGGACCAAAGAGTTTAAGTGGGGGGAGTGTGTAGCGGGGTTCCTTTAAATGCTCTTGAACTACTGTTCCCAGAACCCCACTGGTTCCCAGGATGTTTTGCTTCTGCCCCAGAGACTCATGGGTGGGGATATATAAGGAAGGGGCGAGGCCTGGCTCGGCCTCTTTGGACACGGGACGGCAGAGACTGATACACCTTTTTCGGACCTGTGCTGGGTAAGGCCTGAAGCCTGGGGCCTTCCGCAGCCGACCAAAGAGCCTTCCACCCCACTGCGAGCCTGGGTGGCATCCGACATCTCTACTTACAGCCTGGATTGGATCGGGGACCCGATCGCAGCAACTGCTGTGGGCGAGTGAAGTCACAGCCGGTGGAAGTCCCGGACGGAGATCGTGTCCGGCGGGTGAGCGAGCGTAAGCTCATACCCGAACCTGTTTGCTAGTACTGTGCCTATAAACTGCCGAGGCCTACTACCTCATGTTAAAGACTCTCACTGGAGATCCACAGCAGGACTGATCCAGAGGATCTCCAGTGAAGTGTTGTCAGTTATCAACTTTCCTTTTTCCTGGATTACAATTGTTGTTTATTCTTAAGTGCACCACCTCTACAGATGCCGGTGAAGAATCCATCATTCATACAGGACTGAGTTCTAGAGTTAGGAATCAGGCCTGATTCATTAGGGACCTAGTTTAGTTATTGCGCCACAGGGCGTCTAGTTAACAGTCGCCCCACGTGGCGTCTCCTTATCCAACCCCCCCTCCTCCAGGGTGTAGTGTGACTGATATTGTAATATTGCAGGGCTCTGTGAATATTCTAATGGTCAAGTTGTTATCACTGTTCATTCCCTTTGCATAGCTGAAAGTAAAATCTGTTATTCCTTTATAACTACTCCGTGTCTGAGTCTCTCATAAAGTATAAGTATTAAATGTGTATACCCCTAGACTAACTGTGCCAGAAAGGGTCGAGTAGATGCCGGGGGTTGGCGGAGCTGTACTCAGGGCCCAGACCAAATCTGCGGCCCTCTTAGTTGAGGGTAACGCTACACTAGTAAAAAAATAAAAATAAATAAATAAAAATGTCCCATAGTTTGTAGACACTATAACTTTTGCGCAAACCAATCAATATACGCTTATTGGGATTTTTCTTTTACCAAACTATTGAAACAGAATACATATTGGCCTAAATTGATGAAGAATTTATTAATATTTTTTAAAGTTGTCAGTCGTTCTTTGTTTATAGTGCAAAAAATTTCAAATGCAGAGTTGATCAAATACCACTAAAAGAAAGCTCTATTTGTGGAAAAAAGAACATATATTTATTGGGGCACAGTGTCGCACAACCGCGCAATTTTGAGTTAAAGTAAAGCAGTGCCGTATCGCAGACAATGGCCTGGTCAGGAAGGGGCGTAAACCTTCTGGAGGTGAAGTGGTTAAAGTTGAAGTGACTGACAGTCACCGCTTTCTGCTCAGTGAAGACCAAGAACTGAGCAATTAGCGGTCATGTGATCGCTTGGTTCCTAGTCTTAGAGCCAGCGGGGGACAGCTGCAGTATCGGATCAATGCTGCAACCACATAGGTGAGTGTGTAGGTTTGTTTACTTTAAATCCTGCACGTTTCCTTTCATTCTGCATTTGGCATTATTAACCCACGTCCTCTGAACCAAGGCTGTCATGGACATAATGTGGAGAGTAAATGGGAGTTCTGCTTTAACCACTTAAGCCCCGGACCATTTGGCTGGCCAAAGACCAGAGCACTTTTTGCGATTTGGCACTGCATCGCTTAAACTGACAAATTATGCGGTCGTTAGACGTGGCTCCCAAACAAATTTGATGTCATTTTTTCACCACAAATAGAGCTTTCTTTTGGTGGTATTTGATCACCTCTGCGGTTTTTATTTTTTGTGCTATAAACAAAAATAGAGCGACAATTTAAAAAAAAATGCAATATTTTTACGTTTTTGCTAAATAAATATCCCCAAAAAAATATATAAAAAAAAGATTTTTTTTCCTCAGTTTAGGCCGATACGTATTCTTCTACATATTTTTGGTAAAGCAAATCGCAATAAGCATTTATTGATTGGTTTGCGCAAAAGTTATAGCTTCTACAAAATAGGGGATAGTGTTATGGCATTTTTATTAATATTTTTTTTTTTTACTAGTAATGGCGGCGATCTGCGATTCTTATCATGACTGCGACATTATGGCGGACACATCGGACACTTTTGATGCCATTTTGGGACCATTGTAATTTTTACAGCGATCAGTGCTATAAAAATTCACTGATTACTGTAAAAATGACACTGGCAGTAAAGGGGTTAACCAGTAGGGGCGCTGAAGGGGTTAAGTGTGTCCTAGGGATGTGTTCTAACTGTAGGGGGGATGGGCTACGAGTAACATGACACTGATCACCGCTCCCGATTACAGGGAGCGGTGATCAGTGTCCTGTCACTAGGAAGAACGAGGAAATGCTTGTTAACATTAGCATTTCCCCGTTCTTCCTCTCCGTAAGATGATCGCAGGACTCCCGGCGGACATCGAATCCGCAAGGCCCGTGGTTGAACTCACACGCGCACGCCCACAATGACGCGTCTTAAAGGGCGACGTATATCGGCGTGACACGGTCCTTAAGTGGTTAAGAAACTAATGACAGTAGAAGATTTAAGTTCCCTTAGATCTAAGATTATTTTTTTTCTGAGTGCGAATTAAAACAGAAAGACATATCTAGAAGGCTTTTTAAAAATTAAGCCTCGTATTTTAAAATTCGATTTGTTTCAAATAACCCCAGGTGCACTGTTAATGGGAATCCACAAGAATTTACATGTCATTCACTAACTTATGAAACCTTTTCACAAACTGAATATTTTCTGATTTCAAGCATTCTTCTTGCTAAGAGTGTCACCTAAAAATTAGCAAAATTGTGTTTTTCATATTTATTATTTATCACAATAAAAAGAGAATAGTTGGACAGATATTCACTAGCATTTACCCAGGAATCACACATTTCTAACCATATTTTGCTGAATATGTTGATTTCCTTTAATGGCCAGATCCATCTAGTAGCCATAATTTTTCTGAATAAGGTAAAAAAAATGCATTGTAGCCACCAAATGGAGCTGACAATCATAGGAAATCTACATATTAAGCAAAATATGGTAAATTTGTGATGTCTGTGCAAGTTCACATTGAATAACTAAAAAAGAAAAAAGAAATAAAAATGGCTGCTTACATTTGTAATTTCTCTTTTCAAACTGCAGCTCCCCTGCTATATAATGTTATGGATGGGGTTAGTGAGTTACTGTTTACCATATTTAAACCTGTCTGTACTGGCAGATCTCTTTATCAGTTGTAAACTAGATTTGAACACTTGTCCTAACAAAGGGTTGAAGATCTCAACCCTTGATCTCCCTGTATAGCTGACATCCGCTTCTCCTTCTCTCCCTCCCGCGGCTGTCGGCTAAAAAGCTATTCAGGGAGATCGGTAATCACAGCTGTCCCTCCTGCTGCACCAATTATCCCCGGCTGTTCCCTGTATCCTCCTCCAGCCCCCCTCCGTGTCCTTCTCCCCCGTTCTTCTACAGCCCCCCTCCGTGTCCTTCTCCCCCCACCCCCCGTTCTTCTCTGGCTCCCTGTCCTCCTCCTCTGCCCCCCCTCGTCCCCCACAGCCGGCTTCTCTCCTCCCCTCTCCCGCCAGCTGTGTGTGTCCCATCAAATGCAGCCCGTGTCCCATCAAATGCAGCCTCTGTCCCATCAAATGCAGCCTCTGTCCCATAAAATGCAGCCTCTGTCCCATAAAATGCAGCCTCTGTCCCATCAAATGCAGCCTCTGTCCCATCAAATGCAGCCTCTGTCCCATCAAATGCAAACTCTGTCCCATCAAATGCAGCCTCTGTCCCATCAAATGCAGCCTCTGTCCCATCAAATGCAGCCTGTGTCCCATCAAATGCAGCCTGTGTCCCATCAAATCCCCTTCCCCCTTCTCCTGTTGTGTCTTCTTCCACTGGCAGCGGCCATGGAGAAGTCCGCTCCTCATACTTCTGGTTTTCTCTCTCTCTTGGGCGCAATGGGAGAGAGAAAACAGGAAGTGACATCTAACTCAGATGTCAATCAAACTGCCCGGCCGTAGTAATAGATACTACGAGCGCCGGGCGGAAGCTACTCGGCGCATCGGATAGCGCCGCAAGGCGGGACAAAAGCCCGCAAATGAAGCGATGCGTCTGCAATCTCGTGATTGCATTAACGTGGTGCTTCCCATAATGCACGTGGCCGGCGCCCGAACATAGTGCAGTTAGTTAAAGGACTTTTTAAAAAAAAATTATTTTCTTAAAGGGGCCGTTTTAAAATGTTTTTTTTTTTTGGTGACTACAGGAGGGGCGCCCAGGCACCCCCTATGTATGGGCCACCACTGTTTACGTTGCTGAAAGTCATATTTGCTTTAGAAACAATTTCATACAGACTTATTTACTTTTGCAAATTGATAAAAGTAATATTTACAAAATGTCTCACCATTACTGTGATGCAAATATTGGACCTAAAGCCCAAGTCCAGGTTTGAATTAACTTTAAATAGTTTGTTAGGGCCAAGCTGGTCCAGTCAAACAATTTTCATCAAGAATACATGCACCCGCTGTCAGTTCTGTATAAATAACATGTAGCATCAGTTACAAACAGAATATAGCGCTGTATTCTGGCAGCAGTATGGGGACTTTCTGTCCTGTTTCTGGAACAAAATCATATTGGCCTGAGTGGTGCTCAGCCATTTACAGGAAGTTTTGTATTTTATGAATTAATACAAGGCTTCCTCTGATTGGCTGAAGTGGAGAGGCAGGTTGATGACATCACAATCTCCACCTCAGCCAATCAGAGGAAGTTTTGTTTTCATTCATAAAATACAAAACTTCCTGTGAATGTTGTTTTTTTTTTCTGGGAACGGGATGAGAAGTCCCTGTACTACTGTTGGAACACAATGCTGTAAATAGTATGTAGTTGATGCTAGAAACAATTTATACAACACTCACAGTGGGTGCATGTATTAATAAAGGAAATTATTTAAAGTTAAATGAAACACAGGGTTAGGCTTTAAACTGAAAGTGTATATAAAGTAACCACTAGTGCCAATTTACCACCTAATGTGTATGAGAAAGTGCAGCTTCTATCTCATACCAGTATAACTCAATTACAAATAACACAAAATATGTGCTAGACAAAAAAAAAAAAAAACATTAACAGAAACTATTTCTATTAAACTTCAATAATGAGTGCTCAGTCCAAAATAGTGTTACTCCTGTATTCAGGATCCAAACACAGCAATAACAGTTTGTGAAAGAGTGAGGATAGCACTTGTGTCTTGACACTAAAGATCGCTCCTTGCTGTAATGTATCACCATGTGCTCATATGAAACAATCCGCACCTAGCAGATTACATAGGACCCCTTGTTATGCAACAAGAAAAGTCAGCCACACTTTTTTGGTCCCTCAGGGACGAGATCATACCACTTGTGTGGATACTGTATCCTCTCCTTGCTGGTGAGTGGATCAATATCCTAATGGCTCGGATGGCAAGGGACAGAAATTGAAAAAGTATGCTTGATCTATCCAATCTGTTAGGAAGCCGTTGTCCAATCTGTGTGTGTTCCATCTAAAAATTATGCACTGGGAGTTCTGCTTTATGCGTTTTGTCATCATGTGACGTTCTCAGAAACAGTTTGTTAAAAAAAATTAAACTGAAAGTGTCTTATATCTTTTATAGCTTCATCCTGATGATTTTAATGAATTACAGGCTTATTTTATTCACATAGGGTACTCTAAGTTCTAATGTGGCAATTTGTCATTCTATCAGTTCACAGCTCCATGCCTGTCACTTTTATATTTAATTTGAGTTGCAATAAACAATATTTAATTTAAACTGCCTAATTGGAATTATCAGACTGCTTAGGGCACATCTGTTGGTAGTGATCACTATACCATATTTGCTTACATGGAAATATTTGTTTATGATGTTTGGTAAAGGAAAGTAAAACCTACAACAAAGAAGAAATCTGCCTACAAATAAAGAACAAAAGTGAAACTATAAAGCTTCATTTACACTTCGCAATTTGGGATTCCAAATTCTGTGGCAATCACTGCGTAATACACAATGCACGTTTAAGGTGCCATAATCCTTTAATGGCACCCCAAAAGCGATGCGTTTCTGTCAAAACCGCGCCTTTAAAAATTGTGTGAAGCCTGTTGCCCGAAAAGTAGCTTCTTTTCGGGTGACAAACATGCTGTCAGGACCTGGGCTTGAACCTAGGACCTCATTTGTGTCTAGCATTGACTCTTCCCACTGATCTATCTAGCATGCTGGACAGTTCCCTGCCTGATCTGCTGGACAAACCTATCTGATCCAATGGACAACCCTGCCTTGAGTCTTGATTACTGTTGAACCTTGAACTCCTTGCTCCTCCCATGAACTTCCTATAAAAGCCTTGTCTCAGCACTTCCTCTTTGCCAGGTTATTGTGCCTTCCCTGCCTTGCTGTTGGCTTTCCTGCTGCCATCTGTACCTACAACCACTCGTGATTGACCCTTGGCTTGTTCCTGGACTTCTCTACTGCCTGATCCCAATCTGCAACCACCTGTGTTTGACCCTCGGCCTGTTCTTTGACTACTCTACTGCTTGATCCCAACCTGCAGCCACTCGTGATTGATCCCTTGGCTTGTTTTCTGACCACGCTGCTGTTTCATCCTTGTCTGTTATCCGCTATTGGACCCCGGCTTGCTCACACCCTGGTGGGGCAAACTTAAGGGCCGTGACCTGGTACTAGCTTGCAGCTAAATCCATCTCCACCATCCGGAGCTCTGGGGAAAACCAGCTATTACTCCGCTCCTCAGGTGAGCCTGTGTCATCTGCCAGAAGTGACTGCCTGTATGCCTGTCCTGCCACTGCTATTGCAATTGGTCTTCAAGCCCGACGCCTGATCGTGACACATGCATAGGGTAGCCAAATCAAGTGAATGGGTTGGTCCTATGTGATGCGCAAAATCACATGATAATCGCTTTTTAGAATTCACGTAGTGGGAATGCTCATTCCTGCTACACAATATGTGAACAGGGCCTAAGGCTTCGATGCATATTGTACTACAAAAGATGCCTAGGAGAAAGGCAGATGAAAAAATGTGGTAAAAGCCCAGTTTTTGCATGCTCTTTTGGGCACGTTTGATGTTAATGGATTTTGTTGACCAGGAAAATTATTTATTCTGGCCATTAGAATGTAATAAAATGTGAACAGGTATAACTGCATTTATGCACATTTGTGCAGAGTTTTTTTCAGCTCAAATGCTCCTTTGTGCTGTTTTGTTGTTTATTTTTCGCCTGTAAACACTCCTGTTTCTAAACACCTGGAGACGTCTATGTGTGCATGGAATACATGGAGGGGCATTAAGAGATAGAGAAAAAAAAGTCAAATGCCTGTAAAAGAAGGGTTTTTGAGCTGCAGTGTGCATGAGGCCCCAAAATGCGTAAAAGCTATTCTCCAGGCACTATGCAAACATACCTGAAACCTCCCTCTTCTTCTTTAGAGCATGTCCTTACATAAATTTTTTTTTCTTGTACTATGTTTTGGGAATAGGAAATAGCTTTCATTACTACCTGTAGTGTCATCATCAGACCTGTAAAATTTTTGCAGGAGCAGCTGCATTAGGATTAGGAGAGTCCCCTCGGTCAGTTCCTATTTCTGTAAAATAAATTACCCTAAGGCACATACTCAAGAGCTCACAAAAGATTGTTAAGTCACAATTTGAGGCTGGGTTCACACTTGTGCGGTGCGAATTCCAGCTCTCTTATCTCTGCAAAGAGATAAGAGAACTGTTCAGCAGATCATCTCCATTTTAGCTGCGAATTTGGAGACCTGGGAGAGGGGAGGGGGAGGGGGGAAGTGTAGTAAGGAGAAAGAGAGAAATCCTGATGAGAACTGAACACATCTGCGAATCAGATGCATGCCATTGAAGATAATGAGCCAGAATTCGCACCTGAGCCGCATCGCAATGCCTAGAAAACGCACACGTTTTTTGGGCAATACACAGTGCGAATGCATCGCACATATGTGAACCAGCCTCATTAAAATCAATGTATTTTATGTTATGCGAATTGGATGCGGTTTAAGCCACAACCAATTCGCATAGGTGTGAACGGGGCCTCAAAGTCTACTATGTGAAAGCGTGAAGTTGCAGTCAATAGGTGGCAGGAGATAAGCAGCTGTCAAGGGGAACAAATGATTGAAATAAATTGCTATGCAGTAGAAACTGGGTAACGAATACCAATGAAGGCATAACTAGTGATCCGCGGCACCAGGTGATTCAGATCAGGGAAAGATCCATGGAAAGGTGCACACAAATAGCCAGGGGGCTAGATCAATAAAAGTGTCAACGTTTATTAAAACATCACTGGAAGACTTACATAACAGTCTCTGGGAAGCACTTCAGAGGTGAAAATTGCAAAGCTGTGAACAGCAGACACAAACCAGGGACCGTTGAGCTGTATGGCGGTATGCCACACCGCTGTGGATCAAGAAGCTGTCAGCATGTGCACTGAGCTCTCTGCCGATCGATCGATACTGCAAACTAAGAGGGCTGAGTAGCACTGGAGTTGGACTCAGGACAGCAAAGAGAGTGGGGGATCTGCTCAACAGCTGTGTGAGATAAAGGAACCGCCGGGCCAGGAGATGGAATGTCAGACCTCTAAGGGTACAGATCGCTGTCAGTGTGTGAGACTTCTCTCTGAACTGTTGGAAGAGACCAAAGTCAGTGGATTGAGTGGGCCGACGAACATGTTTCCGGGACCCGCCCCTTTGTCAACCTCATGCCACTCAGGGTAAAAACAAGACTCTCCTTGCTGTCCCTGTGAGTCCAACTCCAGTGCTACTCAGCCCTCTGCATACCCTATGGCTAGTTATGGGCAAGTCTTCCAAGGTTTGAAGGTTCAACTAAGCTTGCTCAAAATTCAGTGAACCTGAATTTAAAGGCTAAAGGCAAATCATATTAATGTCTATAGGGGCAAAATTTGTTGTTAAATCCTGGCAATTTTTGGGGGGTTAATTGGCAAACTGCTCTCAAAAAAATGTTTTAGAAGCTGGGCACTACCGTGTGGGACATATAATAATGCCAACAAAAATGTTTAAAGAATATCATAGAGCAAGTAGAGGGAATGTTCATGAGGCTTTGAGGGCAACATTTAGAATACATATATCCTTTAATAACCTGCCTGGGGGATGCTGTAATACTGTAGACAGTGTTATGGAACAGTACAATTTTTACAGACAGTCTCCTGTCTCCTACTGTGAGTCCTTTCATTTTAAAAAAAAGTTTTATTTTTTTTAAGGTGGGATTAACAGCAACATAAGTTTTTTTCAAGAAACATTAATAGGCCCACTCTAAATGGCAGATAGAAATTGGCCAGTAGTTCACTTTGGCTGTACTTGTTCTCGTTGATGCTAAAATACCCTACAGTTAGCCATTTTCAACCTGTCGTTAGGAATTAGGAATCTTCAGATAGTAGAACAGTGTAAAATTGGCCTGCAGCGGGATATTTTAAAATGAGGGAGAATGAACTGAATTGTACTAGAGAAAAGAGTACAGGCAGGTGTTTTAGTACAAGATTTAGGAGTCCGCAGATGGCACATCAATGTAAAATTGGCCAGCAACAGGGCAATTTTAATAGTATGGCTAGGCCCATATTAACTGTAGACAACGAGCACAGGCTTTATTACAAAAATTAAGATACTACAGACTTGCATAGGACACAGCCATAAAACTGGCCAGTGGCAGGACAGTTTTAATTAAGGCCAAAATGTACTAGAGACAAAGAAGACAGGCAGGTGTTTTACTTCAGGAATTAGGAGCCTGCAGATGGTACTGAAGTCTAGAATTGGCCAGTAGCAGGACAATTTAATGAGCAAGGCTGTCTCAAATTTACTAGTGACAAAAAGCACAGACTGGAATTTCATAGAAAAATTAGGATACAGCAGATGATATAGCACTGTAAAACTGGCCAGCAGCAGGACAAAAATAAAAAATAAATAAAACCCCCAAAATATCAATAC
Organism: Rana muscosa; assembly: GCA_029206835.1. Taxonomy (NCBI): domain Eukaryota; kingdom Metazoa; phylum Chordata; class Amphibia; order Anura; family Ranidae; genus Rana; species Rana muscosa. Next base: position 730,037,087 of record CM055118.1, read on the forward strand.
CTCTAAAACAAAAGCCTCGGAAAGAACCAAAATACTACTCCCTTTGATAAAAGCCCCATTTTGTTTTTCTTGTGTAGCGGGGTATTGCTCTTTAAATCCCGCAGACTACATTACCCAGTACACTTTCAGGCACCCAGGGTGCCTTGCCCGCGCAAGGACTGCTGGGGCGGACTTTATAAGGGAGAGGCGGGGCCCAGTTCTTTCTCTTTGGACACCGCCCGTCCAGCAAGCTGAACTGCTGTCTGAGCTCCTGTGACTTTAGGCCGCTTTCTCCAAAGAGCCTTCCACGCGCACTGAGGGACGTCTCTCCTTGATACTGCATCTTTACCAGGAGGACCGAAGACCCGGATGACGAGGGATCGGTGTGTTTAGGCACCCCGTCGGAAGAAACAGACGCGGACTGGTCCGGTTGGGTGAGAGAGCACCTGCTCATAAATAGACACAGTACTTTTGTTACCTTGGTGGATTACAATTTTGTTTTTCAAGTGCACCATCGTTGCTAGCGAAGATTTTCCTGCAGGACTTCCACTTTAGTTCAGTCAGGCCTGACTGGGTAGCATAAACATTCTTGGCAGAGGCGTAGCGTGGGGGGGGCAGGGGGGGCCGTCGCCCCGGGCGCGACATTTAGGGGGGCGACATTCCGTGCCTCCTCCTGATTTTTATTTCCTGTGTCCCCGATCTCTGGCCGCCATGTTTAGTATCCGGCGCCCTGTGATTGGACTATGGAGGTCATGTGGGGCTGGCCAGTCCGCGATCGCTCTAGAAGTCCCGCCTCCGCACATGACCCGCCATATGCCCAATCACAGTGTGCCGGGAAACTCCGAACATGGTGGCATGACAAGCACTGAAAGTGTGAGCCGCCGGGGCCGCTGTCTTCCCCTCCGCCTGTCCCTCTGCTTTGATATGGCGCTGTGTGTCTAGCGCGGAGCGGAGGGGCGAGGCTCGGTGGAGATGGGAGCATGGAGGGTGCAGCGTCTGACACCATGGAGTGGGCTGCGGGAGGATGGCGCTGGCGGGGAGTCGGGACTCTGAAGCAATTCTGCACGTCCAGTACTGAGGTCCTGTCCTGAGGAGAGTCCTGGCGAAGAGCAGACAGAGGTAAGGAGGACTCAGAGGATGGATTTGCACCGAGCTGGGGGGAGGGGGGTGTGAGTAGTGCAGGAAGCCGAAGTAGGACTCCTACTGTAGGAGTCAGGTGGGTCTGTGTAGTAGGTCAGTCAGTCAGTGTAGTGTAGTGTAGTGTAGTGTAGTGTAGTGTAGTGTGGTGGGTAGTGTAGTATGGTGGGTAGTGTAGTGTAGTATGGTGGGTAGTGTAGTATGGTGGGTAGTGTAGTATGGTGGGTAGTGTAGTATGGTGGGTAGTGTAGTGTAGTATGGTGGGTAGTGTAGTGTAGTATGGTGGGTAGTATGGTGGGTAGTGTAGTGTAGTGTGGTGGGTAGTGTAGTGTAGTGTGGTGGGTAGTGTAGTGTAATATGGTGTGTAGTATGGTGGGTAGTGTAGTATGGTTGGTAGTGTAGTATGGTGGGTAGTGTAGTATGGTGGGTAGTGTAGTGTAGTATGGTGGGTAGTGTAGTGTAGTATGGTGGGTAGTGTAGTGTAGTGTGGTGGGTAGTGTAGTGTAGTGTGGTGGGTAGTGTAGTGTAGTGTGGTGGGTAGTGTAGTGTAATATGGTGTGTAGGATGGTGGGTAGTGTAGTATGGTTGGTAGTGTAGTATGGTTGGTAGTGTAGTATGGTGGGTAGTGTAGTATGGTGGGTAGTGTAGTATGGTGGGTAGTGTAGTGTAGTATGGTGGGTAGTGTAGTGTAGTATGGTGGGTAGTATAGTGTAGTATGGTGGGTAGTATGGTGGGTAGTGTAGTGTAGTGTGGTGGGTAGTGTAGTGTAGTGTGGTGGGTAGTGTAGTGTAATGTGGTGTGTAGTATGGTGGGTAGTGTAGTATGGTGTAGTGTAGTATGGTGGGTAGTGTAGTGTGGTGGGTAGTGTAGTGTAGTGTAGTATGGTGGGTAGTGTAGTGTAGTGTAGTGTGGTGGGTAGTGTGTAGTGTGGTGTGGTGTGTAGTGTAGTGTAGTGTAGTGTGGTGGGTAGTGTAGTGTAGTGTGGTGGGTAGTGTAGTGTAGTGTGGTGGGTAGTGTAGTGTAGTGTGGTGGGTAGTGTAGTGTAGTGTGTAATGGTCAGTAAAGTAATCAGGTTGGTCAGTACTATTGTATTTTAGGAAGGGGCTCTGGGAGTGTCTAAGTCTGCAGGTTGGGGGGGCGCAAATTACTTGCCTTGCCCCGGGTGCTGACAACCCACGCTACGCCTCTGATTCTTGGGCGCCATATTGCCCACGAGGGGAAGTAGCCGCAAAGGGGACTGTTAGAGTTGCATAACGTTTGAATACCTGTTTGCTTGTTAACACTGTTTATTGCAGGGCTCTGCTCATGACATGTACTCACCTGTTTTACTGCTTACCCATTAATCAAAGTAAACATACAAGGGATAAGCATATTGGTGTCTGTGTTCTTTACTTTATAAAAGAAATAGGTAAAGGAAGTTTTAAAGCCTTACTGTGTATTCTTGTCATAGGATTGTGCCGGCTGTGAGTTACAGGCCGCACAATCCTATCATCCCCTACTAACTGTGCCAAGGGAGGTTAGAGCCGATTGCCAGGGGTTGACAGCGGTGCACTACAAGGCCCAAAAAAAAAAAATCATACAGGCAGCCCTCTTAACTGGGGGTATCGCTACACTTGTTTATAGGAAAGCCTTGCAGCAAAAAACATTTGTTATGGACAGGACAGCAGCTAAAGCAACCGCTGACCTCAAATCAACCACAATGAAAGACAAAAAATGAGTTGATTGCCCAAAAATCAAAGTAAAGTTACCAAAATGCCATAAATCTCTCCCTATGAAGTTTTTTTAGTTTTTCTATGATTTCCCTACAATAGCTTACAATTCACTAACAGGTTGCACTGTGCCTTCACCCCCCTTTTTTGTTAGTGAGAAGGTTGTCTTATCCAGAATGCCCTTATTTGTCCTTTTGAGCATGTTGGCCATAGTTCAAAAGCTGTACAGTGCTTTATGATTTTAAAAAAATCTTACAAGCAAATCTGCGTAAAAGTATTGTATTCAGTTATTCACCTTGAAACCAAAGTAGCACTGAATTCAAACTTGATCTCTACCTGTGACAGCACAGGCAACACTGACTTCACAACATCCAGCAGAAGAAACAGCAGACAGTTTCTGTGGGGAGAGAGCCAGCGCTGAGAATGTAAACAAAAAAAGGGAATGGAGATTGGAGGGGGGGGGAGTGTTCTGTAGTCCAGCAGGGGAGAAGTGGGCAGGGCTGACAACACAGGTTAGGATTTTAGTGCAGCAAAATATAATTTGTCAGCTCACAACAAGATATTAGAAGATTTTTGGAAGGCTCAACAGGTATTTTTCTGTACTTCCATCATTTTTGCACAGTGAAATGTGTACAGTATGTATTCCTGTCAGTTTCAGGATACAGTCTGTACTTGTCTGGCTAAAACAGAGTGCAGAAGAGGCATTAGGGGTCTAATAGACCCCTAATGTCTTCATGAAGAGAACTTTTCACCAAAAAATGATCAGTCCATTAATCAGTGCTTATAGTCCATTGAAGACTCCAAGTCTGTCTGCTGTGTTGGCAGACAGGACTTGTAGTTTATTGCTTGCAGAACCCTATGAATGATACAGCTCTACAGTTTTGCAAAACTGTATCCCTTTAAAGGAGAAGATTTTTGAAAACCCTCCTACAATAGATACAATAGATGCAGCCTCACACTTCCATTGGATTATACAGTGTCTTTAAGGGATGTCCTGGACAGACATTAATCTATACTTCAAAAGAACACTTAACAGTGGGAGGAGCATGTAAACCAGTGGTGGCATGAGGTATTAAGGGTATTTGAAGTCTGGAATCAAAATAAAGCCCAAATTCTCACCAAAATGTGGGACATAAAACTTACTTGTGGATTCTTGGCAGAAACTTGAGTGATGTTATGAATGGTCACTTTGGCATTTTGGTCACTTTTGTTTTTTGGCAACAAACTGGATGCCCTCAGAACAAGTGCATAATGAGGCAAAAAAAGGGCCAATATAGGGTATCCACCTCATGACAGATCAAAAAAAAAGTGTGCACATATTGGCTGGGCAAAATATTTTGCAGATAATAGAAAAAATTTCAGGCCTGTTTTTCCAAAATTGCTAAAGGGTAACCCTCTATGGGGCAAGAGATCCAAAAGTCCCTTTGATGTTTTGCCTGCTACGCGGGAGCCAGGCTTTCTGGGTTCCAGTGATTTTGGGAGGACAAAAAAACAAAAAACAAATGGGTCTGGAAGAGTATTTCAGATAGTCACTCACAGAACTTTTTAAGAAAACCTTGTCCAAAATTTCTGCCGGTCTAACAGCCTACTTGCAAGTTTCAATTGTTTGCATCCTCTCAAAACTTTTGGCTGCAAACCCTCAAGTTAGTAACATTTTGAATTCCTGCAGTGGGGTTTTATTACGGGTCTCAGTCTTAGCACCTTTAAAATGCCATCTATCTATATGTTTTTAAACTCTTATGCCCCGTACACACGATCGGTTTTCCGGTTGGAAAAAGTCTGAGAGCTTTTGGTCGGGAATCCCGACCGTGTGTATGCTCCATCAGACTTTTTCCAACAGAAAAACTGCTGGAAAAAGATGGAGAGCAGGTTCTCTTTTTTCCCGTCAGGAAAAAAACTGTTCGGAATTTCCGATTGTGTGTACAAATCCAGACGCGCTAAATTTCGATGCATGCTTGGAAACAAATCGACGTATGTTCGGAAGCATAGAACTTCATTTTGTCGGCTCATTGTAGTCTTTTACGTCACCGCGTTCTTGGCAGTCAAAAGTTCACCGGACTGTGGAAGGCAATGTCTTGGCCTCGTTGGAAAGGGCGGTCAGCGGTAAGGTGCATATTACCACTGACTCATGGTCCAGCAGGCATGGACAGGGACGTTACCTTTCTTTCACGGCGCACTGATTAACTCTCATGGCAACTGGGAAGGATGCAGGACAGGGTGCAGTATTGTTGGAGCTTGTTCCACCACCACACCTCCAAAATGCTGGTAGCTGTGATTCTGCCACTCCTCTCTCCTCCACCCCCTCCTCTTCTTCTTCCTCTATGGCCTTTTCCTGTACAGATTTGTCCTCGGAACCAGCGGTGCTCCGTAGGCGTTCTAGGGGCTACGCAAGCACTCAGGCAAAAAGATGCCAAGCGGTGCTTGAGTTGGTCTGTTTAGGGGACAGGAGCAACACTGGGGCAGAGATTCTGTCAGCAAGCTCAGAGGTGGTTGACGCCACGCCAGCTTCAGCCAGGAATGTTGGTTTGCGACAATGGCACCAACCTCCTCTCCGCCCTCCGACAGGGATACTTGACCCATGTGCCCTGTTTGGCTCACGTACTTAATTTGGTGGTGCAGTAGTTCTTGTGCAGGTACCCGGGCTTACAGGATCTCCTGAGGCAGGCCAGGAAAGTCTGTGGGCATTTCTGCCGGTCATATAATGCCAGTGCTCGGCTGGCTGACCTCCCAAAAGGAATGCAATTTGCCCAAGAACCGCCTCATCTGTGACATGCCCACCAGGTGGAACTCAACTTTGGCAATGCTTCAGTGGCTGCACATGCAGCAGAGGGCCAGAGTACCTGTGCGAGTATGGCACCAGGACAGGGTCAGGGGAGCTTGGCTTTTTTTTTTGCCATGCCAGTGGCTCATGATCAAGGATGCATGCACTGTCCTGTCACCATTTGAGGAGGCCACGAGGATGGTGAGCAGTGACAGTGCATGCATGAGTGATACTGCCCCTCTTGTCTACCTGTTGGAGCACATGCTGTGGGGAATAGTTGACAGGGCACTTGAGGCAGAACAGAGGGAGAAAGAGGAGGACTTCCTCACCTCTCAAGGCCCCCTTTATCCAGACAGTATTCCTGTGGGGCCGCCGATCTCACAGGAAGAGGAGGAGGATTGTGTCAGCATGGAGGTGGAGCCTAGCACTCAGCATCAGCAGCAGTCTTCAAAGGGATTGTTTTAAGTCCCCAGAAACCCATGGACTTGTATGTGGCTGCGGATCATGTCGTCCTTAGTGACCCAGAGGACTCCGGACCGAATGCCTCAGAAAACATACGCTGCATGGCCTCCCTGATCCTGCAAAGCCTGCGAAAGGACCCTTAGATTCGTGGTATCAAGGAGAGAGATCATTACTGTCTGGCAACCCTTCTTGATCCACGTTACAAGGGTAAGGTTGCGAAACATCCAGCAGAAGAAACAGGTTGCGAAATTAATCCAGCCGTCGCAGAGGGAGCAGTGGATGAAACATCTTCGGGAGGCCTTGCAGAAAGGTTTGTGCAACGCGTTTCCAGAGCCTGGGAGGTAGCAAATTCCTGGTCCTGGACAAAGTGTTGCTGAGGCTTCGGTCAGTCACAGAAGGAGCGGTGGAGAAGGTGGCCGTCTGACCGATGCGTTCAGACAATTTTTTAGTCCGCAGCCCCAAGGTCTGATCAGTTCCAGCAACCATAGCTAGTGTCTGATTTACATTGTTCAGGAATACCCAGGGGCAAGATCAGACTTGGAGACCTTTCCAACCGAAAATCCACTGGGTTACTGGGTCTTGAGGATGGATCACTGGCCAGAGCTTGCACAGTATGCAATTGAGCTACTGGCCTGTCCTGCATCCAGCGTTCTTTCAGAACGCACATTCAGTGCTGCTGGAGGCTTTGTAACCGATCACAGAGTGCGCCTGTCCACCGACTTGGTTGATCGGCTCACCTTCATAAAAATTAATCAGTCTTGGATCACAAGCTACCAAGCACCCGATGCTGATGTAACCGATTACATTTTTTTTATGAATGTGAGATCCCTTCAAGACTGCCTATGCTGATGCTGAGTGACTATCCTATTCCTCCTCAATGTTCGTGTTGTTAGCTTCTAAGAACATTTTTGGTTCTGGGCACCACCACCAGTGGCTAAGGCACAATTTTTCTTCCTCCGGTTTAACAGGGGCGTGTAATTACAATTTGTGCTGTATTATTTTACAGCAGGGCTTGTTCCTGCACTCAAATAGAGTATATGTGAGGGGTTTCAGTGTTGTGGCACCAACACCAGTGCCTAAGGCCCAATTGTTCTGCCTGTAATTAACATTTTTGATCTAATATTTCACAGCAGGGCCCGTTCCTGCGCCCACCAAGAGTAACTGTGAGGGCTTACAGTGTTGTGGCACCACCACCACCACCAAAGGCCCAATTTTTCTACCCCTGTTCAACAGGGGCATGTAATTACAATTCTTGATATAATATTTCACAGCAGGGCCCGTTCTAGCACCCACCAAGAGTAACTGTGAGGGCTTACAGTGTTCTGGTACCACCAACACCTAAGGCCCAATTTTCTGCAGAGTATATAGGGCTTTCAAACATCCAACTTACAAACGACTCCTACTTACAAACGGAGGGAGACAACAGGAAGTGAGAGGAAATCTACCCCTGGGAAGGGAAATTCTCTCCTGTAAGAGTTAATATGGGGAAAAAAAAATCCAATTGTCATTGGGACAGAAAGTGAGGTGAAATCTTCTGAAAAGGGGCACAGACAGCAAAACAAATGTTACAGGGGTGATGATAACTTTTTTTTGCATTGATACATGTCCCCAAACCCTTTTTAGGACAATAACTTGCATATTAGCCTTTAAAATTCGCACTTTTGATTTCTCACGTTCGAGTCCCATAGACTTTAACGGTGTTCGAATGTTCGTGCGAACTTTCGGTCCGTTCGCATGTTCTTGTTGCGAACCTATCCGGAGGGTGTTCGGCCCATTCCTAGTACCTACAGGTGCAAGAGAAGGTAAGAAATTGTCTAGCCAGATTATTGCCCCTTGGATGGTCAGAATATTGCTGGCCTACAAATCTAAGAACCTGGAAATACAAGATGGGGTTATAGGTCACTCCATTCATATTTCAGCATCTTGGGCAGTGGCAAGCTGAGTGTCACCAGACAGGAAGGCAAAGGAGAAATCACTGCACCAGGTAAGCCGAGCAGATCCCACAGCAGGTAACCCTACAGGTGCGGGCTCCGGCTCCCTACCGCGACAAACAAGGAAACTTGGAATATGGTTATGACTTAGCACAAGATGTGTGAAACATGTCAACTAGAGTTGAGCGGGTAGCTGGATATTCGGGTCCGGCGGGTTCGGCCGAACTTCGGAAAAAAGTTCGGATTCGGGACCGAACTTTAACCCGAACCCGGACCCGGACCCGGACCCCATTGAAGTCAATGGGGACCCGGACTTCTGACGACTAAAAAGGCTCTAAAAAAGTAATGGAAAGGGCTAGAGGGCTGCAAATGGCAGCAAAACGTTGTTAAGAACATGGCAAGTGCTCTGCAAACAAATGTGGATAGGAAATAACTTAAAAGAACATAAAAAAAATAAAAAAAAAAAAAATATGCTGGAGGCCCCCTTTTCAGCAGAAGAGGTACAGGAAGTCATTAAGAACCTCAGAAACTCAACGGCACGATGCCACACATATGGTGGGAATGCCCCAGAATACGCCCTTTCTGGAATAAATTATTTAATTTAATGGATAAGCTAGTGGGAAAATAAAATACTTTGAAATAAAAATGTAGCGGGGTGCTAAATTTAAGGAAAGTGTTTGAGTGGTAAATAGGCTCAAATACCCTAATTCTGTAGGATTCATGGACCATTTTGTCCTCGGGGGACAGTATTGGTGTGCAGTTCCCTGCGGCCTACAGGTGGCGCCTTTTGTGTCCCCTCTTGGCAGTAGTACAGCGGGGCGGGGAACCTGCTGTGCATGCCGGGAGAGCATATAAAAGGGGCAGACCTTTGGCCTGGGGGCTGATGTCCAGTGGGGTCCGCGCCCAGGTGCCTTCGGCCTGGGTGCATGTGTTCCTGTTCCATCTCGGGCACCTTTAGCCTGGGGTGAGGTACTATCCTGGAGTTCTTGCTGCCCTGGGTATGGAGGCCTAGGGGCGGGAGTAAAGCCTGGAGTCCAGAGCCGCCTCGTGTAGGGGACCCTGTTCCAGGGAAGGGAGGATCATTCTGATGGACCGATGCGGGAGTCACGGTGAAGGAATGGTCTGTTGACTCCCTGGAGAGATGTCTTCCCCTTGATATGGGCTAGGTTCGTAGAAGGAGAAGCTCAAGGTCACCTTGACTGTATCAGAGGCCTTATTCAACCGGCCCGTGGCAGGGGCCTTATACACCCTGGTCTGTGGCTGAGACCGAAGTTCTCCAGGCCCGTGGCAGGGGCCTTGTACACCCGGTCTGTGGCAGAGACCAACCTCAATGTCTGTGGCAGAGACCGTGCGCCAAAAACTGTTTGAGAAACCTAAGCAGTGAAGTGAATGTGCTACGTTTGTGCCTGGACCTCCTCCACACCTTAAGCTGTCCTGTTTCTTTGCTCTAACCTTTTCTATCTGAGTACAGTTTATTTTGCCATGAGAGAATAAGAGTTGGAGTTTCAGCTGGTGTGGACATTGACTTTACTGGCAATTAAAGGACTTGCCTCTACCTACAGTAGAGGTGAGAATCATCCTCTGGAGGAGTTTTGACTCCGGCTGTGGACACGGCCCGTCAAGTACACCGCTCAACCTCTTTATATAGGAGGATACGGGCTGGTAGTGCGGTGTGCCTTTCTCCCTCCTGCGAAGAGCCAACAACATAAAGGCAGGTAAGGGGGAAAGGATCTGTGCGCTACAAAAAAATAAAATAAAAAATTTAATCTTGGCCTAGCAGGACGAGGTCCATATGGAGTAGGAGGTTGAGGTGGCGGTGGATGTGGCTGTGTAGGTGGAAGCGGCGGTGGAGGAGGACGAGGTAGCCAACACTGGTTCAAAAATACAACAATGGCTGGGTAAGGCCGGTGATGTGTCGAATTCTGTCCCCTGTCGAATAGTGTCCGCCCTGTACTGCGCTTGCTGAGTATGTAGGACAAGGGGATTTCAAAAATCTCCCAAGACTAACGGCGCCTGCGTGTTGAGTTCAGGTGAAGGCCACACCATCCGTGGTTCAAGCCGAGCCAAGCAAGGCCGCGATCGAAGCGAGCCCGTGAGGGGCCCTGTTACTATGTGCTACCGTATGTCCTCTTGGATGGTGGGGCTTGAACCTGCACTCACAGCGCAGGCGCCGTTCATCTTCGGAGATTTTGTGAATCTCCTTGTCCTCTGTACTGCGCAAGCGCTGCGCCTGCGCAGTACGGGCCGGGCACAATCCGATGGCCGGACAGTTTTTGTCACAACACCGGTATACATGTCTATTCTGCAGAAGGTACGGACAAGTCCTGTGGGATCCATGCCTGGTTCATTTTAATGAACGTGAGCTTGTCCACATTGGCTCTGGACAGGCGGCTGCGCTTGTCTGTGATAACGCCCCCTGCCGTGCTAAATACACGTTCAGATAATACACTGGCTGCAGGGCAGGCCAGCACCTCCAAGGCATAAATGGCAAGCTCAGGCCATGTGCCCAATTTGGAGACCCAGGAGTTAAAGGGGGCAGACCCGTCATCCAGTACGTGTAGGCCTGTGGACACATACTGCTCAACCATGTTGGTGAAATGCTGCCTCCTGCTAAGACGTTCCATCTCAGCTGGTGGTGCTGGTTGTTGTGGCGTGCTGACAAAGCTTTTCCACATTTCGGCCATGCTAACCCTGCCTTCTGAGGTGCTGCCGGTGCCCCGGCTGCGTTGGCGACCTCTTCCTCCTCCTCTGCCTTCGCCTTGTGCTTCCACCGTACGCCCGCTGTCAGGTGGGAATGCCACCAGCAGCGCGTCTACCAGCGTGCGCTTGTACTCGCGCATCTTACGATCCCGCTCCAGTGAGGGAATTAAGGATGGTACGTTGTCCTTGTAACGGGGATCCAGCAGGGTGGCCACCCAGTAATCAGCACCAGTTAAAATGTGGGCAACTCGGCTGTCGTTGCGGAAACACTGCAGCATGTAATCGCTCATGTGTGCCAGGCTGCCCAGAGGCAAAGAAAAGCTGTCCTCTGTGGGAGGTGTATCGTCTGTGTCCTCTGTATCCCCCCAGCCACGCACCAGTAATGGGCACGAGCTGGTCTGAGTGCCACCCTGCTGTGAACATGGCTCCTCCTCCTCCTCCTCCTCCACCTCGTCATCCTCCAGAACTGTGCCCTTTCTGCCGGACAATTGTGTACCTGGCGTTTGTTGGTGCAGGAACCCACCCTCGTAGCCACTTGTGAAAGACTGGCCTGAAAGCCTTTGAAATGATCCCGCTTCCTCCTCCTCCTCCTCATCCTCCTGTGCCACATCCTCTTCCATCATCGCACGAAGCGTTTTTTCAAGGAGGCATAGAACTGGGATAGTAACGCTGAGAACGGCGTCATTGGCACTGGCCATGTTGGTGGAGTACTCGAAACAGCGCAACAAGGCACACAGGTCTCGCATGGAGGCCCAGTTATTGGTGGTGAAGTGGTGCTGTTCCGCAGAGCGACTCACGCGTGATTGCTGCAGCTGAAACTCCACTATTGCCTGCTGCTGCTCGCACAGTCTGGCCAGCATGTGCAAGGTGGAGTTCCACCTTGTGGGCACGTCACATATGAGGCGGTGAGCTGGAAGGCCGAAGTTACGCTGCAGCGCTGACAGGCGAGCAGCAGCAGGGTGAGAACGCCGAAAGTGCGCACAGACAGCCCGCACTTTCTGCAGCAGCTCTGGCATATTGGGGTAATTTTTAAGGAACCTCTGGACCACCAAGTTCAGCACATGCGCCAGGCAAGGGATGTGCGTCAAACCGGCTAGACCCAGAGCTGCTACGAGATTTCGCCCATTATCGCACACCACCAGGCCGGGCTTGAGGCTCACTGACAGCAACCACTCATCGGTCTGTTGTTCCATGTCCCTCCACAACTCCTGCGCGGTGTGGGGATTTTCCCCCAAACAGGAAAGTTTTAAAACTGCCTGCTGTCGTTTACCCCTGGCTGTGCTGAAGTTGGTGGTGAAGGTGTTACGCTGAATGGATGAGGAGGCGGTAGAGGATGAGGAAGCGGAGAAGGAGGAGTTAGCAACAGGAGGCAAACTGAAGCGCCCTGCAATCCTCGGTGGTGGAAGGACATGCGCCAAACCGCTATCTGCCTCAGGCCCAGCAGCCACTGCATTTACCCAGTGTGCTGTTAGGGAGATATAACGTCCCTGACCGTGCTTACTGGTCCACGCATCCGTAGTTAGGTGGACCTTGCCACAGATGGCGTTGCGCAGTGCACACCTGATTTTGTCCCCCACCTGGTTGTGCAGGGAAGGGATGGCTCGCCTGGAAAAGTAGTGGCGGCTGGGCACGACGTACTGCGGGACAGCCAATGCCATCAGGCTTTTAAAACTCTGCGTCTCCACCAGACGGAATGACAGCATTTCAAAGGCCAGGAATTTTGAAATGCTGGCATTCATGGCCAGGGATCGTGGGTGGCTAGGGGGGTACTTCCTCTTCCGCTCCAATGTTTGGGAGATAGAGAGCTGAACGCTTCCATGGGACATTGTGGAGATGGTCGGTGACCCAGGTGGTAGTGTTGCTGGCAGATCCTCTGTTTGCGGGGTGACAGGTGCCACTGTCACTACAGAGGTGGATGAAGAGGCCGAGACTGCAGCAGAAGAGGAAGCAGGAGGAGCCAGAGACCTTTCTTGGTTTCTGAGGTGTCTACTCCACTGCAGCTCGTGCTTTGCACTTAGATGCCTGGTCATGCAGCTTGTGCTCAGGTTGAGAACGTTTATGCCTCGCTTCAGGCTCTGATTGCACAGCGTGCAAACCACTCGTGTCTTGTCATCAACACACTGTGTGAAGAACTGCCACGCTAGGGAAGTCCTTGGACCTGGCTTTGGTGTGCTCGGTCCCTTGCTGCGTTGGGCAGTAGCAGATGTACTGTCTAGGGGACGAATGCTCCGTTTTTGCACCCTGCTCCCTCTTCTGCTGTGCTGGTGGCTCTGTGCGACCACCGCCTCTTCCTCCGAACTACACTGGTCACCTGCATAACGTTGATTCCATGTGGGGTCGAGGACCTCATCGTCCTCCACATCATCTTCCACCCAGTCTTCACCCCTGCCCTCCATGTCTGTCTGCACAATTGCGAAAGCAGCAGCAGTTGGCACCTGTGTTTCGTCATCATCCAAGACGTGCTGCGATGGTCCTCCCATGTACCCATCATGAAACATAAGTGGTTGGGCATCGGTGCACTCAATCTCTTCCACTTCTGGGGCAGGGCTAGGTGGATGGCCCTGGGAAACCCTGCTAACAGAGTCATCGAAAAGCAGAAGAGACTGCTGCATGATTTGGGGCTCAGACTGCTTGGCTGATTTGCAAGGGGGTGAGGTGAAAGACTGATGGACATGGGCTTCAGGTGCTAACTCTGATCTTTCAGCAGAAGAGTGGGTGGGAGACAATGTGAAGGAACCCGAGGCACTGTCAGCAACCCAATCTACTATCGCCTGTACTTGTCCTGGCCTAAACATTGGTACAGCCTCATTAGGCGCGACAAAATACCGCCGCAGGCTCGGTCGCCTACTTGCACCTGAGGAAGGTGTTTCACTTGTGCGTGTAGCTGGCACAGATCCACCACGTCCTCTCCCTGCAACAGGAGCTCCACCAGCAGCACCACGACCGGGGCCACCACGTCCCTTTGACCTTCCCCTCATATTTTCCAAATTTAGGATCTTGCCCTAAATGGCGTTTTTTGGAAGACCACAACACACCCACAGTACGTAATGGCTGAAACGCACAGCTACAGAACTGCAGAAAATGCTATTCAAAAAAAAAAAGGTTGTTTTTTTTAGTATAGCACAGTACAAGGAAAATATATAGAAATTGTTTTTTTACACACACCTCCAGATGTGTATTTCACACTGCAAAATATTTTCTGTGGCCCTAAATGGCGTTTTTTGCCAGACCACAACACACCCACAGCACGTAACCGCTGAATCGCACAGCTACAGAAAATGCTATTCAAATAAAAAGGTTGTTTTTTTAGTATAGCACAGTACAAGGAAAATATATAGAAATTGTTTTTTTACACACACCTCCACATGTGTATTTCACACTGCAATTTATTTTCTGTGGCCCTAAATGGCGTTTTTTGCAAGAGCACAACACAACCACAGTATTTAACCACTGAATCGCACAGCTATAGAAGTGCAGAGAATGCTATTCAAAAAAAATGGTTGTTTTAGTATAGCACTGTACAATATATAGAAATTGTTTATTTTACACACCTCCACATGTGTATTTCACACTGCAATTTATTTTCTGTGGCCCTAAATGGCGTTTTTTGAAAGAGCACAACACAACCACAGTATTTAACCACTGAATCGCACAGCTATAGAAGTGCAGAGAATGCTATTCAAAAAAAAATGTTGTTTTTTTTAGTATAGTACTGTACAATATATAGAAATTGTTTATTTTACACACCTCCACATGTGTATTTCACACTGCAAAATATTTTCTGTGGCCCTAAATGGCGTTTTTTGAAAGAGCACAACACAACCACAGTATTTAACCACTGAATCGCACAGCTATAGAAGTGCAGAGAATGCTATTCAAAAAAAATGTTGTTTTTTTTAGTATAGCACTGTACAATATATAGAAATTGTTTATTTTACACACCTCCACATGTGTATTTCACACTGCAATTTATTTTCTGTGGCCCTAAATGGCGTTTTTTGCAAGAGCACAACACAACCACAGTATTTAACCACTGAATCGCACAGCTATAGAAGTGCAGAGAATCCTATTTAAAAAAAATGTTTTTTTTTTTTAGTATAGCACTGTACAATATATAGAAATTGTTTATTTTACACACCTCCACATGTGTATTTCACACTGCAAAATATTTTCTGTGGCCCTAAATGGCGTTTTTTGAAAGAGCACAACACAACCACAGTATTTAACCACTGAATCGCACAGCTATAGAAGTGCAGAGAATGCTATTCAAAAAAAATGTTGTTTTTTTAGTATAGCACTGTACAATATATAGAAATTGTTTATTTTACACACCTCCACATGTGTATTTCACACTGCAAAATATTTTCTGTGGCCCTAAATGGCGTTTTTTGAAAGAGCACAACACAACCACAGTATATAACCGCTGAATCGCACAGCTGCAGAGAATGCTATTCAAAAAAAAGTTGTTTTTTTTTTTTTAGTATAGCATAGTACAAGAAAAATATATAGAAATTGGTTATTTCACACAACTAGAGATATACACTGCAAAATATTTTTTTTGCCCAAAAATAGGCCTTTTTTGCGCACAACAAAGTGCCTTTTTTTTTTTTGCAACAGCACAATAAAGTGCCTTTTTTTTTTTTGGGGCCCAAAAATGGGTCTTTTTAGCAAATGCACAATAAAGTGCCTTTTTTTTTTTTTTTTCTGACCAAAATAGGTCTTTTAGCAAGAGCACAATACAGCCACAGTATGGAATAGGTGTATCACTCAACGTAATGCAGTGCTGGTGCACTGAGCTTGCAACACAAACAGATAAACCTATGCAGATCGCTGAGCTATTATATCTCTCAATCTGGACTCCTATCTAAATCTCTCTCCCTGAAAGCACAAACAGGATCCTGCCCCTACACTACACTACACTGTCTCCCTATCTTTTCTATCAGTAGATTGCAGAATCAGGACTAACTCCTATCATATAATTCTCTCCCTCACAGCAACAGCAGCCAGGATCCTTTCCCTACACTGTCTAAAAGCAGAGTGACGATCTGTGCTGTGTGCCTCTTTCTTATATAGAAGCTGGTCACATGCTGGGTCACATGTTGCACTGACCAATCACAGCCATGCCATTAGTAGGCATGGCTATGATGGCTTCTAAGGGCACACCAGCTAATCAAATGGTGATTGGCTGGCCCCTGAAGCATTTCTAACTGCGCCATTAAATTCCCGAATCCGAACCCGAACCCGGACTTTAGCACAAAATCCGGGTCCGGGGTCGGGAAAACGCCAAAATTCGGTACGGACCCGAACTTTACAGTTCGGGTCCGCTCAACACTAATGTCAACCTTCCGTTCATTCCTGCATCTGTCTACATTACAATAAATACGTTTTTATTGGTATCCCATTGCAGTGTGCGGCTGCCTATTCCAAGTTTCCTTTAGTGTTTTCAGAGACAAAATGATCTTAGGAGGGCACAGGATGGAGACTACCCATCAGTATACTGCTAAAGAACTTGTCAGAAAAGGAACATTTCTTTAAGTATTGAATTACATTTTGCAATTTTTGTACTGAAAAAACTGATTTGATAAACAACTGTGCTAATAACACGCAGCATGAAAAAATTACAACTACCATCATTTTAATCTATGGGTCTTCTGATTTCAAAATAGTATATGTTATAAGGTTTTCTGTAGGTTTTCATATAAAAATTGTGCATTTTAGCAGGTTCGAGCAAAAAAAAAAAAAAGACTGGCAACAAAAGGGTTAAATACAATACCAAGTTTTCACCTTTTGAAACAAAACAACATAGCTAAATTGGACTACTAGGTTAGGGAGAACTCCATATAAGAATGACAAGCTTTTAAAATAAAAATTCTATACCTTTAAGCAAGAACCGCAATAGTCATAGTTCATTAAAATAAATGGAAAAGAGTCTAAATCTCTGCTGAAACAAGGTATTATACCACTGTGTTCACACCACAGGAAAGTGCTATTATGATTTATGACTTTTGATTTTATATAAAAACGCAGCTTTCAAATCCAAGGTTCATCATACATAAAAAACAAACATTAATGAGTGCAATGAAACTGAAAAGGGCAAACTGCATAGAAGAATTGTTTCATAACTTAAAAGGATAGTAGACATAACTGCATGTGATGTGATATTCCCAGCTTCTATTACATTCATCTTCTGTTTTATGGCTTTGTTTTGGTTTTGGGTTTGGGTAGCTGTTAATGACACAGAGAAGCACAGCTATTTTAAGGGAATAGAAAGGTTACTGTGATTTTTACCCAACTATAAAATAAAATGCCAGCAGAGTTTTTTCAGGGATTCGCCCACCCACCCACCCACCACACTATTGCAACTACAATGCTGCAAGTGTTTCATTAAGGGTGCACTAAGCTGATAGTCGATCCCAAATATAGTTTGGGGTGCAATGTAACCTTTTCTTGACCACTGTACTTATCTTTAGAGCAGGGGTCTCCAAACTTTTAAAAAAAAAAGGCGAACTTTATTGACCTTCAGACTTTAGGAGGGCCGGATTGTGGCCAGCGGGGGCAGAAAATGTCCCGGACCCAGCTCCAGTGAGAATAAATGTGGCCTCAGGGTTGGTGGACAGTAGGAGGAGGAGTAGGGCCCCTATCAGTAGGGGGAATAGTATCCCATAACTGATATTAGTAGAAGAAATAGTGCCCCTTTGTTGGTGTCAGTGGAAGGAATAGTGCCTCATATCAGTTGAGGAATAGTGCCCCAAGGGCCACATAAAGGCTAGCAAAGGGCCACATCTGGCCCTCGGGCCACAGTTTGGAGACCCCTGCTTTAGAGCATTCATGGGGTCTTACATGCCATTACTAGCATACAACTCAATATATTTGCACCTGAATTTCATTCTATGTATACAGTGCAAAAATGTGAACCTCTATATCTCTGAAGTTATTCTGTGCTTCTCTGTGCTGTTCCTAACATTTTTCAATAAAATGTATTGAAATGAAAAATGTCAGCACAACTTTAGAGAGTGCAGATCCTCTTTGTTTATCATATTGCTTTAGGCTGGCCATGTGCAACTTGAAGAAAGCAGCCAGAAAATACCAATTTCACCATTTATTTTAACTACTGGACCTTGTGATTGTTGTAAGAGGGTTTTTATTGCACACAGAGATTTTATAACATATTGGAAAATGTTTGTCACCAGTAACAAATCATTTCATTTTTTATGATCTAGTCTGATCAGGCAGAACAGAATGGTAGAAAAGTAAATACCGCATATACTCGAGTATAAGCCGAGTTTTTCAGCACATTTATTTGTGCTGAAAAAGCCCCCCTCGGCTTATACTCGAGTCTCGCTGCCTCACGTACCTGATCTCGAGCTGAGACATGCAGTCTTAACTGCATTCGGCGGCCGTGCAGTGTAACAAAGCCCTGCCACCTTCTCGTCCTCGATAGGCGGAACACTGACTCACTGCTGGGAACTGAATCCATGTTCCGTCACGGAAGAGGACAAGGAGGATGCAGGGCTTTGTTACACTGGACGGCTGCCGATGATGTCACAGCTCAAGATCAGGTACATGAGGCTGCAGATGGGCACAGTGAGGCATGCATATGGGCATTGTTGACCCTCTTTTCCACTTACAGTAGCTGCTGCATTTCTCACCCTAGGCTTATACTTGAGTCAATACGTTTTCCCATTTTTTTTGTGGTAAAATTTGGTACCTCGGCTTATATTCGGATCGGCTTATACTCGAGTATATACGGTATTAAAAAACAAAAACAGTTATGTGCTGGGCTATATAAAGTAGCAAGCAAAAGCAGCCTACACCGAAATCTGTGATGCCAAATTTGAAAAAAATTCTATAAAATAGTGTGGAGCTAAAATCAATAATCGAATATAACAATCCACAAAAATAAATCAACAAACTTAATGTGCATAAAAATCTTAACCGCTTGCCGACCACGTCATGTAGATATACGTCGGCAGAATGGCACAGCTGCACAAAGCAACATACAGTATATATACGTTGCTTTAAATTTTGCGCCCCTTCCGCAAGCTCCCTGACTGTGCCTGCGGGCCCGCGGACTCAATGTCCGCCGGTGTCCCGCGATCGTGTCACAGAGCTGCAGAATGGGGGGATGCCTGTGTAAACAAGGTATTTCCCTGTTCTGCCTTGTGACAGGACACGGATCTACTGCTCCCTGTAATCGGGAGCAGTGATCAGTGTCGTGTCACATGTAGCCCAGCCCCCATACAGTGAGAATGAATCACTCCCTAGGACACACTTAACCCCTTCCTCGCCCCCTAGAGGTTAACTCCTTCACTGCCGGTGTCATTTACACAGTAATCAGTGCATTTTTATAGCACTGATCGCTGTATAAATGACAATGGTCCCAAAATAGTGTCAAAAGTGTCCAATGTGTCCACCATAATGTCGCAGTCACGATAAAAATCGCTGATCACCGCCATTGCTAGTAAAAAAAAAAATATTAATAAAAATGCCATAAAACTATCCCCTATTTTGTAGACGCTATAACTTTTGCGCAAACCAATCATTAAACGCTTATTGCGTTTTTTTTTTTTTTACCAAAAATATGTAGAAGAATACATATCGGCCTAAACTGAGGAAAAAAAATGTTTTTCGATATTTTTTGGGGATATTTATTATAGCAAAAAGTAAAAAATATTGCTTTGTTTTTCAAAATTGTCGCTCTATGTTTGTTTATAGCACAAAAAATAAAAACGTCAGAGGTGATCAAATACCACCAAAAGAAAGCTCTATTTGTGGGAAATAAAGGTTGTCAATTTTGTTTGGGAGCCACGTCGCACGACCGCGCAATTGTCAGTTAAAGCGGCTGGAGTGGTTAAATAAATAAAGTCTCCACCATGATAGGAAGTGTGTAATCCCGCATCCAAGTGCAGGTGCAAGCAACGGCCTCTTATCCCAAAACAAGGGACCATCACAAACTCGACAGGTGTGAATACAATGTTCAGTTTATATGAAGCGCTTCCAGCGCTTGTCACCACCGTGATATTACTCCATGCTAAATAATTAAATAGACTCTTACCAAACAATGAGGAGCATACTAATAGAATGGTCAAAAGCGCTTTATACACCCAAGGTGTCCTCATGCCGCTAGTCACCCCCTTGCTCTGAACTTAACCAGTAGCGAAATGCAAAGCAAAGCGACAAAAACCTCATAGCGCAATATGTTTATAAGTTTGTCTCTTTAATGACAGAAATGCACTTACATAAATTCCGTTGCAATATCGCATTAAAAGCATACAAGGCGATTTCCAAGCAGGGGGTCCTCAGACGCTGATATCCTGGCAAGCCGATAGCGTGATGACATCACATGTAGCCAAGCGCTTTTGACCATTCCATTAGTATGGTCCCCATTGTTTGGTAACAGGCTATTTTAATCATTCAGCATGGAGTGATATCACGGTCGTGACAAGCACCAAAAGAACTTTTATGAACTGGACATTAAAACTATCGAGCTTTTGATGGTCCCTTGTTTTGGGATAAAAGGCAATTGTTTACACCTGCACCTGGATATGGGAGTACATACTTCCTATCATGTTGGAGATTACATATCAATTATGAACTTTAAAAAAAAAAAAAAAAATTATGCTTGCACTTTACAAATTGGGACGTTATTTATTTAATTACTTTTTTTATGCACATTAAATTTGTGGATTTATCATTGTGGATTATTGTGGATTGTTATATTGGATTATTGATTAAGCACCACACTATTTTATTGATTTTCTTTAGAAAGTAAATATTATCCCTTCCCTGTTAGGGTGGAGGGCAGTCATTATTCTCTACTTGAATAAAAAGCATAATTTCCAGGTATTTTTTGTTGCTTGGTTGTTATAACTAAGCTAAACACAAATAGGGGGTAATTTACTATAGTGCTAATAGCGCAAATATGCGTTTGCGTGAATAAACACTCTCAAAATAGCGCTAATTAGAGCCCAAACCATGACTTTTGCTAGAACCTGGAGAATTTCACATGGAAATAATGTTTAGAGCATGATATGATCGCCTAAATGGTACTTAAATATGTGGTATATTGTTTAAAGATAATCTGCTTTCAAAAGTTTTATATACACTGAAATATCTTTAAAAGTCTGAGAAGAGATATATTCCCCGTCTCTGTACAACTATGTGCCAGCACAACTGAGCAAACTACTCTCATTTTAACTCTAATGCCTTTTTTACAGGGCCCTGGGCTATAATGCGTTTTTGAGAGTGAAAGTTTGCTCTATATAGCCCAATGCAAGTTTCAGCCATTGATTATAATGGTACAGTTGTAACTTTCCCAAATAAATACTTTTAATGTTGAGATGAAATGTATCTTTCTCTTAAATAAATTGTCCCTGCAACAATGTTGCTTGTTCTTCATCTATTTTGTGTTTAAGAATGCTAGAATGTGTAATGTTTTCATGTTTTGGTAAAATATACTTTTCTCTGTCTCTCTCACTTGTTGCTGTCTATCTCACAAAAATCTCACCAAACTCACACAGGTGTCTTTACAAACCACAAACAATACCATTGCTGATGCAAATTTTAAATCAGTCACAATTTAGTGTGTAGTTTAGTATTTTCAAATGATTATAATTTGAGTCAAAAAAAATTGATATGTGTACCAACATCAGAAATTAAAATGTCATTCCCAAAATTCAGAGGTAACATAACTATTTTACATTCACACACCAAGAACCACCAAATATCACAGACGAATAACTCCTGACTAATGTAATTCCACCACCTATATGTCCAAAGAAATGCAGTATTTATGTATGAGGGTTTCACATGTGGCAGCACAGTGGCTAACAGGTTAGCAGCACTGAGGTTCTTGGTTTGAATCCCAAACGTTCCACTTTATGTAGAGAAGTTGTCTGTTCTCCCTAAGTTGTTAAACATAGGTCCTTGCATAAAATGTCTAAAAGTAGTATTTATGTGTAGGAGGGTTCCACCACTATTGCAAATCATGTCATATGTTTTCCATAGGCAAGGAATCAGCCTTAACATTTTCCCACCAGCACTAATTTCAGCCTCTTACTAAGCCTAAACCCAAAAAATTACAGCTGTTTATCTCTCAGCATGCTGACAGTAATCAGCCATAACCAGCCTTCAAAACAGATGGCAAATGCCAGAAACACGTTGTTCAATGGCTCTCTGAAATAACATTATAAATCAAGCCAATGTGGGTTTGCACCAAATCTAGAACTGTGGTCTTTTGGACCAGATATGGATGTATAAGTCTGTGATCCTGCATACATATTTTAATGTTGTATGCTGATGATAAATGAAGAATGCGCTTTGTGCAAAGCAGCCCTCACAAAGTTGTCATTTCCTGTTTTGTACCCTCCTCATGCCCAACAACGTACAAGTTTAATTTGGAGATTTTTGGGGTCACTGATCATGGCCAGAGCCTTTGACATTTTTTATTTTGAGGTTTAGCTGCACAGATATCAATGCTGATCATTCTTTCATTTGTAAAGAGTGTGTATTCCTGATGAACAGGTGTGAGCATTTGAGGCCTACATGAAGAGACAGAATCAATTACACTGATAGGTGCGTCCTTTACTGGGTGTGTCCAGGTGTGCTCTCAAACATAGCTAGGTTATTTAAAGGCCTGTATTGTGTTTGGCCTAAATCTTTCTTTGCAGCGTGTATATTGGGTTACAAATAGATATGTTTTTTGTGTTTTTTTTTTTTAGGGGGGTGCATAATTCACGACCCACACCCCACTAAGGCTGTGATTTGATGATTGCTTCCAAATTTTACATGTTAGACTTACAACTGCTATGTAATGGTTTTGATGAAAAGGAAGGTTCCTGCTAATTCATTCCTGCTGTTTGTGTCAATGTAGTTTGTGCGCTGCCTTTTTGGCTTTTGTATTAATTTTGTCTGTTTTTGCTTATGATAATCCTGCCATTTAACTTTTTAGGGGTTTGGGGCAAGCACTTCTGAACATCACAAAGGTTTGTCATGGCTGTTTAAGCTTGATTGGTATCCCTGCTATCTGACTTTTTTGGGATTTGGGGCGAGGACTTTTGATCACCAAAAAGGTTAGTCATGCTTGTTATTAGCTTGATTTGTATCTCCGCTTTTCTAATGTGATTTTTTTTTTTTTTTAGTGTGTCTCATTTTTTGCGTCCTACCCTTGTAGATTGTAATCTATTTTGAGCAGGGCCATTCTAACTATATTGTCAAATGCTGCATCATCAGTTACATGCCTTTTTTATGTTTTATGACCTAAGTACATTAATGTACCAAATGTTTATACTAATGTTGAAATAAAAAGTTGCTTTGTTTGACTTTTGCAGACTATAAATACATATTTTCTAAGTGCAAACTATTCATACCCCTTCAAATCTGTATTAAATCTAGTTGCATATAAAAGTATTTGGTTGTGCACACATGCAAGTCCTTGAGTAGAAAGTGTAATGGGGGGGAGGGGGAAGAAACCAGTCCCAAAAAAATAAAAAAAATAATCCCTTCTCCAATGCTGAATTTACGAGCTCTATTAATTCTTTTGCGGACTAGGTAAACCATGAAGTATGTCAACTAAATGTAAATTCTCTCTAAGCCCAAATTAAGAAAAAAATACCTAAAAAAATTGGAGTGGAGTCCCCCCCCCCCCCCCCAAATCGATACCAGGCCCTTTGGGTCTGGCATAAATTTTAAAGGGAATGCCATCCCAAAAGAAAATTGCCGTGGGGTCCCCCTTAAAATCCACACCAGACCCTTATCCGAGAATGCAGCCTGGAGGTCAGGATAGGGGGGGATAAGCGAGCGCCCCCCCCCTCCTGAACTATACCAGGCCACCTGCCCTCAACATGGGAAGGGTGCTTTGGGGTACAAACCACAAGAGACAGTTTTTGACAAATCCTTTATTTAAAAAAAAAGGGGTCCCGCGATGTACAAATCCATTGTCAATCACGGCGCCCAATGAACCCGAAAAATAGCAAAAAAAAAAAAGGTCTGCCTCGATGGGGGGGGGGGGCTCCCGCCGACTGCTGTCTCTTCGATGGATGTTCATCATTTTTTTTTAATAAAGGATTTGTCAAAGACTGTCTCTTGTGGGGGTTTTTTTTTCTTACACTTTTGGGTTAACTGGGTAGGGGTAGGATGTACCCAATACCCATTCACATGGGGGGGACGTGATCTAGGGCCCCCCTTGTTAAAGGGGCTTCCAGATTCCAATAGGCCCCCGCCCGCAGATCCTGACAACCACCAACCAGGGTTATCGGGAAGAGGCCCCTGTCCCCATCAACATGGGGACAAGGTGCTTTGGGGGACACCCTACCCATGTTGAGGGCATGTGGCTTGGTTTGGTTCAGGAGGGGGGGCTGCTCGCTCGTCCCCCATCTATCCTGACCTCTAGGCTGCATGCTCAGATAAGGGTCTGGTATTGATTTTGGGGGGGGAGTTCCCCTTAAAATCCATACCGGACCCGAAGGACCTGGTATGGACTGGGAGGAGGGGGGGATATAAATACAGCTGGTGGGTAGTAGGTTGGCTGGGATTTGAACTCATAACTTGAGCATTTTGGAGACATCTAAGCAGACCACCAAGCCATTGTGCTAAGTATGCTAAGACCTACATAATAGGGTAGTATGATTAAAGAATGAACATAAATAATTCTTTATAGTCACCTAAATAAAAAAAATAACATAGAACAGATATGTAAGTGTAAAAGTTCAATACATGTAACTTTACAGAATAGCAGACATTACTATGCAATACTCATTCATAACTGCATTCATTAGCAAAAGAAGAAAAAAAAATAGGAATGCTAATTGGAATATACATCAATAGATGCACATGAGGTAGAGCACATCTCACATAAAGATGTTTTCTTCACGTATCATGGTTGCATTGCAGTGCTATAAAATTACTTGGTAGCAATTGGCACTTGCAGATCTGCGGAATCGCAGATTAGCGCCGATTCCGAATTTACTAAGGCATGTTAACCGCTAATAGCGTGAATTTTCATTTTTAAATGAAATCTAATAAAAAAAAAAAGGATTACATAATATTAATAGCAAAAAAAAAACATGTCTCACTATGCTAATTATTGGTAGTAAATAAAGAAAAACACAGCTTTCTATTGAAGTACCCAACACTGTTCGCTTCACATAAATGTCTTCTTCCATAAACAGGAAATTGTTAGAAATAGGGCAACAGACTTACAAAGAAACAGCTGTGTGTGAAAAAAATTACCCTCCTCCACCTGGAACTATTAACTTTAATATAAATAGTTTGTAAAAAAATTAATATAGCAGAAAAGTAGGATTTTTAAAACAGCTTACCTGTAAAATCCTTTTCTTGGAGTACATCATGGGACACAGAGCGGCATAGTCATTACTATGTGGGTTATATAGAATTACCTTCAGGTGCTGGCACTGGCAACTTCCAAAACAGGAAGTACCCTCCCCTATATAAGCCCCTCCCATCCGGGAGCACCTCAGTTTTGTAGCAAAGCAATACGTGTCCCCAAAAGAGGGGTGGGAGCTCTGTGTCCCGTGATGTACTCCAAGAAAAGGATTTTACAGGTAAGCTGTTTTAAAAATCCTACTTTCTTGTTCATACATCACGGGACACAGAGCGGCATAGTCATTACTATGTGGGACGTCCCAAAGCAATGCCAAATGAGGGGGGGGATATACCATGCATAAGCTGGGCGCCATCAGGCATGAGGATCTTTTGCGGCCTGCAACACACTGCGCCCAAAGGCGACATCCTCCTGACTTCTAACGTCCACCTGGTAGAACCTAGTAAACGTGTGTACTGAAGACCATGTTGCGGCCTTACAAATTTGAGCCAGGGAGGCCTGGTGATGCACTGCCCATGAAGTTCCAACTGCTCTCGTGGAGTGCGCCCTAACTTTGAACGGAGGCGGTCTACGTCTCAAGCCATAGGCTTGTATTATGACCTGTCGAATCCACTTGGCTAAAGTAGATTTTGATGCTGCCTGACCCTTTCTGGGGCCTTCCTGCAGAACAAACAAAGAATCCGTTCTACGAATCTGAGCAGTGGCTTTTAGATAAGCTTTAACTGCTCTTACTACATTCAAAGAATGCAATAACTTTTCCTCTACCGAGCTCGGTTTGGGGAAAAGAAGGAAGAACCACATCCTGGTTCAAGTGAAACCTCGATACCACCTTAGGAAGAAAGGCTGGGTGAGGACGTAATACTACTCTGTCCTCATGAATAACCAGATATGGCTCTTTACAGGACATGGCGGCTACTTTCGACACTCTTCTAGCCGAGCATATGGCTACTAAAAATATCAATTTTCTGGTGAGTAGAACCAAGGAAATGTGCCACAAAGGTTCAAATGGCTGCTTCTGCAGAACCGACAGAACCAAATTTAGATCCCATGGACATATGGGAGCTTTAATCGGTGGAATAATACGAGTCACCCCTTGCATAAAGGATTTGACAAGTGAATGCATAGCCAGGGGCCTTTGAAATAGTATTGATAAGGCCGAAACCTGACCCCTGATAGTACTTAAGGCAAACTTCCTGTCTACAGCCCACTGTAGGAAGTCCAGAATTCTGCCTATAACGTACTTACGTGGATGCCACTTTCTGGCCTCGCACCAAGTGATGTACGCCTTCCAAACTCTATAGTAGATCTGCCTGGATACAGGCTTCCTGGCATTGATTATAGTTGATACCACAGAGTTAGAGAGACCTCTCTTCTTTAGGATGTGGGATTCAATAGCCAGGCCGTTAAACTTAGAGTTAGTAAGGAAGGGTGGTATATCGGCCCTTGCGAAAGCAGGTCCGGACGACGTGGAAGGGTCCAAGGACTCCCCACAGACATTTTGATGATCTCCGCGTACCAGGCCCTTTGGGGCCACGCTGGAGTCACCAAGATCACCGGCTTCTTTTCCAACCTGACTCTGCGAAGGAGTCGAGGCAACAATTGTAGCGGAGGGAATGCATATATCAGTCTGAACTGATTCCAAGGGAACACTAGAGCATCCGAGCCGCAAGCGAGGGGATCCCTTGTCCGGGAGACAAATCTGTCCACCTTTGCATTGAATCTGGATACTAGCAGATCTACATCCGGTGTTCCCCACCGCTGACATATTGCTTGGAAGACCTCGGGATGAAGGGACCATTCCCCTGGGCATAACTGTTGGCGACTTAGAAAGTCCGCCTTCCAATTCTCCACCCCTGGAATGAAGACAGCTGATATACATGGGACATGCTTTTCTGCCCATTCCAGGATGTGACTTACTTCCCTCTGGACTGCACGACTCCTGGTGCCTCCCTGATGATTGATATATGCCACTGCTGTGGCATTGTCTGATTGAATTCTGACAGGGGACCCTTGGAGTCTGGATGCCCAGGCTACTAGGGCATACCGGGCTGCTCGTATCTCTAAGAGATTGATGGGCAGGGTTTTTACTACATTTGACCATCTGCCCTGGAGAGACCATTGCTCCAGTACTGCCCCCCAGCCTATAAGGCTGGCATCTGTAGTGACCACCTTCCAGGATATCGGACTGAAGGGTTTTCCCTTCTGGAGATTCTGGGGGATCAACCACCAGCAGAGACTCTTCCGAACGGAAGGGGACAAAGCCATCGGGAAGTCTAGAGCCTGAATTTTTCCGTTCCAGGCTGACAATATGGCCCTCTGTAAATTCCTTGAGTGGAATTGGGCGTATGGCACAGCTTCGAATGATGCTACCATCTTTCCTAGCAGCCTCATGCACAGGCGTATGGACGGCTGTCTTTTTGCACAAAGCAGACGGACCAAGCCCCTCAAAGAGGATACCTTGTCTAGAGGTAAGAAAATCTTCCTCTGGTCTGAATCCAGCCGTAGCCCTAGATATACCAGGTTTTTCACTGGCTGTAGGGCTGACTTGTCCAGGTTGATGACCCAACCGTGAGATTCTAGATACTTGATTGTATCAACAATTACCACTTCTAGCTTGGCAACTGAGTGGTCCATCAACAACAGGTCGTGTAGGTATGCCATTATCGTTACACCTCGTGTTCTTAGATCGGCCAACAGTGGGGCCAGAATTTTTGTGAACACTCGTGGTGCTGTGGCCAGACCGAATGGTAAGGCTCTGAACTGAAAATGGCGCCCTTCTACTGCAAAGCGTAGAAATTTTTGATGACCTGGAAAGATGGGAACATGCAAGTAAGCATCTTTGATGTCGATTGAGGCTAACCATTCCTCCCCCTGTAGGGCAGCGGTGACCAATCGGATCGACTCCATCCGGAAGGACCGGACGTTTAGAAATTTGTTTAGACTCTTTAGGTCCAATATGGGTCTTATGTCCCCGTTTGGTTTTGGGACTGTGAAAAGGTTTGAGTAGAAACTCAACCCCCACTCTTCACTCTTCCATAGGAACCTCCATAATTACTCCTTGGAGCAATAGTTGTTCTAACGCCACTAGGAGACACCTTCTTTTCAGAGGGTCTTTTGGCATGCCTGACCACATAAAATGGGAAGGAGGAGACTCTTTTAACTCCAACTTGTATCCCCGAGTTACTGCGGAGAGCACCCATCTGTCTTTGATCGTCTCCCGCCAGGTCTCTGTGAACAACTGAAGTCTTCCCCCCACCCGTTTGAGTGGGGGCAGCCCTTCATAGGCTTGACTTGGAGGCTGGTTTAGTACCTCTTCGGATCCAGGGCTTTTTATTACCCTGTGACTGTCCCTGATTTTTACCTCCTGAGTTTGACCGAGGAGGCTGTCGGAACTGCTTAGTAGCAGACGTCCCAGGGATAGGAGAGGTAGTCCTCTTAAAAGACGGACCCCTAGACCTCTTTTTAATTGGTAAGAGAGTACTTTTACCACTGGAAATCTTCTGGATATATTTATCCAGGTCTTCGCCAAAAAGGCGTTCTCCATGAAATGGGAAGCTAAGAGCTTCTTACAGGGAGCCTCAGCAGACCAGTTCTTGAGCCACAGAAGCCTACGCATATGTACCAAAGACAGCGTGAGGCGGGAGGCCTGATGGATAGAATCCTTGATGGCGTCAACCGCAAAGCATAATGCTCTAGGCAGATCAGCCAGAGCCTGGGCCTGCTGGTCTGGCAAATCCCTCAGGACCATTTTCATTTGATCCTTTAAAGCTTGGCAGACCCCAATAGCTGCCACTGCTGGCTGTGTAACAGCCCCTGCTGTGGAAAAAGCAGATTTTAATAAAGATTCCAATTTTTTATCTACTGGATCTTTGAACATTTGAACATTATCTACTGGACATGTCAGTGATTTGTTCACAGAAGAAATGGCTGCGTCCACCGTAGGAACATTCCATCTCTGGGTGAATTTTTCCTCCATGGGATAGATCACCTGAAATTTCTTAGGTGGAACAAATAGTTTATCAGGATGTTCCCAGTCCTGGTATATAAGTCCTTCCAATAATGGATGAATTGGAAAGGAGCAATTAATCTGGGGAGCTTTTAGCGACCCCAACGAGGAGACAGCAGTAGGGATGAGCTTCGTGTTCGAGTCGAACATACGTTCGACTCGAACATTGGCTGTTCGATCGTTCGACGAAGATCGAACGATTTGGGCCGTTCGCGCCAAATTCGAGTGACGCGAACGGCCCACAATGCACTACGCCATCGCAGTGTCATCCAGGCGCTGTGATTGGCCAAGCATGCACTGTGACCCCGCATGCTTGGCCAATCACAGCGCCGGCAGCGAGGAGAGCAATGATTGGCCACAGGCAGGATGCCTGTGGCCAATTATTGCTGAGGGTGTTTAGTACACGCCCCACACTATAAAAGGCCGCCAGCACGGCGGCCTAGTGTAGTGTGTTCCGGAGCAGGGATAGAGTAGCATAGGCAGGGACAGTGACTGTTATTTCTTTCTTGCTTAACCTGGATTCCTTTAGTTTAGGGAAAGAGAAGGATAGGTAGGGAGAGTGTCAGTGTGTTTTGTGCTTCTGCTATAGTGTGCTTAAAAAAAACATTTATTCTAGGGACAGAAAACTCTAGGTAGGGACAGTGTCAGTTTCTTTCACTCTGCAAGTCCTTGTTTCCAGGGACCTGTAAGGACAGTGAGTTAATTGTCCTTGTGCTATATTGTGATTAAAAAAAACATTTATTCTAGGGACAGAAAACTCTAGGTAGGGACAGTGTCAGTTTCTTTCACTCTGCAAGTCCTTGTTTCCAGGGACCTGTAAGGACAGTGAGTTAATTTTCCTTGTGCTATATTGTGATTAAAAAAAACATTTATTCTAGGGACAGAAAACTCTAGGTAGGGACAGTGTCAGTTTCTTTCACTCTGCAAGTCCTTGTTTCCAGGGACCTGTAAGGACAGTGAGTTAATTGTCCTTGTGCTATATTGTGCTTAAAAAAAACATTTATTCTAGGGACAGAAAACTCTAGGTAGGGACAGTGTCAGTTTCTTTCACTCTGCAAGTCCTTGTTTCCAGGGACCTGTAAGGACAGTGAGTTAATTGTCCTTGTGCTATATTGTGATTAAAAAAAACATTTATTCTAGGGACAGAAAACTCTAGGTAGGGACAGTGTCAGTTTCTTTCACTCTGCAAGTCCTTGTTTCCAGGGACCTGTAAGGACAGTGAGTTAATTTTCCTTGTGCTATATTGTGATTAAAAAAAACATTTATTCTAGGGACAGAAAACTCTAGGTAGGGACAGTGTCAGTTTCTTTCACTCTGCAAGTCCTTGTTTCCAGGGACCTGTAAGGACAGTGAGTTAATTGTCCTTGTGCTATATTGTGATTAAAAAAAACATTTATTCTAGGGACAGAAAACTCTAGGTAGGGAGAGTTTTTTTTTTTTTTCACTCTGCAAGTCCTTGTTTCCAGGGACCTGTAAGGACAGTGAGTTAATTGTCCTTGTGCTATATTGTGCTTAAAAAAAACATTTATTCTAGGGACAGAAAACTCTAGGTAGGGACAGTGTCAGTTTCTTTCACTCTGCAAGTCCTTGTTTCCAGGGACCTGTAAGGACAGTGAGTTAATTTTCCTTGTGCTATATTGTGATTAAAAAAAACATTTTTTCTAGGGACAGAAAACTGTAGGTAGGGAGAGTGTTTTTTTTCTTTCACTCTGCAAGTCCTTGTTTCCAGGGACCTGTAAGGACAGTGAGTTAATTGTCCTTGTGCTATATTGTGCTTAAAAAAAACATTTATTCTAGGGACAGAAAACTCTAGGTAGGGACAGTGTCAGTTTCTTTCACTCTGCAAGTCCTTGTTTCCAGGGACCTGGAGAGACATTGAGTGAATTGTCCTTGTGCTATATTGTGATTAAAAAAAACATTTATTCTAGGGACAGAAAACTCTAGGTAGGGACAGTGTCAGTTTCTTTCACTCTGCAAGTCCTTGTTTCCAGGGACCTGTAAGGACAGTGAGTTAATTGTCCTTGTGCTATATTGTGCTTAAAAAAAACATTTATTCTAGGGACAGAAAACTCTAGGTAGGGACAGTGTCAGTTTCTTTCACTCTGCAAGTCCTTGTTTCCAGGGACCTGTAAGGACAGTGAGTTAATTTTCCTTGTGCTATATTGTGATTAAAAAAAACATTTATTCTAGGGACAGAAAACTCTAGGTAGGGACAGTGTCAGTTTCTTTCACTCTGCAAGTCCTTGTTTCCAGGGACCTGTAAGGACAGTGAGTTAATTTTCCTTGTGCTATATTGTGATTAAAAAAAACATTTATTCTAGGGACAGAAAACTCTAGGTAGGGACAGTGTCAGTTTCTTTCACTCTGCAAGTCCTTGTTTCCAGGGACCTGTAAGGACAGTGAGTTAATTGTCCTTGTGCTATATTGTGCTTAAAAAAAACATTTATTCTAGGGACAGAAAACTCTAGGTAGGGACAGTGTCAGTTTCTTTCACTCTGCAAGTCCTTGTTTCCAGGGACCTGTAAGGACAGTGAGTTAATTTTCCTTGTGCTATATTGTGATTAAAAAAAACATTTATTCTAGGGACAGAAAACTCTAGGTAGGGACAGTGTCAGTTTCTTTCACTCTGCAAGTCCTTGTTTCCAGGGACCTGTAAGGACAGTGAGTTAATTTTCCTTGTGCTATATTGTGATTAAAAAAAACATTTTTTCTAGGGACAGAAAACTGTAGGTAGGGAGAGTGTTTTTTTTCTTTCACTCTGCAAGTCCTTGTTTCCAGGGACCTGTAAGGACAGTGAGTTAATTTTCCTTGTGCTATATTGTGATTAAAAAAAACATTTTTTCTAGGGACAGAAAACTGTAGGTAGGGAGAGTTTTTTTTCTTTCACTCTGCAAGTCCTTGTTTCCAGGGACCTGTAAGGACAGTGAGTTAATTGTCCTTGTGCTATATTGTGCTTAAAAAAAACATTTTTTCTAGGGACAGAAAACTCTAGGTAGGGAGAGTGTTTTTTTTTTTTCACTCTGCAAGTCCTTGTTTCCAGGGACCTGTAAGGACAGTGAGTTAATTTTCCTTGTGCTATATTGTGCTTAAAAAAAACATTTATTCTAGGGACAGAAAACTCTAGGTAGGGACAGTGTCAGTTTCTTTCACTCTGCAAGTCCTTGTTTCCAGGGACCTGGAGAGACATTGAGTGAATTGTCCTTGTGCTATATTGTGATTAAAAAAAACATTTATTCTAGGGATAGAAAACTCTAGGTAGGGACAGTGTCAGTTTCTTTCACTGTGAAAGTCCTTGTTTCAAGGGACAGAGAAGGACACCTGAAGGTAGCCCTTATTGCTTTTTTCCCATCTCCCTGCAGGCCATCTATTAGAATGTCTGGAAGGCAAACAAGGAGAGGCAGACAGTCAGGAGGCAATAAAAGAGGGCAAGCAGGCTCTGTGTCTGGGGGCAACAGTGCTGGTCGTGGACGCGGTGCATTGTCATCAGCACATGGCCATGGGACACGCTTGTCCTTCTTTTCGGCAGCTGGACATGTTGAGCCACATCATGCCGAAGACTTGGTAGAGTGGATGACCAAGCCCTCCTCCTCCTCCTCATCCTCTCTCACCCAGGCTCAGGGTACTGGAAAAGCAGCTGCCAAAGCGTCGTCTTCCCTGGTATCAATGTCAGACAAATCATCAGTCACTCCTTCCCTAGACCCACCATGTCCTCCTCCTGAGGAGTCCCCCGAACTGTTTCAGCACAGTGTTGGGTACATGCTCCAGGAGGATGCCCAGCGTTTCGAAGGGTCTGATGATGAAACCCAGCTAGAGGAAGGCAGTAGCGTGAGAGCAGACAGAGGGGATGCTCAAGAAGGACACCAATCTGGCAGTCATGTTCCAGCAGCTGCAGCATACTGCCAGATTGGCTCCAGTGATGAGGAGGGAGGGGATGATGAGGTCAATGACTCCACGTGGGTGCCTAATAGGAGAGAGGAGGAGGAGGAGGATGAGGAGGAGGCACATCTCCAACGAGGCAGGATGCCCTTTGGTGGCCAGCGTAAGGGCAGTACACCGACGGAATCACACCGCAGAGCTCCGCCTGTGCAGGGCGCTGCCTCTGCCCGTCATTCAAAAAGTTCTTTGGTGTGGGCCTTTTTTGAGGCTAGTGCATCAGATCGCACAGCTGCTGTTTGCAACATATGTCTCAAGCGTATATCGCGTGGCCAAAACATCAGCCGCTTGGGTACCACATGCCTGACCAGACATATGTTGACCTGCCATGCAGCTCGTTGGCAAGCCTACCTCAAAGACCCACACCAAAGAACAAAGCGGACCTCTCCTTGCACCGCATCAGCTGGGATCTCCAACCCCACTATAACTTCAGTCCTCTCTGAAACATGCACTGAGAGGAATGAAGGTGTAGAATTAGGTGTGTCACAGCCAAGTACTTGCGCCCACTCTGCTAGCAGTACACCGACGTCCGATTCTAGCAGGCAAATTTCCCTGCCCCAGCTGCTGGACCGTCGAAAGAAGTTCACTCCCAGCCATCCACATGCCCAGCGGTTGAATGCTAGCTTGGCTAAATTGCTAGCGCTTCAACTGCTGCCTTTTCAGTTGGTAGACTCGGCCCCCTTCCGTGAGTTTGTGCAATGTGCGGTTCCTCAGTGGCAGGTTCCCAAACGCCACTTTTTCTCACGGAAGGCTATTCCGGCTCTCTACCGGCATGTGGAAGGCAATGTCTTGGCCTCGCTGGACAGGGCGGTCAGCGGTAAGGTGCATATTACCGCTGACTCATGGTCCAGCAGGCATGGACAGGGACGTTACCTTTCTTTCACGGCCCATTGGGTCACTCTTTTGGCAGCTGGGAAGGATTCAGGACAAGGTGCAGTAGTGTTGGAGGTTGTCCCACCGCCACGCCTCCAAAATGCTACTACTGGTTGTGACACACCTCTCTCCTCCACCCCCTCCTCTTCTTCTTCCTCCATGGCCTCTTCCTGTGGTTTGTCCTATGAACCAGCGGTGCTCCGTAGCCGTTCACGGGGCTACGCAAGTACGCAGGCAAAAAGATGCCATGCCGTGCTTGCGCTGGTGTGTTTGGGGGACAGAAGCCACACTGGGGCAGAGGTCCTGTCTGCTCTGCAGGGCCAGGCCGAGAGGTGGTTGACGCCACGCCAGCTTAAGCCAGGAATGGTGGTTTGCGACAATGGCACCAACCTCCTCTCCGCCCTCCGACAGGGACAACTGACCCATGTGCCCTGTGTGGCTCACGTCCTTAACCTGGTGGTGCAGCGGTTCTTGGGCAGGTACCCGGGCTTACAGGATGTCCTGAGGCAGGCCAGGAAAGTCTGTGTGCATTTCCGCAGATCTTATAATGCCAGTGCTCGCCTGGCTGAGCTGCAAAAGGAGTTGAACCTGCCCAAGAACCGCCTTATATGTGACATGCCCACCAGGTGGAACTCAACGTTGGCCATGCTGCAGCGGCTGCACACGCAGCAGAGGGCCATCAATGAGTACCTGTGCGACTACGGCACCAGGACAGGGTCAGGGGAGCTTGGTTTTTTTTCTCCACGCCAGTGGGGCATGATCAGGGATGCATGCACTGTCCTGGCACCATTTGAGGAGGCCACGAGGATGGTGAGCTGTGACAGTGCATGCATCAGTGACACTGTACCTCTTGTCCACCTGTTGGAGCACACGCTGCGTGGAATAATGGACAGGGCACTTGAGGCAGAACAGAGGCAGGAAGAGGAGGACTTCCTTGCCTCTCAAGGCCCCCTTTACCCAGACAGTGTTCCTTCTGTCCCACCCATCGCACAGGAAGAGGAGGAGGAGGAGGAGGAGGAGGAGGAGGAGGATTGTGTCAGCATGGAGGTGGAGGCTGGCACTCAGCATCATCAGCAGCAGTCTTTTAGGGATGATTTACAGTCCCAAGAAACCAGTGGACTTGTACGTGGCTGGGAGGAGGTGGCTGCGGATCATGTCGTCCTTAGTGACCCAGAGGACTCCGGAGCGAATGCCTCAGCAAACCTACGCTGCATGGCCTCCCTGATCCTGCAAAGTCTGCGGAAGGATCCTCGTATTCTTTGGATCAAGGAGAGGGACCATTACTGGCTGGCCACTCTCCTTGATCCACGGTACAAGGGTAAGGTTGCGGACCTTATGTTACCGTCGCAGAGGGAGCAGAGGATGAGACAACTCCGGGAGGCCTTGCAGAAAGGTCTGTGCAACGCGTTCCCAGAGACTGGGAGGTTGCAAACTCCTGGTCCTGGACAACGAGTTGCTGAGGCTTCGGCCAGTCAAAGAAGGAGCGGTGGGGAAGGTGGCCGTCTGACCGATGCGTTCAGACAATTCTTTAGTCCGCAGCCCCAAAGTATGATCGGTTCCAGCAACCATCGCCAGCGTCTGATAAACATGGTGCAGGAATATCTAGGGGCAAGGTCAGACTTGGACACCTTCCCCACCGAAAATCCTCTGGCTTACTGGGTCTTGAGGATGGATCACTGGCCAGAGCTTGCACAGTATGCAATTGAGCTACTGGCCTGTCCTGCATCCAGCGTTCTTTCGGAACGCACATTCAGTGCTGCTGGAGGATTTGTCACGGATCACAGGGTGCGCCTGTCCACCGACTCGGTTGATCGACTGACTTTCATCAAGATGAACCAGTCTTGGATCACCACCAGCTACCACACACCTGATGCTGATATAACAGACTAATTGATTTTAAAATGTCACATCCCTTCAAGACTGATGCTGATGCTGAGTGCCTGTGCTGTTATGTTGACTGCCTATCCTCCTCCTCCGAGTCCTCAATGATACGATTGATGATGATAGCTTGGAAGATCATTTTTGTTTATGGGTGCCGCCACCAGTGCCTAACGCCCAATTTTTCAGCCCCTGTTTAACAGTGGCGTGTAATTACAATTTTTGAAGCAATACTTTGCAACAGGGCTCATTGCTGTGCTCCAAGTACAGTATCTGTGAGGAGTTGCAGTGTTGTGCCACCAGTGCCTAAGGCCCAATTTTTCAGCCCCTGTTTAACAGGGGCGTGTCATTACAATTTTTGAAGCAATACTTTGCAACAGGGCTCATTGCTGTGCTCCAAGTACAGTATCTGTGAAGGGTTGCAGTGTTGTGCCACCAGTGCCTAAGGCCCAATTTTTCAGCCCCTGTTCAACAGGGGCATGTAATTACAATTCTTGATCTAATAATTCACAGCAGGGCCCATTGCTGCACCCACCAAGAGTAACTGTCAGGGCTTACAGTGTTGTGGCACCAGCACCACCATCAAAGGCCCAATTTTTACTACCACTGTTCAACAATTATATGTAATTAAAATTCCTGATATAATAGTTGACAGCAGGGCGTTCCAGCACCAACCAAGAGTAACTGTGAGTGCTTACAGTGTTGTGCCAACACCAACAACTAAGGGGCCTATTTCTGCAGAGTATATACGGCAGGTCCCTACTTTCAAACATCCAACTTACAAACGACTCCTACTTGCAAACGCAAGAAGACAACAGGAAGTGAGAGGAAATCTACCACTAGGAAGGAAAATTCTCTCCTGTAAGAATAAATATGGGAGAAAGGTGTCTCCTCTGTACTGATGCTTTATCAGCAATCCTTGTTTCAAGAAAAACACCACATTTCAAAAACAGTTGTCATTAGGACGGAAAGTGAGGTGAAATGTTCTGAACAGGGGCACAGACAGCAAAACAAATGTTACAGGGGTGATAACCCTTACCTATGTTTTCCAAAAAGTTTAAAAATAGATTTTTGGTCTGGAGCTACACTTCAACAATGTACCTGTTCAAAATTACAAACAGATTCTACATAAGAACAAACCTACAGTCCCTGTCTTGTATGCACCGCCTGTATACGGCTGTTCAGAGTATATAGGGCCTTTTTTATTTTATGTGCGGGGTTCCCCTTAATATCCATACAAGACCCAAAGGGGCTGGTAATGGGCTGGGGTAGGGGGGGGGGTCATGGGGTAGCTATGCCATTTTTCTTAAAGATTTTCATCCATATTACCGGGACCAGACATTACATTAAAGCCGCAAGCAGTTTTAAATGGCTTTTTTTTCCTTTAGAAGTGTCATTTTGTGCAGGGACAGTTCTAAACACGGGAAACACGTGGCACTTCACAGGCATACTTTAGACACCCCCCAGGTACGATATTTAAAGGAATATTTGACTTTTTTTTTTTCACTTTATGCATCATTAAAATGACTGCTCCCGGAAAACGACCGTTTTTAAAACTTATTTTTGCATTGATACATGTCCCCTGGTGCAGAACCCGGGTTCCCAAACCCTTTTTAGGACAATAACATGCATAATAGTTGTTATAATTAGCACTTTAGAATTCGAACGTTCGCATCCATTGTATTTAATAGGGTTCTAATGTTCGTTCGAACTTTCGGTCCGTTCGCGGGTTCTGGTGCGAACCGAACCCGGGGGTGTTCGGCTCATCACTAGACAGCAGTAGTTGATGGTTCAACAAGAGGCATTTTAAATGCAGATCGAACCATGTCAGTTAGGGTCTGGACCCACAATCTTTCAGTCTGTGATGCTGAAAATGGTTCATCTACTGTCGATTCCTCAAAAACAGAGTTAACCTCCTCCTGATCCCCTTCAGGAAGGTCAGTCCCTTCCTGGGACTGTTGCTCTGCCAACAGGCACTCTAATGGAGGGGATGGAGATCTGGCGCGCTTTCTTTCCTGTAGAGAAGAAGCGATCAATGCTGCCAATCTCTGCTCCAATCCCTCCAGAGTTGAGGCAAAAAACTCCTCTGTTATATATGCAGGAGCAGGTGGACTGAGGACAGCCGCAGTACCTGGCACTCCCGGGGGTTCCTTATGGGTATTAACCTCTGATTTCTCAGGGGAGGAAGGTGCAGATGACTGCTCCAGATCCTCAGAGCCCGATGGAGACCCCCTACACTTCCTGAGAGGTATATCTCAGAGTTTTTTAGGCGGCATATTCCTTAGTTCAAAGCTGAGGTATTCCAGCCGCAATACACCCCTTTACTGAAATAGTCTAATGCAATTTGCTGCTATGTACATCAGTGGGTGTCTACTAATGCGTCTTTCTGGGGATGCCTGTATCAACCGCCCGCTGTAAGCCCCTAT
This sequence comes from Rana muscosa, assembly GCA_029206835.1. NCBI lineage: Eukaryota > Metazoa > Chordata > Amphibia > Anura > Ranidae > Rana > Rana muscosa. The sequence goes on from CM055118.1 coordinate 730,075,223, forward strand.
ACCATGCTACCAGCTCCTTTTCATGCTCTGTGTCCATAGCAAGCAGCGTGGACTGAGTCCTTTTATCTTGCTGGGACGCCCGCACATGCGCAGAAGCGCTGGGCGCACAGAGCGCGTCATCCGCCAGGCTCCGCCCCCTTTTTTGAAGCTAAATCTTATAAAAAGAAAGCGTGTGTGCGCGCGCGCGCTCTTGGCGCCATGTAGGGAGAGGAGCCAGGGTCCCTGTTTCACCAGGACTCGGGGATGGAAGGAAACTACTTGGCAGCATGACAGAGGAATGCAGCTTCCCTGATAGAGAGCTCACTCATCTGCCTGGACTTTCACCATGGAAGGAATAGTCCCAAGAAAAAAAGACGTTCCACAGCGGCCTCTAGTGGACAAACACAGGTACCGCACTTTTGTTTTTTTTTTTTGTTTTTTTTAAAACCTCCTTTATGAAAAACATTTCTAGGTTTACAGTTTTTAAAACTTCCTTTATGAAAAGACATTTCTAGGATTTCTTAGGCATATACAGCTATTAGCGGGAATACCTTTTAGGTAACAGGCAGAAAGACATATTAGGCTTGGGGGTCCCCTCAATAGAACCAAGTTCCTGAGGGGCCCCCACTTACCTTTTCCCCGCCGCAGGACTTTGTTTGGTCCACAGAAGCCCAAACTTCACCTCTCACGGCAGGCATTGTACTAGACCTTCAGGGACCGGGTTCCCAAGGATTCCACTCCCCTGGACCTGTATAGCACCCTGCACAGATAGCCTCTTGGTTTTGGGTATGACCAGAGCTCTGGATCCCAGGGTCCAGCCCTCCTAAGAGAGGCATTACAGGCAAAACCCTGCTCTTCTCTGCAAGGCCCGGGTACCGACCGTTTAGCTATGAAGCTTTTTTGGTCGGATCCGGAATAGCTTGCTAAGGCCCAGAGAACCTGTACACAAGCCCAGATGAATACATGTTAACCTTGGCCAACACCTTAGACACTGGCAAAAAACTGAGGTGCTCCCGGATGGGAGGGGCTTATATAGGGGAGGGTACTTCCTGTTTTGGAAGTTGCCAGTGCCAGCACCTGAAGGTAATTCTATATAACCCACATAGTAATGACTATGCCGCTCTGTGTCCCGTGATGTATGAACAAGAAAAAGAGTTTTCATAAAACAGATTGCCAGTACTGAAAACAAGGGACATTTCAAGGGACATGCATTTCCATGTCTAAAGCCTCGTACACACGGCCGAGAATCCCATCGTATAAAAAACGTTAGTTTTCTCGACGAGATTCTTGTCAAGCTTTCCTTGCATACACACTGTCAATTAAAAATCTTGTAGTTGTAAGGCGCAGTGACGTACAACACGTACAACGGCAGTATAAAGGGGAAGTTCGATTCCAATGGCGCCACCCCTTGGGCTGCTTTTGCTGATCTCGTGTTACCGCGTGTTAGTAAAAGTTTGGGGAGTGTGACGAATGTGCTATCTCCATTATGAACGCTAGTTTTACCAGGAGGAGCACTCTCGTCTCATACTTGATTCTGAGCATGCGCGGTTTTTTAAGACTCGGAAAAGCATACACACGACCGGTTTTCTCGTCGGGAAACAGGCCGACGAGAATCCTGATGAGAAAATAGAGAGCAGGTTCTCTATTTTTCTCATTGAGATTCCCGGCAGTTTTCTCGACAAGAAACCATACACACGAACGGTTTTCTCGGCAAGAAAGCTCTCCCAGCAGTTTTCTTGCCGAGAAAACCGGTCGTGTGTACGAGGCTTAAAGTGGAAGTAAACTCATTGATTTAATAGTTTAAAAAAACAGTTACTTTTCCGGCATGCCGGAAAAGCTAACTGTCACATTGGTTGTGCTCTCAACCAAACTGTCAAACCATCCAATGGCTGGAGTCATAACTGGTCACATGTGCAGCATCATGGCAGTTGAAAATTGAACAAAGGTCAAGATGGCAGCTTCCTTGGCTGAAAACGATAGGAGGGTTTACTTCCACTTTAAGTCTTAAGCTGACGATACATTAAAGTGATTGTAAAGTCTAGTTTTTTTTTTTTTTCAATAAAAATAACAAATATGTTATACTTACCTCCTCTGTGTAGTGGATTTGCACAGAGCAGCCCAGATCCTCTTCTCGGGTTCCTCTTCTGTGCTCCTGGCTCCTCCCTCCTGTCAAGTGCCCCCACAGCAAGCCGCTTGCTATGGGGGCACCTGATCCGAGTCACAGCTCCCTGTGTCCATTCAATCTCTCCTGATTAGTTGACTGACTTTGACAGCAGCGGGAACCAATGGCTCCGCTGCTGTGTCTCAGTCAATCAGGATGGGGAGTCTCGGACGGCTGGGACTCAGGTATTGGGGGGGCTGAGGGGGGTTGCTGCACACAGAAGGCTTTTTATCTTAATGCATAAAATACATCAAAATAAAAAACCTTCCGACTTTACAACTCCTTTAATCTGAACAAACTTTTGTGGAAATTTTTTAATGCATCCACTAGCTTGACAAATATAATTCTAAAGTACTTAAAAAATCCATTTAATTTTAACATTTTATTTTGGAATGAATGGACTTTTTACATTGTAAGAAATTTGTGCATTCAAAGTATAACCAAAGGCAAAACTTATTTTTAGTCTTGGATAGAATTGAGAGGGGTTAGAACCCCTGTCAGTTTTTTCTATGCCCCTGTTAAGGAGATTTGCCCTCTCGATTTGTCCTATTTACCATTATCATTGAAAGTGAAAGTAAAAGAAAATCCCAAATTGGGTTGTCCCTAGAAAAGTAATAGAGGGGATTTCTTCCAATGGGGACACTAGTTCTAGTGACGTTGGGTTCCCCAAGGAATTCCCTTCATTTGCAGGGATTTCCTCTCACTTCCTGTTTGGCTACAGGACAGGAAGTGGGAGGGAAATCTCTGAAAAATCTGACAGGGGTTATACCCTCCCTTGCTCTATCCAAAATAAAAATAAAAGTTTTGCCTATAGTTCTAGTTTAGGGATTTTCCATCCTGCTCCTCACATTAATGATCAGAAAATTGAACAAACTTTCTTAACCACTTGACCTCCGGAAGATTTACACCCCTTCATGACCAGGCCACTTTTTGCGATTCATTTAACTGACATTTGCGCGGTCAAGAAACACTGTACCCAAATAAAATGTATGTAATTTTGTTCCCTACAAAAGAGCTTCCTTTTGGTGGTATTTGATCACCACTGCATTTTTTATTTTTTGTGCTATAATAAAAAAAAAAATCACAATTTTGAAAAAAAATAAAAATTATATATATTTACTATAAATCTAATTTCTTTATACATTTAGGCCAATATGTTTTCTGCTACATGTTTATGGTAAAAAAAATATCCCAATAAGCTTATTTATTTGTTTTTGCAAACATTATAGCGTTTACAAACTATGGGATATATACTGGAATTTTTATCTATTTTTTACTTTTATACCAGTAATGGTGGCGATCAGCGATATAGCGGAACTGTCATATTGCGGCGAACAAGCAGACACTGACACTTTTGACACTTTGCGGAAACCAGTGACACTAATACAGTAATCAGTGCTAAAAATATGCACTGTCGCTGTACTAATGACACTGGCTGGGAAGGGGTTAACATCGAAGGCGATCAAAGGGTTAAATATCAGAATGGAACTCTGCATTGTTTACATAAGCAGAGCTCCGTTTTGAGTCTCTGCCCAACGATCGAGTGCCCGAAACCCGCAGATCATTCACAGAAGAAGCGGCGCACTTGCACCCCCTGCAGGCAGTAGGTGTTGAATCATATACTGTATATATATTTATATATGTGATCCTGCGCACAGCTGGACCACCCTATAGCAAAACTGCTATACGGTGGTCAGCAAATAGTTGACATTCTACTAGTGCACAACTTTTTGAAGAGCGAGGGTCAACTAAGTGATTTCGGGAACCGGCTGCGTGCCACAATGAACTATGGGGTTTTACCGCCCCCCAAACTAAAAATTTAAACAAGCCTTTACTGTCCTGTGCCCCCTATAGGGCTGCTTTCACACTGATGCACTGCAGTTTGCTCACACCACGGGTGCAGTGCAGTGCACCTGAGGCTTTCCTGCGAGTTAGCTGCACTGAGCCATAGACTTCTATTCCATCTCGTGGGTGTGGTACACTATCTGAAAGTGCACTAAAATTCCTGCATTCAGGAGTTTTGGTACGCTTTCAGAAAAGCACCAAACCTGCAGGATATAATAGAAGTCTATGACTCAGTGCAGCTAACACACAGGAAAGCCGCAGATGGACTGCACCTGCGGATCAGTATGAGAGCAGCCTCTAAATTATTTTTTAGAAGTTCTAATATGCTCATTGTAAAAGTGCAGTGTATGTGATGTTAAACACACTGATCTTTTTCTCTTCCAGATTCTGCTGACATTGCTCCCCTGGCTGCTAGAAAGGTCCCAGGTGAAGTGCACTTGGTATCACTCCACCAGGGACAAGAGTCGGCGCTACAGAGGAAGCATCGGCTTATGCGGCTCTCTCTGCAGCTGCCTGCTTCCTCTGCTGCCGTGCCGGCTCCATGCCCTCTGATGCTCTGGGATGTTGGGTCAACAATAGGTCTTGCCGACCCACCATCCCAGAGCATGGGCATGCACTTCCGTGGTTTGAGGTCATGGGCCACATCAGAGGGCTTTGCGGGTCAGGGGTTGAGCAGCCCTGTACTAGCGTACAGACGGTCCTCAGAAATCGGGGACGATGTACAGCTCTGCTGGTGTCAGCCAAGAATACTCTGCACTATGCTGTTAAGATGATAAGGGCAAGCACTGTTGCAAACCAAATATCCTATTTAGCCCACCCCTCTCTGGAAAAAGTATTAGGTGGGGAGATGTTGATCCTTTGTGACTTCAGTTTAGTCCTGTTATCACCCCTTATGTCCCTGTAGTCTGCAGGAAACCTGGCCTCACAGTAAAATTTATTTTGTTAAAAAACTTTAATTTTAAGAATTTTCTTTTGATTTTGAATTGTTAGGAGAATCAAATTGATGGTCAACTGCAATAATGAGAGAGCAGGATGGAAAAATCTTTCTTGCATGAACGAATTTCTAACACTGCATGTGATTTTTGTTCAGAAAACTACATTAATTATAAAATCAAATGTTAAAAGTAAATTACATTTTGAAATTTACCAATGGCGATTTTAGTATGACGATTAATTTGAACATCCATTAGTGCACCGCCAGTCTAAACTGCTACTGAGATAAGATCATGGGGGAAACCTTGTTGGGAATTGGAAGGGATGCAAACAAAAAACAGACCTATTCCCGACCACAACAAATACTTGTGATGAGAAAATAGTGATTTCTAACTGAACTAAAGCTACTGTAATGTAAAAAGGCCAAGGGTCAGGGAACTCTTTATTTTCTAATAGATCATTATTTATAGAGTAAGGCAGCCCATAAAAGAGTCACTTTTTTTTGTTGTTCAACCAGCGGGTTGAATGAAAAAAAAAATGACTAGTTTCCCCCATCCACACACTCAGAATCCTCACCGCAGAGCTATTGTATTCTGACAGCGGGGAAAATCAGAGGGTGGTTGTACAGAAGTCGAACATAGAACCTCCCTGCCCATACATGGTTTAAAAGTTGGCCAGTCCCTGCTGAACTGGCTGAATTTTGATCCATGTATGGCTGGCTTAAATCTTAACAATTACAGGTATAATGTGGTATAACACTGAAGCCTCGTACACACGACCGATTTTCTCGTCGTAAAAAACACGTCGTTTTTTTCGACGAGATTCTTGTTAAGCTTGTCGATTTTCTCGTCAAGCTTTCCATGCGTACACACTGACATTTCCCAATTTCCTCGTTGTTCTCCGCGGTCACGTCCAGAACATACGACGGCACTATAAAGGGGAAGATCTTTTTTCTTGGCGCCACCCCTTGGGCTGCTTTTGCTGATCTCGTGTTACCACGTGTGAAGTAAAAGTTTGGGAAGAGACGATTCGCGCTTTTCAGTCTTCGTACTTTTCAGATCGTTTTCTGCAGTTCAGTTTGTGCTTGTGGGTTCGTATCTTGACTTTCAGGGCGTCTAGGCAGGTCGTATCTGTTTTATAGTGCGTTCTTGCCTGTTCGTTTCTGATTTTCAGTTCGTTATTCATAGGCCTTGCTGTTCTAAAGTGCGTTCTGTTCTGTACGCTCTGATAAGACGACCGTTTCTTAGCCATGTCGCCTGGACGTTCTCGTCGTCGAGTTCGTGCTGTGTGTGCGCTTGGTGTTGGTCTGCTTGTTTTGGACCAAGACCAGTCCATGAATGGTGTGAGGAGGAGTTCATGGACCAAGAATTGGTTGCTCCAGCGGGACCAATTCTGCCATATGCCTCTGCTGCGGGAGATCGTCGAGAATAATCCTGAGGACTACAAGAATTTTCTGCGGATGTCTGACCCCGTTTTTCAGGAACTGTTGGCTTTGGTGTCCCCCTATATTACCAGGAAGGACACCGTTATGCGGGAAGCCATCAGTGCTGAGCAGAGGCTCATCGCCACGTTACGTTATCTGGCGACAGGGAGAAGTCTTCAGGACTTGAAGTTCACTACAGGCATCTCCCCCCAGGCTCTGGGCCTCATAATCCCAGACACCTGTTCTGCCATTATACAAGTCCTGCAGGAGGACTATATTAGGGTAAGTTTTCTCCCTTAACATCACATTTTATGTATTGCATGTATGCTAATGTATTGTATTTCTTTCATCCTTCCCTAATTACCATGATTGTAATATGCTGAGAATGTCCCCTTTGTCCCCATGCATGCTGGAAGCTTTAGATTGCCCCTTTTTTCTCCTCCATAAATATTTCCCTTCACTAACTTTTCCAGCAGGGGCGCCTGTTGCTCCAAATGTTTGGGGGTTCAAACACCAATTTAGGAAATAAACGTCCTCCTTTTTTGCTCTGGTGCCTATTAAACGCCCCCAGTTGTTCCCTCCAATGCAGCCATTTTGTTCCCTCCAATGCAGCCATTTAGTCCCCTCTAATGCAGCCAGTTTCCCCCCAGCCCTGCACTTACCTTCTTGTGGTCAGCGCCATCCTTCTTCTGTCCTTGATGTCTTCTCCTTCCCTTGATGTTGCATCAGCCAATCATGTTACCATTAAACAGACTTGGTGAACATGATTGGCAGAGCAGCCTGCCAGTGTTTCCCCAAGGAATGCCCCCCCCCCCCCCGCGTCCCCTATTTTACTTTTAGGAAGCCAATTACATCCCTCAGGTTGTAATGTGCAAGACTATTTTACTACCTGTTTCTGCTATGCAATTTGAACCCCCTAAATGCCGCAATTATTCATATGTCGGTCGCTTTACAAGAGGCCATCCACCTGAATAGTGGGCGGCATAGACAATACATAGGTTAATGCAACGCATGAACCTATGTATTGTTCTGAGTGATGGGCACAGGAGAGAGGGGGCAGTGCTCCAGCGCCCACTCTGGACGCACCGCCACTGCAATGCTATCCTGTGGCCAAACACATCTCCCCCCCCCCCAAAACAATTTAGTAATGGCCCATCAGAGGGGGTGATGAATATGATAAATGAGCCTTCCATTATACTTATTTTAAACACCTTAATAAACGTAGAATTTGATTGATGTTGGCCTCTAATGTTTTTTCAGAGAATTTCCTTGTAATGTATGACTTTTGTATTCTAATATTATTTCATCTTGTTTCACTCCACAGCTTCCTTCCATGCCACAGGAATGGCAGACTGTGGCATCGGAGTTTGCCACGCGGTGGGACTTCCCCAACTGCGGTGGTGCCATAGACGGGAAGCACGTCCGCATCGTGCCGCCACCCCGTTCTGGGTCCTACTACTACAATTACAAGGGGTTTCATGGCATTGTGCTGATGGCGGTGGTGTCAGCACAGTATGAATTCCTCTATGTTGATGTAGGGAAGAATGGCTGGATGTCCGATGGGGGATCCTTCATCCAGACGGAGTTTGCCCTCCGTCTCCAGAGTGACGACCTTGCATTGCCACCGGATGCAGGGAATATTGAAGGACTCCCCTTAGTTTTTTTGGCTGATGAAGCCTTCGGACTCGGACGGCATCTTATGAGGCCATTTCCACAGAGGACCCTGACCCCAGACAAGAGGGTGTTCAATTACCGGCTGGCCAGGGGCCGAAGAGTTGTCGAAAATGCCTTTGGCATAATGGCCAGCCGGTTCTGCCTTTTTATGACTTCAATACACTTGGCGGACTACAAAATAAACTATGTCGTATTATGCTGCTGTGTGCTACACAACTTTCTGAGCCAAAAATCAAATTCCTATATGGCCTCAGTTTTGCCAGAAGCTGGACTTTCCCCTGCAAATGCCCTGCCGGGCCTGGAATCTGCCCGTCCTGGCTTGCCCTCCCAAAATGCCCGTGAGGTTCGGGACAAATACATGGAGTATTTCATGGGTAGGGGGGCAATTCCTATGTCTAAGGATCCAAATAAAAAGCTTGTTTAAACCTTTAATTATTTGTTCTTTCCTGTCTCCTAGTTTGTCTTAGTGCATTTGTAGTGCCAAGTGTATTTAACTTTAGTAACTAACAACCATTTCACTATGTAACCTAACAAAATAACCAAATAAGCTTAGAGGGTATTATAAAAAGAAGCTACACGTTGTTTGTGGTCAAATATTTTACTCTGTGCACATTCTCACCATTTTTAGTTTTTTCTTGTTTTTTGGGTTGGCCTGGCCACAAACCGGCAATTTTTTGCTTATGAAGATACAAAAATAACAGTTGCATTCCAAAAATTACAACATTGGATACCTCTGAGCAATCTGAGACATTCACTTACACAAACTGTCTCTATGTGCCCATCCTAATATGGGGTCCTGCCACCCCTTGCACAGCCAAAAATTGAATATGCACACATTTGGGATTTTTTTCATCTAGGAAGTTTACAATCCTGATCCCTATTGTCAACATGTGCTATCTGCCATCAGGGGTGATCAATGGACGTGTTTTGGGGGTGCAACCCCTTCCTCAGTTCACCGACTTTAGATACGAGGAAGGGGTTGCACCCCCAAAAGACGTACATGGATATCCCCTGATGGCAGATAGCACATGTTGACACACTGTGTGCAGATTCAATTTTTGGCTGGTTTGATTGTCAAAAATATTCGAAAAGGTGCAAAAACAAACATGTAAAAACAAATGTTTGGATGGCTTATTTAATTCTCCCCAAAACATCGAGAATGTCTTTAAATGTTTGTTCCATCACATGGATTCTTTGTTTAATTAGGTCCAGTTCCGTGCTACATTCCATCACTTGCTGGATGAGGCGGAGGGCACTGTCAGCAGAGAACCGTGTACTATCCTTCACAACATTTATATCCCCTAAAAACAAAAAACAAAAGGTATTATAACTCTGCAGGCTTACCTGAAGCTGTGGTGACAGATACTGACCTGTTGTGGTGACCAGATACACAACGTCATCCACCTCTCCTTCCTGCACTTCTCCTTCCTCCACCTCAACTTCCTGCACATCTTTCGGTTGTGGGTCTTTGGGAGTTTGGGGTTGCTTGGAAGTTGTGGGGTGCATTTGCTCCCTGGAGTGTCCTCCTCCCAGTCTTCTCTCCCCTATGAGAATCAAACAAAAGGTCTATTTATCACACTGTAAATCTCAATGTTAAAATTAAAACAGGCTAAATTGCTTGGAAGTGTGGTACAAGTGTGTTTGGGCGGAATTTAAAGAAGAATGCATTATTTATGACCAAGAATATGTTTAGTATTCACCTTTTGGATGTAACTTATTTGACATGGAGGCACCACAAAAATTCTCTGAAGCACCTGTGTGGGACACCCAAAAAAGGCGGGTCTGGTGGCCCACACTATAGTGCTCCAAAGTACAGATGTGGAAGCAGCTGCTGAGTGTCCTCTCCTTTACACTGATAAAAGTTTGCATTTCATTCTCTTTACAAACACATCATCTAGACTAAAAATTTCGCCACAATATTTGAGCAAAAATGGCAGATGTCTAATTACTTTTGTGGCTCTAAAATAAGCCAAAACCGCGGATAGTGGCCGAACGAAGTGTCGGTAACGTAACGAACGATTACTGTGCCCAACCAAGTTCAAAATATTACATTTTGGAAGGGAGTCCAATATGAGAAACCAAAATAAAGAGCAACATGTCAGTTTAGAAAAAGATTAATAGCAGAAAAGTCTACATTTTACTTACTTTTAGCGAGCATTCTCTTTATGCTCCTCAACTGCTCTGGCTCCCTCAGTTTGAGGTCTGACCACCTCTTTCTGAGCTGCTCATTTGAGCGTTTCACCCCGAAATTCGCCTTCAGACTCTTCACGACTTTAGTAAGGATTTTGGCCTTCCTTCTATTTGGTTTGCTATACGGCCCATGCTTTGCATCATAATCAGACTTGAGCAAGATGTCCACCATCTCCGCCATCTCCGCAAAAGACATATTCGATGCCTTGAATCTCCTCCTTGATCATGACGTTTCCTCGGTCTCCGGGCTTGTCTCCTCCTCGTTTAGTTGCGGAATTATCAGACACCTGCTGTAACTCCGCCATATCTGTCTGCGCGCCGAAAGAGAAGGGGCGGGGAAAAGATGTTAGTTAGAACGTCATGGGAGGGCGACGTGTTCGAAATTTGACGCATGCGTGGTGTGTATATAGCAAACACACATGTGACTATAGTACGTTCGGTGTGCGGAGAGAGGAGTTCAAGTGACGGACGTGCGAACGAAGGTATGTGATTTTGTGACTTGTACAAATTGTTGGCCTATACTGTCTTGAGAATGTTGGAGGATATATATGGTGACTAGGATGTAAGGAGGTTAGACTGTTTGCCTCACATTAGTTATATATAATTTATTTAACTTGCAGATACAATATGAATGTCTTTATAAGCGACAAGGATTTCCTGGCGGAATTTATTGACCGGGTAAGGGAGCTGCCGGCTCTGTGGGAGACGAAAAACCCCATCCACAAAAAAAGAGGGGTGAGAAAAGCAGCGCTGAAGAAGCTGCTCCCATTTGTGCATACCAAGGTGCCCACAGCCACAGCAAAACAAGTGGACACTAAAATTGGGAGCTTGAGAGGTACCTACAGGACTGAACGCTCTAAGGTGCTGGCTTCTCAGAGGTCAGGAGCAGCAGCAGGTGATGTTTATGTCCCGATTTTGTGGTACTACAACAGGATGTGCTTCCTGGATGACCACATTGAGACAAGGCCATCACTCTCCACTCTTCCCCCCCAGACTTCCCTGCAGCCAACCTGAGCCTTCTCTGGAGCAAGAGGAGGCAGCCATCCTGGATGATCCTGATTTGGCCATCTGGAGCCAGGTATAGTATTAACTGAAAATGTATTGGGATAAACTTAATGTTTGACAAATATGTCAAGATGACAAACATAAACTATTTTGGATTCCACAAGTGAAATCAAGATCTGTAGACATTAGTCTGCACTTAATTGGGTGCTAAATAGTCAATCTGATGTAGTGGTAAATTTAAAGCAAGGATTTATGGATTTACATTCTAATTGCTTCAATCAGGATTACAAAGTTTGATGCAAAGATTAAACCAACATATTAAACTATGTCCCTTTTTCATACACAGGATGAAATCAGCCAGGAGGAGGGTCTGGAAACTGTCAGGCAGGAGGTGGCAGGGCCCAGTGGCAGCCAGGAGGTGGCAGGGCCCAGTGGCAGCCAGGAGGTGCCAGGGCAAAGGAGAAGCACCAGATCCCAGGTGCCTCCCATCCGGCTTCCCAAAAGAGGCAGGAGGGACAGGAGCATGAGTGAGGCAGCAATGGCCCTTATTCGTGAGGCCCATGCCACCCTCCAGGAGCCCACATCCCCTGAAGAGGCCATTGCCGGCCTAGTGGAGGCTAAGTTCAAGGTGATGAGCATGGAGCAACGCCTCCTATGCGAGCCCCTGCTCATCACCTTGCTCAACAAGGGGGTGATGGAGAAAATTACCCCCAATACCACCATATGTGAGGTGGCACAACTGACCCAACCTCAACCTCCACCTCCCCCTTCTTCTGCCCCACCCCCTTCTGCTACACCTCCACCTTCTTCTTCTGCCCCACCCCCTTCTGCTACACCTCCACCTTCTTCTTCTGCCCCACCCCCTTCTGCTACACCTCCACCTTCTTCTTCTGCCCCACCCCCTTCTGCTACACCTCCTGACAGGAGTACCCCTCCAGTGGCCCAACCTCCAGCCAAACGAAGAAGGAAGGCTTCAGGGAAGGTTGCAGGGAAGGTTGCCAGGAAGAAGAGGAAGTGATGGCCTTGCTTCATTGAGGTCGGACAGAAGGCAGCCTGTTGTAGTACCACACACTTGGGACATATATATCACCTGCTGCTGTTCCTGACCTCTGGGAGGCCAGCATCAGATTGTGTTCAGAAATGTTGGCCTTCTCAAGCTCCCAATTTTAGTGTCCACACAGGGTTGCTGTGTGCTCTGGGGTCCCTGGGATGCACAAATGGCAGCAGGTTCTCCAGCGCTGCCTTCTCTTTATTTTATTTCGAAACATGAATAAATGTGATTTTTGTTTAAGTTCATACTTGGCTATGTGTATTTGTAAAAATTAAAAATCTAGCTTTGGAGTAAGCAGATAAATTTGACTGACAAAAAAAGGGACAGATATCACCCCCCCAAAAGAATAACTAAATCTGATTTGCAAAAAAACATGGGGGGAAATTTAACTAATATAGATTCCAAAATTAAATGGGAGATCACTATCAAAACATTGCGAAATTATAATTAACATCATTTTTAAAAATATAACCATTTAAATTTTTCCTAAAAACTTGCACGATATAATACACATAAATCTTCTTAAGAGCAGCATGAAAAAGGTTAAAAAAAAAAGTCATAACTCTGTGTGAATATCAGCAGCAAAAGAAGGTCACTCGTTTTGATTAATGTAACATTCTAACGAAGATTTCAATGCAGAACATTTAAACGATGCAATATTTTTGAGCGTGACGAATGTGCTCTCTCCATTACGAAGGCTTGTTTTACCAGAAGATGCGCTCCTGTCTCATAGTTGCTTGTGAGCATGAGCGCTTTTGGAAGAGTCGTAAAAGCATACACACGAACCATTTTCTCGTCACAAAACAGCCCGACGAGAAACACGACGAGGAAATCTGGAATCCTGACGAGAAAATAGAGAGCAGGTTCTCTATTTTCTCGTCGAGATTCTCGGCAATTTTCTCGTCGTAAAACCATACACACGAACGTTTTTCTCGACAAAAAAGCTCTCGCGGCACTTTTCTTGACGCTTTTGGACGAGAAAATCGGTCGTATGTACGAGGCCTAACACAGGTTTTACTATGGAAAAGACCCACATCTGAAAAAAAAAAAAGGTCAGATAAGAAATCAAATGCAACAATCAGTATACACATTTGATATATTTCATAAGAATTTTTTTAATAATTTAACCCCTTCGCGCCGACGTAACACAAATATGCGGCCTCACTAGACTGGGCTTTTTTCTGTGGGGCCGCATATTTGCAAGGCACGCTCCCAACACAGAGACTGGGGTCTCACTGAAAGCCCAGAGCCCCGTTCTTACAACTGGGACCCGGAACTTCTGATTCCAGGTCACCTGATCGCTGTGATAGCCTCTGATTGGCTATCAGAGATCAGTCACTGTGAAGCCCACCCCTGTGTTTTCTGTCTCTGTGAATGGATGAGAGACATACATTATATCTTTCTCTTTCCTTTTAGAGAAAGAGAAAAAAAAAAAGTGTGTATAGAAAAAAAATGAGATCAAGGTTTGATCTAGATCAGTGCCAGGGTTAGTGTTTGGGCCAAGGTCAGGGTCAAAGGTCAAGGTCAGGTTCAAAGGTTAAGGTCAGTATTTTTTGTACAAGCTTTTGTTTTTTTTTATTATTATCAGTGTCAGTCAGTGTGTTTTAGGTAGGATAAAAAAAAGCAAAATGTGCACTATTATTTCTGGGCTGTACTACAGGTACAAACTACCATACACATATGTGGTATTGCTGCAATTGTCATGAGCAGGTAAAAAAAATTGGGTTGTTCTTTGATGGTAAAAGAAACAAGGGGGGGGGTGCCTCTCTAAGTGTAGTATTAAAACAGTAACATTTATTGCACAAGATTAAAAAACACTTACAAGATATAAGAGGGAGTCCTGCTCATCATTCCTCCCGCCCCCTGCTGGTGACATAATTTCCTCTTCCGGTTCAAGCTGGACAGCATGGAGCTGACTACAACCTGGTTTGCCTGAATGTACAGCTATTCAGCACAACATCACACCAGAACCTTTCCCAGCTTCCTGGATTGTGCGAGGAGTCTGTGGGGCGCAGTAGAACTGCCAGGACTACTTACTTATGATGAGCATGACTTATATCTTGTAAGTGTTTTCTTGTGCAATAAATGTTACTGTTTTATTACTACACTTAGAGAGGCGCTGCCCCCCCCCCCCTTGTTTCTTTTATATGTTTTGCAGAGTTGCTGGACACACTCTGAGGATGGCTGCCTCTCTTTAAATCACCTCCTTACCGTGGTTCAACTTTGTTTTTACCTAAAGACTGACTAATCAAATGTACATTATTACAAACTAAGGATATTGCCTCCTGGAACGCCAGATACCCAATTTACCTTCACTTGTTTTTTGATGGGAGGTTATGGTAGTAGCATGAGATATACAGCTACATTAAAAAAAAAAAGTTTTTTTTTTACTATTTTGGCCAGTTTTCTTTTGATAATAAAAAGAAAATCAGGAGATATCTATTATTTACCACCAAATGAAAGCCCAATTTGGCCTGGAAAAAAACAGGTATAATCCTAAATCCACCTGGATACACAAAGCAGTTGTTATGATTTTTACGGTTTTACCAGAACCTGTCAAAGTTGCAAAATTGGGCTTTAAGATTTGAATTACCCTTAGGTGTGAAGGGGTTAATGTAACATACTGTATAGGACCCCACATCACCTAAGAGCTAAGATTTTTAAAGTATGGTTTATATGCAATGAATGTGCCTATCATTTCACTGCAAGTAATGTGCCATGAAACTGCTGCATTCAGGACAACGGCACAAATTTAAATTGAACTATTGAGTGAAACAGTCCAAGTAGCCTAGGCAATTATCATGCAGTACCCTACTCAGGTAAACTATTCAGGTGTGAAGGAGCTCTGAAAGTTTAATTCAGTAAACACTGCAAAGTATTAAAGCAATCTATGTGGACTGGTTTCACTTGATAAGTGCCAACACCTATTGTAGCCACACCAATTGTCATTCGTGGGTTTATAATTATTATTGGGTGAAATTTCCTATTTGATATTCAATATCTATCAAGAACCTCTAGAATCACTTGATGAATAATTTCTGGCTATGTGTCTTATTCTCAAGTGGACTATGTTCCTTCCTTGCACTACAATGCCTGATTTACCAGGAAGGTGTCAAAATGTGAATTTACCGTTTCGAACTACTGTGTGATTTTTTTTTGACAAGGGGGTAACTACTAAAGCTAAACTAGTCTGTGGCTGAGATACCTCTCAATCCTAAACAGTATGCAGATGTAGCTCTTGCGTGTTTTCTTCTGCTTTCCAATTCAGGTGTTTTGGCATAGCTGGTCACCGTACCACAACGGAAAGACGCTTTCAGTTTCTCCTGATGAAGTGACTCAGTGATTTTACTCCTAAGAACTGCTGGGTTACAAAACAATATATAAGTCACTTAGTGTAGCTCCAAAAAGATTTTTTTTTTACTATACATATTTGCTAGCATTGACAAAAAGGTCAATGCTATGACTTGTTTTGCAGATCTCTTAACCAAATTTCTGTCTTTCAGTTAACATTTGGAGAGTAAAATAAATCACTGCTTTGTGTCACACTGAAATCAATAGGACATTTATTTGATCTGCATGTAAAGAAAAAATTAAGATATATTCTAACAATAATTTTCTTACAGTGTATGTGTGAATGAAGCCTGCGAAACACTGTTTGCAGGCTTCATTCACAGCTTTCTGTGCTTATAGATTGTCACAATCTGAAATGTTGAAACTTAACATAAAGTCCCAAAACTCATTGCCTTGGTAATGCCATGTAGCACCCATAAAATGTGGGAAGGCAAACAGTGTGAAGGTAAGTGTGGTCACATAGTATACACACCTTTGGGATAAAAAAAATACGAAATTGGGCATTTTTTTTTTTTTTTTTTACAGGGAAGAAGGGACCAGTTGAAAGAAATATGAGATAGAAAGAACAGACAAAAGGAAAGCGAGGGTATTCCTGAAAACTGTAATGTGATTATATTGCATTTCACTGTGAAACCATATTCAAAGGCAAATTAACATTTTAAATAATACACTGAGTGGCAAACAGGTCTTACCAGGCGCAGAAGATGTTCTTTTAGATGGAATGGCATTTAGCACTGAAGGGAAAACACGTGGAAGATTTACCACTGTGTGTGGTACATTTAATGACCACAGAAAACTAGAGACAAAAAAAAAGAAAACATACGCTGTAAGCCCACTCATTTCTAGCAGGCCATGCTCCTAGTTTTATTGTGTAATGACAAATATATGCATAGCCTTGCTCTGCATATTCTGCTTGAAAGGACGAGCTGAGAAAAGCATAATAGCAGAAAGCACCGAATGGACAATTTGTATCATTAGGGGAAAGTTGAAGTCTCACAATTAGCTGAGAAAAAAATATGTTATGAATCTTCAGCACTTATCACGAGTTACAAAATATTACAACAAAAGTTCAACAAAGGCTCAGAACATCTTGTATCATCACAAACGAGTACTGTATAGAGATAACGGAATGAAACAAGACAAGTAATGCAGACGATACAGGTATTTTTTAACCACATAATATATGAATCTCCAACAAATATATTTTTGCAAAAATATGTCCATTTAGTAGTGAGTGCGATACAACATTAGTCACGAGACTTGCCTCTGTAAAATTGATGTACACTTATGTTGGTAGTAATTAAGGCTATGTTAAAAGGTAAATTCACCTTTTCACAAAAAAGGTGAACTAAATTCAAATATCATGGCCACCCTTCAGGACTCTGCTGCACATAGTGGCCGTGATGCTCCATGCTGCTGGTGTAGCTGTCCATACACTGTACATAGTAATACAATGCCCCAGAGTGAGTATCCATCATAATTCTTACAATGTCAAGCGCCTATTGGTCAGTGCAGCCACATGACTGTGCTAACCAATGAGAAGTGCAATATAAGCCTTCATTTTCTGATAAGGTGTCCCAGAAGAAAGAAGTGCTTCCTATTGGTCAGCAGGGTCTGGCAAATGTGAACTTGCCAATCCATTGTTACTGAAACAGAAAGTACTGTATTTTTTGTTCCATAAGACGCACCTGACCATAAGAAGCACCTAGGTACATGATACGGTATATGTGTACTGTTTTGAGGAGTAGTGCACCCTTTAGTCCCGGTTCACACTGGCGTGATGCGGGAACCAGTGCAATTCCAGTGCCGATTCCTGCATCACATAAGACTTGCAGGCAGTTCACACTGTCCTATGCGAACCGCTGCGGGTGTCAATAGAAAGTTAATGACACCCCCAGATCGGTTCACATATCACAGTGTGAACTTTCAAATGGTGCAAGAATCGGATCGCATGGGTGTGAACACCTATGCAATCTGATTCGAGTGCGGACCAAAAAAAGGGTTCTGTGCCATCTTGGTGCGAATGTGATGCAAATTCAGCCATACAATCTTTTTCTCCTCCATAAATACAATGCAGTGAATGAGAATTTTCACCTTAGGACAAGGTAAAACTAATTAGAAAAAAGCCTGAAAACTATCACATCTAAGGGCTGATAAGCTACAAAAAGATTAAATTTTTGTTGTTGGATATGTTTTAATTGTGTTTTTCTGTATGTACTTTTAATCTATTGTTACACTTCGTTTTCAAAAACCTGTGATTAGAAGGTGATAATTATATTATAGACATAGGCAGGGGTGTGTATTTACTACATGCGGTGCTGATTCCCCCTACTGTCTGACTTCCCCCCCCATGTTGACTCCCCCCCCCCCCCCCGCGCAGTTCTGCTGATTTCCCACCTCTCCTCTCTCCCAGCTGCTGTGAGAGATGTTTCATGATGGAGAACAGGGGACAGGGCTAGTAAATATGGAATTTACCGGCCCCTTCATTTTCTAAATGAACACAGTGAACACACACTCCCTGTGTTCATTCATAACTGTGTTTACTATGCTTCAGTTTGTGAATGAACAGGAAGCCACTCAGCACAAAGCACTTCCCATTCATTCACTGCCCCGTGCAGCTGAGGCTGCAGAAAAAGGCATGTGTGCTTTAGCTTTTGGGTGTACAGCCTAATGCAATAGGCTGCACACACCTACGATTATAGGTAGGTATTTTTAGAGCATAATAGTTCTGATTCTGGCCTTGTCATGCGCAATATAAATCACATTAAAGTGACACTAAACTCTGGTATAATAATAAAAAAAATTATATTCAAGTTCATATTCTTAAAGTTTTACTAAACCCAGGACCCTGCATTCACTATATCTGGTCTCCCACAGTACACAGAATATGGAAATGCAATAGTTTTAGTAAATATAAACTGCTAAATTCCCTTTCTCATCAGCAGTTAGAGCAGTCTTGTGACTTCTATCAGTGTCCAGCCAAGCACTGGCTAAAGCTTGTAGGGGGGGTTTTCTAACTGTCCTATGAGACTGCAAGACCCCTGACTGTCTGGACAGTGATAATTAGCCCTGTGCTGATCACATGCACTCTCCCAAGAAAGAAAAAACCTCTCTAGCAATACACACAAAACTGAGCATGTGCAGCCTGACTCCACAGGCTCTGTGTTATCAGAAAATTATCAGGGGACAGTGAAAGGAGAGGAGGATCAGAGAAGACAGGATCAAACAGCATATTTACACAATACGGAGGATTAGCCCCTTAGGTTCCACAATGAGTATAAGGCTGCTTTCACACTGAGGCACTTTGCAGGCGCTATTGCGCTAAAAATAGCGCCTGCAAAGCGCCCTGAAAGAGCCGCTCCCTTATATCCAGTGTGAAAGCCTGAGGGCTTTCACACTGGAGCGTTGCGCTGGCAGGACGGTAAAAAAAGTCCTGCCAGCCGCATCTTTGAGGTGCTGTAGGAGCGATGAATATACCACTCCGACAGCGCCCCTACCCACTGAAATCAATGGGGCAGCGCCTCTAAAACGCCATGAAGCGGCGTTTTTGCGGGTGGGTTTAACCCTTTTTCAGCCACTAGCGGGGGTCAAAACCGCCCCGCTAGCGGCCGAAAATCGCTGCAAAAACTACGGTAAAGCGCCGCTAAAAAAAGCGGCACTTTACCGCCGACTCACCCAGCGCTTCAGTGTGAAAGTACCCTAACAAGCATGCTTTACTGCATATACAGACGGATTTTACTGTTGTGGGTTTAGTAACACTTTAACTCAAAAGAGTTTTGTCTATTGCTCTCAATCTCCTCCAAATTATTATTTTTCTGCTGATCGAGGGTGGCTACGTTTGTTCTCCATGGTCCCACTGTATGTAGCCACCCTCTCTTGCTTGCTAACGAGATGGACTAGGGACCATGGACTATGGACTAGGCAGGGCATAGAGCAGTGCACATGACTGCAACTAACATATAATGCTCATTTTGTACTACAGGACAAGGGTGCGTTTCTCTGCACACCGATGGCCACTGAAATAAATTGTAGGAATTGAATAAAATGTATAGCAAAGACTGTATGTGCTTGTTAATTATAGGGGGGGGGCAGTAAAATGGCTCCAACAATATACAAGGAGGTTGGTGATCACAAATGAGTTACTTGTTCCTGAACAGGAGTCCCCACTGATGATTCTACCCCAGAGTATTTCTGCAGAGCAGGAGGACAAATAAAATGCCCAAAGGCCAAATTTAGGTCAGTGGGGCAATAAACAAAAAAATGGAGATCTTATCGTGCCCAAATAAAAAGATCACCACACTGGTGATAAATGTCCTTAGCACGATATTACACCCCATTAAATAAAGCCATTATTGGAGGTGCCAACTTGTTCTCTGAAATCTAGTGACAAAATGCAACGAATCCCCCTTTTCCATTGGGCCTCCAGTTATAAAGACTGGGTTTTTCAAAAGACCACCTAGACCTCAACAAGGAGTTTACCAACCACCTTCTCAATAAACCATGTGTGCCCCCCAAAATTATCAAAAATTCAAAATGTGCTCCCAAAAGACAATGCTCATTATTATTTTTCCAAACAAAAGGAAGTAAAGAGGAAATATGAGAAGTTTCTAAGCTCACAGAGAACGTTAAAAGGAGGCAAAAAAACACAGTAAGAAACTATTTAATAAAAAATTGATTACAGGGCCATTAAGTAGTGGAAGTGTATAGATCATTTTTGGAGAATAAGGATATCGTTTAGTTGTAGGTTAGATTTCCTGAATTTATATCTGAAAAAACTTTCATGCTTAACACTCAATGTATACTGTAGATGTTTAAAACATCAAAGTTGACTGGATGAGCAGATGTATCTACTGCCCCTTGGTACGCAGTTAACAGAAGAAATTATGATGAATAATATCCAGTAAGTCTGCATGATATTTGTGGCTCAGTTGCTAAGCACCATATGCAGTCAGAATCACTTCAGCGCTAAAGAGTGAGTTAAAGCACCAGGGGACACACTGTTCTTAAAAAGAATACTAACAAGCAAAGCTGAAAACCTAGATTTTATGGAGAAGGATGTTTTAAGACATATTTATTGGGAAAAATACTTCATGTCTTTGTTCAGTATAATAAAAACTTGCAGAATAACACCATTGAATTTTAATCTAAAACCCCTTATTATAGCTAAAAGATTGCTAGTTAACAATTGTGACATTTCTGGGAAATACACACTCATACATTTCAAGCAAATTATTGTAATGTACACTGTTTAAACTATTGTTTTCTGTACACAATATGCTTGTTCACATTTTGGTAACAATAATGTTTGGTTACTTAAGGATGCTCAATAGATCTGTTCTTTACAGGTTTTATATAATGCTCAATTGCTTCAAAGATCAAAGAGAAGGGAGAGGGGCAAGCTTAACATTGTCAAGAGCATGAACATACAGGCACAATGGTGTAAAAATGTCTATAGACATAAGATGATTGTCACCTGATCCAACCAGCTGCATTTGGATCATAGGGTGGTCATACATCTATTGACTCCTAGTACTTGTTGTAGACAGGCCTAGTGACTTCTCTCAGGGGAAGAATAGATTGGTCTGGTCACATTTTCCCAGCCGGATAATAGCTGTCATCAGGAATGTCCTCCTACCACCCAGTGATGGGTGAATGTACGTGGGTTAAATTTGCCAAGGGGTTTGGCGAATTTTGTTGGAAATTCAGTGAACTCCAACCTAGAAATAAATCATGTTAATAATGGCTACATTCACACTTGCAAACGTGCCCAACAGCGTTTACATAGAGAACCCCAGTGGGGATTTCCAGCGATTAGCTGTGGGAGGCAACCCTAATTGATAGCTATGGAAGGCTGCCAGTTCTCTCAGCTAATCGTGGCGAGTGATTGGCTCTGGCCACGATTAGCTGCAGGAGTCGACAGCCTCCTACTGCATTCAATGGGTGTGACGAAACCGTTTGGGCACCTTGACTAGGTGCTTCACCTTCTGATCATATTACCCTAACAATACAATCTGTTAACAGGAATATAATTACCAGCCAACATAAACTATGCTACTCTAGAAAACTAATAACTTACAGTGATAAGATTAACTTGAGCTAATTAACTGGTCACTTAAACCAGCTTGGTGAAGTGCACAGAAAACTAGCAGACAGACAAACAATAGGTGACCCAATGAACCATGGAATCCACATCTAAGCAATGCTTTGATCAATCAGGAGTTACAGACTTTGTGGCAATGGTCTACAACAGGCTATGAGGCAAAGCTCATACAATGTCCCAGTAGTCCAATTGTAGCGCCCTGCTCCTGTTGACCAGGCGCTATTGTGTAAATTTAGTGGGTCATCTGAATTGTGCATAGTTCAGAAAACAATGTTTATGGCTAAATTAGACTCTGTTCCAGCTTTGGCTGTGTTGAGAGCATTTTCCACTGTCGCCGGTAGGTGTCGTTGTCACCACCGGCCAGTGTTAGAAATACAACAGGCTGGGTGTATTGGGTGTCCCTTTCCCAGAAACAGCCCAGTGGGAGTGGTTCACCGCTGTGCATTCTGGGAGAGGATACAGGGCAGACGCCATTTTTCTCTCTCTCTGACCTCATGGCCCGCCTGGCCTAAGGTATGTGACAACTCCTCTTCTGCCTCGGGTCCCTGCTGGCCCGAGGCTACGATACTTTAAGTAGGCCCAGAAGTCTGTCTGGGGCCTACTGGTTCGGGGATGGTCCTGTGCTGTCTTGCCTGCGGGAAGAAGCTGAGCAATTGGAGGATCCAGGGGAGGACTCTTCTTGGAGAGGACCGAGCAAAAGGCTGGTATCTCAAAAAGAGCCTGGTGACTCAATTGGAGGATGCATCCTAACCAATTTACCTCACAGTACTGCCGGATGGCTTAAAGGACTTTGGTACTGTGTAGCAATTACTGAACTTCCAAATCCTGTGGCAGAGGATTGTTCAACAGTTAGTACTATCATCAAGTCTGTGGCAGAGACTTTTGTCCGTGCATCATTCCGGCTGCTAGGCCGGTGAGAGAGGACTATCTGGATGAGCAAGATCCAGTGACAGAAAGTGTACTTGTCTCCAGGATCTCAAGTTCCTCAGCGATCTACACAAGGTATCTGAATTCCCCTAACCCTCCATCCCTCTACTGCTGCAAGTTGTGTTAAATAAAAAGCATTGGAAAAAGACTAAGTGACTGGTGCATGCATCTGTGGGCACATTGCCCAATTTAGAGCCAAGAAAGTTTTGATAGGTTGAACTGTGGGGTAACGGCAGGACCAAAAATAACCAGCAGCTCCTACGGGGGTAGTGCTACATAATTATATTACCATCTGCTATGAGTCTCACAGTGTAAAGCAGTCATTGCTGGTGATGGGGCAGCTAGGCCCTAAACAGGGATCCCAGGCCTAGATTTCCATAATCTGTATGTTTTAGGGAGACATGAACCTGATATCATCAAGAAGATCACTCCAAGGGTCTCCCTAGGCATACACCTCCCACAGAGTAGTGTTCCCTTAAATGCCAGGGCCCATAGTCAGTGGGTAATAGGCTTGCTCCTAGTCCTCTCCAAGTTTATCAAAGAATTTTCTAGCACAAAAATTGCCAGGAATCTGTTATCTAGTATCTATGTGCACCTGTAAGGCAGCCACAGATGATTCTTTTTTTTCATTCAACCAGCAGGTTGAATGAAAAAAATTACTTGACTGTCTAATATTTTTCCCAGTCTCTGGACTTGCTGAAAATCCAGGGCCCAGTGCCAGCACGTTGGCAGGTGACTCTTAATCCATAACACCCTCTGATGAAAAGTCAATTAAATCCATGCTTTCTGTGATTTGTGGCTGGGAAGTGAGGACGGTTTCCTTTTCTCCCGAGACCTTGAACTGCAGCTGGGTAGATGAGTCGGCTGCTCCATCTCCCGTATCTTTACTCGACTGCTGGACAGATGCAAGCTTGTCCTGTGCAGAAACAGGTCCGTCAAGGTCAGTCAACACTTGCTGCATCCGCCATAAGAGCTCCGCTTCCATAGCTGTGGGTGGAGGTGGGCAAAGCACATTGTTACTCTGCCCCATTGACGACACTTGAGCAAGGATTTCAGAGCTGTTGGCTGCTACCTCCTGATAGTCCTAGGCAAAGGGAGTCCAGACCTGCTGCTGAGCAGAGTCTAGCAGCTATCTGTAGGCGCTCTCCAGCTCCCATTCCTGAACAGCTGGAAGCTCCAACATTCAGCATCCAGTCCCTGTACTGTAAGATTTCCTGTAAATGCCACTCCAGATCACTCCCAAAGCGAGGGTCCTTGGACAACTTAAAGAACAACAGCCCCAGGCTGCTGTAGCCAAAGCCTTCTGTCGGGCTGTCATCCACTGTCCATGGTCACACTTGGGCTACATACCAGGGGAGGGCTCTGTAGCTCTCGTCCAACCACATCTTCCACCTGGACCAGCCAGCTTAACTCAGCTGTCCACTCCTTGTATGGTTGTTTCCCCAATAACAACATTTGTACTTTGTACTGTGACGATACCTTTCCTGGATGGACGGGAGAATTTTTCCCTGGTGGTGGTACTCACTGACTGCATTTCCTTCCAGAGTTCCCAGCAGACAGAATCATACCATCCCAGCAGGACCTGACTGGTCCCCTGTGCTGTGTCCGCATCCATCGCAACCTCCTCCCGAATTCCTCTTCCATCGTGGCTGTTATCTGTACCTCTCTTGGAGGTTTGGATGTCCCAGACTACAAGAAGCATTCCACCGCTTGCCACCAAATGTGATGGAACTGCTTGGGCACCCGACTAGATGCTTCCTTCTGCCAACCAGCACCTCCTGCCCTCCAAACTGTTTGGAGCAGACCGGGAGCTAAAGCCAGACCTTTTTACCCCAAGCATTGTACACAGACAATATGTGAGGTAAAATACAAAGGAATGACTATGAAACTCAGACACATACTTTATACCTCACAGGATTACATTCCCCTCCTGATCATATTATCCTAACAATACAAACTCCACACAGGAATATAATTACCACAGGTTAACAACAGCCAACATAAACTATGCTACACCCCTTCTAGCAACTAATAACTTACAGTGATATAATCAACTTGAGCTAATTAACTGGTCACTTAAACCAGCTTAGGTTGAGTGCACAGAATACTAGAAGACAGACAAATAGAAGACCCAATTAACCATGGAATCCACATCTAAGCAATGCTTTGATTAACCAGGAGTTACAGACTTTGTGGCAATGGTCTACAACAGGCTATCAGGCAAAGCTCATACAATGTCACAGTAGTCTAATTATATTACCATCTGCTATGAGTCTCACAGTGTAAAGCAGTCATTGCTGGTGATGAGGCAGCTAGGCCCTAAACATGGATCCCAGGCCTAGATTTCCAGAGTCTGTATGTTTTGGGGAGACATGAACCTGATATCATCAACAAGACCACTCCAAGGGTCCCCCTAGGCATACACCTCCCAAAGAGATTAGTGTTCCCTTAGATGCCAGGGCCCATAGTCAGTGGGTAATAGGCTTGCTCCTAGTCCTCTCCAAGTTTATTAAAGAATTTTCTAGCAAAAAAATTGCCAGGAATCTGTCATCTAGTATCTATGTGCACCTGTAAGCCATAGATGATTCTTTTTTTTCATTCAACCAGCGGATTGAATGAAAGCAAAATGACTTGACTGTCCCATACACACATTCGATCTAGATGGGAGAATCCTCCTACTTTGCCTTTCTATTCTAACAGTGGGAGAGACTTCCCCACCATCAGAATACACTGATCAGCGTCTAAATATCCTATAGCCGGCGGCACTGATCGGGCAGCTAAAATCCAACAGGGTGGTTGTACAGAACAACCAGCCTGCCCATACATAGATCAGGATTCAGCTGGTCCCTGCTGATCTGGCAACATTTCCATCTATGTATGGCTGGCTTAAAGTGATAGTAAAGGCAATTTTTATTTGAAAAAAAAAAATGCACAGAGCAGCCCTGCTGTTGCTCCTGGCGCCTTCCTTCTCCTGAGTGCCCCCAGAGCAAGCAGCTTACAATGGGGCACCCAAGCGGGCTCGCTCCTGAGCCGCCGCTTTGCATGTCCTTTCACACAGAGCAGTGGCTCGGCCCCGCCCCCTCTCTCTCCTCATTGGCTTACTGGCTGTGAATAGCTCCCACTGCTGTCTTAGCCAATAAAGAGGGAGAATGCACATTGCTGGATTGCGACGGGGCTCAGGTAAGTATTCTAGGGGGGCTGGGGGCCTGCTGCATAGAATGCATGAAGTGTAAAAAACTTGAGCCTTTAGAACCACTTTAAAGCCTCATACACACGATCGGACTTCCATCGGACAATTCCGTGAATTTTTGTCCGAAGGGCGTCGGCCGTGAACTTGTTCTGCATATAGACGGCAGAACGTTTTCAGCCAACATTCACAAAACTACGTGGTTTTTCTGCTCTTTAGCTCCACCCTTTGGGCAACTTCTGCTAATGTTGTCTGATGGTTAGCATTGGTTCGGAGCATGCATGTTTGTACTTTGGATTTTAGTCCGACAGGCTTGTGTACACACGATCAGATAATCCGACAAGACACATTTATTGTCAGACAGTTGGTGAGCATGAACAGCCAACATTTGTTGTCGTTAATTCCGCCAACAATTGTCTGATGGAGCATACACACGGTCGGACTATCCGACATAATGCGTCCATCAGACAATTATTGTCATAAAATCTGATCGTGTGTACGGGCCTTTAGATAGACTTTCTAGCAGTCAATTTATACCTGCAAATGTGACATAATTTGATGTCTGTGGGTAGCTAAATGCTAGTGAGTGGGTTTAGTATCTATTGAAAAGACAGAAGTCTTATTAAAATAGTTTTTTGCGAAGACAAAGCCTTTACATAAAACAGATTGAAAAAAAAAGTCTTATTTTAGTGTGACCTCCAAGACAACCTTCATGGTGTGAATCTGTTCTGAATGCAGCTGCACAAAGCAGCCACACAGCAAAAATGATACAGAAAAGATGTGAAATTCATTTGCTGTTTATATGCGTTGTGATGCATGACGATTCCAGGAAATTTTCTGAGCCAGTCTAAAATGTACCATCTGACTGAACATTTGTGACTTTATTTCTCATTACACTGTGAAGATGGTAGGTAATACTTATTGTCGGTTCTTACCTCTTACAACTCCCTAGCAGATTTGGTACCATTTCTTTCACTCTCCTATGTTTACAACTATAAATTCCAGTATTGTTTCTGTCCATATCTACTAGGAGAATGTTTCTTTTTAATAATCTGAACTAGCAGCAGTGTGTTGTACTGTGTTAGTTTAATCTAAAGTTAAACAATATTCACACAAAAATACCTGGATTCCTGAAGCCCCATTCATATCTGAGCAATGCAGAACACGATTGTGCGCGCGATTCTGGATCAGCTAAAGTTGCGGCAAAACATGCAACACGCATACCTCCCAACCCGCACGGATTCTGCGGGTTTCTCCCGCAGGGACACCATTTTCCCGCGTTCCCGCGCGGGACACTGTATTCCCGCATAGACCCACAGGGTGGAGGAGGTTAAGGGTCAGTCCGCCAGCGCGCCAGGCGGGACTCAGAGTGGCAGCGATAACCAGGTATGTCGGGCGGGCGGGAGTATCTGTGTTTGCGCTCAACAACTTTGAAACCCACGTCCCTATAAAAAAAACGAAATGTCCCGCGGCAACTTTGATGAGAGGGGAAAAAAATATGAATGAGTGTCCCGCAGTGGACATTAGAAAAGTTGGGAGGTATGTGCAACACGCTTAGGGTCCTATTTATGCGGTTAGCAGACGTGCATTTTGCTGCACTACAAATGCCACAAAACATACACTGAAAAAACACACAAAGCTCCACTTTTGAAAAGGCGCAGTAGCTTTTTTGGCACGTTTGTTGCACATAGGGCAGCACATTCAAGTGGGTTTAAAAAAAAAAAGAGGCATTCAGGAGGTGGCAGGATCGCCTCCTGAATGGCTGCCCCAGCCACTGCTATACCACTGTCTGAAAAGTGATGATTAATTGAGGATCACTTTTCAGAGGGTGATAAGCACTGCAGTCAATGTGAAAAAGCCTTTAGGCATCTGCTTTCACCTGTTAATGCCGCACATACAATAACACACTTCCTGTCCCTTCATGTATATGCTTTTTGCTCATTGTATTTGTGGGGGCAGCCACAGTTGTCACATAGACTGGACTTTAATCATATCTGCCTTGCAGGGCCGTTTGAAGGAATTTGGGGGCCCCAAGCACAATGGACAGTTTTACAGGACACCAAGTTGTTGTGGGGGGGGGGTGTGCTACCGCGGGACTTGGACACCAAGTTGTTGAGCGGGGGAGGTGTCTATCGCGGGACATTGATGCCGTTCACGGGAGGGGGGCGCCAATCGCACGATATTACAGTAGATATGCGGGGGGAATGTCTTACCTCCTCCTCCCGTGCTGCCTCCTCGAGTGAGTACTCTGGCTACTCTTTCTGCTGTGCTGCCCTCTGCTGGGGCCCCAGGACAGCTCGGGGCCCCAAGCAGCTGCTTGGTTTGCCTGTCCTGTTCCGACACCCCTGCTGCCTTGGCTCTTTGCCATTATATGATGGATTAATGGGACTGGTAGTTTACACAAGAAAGAGGGTTCTTTGTGCTTAAATAAAAATAACAAACATGTTATACTTACCTGCTCTGTGCAATGGTTTTGCACAAAGCAGCCTGATCCTCCTCTTCTGGGGTCCCCTGCCAGTGCTCCTGGCTCCTCCTCTTTTCCATGTGCCACCATAGAAAGTCGCTTCCTACTGTGGCACACCGGCAGGCTCTATCTCGAGCCATGCTGTCTGCATCCATTGACACACACAGTGTTGCTCAGCCTCATCCCTCTACTCCCTCATCGCAGGATTTGATTGACAGCAGCAGGAGCCAATGGCTTCCACTGCTATCAATTTGCCCTATAAGGAGAGAGCAGAGAGAGAGAGAGAGAGACGCTGCTCTGACACACGGTGCTGGATGGAGATTAGGCTCAGGTAAGTATAAAGCCTTGTACACACGGCCGAGAATCTCGTCAGAAAAAAACACGTCGTTTTTCCTGACGAGATTCTTGAACAAGAATCTTGTCCCGGCCGAGTGTACACATGTACGATTCAAAAGAACCGCCGTTCTTTTGAATGGCACGAGCGTGGTGACGTCATCGACTACAATGAGCGTGTGCTCGTCACATTCGATGCCATCGCCGCCATCTTGCTACACCCAACCTATGCCTAGGAAGCTACCGCGCATGCGCCAAAGTCATTTCGAGCATGCACGGGTTTCCACGGCGACAGGTAAGTGTACACACTCTCGGGTTTCCCGACGAGAATCCCGACGAGAAAATAGAGAGCAGGTTCTCTATTTTTCTCGTTGAGATTCTGGCCAGTTTTCCTGACGAGAAACCTGAAAGCCTCGTACACACGGCCGATTTTCTCGGCAAGAAAGCTCTGCCAGCAGTTTTCTTGTCGTTTCTTGATGAGAAAACCGGCCGTGTGTACGAGGCTTGAGGGGTGACTGGGAAGGGAGCTGCACAGGGACGTTTTTTTACCTTAATGCAGATAATACATTAAGGTAAAAAAAACTTTTGCCTTTACAACCACTTTAAGCTCCCAGGAAGGGACAGGGACTAATATCTGGCAAGATCAATTGGTAGTTTTTGTACTTGCTGAAAATGTTTTTAAAATGAAAACTGGAAACGAATGCAGGCACCACATATAAGGACCAGAAAACTGCAATGTATTAAAAAAAAAAATGTTTTGGGGTTTAGATACACTTTAAATCAAAACTGCACTAGGCATAAGTTCAGGTTCGCTTGAAAAGGTGGCCCCCATCAATAGCACACACTTGTTCTTTGTTTACTCTGTTTGGCAACCAAGAGCAAAAAATACCTTGTATATCTAGGAATGAGGTAGTATGAGATTGTGTGACAGCACTGATGTTGGGAATTAACCATTCAGTGCCCAGCTTTGTTACAGGAGGAAGGGCAAAACTATGTAAACTGCAGAGCACAACTTTTAGATAACACAAGACTTCCCCGATATGCTTCTAACATCCTGGGGGTGCGAAGAAAACATAAGTAAGTGCAGCCGGCCTATTAAATCAACATTGTGCAGAAGCTGGTCAAAGAAGAACTCTGGGAATGTGGTAGATATGTTAGATTATCATACCTATAACCAGGGCTTTTTTTCAGTGGGAACGCAGGGGAATGCAGTTCCGGTACCTCTAGCACTGCATCCATGTAAGGGCAAGGGGTGCTGGGATATGCTGGAGGATCTAAGGATGCTAGCTGCTGGGGATCTATTGCTGCTGGAAGGGGCCTATTGTTGGGAGGGTCTGTTGCTGGTGGGGGATCTATTGTTGCTGGATAAATTAGTGTTGCTGGAAGAACTTCTGTTGAGGGAGGTGTCAATTGTTGTTGGGGGATCTACTGTTGAGTGAGGGTTCCATTGTTGCTAGCTGCTGAAGGGTCTATTGATGTTGACTGCTAATAGATATATTTTTCTGGGGGGGGGGGGTCTATTGTTGCTAAAGTGGACCTATTGTTTTGGTGGGGGCATCTATTGTTGGTGGCGGGGTCTATAGTTGCTAGAGGCATCTATTTTACTGCTGTTAACACATTTCATATAAATTACTTAAAACCAAAAAACAGTAGTTAAAATTGATCCCGCCCCCTGCCATCTCCCCCCCCCCCACTGGTGTATAAACTCTGGCTGTTTGCACCGATTGTGACAAAGAGAGCAGAGTTCCGCATATCAGCCCCGCCCACCCCCTGACATCAGAGCTGCGATTTGACAGCTCCACTTACTGTAAATGTGGCTGTATGTCCCTGGCTTGCCCACCAATTCCTGGCTGTGCAGGATTGATGGTCACACTGCTGAATGCTTGAATCGGGGGACAAAAACAGGGACAGACGTGGTCCGGGGACAGTGTCCTCAGTCCAGGGACTGTCCCTGGAAGTCGGGGACATCTGCATCCTAGGTTAAAGACTTTAATAGGCTGTTACCTTCAGCTTGAGTCCTGTTTTGTTTATGGTTAGAAAGTTTAAAGAAAGTTTTTATTCTTTTAAAGTGGTTGTAAACACTTACAACACACTTTATGCTACAGGTAAGCCTACAATAAGGCTTACCTGTAGCTACCCTAGATATCTCCTAAACCTGAATGGTTTAGGAGCTATCCCCTGTATTTGCATGTGCCGATTTAATCGGCACATGCGCACTGAAGCAATGGCACGTACGTGCCGTTGCTTTCAGTGACTGTGCCGTTACCAGCGGGTTCGGCGTGCTTGCGCGGGACTGACGTCATCGTGGCTTCTGGCCAATCACAGCGCCGGAGCCGCGATACCCGGGAGTAACTCCGGGACGACATGTCGCCGGCCGGTGCTGTGTCGGGCACCGCAGCGGGGGCTTTGATCCCAGGGGAGTATTACATAATGAGCTAGTATGCTATGCATACTAGCTCATTATGCCTTTGTCTTGCAGGTGTTAGATTTTGTTTTTTTGCAAAGTGGGTTTACACCCACTTTAACCCCAATAAAGGTCCATGTTTCATTTACTTATTTTTTCTATTTCAAGTGGTTTCATTATTTTTGGTTAAGGGGGTGATTGTGGGGTCTGCAATCCCATGAATTGGGGTGGTTAAGGTGTGTGATGCCTTACACTTACTGTGCCCCAGTTTAGGGGTCACATTCCTGGAAATTTTTATAGAGAAATCAGTTTGTTTTTGAAAAGTGAGAGTAAACTGGGGCATCAGGTGGAAACCTACATAGCCATTGACTTGTGGAATATTACAAACTGAGCCCTCGTTCACATTGGAGCGACTTGTCATACGATTTGAAAGGTCAAATCACATGACAAGTCGCACCTTATTGTTGGCAATGGCACTGTTCAAATCGGTGCGACGCCGACTTTGTGGTGCTGCACTGATTTAAAAAAGCGGTTTCTGAACTACTTTTGTCGATGTCTTTAAAGTCCTACCTGAAGACGCACTGACATGCGGCTTTGAAATTGTGCGATTTCAGATGAAATCACACAATTATAAAGCCGCATTCAATGTGAACGAGGGCTTAATGCAAAAGATATCCCATTTAAAAAGCACCATACCGCAGTAACATTTTTTGTTTTCATATGCATTTTTAACAAATATTTGGCAGATGTCAATGACACGCTCTCTACTGTAGACAGATGTTTTAGATGTCATAATGTTTATATTTGTTCATTTTGAAATGTCGGAAAATATTTTGGCAAGAAACTGATTTGCCTCAGGTCTATTGCATTTCATCTAAGGGACCTAAATACCACTGAGCTGAAAAAAATTATAGGATATGCGCTTTCTTGAATTTCTTATTGCCCTAGGTACTTAGCATTAGATTATAGAAGAAATATGACTTATTTTGAAATCTAGATCTATTTAAATTTACTGGTACTATTGTATTTCTTTGACAATAGAGTCATTATGCTTGCATGAGAAGATGACAGAGCAGAAAATGCAATCTGAAGCTTAAAGCTGCAAGCCTATCTTTGCTTGAACGATTATTATTATTTTTTTTAGTTTGTAACAGGAGCAGGAACAACCTTATATCCATGAATATAAAATAGAATATCCGTGCATTCATTTAAAATGCATTGTGTTTAAAGGGTCCTAAGTGGAAATGAATAAAAAAAAAAAAAAAGAGAAAAATACTTGTATTCAAGTATTAGAGATCAGTGGGTGAATAATTATTTTGCATTGGTGCATTTGCAATGCTTTTTTCCATGCACTTCAATGTATGATGAGATAAAAAAATAACAAGGTTGAAAATTTGATTTACCCAGAGTTTATTTCTGCCACTAGGTGTCCTCAGTCTAATGGCCAGCATCATTCCATCCACTTACTTTGAGCCCGGGGATCCTCCCCAGCCTGTTACTGAACAGTGAAAGTGTCATCACTGTAATGAGCTTATCTCTCTTTTGCTTGGCTTTCTCCCCTTATAATTTTTTGGTCAGTTCATGAACTGATTGGCTCATTGTGCTGTTTGCAATAAAAAATACAGTGCCTTGAAAAAGTATTCACACCCCTTGAAATTTTCCACATTTTGTCTTACAACCTAAAACATAAATATATTTTACTGGGATTTTATGTGATAGACCAACACAAAGTAACACATAATTGTGAAGTAGAAGGAAAATTATGAATGGTTCTCATTTTTTTTTAACAAATACATATTTGAAAAGTGTGGCGTGCATTTGTAGTCAGTCCCCTTTACTCTGATATCCCTAACTAAAATCTAGTGGAACCAATTGCCTTCAGAAGTCACCTACTTAGTTAATAGAGTCCACCTGTGTGTATTTTAATCTCAGTATAAATACAGCTGTTCTGTAAAGCCCTTAGAGATTTGTTAACCACTTAAGCCCCGGACCAATACGCAGCATAAAGACCAGAGGTGATTTTACAATTTGGCACTGCGCTGCTTTAACTGGAAATTGTGCGGACATGCAATGTTGTACCCAAACGAAATTTGCGTCCTTTTCTTCCCACAAATAGAGCTTTGTTTTAATGGTATTTGATTGCCTCTGCGATTTTTTTTTTTGCGATATAAACAGAAAAAGACCGAAAATTTTGAAAAAAATTATATTTTCTACTTTTTGTTATAAGAAAAATCGAATAAACTCAATTTATTCATACATTTAGGCCAAAATGTATTCAGCCACATGTCTTTAGTAAAAAAAAATGTCAATAATCGTATATTTATTGGTTTGCGCAAAAGTTATAGCGTCTACAAACTAGGGTACATTTTCTGGAATTTACACAGCTTTTAATTTATGACTGCTCATTTCTTGAGGTGCTAAAATGGCAGGGCAGTACAACCCCCCCCCCAAATGGCCCCATTTTGGAAAGTAGACACCCCAAGGAAATTGCTGAGAGGCATGTTGAGCCCATTGAATATTTTTTTTTTGTCCCAAGTGATTGAATAAAGACAAAAAAAAAATTACAAAAAGTTGTCACTAAATGATATATTGCTCACACATGCCATGGTTATATGTGGAATTGCACCCCAAAATACATTTTGCTGCTTCTCCTGAGTACGGGGATACCACATGTGTGGGACTTTTTAGGAGCCCCGAAAACCAAGCACCGCCTTCAGGATTTCTAAGGGCGCAAATTTTTGATTTCACTCCTCACTACCTATCACAGTTTCGAAGGCCATAAAATGCCAAGATAGCACAAACCCCCCCCCAAATGACCCCATTTTGGAAAGTAGACACCCCAAGCTATTTGCTGAGAGGCATGGTGAGTATTTTACAGCTCTCATTTGTTTTTGAAAATGAAGAAAGAAAATATATATATATTTTTTTTAATTTTCAAAACTTTGTGACAAAAAGCGAGATCTGCAAAATACTCACCATACCTCTCAGCAAATAGCTTGGGGTGTCTACTTTCCAAAATGGGGTCATTTGGGGGGGTTTTGTGCCATCTGGGCATTCCATGGCCTCCGAAACTGTGATAAGCAGTGAGGAGTGAAATCAAAAATTTACACCCTTAGAAAGCCTGAAGGCGGTGCTTGGTTTTTGGGGTCCCGTACGCGGCTAGGCTCCCAAAAAGTCTCACACATGTGGTATCCCCGTACTCAGGAGAAGCAACAGAATGTATTTTGGGGTGTAATTCCACATATGCCCATGGCATGTTTGAGCAATATATAATTTAGTGACAACTTTGTGCAAAAAATTATTTTTATTTTTTTAAATAGTTTTTTTTCTGCAACTTGTGTCAACATATAAAATATTCCATGGACTCGACATGCCTCTCAGCAAATAGCTTGGGGTGTCTACTTTCCAAAATGGGGTCATTTGGGGGGGTTTTGAACTGTCCTGGCATTTTATGCACAACATTAGGAAGCTTATGTCACACATCATCCACTCTTCTAACCACTTGAAGACAAAGCCCTTTCTGACACTTTTTGTTTACATGAAAACATTTTTCTTTGCAAGAAAATTACGTTGAACCCCCAAACATTATATATTTTTTTAAATCAAAGGCCCTACAGATTAAAATGGTGGGTGTTGCATTTTTTTTCCACACAGTATTTGTGCAGCGATTTTTCAAACGCATTTTTTGGGGAAAAAATACACTTTTATTTTTATTTTTAATGCACTAAAACACACTATATTGGCCAAATGTTTGATGAAATAAAAAAGATGATCTTAGGCCGAGTACATGGATACCAAACACGAAATGCTTTAAAATTTCGGACAAACGCGCAGTGGCGACAAACTACATACATTTTTAAAAGCCTTTAAAAGCCTTTACAGTTTACCACATTAGATTTACAGAGGAGGTCTACTGCTAAATATCCCCTATGATAGCAATAGGTAGTGACAGGTACTCTTTTTTTGAAAAAAAATGGGGTCTATTAGACCCTAGATCTTTTCTCTGCCCTCAAAGCATCTGACCACACCAAGATCAGTGTGATAAAATGCTTTCCCAATTTCCCAATGGCGCTTTTTATATCCGGGGGGGGGCATTCCCTCCCACTGCTTGTAAAAGCAGTCCAGAGGCTAATTAGCCACTAGGATTGCTTTTACATGAAAACCGGCCGCTGGCTGAAAAGAATGATATCAAGATGATACCTAAACCCACAGGCATCATTCTGGTATAACCATTCGAAGTCAAGCAACATACCAGTACGTTGCTGGTCGTTGTTGGACATGTATTGTAATCTTTTTTTTCATGCAGCCTGTTGGCTGAATGAAAAAAAGAGATTGATCGGTGGGTATGCCCACCATTAGAATACCTCTCTTTATTCACCCACTTCTAATGATGGGCATACATGCACCATTTATATATGCCGAAGCATGGGGGCATCCTCCTGCAAAAGTTATGCCGCGTACACACGGTCAGACTTTTCCACGGGCAAGCCTCCGTCGGAATTTCGACCGTATGTACGCGGCATTAGGAGCAAAATCGCTCCTCCGCCCCTATGCTTCGGCATATATGCTCTTCTTTTTTTTTAACTGTGGTGGTGAAATCACCTCCTACAGCACTGGAGTCGCAGGGATCAGGTCTGTCTCTGCGAACGCTGCAGTTATGTGTGTTGTGTTTTGTAAGTGAGAGTGATCGATCGATACTGCACTTGGGTGGCCTGGGCTGGACGGAGGGGCAAAACGCAGGTGCTAGCAGGTATCTGGGCTGATCCCGCTAACACTGCGTTTTTGGGAACCCTAAACTGCTGGGGACACTAGTATAGATCTGATAAGATCAGATATTGATCTGTTCAGATACTATACCACTAAGGGAGGTGTATGCTTCACGCGTGGGTGTTAGCGCTACTGGCACTAACCTGGCGCTGCTTAGGGTGACGCAGACCCTCTCCGACGCTTAAACCTAATTGATATCACCCGCCGGGCGATCAGGGGGTTAAACCCTTATTGGGTTATATATGGCGGGTGCCCTGACACTATAAAAAGCAAACTAACTAACCAGCGTCACCCGTAACACTTATATGGTGATCACTGGTGAAAGGGTTAACTAGGGGCAATCAGGGGGTTAAAACCTTTTTTAGGTAATATATGGGGGTACCTGACGCTATATAAAAACTTGACGGGGAACCTAAATAACGAAATAACTAACTGGCTAACCAGTGTCACCAGTGACATTTATACAGTGATCACTGGTGAAAGGGTTAACTCTAGGGGCAATCAGGGGGTTAAAACCTTTATTAGATAATATATGGGGGTACCTGACGCTATAAAAACCTGGCGGCGAACCTAAAAAAATAACTGACTACCTAGCGGCACCAGCATAACTAATACAGCGATTAGAAAAACGATCGCTTAGTGACACTGGCAAAAGGGGGTGAAAGGGTTACCTGAGGGGGCGATCAAAAGGTTAAACCTTTATTGGGTAATATATGGGGGTAACTGACGCTATAAAAACCTGGCGGCAAACCTAAAAAAATAACTGACTACCTATCGGCACCACCGACACTAATACAGCGATCAGAAAAACGATTGCTTAGTGACAGTAGTGATAGGGGGTGAAAGGGTTACCTGGGGGGCGATCAAGGGGTTAAACCTTTATTAGGGGGGGTTGGGGGGCTACCCTGGACCTAAAGGGACCTAACACTAATATCCCTGACACTTTTACTATCACAGATGACACTGTTTGCAGTGGTCAGTAAATAAATGATCACTGCAATCAGTGACACTGTGACTGGGGGCTGGGGGGTGATCTGGGGGTGACTGGGGGGGCGATCGTGTGCCTATGTGTCCTGGTGTCAGTGTACTGTTTGTGCACTAACCTGATGTCTTCTCTCCACGACGCTCCGGTCTATGTGAGTGCCGCATAGAGAGATGACATTACTTCCTCCTGCCTGTGTTTACATTACACAGGCAGAGGAAGCATCCCATTCGCCGGGAGCGATCGCAAGGAGGTGGCCAGAAACGAATGGCGGCCCCCTCATCACGGATCACTCCCGCACGGAAAACGAACGCTCCATATACCGGAGGGGGGTCAGATCGGACCCCCCACCCATACGAAGGCAGTCACGTACAGGTACGTGATTGTGCCTGTCCGTGCCATTTTGCCGACGTATATATACATGGGGCGGTCGTTAAGTGGTTAAAGAACCTTAGAGAACCTTAGTCAACAAACAGCATCATGAAGGCCAAGGAACACGCCAGACAGGTCAGGGATAACATTGTGGAGAAGTTAAAAGCAGGATAAGGTTATAAAAAAATATCCCAAGCTTTGAACATCTCACGGAGCACTGTTCAATCCATCATCCGAAAATGGAATAAGTATGGCACAACAGCAAACCTCCTAAGACATGGCCGTCCACCTAAACTGGCAGGCCAGGCAAGGAGAGCATTAATCAGAGAAGCACCATTATTCTGGAGGAGCTGCAGAGATCCACAGCTCAGGTGGGGGAATCTGTTCACAGGACAACTATTATGCCCCATACACACGATCGTTTTTCTTGCCATTTTTTTTCTTGCCGTTTTTCACGTCGTTTTTTTTCATGTTTCCTCTCAAGCCTGTCTTGCGTACACACGATCATTTTAAAAAACGATCAAGCAAAGCGCAGTGACGTACAACACGTACGACGGCACTATAAAGGGGAAGTTCCGTTCGAATGGCGCCACCCTTCATGTTAGTAAAGTTTGTTGAGCGACGATTCGCTCTTTTCAGTCTCGTGCTTTTCAGTCCGTGACTGCGTGACGAATGTGCTATCTCCATTACGAACGCTAGTTTTACCAGAACGAGCGCTCCTGTCTCATACTTGATTCTGAGCATGCGCATTTTTTTTCACGTCGTTAAAGCATACACACTATCGTTTTTCACGTCGTTAAAAAAAACGACATGAAAAACGACGTGAAAAAAGAGAGCATGTTCGAAATTTTTAATGCCCGTTTTTCACGTCGTTAAAAATGCTCTGGAGCCTACACACGATCATTTTTAATGGCCATTTTTTTTAATGGCATTTTTAACGGCATGAAAAACGATCGTGTGTATGGGGCATTAGTCGTGCACTCCACAAATCTGGCCTTTATGGAAGAGTGGCAAGAAGGAAGCCATTGTTGAAAGATAACCATAAGAAGTCCCGTTTGCAGTTTGCAAGAAGCCATGTGGGGGAAACAGCAAACATGTTGAAGAAGGTGCTCTGGTTGGATGAGACTAAAATTGAACATTTTGGCCTAAAAGCAAAATGCTATGTGTGAGGAAAAGCTAATACTGTACATCACCCTGAACACACCATCCCTGCCGTGAAACATGGTAGTGGGAAATTAACCTTTAATTTACATTTTAACCTGTGTGTGTCACCTTCTGTGTCTGCACCAAGGCCAAACATTCCAGGGTATGTAAACTTTTTATCAGGGCCATTTGGGTAATTTCTGTTATTATGATTTAAAAGGGATCCAAAAAACTATGTGATAAAAAATGGCTTTATGTGATTGCTATCCTTAAATAAAAGACAGTTTTTTGGCATGATCAGTCAGATTTTCAATATTAATGCCAAAATGTCACAATTTCTGCCAGGGTATGCAAACTTTTGAACACGACTGTGTATTTATATATATATATATATTGTGAGGGGGTTAGCTCGGCAGCGGGTGTGTGTGACCCCCGCGATGGACTCCCCACACAAAAACAGGCCCAGCAAACGGAGGTTGTGGTTTTCAAAATCAAAAAGGTGCGGTTTATTTTCTATTTACAGTGACAAAACACAGCAAAGCAAAAGAAACATAAATAAAATAAATCCTGGTCAACTTGACCTCTGAGTAAACATACAGGTTTCCTAACTAACAACTGGGATCAGCCTAGTGCTGTCCTAGTCCCTAAGTCCCTGGTTTTAAATGTCCAAGCAAATAGCCACACAGGCTTTTTCTCACCGCACAGGGGTTCACTCTCCCTAGACAGTCCACACAGGTCTGGTTCCAGGCATGAGCTAACATCTAATGAAGCTGGGAGTTCTTATAGAGGCCTAAATGAGCTGACAAGCTTCAGCTGGTCTCATCAACTCCCTGTCTGTACGACGCCCCACACTCTCCCTAGAGGTATGAGTCATCCATGAGCCCACTAGCCTTAGCTGGGCTTATACAACTCTCCACCTAGTTGTATAAGTCGGCGTAAAGCCTGAATCTGGGCGAAATATATCTACCCCCCTGGATGCAACCAGGTGACTTTACCTTCCTGCTGTCACATACCCCCCCCCTCTTGTTTTAACCTCGGGGTTGGAACACCAGCAATCAGGCATTCATGTACTCGAGACAAAGCATCCACATTCCCCATTTGAACGCCAGGGCGATGCTTTACTGTGAAGTTGAATTCCTGGAGGGCCAGGAACCACCTATTCACTCTTCTATTTGTTTCCTTGTTTTGAGCCATCCACTTTAACGGAGCGTGATCCGTAACCATGTCAAAGTGCCTACCTAGCAGGTAGTACCGAAGGGAATCTAGAGCCCACTTCACGGCTAAACACTCCTTTTCAACGGTGGCGTAATTTACCTCATGGGACTTCAACTTCCTGCTGAGGTAAATGACTGGGTGCTCTTCCCCGTTCCAGACCTGGGACAATACTGCTCCTAACCCCACATCTGACGCATCACTTTGTACGACAAAGTCTTTAGAGAAGTCGGGTGAGTACAACACTGGCTGGCTACATAAGGCTTGTTTCAAGAATTGGAATGCTGCCTCAGCCTCAGGGGTCCATTTAATCATGACCGACCCTTTCCCCTTCGTCAGGTTGGTTAGGGGCACAGCCTTAGAAGCAAAGTGGGGAATGAATCGCCGATAATACCCAGCGATTCCCAGAAAGGCTCGTACCTGCTTCTTGCTGTTGGGACGTGGCCAACTCTGGATGGCCTCGACTTTGTTGAGTTGGGGTTTTATTACTCCCCTCCCAATGGTGTACCCAAGATATTTGGCCTCCTCCTGCCCAATGGTACACTTCTTGGGGTTAGCCGTAAACCCCGCTTCCCGAACAGAGTCCAGGACTGCTTGCACTTTTGGCAGATGTGAGGCCCAATCTGTGCTATGGACAATTACGTCATCCAGGTAAGCCGCAGCATACTTCCGATGGGGCCTCAGCATCTGGTCCATTTTCCGCTGGAATGTGGCCGGCGCATTCTGTAACCCGAACGGCATTCTTTTATATTGGAACGCCCCGTCTGGGGTTACAAATGCGGTTTTCTCTTTGGCCGACTTGGCCAGGGGGATTTGCCAATACCCTTTTGTGAGGTCAAGAGTCGTCATGTATCGGGCTGTTCCCAGCCGGTCGATCAACTCATCTATACGTGGCATGGGGTAGGTGTCAAATTTTGTAACTTTGTTCAACTGACGAAAATCGTTACAAAATCGCCAGCTCCCATCCGGTTTAGGCACCAACACAATGGGACTAGACCAATCACTTTGGGACTCCTCTATCACCCCTAAGTTCAGCATTTTCTGTACTTCCTCCCGTATTGCCTCCCGTCGGGCCTCTGGGATCCGATAGGGTTTTAACTTCACCCTTTCACCGGGCGGGGTAATGATGTCATGCTCTACCCCAGATGTTTGTCCCGGCAGCTCAGAGAATACCTCCTTGTTGCGAAGCACAAACTCCTTAACCTCCTGTTGTTGGGGTTGTGACAAGGTGGCTGCTATTCCAACCTCAGGAATCACGCAACCAGTTTGAGCTGGTGACCAAGTGTCTGCGACTAGGGACTCTCTATCCCTCCAGGCTTTCAACAGATTAACGTGATAGATCTGTTCGGGCTTTCGCCTTCCTGGTTGTCTGACCTTGTAATTCACTTCGCTCACTTTTTCCATTATCTCATAGGGGCCTTGCCATTTGGCAAGGAATTTACTTTCAACCGTAGGGACAAGTACCAGTATCCTATCCCCCGGGGAAAAGGTACGGGTCTTGGCTCCACGGTTGTACACTCTCTGCTGTGCTAACTGCGCTTGGGCCAAATGTTCCTTCACGATGGGCATTACCTGTGCAATTCGGTCTTGCATCAGGGCGACATGCTCAATCACACTCCTGTGGGGAGAACTCTCACTTTCCCAAGTTTCCTTGGCAATATCCAACAGCCCTCTTGGGTGTCTCCCATACAGTAACTCAAAGGGGGAGAATCCCGTAGAGGATTGGGGCACCTCCCTAATAGCAAACATCAAATAAGGACGTAGACAGTCCCAATCCTTTCCATCTCTATCCACCACTTTCTTCAACATTTGTTTTAGGGTTTTGTTGAATCTTTCAACCAGCCCATCGGTTTGGGGGTGATACACAGATGTACGCAATTGCGTCACTTTGAACAATTTACACAGCTCTTTCATAACCCGGGACATAAAGGGTGTACCTTGGTCCGTAAGCAGTTCTTTACAAATACCCACCCGGCTAAAAACAAGAGATAGCTCTTTGGCTATGGTTTTGGCCGAGGTATTTCTGAGAGGGATCGCTTCTGGATAACGGGTGGCATAGTCCATTATAACCAATATGTACTGGTGCCCCCTAGCGGACTTGATTATAGGACCTACCAAATCCATTGCGATTCTCTCAAACGGGACCTCAATGATGGGTAGAGGGACCAGCGG
Organism: Rana muscosa; assembly: GCA_029206835.1. Lineage (NCBI taxonomy): Eukaryota > Metazoa > Chordata > Amphibia > Anura > Ranidae > Rana > Rana muscosa. The sequence continues at coordinate 730,116,898 of CM055118.1, forward strand.
GCTACGGAAATGTGGCATCGGGGCCGACCTCTGACACACAGGGCAGGAGGAACAATAATTTTCTATGTCCTTCATCACCCCAGGCCAATAGAATCTCTGTAATACCCTCTCTCGGGTTTTCTCTGTCCCCAGATGACCTCCAAGAATGTGCCCATGGGCCAACTCCAACACCAACTTCCTGTAAGGTTTGGGCACCACAAGCTGCTCAACGGTTTCTTCTGCCCTTTTTGCCACCCGATACAGTAGGTCCTTCTCTACGCTGAAGTATGGGTAAGTGCAGGTATTATCTGGGTTCACTAACTCGCCATCTATTTCCACTACGTTTTCCCGTGCCTTTATTAGGGCGGGGTCTTTTAACTGTTCTGTGGCAAAATTTTCCCTGTGAACCTCCAGATCAGAAAACTCCACAGACGGTAGGTTTTCGTCTGAGGAGGTGGGCTCCTCTCCAGTTTCTTGAGTCTCCCCTGCCAATACTGACAAGGGAAATTCTGGAGAGTCCTCACCACTCTCAGAGGAGTTCTGGCTATCACATTCCTGGTACATAGGGGCACCAGTGGGGGGCTCAGGATCATCCCACAGTTCCCAGAACTTCGGAAAATCCCTTCCCACAATGGCATCATGCGGTAATTGAGATACTAACCCCACTGGATGAGAGAGGGTACCTTTGGGGGTCTCGAAACACACTGTAGTCACTGGATACTCTCGGGTGTCCCCATGCACACAAATAACAGCTACCTTGCTATTCCCAGAGACCTCTGTTTTAACTAATTCAGCCTTTATCAGGGTCACAAGGCTACCTGAATCCAGCAATACCACAACATTTCTACCATTAACACACATTTTGCATAAATGTTTCTCAGTTCCTCGAATGGCAGTGCATGCGACTGTCGCACACAGCGACTGACGTCTGCCCGTCAGAAAGTCACACTGCATGGGTTCCTCCACAACCGGGCAATTGGCTGCAATATGTCCCGCTTGCCGGCAGCGGTAGCAAACGATCCTTCTTGCCGCCTCTTGAGCCGCTGATTTCCCAGGCTGTTCTCGCCAAACTTGGGGTAGAGCTCCCACCCTCTCACTCTCTCCACCCTCACCCCTTGGAATCCTCTTATCCGCCCCTGGGGATGGTCTGGTCTTAGGGTGGAAAGTCCGAGTGTCTCTGGAAGAGGCCGTCAGGTTCTCTGTAGCCAAGTATTTCTCCACACGATCCACAAGACCATCGGCCGTCTCTGGGTCTCCATGGCTTACCCACTTTTGGATGGCAGTAGGAAGAGCTCTCAAAAACCGATCCATTACAACACGTTCCACAATCTTTGGTGCGGACAAAGTCTCTGGCTGTAGCCACTTTCTGCTCAGGTGAATGAGATCATACATTTGAGACCTGGGGGGTTTTCCAAGCTGGAAAGTCCAGTTATGCACACGCTGAGCCCGGACAGCCTGGGTGACACCCAGCCTTGCCAATATTTCAGCTTTTAGCATCACATAGTCTTTTGCTTGGTTAGGCTCTAGGTCATAGTAAGCTTTCTGCGATTCACCAGTTAACAGAGGAGCCACCAGTCCAGCCCACTGCTCCTCAGGCCACTTTTCTCTTTCAGCGGTCCTTTCAAATGTGGTCAAAAATACCTCTGGATCATCCTCTCCAGTCATTTTTGTCAATAAACGACTCACCCCAAAGGACGCGGTATTAGTGGGACGGCTTTCCTCACTGGTCTGCGGACGTTGCTGCATTACTGCTTCCATTTGTTGTAGTCTCTGCTCTAGCTTCTGTAACAGGTCTATGAAGCGGGCCTCAGATTGCTGCTGGGCTTGTTGCTGAGCTTCCAGACTCTGTTGGTGAGCTTGCTGCTGGGCTGCAAGGCTCCTTTGCAAACCTGCATTTGTCTGCTGTTGATTGGCATTTGCTAGAGCCAGCTGTTTCAGTATCTCCTCCATGCTGGCTTAAAAAAAACTGCCACTGGTTCTCCACCAACTGTGAGGGGGTTAGCTCGGCAGCGGGTGTGTGTGACCCCCGGGATGGACTCCCCACACAAAAACAGGCCCAGCAAACGGAGGTTGTGGTTTTCAAAATCAAAAAGGTGCGGTTTATTTTCTATTTACAGTGACAAAACACAGCAAAGCAAAAGAAACATAAATAAAATAAATCCTGGTCAACTTGACCTCTGAGTAAACATACAGGTTTCCTAACTAACAACTGGGATCAGCCTAGTGCTGTCCTAGTCCCTAAGTCCCTGGTTTTAAATGTCCAAGCAAATAGCCACACAGGCTTTTTCTCACCGCACAGGGGTTCACTCTCCCTAGACAGTCCACACAGGTCTGGTTCCAGGCATGAGCTAACATCTAATGAAGCTGGGAGTTCTTATAGAGGCCTAAATGAGCTGACAAGCTTCAGCTGGTCTCATCAACTCCCTGTCTGTACGACACCCCACACTCTCCCTAGAGGTATGAGTCATCCATGAGCCCACTAGCCTTAGCTGGGCTTATACAACTCTCCACCTAGTTGTATAAGTCGGCGTAAAGCCTGAATCTGGGCGAAATATATCTACCCCCCTGGATGCAACCAGGTGACTTTACCTTCCTGCTGTCACAATATATATATATATATATATATATATATATATATATATATATATATATATATACTCTGCATTCAGTGTAGACTGTATATACAGTGCATTCGTGGCGTATAATCAATTCAGGCGGTGTATTCATATATATATATATTGTGAGGGGGTTAACTAAGCAGCGGGTGTGTGTGAACCCCTGGATGGGTTCACCACACAAAAACAGGCACAGCAGACAGTGGTAGGAGAAAACAAAAGGGTGTGGTTTTATTTGAACTATATACAGACAAAAAATACAGCAAAAACAAAAGAAACAGGAAAATAAATCCTGGACAACTTGACCGCTCACTACACACGTTGGTGTCCCTAACTAACAACTGGGTACAGCCTTGTGCTGTCCCAGTCCCTAGCTCCCTGCTTTTAGAAGTTCTTAGCAATAACCACACAGGCTTTGGCTCACCGCACAGAGATCACACTCCCCAGACTATCCACACAGATCTGGTTCCAGGTTGGAGCATCTCCCTTAGCATGCTGGGAGTTCTTGTAGAGGCCCTAATGAGCCCACTTACTTCAGCTGGGCTCATTAACTCTTCCCCTGCAAGACTCCCAGCACTCCCCCTCCCCTAGTGGTATAAATCGGCATAAAGCCTGAATCTAGGACATATATACCTTCCATCCTGGATGCAACCTGGTGATTTTACCTGCCTGCTGTCACATACCCCCCCCCCCTCTTGTTTTAACCTTGGGGTTGGAACACAAGCAATCAGGCATGCATGTACTTGAGACAAAGCATCCACATTCCCCATTTGAATGCCAGGGCGATGCTTTACCGTAAAGTTGAATTCTTGTAGGGCCAGGAACCACCTATTTACTCTCCTATTTGTCTCTTTGTTTTGAGCCATCCACTTTAAAGGAGCGTGATCAGAAATTAGGTCAAAGTGCCTCCCTAGCAGATAGTACCGAAGGGAATCTAGAGCCCACTTCACCGCTAAACACTCCTTCTCAATCGAGGCGTAATTTACCTCATGGGACTTCAATTTCCTGCTGAGGTAAATGACTGGGTGCTCCTCCCCGTTCCAGACCTGGGACAATACTGCTCCTCACCCAACGTCTGATGCATCACTTTGTACGACAAAGTCCCTAGAGAAGTCTGGTGAGTACAACACTGGCTGGCTACATAAGGCTTTTTTTAAGAATTGGAATGCTGCCTCAGCCTCTGGGGTCCATTTAACCATGACAGACTCTTTCCCTTTTGTCAGGTTGGTTAGGGGCACAGCCTGAGAGGCAAAGTGGGGAATGAATCGCCGATAATAACCGGCGATTCCCAGAAAGGCTCGTACCTGCTTCTTGTTGTTGGGACGTGGCCAATTCTGTATGGCCTCGACTTTATTGACTTGGGGTTTTATTACTCCTCTCCCAATGGTGTACCCAAGATATTTGGCCTCCTCCTGTCCAATGGTACACTTCTTGGGGTTGGCCGTAAACCCAGCTTCCTGGATAGAGTCTAGGACTGCTTGCACTTTTGGCAGATGTGAGGCCCAATCTGTGCTATAGATAATTACATCATCTAGGTAAGCCGCAGCATACTTATGATGGGGCCTCAGTATCTGGTCCATTTTCTGCTGGAATGTTGCCGGCGCATTCTGTAAACCAAACAGCATTCTTTTATATTGGAACGCCCCGTCTGGGGTTACAAATGCGGTTTTCTCCTTGGCCGACTTGGCCAGGGGAATTTGCCAATTGTCATGGATATGCATTAATGTCTGTCTGCCATCTTACCTTTCCTCCTCATGTGTCCATCTTAGAGGCCAGAACCCTTTCACCTGGCTTCCTTTATAATCTCCTCCCAGCCTGACTCCACCCCAGGCCCTATCACAGAACACTATATTAACCTGTGCACTGCAAGCCTGCTTTGCTGATCAACGTGTTTGTTAGGCATTGTGTGTTTGGGTTCCTGCCTGCCGTGTGCTACGTCTGTCTCTCTGTTACATATTTGGCTTGTCCCCGACTATCCCTGTCTGCTCGTGCCCCTTGACCTTTGGCTTGTCCTTCGTTATCCTTGTCTGCTTGTGGCCCTTGACCTTCTGCTGGTTATTCGTTACTCTTATATCTTGTGCTGCTGCTTCCCCTCTTTTCCCCTTTCCTACGGGGCATGAGCTAGGAGACTCTAGGGGCCGCGACCTGGACCCAGCCTGCAGCATAACATCCTCACCACTAGAGGCTCTGGAGAAGACCTGCTGGGTCTTAGACTCCGCACCCTGGGGAATCTTGGCTCTAGCTTCCAATAGGATCCCGGTTGTGCTCCTCTGGTCCCGCTTTCCACAACCACCCAGTTTCCTATCTGCAGCAGTCAGCCATAGGGTTCACTACCTTGCGGTGCACTCCTGTCCCCCTACGGTGTGCATCTGTCACCTGGCCACAGGTGACCTGACAGTTTGATCAGCCATGGACTCGGCTGACAGGCCGATCCCCGCGGATGATCCATTACAGGGCATAGTCCGTAGACTTGAGACCCAGGAATCAGATCAGACTCGGGTGATGCGATTCCTCCAGGATCTGGCTTCTCGCTTCGAGCAGCTTCAGACCTTCGTGGGAACCCCAAATCTGCAACCTCAAGTACAACCAGCGGCTGCGCCTTTCGCATCAGTCGCAGCCACACACTCACTAGAACTGCCAGCTCCGTTCCGTTTCTCTGGGGACTCCAAGGCCTGCAGGGGGTTTCTCAGCCAATGTACGATTCATTTTGAGCTTCAGCCTCAAAACTTCCTGTCTGATCGGGCTAAGGTAGCCTATATCATCTCCCTCCTCTCCAGTGAAGCCTTAGCCTGGGCTGCCCCCCTGTGGGAAAGGAATGATTCGGTGGTTTCCATCCTGTCCGACTTCTTGGAGCTCTTTCGGAACATCTTCGAGGAGCCGGCTCTGGCTTTTTCAGCGGCTAGTGCTGTCTTACGTCTTCGCCAAGAAGCTAGTTCAGTGGGACAATACGCTCTTCAGTTCCGTATCCACACAGCTGAATTGAGCTGGAATAATGAGGCCCTGGTCGCTACCTTTTTACATGGCCTCTCTGACCGAGTGAAAGACGAATTAGCGGGAAGAGCCATTCCCGTCGGTCTGGACGATGTAATTTCTTTGTGCAACCAGATCGCCATTCGTTTTCAGGAGAGGTCGCTAGAAAAAAGACGCCAGCACTCTCTGGGTCCTAGCCAGTCTGAGCTTCCCTCCCTTCGTCCCGTGGAGCATCTTCTGCCTGCTGAGGGACCTATGCAGCTGGGCCGGACCAGACTAACCCCCGAAGAACGTGCTAGGCGCAGAACTTTGGGCTTGTGCCTCTATTGTGGGGGCAAGGGTCATTTTCATGACTTTTGCTCGCTTCTGTCCGGGAAACGCTTGGGCCTAATACATTTGGAAGGTGGAGTATTGGACCCTGAAACATCACCTTCTCGCCTTCTCCTGCCGGTGTTCCTTCATGTAGGCACTTCTCCTCAATCAACCCTTGCATATCTGGATTAAGGGGCAGCCGGCAATTTTATGGATTGGGGAACTGCTTCTTCTATGAAGCTTACCCTTTCACCTCTCGCTACCCCATTGGTAGTCTTGGCTATTGATGGCACTGTTCTCCCAGGGGGCCCTATTCGCTTCCAGACGCTACCCATTATGATGTCGATAGGATATCCACTCCTGGTGGAGAATCCCTTTCTCATTCTACCCAAGGCCTCTACCCCCATTGTATTGGGCCTTCCTTGGCTGCAGCTCCACTTTCCACATGTGGACTGGGCCTCTGGGCAGGTCCTGGCTTGGGGTCCCTCATGTTTCTCGTCATGTCTTCTCAAGGTGGTCCCCAAAGAGAGACTTCCGGTTGCTACCACTTCTGATCTTCCCGCTGCATACAGCGATTACCGGGATGTGTACTGTAAGAAATCAGCTGAGGTGCTTCCTCCCCACAGGTCTTTTGACTGTGCTATTGATCTTGTCCCCGAAGCATCTCTGCCCAGGGGTCGTACCTACCCTCTGTCCATCCCAGAGACCCAGGCCATGTCTAAGTATGTTGCAGAGAATCTGGAGAGAGGTTTCATCCGGAAATCCGCATCACCTGCAGGGGCAGGGTTCTTTTTCGTTGCCAAAAAGGATGGTACCCTAAGACCCTGTATCGACTATCGAGGTTTAAACGCGGTTACTATTAAAAATCGATACCCCCTACCCTTAATATCTGAACTATTCGATAGGTTGAAGGGTGCCTCCATTTTCACCAAGTTGGATCTCAGAGGCGCGTACAATCTCATTCGAATACGGGAGGGTGACGAATGGAAGACTGCATTCAACACTAGAGACGGGCATTACGAATACCTGGTGATGCCTTTTGGTTTGTGTAATGCCCCAGCTGTGTTTCAAAACGTTGTCAATGAAATTTTCAGAGATCTGCTGTACCAGTTTGTTGTCATCTATCTGGATGACATTCTGATCTTTTCTGAAAATCTGCTTGTCCACAGAAATCATGTCCGCACTGTACTTCAGCGTCTTAGAGAGAACAATCTATATGCCAAGCTGGATAAATGTTCCTTTGAATGTTCTGAGGTCCTGTTTTTGGGGTGCTTTGTCTCATGTTCGGGTCTTCGTATGGATCCTGCGAAGGTCTTGGCTATTACCAACTGGCCTCTTCCTGCTAGCCTCAAGGCCACACAGCGCTTTCTTGGCTTCACAAATTATTATAGGCAGTTCATAAGGAATTACTCTTCCATTGCCGCGCCTATTATCGCTTTAACCAAGAAGGGTGCGAATGCCAAAGACTGGCCCCCCGAAGCTGTCTCTGCATTTCACGACCTGAAACAGGCCTTTGTTTCTGGACCTCTCTTGAGGAGACCAAATCCTGGGGATGCATTTTTTATTGAAGTAGACGCTTCCTCAATGGGGGTGGGAGCTGTGCTTCTTCAATTCTTTGAGAAGAAACGTCAACCATGTGCGTTCTTCTCCAAAAAAAATTCTCAGGCAGAGAGGAATTATGCCATCGGTGATCGGGAACTTCTCGCGATTAAATTGGCGTTAGAGGAGTGGCGTCATCTCTTGGAGGGTTCCCCTCACTCCATAACGATCTTTACTGACCACAAGAATTTACAGTATCTACAGAATGCTAAACGTCTGAATCCTAGACAGGCCAGGTGGAGTCTCTTCTTTGCCCGTTTTAATTTCACGATTACTTACAAACCTGGTTCCTGCAACGGTCGGGCTGATGCGCTCTCTAGGTCATTTGACACTTTTGACGAGGAGTCCGCCCCTGAACCTGAGCCGATCATTCCAACCTCGTGCATTGCTGCCCACTCTACCACCCTAAAGTCAAAGATTCCGCCTGGTAAGACCTTTGTCCCCACTGAGCTAAGAGCTAAGATCCTTCGTTGGGGACATGATTCCAAGTTGGCAGGTCATTCTGGATTCCTCCGATCCTTCTTACTCATTAGTCGTCACTACTGGTGGCCTAATCTCCGCTCAGATGTCAAAGACTACGTTAAGGCTTGTCATGTCTGTGCTCAGTCTAAATCCTCCACACAAGCTCCTGCTGGTCTCCTCATGCCCTTGCCCATTCCTAAGGAGCCCTGGGCTCATATTGCCATGGATTTTATCACCGACCTCCCACTGTCGGAGAATAATACAGTCATTTGGGTGGTAATCGATCGGTTCTCCAAGATGGCTCATTTTGTTCCTCTTCCTGGTCTTCCTTCTGCCCCTGCCTTGGTTCCCATTTTCATTCGAGAAATTCTCCGCCTTCATGGGGTTCCTTCTCATATTGTTTCCGATAGGGGAGTCCAATTCACGTCTCGTTTTTGGAGAGCCTTTTGCAAATCCCTCAATATTGTCTTGGATTTTTCCTCTTCTTACCATCCCCAATCCAATGGACAGACTGAGAGGGTTAATCAGGAGTTGGAGGTCTTTCTTCGCACCTTTGTGTCTTCTCACCATGCAGATTGGTCCTCTCTACTCCCGTGGGCAGAATTCTCCCATAACAATCATGTGAATACCAGTTCGCAGAAGACACCCTTTTTCACAGTTTATGGAAAACACCCTCAACTTCCTCTTCCCATGATCTGTTCTCCAGATATTCCAGCTTTGGCTTCGGTTCAGGAGTCTCTCAATTCCGTTTGGGGTGACGTTCATGATTCCCTCCGGGCAGCTGCTGAAAAATTCAAAGGCTTTGCAGACCGCCGCAGGCGTAAACCGCCTTCTCTTCAGCCAGGGGACAAAGTCTGGCTCTCTACCAGGAACATCAAGCTCCGAGTTCCTTCTCTGAAGTTTGCACCACGATTCATTGGTCCTTACACGGTAACTGCTAAACTGAATCCGGTTTGTTTCAAACTCCAGATTCCTAAGAACCTTAAAATCACTAACTCCTTCCATGTTGCCCTTCTAAAGCCTTTAGTCCTCAATAAATTCTCTCGTCCTCTCCCTACCGTGGCGCTTGTCTCTGAGGATAATCAGGAGTACGAGGTCAGTCAAATTCTGGACTCCCGACTTTGTAATAGCGTTCTTCAGTACCTCGTTCATTGGAAGGGGTTTGGTTCTGAGGAGAGGTCTTGGATCACTGCATCTGAGGTCTTTGCACCCTGTCTGTTAAAGGAGTTTCATCTGAAGTTTCCCTCTAAACCTGGGCCCAGGCGGGGAAGGGGGAGGCCTCGTAAGAGGGAGGGTACTGTCATGGATATGCATTAATGTCTGTCTGCCATCTTACCTTTCCTCTTCATGTGTCCATCTTAGAGGCCAGAACCCTTTCACCTGGCTTCCTTTATAATCTCCTCCCAGCCTGACTCCACCCCAGGCCCTATCACAGAACACTATATTAACCTGTGCACTGCAAGCCTGCTTTGTTGATCAACGTGTTTGTTAGGCATTGTGTGTTTGGGTTCCTGCCTGCCGTGTGCTACGTCTGCCTCTCTGTTACATATTTGGCTTGTCCCCGACTATCCCTGTCTGCTCGTGCCCCTTGACCTTTGGCTTGTCCTTCGTTATCCTTGTCTGCTTGTGGCCCTTGACCTTCTGCTGGTTATTCGTTACTCCTTATATTTTGTGCTGCTGCTTCCCCTCTTTTCCCCTTATCCTACGGGGCGTGAGCTAGGAGACTCTAGGGGCCGCGACCTGGACCCAGCCTGCAGCATAACATCCTCACCACTAGAGGCTCTGAAGAAGACCTGCTGGGTCTTAGACTTCGCGCCCTGGGGAATCTTGGCTCTAGCTTCCTATAGGATCCCGGTTGTGCTCCTCTGGTCCCGCTTTCCACAACCACCCAGTTTCCTATCTGCAGCAGTCAGCCATAGGGTTCACTACCTTGCGGTGCACTCCTGTCCCCCTACGGTGTGCATCTGTCACCTGGCCACAGGTGACCTGACACCAATACCCTTTGGTGAGATCAAGAGTTGTCATGTATCGGGCTGTTCCCAACTGGTCGACCAACTCATCTATACGTGCCATGGGGTAGGTGTCAAATTTTGTAACTTTGTTCAGTTGTCGGAAATCGTTACAAAATCGCCAGCTCCCATCCGGTTTAGGCACTAACACTATGGGACTTGACCAATCACTTTGGGATTCCTCTATCACCCCTAACTTAAGCATTTTCTGTACTTCCTCACGTATTGCCTCCCGTCGGGCCTCCGGGATCCGATAGGGTTTTAGCTTCACCCTTTCACCGGGCGGGGTAATAATATCATGCTCTACCCCAGACATTTGTCCCGGCAGCTCAGAGAAAACCTCCTTGTTGCGAAGCACAAACTCCTTAACCTCCTGTTGTTGGGGGTTTGACAAGGTGACTGCTATTCCAACCTCAGGAATCACGCAATCAGACTGAGCTGGTGACAACGTTTCTGCGACTAGGGATTCCCTATCCCTCCAGGCTTTCAACAGATTAATGTGATAGATCTGTTCGGGCTTTCGCCTTCCTGGTTGTCTGACCTGGTAATTCACTTCACTCACTTTTTCCATTATCTCGTAGGGGCCTTGCCATTTAGCAAGGAATTTGCTTTCAACCGTAGGGACAAGTACCAATACCTTATCCCTCGGGGAAAAGGTACGGGTCTTGGCGCCACGGTTGTACACTCTCTGCTGTGCCAACTGCCCTTGGGCCAAATGTTCCTTTACGATTGGCATTACCTGTGCAATTCTATCTTGCATCAGGGCGACATGCTCAATCACACTCCTGTGGGGAGAACTCTCACTTTCCCAAGTTTCCTTGGCGATATCCAACAGCCCTCTTGGTTGTCTCCCATAGAGTAACTCAAAGGGTGAGAAACCCGTAGAGGATTGGGGTACCTCCCTAATGGCAAACATTAAATAGGGAATTAGACAGTCCCAATCCTTTCCATCTTTATCCACCACCTTCTTTAACATTTGTTTTAGAGTTTTGTTGAATCTTTCAACCAACCCATCTGTTTGGGGGTGATACACAGATGTACGCAATTGTGTCACTTTGAACAACTTGCACAGCTCTTTCATAACCCAGGACATAAAGGGTGTACCCTGGTCCATAAGCAGTTCCTTACAAATACCCACACGGCTAAAAACAAGAGATAGCTCTTTGGCTATGGTTTTGGCCGAGGTATTTCGGAGAGGAATCGCTTCCGGATAATGGGTGGCATAGTCCAATATAACCAAAATGTACTGATGCCCCCTAGCGGACTTCATTATCGGACCTACCAAATCCATTGCGATCCTCTCAAAGGGAACCTCAATGATGGGAAGAGGTACTAGCGGGTTACGGAAGTGTGGCATCGGTGCCGACCTCTGACACACAGGGCAGGAGGAACAATAATTTTCTGTTTCCTTCATGACCCCAGGCCAATAGAATCTCTGCAATACTCTCTCTCGGGTTTTCTCTGTCCCCAGATGACCTCCAAGAATGTGCCCATGGGCCAAATCTAACACCAACTTCCTGTAAGGTTTGGGCACCACAAGCTGCTCAATGGTTTCTTCTGCCCTTTTAGCCACCCGATACAGTAGGTCCTTTTCCACGATGAAGTATGGGTAAGTGTAGGTCTCATCTGGGTTCACTAACTCGCCATCTAATTCCACTACGTTTTCCCGTGCCTTTATTAGGGTGGGGTCTTTTAACTGTTCTGTGGCAAAATTTTCCTTGTGAACCTCGAGATCAGAAAACTCCACAGACGGCATGTTTTCGTCTGAGGATGTTGGCTCCTCCCCAGTTTCTCGAGTCTCCACGGCCAATACCGACAAGGGGAATTCTGGAGAGTCCTCACCACTCTCAGAGGAATTCTGGCTATCACATTCCTGGTATATAGGGGCACCAGTGGGGGGCTCAGGATAATCCCATAGTTCCCAGAACTTTGGAAAATCCCTTCCCACAATGGCATCATGAGGCAAGTGAGACACTAACCCCACCTGATGAGAGAGGGTACCTTTGGGGGTCTCAAAACACACTGTAGTCACCGGATATTCTCGGGTGTCCTCATGCACACAAATAACAGCTACCTTGTTATTCCCAGAGACCTCTGTAGTAACTAATTCAGCCTTTATCAGTGTCACCAGGCTACCTGAATCCAGCAACACAACAACATTTCTACCATTAATACACATTTTGCATAAATGTTTCTCAGTTCCCCGAATGGCAGTGCATGCGACTGTCGCAAACAGTGACTGATGTCTGTCCCTTAGAAAGTCACATTGCATGGGTTCATCCACAACCGGGCAATTTGCTGCAAAATGTTCCTCTTGTCGACAGCGGTAGCAAACAATATTTTTTTGCTGCCTCTTGAGCCCCTGACTTCCCAGGATGTTCTCGCCAGACCTTAGGTAGAACTCCCACCCTCTCACCCTCTCACTCTCTCCACCCTCACCCCTTGGAATCATCTTACCCGCCACTGGGGAAGGTCTGGTCTTAGGGTAGAAAGTCCGTGAGTCCCTGGAAGAGGCAGTCAGGTTCTCTGTAGCCAAGTACTTCTCTACACGATCCACAAGATTATCGGCCGTTTCTGGGTCTCCATGGCTTACCCATTTTTGGATGGCAGTAGGAAGAGCTCTCAAGAAACGATCCATCACAACACGTTCCACAATCTTTGGTGCGGACAAAGTCTCTGGCTGTAGCCACTTCCTGCTCAGGTGAATGAGATCATACATTTGAGACCTGGGGGGTTTTCCAAGCCGGAAAGTCCAGTTATGCACACGCTGAGCCCGGACAGCCAGGGTGACACCCAGCCGTGCCAATATTTCAGTTTTTAGCATCACACAGTCTTTTGCTTGGTCAGGCTCTAGATCATAGTAAGCTTTCTGCGATTCACCAGTTAACAGAGGAGCCACCAGTCCAGCCCACTGCTCCTTAGGCCACTTTTCTCTTTTAGCAGTCCTTTCAAATGTGGTCAAAAACACCTCTGGATCATCCTCTCCAGTCATTTTTGTCAAAAAACAACTCACCCCAAAGGACGCAGTATTAGTGGAACTACTTGCCTCACTGGTCTGCGGACTTTGCTGCATTAACGTTTCCATTTGTTGCTGTAGTCTCTGTTCTTGCTTCTGTAACAGGTCTATGAAGCGGGCCTCAGATTGCTGCTGGGCTTGTTGCTGAGCTTCCAGACTCTGTTGATGAGCTTGCTGCTGGGCCGCCAGACTCTGTTGATGAGCTTGCTGCTGGGCTGCAAGGCTCTGTTGATGAGCTGCAAGGCCCTGTTGTTCAGCTACAAGGCTCTTTTGCAAACCTGCATTTGTCTGCTGCTGATTGGCATTTGCTAGAGCCAGCTGTTTCAGTATCTCCTCCATGCTGGCCTTTAAAAAAAAACTGCCCGCATTCTCCACCAACTGTGAGGGGGTTAACTCAGCAGCGGGTGTGTGTGACCCCCTGGATGGGTTCACCACACAAAAACAGGCACAGCAGACAGTGCTAGGAGAAAACAAAAGGGTGTGGTTTTATTTGAACTATATACAGACAAAAAATACAGCAAAAACAAAAGAAACAGGAAAAGAAATCCTGGTCAACTTGACTGCTCACTACACACGTTGGTGTCCCTAACTAACAACTGGGTACAGCCTTGTGCTGTCCCAGTCCCTAGATCCCTGCTTTTAGAAGTTCTTAGCAATAACCACACAGGCTTTGGCTCACCACACAGAGATCACACTCCCCAGACTATCCACACAGATCTGGTTCCAGGTTGGAGCATCTCCCTTAGCAGGCTGGGAGTTCTTGTAGAGGCCCTAATGAGCCCACTTACTTCAGCTGGGCTCATTAACTCTTCCCCTGCAAGACTCCCAGCACTCCCCCTAGTGGTATAAATCGGCATAAAGCCTGAATCTAGGACATATATACCTTCCATCCTGGATGCAACCTGGTGATTTTACCTGCCTGCTGTCACATAATATATATACTCTATCTATCTATCTATCTATCTATATATATATATCTATATATATATATATATATATATATATATATATATATATATATATATTGTGAGGGGGTTAGCTCGGCAGCGGGTGTGTGTGACCCCCGGGATGGGCTCCCCACACAAAACAGGCCCAGCAAACGGAGGTTGTGGTTTTCAAAATCAAAAAAGGTGCAGTTTATTTTCTATTTACAGTGACAAAACACAGCAAAGCAAAAGAAACATAACCAAAATAAATCCTGGTCAAGTTGACCTCTGACTAAACATACAGGTTTCCTAACTAACAACTGGGATCAGCCTAGTGCTGTCCTAGTCCCTAAGTCCCTGGTTTAGTAAAAGTCCAAACAAATAGCCACACAGGCTTTGCCTCACCGCACAGGGGTTCACTCTCCCTAGACAGTCCACACAGGTCTGGTTCCAGGCATGAGCTAACATCTAATGAAGCTGGGAGTTCTTATAGAGGCCTAAATGAGCTGACAAGCTTCAGCTGGCCTCATCAACTCCCTGTCTGTACGACGCCCAGCCCTCTCCCTAGAGGTATGAGTCATCCATGAGCCCACTAGCCTTATACAACTCTCCACCTAGTTGTATAAGTCGGCGTAAAGCCTGAATCTGGGCGAAATATATCTACCCCCCTGGATGCAACCAGGTGACTTTACCTTCCTGCTGTCACATACCCCCCCCTCTTGTTTTAACCTCGGGGTTGGAACACCAGCAATCAGGCATTCATGTACTCGAGACAAAGCATCCACATTCCCCATTTGAACGCCAGGGCGATGCTTTACTGTGAAGTTGAATTCCTGGAGGGCCAGGAACCACCTATTCACTCTTCTATTTGTTTCCTTGTTTTGAGCCATCCACTTTAACGGAGCGTGATCCGTAACCATGTCAAAGTGCCTACCTAGCAGGTAGTACCGAAGGGAATCTAGAGCCCACTTCACCGCTAAACACTCCTTTTCAACGGTGGCGTAATTTACCTCATGGGACTTCAACTTCCTGCTGAGGTAAATGACTGGGTGCTCTTCCCCGTTCCAGACCTGGGACAATACTGCTCCTAACCCCACATCTGACGCATCACTTTGTACGACAAAGTCTTTAGAGAAGTCGGGTGAGTACAACACTGGCTGGCTACATAAGGCTTGTTTCAAGAATTGGAATGCTGCCTCAGCCTCGGGGGTCCATTTAATCATGACCGACCCTTTCCCCTTCGTCAGGTTGGTTAGGGGCACAGCCTTAGAAGCAAAGTGGGGAATGAATCGCCGATAATACCCAGCGATTCCCAGAAAGGCTCGTACCTGCTTCTTGCTGTTGGGACGTGGCCAACTCTGGATGGCCTCGACTTTGTTGAGTTGGGGTTTTATTACTCCCCTCCCAATGGTGTACCCAAGATATTTGGCCTCCTCCTGCCCAATGGTACACTTCTTGGGGTTAGCCGTAAACCCCGCTTCCCGAACAGAGTCCAGGACTGCTTGCACTTTTGGCAGATGTGAGGCCCAATCTGTGCTATGGACAATTACGTCATCCAGGTAAGCCGCAGCATACTTCCGATGGGGCCTCAGCATCTGGTCCATTTTCCGCTGGAATGTGGCCGGCGCATTCTGTAACCCGAACGGCATTCTTTTATATTGGAACGCCCCGTCTGGGGTTACAAATGCGGTTTTCTCTTTGGCCGACTTGGCCAGGGGGATTTGCCAATACCCTTTTGTGAGGTCAAGAGTCGTCATGTATCGGGCTGTTCCCAGCCGGTCGATCAACTCATCTATACGTGGCATGGGGTAGGTGTCAAATTTTGTAACTTTGTTCAACTGACGAAAATCGTTACAAAATCGCCAGCTCCCATCCGGTTTAGGCACCAACACGATGGGACTAGACCAATCACTTTGGGACTCCTCTATCACCCCTAAGTTCAGCATTTTCTGTACTTCCTCCCGTATTGCCTCCCGTCGAGCCTCTGGGATCCGATAGGGTTTTAACTTCACCCTTTCACCGGGCGGGGTAATGATGTCATGCTCTACCCCAGATGTTTGTCCCGGCAGCTCAGAGAATACCTCCTTGTTGCGAAGCACAAACTCCTTAACCTCCTGTTGTTGGGGTTGTGACAAGGTGGCTGCTATTCCAACCTCAGGAATCACGCAACCAGTTTGAGCTGGTGACCAAGTGTCTGCGACTAGGGACTCTCTATCCCTCCAGGCTTTCAACAGATTAACGTGATAGATCTGTTCGGGCTTTCGCCTTCCTGGTTGTCTGACCTTGTAATTCACTTCGCTCACTTTTTCCATTATCTCGTAGGGGCCTTGCCATTTGGCAAGGAATTTACTTTCAACCGTAGGGACAAGTACCAATATCCTATCCCCCGGGGAAAAGGTACGGGTCTTGGCTCCACGGTTGTACACTCTCTGCTGTGCCAACTGTGCTTGGGCCAAATGTTCCTTCACGATGGGCATTACCTGTGCAATTCGATCTTGCATCAGGGCGACATGCTCAATCACACTCCTGTGGGGAGAACTCTCACTTTCCCAAGTTTCCTTGGCAATATCCAACAGCCCTCTTGGGTGTCTCCCATACAGTAACTCAAAGGGGGAGAATCCCGTAGAGGATTGGGGCACCTCCCTAATAGCAAACATCAAATAAGGAAGTAAACAGTCCCAATCCTTTCCATCTCTATCCACCACTTTCTTCAACATTTGTTTTAGGGTTTTGTTGAATCTTTCAACCAGCCCATCGGTTTGGGGGTGATACACAGACGTACGCAATTGCGTCACTTTGAACAATTTACACAGCTCTTTCATAACCCGGGACATAAAGGGTGTACCTTGGTCCGTAAGCAGTTCTTTACAAATACCCATCCGGCTAAAAACAAGAGATAGCTCTTTGGCTATGGTTTTGGCCGAGGTATTTCGGAGAGGGATCGCTTCTGGATAACGGGTGGCATAGTCCATTATAACTAATATGTACTGGTGCCCCCTAGCGGACTTGATTATAGGACCTACCAAATCCATGGCGATCCTCTCAAACGGGACCTCAATGATGGGTAGAGGGACCAGCGGGCTACGGAAATGTGGCATCGGGGCCAACCTCTGACACACAGGGCAGGAGGAACAATAATTTTCTACGTCCTTCATCACCCCCGGCCAATAGAATCTCTGTAATACCCTCTCTCGGGTTTTCTCTGTCCCCAGATGACCTCCAAGAATGTGCCCATGGGCCAACTCCAACACCAACTTCCTGTAAGGTTTGGGCACCACAAGCTGCTCAACGGTTTCTTCTGCCCTTTTTGCCACCCGATACAGTAGGTCCTTCTCTACGCTGAAGTATGGGTAAGTGCAGGTATTATCTGGGTTCACTAACTCGCCATCTATTTTCACTACGTTTTCCCGTGCCTTTATTAGGGCGGGGTCTTTCAACTGTTCTGTGGCAAAGTTTTCCCTGTGAACCTCAAGATCAGAAAACTCCACAGACGGTAGGTTTTCGTCTGAGGAGGTGGGCTCCTCTCCAGTTTCTTGAGTCTCCCCTGCCAATACTGATAAGGGAAATTCCGGAGAGTCCTCACCACTCTCAGGGGAGTTCTGGCTATCACATTCCTGGTACATAGGGGCACCAGTGAGGGGCTCAGGATCATCCCACAGTTCCCAGAACTTTCGGAAAATCCCTTCCCACAATGGCGTCATGCGGTAACTGAGATACTAAGCCCACTGGATGAGAGAGGGTACCTTTGGGGGTCTCGAAACACACTGTAGTTACTGGATACTCTCGGGTGTCCCCATGCACACAAATAACAGCTACCTTGCTATTCCCAGAGACCTCTGTTTTAACTAACTCAGCCTTTATCAGGGTCACAAGGCTACCTGAATCCAGCAATACCACAACATTTCTACCATTAACACACATTTTGCATAAATGTTTCTCAGTTCCTCGAATGGCAGTGCATGCGACTGTCGCACACAGCGACTGACGTCTGCCCGTCAGAAAGTCACACTGCATGGGTTCCTCCACAACCGGGCAATTGGCTGCAATATGTCCCGCTTGCCGGCAGCGGTAGCAAACGATCCTTCTTGCCGCCTCTTGAGCCGCTGATTTCCCAGGCTGTTCTCGCCAAACTTGGGGTAGAGCTCCCACCCTCTCACTCTCTCCACCCTCACCCCTTGGAATCCTCTTATCCGCCCCTGGGGATGGTCTGGTCTTAGGGTGGAAAGTCCGAGTGTCTCTGGAAGAGGCCGTCAGGTTCTCTGTAGCCAAGTATTTCTCCACACGATCCACAAGACCATTGGCCGTCTCTGGGTCTCCATGGCTTACCCACTTTTGGATGGCAGTAGGAAGAGCTCTCAAAAACCGATCCATTACAACACGTTCCACAATCTTTGGTGCGGACAAAGTCTCTGGCTGTAGCCACTTTCTGCTCAGGTGAATGAGATCATACATTTGAGACCTGGGGGGTTTTCCAAGCTGGAAAGTCCAGTTATGCACACGCTGAGCCCGGACAGCCTGGGTGACACCCAGCCTTGCCAATATTTCAGCTTTTAGCATCACATAGTCTTTTGCTTGGTTAGGCTCTAGGTCATAGTAAGCTTTCTGCGATTCACCAGTTAACAGAGGAGCCACCAGTCCAGCCCACTGCTCCTCAGGCCACTTTTCTCTTTCAGCGGTCCTTTCAAATGTGGTCAAAAATACCTCTGGATCATCCTCTCCAGTCATTTTTGTCAATAAACGACTCACCCCAAAGGACGCGGTATTAGTGGGACGGCTTTCCTCACTGGTCTGCGGACGTTGCTGCATTACTGCTTCCATCTGTTGTTGTAGTCTCTGCTCTTGCTTCTGCAACAGGTCTATGAAGCGGGCCTCAGATTGCTGCTGGGCTCGTTGCTGAGCCTCCAGACTCTGTTGCAAAGTTGCGTTTGTCTGCTGCTGGGCTGCAAGGCTCCTTTGCAAACCTGCATTTGTCTGCTGTTGATTGGCATTTGCTAGAGCCAGCTGCTTCAGTATCTCCTCCATGCTGGCTTAAAAAAAACTGCCACTGGTTCTCCACCAACTGTGAGGGGGTTAGCTCGGCAGCGGGTGTGTGTGACCCCCGGGATGGGCTCCCCACACAAAACAGGCCCAGCAAACGGAGGTTGTGGTTTTCAAAATCAAAAAAGGTGCAGTTTATTTTCTATTTACAGTGACAAAACACAGCAAAGCAAAAGAAACATAACCAAAATAAATCCTGGTCAAGTTGACCTCTGACTAAACATACAGGTTTCCTAACTAACAACTGGGATCAGCCTAGTGCTGTCCTAGTCCCTAAGTCCCTGGTTTAGTAAAAGTCCAAACAAATAGCCACACAGGCTTTGCCTCACCGCACAGGGGTTCACTCTCCCTAGACAGTCCACACAGGTCTGGTTCCAGGCATGAGCTAACATCTAATGAAGCTGGGAGTTCTTATAGAGGCCTAAATGAGCTGACAAGCTTCAGCTGGCCTCATCAACTCCCTGTCTGTACGACGCCCAGCCCTCTCCCTAGAGGTATGAGTCATCCATGAGCCCACTAGCCTTATACAACTCTCCACCTAGTTGTATAAGTCGGCGTAAAGCCTGAATCTGGGCGAAATATATCTACCCCCCTGGATGCAACCAGGTGACTTTACCTTCCTGCTGTCACAATATATATATCTATATATATACACACACACACACACATACGTATATACTCTGCATTCAGTGTAGACTAGATATTTCATGTAGACTCTATATTCAGTCAGTGCAGGCAGTGTAGTATATATAACACAGTTTATTGACTTGGTTAAGGGGAACCCCACGCCAAAATGTAAAAAAATTGCATGGGGGTCCCCCCAAAATCCATACCAGGCCCTTCAGGTCTGTTATGGGTTTTAAGGGGAACCCCACACCAAAATAAAAAAAATGCTGTGGGTACCCCAAAGTCCATACCAGACCCTTATCCGAGCATGCAACCTGGCAGGTCAGGACAGGGGGCCAGCGAGCACCCCCCTCCTGAACCATACCAGGCCACTTGGCCTCAACATGGTCACCCCCAAAGAACCTTGTCCCCATGTTAATGGGGACAAGGGCCTTATCCCCACAACCCTTGCTCGGTGGTTGCGGGGGTCTGCGGGCTGGGGGCTTATCAGAATCTGGAAGCCCCCTTTAATAAGGGAGCCCCAAGATCCTGCCCCCCCTATGTGAATGGGTATGGACCATTCACCAAAAAAGTGTCAAAAAGTAAAAAACACAAAAGACAGTTTTTGACAATTTCTTTATTAAAAAACAAAAAAAGTGTCCCGCGATGTCCATCCTCCTTCAATCACGGCGCAGACAGACCCGAAAAATAAGTCCCATACACACAATCAGACTTCAAACAAACTTTTCCGTGGATTTTTGTTCACAGGGCGTTGGCCGTGAACTTGGTATGCATACACATGGCAGGACTTTTTCAGCCAACTTTCCCCAAATCACGTGTTTTTTCTGCTCTTTATCGACACCCTTTGGCCAACTTCTGCTATTGTTGGTTGATTTTAACATTGGTTCTGAGCATGCGTGTTTGTACTTTGGACTAAAGTCCGATGGACTTCTGTACACACGATAGGATTTTGCACCGTAGGTCTTTTGTTGCCTAAAAGTTTGTTAGTTTGCAGAGCAAACATTTGTCAGATGAAATCCGAAAAAGTTTGTCCGATGGAGCGTACACACGGTCGGATTTTTTTTTAAAACCTGGGAATTTAGAAGTTTGTTGTCAAAAAGTCAGATCGTGTGTATGGGGCTATAGAAGGAAAAAAAAGCTCTGCCTCGATGGGAGGCATCCCGCTGACTGCTGTCTTTTCGCGGTGACAGCTGTTATATAGGCAGGGGCGGGGCCACCCGGTGACGTAACCAAGTGACCCTGCCCCTTCTGATGTCATGTGCCATCAGAGGGGGTGGGGTCACCCGGTTACATCAGTGGGTGGCCCCGCCCTTGCCTTTATAACAGCTGTCACCAAAAAAAGACAGCAGTCGGTGGGATGCCTCCTATCCAGGCGGAGCTTCTTCTTTTTTCTCTTTGTCGGGTCAGTCAGCGCCGTGATTGAAAAAGGATGGACATTGCGGGACATGTTTTTTAATAAAGAAATTGTAAAAAAATGTCTTTTGTGTTTTTTACTTTTTGACACTTTTTTTGGTGAATAGGTGGGGGCCCTTGTTAAAGGGAGCTTCCAGATTCCGATAAGCCCCCCACCTACAGACCCCCACAACCACCAGAAAGGGTTGTGAGAAGGAGGCCCTTGTCCCCATCAACATGGGAACAAGGTGCTTTAGGGGGGACCCCAAAGCACCCTTCCCATGTTGAGGGCATGTGGCCTGGCATGGTTCAGGAGGGGGGCTCGCTTCCCCTCCTTTTCTGTCCTCCAGGCTGTATGCTCCGATAAGTGTCTGGTATGGATTTTGAGGGGGACTCACACGCCAATTTTTTTTTAAATTTTGGCATGGAGTTCCCCTTAAATTCCATACCAGACCCGAAGGGCTTGGTATGAACTGGGGGCGGGGATTCACACTGTTTTTTTCCTTGATTTTTATCTATATTAACGGAAGCTGGCAATACATTACAGCCGCAAGCAAGTTTAAACAAAATTTTTTCCTTTAGTAATGTCATTTTGCTGTGAGACTATAAAACTCATCACACCGATGCACCACTTTACAGGCAGACTAAGGGGACCTCCCAGGCACGATATTTAAAGGAATATTTAATTTTTATTGTTTCACTTTAAGCATTATGAAAATCACTACTCCTGAAAAAACGGTTGTTTTTTAAACCTTTTTTTGCATTGATACATATCCCTTGGGGCAGTATTCGGGTCCCCATACACTTTTTATTGCAATAATGTACATATAAGCCATTAAAATTAGCACTTTTGATTTTTCATGTTCGTGTCCCGTAGACTTTACCGGTGTTCGCATGTTCACACAAATATTTTGCCTGTTTGCATGTTCTGGTGCAAACCGAACCGGGGGGTGTTCGGCTCATTCTTAACCATCACTATAAGGGCCCATTCACACTAGCCCACAGTCCACAACTGGAACAGTTGGCATGTGAGCGCCAGTGTTTTGAGCTGCAGAGCTGTGCAGCAGGGGGCGATGTGATGCATGTTTTATCGCATCACACAGATCCATTTTTTTTAGTTAACTCTGCAAAGTGTACAAAGTGGCACTTATTCATATCACTGCAATATATATATATATATATATATATATATATATATGTGTAATATTATGCAAACATATGGAACGCAGAGAAATACTGTGTTCTGGTGTAAACACGATACACAGAAAACGTTTGTAATTTTAGAGACCAGTGTTTATCGATAAGGAAAAATACAGGTGACTGCACATAGTGTGAATGGGCCCTCATAGCTAAGGGCATGCCGACATCTGTTATCACAAATGCCAGCACATTCAATGAGTTTTTATATAATAAGTTTGTGATTCATGACCATTGCTGATTTTTTTTTTTCTTTGTTTCTATTTGCTTTTCTTACAGAACTATTACCTACTTATTGTAGAACTCAGATATATGAAGGCTGTTAAAGTCCTTTATATGTGAAAATTGGACAGACGAGTAGTTCATTTGTAAAGCCTAAAATAAAAAAGACATACTGTTAAATATTTTGCATGCATGCTTCAAAAGCCAATAATTATAGTTTTATGAATGTGAGGATATGAATATTAGAAATCCAATGTAACATAATGCCAAGTGCTGGGATACAGAGCATATACTAAATCTATATTTTAATTAAAGATGGTACACTATATCTTTGCTAAGCATCACTGTTTCTTAAACAGTGTAACCAGTATTATTTCTTCTTTAGGTCATTTAAGGCAAAAAAATTACTTCCCTTTGAGTGGAAGTGCCTTGTTAAAAATGCAAAAGAAGTCGGCTTAGCCACCCACTCCCTGTCAGCTTGTCAAGATGATTGCTAACAGAGGTGAGTAGAGGAGGAATGACCTGTTCAAAGGTACTGTTCAATCACTGATGGACTTTGGAAAACCAATATAAAATGTACAGAAATGCAGGGTATGTAGGAATATACAGT
This sequence comes from Rana muscosa, assembly GCA_029206835.1. Lineage (NCBI taxonomy): Eukaryota > Metazoa > Chordata > Amphibia > Anura > Ranidae > Rana > Rana muscosa. The sequence continues at coordinate 730,139,871 of CM055118.1, forward strand.
ACATTTTGATACAGTACAAAACTTTGACATATACCAGTGTTGACAGACAATGAAAGTGTTATAGTGAATCTGTGGTCAGTCTATGGACAATCAAGTATTTCCAGAATTATAACAAGCAGTTAAAAAGCTTTAAAACAAGCCCTCACTGACCTTTGTACCTGCGGGCACTGTAAGGCAATTCATCCTCAATTTTCACAGTGGAAATACTGAAATGGCTATCTCTTTAAATGTATTTAAATGTATTTGTGGCCAGGCTATGGATTTTTTAAGCATTCACATATTCCTATCGTTTAGAAATGAACTTTAAAGCGGAGTTCCACCCAAAAATAGAACTTCCTCTTTAAGTGACTCCCTGACATGCCACATGTCATTTTTTTGGGGGGGGGGGAGCGGATACCCTCTTTTTAGAGGCATCCTGCTCCCAATTCCTCCCAGGGCTCAGCAGCGCCGGAAGGAAGATCACCTCTCCCCCTCCCTCCCTGCAATCTTCTGGGACACGTCACAGGTCTCGGAAGATTGCCTGGCCATTCACAGCGCACAGCGCGGCTTGCACCTGTGCAGCGCGTGCCCGGCTGTGAAGCCACACCCGGGCACCCACAGTAAGAATGCTGGCGCCGTGGAGAGGAGGAGGAGAGGAGGAGGAGAGGAGTGGGACTTCGTATGCCCGCATTGCTGGGCCGTCGTGAGTGTATGATTATTAAAAGTTAGCTGCTGACTTTAAAAAAAATAAATAGGCAAAACTCTGCTTTAAAGTGGAAGTAAACTCTGTAGTCCCTATGGTGCTTTTCATCTATTTTCTATGTTCTAATCACTTTTTAGCAAGCGTTACATAGTCTAATCCAGCCACAATCGCCTATTACTTACTTTTTTCAAACTTTGAAAAATGTTGCCTTCCGGGATAAGGCGACACCATCTTCAGTGCTGTTTTCTGAGTCCATTTAGAATATAATTTCCGCCCTTTCATGCTTCCCTTCGCCATAATCTTGAGCAAGCGCGATCTGACGTTACTGCAGCAACCGAGTGTCGCCAGTCATAGTCGACCTGTTTTACATTTTTTTCTTGCTTTATATTTACCCGTTCTGGGTATATGTGTGCCTGTCAGTCAAATGGCTTGGAATATACCTACTGGTCAATACCTAAGGGTATGTTGCAACTGTACGGACCAGGTGGATTTTGAACAGGAGGTAAAAGTCCTCAGAGACCGATTTCAAGATAGGGGTTATAACAGAAAATAGCCTGCAAAGGCCTACAATAGAGCCAGGGACAGTGAATGCGAATCTCTTATTTTTAAACAGGAGACTGACAATAAAAACATATCCTTCTATCACAGCATATTCGTTAGTTATTGTGGCTATTGATCCCTGGGTGGAGTCACTAATGCACTCTTCACCTTACCTTATTGATTGATATTGAATGCTGGTCTTCAACGGGTCTACCTTTATGACCGTACAAACATAGTCCCACTCCTCACCATTTGAATACTGGTTTATTTAGGAAGGCTTACCCCTGCTTTCTATTGACTTAATACCCACAATCTGTGGGCTCACCCAATGTTTATACTATGTGGAGTTGAGAGATGGATTGGGTTTCATCATAATATGTAGTGTGTTCTATGTAGTACCATTGCCTATGTTGTATATTTTCATTTGACATAAATAAATACTGTTTTAATTGATCCAGCGAGTTAAAATTCCATTTACACAACAGGGATGGTTGAGCTTAATTAAGGCTTTTTATTTCAGTTTTTTCATATTCACAACTTTAATTTTATTGATCCTTACAGGTCCAGAGAAAGCGGTTTGGCAGTGAAATGCATAGACCCTTTATCTCAAGGACATACATCGAAAGTATAATGAACCACTGTATCACAAGCTTTTATGATGTCTCAAAAATGTTTTTAACTGATTGTCAATAAAATTTGTTCTATTTTGTATTCTTTATGTAGCGGCCTCACCCCGTCCTCTTTAGCTAGGGGTATGTCACGCGACAGAGTGAGGTGCGCTACGGCCCATGTCCTCCCCATAACTGTGGGTGAGGTGAAGGCCAGTATCTGATGTTTCCTCGAGCCGGTGTGTCTTGGGCATGTACCGAGTCTGTTGTGCAGAAAACCACCAAACCACCCTTTGCTCCCATTAACAGAGTCCATACACCGATCACAGTCCAACTGTTGGTTTTATTTCGTATCTCCACATACAGGCAATGCGATGGCAGGATACGGTGGGATGAGCAGGTCGAGGCACTATACTGATCTGGGTCCCAACACCCCCTGTGCTATGACCAAGGGTTGCAGGAGTCTTAATTTGAATACCTCCGCTGCGTTGCAGCCCCTATCAGGGGAAGATGTCCTCCAAGAGAGTTACCGGAGGCCAATCCGTAACCGGGTTGACGCTGCACCGGAATCTTCGGACGGGTGACCTCCCCACCTCAGATGCGGGTCCCCTCGCAAGGGGCACCCTGGAATCACTTCACCCTTGCAGGACCCAGTCGGAGTCACTGGGTCCCAGGCCTCCTCAATAGTACCTCATCCCAGGCCGAAGGTGCCTGGGATGGAATCCCAGCTTCATTCCGGCCAGGCCTAGGGCGCCTAGGCCGGAACCTTGAACCACCCGCACCCAGGCCGAAGGTGCCTGGGTGCGTGACAAGATGATCCCCGAAAGACCTCGTGGCGAGGGCGTCTCCCCCTTTTATAGCCTCCCATCAACACCACGGCGGGTTCCCCACCCCAGCCGTACCATCTCCAGGAAGGGACAAAAAAGGGTAGCACTGTGGTGAATATTCTACCTGAAGCCTGTAGGTACTCCGCCACCCACAGGCAAAGGAGAACATTACATCCCCCAATCCTCCACGAATAACAAAAAGGGGTCTAAACCCTGACATAATTACACACCTGGGTCACACTACCCCCAGGTGTATCCCACTAAATCGGAAGACCCCGCTACATTTAGATATTGACATTTAATGGTCGTTCAAGGTATAATTACAGTCCCACCACAATTTGCTCTTCCACTATGATATTTTGGGATGATACCTGGCTACACCACAGTTCCTTACAATACTCCATCGGAATCACTATAACTGCATTAAAGAAATGGCAGCTGAAATATAATAAACGCTTCGTCACTCCCGCCCTCACCCCTCAGCTCTCTTGATTGGGTGAGGATTGACTCAGTGACGCTCTCTGGAGGTTCAACAAAAATCTGTTGCATCTTTAGCTCAGAGCTTTCAGTCTTCCATTTAAACTATGCACAAATGCTAAATCTGGCCATACATAACTAGAATTTGGTTCAAACATTTTTGTTTGGGAAACAATTATTCAATTTACTAAATGTTTTGGGGGGAAAATTGATGATCAATTTTAAGTATAGTGACAAGAAAATTTGAAGGAGCAGGATGGAAAATTTTCCTTGAATTAACACATTTCTAACAGTGTATGTGGTTTTCGCTCCATTCATTATAAAATTTAATAGTAAAAGCAATCTAAATTTTGAAGTACTTTGAAACGTAATTCATCAAGTCTCTGTTGGTATGATAAATTTTTCATAAAAACGATAGAAGTGGTTCATCGAGTCTGCCCCATTTTTTTAAAATGTATATATTTTTTTGTTAACTTTTTTGTCTGAGTATAGATCGATGTTTGAATCCACTTACCGACTGACTCACAACTCTGTGGACTAATCATTATATGCCCTCTTACTCTCATGTAAGTGTTTTTAATGCCATTGTGCCTGTGATAAATCTCTTAACTACTGCACTTAGAGGTGCCTTTCTCTTTCCTTTAAAGACCGGACAGACCTTGTTAAATACTTAAACTTTTTCCTGTTTATTTTACCACTGCTAATGTCAGTTTTTTGAAAATATCTTCTCTGTAAGAAAATTTCTAGCCCTGTTTTTCCATTCCTTTCATTAAAACAATATTTTTAAATTGTTACGCTAATTCTCTAATTGTTTTAATCAGAAACAAAATAATTCTGTCACAAACATTTCTTAAAGCTGTATTCTATGTTTCCTTTATGATTGTCCCAAATAAACTATTCTTATGCCCTGTACACACGATAGGATTTTCCGTCAAAAAAAGTTGGATGTGTGTATATGCTTCATCCAATATTTTCTGTCAGAATTTCCGCCAGCAAAAGATTGAGAGCAGGTTCTCTACTTTTCCGACGGAAAAAGTTCTTGTCGGAAATTCCGCTCGTCTGTATGCAATTCCGACGCACAAAAAAACATGCATGCTCAGAAGAGCTGAACTGCCTATTGAACTTCATTGATCTCGGCTCGTCGTATGTCTTGTACGACACCACTTTTTTGACGGTCGGAACTTCAGACAAGATTTGTGTGACCGTGTGTATGCAACACAAGTTTGAGCCAACATTCCGTCAGAAAAAATCCACGGTTTTCTTGTCGGAATTTCTGATCGTGTGTACGGGCATAAGTTATTCTGCCATTGTCAGAACTTTATCATACTGTAGTAGCATTAGCTACAGTACATACAGTATGCAGCACATTGGACTTCTCGTCTGCAGCAAGAACAAAATCTAGTCAAGATGAGTGCTTTTCAGCCATTCAGAGGAAGCCTTGTATTTTTAAGCAATGAATACAAGGCTTTATTTGATTGGCTGAGATAGAGAGATGGGCAGATGATGTCATGATTTCTGAAACTTTGAGAGCAGAACCTGCTTGCCCAGTACCAGCTGCAGTATATGCAGAACCTCTGCCTCTCACTTTAGGCCTGCCTAATAATATGAAAATGAGGATTACCTAACTCCAGCCACAGACGGTTCAAATCTCGGCTGGTTTGATTCAAACTATTAACGGGCAGGCTGAATGTATCAAGTTGATCGATCGATGCATTTGGGTACAACAAGATTCGCTTGCAATTATCGCAAGAAGCTGCTATAGCTGCTAGTGATAATCACGGTCTTCTCGCGGCAGGGACAGCTGCCAACTACCAACCCCCCGCTGGTAGAAGACAATTGCTTGGCAGGAGGGATTCCCGTCAAAACTGACTGTGTTGATGGAGGAATTGTGCAAATTTCTTTCCCGCAACCTGGTTGCGGGAAAGAAATTTACACTGTCTATGGTCGGCCTAACTTTATTATCAGCTTTAGCAACAGGAAGACTGTGGTATCTTGGTGCACTTCACAATGTGGTAATTTAGTGCACAAAACTGTACCCCACAAGTATGTGGTGGTGCACTTCAAATAAGGGCAGCTTTTCCTGTGTTGATGTTTTTCAAAATGTTCATACACAGGGGGCTTGGACAGAGTGGTCAGAGCAATAGCTAAACAGCAAATATAGTTGTTGCTGACACACACAAAAGCTAGCCCTAAAACTTGTTTTTTTTTCATTTAAACTGGATTGTTGGTTCTATGTACTGTGAACACAGGGGGTTTACACAATAATATGTACCATACTGCAATTGCACTGTAAAAAAAATACAACTATCTCTCCCTGCAAGCACTGTCAACTCTCCCTATCTACTCCAACTCACACTGGAAAAAGGCTTCTTTGAACCATGACTTTTATAGTGAGGGTTGGCACATAAGAAACCCCTCATCACTGGCCCTTCTAAACCACCTGAGTACAAGTTAGAGGCCAAGAAGTGGATTATTGGCAATTGGCTGCTATAGTGGTGAACAGCCACATTAGTTCACCATTTCCTGGACTGCAAACCTTTTGGGTTTGCCATGAACCCACATTCATCCTTAACCCAAAGCCCATCCCCAGTGCCTTCAGCTATGGGGGCCTGTTTTGAACTTCTTTAAATCATTTCCTGCTTGATAAGAACCAGATTCACTTTAAATTGTCTAGCAAAGTGAAAGTTGGATTGTAATAAAGATGCTTGAAAAACGCATAAGCAAACAGTCATAAACCGGGTAATCAACACCACAAGGGTCAACACATAAAACAATGCCTAGACATGGTAGACAAACCAACTGAAGTTGACAAAACATCTGCTAAGTGTTCAGTATTTCCGGTCCAATGAAAATGAATTGTTAATACTATATGAAAATATACTGTATATACTGTGGTTAGATAGCAACAATACCTTTTCTTGATCGTCATTCAGTGTAATGCATGCATTATTTTCCTGTTTTATGTACTTTTGAATGTTTCCTCGTAGAATAAGAGAACAGACATGAGATGAATTGAGACGTAGGCTGTAATTTAAATCTTTAATAGCTTCCTCTTCCTTTTGCATTGTACACCACACTAGAGCTCTGACGCAGTACACATCCTGAATGAGACAATAAAATGCATTAAATAAAGATGAAGTTTTCTTTTACACTTTCACAGAATGTCTATAAAACGTGTTTGCTATACTTCTTTAATGTAACAATTAGTACACTAACACCTACTTAGTCAGAGTGCAATTATTAGAAATTTTATTTAACCTGGATTTTTCTTTCTTTCATATTTTTTTTTTTACCTGGTGATCCTACCTTTAACATATTTCCTCTCAGCATTCACTCTCCACACACCACACTTTATTCAATAAATCAATACAGTTTTATCTTTTAGATCTATCAGGAATTTTGTAAGTTATGTTGTGTTTCTGCCCGCTAATAAGTATTTTTCGCAAAAATATAATTTTTAGATTTCTATATTTATTTTTTTGGAGAGGGTTGGAGTAGCCTGTCAATCAAGCTGTATGGGGCCCGTGATTTCTAACAGCAGCGCTGACTGAAGAAATAATATTACTGTTATTAGTGTTATTAATAGTAATCCTTTTATTGGTTATAAATGCAAGTCTGATTCCTATTAATTAGCCAAGATTTTTTTTATTTGGCATTGTGTCAGTTTTGTTTTGATACCCCAAAAAAATGAGCAACACAAAACAGTGGATAGCATCAATGAATATGAATAAAAAAACCTGAGGCATAAATTCCATGAATGGACCTTATCTAGTATAGGAAACAGTCTACATTTTCACCATTATATATAGAAAATTCCTTTATGCAGATGTATTTGTAACCTGAAAATAAAGAAAACTTACAGGGTTTAAGCTGTCTAGAACAACGGCAGTTTCTGCATCTTGTAGAGCTTTCTTTGTTTGACCTGTAACAGAGAAGAGAGATCATATTTAAAGCAATATTACCACAAACAAGCAAGAATACGTAATGCATAGCTGTTATACTCTATTTGATTTTAGACAGTTATATGCAAATCCTCCTAGTTGAAAGGCACTGGCACTGGCAAAATACACGTCTCAGATTTTTATTGTCACTGTTAAGCCCTGTACACACGATCGGATTTCCTATGGATTCTAGTCTGATGGATTTGTCCATCAGATATCCGATTGAAACGGTTTTCCATCAGTCTTGCCCACACACCATCAGTCGAAAAACCGACCGTTCCAAACGTGGTGACGTAAAACACTCCGATGAGCCGAGAAAAATTAAGTTTTTAATGCTTCTGAGCATGCGTCGACTTGATTCTGAGCATGCGTGGGTTTTTTATCCGATGGACTTGCCCATAGACGATTGGAATTTGCTATCGGTTTTGGATCCATCGGAAAAATTTAAAACATGTTCTATTTTTTAAAACACGATCAGTTTGTCCGATTGAAAAAAATCCATCGGACGGTTTTCATCGTTAAAACCGATCGTGTGTACAGGGCTTTACATCTCAAACATCGGGTGTTCGTCTGTTCGCCGAATAACGAACATTATGCGGTGTTCGCGGGAAAATTCGAAAGCCGCGGAACAGCGTTTAAAAGTCTATGGGAGATTAATATGAAAAATCAAAAAGTGCTAATTTTAAAGGCTTATATGCAAGGTATTGTCCTAAAAAGTGTTTGTGGACCTGGTTCCTGCCCCAGGGGACATGTATCAATGTAAAAAAAAGTTTTAAAAACAGACTTTTTTTGGGAGCAGTGATTTTAATAATGCTTAAAGTGAAACAATAAAAGTGAAATATTCCTTTAATCTCCCTGGCGGTATTCCCGAGTGTGGCTCGGGGTGAATTTTTCATACCAAAAGCGGTAACCCCGAGCCAGACTCGGGCTGCATCGCAGGATACAGGGAAAGTTACTTAGATTGTCCCCTGGATCCTGCAATGTCTCCCCGCTGTGTCTGCGAGCCGTGTCTCGCTCGATTCACAAACAGTGCCGAGCTCCGTTACCCGGCAAGCGTTGCGACGCACTGGGGCGGAGATCGGCGCCAAATTCAAAAAAGTAAAAACGCACAATACATACAGTATACTGTAATCTTACAGATTACAGTAGTGTATCAAATAAATACGCATCCACTTTGCCCCTAGTGGTTTGTCCAGTGTCCTGCATGCACTTTTATATTATATAAAAACTGTTCTTTCAGCCTGGAAACTGGAGATTGTCCATAGCAACCAAAAAGTGTCCGTTTACGTCAAAAGTGGTTTTAGAACAGCTAGAAAACAGCGATAATAAATTAGAATCACTTGCAGAATTGAGCGATAGTGATTTGTGGGGAAATTCGTCATAAAATACTGAAAGTAATGACAGCGACAATTCTGCAACTGAGCAAATGTCAGTGTTTTTGATTTGATTACATTATTGAATAATTTTTATTATAATTACATTATTATTTGTTATAATTATTTATAGTTATTTATTATATTATTTATGATTTTGTGTTTCAAACTTTATCATACCCGGGATGTCTACTAGACTCTTGTTTGGACAGATTTAAGTGAGTTATTCCTTAGAATTACAGGCCTACAATATAAAACGCCAAATTTCCATGCAAAATAATTGTACCGCTTTCAGCACCTAAAATCAGAAATAATCATACTCCCAGGGAGGTTAAATTTCGTGCCTGGGATGTGTCTATAGCGGGCATCACTAAATGGCGGACCGCGGGCCAAATGTGGACTGCGGCACTCTGCCATTCGGACCGCTGCGGTCCCGCCAAGTAGGAGCCTTTTCTTCCTCCGGCCGTCACTCTGTAATCCTCACAGAGCCGACAGCGGGAGGCGGAACAATTCTGGGTGGAGGGCGGAGCTGCCCGAGGTTATCAAACAGGCGATTGGCTGCTAGAACTGTCCTTCATCCTAGCAGCCAATCACCTGTTTGTTACCTTGGCCCTCCATCCAGAACTGCTTCCCTCCCTGCAACTCCTCTCCTGCCCCTATCCAGACACGCTGTGCCTCCCTACGATCTGTCTGTGTAAGGTAGGCGAGTGAGGGGGTGAAGTTAAGAGCTAACAACTGAATGTGGGAGGAGGATGCAGAGCCTCAAGATTGCAGTGATGTGGGGGGGAGGGTCTGAGGACATCAAAGAAGGGGAGCTAAGGACTGGAGTGTGGAGGAGCTGAGGATTAGAATGTGGGGGAGCTGAGCACTGTAATGTGAGGGAGCTGAGGATTAGAAAGTGGGGGGACTGAGGACTGTAATGTGGAGGGACTGAGGACTGTAATTGTGGGGGGACTGAGGACTGTAATGTGGGGGGAGCTGAGGACTGTAATGTGGGGGGACTGAGGATTGTAATGTGGGGGGACTGAGGACTGTAATGTGGGGGGACTGAGGACTGTAATTGTGGGGACTGAGGACTGCAATGTGAAGGGACTGAGGACTGTAATGTGAGGGGACTGAGGACTGTAATGTGAGGGGACTGAGGACTGTAATGTGGGGGGGGCTGAAGAAGTTAAATTGGGGGGGACCAAGAACTGTCATGTGAGGGGGCTGAGGATATTAAAGTAGAGAGGGGAGGCTGAGGACTGTGATTTGGGGGACTAAGGACAGTGATGTGGGGGACTGAGGACAGTGATGTGGAGGGGCTGAGGACTGTAATGTGTGGGGGAACTGAGGACAGTAATGTGGGGTTATGATGTAAATAGGGGCAGAGGACAGTACTGTTAATGGGGGTTGATGTTAAGGAAGTGTGAGGACACTACTGTGGAAGGAGTGGAGGGGGATGATGTAAAGAGGGAGCTGAGGACACTCATCAAGAGGGGATCTTGATGTGAAGGGGGAGGGGACTGTGATGTGCACTGGGGACTAAGGACGCTGATATAAGAATGGGTTAAGATGTGAAATAGGTTTAGACATTGTGGGTGGATCAGCCCATTTTAATGGGCTGCACTACCCACAAGAAACCGAGAGAAAGAAGTCCTTGACCTTTTTTTAAAAAAAATTGCGCCGCACCAAGCCGCATTGTGCTGCAGCAACATGTAGTTTGGCGAATGCGAAAATGCATGACAGGGAACAGACATGATATTCGGACCTCTGTTAGAAGAAAATTTTACTGACCGAACCTGTGCGAATTGTAATTCAATACGCCTGGTCTATAGTATGCCTGTAAAGTGGCGCATTTTAGAAAATTCCCGCAGCAAAATTACATTTCTAAAGGAAAAAAAGTCACTTCAAACTACTTGCAGCTGTAATTAATTGTCGGGTCTCAGCAATACAGATAAAACTCATTGAAATTTTTTTTTAAAAAAATTGTGTGGGGGTCCCCCTCAAAATCCATACCAGACCCTTTGCCCTGGTTCACACTGGTGCGATTTGACATGCGATTTGACATGTCAAATTGCATGTCAAATCGGCGAAATTTCCCGCAAATTGCGGGCAATGGCACCGTCCTAATCGGTGCGACGCCGCATCTGCGGCGCTGCACCGATTACAAAAAGTAGTTTCTGTACTACTTTTTGCAATTTCAGCCACGATTTACATTGACATCTGTTTCAGATGTCTTTGAAATCGTGGCTGAAATCGGGACTGCCAGCGGGAGTGAAATCGTGCGAGTTCAGCTGAACTCACAGGCTTCACTTCCGCAGCCCCAGTATGAACGTGGGCTTTAGGTCTGGTATGGATTTTTGGGGAACCCTGCGCCAAAATGAAAAAAAATGGCGTAGGGGTTCCCCAAAAATCCATACCAGACCCTTATCCGAGCACGCAACCTGGCAGGCCACAGGAAAAGAGGGGGGACGAGAGAGCGCCCCCCCCTCCTGAACCGTACCAGGCCACATGCCCTCAACATGGGGAGGATGCTTTGGGGTCTGACCCCCAAAGCACCTTGTCCCCATGTTGATGGGGACAAGGGCCTCATCCCCACAACCCTTGCCCGGTGTTTGTGGGGGTCTGCGGGCGGGGGGCTTATTGGAATCTTGAAGCCCCCTTTAACAAGGGGACCCCCAGATCCCACCCCCCTACGTGGTAACGGGTACATCGTACCCCTACAATTTAACCAAAAGAGTGTAAAAAATTGTAAAAAAGACAAGAGACAGCTTGGGACAAGTCCTTTATTAAAAAAATAAAAATGTCCAGCGATGTAAATCCACGTCACAGACAACCGAAAAAAAAAAAAAAAAAAAGCTGCAACAGTTCAGCCTCCATGGGAGGCGGCCGCCGAGTGACGCTTCTCCCGCCGTGACAGCTGTTATATAGCTGAGGGCGGGGCCACCCTGTGACGTAAATGGCTGACCCTGCCCCCTCTGACGCCACGGGGAAACCCAATGGCGTCAGAGGGGTCACCCATTTTCGGCCATGCCCCCAGAATATAACAGCTGTCACTGACGGGAGAGGCATCACTCTGCGAATCCTCCCATGGAGGCGGAACTGTTGCGGGGTTTTTTTTTTTCGCTGGACATTTTTATTTTTATTTTTTTTAATAAAGGACTTGTCCCAAGCTGTCTCTTGTCTTTTTTTAAAAAAATTACACATTTTTTGTGAAATGGTAGGGGTACAATGTACCCCATTACTAATTCAAATGGGGGGCCGGGATCTGGGGGTCCCCTTGTTAAACAGGGCTTCCAGATTCCAATAAGCCCCCTGCCCGCAGACCCCCACAACCACCGGGCAAGGGTTGTGGGGATGAGGCCCTTGTCCCCATCAACATGGGACAAGGTGCTTTGGGGGTCAGACCCATGTTGAGGGCATGTGGCCTGGTACGGTTCAGTAAGGGGGGCGCTCTCTCGTCCCCCCTCTTTTCCTGTGGCCTGCCAGGTTGCGTGCTCAGATAAGGGTCTGGTATGGATTTTTGGGGGACACCTACTTCATTTTTTTTTTATTTTGGCGCAGGGTTCCCCTTAAAATCCATACCAGGCCTGAAGGGTCTGGTATGGATTTTTAGGGGGACTCCTACTTCATTTTTTTTTTTTTTAAATGGCGCAGAGTTCCCATACCAAACTTGAAGGGCCTGGTATGGAATTTGGGGGGACCACCACACAATGTTTTTTCTAATTTTGATTCGGGTTTCCCTTTTATATTCATACCAGACCCAAAGGGCCTGGTAATGGGCTGGGGGGGGGGGGAACCCATGTCGTTTTTTTCAATGAGTTTTATCTGTATTGCCGAGACCCGACAATTCATTACAGCCGCGAGTAGTTTTAAATTACTTTTTTTTCCCTTAGAAATGTCATTTTGCTGCGGGACTGTTTTAAACACGGAAAAAATGCGCCACTTTACAGGCATACTATAGACACCCCCCAGGCACGATATTTAACTTTTATTGTTTCACTTTAAGCATTATTAAAATCACTGCTCCCGAAAAAACGGCTGTTTTTAAAACTTTTTTTTGCATTGATACAGGTCCCCTGGGGCAGGACCCGGGTCACCAAACACTTTTTATGACGATACCATGCATATAAATCAATGTTCCATGTTCGTGTCCCATAGACTTTAACGGTGTTCACGTGTTCGAACAAATTTTTTGCTTGTTCGCAAGTTCTGGTGCGAACCGACCCGGGGGGTGTTCGGCTAATCCTTAGTTAGGTATCAATGTATACCCACACAGAGCAGATCCATTTTTCTTTTTTTTTAACATCAAGGTTTATTGAAAAACAAATATACAGTGTTAATGAGGAGACGCAGCTCCCAAACAGCGAATGACAAGTAAACATTGATGTATAACACAATGTGGTAAGAACTATCTATAATAGACATTAGTTAACCCTTTCATGACTAAGCCTATGTCTGACATTTGGTGCAATATTTTATGTCACACGGTTTTTGTGCAGCAGTGTTTTAAATGCAACTTTTTGGGAAAAATTTACTTTCATGAATTAAAAAAAAATGAAAAAGTAAAGTTAGCCCAATTTTTTTGTATAATGTAAAAGATGATATTAAGCCGAGTAAATAGATACCAAACACGTGATGCTTTATAATTGCACGCACTCGTGGAATGGCGACAAACTAAAAACCTAAAAATCTCCATAGGCAACTCTTAATTTTTTTTTACGGTTACCAGGTTAGAGTTACAGAGGAGGTCTAGGGCTAGAATTATTGCTCTCACTCTGACGATCGCGGCGATACCTCACATGTGTGATTTGAACACCGTTTACATATGCGGGTGCGACTTCCGTATGCGCTTTCTTTGCTGCGCGAGCTCGCGGGGACGGGGGCACTTTACATTTTTATTTTTATTTTTATTTTTTATTTTTATAATATAAAATTGTGTTTTTAAAAATAAAATAAAATTTTGATCACTTTTATTGCTGTCACAAGGAATGTAGACATCCCTTGTGACAGTAGTAGGTGGTGACAGGTACACTTTATGGAGGGATCGGTGGTCTAAAAGACCCCAAATCCCTCCTTTGCACTTCAAAGTATTCAGATCGCTGAAAACGGCGATTCTGAATACTGTATATTTTTTCAAATCCAGCGCCATTGGCAGCCGAGTAAACCGGAAATGACGTTGTGACGTTGCTTCCGTGTTTACATTCAGGAGACTGGCAAAAAGCCATTTACATCTTCACGCCAGTCTCTCACAAGGCACCGGAAGCGACAGATCCCAGATCGGGTCTCCCGGTGGGACGGGAGACCCGGTCAGAGCAGCGGGAGGCGGAGGGAGGGGGGGATGTCCCCCCCTGCTCCTCCGGTATAACAACCCAGCAGCTTTTAGCCGCATTGTTTGTTTGTTATGCCTGGATAGCCAATCGCCCGCTCTAAACGAGGGTACCGGGATCATGCCTGCAGCTGCAGGCATGATCCCGGTATAACCCCCGAAAGCCAAGGCCGCATATGTGGGTACGCTCGGCGGGAAAGGGATATGAACTAGTTGGGTTCTGAATGAAAATACTTAGTGATACTGCATTTGTGCTTGAATCAGTATAACAACAAACAAATAGAGAGATTGCACAAGAAACATCAGTCGTTGATGAGTATAAATTAAGGGTAAAGAATGAAGGCAGTGGGGGGTACAAAGGAGGGAGAAAAAAAAAAAAAGAAGAGTAATGGGATCTATGGGGGGATAGGGTAGGGAATAAATATATATCCAACATAGGACATGTCGTTTGTGTGAGTTCTATGTCATAATACTGTGTTGTCAATCAGGTGGTCTTGCATTAAATCACAGAACAGTAATATGGTAATGGCATAGATCCATTTTTCTTGAACATCCAATAGCAAGGAAAAATGTGTATCTCATAAAGTTAATAGGGTTGGTTTATTAAAGGGTTAGAGAAGTTACACTAAAATATAATGATGAAACTTGAAAACAAATCATTAGAAAATAGATAAATAGGCAAAGAGTATGAGGAACAATAAAAATATTGAAAAATAATACAGCTGAACTGGACTCAGCAACTACAGGTCCTTCTCAAAAAATTAGCATATTGTGATAAAGTTCATTATTTTCTGTAATGTACTGATAAACATTAGACTTTCATATATTTTAGATTCATTACACACAACTGAAGTAGTTTAAGCCTTTTCTTGTTTTAATATTGATGATTTTGGCATACAGCTCATGACAACCCAAAATTCCTATCTCAAAAAATTAGCATATTTCATCCGACCAATAAAAGAAAAGTGTTTTTAATACAAAAAAAGTCAACCTTCAAATAATTATGTTCAGTTATGCACTCAATACTTGGTCGGGAATCCTTTTGCAGAAATGACTGCTTCAATGCGGCGTGGCATGGAGGCAACCAGCCTGTGGCACTGCTGAGGTGTTATGGAGGCCCAGGATGCTTCGATAGCGGCCTTAAGCTCATCCAGAGTGTTGGGTCTTGCGTCTCTCAACTTTCTCTTCCCAATATCCCACAGATTCTCTATGGGGTTCAGGTCAGGAGAGTTGGCAGGCCAATTGAGCACAGTAATACCATGGTCAGTAAACCATTTACCAGTGGTTTTGGCACTGTGAGCAGGTGCCAGGTCGTGCTGAAAAATGAAATCTTCATCTCCATAAAGCTTTTCAGCAGATGGAAGCATGAAGTGCTCCAAAATCTCCTGATAGCTAGCTGCATTGACCCTGCCCTTGATAAAACACAGTGGACCAACACCAGCAGCTGAAATGGCACCCCAGACCATCACTGACTGTGGGTACTTGACACTGGACTTCAGGCATTTTGGCATTTCCCTCTCCCCAGTCTTCCTCCAGACTCTGGCACCTTGATTTCCGAATGACATGCAAAATTTGCTTTCATCCGAAAAAAGTACTTTGGACCACTGAGCAACAGTCCAGTGCTGCTTCTCTGTAGCCCAGGTCAAGCGCTTCTGCCGCTGTTTCTGGTTCAAAAGTGGCTTGACCTGGGGAATGCGGCACCTGTAGCCCATTTCCTGCACACGCCTGTTCACGGTGGCTCTGGATGTTTCTACTCCAGACTCAGTCCACTGCTTCCGCAGGTCCTCCAAGGTCTGGAATCGGTCCTTCTCCACAATCTTCTTCAGGGTCCGGTCACCTCTTCTCGTTGTGCAGCGTTTTCTGCCACACTTTTCCCTTCCCACAGACTTCCCACTGAGGTGCCTTGATACAGCACTCTGGGAACAGCCTATTCGTTCAGAAATTTCTTTCTGTGTCTTACCCTCTTGCTTGAGGGTGTCAATGATGGCCTTCTGGACAGCAGTCAGGTCGGCAGTCTTACCCATGATTGCGGTTTTGAGTAATGAACCAGGCTGGGAGTTTTTAAAAGCCTCAGGAATCTTTTGCAGGTGTTTAGAGTTAATTAGTTGATTCAGATGATTAGGTTAATAGCTCGTTTAGAGAACCTTTTCATGATATGCTAATTTTTTGAGATAGGAATTTTGGGTTGTCATGAGCTGTATGCCAAAATCATCAATATTAAAACAAGAAAAGGCTTGAACTACTTCAGTTGTTAATTTTTTGAGAAGGACCTGTATATGTTACACTTGATATTCTCTTCTGAAAACAAATTGTAACTTTAGAGAGAACCTGAAGGGAAGTCATGTAATTATCAGAGAAATGTTTCTGTCAGTACAGACTCTCTTTGAAATGCTCCATAGCTTTTATTGCAAGTTCTTGTTTGTTCTTTATTTAGACTAAAACAATTTTTTTATTTTTAACTCTACAGAAGCATATGCGTTTGTAGATCTAACTCGACAATAGGACTTATAACAAGAACATACCCAAACCCATGGCTCTGCTCCAGATTTGCTCCTTTCATTCCACACATACGACTGGGGTGCTGGCTACCACAGATTTCTCCACCCTTAGTCAAATTAAAAATATATAAGCTGCACTCCAAAGCTTAGCTCTTCTTTTTGTGTTTAACTTGTCAAAAAACACTGCATACATTGATGTCTCCACCCAAAACCAACCTTCCTTGATGCATTTTACCGCCGCTGGCTTGCTCACACTTGCCTTATCCATGTGAGTAAGCCAGCAGTGGTGAAACGTGTCAGAGAAGGTTGGTTTACATGGAAATATCAATGTTTGAAGTCTTTTTTTGACTAATTAAACACAGAAAGAAGAGCTAAGTTTTGGAGCGTGCTTTATATTTTGTTACTTTACAATAGAACTGTTAAGGAGACCTTGCACTAAAATGCAAGGTCCACATATGTGGCTGCCCCCACCTCCTGTTCCCAAAACAATGCATCACGGAAATAAAAAAGAGAAAAAAAGAAGAAGCACACACATTAAAAGACGATGCATTAAGAATACCTCAATCCTGAGTTTTAGCTGCTTCCTGTCACTAAAATCATAAAGGGGCCTTGTGAAAGCTCAGGATCCCAAATCTCACAATAGGACACTACTGTACTGTACATGAGTGTGTCCTTGTGAGTTTTGGAGTCCTCCACTTTCCCAGGATCCCACAAGAAGACCCACTATCGTTAGTGCCTTAGGGCACTTCTCTTGCCTTGGGGAGCGTGCTAGAAGCTTGGGAGTGAGGTAAGTCATGTTTTAGGATTTTATCTCCAAGTATTTTTTTATTTTCATAATGCAGAATTTTGACATCAGGAGTTGGGGAGCAGCCATATATTCGAACATTGCATTTTAGTGCAAAGTCTGCTTTAACAACAATTAATATCTGATCTGACTACTCAAAGATAACCTAAAAATAATAGTACTTTTTTTGTGTATATGTATATGTATGTATATATATATATATATATATATATATATATATATACTCTGTGAATATTCATATATAAATATATATATATATATATATATATATATACACACATACACACACCTTCTCGCGCTACTTTGTGCTACTGCAAGCAGTTCATGTAGGTATATTTAGCCATTAAATCCTGGAAATGTTTCTGCCCTTCTCTGTGCACTGCATCACTTATAGTTATAACAAATGTTTGAGAAATGAGCCTGCTAGTTTGGGAATATATACTTTTCACCAGAAGCATACTAAGTGGAATACATTAGGAAGTTCCAGAAGATACATTCCATGGGGTATTATTTAGCAGTTGTATTCAAGAACACCAATGTGTTCATTATGACTACTGCAAACAAAATAACTGCTTCATGCAGAGATAATACTGTTTTAATGTCTACATATGCATAGCTGCCAGAGTGTGAATTCTCCAAAGGCACTTTACCGATTGGCAAACCTATGAAAGTGTACTACATGCGGTGCCTCCACCACGTTAGCAAAACAGAAAAATAGTCATGTGAAAAAACTCTGTCATATTTTGGCCAGTATTCTTAGCTTATAATTGTTGCAGAATTTCTACTGTTATCTTTCCATCTGCTGTGTCTCTGTTTGACAGTATGTACTGAAGACAGGCTTCTTGGTAGTTAAATCCAACCATAGATGTCATTAGGGAGAATTGATTAGGAAATGAACAGTCATATTAATTTGTCTTCTGACGTTGATTTCCTTATGAAATTATTATATAAAACAGTTTAAAGCTGCAGTTTACCTAAAAAAAAATCCCTACAGCTTTAATCACATCACTTAAACATAATGCAGTATGCCCCATGTTGTGCAGGCAGCAGGATCCTGGAGAAATCTTCAGTGCAGAAATGCCTGTCCTCTTCCTGTCTGTGAACATCCAGGGCTGCAGTTGTTATCAGCTTCAGATCATCAGAGCAGTACTACAGATGGTTCAATGGGGACATGCTACCCCCCCCTCTCCTTTTTCCTCTTCCTCCATTGGGAAAAGTTATTTCACTGATTACACTGCATGATCTGTGAATATTTACTATGATCATCAGCTTCATCTAGTGTCCATTATGCAGTATTATCCTGATTCTCTTTTTTCTCAATGAATAAAAAATTTTGGACCTGGAGAGAAAATAGCCTAATGACATTTGTTATTGGGAAGAGGTTGTGGGCACACTTAAAAGATTCACATCTAAAATCCCATTAATGGATCCTTACTTTTTTTCTGGGCTATTTCGATTTTTCATTGCTTAAGCCACCAAAGCGGATTACTGTCATATGTTCGCTGTTTGTGCCTGGAAGACAAAATGCCCTTAAGTGGACTTCCCTGCGCCCTCCGACCATATCTGACTGGATATTTGATCTCAATAAGTGTATTTCCTATGAGAGACATATTTTCTTTCTTAGAAATTCATCTAAGAGGTTTGATTCAATTTGGTCACCATGGTTAGCCCATATGAGTCTGGTATTGAGTCAGGTCACATGCCTCTCTAGTCATAACTGCATTGCCTAGGTTATTAAAAGTAGGTTCCATTTGCATTGTTTGATGTTTGTGGAACACTATACGGTTGTTTTTTTTTTTTTTTTGTGTTTTGCTATAAACATATTTATTGCTGATGTAGCACCCTCTAGTTTGGACTACTCCTCACAAATTTACTTGCCAGGAGTAGTTATCCTGGTTGATTGATAAAGATCTATTGATTTCTGCCTAAGTTTGGCCTTGTTGTACTTTTCTCTTCTACTACTAGGTGGCCGGGTACTTGGTGGTACTAGATATGAGAAGGGCAACCCAAGGTCAGGTTATTGGTATATGAGGTATCTCAGCCAATGGGCAGGGGCTTTCTTGAATCCCTTGGCCTGTTGGGAGCACCTATATATTTGGGTGCAGTCAGGTGATCTGTGTTCTGTGCCACCTGGACAGCTGTCTGGCTGGATGTGTGTTGTGTCCCCTGGGCTGCTAGGCTGGAGATTGGGCCTATCCCAGGGGAATCTGGCTGCTAGGCTGTGTGAGGGCCTATCCAGAAGTGAGAGAGCAGCGCAGTGTTGGTGATTGTGGCTTGCAGTCCAACCAGAAGTGACGTTTCTGCCGGCCGGAGAACTTGTCAGTGATCGGAGGTAGAAGAGAAGCTGTCACCACAAAGGGACCAGCCACCTTTACCAGGGACCACAGTGAATAACTGAAGCAAGTACCGGAACCACATTCTCAACGAAAGGGCACGGTGGAGAATCGGGAGACTTCAGGCGGTGATCAAGTCAGGGACCCAACCCGCGGAGGAGACGCTTACAGAGCAGCCTTGTGAGTCAAGCCAGGGACTTCGCCTGTTAGCAGGGGTGAAGCTTGAGAAGTATGTGGAGTGCCAAGCTAGGGACCCAGCAGAGAGACGTGGGTGACGCTTGAGGGGATACCACCGCCAACCTTGGAGGAGCTAAAGGGATTCAGAGTTAGTGAATCAGAGGGTCTAGTGAGAGACCGGGAGCTTAGTGTTGAAGAATTACAAGAGGCAGTTGTAGTGGAGCTGAAAGGACTGTTACGTTTGAGTTAGGAACTGTTAAAGACTGTTACCATAGGAGACAGCATTGGCTCCCTGCTGCTGTCAATCAAATCCAGTGACACTGGAACTGTGAGCGGGGCTGAGTCCTGCTGTCTGTGTGAAAGGGGCGCAGCAGCAGGACTCAGGAGAGTGCCCGCACGGGTGCCCCAGTGGGATGCGGCTCTCTGTGGGGGCACTCGATGAAGAGGAGGAGCCAGGAGAGCTGCCAGGGGACCCCAGAAAAGGAGGATTGGGGCGCCTCAGTGGCTTCCGTGCCTCCTGTTTACTCTATCAGGGGTACCAGGGCGGAGGTGTAAGAGATCACCTTCCTCTCCACGTCAGGCCCCATCTCCAGGTACGCGACACATGCTCTATGTTGGGCTTTGAGTTTTTTTTTTTGTTTGTTTGTTTTTTGAGTATTTTGTGGCTGCTTTTGGTTTATTGTGCTTCTTTGAGATATGCTCTTTCTATCTTTTTTGTATATGTGTATGTATTTATAGTAAGAAAAATTCAAATTAAATCTAATTTAACCACTTGCTTACTGGGCACATAAACCCCCTTCCTGCCCAGGCGAAATTATAGCTTTCGCCACCGTCACGCTTTGAATGAAAATTGCGCGGTCGTGCGACGTGGCTCCCAAACAAAATTTAATGTCCTTTTTTTTCCCACAAATAGAGCTTTCTTTTGGTGGTATTTGATCATCTCTGCGGTTTTTATCTTTTGCGCTATAAACAAAAAAGAGCGACAATTTTGAAAAAAAACACAATATTTTTTGATTTTTGCTATAATAAATATCCCAATTTAAAAAAAAAAAAATTTTTTCCTCAGTTTATGCCGATAAGTATTCTTCTACATATTTTTGGTAAAAAAAAAAACAATCGGTGTTTATTGATTGGTTTGCGCAAAAGTTATAGCGTTTACAAAATAGGGGGTAGTTTTATGGCATTTTTATTAATTTTTTTTTTTACTAGTAATGGCGGCGATCAGTGATTTTTTTCGTTACTGCGACATTATGGCGAACACAGCGGACACTTTTGACACTATTTTGGGACCATTCACAGTTATACAGCGATTAGTGCTATAAAAATGCACTTATTACTGTATAAATGTGACTGTCAGGGAAGGGGTTAATATTAGGGGGTGAGGAAGGGGTTAAATGTGTGCCCTATTAGTGATTACTACTGTGGGGGGAGGGGACTGACTGGGGGAGGTGACCGATCTGTGTCCCTATGTACAAGGGACACAGCATCGGTCCCCTCTCCCTGACAGGACGTGGATCTCTGTGTTTACACACAGAGATCAACGTTCTTGGCTGTGTACCAGCCGATCGCGGGTACCTGGCGGACATCACGGCCGCCAGGCACGCGCATCGGCATGTCAATGACACTCCGGGCACGCACATGCACCCCAGTGGCCGGAGGAGCGGACGCCGTAAAAAGACGGCCTCCCGGATTTCTAGAGCCACCTTGTGGCCGTATTTTGTACATGGCCCAGGTCTGAAGAAGTTAAAAAGAAAAAAACATTTTGTTTTTGCCTCTGCGCAAAGAATTAATGTATATGTCGTTTCACAGGACAAATAAGTATTATTATTCTTTTTAAAATACACCCAATAATATTGAAGCCAAAGGGTTGGCATGG
This sequence comes from Rana muscosa, assembly GCA_029206835.1. Lineage (NCBI taxonomy): Eukaryota > Metazoa > Chordata > Amphibia > Anura > Ranidae > Rana > Rana muscosa. The sequence continues at coordinate 730,161,319 of CM055118.1, forward strand.
CAGCAGCTGGTATTTTAGGGTGATCAGCCAAGACACACTTTTTGTCAGCACAGGTTTTCTTAAATAAGGTTTTCCAAAGAGCAAACTGCCCCAAAGTTGTTCTCCAGGATGGGGAAGGGTTAGAGATTTGGCAGGTTTTTACTCTGAGACAGAAAGTGAGGGTAAGGCTGGCCGTAGATGGATTGAAATATGGCCTGTTCAGCCGGGGTCGGCCAAATTTCAATCAATGTGTGGCTGCTCCCACTTGATAGATGATGACACTAATGATTTCCTTTTTTCAGACGGGTTTGTTGGAGTCCCTACTGTCAGTGTACAATGATCCAGCGGGCAGGATTCCCCTCTCCACCATAATTGTGTGGATGGCAGAATCAGTATGTTTTTGAAAATAATCCGAATATGGCCAGTCTAAATCTTCCCAGTGGGGATACAGACACCAATAAGAATTATAGTCAATGTTTGCTGACTAGTTGTTAATGGTTATTGTACAATACATTACCATACTGGTTACTGTAACTTGTTCTGTGCCCACTTATAAAAATATCTGTATGATAAACCATTCATATATTTCCATCTTACCACATTTAACAAATCCAAATGCTCGACGAGTCAATACAGGGGTGTGCAGAAATGTTCCTACAGAGCAGCCAACAGTGCAGATTTTCTGTATTGGAAAAAAATAGTTTTTTTAAAGTTGTGAGACCAATAGTAATGTATAGTAAAATTTCATTCTGACAAACTGATCCTCAAAGCAAGCAGTGTGTTCTGTGCTGTTTTTATCTAACCCAGGGTGCTCTGGGAAACCTTTCTCAAATGTGTGATGTTTATTTGTAAAACAAAGATTCTAAATGACGAATAAGGTAAACAATGATATCATGATATATTAACATTATAAACTTAAAAAAAAAAAAGAAAAAAAGCTAAACGAAAAAAAGCTAAACCCGACTATTGAAATTGAATTTTAGAATAAACCTGTAGTGCCTCATCAATGCATTGTTCAGTGCCTGGCCAACCTATCATCAAGTCCAAGAACTGTCATGAGAGAGGGATAAGAGGGTGCCTCATCCTATGCAAATATCTACTTTCAGAAAGTTGCCAGTTGCTGTAGAAAAAGCTGTAAAACTTTGGGGACCAATGACACCATGCTGACGGGAGGCGGGGGAATGATATTGTGAAGGAAGCTTCAGAATTAGTAATCTTTTTTAGAAGTCATTATAGTTTTGCTTTAAACCATTCCGGGCAGCCAGCAGTGCTCATGACTGATAAATTTCAGATCTGTATGCTAACGATGTTATTTATTTGTGGACATTAGCTTGTATAGTCTTTAATTTATCTCAAATTAAAATACTAATTTTGCCCAGCAGGGGTGTATTGGAGCTGAATAAAGACCTGCAGTACTCCTACAGGGCACCGACTATGTCCGAATTACATTGTAATTCATTTTATAATTGCATTGCTTGTGTTTAGAAAAACACAAACATTATAACCTGAGGGGGCACATAACAAGGTATGAGGCTGACAGCATGCTCTTATCTATTAATTCATTTACTTAGAGAAGATTAACAAAATAAAGGAAAATCTGCAATGAGAGTAAAAGGGGTATCGAGAGTGTATGTGTAATGACTAGCAATTGCTGTGTAAGAATCTGAACATGAGAGAGAGAGCGCAAATTGCTTCATTTCTACAACAAGTAATCATTTGAGATTGAATGCGTATGTTAAAACAAGTCATTGCAGTCAGCTTCCAAACTTCTCATCATTCTTAGCAAGTGTTTGCATAACTCAGTGCTTGTGTATTCTACAGTACCTAATTATTTTCCAGAATATACTAATCCGAAAGAACCTGCTTAAAGGTGTCAATACCACTCAAGAAGTCATCATGTTTGGTGTAATTGTGATAAATTTGCAAAATTGAGAAGAAATTTGTAAAAACTGGACATAGAGAAAAATTGTGTTGATATATGTTTTTTGGTAATTATGATGGTATCTTTCCTTACACTGAGCTTCAATCACAATATAGATTTAGTAAATGCAACAATGTCACTTCCATATGCCATACTTAGAAAGCCCTCATTGGATCCCACAAATCTTAAAAACCTACAGTACGCCCCATCTCCTTGCTCCTCTTTTTATCAAAATTCCTTGAATGTCTAGTCTTCAACTGACTGAGCGACCAACTCATTGGACAGGCATTGTCCCGGGCGCTCTGAAGCGGGCCGTGGTCTTGGCCCTGCTGAAGAAACCGATCTTGGACCCGGACATATTGGGCAACTACAGGCCAATTTCCATCTTGCCTTTTGTGGCAAAGGTGATTGAGCGCCTGGCGGTTTTCCAGCTACAGGCTTACCTTGAGTCTTTCCATCTTTTGGACGAATTCCAGTCCGGATTTCGACCTGGACATGGAACAGAGACAAGCCTCATCTGTGTTTATGATGATGTTCTTCACAGCTTGGACAGGGGTGACTCAGTAGCTCTGGTTCTCTTGGATCTGTCGGCCGCGTTTGACACCTTAAATCATGGAATCTTACTGGAGCGGATGAGATCTGTTTTGGGTATGAGCGGGTCGGCTTTGGTATGGGTGGCCTCTTTTTTAGAGGGTAGAGTTCAGGGAGTCAAGACTGGCCCGTTTTACTCTAAGTACACCGCCCTGGACTGCGGAGTGCCACAGGGCCCTGCCTTGTCACCCCTGTTGTTTAATATCTATATGAGGCCCTTTGCCGACCTGCTAAAGTCCCACACCATCCAGTACCATGTTTATGCGGATGACACCCAGGTCTACCTAAAGATTCCTAGGAACCGGACGGCTGATGCCACCCTTGCCAGTTGTTTGGAGGCCATCAACACATGGGTGTCTGCCAATTTCTTGAAACTTAATGGGGGAAAAACTGAGGTGATCATCTTCAGCGATCTGGCCACCCCCCCAGATATCCCACCTTGGCCTCCCTCATTTGGTCCTGCTCCGGAGGTGGCCCCCCAGGTCCGTGATCTGGGATTCGTCCTAGATTCAGGTTTAACCCTGGCTCCTCAGATAAAAAAGGTCGTCAGTGCATTTCACTTGCAGCTAAAACTTCTGAGGGGGCTGTTTAAATATCTGGATATCTTGGACAGAAAAACTGTCATCTGTGCCACGATAGGTAGCTGCCTAGACTACTGCAACTCTCTTTATCTGGGATTGCCAAAGATGTTAGTGCAGAAGCTTCAACTTATTCAAAATGCTGCGGCAAGGTTACTCATGGATTTCCCGTTGAGGGATCATATCACCCCTGTCCTCTGCGTCTTGCATTGGCTGCCGGTCCACTATCGCACCTTATTTAAGGCAGGATGTGTTAGAAGGCTGGCTGCAGGCTAGCCTGAATTTGTAGGAGGAGTCTGGGGGCTATTTATCCCCCCTCCTCTCTCCTCTCCTGCGTCGGCAGGGTTTCTGGGTCACAGCTGATGACGTCATTTCCGGGTTCCGCGTCACTTCCGCTTTCTACACTGTGCGGCGGTCGGCTGCAGGCGTCGTGGCTGGCTTTCTCCTCTCAGGGCTCATGCCGGGTTTCATTCAGGGCTCACGCCGGGCTTCAGAGGGGGGCCACCCACTCGCCTGCTTCACTTCCCGGGCTCACGCTGTCAGTGTCGGAGGGAAGGCCGCCCGCTCTCTTTCTCCCCACACTCGAACCGGGCGACGTGGGGGGTGCGCGCTCACTCCTTCCGCTCATACCTCCCGCTCGCCTGCTCATTCCTCCCTGTGTGCGCGTAAGGTAAGGGGGGGTTGCTGGTTTGTCGGCGGTTGAAGTCTCGTGGCAGTCCCCCTCCCTGTGCTTACTCCGGGCATCTGCAGGGGGGGGCCCGCCTACCTACCGGTATCTTTGTGGGGGGGGGTGTCATGCCCGTACGCACGCCGGCCTCCTTGCAGGGATGACCGCTCGTCACCCGCTCCTCCTGGGGGGGGCCTTAGCTGTGAGAGCTGGGGCCCCTCCATCCACCCTCCCTTTCCTCTGGGTTCACTCTAGGAGTTCGGGGTTCCATGGTAACCGCCCGCCTGCTTCCCCTAGTACTCACGCCGGAGGGGGGGGGCGGCCATCCACCCTCCAGCATTGCCAAGGCTCCATCTCGTCCGGCTCCGGCCCACCCGGTCAGCCACCTATTTCTCCCGGAGCTCTGAGCAGCAGCACGCTCAGCTTAGAGTCTGGTGCTGTGGGTGGTTCACCTCCGGTTTCTTTGTGCCTCCAGTGTCGTGGAGGCCGCCTGCTCCTCCCGGAGCTCATGGGGGGGGGTGCCGTCCATCCGTCCTCCTCCTACCTGTCCTCCTGCTTCATCCCACTGTCCACCGGCTTCGTGGGGGGGCTGCCCGCCCGCTTCTCCCGGCGCTCATGGGGGGGGGCGTCCACACACTCCTCTGGGCTCCTGCTGGTTGGAGGCCGCCCACCTGCTTCTCCTGGTTCTCGCGCCGGGGCAGGGAGGGCATCCATCCACTTTCCCAGGGCTCAGTTTGCATCATGGGGGGGGGTCAGCTGCTTGTTTTCCTGGAGCTCAGAGCAGCAGCACGCTCAGCCAGGAGTCTGGTGCTGGTGGTTTCTCCTCTCCGGTTTGTTCATTATGCTGGTTGGGGGGGGGGGGCACTCCGGATGCCTCTCCGCCAGGGTGGGGAGGGTAGTGAAGGAGGGGGGTCTGCCCACTGCAGTTCGTCCTTCCTGGGGGCACCACTGTTTAGGTGTCAGTATTTCTTGTGCTTCAGTCTAACATGTATTTCGCCTGTTGTTTTTCTCCCGGTGCTTCCAGTGCTCAGAGTGGCAGCACAGTCGGCCGGGAGTCGGTGGTGGTTCACCGCACTAGAGGAGGAGGACACCCGTCAGATGGTGAGTATGCCACATGGTGTATTGTTCGGGTCGTATCATACAGGAGGTCGCATCATACAGGAGGTCGCACCCCACTGTCGTTGCTTTGTTTTGTCATTGTGTTCATCTTTCTGCATCCTCATACGTTTCCATGCATCTATCACTGTACATGTCATGCCGGGGGGGGGGCATCTGTGTCAGGGGAGTCTGTCCGCTCACTCCTCCCCTCACTCACTGGACTCCTTTGGCTTATCCTGTTCGCCAGGCAGCATGGGGGGGGGGCGTCACTTCACCCTTCCCACACCTCCGGGCGCTCACTCCTCTGGGCTCGCTCTGGCTGGCGGCCGCCGTGTGGCGGGGCAGCATGGGAGGGGGACCATCCTGCTTATTCCTCCCGGTGCTCGCCGGGCAGCAGTGAGGCGGGGGTGGCGGCTTCAGCTGTGGTTACTGGTTTGGATGGGAGAGGGGGGGCGGGGGACTGCTCGCTGCACGGCAGGGTGGCCTTGGCATCCAGACCTTGGTCCAGGTTATCCCATCCCCAGATCCTCAGCTATGTCTGTGAGGATATGCTTGGCTGAGTGTGTCCTTGCATGGCTCGGTGAGCCAGGGGTGCTAGCCAGCCGAATCTTAGCGCAGACCCTGTCTACCTTGGGGGTCATTGGTGGTATTGTCTGTTTGCTGGGCTGTGTTGGCGTACAGGGGGCGTCTGTCCACCCACCTCTCCAGGGGTACGCTGGGGGGGGGCTGTCCACCATTGCTCCGGGGTCACCCTAGCAGCTTGGGAGGGGTTGTCCACCCACGTCTCCACAGGTCACGTCTGGCAGTTTTCAGTGCGTTATTCTGGGGGTGTCCTGTCTTGGCTCTGCGAGCCGGGGGGGCTAGCCAACCGCATCTTGCTCTTGTATCCAGTCTACCTTGGGGTCTCTGAGCCAGGGGTGGGGGGATGCTGTTCAGGTTAGGGGGGCTGTTGGTGGAGTAGCTTCACTTCCACGATCGTTCGGGTATTCATGCGTCACGTGGTTTCTGTCTTAGCGGTTCTGGCGGCAGCATGTTGCTGTCAGCGGCCTGTGAGTGTTTTGCTGTCATGGCTTTTCCGGTCTTGGCGCGTTCCTGTCGTAGCGTTTTCCTGTCATGGCGTTTTTTTCTGTCAGCTTGTGCAGGTTCTTACTTCCGTAGGTTTCATTGTACTTTTGTAGGTTCTTGCATTCCTGGTTCAGTTGGCTAGGTTTCACATCTCGGTTTCTGTCACGTCTACAGATCCTTACGGGCTCAGGTTTTTTCGTTGGTCTTGTTCTTTGACTACAATCTTCTCGCCCGTTACATTACGTCACACATTTGCATTCGTTTCATTTCATCGGCAGGACTACCCACCACGGTCTGTGGGTACTCAGGTCCTGAGGTTTCAGCTTACACCGGTAGCTGTTTTTCTTCTTCGTTCAGTTCCGTATCATCTTACTTCCGTAGGTTTCTTCGTAGCTTTGTAGGTTCTTGCATTCCTGGTTCAGTTGGCTAGGTTTCACATCTCGGTTCTGTCACGTCTACGGATCCTTGCGGGCTCAGGTTTTTCGTTGGTCTTGTTCTTTGACCACAATCTTCTCGCCCGTTACGTCACGTCATACGTTTGCATTCGTTTAGTGTCATCTGCGGGACTACCCACCACGGTCTGTGGGTACTCAGGTCCTGAGGGTGCAGTTTCTACGATCTGTCGTTATGCAATAGTTTCCTTGCGCTCACTCACGTCACACGCCGGGGGGGGACGTTTTTTCAGGTTCATTATACTATGGTCCCACCTTCACTGCATGTCTTCGCTCGGGGGTGGGTACAGAGGGGGTTGTGTTCTGTCTTAGCATATTTTACCCCAGCGTGTTTCTGTTTAGCAGGTCAGCCAGTCCTAGCGTGTTCTGTCATAACTTGGCGGTGCCGTGCAGTTTCCGCTCGCACCCACAGCTGTTGCAACGTTGTTTGTTTTCCTTGTCTCGTCACACTTTTCGTTCAGGTTCTTGCATACCGGGGGTAGTTAGCCAGGGTGCGCATCTCAGGATCTGTGACGTCTACGGATCCATACGGGCTGAGGTTTCGTTTTTAATTGGTTGTTGACCACAATCTTCTCGCCTGTATACCATACGTCATACGTGCACGTTCATTCTTGCGCTTATACAACCACTACCCACCACGGTCCGTGGGTACATCGGCCCTGAGTGTTTCGTTTTTAATTACCTGTCTCTGCGCGGCAGGTTACTCGGGCTCACTTACTACACACATTTACTACATACACTAGGGTGGGTTCTGTCTTCAGGTTCATTCACGCGCTGAGGTCTGGTCATTTCTGCTCACATCTTGTCCCAGGCAGGTACAGAGGGGTGGTGTCTTGTGTCTGGTTGTCTGTTGTCTTTTCTTGTATGTTAGGGTTGAGGTAGGCTGCACGTTTTGGCGGCATCACAGGCAGGTTCATCCCTTCCACTCCATGTGGGGGTTTCTGACCAGGGTGGTACTCCGCCGGTGGGGAGTTGGTCAGTCTTGGCTCTGCGTGGCGGTGAGTCATCTCAGGGGTTTCCTTTTTCCAGCCGCTACCGGGTAGGCGGTACATTTCAGTTGGTTTCCTGTTCTGTCCTAGATACCAGCACGATGCATGCTCTGGGCCGTATTCTTAGCACAGTTGGATGCGGGCCTATCAGGCTCCCCACGGCCTCTCATGTTCACTGGACAGGTTGTATGTGTTCTAACTCTCTTGGGCAGGGTGTCAGCACACCCCAGCTCCTGCATTTCGGCAGGCAGTCCAGCATCTCCTTGGTTCCAGGTTTGGCAAGCCTTCGGTTCGACAGGCCCAGCCGGTTCCGAGGGGAGCTCACTGTCACTCGGGTAGGTTGGGTCATGCCATGTCTGGTTCTGTGCGGTCATCGGGGCATACGGTTTCAGCGTGTTGACATCGTCCATCCACTCTTGCAACACTTCTTGCAGGTATCCGGCTCTTAGACCCCCCCTTCACTCCTGTCAGTTTGTCCTTTTTGGCATCTATCCCTCTCATGTCCCCTTACCATGTATGGACGGTTAGGCCAGGGGTTGTAGGTATTCACGGAGATACTCATCTTTCATCCTGGTGGCTGGGCACAACCCTTGCATTATTCCTCGGGGCTCCTCGGGACAGCCCTTGTTCCGTCTCTCCCAAGGGTCCGCTCGCCACTAGCGGTTCGTTCCCAGGTCCATGTTTTCTGGTGTAGGCTTATCCAGTCAGGTACGGGGGAGTCGGTTGGTTTCTGGGCAGGTTTTCAAGTTCTGTCAGATGGGGCCCTTCTAGTCTTCGTGCTTAGGTCGCTGGTTTCTGCGATCGTAACGGATGCTTACCAGTCCCAATCATTGACGTCATCCAGACGGTTTGTTACCTGCCCTTCTTCTTTTTCAAACTCACCTAGTCCGGGTTTTTTTGCCCACTTTTAGGCGTACTGACCAGCAGGCTATGGCACAACTCAATCCTTGGGTAGTTAGGGTATCACATTCTCAGTTGAAGACTTTTGACTATTCACTAGTGAAGACCCTGACTACAAGTTAGAAGGCTGGCCGCAGGCTAGCCTGAATTTGTAGGAGGAGTCTGGGGGCTATTTATCCCCCCTCCTCTCCTGCGTCGGCAGGGTTTCTGGGTCCCCACCCACCCGTTTCCCCTTTTGCATACAATAAATTACTTATTTCATTTCTTCAGTCATACTCAGGGTATGCCCACTTTTAGGCGTACTGACCAGCAGGCTATGGCACAACTCAAGCCTTGGGTAGTTAGGGTATCACATTCTCAGTTGAAGACTTTTGACTATTCACTAGTGAAGACTCTGACTACAAATCATGTTTAAGATTATGAGAGGCCTGGCCCTCTTTTTAGAGGCATCCAGCTCCCACTTCCGGGGCTCCGCGGTGCCGGAAGGAAGTTAACCTCTCCCCCCTCCCTCCCTGCAATCTTCTGGGACACGTCACAGGTCCTAGAAGATTGCCCGGCCAATCACAGCACGAAGTACGGCTCGCGTATGCGCAGTGCGTGCCCGGCTGTGAAACCGGGCGCCCACAGTAGTGATGCCGGTGTCGCAGAGAGGAGGGGGAGAGGAGCGGGGCTTCGTTCGCCCGCATCTCTGGACCGTGGGACAGGTGAGTGTCTGATTATTAAAAGTCAGCAGCTCCCACTGGAGTTTTCACCAGCACAGTACCTCCTTCATCTCTCCAAAATACCCAGGAAAAGATACTATAAGTCAGTGGCTATGCATATGATTAACGCTGCTAGGCAATGCTTACCAGTTCATTGGAGGTCCACATCGACCCCTTCAATGAAAGAATTGGCGACACGCATCAATCACATTGCAGCAATGGAGGAGCTAATCTATACCACCCAAGATAGGATTCATAGCTTCTCGAATATATGGGAAGCCTGGTTTAAATATCGAAACTCTCAAGGATATCAAGAACTGATACAAAACAATGGTTAGCCGGTGTTCCACGGCTGTTCTCTTTGTAGATTCAATCTGAAGGCATTGTGGGTTCTTATGCTACATATTTTGCTACCAGAAGTAAATGGAGAGGGTAGCTGGTGGTCATCCCACCCCCTCTCCTAGCATTAGCCTTTCAATACACTCCCTCCCCTCCCACCCTCTCTTTTTCCCCAATCTTTTTCTTCCTTCCTTATCTCCCCCCTAACTAATTCCAAACAGACGGAGAGTCTGGGATAATGGGCTGATTTAAAAGTTGGCCCCTTCGCCCATTCCTCTCACGATATGCGGACAAACTGAAATCAGACCAGGAATCGTGCCATTGGGTCCGAATTAACTCTGACATGTCTATAGGCACCTGAATTTCCTTACACAAACAAGACATCGCAACGACACCTTGAAGTGCACGTTATGTCTTTCCATGTTAGGAAGGTTGATTGTACTTTATGCAGGAAATACCTTATGGTAGGCATGTGCATTTCGTTTAGTTTCGAATCGAAATTCGGACGAATTTTCATTATTCGGACGTTCGGATGCATCCGAATGAACAAATTACAATGCTAACGAATTCAACCGAATCCGAAATAACGTTTTGAATCGAAAAACCACGGACGAAGTTCAAATCGAATTAGAAAAAAATTTGAATCGAATTCGAAAAAAATTCTAGTCGAATCGAATTCGAAAACAATTCGAATAGAATCAAAAATATTGGAAAGAATCAAATAGAAAAACAATAGAACAGAATAGAATAAAATACAATATATATATATTATATTTTATTCTATTCTGTTCTATTTTTTTTCTAGTCTATTTTCTATTTCTATTCTAATCTTTTCTAATTGGAATTCGAAAAATCGGTCGCATTCGAAAATATTTCAACCAAATTCGAAAATATTTCTACCGGATTCGATAATATTTCATCCGCATTCGTTAATATTTCAACCAAATTCGATAATATTTCAACCGGATTCAAAATGATTCCAACCGAATAGAAAATATTATAATAAACCATGTTCCGACATTCGAATTTTGTACAGAATGAATTCAAATTCCAATTAGAAAAGATTAGAATAGAAATAGAAAATAGACTATAAATAGACTAGACTAGGGAAATGGCTGCTAATAGTTTGCAGGAGACCTGCAAAAAAAAATATGAAATAGATGCTTATAGTCTGCAGATCTGATGAGAAAATGAAATAGATACTAATAGTCTGCAGGAGATCTGCAAAAAAATTATATACATGCTAATAGTCTGCAGGAGATCGGATGGAAATAAATAGTAATCTGCAAAAAAAAATGAAATAGACGCTAATAGTCTGCAGGAGATCTGCTGAAATAAAGGAAATGGCTGCTCTAATGCAAAAAAAAAGAAAAAGAAAAGAAAAATGAAATAGATGCTAATAGTCTGCAGGAGATCTGTAAAAAAATGAAATAGATGATAATATACTGCAGGAGATCTGATGGAAATAAATAGCATCTATTTCATTTTTTTTTTTTGCAGATTACTATTTATTTCCATCAGATCTCCTGCAGTATATTAACATCTATTTCATTTTTTTGCAGATCTCCTGCAGTCTATTAGCATCTATTTCATTTTTCTTTTCTTTTTCTTTTTTGCATTAGAGCAGCCATTTCCTTTATTTCAGCAGATCTCCTGCAGACTATTAGCATCTATTTCTTTTTCTTTTTTTTTTTGCAGATTACTATTTATTTCCATCCGATCTCCTGCAGACTATTATTATTTATATATTTTTTTTGCAGATCTCCTGCAGACTATTAGTATCTATTTCATTTTCTCATCAGATCTGCAGACTATAAGCATCTATTTCATTTTTTTTGCAGGTCTCCTGCAAACTATTAGCAGCCATTTCCCTGGTCTAGTCTATTTCTAGTCTATTTTCTATTTCTATTCTACTCTTTTCTAATTGGAATTTGAATTCATTCTATACGAAATTCGAATGTCGGAACATGGTTTATTATAATCTTTTCTATTCGATTGGAATAATTTCGAATCCGGTTGAAATATTATCGAATTTGGTTGAAATATTAAGGAATGCGGATGAAATATTATCGAATCCGGTAGAAATATTTTCGAATTTGGTTGAAATATTTTCAAATGCGACCGATTTTTCGAATTCCAATTAGAAAAGATTAGAATAGAAATAGAAAATAGACTAGAAAAACAATTGAACAACAGAATAGAATATAGATACTATCCATTTCATTAAAAAAAATTTGCAGATTACTATTTGTTTCCATAAGATCTCCTGCAGACTATTAGCATCTATTTTTTTTGCAGATCTCCTGCAGACTATTAGCATCTATTTAATTTTTTAGTTATTTTTTTGCAGATTATTGATAGTCTGCAGGAGATCTGCAAAAAAAATTAAATAGATGCTAATAGTCTGCAGGAGATCTTATGGAAACAAATAATAATCTGATTTTTTTTTTAAATGAAATAGATAGTATCTATATTCTATTCTGTTGTTCTATTGTTTTTCTAGTCTATTTTCTATTTCTATTCTAATCTTTTCTAATTGGAATTCGAAAAATCGGTCGCATTCGAAAATATTTCTACCGGATTCGATAATATTTCATTCGCATTCGTTAATATTTCAACCAAATTCGATAATATTTCAACCGGATTCGAAATTATTCCAACCGAATAGAAAAGATTATAATAAACCATGTTCCGACATTCGAATTTCGTATAGAATGAATTCAAATTCCAATTAGAAAAGATTAGAATAGAAATAGAAAATAGACTAGAAATAGACTAGACTAGGGAAATGGCTGCTAATAGTTTGCAGGAGACCTGCAAAAAAAAAAATGAAATAGATGCTTATAGTCTGCAGATCTGATGAGAAAATGAAATAGATACTAATAGTCTGCAGGAGATCTGCAAAAAAATTATATAAATGCTAATAGTCTGCAGGAGATCGCATGGAAATAAATAGTAATCTGCAAAAAAAATATATGAAATAGATGCTAATAGTCTGCAGGAGATCTGCTGAAATAAAGGAAATGGCTGCTCTAATGAAAAAAATAAAAATAAAATAGATGCTAATAGTCTGCAGGAGATCTGCAAAAAAATGAAATAGATGTTAATATACTGCAGGAGATCTGATGGAAATAAATAGTAATCTGCAAAAAATCCGATTGAAATATTATCGAATCTGGTTGAAATTTTTTCGAATTCGGTTGAAATATTTTCGAATCCGGTTGAAATAATTTTGAATCATGTTGAAATAATTTCGAATCCGGTAGAAATATTTTCGAATTCGGTTGAAATATTTTTGAATGCGACCGATTTTTTCGAATTCGGTCGAAAACTAAACGAAATCCGAAAACGAATTTAACGAATCTAACTAAACAAAATTAATTAATTAACGAATTAAAACGAAACAAAACAAACTTTTTCCTTTTGCACATGTCTACCTTATGGACTATGTCACTGGTGTGCAACGTTTGTTTGTACTCCAGTTTGAGCCGTGGCCTTTTTATATTGATATTTCTGTAATGTCTGTTAAAATCTTCAATATAATCTTGATGAAATAAATAAACAAAAGTCAGCAGCTACACTTTTTGGGTCACCCATTAAAAAACCCCATTAAAGTACACAGGGCACGCACAGTGCACCCAGTCCTTCTGGCCTGCTGCCATGCCTCCCTCCTACTCCCTGTCAATTATCAGCTCTGACTAATCAAAGCCGTGAGTTGCTCTGTATATACAGCACCTCTAGCAGCTGCTGCTGTAAAAAATAAAGAATTCGACTTAAGCCCCATACACATGGGCAGAATGTCCAAAGATGGTTCCAAAAAAAAAATGTCCGACATTCTGTCCGTGTGTATATCAGTCTGGCAGAACACAACAGCTCAGTTAGGGAGAACGCTGGACTAACCTTGCATAGTTAGTACAGTGTCTCCGACCAGAGCTGACAGTTATTTTTCTTGAAACCCACGGGGTTGCATGACAAACATCTGTAGTGTGTACCAGGCTTTAGTGTTTATCAACATTGTTCAAATGTGAAATAGAGATACATTGTTACTTTTGTATCTACTCTGTTTCGTCAATGTGCAGATCAAAGGGATGAGCTTTAGTCTGCAGATGTCAGTTTAGGCCTTGATTATGCTTGCCTTTGGGGGCAGTAAAAACTTTTACTCTTTCGTCCATGGACCGACACAGCTTCTCTATTGACAAAGTGGGTATTATCCGTTAATTAGGAGTGACTAGGCAGAAAAACTTGTAAAAAGTGTTACATCACACCTTCTACAGTACCGCCCAGGGGGCGGACCCTCTGGGTATACCCTCTCAGTCTGCATCTTCGCAGATCAGTTTTTTTCTGTCTAGCAAGGAGTAGGACATGGCTCCCTTCGGGCCCATTGGTCCAGGGAAAAAAGATATATATATATATATATTTTTTTTTTTTTGCTACATTTGTTGTTTCCTGTGATCTTCGATCAACTGCCGACTGGGTGACAGGCTGGATCCTCGATCCTTGTAGTCTCCCCAGTTTCGGCCATCGAGCGTGTGCCGACCCTAGCTACGCGCTGGGTTTTCCACGAGATGCCCGTCGCTCCACGGGTGGCCGGTGAGCTTATGCTCCAGGGCCTGCATCGGACCGCTCAGCTTCGGCTGACCTTACGGCCGAGTCGCAGCAGCCTGGCCGGTGAGCTTACGCTCCAAGGCTTGCATCGGACCGCTCAGCTTCGGCTGACCTTACGGCCGAGTCGCAGCAGCCTGTCCGGTGAGCGTCATGCTCCAGGGCATACATATGATCGTCCCTTCTGGGTCCAATCACAGCATGCCTGGCCAACAGTCACCTTCCGTGCGCGGACGATGATCTGTTTGGAATGTCTTCCAGCAGAATACATGCAGGATAGGTAAGTAAAACTCCCCTGCCTCGGCTGGGTGATTTAGCTGGACATTCCTGGAGAGATCAAGTAAGTGGTTGTGGCCCCTTTCTTCCCTCTCTCCCTGCCTTTCCCTCCTCCCTGGGCTTCTAGCTAAAGGTTGCTGGGTGCTGGGGGTCACCTAGGGGGTCCCACTGGAGCGGGGCTGGCTGTAACTAACATTTAAAAGAAATGTCATTTTTTCTCACCTGTGTTTGTGTCCTTCCTCCTCCATGCTGTCGGCGGCCATTTTGAGGTGGTCCATGCCAAGTTTGGCCTCTTGTGACTGCCCGGCGGCCATCTTCCTGTGGTTCGGCCACACCCACTGGCCCCTATCAGCTGATCGGCGGCCATGTTTGTCCACCCTGTATGCAGATATTGCCGTTCGGCAGCCATCTTTTTGTGGGCTATGGCTGCTTGACCTCTATCTTCTGTCGGCGGCCATTTTCTTAGAGCCCACATTATCTTCCATACAGACGTTTTTGGCAACCATTTTTCGAGAGCCTCCGGCCTCTAGGGTGCATTACACTGGCGCGAAAATTCACACAGGAAGTGCTGATAAAAGAATCAGACTGACACAGCAGCAGGGGGACAGCATCACAGGCGCAGCATAGCAGTTCCTATCCAGGGTGGTGAGTTCTCTGGGTGACCCAGCCTCTCTGCAGCACAGGAGGGTGGCCTATTGATATCTTGCCTGGAGCCCTGTGGGTGTCAGCGTGTGGTCAGCATGGCATCTGAGCCAGATGTCTTCTCCCCTGAAACCCCAGATTTAGCAGCTGGTGTCCCTGAGGTGTCTATGGACGCTATGTCGGCAATCCTAGAGGCGTTTGCTGCCAGGGTGGAAGCAGCACACGGGAATACAGGGGGTAATAAACGCCCCCGTCCCCTGCAATCTTCTGGGGATATTTCTGATGCAGAACCAGGTCCAGCTATGGCTCATGGCCCAGATTCTGATGCATCAGAGACTGCAGACCGTGACCAATCGGACAGTGAGGAGGACTCCAAGTCCAGGTCAGTACGCGAGACGGCTTTGGTATCTGACCTTATTACTGCAGTGCGGGATACGCTAAAGTTGGAAAAGACTGCAGAAGTAGCAGATACTCCAGTCCCCTTTGGGTTTCGTAAACCTGCCCGCACTGCTAAGGTGTTCCCTTGTGTGTCTTATTTTGACAAACTCTTATACAAGGAATGGGAGAACCCACTGAGGGTCTTTACAGCCCCAAAGAGGTTTGCAGTACGGTACCCCTTTGAGGAGAGTTTTCTGAAGATATGGACCTCTCCCCCTATAGTGGACCCTTCGGTGTCCAGACTTAATAGAGCCACCACTATTCCAGTAGAAGGGGCTCCTGTTTTCAAGGACCCTGTGGATAAGAAGGCTGAAGCACTCGCTCGCTACCTATACTCAGTGGTAGGCTCGGCAGTACGCCCGGCATTGGCGGGGGCCCTAGTGTCTCAGACACTTACTGAATGGGCAAAATTGCTACTCCAGGGGTTAAAGGAGCGAGATGCTCCTCCTAATGAGATAACTTTGGCCGACCAGTTGGTCCAGGGCCTTAAGTTTGTCTGCGAGTCAGACATGGATACTATTCCCCTGCTGTCAAGAGCTTCGGTTTATGCAGTAGCAATACGCCGGCTAAAGGGCTGGTCTGCGGACCAGACTTCCAAGAAAGCCCTGTTGGATCTGCCTTTTAAGGGCGACAGACTTTTTGGGGCTTCTCTGGATGACATCATCAAGGATGCCACAGGAGGTAAGAGCACTTTGCTTCCCCAAACTAGCAAGGGTAAGGGACCACGCCAAGGGCAAGGGCCCTCCTTTACTGCACGTAAGCGTTTTTTTCGCCCCCTTAAGGCGACAGGGAAAAGACCCCAGGCCGATAAAGCGCCTGCCCAAGGACAGAAGCGTCCTTGGTCCCGCAGACCCAACAAGCCTGCGGACAAATCTGCGTCCACATGAAGGTCCGCCCCCACCCAGCTCTCGGGTGGGGGGACATCTTCGCAAATTCGCGACTCAGTGGACTGCTCTAGTCTCCGACAGGTGGGTTTGCGAAGTAATCTCCTCAGGCTACAAGATAGAATTTCTCTCTTGTCCACCAGACAGATTCATCACCTCCAATCTCCAGCTACTACCGACCCGTCGGGAGGCCCTGTATGGGGCGGTCCAGGGTCTACTGGAACGCGGGGTAGTTATTCCAGTTCCAGAACAGGAACGGGGTCAGGGTTTTTACTCAAATCTGTTCATTGTGCCGAAGAAGGAGGGGGTTCGTCCAATCTTGGATCTCAGAGCCCTCAATTGCTTTGTGAAGGTACAAAGATTTCGGATGGAGTCGGTTCGATCTGTAGTCACAGCTCTCCATCCGGGGGACTTTCTGGCCTCCTTGGACATCAAGGACGCATACCTGCATGTCCCCATATACTCCAGACACCAGAGGTTTCTGCGATTTGCTATCGGGAAGAACCACTACCAATTTGTGGCCCTCCCGTTTGGCCTTGCCTCAGCACCCAGGACGTTCACCAAGGTGCTCGCTCCGATTCTGGCACTTCTAAGACAGCGGGGTATCGCTATCACAGGTTACTTGGACGACCTTCTGCTGAAGGCCCCTTCAAGCTCAGAATTAGAGGTAAGCGTGTCCATTACCTGTCAGACTCTTCGAGACTGTGGTTGGATACTAAACACGCAAAAGTCAGTATTGGTGCCCACTCAACGCCTAGTGTACCTGGGGTTGATTCTGGATTCCTCAGAGGCAAAGGTATTCCTCCCTGTGGAGAAGTTGCAGACCCTCCGGGCTGCAGTACGGCAGCTGACTTCCAGGAATTGGTCGTCACTCCGTTTTTGCATGCGAGTGTTGGGCCTCATGGTAGCCTCCTTCGAGGCGGTCCCATATGCTCAATACCACACTCGAGTGTTACAGAAGGAAGTTCTGTCCAGATGGAACAGATGCCCTTGATCTCTGGATTATCAAATCCGAGTGAGCCACCTAGTCAGGAGATCCCTGGTATGGTGGCTGACAGCACCGGCTCTAATGGCCGGGAAGTCATTTCTTCCAGTTTACTGGATAGTGATCACGACGGACGCCAGCCTTACAGGTTGGGGGGGAGTCTGGGGTGTCCAGTTGGCGCAGGGTCGCTGGACCCCAGAGGAAGCCCTCCTGCTGATCACTGTCCTGGAGATCCGGGCGATCAAGCTGTGCCTCTTCAAATGGTCTCAGAGACTGCAAGGGCGTCCAGTCAGGATCCAGTCAGACAACGCCACAGCAGTGGCATATGTCAATCATCAAGGAGGAACAAGAAGCTCAGCTGCAGCATCGGAGATCGCTCGCATCCTGAAGTGGGCAGAGAGGAGCGTACCGGCACTGTCGGCCGTGTACATTCCGGGTGTGGAAAACTGGCAGGCGGACTACCTGAGCCGCCAGATGCTGGACCAGGGAGAATGGTCCTTACACCCGGAGGTGTTCCAACTCCTCTGCCAAAGATGGGGCACACCAGACGTAGATCTTCTGGCTTCCCGACTCAATCGGAAGGTATTGAGATTTGTGGCCCGGTCAAGAGACCCATGGGCAGACGCAACGGACGCGTTGGTAGCATCGTGGGGTCAGTATCGGCTAATCTATGCCTTCCCTCCCTTAAGGCTTCTTCCTCTTCTGCTCCGCAGAGTGGAGGCAGAGGGAATTCCAATGATCCTAATTGCTCCAGATTGGCCTCAGCGTCCTTGGTACGCCGATCTAGTACGTCTGGTAGCAGACGTCCCCTGGCGCCTACCACTACGGAAGGACCTGCTATCGCAAGGTCCCATATTCCATCCTGCTTTACAGTCATTGGCTTTAACGGCATGGCTGTTGAGAACCAGGTACTGAGAGACTGGGGCCTGTCAGACTCAGTAATCTCTACTATGAGAAGTGCTCGAAAACCGTCCTCTAGGAAGGTCTACAACCGCACTTGGAGGGCCTACATCTCCATGTGTGAGGAAATTAAATGGCATCCGCGTACCTATTTGGTTTCCAGAATCCTGCTGTTTTTACAGCATGGGGTGGACCAAAGGCTTGCCCTAAGTACGATTAAGGGACAGATATCTGCCCTGGCTGTCTTTTTTCAGCGACCCCTGGCGACTCACTCTCTCGTGAGTACATTTGTGCAGGGGGTCCGACATGTGGCCCCTCCGGTCCGTCCCCCGTTACCTCCGTGGGACTTGAACCTGGTCCTCTCGGTGCTTCAGAAGGCACCGTTTGAGAATATTAGAGATATTCCCCTGTTGACACTTTCTCAGAAAGTGGTCTTTTTGGTGGCTGTTACGTCAGTTAGACGAGTCTCTGAGCTGGCAGCCTTGTCCTGCAAGGCTCCCTATTTGATTTTCCACAAGGATAAGGTGGTGCTGCGGCCGCAGCCTTCCTTTCTTCCGAAGGTCGTTTCGGCTTTTCATCTCAACGAAGACATTGTACTTCCATCCTTGTGTCCTCAGCCGTCGAATCCTAAGGAGTTTGTGTCCTCAGCCGTCGAATCCTAAGGAGTCGGCGTTGCATTCCTTGGACGTTGTCCGAGCTTTGAGAGTATACCTATCTGCTACTTCCCTGTTCCAGAAGTCAGACTCACTGTTTGTTTCGGTGGCTGGTCCCAAGAAGGGCCAAGCAGTCTCATCGGCCACCATCTCTAGGTGGATCCGACAGATAGTAATCCAGGCTTACGCCTTAAAGGGTCAGGCGCCCCCCTTTCCTGTCACGGCGCATTCGACCAGGGCAATAGGTGCCTCTTGGGCTTTCCGACATCAAGCGTCTGTTTCCCAACTATGTAAAGCGGCGACTTGGTCGTCCGCTCACACTTTCACAAAATTCTACAAGGTTGATGTAGGTGCATCTTCGGATGCCTCTTTCGGCCGCAAGGTTTTGCAAGCGGCTGTTTAGAGTTGCAACTCCTCCGTTGGAGGAGTGCTGTTTTTGTGTTTTGGGGTGAAGTTTGTTTTTATGCTGTTACCACCCCTCGTTTTTTTCTCTGACACTGCTCTGGGACGTCCCACTTTGTCAATAGAGAAGCTGTGTCGGTCCATGGACGAAAGAGTAAATAGGATTTTTTACTCACCGTAAAATCCTTTTCTCTGAGTCCATGGACCGACACAGCACCCACCCCTCCTTTTAAGTTTGTACTGCTTTTTGACGAACTGATCTGCGAAGATGCAGACTGAGAGGGTATACCCAGAGGGTCCGCCCCCTGGGCGGTACTGTAGAAGGTGTGATGCAACACTTTTTACAAGTTTTTCTGCCTAGTCACTCCTAATTAACGGATAATACCCACTTTGTCAATAGAGAAGCTGTGTCGGTCCATGGACTCAGAGAAAAGGATTTTACGGTGAGTAAAAAATCCTATTTTTACTGCCTCCCCAACCACTTCCCCTCAAGCTGCGTGGCAGTGCAAATGAGCACTTAAAGGGTAACTGCACTTTGAGGAGAAAAAATAGCAAATAAAAAAATATATAGCATATACAATTGCTACACATTGTAATTTAATGTTATTAAAAAATATCTTTCCGTTTCAATCTGCAGCACCGTAATTTTCTGTAAAATTCAATGAAATATGTTAATCTGGAGGCATTTTGTACACAGGTGTACAGAACGCCTCCAAAAATGGCATTTCCTGCTTGTGTGGTTGGCTCACTGATTTTCACAGAAATCTACACTATTGCCTCGTACACACAAGCATTTTTTCCGACGGAAACACTGCTATGAGAGCTTTTCGTCAGGAATCCCGGCTGTGTGTATGCTCCATCGCAGATTATCAGACGGGAAAACTGCCAGACAAAAAAAGAGAGCAGGATCTCTTTTTTCCCTTTAGGAAAAAATCCTGGAGGGAAAACCGTTCGTCTGTATGCTTTTCCGAGGGGAAAAAATGTGCATGCTCGGAAAAAATTTAACGCATGCTCGGAAGCATAGAACTTAATTTTGTCGGCTCGTTGTAGTCTTTTACATCACCGCGTTCTTGGCAGTCAAAAGTTCACCAAACTTTTGTCTGAGCGTGTGTATGCAAGGCAGGCTTGAGAGGAATTCTGTCGGGAAAACCATCGGTTTTTTATCCGACGAAAAAACTGGCTGTGTGTACTAGTGCACTTTTGACTGCCAAGATTGCGGTGACGTAAAAGACTATGACGATCTGAAAAAATTAGGTTCTATGCTTCCGAGCATACATCGAATTGTTTCCGAGCATGCACATTTTTTTACCCTCGGAAAAGCATACAGACGAACGGTTTTCCCACCAGGATTTTTCCCTGACGGGAAAAAAGAGATCCTGCTCTCTTTTTTTGTCCGGCAGTTTTCCCATCGGAAAAACTGCGATGGAGCATACATACGGCCAGTATTCCCGACAAAAAGTTCTCATAGCAGTTTTCCCGTCGGAAAAAAACGCTTGTGTGTACGAGGCATAAGACAAAAGTCAGATTTCAGGCACCCCTTGCAACAAAAATGTAAGTTTTGGTGAGATACTATCCAAGGGTTAATCACTTCTAAAGGGATGCAGACACTGCAGCTTTCCTTATTAGAACACAGAAAGTGCATCATTTGATAAATAATGAACTAGGCCCTCCTATTCAGAATGATCAGTCTGGTGAAACAATGAGCTTTTCCTTCACAGCAATAAAAAGGCAGAAATCTTCTACAAAGTTTGCTAAAATCATCGCAATGTACATTTTGTCATGGAAGGCTTTACCCACTGGTGGCGCTGTCGGTCCTATGGATCGCAGTACTAGCGTCCACCAGCAGGTGTCCTCTCGCAGCCTGTACCTTTGACAGAGGATCTCACCTGCTGGTGGTAATGCCTGATCCATGGGCCGTAGTACCCGCGTCCACCAGCGGGGGTATTCTGGCAGTGTGGGACAGGCAGCACTTCCTGTGGTCAGCTGTGACCTGAAGCCTGATTACAAGACTTCTTTATATACCCGGCAAGTGCAACACTCCTTGCCCTGGTATCTCTCTTCCTGACCCCCTGGACCTGTGACACGGACTTAGCCTGTATCTTATCCCAACCTGCACCCTGCCTGATCCGATCCGACCCAATCCCTACCTTGAACCTGCACCCTGTTTAACCCAATCCCTACCTTGAGCTTATCCTGTGTTTTGTCTCCCTGGTCACCCAGATCCCTGCACTGCAGCCTACCTATCCGTCCCCTCCTTGTTCCTGCTTCTTCCCATCCTTACCCAGCTGCTGGATCCCCTTGTGTATGACCTTGGCCTGGCTGTGTACTACGATTTCGGTATCTCCCATATTTGTATATATTGTTTATAGTCACTGCTTGTTGATTTATTCATTGCACTGTGTTCTGTTTGAGGTGGTTGTTTGTTGGTCACTTACCGTAATAAATTGTTATATTTTTACTACACTCGTTTGGGTCTCCTCTGTGCAGTCACACAGTCTGGTCTATTATCAATCTCTGACAGTATACCAGGGCCATTCCTGATCAGACGTGACTTCATTGGGGAACCATCCTGTTGTGTGTTTTGCTGATATGGATCACAATGAGATCCTTTACTATTCTCTGCTGGTGACAGAGGAGGGTGAATATTGTCGCCAGATTTTAAAGGAATGGACGAGTGACCAGCTGAGGGAAACTATCCGATCGGCTAATTTCTGGGTGGATCAGGGTTACATGCAGCCTGAGGATGTTCTGCCGTTGACCCGGTTATGTGTAGAACCAGCCCTGTCATTTGTTCCCGAAGGAAGTGATGACTTCTCTCCCCCTTTCAGTGGTGATCAAGTTGAATCCCTAGTTTGGTTATTAGAGGACAGGGATGAGCCGAACACCCCCCTGTTCGGTTCGCACCAGAACCTGCGAACAGACAAAATGTTCGTGTAAACTTTAGAACCCTATTAAATACAATGGACTCGAACGTTCGAAATCTAAAGTGTTAATTATAAAGGCTAATATGCAAGTTATTGTCCTAAAAAGTGTTTGGGGACCTGGGTCCTGCCCCAGGGGACATGTATCAATGCAAAAAGAAGTTTTAAAAACGGCCGTTTTTTCGGGAGCAGTGATTTTAATAATGCTTAAAATGAAAAAATAAAAGTGAAATATTCCTTTAAATTTCGTACCTGGGGGGTGTGTATGATATGCATGTAAAGTGGCGCATGTTTCCCGTGCTTAGAACTGTCCCTGCAAAAAATTTCATTTTTGAAAAAAAAAAAATGCATTTAAAACTGACTCGCGGCTATTAATGAATTGTCGGCTCCCGGCAATACATACAAAAGTCATTGATAAAAAAAAAAAAAAAAAAAAGCGTGGGGGTTCCCCAGAATTCAATTACCAGGCCCTTCAGGTCTGGAATGGATATTAAGGGGAACCCCGCCGCAAATTAAAAAAAATTGACGTGGGGTTCCCCCAAATATCCATTCCAGGCCCTTCAGATCTGGCATGGATTTTAAGGGGAACTCCACCCCAAATTTAAAAAAAAAATGGCGTGGAGTCCCCCTAAAAATCCATACCAGACCCCTTATCCGAGCACGCAACCTGGCCGGCTGCAGGGGAAAAGGGGGGGACGAGAGAGCGGCCCCCCCTCCCTCCTGAACCGTACCAAGCCACATGCCCTCAACATGGGGAGGATGTCCCCATGTTGATGGGGACAAGGGCCTCATCCCCACAACCCTTGCCCGGTGGTTGTGGGGGTCTGCGGGCGGGGGGCTTATCGGAATCTGGAAGACCCCTTTAACAAAGGGGACCCCCAGATCCCGGCCCCCCCCATGTGAATTGGTAAGGGGTACATTGTACCCCTACCATTTCACGAAGAAAGCGTAAAAAAATGTTTAAAAAAGCACACAAACACCTTGAAAAAGTCCTTTATTTAAAAAAAAAAACAAAAACATTCCAGCGGTGAAATCCAGTGTTCCGCGGCGATCCCGATGTCCAGCGCTGTCCTTCATTGGTTGTGCCTGAGCGGACCTGATGGGGAACTCCCTCTCAGTATTTTAAATGTATAGACCCGCCCCTTCTAAAGTTCCCCATCAGGTCCGCTCAGCGGACCAGATGCGGAACATGAGAAGGGGCGGGTCTATACATGTATTACCAAAGTGAGAGCAGTTCCCCATCAGGTCCGCCCCCTCGGTATGTCGGACCCGCCTACGTCATTGGCTTGAGCGGGGAACTTCCTTCACTGTAATTTAAATTACACAGTGAAGGAAGTTCCCCGCTCAAGCCAATGACGTAGGCGGGTCCGACATACCGAGGGGGCGGACCTGATGGGGAACTGCTCTCACTTTGGTAATACATGTATAGACCCGCCCCTTCTCATGTTCCGCATCTGGTCCGCTGAGCGGACCTGATGGGGAACTTTAGAAGGGGCGGGTCTATACATTTTAAAATACTGAGAGGGAGTTCCCCATCAGGTCCGCTCAGGCACAACCAATGAAGGACAGCGCTGGACATCGGGATCGCCGCGGGACACTGGATTTCACCGCTGGAATGTTTTTTGTTTTTTTTAAAATAAAGGACTTTTTCAAGGTGTTTGTGTGTTTTTTTTAAACATTTTTTTACGCTTTCTTCGTGAAATGGTAGGGGTACAATGTACCCCTTACCAATTCACATAGGGGGGGGCAGGATCTGGGGGTCCCCTTTGTTAAAGGGGTCTTCCAGATTCCGATAAGCCCCCCCGCCCGCAGACCCCCACAACCACCGGGCAAGGGTTGTGGGGATGAGGCCCTTGTCCCCATCAACATGGGGACATCCTCCCCATGTTGAGGGCATGTGGCTTGGTACGGTTCAGGAGGGAGGGGGGCCGCTCTCTCGTCCCCCCCCCTTTTCCCCTGCGGCCGGCCAGGTTGCGTGCTCGGATAAGGGGTCTGGTATGGATTTTTAGGGGGACTCCACGCCATTTTTTTTTTAATTTGCGGCGGGGTTCCCCTTAATATCCATTCCAGACCTGAAGGGCCTGGTAATTGAATTCTGGGGAACCCCCACGCTTTTTTTTTTTTATCAATGACTTTTGTATGTATTGCCGGGAGCCGACAATTCATTAATAGCCGCGAGTCAGTTTTGAATGCATTTTTTTCTTTCAAAAATGACATTTTTTGCAGGGACAGTTCTAAGCACGGGAAACATGCGCCACTTTACATGCATATCATACACACCCCCCAGGTACGAAATTTAAAGGAATATTTCACTTTTATTTTTTCATTTTAAGCATTATTAAAATCACTGCTCCAGAAAAAACGGCTGTTTTTAAAACTTCTTTTTGCATTGATACATGTCCCCTGGGGCAGGACCCCGGTCCCCAAACACTTTTTAGGACAATAACTTGCATATAAGCCTTTATAATTAACACTTTAGATTTCTCCCATAGATTTTTCGAATTTGCCGCGAACACCCCAATTTGTTCGCTGTTCGGCGAACAGGCAATGTTCGAGTCGAACATGAGTTCGACTCGAACTCGAAGCTCATCCCTATTAGAGGATGACCCAGCTTCTTTTGATGAGCATTATTCCCTCTGTTCCCAGCAGGTGTTATCTGAATGTGTTAGTTCTGTGCAGTCTCTGATTAGACAGGGTGTGTGCGAATCAGTTTTTGTTCAATCTGTGCTGCAGGCATGGTCAGATCTCCTCCTGAACTCAGCCAAGCCACAACATTTCAGCCCTGCCATTAATCACCTGCCTTCCCAAGAATATATCCACCCATCGCCTATGGCAACCCCAGCTACCGCCCAGTTTGCTCAGCCCCCCAAATATTACTACCCAGTCTCTACCTGTTGCACCTACCCTGCCTTCAATCCACCTGCTTCTTCCCTCCTATCGGTAGCCAATCCACAAGCACCCCCTCCAGCCACTGTCCCTGCACCTCTGCCATTTTCTTCCATTTGCTCAATTCCAACTTTTTCATATATTCCCCCCGTTATTTGCAAACCTGCAGTGACCAAATCTAAGAAAAAGCAGAAGTACTTCCCAACCCACACAATCCAATCCGTAACCCAACCTACCTCCACACCCACCAACCTGCTTCAGCCTGCAGCTTCAGAGCCAGCCTGCCAGCCGGAGGTTCCTGTGCCAGCCTGCCAGCCGGAGGTTCCTGTACCAGTCTACCAGCCTGAAGTCCCCGTGCCAGCCTGAGGTTCTTGTGCCAGCCTGCCAGCCTGAAGACCCTGTGCCAGCCTGCCAGCCTGAAGACCCTGTGCCAGCCTGCCAGCCTGAAGACCCTGTGCCAGCCTGCCAGCCTGAAGACCCTGTGCCAGCCTGCCAGCCTGAAGACCCTGTGCCAGCCTGCCTGCTTGAAGTTCCCATGCCAGCCTGCCTGCTTGAAGTTCATGTGCCTGCCTTCCAAACAGAAGTCCTGATGACGGTGTCCCAGTCGGAAGATCCGGTGACCCCACCTGAAGATTCGGTGACTGAGACCCGGCCTGTGGTTGTGGTGCCCGTTTCCCGGCCTGTGGTTGTGGTGCCCGCTGCGGTGCCTGTTTCCCGGCTTGAGGTTGTGGTGCCCGTTTCCCGGCTTGAGGGTATGATGCCCGTTTCCCAGTCTGTGGAGCCTACTACCCAGTCTGACATGTTCCTGTCTGCTGCCCAACCTGAGATGTTCCTGTCTGCTGCCCAGCTCGATGACCCAGAGCCTGCTGCCTGCTGCCCAGCTCGATGACCTGGAGCCTGCTGCCCAGCTCGATGACCCGGTGCCTGCTGCCCAGCTCGATGACCCGGAGCCTGCTGCGGAGCTCGATGACCCGGTGCCTGCTGCCCAGCTCGATGACCCGGAGCCTGCTGCGGAGCTCGATGACCCGGAGCCTGCTGCGGAGCTCGATGACCCGGAGCCTGCTGCGGAGCTCGATGACCCGGGGCCTGCTGCGGAGCTCGATGACCCGGAGCCTGCTGCGGAGCTCGATGACCCGGAGCCTGCTGCGGAGCTCGATGACCCGGAGCCTGCTGCCCAGCCCGATGACCCGGAGCCTGCTGCCCAGCCCGATGACCCGGAGCCTGCTGCCCAGCCCGATGACCCGGAGCCTGCTGCCCAGCCCGATGACCCGGAGCCTGCTGCCCAGCCCGATGTGTTCCTGTCTGCTGCCCAGCTCGATGACCCGGAGCCTGCTGCCCAGCCCGAGGTGTTCCTGTCTGCTGCCCAGCTCGATGACCCGGAGCCTGCTGCCCAGCTCGATGACCCGGAGCCTGCTGCCCAGCCCGATGTGTTCCTGTCTGCTGCCGAGCTCGATGACCTGGAGCCTGCTGCCCAGCCCGATGACCCGGAGCCTGCTGCCCAGCCCGATGTGTTCCTGTCTGCTGCCCAGCTCGATGACCCGGAGCCTGCTGCCCAGCCCGATGTGTTCCTGTCTGCTGCCCAGCTCGATGACCCGGAGCCTGCTGCCCAGCCCGATGTGTTCCTGTCTGCTGCCCAGCTCGATGACCCGGAGCCTGCTGCCCAGCTCGATGACCCGGAGCCTGCTGCCCAGCCCGATGTGTTCCTGTCTGCTGCCCAGCTCGATGTGACCCGGAGCCTGCTGCCCAGCTCAATGTGACCCGGAGCCTGCTGCCCAGCTCAATGTGACCCGGAGCCTGCTGCCCAGCCGGAGGTGTCCCTGTCTGCTGCCCAGCCGGAGGTGTCCCTGTCTGCTGCCCAGCCGGAGGTGTCCCTGTCTGCTGCCCAGCCGGAGGTGTCCCTGTCTGCTGCCCAGCTCAACGACCCAGTGCCTGCTGTCCAGCTTGTCTGCCCGGATGTGCCTGCTTTCCGCTTGGACGTGCCCCTGGTCCAGCCTAAAATGCCTGATGACCAGGCTGAAGTACCCTCATCCTTGGTGCTACCCAATGCCCTAGACTTTGGACAATCAGGACTGGTTGGAGCATCCGGAGGCCGCTCCTTTTGGGGGGGGGGGGGTACTGTCAGGGAAGGCTTGACCCACTGGTAGCGCTGTCGGTCCTATGGACCGCAGTACTAGTGTCCACCAGCAGGTGTCCTCTCGCAGCCTGTACCTTTGACAGAGGATCTCACCTGCTGGTGGTAATGCCTGATCCATGGGCCGTAGTACCGGCGTCCACCAGCGGGGGTATTCTGGCAGTGTGGGACAGGCAGCACTTCCTGTGATCAGCTGTGACCTGAAGCCTGATTACAAGACTTCTTTATATACCCGGCAAGTGCAACACTCCTTGCCCTGGTATCTCTCTTCCTGACCCCCTGGACCTGTGACCCGGACTTAGCCTGTATCTTATCCCAACCTGCACCCTGCCTGATCCGATCCGACCCAAACCCTACCTTGAACCTGCACCCTGTTTAACCCGATTCCTACCTTGAGCTTATCCTGTGTTTTTTGTCTCCCTGGTCACCCAGATCCCTGCTCTGCAGCCTACCCATCCGTCCCCTCCTTGTTCCTGCTTCTTCCCATCCTTACCCAGCTGCTGGATCCCCTTGTGTATGACCTTGGCCTGGCTCTGTACTACGATTCCGGTATCTCCCATATTTGTATATATTGTTTATAGTCACTGCTTGTTGATTTATTCATTGCACTGTGTTCTGTTTGAGGTGGTTGTTGGTCACTTACCGTAATAAATAAATTGTTATATTTTTACTACACTCGTTTGGGTCTCCTCTGTGCAGTCACACAGTCTGGTCTATTATCAATCTCTGACACATTTATTCCCCAGAGGGGATTTTATGTCAATATTTTACCCCTTAGATAGGGGTTATAACCCTTCCTTACTCTATCAGTTTTTTTTCCATCTGTGTCAGGGAGATTTTCCTTCACTTCCAGTCCCATAGTCAAAACAGGAAGTGAGGGGAAATCCCTCTAAAATGAGGAGATCCCGGTGTGTCACCAGGGTCTTTAGAACTAGTGTTTTCATTAGAAAATGTCCCCTCTATTACTGTTATGTCCCTTTTTAGACACGGGGTCTCTCAGGGTGCTGCTAGCAATGCTGCCAGTATCTGCTCAGCAAGTTACACACAGGCTGGATGAACTTCTTAACCATGGAGAGGGTTTATTACTCACTCAGAACATGATGACTTTGTTACATGGAGTCCTAATACAACAGGCTTCTGTCATTACCAGATGTAATCTCTTCTGTGTATCATGCTGCTGCTTCCAGTCCCACACACACACTTACTTCCTGGTACAGCCCCTCCCCCAGCATGCATCAGGAGAAAAGGGTGAAGGTTCACAGTGATCCAGCACAAACATCACATCTCCTTTTTTTTTTTTTTTTTCCCCATAAAAAAAACAAAAAAAATAAAAAAATAAACATAACAAGAGAACAAAATACTCAACACATAAAATACCGTACTCAACACATAAAATAACAAGGCAAGCAGGATCAGTTCAGCAATTTAGTATCTCCAACTCAGTTCTGTGGCTCCCGCATCACGTTATGAGCCCTTTGGCAGACTTACGAAGTGGCACAGCACTAGGAGGGGTAGAGGCTTTCAAAGGTTCTGGAGGTGTCAGTGGGTGTCCAGCAGACAAATCAGTCTCTGCAACTCCAGGCACATGTCCGGGCTCCTCCAGGAATATGGTCACCAACCGCTTCAGGGGTTGGTTGTAAACTTGTGGGATCATGCCAGACACCATGCCATATGTCACCAGTAGAGCCCTGAGTAGACTCTGGTGGTTGGGTAGAAAGAGAGGTTGGGTTTGTTTCTACTGGCAGGCAAATGCGCTTTCTCAATTGCGAAAGGTGTCTTTGAACACACACGCCATTCTCCAGGCAAACAAGGAACATTCGTTGTCCAAGAGGTCCATCAATAATGCCAGGAAGCCAATGAGGCAAAACTCTAATTCCGAAACCATACAAGATCACCAGCACGGAATCCAGGACGGCCTGGCGGAGGAGGTGTTGGTGACTGTTCCTGTGGACAAACTAATCCCAGTTTGGTGCGGAGATGCCTGCCAAACATAACAAAAGCTGGGGACAGCCCAGTAGTAGCGTATTTTGTGTTTTGGTACATGGTCAAGAACTCCAGCAGCTTCTCCTCTGACAGTCCGACCTGGTCCAGAGTGGACAGTAAGTGCTTCTTAAATGTCTGCACAAACCGTTCTGCCAGCCCATTCGAGGCTGGATGATAAGGAGCTGTTTTGTATTGTTGGATGCCCAAGCCACTGAGGAAGGATTGAAACTCATGCGATGTAAATTGAGTCCCATTGTCCGAGACTATGGCTGTTGGCAAGCCATATTGAGCAAAGAGCTTCCTTAAGACTAGAATGGTAGCAGCTGAGGTAACAGAAGGCATTTGAAAAACCTCCGGACATTTTGAATGTGCATCTACCATGATCAAATACATTTTACTCTGGATTGGGCCAGCAAAATCGAGATGGAGTCTTGGCCACGGGTCTGTCGGCCATGGCCAAGGTAGCAGGGTTCCTTTCTTTTGTGGTCGCTGAGCTTGACAGCACCCAGGGCATTGAGCCACATAATCTTCAATTGCTGTGTCCATTTGTGAACACCAAACCTAGCTCAGGGCTCGCTGCTTCATACGCACCATGCCAGGATGGCCCTCATGCAGTATCCTTAGCATGGTTGGTTGCAAATACTGAGGTATAATCACTCTGTTGCCCCACTGTAGGCAACCAGCATTAGTCACAACAAGCTCACATATTCTGGCAAAGTACGGACGAAATTGACCTGGGACTTTCTCTGGCCATCCAGCCTGAACATATGAGAATATCTGAGACAGGAAGGGATCTGTGACTGTACAGTATGTCTGGCAATTAGGGAGGTGGACATGCAGGATTTTGGCCTGTGTATTTCCACTATACGTACGTCTCTTGGTCAGTTGTCTCCAATTGGCAATCTGGAAAATGCATCTGCATTGCCATGGGCATCATGGGAGCGGTATCTGATAGAATAAGTATAAGCTCTCAAGAATAAAGCGTACCTTTGTAAGCAAGATGCAGTTGTTGTAGAAATTCCTTTCTGAGGGTTCAGTATTGACAACAGAGGTTTGTGGTCAGTGATAAGTGTGAACTCCCGACCATAGATATACGTATGAATTTTTTTAGTGGTCCATACAATGGCCAAAGCTTTCTTGTCTATTTGGGAGTAGTTTTGTTCTGCTGAGGTTAAAGACCTGGAGGCAAACGAATTGGGGCGCTCTGTGCCATCTTGCATGACATGGGAAAGCGCAGCACCTAGTCCATAAGGCGAGGTGTCACAAGCCAAGGTGACGTGTTTCTTTAACCACTTGCCGACCGCCGGACGCCGATGTACGTCGGCAGAATGGCACGGGCAGGCAGATGGGCGTACGGGTACGTCCCTTTAAATCTGCCGCCCTGCGGGCGCGAGCACGTGCGCCCGCTGGGTTCGAGCGCGTGCCCGCCGCTGGTCCCGGGAACTCGATGCAAGGGCAGAACAAGGGAATGCCTTTGTAAACGAGGCATTCCCCAATTCTGCCTAGTGACGCTGTCACTGATGACCGTTCCCCGTGATCGGGAACGGTCATCAGTGACGTGTCACGTGTAGCCACGCCCCCTCACAGTAACAATCACTCCCTAGGAAACACTCAACCCCTGCAGCGCCACCTAGTGGTTAATCCCTTCACTGCCAGTGTAATTTTTACAGTAATCAGTGCATTTTTATAGCACTGATCTCTGTAAAAATTACAATGGTGTCAAAAGTGTCTGATGTGTCCGCCATAATGTCGCAGTCATGATAAAAATCGCTGATCGCCGCC
Organism: Rana muscosa; assembly: GCA_029206835.1. Lineage (NCBI taxonomy): Eukaryota > Metazoa > Chordata > Amphibia > Anura > Ranidae > Rana > Rana muscosa. The sequence continues at coordinate 730,192,084 of CM055118.1, forward strand.
ATAACTAATAAAAAAAAAATATTAATGAAAATGACATAAAACAGTCCCCTATTTTGCAGAAGCTATAACTTTTGCACAAACCAATCAATAAACTCTTATTGCAAATTTTTTTACCAAAAATATGTTGAAGAATACATATCGGCCTAAACTGTGGAAAAAATTATTTTTTTATATATTTTTTGGGGATATTTATTATAGCAAAAAGTAAAAAATATAGCATTTTTTTCAAAATTGTCGCTTTATTTTTGTTTATAGCGCAAAAAATAAAAACTGCAGAGGTGATCAAATACCACCAAAAGAAAGCTCTGTTTGTGGGGAAAAAAGGATGCCAATTTTGTTTGGGAGCTACGTCGCACGACCGCGCAATTGTCAGTTAAAGCGACGCAATGCCGAATCACAAAAAGGGGCCTGGTCCTTTAGCTACAAAATGGTCCGGGGCTTAAGTGGTTAAATCATAGACCAGAACTCGAGAAGACAGAATGAGTTCTTTAGAAAGCCGAAAAGCTTTTTCACATTTGGCTGTCCATATCCATTTAGCTCTTGCATCCAGTAAGCAATGTAATGGGTAAAGCTGATGTGCTAGGTTCGGCAAGAAACGGGTGGTAGTAATTTAGGAGGCCAAGGTAGGACCTGAGCTGTGTGACATTCTGGGGAGTAGGGGCATGGGTAAGGGCTTTAACCTTTTCTTCAGTAGTGTGTAACCCATGTTGGTCCAATTACTGTTCTGATGTACTTTCACTATCGATGATAAAGGTAAACAGGACAATGGGGGCACAGGCAGCAATAAAAACTGATAGGGGCACAGACAACAGTAAAAACTGACAACTCTCTGCTGTATCCAAAACAAACAAAAAAAAAGTTTTGCTTTTAGTTACACTTTAAATTATTTTTCCTCTTCTCCCATCATCTATTTTTTTCCTGCTGATTTTTTTAGTTTGGTTATTTCTGTTTTATTATCCATTAATATTTAAACCTTTTATCATTTTTATTAGTTTTGTTCATGAATTTGTTTTCATGTGTCACATTTAAGATATAGTAAAAGTGAAACACTATTTAATTTGAAAATAACTTTGCAGCACTTTGTACCAAAATCATAAATGTACTTTTGTTTACTTTCATCTATAGAAGGCATTGCTAAATGATCTAGACTAGTGATGAGCCGAACACCCCCGGGTTCGGTTCGCACCAGAACCCGCGAACGGACCGAAAGTTCGAACGAACATTAGAACCCTATTAAATACAATGGATGCGAACGTTCGAATTCTAAAGTGCTAATTATAAAAACTATTATGCATGTTATTGTCCTAAAAAGGGTTTGGGAACCCGGGTTCTGCACCAGGGGACATGTATCAATGCAAAAATAAGTTTTAAAAACGGTCGTTTTCCGGGAGCAGTCATTTTAATGATGCATAAAGTGAAAAAAAAAAAGTCAAATATTCCTTTAAATATCGTACCTGGGGGGTGTCTAAAGTATGCCTGTGAAGTGCCACGTGTTTCCCGTGTTTAGAACTGTCCCTGCACAAAATGACACTTCTAAAGGAAAAAAAAGCCATTTAAAACTGCTTGCGGCTTTAATGTAATGTCTGGTCCCGGTAATATGGATGAAAATCTTTAAGAAAAATGGCATAGCTACCCCATGACCCCCCCCCCTACCCCAGCCCATTACCAGCCCCTTTGGGTCTTGTATGGATATTAAGGGGAACCCCGCACATAAAATAAAAAAGGCCCTATATACTCTGAACAGCCGTATACAGGCGGTGCATACAAGACAGGGACTGTAGGTTTGTTCTTATGTAGAATCTGTTTGTAATTTTGAACAGGTACATTGTTGAAGTGTAGCTCCAGACCAAAAATCTATTTTTAAACTTTTTGGAAAACATAGGTAAGGGTTATCACCCCTGTAACATTTGTTTTGCTGTCTGTGCCCCTGTTCAGAACATTTCACCTCACTTTCCGTCCTAATGACAACTGTTTTTGAAATGTGGTGTTTTTCTTGAAACAAGGATTGCTGATAAAGCATCAGTACAGAGGAGACACCTTTCTCCCATATTTATTCTTACAGGAGAGAATTTTCCTTCCTAGTGGTAGATTTCCTCTCACTTCCTGTTGTCTTCTTGCGTTTGCAAGTAGGAGTCGTTTGTAAGTTGGATGTTTGAAAGTAGGGACCTGCCGTATATACTCTGCAGAAATAGGCCCCTTAGTTGTTGGTGTTGGCACAACACTGTAAGCACTCACAGTTACTCTTGGTTGGTGCTGGAACGCCCTGCTGTCAACTATTATATCAGGAATTTTAATTACATATAATTGTTGAACAGTGGTAGTAAAAATTGGGCCTTTGATGGTGGTGCTGGTGCCACAACACTGTAAGCCCTGACAGTTACTCTTGGTGGGTGCAGCAATGGGCCCTGCTGTGAATTATTAGATCAAGAATTGTAATTACATGCCCCTGTTGAACAGGGGCTGAAAAATTGGGCCTTAGGCACTGGTGGCACAACACTGCAACCCTTCACAGATACTGTACTTGGAGCACAGCAATGAGCCCTGTTGCAAAGTATTGCTTCAAAAATTGTAATGACACGCCCCTGTTAAACAGGGGCTGAAAAATTGGGCCTTAGGCACTGGTGGCACAACACTGCAACTCCTCACAGATACTGTACTTGGAGCACAGCAATGAGCCCTGTTGCAAAGTATTGCTTCAAAAATTGTAATTACACGCCCCTGTTAAACAGGGGCTGAAAAATTGGGCGTTAGGCACTGGTGGCGGCACCCATAAACAAAAATGATCTTCCAAGCTATCATCATCAATCGTATCATTGAGGACTCGGAGGAGGAGGATAGCCAGTCAACATAACAGCACAGGCACTCAGCATCAGCATCAGTCTTGAAGGGATGTGACATTTTAAAATCAATTAGTCTGTTATATCAGCATCAGGTGTGTGGTAGCTGGTGGTGATCCAAGACTGGTTCATCTTGATGAAAGTCAGTCGATCAACCGAGTCGGTGGACAGGCGCACCCTGTGATCCGTGACAAATCCTCCAGCAGCACTGAATGTGCGTTCCGAAAGAACGCTGGATGCAGGACAGGCCAGTAGCTCAATTGCATACTGTGCAAGCTCTGGCCAGTGATCCATCCTCAAGACCCAGTAAGCCAGAGGATTTTCGGTGGGGAAGGTGTCCAAGTCTGACCTTGCCCCTAGATATTCCTGCACCATGTTTATCAGACGCTGGCGATGGTTGCTGGAACCGATCATACTTTGGGGCTGCGGACTAAAGAATTGTCTGAACGCATCGGTCAGACGGCCACCTTCCCCACCGCTCCTTCTTTGACTGGCCGAAGCCTCAGCAACTCGTTGTCCAGGACCAGGAGTTTGCAACCTCCCAGTCTCTGGGAACGCGTTGCACAGACCTTTCTGCAAGGCCTCCCGGAGTTGTCTCATCCTCTGCTCCCTCTGCGACGGTAACATAAGGTCCGCAACCTTACCCTTGTACCGTGGATCAAGGAGAGTGGCCAGCCAGTAATGGTCCCTCTCCTTGATCCGAAGAATACGAGGATCCTTCCGCAGACTTTGCAGGATCAGGGAGGCCATGCAGCGTAGGTTTGCTGAGGCATTCGCTCCGGAGTCCTCTGGGTCACTAAGGACGACATGATCCGCAGCCACCTCCTCCCAGCCACGTACAAGTCCACTGGTTTCTTGGGACTGTAAATCATCCCTAAAAGACTGCTGCTGATGATGCTGAGTGCCAGCCTCCACCTCCATGCTGACACAATCCTCCTCCTCCTCCTCCTCCTCCTCCTCCTCCTCCTCCTCTTCCTGTGCGATGGGTGGGACAGAAGGAACACTGTCTGGGTAAAGGGGGCCTTGAGAGGCAAGGAAGTCCTCCTCTTCCTGCCTCTGTTCTGCCTCAAGTGCCCTGTCCATTATTCCACGCAGCGTGTGCTCCAACAGGTGGACAAGAGGTACAGTGTCACTGATGCATGCACTGTCACTGCTCACCATCCTCGTGGCCTCCTCAAATGGTGCCAGGACAGTGCATGCATCCCTGATCATGCCCCACTGGCGTGGAGAAAAAAAACCAAGCTCCCCTGACCCTGTCCTGGTGCCGTAGTCGCACAGGTACTCATTGATGGCCCTCTGCTGCGTGTGCAGCCGCTGCAGCATGGCCAACGTTGAGTTCCACCTGGTGGGCATGTCACATATAAGGCGGTTCTTGGGCAGGTTCAACTCCTTTTGCAGCTCAGCCAGGCGAGCACTGGCATTATAAGATCTGCGGAAATGCACACAGACTTTCCTGGCCTGCCTCAGGACATCCTGTAAGCCCGGGTACCTGCCCAAGAAGCGCTGCACCACCAGGTTAAGGACGTGAGCCACACAGGGCACATGGGTCAGTTGTCCCTGTCGGAGGGCGGAGAGGAGGTTGGTGCCATTGTCGCAAACCACCATTCCTGGCTTAAGCTGGCGTGGCGTCAACCACCTCTCGGCCTGGCCCTGCAGAGCAGACAGGACCTCTGCCCCAGTGTGGCTTCTGTCCCCCAAACACACCAGCGCAAGCACGGCATGGCATCTTTTTGCCTGCGTACTTGCGTAGCCCCGTGAACGGCTACGGAGCACCGCTGGTTCATAGGACAAACCACAGGAAGAGGCCATGGAGGAAGAAGAAGAGGAGGGGGTGGAGGAGAGAGGTGTGTCACAACCAGTAGTAGCATTTTGGAGGCGTGGCGGTGGGACAACCTCCAACACTACTGCACCTTGTCCTGAATCCTTCCCAGCTGCCAAAAGAGTGACCCAATGGGCCGTGAAAGAAAGGTAACGTCCCTGTCCATGCCTGCTGGACCATGAGTCAGCGGTAATATGCACCTTACCGCTGACTGCCCTGTCCAGCGAGGCCAAGACATTGCCTTCCACATGCCGGTAGAGAGCCGGAATAGCCTTCCGTGAGAAAAAGTGGCGTTTGGGAACCTGCCACTGAGGAACCGCACATTGCACAAACTCACGGAAGGGGGCCGAGTCTACCAACTGAAAAGGCAGCAGTTGAAGCGCTAGCAATTTAGCCAAGCTAGCATTCAACCGCTGGGCATGTGGATGGCTGGGAGTGAACTTCTTTCGACGGTCCAGCAGCTGGGGCAGGGAAATTTGCCTGCTAGAATCGGACGTCGGTGTACTGCTAGCAGAGTGGGCGCAAGTACTTGGCTGTGACACACCTAATTCTACACCTTCATTCCTCTCAGTGCATGTTTCAGAGAGGACTGAAGTTATAGTGGGGTTGGAGATCCCAGCTGATGCGGTGCAAGGAGAGGTCCGCTTGGTTCTTTGGTGTGGGTCTTTGAGGTAGGCTTGCCAACGAGCTGCATGGCAGGTCAACATATGTCTGGTCAGGCATGTGGTACCCAAGCGGCTGATGTTTTGGCCACGCGATATACGCTTGAGACATATGTTGCAAACAGCAGCTGTGCGATCTGATGCACTAGCCTCAAAAAAGGCCCACACCAAAGAACTTTTTGAATGACGGGCAGAGGCAGCGCCCTGCACAGGCGGAGCTCTGCGGTGTGATTCCGTCGGTGTACTGCCCTTACGCTGGCCACCAAAGGGCATCCTGCCTCGTTGGAGATGTGCCTCCTCCTCATCCTCCTCCTCCTCCTCTCTCCTATTAGGCACCCACGTGGAGTCATTGACCTCATCATCCCCTCCCTCCTCATCACTGGAGCCAATCTGGCAGTATGCTGCAGCTGCTGGAACATGACTGCCAGATTGGTGTCCTTCTTGAGCATCCCCTCTGTCTGCTCTCACGCTACTGCCTTCCTCTAGCTGGGTTTCATCATCAGACCCTTCGAAACGCTGGGCATCCTCCTGGAGCATGTACCCAACACTGTGCTGAAACAGTTCGGGGGACTCCTCAGGAGGAGGACATGGTGGGTCTAGGGAAGGAGTGACTGATGATTTGTCTGACATTGATACCAGGGAAGACGACGCTTTGGCAGCTGCTTTTCCAGTACCCTGAGCCTGGGTGAGAGAGGATGAGGAGGAGGAGGAGGGCTTGGTCATCCACTCTACCAAGTCTTCGGCATGATGTGGCTCAACATGTCCAGCTGCCGAAAAGAAGGACAAGCGTGTCCCATGGCCATGTGCTGATGACAATGCACCGCGTCCACGACCAGCACTGTTGCCCCCAGACACAGAGCCTGCTTGCCCTCTTTTATTGCCTCCTGACTGTCTGCCTCTCCTTGTTTGCCTTCCAGACATTCTAATAGATGGCCTGCAGGGAGATGGGAAAAAAGCAATAAGGGCTACCTTCAGGTGTCCTTCTCTGTCCCTTGAAACAAGGACTTTCACAGTGAAAGAAACTGACACTGTCCCTACCTAGAGTTTTCTGTCCCTAGAATAAATGTTTTTTTTAATCACAATATAGCACAAGGACAATTCACTCAATGTCTCTCCAGGTCCCTGGAAACAAGGACTTGCAGAGTGAAAGAAACTGACACTGTCCCTACCTAGAGTTTTCTGTCCCTAGAATAAATGTTTTTTTTAAGCACAATATAGCACAAGGACAATTAACTCACTGTCCTTACAGGTCCCTGGAAACAAGGACTTGCAGAGTGAAAAAAAAAAAACACTCTCCCTACCTACAGTTTTCTGTCCCTAGAAAAAATGTTTTTTTTAAGCACAATATAGCACAAGGACAATTAACTCACTGTCCTTACAGGTCCCTGGAAACAAGGACTTGCAGAGTGAAAGAAAAAAAACACTCTCCCTACCTACAGTTTTCTGTCCCTAGAATAAATGTTTTTTTTAATCACAATATAGCACAAGGAAAATTAACTCACTGTCCTTACAGGTCCCTGGAAACAAGGACTTGCAGAGTGAAAGAAAAAAAACACTCTCCCTACCTACAGTTTTCTGTCCCTAGAAAAAATGTTTTTTTTAATCACAATATAGCACAAGGAAAATTAACTCACTGTCCTTACAGGTCCCTGGAAACAAGGACTTGCAGAGTGAAAGAAACTGACACTGTCCCTACCTAGAGTTTTCTGTCCCTAGAATAAATGTTTTTTTTAAGCACAATATAGCACAAGGACAATTAACTCACTGTCCTTACAGGTCCCTGGAAACAAGGACTTGCAGAGTGAAAGAAAAAAAACACTCTCCCTACCTACAGTTTTCTGTCCCTAGAAAAAATGTTTTTTTTAATCACAATATAGCACAAGGAAAATTAACTCACTGTCCTTACAGGTCCCTGGAAACAAGGACTTGCAGAGTGAAAGAAACTGACACTGTCCCTACCTAGAGTTTTCTGTCCCTAGAATAAATGTTTTTTTTAAGCACAATATAGCACAAGGACAATTAACTCACTGTCCTTACAGGTCCCTGGAAACAAGGACTTGCAGAGTGAAAAAAAAAAAAACACTCTCCCTACCTACAGTTTTCTGTCCCTAGAAAAAATGTTTTTTTTAAGCACAATATAGCACAAGGACAATTAACTCACTGTCCTTACAGGTCCCTGGAAACAAGGACTTGCAGAGTGAAAGAAAAAAAACACTCTCCCTACCTAGAGTTTTCTGTCCCTAGAATAAATGTTTTTTTTAATCACAATATAGCACAAGGAAAATTAACTCACTGTCCTTACAGGTCCCTGGAAACAAGGACTTGCAGAGTGAAAGAAAAAAAACACTCTCCCTACCTACAGTTTTCTGTCCCTAGAAAAAATGTTTTTTTTAATCACAATATAGCACAAGGAAAATTAACTCACTGTCCTTACAGGTCCCTGGAAACAAGGACTTGCAGAGTGAAAGAAACTGACACTGTCCCTACCTAGAGTTTTCTGTCCCTAGAATAAATGTTTTTTTTAAGCACAATATAGCACAAGGACAATTAACTCACTGTCCTTACAGGTCCCTGGAAACAAGGACTTGCAGAGTGAAAGAAAAAAAACACTCTCCCTACCTACAGTTTTCTGTCCCTAGAAAAAATGTTTTTTTTAATCACAATATAGCACAAGGAAAATTAACTCACTGTCCTTACAGGTCCCTGGAAACAAGGACTTGCAGAGTGAAAGAAACTGACACTGTCCCTACCTAGAGTTTTCTGTCCCTAGAATAAATGTTTTTTTTAAGCACAATATAGCACAAGGACAATTAACTCACTGTCCTTACAGGTCCCTGGAAACAAGGACTTGCAGAGTGAAAGAAAAAAAACACTCTCCCTACCTACAGTTTTCTGTCCCTAGAAAAAATGTTTTTTTTAATCACAATATAGCACAAGGAAAATTAACTCACTGTCCTTACAGGTCCCTGGAAACAAGGACTTGCAGAGTGAAAGAAACTGACACTGTCCCTACCTAGAGTTTTCTGTCCCTAGAATAAATGTTTTTTTTAAGCACAATATAGCACAAGGACAATTAACTCACTGTCCTTACAGGTCCCTGGAAACAAGGACTTGCAGAGTGAAAAAAAAAAAAACACTCTCCCTACCTACAGTTTTCTGTCCCTAGAAAAAATGTTTTTTTTAAGCACAATATAGCACAAGGACAATTAACTCACTGTCCTTACAGGTCCCTGGAAACAAGGACTTGCAGAGTGAAAGAAAAAAAACACTCTCCCTACCTAGAGTTTTCTGTCCCTAGAATAAATGTTTTTTTTAATCACAATATAGCACAAGTAAAATTAACTCACTGTCCTTACAGGTCCCTGGAAACAAGGACTTGCAGAGTGAAAGAAAAAAAACACTCTCCCTACCTACAGTTTTCTGTCCCTAGAAAAAATGTTTTTTTTAATCACAATATAGCACAAGGAAAATTAACTCACTGTCCTTACAGGTCCCTGGAAACAAGGACTTGCAGAGTGAAAGAAACTGACACTGTCCCTACCTAGAGTTTTCTGTCCCTAGAATAAATGTTTTTTTTAATCACAATATAGCACAAGGAAAATTAACTCACTGTCCTTACAGGTCCCTGGAAACAAGGACTTGCAGAGTGAAAGAAACTGACACTGTCCCTACCTAGAGTTTTCTGTCCCTAGAATAAATGTTTTTTTTAAGCACAATATAGCACAAGGACAATTAACTCACTGTCCTTACAGGTCCCTGGAAACAAGGACTTGCAGAGTGAAAAAAAAAAACACTCTCCCTACCTAGAGTTTTCTGTCCCTAGAAAAAATGTTTTTTTTAAGCACAATATAGCACAAGGACAATTAACTCACTGTCCTTACAGGTCCCTGGAAACAAGGACTTGCAGAGTGAAAGAAAAAAAACACTCTCCCTACCTAGAGTTTTCTGTCCCTAGAAAAAATGTTTTTTTTAATCACAATATAGCACAAGGAAAATTAACTCACTGTCCTTACAGGTCCCTGGAAACAAGGACTTGCAGAGTGAAAGAAAAAAAACACTCTCCCTACCTACAGTTTTCTGTCCCTAGAAAAAATGTTTTTTTTAATCACAATATAGCACAAGGAAAATTAACTCACTGTCCTTACAGGTCCCTGGAAACAAGGACTTGCAGAGTGAAAGAAACTGACACTGTCCCTACCTAGAGTTTTCTGTCCCTAGAATAAATGTTTTTTTTAATCACAATATAGCACAAGGAAAATTAACTCACTGTCCTTACAGGTCCCTGGAAACAAGGACTTGCAGAGTGAAAGAAACTGACACTGTCCCTACCTAGAGTTTTCTGTCCCTAGAATAAATGTTTTTTTTAATCACAATATAGCACAAGGAAAATTAACTCACTGTCCTTACAGGTCCCTGGAAACAAGGACTTGCAGAGTGAAAGAAACTGACACTGTCCCTACCTAGAGTTTTCTGTCCCTAGAATAAATGTTTTTTTTAATCACAATATAGCACAAGGAAAATTAACTCACTGTCCTTACAGGTCCCTGGAAACAAGGACTTGCAGAGTGAAAGAAACTGACACTGTCCCTACCTAGAGTTTTCTGTCCCTAGAATAAATGTTTTTTTTAAGCACAATATAGCACAAGGACAATTAACTCACTGTCCTTACAGGTCCCTGGAAACAAGGACTTGCAGAGTGAAAGAAAAAAAACACTCTCCCTACCTACAGTTTTCTGTCCCTAGAAAAAATGTTTTTTTTAATCACAATATAGCACAAGGAAAATTAACTCACTGTCCTTACAGGTCCCTGGAAACAAGGACTTGCAGAGTGAAAGAAAAAAAACACTCTCCCTACCTACAGTTTTCTGTCCCTAGAAAAAATGTTTTTTTTAATCACAATATAGCACAAGGAAAATTAACTCACTGTCCTTACAGGTCCCTGGAAACAAGGACTTGCAGAGTGAAAGAAAAAAAACACTCTCCCTACCTACAGTTTTCTGTCCCTAGAAAAAATGTTTTTTTTAATCACAATATAGCACAAGGAAAATTAACTCACTGTCCTTACAGGTCCCTGGAAACAAGGACTTGCAGAGTGAAAGAAAAAAAACACTCTCCCTACCTACAGTTTTCTGTCCCTAGAAAAAATGTTTTTTTTAATCACAATATAGCACAAGGAAAATTAACTCACTGTCCTTACAGGTCCCTGGAAACAAGGACTTGCAGAGTGAAAGAAACTGACACTGTCCCTACCTAGAGTTTTCTGTCCCTAGAATAAATGTTTTTTTTAATCACAATATAGCACAAGGAAAATTAACTCACTGTCCTTACAGGTCCCTGGAAACAAGGACTTGCAGAGTGAAAGAAACTGACACTGTCCCTACCTAGAGTTTTCTGTCCCTAGAATAAATGTTTTTTTTAAGCACAATATAGCACAAGGACAATTAACTCACTGTCCTTACAGGTCCCTGGAAACAAGGACTTGCAGAGTGAAAGAAAAAAAACACTCTCCCTACCTACAGTTTTCTGTCCCTAGAAAAAATGTTTTTTTTAATCACAATATAGCACAAGGAAAATTAACTCACTGTCCTTACAGGTCCCTGGAAACAAGGACTTGCAGAGTGAAAGAAACTGACACTGTCCCTACCTAGAGTTTTCTGTCCCTAGAATAAATGTTTTTTTTAATCACAATATAGCACAAGGACAATTAACTCACTGTCCTTACAGGTCCCTGTAAACAAGGACTTGCAGAGTGAAAGAAACTGACACTGTCCCTACCTAGAGTTTTCTGTCCCTAGAATAAATGTTTTTTTTAAGCACAATATAGCACAAGGACAATTAACTCACTGTCCTTACAGGTCCCTGGAAACAAGGACTTGCAGAGTGAAAGAAACTGACACTGTCCCTACCTAGAGTTTTCTGTCCCTAGAATAAATGTTTTTTTTAAGCACACTATAGCAGAAGCACAAAACACACTGACACTCTCCCTACCTATCCTTCTCTTTCCCTAAACTAAAGGAATCCAGGTTAAGCAAGAAAGAAATAACAGTCACTGTCCCTGCCTATGCTACTCTATCCCTGCTCCGGAACACACTACACTAGGCCGCCGTGCTGGCGGCCTTTTATAGTGTGGGGCGTGTACTAAACACCCTCAGCAATAATTGGCCACAGGCATCCTGCCTGTGGCCAATCATTGCTCTCCTCGCTGCCGGCGCTGTGATTGGCCAAGCATGCGGGGTCACAGTGCATGCTTGGCCAATCACAGCGCCTGGATGACACTGCGATGGCGTAGTGCATTGTGGGCCGTTCGCGTCACTCGAATTTGGCGCGAACGGCCCAAATCGTTCGATCTTCGTCGAACGATCGAACAGCCAATGTTCGAGTCGAACGTATGTTCGACTCGAACACGAAGCTCATCCCTAATCTAGACCAGGGATATGCAATTAGCGGACCTCCAGCTGTTGCCAAACTACAAGTCCCATGAGGCATAGCGAGACTCTGACAGCATCAAGCATGACACCCAGAGGCAGAGGCATGATGGGACTTGTAGTTTGGCAACAGCTGGAGGCCCGCTAATTGCATATCCCTGATCTAGACCAAGTGACAGTCCCGTCCCGACTGCTGCGGTTGCGCCACTTAGGAGCATGGTCTCTCTTTCTTACTTGCCTGTCCACCCTGTAGGTCCCAATCCTGCTTCTTTCCCCACAGCTGCTGCGCTGTTATCCTTGCAGCATGGCAGAGGACTAGAGAGGCGGCAGGTCTGTACAGAGGGTAGGAACTTCAAACAGGTGATTGGTTGCTAGGACACTGCGCGGTTCTAGCATCCAATCACCAGCTTGCTAACAAGAAAGTTGGGCAGCACCCACCCTCTGTCCAGCCCTGCCCTGTGTACGGTAGGACTATGAAAGGGAAGGGGGTTGAGGAAACTACTATGAAGAGGGGGTGGTGAAGGGGGCTAAGGACACTGCTATGAAGAGGGGGTTAAATGGATTAAGGATAGTGCTATGAAGTGGAGGGTGGGGAGGGGGGCTAAAGGGGTTGAGGATAGTGCTATAAAGAGGGAGCTGAGGACAGTGCTATGAAGTGGGGGGGGGAGGGGTGAAGGGGGCTGAGTACAGTGCTATCTAGAGGGTGAAGGGACTGAGTGCAGTGCTATGTAGAGGGTGAAGGGGGTGAAGGCAGTGCTATGAAGAGGCGGTGAGGACAGTTCTATGAAGGGAGGATGGTGAAGGGGGCTGAGGACAGTGCTATAAAGGGGGGATGGTGAAGGGGGCTGAGGAAAGTGGTATGAAGGGGGCTTAGGACAGTGGTAAGAAGGGAGGTGAAGAGATCTGAGGACAGTGCTATGAAGAGGGGGGGGTGAAGGGGGCTGAGTACAGTGCTATCTAGAGGGTGAAGGGGACTGAGTACAGTGCTATGTAGAGGGTGAAGGGGGTGAAGGCAGTGCTATGAAGAGGCGGTGAGGACAGTGCTATGAAGGGAGGGTGGTGAAGGCGGCTGAGGACAGTGCTATAAAGGGGGGATGGTGAAGGGGGCTGAGGACAGTGGTAGGAAGGGGGGTGAAGAGACCTGAGGACAGTGCTATGAAGAGGGGGCTGAGGACAGTGCTATAGGGATGGGGGTGAAGGAGGCTGAGGACAGTGCTATAAAAGGGGGGTGAAGGGGGCTGAGGACAGTGCTATGAAAATGCCCATATTTATATCTACAGTGGGTATAGAAAAGAACCCCCCCCCCCCTTTTAAATAATCCAATTTTGTTGCTTTGCAGCCTGAAATGAAGACAGACACCGTTTTTGTCTCATCCGGCTGTATTTACTAGTGCAACTTATATCATCCAAGTGAAAAATATAATGCCAACATGTGTGGTCATTTTTGCTGTGTGTTTTGGGTCATTGTCATGTTGGAAGGTAAACCTTCTTCCCATTGAAACTTTCTGGCAGAGGGCAGCAGATTTTCCTCAAGAATTTGATGGTATTTTGCCCCATCCATTTTTCTTCTATCCTGACAAGTGCTCCAGTCCCTGCTGCAGAGAAACACCCACATGACAGGATCTTACTACCTCCATGCTTTACTGTAGGAATGGTGTTATTTGGATGGTGAGCTGTGTTGGATTTCCGCCTGACGTATTTTCTTTTTCGTACATCACGGGACACAGAGCGACTTAGTCATTGCTAATGGGTTATATAGATTACCTTCAGGTGTTGGCACTGGCCAATTCCAAACCGGAAGTACCCTCCCCTATATAAGCCCCTCCCATCCGGGAGCACCTCAGTTTTTTGCCAGTGTCTAAGGTGTTGGCCAAAGAGTAACATGTGTTTTCACTGGGCTTGCGTACAGGTTCTTTTGGGCCTTAGTAAGCTGTTCCGGATCCCACCAAAAAAGCTTCATAGCTAAACGGTCGGTACCCGGGCCTTGCAGCAGAAGAGCAAGGTTTTGCCTGTAATGCCTCTCTTAGGAGGGCTGGACCCTGGGATCCAGAGCTCTGGTCATACCCACGACCAAGATGTTGTCTGTGCAGGGTGCTATACAGGTCCAGGGGAGTGGAATCCTTGGGAACCCGGTCCCTGAAGGTTTAATTACAATGCCTGCCGTGATAGGTGAAGTTTGGACTTCTGTGGACCAAACAAAGTCCTGCGGCGGGGATCAGGTAAGTGGGGGCCCCCAGGAACTTGGTTCTATTGGGGGACCCCCAAGCCTAATTTGTCTTTCTGTCTGTTACCTAACGGTATTCCCGCTAATATCTGTGTTTGCCTGTAACTACTGAAAATGTAAAATTTTAATAGTAGTCAAGAAAAAAAAAAAAAAAAAGGGACCGCGGTACCTGTGTTAAACCACTAGAGGCCGCTGTAGTCCATTTTTCTTGTCATGTGGATCTTTGGTTTTCTCAAGTCAAAAGATCCAGGCAGTTGGTAAGTTTCTCTGTGGGAATCCACTTCCTCTGCCCTGTTGCTGCGCTCATCCACCGCACAGGCCCTCCGGCAAAAAGGGCCCTGGCTCCTAGTCCCTGTTTGATTTCGAAAAGGGCGCCAATGGCGCACGGGCGCGCGCGCGGGCACGTGCACGCGCCTCCTATGAAAAAAAAGGGGCGGGGCGGGTGGATGACGCTCGATGCGCGCCGCGGCGCTTCTGCGCATGTGCAGGCGTCCCAGCATGGTTAAAAGACAGTACAACTGTCAGCTGGATGCAAACAGAGCTAGCAACAAACAGTGCCACACAGAGGCGGTTGATGCAGGCATCCCCATAGAAAGGCACTTTAGTGGACACCAGCTGGTATACAGCAGCAACTGTGTTAGACTATTACCAGCAAAAATTGGTGTATGACGACGGGAATACCTCAGCTTTGTGCTTAAAGGATATGTCGTCCAGACGCTCCGGAAATAGGTCTTCCAGGAAGCCAAAGGGGTCTCCATCGGGCTCTGAGGATATTGGGCATGCTTGTACTGCACCAATCTCCCCTGAGAATTCAGAGGTCAGTAGCCGTAGAAACCCCGCAGGAGTACCTGGTGCTGCGGCTGTCCCCAGTCCACCTGCTCCTGTATATATAACAGAGGAGGTTTTATCCTCAACTCTGGGAGGATTGGAAGAGAGATTAACAGCATTGATCGCTGCTTCCCTGTCACAGGAAAAGCGTGTCCGATCTCCGTCTCCTCCTTCAGAGTGCCTGTTAGTGGAGGAACAGCCCCACACAGAGATCGACCTACCTGAAGGGGATCAGGATGAGGTTGATTCAGTTATAGAGGAATCAACAGTGGAAGAACCTTTCTCAGCATCTCAGGCTGAAAGATTATGGGTTCAGTCTCTGACTAACATGGTCCGATCAGCATTTAAAATGCCTCTGGCGGAACCACCATCCACTACGGTTTCCTCGCTGGGGTCGCTAAAAGCTCCCCAGGCTGTCTGTTCCTTCCCAATCCACCCTTTATTAGAAGGGCTTATTTACCAGGATTGGGAGCATCCTGATAAAATATTTGCTCCCCCCAAGAGATTTCCGGTGATCTATCCCATGGAGGATAAGTTCATAAAAAAATGGAGGGTCCCTACAGTGGACGCAGCCATCTCTTCTGTTAACAAATCACTGACATGTCCAGTAGATAATGTTCCAATGTTCAAAGACCCAATAGATAAAAAATTGGAGTCTTTACTAAAATCTGCTTTCTCTACAGCAAGCATGGTGACACAACCTGCGGTAGCAGCGATTGGAGTCTGCCAAGCAGTGAAAGATCAGTTGAAACAAGTCTTAAGGGACTTACCAGATCAGCAGGCTCTTGCCCTAGCTGACCTGCCTAGAGCCTTGTGTTTTGCGGTGGACGCCATAAAGGATACAATCCAACAGGCCTCCCGCTTTACGCTGTCTATAGTACATATGCGTAGGCTTCTGTGGCTCAAAAACTGGTCTGCTGAAGCTCCCTGTAAAAAACTGCTGGTTAGCTTCCCATTTCATGGAGAACGCTTATTTGGAGAAGATCTGGACAAATATATCCAGAAAATTTCTGCCGGTAAAAGTTCACTCTTACCGGTTAATAACAAGGGTAGAAGTCCTTCTTTTAAGAGGCCTACTTCTCCAGTCCCTGGCACATCGGCTGTGAAACAGTTCCGACGGCCTCCGCGGTCAAATCCAGGGGGCAGAAATCAGGGACAATCACAGGGTAACAAGAAACCCTGGGTCAAGAGAGGTACAAAACCTCCCCCTAAGTCATGAAGGGTTGCCCCCACTCAGTCGGGTGAGGGGAAGACTTCAGTTGTTCACAGAGACCTGGCGGGACACCATCAGAGATGGGTGATCTCCGCAGTAAGTCTGGGATACAGGCTGGAGTTAAAAGACATTCCTCCTGCCCATTTTATAAGGTCAAACGTGCCAAGCGATCCCCAGAAGAGTGGATCCCTCCTTCTGGCACTAGAGCAACTATTGCCCCAAGGGTAATCATGAAGGTTCCCTTGGAAGAAAACGGGTTCGGGTTTTACTCGAACCTTGTCACAGTCCCCAAACCAAATGGGGACATGAGGCCCATATTAAATATAAAAGGGCTAAACAAGTTCCTACATATCAGGACTTTTTCGGATGGAGTCGATCCGATCGGTGGCCACCGCCCTACAAGGGCAGGAATGGTTAGCCTCGATCGACATAAGGGATGCTTATTTGCATATTCCCATCTGTCCGGCCCACCAGAAATTTCTACGCCTTGCAGTAGAAGGGCGCCATTTTCAGTTCAGAGCCTTACCTTTCGGTCTGGCCACGGCACCACGAGTGTTCACAAAAATTCTGGCCGTACGATTGGCCAAACTAGGAACACAAGGTGTAACGATAATGGCATATCTAGAGGACTTGTTGCTGATAGACCACTCAGTGAAAAAAACTAGAAGTGGTCGTTCACAAGATAATCAAGTATCTGGAATCTCACGGTTGCATTATCAACCGAGACAAGTCAGCCCTAAAACCAGTCAAAAGCCTGGAATACTTGGGGGCTAAGACTGGATTCAAATCAGAGAAAGATTTTCTTACCTCCAGAGAAGGTGTCGTCTTTGAAAGATTTGACCCACTTAGTGGGTACAAAAAAGAAAAACCATCCATACGCCTGTGTATAAGGCTGCTGGGAAAAATGGTGGCTTCATTCGAAGCGGTACCCTACGGTCAATTCCATTCAAGGAACTTGCAGAGGGCCATACTGTCAGCCTAGAACAAAAAAGTTCAGGCTTTAGACTTACCAATGTCCCTGTCCCCTTCCGTTCGCAAGAGCCTCCATTGGTGGTTGGTGCCCCAGAATCTGGAAAAAGGGAAACCCTTCAGTCCGGTTTCTTGGAAGGTGGTCACTACAGTTGCCAGCCTCATAGGCTGGGGGGGCAGTACTGGAGCAATGGTCTCTCCAGGGCAAGTGGTCAGAAGCAGAGAAGGCCCTGCCCACCAATCTCTTAGAGATACGAGCAGCCCGGTATGCCCTAGTAGCATGGACATCCAAACTCCAAGGGTCACCTGTCAGAATTCAATCAGACAATGCCACAGCAGTGGCATATATCAATCACCAGGGTGGCACCAGGAGTCGTGCAGCCCAGAGGGAAGCGAATTGCATCCTGGAATGGGCAGAAAGGTATGTCACAGCCATATCCGCGGTTTTCATCCCAGGAGTGGAAAATTGGAGAGCGGACTTTTTAAGTCGCCAGCAATTATGCCCGGGGGAATGGTCTCTTCACCCCGAGGTTTTCCAGGCAATATGCCAGCGGTGGGGAACACCGGATGTAGATCTGCTAGCATCCAGATTCAACGCAAAGGTGGACAGATTTGTGTCTCGCACAAAGGATCCCCTAGCTTGCGGTTCGGATGCCCTAGTGTTCCCTTGGGATCAGTTCAAGCTGATATATGCATTCCCACCGCGATTAATCCGCAGAATCAGGGTAGAAAAGAAACCAGTGATTCTGGTGGCTCCAGCGTGGCCCCGAAGGGCATGGTACGCGGAGATTGTAAAAATGTCAGTGGGAAGTCCTTGGACCCTCCCACATCGTCCGGACCTGCTTTCGCAAGGACCGATATACTACCCTTCCTTACCAGCCCTAGGTTTGACGGCCTGGCTATTGAAGCCCACATTCTAAAAAAGAGAGGGCTCTCTAATCCTGTGGTATCTACCATGATCAATGCCAGGAAGCCGGTATCCAGGCAGATCTATTATAGGATCTAGAAGGCGTACATCACGTGGTGTGAGGCCAGGAAATGGCATCCACGTAAGTACATAATAGGTAGGATTCTGGACTTCCTACAGTGGGCTGTACATAGGAAGCTTGCCTTGAGTACTATCAAGGGTCAGACGGCCTTGTCAATATTTTTTTCAAAGGCCCTTGGCTTTGCATTCATTAGTCAAAGCTTTCATACAAGGAGTGATGCGTATTAGCCCTCCGGTTAGTATTCCCATATGTCCATGGGACTTAAACCTGGTTCTGTCGGTTCTACAGAAACAACCATTTGAACCATTGCGGCACATTTCCTTGGTTCTTTTCACCAGGAAATTGATTTTCTTAGTAGCCATTTGTTCGGCTAAAAGAGTATCGGAATTAGCGCCTTGTCCTGTAAGGAGCCATATCTGGTTATCCATAAGGACAGAGTAGTATTACGTCCTCATCCAGCCTTCTTCCTAAGGTGGTATCGAGGTTCCATTTGAACCAAGATGTGGTTCTTCCTTCGTTTTTCCCCAAACCTAGTTCGGTAGAGGAAAAGTTATTGCATTCTTTGGATGTAGTAAGAGCAGTTAAAGCTTATCTTAAAGCCACTGCTCAGATTCGTAGAACGGATACTTTGTTTGTTCTGCCGGAAGGCCCCAGAAAGGGTCAGGCAGCATCAAAAATCTACTTTAGCCAAGTGGATTCGACAGGTCATAATACAAGCCTATGGCTTGAAAAGGAGACCGCCTCCGTTCAAAGTTAGGGCGCACTCCACAAGAGCAGTTGGAACTTCATGGGCAGTGCATCACCAAGCCTCCCTGGCTCAAGTCTGTAAGGCCACAACATGGTCCTTAGTACACACGTTTACTAGATTCTACCAGGTAGACGTCAGAAGTCAGGAGGATGTCGCCTTTGGGCGCAGTGTGTTGCAGGCCGCAAAAGAGCCTCATGCCTGATGGCGCCCAGCTTATGTATCCCTCCCCTCATTTGGCATTGCTTTGGGACGTCCCATTAGTAATGACTAAGTCGCTCTGTGTCCCGTGATGTACGAAAAAGAAAAAGGGATTTTTATAACAGCTTACCTGTAAAATCCTTTTCTTGGAGTACATCACGGGACACAGAGCTCCCACCCCTCTTTTTGGGACACTTATTGCTTGGCTACAAAACTGAGGTGCTCCCGGATGGGAGGGGCTTATATAGGGGAGGGTACTTCCGGTTTGGAATTGGCCAGTGCCAACACCTGAAGGTAATCTATATAACCCATTAGTAATGACTAAGTCGCTCTGTGTCCCGTGATGTACTCCAAGAAAAGGATTTTACAGGTAAGCTGTTATAAAAATCCCTTTGTTTGGTGTTGAGGCCAAATAATACAAGCGTAACTCCACTTTTGTTGAGAAAAAAACATTCCCCTCTGGGTGAACTGTACATTGCAAGGATTATAACAACCTTTGTTGCAGATTACTACCTTTTGTTATTCTGAAGAAATCCATGTGTGTTTGTCTGTGCCTCTGTTCATGTGGTTTCATAATTAACTGTCAGGTGTTCAGCTGGAAAGCACTAATGAGGAAATATGCTGGGCCTGCATCCCTTTAGACGTGCTTCTATTGAAAGTATCTCTCCAAAAATTACATTTTTGTTGCAGGGGATGCCTGAAATCTGACTTGTATCTTAGGCAGACTGCTGGGAAAATTGATGAGCCAATCACACAAGCAGGAAATTATGTTTCTGAGGAGTACACTGCAGTCCACAAACGGTCACCATCAAAATTAACTGAACTTAGGCAGTTCTGCAAAAAAGAGTGGGTAAATATTGCAAAGTCTAGATGTGCAAAGTTAGTAGAGACATATCCCAACAGGCTAAAGGCTATAATTAAAGCAAAAGACAGTTCAACAAAATACTGACATAAGAGGGGTGATCCTTTTTCCAACTCGGTCATTCTGTTTTTTTTTTTTTTTCTCTGACATGTTGGTGTTATATCTTTCACTTGGATATTTATAAGTTGCACTAATAAATACAGCTGGTTAAAACAAAAACTGTGTCTGTCCTCCTCATTTCAGGCTGCAAAGCAACAAAATGTGATTATTTTAAAAGGGGGTGATTCTTTTCTATACCCACTGTATTTATTAGAGTATTTCACTGAAAAAAAGACACGACTACATGCACAATATTTAAGTACTAGGCCAGATTTTGGACATGGCAGACACCAGCCAGCTTTTAATAAAATAAAAAAAACAATAGTGTATTTAGTTGACTGAAAAGTTCTCAAAATATTGTAGTGACTACGCACAAAGTATTTATACATTTTTACTAGGCTGCATTTCTACCACTTGCCAACCAGTCCATGTAGCTTTACTGCTACAGAGCAGCCACTCTGTGCAGAATCATGTATATATACATGATTCTGCACTTCCGGGAAGGGGGTGTGCAGGCTGTGCTGTGATTAGACACAGCACAAGCCGATCAGAGTGTGCTGGCCAATGGATGACTGCTGGCACCCGCTGATCTGGCGAGGAGGAAGACAGGACAGAGCTCTATCAATGTAAACAATACAGAGCTCTGTCTTGTCAGTGGGGATGTATCAATTTTTATTCCCTGCAAAGCAGAGAATAAAAACCAGCCCATCCCTTAGTAAAAGCATCTCACAGTACACACAAACACTAGTTAGGCATACATTTAACCCTTTGATCGTCCTAGATGTTAAAGTGGTTGCAACCCTGAAAAAAAATGCTCCTATCCCTGTAAGGCATGAGATATAGCACAGTGCTTTTGCCATGTCAATTGTCCCTTTCTATGTTGCACATTACCGGGCTGATCCTGCCAGTTCCTGCCTCCCCCTCTGTAAACTGACCACATTTATCATGGCTGCTGATGTCTGATAGCGAGGTCAGTTTATGTTTACAGTCATCTCCTCAGTGTTTCCGCATCTCCACCGCCTCTCTCCCTGTCAGTTCTGTAGTCTGTGTGAGAGCCAATCTCCTCTCCGCTCCTCCCCTCTCCTCTCAAGCCTGTGTAATTCTATTCCCTGCAGGTGCGCCAGTGCTTGTAAA
The DNA here is from genome assembly GCA_029206835.1 of Rana muscosa. Lineage (NCBI taxonomy): Eukaryota > Metazoa > Chordata > Amphibia > Anura > Ranidae > Rana > Rana muscosa. The sequence goes on from CM055118.1 coordinate 730,213,090, forward strand.
GTAAAGAAACATGTATTAATTACTTTGATCCTGTCTATTTAGGTCCCTGTTCAGTACAGTGAGTGTGTTTTTTCTAAAATTATGATGCTAAATACCTTCTTTGTAGAACCCCCACTGTGCAGACACGTGATCTCCCGCTGCCAGCTTGCATTCATCATAGAGGAATCTCAGCCCCTCCCACTGTGCTCTCTTAAAATGGGAAGGAAAGCAAAGGGGTGTCACATCACAGCACAGCAGGGCTCTGCAAAGAAGGTGTTTAGCATTATAATTTTAGGAAAACACATGCACACACTGTACTGAGGGACCTAAAACGGAGAGAATCAAAGTAATTAGAACATGTGACATTACACCCACTTTAACTCCTTCCCAGCCAATGTCATTAGTACAATGACAGTGCATATTTTTAGCACTGATCACTGTATTAGTGTCACTGTTTCCCACAAAGTGTCAGTTAGTGTCAGACTGCCCACCATACTATCAGAGTCCTGCTATAAGTTGCTGATCGCCACCATTACTAGTATATAAAAAAATTCTGCATATATTACATAGTTTGTAGACGCTATAATGTTCAGGTAAACCAATCAATATACGCTTATCAGGATTTTTTTCCCCAAAAATATGTAGCAGAGTACATATTGGCCTAAATTTATGAAGAAATTTGATTTTTTACATTTTTTTATTGGATATGTTTTATGGCAGAAAGTAAAAATATAATTTTTTTGTTCAAAATCTGCTGTCTTTTTTCATTTATAGAGCTAAAATAACGTTGTGCCAAAAGGCAAAAAATAGCCTGGTCATGAACGGGGGGAAATCTTCCAGAGGGTAAGTGGTTAAACAGGACCCACACTGCCAACTTTTAATCAAGAAATTAACATTTGTGTTTATTTATTTGACTGAAACAGCCACCAAAGTGTTGTACTGATGTATAGCATGTAAATACTTTTACTAGGCACCATTTCAAACAGGACACACACCAGCCAACTTCTAATCAATAAATCAACCTTACAGTGAATTTATTTTGTTGAAAAAGCCCCTAAAATAGTATAGTGACTACATGTACAGCAGGGCTCAAAATTTCAAGTCCTGAGTTACTAGCCAGGCCTCAAGGGTTACTCGGCACCAGTTGCCCCGCTCAACCCCTACCCTGCCCCGCCCCTAAACACGCCCTCACAAATTAGCTCATGAAAACTTAAATGTTTTATGCAGAATTAAGCCTGTGCCCGCCAGTGCAGTCTGTGCCCGCCAATGCAGCCCGTTTCTACCAATGCAGCCCATGTCACCAATGTAGCCAGTGTCCACCAGTGCAGCCCGTGTCCACCAGTGCAGCCCGTGTCCGCCAGTGCAGCCCGTGTCCGCCAGTGCAGCCCGTGTCCGCCAGTGCAGCCTGTGTCCGCCAGTGCAGCCCGTGTCTGCCAGTGCAGCCTGTGTCTGCCAGTGCAGCCTGTGTCTGCCAGTGCAGCCTGTGTCCGCCAGTGCAGGCCGTGTCTGCCAGTGCAGCCTGTGTCCTCAACACAGTCTGTGTTGCCAATGCAGCCTGTGTCCGCCAGTGAAGCCTGTATCGACAGTGCAGCCTGTGTCCGCCAATGCAGCCTGTGTTTCCAGTGCAGCCTGTGTCCCCAGTGCAGCCTGTGTCACTAATGCAGCCTACCTGTGCAGGGGAAGAGAGAGGCGAGCCACCGCCACTGCCTGGTTGATTAGAGCCCCAGGAACATAACAGCTTTTAATTTCAATAGCTGTGTGTTCCCCGCCGCGCGCCATCATATACAGCCCCTCCTCTTTGTCCAGGCACATTAATAGACAGATCACCCGTCCCAGGATTGGACGGGTGATCTGTCTCCCTGGAATCACTCTCTGATCTGTCCCAAATTTGTCACAGGACTGTCCAACACATAGTGGGGATTTACTAAGACTGGAGTGTGCAAAATCTGGCACAGATCTGCATAGGAACCAACCAGCTTCCAGGTTTTATTGCCACAGCTTAACTGAACAAGCTGAAGCTGATGGCTACCATGCACAGCAGCACCAGATTCTGAGTGCTCCAGTTTTAATAAATCTCTCCCAGTGTGTCTGTGACTCAATGTAAAAATAGATATTTTTAGCAATCTCTTGCAGCACCTACCTCTCACTGTACACACTCTGATCTGTTCCTTACTACTCCTTGGGGGTTCATTTATTAAAGGAAATAGACTTTTCACCTTGCAAGGGAAGTTACACTTTGCAAGGGAATTTGCCCCAGAGCTTAGTTAATGGGGTGAAGCTCTGCTGACTTCCATCATCCAAGCCTGTGCAAGCAAAAAATATGTTTCCTTTTTTGGAATTTGGTATTCTTTGCAAAGTGAAACTTGACCATTCACTAAGCTATGGGGAAGATTCTCATGCAAAGTACAACTTCCCTTGCAAAGAGATCTACCTATTAGTCTTTAGTAACTCAATCCTATACTTCCTCACTGCACTAAGGCTACTAAGAACCATGACTTTTATAGGAAGGGGGCTGGCACATAATAAAATCCCCATGATTGGCCCTTCTAAGCCACCTGGTCATAGTTCAGTGGACAGCAAGTGTATTGTTGGTAATTGGTTGCTTGATTTGTTGATTTTCTCAAACTGCAAATTACTTCTTTTTTTTTTAGATCAGACACATGGTCAACCCGTATTTAAAGTTCATCCTTAATAGCAGATCATAAAAAGATTATATCAGAAAATATTCTGATTGGTTGCTTTGGATTACAGCACTGTGCTCTTTGGGTTATAGAAAATGTCTATATTTTAGAGGCTAATTTTGAAAAGCAATTGTATCGTATGTACAAAAAAAAATGTACGCACTTAGAACATACCTTTTGCATAGATGAGGCTTGTAATGCTTTAGTATACTGCAATACTGCTTTTCCATGCCGATTTATATTTTGAAAAGCAATACCTAAGTGATAATAGGTTTCATAGATCTGAAACAAAAAATAAATATTACTGAAAAAAATACAAAATCACATTAATATAAATACATGTACAACTAAGCATGCGTTTCAGAGATCATTAGGAAACCTAAGAATGTAGGTATGTAAATATACATTTTTGCTTACAGACAGAAAGCTTTAAACAAATTCTCAATGGAACAAAAGCAATATATACTCTGGGCATCCTATTCTAACACTGATTTCCATATAGCATTTGTTCAGCAAGGTGTGATTGCACAAAAAGATCTCAAAATATTGTTAGCACAAGGAGTTCTTTTCAAATGTTTGTTTATAGAGCCAAATCACTGAATGGTACATTGATGTTAAATATCACCAGTGTTTCAGGTCCCTGATCAGTCCTATCAAAAGTAAAATAGGCTGTAATGATATTGTAATAAATTAGTAAAAGTAGCTTATGCTTGAAACATTTTTGTACCAAATTTTCTCAGAGGCAGCCTTTGACGTAATGGTCACGCCTACTGACATGTTGTGTCCACCGGACTTTCTCAAAGGCAGCCTTTGGGTGTAGCCGTGTTCTTATCATGCTGGGCGGGACTACCGCAGGATGCACTGTGACTTAGACCAGATACATTCTTTTGACATGCTATTATTTATCTACAATTGTAGTGTAATTCTTCTTATTACTTTTTAAATAAAATAAGTACTGAGCACTATGAGTTCCCTTTTTATCCTTCTAGGAGTCCTACTCTATCTAGTCCCAAAGCAGAGCAGTTATGTGAGACTGATTTGGTTGCTGTGGAGGAATCATTTGGAGGCTTGCTTGAACTCAGGCTGTATATGAATGCTGAGGTCTATCCAAGGAAGTAAGGGCACACCTAAAGAATACTGTGGTGTTGGAAGTGGTCGATTGGTGCGAAAAAACATTGGATGCAATTCTAGTACATATGTACATTTATTTTGGGACTTTTTTTTTTGGTATTTTTTAAGCCTTTGGGACCCTAAAGTGGTTCTAAAGGTTTTTAACTTAATGCATTCTCTGCATTTAGGTAAAACACTTTCTGTATTCTGCTCCCCTAATTTCCCTCCTATACTTACCTGAGCTCGATCTCAATCCAGCTCTATTCCCAAGAGCGAAGGCACTCTCCGCTCTCTCTTCTCATTGGACATCGAGGCAGCAGTGGGAGCAATTGGCTCCGGCTGCTGTGAATCACAGCCTGTGAGGAGAGAGCTGAAGGTGGGGTCGAGCCGCACTGTGCGTGTCAATGGACACACATAGCACAGCATAAGAACCAGCCCACACTAATGCAAAGGTCCTATAGCAGTCTGCTACTGCAGTAATTACAAATCCAGGACCTGTCACTGCCACTCTCTGTTGTAGTTGAAGTGACAGCTCCTGGATTTGGAATTACTGCAGCAGCAGACCACTAATACTTGCAAATCCTACCAGCACCTGAGTGAGTTGCTAATATTTGTGCTATTTCACTATACCACCTTACTACACTTAGTCTGGTGGCCACTAGAAACCCGCCTGATTATGAAGATAAGCATTTTGATTTTATCTTTGTGAGTTGCCAATTGTCTTTGGTTTAATAAATTGTTAATACTTATTACACTTAGTCTGCGCACCCTGTTTTTTCCTATTGCTGTTCCAGAGAATTATTTAGTCTCTCAGAGGTGCTGCGAAAAGTGTGATGGATGTAACAAAAATGGACTATAAAGCCTAAGGACCTTGTCCAAAGGATTTATTCCCCATTGACTTCCTGTCTACAAAGAAAATATGGACCAGAATCCCACTAATCAACAATAATACTGGTGCTTTGCACTATGTAGGTGGGTAGGTATCACCAAAACTACATGAATAATAAGAAAAAGGCATAGACACCACATATAATTTATTGAAAACAGTTAAAAAGTTTAGTAAAAAAGTATAAATCACAAAAAGAACCGGTGCCCCTTTTGACCCAGGCTAACCCGCCAGAACCCCCCCCCCCCCAGATGCCCACCAACATCTGCATTCCGACCCTCCCATCCCAGCAAAAGCCATCCCTTCAAAAATAACTCCCCCTCCAAAACAACCCCCACCTCTCTACCCAGCGCAATAAATAATGCAGAAGCAGTGGCTACCCCCAGAGAAGAGAGAACAGAGAGGTCAACTGGCCAATATGAACCACAATAGAATCCCTCTCCTAGAGGCAGCCCTCCTGTGGGGCTACAGTGTAAAATCCCATGGTAGAGATCAAACCATCTGTTGCTCAACTGGATGCTGACCAGGATGCCCTCCGTATGTCCATGTAATGGTCGCAATAATGCATGTATAGCATATGCTTGCAGGTGAGCAGTGAGACAGTCCACAGCTCTATGAGCTGGTGATATGCTGTAATAATCCACACTAAATTGCATGCATGCAGGAATGGCAGATGTTTGCAGGTTGGCAGCTAGTATAGGAGCAGTGCTGTGTTCCTTACATACATATGTAGATAGTCTCAAAAGTCTGCAAAAATGGTCAATACTACAGGGACTAGTGATTCCTGTAGTACACAATGGTAAGATGTACCATAGTTGTCACGAGCCGGACTGGCGGCTAGTGGGGGTACAGGAGGTGGATCCTCTGTACCAGAGAGGGGATGGCACGGGTCGTACTGAGGGACCGGTTCTAAGCAGCTACCGGTTTTCACCAGAGCCCGCCGCAAAGCGGGATGGACTTGCTGCGGCGGTAGCAACCAGGTCGTGTCCTCCAGTAGCGACTCCACCTCTCTGGCGGCTGAGATAGGCACGGTACAAAAGGACTAGGCAGAGGCAAGGTCAGACGTAGCAGAGGGTCAGGGCAGGCGGCAATGGTTCGTAGTCTGAGACAATGGCAGCAGGTCAGATACACAGGCAAGGCAACTCACAAAACGCTTCCACAGGGTACTAAGACAACAAGATCCGGCAAGGACAGGAAGGGGAAGTGGGTTTATATCAGATTTGGGTGTGCACACAGTAATTGGGCCAGGCACCAATCAATGGTGCGCTGGCCCTTTAAATCTCAGAAGGCCGGCGCGCGCGCGCCCTAGAGCGCAGCGGGGCCGCGCGCCGGGAAGGAGCAGGAGGGGGATGGTGAGTAGGATGGGATGCGATCCGTGGACGGAGATGTGCCGCCGCGTGGATCGCATCCCCGCCGGTAACAGAGCAGCGCCCACGGCCAGGGGGGCTGACCGGAGCGCTGCAGGGGGACCGACGCCGCGAGCGCTCCGGGAAAGATGGGACACCCGGAGCGCTCGGCGTTACAGTACCCCCCCCTTAGGTCTCCCCCTTTTCTTGGAACCCAAGAATCTACGGATGAGCTCCTTGTCTAAAATGTTGGTCTCAGTCTCCCAGGATCTCTTCAGGACCACAGTTCTCCCAATCAATTAAAAAAAATATTTTACCTCGGATGACCTTGGAGGCGAGGATTTCTTTCACCGAGAAGACATCGGAAGAAACAGAGACAGGAGCAGGAGCAGTGACCTTGGGGGAAAATCGGTTAAGAATGAGGGGTTTGAGAAGAGACACATGAAAAGAATTGGGGATACGAAGAGAAGGAGGAAGATGGAGTTTGTAAGAGACAGAATTGATTTGGTTTTTGATTTTAAAAGGTCCGAGGTAACGAGGGCCCAGCTTGTAGCTAGGTACCCGAAACCGAACATATTTGGAGGAGAGCCACACTTTGTCACCAGGGACATAGACAGGAGGAATTCTTTTTTTATCTGCATGTCTCTTCATGCGGGCAGAGGCCAGTGATAGCGACTTTTGAGTCTCTTTCCAGATAGAGGTGAAGTCTTGAGTTAATTCATCCACGGCAGGAACTCCAGAAGAAGTGGGGATGGGGAGGGGGGGCAATGGGTGACGGCCGTAGACCACAAAGAAAGGTGATTTGGAGGACGATTCAGAGTTCTTGAAATTGTATGAGAATTCTGCCCAGGGCAATAGGTCGACCCAATCGTCTTGACGGGCGGAGACAAAATGTCCTAAGTAGTCACCAAGGACCTGGTTAACTCTCTCCACCTGTCCATTGGATTGCGGGTGATAAGCGGAAGAAAAATTCAACTTAATCTTTAGTTGAGTACAGAGAGCTCTCCAAAATTTTGAGATGAATTGAACGCCTCTATCAGAGACGATATGTGAGGGTAGCCCATGGAGACGGAAAATTTGAAGAAAAAAATGCTTCGCCAACTGAGGTGCAGTAGGCAGACCAGTAGCGGGACAAAATGAGCCATTTTCGAAAAGCGGTCAACGACCACCCAGATGACAGTGTTACTATGAGACAAAGGAAGGTCCGTGATGAAATCCATGGCAATGTGGGACCATGGTTGCTCAGGCACAGGTAGAGGAAGGAGAAGACCTGCAGGCTTCTGGCGTGGAGTCTTGTCACGTGCACAGATAGTGCAGGCCCGTACAAAGTCAGTCATATCTTTTTCCTGGGTAGGCCACCAATAGTGTCTGGCCATCAATTGTATGGATTTTTTGATCCCAGCGTGACCGGCTAGATGGGAGGAATGGCCCCACCTGAGTATCTGGAGACGAAGGCATGGAGGAACGAAAGTTTTTCCTGGAGGAACTGGCACCAGAGAAGCAGGAGCAGAGGAAATCAGACACTCAGGGGGTACGATGTGTTGAGGGGGAGTCCCGGTTTCAGAGGCATCGGAGGAACGGGACAAGGCATCAGCCCTGACATTCTTGTCTGCGGGACGAAAATGGATCTGGAAATTGAACCGGGCAAAGAACAATGACCACCTGGCCTGGCGAGGATTTAAGCACTGAGCGGACTGAAGGTAGGACAAATTTTTATGGTCAGTGTAGATGGAGATAGGGTGAAGGGATCCTTCCAGGAGATGTCTCCACTCTTCTAATGCCAGCTTGATGGCCAACAGTTCACGGTCACCTATGGAATCGTTTTTTTCAGGAGGGGAGAAGGTTTTAGAGAAAAAACCACACGTGACGTTTCCTCCTTTAGCGTTTTTTTGAAGAAGAACAGCTCTGGCTCCTACCGAGGAGGCGTCAACTTCAAGGAAGAACGGCTTTATGGGGTCTGGTCGAGACAGGACAGGTGCAGAGGAGAAGGCGGTCTTAAGGCGAGTAAAGGCTTCTTCCGCTTGAGGCGGCCAGGACCTTGGATTCGCGTTTTTCTTAGTCAGTGCCCCTATAGGAGCAACAATGGTGGAGAAGTGGGGTATGAACTGACGATAGTAGTTGGCGAATCCAAGGAAGCGTTGGATAGCACGGAGTCCAGAGGGGTATGGCCAATCCAAGACTGCGGAGAGCTTGTCAGGGTCCATTTGAAGGCCTTGTCCTGAGACCAGATAACCTAGGAAAGGAAGGCTGCTGCGCTCAAAAAGGCATTTTTCAAATTTAGCGTAAAGATGATTTACGCGGAGGCGCTGGAGCACTTGACGGACATGGAGCTGATGTTCCTCAAGGTTGGTAGAGAAGATTAGGATGTCGTCAAGATAGACAACCACACAGGTATACAGTACGTCCCGAAAGATTTCATTGACAAAATCCTGAAAGACTGCAGGAGCGTTGCAAAGTCCAAATGGCATGACAAGATATTCAAAGTGACTATCTCTGGTGTTAAATGCGGTTTTCCATTCATCTCCTTCACGGATTCTGATGAGGTTATAAGCGCCCCTGAGGTCCAATTTCAAAAAAAAATTTGCTCCGCGCAGACGGTCAAAGAGCTCCGAGATGAGAGGCAGACGGTAGGGGTTTTTAATAGTGATTTTATTGAGACCACGATAGTCTATGCAAGGGCGTAGTGATCCGTCCTTCTTGGCAACGAAGAAGAACCCCACTCCGGCTGGAGAAGATGATTTCCTAATAAAACCTCTCTTGAGGTTCTCCTGTATGTAATCAGTCATGGCCTTGGTTTCAGGAGAGGAGAGAGGGTAAATTCTGCCACGGGGTGGTGTAGTACCTGGGAGCAAGTCAATGGGGCAGTCGTAGGGTCTATGTGGTGGTAAGACCTCCGCCTGTTTTCTGCAAAAGACATCAGAAAAGTCCTGATAGGCCTTGGGAAGGCCGGGCAAAGGAGTAGCGATGGGAACTTGACTGGTGGGTACAGACTTAAGACAATGCTTGTGGCAGGAGTAGCCCCAGGATTTGATGTCCCCAGTGGTCCAGTCGAGGGTAGGAGAATGACGCTGGAGCCAGGGTAGGCCAAGAAGGATGTCAGAAGTACAGTTCGGCAAAACAAAGAATTCAATTTTTTCTTGGTGAAGAACACCAACGGACATGAGCAGGGGTTCGGTGCGGTAACGCACGGTACAATCCAGATTCTCTCCATTTACAGAGGAAATGAAGAAGGGTTTGATGAGACGGATAACAGGAACGTTGAACCTGTTGATGAAAGAGGCTTCAATAAAGTTTCCTGCAGAACCAGAGTCCAGGAAGGCCACCACAGAGAAGGGGGAGCCAGCAGAAGGGGAAATCCGCACAGGAATAGTCAGACGTGGAGAGGAAGAATTCACACCTAGTAACGCCTCTCCCACGTTCACTAGGTGCGGGCGTTTCCCTGACGTAGAGGACGAATAGGGCAGTCCTTTAGGAAATGTTCAGAGCTCGCACAATAAAGGCATAAGTTCTCATTCCTACGGCGAGTCCTCTCTTGTAGGGTCAGGCGAGATCGGTCCACCTGCATGGCCTCCTCGACGGAAGGCATAGTATCAGGATGCGTTGGATTCAGGAAGAGAGGAGCCAGGCGCGGATAACGCCTGGTGCGAACAAGATCTTTCTCCTGGCGAAGCTCTTGGCGTCTTTCAACGTAGCGTATGTCAATGCGGGTAGCTAAGTGGATGAGCTCCGTCAGGGAGGAGGGTATCTCTCGTGCGGCCAGACAATCCTTGATGTGGCTGGATAAACCTTTCTTGAAGGTCGCGCAGAGAGCCTCATTATTCCAGGCTAGCTCTGAGGCCAGTGTGCGGAACTGTATGGCATATTCGCCCACAGAGGAGTTTCCTTGGACAAGGTTAAGCAGGGCGGTTTCAGCGGATGAGGCTCGGGCTGGTTCCTCAAAATGCTACGAACCTCAGCAAGGAAGGACTGAACGGTGGCTGTAGCAGGGTCATTGCGGTCCCAGAGTGGCGTGGCCCAGGCCAAGGCCTTCCCAGACAACAGACAGACCACGAATGCCACCTTAGACCGTTCTGTGGAAAACTGGTCTGACATCATCTCAAGATGCAGGGAACATTGGGACAAGAATCCCTGGCACATCCTAGGATCCCCGTCAAATTTCTCCGGCAGAGACAAGCGGATCTTTGAGGTAGTAGCGGCAGCTCAGAGAGGGGAAGATGCTGGAGCTTGTGGCGGCAGACGCTGCTGGATCATGGCGGTCAACTGCGACAGCTGCTGTCCTTGTTGGGCAATCAATTGTGACTAGGCAGCGGCACGTCAGCGGGATCCATCGCCGGATCTACTGTCACGAGCCGGACTGGCGGCTAGTGGGGGTACAGGAGGTGGATCCTCTGTACCAGAGAGGGGATGGCACGGGTCGTACTGGGGGACTGGTTCTAAGCAGCTACCCGTTTTCACCAGAGCCCGCCGCAAAGCGGGATGGACTTGCTGCGGCGGTAGCAACCAGGTCGTGTCCTCCAGTAGCGACTCCACCTCTCTGGCGGCTGAGATAGGCGCGGTACAAAAGGACTAGGCAGAGGCAAGGTCAGACGTAGCAGAGGGTCAGGGCAGGCGGCAATGGTTCGTAGTCTGAGACAATGGCAGCAGGTCAGATACACAGGCAAGGCAACTCACAAAACGCTTCCACAGGGTACTAAGACAACAAGATCCGGCAAGGACAGGAAGGGGAAGTGGGTTTATATCAGATTTGGGTGTGCACACAGTAATTGGGCCAGGCACCAATCAATGGTGCGCTGGCCCTTTAAATCTCAGAAGGCCGGTGCGCGCGCGCCCTAGAGCGCAGCGAGGCCGCGCGCGCCGGGAAGGAGCAGGAGGGGGATGGTGAGTAGGATGGGATGCGATCCGTGGACGGAGATGTGCCGCCGCGTAGATCGCATCCCCGCCGGTAACAGAGCAGCGCCCACGGCCAGGGGGGCTGACCGGAGCGCTGCAGGGGGACCGACGCTGCGAGCGCTCCGGGAAGGATGGGACACCCGGAGCGCTCGGCGTTACAATAGTATATACTAGTAAGCAGACTCAGCACTGTGTACACCATCCATCCTTTGCTTCCCCAACTTCTGAGTCACTGAGGAACACACAGCTATAAGCCAGAGAGTGATAAAGCCCTGCCAGGGGCGGCCGGTACTCACATATACAGATCAGTCCCACTGGCCTCGATCACAGTCGGCTAATGTGCTGGCTGTACTTGCTGTGCATGCATTCTCATGCTGATAACAGTGCAATATATAGGCTGTGTCCTCTACTATGGCATGGAGATTCATCATGAGCACCTCAGGGCGGGCATGGAAGGAGGAGGTGGTGGGACCCCACATTAACATGTTTAATCCCACGGATGAACCGTTCATGCCTACGACATCCTCCCTCCCATTCATATCTTTTGCGCCATATCACCTACTATATTTCTAGTATCACAGACACCTATGGAGACCTTGAGTGTAAGACGTATTATACAAACATGTATGGTCTAATTGTAGAGCTACCCCTGCTACCCCTGCAGGAGCTGCTGGTTGTATCGGGTCCTCTGTTCTTACCTTGACCTTAGCACCACTGACACCTTGGGTATGCATGTCAATAGGTAAACAGAGTTTTTGGGTAATACCTTAGAGTCACCCTGAAATGAGATGCGAGACCTTGAGGAAGGATAACAAACTATATTGAGAAAAATTACGCTCAGCTAAACAGGATATCCCAGTGAGAAATACCTTGCAGCTGAATACAAAACTTTGCTGGCTGCTATGAGGGCACACATGGAGTCATGATCCCAAGCTGGGCTGTGTGCATTCATAGACACAACGCACATATTCACCAGCATGTCGTGGATCATCAGATATCGTTATTGGACAATATCTGATGATCTGTGGCGTACTGGCGAATATGTGTGTTGTTTCATGACAAGCCCAGTTTCCAGCTGCTGCAGCACCCGCTACTGAAGAGTTTATGTCCAGGAACATGTGCGATGGTAATATGAACAATACATTCATAGACACGCATGCCCCAGTGCTCCCTCCTCACAGAAGTTTACTGGCAGCAGCAGGAGCCAATGGCTCCCACTGCTCTTAGGGACCCTGTGAATGCAGGAAGAGAGGAGACCAGGGAGCGTGATGGATCCTGAGTGTTGTCAGGTAAGGGATTAGGGATGGCTGGGGGGTAAACAGGTAGTGGAAGTGTTTTTTTTTACCTTAATGTAGAGAATGCCTTAACTTCTTCCTGCTGAAAGGTACACATATATGCGGCCTCTCGTGGGTGGGTGTTAACACCAAGAGGCTGCATTAATGCAGCCCTATGTAACCATTTTTCTGTGCGAAGGGTGCCTATCCTGCGTGCTCCCAGCAGTTACTGGACCGTAAAGTTCCCGATGCATACTTGCAAACAGGGGCTTTCCGATCATGTGACCACTGTAACAACGAATCATAAAGGTCACATGACCCGAATATCGGCATTTAGAGGCTCTTAAAGGGCCAGAAGATGTAGGAGGAAGGGGTTAAGGTAAAAAAAAACTGTTGAGTTTAGAACCACTTCAACTAGCTTGTGCACTTTGCAGTCAGCTCTTCCCAAAGGATGGCATCCTTTTGGATACTACCTTTTTGATAAACATTCCCTTTCCACCGCAATAGCTTACATTTGACTTTTTTCTTGTTCCCAGAGCTTCACATGTAGATTTTGTGGTTATAGCTATAGAACAAGAACAATAATCCAGCAAGATTAAATATCCAAATAAATATTACACAGTAGGGAAGGTTGGCTTCAGGTACATTGGAAGGATGGCAAGCACACAGGTGCCAGGTTCAGAAGCCAGCTTTTGTGGAAAATATGGGTGTTAAGCAGCATACTGGACATTGGTCAAGAGTAACTGGAGTCCTTAAGAGTTACACGAATATAACCACTATAGTTCACGCAAATACCAGTTTTGGGTATTCTTGGCTTTAAAAATGAGCCCATAAGCCCTGTACACACGATCGGATAACCTATGGATTTTCGTCCGATGGATTTGTCCATCGGAAATCCGATGAAACTGTTTTTCATCAGTCTTGGCCACACACCATCAGTCAAAAAACCGACCGTTCCAAACGCGGTGACGTAAAACACTCTGATGAGCCGAGAAAAATGAAGTTTAATGCTTCTGAGCATGCGTCGACTTGATTCTGGACATGCGTGGGTTTTTTAACCGATGGACTTGCCCATAGACGATCGGAAATTCCCATCGGTTTTTTATCCATCGGAAAATTTTAAAACAAGTTCTATTTTTTACAACCGATGGAAAAAAGACCGATGGGTACCATACACGATCGGTTGGTCTGATGAAAACCATCCATCGGACGGTTTTCATCAGTCAAACCGATCGTGTGTACGGGGCTTTAGACTTTCACTTGGCAATGAACTTCGGGTGTATAATTTATAACAGAGGATTATTATGTATATATTGTGATTATTTATTTTATTGAACACAAGTTAATTATGTGGGGAGGTTTGTGCCAGAGGGATTTTTCTATCTTTGAGGAACATTAACTTTATTCAGGAAAATCACTTAGCATATCATGGCTAATTTAGTGCAGTAAGATAGAAAGGACACTACTACAGCTGGTGTTCTGCCTTTCATTATATATATTTTTTTGAGAAGATGCAGATTCTATAACTCTTTATTCATGTGAACCTAGGCAAACCTGTATTTAAATATATTTGGTGAAAATGAACATGATTTACAGGACTGATGCCGCGTACACACGATCATTATTCACGGCGGTTAAAAAACCGCCGTGAATAATGACAGGAAAAACGAGGGAACCGCTTCGGTTCCAAGGGTTCCCTACACACGGTCGTTTTTCCCGTCATTTTTTCTCTTGACGAGAAAAACGACCGTCTGTGGGCTCCGCGGCAGTGTCTCCCTATGGGAAAACTGCCGCGGAAAAAAATGATGGAAAAAACGATGAGAAAATTTAGAACATGTTCTAATTTTTCTCGTCGTTTTTTATGCCGTTTTTCTCGACGAGAAAAACAACATAAAGCCCACAGACGATCGTTTTTCTCGGCGAAAAAAAAAATGCCGTTTTTCTCGTCGAGAAAAGCGGTCGTGTGTACGCGGCATGAGAGTTCCCTTGGCCATATATTGTTTAAGAGTTAATTATATGCATTGCATATTCTGGCAAATATTCTGTAAAATCAGCTTTTGTTTCAACTGCTGATCTGTCTGAACTAAATTCAGGAGTTGGAAGCTCAATATGTGTACTTTAGTAATAAATACAAGAGAATAGACAGGGTAGTCCCTGTACTCGGCTGTTTGGTTTTACTATTTGAAAGGTCATACTTAAAGTGGAAGGAAAGCCTAACGCTAACTATTCTTAAAAACATTTCCTCGCCTCCTCTCCCTACCTACTCTGCATACCTTGTATAACAAGATCTGTGTAATGACCTAATCTTAATCCAGGTCCAGTCACGTGACTCTGCAGTTTTGGCTCCCCTGTGTTAGTAAGCAGTTACTGCGGGGGGAAAGGAGGGAGTGCCGACAATGGCTGAGCCACGGGAGCCTATGGGTGATGTCAAAGTTCCTGGAATTCACAGCCGTTGTTGAGCACACCCTTACACAGGGGAGGGGGAGCTATGGAACCAGATGACAACACCCATCCAAATTTAAAAAAACGTAAGTATTACAGATCACAGGGTACAAAGGATAGGTGGGGGGGGGGGGGGAGGGGGTGTTTTGAGTAATAATTAGTGTAAGCTCACTACAACTTTAAAATGTATTTCCACTTTTGCAGTCAAATTTGAGAACACCCGACTATAGGCATGTTATGTGTTCCCATTCACACAGCATACCTAGAAAGATTTTTTTTTAAAATGTATATTTTGATGTCTTCTTTGAGGTGTCACAGCAGACTAAGTAGTTCTCAAGAAAATCCCAGTTATCAATTCCGATGCCGCGTACACACAGGACACAGCTTCAGGCATGGGCCCCCTGAAGCAGAGGAGAACCGGGGGGGTGCTGCCGCCGCAAATTGAGAATCGGGGGGCGGCTGCCGCTAGTTGATAAGAGGGGGTGCCATGAATTAAGAAGCAGGGGGTGCTGCCACCGCGAATTGTTGAGGTCGGGGGGGGGGGGGGGGCTTTGGGTGCTGACGAACAAGAAAAAAAAAAAAAAGAACAGAAAAAAAAGGGGGGTTGCCATCCGGGGCCCTGGGGACCTCTGGGCCCCTTACAAAAAAAAAGACAGAAAAAACTAATTAAATTTAAAAAAATGTTACGGGCCCTTACATGTGTACTGCCTGTACCCCCCTGATGACGGCCCTGCGTACACATGATTGGTTTTCCCGTCTGAAAAAGTCAGATGTGAGCTTTTGGACAGGAATTCCAACCATGTGTATGCTCCATCTGACTTTTTCTGTTGAAATTCCTGCCAGCAAAAGTTTGAAAGCAGGTTCTCTATTTTTCCGACGGGAAAAATTCCTATTGGAAAAACCGTTCGTTTGTATGTAATTCCAATAGGGGAAAAAAACACACATGCTCGGAAACAATTCGACACATGCTCGGAAGCATTCTTAACACTTGAAAGTTCAGAGAACTTGTGTGACCATGTGTATGCAAGACAAGCTTGAGCGGAATTCCGTCGGAAAAACCATCCAAGGTTTTTCCGACGGGAAAACCATGCATGTGTACGCGGCATCAGAGAAACGCTGAGGACAGTCTGAATCCAGTTCTCGTTAACATTTAATGGAGAAACCTGACTTCTAAATGTTTACTCATTTGTTAAGACAATGTTTAAATCTAGTTAACAACTGATGAGATGATATCTGCCTGCAGGTCCGGACTGGGACAAAAAATAAGCCCGGGCATTTTAGACTAAGCAGCCCTTTTTTTTTAACCAAATTACAAATAATATTACTAAAAAACCCGGTTCCACTTAAATATAAAGTGCATAAATTCATAACATCTAATTAATCAAGTAAAACATTCATATATATCAAAAACTGTAAATAAGAATGTGTTAAAAAAACATTCATAAATAATCCAGTCCATCAAAAAAAAAAAAAAAAACCCGAAGAAGAGAGGTGCTCTTGTGCAAAAAGTTCATGTATACTTGTGTATTAAGAAAATCCATATTTCAGTGTGGATAGCAAAATCTTCACAGCCAAAAGTGCACACCCAACTCTCAAGATGCTTAACACTACTGTGACCCCAAGATGGGGATCTGGCTGCACTTTATCCCAGTATCACCATGGGATGGATGGATATCAGGAGCCAAGATTCCAGGATGTGTTATCATACAACCAGGATGTTCAACAGTGGGCTCAGCAAAAGGTAGAGACAAAGGGGGAACTCATAGGGGTTGATTTACTATAGCGCGAATATGCAAACACGCAAATAAGTACGCGCAAAATAGCTAAACCACGTAAATTAGCGTGAAAATTGAATTCACTATAGCGCTCAGGAAAAAATACTCACAAAATCAAATTCACTATAGGTCACAGACAACAGAGACTGTCTAAATCATTAGTCGAGCTAGAAACACAGGAATTAAACATGGAAATAATGTTTAGAGCATGATATGATAGCCTAAATGGTTCTTAAATATGTAGTATATTGTTTAAAGATAATCTGCTTTTAAACTGCTGACAAAATTGATGTATAAACTGGAATATCATTGAAAGTCTGATAAATTCCCCCTCTTTCTACAACTATGTACCAGCACTAGGGATGAGCCGAACACCCCCCGGATCGGTTCGCACCAGAACTTGCGAACGGATCCGAGAGTTTGCCCGAACTTTAGAACCCTATTAAATACAATGGATGCGAACGTTTGAAATCAAAAGTGCTAATTATAACGGCTTATATGCAAATCATTGTCCTAAAAAGGGTTTGGGGACCCGGGTTCTGCCCCAGGGGACATGTATCAATGCAAAAATAAGTTTTAAAAACGGCTGTTTTTTCGGGAGAAGTCATTTTAATGATGCATAAAGTGAAAAAAAAAAAAGTAAAATATTCCTTTAAATATCGTACCTGGGGGGTGTCTAAAGTATGCCTGTGAAGTGCCGCGTGTTTCCCGTGTTTAGAACTGTCCTTGCACAAAATGACATTTTTAAAGGAAAAAAAAGGTCATTTAAAAACTGCTTGCGGCTTTAATGTAATGTCTGGTCCCGGCAATATGGATGAAAATCATTGAGAAAAATGGCATGGCTACCTCATCACCCCCCCAGCCCATTACCTTCCCCTTTGGGTCTTGTATTGATATTAAGGGGAACCCCGTATCCAAAATAAAAAAAGGCCCTATATACTCTGAACAGCAGTATACAGGCGGTGCAAACAAGACAGGGACTGTAGGTTTGTTCTTAAGTAGAATCTTTTTCTAATTTGGAACAGGTACATTTTTTTAGTGTAGCTCCAGCCAAAAAATCTATTTTTAAGCCTTTTGGAGAACATAGGGAAGGGTTATCACCCCTGTAACATTTGTTTTGCTGTCTGTGCACCTGTTCAGAACATTTCACCTCACTTTCCGTCCCAATGACAAATGTTTTTGGAAAAGTGTTTTTTTTATTGAAACAAGGATTGGTGATAAAGCATCAGTAGAGAGGAGACACCATTTTCACATATTAACTTTTACAGGAGAAAATTTCCCTTCCTAGGGGTAGATTTCCTCTCACTTCCTGTTGTCTCCTTCCATTTGCAAGTAGGAGTCGTTTGTAAGTTGGATGTTTGAAAGTAGGGGCCTGCCGTATATACTCTGCATAAATTTGCCCCTTAGGTGTTGGTGTTGTCACAACACTGTAAGCCCTCACAGTTACTCTTGGTGGGCGCTGGAACGCCCTGCTGTGAACTATTAGATCAGAAATTTTAATTACATGCCATTGTTGAACAGTGGTAGTAAAAATTGGGCCTTTGGTGGTGGTGCTGGTGCCACAACACTGTAAGCCCTCACAGTTACTCTTGGTGGGCGCATGAATGGGCCCTGCTGTGAATTATTAGATCAAGAATTGTAATTGCATGCCCCTGTTGAACAGGGGCTGAAAAATTGGGCCTTTGGTGGTGGCGGTGGTGCTGGTGCCACAAGACTAAGTCCTCACAGTTACTCTTGGTGGGCGCAGGAATGGGCCCATCGGTGAAATATTAGATCAAGAATTGTTATTACATGCCCCTGTTGAACAGGGGCAGAAAAATTTAGCCTTAGGCACTGGTGCTGGTGCCACAACACTGCAACCCATCACAGATACTGTATTTGGAGCGCAGCAATGAGCCCTGTTGCAAAGCATTGCATCAAAAATTGTAATTACACGCCCCTGTTAAACAGGGGCTGAAAAATTGGGCCTTAGCCACTGGTGCCACAACACTTCAACCCCTCACAGATACTGTATTTGGAGCGCAGCAATGAGCCCTGTTGCAAAGTATTGCATCAAAAATTTTAATTATACGCCCCTGTCAAACATGGGCTGAAAAATTGGGCCTTAGCCACTGGTGCCACAACACTTCAACCCATCACAGATACTGTATTTGGAGCGCAGCAATGAGCCCTGTTGAAAAGTATTCCATCAAAAATTGTATTAATACGCCCCTGTTAAACAGGGGCTGAAAAATTGTGCCTTAGCCACTGGTGGCAGCACCCAGAACCACAAATGTTCTTCCAAGCTATCGGCAGGATCATTGAGGAGGAAGAGGATAGTCAGTCAACATAACAGGACAGTCACTCAGCATCAGCATAGGCAGTCTTGAAGGGATGTGACATTTAAAAAAAAAATATTCAGTTACGTCAGCTTCAGGTGCTTGATAGCTGGTGGTGATCCAAGACTGGTTCATCTTTATGAAGGTCAGTCGATCAACCAAGTCGGTGGACAGGCGCACCCCGTGATCGGTTACAAAGCCACCAGCAGCACTGAATGTGCGTTCCGAAAGAACGCTGGATGCAGGACAGGCCAGTAGCTCAATTGCATACTGTGCAAGCTCTGGCCAGTGATCCATCCTCAAGACCCAGTAAGCCAGAGGATTTTCAGTGGGAAAGGTGTCCAAGTCTGACCTTGCCCCTAGGTATTCCTGCACCATGTAAATCAGACGCTGGCGATGGGTGCTGGAACCGATCATACCTTGGGGCTGCGTACTAAAAAATTGTCTGAACGCATCGGTCAGATGGCCACCTTCCCCACCGCTTCTTCTTTGACTGACCGAAGCCTCAGCAACTCGTTGTCCAGGACCTGGAGTTTGTAACCTTCCAGTCTCTCGGAATGCATTGCACAGACCTTTCTGCAAGGCCTCCCGGAGATGTCTCATCCTCTGCTCCCTCAGCGATGGCAAGATAAGGTCCGCAACCTTAACCTTGTACCGTGGATCAAGGAGAGTGGCCAGCCAGTAATGGTCCCTCTCCTTGATCCGAAGAATACAAGGATCCTTCCGCAGGATCAGGGAGGCCATGCAGCGTAGGTTAGCTGAGGCATTCAGTCCGGAGTCCTCTGGGTCACTAAGGACGACATGATCCGCAGCCACCTCCTCCCAGCCACGTACAAGTCTACGGGTTTCTTGGGACTGTAAATCATCCCTAAAAGACTGCTGCTGTTGATGCTGAGTGCCAGGTTCTACCTCCATGCTGACACAATCCTCCTCCTCTTCCTCCTCCTCTTCCTGTGTGATGGGTGGGACAGAAGGAACACTGTCTGGGTAAAGGGGGCCTTGAGAGGCAAGGAAGTCCTCCTCTTCCTGCCTCTGTTCTGCCTCAAGTGCCCTGTCCATTATTCCACGCAGCGTATGCTCCAACAGGTGGACAAGAGGTACAGTGCAGTGGCGTATCTAGGGTATGACAAGCCATAGCAAGTGCCATGGGCGCTACACATGAAGGGGGCGCTAGTGAGCAGGGAATCCAGCATAAAAGTTCTTCACTGAAGTTAAAACTAGAGCTTTTTAAACTTCTCCCCTTCCTACTTGTTTATGGGGAGAAGCAATTACAGTTTCCTGGGTCCCATCAGGTCAAAATAGGGGCCCAGGAAGTGAGCGTAAAGGAGGGACTTTTTCTTCATTTTCGGGGCGCATGTACATCATGCCGCCCCGCTACTCAAATAGTCCCGGCTCATTGGCGGAGTGATTCTCTGCCCTGCTCCCGTCCTCAGGTGCTGAGATGCGAGTGCTGTGCTTCTGACAAGTAACAGCCAGAGGGGGGCGTGGCTGCATGTGCCGAGCTCCACACAGATTGGCTGTGGAGACTGTCAGTCTGCAGAGTGTCCTGGGCTGCTGGAGAAAAGTTATAGAAGGCGCTGTGTGTGCACTGCAGGAAGGCTGAGATCGGAGGAGGGGAGGTAATAAATCCGGGGTCTGGCATCCCAGCACACAGAGCAGCAGGACGGGACAAATCACAATAACACTGCCCAGCTTATATGGAGCTTGGCATCCCCGGGATCCCTGTAGATGTGCCTGCTTATCGCTCCCACTCCATGGCTGAGGCTGCTCTGTGCATCGGTGAGCATCAAAGTGTTTACATAGAAAGATCCCCCCACAGATATGACTGAGCCATGGGCATAGACCAGCTGGAACTCAGCTTCCTACAGGTGGAAGAAGCTAGCAGGATCCTGGAGGTCCTGAAGTGAGGAGGACAGAGAGGGATAGAGAGTCATGTATGCAGATAGGATCAGAGCTCACATTCTACCTCCCAGTCTGAATGAATGCATTTCTGTTTTGTCACAATATCATTTTTCAGAGAAGCCCCTTCCTCTCAGGCTGATGTCAGGTGGGAGACTCTGTTGCTAGTGACAACGCTTCAGTGGCAGAGAACCTCCCACCTACCTCTATGGAATTGCTTCCTCTCAGAATACTACAGAATGTTGATCACTAGGGATGGGAGTGATTCCAGAGGGACCAACTGGCAGCCTTGTTGCTACCCTGCAGATGGCCGTTCATTTTGACTGGGATAAAGGCGCATGCATTAGAGGGAGGATGGTGATGGGGAGCTCCGGGGAGTGGCTGAGGTCACCAAACAGGAGTTGTTAGGCCTGAAGGAGCTGAGACCGGAAGCATGTCCTAGGCCTGAGCCGGGTCACAGAGAGTGAGTTACGCTGCTTTCACACTGGGGCACGGGCCGTCATTTTTGCAGAGGTATTACGCCGCTGGTGGGGTGATTTTAACCCCCGCTAGCGGCCGAAAAAGGGTTAAAACCACCCGCAAAGCACCGCTGCAGCGGCGCTTTGCCAGCAGGTCGGCCGCGCTGCCCATTCATTTCAGTGGGCAAGAGCGGTGGAAGAGGTGTACACACCGCTCCGAAGATGCTGCTTGCAGGACATTTTTTAACGTCCTGCCAGCGCATCACACTGACACTGCAGGGGAGCCATATTTCAGGCGCTTTACAGGTGCTATTTTTAGCCCAAAAGCACCTTAAAAAATGCCCCAGTGTGAAAGGGGTCTTACTGTCAGGAGACCTGTTACCGGCCTGTGCTAGACGCTGTGGGGTTGATTTATTAGAGGAAAATCCACTTTGCACTTAAAAGTGCACATGGAAGTGCAGATGCTGTAGATCTGAAGGGGACATGCAAGGAAAATAAACAGCATTTTAGCTTGCACATGATTGGATGATAAAATCAGCAGAGCTTCCCCTAATTTCAGAGCTTCCCCTCAGATTTACAGCGATCTACAGCGACTGCACTTCCATGTGCACTTCCAAGTGCAAAGTGGATTTTCCTTTAGTAAATCAACCCCTGTGCGTCATTAACATCACTTGTCTTCTCTCATCAGATTATCTGTGCAGACCTAAGGAGAATGTGTTCAGGATTGACTTCACTTTCTTCAAGATCCAGGACCTGGAGACTGACACTGTGCTCTTTGAAACCTCCAAACTCTGCTCAGGTACCTGTCATGGAGGGCACCTTTCCTGGGGCAGGGGCAGGGACAGGTCTCCTTCATACTTCAAGTAGAACTAGAGTTGTTGGATGGAGTAAGGGAGGGTTATTGTTACCAATTTGACATCCATTTGGCATCCATTTGGGTGCTGGTGCGTGTCTTTGAATGCACACTATCTGTGCTCAGGGGCATTTTCCTGCACTCAAACAGATATCAAGGTGAAAGCAGGGGCTGTGTTCATGAAGCTGCTGCATCCCAATTGATTTGAATTGGTCTGCCTGCCCGTGCATGTACTGCACATCTGTGTGCTTTTCATGCAGTGAAAACATGGCCCTGTACACTTAAAATGTTTTGACAGGGGCGCAGTTTCAGTGCTTGCCATAGGCGCCATTTTCACTAGATACGCCTCTGGTACAGTGTCACTGATGCATGCACTGTCACTGCTCACCATCCTCGTGGCCTCCTTAAATGGTGCCAGGACAGTGCATGCATCCCTGACCATGCCCCACTGGCGTGGCGAAAAAAACCCAAGCTCCCCTGACCCTGTCCTGCTGCCGTAGTCGCACAGGTACTCATTGATGGCCCTCTGCTGCGTGTGCAGCCGCTGCAGCATGGCCAACGTTGAGTTCCACCTGGTGGGCATGTCACATATAAGGCGGTTCTTGGGCAGGTTCAACTCCTTTTGCAGCTCAGCCAGCCGAGCACTGGCATTATATGATCTGCAGAAATGCACACAGACTTTCCTGGCCTGCCTCAGGACATCCTGTAAGCCCGGGTACCTGCCCAAGAACTGCTGCACCACCAGGTTAAGGACGTGAGCCACACAGGGCACATGGGTCAGTTGTCCCTGACGGAGGGCGGAGAGGAGGTTGGTGCCATTGTCGCAAACCACCATTCCTGGCTTAAGCTGGCGTGGTGTCAACCACCTCTCGGCCTGCCCCTGCAGAGCTGACAGAACCTCTACCCCAGTATGGCTCCTGTCCCCCAAACACACCAGCGCAAGCACGGCATGGCATCTTTTTGCCTGCGTACTTGCGTAGCCCCTTGAACGCCTACGGAGCACCGCTGGTTCAGAGGAAAAAGCACAGGAAGAGGCCATGGAGGAAGAAGAAGAGGAGGGGGTGGAGGAGAGAGGTGTGTCACAACCAGTAGTAGCATTTTGGAGGCGTGGCGGCGGAATAACCTCCAACACTACTGCACCCTGTCCTGCATCCTTCCCGGCTGCCAAAAGAGTGACCCAATGGGCCGTGAAAGAAAGGTATTGTCCATGTCCATGCCTGCTGGATCATGAGTCAGCAGTAATATGCACCTTACCGCTGACCGCCCTGTCCAGCGAGGCACGGACATTGCCTTCCACATGCCGGTAGAGAGCCGGAATCGCCTTCCGTGAGAAAAAGTGGCGTTTGGGAACCTGCCACTGAGAAACCGCACATTGCACAAACTCACGGAAGGGGGCCGAGTCTACCAACTGAAAAGGCAGCAGTTGAAGTGCTAGCAATTTAGCCAAGCTAGCATTCAACCGCTGGGCATGTGGATGGCTGGGAGTGAACTTCTTTTGACGGTTCAGCAGCTGGGGCAGGGAAATTTGCCTGCTACAATCGGACGTCGGTGTACTGCTAGCAGAGTGCCGCAAGTACTTGGCCGTGACACACCTAATTCTACACCTTCATTCCTCTCAGTGCAGGTTTCAGAGAGCACTGAAGGTATAGTGGGGTTGGAGATCCCAGCTGATGAGGAGCAAGGAGAGGTCCGCTTTGTTCTTTGGTGTGTGTCTTTAAGGTACGCTTGCCAACGAGCTGCATGGCAGGTCAACATATGTCTGGTCAAGCATGTGGTGCCCAAGCGGCTGATGTTTTGGCCACGCAAGATACGCTTGAGACATATGTTGCAAATAGCAACGGTGCGATCTGATGCACTCGACTCAAAAAAGGCCCACACCAAAGAACTTTTGGAATAACGGGCAGAGGCAGCGCCCTGCACAGGCGGAGCTCTGTGGTGTGATTCAGTCGGTGTGCTGCCCTTATGCTGGCCCCCGGAGGGCATCCTGCCTCGTTGGAGATGTGCCTCCTCCTCATCCCCCTCCTTCTCCTCTCTCCTATCAGGCACCCACGTGGAGTCAGTGACCTCATCATCCCCTCCCTCTTGATCACTGGAGCAAACCTGGCAGTATGCTGCAGCTGCTGGAACATGACTGCCAGATTGCTGTCCTTCTTGAGCATCCCCTCTCTCTGCGCTCACGCTACTGCCTTCCTCTAGCTGTGTATCATCATCAGACCCTTCAAAACGCTGAGCATCCTCCTGGAGCATGTACCCAACACTGTGCTCAAACTGTTCGGGGGACTCCTCAGGAGGACATGGTGGGTCTAGGGAAGGAGTGACTGATGACATTGATACGAGGGAAGAGGACGCGTTGGCAGCTGCTTTGCCAGTGCCCTGAGCCTGGGTGAGAGAGGATGAGGAGGATGAGGAGGGCTTGGTCATCCACTCTACCAAGTCTTCGGCATGATGCGGCTCAACACGTCCAGCTGCCGAAAATAGCCACGTGCTGATGACAATGCACCGCGTCCACGACCAGCACTGTTGCCCCCAGACACAGAGCATGCTTGCCCTCTTTTATTGGCTCGTGACTGTCTGCCTCTCCTTGTTGGCCTTGTTGGCCTTCCAGACATTCTAATGGCCTGCAGGGAGATGGGAAAACCAGCAATAAGGGGTAGCTTCAGGTGTATACTGTGCAGGAGGCACACTACGATGGACAGGGGGACCGTGTGATATCCACATCATCTCCCCCACTGTAATATCCACATCATATCCCCCACTGTAATATCAACATCATCTCCCCCACTGTAATGTCCACATCATCTCCCCCACTGTAATGTCCACATCATCTCCCCCACTGTAATGTCCACATCATCTCCCCCACTGTAATGTCCACATCTCCCCCCTGTACTGTCCACATCCCCCCCTTGTACTGTTCACATCTCCTCCCTGTAATGTCCACATCTCCCCCCTGTTCACATCTCCCCACATCTCACCTCGGCTGCTGCCGCCGGGTGTACCAAGATGGCCACCGCTCCAGGGGTAGGCCGAAGCCGCGGCCTTTCCTATGGCCGCAATCCACGAATCGGCTTGGGCGGCTTGGCTGCTCGAGTCCTGCAAAGGGAACGGCGTTCCTGCTGTGAAAAATGTGCAGGGACTCCGTTCCCATGCGTTTCCGCAGGACTCGAGCTCTGGACCCAGGGCGGAAATCCAGGACAGTGACAGGCAGCAGGCAGGCACCCTAGGCCAGCTCGGGGCCCCAAGCAATTACTTGCTTTGCCTGTCCTGTTGCAACGGCCCTGCACACTACACCCACTGTAACTGCTGCAGATGTCTGCCTGTGTTACACAACAGGAAAACACAGCAATAAGGGGTATTTTCAGGTGTATACTGTGCAGGAGGCACACTACGCCCACTGTAACTGCTGCAGATGCCTGTTAGTGTAACACAAAAGAAAAAAACCACGAGCAATAAGGGGTAGCTTCAGGTGTATACTGTGCAGGAGGCACACTACACCCACTGTAACTGCTGCAGATGTCTGCCTGTGTTACACAACAGGAAAACACAGCAATAAGGGGTAGCTTCAGGTGTTGACTGTGCAGGAGACACACTACGCCCACTGTAACTGCTGCAGATGCCTGTTAGTGTAACACAAAAGAAAAAAACCACGAGCAATAAGGGGTAGCTTCAGGTGTATACTGTGCAGGAGGCACACTACACCCACTGTAACTGCTGCAGATGTCTGCCTGTGTTACACAACAGGAAAACACAGCAATAAGGGGTAGCTTTAGGTGTATACTGTGCAGGAGGCACACTACGCCCACTGTAACTGCTGCAGATGCCTGTTAGTGTAACACAAAAGAAAAAAACCACGAGCAATAAGGGGTAGCTTCAGGTGTATACTGTGCAGGAGGCACACTACACCCACTGTAACTACTGCAGATGTATGCCTGTGTTACACAACAGGAAAACACAGCAATAAGGGGTAGCTTCAGGTGTTGACTGTGCAGGAGGCACACTACGCCCACTGTAACTGCTGCAGATGCCTGTTAGTTTAACACAAAATAAAAAAAAACACGAGCAATAAGGGGTAGCTTCAGGTGTATACTGTGCAGGAGGCACACTACACCCACTGTAACTGCTGCAGATGCCTGCCTGTGTTACACAACAGGAAAACACAGCAATAAGGGGTAGCTTCAGGTGTATACTGTGCAGGAGGTTTAGCAAAAATGACACTGACACTGTCCCCTGCCTATCCTTCTCTGTCCCTGTATACCAACACACTGTAAATGCACAAGGTTAATGAAAGAATATCACTGATACTGTCCCCTGCCTATCCTTCTCTGTCCCTGTATACCAACATACTGTAAAAGCACAAGGTTAATGAAAGAATATCACTGACACTGTCTCTGCCTATTCTTCTCTGTCCCTGTATACCAAGACACTGTAAATGCACAAGGTTAATGAAAAAATATCAGACACTTTTCCTGCCTATCCTTCTCTGTCCCTGCACGCCAACACACTACACAAGGCCACCGCGCTGGCGGCCTTTTATAGTGTGGGGCGTGTACTAAACCCCCCTGAGCTATAATTGGCCACAGGCATCCTGCCTGTGGCCAATTATGGCTCTCCTCACTGCCGGCGCTGTAATTGGCCAAGCATGCGGGGTCACAGTGCATGCTTGGCCAATCACAGCGCCGGCAATGCAGTGTATTGTGGGCCGTTCGCGTCACACGAATTTGGCGCGAACGGCCCACAAAGTTCTGGTTTCGGCGAACAGCCGATGTTCGAGTCGAACATGCGTTCGACTTGAACACCGAGCTCATCCCTAACCAGCACAAGTGCGCATGCTCAGACATGCAAAATACTCACATTCTAACTCCCATTCATTTTTTACCAAGCGATATAGTAAATTTGCAATTAGCGCTTGTCAAAAAAGCATTTGCGAATGTGAAAATGCGCTATATTGCCAAATGCAAGTTTCAACCATTGATTATAATTGTACAATTGATAATTTCACAAAAAATAAATTTTATATTTGAGATGAATTGTTTATTTCTCAAAAATAAATGATCCTTGCTGGGTTTTTATGTTACTTTTTCTTCATATTTTTTTTTTTTAAGAATGCTAGTAATGTGTAATGTTTTCATGTTTTGGTAAAATATTTTTTCACAAAAATCAAATCCGAAACTCCCAGAGGTATCTTCACAAACCACAAACAAAACCACATGCAAATTTTAAATGAGTCACAATTTTGTGTGTTGTTTAGTATTTCCAAATGATCATAATTTGACCGCAAAAATTGTGATATGTGTACCAACATCAGAAATAAAAATGTCATTCCCAAAATTCAGAGGGTAACATCACTATTCTACATTCACACACCAAGAACCACCAAATTTCACAGAATAAATCAAGAATCATAACTCTTGACTCATGTCATTCCACCACCTATAGGTATATGTCCAAAGAAATTCAGTATTTATGTGTATTTATGTGTAGGAGGGTTCCACCGCCATTGTAAATCGTGTCATATGTTTACCATGAACAAGGACAATAATCAGCCTTAAGATTTCCCCACCATCACTAATTGCAGCCTCTTACCAAGCAAAATGTCCCAAAATTAGAGATGTTCTATAGTAGCATGCTGACAGTAATCAGCCACAACCAGCCTTCAAAACAGATGGCATATGCCAGAAACAGGTTGTTTAATGGTTCTCCGGCCTTCCACAGTACATTTGCATTGATTAACTTATTGCATCCCTGGGACTTAGGACTGTTTGACACCACAGAGGTGCAGACTCCATCCATGTGGCAGCACAGTGGCTAACGGGTTATCACTTCTGAGAAAAATTCTAAGAAAAGCCTGGATCCTCTGCTAAACTGAAATTTAGTATATATAGACTTATAGGTAATCACTTAACCAATCACCATGTGTCAATCACATATGGCGCAGTCCACATGACCAAAAACTATATGAAAAAAAGTCTGGAAAGAAAACCTACCAAGAAGGTCACTCCAGCAGAACACTTCGGTTGAATAAAATTACGTTTATTATAGAAAAAGCACCATGTAATTAAACACCAACAAAAATCAAGTAAAAAATCTTCCAAAGATACATTAAAAAAGACAAAGTTGTCTGGGGGAGGGTCGCCGCTGCGCTCACATCCATTTACCAAGCAGTTACACTTCAATTTGATATAAAATACTACTGATGACGGATTGTGGCACTAAGCAATTAATAATATAATGAGACCATAAACTGGCGTGGTATCAGATGTGCAAAAGCGGCTTGTACATTCAGGGACCGCTCAACATTGAAGCTGAATTGTAAAAATAAATGGAGGTCCAAGTGGGTACTTCTATCAGTCCTAAAGCTCTGATCTCTTTGGCTATGTGCTGTGACTACAGATAATGTTGGTCACACAACCTGTTGATAATCTTGTCAAGCATATTGGGAACACCCTGGAGTTGGAAAGTTCTCAGAAGAAAGTTCAACAGGGGGAGGGGGATGATGGTGGGAAATTACACCAGAGGGGGGGAGAGATCCATTTCATGGAGGTATACTTCATAAGACAGTCAGTAATATATCATCTAACCACTAGGGATGAGCTTCGAGTTCGAGTCGAACCCATGTTCGACTCGAACATCGGCTGTTCGACCGCTCGTCGAATTTCGAACATTATGGGCCATTCGCACCAAATTCGAGTGTGCAGTGTGCAGGCAGTTGATTCGGATAGCTGCAGTATAATCAGTATATATATATATATATATTTACACATCCCACCTTTGTGCAGCTACATCTCACTGCAAGCCATTAGTATGTCTGGAAGGCAAACAAGGAGAGGCAGACAGTCACGAGCCAATAAAAGAGGGCAAGCAGGCTCTGTGTCTAGAGGCAACAGTGCTGGTCGTGGACACGGTGCATCCTCATCAGCACGTGGCCGTGGGACACGCCTGTCCTTCTTTTCGGCAGCTGGCCAAGTTGAGTCGCAACATGCCCAAGACTTGGTAGAGTGGATGACCAAGCCGTCCTCATCCTCCTCATCCTCTCTCACCCAGGCTCAGGGTACTTTGTCTGGCAAAGCAGCTGCCAAAGCGGCCTCTTCCCTTGGCTCAATGGCATCAGTCACTTCTTCCCTAGCCCCACCATGTCCTCCTGAGGAGTTCCCCAAACTGTTTGACCACAGTGTTGGGTACATGCTCCAGGAGGATGCCCAGCGTTTTGAAGGCCCAATGATGGTACCCAGCTAGAGGAAGGCAGTAACGTGAGCCCAAAGAGAGGGGGTGCCCAACAAGGACAGCAATCTGGCAGTCATGTTCCCCCAGCTGCAGCATACTGCCAGATTTGCTCCAGTGATGAGGAGGGAGGGGATGATGAGGTCACTGACTCCACGTGGGTGCCTGATAGGAGAGAGGAGGAGAAGGCACATCTCCAATGAGGCAGGATGCCCTCCAGGGGCCAGCTTAAGGGCAGCCAACCGACTGCATCACACCGCAGTGTTCCACATGTTCAGGGCGCTGCTGTTTCTGCGCGTTATTCCAAAAGTTCTTTGGTGTGGGCCTTTTTTCAGACGTGTGCAACAGATCGCACCGTTGCTATTTGCAACATATGTCTGAAGCGTATTTCACATGGCCAAAACATGAGTCGCTTGGGCACCACGTGCTTGACCAGACATATGTCAACCTGCCATGCAGTCCGTTGGCAAGCATACAAAAAAGACCCACACCAAAGAACAAAGCGGACCTCTCCTTGCCCCTCATCAACTGGGATCTCCAACCCCACTATACCTTCAGTCCTCTCTGAGACCTGCACTGAGAGGAATGAAGGTGTAGAATTAGGTGTGTCACAGCCAAGTACTTGCGGGCAATCTGCTATCGGTACACCGACGTCAGATTGTACCAGGTAAATTTTCCTGCCCCAGCTGCTGCACTGCCGAAATAAGTTTGCTCCCAGTCATCCATATGCCCAGCGGTTGAATGCTAGCTTGGCTAAATTGCTAGCACTTCAACTGCTGCCTTTTCAGTTGGTAGACTCTGCCCCCTCGCTGGATAGGGCGGTCAGCGTTAAGGTGCATATTACCGCTGACTCATGGTCCAGCAGGCATGGACAGGGACGTTACCCATCTTTCACGGCACATTGGGTGACTCTGCTGGCAGCTGGGAAGGATGCAGGACAAGGTGCAGTAGTGTTGGAGGTTGTTCCGCCACCACGCCTCCAAAATGATACTACTGGTGATTCTGACACACCTCTCTCCTCCACCCTCTTCCTCTTCTTCTTCCTTCATGGCCTCTTCCTGTGCTTTGTCCTCGGAACCAGTGGTGCTCCGTAGGTGTTCAAGGGGCTACGCAAGTACGCAGGCATAAAGATGCCATGCGGTGCTTGGGGGACAGGAGCCACACTGGGGCAGAGATTCTGTCAGCTCTGCAGGGGCAGGCTCAGAGGTGGTTGACGCCACGCCAGCTTAAGCCAGGAAAGGTGGTTTGCGACAATGGCACCAACCTCCTCTCCGCCCTCCGACAGGGACAACTGACCCATGTGCCCTGTTTGGCTCACGTCCTTAACTTGGTGGTGCAGCGGTTCTTGGGCAGGTACCCGGGCTTACAGGAGGTCCTGAAGCAGGCCAGGAAACGCTGTGGGCATTTTCGCCGGTCATATAATGCCAGTGCTCGGCTGGCTGACCTGCAAAAGGAATACAACCTGCCCAAGAACCGCCTAATCTGTGACATGTCCACCAGGTGGAACTCTACGTTGGCCATGCTGCAGCGGCTGCACACGCAGCAGAGGGCCATCAATGAGTATCTGTTGCAATATGGCACCAGGACAGGGTCAGGGGAGCTTGGATTTTTTTCCCCACGCCAGTGGGCCATGATCAGGGATGCATGCACTGTTCTGGCACCATTTCAGGAGGGCACGAGGATGGTGAGCAGTGACAGTGCATGCATCAGTGACACTGTCCCTCTTGTCCACCTGTTGGAGCACACGCTGCATGGAATAATGGACAGGGCACTTGAGGCAGAACAGAGGGAGGAAGAGGAGGACTTCCTTACCTCTCAAGGCCCCCTTTATCCAGACAGTGTTCCTGCTGGCCCGCCTATCACACAGGAAGAGGAGGAGGAGGAGGATTGTATCAGCATGGAGGTGGAGCCTAGCACTCTTCAAGAAATCAATTACAGTCCCAAGACACCCATGGACTTGTACGTGGCTGGGAGGAGGTGGCTGCGGATCATGTCGTCCTGAGTGACCCAGAGGACTCCAGACCAAATGCCTCAGCAAACCTACGCTGCATGGCCTCCCTGATCCTGCAAAGCCTGTGGAAGGATCCTTGTATTTGTGCTATCAAGGAGAGGGATTATTACTGGCTGGCAACCCTCCTTGATCCACGTTACAAGAGTAAGGTTGCGGACCTTATCTTGCCGTCGCAGAGGGAGCAGAGGATGAAGCATCTTCGGGAGGCCTTGCAGAAAGGTCTGTGCAACGCGTTCCCAGAGACTGGGAGGTTACAAATTCCTGGTCCTGGACAACGGGTTGCTGAGGCTTCGGTCAGTCAAAGAAGGAGCGCTGGAGAAGGTGGCCGTCTGACCGATGCGTTCAGACAATTTTTTAGTCCCCAGCCCCAAGGTATGATCGGTTCCAGCAACCATCGCCAGCGTCTGGTTTACATGGTGCAGGAATACCTAAGGGCAAGATCAGACTTGGACACCTTTCCCACCGAAAATCCTCTGGGTTACTGGGTCTTGAGGATGGATCACTGGCCAGAGCTTGCACAGTATGCAATTGAGCTACTGGCCTGTCCTGCATCCAGCGTTCTTTCGGAACGCAGATTCTTCAGTGCTGCTGGAGGCTTTGTAATCAATCACAGGGTGCGCCTGTCCACCGACTCAGTCGATCGACTGACCTTCATAAAAATGAATCAGTCTTGGATCACCACCAGCTACCAAGCACCTGATGCTGATGTAACAGAATAATTTTCTTTGAAAAGTCAGATCCCTTCAAGACTGCCTATGCTGATGCAGAGTGACTATCCTGTTATGCTGAGTGACTATACTCTTCCTCCTCAATGATCATGCTGATAGCATGTAAGAACATTTTTGTTTCTGGGCACTGCCACCAGTGGCTAAGGTCCAATTTTTCAGCCCCTGTTTTAGGGGCGTGTAATTAAAAATTTTAATGCAATACTTTGCAGCAGGGCTCATTCCTGCGCTCCAACTACAGTATCTGTGAGGGGTTGCAGTGTTGTGGCACCAGCACCAGTGCCTAAGGCCCAATTTTTCAGCCCCTGTTTAACTGGGGCGTGTAATTACAATTTTTAATGCAATACTGTCACGTACCTGGTAGGAGTCTGATATGATGAGGTCGGCCTCTCTTGTATCTCCAGTCCAAGCCCCACTGAGAGTGGAACAGATGGTGGCTAAGGCCAGGAGAAACACGAGCGCCTGTAGAAGTTGCTTGCAGAACTTGCAGAAGCAGATGTGGCTTGGAGACCCAGACAGGCAGACAGGCACCGGGCACCGGAACACTTGGAGACTGAGCAGATGTTTAAAGGGGACCTCCAACCCACGTAGACTGAGCAGATGTTTAAAGGGGACCTCCAACCCACGTGTAGGTTCTGGGAACGTAGTTTGCTGGAACAGAGGCCAGAGGAATAGCCGGGTTCAGCAACAGGTGGGCAGCAAGGTACAAGGGATCAGCAGAAGCAGGGTCAAGGGAAGCTGGGATCAGGAGCCAGTAATCCGAAAGTATTCAGAGTCCAGAGACAGCGTCAGGGAAAGCCAAAGTCAGCAACGGTATCAGGCAGAACAAGCAGGAATCAGGAAGTTCAGGACACAGCTGAAGACCAGTCAGCACTTGTTAGAGAGTCAGAGCTTCCTTAAATAGGCAGACTGGTGCCACAGGAGATTAGGGACGTGCTCCTGCGCGTGCACGTCGTCCGTTGTGTGTGCGCATTAGCACTCTGGAAGGGCTGCTGCAGCCCGGGGGTGCGCGTGCGCCAGTATTCCGGGAAGGCTACCGAATGCGCGCCTGCGCAGGAGAGTTCCCAGCAGTTCTCTTACATTGCCCCCTCCTTAAGGGCAGCCTCCGGATGCCCCTCAGGGCTCTCATTCCCGGGTGGTGTCGAAAGAACGCTTGTACCAGTCTTGGGGCATGTACATCAGAAGCTGGTTCCAAAGAATTTTCCTCAGGGCCGTAGCCCTTCCATTTAACAAGGAACTGCATCTGGTTATTCCTACATCTGCAGTCCAACACGGCCTCCACTTCAAATTCCTCATTACCTTAGATGAGAATCGGAGGAGGGGTTCCAGACACCCGATCAGGAAAGGGATTTGGCACAGTGGGTTTCAATAAAGAAACGTGGAATACTGGATGTATCTTCAGGCTTTTGGGTAACACCAGTTCAAATGCTACTGCATTGACCTTCCGCTTGACAAGAAAAGGGCCCAAAAATTGTGGACCGAGTTTCTTTGACGGACAGCTTAATTTTAAATTTGCTGTGGACAGCCAGACCTTGTCCCCTGGTCCTAAATTCAGGTTACTCCTCTTCTTTCTGTCAAAGAACTTCTTTTTGCTAGCCTGGGTCTTAGAGATCGTTTCCTGTAAAACCTGATTATTCGTACTGAAGAAGTCTAATCGGTCTTGTACAGCAGGTAAAGAAGACTCAACAGATATTTCAGGCAGAAAGTAGGGATGGTACCCAAAATTGGCAAAAAAGGGGGACTTGAGGGGGTCGCTGAGTGGATGGTATTATTATATGAGAACTCTGCAAGCGGAAGAAGGGCTAGCCAATCGTCTAGGGCAAAAGAGAAAAAACAATGTAAATATTGTACTAGCTTTTGGTTCGTCCTCTCAGTCTGTCCATTCGTTTGTGGATGGTATGCTGTGGAGAGGCAGAGTTCAATATTAAGTGCTTCACATAAGGCCCTCCAAAATCTAGAGGTGAATTGCACCCCACGGTCGGAGATAATGCTGTCAGGAATACCGTGCAATCTGACGACCTCTTTGATGAAGGCTGAGGCAGTCTCAGTGGCGGAAGGAGTTCCTTGTAAGGGTACAAAGTGAGCCATCTTGGTCAGGCGGTCTACCACGACAAAAATGGTAGTGAAGTCTTCAGATGGAGGGAGTTCCACAATGAAGTCCATTGAGATAATGCTCCATGGTTTCTGAGGTATGGGAAGAGGCTCCAGGAGACCCCAAGTTTTAGTTCTGTCAGTCTTATTTTGAAGGCATGTAATACAGGATTTAACGTAATTTTTACAGTCCTGCATTAAATCGGGCCACCAGAAGGTACGGGAGACCAAATCGGCAGTCTTGTGGATCCCCTAATGTCCCGCTAGAGGGTGATCATGGCAGCGTCTCAGAATGGACACTCTAAATTGCTCCGGGACAAAGATTTGTTCCTTATGGAAGAAAAGGCCATTCCTTAATTGAAGAGCCAAGTCCTGGGAAGGTGGTTGGTTAACCACACTTGTCTTTATTTGAGATATCAGGTCCGCTTGAATGAAAAAAAAAAGTCTTGGCCGGGAGAATGGTGTAAGGCTCCAAGGGATTAACAGGATCATTAAACATGCGGGACAAGGCATCTGGTTTGCCATTCTTAGAACCAGGATGAAAAGTAATATGGAACAAAAAACGAGAAAAGAACAGTGCCCATCTTGCTTGTCGAGGTCTTAATAACTTAGCTGTTCTCAAGTACTCTTATGACGTGTACACACGATCGATTTTCTCGATGGTGAAAACACCACAGAGAAAATCGACATGAAAAACGAGGACCGGCTTGGTCCCCTACACACGGCGGGTTTTCATGACATTTTTTCTTTTGGTCGAGAAAAACGACCGTGTGTAGGCTCCCTGGCAGTGTTTCCCTATGGGAAAACTGCCGCGGAAAAAAATGCCGTGAATCATGACGAGAAAAATTAGAGCATGTTCTAATTTTTCTCATCGTGATTCTTGCCGTTTTTCTTGTCTGGAAAAATGCTGGAAAGCCCACACATGGGCGTTTTTCTCGTCAAAGAGAAAAAATTAAATTTTTCCCGACGAGAAAAATGGTTTTGTGTACGCGGCATAAGTTCTTGTGATCCGTGAATATGAGGATCAGGTGGGCAGCTCCCTCCAGGAGGTAACGCCACTCCTCAAGTACAGCCTTTATAGCCAGCAGCTCCCGGTCTCCCACATCATAATTTCTCTCGGATGGGTTTAATTTTTTGGAGAAAAAGGCCACAGGGTAGAGTAAAGATTTCGGGCCCTGACGTTGGGACAATATAGCCCCGACTGCACTTTCAGAAGCATCAATCTCCAATACATAGGCCAAGGATGGGTCAGGGTGCTTCAGAATGGGAGCTGAGGTAAATAAGAGTTTTAATTGTTCAAAGGCCTCTTGAGCTTCTGGTGTCCAACGGAAAGGAATGTGTTGCTTAGTTAGTTGAGTGATGGGAGTAACGATATCGGAAAAGTTCTTGATAAATTTTCTGTAGAAGTTGGCAAACCCCACAAACATTTGAACAGCTTTTCTGTCTGTAGGGGCAGGCCATTCCAGAACGGATGTGACCTTCTGCGGGTCCATGGAGATACCGTTGGCAGAGATGACAAGTCCCAGGAAATGTACAGTTTGCTTCTCTAAGTCACATTTTTTGGGTTTTGCATAAAGACAGTGTTTCTGGAGTCGGGCCAGCACCTTCTTAACATGAATTTGATGTGATTCCATGGATTTGGAAAATATCAAGATGTCATCTAAGTAAATAATGACGAACAGATCAAGATAGTCCCGAAAAACGTCATTTACTAGGTGCTGAAATGTGGCTGGGGCAATGCAGAGCCCGAATGGCATGACCAGGTATTCAAAGTGGCCGAAGCGTGTTCGAAAGGCCATCTTCCATTCATCCCCTTCCCTGATTCTGATGAGATTATAAGCACCTCTTAAGTCTAGCTTGGAGAATATCCGTGCCCCCCACCGTTCTTTTGAATGGCACGAACACGGTGACGTCATCGACTACGACGAGTGCGCACTCGTCACATTCGATGCCGTCGCCGCCATCTTGCTACACCCTACCTATGCCTAGGAAGCTACCGCGCATGCGTCAAAGTCATTTCGAGCATGCGCGGGTTTCCACGGCGACAGGTAAGTGTACACACTCTCGGGTTTCTCGTCGGGAAAACAGGTTGACGAAAATCCCGACGAGAAAATAGAGAGCAGGTTCTCTATTTTTCTCGTGGAGATTCTGGCCAGTTTTCCTGACTAGAAACCTGAAAGCCTCGTACACACGGCCGGTTTTCTCGGCAAGAAAGCTCTCCCGGCAGTTTTCTTGTAGTTTCTTGACGAGAAAACCGGCCGTGTGTACGAGGCTTTAGAGTTCATATGGGAATAAAGGTGTCTCCTCTCCACTGATGCTTTATCACCAATCCTTGTTTCACTAAAAAACCCAAATTTTCCAAAAACATTTGTCATTGGGACGGAAAGCGAGGTGAAATGTTCTGAACAGGTGCACAGACAGCAAAACAAATGTTAAAGGGGTGATAACCCTTCCGTATGTTTTCCAAAAAGCTTAAAACTGTTTTTTTGGCTGGAGCTACACTTTAAAAATGTACCAGTTCAAACTTACAAACAGATTCTACGTAACAACAAACCTACAGTCCCTGTCTTGTTTGCACCGCCTGTATACTGCTGTTCAGAGTATATAGGGCCTGGGGGCCCCACGCCTTTCCTTTTTTTTTATTTGGGTGCGGGATTCCCTTTAATATCCATACAAGACCCAAAGGGGCTGGTAATGGGCTAGGGAGGGGGGGGGTAACCATGCCATTTTTCTCAATGATTTTCATCCATATTGCCGGGACCAGACATTACATTAAAGCCGCAAGCAGTTTTAAATGACTTTTTTTCCTTTAGAAATGTAATTTTGTGCAGGGACAGTTCTAAACGCGGGAAACACGTGCCACTTCACAGGCATACTTTGGACACCCCCCAGGTACGACATTTAAAGGAATATTTCACATTTTTTTTCACTTTAAGCATCATTAAAATCACTGCTCCCGAAAAAACGACCGTTTTTAAAACTTTTTTTGCATTGATACATGTCCCCTGGGGCAGGACCCGGGTACCCAAACCCTTTTTAGGACAATAACTTGCATATTAGCCTTGATAATTATCACTTTTGATTTCGAACGTTCGCGTCCATTGTATTTAATAGGGTTCTAAAGTTCGCGCAACATTCGGTCCGTTCGCAGGTTCTGGTGCAAACCGAACCGGGGGGTGTTTGGCTCATCCCTAGTGGTGAGCGAGCGGACGCTCTCAATATAAGTAACAAGTGAATTTTGTTTTTATATCTAGTAAGTGTCATCTTTTAGCGGGGTTTTAAATAAAAGTTTTATAGCAAAGAGCACTATGTCGGCTGTGTTTTTGACTACATGATACATGAGTCCCTTGAAGTGGAGGAACAGCTGAATAATCCCGGAGATCAACCCTGCATCTGTGAGGGACACATTGGGTGGAGAGGAGATAGTGAAAGGAAGAAATTGAGTCCAGATAGAAAGAAAAGACGTTTGGAGATGGAAAATAAAGAATTAATTTGAGTCTTCCTGACTCATCCTTGAGGTGAGCAGATAAAATAGCTGGTGGTGGTGTGCACAAGCAATAAGAATTATTGAGAAGCATAGTGATATGATAATAACACTGGAGCACTACTATCAATATTTATATTGATTTATGGAACATTTATTATGAATTTTTTATGAATTTAAATTTTAATGTATTATAAATAGCACTAAGTATAGCATTGAATTATTACTGTAGTAGCACTGCACTGTGTGTATGTGTGTGTCTTTTGGTACACAAACACATATATATATATATATATACTGTATATTAGGGATGCACCGATACCGAAATCGGTATCGGCGCCGATACTAGCCATTTTCGCGAGTATCGGTACTCGAGAAAATGCTCCGATACTGGAAACTGATACCAGAAGTGACTTTGCGTGGGCAGGGCAGGATTCTAGCGGCCCCAGCCCCGTCCTCCTGCGGCGACTTCTCAGCCCTCGCACTAACATAGCCCCCGGCGGCGCCGGCACGGCGCTTGCTACTTTGCCTGTGTGGAGGCTGGGAGCGACAGGCGCGCAATGACTTCCTGGTACAGGAGAAAAAAGCAAGGTAACTGGCGGAGGCGGGGCCTAATGCTCCGCCTACCCTCCTCTACGCGGCCAGCATCATCTTCTCCCCCAGGCCAGAAGCGGGGGTCTGTGACCAGTGACGTGACTCGTGAGGAGAAGAGACAAGTGTCATGAGTCACGAGAAAAAGAAGGGGAACCCTACCCTCCTCTGCGCGGCCAGCATCATCTCCCCCAGGCCAGGAGCGGGGGTCTGTGACGTCACCATAGAAAAAGAAAAAGAAGGGGAACCCCCAGGCAGCAGCAGCCAGCAGGGATTAGCATTTAGTGCAGCCTAGCAGGTACGTACTCTTGAAGATGATGATCATGTTGTGCATGTGTGTGTGCCACTGTGCCAGGCCCAAGCAGAAGTAAGCAACCAGTTAAATATAGTGCTAATTACACTTTATTTATGATATCTATGGCTGCTATGCATATTCATATAATCCATATTTAGCACTATATTTAACTGGCTGCTTGCTTCTGCTTGGGCCTGGCACACACGCACAATCGCACATGATGATGACGACTTAAAGTCATCATCATGTGCGATTGTGCGAGTGTGCCAAGCAGAAGCAGCCAATCAAATATAGTGCTCCTCTCCTCTCCCGGGAGAGACACCTGTACCCTGCCTGCAGTCCCTAACTGTCTCCTGTACCATGCCTGCAGTCCCTAACTGTCTCTTGTACCATGCCTGCAGTCCCTGACTGTCTCCTGTACCATGCCTGCAGTCCCTGACTGTCTCCTGTACCATGCCTGCAGTCCCTAACTGTCTCCTGTACCATGTCTGCAGTCTTTGACTGTCTCCTGTACCATGCCTGCAGTCACTTCTGCCTGTTGCCTCCTCCTTCCCTCTACCAGCTGTCACCCCTGCCCCCATGTTTCCTAATAACACTCCTATCCCCATCCTCTTCCCCCCAGCGATCACAGCCTTTTCCATCCCAACTCTCCCACCCCACAATCCCTATTTCACCCCACCCTCAACTACCGCCACCTCCCAAACCACTCCTCTTCCTAGGCGATAGGTATCGGTAATTGGTATCGGCGAGTACCTGAGGTAAAGTATCAGTACTCAAACTCGGTGTTAAAAAAGTGGCATCGGTGCATCCCTACTCTATATATATGTAATACTCATTCATAACTGCATTTGTTAACAAAAGAAGCAAACAAACTAGCAGCAGAGTGGAGTAGTGGTTAGAACTTTCAACCAGCATCAAAAAGGATCGCTGGTTCGAATCCCGACCACGACACCATCTGCCTGGAGTTTGCATGTTCTACCTGTGCCTGCGTGGGTTTCCTCCAGGTACTCAGGTTTCCTCCCACACTCCAAAAGACATGATTGTAGGTTAATCGGATTCTGTCTAAAATTTGCTCTAGTATATGTATGAATGTGTTTTAGGGACCTTAGGTTGTAAGCTCCTTGAGGGTAGGGACTCATGTGAATGTACAATATATATCTAAAGCGCTGTGTAAATTGACGGCACTATACAAGTAGCTGAAATAAATAAATATACGTAAATAAATGCACACAAGGTACAGCACATCACACATAAAAATGTTTTATTCACATTCATGTGATCATGGCAGCAGTGCAGTTTCATATAATAAACTTGGTAGCAATTGGCACTTGCAAATCCACGGAAATGCCGATTTGGCATTTACAAACACATGTTCGCCAATAATAGAGCTGTTTTTGATTCGCATGTTCCCCTAGTTGAAATCTTAATTGGCTTAATTGGGAGCTATTAAATGTAGAGCGACCATTACTTTCCGGTTTTCTTAGTAAATCTACCCCAGTGTGTAGCAGTTAAATATCCATGCTTTTTTTTATTACTAAAATATGAGTTCCCCCTTTGTCTCTCCCTTTTGTTGAGCCCACTGTTGAACATCCTGGTTGTATGATAACTCATCCTGGAATCTTGGCTCCTGATATCTATCCATCCCATGAGGATACTGGAATAAAGTGCAGCCAGACTCACATATTGGGGTCAGAGTAGCTAGTAAGTGGCTTGAGAGTTGGGTGTGCACTTTTGGGTGTGAAGATTTTGCTATCCACACTGAAATATGTATTTTTGTTTATGCACGAGTATAAATTAACTTTTTGCGCAAGAGCACTTCTCTTCTTTTTTTTCTGATGGACTTTACTGGATTATTTATGAATGTTTTTTAACACATTCTTTTTTACAGTTTTTGATATATATCAATGTTTTACTTGACTGATTAATTGTTATGAATTTATGCACTGTATATTGATTAGTGATGAGCCGAACACCCCCGGGTTCGGTTCGCACCAGAACCCGCGAACGAACCGAAAGTTCGCACGAACTTTAGAACCCTATTAAATACAATGGATGGGAATGTTCGAAATCTAAAGTGCTAATTATAACGACTATTATGCATGTTATTGTCCTAAAAAGGGTTTGGGAACCCGGGTTCTGCACCAGGGGACATGTATCAATGCAAAAAGAAGTTTTAAAAACGGCCGTTTTTCTGGAGCAGTCATTTTAATGATGCATAAAGTGAAAAAAAAAAGTCAAATATTCCTTTAAATATCGTACCTGGGGGGTGTCTAAAGTATGCCTGTGAAGTGCCACGTGTTTCCCGTGTTTAGAACTGTCCCTGCACAAAATTAAATTTCTAAAGGAAAAAAAGCCATTTAAAACTGCTTGCGGCTTTAATGTAATGTCTGGTCCCAGTAATATGGATGGAAATCTTTAAGAAAAATGGCATAGCTACCCCATCACCCCCCCCCCCCCCCACCCCAGCCCATTACCAGCCCCTTTGGGTCTTGTATGAATATTAAGGGGAACCCCGCACACAAAATAAAAAAGGCCCTATATACTCTGAACAGCCGTATACAGGCGGTGCATACAAGACAGGGACTGTAGGTTTGTTCTTATGTAGAATCTGTTTGTAATTTTGAACAGGTACATTGTTTAAGTGTAGCTCCAGCCAAAAAATATATTTTTAAGCTTTTTGGAAAACATAGGGAGGGGTTATCACCCCTGTAACATTTGTTTTGCTGCCTGTGCAGTGTGCACCTGTTCAGAACAGTTCACCTCACTTTCCGTCCTAATGACAAATGTTTTTTGAAAATTTGGGTTTTTTATTGAAACAAGAATTGGTGATAAAGAATCAGTGGAGAGGAGACACTTTTTTTCCCATGTTAACTCTTACAGGAGAGAATTTGCCTTCCTAGGGGTAGATTTCCTCTCACTTCCTGTTGTATCCTTCCGTTTGCAAGGAGGAGTCGTTTGTAAGTTGGATGTTTGAAAGTAGGGGCCTGCCGTATATACTCAGCTGAAATTTGCCCCTTACATGTTGGTGTTGCCACAACACTGTGAGCCCTCACAGTTACTCTTGGTGGGCGCATGAATGGGCCCTGCTGTGAATTATTAGATCAAGAATTGTAATTGCATGCCCCTGTTGAACAGGGGCTGAAAAATTGGGCCTTTGGTGGTGGTGGTGGTGGTGTTGACACAACACTGTAAGGCCTCACAGTTAGTCTTGGTGGGCGCAGGAATGGGCCCTGCTGTGAATTATTAGATCAAGAATTGTAATTGCATGCCCCTGTTGAACAGGGGCTGAAAAATTGGGCCTTTGGTGGTGGTGGTGGTGGTGGTGTTGACACAACACTGTAAGGCCTCACAGTTAGTCTTGGTGGGCGCAGGAATGGGCCCTGCTGTGAATTATTAGATCAAGAATTGTAATTACATGCCCCTGTTAAACAGGGGCAGAAAAATTGAGCCTTAGGCACTGGTGCCACAACACTGCAACCCCTCACAGATACTGTACTTGGAGCACAGCAATGAGCCCTGTTGCAAAGTATTGCATCAAAAATTGTAATTACACGCCCCTGTTAAACAGGGGCTGAAAAATTGGGCCTTAGCCACTGGTGCTGGTGCCACGACGCTGCAACCACTCCCAGATACTCTAGTTGGAGTGCAGGAATGAGCCCTGCTGCAAAGCATTGCATAAAAAATTGTAATAACACACCCCTGTTAAACAGGGGCTGAAAAATTGGGCCTTAGCCACTGGTGGCGGCACACAGAAACAAAAATGTTCTTCCAAGCTATCATCGTCAATCGGATCATTGAGGAGGAGGAGGATAGTCAGTCAACATAACAGGACAAACTCTCAGCATCAGCATCAGTCTTGAAGGGATGTGACATTTGAAAATACAGTAAATTAGTCTGTTATATCAGCTTCAGGTGTTTGGTAGCTGGTGGTGATCCAAGACTGGTTCATCTTTATGAAGGTCAGTCGATCAACAGAGTCGGTGGACAGGCGCACCCTGTGATCCGTGATAAATCCTCCAGCAGCACTGAATGTGCGTTCTGAAAGAACGCTGGATGCAGGACAGGCCAGTAGCTCAATTGCATACTGTGCAAGCTCTGGCCAGTGATCCATCCTCAAGACCCAGTAAGCCAGAGGATTTTCGGTGGGGAAGGTGTCCAAGTCTGACCTTGCCCCTAGGTATTCCTGCACCATGTATATCAGACGCTGGCGATGGTTGCTGGAACCGATCATACCTTGGGGCTGCGGACTAAAGAATTGTCTGAACGCTTCGGTCAGACGACCACCTTCCCCACCGCTCCTTCTTTGACTGACCGAAGCCTCAGCAACTCGTTGACCAAGACCAGGAGTTTGTAACCTCCCAGTCTCTGGGAACGCGTTGCACAGACCTTTCTGCAAGGCCTCCCGGAGTTGTCTCATCCTCTGCTCCCTCTGCGATGGTAAGATAAGGTCCGCAACCTTACCCTTGTACCGTGGATCAAGGAGAGTGGCCAGTCAGTAATGGTCCCTCTCCTTGATCCGAAGAATTCGAGGATCCTTCCGCAGACTTTGCAGGATCAGGGAGGCCATGCAGCGTAGGTTAGCTGAGGCATTCAGTCCGGAGTCCTCTGGGTCACTAAGAACGACATGATCCGCAGCCACCTCCTCCCAGCAACGTACAAGTCCACTGGTTTCTTGGGACTGTAAATCATCCCTAAAAGACTGCTGCTGATGATGCTGAGTGCCAGGCTCCACCTCCATGCTGACACAATCCTCCTCCTCCTCCTCCTCCTCCTCTTCTTCCTGTGCGATGGG
Organism: Rana muscosa; assembly: GCA_029206835.1. Taxonomy (NCBI): domain Eukaryota; kingdom Metazoa; phylum Chordata; class Amphibia; order Anura; family Ranidae; genus Rana; species Rana muscosa. The sequence goes on from CM055118.1 coordinate 730,256,205, forward strand.
TGGGACAGAAGGAACACTGTCTGGGTAAAGGGGGCCTTGAGAGGCAAGGAAGTCCTCCTCTTCCTGCCTCTGTTCTGCCTCAAGTGCCCTGTCCATTATTCCACGCAGCGTATGTTCCAACAGGTGGACAAGAGGTACAGTGTCACTGATGCATGCACTGTCACTGCTCACCATCCTCGTGGCCTCCTCAAATGGTGCCAGGACAGTGCATGCATCCCTGATCATGCCCCACTGGCGTGGTGAAAAAAAACCGAGCTCCCCTGACCCTGTCCTGGTGCCGTAGTCGCACAGGTACTCATTGATGGCCCTCTGCTGCATGTGCAGCCGCTGCAGCATGGCCAACGTTGAGTTCCACCTGGTGGGCATGTCACATATAAGGCGGTTCTTGGGCAGGTTCAACTCCTTTTGCAGCTCAGCCAGGCGAGCACTGGCATTATAAGATCTGCGGAAATGCACACAGACTTTCCTGGCCTGCCTCAGGACATCCTGTAAGCCCGGGTACCTGCCCAAGAACCGCTGCACCACCAGGTTAAGGACGTGAGCCACACAGGGCACATGGGTCAGTTGTCCCTGTCGGAGAGCGGAGAGGAGGTTGGTGCCATTGTCGCAAACTACCATTCCTGGCTTAAGCTGGCGTGGCGTCAACCACCTCTCGGCCTGCCCCTGCAGAGCAGACAGAACCTCTGCCCCAGTGTGGCTCCTGTCCCCCAAACACACCAGCGCAAGCACGGCATGGCATCTTTTTGCCTGCGTACTTGCGTAGCCCCTGGAACGCCTACGGAGCACCGCTGGTTCCGAGGACAAAGCACAGGAAGAGGCCACGGAGGAAGAAGAAGAGGAGGGGGTGGAGGACAGAGGTGTGTCACAACCAGTAGTAGCATTTTGGAGGCGTGGCGGTGGAACAACCTCCAACACTACTGCACCTTGTCCTGCATCCTTCCCAGCTGCCAAAAGAGTGACCCAATGGGCCGTGAAAGAAAGGTAACGTCCCTGTCCATGCCTGCTGGACCATGAGTCAGCGGTAATATGCACCTTACCGCTGACCGCCCTGTCCAGCGAGGCCAAGACATTGCCTTCCACATGCCGGTAGAGAGCCGGAGTCGCCTTCCGTGAGAAAAAGTGGCATTTGGGAACCTGCCACTGAGGAACCGCACATTGCGCAAACTCACGGAAGGGGGCCGAGTCTACCAACTGAAAAGGCAGCAGTTGAAGCGCTAGCAATTTAGCCAAGCTAGCATTCAACCGCTGGGCATGTGGATGGCTGGGAGTGAACTTCTTTCGACGGTCCAGCAGCTGGGGCAGAGAAATTTGCCTGCTAGAATCGGACGTTGGTGTACTGCTAGCAGAGTGCCCGCAAGTACTTGGCTGTGACACACCTAATTCTACACCTTCATTCCTCTCAGAGCAGGTTTCAGAGAGGACTGAAGGTATAGTGGGGTTGGAGATCCCAGCTGATGCGGTGCAAGAAGAGGTCAGCTTTGTTCTTTGGTGTGGGTCTTTAAGGTAGGCTTGCCAACGAGCTGCATGGCAGGTCAACATATGTCTGGTCAAGCATGTGGTGCCCAAGCGGGTGATGTTTTGGCCACGCGATATACGCTTGAGACATATGTTGCAAACAGCAGCTGTGCGATCTGATGCACTCGACTCAAAAAAGGCCCACACCAAAGAACTTTTTGAATAACGGGCAGAGGCAGCTCTGCCTCGTTGGAGATGTGCCTCCTCCTCATCCTCCTCCTCCTCCTCTCTCCTATTAGGCACCCACGTGGAGTCAGTGACCTCATCATCCCCTCCCTCCTCATCACTGGAGCCAATCTGGCAGTATGCTGCAGCTGCTGGAACATGACTGCCAGATTGGTGTCCTTCTTGAGCATCCCCTCTCTCTGCTCTCACGCTACTGCCTTCCTCTAGCTGGGTATCATCATCAGACCCTTCGAAACGCTGGGCATCCTCCTGGAGCATGTACCCAACACTGTGCTCAAACAGTTCGGGGGACTCCTCAGGAGGACATGGTTGGTCTAGGGAAGGAGTGACTGATGATGACATTGATACCAGGGAAGAGGACGCTTTGGCAGCTGCTTTGCCAGTACCCTGAGCCTGGGTGAGAGAGGATGAGGAGGATGAGGAGGGCTTGGTCATCCGCTCTACCAAGTCTTCGGCATGATGCGGCTCAACACGTCCAGCTGCCGAAAAGAAGGACAAGCGTGTCCCATGGCCACGTGCTGATGGCGATGCACCGCGTCCACGACCAGCATTGTTGTCTCTTTTTTTGGCTCGTGACTGTCTGCCTCTCCTTGTTTGCCTTCCAGACATTCTAATGGCCTGCAGGGAAATGGGAAAAGCAGCAATACAGGCTAAGTTAAGGTGTAATATGGTCAGGAGGCACACTCCGCCCGCTGTAAGTGCCGCAAAATCCTGTTTGTGTAACACACCAGGAAAGAGCAGCAATACAGGCTAAGTTAAGGTGTAATATGGTCAGGAGGCACACTCCGCCCGCTGTAAGTGCCGCAAAATCCTGTTTGTGTAACACACCAGGAAAAAGCAGCAATACAGGCTAAGTTAAGGTGTAATATGGTCAGGAAGCACACTCCGCCCGCTGTAAGTTCCGCAAAATCCTGTTTGTGTAACACACCAGGAAAAAGCAGCAATACAGGCTAAGTTAAGGTGTAATATGGTCAGGAGGCACACTCCGCCCGCTGTAAGTGCCGCAAAATCCTGTTTGTGTAACACACCAGGAAAAAGCAGCAATACAGGCTAAGTTAAGGTGTAATATGGTCAGGAGGCACACTCCACCCGCTGTAAGTGCCGCAAAATCCTGTTTGTGTAACACACCAGGAAAAAGCAGCAATACGGGCTAACTTCAGGTGTATAATGTGCAGGAGGTTTTGCAACAATGACACTGACACTGTCCCCTGCCTATCCTTCTCTCTCCCTGCACACAAGGTTTATCAAAGTATATGACACTGACACTCTCCCTGCCTATCCTTCTCTCTCCCTGCACACAAGGTTTAGCAAAGAATATGACACTGACACTGTCCCCTGCCTATCCTTCTCTCTCCCTGTACACAAGGTTTATCAAAGTATATGACACTGACACTCTCCCTGCCTATCCTTCTCTCTCCCTACACACAAGGTTTAGCAAAGAATAGATTTGACAAGATTTGACACTGTCCCTGCCTATCCTTCACTTTCCTTGCTCCGGAACACACTACACAAGGCCGCCGCGCTGGCGGCCTTTTATAGTGTGGGGCGTGTACTAAACCCCCTCAGCTATAATTGGCCACAGGCATCCTGCCTGTGGCCAATCATTGCTCTCCTCGCTGCCGGCACTGTGATTGGCCAAGCATGCAGGGTCACAGTGCATGCTTGGCCAATCACAGCGCCGGGATTACACTGCGATGGCGCAGTGTATTGAGGGCCGTTCGCGTCACTCGAATTTGGCGCGAACGGCCCAAATCGTTCGTTGTTCGCTGAACGCGCGAACAGCCGATGTTCGAGTCGAACCTATGTTCGTCTCGAACACCGAGCTCATCCCTAATATCGATGGCTCAACACGTTTTTCAGTAATATTAATACTGTATGTATAATGTTTATGTGGACATTTTGTGAGTGCAGCTGTCTTTCTTACTACAGTAAAACCTTGGATTGCGAGCATAATTCATTCCAGGAACATGCTTGTAATCCAAAGCACTTGTATATCAAAATGAATTTCCCCATAAGAAATAATGGAAACTCAGATGATTCATTCCACAACCATTTATTCATAAGTCCTTCAGTTTATAGTCCATATAAAAAGATTATAGCAATGTGAAAGGTTGTGTTACCAAAAAATGGCCATCCACAAATGGCAGCCTCCACAAGGGGATTAGAGGCAAAATTCCACCAGAGCAATAGTGTATAAAAGAGAACAGAGGCGCCTCTAAGTGTAGCAATATGGTTACATTTAATGAAGGTACAACATTTAGCAACTCACATGGTTGATGATTAATAGGGATGGGCTATCGGTTCGAGTCGAACATGAGTTTGACTCGAACATCGGCTGTTCTAACGTTCGTCGAAGATCGAACATTATGGGGCATTCGCGCCAAATTCAAGCGGCTCGTCGTGCCCCATAATGCACTGCGTCATCGCAGTGCATTGCTGGCTGATGATTGGCCAAGCATGCACTATGACCTGCATGCTTTGGCCAATCACTGCGCCGTCAGCAAAGAGAGCCATAATTGGCCAAAAGCAGGGTGCCTTTGGCCAATTATGGCTCGGGTGGTTAAGTCCATGCCTCACACTATATAAGGCTGCCTGCAAGTCGGCCTTATGTAGTGTGTTCCTGCAGAGAGAGAGAGTCATTTCATTTACTTTGAGCAGGCAGTTGATTCAGTTAGCTACAGTGTATTTAGTATTAGGCTTGTGCAATTCGTTTCGTAACGAATCGAAATTCGTCCGAATTTAGCAACTTTCGGACATTCGGAAGCATTCGAATTTCCGAACAAAGCAATTACGAATAAAACCGAATCCGAAATAAATTATACCGCAAAATAGCGAATGCCCGAATGTCTTCGGCATAATTCGTTATGAAAAAAGTTACGAATGTACGAATCCATTCGAAGCACAATAACACTCACTCTGCTCTCTGCTTCTCCCTCACCATGCTGAACTCCCTCTCAAAATGATGTACAGGGGCGGAGGCTATAGCCGCATGAAAAAACGAAAGTAAAATACGAGATTTCGAATCCATTCGAAGCACAATAACACTCTGCTCTGCTCTCTGCTTCTCCCTCACCGTGCTGAACCCTCTCAAAATGGTGTACAGGGGCGGAGGCTATAGCCGCATGTAAAAAACGAAAGTAAAATACGAGATTTCGAATCGTTACAAATAACCGCTATGTATTTAGAAAAGTACAAATCCATTCGAAGCACATTAGGCATAATAGGCAGCGTCGTTGTGAGAGAGACACGGAAAATTACGAATCAACGAACCCAAAAAAAGTTATGAAAGTAGGAGTTGTGTCCAGAATCAACGAAAAACAACGTACTCTACCGAAAGTACGAATTATAAAGCAACAAAAAATTCAACGAAAAATGTCGCTTGCGAAAATACGAATTAGTCCGAACACGAAAAATCCCGTCTAGCAAAATTACGAATGATTACGAATCAACAGGACCGGAAAAAAACGAACCGAAACGGAACGAATTTTTCCGTTGTGCACAAGAAGCGAACCGAAACGGAACGAATTTTGCCGTTGTGCACAAGTCTATTTAGTATATATATATATGCATCCCGGTTTTGTATATATATATATATATATATATATATATATATATATATATATATATATATATTGTGAGGGTGCGACCTTCAAGAGGGTTTGTTATTGCCACATTTGGTAAAGAAAGACACGCTGATGGAACAGCTGTGTCTTGGGCTATTTAGTTCAGAGGTAATTATGGAACAGAGCTCCACCCAACAGAGAGGATGTCTGTGTGTATGAGAGCCAGGTGGGCTCTCGTCCTCTGAAGTGGAGTCAGAGGTTACTATGGATCAGGGCTCCACCCAAGAGAGAGGAAGTCTGTGTGCATAAGAGCCAGGTGGGCTCTCTTCCTCTGAAGTGGAGTCAAAGGCGGTGCATGTCTGCAGGAGGCAGACATCGTTAGTGATATAGCAACAAAGGTGCTGACCAGGAGAAGCTAGGAGAAAGCTGAAACTCTTGGACACTGTGTGGGTCTGAGGAACAGACCGTCAGGCCTAGGCTAAAGGCCTGGATCGCTAGAAGGTAAAGCTACGAGGCTACTGTTAGTATGAAAGATACAGGAATGGTGAAACCCCCCGTGTGAATACTACAGACGTGTTTGTGAACTGTTGTGCTTTTAAATAAAAATGGGCTACCATGCCCTTAAACAGAGTGGCTGACTGGCTTGCATCACTGAAAAACGCATCTACTACGAGAGCTGACAACCCCAATCTTACAAGTGGTGGAGATATTGCTTTGGGCAGTTTTTGGAAGAGTTCCAGATCCTCGCATACCAAAAACAGTGAGTAAAAAGATTATTTCGTAGCTCCACAACAAAAATGTGTTTAACAGCAATACTGGAGATGAACAGCCTATCTGAAAGAAAAGTTTAAGTTTTCTGCGGTGAACTGCTGCTAGCTGTGTGTGGCAGCCAGGCGAACTGCATTGCACAGGAGTTCAATTAATGGACTGTGTTGTATACAGGTGATGTGCCTGTGGAAGTGAGCTCAAGCAGAGAGTGAAGTCTGCATGTGAAAGTGTGCTGTTTGCAAAGTCTTGGAGACAGTACTTTAAAATTTTCCTGTGTGAAAAGGAAGCAAGGTTTGCTGAAATGAGAGACAGAGCGGGTGTTGGTCCTAGCAACACTGGTGCAAGGAGTGCACAGGTGACTGCAAGTATGGAGAGTTCGCCAGAGTATGAGTCTGCAGTGGATTGGTGCAGGCGACACTTGGCCACACTGAACCAAGTTAAAGGGGAAGGACATGTTGCCCCTGGCAACGCTGGTGCAAGATGGCCAGCTATCAATGTGCAAAGGGTTAAGAACCAAGTGCGCTGTTTGCGGTGCAGTGAGTGGGGGCATGAAGTTTCTAAATGCCCTTTGTCCCAGGCTTCACCAAAGCAAAGGTATGAGAAGCCTGCTCTGAGTGTAAAGAGTGAGCAGATGGGTGTGGTTGCCCATGGCAACAAAGCAGAAATCCGTACAGCTGACTTCTTACGGCCTATGTTGCCTTCCGAATGTGTTGAGGACTTTTTGGATGAGTTTGCGATGATTGCTTCTTACAGAAGATGGCCCAGAAATCGCTGGGTTGAGTTGGTGCAACCTTTTCTGATGGAGGAGTACCAGGAGGTGTACCGTGGGATGTATAGTAACCGAGATGACTACGATAATTTTCTAGGAGCAGTCCAGTCTAGAGAGCGCTACAAGAGATCAGCAGGGAGAAGGTGGTCTCCCATAGCAACAGGAGAAAGTCGCCAAGTTCCATGCCTAGAATGTGGTCAGCTGGGCCACGGGATCTTTTCTTGTCCAAGCTTGTGGAATACAGCTGCTGATCGTGTTGTTGGGCTTAATGCTTTGCCTGCAGGCGATGGTGGAAAATCCAAGATGGATGTAATGTTACCCTGTTTCCAGGAGGGGGTGTCATCTTGTGAGAGCATGGCAAAGAAGGGACAATGCCCTTAATTGAAATCTTCAACCCATGCTAAAGAGAATGGTAAGACTGTTCCTGTTAAAATCATGGGAAAGGCTGACTGTGTGGTTCCTCACAATGAAGGTGAAAAAATGAACTTGCTGCAGTGTGCTACCCAGATCAGTGGGGAGACACAGGTTAAAACCCTGCTTGCAGCGAGGTCAAAAATTGAAAGGGACATATGGACTCTGGGTACAGCTAAGGTAATCCAGCGGAGTGCTGGAAAGGATGTGCTAGGGGTGACCAAAGCAGTTGGTATGCCATGTTCCCTAGTGACAGGTGCTGTGCAGTTGCCAAGGGAAATCACCAAGGAGCCTGCAGTGGTGAGGCAAGTGGTTTCCCAGGACAACTGTGAAGACGCCCTAGTGGGCAAAATAATTCCTTTGGAGAGGAAGGGTGGTGTGCTGAGTGGCACGCAGGGTGCCATGCGTTTTGATAAAGCACAATTTGATAGAGTTTATAAAACTGCTATGCTTATGAATGCTGATGGTAATGTGATGCTTAAAGAGGTAGGGGTGATCGCTAAGCAGGATATGCGATTCCCCTTGGCAACAGTATCTAAGGCTGCAGAGGTGTCCTTAGAAACCTCCAGGGAGCTCTATGTGTTGGAGCCAGAGGTTGCCTGGGACAACTGTGGTGCCGCTCTGATAGATAAGAGGGTACTTGACCTTGGTGATGAGAAAAATGGTAAAACTCAAATGCTTGTGTAGCAGCCTCACCCCCTTCACATGTTTATCGGTTGTCCGAAAGCTCTTGTCTAGGGGTACCTGGGTTTCGAGAGTGAGGTGCGCTACGGCCCATGTCCTCCCCATGGCTGTGGGTGAGGTGAAGGCCAGTATCAACATCTTCCTCGGGCCAAATGTGCATTGGGTTGCGGAACTTAGCCCTGCTATGCTGGAATCTCCCTTTGCTCCCATCAACAGAGTCCATACACCGATCACAGTCCAACTGTTAGTTTTATTTCGTAGCTCCACAACAAACAATATATGGCAGGATACGGTGGGATGAGCAGGCCGAGGCACTATCCGGATTGTAGTCCCTACACCCCCTGTGCTATGACCAGGGGTTGCAGGAGTCTTGATTAGAACAACTTCGCTGCGCTGCGGCCCCTATCAGGGGAAGACGACCCTCCAAGGGAGTTACCGGAGGCCCGTCCGTCACCGGGTTGACGCTGCTCCGGAGTCTTCAGACGGGTGACCTCCCCAGCCTCCTCACCTCAGATGCGGGTCCCCTCGCAAGGGGCACCCTGGAATCACTTCACCCTCGCGGGACCCGGTCGAAGTCACCAGGTCCCAGGCCTTCTACAAAGTACCTCACCCCAGGCTGAAGGTGCCTGGGATGGACTCCAACTCCAGCTTCATTCCGGCCAGGCCTAGGGTGCCCAGGCCGGAACCTTGAACCGCCCGTACCCAGGCCGAGGGCGCCTGGGTACGTCAAGAGATGATTCCCCAAAAAGACCTCGTGGCGAGGGCGTCTCCCCCTTTTATCTCCTCCCATCGACACCACGGCGGGTTCCCCGCCCCAGCCGTACCATCTCCAGGAAGGGACAAAAAGGGTAACACTGTGGTAGTGATTCTACCTCGAGCCTGTAGGTACCCCGCCACCCACAGGCCAAGGAGAATATTGCACCACCCAATCCTCCACGAATAACAAAAAGGGGTCTAATCCCTGACATAATTACACACCTGGGTCTCTCTACCCCCAGGTGTATCCCACTAACTTTGAAGACCCCGCTACACTTGAAATTGCTTGTACTGATAATGAGTTGTTACGGTCTGTCACTGCTGACAGTCCTCATGGGTTTAGTGAAGCGCCACCCGAGCAAAGTGGTGAAGTTATGTTATTGCAGCCTGTTGTGTTTGAAAATGTTTTGCCACAAGTGCATTTAAACAAGGAAGGCTTAGTGGGTAACAGTGGAGTGGACACAATTTCTTCTATGCTAAATAGAGAGGCTGCAGGGCCGGTAAACACGGGTGCGTTGGCTTTTGCAGAAATTAACCCTCTCCAGTTGGAAGGATCTGAAAAGGGCACATACATAGCAGAGGTTTTGTCCACAGCAAAAGAGATGAGTAATGTTGAATGTCAGATTGAGGTAGTGGATAGCGATTTGGAAGGGCTCAGTGTTGCTGAAGGTGAGAGGATGAGTGGGACACATGCGATTGGCAGTGCTCGGTGGGAGCCGCAAATTTTGTTAGTTGCCTCTGAGGTATAGGTCTCTTTAAGTGTCCCGGCCTCTCACGCCTTAGCAAATGAGTCCCTCCACATCGTTGGTAAAGGAAATGTTCCTAGAGTTCTGTGTTTAGATACGGCATGTCCATAAATTTCTGAGATGTTGTGGGAATTGGTGAGAATCTTTCCAATATACTCCTGCGTGCATCCACAGCAGAGGGGCGACATGGTACTGCATAATACCAATCGGACGCAGGTGATACGTGCGTTGTTAAGCAATGTTGATGAGAATTGGTTGCTTCGCTGTTGGTTGCTTTTGTGGAAAGTTGTCTCGCAGTTCTACTCGAGAGTGCTTCCAGCGGTGGTTATGTGCGGAAGGCGCTCAGGGGAATTGTTTGAGAAGTTAGAGATATTAGACATAGTGGAAGTCTCTCTGTATGCAGGTGTGATGGGGTGTATTCCTGCTGGTGCGGTCCGAGGTGCGGCTGAGCAGTGGTTGGTACGTGGCGCGCGTACTGTCTCACCCGCTACACCTCATGTAAAGGAAGGGCCCAGAACGGACGTGGCAGTAGTGGGAATTCAGTCCATCACGCGCAGAGAGGTGCAGTTGGAGGTACCCAGAGACACTTTGACAGGAAATAACAGTAATGGTAACTGTATCGTAAATATGTATGAGAAGCAATGTCAGACAACTCCGAGCTATTGGTTGAGGTACCAGTGGACACAGAAATGGTTAAAGAGATTGGTGTAGGAAAATGTGGTGGAACATGTGCGTTGGTAGAACAATTGTCATTGGAGTGTTGGACAACAGGGGGCGATGTGAAACTACGGGACGGTCCCATAGGGAGTAACTGCTTGCCTATAGATGGTCCCTCCATAGACACTGTCCTAGCAAACAGGACAAGAGGTCCGAATGACCATATTGTGTTTAATAACCCCTTGTGGAACATTGCTATTGAGGATATGGTATTAATCACAGATGGTTTGGTGGCCAAGAGTGACCACACAGGGGTTGGTGAACCCGAGAAACAAATGTTGATGGTTAATGTTGCGTCAGGTAGTGAGAGTGGCCAGTCCCTGACGGATGTCATGAAAGTGGGTCCCCAACCGTCCCGGGAGAGTAGGTCTGTGGGAGGAAAAAGAAGGGTCCTGAGGCCAAAAGGTAGAAGGGATAGAGAGATTAGTGGGAGCCCATGGTGCAGGAAGAAGGGCTGGTGGAAGTACACCCGGAAGAAGATGTGGGTGGAGTGCCCCTTTAGAGAAAAGGTTGGGCAGATTAGGACTTCTGCTACGGATAGTTGGCACAGAGGCGCCAAGGTGAAGTGCTGGTGGACACATACCCCGAAAAAGAAATGGGCCTACGCAGCCAATGGCTGGCACAGAGGTGTCCCGTTTATGGTGACGGGATCATGTGTTCCTCCCTCCGGTTCGAAACAAGGGGGGAGGGTATGTGAGGGTGCGACTTTGTGCGACCTTCAAGAGGGTTGGTTATTGCCACATTTGGTAAAGAAAGACACGCTGATGGAACAGCTGTGTCTTGGGCTATTTAGTTCAGAGGTAATTATGGAACAGAGCTCCACCCAACAGAGAGGAAGTCTGTGTGCATGATAGGGATGAGCCGAACACCCCCGGGTTCGGTTCGCACCAGAACCTTCGAACGGACCGAAAGTTTGCGCGAATTTTCGAACCCTATTCGTTATAATGGACGCGAACGTTCGAAATCAAAATTGCTAATTACAACGGCCAATATGCATGTTAATGTTATAAAACAGGTTTGGGGACCCGGGTCCTGCCCCAGGGGACATATATCAATGCAAAAAGAAATTTTAAAAACTAAAGTTTTTTCGGGAGCAGTCATTTTAATGATGCATAAAGTGAAAAAAAAAAAGTGAAATTTTCCTTTAAATATGGTACCTGGGGGGTGTCTAAAGTATGCCTGTGAAGTGGCATGTGTTTCCCGTGTTTAGAACTGTCCTTGCACAAAATGACATTTGTAAAGGAAAAAAAGAAGCCATTTAAAACCACTTGCGGCTTTAATGTCATGTCTTGTCCTGGCCGCCATATGGCTGAAAATCCTTGAGAAAAATGGCATGGCTACCCCATCACCCCCCCCCCCACCCCAGCCCCTTTGGGTCTTGTATGGATACTAAGGGGGACCCCGCACCCAAAATAAAACCCTATACCTACAACCCTATATACTCTGAACAGCAGTATATAGGTGGTGCAAACAAGACATGGACTGTAGGTTTGTTCTTAAGTAGAATCTGAACAGGTACATTATGAAGTGTAGCTACATCCCAAAAAAATCAATTTTTAAGCTTTTTGGAGACCATAGGAAGGGGTTATCACCCCTGTAACATTTGCTGTCTTTGCACATCTGTTCAGAACATGTCACCTCACTTTCCGTCCCAATGACAAATGTTTTTGGAAAAGTGGGGTTTTAATTGAAACAAGGATTGGTGATAAAGCATCAGTAGAGAGGAGATACCTTTTTCCCAAATTAAATCTAACAGGATAGAATTTTCCTTCCTAGGGGTAGATTTCCTCTCACTTCCTGTTTTCTCTTGCCGTTTGCAAGTAGGAGTCGTTTGTAAGTTGGATGTTTGAAAGTAGGGGCCTGCCGTATATACTCTGCAGAAATTTGCCCTATTAGATGTTGGTGTAGCCACAAGACTGGTGGGCACAGGAATGGGCCCTGCTGTGAGTTAATAGATCAAGATTTGTACTTGCATGCACCTGTTGAACCGGGCAGAAAAATTGGGCCTTTGGTGGTGGTGGTGGTGGACGGTGTTGCCACAAGACTGTAAGCCCTCACAGTTACTCTTGGTGGGTGCAGGAATGGGCCCTGCTGTGAGTTATTAGATCAAGATTTGTAATTGCATGCACCTGTTGAACAGGGCAGAAAAATTGGGCCTTTGGTGGTGGTGGTGGTGGTGGACGGTGTTGCCACAAGACTGTAGGCCCTCATAGTTACTCTTGGTGGGCGCAGGAATGGGCCCTGCTGTGAACTATTAGATCAAGATTTGTAATTACACGCCCCTGTTAAACAGGGGCTGAAAAATTGTGCCTTAGGCATTGGTGCTGGTGCCACAACACTGCAACCCCTCACAGATACTGTACTTGGAGCACAGCAGTCACACCTGTTGCGAAGCATCTTTTTAAAAAATTGTAATTACACGCCCCTGTTATACAGGGGCTGAAAAATTGTGCCTTAGGCACTGGTGCTGGTGCCACAACACTGCAACCCCTCACAGATACTGTACTCTGAGCACAGCAATGAGACCTGTTGCAAAGCATTGCCTAAAAATTGTAATTACACGCCCCAACAGGGGCTGAAAAATTGTGCCTTAGGCACTGGTGCTGGTGCCACAACACTGCAACCCCTCACAGATACTGTACTCTGAGCACAGCAGTCACACCTGTTGCGAAGCATCTTTTTAAAAAATTGTAATTACACGCCCCTGTTATACAGGGGCTGAAAAATTGTGCCTTAGGCACTGGTGCTGGTGCCACAACACTGCAACCCCTCACAGATACTGTACTCTGAGCACAGCAATGAGACCTGTTGCAAAGCATTGCCTAAAAATTGTAATTACACGCCCCAACAGGGGCTGAAAAATTGTGCCTTAGGCACTGGTGCTGGTGCCACAACACTGCAACCCCTCACAGATACTGTACTCTGAGCACAGCAGTCACACCTGTTGCGAAGCATCTTTTTAAAAAATTGTAATTACACGCCCCTGTTATACAGGGGCTGAAAAATTGTGCCTTAGGCACTGGTGTGGTGGCATGGATCATTGAGGAGGAGGAAGAGGATAGTCAGTGAACATAACAGGACAGTCACTCAGCATCAGCATAGGCAGTCTTGAAGGGATGTGACATTATAAATTATTCCGTTATATCCGCTTCAGGTGTCTGGTAGCTGGTGGTGATCCAAGACTGATTCATTTTTATGAAGGTCAGTCGATCAACCGAGTCGGTGGACAGGCGCACCCTATGATCGGTGACAAATCCTCCAGCAGCACTGAATGTGCGTTCGGAAAGAACGCTGGATGCAGGACAGGCCAGTAGCTCAATTGCATACTGTGCAAGCTCTGGCCAGTGATCCATCCTCAGGACCCAGTAAGCCAGAGGATTTTCGGTGGGAAAGGTGTCCAAGTCTGACCTTGCCCCTAGGTATTCCTGCACCATGTATATCAGACGCTGGCGATGGTTGCTGGAACCGATCATACCTTGGGGCTGCGGACTAAAAAATTGTCTGAACGCATCGGTCAGACGTCCACCTTCCCCACCGCTCCTTCTGCTACTGACCGAAGCCTCAGCAACTCGTCGTCCAGGACCAGGAGTTTGTAACCTCCCAGTTTCTGGGAACGCGTTGCACAGACCTTTCTGCAAGGCCTCCCTGAGATGTCTCATTCTCTGCTCCCTCTGCGACGGCAAGATAAGGTCCGCAACCTTACCCTTGTACCGTGGATCAAGGAGAGTGGCCAGCCAGTAATGGTCACTCTCCTTGATCCGAAGAACACGAGGATCCTTCCGCAGGCTTTGCAGGATCAGGGAGGCCATGCAGCGTAGGTTAGCTGAGGCATTCGGTCCGGAGTCTTCTGGGTCACTGAGGATGACATGATCGCCAGCCACCTCCTCCCAGCCACGTACAAGTCCACTGGTTTGTTGGGACTGTACATCATCCCTAAAAGACTGCTGCTGCTGATGCTGAGTGCCAGGCTCCACCTCCATGCTCACACAATCCTCCTCCTCCTCCTCCTCCTCTTCCTGTGTGATGGGTGGGACAGAAGGAACATTGTCTGGATAAAGGGGGCCTTGAGAGACAAGGAAGTCCTCCTCTTCCTGCCTCTGTTCTGCCTCAAGTGCCCTGTCCATTATCCCACGCAGCGTATGCTCCAACAGGTGGACAAGAGGTACAGTGTCACTGATGCATGCACTGTCACTGCTCACCATCCTCGTGGCCTCCTCAAATGGTGAGAGGACAGTGCATGCATCCCTGATCATGCTCCACTGGCGTGGGGAAAAAAAGCCAAGCTCCCCTGACCCTGTCCTGGTGCCGTAGTCGCAAAGGTACTCATTGATGGCCCTCTGCTGCGTGTGCAGTCGCTGCAGCATGGCCAACGTTGAGTTCCACCTGGTGGGCATGTCACATATTAGGCGGTTCTTGGGCAGGTTCAGCTCCTTTTGCAGCTCAGTCAGCCGAGCACTGGCATTATAAGATCGGCGGAAATGCACACAGACTTTCCTGGCCTGCCTCAGGACATCCTGTAAGCCTGGGAACCTGCCCAAGAACCGCTGCACCACCAGGTTGAGGACGTGAGCCATACAGGGCACATGGGTGAGCTGCCCCTGTCGCAGGGCGGAGAGGAGGTTGGTGCCATTATCAGAAACGACCATTCCTGGCTTAAGCTGGCGTGGCGTCAACCACCTCTCGGCCTGCCCCTGCAGAGCTGCCAGAACCTCTGGCCCAGTGTGGCTCCTGTCCCCCAAACACACCAGCGCAAGCACGGCATGGCATCTTTTTGCCTGCGTACTCGCGTAGCCCCTTGTACGCCTACGGAGCACCGCTGGTTCCGAGGACAGAGCACTCGAAGAGGACATGGAGGAAGAAGAAGAGGAGGGGGTGGAGGAGAGAGGTGTGTCACAACCAGTAGTAGCATTTTGGAGGCGTGGTGGCGGAACAACCTCCAACACTACTGCACCTTGTCCTGCATCCCTCCCAGCTACCAATAGAGTGACCCAATGGGCCGTGAAAGAAAGATAACGTCCCTGTCCATGCCTGCTGGACCATGAGTCAGCGGTAATATGCACCTTACCGCTGACCGCCCTGTCCAGCGAGGCATGGACATTGCCTTCCACATGCCAGTAGAGAGACGGAATCGCCTTCCGTGAGAAAAAGTGGCGTTTGGGAACCTGCCACTGAGGAACCGCACATTGAACAAACTCACGGAAGGGGGCCGAGTCTATCAACTGAAAAGGCAGCAGTTGAAGTGCTAGCAATTTAGCCAAGCTAGCATTCAACCGCTGGGCATGTGGATGGCTGGGAGTATACTTCTTTCGACGGTCCAGCAGCTGGGGCAGGGAAATTTGCTACAATCGGACGTCGGTGTACTGCAAGTACTTGGTTGTGACACACCTAATTCTACACCTTCAGTCCTCTCAGAGCAGCTTTCAGAGAGGACTGAAGATATAGTGGGGATGGAGATCCCAGCTGATGAGGAGCAAGGAGAGGTCCGCTTTGTTCTTTGGTGTGGGTCTTTTATGTGTGCTTGCCAACGAGCTGCATGGCAGGTCGACATATGTCTGCTCATGCTTGTGGTGCCCAAGCGGCTGATGTTTTGGCCACGCGAGATACGCTTGAGACAAATATTGCAAATAGCAGTGGTGCGATCTGATGCACTCGTCTCAAAAAAGGCCCACACCAAAGAACTTTTGTGATAACGTGCAGAGGCAGCGCCCTGCACAGGCGGAGCTCTGCGGTGTGGTACAGTTGCTGTGCTGGCCTCTAGCTGGCCTCCAGGGGGCATCCTGCCTCGTTGGACATGTGACGCTGCATCCTCCTCCTCCTCCTCCTCTCTCCCTTCAGGCACCCACGTGGAGTCAGTGACCTCATCATCCCCTCCCTCTTCACCACTAGAGCAAACCTGGCAGTAAGCTGCAGCTGGTGGAACACTACTGCCAGATTGCTGTCCTTCAGCATCCCCTCTCTCTGCGCGCACACTACTGACTTCCTCAAGCTGGGTATCATCATCCGAGCCTTCGAATCGTTGGGCATCCTCCTGGAGCATGTACCCAACACTGTGCTCAAACAGTTCGGGGGACTCCTCAGGAGGACATGGTGGGTCTAGGGAAGGGGTGGCTGATGATGCCATTGAGTACGCGTTGGCAGCTGCTATGCCAGTACCCTGAGCCTGGGTGAGAGAGGATGAGGAGGATGAGGAGGGCTTGGTCATCCATTCTACCAAGCCTTCGGCATGATGCGGCTCCACATGTCCAGCTGCCGAAAACAAAGACAAGCGTGTCCCATGGCCACGTGCTGATGACGATGCACGACCACGTCCACGGCCAGCACTGTTGTCTCTAGAAACAGAGCCTGCCTGCCCTGTGTTCTTGCCTCGGCACGCTCTGCCTCTCCTTGGCGGTCTTCCAGCCATTGTAGTCGGTAGTGTATATAGTATAAAAAATAGAACTCCTATGTGTGCTCACAACACACTGTAGGTCCTATGGGTGCTGACACTAACACACTATAGGTACTATGTGTGCTGCTGACAAGAAAATATAGGAGCTCTGTTTGCTGCCACTAACACACTAGAAGTCCTATGGGTGCTGCTGAGAAGAAAATATAGGAGCTCTGTTTGCTGCCACTAACACACTAGAAGTCCTATGGGTGCTGCTGAGAAGAAAATATAGGAGCTCTGTGTGATGCCACTAACACACTAGAAGTCCTATGGGTGCTGCTGAGATGAAAATATAGGAACTCTGTGTGATGCCACTAACACATTAGAAGTCCTATGGGTGCTGCTGAGAAGAAAATATAGGAGCTCTGTTTGCTGCCACTAACACACTAGAAGTCCTATGGGTGCTGCTGAGAAGAAAATATAGGAGCTCTGTTTGCTGCCACTAACACACTAGAAGTCCTATGGGTGCTGCTGAGAAGAAAATATAGGAGCTCTGTTTGCTGCCACTAACACACTAGAAGTCCTATGGGTGCTGCTGAGAAGAAAATATAGGAGCTCTGTTTGCTGCCACTAACACACTAGAAGTCCTATGGGTGCTGCTGAGAAGAAAATATAGGAGCTCTGTGTGATGCCACTAACACACTAGAAGTCCTATGGGTGCTGCTGAGAAGAAAATATAGGAGCTCTGTTTGCTGCCACTAACACACTAGAAGTCCTATGGGTGCTGCTGAGAAGAAAATATAGGAGCTCTGTTTGCTGCCACTAACACACTAGAAGTCCTATGGGTGCTGCTGAGAAGAAAATATAGGAGCTCTGTGTGATGCCACTAACACACTAGAAGTCCTATGGGTGCTGCTGAGAAGAAAATATAGGAGCTCTGTTTGCTGCCACTAACACACTAGAAGTCCTATGGGTGCTGCTGAGAAGAAAATATAGGAGCTCTGTTTGCTGCCACTAACACACTAGAAGTCCTATGGGTGCTGCTGAGAAGAAAATATAGGAGCTCTGTTTGCTGCCACTAACACACTAGAAGTCCTATGGGTGCTGCTGAGAAGAAAATATAGGAGCTCTGTGTGATGCCACTAACACACTAGAAGTCCTATGGGTGCTGCTGAGAAGAAAATATAGGAGCTCTGTTTGCTGCCACTAACACACTAGAAGTCCTATGGGTGCTGCTGAGAAGAAAATATAGGAGCTCTGTTTGCTGCCACTAACACACTAGAAGTCCTATGGGTGCTGCTGAGAAGAAAATATAGGAGCTCTGTTTGCTGCCACTAACACACTAGAAGTCCTATGGGTGCTGCTGAGAAGAAAATATAGGAGCTCTGTTTGCTGCCACTAACACACTAGAAGTCCTATGGGTGCTGCTGAGAAGAAAATATAGGAGCTCTGTGTGATGCCACTAACACACTAGAAGTCCTATGGGTGCTGCTGAGAAGAAAATATAGGAGCTCTGTTTGCTGCCACTAACACACTAGAAGTCCTATGGGTGCTGCTGAGAAGAAAATATAGGAGCTCTGTTTGCTGCCACTAACACACTAGAAGTCCTATGGGTGCTGCTGAGAAGAAAATATAGGAGCTCTGTGTGATGCCACTAACACACTAGAAGTCCTATGGGTGCTGCTGAGATGAAAATATAGGAACTCTGTGTGATGCCACTAACACATTAGAAGTCCTATGGGTGCTGCTGAGAAGAAAATATAGGAGCTCTGTTTGCTGCCACTAACACACTAGAAGTCCTATGGGTGCTGCTGAGAAGAAAATATAGGAGCTCTGTGTGATGCCACTAACACACTAGAAGTCCTATGGGTGCTGCTGAGATGAAAATATAGGAACTCTGTGTGATGCCACTAACACACTAGAAGTCCTATGGGTGCTGCTGAGATGAAAATATAGGAACTCTGTGTGATGCCACTAACACATTAGAAGTCCTATGGGTGCTGCTGAGAAGAAAATATAGGAGCTCTGTTTGCTGCCACTAACACACTAGAAGTCCTATGGGTGCTGCTGAGAAGAAAATATAGGAGCTCTGTGTGATGCCACTAACACACTAGAAGTCCTATGGGTGCTGTTGAGAAGAAAATATAGGAGCTCTGTTTGCTGCCACTAACACACTAGAAGTCCTATGGGTGCTGCTGAGAAGAAAATATAGGAGCTCTGTTTGCTGCCACTAACACACTAGAAGTCCTATGGGTGCTGCTGAGAAGAAAATATAGGAGCTCTGTGTGATGCCACTAACACACTAGAAGTCCTATGGGTGCTGCTGAGAAGAAAATATAGGAGCTCTGTTTGCTGCCACTAACACACTAGAAGTCCTATGGGTGCTGCTGAGAAGAAAATATAGGAGCTCTGTGTGATGCCACTAACACACTAGAAGTCCTATGGGTGCTGCTGAGAAGAAAATATAGGAGCTCTGTTTGCTGCCACTAACACACTAGAAGTCCTATGGGTGCTGCTGAGAAGAAAATATAGGAGCTCTGTTTGCTGCCACTAACACACTAGAAGTCCTATGGGTGCTGTTGGGGTGCAATGCTGTGCTAACAGCACTGCGGTTGGTACTACTGCAATACTGTACTAACAGTAAGCACGCACCAGACTAATCCCCAGCAGCAGCTAATAACACACTAACTGTGCAATCAGCAGCAATGAACGATCAATGACTTAGGTAGCAATGGTTTAGCAAAGAAATAGCCAATGGTTTAGCAAAGAAGAGCAAATCTTTCAGTATCAAGCAAAGACAGAATCAGCAGACTAATCTCTCCTAAAGCCGGAACTCATGTGACCGGGGCCGATGGCGTGGCGGCCTTTTAAATGGTGGGGCGTGTACTAAAGCCCCTGAGCTGTAATTGGCTACAGGCGTCCTGCCTGTAGCCAATTATTGCTCTCCGAGTTTCGGGCGCTGTGATTGGCCAAGCATGCGGGGTCACAGTGCATGCTTGGCCAATCATCAGCCAGCAATGCACTGCGCCGGCCGCGCCGGCCGCAATGCATTGCGGGGCCGCTCGCATCACACGAATGTGATGCGAACGGCCCAAATAGTTCTGGGCTCGACGAGCAAGCGAACGCCCGATGCTCGATTCGAACATGGGTTCGAATCGAGCACCGGGCCCATCCCTAGTGCATGAGAGCCAGGTGGGCTCTCGTCCTCTGAAGTGGAGTCAAAGGTGGTGCATGTCTGCAGGAGGCAGACATCGTTAGTGATATAGCAACAAAGGTGCTGACCAGGAGAAGCCAGGAGAAAGCTGAAACTCTTGGACACTGTGTGGGTCTGAGGAACAGACCGTCAGGCCTAGGCTAAAGGCCTGGATCGCTAGAAGGTAAAGCTACGAGGCTACTGTTAGTATGAAAGATACAGGAATGGTGGAACCCCCCCTGTGAATACTACAGATGTGTTTGTGAACTGTTGTGCTTTTAAATAAAAATGGGCTACCATGCCCTTAAACAGAGTAACTGACTGGCTTGCATCACTGAAAAACGCATCTACTACGAGAGCTGACAACCCCAATCTTACTATATATAATATAATATATATATATATATATATATATATATATATATATATATACATATACATATACACACACACACACACACACAGTATCCAGTTTAGCTAGATTTCACTGCAGACTGTTCCTGGTGTACTGTTTCTAAAATAGTTCAGGCAGTCAGTTGATTCAGTTAGCTGCAGTGTATTCAGTGTATATATATATATACACACATCACAGCTTTGTATATATACTGTGTGTGTGTGTGTGTGTATATGTATATATATATATATATATATATATATATATATATATATATATATGCACACACACACACACACACACACACACACACACTGTATCCTGTGCAGCTAGATCTCACTGCAGACCGTTCCTGGTGTTCTGTTTCTCAAAAGCACTTTCAGGCAGGCAGTTGATTGAGTTAGCTGCAGTGTATTCAGTGTGTGTGTGTGTGTGTGTGTGTATATATATATATATATATATATATATATATTGTGACAGCAGGAAGGTAAAGTCACCTGGTTGCATCCAGGGGGGTAGATATATTTCGCCCAGATTCAGGCTTTACGCCGACTTATACAACTAGGTGGAGAGTTGTATAAGGCTAGTGGGCTCATGGATGACTCATACCTCTAGGGAGAGTGTGGGGCGTCGTGCAGACAGAGATGAGGAGACCAGCTGAACCTTGTCAGCTCATTTAGGCCTCTATAAGAACTCCCAGATTCATTAGGTGTTAGCTCATGCCTGGAACCAGACCTGTGTGGACTGTCTAGGGAGAGTGAACCCCTGTGCGGTGAGGCAAAGCCTGTGTGGCTATTTGTTTGGACTTTTACTAAACCAGGGACTTAGGGACTAGGACAGCACTAGGCTGATCCCAGTTGTTAGTTAGGAAACCTGTATGTTTAGTCAGAGGTCAACTTGACCAGGATTTATTTTGGTTATGTTTCTTTTGCTTTGCTGTGTTTTGTCACTGTAAATAGAAAATAAACCGCACCTTTTTTTTGATTTTGAAAACCACAACCTCCGTTTGCTGGGCCTGTTTTGTGTGGGGAGCCCATCCCGGGGGTCACACACACCCGCTGCCGAGCTAACCCCCTCACAGTTGGTGGAGAATGCAGGCAGTTTTTTTTAAGCCAGCATGGAGGAGATACTGAAGCAGCTGGCTCTAGCAAATGCCAATCAACAGCAGACAAATGCAGGTTTGCAAAGGAGCCTTGCAGCCCAGCAGCAGACAAACGCAACTTTGCAACAGAGTCTGGAGGCTCAGCAACGAGCCCAGCAGCAATCTGAGGCCCGCTTCATAGACCTGTTGCAGAAGCAAGAGCAGAGACTACAACAACAGATGGAAGCAGTAATGCAGCAACGTCCGCAGACCAGTGAGGAAAGCCGTCCCACTAATACCGCGTCCTTTGGGGTGAGTCGTTTATTGACAAAAATGACTGGAGAGGATGATCCAGAGGTATTTTTGACCACATTTGAAAGGACCGCTGAAAGAGAAAAGTGGCCTGAGGAGCAGTGGGCTGGACTGGTGGCTCCTCTGTTAACTGGTGAATCGCAGAAAGCTTACTATGACCTAGAGCCTAACCAAGCAAAAGACTATGTGATGCTAAAAGCTGAAATTTTGGCAAGGCTGGGTGTCACCCAGGCTGTCCGGGCTCAGCGTGTGCATAACTGGACTTTCCAGCTTGGAAAACCCCCCAGGTCTCAAATGTATGATCTCATTCACCTGAGCAGAAAGTGGCTACAGCCAGAGACTTTGTCCGCACCAAAGATTGTGGAACGTGTTGTAATGGATCGGTTTTTGAGAGCTCTTCCTACTGCCATCCAAAAGTGGGTAAGCCATGGAGACCCAGAGACGGCCGATGGTCTTGTGGATCGTGTGGAGAAATACTTGGCTACAGAGAACCTGACGGCCTCTTCCAGAGACACTCGGACTTTCCACCCTAAGACCAGACCATCCCCAGGGGCGGATAAGAGGATTCCAAGGGGTGAGGGTGGAGAGAGTGAGAGGGTGGGAGCTCTACCCCAAGTTTGGCGAGAACAGCCTGGGAAATCAGCGGCTCAAGAGGCGGCAAGAAGGATCGTTTGCTACCGCTGCCGGCAAGCGGGACATATTGCAGCCAATTGCCCGGTTGTGGAGGAACCCATGCAGTGTGACTTTCTGACGGGCAGACGTCAGTCGCTGTGTGCGACAGTCGCATGCACTGCCATTCGAGGAACTGAGAAACATTTATGCAAAATGTGTGTTAATGGTAGAAATGTTGTGGTATTGCTGGATTCAGGTAGCCTTGTGACCCTGATAAAGGCTGAGTTAGTTAAAACAGAGGTCTCTGGGAATAGCAAGGTAGCTGTTATTTGTGTGCATGGGGACACCCGAGAGTATCCAGTGACTACAGTGTGTTTCGAGACCCCCAAAGGTACCCTCTCTCATCCAGTGGGCTTAGTATCTCAGTTACCGCATGACGCCATTGTGGGAAGGGATTTTCCGAAGTTCTGGGAACTGTGGGATGATCCTGAGCCCCTCACTGGTGCCCCTATGTACCAGGAATGTGATAGCCAGAACTCCCCTGAGAGTGGTGAGGACTCTCCGGAATTTCCCTTATCAGTATTGGCAGGGGAGACTCAAGAAACTGGAGAGGAGCCCACCTCCTCAGACGAAAACCTACCGTCTGTGGAGTTTTCTGATCTTGAGGTTCACAGGGAAAACTTTGCCACAGAACAGTTGAAAGACCCCGCCCTAATAAAGGCACGGGAAAACGTAGTGAAAATAACAGTTGAAAGACCCCGCCCTAATAAAGGCACGGGAAAACGTAGTGAAAATAGATGGTGAGTTAGTGAACCCAGATAATACCTGCACTTACCCATACTTCAGCGTAGAGAAGGACCTACTGTATCGGGTGGCAAAAAGGGCAGAAGAAACCGTTGAGCAGCTTGTGGTGCCCAAACCTTACAGGAAGTTGGTGTTGGAGTTGGCCCATGGGCACATTCTTGGAGGTCATCTGGGGACAGAGAAAACCTGAGAGAGGGTATTACAGAGATTCTATTGGCCGGGGGTGATGAAGGACGTAGAAAATTATTGTTCCTCCTGCCCTGTGTGTCAGAGGTTGGCCCCGATGCCACATTTCCGTAGCCCGCTGGTCCCTCTACCCATCATTGAGGTCCCGTTTGAGAGGATCGCCATGGATTTGGTAGGTCCTATAATCAAGTCCGCTAGGGGGCACCAGTACATATTAGTTATAATGGACTATGCCACCCGTTATCCAGAAGCGATCCCTCTCCGAAATACCTCGGCCAAAACCATAGCCAAAGAGCTATCTCTTGTTTTTAGCCGGGTGGGTATTTGTAAAGAACTGCTTACGGACCAAGGTACACCCTTTATGTCCCGGGTTATGAAAGAGCTGTGTAAATTGTTCAAAGTGACGCAATTGCGTACGTCTGTGTATCACCCCCAAACCGATGGGCTGGTTGAAAGATTCAACAAAACCCTAAAACAAATGTTGAAGAAAGTGGTGGATAGAGATGGAAAGGATTGGGACTGTTTACTTCCTTATTTGATGTTTGCTATTAGGGAGGTGCCCCAATCCTCTACGGGATTCTCCCCCTTTGAGTTACTGTATGGGAGACACCCAAGAGGGCTGTTGGATATTGCCAAGGAAACTTGGGAAAGTGAGAGTTCTCCCCACAGGAGTGTGATTGAGCATGTCGCCCTGATGCAAGATCGAATTGCACAGGTAATGCCCATCGTGAAGGAACATTTGGCCCAAGCGCAGTTGGCACAGCAGAGAGTGTACAACCGTGGAGCCAAGACCCGTACCTTTTCCCCGGGGGATAGGATATTGGTACTTGTCCCTACGGTTGAAAGTAAATTCCTTGCCAAATGGCAAGGCCCCTACGAGATAATGGAAAAAGTGAGCGAAGTGAATTACAAGGTCAGACAACCAGGAAGGCGAAAGCCCGAACAGATCTATCACGTTAATCTGTTGAAAGCCTGGAGGGATAGAGAGTCCCTAGTCGCAGACACTTGGTCACCAGCTCAAACTGGTTGCGTGATTCCTGAGGTTGGAATAGCAGCCACCTTGTCACAACCCCAACAACAGGAGGTTAAGGAGTTTGTGCTTCGCAACAAGGAGGTATTCTCTGAGCTGCCGGGACAAACATCTGGGGTAGAGCATGACATCATTACCCCGCCCGGTGAAAGGGTGAAGTTAAAACCCTATCGGATCCCAGAGGCTCGACGGGAGGCAATACGGGAGGAAGTACAGAAAATGCTGAACTTAGGGGTGATAGAGGAGTCCCAAAGTGATTGGTCTAGTCCCATCGTGTTGGTGCCTAAACCGGATGGGAGCTGGCGATTTTGTAACGATTTTCGTCAGTTGAACAAAGTTACAAAATTTGACACCTACCCCATGCCACGTATAGATGAGTTGATCGACCGGCTGGGAACAGCCCGATACATGACGACTCTTGACCTCACAAAAGGGTATTGGCAAATCCCCCTGGCCAAGTCGGCCAAAGAGAAAACCGCATTTGTAACCCCAGACGGGGCGTTCCAATATAAAAGAATGCCGTTCGGGTTACAGAATGCGCCGGCCACATTCCAGCGGAAAATGGACCAGATGCTGAGGCCCCATCGGAAGTATGCTGCGGCTTACCTGGATGACGTAATTGTCCATAGCACAGATTGGGCCTCACATCTGCCAAAAGTGCAAGCAGTCCTGGACTCTGTTCGGGAAGCGGGGTTTACGGCTAACCCCAAGAAGTGTACCATTGGGCAGGAGGAGGCCAAATATCTTGGGTACACCATTGGGAGGGGAGTAATAAAACCCCAACTCAACAAAGTCGAGGCCATCCAGAGTTGGCCACGTCCCAACAGCAAGAAGCAGGTACGAGCCTTTCTGGGAATCGCTGGGTATTATCGGCGATTCATTCCCCACTTTGCTTCTAAGGCTCTGCCCCTAACCAACCTGACGAAGGGGAAAGGGTCGGTCATGATTAAATGGACCCCCGAGGCTGAGGCAGCATTCCAATTCTTGAAACAAGCCTTATGTAGCCAGCCAGTGTTGTACTCACCCGACTTCTCTAAAGACTTTGTCGTACAAAGTGATGCGTCAGATGTGGGGTTAGGAGCAGTATTGTCCCAGGTCTGGAACGGGGAAGAGCACCCAGTCATTTACCTCAGCAGGAAGTTGAAGTCCCATGAGGTAAATTACGCCACCGTTGAAAAGGAGTGTTTAGCGGTGAAGTGGGCTCTAGATTCCCTTCGGTACTACCTGCTAGGTAGGCACTTTGACATGGTTACGGATCACGCTCCGTTAAAGTGGATGGCTCAAAACAAGGAAACAAATAGAAGAGTGAATAGGTGGTTCCTGGCCCTCCAGGAATTCAACTTCACAGTAAAGCATCGCCCTGGCGTTCAAATGGGGAATGTGGATGCTTTGTCTCGAGTACATGAATGCCTGATTGCTGGTGTTCCAACCCCGAGGTTAAAACAAGAGGGGGGGGTATGTGACAGCAGGAAGGTAAAGTCACCTGGTTGCATCCAGGGGGGTAGATATATTTCGCCCAGATTCAGGCTTTACGCCGACTTATACAACTAGGTGGAGAGTTGTATAAGGCTAGTGGGCTCATGGATGACTCATACCTCTAGGGAGAGGGCTGGGCGTCGTACAGACAGGGAGTTGATGAGGCCAGCTGAAGCTTGTCAGCTCATTTAGGCCTCTATAAGAACTCCCAGCTTCATTAGATGTTAGCTCATGCCTGGAACCAGACCTGTGTGGACTGTCTAGGGAGAGTGAACCCCTGTGCGGTGAGACAAAGCCTGTGTGGCTATTTGCTTGGACATTTAAAACCAGGGACTTAGGGACTAGGACAGCACTAGGCTGATCCCAGTTGTTAGTTAGGAAACCTGTATGTTTAGTCAGAGGTCAACTTGACCAGGATTTATTTTGGTTATGTTTCTTTTGCTTTGCTGTGTTTTGTCACTGTAAATAGAAAATAAACCGCACCTTTTTTGATTTTGAAAACCACAACCTCCGTTTGCTGGGCCTGTTTTGTGTGGGGAGCCCATCCCGGGGCTCACACACACCCGCTGCCGAGCTAACCCCCTCACAATATATATACTGTATATATGTGTACATGTATATGAAATATGTATGTGTAAACTACAAAATATTAAAAAGCAATAGGTACAAACGATAATATTGTGATCATCAGTGCATGATCCATTCATCCTCCACACATTCTTCAACGTTTTCAACTATGCCTAAGATAGTAAAGTAAAATAATGTACAGTTTTTTTACACTATTTCTGGTAATGCGCAAAAGATGTTTTTTTTACTGTGACTTTCAAACTTCTGTAAAATCATGAATAAATTCATTTATTTATGCAATATCAGTGGGTAGAGTACAACTGAATGCTGTGATGAAGTGTTTGCAGCACACCCACAGAAATATCATACTAGCAGCAACAAAAGCCTGTAGATTGATCTAAGATATTAATAACCTCTTGTACATCTATAACATTTTACAGCCTACGCTGATTTATATATTTGTTTTCAGCCCGATTAGTGTACTTGTCCACATTTTAAAAATGTTACCATGCATACTCTAAAGAGCTAGTCATATGATTGAATGACATAATACTTGCTGTATATTACAAAAATACTAGAGTTCATATACTGCATAGCCCAAAATCACACAGATTGTGCCAGAGACTTGCTTGCATTTTTGCCCTTGACGCCCCATGCAGCTTTAGTATGGGTTTTCAGATGTTTTTGTAAATGCATTTTATAATGTTACCAAGAATGAATGCTTCTTTTGTTCAATTCTTCCTTTTTTTTTTCCATCTGAGAAGGTTTAAATACCTCTATTGTTTTGATATGTTAAATATTCATTCTTGTAAGCCTTTAAATACATATTAGGGGCATCAAACTGCACCATTTAATAAAAAAGGCACTATACTTCAGCCCAAAGATCTTAAAAGAGAAGTATGGCCAAAGCTTTCTTTGGTCATACTTCTCTTCTGGGTCAAAGGAGTGCACTTACATTTGCTTTCCTGTGACCAAGAATCAGCCACAAGCGTCATTCCAGGCTCTAGAAGGATCAAAACCATATTATTGGGATCCACTCAGATGCCTGATCAGCAGCTACCTCTGCCTCCCCGCACGCTGCTAAGACCTGGAGCCAGCTGCGCCTGCCCCCTCCCCAGCTCAGCTTTCCAGTGATCTCTAGAGGGGTAGAGCAGAGAGCGGTGACTGACAGTCACTTCTCACTAATCCAAGTGGACAAAGAACTGAATGATCAGCAGCCATGTTATCCCCCAGTTCTTGGGGTTAGAGCCAGAGAGACAGCTGCAGCATCAGACCAATGCTGCAGCATGACGTTGAGTACAGAGGTTTGGTTTTTAAACCCCCCCAAACTTCCCCTTTAAAGCTAAAGTTTAGGTATGCACATTTTTTAATAGCCATATTGTTCAAGCTTGGACCAGTGTAAGAATGTATACGTCATACCTGGAGGATCCTCATGAAAGCTGGAAATCACTTTTGTAGGCACCACTGTAACAGTGATCGCAGCGGCTGCCCTGCTGCTCAGTGAACACAGGAGCTCACTCGCTCATCACTGGAGCCATTCAATGACAGGACAGCTCTAAATTCCTAAGTATGTGGTGTCAGCCCTGCCTACTTGGTCATATAGTGCTAAGCCCACTTACTGCGTCAAAGTACCCCATTATCAATGGGTCCTACACTAGTAATAGAATGAAAGATCCTGCTCTCAACCACGGGAGACAAACTCCTCTTTATGGGAGAACTGAAAGAGGTAATGAAGGGGGAATGGGGTGCTCCGGCCCAAGGGACCTGGTCAGGATCCATACAATATCCATACAATATACAAACATGTGCCCCCTAAGTCTGTTGTTTGTATATTGAATGGATCCTAACCAGGTCCCTTGGATCGGAGCACCCCACCCCCCTTTATTACCTCTCATTAGTGTCCACCTGTGTTATAGGAGGAGTCCTTTCAGTTCTCCCATAAAGAGGAGTTTGTCTCCCATGGTTGAGATGCAGGATCTTTCATTCTATTAATAGTGTAAGACCCCCTGATAATGGGGTACTTTGACGCAGTAAGTGGGCTAAGGTGTCCATCTGCATGCCTCACTGTGCCTCACTTTGCCTTACTGTGTCCATGTGCATGCCTCACTGTGCCCATGCCTCACTGTGCCCATGCCTCACTGTGCCCATGCCTCACTGTCACTGTGCCCATGCCTCACTGTGCCCAATCACCCTACCTGATCTCTGGCGCTGTGACTAGACTGACTTTTAACATGGGAGTCTATGGAAGGGGTGCGCGGATTGAAAAATCGTTGCTCCCCGGCCGTTGGTCCCCAGGACAACAAACGTTGCACACTTGTAGATGAAGAGTGGGGCTACATGTGTGCCAAGTTTGGTCCGGGATCAGACGCACAAAGTTGAAGTCGGACACAGACTCGAGTATAAGCCGAGGGGGGCATTTTCAGCACAAAAAAATGTGCTGAAAAACTTGGCTTATACCCGAGTATATACGGTAAATGTCATTTTTGTATGTGTGCACTATAATCTATTTTGTTCTATTTGTGGTCTTATAGCAGCACCATCTTGAATGTAAACACATTTTTAGGGTGTACTCCCCAAGTCTGTTGTATATTGTATGGATCCTGGCCAGGTCCATTGGGCCGGAGCACCCCATCCCCACTTCATTAACTCTCATTAGTGTCCACCTTTGTTATAGGAGGAGTCCTTTCAGTTCTCCCATAAAGAGGAGTTTGTCTCCCATGGTTGAAACGCAGGATCTTTCATTCTATGAATAGTGTAGGACCCACTGATAATGGGGTACTTTGACGCAGTAAGTGGGCTTAGCACTATATGACCATTTAGTGTGACCAAATCCCCATATTTTTGAATATATTCAGGTGTTTTTAAATAGCCTTGTAGGATTTAAATGTAATTTTTGTATGTGTGCACTATAATCTATTTTGTTCTGTTTGTGGTCTTATAGTAGCACCATCTTGAATGTAAACACATTTTTAGGGTGTGCCCCCAAGTCTGTAGGACCCACTGATAATGGGGTACTTTGACGCAGTAAGTGGGCTTAGCACTATATGACCATATCCCCATATTTTTGAATATGTTCAGGTGTTTTTAAATAGCCTTTTTGTATGTGTGCACAATAATCTATTTTGTTTAGCCCTGCCTACTTGTCTTCTAATTAATTACAAAGAGCACAGACCTTTGCTCGGCTCCATAAACCTTTCTTGTGCACAGAACATTATCAGCTTATAAAATTTCTGGCAAAATCAACAGACAGTTTTTGCACCTATTGAACAGATATAAAAAAAACACTTTTAATGGTATATTTAGCAGATCAAAAAGAAGAAAATAAAATAAATTCATTTTTAGGGTTTACATATACTCAGTTATGTATGACTTTGCCCTTTCCATACAGTTTGTACCACAATTAGGTTCCTGCCCCATCCATCAGCTACTGTATCCACATTGGGGATAACCGGAGCACCGCAACTTCAAAATTGCCCTTCAGCCAGTTCCAAATGATTGGTGGAGAATGGGCATGTGAAAGGTTGGACAGTCGACAGAGGGGTGAAAGAATGGAGGGTAGATAGACAGAAATCTGATAGATAAACTGCGTATATTTTTTACTAAGTATTTGGTTTCCTTATGATATAGAAAGATAAGAAACTGGGAGGTGTGTTTGTTAAACTGATTATCAACTCATGCCTGAAGATCTTATAAAGAAAGGTTTTTGTGTTTTAAGTTGAACATTGAGTAACATTGCTTTTTCTCTCTAGGGCCACAGTCTGTGGCTGCACAAATACACTGAGCCATTATGAGATTAACAGACATGATTGCTTAATAGTTTCTAACCAATTAGTTTCACAGCAATTACTAGAATGGGAAAACATAAAAGGGAATTGATACACCTAGACTTGTTCATTATGGTCTTCTTTTTACTGCTGTAGTTTAAGGATATTTTTTTTATTTTTTACTTGTTTAGAAATAGTTGTTTGTGCAGGGGTTTAATGGGTAAGTGTTACTATAATTTTTACATGTCAGTTTTGTCCATTAGAATACATGTGACAGAGATAAATTCATGTGATAAGTCAAAATGAGTCCCAAAGAAGGCAGTCAATCTTTTGAGCAACACATGGACAGCTTAACTAAGTAGCGCTACCGTTAGTTCCGCTGGTAATAATTGGTTCTTCCCAAATTATACAGAGGCTGTCTGTCCCCACAAGCACCAGTCCATGCTCTTCAGCTCCAACAACGTAACCTAGGGAATGTCTTTTTGATATTTATTGCTTGAAGAACTTTAAACAGAAGTTGAGGGGCTAGGGCATGGGATACTCCCAACGCTTGTACGGTAATAGGAGCACACTCTTTTCTAGGCTTACTCACAAAACAGGGGAATGGCCAGTGCTCTAAGATCCTATGAGAGCCGCCTCAGTCAAAAGCTACCCTTGGCACTTACATCCCAAAGCGTACAGTCACAGTTCAGGGTCAATACTCACAAGTCCCCAGGACAGCTGCACACCTTCTAGCTTCCTCCAGACACAGTCCAGTGAGGGAATCCTTCTTCAGACCGGACCCCGAAAGCTCGCCATAAATGGATAGAATTTTGAACAAATATTCTTAGGAAAAGTCTTAGGAAAATTTGTACGAAAATTCTCAGAACATTTGTTTGTCATTTGAAAGATTTAATTTGCTTTTAACAATTGATTTTGGAATGAATGGACTTTACTAAAAGAAAACCACAGGTACAAATCAGTTGAAAGCAGTTGGTTTGACCCACTAATGAGTAGAAAAACAAACTTTCTCAGTTTTGTCCTTAGTAGCTTGTATCTTTAGCAATGAACCATTATTAAACAAACTAAATAGTAAAAACTTTAGGTAGACTTTGAGATGCAATTACCAAGTAGTCATGTTCACCTTATGGTGAGCACAGGTTCAAAGTCTGCTTCAGTCATTTCAAGATCACAGTATATTGTGCATACATGTGAGTATACTTTCACTGAACGTGTAAAGAAGTTCCTTGGCAGCAACTGATACAATCCATTCCAGTGCACTGTTTGAAATGCAAAATTTGATGCACCACTGCCTCGGACCCAAAGCCTTATACACATGCTACGAAAATCCATGCTGTTGGAATATGGTATTGAGTTGTCTGAAATTTTTCGGCCGACAAAGGCTAATGTAGCTACGTACTATGGTAGTATAAAGTGGAAGTGATTTAGTGTGCGTGACCCCTCAGAGCCCCTTACGCTAATTTAGTTAGCAGTATTTTCGTAATTGAAGGTTCTCTAATATCCAATATTTTGTTTGAGGAACAACCATGATGGCACATGACACTACTAAGCCGAGTGCTTAGAAAGAAAAAGCAGAAGAGGAGCTCCTGGTCCAAAAATTGGTTGCTCAACCATGAGCAATTTTCCCATACTATAACAGTGTTTACAAAATAGGAGGTTATAGTCTCTTAAAAATAATAACCATATATTTACAGAAATTCTTAACATAGATTAAACTTATACATAAAATAGCTCAAAACCAGAAGTATCCCCTTATTTCACTACTACAGTGGTCTAGATTCCCACTTCTTGCCACCTCATATAACAAAACACCCCTGCTTCATTCCGTATACTTTAACTTAAAAATTCAAAATATAGAATAAGAGGAGATATAACAACAAAAAAAAAAAGCAGGGGAGGGAAAAGGAAAGTAAATGGGGAGAAATTAAAAAAATGGCACCTGGAGTTGTATCCGATGTCCCTTAAACCACGCATCCACTATATCTCATACCCTAAAATCATATCCATATTTTATAGCCCCAAGAGGGATCTACCCTCTTCAGAATTAATAAACAGATTCCAAGGGGTCCATGTCTCCTTATATATCTCCTGTCTGTCAGTCGCCGTCATTATCAAATCCTCCATCTTTCTAATGTCTTCCACCTTCCTCAGCCATAGTGCTGTGGTCGGTGGGTTCTGCTGTTTCCACAGCAGAGGTATGCATGATTTAGCTGCATTTAACAAATGACATAGGACCGATTTTTTTATTTTATTTATTTTTTTATAAGTTTTAACCACTTGCCGACCGCCTCCTGTACATATACGTCGGCTGAATGGCATGGACAGGCACATCAACGTACCTGTACGTCCCCTTTAAGTGCCTGTCCGCGTGGTCGCGCGCGCGCCGCCACTGGCACGCTTGCGACCCTGCCGCCATCCCCGTGAGTCAGACCGCGGGTCCCGCGGACTCGATCGCCGCGGGGATCCCCGCGATTGTCTCACGGAGGTATAGAGCGGGGAGATGCTTGTGTAAACAAGCATCTCCCTGCTCTGACTAGTGACAATGACACTGATCTCGGCTCCGTGTACTCGGAGCGGAGATTGGTGTCATGTGACACAGAGCCCATCCCCCCTACAGTAAGAAACACTATGCAGGGAACACTTAACCCCTACAGCGCCACCTAGTGGTTAACCCCTTCACTTCCAGTGTCATTTTCACAGTAATCAGTGCATTTTTATAGCACTGAACGCTGTGAAAATGACAATGGCCCCAAAAATGTGTCAAAAGTGTCCGATGTGTCCGCCATAATGTCGCAGTCACGAAAAAAATCACTGATCCTGCCATTACTAGTAAAAAAAAAAAATTATAAAAATGCCATAAAACTATCCCCTATTTTGGAAACACTATAACTTTTGCGCAAACCAATCAATAAATGGTAATTGCGATTTTTTTTTTACCAAAAATATGTAGAAGAATACGTATCGGCCTAAACTGAGGAATTTATTATAGCAAAAAGTAAAAAATATAGAATTTTTTTCAAAATTGTCGCTCTATTTTTGTTTATAGTGCAAAAAATAAAAACCGCAGAGGTGATCAAATACCACCAAAATAAATCTATATTTGTGGGAAAAAAAGGACAACAATTTTGTTTGGGAGCCACATCGCACGACTGTGCAATTGTCAGTATAAGCGACGCAGTGCCGAATCGCAAAAAGTGGCCTGGTCTTTAACCAGCCAAAATGGTTCGGGGCTGAAGTGGTTAATTGACATAGTGGAGACATGTAAAAAAACGCGGGTCCCTCGGAATCTGAAAATCAGTAAATTTCTGTTTTAAATTTCCCTGTTTTAACCAGTTCTTAGCCTTGGTGACCACCCATATCGGAAAACAGAATACATGTATGCAGGCATTACGTTATCTAGCAATGGGGAGAAGCCTTCAGCATCTCAAATTCACGACTGGCATCTCCCCCAAGCTCTGGGAGTCATTGTTCCTGAGACCTGCTCTGCCATAATTAAAGTGCTGCAGAAGGACTGTATCATGGTAGGTTACATTTTTATAAATCTTACATTCTATGTGTTTGTCGTGGAAATAGTAAATCTGTTCTGTTTTTTTATGGTACATAATTTTGGATTATTTAGTATGTTGTCATTGTCCTCTTAGGCCTCATGCAGCCTGGAGGTTTTTACTGCTGCTGTTTTTTGCTTCAGGTGTTTTTTTCCTACAGCCAGTAAACTCCACAGCATGTTATCCTATGTGTTCATGTACACAGGCTGTTATCAGCATTTTTGGGCAGAGGCGTTTTCTGGCTGGAAAATAAACCCAGAACTAGTGGGTTTTAAAAGGAGTTTTTCAGCTGAAAAAAAGTTCAGTGTGCATGAGGCCTTATTATTAGGTCAAGCTTCTCCTTATGTTGCATAAGCATGTGTGTGCCAAATATGTTAGCAATGTTATGTGCCCAAGTACTATTTTTTTTATTTGGTTTTTCTACAGTTTCCATTAAACCCTGAGCAGTGGCAGGAAGTCACTGGCCAGTTTATGCAGCAATGGGATTTCCTCAACTGTGGCAGCACTGTAGATGGAAAGCACGTCCGCATTGTCCAACCACCCAACTCAGGATTTTATTTCTTTAATTACAAGTTTTGTTTTAGCATTGTTATCCATGCCGTTGTAAATACCAGTTTTTATATCTTGACATTGGTAAGATAGGCTAGAACTCTGATGGAGGAGTCAAAGATTATCCTATCCACGTCTCCAAAATGGCTCTCTAAACTTGCCTTCCTGCAACCAAAATATAGAAGGGCTTAATTTTATTTTTGTTGCTGATGATCCGTTTGCTCTTGAGGATCATCTTCTGAAAACCCTTTCCTCTGCGTAACCTCACCACAAAGCAAAAAATATTAAATTATAGGCTCTCACGTGCCAGAAGAGTCATTGAAAATGCTTTTGACATTTTTGCAAACAGGTTTAGACTCTTTTTAGACATTGATAAATATGGCTTTGTATAAGTTCAATCATATTGTCCTCTGCTGCTGCATCCTGCACAACTATTTATGCAAACATGCAGACAGGTATGTCAGCTCTCTGCCAAATTACAGGGACCCTGCCATGCCAGGGCCTAGGGTAGAGGCTGAAGGACGTGAGGCTGTTGAGGGACTGATGCCCATTGGACTTGCCCGTGCTGGCTTGCCCTCCCAAAGTGGCAGGGATTTGAGAAAAAAATATATGGACTATTTTGTGGGGAGAGGGGCAATTTCTTGGCAGGAATTCTTGCTAGATGCTGTTTAACCACCTCAATACTGGGCACTTTCACCCCCTTCCTTCCCAGACCAATTTTCTGCTTTCCGTTGCTGTTGCAATTTGAATGACAATTACGACAATTGCTACATTGTACCCAAATAAAATTTTTATAATTTTGTTCACACAAATAGAGCTATCCTTTGGTGGTATTTATTTACCGCTGGGGTTTTTTTTGCGATATAAGCAAAAAAAAGAGCAAACATTTGGGGGAAAAAAACTATTTTTCAACAACTTTCTGTTTTAAAAGAAATCAGATAAAATCAAATTTTATATTTAGGCCAGAATGTATTCTGCTACATATCTTTTGTAAAAAAAATCCTGATAAGGGTATGTGTCAGGTCACCTACGGCCAGGTGACAGATGCACACCGTAGGGAGACAGGAGTGCACCGCAAGGTAGTGAACCCTATGGCTGACTGCTGCGGATAGGAAACTGGGTGGTTGTGGAAAGCGGGACCAGAGGAGCACAACCGGGATCCTATAGGAAGCTAGAGCCAAGATTCCCCAGGGCGTGGAGTCTAAGACCCAGCAGGTCTTCTCCAGAGCCTCTAGTGGTGAGGATGTTATGCTGCAGGCTGGGTCCAGGTCGCGGCCCCTAGAGTCTCCAAGCTCACGCCCCGTAGGATAAGGGGACAAGAGGGGAAGCAGCAGCACAAGATATAAGAGTAACGAATAACAAGTTGAAGGTCAAGGGCCACAAGCAGACAGGGATAACAAAAGACAAGCCGAAGGTCAAGGGTCACGAGCAGACAGGGATAGTCGGGGACAAGCCAATAACGTAACAGAGACAGACGTAGCACACGGCAGGCAGGAACCCAAACACACAATGCCTAACAAACACGTTGATCAGCAAAGCAGGCTTGCAGTGCACAGGTTAATATAGTGTTCTGTGATAGGGCCTGGGGTGGAGTCTGGCTGGGAGGAGATTATAAAGGAAGCCAGGTGAAAGGGTTCTGGCCTCTAAGATGAACACATGGGAAGGAAGGTACGCTGACAGACAAACACTACTGCAAATCCATGACAGTATGATAATTGTGAAAGTTATAGTGTCTACAAGCTATGCTACGTATCACTGAAAACTGATAAATCCTGACTGCCTATCTCATTTCTTGAAGCCCTAAAATGTCAGGACAGTACAAATACCCCCCAAATTTTTGTAAAGATGACAGTCCAATGTATTTAGTAAGAGGCATAGTGAGTTTTTTGAAGTTGCAAATATTTGCCCACAATTGTTTTTTTCTCTCCTCCACAAAATTGTCATAATAACAAGATATTTCTCACACATGGCATAGGTAAATTTGCAATTACACCCCAACAAGATGATAATGTTCACTGTATTTAGATGGTCTGAAGTTTGTCTAAGGCTATTTTCACACTGAACACCACCCCGCGCTAGCGGTAAAGTTCCGCTCATTTTAGAGGAAGGGTAAAAACCTCCCAAAAAGCACCGCTGCCGAAGCACTTTGCAGGCACTTCGTCAGCGCTGCCCTTTGATTTCAATGGAAGGGGCAGTGTAGGAGCAGGGAGCAGTGTATACACCGCTCCCGCACTGCCCCAAAGACGCTGCTCGCAGGACTTTTTTTCCCACCCTGCAAGCTTACTGCCCCAGTGTGAAAGCACTTGGGCTTTCACACTGGGGAGGCTTGAGAGGCGATTTTCAGGTGCTTTACAGGTGCTATTTTTAGCACTAAAACGCCTAAAAAACGCTCCCGTTGTGAAAGGGGTCTTAAGGAGTGCATTAGGGTATATGGTGTATCAAAAGAATAGGGCCTGTAACATCAATGGGAATGAAGAGGAAGAGCTTGAGGGAAACCAAGGAAGGGTTAAAAATACAGAGCAGTTGGCGGAAAGTCATGTCTAACATGCAGTTGTTATGGTTAACCATGACTGGTGGAAATGCTATAGCAACCAGCCAGCGGGAGAGTGGTACCAGGCATGGGTGATGGGTTCTCTGGTTAGCGAGGGGGTCAGTGCTCTGACTCCCTTCTTAGCGTTCAGTGCCCTACAGCATTCTGGACCAAATCCAGGACACGGAGACCCCATGGACCTAGCTGTAAGTACAGGAGAGTGAAGGTGTTAACTTTGGCGCGTGTATAGATTCACGCTCAGTGCCCGGTGGGATCTCCGTTCTGCCACTTCGTGTAGCTGGGCTAGTGGAGCAAGACACAGGCTCCGCGGTATCCCCCTCAAAATGCTGCATTTGTAAGAGAAGGTGTACAGTGTCACAGAACAGGAGTATCTCACAGTGAAGAGCCTCAACTTTAATGTGTATCTGTGCAAGGTAAATGTCTCACTTTAAAACACGGGGTGCCACCTTAATGCTGATCTTCACATTACTGTGGCCCCGCCTGGTACAGGGCATTAGTGAGAAAATTCCAAGGGGTGTTCCCCAGCCTCACAACCTGGCATAGTCATAGTGTTCTAGTGAAAGGCCAACACCTAGTCATTTTTGGATATTTTGAACTAAGCAATCACTGGATACTTACATGCTATAAAAAAAAACTGAAATGCAGTAATAATAAAATAAAAACTCTTACAGAAAATGGGTTGGAAGCCGGAGTCTGACTGCTCACTATTGGAAACTTCTCATCCTTTGACCTATTTTATGTTTTCCACATTCTAGAAATATGCCTTATGTCAGAATCAGAATCAGAAACCCATTTTTGACCTCCTTCTGAAAATACCAGTTGATTACAGT
The DNA here is from genome assembly GCA_029206835.1 of Rana muscosa. Taxonomy (NCBI): domain Eukaryota; kingdom Metazoa; phylum Chordata; class Amphibia; order Anura; family Ranidae; genus Rana; species Rana muscosa. Next base: position 730,293,581 of record CM055118.1, read on the forward strand.
CTCTGGCTTCAATATTTTCTGAGTCACTGACCCAAAACAACTATGCAGCAAACAAAGTGCAATAAAAGCTATGGACTGGCATACTTGTTTCAGATATGTTATTCAGAAACTATTGAACCCATCAGACAGGTGTGACAACCAGGCAACTTGCATTTTCAGAATCAGATTACAGCAATGACAGCCTACAGTTCTCTCAGTACAGGTTTCCTTTAAGGTATGTGTCCCACTAGCTTTCTGCTTCTTCTTTCAGATGCCTTGTGATATGACTTGATTAATATCAGTGACATGCAAGATGTTTTATGTTGCTAATTAGGCCTAGTCATACATTATACTTTATAAATTTTGTGTGAACATATTTTATGCTCATGTCATATGTAATAATTACTCTATTCATCACACCATTTAAGCTATAAGGCACTATTCATCCAGCCTTTCACTGTACATTTCAATTTGCATGTTAATGCACTTTTCCCTCATTAAAATGTGTTATTCTTAGATAGACATAACATAACAACCTCAAATTATTTCTTATTAATATTCTATTGTCTTCTAGCGTTACAATTTAGAAACTTGCAATGAGTCCTTTAAAAGCAAACACAGTTTTTTTTTTTATACATGTCCAAATAAGAGCCATTCCATTTCAAAACACTATTGATGTTTAAAAGCATAGTGTTCCTTTCCAGCCATATTCTAAATAAGATGATTGCTGTGATCTGAGTTGAAAATGCAGCCATTTTCTAAATTACACCCATTACACATAATGCCACTTTTTTTTTTTTTGGTAATGACAGTGGTCTGGCAGCTAAGAAAAAAGATGCTCTAAAAAAAAGGAACAGACACATGGTTTTACAAATAATGCAACATCAAGTAGATCTGATAACCTTGAGCAATGAAAATCTTGCCACCTTGTAGCAACCCAGAATGTCATGCAGAATAGCATAATGATTTGTGGTGTTCCGATAAGTGTTAAATTAATCTGTTCTGGAAGTTCTTTTTATGTCTGTTATCACATTGAGTGTAAAGGTGCCATTATCAACAGAGAAAGGTTACTTTAGACCTAATTAGCCAACAATAAATGTTTTTATTGACTGTGCCCATCTCTTCCAAAAGTTATCGCTTGAACAAAATGACAAAAACGGTTTCCTGTCTAACCACAATTGTGCATGCATGTAGCTGATTAACCACTTAAGCCCCGGACCATTTGGTAGCTAGAGAACCAGAGGTGAATTCAGAATTTTGCACTGCGCTGCTTTAACTGTAAATTGTGCGGACATGCAATGTTGTACCCAAACGAAATTTGCGTCCTTTTCTTCCCACAAATAGAGCTTTCTTTTAATGGTATTTGATTGCCTCTGCGATTTTTATTTTTTGCGATATAAACGGAAAAAGACCGAAAATTTTGAAAAAAAATGATATTTTCTACTTTTTGTTATAAGAAAAATCGAATAAACTCAATTTTAGTCATACATTTAGGCCAAAATGTATTCAGCCACATGTCTTTAGTAAAAAAAATGTCAATAAGCGTATATTTATCGGTTTGCGCAAAAGTTATAGCGTTTACAAACTAGGGTACATTTTCTGGAATTTACACAGCTTTTAATTTATGACTGCCTATCTCATTTCTTGAGGTGCTAAAATGGCAGGGCAGTACAAAACCCCCCCAAATGACCCCATTTTAGAAAGTAGACACCCCAAGGAAATTGCTGAGAGGCATGTTGAGCCCATTGAATATTTTTTTTTTTTGTCCCAAGTGATTGAATAATGACAAAAAAAAAAAAATTACAAAAAGTTGTCACTAAATGATATATTGCTCACTCACACATGCCATGGTTATATGTGGAATTGCACCCCAAAATACATTCTGCTGCTTCTCCTGAGTACGGGGATACCACATGTGTGGGACTTTTTAGGAGCCTAGCCACGTACGGGACCCCGGAAACCAAGCACCGCCTTCAGGATTTCTAAGGGCGCAAATTTTTGATTTCACTCCTCACTACCTATCACAGTTTTGAAGGCCATAAAATGCCAAAATAGCACAAAACCCCCCCAAATGACCCCATTTTGGAAAGTAGACACCCCAAGCTGTTTGCTGAGAGGCATGGTGAGTATTTTACAGCTCTCATTTGTTTTTGAAAATGAAGAAAGAACATTTTTATTTATTTATTTATTTTTTTCAATTTTCAAAACTTTGTGACAAAAAGCGAGATCTGCAAAATACTCACAATACCTCTCAGCAAATAGCTTGGGGTGTCTACTTTCCAAAATGGGGTCATTTGGGGGGGTTTTGTGCCATCTGGGCATTCCATGGCCTCCGAAACTGTGATAGGCAGTGAGAAGTGAAATCAAAAATTGACACCCTTAGAAAGCCTGAAGGCGGTGCTTGGTTTTTGGGGTCCCGTACGCGGCTAGGCTCCCAAAAAGTCTCACACATGTGGTATCCCCGTACTCAGGAGAAGCAACAGAATGTATTTTGGGGTGTAATTCCACATATGCCCATGGCATGTTTGAGCAATATATCATTTAGTGACAACTTTGTGCAAAAAAAAAAATATATATATTTTTTCCGCAACTTGTGTCAACATATAAAATATTCCATGGACTCGACATGCCTCTCAGTATATAGCTTGGGGTGTCTACTTTCCAAAATGGGGTCATTTGGGGGGGTTTTGAACTGTTCTGGCATTTTATACACAACATTAGGAAGCTTACATCCACTCTTCTAACCACTTGAAGACAAAGCCCTTTTTGACACTTTTTGTTTACATGAAAACATATTTGTTTTTGCAAGAAAATTATGTTGAACCCCCAAACATTATATATATTTTTAAAGCAAAGGCCCTACAGAATAAAATGGTGGGTGTTGCATTTTTTTTTTCTACACAGTATTTGCGCAGCGATTTTTCAAACGCATTTTTTGGGGAAAAAATACACTTTTTTTAATTTTAATGCACTAAAACACACTATATTGCCCAAATGTTTGATGAAATAAAAAAGATGATCTTAGGCCGAGTACATAGATACCAAACACGACATGCTTTAAAATTTCGCACAAACGCGCATTGGCGACAAACTACATACATTTTTAAAAGCATTTACAGGTTACCCCGTTAGATTTACAGAGGAGGTCTACTGCTAAAATTACTGCCCTCGATCTGACCTTCGCGGTGATACCTCACATGCATGGTGCAATTGCTGTTTACATATGACGCCAGACCGACGCTTGCGTTCGCCATTGGGCAAGAGCAGGGCAGGACAGGGGTGCTTTTTTTTTTTTTTTTTTTTTTTTTTTTTTTATTATTAATTTTGCTTTTTTATTTTATTTTTAAACTGTTGCTTCCATATTTATTTATTTTTATCACTTTTATTGTTATCTCAGGGAATGTAAATATCCCCTATGATAGCAATAGGTAATGACAGGTACTCTTTTTTGAAAAAACTGGGGTCTATTGGACCCTAGATCTTTCCTCTGCCCTCAAAGCATCTGACCACACCAAGATCGGTGTGATAAAATGCTTTCCCAATTTCCCAATGGCGCTTTTTATATCCGGGGGGGGGGACATTCCCTCCCACTGCTTGTAAAAGCAGTCCAGAGGCTAATTAGCCACTAGGATTGCTTTTACATGAAAGCCGGCCGCTGGCTGAAAAGAATGATACCAAGATGATACCTAAACCCGCAGGCATCATTCTGGTATAAACATTAAAATCCAGCAACATACCAGTACGTTGCTGGTCCTTGTTGGACATGTATTGTAATCTTTTTTTTCATGCAGCCTGTTGGCTGAACGAAAAAAAGAGATTGATCGGTGGGTATGCCCACCATTAGAATACCGCCCTTCATCCACCCACTTCTAATGATGGGCATACATGCACCATTTATATATGCCAAAGCATGGGGGCATCTTCTCGCAAAAGTTATGCCGCGTACACATGGTCAGACTTTTCCACGGGCAAGCCTCCGTCGGAATTTCGACCGTATGTACGCGGCATTAGGAGCAAAATCGCTCCTCCGCTCCTGCTGCCCCAATGCTTCGGCATATATGCTTTTTTTTTTTTTAACTGTGGTGGTGAAATTAGCTCCTACAGCACTGGAGTCGCAGGGATCAGGCCTGTCTCTGCGAACGCTGCAGTTATGTGTGTTGTGTTTTGCAAGTGACAGTGATCGATCGATACTGCACTTCGGTGGCCTGGGCTGGACGGAGGGGCAAAACGCAGGTGCTAGCAGGTATCTGGGCTGATCCCGCTAACACTGCGTTTTTGGGAACCCTAAACTGCTGGGGACGCTAGTATAGATCTGATCAGATCAGATATTGAGCTGATCAGATACTATACCACTAAGGGGGGTGTATGCTTCACGCATGGGTGTTAGCGCTACTGGCACTAACCTGACGCTGCCTGGGGTGTGACGCAGACCCTCTCTGACGCTAAAACCTAACTGATATCACCCGCCGGGCGATCAGGGGGTTAAACCTTTATTGGGTTATATACGGCGGGTGCCCTGACACTATAAAAAGCAAACTAACTAACCAGCGTCACCCGTAACACTTATATGATGATCACTGGTGAAAGGGTTAACTAGGGGCAATTAGGGGGTTAAAACCTTTATTAGGGTAATATATGGGGGTACCTGACGCTATATAAAAACCTGACGGTGAACCTAAAAAAAAATTACTGGCTACCTATCGGCATCACCGACACTAAGACAACGATCATAAAAACGATTGCTTAGCGATAGTGGTGATAGGGGGTGAAAGGGTTACCTGGGGGGCGATCAGGGGGTTAAACCTTTATTAGATAATATATGGGGGTACCTGACGCTATAAAAACCTGCGGCGAACCTAAAAAAAATTACTGGCTACCGATCAGCATCACCGACGCTAAGACATCGATCAGAAAAATGATCGCATAGTGACGGCGGTGCTAGGGGGTGAAAGGGTTACCTGGGGGGTGATCAAGGGGGTTACACCTTTATTAGGTAATATATTGGGGTACCCGACGCTATAAAAACCTGCGGCGAACCTAAAAAAAATTACTGGCTACCGATCAGCATCGCCGACGCTAAGACATCGATCAGAAAAATTATCGCTTAGTGACAGTGGTGATAGGGGGTGAAAGGGTTACCTGGGGGGGCGATCAAGGGGGTTAAACCTTTATTAGGTAATATATGGGGGTACCCGACGCTATAAAAACCTGCGGCGAACCTAAAAAAAATTACTGGCTACCGATCAGCATCACCGAAGCTAAGACATCGATCAGAAAAATGATTGCTTAGTGACAGTGGTGATAGGGGGTGAAAGGGTTATCTGGGGGGTGATCAGGGGGTTAAACCTTTATTAGGGGGGGTTAGGGGGCTACACTGGACCTAAGACTAAACTTTGGTGACACTTTTACAGTCACAAATGTCACTGATTGCAGTGATCACTAAATAAATGGTCACTGCAATCAGTGACACTGTGACTGGGGGCTGGGGGGGCTGGGGGGTGATCTGGGGGTCTCTGGGGGGGGCGATTTATGTGCCTATGTGTCCTGGTGTCAGTGTAGTGTTGTATGTACTAACCTGGCATCTTCTCCTGTACGGCGCTCGGTATATGTGAGCGCCCCAGGAGAGATGACATCACTTCCTCCTTCCTGGCAGGCAGGGGAAGCTCTCTCATTCGCCGGGAGCGATCGAGAGGGGGTGGCCGGAATCGAACGGCCGTCCCCTCATGCCGGATCGCTCCCGAAGGTAAAACGACCGCTCACTGTAAAGAAGGGGGGTCCGATCGGACCCCCCAACTATACAAAGGCAATCACGTATATATACATGATTGTGCCTGTCGGTGCCATTCTGCCGACATATATTTACAGTGGGTGGTCGTTAAGTGGTTATTGTCTTTTGCACATCCAAACATTTCGAAGGATAACATAGGTGTTTGTTGACTGAATCATAAAGCTATGGCCTTGAATGTGTATTTGTGAATCATTTGAAGATTCAAATTTCTGCAATTAAAGTGATTGCAAAGTCTCGCTTTTTTCTCTAAAAATAACAACCAGGTTATACTTACCTCCTCTGTGCAGTTGGTTTTGCACAGGGCAGCCCAGATCCTCCTCTGCTCGGGTCCCTCTTCTGTTCTCCTGGCCCCTTCCTCCTGTCAGGTGCCCCCACAGCAAGCACCTTGCTCTGGGGGCACCGAGCGGAGTCACAGCTCCCTGTGTCCATTCAGACACGGAGCCCCCAGTTCGGCCCCGCCCCCTCTTCCTGCTGATTGGCTAATTGACTTTTATTGACAGCATCTGGAGCCAATGGCATCGATGCTGTGTCTTAGCCAATCAGGAGGAGAGTCCTGGATGGGCGAGGAACTTGTGGATATCACTGGACATAGATGGGGCTCCAGTAAGTATTAGGGGGTGCTGGAGGGCAGCTGCTGCACACATAAGGTATTTTATCCTAATGCATAGAATGCAATAAGATGAAAAACCTTCTGACTTTACAACCCCTTTAAATAAATAAGGGTAGGTGGCATTATTTTGATTGTATGGCCAGCTGTATCGGTAGCAAAGAAGTATGCTGGCTGCCACAGCCAATCTTTTTCTGAAACTACTGGTTTCCTAGCTGTTATTGTGCTCCAATGGCTTCAGTGCTTTTCTTAGCTGGCCAAAGATAGGTAGAATTTCAAACGAAAATTCTTAGGAAAAGTCTTAGGAGAATTTTTGCAAAAATTCCCAGAACATTTGTTTGTCATTCGAAAGATTTTGTTTGCTTTTGACATTTGATTTTGGAATGAATGGACTTTACTGAATAAAAACCACATTCACTGTTAGAAATTCATTTGAGAAAAGTTTTCCATTCTGCTCCTTTGAATTTTCTCATCACTACGGTTGAAAACGAACGTTGATTTGACCCACTGATGATTAGAAAAACAAATAAACTTTCATAGAACCTTCTCTTTCCAAGAATTTTCATTAGAAACACTACCCATCTATTTCCAGCTTAAAGCGGTAGTAAACCCCCCCCCCCCAAAAAAAAACACTTCCGCCCTGGAAAGGTTTCACCCCCTTCATGGCCAGGCCAGGCCATTTTTTGCGATACTACGTTGCTTTAACTGACAATTGGGCGTTCATGCAACGCTGTACCAATACAAATGTATGTCCTATTTTTCCCCTAAATAGAGCTTTATTTTGTTGGTATTTGATCACCTCTGCGGTTTTTATTTTATTATAAACAAAAAAAGAACGACAATTTTAAAGAAAAAACAATATTTTGTACTTTCTGCTATAAAACATAAATAATCGAATTTCTTCATCAATTTAGGCTAATTTGTATTCTGCTACATGTTTTTGGTAAAACAAATCCCAATAAGCGTATATTGATTGGTTTTCGCAAAAGTTATAGCTTCTACAAAGTAAGGGATATTATGGCATTTTTATTTTTACCAGTAATCAAACACTTTTTGGGGACCAGTGACACCAATACAGTGATCAGTGCTAAAACAAATGCACTCTCACTGTACTAATGACACTGGCAGGGAAGGGGTTAACTTTAGGGGTGATCAAAGGGTTAAGTGTGCTCCTAGGGAGTGATTTCTAACTGTGTGGGAGATGTCTTAACTGGAGGAAAACAGAGATCCGTGTTTCTGCTTAGCAGAAACACAAGATCTCCATTTTCCTCGGATTAAACGAGTCTGCCTTACTTACATAGGCAAACCGCTGTTCTGCCTCTCCTGTCAACGATCAGCGGGTCCCGGCGGACACCGTGCCCCAGACCCGGAACAAGAGACAACATGCAGGTATGTTGTTTTTTGGCTACCCTGCCGCACTAAATGTGCGGTGGGCGGTCTGGAAGCAGTTAAGTCATAATGTGCTAGTATGCATCGCATTATAAGAGACTTCTAAAACCAATCCCTCCAGCAGTGCGTTGTCACCACTGTAAGTGCTTCCGTCTTCACCTTCCAAGTTCGCAGGCTTTGGCTGCGCATGCGTGCAGGAGTTATGGCTGTGCCACAGAGTCCATTCAGAGCCCAGTGAACGTGCGTCGGTGACGTAACCGGCAGCTGCCAGAATAAATATCTCCCAAATGGTGCACATTTAGGCAGCAGTGCAACACTGCCTGTTTTATCGCCTCATGTCTAATTGGCTGTGGTACTGCAGTGCTCTATTTGTGCAATACAAGCATATGGCTTTGGGATTGTGATAGCACCTTGTTACTTAGCTCCCTACCCTGCCTTGGTTTGCTGTTCCTGCCCGACTAATGTATTCAATGGATTATCCTGTTACTGACCTGTTATACAGGCTTCTTTTTAAGAATGTTTCCTGCCTTTGACCTAAGACTGTTTATGGATTATGCTCCTCTATTGTCTACTGTATCCTCCAGCTGTTTTTGAATAATGATGCGCCTTGTAACGGGAGGGCCAGTGGAACCCAGAAGCTCTTAGAAAGTATGAGCCAGAAAATAATGGACATTCAGAATATGTCTTGGATTGCTTTAAAATGGGTCTGTAATGTTTATCCACAATATATCCCAGGATATATGCCATATTAGAAAAGTGACTCATTCTAGTGTGGCTGCTCTGCATCTAATTGTGGCTTGTGCTAATTAACCCTGTAATTGTGTGAAGGTGTATTTATGATAATGTGTATTGTAAGTTAGCAGACAGCCAGTCTGGGAAATGTAAAGGTCATGCATATTAGTCATTTAAGCTGTAAAGGGATTAGTTAATGAACTCACCTGTTGTCTGCTAAGGGATGTTTTGACACTCAGAATAATGTGTATTGGGGGCTCGTTATGTAACCATTGTGTGATGTTGTGGGTGGAGTTGGGTCATTGTTCATTAGGTTACTGCAGTATACTTTTGGTGTATATAAGAGCCTGTTTTCTCAATAAAGATTGTCAGACCTGCTGGAAACCTAAAAACAGAGCTGTGTCTCGTTATTAGGGGGGAATTATCATTATGGGTGTCGTTCGCCTGACTGTGGAGTGTCAGTAGCTGCCTTGTGTTCGGAAAGGGAATATCGTAAACGGCGTTAACCCCTTTCGCATGGGGATTTCCGTTACATGCCTGTTTCCAGATAATGCTACCTATCTACTGCCTGTTGTAACCACTGCCAGCCTATGGACTTTTGTGCCCTCATGATGTAAAGTGCTGCGCAAACTGTTGGCGCTATATAAATCCTGTATTATAATAATAATAATACTCTTGAGCTGAGCAATGACCAAAGCAGATAGTCCTGAAGGTCCCAGGTACTCTTTTCTGTTACCTACACTCAGGCCCATTGTGCCACTAGGCCACAATCCATAGCATTGTGTACCAAGACCTGGGGAAACCAAGCTATTGTTTCTAACCTTGGCATTGGGGTGAGCATCAGAGGGGCTAATTGTTCCATTGTGCCAGATAAGAATGGGGAGGTCTAATTACCCTAATTAGGATAACGCACAAAGTGTGCACAGGACAGCTCTGAATTTCTGACAAGGTGAACAGGTTTGTTATTGTACTTATCATACAGATATAAAAAAACACATCAATTGTATGTTTAAAAGAGGAAAAGAAGCCAAAGAAGACAAGTTCATTGGTAGGGTTTACATACACTTTAATTGCAGTACACTGGATATGAAGATTGCTGGACAAGTGGAGGGCATGCTGGAACTTTAGATACTGCTTGTCAAACTGTTATTAATTAGCTTTACCACTCGCTGCCCCGCTCCTACAGAAATTCTGCAGTGGGGCTGCACTGGCAGGCTCAGTCATGTATATATACGTGATCTGGCCTCTTCTGGCTTAGGGGTGCACAGAGAGCTTATCCTGTGACTGCTGTGTCTTCCAGATTATCATGTAATCGTTAGGATTGGCCATAGCACTCACATGATAACAATGTTAGCAACCTGTCATAAATGACTTTGCATTCATTAACAGCTTGTTTACTGTTGTGATCTGTGGTTGGCCCAAAGCAATGACATGGTGCCTGGCTAACTGTACCATATGATTAGCTTAGCCAATCACATATCACAACCATAAGCAAGTTGCTAAGAGAGGTGGCAGTGCCTACTGGTGTTGTGCTGTAGCTCCCCCGATGAAATGCCCATCAATTGGGATTGGGATGGAGCTACAGCACAAACAGGAACAAAACTGTGCTTTTAATACAAAAGGTGGTTTGATAGGAAAAGTACCAGTGTTTAATGCACTCAGTCCCATGGGGGTTCGAGAAGGATTTTTATTATGTGTCGATAATATTTTAAAAGAACTCTGCCACAGTTTTAAAATACCAAAAAAAGAGCTCAATGCAAAGTAAGAATACTTGACTTGCCCCAAATTTTCACTCTATTGAAGAGCTACAATCTTCAGCATCCAACGCTTCTAAGAGTGTTGGGTACCACACAACCCTCTTTGCTCTGCTATAGGTATTTTATGTTAAAATTATATTTGTGTCGAACAAGAATGTAGAGCAGTGGTGGTCAACTTTCTTTATGTGGGGGGAGGGGCTCAATTTAGTGTACAGCAGACACACAAGAGGATTAGACAAAGACTATGGACATGATATAAGAAATGGCCAGATACTGTTGATATGCTGCAGGATATGGTCAGAGACTGTGAATATGCTATATTAGTTGTTGCAGTCTGGGGAGACCTCAGGAGACAGTCATAGACTGGAGACACATTATAAGACCCGTTTCACACCACAGCGCCGCTAAAACAGCGCTAAAGGGCCAGTCGTTTTTGCCATGCTTTAGCAGCGTTTTAGCAACGCTTTTGCACCGGTTTTCGGCGTTAGCGGGCCAGGCTTTTTAAGGTCACGTGACAATGTGGCCTTAAAAAACCCCACAAAGACCTGTTTTGCAGCGCTTCCGAATCGCTTTTCAGGCGATTTGGAAGCGATGCCCATTCATTGCAATAGGCAGGGGCGTTTTGGAAGCACTATTTACAGCGTTTCCAACCCGCCCCAAAGATGCTGCTTGCAGGACTTTTTGCAACGATAGTGAGGTGCTTTGCAGGCGCTTTTCAGAGGCTATTTCTAAAACGCCTGAAAACCACCTCAGTGTGAAAGTGGTGTGACTGCTAGGAATTAATGCTAGTATAACAAAGCAATAGGGAAACACAGATTAATGCCTGCAAGGAATCAGAGGTTGGGCACCAGGGAAGTAAAGGTTCAGGACCACAGTGCCACACTCCCTATAGGCAAAGCAATCGATTCCGCTGAAATCTTTGCAGACCACCCTCTCCTTTCTGGTTCAATGGGAAACGGATCTCTAAATCACAATGACACCAGGAGAACACTCTAAGATACTTACATTGTACTATAAGTCTTGTCGTCATTACAACTGTGCAATAATTATACAACAAGTTCTTACAACCAAGGCACTTTAATATACTTTGCTAAAGTTATGTGTGTTATATTTGATTGGGGCTTTGTTGACATATACTACTGTATATTATGCATTTTCCCTTTCCTGCGGCCCCCATTAGGGTCTCATGCACACTGGACGTTATAAAAACAGCAGTAGCATTAGCTATAGAATGCCACGTTAAAAACGCAAGTTTTGCTAACTTTTGCAGTGTTTATGCATTGTCATTTTGCTCCGTTTGCAAAACTATACGCCCACAAAAGCTTGAGGCTCAAAGACGCCCAAAAATACTTCAAAGCTGCATTTTTCAGCATTTTTAGAGCTGAGAAACTCCCTTCAAACGCAGTAGTTCTGGGGGTTTTTCCAGCCTGAAAACTCCCCTGCCAAAAAAACGCTGATAAAACCCTATGTGTGCATGGACACATAAGATAACATGCTGGGGAGTTTGCTGGCTATAGAAAAAAAACACCTGATGCTCAAAACAGAAGCTGTATGAACACCCAGTGTGGATCAGGCCTTAGGGATCAATTTACTAAAATAGGAGCGTGCATAATCTGGTGCAACTCTGCATAGAAAGCAATCAGTGTCCAGGTTTTACTTTCAAAGCTTAATTGAAAAAGCTGACGTTAGAAACTGGTTGGCTACCATGCACCAGATTGTGAGCGCTTCAGTTTTAGTAAATATCCCCCTTAGATTTATTGTTGCTGTTGAAAACTTGTCTCCCTTTTCTATGTACTAAGTATATTTTTATTGATGTGTTCCGTACTTCTATTTTCTGTCCTGCAAATTTACTACCTTCAAAATTTTGAGTCGCTGAACTGGTAACTAGCACGTGCACAATAGATTAGCAATAGAAGCTTGTTGCTTGGATCAAAAAGTGATGACAGCAAAAACAGGTTCAAATTCATGTGTATGCTAGGTGTAACTTCATCATATATTGATTTTGCAAAAAACAAAAGCATTAGTGCCCAGTATACATCTGTCTATTTAATATATATATATTGTGTGTGTCTCTTCATAAAAACAGAAGTAGAAATACCAGCTTGTCAGATGATAGCACAAAGCAGAAGTGAGTACAAGGGTCCAACATTAGAGCTTACAAAACATGTCTACTGCTGTGTTACTGTAAAATGTATGTCCTTTTTTCCCAGAAATAGAGCTTTCTTTTGGTGGTATTTGATCAACCTCTGTGGTTTTTATTTTTTGCGCTATAAACAAAAAAATTACAACATTTAAAAAAACAAAACAAAAAAAATAAACACGTTTTTTACTTTCTACTATAATACATATCCCCAAAAAAATTAAAAATAAAAATATTTCTTCATCAATTTAGGCCAATATTTATTCTGCTACATATTTTTGGTAAAAAAAATCCCAATAAGCATATATTGGTTGGTTTGCGCAAAAGCTATAGCGTCTACAAACTACGGGATAGATTTATGGACTTTTAGCGGAATTGCGGCGGGCAAATGTGACCCTAAGTGACACTTTTTGGGGACCAGTAACACCAATACATTGATCAGTGCTAAAAAAATGCACTGATCAATGTATAAATGACACTGGCAAGGAAGGGGTTAACACCAGAGGCTAACAAGGGATTAAATGTGTTCCCTGGGAGGTGTTTCTAACTGTGGGGGGGGGTGGGGATTCACTGGAGGAAAAGAGAGACCGTGATTCTGCTTAGCTGAAACATGATCTCTCTCTTTTCCTCCCTGACAGATCAGCAGTGTGCATTGTTTACATCGGCACACCGCTGCTTCGTGTCTCTTCCGAACGATCTTCATTGTACCAGCAATCAAAGTGTTAGAAAAAACAAAAACCTGATCACCCCCCAGAGTAGTACAATGCTATGGTAACATTGAACTACAAAAATAAAAGTAAAATGAAATAGTGAAAAAAAAAAAAAAAAAATTATATTAACCACTTGCCGCCCGCCCTATAGAGGATTGACGGCGGCAAAGTGGTTTCAAAATCCTGACTGGACGTCATATGACGTCCTCAGGATTTTGGCCCGCTGCACGCCCCCGGGGGCGCGCATCGCGGCGATCGTTGCTGCGGGGTGTCAGTCTGACACCCCGCAACACCGATCTAGGTAAAGGGTCTCCGACGGAGACTCTTTACCACGTGATCAGCCGTGTCCAATCACGGCTGATCACGATGTAAACAGGAAAAGCCGGTCATCGGCTTTTCCTCACTCGCGTCTGTCAGACGCGAGTAGAGGAGAGCCGATCGGCTGCTCCTCTGATAGGAGGGGGGGTTTGTGCTGATCCCTTATCAGCACAGCCCCCCGAGGATGCCCACTGGACCACCAGGGATGCCACTAGACCACCAGGGAAGCCCACCATAAGGTATGCCACCCTAGACCACCAGGGATAATGGATGCCAATGCCAAATGGATGCCAATCAGTGCCACAATGGATGCCAATCAGTGCCCACAATGGGCACCACTGATTGGCAGGCATTATTGTTTGGCACTGATTGGCATCCATTAGTACAGTACAGTGCCACCTATCAGTGCCCATCCATGCCACCTATCAGTGCCCATCCATGCCACCTATCAGTGCCCATCCGTGCCACCTTTCAGTGCCCATCCATGCCGCCTATCCGTGCCCATCAGTGCCCACCCGTGCCACCTATATGTGCCCACCCGTGCCGCCTATCTGTGCCCACCCATGCCGCCTATCTGTGCCCACCCGTGCCGCCGATCGTTGCCCATCCGTGCCGCCGATCGTTGCCCATCCGTGCCGCCGATCGTTGCCCATCCGTGCCACCTTATCCATGCCCGTCAGTGCAGCCCCATCAGTGCCCATCAGTGAAGGAGAAAACTAACTTATTTACAAAGTTTTGTAACTGAAACAAAAAAAACTTTTTTTTTTTCAAAATTTTCGGTCTTTTTTTTATTTTTTAGCAGAAAATTAAAAATCGCAGAGGTGATCAAATACCACCAAAAGAAAGCTCTATTTGTGGGAACAAAATGATAAAAATTTAGTTTGGGTACAGTGTAGCATGACCGCGCAATTGTCATTCAAAGTGCAACAGCGCAGAAAGCTGAAAATTGGTCTGGGCAGGAAGGTGTATAAGTGCCCAGTATGGAAGTGGTTAAAGTGGTTGTAAACTCAGTTACACCACTTATACCTATAGGTAAACCTTTTATAAGGCTTACCTGTAGGTACTGTGGATATCTCCTAAACTTGTCAAAACAGCCAACTCGTCGTGTACCGTAGGGTATACGCTGCTGGTGTTCTGTGAAAACAGCCAAGTCATTGAAATCTGCAATTACTGCTGCTGGAGAGTCATCGGAAGTGACGCAATTGGAGATTTTGATGAGTTGTCTCTTTAGACAGCGCACTGGAAACGACAGCTCCCACGGGAGTGACGTCATTGCGCCCCTAGCCACTCATGTAGCCCGGAGGCCGTTATACCAGAAGGAAGACTGGGGGGAAGATGTCTCAGCGGTCAACCAGCGGTTTACAACCACTTTAAAAAAATTATGTTAAAAATATTGAATAAAACATTATTTAACATTTTTTTTTTTTTTTTTATTTTAACATGCTTTCATCAGGCAGTGTCCCAGATCACCCCCACAACAGTCATACTGCGCTGGTGACGGTATGTAAAAAAATTGTGACAAAAAAATGTAATTTAAAAAAACTTGCCATGTCTTACTAAATGCCTCAGACTAATTTCTAAAAAGGGGTAATTTGGGGGGTATTTGTACTGTCCCGACACTTTAAGGGCCTCCAGGAATGATTGATAAATTTTCAAATATACTGTATATACCATATTTTGTGGATGCTATAACTTTCCTACAGATTAAATAATATATACTTATTGGGATTTTTTTTTATTTTTTTACCAAAGACATGTAGCAGAATACATTTTGGCATAAATTTATGACGAAAATAATTTTTTTTGAAAATGTTTTATGACAGAAAGTATAAAATATCATTTTTTCTCAAAATATTTAGTCTTTTTTTTTTTTATTTATATCGGAAAAAATAAATAAAAACCCAGCGGTGATCATATACCATCAAAAGAAAGTTCTATTTATCTGGAAAGAAATTATAAAAATTTTATTTATGTACCGTGTTGCATGACAATGCAATTGCCAATTAAAGTAGCGCAGTACCAAATAGCAAAAAAATCATGGAGTGGGTAAAACCTTCCTGAGCTGAAGTGGTTAAAGCAGAAACAGGTAGGACTCTGCAACAAAGTTTGTAAAATCCATGCATTGTAAATTTATCTCCCAGCAAAAGTAGAGCTACTCTTTAAGTTAACTAAAATTAATCCATAGCCAAAACTTAATTTTTTGTTTAACCACTTAAGGACTTGCCCCCTTAATAACCAGGCCATTTTTTGCGACACGGCACTGCGTCGCTTTAAATGACAATTGAGCGGTCGTGCGGCGTTGTACCCAAACAAAACAAATGTATTAATCACTTTAGGCCGATATATATTGTTCTACATAATTTTAGGGAAAAAAATCACAATAGGCGTATATAGATTGGTTTGCGCAAAAGTTATCACGTCTACAAACTATGAGATACATTTAAGGACTTTCATTTTATTTTTTATTGTTTCTACTGGTTATGGCGGCAATCTGAAATTTTTAGCGGGACTGCGACATTGCAGTGAACAAATCTGACCCCAAATGACACTTTTTGGGGACCAGTGGCAATATTACATTGATCAGTGCTATAAAAATGCACTGATCAATGTAAAATATATGCTGACAGGCAAGGGGTTAACACTAAGGGGCAATCAAGGGGTTAACTGTGTTCCCTCCACGTGTTCTAACTGTAGGGGGGATGGGCTGCCTGGGACATGACAGAGATCACTGTTCCCGATCACTGGGAACAGTAGATTTCTGTCATGTCATCTGTCAGAATGGGGATCCGCCTTGTTTTTTAAAGGCAGATCCCCATTCTGCCTCTCCTCACAGCGATTCGTGGGTCGCCAGCAGACATCGCGACCGCCCAACCTGCAGGGACGCTCCAGCAGCGTGCATCGGGTGAGAGCGCGCCGCCCGAAACTGCGCCTGCGCAAGCTGACGTACAATGACGCTGATTCGCGCAGGAGAGCCAACCTGTCGCAGTATAACTGCGGCGGGCGTTTGTTAACTGGTTAAGTAGTAAATGGTTAAAATCAATGTATGTGTTTTCCTATCTTCATTTTCTATCCTGAAGATACATGAGTAATTGAGAAGATATCTCTATGAAGTAAGAGGGAATCTTGAATGGGTTTCCTAATAGAAGCTTAAAGCCTGGTACACATGGGTCAAATATTGGCTGGTATCAGCCGGTTCAACAGAAACCAGCCAGCATTTGGCCCCTGTGTACACTAGCCTGTTTGACAGAAGACGGACTAACGGTCCAGCTTCTGTCGAACGGGCATGCTGGAAAACCAGCATCCGCTCAGCACTGGCAGGCAATGGTGTGTTCTGGCGGGGGGGCAGTCTCCCTGTCAGATCACAATAGCTCAGCAGGAGGAATCGTTGTACTAAAATTGGATAGTTAGTACAGTGAGCTCCTCCTGAGCGCCTCGTTTTTTTTTTCGTTAAGCCTGCTGGGTTGAACAAAAAAACTGATAGCGTGTATCAGGCATTACCCTCACTTTTTATCCAGCTAGCAATGATCTCCAGGAAAATAGATATTGTAAAGCCTGGTACACACGGGCCAAATATCGGCCAGTTATAGCCGGTTCAGCAGAAACTGGCCAACATTTGGCCCGTGTGTACACCAGCATAGTTGCCAACAGTCCCGTTTTTCCCGGGACAATCACGGATTTGGGACCCTCGTCCCGTATTTATTTTGTCCCGCCTATTTTCCCGGATTTTTGCCTTCGTCCCGGCCGCCGGGAAAATCGTTAATGTTTGGGTAAAACGGCGGGCTATAAAAAGATGGCCGCCGCTGCAGACACGAGGATTATTTCCTCTTGTGTTCAGTGGCAAGGGGAGGAGCAGCTAATCGGCTTTTCCCCCACTAGCGTTGCTAGCCAGGTGCGGGGGGGGCGGGCCGCACCCGGGTGACACCCACCAGAGGGGTGACACCCGTGGGTAGCACAGCGGCCACACTGACATCGCCCGCCCGCTGCCCTGTGCCTTAGGCTCACGCTGCGGCTGTGTCCCTCAGCGGAGCGGAAGGAAGCCGCCGCCCCCTCTGCCTCCTCTCTGTTTACATCCACAGAGGAGGAGGAGGAGCCCGCGCTCGAGAGACACACCGCTGTGTGTATCTGCCGCTCTGTTCTGAGGTCTGTAAGGTAAGGGGGGCATCTTTACTGATGGGGGGAGGGGGTGTCTGTACTGCTGGGGTCTGCACAAGGGGGAGTTTGCACCAAGGGGGGGGCTGTAACTGAGGGGGGTGTCTGTACTGAGGGGGTTGTCTGTACTGAGGGGGGTGTCTGTACTGAGGGGGTGTCTGTACTGAGGGGGGTGTCTGTACTGAGGGGGGTGTCTGTACTGAGGGGGGATCTGTAACTGAGGGGTGTCTGTTACTAAGGGGGGTGTCTTTAACTGAGGGGGTGTCTGTACTGAGGGGGGGTCTGTACTGAGGGGGGTCTGTAACTGAGGGGGATCTGTAACTGAGGGGGGTGTCTGTACTGAGGGGGGTGTCTGTACTGAGGGGGGTGTCTGTAACTGAGGGGGGGTCTGTAACTGAGGGGGGATCTGTAACTGAGGGGGGATCTGTAACTGAGGGGGATCTGTAACTGAGGGGGGGTCTGTAACTGAGGGGGGTCTGTAACTGAGGGGGGATCTGTAACTGAGGGGTGTCTGTTACTGAGGGGGGTGTCTGTAACTGAGGGGTGTCTGTTACTGAGGGGGGTGTCTGTAACTGAGGGGGTGTCTGTAACTGAGGGGGTCTGCACTGAGGTGGGGGTGTCTGTACTGATGGAGCGGTCTGCACTGAGGTGGGGGTGTCTGTACTGAGGGGGAGATTCATACTGAGGGAGGCGGGTCTATATTGATGGCGGGGAGTCTGTACTTAGTGGAGCGGGTTTGTACTGAGGGAGGGGATCTATACTGTGGGAGTGGGGTCTGTAGTTAGTGGAGGGGGGTCTGTACTGAGGGGGGACTATAGTTGTTGGGGGGTGACACCATTTTTTTTCGCACCGGGTGACACCAACCCTAGTGACGCCACTGTTCTCCCCTCTCTGTGTTCACACATGAGAAAGCGAGGCGGGCGGTATTAGGAGCATCGTGAGGGAGCGGCAATGTACAGGGCTGGGGAGGCGGAGTTTCGATAGGAGCCGAGAGCCAGGGGGAACAGAATCCGGCCGGGGAACCATTCTCGGCACGACACCGGGAAATGATCATGGACCGTGGAGCTGCCGCTGCCTCTGCCTCTGCCTCCAGCACACACACACGAAGACGCCGGTAGGTGAGAGCATCTGCTCCCCGGGGCCAGTAAAAGATTCTGTGTAAATATGGCACTCAGCATAGATATCCCCCTGAACTCCGCTGTTCTTGTGTTGCTCTCTACACTAGGGATGAGCTTCGTGTTCGAGTCGAACATACGTTCGACTCGAACATTGGCTGTTCGATCGTTCGACGAAGATCGAACGATTTGGGCCGTTCGCGCCAAATTCGAGTGACGCGAACGGCCCACAATGCACTACGCCATCGCAGTGTCATCCAGGCGCTGTGATTGGCCAAGCATGCACTGTGACCCCGCATGCTTGGCCAATCACAGCGCCGGCAGCGAGGAGAGCAATGATTGGCCACAGGCAGGATGCCTGTGGCCAATTATTGCTGAGGGTGTTTAGTACACGCCCCACACTATAAAAGGCCGCCAGCACGGCGGCCTAGTGTAGTGTGTTCCGGAGCAGGGATAGAGTAGCATAGGCAGGGACAGTGACTGTTATTTCTTTCTTGCTTAACCTGGATTCCTTTAGTTTAGGGAAAGAGAAGGATAGGTAGGGAGAGTGTCAGTGTGTTTTGTGCTTCTGCTATAGTGTGCTTAAAAAAAACATTTATTCTAGGGACAGAAAACTCTAGGTAGGGACAGTGTCAGTTTCTTTCACTCTGCAAGTCCTTGTTTCCAGGGACCTGTAAGGACAGTGAGTTAATTGTCCTTGTGCTATATTGTGCTTAAAAAAAACATTTATTCTAGGGACAGAAAACTCTAGGTAGGGACAGTGTCAGTTTCTTTCACTCTGCAAGTCCTTGTTTCCAGGGACCTGTAAGGACAGTGAGTTAATTGTCCTTGTGCTATATTGTGATTAAAAAAAACATTTATTCTAGGGACAGAAAACTCTAGGTAGGGACAGTGTCAGTTTCTTTCACTCTGCAAGTCCTTGTTTCCAGGGACCTGTAAGGACAGTGAGTTAATTTTCCTTGTGCTATATTGTGATTAAAAAAAACATTTTTTCTAGGGACAGAAAACTGTAGGTAGGGAGAGTGTTTTTTTTCTTTCACTCTGCAAGTCCTTGTTTCCAGGGACCTGTAAGGACAGTGAGTTAATTGTCCTTGTGCTATATTGTGCTTAAAAAAAACATTTATTCTAGGGACAGAAAACTCTAGGTAGGGACAGTGTCAGTTTCTTTCACTCTGCAAGTCCTTGTTTCCAGGGACCTGTAAGGACAGTGAGTTAATTGTCCTTGTGCTATATTGTGATTAAAAAAAACATTTATTCTAGGGACAGAAAACTCTAGGTAGGGACAGTGTCAGTTTCTTTCACTCTGCAAGTCCTTGTTTCCAGGGACCTGTAAGGACAGTGAGTTAATTTTCCTTGTGCTATATTGTGATTAAAAAAAACATTTTTTCTAGGGACAGAAAACTGTAGGTAGGGAGAGTGTTTTTTTTCTTTCACTCTGCAAGTCCTTGTTTCCAGGGACCTGTAAGGACAGTGAGTTAATTGTCCTTGTGCTATATTGTGCTTAAAAAAAACATTTATTCTAGGGACAGAAAACTCTAGGTAGGGACAGTGTCAGTTTCTTTCACTCTGCAAGTCCTTGTTTCCAGGGACCTGTAAGGACAGTGAGTTAATTGTCCTTGTGCTATATTGTGATTAAAAAAAACATTTATTCTAGGGACAGAAAACTCTAGGTAGGGACAGTGTCAGTTTCTTTCACTCTGCAAGTCCTTGTTTCCAGGGACCTGTAAGGACAGTGAGTTAATTTTCCTTGTGCTATATTGTGATTAAAAAAAACATTTTTTCTAGGGACAGAAAACTGTAGGTAGGGAGAGTGTTTTTTTTCTTTCACTCTGCAAGTCCTTGTTTCCAGGGACCTGTAAGGACAGTGAGTTAATTGTCCTTGTGCTATATTGTGCTTAAAAAAAACATTTATTCTAGGGACAGAAAACTCTAGGTAGGGACAGTGTCAGTTTCTTTCACTCTGCAAGTCCTTGTTTCCAGGGACCTGTAAGGACAGTGAGTTAATTGTCCTTGTGCTATATTGTGATTAAAAAAAACATTTATTCTAGGGACAGAAAACTCTAGGTAGGGACAGTGTCAGTTTCTTTCACTCTGCAAGTCCTTGTTTCCAGGGACCTGTAAGGACAGTGAGTTAATTTTCCTTGTGCTATATTGTGATTAAAAAAAACATTTTTTCTAGGGACAGAAAACTGTAGGTAGGGAGAGTGTTTTTTTTCTTTCACTCTGCAAGTCCTTGTTTCCAGGGACCTGTAAGGACAGTGAGTTAATTGTCCTTGTGCTATATTGTGCTTAAAAAAAACATTTATTCTAGGGACAGAAAACTCTAGGTAGGGACAGTGTCAGTTTCTTTCACTCTGCAAGTCCTTGTTTCCAGGGACCTGTAAGGACAGTGAGTTAATTTTCCTTGTGCTATATTGTGATTAAAAAAAACATTTATTCTAGGGACAGAAAACTCTAGGTAGGGACAGTGTCAGTTTCTTTCACTCTGCAAGTCCTTGTTTCCAGGGACCTGTAAGGACAGTGAGTTAATTTTCCTTGTGCTATATTGTGATTAAAAAAAACATTTATTCTAGGGACAGAAAACTCTAGGTAGGGACAGTGTCAGTTTCTTTCACTCTGCAAGTCCTTGTTTCCAGGGACCTGTAAGGACAGTGAGTTAATTTTCCTTGTGCTATATTGTGATTAAAAAAAACATTTATTCTAGGGACAGAAAACTCTAGGTAGGGACAGTGTCAGTTTCTTTCACTCTGCAAGTCCTTGTTTCCAGGGACCTGTAAGGACAGTGAGTTAATTTTCCTTGTGCTATATTGTGATTAAAAAAAACATTTATTCTAGGGACAGAAAACTCTAGGTAGGGACAGTGTCAGTTTCTTTCACTCTGCAAGTCCTTGTTTCCAGGGACCTGTAAGGACAGTGAGTTAATTGTCCTTGTGCTATATTGTGCTTAAAAAAAACATTTTTTCTAGGGACAGAAAACTCTAGGTAGGGAGAGTGTTTTTTTTTTTTCACTCTGCAAGTCCTTGTTTCCAGGGACCTGTAAGGACAGTGAGTTAATTGTCCTTGTGCTATATTGTGCTTAAAAAAAACATTTATTCTAGGGACAGAAAACTCTAGGTAGGGACAGTGTCAGTTTCTTTCACTCTGCAAGTCCTTGTTTCCAGGGACCTGTAAGGACAGTGAGTTAATTTTCCTTGTGCTATATTGTGATTAAAAAAAACATTTTTTCTAGGGACAGAAAACTGTAGGTAGGGAGAGTGTTTTTTTTCTTTCACTCTGCAAGTCCTTGTTTCCAGGGACCTGTAAGGACAGTGAGTTAATTGTCCTTGTGCTATATTGTGCTTAAAAAAAACATTTATTCTAGGGACAGAAAACTCTAGGTAGGGACAGTGTCAGTTTCTTTCACTCTGCAAGTCCTTGTTTCCAGGGACCTGTAAGGACAGTGAGTTAATTTTCCTTGTGCTATATTGTGATTAAAAAAAACATTTTTTCTAGGGACAGAAAACTGTAGGTAGGGAGAGTGTTTTTTTTCTTTCACTCTGCAAGTCCTTGTTTCCAGGGACCTGTAAGGACAGTGAGTTAATTTTCCTTGTGCTATATTGTGATTAAAAAAAACATTTTTTCTAGGGACAGAAAACTGTAGGTAGGGAGAGTGTTTTTTTTCTTTCACTCTGCAAGTCCTTGTTTCCAGGGACCTGTAAGGACAGTGAGTTAATTGTCCTTGTGCTATATTGTGCTTAAAAAAAACATTTTTTCTAGGGACAGAAAACTGTAGGTAGGGAGAGTGTTTTTTTTTTTTTCACTCTGCAAGTCCTTGTTTCCAGGGACCTGTAAGGACAGTGAGTTAATTGTCCTTGTGCTATATTGTGCTTAAAAAAAACATTTATTCTAGGGACAGAAAACTCTAGGTAGGGACAGTGTCAGTTTCTTTCACTCTGCAAGTCCTTGTTTCCAGGGACCTGTAAGGACAGTGAGTTAATTTTCCTTGTGCTATATTGTGATTAAAAAAAACATTTATTCTAGGGACAGAAAACTCTAGGTAGGGACAGTGTCAGTTTCTTTCACTCTGCAAGTCCTTGTTTCCAGGGACCTGTAAGGACAGTGAGTTAATTGTCCTTGTGCTATATTGTGCTTAAAAAAAACATTTTTTCTAGGGACAGAAAACTCTAGGTAGGGAGAGTGTTTTTTTTTTTTCACTCTGCAAGTCCTTGTTTCCAGGGACCTGTAAGGACAGTGAGTTAATTGTCCTTGTGCTATATTGTGCTTAAAAAAAACATTTATTCTAGGGACAGAAAACTCTAGGTAGGGACAGTGTCAGTTTCTTTCACTCTGCAAGTCCTTGTTTCCAGGGACCTGTAAGGACAGTGAGTTAATTTTCCTTGTGCTATATTGTGATTAAAAAAAACATTTTTTCTAGGGACAGAAAACTGTAGGTAGGGAGAGTGTTTTTTTTCTTTCACTCTGCAAGTCCTTGTTTCCAGGGACCTGTAAGGACAGTGAGTTAATTGTCCTTGTGCTATATTGTGCTTAAAAAAAACATTTATTCTAGGGACAGAAAACTCTAGGTAGGGACAGTGTCAGTTTCTTTCACTCTGCAAGTCCTTGTTTCCAGGGACCTGTAAGGACAGTGAGTTAATTTTCCTTGTGCTATATTGTGATTAAAAAAAACATTTTTTCTAGGGACAGAAAACTGTAGGTAGGGAGAGTGTTTTTTTTCTTTCACTCTGCAAGTCCTTGTTTCCAGGGACCTGTAAGGACAGTGAGTTAATTTTCCTTGTGCTATATTGTGATTAAAAAAAACATTTTTTCTAGGGACAGAAAACTGTAGGTAGGGAGAGTGTTTTTTTTCTTTCACTCTGCAAGTCCTTGTTTCCAGGGACCTGTAAGGACAGTGAGTTAATTGTCCTTGTGCTATATTGTGCTTAAAAAAAACATTTTTTCTAGGGACAGAAAACTGTAGGTAGGGAGAGTGTTTTTTTTTTTTCACTCTGCAAGTCCTTGTTTCCAGGGACCTGTAAGGACAGTGAGTTAATTGTCCTTGTGCTATATTGTGCTTAAAAAAAACATTTATTCTAGGGACAGAAAACTCTAGGTAGGGACAGTGTCAGTTTCTTTCACTCTGCAAGTCCTTGTTTCCAGGGACCTGGAGAGACATTGAGTGAATTGTCCTTGTGCTATATTGTGATTAAAAAAAACATTTATTCTAGGGACAGAAAACTCTAGGTAGGGACAGTGTCAGTTTCTTTCACTGTGAAAGTCCTTGTTTCAAGGGACAGAGAAGGACACCTGAAGGTAGCCCTTATTGCTTTTTTCCCATCTCCCTGCAGGCCATCTATTAGAATGTCTGGAAGGCAAACAAGGAGAGGCAGACAGTCAGGAGGCAATAAAAGAGGGCAAGCAGGCTCTGTGTCTGGGGGCAACAGTGCTGGTCGTGGACGCGGTGCATTGTCATCAGCACATGGCCATGGGACACGCTTGTCCTTCTTTTCGGCAGCTGGACATGTTGAGCCACATCATGCCGAAGACTTGGTAGAGTGGATGACCAAGCCCTCCTCCTCCTCCTCATCCTCTCTCACCCAGGCTCAGGGTACTGGAAAAGCAGCTGCCAAAGCGTCGTCTTCCCTGGTATCAATGTCAGACAAATCATCAGTCACTCCTTCCCTAGACCCACCATGTCCTCCTCCTGAGGAGTCCCCCGAACTGTTTCAGCACAGTGTTGGGTACATGCTCCAGGAGGATGCCCAGCGTTTCGAAGGGTCTGATGATGATGAAACCCAGCTAGAGGAAGGCAGTAGCGTGAGAGCAGACAGAGGGGATGCTCAAGAAGGACACCAATCTGGCAGTCATGTTCCAGCAGCTGCAGCATACTGCCAGATTGGCTCCAGTGATGAGGAGGGAGGGGATGATGAGGTCAATGACTCCACGTGGGTGCCTAATAGGAGAGAGGAGGAGGAGGAGGATGAGGAGGAGGCACATCTCCAACGAGGCAGGATGCCCTTTGGTGGCCAGCGTAAGGGCAGTACACCGACGGAATCACACCGCAGAGCTCCGCCTGTGCAGGGCGCTGCCTCTGCCCGTCATTCAAAAAGTTCTTTGGTGTGGGCCTTTTTTGAGGCTAGTGCATCAGATCGCACAGCTGCTGTTTGCAACATATGTCTCAAGCGTATATCGCGTGGCCAAAACATCAGCCGCTTGGGTACCACATGCCTGACCAGACATATGTTGACCTGCCATGCAGCTCGTTGGCAAGCCTACCTCAAAGACCCACACCAAAGAACCAAGCGGACCTCTCCTTGCA
Source organism: Rana muscosa (assembly GCA_029206835.1). Classification (NCBI taxonomy): domain Eukaryota; kingdom Metazoa; phylum Chordata; class Amphibia; order Anura; family Ranidae; genus Rana; species Rana muscosa. Next base: position 730,318,560 of record CM055118.1, read on the forward strand.
CCGCATCAGCTGGGATCTCCAACCCCACTATAACTTCAGTCCTCTCTGAAACATGCACTGAGAGGAATGAAGGTGTAGAATTAGGTGTGTCACAGCCAAGTACTTGCGCCCACTCTGCTAGCAGTACACCGACGTCCGATTCTAGCAGGCAAATTTCCCTGCCCCAGCTGCTGGACCGTCGAAAGAAGTTCACTCCCAGCCATCCACATGCCCAGCGGTTGAATGCTAGCTTGGCTAAATTGCTAGCGCTTCAACTGCTGCCTTTTCAGTTGGTAGACTCGGCCCCCTTCCGTGAGTTTGTGCAATGTGCGGTTCCTCAGTGGCAGGTTCCCAAACGCCACTTTTTCTCACGGAAGGCTATTCCGGCTCTCTACCGGCATGTGGAAGGCAATGTCTTGGCCTCGCTGGACAGGGCGGTCAGCGGTAAGGTGCATATTACCGCTGACTCATGGTCCAGCAGGCATGGACAGGGACGTTACCTTTCTTTCACGGCCCATTGGGTCACTCTTTTGGCAGCTGGGAAGGATTCAGGACAAGGTGCAGTAGTGTTGGAGGTTGTCCCACCGCCACGCCTCCAAAATGCTACTACTGGTTGTGACACACCTCTCTCCTCCACCCCCTCCTCTTCTTCTTCCTCCATGGCCTCTTCCTGTGGTTTGTCCTATGAACCAGCGGTGCTCCGTAGCCGTTCACGGGGCTACGCAAGTACGCAGGCAAAAAGATGCCATGCCGTGCTTGCGCTGGTGTGTTTGGGGGACAGAAGCCACACTGGGGCAGAGGTCCTGTCTGCTCTGCAGGGCCAGGCCGAGAGGTGGTTGACGCCACGCCAGCTTAAGCCAGGAATGGTGGTTTGCGACAATGGCACCAACCTCCTCTCCGCCCTCCGACAGGGACAACTGACCCATGTGCCCTGTGTGGCTCACGTCCTTAACCTGGTGGTGCAGCGCTTCTTGGGCAGGTACCCGGGCTTACAGGATGTCCTGAGGCAGGCCAGGAAAGTCTGTGTGCATTTCCGCAGATCTTATAATGCCAGTGCTCGCCTGGCTGAGCTGCAAAAGGAGTTGAACCTGCCCAAGAACCGCCTTATATGTGACATGCCCACCAGGTGGAACTCAACGTTGGCCATGCTGCAGCGGCTGCACACGCAGCAGAGGGCCATCAATGAGTACCTGTGCGACTACGGCACCAGGACAGGGTCAGGGGAGCTTGGGTTTTTTTCTCCACGCCAGTGGGGCATGATCAGGGATGCATGCACTGTCCTGGCACCATTTGAGGAGGCCACGAGGATGGTGAGCAGTGACAGTGCATGCATCAGTGACACTGTACCTCTTGTCCACCTGTTGGAGCACACGCTGCGTGGAATAATGGACAGGGCACTTGAGGCAGAACAGAGGCAGGAAGAGGAGGACTTCCTTGCCTCTCAAGGCCCCCTTTACCCAGACAGTGTTCCTTCTGTCCCACCCATCGCACAGGAAGAGGAGGAGGAGGAGGAGGAGGAGGAGGAGGAGGATTGTGTCAGCATGGAGGTGGAGGCTGGCACTCAGCATCATCAGCAGCAGTCTTTTAGGGATGATTTACAGTCCCAAGAAACCAGTGGACTTGTACGTGGCTGGGAGGAGGTGGCTGCGGATCATGTCGTCCTTAGTGACCCAGAGGACTCCGGAGCGAATGCCTCAGCAAACCTACGCTGCATGGCCTCCCTGATCCTGCAAAGTCTGCGGAAGGATCCTCGTATTCTTCGGATCAAGGAGAGGGACCATTACTGGCTGGCCACTCTCCTTGATCCACGGTACAAGGGTAAGGTTGCGGACCTTATGTTACCGTCGCAGAGGGAGCAGAGGATGAGACAACTCCGGGAGGCCTTGCAGAAAGGTCTGTGCAACGCGTTCCCAGAGACTGGGAGGTTGCAAACTCCTGGTCCTGGACAACGAGTTGCTGAGGCTTCGGCCAGTCAAAGAAGGAGCGGTGGGGAAGGTGGCCGTCTGACCGATGCGTTCAGACAATTCTTTAGTCCGCAGCCCCAAAGTATGATCGGTTCCAGCAACCATCGCCAGCGTCTGATAAACATGGTGCAGGAATATCTAGGGGCAAGGTCAGACTTGGACACCTTCCCCACCGAAAATCCTCTGGCTTACTGGGTCTTGAGGATGGATCACTGGCCAGAGCTTGCACAGTATGCAATTGAGCTACTGGCCTGTCCTGCATCCAGCGTTCTTTCGGAACGCACATTCAGTGCTGCTGGAGGATTTGTCACGGATCACAGGGTGCGCCTGTCCACCGACTCGGTTGATCGACTGACTTTCATCAAGATGAACCAGTCTTGGATCACCACCAGCTACCACACACCTGATGCTGATATAACAGACTAATTGATTTTAAAATGTCACATCCCTTCAAGACTGATGCTGATGCTGAGTGCCTGTGCTGTTATGTTGACTGGCTATCCTCCTCCTCCGAGTCCTCAATGATACGATTGATGATGATAGCTTGGAAGATCATTTTTGTTTATGGGTGCCGCCACCAGTGCCTAACGCCCAATTTTTCAGCCCCTGTTTAACAGGGGCGTGTAATTACAATTTTTGAAGCAATACTTTGCAACAGGGCTCATTGCTGTGCTCCAAGTACAGTATCTGTGAGGAGTTGCAGTGTTGTGCCACCAGTGCCTAAGGCCCAATTTTTCAGCCCCTGTTTAACAGGGGCGTGTCATTACAATTTTTGAAGCAATACTTTGCAACAGGGCTCATTGCTGTGCTCCAAGTACAGTATCTGTGAAGGGTTGCAGTGTTGTGCCACCAGTGCCTAAGGCCCAATTTTTCAGCCCCTGTTCAACAGGGGCATGTAATTACAATTCTTGATCTAATAATTCACAGCAGGGCCCATTGCTGCACCCACCAAGAGTAACTGTCAGGGCTTACAGTGTTGTGGCACCAGCACCACCATCAAAGGCCCAATTTTTACTACCACTGTTCAACAATTATATGTAATTAAAATTCCTGATATAATAGTTGACAGCAGGGCGTTCCAGCACCAACCAAGAGTAACTGTGAGTGCTTACAGTGTTGTGCCAACACCAACAACTAAGGGGCCTATTTCTGCAGAGTATATACGGCAGGTCCCTACTTTCAAACATCCAACTTACAAACGACTCCTACTTGCAAACGCAAGAAGACAACAGGAAGTGAGAGGAAATCTACCACTAGGAAGGAAAATTCTCTCCTGTAAGAATAAATATGGGAGAAAGGTGTCTCCTCTGTACTGATGCTTTATCAGCAATCCTTGTTTCAAGAAAAACACCACATTTCAAAAACAGTTGTCATTAGGACGGAAAGTGAGGTGAAATGTTCTGAACAGGGGCACAGACAGCAAAACAAATGTTACAGGGGTGATAACCCTTACCTATGTTTTCCAAAAAGTTTAAAAATAGATTTTTGGTCTGGAGCTACACTTCAACAATGTACCTGTTCAAAATTACAAACAGATTCTACATAAGAACAAACCTACAGTCCCTGTCTTGTATGCACCGCCTGTATACGGCTGTTCTGAGTATATAGGGCCTTTTTTATTTTATGTGCGGGGTTCCCCTTAATATCCATACAAGACCCAAAGGGGCTGGTAATGGGCTGGGGTAGGGGGGGGGGTCATGGGGTAGCTATGCCATTTTTCTTAAAGATTTTCATCCATATTACCGGGACCAGACATTACATTAAAGCCGCAAGCAGTTTTAAATGGCTTTTTTTTCCTTTAGAAGTGTCATTTTGTGCAGGGACAGTTCTAAACACGGGAAACACGTGGCACTTCACAGGCATACATTAGACACCCCCCAGGTACGATATTTAAAGGAATATTTGACTTTTTTTTTTTCACTTTATGCATCATTAAAATGACTGCTCCCGGAAAACGACCGTTTTTAAAACTTATTTTTGCATTGATACATGTCCCCTGGTGCAGAACCCGGGTTCCCAAACCCTTTTTAGGACAATAACATGCATAATAGTTTTTATAATTAGCACTTTAGAATTCGAACGTTCGCATCCATTGTATTTAATAGGGTTCTAATGTTCGTTCGAACTTTCGGTCCGTTCGCGGGTTCTGGTGCGAACCGAACCCGGGGGTGTTCGGCTCATCACTACTCTACACCTGCCCAGTGGCTGCCGCTGCTAGGGGACACAGTCAGACCTGTAAGGAGGGCTCCGCTGCTGGGGGACACAGTCAGGCCTGTAAGGAGGGCTCCGCTGCTGGGGGACACAGGCCTGTAAGGAGGGCTCCGCTGCTGGGGGACACAGACCTGTAAGGAGGGCTCCGCTGCTGGGAGACACCAGATGTAAAGGAGGGCTCCGCTGCTGGGGACACCAGATGTAAAGGAGGGCTCCGCTGCTGGGGACACCAAAGGAGGGCTCCGCTGTTGGGGGACACCAGATGTAAAGGAGGGCTCCGCTGCTGGGGACACCAGATGTAAATGAGAGCTCTGCTGCCGGGGACACCGAATGTAAAGGAGGGCTCCGCTGCTGCCAGCTGCTGGGGACACTGAAGTAAGGAGGGCTCTGTTGCTGGGGGACACAGATCTGTAAAGAGGGACTCTGCTTCTGGGGGCACCTGATGTAAGGACGGACTGCTGGGGAGGCACCTGATGCAAGGACGGACTGCTGGGGAGGCATCTGGTGACAGGCGACGTGACAGGTGACACGCTTCCACTGATTCGGCATTATGGTGAGTTGAATGATTTAATTTTATATTACAATGTAATAATAGAAATAATGCGCTTCAATCACCCTGACACCATAACAAACATGGTGCCGGGATGATTGAAGCGCCAACAGGTGTTTTGGAGTATCCTTATCTGCCAATTTTGTTACACATTTCTATTGTGGTGTAGGATCTGGCTTCTTTCTTTCTATTTCTTTCTCTCTCTTTCTCTCACCTCGGACTGTAGCCACACCCCTTTGAACCACGCCCATTTAAGCCACACCCACTATCGTGCGTAAACCACGCCCATTTTTTGGCGCGGCGCGCTTTGCGCGCCGCATTTTTGATTTCAGCATGACACGCCTACAAACGAATGCCTCACCCCCTAATTATAGCAAGGCTCCGCCTCAATACAAAAAAAGTGTCCCAGATGTTTTTTTTGCAATGTTGGCAACTATGCACCAGTCTGTCCGACAAAAGCCCGCCGGGCATGCTGGAAATCTGATCAGCTGATTGGTGTGTTCTGGTGTTCTCTCCCTAGTGAGGTCACGGCAATAAAAAAAGTTCTTATCACTCTCAACTGGCTATAGATACACTTTAAAGTTTTTGTCTTTGATCAGCCTATGATCAGCATTACGAGGTTTGGAAAACTTCTGACACAGCTAGAGAAGAGTTATCACTAAGGAGTTTTTATGTACGAATACTACAAGTTTCTTTAAACAGACAAATGACTACAGTGAGAAAATGTTATTGTACTTTTCATTTTTTAGCAGTGAAAAAAGCAATTAATTTATGAAAGTACTGAAACCCCATCTCAATATTTCTAAATGTCACTTCATATGCAAATTTTCTAAAGCAAAATTATGAGTCTAATTTCATTCACTCATGAATATTTGACAAAAACATCTGGTGAAATTGAATATTCATTTGGCTTCATAAAAGGCTAACCAGCAAATGGTATAAGCAACATCAAGCAGATCCCCACAATTTCTCTTATCTAATGAAATGCACATCATAGGAACAAATGAGGAAGCAATAAGTGGAAAGCTGCGAATAAGCAGACAGAACAAACTTGAATACCGAACAGCAAGTCAGCATGATTTTTCACCCTAGAATGGGAACCACTTTACACAATCTGTCCCATATTATGAAATGTCTCATTTGCTTTATATCAGTTTAGTCATTGTCTTGTGACCTAAAATGTTTTGAAGCTACTCCTTCTGGTATGAAGGGAATTGTACTTACATAAAGTTAGTAACATATTGAATAAAATTAAATAAAGTTCCTCTAATGCCTCGTACACACGATCGGATTTTCCGTCAGAAAAACCTTGGATGGTTTTTCCGACGAAATTCCGCTCAAGCTTGGCTTGCATACACACGGTCACACAAAAGTTCTCTGAACTTTTGACCATCAAGAACGCGGTGACGTACAACACTACAACGAGCCGAAAAAATGAAGTTAAATGCTTCCGAGCATGCGTTGAATTGTTTCCAAGCATGCGTCGGAATTTTGCGCGTCGCAATTGCTACAGGCGATCGGATTTTCCGTTGGAAAATTTGAGAACAAGCTCTCAATCTTTTGTTGGCGGAAATTCCGATAGCAAAAGTCCAATGGAGCATACACACGGTCGGAATTTCCGTCCAAAAGCTCACATCGGAATTTTCTTGTCGGAATTTCCGATCGTGTGTACGGGGCATGAAAGTTCAGCAAGTAGCTTACATCTCCTCAGCAAGCTAACATGTCCTAAAATAAGGCTCAGCCAGAAACATTGCACAAAATCATCATATACGTACGTCGTCAATTCATTTGTTGGTTCTTTCTCAGGACTTGGGATGTAAGGGAAAATGAAGAAGAGGAACTACAACAATCCACACACATTTCCTATAGCCCAGGTTCACACTGGGGCTGCGGGAGTGAAGCCGTGCGAGTTCAGCTGAACTCGCACGATTTCACTCCTGCCTGTCAGTCCCGATTTCAGCTCGATTACAGAGACATCTGACACAGATGTCAATGTAAATCGCGGCTGAAATCGCAAAAAGTAGTACAGAAACTACTTTTTGAAATCGGTGCAGCGCCGCAGATGCGGCGTCGCACCGATTAGGACGGTGCCATTGCCCGCAATTTGCGGCAAATTTCGCCGATTTGACATGCGATTTGACATGTCAAATCTAATGTCAAATCGCACCAGTGTGAACCAGGGCTAAATGATCATTCTCATTTTTACATCCCTAAGATGGACGGTGCATTTGATTTGTTTCTTAGGTATGGATAATAGGACTTGGACTATTTCCTGACAGGGAAATCAGTCTGACTTCGGGGCGATTTGACAGACATCTGTGCGTGTTCCTGCACAGATGTCTTTTGAAATCGCACCCGGAGTCGCCAGAAGTAGTGAAAGTAGTGCAGGAACTACTTTTGGGAATCGGTGAGGTGTCGCATCGATTCGGATGGTGCTATTGCCAGCAATAGCCGCTGATTTGGCATGCAATTTGACATTTCAAATCACATACCAATTCGGACCAATGTGAACCTAAACCATTTGATGACTGCTATCAGTAGATTAATGTCCCTCATTACATTGACTTGTGCTGAGGGAACACTAATCTACCCTCTATTTTTGACAGCCAACTGTGCTATTGGGCCCTAGTTCTGAGTCTGTGCTGTTGTGGACAGTACTGATCCCACACAAATAATCAGAAACCACACTGGTTCCCAGTTATCGAGATCACATTGGTTTTACAAAACCAAACTGACGCCCCAGCTGTCAATGTGCCTCACTCAGAGGGAGGCACATGACAACTAAATATGGCAGGCTGCAGTTGTTACAATGAAATACAGACATGTAAGTACGTTTTCTCCTATTGAATGGCCACTCTCCACTTGAGGTGTGTGCTCCTCAGTAGTCTGGCCCAGTCCCTTTTTAAGGTGGGAGGAGAAGCTGTAGGGTGATCGGTGTGCAGAGAGAACAACAACATGCCACTTTACAGTGGAAGCACTTTCCCTCTTGGGAAGGAGAAGCCATGAGGCCTAAGGCCTGGAGAGGACATGATTGAGGACTTTATTTAGGAAGTAGCACCAAAGCAACCCCTATATAGTTGATGAGGCTTTAGACCTGTTACAGCCAGGATATAGACCTTTTGTGTTATGCACCCTGCACTCCAGATACCATTGTTTTGAATTACTCGTACCATGTGTTGCCAACCATGTGGAATTATGGAACTCAATATCTGTAATCTTTTTAATATTTTTTGATACTTCAGTAAAAGTTCACAAAAGCCACCATAATGCCTCTATCTTGACTAAGCCTGTGAGTAATAGAAGTGGGGAATGAAGAAAAAAAACCCAATGCAACGCAAAGATGAGATTGTGCTCAGCCAACAGAAATACTTTATTGTGGGAAGTAAACCTGATTGGCCAAGGAGCTGGTGGGTGGTGGCTAGGGATAGTGGTCGCCCTCCTGGTGGTGTGAGTATAGCCTCCACAGTATGTCATGCCCAGGTGGCCTGGGCCTCCATGTATCATAGGCCTTGGGAATTCAGTCTGATCACTGAGCCTTTACCTTTAACAACATACATATGCAAGGCCTTGCACAAGAGTGAGCTCCGGCCCCTTGGGGAGTTGTAAAGTTCAGGGGATGGAGAGATATGGTCTAGGACCCACCCTCATACACAGAGAAGGCAGCGTTTGTAGGCTGCAGCCAGCATCAGACTGGAACAAGTCCATTATTTAATTTTAAGGTGCCTTGGTTTATTGTAAGCATAGCCACAACTGGCAGCGAGGGGGTGCTCACAGACAGTACAATACTGTACCTATACCTTTGTGTGATAGTGTACTGAGCACAAGGACTAGATAGATATGGAGGGGAATTCTGCCCCAACAACTCTGCTGTATCTAGTGCCCATGTGACTATATCCTTTAGGTTTGACTCACAAAGCATTAACCAATAATACAGGTCTATATATATTGATGTGACTAACTTTAAAATCTCATTGGACTTTGAAATGAACTGTCACTTTTTTGAAAATAAGAAGCCAGCATTGTCAACATATGGGGTAGGTACTGGTAAATGCACATGCAAATTTAACCACTTCAATACAGGGCTTTTTGTACCACTTCCATACCGGGCCTATTCTAGCACTTCTCTCCTACATGTACAAATCATCATTCTTTTGCTAGAAAATTACTCAGAACCCCGAAACATTATATATGTTTTTTTAGCAGACACCCTAGGGAATAAAATGCCGGTCATTGCAACTTTTTTTCTTGCACGATATTTGCGCAATCATTTTTCAAACGCCTTTAAAAAAAAAAATGGTTTTATGAATTAAAAAATAACAAAACAGTAAAGTTAGCCCAATTTTTGGGCAAAATATGAAAGATGATGTTACGCCGAGTAAATAGATACCTAACATGTCACGCTTTAAAATTGCGCACACTCATGGAATGGCGCCAAACTTCGGTACTTAAAAATCTCTATAGGCGACGCTTTAATTTTTTTTACAGGTTACCAGGTTAGAATTACAGAGGAGGTCTAGTGCTAGAATTGTTGCACGTGCTCTAACGCACGTGGCGATACCTCACATATGTGGTTTGAACGGCGTTTACATATGTGGGCGACTTACGTGTGCATTCGCTTCTGATCGCGAGCTACCGGGGGGACAGGGGCGTTTTCATTTTTTTATTTTATTATTTATTTATTTTTTTTACTTATTTATTTTTTTTTTTTTTACAATTATTATTTTTTATTTTTTTGATCACTTTTATTCCTATTACAAGGAATGTAAACATCCCTTGTAATAGGAATGTGTGTGACAGGTCCTCTTTATTGAGAGATGCGGGGTCAATAAGACCCCACATCTCTCCTCCAGGCTGGAAAGCATGAAATCAGTGAAACATTTTTCACATCGCGCCATCGCGCCCGGGCCTCCGACGATCATAGAGATGACTGGTGACCATCTGGTCACCAGTCATCTCTATGCTCGTCACGTGACCCACCAACCGCGCCGGAATATTCTCTCGGGGTCCCCAATGGCACGGGAGAGCCCGGAGAAGCACCGGATGGTGGCGGGAGGGGGGGATGTCCCCTCCCACCGCCTATAAGAACGATCAAGCGGCAGAACCGCCGCTATGATCATTCTTATGGTGTACAGAATCGCCGGCACTTCAAAAGGATATCTGAATGATGCCTCTAGCTGCAGGCATCATTCAGATATCCCCCTACAAAGCCAGGACGTCATATGACGTCCACCCAGGATGGGAGATCCCATCTGTGGACGTCATTTGACTATGGCTGGGTAGGGAAGTGGTTAAATGGACTTGACTAATGCCGAAAGATACCACTATCGGAACAATCGTATGATAATCTGATCATTAGTACACAGATTTTGGGATCCGATCATGACAGTTCATGCAAAATTATCCGAAGGAACAAACACAAAAACAATTCTCACTTCGATACCAGAACGTACGATTTGTTTAACCAGTACAGTATTCATTTAAAAAAAATAAAATAAAAAAATGGAAGACCAAAACCACGCATGCTCGGAAATGAAAGAATACATTACAATACAACATGTTACATCACTTCTGAAGAAACTGGTCCATAACTCGTAAATTGAGTATGGTTATTTTTTTCTTTTTGGAATTAGAGTGATATGCACCTCCTGGGTCTGGCAGGTAAAAGGGCAAGACGGAGAAATACTATTAAACTTTTTACGGAGTGTAAATCAAAGATTCCTAGAATTGTTTATAGAAGGTGCTTATACACCTATCCGGTACAGGGCTTTTTCCAGAAAGGGGGTCTTTAATAACTTGTGTTAGTTCCTCAGGTGAAAAAGGAGTTAATAAAACTCTTTGCCTTCTGGATCGAAAGGCAAGGTAGGGCTGTGCTTTTAAGAACTGAGACAAGTTTGAGGAATTTGAGAGTGGCGACCCTGGCTCATGAATATTGTATAGAGCCATGTAATAATTATGAAAAACTGATGCTATCTGTTCTGAGGCATAAACCATGCCTCTTTTCGGGCAGCATATTTTACTAATGTATAATCTGGTTTGTTTAGTTTGAATTGACCAAGCCAATGCTCTGCTACATTTGTTCCCAAATTCATATATGGCCCTTTGTGCACAGTCTTTAAATTGCAAAAAGGCTTGGTCCAGAAAGGACAGGGCAGCCATCAGGAATTTTGGGGCCCCTTACACAGCTTCAGGCTTGGGCCCCCTGGAGCCGAGGAGAACCGGGGGGGGGGGGGTGCTGTCGCCGCGAGAATTGAGAAGCGGGGGGGGCTGCCGCAAATTCAGAAGCAGGGGGGGGGGTGGCACGAATTGAGAAACAGGGGGTTTGGGTGCTGACGAACACAAAAAAAAACAGAAGAACAAAAAAAAACGGGGGGTTGCCATCCAGGGCCCTGGGGACCTCTGGGCCCCTTACAAAAAAAAAAATAATAAAAAAAAAAAAATAATAATAAAAAAAAAGGGAGGTTTACATCCGGGCCTCTGGGGACCTCTGGGCCCCTTACAAAATAAATTAATTAAATAAAAAAATAAAAAAACAAATTAAATAAAAAAATGAATAATAAAAAAATATATAATATTTTTTTAAAAAGGGGGGTTGACATTCGGGACCCTGGGGAACTCCGGGCCCCTGGGGACCTCTGGGCGCCTTACAAAATAAATAAATACATAAATAAATAAATAAAACAAATTAAATAAAAAAATTAATAATAAAAAAAAATGATAAAAAATGTTTTAAAAAAAGGGGGGTTGACATTCGGGGCCCCTGGGGACCTCTGGGCCCCTTACAAAAAAAATTATAAAAAAAAAGTGGGGCCATCCGAGCCCCTGGGGACCTCCGGGCCCCTTACAGGTGTACTGCCTGTACCCCCCTGATGGCGGCCCTGAGAAAGGAATATAGCTCCATTCTCTTTTGTTGCAATATCTGAAAAGTTAGCACATCTGAGAGTTGTTTATGGTGAGATTTTAGAATTTGAATCTCCTTATGTAAAGAGGACACTGCAGAGGCCTTCTTTCTTTTCAATTGGGTGCCATGGAATATAAGTACGCATTTCATAACTTCCTACTGTACAGGACGGGAGGTGTTATCTAGTTTGGGATTTCTCAAGAAAGAAGAAATTGCTTCCAGAATGGCAGCCCTAGAAGTACTGTCCTTCAAAAAGGTTTAATTTTGTTTCCAAGTTGAATAAATTTTATAAGTAGCAGGGAAGTTTAAGGAAAAATAAATTGCTGAATGATCAGACCATAGCTGCCTATCAGTTTATGTTTGGGGATGCCAGTCCAAAGCACAGTGGAAAACAAGAAAGTAATCCAGCCTACTGTAAGTAGCATGAGTGGCAGAGTAGCATTTATAGTCTTTTACAGTAGGATACATTATGCGCAACAGATCAACAAGTTGAAGGGAATGGAGTTGTCTTTTAAAGCGGATGTAAACCCCCTCCTATACCAAGTGAAGTGAACAGCCTCAGATGATGCACAGGGAAGAAACAAATCTCCTTGTATATGTATATATGCTGTCTTCCCCTTTCTATATTCTTAAGAATTCTAACATTGTGTTAGAATTTTTACTTCCTCATTCAGCAGTAGAAGTGGATTCTAGGTATACACTGTGTGACAGCTAATTGGAGGAAAGGCACACACCCCCACTCCACATAGGCAGAGGAAGGAAAGAATGTGCAGAGCTGTGCTATGAATAGACAAACTCTCTGCTAATCTATTTATAGCACCCACCCCGACACCAATTTCAGGCTGGTTTTATCTTGGTTGTTGGAGAACTTGTCAGAAGTTATCATGCTGATAACAGAGGAACAAAACAGCAGAAAGACACATGAATTAGGGCTTTGGAGAGAGATAAATAAACACTACAGATATATGTGCTTAGGTCAAATTTCATTAAACGGTTTTACATCCACTTTAGATCTAATTAGCTGTGTTAACGATATGTGAGGGGTGGCCGCCATTGTATCGAAGGTTGGTTCCAAAGTTGAATTAAGATCTCCCCCCCAAAACAGTCACTCCATTTGGAAAACATTTCGACCCTATTTCATTACAATAGCACACAATTCTTAAAGCATAACTAAACCCCAAAACAAAAATTTCAATAGTTTACAGCATATACATTTTTAAATGTGGTGTCTGTATTAAACTTTGTAGTTTTTATTTTTTCCCCCTTTATTTTCACCTGGTGATCTGGCCAGTAACATACTTCCTGTCTTATGCCCCATACACACGACCAGTTTTCCCGTCTGAAAAAAGTTGGATGGTTTTTCCGACGGAATTCCTCCCAAGCCTGCCCTGCATACACACGGTCACACAAAAGTCCGGTGAACTTTTGACTGCAAAGTACACGGTGACGTAAAAGACACTGACGAGCCATCAAAAGGAAGTTCTATGCTTCCGAGCATGCGTCGATTTGTTTCCGAGCATGCGTCGGAATTTAGCGCATTGGGATTTGTACACAAGATCGGAAATTCCGAACAGTTTTTTTCCTGACGGAAAAAGAGAACCAGCTCTTTTTTTTTTTTTTTTTCCAGCAGTTTTTCTGTTGGAAAAAGTCTGATGGAGCATACACACGGTCGGTAATCCCGACCAAAAGCTCTCATCAGACTTTTTCCAGCAGGAAAACCGATCGTGTGTACGGGGCATTAGGGTGGCTCCACTCTCTGACAGAGCAATGAAGACACCATTGAACAACAGCATTGTCAACCCCTGGAGAGGGTAGTGTAATGCCCTGTACACACGATCTGTTTTACAGATGAAAACAGTCCGATGGACTTTTTTCATCGGACAAACCGATCGTGTATGGGCCCCATCGGTCTTTTTTCCATCGGTGAGAAAAAATAGAAGATGTTTTAAATTTATCCGATGGAAAAAAGCAAATTCTGATCGTCTGTGTGGAACTCCATCAGAGAAAAAACCCACGCATGCTCAGAATCAAGTCGACGCATGCTCAGAAGCATTGAACTTCATTTTTCTCGGCTCATCTGAGTGTTTTACGTCACCGCGTTTGGGACGGTCGGTTTTTTGACTGATGGTGTGTAGGCAAGACTGATGGAAGTCAGCTCCATCGGAATTCCGATGGAAAAATCCATCGGATTTGAATTCATAGAAAATCCGATCGTGTGTACAGGGCTTTAGATGCACTGGCAAATTTAGATGGGCTTGACTAACAAATTAAAGTCAAAACCCAGACAACATTTTTTGAGCAGTTATAGTTTTTACCTTTTGGGATAGAGGCTTTACATAAATGAAAACAACCTGACCATTGTAAGTATCCCTATGTTAAATGGTTTGTCTCAACATTCTTACTGACACTTTTTCTAGACAGCTTGGTGTGGTAAGGGAAATTGAAAAATTGATGATTTACTGGCCAGACCCACCAGGTTCAAATAAAGGAAAAAAGCCTAGAAAAAGAAAATGAAAACAGCCACCACATTTAAGGATTGATAAGCTGCAATATCGGGGCTTTAACATTTTGAATGAAAACATGTTTGCAGAAACAATAGTGATGAGGATATAATAATAATAATGTCCATAATTATTATTATACACAACTACACTTTCTTTATCTATGTACCTAAGATCTATATAATATAGTTAAAGATGTACAACTATTGGTCACATTGTGAATTATTTTAAAACTAAGGCTGCCAAGTGGCAAAATGCTAGTTTTACATAACTGCTATGCCCCTTGCCCCACCCCCAGGTATCCAAAACTGGAAGTATCAAATGCCGAAGAGTCTGATGAAGGCTACAGGAACAGAGGGGAGGTAGGTGACACAGGCTGCCTGAGAGCAGACCTGCTGTTTAGATATTTTTTTTATGCTACTGACAGTTTCTCTTTAAAACACAGACCCAGAACCATTAAGCAGATAAAAACGTTTGGCTTTTCTGGGCAACATACTGTATTTGTTCTAGGCCATTGGTGTTGAAGCAATGTAAAAAGAAGAATCTAGTGGTTTTGGGTGACACGTATCATTATTCTTTCCACTCTCCTATTAAATAAACTCCAAAGCCATGTGGTCTAAAAGATGACATTTGTTAATAGTCCCCGGATACTTCTGCCTAAATAGTTCTACTATTCCTATGTTCAGCTTGTTTTGAGGACATGCTTAAGGGAGGCAGTAAATATCACTGTGACCTATATTATGTAGTACATCTGCTATTTATAGCTTACAAATGATGTTGCAGGTAGAAGATAACAGAATACAAAACCACAGAGTGTCATTTTGTTGAACCATACAATACCTTATAAGCCTGTGATTTATCACAGATATTTTAAATATACTGCTAAAAAAAAAAATGTATTGTTTAAAGTTTAGGGTTGCAACTAACGATTATTTTCATAATCAATTAGTTGGCCGATTATTGTTAAGATTAATCAATTAATTGGATAAAAAAAACTCCACAAAAGTGTCATGTATAATTTAGTTATTATGTAACATTTAAAAAAACAATGTATTCTTGAATATGCAGTGGTAAATATAAATAACCAGCGATATGGTTAGTGAACAAAATACCTAATCTACACTGAGAATAACAGACAGAAGAGATATACAGTATATAATACAAAATATACCCAGAAGTAGCATATACAGGGTATTTTAAAATGGTTCTAAAGGGACTAGTTGTTTTACCTTCATGCATTCTATATGAATTAATTCATACAAAAACAGATTGAATTAAAAAAAATTTTTTAAAATCAATCCCAATTGTGAACATACAATTAAATTCAAGTGTGAATGATACCGACAGGATCCAGGGGTCCCAGTAAAGCTCCCCATAACTATGGGGCACTCCCAAGGCTCATCGAAATCTAAAAGGTGGTGCAATGTTTAGCAAAAACTGAACTAACAGAGATAGAGGAGCAGAAAAAATAAGAAAGTTAGGCAGAAAGGTGACGGAATAAGGAAAAGGCATATGACAGCCATGGTTCCCAAATTTTGGGGAACTTGGCATGAGTGTCCCCGCGGATGCTCAACATCTGTTCATTAAGCATCAACACGCTCATGCGATCTTTCACCCCCTGAAAGGGGACAGATAGCTTTTTCCAGGCTTGGGAAATAGTTCTTTTGGCTGACAGAAATAGGTAGGAGACAAGTTGGCTCAAAGTTGCTGGGCGGAGGTTATGGGTAGCCAGAGGAGGGTTGGCATTATGATGGGAGCACAGTTGGATAATTCCAAGAGAACCCACAGAGGAGTATCAAATGTAGCATGAAGCAGGGATAATTGGGCGATCTGGGCGGTCAGGTAGTATTTGGCCATATTGGGAACCCCCAGGCCCCCTGTAGCCTGTGTGTCAAAAGGATCGATCTGGAGATCCTGGGGCGGTTATTGGCCCAGATAAATTGGAGGATTCTGTTTTGGAGCAACCGGAGAAAATGCAATTGAACTTGCATTGAAAGAGTGAGAATTAATATAAAAGTTTGGGCAAGATAATAATTTTCACGGAATTAATATGACCTATCCATGATAAGTGCGGGAATTGCCAAGACTGCATAAGGGAAGATATAGAGTGTAGCAATGGGTAATAATTAGAGGCAAATAAGGAGGAGTATGAGGGGGTCAGCCGGATCCCGAGGTAGTCAATGAGGAAGGACGTCCATTGGAAAGGGAAGTGGGACTGTAGCTGAATAAACAGGTCAGGGGCCAATCTAGCACCTACCTATGTAGAGGGTGCTACACTTAGGAGGTAATTTAAAGTGTATAGTGCAATGAAGTGAAATGGACAAACCTGCTTTCACTTCAAACTTTCAGTAACATTCTTTTTATACTAGGTAAAATGACTTCAGGTAATAGGTGGAACAAAGATAGATACATTTACTATCACAATATCTTAAAAAGAGCTGTGACATTAACCTCTACTGGAAATGGAAATTCCCAGACTTAGATGCTGCATATCAATTCCAGGTCATTAATTAGTAAGTTTTTAGGTTTAGCTCCACTGCCCCAGAACTAGTATTCCAGGCTCGAAATGACTGATTCCATTAGAGCCAAATCACATAGGTGCTTATTTCTTGACAGATTCTGTTTAAAGAGAGAAAGTACAAGCTGTACTCACTCAGCTAGATTCCTACATACATAGGAAAAAAAGCAATCAAACATCTGGAAAAAAGTATGGGGTTTGCAGACACTGCATTCCATTTTATAGTCTACAGGTGATTATTAGTAAACAGGTTCAGGTTTGTCACCGCCATGAATTTAGGGTAATTGTGTTCAATTTGGTGTTATTGCTCTCACTCAACTCGCTCTCAACATTTGTGATGGGTGTTTGGTAGTGTAATCATCTTCACAGTCACTGCGTTTTGAGAATTCAATCTGGAGAAGCCTGCTCTTCCCCTCTTGTTCCTGGAGAAAGACTCACAGAAAAAGACCAACATGGATCAAGGCGAATTTTATTGAATCTCCCGCCAAATGTGGTGGCCCCACAAAATCCAATTGCATCCCCTTTCCAGTTGCCATTTATATTTACCCTGTTTGCACTGCTGTCCCTGCCCATGTTTGCTTGACTTGGAGAGTGACGGCCTTACAAGAAAAAAAGCAAATAAAAAAATTGTAAATATTGTGACAGCAGGAAGGTAAAGTCACCTGGTTGCATCCAGGGGGGTAGATATATTTCGCCCAGATTCAGGCTTTACGCTGACTTATACAACTAGGTGGAGAGTTGTATAGGCCCAGCTAAGGCTAGTGGGCTCATGGATGATTCATACCTCTAGGGAGAGTGTGGGCGTCGTACAGACAGGGAGTTGATGAGGCCAGCTGAAGCTTGTCAGCTCATGTAGGCCTCTATAAGAACTCCCAGCTTCATTAGATGTTAGCTCATGCCTGGAACCAGACCTGTGTGGACTGTCTAGGGAGAGTGAACCCCTGTGCGGTGAGGCAAAGCCTGTGTGGCTATTTGTTTGGACTTTTACTAAACCAGGGACTTAGGGACTAGGACAGCACTAGGCTGATCCCAGTTGTTAGTTAGGAAACCTGTATGTTTAGTCAGAGGTCAACTTGACCAGGATTTATTTTGGTTATGTTTCTTTTGCTTTGCTGTGTTTTGTCACTGTAAATAGAAAATAAACCGCACCTTTTTGATTTTGAAAACCACAACCTCCGTTTGCTGGGCCTGTTTTGTGTGGGGAGCCCATCCCGGGGGTCACACACACCCGCTGCCGAGCTAACCCCCTCACAGTTGGTGGAGAACCAGTGGCAGTTTTTTTTTAAGCCAGCATGGAGGAGATACTGAAGCAGCTGGCTCTAGCAAATGCCAATCAACAGCAGACAAATGCAGGTTTGCAAAAGAGCCTTGCAGCTCAACAACAGAGCCTTGCAGCCCAGCAGCAGACAAACGCAACTTTGCAACAGAGTCTGGAGGCTCAGCAACGAGCCCAGCAGCAATCTGAGGCCCGCTTCATAGACCTGTTGCAGAAGCAAGAGCAGAGACTACAACAACAGATGGAAGCAGTAATGCAGCAACGTCCGCAGACCAGTGAGGAAAGCCGTCCTACTAATACCGCGTCCTTTGGGGTGAGTCGTTTATTGACAAAAATGACTGGAGAGGATGATCCAGAGGTATTTTTGACCACATTTGAAAGGACCGCTGAAAGAGAAAAGTGGCCTGAGGAGCAGTGGGCTGGACTGGTGGCTCCTCTGTTAACTGGTGAATCGCAGAAAGCTTACTATGACCTAGAGCCTAACCAAGCAAAAGACTATGTGATGCTAAAAGCTGAAATATTGGCAAGGCTGGGTGTCACCCAGGCTGTCCGGGCTCAGCGTGTGCATAACTGGACTTTCCAGCTTGGAAAACCCCCCAGGTCTCAAATGTATGATCTCATTCACCTGAGCAGAAAGTGGCTACAGCCAGAGACTTTGTCCGCACCAAAGATTGTGGAACGTGTTGTAATGGATCGGTTTTTGAGAGCTCTTCCTACTGCCATCCAAAAGTGGGTAAGCCATGGAGACCCAGAGACGGCCGATGGTCTTGTGGATCGTGTGGAGAAATACTTGGCTACAGAGAACCTGACGGCCTCTTCCAGAGACACTCGGACTTTCCACCCTAAGACCAGACCATCCCCAGGGGCGGATAAGAGGATTCCAAGGGGTGAGGGTGGAGAGAGTGAGAGGGTGGGAGCTCTACCCCAAGTTTGGCGAGAACAGCCTGGGAAATCAGCGGCTCAAGAGGCGGCAAGAAGGATCGTTTGCTACCGCTGCCGGCAAGCGGGACATATTGCAGCCAATTGCCCGGTTGTGGAGGAACCCATGCAGTGTGACTTTCTGACGGGCAGACGTCAGTCGCTGTGTGCGACAGTCGCATGCACTGCCATTCGAGGAACTGAGAAACATTTATGCAAAATGTGTGTTAATGGTAGAAATGTTGTGGTATTGCTGGATTCAGGTAGCCTTGTGACCCTGATAAAGGCTGAGTTAGTTAAAACAGAGGTCTCTGGGAATAGCAAGGTAGCTGTTATTTGTGTGCATGGGGACACCCGAGAGTATCCAGTGACTACAGTGTGTTTCGAGACCCCCAAAGGTACCCTCTCTCATCCAGTGGGCTTAGTATCTCAGTTACCGCATGACGCCATTGTGGGAAGGGATTTTCCGAAGTTCTGGGAACTGTGGGATGATCCTGAGCCCCTCACTGGTGCCCCTATGTACCAGGAATGTGATAGCCAGAACTCCCCTGAGAGTGGTGAGGACTCTCCAGAATTTCCCTTATCAGTATTGGCAGGGGAGACTCAAGAAACTGGAGAGGAGCCCACCTCCTCAGACGAAAACCTACCGTCTGTGGAGTTTTCTGATCTTGAGGTTCACAGGGAAAACTTTGCCACAGAACAGTTGAAAGACCCCGCCCTAATAAAGGCACGGGAAAACGTAGTGAAAATAGATGGCGAGTTAGTGAACCCAGCTAATACCTGCACTTACCCATACTTCAGCGTAGAGAAGGACCTACTGTATCGGGTGGCAAAAAGGGCAGAAGAAACCGTTGAGCAGCTTGTGGTGCCCAAACCTTACAGGAAGTTGGTGTTGGAGTTGGCCCATGGGCACATTCTTGGAGGTCATCTGGGGACAGAGAAAACCCGAGAGAGGGTATTACAGAGATTCTATTGGCCGGGGGTGATGAAGGACGTAGAAAATTATTGTTCCTCCTGCCCTGTGTGTCAGAGGTTGGCCCCGATGCCACATTTCCGTAGCCCGCTGGTCCCTCTACCCATCATTGAGGTCCCGTTTGAGAGGATCGCCATGGATTTGGTAGGTCCTATAATCAAGTCCGCTAGGGGGCACCAGTACATATTAGTTATAATGGACTATGCCACCCGTTATCCAGAAGCGATCCCTCTCCGAAATACCTCGGCCAAAACCATAGCCAAAGAGCTATCTCTTGTTTTTAGCCGGGTGGGTATTTGTAAAGAACTGCTTACGGACCAAGGTACACCCTTTATGTCCCGGGTTATGAAAGAGCTGTGTAAATTGTTCAAAGTGACGCAATTGCGTACGTCTGTGTATCACCCCCAAACCGATGGGCTGGTTGAAAGATTCAACAAAACCCTAAAACAAATGTTGAAGAAAGTGGTGGATAGAGATGGAAAGGATTGGGACTGTTTACTTCCTTATTTGATGTTTGCTATTAGGGAGGTGCCCCAATCCTCTACGGGATTCTCCCCCTTTGAGTTACTGTATGGGAGACACCCAAGAGGGCTGTTGGATATTGCCAAGGAAACTTGGGAAAGTGAGAGTTCTCCCCACAGGAGTGTGATTGAGCATGTCGCCCTGATGCAAGATCGAATTGCACAGGTAATGCCCATCGTGAAGGAACATTTGGCCCAAGCGCAGTTGGCACAGCAGAGAGTGTACAACCGTGGAGCCAAGACCCGTACCTTTTCCCCGGGGGATAGGATATTGGTACTTGTCCCTACGGTTGAAAGTAAATTCCTTGCCAAATGGCAAGGCCCCTACGAGATAATGGAAAAAGTGAGCGAAGTGAATTACAAGGTCAGACAACCAGGAAGGCGAAAGCCCGAACAGATCTATCACGTTAATCTGTTGAAAGCCTGGAGGGATAGAGAGTCCCTAGTCGCAGACACTTGGTCACCAGCTCAAACTGGTTGCGTGATTCCTGAGGTTGGAATAGCAGCCACCTTGTCACAACCCCAACAACAGGAGGTTAAGGAGTTTGTGCTTCGCAACAAGGAGGTATTCTCTGAGCTGCCGGGACAAACATCTGGGGTAGAGCATGACATCATTACCCCGCCCGGTGAAAGGGTGAAGTTAAAACCCTATCGGATCCCAGAGGCTCGACGGGAGGCAATACGGGAGGAAGTACAGAAAATGCTGAACTTAGGGGTGATAGAGGAGTCCCAAAGTGATTGGTCTAGTCCCATCGTGTTGGTGCCTAAACCGGATGGGAGCTGGCGATTTTGTAACGATTTTCGTCAGTTGAACAAAGTTACAAAATTTGACACCTACCCCATGCCACGTATAGATGAGTTGATCGACCGGCTGGGAACAGCCCGATACATGACGACTCTTGACCTCACAAAAGGGTATTGGCAAATCCCCCTGGCCAAGTCGGCCAAAGAGAAAACCGCATTTGTAACCCCAGACGGGGCGTTCCAATATAAAAGAATGCCGTTCGGGTTACAGAATGCGCCGGCCACATTCCAGCGGAAAATGGACCAGATGCTGAGGCCCCATCGGAAGTATGCTGCGGCTTACCTGGATGACGTAATTGTCCATAGCACAGATTGGGCCTCACATCTGCCAAAAGTGCAAGCAGTCCTGGACTCTGTTCGGGAAGCGGGGTTTACGGCTAACCCCAAGAAGTGTACCATTGGGCAGGAGGAGGCCAAATATCTTGGGTACACCATTGGGAGGGGAGTAATAAAACCCCAACTCAACAAAGTCGAGGCCATCCAGAGTTGGCCACGTCCCAACAGCAAGAAGCAGGTACGAGCCTTTCTGGGAATCGCTGGGTATTATCGGCGATTCATTCCCCACTTTGCTTCTAAGGCTGTGCCCCTAACCAACCTGACGAAGGGGAAAGGGTCGGTCATGATTAAATGGACCCCCGAGGCTGAGGCAGCATTCCAATTCTTGAAACAAGCCTTATGTAGCCAGCCAGTGTTGTACTCACCCGATTTCTCTAAAGACTTTGTCGTACAAAGTGATGCGTCAGATGTGGGGTTAGGAGCAGTATTGTCCCAGGTCTGGAACGGGGAAGAGCACCCAGTCATTTACCTCAGCAGGAAATTGAAGTCCCATGAGGTAAATTACGCCACCGTTGAAAAGGAGTGTTTAGCGGTGAAGTGGGCTCTAGATTCCCTTCGGTACTACCTGCTAGGTAGGCACTTTGACATGGTTACGGATCACGCTCCGTTAAAGTGGATGGCTCAAAACAAGGAAACAAATAGAAGAGTGAATAGGTGGTTCCTGGCCCTCCAGGAATTCAACTTCACAGTAAAGCATCGCCCTGGCGTTCAAATGGGGAATGTGGATGCTTTGTCTCGAGTACATGAATGCCTGATTGCTGGTGTTCCAACCCCGAGGTTAAAACAAGAGGGGGGGGTATGTGACAGCAGGAAGGTAAAGTCACCTGGTTGCATCCAGGGGGGTAGATATATTTCGCCCAGATTCAGGCTTTACGCTGACTTATACAACTAGGTGGAGAGTTGTATAGGCCCAGCTAAGGCTAGTGGGCTCATGGATGATTCATACCTCTAGGGAGAGTGTGGGCGTCGTACAGACAGGGAGTTGATGAGGCCAGCTGAAGCTTGTCAGCTCATGTAGGCCTCTATAAGAACTCCCAGCTTCATTAGATGTTAGCTCATGCCTGGAACCAGACCTGTGTGGACTGTCTAGGGAGAGTGAACCCCTGTGCGGTGAGGCAAAGCCTGTGTGGCTATTTGTTTGGACTTTTACTAAACCAGGGACTTAGGGACTAGGACAGCACTAGGCTGATCCCAGTTGTTAGTTAGGAAACCTGTATGTTTAGTCAGAGGTCAACTTGACCAGGATTTATTTTGGTTATGTTTCTTTTGCTTTGCTGTGTTTTGTCACTGTAAATAGAAAATAAACCGCACCTTTTTGATTTTGAAAACCACAACCTCCGTTTGCTGGGCCTGTTTTGTGTGGGGAGCCCATCCCGGGGGTCACACACACCCGCTGCCGAGCTAACCCCCTCACAATATGTAAATGAAATAAATAAATAAAAGTTATAGCAGATGGGAATATTGTTACTGTGAGACTGCCCAGGCGGAGAACTTTCCACTAAATACAGGAGGAGCTGCATTAAATGTTTAATAAAGACTTTTTTTAAACAGTTCTTTTGTGTTATGCCACTTATATCCAATAACTGACCCTACAGGGGTCACATTCCTCTGTAACCTCCTGCAAGCAAAGAAAAAACTTTCAGTTGTGGATTTTTTAAATATTTAAATTGTCATCCCTGTGCATGCTTGCATAGAAAGGGGAGGCCTTACATGAGGTAACATAAAAAGAAAAAAAATATTCAAAATAATTAAAAAGTAAAAAAGTGATTGTGGATTGGAATATGTTAATGCAGGACACCAAGGTCAGGAACTTTAAATCAATTTGGGAGTTGCAATTTTTTGTTTTTTTATCCCATGTATTAGACCAAACATTCACAGCTCATCATTTTAGTAGCCTCTTCAAAAAAGTCCAAAATCGTGCAGGCATTCTATTCCATAAATATTTTCCTCTGCTCCAGCAGCTGTGGAAGAGACACATGCCTTGGAGCTGCTTTTGGAAAAAGGTGTTGAAGGATTCTGCAGAGGTTTAAGTCTTTGCTTGACCCTCTTCAGCATAGCCCTATGATCCTTTTTCCCATTGATGTGGCATATCCTATGCCTCTGAAACCCCCTATGAGAATTCCCTCCTTGTTATTAGAGGTAGCAGGAGAATGGTGGAGGGGGAGGGTATTGCAGAAAGTGAGGTACAAGGAGAACTGCAGACTTGTCTGATTGAGGTACTGCTCGCTCCCACCACCCACAATGCAGAGCTCTGTAGACTGGCCCTGGGGATAGCAGTAGCTTTTACCTGTGGGGTAGTGTCACCACATAGTTTAGGATGTCTACTCCCTCCAGTCTACTGCAAGCTCCCCCTGCCCCTGGACACAATTCTCCCTCACTTCTGTTCTGCCTTCTCCTTAGAACTTTCTTACTGTACAATACTGTACCTATACTGCATGCAGGTAAACTAGGAAAACTAGAACTGTCTTTCAGTCCACTGATGCTCTTAAAGAGCCCCAACGATAGCCGGCAGAAGAACATCCCAAAGGACTTCCCCGACCGTAATAATTATTCTGCAAGCCCCCTTTGTTCCCCTGCACCCTTTGTTACCATCCTCCTTTTCTTTTGGAGAGTGCATACCCAGTTGGTCTAGTACTAACATCGCCACCATAAATGCACTCTGGCAGTATCGTTAAAGCATTCAGTAGATTAAACTATACTACTGCTCACTGTTGCACTTCAGGTGGCCTTGCTACCTACCTATGCTGATCTGGATGCCAAATGTCATCTTATGCTTAGTCCCTACTGTTAATCTCTTTGCATGCTAAATTGTGTTATCACTATTCTTAATCCATTTTTTGCTTGCCTAGTTACCAAAAATATTGTGTAACAATATACTAAGTTTGCCTTTGCTACCTTGTTTGGTGCCTGTTTTCTTTGATATAGCACTACTATTGGGTACTAAGTATTACTTTCAGTGAATTCCTGTAATATTGTATGTTTGTACACTCAACCTGGTGTGTCAGAAGGGCTGAGGTTCTTGAGAAGGTCAAGGCAAAGAACAGAAGATCCATCCTATTCAGTGGCTCTTATAGTGCTACATATATTAGCACCTTTAGGTAATGTGCATTTATATTAATTCACGCACTTGCACTTATTATTTTTCCTTCACTTGTTATTGCACATGTTTTATCTGACTTAGTGTATTTAGCGCCACACTTTTTGGATTTTGGTTTATAGAATAATGTATCAGGGTATTGTGTTGATGGCTTTCTTTCCATTTTAGACCCAAGCGTGCATTTTTCTTTAAATTTTATATCCCATTGTTGACCTGCTGAAAATGCTTATCTAATGGTTCTAAACTTCGAGTCAGAGACTCAAACAATTGTTATATAGTTAGGCTGAAAAACAACACATATCCATCAAAGTACATACAAAAAATAGGATTTTTGTACTCACTGTAAAATCAGTTTCTCTGACGTCCATGGACTGACACAGCTGGATACTGTAAACGTGTGGGTATATGTCCCTGCTTGCAGGAGAAGATCTAGGCAGAATGTTAGATGTTAGAAACATACATTATAGAACAAACCAGAGCTGAACAGCCCCGCCCGGGGGGGGCGGTCCCTCCGGACATTACCCTCCCACCTGCAGCCAGTAGCCTCAGTTCGTAACAAAGCAGTACAAACCTTAAAGGAAGGGTGGGTGCTGTGTCAGTCCATGGATGTCAGAGAAACGGATTTTATGGTGAGTACAACAATCCTATTTTCTCTTATCGTCCATGGACTGACACAGCTGGATACTGTAAACGTGTGGGACGTCCCAAAGCAGTATCAGAAGGGTGGGAGCAGTAGTAAAGTAGTAAAACAACCAAAACTTCACTCCAAACAAGCAGAGCTCCTCAACGGAGGAGTTGCAACATTAAACAGCGGCCTGCAACACTTTGCGTCCAAAGGAAGCATCCGAAGATGCAGCCACATCAACCTTATAGAACTTAGAAAAGGTATGAACGGATGACCAGGTCGCCGCCTTGCACACTTGTGCAACCAACGCTTGATGTCGGAAAGCCCAGGAAGCACCAATTGCCCTAGTGGAATGCGCCATAACCGGAAAGGGAGGCGCCCGCCCCTTAATGGCATAGGCCTGTATAACGTTCTGTTTGATCCACCTAGAAATGGTGGCAGACGAAACCGCTTGACCCTGTTTTGGACCCGAGACGGACACAAACAGTGAGTCAGACTTCCGAATGGAAGCAGTAGCAGACAGGTACACCCGTAAGGCTCGTACCACATCCAAATTGTGAAGCGCAACCTCGCTAGGATGCGATGGATGAGGGCACAAGGACGGAAGGACAATGTCCTCATTAAGGTGAAAAGCCGAAACCACCTTTGGAAGGAAAGATGGTCACGGGCGCAACAACCGCCTTATCCTTATGGAGGACCAGGTAAGGCGACTTGCATGACAGAGCCGCCAACTCAGACACCCGTCTAACAGAAGTGATGGCCACTAAGAAAGCCACCTTCTGAGACAAGGTTAAAAGAGGAATATCTCTGATATTTTCAAAAGGAGGTTCCTGAAGAACCGAGAGCACCAAGTTCAGATCCCAAGGAGGGAGCGGGGGCTTGGCAGGGGAATCACATGGCGAACCCCCTGCACAAAAGTGCTAACTAAAGAATGACCTGCTAGGGGTCGTTGAAAGAAAATGGCCAAGGCCGAAATCTGACCCTTAATAGTGCTCAAAGCCAGCCTTTGGGCTACACCATGCTGCAAGAACCGCAGGATTCTGGGGACAGAGTACGTCCGTGGACGCCAGTCTAGCTCCTCGCATATAGCAATGTAAGCTCTCCAGGTACGGTGATAGATCTTTCTAGAAGAAGACTTCCGTGCCCTAAGCATGGTTGAAATCACCGAATCCAACAGGCCTTGGTCCTTCAGCACCTGGCTCTCAATGGCTATGCCGTTAAAACCAGAGACTGTAAAGCAGGATGAAAGATAGGACCTTGAGACAGAAGGTCCTCCCTCATGGGCAGTCGCCAAGGGACGTCCGCAATGAGACGTACCAGATCGGCGTACCAATGACGCCGAGGCCAATCCGGGGCAATGAGGATCACCGGAATGCCCTCGGCCGCTACCCTGCGCAGCAGACGAGGAATCAACTGCAGAGGAGGGTAAGCGTATATCAAGCGATACTGACCCCACGGAGCCACCAACGCGTCCAAAGCATCCGCCCAGGGGTCCCTGGACCTGGCCACAAACCTCGACACCTTGCGATTGAGGCGAGATGCCATCAGGTCCACATCCGGCGTGCCCCACCGCCGACAAAGGAGTTGAAACACCTCCGGATGCAAGGACCACTCCCCCTGGTCCAGGGACTGGCGACTCAGTCCGCCTACCAATTTTCTACGCCCGGAATGTAGACATCTGACAGCGCCGGCACGCTTCTTTCAGCCCCCCTTAGGATGTGGGCAACCTCGGATGCCGCAGCCGAGCTCAGAGTGCCCCCCTGATGGTTAACATACGCCACGGCTGTGGCGTTGTCCGACTGAATTCTGATCGAGCGGCCCTGTAGTCTCTTCGACCACGCAGAGAGACACAGCCTGATCGCTCGCAATTCCAGAACGTTGATTGGGAGACAAGATTCGTCCGGAGTCCAGAGGCCTTGCGCTGACAGGACTCCCCAAACTCCTCCCCAGCCCGTCAGGCTGGCGTCCGTCGTGACCACCGTCCACTGAATGGGGAGAAACGACTTTCCGGCCCGAAGAGCCGGGGCTCTCAGCCACCACATCAGGGATGCCTTGACTGAGTGTCTCACTCAGATCTGAAGATCCAATGACAATGGGGACTTGTCCCAAACAGACAGAATTCCCTTCTGCAATGCACGAGTGTGTGATTGGGCATACGGGACCACCTTGAAGGAGGCCACCATTAGTCCCAGGACCCTCATGCAGAAACGGATAGACGACCATTTTCGGGCCGTCAGGAGCCCGAACCGCCGACTAAAGTGTCAGTAACTTCTCTGCAGGTAGAAACACCTTCGCTGCCGAAGTGTCCAGGATCTGGCCCAGATACTCCAAATGTTGAGTTGGGACCAGAACCGAATTCTGCATGTTCAGAAGCCACCCGAATTCCCGGAGGGTCTGACTGACTATTGTCACATTTTCCTCCAATTCTGAGCCAGTGTCTGCTCTTAGGAGGTCATCCAGATAGCCCACGACAACAATTCCTCGCAAAGCTAGAACCGGGGCAAGCACTTTGGTGAAAACCCGTGGTGCCAAAGCTAGGCCGAAGGGAAGAGCCACAAACTGATAGTGGACTTCGCCTATGGCAAGCGCAGAAACCTCTGGTGACCTGCGCAGATTGGGACGTGCAAGTAAGCGTCCTTGATATCCAAGGACGCCAGGAAATCCCCTTAGTGGAGGGTCGCAATAACCGTGCAAATGGATTCCATCCGGAATTTTTGTACCTTCACGTAGGCATTCAAAGCCTTGAGGCCCAGGATTGGCAGTACCCCGTCCTTCTTCGGGACAACATACAGGTTCGAGTAAAACCCCTGAAACCTCTCCTGTGAACTGGCACAATCACTCCACACCCGAGCAAATCCTGTACAGCTCCCAAGAGGGCCACCCGGAGGGCAGGAAGGAGAGGGAGGTTTGAGGGGAAGAACCTGTTTGGGGGCCATGAGCGGAACTCTATCCTGTATCCGGAGGTGACCACTTCGCACACCCACCGGTCGGAGATCCGGGAGGTCCACCGAACCGTGAACCTGTGAAGACGTCCCCCCACCCCAGAGTCGGGCAGGGGCAAGACTTCATGTGGTTGCGGGCTTGGGAGCTTGCTTGGTGGGCTTAATGCACTCAGGGACGCCTGTGTCCCCCCGCCGCACTTTTTTTTAGTCTGGGCGGGCTTACCTGTGGATTCTGACTGACGAAAAAACTTCTTCTTCGCCAGAAAGGAAGGGCCCGACCTGCGGAGGGGCTCCTTTCCCTTAACAGACTGAGGGAGGAAGGTGCTCTTACCCCCTGTGACATCCTTAATAATGTCATCCATGGCGGCCCCAAACAGTCTACCGCCCTTAAAGGGCAAGTCAGCCAGGAGCTTTTTGGAAGCTAGGTCGGCCGACCAGCATTTTAGCCAGATAAAGCGACGCAGCACCACAGCAGAGATAGAGGCCCCAGATATTAAGGGGGCCGCATCCAAAGTGACATCGCACACATAGACCAGGCCCTGCACAAATTGAGCCAGGGCAATGGTCTCAGGAGGGAGATTATGCTCCTGTACCGTCTGGTGCAAAATCTTTGCCCATCCCGTGAGTGTCTGAGACAGAAGTGTCGCCACCACAATAGGGTGTAAGGCAGACCCCAATAAGGCAAACATAGTTCTACTCACCACCTCAGACCTCCTGTCAGTGGGATCCTTAAATGCAGGAGTCCCTTCCATTGGGAGCGTGGTAGCCTTAGTCAAACGGGCGAATGGGGGGTCGACCACTTGGGGGGTGAGCCCACTTCTTAACCAGGTCCTCCTCAAAGGGGTACCTTATGGCTAAGCGCCGCGGGACCATCAAAGTCTTCTGCGGTTTTTCCCAGATTTGGTCAATGAATGTATTAAAAAAAGGCACCTATGGAAAGACCTTTTTTGAAGAGACGGTTTTAAAAGAACCAAAGGAGACAGTTTCCACTTGGGGTGCCTCAGTCTCAACATTCAGCTTGAGAGTGTCCCTCACAGCATCAATGAGTTCACTTACAAGCACCCTGTCAGTTATTGGTTCAGGACTGGAGTCTTCCTCACAAGGAATGTCCTGTCCAAACACATCAAAATCCTCAGAGCTAGGGTCCTGAGCGGCAGTAGCTAGGCCCATATCTGAAACAGAGCACTCCCCTACAGGAGAATGTGTGGGGAGGGGGCGCTTTACAGCTCCCTTGCGCTCACACACCGCTTCCATTCTGACAAGGAATGATTCCAGGACCTGCGACAACTGGTCCATAGGGACCGCAGGTGCAGGAGCACTGCCAGTTGCCTCAGGCAAGTGTGGAGAAGCAGGTGTACCAGACTCCATACCGCCACCCTCTCAGACCTTATACACTACAATAGTGAATATACAGTCCACCCACTGGCTACGCTGAGGCTGAGGAGGGGATACCCGGAGGACTCACCAACCCTTAAGGACCGCTCAGTTCCGCTGTATGAAACCGCGATGTGAGCCTGAGGAGAGTGGAGAATCCTGTGAGGAGACTGTGAGGAGATTGTGAGGAGATTCGCGCCGCAGCGCCACCGCTAGAGGCCGAAACCGAAAGTAAATGCGCCGCGGCTACAAGAAAATGGCCGCCGGCCGCAGCTATGACTGCGCCATTGAACCACGGCAAGATGGCCGCCGAGCGCGAAATTCAAAAGGCAAACAGCGCTAATGTGCGCGCTAATGGCGCACGCAATAAGTCCCCACCTCACACACCAGGAAAAATGCCCCTCTCCCCAGAGCCCACTACAGACATGAGCGCCCCCAGCCAGGCCAGAGTGACCCCCAAGCACCCCCACAGCACAGCACCAGTACAGGGTGCAGAGAGCAGCATAACAGGGGGGAGACAGGGAGAAACCCCCCATATAAAGAAACAAAGCCAGCATGTACTCACCTGCAGTAGGAGAGACTACTCACCCGTCCCTATCAGGGACCCACTGGCTTGTTTCAGACAGACCTATCACAGAGCAGTACTGCGTAGCTGTCGGCCCGGTCCACCGCGAAAGATACAGTCAGTCAGGTACTGTTCAATCTTGAGAGGACCGCGGGAGCTAAAAGCAACCCGGCTACCCCTGGAGTCATGGGGAATGTCGTGAACTGAGTCTCACGCACACAGGGCAAGGATCAGCACGCTCGATGGTCGGACAGGGAAGACTACGAGGATACCAGTGTACCCAACCTGTTGCCCAGCCGACAGTTGATTGAAGGTCTCAAAAATAAAATAATAAAATTCTCAAAGGATTAAAATTTAAAAGTAAAATCTTCCAGGAGACTGGCTCCTGAGAGAGACACATCTTCTCCTTTTGCTAGGCAGAAAAAAACTGGGGCTGCTGGGTGCAGATGGGAGTATAATGTCCGGAGGGACCGCCCCCCTGGGCGGGGCTGTTCAGCTCTGGTTTGTTCTAGAATGTATGTTTCTAACATCTAACATTCTGCCTAGATCTACTCCTGCAAGCAGGGACATATACCCACACGTTTACAGTATCCAGCTGTGTCAGTCCATGGACGATAAGAGAAATAAGTACATTTAAACTTGCATTTTTAGTTCTCTAAACCTGCAATTGATCTAGATGAAGGCAAGAATCTCTAATAATGCATGATCCAATTTACCCCAAAAGGGATAAATAAAAAAAATTCTTCCTAAATACTCTCTGGATAAATCTTTTAGTGTTACTGACTCAAAGTGCTAAAGTTATACCTAACCAACTTTTCAAAGGAAGGTCAGAAATGACACCCTCCTTCTCCCACGACAGGTTGCCTTTTACATTTCTCTAGATCAGTGTTTCTCAACTGGGGTTCCGCGAGCAGATGAACGGAGGATTGCATTCCACAGAGAAAAGAGAACACAAACAACTGTCCTGCGCCAATCCCAACCGGCCCTCCCCTCCATCCCAAAAGCCTGTGTGTGACAACACTCAAGAGGGACGAGAGAGGAGGGCAGGCGGGGATCAGCTGAAGTGATACGATCCATTCCAGCAAATTCCCTGAGCTACTCTGCATATGGAAAACCACTGCAGATCCCGGTTTTGTACCCTCCAGTTTCCTCCTTGCCCCCTGTACTATATCGTTCCCTCTTGCCCTCCCAGAACTGTGCTGTGCTTTCCTGGCCCCCCTGTACTATACTGTTCTCTCTTGGCCTCCCTGAACTGTGCTCACGTGACCCCTATATACTGTGCTGTTCTCTTCTGGCCCCCCTGTACTGTTCTGTGCTCTTCTGGCCCCCTATGCTGCTCCCTCTTGGCCCCTTGAACTGTGCTGTGCTGTCCTAGCCCCCCTATACTTTGCTGTTCTCTCCTGCCCACCCCCCTGTACTGTTCCCTCCTGGCCCCCCCAGTACAGTATTCTCCTGGCCACCCTGTACTGAGCTGTGGTCTCCTGCCCCACCCCCCCATATTGTTCCCTCCTATCTCCCCTCTACTGTTCTCTCCTGCCCCCCATACTGTTCTCTCCTGGCCCACCTGTATTGTTCTCTCCTGGCCCCCCTGTACTATGCTGTGTTCTCATGTCCCCCTATACTGTTCCTTCCTGGTCCCCTGTACTGTGCTGTGCTCTCTTGGCCCCCTATATTGTTCCCTCATGGATCCCCTGTGCTATGCCCTGCTGACCCCTTGTACACTGTTTATCTAAGGTTTGACCCAGAATTGAGCATCTGTGCAAAAAAAAAAACAGGCACAAGTTTCACATTAAGGGGATAAGTTCTAATATTTATTCTATTGTGTAATGGCATTTCTAAGGATAATTGTTATATCTACAGCTCGCTGATCACATTGATGTTCCACGAGCTGTAGACATGAAAATTATTTCAGGGGTTCCCTGAGTTCTCAGACTTTTGCCAGGGGGTTCCTCAAAGGTATAAAGGTTGAGAAACACTGCTTTAGGCGAATACAACTGAATGACAGGCACAGTCAATTTATTTTGTAATCTAATATGAAGATATTAACTGTCACCCAAAATTCCC
This sequence comes from Rana muscosa, assembly GCA_029206835.1. Lineage (NCBI taxonomy): Eukaryota > Metazoa > Chordata > Amphibia > Anura > Ranidae > Rana > Rana muscosa. The sequence continues at coordinate 730,350,676 of CM055118.1, forward strand.
ATTGGGAAAAACATGCTGTAGTTAATATTTAATCATCTTTTTAGTAGTTAACGGTTTTTCATTTAGAAAATGAAAATGGAGGAAAGCGGCTCTTCATTTTAATCTGTATCATGTATAAAAGCTGAACAAAAAGCCTAACCAGCTGTGACAAATGAACATGGGGCTTTTACATACAAATGACTTTGGTAAAAAAAAATCTGAAAGGATAGCACCACTGCAACAAACAAGCAAGGGTTTCTCAAGGGTAAAAATACCCCCATTTAAAACCTGGTAAAGATATCGCAACGAGAATTTTTATTTACAAATAAACTTAAGTAGTCTAATCGAAGTTTGTCTCTGCAGCGGGAAAAAAAGCCATTGATTCACAGAATACAGAATCATTGCTCTTATTTGTCTTGTTGATAGCGGCTTCCCTTTCCAATTAGAGAAATGTGTATTAGATAAACCAGAAATCCTGGCACAGTCTTGCCACCTAGTGGAAAAAGAGAAGCATTTCTATAAACAGAAATATTCCCAAATCACGGTTGTTCTATGGCAGGCCTGGAATGAGATACAGCAGGAACAGCTTCAACTCATGGTCAAACTCCTAAACTCCTTAATTTTAAGATTCTGATTGTAATTACAGGAGGTGCACGTGGTACAGCTGTCCCTGGGTCCTGAACGGGGCCCTAGCATTACTTCGATTTTTCTTTATTTCCAATCTGTATGAAGAAGATGGCAGTATTTTTTATTTCTTTTTCTTCACACTCCTTGTCCATACTGATATTCCCTTTCTGCAGCTATTATTTAGAAAACCTGGATAAAATTACATACGTCTCTTAAAAAAATTGTCCTCATCTGAAACAGTTCTAAGCAGCATTGTGATATGCATTTGTCCCATTCAGATTTCATGCCTGGGCCCAATCATTGTATTATACCCATAGCTCCCAACTGTCCCTGATTTTGAGGGTATGTGACTGATTTGGAGGAATGTCACTCTGTCCCTCTTCCCCCCTCATTTGTCCCTCATTTTGGTTTGATCTACAGTCATGCTCGAAATTGTTGGCACCCCAGAATTTTTTCCAGAAAATCAAGTATTTCTCACAGAAAAGTATTGCAGTAACACATGTTTTGTTATACACGTGTTTATTCCCTTTTGTGTGTATTGGAACAAGTCAAAAAAAAGGAGGAAAAAAAGCAAATTGGACATAATGTCACACAAAACTTCAAAAATGGGCTGCTCAAAATTCTTGGCACCCTTAACTTAATATTTGGTTGCACACCCTTTGGAAAAAATAACTGAAATCAGTCGCTTCCTATAACCATCAATAAGCTTCTTACACCTCTCACCCGGAATTTTGGACCACTCTTCCTTTGCAAACTGCTCCAGGTCTCTCTTATTGGAAGGGCGCCTTTTCCCAACAGCAATTTTAAGATCTCTCCACAGGTGTTCAATGGGATTTAGATCTGGACTCATTGCTGGCCACTTTAGAGCTCTCCATCGCTTTGTTGCCATCCATTTCTGGGTGCTTTTTGGCATATGTTTGGGGTCATTTTCCTGCTGTAAGACCCAAGATCTCGGACGCAAACCCAGCTTTCTGACACTGGGCTCTACAGTGCGACCCAAAATCCTTTATTAATCCTCAGATTTCATGATGCCTTGCACACATTCAAGGCTCCCAGTGCCAGAGTCAGCAAAACAACCCCAAAACTTCAATGAACCTCCACCATATTTCTCAGTAGGTATTGTGTTCTTTTCTTTGTAGGCCTCATTCCATTTTCGGTAAATAGTAGAATGATGTGCTTTACCAAAAAGCTCTATCTTGGTCTCATCTGTCCACAAGACGTTTTCCCAGAAGGATTTTGGCTTACTCATGTACATTTTGGCAAACTGTAGTCTTGCTTTTTTATGTCTCTGTGTCAGTAGTGGGGTCCTCCTGGGTATCCTGCCTTTCATTTCATTTAAATGTCGACGGATAGTTCACGCTGACACTGATGTTCCCTGAGCCTGTAGGACAGCTTGAATTTCTTTGGAACTTGTTTGGGGCTGCTTATCCACCATCCGGACTATCCTGCGTTGCAACCTTTCATCAATTTTTTCTCTTCCGTCCACGCCCAGAGAGATTAGCTACAGTGCCATGGGTTGCAAACTTCTTGATAATGTTGCGCACTGTTGACAAAGGCAAATCTAGATCTCTGGAGATGGACTTGTAACCTTGAGATTGTTATTTTTTCACAATTTTGGTTCTCAAGTCCTCAGAGTTCTCTTTTTCTCTTTCTGTTGTCCATGCTTAGTGTGGCACACACAGACACACAATGCAAAGACTAAGTGAACTTCTCTCATTTTTATCTGCTTTCAGGTGTTTTTTTTATATTGCCCACACCTGTTACTTGCCCCAGGTGAGTTGAAAGGAGCATCACATGCTTGAAACAATCTTATTTATCCACAATTTTTAAAGGGTGCCAAGCATTTTGAGCAGCCCATTTTTTAAGTTTTGTGTGACATTATGTCCAATTTGCTTTTTTTCCTCCCTTTTTTTGATTTGTTCCAATACACACAAAGGGAATAAACATGTGTATAGCAAAACATGTGTTACTGCAATACTTTTCTGTGAGAAATACTTGATTTTCTGGAAAAATTTCTGGGGTGCCAACAATTTCGAGCATGACTGTATATAGTTGTTTATAGAATGCACTTTTTATCTTTCAAAAGGTGTTTCCCAGTGCTAAACATTTCATCCAAATTCCAAATTGCTGCATTTGTACATTGTAAAAGTCAATATAAAGGAATGGGGGAAGGTAAGGTAGTAGCCATTTAGGCTCCCCTTTTCTCATGGGATCATGGTATCTGCAGGTGGTTATGTTATAGTGCTGTAGGTTTTAAAAAAAAAAAAAATGACAGGCTAGGGCAGGTTATGGCCACAGGACCAGGGAGGTCAATAGTTCAGGATGGGTCAGGAAAAGGTGAGGTAGTTAGGACAGTTAGGGATTGGTTAAGAAGGTCAGCTGTGTTAGAGGGTTCTGGAAGGTTTGAGTGGCAGTCAGGGATTGGTCAGCAAGGTCAGGTGTCAGTTTGGGAAAGTTCTGGAAGCCGGTTCTGGCCTATTTAAAGAACGGTTCCTTTCGGGTCAGTGCCGTGTTACCTGAATATTCGAGCAGGAGGAGCTTGCGTGCCGCTATGGAGTCCCTGATACGACAACTCATTGACAGAGCTGAAGCCACGGGAGGGGAAGAATGGATCCGGCAGTGTCTCACCTTGTCCTCAGATCCAGGCATGAGCAGCACGGAATTCCGGTCGGCAGTCGGGGTGAGCGCGGAGATGTTACCCCTCCAGCAGCCATGTCCAGAGGCGGAGTTCCCGGAGTCTGCAGGGCCAGCAGCGGAGACTAGAGCTGATGTCGCAGAGGAATAGGTTTCAGGGCGAAGGCAAAGCAAGCGAAGACGCCCATTAAGGAGGAGTTTCAGCCCGGGTCAGCCTTCCGCGAGCTATGGAAGCCGAGATTCTCCCTTTCTCTCTTGCAGGAGTCGGCGCGCATGCGCACCAGAGGATCCCGGAGTGCTGGGTCAGAATGCCCTGGGGACAGCAGTTGCACCCGGAGATTTACCCCCCCAGCCCGTTCGGCCTGTTATCCAGCAGGGGGCTCGCGGGGCGGGAGAAGTGGACGCAGGACTACTGGTACATCTGCCCTTCAAGAGGTACTTCTAACCGACAGTATTCCATGGCAACTCCTGGAGTGAGCCATGCTCGGGGTTTGGCTGGTGAGTTAAATACAGCATCTCAACTATCTGCTTTATCTACCTCTTTGGGGCAATTAATTACTATTATGCGAGAACAGGCGGTTGCTCAGCAAGTTCCCAGAGAGAGCGCAGTGTCAGGAGTTTGGTCAGCTGTTTCAGCTGATCCTGCTGTTATGCCTCACCTGTCTTTTAGTTCAACCAGCAGTGGTGGTGAGGCAGCCAGGACTGTGTCAGATGCAATGATTAAAGAATGCATGCCATGTTTTCTGTCCCCTTTAGGATTCCATTTATCTGTACCTATTAAGGAGAAGATTTGGAAGGGGGAATATATTGACCTCAGTACAATTCTTCCTCCTTCTAGGGACTCATCAAGGTATGACAAGAAAGATGACAAGAATGATGAGGAGCGTCGCAGAGCCCTCATTAAGTTTTTTTATGGTTGGTTGCAAGCCTTCATCATATATTCTAGTGTGTTATGTGAAAAGTTCCCTGAGAAAAGTCCTTTTTTGTTTCAGCATATTGATATTATTTTAGAAGCCTATAGGAGCTTCAATGGCTTATCGTGGTTACTGTATGATGAGGCTTTCAGGCAGAAACTGGCGGTGCAGCCCTCCCTGCAATGGGGGTCTAAGGACGTTGGCCTCTGGCTCAACTTGTTCTTGCCTCAGAAGCACCCCTTTTCACGTCCAACCATGTCTGCTGCACCCCAGGCGTCACCTAATGCTGGATATAAGAAAGGTTTGTGCTTTGCTTATAATGACACTCATTGTAAATGGATGGCTTCATGTAAGTTCAAGCATAAGTGTGCATTTTGTGCTGGGAATCACCCGATTTCAAAATATTTTCGGAAATTACAAGCAAACACAAAGGAGGGTTTTTCCAAAAGCAGCCACGCCAGTGATGCTATCAAACATGCTTCCGTGGTTGCAACTCTACCCAAACCAGCAGATGTCTTCTCTGCTAGTTAAAGGGTTCTCGGTGGGTTTCCAGTTACCTAGTTTCCCAGGTATTGGTTGTACTATAGTGGGGAATTTGAGGTCTGTTGAGGAATCACCGTTGGTAGTAAAAGCTAAATTACTGAAGGAAGTCAAGGCAGAACTGTTTTAACTCTTTAGGGATTTATTTTGAGAATCAATTTTATTTTGATAAAGCATTACCAATGGGCTGCACAATTTCTTGTTTTTATTTTGAAGCATTCTCCACGTTTATTGAATGGGTGGCAAGTATGGTATCAAATTCCACCTGCCTTATTCATTATTTGGATGATTTTTTGTTTTAAGGTCCTGAAGAATCTGGCGCTTGCTTGCATCTCTTGTCTTCCTTCCAACTGGTATGTAAACATTTTGGGATACCTTTGGCGGAAGATAAGACGGTGCTCCCTACAACCTGTATTGACTTTCTGGGTATAACATTGGATTCTGTCACTATGGAATTTCGATTGCCTGGTGAAAAAATCTTTAGGTTGTCTCAGACGTTGAGGTTGTTCATTAGGAGGCATAAGATGACACTAAAAGAGATGCAATCCCTCTTGGGCCAATTAGCTTTTGCAACTAGGGTATTACCCATGGGTAGGGTTTTTTCTAGGAAATTATACTCTGCCATTTCAGGTCTAAAAAAACCCTTGTCACATATTCGGTTGTCATGGGATATCAAGCAAGATTTGATGGTCTGGTTGCAAGTTCTGGAGCACTTTAATGGGAAAACCATGTGGCAGCATGAATTTGTTCTGGACAGTGACTTTCATCTGGAACCAGATTCAGCTGGCTCAGTTGGTTTTGGTGCAGTTTGGAGAACCCATTGGTGTGCTGCGGTTTGGCCAAACAAGTGGGTCAGCAATGGGCTCTGCAAAAACATAGTTTTATTGGAATTATTCCCAGTAATTGTGTCCTTAGAAGTCTGGAGTCATTTATTCGCAAAATGCAGGTTGCTCGTTAGTACGGACAACAAGGGGGTATCTTCTGCAGTCAATAGTCTCTCATCTAAGTCTCCTCCTGTTGTTGTTTCTTGTCCAAGACATTTAGTTTTTCTTTGCTTAAAATGGAACATCTGGCTGAAAGCTAAATACATCCCTGGCAAAACTAATGTGATCGCTGACGCTCTCTCTCGCCTGCAGATGGACCGGTTTTTCGAACTTCTGCCGGGGGCGGATCCAGTGGGGGTGACTTTCCCTTCCCGTTTATGGGAGCTAGTCTGATTTTTCAGAACATCCAGAACTCCGTGGCTTCTTCTACATGGAAGAGCTATAGTTATTCATGGTTTTTGTGGTCAACCTTTCTAGTATCTCTCCGTTTGTCTTTGACTGATCATTCAGAGGAGTTAGTGCTTCTGTTTCTTCAGTCTCTGATTATGAAGAAGTATTCCTGGTCTCATATTAGCAAGACTCTATCTGGTATCTCCTTTATTCTGCACCTTTTTAATCTGCCCTCATGTCACAGTTTCTTCTCTGTTTGGCAGGTTTTGAAGGGATATAGGAAGGGTAATTTTAGGAAGGATGTTAGGTCTCCTATTACCTCGACCATTTTGGCCCAGATCTGCGGGATAACTTCTGTTATATGCGTTTCCGCATATGAAGCTGTCCTGTTTAGCTCGGTATGTACGCTTGCGTTTTTTGGGGCATTTAGGGTATCTGAGATTCTTCCTGCCTCCAAGACTAGGGGTTTGGGCATGTTAATGTCAAATTTGTTTATTAGTATGGAAGATGTAAAATTGTTTATAGGTTCTAGTAAGACAGATTCAGTGGGTATTGGGGCATGGGTGTCGTTACGTAGGTGTGGCATTCGAGATATTTGTCCAGTTGAAAATTTTCAGGCTTACCTGAATATTCGTCCTTAATGCTTCAAATCTATTGTTTATTCATGAGGATGGTACTCCGGTGACTATTTACCAATTTTCGTCCGTCCTGAAGAGATGTGTAGCTCGGCTTCGGCTGGGTCATGCAAGAATAACGACTCATTCTTTTAGAATTGGTGCGGCGACTGAAGCCGCTAGGTTTGGTCTGGAAGGGAGTACGATTTAAGAGATTGGGTAGGTGGAGGTCGGACTGTTACAAATTATACATTCGCCCTTATTAATCAATTATTTTATTTCAGGTCGTCAACGTACAGTATGGATTATAGGCCTTTCCTTTGTTTTTTGGGCACAGAAGAGAGCTGCGGATAGAATTTATTCTGAAAGTTTGGGCCTGGATCCTTCAGTTTTTCGTATTCACTGGTATGGTCGTAGGGGTATGATGTGGGAGGATTTGCTGTTTGACCTGGGTAGGTTATATGCTATGTATGATGCTCCGGATATCTTGTTGTTACATATTGGTGGTAATGACATTGGGAAGTTGAGAACGTTCGAGTTGATTACAAATATGAAGGATACATTTAAGTTCTTACGTGTGACCTCCCCAGATACGGTAATTGTCTTTTCGGAGATAATTCCGCGTTTGCGCTGGTTGGAATCTTTCATGCTTAAACTGCTTGAAAGGGTTCGAAAACACGTAAATAAAGCAATGGAAAAATTCCTGGTCCCTGAGTTGGGTATATCGTTTCGGCATCATGAGCTCGAAGGTGGGTTGCAGAGTCTGTATAGGGATGACGGTGTGCATTTATCACCCATAGGTCTAGATATCTTTAATATGAACTTGCAAACATGCATTAAGTTGGCCGTGGTTTGGGGTTGTGGGGACGAGAGGGGTGCTACGAACCCCCCTCCCGTCGGTTGGGAGAATTAAGAAAACTACATTTTAATTGTTAATCAGCTCGAGTCTCAGTGGCTGGGTTGAGTATGGGTATTGATAAATATTTTGATGGAGTGTATATTTTTTGAAATATGAAGTGTTGGTGTATTATTAAATAGTTTTTTGAAAACCAATGGATCAGGCCGTTTGCCAATAATAATCCAAAAAAAAATTCTTTATGTATATGCATTTTTTGAATAAAATTCTTGTTATAAAGGTATGCTAAGTTTTCTGTGTTTTGTTTGCTCTATGCATGTTTGCAGTATGCATGATGCATGTGATCCCATGGGGGAAGGAAAGGGAGTAGCCATTTAGGCTCCCCTTTCCTCATGGGATCATGGTATCTGCAAGTGGTTAGGTTATAGTGCTGTGGGTTTAAAAAAAAAATTACAGGCTAGGGCAGGTTGTGGCCACAGGGCCAGGGAGGTCAATAGTTCAGGATGGGTCAGGAAAAGGTGAGGTAGTTAGGACAGTTAGGGATTGGTTAAAAAGGTCAGCTGTGTTAGAGGGTTTTGGAAGGTTTGAGTGGCAGTCAGGGATTGGTCAGCAAGGTCAGGTGTCAGTTTGGGAAAGTTCTGGAAGCCGGTTCTGGCCTATTTAACGAACAGTTCCTTTCGGGTCAGTGACATGTTACCTAAATATTCCAGCAGGAGGAGCTCCCCGTCCTACCCCCCCCCCTTTTCCCATCGCGGCAGATTCATGTGGTGGCTCCCTCAGGCGGTTTGCCGGAGGGGAGAATTAAGAAAATTTACATTTTAATTGTTAATCAGCTCGAGTCTCAGTGGCTGGGTTTAGTATGGGCATTGATAAATATTTTGATGGAGTGTATATTTTTTGAAATATGAAGTGTTGGTGTATTATTAAATAGTTTTTTGAAAACCAATGGATCAGGCCGTGGCCAATAATAATCCAAAAAATAAATAAAAATTCTTTATGTATATGCATATTTTGAATAAAATTCTTGTTATAAAGGTATGCTACGTTTTCCGTGTTTTGTTTGCTCTATGCATGTTTGCAGTATGCATGATGCATGTGATCCCATATTAGTGGTAAAGAAAAGTCCTTGTGGATTTAATTAACCTTTTTTTTTGGTTAATTCTCCTTTAAGGGGGTGTGGCAGGGGGCGTGTCCTATGCTTACATACGTTTTTTAGTAGGTGTCCCTCATTCCCATCTCAAAATGTTTAGAGGTATGTTATACCATTTTGATTTTTATCTGGCTTTTATATTGACTTATATTTGCTTAATCTCTGCCATTTGAGTACTTTCACCATCTGGTGTCCAAAACATCAGGTGCCATGCATAATAATCTAACCACTTCACATAGTGAGGTAAGAGTTTTCTTATTCTTTTTCATACATATTTTACTTCACGTGCTGGTGTTGATGGTAAAATAACAAAATTCTACAACGTATTTAACGGATCTAGGTTATAGCAGTTAGATATGATCTTTAAACAGAAGGGGCAGCCTTTTATCTTATGCTGGCCATATACTATTCAAATTAATTATGGAATAACGAACACTCGTGAGAGAAAACCATTTTGCCATTATGTAATGACCAAACTTTGATCAATAAATTGTTCAATGGACATAATTGAATCATTTTTTCATTTGTTTTGTCACATATACCTTGTGCAAATAGTTTGGGCAAGAAACACATCAACCTTTCAATTTATCGTTCATTCTGCAAAATTTTCCAACATGTTTCCTTCGATTTTTCGGCTCTGAACCGTTGAAACCGATTTTCTATTTGTGCCCGTTAACTAGGCGAAAAACGATCAAACGGTCCAAATGGCAGATTTTCAAACCATTTTTCAGCTAGTGTATGGCCCGCATTAGAGTTCAAAGGGTTCAGGTTACCATTCATCGTTGCCCAATATTAATTTATTTGAAGTAAGCTGAGCAGAAGCTGGCTATATATACTCCAAGTCTACATGCAGAGTTGAAGAATGATACATGAAAAAATATTTGTCTAAATTTAGCTGTAGCAACCCCTTACCCCTAGGCAGTTGTGGAGGACCCCCAGGTGGTTTGGTGCATTAGCTTTTCACCTCAGAGTAAAATTCTTGAGTGTTTGTGAGGGAGAAGAAATTGGGCGCAAAACACAATGCAGAAAATGTACCACCTGGACTAGCCTACACAAAACCCTGCAATATCAGCAGTAGCTTCTACTCATCTCTCCAGGACACCCTTCAGCAGTGAAATTTTTACCCCTGGTGCTCCAGTCCAGGTACTGCAAACTTCCTTGGGCTCAAACCCAGGCTTTTCCTCTAGCAAAAACCCTCCCGAAGCAGCAGACCTGGGAGACACTTACCTCTAACACATCACCTCCTCACTCTGCAACATCCTCAGAAGCAAGAGAGCTTCCAGAAGATCGCCACAGATATTTATATGCTTCCACAGCATGCACCACTGGCAATAAACTTCCTAGCAGTTGGCAAGAAAGGCATAAATATTCATAAATCAGACTTATTGTAACATTGCACACTAATGCTAACAGCAGGCAGGTGCAAACAAAACAGCCGAGCTTGGGGAAAGCCAAAGAAAAGCAGAGATTTCAATTCAAAGTTTAGGCTGTCTACAGCCCAGCAGCACAAAATCGAGGCTAGGGACACTACTGTTTAGGGTAGGGTTGTTACACAGTTAATATCTTCTAAAGTTCTAGTGCTTGATACATAAACGGTTTTGGGTGTTTAACAACATAAAACAAGATGTAGAAGATGAAAGAGCTTACTAATAAAAATGTCCTAGAAAAATTGAAATGGAATCACCCTTTTGTTTAATATATACTTACTTTGTCACCAATCATGTTAAATATTTAGTGCAAAAAACAAACAAAAAAACAAACAAACTGAAGACAGCAGTTCTTGTCATATACAGAGGTATAAATAATAAAGTACAGTGGTACCTTGGATTACGAGCATAATTAATTCCAGAAGAATGCTTGTAATCCAAAGCACTCGTATATCAAAGTGTTTCCCCATAGGAGTCAATGCAAACTCAGATAATTAGTTCCACAGTGACTTTTATTGTATGCAGTAGAGGTGGGGAGGGGAGCGCCAGAGACACTTGGAAACACTTGGAGACCGCTCTAAGCTGCTCGGATGTACTTGGAGACACTCGGAGAGGCTCAGAGACCCTCGGGAATGGAGTGTTTCTGAATGTTTCCGAGTGGCTACGAGCGGCTCAGAGTGTCACCGGCGCCCCCGCACCTCTGGCCAAATGTGGTACTGCACACCCCAGAGGCTTGAATCCTACTCGTTTTGTGAGAAAGCGCTCGCAAACTGAATCAGGATTTTAAGAAAAATAATAGCGTTACTGCGTTACTCGCAATCCGAGGTATTATTGTAATGGTAATTTGCACACTCCACACTATGCCAATTGTTACTTGAAATCAGAAAATGAAAATAAAAGCCTGCACTTCCCAAACTGCCAGAGTACCAGGGCTTTTTTTTCTGGCAGAACGTGCTAGAACGGCATCCGGCACCTCCAACAGAGAAAGTGGGGGAGACACTGGGAGCAATGCACTCTGATTCACTGTGTACACTCTGTAGCAAACCAGGGCGGCCGCTGAGTGATCATACGACAATACAGCTCAACTCCGGCTGCAGCCTGAGAGAGTGGAAAGTGGAGTGATCTGCATTCTGCTCTGCCTCTCCCTGCAGACCGAAAGCTTGTTTTGGCAGCAGTCAACTTACCTGTATGTCAGAGGTGCAGATCAATCATGTAGGTAGCTGGCCTGTCCTAACTGACTGCTGACTGTGCTTACTACAGTACTAGTGTTCACTGTCGTCTGTGGAGACAATTTTTTTGACATTTTCATGTAAATTCATTGACAATGCTGCTGATTGGGGCTGCACTGTGCCTGTTACTGTGTCTTTGCTAGATGAGGCTGTCTCTTTGCTGGATTAGACTGTCTATTTTCTGAATTGCGCTGTCCCTTTGCTGCATGGGTATGTCTCTTTGCTGGACTGGGCTGTCTCTTTGATGAGTGGGGCTGTCTCTTTGCTGAATTGGGATGTCTCTTTGCTGGACTGGGCTTTCTCTTTGCTGAATGGGGCTGTCTCTTTTCTGTATTGTGCTGTCTTTTTGCTGATTGGGATGCCTCTTTTTTGGATTGTGCTTTCTTTTTGCTAGATGAGAATGTCTCTTTGCTGGTCTGGGCTGTCTCTTGGCTGGATGGGGATGTCTCCTTGCTGGATGGGACAATCTCTTTGCTGGATTTAGCCGTCTCTTTGCTGAATATTTGGGGATGTGTATTTGTTGGATTGGACAGTCTCTTTGCTGAATATATGGGGATGTCTCTTTGCTGGATTGGACAATCTCTTTGCTGGAATGGACTATCTCTTTGCTGAATATATGAGGAGGTCTCTTTGCTGGATTGGGTTGTCTCCCCCCCCCAAATTATACTTGGTTCCGTTCTCTAAAGAGAGCAGTCCTAGGGTTGGAGACAAGCGTGACCTAGGGGAGGGGGGGGGGGGAAGTTCCTGCACCATTTCTCTGAGAAAAAAAGCCCTGCTAAGACCCTATAAAAAACAAGCCTGCCTATGTACTGCTTCCACTACTCCCCTTGTTACCTTAAAAGTACAATTGCTATATTAATGTGATACCTATGTAAGCTTTTTATTTAAAAGAAAAAACACTAAAGGTGCCCACTGCCCAATAAACAGAACAGTTATCTGGGAAGATGTTGGGTATATCTTTTTGTGTCTGTTGCAGTATGTAATATTCATTTAATGTAATGTAATGACTGATCAGCATTAGGATAGGATTTGTCTATCTATACATTTTCCAAGGCAGTAATATAATATAACTTTTGGAGACACTATGGTGGAACTGCAGTCTGCTCACACAATTTGCAATAAAAACATCTTTGCTATTCTGCAGCTTTCCTCCAACCACTTTGCATATTATTTTATACAGTATCTCACAAAAGTGAGTACACCCCTCACATTTTTGTAAATATTTTATATTTTTTCATGTGACAACACTGAAGAAATTACACTTTGCTACAATGTAAAGTAGTGAGTGTACAGCTTGTATAAGAGTGTAAATTTGCTGTTCCCTCAATAAAAACTCAACACACGCCATTAATGTCTAAACCGTTGGCAACAAAAGTGAGTACACCCCTATGTGAAAATGTCCAAATTGGGCCCAATTAGCCATGTTCCCTCCCCAGTGTCATGTGACTCATTAGTGTTACAAGGTCTCAGGTGTGAATGCGGAGCAGGTGTGTTAAATTTGGTGTTGTCGCTCTCACTCTCTCATACTGGTCACTGGAAGTTCAACGTGGCACCTCATGGCAAAGAACTGTCTTAGGATCTGAAAAAAAGAATTGTTGCTCTACATAAAGCTGGCATAGGCTATATGAAGATTGCCAAGACCCTGAAACTGAGCTGCAGCACAGTGGCCAAGACCATACAGCAGTTTAACAGGACAGGTTCCACTCAGAACAGGCCTGGCCATGGTCGACCAAAGAAGTTGAGTGCACGTGCTCAGTGTCATATCCAGAGGTTGTCTTTGGGAAATAGACACATGAGTGCTGCCAGCATTGCTGCAGAGATTGAAGGGGTGGGGGTCAGCCTGTCAGCGCTCAGACCATACGCTGCACACTGCATTAAATTGGTCTGCATGGCTGTCATCCCAGAAGGAAGCCTCTTCTAAAGATGATTCACAAGAAAGCCTGAAAACAGTTTGCTGAAGACAAACAGACTAATGCCGCCTACACACGACCGTTTTTCATGACGTTAAAAATGCCATTTTTTAAATTGGTCATTAAAAACGATCGTGTGTAGGCTCCAGAGCATTTTTAACGACGTGAAAAATGGCCTAAAAAAAATTAGAACCTGCTCTATTTTTTCACGTAGAGTGTATGCTTTTACGAGGGGGAAAAAAACGCGCATGCTCAGAATTAAGTATGAGACGGGAGCGCTCGTTCTGGTAAAACTAGCGTTCGTAATGGAGATAGCACACTCGTCAAGCTGTAACGGACTGAAGAGCACCAGGCTGAAAAGCGTGAATCGTCTCTCACCAAACTTTACTAACACAAGGATCAGCAAAAGCAGCCCAAAGGCTGGCGCCATCCGAATGGAACTTCCCCTTTATAGTGCCGTCGTACATTTCGTACGTCATCGCGCTTTGCTCTAGCATTTTTTTTCGTGTGTAAGCAAGGCAGGCTTGAGAGGAAACAAGAAAAATCACGTTGAGAAAAAAGTTTTTTTCAATGACATTAAAAACGGCCATGTGTACGTGGCATAAGGACATTGAATACTGGAACCATGTCCTGTGGTCTGATGAGACCAAGATAAACTTATTTGGTTCAGATGGTGTCAAGTGTGTGTGGCGACAACCAGGTGAGGAGTACAAAGACAAGTGTGTTTTGCCTACAGTCAAGCATGGTGGTGGGAGGGCCATGGACTGGGGCTGCATGAGTGCTGCTGGCACTGGGGAGCTACAGTTCACTGAGGGAACCATAAATGCCAACATGTACTGTGACATACTGAAGCAGAGCATGATCCCCTCCCTTTGGAAACTGGGCCGCAGGGCAGTATTCCAACATGATAAAGACCCCAAACACACCTCCAAGACGACCATTGCCTTGCTAAAGAAGCTTAGGGTAAAGGTGATGGACTGGCCAAGCATGTCTCCAGACCTAAAACCTATTCAGCATCTGTGGGGCATCCTCAAATGAAAGGTGGAGGAGCGCAAGGTCTCTAACATCCACCAGCTCTGTGATGTCTTAATGGAGGAGTAGAAGAGGACTCCAGTGGCAACCTGTAAAGCTCTGGTGAACTCCATGCCCAAGAGGCAGTGCTAGAAAATAAGGGTGGCCACACAAAATATTTAAACTTTGGGCTCAATTTGGGCATTTTCACTTAGGTGTGTACTCACTTTTGTTGCCAGCGGTTTACACATTAATGGCTGTGTGTTTAATTATTTTGAGGGGACAGCAATTTGACACTGTTATACAAGCTGTACACTCACTACTTTACATTGTAGCAAAATGTAATTTCTTCATTGTTGTCACATAAAAAAATATAATAAAATATTTACAAAAATGTGAGGGGTGTACTCACTGTTGTGAGATACTGTATATACTTCTTCTTCCACTAAGTCTGGCTGCATTATTTTAACTGTGGGCAGCTAAAGCTGCTGCCTGTTCACTTCCTGGATTTACACAGACACACAGAGGCACACCTCCAGCTCTGCAGCTCTCATTGGCCCTCTTTTGACTCATCCCCCTCCCTTGCTGGCAAACTCTCACGAGAGTTAGAGAGAGAGCTGTGCATGATATCATAAGCCTAGGCTAATGACCAGACAAGAAATAGGAAGTGGGCTGTATAAGGTATTTACTGGCAGAAAAAAAATATTTTACTATCCAAAGTTAAAACAACAAGGGCATAAGATTATAGATGGAAAGATAAAAAAATTACTGAAGGTCCGCTTTAACTTCTAAAACACAGCATACCCAAATTCTGTAAACATAGCCAGTATGGTAACATTTATTTTCTGGAAACTATTGTAACATGTAGCCCTTGTTTACATTGGAGTGATTTAGCATGCGATTTGACATGTCAAATCACATGCCAAATCGGTGGCCATTGCCGGCAATGGCACCGTCCGAGTCAGCGACACCGATTCCCAAAAGTAGTTTCTGTACTACTTTTGGGGACTTTGGGGTGCGATTTCAATAGACATCTGTGCAGGAACCCACACAGATGTCTCTGAAATCGCCCCCGAATGGCTACCTCCAAATCCGGCATTACACCCTTACTTTCGCACCTAACCTTCAATCTTCTAAAGCATCCCTATTTGAATACCTAATAGGGATGGGGATTAACTTCAGATATATATAAAATTCAAAATTCTTATAATATGGACTCTTCGAGGAAACATAGTTGAGTGAGAACTAAATCGCCTCAAGGCGCTTGGCATCCAGTGTCATTTAGATCGTTAGGAGAGATGGGTCTTTAGTTTTTTCCGGAAGGCCCGATGGTTTTCTTCCATGCGGATGTTCGTGGGTAGCTCATTCCATAGCCTTGGTCCTTGGACAGCAAACCTTCGTTCTCCCTTGGCTTTGTAGCGCGTCTTGGGGATATAGAGGAGGTTTTGGTTGGTTGATCGAAGGTCACGACTAGTGGTGTAGTGTTTTATTTTCTCGCATAAATATTGAGGTGCGTTTCCTTGTGCGCATTTGTGGGTGAGGCAGAGGGTCTTGAATGTGACCCGATCCTTTACGGCTAGCCAATGGAGGCTTCTCAGGGACGGTGCGGTTGATTCCCAGGGTTTTTTCCCTGTTACCAGTCTGGCCGCTGTGTTTTGGATGACTTGTAGACGTGCAATCTGGTATTTGGGTAGTCCTAGGTAAAGGGAGTTGGCGTAGTCAAGCCGAGAATTGATGATGGTTCCGACTACTACTGCTCTGTCTTTTTCTGGGATGAAGGGGATAAGTCTTCGTAACAGGCGGAGAAGGTGGTGGGATCCGCTGACTACTGATCCTATTTGTGCGTCCATAGTCATATCTGAGTTAAAGATGACTCCCAGGCTTTTAACTTTAGTGCTAGGGGTTATGTTTTGTCCAAGGATGGTGGGTGGCGTCCATGTGGTCCTAGTGTTTTCCTTTTGGTTAGCGTGGAAAATGAACAGTTCTGTTTTGGATGCATTAAGCTTGAGGGAGCTCTCTGTCATCCAATTGTTGATTAATGCAGGGCATTTTTCCAGTCCGTAATGTTGATCTTTTTTGTTGTTGATGCGAAAGTAAAGTTGAGTGTCGTCTGCATAGGAGTGATAACGTAGGTCCTGTTCACTGATGATTTTGAGGAGTGGCCGGAGGTAGTTGTTGAAGAGTACCGGTGGTAGGGGTGATCCTTGAGGGACTCTGCATGCATTTATGCGTGGTGCTGAGGTGAAAGCTCCCAGTTTCACTGTCTGGGATCTGTTTTCCAAAAAGGATGTGAACCATGGTAGGTCCTCGTCTGCGACTCTTGCTACTTCTGTGAGGCGCGTGAGTAGAATTTTGTGATCTACTGTATCAAAGGCTGCACTGAGGTCCAGCAGTACCAAGAGGCACGATTCTCCATCATCTGCTGCTTCTAGTGCGTCGTCCCATATTTTAAGAAGTGCCGTTTCCGTCCCATGGCTTGGGCGGAACCCTGATTGAAGTGGATCCAGGAGTTTGTGGGTATCCAAATGGAGTTGTAGCTGTTGTGTTACAACTTTTTCAATGATCTTGGAGATGGTGTTCAGGGTTGTTACCGGTCTTCTAAAATTTGGGTCATTCGGGTCAAGGTTGGGTTTCTTTAGGAGGGGTTTGATTATTCCTTGTTTAAGGGAAGTCGGCACAATACCTTCTTTGAACGATTGGTTGATGAAGTGTGTTATGGGGGGTGCCAAGATGTCGGTACATTCTTTCAGCAGTTTTGCTGGAATGATGTCGTTCGGTGAAGTGCTATCTCGGAGGCTTCTGATGATGTTTTTAGTAGCGTCGATTGTAATTGGGACCAGAGTAAATTTCTTTGGTTGCAGATTATTTATATGGTTCTTTTCTTCCTTTGGCCGTGTGGGGTTGTTTGATTTTTTCTGCTATCAATTGTGTTATCGATTTCTGTTATCGATTTTGTCGATAAAGAAATTGGACAGTTCATTGCAGAATTCCTGTGTTTCGTTTGCTGAAGACTCCAAGCAGGTGGGATTCATGGTATGGGCCACTAGTTTAAAGAGTTCGCGGGGGCGGTTTAGGGCTTTTGCGATGGTGTTAGCAAAATGGTCTTTTTTTGCGTTGAAGATTGCTTTATGATATTTCCTGGTGAGTGCTTTGTAGATTGTGTAGTTCTCCTTTGTTGAATTTCTTCTCCATGCTCCTTCTGCTCTTTTGCGTTCTTGTTTCAGTAATGTAAGAGCGTCATTGAACCAGCCCGCGTTGTTTTTGCGGATGAGTGCTCTGCGTCTTGGAGCTACCGTGTCTGCTGTCTGTAGCAAAGCTTTGTTCAGGGAGTTAAGTATTTCTTCTGTTGAGTGGTTTTGGTTAAGCATTTCCATATTGTTCCGTAGTGTGGTTTTGAAAAGTTCAGAGTATAGTTTCTTCTTTGATCTTGTCCAGTGTGTTGTTGCTGATTGTATTGATTTTTGGCAGGTGGTGTTAGTCGTTATAGTAAATTTGATGGCATGGTGGTCTGTCCATGGTAGAGGCAGGTTGTCCAGTGTGTTGATGTCGATATTTTGATTGAAGATTAGGTCAAGAGTGTGACCTGATGCATGTGTAGGAGCATTTATCAGTTGTTGTTGGCCTAGTTTTTCTAGTTGGTCGATGCAAGCGATGGTGATAGGGTCTTCGGGGGTGTTGGCCCAGAGGTTGAAGTCTCCAAGTAGCAGGAGGTTTTTGGTTTTCATGGTGTATGTCGAGAAAAATTCATCGAAAAGCGTGAGGAGTTGTGTCTTTGGTCCCGGTGGTCTGTAGCAGAGCAGTATGTGGATGGTATCCTGGGGTGTAGTTTGAAGTTGCAAAGTGAGCGTTGCCATAAAAGGTAATGTGTTCTGTAGAGTTGGTTTGATGAACGTAAGGTGGTCCTTGTAAATTACTGCTAGGCCTCCTCCTCTTTGTCCTGTTCTATGCTCCGTTAGGATGCGGTAGTTCTCCGGCACTAGTTCTGCTAGGATGGTATTGCAGTCGGGTGTTAGCCAGCTTTCCGTGATGAAGAGGCAGTCTAAGTTGTGTTGAGTGATGAAATTATGGATTTCCTGTCTGTGTTTGACTGCCGATCTGGTGTTGATTAGGGCACTTGATAGATGTTGTAGTTGCCGTGGTCCTCTAATGTTTTTTCCTGTTGATAGTTGATTAATTCTTATTATTCGTTCTTTTTGTAGTTTTTTTTGGATGGGTGTCGGTAGTGTAGTGGTGAAGTTCTTTAGGCTTCGGATGGTGTCAGCTGAGTATTTAATGTATTTAATGTTGCCCATGTTGAGAATGATCCAGCTGATGATAATGATCCAATGATGATGATGATCCTAGTGATGATGATTCCTTGCTGATCCCTGGAAGCTGTTGGAGCTGCCGTGAGCCTTCCTGCTAATGGAAGGGGCCTGAGATACTTACCTGGTTATCAGATTTGATGGACGGCTAATGATAATCCTGAGAAGAGGATGATGATGATGATCGGGTAGGATGAACGATGATGATGATGCCGATGATGGTCCTGGTGAAGGCGAAGATGATCCCACCTATCTAACCCCCATCCCGTTGATCCAGAGGAAGGCGAAAAACCCCCACCAAGCACGAGCCAATAGTGCTGCAGCGGGGGAAAAAATTCCTTCCTGATCCCTCTAGAGGCGATCGGGTTACCCTGGATCAGCTAGCTCATGGAGGAGCCCGGTATACTTACCTAGTTGTCAGGTTTGCCAGGACAACTGGTGATGCTGCTGAGAAGAGGATGATGATGATGATGCCGCTGAGGATGCGGATAAGGATGATGATGAGAGAGAGGATGCAGATGAGGATGCGGCTGATGGAGGTGCTGGTGATGATGATGAGGATAAAGATGAGGATGTGGCTGATGAGGGTGCTGGTGATGATGATGAGGATGGGGATGAGGATGAAGAGGGTGATGATGGTCCTGAGAATGAGGGCAAGATGACAGTGATTGTATTGCAGGTAATTGCTGCTACTAGTACTTCTGTGGTACTGTTAGGGTCCTAGTGGATATAGGTCCAGGTGTACCAAGATGGCCCCTGGTGCCTAGGCAGGGTAAGAAGAGTGCTGAGGCCGGGCGGGTGTACCAAGATGGCCGCCACGGCTGAAAGTTGTGCTGGAGCCGTGCGCTGTCCTAACAAGGACAGGTGGTGGTGGTTGCGGCTAGGGTCTGCCGACTGGAGGATCTCCGATGTGGGGGAGACAGGCGTGCTCGCAAAGGATGGAGGTGAAGGAGGCCGGAACTAGGCCTCAGCCACGGACTGTCCTGCCGGCCGTTGCCGGTCACAGGCGGATGGTGGCCGGGATGGCCGCCCGGATGGCGGCGGTGACAGTTCCGATGGCGGCTGTGCTCCGCTCTGAGCGCAGCTATGGAGGGATAGAGCCGGGTCCCGGGGGCTGTAGCCTATTAGGCAGCCCCTGTATGGGGGAAGAGCGCTGGATGTGCCTTGGAAGGCAGAAGGCAGGAGCTCCTGTTACACACGTCTGCTCACGTCTGTCAGATCACAGGTAGTGCTGTGTTTCCTACTCTGCATGCTGAAATGGGAGGCAAATCTTGGAGAAGAACTCTCTCCGGAGCAATGGAAAATGATATGGTCCCGTGCAGCCAAAAGCTCTATATGTACACTCTATAATGAAAATACTTATAAGGTACTATTCTTTTGGTACATGACACCATCTCGCTTACATGCTATATACCCTTCGGCCTCGGACCGCTATTGGAGATGTCTCTGGGACAGGGGCACGTTATTCCACGTCTATTGGTAATGCCCATCTTTACAGCCTCATTGATGCTCGGTCCGGGACCTTCTTCGTTGGCTGTTTGAAGCGGATATCCCTCTTTCTCCAAGGGTTTTTTTATTAGGACTCCTCCCTCCTAAACTACCAGGGTTAGCCAAGAAATTAACTACACATATACTAACAGCGGCCCGATGTCTAATTGCCCTCCATTGGAAAAAACGGAGCACCCCAACACTGACTAATCTATATGCTAGGTATTAAGGATGTGGAAGTTATAGAATCCCTGTCTGCCCGATTAGCTAATAAGGTAGACCGTCATAATGCGGTATGGGAGCATTGGTACCTCAGGATAGACCCCCCTTGATATCTTGAGATTTCTTCTTTCCCGTGGGATGAAGCCTGTGAGCCCAGGAGTGACAAGCCCAGCTGGTTGATTTCAATTGCCGTTATGTTTTTTCTTTTTCATGGATACGCAGGCTACGCTATTGTAAGTTACTAATATGCTGATATAGTGTGTTTGAGAGTGGTTCCTTTATTGTTATTATTTTAGCACTGTGATATCGTATATCTTTGAGATATACTCTAGACTTTTGTGTGTACTGTTAACAGGCTATGTCTCCTCTCAGTTTTTTATTGGAGGCTTGTATACTATCCAGTAAATGTTAATGTTATTTTTCATTCTTCTTCTCTATTTTTGTATTGAAAAATACAAAATGTAAAAAAGAAACCGCCCCCGAAGTCGGGACTGACATGCGGGAATGAAATTGTGTGAGTTCATTCCCGCTGTCAGTGTGAACCTGGCCATACTGTCTGTCTGATAACATAGCCACTCTGACGGTATTCTCCTATTGGTAATGCTGCATCTGAGGTAGAAATTACATCCCCTGTAGAATCACATTTTGCTTTTGTAGGGCCCTGGGGTTTATTCAGGGAGCTCCTCACCAAATTCCTTGTCAGGAGTAGCTACTGTAGTAAATTACTAGGGATCCATTGACTTCTCCCTAAGTTTGGCCTGGTTGTACTTTCCTCTTCTACCACCAGGTGGCCGGGCACTTGCAGGTATTAGATTGAGAAGGACAACTAAAGGTCAGGTTATGGGTATATGGGGTATCTTAGCCAATGGGCAGGGATTATGTAGAACCCTTGGCCTGCTGGGAGAGCCTATATATTTGGGTGAGGTCAGATGATCCAGGTCCTTGTGTGCCACCCATACCGCTGTCTGGGTGGACATGTGTCATCTGCCCTGGTCTACTAAGCTGGAGATTGGGCCTATCCCGGGGGCATCAGGCTGTGTGAGGGCCTATCCAGAAGTAAATGGGCAGCGCAAGGTTGGGACTGCAGGTTGCAGTCCAACCAAAAGTGATGGTTCTGCCGGCCAGAGAATCTGTCAGTGGTCGGAGGTAGAAGGGAAGCTGTCGCCATGAAGGGACCAATCGCCTTTACCAGGGACCACAGTGAGTAACTGAAGCAAGTACCGGAGCAGTATTCTCACCGAACAGGCACGGTGGAGAATCTGGAAACTTCAGGCGGTGATCAAGTCAGGGACCCAAACAGCAGAGGTGACACTTGCAGAGCAGCCTTGTGTGTCAAGCTAGGGACCGAGCCGGTCAGCAGGGATGAAGCTTGAAGGTATCCGAAGTGCCAAGCTAGTGATCCAGCAGGGAAGCGTGGGTGACGCTAGAGGGAGATACCAACAAAGAAGACTTGAGGAGCTCGCAGGATTCAGAGTTAGTGAATCAGAGGATCCAGTGAGAGACCAGAAGCTCAAGGGGCTGAAGAACTACAAGGAGATGTTGTAGTACAGCTGAGAGAACTGTTACTTTGAGTTAGAAACTGTTTAAGTACTGTTACCATAGGAGACAGCAATCCTGCATGTGCAGAAGTGGCACCTTGCTGGGGCCTTTCCCTGTACGGCTGTTCTATTGAAGTTTCCGAGTCTGCCATTTGAAATTGCAACTACTTAAGGGTGTCCTGGCCCTAACCCTCTTTCCCCTAAAAAGGATTGTCAAGGAAATAAAACCTCTTTTACATCCAAGAAGTGTCTGGCACCCAATGACTTCTATCACCAAGTTCCCATAGGCTGGAAGAGGTCAGAGATTCTGCTACACTTTTGTTACTGTATTCTCAGGCAAAGGTTCTGTAACATTTAAGATAAGAGTGCAATTAAACTAACCTGTGCTAACACATGATTATGCTCAAATCTTCCATACAGCATTTGGTGTTTTTTACCCTGCTCAAAGTGGGCTATGGCTTAGTACATTTTACTGCCCATTAAAACCAGGATACAAAAACGAAAAATGCCATCAATAATTTTTATAGTGTTAATTTGATTGCACCAATGATGTGAAGAAAATAATACTATAATGATGCACAAGTAGCTAAACTGTCTGTAACATAATAATCCTATTGGGTAACATTTTTCTTTAGACTTATGTAAATCTGTCATAATTCTGCACAGTAATGTAATACAGAATGCTATATTTTTTTTTTCTAAAAAATTGTTGGAGTGCCTGTAAAATCAGTTTCTTGGAGTACAGTACAGCACGGGACAGAGGCATATTCTTAGATGACTGATTTATACTTTATGTTGCTACCTTCAGGTGATAGAACACATATAACTCCTCCCACTGACAGTTATCCTCAGTTTTTAGCAAGCAGTAAAGGACAAACAGAGACAGAGGGAGGGTGTTATGTCCTAAAATGTACTCCAAGAAGCGGATTTTACAGTTAAGTAAAAAAAAAAATTCTCTTGAATGTACAGGACACAGGCATGGGTGGGCAATGCAGCAAACAAACTGCCAACAAGCCTACAAGCAAGACGATAAGATCTTACAGACAGCAGCTCGTAGCACCTTATGGCCGAAGCCGGCACCAGCAGAGGCTTGAACATCCTAATACTTAGAAAACAGAGGATCGTATGACAGATTTACAAATCTGCAAAACAGATGCTTGATGCTAAAAGGCCTAAGAAACTCTCACAGCCTTGGTGGAGTGGGTCTTAACAGGAAATGGAATTGAGGAACCTTATTGTCTACGGAATAGGGCTGAACAATGACCTGATGAATCCACTTAGCAATGGTGAAACAAGAAGCAAGATGTCCCCTACAAGAGCCCTCAAAAAGAATAAAAACTGATTCTGAAAGTCTGAGGGAGGCTGTAGCCAACAGATTTACTCGTAAAGCACGAACCACACCCAGTGGTGGTGAAGAGAGACCTTTCTAGGGTGCTTAGGGGCCAGACAGAAGGATGGCAGGATGACATCCTGGTTAAGGAGAAAGGAGAAGATCACCTTGGGAAGAAAGAAGAGGACAACCTTTTCCTTATGCATGTAGCGGTACCCCCGTAGGAGCTGCTGGTTTAAGTTTGGGCCTTGCACGTTACCTCACCTTTCGTTGTCTAGGGGATGAAATTCCAGTAACACATGCCTCGAGCCAGGAGGGCCACTAGGCGAAGAAGAGCCCCAAGAAATGGCGTCTGCCCCTTAAGTATCCTTCCCCAACATGCTCAGCGAGGAGACCACTCCTCACTGAGCTGTTCCCGGGGAAAAAACACCCAATGCACTCTGGCCTGTTTGTGTTCCAACATTGGCCTGTGGTGGCAACGCCACCTACAGGCAAACAGTGGGAAATCCTCCCAAACACAGCCATAGCCGGAACAGAGGCTTATTTTAGCCTTCATTTTACAAGTCTGAGCTAACTACCAGCTCAGACTCCCACTAAATTTCAACATAGCGCCTGGTCATCAGGAGCAGGGCGCTACATACTCCCCCCGCTACAATAAGACACTGTCCCCAGTGTCTGGTGAAAAAAAAACTTCTCCTCAAGCCTGAGGATTTGGTATCTGAACCAAAAAAAACTGGGATGGGAAGGGAAAGGGAGGAGGAAGCTATAAGTATAAAACATTAGCATAAACTTACAATAGAATTACAATAGTATACACATTACAATCCCTTCTAACTGTCTAGACCACCCACTCTCCAGTAGGGATGAGCCGAACACCCCCCGGTTCGGTTCGCACCAGAACCTGCGAACGGACCGAAAGTTTGCTTGAACTTTAGAACCCTATTAAATACAATGGACGCGAACGTTCAAAATCAAAAGTGCTAATTATAACGGCTAATATGCAAGTTATTGTCCTAAAAAGGGTTTGGGGACCTGAGTCCTGCCCCAGGGGACATGTATCAATGCAAAAGGAAGTTTTAAAAACGGCAGTTTTTTTGGCAGCAGTCATTTTAATGATGCATAAAGTGAAAAAAAAAGTGAAATATTCCTTTAAATATCGTACCTGGGGGGTATCTAAAGTATGCCTGTGAAGTGCCACGTGTTTCCCGTGTTTAGAACTGTCCCTGCACAAAATGACATTTTTAAAGGAAAAAAAAGCCATTTAAAACTGCTTGCGGCTTTAATGTAATGTCTGGTCCCGGCAATATGGATGAAAATCATTGAGAAAAATGGCATGGCTACCCCATCACCCCCCCCCCCCCCCCAGCCCATTACCAGCCCCTTTGGGTCTTGTATGGATATTAAGGGGAACCCCGCACTCAAAATAAAAAAAGGCCCTATATACTCTGTCTGAACAGCAGTATACAGGCGGTGAACAAGACAGGGACTGTAGGTTTGTTCTTAAGTAGAATCTTTTTCTAATTTGGAACAGGTACATTTTTTAAGTGTAGCTCTAGCCCAAAAAATCTATTTTTAAGCTTTTTGGAGAACATAGGGAAGGGTTATCACCCCTGTAACATTTGTTTTGCTGTCTGTGCACCTGTTCAGAACATTTCACCTCACTTTCCGTCCCAATGACAAATGTTTTTTGAATTTTTTATTTTTTTTAATTGAAACAAGGATTGGTGATAAAGCATCAGTAAAGAGGAGACACATTTTTCCCATATTAACTCTTACAGGAGAGAACTTCACTTCCTAGGGGTAGATTTCCTCTCACTTCCTGTTGTCTCCTTCCGTTTGCAAGTAGGAGTCGTTTGTAATTTGAATGTTTGAAAGTAGGGGCCTGCCGTATATACTCTGCAGAAATTTACCCCTTAGGTTTTGGTGTGGCCACAACACTGTAAGCCCTCACAGTTACTCTTGGTGGGCGCTGGAACGCCCTGCTGTCAACTATTATATCAGGAATTGTAATTAAATGCCATTGTTGAACAGTGGTAGGAAAAATTGGGCCTTTGGTGGTGGTGCTGGTGCCACAACACTGTAAGCCCACCCCTCACAGTTACTCTTGGTGGGCGCATGAATGGGCCCTGCTGTGAATTATTAGATCAAGAATTGTAATTGCATGCCCCTGTTGAACAGGGGCTGAAAAATTGGGCCTTCGGTGGCGGTGGTGCTGGTGCCACAAGACTGTAAGTCCTCACAGTTACTCTTGGTGGGCGCAGTAATGGGCCCATCTGTGAAATATTACCCCTCACCCCTCACAGTTACTCTTGGTGGGCGCATGAATGGGCCCTGCTGTGAATTATTAGATCAAGAATTGTTATTACATGCCCCTGTTGAACAGGGGCAGAAAAATTGGGCCTTAGGCACTGGTGCTGGTGCCACAACACTGCAACCCCTCACAGATACTGTACTTAGAGCGCAGCAATGAGCCCTGTTGCAAAGTATTAGATCAAGAATTGTAATTACATGCCCCTGTTAAACAGGAGCAGAAAAATTGGGCCTTAAGCACTGGTGCCACAACACTGCAACCCATCACAGATACTGTACTTGGAGCGCAGCAATGAGCCCTGTTGCAAAGTGTTGCATCAAAAAATGTAATTATACGCCCCTGTTAAACAGGGGCTGAAAATTGTGCCTTAGCCACTGGTGCTAGTGCCACGACACTGCAACCTCTCCCAGATACTCAAGTTGGAGTGCAGGAATGAGCCCTGCTGCAAAGCATTGCATCAAAAATAGTAATTACACGCCCCTGTTAAACAGGGGCTGAAAAATTGGGCCTTAGCCACTGGTGGCGGCACCCAGAACCACAAATGTTCTTCCAAGCTATCGGCAGGATCATTGAGGAGGAAGAGGATAGTCAGTCAACATAATAGGACAGTCACTCAGCATCAGCATAGGCAGTCTTGAAGGGATGTGACATTTAAAAAAAAAATATTCGGTTACATCAGCTTCAGGTGCTTGGTAGCTGGTGGTGATCCAAGACTGATTCATCTTTATGAAGGTCAGTCGATCAACAGAGTCGGTGGACAGGCGCACCCTGTGATCGGTTACAAAGCCTCCAGCAGCACTGAATGTGCATTCCGAAAGAACGCTGGATGCAGGACAGGCCAGTAGCTCAATTGCATACTGTGCAAGCTCTGGCCAGTGATCCATCCTCAAGACTCAGTAAGCCAGAGGATTTTCGGTGGGAAAGGTGTCCAAGTCTGACCTTGCCCCTAGGTATTCCTGGACCATGTAAATCAGATGCTGGCGATGGTTGCTGGAACCGATCATACCTTGGGGCTGCTTACTAAAAAATTGTCTGAACGCATCGGTCAGACGGCCACCTTCCCCACCGCTCCTTCTTTGACTGACCGAAGCCTCAGCAACTCGTTGTCCAGGACCAGGAGTTTGTAACCTCCCAGTCTCTGGGAACGCATTGCACAGACCTTTCTGCAAGGCCTCACGGAGATGTCTCATCCTCTGCTCCCTCTACGACGGCAAGATAAGGTCCGCAACCTTACCCTTGTACCGTGGATCAAAAAGAGTGGCCAGCCAGTAATGGTCCCTCTCCTTGATCCGAAGAATATGAGGATCCTTCCGCAGGCTTTGCAGGATCAGGGAGGCCATGCAGCGTAGTTTAGCTGAGGCATTCGGTCCGTAGTCCTCTGGGTCACTAAGGACGACATGATCCGCAGCCACCTCCTCCCAGCCACGTACAAGTCCACAGGTTTCTTGGGACTGTAAATCATCCCTAAAAGACTGTTGCTGCTGATGCTGAGTGCCAGGCTCCACCTCCATGCTGACACAATCCTCCTCCTCCTCCTCCTCCTCTTCCTGTGTGATGGGTGGGACAGAAGAAACACTGTCTGAGTAAAGGGGGCCTTGAGAGGCAAGGAAGTCCTCCTCCTCTTCCTGCCTCTGTTCTGCCTCAAGTGCCCTGTCCATTATTCCACGCAGCGTATGCTCCAACAGGTGGACAAGAGGTACAGTGTCACTGATGCATGCACTGTCACTGCTCACCATCCTCGTGGCCTCCTCAAATGGTGCCAGGACAGTGCATGCATCCCTGATCATGCCCCACTGGTGTGGTGGAAAAAAACAGAGCTCCCCTGACCCTGTCCTGGTGCCGTAGTCGCACAGGTACTCATTGATGGCCCTCTGCTGCATGTGCAGCTGCTGCAGCATGGCCAACGTTGAGTTCCACCTGGTGGGCATGTCACATATAAGGCGGTTCTTGGGCAGGTTCAACTCCTTTTGCAGCTCAGCCAGCCGAGCACTGGCATTATATGATTGGCGGAAATGCACACAGACTTTCCTGGCCTGCCTCAGGACATCCTGTAAGCCCGGGTACCTGCCCAAGAACCGCTGCACCACCAGGTTAAGGACGTGAGCCACACAGGGCACATGGGTCAGTTGTCCCTGTCGGAGGGCGGAGAGGAGGTTGGTGCCATTGTCGCAAACCACCATTCCTGGCTTAAGCTGGCGTGGCGTCAACCACCTCTCAGCCTGCCCCTGCAGAGCTGACAGAACCTCTGCCCCAGTGTGGCTCCTGTCCCCCAAAACACACCAGCGCAAGTACGGCATGGCATCTTTTTGCCTGCGTACTTGCGTAGCCCCTTGAACGCCTACGGAGCACCGCTGGTTCCAAGGACAAAGCACAGGAAGAGGCCATGGAGGAAGAAGAAGAGGAGGGGGTGGAGGAGAGAGGTGTGTCACAACCAGTAGTAGCATTTTAGAGGTGTGGCGGCGGAACAACCTCCAACAATACTGCACCTTGTCCTGCATCCTTCCCAGCTGCCAAAAGAGTGACCCAATGGGCCGTGAAAGATAGGTAACGTCCCTGTCCATGCCTGCTGGACCATGAGTCAGCGGTAATATGCACCATACCGCTGACTGCCCTGTCCAGCGAGGCATGGACATTGCCTTCCACATGCCGGTAGAGAGCCGGAATCGCCTTCCGTGAGAAAAAGTGGCGTTTGGGAACCTGCCACTGAGGAACCGCACATTGCACAAACTCACGGAAGGGGGCCGAGTCTACCAACTGAAAAGGCAGCAGTTGAAGTGCTAGCAATTTAGCCAAGCTAGCATTCAACCGCCGGGCATGTGGATGGCTGGGAGTGAACTTCTTTCGACGGTCCAGCAGCTGAGGCAGGGAAATTTGCCTGCTACAATCGGACGTCGGTGTACTGCTAGCAGAGTGCCCGCAAGTACTTGGCTGTGACACAAATAATTCTACACCTTCATTCCTCTCAGTGCAGGTTTCAGAGAGGACTGAAGGTATAGTGGGGTTGGAGATCCCAGCTGATGAGGAGCAAGGAGAGGTCCGCTTTGTTCTTTGGTGTGGGTCTTTAAGGTACGCTTGCCAATGAGCTGCATGGCAGGTCAACATATGTCTGGGCATGTGGTGCCCAAGCGGCTGATGTTTTGGCCACGCGAGATACGCTTGAGACATATGTTGCAAATAGCAGCGGTGCGATCTGATGCACTCGACTCAAAAAAGGCCCACACCAAAGAACTTTTGGAATAACGCGCAGAGGCAGTGCCCTGCACAGGCGGAGCTCTGCGGTGTGATTCAGTCGGTGTGCTGCCCTTACGCTGGCCTCCGGAGGGCATCCTGCTTTGTTGGAGATGTGCCTCCTCCTCCTCCTCTCTCCTATCAGGCACCCATGTGGAATCAGTGACCTCATCATCCCCTCCCTCTTGATCACTGGAGCAAACCTGGCAGTATGCTGCAGCTGCTGGAACATGACTGCCAGATTGCTGTCCTTCTTGAGCATCCCCTCTCTCTGGGCTCACGCTACTAACTTCCTCTAGATGGGTATCATCATCAGACCCTTAAAAACGCTGGGCATCCTCCTGGAGCATGTACCCAACTCTGTGCTCAAACAGTTCGGGGGACTCCTCAGGAGGACATGGTGGGTCTAGGGAAGGAGTGACTGATGATGACATTGATATGAGGGAAGAGGACGCATTGGCTGCTGCTTTGCCAGTACCCTGAGCCTGGGTAAGAGAGGATGAGGAGGATGAGGAGGGCTTGGTCATCCACTCTACCAAGTCTTCTGCGTGATGCGGCTCAACACGTCCAGCTGCCGAAAATAAGGACAAGTGTGTCCCATGGCCACGTGCTGATGACAATGCACCGCGTCGATGACCAGCACTGTTGCCCCCAGACACAGAGTCTGCTTGCACTCTTTTTTTGGCTCGTGACTGTCTGCCTCTCCTTGTTGGCCTTCCAGACATTCTAATGGCCTTCAGGGAGATGGTAAAACCAGTAATAAGGGGTAGCTTCAGGTGTATACTGTGCAGGAGGCACCTACACCCACTGTAACTGCTTGCAGATGCCTGTCTGTGTTACACAACAGAAAAACACCAGCAATACAGGGTAGCTTCAGGTGTATACTGTGCAGGAGGCACCTACACCCACTGTAACTGCTTGCAGATGCCTGTCTGTGTTACACAACAGAAAAACACAGCAATAAGGGGTAGCTTCAGGTGTATACTGTGCAGGAGGCACACTACACCCACTGTAACTGCTTGCAGGTGCCTGTCTGTGTTACACAACAGAACAACACCACGAGCAATAAGGGGTAGCTTCAGGTGTATACTGTGCAGGAGGCACCTACACCTACTGTAACTACTTGCAGATGCCTGTCTGTGTTACACAACAGAACAACACCACAAGGTGGTAGCGTATACTGTGCAGGAGGCACCTACACCCACTGTAACTGCTTGCAGATGCCTGTTAGTGTTACACAAAAGAAAAACACCAGCAATACAGGGTAGCTTCAGGTGTATACTGTGCAGGAGGCACACTACACCCACTGTAACTGCTTGCAGGTGCCTGTCTGTGTTACACAACAGAACAACACCACAAGCAATAAGGGGTAGCGTATACTGTGCAGGAGGCACCTACACCCACTGTAACTGCTTGCAGATGCCTGTTAGTGTTACACAAAAGAAAAACACCAGCAATACGGGGTAGCTTCAGGTGTATACTGTGCAGGAGGCACCTACACCCACTGTAACTGCTTGCAGATGCCTGTCTGTGTTACACAACAGAACAACACCACCAGCAATAAGGGGTAGCGTATTCTGTGCAGGAGACACCTACACCCACTGTAACTGCTTGCAGATGCCTGTCTGTGTTACACAACAGAACAACACCACGAGCAATAAGGGGTAGTGTATACTGTGCAGGAGGCACCTACACCCACTGTAACTGCTTGCAGATTCCTGTCTGTGTTACACAACAGAACAACACCACGAACAATAAGGGGTAGCGTATACTGTGCAGGAGGCACCTACACCCACTGAAACTGCTTGCAGATGCCTGTCTGTGTTACACAACAGAACAACACCACGAGCAATAAGGGGTAGCTTCAGGTGTATACTGTGCAGGAGGTTTAGCAAAAATGACACTGACACTGTCCCTGCCTATCCTGCTCTCTCCCTGCACGCCAACACACTGTAACTGCGCAAGGTTTAGCAAAGAATAACACTGACACTGTCCTTACCTATCCTTCTCTCTCCCTGCATGCCAACACACTGTAAATGCACAAGGTTTAGCAAAGAATATCACTGACACTGTCCCTGCCTATCCTTCTCTCTCCCTGCACGCCAGCACACTGCACAAGGCCGCTGCGCTGGTGGCCTTATAGTGTGGAGCGTGTACTAAACCCCCCTGAGCTATAATTGGCCACAGGCATCCTGCCTGTGGCCAATTATGGCTCTCCTCGCTGCCGGCGCTGTGATTGGCCAAGCATGCGGGGTCACAGTGCATGCTTGGCCAATCACAGCGCCAGCAATGCACTGCGATGGCGCAGTGCATTGTGGGCCGTTCGCGTCACACGAATTTGGCGCGAACGGCCCACAAAGTTCTGGTTTCGCCGAACAGGTGAACAGCCGATGTTCGAGTCGAACATGCGTTCGACTCGAACACCAAGCTCATCCCTACTCTCCAGCAGTCTTGACAGTGGATCTGGCTCACCTGAAAGAAAACAGAGACACACAGACAAACAACATAATAATATCAAGGCAACAAACAGTCACTTTATATGCTCACAGGTAAAAGCTGGGGTCCGGCAGAGTGAGTGGTTTCCCTTGCTTGTCCAGGGTGGTGATAAAATACACAATGTCCTCTTTTCCTGGTCTGCAAATAACCACCCGATCAGCGTGAATGTGTCGGCCGTAACTCCAGTGCAACCAACATCCTTTAAATCGTTCAGCCATAACAAAAGAGTAGTCCAGTTTTCTAAATGGCTTTGGCACTGACAAATAGTCCCAAATGGCCTCACTGTACCACTGCTCTCTGTTTGCCTCAATCTCTTGCATAACTTCCCTTGGCACGAATGGGAATTCTAGGCCGTACTCCGTGGCGACTATTTAATAAACACTCTCTGTGGACGGGCGAGTCTAGGTAGTGATCGGATGCTCCCCGTCCCGGGTAACACACATGAGTCTGGTGATTTATTTACCATAGAATTGTCAGGTTTAGGAAAAGTCCTCTTAGCAGGCAAAGTCACTTTAGCAATGTCCGGGGTTTCCACCCTGGGTGTTGTTTCCCCAGAGTCCATAGCGGTTTCTTTCGAAAAGCTATGTATCGAGGCTACATCCTCCATGTTGCTTCACAACAACTCCTGAGACATGGACTCAAACAAGTAATCGTCTCCAATATCTCCAATATCCGACAGAGAGTCTAACTCAGAGTCCTCCAACTCTTCTGCCGGCAAATAGTTGCGCACAGTCCCAGGCACTTTTTCCCCAAATGTCTTGCCGGTTCCTGGCGTGGACCTCCCAGGAATATCATCTCTCTCGGGGTCCAGTTCCGGTTGCCTCTGGGGTAAGCCTCTACCGCAGCCACAGGAAGCCTTCACGTATCCCACCTTTCTCCGGGTGGGTGCAATGGGAACAAGTGCAGTAGAGGCGGCATCCGGAACAATGTCCACTGATGGCTCTCCAGCGACCGTAGCAACGACATTCCTTCCAGGATCACTCACCGCGGCAGGTGCGGCAAGCACAGGTCTGGCCACAGGCCCGAGGGCAACATCCTCCAACGTAGTGATGCCTGCGGCCCAGTCCACATGGTAGACATGGGGCTACCCAGTAGATTGGTCCACTCCAAACAAATACTCCCCGCAGTGTAAGCATCGGGCGAACGGTCGTAGTTGAACCGCAAGTCCTTCACATTTATGGCACAGCATGCCCAGCGCCTCCACATCTCCGCTGGTGTACAGGATGAAACGCCCATGCGGCTTCATTCGGATACCTTTTATCCGTCAACACGGTTCCTAGCCGTGTAACGCTCGCACCAGCGTTAATAGAAGACATCCTAGGCCCTGACACTGACTGGGCCAACAAATAAATTGACATGGCTGCTTTCCGATCCTCTCTCCGTGATCTCGCAGCCTCTTCCCTTTTGGCACCAAACACGCCCATGCGTCTCACGCAGGAATCGGGAGCTCCCTTTGGTCTTTTTCTTTCTTTTGCACATAGCTTGTGGGTTTTCCTGGCTCCACCCACGGCCTACGCAGTTGCCCAAGTGATCTGCACACTTAACCCCTTTCTTTTTAGAACACAGTCCAGCGCCCTTTCAATTGTAGACTCTCGGTGAAACACACAAAAAAACTTTCAGTCCAGTCCAGTCCAGAGGTAATGGCAAATCCCGGACGAGTCCCCACGTGTAGCGGTACCCTCGTAGGAGCTGCTGGTTTAAGTTTGGGCCTGGCACGTTACCTCACCTTTCATTGTCTAGAGGATGAGATGAGAGTCTATAGAAGCTTCAATGTCCACACAAGTTATAATCCTTTCTTTTTAGGCTTTATTCCACAACAACTTGCATAAGCGGAGGGACTGAGGATTAGGGGAATGTTCAGGCACACAATGCAGATCACTGGGGAGTTTCTACGTTTTAAAGTCACTCTCACCACTTTACTTTTAGGGGGTATTGCTCACCCAGATAGGCCCCTCTCACCTGGCCTAGTAGCCGGAATGATGCACGGTCAAAAACAGGTTAACAGTCTCTGCCACAGACTCCCTGAATTAACCACTTTAATACCAGGCACTTACGTCCCTTCCTGCCCAGGACAATTTTCAGCTTAAATTTTTAATCTGTAAGTATCGGAACATTTCCGATTGTGGGATACCATATGTTTCGCAGAGAGACGGCAAAGGGATAAAGGATGATGAGTTAACAAAATTGTGAAATTTCAATAAATCCAAGGAAGACAATGCTTTAAAAGATAAAGGATATATCCAAGCCGGGTAAAAGGCTGGGTTTTTGAGGAAGGAGAGGAGAGGGTTGTGTGGAGATTGCAAATTGTGTTTAACCACCTCAATACAGGGCACTTTCACCCCCTTCCTGCCCAAGCCATTTTTCAGCTTTCAGCGCTGTCACACTTTGAATGACAAATGCGTGGTCATACAACACTGTACCCAAACTAAATTTTTATCATTTTCTTCCCACGATCGGCTCTCCCCAGCGTGAACCGAGAAATGCCATTCACCGGCACTTCCTGGTTCACGCGATGATCAGCTGTGATTGGTCACATCTGATCACGTGGTAAGAAGCCTCTGACAGAGGCTTCTTATCACAATCGGAGATGCGGGGTGTCAGACTGACACGCCGCAATCGCGATCGCCACGATGCGCGCCGGCATGTTATCCTGCTGGACGTCAATAGACGTCCAGTCAGGATAACAAAACCACTTCCCGGATGTCAATTTGCTATTGACCGGGCGGGAAGTGGTTAAAGATGAACTTGTTCAATGATCCTCTGCCACAGGATTCAGTACTCGAATATCCAGCCTTACAGTCTTAGAGACTTTAAGCCAATCCTGGCAGACTGTAAGGTAACATAGGCTGTGGTGCATCCTCCAATAAAGTTACCAGGCCTCTCCCGAGATACCAGCCTTCCGCTTGGTCCTCTCCAGGATAGGTCCTCCCCTGGTTTCCTCCATTGAGTGGCTTCCTCCCGCAGGACGGACAGCACAGGATCACCTTCAAGTGCAGGCCCCAGTCAGGACAACTGGGCCTACCTGGCATAGATGCAGCCTTGGGCCAACATGGCTCTGCGGCTGAAATTCCAGTAACACATGCCTTGAGCCAGGAGGGCCATGAGGCGAAGAAGAGCCCCAAGAAATGGCGTCTGCCCCTTAAGTATCCTTCCCCAGCATGCTCTGCGAGGAGACCACTCCCCACTGAGCTGTTCCCGGGGAAAAAACACCTAATGCACTCTGGCCTGTTTGTGTTCCAACATTGGCCTGGGGTGGTAACGCCATCTACAGGCAAACAGTGGGAAATCCTCCCAAACACAGCCATAGCCAGAACAGAGGCTGATTTAGCCTTAATTTTACAAGTCTGAGCTAACTACCAACTCAGACTCCCACTAAATTTGAACATAGCGCCTGGTCATCAGGAGCAGGGTGCTTCATGCAACACCAGAAAACATTGCTTTAAAGGCAATGCTGCCAACTCCGATACTCTCTTAGTGAAAGTGATGGCAACATGAAAAAAAAATACGGATAGGTTTAAAGAAAGGTTTTTGAAGAGCTGTGAGTATCAGACTGAGATCCCACAGTGTCACAGGAGAGTGTCTAGGATGTCTAGGAGGAACTAAATGAGCAGCTCCCAGCACAAAGGGCTTCGCCAGGGAGTGAAAAGCTAAAGGATGCTGGAAGGCTGAAATTTGTCATTTTAGGGTACTCAAGTCCACATGCCAATCCAGATCTTGCTGGAGAAAAGCCAGGATACTGTATATTCCACTAACCATATTCTAGGATAAAAAATGTCAACACCCTGCAAAGCAAGACTTCCAGTTATGTAATAGTATATTTTGTGAGAAGTAGACTTCTGGAGAAGTGCCTTCAAAAGCCAAATCCAGTGGATCAACTTCAGTACAACCAGCCTGCCCATAGATGGATCAAATATTGGCCAGTCCCTGTAGGACCAGCCAAGATTTGATCCTTCTATGGCTGGCTTTACTCTAGTTTTGCTCACACCTTTTTCATTTCACCACTTTTGTGTAGCCCCCAAAATTACACATAAGGGCTTGTACACTTTAGACATGAAATATGAACAAAGCATATCCTCTCTCAATAAAGCGCTGTGGAAACTGTTGGCGCTATATAAATCCTGTATAATAATAATAATATTTGTGTACTTGTCTCAATTAAGAGCACTGAGGCCTCGTACACACGACCGATTTTCTCGTCGTAAAAAACACGTCGTTTTTTTCGACGAGATTCTTGTTAAGCTTGTCGATTTCTCGTCAAGTTTTCCATGCGTACACACTGACAATTTCCAATTTCGTCGTTGTTCTCCGCGATCACGTCCAGCACGTACGACGGCACTATAAAGGGGAAGATCTTTTTTTTTGGCGCCACCCCTTGGGCTGCTTTTGCTGATCTCGTGTTACCGCGTGTGAAGTAAAAGTTTGGGAAGAGACGATTCGCGCTTTTCAGTCTTCGTACTTTTCAGATCGTTTTCTGCGGTTCAGTTTGTGCTTGTGGGTTCGTATCTTGACTTTCAGGGCTTCTAGGCAGGTCGTATCTGTTTTACAGTGCGTTCTTGCCTGTTCGTTTCTGATTTTCAGTTCGTTATTCATAGGCCTTGCTGTTCTAAAGTGCGTTCTGTTCTGTACGTTCTGATAAGACGACCGTTTCTTAGCCATGTCGCCTGGACGTTCTCGTCGTCGAGTTCGTGCTGTGCGTGCGCTTGGTGTTGGTCTGCTTGTTTTGGACCAAGACCAGTCCATGAATGGTGTGAGGAGGAGTTCATGGACCAAGAATTGGTTGCTCCAGCGGGACCAATTCTGCCATATGCCTCTGCTGCGGGAGATCGTCAAGAATAATCCTGAGGACTACAGGAATTTTCTGCGGATGTCTGACCCCGTTTTTCAGGAACTGTTGGCTTTGGTGTCCCCCTATATTACCAGGAAGGACACCGTTATGCGGGAAGCCATCAGTGCTGAGCAGAGGCTCATCGCCACGTTGCGTTACCTGGCGACAGGGAGAAGTCTTCAGGACTTGAAGTTCACCACAGGCATCTCCCCCCAGGCTCTGGGCCTCATAATCCCAGACACCTGTTCTGCCATTATACAAGTCCTGCAGGAGGACTATATTAGGGTAAGTTTTCTCCCTTAACATCACATTTTATGTATTACATGTATGCTAATGTATGGTATTTCTTTCATCCTTCCCTAATTACCATGATTGCAATATGCTGAGAATGTCCCCTTTGTCCCCATGCATGCTGGAAGCGTTAGATTACCCCTTTTTTCTCCTCCATAAATATTTCCCTTCACTAACTTTTCCAGCAGGGGCGCCTGTTGCTCCAAATGTTTGGGGGTTCAAACCCCAATTTAGGAAATAAACGTCCTCCTTTTTTGCTCTGGTGCCTATTAAACGCCCCCAGTTGTCCCCTCTAATGCAGCCATTTAGTTCCCTCCAATGCAGCCATTTAGTCCCCTCTAATGCAGCCAGTTTCCCCCCAGCCCTGCACTTACCTTCTTGTGGTCAGCGCCATCCTTCTTCTGTCCTTGATGTGTTCTCCTTCCCTTGATGTTGCATCAGCCAATCATGTTACCATTAAACAGACTTGGTGAACATGATTGGCAGAGCAGCCTGCCAGTGTTTCCCCAAGGAATGCCCCCCCCCTGCGTCCCCTATTTTACTTTTAGGAAGCCAATTACATCCCTCAGGTTGTAATGTGCAAGACTATTTTACTACCTGTTTCTGCTATGCAATTTGAACCCCCTAAATGCCGCAATTATTCATATGTCGGTCGCTTTACAAGAGGCCATCCACCTGAATAGTGAGCGGCATAGACAATACATAGGTTAATGCAACGCATGAACCTATGTATTGTTCTGAGTGATGGGCACAGGAGAGAGGGGGCAGTGCTCCAGCGCCCACTCTGGACGCACCGCCACTGCAATTCTATCCTGTGGCCAAACACATCTCCCCCCCCCCCAAAATAATTTAGTAATGGCCCATCAGAGGGGGTGATGAATATGATAAATGAGCCTTCCATTATACTTATTTTAAACACCTTAATAAACGTAGAATTTGATTGATGTTGGCCTCTAATGTTTTTTTAGAGATTTTCCTTGTAATGTATGATTTTTGTATTCTAATATTATTTCATCTTGTTTCACTCCACAGCTTCCTTCCACGCCACAGGAATGGCAGACTGTGGCATCGGAGTTTGCCACGCGGTGGGACTTCCCCAACTGTGGTGGTGCCATAGACGGGAAGCACGTCCGCATCGTGCCGCCACCCCGTTCTGGGTCCTACTACTACAATTACAAGGGGTTTCATAGCATTGTGCTGATGGCGGTGGTGTCAGCACGGTATGAATTCCTCTATGTTGATGTAGGGAAGAATGGCCGGATGTCCGATGGGGGATCCTTCATCCAGACGGAGTTTGCCCTCCGTCTCCAGAGTGACGACCTTGCATTGCCACCGGATGCAGGGAATATTGAAGGACTCCCCTTTGTTTTTTTGGCTGATGAAGCCTTCGGACTCGGACGGCATCTTATGAGGCCATTTCCACAGAGGAACCTGACCCCAGAGAAGAGGGTGTTCAATTACCGGCTGGCCAGGGGCCGAAGAGTCGTTAAAAAATGCCTTCGGCATAATGGGCAGCCGGTTCCGCCTTTTTATGACTTCAATACACTTGGCGGACTACAAAATAAACTATGTCGTATTATGCTGCTGTGTGCTACACAACTTTCTGAGCCAAACATCAAATTCCTATATGGCCTCAGTTTTGCCAGAGGCTGGACTTTCCCCTGCAAATCTCCTGCCGGGCCTGGAATCTGCCTGTCCTGGCTTGCCCTCCCAAAATGCCCGTGAGGTTCGGGACAAATACATGGAGTATTTCACGGGTAGGGGGGCAATTCCTATGCCAGCCTATGTCTAAGGATCCAAATAAAAAGCTTGTTTAAACCTTTAATTATTTGTTCTTTCCTGTCTCCTAGTTTGTCTTAGTGCATTTGTAGTGCCAAGTGTATTTTACTTTAGTAACTAACAACCATTTCACTATGTAACCTTACAAAATAACCAAATAAGCTTAGAGGGTATTATAAAAAGAAGCTACACGTTGTTTGTGGTCAAATATTTTACTCTGTGCACATTCACACCATTTTTAGTTTTTTCTGTTTTTTTGGGTTGGCCTGGCCATAAACCTGCAATTTTTTGCTAATGAAAATACAAAAATAACAGTTGCATTCAAAAATTACAACATTGGATACCTCTGAGCAATCTGAGACATTCACTTACACAAACTATGTCTCTATGTGCCCGTCCTAATATGGGGTCCTGCCACCCCTTGCCCAGCCAAAAATTGAATATGCACACATTTGGGATTTTTTTTCATCTAGGAAGTTTACAATCCTGATCCCTATTGTCAACATGTGCTATCTGCCATCAGGGGTGATCAATGGATGTGTTTTGGGGTGCAACCCCTTCCTCAGTTCACCGACTTTTGATACGAGGAAGGGGTTGCACCCCCAAAAGACGTACATGGATATCCCCTGATGGCAGATAGCACATGTTGACACACTGTGTGCAGATTCAATTTTTGGCTGGTTTGATTGTCAAAAATATTCTAAAATGTGCAATAACAAACATGTAAAAACAAATGTGTTTGGATGGCTTATTGAATTCTCCCCAAAACATCGAGAATGTCTTTAAATGTTTGTTCCATCACATGGGTTCTTTGTTTAATTAGGTCCAGTTCCGTGCTACATTCCATCACTTGCTGGATGAGGCGGAGGGCACTGTCAGCAGAGAACCGTGTACTATCCTTCACAACATTTTATATCCCCTAAAAACAAAAAACAAAAGGTATTATAACTCTGCAGGCCTACATCTCTTACCTGAAGCTGTGGTGACAGATACTGACCTGTTGTGGTGACCAGATCCACAACGTCATCCACCTCTCCTTCCTGCACTTCTCCTTCCTCCACCTCAACTTCCTGCACATCTTTCGGTTGTGGGTCTTTGGGAGTTTGGGGTTGCTTGGAAGTTGTGGGGTGCATGTGCTCCCTGGAGTGTTCTCCTCCCAGTCTTCTCTCCCCTATGAGAATCAAACAAAAGGTCTATTTATCACACTGTAAATCTCAATGTTAAAATAAAAACAGGCTAAATTGCTTGGAAGTGTGGTACAAGTGTGTGTTTGGGCGGAATTTAAAGAAGAATGCATTATTTATGACCAAGAATATGTTTAGTATTCACCTTTGGATTTAATTTATTTGACATGGAGGCACCACAAAAATTCACTGATGCACCTGTGTGGGACACCCAAAAAAGGCGGGTCTGGTGGCCCACACTATAGTGCTCCAAAGTACAGATGTGGAAGCAGCTGCTAAATGTCGTCTCCTTTACACTGATAAAAGTTTGCATTTCATTCTCTTTACAAACACATCATCTAGCCTAAAAATTTCACCACAATATTTGACCAAAAATGGCAGATGTCTAATTACTTTTGTGGCTATAAAATAAGCCAAAACCGCGGATAGTGGCCGAACGAAGTGTCTGTAACGTAACGAACGATTACTGTGCCCAACCAAGTTCAAAATATTACATTTTGTAAGGGAGTCCAATATGAGAAACCAAAATAAAGAGCAACATGTAAGTTTAGAAAAAGATTAATAGCAGAAAAGTCTACATTTTACTTACTTTTAGCGAGCATTCTCTTTATGCTCCTCAACTGCTCTGGCTCCCTCAGTTTGAGGTCTGACCACCTCTTTCTGAGCTGCTCATTTGAGCGTTTCACCCCGAAATTCGTCTTCAGACTCTTCACGACTTTAGTGAGGATTTTGGCCTTCCTTCTATTTGGTTTGCTATACGGCCCATGCTTTGCATCATAATCAGACTTGAGCAAGATGTCCACCATCTCCGCCATCTCCGCCAAAGACATATTCGATGCCTTGAATCTCCTCCTTGATCGTGACGTTTCCTCGGTCTCCGGGCTTGTCTCCTCCTCGTTAGTTGCGGAATTATCAGACACCTGCTGTAACTCCGCCATATCTGTCTGCGCGCCGAAAGAGAAGGGGCGGGGAAAAGATGTTAGTAAGAACGTCATGGGCGGGCGACGTGTGCGAAACGACGTGTTCGTATTTTGACGCATGCGTGGTGTGTATATAGCAAACACACATGTGACTATAGTACGTTCGGTGTGCGGAGAGAGGAGTTCAAGTGACGGACGTGCGAACGAAGGTATGTGATTTTGTGACTTGTACAAATTGTTGGCCTATACTGTCTTGAGAATGTTGGAGGATATATATGGTGACTAGGATGTTAAGGAGGTTAGACTGTTTGCCTCACATTAGTTATATATAATTTATTTAACTTGCAGATACAATATGAATGTCTTTATAAGCGACAACGATTTCCTGGCGGAATTTATTGACCGGGTAAGGGAGCTGCCCGCTCTGTGGGAGACGAAAAACCCCATCCACAAAAAAAGAGGGGTGAGAAAAGCAGCGCTGGAGAAGCTGCTCCCATTTGTGCATACCAAGGTGCCCACAGCCACAGCAAAACAAGTGGACACTAAAATTGGCAGCTTGAGAGGTACCTACAGGACTGAACGCTCTAAGGTGCTGGCTTCTCAGAGGTCAGGACTCGAGCAGCAGCAGGTGATGTTTATGTCCCGATTTTGTGGTACTACAACAGGATGTCCTTCCTGGATGACCACATTGAGACAAGGCCATCACTCTCCACTCTTCCCCCCAGACTTCCCTGCAGCCAACCTGAGCCTTCTCTGGAGCAAGAGGAGGCAGCCATCCTGGATGATCCTGATTTGGCCATCTGGAGCCAGGTATAGTATTAAGTGAAAATGTAGTGGGATAAACTTAATGTTTGACAAATATGTCAAGATGACAAACATAAAATATTTTGGATTCCACAAGTGAAATCAAGATCTGTAGACATTAGTCTGCACTTAATTGGGTGCTAAATAGTCAATCTGATGTAGTGGTAAATTTAAAGCAAGGATTTATGGATTTACATTCTAATTGCTTCAATCAGGATTACAAAGTTTGATGCAAAGATTAAACCAACATATTAAACTATGTCCCTTTTTCATACACAGGATGAAATCAGCCAGGAGGAGGGTCTGGAAACTGTCAGGCAGGAGGAGGAAGGGCCCAGTGGCAGCCAGGAGGTGGCAGGGCCCAGTGGCAGCCAGGAGGTGGCAGGGCCCAGTGGCAGCCAGGAGGTGGCAGGGCAAAGGAGAAGCACCAGATCCCAGGTGCCTCCCATCCGGCTTCCCAAAAGAGGCAGGAGGGACAGGAGCACGAGTGAGGCAGCAATGGCCCTTATTCGTGAGGCCCATGCCACCCTCCAGGAGCCCACATCCCCTGAAGAGGCCATTGCTGGCCTAGTGGAGGCTAAGTTCAAGGTGATGAGCATGGAGCAACGCCTCCTATGCGAGCCCCTGCTCATCACCTTGCTCAACAAGGGGGTGATGGAGAAAATTACCCCCAATACCGCCATATGTGAGGTGGCACAACTGACCCAACCTCAACCTCCACCTCCCCCTTCTTCTTCTGCCCCACCCCCTTCTGCTACACCTCCACCTTCTTCTTCTGCCCCACCCCCTTCTGCTACACCTCCACCTTCTTCTTCTGCCCCACCCCCTTCTGCTACACCTCCCCCTTCTTCTTCTGCCCCACCCCCTTCTGCTACACCTCCACCTTCTTCTTCTGCCCCACCCCCTTCTGCTACACCTCCACCTTCTTCTTCTGCCCCACCCCCTTCTGCTACATCTCCTCCTCCTCCTCCTGACAGGAGTACCCCTCCAGTGGCCCAGCCTCCAGCCAAACGAAGAAGGAAGGCTGCAGGGAAGGCTTCAGGGAAGGTTGCAGGGAAGGTTGCCAGGAAGAAGAGGAAGTGATGGCTTTGCTTCATTGTGGTCGGACAGAAGGCAGCCTGTTGTAGTACCACACACTTGGGACATATATATCACCTGCTGCTGTTCCTGACCTCTGGGAGGCCAGCATCAGATTGTGTTCAGAAATGTTGGCCTTCTCAAGCTCCCAATTTTAGGGTCCACACAGGGTTGCTGTGTGCTCTGGGGTCCCTGGGATGCACAAATGGCAGCATGTTCTCCAGCGCTGCCTTCTCTTTATTTTATTTCAAAACATGAATAAATGTGATTTTTGTTTAAGTTCATACTTGACTATGTGTATTTGTAAAAATTAAAAATCTAGCTTTGGAGTAAGCAGATACATTTGACTGACAAAAAAAGGGACAGATAACAACCCCCCCAAAAGAATAACTAAATCTGATTTGCAAAAAAACATGGTGGAAAATTTAACTAATATAGATTCCAAAATTAAATGGGAGATCACTATCAAAACATTGCGAAATTATAATTAACATCATTTTGAAAAATATAACCATTTAAATTATTCCTAAAAACTTGCACGATATAATACACATAAATCTTCTTAAGAGCAGCATGAAAAAGGTTAAAAAAAAATAGTCATAACTCTGGTGTGAATATCAGCAGCAAAAGAAGGTCACTCGTTTTGATTAATGTAACATTCTAACGAAGATTTCAATGCAGAACATTTAAACGATGCAATAATTTGGAGCGTGACGAATGTGCTCTCTCCATTATGAAGGCTTGTTTTACCAGAAGATGCGCTCCCGTCTCATAGTTGCATGTGAGCATGCGCGCTTTTGGAAGAGTCGTAAAAGCATACACACGAACCATTTTCTCGTCACAAAACAGGCCGACGAGAAACACGACAAGGAAATCTGGAATCCTGACGAGAAAATAGAGAGCAGGTTCTCTATTTTCTCGTCGAGATTCTCGGCAATTTTCTCGTCGTAAAACCATACACACAAACGTTTTTCTCGACAAAAAAGCTCTCGCGGCACTTTTCTTGACGGTTTTGGACGAGAAAATCGGTTGTGTGTACGAGGCTTGAGTGTAATTTCTGTCTGCTGCTTGCTTTGCTATCAGCATGAATCACTTCTGACTAGTTTTCCTGACACCAAGAGAAAAAAGGTGATAGGGGAGGGAGTTCTAGCTAATTGACAACCTCTGCACCTCTGTGTTACAGTGTGTCCCTTCCCGTCAAACAGCTCTCAGAGCTCTCCTCACTGACCTCTGCAGAGTGTAACTTCATATCTCAACCCCCTTTTTCTGACAGCGCAGACAAGCTTTATAACTTATGGACTTTGATAGGATGTAGAGAAAAGAATGCTGCAGATAAACAGGTACAATGAGAAGGATTTGTTTTATCTCTGTGAATCACCTGAGGCCAGTCACTTCACTGAGTCTATGTAAGGGTTTACAACCACTATAAGGAAACAGTAATAATTGCCAATATATAAAGATTTCTTAAAACACGTTGCTGAATATACATTGCAAAATGTTTTCTTAAATCACCATAGGATGATGCATACCCAATTATACAACACATATTAGGCTAATGCATGTTTAAATACTGGTTCTCATGGTTACCAAAAGTCATCATTGTTAAAAATATAAAACAAATAAATGTGCCCTTGTTCTTTGAATGGAAATTATCTCCAATCTTTTACTTCCTGCAAAGATGGATTTAAGAGAAGAGAAAAAAAAAACACTGATGAGAAAAATGCCATTTTTTAAAATGGTCATTAAAAATGATCGTGTGTGGGTTTCAGAGCATTTTTCACGACGTGAAAAATGGCCATGAAAAAATTGGAACATGCTCTAATTTTTCTCGTCGTTTTTCACCTCGTAGTTTTTCTCGTCATGAAAAACGGCCGTGTGTGGGCTGTAACGACGTTAAAAAAATGCGCATGCTCAGAATCAAGTATGAGACGGGAGCGCTCGTTCTGGTAAAACTAGCGTTCGTAATGGAGATAGAACATTCGTCACGCTGTAACAGACTGAAAATCACAAGGCTGAAAAGCGCGAATCGTCTCTCAACAAACTTTACTAACACGAGGATCAGCAAAAGCAGCCCAAAGGGTGGCGCCATCCAAATGGAACTTCCCCTTTATAGTGCCGTCGTACGTGTTGTACGTCACCGCGCTTTGCTCAAGCATTTTTTTCCACGATAGTGTGTAGGCAAGGCAGGCTTGAGAAGAATCACGTCGAGAAAAATGCTGTTTTTTTTTCAATGACATTAAAAACGG
Organism: Rana muscosa; assembly: GCA_029206835.1. Classification (NCBI taxonomy): domain Eukaryota; kingdom Metazoa; phylum Chordata; class Amphibia; order Anura; family Ranidae; genus Rana; species Rana muscosa. Next base: position 730,394,824 of record CM055118.1, read on the forward strand.
TCGTGTGTACGCGGCATTAGTATAGTGTAGCCAGTAACACTCTTTTTAGTCCTGATGCAACAATGTTCACTGCGCGGCAATGCCCCACACTGCAAAGCCTTCACAAAGAAAACCTCCAGTTGGCTTATCTTGCTGCACATGTGCGATGCTACCCTATTCATTACAATTAACCACTTCAGCCCCGGACCATTTTGCAGCTAAAGGGCTAGGCACTGCGTCGCTTTAACTGACAATTACGCGGTCGTGCGACGTGGCTTCCAAACAAAATTGGCGTCCTTTTTTTCCCACAAATAGAGCTTTTGTTTTGGTGGTATTTGATCACTTCTGTGGTTTTTATTTTTTGCGCTATAAACAAAAATAGAGCGGCAATTTTGAAAAAAAATGCAATATTTTTTACTTTTTGCTATAATAAATATCCCCAAAAAATATATAATTTTTTTTTTCTCAGTTTAGGCCGATACGTATTCTTCTACATATTTTTGGTAAAAAAAATTGCAATAAGCGTTTATTGATTGGTTTGCGCAAAAGTTATAGCATCTACAAAATAGGGGATAGTTTTATGGCGATCAGTGATTTTTATCATGAGTGCGACATTATGGCGGACACATCGGACACTTTTGCCACCTTTTTAGGACCATTGTCATTTTTACAGCGATCCGTGCTATAAATGCACTGATTACTGTGAAAATGACACTGGCAGTGAAGGGGTTAACCACTAGGTGGTGCTGTAGGGGTTAGGTGATCCCTATTGAGTGTTTCTTACTGTAGGGGGGATGGGCTGTGTGTCACATGACACTGATCTTCGCTCCGAGTACACGGAGCGGAGATCCGTGTCATTGTCACTAGGCAGAGCGCGGAGATGCTTGTTTACACAAGCATCTCCCCGCTCTATACCTCCGTGAGACAATCGCGGGGATCCCTGCGGCGGTCGAGTCCGCGGGACCCGGGGTCCGACTCACGGGAAGGCGGCAGGGTTGCGAACGTGCCGCCGGTGGCGCGCATGCGACCACACGTCAGGCATTTAAAGGGCAACAAAGAGGTACGTGATTGTGCCTGTCCGTGCCATTCTGCCGACGTAAAAGTACAGGAGGCAGTCGGCAAGTTGTTAAATGGCTGTACTCATGATGGCTTCCAGCAGTCCTGTGGAGTACAGGCATTCCATAGGAATAAATACGGCCATTAATTCACATGTGCAGGAAAAAGAGAAGCTGGCTGGTTATTTTTTTTTTTTTTTTCGACGGGCCAGGCAGAGCCACACATTAAATATCACTGGCTCAGTGCTGAAGATTAGTATGTTACCGGGTAGGCGGCACTAACGGGGGTGGGTGGAAATAAAGAACTAATTATAAAGAGTTGTTCTATTGTATAGTGCAGGTCAATGACTAGACCTGGGAATATAGGTCTTCTCAGTGTCAGTTCACTTCATATTAGCACTATGTAGTATGTCTAATAAAAGTATGCTATCAGCAAATTAATATTTGTAATTTTTCACAGTAAAGTAGGCAGGGCTTTTTTTGCTCAGGAAAATACGTACAGGAACTCAATCACGACCCCCCTGTCCCTCTCACACACCCTCCAAACCACATCAAATAGTGGGTGTGGTCAAATTTCACTAACAGTGGGAGGGTCTTAACAGGGTCATTAAATAGGGTGCTACGTAAATAGTGCAGAGTTCAGGGGTGCGCTGCATACAGAGTGCAGAGTTCAGCCTTCTTCCACAGCTGCTTACCTCTGCATCCCCCATCCACATCTCACATTTACCCTCTTCAGCTCTGACCTCTGCATGCAACCCCCCTCTACTGCCCCCATCTTCTCCCCTTCTCATCAAAAGCTCCACTATCATCCACAAATCTTATTTTTGTTGCTGTATTAACCACTTAACGACCGCTCACTGTATATATACGTCGGCAGAATGGCACCGACAGGCACAATCATGTAGAGTGTACGTGATCGCCTTTGTACAGTTGGGGGGTCCGATCGGACCCCCCTCCTATACAGTGAGCGGCCGTTAATCGTTGGGGAGCGATCAGAGATGAGGGGGTGACCATTCGATTTCGGCCACCCCCTCGCGATCGCTCCCGGCCAATAAAAATGCTTCCTCCGCCATGTGATGTAAACACAGGCAGGAGGAAGTGATGTCATCTCCCTCGCGGCGGTCTTTTCGATTCCGGCGCCGAGGAGAGAGGAAGCAGGTTAGTGCACCAACAGTCCACTGACACGTAGGTACACATAGGCACACATTTCACCCCCCAGTCACCCCCAGATCACCCCCCAGGTCACCCCCCAGCCCCCAATCACAGTGTCACTGATTGCAGTGATCATTTATTTTACTGATCACTGCTTTTAGTGTCATCTGTGATAGTAAAAAGTTGCAGGGCAGTTAGGTTTAGGCCCCTTTAGGTCCAGGGTAGCCCCCTAACCCCCCCTAATAAAGGTTTAACCCCTTGATCGCCCCCCAGGTAACCCTTTCACCCCCTAACGCCAGCGTCACTAAGCGACCGTATTTTCGATCGCTGTATTTAGTGCTGGTGGTGCCCTAGATAGCCAGTTATTTATTTTTAGGTTCGCCGCAGGTTTTTAGAGCATCATGTACCCCCATATATTATTTTAACCCCATGATTGCCCCTAGAGTTAACCCTTTCACCAGTGATCACCGTATAAGCGTCACTGGTGACACTGGTTACCCAGTTAATTATTTAGGTAACCCGTCAGGTTTTTATATAGCGTCGGGTACCCCCATATTTAACCTAATAAAGGTTTTAACCCCCTGATTGCCCCTAGTTAACCCTTTCACCAGTGATCACCATATAAAGGTTACGGGTGACACTGGTTGGTTAGTTTGCTTTTTATAGCATCAGGGCACCCGCCGTATATAACCCAATAAAGGTTTAACCCCCTGATCGCCCGGCGGGTGAGATCAATTAGGTTTTAGTGCCAGAGAGGGTCTGCGTCGCCCCAGGCAGCATTAGGTTAGTGCCAGTAACGCTAACACCCACGCGCAAAGCATACACCTCCCTTAGTGGTATAGTATCTGATCAGATCTATACTAGCGTCCCCAGCAGTTTAGGGTTCCCAAAAACGCAGAGTTAGCGTAATCAGCCCAGATACCTGCTAGCACCTGCGTTTAGCCCCTCCGCCCAGCCCAGCCCAGCCCACCCAAGTGCAGTATCGATCGATCACTGTCACTTACCAAACACAAAACACATAACTGCAGCGTTCGCAGAGACAGTCCTGATCCCTGCGACCGCTAACAGTTTTTTTTGTAGCGTTTGATATATTTGCTGACGACAGTCGGGTGCTTTTTTTCCTGTGAATCTTACTAGTGTACCCCTAAATTTAGAGCCCAAAATGGCAAGTCGAAGGTACACTAGTAAAGAGGCCTACGAGATTCTGAGCATGACAGATAGTGAAGAGGAGGTCACGTATCTGTCAGATTCAGGCTCAGAATATCTTCCCGTAGAAGACAGTGACGTCAGCGGCCCCACGTCAGATAGCTCTGACAACGAAGTTGAGGTCCCTGCTAAGGTCAGGCGTACCCGATCCCGATCTTCTGAGGTTGTTGAGGAGCAAGAACCGCAGGGCTCTCGTATCATGGAGCAGAGGAGTACTAGCGCCGCTATTCCTTCTGGTGAATTGGCAAGCACCAGCGGCCTAGTACAGCCTGGGCGTACATCCAGCACTGCAGTATCACGTGGTGACGTGGCGAGTCCCATAAGTGCAGTTCAAGCTGGCGAGGTGGCAAGCACAAGTAGTGTCCCGCTGCCACCAAGAAGACAAAGGCAGGCCCGTCGTACCCATAGTGCTCTTCCTGCAGAATTCGCCTATCCTGATTGGGTCCCCACCACTTCTGCAGAACCCGTACTTCCCCCATTCACTGCCCAACCCGGTATTCAGGTGGAAACAGCTGATTTTATGCCAATCGATTATTATTCGCTGTTTTTCACGGAAGATCTCTATAGATCTATTGTGGACCAGAGTAATTTATATGCTGGTCAATTCATCGCCGCTAATCCCCAGTTGCCTTCCATTGCCAAAGATTGGAAACCAATTACGGTTTCCGAATTTAAGACCTTTCTGGGCCTTTCCCTCAACATGGGCACACATAAATTCCCGTCATTGCGTGCTTATTGGTCCACGCACCCAATTGACCACATGCCCGTGTTCTCTGCCTCCATGCCCAGGAAACGATACGAGCAGATTTTGCGGTTCATGCACTTCAACGACAATGAACTTTGTCGTCCACGTGGGGACCCTGAATACGACCGGCTCTATAAAATTCGGCCCCTCATAAACCACTTCAACGAACGTTTTGCAGCCTTGTTTATTCCCGATCAAGCTGTCTGCGTTGATGAGTCCCTGATTAAATTTTCTGGCCGCTTGGCTTTCAAGCAGTACCTTCCCAGCAAGCATGCCAGATACGGGGTCAAGCTCTATAAGTGCTGTGACAGGGCAACAGGCTATGTATGGAGCTTTATGGTTTATGAGGGAAAAGATAGTCAGGTTGAGCCGGTCAACTGCCCGGATTACATAGGGAGCGCTGGCAAGATAGTGTGGAACTTGGTGTCACCCTTATTCGGAAAGGGGTACCACTTGTATGTGGACAATTATTACACGAGCGTGCCACTGTTTAGTCACTTGTTTGATCATCAGATTGGAGCATGTGGCACCGTGCGACCTAATCGCCGGGGCTTTCCCCAGCGGCTTGTAGATGCCCATCTTAGGCTGGGGGAGAGAGCCTGCTTGAAGTGTAATAATTTGCTCGCTATGAAGTGGAGGGACAATAAGAATGTTTTCCTTCTTACCTCCCTTCATGCAGACACGACAGTCCAAATTCCTACGGCGACTGGTGTTGTGGAGAAACCCCTCTGTGTCCACGAATATAACAAAAATATGGGAGGGGTGGACCTCAACGACCAGTTGATGGCGCCGTATCTAATTGACTGTAAGGCGAGACGCTGGTACAAAAAAGTGTCTCTATCCAATTGGCTTTGCTGAACGCTCATGTGCTATACAGAGCTTCAGGCGGGACTTTATCTCTTCTAAAATTCCAGAATGAGATAGTCACAGAACTCCTGTATCCAGGCGGTTCTGCACCTCACCATCCCCTACCAAATGCAGTAAGCCGGCTGCATGAGAGGCATTATACGCATCTCCTCCCGAGTACCCCTACCCAACGAGCCCCCCAAAAAAGATGTTGTGTCTGTAGCAAGCGCGGATTTAGGCGTGACACCCGTTATTATTGTCCACTCTGTCCTGACAAACCTGGTCTTTGCCTTGGTGAATGTTTTGAACGCTACCACTCAAAAGTGAAGTTTTAGCGTAGGGTACAGCATTTCACAGACTAGGACACACTTACACAGGGTCTCCCAAGATGCCATTACATTTTGAGAGACCCGAACCATTACAGTTGTTAAAGTTTAAAAAAAAAAAGTGTAAAAAAGAAAAAAAAAACGTAAAGAACAAAACACAAAAAAAAATATAAAATAAAAAAACCAAAAATAGTTGTCGTTTTATTGTTCTCTCTCTCTCTCTCTCTATTTTCTCTCTATTGTTCTGCTCTTTTTTACTGTATTCTATTCTGCAATGTTTTATCATGCTTGCTTTTCAGGTATGTAATTTTTTGTTTTCAGGTGCGCCATTCAACTGCAGCACGGAATTATTTATCTTGACAGCAACAGCGTTTGCTCCCTCGATACATAAAGCCGTGACTCCAGTGCTGTAGGAGGTGATTTCACCACCACAGTTAAAAAAAAAGAGCATATATGCCGAAGCATGGGGGCAGCAGGGGCGGAGGAGCGATTTTGCTCCTAATGCCGCGTATATACGGTCGAAATTCCGACGGAGGCTTGCCCCTGGAAAAGTCCGACCGTGTGTACGCGGCATAACTTTTTTGCGGGAGGATGCCCCCATGCTTCGGCATATATATATTTTAGGCACAGGTTGCGTTAAAAAAATGTTTTATTTTTTACTAGGTTTTGTTTTGGTATTTGCTTTGCAGGTATGGTATGGTAAGGTCTTACTGTTGTACTGTAATGTTACTTTGTTTTAATGTTAACCATCATTTGCTTAGCAGGTACGCCATTCAGTAGCATCGCGGATTTATTTATCTTGACAGCAACAGCGTTTGCTCCCACGATACATAAAGCCGTGACTCCAACGCTGTAGGAGGTGATTTCACCACCACAGTTAAAAAAAGAGCATATATGCCGAAGCATGGGGGCAGCAGGGGCGGAGGAGCGATTTTGCTCCAAATGCCGCGTATATACGGTTGAAATTCCGACGGAGGCTTGCCCGTGGAAAAGTTCGACCGTGTGTACGCGGCATAACCTTTTATGCCGCGTACATACGGTCGAAATTCCGACGAAGGCTTGCCCGTGGAAAAGTCCGACCGTGTGTACGCGGCATAACTTTTTTGCGGGAGGATGCCCCCATGCTTCGGCATATATGCCCATCATTAGAAGTGGGTGGATGAAGGGAGGTATTCTAATGGTGGGCATACCCACCGATCAATCTCTTTTTTTCGTTCAGCCAAAAGGCTGCATGAAAAAAAAGATTACAATACATGTCCAACAAGGACCAGCAACGTACTGGTATGTTGCTGGACTTTGAATGTTTATACCAGAATGATGCCTCCAGGTTTAGGTATCATCTTGGTATCATTCTTTTCAGCCAGTGGCCGGCTTTCATGTAAAAGCAATTCTAGCAGATAATTAGCCTCTAGGCTGCTTTTACAAGCAGTGGGAGGGAATGCCCCCCCCGGATATAAACAGCGCCATTGGGAAATTGGGAAAGCATTTTATCACACCGATCTTGGTGTGGTCAGATGCTTTGAGGGCAGAGGAAAGATCTAGGGTCTAACCCCCATTTTTTTTTCAAAAAAAGAGTACCTGTCACTACTTATTGCTATCATAGGGGATATTTACATTCCCTGAGATAACAATAAAAATGATAAAAAATAAATAAATATGGAAGGAACAGTTTAAAAATAAAATAAAAAAGCAAAATAAATAATAAAAAAAATAAAAAAAAAATAAAAGAACCGCTGTCCCCCCCTGCTCTTGCGCAAAGGCGAACGCAAGCGTCGGTCTAGCGTCATATGTAAACAGCAATTGCATCATGCATGTGAGGTATCACCGCGAAGGTCAGATCGAGGGCAGTAATTTTAGCAGTAGACCTCCTCTGTAAATCTAACGTGGTAACCTGTAAAGGCTTTTGAATGCTTTTAAAAATGAATGTAGTTTCTCGCCACTGCGCGTTTGTGCGCAATTTTAAAGCATGTCGTGTTTGGTATCCATGTACTCGGCCTAAGATCATCTTTTTTATTTCATCAAACATTTGGGCAATATAGTGTTTTTTAGTGCATTAAAAATAAAAAAAGTGTGTTTTTCCCCCAAAAAATGCGTTTGAAAAATCGCTGCGCAAATACTGTGTGGAAAAAAAATGCAACACCCACTATTTTAATCTGTAGGGCCTTTGCTTTAAAAAAATATATAATGTTTGGGGGTTCAACATAATTTTCTTGCAAAAAAAAAAATTTTTTTCATGTAAACAAAAAGTGTCAGAAAGGGCTTTGTCTTCAAGTGGTTAGAAGAGTGGATGATGTGTGACATAAGCTTCCTAATGTTGTGCATAAAATGCCAGGACAGTTCAAAACCCCCCCAAATGACCCCATTTTGGAAAGTAGACACCTCAAGCTATTTGCTGAGAGGCATGTTGAGCCCATTGAATATTTTTTTTTTTTTGTCCCAAGTGATTGAATAATGACAAAAAGAAAAAAAAAAATGTACAAAAAGTTGTCACTAAATTATATATTGCTCAAACATGCCATGGTTATATGTGGAATTGCACCCCAAAATACATTCTGTTGCTTCTCCTGAGTACGGGGATACCACATGTGTGAGACATTTTGGCAGCCTAGCCGCGTACAGGACCCCGAAAACCAAGCACCGCCTTCAGGATTTCTATGGGTGTAAATTTTTGATTTCACTCCTCACTGCCTATCACAGTTTCGGAGGCCATGGAATGCCCAGATGGCACAAAACCCCCCAAATGACCCCATTTTGGAAAGTAGACACCCCAAGCTATTTGCTGAGAGGTATGTTGAGTATTTTGCAGATCTCGCTTTTTGTCACAATGTTTTAAAAATTGAAAAAATAAAAAAATAAAAATAAATATGCCTTTCTTCATTTTCAAAAACAAATGAGAGCTGTAAAATACTCACCATGCCTCTCGGCAAATAGCTTGGGGTGTCTACTTTCCAAAATGGGGTCATTTGTGGGGGTTTTGGGCTATCTTGGCATTTTATGGCCTTCAAAACTGTGATAGGTAGTGAGGAGTGAAATCAAAAATTTGTGCCCTTAGAAATCCTGAAGGCGGTGCTTGGTTTTCGGGGGCCCGTACGCGGCTAGGCTCTCAAAAAGTCCCACACATGTGGTATCCCCGTACTCAGGAGAAGCAGCAGAATGTATTTTGGGGTGCAACTCCGCATATAACCATGGCATGTTTGAGCAGTATATCATTTAGTGACAACTTTTTGTACATTTTTTTTTTTCTTTTTGTCATTATTCAATCACTTGGGACAAAAAAAAAATATTCAATGGGCTCAACATGCCTCTCAGCAATTTCCTTGGGGTGTCTACTTTCCAAAATGGGGTCATTTTGGGGGGTTTTGTACTGCCCTGCCATTTTAGCACCTCAAGAAATGAGATAGGCAGTCATAAATTAAAAGCTGTGTAAATTCCAGAAAATGTACCCTAGTTTGTAGACGCTATAACTTTTGCGCAAACCAATAAATATACGCTTATTGTCATTTTTTTTACTAAAGACATGTGGCTGAATACATTTTGGACTAAATGTATGACTACAATTGAGTTTATTCGATTTTTCTTATAACAAAAAGTAGAAAATACCATTTTTTTTCAAAATTTTCGGTCTTTTTCCGTTTATATCGCAAAAAATAAAAATCGCAGAGGCAATCAAATACCATTAAAAGAAAGCTCTATTTGTGGTAAGAAAAGGACGCAAATTTCATTTGGGTACAACATTGCATGTCCGCACAATTTACAGTTAAAGCAGCGCAGTGCAAAATTCTGAATTCACCTCTGGTCCTCTAGCTACCAAATGGTCCGGGGCTTAAGTGGTTAAGCTGAAGCACCCAGCCAGCTCTAGTACCTCCCTGCATACTGTAGTAGGCTTCACCTCTCTCACTTGCGGAGAGGTCATCCATTGGTGATGTTGACATTTGCACTGCACTCCGTGGACCTGCATCTCCCTTGTCCCCATCCTTCATTTAGTGGGAGCCACTCAGGAGATCTGATCTGTGGAAGCTGTTGGGGAACAAGCTGTCACTTGTAAGTATAGAAGCCGGACTTTTGTGTTTTCAAGTAATAGTGGTCAGCAGGGAGCAGAGGGCCTGAGCCAGAGGTGGTGGAACTGAGTTACACCAAGTTCCAGCTAGAAAAAAGCCCTGAAAGTAGGGAACAGCATATGAGTAAACAGTTGCAAACAAGACAGATCATTGTGTAGAAACACTATCCTTGTGGATGTCAAAAGTTGATAAAATCCTATTATTATTATTAATTATTATTATTGACTTTCTGTAAAATTATTTTCTTGGAGTACATTTAGGTAAACAGGATGAGGTATTCAGGTAAATTTGGTTATACTGCTGTCTTCAGGAGATTGAACACTGGCAAACAAAGCTGTAAGGACAGCCCAGTATAACCCCCCACCATCACCAGCCCCAGCATGCTATTTATACAGGGTTGAGGGACCCATGTAACTTAACCACTTAAGCCCCGGACCATTTGGTAGCTAAAGGACCAGAGGTGATTTCAGAATTTTGCACTGCGCTGCTTTAACTGTAAATTGTGCGGACATGCAATGTTGTACCCAAATGGTATTTGATTGCCTCTGCGATTTTTATTTTTTGCGATATAAACGGAAAAAGACCGAAAATTTGGAAAAAAAATGATATTTTCTACTTTTTGTTATAAGAAAAATCGAATAAACTCAATTTTAGTCATACATTTAGGCCAAAATGTATTCATGTCTTTAGTAAAAAAAATGTCAATAAGCGTATATTTATTGGTTTGCGCAAAAGTTTTGGGCGTTTACAAACTAGGGTACATTTTCTGGAATTTACACAGCTTTAAATTTATGACTGCCTATCTCATTTTTTGAGGTGCTAAAATGGCAGGGCAGTACAAAACCCCCCCAAATGACCCCATTTTGGAAAGTAGACACCCCAAGGAAATTTCTGAGAGGCATGTTGAGCCCATTGAATATTTTTTTTTTGTCCCAAGTGATTGAATAATGACAAAAAATAAATAAAAATTACAAAAAGTTGTCACTAAATGATATATTGCTCACACATGCCATGGTTATATGTGGAATTGCACCCCAAAATACATTCCGCTGCTTCTCCTGAGTACGGGGATACCACATGTGTGGGACTTTTTAGGAGCCTAGCCACATACGGGACCCCGGAAACCAAGCACCGCCTTCAGGATTTCTAAGGGCGCAAATTTTTGATTTCACTCCTCACTACCTATCACAGTTTCGAAGGCCATAAAATGCCAAAATAGCACAAACCCCCCCCCCCAAATGACCCCATTTTGGAAAGTAGACACCCCAAGCTATTTACTGAGAGGCATGTTTAGTCCATGGAATATTTTATATTTTGCCACAAGTTGCGGGAATATGACAAACTTTTTTTTTTTTGCACAAAGTTGTCACTAAATGATATATTGTTCACACATGCCATGGGCATATGTGAAATTACACCCCAAAATACATTCTGCTGCTTCTCCTGAGTACGGGGATACCACATGTGTGAGACTTTTTGGGAGCCTAGCCGCGTACGGGACCCCAAAAACCAAGCACCGCCTTCAAGGTTTCTAAGGGCATAAATTTTTGATTTCACTCCTCACTACCTATCACAGTTTTGAAGGCCATAAAATGCCAAGATAGTACAAAACCCCCCCAAAATGACCCCATTTTGGAAAGTAGACACCCCAAGGAAATTGCTGAGAGGCATGTTGAGCCCATTGAATATTTTTTTTTTTGTCCCAAGTGATTGAATAATGACAAAAAGAAAAAAAAATGTACAAAAAGTTGTCACTAAATGATATATTGCTCACACATGCCATGGTTATATGCGGAATTGCACCCCAAAATACATTTGGCTGCTTCTCCTGAGTACGGAGATACCACATGTGTGGGACTTTTTGAGAGCCTAGCCGCGTACGGGCCCCCGAAACCAAGCACCGCCTTCAGGATTTCTAAGGGCACAAATTTTTGATTTCACTCCTTACTACCTATCACAGTTTTGAAGGCCATAAAATGCCAAGATAGCCCAAAACCCCCACAAATGACCCCATTTTGGAAAGTAGACACCCCAAGCTATTTGCTGAGAGGCATGGTGAGTATTTTACAGCTCTCATTTGTTTTTGAAAATGAAGAAAGACATATTTTTTTTTTCTTTTTTCAATTTTAAAAACTTTGTGACAAAAAGCGAGATCTGCAAAATACTCAACATACCTCTCAGCAAATAGCTTGGGGTGTCTACTTTCCAAAATGGGGTCATTTGGGGGGGTTTTGTGCCATCTGGGCATTCTATGGCCTCCGAAACTGTGATAGGCAGTGAGGAGTGAAATCAAAAATTTACACCCATAGAAATCCTGAAGGCGGTGCTTGGTTTTTGGGGTCCTGTACGCGGCTAGGCTCCCAAAATGTCTCACACATGTGGTATCCCCGTACTCAGGAGAAGCAACAGAATGTATTTTGGGGTGCAATTCCACATATAACCATGGCATGTTTGAGCAATACATAATTTAGTGACAACTTTTTGTACATTTTTTTTTTGTCATTATTCAATCACTTGGGACAAAAAAAAAATATTCAATGGGCTCAACATGCCTCTCAGCAAATAGCTTGAGGTGTCTACTTTCCAAAATGGGGTCATTTGGGGGGGTTTTGAACTGTCCTGGCATTTTATGCACAACATTAGGAAGCTTATGTCACACATCATCCACTCTTCTAACCACTTGAAGACAAAGCCCTTTCTGACACTTTTTATTTACATGAAAAAAAAATTTTTTTTTGCAAGAAAATTATGTTGAACCCCCAAACATTATATATTTTTTTAAAGCAAAGGCCCTACAGATTAAAATAGTGGGTGTTGCATTTTTTTTTCCCGACACTATTTGCGCAGCGATTTTTCAAACGCATTTTTTGGGGGAAAAACACACTTTTTTTATTTTTAATGCACTAAAAAACACTATATTGCCCAAATGTTTGATGAAATAAAAAAGATGATCTTAGGCCGAGTACATGGATACCAAACACGACATGCTTTAAAATTGCGCACAAACGCGCAGCGGCGACAAACTACATTCATTTTTAAAAGCATTTAAAAGCCTTTACAGGTTACCACGTTAGATTTACAGAGGAGGTCTACTGCTAAAATTACTTCCCTCGATCTGACCTTCGTGATGATACCTCACATGCATGATGCAATTTTTTTTTTTTATGTTTCAATATGTTTATTCAAGTTTTTGTCATACAAAATGCGGAAAAATCGCAACATAACATTGTACAGTATCAATCGACACTCGGGGCAACACAGTAAATCTCTGCTTGTAGGGGTTCATGCCATAGTGAGATATCATCACTTAATAGCTCATATAAGTCCACCGCTCCGCAGAGCTATTGACCCCTCTTCACATCCCAAATCTTATCATCTGAACCACCCACCCAGGAGAGCCGCCCCCCCATCCACCTCTCGCGGGGGCGCTACTCCACCGTCCGTGCGGGTAGCCCAGAGGTCCATCTAGACCAACCATGGCCCCTTAGGAGCTTAGAAAAACAGGGAGCCGTACAACCTCAAAGGTCTAGATCCGACTCCAAAAATAGACAAAAAAAAAAAAATAGACAAAAAAAACACAAAAAATAAATAAATAAATAAATAAATAAATACAAAAAAAAAAAAAGAGAACAGAAACAAGAGAATGGAAGGGAGGAGACAGAGTAAGGAAAGAACAGTTGAGAAGGGGGAATAGGGGGAGGGGGGGGCCCCGATTCAGCACCCGGACATTCCCAACTCAATTCGAAAATTAAGCTGCAAACATCTTAGGGTCATTTGTGAGGTAGCAAAGCCATGGGTCCCATACTTTATGAAACAGCTTCATTTTATCTTGGGCCAATGCGGTCAGACGTTCGTTTAGCATCAACCAAGACAATTTGCCTTTAAACTGCTCGAATGGCAGAGCTGCTGATTTCCAGTTCCTAGCGATGGTGATTCTGGCTGAAATAAATATAAATGTCAAAAGCCGCTTGCTGGATTTAGAGGCCCCCACATCTCCACCTCCCAGTAGTGCTTGTTTAGCTGATTTAGTCAGGTTTAGTTGGGTGAGAGAGTAAACAAAATTATATATCCTGATCCAGAACCTTCTAACCTTAGGGCACGTCCACCAAATATGATAGGTGGTGCCCACCTGGCCACATCCTCTAAAGCATAGCGGGGTAGCCCCTAGCACAAAAGTTGCCAGTCTGACCGGCACCATATACCACCTCAGCAGAACCTTATAATTAGCCTCAATTATTGAAGTGTTGATGAGCGAACGAGATGCCGTTTCGGCTATCCCATGCCATTCATCCAAATCTAGGGTTTCCTGCAGGTCGGTCTCCCAGTGGACCATATAGTTTAGCTTTGTCGATGTGTTCAGCAATATCGAATATATAGCAGATAAATGCCCCTTGATTTTATCATAGTTTTTGCATAAATGTTCCATGGAAGTTAGGGTCGCTAGGTCACTCTTTCGAGCCAAGGTTTGTACCCAATGCGAGATTTGTGCAAATCTATAACTTTCTGCTGGGGGCATATGATACCTGTCAGTCATAGTCCTTTCGGACAGCATACCCCGATGATCACAGAGGTCCGCAATGCGCATGAAACCCTTATTAGTCCACCAATCGAACGCTAGTGGGGCGAGACCCGGGGTGAACGCACTATTCTGAAGCAGGGGTGCTAGTGGGGAATGGGGAGACTTGAATTTGTAAGATCTGGAGAGTCTGTCCCATATTTCCAAAGACATAGATAAAGTAGGGCACAGCACTGCCGGTCGTTCCTTAATAGGGAGCCACAAAATATGAGAAATTGGTTTGGGACGGCAAGAATAGGATTCCATAGCCATCCAAATGGCCTGTGCCCGTTGGGAATGGAACCTCGTGAGTTGCGCTACCTGAGCTGCATAAAAATATTTTAATAAGTCTGGTAGTCCAAGTCCCCCCCTCCGCCTCAATGCGTATAGAGTGCGCCTATTCACCCTGGGTCTCTTGTCACCCCAAATAAACTGCAGAACTTTATTCTGGAATCGTTTAAGGTCTTCACGGGCCAATGAGACTGGCAAGGTGCGGAAAAAATACAGTAATCGGGGTAGAACATTCATTTTAATCGAGTGAAGTCTGCCAAACCTTCAGTCAGCCGTTTAAAAAGAGCCGGATAATTCCCTTTGTACAACTTGCCGACTGATGAGGTCAGTTGTATGCCTAAATAGGGGAGAGCTGTTGATTCCCATCGGAATCGAAATGATTTTTCGAGCGTAGCCTGGGTGGAGCTTAGCAAAGATAAGTTCAGTGCCCTTGACTTACTATGATTGATTGCCAACCCAGATATGTCAGAAAAAGGTTGCAAAATAGCATTTAAATTAGGCAGGGATGTAATCGGTGAAGTCAAGGTCAGCAACAAGTCATCTGCAAAGAGTAGACACTTGTGTTCATAGTCTCCGCAATAAATGCCCTGAATATCCCTGCATGCGCGAATTTTAATCGCTAGCGGCTCAATCGCCAGAGCGAATAATAACGGTGACAACGGGCAACCCTGTCTCGTTCCTCTTCTGATTGGGAATGATTGGGATGTATATCCTCTGAGCATTAGTGAGGCACTAGGGGAATCATATAACACATGGAGGAGATCCAGAAAGCGCCCCCCAAATCCAAAGCGAGTGAGAACATCAAAGAGATAGTCCCAAGATATGGAATCGAACGCCCTCTGGATATCCAATGAAAGTAACATTCCCCTCCTAGTCCCCTTTCCGTCCCAGTTAGACTGTACCGCCGAGATGAGGTTAATTAACCGGCGGGTTTGGTCTGATGCCTGTCTTGTCGGGACAAAACCCGCTTGGTCAGGGTGGATATAACACTGAAGAAAAGTATTGAGTCTGTGGGCCAGTATTTTGGTCAGGATCTTCAGATCCGTATTGATCAAGGAAATTGGGCGGTAGTTTGTACAGTCTCCATGATCCTTCCCCGGCTTCGGGATAACACTTATATAGGCTACATTTTCATGGCAGGGGAGCCCACTACCGCTTCTCAGGTCATTAAAGTAAGCACAGAGATGCGGGGCAAGAAGATCTTGATACTTCCTGTAATAGTGACCCGGGAAGCCATCTGGACCAGGGGCCTTAGTAGGGTGTAAAGTTTTGATTGCAGCTCTGATTTCAGGCTCTGTAAAAGCTCCGTCCATCAGCTCCGCATGGGTTTGTGTTAATTTAGGCAGCTGTAAGTCACGAAAGAATTTTTTCGCTCCGGATGGATCAAATTTGTCCTGCGTTCCATACAGCTTAGCGTAAAATTTGTGAAATTCCCCAATTATCCGTTCAGGGTTCTGGGAGGTAAGGCCCGTGGATAATCTTAGTTTAGGCAAAGTCAGCGTGTACGGTCGAGGAACCAGCTTTCTAGCTAACATTGTGGTTGGTTTATCTCCCATTGTGTAGAACCTATGTTTTGACCAGCTAATGTGTTTCTCCGCTTGTGTGGTCAAACTAAGATTGAGTGCTAATCGAGCCTCGTCAATTTTATGCCTTATATCCACCCGGGGATTCTTATGCTGTTCGCTCAGTAACTCCGCTAAGTTTGCTTCTAGAAGCTTATTTGTCTGTTCCCTATCGCGTTTAATCCTGGCCGCAACTTGTAGCAAGATGCCGCGAATCGCAGCTTTGTGGGCAACCCAGTTAATTGCAGGGGCTGTATCGGACGCCTTATTAAGTCTAAAGTACTCTCGTATTTCTTTTTGTATCTCTAAATAGATTATAGGGTCATTCAGCAGGCTCACATTGAGTCTCCATGGGGAGGGTCTAGATTTAGTCCACAACCCTGTAGTAGAGAGTTTGATCGGGGAATGATCTGACCAAGGGGTAGATAAGATCTTAACTGACTTAATAAATGGGAGCAAAGGTGTGCGTACTAAAAGGTGATCAATCCTAGAGTAAGTATGATGGGCCTGCGAGAAGTGTGTAAAGTCTCTGACCCTAGGGTTGTTTTCTCGCCAGGCGTCAATGAGGTCATGGAGATGAAACAGACGCGCAACCTTGCTACTTCCAGTCGGTGGGCGCTTTAAAATCGGTTTAGAGGAGTCAGACTTATCCATAGTCCTGTCCAAGGGAATATTACTATCGCCCCCCATAATGATCTGACCCTGAACTTTGGGCATTAAAATCTTCAGCATTTTGCTAAAGAATTCTGGCTGTCCAGTATTTGGGGCATAATACGATACAAAGGACACCTCCTGGTCATGGAGCCGCCCCACTGCCATAATATACCTACCCCCCTTGTCCTTAACAATAGAGATGGGGGTAAAGGGGGTCCGTCTCGAAAAACAGATAGCTACACCCCCCTTCTTTTCCCGACCCCCTGCTAGATAAAACTGTGGATACTTCACATTGAGGTAACGGGGCGCTGATACGTTAGAAAAATGAGTTTCCTGTAATAGGAGGACTTCAGCCTTCTGTCTACAATAAAACTGGAAAGCCTTAGTTCTCTTAGTTGGGGAGTTAAATCCATGCACATTATGGCTAACTATCGAGTAATCTGTGCTATATGTGGCGGCCATCGCGGTAGGGCAGAGCACTCTTACCTTGCGCAGCGGATGAAGTGGGAGGGGCTTCGAAAACAAAGACTATTCGGCTGAGTGATCTCTCAGACTGCGGCTTGCGGGAAGGGCGCTGACTCAAGGCTCCAAAGAGAGAGGGGGAAGGAAAAAGAAGAGAAGGCATTAGAGAAGCAGAAAAACAAAAATAAAAACAACATAGAAATACGTACATAGGCCTTAGGCCCAAACAACCAGTGTAGAACAATCCTAACTGATGCACGAAGGTATAGGGAATAACCCCTGCCGGAGACAACATCCGGCAAATTAAGTGCAAGGGTACCATCCTCGTCAGAGGATAGGTAGTCTCGCGATTGGGTGGCACGTATGACCACCCCGACCCAAACATGAATACACTCTATCTATGCAGGCAATTCAAGGTCATATCAGGAATGACATAAACCAATCAATTCAGTATAGCATAGCATACCCGGCTACATATAGTGATGTGCGTTCCCAAGGTCGGCGACGCCGGGGCAGGAAGGGTCCCCATCGGTCGCTCCGGCCCCCGAGTCACCGCCCAGTAGGGGAACCACATCACGTTCCATCTAAATGCCCCAAACTGCAAAATAGCAAAGTTCGACCAAGTCTGGGTTAGTTGGGGCTGAAAAATAACCGGCTGATAGTCATTCCGAAAACCAGGAAGTCAAGTAACTTTGTAAACAGTGAACGGTAACGAAGGCCCCGTTAGGCCCATAGTCAACCATGAACCCTGCCCATTCTGGTGTAACCAAACACTAACAGCTCCCAGTACGGGTAGAAAAGAGCGACAATACTCAGGTATTCCGGCGAGCATTCCTGGTCTGTGAGCGCGTGCGGTCTTGCCACATCGGAGAGAGGGGACGATGAACCGGGCGAGGGGGAGACGAAGTCGGAGAGTCACGCGCGATGATACCGAGACCAAGAAGTAGATCTTCACCTGCTTGGAACGTGGAAAAGGAGTGGGACTTCCCTTTGTAGGTGAAAGATAACTTAAAAGGGAACGCCCATCTGTACTTAATCTGTTTAGCTATGAGTAGCTGAAGTAATGGTCGCAGGTTTCTGCGTTTCTGGACCGTTGATGGGGCCAAATCTGTGAAAAGCTGTATTGGTGCTCCAAATAGCGATAAGTCCGGCCTGTTTCGGGCTGCAAACATCATCTTTTCCTTGATGCGGTAATGATGCGGCTTGACAATAATGTCTCGTGGAAGGCCGTCGGCCCTTGGGGCCGTCAGTGCTCGGTGAACGCGATCCACTTCCATTTGGTGGGCAGCAATATCAGGGATAAGGGTTTTCATTAGGTCCTTCATAGCCCCTTCCAGATCAGTGTTAGTTTCAGGGAGGCCACGCACGCGGAGATTGTATCTACGCGACCGATTCTCCAAATCTTCGATTTTTGTGAACGCCTCTTCCAATCTATCCTGGAGGTCTGTTACCATGGCTGAGTTCTGATTGACCCTTTTGATGGTACCCTCTACTTTGGTTTCAATTAGCTCAAAACGCTCCCCCAGGCTATGGATATCTTTTTTAAGGTCAGTGGTTATTAACGTGCAGGCCTTTGAGAGCTCCTGCTGCAGCATGGTGGAGAATCTGCCCAGCAGTACAGCATCAGGGGAATAATGTGATATCTGGGGAGGTGGCATCCCTTGGCTGGACTGACTGAAGAGGACCTCTGTGAGATCTGCCATGTTCCTGTCCATGGAAGAGGCAGGGGAGTGTACAGAGTCATGACCATCAGAGTATATGGCTGGGGATGAGGGATGTGAAAGTGACTCACCCCGCTGTCCGTTCTCAACCTCTCCTGAGGATTGAGAGGAGAATGGGTCTCTGGATGGCTCCGGATTGTGCTGCCTGTTTCCTCTCTGCGCTGCGCCATCGAATCTGGCTGCTGCGGTACTGCCCCGCGTGTCTGGCTTGCCGGGCGCCATCTTGGATCACGGCTGCGCTGTAGGGGAAGGTCCCGCTCTCCTCTGGGCTGTAGCTTGTCTATATTGCCCCTTCCCCGGCTGCCCCTGTGCTCCACGGTTCATCACCGCCTCGGGACTAAGGTGGGATCGGTCCTGGCTCTCGGACGTGACTGCCTGCGCTGCTATTAGCTCCGGTGGGTCGGGGTGTCAGGAGCTCGGTCAGCACACGTCCTGCTCCGAGTCCCCGCGCATGCGCACTCGCAATTTTTTTTTTTATTATTTATTTTGCTTTTTTATTTTATTTTTAAACTGTTCCTTCCATATTTTTTTTTTTTTACCATTTTTATTGTTATCTCAGGGAATGTAAATATCCCCTATGACAGCAATAAGTAGTGACAGGTACTCTTTTTTTGAAAAAAATTGGGGGGTTAGACCCTAGATCTTTCCTCTGCCCTCAAAGCATCTGACCACACCAAGATTGGTGTGATAAAATGCTTTCCCAATTTCCCAATGGCGCTGTTTATATCCGGGGGGGCATTCCCTCCCACTGCTTGTAAAAGCAGTCTAGAGGCTAATTATCTGCTGGAATTGCTTTTACATGAAAGCCGGCCACTGGCTGAAAAGAATGATACCAAGATGATACCTAAACCTGCAGGCATCATTCTGGTATAAACATTCAAAGTCCAGCAACATACCAGTACGTTGCTGGTCCTTGTTGGACATGTATTGTAATCTTTTTTTTCATTGCAGCCTGTTGGCTGAACGAAAAAAGGAGATTGATCGGTGGGTATGCCCATCATTAGAATACCTCCCTTCATCCACCCACTTCTAATGATGGGCATATATGCCGAAGCATGGGGGCATCCTCCCGCAAAAAAGTTATGCCGCGTACACACGGTCGGACTTTTCCACGGGCAAGCCTTCGTCGGAATTTCGACCGTATGTACGCGGCATAAAAGGTTATGCCGCGTACACACGGTTGGACTTTTCCACAGGCAAGCCACCGTCGGAATTTCAACCGTATATACGCGGCCAGTGCTGGGACAAGGCCATTTGGTGCCCAGGGCGAAGATGGCTAACTGCGCCCCCCCCGTTTTTCAAAAAGAATATTCAAAAGAATATACTTCAAAAAATACAAATTCAAGTAGGTTTAATGCGACAGAAACAGAGTTCACTCACACATTTTAACTACCGTATATACTTGAGTATAAGCCGACCCGAGTATAAGCCGAGGCACCTAATTTACCACAAAAAAATGGGAAAACTTATTGACTCGAGTATAAGCCTAGGGTGTCCATGTGCATGCCTCACTGTGCCTCACTGTGTCCATGTGCATGCCTACCTGTGCCCATGCCTCACTGTGTCCATGTGCATGCCTCACTGTGCCCATGCCTCACTGTGCCCATGCCTCACTGTGCCCAATCTCCCCACCTGATCTCCGGCGCTGTGTGAATAGACTGACGTTTAACATGGGAGTCTATGGAAGGGGTGCCCGGCTTTGAAAAATCAGTGCTTCCCGGCCGTAGGTCCCCCAGACAACAAACTTTGCACACTTGTAGAGTAAGGCTACATGTGTGCCATGTTTGGGGTCCAGGGGACCTAGGGCTGGCCGGGATCAGGTGCACAAAGTTGAAGATGGACACAGACTTGAGTATAAGCCGAGGAGGGCATTTTCAGCACACAAAAAATGTGCTGAAAAACTCGGCTTATACTCGAGTATATACGGTATATGTATTTTTATTGGAGGCACTTTGAAATAATAATGCAACAAGTGTGCTTGTAGAAAGGCTTGTTAGCTGTTTTTTCTGTCAAGGCCCATGTGAACATACTAAAGTTTTCAGTTTTGCATTATTTTGTGTGAGGTAGTGCCCCAATACCAAATATTCACATAAATAGGAAAAATGCAAAATCAAAAAATATCAAACTTTTCAACCAACAAAAAACCTCAATACAAAATATTAATAATATAAAAGTGCAAAATCAAGGGATTACACTAATATTTCTCACTGAAACATATATAACATTCAACTGTAATCTTTCCTGAGGTAGTCAGTGCCCCAATACAAAATATTCATATAAATATGAAAGTTGTACTCATGCAAATGCTCCGATACCTAAAACCAATATTTTGCAGTGTGATTTGAGCTCATGCATAATGAATGGGCTCATATCACACTGCAAAGAATTGCATGTGATATGAACAGGAATACGGTGCGATTCCTGTCCGAATCACATGCCTTGTCATAGTGACTTCAGCCTGGGTTCACACAGGAGTGGTGAGGGAAACCGCATGTGCTTTGGACAGAAATCGCACTGCATTCCTGTTCAAATCACATGTGATTCTTTGCAGTGTGATATGAACCCATTCATTTTGTATGGGCTCAAATCTCACCACAAAGGTATCAGTAACTGGTATCAATGAATACTTGAGCACAAATATCTGTACTCGTAATTGCCAGTACAAAACAGATATTGGCGCAACCCCAGTGTGTACCAATCTTTAGACAATGTGTCCGGGTGTTTAATGGACTCAAAGACAAAGCTCCTAGGCAAACAAATCTGCAAAGATGAGAATAAAGATAACAGGGAAAACATGAAAACATTTGTCATTGTTAGTACTCATGCACAAGAACACTATTCTGTAGGTGAACATACACTATACAATCTGATTGTACAATCTCTACACAATCTCCGTTAGATTTACCAAAATATTGTAATCATTGGACAAACCTAAACAATGAATTTAACTAGTATCCAATCAGGCAGGCCTTTGTACTACATAGTTGGTGGTAGATCCAAAAGATATTGTACAATCAGATTGTATAGTGTATGGTAAGCTGGAGGCTGCCCATAAATGAATAATTTTTTTTTTTTATTATTATCAGTCCAAGTCCGATCACAGAAAACTGAGCAGATCCCCCCCATCCACACAACTAAGGTGGATGAGGGAGGGAATCCTTTCTGCTGAGACATCCATGTCAGCGCTGCAGATCAAAGGAATTTTTTTTGCTGGTTTGAGAGAAGCTGATCATTAAAATTGACTTCACTTTTAGCAGGAATGGCCATAGATGGATTGAAACGTATCCAGTTCTTGCTGGATCAGTCAAATTTCCATCCATCTATGGCCAGCTTTATTAGTTCCTGCATAAAATCCCTGTTTTTTTATGCCTGGGAAGCCGGGGAGCTCACTAAGCCTCCATGTTTATGAGTTCTTTAGGGCCCATTCACATGTGGTGCAGACATGTGTGTCCCGTGCAAAGCTCTCTTTTATCAGCAAGGGGATGTACAGGCATTGTGTGCATCCCTGTGCCAGCGTCCCATTCACTTCTATTGGGACCCGCACCTGTATGTCATGTTTAGTGATGAGCCGAACACCCCCGGGTTCGGTTCGCACCAGAACCCGCGAACGGACCGAACGTTCGTACGAACATTAGAACCCTATTAAATACAATGGATGCGAACGTTCGAATTCTAAAGTGCTAATTATAACGACTATTATGCATGTTATTGTCCTAAAAAGGGTTTGGGAACCCGGGTTCTGCACCAGGGGACATGTATCAATGCAAAAATAAGTTTTAAAAACGGTCGTTTTTCGGGAGCAGTCATTTTAATGATGCATAAAGTGAAAAAAAAAAAGTCAAATATTCCTTTAAATATCGTACCTGGGGGGTGTCTAAAGTATGCCTGTGAAGTGCCACGTGTTTCCCGTGTTTAGAACTGTCCCTGCACAAAATGACACTTCTAAAGGAAAAAAAAAACATTTAAAACTGCTTGCGGCTTTAATGTAATGTCTGGTCCCGGTAATATGGATGAAAATCTTTAAGAAAAATGGCATAGCTACCCCATGACCCCCTACCCCAGCCCATTACCAGCCCCTTTGGGTCTTGTATGGATATTAAGGGGAACACCGCACACAAAATAAAAAAGGCCCTATATACTCTGAACAGCCGTATACAGGCGGTGCATACAAGACAGGGACTGTAGGTTTGTTCTTATGTAGAATGTGTTTGTAATTTTGAACAGGTACATTGTTTAAGTGTAGCTCCAGCCCAAAAATCTATTTTTAAACTTTTTGGAAAACATAGGTAAGGGTTATCACCCCTGTAACATTTGTTTTGCTGTCTGTGCCCCTGTTCAGAACATTTCACCTCACTTTCCGTCCCAATGACAACTGTTTTTGAAATGTGGTGTTTTTCTTGAAACAAGGATTGGTGATAAAGCATCAGTACAGAGGAGACACCTTTCTCCCATATTAATTCTTACAGGAGAGAATTTTCCTTCCTAGGGGTAGATTTCCTCTCACTTCCTGTTGTCTTCTTGCGTTTGCAAGTAGGAGTCGTTTGTAAGTTGGATGTTTGAAAGTAGGGACCTGCCGTATATACTCTGCAGAAATAGGCCCCTTAGTTGTTGGTGTTGGCACAACACTGTAAGCACTCACAGTTACTCTTGGTTGGTGCTGGAACGCCCTGCTGTCAACTATTATATCAGGAATTGTAATTACATATAATTGTTGAACAGTGGTAGTAAAAATTGGGCCTTTGATGGTGGTGCTGGTGCCACAACACTGTAAGCCCTGACAGTTACTCTTGGTGGGTGCAGCAATGGGCCCTGCTGTGAATTATTAGATCAAGAATTGTAATTGCATGCCCCTGTTGAACAGGGGCTGAAAAATTGGGCCTTTCGTGGTGGTGGTGGTGGTGGTGGTGTTGCCACAACACTGTAAGCCCTCAGAGTTACTCTTGGTGGGTGCAGGAATGGGCCCTGCTGTGAATTATTAGATCAAGAATTGTAAAAACATGCCCCTTTTGAACAGGGGCTGAAAAATTGGGCCTTTCATGGTGGTGGTGGTGGTGGCGGTGGCGTTGCCACAACACTGTAAGCCCTCAGAGTTACTCTTGGTGGGTGCAGCAATGGGCCCTGCTGTGAATTATTAGATCAAGAATTGTAATTACATGCCCCTGTTGAACAGGGGCTGAAAAATTGGGCCTTAGGCACTGGTGGCACAACACTCCAACCCCTCACAGATACTGTACTTGGAGCACAGCAATGAGCCCTGTTGCAAAGTATTGCTTCAAAAATTGTAATTACACGCCCCTGTTAAACAGGGGCTGAAAAATTGGGCCTTAGCCACTGGTGGCGGCACCCATAAACAAAAATGATCTTCCAAGCTATCATCATCAATCGTATCATTGAGGACTCGGAGGAGGAGGATAGCCAGTCAACATAACAGCACAGGCACTCAGCATCAGCATCAGTCTTGAAGGGATGTGACATGTTAAAATCAATTAGTCTGTTATATCAGCATCAGGTGTGTGGTAGCTGGTGGTGATCCAAGACTGGTTCATCTTGATGAAAGTCAGTCGATCAACCGAGTCGGTGGACAGGCGCACCCTGTGATCCGTGACAAATCCTCCAGCAGCACTGAATGTGCGTTCCGAAAGAACGCTGGATGCAGGACAGGCCAGTAGCTCAATTGCATACTGTGCAAGCTCTGGCCAGTGATCCATCCTCAAGACCCAGTAAGCCAGAGGATTTTCGGTGGGGAAGGTGTCCAAGTCTGACCTTGCCCCTAGATATTCCTGCACCATGTTTATCAGACGCTGGCGATGGTTTCTGGAACCGATCATACTTTGGGGCTGCGGACTAAAGAATTGTCTGAACGCATCGGTCAGACGGCCACCTTCCCCACCGCTCCTTCTTTGACTGGCCGAAGCCTCAGCAACTCGTTGTCCAGGACCAGGAGTTTGTAACCTCCCAGTCTCTGGGAACGCGTTGCACAGACCTTTCTGCAAGGCCTCCCGGAGTTGTCTCATCCTCTGCTCCCTCTGCGACGGTAACATAAGGTCCGCAACCTTACCCTTGTACCGTGGATCAAGGAGAGTGGCCAGCCAGTAATGGTCCCTCTCCTTGATCCGAAGAATACGAGGATCCTTCCGCAGACTTTGCAGGATCAGGGAGGCCATGCAGCGTAGGCTAGCTGAGGCATTCGGTCCGGAGTCCTCTGGGTCACTAAGGACGACATGATCCGCAGCCACCTCCTCCCAGCCACGTACAAGTCCACTGGTTTCTTGGGACTGTAAATCATCCCTAAAAGACTGCTGCTGATGATGCTGAGTGCCAGCCTCCACCTCCATGCTGACACAATCCTCCTCCTCCTCCTCCTCCTCTTCCTGTGCGATGGGTGGGACAGAAGGAACACTGTCTGGGTAAAGGGGGCCTTGAGAGGCAAGGAAGTCCTCCTCTTCCTGCCTCTGTTCTGCCTCAAGTGCCCTGTCCATTATTCCACGCAGCGTGTGCTCCAACAGGTGGACAAGAGGTACAGTGTCACTGATGCATGCACTGTCACTGCTCACCATCCTCGTGGCCTCCTCAAATGGTGCCAGGACAGTGCATGCATCCCTGATCATGCCCCACTGGCGTGGAGAAAAAAAACCAAGCTCCCCTGACCCTGTCCTGGTGCCGTAGTCGCACAGGTACTCATTGATGGCCCTCTGCTGCGTGTGCAGCCGCTGCAGCATGGCCAACGTTGAGTTCCACCTGGTGGGCATGTCACATATAAGGCGGTTCTTGGGCAGGTTCAACTCCTTTTGCAGCTCAGCCAGGCGAGCACTGGCATTATAAGATCTGCGGAAATGCACACAGACTTTCCTGGCCTGCCTCAGGACATCCTGTAAGCCCGGGTACCTGCCCAAGAACCGCTGCACCACCAGGTTAAGGACGTGAGCCACACAGGGCACATGGGTCAGTTGTCCCTGTCGGAGGGCGGAGAGGAGGTTGGTGCCATTGTCGCAAACCACCATTCCTGGCTTAAGCTGGCGTGGCGTCAACCACCTCTCGGCCTGGCCCTGCAGAGCAGACAGGACCTCTGCCCCAGTGTGGCTTCTGTCCCCCAAACACACCAGCGCAAGCACGGCATGGCATCTTTTTGCCTGCGTACTTGCGTAGCCCCTTGAACGGCTACGGAGCACCGCTGGTTCAGAGGACAAAGCACAGGAAGAGGCCATGGAGGAAGAAGAAGAGGAGGGGGTGGAGGAGAGAGGTGTGTCACAACCAGTAGTAGCATTTTGGAGGCGTGGCGGTGGAACAACCTCCAACACTACTGCACCTTGTCCTGCATCCTTCCCAGCTGCCAAAAGAGTGACCCAATGGGCCGTGAAAGAAAGGTAACGTCCCTGTCCATGCCTGCTGGACCATGAGTCAGCGGTAATATGCACCTTACCGCTGACCGCCCTGTCCAGCGAGGCCAAGACATTGCCTTCCACATGCCGGTAGAGAGCCGGAATAGCCTTCCGTGAGAAAAAGAGGCGTTTGGGAACCTGCCACTGAGGAACCGCACATTGCACAAACTCACGGAAGGGGGCCGAGTCTACCAACTGAAAAGGCAGCAGTTGAAGCGCTAGCAATTTAGCCAAGCTAGCATTCAACCGCTGGGCATGTGGATGGCTGGGAGTGAACTTCTTTCGACGGTCCAGCAGCTGGGGCAGGGAAATTTGCCTGCTAGAATCGGACGTCGGTGTACTGCTAGCAGAGTGGCCGCAAGTACTTGGCTGTGACACACCTAATTCTACACCTTCATTCCTCTCAGTGCATGTTTCAGAGAGGACTGAAGTTATAGTGGGGTTGGAGATCCCAGCTGATGCGGTGCAAGGAGAGGTCCGCTTTGTTCTTTGGTGTGGGTCTTTGAGGTAGGCTTGCCAACGAGCTGCATGGCAGGTCAACATATGTCTGGTCAGGCATGTGGTACCCAAGCGGCTGATGTTTTGGCCACGCGATATACGCTTGAGACATATGTTGCAAACAGCAGCTGTGCGATCTGATGCACTAGCCTCAAAAAAGGCCCACACCAAAGAACTTTTTGAATGACGGGCAGAGGCAGCGCCCTGCACAGGCGGAGCTCTGCGGTGTGATTCCGTCGGTGTACTGCCCTTACGCTGGCCACCAAAGGGCATCCTGCCTCGTTGGAGATGTGCCTCCTCCTCATCCTCCTCCTCCTCCTCTCTCCTATTAGGCACCCACGTGGAGTCAGTGACCTCATCATCCCCTCCCTCCTCATCACTGGAGCCAATCTGGCAGTATGCTGCAGCTGCTGGAACATGACTGCCAGATTGGTGTCCTTCTTGAGCATCCCCTCTGTCTACTCTCACGCTACTGCCTTCCTGTAGCTGGGTTTCATCATCAGACCCTTCGAAACGCTGGGCATCCTCCTGGAGCATGTACCCAACACTGTGCTCAAACAGTTCGGGGGACTCCTCAGGAGGAGGACATGGTGGGTCTAGGGAAGGAGTGACTGATGATGAGTCTGACATTGATACCAGGGAAGAGGACGCTTTGGCAGCTGCTTTGCCAGTACCCTGAGCCTGGGTGAGAGAGGATGAGGAGGAGGAGGAGGGCTTGGTCATCCACTCTACCAAGTCTTCGGCATGATGTGGCTCAACATGTCCAGCTGCCGAAAAGAAGGACAAGCGTGTCCCATGGCCATGTGCTGATGACAATGCACCGCGTCCACGAACAGCACTGTTGCCCCCAGACACAGAGCCTGCTTGCCCTCTTTTATTGCCTCCTGACTGTCTGCCTCTCCTTGTTTGCCTTCCAGACATTCTAATGGATGGCCTGCAGGGAGATGGGAAAAAAGCAATAAGGGCTACCTTCAGGTGTCCTTCTCTGTCCTTTTACTTAAGGATTTCTAAATATGGTTGAGGATGATTGCTTTCGCACAGAATAGCACAACGACAATTTCCCTGACTGTCCAAAAAACAAGGATTTCAAAGATGGTTGATGAGGAATGCTTTAGCACAGTATAGCACAAGGAGAATTTCCCTCACTGTCCTTCCCTGTCCCTACAAACAAGGATTAGCACAGTAAAACACACTGACACTCTCCCTACCTATAGTTTTCTGTCCCTATAAAAAATGTTTTTTTAAAGATGGTTGATGATCAATGCTTTAGCACACTATAGCACAAGGAGAATTTCCCTCACTGTCCTTCCCTGTCCCTACAAACAAGGATTAGCACAGTAAAACACACTGACACTCTCCCTACCTATAGTTTTCTGTCCCTATAAAAAATGTTTTTTTAAAGATGGTTGATGATCAATGCTTTAGCACACTATAGCACAAGGAGAATTTCCCTCACTGTCCTTCCCTGTCCCTACAAACAAGGATTAGCACAGTAAAACACACTGACACTCTCCCTACCTATAGTTTTCTGTCCCTATAAAAAATGTTTTTTTAAAGATGGTTGATGATCAATGCTTTAGCACACTATAGCACAAGGAGAATTTCCCTCACTGTCCTTCCCTGTCCCTACAAACAAGGATTAGCACAGTAAAACACACTGACACTCTCCCTACCTATAGTTTTCTGTCCCTATAAAAAATGTTTTTTTAAAGATGGTTGATGATCAATGCTTTAGCACACTATAGCACAAGGAGAATTTCCCTCACTGTCCTTCCCTGTCCCTACAAACAAGGATTAGCACAGTAAAACACACTGACACTCTCCCTACCTATAGTTTTCTGTCCCTATAAAAAATGTTTTTTTAAAGATGGTTGATGATCAATGCTTTAGCACAGTATAGCACAAGGAGAATTTCCCTCACTGTCCTTCCCTGTCCCTACAAACAAGGATTAGCACAGTAAAACACACTGACACTCTCCCTACCTATAGTTTTCTGTCCCTATAAAAAATGTTTTTTTAAAGATGGTTGATGATCAATGCTTTAGCACACTATAGCACAAGGAGAATTTCCCTCACTGTCCTTCCCTGTCCCTACAAACAAGGATTAGCACAGTAAAACACACTGACACTCTCCCTACCTATAGTTTTCTGTCCCTATAAAAAAAAATTTTTTAAAGATGGTTGATGATCAATGCTTTAGCACACTATAGCACAAGGAGAATTTCCCTCACTGTCCTTCCCTGTCCCTACAAACAAGGATTAGCACAGTAAAACACACTGACACTCTCCCTACCTATAGTTTTCTGTCCCTATAAAAAATGTTTTTTTAAAGATGGTTGATGATCAATGCTTTAGCACAGTATAGCACAAGGAGAATTTCCCTCACTGTCCTTCCCTGTCCCTACAAACAAGGATTAGCACAGTAAAACACACTGACACTCTCCCTACCTATAGTTTTCTGTCCCTATAAAAAATGTTTTTTTAAAGATGGTTGATGATCAATGCTTTAGCACACTATAGCACAAGGAGAATTTCCCTCACTGTCCTTCCCTGTCCCTACAAACAAGGATTAGCACAGTAAAACACACTGACACTCTCCCTACCTATAGTTTTCTGTCCCTATAAAAAATGTTTTTTTAAAGATGGTTGATGATCAATGCTTTAGCACACTATAGCACAAGGAGAATTTCCCTCACTGTCCTTCCCTGTCCCTACAAACAAGGATTAGCACAGTAAAACACACTGACACTCTCCCTACCTATAGTTTTCTGTCCCTATAAAAAATGTTTTTTTAAAGATGGTTGATGATCAATGCTTTAGCACAGTATAGCACAAGGAGAATTTCCCTCACTGTCCTTCCCTGTCCCTACAAACAAGGATTAGCACAGTAAAACACACTGACACTCTCCCTACCTATAGTTTTCTGTCCCTATAAAAAATGTTTTTTTAAAGATGGTTGATGATCAATGCTTTAGCACACTATAGCACAAGGAGAATTTCCCTCACTGTCCTTCCCTGTCCCTACAAACAAGGATTAGCACAGTAAAACACACTGACACTCTCCCTACCTATAGTTTTCTGTCCCTATAAAAAATGTTTTTTTAAAGATGGTTGATGATCAATGCTTTAGCACACTATAGCACAAGGAGAATTTCCCTCACTGTCCTTCCCTGTCCCTACAAACAAGGATTAGCACAGTAAAACACACTGACACTCTCCCTACCTATAGTTTTCTGTCCCTATAAAAAATGTTTTTTTAAAGATGGTTGATGATCAATGCTTTAGCACAGTATAGCACAAGGAGAATTTCCCTCACTGTCCTTCCCTGTCCCTACAAACAAGGATTAGCACAGTAAAACACACTGACACTCTCCCTACCTATAGTTTTCTGTCCCTATAAAAAATGTTTTTTTAAAGATGGTTGATGATCAATGCTTTAGCACACTATAGCACAAGGAGAATTTCCCTCACTGTCCTTCCCTGTCCCTACAAACAAGGATTAGCACAGTAAAACACACTGACACTCTCAGTACCTATAGTTTTCTGTCCCTATAAAAAATGTTTTTTTAAAGATGGTTGATGATCAATGCTTTAGCACACTATAGCACAAGGAGAATTTCCCTCACTGTCCTTCCCTGTCCCTACAAACAAGGATTAGCACAGTAAAACACACTGACACTCTCCCTACCTATAGTTTTCTGTCCCTATAAAAAATGTTTTTTTAAAGATGGTTGATGATCAATGCTTTAGCACAGTATAGCACAAGGAGAATTTCCCTCACTGTCCTTCCCTGTCCCTACAAACAAGGATTAGCACAGTAAAACACACTGACACTCTCCCTACCTATAGTTTTCTGTCCCTATAAAAAATGTTTTTTTAAAGATGGTTGATGATCAATGCTTTAGCACACTATAGCACAAGGAGAATTTCCCTCACTGTCCTTCCCTGTCCCTACAAACAAGGATTAGCACAGTAAAACACACTGACACTCTCCCTACCTATAGTTTTCTGTCCCTATAAAAAATGTTTTTTTAAAGATGGTTGATGATCAATGCTTTAGCACAGTATAGCACAAGGAGAATTTCCCTCACTGTCCTTCCCTGTCCCTACAAACAAGGATTAGCACAGTAAAACACACTGACACTCTCCCTACCTATAGTTTTCTGTCCCTATAAAAAATGTTTTTTTAAAGATGGTTGATGATCAATGCTTTAGCACACTATAGCACAAGGAGAATTTCCCTCACTGTCCTTCCCTGTCCCTACAAACAAGGATTAGCACAGTAAAACACACTGACACTCTCCCTACCTATAGTTTTCTGTCCCTATAAAAAATGTTTTTTTAAAGATGGTTGATGATCAATGCTTTAGCACACTATAGCACAAGGAGAATTTCCCTCACTGTCCTTCCCTGTCCCTACAAACAAGGATTAGCACAGTAAAACACACTGACACTCTCCCTACCTATAGTTTTCTGTCCCTATAAAAAATGTTTTTTTAAAGATGGTTGATGATCAATGCTTTAGCACACTATAGCACAAGGAGAATTTCCCTCACTGTCCTTCCCTGTCCCTACAAACAAGGATTAGCACAGTAAAACACACTGACACTCTCCCTACCTATAGTTTTCTGTCCCTATAAAAAATGTTTTTTAAAGATGGTTGATGATCAATGCTTTAGCACACTATAGCACAAGGAGAATTTCCCTCACTGTCCTTCCCTGTCCCTACAAACAAGGATTAGCACAGTAAAACACACTGACACTCTCCCTACCTATAGTTTTCTGTCCCTATAAAAAATGTTTTTTTAAAGATGGTTGATGATCAATGCTTTAGCACACTATAGCACAAGGAGAATTTCCCTCACTGTCCTTCCCTGTCCCTACAAACAAGGATTAGCACAGTAAAACACACTGACACTCTCCCTACCTATAGTTTTCTGTCCCTATAAAAAATGTTTTTTTAAAGATGGTTGATGATCAATGCTTTAGCACACTATAGCACAAGGAGAATTTCCCTCACTGTCCTTCCCTGTCCCTACAAACAAGGATTAGCACAGTAAAACACACTGACACTCTCCCTACCTATAGTTTTCTGTCCCTATAAAAATGTTTTTTTAAAGATGGTTGATGATCAATGCTTTAGCACAGTATAGCACAAGGAGAATTTCCCTCACTGTCCTTCCCTGTCCCTACAAACAAGGATTAGCACAGTAAAACACACTGACACTCTCCCTACCTATAGTTTTCTGTCCCTATAAAAAATGTTTTTTTAAAGATGTTTGATGATCAATGCTTTAGCACACTATAGCACAAGGAGAATTTCCCTCACTGTCCTTCCCTGTCCCTACAAACAAGGATTAGCACAGTAAAACACACTGACACTCTCCCTACCTATAGTTTTCTGTCCCTATAAAAAATGTTTTTTTAAAGATGGTTGATGATCAATGCTTTAGCACACTATAGCACAAGGAGAATTTCCCTCACTGTCCTTCCCTGTCCCTACAAACAAGGATTAGCACAGTAAAACACACTGACACTCTCCCTACCTATAGTTTTCTGTCCCTATAAAAAATGTTTTTTTAAAGATGGTTTATGATCAATGCTTTAGCACAGTATAGCACAAGGAGAATTTCCCTCACTGTCCTTCCCTGTCCCTACAAACAAGGATTAGCACAGTAAAACACACTGACACTCTCCCTACCTATAGTTTTCTGTCCCTATAAAAAATGTTTTTTTAAAGATGGTTGATGATCAATGCTTTAGCACACTATAGCACAAGGAGAATTTCCCTCACTGTCCTTCCCTGTCCCTACAAACAAGGATTAGCACAGTAAAACACACTGACACTCTCCCTACCTATAGTTTTCTGTCCCTATAAAAAATTTTTTTTTAAAGATGGTTGATGATCAATGCTTTAGCACACTATAGCACAAGGAGAATTTCCCTCACTGTCCTTCCCTGTCCCTACAAACAAGGATTAGCACAGTAAAACACACTGACACTCTCCCTACCTATAGTTTTCTGTCCCTATAAAAAATGTTTTTTTAAAGATGGTTGATGATCAATGCTTTAGCACAGTATAGCACAAGGAGAATTTCCCTCACTGTCCTTCCCTGTCCCTACAAACAAGGATTAGCACAGTAAAACACACTGACACTCTCCCTACCTATAGTTTTCTGTCCCTATAAAAATTTTTTTTTTAAAGATGGTTGATGATCAATGCTTTAGCACACTATAGCACAAGGAGAATTTCCCTCACTGTCCTTCCCTGTCCCTACAAACAAGGATTAGCACAGTAAAACACACTGACACTCTCCCTACCTATAGTTTTCTGTCCCTATAAAAAATATTTTTTTTAAAGATGGTTGATGATCAATGCTTTAGCACAGTATAGCACAAGGAGAATTTCCCTCACTGTCCTTCCCTGTCCCTACAAACAAGGATTAGCACAGTAAAACACACTGACACTCTCCCTACCTATCCTTCTCTTTCCCTAAACTAAAGGAATCCAGGTTAAGCAAGAAAAAAAATGTCACTGTCCCTGCCTATGCTTCTCTTTCCCTGCTCCGGAACACACTACACTAGGCCGCCGTGCTGGCGGCCTTTTATAGTGTGGGGCGTGTACTAAACACCCTCAGCAATAATTGGCCACAGGCATCCTGCCTGTGGCCAATCATTGCTCTCCTCGCTGCCGGCGCTGTGATTGGCCAAGCATGCGGGGTCACAGTGCATGCTTGGCCAATCACAGCGCCTGGATGACACTGCGATGGCGTAGTGCATTGTGGGCCGTTCGCGTCACTCGAATTAGGCGCGAACGGCCCAAATCGTTCGATCTTCGTCGAACGATCGAACAGCCGATGTTCGAGTCGAACGTATGTTCGACTCGAACACCGAGCTCATCCCTAGTCATGTTAAGATACAGTAGCTGTGTCCATGCAGCCTCATGTCCCAGTATATAAGAATGGGGTGCTGGTATGGGGATACACACAACACCTATGCAGTTCGTTTTGCACAGAGGGACCCTGATCGCCATGTTCTGGGGTCCCCCAACGGCGCTCGCGGCTCCTTCCCGCATCGGAAAACCCCCTAGGAGAAGCGCTCTCCCTGGGTGTTACCATGCTCCTGAGTGCAGCATTTGCGTCCATAGACACAGAGTGCCCGACTCGGCCCTGTGCCCGTGTCATTGGATTTGATTGACAGCAGCGGGAGCCAATGGCTGTGCTGCTATCAATGTATCCAATGAAGAGCAGAGACCCCGGCCAGAGAGGGTTTGTGTGTCTCCGGCGTGGGAACAAACGGGCTCAGTTCAGTAAAATGCGGAGCTGGTCAGTGACAGAAGTTTTTTCACCTTAATGCATAGGATGCATTAAGGTGAAAAAACACGAGTATTTTCCAACCCCTTTAACAGTGATATGAAGCCTGAAAGTATGTTATTGTTACCTGTTAGCTGAATAGTTAGTGGTAGCCCAGCAGCACAGAGACAGGAGAGAACACCACTCAGCTTGGCCGGTCAGCTAGAGAGGAGGGGGTCCAAGGAAAAGGACACAGGAGGAGGGGGCACTACACAGAGGAGGAATAGGCTCTAAGAGAGATAAAATCAGGAGGTTAGGGGGCAGAGCTGGTGATGTCCCACGGACATCGGGGCACTGTGAAAGTAAAAGCAGGAGTGATGGAAATGAGTGGAGAGGGGGGAGAGAAGACGCTGTTCAGGAGAGGGAAAGTTGTTTGCATCAAGAATCAATTAGGAAAGCACTGATAGCCGATGTGCCTGCCTGCTCCACTCTGTCACTCAGGTACTAGTATAGTGCACAGTGCAGACAGGGGGCGGGCGCTACGGTCTAGCCTACATGCAGGGACAAAGCCGCTCTCTGTCGGCTGTGCTGGACATGATTGTACCTGGCAAACTGCGCCCTTCTCCTGCACTAAATCATCCCGCCCAGGGCAGCTGCCCGTCCCGCCCCTGCCTAGTACTGGCCCTGTACGCGGCATTAGGAGCAAAATCGCTCCTCCGCCCCTGCTGTCCCCATGCTTCGGCATATATGCTCTTTTTTTTAACTGTGGTGGTGAAATCACCTCCTACAGCGTTGGAGTCACGGCTTTATGTATCGTGGGAGCAAACGCTGTTGCTGTCAAGATAAATAGATCCGCTCTGCAACTGAATGGCGTACCTGCTAAGCAAATGATGGTTAACATTAAAACAAAGTAACATTACAGTACAACAGTAAGACCTTACCATACCATACCTGCAAAGCAAATACCAAAACAAAACCTAGTAAAAATTAAACATTTTTTTAACGCAACCTGTGCCTAAAATATATATATGCCGAAGCATGGGGGCATCCTCCCGCAAAAAAGTTATGCCGCGTACACACGGTCGGACTTTTCCACGGGCAAGCCTTCGTCAGAATTTCGACCGTATGTACGCAGCATAAAAGGTTATGCCGCGTACACACGATCTGACTTTTCCACGGGCAAGCCTCCGTCGGAATTTCGACCGTATGTAAGCGGCATTAGGAGCAAAATCGCTCCTCCGCCCCTGCTGCCCCCATGCTTCGGCATATATGCTCTTTTTTTTTAACTGTGGTGGTGAAATCACCTCCTTCAGCACTGGAGTCACGGCTTTATGTATCGTGGGAGCAAACGCTGTTGCTGTCAAGATAAATAATTCCGCGCTGCAGTTGAATGGCGCACCTGAAAACAAAAAATTACATACCTGAAAAGCAAGCATGATAAAACATTGCAGAATGGAATACAGTAAAAAAGAGCAGAACAATAGAGAGAAAATAGAGAGAGAGAGAGAGAACAATAAAACGACAACTATTTTTGGGTTTTTTTATTTTATATTTTTTTTGTGTTTTGTTTTTTACGTTTTTTTTTCTTTTTTACACTTTTTTTTTTTAACTTTAACAACTGTAATGGTTCGGGTCTCTCAAAATGTAATGGCATCTTGGGAGACCCTGTGTAAGTGTGTCCTAGTCTGTGAAATGCTGTACCCTACGCTAAAACTTCACTTTTGAGTGGTAGCGTTCAAAACATTCACCAAGGCAAAGACCAGGCTTGTCAGGACAGAGTGGACAATAATGACGGGTGTCACGCCTAAATTCGCGCTTGCTACAGACACGACATCTTTTTTGGGGGGTTCGTTGGGTAGGGGTACTCGGGAGGACATACGTATAATGCCTCTCATGCAGCCGGCTTACTGCATTTGGTAGGGGATGGTGAGGTGCAGAACCGCCTGGATACAGGAGTTCTGTGACAATCTCATTCTGGAATTTTAGAAGAGATAAAGTCCCGCCTGAAGCTCTGTATAGCACATGAGCGTTCAGCAAAGCCAATTGAAATAAGGATAGAGACACTTTTTTGTACCAGCGTCTCGCCTTACGGTCAATTAGATACGGCGCCAACAACTGGTCGTTGAGGTCCACCCCTCCCATATTTTTGTTATATTCGTGGACACAGAGGGGTTTCTCCACAACACCAGTCGCCGTAGGAATTTGGACTGTCGTGTCTGCATGAAGAGAGGTAAGAAGGAAAACATTCTTATTGTCCCTCCACTTCATAGCGAGCAAGTTATTACACTTTACGCAGGCTCTCTCCCCCAGCCTAAGACGGGCATCTACAAGCCGCTGGGGAAAGCCCCGGCGATTAGGTCGCACGGTGCCACATGCTCCAATCTGATGATCAAACAAGTGACTAAACAGTGGCACGCTCGTGTAATAATTGTCCACATACAAGTGGTACCCCTTTCCGAATAAGGGTGACACCAATTTCCACACTATCTTGCCAGCGCTCCCTATGTAATCCGGGCAGTTGACCGGCTCAACCTGACTATCTTTTCCCTCATAAACCATAAAGCTCCATACATAGCCTGTTGCCCTGTCACAGAACTTATAGAGCTTGACCCCGTATCTGGCACGCTTGCTGGGAAGGTACTGCTTGAAAGCCAAGCGGCCAGAAAATTTAATCAGGGACTCATCAACGCAGACAACTTGATCGGGTGTAAACAAGGCTGCAAAACGTTCGTTGAAGTGGTTTATGAGGGGCCGAATTTTATAGAGCCGGTCGTATTCAGGGTCCCCACATGGACGACAAAGTTCATTGTCGTTGAAGTGCATGAACCGCAATATCTGCTCGTATCGTTTCCTGGGCATGGAGGCAGAGAACACGGGCATGTGGTCAATTGGGTGCGTGGACCAATAAGCACGCAATGACGGGAATTTATGTGTGCCCATGTTGAGGGAAAGGCTCAGAAAGGTCTTAAATTCGGAAACCGTAATTGGTTTCCAATCTTTGGCAATGGAAGGCAACTGGGGATTAGCGGCGATGAATTGACCAGCATATAAATTACTCTGGTCCACAATAGATATAGAGATCTTCCATGAAAAACAGCGAATAATAATCAATTGGCATAAAATCAGCTGTATCCACCTGAATACCGGGTTGGGCAGTGAATGGGGGAGCACTATGGGTACGACGGGCCTGCCTTTGTCTTCTTATTGGTGGCAGCGGGACACTACTTGTGCTTGCCACCTCGCCAGCTTGAACTGCACTTATGGGACTCGCCACGTCACCACGTGATACTGCAGTGCTGGATGTACGCCCAGGCTGTACTAGGCCGCTGGTGCTTGCCAATTCACCAGAAGGAATAGCGGCGCTAGTACTACTCTGCTCCATGATACGAGAGCCCTGCGGTTCTTGCTCCTCAACAACCTCAGAAGATTGGGATCGGGTACGCCTGACCTTAGCAGGGACCTCAACTTCGTCGTCAGAGCTATCTGACGTGGAGCCGCTGACTTCACTGTCTTCTACGGGAAGATATTCTGAGCCTGAATCTGACAGATACGTGACCTCCTCTTCACTATCTGTCATGCTCAGAATCTCGTAGGCCTCTTTACTAGTAAGTAAGATTCACAGGAAAAAAAGCACCTGACTGTCGTCAGCAAATATATCAAACGCTACAAAAAAAACTGTTAGCGATCGCAGGGATCAGGCCTGTCTCTGCGAACGCTGCAGTTATGTGTTTTGTGTTTGGTAAGTGACAGTGATCGATCGATACTGCACTTGGGTGGGCTGGGCTGGGCGGAGGGGCTAAACGCAGGTGCTAGCAGGTATCTGGGCTGATCCCGCTAACACTGTGTTTTTGGGAACCCTAAACCGCTGGGGACGCTAGTATAGATCTGATCAGATCAGATATTGATCTGTTCAGATACTATACCACTAAGGGAGGTGTATGCTTTGCGCGTGGGTGTTAGCGTTACTGGCACTAACCTAACGCTGCCTGGGGCGACGCAGACCCTCTCTGGAGCTAAAACCTAATTGATCTCACCCGCCGGGCAATCAGGGGGTTAAACCTTTATTGGGTTATATACGGCGGGTGCCCTGATGCTATAAAAAGCAAACTAACCAACCAGTGTCACCCGTAACCTTTATATGGTGATCACTGGTGAAAGGGTTAACTAGGGGCAATCAGGGGGTTAAAACCTTTATTAGGTTAAATATGGGGGTACCCAACGCTATATAAAAACCTGACGGGTTACCTAAATAACTAAATAACTAACTGGGTAACCAGTGTCACCAGTGATGCTTATACGGTGATCACTGGTGAAACGGTTAACTCTAGGGGCAATCAGGGGGTTAAAATAATATATGGGGGTACAGGGTGAACAAATACTTGCGCTAACAGCAAAAATATAAATATATAAAGCAGCGTGCACAGTCTGTGAATAAAGCAAACTCAAAAACGTATAAAACCAAAAATGCAGCGCTTCAAAGTGAAAATCAGTCCATATAATTCATGACGAAAGAAATGGATGCAGGAAATTGAAGAACTCCACCACCAAAGACTTCAGTGTGAACAGATAACACACCACCACAAAAAATGTGCTCACAGTCTGCTTACCAAAAAGCGAGCATCATAAGCATGTAGTGAAATGCAGCGGGTCACAGATGGATAAGGCTCTCCTATCTTGATAGAGTAACAACCGAAGTGTCCGATAATTTCAACATCAAAGGAACTTCCAGGATTTGGATATCATATATGCAGACCTCAGCAGGAGATGTTAAACCCATACAGAAAGAAAGGCAGCATAGTGAAGCCCGTAAGGTCAAATAACATTTATTTAAAATTCTACTTACAGGGTAAAAAGATCATCAAGGCAAAAAAAGTATAATCCGCGGTTCTTAGCGTGCTCACATTGGTCAGCCTGACATGTTTCATCCAACAGGATATCATCAGAGGCGTGGCCAATGATGTGAGCACGCTCATTTATATACAGGAAGTAACAATCACATTTACCTGTGATAGGTAAACATGAAAGGTGCACAGCTTTTCCTAATTGTCATCACACTCACATTTACCCATGACAGGGCAACATGAAAGGTGCGCAGCTGTTCCTTATTGTCATCACACACTCACAATTACCTGTGATATGGCAACATGAAAGGTGCACAGCTTTTTCCTTATTGTCATCACACATTCACAGAGCCGCGCATGCGCACCGTGACCGCACTGATAATGAAAAAAAGAGGAAAAAAACACGGCCGCGCATGCGCGAACCGCCGTGCTAACCATGAAGACAGGAAGGAGAAACCACAATAACAATCACACTTCCAGAGGGGCGAGGCAGAGGACGGAACAGAGACGCGGCCACAAGTGTCCTGCAATGACATCTCTGTATGAGAATGTCAAACATGATAATGACCTTCCTCGATGGGCAGAACAACAACCCGGAAATGAATCGCCACATCAAAAGGAGGTTCACTCGGATGTAAACGCAGGTAACACAATACAGCCGGGCTCTGCGTTCCACTGCTCAAAGCCGGAAGTGGAAGGTGAAACTGATATTGTATAAAGCCAGCCAAAATAGATGCCAGCAAAACTCAATGGCATTACAAAGGACACATATTAAATAAAAATTCAATATGAAATAAGCGATTTACACTAAAGTGAGGATAAAAAAGGGAGGCTCACTAAAAGCGTAAAGCGAACAAATAGCTATAATGAGAGTATTAAAATATGTATATATAAAATGGACACTGCCCACTAGTGTCCAAATAAAGGAGTACTATATTGATAAATGAGCTAAATAGAATAGCTACATCACACACATCAAACAGGGAAAAAAATCTCAACCTGTATGGTGCAAATATGAACAAAAATAATGTAAAACCTAATTAAAACACCAGGAAAAAATAGAATAAAAATTAAAAAGGGAGAAAAATCAACTATTATTAATAAAACAATTTATATCCCATTCGACGTTCATGCCGAACGGGGTATAACATTTTAAATCATAAATCCAGCGAGTTTCAAGTCTAGAAATTTCTCGCTTAGACATGCTTCCCCGCCAGTGTGGGGTGAAACGGTCAATGGCCAAAAAAATCGTGCCTTTGGGATTTTTGTTATGACATTCCAAATAGTGCCGAGATACTGTATGTTTAGGAAAACCTTTTTTGATATTGGTAATGTGTTCGTTCACACGAACATGCATAGCACGTGTCGTGCGGCCTACATATTGGAGACCGCACGGACAAATTAGAAGGTAGACGACATTGAGAGATGTACACGTAATGAAAGTGTTAATGTCGAATACCCTTCCAGTAGTGTGTGAGCTAAATTGGCAAATTCTCCTACTTTTTTCTTTATTAACAATACACACATTACAGTAATGGCAAGGATGATAACCTTTAGTTTTTTGAAAAAAGGAAACTCTATTAGGAGCGTCTAAAATATTGGGAGCCACTTGCAGTTTCAGAGGGGGAACCCCTCTAAAAACAACTTGCGGCCTATCGGGCAAAACAGGTCCCAGAATCTTATCATTACGTAAGACTCCCCAATGTTTCGTAAAAATTTTCTTAATGTCAGTATGTTGTGTTGAAAAAGTGGTGACCATAGCAAAATTAAAATTGGTCTTCATAGAAGACACTCTATCCTTATTTCCAAGGATAAGGGCACGATCAGTGTCTCCCACTTCTTTAATAATAGAATTAAGATCATCTAATAAGTATACCTTCTCCATGAACCTTTCTTTTAGTACATTGGCCTGTGTAAAAAAATCTCCCTTTAAAGTGCAATTTTGCCTCAACCGGACAAATTGGCTTTTTGGGATCGATTTCAGCCATGATGGATGATGGCAACTATCACGTCCTATATATCCATTGCGATTCGTGCTTTTAAAAAAGGTTGTTATATTGAAAATACCGTTCTTGATCCGTAGGTCAAGATCCAGAAAATGGATACCCTCAGAACTCATCTCAAATTGAAGAACAATCCCCAATGTATTATTATTGAGAGACTCCATAAAGGTGGCTAGAGATTTCATGTCACCATTCCACAGGAGGAGGATGTCATCTATGTACCTCCCCCAGAAGATCAATTCAGATCTCCTGTTGGTGTAGATGACATCCTCCTCCCACTTTGCCATAAATAGGTTGGCCATACTAGGCGCAAATTTTGCGCCCATGGCAACCCCCCTATTTTGCAGGTAATGGGTTCCCCCAAACCAAAAATAATTATGGGTCATGGCATAATTCAATAACTCCAGGACAAAATCCTGTTGAGACGGGACCAAACTGGAGTCCCTCTTTAAAAAGGTTCCAACCCATCAGAATGTGAGATAATGGTGTAGAGGGAGGCCACATCGGCGGTAGCCAAAATGTAGCCATCCCTCCACTCCAAACTCTCTAGAGATCTAATAACTTGTGCAGAATCCTTGATGTAAGATGGTGTAACAGACACCAAAGGCTGCAAAAAACCATCAATGTACTTGCCAATTCGCGAGGTAATAGAGTCAAGCCCACTAATTATAGGTCTTCCGGGTGGGTTACTCAGACTCTTATGTACCTTGGGCAAAAAGTACATGATAGGCTTCCTAGGGGCCAGTGGAATAAGAAAGTCCCTCTCTTTCCTATTCAAAAGGTTATTTTCAAATCCCCTTTCAATGAGTGAAGAGAGCTCCTTCTTATATCTAAAGATGGGATCATGACTAAGTGGAATATAAGTATCCACATCCGACAAGATTCTTTCCATCTCAGAATGTGTGCTCCTGCCCCTTTAAGGAGGGTGGGGCTCCCTCCAGTCATCTGCCCTTCATCTATCCATCAGCATACATGTGCTTCCACTGAGGAGACCTTAAATTTTAGAGTTAGGACTGCAGTATACAGGGAGCCTTGACGGGGCCTGCAGCTTACACATGTATTTGCAAATGCGTGCAACTAAACCCCTGTTTTTAAACGCACTGTTAGACAGGTGAATTTGTTTGGTTGCTGATTGGTTGGTAAGTTGAGCTTGGATATTTTGTGTTTTTTGTCTACATGCATCCGCCCATCCAGTGCTCCTTGCTGTGAAGACCTGTCATAGGTGGGGGCAGTGACAGTATTTTTTGTATTGATGTCATTGTGGTCAGGCAACGCACTAGCACCTTTGCTTCTATGTGCTGGGTGTTTAGTGTGCTCCTGCCCCTTTAAGGAGGGTGGGGCTCCCTCCAGTCATCTGCCCTTCATCTATCCATCAGCATACATGTGCTTCCACTGAGGAGACCTTAAATTTTAGAGTTAGGACTGCAGTATACAGGGAGCCTTGACGGGGCCTGCAGCTTACACATGTATTTGCAAATGCGTGCAACTAAACCCCTGTTTTTAAACGCACTGTTAGACAGGTGAATTCGTTTGGTTGCTGATTGGTTGGTAAGTTGAGCTTGGATATTTTGTGTTTTTTGTCTACATGCATCCGCCCATCCAGTGCTCCTTGCTGTGAAGACCTGTCATAGGTGGGGGCAGTGACAGTATTTTGTGTCAGAAATATAAGAACTCTTGTCCATCACTACAATGCCCCCTCCTTTGTCCGCCGGACGGACAATAATGTCATCTCTCTCTTTAAGGGATTTTAATCCCTCACGAAAGCGTGAATCCTGATAGTTCTTCTTAATTTTAAATTTTTCAAGATCCTTCAAGACTAACTCTTTAAAAACGGATATGGATGGTGGTATGAATCCAGGCGGATTAAAGAGTGAAGCATTAGATAGACCAGAGTGTTTAATTCCATTGGTCTCATTTACATTGATGGAAACGGGTTGAAACAAAAAATGTCTTTTAATATTCACCTTTCGGATGTATTTCTGAATATCTATAAAAGCCCCAAATTTACTGAGGGGTTTATCCGGAGCAAATTTGAGTCCACGATCCAATACAAATTTTTCATTGTCAGTAAGTGGATGCTGGCTAAGGTTAAAAATGCCAGCATCTCTTACACCCTTTGTCTTTTTCGATCGGCTCCTCCTCCCCCCTCTGGTCCCTCTCCTAGATCTCCTCCCCTTTTGCCTCCCTGTGGGACCCTGGGAAAAAAAGGGGGGGCAGAAGAGGAAGAGGGCAGATCTGAATGGTAAGAGGGGCCCGGGTGAGGTACAGGGGGTCTCCTAGGTGGATGAAAACCTGGGCTATCCCAACCTGATCGTCTAGGATCCAGTCGTGTATTTCTAGGAGTTCGAACAGATGGATGCTGAACAATGTAACGATCATCGTAATTTCGTTCATCGTAATCATCATAAGCATCCTGACGTTCTCTCAAAGGTGCATAATAATTGTAAGTGGGAACATCATCATAACGATCATGTTGAGTATAGCCATCATAACCCTGATTCCTTACATGACCTCCCTTACTATGTGGGTGTTTGTAAGGTATGGGCTTCTGTTTGTTATTAGTGACCTTTCTCCAACCCCATTTAGGCGTGTTAGCATTGGTATTAGTCCCATTAGACTGAACATGGGATGTAGGGGGGGCAGATGGCTTAGGGTGTATGATAGGCCCCGAGGCGTTCCTTGCTCCTCCCTCAGCAAGGGCCACTCTCTTAACCTGCCATTTAAACACCTGACTGCTGGTGTAATCTTCTAGATCTCTGGTAAACTTATTTTTCTTTTTAATTTTCGGGTCAAGATCCTCTTTTTCAAGAATCTTCCTGAGATTCTCAGATTTATTTTTATACTCCTCTGATTCTTTATATGATGATAGCTTATCTTTAACCTCGGAAATATCCTTATCAAGTTGATTAAGTTTGTGCCTTTTTCTGGCGATAAGAAATCGCAACAGATCCAGACCAATATCATTGAAATATTTGAACCAGCCTAGGAGGTCTATTTCATCCTCTTGCGGAGTGATCTCGAATCTCAGGCTTCTGGGCACCATCTTATCCTCTAAGTATTTTTCTAAAAAGGCAATGTCCCAGTAGCCATGTACCTCCGAGATCATCAGATTTTTTAAACGTACAAAAAGACCTCCAATATCCAGATTCTGTTGAATCTCTACATTATTGAAAATATCCTTAAAATTCAGGGAACGAGAGTTCCGAAAATCAAATATATCCATATTAGTGAAAATATGGTGAAGCAGCAAATATTACAAAATCAAATAACAAATGGTATACAGGGTGAACAAATACTTGCGCTAACAGCAAAAATATAAATATATAAAGCAGCGTGCACAGTCTGTGAATAAAGCAAACTCAAAAACGTATAAAACCAAAAATGCAGCGCTTCAAAGTGAAAATCAGTCCATATAATTCATGACGAAAGAAATGGATGCAGGAAATTGAAGAACTCCACCACCAAAGACTTCAGTGTGAACAGATAACACACCACCACAAAAAATGTGCTCACAGTCTGCTTACCAAAAAGCGAGCATCATAAGCATGTAGTGAAATGCAGAGGGTCACAGATGGATAAGGCTCTCCTATCTTGATAGAGTAACAACCGAAGTGTCCGATAATTTCAACATCAAAGGAACTTCCAGGATTTGGATATCATATATGCAGACCTCAGCAGGAGATTTTAAACCCATACAGAAAGAAAGGCAGCATAGTGAAGCCCGTAAGGTCAAATAAAATTTATTTAAAATTCTACTTACAGGGTAAAAAGATCATCAAGGCAAAAAAAGTATAATCCGCGGTTCTTAGCATGCTCACATTGGTCAGCCTGACATGTTTCATCCAACAGGATATCATCAGAGGCGTGGCCAATGATGTGAGCACGCTCATTTATATACAGGAAGTAACAATCACATTTACCTGTGATAGGTAAACATGAAAGGTGCACAGCTTTTCCTAATTGTCATC
Source organism: Rana muscosa (assembly GCA_029206835.1). Lineage (NCBI taxonomy): Eukaryota > Metazoa > Chordata > Amphibia > Anura > Ranidae > Rana > Rana muscosa. The sequence goes on from CM055118.1 coordinate 730,439,417, forward strand.
ACACTCACATTTACCCATGACAGGGCAACATGAAAGGTGCGCAGCTGTTCCTTATTGTCATCACACACTCACAATTACCTGTGATATGGCAACATGAAAGGTGCACAGCTTTTTCCTTATTGTCATCACACATTCACAGAGCCGCGCATGCGCACCGCGACCGCACTGATAATGAAAAAAAGAGGAAAAAAAACACGGCCGCGCATGCGCGAACCGCCGTGCTAACCATGAAGACAGGAAGGAGAAACCACAATAACAATCACACTTCCAGAGGGGCGAGGCAGAGGACGGAACAGAGACGCGGCCACAAGTGTCCTGCAATGACATCTCTGTATGAGAATGTCAAACATGATAATGACCTTCCTCGATGGGCAGAACAACAACCCGGAGCGTTAGCGTTACTGGCACTAACCTAACGCTGCCTGGGGCGACGCAGACCCTCTCTGGCGCTAAAACCTAATTGATCTCACCCGCCGGGCAATCAGGGGGTTAAACCTTTATTGGGTTATATACGGCGGGTGCCCTGATGCTATAAAAAGCAAACTAACCAACCAGCGTCACCCGTAACCTTTATATGGTGATCACTGGTGAAAGGGTTAACTAGGGGTAATCAGGGGGTTAAAACCTTTATTAGGTTAAATATGGGGGTACCCAACGCTATATAAAAACCTGACGGGTTACCTAAATAACTAAATAACTAACTGGGTAACCAGTGTCACCAGTGACGCTTATACGGTGATCACTGGTGAAACGGTTAACTCTAGGGGCAATCAGGGGGTCAAAATAATATATGGGGGTACCTGCCGCTATAAAAACCTGCGGCGAAACTAAAAATAAATAACTGGCTTTCTTTCTCGTACATCACGGGACACAGAGCGACATAGTCATTACTAATGGGGTTATATAGATACCGTCAGGTGCTGGCACTGGCAACTTCCAAAACCGGAAGTACCCTCCCCTATATAAGCCCCTCCCATCCGGGAGCACCTCAGTTTTTTGCCAGTGTCTAAGGTGTTGGCCAAGAAGAAACATGTGTTTTTCACTGAGCTTGCGTACAGGTTCTTTTGGGCCTCAGTAAGCTATTCCGGATCCGACCAAAAAAAAGCTTCATAGCTAAACGGTCGGTACCCGGGCCTTGCAGAGAAGAGCAAGGTTTTGCCTGTAATGCTTCTCTTAGGAGAGCTGGACCCTGGGATCCAGAGCTCTGGTCATACCCACGACCAAGATGTTTTCTGTGCAGGGTGCTATACAGGTCCAGGGGAGTGGAATCCTTGGGAACCCGGTCCCTGAAGGTTTGATTACAATGCCTGCCGTGATAGGTGAAGTTTGGGCTTCTGTGGACCAAACAAAGTCCTGCGGCGAGGAAAAGGTAAGTGGGGGCCCTCAGGAACTTGGTTCTATTGAGGGACCCCCAAGCCTATTTTGTCTTTCTGCCTGTTACCTAAGGTATTCCCGCTAATATTCTGTGTATGCCTGTTACTACTGAGAAAATGTAAAAATTTTAATAGTAGGCAAGAAAAAAAAAAAAAAATGTAAGACCGTGGTACCTGTGTTAGACACTAGAGGCCGCTATGGTTCTTTTTCTTGTAATGTGGATTTTTTTCTTCCAGAATCAAATCCAGGCAGTTGGTATGTTCTCTGCTGGGAAGCTGTCTCCTCTGCCCTGTTGCTGCGCTCATCCATCCCCGGGCCCTGCGGCAAAGGGGGCCCTGGCTCCCATCTAGCTCCTTATTGTTTTTAAAAAAGGGCGCCGAAGGCGCACGTGCCCGCGCGCGTGCGCGTGCACGCGCCTCTATTCATAGAGGCGATCTGAAAAAAGGGGCGGAGCGGGTGGATGACGCTCAGGTGTGCGCCGCGGCGCTACTGCGCATGTGCGGGCGTCCAGCGTGTTTTAAAGATAGCTGGCTATTGAATGCACAGACAGAGCTAGCAACAGATAAAGGCACACAGAGGCGGTTGATGCAGGCATCCCCTAGAAAGGCACTTTAGTAGACACCAACTGTGATATAGCAGCAATTGTGCTAGACTATTCTCAGTAAAAGTGGTGTATTACGGCTGGAATACCTCAGCTTTAGGCTTAAGAATATGCCGTCCAGAAGCTCCGGAACTGAATCTTCCAGGAAGCGAAGGGGGTCTCATCGGGCTCTGAGGTGGGCATGCTTCTGCTGCACCAGTCTCCCCTGAAGTTCAGAGGTAAGTGACCATAGAGACCCCGCAGGGGTACTTGGTACTGTGGCTGTCCTCAGTCACCTGCTCCTGTGTATGTAACAGAGGAGGTTTTTTCCTCAGCTCTGGGAGGATTAGAGAGAGATGGTCAACATTGATCGCTGCCTCCCTGTCAGGGAAAGCACGCCGATCTCCGTCTCCTCCTTCAGAGTGCCTGTTAGCAGAGCAACAGTCCCATACAGGGATCGACCTGCCTGAAGGGGATCAGGATGAGGTTGATTCTGTTATAGAGGAATCAACAGTGGAGGAACCCTTCTCAGCAGCTCAAGCTGAAAGATTATGGGTTCAGTCTCTGACTAACATGGTCCGATCGGCATTAAAAATGCACCTTGCGGAACCATCAACCACTACTGTATCCTCGTTGGGGTCACTAGAAGCCCCCAGACTGTCTGTTCTTTTCCACTTCACCCTTTTACTGAAAGGGCTTATTTACCAGGATTGGGAACGTCCTGAGAAAATATTATTCCCCCCAAGAGATTTCCGGTGGTCTATCCCATGGAGGATAAGTTCATCAAAAAAAAAAATGGAAGGTCCCTACAGTGGACGCAGCCATCTCTTGTATGTATAAATCACTGACATGTCCAGTGGATAATGTCCAAATGTTCAAGAACCCAATAGATAAAAGATTGGAGTCCTTATGAAAGTCTGCTTCTTTCTACAGCAAGCTTGGTGACACAGAGAAACCCTGGGTCAGGGGAGGTACAAAACCTCCCCCAAAGTTAAATTCATTGAAGGGTTGCCCCCACTCAGTCGGGTGGGGGGAGGACTCCAGTTGTTCACAAGAGACCTGGCGGGACGCGATCAAGACAGATAGGTGCTCTCCGCAGTATGTTGGGGATACAGATTGGAGTTAAGAGACTCTCCTCCTTCCCATTTTTGAGGTCAAAACGTGCCAAGGGATCCCCGGAAGAGAGAGTCCCTCCTGTTGGCACTAGAACAACTATTGCTCCAAGGAGTAATTATGGAGGTTCCCCTGGAAGAATGAGGGTTCGGGTTTTACTCAAACCTCTCTACAGTCCCGAAGCAAACGCGGACGGGAGGCCCATATTAATTCTAAAAGGGCTATACAAATTCCTGTATATCAGGACTTTCCGATGAAGTCGATCCGATCGGTGGCCACTGCCCTACAAGGGGAGGATTGGTTAGCCGCGATCGACATCAAAGATGCTTATCTGCACATTCCCATCTTTCCAGTCTACCAAAAGTTTCTACGCTTTGCAGTAGAAGGGCGCCATTTTCAGTTCAGAGCCTTACCCTTCGGTTTGGCCACAGCACCACGAGTGTTTACAAAAATTCTGGCCCTTTATTGGCCAATCTAAGAACACAAGGTGTAATGATAATGGCATATCTAGATGACTTGTTGCTGATAGACCACTCAGTGAAAAAACTAGACGTGGTCGTTCACAAGACAATCAAGTATCTGGAATCTCACGGTTGGATTATCAACCGAGAAAAGTCAGCCCTAAAAACCAGTCAAAAGTCTGGAATACTTGGGGCTAAGGTTGGATTCAGGCCAGAGAAAAATATTCTTGCCTCGAGGAAAGGTGTTGTCTTTGAAAGATTTGATCCACTTAGTGGGTACAAAAAAGACAGCCGTCCATACGCCTGTGCATAAGGCTGCTGGGAAAAAGGGTGGCATCATTCGAAGCAGTACCCTACGGTCAATTCCATTCAAGGAATTTGCAGGGGGCCATACTGTCAGCCTGGAACAAAAAAGTTCAGGCCCTAGACTTACAATGTCCTTGTCCCCTTCTGTTCGCAAGAGCCTCCGTTAGTGGTTGGTTCCCCAGAATCTGGAAAAAGGGAAATCCTTCAGTCTGATTTCTTGGAAGGTGGTCACTACAGATGCCAGCCTTATAGGCTGGGGAGCAGTACTGGAGCAATAGTCTCTCCAGGGCAGATGGTCGGATGCAGAAAAGGCCCTGCCCATCAATCTCTTAGAGATACGAGCAGCCCGGTATGCCCTAGTAGCATGGACATCCAAACTCCAAGGGTCCCCTGTCAGAATTCAATCAGACAATGCCACAGCAGTGGCATATATCAATCATCAGGGGGGCACCAGGAGTCGTGCAGCCCAGAGGGAAGTAAATTACATCCTGAAATGGGCAGAAAAATATGTCCCAGCCATATCTGCGGTATTCATTCCAGGAGTGGAGAATTGGAAGGCGGACTTTCTAAGTCGCCAGCAATTAGGCCCAGAGGAAGGGTCCCTTCACCCCGAGGTTTTCTGGACAATATGTCAGCGGTGGGGAACATCGGATGTAGATCTTCTAGCATCCGGATTCAACGCAAAGGGGGACAGGTTTGTCTCTCGGACAAGGGATCCCCTAGCTTGCGGCTCGGATGCCCTAGTGTTCCCTTGGGATCAGTTCAAGCTGATATATGCATTCACACCGCCACAATGGTTACCTCGATTACTCCGCAGAATCAGGGTAGAAAAGAAACCAGTGATTCCGGTGGCTCCAGCGTGGCCCCGAAGAGCGTGGTACGCGGAGATTGTAAAATTTCAGTGGGGAGTCCTTGGACTCTCCCACGTCGTCTGGACCTGCTTTCGCAAGGACCGATATACCACCCTTCCTTACCAGCCCTAGGTTTGACGGCCTGGCTATGGAAGCCCACATTCTAAAAAAGAGAGGGCTCTCTAATCCTGTGGTATCTACCATGATCAATGCCAGGAAGCCAATATCCAGGCAGATCTAATATAAAATCTGGAAGGCGTACATCGCGTGGTGTGAGGCCAAGAAATGGCATCCACATAAGTACGTAATAGGTAGGATTCTGGACTTCCTACAATGGGCTGTAGATAGGAAGCTTGCCTTGAGTACTATCAAGGGTCAGATTTCGGCCTTGTCAATATTTTTTCAAAGGCCCTTGGCTTCGCATTCACTAGTCAAAGCCTTTATACAAGGAGTGATGCGTATTAGTCCTCCGGTTAATATTCCCATATGTCCATGGGATCTAAACTTGGTTCTGTCGGTTCTACAGAAACAACCATTTGAACCATTACAGCATATTTCTTTGGTGCTTCTCACCAGGAAATTGATTTTTCTAGTAGCCATTTGTTCGGCTAAAAGAGTGTCGGAATTAGCAGCTATGTCCTGTAAGGAGCCATATTTGGTTATCCATAAGGATAGAGTAGTGTTACGTCCTCATCCAGCCTTTCTTCCTAGGGTGGTATCGAGGTTTCATTTGAACCAAGATGTGGTTCTTCCTTCTTTTTTCCCCAAACCTACTTCGGTAGAGGAAAAGTTATTGCATTCTTTGGATGTAGTAAGAGCAGTTAAAGCTTATCTAAAGGCCACTGCTCAGATTCGCAGAATGGATACTTTGGTTATTCTGCCGGAAGGCCCCAGAAAGGGTCAGGCAGCGTCAAAATCTACTTTAGCCAAGTGGATTCGATAGGTCATAATACAAGCCTATGGCTTGAGAAGGAGACCGCCTCCGTTCAAAGTTAGAGCGCACTCCACGAGAGCAGTTGGAACTTCATGGGCAGTGCATCACCAGGCCTCCCTGGCTCAAATCTGTAAGGCCACAACATGGTCTTCAGTACACATGTTTACTAGGTTCTACCAGGTGGACGTTAGAAGTCAGGAGGATGTCGCCTTTGGGCGCAGTGTGTTGCAGGCCGCAAAAGATCCTCATGTCTGATAGCGCTCAGCTTATATATGGTGTATCCCCCCCCCTCATTGGGCATTGCTTTAGGACATCCCATTAGTAATGACTATGTCGCTCTGTGTCCCGTGATGTACGAGAAAGAAAATAGGATTTTTATAACAGCTTACCTGCAAAATCCTTTTCTTGGAGTACATCACGGGACACAGAGCTCCCGCCCCTCTTTGGGGACACTTATTGCTTTGCTACAAAACTGAGGTGCTCCCGGATGGGAGGGGCTTATATAGGGGAGGGTACTTCCGGTTTTGGAAGTTGCCAGTGCCAGCACCTGACGGTATCTATATAACCCCATTAGTAATGACTATGTCGCTCTGTGTCCCGTGATGTACTCCAAGAAAAGGATTTTACAGGTAAGCTGTTATAAAAATCCTATTATCTAGGGCACCACCGGCACTAAATACAGCGATCGAAAATACGATCGCTTAGTGACGCTGGCGTTAGGGGGTGAAAGGGTTACCTGGGGGGCGATCAAGGGGTTAAACCTTTATTAGGGGGGATTAGGGGGCTACCCTGGACCTAAAGGGGCCTAAACTTAACTGCCCTGCAACTTTTTACTGTCACAGATGACACTAAATGCAGTGATCAGTAAAATAAATGATCACTGCAATCAGTGACACTGTGATTGGGGGCTGGGGGGTGACCTGGGGGGTGATCTGGGGGTGGCTGGGGGGGTGAAATATGTGCCTATGTGCACCTAAGTGTCAGTGGACTGTTGGCGCACTAACCTGCGTCTTCTCTCCTCGGCCCTGCGGACGAAAAGACCGCCGCGAGGAGAGATGACATCACTTCCTCCTGCTTCCTCTGCCTGTGTTTACATTACACGGGCAGAGGGAGCATTTTCATTCGCCGGGAGCGATCGCGAGGGGGTGGCCGGAATCGAATGGCCGTCCCCTCATCTCGGATCGCTCCCCAACGATAAACGGCCGCTCACTGTATAAGAGGGGGGTCCGATCGGACCCCCCAACTGTACAAAGGCGATCACGTACACTGTACGTGATTGTGCCTGTGGGTGCCATTCTGCCGACGTACATATACAGTGAGCAGTCGTTAAGTGGTTAATGTACTCCAAGAAATGAATATTACAGTAAGTCGAAAATCCTACTTTCTTACTTTTGCAATAAAAAAAACACAGGATGTTTTGGAGTTGGACAATGAGATGATAGAACTATGACATGGTTAAGATGAATAATAAATAAAAAAAAGATGAAGGGAAGAAACCACTTTTGGAAGAAAAGAGGCCTTGGAGCTCAAAACACCCTTGTCTACAGGTAGCACAAGAAAGGGTTCTTTACAGATAAGCGACACCAATTTAGAAACTCACCAAAGTGATTGCAGCGAGAAATGCAATCTTGCAAGTAAGGGTAGACAGAGGAATATTTCTAATAGGTTCAAAGGGTGGTTTCTGTAGAACAGTCAGAACTGACAGATTGAGAACCCACTGAGTCACTGGGGAACATGCAGGAGTAATGTGAGTGAAACCCTGTACAAAGACCCTCAGGGAGTGCCAGGCAGGTAGGTAAACAGACCGGATAGATTCCATATGGGGTAGATGTCCCCTTTTGCTTTAGGAATGGTGAACAGATTAAATGAAAACCTTGAAACGTCTCCTGGTCCCAGATCATGGATATGGCACCTTGGGTTAGGAGCTGTTCTAGCGCACCATGTAGGGAAGTTGGCAAGTGAAAAAATTAAGTAGGGTGTTTTACGGGACCCTGGTCCCACAAAGTTTCAACGCCACTGCTTTAGAAGACACATAGTGCTAATATCTGTCTGTAGCTCTCCTTCAGCTGTGTCTGTCTTCCCTATATTGGCACTATATGTCCTCTAAAGTATGCTAAAAGCAAAGACACTGACTACCAATGTAAAGAGGCACAAAGACTGAGTGCCAATGTAAGGGGCACAGACACTGACCACCAACCTAAGGCAGGGAAGACACTGACCACAGTTTTTTTTTCTTCCATAAACCACTAGCTCTAACATTTTTTTCCTTCCCCTTACCACTGATGGCAGACATTTTCCTTCCCCTGACTAATAATCCTGGGTATTTTTTCCTTCCATTGACCATTGATCCTGGTCATTTTTTTTCCTTTTGACCACTGATGCCAACCATCTTTTCCTGACCAGTTGCTGGTTTAAATCTATTTTAATTAAGTTTTTCTAAAAGGTATGCTCAGACAAAGTGTATAGCCTTTTGTCTATATTCTTTTTAATTTTCCCTTAGGTTCCCTAAAGTGATATTAAAGGCTATTTTTTTTTTATTTTACAAAAGAGGCTATGTATTTAAAAAAAAAAAAAAAACACTCATAAGTCATCCTTATCTGCTCTGTGCAGTGGTTTTGCACAGAGCAGCCCCGTTCCTCCCCTTCTTGGGCCCCCCACCGGTGCTCCTGGCCCCTCCCTCCTGTCGAGTGCTCATAGACTTGCTATGGGGGCACCCGAGCAGGCTGGCACCCGCGCAGGCTGGCTCCCGAGCCGCTGCTCTGTCTGTCTATTCAGTATTAGTGGAAAGAATGAAAAAACATGAATAATTGATCCATCAGCCATCAGCAGATTCAATCAACAGAACAATAATTTCAAGTAGGAAAAATCATTGATAAAAATTATTTTAAAAATGCTCTAAAATGTGAATCTGCCCCTATATGATTGGGATGGAAGGAATTGTTGTTCAACAAAGTGTTACAGGAGTTTGTTTTGTAATACAGCATATTGCAAAAAATGGAAATGGCTGCAAAATAAATAATACAACATTTTCAAGTGACATTTTTACACAAATCTCAGGCCTTTCTTTAGAATCTGCACAAATTATTTGGATATCGTCCAGAGAGAAACATTTTGTAATAGGTCTTGTTAAGGAGTGATGGTGACCACTACCCACTGCCAATGGCTATTATTAGAATTATTAAAAAAAAAAAACAGCTTAAAACACTGCTTTAACTATCATATAGCAGGAACAGGCATGTAGTGAAAAATGCAGTTGTCTTTCTTCCCCTGGTAATTAATTCATTGTAATGAAGAAAAAAAAAAGTTTTTTGCAGTTTGTAGTTTAGCAATCAGATTACATGCTCCTTCTGGGTTCTGTTAGGGCCCTCTTGTTACCCATAATAGGATATCAGAGCGGCAGCTCTGATGGTATAAAACCAAGCAATGTATCTGTCCCGCAAATCTGCTATAAACCAAAAGAAATATCAAATTGACCAAAAAGAGAAAAGAAAATTTATTTTTATTTGATAACCCTTTTAACTGAGGTACTTTATTTGTACAAGCTAATAACAGATTCACCCTAAGATGTCTTCAATAACTTTCCCATCTTCTGCCCAAAAATTCGATAGGAAATTTAATATTTCAAATGTACGGTATATAGTAAAAATATGTTTTTTTAATACATTTTTAGCTCTAAATATTTAAAAGTACAATTCATTCCTTTCATTTATAATTTAAAAATTACTGGATGGGTCAAGAAGAGCACAAGCCTGGAAGTTTGTACATATTTGAAAGCTATGGCTTCCAAAGACGGATCAGATTGAAAAATGTGAGCTGATGCCACTATGAGTTTTTCCATAACACAATGTACAGCTCTTCCCCAAATGTGCGTGTGTATCGGTGTGTGTTGAACAAATAAAATTTTGCTTAATAGTGTTATTGTTCCTTAGTGGCCATAAAAAGCTTTTTATAAGAAAACACGGGTGAAAGTAAAACTGGAAGGCCCTCCCCGCAAAATTTGCAAAGAGTGCCATATTAAAAGCTAAATCACTATCCACCCTGAAAGGCAGCAGCTGATGCATATTTGTTCATATCTAAAATGTCTGGAGCGGTACCCTCAGCTTAAGAGGGCTGCTTGTTTGCTTGGGCCCTGTAATGCACTGCTACCAACCCCTGGCAATCGGCTCTGACTTCTCCCGTGACACAGTTCGGAAAGGGGAGGATGGTATAATTGTATTATCTCTATACACTTTTATACAGTACAACCCCCTGCATATACCAGCACAGTAATGGACACTCACCACCAAATTACTTAACTATAACTCTTTACTGAAAGTAGAAAGATAACAGAGTAATTTGTACAAAGTATTCTATGCAGATCCCTGCAATATAGGTGTGCACATTAAGAGGGTATGACAGTCAATAATGCAATAACACATCAACCCCACTGCTGCAATCCTCCCTCGTGAGCATGAAATGGCGCCCAGCAATATCCTAAACTACCCAGTCAGGCCTGACTACTACTTACAGTATAGTTTGCTGGAGAATCTTCGCAAACAACTGTCGGTGGTGCACATGTAGAAACCAATTTGTAATCCAGTAAAAGATGTAACAGATATTCGGCAACCAGGCAAAGTTGGAGGGACTGGCAAACTCAGTTCAGCACTGACAGTCTCTCCAAAGTATAACTGTGTTCAATAATGGGCCTGGACAAAGTTAATAGGCACAAAGTTATTGATATGGTTCTGAGCTGGCGTTCTCTCACCCAGACCGGACCGACTCCTGTCCGGTTCCTCCGCTACCGCGAGTGGCGTCACCATGCCTACGATACATCGAGTCCTCGGTCCTTCAGAAGATGATGGCACCTCAGGTGGTTCGGATGCCTCACAGACTCCCCAGCGGGACGAAAGGCTCTCTGGAACAAAAGCGCGAGGCCCAGGCTTCAGGCCTAGCGCGCGCAGCCGGTCAGTGCAGGGGATCCTCTTGCAAGGAAGGCGGCGTTCAGAGAGAGTAAACAAGCCCCGCCTCTCCCCTTTTTAAGTCCACCCCAGCAGTCCTTGCGTGGGGATTGGCACCCTGGGTGCCACAAAGCGTGCTGGGAAACGTAGTCCTGCGGGTAAAACGATACCCCGCTACACACTCCCCCCACTTGAAATCTTTGGTCCCTCAAAGACAACATCAACAGTAGGAAAACACAAACTCATTAAGGGCAGCTAGAGAGGTCGGCAGAGGAAACTCCCACCAGAACGGTGAAGGGAGTTTGTCCTGCCCACTGGTTACATCAAAGGGGCTGACCTGCCTAACTGTGTCAGAGAGTGAGCTGAGGTTGCCTTCCACTAAATGCACAGCAGGAGGATCAGTTATTGGCAATGTTCTACGAGCAGTGGTCACTGTATCCTCAGAATTTTTCCCCATCTGGGTATAGGTTAACTTCCGAGGAGGACAAATGATTCTTTTGGCTCTTTGTTCTCTTGGGGTGGACGTTTCTCCCCTCACTGTATCTTCTTCTAAAGTTGGGGTATTGGGCTCCAGAGCTCCTGGTACATCCAGATCAGACGTAGGAAGATGTAGGGAGTAGTCATGATGCCTAGTGGAAGGTGACCATGTGGCATCTTCCCATTCTTCAACCAGAGGACTAGATGGAACGAACTCAGTGGCTTCCACATTCAATGTACTTTCCACAGTACCTTCAGAGGGTGGAAGATCTATAGACGGGGGTTCTGGGGTCTCAGAAGGCCACAACCATCCAAGCTCTTCTTCTTCCAAACTCTGCTCCGAGACACCCATTTCTCCAGACTGAGAGACCTGAGACCGAGTGTATGGCCTAGGTGTCTCCAAACTTGAGGACGGTCCAGGGGAATCTTCCACAGGTGGTATCCGAACCGCTTCTGAAAGTGGGAGTAAATGGTTTCTGTGCCATGTCTTCAGTGGCCCTATCTTCCCTTCCGGTTTTAGCTGATACACCGGCAGATCTGGTAACTTCTTACAGATCACATATGGTTCAGGTCTCCATCTGTCTGCTAGCTTATGCTTCCCTGGAACTCCTAGGTTGCGCAGCAGCACTCGGTCTCCTGGTTGGAGGTCCTGGATTCGAACCTTGAGGTCGAAGTTCCTCTTGTTCTGGGCTCCTCTTTGTTCTGAGGCCACTTGAGCCTGTTCAAAATCCAACTTCAAACTCTTCCTCAGTCTATCAACATAGCCCTTGTGTGAGGTGGCTGAAGTGCGATCCGTGGATATGCCGAATGCCAGATCCACAGGCAGCCTTGCTTCCCTGCCAAACATAAGGCGATATGGAGAGTACCCTGTGGCATCGCTAGTGGTACTGTTGTAGGCGTGCACGATGGCCGCTATATGCTTGCTCCAGTGCTGCTTCTGCTCACTACTTAGAGTCCCCAATATATTTGACAGAGTCCTGTTGAACCTCTCTGGCTGAGCGTCACCCTGAAGGTGATAAGGGGTGGTGCGGGTCTTTTTGAGACCCAAAGAGTCCAACAGTTTCTTGATCAATCGACTCTCAAAGTCTCTCCCTTGGTCAGAGTGCAAGCGTTGTGGCAGTCCATAGTGCACAAAGTACTTCTCTACTAAGATTTTAGCTACAGTGGAGGCCTTCTGGTCTTTGGCTGGAAAAGCTTGGGCATAACGGGTGAAATGGTCGGTTACCACCAGAACATTTCCTTGTCCACTTAAGTCAGGTTCGAGACAGAGAAAGTCAATGCACACCAAGTCCAAGGGTCCTTGACTCTGCAGATGGCCCATTGGGGCAGCTTGACATGGCAATGTCTTCCTCTGGATACAGCGTGCACAGGAGTGGCAGTATTCTTCCACTTCAGCCCGCATACACGGCCAATAGAACCTATCCCTTACAAGTTAGAATGTTCGTTCAGCCCCCAAGTGGCCATGATCATCATGTAAGGAGTGGTTATTCCTGCGCTACCAATCTGGAGGAATGTGGAGGTTAATGAAACTGTCGCAGGCACCTAGCGGGTTAATCCTAACCTGATAAAGTGAGAAATCTGAAAAAAGGGGGGGGTGGTGCTGCGCTGTTTCTAATGTTACATATATTGGTACAATAGTAGTGCACAATGGCTAACTTATACCAATATACAGGTTTTTTATAAGATAAATAAATTGAAATGATGAATTACAGTAATGTATAAATACTAGAACCATAAAACCAATAATTAAAATATGAATATATATATAATCCGTAAAGTAAATAAATAAATAAATATAAATAAACCTGTGAATAAATACCAAAGTAAACGTTGCTGTGCAAATATGCTATGACAGTGCATAAACAAAAAAGACCTGCAAATTGCAGTGTAGTAATAAGTGCACAGATGTGACTGCTAATGGGCAGAGTGCAGTAAAGTGCTACAGTGAAAAGTAAAAGTGAAAAGAAAATATAATATATAGGTGAAAAAATGTCCAATAAGCAATGGAACACAAATGGGATATTGAACTCCAAAAGTTCATAAGAAGAGAATAATGAAATTGGCAAGTGGGGCCCGTGCTGATTGTTTTTAACAATTTCTTCTAGGTGACAATCCTGCAACTTCACATATATAAGTGGTGCTGTGGTGAAGGGATGTGTGAATCTTGACTTCTGGTGTCACACACTAGGGTAATAGGTGGCCTCTTACCTTGCGGTAATGAGGTAACCGCTTTTGTTTAATAGGGGTCAGTGAATCCTCTGTCGCGATCCTGGCATCCAATGGGGAAGCCTTTGTATCAAACCGCTGTTGTTCCTCACATGTGGAATAAACCTATGTTGGATCCTAGGGGTTGCTCACATCTCCCAATAATGGCAGGGTTAGAAAGAAAAAATGGGGTCTCGATGGTGAAGTACGTTTTTAAAAACCAAATGGTATGTATTTAATGATGCATAAGGTTGTACATATATTGCTTACATAAACTCACATAAAAAACAATTGTGAAGAACTTATCTCCTGGACGAGCGGCGAGCTCGTGTGCCTCCGTCTGTCTGATTGCCTCTCCGTCCCTACGCGTGGCGTCACGGTCACGTGACTTCATCAGGGGATGATGGGAAGGCAATATGATGGTCTTTAAATACTGTTTGTATTGAACTTAATGTGGCGGCCATTTTCTCGGAGCCCTATATTAATCTCCATTGGCGGCCATTTTCTTTGAGATCCTGTCTTAGTTATGGCGGCGGCCATCTTTATGGTGGTTAAAAACAATGACAAGTTAGTAACGATGGCAACACTTGCGCCGCCATTTTCCTTGCGGTTTTTTAATGATAAGGTTGGCGGCCATGTTTTTGAAGTCCTTGTAATGGTATAGTGTGATATCAGGTATCTACACATAACATAGCAAGGACGTGACTACATGCATATTGCAGAGCTATTTCAGAATTGAGGGGGCATCTCTTGACCAATCTCCAACAGGCAGAGCTTCGTCATAAGCGTTATGGGGACCCGGAGGCTTTGAAGAGACTGCTGGAGCTTCGGGGACTTTTTTCTCAATACTTGGACTGTAGGGCTTGCAGACAGCTCCGTTACCTTTCTCATAAGTATTATGAGCATGGTAACAAATGCAGTAGGATGCTTGCTAGGGCCCTCAGAAAACGCAGGGCCCAGACTTATATCCACAGACTTCAATCCGCTTCAGGTGGAGTTGTTTGTCAATCCTCCAAGATTGCCTCTCTGTTCCGGGACTACTATGCGAAGCTCTACTCTTTGGATTCGGATGCTACACCGGAGTCCGTGGCCTCTAGATACAGTGCTGTTAAGGAATATTTGGTAACTTCGGGGCTCCCCTCCTTGTCGGAGGTGCAGCAGGCGGAATTGGAGTCCCCTGTGCAGCCCTCCGACATCGAGGCGATTGTTAAATCCTTGCCGAATGGGAAAAGCCCGGGGCCAGATGGATACTCCAAGGCGTACTACAGTACATTTCTCCCGATTTTAGTCGGCCCCATGTGTCGATATTTTAACTCGATTGCAGGGGGAGACCCGATCCCTCCTGAGGCCTTGCTGGCTCATATATCGGTTCTCCCCAAAGAGGGCAAGGACCCTTCTCTGGCACAGAGTTATAGACCAATATCGCTACTGAACCTGGATGTTAAAATCCTTGCTAAAATATTGGCTAATCGCCTTAAACATCTAGTTCCAAATTTAGTACACCCAGACCAAACAGGGTTTGTCACGGGGCGCGAGGCCCGAGACAACTCGCTGCGAGCTATACACCTGATTCATTGGGCGCGCTCTAATCCAAAACAGTCCCCATACCTGGTCCTCTCAACGGATGCGGAGAAGGCTTTTGACCGGGTTGACTGGTCCTTCTGCGTGCGGTCCTGAAATCTGTGGGTCTGGGCCCATTCATGTTGACTTGGATCATGGCCTTTTACGCTACCCCAAGCGCCCAAGTCAGGGTGAATGGCATCCTCTCCTCACGGTTTCCGATTAAAAATGGTACGAGACAGGGCTGCCCCCTTTCGCCCCTCCTGTTTGCCCTTACCCTGGAGCCTCTGTTGCGCAGGGTGCGGGCCAACCAGGACATTAAGGGAGTGACAGTGGGGAGCATGGAGCATAAGCTATCGGCTTATGCATATGACGTCCTGTTTCATCTCACTGAACCCCTTATCTCGTTGCCGAACCTCATGAAAGAACTCCATGAGTTTGGAGCATTGTCCAATTTTAAAATCAACTACTCAAAGTCTGAGATTCTGCCGATAGTGCTTCCCCTGTCACTCAAAGAAAGCTTGAAAGCGGCGTTCCCTTTCAAGTGGGCTATGTCCTCCATAAGGTACCTGGGTATCCAGCTGACCGATCGGTTTGAGACCCTGTATCAGGCCAATTATCCCTCCCTATTGACGACCATCAAAACCGACCTATCTCATTGGACTAAAACAGCCTTTACGTGGCTCGGGCGGGTTAACATTGTTAAGATGAATGTGCTCCCCAGGGTCCTTTTCTACTTGCAGATGTTGCCGGTCCCTCTGCCGAGCACCTTCTTCACTTCAATTAATAGCGTGCTCATAGATTTTGTGTGGAGTGCAAAGAAGCCTAGAATAGCCATGAGGGTGCTTAAGCGCTCTAAGAGGGCTGGGGGTCTGGGGATCCCAGACATTCGACGGTATTACAGGGCCATTGTCCTTCAAAGGATTCTGAACTGGAGGTTCCACACCCGTACTAGACTTTGGGTTCCCCAGGAGAAGAGCATGGCGGGAAGAGATTTGGCCTATGCCCCATGGCTAGCGAAGGAGCATAGGGGGCTGTCTGATTTGTCATCCCCCCTAACGAGACAGGCCCTTAGGGTTTGGGACAGGATTAACACGCTATATTCTTTAGCTCCTCCTGGGTCCCCATTGGCCCCACTAGGGGGCTTTTGTTGGTTCCCCCCGGGGGAGCAGAGAGCCTTTTTTGGGAACTGGTTGGATGACCCTAATGCTCCCTGGGGCAAACTTTTGAAGGGTGGGAGACTCCCCCCGTTGGATTCGTTTAGGGCACGCCATGGGACTTTTCCAATGGATTTCTGGCGATACGTGCAGCTTAGCCATTTTTTTGCAACGCAGGTCACCCCTTTTCGTACCCCATCTCAACTCTCGCCCTTTGAGCTTCTCTTTGTTGCAGAGGAGCCCATCTCCCACATGATATCTGAGCTCTATCAGCTACTCGGTTCATCCGTGACGGAGACTAAGCCGGCCTACATCAGGGAATGGGAGCGTGATCTGGGGACAGAGTTCACGGAGGCGCAGCTGGCTCCCCTGTACCGACTAACCCACTCTAGCTCCATAGAGTCTAGAACGCAAGAAACGAATTACAAGTTACTGACAAGGTGGTACAGGGTGCCTGCTGTGCTCTCACGCATATACCCCACTGTATCTGATCAATGCTGGAGAGGCTGTGGCCTCCGTGGCACTTTGATTCATATATGGTGGGAATGCCCGAAAAGCCAGCCCTTTTGGGAAACAATTCAGCAACAAATCAAGGCCATACTGGATATAGATGTCCCACTTTTGCCCATACATTTCCTTCTCCATGTGCCGTCTGTGTCGACCAGTAGTTACAGGGGATGCGTACTGCCACATCTCCTGAACGCCGCTAGGCATTTGATCCCTATTTACTGGAAGCGGGCTCATGTTCCGGGGCTCGAGGATTGGTCCAAGAGGGTACGGGAAATTAAGGAAGCTGAAGAATGGGTGGCGAACTGTAGTAGCAAGAGTGAGCGCTTTCAGGTCATCTGGGCTGCCTGGTTGCAGCACACTTCAGGTGAGGAGTGGGTTCCATCGAATCTGCCCTGTTGGAACTTGCAGAGCCCTCCCTTCGGGGACGTAGGGTTGTAGTGGCGCAGGCCCCGGAGACGGAGTCTGATGATGTGGGGGCCCGGCTAGTGGGATAAGCACTGCCAGCCTTTTCTGGGCTGGCGGAGTCACATGACGCAGGGGGAGCATGTCTGATGGAAGAGGTCCTATTTCCCTATACTTCTCTCTTCTATTCCCCCTTTCTGGCTTTCTTACCCTGCTGTTTCTCGTTTATGTTTGTTTGTCTTGTCTGTGCTTTTATTTTTATTTTTATTATTAACTCAATATGTGGATCCTCACTTATTTGTTCAGCTCAGGTTGTTTACTGGTTGCAGGGGTCGGCCCCATGCTCGGGTCAACTCTTATTAAGCAAGGGGAGTCTCCTCTCCATCTGCTTGGGAGGGGAGGCTCCTAGATGAGCAGGGTTCCCCCACCTCTTTGTGTCCGAGGGCCGGTTTTGGCCCGGGGAGGGTTTGATGGAGGCTACTTGGGCCCCCTCTCCCCATATGGGGCACGGGGATGTGGGATCCCCTTGATAAGCTCAGTCCATGACCCCGGTAATTGTTAGCGGACTGGTAAGCAAGGTACGGGGGTGAGGTTCCCCCCGATGGTTTCATTTCATTGTCTGGAAAATGGTACCTGTCTCTTTTGATGCCGAGTTATACCTTTTGCACCGTACAGGATTGTATGCTTGATGTGGACCATGTATGCCATAAGTTGCACTTTTGTTTATGTGTATATGTTTTTGCTCAATAAATACAGATTATACAAAAAAGAACTGAGGGGGCATCTCATTCCAGTTGTGCAAAACCACAATAAAAAAAAAAAAATATATAAACGATTGGTAAAAAAGTTTTATATATAAGATAGAATTAAATACCATATATTTTAAAAAAATGATCCAGATCCATTAAAATACCCAAATCGGTATATAAAAAATTATGTTTATCGGCAATTTAAATGAATACATCTCCTGAGTAGATATGGGGTAAATGATTATACCAGTTCCCCAAAATTTACCAAAACTTAGGTCTGGTGGACATCAGGCAGACGTATGCAATATAGGCTATGCAGGATGTGTTTATTCCTACCAGATTAAATAGAGAGATAAATATAATGGTGAAGATAGAGGTCTACAGGGTAAGTTAATAAGTATTAAAAAAAATATATATATATATATATATATATATATAACATATATATAAAAATATATAAAAGAATAAAATAAAATGGCAGTGCCAGAGGAACTAAGTATCCTGGTATGTGTGATGGGAATAATAAAGGGAGCGACATATACCCTACTAGATAAATGAGTATATGAGGGGAAGAATGCACTAAAAATCACTGAGAAAACAATTGAGGTCGAACTCGACATTGAGTCCTCTTGGCACAAAGGTATCTAGGGTGAATATCCATTTGGATTCTAACTGACTGAGCGTCCTCACCTTATGGCCCCCCCGCCAGTGTCTAATATATGGCTCAATGCCCCAAAATTTGAGCTGTGAGGGGTCTTTGTTGTGATGTAACAAAAAATGTTTAGATACATTGTGTTTGTCGAAACCTTTCATTATATTTTGGACGTGCTCTTTAATGCGGATCCTGAGAAGTCTTTTTGTGCGCCCTATATACTGCAGGCCGCAACTACACTCTAGGGCATACACCACCCCTTCCGTGTTGCAGCATATAAAATCTTTAACTTCATGGGTATCTCCTGTGCTGGTTGATTTGAAGTTAATTTTCTTCTCATTAGGTCTCTTTGTTTTCTTACATGCAAAACATCGTTTGCAAGGGTAGAAGCCTTTCATTGTGAAGAAGGAGAATGGTTTGTTAGGTGGATCTGGTACGTTCTTCACTATTCTATCCCGTATGGTTGGTGCCCTTTTATAAATAAATCTGGGGTTTCTTGGTAGTGAATCTTGTAACTGTTTGTCTGCCTATAATAGATGCCAATGCCTTTTGATAATTCTTTCGATTTTCTTGTATTGTACGTTATAATCAAGAATAATAGATGTCAATGGTTTTGTGGATAGTTGTTTATTTTTATCTCTGATCAATTCATCCCGGTTCATCTCTGTCACTTCGACTATCTTCTCTTCTGTAAAGGTATTGCTATATCCTTTCTCGACAAATCTTTGACCCATAGCTTCAGCTTGTTCTTTGAACATGTCTAGGTTAGTGCAATTTCTCCTTAGACGTACAAGTTGACCCTTGGGAACATTGAAGAGCCAATTTCTATGATGACAGCTTTCTATCGGTAAATAGCTGTTCCGGTCAACATTTTTAAAATGTGTCTGTGTTTTAAAACCTAAAGTGTCCTGTATGATATCAAGATCTAAAAATGTGACACTTGTTTCGCTGATCTCCCATGTAAGCTTGATGTTTCTGTCATTTACATTCAGGGTTTCTAAAAATAATATAAGTTGATTAGGCTCTCCATTCCAAAGGATAAAAATATCATCGATATAGCATTTATATATGGTGAGTTCAGCTGGTTTATTTTTAAAAACGGTTTCCTTCTCCCACTGGGCCATAAAAATACCGGCCACACTAGGGGCAAACTTGGCTCCCATGGCTACGCCGGTTCGCTGATGGTAATAATTCTTGTTGTGCCAGAAATAGTTATTTTTAAGACAAAAGTCGAGACATTTGATGATGAACTTTCTTTGCATGCAAGGCAGCTCAGTGTATGTTCTCAGCCCCCACTTAGCAGCTTCGCATGCCTGATGGTGGAGGATGATTGTGTATAAAGAAGATACGTCCGCAGTGGCCATAATCCATGGTCCTCCTTCTTTGGGAATATTCATTATTGTTTGTATCATCTGTTTAGTATCTCTTAGATATGCCTTTGTGTTTTGTACTACGGGTTGCAGATAATGGATGTCTTCTCCTTTTTGGAGACAAGACAAGTAAACTTAGAGGAAATTTTTAGTACCACCAACATCTCTCAGAAAAAAACTTCAGATTTAGAAAGTTTAATGAGACGCTTAGGACACAACATGGAGAAAAAAATAAGTCTATGGTGGGGCGTCAATACTTTTGAAACCTATCTGAAAGAAAGTATTGTCACAAGAAGGCTAAGATGGGATATCCCTCCAAATGACGGATTGCTTGACCAAGAATCTAACGATGAATGGTTTAAGTTCTTTAATGAACGAGGGTTAGAGCTAATAAGATTCTTATTAGCACGGAAACACAGGAAGACCAAGAAGATCGAACAAACCATTGCAGAAATAAAGGAAGAATTGGAAGTACACAAGGACACAACTGAATACAAAACACTCGCTACACAGTTAAATAAAGATCTCACAAAAAAGGACAGAGAGGTACAGCAGAGAAAAAGCAAGAAATACGTCAGAGACATAAATGATTTCAAATCGGATGAAGTGTTAAAGTGGCAAAAACAAATCGGCCAAATGGACCCAATTTCCACATACTCCACACCAGAAAAAACTGTAAGGGTCCATTCACAACACATTAATGAACAACAGAGACCGAATGTGCAAAACAGTAGACCGAATGACCACAATGGAATACGGACTCCGAGACAACAACCGTACAACGAGAGGCAGGGCAATCAACAATACCATACACCAAGACAACCAGATAGGAGACCACCACACAATGACAAAACACCATACAATGGATGGAAGAAACCCTACTTTTGGAAGAACAAGAAACCACACAATGGGAACAATTGGTACAGACCCCCATATGACCATAGGGAATATAGGGGCCCCCACAGGATCGCCGAGACCCAAGACAACCACTCCACTATAATAGAGATTATAGAGCTCCCCCATACGAACAAAATGGACCAAGAGGTAGAAGCCCACCGAGAGACTATGGATATGGGAGAAACAACCAACAGAATGAACGAAGCCCGATTAGAACCAACAACTACTATGCCCCACTGGCAAACTATAATGAAGAAGAGAGATACGTAAGACCACATACGAGCCAACATAATGGCCCAGATTACGAGAGGTCTTTTTTAGACAGGGACAGGGAGAATTACCCACCAGACGGACAGAGAGGATCAAGAAATCAAGAAAGAAGAGAGGATGCAGATCCGGGAAGAGACTCAAAAAGAAAACGAGAGGAAAGGGAGAGGGAATTTTCAATCTAAGCGGCGAAACTCTCACTCATGAAGAGATCGGAGTATTAGACAAAGGTCTAAAATATGCTCCAACAAAAAATTTAGACAAATTTCAGACCTATATCGGCATACAGAAATTCGTAAGAAAATTAAACATCAATAAATACATAGCAGGGAACCCCATCACATATAACAAACCAGGAACGAGAGAAGATGGGATATCTCATAGTATGCTAAGAAACAAATCAGTTTTTAACCCGCCAGTCAAAAACAACAAATACATTGATGTTTTCAAAAGAGTAGTGCTGGAAGAAATTAAGGATTTAAAAATAAAGAAGAAGGAGGAACCGAAGTACATAAAGAGTGGTATCAAGAAACTGACAAAAAGGAAGGACCTTGTCATAAGACCAGCTGACAAAGGGGGAGCAATCGTCGTCCTTTCCAAAGAACAATACAACAACAGTATGAAGGAAATGTTGGAAGACACCAATACATACAACAAATTGCTTAGCACCCCTGCCTTTAAATGCAGAAAAGCTTTAGAACAGGTGGTCCACCTAGGTCTCAAAAAGAACATCTTGAACAAAAAAGAAGCCAGATATTTAGTACCTGATTCTTGGCGTACACCTATTATTTACACAATTCCCAAGATACATAAAGATAAAACAAATCCACCGCCAAGACCAATAGTCAATGGGATAGATTCGCTTACGGCCAGGATGGGACAATACATAGATCATTATCTGCAACCCGTAGTACAAAACACAAAGGCATATCTAAGAGATACTAAACAGATGATACAAACAATAATGAATATTCCCAAAGAAGGAGGACCATGGATTATGGCCACTGCGGACGTATCTTCTTTATACACAATCATCCTCCACCATCAGGCATGCGAAGCTGCTAAGTGGGGGCTGAGAACATACACTGAGCTGCCTTGCATGCAAAGAAAGTTCATCATCAAATGTCTCGACTTTTGTCTTAAAAATAACTATTTCTGGCACAACAAGAATTATTACCATCAGCGAACCGGCGTAGCCATGGGAGCCAAGTTTGCCCCTAGTGTGGCCGGTATTTTTATGGCCCAGTGGGAGAAGGAAACCGTTTTTAAAAATAAACCAGCTGAACTCACCATATATAAACGCTATATCGATGATATTTTTATCCTTTGGAATGGAGAGCCTAATCAACTTATATTATTTTTAGAAACCCTGAATGTAAATGACAGAAACATCAAGCTTACATGGGAGATCAGCGAAACAAGTGTCACATTTTTAGATCTTGATATCATACAGGACACGTTAGGTTTTAAAACACAGACACATTTTAAAAATGTTGACCGGAACAGCTATTTACCGATAGAAAGCTGTCATCATAGAAATTGGCTCTTCAATGTTCCCAAGGGTCAACTTGTACGTCTAAGGAGAAATTGCACTAACCTAGACATGGTCAAAGAACAAGCTGAAGCTATGGGTCAAAGATTTGTCGAGAAAGGATATAGCAATACCTTTATAGAAGAGAAGATAGTCGAAGTGACAGAGATGAACCGGGATGAATTGATCAGAGATAAAAATAAACAACTATCCACAAAACCATTGACATCTATTATTCTTGATTATAACGTACAATACAAGAAAATCGAAAGAATTATCAAAAGGCATTGGCATCTATTATTGGCAGACAAACAGTTACAAGATTCACTACCAAGAAACCCCAGATTTATTTATAAAAGGGCACCAACCACACGGGATAGAATAGTGAAGAACGTATCAGATCCACGTAACAAACCATTCTCCTTCTTCACAATGAAAGGCTTCTACCCTTGCAAACGATGTTTTGCATGTAAGAAAACAAAGAGACCTAATGAGAAGAAAATTAACTTCAAATCAACCAGCACAGGAGATACCCATGAAGTTAAAGATTTTATATGCTGCAACACGGAAGGGGCGGTGTACGCCCTAGAGTGTAGTTGCGGCCTGCAGTATATAGGGCGCACAAAAAGACTTCTCAGGATCCGCATTAAAGAGCACGTCCAAAATATAATGAAAGGTTTCGACAAACACAATGTATCTAAACATTTTTTGTTACATCACAACAAAGACCCCTCACAGCTTAAATTTTGGGGCATTGAGCCATATATTAGACACTGGCGGGGGGGCCATAAGGTTAGGACGCTCAGTCAATTAGAATCCAAATGGATATTCACCCTAGATACCTTTGTGCCAAGAGGACTCAATGTCGAGTTCGACCTCAATTGTTTTCTCAGTGATTTTTAGTGCATTCTTCCCCTCATATACTCATTTATCTAGTAGGGTATATGTCGCTCCCTTTATTATTCCCTAGACACATACCAGGATACTTAGTTCCTCTGGCACTGCCATTTTATTTTATTCTTTTATATATTTTTATATATATGTTATATATATATATATATATATATATATATATATTTTTTTTTAATACTTATTAACTTACCCTGTAGACCTCTATCTTCACCATTATATTTATCTCTCTATTTAATCTGGTAGGAATAAACACATCCTGCATAGCCTATATTGCATACGTCTGCCTGATGTCAACCAGACCTAAGTTTTGGTAAATTTTGGGGAACTGGTATAATCATTTACCCCATATCTACTCGGGAGATTTATTCATTTAAATTGCCGATAAACATAATTTTTTATATACCGATTTGGGTATTTTAATGGATCATTTTTTTTAAATATATGGTATTTAATTCTATCTTATATATAAAACTTTTTTAAGAAACGTTTATATATTTTAATTTTTTTTATTGTGGTTTTGCACAACTGGAATGAGATGCCCCCTCAATTCTGAAATAGCTCTGCAATATGCATGTAGTCACGTCCTTGCTATGTTATGTGTAGATACCTGATATCACACTATACCATTACAAGGACTTCAAAAACATGGCCGCCAACCTTATCATTAAAAAACCGCAAGGAAAATGGCGGCGCAAGTGTTGCCGTCGTTACTAACTTGTCATTGTTTTTAACCACCATAAAGATGGCCGCCGCCATAACTAAGACAGGATCTCAAAGAAAATGGCCGCCAATGGAGATTAATATAGGGCTCCGAGAAAATGGCCGCCGCATTAAGTTCAATACAAACAGTATTTAAAGACCATCATATTGCCTTCCCATCATACCCTGATGAAGTCACGTGACCGTGACACCACGCGTAGGGACGGAGAGGCAATCAGACAGACGGAGGCACACGAGCTCGCCGCTCGTCCAGGAGATAAGTTCTTCACAATTGTTTTTTATGTGAGTTTATGTAAGCAATATATGTACAACCTTATGCATCATTAAATACATACCATTTGGTTTTTAAAAACGTACTTCACGATCGAGACCCCATTTTTTCTTTCTAACCCTGCCATTATTGGGAGATGTGAGCAACCCCTAGGATCCAACATAGGTTTATTCCACATGTGAGGAACAACAGCGGTTTGATACAAAGGCTTCCCCATTGGACGCCAGGATCGCGACAGAGGATTCACTGACCTCTATTAAACAAAAGCGGTTACCTCATTACCGCAAGGTAAGAGGCCACCTATTACCCTAGTGTGTGACACCAGAAATCAAGATTCACACATCCCTTTACCACAGCACCACTTATATATGTGAAGTTGCAGGATTGTCACCTAGAAGAAATTGTTAAAAACAATCAGCACGGGCACCACTTGCCAATTTCATTATTCTCTTCTTATGAACTTTTGGAGTTCAATATCCCATTTGCGTTCCATTGCTTATTGGACATTTTTTCACCTATATATTATATTTTCTTTTCACTTTTACTTTTCACTGTAGCACTTTACTGCACTCTGCCCATTAGCAGTTACATCTGTGCACTTATTACTACACTGCAATTTGCAGGTCTTTTTTGTTTATGCACTGTCATAGCATATTTGCACAGCAACGTTTACTTTGGTATTTATTCACAGGTTTATTTATATTTATTTATTTATTTACTTTACGGATTATATATATATTCATATTTTAATTATTGGTTTTATGGTTCTAGTATTTATACATTACTGTAATTCATCATTTCAATTTATTTATCTTATAAAAAACCTGTATATTGGTATAAGTTAGCCATTGTGCACTACTATTGTACCAATATATGTAACATTAGAAACAGCGCAGCACCACCCCCCCCCCTTTTTTCATGATCATCATGTAAGGCAGTCAAAACGGTTCTTCTGTACTTCTCCGGCAAAAATAACTGCCACTTATCTTCCAGGTCATCAGAGGGACCCCTTCTGTAGACCACCCCTTGATGCACCTGCAACCTGTCCCACTCCTTGTGGACCAACCGGGCTACCCTTGAGGGGTCCTTCAAAAGTCTGTCTGGATCCTGGTCTTCCAATGCCTCCAGTGCTAACCTTCCCCAAGGATCTTCCAGCTGGTCTCTCCTTAAGTCCTTCTTGGACAATTTGGGTAGGTCATCCTCTCCGACTTGGGTCACATTACAGTAACACTTAGGCACTCCCACGCCAATCTCTTCAGCCCTCGACCCACCACTTTCTTGAAGCTGTACTCCTTGACACAGGGCCCGTACCCCATCTGGGGTTACCTGGGTCCAATCTTCTGGATGGTGGGTGGGCGCATGGCCTCTTCTGGACAGTGCGTACGCATCACGGTTTCCAGCTCCGGGCCTATACTTCAGGCTGAAGTTGAACCCGGCTAGGGCGGCCAACCAACGGTGACCAGTGGCATCCAGCTTAGCCGTGGTGAAGAGAAAGGTGAGTGGATTATTGTCAGTCTTTACTGTGAAGTCCGCTCCGTACAGGTAATCTCTGAGTTTATCCACGACCGCCCATTTTAGGGCCAGGAACTCTAACTTGTGGGTGGGGTAGTACTTTTCAGCGGGTGCCAAACTTCTGCTAATGTAGGCAACTGGGCGCAACTGCCCTTCATACTCTTGGTATAGCACCCCTCCTAGGCCATCATGGCTGGCATCTACATGCAGTTCATAAGGCTTCTTCGGATCAGCATAGGCCAGGACTGGTGCAGTGGTAAGATTCTTCTTTAACATCTGGAAGGCCTCCTCACACTCCCCTGTCCACTGGTCTTCCACAGACTCTCCAGGCTTCCTGGGACCAGTATCATCCTCCTCTCCTTCCGTCTTCAGTAACTCATTTAGGGGTCTGGCAATTTTTGCTAATCCTTCCACAAATCTACGGTAGTAGGAACAGAAGCCTAAGAAGGACCTGAGCTCAGTCACTGTAGTTGGTCGGGGCCAGGAGGTGACTGCCTCCAGTTTCTCCGGGTCTGTAGACACTCCTTCAGCAGATACTATGTGTCCCAAATAGTGGACTGAGGATTGATAAAACTGGCATTTTTCTCTGGAAAGTTTCAGTCCCTCCTCACTAAGTCGTTTCAGGACCTTCTCCAACCTTTTTTCATGCTCTTCCAGAGTCTTCCCAAAGACAATGATGTCGTCTAGGTGCACCAGGACTTCGATCAGATTCATGTCACCAACGGTCTTCTCCATCAACCTCTGGAAGGTAGCAGGGGCTCCTGACAGGCCTTGGGGCATCCTATTAAATTCATAGAATCCCACTGGGGTGATGAAGGCCGTCTTCTCCTTATCTTCAGGGTGCATGGGGATTTGATAATACCCACTCTTCAGGTCCATGACGCTGAACCACTTGGCCCCAGACAGACTCTGCAGAGCATCTTCTATCCTGGGGGTAGTATACTGGTCAGGAATGGTCCTCCGGTTAAGAGTCCTATAGTCTATGCAGAGTCTCAGCGACCCGTTTTTCTTCCTTACCACCACAATGGGGGAGGCATATGGACTTCTGGACTCTTTAATGACCCCTGTCCTCTTCAGCTCTGCCAACTGTTCCCGCAAATCTTCCAGATCAGCCAGGGGAACTCTTCGGACCCTCTCCCGAAAGGGCTTGTCTTCTTGAAGACGAATTCTATGGGTGGCACTTCTCGCACACCCTACATCAAACTCATCTTCAGAGAATATTCTTCTCCACAGAGTCAGCTGAGCCTTGGCTCTCTCCTTCCATTTCTGTGGCAAGGCTGTATCTTCAAGGCAGAGCTCTTCCAAGGTGGCTTCTGCATCTTTTGACTTCAATTCAGACAGGGTCACTGGGGTAGCAGGGTTCACCTTGCCCAGTAGCACCCGGGCTGGGATCTTCACAGGAGAATTTGTGACATTTCTAACACTCACTGGAATCTTTCCCTTGGCTTTCTTCAGTGCCCTTAAAGGGACCACTTCAGGGACTACTTCCAATCCTTGGTGGGTGTTGAAGGGGTCTGGTTCCACGACCACAAAGGGACCTGGCTGCTCCCAGGAGAGTTTTACTGTAGCCTGAAGACAGATCACCTCACCAGGCTGTAGTATCTTCTCTCTTCTAGATAGTATCCAGACTCTTCCCACCCCCTCTTCCGGGGCCTTTTGCTCCAGGATCATCTTCTGGTAGACCTGTTGCAGCATGGGGTGAATCTTCTGTCTGGGAGGACTCCGTTCTTGCACCAACGGGGTCAGCAGTCTCCGGACCAAATCAGTGTTGGTCCCTATCAGCATGGACATTGTATTGGCTCCTGGTGGGCGAGGGCACACCACCGCCAAAGTGTCAAAAGCTTTGGCCTTCCTGGTCACCTAGGGGTCAAAGGCCAACCTGATCGAAACATAGCCATCGTAGGGGAAACTGCGAGTGCCAATTCCCCCTATCTTCAGGTCTTCCAACTTCTGCAAAGGTACGTGACTTAAATGCTTCTGATAAAAGTCTCTGTATAAGAGAGTCACTTGGGCTCCTGTGTCTAAGAGTGCCTTTGCGTAGACTCCCTCCACTTGAACGGAGACTAGAGGGGAGGGCCCAACTAATTTATCCGGGAACTTCTTAGGAGATATTTTCTCCCTAGGACTCCTTGATTTTTCCAATGTTTTTTTTTTCTTTTTCCATTTTTCTCTAGACCTCAACCCTTTTTGAACCTGGTATGCATTGATCTTTTTCTGGTTGTCAAATTGCAACTCCCGACAGACAGTATGGGAGTTTTTAGGAGGGGCATTGTTGTCTTTCTTTTTCTTCTCTGCTTGTCTCTGGATTTTCTTGGAGCTTTCTGTAGGTAGCGGGCGCCCGGCTGACTCCTTCTCCGGGGCCCTCTGAAGTTTTCCGCCGGCTGGTATTGAGTGCCTCGACTCTTCCTTGGGCTGGTACACACTCTTTCAGGGTGACCAATTCCTCCACAATTGAAGCAGATGATTTCCTTCCTGATCTTTGGGGATGCAGGAATAGGGACATTCCGTTCCGGTTCCTTCCGGATCTCTTCTTTCTCCTTGACTCCAGGGTTCTTGGCCAATAAAGAAGTCAATAAGTCCAGTACCTGGGCCATTTGAGACTTCAAGGTTTCTACTTCTGGGTCACGTTCTGTGACTACTGTCGTTCTGACTCCTACCGAAACAGGCGGGGTGGTTCTCTCAAACCCCTTTTGATCCTTCATCAGGGCCTCCTCATCCCTTATGATCCGCACAAGGTCTGTGTAGTTCAGGGCCATGACTCCGTCAGAGGTCTTCAGGTGGAGCCAGACTGGGTCCGACCGCAAGGCTCACCTTAGGATCTGTTTCATCCTGGTAGCATCTATGACCTGTGGTTGCATCCCTTTTCTCAGTACAATCTGGCACAGCATTCTATTCAGTCTCCGGACATACTCGGACAACTTCTCCTTTGGCTGTTGGAAGGTATGTTCAAATTTATACACCAAGTCTGATACCTTCTCCAGCTGGCCGAACTCTTCCTGCAACATAGACAAGTAATCCATTGCTGTACACACAGTATTGCTGCACCTAAGGTTTTTCACCGCCTCAGCAGCAGGGCCTCTCAAGCTCTCACTAATGCGCTGCTTCTTCTGCGCTTCTGGAACTTCCCAACCTTCTTCTGCCTGCATTGCCTGCTCGATCCAAGTATCGAAATCTTCCTCCCCGGGTGGCACAGGTTGTGTTCCTGAAAACACCCGAAGTTTCCGGTACCCAGCTTCCACATGCACCGTGTTATTATTTTGGCACTTAACGACAAAGTCCCCCAAAGCAGTCAACAGTTCGGGACCTATGGCGGTCAGGGGTGACTTTGGTGCTTTCGTCTCGCTACTGCCTCCCATTTTGGAGAGGAGTGACGGAGCCCCAGTATGCACTAAGCGATATGTTCTGTCATCTGAGTCTTTTATATTTTACCCTTTGAACTCCTCTGGGACTCCTCTTGTCCACTCTATTAGTGTATATGTCCCCGCGGCATTTGTCTTCACATCTACCGGCCATGCTTTCCATTTTGGGGAGATTGACATTATTAGTTGTTGTATTTCTTCTTTCTCCCCGATCTATCCCGGGAGTTCAACAACTACCGCCCGGAGTGGATTCACGCCCTCCTCTGCCCACCATTCTATTACTGCCTGCGAGTCCATGCTGGTATTTCAGGCCGCCTTGATCGCAGCGTGCAATATACACGGGTCCCGGACCGAGCCCCCACGTGTAGCGGTACCCTCAGCTTAAGAGGGCTGCTTGTTTGCTTGGGCCCTGTAATGAACTGCTACCAACCCCTGGCAATCGGCTCTGACTTCTCCCTGACACAGTTAGGAAAGGGGAGCATGGTATAATTGTATTATCTCTATACACTTTTATACAGTACAACCCCCTGCATATACCAGCACAGTAATGGACACTCACCACCAAATTACTTAACTATAACTCTTTACTGAAAGTAGAAAGATAACAGAGTAATTTGTACAAAGTATTCTATACAGATCCCTGCAATATAGGTGTGCACATTAAGAGGGTATGACAGTCAATAATGCAATAACACATCAACCCCACTGCTGCAATCCTCCCTCGTGAGCATAAAATGGCGCCCAGCAATATCCTAAACTACCCAGTCAGGCCTGACTATTACTTAGAGTATAGTTTGCTGGAGAATCTTCGCTAGCAACTGTCGGTGGTGCACATGTAGAAACCAATTTGTAATCCAGTAAAAGATGTAACAGATATTCGGCAACCAGGCAAAGTTGGAGGGACTGGCAAACTCAGCTCAGCACTAACAGTCTCTCCAAAGTATAACTGTGTTCAATAATGGGCCTGGGCAAAGTTAATAGGCACAAAGTTATTGATATGGTTCTGAGCTGGTGCTCTCTCACCCAGACCGGACCAACTCCTGTCTGGTTCCTCCGCTACAGCGAGTGGCGTCACCGTGCCTACGATACATCGAGTCCTCGGTCCTTCAGAAGATGATGGCACCTCAGGTGGATCGGATGCCTCACAGACTCCCCAGCGGGACGGAAGGCTCTCTGGAACAAAAGCGCGAGGCCCAGGCTTCATGCTTAGCGCGCGCAGCCGGTCAGTGCAGGGGATCCTCTTGCAAGGAGGGCGGCATTCAGAGAGAGTGAGCGAGCCCCACCTCTCCCCTTTTAAAGTCCACCCCAGCAGCCCTTGTGCGGGGAATGGCACCCTGGGTGCCGCAAAGCGTGCTGGGAAACATAGTCCTGCGAGTAAAATGATACCCCTGCTACATGTCTAAAAATAATTTTTACAAAAGATCACGCCACCAAGATACTACTATTTTCACAATAAAAAATTACACCTACTTCCACTCATTAGTAGACAGTGTTGGTCCAGTTATCATAACTAATGCTACAGTGGTAACCCTTGTCACCAGGCTGAAAATATCCCCAGTGAATATTACAAGCTGTAATAAACTTGTCAGATTGTTATGGCTCTATTGAAAGCTTCCCCCTTAGTGATGCAAGGCAGAGGAAGTTTCACCAACTTTGAAGAAGATAAATAAACTTGGAGATACCCTTCAAAGTTTTTTAAAATGACATTTATTTTTTTATTTTTTTACTCAACGTAAAATCCTTTTCTCTGAAGTCCATGGACGGACACAACTTCCTTAAGTCTTGACATTTGGGTTATGTTCCGTCTATTAGGAGAGGACTAGGCAGACATGTTAGATATACAAAAACATGTAATTATACCAAAGCTGAACAGCCCCGCCCAGGTGGCGGTCCCTCTGGTCATAACCCCTCACCCTGCACTCAGCAGCTCAGTTCGTCAAAAAGCAGTATAAACTTAAAAAGGATGGGTGGGTGCTGTGTCCATTCATGGACTTCAGAGAAAAGGATTTTTACGGTGAGTACAAAAATCCTATTTTCTCTTTCGTCCATGGACAGACACAGCTTCCTTAAGTCTTGACATTTGGGACGTCCCCAAGCAGTGTAAAAAAACGAGGGTGGGAACAGCAATCAAACAAACTTCACCCCAAACAAACAGAGCTCCTCAGCAGAGGAGTTGCAACCTTAAACAACCGCTTTGCAAAACCTTGCGGCCGAAGCAATCATCCGCAGATGCATGCACGTCAACCTTGTAAAATTTAGTAAAAGTGTGAACGGATGACCTTACACACCTGAGCGACAGACGCTTGATGTCGAAAAGCCCAGGAGGCACCAATTTCCCTGGTCGAATGCACCGTGACAGGAAAGGGAGGCACCTGCCCTTGAAGGGCATAAGCCTGAATCACAATCTTAAGAAAAAGTAAATCTTGCGCCAAAATAAATTAAATTTAAAATTAAGATTACCGTATATACTCGAGTATAAGCCGAGATTTTCAGCCCTTTTTTTGGGGCTGAAAGTCCCCCCCCTCGGCTTATACTCGAGTCATCGAAATTTTTACATTGTAAATATTACCTGTAAAGAAGTTGCGGCTGCGGCGTCCATCGTTCAAATTCAGCGGCGTCCATCGTTCAAATTCCGCGGTCTCTTCCTGTTCCTTCCGTGATAGGCGAATCTCCATCAGACACTCTCCGCCTATCACGAACGTTCTCTCATCCTCAGTTTTCCAGCAGACGTCTGTGATTGGCGGAACACCCAACACAGTGTCTGCTGGGAAAACTGAGGATGAGAGAATGATCGTGATAGGCGGAGAGTGTCTGCTGAGAATTGCCTATCAAGGAAGGAACAGGAAGAGACCGCGGAATTTGAACGATGGACGCCGCGGAATTTGAACGATGGACGCCACAGCCGCAACTTCTTTACAGGTAATATTTACAATGTAAAATAGGGAACAGCGAGCTAGGGAACAGTGGGGCATCGGCTTATACTCGAGTCAGTGAGGTTTCCCAGTTTTTTGGCAACATTAGGTACCTCGGCTTATACTCGAGTCGGCTTATACTCGAGTATATACGGTAATTATAAAGCTGCACCCCTAATAACTAAGTGGAGATACCAATAGTGCAGTAGGTGAAAAATTGTGGGGGGCTAGAAGGCTAAGTTTAAGCTACAAATTTAACCAAAGCAAAAAGTATAAACCTAGCCACATGAAGTGGTATGTTAGTACACTAATCAAAGTGAATAAAATATTAAATGAACATTGATTGCAAATCATTGGAAGCAAAAATCAATAAACTAAATAAATAGGATAGAGCTGATGCTAATGATGAGATGAAACAACACAAAGTCCGTGATGGATAGTGAATTAATCAAGCAATATAGATCAAATATAAGCTGATGCTGGTGATAAAAATAAACAACACAAGTCCATAAAATTTCTATGGATAATTATAATGGTGGTTCCTTAGTGAGTTTTGTGACCAGTCCATAAAGGCGAAAATAAATGATAATCCAGTGTAAATCTTGAAGTGACACCTTCACCGCCTAAATATAACACCCAAAGTGCTCAATAGATAGATGGCCGCTTACCACAAGAAGTTGACCCTTTTAATTAAAAAAAGGTCAAATGCGCTTCGAGCAAGATGGCACTTGCTACATATATAGAGATGTAGTCCCGGAACCTGTCTGACTCCCCAAGGATGGCTCAGATCAGGATATGTGAACAAAATGAATAGGAACCAAGAATAGTGTAATCCCAATTAATGAATATAAAAACAATAATGAAAAAGCCGATTGGCTGCTTACATTTCGGTGTGCCTTGGCCCGGCACTAAGGCTTGAAGGCATTGTATGTTTAATGTATGTTCTCCGTTGGTCCATCAGGAGCCTGGCGTGCGTTCCACCTGTTACAGCGGTAAGCCAGCGGGACCGGAAGTGAGGTAAGAACGTGACCAAGTACCGCCTCGAAGTACGTTTTGTCTAACATGTCATCAGGAAGCGTACTTGGTCACTGGATGTATGGTCTTAAGAATGCTTGTCAATCAACTAACTAGGAAGTATAATTTTAACAGCCTCAGTACCGGATCAATGACGCCAATACAGAACCCAATATACATCGGGCTTGTTTAAAAAAGACACATCCTATAAAGAGGAAAGATGCTAGCCTATTAAATAGGTTAAAGTGACATTGCCTAAATAATTTTACGAGATTATACCAATACTTGATTGCATGATCAAAAATGTAAATAAGCACATGAAACCATTAAAAAATTAAATAAAATAATATATATATATATATATATATATATATATATATATATATATATATATAAAAATAGAGAAGGTTATTAATAAAAGTTAAAGGGAAAATGTATTCATTGGTTAGAAAACAATTAAAATCCAGGTCTATATTGAGTCCCTGCGGTTGCATTGTCTGCAAACGATATAACCAGGCCCGGACTGGCCATAGGGCACACCGGGCAGCATGTCACATCTTCCCCATCATCTCCAATGTCTCCGGAGGCAGCCGGAGTTGGTGGCCAGAGCTGGGGGTGTGGCTGCCCCCTCCACTCCTCCCACAGACTCATTCACTCTGGCTGATCCCACAGCTGAAGGAGAAAGAAACGAGGACGCAGCAGCCAGAGTGTCTTCATCTCCAGGAATGCTGTAAATTACTGCACTGCTGCACATGTCACTACATAGAGTCCTAACCTGGCACCATACCACCCCAGCCTGCCATATGCCCCCGCACCCTGCCCTATGCGTGCCACTGCACCCTGCCTTATGCCACTGCACCCTGAGTTATGCCACTGCACCCTGCCCTATGCCACCGCAACCTGCCCTATACCACCCCAGCCTGCCCTATGCCACCGCAACCTGCCCTATGCCACCGCAACCTGCCCTATGCCACCGCAACCTGCCCTATACCACCGCAAACTGCCCTGTACCACCCCAGCCCGCCCTATGCCACCACAACCTGCCCTATGCCACCGCAACCTGCCCTATGCCACCGCAAATTGCTCTATACCACCCCAACCTGCCCTATGCCACCGCAAACTGCTCTATACCACCCCAACCTGCCCTATGCCACTGCAACCTGCTTTATGCCACCACACCCTGCCCTATACCACCCCAACCTGCCCTATGCCACCGCAAGCTGCTCTATGCCACCACACCCTGCCCTATATCACCCCAACCTGCCCTATGCCACCCAGCCTGCCATATACAACTGCAAACTGCCCTATACCACCCAAACCTGCTCATTACCACCCAGCCTGCCCTATACAACCCCAACCTGCCCTATGCCACCCCAGCCTGCCCTATATCACCGCAACCTGCCCTATATTACCCCAACCTGCCCTATATCGCCCCAGCCACCATCATTTGGGGGTGCGCCTCGTGACCGTGCGCTTACTGCAGGGCGCTGGGCAGGATAGACAGGAGGGGGTGATACCATGTTTTTCCGCACCAGGTGACACCAACCCTAGTGACGCCACTGCCCCAGTGCACTCTCAGCTGCGAGTCGGAGCCGCACTCAAGTGACAGTGACACCCGTCGGCACATCAGGGGGCCGGGACCCGCAATGATCCCCTTCTCTCTGGCAAGGTGGCCGCGGCACTGATGATCTGATCAGTCTCGACTCGGCTGTCTCACACACCCGAGCAGAGTGAAGCCGTCTCCCCCTCCTCCTTTATGTCCACACAGGGGGAGGGGACCCAACATGCAGTCCCGCGCTGATCTGAGGTACATTATGGGTCTGAAGGGGGGGTCTGTATTGTAGGGGGGGTTTCTTTATTGAAGGGGTGGTCTGTAATGTAGGGAGGTTCTGTATTGTAGGGGGGTTCTGTATTGTAGGGGGGTTCTGTATTGTAGGGGGTCTGTAATGTAAGGGGGTTCTGTATTGTAGGGGGGGTCTATAATGTAGGGGGGTTCTGTATTGTAGGGGGGGTCTGAAATGTAGGGGGGTTCTGTATTGTAGGGGGGTCTGAAATATAGGGGGGTTCTGTATTGTAGGGGGGTCTGTAATGTAGGGGGGTTCTGTATTGTAGGGGCGGTCTGAAATGTAGGGGGGTTCTGTACTGTAGGGGGGTCTGAAATGTAGGTGGGTTCTGTATTGTAGGGGGGTCTGTATTGTAGGGGGGTCTGTAATGTAGGGGGGTTCTGTATTGTAGGGGGGTCTGTATTGTAGGGGGGTCTGTAATGTAGGGGGGTCTGTATTGTAGGGGGGTTCTGTATTGTAGGGGGTCTATAATGTAGGGGGGTTCTGTATTAAAGGGGGTTCTGTATTGTAGGGGGGTCTTAAATGTAGGGGGGTTCTGTATTGTGGGGGGGTCTGAAATGTAGGGGGTTCTGAAATGTAGGGGGGTTTTGTATTGTAGGGGGGGTTCTGTATTGTAGGGGGGCTGAAATGTAGGGGGTTCTGTATTTTAGGGGGGCCTGAAATGTAGGGGGGGTCTGAAATGCAGGGCGTCTATATTGTAGGGAGGTCTGTAATGTAGGGGGGTCTGTATTGTAGGGGGGTTCTGTATTGTAGGGGGGTCTGTATTGTAGAGGGGGGTCTGTAATGTAGGGGGGTCTGTATTGTAGGGCGGTCTGTAATGTAGGGGGGGTCTGTACTGTAGGGAGGGGGTCTGTACTGTAGGGAGGGGGTCTGTAATGTAGGGGGTCTGTATTGTAGAGGGGGGCTGTACTGTAGGGGGGTCTGTACTGTAGGTAGGGGGTCTGCACTGTAGGGAGGGGGTCTGTACTGTAGGGAGGGGGTCTGTACTGTAGGGAGGTCTGTGTAACATGCAGGGGGTCCAGAACTGTTAGGGGGTGTCTGTGTAACAAACTGTGGGGGTCTGTGTAATGTAAAGGGGTCCAAAGGTGCGGTGCTATGTAATGTAAAGGGGTCCAGAGGTGCAGGGTGCTGTGTAATGTAAAAGGGTACAGAAGTGCAGGGTGCTGTGTAATGTAAAGGGGTCCAGAAGTGCAGGGTGCTGTGTAATGTAAAGGGGTCCAGAGGTGCAGGGTGCTGTGTAATGTAAAGGGGTCCAGAGGTGCAGGGTGCTGTGTAATGTAAAGGGGTCCAGAGGTGCAGGGTGCTGTGTAATGTAAAGGGGTCCAGAGGTGCAGGGTGCTGTGTAATGTAAAGGGGCCCAGAGGTGCAGGGTGCTGTGTAATGTAAAAGGGTCCAGAGGTGCGGTGCTATGTAATGTAAAGGGGTCCAGGGTGCTGTGTAATGTAAAGGGGTCCAGAGGTACAAGGTGCTGGAACCCCACATCCCATCATTAACCGCCGCCGCGAAGCGCCGCCGCTGTTTCTTAGTCCTGGTGCTCGTCTGTAGATGAATTTGGGTCTGGGGGGTAAGACAGTTGCTAGATCCCTATCTTTTAAAAGTATAGGCCAGAATTTGTGAAAAGTGCGTTCAATGGTTTTATATTGTCTGTGAAAACCAGAGACAGAGACAAAGGCCAGTTCACCTTGAAAGGGCAATTTCTTCTTAGAGGTTAGGAGTGTCTCCCTATCCATAATGGAAACTTGAGTTTGAGTTTTTAAGAGCGTCTGTTGGGAGTACCCCTTTTCTCTAAACCTCTCAGTGAGAATAGAGGTTTGTTCATGGAAATCAGTCAGACTCTTACAGTTCCTCCTGATCCGCATGTACTGATCTTTGGGTATAGCTCCCAGCCATTGGGGATGATGGCAACTAGTGATGAGCCGAACCCCCCGGGTTCGGTTCGCACCAGAACCCGCGAACGGACCGAAAGTTCGCACGAACATTAGAACCCTATTAAATACAATGGATGCGAACGTTCGGATTCTAAAGTGCTAATTATAACGACTATTATCCATGTTATTGTCCTAAACAGAGTTTGGGAACCCGGGTTCTGCACCAGGGGACATGTATCAATGCAAAAAGAAGTTTTAAAAACGGACGTTTTCCGGGAGCAGTCATTTTAACCACTTAAGCCCCGGACCATTTCGGGCCATTAGGACCAGGCCTGTTTTTGGGATTCGGCACTGCGCTGCTTTAACTGTAAATTGTGCGGACATGCAATGTTGTACCCAAATGAAATTTGCGTCCTTTTCTTCCCACAAATAGAGCTTTCTTTTAATGGTATTTGATTGCCTCTGCGATTTTTATTTTTTGCGATATAAACGGAAAAAGACCGAAAATTTTGAAAAAAAATGATATTTTCTACTTTTTGTTATAAGAAAAATCGAATAAACTCAATTTTAGTCAGACATTTAGGCCAAAATGTATTCAGCCACATGTCTTTAGTAAAAAAAATGTCAATAAACGTATATTTATTGGTTTGCGCAAAAGTTATAGCGTTTACAAACTAGGGTACATTTTCTGAAATTTACACAGCTTTAAATTTATGACTGCCTATCTCATTTCTTGAGGTGCTAAAATGGCAGGGCAGTACAAAACCCCCCCAAATGACCCCATTTTGGAAAGTAGACACCCCAAGGAAATTGCTGAGAGGCATGTTGAGCCCATTGAATATTTTTTTTTTTTGTCCCAAGTGATTGAATAATGACAAAAAAAAAAAAAATTACAAAAAGTTGTCACTAAATGATATATTGCTCACACATGCCATGGTTATATGTGGAATTGCACCCCAAAATACATTTTGCTGCTTCTCCTGAGTACGGGGATACCACATGTGTGGGACTTTTTAGGAGCCTGGCCACGTACGGGACCCCGGAAACCAAGCACCACCTTCAGGATTTCTAAGGGCGCAAATTTTTGATTTCATTCCTCACTACCTATCACAGTTTCGAAGGCCATAAAATGCCAAAATAGCACAAAACCCCCCCAAATGACCCCATTTTAGAAAGTAGACACCCCAAGGAAATTGCTGAGAGGCCTGTTGAGCCCGTTGAATATTTTTTTTTTTTGTCCCAAGTGATTGAATAATGACAAAAAATAAAAATAAAAAATAAATTACAAAAAGTTGTCACTAAATGATATATTGCTCACACATGCCATGGTTATATGTGGAATTGCACCCCAAAATACATTTTGCTGCTTCTCCTGAGTACAGGGATACCACATGTGTGGGACTTTTTAGGAGCCTAGCCGCGTACGGGACCCCGAAAACCAAGCACCGCCTTCAGGATTTCTAGGCACAAATTTTTGATTTCACTCCTCACTACCTATCACAGTTTCTAAGGCCATAAAATGCCAAAATAGCACAAAACCCCCCCAAATGACCCCATTTTGGAAAGTAGACACCCCAAGCTATTTGCTGAGGAGGCATGGTGAGTATTTTACAGCTCTCATTTGTTTTTGAAAATGAAGAAAGAAAATTTTTTTTTTTTTTTTTTTTTTTTCAATTTTCAAAACTTTGTGACAAAAAGCGAGATCTGCAAAATACTCACAATACCTCTCAGCAAATAGCTTGGGGTGTCTACTTTCCAAAATGGGGTCATTTGGGGGGGTTTTGTGCCATCTGGGCATTCCATGGCCTCCGAAACTGTGATAGGCAGTGAGAAGTAAAATCAAAAATTTACACCCTTAGAAAGCCTGAAGGCGGTGCTTTGTTTTTGGGGTCCCGTACGCGGCTAGGCTCCCAAAAAGTCTCACACATGTGATATCCCTGTACTCAGGAGAAGCAACAGAATTTATTTTGGGGTGTAATTCCACATATGCCCATGGCATGTTTGAGCAATATATCATTTAGTGACAACTTTGTGCAAAAAAAAAATAAAAAAAAAAAAATTGTCTTTTTTCCGCAACTTGTGTCAACATATAAAATATTCCATGGACTCGACATGCCTCTCAGTATATAGCTTGGGGTGTCTACTTTCCAAAATGGGGTCATTTGGGGGGGGTTTTGAACTGTTCTGGCATTTTATACACAACATTAGGAAGCTTACATCCACTCTTCTAACCACTTGCAGACAAAGCCCTTTTTGACACTTTTTGTTTACATGAAAACATATTTTTTTTTTGCAAGAAAATTATGTTGAACCCCCAAACATTATATATATTTTTAAAGCAAAGGCCCTACAGATTAAAATGGTGGGTGTTGCATTTTTTTTTTTCTACACAGTATTTGCGCAGCGATTTTTCAAACGCATTTTTTGGGGAAAAAATACACTTTTTTTAATTTTAATGCACTAAAACACACTATATTGCCCAAATGTTTGATGAAATAATAAAGATGATCTTAGGCCGAGTACATAGATACCAAACACGACATGCTTTAAAATTTCGCACAAACGCGCATTGGCGACAAACTACATACATTTTTAAAAGCCTTTAAAAGCCTTTACAGATTACCCCGTTAGATTTACAGAGGAGGTCTACTGCTAAAATGACTGCCCTCGATCTGACCTTCGCGGTGATACCTCACATGCATGGTGCAATTGCTGTTTACATATGACGCCAGACCGACGCTTGCGTTCGCCATTGGGCAAGAGCAGGGCAGGACAGGGGTGCTTTTTTTTTTTTTTTTTTTTTTTTTATTATTAATTTTGCTTTTTTATTTTATTTTTAAATTGTTCCTTACATATATTTTTTTTTTTATAATTTTTATTGTTATCTCAGGGAATGTAAATATCCCCTATGATAGCAATAGGTAGTGACAGGTACTCTTTTTTTGAAAAAACTGGGGTCTTCTAGACCCTAGATCTTTCCTCTGCCCTCAAAGCATCTGACCACACCAAGATCGGTGTGATAAAATGCTTTCCCAATTTCCCAATGGCGCTTTTTATATCCGGGGGGGGGGACATTCCCTCCCACTGCTTGTAAAAGCAGTCCAGAGGCTAATTAGCCACTGTGATTGCTTTTACATGAAAGCCGGCCGCTGGCTGAAAAGAATGATACCAAGATGATGCCTAAACCCGCAGGCATCAATCTGGTATAACCATTCAAAGTCCAGCAACATACCAGTACGTTGCTGGTCCTTGTTGGACATGTATTGTAATCTTTTTTTTTCATGCAGCCTGTTGGCTGAACGAAAAAAGAGATTGATCGGTGGGTATGCCCACCATTAGAATACCGCCCTTCATCCACCCACTTCTACTGATGGGCATACATGCACCATTTATATATGCCGAAGCATGGGGGCATCCTCCCGCAAAAAAGTTATGCCGCACACACATGGTCAAACGTTTCCACGGGCAAGCCTCCGTCGGAATTTCGACCGTATGTATGCGGCATTAGGAGCAAAATTGCTCCTCCGCCCTGCTGCCCCTGCTGCCCCCATGCTTCGGCATATATGCTTTTTTTTTTTTAACTGTGGTGGTGAAATCACCTCCTACAGCACTGGAGTCGCAGGGATCAGGCCTGTCTCTGCGAACGCTGCAGTTATGTGTGTTGTGTTTTGTAAGTGACAGTGATCGATCGATACTGCACTTGGGTGGCCTGGGCTGGACGGAGGGGCAAAACGCAGGTGCTAGCAGGTATCTGGGCTGATCCCGCTAACACTGCGTTTTTGGGAACCCTAAACCGCTGGTATAGATCTGATCAGATCAGATATTGATCTGTTCAGATACTATACCACTAAGGGGGGTGTATGCTTTACGCGTGGGTGTTAGCGTTACTGGCACTAACCTGACGCTGCCTGGGGTGTGACGCAGACCCTCTCTGACGCTAAAACCTAATTGATATCACCCACCGGGCGATCAGGGGGTTAAACCTTTATTGGGTTATATACGGCGGGTGCCCTGACACTATAAAAAGCAAACTAACTAACCAGCGTCACCCGTAACACTTATATGGTGATCACTGGTGAAAGGGTTAACTAGGGGCAATTAGGGGGTTAAAACCTTTATTAGATCATATTTGGGGGTACCTGACGCTATAAAAACCTGCGGCGAACCTAAAAAAAATGACTGGCTACCGATTGGCATCACCGACACGAAGACAGCGATCAGAAAAACGATCGCTTAGTGACAGTGGTGATAGGGGGTGAAAGGGTTACCTGGGGGGCGATCAAGGGGGTTAAACCTTTATTAGATAATATATTGGGGTACCCGACGCTATAAAAACCTGCGGCGAACCTAAAAAAAATTACTGGCTACCGATCGCCATCACTGATGCTAAGACAGCCATCAGAAAAATGATCGCATAGCGACAGCGGTGATAGGGGGTGAAAGGGTTACCTGGGGGGCGATCAAGGGGGTTTAACCTTTATTAGATAATATATTGGGGTACCTGACGCTATAAAAACCTGCGGCGAACCTAAAAAAAATTACTGGCTACCGATCGCCATCACTGATGCTAAGACAGCATCAGAAAAACGATCGATTAGCGACAGCGGTGATAGGGGGTGAAAGGGTTACCTGGGGGGCGATCAAGGGGGTTAAACCTTTATTAGATAATATATTGGGGTACCCGACGATATAAAAACCTGCGGCGAACCTAAAAAAAATTACTGGCTACCGATCGCCATCACTGATGCTAAGACAGCCATCAGAAAAATGATCGCATAGCGACAGCGGTGATAGGGGGTGAAAGGGTTACCTGGGGGGCGATCAAGGGGGTTTAACCTTTATTAGATAATATATTGGGGTACCTGACGCTATAAAAACCTGCGGCGAACCTAAAAAAAATTACTGGCTACCGATCGCCATCACTGATGCTAAGACAGCATCAGAAAAACGATCGATTAGCGACAGCGGTGATAGGGGGTGAAAGGGTTACCTGGGGGGCGATCAAGGGGGTTGAACCTTTATTAGATAATATATTGGGGTACCCGACGCTATAAAAACCTGCGGCGAACCTAAAAAAAATTACTGGCTACC
Organism: Rana muscosa; assembly: GCA_029206835.1. Taxonomy (NCBI): domain Eukaryota; kingdom Metazoa; phylum Chordata; class Amphibia; order Anura; family Ranidae; genus Rana; species Rana muscosa. The sequence continues at coordinate 730,481,253 of CM055118.1, forward strand.
GATCGCCATCACTGATGCTAAGACAGCCATCAGAAAAATGATCGCATAGCGACAGCGGTGATAGGGGGTGAAAGGGTTATCTGGGGGGTGATCAGGGGGTTAAACCTTTATTAGGGGGGGTTAGGGGGCTACACTGGACCTAAAACTAAACTTTAGTGACACTTTCACAGTCACAAATGTCACTGATTGCAGTGATCACTAAATAAATGGTCACTGCAATCAGTGACACTGTGACTGGGGGCTGGGGGGTGATCTGGGGGGTGATCTGGGGGGGTCTGGGGGTCCTGGGGGGGGCGATTAGTGTTCCTATGTGTCCTGGTGTCAGTGTAGTGTTGTGCTCACTGACCTGATGTCTTCTCTTGTACGGCGCTCGGTATATGTGAGCGCCGCACAGGAGATGACATCACTTCCTCCTGCCTCCTCTGTCTGAAACAGACAGAGGAGGCATTTCCATTCGCCGGGAGCGATCGCGAGGGGGGGGCCGGAATCGAAAGGCCGCCCCCTCATCTGGGATCGCTCCCGGTGAAGTAACGACCGCTCACGGCACAGAAGGGGGGTCCGGATGGACCCCCCAACTGTACAAAGGCAGTCACGTAGATCTACGTGATTCTGCCTGTCCGTGCCATTCTGCCGACGTAAATCGGCGGTGGGCGGTCGTTAAGTGGTTAATGATGCATAAAGTGAAAAAAAAAAAGTCAAATATTCCTTTAAATATTGTACCTGGGGGGTGTCTAAAGTATGCCTGTGAAGTGCCACGTGTTTCCCGTGTTTAGAACTGTCCCTGCACAAAATTACATTTCCAAAAGAAAAAAAAGCCATTTAAAACTGTTTGCGGCTTTAATGTAATGTCTGGTCCCGGTAATATGGATGAAAATCTTTAAGAAAAATGGCATAGCTACCCCATCACACACCCCCCCCTACCCCAGCCCATTACCAGCCCCTTTGGGTCTTGTATGGATATTAAGGGGAACCCCGCACACAAAATAAAAAAGGCCCTATATACTCTGAACAGCCGTATACAGGCGGTGCATACAAGACAGGGACTGTAGGTTTGTTCTTATGTAGAATCTGTTTGTAATTTTGAACAGCTACATTGTTTAAGTGTAGCTCCAGCCCAAATACCTATTTTTAAGCTTTTTGGAAAACATAGGGAAGGGTTATCACCCCTGTAACATTTGTTTTGCTGTCTGTGCCCCTGTTCAGAACATTTCACCTCACTTTGCGTCCCAATGACAACTGTTTTTGAAATGTGGTGTTTTTATTGAAACAAGGATTGGTGATAAAGCATCAGTAGAGAGGAAACACCTTTCTCCCATATTAATTCTTACAGGAGAGAATTTTCCTTCCAAGGGGTAGATTTCCTCTCACTTCCTGTTGTCTTCTTCCGTTTGCAAGTAGTAGTCGTTTGTAAGTTGGATGTTTGAAAGTAGGGACCTGCCGTATATACTCTGCAGAAATTGGCCCCTTAGGTGTTGGTGTTGGCACAACACTGTAAGCACTCACAGTTACTCTTGGTGGGTGCTGGAACGCCCTGCTGTCAACTATTATATCAGGAATTGTAATAACATATAATTGTTGAACAGTGGTAGTAAAAATTGGGCCTTTGATGGTGGTGCTGGTGCCACAACACTGTAAGGCCTGACAGTTACTCTTGGTGGGCGCAGCAATGGGCCCTGCTGTGAATTATTAGATCAATAATTATAATTGCATGCCCCTGTTGAACAGGGGCTGAAAAATTGGGCCTTTGGTGGTGGTGGTGGTGGTGTTGACACAACACTGTAAGGCCTGACATTTACTCTTGGTGGGCGCAGCAATGGGCCCTGCTGTGAATTATTAGATCAATAATTATAATTGCATGCCCCTGTTGAACAGGGGCTGAAAAATTGGGCCTTAGGCACTGGTGGCACAACACTGCAACCCCTCACAGATACTGTACTTGGAGCACAGCAATGAGCCCTGTTGCAAAGTATTGCATCAAAAATTGTAATTACACGCCCCTGTTAAACAGGGGCTGAAAAATTGGTCCTTAGCCACTGGTGGCACAACACTGCAACCCCTCACAGATACTGTACTTGGAGCACAGCAATGAGCCCTGTTGCAAAGTATTGCATCAAAAATTGTAATTACACGCCCCTGTTAAACAGGGGCTGAAAAATTGGTCCTTAGCCACTGGTGGCACAACACTGCAACCCCTCACAGATACTGTACTTGGAGCACAGCAATGAGCCCTGTTGCAAAGTATTGCATCAAAAATTGTAATTACACGCCCCTGTTAAACAGGGGCTGAAAAATTGGGCCTTAGCCACTGGTGGCACAACACTGCAACCCCTCACAGATACTGTACTTGGAGCACAGCAATGAGCCCTGTTGCAAAGTATTGCATCAAAAATTGTAATTACACGCCCGTTAAACAGGGGCTGAAAAATTGGGCCTTAGCCACTGGTGGCACAACACTGCAACCCCTCACAGATACTGTACTTGGAGCACAGCAATGAGCCCTGTTGCAAAGTATTGCATCAAAAATTGTAATTACACGCCCCTGTTAAACAGGGGCTGAAAAATTGGGCCTTAGCCACTGGTGGCGGCACCCATAAACCAAAATGATCTTCCAAGCTATCATCATTAATCGGATCATTGAGGAGGAGGAGGAGGCTAGCCAGTCAACATAACAGCACAGGCACTCAGCATCAGCATCAGTCTTGAAGGGATGTGACATTTTAAAATCAATTAGTCTGTTATATCAGCATCAGGTGTGTGGTAGCTGGTGGTGATCCAAGACTGGTTCATCTTGATGAAAGTCAGTCGATCAACCGAGTCGGTGGACAGGCGCACCCTGTGATCCGTGACAAATCCTCCAGCAGCACTGAATGTGCGTTCTGAAAGAACGCTGGATGCAGGACAGGCCAGTAGCTCAATTGCATACTGTGCAAGCTCTGGCCAGTGATCCATCCTCAAGACCCAGTAAGCCAGAGGATTTTCGGTGGGGAAGGTGTCCAAGTCTGACCTTGCCCCTAGGTATTCCTGCACCATGTATATCAGACGCTGGCGATGGTTGCGGGAACCGATCATACTTTGGGGCTGCGGATTAAAGAATTGTCTGAACGCATCGGTCAGACGGCCACCTTCCCCACCGCTCCTTCTTTGACTGCCCAAAGCCTCAGCAACTCGTTGTCCAGGACCAGGAGTTTGTAACCTCCCAGTCTCTGGGAACGCGTTGCACAGACCTTTCTGCAAGGCCTCCCGGAGTTGTCTCATCCTCTGCTCCCTCTGCGACGGTAACATAAGGTCCGCAACCTTACCCTTGTACCGTGGATCAAGGAGAGTGGCCAGCCAGTAATGGTCCCTCTCCTTGATCCGAAGAATACGAGGATCCTTCCGCAGACTTTGCAGGATCAGGGAGGCCATGCAGCGTAGGTTAGCTGAGGCATTCAGTCCGGAGTCCTCTGGGTCACTAAGGACAACATGATCCGCAGCCACCTCCTCCCAGCCACGTACAAGTCCACTGGTTTCTTGGGACTGTAAATCATCCCTAAAAGACTGCTGCTGATGATGCTGAGTGCCAGCCTCCACCTCCATGCTGACACAATCCTCCTCCTCCTCCTCCTCCTCCTCTTCCTGTGCGATGGGTGGGACAGAAGGAACACTGTCTGGGTAAAGGGGGCCTTGAGAGGCAAGGAAGTCCTCCTCTTCCTGCCTCTGTTCTGCCTCAAGTGCCCTGTCCATTATTCCACGCAGCGTGTGCTCCAACAGGTGGACAAGAGGTACAGTGTCACTGATGCATGCACTGTCACTGCTCACCATCCTCGTGGCCTCCTCAAATGGTGCCAGGACAGTGCATGCATCCCTGATCATGCCCCACTGGCGTGGTGAAAAAAAACCGAGCTCCCCTGACCCTGTCCTGGTGCCGTAGTCGCACAGGTACTCATTGATGGCCCTCTGCTGCATGTGCAGCCGCTGCAGCATGGCCAACGTTGAGTTCCACCTGGTGGGCATGTCACATATAAGGCGGTTCTTGGGCAGGTTCAACTCCTTTTGCAGCTCAGCCAGGTGAGCACTGGCATTATAAGATCTGCGGAAATGCACACAGACTTTCCTGGCCTGCCTCAGGACATCCTGTAAGCCCGGGTACCTGCCCAAGAACCGCTGCACCACCAGGTTAAGGACGTGAGCCATACAGGGCACATGGGTCAGTTGTCCCTGTCGGAGGGCGGAGAGGAGGTTGGTGCCATTGTCGCAAACCACCATTCCTGGCTTAAGCTGGCGTGGCGTCAACCACCTCTCGGCCTGCCCCTGCAGAGCAGACAGGACCTCTGCCCCAGTGTGGCTCCTGTCCCCCAAACACACCAGCGCAAGCACGGCATGGCATCTTTTTGCCTGCGTACTTGCGTAGCCCCTTGAACGCCTACGGAGCACCGCTGGTTCCGAGGACAAACCACAGGAAGAGGCCATGGAGGAAGAAGAAGAGGAGGGGGTGGAGGAGAGAGGTGTGTCACAACCAGTAGTAGCATTTTGGAGGCGTGGCGGTGGAACAACCTCCAACACTACTGCACCTTGTCCTGCATCCTTCCCAGCTGCCAAAAGAGTGACCCAATGGGCCGTGAAAGAAAGGTAACGTCCCTGTCCATGCCTGCTGGACCATGAGTCAGCGGTAATATGCACCTTACCGCTGACCGCCCTGTCCAGCGAGGCCAAGACATTGCCTTCCACATGCCTGTAGAGAGCCGGAATCGCCTTCCGTGAGAAAAAGTGGCGTTTGGGAACCTGCCACTGAGGAACATTGCACAAACTCACGGAAGGGGGCCGAGTCTACCAACTGAAAAGGCAGCAGTTGAAGCGCTAGCAATTTAGCCAAGCTAGCATTCAACCGCTGGGCATGTGGATGGCTGGGAGTGAACTTCTTTCGACGGTCCAGCAGCTGGGGCAGGGAAATTTGCCTGCTAGAATCGGACGTCGGTGTACTGCTAGCAGAGTGCCCGCAAGTACTTGGCTGTGACACAAATAATTCTACACCTTCATTCCTCTCAGTGCAGGTTTCAGAGAGGACTGAAGGTATAGTGAGGTTGGAGATCCCAGCTGATGCGGTGCAAGGAGAGGTCCGCTTTGTTCTTTGGTGTGGGTCTTTAAGGTAGGCTTGCCAACGAGCTGCATGGCAGGTCAACATATGTCTGATCAAGCATGTGGTGCCCAAGCGGCTGATGTTTTGGCCACGCGATATACGCTTGAGACATATGTTGCAAACAGCAGCTGTGCGATCTGATGCACTCGCCTCAAAAAAGGCCCACACCAAAGAACTTTTTGAATGACGGGCAGAGGCAGCGCCCTGCACAGGCGGAGCTCTGCGGTGTGATTCCGTCTGTGTGCTGCCCATACGCTGGCCACCCAAGGGCATCCTGCCTCGTTGGAGATGTGCCTCCTCCTCATCCTCCTCCTCTCTCCTATTAGGCACCCACGTGGAGTCAGTGACCTCATCATCCCCTCCCTCCTCATCACTGGAGCCAATCTGGCAGTATGCTGCAGCTGCTGGAGCATGACTGCCAGATTGGTGTCCTTCTTGAGCATCCCCTCTCTCTGCTCTCACGCTACTGCCTTCCTCTAGCTGGGTATCATCATCAGATCCTTCGAAACGCTGGGCATCCTCCTGGAGCATGTACCCAACACTGTGCTCAAACAGTTCGGGGGACTCCTCAGGAGGAGGACATGGTGGGTCTAGGGAAGGAGTGACTAATGATGACATTGATACCAGAGAAGAGGACGCTTTGGCAGCTGCTTTGCCAGTACCCTGAGCCTGGGTGAGAGAGGATGAGGAGGATGAGGTGGGCTTGGTCATCCACTCTACCAAGTCTTCGGCATGATGTGGCTCAACATGTCCAGCTGCCGAAAAGAAGGACAAGCGTGTCCCATGGCCACGTGCTGATGACAATGCACCGCGTCCACGACCAGCACTGTTGCCCCCAGACACAGAGCCTGCTTGCCCTCTTTTTTTGCCTCCTGACTGTCTGCCTCTCCTTGTTTGCCTTGCAGACATTTTAATGGATGGCCTGCAGGGAGATGGGAAAAACAGCAATAAGGGCTACCTTCAGGTGTATACTGTGCAGGAGGCTTAGCAACAAAGACACGGACACTGTCCCCTGCCTATCCTTCTCTGTCCCTAAACACAAGGATTTGCAATATGCTTCAGCAAGATTGGTTTAGGACAGAATAGCACACTGACACTTTCCCTCACTGTCCTTCTCTGTCCCTACAAACAAGATTTAGCACAGAATAGCACACTGATAGTTTCCCTGAGTGTCCTTCTCTGTCCCTAAACTCAAGGATTTCAAATATGGTTCAGCAAGATTGGTTTAGAACAGAATAGCACACTGACACTTTCCCTCACTGTCCTTCTCTGTCCCTACAAACAAGATTTAGCACAGAATAGCACACTGATAGTTTCCACGAGTGTCCTTCTCTGTCCCTAAACTCAAGGATTTCAAATATGGTTCAGCAAGATTGGTTTAGAACAGAATAGCACACTGACAGTTTCCCTGAGTGTCCTTCTCTGTCCCTAAACTCAAGGATTTCAAATATGGTTCAGCAAGATTGGTTTAGGACAGAATAGCACACTGACACTTTCCCTCACTGTCCTTCTCTGTCCCTACAAACAAGATTTAGCACAGAATAGCACACTGATAGTTTCCCCGAGTGTCCTTCTCTGTCCCTAAACTCAAGGATTTCAAATATGGTTCAGCAAGATTGGTTTAGGACAGAATAGCACACTGACACTTTCCCTCACTGTCCTTCTCTGTCCCTACAAACAAGATTTAGCACAGAATAGCACACTGATAGTTTCCCCGAGTGTCCTTCTCTGTCCCTAAACTCAAGGATTTCAAATATGGTTCAGCAAGATTGGTTTAGGACAGAATAGCACACTGACACTTTCCCTTACTGTCCTTCTCTGTCCCTACAAACAAGATTTAGCATAGAATAGCACACTGATAGTTTCCCCGAGTGTCCTTCTCTGTCCCTAAACTCAAGGATTTCAAATATGGTTCAGCAAGATTGGTTTAGAACAGAATAGCACACTGACAGTTTCCCTCACTGTCCTTCTCTGTCCCTACAAACAAGATTTAGCACAGAATAACACACTGATAGTTTCCACGAGTGTCCTTCTCTGTCCCTAAACTCAAGGATTTCAAATATGGTTCAGCAAGATTGGTTTAGAACAGAATAGCACACTGACAGTTTCCCCGAGTGTCCTTCTCTGTCCCTAAACTCAAGGATTTCAAATATGGTTCAGCAAGATTGGTTTAGGACAGAATAGCACACTGACACTTTCCCTCACTGTCCTTCTCTTTCCCTACAAACAAGATTTAGCACAGAATAGCACACTGATAGTTTCCCTGAGTGTCCTTCTCTGTCCCTAAACTCAAGGATTTCAAATATGGTTCAGCAAGATTGGTTTAGAACAGAATAGCACACTGACAGTTTCCCTCACTGTCCTTCTCTGTCCTTACAAACAAGATTTAGCACAGAATAGCACACTGATAGTTTCCACGAGTGTCCTTCTCTGTCCCTAAACTCAAGGATTTCAAATATGGTTCAGCAAGATTGGTTTAGGACAGAATAGCACACTGACACTTTCCCTCACTGTCCTTCTCTGTCCCTACAAACAAGATTTAGCACAGAATAGCACACTGATAGTTTCCACGAGTGTCCTTCTCTGTCCCTAAACTCAAGGATTTCAAATATGGTTCAGCAAGATTGGTTTAGAACAGAATAGCACACTGACAGTTTCCCCGAGTGTCCTTCTCTGTCCCTAAACTCAAGGATTTCAAATATGGTTCAGCAAGATTGGTTTAGGACAGAATAGCACACTGACACTTTCCCTCACTGTCCTTCTCTGTCCCTACAAACAAGATTTAGCACAGAATAGCACACTGATAGTTTCCCCGAGTGTCCTTCTCTGTCCCTAAACTCAAGGATTTCAAATATGGTTCAGCAAGATTGGTTTAGGACAGAATAGCACACTGACACTTTCCCTCACTGTCCTTCTCTGTCCCTACAAACAAGATTTAGCACAGAATAGCACACTGATAGTTTCCCAGAGTGTCCTTCTCTGTCCCTAAACTCAAGGATTTCAAATATGGTTCAGCAAGATTGGTTTAGGACAGAATAGCACACTGACACTTTCCCTCACTGTCCTTCTCTGTCCCTACAAACAAGATTTAGCACAGAATAGCACACTGATAGTTTCCCTCACTGTCCTTCTCTGTCCCTACAAACAAGATTTAGCACAGAATAGCACACTGATAGTTTCCACGAGTGTCCTTCTCTGTCCCTAAACTCAAGGATTTCAAATATGGTTCAGCAAGATTGGTTTAGAACAGAATAGCACACTGACAGTTTCCCTCACTGTCCTTCTCTGTCCCTACAAACAAGGATTAGCACAGAATAGCACACTGACACTTTCCCTCACTGTCCTTCTCTGTCCCTACAAACAAGGTTTAGCACAGAATGACACACTGACACTCTCCCTACCTATCCTTCTCTGTCCCTAAACACAAGGAATCCAGGATTAGTAAAGGAAAAAAATGACACTGTCCCTGCCTATGCTTCTCTTTCCCTGCTCCGGAACACACTACACAAGGCCGCCGTGCTGGCGGCCTTTTATAGTGTGGGGCGTGTACTAAACCCCCTCAGCAATAATTGGCCACAGGCATCCTGCCTGTGGCCAATCATTGCTCTCCTCGCTGCCGGCGCTGTGATTGGCCAAGCATGCGGGGTCACAGTGCATGCTTGGCCAATCACAGCGCCTGGATGACACTGCGATGGCGTAGTGCATTGTGGGCCGTTCGCGTCACTCGAATTTGGCGCGAACGGCCCAAATCGTTCGATCTTCGTCGAACGATCGAACAGCCGATGTTCGAGTCGAACGTATGTTCGACTCGAACACGAAGCTCATCCCTAATGGCAACTAGTTGCTGGCACAAAGCCATTCCTATCAGTACTTTTGAAAAAAAGTCCTCGTACTAATTTTACTGTTATTCCTGATTAGAGTGAGATCCAAATAATTGACTGCCGCCGTACTCCATTCAGCCATAAACTTTAAGCCATACTTGTTGTCATTTAAACATCTTATGAAAGATTGTAGTTCCTCCTGAGAGCCGTCCCACAACAGGATGACATCATCAATATATGTTTTATAATACAAAAGAGCTGGCCTGAATTAGTTGTATCTAGTTTCACTTTCCCATTTATATCAATAAGTTTGAGCTATTCATTGACGTTGAGAAATATGTCAGAAAACTCAATATAAAAAAGCATTTTGCTTCTCAAACCCCAACTTTTTCGTCCACAGTGGGAACTGACCATTTCCAACACAGTGGTTTAAAAAATTATTCTGTGTTCAATCCAAAGAAAGGGACTCATCACCATGTCGAGGTGTTTAAAAATATGGTGCAGGATGAAATTAAATCAATAGATGTAGAGCAGGTCAGAAGAAACCGTACATTAATAGAGGGGATTAAAAAATTGCAAAAGAATAAAAATATAGTAGTCCGCCCAGCGGATAAGGGGGGGAGCTGTGGTGGTACTTACTAAGGAAGATTATTACACAGAGATCCAACGATTGTTGGATGATACCAGTACATACAAGTTACTTTCATGACCATGTGGAACACCCCATGTGGAACCATGTGGAACAGCCCAAACTCCCCCCCAACCGGTCAGGCTGGCGTTTGTCGTGAAAGGGAAGGAACGACTTGATGGCTCACCCGGATTTGACAATCCAGGCACAACGGAGACTTGTCCCACTTGAACAGGATATCCTTCTGCAAGACTCGAGTGTGGAATTGAGCATACGGTACCGCCTCGAAGGAGGCTACCATGAGACCCAGTACTCGCATGCAAAAGCGCAGCGACGACCACCTGCGGGATGCCAACAGCTTCACCGCCGCCTGAAGAGTCTGCAATCTTTCCAAAGGGAGAAAAACCTTTGCCTCTGATGAGTCCAGAATCAAGCCCAGGTATTCCAGGTGCTGGGTCGGCACCAACACCGACTTCTGGAGGTTCAGTACCCAACCAAATTCTTGAAGGGTCTGACTGGCAATCGTCACATCCTCCTCTAATTCTGAGTCTGAAGCAGCTCTCAGAAGGAGGTCGTCCAGGTAGCCCACGATAGTGATTCCTCGCTGTCTTAGCAAGGCCAGGATCGGGGCGAGCACCTTGGTGAAAACCCTTGGTGCCAACGCCTGACCAAAGGGGAGAGCTACAAACTGGTAGTGATCGTCCCCGGCTGCAAAACGCAGAAATCTCTGATGCCTGATGTATATGGGGACATGCAAGTATGCGTCCTTGATGTCCAAGAACGCCAGAAAATCCCCCGGATGGAGTGCAGCGACCACAGAGCAAACTGATTCCATCCTGAACCTTCGTACCTTTACAAAGGTGTTGAGGGTCTTGAGATCCAGGATTGGATGGACCCTGTGCTTTTTTGGGACTACAAACAGATTGGAGTAGAATCCCTGAAACCTTTCGGGCAGTGGCACAGGTACTATTACCCTGCGAACCAGCAGGTCCTGCACTGCCCCAAACAGGGCGTTCCGACGAGCCGGAGGAAGATGAAGGTTGGAGGGAAAAAATCTGTTTGGTGGACAAGAAAGAAATTCTATCTCGTACCCTGATGAAACCACTTCACAAACCAACTGGTCGGAAAGCAGTGAGGTCCATCAAGCTGCAAACTCACGAAGGCGACCCCCCACCCGATAGCCGGGCAGGGGCAAACCTTCACGCTGTTGCATATTTGTTCGCAGGCTTGTTTGGCTTGCGAACCCGGGGACGCTTTTGTCCCTCAGCTGACCCCTTGTCGGCCTGGGGATGCTTACCTGTGGGTCCACCCTGACAAAAAAAACACTTCTGAGCGGAAAAGGAGGGCCCTGGCCTACGGCGAGGCTCCTTACCCTTTCTGGATTGTGGGAGCAGTGTGCTCTTTCCCCCAGTGACATTCTTAATAATGTCGTCCAGCGAGGCCCCAAATAGCCTCCCTCCCTGGAAGGCAAATCCGCCAAAGCCTTCTTGGAAGTCTGATCCGCGGACCAGCATTTTAGCCAAATCAGGCACAGCAGATACTGAGGCTCTGGAAATCAGGGGAGCTGTATCCAGGGCTGCATCGGAGACATATCTAAGGCCATGTACCAACTGGTCAGCCAATCCTACGCAGACCGGGGAAGTCTGATGCTTCTCCAACTCCCGGTCCTGCAGGGTCCTTAAATGCAGGGGTCCCCTCCACCGGAATCGTGGTTACCTTGTTTAACCTGGATACCGGGGGGTCCACAACAGGGGGAGATGCCAATTTTTTCAGAAGGCTCTCCTCAAAATGGTAAGGGACCGCCATGCATTTTGAGACCGAAAAGGTCCTCTGCGGTCGTTCCCATTCCTTGTCTATAAACTTATCAAAATAAGTTACATAAGGAAACACCTTAGTAGTGTGGGTCAGCTTGTGGGACCCAAAAGGGACCGACACCTCAGTAGATGCCGCAGCCGCATCCTCCAGCTTGAGGGTTTCCCGCACTGCAGTGATAAGTGCTCCAACAAGTGCCTTCTCCTGTGCTGACCCGGACACAGAGTCTCCCTCACTGTCCGAATGGTCCTGGTCCACATACTCTGACCCTTCAGAACAGGGGTCCTGTTTCACAGCCAGGCAGTTAGAGCTTTCCCCAGAAGATGGTGGGGGAGGGGGCCTTTTTTACCCCCCTTTGGCCCGCACACCGCCTCCACTCTGGCAACTAGGGATGAGCTTCATGTTCGCGTCGAACACACGTTCGACTCGAACATCGGCCGTTCGATCGTTCGACGAAGAACGAACGTTATGGTCCGTTCGCGCCAAATTCGTGTTGCGCAACACGGCCCATAATTCACTGCGGCATCGCAGTGCATTGCTGGCTGATGATTGGCCAAGCATGCACTATGACCCGCATGCTTGGCCAATCACAGCGCAGAAAAAACGGAGAGCCGTAATTGGCCAAAGCCAGGGTGGCTTTGGCCAATTATGGCTCAGGGGGTTTAGTACACGCCCCACACTATATAAGGCCGCCTGGAAGTCGGCCTTGTGTAGTGTGTTGGCGTTTGTGAAAGAGGCAGTTTCAGAGAGATAGACAGTGTCATTTATATTGAGTTAGATAGAGCAGGCAGGCGAGTCAGTTAGCTGCTGTTACAGTGTGTAGAGGATATATATGCATCCTAGGTGTTGTGTATATATATTTATACACTGTATTGAGTTTAGTTAGTCTCTATACTGTGACATGCAGGCAAGTGATTGTGCTAGCTGCAGACAGTCAGTGTTTCACTTAGTGTACTACTGTGTGCTTTGCATAGCGATCACCTAAAGCTCACCTGGATACAGTTATTCTCTATACTGTGAAAGGCAGGCCGGTGATTGTGCTAGCTGCAGACAGTCATTGTTTCACTTAGGGCTCTTTCACACAGACGTACCGTTCAGGTCTGCCTGTCAGTTTTTTCGGCGGACCTGAACGGATGCTCCATGTACCCCTATGGAGCCACGGATGTCAGCGGTGACATGTCCGCTGACATCCGACAACAAAGTGTGACGGAGGAAAACCCTACTTTTCCATCCGTCTGCAGATCGGATCGGATGACAATGGACTCTACGGTTTGTCGTCATCCGATCCCCCATAGGGGAGAGCGGCGCTCTGACAGGTCGGTCCCTGCACAGTGTGCGGAAACAGACCTGTCATCTGCCTGCTGAGCTGGGATCGACTGAGCGATCCCCGCTGAGCAAAGCGGAGCCCGCACACGGACACAAATCGTGTGAAAGGAGCCTTAGTGTACTACTGTGTGTTTTGCATAGCATTCACCTAAAGCTCACCTGGATACAGTTATTCTCTATACTGTGACAGGCAGGCCGGTGATTGTGCTAGCTGCAGACAGTCAGTGTTTCACTTAGTGTACTACAGTACTGTGTGCTTTGCATAGCATTCACCTAAAGCCTACATTTTTGATGCAATACTTTGCAACAGGGCTCATTGCTGCACTCTAAGTACAGTATCTGTGAGGGGTTGCAGTGTTTTGGCACCAGCACCAGTGCCTAAGGCCCAATTTTTCAGGCCCTGTTTAACAGGGGCGTGTCATTACAATTTTTGAAGCAATACTTTGCAACAGGGCTCATTGCTGTGCTCCAAGTACAGTATCTGTGAGGGGTTGGAGTGTTGTGCCACCAGTGCCTAAGGCCCAATTTTTCAGCCCCTGTTTAACAGGGGCGTGTCATTACAATTTTTGAAGCAATACTTTGCAACAGGGCTCATTGCTGTGCTCCAAGTACAGTATCTGTGAGGGGTTGTAGTGTTGTGCCACCAGTGCCTAAGGCCCAATTTTTCAGCCCCTGTTCAACAGGGGCATGCAATTACAATTCTTGATCTAATAATTCACAGCAGGGCCCATTGCTGCACCCACCAAGAGTAACTCTGAGGGCTTACAGTGTTGTGGCAACGCCACCACCACCACCACCACGAAAGGCCCAATTTTTCAGCCCCTGTTCAAAAGGGGCATGTAATTACAATTCTTGATCTAATAATTCACAGCAGGGCCCATTCCTGCACCCACCAAGAGTAACTCTGAGGGCTTACAGTGTTGTGGCAACGCCACCACCACCACCACCACGAAAGGCCCAATTTTTCAGCCCCTGTTCAAAAGGGGCATGTAATTACAATTCTTGATCTAATAATTCACAGCAGGGCCCATTGCTGCACCCACCAAGAGTAACTCTGAGGGCTTACAGTGTTGTGGCAACGCCACCACCACCACGAAAGGCCCAATTTTTCAGCCCCTGTTCAAAAGGGGCATGTAATTACAATTCTTGATCTAATAATTCACAGCAGGGCCCATTCCTGCACCCACCAAGAGTAACTCTGAGGGCTTACAGTGTTGTGGCAACGCCACCACCACCACCACCACGAAAGGCCCAATTTTTCAGCCCCTGTTCAAAAGGGGCATGTAATTACAATTCTTGATCTAATAATTCACAGCAGGGCCCATTCCTGCACCCACCAAGAGTAACTCTGAGGGCTTACAGTGTTGTGGCAACACCACCACCACCACCACGAAAGGCCCAATTTTTCAGCCCCTGTTCAACAGGGGCATGCAATTACAATTCTTGATCTAATAATTCACAGCAGGGCCCATTGCTGCACCCACCAAGAGTAACTGTCAGGGCTTACAGTGTTGTGGCACCAGCACCACCATCAAAGGCCCAATTTTTACTACCACTGTTCAACAATTATATGTAATTAAAATTCCTGATATAATAGTTGACAGCAGGGCGTTCCAGCACCAACCAAGAGTAACTGTGAGTGCTTACAGTGTTGTGCCAACACCAACAACTAAGGGGCCTATTTCTGCAGAGTATATACGGCAGGTCCCTACTTTCAAACATCCAACTTACAAACGACTCCTACTTGCAAACGCAAGAAGACAACAGGAAGTGAGAGGAAATCTACCCCTAGGAAGGAAAATTCTCTCCTGTAAGAATTAATATGGGAGAAAGGTGTCTCCTCTGTACTGATGCTTTATCACCAATCCTTGTTTCAATAAAAACACCACATTTCAAAAACAGTTGTCATTGGGACGCAAAGTGAGGTGAAATGTTCTGAACAGGGGCACAGACAGCAAACAAAATGTGACAGGGGTGATAACCGTTCCCTATGTTTTCCAAAAAGCTAAAAAAAAGGAATTTGGCATGGAGCTACACTTAAACAATGCAGCTGTTCAAAATTACAAACAGATTCTACATAAGAACAAACCTACAGTCCCTGTCTTGTATGCACCGCCTGTATACGGCTGTTCAGAGTATATAGGGGCTTTTTTATTTTGTGTGCGGGGTTCCCCTTAATATCCATACAAGACCCAAAGGGGCTGGTAATGGGCTGGGGTAGGGGGGGGGGGGGTTGATGGGGTAGCTATGCCATTTTTCCTAAAGATTTTCATCCATATTACCGGGACCAGACATTGCATTAAAGCCGCAAGCAGTTTTAAATGGCTTTTTTTCCTTTAGAAATGTTATTTTGTGCAAGGACAGTTCTAAACACGGGAAACACGTGGCACTTCACAGGCATACCCCCCCCCCCCCCCCCAGTTGGTAGTTACATCAAACTATAATGGCGATTTTTATTCCCCTTTTAGTATATCGATGCACTTGCTCCTGATGAGTGGATAGAAGTCCATGAAACGTCGTCAAGCTTATTTTGATGCATCCGCCTCATATTTATGATTCTAGATGGTTTTATTGCTTTACGCTGTGATGTACAATATTCATTCTCTGTGTCATGCTGGTTACAATTTACAATATGTATGCTGTTGTTTTGTATTTTATATGCCAATGTGCGATTATGCATTTATATGGGTTGATCCATGCCCTATCTTTGGTTTAATAATAAATATAATTTTTTACATATACATATGGATTTGTCTAGCTCTACCCCACGCACCTCATTCAAAGTCCCTCCCCCCCTTCTTTTTTGTAAAGTCGCCAAAAGTACTGCAGGAACTGCAAAAAGTAGTAAAGTTGGCGTCGCACCAATTTGGACGGTACTGTTACCGGCAATAAGCTCTGACTTGGCATGCAATTTGACATGTCAAATCGGCCCGATGTGAATGGGGGCTAAAAGAAATGCAAGACTCACTTGGGTCAAATTCAGGTCAGAAGTAGGTCAGCTAAAGGCCTAATGCACCTGTCAATAAATCCTGAACGATCATAGAAGGGTTTCATCGACAAAAGTACGGAGCACTTTAACACAGGCCCTAATATATGGATATTTTGGTTTTGTAAACTGAGACCTTAATAACATTAAATGACCTTAACGGCTGCCTATTTTGCTAATGGCTGTTTGTTTTGCCAAGAAATGATAAAACGTAATGGAAAGTTAAACTTGCATAAGAACTTTTATCTCTGAGACATTTATACAGCTTGGGCACATTGTGCTTTTTCCACCATGACTTGTAGAACTTGAATAGAGCCAGTGGGAGGAGACCGAGTATGTTTGTTGCTCTCACCAGCAAGCTCTACTTTGCTATGTCTGCAGTATTAGAAATTGCTGGCTACATGCCCAGCAGAAATATTCAGCAAGCCGGCAACAACTCTTCTCCTCTCCTAGTCATTTAGTGATTATATTTAGCTGAAATATTCATACATGCCACCTTCTGCAGCAGTTTTACTTTGTACTTTTTTTCTATTCAAAATATTCTTCTCACATAAAGTTTTTTGGTTGGAGATTTAAATATATGGAATTAGTCCTGCATTTTATTAGGAGTTTAGGGTCGAAAATATTTTTATTAACCACTTCCATACCAGGCCATAGTAATATGATGCCGGCAGGAACATCTTCTCCCTCTGGGTGGACGTCATATGATGTCCGGCCGTTCTCGTCGCTCCTGCATGCCCCCCCGGGGTGGGCGCAGCGTGGCGATCGGGGATGAGGCGTGTCCCTCAGGACACAGCCCATCATGGATGAGAGTAAAGAGCCAATAAAAAAATAACTCTTTACTACGTGACCAGCTGTGTCCATTCACAGCCGGTCACATGTGTTGTGCTTGTTCTTGCCGCTCGTGCGCGCCCCTGGGGGCACACTGCGCGGGGATTGGGGATGAGGCGTGTCGCTCACAAATGTCAACAAACGGCTGTAGTGCCGCTTCCGAATTCTCCTCCTCAGTGTGTGAGGAGAAGATCTGGAAGAAAAATATACAGTGATGTGCCCGATTGCCCCCCAAATAAAGAGGACCTGTCACCAGCCCATCTCAGTATCTGTCACCAGCGCCAGAGTACCTGTCACCAGCATCAGAGTACCTGTCACCAGCCCCAGAGTACCTGTCACCAGCCCCAGAGTACCTTTCGCTGGCCCCAGAGTACCTGTCACCAGCATCAGAGTACCTGTCACCTGCTCATCAGAGTACTTGTCACCAGCCCTTCAAAGTACCTGTCACCAGCCCATCTGAGTCCCTGAGTACCTTTCACCAGCCCATCAGAGTACCCGAGTCTCTATCTGCAGCCTAACACACAATTGTCATAATAACAAGTTATTTCTCACACACAGCATATGCATACTTCCAATTACACCCCAAAATACATTCTGTTACTCCTCCCGAGTATGGCGATACCACATGTTAGAGACTTTTTCCACAGACTGGCCACATACAGAGGCCCAACATGCAGGGAGCACCAGCGGGCGTTCTAGGAGCATAAAATACACATCTAATTTCCTAACGACCTATTACACTTTTGAAGGCCCTGGAACACTAGGACAATGGAATTACGCACAAAATGACCCCAGTTGGTAAAGCAAACACCCCAACATATATTTTATGAGGCATTAGGAGTCTTTGGAACAGTTCATTTTTTTCCACAAGTCTTCGAAAAATGTGGAAAGAAAATGAAAACGTATTTTTTTTTTTTTACACAAAGTGGCCAATTTATATGATGTTTCTAACACATAGCATGTACATAGCAAAAATGACACCCCAAAATACATTCTGCTGCTCCTCCTGAGTAGGGATGAGCCGAACACCCCCCTCCCCCCCCAGTTTGGTTCACACCAGAACTTGCGAACAGGCAATAAATTTGTTTGAACATCCGAAAACCGTTAAAGTCTATGGGACTCGAACATGAAAAACCTAAAGTGCTAATTTTAAAGGCTTATATGCAAGTTATTGTCATAAAAAGTGTTTGGGGACCTGGGTCCTGCCCCAGGGGATATGTATCAATGCAAAAAAAAGTTTTAAAAACGTCAGTTTTTTCGGGAGCATTGATTTTAATAATGCTTAAAGTGAAACAATAAAAGTGAAATATTCCTTTAAATTTCATACCTGGGGGGTGTCTAGAGTATGCCTGTAAAGCAGCGCTTGTTTCCCGTGCTTAGAACTGTCCCTGCACAAAGTGTCATTTCTGAAGGCAAAAAAGGCATTTAAAAGCACTCGCGGCTATAATGAATTGTCGGCTCCCAGCAATACAGAGAAAAGTCATTGATAAAAAAAAAAAATGCGTGGGGGTCCCCCCAAATTTAATTACCAGGCCCTTCAGGTCTGATATGGATATTAAGGGTTCTATTAAGGGGAACCCTGAATCAAATGTGAAAAAAAAAATGACGTGGGGTTCCCCCCCAAATATCCATACCAGACCCTTCAGGTCTGGTATGGATTTTAAGAAGAACTCCACGCCAAATTTAAAAATAAAATGGCGTGGAGTTCCCCCAAGAATCCATACCAGACCCTTTATCCGAGCACGCAACCTGGCAGGCCGAAGGAAAAGAGGGGGGATGAGAGAGCGCCCCTCCCCTGAACTGTACCTGGCCACATGCCCTCAACATGGGGAGGATGCTTTTGGGGTCTGTGACCCCTCAAAGCACCATGTCCCCATGTTGATGGGGACAAGGGCGTCATCCCCACAACCCTTGCCCGGTGGTTGTGGGGGTCTGCGGGTGGGAAGCTTATTGGAATCTGGAAGACCCCTTTAACAAAGGGGACCCCCAGATCCCGTGCCCCCTATGTGAATTGGTAAGGGGTACATTGTACCCCTACCATTTCACAAAGAAAGTGTAAAAATAAAAAATAAAAAACACAGATACCATTGGGAAAAGACCTTTATTAAAAAATAAAAAAATAAAAAAATAAAAAAAAGATTCCAGCAGTGGTAATCCACTCTCGGTATCCTGCGATGGGTGATCTCCTCTCCGGGGTCCAGCGATGGATGATCTCTTCTCTCCGGGGTCCAGGCTCCAATGATGATGTCCAGCACAGCGAGAAACAGCACACGGTCCTCTCTTCACCGGAGCGGAGACACCCCGGGAATGACGCGGCTTCAGCCAGTGACAGCTCTTAAGTAGCTGAGGGCGGGGCCACCCGTCACGTGATCCCATCTCCCTCTGACGCAAGGGGAAACCCGGGCTTCCCCAGTGACGTGCGGGTGACCCTTCCCCCTCTGATGTAACGCAGGTTTCTGTTGCATCAGAGGGGGGCGGGGTCACCCGCACGTCACTGGGGAAGCCCGGGTTTCCCCTTGTGTCAGAGGGGGACGGGGTAACGTGACGGGTGACCCCGCCCTCAGCTACTTAAGAGCTGTCACTGGCTGAAGCTGCGTCATTCCCGGGGTGTCTCCGCTCTGGTGAAGAGAGGACCGTGTGCTGTTCCTCGCTGCGCTGGACATCATCGTTGGAGCCTGGACCCCGGAGAGGAGAGATCATCCATCGCTGGACCCCGGAGAGGAGCTCACCCATCGCAGGATACCAAGAGTGGATTACCACCGCTGGAATCATTTTTTTTTTAAATAAAGGACTTTTCCCAACGTGTCTGTGTGTTTTTTTACAATTTTTTACACTTTCTTTGTGAAATGGTAGGGGTACAATGTACCCCTTACCAATTCACATGGGGGGGTCTTCCAGATTCCGATAACCCCCCCGCCCGCAGACCCCCACAACCACCGGGCAAGGGTTGTGGGGATGAAGCCCTTGTCCCCATCAACATGGGGACACGGTGCTTTGAGGGGTCGCAGACCCCAAAAGCATCCTCCCCATGTTGAGGGCATGTGGCCAGGTACGGTTCAGGAGGGGGGGCGCTCTCTCGTCCCCCCCTCTTTTCCTGCGGCCTGCCAGGTTGCATGCTCGGATAAAGGGTCTTGTATGGATTTTTGGGGGGAACCCCACATCATTTTTTTTTTTATTTGATGCAGGGTTCTTCTTAATATCCATACCAGACCTGAAGGGCCTGGTAATTGAATTTGGGGGGACCCCCACACATGTATTTAAATTTTTTATCAATGACTTTTCTCTGTATTGCCGGGAACCGACAATTCATTATAGCCGCGAGTGCTTTTAAATTACTTTTTTTCCTTCAGAAATGACACTTTGTACAGGGACTGTTCTAAGCACTGGAAACAAGTGCTGCTTTACAGGAATACTATACACACCCCCTAGGTATGAAATTTAAAGGAATATTTCACTTTTATTGTTTCACTTTAAGCATTATTAAAATCACTGCTCCCGAAAAAACTGCAAAATTACCCCAGTTTGGAAAGCAAGCACCCCAACGTATATTTTATGAGGCCTTATAAGTCTTTGATCTTTTTTCCACAAGTCTGAAAAATGTGGAAGGAAAATAAAACTTTTTTTTTTGTTTTACACAAAGTGGTCAATTTATATGATATTTCTAACACATAGCATGTACATAGCAAAAATTACACCCCAAAATACATTCTTCTACTCCTCCTGAGTATGACAATACCACATATGTGAGACTTTTACACAGCCTGGCCACATAGAGAGGTCCAACATTGAAGTAGTACCTTCAGGCGTTCTATGAGCATAAATTCCACATCTAACAAGTAAAGGTGTTGGCGCTAAAAACATCAAGGTGAATAAAACATATTGGGTGTGAACTGTATTATGAAAAAGCAAGTAGTGATTGACAAAGCAAATAAATACAGTATATAAAGTCCAAAGTGACAATCCCAACACCATAAATAACCCTTTCCCGCCGAGCAGACACAGATATGCGTCCTCGGCTTTCGGGGGTTATACCGGGATGATGCCTGCAGCCGCAGGCATCATCCCGGTATCATTTTTTAGAGCCGCTAATTGGCTTTCCAGGGATAACAACCGATGCGGCTAAAAGCCGCTCGGTTGTTATCCCGGAGGAGCGGGAGGGGACACCCCCCCCTCCCGCCGCCTCCGCCGCTCTTACCGGGCCTCCCGTCCCACCGGGAGACCCGATCCACGATGCGCCACCTCCGGCGCCTAGAGAGAGACTGAAACAAACCCGCAAATGGCTTTGATTCAGTCTCTTCACTGTAACCACGGAAGCGACGTCATGATTTCACGTCCGAGTTACTCGGCTGCCAATGGTGCCGGATTTAAAAAATACACAGTATTCAGAATCGCCGTTTTCGGCGATCTGAATACTTTGAAGTGCAAAGGAGGGATTGGGGGTCTTTTAGACCCCCGATCCCTCCATAAAGAGTACCTGTCACCACTTATTACTGTCACAAGGGATGTTTACATTCCATGTGACAGCAATAAAAGTGATCACATTTTTTTTTTTTAAAACACTATTTTTTATTATAAAAATAAATAAAATTAATAAGAAAAAAAAAAGTTTTAGCGCCCGATGTCCCCGCGAGCTTGCGCAAATTTATTAATTGGTTTGCGCAAAAGTTATAGCATCTACAAAATAGGGGATAATTTTATGGCATTTTTATTAATATTTTTTTTTTACTAGTAATGGCAGCGATCAGCGATTTTTATCGTGACTGCGACATTATGGCGGACACATCGGACACTTTTGGCACATTTTTGGGACCATTGTCATTTTTACAGCGATCAGTGCTAGGGGTTAACCACTAGGTGGCGCTGTAGGGGTTAAGTGTTCCCTATTGAGTGTTTCTTACTGTAGGGGGGATGGGCTGTGTGTCAGATGACACTGATCTTCACACAGAGCGGAGATCCGTGTCATTGTCACTAGGCAGAGCGGGGAGATGCTTGTTTACACAAGCTTCTCCCCGCTCTATACCTCCGTGAGACGATCGCAGGGATCCCCGCAGCGATCGAGTCCACGGGACCCGCGTTCCGACTCACGGGGAAGGCGGCAGGGTCGCGAGCGCGCCGCCGGCGGCGTGCACGCCACCACACGCCAGGCATTTAAAGGGCAATGTACAGGTACGTGATTATGCCTGTCCGTGCCATTCTGCCAACGTAAGTCCTTAAGTGGTTAATAATCTGTGATAAGGTACCGGTATTTAAGATCTATATCTAAGTTTAGGCCCCGGGGATATAGAGACTGGAGCCAAATATCCGCCGGGTCTCCATTTGGGAGACTCCATTAGTCATATCTTGACCCCTCCAATAGGGACAGACTTTTTCCATCCCCCAAAATCTAAGTAAAGAGGGGTCTCTGTTATGCACTAATCTGAAATGGTTGGAGACACTGTGCATTTTAAACCCTTTTTTGATGTTATCTAAGTGTTCTACGACCCTTTTGGCCAAGGTCCTGGTAGTTCGACCTATATATTGAAGATTGCAAGGGCACATGAGAAGCTTTATAACATATCTACTGTCACAGGTAATTAGTTGTTTAACCGCTTGCTGACTAGCCGCCGTCGTTATACGGCGGTAGGTCGGCTCTCCTGCGCAAATCGCCGTAGCTGTGCCCACGGGTCGGGCGGACTCGATGTCTGCCGGCGACCCGCGATCACCTGTTACAGAGGCAGAATGGGGAACTGCCTTTGTAAAGAAGGCGATTCCCTGTTCTGACAGGTGACATGACAGGGATCTACTGCTGTTCCCGGTGATCAGGAACAGTGATCTCTGTCATGTTCCTGGCAGCCCACCCCCCCTACAATTAGAAAACACCTAGGGCAACCCAGTTATCCCCTTGATCACCCCCTAGTGTTAACCCCTTCCCTGCCAGTGATATTTACACAGTAATCAGTGGCTATTTATAGCACTGATCGCTGTATAAATGTCAATGGTCCCAAAAAAGGGTCAAAAGTGTCTGATCTGTCCGCCACAATGTTGCAGTCCCGCTAAAAATCGCCACCGTTACTAGCAAAAAATAAATAAATAATAAAAATGGCATAAATCTATTCCCTATTTTGTAAACAATATAACTTTTGCGCAAACCAATCAATATACGCCTATTGCGATTTTTTTAACCAAAAATTAATAGAAGAATATATATCAGCCTAAACTGATGAATACATTTGTTTTTATATACATTTTTTTAGGATATGTATTATAGCAAACAGTAAAAAAAAATGTGTTTTTTTCAAAATTGAAGCTCTTTGTTTATAGCGCAAAAAATAAAAACCGCAGAGATGATCGAATACCACCAAAAGAAAGCTCTATTTGTGGGAAAAAAAGGACGTCAATTTTGTTTGGGTACAACGTCGCCTGACTGTGCAATTGTCACTTAAATTGATGCAGTGCCGTATTGCAAAAAATGGCCCGATCATTAACCGCTTCAATACAGGGCATTTTCACCCCCTTCCTGCCCAGACCAATTTTTCGTTTTCAGCACTGTCACACTTTGAATGACAATTGCATGGTCATGCAACACTGTACCCAAATGAAATCTTTATGTTTTTTTCCCCCCACAAATAGAGCTTTCGTTTGGTGGTATTTGATCACCTTTGCGGTTTTTATTTTTTGCGCTATAAACAAAAGAAGAGCGACAATTTTGAAAAAAACACAATATTTTTTACTTTTTGATTTAATAATTATATATAAAAAAATAATAATAATATTTTTCCTCAGTTTAGACCGATACGTATTCTTCTACATATTTTTGGTAAAACAAATCGCAATAAGCGTTTATTGATTGGTTTGCGCAAAAGTTATAGCATCTACAAAATAGGGGATAGATTTATGGCATTTTTTTTTTTTTTACTAGTAATGGCGGCGATCTGCGATTTTTATTGTGACCATGACATTGCGACGGACATATCGGACACTTTTGACACGTTTTTGGGACCATTTACATTTATAGAGCGATTAGTGCTATAAAACTGCATTGATTACTGTGTAAATGTGACTCGCAGGGAAGGGGTTAACACTAGGGGGCAATCAAGGGGTTAAATATGTTCCCTAGTGAGTGATTCTAACTGTAGGGGGAGGGGACTCACAAGGGGAGGAGACCGATGTGTGTTCCTCTGTACTGGGAATACACATCGGTCTCCTCTCCTCTGACAGGACATTGATTTGTGTTTACACACACACAGATCCATGGTCCTGCCGTGATTGCGGGCAATCGCGGGTGCCCGGCGGACATCGCGGCCGACGGGCACGCGCACTGGGTCCCGGTTGAAGCAGCCCAAGAAGCTCAGGACGTCATATGACGTCCACCCGGATGGAGGGAGGGTTCCTGCCGACGTCATTTCACTATGACTCAGTAAGGAAGTGGTTAAGGGGGCAAATCCTTCCGGGGCTGAAGAGGTTAAAGGGTAACTCCACTTTCGTGGGGGGAAAAAATAGCAAATAAAGAAAAAATAATATAGCTTATACAATTGCGACACAAGTCATATTGTAATTGAATGTTATTAAACAGAGTGTTCTGACCCCTCCCAAGAAACATAATTTCCTGCTTGTGTGATTGGCTCACCAATTTTCTCAGAAGTCTGCCTAGGATACAAGTCAGATTTCAGGCATCCCCTGCAACAAAAATGTGATTTTTGGCGAGACACTCCCTGTAGGAACACTTCTAAAGGTATGCAGGTCCAGCAGATTACCTCATTAGAGCTGTGCAGGTGCACACCTGATAGATAATTATGAAACCACTCCCATTCAGGGTTGCCAACTTTCAGTAAATTTATGAACAGTTTGTAAAATCTGTACTTTTTGCATCTGTCCATGAATGTCCATTACGGACTTGTAGGCTGCATGTTCATAACTGACATTCATGGACAGATGCAACAATTATGGATTTTACAAACTGTTTGTAAATATACTGAAAGTTGGCAACCCTGCTCCCATTAGACACACTCAGTGACCACCGAAGAGAAATTGTCTGTTTTCCTGGTTCTATCTCTCACCGTTTTACATGCTTTGCACCTTCTACATTTATAAAAACCTGTGCGGTCTAAAAAAGTAAGGGGTTTCTATGGGGGATGGGCAATGTTTTTGGCCAACATCACTCTCAGTCCTGGTGCTCTTCTGTAAATAAACTTAGGTTATGGTGGAAGAATTTTTTTCAAAGTGTGATCTCTCAGTAATATAGGCCACCATTTCCGAATGGCTTGTTCTATCTACTTCCCTATATTGTGAATTAATCACTTGCCGACCGCCGCACGACGATATACGTCGACACAATGGCACGGGCAGGCAAATGCGCGTACCTGTACGTCCCTTTAAATTTGCCGCCCAGCGAGCGCGCGCACGCCCGCCGCGTGCCTTGCGAGTGCGCCCGCGGGTCCCAGGAACTCGATGTTCTCTGGCGGCCCGCGATTGCGGTCGGCAAAGGCAAAACAGGGGGATGGATGCCTTTGTAAACAAGGCATTCCCCTGTTCTGCCTAGTGACACGTCAGTGAACTACTGTTCCCTGTGATCGGGTGACGTGATCAGTGATGTGTCACTGGTGGCTCCGCCCCCTAACAGTTAGAATCACTCCCTAGGACACACTTAACCCCTTCAGCACCACCTAGTGGTTAACCCCTTCACTGCCAGTGTCATTATCACAGTAATCAGTGCATTTTTATAGCACCGATCGCTGTAAAAATGACAATGGTCCCAAAAATGTGTCAAAAGTGTCTGATGTGTTCGCCATAAAGTCGCAGTCACGATAAAAATCTCAGATCGCCGCCATAACAAGTAAAAAAAAAAACTATAATAAAAATGCCATAATACTATTCCCTATTTTGTAGACGCTAATACTTTTGCGCATACCAATCAATATACGTTTATTGCTATTTTTTTAGCAAAAATATGTAGAATACATATCGGCCTAAACTGAGAAAAAATGTGCTTTTAAAATTTTTATTTATAGCGCAAAAAATTAAAACCGCAGAGGTGATCAAATACCCCCAAAAGAAAGCTCTATTTGTGGGAAAAAAAGGACGGAAATTTTGTTTGGGAGTCATGTCGCACGACCGCGCAATTGTCAGTTAAAGCGACGCAGTGCCTAATCGCAAAAAGTGCTCTGGTCTTTGGCCAGCAAAATGGTCCGGGCTTAAGTGGTTAAATCCTGTAACCAATTCAAGATTAAACTGATCTCCTCCTTGATCCCTAGGTTTTGGTACCAATAGGGTGTTTCTATCCATCTGTCCCACCTGTTCCCTAGTGTTAAGTATTTGTTGTAGGCTATAACCTTTTTCCAGGAACCTACCTATCAACATGTCTGTTTGGGCTTGATAATGTGCTCTTTTTGCAATTCTGTTTTATTCTTAAAAACTGTCCTTTTGGTATTGCTCTTACCCAATTGGGGTGATGGCAACTTCGGGTCGAGATGTACCCATTGCGATCAGTTTCTTTGAAAATGTACGAGTTCCCTGACTTATATATTTATAAATCCAGAAAATGTATAAACAACTTATGCCAAGAGCTGGTGAATTTGATGCTACACTTCACATTCATATAGGTCAGGAACTCTTCTAGTCCCTCCTGTGAACCCTCCCAGATGATAAATATATCATCTATGTACCTAGTGTACATTTTAAGTTGTGACCACTGATTAAATATTTTTTCCTCTTTCCACTTGTTCAAAAAGATATTGGTGATACTAGGGGCATATCTAGCGCCCATCGCTAGACCTTTAATTTGGTTAAAGAACTCCCCTGAATACCAAAAATTGTTATTCATCATTAAAGTTTCCATCAGATGGTGACAGGTACTTGGGTACTCTGATGGGCTTGTGACAGGTACTCGGGTAATCTGATGGGCTGCAGATAGGTACTTGTGTACTCTGATGGGCTGGCTACAGGTACTTGGGTACTCTGATGGGCTGGTGACAGGTACTTGGGTACTCTGATGGGCTGGTGACAGGTACTCAGATGGCTGGTGACAGGTACTCGGGTAACCTGATGGGTTAGTGACAGGTACTCGGGTAACCTAATGGGTTATGACAGGTGCTCGGGTAATCTGATGGGCTGGTGACAAGTGCTCGGGTAATCTGATGGGCTGGTGACAAGTGCTCGGGTAATCTGATGGGCTGGTGACAGGTATTCGGGTAATCTGAGGGGTTGTGACAGGTACTCGGTACTCTGATGGGCTGGTGACAGGTATTCAGCTAGTCAGATGGGCTGGTGACAGGTACTCGGGTACTCTGATCGGCTGGTGACAGGTACTTGGGTAATCTGAGAGGTTGTGACAGGTACTCGGGTAATCTGAGAGGTTGTGACAGGTACTCAGGTACTCTGATGGGCTGGTGACAGGTACTTGGGTAATCTGAGGGGTTGTGACAGGTACTCGGGTAATCTGAGAGGTTGTGACAGGTCCTCTTATGCCAAGAGCTGGTGACTTTGATGCTATACTTCACATTCATATAGGTCAGGAACTCTTCTAGTCCCTCCTGTGAACCCTCCCAGATGATAAATATATCATCTACGTACCTAGTGTACATTTTAAGTTGTGGCCACTGATTAAATATTTTTTCCTCTTTGCGCTTGTTCAAAAAGATATTGGTGATACTAGGGGCATATCTAGCCCCCATCGCTACACCTTTAATTTGGTTAAAGAACTCCCCTGAATACCAAAAATTGTTACTCATCATTAAAGTTTCCATCAGATGGTGACAGGTACTTGGGTACTCTGATGGGCTGGTGACAGGTACTCAGATGGCTGGTGACAGATACTCGGGTAACCTGATGGGCTAGTGACAGGTGCTCGGGTAATCTGATGGGCTGGTGACAGGTGCTCGGGTAATTTGATGGGCTGGTGACAGGTATTCGGGTAATCTGAGGGGTTGTGACAGGTACTCGGGTACTCTGATGGGCTGGTGACAGGTATTCAGCTAGTCAGATGGGCTGGTGACAGGTACTCAGGTACTCTGATCGGCTGGTGACAGGTACTCGGGTAATCTGAGAGGTTGTGACAGGTACTCGGGTAATCTGAGAGGTTGTGACAGGTACTCGGGTACTCTGATGGGCTGGTGACAGGTACTTGGGTAATCTGAGGGGTTGTGACAGGTACTCGGGTAATCTGAGAGGTCGTGACAGGTCCTCTTGTACTCTGATGGGCTGGTGACAGGTACTTGGGCAATCTGAGGGGTTGTGACAGGTACTCTGATGGGCTGGTGACAGGTCCTCTTTATTACTGGGGAGCAATCGGCTTGTTACTGCTTACAGTGCACACCAACACACACTGTTACTGCAATCTCCTCCTCCCAAAGCCGGTCCCATCTCCCCTGACTCATGTCCTCCTCTTCCAGCCTCATCTCCTCAATTCCATGAGGTGAATGGAGAGGGGGTAGAGAAAGAAAAAAGGGAAAGAAGAAGCAGCGCAAAAAGGAGTGGGGCAAGAGAGGGGGCTGTTTTGGGTGCAGAAGGCACCAATTGTGCCTCCCCTTTAGGCTGGTCTCCCCCAGGATTGTGGCAACTAGCAGCTATTGTTTCAAAACTGCTGCCCACAGAACTCCTCTTACAGCACAGTGCATTGCATACAGGTGGCTGGAGTGTGAGCAGGGATGGGCAGACACAAATGGGAGGCACGGTGTCAGTTTAGACCACCTGTGGAGTGAGGGAGGGGCTAGGACAGTGGAGATAGGAGGACAGGAGACTGAGCGGACACAGACCGACTACTTTCCCTGCTTTCACTATATTAGTATGCCAAGGTGCCAGTGACTGTTGAGAGCCAGAGGTATAGACGCTCTCCACACTGAGTCGGTCATGGTGTCTGGGGAAGACGACGCTCCCCTGGCAGCTGCACACACAGACTCCGGCTCCTGCTCCTCCTCCAGTTTGTTTATCTGTACAACTTTTTTTTACAGGGCATCAGAGACAGTCTGCCCCTGCCTTTGGGACGAACAGGACCCCTACATGTGTATGGGCTGTCCTCCCCTGATGGGGGCCTTTGGCAAGAAGACTTTTCCAAAATGGTGGTCACAAAGACGAGAATAGACACTATCCAAAAAGCAGCAGAGCAAGACTGGCATATTCTGGCACCAACATCTGGTCAGTCACGAGTCTCCAAATACAGGTAACTGGCAGAGGTGGGGGGACATGAGTCACATGACTTGACAAGTCAGACTTGAGTCATCTGTTTGAGGACTTACGACTTGCTTGACAGCATTCAATAAATGACTCGACTTGTCACTAATGACTTGTGACTTGACTTTGACTTGGGCTATATGACTTGGCACCACTAACACTAACCGCAAGCCGCCGTCTGCCTACCTGATCAGCGTGTCATGCAGACAGACAGCGGCCATTGCAGTGTTCAAAAGCCACGCCTCCTCGTCTGTGATAGGCAGAACTCAATTTCACAGCAGGCAGTGTTCAGCCTATCACGGACATCCTCTTATCCTCGTCTGTGTTATGAGGATGAGCGGATGTCCGTGATAGGCGGAACACTGAATGCTGAGAAAGTGAGTGTTCCGCCTATCACAGACGAGGAGGAGGCGCAGCTTTTGAATACTGGAATGGCCGCCAGAATGCTGCCAATCAGGTACACACCTCACGGGCACAGTGAGGCATGGGCACATAACCAATATTATTTATTGTCATCCCTCCGATTATTTTTATACAGTATGGGGTAGATCGGTATTTTGATTTGTGACTTGACCAAAATAAATGACTTGACTTCTAGCAGGGACTCGACTTGACTTGCTTGCTTTTCGTCAAAGTAACTTGGGACTTGCTTGAGACTTGAAGGTTAAGACTTGAGACTTGCACATGTGTGACTTACTCCCATGTCTGGTAACTGGTCTCTGCTCATACATCTTGACTAATTAGTGATAGTCTAGCAAATAGACATAGCAGTAATTGCTAGCTGCACGTCTGGACCTGCAAGAATAAGGCTTTACAAGGGCTTCAAATGTCTGTCAACCTAATACCTGTGTAAGTTCACCCCACAGATTTTTCCGTAAAGGTGAACTTACACTTAATGTTAAAAAAATTCACCTAATTTTACCAAATCGGTCATGTTGGAATTTACCGTATTTATCGGCGTATAACACGCACTTTTCCACTTAAAATCAGGGGAAAAATCGTGGGTGCGTGTTATACGCCGATACTCACTCATCCTGGCAATCTCCGCTGACTGAGCGATCGCCGCCGAGATACACATAGCCGAGTGTACTCGGCTTTTCTCGGCTCCGCTTAGTCATGCCCAGTCCCGCCATTGTACCTTTGTTATGTCCATTATAGGGCGGGACTCTGACTGTGAGCGGAGCCGAGAAGAGCCGAGTACACTCGGCTATGTGTATCTCGGCTCCGCCCAGTCCCTGCGTTCTCGGCGGCGTCGTCCTGCTCCGCCCAGTCTCTGCGGCGCCATTTTTGAAATTTGGGCAAGGATGCACTGGACACTGCTGGCAAGGCTGCACTTAAATGTAAGTTTAAATGTACGTTTTTTTTCCTTAAACTTCCCTCCTAAACTTGGGGTACGTGTTATACGCCGATAAATATGGTACTTTTAATTGCCTGTAAATCTACGTGCATGATATTTAGACTATAGCATTGGCCATTATTCAATCTCCACTGCTAGGTTTACCAAGCACCCAAGTAGTAATTTTTAGATTTTGCTCACAGGCCGTCTACAGCTTACTATTGGTGGAACCAAATTATCAAACTATTTCATATGCCTTTCAGCTAGTAATTACAAAACATAGGCAAACTTGACAAAATCAACTCCAGCTTTGCCATCACTTTAGTCCCCCCCCCTTTACCAATAAAGGTAAACAAGTATTTGCTCCTCTGCTGTTTTTGTACATTTGGCCACTGACAAATAAATGATCAGTCTATAAATTTTGATGGTAGATATATTTTAACAGTGAGAAAGCCGAATGAAAAAATCCAGAAAAAAAACGCATTTAAAAAAAAGATATAAATTTGCATTTTAACCACTTAACGACCGCCCACTGTAAATATACGTCGGCAGAATGGCACAATCATGTACCTGTACGTGCCTGCCTTCGTATGGGTGGGGGGGGGGTCCAATCGGACCCCCTCCGGTACAGTGGGCGGCCGGGATCGCTTCGGGAGCGATCCGTGATGAAGGGGGCCACCATTCGATTCTGGCCACCCCCTCGCAATCGCTCCCGGCGAATCAAATGCTTCCTCTGCCTGTGTAATGTTTACACAGGCAGGAGGAAGTGATGTCATCCCTCATGCGGCGCTCACATATACCGAGCGCCGCATGAGAGAAGACACACAGGTTAGTGCACATAACAGCACACTGACACCACACACATAGGTACATAAATCGCCCCCCCAGTCAGTGTCACTGATTGCAATGACCATTTATTTACTGATCACTGCAAGCAGTGACATTTGTGACTGTAAAAGTGTCACTACAGTTAGTTTAGGTCCAGTGTAGCCCCCTAACCCCCCCCCCCCAACAAAAGGTTTAACCCCTTGATCGCCCCCCAGGTAACCCTTTTACCCCCTAGCACCGCCGTCACTAAGCGATCGTTTTTCTGATCGCTGTTTTAGTGTCGGTGATGCCGATCGGTAGCCAGTTATTTTTTTTAAGGTTCGCCGCAGGTTTTTATAGCGTCGGGTACCCCCATATATTACCTAATAAAGGTTTAACCCCTTGATCGCCCCCCCCAGGTAACCCTTTCACCCCCTTTTGCCAGTGTCACTAAGCGATCGTTTTTCTGATCGCTGTCTTAGTGTCAGTGATGCCGATAGGTAGCCAGTTATTTTTTAGGTTCGCCGCAGGTTTTTGTAGCGTCAGGTACCCCCATATATTACCTAATAAAGGTTTAACCCCCTAGTTAACCCTTTCACCATATAAGTGTTACGGGTGACACTGGTTAGTTCATTTGCTTTTTATAGTGTCAGGGCACTTGCCGTATATAACCCAATAAAGGTTTAACCCCCTGATCGCCCGGCGGGTGATATCAATTAGGTTTTAGCGTCAGAGAGGGTCTGCGTCACACCACAGGCAGCGTCAGGTTAGTGCCAGTAACACTAACACCCACGCGTGAAGCATACACCTCCCTTAGTGGTATAGTATCTGAACAGATCTTGTCCTCCAACATGGGGGGCAAAGCACCTTGCCCCCATGTTGGAGGACGAGGGCCTCTACCCGACAACCCTGGCCGTTGGTTGTCGGAGGTCTGCAGGCGGCTTATCGGAATCCGGGAGCCCCTTTAATAAGGGGCCCCCCTACCCTATGTGAATGAGTAAGGAGTACATCGTACCCCTACCCATTTCACCTGGTGGGGAAAAAAATGCACACTACACAGGTTTTTAAAGTAATAGGGCAGCTCCAGGGGTCTTCTTCCGACTTCTGGGGTCTCTACTGCTCTCCGAAGTCGGAAGACCCCTGGAGCTGCCCTATTACTTTAAAAACCTGTGTAGTGTGCATTTTTTCCCACCAGGTGAATGGGTAGGGGTACGATGTACTCCATACACATTCACATAGGGTGGGGGGCCGGGATCTGCCCCCAAAGCACCCTCGTTCCAATCCCCTTACCTGACTGGCCGGGCTGCGTGCTCGGATAAGGGTCTGGTATGGATTTTGGATTTTTAAAATCCATACCAGACCTAAGGGCCTGGTATGCTCCTGGAGGGGAACCCATGCCGGTTTTTATTTAATATTTGGCATGGCATTCCCCCCCCTCATGATAACAGCGGCTTCCCTCCCCTCTCACAGGTCAGCAAATCCGCAGCTAGAACACAGACGAACCGCTGATTGATATCTTGCCAAAGACTCCAGAGCTCAAACACACAAGTATGAATCCAGCCTAAAATGTGAATACCAAGACAGTGAGGCTGGGTTCACTTTTGCAAATTGATCTGGGATTCTCCACATCCAATTCGCATAGCAGGAGATTGGGACCGGCTCTTGAATTGCACAGGAGTCCTGTGCGTCTTTGGCTCGTTTCAGGTCCAAATTCAGCCAAAAATTCAGGTTGAAACAATGGGGACACCCTGGACTCTGGCTGTGCACCGGAGCATGCTGCGGTGTGAACCCAGCCATAAACAGTTAAGTAAAGGCATGCAGGATTGTACATAAACATTATGCTTAATTTTTTTTTTTATGGTACATTTATAAAACTATGATACAATTACACAATTGTTCATAAAGAGGATATTTAAACAAATTTCATGTATAACTTATAAGATAAAATGTGCACACAGGAGTAACCCAATGCAAAGTGACCTTAAATCAAGTTATCGCAAATAGAGTAGGTTAGTGATAATATATAAATCTCACTCCTATTTCAAAACATCAAAAATATCACAAGGATAATTTAGCAGGAATCATGCAAAATTTATAATACATAAATCCAAATGCAACTTGCAGCTGATTATGCAGAAAATAGTCAATATGCATATAGGAGATGAAGCATGACACAAAGGGGAAATCATAAAAACTGCAGCAGGCAATGAAAGCATACAGGACTGATGAAAACTTGTTCAGCAGGAATACTATATAGGGCAAAGTTATGCAAGACATAATTATGGAGGAAACACTACATAGATTTATTCATTATGTATTGGGTCCAGCTATTTCTATGTCATTACAAACCCACATGTACATCTCTTCCCATCCCAACTGAAACGCTGCTTAAAGTCATTTATCCACTTGTGAGGTCAGCCTTAGCCAACTCTTAAATTGTTCTTTTTATTTGCAGATTTTACACATTTGCAGGTTGGATCCCATCCTGAATATTTAGAAGAATTCTCCGACATCTGCTCTCTTGTCACGCAGTTTGCTTCTAGCTTTTGTGCGAGCTTTGAATGCAGCAGAGTTGTTCATGTGCTTTAGTGGTGAAAAATAAAAAAAAATTCGTTAATGCATCTTAAATGGCCAAGAATATACAATTACAATCACTGACAATTCAGTGTTTAAACACCAAATATTGGTATCTAATGTAAAAGTCTAGCTTTTATTTTAAACATAAGGCACATCACCTTGCCATGTCCTATTGAACCACCATATTAAAAGACCTATATCAGACTGGTAAATTATGGCTGTTGCGTATAAATTGAAGGCAGCATGATGTATAACACATTGATGAAGGCAGCAAATATGGCAATAGACACAAAAAAGTGAAAAATTTGGGTTAGGCTTAGATCGACTGTATAATTCAGTGTTATGAATTTAAAAAAAAAAACTTGCATTTTTAATATACAGTGAGTATAGAAAATTACCCCCTTCAAAATAAATCACATTTTGTTGCTTTGCAGTCTGAAACAAACAAATGGCTTTATCCAGGGGGTGATTTTTTCAACTCAAGATTTTTATTTTCAAAAACAGAAACAGCTGGATGGAACAAACTGTTCAGGCGGCAAAGCAACAAAATTATTTTAACCACTTCTAGCCCAGGCCTATTCTGGCACTCATCCTACATGTAAAAATATTTTTCTAGAAAATTACTCAGAACCCCAAACATGATATTTTTTAGCAGAGAACCTAGAGAATAAAATGGCGGTCATTGCAATTCTTTTATGTCACATGGTACTTGCACAGCAATTTTTCAAACGTGATTTTGGGAAAACACTTTCATGAACAAAAAACCCACACCAAAAAAGTTAGCCCTTTTTTGGATTTTTTTGCATGTAAAAGGTTACACCACGTAAATAGATACTAAATATGTCACGCTCTAAAATTGCGCACACTCGTGGAATGCAGCCAAACTTCAGTACTTAAAACTCCATAGGCTACACAAAATAGGATTTTTGTACTCACCGTAAAATCCTTTTCTCCGTTCATGGACGGACACCGCAGCTTAATCTTGACAATAGGGTATTAGCCTTCCATCCGGAGAGGACCAGGCAGAAACATTGTTAGTGTGAATACAACTTTAAACTGTACAGTACTGCCCAGGAGGCAGCCCCTCTATGTACAACGCCTCTCCCTGCATGCAGAAGCTCAGTTTGTCAAAAAGCAGTACAAACTTTTTATGTTTGTACTGCTTTTTGAAGAACTGAGCTGCTGCATGCAGGGAGAGGGGTTGTACGGAGAGGGACCACCTCCTGGGCAGTACTGTACAGTTTAAAGTTGTATTAACAATGTTTCTGCCTAGTCCTCTGATAGAAGGCTAATACCCTATTGTCAAGATTAAGCTGCTGTGTCCGTCCATGAACTACAGAGAAAAGGATTTTACGGGGAGTACAAAAATCCTATTTTCTCTTGTGTTCATGGACGACAGCAGCTTAATCTTGACAATAGGGACATCCCCAAGCAGTGTCAGAAAAACGAGGGGTGGGAACAGCAACCAAAAAACAAACTTCACCCCAAACATAACCAGAGCTCAACAGAGAAGCAACCTTAAACAGCCGCCAGCAAAACTTTGCGGCCGAAGCAAGCATCCGAAGATGCACCCACATCAAACTTGTATAATTTTGTGAAGGTTTGAACGGACGACCAAGTCGCTGCCTTACACACCTGGGAAACAGACGCCTGATGTCAGAAAGCCCAGGAGGCACCTATCGACCGGGTAGAATGCGACATGACAGGAAATGGAGGCCTGAATCACAACCTGTCTGATCCACCTGGAGATGGTGGTTGACGATACCGCCATACCCTTCCTGGGACCAGCCACCGACAAAACAGTGAGTCCGACTTCTGGAACGGAGCAGACAGGTCCACCCGCAGAGCTCGGACAACGTCCAAGGAATGTAAAGCAGCCTCTTTTGGATGCGACCGTCGAGGACAGAAGTATGATGTCCTCAGGAAGAAAGAAGAAGAAAAGTCGACACGACCTTAGGATAGGGCTGGGTGATTTCCCCCCCCCCCCAAAAAAAACTGCGATTTTTTTATAAAAAAAACTCGATTTACGATTCGATTTTTTTTAATTATATTAATTGAAGTGCATCAACAAACAAAATTGCAAAGGCAAACCCTTTCTCTAACTGCAAAGAGAGTGTGCAACAAAGATTGTTAAACATCCAAATTATTAATACTGTATTTGGATTTAGCAAATAAAAACAAAAAATCTTGGTTAGTCTTAGTTGAATTGAACTGTGCCCGTGCCTCACGCAGATTTTCATGGGATACGGATTTTACTGCTACACCGGCGGCCATTCCAGTATTCAAAAGCCGCGCCTCCTTCTCGTCTGATAGGCGGAACACTCAATTTCCCAGCATTCAGTGTTCCGCCTATCATGGACATACGCTCATCCTCATAACACAGACGAGGATGAGGGGATGTCCGTGATAGGCTGAACACTGCCTGCTGTGAAATTGAGTGTTCCGCCTATCACAGACGACGAGGACTCGGGAGGCGCGGCTTTTGAACACTGCAATGGCCGCCGTCTGTCTGCATGACACGCTGATCAGGTAGGCAGACGGCGGCTTGCGGTTAGTGTTACATTACATCTACTCGTGGCGGCTGCGGCGAGTAGATGTAGTTGGGGTAACGCCGCCAAGTGCCATTCCGGATACGCCCCCTGCAGCCCTGCTACGGAAACTGAAGGAAAAAAATTAAAAAATTAAAATCTAAAAAAAAAAAAAAAAAAAACAACGATTCTCTTCAAATCTGAAATCGATTTGAACTCAAAACTCGATTCAAGATTAAAATCGATTTTTTCACAGCCCTAGGGAGAAACGAAGGCTGCGGGCGTAGAACCGCCTTATCCTTGGAGGATCAGATAAGGAGCCCTGCAAGACAAGGCCGCCAGCTCAGAAACCCATCTGACGCAATAGCCCCCAAAAAGGCAACCGTTTGGGGAGATTCCTTTGACGCGCTCTCAATGTTTTCAAACGGCAGTTTCTGAAGCACCGAGAGGACCAGATTCAAGTCCCACGGAGGTAGTGGTGGTCGCACCAGAGGGACCACATGTCAACCCCCCTGTACAAATGTACTCACCAGTGAGTGCGCCGCCAAGGGCCTTTGAAAAGAAGACGGCCAAAGCTGAAATTTGACCATTAATGGTACAAAGGCAAGTTTTTAGTCCACCCCTTGCTGTAGAAACGGCAGGATCCTAGAAACAGAGTATGCACGTGGACGCCACTTCAGCTCCTCACACAGAGACCTAAGCTTCCAAGTTCAACGATAAATCTTCCTATAGGAAGCCTTCCGTGCTCTCATGGTAGAAATAACCGCTTCCTACAGGCCACAGTCCCTCTAAACCTGTCTTTCACTAGCCATGCCGTTAAAGCCAGCGACTGCAAAGCAGGATGAAGAATGGGACCTTGCGACAGAAGGTCCTCTTGTAGCGGTAGTCGCCAAGGAACATCCGCCAGACGCACTAGGTCGGCGTACCAGGGACGGCTAGGCCAATCTGGAGCAATTAGAATCATCGGGACCCCCTCCGTCTGCACCCTGCAAAGCAGATGGAGAAGCTTTTGCGGGGGGAAAAGCGTAAATCAGCCGATAATGTCCCCACGGAGCCACCAACGCGTCCATCGTGTCTGCCCAGGGGTCTCTTGACCTGGCCACAAACCTTGACGCTTTCGATTTAGCCGAGAAGCCAGGAGGTCCACGTCTGGCATGCCCATCTTGTGCAAATGAGACGAAACACATCCGGGTGCAACGGCCACTCTCCTTGGTCCAGCATCTGGCGACTTAGGTAGTCTGCTTGTCAGTTGTCTACGCCCGGAATGCATACGGCCGATAGAGCCGACGCGTTCTGCCCACCTCAGGATGTGAGCGATCGCCGAGGCTGCAGCCCAGCTTCTTGTCCCCCTTTGATGGTTGACATACGCCACTGCCGTGGCGTTGTCAGACTGGATCCTGACTGGACGCCCCCGAAGTCCGTGAGACCACAAGAGCCAATGCTTGATCACGAAGCTCTAGCACATTGATCGGTAGGCAGGATTCTTCCTGTGTCCAGCGACCCTGTGCCGACTGGACACCCCAAACACCCCCCCCCCAACCGTCAGGCTGGCATCTGTCGTAATTACTGTCCACTGAAGAGGAAGAAATTACTTTCCGGCCTAAAAGGCCGGAGATCTCAGCCACCAGACCAGGGAAGCCTTGACTGCATGGTCCACCCATCTGACAATCAAGGGACATGTCCCACTTGGACAGGATTTCCCTCCGTAAGGCACAAGTGTGAAAATTGAGCATACGGAGACCACCATGAGGCCCAGGACTCGCATGCAAAAACGCAGCGACAAGAGTTTGCAATTTGTCAGAGGGGGAAAAAAAAAAAATCCCAAACCAAGCCCAGGTACTCCAGACACAGAGTCGGCACCAAAACCGACTTCTGAAGGTCCAGGACCCAACCAAAGTCTTGAAGGGTCCGGATGACAATCGCCACATCCACCTCCAATTCTGAGCATGAAGCTGCTCTCAGAAGGTCATCCAGGTAACCCACTATAGCGATACCTCGCTGTCTCAAAGCTAGGACCGGGGCAAGCACCTTGGTGAAAACGCCAGGCCAAAAGGAAGAGCCACAAATTGGTAGCGGTCGCCCCCGACCGCAAAACGCAGAAACCTGATGTCTGACAAAAATGGGGACATGCAAGTACGCATCCTTGATGTCCAAGGATGCCAGGAAATCCCCCGATAGAGCGCCGTGACTACCGAGCGCACCGATTCCATCCTGAACTTTCACGAAGCAGTTCAGGGCCTTGAGATCCAGGATCAGATGGACCCCTTCCTTCCTTCGGGACCACAAACAGGTTTGAATAAAAACCCTGAAACCTTTCCAGCGGGGGCACAGGCACCCCCCAAGCCAGCAGATCCTGTACTGCATTAAACAGGGCCACCCGACGAGTCGGAGGGAGCTGAAGGTTTGAGGGAAAAAAATATGTTTGGAGGGCAAGCGAAACCATCTTATACCCTGAGGAAACTACTTTGCAAACCCCCCGGTCGGAAAGTAGGGAAGACCACCGAGCTGCGAATGTGCGAAAGCGACCCCCCCCCACCCGAGTGTCGGGCAGGGCCAAACCTTCATGCGGTCGCAGGCTTGTTGGGCTTGTGAAACCAGGGACGCTTTTTGTCCCTCAGCAGGTGCCTTATCGGTCTGGGAGCTCTTACCTGCAGCTCCTGGCGGATGAAAAAGCCGCTTATGAGCAAAGGAGGGCCCATGCCTACGGCATGGCTCCTTACCCTTCCCAGATTGAAGGAGCAGAGTACTTTTACCTCCCGTGGCATCTTCGATGATGTCATCCAGGGAGGCTCCAAAAAGCCTCTCCCCTTTAATAGGCAAATCAAGCAAGGCATTCTTAGAGGCCTGGTCTGCGGACCAACATTTTAGCCAAATCAGGCGACGCAGTACCACTGCAGAGACCGAGGCCCTGGATGGCAATGGAATAGTATCCAAAGCTGACTCGCACACAAACTTAAGGCCAGTTCCACACAGGGCAGAGAAGCCCTATGTTCTTTTAACTCATGGTGCAGCATCTTAGCCCACTCAGTAAGCGTCTGAGCCAACAAGGCCCCGGCGACAGCCGGAAGCACTGCTGACCCCACATCCATGAACAGGGAGCGGGCCACTGCCTCAGCCCTCCTGTCCACAGGGTCTTTGAAAGCAGGAGCTCCTACCGGAAGCATGGTTACCTTGTTTAACCTGGACAATGGGGAGTCCACAATCGGAGAAGAGGTCCAATTTTCCAGGAAATCTTCCTCAAAAGGGTAACGCACCGCTATACATTTTGGGGACCGAAAAAATCTTCTGCGGACGTTCCCATTCCCTGTACAAGAGCTTATCCAAGTAAGGCACACAAGTAAACACCTTTTCAGTGCGGGCAGGCTTGCGGAATCCGAAAGGGACCAACACCTCTGTAGATGCACCCGACTTATCCTCCAATTTAAGAGCATCTCGCACCACGGTGATAAGAGCTCCAACAAGTGCCCTATCAAACGCTGACACGGAATCATCCTCGCTGTCCGAAGGGTCGTGGTCCACATTGTCAGAAACATCAGAACCCGGGCTGGGAGCAGTAGCTGGGCCCGAATCCAAGTCAGACATCCCCAGAAGATGGTGGGAGGGGGAGTTTACCCCCCCTTTTCGAAAAAATGGCCTCCGCTGTGAACACGGGCTACGCAGACTACAAGAAAATGGCCGCCAATCGGCCATCCTGTAGAGAAAAAGGCGCGCGGCTACAAGAAAATGGCTGCCACTATGCAGGACCAACACAGGGCGCTCAGGTACAGGAAAATGGCCGCCAAGAGGAAAACAACCACCACAGTATAGCGACGGGACCGCCAAAATGGTGGCCGAACTAGGCATCAAGGCAGTAAGCACATGTGGCAGCGAACACTACGGGGCTCCCGCAAGGCGGAGGTCCCCAACACACAGGCATACTGCACCCCCAGGAGAGCGGACCCTCAGCGCAGCCCCTACCCCCCCCCCCACTTAGAGAGCGGAGCCCCCCCAGGCGGACCCCCGGATATTGCAGCAGGCCCAGCTAGAAGGGTGGAATAGAACCCCGATCGACCTCCCTGGGAATGTCCAGCCGTCGCAACCCACCGAGGCAGGGGGAATGGTACTTACCAGTCCTGCGAGGCTTGCTGGAAGCATCCCAAACAGATCCACCACCCGAGCAGTACGGAGGTAGCTGTCGGCCAGGCACACTGACAGACAGTAATTAGCCCGGTCATGTGTGCCCCGGAGCACGCAACTCTCCGGCCACCCCTGGAGCAAACAGGGCATGTCGTGGCCGACTCAGCGCGTAGCTTAAGGCCTACACACGCTCACTGTCCGAAACTGGGGTGACTTCAAGGATCTAGGACATCCAGTCTGTCGCCCAGTCGGCAGTTGATAGCAGATCTCAGGATCAAAGTAGAGAAAAAAATATATAAAAACTCCAAGACCAAAGAGGGCCCACAGGGATCCAGGTCCTACTCCTATGCTAGGCAGAAAAAAACTGAGCTGCTGCATGCAGGGAGAGGGGTTGTACCTAGAGGGACCGCCTCTGGGGCGGTACTGTCATTTAAAGTTGTATTAACACATTAACAATGTTTCTGCCTAGTCCTCTCCTGATAGAAGGCTAATACCCTATTGTCAAGATTAAGCTGCTGTCTGTCCATGAACACAAGAGAAATTAATTTTTTTAAAGTTACCAGTTTAGAGTTGGAGGTCTTGCGCTAAAATTCTTGCCATCTCTTTTCGTTTGTGGTGATACCTCGCGTATGATTTGAACGCAGTTTACATATGCAGGTGCAACTTGCTATGCGTTCAGTTCGGCATGCGAGCAACTTTGTTTAATTTAATTTCCTCCTACTTTTTTTGAACACTACCCCCCCCCCCCCCCATTACAAGGAATAAACATCCCTTGGAATAGGGCATGATAGGTCCCTCTTTATGAAAAGATCTGGGGTCTATAAGTCCCCAGATCTCTATGCTGGAAAGCCAGAGATTTGAAAAACACCCTCAGGCTTTCCAGCTAAAAAAGCAGTGTTTACATCTGCCAGCGCCGAAGGTGATGTCATGACGTCGCTTGCAGCCTCCAAGTGTCATAGAAATGACCGGGGGCCATCCAGTCCACGGACAGCTCTATGGTAAACTTCTGCTGCAGGCAGATTTATTCTCCGGTTCCCCTATTGCACCAGCGAGCTTGGAGAAGCTTGGAGAAGCACCGTAGGGTGGGCTTCCCCTCCCGCCACCTGAAAAAGCAATAAAGTTGAACAGCCGCTATGTTTTTCTATGGGAGGGAAACCGCCAGCTGAAAAAAAAAAAAAAAAAAAAACACAACACTATCTGAATAATGCCTGCTGCTGGCATCAGATATCCCCACTTTAACCTTGGGTATGTGACAACCTTGGGTTGAGGGGGGGCACGCGATTCTCTTCTATACCCACTGTATAAAAACAAATATATCAGTCTATTTAAAGGGGTTGTAAAGGTACATGTTTTTTCACCTTAATGCATCCCATGCATTAAGGTGAAAAAACATCCGACAATACCGTCCCCCACCCGAGCCCCCGTTTTACTTACCTGGCCTCTCAAAAGTCCCGCGCTCGTCCCCCTCATCCGCCTCGGTTCTCAGCCTGGCCGTCGATTGGCTACACTGGATGGATTAAAAGAAGTGCAGCCATTGGCTGGCGCTGCTGTCAATCACATCCAATGACGCGGCGGGGGGCAGGGTCGGCGGCTATGGCCGCCTCTATCACGGAAGCGTGCCCGCAATAACTCCACACCTTGCAAGCTCGCTCGCATGAAGGTGGAGTCCTTGCGGGGAGTAGCTGAGACAGCTGCCGAGGGACCCCAGAAGACCAGGATCGGGGCCACTGTGTGCAAAACGATCTGCACAGTGGAAGTATAACATGTTCTTTTTTTGCAAAAAAACGGGAACCTTTAGTGTCCCTTTAAGGTGGTTGTAAACCTCAGTCATGGAAACTGAGCAAAGCACATATCTGCAGTTTACTTGCCACTCCAAAGCTTTAAGGCTCCATGCACACTAGGCTTAAAAAAAAAAAAAAAAAAAAAAAAAAAAAAGCATATATATAGGAGCTTTTTTGTACAAAATATAGGAGTTTTGCATTTTTTCCTGCCAGAAACCACCAATCAGGAATGCAAACCAAAAGGTTTTCCTGCCTCTAAACGTTGAGCTCAAAATATGTTTGTAATCATCCTAATGTGCATGGACACATAGGACAACACTGAGCTGCTTCTACAGGTAGAACACAACTTCTGTAGAAGCAGCGATTAAGCCAGTGTGCATGGGGCCCCAAGTGGGATTCTCTCCAATGCCTCATTCCCCTGTTATCAGCACGAGACACTTCTGAAAAGTTTTCCAACATAAATTTATGTGGGGAGGGAAAGAGCTCAGCAGACAGCTTGTCTATTCAGAAGGGTCTATCCTCCAATCAGCTCACATGCGGTTACTGCAGTCTCTCCGCCCTCTCTTCTGTGCTTTCGACAGATGAAGATTGACCCTTTTCTGCCCTTTTGAAGGGGTGTAGGGAAGAAGAGACTGCAGATAAAAGTAAAACCCATGAAGAAGGATATGTTTCATTTCTGTATCATTGGAGGCTGTTCACTTCACTGGGTATATGCGAGGGTTCACAACCACTTTAAAAAGCTCCAACAGTACTACACCGTTATTGTTAGATATGAAAGTTCACTGCTCACCCTTTCAACACGGGAGGTTTTCATTGCTGCAATATCAGCTGCACTCAAGCACAAAGGTGGTCCAAGCTCAAATATACTTCGGAGAAAGCCATTTGTCTAAAAAAAAAAAAAAAAAAAAATTATATATATATATATATATATATATATATATATATATATATATATATATATATATATACACACATATATACATACACACACACACACACACATTGTGGAAAAATCGAACAAAGAACACCCACATTACAGCACCATATACAATCTTTTAATGCAGTGTTCACTCATGTAAAATACAAGCTAGGATAGTTAGTGCATGCAAACTAGTAAAAAATCTGTAGTGCATCAAATCACTGCTATGCGGTTCTTAAACAAAAATGGTGACCATCTCAATTACTAGCCTTGAGCTCTGGTTCACATTGCAGCGATTTGACATGCCAAATCGGCAAGGACTGTCCGATTTGGTGTGATGGTACATTAGTTTCTGTACTACTTTTGGCGACTGTGCGATTTTAATAGATATCTGCAGGAACCCGCACAGAGGTCTCTGAAAATCACCCCCGAAGTCAGGACTGACATGCGGGAGTGAAATGGTGCAAGTTCAGCTGAACTCGCACCATTTCATTCCCGCTGTCAGTATGAACCTAGGCTTAAAGCTAGGTGCACATTGAAAGGCCATGCACACAATCCTTGTGCTATGCTTGGCTTCTGGGATGTCCCTGTGCTTTTGAGGTGGAAACTGGTTCCCTAGGTATACCTGTCCATTTATCCATTGCCATGCACAGCAGGCGCCAACATGGACAGACTAGTTTTAGGATTGCACTGTACAGATAAGTCCCGACAAGGCAGTGGGGCTGTTGCGAATGTTTTGCAGTTTTAATGAAAATAGTAAATGCAACAGGTTTTCTGGCTAGCTAGCAAACGCTTTGTTATGTGACCCTGTAACCACTGGGTAATTTTTACTGCTAGCACCAACTGTAAAGTTTGCAAAGAGGCAGTTTTTTTTAACACGCAAGATATCAGAAAAGTATTACTTTTCCAGGTGATGCTATACATAAAAGCAATCCTGTGGTGACATGTATAAACATGGCAATCTGGTGCTTAGAAAGGGCTAGTATACAATAGTGCAACAGGCAGCAGGTGTGATCAAGTACCTGCTTTATGTAGCACTCATTGGAGTTTGAACATGTAGGTTAGAGGTCGACCGATATGGGTTTTTCTCTGGCCGATGCAGATATTTAGAAATCGCTGCGGCCGATGCCGATATTTAGAAATCGCTGCGGCCGATATATGATGCCGATTTTTTTGGGCCGATATGTTAGGCCGATTTTTTTAGATTTTATGAGATGAAGGGGGGGGAAAAAAAAAAAAAAAACTAACAGTTGGACCCCTTTCACACTGGGGTGTTTTTCAGGCACTTTTGGGCTAAAAATAGCACCTGTAAAAATGGCTGCAAAACAGCTCCCCTGCAGTCTCAGTGTGAAAGCCTGAGTGCTTTCACACTGAGGCGGTGCGCTGGCAGGACGTTAAAAAAAGTCCTGCAAGCAGCATCTTTGGAGCGGTGTATACCGCTCCTCCACCACTACTGCCTATTGAAATTAATGGGCACTGCTGCTGAAGCGCCTGCAAAGCGCTTCTGCAGCGGTGCTACACGGGCGCATTTAACCTCTTCATCGGCCGCTAGCTGGGTTATAAGCACCCCGCTAGCAGCCGAATATCGCCGCTAAAATGATGGTAAAGCGCAGTTAAAACTAGCTGCATTTTACCGCCAACGCCTGCCCGCTCCAGTGTGAAAGCAGCTGAGTTCCGCCAAAAAAAAAATATTAAAAGTCAGCAGCTACAAATACTGCAGCTGCTGACTTTTAATATATGGACACTTGCTTGTCCTGGGCGCCCGCGATGTCTGCACCTGAAGCCGATCTTCTCTCTCGGCTCTCGGGTGCTGCCGCCGCCATCTTCGGTAAGGGAATCAGGAAGCAGGCACAAAAACAGGTAATCAAAACTTTAATGAATGTTAAATAAAACTAAAAACTTTTTTTCCCATCAGTGTATTTTTTTCCCAAAGAATTGCGTTTGAAAGACCGCTGCGCAAATACCGTGTGACATAAAATATTGCAACAACCGCCATTTTATTCCCTAGGGTCTCTGCTAAAAAAAAAATATATAATAATGTTTGGGGGTTCCAAGTGATTTTCTAGCAGAAAATACAGGATTTTTACTTGTAAGCTACAAGTGTCAGAAAAGATTTAGCCTTTAAATGGTTAAACTGAGAACTTCTTCACAAGGAAGTCAGTTCATTGATAAGAAGAAACATT
Source organism: Rana muscosa (assembly GCA_029206835.1). Taxonomy (NCBI): domain Eukaryota; kingdom Metazoa; phylum Chordata; class Amphibia; order Anura; family Ranidae; genus Rana; species Rana muscosa. Next base: position 730,526,164 of record CM055118.1, read on the forward strand.
TGTAACTCTTTTCTCCCTCACTTGGCAGGCTGCCCAGAGATGAGTCACTGCACTGGGAAACTTCAGGCAACTTGTATTGACTTCTATGAGAGATGTCATTTCCAAGCCGCACTGAAGTTTTTGTTTTTTTTTATATCGGCTTCTGTTCTCAGAATATCGGCCAAAGCCGATTAATGAAAAAGTGCCAAAAATCGGCCGATATATCGGTCGACCTCTAATGCAGGTGTACATCAAGCTACTCAAATATTAGAAAATGTATACATCCAGAAATACAGCCATCCATTTCCCTTTAAAAAGCCAAGATTTAAATTTATTTTATACAAAATGCGTCCTTACCAGAAGATGAAGCTGCATTCCAGAGCCAAACAGCTCCTTGAAAACATCATATGTGAGCCTTTTCACCCAGCAGTCAATGTGCATGCGCTCTCTGCCAAAGCGGATAATTTCAGCCTGAAAGTCTCCATCCTGCACAAACAGATTTCAATTGTCTTAAGATGGCAACATTTTAAGCACCATGTATTAACCTACATTTTAAGCACCATGGATTAACCTACAATCAGAAGCACGCAAAACTAAAAAAGTATTAGTATACCTCAACAGCTCTGAGTACATCCCGGAAAACGGAGCGTTGCTTTCGTCGGTCTACTTTGGCTCTGTGTTTATTGCAGTCAGTAGCCAAAGCTTTCAATGTATGAGTCAAAGGATCAAGGTCTTCATAATAAAAATCCTAAGAGGCAAAAAAAAAAAAAAAAAAAAAAAAGATAAAATTAAACGCCTACACCTAAGACAGTAAAAAGCAAAGTCAAACTTGTACATGCAACATGAATTTATTCCTATGCTGTGGGGTCGCTGCTCTGAGCACAGCCAATGGGAAAAAAAGATCAACCCTAGCTACTACTGATCCACAGAATACAACCGTTTGCTTAATGAAAAATTTTGACTACCACTGTTGAACCCATTCTAAAAAGGCTTGATGCTTGCCTGTTATGCGGACGCACTTTTCTAATAAACGAGACACTGAGCAACAAGTATGCAGATCATAAATAAGCCGAGGTCCTTAACAGCATGCTTGCTAAAACAGCAAGGTATGGGACAGCCAAGCAAAGCAGCTAGCATTAAGAATGGGGCAGGTTTATTTACATAAAACCTGTACTAATACATAGGCTGCCACTGATGAAACTGCATTTTTTCAAACTCTATAAAAAACATCCCAACATTTAAAGTCCGACATGAATCAAGCATGTGATGAGGTGATATTTCACTAGCTGCATGCTGGTTTCTGGGTCAGGGACTAAAGCTAGACAGCCAGGTATCCAGTACTTTTAGGATATGATCAGCAGTGGCAGCCCCCTGTATTTCCCATGAGAAGTTCAAACTGCTTAATACCTAAAAATCTGCAACCCAGGACCCAAGTGAAGGCTACAAATATTCAGGCACCCCCCCCCCCCAAACACACACCCACCCCCCAAATTAAATGTAACAAATTCCACTTTTTGCCAACCATATTTAAAGCCAAACTACACTGAAGGCCTTTCCCATTGGTTGACGTCCATCTAGGCCAATGCTGATGCGCTCTGGCATTCCAGTGATGGGACATGCTATTAGGCAAAAATTTCAAGAGCAAACTACTTGTCAGGACCCTCTAGTACATTTGCTGGTTCAAAAACAGGGGGGGGGGGGGGCGCACTTTACTGCAAGCACCAACATGCACCTCACAATGTAAAGCCAAATACAGGTGAAATTCAAAAAATTTGAATACCGTGCAAAAGTTAATTTCACTAATGCAGCTTAAAAGGTGAAATATATGAGAGACTCATTACATGCAAAGCAAGATAGTTCAAGCCGTGATTTGTCATAATTGGGATGATTATGGCTTACAGCTCATGAAAACCCCAAATCCACAATCTCAGAAAACTAGAATATTACATGCAATCAATAAAACAAGGATTGCACATAGAATAATATCAGAGCTCTGAAAAGTATAAGCATGCATATCCTCAAAAGTCGATGATGATATGAAGGCTATGAAGGCAGTCCAAAAGAGTGACCCATAAGTGCCAATATAGTATCAGAAGAGAGGAATCACATATGCTGTAGAACATCCAGAAACCGTACCGTATAGTAACACCACTGTGCTTGACAACAGGTGTGACCACCACCGTAGAAAAATGGCTGCTTACCAGAAGCAAGCAAAGGAGCGCAGTCGGCTATAACCTAGCCGCGGCCTTTAGCTTGCATGTAGTGGGTAGATGGAACTCAAACCCAATCAGAACACCCAGGACGCTCCTCTAGTATGTAATATGGCATGGCTGTATGATGGTTCATATGCAATAAGTATCAAAAAGGAGAGGACCATAGGGTGATGACGTCTAAAACGCGTTTAAGAAAAACGTACTTGCATCAATATAAGTTTAAAAGCATAGAGAAATGTGCCGGCCGGCAGAAGCCCTTCCTCGAACGAGCTGAGTGGTGACGTCACTGCGTGTGCCAGACGCGTTTCGTCACATCTGATGTTCTCAATGGGATAGGGCCACGCACTGATTCACCACAATATATAGAAGAACCAAGCCTCGCTGTGAGATGCAAGCATTCGGTTTAAAAAGCGCCATTTTGGTTATGGGCATGGATACCAATATCGCTCTTCAGCTAACGGCATCTGTAAAAATAAAAAATATTCATAAAAAAATTAGGAATTATTAAACGGAGAAACCCACGACCAGTTAGGGTTAATTAACTTGTAAAAGTAAACAAAAAAATTGTGCTTACATAAAGGATTTAAATTTTAATAAAGAATAAACCACAAAGGAAGGATTGTTACAGTGATGACAAAAACCTAGGAATAATAGCCCATGTGTTGACGTGAATACTAAATGCACAGCAGCGCAAACTATGTATATCAAAAGTGCTGATGCTAGTGATAAGTTATACACTTTATCCAGGATAAAGTGTATGTGTCAGATACAGTTATCACAGTCAAGATATACTTAATATCATAATAACTGTCAAACAGAAAATATAGGTGAAAGTGAAACATTCAGGGGATATACAACAAGAGAACATCAAGATCGAATTCCCAAAAAATGTGTAAAAATCATGTTGAAAAATATTTAAAAATTATATATAAACTTAAATCATATAACATAATTAAAGGAGCACTAAAGCTTCCCTTTATTTTGCCCAAAAATAACAAACATGTTATACTTACCTCCACTGTGCAGCTCGTTTTGCACAGTGGCCCCGATCCTGGTCTTCTGGGGTCCCTCGGCGGCTGTCTTGGCTCCTCCCCGCAAGGACTCCACACCATAATGCGAGTGAGCTCGCATGGTGTGGAGTGATTGCGGGCGCGCTCCCGTGATACAGCGGCGGCCATAGCCGCCGACTGTATCACTCGGCCCCGCCCCCCGCGTCATTGGATGTGAATGACAGCAGCGCCAGCCAATGGCTGCGCTGCTTTCAATCCATCCTGTGTAGCCAATCGGCGGCCAGGCTGAAAAACGAAGAGGATGACGGGGACGGGCGTGGGACTTTCGAGGGGCCAGGTAAGTAAAACGGGGGTTCGGGGGGGGGGGGCGGTATTGTCGAATGTTTTTTTCACCTTAATGCATAGGATGCATTAAGGTGAAAAAACATGTAACTTTACTACTCCTTTAATGTGAAAAATTTGAAAAAATAAAAAGTATTTTTTTTATAAAAAAAAAAAATAAATAAAAAAATAAAAGGACCAATCCTGGCATCACATCAAGTTCACATACCATAAGTGATTGATAAAGTATAATATCATGAATTGTTAATGAAAGCATTATCAGTCTCCATGTTCAACCCATAGGGGGCATAGGTATTAAGTCTAGGGATCCAGGCCATCTCCATTTTGGAAATATCTTTAATAGACTCCCCCTCCAATGTGGCTTGAATTTATCAATACCCAAATATAGGATTTTGGACGGGTCTCTATTATGCACCAAACGGTAATGGTTGACACGGCGTGGTTTTTGAACCCTATTATATTGGTAAAGTGTTCATTGAGGCGGACTCGCAAGGGTCGTTTGGTCTGCCCCACATATTGCAGGCCACAAGGGCACTGCAACATGTAAACCACACCTGTAGTATCACATGTAATGCAGGACTTGATACTGAACTGTTTGCGTGATGGTAGAAGAAAACTGTAGTAACCTATCTCCCAGTACAGGAATTAAGGGAACAAACCCTACACCTCCTACATTTATAATACCCAGTGAGTTGATCAAAAAAAACTTTAGTGGTGGTAGGTGGGTTAGGAACATTGGGGGCCACCCGAAATGTAGGAGGTGTAGGGTTTGTTCCCTTAATTCCTGTACTGGGAGACGGGTTACTACCTTTTCTTCTACCGTTACACAAACGGTTCAGTATCAAGCCCTGCATTACATGTGATACTACGGGTGTGGTTTACATGGTGCAGTGCCCTTGTGGCCTGCAATATGTGGGGCGGACCAAACGCCCCTTGTGAGTCCGCCTCAATGAACACATTACCAATATAATAACGGGTTCAAAAACCACTCCGTGTCCAACCATTACCTTTTGGTGCATAATAGAGACCCGTCCAAAACCCTATATTTGGGCATTGATAAATTCAAGCCACATTGGAGGGGGGAGTCTATTAGTTAGGGATATTTCCAAAATGGAGATGGCCTGGATCCATAGACTTAGTCTCTATGTTCAACCCATAGGGGGCATAAGTCTTGAGGTTAATGCTTTCATGATATACAGTAGGTGCCTCCGATAGTGTCAATCTCGCCGCTTCTAGCGGCGATATTGACACCCTATGAGCTCCGTCGCGAGAGCCAGCGCCGAGCTGTCTCGTCATCGGGAAAGGAAAAAAAATGTTTTTCATGATGAGCGACACGCATTGCCGATAGGCGGGGATCCGACGCAAATTCCCGCCAATACCAGGCACTGCGTTTGGTATGAATCCTGAGCGGGAACTCCACGCCAATTTTTAAAGAAAAACCGGCGTGGGTTCCCCCTCCAGGAGCATACCAGGCCCTTGGGTCTGGTCTGGATTTGAAGGGGAACCCTACGCCGAAAAAACGGCGTGGGGGTCCCCCTCAAGATCCAAACCAGACCCTTATCTGAGCACGCAACCTGGCAGGCCGCAGGGGAAGAGGGGGGACGAGAGCGGCCCCCCTCCCTCCTGAACCGTACCAGGCCACATGCCCTCAACATGGGGGGTTTGGTGCTCTGGGGCAGGGGGGTGACCTGCGGCCCCCCCACCCCAGAGCACCCTGCCCCATGTTGATGAGGACAGGGCCTCTTCCCGACAACCCTGGCTGTTGGTTGTCGGGGTCTGCGGGCGGGGGGTTATCGGAATCCGGGAGCCCCCTTTAATGAGGCCCCCAGATCCCGGCCCCCCACCCTATGTGAATGAGTATGGGGTACATCGTACCCCTACCCATACACCTGGTGGAAAATAAATGGAAATAAAAACACAACACAGTTTTTAAAAGTATTTTATTGCACCGCTCCGGAGGTCTTCTTCCGACTTCGGGGGTCTCCAGTGTCGTCGCCGCGTTCTCGGTTCTTTCTGCCGGGCCTCCGCTAACTTCTTTTTAGCTCTTTTGCTAGCAGAGGCCCGGTCTTCTCCGTCTCGTCCGGCTCTCCGTTGTCCTTCTGACGGCCCCTCCACTATCTTCTTGGTAGCTCTTTTCCTAGTGGAGGAGCCGGTCTTCGTCGTCGCCGTCTTCTTCCCTCTTCTCCTCCTCGATGTTGACTCGTCGCTTCCTCTCGCAGTAATGATAATTCTTCGGTCCGCAGAGATTAATATAGGCTTCTCATGACGTCACAGTCACATGCTCCTGGGCACATGTGCACAGCAGCATGTGACTGACGTCATGAGAAGCCTATATTAATCTCTGCGGACCGAAGAATTATCATTACTGCGAGAGGAAGCGACGAGTCAACATCGAGGAGGAGAAGAGGGAAGAAGACGCCGACGACGGAGAAGACCGGCTCCTCCACTAGGAAAAGAGCTACCAAGAAGATAGTGGAGGGGCCGGCAGAAGGACAACGGAGAGCCGGACGAGACAGAGAAGACCGGGCCTCCGCTAGCAAAAGAGCTAAAAAGAAGTTAGGAGGCCCGGCGGAAGAACCGGAGAGCGGGAGAAGAAGAAGGCGACGGAGAAGACCGGGCCTCCGCTAGCAAAAGAGCTAAAAAGAAGTTACCGGAGGCCCGGCAGAAGAAAGAACCGGAAAACGCGGCGACGACACCGGAGACCCCCGAAGTCGGAAGAAGACCTCCGGAGCGATGCAATAAAATACTTTTAAAAAACTGTGTTGTGTTTTTATTTCCATTTATTTTCCACCAGGTGAATGGGTAGGGGTACGATGTACCCCATACTCCTTCACATAGGGTGGGGGGGCCGGGATCTGGGGGCCTCCTTATTAAAGGGGGCTCCCGGATTCCGATAAGCCCCCCGCCCGCAGACCCCGACAACCAACAGCCAGGGTTGTCGGGAAGAGGCCCTGTCCTCATCAACATGGGGCAGGGTGCTCTGGGGTGGAGGGGGAGCAGGTCACCCCCCTGCCCCAGAGCACCAAACCCCCCATGTTGAGGGCATGTGGCCTGGTACGGTTCAGGAGGGAGGGGGGGGCCGCTCTCGTCCCCCCCTCTTCCCCTGCGGCCTGCCAGGTTGCGTGCTCGGATAAGGGTCTGGTTTGGATCTTGAGGGGGACCCCCACGCCGTTTTTTCAGCGTAGGGTTCCCCTTCAAATCCAGACCAGACCCAAGGGCCTGGTATGCTCCTGGAGGGGGAACCCACGCCATTTTTTTCTTTAAAAATTGGCGTGGAGTTTCCGCTCAGGATTCATACCAAACGCAGTGCCTGGTATTGGCGGGAATCCGCGTCGGATCCCCGCCTATCGGCAATGCGTGTCGCGTCTCCTCGCCATTGCAGCAAGCGCGACACGTGTCGCCACCCTGCTGCCGAGAATCTCGGCGATGGGAGCGCGATAGAAATACAATATCGGCGGCACCTACTATACTTTATCACTTATGGTATGTGAACTTGATGTGTGATGCCAGGATTGGTCCTTTATTTATCAATTGTTAACTTTTTCAAATTTCTCACATTAATTATATATGATTAAGTTTATATATAATTTAAAAATATTTTTCAACATAATTTACACTTTTGGGAATTCCATCTCGATATTATAATCTTGGTGTATATCCCCTGAATGTTTCACTTTCACCTATATTTTCTGTTTGACAGTTATGATATTAAGTAGATCTTGACTGTGATAACTGTATCTGACACACTTTATTCTGGATAGATGTAACTTATTATCACTAGCATCAGCACTTTTGATTAATATACAGTTTGCACTGCTGTGCATTTTTAGTATTCACGTCAACACATGGGCTATTATTCCTAGGTTTGTCATCACTAACAATCCTTCATTTGTGGTTTATTCTTTATTAAAATTTAAATCCTTTATGCAAGCCCAATTATTTTTTGTTTAATTTTTATCAGTTAATTAACCCTAACTGGTCGTAGGTTGCTCAGTTTAATTCCTAATTTATGAATATTTCTCTTTTTACGGATGCAGTTAATAGCTGAAGAGCGATATTGGTATCCATGCCCATAACCAAAATGGCGCTTTTTAAACCAAATGCTTGCATCTCACAGCGAGGCTTGGTTCTTCTATATATTGTGGTGAATCCGTGCGTGGCCCTATCCCATTGAGAACGCCAGATGTGACAAAACGCGTCTGGGGACATGCAGTGACGTCACCACTCGGCTCGTTCGAGGAAGGGCTTCTGCCGGCCGGCACATTTCTCTAGGCTTTAAACTTTTGATGCAAGTACGCTACTTTTTCTTATTAAAACGCATTTTAGACGTCATCACCCTATGGTCCTCTCCTCTGATACTTATTGCATACGAACCATCATACAGCCATGCCATATTACATACTAGAGGAGCGTCCTGGGTGTTCTGATTGGGTTTGAGTTCCATCTACCCACTACATGCAAGCTAAAGGCCGCGGCTAGGTTATAGCCGACTGCGCTCCTTTGCTTGCTTCTGGTAAGCAGCCATTTTTCTACGGTGGTCACACCGGTTGTCAAGCACAGTGGTGTTACTATACGGTACGGTTTCTGGATGTTCTACAGCATATGTGATTCCTCCCTTCTGATACTATATTGGCACTTATAGGTCACTCTTTTGGACTGCCTTCATATTGACTTTTGAGGATTGCTCACTCATTAACGTTTTTGGCGCAGCTTTTTCTTTATTAATGCACGTTTGTGGTCATCTCACTATTGCTGCTGCCTTGCTCCTTTCAGTTTAAACTGTTTATGTATTGGTCTTAGCGCAGTTTTTCTTTATAAGCATGCATATGTACTCAGTACTTGGTTTGGGCCCCTTTTGCAGCAATTACTGCCTCAATTCGGCGTGGCATGGAAGCTGTCAGCCTGTGGCACTGCTGAGGTGTTATGGAAGACCAGGATGCTTCAATAGCGGCCTTCAGTTCTTCTGTATTGTTCGGTCGCATGTCTTTCATCTTTCTTTTGGAAATGCCCCATAGATTCTCTATGGGATTCAGCTCAGGCAAGTTTGCTGGCGAATCAAGCAAAGTAATCCCACGGTCATTGAACCAGGTTTTGATGCTTTTGGCAGTGTGGGCAGGTGCCAAGTCCTGCTGGAAAATGAAGTCGGCATCCCCATAGAGCTAGTCTGCAGAAGGAAGCATGAAGTGCTCCAAAATCTCCTGGTGGATGGCTGCGTTGACCCTGGACCAACACCAGCAGATGACATGGCTCCCTAAATCAAGACAGACTGTGGAAACTTCACACTGGACTTCAAGCATTTTGCAGTGTGTGCACCTCTCCATTTTAACTCCATACTCCGAGTCCTTGGTTTCCAAATGAGAAACAAAATTTGCTCTCATCAGAAAAGAGGACTTTGGACCACTGAGCAACAGGCCAGGTCCGTTTTTCTTTAGCCCAGGTAAGACGCTTCTGACGGTGTTTGTTGTTCAGGAGTGGCTTGACAAGAGGAATACGACATTTGAAGCCCATGTCCAGGATCCGTGTGTGGTGGCTCTTGATGCACTGACTCCAGCCTCAGTCCACTCCTTGTGAAAGTCCAACACTTTTGAATGGCCTTTTCCTGACAATCTTATCCAGGCTGCGGTCATCCCTGCTGCTTGTGCACCTTTTTCTTCCACACTTTAACCTTCCACATAACGTTCTATTAATGTGCTTTGATACAGCACTTTGGGAACATCCAACTCATTTTGCAATTACCTTTTGAGGCTTTCCCTCCTTATGGAGGGTGTCAATGATAGTTTCCTGCACAACTGTCAGGTCAGCAGTCTTTCCCATGATTGTGATTCCTACTGAACCACCTGAGAGGCCATTTAAAGGCTCAGGAACCCTTTGCAGGTGTTATGGCTTAATTAGCTGATTAGAGTGGGACACGGAGCCTAGAATATTGCACCTTTTCACAATATTCAAATTTTATGAGATTGTGGATTTTCATGAGCTGTAAGCCATGATCACCACAATGACAAATCACGGCTTGAACTATCTTTCTTTGCATGTTATAAGTCTCATTAGTTTCACCTTTTAAGTTGCATTAGTGAAAAAAATGAACTTTTGCACGGTATTCTAATTTTGAGCTTCACCTGTATACATTAGGGCACCTAAAAAAAATTTAGGCACGGAAAAACAAAACAAAAAACACCTCAAGTACCCAATAGGGAAAGGTTTAACTCCTTTATTTCATCCTCCAATCATTTTCTCCCAATTGTGTTCAATTCAGAATGCATAAATATGTTAAGGTGTGGAATTATTGGTATAGCTGTTGAAAATCACTGATTGCATGTGTTCCAACAGGATTGTTAGCATCAGGCTGAACATAATTCAGTAGTTTTTTTTTTTGGTGCAATAAAGTCTTTGGTGACCTAAAGACCATTTTTATTTAAAAAATTTGTAAGGAAAATGCAGTGCTATGCTTTGTACATTTTCCAATTCGGAAACCAACAACCTCCAGCCAGATTGAGCAGACATGAGATGTTTTCCCCTAGGATCCATGATGTCTCTTTACCAGAGGTCATACGAGTGTCCCACAGCTGGGAATGTAAGGAAAAGGCACTAGGTCAAAAGTGTCAATACTGAAAAGTATCAGGCGAGTATGGGTGACAATTAGGCCTCATGCACACTGGACGTTAAAAGGTTGTAAAAACGGCAGTAGCTGTGCAGTGAGTTTTTCAACTTTTTTTGTAATAGCGCTTGTGACAGACCTAGCCGGGACAGAGGCTTTTGGAGGGGACTGAATGCAAGCCTCTTGCCTTGCGACCATGGGCCCTGGCATTTGGGGGAACGGTGCTCTTTGTGAGCTGTATGCCTGGGGACCCTTGAGGGGGTGTTACTTTGGATTCAGGTCCATGTCCCCCCAAGACACACAGAATCTGGGAACCCTGGATATGCCATATTAGAGTGACCGATTCAAACTGTTGGGACGTTCACACATTCCCTCTAAGGGTATGCTAATGCAATCACCTCCAGCCATCTGTCTGTCCTCTGTGCTAATTTGACCCTGCTAAATGTGTGTTTATACTTATGATAATGTGTATTGTATAGCAGGTGAGACAGGTAGGAGCTGGGATGTCTACCCTGAACAGTCATATCTATGAGTCACCTTGGCTGGCTAAAGGATTTAGTTAATTAGCTCATGTTAATTATGTTCTGGTTACTCCCTCTGTTTCTGTATATAAGACTTGTTTTTGGTTCTAATAAACTCTCTCTTGGTTGAACTTGCATACAGCCTGCCTGGTGTTTGTTCTGACCGATCACAAATGGATTCGAATGGCACATAGCTGTAGTTTGAATCCTGGAGCACCGGATGATCCAATAGAACAGAGGAGTGTCGGGAGAGTGGAGCCGAACGAGCAAAGAGGCTCGTTACAGCGTTTTTCCACATTCGTGGGTTTTGAAGAAAAAAATATTTTTTTTTGAATGGATCAAAAACGTTAAAAAAAAACTCCGGTGAGCGACGTTTGAGCATTTATCAGCTTTCACCACCGTGCCGGCGACTCTGCGCACCATAACGATCATAGCGGCGGTTCCGCCGCTTGATCGTTCTTATAGGTGGCGGGAGGGGGCATCCCTCCCCTCCCGCCGCCATCAGGTGCTTCTCCGGGCTCTCCCGTGCCATCGGGGACCCAGAGAGAATCATCCGGCGCCGGTGGAGGGTCACGTGACGAGCATAGAGATGACTGGTGACCAGATGGTCACCAGTCATCTCCGATCGTCGGAGGCCCGGGCGCGATGTGAGGATGTCACGCCCGGGTCCTCAGATGTAAACAAAGCCGCCATTGCGGCTAGCAAGTATGAGATCAGTGAAAAATTTCACGATCTCGTGCTTTCCAGCCTGGAGGAGAGATGTGGGGTCTTTTTGACCCTGCATCTCTCAAGAGGACCTGTCACACATTCCTTTTACAAGGGATGTTTACATTCCTTGTAATAGGAATAAAAAAGTGTAAAATAAGTGTAAAATAAGTGTAAAATAAGTGTAAAATAAGTGTAAAATAAGTGTAAAATAAGTGTAAAATAAGTGTAAAAAAAAAAAATTTAAACGCCCCTGTCCCTGGTAGCTCGCGATCAGAAGCGAATGCACACACAAGTCCCGCCCACATATGTAAACGCCGTTTAAACCACATATGTGAGGTATCGCTGTGTGCGTTAGAGTGCGTGCAACAATTCTAGCACTAGACCTCCTCTGTAACTCTAACCTGGTAACCTGTAAAAAAAATTAAAGCGTCGCCTATGGAGATTTTTAAGTACCAAAGTTTGGCGCCATTCCGAGTGTACGCAATTTTAAAGCGTGACATGTTAGGTATCTATTTACTCGGCGTAACATCTTTCATATTTTCCCCAAAAATTGGGCTAACTTTACTGTTTTGTTATTAATTCATGAAAACCATTTTTTTCCAAAAAAAGCGTTTGAAAAATTATTGCGCAAATACCATGCAAGAAAAAAAAGTTGCAAGGACCGTCACTTTTTTCCCTAGGGTGTCTGCTAAAAAAAAACATACAATGTTTGGGGGGTTCCGAGTAATTTTCTAGCAAAAGAATGATGATTTGTACATGTAGGAGAGAAGTGCCAGAATAGGCCCGGTATTGATGTGGTAAAAAAAAGCCCGGTGTTGAAGTGGTTAAAGTGGTTTTAAAACAAAACCCACCTGCAAGACAAAGCCATAATGAGCTAGTATGACTAGCATACTAGCTCATTATGCATTACTTACCTTAGATCGGGGACTCAAGCACATCCTCGTCTCCCCCTCCAGCCGCAGCCATCACTCCAGATACCCGGAAGGTTACTTCCAGGTATCCCCGCTCCGGCCAATCACAGTGCCGCTCCGCTGTGCGTAAATGTATGTAAACAAGGCAGACTGGTCTGCCTTGTTTACATACATTTACGCCGTTCTGCCTCTCCACGTGCCCCAGACCCGGAAGACAAAACAATGTACAGACACCAGATATAGTGTATACCTCTTACCCAGCCACCAACAGTGGGTCTATAGGGAGACCTTCAACCCCTGTGCTTGGAGTGACTGTCGTGATAGCAGTCACAATGATAGGGTAAGGAGACTACAATACTATTTCTTGGGTGCCTCATTAGTGGATGAAGATTCTCTTGTCACAAGCTTTCCTTTCTTGCACCATTATGGAATAATCCTATAAGGACCGTTTTGAGATTAACCACTTACATCCAGGATTCATCCATCAGCTCATTTTTATCTGCTGTATTGGGACCATTTATTTTTTCACTCATTTTCCTCTTCAGTTGGGAATCACTATATACGATTGTTATTTTGTTATATGCCAGCCGCATTTTAACCCCTTCCTTACTGGGCACATATACCCCCTTCCTGCCCAGGCGAAATTTCAGCTTTCAGCACTGTCACGCTTTGAATGACAATTGCGCGGTCGTGCGACGTGGCTCCCCAAAAAAATTGACGTCCTTTTTTTCCCACAAATAGAGCTTTTTGGTGGTATTTGATCACCTCAGCGGTTTTTATTTTTTGCGCTATAAACAAAAATAGAGCGACAATTTTGAAAAAAAAGCAATATTTTTTGATTTTTGCTATAATATCCAATTTTTTATTTTTTTTTTATATTTTTTTCCTCAGTTTAGGCCGATACGTATTCTACATATTTTTGGTAAGAAAAAAAATAAAATCGGCGTTTATTGATTGGTTTGTGCAAAAGTTATAGCGTTTACAAAATAGGGGACCGTTTTATGGCATTTTTATATATTTTTTTTTTTTTATTAGTAATGGCGGCGATCAGTGATTTTTTTTGTGACTCCGACATTATGGCGGACACATCGGACACTTCTGACACTATTTTGGGACCATTCACATTTATACAGCGAACAGTGCTATAAATATGCACTGATTACTGTATAAATGTGACTGGCAGGGAAGGGGTTAACACTAGGGGGCGAGGAAGGGGTTAAATGTGTTCCCTGGAGTGATTGTTACTGTGGGGGGAGGGGAGTGACTGGGGGAGGAGACCGATCTGTGTCCCTATGTACAAGGGACACAGCATCAGTCTCCTCTCTCCCTGACAGGACATGGATCTGTGTTTACACACAGATCCACGTCCTGCCTCTAACTGCCGATCGCATGTACCTGGCAGACATGGCGGCCGCCAGGCACGCGCATCGGCATTGCAGTGATGCGCCGGGCACGTGCGCGCGCCCCCCAGTGGCCAAATTAGAGGAGGCCGTATAATAACGGCCTCCCGGCATTTGACAACCACCTTGCGGCCGTATATACTCGTACGGCGGGCGCGAGGTGGTTGTTATATGTGATGTTGGTTTTTATATTCAAATTTTGCAGTCACGGAGTTAAATTGTGTATTTAAATAGATTTTTCAAAATATTCTTTTGTTATACATTGTTATTGTATTATACACATACAAGGTTAATCATTGTAGGATTTCCTCCAATTAGGATTTTATTCCAACACTTAGCGCTGTACCTCTTACCACATTTTTTTGAATTTTGTATCCCAATTTTTAGTACTGGCAGCTTTTTCATTCAGAATCACAGCGAAGGTTTCCAATCATTTCACTCATCTAGTGCAGTGTTTTCTTTTTTTTTTAATTGTACATTCACCAAAAGCTTAATTCTATATGTGCATAATATAGGGCTGGGAAAAAAATCAATTTTAATCTTGAATCGAGTTTTGAGCTCAAATCGATTCAGATTTGAAGAAAATCGATTTTTTTAGATTTTTTATTTTTTTTTTCCCTTCAAAGTTTCTGTAGCAGGACTGCAGGGGGCGTATCTGGAATGGCACTGGGCAGCGTTACCCCAATTACATCTACTCGCTGCAGCCGCCGTCTGCCTACCTGATCAGCGTGTCATGCAGACAGACGGCGGCCATTGCAGTGTTCAAAAGCCGCGCCTCCCGAGTCCTCGTCGTCTGTGATAGGCGGAACACTCAATTTCACAGCAGGCAGTATTCAGCCTATCACGGACATCCTCTCATCCTCGTCTGTGTTATGAGGATGACCATGATAGGCGGAACACTGAATGCTGGGAAATTGAGTGTTCCGCCTATCACAGACGAGGAGGAGGCGCAGCTTTTGAATACTGGAATGGCCGCCGGTGTAGCAGTAAAATCCGTATACCATGAAAATCTGCATCAGGTATGGGCACAGTGATTGAAGCATGGGCACAGTGAGACACGGGCACAGTGAGACACGGACACAATTCAATTCAACTAAGAGTAACCTCAGGATTTTTTGTTGTTTTATTAGCTAAATCCAAATACAGTATTAATAATTTGGATGTTTAACAATCTTTGTTGCACACTGCAAAAAACAACAAAAGGTCACAAGCGCTAAATTGGTGGATAAAGAAAAAAATATAATGGACGATAATAAGAAAAAAATCCCAAATATTTTGGGAAGTACAAAGTATCCAAAAGGGGGAAAAACAGGATCCAGCGCAGCAAGAAAAAATCTGTACCCAGAAGTACAAAATACACAACATGCACACAATATAATCTAGCGCTCATGGAACATACATTATTAACTATTGAAAACTCTTGAAGAATTGATAAAAAAGCTTAGTCCATTAATCACAATAAAGAGAGGGATCCAATCCCAAATGTGCAGAGGGCAAATGAATCTTAACTCTCCAGTTGCCAGTGGTGACAAACTTGTTAAACTTGCAGTGACATCCGTGGAGCAAGGAGGGGTTAAAAAGTCAAAACAAAGCCTGTGGCGTGATCTCCGTGTGAGCACAGTACCTTGAATGATGGACAACAGGCAGACCAGCGTATGGAGGGCCCTCCAACCCAAAAGGATGCAGAGCCAGGATCGCAGCAAGGCTGGGACAGAAGGAATCACACAGAGTTTCAAGAGTTTTCAATAGTTAATAATGTATGTTCCATGAGCGCTGGATTATATTGTGTGTTTGTTGCACACTGACTTTGCAGTTAGAGAAAGGGTTTGCCTTTGCAATTTTGTTTGTTGATGCACTTTAATATAATAAAAAAAAAATAAAAAATCGAATCGTAAATAGAGTTTTTTATTAAAAAAAAAAAAAAAAAAAAAAAAAAAAATCGCAGATTTTTTTGGGGGGAAAATCGCCCAGCCCTAGCATAATAGTGCACTTACTGCATCTGCTTCTCGTGCAATTTCAAACAGAACCGCCAGTGTTTCCCCAGCTGTAATTCTCATGTTGACATCCTCACAGGAAAGCAGTCGTGGAAGTTTGGGTAGATGTCTGCAAGAGCCACAAACACAAAGAGGTAGAAGGTAAATTAAAGGGGTTGTAAACAGAATTTTTTTATTTTTTTTTAAAAACAAACATGTTATACTTACCTCCACTGTGCAGCTCATCTTGCACAGAGTGGCCCCGATCCATGTCTTCTGGGGTCCCTCGGCAGCCATCTCGGCTCCTCCCTGCAATAACTCACCACCTATATGCGAGCGAGCTCGCATGGGGGTGTGTTATTGCAGGCGCGCTCCTGTGATACAGTGAGCGGCTACAGCCGTCGGCTGTATCAATCAGCCCCGCCTCCCGGCATCATTGGATGTGATTGAGAGCAGCGCAAGCCAATGGCTGTGCTGCTTTCAATCAACCAATGAATGAGCAGAGATGCCGGCCCAGAAGCCTGCACGTTCACGGCGCAGGACTTTCGAGGGGTCACGTAAACGGGGGCGGGCGGCTAATGCAGATGTTTTTTCACCTTAATGCATAAAATGCATTAAGGGAAAAAAAAAAAAAAAAAAAAAAAAAAAAAAACTTACCTAACAACCCCTTTAAATTTCAAAGACCACATCAAAAGTAAAGACTTTCAGCAAGGCATCAAAACGAAATTCCACGCAGCAAACTAAATTTGTTCCCATGTGGATAAGCAGGCCATTTCCTAAAAGCCACTGGCCGACCGCCCGTGGATATACGTTGCTACTTTGACATTAAATACCGTTATGGCAGCAGATGGCTGCCATAACCCCGGTATTTTTCTCCACAACGAGCAGTCCCCTTTCACGTAAAAGTGGTCTCCGCAGTGGTATCGCCGCAAAATCACTTATGGGAGAGGTTCAACCCCCCGGGTGTCTTTGCCGCTTACCGGAGCCGTCGGTAGCGTCAGACAATCCGGTCCTGTGGCCTGATGGGCATGATGGCCCCCACTCGTCTATGCCCTTGGATGACTGGAGTGACAAACGTCACTTCCGCCCAACGGCCTTAAAGGGACTTTATCACTTAAGTGATAATGTGAGATCTGAGGTCTTTTTGACCCCCAGATCTCACATTAGAGGTCCCTGTCATGCTTTTTTTCTATTACAAGGGAGGTTTACATTCCTTGTAATAGGTATATAAAAGTGATTGAAAACATTTTTTAAAAGGGACAGTGTAAAAATAAAAAATTTTAAAGCGCCCCATCCCTCCGTTCTCACGTGCAGAAGCAAATGCATACAAAAGTCACGCCTGCATATGTAAACGATGTTCAAACCACACGTGAGGTATTGCCGGGATCGTTAGAGCGAGAGCAATAATTGTAGCAAAAGACCTCCTTCAAATCAAAACTGGTAACCTGTAGAAATTTTTAAACGTTGCCTATGGAGATTAAGGGTCAAAGTTTGTCGCCATTCCACGAGCAGGCGCAATTTTGAAACCTGACACGTTGGGTATCAATTTACTCGGTGAAGCATTATCTTTCACAATATAGAAAAAAAAATTGGGCCAACTTTACCGATTTTTTATTTATTTTTTTAATAAAAAAAAAGAAGTGTATTTTTCCAAACAATTGCATTTGTAAGACTGCTGCGCAAATACGGTGTGACAAAGCATTGCAAAGACCAGAATTTTTTGCTCTAGGGCAGGGGTAGGCAAATTTGGCCCTCCAGCTCTTTTGAAACTACAAGTCCCATAAGACATTGCAGGACCCTGAAAATCACAGGCATTATGGGATTTGTAGAGTCACCACAGCTGGAGGGCCAAGGTTGCCTACCCCTGCTCCAGGGGTGTCAAACAAAAAAAATATGTTTGGGGGTTCCAAGTAATTTTCTAGCAAAAACAGATTTTAACTTTTATAAACAAAAAATAGGCTTGTTAAACACATTTTCAACCAGGATAGCTTACATGTCCATTTTCTTCTTTGCTTCACTTGTATGACAGATGGTTAGCAAAAGGGTCCATGATTGGAGAGCTTGGACGTGAAGTGCTGAACAGCCATCAGCACCGCCTTCAGATCGATACTGCTTAGAGAAGACGTTTTCCAAACACTCCATTGTTCCATACAAGTCCTAGACAATAAAAATACTTTAAGCAAGAGAAATATATCAGCTGAAAATATTTAGTCAGCTTAAAAATTACCTCAATGTCATCAGCAGCAATAAAGCAGCAGAGGCCCAAGTATGTAGCACACTATTGAGAAACAAAAAGGTGTACATGGTTTAGATCATAATCTAATAAACTTTAACAGCCCAGAGCATAAGAGTGGAAAATACAGAGAAACGCTTTAACCCTTACCTTTATGGACCAATACAAAATTTTTAGTTTCACGATGGGCCTCTTTATTTAGCAAGAGACAGTGATTTACAGACAAAATGGACAAACCTGAAGAGTATTTTATTTCTACTTTGACTGGTTTTTATAGTTCTGTTTTACTGTACATAAAGGTACACATTGTTTTATAATCTGCCCCATTTAAAATTACACTAAAATAAAACAAGGCTTTGGGTATAAAGCATGGCAACATTTAGCAGATAAACTTTAATTTTTTTTCCATACACAAAGTGCAAAAATAAAGTTAAACTGAACCAATAGTAACAAATAGCAAAACCTAAAGTGAGGGAGTTGGTGATTGTAAAGATTTTTTTTTTAAGTTAAAAACAAAACATAAGGTTTTGCACAGAGCAGCCTGGATCCACCTCTTGGGTCCCCCTTTGGCTCTTGGCCTCTCCCTCCTGTTGAGTTCCGCCACAGCAAGCAGCTTGCAATGGGGCACCCGAGCTGAGCCATAGCTCCCTGTGACCAGACACTGAGCCGCAGCCCAGCCCCCTTTTCTCTCCTCATTGGCTGGCCAACTGACTTTAGCCCCATACACACGGTCGGACTTCCATCGGACTTTCCCGTGGATTTTTGTCCGAACGGAGTTGGCCGGGCACACCCATAGCATACACACCACAGGACTTTTCTGCAAACTTTCCCAAAACTTTTTGCAACACCACATGTTTTCTGCTCTTCACCACCGCCACCCTTTAGTCAACTTCTGCTATCGTTTGTTGATTTTAACATTAGTTGTTTTGTCCATCGGACAAAGGTCCTATGGTTTTCTGTACACGGTCTGACTTTGCTCCATCGGACTTTTGTTGGCCAAAAGTTTGTCCGTTTGCAGACCCAACTTTTGTCCGATGGAAAAAAAAAAAAAAAAGTTTGTCCGATGGAGCGTACACACTGTCGGATTGTTGGTCCAACTTGCCCAAAATGACGTTTGTTGGCCAAAAGTCCAACCGTGTGTATGGGGCTTTTGATTGACAGTTGCGGGAGCCAATGGCGTGAGCTGCTGTCTCAGCCAATGAGGGGAGTCCCAGGCAGCTGGGACACTCATGCAAAGTTGCTGAATTTAGAGGGACCTCAGGTAAGTTTTAGGGGGGCTGCTGCACACAAAGCTTTATCTTGGTGCATAGAATGCGTCAAGACAAAAAAACTTCTATTTTACCTTTGATCACCCCTTAGTTGACCTTAACGTGATTGTAAAGGCAGAACTGCATGTTAAACAAATTTTTTTTTAGTAGATGTCATAGGAAGATCAAAGGTCACACCTTAGGCAAGGGGGGACGGTGTTCAGTATATTTTTGTTTTGCAGTGTACACCCAGAGCTGAGAAGTGTTTACAACTCATGGGCAGTGGCCTTTCTGAAGCAGGGCATGCTTCATGGGAGCTGGAGAAGCGTGTTCTTTCATGACCAAAGGTTTGAGTGCACAGACCCTCTTCAAACCCTGCATGGGCATTACATTGCACAAACTAGTTAGTTAAAGCCCCAACCTCTAGTCTGTACTGTCCAAACAAATTGGTGCTAAGGCTACTGAAAAACATGTTGGCTTGTATGCTTATCCATCATCTTTATGGATAAACCACCATTTGAGGTGCAACAAGCAGTACTTGAAAACACAGAAATCAGAATACATTCTAAAATCGGTGGTTCTCAACTCCTGTCCTCAGGATCCACTAAAAGGCTATATTTTAAGTATTACCTTGGGGAGATGCAGACTAGAATACTGCAATCACTTAACAGCAAAATTATATCACCTGTGTTGTATTTCAGTTATCTTGTAAACCTGGCCTGTTAGTGGGTTTTAAGGACAGGAGTTGAGAACCACTGCTAAAATCTATTAAACCAGATTAAACCCAAAAGCAAAAATATTGCAGCTTACTAATTATTAGTTGGGATGTTTTTTTCTAGTGATTCAGCCAGTGTTAATCAGAAAAGCTCTTGCAGTTACAGGGATAAATAAGACAGACCATTTACCATTGGCAGGGCTACCTAAAAATGTTTAGCTATTTTTTTTTTTTTTAAAGAGTCTGCTGTAACTAAAGTATTAGCTGTTCAGCTTTAATTTGTTACTATATTTAAATCTGTTAGTACTTCTAACATTCCCCTCCCAACAGGCTGACAATGCTGCTGTCCAAATCTGCCCCATGCTTAATCATCCAGAGTGGGGGCACCAATGCAGGGGGTGTTACCGGCCAAATCAGTAGAAAGAACCAAAAGAAAATGCAGCCACTACATCGGATTAGGAAGGTGCAATATATTACATATTTGGTTATGGGTTTAATACCACTTTAAAATATGTGTATAAATCTGTACTTACAGCCTGACGTGCCTGGATACTTGCACCTCTGTCACAAATAATAGTCTTTAGAATTGGAGACAATGTTTTGAACACCTCTTCACTTTCATTGCCAGAGCCAAGCTGGCAGCAAAGAAGGCATGCTAGTGCTGCTGCTATACGTTGCTCTTCACCTTTTCCTAAAAAATAAAAAATCCCAGGATCAGCATATCACAATGCAGAAAAATGAATAAACCATTCAATTCACACCTTGCACTATCAGCAAGGTCCACCTCTCCTACAGCCCCCACCCCCATAAACAGGGTGTTTAAAAACCTCCATGCTTTGATGGAATCAGATTGCTTCAAATGAGAACATGTTCTAGATTTGGGCTTGTCTACATTCCTCAGATCTTGCTGAAAGGCATAAGCCAGGGAAAAATAGTGTCTTTCACTACATAAGACACCAGAGGATGCCCACATCCCCAATACAAGTTATAGGGGGTAAAAAAACAAAAACGCACTTTAATAGGACTGTTAAGGGCATAAACTCCAAAAAGGTGCGGTACTGGTAATGTAATATATTAAAAAAACAATACATTTTATTGCAGAAAGTTTAAAAATGGAAAGTTCAAAAATGGTGACTAAAATGGTCGCAGTGAATATACACAGATAATATAGCAAATACCCACAATGCTCTGTTGGTGGCACACATACAGAGTGCTACTAGAGTGGTATATTTTGTTATATTTTAGTACACCATTTGGCTCAGAATTTTCTCTTCTCGTTTTCCTCCTCTAAAAGTGCGTCTTATCAGGTGCATCTTCTGAAGCGAAAAATACAGAATTTTCCTCTATAGGGGTTTGCCATTTGTATTGTTTTGTAATTTGGGGGGGGAGGGAGCTCAGTAAAATCAGCAGACCTTGTGATTTTGCTTTAAGGCCTCCTACATGCAGGCTTTTACCTGCATACACTATTCCAGCAGCAAGGATCAGTGGATTCATGCAGCTGGAAGGACAGGTGCTTTTTAACCACTTCGCATCCGGGCCAATTCTGACACTTCGCTCCTACATGTAAAAAGCCAAATTTTTTTGCTAGAAAATGACATATAACCCCCAAACACTATATATATATATATATATATATTTTTTTTTAGCAAAGACCCTAGAGAATACAATGGCGGTCATTGAAACTTTATCTCACACGGTATTTGCGCAATAATTTTTCAAACGCATTTTTTTTGGAATAAAAACGGTTTCATGAATTAAAAAATATTAAAACATTAAAGTTAGCCCAATTTTTTCGCATAATGTGAAAGACGATGTTACGCCGAGTAAATAGATACCCAACATGTCACCCTTCAAAATTGTACACGCTCGTGGAATGGCGCCAAACTTCGGTACTTAAAAATCCTCATGGGCGACGCTTTACATTTTTTTTACTGGTCACATGTTTTGAGTTACAGAGGAGGTCTAGGGCTAGAATTATTGCTCTCGCTCTAACGTTCGCTACGATACCTCACATGTGTGTTCTGAACACCGTTTTCATATGTGGGCGGGACTTACGTATGCGTTCGCTTCTGCGTACGAGCTACCGGGGACAGGGGCGCTTTACATTTTTTTTTTAATTATTTATTGTTAATTTTACTTTTAACTTTGACCGTTAGAAAAAAAAAAAAATGATCACTTTTATTCCTATTACAAGGAATGTAAACATCCCTTGTAATAGGAATAAGCATGACAGGTCCTCTTTACAGTGAGATATGGGGTCAAGACCCCACATCTCAACTCTAGGCTGAGAAGCCTGAAATAAAAAAAAAAAACAAAAAAAAAAACATCACCGCTTTCTAGCCGAAGCGGCGCCGTTTTTTTGAATGCAGAGGCCGGGCGTGACGTCATAACATCGCGCCCGGCCTCCGAACGATCATAGAGACTCCGGCGACCATCTGGTCCGCCGGAAATCTCTATGGTTAGAAGCCGGGGCCGGCGGATCCTGTCACCGACTCACCGATCGCTCAGGTGAGTCGGTAGAAGCACCGGAGGGCGGCAGGTGGGGGGGGACGTCCCCTCTCGCCGCCTGTAAGAACGATCAAGCGGCGGAACAGCCGCTATGATCGTTCTTACGGTACAGAGAATCGCCGGCTCTAAAAAACGATATCTGAATGATGCCTGTAGCTGCAGGCATTATTCAGATATCCCGGCTGAAAGCCAAGGACGTCCCACGGACGTCCTTAGATGCGAAGTGGTTAAAATGGTGGTGGCTGCTCAGCATGTAGAAAGTAAAGGGCCGACAGTGGCAGTCATTGTTTGCATGTAGTCGCACACCAAGCAGTTCGCTGCCGTTGGGGACGATTTCTGAGCCTGGATGCTTCTGACAGATTCTTACTGCTGGAATCTGGTTAAGCAGCTAAGGCCCATGTATACCCAGTATAAATACCAATTCAGCCAGCTGACACCATTATGTGCTCACACACTAAGAATTGATGCAATAAGTGCTGTGCTATTACTTTTCACAAAACCAGTAATGTTAAAATGCTAAAGTAAAATGACTGATAAACATAACAGTGCAAATACTGTGATAAAACCAATGACTCCACCTGTGTAACTGTGCCAGATACAAATCTAAAAAATTTTTTACAGCACTCACGAGAAGTTTTGCTTGCATTTAAGATAATTATATGCACAACTGTTCAGCATTTACTGGTATAAATGGGTGCAATACTAAAATACAGTATCTCACAAAATTACACCCCTCACATTTTGGGATTTTTTTATATCTTTTCTTGCGACAACACTGAAGAAATTACACTTTGCGACACAGTAGTGAGTGTACATTTGCTGTCCCCTCAAAATAACACAGCCATGTCCAAACTGCTGGCAACAAGAGTACACTGGGGCAATTAGCCATTTTCCTTCCCTGGTGTCATGTGACTTGTTAGCGTTACAAGATCTCAGGTGTGTATAGGGAGCAGGGGTGTCAAATGTGGTGTCACTCTTACTGGTCACTGGAAGTTAAACATGACGCCTTATGGCAAAGAACTGAAAAATAATTGTTGCTCTACATAAAGATGGCCTAGGCTATAAGAAGATTGCCAAGACCCTGAAACTGAGCTCCAGCACGTTGGCGAAGACCATACAGCGGTTTAAGAGGACAGGTTCCACTCAGAACAGGCCTCGCACCATGGTCGCCCAAAGTTTCGTGCACATGCTCAGCGTCATATCCAGAGGTTGTCTTTGGGAAATAGACGTTAGTGCTGCCAGCATTGCTGCGGAGG
Source organism: Rana muscosa (assembly GCA_029206835.1). Taxonomy (NCBI): domain Eukaryota; kingdom Metazoa; phylum Chordata; class Amphibia; order Anura; family Ranidae; genus Rana; species Rana muscosa. Next base: position 730,549,775 of record CM055118.1, read on the forward strand.
TTGAAGGGGTTGGGGGTCAGCCTGTCAGTGCTCAGACCATGCGCCGCACACCTGCATTAAATTGGTCTGCATGGCTGTTGTCCCAGAAGGAAGCCTTTTCTAAAGCTGCACAAGAAAGCCTGCAGTTTGCTGAAGACAAGCAGACTAAGGGCATGGATTACTGGAACCGTGTCCTGTGGTCTGAGGAGACCAAGAAACTTATTTGGTTCAGATGGTGTCAAGCGTGTGTGGCGGCAACCAGGGGAGTACAAAGACAAGTATGTCTTGCCTACAGTCAAGCATAGTGGTGGGAGTGTCATGGTCTGGGGCTGCAAGAGTGCTGTCGGCACAGGGGAGCTACAGTTCATTGAGGGAACCATGAATGCCAGCATGTACTGTGACATACTGAAGCAGAGCTTGATCCCCCCCTCTTCGGCGACTGGGCCGTAGGGCAGTATTCCGACATAATGACCCCAAACTCCAAGATGACCACTGCCTTGCTAAAGAAGCTGACGGACTGGCCAAGCATATCTCCAGACCTAAACCCTATTGAGCATCTGTGGGGCATCCTCAAACGGAAGGTGGAGGAGCGCAAGGTCTCTAACATCCACCAGCGCTGAAGTCGTCATGGAGTGGAAGATGACTCCAATTGCAACCTGTGAAGCTCTGGTGAACTCCATGCTTAAGAGGGTTAATACAGTGCTGGAAAATGGTGGCCACACAAAATAGACTCGGGGGCCCAGCTGATATTTTCACAGGGGTTTAGACATTAATGGCTGTGTGGAGCCATTTTACACTGTTATACAAGCTTTACACCCACTACTCTACATTGTAGCAAAGTGTAATTTCTCAACTGTTGTCATATGAAGCTATAGAAATATTTTCAAAAATGTGAGGGGTGCACTCACTTTTGAGATACTGTAAGTGCCGCATTACTTCTACCACTTCCTTGTACCAATTTGCAAGATGCTATAACATAGGTTACACCATGGCGTTTGCACGAACTACACCTGCATATTTACTTAAAACCTGTAGAACGCAACAAAGTGACATTTTCAAATATTATCCATCATGTTGGAAATTTTCCTCAAACTGAACATGCATACTGTATGTAATCACTGTATACACAATACACAAGTGTCCAATCTTTCCACCACTGTAAACTAAATTCTCAGTGATCGCTGTATATTCATGTGCCCACCATGTAACCACCTGTGTGCACAATATATGCCCTCACATCTGGTAATTTACCCATGTATTATACAGGTCAATTAGCATGCGCCCTTTAAGGGAATGAATTCTCCACTTCCCCTCAACTTATTCCTAGTCATCCGATGGTGGGGCAGTCCAGCAAGACAGTCACCTCAGTGCTTACCATTTGAAGTCGTACATTAAAAAAACCTAGCTGCACAGCAGAAATTTGCTTATGACTATCATCCCCTTGGTCCTGCCTGTGATTGGCACTGCCCTGGCTAGTGCATGCGATCACTTTCTGGTTACACGTCACCTGGCTGGCTTTGCCCTACACATGGTGTTACAAATCCCACAACTTCCTCAGGTGTTTAATTAGGTTACATCACTGCATTTATTTGCATTGTGCATGTGATTACATGTTCATTATAGCACTTGCAAATTTATGCAAGAAAGCCGTAGCAAGTAGAACTGCAGTATTTACAAATCCCCATTTGGATTATTACTTATGCACCAAAAACACCAAGAAAGTGGAATTACCACTCTTAAAGCTGCAATTATACAACAACAAAAAAAAAAAAAAAAAGGAAAAACGAAGAAACTAGAAAAAATTACTACATACCTTTCTTCAGGCAGCGTTCAATACTATCTGTGATTGTTAGCCTTCTTTCCAAGATAAAGTCACATAATATTTTGGATGCCAAAGCATTCTTTAGGCCTTCCAGAGCAGCTTGCCTTGTCTTTGCACTGAAAAATGCAATATTTTGCAGGTTATTAAATGACATACAAGTGAAATTCCTATACATACAAGTGAAATTCCTATACAAGTGTAGAACACCCTTTATTAGTGTGAACAGCAACATGCCTTGATGTTGAAAGCCAGTTACTTCCCTCCCTCAAAGATATTGAGGCATAATAATCCCAACAGCCCTACAAAAAAACAAAGTAATACATCCAATAAATTAGGGATAGTCAACCTACAGGCAAATGTCCAGCCTGTCAGTGTACATGAAATTCACATGCACCCGGTCCACAGACATTTTAACCACGGTAGGCTTGCTTGGGATAACAACCGATGCGGCCAAGAAGCCGCTCGGCTGTTATCCCAAGCAGCGGGATGGGATGTCCCCCCTCAACTCACTGGGAGATCCGAGCAGCCAGCACATCTGCCGGCTGGCCGCAGACCTGAATGAAGGCCGAATCAGCTTCAATCGGATCTAGTAACCCGGAGTCGATGTTATGATATCACTTCTGGTTTACAGAAGACTTTAAGGTGCCAAATTTTTATAAATTACAGCATTCAGAACAGCCAAACTTAGCATTTTAAATGCTTTTAAGTGCAAAGTAGGGATTTGGGGTATTCTAGACCCCAGATTCCTTTATAAAGAGGATCTGTCACTGCCTATTACTGTCACAAGGGAGGTTTATATTCTTTCAGACAGCAATACAAGTGATCAGAATTTTTATTTTTTAAAGGGACAGTAATAAAAATAAAATCTTAAGCGCCCCATCCCTCCGAGCTTGCATGCAAAACGGAATGCATATGCAAGTCGCGACTGCAAATGTAAACAGTGTTCAAACCACACATAAGGAGGTATCGCCTCATTTGTTAGAGCGAGAGCAATAATAGTCGCACAAGACCTCCAACTCTAAACTGGTAACCAGTAGAAATTTTTAAAGCTTCGCCTATGGAGATTTTTTTTTTAGTAGCTTGGAGCTATTCCATGAGTGTGCAATTTTGAGGCTGTGTAATATACAGGGGTCCAGCTTCATGATCTTCATTAGCAGGTGAATGCAGCCCTCCATGCATTCACATACATTGAATCCTTTTCCCTTAAGTGGAAAAAGGTGGCAGACCCCTGAAAAAGCTAAAACCCCCTAAAGCTCGCATTTTCAAGACCATGCTTTTAAATGCCTAAAATTTATTACCAATCAAAACATTAACAAAATTGGTAGATACCTTTTGTCCATTGTAAAATCAATAAGACCCTTTAATTTGAACTCAAAGTCTTCCTGAGCTGCCATTTCATCAACTTCAGCACCTGTTTAAGAATGTTAAAATGAACGTTCACAGAAGCTTTACAAGATCAGATATGTATATATTAACTATCCCAATTAATGCAAATCAGTATTTAGCAAATACACATTGGAATGCATGCACAGATTTGTTTAGCATTAGAAACAGCCATGAAAAGAAAACCAAGGTGTGTTTTACCTTAAGTTCTTACAAGTTAAATGCAGAACAATCCAAATAAGCCAATTTTTAAATACTAGTATAAACTAGTCTTTGCATTTCCTTCCTATATACCCCCTGGACAGCAACACTCAATCAGAAGTCAACCACATTTAGCACTGAATGTACAGGACATAAAATATGCCAGAGCACGAAGTGACAACTATTGTTCAACTAACAGCAAGTAGGGTCATCCTCTCAGCTTTGTAGTAGAGCAGGGTATGTGGCTCAAAGTAAAATATAGCAGGTTTTAACCGTTTAGCATTATGTAAACTCCAGCCAAAGTTAAAATGAACACTAAAGACTTGACACTCAGTATTAAAACTTACCATCCTCTTGATAGCTGGCAGCATCACTAAAACTACTGCACTGGCTCATGGTTTCAAGTGAGGAATCATCGTCACTGAAGGGACAAAGATTTTTCTGCCGACCACCTACAATCAAGAATTGCATAAAATTAACCAATTTTACCTATGAAAATTGCATTTCAACTTACTGAAATGTTAGGATGAGCAAAGAATCTATTCCACTTTAGAGAGTGGGAAAAAGCAAAGACCAAGCGTGAATAACTCTGGAAAAACTCTGGACATTCAGTTTTCCCCATAACATGTTTCATACAGTGGCAAAGTGATTAGCGAACTAGGGTTCCCAGTTCAAATCCCAGGAACACCACTATTATACAGGATTTATATAGCACCGACAGTTTATGCAGCACTTAAACCTGCCTGGAGTTTGTATGTTCACCCTGTGCAGGTTTCCTCCCACACTCCATAGACATGCTGGTAGGATTCTGTCTAAATTTGGCCCTAGTATGGATGTACAATATACATGTAAAGTGATGCATAAAATGACAGCACTGTACTAGTGTACCTGTAGTAAAATTGTGCTCCTTCCCTGAACTAAGTTAATGTAGACTGAATAGGGGAGAGCTACTAAAACTGGTGCAGCTGTGCAAATAACCAGCTTCCAGGCTTTGTCAACGCTTCATTGAACAAGCTGAATTTAGAAGCCGATTGGTTACTATACACAGCTGCACCAAATTCTGTGTACACCAGTTTTAGTAAATCTTCTCCAGCATGTTCCCCAACCCCTTTTTCATATATTTTTTTTATTTTTGCAGTGGGGACACTTGTATTTACTGTACAAGACAGGAAGCGACGTGCAGTGCCACTTCCAGTTTCAGGCCAGTATATCGGAGTGCTAAAGTTTGATACTTTTATATTTTTGTTCCTTGCCTCCTAGTAGAGCTGCACGATTCTGGCCAAAATGAGAATCTTTTGCTTCGAATAAAGATCACGATTCTCTTGGTGTAACATCTTTCACATTATACAAAAAAAATTGTGCTAACTTTTCCGTTTAGTGTTTTTTTTTTATTCATTAAAATGTTTTCTTAAAACACACAAATACAGTGCGACGTAAAATATTGCAACAACCACCATTTTATTCTCTAGGGTCTCTGCTTACACACACACACACAATTTGGGTGTTCAAGTAATTTTATAGCAGAAAATGATTTTACTTGTAAGCAACAAATGTCAGAAAAACACTTTTAAAAAAAATGGACGCCTGTCAGGAATTCAGGTACTCTGGCACAGCGAGACATGCAATGGGCGCACAGCGAGACATGCAATGGGCGCACAGCGAGACATGCAATGGGCGCACAGCGAGACATGCAATGGGCGCACAGCGAGACATGCAATGGGCATTGTTGACCCTCTTCTGCTTACAGTAGCTGCTGCATTCTCACCCTAGGCTTATACTCAAGTCAATAAGTTTTCCCAGTTTTTTGTGGTAAAATTAGGTCCTTGGCTTACTCGGGTCGGCTTATACGCGAGTATATACGGTAATTGTGCAGCTCTACTTCCTAGCTGATCTTGCAGCCGGTCCCCCTGATACTTGGCCCTTGTGCCCCCAGGTTCTGCTTGTCCATGGCCCATGGTGGAACAGGGGTGAGCACACCATTTCCAGTTTTCGGGATCCCGACAGCTCACTGGTTTTTACAATAGGGAGACTAAGCACAGAAGGGTCCACAGTGCTGGCAAATTTTGTAGGGCCCAACCATCTGGAGCAGGCAATCTCATAACTTCGGTCCACTTATATTCAATATCCTTTTGTGATTTGCACAGCTCTGCCTTTCCTGCTAGTTGGGGGTGGATTTGTGGTGAGCATTGCTGTATTTAAACATGAGGCATTTGGTTGTACTGGTTAGCACAGCTCTGAAGGTGTGCGTCCCCAAAACACGTTAGCAAGGTTGCAGAAACACTGTTCCATCATGTCATCCTTCCATGTACATCCTATATACTTGTGCACTTTTGTGAGCATGCATTTTATTGGTAACTTTTCTAAATTCCTTTACTCAGGTAATGCACGGGGGGGGGGGTTGCACCTTCCCCTCCTGTTTTTGGTAGTTCCACATGGGCTATCCCCATCCAAGGGCTGCATCCACCGGCCATTTAGACCGTGTATGCGATATATTGGTTGGCTATCCCCCTGGCGAGGACCACTGAGCGCTGGGAGTGTTTAACGGTCCTTTTGAGAGCAAGCCAGCTTTAGTGCCCCCATAGCTAGAGGCTTGTTATTGGGGGCACTAGGCAGGGGGAGGGGCAAGGATCGCCAGCAGGAGACCCAAAAAGAAAGGATCAGTATAATCCTTCCCTGAGCGGGCTCACTGTTTCTAACAGCATGTCAAATAATTCCTGCACTCTTAACCCCCGCGGCGCTGCACACTGATAATGCTCCTCCCGCTGATCATACCGACAAGCCGCTGCTTAACGCGGTGTGCCAACAGCTTTTCTCCATGGAGCACTGTTTTGCTTTCTGCCTTTCAGCCGCCTCGTCGAGGGAGGAGAGGAGAGAGGACTGGGCTGGGGCACTGCAGAACGACACCCCCGTACTGGGCGGCACCCAGTCCCATTTTCGGTGCATATTCTCTTTCGGCAAAGTGCCGAACACACTATTTTTTCTGATACGTTTCGGCGGCCGAAATTTCGGTGCATCCCTAACTTTAATCCATGTGCCGCTAGCATTAGTAGATAAGTACATTTTAAACTTTTACAGTTCTTTAGTTAATTCCAGGCAAATATACATTCCAGGAGTTTTTTTGTTGGGGGGGGGGGGGGGATATGGTCTGTCAACCAAGCACAACCTCCTGCCTACATGCCTGAGTTAAGGGCAGATTTTTTGTCAAGATGGCCACAGCCATGCACCCAGTATTTATTTTTAAGTGATTTCTCAGCAAAATAAAGCATGAAGACATGGATGCGATTGTTTTGAATACTAAAGATGAATTGAACATTATTGGATTATGGTGCCCAGATGCAGTTTAGTTCTGCATTAAGCATCCACGTACAACAGATTAAATTGACAATACTTAAAGTGATTGGGAAGTCTTTTTAAACAAGTTCTACTTACCACCTCTGTTGCAGTGGTTTTGCACAGAGCAGCCTGGATCCTCCTCTTGGGTCCCTCTTCTGTGCTCCTGCCCCTCCCTCCTGTCGAGTGCCCCCATAGCAAGCTGCTTGCTATGAGGGGCACCCAAGCTGCAGCTGTGGGTCCATTCAGACATGAAACTGCTGTTCGGCTCGGCCCCCTCTCCGCCGATTGGCTGAGTGATTGACAGCAGTGGGAGCCAATGGCGCCACTGCTGTCTCAGCTGATCAGGAGGGAAAGTCCTGGATGGCCAAGGGACTCGTGGACATTGCTGGACAGAGATGGGGCTCAAGTATTAGGGGGAGCTGAGGGAGGCTGCTACACAGGCAGCTTTTTATCTTAATGCATCAAGATAAACCTTTTGCCTTTACAAATCCTTTAAGATTCGGTTTAATGGGGAATGCCCAAGGACTATGTTTTGTACCTATAGAATTACAATAAAGAAATTTTCAAAAAATAAAATAAAATCTGTTTTAATACTTTTTTTATTTACGCAACACTATACCCTAGTGATCTAAACAAATGCGACTTAGAATTTACAAATATATGTAAAAAAATAAAAATTGTACAATGCAAGATAACTCCCACATTGGAGCAAAAAAAATAAAACACCATTGATCTTTCCACTTTCTGAAATTTTATTTCTGCCTCAACCTACAGCTTTCCTCGTACCTTCCCTTTACTACTAGTGCATACCATCAGCTGATTTCTGCAAGTATGCCATCAGCTGTCTGCATCATATTTTTATCATGACAGCAAGGAGGATGAGTAAGCACACAATGATTTGCAGAAACGAGGATATAGCATACAACATGACTTGACAAATTTGCTTTGAATCTAAGAGCCAGCTAAAAAAAGTTAGGAGCCAGTTTTTTTTTAACGAAGATCGCAGACCTGTGCACACAGTTTGTAAACGGGACTGTGCTCTGATTTAGCTACAGCCGAGCAGGTCTCAGCCATAAATCATTGTTGGGGGACCTGCTGGCAAAATTCTGCTGTAGCCAGTGTCAGCACAGATCAGCAGGGAGCACATGTATGCCCCTAACCCGGAACGGGCTGGATGATGTACATATTTATTATCCAGCCTGCTCGTGCCGCCTGCCTGCAGTAAAATGCACTGTAGGTGGGCAGGAAGCAGATTATAAGAGGGAAGTTACGAGAACACATCCTATATAAGCGAACCCGCAGAAGACAATCCCCACCACCGGCAATGACGACTGAGGTCAGTCAACAGGGTGGATTTGATTTAAATCACTAGTAAAACGGATTGATTTAAAATCAACTCAATTTAAAAATCGGAGGTCCAGCTTTAAAAAAAAAAAAATAAAAAAAAAAATTAAAAGTCAGCAGCTACAAACGCTGTAACTGCTGACTTTTAATAAGCACACTTACCTGTCCATAGTGCCCACGATGTTGGCCGCCCGAGGCCGATCCGTTGATCGTGGCAGGTCCCGGCGCCGCCATCCTTACTAAGGGAAACAGGCAGTGGAGCCTTGCGGCTTCACTGCCCGTTTCCTACTGCGCATGCGCCAGTCGCGCGGCGCTTTGCAAATGGGCGGTGTGTCCCAGGAGGCAACGCGAGAACACAGATCACCGCGGACGAGGAAGTGGCAGATTAGGACGATCTGCCCAACAGCCATTTCTGTTAAGTATAAAAAATCAATGAGTTTTTTTGGCTATTTTTTTAGGGTGGACCACCGCTTTAAATCAGAGCAACTGTCATCTGACCCGCTGTTGACTAACCGACAGTCCTATTCATTTTTTTTTTTAAAACAAAAAGTCCTATTTCACTTTAATGGGACGGCTTGAGATGAGGCAGTGACACAAGTGAGGGACATGGTGGCAGCAGGTGAGTGGATGCCCACTAAAAGGCGCTGCCATGATGGATCTGAAATGACAGGGGATCTTTAAATGTAAGGACTCATTCTTGCTGGTAGACTAATATTTGCAAACAAAATGAAGATCTCCTATTTAGAATAAGCTGTCAAGTTAGTAAAACAGCAATTTTAGAACTGATCATACAGTTTGTAGTGTACATAGATATGCAAAACAATGGGATAAAATAAATAAATATTCCTGAACTTTGTTTTAGTTCATGGTTGCTAAGAAATTGTATGAATGCATTAATGCAGTGCATGATCTCAGCTTGCAGAGCTTGGATTCATTGGAGTTTACCAAAATGTAAATATTGCAGAATATACAGCCTCATGCTACAAAACTAAGCTTCCTTTCATGCTGAACTAAACAAATGAATCTTAAATAGAAAACTATCGTTAGATCTTTATAGATTACTCCAAAAGCATTAAAAAAAAAAAATGGGATTTTTGTACTCACCGTAAAATCCATTTCTCTGACATCCATGGACCGACGCGGCGTGTCTTACACTTTACACGTGGGTATATGTCCCTGCTTGCAGGAGAAGACCTAGGCAGAATGTTAAATGTTAAAACATTCCAGAACAAACCAGAGCTGAACAGCCCCGCCCAGGGGGGCGGTCCCTCCGGACATTACCCTCACACCTGCAGCTAGCAGGCCTCAGTTCGTAACAAAGCAGCACAAACTAAAAGGAAGGGTGGGTGCCGTGTCGGTCCATGGATGTCAGAGAAATGGATTTTACGGTGAGTACAAAAATCCCATTTTCTCTTATCCATGGACCGACACGGCGTCTTACACTTTACACGTGGGATGTCCCAAAGCAGTGTCAAGAGGGATGGGAGCAGTATAAATGGATAAACCAAAAAAACTTCACTCCAAACAAGGCAGAGCTCCCCAACGGAGGAGTTGCCACTTTAAACAGCGGCCTGCAACACCTTGCGGCCGAAGGAAGCATCCGGAGATGCAGCCTCATCAACCCTATAAAACATAGAAGAGGTATGAACAGACGACCAGGTCACCGCCTTGCACACTTGTGCAACCGACGCTTGATGTCGGAAAACCCAGGAAGCACCAATTGCCCTGGTGGAATGCGCCGTAACCGGGAAGGGAGGCGCCCGCCCCATGAGAGTATAGGCTTGAAAGCCGGTTTGTCCGATCCACCTAGAAAAAGGTGGCAGACGAAGCCGCTTGACCCTGTATCTGACAGGAGACAGTCAAACAGAGAGTAGACTTCCGAATAGAAGCAGCAGCCAGGCACACCCGCAAGGCACGTACCACATTCAAAGTGTGCCGCGCGCACTCTGGGATGCGACGGGCGAGGACACTAGGACGGGAGGACAATGTCCTCATTTTAGGTGAAAGGTCAAGATCACCCTTGACAAAAGAGAAAGTCGCGGATGCAACACCGCCTTATCCTTATGGATGACTAAATATGGCGACTTGCAGTACAAGGTCGCCAATTCAGATACTCGTCTAACAGAAGTGATTGCCACTAAAAAGCCACCCACTGAGACAAAGCGAAGAGGGGAATATCCCTGATATTCTCAAAAGGAGGTTCCTGGAGAACAGAGTACCAATTCCGATCCCACGGGGGGAAAGGAGACACGACAGGAGGGAGCCCATGGTGAACCCCCTGTACAAGGGTGCCAACCAAGGAATGACCCGCTAGTGGTCACCGAAAGAAGACGGCCAAGGCCGAAACTGACCCTAAATGATACTCAAAGCAAGCCTTTGGGCCACGCCATGCTGTAGGAAACGCAGGATTCTAAGGACGGAATACGTCCGAGGATGTCAGTCCAGCTCTTCGCACATGGCAATGTAAGCTATTCCAGGTACAGAGATAGTTCTGGAGGAAGACTTCCGTGTCCTTCATATGGACGAAATGACCGAGTCCGAGAGCCTCGGTCTCTCAACACCTGGCTTATAACAGCCATGCCGTTAAGGCCCGAGACTGTAAAGGCAGGATGAAAGATATGACTCAGACAGAAAGTCCTCCCTATTGGCAACCATCAGGGAACGGCCTCGACGAGACGTACCAGATCGGCGTACCAGTGAAGCACAGGTCGATCCGGAGCAATGAGGATCACCAGAATTCCCTCGGTCGCCACCCTGTGCAGCAGGCGAGGAAGCAACTGCAGCAGAGGATAAACGTGTATCAGGTGATCATGACCCCATGGGCCACTGACGCCTCTGATGCATCCACCCAAGGATCCCTGGATCTGGCCACAAATCGACAACTTACAATTGAGTCGAGAAGCCATCGGGTCCACCTCCGGCGTGCCCCACCGTTTGTGTGGCAAAGGAGTTGAAATACCTCCGGGTGCAAGGACCACTCTCCCCGGTCCAACGTCTGGCAACTCAATAGTCCGCCAGTTCTATGCCCGGAATGTAAACGGCTGACAGAGCCGGCACGCTTCCTTTAGTCCACTTCAGGGTACGGGGGACCTCGGAAGCCTCAGCTGAGCTTCGAGGTGGTCAACATACGCCACCACCGTGACTTGTCCGACAGGATCCTAATGGAACGATCTTGCAATCTCTCAGACCACGAGGAGAGGCACAGTCTGATGGACCGTATTTCCAGAACATTAATCGGCAAACGGGCTTCGTCCGGAGTCCAAGCCCTTGGGCCAACAGGACTCCCCAGATTACACCCCAGCCCTTCAGGCTGGCGTCTGTAGTGAACACCGTCCACTGGACGGGGAGGAACGACTTCCCGGACCGAAGAGCCGGGGACCCAAACTCCATGTCAGGGACGCCCTGACCAGGTGGCTCACCTGGATCGGAAAATCCAAAGACAACGGGGATTTGTCCCAAGGGAACAAGATCTCCTTCTGCAATGCCCTGGTGTGTGATTGGGCATACGGAATGGCCTCGAAAGAGGTCACCATGAGTCCCAGGATTCCCATGCAAAAACGGATTGACGACCATTTTTTGGGATGTCAGCATCCGTACTGCAGACTGAAGTGTCAGTAGCTTCCCCGGAGGTAGGAATACCTTTTGCCTCCAAGGAGTCCAGAATCAGACCGAGATACTCCAAATCTCGAGTCGGGACCCGGACTGACTCCTGAATGTTTAGGAGCCACCCGAAGTCCCTGAGGGTCTGACTGACGATAGTCACACTGTCTAATACTGAGCCATTTCCTGCTCTGAGAAGATCGTCCAGATAGCCCACGACAGCAATGCCTTGCTGTCTCAGCAAGCTAGAACTGGCACAAGCACCTTAGTGAACACCCTCGGCGCCGGGGCTAGGCCGAAAGGAAGAGCCACAAATTGATAGTGGACTTCGTCGATCGCAAGCGCCGATCGGAACATACAAGTAGGCGTCCTTGAATTCCAAGTTCGCCAGAAAATCCCCTTGACGGAGTGCACTGACCAACGTGCGAATGGATTCCATGCGGAACTTTTGCACCTTCACAAAGGCATTCAGGACCTGGAGGTCCAAGATAGGCCAGTAGAATCCCTGAAACCTCTCCTGTGACGGAACAATCACTCCGGACCTCAAACCTGAATAGGCCCCATAGGGCCACCCGACGGGCAGGAAGGAGAGGAAGATTCGAGGGAAGAATCTGTCTGGTATTAGGAACGGAACCTATCCTGTAACCTGAGGGGATCACCTCGCACACCCACCAGTAGGAGATCCGGGAGGTCCATTGATCCGTGGACCTGCAAAGTTGTCCCCCCTACCCCAGAGTTGGGAGGGGGCAAGACTTCACGCGGAGGCGGGCTAGGGAGCCGGCTTGTTCGGCATACGCACCCAGGGGCGCTCGTGTCCACCAGCCGTACCGCTGTCAGTCTGGGGGGCCTCCCCGTTGACTGACAAAAATATCCCTTTTCTGGAAAGGAAGGACCCTGCTTATAGCGGCCTCCTTGCCAGCCTGAGGAAGAACAGTGCTTTTACCTCCCGTGACATCCTTGATGATGTCATCCAGCGCAGCACCGAAAAAACCTACCACCTTTTAATGGTAAACCCTTCGAGGCTTTTTAGAAGCTAGGTCAGCAGACCAGCATTTCAACCAGATCAGACCACGCAATACCCTGAGTTATAAGGGGCCGCGTCAAACGTGGCGTCGCCACATAAACCAGGCCCTGCACCATTTGTGGGCCAGAGCAATAGTGTCTGGAGGAAGAACATGCTCCTGTACAGTTGCCCATCCCGCAAGTGTTGGAGACACAAGGGTCGCCGCTACCACAAGCCGTAGGGCGGACCCCAACAAGGCAAACATGGCTCTACTCACCACTTCTGACCTCCTGTGAGTGGGGTCCTTAAATGCAGGAGTCCCCTCCACCGGGAGAATGGTGGCCTTGTTCAACCGGGCGACTGGATGGTCGACCACTGGGGGAGAAGCCCACATTTTTAGTAGGGCATCCTTAAAAGGGGTATCTGATAGACAAACGCCGCAGGACCATAAAAGACTTCTGCGGCTTTTTCCCCAGACCTTGTCAGTGAGCTGGTCAAAGAAAGGTACATATTGAAAAAAAAAATTTTTTAGAAGGCCCGGCCCCAAGGAACCAGAGGAGACCGTCCGCCTGAGGTTCTGCATCCGCAGCATTTAGCTTGCGAGTGTCCCTCACTGCATCAATGAGTTCACAAAACAAGCACCCTGTCATTTACTGACACAGAACTGGAGTTTTCCTTGCAAGGAATGTCCTGTTCAAAACCATCAAATATATATTCAGAGCTAGGGTCCTGAGCGGTAGTGGCTAGGCCCATATCTGAATCAGCGCATTACCCCCCTTTTTTTTGTGGAAAAAAGGTGGGGATAGGGGCTTTTTTGCTCCCTTGCGCTCACACACTGCTTTCTCCTGGTCAGATTAATGATTCCAGGAATGCCGACAACTGGTCCCTAAGGACCGCAGGTGCAGAAGCACTGTCAGTTGTCTAACAATGTGAAGAAAACAGGTGAATCAGACTCCAATATTGCCACCCTCTGAGGCCTTATTCACCATTATAGTGAATAATACAGCCCACCCACAGGCCGTGCTGGGGCTGAGGAGGGGATACCTGGAGTACTCACCACCCCTAGGGACCGCTGTATGAGCCGCGCTGTATGAGTCGTGCTGTAGCGCTGTATGAGTTGCGCTGGTGCAGCCTGAGGTGAAGAATCTGTGGGGATGTGTGTATTCCGCGCCGTACAGCAGCGCTGCTAGAGGCCGAAAACGAAAGTGCAAGTGCCGCGGCTACAAGAAAATGGCCGCCGGGCACCAGTTTATGTATTAAGCCTCAGCCAAAATGGCCGCCAATGGCGCATTTTTTAAAAATAAAACACCGCGCCAATGGCGCACAGAAAACACCACAGCCAGTCCCCCAGAACACTTCCCAATAAAAATAACAGTCATGGAGCGGCCCCCCCAAGGCAGAGTGATCCCCCAAGTATCCCCACACAGCACAACAGCACAACAGGGTGCAGAGAGCAGCATACAGGGGGGAGACAGGGAGAACCCCCCACACACAGAAACACAGCCAGCATGTACTCACCTTGCAGCAGGAGAGACTACTTACCCGTCCCGCAAGAACCTTGGAGAACACCCCCAGTGCCAATAGAGGGACTCACTGGCTTGTTTCAGACAGGCCCTATCACAGAGTCATACTGCGTAGCTGTCGGCCCGGTCCACCGCGAAAGATACAGTAGGTACTGTTCGATCTTGAGAGGACCGCGGGAGCATGAAAGCAACCCGGCCACCCCTGGAGCCATGGGGTATGTCGTGAACTGAGTCTCACGCACACAAGGCGAGGATCAGCACGCTCGATGGTCGGACAGGGAAGACTACGAGGATACTAGTGTACCCAACCTGTTGCCCAGCCGACAGTTGATTGAAGGTCTCAAAAATAAAATAATAAAACTCCCAAAGGAATAAAAATTAAAAGTAAAATCTTCCAGGAGACTGGCTCCTGAGAGAGCCACGTCTTCTGCTAGGCAGAAAAAAACTGAGGCCTGCTAGCTGCAGGTGTGAGGGTAATGTCCGGAGGGACCGCCCCCCTGGGCGGGGCTGTTCAGCTCTGGTTTGTTCTGGAATGTTTTAACATTTAACATTCTGCCTAGGTCTTCTCCTGCAAGCAGGGACATATACCCACGTGTAAAGTGTAAGAGACGCCGTGTCGGTCCATGGATGATAAGAGAAAAAAAGTTTTGAACTCACCGTAAAATCCATCTGACGTCCATGGACTGACACAGCTGGATACTGTAAACGGGTGGGTATATATCCCTGCTCGCAGGAGAAGATCTAGGCAGAATGTTAGATTGTTGGAAACATACATTCTAGAACAAACCAGAGCTGAATAGCCCCGCCCAGGGGGCGGTCCCTCCGGACATTACCCTCCCACCCGCAGCTAGCAGCCTCAGCTCGTAACAAAGCAGTACAAACATTAAAAAAGGGTGGGTGCTGTGTCAGTCCATGGACGTCAGAAATGGATTTTACGGTGAGTACAAAAATCCTATTTTCTCTTATCGTCCATGGACTGACACAGCTGGATACTGTAAACGTGTGGGACGTCCCAAAGCAGTATCAGAAAGGGTGGGAGCAGTAGTAAAGGAACAACCAAAACTTCACTCCAAACAAGCAGAGCTCAACGGAGGAGTTGCAACATTAAACAGCAGCCTGCAATGCTTTGCGGCCGAAGGAAGCATCTGAAGATGCAGCCACATCAACCTTATAAAATTTTGAAAAGGTATGAATGGACGACCAGGTCGCCACCTTGCACAACCAACGCTTTATGTCGGAAGGCCCAGGAAGCACCAATTGCCTTGGTGGAATGCACCGCAACCGGAAAGGGAGGCGCCCGCCCCTTAAGGGCATAGGCCTGTATGACTGTCTGCCTGATCCACCTAGAGACATGGCAGACGACACCGCTCGGCCCTGTTTTGGACCAGAGACAGACTTCCGAATGGAAACAGTAGCAGACAGGTACACCCGTAAGGCTTGTACCCATCTTAATGTATGAAGCGCAAACTCTCAAGGATGCGATGGGTGAGGTCACAAGGACGGAAGAACAATGTCCTTCTTAAGGTGAAAGGCCGAGACCATCTTTTGAAAAGGACGGTCGTGGGCGCAACACCACCAACTCAGACACCCGTCTAACCGAAGCAATGGCCACTAAGGCCACCTTCCGGGACAAGGTCAAGAGAGGAATCTCTCTATTCTCAAAAGGGATGTTCTTGGAGAACTGAGACGCATCAAATTCAGATCCCAAGTAGGGAGAGGAGGCTTGACGGGGGGGGGGGGGGGGGGGGAAATCACATGGCGAACCCCCCTGCCCAAAAAGGTGCTAATCAAGGTATGGCCCGGTAGCGGTCGTTGGAAAAAAAAAAAGGTATGCAAGGCCAGCTTTTGGGTCACACCACGCTGTAAGAACAGCAAAATCCTGGGAACGGAATACATCCGAGGACGCCACTCAAGTTCCTCGCACATAGCGATGTAAGCCTTCCAGGTACGGTGAGATCTTTCTGGAGGAAGATTCCCGTGTCAACAACATAGAAGAGATGACCGAATACGAGAGAACTCGGTCCTTCAGCACCTGGCTTTAAACAGCCATGCCATTAAAGCCAAGGACTGTAAAGCGGGATGAAGTATGGGATCATTGGACAGAAGGTCCACCCCAATAGGCAGTCGCCAAGGAACGTCTGCGACTAGCCGAAGTAGATCGGCATACCAATGTCGCCGTTCCGGAGCAATGAGGATCACCGGAATGGCCTCAGCCCCTACTCTGCAAAGCAGGCGAGGCAACAGTAGCGGAGGGTAAGCATATATCAGGCGATACTGCCCCCACGGGCTTCCAACGCGTCCGCCCAGGGGTCCCTGGACCTGGCCATGATCTTGCCACCTTGCGAGTGAGTCAAGAGGCCATAAGGTCCACTTCTGGTGCCCCACCTCCAGTAAAGGAGGTGGAAACACCTCCGGATGCAAGGACCCTGCAATGCACACGGCCGACAGGACCGTCTTGCAGTGAGATGTATGAAAATCCCAAAGAGACTCCGCAATGTATCGGAGAAGAGAGGCCGCGGTGTACAGGGTGCCTCAACTGTTGGCCAATAAAGGCAACTTGACAGAACTTGCCTAGAAACTCTGTCAGAGGACCAGTACCTTAGCCTCCACAGGTGGTGCAAACCCACCCCGGGCACAGAGACCCTAAAGGCTAAAACAGTTGCAGTGCACCTGCTAGTTGACTGATGGATGAAGCAAAGGCTTTTGCCCAGTCATTGAGCTACAAAAACGCCAGAAACGCAGCCACCAACGGGCGTAACGCTAACCTCAGCCTGGCGAACACAGTTCAAGCCAGCGCTTCTGATCACCACTGAAAGCAGATTGAAAGTGGTACCCCTGAAACTAGGGATCCTTGTGACAATGCTCCATCCAGCAGCTACCCATGGATAAGTGCTGATAGTATAAACTATGTGTTTGTACAATGTATTGCGTCAAACGCGCAAATAGAGTGGGAGGAAACCCACCCAGCCACAAAGAGCACAATACAACCACATACGGCGTATGTAGTTTAGTATGTGTGGATAAACCTATTAAACACGTTTATACTGTGCCAGCGATGAAGGCGCGCACATCGGGGCTTGGACGTAAACCAGCCACGCAGATTGCGTACACAACCGTGTAGGTATGTTAGCCTGCGAATGAACAAATTGCACATGTTTATACTCTGTGCATAGCGCTGAAAATGCGCACACCACTGGAATGCAGGGGAGAAACCTGAGCAACCGGACGAAACCCATGCAGACTGCATACACATACCGTGTAGGTATTATAGTAGGTGTGCTGAACATTTTGCACAAGCCCATGTGTGCATAGCACCGAAGGCGCGCACACCATTGGCGCGTGGGAGGAACCGAAGTACCCCACGCATACCCAGAGAATGCAATACCTACAACTACTGTGAATGTATAAACATAATGTGTGTTTACACCGTGTATTGCACCAAAGGCACACATGTCATGTAGCGTGGGCGGAGACCCGGAGGAAACCCACGCAGACTGCACAGACATACCGGGTAGGTATGTTAGTATGTGGATATCCAATTGCACAAATTTAGGCTGTGTATAGCGCCGAAGCGCCCATACCAATGGGAGTGTGGGAGGGAACCGGAGTACCCGGAGGAAACCCACACAGACTGCATACACATACCGTCTAGGTATTATAGCATGCGTGATAAAAATTGAACATGTTTAACTGTGCAGAAGGCCAAAGGCGCACATACCGTCAGCGCGTGGGAAGAAACCTGAACACCCGGAAGAACCCCACAGATACCGTGTAGGAATGATAGCATGTGAATAAACATATTGCACATGTTTATGCTGTGCATTTCCATTGGAGCATGGGGGGGAAACCGGGAGTACCCAGAGGAACCCCACGCAAACAGTATACCCATACTGTAAACATGTATATAGTCTGTGCAATAAACATTGAACATGTCTATATTGAGAGCCGAAGCGCACATACCATGAGAGCGCAGGGAGGACACAGGAGCCCCCGGCAGAAACCCGCGCCGACCCAGAGAGTATAATACATACATACTGTGAATGTATCTGGAGTCGTGCATAAACATATTTTGTACGTTGAAATCATGTATGGCACTGAAACACAGCATTGGAATGTGGGGGGGGGGACCCACGCAGACAGACCAATAACACATACATACACTGAATGTATGCAGTGTAGAGATATAGGATGAGTTTACATTATGGCGCAGGATGCACATAATTTTCTCTATCATTCCAACCTGCTTGACTGTGCTGCCGAAGCAGCATGCAGGTAACAGGTAACCTCTGATCCTCAGACCGTGTGTCTGTCAGAGCTCAGAGCGTTCCCCAGGAAATGGCGGGAAACCACAGGTGCAGAGACCCTGTTGTTGCCTCAGGACATCACACAGAAGGCTCACAGGGACTAGAGACATAAATGAGGCTGCAGGTGGGAGGGTAATGTTCGGAGGGACCACCCCCTGGGCGGGGCTGTTCAGCTCTTGTTTGTTCTAGAATGTATGTTTCTAACAATCTAACATTCTGCCTAGATCTTCTCCTGCGAGCAGGGACATATACCCACACGTTTACAGTATCCAGCCGTGTCAGTCCATGGACGATGAGAAATAGATTTTTATCCACCCTGTGTCAACAATCCAGACAGGGCTCCAAGCTTGTCTGCCACTGCCCAGTCACAGCCTGCCAAACCAAAAAGCAGAGGCAGCAAGGACGCCCACCTACCCACCCGACACCTTGCCCAACGGCAATTGCAGGCAATAAACCTATGGCCCGTCCAATCAGCCCTCGGAATACAGGGGCGGGCCTGGTCAATAGGGTCAAAGGAGGGGGAACTTGATGGGAGATTCCTGGCGATTGCCGTGCGTCGCTATGCTTGCGTCTGGTTTCTAGTCACAATGGCGACCTGGCAATTTGTCGAGCCCTGGATTACAATTCAAAATAATGAACCAGAATATGTACATGTTTTAAGCAAAGACCATTTGTATCAGGGTAAAGACAATGCCAATGATAGGCCCTATTAAGGATCTTAGAAGAGTGAGGACACCAAAGCAGAGGCAAACATGTCAGACAAAGGAAAACCACTAAATGCATAGCGGAAATATAGGCGTTTTGCCTGCCAAATGACCCAGGGGTCCAAATAACTAAACATTTTATGTTTAAACTATATGCCTTGCACCTGTTGTAGATAAAAACCAGCACACTTGAGGAAGGAAGCATATTTAGGCCCCTTGTACCTGGTGTCATAATTTAGTTTACTCAAGAACTTGTGATGGCCATGTGCAAGGGGCCAAAAACTGTAAAGACCCAAGGAATATTGAGTAAAGTTGTGCAAGCATACAGATGAGTGACACGGTCAGTATTGTAATATACTCACACATTAAAACAAGTAAATTAATGCACTGAAATGTTCTATTTTTATTTTACTGCTTTGTACTCAACACCATTACTAATCTTTACTCAGCTGTGTGCAATGTCCCATAAACAATGCATTTAATTTCAGATCATAAAAAGCAGTATTTTTTTACTCCTGCGTGAAACAGGCATTCTAAATAAGCTTCACTTGCTTGTGCGCGAGAACTACACTGATCGCCATTTCTATTAGACAGCAGATAACAGTACAGAGCCAAAAGAAATGGCTTTGTAACACATGTCTACTGACATATCAGAACATGTAAAAGGCTGTATTTTGCAGCCTTGAGTTGCCATAGTAATCACAAAAACTAGGCTTGGCTACAAACTCCCTGCTCATGCACGAGATTACAGCAGGGAGAAACAGACAGGCAGGAAGCCCAAAGTGCAGTGGTTACAGAAGACAGTATTCAATATGGCACTGACTTCAAACAAGAAACATACACTGCACCAAATAAACGACATCACAAGGGGTCACTAACTGGGCAGAATGCAATAGAAAGCTTGAACACACTGGCTGCATTGATAAGGGGGCACAGTTTACTACCACTTGAAGGGTCTTCTAGGATTCAGCCCATCTATACCTCTTAAAGTGATAAAGATAAAAAGGTTAGGTAAAAAAAAAAAGGATTTTACGGCAAGTACAAAAAATCCTTGTTCGTCCATGGACGGACACAGCTCCTTAAATCTTGACAAAGTGGGTTATGTTCCTGTTCATAGGAGAGGACTAGGCAGAACACGTTAGTTATCTTAAAACATGTAACTTGAACAGAGTTGAACAGCCCCGCCCAGGGGGTGGTCCCTCCGTACATAACCCTCCTACCTGCAGTCAGCAGCCTGTTTGTAGTAAAGCAGTACATACTGTGAATGTATTTAGAGTTGTGTATAAACAATGTGTAGAGGTCGACCGATATATCGGCCGATATTTGGCCATTTTTGATAAATCGGCATCGGGCCGATGATTATGAAAATTAGGCCGATATTTTACACTGGCCGTCCCTCCTGTCCTTCACACTCAGCAGCTCTGGCAGCATCAAGTGCCTTGCTGAGTGTGCGAACAGAGGGAGAGAGAGGGAGAGAGAAGCTGTCAGCTTGATGTCGGGAGTAGGGGGGAGGGGGCGGGGCGGTGTAGCAGATCACTTCCTTGTTACTTTTACTATGGTCAGTCCAGGCAGCTCCTCCCGTCGGCACTTATGTCGCTGCATGATCACACAGTAAGTCAGCACAGATCCTCCTCGCTCCTGTGCCTAGTTAATTTTTCTCTTATCCTCTCCAATAATCTTCACTGTACGTATCATGCTGCCTCCTGTCTCCGCAAGACACACACTTTCCATCCCAGTTTGCCTTTAGCTCTCATAATTGACCTGTCCCCACCATGCAGCCCACATTCCGTCACTAAGACATTAGCACTTACATTTACCACCCCAACCTCCTCACCATTCTCTTTTATAATATCTTAACCCCCCCTTCACATTGTAGCAATTTGACAAGTCACATCCTATTGCCAGCAAGGCACTGTTCAAATCAATGCGACACTGACTTTGAGTTGCCCCATAAATTTTAAAAAGTAGTACATGCACTACTTTTGCGATTTAGGGTGAGACTTCAATAGCCACACAGATGTCTTCAAAGTCACAACCCAAAGTCGCACTGAGATGCAGCTCTGAAATTGTGCGATTTGTTAAGTCGCACAATTTGAAAGCCACAATCAATGTGAACGGGGGCCAATAGTAGGTTCACACTGGCGTGCTGTGGTCTGGCCACAGTGCGATTTGTATATTCAGTTTACCCAGAGTTTTAGGTGCACTTCCATTCAATTCTATTAGACTGTCTGTTTTCACGAAAGCAAATTACAGTCTTGCGTGCTGCATCTTTGATGCGCAATCAGAAAACACGCAGTCCACTAGAATTCATCAGGAGCACACCTAAAACTGCGAGTAAATCACACATACAATCGCACTGTGGTCAAACCAAAGCGCACCAGTGTGAAACCGCTATACGGCTAGGTTCACGCGCAGTCAAGATCATGCACAAAATTGTGGTTTTCTTGACAAACACAGAAGCGCACTGTCCTTTAGTAGATACACAGCAGTGCCATTGATTGTTAAAAGGCACCCCCACTCATCACACATGTGGTTTGGTACAGGACATTTTTAGAAAAGGGTCTTGGACTTCCTTTCCACATTTCCAAATTGGCACCACTGACCACTACCCCATATGTGTGCACCCATTACTCTCGTTGCTGCAGTGCAACACTTTAAGTACTATTATAGTGCATGTCACAAACATTACTCAGTGGGGGATCGTTCCTCTGATCCCCGCTGAGCAGGCCCGTCTCCGCTCACTGTGCTGAGATGGACCTGTCAGAGACCCGCTCTCCTCTATGGGGAGATCGGATGAAAACGGATCGATAGGCTTTTCATCTGTCTGGATTTCACTGACAGGATCGGGTGTCAGCGGACATGTTACCGCTGACATCCGCCGCTCCATAGGAGTGAATGGAGGTTCCGATCAGGTCCGCCTGAAAAACTGACAGACAGACCTGATCGGAAAGCCTGTGTGAAAGGGGCCCAAGTCCGAACCTGAGGGGGCGCACTTTGCCATGGGCGCTGGATGACCTTGTCCCAGCACTGGTTACAGTTACACTCGGCTTAGTCTGAAACCTGCCAGTGTCACCGCCAATCAGTGCCATCTCTCAGTGCCACCACAAATCAGTGCCGCCAGCCAGTGCCACCCGCCCCTGCCAGCCAGTGCCACCCGCCCCTGCCACCCGCCCCTGCCAGTGCCACCCGCGCCACCCGCCCCTGCCAATCAGTGCCATCTGTCCCAAACTAGTGCCATCTGTCCCAAACTAGTGCCACCTGCTAGTGCCAATGCCATCTGTCAGTTCCAAACCAGTGCCACCTGCCAGTGCCATCTGTCAGTTCCAAACCAGTGCCACCTGCCAGTGCCATCTGTCAGTTCCAAACCAGTGCCATCTGTCAGTTCCAAACCAGTGCCATCTGAGCCACCTGCCAGTGCCAACAGTGCCACCTGCCAGTGCCAACAGTGCCACCTGCCAGTGCCATCTGTCAGTTCCAAACCAGAGCCACCTGCCAATGCCAACCAGTGCCAGCCAGTGCCATGTCAGTTCCAAACCAGTGCCACCTGCCAGTGCCATCTGTCAGTTCCAAACCAGTGCCACCCGCCAGGTCTAACTAGTGCCATCTGTACTGAGGACATCAAGGGTGTGCTAGAGTGACAGGAGTAAGCAAGGAGTGGGTGAGTTTTTTTTTTTTTTAAATCGGCCACAAAAATCTCTAAATATCGGCATCGGCCAGAGAAAAACCCATATCGGTCGACCGCTAATAATGTGTATGTTTATACTGTGTATGGCACCAAAGGCACACGTCATGTAGCGTGGGGGGAAACCGGAGGACCCAGAGGAAACCCACACAGACTGCACACATACCGTGTAGGTATGTTAGCATGTGAATCAAAATTGCACAAGTTTAGGCTGTGCATAGCGCAGAAAGCGCCCATACCATTGGAGTGTGGGAGGGAACCGGAGTACCCAGAGGAAACCCACACAGACTGCATACACATACCGCGTAGGTATTATAGTATGCGTGATAAACATATGGAACATGTTTAAACTGTGCAGAGAGCCAAAAGGCGCACATACCGTCAGAGCGTGGGAGGAAACCGGAACACCCAGAAGAAACCCACGCAGACAGCACACAGATACCGTGTAGGAAAGATAGCATGTGAATAAACATATTGCATATGTTTATGCAGTGCATTACCATTGGAGCATGGGAGGAAACTGGAGTACCCGGAGGAAACCCACA
Source organism: Rana muscosa (assembly GCA_029206835.1). Classification (NCBI taxonomy): domain Eukaryota; kingdom Metazoa; phylum Chordata; class Amphibia; order Anura; family Ranidae; genus Rana; species Rana muscosa. Next base: position 730,573,198 of record CM055118.1, read on the forward strand.
CAGACCGCATACACATACTGTAGTTATTTATAGTATGTGCAATAAACATATTGAACATGTTTATACTGTGCAGAGAGCCGAAGCGCACATACCGTGAGAGCGTGGGAGAACACCGAAGCCCCCGGAGGAAACCCACGCCGACCCAGAGAGTATAATACATACATATACTGTGAATGTATTTAGAGTTGTGTATAAACATATTGTGTATGTTTATACCGTGTATGGCACTGAAGACACAGCATTGGAACGTGGGAGGAAACCCACACAGACCAATAACACACACATACACTGAATGTATCCAGTGTAGTTATAAGATAAGTTTAAATTATGGTGCCGAGGCGCATAATCTTCTCTGAATCATTCCAACCTGCTTAAATGTGCTGCCAAAGCAGCATGCAGGTAAAGGGAAACCTCTGACACCTCAGACCGTGGTCCTGTCAGAGCTCAGAGCGTTCCCCAGGAAAATGGCAGGAAACCACAGGTGCAGAGACCCTGTTGCCTCAGAGACATCACACAGAAGGCTCACAGGGACTAGAGAAATAAAATTAATAAAGTCCCCCCCCCCACCATGCATCCCTCACAGCATCAATGAGTTCACTTACAAGCACCCTGTCATTTACTGACGCAGAACTGGAGTCTTCCTCATAAGGAATGTCCTGTTCAAAAACATTAAAATATTCAGAGCTAGGGTCCTGAGCAGCAGCAGCTAGGCCCATATCTGAATCAGAGCACTCCCCATGTGGAGATTGTGTGGGGAGAGGGCACTTATAGCTCCCTTGCGCTCGCACACCGCTTCTATCCTGACAAGGAAAGATTCCAGGACCGCCGAAAACTGGTCCATAGGGACTGCAGGTGCAGGAGCACTGCCTGTTGCCTGACAAGAGTGGGGAAGCAGGTGAACCAGACTCCATACTCGCCACCCTCTGAGACCTTATGCACAATGACTAAAAAGTCCACCCACTGGCTGCGCTGACTATGGGGATACCCAGAGGACACACCAACCCTTTAGAGGACCGCTCAGCTCCGCTGTCCGCACCGCACTGCCAGCGCGAGTGAAGCCTGAGGAGAGAGAGGAGATTTGCGCCGCAGCAGCAGCGATAGAGGCCAAAACAAAAGTGAAAGCGCTCGCGGCTTCAAGAAAATGGCCACGTGTAACTGCGCCATTGATCCGCGGCAAGATGGCCGCCGAGCGCAGTAAAGTACAGCCAGTGCACCTAATGGCGTCCCCCAAACACACCACGTTTCCTCAGCACCAGCAGACAGTCATGAGCGCCCCGCCAGGCCAGAGTGACCCCCAGGCACCCCCACACAGCACAGCGCCAGATTAGGATGCAGAGAGCAGCATAACAGGGGGGAGACAGGGAAAAAAAAAACATACAGAGAAACACAGCCAGCATGTACTCTCCTGTATTCAGGAGAGACTACTTACCCGTCCCAGAGGGACCCACTGGTGTGTTTCAGACAGACCTATCACAGAGTAGTACTGAGTAGCTGTCGGCCCAGTCCACCGTGAAAGATACATGACTGTTCAATCTTGAGAGGACTGCGGAGCATAAAAGCCCACCAGCCACCCCTAAATCATGGGGCATGTCGTGAACGCACACAAGGAGAGGATTAGCACGCTCGATGGTCGGTAAGGGAAGACCACGAGGATACCTTGTACCCAACCTGTTGCCCAGCCGACAGTTGATTGAAGATCTCAAAAATAAAAAACAATTCTCAAAGGAATAAAAAAAAAATCTTCCAGGAGACTGGCTCCTGAGAGCCACGTCTTCTGCTAGGCAGAAAAAAAAAAACTGAGACTGCTAGCTGCAAGTAGGAGGGTTATGTCCGGAGGGACCACCCCCTGGGCGGGGCTGTTCAGCTCTGTTTTTTTAGAATGTATGTTGTAACATCTAACATTCTCCTAGATCTTCTCCTGTGAGCAGAGACATATACCCACGTGTTTCAGTACTAGAAGCTGCCAGTCCATGGACAGTAAGAGAAATGGCATCAGCGCTGCAAAATAATGGCACCCGAGGCCAGGGATGTGGACAAGGCCTGCAGAGACTCCCAGGAGACAGACCCCCCCCTCACAGAAAGCAGACCCTGGTGCCCCACAGGGACTCGGAGCCCCCCCACAGGTACACCCCGGTTGCAGCGGGCCCTAGGGCAGGGCGACAGCAGGGAAAGTGAGGACAGGAGAACCCCTAAATCCTGGGAATGCCCAGCTGTTGCATCCTGCCGAGACAGGCGGATCCCTACTTACCCGTCCTTGCGAGGACAAGCTAGCGCGTCCCTGACAGACCCACAACCGATGGTACGGAGTAGCTGTCGGCCTGGTCCACTGAGTGAGGCAACAGCCCAGTTATATGTGGACCCTGGAGCATGTGCTCACCGGCCACCCCTGGAGCCATGGGGTAGGTCGTGGTCAGAACCACGACCTACCGGGGCTGTTCAACTGTTAAAGTTACATGTTTTAGGATAACTAACATGTTCTGCCTAGTCCTCTCCTATGAACAGGAACATAACCCACTTTGAAATATACAGATCCAAACCCATTGTATCCAGCCGCCAAATCATTGCCAATTCAAACCACACGGAAGAAGGTTAACGATCCAGTGGTTGGCAGACCCGTTCCCTCCTCCTGTGTGAAACACCCCCTATATGCACCTGATATACCCCAAGAACTACCCTTACAGAGAAAAGTTCCCATATGTATATTTCCTAAACTGCAGCAGCGTGCACCTGTGACAGGTAATTCTCGCTGCTGCAGATTGGAAAGCACAGCCCAAAAGAATCAAGGGATTGAATCCCGTAAACCAGTCATGTGTCAGTCTCAAGGGAAGTATCCTACAAATACTTGAAAATATATTGAGTAACCAATGAAAGTCCAGAAAAAAAAGATCAAAAATGTAAGAAAAAATTTGTGGTGATAAATATAAAAAAATATATAATATTCCCGACTAAAGTGCAAAAAGTCGGCTCCAATCATTGGTAGGAAATTAGAGATATGATGCTAAACTGCCCTGGTGATTAGTACAAGAACCTTCCGTTGTAGCCGCACTTGGTATTCCTGCAAACTGCAGGTAAAAACCGTGATATGAAACAAAGTACAAGCGGTAGACTTGTATTTTACTCACGGATCTGGTAAGGGTCACCAATAGGTGTTCACCCCAATAGTTGACATGTTTCCTTGCACAGCTCAGTGTACACTTACGGCCCCTCTGCTCCGCAGCAATGCGACTCCTGCACGCATCTACGGGGAGGAAGTCGTCATGGTCTGGCCATTCAATTGGCTGAAGATGGGGAACCCTGAAGGAAGACCGTGTGAAGATGGAAGCGCCTGGGACATGCCAGATCAATCATGCCACAGTGCTGGAGGGCTTGACAGGCAAGTATGCAAAAATTTGCTCAATATGCTGTGAATACCAGTACATTACGGCATATGCCTGCAAGAGGCCCCTTAAAAAAGTACCATACTTTACTGCTTTAATACCAAAAGCTCCTTTCACATGGGCGCCTCTGTTGCGCAAATTTCACTTGCTCAGCAGGGGATCGCTCCGCTGATCCACACTAAGCAGGAGGATGACAGGTCCTGTCCGCTCCACTATGAACGGACAGTCTCACTCTCTATGGGTAAATCCTGTGGAAAGAGACCCGTGTTTCATTCCAATCCGCCAGATACATGTAAAATAGGACCACCATACGTATGGTTTTTGCAGGCAGGATCGGATAGCAGTGGGTGTCAGTGGACATGTTTCAGCTGACAACCGCCAAACCATAGGGGAGACTGGAGGGGGGTCCGATTAGGTCAACCTGAAAAGCTGACAGGCAGACCTGATCAAAAAGCCAGTGTGAAAGGACCCATAGGGTGTCTACTTTCCAAATACTCGCATTGGAGGCGTTTGTACTGTGCTGTCAGAATGGAATAACCTGGCAGAGGCGAGCAGCTGGATTATTCCATTCTGCCTTGTTTGTATAGCTGGAGGAATCTCATTCATGGCTAGTTTGAAGATATTCTCTGAAAGATACAAGAACATGAAAAACCCTGCAAAAACATTCCTAAAGTGCCTTCCTTTACAGAATATCTGGTGCAAAGCTACAAATTTACATTCCTGAGCCAACACCATTACATTGCAGGTCACATCACTCAGCTTCAACAAGAGCAACCTCTCCTTGACTGACAGATTTACATGGTTTAGGCAAACTGCTTGTCACTTGGCTACAGTGTATACTTATCTCATGGTGGAGGTAGGTGGTCACAAGTTATAAAATTATAATTCATGCGCTCTGTCAACAGCAATCCTTTTGTAATTTTTACATTACTAAAATATAAAGTGCTTATACCATGAGAAAAAAAATAGTGAATTGACAATTTTCACAATTAGCACGTTTATCACAAAATACCATGCTCAAGTTGAAATTCACACAAATGCAATAACTGGCTTTTAGCATTTGCCTTTTTCAGAAAAGTGGTCAATTGACACTGAACACATGCGATAGCAAATTGACCCCACAGCTTGAAAATCTATTCAACTACTTAGGTTCAGACACTTGTCACAGCCAAAAGAAACATTCCGACTCCTAGCTACTGTACAACTTTGATAAGGTAGAAAGCCAGGAGGCTGCATTGCGGGATGAAACCCAGAATCTGTATGACCAGGCAGTGTGATCTGTGTGCAAATCAATTTGATCAGAATTAAATATCCTTTGATAGGTAAATATTTCAGCTGTTTTAGTTCTTTACTGGAGCAATGACTTTCACAGATCTTCAACCATGCATATTGTGGTCTTCACTGAAGACAAATTTAAAAAAAATTGTGTACACAAACCAGAGCAGTTCACTTTTTGTTCCTTTTGGTCCAAGCAATATGCTACTAAGGGTTATATACTGTACTATGAGCTATGGGATTTATAGAGTGCATAACTAAAGCTGGCCAGAGTGATTTTCTTTCCTGCAGCCGTAGGTTGCAGGAAAGAACAATCCGTGTTGATGGGGGACTCCTTCCAGCGCAGTTGTGTTCTCCCGTGGGGCGGTCAATCACAGGCTGTCTGCTGGAGATCTTTCCCGTCACCTTTTTAATCTCAGTGTCAGGAGAACGTGTCAGAATTGAGTTATATTATTGAGGAACTAGACAGAGAGAAACAGTAAGAAAATAATCTCAAAAAAATTGATTACAGGGTCATATAGTGTATGCGCATTAGAGCTGCACGATTAATCGTATGAGAATCGCGATTTCGATTCACCCCCCCGCACGATCTTGATCTTGGATTACCGCGATTTTCTTAAATCCCCGCCGGTTCCACGTAACCAGCGTGGAACGCAAATGGATCATAGAGCGTGATGCATTGAAACTGTTTCCGCTCTGCTCGCACACAGCCCCGCCTCCTCCTAACCCTGCACTGTGATAGACTGAATGCGGGTCCAATGCTGGAATGTGTTCTGTCTATCACAGCGCGAGGTTAGGAGGAGGCGGGGCTGTGTGCGAGCAGAGCGGAGACCGTTTCAACATACAGGCGGTGAGTTGCTTTCTAGGAGAAAATGTGTGCTGCCTTCCGTCCTCCCCTCTCCCCCCTACCACACTTTGCTGGCTCTGTCTTTGGGACTTGGGACTCCGTTGTCGTCGTCCGGTGGTCGTCCTCCCCCCGCCGCTGAGTCTGTCTCCTCTCTTCCATTCTCAGCTGTGACAGGGCTACAGGACAGGCCGTTTTTGGAAGTGAGAGGGTCAATAAAGAGAACCTGTCTCCTCCAATTGCTATCACACAGGGAATTGTTTTCTCCTGTGTGATAGCGATAAAGTTAAATGAAAAAAAAGATTTAAAAATAAATAAATAAATAATTAATTTAATAAAATAAAGTAATTAAAAAGTAAAGAATAAGAAAAATATTAAAAATAAGAAAATTATGCAAAAATAAAAAAAAAAAGTAAAAAACGACAAGCAAATTATTATTTTTTTTTTAAATTTACCATTTTAAAGAATCGTGAGAGAATCGTGATCTGTGTTCTAAGCAAAAGAATCGCGATTCTCATTTTTCCCAGAATCGTGCAGCTCTAATGCGCATTAATAGTTTTTGAACAAGAATACTGTTCCACAGCGATTTTTTGTATCACTTGATCCTCCCTCTTAGATTGTAAGCTCCAACGAGCCGGGCCGTCTGATTCTTGTATTGTATCCACTGTGACCCATGTTGTAAAGCCCTGTGCAAACTGTTGGCGCTATATAAGTCCTGTATAATATTTTTTAGTGTTTGGCTCAGAGTACTGCTGGCAAGTAAACATTTTCATGTTTTTAGGCTTAAAGGAGAAGTTCAGCCTGAGCTTTATAGGCTGGGATGTCCTTTGGGTCACAGGAGTGCAATTCGTTTTGCACTCCTGTGACCAGTTTCCAGAGGAGAGTGGTCTGAAGTCTGGTCTCCGCTGACATCACTGCCATCAGTCAGGGCAGCGCGTCATCACGACTTCCAAATCGGGATCTGCCAGCTGCCCTGATTGATGGCAGTCTCAGCGAGCCGCTGAGACAGCCTCTCCCCGCCCTAACTTTTAAGTTTCAGGCAACATTGAGTGGAGATGTGAACCATCTCCATAGAAAATTATTGTTTTTTTCTCCGCCAGCATTTTGGCGCTTCAGGCTTCTAGCTACAAAACGCTGAGGTGTGAATGGGGCCTTACAACCTACCCTGAACAAATTTAACTTGACAGTAAACAATGTTTAAAAACTTCAGTTTTGCCACGTTTGCGCTTAGAAGCATTTTTTTTTTAAAGTTTTTTTTTTTGCAAATAGTAAAAAATGAAAAACGGCTGTAAACGAAACGCAGCTAAACACAAGTTACTGCATTTTACAAGCTGTTACAGACATTTGGCGTTTCAAATGCCTCTGAACATCCGTCCTGAGCGCATTTTTTTGCTTTCCAAAAAATGCTTCTAAACTCCACTGCCTAGAAACTACTATAAACGACCCTGTGTACATGTACGTCCAACTGTTCATAAACGTCTATTTACCAGCAGCAGTGTACATGAAGCCTTACTCCTCCTGGCTTTCTAGTAGAAAAATTCAGGCAGCTGTACGATCACTTCTACCTGTAGTGTGCCCTCCAACATGTCCCAAACTGTCCCAGAACCTCCATGGGGGGGGGGGGGGGGCGGGGGATGGACAGTGGGAGTTAAAGTGAGCATTCCATTGGTGATCTCCCCTGGCCCGTGCATAGCACTGTCTAGCACCAGAGCTCACGTTTAAAGGGGTTGTAAACACTCCCAATTCTATAAAGTGAAAAAACTTGTGCCGCAGCACCCCCATTTCCTTACCCAAGCCCGCTTCCAGGGACAGGGATGAGCACAGCAGCTCCAGCCGCTGTCTCTGATCCTCATTGGACAGATCAATAGGAGCAAACGCCATTGGCTCCCGCTGCAGTCAATCAAATCCAGTGACACAGGGCCGAGTCCTGCTGTCTGTCAATGGACGCAGCAGGACTCAGGCGCACACCCGCACGAGTGCTACCATGGAAAGCAGCTCGAGGAGCCAAGAGCACTGCGGGGGACCCCAGAAAAGGAGGATCGGAGGCCACTGTGCAAAACCCTTGCACAGGAGGTGGCAAGTATGACATGTGTGTAATAAAAAACACACCACAAAGCTTTACAATCACTTTAAGGCTCCATTTACACCTGGGCAGTCCAGAATCACAGCAAAAACGCAGGACACATTTTGGATGCCACTACTTAATCTCAGCCCAATCGCAGAAAGATCAAAGATAAATCGTGCTGCAATTGCAGCAAAATCACAATGCTCAAAGCGTGATGCTCAAAAAGGTCAATCACTGCAAAATTGGGGGGCCCCATTAATAATCGCATCCCAAGTTTTGCCGCGATACTGGAACGCCCAGTTGTGAAAGAAGCCCAATGCTAAACTAGTGACCTGTAAAGGTGTAAGTACTGTAGTGGTCACCATTTCATGGCCCTGAAAATTCTTAATTCTGGACAGGTTTGGTATCCATTTACTCGACACATCTTTAATATATTTTACCAATGAAGCTGAAAAAAGGTCATAATTTGGCCAGCTTCTTATTCAGGTTGGATCTGTATTCACTAGGGTTGTCCCGATACCACTTTAAGACCGAGTACAAGTACCGATACTTTTTTTCAAGTACTCGCCGATACCGATTACCGATACTTTTTTTTAAGGTCATGTGTCAGTATTTTTTTTTTTTTACAGTGCTTTATTTTTTCATTTTTTTTTAGGGGGGGGGGGGGGGAGTGGATTGTGTCAGTGTGTTTTTTTTATTTTTATTATTTTTTACAATTCATTTTTTTTTCCCTTTTTTTTAGCGCTGTTGGGGGGCTTTGGTGAGATTTCAGGGGTCTTAACAGATCTCTGACATCTCCCCTATGAGACAGAGAAAGGGACGAGGGACACAGATTCCCCAGTCCCTTTCTCTGCAGCCTCAGCTAAAATGAATGGACAGGAGGCTCCTCTCCATTCATAAACTGAAGCATCGTAAACACAGGTTACGATGTTTCAGTTATATGAATGAACAGAGTCAGTGATCACTGACTCTGTTCATTCGAAAAGGAAGGAGCCGGCTTTAGCGGCTCCTATATCCGCTCTCCATCCTGAGATACCGAGGACAGAGGGGGTGGAGGAGGACATGGTGGGGGGACTCGGAGCGCAGAGGGGGAGAGCAGCAGGAGGGGGACACGGGACACGGAGCGCCGACAGCAGCAGCACGGAGGGGGATACAAGGACACCCGGAGAAGGAGAGCAGCACCGAGGGGAGCACAGAGGGAGAGAGCAGCACAGAGGGGGACAACAAACCGGAGAGGGAGAGCAGCGCCGAGGGGGACACAGAGCATGGAGGGGGAGAACAGCACACAGGGGGACACAGAGCGTGGAGGAGTATAGCAGCACAGAGAAAGATACAGTGACAGTCAGCGGTGATCAGTGCGTGTTGGGGGGGGGGGGAGTTACAAGCACCGATCACCGCTGTATAAATTTCACTAAAGCAGCTAAAAAGGGGGGGGGGGGGGTCCGGGGAGAAGCTGTCAGGCTTTATTGAAATGTATACAGGCAGATCAGTGCTTGTAATTCCCCCCACCGCACCGATCATCCCTGACTGCCCAGGTATCGGGTGAAGCATCGGAGCATTTCCCCCGAGTACAAGTACTTGGGGAAATGCTCGGTATCGGTGCCGATACCGATACTAGTATCGGTATCGGGACAACCCTAGTATTCACAAAAGTGATTTACTAAATAGAGCTGCGGAAATGAACGATTAATTCCTCGATTAATCGTTAATTTCTTTGATCGATCAAAATAATTTTGATCAGTACGATCCGCGGATTGAGCTCCGCAGTCTCACCCATAGGAAAGGCCGCGGCTTCGGCCTAGCTCCGGAGCCACTAGGGCCTAGTAGCGGTGCGCTGACGTCATCACCCACCTGCTTGTGTCGTCTGCGGACGGGTCTGCTGCCTGCTGTGCTTTCTATTCTGGTAAGAGCAGGGAGATGTGGACATTACAGTATGGGGGGAGACGACGTGGACATTTAGGCCCCTTTCACACGGACGGTCCGTTCAGGTCCGCCTGTCAGTTTTTTAGGCGGACCTGAACGGACGCTCGATGTAGCCCTATGGAGCCACGGATGTCAGCGGTGACATGTACGCTGACATGCGACCCGCTCCGCCAAAGTGTGACGGAGGAAAACCCTATTTTTCCCATCCGTCGGCAGAGCGGATCGGATGACAACGGACTCTACGGTCCGTCGTCATCCGATCCCCCATAGGGGAGAGTGGCGCTCTGACAGGGCGGTCCCTGCACAGTGTGCGGGGACCGCCCAGTCATCCGCCGGCTCAGCGGGGATCAACGGAGCGATCCCCGCTGAGCAAGCGGAGCTTCACGGGGCGGATCTTCACTGATCCGTCCTGTGTGAAAGAGCCCTAACAGTATGGGGGGAGACGACGGACATTTACAGTTATAATTAATCAAAATTAGTCGATTAATCGTTTAAAAAAAAACGATTAATCGAACACGAAAATTTTAATCAGTAACAGCCCTACTAAACAATCTGCAATGTTAATAATAAAATTGTGAACTTAACAATTCTGTCTCCCTAAATGCCATGCATTTAAAGGGGCAATTCTGAATATATGGAAACCCATTTTGGCTCACCCAAATTCCACTTTTATACTCATTGGGCATCCTACTATATAGGAAAGTTCAATTTGGCCCGAGCCAAGTGATAGAAATCTTACAATATGGCACCCTTTAAAGTGGTTGTATACCCACTTAGACAACTTGCACCTACAGGTAAGCCTAGATTAAGGCTTACCTGTAGGTGTAAGAAATATCTCCTTAACCTACACGGTTAAGGAGATATTTACTATTAAATGCATCGCCAATGACGTCACACGCATGCGCAATAGCGGGCCGGCGTCATTGCCGATTTCCTGAATGGGAGCTTTCCGGCCCGAGCACGCAAGCGTGTGACGTCATCGCCGCTCCGGCCATTCACAGCGCCGGAGCGGCCATATACCACTTAGGTAGAACTAATAAACGTGACAGTCCTTAAAAATCAATAATGAAGGTATGTGCAAAATGATGTTGGGACACCACCAAAGATTTCAGTGTGAAAGAAAAACACACCACACCAGTTGTGCTCACAGTCTGCTTACCAGAGAGTGAACATAATCAGACGTTAATGGCAATTGTAGAGGATCAATGATGAATACAACTCTCCAGACTTGTTGGGATAATGACAGAAAATCCAAACACCGACATCAAGGAAACCTTCAGGACTCAGTGTATGATGCTATGCAGTCCTGCTCAATCAAGGTAAACCAAAATGGGAAAAAAAAAAGGCAGCATAGTGAAGCCCGTAAGATCAAACAAAAAGGTTTATTTAAAATTCTACTTACAGGAATACAAATGGTAAAAGGCAGGTAACAAACTGCAGGTCAAAGCGTGTTCACAATGGTCAACCTGACATGTTTCATCCGAAGGGATATCATCCCTTCGGATGAAACATGTCAGGCTGACCATTGTGAACACGCTTTGACCTGCAGTTTGTTACCTGCCTTTTACCATTTGTATTCCTGTAAGTAGAATTTTAAATAAACCTTTTTGTTTGATCTTACGGGCTTCACTATGCTGCCTTTTTTTCTTATTTTGGTTTACCTTGATTGAGGAGGACTGCATAGCATCATCATACACTGAGTCCTGAAGGTTTCCTTGATGTCGGTGTTTGGATTTTCTGTCATTATCCCAACAAGTCTGGAGAGTTGTATTCATCATTGATCCTCTACAATTGCCATTAACGTCTGATTATGTTCACTCTCTGGTAAGCAGACTGTGAGCACAACTGGTGTGGTGTGTTTTTCTTTCACACTGAAATCTTTGGTGGTGGTGTCCCAACATCATTTTGCACATACCTTCATTATTGATTTTTAAGGACTGTCACGTTTATTAGTTCTACCTAAGCGCTGCATTTTTGGATTCACATATTTTGGCGTTTGCTTCATCAACAGACTGTGCACGCTGCTTTTGTTATTGCTTTAAAAAGAAAAAAAAAATAATAATTTTTTCACTGTTAGCGCAAATATTTGTTCACCTTGTTTACACGGCCATATACCAACAGGAGGGACAGGACATCGAGGCAAGATGGCAGCGGCGGTGACCGAGGACTGTTGCGGGGGCTTCGATCTCAGGTAAGTCATTCATAATGAGCTAGTATGCTATGCATACTAGCTCATTATGCCTTTCTTTTGCAGGTTTTTTATTTTTTGACTTTACTTCCTCTTTAAAGCCATGCATTTCAATGGGAAATTCCGAAGAAGCCAAGCTATTCCTATATAAAAACCATTTTGGCTCACCCAAATTCCACTTGTTTTATACTCATTGGGCATCCTTCTATTCATTAAAGTTCAATTTGGTCTGAGCCAAGTGATCAAAATCCTAAAATATGGCAGACGTTGCACCATGACAGCCATGCATTTCAATGGGAAAAGAAGCTAAGCTATTCCTATATGAAAACCATCTCAGCTCACCCAAATTCCACTTGTTTTATACTCATTGGGCATCCTATTATGTAAGAAAGTACAATTTGGCCCGAGCCAAGTGATGGAAATCATAATATGGCACCAAATTTGTCACCCATGCATTTCAATGGGAAACTCCAAAGAAGCCAAGCTATTCCTATAGGAAATCCATCTTGGCTCACCTAAATTCCACTTGTTTTATACTCATTGGGCATCCTACTATATAGAAAAGATCAATTTTGCCCGAGCCAAGTGATAGAAATCATAAAACATGGCACCTTAACACCCATGCATTTCAAGGGGAAACTGAAGAAGCCAAGCTATTCCCATCGGAAAGCCATCTTGGCTCACCCAAATTCCACTTGTTTTATACTGATTGGGTATCCTATTAAATTAAAGTTCAATTTGGTCCAAGCCAAGATGGTTTTCATATAGGAATAGCTTGGCTTCTTATTCAGAATTTCCCATTGAAATGCATGAGTGACAAGTTTGGTGCCATATTTTAGGATTTAGATCACTTGGCTCAGACCAAATTGAACTTTAATAGGATACCCAATGAGTATAACACAAGTGGAATTCGGGTGAGCCAAGATGGATTTTATATAGGAATAGCTTGGTTTCTTATTCGGAATTTACCATTGAAATGCATCCTGGTCATGGTGCAACGTTTGGTGCCATATTTTAGGATTTAGATCACTTGGCTCGGGCCAAATTGAACTTTACTATATAGTAGGATGGCCAATGAGTATAAAACAAGTGGAATTTGGGTGAGCCGAGATGGTTTTCAGATAGAAGTTATTTATGCAAAAATACCCCTTTAAATACATGGCATTAGGGAGACAGAATTGTTCAAGTTCAATTTTACTATAAACATTGCAAATGACTGTTTAGCAAATAATCACTTTTGTGAATAAAGATCCAACCTGAAGAAGCTGGCCGAATAAGGAGCCAACGTCTGTATTCGAATAAGAAGCTGGCCGAATAAGGAGCCAACGTCTGTATTCGAATAAGAAGCTGGCCGAATAAGGAGCCAACGTCTGTATTCGAATAAGAAGCTGGCCGAATAAGGAGCCAACGTCTGTATTCGAATAAGAAGCTGGCCGAATAAGGAGCCAACGTCTGTATTCGAATAAGAAGCTGGCCGAATAAGGAGCCAACGTCTGTATTCGAATAAGAAGCTGGCCGAATAAGGAGCCAACGTCTGTATTCGAATAAGAAGCTGGCCGAATAAGGAGCCAACGTCTGTATTCGAATAAGAAGCTGGCCGAATAAGGAGCCAACGTCTGTATTCGAATAAGAAGCTGGCCGAATAAGGAGCCAACGTCTGTATTCGAATAAGAAGCTGGCCGAATAAGGAGCCAACGTCTGTATTCGAATAAGAAGCTGGCCGAATAAGGAGCCAACGTCTGTATTCGAATAAGAAGCTGGCCGAATAAGGAGCTAGCCTAATAAGAAGCCAAGTTCAGCTTCATATTTTATCAAAATATTGCATTTTAGTGATTTTCCCCCCAAAAATTGCATTAGCTGCACAAATATCATGCAACATTACAAATTTAACAACCACCATTTTTATTGTGCAGGGCCCCAACGCCCAAAAAAAAAAAAAAAAAGTGGAAATATAAATGATGGGGGGGGGGGGTTCTAAGTAATTTGTGGCCCAAAAAAACAGCTGGTTGTCACATGGACAAGATATCACAACTGTAATTTAATTCGAGGATATAGATTTGTATGAAAGGTTTAGTAAAGAGGGCCGATATCCAATGCAGAAAGCAGCGCGCGTATTCCCGGACACCGCCACCTCACAGCCTGGAAAGCAGACAAATACCGGCTTAAGCAGGCAGTTGCTTATGGGAATTGTAGTTTGGGCCCAGCCCAACTCCCACGTGATAGAATCCTACAGTGAGCGCGGGAGAACTACTATTCCCGGCATTCCATGCGCCACATACCCCAGGCCTGATCTACACCCGATATCCCCCACTCACCCGCGGCTCTGGCGCTCCTCTTTTTAGGCTTAGGCATGTCTGCCGCCCCACAGTAGCCGCTTCTCTCCGCTCTGGTACCCGGTGTCCGGCGAAGCCGGTGGTTTCCTTGTGTAAGGCCGCGGTGTAGTAGGAATCAGCCAATAGATGAACACTTTTTACTAAAGCGTCTCTCAGGAATACTGCTAAAATGGGCTATCGGTAAAGGTTCGAGGTGTCTGATGGTGGGATTGGCGACTGTAACTCCGGTGAATAACTGTAGATGAAAACGACACATTTTATCTCTCAACACCTCAGGATTAAACACTGGGCGCCGCCGCTCGGCTTTTTATAGGGTGGCACCTGACGTCACCTCGTGAGGACGAAGGGATTATCCAATCGGGGTGCGGGAACCGTTCTCATGGCGCACACGGCTCACGGCTGTTGTGTGACGCTGAAGGAACGGGCTGAGCGAGTCCTCGTCTGTGACTGTGTAAATCAATATGGAAGGAATGTGTTCCCTCCATAACGATGTACAGCACGGGCCCCAACCACCCCAGTATGTGTTCACTAAGCGGTATTATCAGCACAACATTAGTAGGAAACATGGCCAATATCATATATAGGGCCTGCTGGGCGAGGTGTGAGGAGAAATGTGGCTTCATTCAGTCACAGAGGAGTTTCTAGAAAATGGACACTCTCCCAGTACATTGGTATTATGGTGAATACTGGTTTGTTTTTCCGCTGGTTTCACACCAGTGCAAAGGACCTTAACCGCTCGCTTACCTGGACAATTCTGACACTTCTCTCCTATATGTATAAATCTGTGTTTGTTTGCTGGGAAATTACTAATGCTGGCCATACACTATACAAAAAATCGTCCAGGATTTGGTCATTTAGACAGTTTGTTCATTTTTTGGACAGTTAACAGGCACAAATCGATAATCGTTGGGACGGTTTTGTGCCAAAGGACAAGTTCGGAAATTTTCTGTCGAACGAACAATAAATTGAAAGATTAATGTATTTCCCGGCCAAACTGTCTGCACCAGTGGCGGTGCGTCCATAGAGGGCGCCGGAGCGCCGCCCCCTCTCGCTACCGCACCGCCACTGAAAGACAATACACATATTCATGCATTGCATGAATCTATGTATTGTCACCGCTGCCGCGCTGCCCACTATACATATGGCCGGCCTCCTGGTGAGCGCCGGCCATATGAATTAGAGCGGCGGCCGGCGGTGGGTGGAACTTGGAAGTGCCTATCAGAGCCGCTGGCTCTGATAGGCTTTCCGAATACAGCTCTCAGGCTGTATTCGGCTTCCAAAAACTCCTCCCAGGTACGCACGGGGGTGCGTTCCAGGAAGAAGACTGTGTGGAGGTTTCAGCCAATCAGGTTCACCGGATCTGGTTACCGGTAACCTGATTGGCTGAAGCGACATCGAGGGCGGGAGAACACATCGAGGACGGCGCGGACCGAGGAAGGTAAGTGCAGGGCTGGGGGGGAACAGGCTGTATATGGGGGACACACTGGCTGAATATGGGGCACAAACTGGCTGAATATGGGGGACAAACTGGCTGCATTTGGGGGGAACTGGCTGAATATGGGGCACAAACTGGCTGCATTTGGGGGGAACTGGCTGAATATGGGGGACAAACTGGCTGAATATGGGGGACACGCTGGCTGCATTTGGGGGGAACTGGCTGTATATGGGGGGAACTGGCTGTATATGGGGGACAAACTGGCTGCATTTGGGGGGAACTGGCTGTATATGGGGGGAACTGGCTGTATATGGGGGACAAACTGGCTGCATTTGGGGGGAACTGGCTGAATATGGGGGACACGCTGGCTGCATTTGGGGGGAACTGGCTGTATATGGGGGGAACTGGCTGAATATGGGGGACACGCTGGCTGCATTTGGGGGGAACTGGCTGTATATGGGGGACAAACTGGCTGCATTTGGGGGGAACTGGCTGAATATGGGGCACAAACTGGCTGCATTTGGGGGGAACTGGCTGTATATGGGGGACAAACTGGCTGAATATGGGGGATAAACTGGCTGAATATGGGGGACAAACTGGCTGAATATGGGGGACAAACTGGCTGAATATGGGGGGAACTGGCTGTATATGGGGGACACGCTGGCTGCATTTGGGGGGAACTGGCTGAATATGGGGCACAAACTGGCTGAATATGGGGGACAAACTGGCTGCATTTGGGGGGAACTGGCTGAATATGGGGCACAAACTGGCTGCATTTGGGGGGAACTGGCTGAATATGGGGGACAAACTGGCTGAAATATGGGGGACACGCTGGCTGCATTTGGGGGGAACTGGCTGTATATGGGGGGAACTGGCTGTATATGGGGGACGAACTGTCTGCATTTGGGGGGAACTGTCTGTATATGGGGGGAACTGGCTGTATATGGGGGACAAACTGGCTGCATTTGGGGGGAACTGGCTGAATATGGGGGACACGCTGGCTGCATTTGGGGGGAACTGGCTGTATATGGGGGGAACTGGCTGAATATGGGGGACACGCTGGCTGCATTTGGGGGGAACTGGCTGTATATGGGGGACAAACTGGCTGCATTTGGGGGGAACTGGCTGAATATGGGGCACAAACTGGCTGCATTTGGGGGGAACTGGCTGTATATGGGGGACAAACTGGCTGAATATGGGGGACAAACTGGCTGAATATGGGGGACAAACTGGCTGAATATGGGGGGAACTGGCTGTATATGGGGGACACGCTGGCTGCATTTGGGGGGAACTGGCTGTATATGGGGGACAAACTGGCTGCATTTGGGGGGAACTGGCTGTATATGGGGGACACGCTGGCTGCATTTGGGGGGAACTGGCTGTATATGGGGGACACGCTGGCTGCATTTGGGGGGAACTGGCTGTATATGGGGGACAAACTGGCTGCATTTGGGGGGAACTGGCTGAATATGGGGGACACGCTGGCTGCATTTGGGGGGAACTGGCTGTATATGGGGGACGAACTGGCTGCATTTGGGGGGAACTGGCTGTATATGGGGGGAACTGGCTGTATATGGGGGACAAACTGGCTGCATTTGGGGGAACTGGCTGAATATGGGGGACACGCTGGCTGCATTTGGGGGGAACTGGCTGTATATGGGGGGAACTGGCTGAATATGGGGGACACGCTGGCTGCATTTGGGGGGAACTGGCTGAATATGGGGCACAAACTGGCTGCATTTGGGGGGAACTGGCTGTATATGGGGGACAAACTGGCTGCATTTGGGGGGAACTGGCTGAATATGGGGCACAAACTGGCTGCATTTGGGGGGAACTGGCTGTATATGGGGGACAAACTGGCTGAATATGGGGGACAAACTGGCTGAATATGGGGGACAAACTGGCTGAATATGGGGGGAACTGGCTGTATATGGGGGACACGCTGGCTGCATTTGGGGGGAACTGGCTGTATATGGGGGACAAACTGGCTGCATTTGGGGGGAACTGGCTGTATATGGGGGACACGCTGGCTGCATTTGGGGGGAACTGGCTGTATATGGGGGACACGCTGGCTGCATTTGGGGGGAACTGGCTGTATATGGGGGACAAACTGGCTGCATTTGGGGGGAACTGGCTGAATATGGGGGACACGCTGGCTGCATTTGGGGGGAACTGGCTGTATATGGGGGACAAACTGGCTGCATTTGGGGGAACTGGCTGTATATGGGGGACAAACTGGCTGCATTTGTGGGGAACTGGCTGTATATGGGGACAAACTGGCTGTATATGGGGGCACACTGGCTATATATATATGGGGGCACACTGGCTGTATATGGGGGCACACTGGCTATATATATATGGGGGCACACTGGCTGTATATGGGGGCACACTGGCTATATATATGGGGACAAACTGGCTGTATATGGGGGCACACTGGCTATATATATGGGGGCACACTGGCTGTATATGGGGGCACACTGGCTGTATATGGGGGCACACTGGCTGTATATATATGGGGGCACACTGGCTGTATATGGAAACAAACTGGCTGTATTTGAGGGGGAAAACTGGTGGCGTTTGGGCACAGTGGCTGCGTTTAATGGGCACAGTGGCGGCAATTGATTTTTTATTTTTTTTTCAGTTTGTTTGCGCCCCCCCAAAAATTTTGAGCACCAGCCGCCACTGGTCTGCACTAGGTATATGTAAAAAAACAAACAAAAAATGTATTCATTTATGTCCATTGAATAATTTATCTGTCATTACACGATGGCACTATCGTTTGCGCTCACAGCCGAATGTTTGTTTTTCGAAAATGGGTTCGGCCGATTTTTGTATAGTGTATGGCCAGCATTAGATCCCCAAACATTATAGATTTTTTTATTAGTGGAGGCCCTAGAGAATAAAAAACTGTCTGCAATAGAGCCCCACACCATAAAAAGTCCAACACTCCTTTATTCTTTATTCAGTTGAACTTTTGAATAAACAGACAGGGTGTGGATACGAGTAGGTCCAGGCACAGTGAACTCTCCTATTCCTCCTAGTGCAAATAGGCTTGGCGCACGGTCTCTGCCACCGACCGTGAGATTGGTCGCTGCCACCGACCGGGTGAACTGTTGAGGCCCCTTCCACAGGCCTAAGAGCAGGTCTCTGCCACCGACCTCAGTTGATTAGATGGACCGCTGCCACCGGCCTTAGAACATGAACCACCTTCCTCGATGAATTGGCCCTTGTTGGGAAAAGACATTCATCCGGACGGTCTCCAGAGGTCCACCCGGCACTGGCAATATGCTGTACCAGCTCTTTGGGAGGATCACCTCTCTGGTCCCTTACGCCCTGGATTCAGGCGCCTGACACCCGGGGCACCTTAGGACGATCCCTCCCTCGCGGAACCCAGTGGAAGGTACTGGGCTCCAGGCCTCCGGTTGAGTACCTCACCCCAGACTGAAGGTGTCTGGGATGGAACACGAACTCCACGTGTACAGGCCAAGGGCGCCTGCACACCGATCACGGACAGCAGCCCTCAGGTTAAAGGTGCCTGAGACTCGGACCTCGTGGTGAAGATGTCCGCCCCTTTATACCCTCTCCCAGAAAGCCCAGCGGGTTCCCTGCCCCGCCGTACAGCTGCTGCGAGAGGTCACAAAGGGTACGGCACTGCAGTGGTGGTTCAACCCCGGCCCAAAGCGACAGCGCCACCTACTGAGCCGCAGGGAACTGAACACCACTGATGTCCTCACACGAATAGGACACAATTAGTGCATCTGGGTCATACTACCACCCAGATGCTGCCCCTAAATAGTACATACCCACTACACACACTTTGATTATGATCATGACCAGGCCATTTTTTGTGATACGGCTAGGGTTGCCACCTGTCCTGTTTTTGCATCATGTGCCCGGGTTTCCAACTGACAGACACCCGGACACATTATTCTGACAGCATACTTCCTGGTGAGATGTCCCCAGTGCCTGTCAGCAATGTGTCTTCCCCTCATCTCTGTCCCCAGTCCAGACTCCAGTGACTGCACACTGCCAGCACTTCTCTCTCTACTACTGCTGCCTTCTGTCCCCTCACTGATCTGCAGAGTTTACATATCATAGCTTTAAGTGGCCAAAAATGGCAGGCATCTCTCAGGACAGACCACCGGACAGGTTGCCAACCACCAGTAAATTTACTGACAGTTTGTAAAAATCTGTGTTTTTTTACAACTGCCAGTAAATATCAAGGGCTGATAATTTCATGCTGTTTTGACTTTTTTAAGTGTAAATCAAGCAAATTACTTTGTTATAGGTATTGTCAGTGTTTCCAGATCATATTTACACTGTTCAAATATTCACTGTGTTAGTTTTCTAAGTTCTGTAATTTCTCAGGTTGCCAAAATTCCAATGTTTTGTCAGTAAAAAATGCTGCAGTAGGTTGGCAACCGTGCCACCGGTAGCTATAGGACCCCTCTTCTCCCTGTTTGTGTGTCTCCTGGGCTGACAGGATCATCCGACCTCATAGGACCCGGCAGAAGAAGCAGCTAGTCTCCTTCTGCCACAATTTTTTGGGGGGGCGCAAACAAACTGAAAAATTCAGAAAATAAAAACCCATGAATTGCAGCCTCACTGTGCCCATCAAATGCAGCCACTATGCCCATCAATTGAAGCTACTGTGCCCATCAAATGCAGAAACTGTGTCCATCAAACGCAGCCACTGTGCCTATCAAACGCAGCAACTGTGCCATCAAACGCAGCTACTGTGCCATCAAATGCTGCCACTCAGGTGACGGGTATCAGACCCACGCTACCTGATTGGCGGAGAGGCGGTTCAGTGTTCGAAAAGCAAATATTCGTTTGCTTTTCCTTGTCAAAAATATTTTATTAAATACAATAAGTTAAATAGAATAAATAAAGTACTGTACATTATACAATTCAGAATTATTATATAATATCCATATGTGGTTACAAATATAGTGTTGATTAGGATATAAGGAAGTGTGAAAAGTTAAAGCAATTAATTAACAATTATGTGTTCAACCTAAGGAGATGTAGAAATCCAAACAGTAAATGATTCTAATAGCTATGAGTAACTGAATAAAGATTTCCTGAGCAAACTTGGGTTAATGGATTGTCTTTCAAAACTGATACTATATTCGTAACCTATGGAACCTAAAAATCATAAGGTATAAGGAGAGACAGAGTAGAAAAAAGTAAAGAAGAAGTAGTGGGGAGGGGTCCACCGGGTCAATCCAGAAGTCACAGTCAGACCTGTATGATCAGTATAACTTCAAATCATCTACCATGGCATTAAAACAGAGTCATTAAATGCTGTCAGTAAGAAATGTTCTATCCAAGGTTGCCATAATTTACGGAATTTAGGAATTTGGTTTTGTTCAATAGCCGCCATTTTGGCGTGTATCGTAACGTTGTTCATTCTTTGTTTTCTCTCGGCCAAAGAGGGAGTTCTCCAAGCTCTCGCCACAGTTTGTTTTGCTGCTGTGAGCAAAAATATACAAAGTTTAAATTGGGCATGAGTCAGACTATCTGGTTTGAGATTAAGTAATGTCGTAGTAGGATTGGCTTGGAGGGTTACGTTAAACATTTTGCAGGCATATGTATATATTTCTTTCCAAAATGTTTGTACTGTCGGACAGGACCACCAAATGTGTTTGTATGTACCTTCTTCTGTGCAGCCGCGGAAACAATGACCAGGATAGTCAGGGGTAAATTTAGCAATTTTGTCTGGTACTAAGTACCATCTAGTTAGTACTTTATAGTTGGTTTCCATAGCTATTACATAAGGGGAGGAAGATTTAATTGTGGACCAAATTTTTTACCATTCTGCCTCATTTAGGACATATTCCAAGTCCTCCTCCCATTTCCACACGTAGGTAGGTTTATCCGTTTCAGCATTTATTAGTAATTGAGAATAAAGGGACGAGATTAGTCCTCTATCGTGTGGGTCGTTTTTGCAAGCGGATTCAAAACTAGTGAATTGGTTCAGAGGCGTGTTTGAAGTGGTATTAGGTGTAAAGAAATTTTTAATCTGTAAGTATCGGAACATTTCCGATTGTGGGATACCATATGTTTCGCAGAGAGACGGCAAGGGGATAAAGGATGATGAGTTAACAAAATTGTGAAATTTCAATAAATCCAAGGAAGACAATGCTTTAAAAGATAAAGGATATATCCAAGCCGGGTAAAAGGCTGGGTTTTTGAGGAAGGAGAGGAGAGGGTTGTGTGGAGATTGCAAATTGTGTTTAACCACCTCAATACAGGGCACTTTCACCCCCTTCCTGCCCAAGCCATTTTTCAGCTTTCAGCGCTGTCACACTTTGAATGACAATTGCCTGGTCATGCAACACTGTACCCAAATGAAATGTTTATCAGGGCTCAAAATTTCAAGTCCTGAGCCACTAGCCAGGCCTTAAGAGTTACTCGCCACTAGTTGCACCACCCAACCCCTCCCCTGCCCCACCCCTAAGTCCGCCCCTAAACACGCCCTTGTAAATTATCTCATGAAATTACACTGGTAAATGTTTTAAGCAGAATTAAGTTCCAAAAATAAATATTATTAACAACAACGTTAACAATATTAACATAAAACATATCAGTACCCATCAGTGCAGCCTCACTGTGCCCATCAAATGCAGCTTTACGGTGCCCATGAATGCAGTCTCACTGTGCCCATGAATGCAGTCTCACTGTGCCCATGAATGCAGTCTCACTGTGCCCATGAACGCAGCCTCACTGTGCCCATGAACGCAGCCTCACTGTGCCCATGAACGCAGCCTCACAGTGCCTATGAATGCAGCCTCACAGTGCCCCATCAAATGCAGCCTCACTGTGCCCCATCAAATGCAGCCTCACTGTGCCCCATCAAATGCAGCTTCACTGTGCCCCATCAAATGCAGCTTCACTGTGCCCCATCAATTGCAGCGTCACCGTGCCCCATCAATTGCAGCGTCACCGTGCCCCATCAATTGCAGCGGCCCCGTGCCCCATCAAATGCAGCGTCACAGTGCCCCATCAAATGCAGCTTCACAGTGCCCCATCAAATGCAGCTTCACAGTGCCCCATCAAATGCAGCTTCACTGTGTACCATTAAATGCAGCTTCACCGTGCCTAATCAAATGCAGCTTCACTGTGTACCATTACTGTAAATGCAGCTTCACAGTGCCCCATCAAATGCAGCTTTACTGTGTACCATTAAATGCAGCTTCACTGTGCCCCATCAAATGCAGCATCACCATGCCCCATCACTCCAGACTCACCATTGCCTTGATGCTGGTACACACACATACACAGTGGGCATCTCCCACTGTGTGTTACAGAGCTGGATCTGTGTTCGGCAGCTCAGTGTAACAAGGTCCCGCCCCCCTAGACCGGCTTGTGTCATAGGCGGAACACTGAATCAATTTACTATAACACAAGCCGGTCTAGGGGGGCGGGACCTTTCTACACCGCGTCGCCAAACACAGACCTAGCTCCGTAACACACAGCAGGAGATGTCAGCTGTGTGTGTTTGATACACAAGAGGAGGAGATTTCTGCAGCTTCATCTCAAAGCGGCGCCACGGCAGTCCAGCCATGCCGCTCTGTGTCCTGCGGCTGACAGTTTCCTGGCTGATCGCTTCAGCCAGGAAACGGTCAACCTGGTCCGCCCCTGCACCTCACTCGCCCTACACTAAATTCCACTCGCAAAATGCGAGCAGGCGAGTGGAATTTTTAAGGGGTGTGTTTATCATTTTTTTTCCCCACAAATAGAGCTTTCTTTTGGTGGTATTTGATCGCCTCTGCGGTTTTTATTTATTGCGCTATAAACAAAAGAAGAGGGATAAGTTTGAAAAAAACACAATATTTTTTTGTTTTTGCTATAATAAATATCCAATTTTTTTTAAACAAATTTTTTCCTCAGGTTAGGCCGATATGTATTCTTCTACATATTTTTGGTAAAAAAAATCACAATAAGCGTATATTGATTGGTTTGCGCAAAAGTTATAGCGGCTACAAAATAGGGTATAGATTTAAAGCATTTTTATTATTTATATATTTTTTACTAGTAATGGTGGCGATCTGCGATTTTTATCGTGACTGCGATATTGCGGCGGACACATCGGACACTTTTTTGGGATCATTCACATTTATACAGCGATCCGTGCTATAAAAATGCATTGATTGCTGTATAAATATGACTGTCAGGGAAGGGGTTAACACTAGGGGGCGATCAAGGGGTTAATGTATTCCCTAGGGAGTGATTCTTACTGTGGGGGGAGGGGACTGACTGGGTGAGGTGACCGATCGGTGTCCCTATGTACAAGGGACACACCATCGGTCTCCTCTCCCTGACAGGATGTGGATCTGTGTGTTTGCACACACAGATCCACGGTCCTGCTCAGTTACTGGGCAATCGCGGGTGCCTGGTGGATATCGCGGCCGCCGGGCACGCGCATCGGGTTCCCAGTGACGCGGCGGGCGCCCCCTAGTGGCTCGGGAAAGCGCAACGTCATATGATGTCCGCCCAGAACGAGAGGCTCATCGTGTGACGGCTAGCCATCATATGACAGCGGGCGGTGGGCTAGTGGTTAAATTTATATCTATCCCAGATGGATTGGTGTTGTTTAGTTATAGGATTACTTAGGCCAAGGCGGTTTTTGGAATGAAGCCATAATATATTGGAAATCGATAAAGGGTCACAATCGCAAGCCTCTATTGATACCCATAAAGGTATTTCCTGAGTTGCATGATATTTGGCTAAACTAGCTATGTGAACTGCTCTATAGTAAGTGGTAAAATTAGGTACTCCTAGACCTCCTAAGTTTTTAGGAAAGTATAGTGTTTTGAGAGGTATACGCGGTTTTGAAGATCCCCATATAAATTTAGATGTTCTTTTCTGGATAATACGTAAGTAGCGAGCGGGGACTGTTATCGGTAATACTCCTAAATTGGTATAGCAGTTTGGGTAGTGTTGTAATTTTAACTACATTTATTTTCCCCATCCAAGAAATAGGGAGGTGGGACCAGTTATCCATTAGCTTTGTGATGTGTTTTAGAATGTTAGGGTAGTTGGCTGAGTATAGGTCTGATAAAGAGGCTGTAAGGTGAATGCCTAAAAACGGGATTGACTCTACGGCCCATGTGAAGGGTAGTACTATTTTAGCTGATGTTAATTCTATTGTTGAAAGCGATATTTTTAATGCAATACATTTCTTGGGGTTTATCTCTAATCCTGATATGGTAGCAAATTTGTTAAGAATGGGTATTAGATTTGGGCCTGAGACTTGGGGGGATGATAGAAATAATAAGATATCGTCTGCGAATAAGTTTATGTTGAATTCCACCTAGTTCTATTCCAGTGATAGTTGGATCTAATCTAAGGGATTGGGCTAAGGGATCTATTAAAAGGGCAAATAGTAAGGGGGAAAGTGGGCAGCCCTGACGTGTGTCTCTCTCTTAGTGATGAGCCGAACACCCCCGGGTTCGGTTCGCACCAGAACCCGCGAACGGACCGAAAGTTCGCACGAACATTAGAACCCTATTAAATACAATGGATGCGAACGTTCGGATTCTAAAGTGCTAATTATAACGACTATTATCCATGTTATTGTCCGAAACAGAGTTTGGGAACCCGGCTTCTGCACCAGGGGACATGTATCAATGCAAAAATAAGTTTTAAAAACGGACGTTTTCCGGGAGCAGTCATTTTAATGATGCATGAAGTGAAAAAAAAAAAGTCAAATATTCCTTTAAATATTGTACCTGGGGGGTGTCTAAAGTATGCCTGTGAAGTGCCACGTGTTTCCCGTGTTTAGAATTGTCCCTGCACAAAATAACATTTCTAAAGGGAAAAAAGTCATTTAAAACTGCTTGCGGCTTTAATGCAATGTGTGGTCCCGGTAATATGGATGAAAATCTTTAGGAAAAATGGCATAGCTACCCCATCAACCCCCCCCCCCCTACCCCAGCCCATTACCAGCCCCTTTGGGTCTTGTATGGATATTAAGGGGAACCCCGCACACAAAATAAAAAAGGACCTATATACTCTGAACAGCCGTATACAGGCGGTGCATACAAGACAGGGACTGTAGGTTTGTTCTTATGTAGAATCTGTTTATAATTTTGAACAGCTGCATTGTTTAAGTGGAGCTCCATGGCAAATTCCTTTTTTTTAGTTTTTTGTAAAACATAGGAAACGGTTATCACCCCTGTCACATTTTTTTTGCTGTCTGTGCCCCTGTTCAGAACATTTCACCTCACTTTGCGTCCCAATGACAACTGTTTTTGAAATGTGGTGTTTTTATTGAAACAAGGATTGGTGATAAAGCATCAGTAGAGAGGAGACACCTTTCTCCCATATTAATTCTTACAGGAGAGAATTTTCCTTCCAAGGGGTAGATTTCCTCTCACTTCCTGTTGTCTTCTTCCGTTTGCAAGTAGTAGTCGTTTGTAAGTTGGATGTTTGAAAGTAGGGACCTGCCGTATATACTCTGCAGAAATTGGCCCCTTAGGTGTTGGTGTTGGCACAACACTGTAAGCACTCACAGTTACTCTTGGTGGGTGCTGGAACGCCCTGCTGTCAACTATTATATCAGGAATTGTAATAACATATAATTGTTGATCAGTGGTAGTAAAAATTGGGCCTTTGATGGTGGTGCTGGTGCCACAACACTGTAAGGCCTGACAGTTACTCTTGGTGGGCGCAGCAATGGTCCCTGCTGTGAATTATTAGATCAATAATTATAATTGCATGCCCCTGTTGAACAGGGGCTTAAAAATTGGGCCTTTGGTGGTGATGGTGGTGGTGATGGTGGTGCTGGTGCCACAACACTGTAAGGCCTGACAGTTACTCTTGGTGGACGCAGCAATGGGCCCTGCTGTGAATTATTAGATCAATAATTATAATTGCATGCCCCTGTTGAACAGGGGCTGAAAAATTGGGCCTTAGGCACTGGTGGCACAACACTGCAACCCCTCACAGATACTGTACTTGGAGCACAGCAATGAGGCCTGTTGCAAAGTATTGCATCAAAAATTTTAATTACACGCCCCTGTTAAACAGGGGCTGAAAAATTGGGCCTTAGCCACTGGTGGCGTCACCCATAAACCAAAATGATCTTCCAAGCTATCATCGTTAATCGTATCATTGAGGAGGAGGAGGAGGAGGATAGCCAGTCAACATAACAGCACAGGCACTCAGCATCAGCATCAGTCTTGAAGGGATGTGACATTTTAAAATCAATTAGTCTGTTATATCAGCATCTGGTGTGTGGTAGCTGGTGGTGATCCAAGACTGGTTCATCTTGATGAAAGTCAGTCGATCAACCGAGTCGGTGGACAGGCGCACCCTGTGATCCGTGACAAATCCTCCAGCAGCACTGAATGTGCGTTCTGAAAGAACGCTGGATGCAGGACAGGCCAGTAGCTCAATTGCATACTGTGCAAGCTCTGGCCAGTGATCCATCCTCAAGACCCAGTAAGCCAGAGGATTTTCGGTGGGGAAGGTGTCCAAGTCTGACCTTGCCCCTAGGTATTCCTGCACCATGTATATCAGACGCTGGCGATGGTTGCTGGAACCGATCATACTTTGGGGCTGCGGACTAAAGAATTGTCTGAACGCATCGGTCAGACGGCCACCTTCCCCACCGCTCCTTCTTTGACTGCCCGAAGCCTCAGCAACTCGTTGTCCAGGACCAGGAGTTTGTAACCTCCCAGTCTCTGGGAACGCGTTGCACAGACCTTTCTGCAAGGCCTCCCGGAGTTGTCTCATCCTCTGCTCCCTCTGCGACGGTACGATAAGGTCCGCAACCTTACCCTTGTACCGTGGATCAAGGAGAGTGGCCAGCCAGTAATGGTCCCTCTCCTTGATCCGAAGAATACGAGGATCCTTCCGCAGACTTTGCAGGATCAGCGAGGCCATGCAGCGTAGGTTAGCTGAGGCATTCAGTCCGGAGTCCTCTGGGTCACTAAGGACGACATGATCCGCAGCCACCTCCTCCCAGCCACGTACAAGTCCACTGGTTTCTTGGGACTGTAAATCATCCCAAAAGACTGCTGCTGATGATGCTGAGTGCCAGCCTCCACCTCCATGCTGACACAATCCTCCTCCTC
The DNA here is from genome assembly GCA_029206835.1 of Rana muscosa. Lineage (NCBI taxonomy): Eukaryota > Metazoa > Chordata > Amphibia > Anura > Ranidae > Rana > Rana muscosa. The sequence continues at coordinate 730,600,724 of CM055118.1, forward strand.
CTCCTCTTCCTGTGCGATGGGTGGGACAGAAGGAACACTGTCTGGGTAAAGGGGGCCTTGAGAGGCAAGGAAGTCCTCCTCTTCCTGCCTCTGTTCTGCCTCAAGTGCCCTGTCCATTATTCCACGCAGCGTGTGCTCCAACAGGTGGACAAGAGGTACAGTGTCACTGATGCATGCACTGTCACTGCTCACCATCCTCGTGGCCTCCTCAAATGGTGCCAGGACAGTGCATGCATCCCTGATCATGCCCCACTGGCGTGGTGAAAAAAACCCGAGCTCCCCTGACCCTGTCCTGGTGCTGTAGTCGCACAGGTACTCATTGATGGCCCTCTGCTGCGTGTGCAGCCACTGCAGCATGGCCAACGTTGAGTTCCACCTGGTGGGCATGTCACATATAAGGCGGTTCTTGGGCAGGTTCAACTCCTTTTGAAGCTCAGCCAGGCGAGCACTGGCATTATAAGATCTGCGGAAATTTACACAGACTTTCCTGGCCTGCCTCAGGACATCCTGTAAGCCCGGGTACCTGCCCAAGAACCGCTGCACCACCAGGTTAAGGACGTGAGCCATACAGGGCACATGGGTCAGTTGTCCCTGTCGGAGGGCGGAGAGGAGGTTGGTGCCATTGTCGCAAACCACCATTCCTGGCTTAAGCTGGCGTGGCGTCAACCACCTCTCGGCCTGCCCCTGCAGAGCAGACAGGACCTCTGCCCCAGTGTGGCTCCTGTCCCCCAAACACACCAGCGCAAGCACGGCATGGCATCTTTTTGCCTGCGTACTTGCGTAGCCCCTTGAACGCCTACGGAGCACCGCTGGCTCCAAGGACAAACCACAGGAAGAGGCCATGGAGGAAGAAGAAGAGGAGGGGGTGGAGGAGAGAGGTGTGTCACAACCAGTAGTAGCATTTTGGAGGCGTGGCGGTGGAACAACCTCCAACACTACTGCACCTTGTCCTGCATCCTTCCCAGCTGCCAAAAGAGTGACTCAATGGGCCGTGAAAGAAAGGTAACGTCCCTGTCCATGCCTGCTGGACCATGAGTCAGCGGTAATATGCACCTTACCGCTGACCGCCCTGTCCAGCGAGGCCAAGACATTGCCTTCCATATGCCTGTAGAGAGCCGGAATAGCCTTCCGTGCGAAAAAGTGTCGTTTGGGAACCTGCCACTGAGGAACCGCACATTGCACAAACTCACGGAAGGGGGCCGAGTCTACCAACTGAAAAGGCAGCAGTTGAAGCGCTAGCAATTTAGCCAAGCTAGCATTCAACCGCTGGGCATGTGGATGGCTGGGAGTGAACTTCTTTCGACGGTCCAGCAGCTGGGGCAGGGAAATTTGCATGCTAGAATCGGACGTTGGTGTACTGCTAGCAGAGTGCCCGCAAGTACTTGCCTGTGACACACCTAATTCTACACCTTCATTCCTCTCAGAGCAGGTTTCAGAGAGGAGTGAAGGTATAGTGGGGTTGGAGATCCCAGCTGATGCGGTGCAAGAAGAGGTCAGCTTTGTTCTTTGGTGTGGGTCTTTAAGGTAGGCTTGTCAACGAGCTGCATGGCAGGTCAACATATGTCTGATCAAGCATGTGATGCCCAAGCGGCTGATGTTTTGGCCACGCGATATACGCTTGAGACATATGTTGCAAACAGCAGCTGTGCGATCTGATGCACTCGCCTCAAAAAAGGCCCACACCAAAGAACTTTTTGCATGACGGGCAGAGGCAGCGCCCTGCACAGGCGGAGCTCTGCGGTGTGATTCCGTCGGTGTGCTGCCCATACGCTGGCCACTCAAGGGCATCCTGCCTCGTTGGAGATGTGCCTCCTCCTCATCCTCCTCCTCCTCCTCTCTCCTATTAGGCACCCACGTGGAGTCAGTGACCTCATCATCCCCTCCCTCCTCATCACTGGAGCCAATCTGGCAATATGCTGCAGCTGCTGGAGCATGACTGCCAGATTGGTGTCCTTCTTGAGCATCCCCTCTCTCTGCTCTCACGCTGCTGCCTTCCTCTAGCTGGGTATCATCATCAGATCCTTCCAAACGCTGGGCATCCTCCTGGAGCATGTACCCAACACTGTGCTCAAACAGTTCGGGGGACTCCTCAGGAGGAGGGCATGGTGGGTCTAGGGAAGGATTGACTAATGAAGATAATGATACCAGAGAAGAGGACGCTTTGGCAGCTGCTTTGCCAGTACCCTGAGCCTGGGTGAGAGAGGATGAGGAGGATGAGGTGGGCTTGGTCATCCACTCTACCAAGTCTTCGGCATGATGTGGCTCAACATGTCCAGCTGCCGAAAACAAGGACAAGCGTGTCCCATGGCCATGTGCTGATGACAATGCACCGCGTACACGACCAGCACTGTTGCCCCCAGACACAGAGCCTGCTTGCCCTCTTTTTTTGCCTCCTGACTGTCTGCCTCTCCTTGGTTGCCTTCCAGACATTTTAATGGATGGCCTGCAGGGAGATGGGAAAAACAGCAATAAGGGCTACCTTCAGATGTATACTGTGCAGGAGGCTTAGCAACAATGACACTGACACTGTCCCCTGCCTATCCTTCTCTGTCCCTAAACACAAGGATTGAAAATATGGTTCAGCAAAATAGTTTTAGAACAGAATAGCACACTGACACTTTCCCTCACTGTCCTACTCTGTCCCTCCCTACAAACAAGATTTAGCACAGAATAGCACACTGATAATTTCTACGAGTGTCATTCTCTGTCCCTAAACTCAAGGATTGAAAATATGGAACAGCAAATTTGGTTTAGAACAGAACAGCACACTGTCAGTTTCACTCACTGTACCTCTCTGTCCCTCAACTCAAGGATTGAAAATATGGTTCAGCAAAATAATTTTAGAACAGAATAGCACACTGACACTTTCCCTCACTGTACCTCTCTGTCCCTCAACTCAAGGATTGAAAATATGGAACAGCAAATTTGGTTTAGAACAGAACAGCACACTGTCAGTTTCACTCACTGTACCTCTCTGTCCCTCAACTCAAGGATTGAAAATATGGTTCAGCAAAATAATTTTAGAACAGAATAGCACACTGACACTTTCCCTCACTGTACCTCTCTGTCCCTCAACTCAAGGATTGAAAATATGGAAGAGCAAAATTGGTTTAGAACAGAATAGCACACTGTCAGTTTCACTCACTGTACCTCTCTGTCCCTCAACTCAAGGATTGAAAATATGGAACAGCAAATTTGGTTTAGAACAGAACAGCACACTGTCAGTTTCACTCACTGTACCTCTCTGTCCCTCAACTCAAGGATTGAAAATATGGTTCAGCAAAATAATTTTAGAACAGAATAGCACACTGACACTTTCCCTCACTGTACCTCTCTGTCCCTCAACTCAAGGATTGAAAATATGGAACAGCAAATTTGGTTTAGAACAGAACAGCACACTGTCAGTTTCACTCACTGTACCTCTCTGTCCCTCAACTCAAGGATTGAAAATATGGTTCAGCAAAATAATTTTAGAACAGAATAGCACACTGACACTTTCCCTCACTGTACCTCTCTGTCCCTCAACTCAAGGATTGAAAATATGGAACAGCAAATTTGGTTTAGAACAGAACAGCACACTGTCAGTTTCACTCACTGTACCTCTCTGTCCCTCAACTCAAGGATTGAAAATATGGTTCAGCAAAATAATTTTAGAACAGAATAGCACACTGACACTTTCCCTCACTGTACCTCTCTGTCCCTCAACTCAAGGATTGAAAATATGGAACAGCAAATTTGGTTTAGAACAGAACAGCACACTGTCAGTTTCACTCACTGTACCTCTCTGTCCCTCAACTCAAGGATTGAAAATATGGTTCAGCAAAATAATTTTAGAACAGAATAGCACACTGACACTTTCCCTCACTGTACCTCTCTGTCCCTCAACTCAAGGATTGAAAATATGGAACAGCAAATTTGGTTTAGAACAGAACAGCACACTGTCAGTTTCACTCACTGTACCTCTCTGTCCCTCAACTCAAGGATTGAAAATATGGAACAGCAAAATTGGTTTAGAACAGAATAGCACACTGTCAGTTTCACTCACTGTACCTCTCTGTCCCTCAACTCAAGGATTGAAAATATGGTTCAGCAAAATAGTTTTAGAACAGAATAGCACACTGACACTTTCCCTCACTGTACCTCTCTGTCCCTCAACTCAAGGATTGAAAATATGGAACAGCAAATTTGGTTTAGAACAGAACAGCACACTGTCAGTTTCACTCACTGTACCTCTCTGTCCCTCAACTCAAGGATTGAAAATATGGTTCAGCAAAATAGTTTTAGAACAGAATAGCACACTGACACTTTCCCTCACTGTACCTCTCTGTCCCTCAACTCAAGGATTGAAAATATGGAACAGCAAATTTGGTTTAGAACAGAACAGCACACTGTCAGTTTCACTCACTGTACCTCTCTGTCCCTCAACTCAAGGATTGAAAATATGTTTCAGCAAAATAGTTTTAGAACAGAATAGCCCTTGACACTTTCCCTCACTGTACCTCTCTGTCCCTCAACTCAAGGATTGAAAATATGGAACAGCAAATTTGGTTTAGAACAGAACAGCACACTGTCAGTTTCACTCACTGTACCTCTCTGTCCCTCAACTCAAGGATTGAAAATATGGTTCAGCAAAATAGTTTTAGAACAGAATAGCACACTGACACTTTCCCTCACTGTACCTCTCTGTCCCTCAACTCAAGGATTGAAAATATGGTTCAGCAAAATAGTTTTAGAACAGAATAGCACACTGACACTTTCCCTCACTGTCCTACTCTGTCCCTCCCTACAAACAAGATTTAGCACAGAATAGCACACTGATAATTTCTACGAGTGTCCTTCTCTGTCCCTAAACTCAAGGATTGAAAATATGGAACAGCAAAATTGGTTTCGAACAGAATAGCACACTGACACTTTCCCTCACTGTACCTCTCTGTCCCTACAAACAAGATTTAGCACAAAATAGCACACTGACACTTTCCCTCACTGTACCTCTCTGTCCCTACAAACAAGATTTAGCACAAAATAGCACACTGATACTTTCCCTCACTGTACCTCTCTGTCCCTAAACTCAAGGATTGAAAATATGGTTCAGCAAGATTGGTTTAGAACAGAATAGCACACTGACACTTTCCCTCACTGTACCTCTCTGTCCCTACAAACAAGGATTAGCACAGAATAGCACACTGTCACTGACACTCTCCCTACCTATCCTTATCTGTCCCTAAACACAAGGAATCCAGGATTATGTAAAGGAAAAATAATGACACTGTCCCTGCCTATGCTTCTCTTTCCCTACTCCGGTCCGGAACACACTACACAAGGCCGCCGCGCTGGCGGCCTTTTATAGTGTGGGGCGTGTACTAAACCCCCTCAGCAATAATTGGCCACAGGCATCCTGCCTGTGGCCAATCATTGCTCTCCTCGCTGCCGGCGCTGTGATTGGCCAAGCATGCGGGGTCACAGTGCATGCTTGGCCAATCACAGCGCCTGGATGACACTGCGATGGCGTAGTGCATTGTGGGCCGTTCGCGTCACTCGAATTTGGCGCGAACGGCCCAAATCGTTCGATCTTCGTTGAACGATCGAACAGCCGATGTTCGAGTCGAACGTATGTTCGACTCGAACACGAAGCTCATCCCTACTCTCTCTATATTAAAATATTCAGATTTATAGCCTGCGTATTTTACATAAGCTTGGGGATTGTTATAGAGAGCTGATATCCAACTAGTAAAGTGGGGACTGAATCCCCTTTTCTGGAGAGTGTAGTGTAAGTATGGCCAGGTTACTGAATCAAAGGAAAGGTGTCCCCCTGGAAAGGGACTGGGACTTTTAAGGCAACCAATGAAGTAACAAAATGATATGAATAAATGTTTTAATCTTAAATGGTTAAAAAGCCAAAAAGCCTCTTCCACAGCTTGGAGACAACTCTGTATTTAATGTTTTACTGTGCTTTGATCTATAATGTATAATACTTATCAGACATTTGCATTTGCCATATGTTTGGCTTTTTAACCATTTAAGATTAAAACATTTATTCATATCATTTTGTTACTTCATTGGTTGCCTTAAAAGTCCCAGTCCCTTGTCAGGGGGACACCTTTCTTTTTTTCTATAACATATGGGATGTTGGCAACAATTATAATTTATCCCTGGTGTAATACCCCTTTTTGTTTAGGTTACTGAATCAAAGGCTTTTCTAATGTCTAGAGACAGGAAGCATGTAGGAATGCGTCTTTTTTTAGCTATATATGCCAAAAGGGTAGCTCGACGTACATTATCGATTGCTTGCCTCTTTGGTATAAATCTAACTTGGTCGTTGTGTATAATTTTGCCAATTATCTTGTTGAGGCAGGTAGCTATAGTTTTTGCTAAGATTTTGATGTCCTGATCTAAGAGGGAGATGGCACGGAAGTTCATGCAGGATGTGTTATTTGATTGGGGTTTGGGGATCATGCAAATAATTGATAGTAATGATTCGCGTCTAAAAGAATAGCCATCTATGTAGGGTATTGAATGCGTCCACTAAAATAGGAGAAAGGGTTTCAGAAAATGTTCTGTAGTATAGGGCTGAGAAGCCACCTGGGCCAGGCCTCTTGTTTATTTTTAGTTCTTTTATGGTTTTCTTTTTTTTTTTCATAATTCTCCCATTTTAATAATGTACAAATAGGATGACAAAACATAACTAGGCCAAGCATCTTACAGCAAAACATATGGACATTTGAGTGTTTATACAACTGATTTTTCTTAATTAAAACTCAGTGCACTCCTTTTATGGTTTTCAAGACTGCCTCTGTTATGTGTTCTTCAAGCAAGATTTTTTGTGTGCGTGTTAGTTTAGTAAGATTTATTTTAGAGAAGAAGTTATCAGCATCGGTCTCATTAAAGGAGTAGTAAAAGTTACATGTTTTTTCACCTTAATGCATCCTATGCATTAAGGTGAAAAAACATTCGACAATACCGCCCCCCCCCCCCCCCCCCGAGCCCCCGTTTTTACTTACCTGGCCCCTCGAAAAACCCACGCTCGTCCCCGTCATCCTCTTCATTTTTCAGCCTGGCCGCCGATTGGCTACACTGGATGGATTGAAAGCAGCGCAGCCATTGGCTGGCGCTGCTGTCAATCACATCCAATGACGCGGCGCGCGGGGGCGGGGCCGAGTGATACAGTCGACGGCTATGGCCGCCGCTGTATCACGGGAGCGCGCCCGCAATCACTCCACACCATGCGAGCTCACTCGCATTATGGTGTGGAGTCCTTGCGGGGAGGAGCCAAGACAGCCGCCGAGGGACCCCAGAAGACCAGGATCGGGGCCACTGTGTGCAAAACGAGCTGCACAGTGGAGGTAAGTATAACATGTTTGTTATTTTTAGGCAAAAAAAAGGGAAGCTTTAGTGCTCCTTTAAATTCTTTTGATTCTGAATACAATGATGTTAAATATTTACGGAATTTTTGAACGATTTTAAGAGGGTTATTCGTGTAAGTGTTGTTTGATAGTTTCATTCGTATTGGGTTGGATTGCCTGTCAATGGATTTCAGTGCTCGTGCCAGGAGGGTATTAAGTTTATTTGATTTCATGTAAAACGTGTGTTTTGATCTGCGTAGTGTCTTATCTGCTGATTCTTTTAGGAATAAATCATATTCCAATCTGTTTTTTTCCAATGGTGCTTTTGATGTAGGGGTGCTTTGGAAAGAGGTAAAGGCATTATTAAAATTGGTTTCTAATTTACGTGCTAGAATATTACATTCTCTTTTGATCAGTGCCATTTGTCTTTGGATCATTCCACGCATCACAGGCTTGTGCGCTTCCCATAAGGTAAACGGAGATATGTCAGGATTAGTGTTATATTCTAGATAGTCCTTTATACCTTGTTCAATTATTTGGCTATAGGAGGGGTTCTTGAGTAGTGATGAGCCGAACACCCCCGGGTTCGGTTCGCACCAGAACCCGCGAACGGACCGAAAGTTCGCACGAACATTAGAACCCTATTAAATACAATGGATGTGAACGTTCGGATTCTAAAGTGCTAATTATAACGACTATTATCCATGTTATTGTCCTAAACAGAGTTTGGGAACCCGGGTTCTGCACCAGGGGACATGTATCAATGCAAAAAGAAGTTTTAAAAACGGACGTTTTCCGGGAGCAGTCATTTTAATGATGCATAAAGTGAAAAAAAAAAGTCAAATATTCCTTTAAATATTGTACCTGGGGGGTGTCTAAAGTATGCCTGTGAAGTGCCACGTGTTTCCCGTGTTTAGAACTGTCCCTGCACAAAATAACATTTCTAAAGGAAAAAAAAGCCATTTAAAACTGCTTGCGGCTTTAATGTAATGTCTGGTCCCGGTAATATGGATGAAAATCTTTAAGAAAAATGGCATAGCTACCCCATCAACCCCCTACCCCAGCCCATTACCAGCCCCTTTGGGTCTTGTATGGATATTAAGGGGAACTGAAAATAAAAAAGGCCCTATATACTCTGAACAGCCGTATACAGGCGGTGCATACAAGACAGGGACTGTAGGTTTGTTCTTATGTAGAATCTGTTTGTAATTTTGAACAGCTACATTGTTTAAGTCTAGCTCCATGCCAAATTCCTTTTTTTAAGCTTTTTGGAAAACATAGGGAAGGGTTATCACCCCTGTAACATTTTTTTTGCTGTCTGTGCCCCTGTTCAGAATATTTCACCTCACTTTGCGTCCCAATGACAACTGTTTTTGAAATGTGGTGTTTTTATTGAAACAAGGATTGGTGATAAAGCATCAGTAGAGAGGAGACACCTTTCTCCCATATTAATTCTTACAGGAGAGAATTTTCCTTCCAAGGGGTAGATTTCCTCTCACTTCCTGTTGTCTTCTTCCGTTTGCAAGTAGTAGTCATTTGTAAGTTGGATGTTTGAAAGTAGGGACCTGCCGTATATACTCTGCAGAAATTGGCCCCTTAGGTGTTGGTGTTGGCACAACACTGTAAGCACTCACAGTTACTCTTGGTGGGTGCTGGAACGCCCTGCTGTCAACTATTATATCAGGAATTGTAATAACATATAATTGTTGATCAGTGGTAGTAAAAATTGGGCCTTTGATGGTGGTGCTGGTGCCACAACACTGTAAGGCCTGACAGTTACTCTTGGTGGGCGCAGCAATGGGCCCTGCTGTGAATTATTAGATCAATAATTATAATTGCATGCCCCTGTTGAACAGGGGCTGAAAAATTGGGCCTTTGGTGGTGGTGGTGGTGGTGGTGGTGATGGTGGTGGTGCTGGTGCCACAACACTGTAAGGCCTGACAGTTACTCTTGGTGGGCGCAGCAATGGGCCCTGCTGTGAATTATTAGATCAATAATTATAATTGCATGCCCCTGTTGAACAGGGGCTGAAAAATTGGGCCTTTGGTGGTGGTGGTGGTGGTAATGGTGGTGCTGGTGCCACAACACTGTAAGGCCTGACAGTTACTCTTGGTGGGCGCAGCAATGGGCCCTGCTGTGAATTATTAGATCAATAATTATAATTGCATGCCCCTGTTGAACAGGGGCTGAAAAATTGGGCCTTAGGCACTGGTGGCACAACCTTGCAACCCCTCACAGATACTGTACTTGGAGCACAGCAATGAGGCCTGTTGCAAAGTATTTTATCAAAAATTGTAATTACACGCCCCTGTTAAACAGGGGCTGAAAAATTGGGCCTTAGCCACTGGTGGCGTCACCCATAAACCAAAATGATCTTCCAAGCTATCATCATTAATCGTATCATTGAGGAGGAGGAGGAGGATAGCCAGTCAACATAACAGCACAGGCACTCAGCATCAGCATCAGTCTTGAAGGGATGTGACATTTTAAAATCAATTAGTCTGTTATATCAGCATCAGGTGTGTGGTAGCTGGTGGTGATCCAAGACTGGTTCATCTTGATGAAAGTCAGTCGATCAACCAAGTCGGTGGACAGGCGCACCCTGTGATCCGTGACAAATCCTCCAGCAGCACTGAATGTGCGTTCTGAAAGAACGCTGGATGCAGGACAGGCCAGTAGCTCAATTGCATACTGTGCAAGCTCTGGCCAGTGATCCATCCTCAAGACCCAGTAAGCCAGAGGATTTTCGGTGGGGAAGGTGTCCAAGTCTGACCTTGCCCCTAGGTATTCCTGCACCATGTATATCAGACACTGGCGATGGTTGCTGGAACCGATCATACTTTGGGGCTGCGGACTAAAGAATTGTCTGAACGCATCGGTCAGACGGCCACCTTCCCCACCGCTCCTTCTTTGACTGCCCGAAGCCTCAGCAACTCGTTGTCCAGGACCAGGTGTTTGTAACCTCCCAGTCTCTGGGAACGCGTTGCACAGACCTTTCTGCAAGGCCTTCTGGAGTTGTCTCATCCTCTGCTCCCTCTGCGACGGTAACATAAGGTCCGCAACCTTACCCTTGTACCGTGGATCAAGAAGAGTGGCCAGCCAGTAATGGTCCCTCTCCTTGATCCAAAGAATACGAGGATCCTTCCGCAGACTTTGCAGGATCAGGGAGGCCATGCAGAGTAGGTTAGCTGAGGCATTCAGTCCGGAGTCCTCTGGGTCACTAAGGACGACATGATCCGCAGCCACCTCCTCCCAGCCACGTACAAGTCCACTGGTTTCTTGGGACTGTAAATCATCCCTAAAAGACTGCTGCTGATGATGCTGAGTGCCAGCCTCCACCTCCATGCTGACACAATCCTCCTCCTCCTCCTCCTCTTCCTGTGTGATGGGTGGGACAGAAGGAACACTGTCTGGGTAAAGGGGGCCTTGAGAGGCAAGGAAGTCCTCCTCTTCCTGCCTCTGTTCTGCCTCAAGTGCCCTGTCCATTATTCCATGCAGCGTGTGCTCCAACAGGTGGACAAGAGGTACAGTGTCACTGATGCATGCACTGTCACTGCTCACCATCCTCGTGGCCTCCTCAAATGGTGCCAGGACAGTGCATGCATCCCTGATCATGCCCCACTGGCGTGGTGAAAAAAACCCGAGCTCCCCTGACCCTGTCCTGGTGCCGTAGTCGCACAGGTACTCATTGATGGCCCTCTGCTGCGTGTGCAGCCGCTGCAGCATGGCCAACGTTGAGTTCCACCTGGTGGGCATGTCACATATAAGGCGGTTCTTGGGCAGGTTCAACTCCTTTTGCAGCTCAGCCAGGCGAGCACTGGCATTATAAGATCTGCGGAAATGCACACAGACTTTCCTGGCCTGCCTCAGGACATCCTGTAAGCCCGGGTACCTGCCCAAGAACCGCTGCACCACCAGGTTAAGGACGTGAGCCACACAGGGCACATGGGTCAGTTGTCCCTGTCGGAGGGCGGAGAGGAGGTTGGTGCCATTGTCGCAAACCACCATTCCTGGCTTAAGCTGGCGTGGCGTCAACCACCTCTCGGCCTGCCGCTGCAGAGCAGACAGGACCTCTGCCCCAGTGTGGCTCCTGTCCCCCAAACACACCAGCGCAAGCACGGCATGGCATCTTTTTGCCTGCGTACTTGCGTAGCCCCTTGAACGCCTACGGAGCACCGCTGGTTCCGAGGACAAACCACAGGAAGAGGCCATGGAGGAAGAAGAAGAGGAGGGGGTGGAGGAGAGAGGTGTGTCACAACCAGTAGTAGAATTTTGGAGGCGTGGCGGCGGAACAACCTCCAACACTACTGCACCTTGTCCTGCATCCTTCCCAGCTGCCAAAAGAGTGACCCAATGGGCCGTGAAAGAAAGGTAATGTCCCTGTCCATGCCTGCTGGACCATGAGTCAGCGGTAATATGCACCTTACCGCTGTCCGCCCTGTCCAGCGAGGCCAAGACATTGCCTTCCACATGCCTGTAGAGAGTCGGAATCGCCTTCCGTGAGAAAAAGTGGCGTTTGGGAACCTGCCACTGAGGAACCGCACATTGCACAAACTCACGGAAGGGGGCCGAGTCTACCAACTGAAAAGGCAGCAGTTGAAGCGCTAGCAATTTAGCCAAGCTAGCATTCAACCGCTGGGCATGTGGATGGCTGGGAGTGAACTTCTTTCGACGGTCCAGCAGCTGGGGCAGGGAAATTTGCCTGCTAGAATCGGACGTCGGTGTACTGCTAGCAGAGTGGCCGCAAGTACTTCGCTGTGACACACCTAATTCTACACCTTCATTCCTCTCAGTGCAGGTTTCAGAGAGGACTGAAGGTATACTGGGGTTGGAGATCCCAGCTGATGCAGTGCAAGGAGAGGTCCGCTTTGTTCTTTGGTGTGGGTCTTTAAGGTAGGCTTGCCAACGAGCTGCATGGCAGGTCAACATATGTCTGATCAAGCATGTGGTGCCCAAGCGGCTGATGTTTTGGCCACGCGATATACGCTTGAGACATATGTTGCAAACAGCAGCTGTGCGATCTGATGCACTCGCCTCAAAAAAGGCCCACACCAAAGAACTTTTTGAATGACAGGCAGAGGCAGCGCCCTGCACAGGCGGAGCTCTGCGGTGTGATTCCGTCGGTGTGCTGCCCATACGCTGGCCACCCAAGGGCATCCTGCCTCGTTGGAGATGTGCCTCCTCCTCATCCTCCTCCTCTCTCCTATTAGGCACCCACGTGGAGTCAGTGACCTCATCATCCCCTCCCTCCTCATCACTGGAGCCAATCTGGCAGTATGCTGCAGCTGCTGGAGCATGACTGCCAGATTGGTGTCCTTCTTGAGCATCCCCTCTCTCTGCTCTCACGCTACTGCCTTCCTCTATCTGGGTATCATCATCAGATCCTTCGAAACGCTGGGCATCCTCCTGGAGCATGTACCCAACACTGTGCTCAAACAGTTCGGGGGACTCCTCAGGAGGAGGACATGGTGGGTCTAGGGAAGGATTGACTAATGAAGATAATGATACCAGAGAAGAGGACACTTTGGCAGCTGCTTTGCCAGTACCCTGAGCCTGGGTGAGAGAGGATGAGGAGGATGAGGTGGGCTTGGTCATCCACTCTACGAAGTCTTCGGCATGATGTGGCTCAACATGTCCAGCTGCCGAAAAGAAGGACAAGCGTGTCCCATGGCCATGTGCTGATGACAATGCACCGCGTCCACGACCAGCACTGTTGCCCCCAGACACAGAGCCTGCTTGCCCTCTTTTTTTGCCTCCTGACTGTCTGCCTCTCCTTGTTTGCCTTCCAGACATTTTAATGGATGGCCTGCAGGGAGATGGGAAAAACAGCAATAAGGGCTACCTTCAGGTGTATACTGTGCAGGAGGCTTAGCAACAATGACACTGACACTGTCCCCTGCCTATCCTTCTCTGTCCCTAAACACAAGGATTTGCAATATGCTTCAGCAAGATTGGTTTAGCACAGAATAGCACACTGACAGTTTCCCTCACTGTCCTTCTCTGTCCCTACAAACAAGATTTAGCACAGAATAGCACACTGATAGTTTCCACGAGTGTCCTTCTCTGTCCCTAAACTCAAGGATTTCAAATATGGTTCAGCAAGATTGGTTTAGAACAGAATAGCACACTGACACTTTCCCTCACTGTACCTCTCTGTCCCTAAACTCAAGGATTTCAAATATGGTTCAGCAAGATTGGTTTAGAACAGAATAGCACACTGACACTTTCACTCACTGTCCTTCTCTGTCCCTACAAACAAGATTTAGCACAGAATAGCACACTGATAGTTTCCACGAGTGTCCTTCTCTGTCCCTAAACTCAAGGATTTCAAATATGGTTCAGCAAGATTGGTTTAGAACAGAATAGCACACTGACACTTTCACTCACTGTCCTTCTCTGTCCCTACAAACAAGATTTAGCACAGAATAGCACACTGATAGTTTCCACGAGTGTCCTTCTCTGTCCCTAAACTCAAGGATTTCAAATATGGTTCAGCAAGATTGGTTTAGAACAGAATAGCTCACTGACACTTTCCCTCACTGTACCTCTCTGTCCCTAAACTCAAGGATTTCAAATATGGTTCAGCAAGATTGGTTTAGAACAGAATTGCACACTGACACTTTCCCTCACTGTACCTCTCTGTCCCTAAACTCAAGGATTTCAAATATGGTTCAGCAAGATTGGTTTAGAACAGAATAGCACACTGTCAGTTTCACTCACTGTCCTTCTCTGTCCCTACAAACAAGATTTAGCACAGAATAGCACACTGATAGTTTCCACGAGTGTCCTTCTCTGTCCCTAAACTCAAGGACTTCAAATATGGTTCAGCAAGATTGGTTTAGAACAGAATAGCACACTGACACTTTCCCTCACTGTACCTCTCTGTCCCTAAACTCAAGGTTTTTCAAATATGGTTCAGCAAGATTGGTTTAGAACAGAATAGCACACTGACACTTTCCCTCACTGTCCTTCTCTGTCCCTACAAACAAGGTTTAGCACAGAATAACACACTGACACTCTCCCTACCTATCTTTATTTGTCCCTAAACACAAGGAATCCAGGATTAGTAATGGAAAAAAAATGACACTGTCCCTGCCTATGCTTCTCTTTCCCTGCTCCGGAACACACTACACAAGGCCGCCCCGCTGGCGGCCTTTTATAGTGTGGGGCGTGTACTAAACCCCCTCAGCAATAATTGGCCACAGGCATCCTGCCTGTGGCCAATCATTGCTCTCCTCGCTGCCGCCACTGTGATTGGCCAAGCATGCGGGGTCACAGTGCATGCTTGGCCAATCACAGCGCCTGGATGACACTGCGATGGCGTAGTGCATTGTGGGCCGTTCGCGTCACTCGAATTTGGCGCGAACGGCCCAAATCGTTCGATCTTCGTCGAACGATCGAACAGCCGATGTTCGAGTCGAACGTATGTTCGACTCGAACACGAAGCTCATCCCTATTCTTGAGTATGATGTCAGGGAGATACCACCTTGAGTCGTGAGCTTTAGGGATGGTAGAGGATAAAGTAGTGAAAACTGTGTTGTGGTCCGACCAGGGGATGGGGATTATGCTAGATGCAATTACTTCAGGTATCATAGCTGTAGTTAGAAAAATGTGGTCTATACAGGTTGATCTCTTATGTGGGTGTGAATACTAGGTAAAGCATCTTTTGGATGAATTACATTCTCTCCAAGAGTCTTCTAAATTATATCGAGAGAGTAGTTTAGAAAATGATTGGTTTCTTGAGTTACGAGAAGGAATATAGGGCGACTTGTCGAGAAATGGGAGGAGGACTTGGTTGGAGTCACCACATATGATGACTGTGCCTATTTTATGGGCATTTACCACTTGTAATATGTGTGATAGAAATGAGGTTGGTTGTTAGGGGCGTAGTATGATACTATCGTTACCGCATTATCCATGATATGACCAGTGAGTATTAGATATCGCCCCTCAGGGTCTTTAATTTCTGACTGGATTAGGAACGGGGTAGATCTGTGAAAGGCTATACGGGTTCCTCTCCTTTTGGCACTGGCTGAGGCTGTAGAGACTTGTGGATAGAAAGGGCTCATAAACTTTGGAGAAGAATTCACTGCAAAGTGAGTTTCCTGTAGGCATATTATGTGAGCCTTCTTAGCTTAAAAGGAACAAAATGCTTTGGTTCTTTTCTGTGGTATGTTGAATCCCTGAACATTCAGGGAAAGAATGTTTAAGGGTGCCAGGATATATGATCTAAAATGTAGCACTCACCAGTGTCTGGTAATGACCGACTGTATGAATCGACCCACGTGGACCCGTAAGAGGAAAAAGAAAGAGAAGGGACCAGTACTGTCAGAAGTATAGAGAAGCGGAGAGAACTGAAAATAAAAAGGATAAAGTTAGATAAAATGCAAAATATCATATATTGAAGAGTAAAGTTTTCCTGTGATGGGGGGAATGGACCATATGGACCATATGGTTAGGCGATTACAACACTACACTATGCCCGGCCCTTGATAGACTCCAAACGGCACAGACATTTGGCTCTAGTGCTGTTGAGACTAAATTCTTTAAACTCACCTCAACCTTTCACCTTGTAGACACGTGGAGTGAAGGCACAACTTCCCACATACTCGAGCATACTCCTGTTTCTCCCCTGCACACAACTCTATGTCCCGCATAGATTTTATTCTTGTGTCCCACACCCTGGCACCACGGATCCTGGAAACTGCATTTTGCCCCAGGTTACTGCCTGACCACAGTCCATATTGGACCACCCTCAGTATCCCTATTGACAAACCGCAGAGGCCATGGAGACTAAACCCGTTCTGGCTCTCACTGCTGCCAGAGGATGATGAGCTCATCGCCCAATGGAAGCAATATTTTTTGGAAAACGATCACACGGCCTTTATAGCTGCAATCTGGGATTCATTTAAAATATACGCCCGTACTACCCTGATCTCACACATAATTCAAATCAAAACGGATTCCGCTGGTGCGTTTGACAGGGTGGTGTCAGAGCTAGTCTCTACTGAACGAGAATACGCTGCCAATCCCACCCCGGCAACAGCAGCCCAGCTTAAAATGCAGACTAGAGTGGTAACCCCCAACTACAGTATACGAAGCCTCGTCAAAAGCTCTTTTTTACTAAACGGAAACTCTTTGAATATGGGGAAAAGACAGGCAAGCTCCTAGCATACCTAGTGCATAGCGAAGACAGACCCCCAGTTGTCATTACCCTACACGGTCCAGGGGGTAGACAGATCACAGATCCAAGCAGTGCTAAGTTCAGGGAATTTTTTGCAGATCTATATAAAACGACAGTGACTGACCTGACGGACTTGCAGACTGCTTTCCTTCACAGCATCACCTTCCCCCAACTGACGAAGGATCAGGTAGATTTACTTGAGGCACCCCTTTCCACGGAAGAAATAGATACTGCGATCGCCAGTTTCACTAGATCCAAATCCCCGGGCTCCGACGGTCTCCCTGTTGAGTTTTACTCCCAATTTAGTGAACTACTAACTCCCAAACTGCTTGCACTATTTAATCACCTATTTGAAACCTTCACCCATCCCCCCTCTATGCGGGAAGCGACGATCGTCCTTATCCCCAAACCTGGGAAGGACCCGGGCTACCCCGAATCCTATCGTCCCATTTCTCTACTGCAAGTAGATATAAAAATACTAGCCAAGGTGCTGTCCCTTAGATTAAACCAAGTCATTCTGTCCCTTATACATGCGGATCAGACAGGCTTTATGCCGGGCCACAACACTTCTTTTAATCTACGCAAACTGTACATCAACCTCCAAGCTGTACATGCAGAAGTTGGGTCACGGGTGGTGGTGACATTAGATACGGTGAAAACGTTTGATTCGGTGGAGTGGGGGTATCTCTGGAGCTGCTTGGTGGGATATGGCTTTGGACCACGGTTCATCAAGTGGATCCAACTGCTGTATCAGGTGCCCACGGCCAAGGTGGTGGCCAATGGCTGGCCATCTCAAATGTTTGACCTCAGCAGAGGCACGAGACAGGGCTGCCCTCTTTCACCACTACTATATGCCTTGGCCACGGAAGCCTTAGCCATGTCCATCCGAGCTAATCCAGAGATCAGGGGACTGAGTTCTGGCACTCTGACTGAAAAGATCAGCATGTATGCAGATGACACACTGTTATACCTGGCGGACTCGGGCCCCTCTCTACACGCAGCTCTCCAGACAATTGAAAGTTTTGGGACTTTTTCCGGGCTAAAAATTAACTGGGGGAAATCCCAAATTCTTCCACTTGACAGCTTCCCACCGACTAAATTTCAGGACAGTTTTCCATTACAACAAGTCAGTACCATTAAATACTTAGAGATATGCATATCCAGAACACCGGCGGATTATATACATTTAAATCTAGGTCCCCTAATTTTGCATGTTAAATCCAAACTACAAGCCTGGGCCTGTCTACCACTAGGGGTTTGGGGCCAGGTAAACCTCATTAAAATGGTCCTCCTACCCAGCCCAGCTTAAAATGTAGACTAGAGTGGTAACCCAACTACAGTATACGAAGCCTCGTCAAAAGCTCTTTTTTACTAAACGGAAACTCTTTGAATATGGGGAAAAGGCAGGCAAGCTCCTAGCATACCTAGTGCATAGCGAAGACAGACCCCCAGTTGTCATTACCCTCCACGGTCCAGGGGGTAGACAGATCACAGATCCAAGCAGTGCTAAGTTCAGGGAATTTTTTGCAGACCTATATAAAATGACAGTGACTGACCTGACGGACTTGCAGACTGCTTTCCTTCACAGCATTACCTTCCCCCAACTGACGAAGGATCAGGTAGATTTACTTGAGGCACCCCTTTCCACGGAAGAAATAGATACTGCGATTGCCAGTTTCGCTAGATCCAAATCCCCGGGCTCCGACGGTCTCCCTGTTGAGTTTTACTCCCAATTTAGTGAACTACTAACTCCCAAACTGCTTGCACTATTTAATCACCTATTTGAAACCTTCACCCATCTCCCCTCTATGCGGGAAGCGACGATAGTCCTTATCCCCAAACCTGGGAAGGACCCGGGCTACCCCGAATCCTATCGTCCCATTTCTCTACTGCAAGTAGATATAAAAATACTAGCCAAGGTGCTGTCCCTTAGATTAAACCAAGTCATTCTGTCCCTTATACATGCGGATCAGACAGGCTTTATGCCGGGCCACAACACTTCTTTTAATCTACGCAAACTGTACATCAACCTCCAAGCTATACATGCAGAAGTTGGGTCACGGGTGGTGGTGACATTAGACACGGCGAAAGCGTTTGATTCGGTGGAGTGGGGGTATCTCTGGAGCTGCTTGGTGGGATATGGCTTTGGACCACGGTTCATCAAGTGGGTCCAACTGCTGTATCAGGTGCCCACGGCCAAGGTGGTGGCCAATGGCTGGCCATCTCAAATGTTTGACCTCAGCAGAGGCACGAGACAGGGCTGCCCTCTTTCACCACTACTATATGCCTTGGCCACAGAACCCTTAGCCATGTCCATCCGAGCTAATCCAGAAATCAGGGGACTGAGTTCTGGCACTCTGACTGAAAAGATCAGCATGTATGCAGATGACACACTGTTATACCTGGCGGACTCGGGCCCCTCTCTACACGCAGCTCTCCAGACAATTGAAAGATTCTGGACTTTTTCCGGGCTAAAAATCAACTGGGGGAAATCCCAAATTCTTCCACTTGACAGCTTCCCACCGACTAAATTTCAGGACAGTTTGCCATTACAACAAGTCAGTACCATTAAATACTTAGAGATATGCATATCCAGAACACCGGCGGGTTATATACATTTAAATCTAGGTCCCCTAATTTTGCATGTTAAATCCAAACTACAAGCCTGGGCCTGTCTACCACTAGGGGTTTGGGGCCAGGTAAACCTCATTAAAATGGTCCTCCTACCCAAGATACTCTATGTTCTCTGGCACTCCCTGGTGTACTTACCCCAGAAACATTTTAAATCCCTTGAGGCCCTTCTCAAACCCTTATCACCCCAATCCCGAGCAGCCCAGACTCGTCATCCCCAATCCCGAGCAGCCCAGACCCGTCATCCCCAATCCCGAGCAGCCCAGACCCATCACCCCGATTCCGAGCGCCCCAGACCCGCCACCCCAATCCTGAGCGCTCTAGACCGGTCACCCTCCCGATCCTGAGCAGCCCAGACCCGTCACCCTCCTGATCCCGAGCAACCCAGACCCGTCACCCCGATTCCGAGCGCCCCAGACCTGCCATCCCGATCCTGAGCGCCCCAGACTCGTCACCCCGATCCTAAGCGCCCTAGACCTGTCACCCCGATCCCGAGCAGCCCAGACCCATCACACTGATCCAAAAAACCCCGATCCCGAGCACCCCATACCTGTCATCTTTTTTTTAATTTTTTTTAGGAGAGACCCTAGGGAATAAAATGGCGGTCGTTGCTATATTTTATGTGATACAGTATTTGTGCAGCGGTCTTTCAAACACAATTTTTGGGGGAAAAAAATCTACTTTACTGAATAATAAAGGAAAACAAAACACAAACGTTACACCAATTTTTTTTTGTAAAATGTGAAAGATGATGTTACACCGAGTAAATAGATACCTAACATGTCACCCTTTAATTTTGCGACATGTCGACAAACTACAGTACTTAAAAAGTTTCCATAGGCGACACTTTAAAAATGTGTACAGGTTGCCAGTTTAGAGCTACAGAGGCGATCCGATGATAGAATTGCGGCGATACCTCACATGTGGGGCGCTGATTTTTTTTTTATTGTTTTATTTATTTTAACACTTTTCCTTGAATTTTTTTTATTGTTTGATCACTTTTATTCCTATTAGAAGAAATGTTAACAACCCTTGTAATAGAAATAGGGCATGACAGTTCTATAAGTCCCCTCACTCATCTCTCCTCTAGGCTGGAAAGCATGAGATAAAAAATTAATAAATTGATCTCAGGTTTCCCAGCAAAAAACTTAAGTTTTTACATCTGCCGGCGCTGGAAGTGACGTCATGGCGGATCACTTCTGGCCTCTGAGGGTCATAGAGATTGCTGGGGACCATTAGGATTCCTGTTATTAGGTCAGTAGAGATCCCCTTTAGTGTCAGGATAGGGGGGTGTCGGTGTAATATTCCTGCTGGGGGAGTATCGGTGTAATATTCCTGCTGTGGGGAGTATTGGTGTAATATTCCTGCTGGAGGGAGGGGTATTGGTGTACTATTCCTGCTGGGGGGACTTCAGTGTCAGGATGGTGGGGTGTTGGTAATATTCCTGCTGAGAGGGGAGTATCGGTGTAATATTCCTGCTGGGGAGAGTATGGGTGTAATATTCCTGATGGGATAACCCTCCTGTTGTTGAAGGGGAATCTGCCACCACTGTGGGGACCTGTATTGGTACATTCGTACCTGGTTCCTTGGAGGGCACGTCAGGCTTTCCGTTGAGTCTTCTTCTAGGAACAGACAATTTTCTTGTTTGCCCAGATACGTTTGCAGTTGTTGTTGCAGAAGCTCCAAAAAAAAAATGGAAAGCTAATGAGAAGACCCTCTGTTTACTGAAGTGGCAGCTGTGTTGGTACAGAGGTACCGGGTTCCTGGGAGGGCTGATGGGAAGACTCTTCCGTTGCTGAAGTGGCAGCCTCCACCAGTGTAACAACCTGTGTTACAGTCATATCGGGCCCCTGAGGGGACTGATTAGAAGACCCTCCGGTTACTACAGTGGTTGCCGCCACCAGTGTAGGGTCCTGTGTTGGTACAGACGTACTGGGTTCCTGGGAGGGCTGATGGGAAGATTTTTCAGTTGCTGGAGTGGCAGCCACCACCAGTGTAGCAACCTGTGTTGTTACAGCCATGTCAGGCCCCTGGGAGGCCTAAGTAGAAGATCCTTTGGTTACTACATTGGCTGCTGCCACCAGTGTGGGGACCTCTGTTGGTAAAGCTGTACCTTGTCCTTGGGAGGGCTGATAGAATGACCCTCCTGTTGTTGGAGTGGCATCCGCCACCACTGTGGGGACCTGTATTGGTACATCCGTACCTGGTTCCTTGGAGGGCACGTCAGGCTTTCCGTTGAGTCTTCTTCTAGGAACAGCCAATTGTCTTGTTTGCCCAGATACATTTGCAAGTGGTGATTCAAAAGCTCAAAAAAAAAAGAAAAGCTAAGTGGGGGACCTGTGTTGGTACAGAGGTACCGGGTTCCTAGGAGGGTTGATAGGTAGACTCTTCCATTGCTGAAGTGGCAGCCGCAACCAGTGTGGGGACCTGTATTGGTTCATCCATACTTGGTTCCTTGGAGGGCATGTCAGGCTTTCCGTTGAGTCTTCTAGGAACAGCCAATTGTCTTGTTTGCCCAGATACGTTTGCAGTTGATGATCCAGAAGCTCCAAATTTTTTTTTTAAAGCTAATGAGAAGACCCTCTGGTTATTGAAGTGGCATCTGCCACCAATGTGGGAACCTGTGTTGATACAGCCGTACCTGGTCCCTGGGAGGGTTCCTCAGACTTTCCATTGAGTCTTCTTCTAGGAACAGACAATTATCTTGTTTGTCCAACTACATTGATAGTTGGTAATTCAGAAGCTGCAGAAAGGGAAATAGAGGGCTGATGGGAAGACCCTCAGGTTTCTGGAGTGGCAGCCGCCACCAGTGTAGGAACCTGTGTTGGTACAGCTGTACCTGGTCCCTGGGAGGGTTTCTCAGGCTTTCCACTGAGTCTTATAACACTCTATCCCCACACACAAAACTTGGACTATGCAAAAAAGATACTGTAGCACTCCTGTTGGTGAAGAAAGCTGGTGGTATTGCTCTCTTGAAGACAGGTGCTGATGAGAATCTTTCAAGAGAGTGATGACGTGGTGGACTCTGGTGATGATGGCTTGACTTGAAGATCTTCTCCCTCATGTTCACTAGCAAATCATCCTCTGATCCCTCCTCCTCATGTCCTAGTTTAAAATTTCTTCCAACATTTTTGCCATATTCACTCCCAAAAAAAGCTTCACCCCTCCCATTTAAGTGCAACCAGTCATTGCTATAAAGATGGTAACCGACTGAAAAGTCAGCCCAGTTTGCCATGAAGCCAAGCCTCTCCTCCCTGCACCAGTACCTCAGCCATTTGTTAAGCTCTCTAAGTTCTTGCTGCCTCTCTAGTGTTTCTCGAGGTACAGGAAGTATTTCTGAAAATACTGCCTTGGAGGTCCTTTTCTTCAATATAGCCCCTAAGTCCCTGAAATAATTTTTTAGGGCGCCACATCTTCCTCTAACTTTGTCGTTGGTACCAATTTGTATCATGGCAGCTGGGTTCTTCCAAGCTCCATCCAACAATCTGTCCATCTGATGTGCAATGTCCCGAACACGAGCACCCGGTAAGCAACATACTGTTCGGTAATAACAGTCTTTGTGACAGATTTCCCTCTCTGTCCTTCTAATGACTGAGTCACCTACCACCAGTATCTTCCCATTCTTTCCTGTAACCCTTCCCCCATCTCCCAAGGTTCCGCTGGCATTTTGGTGGAGTCTCATCTTGAACGTCACATTCTGGTGACGTCACATTGTGAACATCGCTTTCTGGTGTAGTCTCGACATAAACGTCACATTCTGGGTGAGTCTCAGCATGAGAGTCACATTCTGGTGGGTTCTCAAAGTGAACTTCACATTCTGGTGGAGCGTCAACCTGAATTTCTTCCATCTTTTTGGTAATCTTCTTTCCCAATAGAGCGGCACCCTTCCCATTTAAGTGCAGCCCGTTCCTGCTATAGAGCCGGTAATTGACCGAAAAGTCAGTCCAGATCTCCATGAACACAAACCCCTCCTCCCTGCAACAGTTCCCCAGCCATTTGTTAAGTACCATAAGCTCCTGCTGCCTCTCTGGTGTGGCTCAAGGTACAGGCAGTATTTCTGAAAATATTGCCTTGGGGTACCTTTTCTTCAAAATAGCCCCTAAGTCCCTGAAATAATTTTTTAGGGTGCTCCATCTTTCTCAAACGTTGTCATCGGTATCGATATATACCATGACAGCTGGGTTCACTCCAGCCCCATCCAACAATCTGTCCATACAATCTGCAATGTTCCAAACCCGAGCGCCCGGTAAACAACATACTGTTCGGTCTTTGTGACAGATTGCCCTCTGTATCCTTCCAATAACTGAGTCCCCCTACCACTAGTATCAACCTATCCTTTCTTGTAACCTTGCCCCCATTTTCCCTGAAGACGTTCCCATGGCATTTTGGTGGAGTATCAACGTGAACGTTACATTCTGGTGGATTCTCTGTGTGAACGTCACATTCTGGTGCATTCTCCGTGTTAACATCACATTCTGGTGGAGTCTCCATGTGAATGCCACATGCTGGTGGTGTCTCCGTGTGAATGCCACATGCTGGTGGCTTCTCCGTGAGAATGCCACATGCTGGTGGCGTCTCCGTGTGAATGCCACATGCTGGTGGAGTCTCTGTGTGAACGCCACATGCTGGTGGAGTCTCCGTGTCAATGTCACATGCTGGTGGAGTCTCTGTGTGAACGCCACATGCTGGTGGAGTCTCCATGTCAACGTCACATACTGGTGGAGTCTCCGTGTCAATGTCACATGTTGGTGGAGTCTCCGTGTAAACGCCACATGCTGGTGGAGTCTCCGTGTGAACACCACATGCTGGTGGAGTCTCCGCTTGAACGTCACATGCTGGTGGAGTCTCAATGTAGGTTTCACATTCTGTCTCGCTTACTGGGGCAGACCTGCCATGTGAGTTGTGTCTGCAGTAAATACCGTGTACATTTACAATAAAAAAGAAGAATCAGATTTAGCACCTTCATCTACATTTCATATATTTTTTTATACAACATCAAATTATAGAGAGAAAAGTTAAAAAGTCATTATACGGCTGCAGATTGGCTCTCCTGCGCAAATCACCGTACCTGTATGGCAGCTTGCACAGGCACAGTGGCTGTGGGAGCGTGCCCGCAGGTCGGGCGGACTCAATGTCTGCAGCAACCCACGATCTCCTAGTATAGAGGCAGAACGGGGATCTGCCCGTGTAAACAAGTGGATCTCCGTTCCGACAGGAGACATGTCAGAGATCTTCTGTTCCCAGTGATCGGGAACTATGATCTCTGTCATGCCCCAGTGAGCCCATCCCCCCTACAGTTATAACACACCTAGGGATCCCCCCTAGTGTTAACCCCTTCCCTGTCAGTGTAATTTTTACATTGATCAGTGCATTTTTACTGATCAATAGACATGTGCATGACGAAAAATGTGTTTTGTTTTCATTCATTTAACTAGTTATTTCATTTTGTTAAATTCGGTTAATTCGTTCAATTCGTTTCCCAATTTCGTATTCATAATTTTCAAATTTTCTTTCATTTAAGTTTTTTTTTCAGATTCAAAAGGATCAAATCAATACATTTTCGATTTGGTCGAAACTAAAATGTTGTATTGTTTTCAATTAGAATGCAACAGAGTGAACAAACAAAATAAAAATCTTCATCAAATGATTACAATGACTCTTTAAATCACCTTTGGCGTAACAAAAACAGCATTATTTTGAAATGGTACTCTGATAACACACACATTCTTTGATTTCAGCAATATACAGTTGCAAAAAAAAGTATGTGAACCCTTTTGGAATGATATGGATTTCTGCACAAATTGGTCATAAAATGTGATCTGATCTTCATCTAAGTCACAACAATAGACAATCACAGTCTGCTTAAACTAATAACACACAAATAATTAAATGTTACCATGTTTTTATTGAACACACTATGTAAACATTCACAGTGCAGGTGGAAAAAGTATGTGAACCCCTAGACTAATGAGGTCTCCAAGAGCTAATTGGAGTGAGGTGCCAGCCAACTGGAGTCCAATCAATGAGATGAGATTGGAGGTGTTGGTTACAGCTGCCCTGCCCTCTAAATAACACACAGCAGTTCAGGGTTTGCTTTTCACAAGAAGCATTGCCTGATGTGAATGATGCCTCACACAAAAGAGCTCTCAGAAGACCTATGATTAAGAATTGTTGACTTGCATAAAGCTGGAAAGGGTTATAAAAGTATCTCCAAAAGCCTTGCTGTTCATCAGTCCATGGTAAGACAAATTGTCTATAAATGGAGAAAGTTCAGCACTGCTGCTACTCTCCCTTGGAGTGGGCGTCCTGTAAAGATGACTGCAAGAGCACAGCGCAGACTGCTCAATGAGGTGAAGAAGAATCCTAGAGTGTCAGCTAAAGACTTACAAAAGTCTCTGGCATATGCTAACATCCCTGTTAGCGAATCTACGATACGTAAAACACTAAACAAGAATGGATTTCATCGGAGGATACCACAGAGGAAGTCACTGCTGTCCAAAAAAACATTGCTGCACATTTACAGTTTGCACAAGAGCACCTGGATGTTCCACAGCAGTACTGGCAAAATATTCTGTGGACAGATGAAACCAAAGTTGAGTTGTTTGGAAGAAACACACAACACTATGTGTGGAGAAAAATAGGCACAGCACACCAACATCAAAACCTCATCCCAACTGTGAAGTATGGTGGTGGGGGCATCATGGTTTGGGGCTGCTTTGCTGGGTCAGGGCCTGGACGGATTGCTATCATTGAAGGAAAAATGTATTCCCAAGTTTATCAAGACATTTTGCAGGAGAACTTAAGGCCATCTGTCCACCAGCTGAAGCTCAACAGAGGATGGGTGTTGCAACAGGACAACGACCCAAAGCATAGAAGTAAATCAACAACAGAATGGCTTAAACAGAAGAAAATACGCCTTCTGGAGTGGCCCAGTCAGAGTTCTGACCTCAACCCAAATGAGATGCTGTGGCATGACCTCAAGAAAGCGATTCACACCAGACATCCCAAGAATATTGCTGAACTGTTCTGTAAAGAGGAATGATCAAGAATTACTCCTGACCGTTGTGCACGTCTGATCTGCAACTACAGGAAACGTTTGGCTGAAGTTATTGCTGCCAAAGAAGGTTCAACCAGTTATTAAATCCAAGGGTTCACATACTTTTTCCACCTGCACTGGGAATGTATACATGCAGGGCCGGCGCTCCCACTAGGCGAACTATGCAGCCGCCTAGGGCGCACTGCCGCCTAGGGGCGCAGCCACAGCCGCTGGGTCCCCTCAGGATTGGTTCCCCCCTGGCGGATGGTGGCTGGTGCGGTGCAGAGTGTAGTGGGAATCGGCTCCCGCGGCTCCATCTAGCTGGCTGCAGAGTTGCTTGGCGGGGAGAAGGAGCAGGCAGATCCCCCCCTCCCCCAGAGCCAGGGGCGACCATACCTATGTCCAGCAGCCGTGGGTGTTAGCTATCTGTCCGCCCCGCCTCCCTCCCTGGGTGATGTGCAGCCATTGGAGGAGCAGGGCGAGCGGCATTGTGCACAGAGACAGCCAGATGGACTGGCCATAGGACACACGCTGGGCTCAGGCCGCCGGGCCACTTGTCTTTGAGGAGCCCGAAGCAAGGCTGCTCCTGCAGCCCGCCCTGCTTACCCAGCCTCTCCGCGGTCATCCACCGGAGCCCGGGGGTGGAACCAAACGATCAGCTGATCGGATCGGGGACTAGCTGGAGGAGGTCTCCCGTGCGTGAGCTGTGACTCACAGCCTGTAGGAGACCCGATCTCCTAATCCTGGGACTTGTGACACTGACTGCTGCACGCTGTGGAGGGAGCTAGAAAGAAGTGCCCGAAGGTAAGAACTTGTCATGTAGTCGGGGGAAGCGCTGGGGAAGAAGGCTTCCAAGTTCCAGTCAGACCTTTTGACTGGTGTGTGTGACTCCCTCCACCTGGCTCCGCTCCATCCCTCCACCTGGCTATACCCCCTCTCTTATCCACCTGGCTCAATCCCTCCACCTGGCTACACCCCACTCCTATCCACCTGGCTCAATCCCTCCACCTGGCTACACCCCACTCCTATCCACCTGGCTCCATCCCTCCACCTGGCTCCGCTCCATCCCTCCACCTGGCTACACCCCCTCTCTTATCCACCTTGCTCCATCCCTCCACCTGGCTACACCCCCTCTCTTATCCACCTGGCTCAATCCCTCCACCTGGCTACACCCCACTCCTATCCACCTGGCTCCATCCCTCCATCTGGCTCCGCTCCATCCCTCCACCTGGCTACACCCCCCTCTTATCCACCCGGCTCCATCCCTCCACCTAGCTACACCCCCTCTTATGCACCTGGCTCAATCCCTCCACCTGGCTACACCCCACTCCTATCCACCTGGCTCCATCCCTCCACCTGGCTACACCCCCCACCTATCCACCTGGCTCTATCCCTCCACCTGGCTACACCCCCCTCCTATCCACCTAGCTTCATCCCTCCACCTGGCTACACCCCCTCCTATCCACCTAGCTTCATCCCTCCACCTGGCTACACCCCCTCTCTTATCCACCTGGCTCCATCCCTCCGCCTGGCTACACCCCCTCTTATCCACCCGGCTCTATCCCTCCACCTAGCTACACCCCCTCTTATGCACCTGGCTCAATCCCTCCACCTGGCTACACCCCCCCTCCTATCCACCTAGCTTCATCCCTCCACCTGGCTACACCCCCTCTCTTATCCACCTGGCTCCATCCCTCCACCTGGCTACACCCCCCACCTATCCACCCGGCTCTATCCCTCCACCTGGCTACACCCCCTCTTATCCACCTGGCTCCATCCCTCCACCTGGCTACACCCCCCTCCTGTCCACCTGGCTCCACCCATTCACCTGGCTACACCCCACTCCTGTCCACCTGGTTCCATTCTCCCCCCACCTGGCTGCACCCCTCTCCTGTCCACCTAGCTCCATCCCTCCACCTGGCTACACCCCCCTCCTGTCCACCTGGCTCCATCCCTCCACCTGGCTACACACCCCCCTCCTGTCCACCTGGCTCCATCCCTCCACCTGGCTCCATCCTCCCTCCACCTGGCTGCCCCCTCTCCTGTCCACCTGGCTATAGCCTCCCTCCACCTGGCTGCACCTCCTCTCCTGTCCACCTGGCTCCATCCCTCCACCTGGCTGCACCTCCCTCTCTTGTCCACTTGTCCACCTGGCTCTATTCCTCCATCTGACTGCACCCCCTTCCTGTCCACCTGGCTGCACCCCCTTCCTGTCCACCTGGCTGCACCCCCTTCCTGTCCACCTGACTGCACCTCCCTCCTGTCCACCTGGCTCCATCCTCCCCCCACCTGGCTGCACCCCCTCCTATCCACCTGGCTGCACCCCCCTCTCCCGTCCACCTGGCTCCACCTTCTTACCTGGCTAACCCACCTCTACTGTCCACCTGGCTCCATCCTCCCCCCCACCTGGCTGCACCCCCTCCTGTCCACCTGTCTGCACCCCCCCTCTCCTGTCCACCTGGCTCCATCCTCCCTCCACTTTGCTGCACCCCCTCTCCTGTCCACCTGGCTCCATCCCTCCGCCAGGAGTTCTGGGGCTACAATTATTGAATTTATTTTGATTATTTTTTCTTTTTCGTACATCACGGGACACAGAGCAACTTAGTCATTACTAATGGGTTATATAGATTACCTTCAGGTGTTGGCACTGGCCAATTCCAAACCGGAAGTACCCTCCCCTATATAAGCCCCTCCCATCCGGGAGCACCTCAGTTTTTTGCCAGTGTCTAAGGTGTTGGCCAAAGAGTAACATGTGTTTTCACTGGGCTTGCGTACAGGTTCTTTTGGGCCTTAGTAAGCTGTTCCGGATCCCACCAAAAAAGCTTCATAGCTAAACGGTCGGTACCCGGGCCTTGCAGCAGAAGAGCAAGGTTTTGCCTGTAATGCTTCTCTTAGGAGGGCTGGACCCTGGGATCCAGAGCTCTGGTCATACCCACGACCAAGATGTTGTCTGTGCAGGGTGCTATACAGGTCCAGGGGAGTGGAATCCTTGGGAACCCGGTCCCTGAAGGTTTAATTACAATGCCTGCCGTGATAGGTGAAGTTTGGACTTCTGTGGACCAAACAAAGTCCTGCGGCGGGGATCAGGTAAGTGGGGGCCCCCAGGAACTTGGTTCTATTGGGGGACCCCCAAGCCTAATTTGTCTTTCTGTCTGTTACCTAACGGTATTCCCGCTAAATATCTGTGTATGCCTGTAACTACTGAAAATGTAAAATTTTAATAGTAGTCAAGAAAAAAAAAAAAAAAAAAGGGACCGCGGTACCTGTGTTAAACCACTAGAGGCCGCTGTAGTCCATTTTTCTTGTCATGTGGATCTTTGGTTTTCTCAAGTCAAAAGATCCAGGCAGCTGGTAAGTTTCTCTGTGGGAATCCACTTCCTCTGCCCTGTTGCTGCGCTCATCCACCGCACAGGCCCTCCGGCAAAAAGGGCCCTGGCTCCTAGTCCCCTGTTTGATTTCGAAAAGGGCGCCAATGGCGCACGGGCGCGCGCGCGGGCGCGTGCACGTGCCTCCTATGAAAAAAAGGGGTGGGGCGGGTGGATGACGCTCGATGCGCGCCGCGGCGCTTCTGCGCATGTGCGGGC
Source organism: Rana muscosa (assembly GCA_029206835.1). NCBI lineage: Eukaryota > Metazoa > Chordata > Amphibia > Anura > Ranidae > Rana > Rana muscosa. Next base: position 730,630,499 of record CM055118.1, read on the forward strand.
GTCCCAGCATGGTTAAAAGACACAGTACAAGTGTCAGCTGGATGCAAACAGAGCTAGCAACAAACAGTGGCACACAGAGGCAGTTGATGCAGGCATCCCCATAGAAAGGCACTTTAGTGGACACCAGCTGGTATATAGCAGCAACTTTGTTAGACTATTACCAGCAAAATTGGTGTATGACGACGGGAATACCTCAGCTTTGTGCTTAAAGGATATGTCGTCCAGACGCTCCGGAAATAGATCTTCCAGGAAGCCAAAGGGGTCTCCATCGGGCTCTGAGGATATTGGGCATGCTTGTACTGCACCAATCTCCCCTGAGAATTCAGAGGCCAGTAGCCGTAGAAACCCCGCAGGAATGCCTGGTGCTGCGGCTGTCCCCAGTCCACCTGCTCCTGTATATATAACAGAGGAGGTTTTATCCTCAACTCTGGGAGGATTGGAAGAGAGATTAACAGCATTGATCGCTGCTTCCCTGTCACAGGAAAAGCGCGTCCGATCTCCGTCTCCTCCTTCAGAGTGCCTGTTAGTGGAGGAACAGCCCCACACAGAGATCGACCTACCTGAAGGGGATCAGGATGAGGTTGATTCAGTTATGGAGGAATCAACAGTGGAAGAACCTTTCTCAGCATCTCAGGCTGAAAGATTATGGGTTCAGTCTCTGACTAATATGGTCCGATCAGCATTTAAAATGCCTCTGGCGGAACCACCATCCACTACGGTTTCCTCGCTGGGGTCGCTAAAAGCTCCCCAGGCTGTCTGTTCCTTCCCAATCCACCCTTTATTAGAAGGGCTTATTTACCAGGATTGGGAGCATCCTGATAAAATATTTGCTCCCCCCAAGAGATTTCCGGTGATCTATCCCATGGAGGATAAGTTCATAAAAAAATGGAGGGTCCCTACAGTGGACGCAGCCATCTCTTCTGTTAACAAATCACTGACATGTCCAGTAGATAATGTTCCAATGTTCAAAGACCCAATAGATAAAAAATTGGAGTCTTTACTAAAATCTGCTTTCTCTACAGCAAGCATGGTGACACAACCTGCGGTAGCAGCGATTGGAGTCTGCCAAGCAGTGAAAGATCAGTTGAAACAGGTCTTAAGGGACTTACCAGATCAGCAGGCTCTTGCCCTAGCTGACCTGCCTAGAGCCTTGTGTTTTGCGGTGGACGCCATAAAGGATACAATCCAACAGGCCTCCCGCTTTACGCTGTCTATAGTACATATGCGTAGGCTTCTGTGGCTCAAAACTGGTCTGCTGAAGCTCCCTGTAAAAAACTGCTGGTTAGCTTCCCATTTCATGGAGAACGCTTATTTGGAGAAGATCTGGACAAATATATCCAGAAAATTTCTGCCGGTAAAAGTTCACTCTTACCGGTTAAGAACAAGGGTAGAAGTCCTTCTTTTAAGAGGCCTACTTCTCCAGTCCCGGGCACATCGGCTGTGAAGCAGTTCCGACGGCCGCCGCGGTCAAATTCAGGGGGCAGAAATCAGGGACAATCACAGGGTAACAAGAAGCCCTGGATCAAGAGAGGTACAAAACCTCCCCCCAAGGCATGAAGCGTTGCCCCCACTCAATCGGGTGGGGGGAAGACTTCAGTTGTTCACAGAGACCTGGCGGGACACCATCAGAGACAGATGGGTGCTCTCCGCAGTAAGTCTGGGATACAAGCTGGAGTTAAAAGGCACTCCTCCTGCCCAATTTATGAGGTCAAACGTGCCAAGAGATCCCCAAAAGAGAGGATCCCTCCTTCTGGCACTAGAACAACTATTGCTCCAAGGTGTAATCATGAAGGTTCCCCTGGAAGAAAGCGGATTCGGGTTTTACTCGAACCTTTTCACAGTCCCCAAACCAAATGAGGACGTGAGGCCCATATTAAATCTAAAAGGGCTAAACAAGTTCCTAAATATCAGGACTTTTCGGATGGAGTCGATCCGATCGGTGGCCACCGCCCTACAAGGGCAGGAATGGTTAGCCTCGATCGACATAAAGGATGCTTATCTGCATATTCCCATCTTTCCGGCCCACCAGAAATTTCTACGCTTTGCAGTAGAAGGGCGCCATTTTCAGTTCAGAGCCTTACCTTTCGGTCTGGCCACAGCACCACGAGTGTTCACAAAAATTCTGGCCCCATTATTGGCCAATCTAAGAACACAGGGTGTAACGATAATGGCATATCTAGACGACCTGCTACTAATAGACCACTCAGTGGAAAAGCTGGAAGTAGCTATTCACAAGACAATCAAGTATCTGGAATATCACGGTTGGATTATCAACCGGGACAAGTCAGCTCTAAGCCAGTCAAAAGTCTGGAATACTTAGGGCTAAGGCTGGATTCAAATCAGAGAAAGATTTTCTTACCTCCAGAGAAGGTGTCGTCTTTAAAAGATTTGACCCACTTAGTGGGTACAAAAAAAAAACCATCCATACGCCTCTGCATGAGGCTGCTGGGAAAAATGGTGGCTTCATTCGAAGCGGTACCCTACGGTCAATTCCATTCAAGGAATTTGCAAAGGGCCATACTGTCAGCCTGGAACAAAAAAGTTCAGGCTTTAGACTTACTAATGTCCCTGTCCCCTTCCGTTCGCAAGAGCCTCCATTGGTGGTTGGTGCCCCAGAATCTGGAAAAAGGGAAACCCTTCAGTCCGGTTTCTTGGAAGGTAGTCACTACAGATGCCAGCCTCATAGGCTGGGGGGCAGTACTGGAGCAATGGTCTCTCCAGGGCAAGTGGTCAGAAGCAGAAAAGGCCCTGCCCATCAATCTCTTAGAGATACGAGCAGCCCGGTATGCCCTAGTAGCATGGACATCCAAACTCCAAGGGTCCCCTGTCAGAATTCAATCAGACAATGCCACAGCAGTGGCATATATCAATCACCAGGGTGGCACCAGGAGTCGTGCAGCCCAGAGGGAAGCAAATTGCATCCTGGAGTGGGCAGAAAAATATGTCCCAGCCATATCCGCGGTTTTCATCCCAGGAGTGGAAAATTGGAGAGCGGACTTTTTAAGTCGCCAACAATTATGCCCGGGGGAATGGTCTCTTCACCCCGAGGTTTTCCAGGCAATATGCCAGCGGTGGGGAACACCGGATGTAGATCTGCTAGCATCCAGATTCAACGCAAAGGTGGACAGATTTGTGTCTCGCACAAGGGATCCTCTAGCTTGCGGCTCGGATGCCCTAGTGTTCCCTTGGGATCAGTTCAAGCTGATATATGCATTCCCACCGCCACAATTGTTACCGCGATTACTCCGCAGAATCAGGGTAGAAAAGAAACCAGTGATTCTGGTGGCTCCAGCGTGGCCCCGAAGGGCATGGTACGCGGAGATTGTAAAAATGTCAGTGAGGAGTCCTTGGACCCTCCCACATCGTCCGGACCTGCTGTCGCAGGGACCGATATACCACCCTTCCTTACCAGCCCTAGGTTTGACGGCCTGGCTATTGAAGCCCACATTCTGAAAAAGAGAGGGCTCTCTAATTCTGTGGTATCTACCATGATCAATGCCAGGAAGCCGGTATCCAGGCAGATCTATTATAGGATCTGGAAAGCGTACATTACGTGGTGTGAGGCCAAGAAATGGCATCCACGTAAGTACGTGATAGGGAGGATTTTGGACTTCCTACAGTGGGCTGTAGATAGGAAGCTGGCCTTGAGTACTATCAAGGGTCAGATTTCGGCCTTGTCAATATTTTTTCAAAGGCCCTTGGCTTCGCATTCACTAGTCAAAGCTTTCATACAAGGAGTGATGCGTATTAGCCCTCCGGTTAGTGTTCCCATATGTCCTTGGGACTTAAACCTGGTTCTGTCAGTTCTACAGAAACAACCGTTTGAACCATTGCAACACATTTCCTTGGTTCTTCTCACCAGGAAATTGATTTTCTTAGTAGCCGTTTGTTCGGCTAAAAGAGTATCGGAATTAGCCGCCTTGTCCTGTAAGGAGCCATATCTGGTTGTCCATAAGGACACAGTAGTATTACGTCCTCATCCAGCCTTTCTTCCCAAGGTGGTGTCGAGGTTTCATTTGAACCAAGATGTGGTTCTTCCTTCTTTTTTCCCCAAACCTAGCTCGGTAGAGGAAAAGTTATTACATTCTTTGGATGTAGTAAGAGCAGTTAAAGCTTATCTAAAAGCCACTGCTCAGATTCGCAGAACGGATACTTTGTTTATTCTGCCGGAAGGCCCTAAAAAGGGTCAGGCAGCATCAAAATCCACTTTAGCCAAGTGGATTCGACAGGTCATAATACAAGCCTATGGCTTGAGAAAGAGACCGCCTCCGTTCAAAGTTAGGGCGCACTCCACAAGAGCAGTTGGAACTTCATGGGCAGTGCATCACCAGGCCTCCCTGGCTCAAGTATGTAAGGCCGCGACATGGTCTTCGGTACACACGTTTACTAGATTCTACCAGGTAGACGTTAGAAGTCAGGAGGATGTCGCCTTTGGGCGCAGTGTGTTGCAGGCCGCAAAAGATCCTCATGCCTGATGGCGCCCAGCTTATGTATCCCTCCCCTCATTTGGCATTGCTTTGGGACGTCCCATTAGTAATGACTAAGTCGCTCTGTGTCCCGTGATGTACGAAAAAGAAAAAGGGATTTTTATAACAGCTTACCTGTAAAATCCTTTTCTTGGAGTACATCACGGGACACAGAGCTCCCACCCCTCTTTTTGGGACACTTATTGCTTGGCTACAAAACTGAGGTGCTCCCGGATGGGAGGGGCTTATATAGGGGAGGGTACTTCCGGTTTGGAATTGGCCAGTGCCAACACCTGAAGGTAATCTATATAACCCATTAGTAATGACTAAGTCGCTCTGTGTCCCGTGATGTACTCCAAGAAAAGGATTTCACAGGTAAGCTGTTATAAAAATCCCTTTTTTTTAAGGGGGGGGGCGCAAGTAGCTGGTCTCGCCTAGGGTGCAAAATAGTCTTGCACCAGCCCTGTATACATGGTGTGTTCAATAAAAAACATGGTAACATTTAATTCTTTGTGTGTTATTAGTTTAATCAGACTGTAATTGTCTATTGTTGTGACTTAGATGAAGATCAGATTTGTGCAGAAATACATATCATTCCAAAAGGGTGCACATACTTTTTTTTGCAACTGTATGTAGTGAGAATTCAAATGGAGCTGTAATGTAAAATTAGATTTGAATTTCAGTCCGAATGTCCGTCATTTTCGGAATTCGGGCAAATTTTGTTACGTTATTCTGAGCATTCGGTAAAATTTGTTTATATTGTAATTCGGGTATTCGGATTGCACGGCCGCGCAATTGTCAGTTAAAGCAACGCAGTGCCGTATTGCAAAAAATGGCCTGGTCATTAAGGGGGCAAATCTCTCCGGGGCTGAAGTGGTTAAATCAGCCCAGCCTGTTATAAGGGGAATGCAAAGCTTGTTCAAAAAAAAAAAGTGTGCATTACCAGAACGCGCACATGTGAACGGAGACTGATAAGGTGGAAATTTTTCACAGCGGCATACGGTTACCACCATAAAAAAAACTTGTGCTGGGCTTTTTTTTTTTTTATCAGGCAGACATATGTAAAGTTTTTTCTTTGGATGGAAATGTTGGTGTGAATGTGAGCAGACAGGGAATGTTTATGGCTCAGATCAATGAATTCTCTTTCTTCAGAAGAGTCCCTGGAAACCACAAAGGCTTCCTAAAGCTGCAGAAGACGGAAGGAAAATGGCTGAGATTGCTACTTGTTTGTCAGGGAGAGGGGGCACAATTTCTGGGTTATGAGAGGTCTCCGGCACACATTCTGCTCACTGTGGCTACAGAGATAAAGGGTCTTGCTGTGTAATTGGTGTATCTGTTCTCTAGCTCCACAGAGGGCCGTACAAGCCCAGAGGACCCCCCGCCACCAACAAACCTGTCCAGGGGATTGGCAGGAAACCTGCAGGTATCCACAACAGAGAAGAGGAGTCTGCAGAGCCAATCCAACAGGTAGGTAGGATTCACATATGACGTCCCGAGATTCCCTGCAGTGTGGCGAGCGCACGCGCGCACTCACTGCATCACTGGGGACCCGATGCGCATGCCCGGCGGCCGCAATGTCCGCCGGGCACCCGCGATTGCTCGTCACAGAGCAGGGACGTGGGTCTCTGTGTGTAAACACAGAGATCCACGTCCTGTCAGGGAGAGGAGACCGATGGTGTGTCCCTTGTACATAGGGACACTGATCGGTCACCTCCCCCAGTCAGTCCTCTCCCCCCACAGTTAGAATCACTCCCTAGGGAACACATTTAACCCCTTGATCGCCCCTAGTGTTAACCCCTTCCCTGCCAGTCACATTTATACAGTAATCAGTGCATATTCATAGCACTGTTCGCTGTATAATTGTGAATGATCCCAAAATAGCGTCCGATGTGTCTGCCACAATATCGCAGCCCTGCCAAAAATCGCAGATCGCCACCATTACTAGTAATAAAAATAAAATAATAAAAATGCCATAATTCTATCCCCTATTTTATAACTTTTGCGCAATCCAATCAAAATACGCTAATTGGGATTTTTTTTTTTAACTAAAAATATCTAGAAGAATACATATCGGCCTAAATCGAGGAAAAATTTATTTTATTTTTTTTAAAAATGGGATATTTATTATAGCAAAAAGTAATAAATAGTGTTTTTTTTTTTTTTCAAAATTGTTGTTCTTTTTTTGTTTATAGCGCAAAAAATAAAAACCGCAGAGGTGATCAGATACCACCAAAAGAAAGCTCTATTTGTGGGGAAAAAAAATTGATCAAAATTAATTTGGGTACAACGTCGCATGACCGCACAATTCTCATTCAAAGTGTGACAGCGCTGAAAGCTGAATACACCCTGTTCCAAATTATTATGCAAATTCTATTTCAGTGTCACAAAGATTAAATATTTTGTTTTTCAGTTTAACTCATGGATGGCATTGTGTCTCAGGGCTCTTTTGATCACTGAAAACAATCTCGGACACCTGTGATAATTAGATTGCCAGGTGAGCCCAATTAAAGGAAAAACTACTAAAGGAGGGTGTTCCACATTATTAAGCAGAGCACCATTTTCAAACAATATGGGGAAGAAAAAGGATCTCTCTGCTGCCGAAAAGAGTGAAATAGTTCAATGCCTTGGACAAGGTATGAAAACATTAGATATTTCACGAAAACGTATACGTGATCATCACACTATTAAGAGATTTGTGGCTGATTCAAAGCACAGATGGGTTTTGTGCAGATAAAGGCAGAGAGAGAGAGAGGGGGTGGCTGAGAGGGGGGTGAAAGAGAGATAGAGAGGGGGTGGCTGAGAGACCCCCTAGCCTTGCCTGCAGTCCCTACTGTCCCAGCCCCTGTCTGTGTGGATAGGCGTGTGTGATCACCTACCTTCCGCCCATCTTCGGTCAGCCTGTCTTCTTCCTGTTCCATGCCAGTCACAGCGAGCTGGGAGAGGAGGTTGGAGGAGTGCAGGCTCTGGGAGGCACCGGGATGCTGCTCAGGGTAGCGGTTAGGTCTCGTCTTCTCTCTCTCCCTCCTGGGCTCTTCCCGGCTGCCCATGTCTCCGCCTCCTCGTTTGAAGATGCCGCTGCCCTGCATCCCACCGACACGAGACCAGTGGCGGGACGATCCGATCCAGTCCAGGACCATGACAAGGGGGCTGGTCTCAACTCTTTAGGCCCCAGGAGCACTTGCGTGGAAGAGGAGGATGTGGAATCCTCCTCCGCTTTGAATGCTGGGCAGGGAGAGAGTTGCGGCCGTGACGTCACTGGTTGCTAGACGCTAGGTGGCTCTAGCAACCAGTGGCCAAGAGTCAGGTGGAGGCAGGGGCGGAGACAGAGCCAGCGCTACCACGGCTCAGTCCGCCCCTGTCCCCTACATTCCAAGCCGGGACATACCTGCTAATTGAAGGGAATGCACCCACCCAGTAAGAGACTTGGGCTATGTGCCCCAGATTCGGGGCTATAGCCTCAATTACCACCCCCTAGTGACACCACTGCAGACAGGGTATACACCAGAAAAGTGCAAACAAATGTGTTAGTTTTTTTGGGGTGGGGATTTCATTCACCTGACATGAATGCCAAAATGCAGGTCAAGGAATGCAGAATGTAGTAAAGAGGACTTTTATGCAATCCATGAATGTGAATAGGTCCTATTGACAGCCATGTATTTATCTTGTTCATGCGTCTGAAAATGCAGCAAAATGTAAAGCAATTTGTCCAATGTTAACAAGCCCTTAGACAATCAATCCCAAAGGCTAAGCCCTGGTTCACACCAGTGTGGCCTTGAAATTGCGCTACTTTGGCATGATTTCAGTGCAATTTGCATCAGTGATTTCATTGCGGCTTGCTACTTTGTTTAACAGAAGTCAATGCAATGAAATCGTAAAAAAGTACTACAGGGACCTTCTTCAAAGTCGTTGCGACTTGAGTCGCAATGATTTGAACGTTTCCATTGCTGAAAATAAGGTGCGATTTGTCATGCCATTTTGAACTGTCAAATCACATGACAAATTGCATTGGTGTGAACAAAGGCCAAAATAACAGTTCTAATATTGTTTTATTTTTTTAAAACAGATTTGGTGTGTTAAAGTTTGTCATTAAGAAATACTTTTTTTTTGGTTACCTTAGATCAGGGCTGCCCAACCAGTGGCCCCGGGGGCCACATGTGGCTCACAGAGCCCCATCATGTGGCCCGCGACCTCCTGCTCTGGGATGGCGGGTTGGCAAGCCTAGATTCTGGGTTGTTGACCCACCATCCCAGAGCAAGAGTGTTGTGAATGAAGCAAGTGGCTCTGGAGCACAGCCGCTTCCTGTATAGTGCCAACTCCTGTCACAGGCTGGGTGAAAGCAAATGCTCTCTGCCTGGGACAGCAACAGCCAACGATACCTGAATAGAAGACTGTTATTAAAGGTAGGTTTATTACTAAAATCATAGTGTATATATGGGCATATCTGTTCTGCAGTGGTTACTGGGCTGCTTTCAAACTGATCTGCAGGTGCAACGCAGAACACCTGCAGGTTACCTGCACTGAGCCATAGACTTCTGTTATTTCCTGGGGGTTTGGTGCACTTCTGAAAGTGCACCACCCCTGCAGGACATAATAGAAGTCTATGGCAAAGTACAGCTAAGCCACGGGTGCACTGCGCTGCACCCTCGTTGTGGGTAAACCACAGCACGTCAGTTTGAAAGCAGCCTTAGGTCCGACCCAATCAGACCCTCCGTTCACCTCTATTGCACCACAGATGTAAAAGGACGTGTGGCCATTTACACCCACCTACCTCCAATCCGATCCGCTACAAAAAAAACGGAAGGGGGAATCCATCCCCTTCCATCTGGGCAGATCGGATCGGAGGGCCCATAAAGTAGAGCGGCTGTGCCTGTGTCAGCTCTGCACAGGGCTGCCATGAGGAATTTTGGGGCCCCTTACCACAGCTTCATGCATGGGCCCCCTGGAGCAGAGAACCGGGAGGGGGTGGGGGACAGGTGCTGCTGAAAATACAGGTGAATGTCATCTCACCTCTCCCTCCTCCAGTCGCGGGTTGAGAAGCAGGGGGGATAGGTGCTGCTGAAAATACAAAGTGAATGCCATCTCACCTCTTGTTCGGGCCCCTTACAGGTGTAATGCCTGTACCCCCCTGATGGCGGCCCTGGCTCTGCATATGCACAGTGGACTTGGACCTGTCATCCACATGCTCCGCTCATTGTGGCCCGTGACTGGTTACCAAGTCGCTTAAGTGGCTCTCGCTCTTCAAAAGGTTGGTCACCCCTGCCTTAGATGATCTGTTGCTCATCTTTGAAGGATTTACGTCTAGCAAACTTGTCAAACAATTGACACTTGACAAACAACAAGAGTTTCGTCTCTGCAACATTGTTTCAATTGTTTGTAGCAGTTTATTCTCTGTAGCATCTGATTCATTATATGCTCAGTGGTGAGCACAGGAAGCTTCATACACTTTGTACACATTGTAGAGGTGTGCTTCATATTATTTCCTCTTCTGGTCAGTTTTTTTTCTTTGTGTTAGGTGATACGTTCTTAAAGAGGAAGTAAACCCTGATGAGTTTACTTCCTCTTTGTTTCCCTGGAAAGGTAAAGCATAATGGGCTACTATGCATTGCATAGTAGCCCATTATGTGACACTTACCTGCAGTAGAAGCCGGCGATGTCGCCGTCTTCCTCCATGGCAGCGAGTGTCCATCTTCACCCCTCTTTTTCCAGGGGCCGCGAACTCCGGCTCTGTGACTGGCCGGAGTCGCATGACGTCGCTCCCGCGCATGCGCAGTAGACATCGGTGCCTTTCTTTTTCAAATATCTCCTAAACCGTGTAGGTTTAGGAGATATTTGTTGCACCTACAGGTAAGCCTTAATCTAGGCTTACCTGTAGGTTAACCACTTAATGACCGCTCACTGTATATATACGTCGGCAGAATGGCACCGACGGGCACAATCACGTACCTGTACGTGACTGCCTTCGTATAGTTGGGGGGTCCCATCGGACCCCCCTTCTATACAGTGAGCGGTGGTTATTCGTTCGGGAGCGATCCGTGATGAGGGGACGGCCATTCGTTTCCGGCCACCCCCTTGCAATCGCTCCGCGAATGAGAATCTTCCTCTGCCTGTGTAATCTAAACACTGGCAGAGGAAGTGATGTCATCTCTCCATGCGGCGGTCTTTTCGTTCCGGTGCGAGGAGAGAAGACATCTCACAGTAAGTGCACCAACACTACACTGACACCAGTACATGTAGGCACACTTACACCCCCCAGTCACCCCCAGATCACCCCCAGTACCCCCAGTCACAGTGCACCGTTTGCAGTGGTCATTTTTTTACTGAACACTGCAATCAGTGTCATTTGTGACAGTAAAAAGTTGCAGGGCCCTTTAGGTCCAGGGTAGCCCCCTAACCCCCCCTAATAAAGGTTTAACCCCTTGATCGCCCCCCAGGTAACCCTTTAACCCCCTAACGCCAGCGTCACTAAGCGATCATTTTTCCGATTGCTGTATTAGTGTCGGTGGTGCCCTAGATAGCCAGTTATTTATTTTTAGGTTCGCTGCAGGTTTTTATAGCGTCAGGTACCCCCATATATTATTTTAACCCCCTGATTGCCCCTAGAGTTAACCCTTTCACCAGTGATCACCGTATAAGTGTCACTGGTGACACTGGTTAGCCAGTTAGTTATTTAGTTATTTAGGTTACCCGTCAGGTTTTTATATAGCGTCAGGTACCCCCATATATAACCTAATAAAGGTTTTAACCCCCTGATTGCCCCTAGTTAACCCTTTCACCAGTGATCACCATATAAGTGTTAGTTGGTTAGTTTGCTTTTTATAGCATTAGGGCACCCGCCGTATATAACCCAATAAAGGTTTAACCCCCTGATCGCCCGGCGGGTGATATCAATTAGGTTTTAGTGCCAGAGAGGGTCTGTGTCGCCCCAGGCAGCGTTAGGTTAGTGCCAGTAGCGTTTGATACATTTGCTGACAGTCAGGTGCTTTTTTACCTGTGAATCTTACTAGTAAGTTACTAGTGTACCCCTAAATTTAGAGCCCAAAATGGCAAATCGAAGGTACACTAGTAAAGAGGCCTTCAAGATTCTGAGCATGACAGATAGTGAAGAGGAGGTCACGTATCTGTCAGATTCAGGCTCAGAATATCTTCCCGTAGAAGACAGTGAAGTCAGCGGCTCCATGTCAGATAGCTCTGATGATGAAGATGAGGTCCCTGCTAAGGTCAGGCGTACCCGATCCCGATCTTCTGAGGTTGTTGAGGAGCAAGAACCGCAAGGGCTCTCGTATCACGGAGCAGAGTAGTACTAGCGCCGCTATTCCTTCTGGTGAATTGGCAAGCACCAGCGGCCTAGTACAGCCTGGATTTTAAGATCAAGGCCACACTCATACAGATATTGAACACCTCATCCCAATTATTTTTGAAGAGAAAAAGTTGAGGGGTTGAGCATCCACATGCTCTGGGATTTTAACGGTGTTCGTGGAAAATAGCTCAAAAGGAGAAATTGAGTAAAATTTAACAATGTTTATTTGGAAAATGAGTAAAAAGAGGAAAACATGCAAATTACAAACAGACCATCAACATAAAATGACAAAAATGGTCAAAGCATATGACAAACTATCGTTGGAGGTCACTCTACTAGTTTTGCTCAATGAGAGCTTCTTCAGGAGTTTGACAATAAACGTAGGTCATACTGAAAAATAGAATTTGCACGTATCAAATAACAATATATGTATAAATAAGTCCTTTATACAGAAACACAAAAAACATTGAATTTAATAAATAATTAATAACAACGAAATTGATAGATTGTGCTGAATGAAAACAGGAGATATATGTTGTAAATATATTAATAGTCATGACCAGAACAGCAGAATGGAACTCACCACAAGACCCAGAGTCGCATATATATATGAAGGTCACAAGAATACACTAAAAGTTTCCTCAATGTAAAACAGGACCGGCCGCTGAAGGACAGGGAGACCACCAAGAAAACATCCCGACCATAGAGAGCATAAAGGGAAATGAACCCTGAAAATTAGGGTAATAAAAGGCATGAGTAACTATAATAATGTGGATATTTGTATTGGTATCAAACCACAATTCAAGGAAAGCATCATATACCTACGAGTTTAGCGAGTGTGATGTATATAGTGCCAATGTAATTATTGGGGAGCAGAGTTTATCAAACCCAGTCAATAGCGAGTCTGGCAAGTGGTTCCATTTAGGAACAAATCGGCACCAGCTATAAGATTTACAGCATGGATGGGAACATTTCACATGCTGAAAAATAATAAGGAAACAAGAAATAAAATAGTATTAGAGAATGATCTTGAAGATCAAGGGGTCAGTAGAGATACACTGGTTGATCATTGCAATGATGCATGTCCAACAGAGAGCTAAATGGAGAGAAGCTTACCCAATATGAAGTTGAAATATTCAACACCAAAGTGGTGAAATGGCAGCCTCTCCCTGGGACGGGAGTTGGTCCTGACAGTGGCAGCGATGAAAAGGCTGCACTCTTATACTCACCTGTCCCGGCGGCGGCTGACGTCATTGCCGGGAAGCGAACGTATTGTAACACACTGATGCGCATATCCGGCAGCCCCAATGGGAGGGCGGCGTCTGGGACGTGAGCGGCGTACATCGCGTGTAAGCACACCAGCGGAGCCGCGTCGTCAGAAACAGGCGCTGCCATCTTGGATTAGGGAAACTGTTCCAGGTGACAAAGGCAGTAAGGGAAAAGACTGAGGGCATTGAGAAACAGTGCCAGAATGGTGATCAATCTGTCCTGGATGACATATAAGTGCCGTAATTAGATGCGCACAGTGCGTGGGGCGCTCAGACTAACCAGGTGATTGACATCACACCTGTTCTGAAGAGAGGGCGCCCCGGGCGTCCGTATGGTCGGGAAAGTCAGATGGTCTCAGCGTGCGGACCTGAAAAAAAAAAATTTATGTTAGAAATTAGAGTGGTCCAAGGAATTACTTATATAAAAATTTAATTCACAGTGTAAAAAATACTGAAATGATGGAATAAAGAATGAAAATGAATATTGGAAAATCCGTTGTATTCAATAGTGACCTTTTGTGAAAGAAGTTGTTAATTAATATAAAAATAGATGGACGAGTTACAATGAACCATCAATCAAACAATCAATAATGCTGCGACTGATATGGGTCTATGGGAAGGAAAATCTGTCAAATCAGGTCATGACTATAAATTTGATATACAGAATGCACAGAAAAAGACATGAGGTTCAAATACATCAAATGAAAAACAACAAAATATATACATATTAGCGAAAAGAAAAAAGGAAAAATGGAGAACTAAAATTAAAGAAAAGGTTTGAAGCTGAAAGCGTCATTCAAACCTGGAAACTTCAAAGCTGAAAGATTGTGGATCTATTTGGCCTCCCTTTGAAGGAGAACCTTGTCATAATCCCCACCCCTCTCACCGGGGGGGGGATATGTTCCAAAGCGAAAAAATGCATTTTGGATGCATCAAATGAATGATAAAGGCCTATGTGGCGACTAATGGGAGTCTCCATCTTTTTCTTATTGATGAGGGCAACGTGATCACGAATCCTGTGAAAAAAGGGTCTCTTGGTTTTCCCTACGTAAAAGGCATTACATTCACATTGCATGATATATACAATCCCTACTGATTGACATGTCACAAAAAAGCGAGGTCTGTAGGTACGCCCATTTGGAAGAACCACAGATTGTGAGGAATGGACATACCTACAGAAACTGCATCTGTGACATGGTCTGGTGCCACTTGGGCCATGAGAAGGTAAAGATCGAGATGTATAGTGGCTGTGTACTAAACCATCGCGCAACGAACGAGCCCTTTTATATGTTATTTCAGGGTATGGTTTGATGTGTTTGCATACCGAGTCATCACTCGTGAGGAGATACCAATATTTATTCAATATGGATCTGATTTGTCCATGTTGACCCGTAAATTTTTTTAATTAACCGGACCCCCGGATTCGGTTTGATGGTTTTAAGATCATGTAAGAGAGATTTTCTATCATGTTGTTTGGCACGTATATATGCCCTCTTTAGGCACTTGTTGCTATAGCCCCGTTCCTGAAAGCTGGTCCTGAGCACCTTGGCTTAAGCCTTAAACTCGTTGTTGCTGCAATTGCGACGGGCTCTCAAATATTGCCCGTAAGGTATGCTTGTGATCAAGGATTTGAGGTGAGAGCTCTCCGCATGCAGCACGAGTTGCAGGCAGAAGGCTTCCGAAAGAGGGAAGTGCCAATGGTGCCATCTTCCTGGATAAAGATGTTAATGTCCAGGAAGTTCAATTTCACTTGGTCCATCTCAAAAGTGAACTTAAGGTTGAACGTGTTCACTTCAAGTTTTCCCAAAAAGGATAGGAGATCATCTTTTGAGCCGGTCCAGATTAAAAAAAATATCATCAATGAACCTTCTCCAAACTGGGATGTGTTCAAAAAAAGGCTGAAAAGCATCGCTGAAAAAGATCTCCCGTTCCCACCCCCCCAGATACAAGTTGGCATAGGAGGGGACACATTTGGTCCCCATAGCCACCCCCTGTATCTGGAGGTAGTGGGATCCACCAAACAAAAAAATATTGTTGGAGAGAATAAACTCCAAAAGATCCAAGACAAAGCGATTGTAGGCTTTAGGGACATCATAACCCTCCGAGATGAAGCCCTCAACAACACGCACCCCTGATTTGTGGGGTATAGAGTTGTATAGGGCCTCAACATCCAAGGCCACAAACCAGGAACCCTTCGGTAGATGTACCCCATCAAGGGCCCGCAAAAATAGGATTTTTATAACAGCTTACCTGTAAAATCCTTTTCTTGGAGTACATCACGGGACACAGAGCGACATAGTCATTACTAATGGGTTATATAGATACCGTCAGGTGCTGGCACTGGCAACTTCCAAAACCGGAAGTACCCTCCCCTATATAAGCCCCTCCCATCCGGGAGCACCTCAGTTTTGTAGCAAAGCAATAAGTGTCCCCAAAGAGGGGTGGGAGCTCTGTGTCCCGTGATGTACTCCAAGAAAAGGATTTTACAGGTAAGCTGTTATAAAAATCCTATTTTCTTTTTCGTACATCACGGGACACAGAGCGACATAGTCATTACTAATGGGATGTCCTAAAGCAATGCCAAATGAGGGGGGGGATACACCATATATAAGCTGAGCGCTATCAGGCATGAGGATCTTTTGCGGCCTGCAACACACTGCGCCCAAAGGCGACATCCTCCTGACTTCCAACGTCCACCTGGTAGAACCTAGTAAACGTGTGTACTGAAGACCATGTTGCGGCCTTACAGATTTGAGCCAGGGAGGCCTGGTGATGCACTGCCCATGAAGTTCCAACTGCTCTCGTGGAGTGCGCCCTAACTTTGAACGGAGGCGGTCTATTTCTCAAGCCATAGGCTTGTATTATGACCTGTCGAATCCACTTGGCTAAAGTAGATTTTGACGCTGCCTGACCCCTTCTGGGGCCTTCCGGCAGAATAAACAAAGTATCCGTTCTGCGAATCTGAGCAGTGGCTTTTAGATAAGCTTTAACTGCTCTTACTACATCCAAAGAATGCAATAACTTTTCCTCTACCGAAGTAGGTTTGGGGAAAAAAGAAGGAAGAACCACATCTTGGTTCAAATGAAACCTCGATACCACCTTAGGAAGAAAGGCTGGATGAGAACGTAACACTACTCCTGTCCTTATGGATAACCAGATATGGCTCCCTACAGGACATAGCTGCTAATTCCGACACTCTTTTAGCCGAACAAATGTCTACTAGAAAAATCAATTTCCTGGTGAGAAGAACCAAAGAAATATGCTGTAATGGTTCAAATGGTTGTTTCTGTAGAACCGACAGAACCAAGTTTAGATCCCATGGACATATGGGAATATTAACCGGAGGACTAATATGCATCACTCCTTGTATAAAGGCTTTGACTAGTGAATGCGAAGCCAAGGGCCTTTGAAAAAATATTGACAAGGCCGAAATCTGACCCTTGATAGTACTCAAGGCAAGCTTCCTATCTACAGCCCATTGTAGGGAGTCCAGACTCCTACCTATTACGTACTTACGTGGATGCCATTTCTTGGCTTCACACCAGGCGATGTACGCCTTCCAGATTCTATAGTAGATCTGCCTGGATACCGGCTTCCTGGCATTGATCATGGTAGATACCACAGAATTAGAGAGCCCTCTCTTTTTTAGAATGTGGGCTTCAATAGCCAGGCCGTCAAACCTAGGGCTGGTAAGGAAGGGTGGTATATCGGTCCTTGCGAAAGCAGGTCCGGACGATGTGGGAGAGTCCAAGGACTCCCCACTGACATTTTACAATCTCCACGTACCACGCTCTTCGGGGCCACGCTGGAGCCACCAGAATCACTGGTTTCTTTTCTACCCTGATTCTGCGGAGTAATCGAGGTAACCATTGTGGCGGTGTGAATGCATATATCAGCTTGAACTGATCCCAAGGGAACACTAGGGCATCCGAGCCGCAAGCTAGGGGATCCCTTGTCCGAGAGACAAACCTGTCCCCCTTTGCGTTGAATCTGGATGCTAGAAGATCTACATCCGATGTTCCCCACCGCTGACATATTGTCCAGAAAACCTCGGGGTGAAGGGACCCTTCCTCTGGGCCTAATTTCTGGCGACTTAGAAAGTCCGCCTTCCAATTCTCCACTCCTGGAATGAATACCGCAGATATGGCTGGGACATATTTTTTCTGCCCATTTCAGGATGTAATTTACTTCCCTCTGGGCTGCACGACTCCTGGTGCCCCCCTGATGATTGATATATGCCACTGCTGTGGCATTGTCTGATTGAATTCTGACAGGGGACCCTTGGAGTTTGGATGTCCATGCTACTAGGGCATACCGGGCTGCTCGTATCTCTAAGAGATTGATGGGCAGGGCCTTTTCTGCATCCGACCATCTGCCCTGGAGAGACTATTGCTCCAGTACTGCTCCCCAGCCTATAAGGCTGGCATCTGTAGTGACCACCTTCCAAGAAATCGGACTGAAGGATTTCCTTTTTTCCAGATTCTGGGAAACCAACCACCAACGGAGGCTCTTGTGAACGGAAGGGGACAAGGACATTGTAAGTCTAGGCCTGAATTTTTTTGTTCCAGGCTGACAGTATGGCCCCTTGCAAATTCCTTGAATGGAATTGACCATAGGGTACTGCTTCGAATGATGCCACCATTTTTCCCAGCAGCCTCATATACAGGCGTATGGACGGCTGTCTTTTTTGTACCCACTAAGTGGATCAAATCTTTCAAAGACAACACCTTTCCTCGAGGCAAGAATATTTTTCTCTGGCCTGAATCCAACCTTAGCCCCAAGTATTCCAGACTTTTGACTGGTTTTTAGGGCTGACTTGTCTCGGTTGATAATCCAACCGTGAGATTCCAGATACTTGATCGTCTTGTGAACGACCACGTCTAGTTTTTTCACTGAGTGGTCTATCAGCAACAAGTCATCCAGATATGCCATTATCATTACACCTTGTGTTCTTAGATTGGCCAATAAAGGGCCAGAATTTTTGTAAACACTCGTGGTGCTGTGGCCAAACCGAAGGGTAAGGCTCTGAACTGAAAATGGCGCCCTTCTACTGCAAAGCGTAGAAATTTTTGGTGGACTGGAAAGATGGGAATGTGCAAATAAGCATCTTTGATGTCGATCGTGGCTAACCAATCCTCCCCTTGTAGGGCAGTGGCCACCGATCGGATCGACTCCATCGGAAAGACCTGATATACAGGAATTTGTATAGCCCTTTTAGAATTAATATGGGCCTCCCGTCCGCGTTTGCTTCGGGACTGTAAAGAGGTTTGAGTAAAACCCGAACCCTCATTCTTCCAGGGGAACCTCCATAATTACTCCTTGGAGCAATAGTTGTTCTAGTGCCAACAGGAGGGACTCTCTCTTCCGGGGATCCCTTGGCACGTTTGACCTCAAAAATGGGAAGGAGGAGAGTCTTTTAACTCCAAACTGTATCCCAAACCTACTGCGGAGAGCACCTATCTGTCTTGATCGTGTCCCGCCAGGTCTCTTGCGAACAACTGGAGTCCTCCCCCCACCCGACTGAGAGGGGGCTTCAATGAATTTAACTTTGGGGGAGGTTTTGTACCTCCCCTGACCCAGGGTTTCTCATTACCCTGCTACTGTCCCTGTTTTTTACCCCCGGGATTTGACCGAGGAGGCCGTCGGAACTGTTACACAGCCGATGCCCCAGGGACTGGAGAAGCAGGCCTCTTAAAGAGGGACCTCTAATTCTGCTTTTAACCGGCAAGAGCGTATTTTTACCGCTGGAAATTTTCTGGATATATTTGTCCAGGTTTTCCCTGAATAAGCGTTCACCATGAAATGGGACACTAACCAGCCATTCTTTACAGGGAGCTTCAGCAGACCAGTTTTTGAGCCATAGGAGCCTACGCGTATGTCTATAGACAGCGTAAGGCGGGAGGCCTGATGGACTGAATCCTCTATGGCGTCAACCGCAAAGCCTAAGGCTCTAGGTAGATCAGCTAGGGCAAAGCCTGCTGATCTGTCAAGTCCCTCAAGACCTGTTTCAACTGATCCTTCACTGCTTAGCAGACCCCAATAGCTGCTACTGCTGGTTGTATCACCAAGCAGATTTTCATAAGGACTCCAATCTTTTATTTATTGGGTTCTTGAACATTTGGACATTATCCACTGGACATGTCAGTGATTTATACATACAAGAGATGGCTGCGTCCACTGTAGGGACCTTCCATTTTTTTTTTTTTTTTTGATGAACTTATCCTCCATGGGATAGACCACCGGAAATCTCTTGGGGGAATAAATATTTTCTCAGGACGTTCCCAATCCTGGTAAATGAGCCCTTTCAGTAAAGGGTGAAGTGGAAAAGAACAAACAGTCTGGGGGCTTCTAGCGACCCCAACGAGGATACAGTAGTGGTTGATGGTTCCGCAAGGTGCATTTTTAAATGCTGATCGGACCATGTTAGTCAGAGACTGAACCCATAATCTTTCAGCTTGAGATGCTGAGAAAAGGTTCCCCCACTGCTGATTCCTCTATAACAGAATCAACCTCATCCTGATCCCCTTCAGGCAGGTCGATCCCTGTATGGGACTGTTGCTCTGCTAACAGGCACTCTGAAGGAGGAGACGGAGATCGGGCGTGCTTTCCCTGACAGGGAGGCAGCGATAAATGTTGACAATCTCTCTCTAATCCTCCCAGAGCTGAGGAAAAAACCTCCTCTGTTACATACACAGGAGCAGGTGACTGAGGACAGCCACAGTACCAAGTACCCCTGCGGGGTCTCTACGGTCACTTACCTCTGAACTTCAGGGGAGACTGGTGCAGCAGAAGTATGCCCAAGATCCTCAGAGCCCGATGAGACCCCTTTCGCTTCCTGGAAGATTCAGTTCCGGAGCTTCTGGACGGCATATTCCTAAGCCTAAAGCTGAGGTATTCCAGCCGTAATACACCACTTTTACTGAGAATAGTCTAGCACAATTGCTGCTATATCACAGTTGGTGTCTACTAATGTGCCTTTCTAGGGGATGCCTGTATCAACCGCTTGCTGTATGCCTTTAAATGTTGCCAGCTCTGTCTCTGTACTTCATAGCCAGCTCACTACAATATTGTGTTTTTTTTAAAACTGCTGGGACGCCCGCACATGCGCAGAAGCGCTGCGGCGCGCACAGAGCGTCATCCCCCAGGCTCCGCCCCCTTTCCCGGCTCACCTCTATATATAGAGGCGCGTGCACGCGCACGCGCGCGGGCACGTGCGCCTTCGGCGCTAATTTCAAATATGGTAACAAGGGACAGGAGCCAGGGCCCCTCTTTGCCGCAGGCCGGGGGATGGACAAACACTGCAACATGGCAGAGGAAGCAGTTTCCTATAAGAGAACTCACCATCTGCCTGGACTTTGCTCTGCTGAGAAGAAGCTAGTCCACATGACAAGAAAACATTCCACAGCGGCCTCTAGTGGACAAACACAGGTACCGCAGTCTAATATATTAAATATATATATAAATTTTTTTTTTTTTTTTTTTTTTTTTTTTTCTTGACCACCATTAAAAATTATTACATTTTTTTAGTAGTTACAGGCATGCACAGAATTTTGCGGGAATACCATTAGGTAACAGACAGAAAGACAAATTAGGCTTGGGGGTCCCCCAATAGAACCAAGTTCCTGGGGGCCCCCACTTACCTGTTCCCCGCCGCAGGACTTTGTTTGGTCCACAAAAGCCCAAACTTCACCTATCACGGCAGGCATTGTAATCAAACCTTCAGGGACCGGGTTCCCAAGGATTCCACTCCCCTGGACCTGTATAGCACCCTGCACAGAAAACATCTTGGTCGTGGGTATGACCAGAGCTCTGGATCCCAGGGTCCAGCTCTCCTAAGAGAAGCATTACAGGCAAAACCTTGCTCTTCTCTGCAAGGCCCGGGTACCGACCGTTTAGCTATGAAGCTTTTTTGGTCGGATCCGGAATAGCTTACTGAGGCCCAAAAGAACCTGTACGCAAGCTCAGTGAAAAACACATGTTTCTTCTTGGCCAACACCTTAGACACTGGCAAAAAACTGAGGTGCTCCCGGATGGGAGGGGCTTATATAGGGGAGGGTACTTCCGGTTTTGGAAGTTGCCAGTGCCAGCACCTGACGGTATCTATATAACCCATTAGTAATGACTATGTCGCTCTGTGTCCCGTGATGTACGAAAAAGAAAGGTCCGTGGTGTCCTGTAGATAAGAGGCTAGACCCTCAACATGTGGTCTGAGGAAATCGTCCACCAACTGGCTGGCCGTTTCAGTTAGCGAACCATTTCTGGAGACAATGGGTCGTCCAGGGGGAGTTAATAGGTTTTTGTGGACTTTGGGCAAGGCATACAATGTGGGCACTCAGGGAAAAAATACATTGAGAAATTCCCAGGTTTTTTTGTTTATGATTCCCACATGGTATGCGTCGCCCAATAGGCACCGATATCGAGTTTGGGTTAAACTAAGGTGACTCATTGACACCTTGCGGTACCATTCCTTATTGTTAAGGATGTCCAAAACCATATTCTCATATCCACTTGTGTCCATAACCACCAAATTGCCCCCCTTATCGGAGGGCTTGATAATGATATCCTGGTTCCATTGTAAAGCTGCCAATGCCTTCAATTGATTTTCATTTAAATTGGAACGAGAGAGATCTGACCACTTCGTCTGGCAGACCTCCCTCGTAACCTGTTTAGTAAAAGCCCAGATGTTTGGATTTCCCTGCAAAGCAGGGAACATCCTAGATCTGGGCCTATAGTCTTTAGGTTTAGATTTAGCTATGGTTAGACTGGGAACCATGGAGGGACAAGGAGATAATGTGGAGGAGGAGAGGGAAGGCAGGGAGGGAGAGACCGAATCCAAATGAGCAGCCTCTTCAAATTCGGTAGGATCAATGTGACCCTCCTCCCATAATTCCATCAACTCCTCCACGGCCTTGATATCCTCCAAAGTCATCTCTTTCCAGAGAGGATTCTCAAAATTGGTCGTTTGGACAGACGGCTGAGGTTTGTCATAAAGGACCTGGAATAGCAATCTACGTGCAAATAAATTCAGGTCCTTGATGAATTCAAATTCATCCACTTTGTCCATTGGACAAAAGTTTAGACCTAGTTGTAAAACAGATATCTGCTCCGGCGATAAATCAATGGATGATAGATTTATCACCTGCAGTTTGGTTTGGAGGTCTTCTGAGTCTGAGACTCCAACGTTCCCATTGGTCTCTGATCCTGCACTGGTTGTGTAAAAATCTGAGCCGGGCGAAAATCCGCTTGGGAAAGAGTGAGGGAGTTTGTGCTTACCTGAGAAAGTGAAGGGGAAACCAAAGAGGGTGAAGGATAAACCGTAGATGATAGTGATTCCGAGTGACCCGGTGCGTCAATGGTTGATTTTTTTGGCCGTGGTTGCTCGAGTGTTAATAGGTGTTCGTGAACTTACTGTGCATTGAGAAGGGGTGGATTTGGAACCGCCCTTACCACTTTTGGGTTTAAAAAAGCCGTGGGTTTTGGTGGTGGTGATGTGATCAGGTACCTGTGCAGGAGGGAGAGAGGAAACAGAAGAGTCAGATTCAGTTGCATCATTTGAAGATTCATTGGGAGTTTGTTTTTTGCCCTGGAATCGTCTGCGATTTTTTGAGGCATTGCCCCAATTATAGGCCTGAGCGTTGTCATAGGCCAATTTGTTCCTGATGAACTTCTTCTCTTTGTTTTTTAGAAAAGTGGAAACATAGTTTTCAAGATCCACTTTTAAAGTGGCTTCTCTCGTAGAGAAGGATTCATCAAGGACAATAGACCCATTTGCCTCATAGAGGCTTTCAATTTCAACATCCACAGAGTTCAAGTCAATGGTGTATTGTTTGTTTAATAATTGCATCATTTGGATGGAACTTGATTGCAAATTTTTTCCCATTCGACCTTGAACTCGGGTTCAATGTGGTTTAAAGTAGGAAAGATCTGCACTCTCAGACCCCATGGGACAATGTTATCCTCAATATATTTACAAAAGTACCACCTGTTCCAGAACAATCTTGATTTCCTCTCCAGCATGCGTTGCAGCCTCTGAATGAACCGATCCATGGACAGGCCCCCACTAGCTGAATTTTGAGCTTTGTGGATCCTGTCCATAAGGCCCTCAAAGGCATTACCGCAATAATCCGACATGATAATGGAACCCCACTAAGAAGGTAAGTAGAATAGTTGCTAACAGAGAACAAACCCAAAAAGAAGAGAAGAGAGAGAAAAAAAAAAGAAAAAGAAAATTATTGTAAAAAAATAATCAAATATTTGTTTATATATAGAGATCAAATCTCACATATTTGTAAACTATGCATATAGTACATCAACATATATTGAAAAAGTGATCTGTAAATGAGGGGGCCTTGGATGGAAGGGAAGTGGGTGGGTAACACCCTGGTAGAATAGATTTTAGGATCAAGGCCACACTCATACAGATATTGAACACCTCATCCCAATTATTTTTGAAGAGAAAAAGTTGAGGGGTTGAGCATCCACATGCTCTGGGATTTTAACGGTGTTTGTGGAAAATAGCTCAAAAGGAGAAATTGAGTAAAATTTAACATTGTTTATTCGGAAAAGGAGTAAAAAGAGGAAAACATGCAAATTACAAACAGACCATCAACATAAAATGACAAAAATGGTCAAAGCATATGACAAACTATCGTTGGAGGTCACTCTACTAGTTTCGCTCAATGAGAGCTTCTTCAGGAGTTTGACAATAAACGTAGGTCATACTGAAAAATAGAATTTGCACGTATCAAATAACAATATATGTATAAATAAGTCCTTTATACAGAAACACAAAAAACATTGAATTTAATAAATAATCAATAACAACGAAATTGATAGATTGTGCTGAATGAAAACAGGAGATATATGTTGTAAATATATTAATAGTCACGACCAGAACAGCAGAATGGAACTCACCACAAGACCCAGAGTCGCATATATATATATATATAAAGGTCACAAGAATACACTAAAAGTTTCCTCAATGTAAAACAGGACCGGCCGCTGAAGGACAGGGAGACCACCAAAAAAACATCCCGACCATAGAGAGCATAAAGGGATATGAACCCTGAAAATTAGGGTAATAAAAGGCATGAGTAACTATAATAATGTGGGTATTTGTATTGGTATCAAACCACCATTCAAGGAAAGCATCATATACCTACGAGTTTAGCGAGTGTGATGTATATAGTGCCAATGTAATTATTGGGGAGCAGAGTTTATCAAACCCAGTCAATAGCGAGTCTGGCAAGTGGTTCCATTTAGGAACAAATCGGCACCAGCTATAAGATTTACAGCATAGATGGGAACATTTCACATGCTGAAAAATAATAAGGAAACAAGAAATAAAATAGTATTAGAGAATGATCATGAAGATCAAGGGGTCAGTAGAGATACACTGGTTGGTCATTGCAATGATGCATGTCCAACAGAGAGCTAAATGGAGAGAAGCTTACCCAATATGAAGTTGAAATATTTAACACCAAAGTGGTGAAATGGCAGCCTCTCCCTGGGACGGGAGTTGGTCCTGACAGTGGCAGCGATGAAAAGGCCACACTCTTATACTCACCTGTCCCGGCGGCGTCTGACGTCATCGCCGGGAAGCGGACGTATTGTAACACACTGATGCGCATATCCGGCAGCCCCAATGGGAGGGCGGCGTCTGGGATGTGAGCGGCGTACACCGCGTGTGTAAGCACACCAGCGGAGCCGCGTCGTCAGAAACAGGCGCTGCCATCTTGGATTAGGGAAACTGTTTCAGGTGACAAAGGCAGTAAGGGAAAAGACTGAGGGCATTGAGAAACAGTGCTCCGCTGGTGTGCTTACACACGCGATGTACGCCGCTCACGTCCCAGACGCCGCCCTCCCATTGGGGCTGCCGGATATGCGCATCAGTGTGTTACAATACGTTCGCTTCCCGGCGATGACATCAGACGCCGCCCGGACAGGTGAGTATAAGAGTGCGGCCATTTCATCGCTGCCACTGTCAGGACCAACTCCCGTCCCAAGGAGAGGCTGCCATTTCACCACTTTGATGTTGAATATTTTAACTTCATATTGGGTAAATCTCTCTCCATTTAGCTCTCTGTTGGACATGCATCATTGCAATGATCAACCAGTGTATCTCTACTGACCCCTTGATCTTCATGATCATTCTCTAATACTATTTTATTTCTTGTTTTCTTATCATTTTTCAGCATGTGAAATGTTCCCATCTATGCTGTAAATCTTATAGCTGGTGCCGATTTGTTCCTAAATGGAACCACTTGCCAGACTCGCTATTGACTGGGTTTGATAAACTCTGCTCCCCAATAATTACATTGGCACTATATACATCACACTCGCTAAACTCGTAGGCATATGATGCTTTCCTTGAATTGTGGTTTGATACCAATACAAATACCCACATTATTATAGTTACTCATGCCTTTTATTACCCTAATTTTCAGGGTTCATTTCCCTTTATGCTCTCTATGGTCGGGATGTTTTCTTGGTGGTCTCCCTGTCCTTCAGCGGCCGGTCCTGTTTTACATTGAGGAAACATTTAGTGTATTCTTGTGACCTTCATATATATATGCGACTCTGGGTCTTGTGGTGAGTTACATTCTGCTGTTCTGGTCATGACTATTAATTTACATTTATTTATATTTATATCTCCTGTTTTCATTCAGCACAATCTATCAATTTTGTTGTTATTAATTATTTATTAAATTCAATGTTTTTTGTGTTTCTGTATAAAGGACTTATTTATACATATATTGTTGTTTGATACGTGCAAATTCTATTTTTCAGTATGACCTACGTTTATTGTCAAACTCCTGAAGAAGCTCTCATTGAGCGAAACTAGTAGAGTGACCTCCAACGATAGTTTGTCATATGCTTTGACCATTTTTGTCATTTTATGTTGATGGTCTGTTTGTAATTTGCATGTTTTCCTCTTTTTACTCCTTTTCCAAATAAACATTGTTAAATTTGACTCAATTTCTCCTTTTGAGCTATTTTCCATGAACACCGTTAAAATCCCAGAGCATGTGGATGTTCAACCCCTCAACTTTTTCTAGTACAGCCTGGGCGTACATCCAGCACTGCAGTATCACGTGGTGACGTGGCGAGTCCCATAAGTGCAGTTCAAGCTGGCAAGGTGGCAAGCACAAGTAGTGTCCCGCTGCCACCAAGAAGAAGACAAAGGCAGGCCCGTCGTGCCCATAGTGCCCTTCCTGCAGAATTCGCCTATCCTGATTGGGTCCCCACCACTTCTGCAGAACCCGTACTTCCCCCATTCACTGCCCAACCCGGTATTCAGAGGGAAACAGCTGATTTTATGCCAATTGATTTTTATTCGCTGTTTTTAACGGAAGTTGCCTTCCATTGCCAAAGATTGGAAACCAATTACGGTTTCCGAATTTAAGACCTTTCTAGGCTTTTCCCTCAACATAAATTCCCGTCATTGCGTGTTTATTGGTCCACACACCCAATTGACCACATGCCCGTGTTCTCTGCCTCCATGCCCAGGAAACGATACGAGCAGATCTTGCGGTTCATGCATTTCAACGACAATGAACTTTGTCGTCCACGTGGAGACCCTGAATACGACCGGCTCTACAAAATTCGGCCCCTCATAAAACACTTCAACGAACGTTTTGCAGCCTTGTTTATTCCCGATCAAGTTGTCTGCGTTGATGAGTCCCTGATTAAATTTTCTGGCCGCTTGTCTTTCAAGCAGTACCTTCCCAGCAAGCGTGCCAGATACAGGGTCAAGCTCTATAAGTTCTGTGACAGGGCAACAGGCTATGTATGGAGCTTTACGGTTTATGAGGGAAAAGATAGTCAGGTTGAGCCGGTCAACTGCCCGGATTACATAGGGAGCGCTGGCAAGATAGTGTGGAACTTGGTGTCACCCTTATTCGGAAAGGGGTACCACTTGTATGTGGACAATTATTACACGAACGTGCCACTGTTTAGTCACTTGTTTGATCATCAGATTGGAGCATGTGGCACCGTGCGACCTAATCGCCGGGGCTTTCCCCAGGGGCTTGTAGATTCCCGTCTTAGGCTGGGGGAGAGAGCCTGCTTGAAGTGTAATAATTTGCTCGCTATGAAGTGGAGGGACAATAAGAATGTTTTCCTTCTTACCTCCCTTCATGCAGACACGACAGTCCAAATTCCTACGGCGACTGGTGTTGTGGAGAAACCCCTCTGTGTCCACGAATATAACCAAAATATGGGAGGGGTGGACCTCAACGACCAGTTGTTGGCGCCGTATCTAATTGACCGTAAGGCGAGACGCTGGTACAAAAAAGTGTCTCTATCCTTATTTCAATTGGCTTTGCTGAACGCTCATGTGCTATACAGAGCTTCAGGCGGGACGTTATCTCTCCTAAAATTCCAGGATGAGATAGTCACAGAACTCCTTTATCCATGCGGTTCTGCACCTCACCATCCCCAACCAAATGCAGTAAGCCGGCTGCATGAGAGGCATTATCCTTATGTCCTCGAGAGTACCCCTACCCAACGAGCCCCCCAAAAAAGATGTCGTGTCTGTAGCAAGTGCGGATTTAGGCGTGACACCGTTATTTTTGTCCACGCTGTCCTGACAATCCTGGTCTTTGCATTGGTGAATGTTTTGAACGAAAGTTTTAGCATAGGGTACAGCATTTCACAGACTAGGACACACTTACACAGGGTCTCCCAAGATGCCATCGCATTTTGAGAGACCCGAACCATTACAGTTGTTAAATTTACAAAAAAAAGTGTAAAAAAGAAAAAAAAAATACGTAAAAACAAAAAACACAAAAAATATATAAAATAAAAAAAACAAAAATAGTTATTGTTTTATTGTTTTCTCTCTCTCTCTCTATTTTCTCTCTATTGTTCTGCTCTTTTTTACTGTATTCTATTCTGCAATGTTTTATCATGCTTGCTTTTCAGGTATGTAATTTTTTGTTTTCAGGTGCGCCATTCAGCTGCAGCGCGGAATTATTTATCTTGACAGCAACAACGTTTGCTCCCACGATACATAAAGCCGTGACTCCAGTGCTGTAGGAGGTGATTTCACCACCACAGTTAAAAAAAAAAGAGCATGGGGGCAGCAGGGGCGGAGGAGCAATTTTGCTCCTAATGCCGCGTACATACGGTCGAAATTCCGACGGAGGCTTGCCCGTGGAAAAGTCCGACCGTGTGTACGCGGCATAACTTTTTTGCAGGAGGATGCCCCCATGCTTCGGCATATATATATTTTAGGCACAGGTTGCGTTAAAAAAATGTGTTGTTTTTTACTAGTTTTTTTTGGTATTTGCTTTGCAGGTATGGCATGGTAAGGTCTTACTGTTGTATTGTAATGTTACTTTGTTTTAATGTTAACCATCATTTGCTTAGCAGGTACGCCATTCAGTTGCAGCGCGGATCTATTTATCTTGACAGCAACAGCGTTTGCTCCCACGATACATAAAGCCGTGACTCCAACGCTGTAGGAGGTGATTTCACCACCACAGTTAAAAAAAAGAGCATATATGCCGAAGCATGGGGACAGCAGGGGCGGAGGAGCGATTTTGCTCCTAATGTCGTGTACATACGGTCGAAATTCCGACGGAGGCTTGCCCATGGAAAAGTCTGACCGTGTGTACGCAGCATAACCTTTAATGCCGCGTACATACGGTTGAAATTCCGACGGAGGCTTGCCCGTGGAAAAGTCTGACCGTGTGTACGCGGCATAACTTTTTTGCGGGAGGATGCCCCCATGCTTCGGCATATATAAATGGTGCATGTATGCCCATCATTAGAAGTGGGTGGATGAAGGGAGGTATTCTAATGGTGGGCATACCCACCGATCAATCTCTTTTTTTCGTTCAGCCAACAGGCTGCATGAAAAAAAAGATTACAATACATGTCCAACAAGGACCAGCAACGTACTGGTATGTTGCTGGACTTTGAATGTTTATACCAGAATGATGCCTGCGGGTTTAGGTATCATCTTGGTATCATTCTTTTCAGCCAGCGGCCGGCTTTCATGTAAAAGCAATCCTAGCAGATAATTAGCCTCTAGACTGCTTTTACAAGCAGTGGGAGGGAATGTCCCCCCCCCCGGATATAAACAGCGCCATTGGGAAAGCATTTTATCACACCAATCTTGGTGTGGTCAGATGCTTTGAGGGCAGAGGAAAGATCTAGGGTCTAACCCCCCAAGAGTACCTGTCACTACCTATTGCTATCATAGGGGATATTTACATTCCCTGAGATAACAATAAAAATGGTAAAAAAAAAAAATATATATATATGGAAGGAACAGTTTAAAAATAAAAAAAAAAAGCAAAATAAATAATAAAAAAAAAAAACACCCCTGCCCCCCCCCCTGCTCTTGCACAAAGGCGAACGCAAGCGTAAACAGCAATTGCACCATGCATGTGAGGTATCACCGTGAAGGTCAGATCGAGGGCAGTAATTTTAGCAGTAGACCTCCTCTGTAAATCTAATGTGGTAACCTGTAAAGGCTTTTAAAGGCTTTTAAAAGTGTATGTAGTTTGTCGCCGCTGCGCGTTTGTGCACAATTTTAAAGCATGTCGTGTTTGGTATCTATGTACTCGGCCTAAGATCATCTTTTTTATTTCATCAAACATTTGGGCAATATAGTGTGTTTTAGTGCATTAAAAATAAAAAAAGTGTGTTTTTTTCCCCAAAAAATGCGTTTGAAAAATCGCGGCGCAAATACTGTGTGGAAAAAAAAAATGCAACACCCACTATTTTAATCTGTAGGGCCTTTGCTTTAAAAAAAATTATAATGTTTGGGGGTTCAACGTAATTTTCTTGCAAAAAAAATATGTTTTCATGTAAACAAAGTGTCAGAAAGGGCTTTGTCTTCAAGTGGTTAGAAGAGTGGATGATGTGTGACATAAGCTTCCTAATGTTGTGCATAAAATGCCAGGACAGTTCAACCCCCCCCCCCCCAAATGACTGCATTTTGGAAAGTAGACACCCAAAGCTATTTGCTGAGAGGCATGTTGAGCCCATTGAATATTTTTTTTTTTTGTCCCAAGTGATTGAATAATTGACAAAAAGAAAAAAAAAATGTACAAAAAGTTGTCACTAAATGATATATTGCTCAAACATGCCATGGTTATATGTGGAATTGCACCCCAAAATACATTCTGTTGCTTCTCCTGAGTACGGGGATACCACATGTGTGAGACATTTTGGGAGCCTAGCCGCGTACAGGACCCCGAAAACCAAGCACCGCCTTCAGGATTTCTAAGGGTGTAAATTTTTGATTTCACTCCTCACTGCCTATCACAGTTTTGGAGGCCATGGAATGCCCAGATGGCACAACCCCCCCCCCCCCCAAATGACCCCATTTTGGAAAGTAGACACCCCAAGCTATTTGCTGAAAGGTATGTTGAGTATTTTGCAGATCTCGCTTTTTGTCACAAAGTTTTGAAAATTGAAAAAATAAAAAAACTTTTCTTTCTTCATTTTCAAAAACAAATGAGAGCTGTAAAATACTCACCATGCCTCTCAGCAAACAGCTTGGGGTGTCTACTTTCCAAAATGGGATGTTTGAGCAATATATCATTTAGTGACAACTTTTTGTACATTTTTTTTTTTTTTTTCTTTTTGTCATTATTCAATCACTTGGGACAAAAAAATAAAAAATATTCAATGGGCTCAACATGCCTCTCAGCAAATAGCTTGGGGTGTCTACTTTCCAAAATGGGGTCATTTGGGGGGGGGGGGGTTTGTGCTATCTTGGCATTTTATGGCCTTCAAAACTGTGATAGGTAGTGATAGGTAGTGAGAAGTGAAATCAAAAATGTATGCCCTTAGAAATCTTGAAGGCGGTGCTTGGTTTTTGGGGTCCCGTACGCGGCTAGGCTCCCAAAAAGTCCCACACATGTGGTATCCCCATACTCAGGAGAAGCAGCAGAATGTATTTTGGGGTGTAATTTCACATATGCCCATGGCATGTGTGAGCAATATATCATTTAGTGACAACTTTGTGCAAAAAGTTTTAGTCATTATTCAATCACTTGGGACAAAAAAAAAAATAAAATTCAATGGGCTCAACATGCCTCTCAGCAATTTCCTTGGGGTGTCTACTTTCCAAAATGGGGTCATTTGGGGGGTTTTGTACTGCCCTGCCATTTTAGCACCTCAAGAAATGAGAGAGGCAGTCATAAATTAAAAGCTGTGTAAATTCCAGAAAATGTACCCTAGTTTGTAGACGCTATAACTTTTTCGCAAACCAATAAATATACGCTTATTGACATTTTTTTTTACTAAAGACATGTGGCTGAATACATTTTGGCCTAAATGTATGACTAAAATTGAGTTTATTCGATTTTTCTTATAACAAAAAGTAGAAAATATCATTTTTTTTCTAAATTTTCAGTCTTTTTCCGTTTATATCGCAAAAAAAAAAAAATCGCAGAGGCAATCAAATACCATTAAAAGAAAGCTCTATTTGTGGGAAGAAAAGGACGCAAATTTCGTTTGGGTACAACATTGCATGTATGGGAGAAAAAGAAACCCTGGACTGCCGCACTCTGTATAGACAGTTATTTATTCCAAAATTTCAGGTAAAAAATCCAAATTCAAAATAAATCCATAAATCCAAAACAACAAATGCAGATAGTGTGCATGCAGGGAAGGGTGGCTATCTGCATTTGTTGTTTTGGATTTATGGATTTATTTTGAATTTGGATTTTTTACCTGAAATTTTGGAATAAATAACTGTCTATACAGAGTGCGGCAGTCCAGGGTTTCTTTTTCTCCCATGCATCAGTGCAGAGCCAGCACCTGTGTGAGTGACCGGGCGGAAGCAGCTATTTGGTGAATTCTCAAGCTTTTGAGCGGTACGTTTTTCCTACAACATTGCATGTCTGCACAATTTCCAGTTAAAGCAGCGCAGTGCCAAATTGTGAAATCACCTCTGGTCATTATGGTCCGTATTGGTTTGGGGCTTAAGTGGTTAAAGTGGTATGTAAGGGTTTACAACCACATTAAAGCATAAGTTCACCTTTTATATAAAAAAATTAAATTAACAATAAATGCACACATCTTTTTGCAGGGAATTAAATGTGCACTTTATAAATTTTTTATACATTTTTTACACTGGAGCCTGTAAAGCATTGCACCCGCGATCAGCAGATTTTGGGTGCAATGTCAGATTTTGGGTGCAGTTCAGCTGAACTTGCACGATTTCAATCCTGCAGCAGTGTGAACCTGGGCTAAGGCTGCTTTCACACTGAAAGCGCCGGCCATTAGCCGTAAAGTGCTTTAGCGCTGCTTATGCAGCGCTTTTGTACCGCTTTTCGGGCCGCTACCGGGGTGCTTTTAACCCCAAAGAAGGGGTTTAAACTCCTGTGTTGTCACAATTCTGAAGCACTTTTTAGGTGCTTCAGAAGCGCTGTCCATTCATTGCAATGGGCAGGGGTGTTTTGGGAGCGCTGTATAGTGCGCTCCCAAACTTTCCCAAAGATGCTGCTTACAGGGCATTTTCTAACGTCCCGCAAGCCCCAGTGTGAAAGCACCCATTGCAGAGAATGGTAGGCAGTTTTCAGGCGCTTTACAGGTGCTATTTCTAACGTTAAAATGCCTGAAAACCTTATGCAGCATCATGTCTCCCTCCCGAACCTACACGTACAGCTAGACCGCTACAGCGCTCTCTCAGGTTATAAAATTAACAATTCTAAGACGGAAGCCCTCCCCCTCAATATACTCCATCAGACACTGTCTGCCCTTTCCCAATCATTCAATTACGCGTGGAAGACTTCCACTTTAAAATACCTTGGTGTTCATCTCACACCCTCCTACGACACTCTTTACAAGGCCAACTTCCCCAAACTGTATACCTCCATTAGGGCCTCCCTGACCAAGTGGAAAACCCTAAAGCTATCTCTCTTTGGTCGCCTGGCGACCATCAAGATGGTGATCCTACCTAAACTTCTTTACCTCTTTGAGACACTCCCCATCCCCATTCCAGCTGCGCACTTTAGGACTCTTCAGGGCGATTTGATACATTTTTTTCTGGAACTATAAGATACACCGGATCACTAGACCAATTCTATACGCCCCCCCTGCGGCCAAGGCGGCCTTGCATTCCCCAACGTAGCCAAGTATTATTTAACCGCCCAGTTGTGCCCTGTAGCCTCTTGGTGCACCCTCCATGCATACAGTCGATGGACACAAATTGAGAAGTTGTGGCTGGCCCCCACCCACCCAAATTTCATGCTGTGGAGTACGGAGGTACCGCTCGGTGGGTCACAACTGCTGGGACCAATTGCGCTCTTGCGAATGCTATGACGGTGCGCTAAATCGTTGTATCCGCTTACCTCTACTGCCTCCCTGGTCACCTCATTTCTGTTCACACCCAATGTTCTGGACAGCTTGACCTCACAGATTTTCCACTTCTGGATGGACAGGGCCTTATTTCTCTACGGTCAATTGGTGGATACCAGATCCAGAACCTTGCAGTCCTTCCAGGATCCGAAGCATGCTTTTGACTTGCCCAGACAGGCCTTTTTTTTTTAGCTCCCTACAAATCCGTCATTATGCACAATCTCTGGTAACGAACCTCCTATTCTCCCCTTTATCCATCTTTGGTTCCTGGGTGCCATTCAATCCTAAAATTTTCCTCTTGGGCCTCCCACCTCCCTCTTTTTCTAAAAAGCTCCTGGCCCAGGTGCTAACGGCTGCGCGCTGTTTGGTAGCCCTGAAATGGAAAAGGAGGGAACTGCATTCCAGGATCAGAGATGTCAAACAGATTAAATATTTGACGGCTTCCCTAAACAATACCCTTGATACACACAACTGGGTGTGGGAGCTGTGGGATATGCTGGAGGCCCCAATAACCTGATGAACCCCGATCTTGGGGAGGTGGCATGTGGTTGGTGTCCCTGGGCAGTGAAGAGGTCCTGGAGCGGGTGGTTGTCCTCTCCTATCTTTTCTCTCCCACTTTTCTCTATCTGACTATCTCCCCTCTCACTTGCTTTCTTGATTCCCCCTACCCTTCTCACTATATTTCACTTCTCCTCTATTCACACACTTTTGCAGTTTAGACTCTGTTGTGACACAGAAGTTCTAAATCATACTCAATCGATCAGATGTTGCCATATATTGTCTTTGGCTTTGTTTTGTATGTCTCAACTGAGTTTTACCACCGGCAATAATGTATATAGACATCTTGCCAGGTATATGCTTTCTACAACAATGAGTGCCTTCTTGTATTTTCTGTTGGGAAAACGTTGAAAACCAATAAAACTGTCAGTTTAAAAAAAAAAATGCCTGAAAACTGCCTCAGTTTGAAAGGGGTCTTAAGGTTTTTTCTCTTGGGCTCATTCACACTAAAACGTGGCATGAGAAACCCGCATTCTGTGCACGCTTCCCTGTTTAAAATGCACTGGGTGTGCGATCTGCTGCAGGTGTCATTATATTCCAATGAAGCCCTAAGCACAGATTGTAAAAGCAGTGTGTTTGCCTGCAACGGATCGCATGGTACCACAGTACCATGCAATTTGGTGCAGTGCGTTTTTGAAAAGTAGAACACTACTTTTTGTGCAATGCAGTGTGATGTAGTGCTGAAGATCGCACTACACTGAGTTGCACAGGAACCGCATAGAAAAGCAGGCCATGTTCCTGTGAAATTCAGATATGAACCGCCCTGTGAAAGGCAACAAGCAGAAACTGACATTTCACACACAGTAAAAGCATTACAATTACTTTTTCACAAATACTAAGACATTTACAATGCAATTTTTGCTACAAATAGACCCCTATGTGTGTATCACGTGGTTTTTCTACTCTTTTCTGCTCTTTACCGCCACCCTTTGGTCAACTTCTGCTATTGTTGGTTGATTTTAACATTATTTGTTTTGTCCATCGGACAAGAGTCCAATGG
This sequence comes from Rana muscosa, assembly GCA_029206835.1. NCBI lineage: Eukaryota > Metazoa > Chordata > Amphibia > Anura > Ranidae > Rana > Rana muscosa. Next base: position 730,665,413 of record CM055118.1, read on the forward strand.
TTTTCTGTACACACGGTCGGACTTTGCTCCATCGGACTTTTGTTGGCCAAAAGTTTGTCCGTTTGCAGACCGAACTTTTGTCCGATGAAAACAAAAAAAAAAAAAAAGTTTGTCCAATGGAGCGTACACATGGTCGGATTGTTGGTCCAACTTGCTCAAAATGAAGTTTGTTGGCCAAAAGTCTGACCGTGTGTACGGGGCTTAAAGCCTCATACACACGGTCAGACTTCCATTGGACTTTTCCGTGGATTTTGGTCCGAAGGGGCGTTGGCCGTGAACTTGATATGCATACACACGGCAGAACTTTTTCAGCCAGCTTTTACCAAATCACATGGTTTTTCAGCTCTTTACCGCCACCCTTTGGGCAACTTCTGCTATTGTTGTCTGATGTTTAGCATTGGTTCGGAGCATGCGTGTTTGTACTTTGGACTTTAGTCTGATGGACTTGTGTACACACAATCGGATGATCCTCCATCGGACATTTGTTGCCGGAAAGTTTGAGAGCATGCACAGCGAACATTTTTCCGTTGAAAAACGAAAACAATTGTCCAATGGCGCATACAGATGGTCGGATTGTCCGATAAAACATGTCCGTCGGACCGTTGTTTTCAAAAAGTCTGATCGTGTGTATGGGCCTTTATACTGACCATCCATGGATTTAAATTTGGCAGGTTCAGTAGGAACTGGCCGATCCATGTATAGGCAGGCTGGTTGAACACTTTGTAACACCACCCTGTCCATAACCAATTTACCATTGTAGACTGTGATGAAAAGTAAACCACACACTAATTGCTGATAAAACTCCTTAGGCTGGGTTCACACATATGTGAGTCGGATGCGGGTTTTTCTCACATCCAATTCTCATAGTATGCGAGTATGACCGGCTTTCAATGGAGTTGGTTTGCACATGTCCAGGGCGGTCATGGTCCGGATTGAAAAAGGGTTCTGTGCGTCTTTGGTTCCGGTTCAGGTGCGAATTCAGGCAACAAATCAGACCTGACCAGAACTGGTGAACAGACACGCACCGGACCCCAGGTACTAGCCCACGGCCGCACATGTGTGAACCCAGCTTTACCGGGATATCAGGAGATATAGCTACACACACATAGTCCTCACCCAGGACTGCTTGAGAAAGGTACAAGTCTGGAGTGGTTCTTCATGTTTGGAAATTTGAAGCATTTGCCATTTTGCTTTTACATTTTGGGATAGGTGGGTTACTTTGCTGAAGAAACCCATTCTCCACTCAAAATTCGTTATATAATTTGACCTGTGTAAAACAAGCATGTTGGAAAAATGTCTCCCAATCAGCGCTCATAGATGTGCTGATAAATGTATTCTGACGGTGGGGAAATCTCTCCACTGTCAGAATACAATAGCCCAGAGTTATCAAGTGTGTGGATGGGCAAATCGAGTCATTTTCTTTTGTTCAACCCGCTGGTTGAATGAAAGAAAATGAATCATGTATGGCCTGCCTTAGTCAACTCACTCTATTATGTGCTAAAACAATACTTGTCATTGTCTTGTGCTTTTCATTGTTCCCTTTGTTTGCCTGCAAGTGGATTACATAAAATGCAGTCTGATTTAAATGTCTGGAACCACCTGTAGCAGAAAAGTTCCTTTAACACCCACAGTATTAAAATTTGGAACATTTCTTCTAATCAGTTACAATACTGTGAAAAAGTATTTTCCCCCTTTCTGATTTTTTTTTTCCATATTTGTCACACTTAAATGGCTCAGATCATCAAACAAATTTTATTCCAACAATTATGGTAAGTCGTCCAGGTCCTGAAGCTGCAAAACAGCCCCAGACCATCACGCTACCACCACCATGTCTGACTGTTGGTATGACGTTCTTCTTATGAAATGCTGTATTTGTTTTATGCCAGATGTAACGGGACGCACACCTTCAAAAAGTTACATTTTTGTCTCATTAGTCCACAGAATATTTGCCTAAAAGTCTTGGGGATAATCAAGATGTTTTTTGGTAAATGTGAGATGAGGCTTTGTGTTCTTGTTGGTCAGCAGTGGCTTTGGCCTTGGAACTCTCCCATGGATGCCATTTTTGCCCAGTCTTTCTTATTGTTGAATCATGAACACTGACCTTAACTGAGACAGGTGAGGCCTGCAGTTCTTTAGATGTTGTTCTGGGTTCTTTTATGACCTCCTGGATGAGTCGTTGTCATGCTCTTGGAGTAATTTTTGTAGGCCGGCTACTCCTGGGAAGGTTTACCACTATTCTAAGTTATCTCCATTGGTGGATAATGGCTCTCCCCGTGGTTCATTGGAGTTCAAAAGCCTTAGAAATGGCTTTGAAACCCTTCCTAGACCGATACATGTACATTACTTTGTTTATAATCGGTTCTTGAATTTTTTTAGATTGCAGTATGATGTGTGGCTTTTTGTGATCTGTTAGCGTGCTTCACTTTGTCAGACAGTTTTTGTTTATGTGATTTCTTGATTCAACAGGTCTGGCAGTAATCAGGCCTGGGTGTGGCAAGTGAAAGTTATCTCAGCTTTCCAAAAAATTGTGATTAATCACAGTTCATTCATGATTCAGCATGGGAGGGGGTAATTACTTTTTCACAGAGGGCTAGGCAGGTTTGAACAGTTTTTTTCCTTTAATAAATAAAATAATAATTTAAAAACTGCATCTTGAATTTACTCTGGTTATTTTTGTGTAATATTAAAATTTGTTTGAAGATCTGAATCATTTAAGTGTAATGCCCCATACACACGATCGTTTTTCATGCCGTTAAAAATGCCATTTTAAAAAATGGCCATTAAAAATGATCGTGTGTAGGCTCCAGAACATTTTTAACGACGTGAAAAACGGCCATTAAAAATTCCGGACATGCTCTCTTTTTTCACGTCGTTTTTCATGTCGTTTTTTTTAACGACGTGAAAAACGATAGTGTGTATGCTTTCACGACGTGAAAAAAAACGCGCATGCTCTGAAGCAACTATGAGACGGGAGCGCTCGTTTTGGTAAAGCTAATGTTGGAAATGGAGATGGCACATTCGTCACGGTGGAATTAATAGCATCGTTTTAATGCTGCGCATTCCGTTCTTCTTTTGATAATGCTTTAAAATTACCCTCTTTTGATAATGACATTGAGAGTTATGCCAAACTTGTTTCTAAAGTAATTCCAAATTGCTCTAATGATTATAAAATATTATTTATAAGCCGCACCTCCCTCCTAAATAATACTAATAATAATAAAATAATGTAATTCTCCTTTTTTCTTTAAATTTTATTTTACTTTTTTTTTTTTTTTTTGTGGCCTTTTTTTTTATTATTTTGGCTTAAATTATTCTTGTGTAAAGTTACCACCACAACCTTCCAAATGTGTCTCATTTGGCCTCAGGGAGGTTTGTGTCCCCTGATAATAACAATAATATAATTTGAGATGTCCCTGCCTGCTCCCTAGCAAGCTCTCTTTTGAAATACAAATCACATAGTCAAGTATTTAAAGGGCACTAAAATTATTTTTATTTCAGAACATTAACAAATTAAAGTGGAAGGCAGCACTGGAGAGACTGCTTGCATTTGTGCATCCCTTTGACCCCACAACAACCATCCAAGATGTCCAAACCAAAATAGAGATTAGATCCCCCAAAAAAATGAGCCCAATCTTGTCTTGAGCTCCCAGAGGTCAGGAGCCACAGCAGATAAGTCCTATATGTCCCCAGTCTGTGGTACTACAGCAGGCATTATTTTCTCCTCTTCCTTGTAGCCTTCTCTCCAGCCTTCTCTGCAGCCTTGGTTGGTTTCTTCCTTGGAGGCTGGGGATCAGGAGGAGAGGTTGTGGCAGGAGGAGTAGTAGGAGGAGGAGGAGGAGGAGGTGGAGGAGTAGGAACAACCTCTGTGATGTCCGTGTACCTAGTGAGTTCACCCAGCACGCCCTTATTGATGACTTTCAATAGCAGGGTCTCACTGAATTTTTTTTGCTGCAACTCCATTTGCCCTAGTTTGTGGGCGAGGACTGCGGCAAATCCCTCATCAACAGAGGGTGCCTCTCTGAGGGCCGCTGTTGCCTCTCTGAGGAAGGCCCTGGTTTCCTCCTCCACCTGCCTACCTCTCCTTGGCCCTCGTGGTTTAACTACCAGGGGAGGCATCTGGGCTCTTGTGCTGGGCCAAGCCTCCTCCTGGGTGCCACTGGGCCCTGCCTCCTCCTGGGTGCCACTGGGCCCTGCCTCCTCCTGATCCCCAACATCACCCTCTTCCTGGCTCTGCTCTGGCTGTAAAAAAAGAAAGGGACATTATTTATTTTGCCACATCATCATTCACAGACATTGTTCACCTCTAGACATAGTTGAAATCAATGCCAAAAGTCATGTCATTTTCATTGATTCCGCATCCTGGTTTTGTTGTCTTGTGCACATAAAATTAGGCCACTACTGTATCTTGCTCTTCACAAACTTTATTGGTAGAAGTGTACATACCTTTAACAATACTAACATCTATTAAAATTCTACAATTTTGTACGATATAAATATAGATATCAATACTTTACCTGGCTCCATATCTCCAAATCTGCCTCCTCAAGGCCCTGATCTTGATCCTCAGAGGAAGCCAGAGCAGGGTTGACAGGAAGGCTGGAGGACTGGCTGCAGGGAAGGCTGGAGGGTTGGGTACAAGGAAGGCTGGATTGACCTCTGGGGGGAAGGGTGGAGAGAGATTCCTGCACTTCCAGCTGGTCATCCAGAAAAGCAAGCTTACTGTAGTACACACAGACTGGGTTTATAAACCTTATCTGCTGGTGCACCTGACCTCTGGGACCTCAGGACCATAGTCCTCTGGGTCCTGTATGTCCCTCTGATGGTCGCAATTTTGTTTTTGACATCTTGGAGAGTTTTTGTGGGTATCTTTGTTTGCACAAATGCAAGCAGGCTCTCCAGTGCTGCTTTCCTGGCGTCTTTATTATTACCGCCACTTTTTGTTTGCCATAATATAGGGAGCTCTTGCCATTTGTCGATGAACTCCCCCATGAAGTCTGGGTTTTTAAAAGTATTCATGATATCTGTAAAAGCGAGAAACCAAAAAATATATATATTTCAGGCAACATTCCTCAACTGTGCATTGTCTACATATTTTGAGCACACAAATCTCCTCGTCTGATGAACCTCAAAAAGTAAAATTGTTAGGTACCTTGGTCACGACGTTCGTTGCTAACTCCCTCTCCCGACAAATGAACGTATTTCCCAGACATGGATCTTCACTTGATATACACAGCGCATGCGTGAAACTCTGCACGCTTTCCCCGCCCCTGACGTTCGATATTGTACTTTGCCCGCCCCTTCTCGCTCGTAGTGCTGAACAAAACATGGCGGAGACACAGGTGGCTGAGATTACCTCTACAGAGGATGAAATTACAGAGGAGCCCAAATCAAGACCCAGGAGATATAAGGCATCCAACATGTCATTCGAGGAAATGGTGGAGATGGTCGCCATTTTAAAGAAGGAGGATTATGATACCAAGCATGGTCCGTATAAAAGGCCTAATCTGGTCAAGTCCAGAATTATGGGCAAAGTGGTCAAAAGTCTTCACCAAAAATTCGGGGTGTGCAGAACGAAGGAACAGCTCAGAAAACGATGGTCAGATCTGAAGTTGCGGGAGGCCGACCAATATAAAAGAATCAAGAAAGTTATATTAAAAAGTAAGTTTTTTTTTTGAGTTTCCATGGTACATATTATTTTCTTGTATTCTCTCGTGTATTTTTAACTTTCATATAGTACACTGAAAGATACCATCTTTCAGGTTCGTCCGCACACTAAACGGACGTATTAAACCTCTTTCTCCGTACAGTTCCTCAAACGATGTTTTAGGATCATCCAGTGTGAACACCCATGTATTTTGGTTTATTTGGGGGAGTAAATTTGGGCCTCACTTATTTGTTGTGTGCTAATCCAAAGGACATTTGTTCATTTGAAAAAACGATATGCATGGTAATGTTAAAGGGAGTGAATGCTCAGCAGCTGATGAAACATCTGAACGCAGTAGTACAAGTGTGGGCCTAAAGCCAAAAAGCTTGAGGGGAGTCACACACAGGTGATCCAGTGTAGATACTTTGGGGTGTTACAATGTTTCAAATTTGTGTTCAAAATGTATATGCTCTGGTTTGGCCTATGTATCCAATCATTTGTCCCGGTTGGCCCAGGGGGTAAAATTTAAAATGGAGCATGCTTCAAAAGAATGATTACCAAGTTTTTTTTCATGTTTCTTATTTTAGCAAAATTGAGTCGCTACTAATGAAACTATTCCTTTTATTTCAATCTCCCTAGGGATTCGAAAAGCTACCTCAGATGAGACGAGAATTGCAATACCTACAACAATACCCCCAGAACCCCAGGATGGAGAGGAATGTGATGTTGTGGAAGTGGAAAGTGGCACCACCACAGGTCAGAGAGAAACCAGACACATGCATGTTAAATAGATGTAGGCCTACATATTCTATCCTACATATTTCTTTTTACATTTAGGTGCAGTTCTGGCCGAAGACCCCAATAAGTTGACACATCTCAGTGCCCAGATCCTGATCCAATACCTGATGGTCTGCTGTCGTGACCTCGAAAAAATTAAGGGAGACTTGCTAGAGATCAGGGCAAATACAAAGCGGGTGGAGGAAAGGCTCCAAAATATCATGGCTGTGCTTGGGCGTGTCTAATGTTTTTACACCAAATAACGTTTTACTTGCAGAGTTTTCTATGTTTTTTTTGTTATTTTACCCTTTAACCACTTAACGACCGCCCACTGTAAATATACGTCAGCAGAATGGCACCGACAGGCAGAATCACGTATATGTACGTGATTGCCTTTGTATAGTTGGGGGGTCCGATCGGACCCCCCTTCTTTACAGTGAGCGGTCGTTTTACCTTCGGGAGCGATCCGGCATGAGGGGACGGCCGTTCGATTCCGGCCACCCCCTCTCGATCGCTCCCGGCGAAAGAGAGCTTCCCCTGCCTGCCAGGAAGGAGGAAGTGATGTCATCTCTCCTGGGGCGCTCACATATACCGAGCGCCGTACAGGAGAAGATGCAGGTTAGTACACAAAACAGCACACTGACACCAGGACACATAGGCACATAAATCGCCCCCCCAGATCACCCCCCAGACACCCCCCAGCCCCCAGTCACAGTGTCACTGATTGCAGTGACCATTTATTTAGTGATCACTGCAATCAGTGACATTTGTGACTGTAAAAGTGTCACTACATTTAGTTTTAGGTCCAGTGTAGCCCCCTAACCCCCCCTAATGAAGGTTTAACCCCCTTGATCGCCCCCCAGGTAACCCTTTCACCCCCTATCACCACTGTCACTAAGTTATAATTTTTCTGATCGATGTCTTAGCGTCGGCGATGCTGATCGGTAGCCAGTAATTTTTTTTTAGGTAAGCCGCAGGTTTTTATAGCGTCGGGTACCCCCATATATTACCTAATAAAGGTTTAACCCCCTTGATCACCCCCCAGGTAACCCTTTCACCCCCTAGCACCGCCGTGGCTATGCGATCATTTTTCTGATCGATGTCTTAGCGTCGGTGATGCTGATCGGTAGCCAGTAATTTTTTTTAGGTTCGCCGCAGGTTTTTATAGCGTCGGGTACCCCCATATATTACCTAATAAAGGTGTAACCCCCTTGATCACCCCCCAGGTAACCCTTTCACCCCCTAGCACCGCCGTCACTATGTGATCATTTTTCTGATCGATGTCTTAGCGTCGGTGATGCTGATCGGTAGCCAGTAATTTTTTTTAGGTTCGCCGCAGGTTTTTATAGCGTCAGGTACCCCCATATATTATCTAATAAAGGTTTAACCCCCTGATCGCCCCCCAGGTAACCCTTTCACCCCCTATCACCACTGTCGCTAAGCAATCGTTTTTATGATCGTTGTCTTAGTGTCGGTGATGCCGATAGGTAGCCAGTAATTTTTTTTTAGGTTCGCCGTCAGGTTTTTATATAGCGTCAGGTACCCCCATATATTACCTAATAAAGGTTTTAACCCCCTAATTGCCCCTAGTTAACCCTTTCACCAGTGATCATCATATAAGTGCTACGGGTGACGCTGGTTAGTTTGCTTTTTATAGTGTCAGGGCACCCGCCGTATATAACCCAATAAAGGTTAACCCCCTGATCGCCCGGCGGGTGATATCAGTTAGGTTTTAGCATCAGAGAGGGTCTGCGTCACACCCCAGGCAGCGTCAGGTTAGTGCCAGTAGCGCTAACACCCACACGTGAAGCATACACCCCCCTTAGTGGTATAGTATCTGATCAGCTCAATATCTGATCTGATCAGATCTATACTAGCGTCCCCAGCAGTTTAGGGTTCCCAAAAACGCACTGTTAGTGGGGTTAGTGGGATCAGCCCAGATACCTGCTAGCACCTGCGTTTTGCCCCTCCGTCCAGCCCAGGCCACCCAAGTGCAGTATCGATCGATCACTGTCACTTGCAAAACACAACACACATAACTGCAGCGTTCGCAGAGACAGGCCTGATCCCTGCGACTCTAGTGCTGTAGGAGGTAATTTCACCACCACAGTTAAAAAAAAAAAGCATATATGCCGAAGCATTGGGGCAGCAGGGGCGGAGGAGCGATTTTTCTCCTAATGCCGCGTATATACGGTCGAAATTCCGACGGAGGCTTGCCCGTGGAAAAGTCTGACCATGTGTACGCGGCATAACTTTTGCGAGAAGATGCCCCCATGCTTCGGCATATATAAATGGTGCATGTATGCCCATCATTAGAAGTGGGTGGATGAAGGGCGGTATTCTAATGGTGGGCATACCCACCGATCAATCTTTTTTTTTCGTTCAGCCAACAGGCTGCATGAAAAAAAAGATTACAATACATGTCCAACAAGGACCAGCAACGTACTGGTATGTTGCTGGACTTTGAATGTTTATACCAGAATGATGCCTGCGGGTTTAGGTATCATCTTGGTATCATTCTTTTCAGCCAGCGGCCGGCTTTCATGTAAAAGCAATCCTAGTGGCTAATTAGCCTCTGGACTGCTTTTACAAGCAGTGGGAGGGAATGTCCCCCCCCCCGGATATAAAAAGCGCCATTGGGAAATTGGGAAAGCATTTTATCACACCGATCTTGGTGTGGTCAGATGCTTTGAGGGCAGAGGAAAGATCTAGGGTCCAATAGACCCCAGTTTTTTAAAAAAAGAGTACCTGTCATTACCTATTGCTATCATAGGGGATATTTACATTCCCTGAGATAACAATAAAAGTGATAAAAATAAATAAATATGGAAGCAACAGTTTAAAAATAAAATAAAAAAGCAAAATTAATAATAAAAAAAAAAAAAAAAAAAAAGCACCCCTGTCCTGCCCTGCTCTTGCCCAATGGCGAACGCAAGCGTCGGTCTGGCGTCATATGTAAACAGCAATTGCACCATGCATGTGAGGTATCACCGCGAAGGTCAGATTGAGGGCAGTAATTTTAGCAGTAGACCTCCTCTGTAAATCTAACGGGGTAACCTGTAAATGCTTTTAAAGGCTTTTAAAAATGTATGTAGTTTGTCGCCAATGCGCGTTTGTGCGAAATTTTAAAGCATGTCGTGTTTGGTATCTATGTACTCGGCCTAAGATCATCTTTTTTATTTCATCAAACATTTGGGCAATATAGTGTGTTTTAGTGCATTAAAATTAAAAAAAGTGTATTTTTCCCAAAAAAATGCGTTTGAAAAATCGCTGCGCAAATACTGTGTAGAAAAAAAAATGCAACACCCACCATTTTATTCTGTAGGGCCTTTGCTTTAAAAATATATATAATGTTTGGGGGTTCAACATAAATATGTTTTCATGTAAACAAAAAGTGTCAAAAAGGGCTTTGTCTTCAAGTGGTTAGAGTGGATGTAAGCTTCCTAATGTTGTGTATAAAATGCCAGAACAGTTCAAAACCCCCCCAAATGACCCCATTTTGGAAAGTAGACACCCCAAGCTATATACTGAGAGGCATGTCGAGTCCATGGAATATTTTATATGTTGACACAAGTTGCGGAAAAAATACAATTTTTTTTTTTTTTTTTGCACAAAGTTGTCACTAAATGATATATTGCTCAAACATGCCATGGGCATATGTGGAATTACACCCCAAAATACATTCTGTTGCTTCTCCTGAGTACGGGGATACCACATGTGTGAGACTTTTTGGGAGCCTAGCCGCGTACGGGACCCCAAAAACCAGGCTTTCTAAAGGTGTCAATTTTTGATTTCACTTCTCACTGCCTATCACAGTTTCGGAGGCCATGGAATGCCCAGATGGCACAAAACCCCCCCAAATGACCCCATTTTGGAAAGTAGACACCCCAAGCTATTTGCTGAGAGGTATTGTGAGTATTTTGCAGATCTCGCTTTTTGTCACAAAGTTTTGAAAATTGAAAAAAAAAAGAAAAAAAAAAAATGTTCTTTCTTCATTTTCAAAAACAAATGAGAGCTGTAAAATACTCACCATGCCTCTCAGCAAACAGCTTGGGGTGTCTACTTTCCAAAATGGGGTCATTTGGGGGGGTTTTGTGCTATTTTGGCATTTTATGGCCTTCAAAACTGTGATAGGTAGTGAGGAGTGAAATCAAAAATTTGCGCCCTTAGAAATCCTGAAGGCGGTGCTTGGTTTCCGGGGTCCCGTACGTGGCTAGGCTCCTAAAAAGTCCCACACATGTGGTATCCCCGTACTCAGGAGAAGCAGCAGAATGTATTTTGGGGTGCAATTCCACATATAACCATGGCATGTGTGAGCAATATATCATTTAGTGACAACTTTTTGTAATTTTTTTTTTTGTCATTATTCAATCACTTGGGACAAAAAAAAAATATTCAATGGGCTCAACATGCCTCTCAGCAATTTCCTTGGGGTGTCTACTTTCTAAAATGGGGTCATTTGGGGGGGTTTTGTACTGCCCTGTCATTTTAGCACCTCAAGAAATGAGATAGGCAATCATAAATTAAAAGCTGTGTAAATTCCAGAAAATGTACCCTAGTTTGTAAACGCTATAACTTTTGCGCAAACTGATAAATATACGCTTATTGACATTTTTTTTTTACTAAAGACATGTGGCTGAATACATTTTGGCCTAAATGTATGACTAAAATTGAGTTTATTCGATTTTTCTTATAACAAAAAGTAGAAAATATCATTTTTTTTCAAAATTTTCGGTCTTTTTCCATTTATATCGCAAAAAATAAAAATCGCAGAGGCAATCAAATACCATTAAAAGAAAGCTCTATTTGTGAGAAGAAAAGGACGCAAATTTCGTTTGGGTACAACATTGCATGTCCGCACAATTTACAGTTAAAGCAGCGCAGTGCAAAATTCTGAATTCACCTCTGGTCCTTTAGCTACCAAATGGTCCGGGGCTTAAGTGGTTAATGACTAGCACATGTTTAGCTTTTTCAAAATTTTGACAAATATAGTTTGTTTATGCATGGCTGGTCATGCGTTTTAATACACCCGAAATTAAGGGAACATCCCCATTTCTAAGGAAGTTGCCCACCTAAACAAAAAAAATAAAGGTATTTTTACATAACAAATCATTGTGGCTTCATTATGTAAATGTGGTGCTGAGTGAACTAATCAATGTTTGGTGTTTACACTGACAATGAAGGCTAATTAAAAGATTGTTTAATCCACATGGCAAAACAAGTGCACTAGGTAAACCTACCAGAAACATCAAACATTATACAATAAAAAATACAAACCAATCTTTACTCAAGAAAAAGTTTTATTTTTTTGGTCTAAAATTATTATAGATTGTCTGGCATTTCAATGGCCCCCCTACCCATAAAATAGTCCACATATTGGTTACGGACCTCACGTCCGGTTGGGGGGGCCAAGCCAGGACGGCCAGGTTCCAGGGCCACCAAAGTTTCTGCATTGATTAAAGAGGCCTCAGGCCCACTCAAAGATATATAACTCGTTGAATGCACCCTTAGGAAATTGTGCAGCACACAGCACGTCATAACCACATGGTTCCATTTGTATGGGGCAAGGTGGATGGAGGTAAGGAAGAGGCAATATCGGCTGGCCATGATCCCAAACGCATTTTCCACCACCCTTCTGGCTCTGGCCAGCCGATAATTGAAAACCCTCCTCTCAGGGGTGAGTGTGCGTTGCGGGAATGGCCTCATCAAATGGGGTCCCAGGCCAAACGCCTCATCCGCCACAAACACAAAAGGTAGTCCCTCCACATTCTGCTCCGCTGGTGGCAAGGCCAGCAGATCCAAAAGGAGCCGTTCTCCAAACTCCGTCTGGGCAAAAACTCCTCCATCAGACATCCTGCCATTCTTGCCAACGTCCACATAGAGGAACTCGTAGGTGGCCGACACCACTGCCATCATCACGACGCTGTGGAACCCCTTATAATTATAATAAAAGGATCCCGAATGGGGTGGTGGGACGACCCGAACATGTTTGCCGTCGATGGCTCCTCCACAGTTCGGAAAGTTCCATCGCTGGGCAAACTCGGAAGCCACATTCTGCCATTCATGTGGCGAAGAAGGGAACTGTGGAATTAAAGAAATAACAAATTAATACTTGTAGCCAGAAACATTGAAAGCTGATTTCATACACACATTCATGGCCAACATTGGTAGAAACTGTTAAAAACATAAAAAATTGGAAGCAAGAAAAAAAAAATAAAAAATTATGTGGGGGGGGGGGGGGTTGAAGATGAGTTGGGAATATCACACATGAAGGCTGTAGCACTCTGTATTGAAGTTAACAAAAATAAAACATTCCTAGGCAAAATTTAGGGTGCGTTTTGGGTAAAGCACTACGATGGAACATATAATAAAAAACATGGAAATGACTAGGCAAGGTAGGTATGGCCCCAGGATAGCATGCTGGAGAGGTTAGGTAATCCAAATTTACAGGTAGGCCTCAAACCCCAAACTTTAAATAATAAAACATGGGGAGAAAGGGGACATTCCCTGCAGCTAAGAATCATGTGAATTAGGGACTGCAAATAAAGCAAATTAAAAATATCCAAAAATAAAAACCATACAATGTGAATTTTTGAAGAAGAACACTTACCTTAATATAGTCCTCCTGCAAAACTTGAAGGATGGCAGAACAAGTCTCTGGTATAATGATCCCCAGAGCCTGGGGGGATATGCCTGTGGAGAACTTAAGGTCCTGCAGGCTTCTCCCAGTAGCCAGGTATCGCAACGTGGCGATGAGCCTCTGCTCAGCACTGATGGCTTCCCGCATAACGGTGTCCTGCCTGGTAATATAGGGGGACACCAAAGCCAACAGCTGCTGAAATACGGGGTCAGACATCCTGAGGAAATTCCTGAAATCATCAGGATTATTCTCCCTGATCTCCCGCAACAAAGGCATGTGACAGAATTGGTGCCGCTGGAGCAACCAATTCTTGGTCCATGAACTCCTCCTGACCCTGCTCATGGCATGGAGTCGGGATACAGCATGAACCCCTGCACCAACTACAGCACGAACTCTACGACGAGTACGTAGTTGCAACATGGCTAGATAACGGTCGGCTGAACAGAACGAACTAGAAGAACGCACGGAAGAACAGCAAGGCCTATGAAGAACAAGCTGAAAAACACGAACGTGCAGAGCAGGCCGCACTGAATAAACAGATACGAACTGACTACAAGCAGTGCTAAACAGATACGAACCCACAGGCGCAAACTGAACTCCCGAAAACGATCTTCAAAGCACGAAGACTGAAAAGCGCGAATCGTCTCTCACCAAACTTTTACTAACACGCGGTAACACGGAATTAGCAAAAGCGTCCCAAAGGGTGGCGTCATTCGAACGGAACTTCCCCTTTATAGTGCCGTCGTACGTGTTGAACGTCACTGCGCTTTGCTTGATCGTTTTTTTTAATGATGGTGTGTACGCAAGGCAGGCTTGAGAGGAAACATGAAAAAAAACGAGGAGAAAAACGTCGGTTTAAAAAATGACAGTAAAAACGATCGTGTGTACGGGGCATAAGAAATATGCAAAAATAAATAAATCATGAAGGGGGCAAATACTTTTTCACAGCACTGTAAATCAACATTTACTGAAACTGGAGAGGGAAAAATGTGGTGAAGCTCCGCATAGAAAGCAATCAGCTTCCAGGTTTAATTTCCAAAGCTTAATCACTTCAGCTCTGGAAGGTTTATGTCTAGGCCATTTTTTGCAATACGGCACTGTGTTAATTTAACTGACACTCGCGCGGATGTGCAACACTATACCAAAATAGAATTTCCTGGCCAGCCTCACGTCAGCACACAATGGGTTAACCCCTTCCTCCAATCTCTCAGGACCGCCTTCTCTTAGCTGATAAAAGGGAGCCCCTCCTCCCCCACCCTTGTTCCTTTTTTTTGGTCGGACTCCAGGCCACCAAGCTCGTGGAATAGACTACACCCCCCTACTGAACCTACACACCCAGGTTCAAGCCTCTCCTGGGATCGGAAGGTCCAGAACAATAAAGGTAGTGTCTTTTATCACACAGGACGCTTTATGTGCAGGAGCCATGCGGGCATACTAAGGCTTAAAGAGCTTACCATTTTAGGCTGTGGTGTTGCTATAGTACTTACACTCTTTTCTTGCTCCCTAGGAGCCTCGCCGGCCGCCTCCCCTGTGCTTTCTGTTGATCTGCGATGACCTCACAGGGGGCGGGGCTGTCGGGGCGGAGGTGTCAGGCGTCACTTAGCAACGCCCACCATAAAGCCTGGAGAGCCAGAAGCTCCAGTGCTGTTTACCACAGCTAGTGAGGGAACTGTTCTGGTGAGTTTCCTTCACAGAGGGGGAAGGGTGGCTGGGCTGTGTCAGTGTTTACTAGGCTGTGACCACTGAATGCATAATTCTATATGTTTACAGCTTCTTGGATATTCTCCAAATCTGCTGTCACCCCGAGTGACTCCATTTCCAGTACTAAGGTAAAGTTATTTCTTGAAAAAAAAAGGGGGGTTAGAATATACATTTTTCTTTTCTTATTTCTTTATCCTGTCTTTTTGTTGCTGCAGTATGAGCTCACCACAGCCCCAAAGTGCACGAAGATCAACGAAAAGGTAGGAGCGGTCTACGGGGGCCACAAAACAAAAGAGTGCAACACCAGTCTAAAAAGGCGTTTTGTCTTTATAGGAGCAGAAGCCCTAAAAAAAGACAGTTGCGGAAGAAAAAGTCCCGCCACCGCTCAAAATCTCTGCATGCATCTGGGTCACACACAGGACATAGACCCCAAGCAACGGCCAGCCCAGGCCGCAAAGATACTCAGACCGCTATGGCGGCAGAACCAAGTGCGACAAGAGGCTGTCCAGCCAAACGTCTCTGCTGGGCTTGCTCAGCGCCATCCTCCCCTGAGAAACTCTTGTGCGCAGAATGCATAAGAGATGTAGCCACAGATAGAGAAGCAGAGGCAAGTAGGATAAAGGACTATATTCATTAGGCGGTGACGGAGAGCATACAGTCGGTCGCAGGCGTAAGTGCTTCCGGGTCCAAGCCTAGAGTCAAAAACGCATCTAAGCAGAGGCGAGACTCATCACTAGTGCTTGAAATATCTTCAGGAGATTCTTCAAACTCTGATGAACCGTCAGAATATTTATTCGACTTCCAGCTCATAGAGTCTTACATTCTAGCAGTGAAGGAGCCCAAATTAAAAGATATTTCCCTAACCTGAAAAGGCAAGCGGCAACCTTAATGTAAAATAATGTTTCGAGAAGAACCACCGGACATCCTTGTCCAGACAGAATGGCCACAAGACCAGAGGAAACGAAGGTGCTTGCAAGAATATGTGACCGAATTACTTCAGAAAGAAGCAATCTCGCCAGTTCCTCTAAAGCAGCAGGGAACAGGAGATTACTCCCCAATCTTTCTGGTGCCCAAAGCGTCCGGAGATCTCAGGCCGGTCTTAGACCTAAGATCTTTAAATCACTACATCGATCCCAAGACATTCAAAATGGAATCAATATTTACAATTATATCAATTCTGTAACCAGGGGACTGGTTAATTTCAGTCGATTTAGCAGATGCCTACCTTCATGTCCCAATCAACAGGCATCACCAAAGATACCTAAGATTCATGGTAGGGGAGGATCATTTCCAGTTCAAATGTCTACCCTTCGGAATCAGCACAGCACCTCAAGTCTTTTCCAAGATCTTGCTAGCTACCATCGCTGTTATACGGCTGGATTATCAACAAGCAGAAGAGCCAGTTGATTCCCTCCTAAGAGATGGAATACCTAAACCTTGTCTTTAACACAAGCAAAGGGCAGGTCGTGCTACCACATTGCAAAATAGCCGAGCTAGTAGCCTGCGTGAACAGCGTGATGGAGTCTTCGTCGCTGTTGGCGAGGGACTGTATGACGCTTCAGGGAATGTTCACTGCAGCAACCCCAGCTGTTCCCTGGGCAATTTTCCATACAAGGGCATTCCAAACGTCCTTTCTGAACCAGTGGGATGGCGTGTCACTCCACCAAAAAATCTTCATACCAAGACGGATCCGCCAGAGCTTGGCGTGGTGGATAGTGCCAGGAACTCTGTCGCGGGGCGTGCCTCTCAGCCCCGGAGATTGGATCCAAATAACCTCGGATGCCAGTCTCCGGGGCTGAGGCGCTCACTGCCTCAGCAGACAGGTCCAAGGCAAATGGAGCAGGATGGAAACCAGACACTCCAACCTTTTGGAGTTACAGGCAGCATACCTAGCACTACTGGCATTCGAGAACCCGATTCAGGGAGGTCGGGTCAAACTTATGTTAGACAACCGGACAGTGGTCGTATACATAACCAAACAAGGAGGAACCAAGAGCCTGCCGCTGCTGCAGTTGGCAACCAAGATATTCATCTGGGCCGAGGCACATGTGGGAAGCCTTGACGGCAGCCTACATTCCGGGCAGTCAAAACTTCATAGCAGATGATCTGACTCTGCATTTTCCCAACAAAAATGAGTGGGCACTCACAAGGACTATCTGAAGATAATCTTTTACAGGTAGGGTACACCCTCAGTGGATCTGATGGCGACCCCGTAGAACGCGCAGATCCCCCTGGTTCGTGTCAAGATTCCACTGCAACGAAGCGCTAGCTCAAGATGCCTTCTCCATTCCTTGGGAATTTCCCCTAGTCTACCTTTTCCCACCAGTGCCTCTAATAATGAAAACCCTATTTAAAATTGCGAGGGAGAACGTCCATGCAATTGCAATCCTGCCCTTCTGGCCACAAAGGCCATGGTTCCCACTTCTTCTGCAGATGGTGGCAGTTCCACCAATATGGCTGCCGCTGAAGAGGGACCTTCTACAGCAGGACCAGTGGTGTCACCCCAACCCAGAGAGACTGCAACTGACAGCATGGCTGTTGAATCAGCCAGACTGCAGTCTCAGGGCATCTCAGAGGAGGTAATCTCGACACTATTGAAGTCAAGAAAAGCCACAACTAACGCCACATACACCAGAAATTGGAGGAAATTTACAGCATTCGCTTTACAACAAAAATTCTCCCCATTGTCTGCAAACATTGCGCAGGTGCTGGACTTAGCATATAACACCATAAAGGTACAGGTGTAAGCCTTGTCTTGCTTCACAGGCCACAAGTGGGCAGATGAGCCACTAATAAGGCAATTTCTTAGAGCAGTCATAAGAATGAGACCACCAAGGAGGTCCCTGTTCCCAGCCTGGGATTTGGGCACAGTGCTAAGAGCTTTGCTCCAACATCCATTCGTGTCTGAGGAGACGTGCCCACTATGGTTCTTGACAGTCAAGCTGATTTTCCTCACAGCCATAACGTCAGCAAGGAGAGTTTCATAGCTGGCAGCTCTTTCTTGCAAAGATCCTTTTTGCATCATTCTCCCGGACAAAGTGATCATAAGGCCTTCGCCAGCCTCATCCCCTAAAGTGGTTTCCAAGTTCCATGTAAAGTGGGAGGCGGTCCTATCTAGCTTCGAGCAACCACCGAGACAAGCGGAGGAACCAGATCTCAGACCATTGGACATGGTCAACTTATTTTCAACCTACTTACGCCGCTCTCTTCAGATGCGCAAAATGGATACCCTGTTCGTCCTGCCATCAGGACCTAGAAGAGGAGAAGCGGCATCAGCAAGAATCATAGCTACCTAGATCACCAAGGTGATAAGCCTTACCTATGAGAAACAGGGTCTGATGCCTCCACAAATTTTTAGAGCTCATTCAACAAGAGGGGTGGCAGCCTCATGGGCAGCTTCTGCTAAAATATCGGTTGAAGACATATGCAGGACCGCTAGTTGGAGTTCCTGCGAAACCTTTGCTAAACATTACAGTCTAGATGTCACAGTGGCTAGTGCATCAAATTTTGGAAATGCAGTGGTGTCAGCACCCTTCCAAGCAAAATAAAATATTCACTAAAGCAGCATTACCAGTTGTTTTTTGAGTCTTTTTGTTATCCCGCCCTATATCAGCTAAATCAAATCCCATTGTGTGCTGACGTGAGCCTGGCCAGGAAAACGGAAAATTGTTACCAATACTTACTGTAATTTTCCTTTCCTGGTCTGTCCTCATGTCAGCACAATCTTTTTTCCTTCCCTACAAGCCTGTCGTCCGCTAGTTAATGACACTGTCAGGGAATGGGCGATCAAAGGGTTAAATGTGTTCCCTGGGTGTGCTTACTAACTGTAGGAGAGATGCTTTGACTGGGGGAATGTAAAGATCTGTGTTCCTGCTCAGCAGGAACACAGGATCAGGACATTCTCCTCTCACAGAACGCCGGTCTGCCCTGTTTACATAGGCAGACCACCGTTCTGCCTTTCTCCTGAACGATCGGTGGGTCCCGGCAGGTTTCGCATCCCCCGGACCCACTGATTGGCTCCAATAACTGTGTCCAATGGGGAACTGCAGACTAGGTACTTGGTACGTGATTTGGCACAGGGTGGCTGCCCTGCTGCAGTAAATGTGGGGCAGCCCCTAAGCGCTTAATTTAACAAGTTAGAAGCTGATTGGCTACCATGCACAGCTGCACCAGATTTCACAGTTTTAGCAAAGTAAAGTGTTTAGGTTTCTGCTTTATTCATTAATAATTCTTTACATTATTTTATTTTCACCATTTATACTGTATATAACCAACTTATTATGCAATGTATTTTAGTACAACGATTCAGTCACATTCAGGTACAGTTTTTCTCATATTTTAGTATATAGCTACAATAATAGTATATTAAGATTACATGTATTGTCTTCAAAAACGAATAACATAGAGCAAACAGTTCAGGCCGTGCCTGTGTGTTTTATGTCGCTGTTGTGCAGTTTCTGGGTGGAGAAGAAGCTCTACGGTAACCAGAGAGCCCCAGAGACTGTATTCATTTATAGTTGCTAGTCTCATGAACAACAAGGGAACAACTTGTGCATACCTGTGGTTCCAGTGATTTCTTTTACTATGTTCTGGATTCTAATTCCAGTTTTCTTTACCGTCTTGTCAAATATGTGTCTTCATATTCCAAGCCAACAGTTTCAAGACATTTCATGAGATAAGAAGGCAAGGTAAACCTTTTCACAGACATACATTTATAGTTGCATTCTTTTTAGCTTTGTCTACAGTTAGAATGGAAAAGGACGTTTAGCAGTCTGAGTTTTGTTGCTGAGGATGAAGTATGGCTATGTGTATGTAATTGGGATTGTCAGGTTATGAGCTTTTATTTTAGTTGTTTTAGTAGGCATCCACAAACAAGGTTCTATTTTGTAATTAGATAATCATTTAAGAAGAGCAGAATGTGTATTGAAATGCAGAATATGTGTAGAAAAATTCCACTGTCATCATTCAGATATAAATCAGATTTTACCTGCATGGGTAGCACGGTGGCTTCGTGGTTAGCACTTCTGCCTTGCAGTACCAGGGCCAAATCAGAAAACTACTTGCAATGAGTTTGCATTTTTTTCTCTGAGCTTGTGTAGGTTTCCTATCGGTACTCTGTTATGCGCTCACACTGCAAAGACAGGCTGGTAGGGTAATTGGCTTCTTTGTAAATTAGTCTTGATATGTGTATGTATGCTTATGTGTTAGGGACCTTGAATTGCAAGCTCTAGGCTATAGTAAATGACGGCCTCGGTTGGAAGTGGAATACCAAGGTTATGGCTGCAGCAATATGGACATTTTTAAGTACCATAGTTTGGCACCATTCTACGAGCTTGCACAATTTTAAAGCATGACATGTTGAGTATCTATTTACTCGGCGTAACATCATATCACATCAACAACATATTGAGGGTTATTTACTAAAGGCAAATCCACTGTGCAACTTGGAAGTGCAGTCGCTGTAGATCTGAGGGGGACATGCAAGGAAAATAAAAACTGTATTTTTGCTTGCACATGATTGGATGATAAAATCAGCAGAGATTCGCCTCATTTCAGATCTTCCCCTCAGATCTACAGTGACTGCACTTCCAAGTTCACTTCCAAGTGCACTTGTAGTGCACTTGTTGTGTAGAGTGGATTCGCCTTTAGTAAGTCAACCCCATTGTGTTTTATTTTTTATTTTTTATTCATTAACAACCTAAAGAGGAAGTAAACCGTGATGGGTTTTACTTCCTCTTTTTCCCCCAGCAAAGTAAAAGCATAATGGGCTAGTATGCATCGCATACTAGCCCATTATGTGGCACTTGCCTGCAAACAAAGCCTGTGCTGTCCCCGCTGGTGGCTGCATCCATCTTCTCCCGGTCTTCCTTCCGGGTCCGCGGCTCCGGCTCCAGAGCCGTGTGATATCACTCCCACGCATGTGCACGGGAGCAGTCAGTCACGGCACAATGACATCATCGGCCCACTACAAGGTAAATATCTCCTAAACTGCACACATTTTGGAGCTATTTCCACTACCTATAGGTAAGCCTTATTCCAGGCTTACCTATAGGTAAAAGTGTCAATCAGAGGTTTACAACCACTTTAAGAACCAGGCCTATTTTTCAAACTTGTTGCTTTCAAGTTCAAATCCGTTTTTTTTTTTGCTAGAAAATTACTTAGAACCCCCAAACATTATTTTTTTTTCAGACACCCTAGAGAATAAAATGGCGATCATTGCAATACTTTATGTCACACCGTATTTGCGCAGCGGTCATACAAAAACAATTTTTGGGGAAAAAGTACACTTTTTTCTGAATTAAAAAATAAGAAAACAAAGTTAGCCCAATTTTTTTTATATTGTGAAAGATAATATTACGCCGAGTAAATTGATAACCAACATGTCATGCTTCAAAATTGCGTCCGCCCGTGGAATGGCAACAAACTCTAATGATCGCGACAATACTACATTTGTGGGCGGTCCGGAAGTGGTTAAAGTGTATTGTTTACCAAAAAATTGTAATTGAAAAATCACTGTGCAAATACAATGTGACATAAAAAATTGCAACGACCACCATTTTATTCTCTAGGGCCTCTGCTAAAAAAAATATATAAAATGTTTGGGGGCTCTAAATAATTTTCTAGCAAAAAAACACATATTTTTACATATATGAGAAAAGTGTCAGAATTAGCCCGGTCGGCAAGTGGTTAAAGGCAGGCACTGAAGTGAACGCACCATATGTAAAGTGCTTCATAAATTGTCAGTGCTATATAAATACCTATATTGCATTCAAGTTCACAGTGTGCACCTGTCTACTCTTGTTGTATCAATCCTAAAAAAATTCTCCCCATCAAAACCTCATCCTTCCATCACCCCCCTCCCCCCAAAAAAGAAAGAACAAAAAAAAAAAAAGAGACTCCCCCTCCTCATCCCCTTAATGGCATTTGTTCAATTAACGTATTCCACAGTGTTGCTGTCTAGACAGACCCAGGTCCACCATCAACAAGCATCTGACATCTTGTCGATAGAGTAAAATTGGTCCATTGTAACCATGTTTTGCAAAAATCCATTGATCTACAGTAGGGGGGTGGAGATTTCCAATGGTACACAGGCCCTGGCTGCATTTAGCAAATGCCTTACCACAAATGCCTTACCACAGATTGTTGATATTTATTTTTAGAAAGGGGACTGAAGTGATATAGACAAGCTGCTGGATTCTGGTACAGGGATAGACCAGTGAGGTCTTTGATCCAATTGCATACACTTTGCCAGTAAGGGCGTATTCGAGGGCATAGCCAGAATAAGTGAAAAAGTGTTCCCCTATCCTCTCCGCAGCGCCAAAAAGTAGGGTCTGCATTTCAATAGATATGATTTAATTTCTCTGGTGATCTATACCACCGGGTTTATAATTTATATTGTGATCCTTGCATTCTAGACGATATACGATATAGATGATTTATGTATAAAAATAAAAATAAAGTCTCTTTGCTCATCAGAGATTATGTTCAAATCTCTTGCCCATGCGGCAATATAAGGTGGAATATATAATTCTGGAGGTGCTATCAACTCTGCATATGCCCTCAAAAAGGCCTCGTCTGATGATTTGGCCTGACGCGCATTGATGGTCAAAAGCAGTATGCCCCACCACTGCCGTTGGTTCAGATGATAAAGATAATGTCGTAGTTGGATTGCCTGCCATACCAGAAAAGGTGGTGATAGCATTGACTGAATATCAGCTATGGATTTATATATTTCCGGGTCCCTAAAGTCTTCCGTTCTAATTTTATTCATTTCTATGAATCATTGAAATTTAAGATCAATTAATCCTGGTGCAAAATTTGGGTTCCAATCACTGGTGTCATAGTTGACAACACTGAGGATTTTATTACCCTTGTTTTGGTTAATCGCAACACTTTACAGGTAGTGCCCACAATGGGATTTTCCTTTGCCTGGTTTGGACATTTATTGCACGGTAAGCACAGAAGGTCCTCAAAAGGGACAGTCGTGATGGATTATTTAATTGATATCCAACTCTTTGTCCTTGTGGTGTTACACCAGTCTAAAACTCTAGAGAGATTTACTGCTTGGTAATAGTGGACTGGATCTGGAAATTCCATGCCCCCACATTTTTTAGGCACAGTAAATGTATTTGTCCTAATCCTGGTTGGACAATCTGCCCATAAGAATTGTATAAACTCCCACTTAATTTAGCTGAGGAAGTTAGCTGGAACTGCCACCAGCAGGGTCTGGAATAGATACAATATTCGAGGCCTTACATTCATTTTTAAAATACAGTTTTTCCCAAACCATGTATGTGCCAAATTCCACCATCTCCTAAGAGCGCTTCTGATATTAACAAGCAGTCGTGGCAAATTATGCTGGAACATATTGGTTATGCACTGTGTAATGTATATTCCTAAGTACTTAAAGTACTTAAGTCTCTCATCTGAATGAGAAGCTAGATTTTAAAGCAGGAAATCTGGCTTCTGGACTTGTAAGATTCATCGCCTCAGATTTAGAGAAATGTATTTTATAGTTTGATAATTGTGAGTAGTAATCAAACTCTCTAAATTAGGTAGCGATATTTCCGGGTTGGTGATAAAAGAGAGTAAATCGTCTGCAAATGCAGCAGAGCTGTACACCTGTTATCTGGGTTACATCTACAGTGCCTTGAAAAAGTATTCATGCCCCTTCGAAATTTCCACATTTTGTCATGTTACAACCAAAAACGTAAATGTATTTTATAGGGCTGTGGAAATTAACTATTAATTCCTCGATTAATCGATTAATGTTTTTGATCGATCAAAATTATTTTGATTGGTACTCACCTCTCCGCCGGCTTCCGGGTCTTCAGGGAGTTCCGTCGGAGATCCGGTGACGTCACGGACACCAGCGGGGCTTGCCGTGTCCATCTGAAGGGCTCCTTTGCTATGCCTTCATATCTGCATGCTGGCGGGACCTTACTATCTGCCACACGCAAGGGCTGTTACACTTCCCTCTATCAACATGGGATTCTACAGCCATCCACTGGGAGTTGTGATAGTTCCCTTCACGGGACATCTACATGCCAATGGACTGATGTTAACCCCTCCTCATCTGGATTCAGCAGTGGTATCGTTGTACACACTTTTATACCAGTATCATACTTAGCTACATGTTTTTATGACTGCTTTTGCTACCATTTGGTATTCCTCGCACCATTTTTACAGTTTTATGTAGCTACATCGATTTTATCTCCAGTGCAATATTTATTTTGTTACCTACTTGAAGACTATAAAAGTTTTAATGCTGTTCCCATCGAGCGCTGCCTTTGTGTGTTTTTTGTATCCTGCTATCCATTTTTCCAGTGGTTGGTAGCTGCACTGGGAATCAGCCTACAAGGAGATCAGCTAAAAGTAGTTGGATCTGTATGTGCGTTATAATTAATCAAAATTAGTCGATTAAAAAAAAAAAAAAACGATTAATCAAACACAACATTTTTAATCAGTAACAGCCCTAGTATTTTATTGGGATTTTATGTTATAGACCAACACAAAGTGGCACATAATTGTGAAGTGGAAGGAATTGCCATAGTGTCTATCTCCCAATTTTCAAATCCCTTCCCTCTTTTTTCGTGTTCCCTTTATTACAGGAAAGAAACCCCGCAAATCATTATGTGAGGGAGCGCCAGTAGCAGCCTTTGATCTTGCAACCGAAAAAAAAGCCCAATTTGTCCTTAGCAGTTTTGACAATATGTACACTTCTACAAGCACATGTCACAGTTGCAAAATTGTGCTTAGGCATTTAGATTTGTTTTACCCTTAGGCGCGAAGGGGTTAAACTGAGCAAAGATACAAGAAGGTGAAGATATATGCAAACCCTAGATCTCATCTCTGTCTATTTCTAAACATATCTATTAGCTAGTGAGATTGTTGATTATATTAAAGAAACAATAGGTACACCAAACCAAAGTTAACATTTGCATATAATTGCACCTTTATCTCTGGAGTTATTTGTTTTGGCATGTGGTTTTCACTAAAAGTAACTGCTGATTGTGTATTCCTAAAAATGCATTTTTGTTCATTTTTGTTATAAAATGTAGCAAATTGGTAATTTTTCTTCATAAATTTTGGCCGAAATTTATACTGCTACATATCTTTGGTAAAAATAACCTAAATTAGTGTATATTATTTAGTGTTTTTGAAAGTTAGAGTCCACAAGCTATGGTGCCAATCTCTGAAAATTGAACACACCTGAAGTACTGGGCCTATCTTATTTCTTGAGATCCTAACAAGCCAGGACAGCACAAATACCCCCCAATTGACCAATTTTTGGAAAGTAGACATTCCAAGGTATTTAGTAAGAGGCATTGTGAGTTTTTGACGTTGTAATTTTTTCCCATAATTCTTTGCAAAATTAAGATTTTTTTTCCCACAAAATTGTCATATTAGCAGGTTATTTCTCACACACAGCATATGCATAACACAAATTAAACCCCAAAACACATTCTGCTACTCCTCCTTAGTATGGTGATACCACATGTGTGAGACTTACACAGCGTGGCCACATACAGAGGCCCAACATGCAGGGAGCACCATCAGGCGTTCTAGGAGCATAAATTATACATCTCATTTCCTGACTACCTCTTGCAGTTTTGAAGGCCCTGGAGCACCAGGACAATGGAAACGCCCCAAAAATGACCCCATTTTGGAAAACAAACACCCCAATGTATATTCTTTGAGGCATAATGAGTCTTTTGAACCTGTCTGTTTTTTCTACAAGTTTTTGGTAAATGTGGAAAAAAAATGAAAACACATTTTTTTTTTTACACAAAGTTGTCCATTTATACAATATTTCTAACACAAAGCATGTACATACCAAAAATTGCACCCCAAAATACATTCTCCTATTCCTCTTGAGTATGGCGATACCACATGTGTGAGACTTTTCTACAGCCTGGCCACATACAGAGGCCCAACATGCAGGGAGCACCATCAGGTGTTTTAGGGGCATACATTTCTCAAATCTAATTTGACTACCTATTACACTTTTGTGAGACACTGTAGTGGCATAATGAGCATGGATGGGGATGGATGAGCCGTGGATCGTGATGGCTGAGCATGGTTGAGCAATAATTGTGGATGGCTGAGTACGGTTGGGTATGGCTTGGTATCGCCGGGTATGGCTGGGTACGGCTGTGTATCGCCGAGTATGGCTGGGTATCGCTGAGTATGGCTGGGTATCGCAGAGTATCACTGAGTATGGCTGGGTATTGCCGAGTATGGCATGGATGGAGGAGTTTTGTTAAGTATGGATGGCTAAGCATGGATGGCTGGGTGGATGATGTTGGATGGCTAAGGATGGATGGATGAGTATGACAGAGGGATTGCTGAGCATGGATCGATGGATGAGTATGACAAAGGGGTGACTGAGCATGGATGGAGGGATGGCTGAGTATGGATGGCTGGGTTAGGATGAGTATTGATGGCTGGGTATGGATGAGTATTGATGGCTGGGTATGGATGAGTATTGATGGCTGGGTATGGATGAGTATTGATGGCTGGGTATGGATGAGTATTGATGGCTGGGTATGGATGAGTATTGATGGCTGGGTATGGATGAGTATTGATGGCTTGGTATGGATGGCTGTGCATGGATGGATGGATGGCTTTATGTGGCTGCAAAGGGCACAAAGCAGTGCTGTGGGCACTACAGATCCAGCCCACAGCGCTGCTGCAACCGTTCTCTCCCCTCTCCCCTTGCACTGTACCGGACGGTACAGAGAGGGGAGAGAGGAACAGGACATGACACCGGTTTGTTTGCAAGTGATCACTCCGTCATTTGACAGAGCGATCACGTGGTAAACGGCCACTGTCAGCGGCCATTTACCGTGATACGCTGGTTCCTCTGGATACTCCCATGTGAGCGCCCCAGGGGTGCGCGATTCTGGGAGGACGTCAATGTACGCCCTCCCAGAGTTATCGAGCCGCGCTGTAGCCATCATTCGGCTATAGCGTGGCCGTTAAGCGGTTAAAAACATGTCTAGAAGTGATCTGGTGGTTAACTCCCCACATAATAATAACCATACCCCATCATTGTACCAAGGGAGAGGCCCAACCTGTGGTCTTTTCAATACCTTACAGCACAGGTGTCAAACACAAGGCCCGCGGGCCAAATCCAGCCCTCCAGGCTATTTAATGTGGCCCTCGCACCTCTCCTGCAGCTGCTGGAGAGCTCCAGCCCTCCTCTGGTCCTCCTTCAGACCCTTACTTTCTGCTTTTAAGCAATGCATCCAGCTTCTTCCCAGCAGCAGCATATGGAAAGGGGTGTGCACTGTGATGTAAGGGAGAGTGGGGGACTCAACCTCTGATGGTGGGGTGGCTCTTGACATCTAATTTAAGGGGAGGGGATGCGCTGGACGTCTAATCTTACAGATACAACTGGCCCTTTTGAGGGCAATCATAATGCTGATGCGGCCCACGATGAAATTGAGTTTGACACCCCTGCCTTACAGCATTGAATTTCAGGAAATGAGATTCATTGTGTTATTGTATACAAATCTATACAAATCTATATTGAGTCGTGGGACAAGATTTGTGGCTAGGAAGGCTCCCACATTAGGCCATATGCTACCACCTAGTTTATTCACCTTTGTTCCCCATACTGGGACTTGGCTCCAAACCACTGGTGTCTATAGGGCCCCTTTCACACTGGGGTGGGAGCGGCGGTGGCGGTAAAGCGCCGCTATTTTTAGCGGCGCTTTACCGCTAATTTTGCGGCGGTATTCGGCCGCTATCGGTGCGGTTTTACCCCCCCGCTAGCGATTTGATTTCAATGGGCAGGAGCGGTGGAGGAGCGGTATACACACCGCTCCAAAGATGCAGCTAGCAGGACTTTTTTTCCCGTCCTGCTAGCGCACCGCTCCAGTGTGAAAGCCCTCGGGCTTTCACACTGGAGACACAGCAGCGGCTGTTTAGGGTCGGTTTGCAGGCGCTATTTTTAGCGCAATAGCGCCTGCAAACCGCTCCAGTGTGAAAGGGGTCTAAATGTAATGCCCCCAGATGCGCATGCTACAAGTATACTCGTGTGGTTACTTCATGCACTAATGGGAGTTCTTTTTCTATCAGTTAGTCAATTATCACACTAGGCATGTGGTATATATTATCACGCTTTGTCAGGTACAATATATGTGTAGCGGCCTCACCCTCTCTGATTTGTCTAGGGGTATTTCGTGTATGAGGGTGAGATGCGCTACGGCCCATGTACTCCCCATGGCAGTGGGTGAGGTGAAGGCCAGTACCAGATATTTTCCTCGGGCCTGTGTGTTTAAGTTAAGGACCAAGTCTTGCTGTGCTGACACTTCCCTTTGCTCCCATTAACCAGAGTACCACACACCGATAAAGGTCCAACTCTTGCTTTATTGTCACACTCACAATAAACAGTGCTTTAGCAGCCAACTGGTTGAGACCCAATAACAGTTCAATACGGTGGAGTGAGCAGGTCGAGGCACTATCCTGATTGTAAGCTAAATCACTGTGGTTTCACCAGCGGTTACTATAGCCATCGGCTAAGAGAGAACTTAGAACTTGTGAGTCTCTACCAGCAACTCAAGAGAATGTAGATAGGAGTACCTTCGCTGCGTTGTGGCCCCTGTCAGGGGAAGATGTCCCTCCAAGGGAGTTACCGGAGGCCCATCCGTCACCGGGTTGATGCTGCTCCGGACTCTCCGGACGGGTGACCTCTCCAGCCTCCTCACCTCAGACTTGGGCCCCATCCACTTCAGGGACCTCGGACTTCTCCACCCTCGCGGGACCCAGTCGAAGTTACCGGGCCCCAGGCCTCTGATTTAGTACCTCACCCCAGGCTGAAGGTGCCTGGGATGGACGCCAACTCTGCTCCGGCCAGGCCTAGGGCGCCTGGGCCGAAACTCCGGACCGCCCGCACCCAGGCCTAAGGTGCCTGGGCGCGCGATGAAGAAGATCCCGAAGACCTCGTGGCAAGGGCGTCTCCCCCCTTTATCTCCTCCATTGACGTCACGGCAGGTTCCCCGCCCTCGCCATACCATCTCCGAGAAGGGACAAAAAGGACAGCACTATGGCAGTAAATCTACCTTGAGCCTGCGGGTACCCCGCCACCCACAGGCCAAGGAGATTAATACACCGCCCAATCCTCCACGAATACAAATGGTCCAATTCCTCTCATAATTTACACACCTGGATCATACTACCACCCAGGTGTATCCCACCTAAATTTAGAGACCCCGCTACATACTCCCCCCTGTGATTTGACGCTGGTCCCCAGCGTCTGGTGCAAACCCATGTCTCCCATGGAGTGGTGACATAAGCCTGACCCCAGAGGCTATCCCTAAAAATTTGAACCCTAACCGTGCCAAGACCTGCTCAAAGGAAGGGGAACATAAAACAATAAACTTTTTCATAAAACCCTCTAAGCATGTACACATATACAATCCCTCCCATCACTGTCTAAGAACCACCCCATACTCCGTAGTCTTGACAGATGAATATCCTGCAGAAGGGAAACAAAAAGAACACAACATCCTAACATATTTGTGTTAGTTTGGAATGAATGGGTCTATCAGCCGAGAGACTCATTCGCTCCAACGAGTAAAGTGAGGCAAGTGAAAAAAAACAACACAGCCGTTGCGCAACACTGCCACCTGGTGACAGTGAAACGGTAATGACACTTGGTGAGATCTTCCTTCTTCTGTGTCCCTACTCTGATTCTACCCCCAAAGTCTCTGTCTCAGGACTTCAACCTCAAACAGCAAATCTCGGGGCAAGTAAGGATATTCCCATCCGTACTCACGGGCGACCCTCTGGCAGAAAAGTCGTTGCAGCCGGGCCAAAGGAGGCATTGTGGCCCGCTCACCTTCTCCTGGTTGAACGATAGCCTCCGGATGCCGAGGTACTTTCACTACCTCTGATGGCTTTGCTCTCGGTGCCCGTAATGATGCACGCTGTGTCCCCGCCAACAAAACGGGTGATGCTGTGGATTGTGGAAGAACAATTGGAGGATTAGGCTTCCTCGTATACTCCGGAGCTTCCGCCCGGGGCGTGCTATCTCCTATAGACATAGGCGACTCTTGGGGTGCACGTAGCACAGATAATGGGCGTTTGTCCCAGCCCTTACGATGAAAAAGTTTGTCTATTTCACCATCATCTCCACAGTCCGACAGCGATTCTAGGTCGGAAGTGTCATACATCTCCGCGGGAAGGTAGTCTCTAGTAGACGTGGAACTACCCTCCCTAGCGGGCTCCACTGACTGTGGACCACCGACACCTCCAACCACCACCACAGTCCCAGCCCCTGGCTCACCTTGACCTTTCGTAGAACTGGGATGTCCAGGACTCTTCCAACCGGATCCATCCAGGCCAGGCAAGCGACGGGGTGAAGCTCGACCACGACCACAAGATGCCTGTACCAGGCCGACTCTCCTCTTCGGAGGTGGGAGCAGAGAATCTGTGGTGACCGAAGCAGCATCCTCGGATTTTTCTTTCTCAGTCTCTGGTTGGGCAGTCACATCGCCCTGGTCAGTGCGTACGGGAACCTCCGCAAAGGCCTGGATCTCCCCTTCCGGAGTAGCGGGAACCTGTGAGGCAGTTGAGGCGAAGGGCCCGGGGCCTTACTGTGGATGGCTCCACCTTGAATAGGAATTCTCTGCATGCTTCACAACGCCCGAATGGCTTCAGGTGGACCACCAGTCCCGAACATCCGGGACAGATCACGCCGAGGGCCTCCATGTCTCTGCAGGTGTACAGAGCCAACTGCCCTCGGGGCCTGAGTCTTATCCCCGTGTCTGTAAGGGGAGCAGCAAACGTAGTCATCTTCGTGGGGTAGGGAACCGGAATCCACCGGGAGCTTGAGGCCATCCCGACTATCTGCTGCTCCATCACGCACTGACCACGCGCCAAAGTCTCCACATGAGTTCCTCCACATGGCCAGACTCCTCCCACGACTTGCACGTTTTCGCGGGCTTCCATCAAACTCCGCCCACGAACTGTGTAGTCACGGGGTGCCTCATGGCGCAGTGCAGCAAAAGCCCCCACATGTAGTACATCACACGGCTGGACTTCTCCCTCTTCTCGCTCTTCCGCATGGGCCTTTCCCGTCTTAGGGTCATTTCCACGACTTTGAGCAGGGATGCACTTTGGCCGATCACATGGCCGACCTGCTCGGAACTCCTCTGGGCAGCAAAGTCCAGACACAGCCATTCTTACTTCCAAGGTCAAAACACACATCATCCCGGACTCACGAGCCCCCACGTGTAGCGGCCTCACCCCCTCTGATTTGTCTAGGGGTATTTCGTGTATGAAGGTGAGATGCGCTACGGCCCATGTCCTCCCCATGGCAGTGGGTGAGGTGAAGGCCAGTACCAGATATTTTCCTCGGGCCTGTGTGTTTCAGTTAAGGACCAAGTCTTGCTGTGCTGACACTTCTCTTTGCTCCCATTAACCAGAGTACCACACACCGATAAAGGTCCAACTCTTGCTTTATTGTCACACTCACAATAAACAGTGCTTTAGCAGCCAACTGGTTGAGACCCAGTAACAGTTCAATACGGTGGAGTGAGCAGGTCGAGGCACTATCCTGATTGTAAGCTAAACCACTGTGGTTTCACCAGCGGTTACTATAGCCATCGGCTAAGAGAAAACTTAGAACTTGTGAGTCTCTACCAGAAACTCAAGAGAATGTAGATAGGAGTACCTTCGCTGCGTTGTGGCCCCTGTCAGGGGAAGATGTCCCTCCAAGGGAGTTACCGGAGGCCCATCCGTCACCGGGTTGATGCTGCTCCGGACTCTCTGGACGGGTGACCTCTCCAGCCTCCCCACCTTAGACTTGGGCCCCATCCACTTCAGGGACCCTCGGGGGACCCAGTCGAAGTTACCGGGCCCCAGGCCTCTGATTTAGTACCTCACCCCAGGCTGAAGGTGCCTGGGATGGACGCCAACTCTGCTCCGGCTAGGGCGCCTGGGCCGAAACTCCGGACCGCCCGCACCCAGGCCTAAGGTGCCTGGGCGCGCGATGAAGAAGATCCCAAAGACCTCAAGGCAAGGGCGTCTCCCCCCTTTTATCTCCTCCAATGACGTCGCGGCAGGTTCCCCGCCCTCGCCGTACCATCTCCGAGAAGGGACAAAAAGGACAGCACTATGGCAGAAAATCTACCTTGAGCCTGCGGGTACCCCGCCACCCACAGGCCTAGGAGATTAATACACCGCCCAATCCTCCACGAATACAAATGGTCCAATTCCTCTCATAATTTACACACCGGGATCATACTACCACCCAGGTGTATCCCACCTAAATTTAGAGACCCCGCTACATATGGTTCAGACAACTAGATGTCTGTGTGATCGGATGCGGGATCATGTTTATAATATAAACATGCACAAAAATACGGAAGTTGCCAATCACTTCATTCATTTACACACTTCAGATCTATATTTTGTTAATCATTGAGAGGGCTGATAAACCCAAAAGGGGAGGTGATCAGGGTTCAGCCCTCAAAAAAGGGAATTGTACTGAGTCCTTAAACTAGATACCCATATACCAAGAGGTTTGAATCATGAGCGAGCTATCGCTCATTTTTTACAAGTAGCTTCATGTTGCTTTCCTTATAATCTACACATTTGACTCTCGCCCCCACTTCCCCTTTCATTACATTAACCCACATTCATATATACAGTACTTTATCACACTTATGCCCCTTGTCTTGTGGTTTTACCCACACAAATAATAATATTAATAATAATAATAATATCTGGAACCATTCACATGCCGACAAACATACCTCTAGTGTTTTGTTATTGATATTGCGGTCACTACACTACTGCTTAAAAATCATCTAAAATTATTTTTTTCTTATTCAATTTTTATTTTTGTTTCAACCATGTTTTTACCATTGAGTAATAATAAAGTAATGTTTATAGGCAGTGCCGGGACAAGGGGTGGGCAGAAGGGCGCTGCAAGTTCCTTCTACTATAAGGCTGACAGGAGTAGAGACAGCTGTGCTCTCTCTCCTCTTCCTCCTCATAAGCTTGCACATAATGAACTGGGGGGGCACAATTTAGCATCTTTGCCCTGGGCACTGGATGCTGTTGTCCCGGCACTGTTTATAGGTCTTGGTGCATTCGGTTGTGGTTTAAACTCTTTTTCTTTTTGTCATTGTGATTGCGGTCTCAAGCATTGGGTTCCTATGTGTTTTGAATGATTTCTCATCCATTTGGGGTGTATACATTTTTTTCGTTATGGGATGTATCATGTGTATGGCTGTTTTTGGCTGTATAGGACCATAAATAATCGTTTAGCTTGCCCAGGCGCTGCAGTGCTTATCATTCTTCTGGCTGGATAACATTTCTTTATAGCTGATGATGCTATGTAACCACGGTTACATAGGGTTCTCCCACATACTACCTCAACAATTAAGCCCATAAGGGTGTGAAGCGCGACTGAGGGACCTTTGCTGCAGGTGGAGAGCAGAGCTGAAGCCATCTTACACATTTTTGGTCACAGTGAGTCGGTGTCCTTTGTGTGATCGGCAGCCATTTTTTTTTGCTAATTGTGTATTGTCATTGTCAATCGTATGCGCAAAAACCTTGCCAAGTTTATTTAATTTATTATTAACCACAAATTACATTTTCACACGTATACATTAGGATATCAACATTAATCTGATAATATACTTGATATATATTTTGTATACATTATTTTTTGTGAAGTTTTATATTGTTGATGTTTATAGTGCCAGTACCATTTTAGGTTTTTCAATATTCAATGATTCAAGAAAACAAGCCAAGAACCTTGTCAATGCTACCCCAGTATTGACACTGCCTAAAAATGTATTTACACATCATCTAATGGAAAGGACAGCATTAGAGTATATAGAAATTAAAATGCTGTTGTGGTTTATGCAGTTGCAGTTTTATAGCTTTGATACATTGACTGTGATATAACTTAGTATCACTAATGTATTTAAATGTATTTATTTATTTATATTTAACAGTTTTCAAAATATCTCCTCAGATTTTGAATACATTTTGCCTTTTGTTTGAAGAATTAAGTTCAAAATGGGGACTGGGGCTTCTAAGAACCATTCAGTGGAGGAACAAAGTGTGAGAGACAATATGGATAGATCCACCGTGGTACAAAATGATTCAGCGTCCACCCTTGCTGACACTACTGCAATCAGACCACAGATTGAACAGCTAAAAACGGAGGATGAAGAAGTTTCAGAAGACATTGAACAAATGCTGCGACCTTTTCAAACACGAAATGATGTTGAACAGGTACACTTTATTAACTTTTTTATACAGCAGTAACAATGGTAAATATTTGAATAAAACACGTAATTCGTAATAAAAAAAAAATGTAATCACAGTAAAACATTAATTACAATAGCGGTCCTTTAACCATTTCAATACCTGCCACTTTTACCCCCTTCCTGCCCAGACCAATTTTCAGCTTTCAGCGCAGTCGCATTTTAATGACAATTACGTGGTCATGCAACACTGTACCCAAACTAAATTTTTTATCTTTTTGTTCACACAACTAGAGATTTCTTTTGGTGGTATTTAATTATAACTGGGTTTTTTACTTTTCGCTAAATAAACAAAAAAAGACCTAAGATTTTGAAAAAAAAAATTTTTCTTAGTTTCTCTTATACAATTTTGCAAATAAATAATTGTTCTTAATAAATGTAGGTCAAAGTGTATTCTGCTACAATTCTTTGGTGAAAATAACCAAAATCAGTGTATATTATTTAGTCTGTGTGAAAGTTAGAGTCCACAAACTATGGTATATATCTGAAAATGTATCAATCCTGATGTACTGACGGCCTATCTCATTTGTTGAGGCCCAAAAATGCCAGGATAGTACAAATATCCCCCAAATCACCCCTTTTTGAAAAATAGACAGTCTAAGGTATTTAGTAAGAGCCATGGTAAGTTTTTTTAAAGTTGTACATTGACATTTTTTGTAATTAATTTTTTTGTAAAATGAAGAAATTAACCGCTTAAAGACCAGCTGCCGTCCCGCTCCATGCTGCAAGAGCGTGCCCGCAGGACGGGAGAACTCGATGTCCATCGGCGGTCCGCGATTGCCTTGTACACAGGCAAAATGGGGAAATGCCTATGTAAACAAGGCATTTCCTCATTCTGACAGGAGACATGACAGGGATCTACTGTTCCCAGTGGTCGGGAACAGTGATCGTTGTCATGTCCCAGTAAGCCCCTCCCCCTACAGTTAGAAACACTCATAGGGAACACATTTAACCCCTTGATCGCCCCCTAGTGTTGATCCCTTCCCTGCCAGTGACATTTACACAGTAATCAGTGGCTATTTTTAGCTCTGATTGCTGTATTATTGTCAATGGCCCCAAAAAAGTGTCATAAGTGTCCGATCTGTCCGCCGCAGTGTCACAGTCATGATAAAAATCGCAGATCACCGCCATTACTAGTAAAAAAATAATAATAATAAAAATGCCATAAAAATGCCATAAATCTATTCCCTGTTTTGTAGACGCTATAATTTTTGCGCAAACCGATCAATATACGCTTATTGCAATTTTTTTACCAAAAATATGTAGAAGAATTTATATCGGCCTAAACTGATGAAGAAATTTGTTTTAAAAAAAATAAAACAAATGTGGGATATTTATCATAGTAAAAAGTTTAAATTTTTATTGCATGACCACGCAATTGTCAGTTAAAGCGACGCAGTGCCGAATTGCAAAAAATGCTCTGGTCATTAAGGGGGTAAAACCTTCTGGGGCTGAAGTGGTTAAAAAAATTTTTTTCACAATTTCCTTTTTTACATACTGTCACCAGTGCAGTACAGCGTTCTCATACACTGTATGGCAGTGTGGCGGTGATCTTCTAATGTGGTTCCCTGCGAAGGAGCGTTGGGTGGTGTTGAGCCTGTCTTTATCCCACTCTTTGCGTCTGTGGGACACAGCATGCAAGTTACACCCCTTAAAATCCCCCCATCTGCCAGTAGCCCCACTTTTCAATAACCCTCACTTCCTACCGGGCCAACAGATCACCCAAATCATGTGGTGGATCAACAAGGGTCTTTACAGAATTGTTCACTTTATAGATAAAAAGGGGATAAGACGACTTAACTATTTTAACCAATTAAAAACCAATTGATGTCTAACATATAGAACAGCAAAACTTGTTCATTACTTG
The DNA here is from genome assembly GCA_029206835.1 of Rana muscosa. Lineage (NCBI taxonomy): Eukaryota > Metazoa > Chordata > Amphibia > Anura > Ranidae > Rana > Rana muscosa. Next base: position 730,701,337 of record CM055118.1, read on the forward strand.
TTCCTCCTCTCAAGGGGCATATACAGCATTCTCTGGATATGAATATTCTTCCGACTTTAGACATGGACTTCAGAGAGAAAACACATTTGCATCCATCCTGACAGTAAATCGCCAATATCAGAGAGAAAACTGAAAATTTATTACCAAATACTTACCGTAATTTTCCTTTCCTGATAGACTCCATGGCAGACTACGTGTGGGTTAACCCCGCCTCCTCTCCACAGCTATAGGACCCCTTACCCATAAATTTGAGCTCACCTCCACAGACAGGTGTTCCGTAACTAGCCGACTCACATTTCAACTCTCATATTTTTAATTCATGGGTGGGAACTCCGTCTGCCATGGAGTCTATCAGGAAAGGAAAATTACGGTAAGTATTTGGTAATAAATTTTCAGTTTTCCTGACAGACTCCATGGCAGACTACGTGTGGGACATAACTAGCCAAACCACACGGGAGGGTATGCTGAACAAAAATATATTTTAATCTTTCCCGTCAACTAACAGGATTTTTCGACCAAAATTAACAGAGGAAAGGGAAGCAGGCTCAATACAATAATGAGACATAAATGTATGAATAGAAGACCACGAGGCTGCCTTGCATATCACTTCAGGAGCCACGTGTCGAGCTGCTGCCCATGAGGCTGCCATGCCTCTGGTGGAATGAGCCGTCACTGCCTCTGGAGGAGCCAAGCCCTTTGCCCTGTAAGCCTGTTGAATAGATTGGACGATCCAGGCTGCTATTCTGGAGGAAGCCCTCTTTCCTTTGTTGCTATGAGTGTGTAACAAGAACAGGTAGTTCGAGCTTCTAAAAGATGAAGTAGCTCGCAAGTATTCTTTCAGAGTCTCACCTACATCCAAGGGATGAACATCTGCTGATTCTGGAGAATCGAAGGTACGAAGGACTATTTCTTGATTTTCGAGAAAAACTGATGTGACTTTTGGTTTTCACCCAAGCATGGGAATAAGGACCACTCGGTCCGGGAAGAAAGTCAAAAAAGGTTCTTGACAACCCAGGAAGCTTATTTCTGAAACCCTTTTGGCTGAAGTAATGGCCACTAGAAAGGCCAGTTTGATTGATAAGTCCTTAACAGAAAGATCCTTGTTGTTGAGTGCTGAAAGAGCATCAAGGACGAGCGGAAGATCCCATTTGGGGAATCTAGGTTTCCTCTGAGGCCTGATTCTCGATGCCCCCCGAAAGAACTGTTGAACCAGGGGATGAGTTGCCCATGACGTTCCCGAAAAAGCTGATAAGGCTGATACTTGTACCCTGAGAGAACTAATCGATAAAGGCAGATCCAAGCCTGATTGGAGAAAACTCAAGATGTCTTGAACACTAGGATTTCTAGATGACTTCCCTGCAGAAGTCGTGAAGCTGACAAATCTGGCCCAGATTATATTGTAAGTTTTATTTGTGTTAGACTTTCTGGAGCTCATAAGGGCAGAGATTACCCCTGAAGCACACCCAAGAAACTCTAGCCTCTCCCTCTTAAAAACTAGACCATCAGTCTCAGCATTGCTGGACAGGGGTGCAGGGTCGTCCCCTGAGAAAGAAGGTCCAGCCCGAGAGGAAGAGGCAGCGGGTCCCTGAAGCTCATTAGATTCAGGAGAGGAAACCAAGGTCTGCTCGGCCAGTATGGTGCTATTGTTACCACCGCGACTTTCTCCAACTGAAGCCGCTGTAGGAATTTTAGCATGATCGGAAGAGGAGGGAAGGCATATGCCCTGTTGAAGTCCCATTGACTCGTTAATGCATCTACTCCGAAGGCTTGATTGTACCGAGCTCGGGTGTAGTATCTGTCGATCTTGTAATTGCAGGGGGATGCAAACAGATCCACTTCTGGATCGAAATCCAACGATAGGATCCACTTGAAGGTTTGTGGATGCAGTGACCATTCGTTGTTGTCTAGCATGCTGCGTGACAGGAAGTCTGCTTGAATGTTCTGCTCCCTTGGAATGAAGACTGTTGTTAACCACTTCAATACAGGGCTTTTTGTACCTATTCAATACCGGGCCTATTCTAGCACTTCTCTCCTACATGTACAAATCATCATTCTTTTGCTAGAAAATTACTCAGAACCCCCAAACATTATATATGTTTTTTTAGCAGACACCCTAGGGAATAAAATGACGGTCATTGCAACATTTTTTCTTGCACGATATTTGCGCAATAATTTTTCAAACGCCTTTTTAAAAAAAAAAATGGTTTTATGAATTAAAAAATAACAAAACAGTAAAGTTAGCCCAATTTTTTAGGGAAATATGAAAGATAATGTTACGCCGAGTAAATAGATACCTAACATGTCACGCTTTAAAATTGCGCACACTCATGGAATGGCGCCAAACTTCGGTACTTAAAAATCTCCATAGGCGACGCTTTAATTTTTTTTACAGGTTACCAGGTTAGAATTACAGAGGAGGTCTAGTGCTAGAATTGTTGCATGTGCTCTAACGCACGCGGCCATACGTCACATGCGTGGTTTGAACAGCGTTTACATATGTGGGCGACTTGCGTGTGCATTCGCTTCTGATCGCGAGCTACCAGGGACAGGGGCGTTTTAATTTTTTTTTTTTTTACTTGTTTATTTTTTTTTTTTTACAATGATTTTACTTTTTTTTTTTGATCACTTTTATTCCTATTACAAGGAATGTAAACATCCCTTGTAATAGGATATGTGTGACAGGTTCTCTTTATTGAGAGATGCGGGGTCAATAAGACCCCACATCTCTCCTCCAGGCTGGAAAGCATGAGATCAGTGAAAAATTTTTCACTGATCTCATACTTACAGCCGCAATGGCGGCTTTGTTTACATTTGAAGCCCGGGCGTGACGTCATCACATCGCGCCCGGGCCTCCGACGATCATAGAGATGACTGGTGACCATCTGGTCACCAGTCATCTCTATGCTCATCACGTGACCCCACCAACGACGCCGGAAGATTCGCTCCGGGTCCCCGATCGCACGGGGAGCCCGGAGAAGCACCGGATGGCGGTGGGAGGGGGGGGGATGTCCCCTCCCGCCGCCTGTAAGAACGATCAAGCGGTGGAAACGACGCTATGATCATTCTTATGGTGCGCAGAATCACCGGCACTTCAAAAGGATATCTGAATGATGCCTCTAGCTGCAGGCATCATTCAGATATCCCCCTACAAAGCCGAGGACGTCATATGACGTCCACCCAGGATGGGAGATCCCATCTGTGGACGTCATTTGACTATGGCTGGGTAGGGAAGTGGTTAAGTTGAGCAGATTCCTCTGAGCCCAGGTCATAATGGGCTCGACCTCTTGGAGAAGGGCAGAGCTCTGAGTGCCCCCTTGTCTCTTCACATATGCCACAGCGGTGGTATTGTCCATTTTCAATAGGACCGACTTCCCTTTCAGAAGGTGGGAGAAGGCTTGAAGGGCGCACCATGCCGCGCGCAGTTCCAGAATGTTCGAACCTGGAGAGTGGAGACGGGCATCCCATTTGCCCTGAGCCAGTTCTGCCCCACAATGTGCCCCCCAGCCCGCATTGCTGGCATCGGATGTAACAGTCACCCAATGGATGGGAGCAAGGGAGTGGCAAGTTGACAAGTTCTTGTGTTTGAAGCCACCAGAGGAGACTGTTGCTCATTGACCGTGTTATCCGGATCTGCTGATTGAGATCGTCTGTCTTCCATTGCTGGAGGAATCCTGATTGAAAAGGACGAAGCCTCCACATCGCCCATTTGACCATGGGGAATGTGGCCACCATCGTGCCGATTATCTTCAGGCCCTGTGATGCTCTTAGGTGAGAGTAGTCTAGGGCTAAGGAGATTCTTCCCCGAATGATCGGTATTTTTTCTTCTGGAAGAGAGATGGTATTCTCTATGGTGTCGAACTGGGCTCCTAGATAGACCAAGCGCTGGGTCGGTTCCAGCTGACTCTTCTCCCGGTTTAGGAGCCATCCAAACTCCAACAGTGTAGAGATCACCTGATCTTTGTGGACTAGCAGCTGCTGCTTGTCTTGGGACAGTACTAGTAGATCGTCCAGATAATGATACAGACGCACACCCTGTACTCTGATAAGGGACACAACTGCTAACAGCACCTTGGAAAAGATTATTGGAGAAGTCGTTAGCCCGAATGGAAGACAAATAAATTGTAAGTGCTCTTGTTCGACCTGGAACCGCAGATATTTGTGAAAATTTTCTGCCACCGGGACATGAAAGTACGCGTCTTTTAGATCTATTGAGATCAACCAGTCGCCTGGTTGAACTATTTTTTTGGATGGTTGAGAGTGACTCCATCTTGAACTTCTCGTGCTTTATGTACTTGTTCAGGAAAGTGAGATCTATGACTGGACACCAAGAGCCATTCTTCTTTTGTACTAGGAAGAGGGGGAAGTATACCCCCTGGAATTCCTCGTCCTTTGGGACAGGCACCACCGCTCCTTGATCTTTCAAGACATTTACATATGAGAGAAGAACTTGTTGTTTTTCTTCTGACCGAGGTAGTGAGGTTTGCATTGGTCTGCATGGAGGTGTCTTGGTGAAGGACCATGTGTGACCTGTTGAGACCGTCTTGATGGTCCAATAGTCTGAGATCGAGGCCAATCTCAAAAAGACTTGGTTGGTTCACGCCCACCGGGCGTCTGTTTCTTGCCAGACTTTTGAAAAGACGATTGGCCTCTATTCCAATTCCAGTTTCTCCTAAAATCCCGTCCGGGCTTATAGGAGCGTGCCTCTCTTGAGTGCTCAGTACTGCGTCTCTGTTGAGGTTTTCTCTGATTAAACTGGCGCCTGTCCTGGGGAAGAAAACCCGACTTTCCGCCTGTAGCTTTTGAAATGGCGTTGTCAAGTTTGTTCCCAAACAACGAAGTCCCTTCAAAGGGAATTTTGCACCACGCCTGCTTGGAGGCTGGATCAGCAAGCCAGGGACATAACCACAGTGCTCGTTTGGCCGTGACCGAGGACAACATTGATCTGGCCAGTAAACGGATGAGGTCAATTGAAGCTTCCCCCAAAAAGGCGACTGCCATTTTAAGTTCTTGCACTGCTGAACTTTGAGCCAGTTCTTCCGAGACACCTTTCAGAACGGAGTCTACATTTTCCACCCAGGCCTCCATTGCTTTGGAGGTCACTGCAAGGGCTAAAGCTGGTTTGCATGCCGTTCCGGCCAGGCTATATATTCTTTTAAGGTCCTGGTCGATCTTCCGATCCAGACCATCTTTAAATGATACGGTGTCATTTAGTGGGAGGGTGACATGCTTCGCTAGGCGCATTACTGCTGCATCTACGAGGGGAGCATTCTCCAGATGCTTGACATCCTCCGATTTAAAGGGATACAGTCTAGAGGTTTTGCTTAGCATGGAAACCTTCTTATCTCCCTTGCTCCATTCTTCCTCAAACACTCATTTCAGCTCAGAGGGAAGTGGGAAATTGGAGCGTTCTTTCCCCAGTTGCTTAAACAGTTTTCTTTGTTTTTCTGGGGGGGCAGTGGTATCCTCCAACTTCAAAGTTTCCTTCACTGCCTTGATCAGCGGAGAGACTAAAGTGTAGTCGAATCCCACCGTAGAATCATCTCCCTCCATCTCGTCTTGCGAGGAATAATGGGAGGAATCATGGGGCTGGAATTGGCCGGGATCCTCCTGGGCCTCGTCAGCCAAGGAGCCAGACAAGGTGGTGGACTGGCTCCTTGTGTGGGGGGCAACTATTTCTTTCATAGATTGCTGTACCACACGTTTCACAAGAGACTCAAGGTTTTGATTTTCGGTCTCTTTCTCACCAACCGCTCGGGCATAACATGGGTCGCATAGCGATTTGCCCTCCGGGATTCTGGTCTTGCATCCCCAACAGGCTCTGTGGTCAGAGCGATCATCGCGGTGGTGGTGGCGGTGACTAGAGGAGGAATGGGTACATCTCCTATGTCTAGAGGGGGTATGTGAACGTCCCCTATGATGATGGGTCCTAGACGTAGTGTCGCGTCTGGACCTGGATGATGAGTGATGATGCGGCCTGGCAAGGTCCCTTTCTTGTGACTGATGAACTGAAGTAGCCGGGCTGTAAGAGATAATACAGACAGAGGGAGAGGGGAGGGAAGGTGGGCAGGATGTAACCGTTAGCAACCACCAGATAGGCATAAAAGACACCAACCCCCTACCCACTCCGCACATACCTTGTGTGGGAGGGCTGGCCACACGGCGGTGAAGATGAGTCCATGACGAGGGAGACACAGGAGTACTACACTACCTAGACTAAGGATAAGCAAATCAATGCAAGAAAGCATAAGAAAAGAAAAAAGTTTTTTTTTTTTTTTTTTAAAACTGTCCCTTTAAGAGACACTAAGCATAACAAGCATACATTGCAAAATGAAGTGCTTACCCCGTCCTAGCAGTAATGAGGCTCCGGGAGGTTATCCCACCTGTATAGGGCAGGTTATCCCACCTGTATAGGGCTCTTCAGCGGTTTAAATAAACCGCCGGAATGACGTCACGGCCGGTCCCACTGCGCGCATGAGACCAGACCCACTGCGCCTGCGCGGCCCCTGACCCCTCCGCCGCAATGCGCATGCGCGAAAACCAAGCCTCGGTTTCACCGCGGCTTGGCGCATGCGCAGATGCGCGGCGGACCGGGAACCAGGAAGAGACATGGCGTCCTGGAACGCAGAAGCGTTCCACATGCCGCAACACAGGAATGGAAAAACAGGGGAAAACAAAGACAACATACATAAACTTGTTTGCCATGAAAGAAGAGATGAATCAAAATCTTCAGACCTTGCCAGCCGAGGAATCCTGCGACATCCGATCCGGTACTCTGGGGCCACATCCCTTCCACCATAGGGGTATTTTCTGGCCCTGAAACCACTCGCCCGCTCATAGCTGGGCCCTGGGTGCACCGCAGTAACAGTACCGATCGATCCAAGTAATCCACATCCTGGACATCGCACCGAATTGCATGATGAAGGTCCATGTGAGGAGGATAAAAAATGAACACCTGTCTGTGGAGGTGAGCTCAAATTTATGGGTAAGGGGTCCTATAGCTGTGGAGAGGAGGCGGGGTTAACCCACACGTAGTCTGCCATGGAGTCTGTCAGGAAAAGGCTTATAGTGTAGTATTTATTTCCAACAAGAGATTCAAAGTATATAAAACCATAAAAAACAAAGTAGTAATTAGAATGCTATGACATATGCTGCTGGGTCACACCAACTTACATCTGATGCCACCAAACATGCAAAAAGAACGGCGGCTGGACCTTAGGTGTAGTAGTTCATAACATCCACTTGTAGTCCAACTATATGAGTCAGACTGACAATCTTCATAGCCCAACAGAGAGAAGAGTGGGGGCATCAGTGAGCAGCACAGGACCTGCACACAACACAAGTAGAATGGTAGCTCAACAAGCATTGTAATAAAATATTTAATCACTGGCAGCCAATAAAAAGCAGAGGGGAATACACACTTCACACTTCACAGACTACCTGGCCAACAATTGCCATAAATACAGTGCAGTGAGTTAGTCAAAGAGAGAAATAAGTATAGTTGTGCACATACAGTATACAGTAAGCAAAGTCAGTGAGGACTAAATTTCTGGAGGAGTAATTCTCCTGTGAATAGGTAGTCACACATCTCCCAATTTCATGTATAGTGTGTTTATTCCTACAGGAGGAGAAACATAAATCACTATTTATTGTATATGTTTTATTTAAGTGTAGCGGCCTCACCCCACTCACCCCTTCTTCTTCTTCTCGGCTTGTTGTCTTGTCTAGGGGGATCAGGGAGGAGGGGTGCGGTACACTACGGCCTATGTCCTCTAATGTGTAGAGGTGAAAGCCAACATCTGTTTACCTTCGGGTCGTGTGCATAACCCAGAGCCAAGTCCGTTCTGTAGATGACCCCCCTTCGCTCCCAGTAACTGGAGTTCCACACCACTGAAAAGGTCCAACTCTTATTTATTCTCTGACAGCAATAAATTGTCCTTTAACAGCAGACAGGTTGTGACCCAAAGAACAGTTCAGTATAGGTGGGGAGTAGGTCGAGGCACAATCCTTAAATAGACCTAACCATTGTGGTGTCACCAACAGTTATGGCACACAGCCGCTGCCACCGACCGTATAGAACAGGAACATAATTACCTTCGCTAAGTCCAGCCCCTGTCAGAGGGAAGACATCCTTCCAAGAGAGTTACCAGAGGCCCCGCCGTCACCGGCAATGCTGCACCGGACTGTTCGGAGGGGTTACGCTCCCTGGCCTCCTCGTCTCAGATTCGGCACCCAACACCTTAAGGCCCCTCGGACTCTTCCACCCTTGCGGAACCCAGTCAAAGGTACTGGGCCCCGGGCCTCCTCAGTAGTACCTCACCCCAGGCTGAAGGTGCCTGGGATGGACTCCATCTCCTGCTCCGGCCAGGTCAAGGGCACCTGGGCCCGGAACTCCGGAATGCCAGCACCCAGGCTGAAGGTGCCTGGGCGCGGCTCTGACCTCCGACTCTGAACCTCGTGTTGAGGGCGTCTGTCCCCTTTATCTCCTCTCCCGACTGGCACAGCAGGTTCCCCGCCCCGCCGTACCGCTGCCGAAACAGGACAAAAAGGGCACAGCACTACAGTGATGGTTCAACCCCCGGCCCAGGGCGACAGCGCCACCCACAGGCCGCAGGGAACTGCACACCACTGAGATCCTCCATGAACGGAAATGGTCCCAAATTCCCTAACAATCAGTGCATCCGGGTCATACTACCACCCAGATGCGCCCCCTAAATTTAAAATACCCTCTACATAAGAAAAAAAAAATTCTTACGCTTTATTATCTATAGTTGTTTGTATTTCTATTTCCATATAGTGTTGGTTCATGTTGTCAAATGTATTCTTGTATACATTTGTAAACAGTAATACAACTACTGCAAAAAAATGGTATATGTTCTGATTATATATTTACATATTTCCCCTCTATAAAAAGGGCAAGTATGGCATACAGGATGCTTTGGAAACAGAAGATGTATCAATGACCTTTGAAAGCTTTCAGCACAACAATGGAACTCTCTATACGTGCTTCATTCAGAATGGCATCAGAATGTACTTTGACGATGAACAGGTGATTATTCTTTAGACATTTTCAGATCTTTTATGTGTATATAAAAAATTTTTTTTATAGAGTGCAGCAAACGTAACTGTTATAATCTTAACATTTAGGCCATGGTTCCATTTCCTGAAGAACTTTACAGCCAAGGGAATTTCATTCACACCCAAAGTGAGGTAATGTTACTAGATTATCATTATTATTTAAAACAATACCTTAATAATGCCCTGCATTTTCTTCATTTTTTATATTGCTGTATTTGTTAGCCATGTGTTACTAGTGCGTTCAAGCACAACTCCAGCCAAAACATTTGTTTTGTTTTTTGGTCTTGGGAAAGGATAAGACTGTCTTTAAAGCGGAGTTCCACCCAAATTTGGAACTTCTGCTTAATCCACTCCTCGCCCCCTTACATGCCACATTTGGCATGTAATTTTTTTTGGTTGTGTGTGGGGGCTTCAGTAGGAGTGGGACTTCCTGTCCCACTTCCCCCTTCCACCCTTGGTCGCCTAGGCGATACGTCATATCGCCTTTTGGCGGCCCCTCCCTGTAGGCGATCACCTGGGACATGACAGGTCCCAGGTGATCGCCTGTCCACTCAGAGAGCGCTGCGCCATTCGCGCATGCGCAGTGAGTGCCCGGCCGTGAAGCCGAAAGCTGTCACGGCCGGGTGCCCACACTATGAATGGAGGCGCCGGCAGAGAAGGGGGGAGAGGAGCGGAGCTCCGGGCGTCACGTCGCTGGACAGTGGAACAGGTAAGTGTCTGTTTATTAAAAGCCAGCAGCTACACTTTTTGTAGCTGCTGACTTTTAATAAACATAAAAAAAGGCTGGAACTCCCCTTTAAGGTTTTTTTTTGTTATCTGTGACTACACGAGGACAAGAAAAGTAAAAGTTACAGAAGGTGCAGACAACTGTATAGACCCGGCAGAGGTTCTAATAATTTTTTTCAGTTTCATTAAAATGTGTTTTGTTCCTGTACTTGCCCCCCTCCCATGATAAGATTTCCAGTAATTAACTGCCACTGTGACACTCTATCATTAGAACAGGAGGTGAGGTGGAAGTCCCTCCAGGACAGTGGCACAGACAGTATTAAAAAAACAAAAGAGGTCAGCAATTTCAAGAAATTTAGCAGGGACTGGGAGAGCTTTCTGTCAACAGAGGTACACAGAACTGAGGCCACTTATATATCCAACCCATCCCCACAATCTCTACATTCATGGAAAGATGCTCAGCTAATGTATAGACAGAAGCAGCAGGAAAAGGCAGAAAGTAAACAGTTCTTTACCCGTTGTCGCTATTTTGCTAAAGGCGAAAATACTGGTCACTTACTAGCGGTAATAGCCAGCTCCCAATCTCCTACAAATCATATCACCTCTATTACTACAGCCTCGGGTGTGGTTATTCAGAACCCCCAGGGAAATCTTAGGGGCTTTTCAAGATTTTTATAGTGATCTGTATGCAGGGCAGGACTTAGGGTGGTGGGGGCCCCTGGGCTTGAGTCACTTTCGGGCCCTACCTTCTATACATTACTTTAAATTGAACAATTCAATTAAAATTTAACCACGGGCGGTAATACTGCCCGCAAACCTATTGCCGCGGTTTGCGGGCGGTATTACCGCGGTGTCCCATTGATTTCAATGGGCAGCCGCGGTAAAGGAGCGGTGAACACACCGCTCCTTCACCACTGTAAAGATGCGGCTAGCAGAACTTTTGGAGCGGTCCTGCTAGCGCACCGCTTCAGTGTGAAAGCCTTTGGTCTTTCACATTGAAGAATACAGGGCACGATTTTTTCAGGCGGTATAACAGCGCTAATATTAGCGCTAAACCGCCTGAAAAACGTGCCAGTGTGAAAGGGGCCTTACTCAACGGTTGTGACAACTTTTTGTTATCCATCGTCTAAACAGAGCCCCCCTCAGGTTGTTTAAATGGCGCTGTAGAGAAAACCAGATGCGGGGGTACTCCAGCTGACCATATACATATGTTCTGGAGCTGCCCCAAGCTCGTACGTTATTGGAACAAAATAATCAAGCTTTTCAGGTTTCCCTCAAAAATGACCCTCTGACCTGCATTCTGGGTTTTCTTGATGAAGAATTGTTTGCACCTCATGTCAGAACTGTTGTTTCTCGCCTATTGTATCTGGCTCGTAAGCGTATACTGTTGAAATGGATAGCGCCTTTCCCTCCTACGTTTAAGGAGTGGCGCATCCAGGTGAATACTACCCTACTTAAAAAAAAGCATATACTAAAATCCCGAGGTACCCACCTCAAATTTAACAAACTATGGGACCCCTGGTTACAGGTTCCAGGGTTAACCCCTATAGCCCTTGTCTCTATGAACATTTTGCAAAGCCTATAAGGGAGTTTGAGGCATACGTATTTAGGCAAAGCCAAAACATTGGCAGATATGTCTGGATCATGAAAGACATAAGCAGAGATGTCCAACTTATAACTATTCTGCTCGTAGTAGTCTTGATTTTAGTTTAGGAATGATTAGTGCCATTGTTTCGGGGCTACATTTATTGATTCTCACTGTATACATTGTTCTTAACAGTAAAATTACTCTGTACTATACAAATGTTGTGTATAGGACTCGTACCTAATGAACATAGATATGTATATTAATATGGTTTACTGAGTCATCTTGCTGTTCCACTCACCTCACACTCACTCAGTATGCATATAGTTCTGTGCAAGTTGTGAGAAATCATATTTTTATTGGAAATTGTGCCCTTTTGTTTTTAAAATGCCAAATGTTTTGTTTGGTTGTTTGAATGTTTGTAAAAAAAAAAAATACAAAACTTTCTAATAAAAATATTTGAGAAAAAAAAAAAACCCAGAAGAGGTTCTAACAATTCTACTCTACACAATGCGATATTAAAGCAGAATTAAAGTATATTTTTAAATGCAAGCACTCTGAAATTTCATATTAAAATTGTGCATGCATACTTGCAAATATTTGTTAGTGTTGTATATTTCATATTATTCATATGTCATCTTTAAAGTCTGTTCCTTAGCAATAATGGGAGGTGTTACTTCTGTCTGAATATATTAATTGCCTCACAGGAAGTTCTCTGTAGAAACTATTTTCATTTGTTATCAGGAAATGAGCATGTAATAGGCTGGTTCTATCCCCACCCTAATCCTTGCTGTCTCCTGCTCTTTTATTAGCCATCTAATTTGTTGTGATCAATCAAAGAAGGCATCACACAGGGGAAAACTGTGGGGAGCTACATTGTTCTGCGCAGTGATGTGCTCTGCACCCTATGAACATGTAAGGGCATAATGGTATACTAGGGGCTCTTGAACATGGCTGTTTATTAGGGAGTATGCAAGTACAGGGTAAAATATGGCTGTATTTGTGGTGCCCAGGAGGCACAGCTGCTGCATAAGTTTACTGCATAAGTTTCCTGGGTGCTACAAATACAGGCGTATTTTATCCTGTATGGCCATAGGTCCTAATCAACAGCCATGAGCAAGTGCCCTAAGAGAAACTTTTGACCTCCTGGGCTGTGCAGCCCTCAGAGCTCCATTCTAGGGGTCATTGGGAATACTTCTGTGACTGCACAGCAGACTGGGGACCTTTTGGAAATGTCTTTAACACATACTGTAGTTTTGCAACGGTGCATGTATGCACTATTTTTACATTGTAAGTGTAGCAATACCCCCAGTTAAGAGGACTGCTGATATAGATTTTGGGCCTGTAACACACTGCTGTCAACCCCCAGTAACTGGCTCTAACCTCCCTTGGCACAGATAGCAGTAAATATGGGATTGTGAAACCCGTTAGCTAAGGGGATCACAATACCGCAATAAACATATAACCACACAGCGTATTTGCTTAACCACAAGTAAGTTTTACTGAGTATAAAGCATGAAGTTAGACAATAGTACATATGCCTATGCAGAGCCCTGCAATGTCAACTGTAAGCATATAAACAAGCAATAAGTTCTAATAGTATTTCACACACTCAATGTCAATCAGCTACACTCGCGAGCTTTCCCCTCGTGGGCAAAGATGGCGCCCAAACAATGTCTAATTGCTTTAAAGTCAGGCCTGACTATTGCAGATACGGTGCTCCGTTGGGAGAAATCTTCGCTAGCAATGGTAGTGCACTTAAAAAAAGGGTATTTGTAATCCACAGGTAAAAGAACAGTCATCTACTTGATATGTAACAAAGGATTCAACTATTGCTGCACAACACACGGTCCCTCTTACGTGCAATGCAACACTCCGGTAAACTGTGGTTCCTGAATGGGGGACACTGAGCCTAAAGATTAGTAAAATAATCCTTGAGCAAGTGCTCTCTCACCCGACCGGACCAGTTCATACAACCGACTTCCGTAACTGGGTGACACGTACGTTGGAGGTGAGCCTGACGTGCAGAGGGAGACCTCTCGTACAGCCCTGGTTCCCAGGTCACTGGAGTTGGGACAGTGGCCGAAGGAGCACAGTGGGGTATGAGTGCCTGTTAGGTTCTCCTGGACTAGATGAGAAGACCGCTATGGACGGCTGAAGATGCAGGTCAGGTGATGCAGGCCAGCGGGTGCAGGTAGCTGGGGATGCGGCTGGGAAGGTGCAGATCAGCTGATGCAGGTAGCCGAGGATGCCGGTGTATACGGATACAAGCAGCAGGCAGGAGAAAGGTCAGACGAGCCAGGTCTTGTACAGCGGATCAGATACAGGCAGAAGCATCAGGCAGCGGAGGGTCAAGTTCAGGCTGGATCAGGCAACAGAGGATCAGGCAGACAGATGAGCAGGACTGGGTCTAAGAAGCCAAAGGTCAGGACTGGAGATAGCAGCAAGGTAAGAAAGCCGGGTCAGAGTAACAGCAGGTGCAAGTTCAGGATCAGGTCACCGGATAACTGTAGATCAGACAGCAAGAGTCTGGACAGAAGAAGCCCCTTTTAAAGGCCACTGGGAGCCAAGGCAGCATCACTGTGTGCGTGTGCGCAATGGAAAACTTCTGTTTACACTTGGAAGCCTACTAGCGGGGATGTGCCTGAGCCTTGTTGTGGGTACAAGAGGCATATGTCCATGACATTGCCCCCCCCCTTATGGGCAACCTCTGAGTGCCCAAAAGGACTCTTTTTTGAGGGTGGCTGCGGAAGAAGGCCTGGATCAGCTCTTGGCCATGCACATTCTTCTCGGGTTCCCAAGAGTTCTCCTCTGGTCCGTACCCCCTCCACTTGATCAAGTATTGCAGTCGTTTACCTGTCCTTCTGCAGTCTACGACAGCCTCCACCTCATATTCCTCGTCCCCATCAACCATTACGGGTTCAGGTGGCCCCAATCCCCTGTCTGGGAAGGGGTCTGGTACTGTGGGTTTCAGCAGGGACACGTGGAACACGGGGTGGATCCTAAGTGAATCAGGTAAGACAAGTTCATAGGAGACTTCATTCAGTTTCCTCTTGACTGGGAAAGGTCCGATAAACTTAGGTGCCAGTTTCTTTGAGGGACAATCCATTCTGAGGTTGGTGGTAGACAACCACACTTGGTCGCCAGGTTGGAGGTGCAATTCCCCTCTTCTTTTCCTGTCATAAACTCTCTTATTCGTTGCCTGTGCCTTGACCATAGTCTCTTGTAGCAGTTTGTTGTTGCGACCCAGGAAGTCAACAGTACTCTGTACCGCTGGAACCAGAGATTCAGGGATAATGTTAGGCAGGAAAACAGGGTGAAACCCATAGTTTGCAAAAAATGGGGACTGACCCGTGACAGAATGGCTGGCATTGTTGAAGGCAAATTCTGCCAACGGCAATAGTGCTACCCAATCGTCCTGGACAAATGTGGTGAAACAGTGTATGTACTGCTCGAGGGTCTGGTTCGTCCTCTCGGTTTGTCCATTAGTCTGAGGATGGTAAGCAGATGACATGGATAGCTCAATTTTCAGGGCCTGGCATAGTGCTTTCCAAAAGCGGGAGGTGAACTGAACCCCCCCTGTCGGATACAATGTTGGTTGGTACTCCATGTAATCTTATGATCTCCCGGATGAACACCCGGGCGGTCTCCATGGCAGAAGGCGTACTTTTCAGAGGTATGAAGTGGGCCATCTTGGAAAGGCGGTCGACTACTACAAAGATGGCTGTATGTCCTTCGGGTTGGGGGTAGTTTGACTATAAAGTCCATGGCTATCATGCTCCAGGGTCTGTCAGGAATTGGTAGTGGTCTGAGAAGACCTCAGGACTTGGTTCTAGCAGATTTGCTTTGAGTACAAACAGTACATGATTTCACGTAGTCCTCGCAACTCTTCTCAAGCTTTGGCCACCAGAACATATGCTGAATCAGGTCAAGGGTCTTGTGGACCCCGAAATGGCCAGCCAGAGGATGGTCGTGGCATAGGTTCAGAACCTTTGTCCGGAAACTTGCTGGCACAAAAAATTTATTGTCCTTCCAAAGCAACCCATCTCTGGGTGTCAGGGACACTCCTGGTGGACTGGGCATTCCAGCCGAGGCTTGTTTTAGGCTGGACATCAGATCTGTCTGGATGAGCAGAAAGTTACCCTCAGATAGGATAGTATCTGGGACTGAGGCATCCTTGGGATCGTCAAACATGCGGGAGAGGGCGTCTGGCTTGGTGTTCCTTGATCCCGGCCGGTAGGTGATGTGGAAGGAAAATCTGGAAAAGAACACCGCTCCCACAGTGCTTGACACGGCTTCAGGCGCTTGGCGGTTCTCAAGTATTCCAGATTCTTATGATCCGTGTAAATAAGAATGGGATGTGCTGCGCCCTCTAAGAGATACCGCCATTCCTCAAGCGCGGCCTTAATGGCCAAAAGTTCCCGATCTCCCACATCGTAATTTCTTTCGGCAGGGGAAAGCTTACGAGAGAAGAAAGCAATGGGATGCATGAGATCCTTGAGGCCTTGGCGCTGGGAAATCACTGCCCCTACCGCTGTTTCTGAAGCATCTACCTCGAGTAGGTAGGATAGAGAGGGGTCTGGGTGGCTCAGGATGGGAGCAGAAGTAAAAAGTCCCTTCAGGGTTGCAAAAGCAGTCTGAGCCTCAGAGTTCCATTGAAAACGAATGTTCTGTTTTTTTTAGCTGAGTGATGGGGGCAATGATTGCAGAAAACCCCTTAATGAATCTTCTGTAAAAATTGGCGAAGTCAACAAAACGCTGCACCCCCTTTTTATCTGAGGGTGCAGGCCAATCCAGAACAGCTGTGACCTTTTGTGGATCCATCTTGAACCCTTTCGTGGAAATCACCAGGCCCAGGAACTGGATACTCTGCCGCTCAAACTCACATTTTTCTGGTTTAGCATATAACCCGTGCTGACAGAGTCGGCAGAGTACTATCTTTACATGTTTCCGGTGCTGATCTAGAGATGTGAAGATCAGGATATCGTCAAGATAAACAATTACGAAGATATCTAACCAGTCTCTGAAGATATTATTTACAAAGTGCTGGAAGGTAGCAGGGGCATTGCACAGGCCGAAGGGCATCACTAAATATTCATAGTGGCCCGAATCCCCCGCAGTACAGGCAGAGATTGAGCTGATGCCGGCGTGAGCGTTCCTCAGCAAATAGCGAGGGTCTTATTAAACTGACTTGTACCGGTTCAGAGGAGGTTGGTCCAGGTCTAGCTGAGACAGGTCTGACGGAAGCAGGACACGTGGTCGTGGCCACACGGGGAAACATCCAGGTTGGGCGAGTCTGCTGGTTCATTTTCTCTGCGGTGCGCTCCCGAAGGCGCCGGTCTATCTGGATGGTCAATGTCATTAAGTTCTCCAAAGAGTCTGGTATGCCAACTCGGGCAAGTTCATCCTTTAACCTTTCGGATAGGCCTAAACAGAACTGGTGCTGTAGCGCTACATGGTTCCATTGAGTATCTGCACTCCAGCGCCTGATGTCCGTTATGTAGTCCTCAACCGCTTTGCTGGAGCATGTGAAGAGCAGCTTCGGCAGTGGAAGTCTATTGGGGGTCATCATAGAGGAGCGACATGGCCTTGAAAAAGGATGGCAAAGAGTCCAGTGAAACGTGGCGTTCTTCAAGCAGGTGATGAGCCCAAGACTGAGGTTCCCCCAGCAAGATGACAAACCCCACTTTGGTGGTCTCCCGGGAGAACGTTAGGGGTAGCAGGGAGAAGTACAACTCGCAGGCATTGCAGAATGTCCGAAACTTATTTCGATCCCCGGAAAACTTCTCCGGAATGGGGACCCTTGGCTCAGGATGCAGCATCGTTACAGAAGATGCAGAGACGGCTCCTGTGGGTGTCCTGCTGGCAGGAGGGTCTGTGGTGGTAGCCGGGGATTGCATTTGTTCCTCCAAATGTTTATGACCATCCTGGAGAGATTCCACCTTTAGAGTGAGATCAGAAAGGAGTTGGCAGATCTCATCGGTGCAAGAGGTCCCTCTTGCAGGCTCAGGCATGGCTGTCTGATACTGACACGTACCTTGGAGGTGAGCCTGACGTGCAGAGGGAGACCTCTCGTACAGCCCTGGTTCCCAGGTCACTGGAGTTGGGACAGTGGCCGAAGGAGCACAGTGGGGTATGAGTGCCTGTTAGGTTCTCCTGGACTAGATCAGAAGACCGCTATGGACGGCTGAAGATGCAGGTCAGGTGATGCAGGCCAGCGGGTGCAGGTAGCTGGGGATGCGGCTGGGAAGGTGCAGATCAGCTGATGCAGGTAGCCGAGGATGCCGGTGGATACGGATACAAGCAGCAGGCAGGAGAAAGGTCAGACGAGCCAGGTCTTGCACAGCGGATCAGATACAGGCAGAAGCGTCAGGCAGCGGAGGGTCAAGTTCAGGCTGGATCAGGCAACAGAGGATCAGGCAGACAGATGAGCAGGACTGGGTCTAGGAAGCCAAAGGTCAGGACTGGAGATAGCAGCAAGGTCAGGAAGCCGGGTCAGAGTAACAACAGGTGCAAGTTCAGGATCAGGTCACCGGATAACTGCAGATCAGACAGCAAGCGTCTGGACAGAAGAAGCCCCTTTTAAAGGCCACTGGGAGCCAAGGCAGCGTCACTGTGCGCGCGTACGCGTGTGCGATTGGCGCACGCGCGTTCGCGATTGGCGCGTGCGCAATGGAAAACTTCTGTTTACACTTGGAAGCCTACTAGCGGGGATGTACCTGAGCCTTGTTGTGGGTACAAGAGGCATACGTCCATGACACTGGGTTCCTATACACAGTCTCACGACTCCCGTAGTCTCCGATCCCCCCGACAGTCCTTGGAAGGATGATAGACGAGGTGACTCTTGGGTTCTTCCGTGAAGGCCGGAAGGCTCTTTGGATCACAAGGCCCAACTCTCAGGCCCAGTCCAATGACAGACCCAGCACAGGCTTCACTTGCTAGGTGGGCAACATCCAAAGAGAGCCCCGTGTTGCTCCGCTCCTCCTTAAATAGGCCTTCCCCAGCAGACCTTGCAACGGGCAATGCACTGTGGGTGTCCCGCTGTACACTGGGTATAGTAGTCTTTTGAACTCCTTAAAGTGACACCCCGCTACACACTCCCCCCGCTTAGAGTCTTTGGTCCCCAAAGATAAACAGTTAACGAACTTTGTCACCATATGAACATTCAACACAACGTACGGCCACAAAAGAGCCTGGCAGAGGAACCTCCCACCAAGCCTTGAGAGAGAGGTTGTCTTGCCCACAAGTCACATTAGTGGAAGTGACCTGTCTAACTGTGCCAGGGAGTGAGCTAGGGTTGCCCCCTACCAAATTCACAGTAGAGGGGACAGGCTTATCTACTGTCCTTCTTGCAGTGGCAATAGTCTCTTCCGAGCACTCTCCCATCTGAGTATACGTTAGTCTTTTTGGGGGTGGATGTACAAGGAATCCCTGGGATCTTCTTCTGGAAAAGAGTCTTGAGCATCCTCCCATTCCTCCCATTCCTCAGTAAGAGTAGCAAGTGGTATGAATTCAGCAGTCTCAGCATTTAAAGTGTCTCTAGTGGTAACCTCGGATGATGGAGTGGCCATGGCCATGGATTCAGGTATTTGCGGTGTCCACAACCAATCAATTTCCAATTCTTCATCTTCACTCTGGTCTTGGGCATCCATCTCTTCTAAATGGGTTGCTTGAGACCTGGTGACAGGTCTGGGGGTACTGAAGGCTGAAAGGGGCTCAGAAGGATCCGAGGTAGGGGGCAAACGGACTGCTTCAGAGAGGGGCAGTAGGTGATTCCTGTGCCATGTCTTCAATGGCCCCACACTTTCTTCTGGCTTGAGTTGGTATACTGGTAAGACTGGCAGTTGTTTACAGATCATATAGGGTTGGGACCTCCACCGGTCGGCCAGCTTATGTTTTCCCGGTATGCCTAAGTTCCGCAACAGCACCCTGTCTCCTGGCTGTAGGTCATGAATCCGAACCTTGAGGTCGTAGCGCCGCTTATTCCTGGCTCCTCTTTGATCGGAAGTCGCCTGGGCCTTCTCATATGCTAGTCTTAAACTCTGTCGCAACCGGTCCACATATCCTTTGTGAGAAGCCGCGGATGTATGATCTATTGAAGTGCCAAAGGCTAAGTCTACCAGTAATCTTGCTTCCCTGCCGAACATCAACCTGTATGGGGAGTATCCAGTGGCATCACTAGTTGTACTATTATACGCATGCACAATGGCAGCCACATGCTTGCCCCAATGCTGTTTCTTCTCATTACTCAAAGTCCGCAGCATATTTAACAATGTCCGATTAAATCGTTCAGGCTGAGCATCCCCTTGTGGGTGGTAGGGGGTGGTTCGGGTCTTCTTTATACCCAACGAATCCAACAGTTTCCGTATCAGTCTACTTTTGAAGTCCCTTCCCTGATCCGAGTGGAGGCGTTGAGGTAGTCCGTAATGTACAAAGAACTTCTCGACAAGTACCTTGGCCACTGTGGAGGCCTTCTGGTCTTTGGTTGGGAATGCCTGAGCGTATCGGGTGAAATGATCAGTTATCACCAGAACATTCCCATGTCCACACAAATCAGGTTCTATACAAAGAAAATCAATGCATACCAGATCCAAGGGCCCTTGACTTTGTAGGTGGCCCATTGGGGCAGCTTGATGAGGCAGAGTCTTTCTTTGTATGCAGCTTGCACATGAATGGCAATATTCCTCCACTTCAGCCCGCATACAGGGCCAGTAAAACCGGTTCCTCATGAGTTGGAAAGTTCTTTCTGATCCTAGGTGACCATGATCGTTATGTAAAGCGGTCAGAACAGTCTTTCGGTACTTCTCAGGCAGAAACAGTTGCCACTTATCCTCCAGATCATCAGAGGGGCCCCTTCGGTAGACCACCCCTTGATGCATCTGTAACCGGTCCCATTCTCTTCTCAATAGGCGAGCTTCCTTTGAGGGGTCCTTCAGGAGTAAGTCTGGGGTTTGGTTCTCCAATGCTTCCAAGGCAAGCCACCCCAGCGGGTCTTCCAGTTGATCTCTCCTTAGATCTCTCTTTGAAAGTCTGGGTAGGTTCTCTTCTCCAATCTGGGCCACATCACAGTAATACTTGGGTACTCCAACAACCGAGACCCCAATTTCTTCAGCCCTGGATCCTCCCCTGGCTTGGAACTCCGCTCCTTGACACAGGGCTCGCACTACCTCCGGGGTTAGTCGAGTCCAGTCTTCTGTAGGATTGGTGGGGGCATAGGCCCTTCTGGATAAGGCGTCTGCATCTCTGTTTCCAGTCCCAGGTCTGTTTTTTAAACTTAAGGTGAATCCTGAGAGGGCTGCCAGCCAACGGTGGCCGGTGGCATCCAGCTTGGCGGTGGTCAGAAGGTAAGTGAGCGGGTTATTGTCTGTTTTAACCACAAATTCGGCTCCATACAGGTAGTCCTTCAGCTTGTCCACCACAGCCCACTTCAAGGCCAAGAATTCCAACTTATGGGTGGGGTAATTCTTCTCAGCTGGGGTCAAGCTTCTGCTCACATAAGCAACGGGTCTCAGCTGGTCATCATGCTCCTGATACAGCACTCCTCCAAGACCATCATGACTGGCATCCACATGTAACTCATACGGCTTCTTGGTGTCCGCATAAGCCAAGACAGGGGCAGTGGTCAAACTCTCCTTCAATCTTGTGAACGCCTCTTCACATTTTTCCATCCACTGATCTTCCATGGACTCCCCCGGCTTCCTGGAACCCGAGTCATCCTCCTCTCCTTCTGTCTTTAAGAGTTCATTCAAGGGCTTGGCGATCTTTGCAAACCCCTCTACAAACCTTCGGTAGTAGGAGCAGAACCCCAAGAACGATCTAAGCTCAGTCACTGTAGTGGGCCGGGGCCAGGAGGTAACAGCCTCCAACTTTTCTAGATCTGTGGACACTCATTCGGCAGACACAATGTGCCCCAGGTAGTGGACTGAAGATTGGTAAAACTGGCACTTCTCCAAAGAAAGCTGGAGTCCCTCATCATTGAGTCTCTTCAAGACCTTTTCCAGCCTTGCCTCATGCTCTTCTAGAGTCTTCCCGAACACAATTATATCATCCAGATAAACCAGTACTTCGATGAGATTCATGTCCCCTACTGTCTTCTCCATAAGTCGCTGGAAGGTGCCTGGAGCTCCCGACAAGCCTTGGGGCATGCGATTGAATTCATAGAACCCTACCGGGGTGATAAAGGCTGTTTTTTCTCGGTCATCCGGGTGCATTGGAATCTGGTAATACCCGCTCTTCAGGTCCATTACACTGAACCATTTTGCTCCAGACAAACTCTGTAGGGCATCCTCTATTCGTGGGGTAGTGTATTGATCGAGTATCGTTCTTCTATTGAGGGTCCCATAATCGATACATAGCCTCAATGACCCATTTTTCTTCCTAAGCACCACTATTGGAGAGGCGTATTGGCTCCTAGACTCCCGGATGACACTGGTTCTCTTTAGCTCTGTCAGTTGCTCTCGCAAATTTTCCAAATCAGCCAAGGGGACCCGCCGGACTCTTTCCCTGAATGGCCTGTCCTCCTGCAGGCGGATCCTGTGGGTAGCACTTTTTGCACACCCCACGTCAAACTCATCCCTTGAAAAGATCTTCTGCCATCTAGTCAACTCGGCTCTGGCCCTCTCCTTCCACGCCGGTGGTAAGGCTGTCTCCTCCAAGCAGAGTTTCTCCACAGTAGCTCTCCCCCTTCTTCCTTCTCCAAGTCTAACAAGGCAACCGGGGTAGCAGAATTCACTTGGCCCAACAGCATCCAGGCTGGGATCTTCAAAGATGTGTCGGTAGTATTCCTGATGCTCACCGACACCCTGCCACTGGCCTTCTTGAGAGCTCTTAATGGAACTATTTCAGGGATTACTTCCAACCCTGGATGGGTGTCCAGAGGATCTGATTCCAGAACTACGAAGGGACCAGGTTGTTCCCATGTAAGCTTTACAGTGGCCTTCAGACTGGCAACCTCACCGGGCTGTGGTATCTTCTCCCTCTTATCTAGCTTCCAGATCTTTCCCACTCCTTCTTCTGGAGCTTTTTTTTCCAATTCCAGACGCTGATAGGCCCGTTGTAACATAGGGTGGATTCTGGTTGTTGGGGAATCCTGTTCCTGTGCTATAGGGGCCAATAATCTCCTGACCAGGTCAGTGTTTGTCCCTATTTTGAGGGAACTCTTGTTGGCTCCTGGTGGGTGAGGGCAGACCACCGCCAATGTATCAAACTTCTGTGTCCCCGGCTACCGAAGGGTCGAAGGCCAATCTAATTGGGAGGTATCCGTTGTACGGGAAGCTTTGGGTTCCAATTCCCCATATTTGCAAGTCTTCTAGCTTCTGCAGGGGCAAATGCCTCAGATGTTTCTGGTAAAAGTCCCGGCACAGAAGGGTCACTTGAGCTCCTGTGTCGAGAATGGCCTTCGTGTAGATCCCTTCCACTTGAATGGGGACCACAGGGGAGGGCCCCACCAGTTTGACAGGGAATTTCCTCGGAGAGGTTTCCTTCCTAGATTCCATGGGTTTGGTTTTCTGTGATTTCTTTCTTTTTACTCTCTTCCTGGATCTGAGTCCTTGTTGGGCCTGGTATGCATTGATGTCTTGCCAAGTTTTGGGTTTGGACTTAAGGTGAGGAGTATTGAGTTTGTGGGATGGGGAATTGTTCCCCTCTCTTCTTTGCTTCTCTTGTTCTCTGATTCCTTTGGAGTTTGCTGGAACTGACGGGCACCCGGTTGACTCCTTCACCGGGGCCCTCTGAAGTTTTCCGCCGGCTTGCGGTATGTGCCTTGGGTCTTCTTCGGGCTGGGACACACTCGTCCGTAATGCCCAACCCCTCCACAGTTGAAACAAATCTCTTCTCTTCCGGCTTGTTGGAAAACTGGCGTTGAGACATTTTGAAAAACTTCTTTCTTCTCTTCTTCTTTGTTTATGGCTCCTGGGTTCTTAGCCATTAAGGAAGTCAGCATTTCCAACACTTGGGTCATTTGTGACTTCAAGACAGCCACCTCAGAGTCCCGTTCTGTGGCCACAACAGATCCAACCACTGCTGAGGGAGAAGGGGTGGGTTTCTCAGTCACTTGTTGGTCTTTGAGCAAAGCCTCTTCGTCTCTCACTATTCGCACGAGGTCTGGATAGCTTAGGGACATGACTCCGCCGGTGGTCTTCAGATGGAGCCAGACTGGATCAAAACGCAGTGCTCCCTTTATGACCTGCCGCATCCTGGCTGCATCTATGGCCTGTGGTACCATCCCTTTCTTCAGGACTATCTGGCTGAGCATTTTGTTCAACCTTCGGACATATTCAGAAAATTGTTCCCCTGGCTATTGAAGAGTATGCTCTAATTTGTAAATTAAGTCAGTAACCTTCTCCAACTGGCCGAACTCTTCCTGCAGCATGGTTTGGTAGTCATAAGCAGTACAGGAAGTATTGCTGAATCTGAGATTCTTCACCTCTTCAGCAGCAGCCCTCCTTAAACTTTCGTTAATACGCTGTTTATTCCCATCCTTCCACAGCCTGCATTGCTTGTTCCATCGACGTCCTCTTCTCCGAGCGGCACAGGTTGCCTACCCGAGAACATTCTGAGCTTCCGGTACCCAGTCTCCACGCACACAGTGTTACTCTTCTGACATTTTGCTACAAGGTCCCCTAAAGCGTTGAGAAGCTCAGGGCCTATGGCGGTCAGGGGCGCCGCGGAGGTTGTTGTCTCTTTTGTCTGCTTCCCCCTGGTTGTTGGTTCAGGGGGTTCTTTCTTTATAGGCTTTGCATGCGCTAAGCGGTATATCTTCTGGTCTATGGACTGCACACTCTGGCTTCTGAAGCTCTCAGGTATCTCCTCCCTCCATTCTACCAATGCATAGGTATAGGAGGTCTCTTCGTCTGGCCTGAGGTCAAGTAACCATGCCTTCTGGCTCGGGGACAGTAACTCCATGAGCCGCTCTGCATCGCTTCCGGACCAGTCTTCCCCAGGAAGTTCAATGACTACAGCCTTGTCTGGAAAAGCGCCGGCTGATGCACACCACTGGGTCACTGCTAAAAGATCCATGCCGGTACTTCTGGCAGGCTTGATTGCAGCGTACAGGATCCCGGACTCTGAGCCCCCACGTGTAGCAATACCCCCAGTTAAGGGGGCTGCTGATATAGATTTTGGGCCTGTAACACACTGCTGTCAACCCCCAGTAACTGGCTCTAACCTCCCTTGGCACAGATAGCAGTAAATATGGGATTGTGAAACCCGTTAGCTAAGGGGATCACAATACCGCAATAAACATATAACCACACAGCATATTTGCTTAACCACAAGTAAGTTTTACTGAGTATAAAGCATGAAGTTAGACACTAGTACATATGCCTATGCAGAGCCCTGCAATGTTAACTGTAAGCATATAAACAAGCAATAAGGTCTAATAGTATTTCACACACTCAATGTCAATCAGCTACGCTCGCGAGCTTCCCCCTCGTGGGCAAAGATGGCACCCAAACAGTGTCTAATTGCTTTAAAGTCAGGCCTGACTATTGCAGATACGGTGCTCCGCTGGGAGAAATCATCGCTAGCAATGGTGGTGCACTTAAAAAAATGGTATTTGTAATCCACAGGTAAAAGAACAGTAATCTACTTGATATGTAACAAAGGATTCAACTATTGCTGCACAACACACGGTCCCTCTTACGTGCAATGCAACACTCCGGTAAACTGTGGTTCCTGAACGGGGGACACTGAGCCTAAAGATTAGTCAAATAATCCTTGAGCAAGTGATTTCTCACCCGACCGGACAACCGACTTCCGTAACTGGGTTCCTGTACACAGACTCACGACTCCCGTAGTCTCCGATCCTCCCGACAGTCCTTGGAAGGATGATGGACGAGGTGACTCATGGGTTTTTCCGTGAAGGCCGGAAGGCTCTTTGGATCACAAGGCCCAACTCTCAGGCCCAGTCCAACAACAGACCCAGCGCAGGCTTCACTTGCTAGGTTGGCGACGTCCAAAGAGAGTCGCGTGTTGCTCCGCTCCTCCTTAAATAGGCCTTCCCCAGCAGACCTTGCATCGGGCAATGCACTGTGGGTGTCCCGCTGTACACTGGGTATAGTAGTCTTTTGAGCTCCCTAAAGTGACACCCCGCTACATAAGTGTAGAATCTTTGCATTTAAAAAAATATATATTTGTTCAGCTGGTTATACTGTCTTGTTATACTAAAGGGCAACTTTATTGTTATGTGATTTATTGTAAGTCTAACTTTCTTACAAATTCCGACTAAAATTAAAGGATAACCTAACTATCAAAACAAAGTAATATACTGCAGCTTACCAGTCCTTAGATGTGGTGCTTGCATTTGTTTTCCTTTTTCAGGCTAAGAATCATTTCAGCACATACAGTTAAATACCTGTTTATCTAGGTAGAAATGTGTATTTATGTAGTATATTTGTCACTTCCTGTCTGAACTTAAAACAAAAGCAATCTTATCTTTTTTGTAAACTACTAATCTCCCCAACTAATAGAGATGAACAAAGGTAGACATATCTGTAGTTTACACCAGAGATACAGTGAAGGAGTAAGCATAGGACAAGATGTGTGTTATTTTCAGGCAAAGGGGGATTAAAGCAAAAAAGCCTGAAAAGAGAAAAATAATGCAGCCAACTCATCTATAAGAGGATAAGTAATAACAGAATGGGGAAAAGCCTGCATACAACCCTTATATTATTTTTCTGTGGTCCACTTTTAACCAGTTATTCATGTTTTGTAATGGCTCATTGGGCTTGGTTTACTAAAGAAGTAGACACAGACTGAGTTGGCTTGGTAGGCTGGAAGAAGAAAACTACACATCGAAAGAGGTACTGGGGTACAGAGGAGAGGTGGTTTTCCTGTTGTTTTTCCCAGGCTGAGGAGGAGAAATTTGGAGATTGCTGGAATACACATCAAGCTGCTAGCAGACCACTCACCACTGGACCTGAAAGGGAGAGAGTAGCACTAACACATTCTGGGACATCGGAGAGTATCACAGATGCTGATAGGGCCCGCTGCTTGATTGAGGGGAAGGACACTGTGTACACTGACCAGCTGTGCTGCTAACAGCAGACAGAGGGAGATCATCTGCTAACACAGAAGTTAGTGAGAGACCACTGGCCAAAACCTTACTAAATTTTGACAAAAGAGGGACAGTGTTGACTGCAAGTATCACAGAGCTAGTGCCATTATCAGTGCTTAAAGGGACCAGAGCCAGTGCCATAATCAGTACCAGTGCCATAATTTTGAGCACTACATCATAGCAGTTGGGCCCCAACAAGCTGGCTAGCAGAAGAAAGCGTGTATATTACAGAAATCTTTTTTTTAACAGAGATATTAGAGAACTCTTATGCCGCGTACACACGGACATTTTTAATGTCATTTAAAAAAACGATGTTTTTTCTCGACGTGATTTTTCGTGTTTCCTCTCAAGCCTGCCTTGCCTACACACTATCGTGAAAAAAATGCTTGAGCAAAGCGCGGTGACGTACAACGTGTACGACGGCACTATAAAGGGGAAGTTCTATTTGGGCTGCTTTTGCTGATCCTCGTATTAGTAAAGTTTGGTGAGAGCCGATTCGCGCTTTTCAGCCTCATGCTCTTCAGTCCGTTACAGCGTGACGAATGTGCTATCTCCATTACGAACGTTAGTTTTACCAGAAGGAGCGCTCCCGTCTCATACTTGATTCTGAGCATGCGCATTTTTTTTCCCCTCGTAAAAGCATACACACTACCATTTTTCACGACGTTAAAAAAAAACAACGTGAAAAACTACGTGAAAAAATAGAGCAGGTTCTAATTTTTTTTAGGCCATTTTTCACATCGTTAAAAATGCTCTGGAGCCTACACACGATCGTTTTTAATGACCAATTTAAAAAATGGCATTTTTCACGCCATGAAAAACGGTCGTGTGTACGCGGCATTAGAGTCGCATAACTATCCCTAGTTAAGATTACCCCAATATAAGGTTTAGGATGAGTGTCTTTCTACACCCATTGATTGTTATTTACAGTATATTTATTTTTACTGTTCACCTATTTGCAATATACAGGTATATTTCTTGCATAGTTTAACTGTTTGCTGTGTCATTGCTGCTGTTTTATATCTCTTTTCCATTGGGGTACTGCACATACATCTGCAACAAATATTCCGCACACCAGCCAGGTGTGCCAGAGTGTGTGGTGCTTTTTTCAGTATGGCAGTCACAGGAACAGGGGATCCAGTGGCTTCTTTGGGGATAAGGGCTACATAATTAAGATGAGGATGTGTTTTCTTTGAATACCCAGGCATGTCTTACACATGATTAGATCCAATGTGAATCATTTTCTATTCCTTTTGTAATTTAAAGTGGTGCATAAAAACTTTCTGTGTGCAGCGGCCCCACCAGTCTCCCCGACCCCCCCCCCCCCCCCCCGCCAATATTCACCTGAGCTCCCTTTCAATCCAGCATTGTGCACAAAAGCTGGGCTACTCCTGAATCTCTTATTCCTCATTGACTGAGGAAGCAGCGGGAACCATTGGCTTCTGCTACAGCCAATCACAATCAGTGAGCCAATGAGGAGAGCGCGGAGGGCAGGCCGAGCCATGGCTCTGTATGTCTTATGGATGCATAGAGCGTGGCTCGGCAGCAAGCATGCAGCATTGCTATTGGCTTGATATTGAGGGCACTGGCTGAAGAGGAGGAGCCAGGAGTGCTGGCAGGGTACCCAAAAAAAGGACAATCAGGGCTGCTCTGTGCAAAACCACTGCACAGAGCAGGTAATTATAACATGATTGTTATTTTTTTATTTTTGTTATTCTTTAATGTTACTGTAACTCTATAGACCACTCACCTCCATATGCACAATATGTGAACAGTCTTCTCAAGCTTTTATGTGGGAAAACAGGTCCAGTCAGATCTCATTCATACAGGAGGGTGTCTAGGATGATAATGTCATCAGTGTGATGATACATCCTTAGCCTTCTAGGAAGAAAAGACATTAGCATCAATTCACAAAGCCAGTTATTGTTATAAAATATTGGACACTCTCCTTTCTACATACAGAGCTGTACACCTTTTTCTCCTGCCTTCAAACTTTCTAGCTCATACTTTTTGAGATTTTTACCATTCACTCTATGTTTTGTGTTTTTTTTTTTTTTTTTGCTTTATATCAATATTTTAATATTTAGCACTTGTGGGTTTTTTTATTCTCAATATTTTGCATTATGTGATTCTCCTCCTTTTAAATATTTATGACAAATGTTTATACAGGTGAAACTCGAAAAATTAGAATATCGTGCAAAAGTTAATTTATTTCACTAATGCAACTTAAAAGGTGAAACTAATATATGAGATAGACTCATTACATATAAAGCAAGATAGTTCACTAAGTTCAAGCCGTGATTTGTCATAATTGTGATGATTAAGGCTTACAGCTCATGAAAACCTCAAATCCACAATCTCAGAAAATTAGAATATTACATGCAATCAATAAAACAAGGATTGTACATAGAACACTATCGGAGCTCTGAAAAGTATAAGCATGCATATGTACTCAGTACTTGGTTTGGGCCCCTTTTTCAGCAATTGCTGCCTTAATGTGGCGTGGCATGGAAGCTATCAGCCTGTGGCACTGCTTATGGAAGACCAGGATGCTTTAATAGCGGCCTTTAGCTCTTCTGCATTGTTCGGTCTCATGTCTCTCATCTTTCTCTTGGCAATGCCCCATAGATTCTCTATGGGGTTCAGGTCAGGCGAGTTTGCAGGCCAATCAAGCACAGTAATCCCACGGTCATTGAACCGGGTTTTGGTGCTTTTGGCAGTGTGGGCAGGTGCCAAGTCCTGCTGGAAAATTAAGTCAGCATCCCCATAGAGCTCGTCTGCGGAAAGAAGCATGAAGTGCTCCAAAATCTCCTGGTAGACGGCTGCGTTGACCCTGGACTTAATGAAGCACAGTGGACCAACACCAGCAGATGACATGGCTCTCCAAATCAACACAGTATGTGGAAACTTCACACTGGACTTCAAGCATCTTGCAGTGTGTGCCTCTCCATTCTTCCTCCATACTCTGGGTCCTTGGTTTCCAAATGAGATGCAAAATTTGCTCTCATCAGAAAAGAGGACTTTGGACCACTGAGCAACAGACCAGGTCTGTTTTTCTTTAGCCCAGGTAAGATGCTTCTGACGTTGTTTGTTGTTCAGGAGTGGCTTGACAAGAGGAATACGACATTTGAAGCCCATGTCCAGGATCCCTCTGTGTGTGGTGCCTCTTGATGCACTGACTCCAGCCTCAGTCGACTCCTTGTGAAAGTCCCCAACACTTTTGAATGGTCTTTTCCTGACAATCCTCTCCAGGCTGCGGTCATCCCTGCTGCTTGTGCACCTTTTTCTTCCACACGTTTCCCTTCCACATAACTTTCTATTAATGTGCTTTGATACAGCACTTTGGGAACATCCAACTTCTTTTGCAATTACGTTTTGAGGCTTTCCCTCCTTATGGAGGGTGTCAATGATGGTTTTCTGCACAACTGTCAGGTCAGCAGTCTTTCCCATGATTGTGATTCCTACTGAACCAGACTGAGAGACCATTTAAAGGCTCAGGAACCCTTTGCAGGTGTTATGGCTTAATTAGCTGATTAGAGTGGGACACTTTGAGCCTAGAATATTGCACCTTTTCACAATATTCAAATTTTCTGAGATTGTGGAATTGGGGTTTTAATGAGCTGTAAGCCATAATCATCACAATTATGACAAATCACGGCTTGAACTATCTTGTTTGCATGTAATGAGTCTATCTCATATATGAGTTTCACCTTTTAAGTTGCATTAGTGAAATGAACTTTTGCACGATATTCTAATTTTTCGAGTTTCACCTGTATGGTCGGGTTGCTATACATATTTATTTAAAATAGTGTAACAAGGTGTTCTACATATTTATTTAACATTTATATTAAACATTGAGAAATTCTTTACTGATATTTTTGACCTAGGTCTAAATTTCTGGGGGTAGCACTGTTCCCTTTGCAAGTGTGGATGTTTGTTATTACTTTACATTCATATTTTTTTATCATCAAAGTGAATTGTTAAAGATTTCAATTTTTTTGGTAAAGGTAATGTGGGTTTTACTGTACTGCGTATTGTAAAATATAAAACAATATTTAAGTAAGAGGATTAGCAGTGGAGTTTTCTATAGTATGGAAAGAGGTTTTATCTTTGTTGGTGCAGCTCACTAAAATTAATATTTAACTGATGTGGAATTTGTCATTTTGCTATATAAAATGAATACTTAAAAGAAAAGTATTTTTTTTTCCTTTGAGATTCATACTTACCTAGGTGGATGCAGCATCAGACTGATGCTGCAGCTGTCCCCCAGCATCTCTGCACTTAGAACCGAGCCACCAAACATCGACCGATGACTCAGTTCTCTTACCTTCCCAAATGGAGAGCTGCTGACTGTCAGTCAGCAACTCTCCTCTCTGCTCCTCCACGCTCATTGGAGCGCTGAGCTGTGGAGGGGCGGGAGCGGCCATCTCAGCGGGAAGCTGAGCCTGCCATCAGTCAAGGCAGCTGGCGGATCCAGACTTTGGAAGTCGAGATGACACTCTGCCTCGACTGGTTGCAGTGATGTCAGCGGAGAACGGACTTCAGACCACCGAAAACGGGTCACAGGAGTGCTAAACAAATTGTACTCCTGTGACTCTTAGGAGAAGTCCAGCCTAAAAAGCTCTGGCTCGACTTCTCCTTTAACTGTTGAAAGACTCTTTTCTCCTAAACAGATATTTTAAGTTTAAGTTGTTTTTATCACCAGCTCAAACAGCTTTTTTGTTCTGCTTCCCTCTATAAACACCTCAAAGAAACTCACTGCTAAAGCCTGCCATAGATGGTTCGAATTTTGGCCTGTTCAGCAGGGACCAGCCAAGATTTGAACCATGTATGGGCAGGCTGAATGTACCCAAGTTGATCGATCAATCAACTTGAATACAACCAGCCTGCCAGATTTTACATGTGATTATTGCTAGTGGCTATTATAGTCGCTAGCAGTAATCACTGTGTTCTCTCTGCAGGGGTGGCTTCTCCCACTGGGAGAACACTGTGGTTCCATGGGAGGGATTCCCCCATCAATACTTACTGTGTTGATGGGGGAATCAGGCGATTTTCTTTCCTGCAACCCATATTTTCAGAAAAGGAAATCGCTCTGGCTATGACCAACTTAAGTCCAGAAACAAGCTAGCAATATTTTAGGAGTAAACATCAATGTGATAATCTGTATTCAAACTTTGCTGATAAGTTAACAAATATCTGTGTACGCCATTGTGAATTGATGCTACTGTGATAGAAGGAACAGGTACTACTTGCCACCACAGAAAACACAAATAGGGGTGTATTTATATAAAAATTTGCATAGAAATTCACCAAGTGAAAGTGCATGTGCATTTGTTATGTGTGAATAGGTATTAGGCCGAATTTTTAATGCTGTTCGAATGTTGTTTGTTGATTTAAATTGATAATATGCATGTACATGCACTATCACTGTGAGCAAATTGCTATGCAATTTTTTTTTATAAATACACCCTTAAGGGTTCCCATAGCACCATAGTACCAGCTACAGTGCAATTTTGGAGTAGAATGTTCAGTTTCAGCATTGCCTAGACAAAAAGCATGAACAAGAGTAGTAAGGTATTTTTTTCTCCTAAGTCTGGCCATGGTGATGCATAATAAAAAATGGCTATACTGTAAGTGTAAAGCACTAAAATCTGGGACTGCTCTTAAGCAGTGTGTTGCACACACAGTTATACTACGGGAAATAGTGTTGTATAACATTTAATTGAGTTATTGTGTGACAAACCATATAAATAGATTTACAAGATTTTTGGTATACTTAAAAGGATGAGAAAATTGGTTATAATCTTACATGTATCATCTACATTTTCCAGCCAAACAAGATGTGTGATAATATTAAAGATGAAAGTAATGGCACTGCAATCCACCTAAAAAATGATCGGACTAATTCTTTTTATATACCTGGGAAAGGAATGGTCATGACTTATATATTTGAGGTAATATATTCTCTTGTTGAAATGTATAATCATCAGCAATCTTTGGCCTTTTCTTATTTTGGTTAGAATAGAAAATAAAAATAATGTTATTAAATTATATGGAAATTCCAAAAAAAGTTAGGACTCTGTGTAAAATCGACATAAAAACAGAATGCAACGATTTGCAAATCTCAAACTCATATTTTATTCACACTTAAAAAATAGAAAACACATCAGATGTTTAAAATGAGAAAATGTACCCTTTTAAGAAAAAAAAAAGGTATTTTGAAATTGATGGCTACAACACATCTCAAAAAAGTTGGGTTGGGGCAAGAGCTGGCAAATTAGGTGGTACTAACAAGGACGAGCTGGAAGAACCTTTTTCAACTAATTTGGTTAATTCTCAACAAGTCAGTAACATGATTGGGTATCAAAAGAGCATCTTAGAGAGTCAGAGAGTCTCAGAAGTAAAAATGGGCAGAGGTCCACCAATCTGTGAAAAGCTGTGTCTAAAAATTGTCGAAAAATTTCTGCATAATGTTCCTCAAAGTAAAACTGCAAAGACTTTAAATATATCATCATCCACAGAATATAATATTATCAAAAGATTCAGAGAACTTGGAGAAATCTCTGTGCGCAAGGGACAGGGCCGAAACGCAATATTGGATTCCTGTGATCTTCTGGCTCCTAGACAGCACTGCATTAAAAACAGGCATGATTCAGTGATAGACATCATTGCATGGGCTCAGGAATACTTATAAAATCCATGCCTGTGAACACAGTTTGTTGTGCCATCTATAAATGCAAGTTAAAGTTCTATCATGCAAAGAAGAAGCCATATCTGAACATGATCCAAAAAATTCCGCTTTCTTCTCTTGATCAAAACTAATTTAAAATGATCTGTTGCAAAGTGGAAAACTGTTCTGTGGTCAAACAAATGGAAATGTGATATTCTTTTTTCCAACCACGGGTGCCATGTCCTCCAGACTAAAGAGGTGAGGGATCTTCTGGCTTGTTTTCAGAACTCAGTTTAAAAGCCTTTTTTTTTTTTTTTACAAACAGAATTGCTCTTTATTGAAAAAAATGTATGATATACAATATCAACAGGTATACATGGTTACATATAACAAGTAAAATACTGAGTCATCCCAACAAATAAGACAGCAATATGTTGTGTAATAATCAGAAGAACTTATAGGTAGCAACGGTCACCCCGAAGGTAAACAGAAGAAAAGCCGTTCCCTAGGGACAGGGTTATGTACAATCCACCCATGGCTGCCATATTTTATCATATATCCAGAGACAATTTCTATTAATATATGTCAGTTTGTACATTGGCAGAACCCCATTGATAAGCCTGCAACTCTGATAGCTTGGGGACGCATTAGTGCGCATGGATTGGGTAACTTGCACATCTGGAAAGGCACCATGGTAAACATTGCCTTGTCCCACTTTTTTGAGTGTTGCTGCCATCAGTTTCAAAATTACTTCTTTCTTTCCTAAAATGATACATTTTTTTAGTTTAAACATTTGATTTATTTTCTATTGTAAATAAAATATGGGTTTATGAGATTTGCAGATCATTGCATTCTGTTTCTATGTAGATTTTACACAGCGTCCCAACTTTTTTGGAATTGGGGTTGTATTTAATATTACATTTTGCTGTATCCGACGGCAACCACAGCACGATTAATAAACAAGTATGACTTCAGTGAACTGAAATCTAAGTGCTTCCTAAGTGACTGCACTTTGGACATCATCATTGCTCATTCTTGACCAAGCCTACAAGACTTAAATAAGCTGACTAAACATAATTATATAATTATGCGCTTAAGGTATTGTTTAATAAGGTAGAGCAAAGTTTAATGCCTGTATGAAAAGTGCAGTAACCCATATCAACCAGTTTTTAGTATTGTGACAGCAGGAAGGTAAAGTCACCTGGTTGCATCCAGGGGGGTAGATATATTTCGCCCAGATTCAGGCTTTACGCCGACTTATACAACTAGGGAGTTGATGAAGCCCAGCTGAGGCTAGTGGGCTCATGGATGACTCATACCTCTAGGGAGAGGGCTGGGCGTCGTGCAGGCAGGGAGTTGATGAGACCAGCTGAAGCTTGTCAGCTCATTTAAAGGCCTCTATAAAAACTCCCAGCTTCATTAGATGTTAGCTCATGCCTGGAACCAGACCTGTGTGGACTGTCTAGGGAGAGTGAACCCCTGTGCGGTGAGGCAAAGCCTGTGTGGCTATTTGTTTGGACTTTTACTAAACCAGGGACTTAGGGACTAGGACAGCACCAGGCTGATCCCAGTTGTTAGTTTAGGAAACCTGCATGTTTAGTCAGAGGTCAAACTGACCAGGATTTATTTTGTTTATGTTTCTTTTTGGCTTTGCTGTGTTTTTGTCACTGTACATAGAGAAATAAACCGCACCTTTTGATTTTGAAAACCACAACCTCCGTCTGCTGGCCCTGTTTTTGTGTGGGGAGCCCAACCAGGGGGTCACACACACCCGCTACCGAGTTAACCCCCTCACAGTTGGTGGAGAACCAGTGGCAGTTTTTTTTTAAGCCAGCATGGAGGAGATACTGAAACAGCTGGCTCTAGCAAATGCCAATCAACAGCAGACAAATGCAGGTTTGCAAAGGAGCCTTGCAGCCCAGCAGCAAGCTCATCAACAAGCCCAGCAGCAATCTGAGGCCCGCTTCATAGACCTGTTACAGAAGCAAGAGCAGAGACTACAACAAATGGAAGCAGTAATGCAGCAACGTCCGCAGACCAGTGAGGAAAGCCGTCCCACTAATACCGCGTCCTTTGGGGTGAGTCGTTTATTGACAAAAATGACTGGAGAGGATGATCCAGAGGTATTTTTGACCACATTTGAAAGGACTGCTGAAAGAGAAAAGTGGCCTGAGGAGCAGTGGGCTGGACTGGTGGCTCCTCTGTTAACTGGTGAATCGCAGAAGGCTTACTATGACCTAGAGCCTGACCAAGCAAAAGACTGTGATGCTAAAAGCTGAAATATTGGCAAGGCTGGGTGTCACCCTGGCTGTCCGGGCTCAGCGTGTGCATAACTGGACTTTCCAGCTTGGAAAACCCCCCAGGTCTCAAATGTATGATCTCATTCACCTGAGCAGGAAGTGGCTACAGCCAGAGACTTTGTCCGCACCAGAGATTGTGGAACGTGTTGTAATGGATCGGTTTTTGAGAGCTCTTCCTACTGCCATCCAAAAGTGGGTAAGCCATGGAGACCCAGAGACGGCCGGTGGTCTTGTGGATCGTGTAGAGAAATACTTGGCTACAGAGAACCTGACGGCCTCTTCCAGAGACTCTCGGACTTTCCACCCTAAGACCAGACCATCCCCAGGGGCGGATAAGAGGATTCCAAGGGGTGAGGGTGGAGAGAGTGAGAGGGTGGGAGCTCTACCCAAAGTTTGGCGAGAACAGCCTGGGAAGTCAGGGGCTCAAGAGGCAGCCAAATGGATTGTTTGCTACCGCTGCCGGCAAGCGGGACATATTGCAGCAAATTGCCCGGTTGTGGAGGAACCCATGCAATGTGACTTTCTGATGGACAGACGTCAGTCGCTGTGTGCGACAGTCGCATGCACTGCCATTCGGGGAACTGAGAAACATTTATGCAAAATGTGTATTAATGGTAGAAATGTTGTGGTATTACTGGATTCAGGTAGCCTTGTGACCCTGATAAAGGCTGAATTAGTTAAAACAGAGGTCTCTGGGAATAGCAAGGTAGCTGTTATTTGTGTGCATGGGGACACCCGAGAGTATCCAGTGACTACAGTGTGTTTCGAGACCCCCAAAGGTACCCTCTCTCATCCAGTGGGGTTAGTATCTCAATTACCGCATGATGCCATTGTGGGAAGGGATTTTCCGAAGTTCTGGGAACTGTGGGATGATCCTGAGCCCCCCACTGGTGCCCCTATGTACCAGGAATGTGATAGCCAGAACTCCTCTGAGAGTGGTGAGGACTCTCCAGAATTTCCCTTGTCAGTATTGGCAGGGGAGACTCAAGAAACTGGAGAGGAGCCCACCTCCTCAGACGAAAACCTACCGTCTGTGGAGTTTTCTGATCTGGAGGTTCACAGGGAAAATTTTGCCACAGAACAGTTAAAAGACCCCGCCCTAATAAAGGCACGGGAAAACGTAGTGGAAATAGATGGCGAGTTAGTGAACCCAGATAATACCTGCACTTACCCATACTTCAGCGTAGAGAAGGACCTACTGTATCGGGTGGCAAAAAGGGCAGAAGAAACCGTTGAGCAGCTTGTGGTGCCCAAACCTTACAGGAAGTTGGTGTTGGAGTTGGCCCATGGGCACATTCTTGGAGGTCATCTGGGGACAGAGAAAACCCGAGAGAGGGTATTACAGAGATTCTATTGGCCTGGGGTGATGAAGGACATAGAAAATTATTGTTCCTCCTGCCCTGTGTGTCAGAGGTCGGCCCCGATGCCACATTTCCGTAGCCCGCTGGTCCCTCTACCCATCATTGAGGTCCCGTTTGAGAGAATCGCAATGGATTTGGTAGGTCCTATAATCAAGTCCGCTAGGGGGCACCAGTACATATTGGTTATAATGGACTATGCCACCCGTTATCCAGAAGCGATCCCTCTCAGAAATACCTCGGCCAAAACCATAGCCAAAGAGCTATCTCTTGTTTTTAGCCGGGTGGGTATTTGTAAAGAACTGCTTACGGACCAAGGTACACCCTTTATGTCCCGGGTTATGAAAGAGCTGTGTAAATTGCTCAAAGTGACGCAATTGCGTACATCTGTGTATCACCCCCAAACCGATGGGCTGGTTGAAAGATTCAACAAAACCCTAAAACAAATGTTGAAGAAAGTGGTGGATAGAGATGGAAAGGATTGGGACTGTCTACTTCCTTATTTGATGTTTGCTATTAGGGAGGTGCCCCAATCCTCTACGGGATTCTCCCCCTTTGAGTTACTGTATGGGAGACACCCAAGAGGGCTGTTGGATATTGCCAAGGAAACTTGGGAAAGTGAGAGTTCTCCCCACAGGAGTGTGATTGAGCATGTCGCCCTGATGCAAGATCGAATTGCACAGGTAATGCCCATCGTGAAGGAACATTTGGCCCAAGCGCAGTTGGCACAGCAGAGAGTGTACAACCGTGGAGCAAAGACCCGTACCTTTTCCCCGGGGGATAGGATATTGGTACTTGTCCCTACGGTTGAAAGTAAATTCCTTGCCAAATGGCAAGGCCCCTACGAGATAATGGAAAAAGTGAGCGAAGTGAATTACAAGGTCAGACAACCAGGAAGGCGAAAGCCCGAACAGATATATCACGTTAATCTGTTGAAAGCCTGGAGGGATAGAGAGTCCCTAGTCGCAGAAACTTGGTCACCAGCTCAAACTGGTTGCGTGATTCCGGAGGTTGGAATAGCAGCCACCTTGTCACAACCCCAACAACAGGAGGTTAAGGAGTTTGTGCTTCGCAACAAGGAGGTGTTCTCTGAGCTGCCGGGACAAACATCTGGGGTAGAGCATGATATTATTACCCCGCCCGGTGAAAGGGTGAAGTTAAAACCCTATCGGATCCCAGAGGCCCGACGGGAGGCAATACGGGAGGAAGTACAGAAAATGCTGAACTTAGGGGTGATAGAGGAGTCCCAAAGTGATTGGTCTAGTCCCATTGTGTTGGTGCCTAAACCGGATGGGAGCTGGCGATTTTGTAACGATTTTCGTCAGTTGAACAAAGTTACAAAATTTGACACCTACCCCATGCCACGTATAGATGAGTTGATCGACCGGCTGGGAACAGCCCGATACATGACGACTCTTGACCTCACAAAAGGGTATTGGCAAATTCCCCTGGCCAAGTCGGCCAAAGAGAAAACCGCATTTGTAACCCCAGACGGGGCGTTCCAATATAAGAGAATGCCGTTCGGGTTACAGAATGCGCCGGCCACATTCCAGCGGAAAATGGACCAGATACTGAGGCCCCATCGGAAGTATGCTGCGGCTTACCTGGATGACGTAATTGTCCATAGCACAGATTGGGCCTCACATCTGCCAAAAGTGCAAGCAGTCCTAGACTCTATCCGGGAAGCGGGGTTTACGGCTAACCCCAAGAAGTGTACCATTGGGCAGGAGGAGGCCAAATATCTTGGGTACACCATTGGCAGGGGAGTGATAAAACCCCAACTCAACAAAGTCGAGGCCATCCAGAGTTGGCCACGTCCCAACAGCAAGAAGCAGGTACGGGCCTTTCTGGGAATCGCGGGTTATTATCGGCGCTTCATTCCCCACTTTGCTTCTAAGGCTGTGCCCCTAACCAACCTGACGAAAGGGAAAGGGTCGGTCATGATTAAATGGACCCCCGAGGCTGAGGCAGCATTCCAATTCTTGAAACAAGCCTTATGTAGCCAGCCAGTGTTGTACTCACCCGACTTCTCTAAAGACTTTGTCGTACAAAGTGATGCATCAGATGTGGGGTTAGGAGCAGTATTGTCCCAGGTCTGGAACGGGGAAGAGCACCCAGTCATTTACCTCAGCAGGAAGTTGAAGTCCCATGAGGTAAATTACGCCACGGTTGAAAAGGAGTGTTTAGCGGTGAAGTGGGCTCTAGATTCCCTTCGGTACTATCTGCTAGGTAGGCACTTTGACATGGTTACGGATCACGCTCCGTTAAAGTGGATGGCTCAAAACAAGGAAACAAATAGAAGAGTGAATAGGTGGTTCCTGGCCCTCCAGGAATTCAACTTCACAGTAAAGCATCGCCCTGGCGTTCAAATGGGGAATGTGGATGCTTTGTCTCGAGTACATGAATGCCTGATTGCTGGTGTTCCAACCCCGAGGTTAAAACAAGAGGGGGGGGTATGTGACAGCAGGAAGGTAAAGTCACCTGGTTGCATCCAGGGGGGTAGATATATTTCGCCCAGATTCAGGCTTTACGCCGACTTATACAACTAGGGAGTTGATGAAGCCCAGCTGAGGCTAGTGGGCTCATGGATGACTCATACCTCTAGGGAGAGGGCTGGGCGTCGTGCAGGCAGGGAGTTGATGAGACCAGCTGAAGCTTGTCAGCTCATTTAAAGGCCTCTATAAAAACTCCCAGCTTCATTAGATGTTAGCTCATGCCTGGAACCAGACCTGTGTGGACTGTCTAGGGAGAGTGAACCCCTGTGCGGTGAGGCAAAGCCTGTGTGGCTATTTGTTTGGACTTTTACTAAACCAGGGACTTAGGGACTAGGACAGCACCAGGCTGATCCCAGTTGTTAGTTTAGGAAACCTGCATGTTTAGTCAGAGGTCAAACTGACCAGGATTTATTTTGTTTGTTTCTTTTTGGCTTTGCTGTGTTTTTGTCACTGTACATAGAGAAATAAACCGCACCTTTTGATTTTGAAAACCACAACCTCCGTCTGCTGGCCCTGTTTTTGTGTGGGGAGCCCAACCAGGGGGTCACACACACCCGCTACCGAGTTAACCCCCTCACAGTATATAGTAAAATATTGGAACTATCTGTGCTAGAATATACATAGAATTATAAATCAGTATCCAGCATCAAATTTGTTGATTCCAAATTAAAACATGTTTAGATAACATGCAGCGCTTAATAAAAAAATATGTACAACGGTTCATAAAAAAGTCTTTATGATGCAGATGCCAAAAGGAAATCCCAGCACCAGCTTCAGTATGACTAGTAGATCCACACAACCCCACTGTGATTAGGCAATTCCCCTTGCCAAAGGGTGTGGACCCTCAAATTGTAGAGTGGTTGATCTCGTCTTGTTGACATCGAAGAGAAAGCCTTAATCCAAAGAGCTGTACCACACGTCACATGGAATGGTCCCAGTAGGTATTAAGAAGCAGATGCCTAATGGACAGCCATGTAAACCTCCAATGGCCAGTACCAAGACACGCGTCCTTATCCAATACTGATATAAATGATCTCACAAAGGTATAAGAAAATACCATAGTGCAGTATGTTCTTAAAATCATATACATCTTTAATCGATAAAATGCACACACACGTGACATCATTTTTGTGACAAAACCATAAGGCGGGACCCTACGATCTTACGCAAGCATGCCGGACGCCACAGCCATTTTGAAAATCTTTGTGAAGCGCATATTGTTTGTTTACACATGAGTGTGCATTTTATTGATTAAAGATGTAAATGATTTTAAGAACATACTGCATTATGGTATTTATTTATACCTTTCTTAACCACTTCCATACCGGGCCTATTCTGGCACTCCTCTCCTACATGTAAAAATCATAATTTTTGTTGCTAGAAAATTACTCAGAACTAGGGATGAGCCGAACACCCCCCCCCCCCCCCCGGTTCGGTTCGCACCAGAACCTGCGAACGGACCGAAAGTTTGCGAGAACATTCGAACCCCGTTAAAGTCTATGGGACTCAAACCTGAGAAATCAAAAGTGCAAATTTTAAAGGCTAATATGCAAGTTATTGTCCTACAAAGGGTTTTTGGACCCGGGTCCTGCCCCATGGTACATGTATCAATGCAAAAAAAGTTTTAAAATTTGCTGTTTTTTCGGGAGCAGTGATTTTAATAATGCTTAAAGTGAAAAAAAAGTGAAATATTCCTTTAAATATCGTACCTGGGGGTGTCTATAATATACCTGTGAAGTGGCGCGTGTTTCCCGTGTTTAGAACAGTCCCTGCACAAAATAACAATTCTAAAGGAATAAAAGTCATTTAAAACTGCTTGCGGCTTTAATGTAATGTCTGGTCCCGGCAATATGGATGAAAATCATTGAGAAAAACGGCATGGGTACCCCCCCCCAGCCCAATACCAGCCCCTTTGGGTCTTGTATGGATATTAAGGGGAACCCCGCACCCAAATTAAAAAAAGGAAAGGCGTGGGGCCCCAGGCCCTATATACTCTGAACAGCAGTATACAGGCGGTGCAAACAAGACAGGGACTGTAGGTTTGTTCTTAAGTAGAATATGTAATTTTGAACTTGTACATTTTTAAAGTGTAGCTCCAGCCAAAAAAATCTATTTTTAAGCTTTTTGGAAAACATAGGGAAGGGTTATCACCCCTGTAACATTTGTTTTGCTGTCTGTGCACCTGTTCAGAAGATTTCATCTCACTTTATGTCCCAACGACAATTGGATTTTGAAAATTTGGGGTTTTTAGTGAAACAAGGAACTCTTACAGGAGAGAATATCCCTTCCTAGGGGTAGATTTCCTCTCACTTCCTGTTGTCTCCTTCCGTTTGCAAGTAGGGGTTGTTTGTAAGTTGGATGTTTAAAAGTAGGGGCCTGCCCTATATACTCTGCAGAAATTTGTCCCTTAGTTGTTGGTGTTGCCACAACACTGTAAGCCCTAACCGTTACTCTTGGTGGGCGCAGGAACGGGCCCTGCTGTGAAATATTAGATCAAGAATTGTAATTACATGCCCCTGTTGAACAGGGTCGGAAAAATTGGGCCTTTGGTGGTGGACGCTGTGGTGGTGTTGCCACAACACTGTAAAGCCTCACAGTTACTCTTGGTGGGCGCAGGAAAGGGCCCTGCTGTGAAATATTAGATCAAGAATTGTAATTACATGCCCCTGTTGAACAGGGGCATAAAAATTGGGCCTTTGGTGGTGGACGGTGTGGTGATGTTGCCACAACACTGCAACCCCTCACAGATACTCTAGTTGGAGCGCAGGAATGAGCCCTGCTGCAAAGTATTGCATCAAAAATTGTAATTACATGCCCCTGTTAAACAGGGTCAGAAAAATTGGGCCTTAGCCACTGGTGGCGGTGCCACAACACTGCAACCCCTCACAGAAACTCTAGTTGGAGTGCAGGAATGAGCCCTGCTGCAAAGTATTGCAGCAAAAATTGTAATTACATGCCCCTGTTAAACAGGGGCAGAAAAATTGGGCCTTAGCTACTGGTGGCGGTGCCCAGAACCAAAAATGTTCTTACAAGCTATCAGCATGATCATTGAGGAGGAAGAGCATAGTCACTCAGTATAACAGGATAGTCACTCAGCATCAGCATAGGCAGTCTTGACATTCAAAAAAAATTTATCAGGTGCTTGGTAGATGGTGATGATCCAACACTGATTCATTTTTATGAAGGTCAGCCGATCGACCGAGTCGGTGGACAGGTGCACGCTGTGATCGGTTACAAAGCCTCCAGCAGCACTGAATGTGCGTTCCCGAAAGAACGCTGGATGCAGGACAGGCCAGTAGCTCAATTGCATACTGTGCAAGCTCTGGCCAGTGATCCATCCTCAAGACCCAGTAACCCAGAGGATTTTCG
The DNA here is from genome assembly GCA_029206835.1 of Rana muscosa. Classification (NCBI taxonomy): domain Eukaryota; kingdom Metazoa; phylum Chordata; class Amphibia; order Anura; family Ranidae; genus Rana; species Rana muscosa. The sequence continues at coordinate 730,743,970 of CM055118.1, forward strand.
GTGAGAAAGGTGTCCAAGGCTGATCTTGCCCCTAGGTATTCCTGCACCATGTAAAACAGACGCTGGAACCGATCATAGGCTGCGGACTAATAAATTGTCTGAACGCATCGGTCAGACGGCCACCTTCTCCACCGCTCCTTCTGTGACTGACCGAAGCCTCAGCAACACGTTGTCCAGGACCAGGAATTTGTAACCTCCCAGACTTTGGGAACGCGTTGCACAAACCTTTCTGCAAGGCCTCCCGAAGATGTTTCATCCTCTGCTCCCTCGGCAAGATAAGGTCCGCAACCTTACCCTTGTAACATGGATCAAGGAGGGTTGCCAGCCAGTAATGATCCCTCTCCTTGATACCTCTCCTTGATACCACGAATACGAGGATCCTTCCGCAGGCTTTGCAGGATCAGGGAGGCCATGCAGCGTAGGTTTGCTGAGGCATTCGGTCCGGAGTCCTCTGGGTCACTAAGGACGATATGATCCGCAGCCACCTCCTCCCAGCCACGTACAAGTGCATGGGTTTCTTGGGACTGTAATTGATCCCTTGAAGACTGCTGCTGATGCTGAGTGCTAGTGTCGGGAAAGGTTCCATCCGCTGGTGATATTTATTATTTGGCTTGCAGTACTGTGGTCCACCAGCAGGTGTCTCCTGGCAGTGTGGAACTGTCAGGAGAATTTCTCCCTGCTGGTATTATATTATACTTTGGATGCAGTACTGGTCTCCACCAGTGGATGGATCCTGGCAGTGTGGAGCGAACTGCTCTTCCTGCGCTCAAGTGTGACTTGAAGCCAATTACAAGCCTCCTATTTATACCCGGCAAGTACAAACACACCTTGCCCTGGTATCTCTCTCCTTGAGCCCTGACCTCGCTGCCTGTATTCTGACCTTGAGCCTGCACCTCACCTGACATGATCTGATTCCCATCCTGAGCCCCATCCTGAGCCTATCCTGGACCCGCCCACCCGATTACCTTGCATACCTAATTTCCTTGGATCCCTGCCCTGCAGCCTATCCATCCGTCCTCTCCCTGTCTTGTTTGTTCCCTGTCCTCATCTGCTGACTCCCCATGTATGACCTTGGCCTGGCTATGTTTATGCTTCTGGAATACCCCTTTGTCAATCTCCTGATCTGCTGTGTATGACCCTGGCCTGGCTTACGTTCAAGATTCTGGTACTGCCCTTTGCTGTATATACTATTTATTGTTTGTGGGTTGTTTGGTTGGTTTTGCACTGTTTGTATTTATTTATATAATCACCTATCTTAATAAACATCATTATAATTCACTTTACATGTGTTTTTGGTTCTCTCTGTGCAGTCCACACAGTCTGGTCAACTAATTCCCTGACAGCTAGGCTCCACCTCCATGCTGACACAATCCTCCTCCTCCTCCTCCTCCTCCTCCTCCTTGTCCTCTTCCTGTGTGATAGGCGGGCCAGCAGGAACACTGTCTGGATAAAGGGGGCCTTGAGAGGTAAGGAAGTCCTCCTCTTCCTCCCTCTGTTCTGCCTCAAGTGCCCTGTCCATTATTCCACGCAGCGTGTGCTCCAACAGGTGGACAAGAGGGACAGTGTCACTGATGCATGCACTGTCACTGCTCACCATCCTCGTGGCCTCCTCAAATGGTGACAGGACAGTGCATGCATCCCTGATCATGACCCACTGGCGTGGCAAAAAAAAAACAAGCTCCCCTGACCCTGTCCTCGTGCAATATTGGCACAGATACTCATTGATGGCCCTCTGCTGCATGTGCAGCCGCTGCAGCATGGCGAACGCTGAGTTCCACCTGGTGGGCATGTCACAGATTAGGCGGTTCTTGGGCAGGTTGTATTCCTTTTGGAGGTTACCCAGCTGAGCACTGGCATTATATGACCAGCGGAAATGCACACAAAGTTTCCTGGCCTGCCTTAGGACATCCTGTAAGCCCGGGTACCTGCCCAAGATCCACTGGACCACAAAGTTAAGGAAGTGAGCCAAACAGGGCACATGGGTCAGTTGTCCCTGTCGGAGGGCGGAGAGGAGGTTGGTGCCATTGTCGCAAACCACCATTCCTGGCTTAAGCTGGCATATTGTCAACCTCTGAGCCTGCCCCTGCAGAGCTGACAGAATCTCTGCCCCAGTGTGGCTCCTGTTCCCCAAGCACACCAGCTCAAGCACCGCATGGCATATTTTTGCCTGCGAACTTGCATATCCCCTTGAACCCCTACAGAGCACCGCTGGTTCAGAGGACAAATCAGCACAGGAAGAGGCCATGGAGGAAGAAGAAAGGGAGGGGGTGGAGGAGAGAGGTGTGTCAGAATCACCACTAGTAGCATTTTGGAGGCGTGGTGGCGGAACAACCTTCAACACTACTGCACCCTGTCCTGCATCCTCCCCAGCTGCCAGCAGAGTCACCCAGTGGGCCGTGAAAGATAGGTAACCTCCCTGTCCATGCCTGCTGGACCATGAGTCAGCAGTAATATGCACCTTTACAGCTGACCGCCCTGTCCAGCAAGGCCAAGACATTGCCTTCCACATGCCGGTAGAGAGCCAGAATCGCCTTCCATGAAAAAAAGTAGCGTTTGGGAACCTGCCACTGAGGAACCGCATATTCCACAAACTCACGGAAGGGGGCAGAGTCTACCAACTGAAAGGGCAGCAGTTGAAGTGCTAGCAATTTAGCCAAGCTAGCATTCAACCGCTGGGCATGTGGATGGCTGGGAGCGAACTTCTTTCGGTGGTGCAGCAGCTGGGGCAGGGAAATTTGCCTCGTACAACCTGACGTTGGTGTACCGATAGCAGATTGCCCGCAAGTACTTGGCAGTGACACACATAATTCTACACCTTCATTTTCTCTCAGTGCAGGTTTCTGAGAGGACTGAAGGTATAGTGAGGTTGGAGTTCCCAGCTGATGAGGAGCAAGGAGAGGTCCGCTTTGTTCTTTGGTGTGGGTCTTTTATGTACGCTTGCCAACGGTCTGCATGGCAGGTCGACATATGTCTGGTCAAGCATGTGGTGCCCAAGCGGCTGCTGTTTTGGCCATGCGAGATACGCTTCAGACATATGTTGGAAATAGCAAAGGTGCGATCTGCTGTACACGTCTCCAAAAAATGCCCACACCAAAGAACTTTTGGAATAACGCGCAGAGACAGCAGCGCCCTGCACATGCGAAGCTCTGCGGTGTGATAGTCGGTGTACTGCCCTTAAGCTGGCCCCTGGAGGGCATCCTGCCTCGCTGGAGATGTGCCTCCCCCTCCTCCTCTCTCCTATCAGGCACCCACGTCAGTGACCTCATCATCCCCTCCCTCCTCATCACTGGAGCTAACCTGGCAGTATGCTGCAGCTGTGGGAACATGACTGCCAGTTTGCTGTCTTTCTTGGGCACCCCCTCTCTCTGAGCTCACGTTACTGCCTTCCTCAAGCTGGGTACCATCATTGGAGCCTTCAAAATGCTGCGCATCCTCCTGCAGCATGTACCCAACACTGTCGTCAAACAGTTCGGGGGACTCCTCAGGAGGACACGGTGGGGCTAGGGAAGGAGTGACTGATGCTATTGAGCCGAGAGAAGAGGCCGCTTTGGCTGACAAAGTACCCTGAGGGGGTGAGAGAGGATGAGGAGGATGAGGACGGCTTGGTCATCCACTTTATTAACTCTTCAGCATGTTGCGGCTCAACGCGGCCAGCTGCCGAAAAAAAGGACAAGCGTGCCCCACGGCCACGTGCTGATGAGGATGCACAGTGTCCACGACCAGCACTGTTGCCTCCAGACACAGAGCCTGCTTGCCCTCTTTTATTGGCCTGTGTGTGTCTGCCTCTCCTTGTTGGCCTTCCAGACATATTTTATTTGATGTATTGGAATAGGTAGGTACACAAGGAATTGTCTGCAGACAGCTTTAGCTGCACACTGTGGCCAGTATACAGTACGCTGACTGAAAATACTGCAGCTGCCTGCCTGTGGCATTATTAGGAAGAGAACACCAGAAATTGTCTGCAGTTAGCTTTAGTTGCACACTGTGCACAGGATACAGTACACTTACTAAAAATACAGCAGCTACCACAATCAACTGCCTGCCTGTCAGTATATTAGGAAGAGAATAACAGGAACGGATCTAGCTAAACTGAATACAGTGTATATATATATATATATATATATATATATATATATACACAACTCCTAGGATGCATATATATACTAAATACACTGACTAAAGCTAACTCAATTGCCTGCCTGCTCTATCTAACTGAAATGAAATGACACTCTGACTCTCTATGTATCTCTCTCACACGCCGCAACACACTACACAAGGCCGACACGCAGGCGGCCTTATATAGTGTGGGGCGTGTACCTACTCCCCTGAGCCATGATTGGCCAAAGGCACCCTGACTTTGGCCAATTATGGCTCTCTGTGCTGGTGGCGCTGTGATTGGCCAAAGCATGCGGGTCATAGTGCATGCTTGGCCAATCATTAGCCAGCAATGCATAGTGAATTATGGGCTGTGACGCGCCACTCGAATTTGGCGCGAACGGCCCATAATGTTCTAAATTCGGCGAATGGCCGAACAGCCAATGTTCGAGTCGAACATGAGTTTGACTCGAACACGAAGCTCTTCCCTACACAGAACCCCAAAATATTATATATGTTTTTTTTAGCAGACACCCTAGGGAATAAAATGGCGGTCGTTGCAACTTTTTATGTCACACGGTATTTGCACAACAATTTTTCAAACGCCTTTTTTGGGGAAAAAAACTGTTTCATGAGTTAAAAAAATAACAAAACAGTAAAGTTAGCCCAATTTTTGGGGATAATGTAAAAGATGATGTTACCCAAAGTAAATAGATACCTAACATGTCACGCTTTAAAATTGCGCACACTTGTGGAATGGCGCCAAACTTTGCTACTTAAAAATCTCTGACACTTTAATTTTTTTTACAGGTTACCAGTTTAGAGTTACAGAGGAGATCTAGTGCTAGAAGTGTTGCTCTCGCTCTAACACACGCAGCGATACCTCACATGTGTGATTTGAATGTCAGTTACATATGTGGGCGGGACATACGTGTGCATTCGTTGAGAGAGAGTGTGAATCTCTTTAATGGGGGCACAAACAGCAATAAAAACCAACAAGCGTTCTATTCCCTCTGCCCTCTAGACAAAACAAAAAAAAAACTTGCCCCATGCCACCCCAACTTGCCCCATACCACCCCAGCCTGCCCTATGCCACCCTAACTTGACCTATACCACCCTAACTTGACCTATACCACCCTAACCTGTCCTGTACCCCCCTAACCTGTCCTGTACCACCCTAACCTGCCCTATGCCACCCTAACTTTCCCCATACCACCCCAACCTGCCCTATACCACCCCAACCTTCCCCAATATCACCCCAACCTGTCCTGTGCCACCCTAACTTGCCCTGTGCCACCCCAACCTGCCCTGTGACACCCCAACCTGCCCTGTGACACCCCAACCTGCCATCATCACCTTAACCTGCCCTGTACCACCCTAACCTGACATATACCACCTCAACCTGCCCTATACCACCCCAACCTGCCACTATACCACCCTTACTACCCTAACCTGCCACTATATCACCCTATGCTATAAATTGCAGGGGTTGGTTTGGGGTGCGCTCCGTGACCGTGTGCTGCTTGCATGGTGCTGAGCAGCCTAGACAGGGGGGGGGGGGGTGACACCATGTTTTACTGCACAAGATGACACCAACCCTAGTGACACCACTGAATCCAATTGGGAATCTGTGGCAAGACTTGAAAATTTCTATTCACAGACGTTCTCCATCCACTCTGAAAGAGCTTTAGATATTTTTGCAAAGAAGAATTGTAAACATTTCACTCTCTATATGTGCAAAACTGGTAGAGACATACCCAAAAAGACTTGCAGCTGTAATTGCAGCGAAAGGTGGTTCTACAAAGTTATGACTCAAGGGAGCTGAATACAAGTGCAATAGGGTCTTTCCTTACCTGTCCTGTAGATATGTTGACTGTGTTAGACTGACAGCACTCTGCAAAACAATAGCAGTGTGGTTGGCCAGGGGTGCCGACCTACACCCTTCTTCCAACTACAAGAACCTAAAATAAATACATAATTTGAGTAGTTATAACTGCTATATTTGTAAATATGTTTAATGATTTTAGGTGAATTCAGTTGAATAAATAGTATTTTTATATTTCTTGAAGTTCATTTTGAATGGAATAAAAATGATTTGATACACTTTTACAGGAAAGAATGAATGTCTGCAAATATTATGACAGTGATTCTGGTGCTTGGCTTATCTTACCATTACTTTGGGAAATGAACTTGGACTTCGTCCTGCATCGTGTGCAGCAAGTACAGGTACCTTTCTAAAGAAGTTATGTTAAATTGATGAAGGTATACCATACATATTTCACCTGTTCTGTTCCTGTTTTATCAGGAAGCCCTTCCTGTCATCACTGACCATAAGGAAATCCTAGCTGCTTTGAGACTGTGTAATTATGATCCAGATGAAGTCATCTCAATGTTTTATGCTATGTTTGGTGATAGCCTTGGTAACACCATAAATGGGCAGCAAAACTTTGATCCAATTATTCTTCAAAGGTTGGTCCTACATACTTTAGGTTCACAGTATCTTTTCCTTCAAATAGTATCTTTCTTTCTCTTAAACAGCCTATCTTACTCTGAAAACAGTCTCTTTCATATGTTACTTTTAATTTATATACCTCTGTAGACGTGGGGTATCTGTGATTTGGAAGATTTTTTTCATGTATAATGTTTAAATGTGTCAAAATAGTTTAGTCTTCTTTCTCAGATATATCGACTTCTGCTCTCTCAAGACTCAGGGCAGACTCCGCTTTATATGCGTGAGTGGGTACGGGAGCTTGAAGTTGCATTCTCACTTGCTCAGTTACAAATAATACTCTTCCACACCTAGTCCATTATCACAAAAAACGTAACCATGGTATAAATGTATATGGTGCTGGTATGAAGCCCCTGCCCATTTAGCGAGAATTTCCCAGGAGTATCCCTAAATTGCTGGAGGGGCTGTGCGTGAGAAGGTTCGTTCCTCCATCTGTGGTGGTATTGTCCTAAAATTAAAACATTTTTGGAGGAAAGTTTGCTCTAGATACAGTAAACTCAACTCAAGTCTATTAACGACTTACTTCCCGCCCAGTCAATAGCAAATTGACGTCTGGGAAGTGGTTCAGTTATCCTGACTGGATGTCATATGACGTCCAGCAGGATAACATCCCATGGGGGGCGCACATCGTGGCGATCGGTGGTGTGGTGTGTCAGTCTGACACACCGCTACACTGATCTCAGTAAAGAGCCTCCGGCGGAGGCTCTTTACCATGTGATCAGCCGTGTCCAATCACGGCTGATCACAATGTAAACAGGAAGAGCCGCTGATCGTCTTTTCCTCACTCGCGTCTGACAGACACGAGTAGAGGAGAGCCGATCGGCTGCTCTCCTGACAGGGGGGTCTGTGCTGATAGTTTATCAGCGCAGCTCCCCCGGATCCCCACCCAGGACCACCAGTCTGCCGCCCAGGACCACCAGGGATGGGCATCCACACTGGACCACCAGGTATGCCCCCTAGACCACCAGGGAAATGCAAATCTGTGCCAAGGCGGCTGCAAATCAATGCCCAGGCAGCTGACAACCAGTGCCCACCCAAAATCCCTGCCAGTGCCACCAGGGATAAGCATCAGTGCCGCATGTCAGTGCCCATCAGTGCCATGTATCACTGCCCATCGGTGCCCAGCAGTGCCACCTATCAGTGCCCAGCAGTGCCCAGCAGTGCCGCCTATCAGTGCCACCCATAAGTACTCATCATTGCAGCCTTTCAGTGCCCATCATTGTCGCCTATCAGTGCCAATCAGTGCCCACCAGTGCCACCCATGAGTGCCCATCAGTGCCACCTATCAGTGCTGCATATCAGTGCCACCCATCAGTGCCGCCTACCAGTGCCCATCAGTGCCGCATATCAGTGCCCATTGTCAGTGCCCATCAGTGCCACCTCATTGGCACCGCCTCATCGGTGCCACCTTATCAGTGCCCGTCAGTGCCGCCTTATCAGTGCCCATCAGTGAAGGAGAAAACTTACTTATTTACAAAATGTTATAACAGCGAAAAAATAAAAACTTTTATTTTTTTCAAAATCTTCGGTCTTTTTTTATTTGTATAGCAAAAAATAAAAACCGCAGAGGTGATCAAATACCGCCAAAAGAAAGCTCCAATTGTGAGAACAAAATGATAAAAATTCTGTTTGGGTACAGTGTTGCATGACCGCGCAATTGTCTTTTAAACAGTGACAGCGCAGAAAGTTGAAAATTGGCTTGGGCAGGAAGGGGGTGTAAGTGTATGGTATTGAAGTGGTTAAACATACCCTACTCCACTGCCTTTTTCACAACATACCCTTTTCTATCAAATCATACAGGTGTAGCACACAGACACCCTTTTTCTCTGTACTGCCTTCCTCCACCTGCAGCGGGGCACACCTGCTACTTGGCCGGTATCCCCTCCCTGTGTATAGAGAGGAGCGAGCGGTGTTATTGTTTGGGTCTTGCAGCAATTACCTCTCTTGAGTGGATCCTCTCTCTCTCCGCTGTCTAGGTAGAAGTTCCTCAGAATAAGGCCAATGTCCACACAGGAGTAAAACCCAAGCCGCAAGGTTTTATTCTTTTGTAATTTCAGTGAACTTGAATAGGGAGTAGGAAGATGAGAGAAGTAAGGGAAAGAAAGGTTCAGCCACGCAACACCTAGAGCACAGTATTAGTCTTTCGTCGCCACTCAAGCCTAAGTGTGTATTGCTCACCCCGATAGTCCCTTTGAGAGCGGTCCTAGCAACCGGGATGGAGCACGGATAATCAAGACAGTGGATCCCTCTTTAGGCGAGTTTCCAGGCCTCTTCCGAGACAGCAGTACCGTCGCTAATCTCCTCAGGGACTGATCCTCCCCTGGTCTCCTTTCCTAAAAGCGGGCTCCCTACAGATGGGCAGCCTGGGATCCTTCTTTGCGGTGTAGGCCCCTTCCAGCAGAGCTGGGCCTACCATGCAGCAACGCAGCCTCGGGCTGAAGGTGCCCGAGGCCCAAACACACTCGCACGCCTCGTGCCATACGGGCCACGAGGCACAAATACAGGACCAAAGGGTCCCCTGGAACGGCCCCATGCCAATGGCGTCTGCCCCTTATGTACCCTCTCCCAGAATGCACAGCGGGTCAACCACGCCCACTGTATGGCTGCCGAGAGAGAACACCCAAGGTGCTTTGATACCCCTCTTGGTTCACCTATGCCGGTGGTGACAGTGCCACCTACAGGCAACAGAGAACACTACTGCCAGGCAGTATCACACCCAGAGCAGAAGCAATAATGAACCATCAATTGATCTGAGCCCGACTACTGGCTCAGACTACCCCTAAATTTCCACATAGCGCCTTAAAATATTGGGGGGGGGGCGCTACACAGAAATATTGTCACCCCTCCTCTACTGAATATAGCCAAGAGTGTTATTCCGAGGGTTTGGAAAAAAAGAGAGGTGCTTTACTATTCTAGACTGGAAGGTAGAAGTGAATAATATTGTGGAGGTGGAACATTGGGTCCTTACCTCCCAAGATAAGCAAGAGAAATTCTGCAATATTTGATCCAGATAAATGTGTCTATTTTAATGACATCATCAACTGTGATTAACCCTCTGCCCACAAATTTACAAAATGCGGTTGGTGCCTAGTAGACTCGCTAATAAATCCTCTAAGTGGGAGAGATGTGAATCTCAAGGGCTGTGACTGTGACATAGTATTCTTTCAAGCCCTCAGGACCCGAGAACACTGGTATACTCCAGAGTAGGGATGAGCCGAACACCCCCCAGTTCGGTTCGCAGCAGAACATGCGAACAGGCAAAAAATTTGTTCGAACACGCAAACACTGTTAAAGTCTATGGGACACGAATGTGAAAAGTCACACTAATTTTAAAGGTTAATATGCAAGTTATTGTCATAAAAAGTGTTTGGGGACCCGGGTCCTGCCCCAAAGGGCCTAGTAATGGACTGGGGGGGGAAACTCATGCCATTTTTTTTCAATTACTTTTATCTGTATTGTGAGACCCGACAATTCATTATAGCCGCGAGTGGTTTTAAATGCGCAGGGACTGTTCTAAACACGGGAAAAATGTGCCACTTTACATGCATACTATAGACACCCCCCAGGTACGAAATTTAAAGGAATATTTCACTTTTATTGTTTTACTTTAAGTATTATTAAAATCACTGCTCCCGAAAAAACGACTGTTTTTAAAACTTTTTTTTGCATTGATACATGTCCCCTGGGGCAGGACCCAGGTCCCCAAACACTTTTTATGACAATAACTTGCATATAAGCCTTTAAAATTAGCACTTTAGATTTCTCCCATAGACTTTTACAGGGTGTACCGCGCCTTTCGAAATTGCCGCGAACACCCCAAATTGTTCGCTATTCGGCGAACAGGCGAACACCCGATGTTCGTGTCGAAATTACGTTCCACTTGAACATCGGGCTCATCCCTACTAAAGAGAAAGTGATAAACAGACCAGCTCACTGTGAGTTCAAATGTTTACCTGATTTATGTGCTCTGCATATGGTACTCGGCTATGTTACCTGCCTACAGCTAACATTTACTCTGACACCTTTCTTCCTCTTCTTATTCTTTTTATTGTTCTTTTTCAATAATTGTTAATATCTTTCATGCCTTTTATGTGAAACATTGTGATGATGTGTCCATGTGCAGAACGAAAAAATTTGTTTAGTTTAGTTTCAATTCATTATTTACAAAAATTTGTTTAGTGTCTATAGTATGCCCAGTCAGTATGCCATTTAATCCGTTTAATTCGTTTTCGGAATTCGTTTTGTTTATTCCTATTCTAATCTATTTGAATTTTCGAATTTTAATATGGATCGATTCAAAAAGTTTATGAATTGAATAGTTTTCAAATTTCCAAATAAAATAAAATAGAATAGAGAATAAAGGAAAAGAATAGAAAAAATATATAATACAGTGGAAAAGAATATAACAAAAAAAATGTAATATAATAGAGTGAAACAGAACAAAATAGGATAGAAAATAAAATAGAATAGAATAGAATAAAAAAAATTGAATTAAATAGATTATAACATCTTCTGAAATTCGAATAGAATAGTAAAGAATATAATTTAAAAAAACAAAAGAATAGAATAGAAATAATATAACCATTTTCCAAAATTTAAAAAGAATTAATTCAAATTTGAATAGAATAGAAAAGAATAGAGTAGAATAGAAAATAGCACAATAGTATAGAAGAAAACAGCAGAATAGAATGAATATAACCATCTTTCTAGTCTAATCTATTCTTTTCTATTCTATTCATATTGAAATTGATTCTATTTGAATTGTGGGAAAGGGTTATATTCTTTCTATTCTATTGTTTTTTTATTGTATTCTTTTTTTATTTGTTCTATTGTTTTCTATTCTATTATTTTATTTTCTATTATTTTCTATTCAAATGTATTCTATTTCAGAAGATGGTTATATTTTTTCTATTCTATTCTGTATTTTTATTCCATACTATTCTGTTATTTTATATTCTATTCTAATCTATTATTTTCTAATCTATTCAAATTGATTCTATTTGAATTTTAGGAAATGTTTACATTCATTCAATTCTATTCTATTGTTTTTTTTCATTCTTTTCTTTTCTATTCTATTATAGTCTATTCTATTCTTTTTTTTTCTATTCTAGTCTTTTTTTATGAATTCGAGTTCAAATTTATTCTATTTGAAATTCAAATTTCAGAAGATGGTTTTATTCTATGTTATTCTATTCTATCTGTTTATATTATATTCTAGTCTATTCTGTTCTTTTATTTTCTAATCTATGTTGTTTTGTTTTACTCTATTATATTATATTCTTGTATTTTCTGTTATATTCTTTTCTATTCTATATTTTTTTCTATTCCATTCCTTTTTTTTTATTCTATTCATTTTTAAAAACTATTCAAATTCGAAAACGAATTGAATTAGAAAACTATTCTAAAACGTTTCGAATTCGAAAAACTTAGCAATACGAAAACTTTTTGAATTCAAAAACTATTCGAAAAGTATTAGAAATTGATTTGAATTTCGCCCAAAAAAAAATTTCTTGTTTCGGATTTGGTTAAATTTGGTACTATTGTAATTCAGAAATTCGGATACATCTGAATTTCCGAAAAAAAAATCAATTTGTCAGAATTTCAATTCGAAACGAAACAAATCACACATGTCTAGTGTCAATGAGTTCTTCATTGATTCTCACATAGATGACTTTGGTCACTTAGGCTGGCCATACATGATCAATTTTCTTGTACAATTTTCCTTTAGATTTACCTTAAACTATGTAGTGCAAGGGCCTGCCTAACTGAATACAATTTGAAAGTTGCTAAGTTTTGCTATTATAATTTATGTTTTTTGGTGAATCTAAAGGAAAATAAATTGTACCAGAACATTGAATATGTATGGCCAACCTTACCCTGTCTAAACAGATATCGATCCTGTTGCTCTTAGAGCCATTTTCCATCTATGGATATTTGTAATATTGCAATGGGAGTCTGCTCTGTCAACAACATCTCCTACATTATTGTTTCATACCTTGACACATGTGTGTGATAATTTCTTTGTAAAACAATAAATTATGATTATACAAAAAAATGTGTTCAGTAGTTTGCCTTAATTGCAAGAATGAGCTCTTCTGATAATGTGTTTTTAATTTACATTGTTCATTTACACAATTTCTTCAACTTAAAATGTAAGGCAAAGAGTTCTCTATCATGCAGTTACTTCGATAGGGGTTTTCACCCTGAGAATAGCTAAAAAGTCACCCTTAAGGCCCATACACACGGTCAGACTTTTTGACAAAAAACAAACCTCTAAATGACCAGCTTTTTCAAAAAATCTGACCGTGTGTAAGTTCCATCGGACAAACTTTTTTGGTTTTCATCGGACAAATGTTCGCTCTGCAAACTTTTCGGCAAACAAAAGTCCTACGGTGCAAAATCCTATTGTGTGTACAGAAGTCCATCGGACTTTAGTCCAAAGTACAAACACGCATGCTCAGAACCAATGTTAAAACCAACCAACAATAGCAGAAGTTGACCAAAGGGTGGCGGTAAAGAGCACAAAAGAGCAGAAAAACCAAGTGATTTGGGGAAAGTTGGCTGAAAAAGTCCTGCCGTGTGTATGCATACCAAGTTCACGGCCAACGCCCTGTAAACAAAAATCCACGGAAAAGTTTGTTTGAAATCCGACCGTGTGTATGAGGCTTAAGGCTCTGTTTCCACTATTGCAAGCCCATTTTTGATGCAATGTCATGCGACCGGTGAAAACCATGTGAGAATAAGTCGTATCGAAGTCGGAACAAAGTAGTGCAAAAACCTTTTTTGGAGTCGCTGCGACTTGAGTCGCAACAATTAGAACAGGACAATGTATTTCAAGGACAATTGAAATACATGGGTTTTGACTTGTCGCAGTAGTGGAAACAGAGCCTAAATGTATTATTTGCACATTTTCCACTATGATGTCTTATGTGAAGACTCTATGGGGTTGATTTACTAAAGGAAAATCCACTTTGCACTTGAAAGTGCACATGGAAGTGCAGTCGCTATAGATCGCTGTAAATCTGAGGGGAAGCTCTGAAATTAGGGGAAGCTCTGCTGATTTTATCATCCAATCATGTGCAAGCTTAAATGCTGTTTTTTATTTTCCTTGCATGTCCCCCTCAGATGTACAGCATCTGCACTTCCATGTGCACTTTCAGTGCACTTTCAAGTGCAAAGTAGATTTTCCTTTAGTAAATCAACCCCTATACCTTTTATGTGCTGTACCTTGCCAGTTATTTACTAATGAAGTATTTTGATGAAAGTGATGGGTCTTTTTTTTTTTATTTGCTTTTTTCACCTATAGAGAAATAACTAAAAAGGAAAATCAGCTACAACAGCTAGCAAAGACCTTGCAAGAAAAAGAAAATGTACTGGAAAATTTGCACTCAAAGTGCCGATATCTAGAAGAAAAAAATCGTCTTCTAGTTCAACGGACAGAAAGCTTGAATGACAAAGTGGCAAAATTACAAGATGAACATGAAAAATACCTAAAAGAAATAACTGATATCAAGAGCCAAAATGTTCAAATAACAAATTCCATGAAAAATCATTTACCTTTAAGAAAAGATCTATTGCCAAAAATGTTAAATGACGTCCGTCAGCTTTATGTGGCAAATGACCAATTAAGAGTCCTTACTACAGGTGGTCTGTCAGAGATAAGACTACTTATAGAGCGTCTGAAGAACACAGTAGTGAGCATGCCTAGCTCCACCAAAGAAATTGAAGAGATACGTGCTCTCTACCAAAGAGAGTCCTTAGAAAGAAAGTTACTGTACAATCAGCTTCAAGAACTTAGAGGAAACATTCGCGTATTCTGCAGATGTAGACTGGATGATGGAAGGGGAGGACACTTAGAATTTCCAACAGAGGAAGAAATATTAGTAAATCAAAATGGAAATAAGAAAAGGTTCAGATTTGACCAGGTCTTTCTGCCACAATGCACTCAGGTACAATATAGCCAGTAGCATATAATACAAAAGTGAAAGTACCGTATATACAGTACTTGAGTATAAGCCGACCCGAATATAAGCCGAGGCACCTAATTTTACCACAAAAAACTGGGAAAATGTATTGACTCGAGTATAAGCCTAGGGTGTCCATCTGCATGCCTCACTGTGCCTCACTGTGTCCATGTGCATGCCTCACTGTGTCCATGCCTCACTGTGTCCATGCCTCACTGTGTCCATGCCTCACTGTGTCCATGCCTCACTGTGTCCATGCCTCACTGTGCCCATGCCTCACTGTGCCCATGCCTCACTGTGTCCATGCCTCACTGTGTCCATGCCTCACTGTGCCCATGCCTCACTGTGTCCATGACTAGATTGACATTTAACATTGGAGTCTATGAAGGGGTGCCCGGGTTTGAAAAATCGGTGCTCCCCGGCCGTAGGTCTCCTAAACAAAAAACTTTGCAAACTTATAGAGGAGAAAAGGGGTTAGATGTGTGCCAAGGTTCGGGTCCAGGGGATCTACGACCGGCTGGTACCGGGTCCCCAAAATAACCGGAGAAATGACCGTTTAACATGGGAGTCTCTGAAAGGGGTACCCGGATTTGAAAAATCGGTGCTCCCTGGCCGTAGGTCCCCTGGACAACAAACTTTGCACACTAGTAGAGGAGGAGTGAGGCTACATGTGTGCCAAGATTGGGGTCCAGGGGACCTACGGCCGGCCAGTACCAGGTCCCCAAATTCCAGGAGATCAGGCGCAAAAAGGTGACTTGAGTATAAGCCGAGGGGGCATTTTCAGCGCAAAAAAATTTGCTGAAAAACTCGGCTTATACTCGAGTATATATGGTAAATAGTATGTAGCAGCACCCCCTTTTCCCACTTCTTCCTCTTTCTCTCTTTGCGGCTGGCTGACTCGTCTAGGTGTATCAGGGAGAAGAATGGGGGGGGGGACGCACCACCAGCTCGTGCCCTCTTATGTGTATTATGCAGAGGTGTGAGCTAAACCTTTTACCTTCAGGTCTGTGTTCACGTCCGGAGCCTCAGCTTCTCTTATGGAGGATGATTGCCCCTGTCACAGGCAGGGGCACTTAGTTCCCAGTAACTTGAGTTCCACACCAAATAAAGTCCAACCCTTATTTATTCTGTTAGAGCAACAAATAGTAGACTGGTTGAACTTAAAGAACAGACAGGTGTGGGAAGGAGAAGGTCCAGGCACAATCAAAGAATTAAAGTTCTCTCCTGTTCCGTATAGTGCAAACAGGCTTGGCGCACGGTCGCTGCCACCGACCGTGAATTTGGTTTCTGCCACAAACCTTGGTGAAAGTAGGGGCCTCTGCCACAGACCTTGATGATAGGTCTCTGCCACCGACCTGGTTCAGTTGGATCCCCGCCACTAACCACAAGAACATAGAATACCTCCATTAGGATAAATGGCCCCTGTCAGAAAAAGACATCCATCCGGACGGTCTCCAGAGGCCCACACCGTCACCGGCATTATGCTGTACCAGCTCTTCGGGAGGGTCGCATCTCTGGTCCCTTACGCCCTGGATACGGGCACCCAATTCTGGGAGCACCCTAGGAATACTTCATCCCTCGCGGGACCCAGTGGAAGGTACTGGGCCCCAGGCCTTCTTGCAAAGTACCTCACCCCAGGCTTAAGGTGCCTGGGATGGAACTCGACTCCACGTGCCCAGGCCAAGGGCACCTGGACACGGACGAACGGACAGCAGCCCCAGGCTGAAGGTGCCTGGTCCTCGAACTCCTCGTGCGCAAGATGTCCGCCCCCTTTATACCCTCTCCCAGCAAGCACAGCGGGTTCCCCGCCCCACCGTACTGCTGCTTCGAGAGGACAAAAAGGGCACGGCCCTACAATGGTGGTTCAACCCCAGCCCAAGGCAACAGCGCCACCCAGGGGCCGCAGGGAACTTGACACCATTGATATCTTCCACGAACAAAAACAACCATAAAACCCTCGTAATTGTTGCATCTGGGCCATATTACCGCCCAAACACTCCCCCTAAATATTGATACCCGCTACAAGTATAAAGCGGTATTTTTGCCCTTCAGATTCCAGATGTCATATAGGTTACAAAAGGTAACAAGGTTTATATCTGCTTATTAATAGCAACATAGACAGTTTCCTTTATCTCAGTTTCCAAACATCTACTTTGGTGTCTGCATACTTAACATAGGCTTGCCAGTAGAAAAAAAATAAAAAAGGAATAACAGTAAAAAAAATATTATTCTTATCTTCTATTTATTATTTTTACAGTTCAGAAAGCATACATTTTTACCTGCTGACCACTTGTCACTGCTTTCAAGTTACAACTACTAACATGCATTGTGATATTACAAGGTTGGGGGAATTGCAGGAGTGGTAAAGCAAGTACTACTACTGACATAGGTAGGGATGAGAGCAATCCTTTCACATAAGTAGTAAAAGAATATCTAAACCCCTTGAACAAAAATGTAATAATCTATTGAAGCTTAACAATCCTTCGATAAAGTGACTTCATTTGTCTTCATTTTCAGGTTAGAATATACAGTACGGAAAATACCTAGGGATCTTTTCCAGAAATGCAGTGTCTTTCATTTCCTCCTCTCCTCTCTTTATTTTGCTCTTTTATTTCACATTTTTTTTTTCCTTTCTTATGTCTTCCACTGGGGGTTAAGCTATAATTAATAGTTCAGACATAAATTCTATTTTGAGTTCTTCTTTACACAAAACCTTGTATTTCATTATCATTCATCCATTGAGGGACACAGGACTGTAGTAAGTCTGGGAGATAGAGATTATACTTCCGACTTCATGAGGTCCCCATATAACCCCTCCACCAACCGTTATGCCACTGTTTTTTGCTAGTGTCTTAGGAAGCTGGACATACTGCTGTGGAAAACGCTAATTATATATATTTTTTATTTCTTCTCTATCAAGAATTCTACTACAGTGTGGATATTTCTTTGGTAACGTCAAACAACACCTCACATAAGTCTCTTCACAGTAGCTATCCAGATTGGTGTATCCTCATAGACCGAAGATTTTGGGACTAGGTTTGAATGTGACCTTCAGGCACTGGACACTGTTTCTTGGTGCTTTCCAGACTATAGTGTATTGTGTTAGCTGCAAGGTGCTCTCAAGGTCCAGAGCCATGGCACTATAGCCCTGGCGTGATCTCTGGAGACACACTCTGTGGGTAAGCCCGCTAATGGACTATTATGAAATGGTACCTTCAGGCACTTGGCTTTGCATTGTGGTGCTTTCCAGAGCTGTGGGTACTGAGACAATAAGCCACAAAGTGTTTTATCTAAATCCAGAGCTGTGTCACAGGTGTAATACAGTCTCTGAAGACTCACTTTGTGAATAAACCTAAAGACAGGGCAAAAATGTACTTGGCATGTCATGTTTGGTCTTTGAACAATGCCTTTTTGGTACTTTCCAGACCTTGTGTACTGTAATGCCATGTACACACGATCGGAATTTCCGACAACAAATGTTTGATGGGAGCTTGTTGTCGGAAATTTTTCGACCGGGAGTAGGCTCTATCTGACATTTTCTGTTGGAATTTCCGACAACAAATGATTAAGAGCTGGTTCTCAACTTTTCCAACAACAACAAAAGTTCTTGTCGGAAATTCCGATCGCGTGTAGGCGATTCCGACGCACAAAAATCCTACGCATGCTCGGAATCAATTTGACGCATGCTCGGAATCATTGAACTTAATTTTTCTCGGCTCGTCATAGTGTTGTTCGTCACCAAGTTCTTGACGTTTGGAATTTCCGACAACATTTGTGTGACCGTGTGTATGCAAGGCAAGTTTGAGTGAAAATCCGTCGGGAAAAAATCCACGGTTTTGTTGTCGGAATGTCCGATCGTTTGTACGCGCCATAACAGTCACCCACGGAGCATTTTTCCTCTGAATCCTGAGCAGTGGCACAACCACTGGCGCAAACTAGTCTCTATTGTCCCACCTTGTGACTAAAGTGTTTCTTTAGTATATCTTTTGAAACAATAACCACTTCTTACCTACTTGGTAATTTAATGGGTAGTCATGACCTTCATTCACTGAACTCTGCATTCTAGCACTTTCCTGACTTTTGTGTAATGTGTTATTTATCTACAGGACACTCTTCCAGTCTAGAGTTGTAGCACAACTTCTGCTGCAACCCAGGTTATCCAGACTAATTTAGTGATTGAGGCCATCTGGTCTGAACCAATATGGCATTTGCATGGCTGTATTGTCAGACGTGATTTGCCTGGCATGTGACTTTTGGGCACTAGGCCTCGTTGCGCAAACCAATCAATGTACGCTTATTGTGATTTTTATTACCAAAAATATGTAGAAGAATATATATCGGCCTAAACTGAGAAAAAATTCACTTTTAAAAAAATAATTGAGGATATTTATTATAGCAAAAAGTAAAAAATATTGTGTTTTTTTCAAAATTGTCGCTATTTTTTTGTTTATAATGCAAAAAATAAAAATCGCACAGATGATCAAATACCACCAAAAGAAAGCTCTGTTTGTGGGAAAAAAAGGACGTCAATTGTTTGGGCACAGCGTCGCACGACCGCGCAATTGTCAGTTAAAGCGTCGCAGTGCCGAATCAAAAAAAATGGCCCGGTCATTGGGAAGCCAAATCTTCTGGGGCTGAAGTGGTTAAGCTCAATCTCTCTCTATAGGTATTTTGTGCCTTCCTTCATAGGCAGGAAACACTTTCCTCTACTCCCTTACTTGTGTGACACCAGAATATTCATAACCAGTGTACTCTGGGGACCTTTACTTTACACCCATGGTACAGAACTTTGCTTCATCCTCTGTGCCTCCTATTCTTTGATCCCTTTAGTGGAATGCCTTATGCTTCCTACACACGACCGGTTTTCCTGACATGCCAAAACCCGACGTTTTTCCCGTTGTGATTCCTCTCAAACCTGCCTTGCATACACACGTTTATTAAAAAAAACGCTTGACCAAAGCGCAATGACCTCCAACACATATGACGGCAGTATAAAGGGGACGTTCCATTCAAATGGCGCCACCCTTTGGGCTTGCTTTTGCTGATCTTGTGTTAGTAAAATTTGGTGAGAGACGGTTCACGCTTTTCAGCCTCGTGCTTTTCAGTCAGTTACAGCGTGACGAATGTGCTATCTCCATTAAGAACTCTAGTTTTACCAGAACCAACCCTCCCGTCTCATACTTGATTCTGAGCATGGGCGTTTTTTTTTCCCCTCGGAAAAGCATACACATAAGCAGTTTTCGCAACGAGAAAAAGACTGACGGGAAACACGACGGGAAAAAATAGAGCAGGTTCTAATTTTTTTGCGGGGAGTTTTCTCGTCGGGAACTGCTATGGAGCATACACACGACCGGTTTTCCCGACCAATCAAAAAAATGGCAGTTTTCTCGTCAGGAAAACCGGTCGTGTGTACGGGGTATTCGAATTTTTTTACTAAACAGAGTCAGTATCCCACACCCTTGACCTTAAGAGTTATGGTCGCTTCATCTAGCTTGATTGGTTCTCCTTAGCATTGTTAGCAGAGGTTCCTTGTCCATTCAGGTACACGTTCCCCTTTTGGGATTATCTGCCCTGATCTGGAATACCAGGCTGATTTTTCCTTTTGCAATGTCCTTTAAAGCGGAAGTAAACCCATCGATTTAACAGTTTCAAAAAGCAATTACATTCCCGTCATGCCGGGAATGCCAACTGTCACATTGGTTGTGCTCTCAACCAAACTGTGAAACCATCCAATGGTTGGTGTCATAACTGATCACATGTGCAGCATCATGGCAGTTGAAGGTTAAACAGAGGCCAAGATGGCAGCTTTCTTGCCTGAAAATGATAGGAGGGTTTACTTCCACTTTAATATTTTCTCATTAAGCCTTTGTTCAGGCATGGATTCTAAGATTTCACATCGGTTTTCTTATTGGTTTTGCCCACCACTCAGTTGGACTGCTTTTAGATTTTCCATGTATCTAAGTCTAACTACAGTCCAGTGTCCCTCAATGGAAGACAAAGAAAACAATGTGTGTACATTGTAAATAATCAATTTCTTAAAGACCATTGAGGAACACAGGTATCATCCCTCAGTGTATTGGTTATATGTTCTGCCTGCTCAAAGGCTTGACAGTTGAAGGTAGATTTATACCTGTAGGCGGTAGTATGCCCACATGTTCATAACCTACTACAGTCCTGAATCCCTCAATGGACTTCCAGAAATGGATTTTAAGGTATGTACAAAATCCTTATTTGTTTACTTTTTTGCCCTCATATACTTTGCATTATGATGAGCATCAACATTGTATGTTAAGAGTTGCCTTTGCTGTGTATATTTTATTTTTTTCATTTCTTCCCCCCTCCCAATATTTATTTTGTTCTGCTTTATATACCATATACTGCAGGAAGATGTTTTTGAAGGAACTTTACCAATTATTAAGTCATGCGTGGATGGATTCAATATTTGCATATTGGCTTATGGTCAGACAGGCTCAGGAAAGACCTATACTATGATGGGGAATGAGCAAAAACCAGGTGTCAACATCAGGTGAGTGATCTATTTTCACGGATGGATTTCAGTTATGTAAGGTGCTGAGCTCATCCTAGCTACATTGTGTTAATGTTATTTATCTAGATGTGATTTTAAAAATGTATACCTGTTTAACCACTGTTTAATTGCTAAACATAGTCTTCAATGAGTCATATGTTATTACCTGGAAAGCACTCCCTGCACACTATGTGAATTTCAAACTAGACAGTAAGGACTTCATAGGCTGCAGATAAGATAGCATGACTGACAGACTCAAACTTGCAGTGAGTTTGTGTTTTATTCTTTGAAGATCTTATATTCCATTATGCTTCAACAAGTAGAACACACACATAACTGTAGACTCTGAATACATCCTAAATAAATCACCTCTGGATAAATTTGATATATAATTTGAAGAATTATTAATGGATTTGCTGCACAAGAAAAAAAAAAACCTGCAGGTACCAGGGTGGCCACTACATTTAATTAGATTTTTTTTTTTTTTTTTTTTTTTTATGAAATTGTCTTTTACGGTATATATCAAAATTAAGTGTTTATTATACAGGGCCTTAAAAAATAATTTATACCCCTTGAAATGTTCCACATTTTGTCATGTTACAACCAAAAGCGTAAATGTATTTTATTAGGATTTTATATGATTGACCAACAAAATGTGGCACATATTTGTGAAGTGGAAGGAAAACAATAAATGGTTTTCAAAATTTTGTACAAATAAATATCTGAAAAGTGTTGTGTGCATTTGTATTCAGACCCTTTTATTTTGATACCCCTAACTAAAATCTAGTGGAACCAATTGCCTTCAGAAGTCACCAAATTAGTACATGGAGTCTATCTGTGTGTAATTTAACCTCTGTATAAATACAGCTGTTCTGTGAAGCCCTCAGAGGTTTGTTAGAGAGCCTTAGTGAAAAAACAGCATAATGAAAGCCAAGGAACACACCAGACAGGTCAAGGATCAAGGTATAGATACGTTTAAAGCAGGGTTAGGTCATAAAAAAAACATCTCACGGAGCACTGTTCAATCCATCATCTGAAAAAGGAAAGAGTATGGCACAAGACATGGCCATCCACCTAAACTGACAGGCTGGGCAGGGAGAGCATTATTCAGAGAAGCAGCCAAGAGTCTGGTGGTAACTCTGGAGGGGCTGCAGAGATCCACAGCTCAGGTCGAATAATCTGTCCGCAGGACATGTATTAGTCATGCACTTTACAGGTCTGGCCTTTATGGGAGAGTGGCAAGAAGAAAGCCATTGTTGAAAAAAAAGCCATAAGAAATCCTGTTGGCAGTTTGCAAGAAGCCATGTGGGAGACACAGCAAAAATGTGGAAGAAGGTGCTATGGTCAGATGAGACCAAAATTTTACTTTTTGGCCTATAAGCAAAGCACTATGTGTGCCGGAAAACTGACACTACACATCACCCCAAGCACGCCATCACCACTGTGAAACATGGTGGTGGCAGCATCATGTTGTGGGGATTTTTTTCTCCAGCAGGGACAGGAAAGCTGGTCAGAGTTGATGGAAAGATAATGTGCGGAGGAACACGCTGATCGCCCATCAGATACTTCCTATTCATCTTTGCTAGAGGCCAGGCGTCTTCTCTCCCTACATTTCACAAACTTGGCGCATACGGATGCTGGCCATAGGGCTAATTCCTTATTTTCAGAAGGTGATAAAAATGGTAAATTATTAGCAATGCTGGTGTCTGACTATAATCAGATCACAAATATTGCAGTCATCAGATGTAAGAGTGGAGATTTAGCTTGTGACCCTTCTGTTATTATGGCTGAATTTAGAGATGTATTTTTCTTCCCTATATGCACCTACCCCGAAGTATGATCAGGCAGCCTTGGATACACTACTGGAGATTCTTGTTCCCCGGAGCTTGTCCAACGTGGATAGAATAGCTTTGGATGTCAAGATTACAACTAAGGAGATAGTATCGGCTATTTTTGCTTTTCTACCTCATAAGGCTACCAGGCCTGATGGGTTCCCTGCTTACTTTTACAAATCTTATGTAGATCAATTAGCTCCTAGATTTACTTTGCTTTTGGAGCATTGCTTGAAACAGCAAAGGCTGCCAGACTCAATGCTAGACGCCTATATGATTCTATTGTTGAAGCCCGGTAAGGACTTTCTCAAATATTCTTCATTCCGGCCTATTGCCCTCCTTAACATGGACTTAAAAATATTAACAAAAGTGTTAGTGAATAGGCTTGCTGGGGTTATTTCATCCCTGGTCGATATTGACCATATGGGCTTTATGCCTGTTAAGTCTACGGACACGAATTTGCAGAGATTCTTTACACACCTACAACTTTCGAATCTTGACTCCCCTACAAGAATTAGTGTCAATCGATATTGAAAAAGCTTTTGATTCGATCGATTGGAAGTATTTGCTTAAAGTTCTAAAGAAGATGGGCTTCGGCCTGGTCTTCTGACAATGGATCTCTCTTCTGAATAGTAACCTAGGATGGCGATTTGGTTGGGCATCTCTATTTCCCCTTTCTTTTCAGTGGGTAGGGGTACTAGGCAAGGTTGACCTCTGTCCCCTTTCCTTTCTGCTCTTATGATGGAGCCACTGGCAGTTGCACTTAGATCATCGCAGGAGGTGGAGGCTATCAGAGTAGGAAACATTGATGAAGGTCTAGAACTTTATGCGGATGACTTGTTGCTGTTCCTAAAAGACCTGTGAAAATCACTGAAAGCGGCACTACTCACTATAAATAATTTCACTGCTTTCTCAGGTTTAAAGGTTAACTGGAACAAGTCATCTATCTTGCTACTAGACACAGGGGCAAGTGAGGTAGCGGACCCTGACTTGCCATTGCAGTGGGTCTCCACCATTATATATTTAGTTCGTTAAAGTCACGGGGACATCGCTAATTATATGCCCCTTAACCTGTTACCCATAGTGAACTTCTTTAAACAGAAGGTCCAGGCTTGGCAGAAGCTTACCTTGTCTCTGATAGGGAGGGTAAACCTACTTAAGATGAAAATTCTCCCGGTTATATTGTATTTTTTAAGACATGCCCCTCATGGATTCCTAAATCCTTTTAAATAAAAATTGGCTGGCATTACGAGTTCATTTCTATGGTACCCTAAACCACCCAGGATAGGGCTGAAGGTATGTTTTCTCACCGCTGGTTAATTTCAGATGCTGGGGACTTGGCTACGGTATTAGAGGCGGCTCACTTGGGGTCCTATAGGTCCCTACGATTGGCCATTCATAGAGGTACCAAGTCGGATCTTCCCCTTACATTGTCTATGAAAGCCACCATTAAAGCTTGGGACAAAGTGGTCAGGGTAGCTTGTCCCAATCATCTGGGCTTCTCTCCCTTAAACAACTTGTGGATGACTCCCAGACTGCCTCACTTTTATACTTCTGCAGATCCCATGGTGTGGTTGAATAAAGGAATAAAACTACTTAAGGATATCACAAGAGATGGGGAATTATTAACCTTTGATAAGCTCAAGCACAGACATGACCTTCCTAACTCATGTTATTTCAGGTTCCTACAGCTTCGTCATGCTTTTCAGGCCCAGTTTAAGGACAGGAGCATTGAGTCCTTTCCTTCGGATTTAGAAAATCTGCTTATGTCTGAGGAACTTCCTAAAACACTATCTGTAACATACAAATAATTATTTAAAAAGTGGCTGTTGGCAGTGACTAATTGTAGGGAACGTTGGGAGGCAAAAGTGTCTGACATCCAAGGGGAAGAGTGGGATGACATGTGGGATCACCCCTTTCAGAATCTGGTCTCTGCAAGAGATAGACTGATTCACTTTAAATTTTTGCACAAAATTTATTATACACCAGCTAGGTGGCTGCAATTTATCCGTCTGTCCTGGCGTACTATTGAAGGTGTTCCTTCTCACCGGCGGCTGCTGACCATGTCTTATGGAGGTGCCCGCAGATCCAAAAGTTTTGGACTGAGGTTGCCACCTGCATTGCGGAGGTCCTAGTGGTGCCAATTCCATTGACAATCAGGGGTGTCTTCTGGGTCTGGTGGAGGAGGTGGCTCCCTCACGGGGACATAGAACTCTGATTAATATTCTGCTATTCTATGGTAGGAAGGCCATTTTGTTACACTGGAGGAAAACTGAGGACCCTAGCTTACCCTTCTGGAAAGGGCTTGTGAATTCAATGATGCTATATTTTAAGGCGACTTACTTATCAAAAGGATGTGGGAAGTAATTCAATAAGGTGTGGCAGTCATGGTATAATTTAATTTACCCCACTGATTTAATGGTGGGGTAAGAAGAATTGAAGAAATTTTCAGTTTTTGAGTGTTCATCCCTTTAATACACTGGTTAGAGGTGGGAGATACTTAACGTTCTGCATATACTGGGGATGAAAATGCTTCTGTGGTTTTTCAGCTGCAATAGATGATAGAGTTTACTGCGGGAGGTGAATGAGCTACGCACAAATAATCCTCAAAGGTTTTATGTCAAGCATTAGGTGCACTTTTCTCTGAATGATTATGATATATGGGTGCATGAGAGAACTGAGCTTTGGGATGGTGGGGGGAGGGGAGCACATGGATTGTTCTCTGAATTTTATTCAGAGTTTGTTAGTTTGGTTGACTTTTATATGTAACTTGTTGGGCCATGCTTGGTCGTGTAAGTGACTTGGCGTTGTGTCAATGTCACTTTTTTTTACTGTATGTCTTTTATAAAAAGTTTAATAAAAATAATTTTCCAAAAAGTTGAAGGGAAATCTTAGAAGAAAACCCGTTAATGTCTGCAAAAGACTTGAGAATGGAGCGGAGGTTCACCTTTCTGCAGGACAGCGAACCTAAACATACAGCCAGAGCTACAATGGAATGGTTTAGATCAAAGCATATTAATGTGTTAGAATGGCTCAGTCAAAGTCCAGACCTAAATCCAATTGAGAATCTGTGGCAAGACTTGAAAATTGCTGTTCACAGACGCTCTCCATCCAATCTAACAGAGCTTGAGCTATTTTGCAAAGAAAAATGGGCAAAAATGTCACTTTCTAGATGTGCAAAGCTGGTAGAGACATCCCCAAATAGACTAGCAGCTGTAATTGCAGTGAAAGGGGGTTCTACAAAGTATTGACTCAGGGAGGCTGAATACAAATGCACGCCACACTTTTCACATATTTATTTGTAAAAAACTTCACAATTATGTGCCACTTTGTGTTGGTCTATCACATAGAATCCCAACAAAATACATTTGTTTTTGGTTGTAACATGACAAAATGTGGAAAATTTCACAGGGTATGAATACCTTTTCAAGGCACTGTAGCTGCAGCAAAACATATATCTTTCATAGCTTTCTTTTTAAGTATTACTTATTTTTTGGTCGGAATCTGAAACCCAAAAATACTAGCTTGGTTGAATCTGTTATTTCCATTCTGTGATGTGATTTAGCTTGGCAATTAAAAAAAAATAGTGAAATACTTTATATCTGCAGGTCTGCACACTAAACTGTAAAGCTCTCTTGGGAGTCCTAAGGTATCTATCATCTCAGTCTGTCTGCATCATTAGTTGCAGTCAGATTTTCACAAAGTATTTTGCCACAGATGTATGAAAAATATGCACATAATTTATACATATGTAGAAGCAGATTGGAATGGAAGAGTTTAATTACCTGCCACACTTTAGAACAACAAACTTTTGTTTGTCAGAGAGATAACAGATGAAAAAATATAGTGTTCTGGGAGTTTACAGAGTAATTACTTTTTAATAGATAACGGTATGCAGAATGAATTTTTATCCAGTATAATGAAAGATCTATTAGATAGTTTTCCTTTTGAAAATTGTGTTTTAAAAATGTTTTCCTTATTACATAGTAGGTGAGGTTAAAAAAAGACACAAGTCCATCAAGTCCAACCTATGTGTGTGATTATATGTCAGTATTACCTTGTATATCCCTGTATGTTGTGGTCATTCTATCCGCATACTATCCTCTTATTGGGTGTTTCGAGATTGCAACTAGGACTTGCTACTATACTTACCTTGGGTTTATGTGCTTTGGTTACCCTACCACTATAGTCCCCAATACTACCCTCTGGAATATGTTCCGCGCTGACTATCTCTACCTCTGGACCCTCCTCCCGTTGCTTAGTTTTTGGCCATCTTTATTCCCAGCTGATCTGCACCCTCCTCATTTAGGTGCAGTCTGTCCCTTCTATAGTACTGGTTATTGGCTGAGAAGTCGGCCCAGTCCTCCAGGAACCCAAACCCCTCCTTACTACACCAGCTCCTCAGCCACTTGTTTACTTCCCTAATCTCCCTCTGTCTTTCTGGTGTAGCTCGATGTACCGGTAGTATTCCTGAGAATACTACCTTGGAGGTCCTTTTCCTCAATTTTGCTCCCAAGTCCCTAAAATCGTTCTTTAGGACACTCCATCTGCCTCTGACTTTGTCATTGGTGCCAACGTGCACCATAACAGCTGGGTCTTCCCCAGCTCCTCCCAGTAATCTGTCCACCAGATCTGTGATGTGCCGAACGCGAGCACCTGGTAGACAACATACAGTTCGGCGCTTCAGGTCTTTGTCACAGATTGCCCTCTCTTTTCTTCTAAGAATTGAGTCCCCTATCACCAGAATCTGTCTTTCCTTTCCTTTGGCAGCTAGGAGGGTCCCTCAGCTCCAGCAGTGCTGGTCCCTGACTGGTTTCATCAATGTCACTCTATGGAGCGTACTTATTGGGATGCTCCAGCCCTGGATCAGCCTCCCTGAAACTTCCCCCTCTACCCTTCCTGACTGTCTCCCATCTACTATTTTCTAGTGCCTGCACCTCTTTGTCTCCACCCACCCCTGTGCTGGCCCCAGCCGGCACCTGCCGGGTACATTCCCGGGCTCTCCTTTAGTATAAAGGGTCTTCTCATTGCTGACAGTTGCTTCCCCAGATTCAGAAACTGAGGCTTTCAGGGAAGCAATGTGCTTACATTTTGCACAGCAGTATTTTCCCCTCGATCGGATGATCAAGGAACGCATACATGCCGCAAGATTTTTAACCGAGTCGCCTCTCCACACCCGCGGGGCATCGTACCTTTTAATTTAATGAGGATTGGGGATTATACCCTGTCCAAATTACCTAACAACTAGCTTCCTGACACTAATACTAAACAAGACAATACACAGGTACTCGCAGACCTACGTGCACTCGCAGACCAACGGACCTACGTGCACTCGCAGACCAACGGACCTACGTGCACTCGCAGACCAATGGACCTACGTGCACTCACAATACACAAGTACCAACGATCCACACACACTTATGATATTTTTTGCCATGGATAAACACATTTTAGGACTATTCAGAAATATTATTTCCAAGCATCAGCACAAAAGAATGATCGATTGAGGGACCCATTTATACTTGTGTGTTGTGGCAACATGCATTACCACAATACACCTGCTCTATGTGAGTTGCACATCTTGCTCCAGCAATGTGCAGGAGAGCAGCAGCTCTCCCAGGTCTCTCCCTCCTCATTGGCTGAAATACAGCAGGAGCCACTGACTCCCACTGCTGCCAATCACAGCCAGTGAAGAGGAAGTGGGGGCAGGGCTGAACCACACTCGCTGTGTCTTATGGACACAGCGAGTGTGGCTCAGGAGCAAACACGATGGGGCACTCGGAAAGGGGGAGGGGCCCAGAGCGCAGGCGGGGGACCTGAGAAGAGAAAGATTATGACTGCTCTGTGCAAAACCATTGACAAAGAAGATATTGTGTTAACATTATGTTCTTTAACCGCTTCAGACCCGGAAGATTTTACCCCCTTCCTGACCAGAGCAATTTCGCACTGCGTCGCTTTAACTGACAATTGCAACGCTGTACCCAAACAAAATTTGCTTCCTTTTTCCCCACAAATAGAGCTTTCTTTTGGTGGTATTTGATCACCTCTGGGGTTTTTATTTTTTGCGCTATAAACAAAAAAAGAGCGACAATAAAAAAAAAGATTTTTTACTTTTTGCTATAATAAATATCCCCAAAAATGTTTAAAAAAATAAATAAATTCTTCATCAGTTTAGGTGGCTCTTAAAGGGAACAACGTACCCATACGTTGTTTTGTGCAGCCATGCCATACTGCCGACGTATATCGGTGTGAGCCTGTCGGCAAGTGGTTAATAAAACAATTGAATTTCTTTTTCAGAGCTATTCATATTTTTTACAAGATTTATAAATGTGGGTTTATAAGAGCCATCATGGTAAACCTGCTGGTTAGATCATGTATCATCCTCTGAAGTCAGTGACACTGTTCCATTTATCTTACCCGAGACAGAGAATCATGCTGATCAGCAGTGAGCTCAAGCTTTCAAAGCTTAGCCATCTAGGTTCCCTGCTTTATGCAAAATTTTCAATTACTACCCTTTCTAGCTTTGGAAACACAGAATTCATCACTTTTACCAGACTCTGCAGCTCCGATGTAGTTAAACACATAATTCTAGACACTCAATAACAATCTTAGCTCTTTATAACAGTGCACCAGTATATTAAACGTGCCATAGGATTCATTAGCTCTAGTTTTGCCAAGAACGCCATCTGCTAATTTATTCCCAGTTGAGTGGTTTAGAAGGGATCACAGGCTTTTCATGCTGCAATTGTTATTCATGAAGAATACTACACACAGACCAGAATAAAAACAAATGCTTTAACATTCTAATGCAAACTTATGTGGTTAACAGAATGCCATTAGTTAGGTAACTGCAATAAAATTCAACAGAGTTTTGGAACAATAGACATTTTTATTAAAGGTGAGAATCATTTTATAATAGTAATTATATTATGATTACAGTGTATTCTTATAGAATGTTAGTGCAATACTCTATAATGTTTGTAAAAATCTGTTAAATCAACTGTACATGTTAACACATATGGAAATATAATTAAAGCTCCCCCTTAGAGAGATTTACCTTACCAATGGGGTAATGGATTTAGTAAAGGAGTATAGGTTGTTCACTTAGAAAGGTGAATGTTAACTTTGCAGTCTGAATTTTGGTAAATAAGGTGAACCTGTGCTCTCTTTTGAATATCCAATCATGGGAAAGGGAAAGAAAAAAGACTGGATTTTCTTTGTTATCTATTGATGGACTTAGCTTGAAGACAATTATGCAACTTAAGGTTTGATGTAGATTGAAAGCTGCAATTCCCAGAAGGCTGATGACTTTTGTAGCAATCTTTAATTGTAAGGGAAGAAAAATTCTCTAGAGTGGATCCCCAGAACTTTTTTAAGACTATAGATACTGGTAAGCTGTTTTTCGTGACACACTCCATAGCAGCATACGTATGGGTTAACCTCGCCTCCACTCCTCCCCTATAAGACCCCACTCCCATAAATCTTTCCTCTGAGCCAGAGGCCACAATCCTTTTTTGTCCTTCTCCTAAGGACCAGAATGGTTGAAGTCTTACCTTGGATAAAGTGTCCACGATTGAGGCCTGGTTGTTGGGCAAGCTGTGCCCCGGAAGACGCGTGGAGCCTCCAGCAGTCCCCAGCTATCAGCGGGTTGGGGAAGGGTGATGGATGTGGTGTCATGTGGAGTCTCCAGCAGTCCCCAGCTATTAGCGGGGTGGGGAAGGGCAATGAATGGAGTGCCATGAAGAGCTTAAGCCTGACCACTGGCGGAAAAAGAGGCAGTACGGCCGAAGAGCCTAGCTATTAGCAGGTGGCCATAAACGCCCTGGACCCATGCAGCAGCGTCTTCTGGATCCAGGCGTTGTCATGGGGGATTCCATGTGCGGTGATGTATTCTTGTATATTACATATTCCATGGCAGCAGTTTTTGTATGTTTTGTCTGTTTTTTTCCCTGGCTTTAGTGTCTTCCTGCCTATGCTCTCTCTTCCGGCCTAGTGTCCCTGGGTAACTCCTGCCCAGCATGCACGCGGTGGGCGATGGTGGTGCTAAGCCCAGGCGGTTGAAAAAGGGGGTGGTGTTTTCCAGCACATGGAATTACTGGTGAGGCACGTGGTGCAAGAATCCTTTAAAGAGTGGGGTGTTCTCCCCCTAGGATGACAAGAAAGAACTGGAACTGTCCCAACCAAGCCATCCATCTATGAAGACCTCAGACAGTGAGTCAGAGGGAGATGAGTCACTTTTCCCTTGTAACATTTATGGTCAAGGCAATGATCGGTACATTTACATGAATAGAACCTGTAGAGTCTCCTGCAAAGCAAGAGGAAGTTCTGTAAGAACCTCTGGAGAGCGCGTTGTAATTTCCCATTCCTAACGGAACCAAGAAACATCATTTTGGATGAGTGGAGCAAGGTTGCAAGATATACCTCCCTTCTGAGAAAGATGGCCAAGCTCTATCCATTCAGGGATTAGGATGTGAAGCATCTAAAGGCTCCCTCTCTAGTTGTTGAGGCCTTGATGAGGCAAGCAAGCATGTCCCTCTTCCTTGAAAGTTGCAGTGAATTGCCTGGGCTCTTGTGGCCATGTTTAAAATGATGAAAATGTGGGTGGAGAATGTGGACGCAGTGTTCAAGAGCATTTTCATAAATTCTGTCGCTTAGGAGCCGGAGCTGGTGTCGTTTCCATAGTGAGGCTCCAATTGACATCATCCGCATAGTGGCGCAGGTTATGCTCTCGTCAGTTATGGCAAAGCTATGCTTTGGCTGGGGACTGGGCTTGCTGATCCCGCCTCTAACAGGCGTAGTGTAACATTCCTTTGAGGGAGCTTCATCTTTTGGCAAGCTACAGCACCGTAACACGGCCACAATTGGCAAGTCGGGGTCCTGCCTCAGGATCGCTAGGCCGGAAGACGACACAGTCTAGAGAACAAAGTTCAGAGCGTGAGAGGGTTGCACGTTTTTACAGACCGGGTTGGGATTTCAGGAAGAGCTGGTGAGGAGGCCAGATATCCCCTCAGAAGTATACTAAAAGCTTGACCTCGGGTATCCAAGAAGCTACTGAGTTTGGGCCTCAGACTATTGGAACGTCAAAGTGGTCTTTTCAGGACATACATGGTCCGTCAGAAGTCCTCCTAATCTTGGATTCATTTCCATGTATTTTGCCTCACTCTGAGGTAAAAGAAGCATATACTCGTGTTTTACGTAAAGTTACTGGTCTCTATATGCAAAGATTTCAGGGAATGTGCTTGCCCCTCTAAATGGTCATGAAGAGGAACAGCTTGCTTTTAGACCTTGCGCACCTGTCACGTACCTGGTGGTGACGAGCCCGGTTAGCAGAGGGAGGCCTCCCTTACGGCTCCCACCAGCGGCCCCTGATGGTAAAACAGGAGGCACGGAGGTGGAAGGGGTACAAGTGCCTGGCAGGATCAAGGAGAACCACAGGTGATCAGGAACCAGCAGGTGAGAAGACAGGAACCAGGAACTACAGCAGATGAGCAGACAGGAACCAGGAACCATAGCAGATGACCCGGACCGGAAGGCACAGCAGGTAGATTGGAACCACTGAGCAGCAGCAGGTGAGCAGGAACCAGCAGATGAGCAGACGGGAACCAGGAACCACAGCAGGTGAGTAAACAGGAACCAGGAACTACGGCAGGTGGCCCGGACCGGGAGGCACAGCAGGTGGACTGGAACCACTAAACAGCAGCGGGTGAACAGAGCCTGGATCAGGCAGGATCAACAGACAAGCCGGGGTCGGGTAAACTGGCGGGCAATGAGGTACAGAAGGATCAGGCAATACCGAAGTCAGAAACAGGCCGATGGTCAGGTACAGGTAGATAGCAGGAAGGTCTCAGGAAGCCGGGTCAGATACAGGTGATTTGAGCAGATCAGGTCACTTGGGGGGAACGCTGTAGAGCAGACAGCAGGGACTGTCTGCAAGTGAGGAGTTTAAATAGCCCTTCCGGCGTCACCTGCGGGGGGCGCGCGCGCACGTGCGCGCACGCAAACGGGAACCAGGAAGTCCAGGGCGTCTGTTCCTGGCAGGGTTTCCATGACAGCACCTGAGACAATTTTCAGCAAAAGGAGAAGTTCAAGGTGGAGACATTGTCCCTGATTCATAGGGGGTCCAGCCAGGTGACTGACTTGTTTCTAATAGACCTAAAGATGCTTAATTTCATGTGCCCATTGTAGAAGACTTCCACAAGTTCCTTCAGTTCGCTGTAGGTCAAGACTATCTCCAAGCTCGCTTGTCTACTATTCGGGCTTTCAACATCACCCAGTGTGTTTTCAGGGTCTTATTGGTTGTTATAGTCTTTATCAAAACAAAGAGCATACGCCTACATGGTTACATGGATGTCCTTCTACTATCCCAAGACAGAGAGTAGCTGCTGGAGCCCAGAGCTCAGGTCTTTTCAATGCTCCTCAAATTTGGTTGGCGGCTGAATGTGGAAAGGAGACACCTGGAGCCCACTTAGTCTCTTGTGTGCCTAGGGCCTTAGTTCAAATGACTCTGGATCTCGATGTTCTGGAACAGAATACTCCTGGCCCTGTCTTCTTCCCACCTGCGCACCTTTCAGTGTCTAAAATGATTGGCACTATGGTGTCTACGGATCCGATGGTCAAGTGGAGGCTGGAGAGAGCGGCCCTTCCGGAAGGAGTTTCTTCAGCAGTGAGAGCCAGGAAGCAGAATTTAGGTCATCTACATCAGTGGTTCTCAACCCTGTCCTTGAGTACCCCCAAGAGGCAATGTTTGCAGGTTTTCCTTTATCTTGCACAGGCGCTTTAAATCAGAGTCAATGGCTTGGTATTTTGGACAGCTATTTTATCTAAGAGAAATTCCCAAAACATGGCCTGTTGGGGGTACTTGAGGATGGGGTTGAGAACCACTGATCTACATAACCTCAGTCCTGGTTCACAATCACGTCCGATGCCAGCAATATGGGATGGGGGGGCCTGCTGCCTCCCTGGGATAGCTTAAGGCAGGCGGGGCTGTCAATTTCACAAGATTGTGCTGAACATTCTGAAACTACGGGCAGCCTTCTGCACCCTACAGGCCTTTCACCATACAATGAAGGGTGCGTCAGTGCTCTTAGGCTAGTCAACACTATGGTGCTCTCCTACGTTAAAAGACGAAGGGAAACTCACAGCCTGTTCTATATTACAGGAAGCAGAGCCAATTATGTCTTGGGCTCAGAAGAATCAAGCCTACATCTCAGCGGCTTATGTCTCAGGAGTCCAAAATATTCTAACAGACTTCTTTCCAGAGTTCATTTGGACAACGAATGGTCTCTACATGTGGAGGTTTTAAGGCGCAGATGCCCTGACGGATCATTGGAAATGCAGCGGGACCTGCACGTTTCTTCCAGTCCTGGTCATCCTCGGGTTTCTACGAAGACTCTGAACACAGAAATGTGGAGGTAGTGGCAGTGATGCCTTATTGACCAATTAGGCCATGGTTCCCCTTGCTAGCACAGTTCAGCTACCGGAACCCAATGCCCCTTCTCCTCAGACCAGACCTTCTGTCACTGGGTGCAATTTCACATCTGTGTTCAGCACAGTTGCGTCTGATGGTCTGGTTCTTGAGATTGGAGGTCTTCGGCTGCTCCTTTAACGTCATCTTGGCTCTCTTGAATGCTAAAAGAATAAACACAAACAAAGTTTATGGGAGAATCTGGTCAAAGTTTGTGCAATACATGTATGCTGCTGACAGATCATTTAGTGATCTAGAAGTTCTAAATATTCTAGGCTTCCTCCAGTCAGATTTAGATCTGGCTCTGTCGGTCTGCTCCCCCGGAGTTTAAGTGTCAGCTTTATCGGCCTTCACAGGTGTATCATGGGTCTAGGCATCTTTTCCTGTCCAACAATTCTTCAAGGGAGCAGCTAGGCTCAGACCTCGGAGTAAGCAGATGTTTTCCAAATGGAGTCTGCCTCTTGTTCTCAACTCCCTCTGGGGAATTGGAGTGGAATGTTCTAGGGCTGTCTCTGTTAAAGGCCTCTCTGTCAAGTTCTCCTTTTTCCTGGCTATCACGTCGGCATAAAAAGCCTCAGAGATTGATTCACTGGTTATGGAGAACTTTTCTTAAAGTTCTTTCCAGTTCTATGCTTGACTCAATTCCCAAGGGTGCATCAGTCTTTCATGGGAACCAAGAAATTGTTCTTCCAACCTTTAAAGTACTAACTTTCATCCTTTAGACGTGGGAGAGGTCACGCTGTGACTTAGTTGGTAAAAGCACATGTCTAGTAAACCAGGAATCCTGAGTTGACTCTCAGCAGTGCCTTTCTTCGGTTCTAGGAGTCTCTCAGATATTGTGAAGTTATATCTACAAGCTACAGCTTTCTTCAAGCTTCAGAGTGCCTGGTTTTTCTTTTTTGCTGGAAAGGACAAAGGGAAACATGCCTCATCTAGGACGGTTTTGGCATGGATTGTCTAGGCCATCCGACAGGCTAACAGAGCCGAGGGCTTGGCTCATTTTGGAGGTAGTGACCGCTCGCTTGACCAGGAGTGGGTCTACATCTTGGGCAGCTTTGCAGCATGAGGTTCCCAATGTAAACTGTAGGGCAAATGAAAGGGGGTTGTATGGCTCAGAACAGTGGAAACAAAGTCTTACATTGGAAGTTGCAGTCAGGGTGTCTAAGCTGAGGTGTCCTCCCATACACTGAAAGACAATGTAGTCATCAGGAAAAAGAAGCAGCTGGCAGCTCCATACCAATATTTATTGTAAAGCCTTCACAGTGAGTACAGTCAGCAGCAGACGCGTTTCGGCGATAAGCCTTGTTCACAGCACACATATATGTTTAAATAAATAAAAGATAGAGCAGCGCTAAAAAACAAGTCTTTAAATCAAAATATATGATCAAATACATGAACATATATACACAAATAACTATCACATGACTAATGCTTCTACTCCAATCAACAATGCATTCAATTAATCATCAGGTGATTGATTGCAAATTGCCGACAGGTTTAACGCTGGCAGGAGGAAAACAAAAAGTCATGTTACAATACAACACATAAAATACAAACATACAAAAAACTATCCTAAAATATAAAGAAAAACATTATTAAAAGTTATATGATAATTCTTTAATGAAAAATTATTATGAAAGATCATAAAATGTAGAATATATGTATATAAAGAATAGTGTACGTAAAGAATGTATCGCAAGCAATGGGCATAAACATGTAATGTCCATAGGTATAGGACTTATTTCAGGAAAAGATCCACATCATAGCGGTGGTTCATTACCTAAGGTACCCTTGTTTGTAGGTTGAATATCCACCAGACTTCACGTAAAAGAAGTGCACAGTGAATATCCCCAGCACGCGAGGATAGTTAAACTCTTTCTAAACCGGAGAAGTAAAAGGATGCCATATTACCGCTGTGTTCATACTTAAAATGTTTAGACACATTGGATAAGCCTTTGTCGGTACTGTAAGATGCACCATGAAAATGTTCACTAATTCTCGTTCTCAGTGGTCTCATGCACACAACTAGTGGATTAATATTGGATTAAGTATTGCACTTCGGCTCAGCACTTCAGCGAATGCACAAAGCGAAAATCCACCACAGACTACTGCAGCACACTAAACAGACTACAGGTGACCTGATCCTTCATCAAATGATTTCATCTCTCATCCAGGCTTCCTCTCAATCTCACCACTCTGTATCATGCACTCCAGTGGCGGCCCGTCCATAGGGGGCGCCCGGGCGCCGCCCCCCCCCCCCCCTCCTGTGGTCACCAAAAAAAAAAAAAAAAAAAACGGGCCCTTTAAGAGTTTTTTTTTTTTTTTTTGTCTTTTTTTTACACATGGCGGCGCGACCATAGTGGGCGCAGAAGCGCCGCTACCGCTCGCTTCTGCGCCCAGCCGTCACTCACCACAACAATACATAGGTTCATGCATTGCATGAACCTATGTATTGCTGCCGCCCACTATTCAGATGGCCGGCCCCTTGAGCGCCGGCCATCTGAGTCACAGCGTCTGATTGGCATTTAGAAGTGCCTATCAGAGCCAGCAGGCTCTGATAGGCTTCCCGACTACAGCCTGAGGGCTGTAATCGGCTTCTAAATACCTAATGAGAGGACGCACAGGGGTGCGTTCCCTGGCCAATCAGGTTCACCGGGTCTGGTTACCGGTAACCTGATTGGCTGAAGTGACATCGAGGGCGGGAGAAGATATCGAGGACGGAAGAAGGACGGCGCTGACTCGAGGAAGGTAAGTGCAGGGCTGGGGGGGAGAAACTGGCTGTATTATGAGGACAAACTGGCTGCATTATGGGGGAGAAACTGGCTGAATTATGGGGGAGAAACTGGCTGAATTATGGGGGAGAAACTGGCTGAATTATGGGGGAGAAACTGGCTGCATATGGGGGAGAAACTGGCTGCATATGGGGGAGAAACTGGCTGCATATGGGGGAGAAACTGGCTGCATTATGGGGGAGAACTGGCTGCATTATGGGGGAGAAACTGGCTGCATATGGGGGAGAAACTGGCTGCATTATGGGGGAGAAACTGGCTGCATTATGGGGGAGAAAGTGGCTGCATATGGGGGAGAAACTGGCTGCATTATGGGGGAGAAACTGGCTGCATTATGGGGGAGAAACTGGCTGCATTATGGGGGAGAAACTGGCTGCATTATGGGGGAGAAACTGGCTGCATTTGGGGGAGAAACTGGCTGCATTATGGGGGAGAAACTGGCTGCATTATGGGGGAGAAACTGGCTGCATTATGGGGGAGAAACTGGCTGCATATAGGGGACAAACTGGCTGCATTTGGGGACAAACTAGTGGCGTTTGGGCACAGTGGCTGCGTTTAATGGGCACAGTGGCGGCAATTGATGATTTTTATTTTTTTTCAGTTTGTTTGCGCCCCCCCAAAAAATTTGAGCACCAGCCGCCACTGATGCACTCCCTACTTTTCCTTCTCACAGTTGCATCCTCTCTCCTTAAATTCTCTCTCCTTCACCCTCTTCTCCACCCCACAGCTTATATATATGACCCTCACTCCTGTCTTCACCTTATTACTGCACGTATCAGCTCCTGCTAATTCTTAACCCATATACCAATAAAACCTGCAGGACACTGGGACATGTCCCCCCACATAAGTCACACTCCCATATCACCTCTCTCACCCATCTGCTTCTCCTAATTTCTGGAGATATTTCCCCAAATCCTGGCCCACCATCATTTAGCTTCGGCCAACATACCCAGCACCCCCCATCCTCTGATAGCAGCCGCAATCCACACGATCTCATTTCTATTCCTCTTCTGCCTAGAACCAACCTCCCCTTCTCCTGTGCCCTTTGGAATGCCCGCTCCGTTTGTAACAAACTCACCACTGTCCATGACCTATTTATCACAAACTCCCTGAACCTACTTGCAATTACTGAGACCTGGATTCAAGAATCTGACCTTCCTTCTCCTGCTGCTCTCTCCTATGTTGGCCTCCTGTGGACTCACTCTCCGAGGCCTAGTGGACGGAAAGGAGGTGGTGTCGGAATCCTCCTATCCCCTCCAAGCACTTTTCAGGTTCTTTACCCACCCCCCTCTCTGTCCCTCTCCTCGTTTGAAGCTCACTGTATTCGTCTATTTTCTCTAGTTTCATTGAGAATTGCTGTGATCTATCGGCCCCCTGGACCGGTATCAAGCTTCCTTGACGACTTCTCTGCCTGGCTACCCTACTTTCTCTCTTCTGAAATCCCAACAATCATTCTTGGGGACTTCAACATCTCTGTTAATCTGAACACTCCCACTACCTCTAAACTGCTGAGCCTAACCTCCTCTTTTGACCTAAAACAATGGACACACGCTTCTACTCACTCTGTTGGCAACTGCCCTGACCTCATATTCTCCTACCTATGTACTCCGCACAACCTCTCCAATATTCCTTTTCCTCTCTCTGATCACCACCTTATTAGTTTCACTCTCTCCTTGTCTGCCTCCTCCTTGCCTTCCAACTACCAAACTATTACACATAGAAACCTTCGCCATCTTAACCCTTCTCTCATTTTTTCTGCCACAGATTGTCTATATGACAAAATCTCATCCTTGTCCTGCCCCAACTTGGCCACTTCTGTCTACAACAGTTCACTGTCATCCACCCTGGATATCTTCACCCCCCTCACTACACACAGAATCAGGCCCCGACTGCTACAACCCTGGCAGACAGACAATACCAGAAGACAAAAAACGTAGCCGCGCTCTTGAGCGTCTGTGGCTTAAGACTAATTCACAGCAAGTTTTCAGCCAATATAAATATGCCCTCCAAAACTCCCATTCCTGCCTCCACACTGCCAAACAGACCTACTTTATCACTCTCATTAACACCCTCTCACGCAGTCCCCGTCAACTGTTTTCTACCTTTACCACTCTACTTCGTCCTCCATTACCTCCACCCACTAACTTATTCACTGCCCAGGAGATTGCTAATGACTTTGAAAATAAGATTGAGACGATTCGTCTTGAGATCTCCGCTCTACAGATATCTCCCTCACTTTACACTCCTTGTCCTCCTGCAAAATCAATACTTCCCTTGTTTAACCCAGCTACTATAGAGGAAGTCTCTATACTTTTTTCTAACGCCCACCTAACCTCCTGCCCCCTGGACCCTGTTCCTTCTCAAATACTACGGTCACCATCTGACCCTATCCTACACTCTTTAACTCATATCTTCAACCTCTCACTCTCTACTGGCATCTTCCCCAACCCTCTTAAACATGCACTAGTCACTCCTATACCAAAAAAGGCCTCATTAGACCCCACAAATCTTAACAACCTTAGACACATCTCTTTACTCCCTTTTGCCTCCAAACTCCTTGAACGTTTAGTCTACAACTGACTGAGCGGCCACCTCATTGAGAATAACTTTCTTGATCCCCTTCAGTCTGGATTTTGCCCACAACACTCCACAGAAACTGCCCTCCTAAAACTCACAAACGACTTACTAACAGCCAAAACCAACGGTCATTATTCCGTACTCCTACTCTTGGACCTTTCCGCTGCCTTTGATACAGTTGACCACCCCCTCCTCCTCAAAAAACTCAATTTGCTTGGTCTCCATGGCTGCACTCTCCGTTGGTTCAAATCTTACCTATCTCATCGCACCTTCAGCGTCACTTACAACTCCACTTCCTCCTCTACAACTCCTCTTACTGTTGGGGTCCCCCAAGGTTCTGTCCTTGGACCTCTACTATTCTCAATCTACACCTCCTCCCTGGGTCAGCTGATAACCTCCCATGGCTTCCAATACCATCTCTATGCTGATGACACCCAAATCTATCTCTCTGCTCCTCAGCTCACCCCATCAATCTCCTCACGCATCACTGATTTACTAACAGACCTATCAGCCTGGATGTCAAACCACTTCCTCAAACTGAATCTATCTAAAACTGAGCTCTTAATATATCCTCCCCCACGTGCCCCTTCCCGTCTTCTCTATCAAGATCAATGGCACATCTATCAGTCCGTCCCCACATGCCCGGGTGCTAGGGGTAACCCTAGACTCTGAACTGTCCTTTCAGGCCCACATCCAATCCCTGTCCAAATTATGCTGCCTTAGCCTCCGCAACATTTCTAGAATACGCCCCTTTTTAACTAATGACACCACCAAGCTTCTAATTCACTCCTTGGTTATCTCTCGCCTCGACTACTGCAACTCCCTTCTCATTGGATTACCTTTACATAGACTATCCCCCCTTCAGTCCATCATGAATTCCGGTGCAAGACTCATCCACCTTACCAACCGTTCAGTGTCCTCCACCCCTCTCTGCCAATCCCTCCACTGGCTTCCACTCACCCAATGAATAAAATTCAAAGTACTAACAATAATTTACAAAGCCATCCACAACTCGGCCCCCAGCTACATCACTAACCTAGTCCCAAAATACCAACCAAGCCACTCTCTTCGGTCCTCCCAAGACCTCCTGCTCTCTAGCTCCCTTGTTACCTCCTCCCATGCTCGCCTCCAGGATGTCTCCAGAGCTTCTCCCATCCTTTGGAACTCCATACCCCAATCTGTCTGACTGTCCCCTAATCTATCCATCTTTAGACGATCCCTGAAAACCCTTCTCTCTAAAGAAGCCTATCCTGCTTCTAACACTATTTTACTTCCTCCATCAGCTCATCCCCCACAGCTATTACCTTTTGTATCATTTGACCCTCCCTTTTTAGATTGTAAGCTCTATTGAGCAGGGCCCTCTGATTCCTCTCGTACCAAATTGTAATGTAACTGTAATGTCTGCCTTTATTTTGTTAAGCGCTGCACAAACTGTTGGCGCTATATAAATCCTGTATAATAATAATAATAATAATAGTGGCCATCCTGCACACACCAAACAATCTATTCCGATGAGGGAGTTTACCAGGGCCAGATGTAACTGCTCTACCAAGGAAGGTAGCAATAAGGAGTGCAATACTATTGCCTTGCGATATTTCTGTATACATGTCTATGTATTTTAACATATATGTGTGCTGTGAACAAGGCTTATCGCCGAAACACGTCTGTCGCAGACTGTACTCACTGTGAAGGCTTTACAATAAATATTTTTGATAGTATGGAGCTGCCAGCTGCTTCTTTTTCCTGTTGACTATGTAATCTGTAGGGTGGCCTTGTGGTCCTCAATCAATACATTTATGGCTCATTGTTGTGTAGAGCCTGCTTCTTTATCCTCTGTTTATTTTGGCTTGCAGGTCCTGTCTGTTGATGGTACAAAGCCATTGGTTCATCATTGTCCACCCATAGGGTGTAACGCTAGTTA
Source organism: Rana muscosa (assembly GCA_029206835.1). Lineage (NCBI taxonomy): Eukaryota > Metazoa > Chordata > Amphibia > Anura > Ranidae > Rana > Rana muscosa. The sequence goes on from CM055118.1 coordinate 730,785,647, forward strand.
GTTCCTATACCTATGCTGCCATGGAGTCTGTCAGAAAAACTGAAAATGTCCTATCAAATACTTACCGTAATTTTCCTTTCCTGATGAACTCCATGGCAGCAGGAGTTCCCATCCAGTGTCTTGAGTAGGTAGAACGCAGCCTCTGGAAGTGGGGTCCTATAGGGGAGGAGTGGAGGCGGGGTTAACCCATACATATGCTGCCATGGAGTACGTCAGGAAAGGAAAATTACAGTAAGTATTTGATAGGAAATTTTCAATTTTCTGATTTTCTTTATGAAGGAGGTACTCCAAGGATCAAGCTTGCGGTCCTGCAACAGCCTTGGCGGGAGGGGGGCTGGCAGATATGGCTTCTTTTTGACTGATATTGGTACATTCAGTCAAGTATCCTTGAGAGAAGGAAGCGATGACAACATTTATGGTTTGCTCTCTAGCTATAAAAAAAATACTTCACCAGAAAAAAACATAAATTCTTTAGGATATATTGTTATTTGTTATAATTAACATAATTACGATGGTCAATGTAACTCCTATGCCTTAGTGAATCAATGCCTAAGTCTATTGGAGCCTCATGCAACAGTAATGCACTGTAACTTTTAATAAAGGTAACATGTTTCTAATCTAAGTTTAGAGCCTGGAGCAAAGACAGAGGAAATCCTTCCTATTTATTTTGCACTAAAACAACAGTATTTTCCTTTTATGTTTTTAGATCCATTAGAGCGCTCCTGCACATATGTCAAAAAAGAGACAATATTAAATATATTACAAAGGTAAGCATTAAAAATTGAATTATTGCATACAGTTCTTACAATACATGAAAAAACATTATACTGTGATCCCAAGTGCCACCAATAGTAGTACCAATTTTTATTGTAACATAAAGTGAAAATCAGGGTAAATTTATTTTCACCTATACCAATCTTTACCTTTTATTTAAAGTGCTTTGTCTTTTGGATTAATGCTTTGCAGCCAGAAATCAAAATGCATGAGGCATAACTGGAAGATGATTTGCAACGATGATGAGCAATGAAAACCTAAAAGTGGTTTCACGTCACCTCCTCCCAAGAGTATGGGAACATCCTCCCCAAGGATAAAGAGGTTATTCTATGGGGTCCGATGAGTCTTATCCTTCAGCCTTTGGCATGCAAGAGTGAGATTCCCTGGAAACTGTGGAAAGCCCTTAAAATCAACCCATTTTCCCTACTCCCCTTTTTTTTCCATAATAGTTTTATGAATGTTTTGCTTGGACAGTCAATTGCAAAATATAGGGGGAACAAGCAAAATAACAATGAGAACCAGATAAGGAAAATTATTTGTAAGTATAAGAACATAATTGTAAGCTCTAATGAGCAGGGCCCTCTCATTCCTCCTGTATTGAATTGTATTGTAACTGTACTGTTTTCCCTAATGTAAAGCTCTGTGCAAACTGTTGAAGCTTAATAAATCCTGTATAATAATAATAATTCTAATAGTTCCCCCTTTATGGCAAAGGACTAATGGCAGCTATACTACCTCCTCCAAGTATAGTCTGATACTTTATTTGGATCGTAAGTAGGTAGGAATAAAGAAGTACATCAGCTCCAATTCTTTTATTGAGCAGTAATTGAATAGTATGTTTTCACACGTCTCTGGAGGAAGGATTCTAAACTCAACTCATAGCTTTCAGAACAGGGCTGAAGAGGGAACTTGTATGGGGGGATGGGGAGAGAGGGGGAAGAATGAGTAGGAGATACTAAACAAAAAGTACCAAGCAATTATCCTTAGGATTCCTGTCACCCATAAACCACTTAAGTCCATCAGGTTTCACTTAGCAGCATAAGGTGTGGTTTAAAATGAATACATTTCAGCTTTGGATTTCAGTTACCCTGTTCATGACATTACATTTAGGAACTCTGGAGTGTTTTTGTTTTCATTGCAGCCAGCATGCTGATTTAGTCCGTTTATCCTGTGCTGAGTGTACAAGTTATTTCATCTCTGCAGCTCTTTTCAGCCTCACAAAACAGTCCTTTGAGTTGTTCTCTAATCTGTGGAAATGTATATTCTAACCTCATTGGCCTTATGCATGGCCAATAACATCACATAGTATATCCTAGGTAATGAGGTGTGGTGAAAAAGGTATTGTATCCCTAGATATGGGTTTGCATCTGATCCTCAGGTGAATAAAAAAGAGCACTTGCAAGCATCCATCACTGTGTCCGGGAAATAATTTATTTTTTTTGCTAGTTATACTCAACTCAGTGGATGTAGCATCAGACTGATGCTGCATCTGTCCCCCGGCGTCTCTGCATTGAGAACCGAGCCACCGATCACCACCGATGGCTCGGTTCTCACTCCTCTCCGAGCAGAGAGATGCTGCTCATTGGAGCACTGAGCCGTGGAGTGGCCATCTCAGCGGCTCACTGAGACTGTCATCAATCAAGGCAGCTGGCGAATCCCGACTTGGAAGTCGTGATGACGCGCTGCCTCGACTGATGGCAGTGATGTCCGCGGAGAGCGGACTTCAAACCGCTCTCCGATGAAAACGGATCACAGAAGTGCAAAACGAATTGCACTCCTGTGACCCAGAGGAGAAGCCCAGCCTAAAAAGCTCAGGCTGGACTTCTCCTTTTAATCATACAGATGACCTATAGCAATGCAGAGTTGGTTGGTTCTTGGAGCTAGGGCCAAATCCCATATTTCTTGCCATAGTTTATGGCCATATTACTCTTGTTTACCGCCTGCCTCAGCCACCACCTGGACCTTGACAACCGTTGCCTGCTGTTTGCCTTTCCCTCTGCCTGTGTACTGACTACATTCATCTGTCTCAACCTGCTATAGTGCTGTTTCCTCTAGCCATTCTGTTCCTGCATAGGTGAAATTGTGAATGAGGATATGTGGATTCATATTTAGGTTTGTTATTGTAAGTTTTAATAAACCAAAAGAAATATCATACATTCATATTTCAAGGTTTTGAGTGTAGCCTCACTTAAGGAAATATAATCAAAACATAAATATTCACCCGGTTCAATTCTTCAATACATTCATATTTAGTTATTTTATTATTATACAGGTTTTATATAGCGCCAACAGTTTGCGCTATATAAAACAGAGCAGAGAGGACGGTTTGCATGATATTTGGGAGAGATGAATGATGATATAGCTCGGGGCAGAGTTGTAAATTGATTTGTACGTTAGACCCCGTTCACGCTGACAGCGCCCGCCATTAGTGCTAAAGCCCTGCCCGTTTTAGCTGCGCTTTTCGGGTATTAAAAGGATATTAAACTCCAGTTTTGCGGTGCTTTTAAAGCGCTGCCTATTCATTGCAATGGGCAGGGCATTTTAGGAGCACTAAATTCAGCGCTCCCAACCCGCCCCAAAGATGCTGTTTGCACACACTGCAGTGAATAGGAGGTGGTTTTCAGACACTTAGCATAGACTATTTCTAGTGCTAAAGCGCCTGAAAACCATCCCAGTGTGAAAGGGCTTCTTATTGTTAGCGTTTGGAATTTTATTTGGGCACTGGATGGTTGGTAAGGTGGATAAGTCGGGCAGCAGCTTTCTTGATAGACTGAAGAGGGGATAGCCTGTGTTGAGGTAGGCTAATGAGGAGGGAGTTACAATAGTCGAGGAGAGAGATAACAAGGGAGTGAATAGGATGCTTAGTGGTTTCAAGGGGTTAAAAAGGTGTGTATTTTGGAGATGTTACGGAGGTGAAGTCTGCAAGATTTGGACTGCGATTGGAAAGACAGGTCAGAGTCCAGAATTACACTTAGCATCCTGGCATGAGGGGTGGACTGATGGTTACATAGTTAGGTTGAAAAAAGACACAAGTCCATCCAGTTCAACCATAAAAATAAATAAATAAAAAATAATATCATACAATCCCATATACACAATCCTATACCCACAGTTGATCCAGAGGAAGGTGAAAAATCCCAGCATAGCGTGATCCAATTTGCTACAGCAGGGAAAAAATTCTTTCCTGATCCCCCGAGAGGCAATCGGATTTTCCCTGAATTAACTTTACCTATAAATGGTTGTATTAGTTAATTTTTTTTTTTTATTATTATTTATTAGTGTAAAAATAGGTAAGCTATGACAAGAGCATATTTAACGGAAACTATCATGTATCATATATTTTTATTATTATTGTCATCATTATAAACTTCACTGTGTGCTCCATTGACACTGCATGCTGAGGATGAGCCCATCAGGGAAGACTCCAGCACTGACATTCGCAGGTATCATACGTGGTGGTAATGCCCCACTAATGATGCCTATGCAGGAAGAGATCATGGTGACAGGGGTGCATAGTGACATGACATATGGGGGGGGGGGCTCTTTTTTACCCATCTCCTGCAACTGTGGTGCCCTATGCTTCAGCAAAAAGTGGCCCTGTATGTTAGCTATTACTTAACAATTGCATGACTGACATCTAGACATCAGTGACCTTTGGGAAAGAAAGGGTTAATCTGTCTGAGTTCAACTTTAAAACAAACCTGTCATATGACATGAAAACAATCTCTGCAATGGCTACTAGACAATGATACCTACCTTGGGTAAAATAAAATTGAAGCGTATAGTTTGTCATAAGAAACATTAGTAAAATACTTGCTTATGCCGCCTGTGTACGACATGCAATGATATAACCTGAGCTGCGTCAAAAACATTGAGTAAGTATAGGGTCTGTAGTAAGGGTTGATTGTAGCTGTATTAGTGCACTTGTTACAAAAATAATTGAGTACTGTCCAGGGTACTTTATTTATATATTTAAAAAAATTGCACTAACATCCACATTTTCAGGACCTTTCAGGGACACCCAGAAAACTTGTCCTAAAAATTTTAATGTTGGTGTAAATAAAAAAAAAAGTATCATGGACAGTACTCAATTGTTTTTGGGTCTTTAGTAGCAAGCAAAGTACTTAGGGAAACCATGTTTTGCTTCATGTCCATAATTGAGTGTTCATATTTGCATTAGGGTCTCTAATATTTTTGCCTGCCTGATGATATATTCTATTATTCAATATAATGCACATTTAGTTATGAGTTGTTCAATTTCAGAAGTTTGTCTTGTATGTCCACTAAAGCGGCGTTCCACCCAAAAATGGAGCTTCCCCTTTTCGGATTCCTCCGCCCCTCCGGTGTCACATTTGGCACCTTTCAGGGGGGAGGGGGGAGCAGATACCTGTATAATCCAGGTATTTGCTCCCACTTCCGGGCATAGATCGCTGCAGTATCCGCGGTGATCTACGCCATGTCCGGCCCCCCCTCCGCTGTCTTCTGGGAGACACACAGGTCCCAGAAGACAGCAGGGACCTGTGGGATCACGCAGCATGACTCACGCATGTGCAGTAGGGAACCAGGAAGTAAATCTGAAAGGCTTCACTTCCTGATTCCCTTACCGAAGATGGCAGCACCTCCACCCGAGAGCCGAGGGACAGATCAGCTTTGGGTGCTGACATCGCGGGCGCCCTGGACAGGTAAGTAGCTGTCAGTATTAAGTCAGTATAAAGTCAGCAGCTGCAGTATTAGTAGCTGCTGATTTTTTTTTTTTTTTTTTTTCGGCGGAACTTTAATAAAAAAAGTAATTGTATGAATATCACAAGCGTTTGCACAGCTGGCATGAATAATGGTTGTATTGTGTCTAATAAGTGTATTTCCTATGATTGGCAGCTCCATCTAGTTGCCATTATGTGGTATTTTCCTGATTGAGTTATTTTATGAAAATACCACATTATGGTTATCAGATGGAGCTGACAATCATAGGAATTAGACACAATACGGCGAATGTTTGTGCCGGTTGCCCAAATGCTTCTGGCATTATTACAGCATATTTTTTGTTTTTTTTATAAGTAGACCCCTAAGATGTTGTACATTTGTGCTAGGGCCTTGTTAATGTATGCCTTTCTCATACTAGATTTCAATGCTTGAGATCTACAATGAAAACATATGTGATCTCCTTTCACAAAATGGCAACAAACAACTAGAGATCAGATCACAAGGGAAAGCAGTAACTGTCCCAGGCCTGACTGAAATTGAAGTCTTCACAGAAGCTGACATTAAAAACACAATCTTATTTGGAGAGAAGAACAGGACAGTTGCATCAACTAAAATGAATACAGAAAGGTAAAAAAAAGTTGTCGCAAACGAGGAAAAAACTAATTGCTTTAAAACATATATGTTTATTTTTAGATGACATGCAGATAAACTTGGTGATGGTGAGTGTATTTGTCTTTGGCATATGATTCTTTGTATTTGCATATTATAGTTTTCACATAAATAAATCATTCATAGATACAAATAGGGTTTTTGCCTTTAAAATATTACATTTGGATGCTTGGGTGCAAGTGTCATTCCATAAGGCCCCTTTCACACTGGGGCGGGAGATGCGTCGGTGATAAAGCGCCGCTATTTTTAGCAGCGCTTTACTGTCGGATTTGCGGCGCGATTCGGCCGCTAGCGGCCGAGAAAGGGTTAAAAACCACGGCAAACTGCCTCTGCAGAGGCGCTTTGCCGGCGGTATAGCCGTCGTGCCCCATTGATTTCAATGGGCAGGAGCGGTGGAGGAGCGGTATACACACCGCTCCTTCACCGCTCCAAAGATGCTGCTAGCAGGACTTTTTTTTACCGTCCTGCTAGCACACCGCTCCAGTGTGAAAGCCCTCTGGGCTTTCACACTGGAGAGACAGCATCGGCTGTTTCAGGTCGGTTTGCAGGCGCTATTTTTAGAACAATAGCGCCTGCAAAACGACCCAGTGTGAAAGGGGTCTAAGCAAGTTCACCCCTCAGGACACTGATTTTTTCCCATTATGTACTCTGCATATTGCATGTACAGTGGGTATAGAAAAGAATCACCCCTCTTTAAAATAACAACATTTTGTTGCTTTAAGGCTGAATAAAACAAAAATGGTGTCTTCATTTCAGGCTACATTCACTCAGTGCAACTTATAGGATCCAAGCAAAAGATATAACAGAAAATTTTAAATAAAAATAAAAAAACAGATTCACTGAAGTTGAAAAAGGATCACCCACTTATGTCAGTGTTTTGTTGGACCACCTTTTGCTTTAATTACAGCCACTAGCCCTGGTTCACACTGGTCCGACAAACGCTCCGACATTGGGAGCTCATGTCGCATGACGTGTGAAAATCAATGTTTCCCTATGGGAGCCGTCTTAACTGGTCCGACAAATGTCGACTTTGAAAATGCTCCCTGTACTACTTCGGTCCGACTTTGATCCGACTTCAGCCCATTGACTATCATTGAAGTCGGATCAAAGTCGGACCACAGTCTTGCATGATCCGACTTTGGCATGCGACTTGTGCTCTGCTGATCTTGAGGGGGAACTCCAGGCCAAATTTTAAATAAAAACCGGCATGGGTTCCCCCTCCAGGAGCATACCAGGCCCTTGGGTCTGGTCTGGATTTGAAGGGGAACCCCTACGCCGAAAAAACGGCGTGGGGGTCCCCCCCAAAATCCAAACCAGACCCTTATCCGAGCACGCAACCTGGCAGGCCGCAGCGGAAGAGGGGGGGGGATGAGAGAGCGCCCCCCCTCCCTCCTGAATCGTACCAGGCCACATGCCCTCAACATGGGGGGTTAGGTGCTCTGGGGCAGGAGGGCGACCTGCGGCCCCCCACCCCAAAGCACCCTGCCCCCAGGTTGATGAGGACAGGGCCTCTTCCCGACAACCCTGGCCGTTGGTTGTCGGGGTCTGCGGGTGTGGGGCTTATCGGAATCCGGGAGCCCCCCCCTTGATAAGGGGGCCCCCAGATCCCGGCCCCCCCACCCTATGTGAATGAGTATGGGGTACATCGTACCCCTACCCATTCACCTGGTGGAAAAAAAATGTCAAGAAAAAACACAACACAGCTTTTTTAATTAATTTATTGCACAGCTCCGGGGGTCTTCTTCCGACTTCGGGAGTCTCCGCGCTCTCCGGTTTTTTCTTCTGCCGGGCCTCCGCTATCTTCTTCCAGCTCTTTTGCTAGCGGAGCCCGGTCTTCTCCGTTGCCGCCTTCTTCTCCCGCTCTCCGGTTCTTTCTTTCTTCCGCCGTGCCTCCGCTAACTTCTTTTAGCTCTTTTGCTAGCGGAGGCCCGGTCTTCCCATCATCTCGTCCGGCTCTCAGTTGTCCTTCTGCCGGCCCCTCCACTTAACTTCTTGTAGCTCTTTTGCTAGTGGAGGGGCCGGTCTTCCCGTCGCCGTCTTCTTCTCTCTTCTCCTCCTCGATGTTGACGCGTTGCTTCCTTCCGCTGTAATGCTGGCTGTTCGCTCCGCTCCGCATTAATATAGGCTTCTCATGACGTCACAGTCAATGCTCCGGTGGCCCCGGAGCATGTGACTGTGACGTCATGGGAGCATGTGACTGTGACGTCATGAGAAGCCTATATTAATGCGGAGCGGAGCGAACAGCCAGTATTACAGCGGGAGGAAGCGACGCGTCAACATCGAGGAGGAGAAGAGAGAAGAAGACGGCGACGGGAAGACCGGCCCCTCCACTAGCAAAAGAGCTACAAGAAGGTAGTGGAGGGGCCGGCAGAAGGACAACGGAGAGCCGGACGAGATGACGGGAAGACCGGGCCTCCGCTAGCAAAAGAGCTGGAAGAAGATAGCGGAGGCCCGGCAGAAGAAAGAACCGGAGAGCGCGGAGACCCCCGAAGTCGGAAGAAGACCCCCGGAGCTGTGCAATAAATTAATTTAAAAAGCTGTGTTGTTTTTTCTTGACATTTTTTTTCCACCAGGTGAATGGGTAGGGGTTCGATGTACCCCATACTTATTCACATAGGGTGGGGGGGCCGGGATCTGGGGGCCCCCTTATCAAGTGGGGGGCTCCCGGATTCCGATAAGCCCCCCGCCCGCAGACCCCGACAACCAACGGCCAGGGTTGTCGGGAAGAGGCCCTGTCCTCATCAACATGGGGGCAGGGTGCTCTGGGGTGGGGGGGCCGCAGGTCGCCCCCCCTGCCCCAGAGCACCTAACCCCCCCATGTTGAGGGCATGTGGCCTGGTACGGTTCAGGAGAGAGGGGGGGCCGCTCTCTCGTCCCCCCCTCTTCCCCTGCGGCCTGCCAGGTTGCGTGCTCGGATAAGGGTCTGGTTTGGATTTTGGGGGGGACCCCTACGCCGTTTTTTCGGCGTAGGTGTTCCCCTTCAAATCCAGACCAGACCCAAGGGCCTTGTATGCCCCTGGAGGGGGAACCCATGCCGGTTTTTTATTTAAAATTTGGCCTGGAGTTCCCCCTCAAGATTTATACCAAACACAGTGCCTGCTATTGGCGGGGATCCAAGTCGGATCCCCGTTCATTGAAAGTCGGACATATGTCGGCTTCATGTCGCAGGGCAAAGTCGGATCCAAAGTAGGACAGATGTCGTGTCGCACTAGTGTGAACCCAGCCTAAGTCTGTTGGTATAGGATAGGTCTTCACTAACTTTGCACATCTAGAGTTTGCAATATTCGCCCAATCTTCTTTTCAGAACTGCTCAAATTCAGTTAATCTTGATGGTGACCATTTGTGGGCTGCAGTCTTCAAGTCATTCCACAGATTTTCAATTGGGTTTAACCTTTTCACTGCCAGGTCCGTACGCAGTGCCCGCAGGTGGCTAGGTCAGTACGGCGTACGGACCTCATTTCTTCCTCTCCTATAAGCTTATAGTTACTTCAATGACCATCAGCTTATATTAGAATTGTTCAGCAGACTCTGCTGAACAATTATATAACTCTGATCAGCGGATTACAACCCGCTGATCAGTTATTAACCCCTAAAGTGACCCCCTCCAACCCACCCTGCTGCCTTCCTGTCCCCTGCCTCTCCACCCCCGCTGCACCCTGTCATATAAAGCTGCCCCCACTCTCCTCTCCTATCCCCTTCACCTCACTTTTCCCCTCCAGCACTAATTACCCCCATCCACCCAATCTGACCCCCCCCTGCAAGCCTGCACCCCGCAGCCACCATCATTAGCCTGCACCCCTCCTCTGCCACTCCCGTCGGCTTCAGGTGCTGCATGGGGCTTGGGGGGGTCTAGATGTGTCCCCCCAGCAAGTCAGAATCCCCCCAACGGCCCCCCACACCCCCGATCCATGGCCACTTTGAGTGGCATCTCTCCTTTCTCCTTCATCCGCCTACAGCTTCTCCCTGCACAGATCTCTGTGATCTGTCAGGCTGGAGATTGCAGCGGGGGGGGGAGGGGTGAGCTGTGTGGGTGGGGGGTGAAGTTGGGGCTTGGGGGGCTTAGTAAACATGCGTTTACTAAGATCCCCCCAGTAGAAAAGAGGGCACATGCAGCGATCACTACTGATCGCTGCTATGTGCCCACTGACACTGACAGATGATATATTGTAACTGCAAGTGTTACAATGTATCAGACTGTCATTTTCTGAATGAATGGAATCTCTATACAGATTCTCATTCATTCAAGTAAAGTGATACAGAGAAAAGGGACTATCTTCAGTTCCTTTTTCTGTCTCAAAAAAAGAGATATGGGGGTCCGATATCTCACCAAAGTGGGCCCACCTAAAAAATGGACAGGCAGACCTGATCGGTGTGCTTGTGTGAAAGGGGCCTAAGGCCTTGTTCACACAGGGCATACACAGCGTACCTGTACAGCGATGCACAGGTGTAGGCAGTCCCATTGTTGTAATTTGGGATGTAGCAACTGCACCAACAGAGCCGTTGCTCCCAATTTTACATCTATGTAGGTCCGCATGCATGTCCCTAAACTCACACTGTCTGCGTTCGGGGTCATGTAACCACACCCACACGGATGTCAGATTGGGAACAGCAGCTATGCCTGTGCAGCCGTTGCATCCCAACTGACATAAATGGGACTGCCTGTACGGGGATGCACGGAACACCTGTGCATCCCTGTGTGGGTAAACATTGCCCCCCCATGGGTGTACACTTTAGTATGCCACATGTGAACGATGCTTTAGTACTAATTTAGCTGGAATTTTGTAAGTTACGTTGTGTTTATGTGCAATATTAATGATTTTAGTGTATTTTTAGTGAAAATAGCGATATGATGAACATTTGCGCAATTATTGCAAGGCCCAAAAAATCAGTAGCACTTTTTTTTATTCTACTGGCCATGTGCTTTTAGAAAATGTCTAGTTTGAGGGGTGTTTTCAAATTCTGAAAGCTGTAAGTGAAAAATGAAGACCTCCAGGTTTTATACAAATTTCTGGGTATGTTCGATTTTCACCATTTTGCAAAAAGGCGCAATTTAAAATTTACAAATATTTGTTATTTATTAACTTCATACAGGTTAAGCTTTTATATTTAATAGGGATTTAGCAGAAATTTTTATCTGCTAATAATGGTTTTAGTGTATTTTTTTTGCCAATATATCGGTTCGATAAACATTTGCCCAAATACCGCAGGGTTTAAAAAAATCAGTAGCACTAGGAGGTCATATGCTTTTAGAAAATATATGGTTTTGAGGGTCTTTCACAAATTCTGAAAGCTGTAAGGGAAAAATTAAAACCTTCGAATGTTTGGAGAAATTTGGATATTTACGCTTTTGCGTCTGTTCAATTTTCACCATTTCGCAAAAAGGCGCAATTTAAAAGTTACAAATATTTGTTATTTATTCACTCAATACAGGTTAAACTTTTATATTTAGTAGGTATTTTGTAAAATTTGCTGTGTTTTTATCTGCTAATAATGGTTTTAGTGTATTTTTTGCAAATATATTGGTTCGATAAACATTTTCACAAATCCCGCGGGGATCTAAAAAAATCAGTAGCACCTTCTTTTTATTCTACTTATGTGCTTCCAGAAAATATATGGTTGGGGGGGGGGGTCTTTCACAAATTCTAAAAAGCTATAAGTGAAAAATAAACAACAAAGGAAAAATTGCAAAAATGGTCTGGCCACTTGAGTGTACAAAATGGAGCAGAGGGCCTGGCAGCGAAAGGGTTAAGTCTGATTAAGCCATGCAAGGACATTCATCTTTTTCTCCTTCAACCACTGTGTGGTCATTTTTGTTGTGTGCTTTGGGTCATTGTCATGTTGGAAGGTAAGATTTTCATCAAGAATTTGATGGTATTTTGCCCCATCTATTTTTCTTCTATCCTGACAAATGCTCCAATCCCTGCTGCAGGGAAACACTCCATAACAGGATATTACCACCTCCATGCTTTACTGTAGGAATGATGTTATTTGGATGGTGAGCTTTATTGGATTTCCGCCAGACATATCGTTTGGTGTTGAGGCCAAATAATTAGATTTATTGTATGTTTATTTTATATGATTCTTTTTGGAGTGTCACTTTATTTTGTTTACAAACGTTTTTTATTTGGGTTAAAAGGTGGTACAAAACCGACATGGCCAAATAATTAAATTTTAGTCTCATCTGATCACCTTTACCACTTCAGCACTGTAACATTTTGAATGACAATTGCGCGGTCAACACTGTACCCAAATTAATTTGTTATTTTTTTAGCCACAAATAGAGCTTTCTTTTGGTGGTATTTGATCACCTCTGCGGATTTTATTTTTTGCACTGTAAACAAAAAAAGAGCGACACGTTTGAGAAAAACACAATATTTTTAACTTTTTGCTATAATAAATATCCCCAAAAAATATATAAAAAACATTTTTTTCCTCAGTTTAGGCCGATACGTATTCTTCTACATATTTTTGGTAAAAAAAAAATAAAATAAGCGTTTGATTGGTTTGCGCAAAAGGTATAGCGTCTACAAAATAGGGAATCGTTTTATGGCACTTTTATTAATATTATTTTTTTTTTACTAGTAATGGCGGCGATCAGCGATTTTTATCGTGACTGCGACATTATGGCGGACACATCGGACACTTTTGACACCATTTTCATTTTTACAGCCATCAGTGCTATAAAAATGCCCCAATTACTGTACAAATTACACTGGCAGTGAAGGGGTTAACCTGTAGGGGGCGCTGAAGGGGTTAAGTGTGACCTAGGGAGTGATTCTAACTATTAAGGGGCGTGGCTTGCTGAAACGTCACTGATCGCTGTTCCCGATGACAGGGAACAGACAGACAATCAGTGACATGTCACTAGGAAGAACGGGGAGATGTGTTTACACTAACATCTCCCCGTTCTTCGGCTCTGTGACCCGATCGCAGGACACCGGCGGACATCGAGTCCACAGGTCCTGCGGGCATGGTCACGGAGCTCACAACAGGGTGGCAAATTAAAGGGGACGTATATATTTGCCCTGGGGACAGCAGACAATGGCATCCTTGGCATTGATGATTTGATTTAGATTTTGAAACTGACCTGCTGAAACAGTGTGTTGCTTGCTGGATGGGATCTGAAGGCTGCAAGGAAGATGGCAAGATGCTGTGACCTGCCGACAACAAGGTGAGTTGCTTGTTGGACTGTGGGCATGATGGATGGTATCTGATGGCTGCAGCTAGGGAAGACGGCAAGATGCTCCTGTGACCTTACGCTTGCTGGATGGATCTGATGTGGGTGTAGGTCACTGTCTATCTACACTTGGGCTGTGGAAACCCCACCCACACCACTTAACAGACAAGCTTAGGGTGTCTCAGCCATTCCTGGTTATCAGACCAGTGCAGGGTGGGCGGCTCAGTCAGCTACTATAACTATATATAATATAGCTGCAGCACCCCAACCCCCGTTAACAGGCGATCTGATAACTGCCGGGGGGGGGGGGGGGGTGTTGGGGTGCTGCAACTATATTATATATAGTTATAGTAGTTGACTGAGCCGCCCACCCTGCGCCGGGCGGCTCAGTCACAGCTAATAAAATATAGCAGTCACGGCTATATTAGTGTGTGTATATATATATATATATATATATATATATATATATATATATATATATATATATATATATTTATATTTATATTCTATATAGCTAAATAGTACAGCATCAAAAACTAACATCTCATCATCAAGCCACAAGCTCCCACCTACACACACAAGCCACAACAGGGCACAAAGTCGGACACAGACACTGCACTTATCCCACCAACTCTGAGCGGCTCAACCCACCCATCACAACACCTCAGCTCGGGCGGCGAAGGACAGGACACCCCACCCATCGCAAGCTGACCCCCGCCCATTACTGCACCAGGTACACAGAACGCCCGGGCGGCAGCTGGAGAGGACACACAGCGTGCAGCCGCGCCGCCCGGGCGGAAAATAGATAGTTACACGGGCTAAGGCATCAGCGCAGGAGTAAAGAGAGGAGGAGGAAGACGCAGGCTGCGGCGCTGGAGGTCTGTTCCGGGCTGGCTTTAAAAAAAACTGCCTAAGGGAGCCTGGGCTTTTGTCAGCTTCATGATGATGTCTGTCACCCCTCCAGCGGGTGTGGCTGCACCCGCCTAGCAATGCTTCTGACCACCAGTCAGTACCTGGATGACATACAGCGGTCTCCCCGCTGTGTCACGACTCACGGAGCTTAGTCTGAACTTTACTTTGGCCGCGCTGTGACAAAGGTCCCGCCTCCTTCTAGACCAGCGTGTGTGATAGGCAGAATACTGATCTAATGGCAGGAAATAGATGCAGTGTTCAGCCTATCACACACGCTGGTCTAGGAAGAGGCGGGCATTTGTCACAGCGCGGCCGAAATACATTTCAGACTAAGCTCCGTGAGTCGCGAGTGACACAGCGGGGAGAAGACGTGACATGTAGACAAGAGCACTGCAGCCACAGCGCGAAGCGGCCCCAGGTCAAGCAGCCTACCAGGATATGTCCCGGTATCCCGGTAGGCCAGTCCGGCCCTGCCTTCTGACATCCCTGGACTTCAGGGACGCGTGCTGGGTCACCAGAGGTTCCTGCGTTTAGCGGTCAAGGGGAACCACTATTAATTTATGACTGTCCCTTTTGACCTAGTGGTAGCACCAAGAGTTTCACCAGGGTGCTCGCCCCCGATTCTAGCCTTGCTGAGTCAGCGCGGCATTGTCATCATTGGTTCTTTGCATGGTCTTCTTTTGTAACCTGTTTCCAGGTTAGAATTAGAGGAAGACGTGTCTATAGTCAGTCAGACTCTCCAAGACTTTGGGTGGATGCTGTGCCTCCAGTTGTCAGTACTAGTTCAGACTCAGCGCCTAGAATACCTGGGGCTGGCTCTGTGCTCATCAGAGGCAAGAGTTTTCTCCCTCCAGAGAGGTTGCGGAAGGCTGCAGTGAGTTGGATCTCATGATGGCCTCCTTCAAAGCAGTACCGTTTGCCCAGGTCCACATTTGGAGGGGAGATTCTGTCCTATAGGAACACACCCCCATTGTCTCTGGATCATCAGATTCAGGTGAATCGCCTAGTCAGGGCCTCTCTGACTTGGTGGCTAACATTCCCGGCATCTCTGTCCGGGAAGTTTTTTCCTTCTTTTCTATTGAACTGTGACTACGATCCAGCCTCACAGGCTGGGGGGGTTGGAGTCTGGGGGGTCCAGTCGGTCCAAAGTCGCTGGACTCTGGACGAATCCCATCTACCGGTCGATGTTCTGGAACTTCGGGCGATTAGGATATGTCTCTCTTTGTAGTCGTGAAGACTACAAGGGCGCCCGATTGGGATCCAGTCGGACAATGCCACGGCTGTGGCTTATGTCAACCATGTGGACATCCTGCGGTAGACGGGAAGAAGCGTGCGGGCTCTGTCGGCCGTTTACATTCAGGGTGTAGAACTCTAACTGGCGGACTATTTGAGTCGCCAGTAGCTGAACCAAGAGGAATGCTCATTCCAATCCGGAGGGGTGTCTACTCCTTTTGCCGGAGGTGGACGTCGGTCGTGGACCTCCTGGCTTCTCGACTCAAATCGTATGATGTCGAGATTCGTGGCCAGGTCCAGAGATCCCTGGGCAGATGCGTCAGACGCGTTGGTGGCCCCGTGGGGTCAGTATCGGCAAATTTATGCATATCCCCCACTGATGTTGCTTCCTCTTCTGCTCCTCAATGTGCAGATCGAGGGGATCCCGGTGATCCTAATCGTTCTAGATTGGCCCCGGCGTCCTTGGTACGCCAACTTCGTACGCCTGGTGGCGAACACATGGTTGGCTGCCAATGTGGGAGGACCTTCTGTCTCAAGGTCCCATACTTCACCTGCTTTACAGCCGCTGGCATTATGGCATGGCTATTGACAGCCAGGTACTGAGGGACCGAGGTCTTTCGGATTCGGTCATCTCGACCAGGCACAAAAATCTTCCTCCTGGAAGATCTACCATCGCACTTGGAAGGCCTACATTTCCTTGTGCGCAGAGATGGAGTGCTGTCCACAGGCGTTTTCGGTTTCCGGGGTCCTAGTGTTTTTTGCAGCATGGAGTGGATCAAAAGCTTGTTTTAAGCACCACTGAAGCCTCGTACACACGACCGAGTTTCTCGTCAAGAAAAAACATGTTTTTCTTGACGAGATTCTTGGACAAGAAACTTGTCCCGGCCGAGTGTACACACGCTCCTTTCAAAGAACCCGCGGTTCTTTGAATGGAGTGAACGCGGTGACGTAATAGACGACGAGCGTGCGCTCGTCACATTCGATGCCGTCGCCGCCATCTTTCTACACCCTACCTATGCCTAGGAAGCTACCGCGCATGCGTCAAAGTCATTTCGAGCATGCGCGGGTTTCCACGGCGACAGGTAAATGTACACACACACACACACACACACACACACACACACTTTTCTCGTCGAGAAACATGCTGACGAGAATCTCGACGAGAAAATAGAGAGCAGGTTCTCTATTTTTCTCGTCGGTTATCTTGACGAGAAACATGATAGCCGCGCACACACGACCGATTTACTCGACAAGAAAGCTCTGCCAGCAAGTTTCTTGTAGTTTTTTGACGAGAAACTCGGTCGTGTGTACGAGGCTTAAGGGTCAGTTTCAGCCTTGGCTGTTTTCTTTCAATGGCCTTTGGCGTCCCATTCCCTGGTGGGTACCTTTGTACAGAAGGTTCGACTGGGGCTTTCCCTAATTAGACCACCTCTCCCTCCTTGGGATTTGAACCTGGTGCTCTCGGTTCTTCGGGAACCTCCCTTTGAGAACATCAGCGAGATTCTTCTCTTGACGTGATCTCAGAAGGTGGCCTTTCTAGTGGCTGAAGGGTTTCTGAATTGGCGGCCTTGCCTTGCAAGTCCCCATATTTGATCCTCCATAAGGATAAATCGATACTACACCCGCGACCTTCGTTTCTTCCAAAGGTGGTTTCGGCTTTCCACCTGAATGAGGACATTGTACTTCCATCCTTGTGTCCTCGGTCATCGCATCCCAGAGAGTCTGCGCTTCACACTTTAGATGTGCCTTGCGGGTGTAAGTGTCTGCTACGTCTTTCTTTTCCGAAGTCTGGCTCGCTGTTTGTGTCGGTGTCTGGTCCACAAAAAGGCCTGGCGGTCTCGTCGGCCACCATTTTCTAGGTTAATCAGGTAGACTGTTGTGCGGGCCTATGCCCTTAAGAGGCGCGCGCCCTCCTTTCCGGTCACGGCGCTCCCAACCAGGGCAATGGGTGCTTCCTGGGCTTTCCGACATCAAGCGTCTCTCTCTCACAGGTGTGCAGGGCGGCGACTTGGTCGTCCATGCACACTTTCTGCAAAAAAATTCGAGGAGGTTGTGAGTGCATTTTCAGATGCTTCCTTCGGCCGCAAGGGTGTTAGAAAAAAAATGTATAAAGTTTGGGGGTTCCAAGTAATTTTCTAGAAAAAAAAACTGTTTTTACCTTGTAAACAACAAATCTCAGAAAGAGGCTCATCCTTAACCGCTTGCTTACTGGGCACATATACCCCCTTCCTGCCCAGGCGAAATTTCAGCTTTCAGCACTGTCACGATTTGAATGACAATTGCGCGGTCATGCGATGTGGCTCCCAAACAAAATTGACAGCCTTTTTTACCCAGAAATAGAGCTTTCTTTTGGTGGTATTTGATCATCTCTGCGGTTTTTATTTTTTGCGCTATAAACCAAAAAAAAAAAAACAGACAATTTTGAAAAAAACACAATATTTTTTACTTTTTGCTATAATATCCCAATTTTTTTTTTAAATCTATTTTTTTTCTCAGTTTAGGCCGATATGTACTCTTCTACATATTTTTGTTAAAAAAAAAAAAATCGCAATAAGCGTAAAGTGATTGGTTTTCGCAAAAGTCATAGCGCCTACAAAATAGGGGATAGAATTATGACATTTAATTTTTTTTTTTACTAGTAATGGTGGTTATCTGCGATTTTTTTCAGGACTGAGATATTACAGCAGACACATCAGACACATTTTTGGGACCATTCACATTTATACAGCGATCCGCGCTATAAATATGCACTGATTACTGTATAAATGTGA
This sequence comes from Rana muscosa, assembly GCA_029206835.1. Lineage (NCBI taxonomy): Eukaryota > Metazoa > Chordata > Amphibia > Anura > Ranidae > Rana > Rana muscosa. Next base: position 730,803,884 of record CM055118.1, read on the forward strand.
CTGACAGGGAAGGGGTTAACACTAGGGGGCAATCAAGCAGTTAAATGTGTTCCCTGGGAGTGATTCTTACTGTGGGGGGAGGGGACTGACTGGGGGAGGTGACTGATCGTTGTCCCTATGTACAAGGGACACACCATTGGTCTCCTCTCCCTGACAGAACGTGGATCTCTGTGTTTACACACAGAGATCCACGTCCCTGGCTCTGTAACTGCCAATCGCGGGTGCCTGGCAGACATTGTGGCCTCACCATTTTATTCTCTACGGCCTCTGCTTTAAAAAGATATATACTTTTGGGGGACTTTTTTTGTTGCAAAAAAATATTTTTTTTTACATGTAAACAAGTGTCAGAAAAAAGCTTTGAGGTCAAGTGGTTAATAAAGGACTTGTCAAAAACTGGGTCTGCATTTTTACTCACTTTTATGGTGAATGAGTAGGGGTACTATAGATCCCTACTCATTCACATGGGGGGCAGGATCTGGGGGTTTCCAAATTCTGAAATGAGTATTTTAAATTACTAAATTTAAAATCTAATTGTTTTGTGGGACTTTATGTGAGGCTATGGCCATCCGACACATAGACCTCCATCCCCGACAATATGGGAAGAAAGGGACTAATGGGGAAAGGGGGAACAGTGGGACTTTAAATGAAACAAAACACTAAGGGCAAGTTGAATCAATCAATGAAATAAAATATGGTATTTATTATTGACATATTTGGGTATAGTATATTGCAGGTATACATAGTGAACCAATAAGTATGTTACAGTGTATAATAGAGACATAATTGGTAAAACCGTATATTGTTCGAATAGTAACATGGTAGACATAGTAACGCATGGTAGACGATGAACCCATTCCAACAGTATATCCAAAGTAATATAAAGTCATAGTATATAATAAATTACAATTCATGATTAAAAACAACATCAAACCCATGGTAGTATGCATGATTACTGTGACACATCGGTAAGGTAAGCTTGACGCGTTTCATGGAATGTCTCCACTCATCAGGAGCATCTAGGAACTGGGGGTAACTATAATGAATAATAGATTACTAATTAATGGTAATTAATTAGAAAGGGAAGAGAGGGAGCACAACTCGGTGGTCCTAGCACTCTTACCTAGAAATAATGGGTAAAGCATGGTAGATGATAATGATGTTGGTGGGAGGCATAGGAGGGAAGGGAAGAATCTCCCCATCAATAATAAATACCATATTTTATTTCATTGATTGATTCAACTTGCCCTTAGTGTTTTGTTTCATTTAAAGTCCCACTGTTCCCCCTTTCCCCATTAGTCCCTTTCTTCCATATTGTCGGGGATGGAGGTTTCCAAATTCTGATAAGTCCGCTGCCCGCAGACCCCTACAACCACCAGGGTTTTGGGGAAGAGGTCCTTTCCCCATCAATATGGGACCAAGTGCTTCTTTCGATGCTAGCTCCCACAGTTATGCGAGCTCTGCTCTCTGCAGGTCTTTTTATAGCTATGGGTCGTAGCCATCCTGTGACGTCATCTGGAGACCCCACCCCCTTGTGACGTCATTGTCCCATCATGCCCCGGGCAGTGTCCCTGGATGACATCGGATGGCCCCCCTGGCTATAAAAGAATCTGCAGAGAGCGGAGCTTGCATAACTGCGGGAGCTAGCGTCGGGAGAAGATCGAAGGAGGAAGAACCAGATGCAGCAGAAGAGCCAGAGTAAGAAGACAGCAGAGGGAGAAGAACCGGAGAGGGTAGAAGACATCGGCAGAGAGGGGAGAAGAGACACTGGAGCTGCTTTAATAAAAGGACTTTGTCAAAAACCTGAGTGCTGGTTTTATTTCTTTGACACTTTTTTGTGAATGGGCAAGGGTACAATTCACCCCATACTCATTCACATGGGGGGGGTCCCTTTGTTAAAAGAGGGCTTTCAGATTGATAAGCCCGCTGCCCACAGACCGCGACAACCACCGCCCAGGGTTGTCAGGAAGAGGCCCTTGTCCCCATTAACGGGGACAAGCACCCACCCCCCCTTGTTGAGGGCGTGTGGCCTGGTATGACCCGGGGGGGGGGGGGGCGCTCGCTCGTCCCCCATTTTCCTGACCTGCTGGGCTGCATTCTCAAATAAGGGTCTAGTATGGATTTGGGGGGGACCCTACGCCATTTTTTTGGGAGTGGGGGTTCCCCTTAAAATCCATACCAGACTGAAAAACCCCCCAAAATCATTTTGGCGAGGGGTTACCCTTCAAGATCCTCAGCGCACAAGTCGCACCACAAGTCGGATCATCATGATCCGACTTGGATGTGACTCCTATTTAAATCAACGGGCTCTCATAGGGAACCATTGATTTTGAATAGAGGCAGAGAAATGCTGCTAAAAGCTACCCTGGCTAAACGCCCATTAACGGCAATGCAGAAAAACCACTAAAAGCACATTTTTGCAGCCACTTTTTCCTGGCGTTGGTAGTGGTTTTGCAGCCCTATGTGCATGAGGCCTTAAAATTAATTAAGTGTAACTTTTAGGCCGGGTTCACACCAATGCGAATTGAATGCGCGTTTGGACTGAAATCGGACCTGAAACAGTGAACCAGCACGCACCGGACCCCTGCTGTGAGCCCGGCCTCAAATGTTGCAATTAGAAATTTAAAGAACGTGTTGCCTTTTTGATGAAAGCTATAATGTATACTCTATTTTATTAATGTCTAGGAGTGATGTGAGTGAAACAGACATTCCTTTTAAGGGGTCAGCGTTGAAACAGCAGATGCTGTGAATGGTTTCAGTTAAAACACTGGTGGCGGCTACTGTTTGTGTAAAGGGTTAACTGTGGAGTTAACCTACCCCAGTGATGAGCACTCAGTCTGCTGGGACTTAGATTGTTGGATAATTTCTTCACAGGGTGAGGCTGAGAGTGTAACTGTCACAACCCATGCCCGTTTTCTTTGATGAATATCAATAGCTAAAACCTATGGTTATCAGAGAACTGTACATGCCAACAACTTCACATGCAGTATCGAGGGCTTGGCCAGCATTTGGAAAGTTATGAAGTAATAGACACCTGAGCTATATCTGCAATGACAACTGTTGTAAATATTGTTTATTATGTATGTCCCTTCCAGCTCACGCTCTCATTTGATGGTCATCTTGAGAATAAATGGTATGGATAGCATCTCAGGGGCTGTCTCTAGCTCTACACTCACACTGTGCGACCTTGCAGGATCAGAACGCATATCAAAAACTGAAGCCACTGGTCAGCGCTTGGTGGAAGCTGCTGCAATTAATAAGTCTCTTACAGCATTGGGACAGGTATTGCTATTTTATATATATATGTATATTACAAAGTAAAAAGTAACTGAGATTTATGTGAATGCATTTCAATTTACATCTGCTTCTTTTCTAAATTTCACCTTGCCTACGACTGCTGATATTTAATATAATTATTCTTCAGTATCAAAATCATTGATATGAGGCAAAATGTGTTAAAGCAGTTTATTTATTTTGGCAAACAGCGCCATCTAGTCTCTCATCCAACCACCTGCACCTTAACAAGGATATTACCAAGGCAGGAAAGCCAGCAGAGAACAGGCAATCTGAATTTTTATTAAAACATTATGAAGCAAAGTTTAATCCAACCAAAGAAAATTTTAAATGTTTCATAAATCATACTTTTTGCATAGCCAACAATCAGTTTCCAGTGCGTTATACAATTCTAGGCCCAAACACACTACAACTTGTTCTGATGCATTATTTGCATGATATATTTTCAAGACTATCTGCTTGATTGGACCACATAGGCATCCAATCTAAGGGCTGTCCCCCAGTTGTATGCCGCCTTGACAGAAGGTGTTTAACATCTTCGCTTGTTTTAGCACTTCAGCAGAGATAGAAGAGCTATAGCAGCAGCATTGATGGCAGGGTATTTCAGTATGAAATAGAAAATGATTTCAGGAAATACACATTTTTAAAGAAATGCTCATATATATTTTTTTCTTGCAGAATCTTTAGTAAGTTCTGCAAGAACATAAATTTTAAAAAGGTATTCAATAGTTTGCTGTTTGCGAAGACAAACCCTGTTTAGATTGGAAATGAATGATGTAAGTTTTTAGGACCCGTTCACACCAGAACGCAGTGCAGGAAACCTACATTCCATGCACGTTTCTGGCACCGTGTTCAAAACGCACTGCACTTGCAATCTGCAGCAGGTCTCAGTGTTCGTTTAACACTACCCCAAGCACATGTTGCAAACGCAGTGCTTTTGTCTGCACCATATCACATGGTACACTAGTACCATGTGATCCAGTTGCTGCGTTTTTTTTAACTACTTGACGACCATGGTGTAGCCATCTTTTGGTTATACCGTGGTCGGCAAGTTCTGGGAGGGCATCTATAGGCGTCCTCCCCGAACCTTGCAACCCCCCCGGGGGATGCATTAGGCGCTCTCTGATAGCGGTGTCCTTGGGACACAGCTGATGACAGATCGAAGTAAAGGGCCAAACACAGGGGCCCTTTAAAATGTGATCAGCTGTGTCCAATCACAGCTGATCCCATGTAGCCCATAATCGGCTAACCTGTGACAGCACACATTTACACTGATAATCAGGGCACTAATCATAAGTGAAGAAGAAAAATTACTTCTTTGTAAAATTTGATATCAGAACCAAAGAGAACTTTTTTTTAAATGTTCGCAATTTTTCATTTGTTTAGCAAAAAATTAAAAAACGGTGGCGATTAAATACTACTAAAAGAAAGCTGTCTCAAAAAAAAAAAATGATAAAAATTTCATATGGGTACAGTGTTGCATGACCGCGTAATTGTCATTCAAAAGTGCGACAGCGCTGAAAGCTGAAGATTGGCCTGGTCATGAAGGGGTGAAAGTGCCCATAGGCAAGTTATTAAAGTAGTGCATGCACTACTTTTGGTGCAGTCTGGTGCCATTTCAGCCTATTCAAATGAATGGGCTGTAAACGCACTGCACCCAGATCGCATGTGAATCAGCCAAGAGAGAGAGAGAGAGAGAGAGAAAAGAAAACAGTAAGCAATTTAACAAGCTAGCATCATCAAAAAATGGGCAGGATAGTTTTGGGTGGACTGACAAACATTTATGTGGTCATTGTTTATTTAAATAATAAATGCACTTTTAGAATAAAGCCAAACTCTTAAATCTTACAGAAAATTTTATAGGACCTGTCAGGTTTATATTGCTGTTCCTGTATCCCTTTTGGAAGATTTTCTCTCACTTACTGTGTGGTCACTGAGAGATTAAAGTTAGCAAAATATCTACAATGGGGCACAGACAGTAAAAAGAAAAAACTTTCTTTTTTCAAAGTAGACATTTTCATTTAAAGAATTTACTTTCCATCCTCCCACAACATAAAAAAACAAACAATTTTTTACTTTACTGATGGTCTACCTGCCCCCTGCATCCATTTCCACCTGGGCAAAAATGATATGTACATATCCTCTTGCAGCCTGCTGGGATACTGATGTCACATATTCCAGGAGGCTGCAGGCTTCCACACAGCACCAGGAAAGTTCATGGGGCACAGCATGATCAGGGGGTCAGCTGCAGGAACCAGGATGTGACAGCCAGCTCCCGAGGACATAGGAGATTGATGAACCTGAAAGAGGAGACTGGTGGGAGAGATCAAGACAACACTGGCGATGCTGGGCTTGTGAATATGTTTACTCAACATGAAAACAGCAGCAAAAGTAAAGGGCACATGAACTGAATGTTTTGTGGAGAGAGGAAAGTTCCTCTCTAAGCAACGTAAGTAAAGGTGAGAATTTCTCTAAAGTATTTATTGCTTCTGTTCCCATTGAGGAGATCTTCTCACTTCCGATCTGGTCACTAGAACAAGAAGTGAGGCAAAATCTCTCCAACAGGGACATCAACAAAAATAAAATAAAAAAACTGAGAAAGATTTGCTCCAACACTAAAAAATATACTTTGACTTTACAAATGATTACCGACTCCCTCATGCCTCTGCTGCTAAACCCGAGAAGAAGAATCCACATTCATAGTGAAAGTATTTTTGTGGCCTGCCCAGAACTGATACAGTGTGCCAATCTGGTAGTTTTCCTCAAAACTGGGTGCATGTTTGGAGCAGAAAACAGAGTTCAACAATAGCAAATAGTGGTCAGTCGTCTCAGGCTTTGCATTCAGCCTAGCATGCACCCAGTTGTAGTGAGAGCTACAATTACCAAACTTGGTAAAAACTGTGCTGGCACTGGGGAAACAGCAACTCCTGACTATCGGTGTACCTGCTTGTACTTGCTTTCAGTTGCAGAGTTAAAGTGGTTCTAAAGGCAGGTTTAATGCAGCCCCCCTCATGAGCCCCATCTCGATCCAGTGATGCTGCACAAGACTCGTCTGTCTTGGGACTCTGCCTCCTGATTGGCTGAGACACAGCAGCAGGCACCATTGGCTTCCACTGCTGTCAATCAAATTCAGTTAGCCAATGAGGAGACAGAGGGGCAGGGTCGAGCCACGGCTCTGTCTGAAAGGACACACCGAGCAGTGGCTCAGCTGTCCCCATAGCAATCTTCTTGCTGTGTGGGCACTCAGCAGGAGGGAGGGGCCAGGAGTGCCGAAGAGGGACCCAACGAGAGGAGGCTCTGGGCTGATCTGTGCAAAACCACTGCACAGAGCAGGTAAGTCAAATAGGTTTGTTATTTTTAACCAAACAAAAATAAAATTACTTAGACTTTAGTATCACTATAAAGGGAGGCGGTAGATACATTTTAAATCTAAAATTACGCTCATCTTTAATTGATTGTACTGGGTTCCTCATTTAAGGCCATATTTATAAAGTGGTCAATCTAACATTCACTGCAAGTGTATCTTACAGGTGCATGTGTTGTAATTGTCAGTGATTGATTCCCCACAAGTGGATGTCTGGCAAAAGTCAAATTCTCTACTTTATACATATGCCCTTTTGTGTTGAATGTGATGGTGATAGACTTATTAGGAATTATCCATTCAAATATAGCAGGTGAAACTACCCTCTTTGGACAAATGATTAGCAGAATTATTTACACTGGTGTGCAACCTGTAGAAGCAGTGCTCGCGGGTTATTGTTTTGCATCAAACGGGTTTTGCATTCCTATACACTCTATAGCAGGGGTAGGGACCGTGGTGGAGATCTACCTGAGCAACATGGGGGAGATCAAAGATCTCTGGGGTGCGCCTTTTTATTTTTTTCTTATAGAGAAAACAAAAATACTAGCACGCCCCCAATAATAAGAAAATACCTTTATTTCCTTCCAGGGCCACGAACCAAAGCATTGTGACCACAGTGTGTGTACACCCCCAGGTGCTGCCTATGCAGTTTAAGGGGGAGTGGTTGGGAGGTGGTAAAGCTGAAGCTCAACTGAGGGGTTTTACTGCCCCCAACCACTAGTGTAAACAAGCTCTAAAACGCACAGACCACTTTACAAAGTACCACCAAAATAACCCCCTATGCTCAATGCAATTCACTCCCTACCTAGATTTCTCACTATAGAGATCTCCTCTAACTTCCCTTATCCTCCCTCCCAGCCTACTCCCTCAGTAGACTCCCCGTCCAACACAGACCAACCAGCTTTCCAACACAAAAGCCGCCCTCACAGCACAGCACAACCCTCCACCCAGTACAGACCCAACTTCCCATTTCAGGTGCCTCAATACAGAAAACCTCCTCATACCTTTCTCTCCCACTCCCCCAGGTACAAAATTGCAAGAACAGAAGACACGCGCTGAGGTAATTATCTTACTGAAGCAGCACAGCAGGTGTGGGCTAGGTGGGGCTGCTGCAGCAGCCTCATAGTTTCTTTGTGCTACACACTGCTAATTTAACTTTGGCACTGCAGCAGCCTGCTGTGCTGCTTCAGTTAAAAGGTGCCAGAGCAAATCTCCTCCACTGCTCAGCACGGCCTGCTCTTTCGCTGATCCACCTACTCGACTTTCTCCTCACCTGTTGTGCCTGCCAGGTTCTCTCTTTCCTGGTCCGCCTACCTGGCTCCTCTCCCTCCTGATCCTCCACCCGCCCGACTCTCGCCTTCTGTGATCTGCCAGCCGCAGCCGCCCTAGTGAGCCCACACCTGCTTCAGTGAGAGGTAGCTCAGTGCCTGAGCAAGTTTCTTCCATGGCTCTGCCCGGTTCTCTCCTTCCTGATCTGCCTATTCAGTTCTCTCCTTCCCTGATCCACCCACCCAGCTCTCTCCTTCTCTACCCCAGACTTTTCAACCTGGTCTGCCCAGTATGGAAAAATATGCATCAAATGCAATGGCATGACCCCCTTAGACTTTAATGGCAGAGAGTGTAATGTGAAGTAGACTTTGTTTAAAAGACAGTTACGCTACTTTTATTAATACAAAACATGGTCAAAGGGCAAACATAGCCCTGCAAGCATTAACGTGGATGTAAACCCTCACATATACCCAGTGAAATAAAAAGCCTCAGATGATACACAGAGATGAAACTAATCTCCCTACAAAAGTTTTACATGTAAATCTGCAGTCTTCAGCTTTATACACTTTATATAAAGTGCAGATCGTGTTAGTTTTCATTTCCTCATTCAGCAGGCAGTAGCACTGTACTCTTGGATTACACTGGGAAACGGCTGATTGGAGGAAAGGCACCCCCCCCACTCCACATAGGCAAAGACTTTCAGAGTTGTCCTGTGAGTAGAGAAACTTTCTCCCAATCTATTTATAGCACCCACCCTGACACAAAATTCAGGCTGGCTTTATCTCGTGCCAGAGGTTATCATGCTGATAACAGAAGAATGGAGCAGGAGAAAGCCACAGGACTTAGTGCGTTGAAGAGAGACAAGAAAACACTGCAGATATATGTGCCTAGCTCAAATTTAATGAATCCTGTTTACATCCATGTGACGGACCTGGCCGGGACAGGGGCTTTTGGAGGGGACTGAATGCAAGCCTCTTGCCCTGCGACCATGGACCCTGGCATTTGGGGGAACGGTGCTCTTTGTGAGCTGTATGCCTGGGGACCCTTGGGGGGGGGGTGTTACTTTGGATTCAGGTCCATGTCCCCCCAAGACACACAGACTCTGGGGACCCTGTATATGCCATATTAGAGTGACTAATTCATACTGTTGGGATTTTCACACCTTCACTCTAAGGATATGCGAATGCAATCACCTCCAGCCATCTGTCTGTCCTCTGTGCTAATTTGATCCTGTTAAAATGTGTGATGTTTACACTTAGGAATTTGTATTAGCAGATGAGACCGGAGACGGGATGTCTACCCTGAAAAGGTCATATCTAGGAGTCACCTGGGCTGTCTAAAGAACTTCGTTAATTAGCATGTTAATTTATGTTCTGGTTACCCCCTCTGTTACTGTATATAAGACTTGATTTTGGTCATAATAAAAGTCTCTCTTGGTTGAACTTACATACAGCCTGCCTGGTGTTTGTTCTGACCGACCACAAATGGATTCGAATGGCACATAGCGGTAGTTGGAATCCTGGAGCACCGGATGATCCAATAGAGCAGAGGAGTGTCGGGAGAGTGGAGCCGAGCGAGCAAAGGGGCTCGTTACATTGGTGGCAGCAGTGGGATGGATTTGCTCTCCAGTTACTGGGACACTCCAAACCACCACAGTGAAGGACCAGCTATGCAGCCTGCAGGAAAGTCACGCTGAAAGACCTACTTGAGAGCCGAGATGGACCAGAAGAAGGGTGATGCAGGACCCCGGTCAGTTGAAGATTTGTTTCAGCAACGAGTGCGGCAGCGGTTGGCATTATATGGGGCTAACCCATCAGAGACCGCCATACAGGAAGCCATTAAAGACATCCAGCTGCAGGATGCATGACAAGAGAGAGAACGAGAGCGACAAAAGAGAGAACTAGAGCGGCAACATGAGTGGAGAATGGCAATCGGAGACAACGCCTAAAGAACCAGCCGCCATGGAAGAGGAATTCGGAAGGAGGTTGCGAGAGATGCAGATACAGCATAGAGGACCAGTATCAGAGGAGGTCCTGCTGGGATGGTCGGATTCGATCCGCTGCGAACTCTGGAAGAAAGTGCTAGCCCTCGAGCAGCAACACCAGGGAAAGGTTCTCCCCTCCATCTATGTAAGGTACTGGTCACAGTATGATGTACGAATGCTGTTATTGGGGGAACAACCAAAGCAGGAGTGGACAGCTGAGTTAAGCAGGCTGATCCGGGCAGAGATGCGGTTGGACGAGAGCTACAGAGCCCTCCGGTGGTATGTAGCCCAAGAGTGCCAGTGGTCAGCGGATGACAGCCCCACGGAAGGCTTTGACTATAATGGCCTGGGATTGTTGTATGGGAGGCTGTCCGAGGACCCTGACTTTGGGAGTGATCGGGAGTGGCGTTTGGAGCAAATAATGGAGCACAGAGAACAAAGACTGAATATCTCGGAAGGGCACTGGGCACAGAAAGATTTGGAGTTTCTGGCCGTTCAGGAATGGGAGCTGGAGATTGCCTACAAACAGCTGCTAGACTCTGCTCAGCAGCAGGGTGGGGCTCCCTTTGCCTGGGACTATCAGGAAATACCAGTTGACAACTATGAAATCCTGGCTGAAGAATCAGCAGTGGAAAATCTGAAGATTGCCATCCCTAAAGCCGAAGTGAATGATACAGAGTTCCAGGGAGCTAGCCTGGCTGAAGAATCAGCAGTGGAAAATCTGAAGATTGCCACCCTTAAAGCCGAAGTGGATGATATGGAGTTCCAGGGAGCTAGGGTAGTTGGCTCATCTCCCCAGCCACAGATTACAGAAGGTATGGACTTAAGGGACTGTTCAGAGGATGTTAGGGATTATGCATCGCCCGCTCAAGTACTGACACAGCAGGACAAAGTACTGCAGACCCTTGCTCTACACCCGTGGCAGTTTAGGAGGCCCGAGTTGAGAAGGTGATGGTTCCTCTTTCCGAGTGGATTTCAGAGATGCAGGGAGGAGAAGCAGCCATTTTCCCTCCCCAACAGTTAACCAGAGAAGAAGGTGTGGAGTCCCCAGCAGAAGGGCTGGCAACAGGGCAGAGTGATACCCACCTCTGCCCAGCACCGGAAACCACTGTGGAGTTTCAGGGAGCTGGGGCAGTTGGCCCCTCTCCCCAGCAACAAGCTGAGGTGGTAAAGCTTTTACCCCCAGCTGAATCACTGGCAGCAGGGCAGAATGCTACTGGCCGCTGCACACAACTGCCACTTGAGCGGATATCGGTGGATGGGACTGCGGTCTCCACTCACAGCAACCCAGCAGAAGAGCTGGCAACAGAGCCGAGCGCCACGGGCCTCGGCTCCCAACTAACAGAAGAAGGAGTTCCTGTGGTATTGGATGGGACTTCAGTCCTCACTGACACAACCCCAGAAAATGGTGTGACACTGAGACAGGAGGATGTCAGCCTTGCTTTGCAAGCACTGGGAGATCTTCACCTACCACAAGTGGATGGGACTTCAGTCTCCACTTGTATACCCCAGGGAGGCCGGGCAGTCGACCCAGATCCCCAACAGCATGACGGACTGAGCCCAGTCACCCTGTCTTCTCTCCAGCAGCAGAAAGGACTCCAGGGAGAAGGGCCAGTCCAGGCCTCTCCCCAGCGGCGGGTGTGTTCTCTGAGAGAGGCAGAGGTTGGCTGGGTAAGTGATTCTCTGTTTGGAGCAATTTGTTTGGGGTACTGTGTGGACACCGGCATTGGGGGAATAGAACTATGGACTAACTTCGGAGTCAACCCGTTTGGGGTCTCCTCCTATGTTAGTTTCCTGCCGAAGGGGGAGATGCCTTTCCCATAGGAACCAATCCCTCTGGAAGAAAACGAGACGCACTCTGTCTTCTTCTGTAATAGGAATCTGTTTATTATTGAGAAACATTGTAACTTTATACACAATTCAATCCACATGATTTAACATGAACAAGGGCCCAGCTCCACCCACACATCCCAAGACTCAACACCTCATCCTGACGTCTGCTAGGCTTCAAAAGATCCCACACAATACACATCTTCTCACAAAGGGTTGGCAGCCAGTCTGTCTGCCACTTTACAATACACACAAGGACAGACTTAATGAACAATAGAATGCAAAACACCTTAATTCCTCACAGCAATGATTACATAACCCCCACATACAGTATACATCCAATCTATATACAATGCATATACAGCCTTGAATATGGCTATCACAGACCATATCGGGGGTTTCTTTTATTCACCCTGTGTCCAAAGTGACCCCACTGTCACAATCCACTTTATACAAAATGGTTGAAGAGTGAAGGTACACAATTCAAAATTGCACAATATAATCAAACCCAATAGTATCAAGTATACCCATATACTGCCAGAGTCATACTGTGGTCAGTCCATATAGATTTCTTGAATATCCCAACATGTTTCGGAATTATTAATATACATTCCTTATTCAGGGGAGATTATGTTTCTGAAATACAAATATAGTTGCCAATAGTCGCAATGCAATATATAGTATAAGCGGGACTATTCATTTCACACAGTAATTTACAATATAGTGTATTCGTAGCCGATTGAATACGCACATTAAACGGTATACAGCACAAAAATAAAATAACAAGCATATGGACAAACGGAGGATTCCAATGTGGCTGAAGTAGTCTGCATGAACCCACCAGGCAAACAGATGTGCACCCTTGATAAGCCAAATACAAACATCCACAAGAAACGCCCTATGGGCTGCACCAGAAATGTTGACACCACAGCAGCCGGCTGTGCTGCTTCAGTGAGAGAGGAAGCTTAGTGCCAGAGCAAATCTCCTTTACTGCTCAGCCCGGCCGGATCTCTCCTTCGCTGCTCCACCCACTCAGCTCTTGCCTGTTGCGCCTGCCAGGTTCTCTCCTTCCTGATACTCCACCCGCCCGACTCTCGCCTTTCATAATCTGCCAAACGCAGCAGCCGCAGTGAGCCCACAGCTGCATCTGAGAGAGAGGTAGCTCAGTGCCTGAGCAAGTCTCCTCCACGGCTCCACCCGCCCGGCTTTCTCTCCTTCCCTGATCTGCCCACCCGGCTCTCTCCTTCTCTATCCCAGAATTTTCAACCTGGTCTGCCCAGTATGCCACTGGGGAGATGCAGAGACACGATCTACCTGTCATCTGGCTGCATTTGATGGGTTGCCAGCCCCAGCTCTACAGGAATGCAAAACCCCCTTAAAGCAGCTGAAAGTCAAATACATAAGATCAACATAAATTGCACAATCTCAAAGGCTCTAGTAATTTCCTTCACTGAAGGGCATGCCTGATGCAGACGGAAAGCGGAAGTAAACCCATCCATAAAACAGTTTAATTTCCGGCACGTGTCGGAAATGTAACACTCCCATTGGTTGTGCGCTCAACCAAACTGTCAAACCATCCAATGGCTGGTGTCATAACTGATCACATGTGCAGCATCATGGCAGTTGTAGATTAAACAGAGGCAAAGGTGGCAGCTTCCTTGGCTGAAAACGCTAGGGGGGTTTACTTACACTTGAAGAAAACCATTCATGATCTAGGACTATCCCAATGGGGTTAAATGCATCAGTAAGACGTAGCCTCCAGGTGGGTCTCTGACACAGACTGGTTAGCACAATGAAGTGACATCATCAGTGTGCAACCCATTCGTTTGCCATGCAGGTCGAATTCTGAATCTAAGAAGCGTCTTAAACTGATGCCATGATGATCAACACAGGCCCAAATCCTTTTCCAGAGAACTCTAGCTTCTTGTTTTGGTAGAAAGAAAGCCTTCTATCAACCTGTAACCATGGTGTGGAGATCTTTCAACACAGAGACATAATTCAGAAGCAGTCAACAAGTACAGACATAGTACTGGGCTTAGAAAACCCAACATGCTCTAAAAATACTGCATTATGGAAGCAGCTGGATTTTAAAATATTTATATGTAAAATAAGATTTTGTTTTTACAAATATGTAGCAAAGAAAAAAATTGATCAGATTATTATAGTCTACCTTTAATTTGTTCACTAAATTTTAAGACGTTTTAATAATATTTTTCCATACATAATCTTGTCGTAATAAGCGAGGGAGGCCAAAGACTATATATTAATTAATTCTTCTGTTTATTATCTGCTGTTTGACAGGTCTTTACGGCATTAAAGACAAACTCCATGCATGTTCCCTATAGAAATTCCAAACTTACCCATCTCCTGCAACCATCTCTTAGCGGTCAAGCCAAGGTACAATATCTCATATCATTTGACACTGCAAATGAGAAATACATTTTCAATTTAAATTTTGTACTTACTGCAACCTTTAAATTTTTTTTAGGCTTGTGTTTTTGTCAACATCAGTCCTGATATAAAAGATATTGGAGAAACAATTAGCTCTCTTCAGTTTGGTTCATCCATCCAGCAGATAGCACTTGGCAAGCCTACTCCACATATTTTGAACGTGAAGACTGGGCAATGATGAAACCTCATCAAGGGATGTTTACTACTTGCTATATTATATACTTTAATTTGGAAATCAAACCACAAATAAATTACGTGTAGCTAAATGAACTACATGTAACGACTCCAATAAAATAAGCTTTATGCAACATCATAAAAATAGGATTTTTATAACAGCTTACCTGTAAAATCCTTTTCTTGGAGTACACCACGGGACACAGAGCTAGTCATTACATAATGGGTTAAGGGTCACCAGCGGTGATTGGACACTGGCACAACCAATGGAAGACAGTTCCCCTCCATATAACCCCTCCCATCAGGGGAGTACCTCAGTTTTGTAGCAAAGCAGTAAGGTTCCCATAAGAAGGGGGGGACCTCTGTGTCCCGTGGTGTACTCCAAGAAAAGGATTTTACAGGTAAGCTGTTATAAAAATCCTATTTTCTTTATCGTACACCACGGGACACAGAGCTAGTCATTACATAATGGGACGTCCCAGAGCAATGCTCATATGAAGGGGGGGAGACACAGATCAAAACAGGCCGCTTGCGGACCAGAAGCCCTATACTGCTGCCTGCAGCACACTTCGCCCAAAGGCGGAATCCTCATGTCCTTTCACATCTATTTGATAGAATTTGGAAAATGTATGGACTGAACACCAAGTTGCAGCTTTACAGATCTGAGCCATCGAAGCCTGGTGGTGCACTGCCCCTGAAGCACCTATCGCCCTGGTAGAGTGCGCCTTAACAGGAAAAGGAGGAGTCCTGTTCTTTAAACCATAAGCTTGAATAATTACTTGTCTAATCCACCTGGAAATGGTGGATTTTGATACCGCTTGGCCCTTCTTGGGCCCATCTGGTAAAATAAACAAAACATCTGTTTTACGTATCTGAGCGGTTGCTTGCAGATACACCTTTACCGCTCTCACTGGATCTAGAGAGTGTAATAATTTTTCCCCCGCCGTCCGCGGGTTTGGAAAAAAGGAAGGCAGAACAATGTCTTGATTCAAGTGAAAAGCCGACACCACCTTAGGTAGAAAAGCCGGATGGGGTCGTAGTACGATTTTGTCCTTGTGACAAATTAGATAAGGCTCTTTACAAGAAAGAGCTGCTAGCTCTGATACTCTCCTAGCAGAAGCTATAGCAATCAGAAAGGCCAACTTCCTACTTAATATAATTAAAGGAATATGGCGAATAGGTTCAAAAGGTTGCTTTTGCAACACTGACAATACCAAATTCAAATCCCATGGACACAAGGGAGTCCTAACTGGAGGATTTATCCTCAGTACCCCCTTAATGAATGTCCGAACTAGGGAGTGAGATGCCAATGGTCTCTGAAAGAAGACTGATAGAGCCGATATTTGCCCTTTGATGGTGCTAAGGGCTAAATTCATATCCACTCCTAACTGGCAAAAAGCAAGAATCCTACTTATTTCATACTTCTGAGGATTCCAACATCTGGATTCACACCAGGAAACGTATTCTCTCCAGACTCTCTGATAGATGAGTCTGGAGGCTGGCTTTCTAGCATTAATGAGCGTAGAAAGAGCCGGACCAGAGACCCCTCTCTTTTAAAAAATGTGGGTCTCAGCAGCCAGGCCGTCAACTTTAGCCTTTGTAAGGAAGGGTGGAATACTGGACCCTGTGACAGCAGGTCGTGTCGGAGTGGAAACTTCCAGGGCCTTCCTATCGCCGTTTTTACAATCTCGGCGTACCAAGGCCTCCTGGGCCAGTTTGGGGCCACTAGGATTACTGGTATTCCCTCCTCCTTGATCCTGCGAAGCAGTCTTTGTAGAAGAGGGATCGGAGGGAATGCCTAGATCAGTGAGAACTGATTCCATGGAGTTATTAGAGCGTCTGTATTATTAGAGCGTCTGTCCCGTAGGCTAGAGGATCTCTCGTTCTGGACACAAAGTTGTCCAATTTCTTGTTGAACCTGGCAGCTAGCAGGTCTACATCTGGGTTTCCCCATCTCAGACATATGGCCTGAAAGATCTCGGGGTGAAGAGACCATTACCTGGTAGCAGCTGCTGACGACTCAGGTAGTCTGCTTGCCAATTTTCCATCCCTGGAATGAAGATTGCAGAAAGGCAAGGTACATGCTCTTCTGCCCATGCCAGGATCCGGTTCACCTCTCTTTGGGCTGCCCGACTGCGGGTGCCTCCTTGGTGATTGATGTAAGCTACTGCAGTAGCATTGTCGGATTGAACCCGAACTGGGTAGCCCTGTAACCTGTATGTCCAGGTTTTGAGGGCTAGATATACCGCCCGGATCTCTAGCACATTGATGGGCAGGATCCCCTGAGTCTTGGCCCAGGTTCCCTGGGTAGAAGCCTCCTCGAATACTGCACCCCAGTCCGATAGGCTGGCATCCCTAGATACCACCTTCCAGGCCACTGGGAGGAAGGACTTTCCCTTCCGTAAATTCCTGGCTTCTAGCCACCAATCGAAGCTGTGGCGTACTTGTGAGGACAGGCGCATGGGTATATCCAGAGCTTGGCTCTTCCTGTTCCAGGAAGCTAAAATATTGCCTTGAAGTAGTCTCGAATGAAACTGGGCGTAAGGGACCGCCTCGAAGGAGGCTACCATCTTTCCCAATAGTCTCATGCAAAGGCGAATAGACTGCCTCTTGTTTGCTTTGACCTTGTGGATCAGGTCTTTCAGAGACTGTATCTTCGGTTCTGGCAGGTATACCCCGTTTTGGGCTGTATCTATGATCATGCCCAGGTACCCTATCCTTCTTTGGGCCTGGAGAGAGGATTTTTGTAAATTTATAATCCATCCTAAATGCTCCAGGTATCCTACTGTAGTGTGTACAGCGTGACCCAATCCGTCCTTTGACTGATCTATTACTAGTAGATCGTCCAGATAGGCTGTTACCGCAATGCCCCGTGTTCTTAGGTTTGCTAACAGAGGAGCTAGCACCTTTGTGAATACTATGGGCGCGGTGGCTACACCAAACGGCAGAGCCACAAATTGAAAGTGGCGATCTTCTACCGCAAACCTTAGGAATCTTTGGTGAGCGGGGAGGATGGGTATGTGTAAATGTGCGTCCTTGATATCTATGGGCGCCATGAATTTTCCGCCCTTTAAAGTGGCGGCCACGGATCGGATCGTTTCCATTCGAAAATGGCGATCGTTCAGGAACCGATTTAGGGATTTTAGATCCAGGATGGGTCTGACATCTCCATTTGGCTTTGGAATCACAAAGAGGTTTGAGTAAAAACCTGAACCTCGCTCTTTTTGGGGTACGTCTGTAACTACCCCTTGAGCCATTAAGTGATTCAAACCTTTGAAGAAGGATTCTCTTTTTTGTGGATCCTTGGAGAGTCTTGAACCTCGGAATTGAGAAGATGGGATCTCTCGAAATTCCAGTTTGTACCCTGAGGATATTGTGGATACTACCCAATTGTCCTGGATTTCTGACCACCAAGTTGCTCAGAACTGACAAAGCCTTCCTCCCACTCGGCCGAGCGGGGGCGCCCCTTCACTGAGAGGCTTTGGGGCTTGCTTATTAGCTCTTGCACCCCACGGCTTCTTGTTCTTCTGAGCTTGCCCCTTGGCTTTTGTGGGCGGCTAAAACAGGCCGCCGCCACTGGTTGGAGTCAGATTTCCCGGGAGCTGGGGAGAGAGCGTTTAAAACAAGATCTCTTGTTTTTCTTTCTCTCAGGTAAAAGTCGTTTTACCACTTGATCTTCTGTATATATTTTTCTAAATCTTCCCCAAATAGGCGTTCACCATGGAACGGGAACTTGCCAACAGCTTTTTGCATGGGGTGTCCGCTGACCAATGCTTAAGCCAAAGTACTCTGCGCATCTGTACCAGCTGGAGTGTAAGGCGTGATGCCTGTATGATAGAATCTCTCATGGCATCCACTGTGAAGCATAAGGCTTTAGGCAAATTTTCCCAATTTCTAGCCTGCTCTGAAGGCAGTTCCTTCAGCCCCTGCTTTACCTGTTGGCTGATGACCTGACCCATACCGACTGCTGCTACTGCAGGTTGGGTAATTGAGCCGGCCAAAAGGAAGGAGGATTTCAACTTCCTCTCAGAAGGATCTTTTAAACCCTTGTACATTATCCACCGGACATGTCAGGTTTTTATTTACACAAGAAATAGCCGCAACTACCGCAGGCAGGCTCCATTTCTTTAAAAAAAAAAATTTCCCCCATAGGATAAAGAATGTTAAACCTTTTTGGAGGTGAGAAACGCTTATCTGGATGTTGCCAGTTTGCGTATATTAGATCCTCTAGTAACGGATGAACCGGGAAGGAGCATGCACCTTGCAGGGATCTTAATGACCCTAGGGAGGAGACAGGTAATTCCGTTACCTCTGCAGAGGTTAACTTAAATGCACTGCTTTAGCATTGTACCTGTGACCTTAAAATCTGGCTCCTCATCCTCTGCTGATGTAGCCTCCTCCTCCTCATCCTCCTCCCTCAGGTACTTCTGAAGGGAGGTCCAATACTGGAAGAGACCTGCTTCGCTTATTGTCCCTTTTTAGAGGACTTAGCGATTAAGGTAGCAATTTTTTCCTCCAGATTATTTAGGGCAGCTGATAAAGTGTCCTCAGTGACATATACAGGCCCAGGCTTCACTGGGGAAGCCGCCATACCTGACAGAGGTAATGGCTCATCCTGAACAGGTGCATTTAGCAACACAGGAGAGAAAGGTACCGAGTCAGCACAGTTAGAGCCTCCTCTCAGGCGGTGGTGCTTTCTTATCTCTTTTTGTCCGTATTACTTCCCCTGGAAGGCTTACTGTTTAGACAAAATACAAGGTACCTAAATGCATATACTACCGTGTTTAGTTTAGCAAATACATTAAGTATGCAACTTTTAACACATAACTATGCATAACATGGATGTCTTCTAGGAAGTACCCAATCCAACCACATGGAGTCTTACGTCCCTGTATAACTGCTGTGTTTCTCTGCCAGGAACAAGAGAACTAACGAGCTTGCTTGCTGCTGCAGTGCTTCTCACACTGACAGTCTTTTAAATTTGGCGCCGTTTCTGTGCCTGCGCGCGCCACGTGCCCGCCTTCGCCCCCCCCTCCGATAAAGCGCGCGCGGCCCTTAGCGCTATGGCGGTGGCCATAGTGAGAGAGGACTCTCATCAGCCCTTGTTCCCACTTACCTGCATCTGCAGGTGTCTGGTCGGCCACCGAAAGGAGGATCGGGGTGCCCCAGCAAGCTCAGCAGCGGAGGTGACGAGCAGTGTACTTCGCCGAAGCCGACACTGAACAGAGTGAGGTGAGTATATTCAGCTCTTTACTCCCCCCAGTGGTGGAAAAAAAGAAGACATCCACTTTTTGAAAAAGGTCCCAACCTAGTTATGGACCTTCTAATCTCACCTTATCCACGCCGCAGGTTTTTCTGCTGAAAGATTTCAGACAGATACCAAACTTCACCCTTCACGGTGGGCTATGTGTGCCAACCTTCAGGGATATGGGTTCCTATTTAAAGGATACCTCTCCCCTGGGCCTTGTACAAGACTCTTACCAGGACTTTATAGCGAAATAGCGAAAGTGCTGGATCTTAGAGCCCAGTCCTCCGAAGAGAGACATTACAGGCGACGCCTCATGGATGAGGCCCGGATCCCATCCAGATTCAGCTCATTTGTAGGCGTCTTGGATGGATCCGAAAGCATAGCTCTTTTACCCCCAGAGAGTCTCTTTGGTAGAGCTTTCCTTTAGCACCTCCTAACGCGTCCAACACCTTTCGACACTGGCGAAAAAACTGAGGTACTCCCCTGATGGGAGGGGTTATATGGAGGGGAACTGTCTTCCATTGGTTGTGCCAGTGTCCAATCACCGCTGGTGACCCTTAACCCATTATGTAATGACTAGCTCTGTGTCCCGTGGTGTACGATAAAGAAACTCATGTTTAGGTTTACCTTTTTAAGTATTGCGTGATCAGACAAAACCTTTAGTGACAACAACGCTGTATCCTGGCCTAGGCCAACAAGGCTCAGGCCTAGGGCAGCACTTTAAGGGGGGCAGCACAGAAAAAGTCACCACCGGCTTGCGCTACACTGTTAGTGTAGCGCCAGTCTTATGGGGTTGACTGGGAGGCAAATTAGTCTAGTGCCCCCATAAAGTGGCTGCACTGCTTCCGGTATATGGGCGGCCGACATTCCGCAACTTTTTCATTTTGGATAGAGTAAGGGAGGGTTATAGCCCCTGCCAGTTTATTTTTTACCATCCCTGTCCCATTGCAGAGATTTCCCTTCACTACCTGCCCCATGGCCAAACAGGAAGTGATAGGAAATCTATGCAAATTAAGGGAATCCATTGCCGCCCAAGGCCTTCTGAACTAGTGTCCCCACTCAAAAATTTCAGGGCGGGTCTTAAACAGAAAGGGGTGTGGCCTTGACAGGAAGGGGTGGGTCATATTTAAATTAGGGGTGCATGAGTTTAGTCAGGCCTAGGGCAGCACAAAATCTAAATACACTACTGAGTGACCAGAACAAATCCTTCAAGTAAAACTATAGGCAAAACTTTTTTTGTGTGGATAGAGTAAGGGAGGGTTATAACCTATATCAGTTTATTTTTGTCATTGGGGAGATTTTTCTTCACTTCCTGCCCCATAGCCAAAACAGGAAGTGAGATAAAATCCCTGCAAAATAATAGAATTCCTTGAGGGGGACCCCCAGGTCACCAGAACTAGTGTCCCTGTTGAAAAATGTTTTCTTTACATTCATTTTCAATAATAATGGTAAACAGGACAAATAGAGAGGGTGAATCTCCTTAACGGGGCACAGACAGCAATAAAACCTAAAAGGTGTTCTAATCCATCTCCACTCTATCCAGTTTTGCTTTTAGTTATACAGTTTTAGTGAATTCAATTACACGAAATTTGCATGAGAGTACAACTGTTGAAAAGTGTGAACCCGAGAAAGCTGTATAAACCGAATAATGAGCATGGTAGGATGTTTTTAAATAGTCATTTTAATTTTAAAGATTAACTACAATTTTTTTTTCCTAACCCTTTCTAACTCTGAAAATAAAAAAGGAAAAAACTGTGCTATCTATGAACAATACAATAAAAGCAGCAACTGTGATATGTGATGGCATATAGGTGACAAAAGATATAAAATAAACAGATGCGCTAAACAAAATTATATAGTATGTGCAACCAGCAGTGATACTGGCAATAAAATGTCCACAAAAATACACATGTGATATAAGTCCATAAATGAATAAAATGGTGACAGTGTAACAAAGTGTCCTATGAAGGATTGAAGACCAAAGAGGAAGGTAGACCGTGGGGGGATAGGCAGTAGGAAAACCAAATCCACTGGTAAAAAAAAAAACACCCGTGTCCACCACCAGTATATAGGCTGCTTACCAGAGGTAAGAATCAAATGAACTCATCTGCAATTCCAGAAGGTGAAAAACCAGATCATCTCGGAGTCTGACCAGAGACTGAATCTCAACAGGTATTCCCCAGAAAGAAAAGAGGAAGCTCGATGGTGCATTACCAAATGACAATTTATTTAAAAAGAAAGATTAAAAACACTTACAAAATGAAGTGGAAATAAGACAAAGCGGCCGGCCGGTCCGCCGATACCTGTCCCGTAGTGATGACGCCAGCACGTACACCTCCTTAGGGAGGTGTACGTGCTGACGTCATCACTACGGGACAGGTATCGGCGGACCGGCCGGCCGCTTTGTCTTATTTCCACTTCATTTTTGTAAGTGTTTTTAATCTTTCTTTTTAAATAAATTGTCATTTGGTAATGCACCATCGAGCTTCCTCTTTTCTTTCTGGGGAATACCTGTTGAGATTCAGTCTCTGGTCAGACTCCGAGATGATCTGGTTTTTCACCTTCTGGAATTGCAGATGAGTTCATTTGATTCTTACCTCTGGTAAGCAGCCTATATACTGGTGGTGGACACGGGTGTTTTTACCAGTGGATTTGGTTTTCCTACTGCCTATCCCCCCACAGTCTATCTTCCTCTTTGGTCTTCAATCCTTCATAGGACACTTTGTTACACTGTCACCATTTTATTCATTTATGGACTTATATCACATGTGTATTTTTGTGGACATTTTATTGCCAGTATCACTGCTGGTTGCACATAATATATAATTTTGTTTAGCGCATCTGTTTATTTTATATCTTTCTTACTCTAGCCAGAAATCTATCTAAACAAAAACTTTTGACTGGAATTTACTTTGTGCTGTTAGGACATGAATATTCTCCCAATTCTGTGTAAAATCCATATACAATTTTTTTTAGGTCAGTGATACTGTCTGATTCTAAGGAAACTGTTCCATATTGGCATTCGTAATAGACTCCTGTGCATTAGAAACAATTATACCTCGCCGCTAAAGCTGGAAAATATTTCCTTTTATTAAGAATTAAAAACATTATATTTAACAATATATCATAGGGTTATAATAATAGCATGTTATATGTCCTGTTTAATTTAAACAAGAATTAGAAGACATTTAATTAGTACAATGGAACTTGTGCAGTGAAAGATGGAATCCACTTATTTAAATTGTATGACAGGTATTATGACAGCTTTGAAAACTGTTCCCTTTGTGGCAGATACCCACTCGGCACAGACTCCGCTTCAAAAAAAAATTAGAACTGAAAGGAGAAGCATAAATACAGGTTTATTATATTCCACATTTAACTCCTTATGACACTGTCCCGTACTAGCTGGTTAAGTACGCTCGTCTTTCTTAGTGCTTCAAGCCTTGAAAGATCTTCTCCAATAACGGGGAACTCCTCATTGTGTGCGGTTGTCTCCTCCTCACTGTCAGATAAGGTGCACAAGAGGGAATCATTTTCATATGTGGGAAAGTAATACCTGTCAATAAACCAGAAATATGTTACTCGTCACTTTACATGTAGAAGCAATGTAAGTAAAAACTTGTTTTAAAGTGTATGTTACCCTAAATATATTTTGCCTTTGTGTGTGTTAAGGTATGTGTATTTTATAAATAACAGTGTCTATCATTTTCATGTACTTATTCCATCTAAAGTACTAAGTTGATCCTGCCAGTCACTTTTCTTCCTCATTTTAAAACACACAAAGCACAGAAACTGAATTGTCAATTTGCATCCTTTGGTTATTTAGAGGTACAGGACACTGTGCAGACACAGAGCATACTTGTATTGGGTAGTTTGTTCAGCCACCACTCCCCCCAACCAATTACAACCTGCCTCTTGAACACACCCCCTGCTCAAGCACAGTCTGCATCTTCCCTTAGGCTGAACTGCCAATGGAATACAATGGGGTTTATTTAACTAAAACTGGAGAATGCAAAATAAGGTTCAGCTGTGCATGGTAGCCAATCAACTTATAACTTTACCTTGTTTAATCAAAACTGGAAGCCAATTGGTTTCTATGCAGAGCTGCACCACATTTTGTACTCTCCAGTTTTAGTAAATGAACCCCAATGTGTCTGCACACTGTTCTGTAACGTCACCCCCACCCTATCAGGAAGAAGAGTTGCATGGTCACATTTTGTAACCATGTAAAAAAATAAAAATAAGACATGAAAGATAATTTCTGAAACTAAGCAAAAACTGTTATGGTGCCTGCATAGTTAAAACTGTATAAGAAAGTATCCATAATATTGTATGTTCACAACTACTTTAACCACTTGCCGCCCGCCCTATAGCGGATTGACAGTCTGACACCCCGCAACACCGATCTAGGTAAAAAGTCTCAGACGGAGACTCTTTACCACGTGATCAGCCGTGTCCAATCACGGCTGATCACGATGTAAACAGGAAAAGCCGGTGATCGGCTTTTCCTCACTCGCGTCTGTCAGACGCGAGTAGAGGAGAGCCGATTGGCTGCTCCTCTGACAGGGGGGTTTGTGCTGATCGATTATCAGCGCAGCCCCCCCCGAGGATGCCCACACTGGACCACCAGGGATGCCACTGGACCACCAGGGATGCCACCAGACCACCAGGGATGCCCACCACCAGGTATGCCTCCCTAGACCACCAGGGATGCCCACCACCAGGTATGCCTCCCTAGACCACCAGGGATGCCAATCAGTGCCCCCAATGGATGCCAATCAGTGCCCACAATAGGCATCACTGATTGGCAGGCATTATTGTTTGGCACTGATTGGCATCCATTAGTAACACATTACAGTACAGTGCCACCTATCAGTGCCCATCCGTGCCACCTATCGGTGCCCATCCGTGCCGCCTACCGGTGCCGCCTTATCAGTGCAGCCCCATCAGTGAAGGAGAAAACTTACTTTTTTACAAAGTTTTGTAACTGAAACAAAAAAAATATGTTTTTTTTTTCAAAATTTTCGGTCTTTTTAAAAAAAAAAGTAGCAGAAAATAAAAATCGCAGAGGTGATCAAATACCACCAAAAGAAAGCTCTATTTGTGGGAACAAAATGATAAAAATGTAGTTTGGGTACAGTGTAGCACAACCGCGCAATTGTCATTCAAAGTGCAACAGCACAGAAAGCTGAAAATTGGTCTGGGCAGGAAGCTGTATAAGTGCCCAGTATGGAAGTGGTTAAATGTTTTTTTTTTGTTAGATTTTTTAAGTAGGTGCAAAAAAATAACACATGTAGTACTATGGAGAGCATCTCCTCTTTCTTCTTCTGGTTTCATGAACTATCTTTATATCCTATACCTGGTAACAGGTATTCAGATGTGTTTGCGTGACATTCTATGCAGTGCTTGTTTGCCATGTTTGTTAATAGAGTGGCTAATGTATAGTAGCAAAGATGGGGAGAAAATGCAGACTGAAGTTAATTAGCTGTTTGAAGCACTATAAACGTTGAAACAAAAAATAAAGCTACAGTTTTCCACGTTTTGTAACGTATTTCTTTAAGGAAGAAAGTGAACACATACTTTCGAATTACAAACAATGGCTTTCGAGTTCCCAACAAGGCAGATGCTCTAAACAGGTCAGTTACTTGAATCAATTTAAAAATTATGCATCATTAATTCTTC
Organism: Rana muscosa; assembly: GCA_029206835.1. NCBI lineage: Eukaryota > Metazoa > Chordata > Amphibia > Anura > Ranidae > Rana > Rana muscosa. The sequence continues at coordinate 730,829,174 of CM055118.1, forward strand.
AGTCAACTGACCACATCATTGAATCAGATAAGGCCTGCATGCAGTTTAACTTGGAACACTATAACATACTTTTCTACACCACTATTTGGGCACTGTTCAGCTTTGTGTAATAATACTTTTGGTGTTAGCCAAGTATTGGGCTATAGTTTGGGTCAGGGGTCTCCAAGCTATGGCCCAAAGACCACATGCAGCCCGTTTAAAGATTTTATCTGGCCCGTAGCTGATGTGCAGACTGAGGATACAGATCAGTTGGTCTTTGATGGTGAGAACCCGGATGCAAAGGGAGCACTGACGGAGACCCTGATGTAAAGGGGGGACTCTGATGGGGACCCAGAATTAAGGGGATCCTATATAAGCACAGGGTGCTGTAATGGGGGCCTGACCTGAGATACACCTTGAATAAAATGTTGTGACAAGAGTGATGAAAGCCTAAAGTTTTTGAAACAGAACCTTGTCCTTCCAAAGTGCCTAAGACCAGGTTCTGGTCAAGTATCGTCTGTGGAATGCCCTACCTGACACCCTAAGGGGTCCTCCGTCAACTGACTGTTTTAAAAAAGGTCTTAAGACATTTCTTTTTTACAAAGCTTTTTACCCCTTTTAGATGTTTTTTTATTGTATAAAAGGCTCATTTTTCTTTTCTTGTTTTTAACCTGTAGCACTTTGAGATCTTTGATGAAAAGGGCATTATAAATAAAATGTATTATTAGTATTATTATTATTGATTGTAGAAAGGCCAGAATGCGAGGCACAGAGTAATCTCCAAGATCAAAGTGCCTCTGTTCATACCAGACAAAATAAGCAGGATGTAATAGAGGGCCCTGAAACAGCAGGCCTTGGCTGGAGATCAACCGAGCTGGGGAATTCTGTGGACAGGAGCATGGGTAGGTTGACAGAAGAAGCATGCTTGTTCCAGGTCAACAAAATGTTGTGTAGAAGAGATCCTAAATGAAACTGGATGAATGGCACAGCCTTAAAAGGAGACTACTATGAGGCCTTGAACTCTTAATGCAGAATCTCACAGAGATATCACTTTGACCTCAATTCCCAAGCGTGGACTCTGATAGGAAGCATTTTTTTTCCTGGAAGGAATACCTTTGCTTGGGATGAGTCTAGAGCCAGACCCAAGTATTCCAGGTTAAGTAAAAAGGCTGGAGAGCAATTTGTGGAAGCTTATCACTCATTGTCACGTACCTGACGGTGACGAGCCCGGATCTGCAGAGGGAGGCCTCTCTTACGGCTTCCACCGGCGGCCCCTGGTACTGAAGACAGGAGGCACGGAGGTAGAAGGGGTACGAGTGCCTGGCAGGATGGATCAAGGTAGAGTAGAGTCTGAAGACTGGGACGGATCCAGGCACCCAGGAAGTATGGCAGGCTGAACCGGAACCAGGAACACAGCAACTGGACTGGAACTGATGAGACTGACTGGACTGGAACCAGGATACAGCAACTGGACTGGAACTGAAGAGGCAGACTGGACTGGAACCAGGAACAAGCAACTGGACTGGAACTGATGAGGCTGACTGGACTGGAACCAGGACACAGCAACTGGAGAGATTGGTCGGACAAGCCGGGTCGGTAGAATTGGCTGGCGGCAAGGTACTGGAGGATCAGGCAGAAGATTGGTCAAACAAAGCCGGGGTCAGAGGCAGGCAGGAAACTGGAAGGGTCAAGGTAAGCCGGGTCGGATGCAGGTAAATTCACGAATCAGGTCTCTTTGGGTACTACACGCTGTAGAGCAGACAGCAGGGACTGTCTGTCACAGGCATGTTTAAATAGCTCTTCTGGCGCGCTTTGTGGAGCATGCGCGTGCCCCGCTAAGCGCGTGCGCACGTGCTCGCCATCGCGCGCGCGTGGACGTGCCCGAGATTCGGAATCAGGAAGTCCAGGAATCCTGTAGCTGACAGGATTTCTATGACACTCATCCAAAAGCCTGGAGCATCTGAATTGTCCTCTGGACAAGTGTAGATAGCTGAAAGGGAGATGCATCCCTCAAGAGAAGGCTGTAGAGATAACCTGTGACTTGGATGTCCCGAGTTCCTAGAAGGGCAAAATGAGCTGCAAGGACCTTTATAAATACTCTAGGAGCAGAGGATATCCCAAATGGCAGTGCAACAAACTTTGCAGTCTCCTATTGCAAAATATAGAAAGCATTGATGAGGTGGATAAATGCAGATAGGCATATTGGATGACTATGGATGATAAGTATTCCCTTTTTTAAAAAAGAGGCAACAACTGATCTTGCGGATTCCACGCAACAAGAATAAGAGATGGGCAAAGATTTAAACAATTGGGAGTAGTGCACATTTTACATAGACCTTACTATAATGTTCATGTATAGAAGGTGCCTCAAATGACATGCAAAGTTCACCGAAGTGGCAAGGTCCATCAGAATCCAATACAGGACTAAAGTTCCTTGGCAAAGATCAGGGCAAGTCCAACACTAAAAGTTCACTAGGGATGCAAGAAATCCATCGAACTCCACATTGTTCTAATGGGGAACAATTAGGCCTGATTCACACCTATGCATTTTTCGTGCTTTTTGCAGATTTGCACTACAGTCCATTCATGGTTTCCTATGAAACACGTTCTGTAGTGCAAATCTGCAAAATAGCACTAAAAATGCATAGGTGTGAATCAGGCCTTATACACAATTCTGTTGCTCCTAATATAGATCCAGGCAAATGCACCTTGTGCAAACACTAGAAAAAGAGTTGTTAAAACTGCATTATTATTAGGACAACAAAAAACAATATCCACTTACACTGTAACTTCCATGGCATGCACAGAAATTAAAGCACAACCAATCTAGAACCTGGGTTTTTTATTATATAGTCGATGGAAGCTTTTTCAGCTTTGTTGGGCGAGGCCGAGGTCTCCCCAGTGTCCATTCTGTACTTTTTGGTCTGTTTGTGCCAATTGGTGAGTAGTGCCTTTTAGCCACTCTAGGGACTATTCCATGTATGGCAGGCAGTGTTAATTTTAGCAGCAAATTTCGATTTAGTTTTAGTCTTAGGACTGAAAAGGCATTTTAGTTTTAATTCCATTTTAGTCTTCTGCAATTGTTTTAGTTTTAGTCGTATTTAGTCGACTAAATCTCCAGTACATTTTAGTCAACTAAAAACTAAATTTTAGTGGTCTAAAATCTAATGGGTGTAATTAAATTGTAATGCATTAGTTAACATTTCTCTACAATTTCCAAACTCATTATATACTGCTGGAGTGAAAAATCTAATATGTTATTATTTATGGTATTGAGGTATGAACATGCACTACAGACCAGTGTTAATTTTGAAGTCAAAATTAGTTTTAGTCTTAGTCTGACTAAAATAGCATTTTATTTTTAGTCCCATTTTAGTAATCTAAACTGTTTTAGTTGTATTTTGGTATTCATTTAGTCGACTAAAATGTTTTAGTCGCCGAAATTAACACTGATGGCGGGTGACCACACATAGGACTTCTATCTGGTTCATCAGAACAGGCTCTTTCCACTCCTCGTGATCTTTCTATGAGTCAGTGTACAGACTGACAGTGTATGTCAGTTGGACATTTACTGAGTACTACAGTCATTTTCTTCCGAGTAAGTTTAGGAAGTTTCCCATTGGGAGCGCTGACTGTCCTTACTTCTCCTCTTGTCAATTATTTTCTCCTTGCTGAGGCATGGGGGTTTAGCTCCTGTGTACTTCACCTTTCCACTTTGTCAGGCCTCCGTGGGACCTAACCACTAGGGTTTTTTTAAGTTTCTTGTTTTCTGCCTACTCCAAATAAGATAAGTATTTCTCGGTAGAGGATAAGACAGGGGGTCAGGGGCAGGTTGGTCGATTCCTAGGACTGTGTGTTGCAGAACTAGTTAAGCAGGTGTACAGTGTTGTCTTTCTGTCTTCGGGTGCACTCCAGATGTTCGGTGGAAGAATCTTAGGTAGGGTGCTTGTGCACCAGTTAAGCTATGAGATGCCCTCACCCTGCCCATCACCTCTCTTTTAAAGGGTTCTGCTTACCCAATATACCCCCCCCCCTTCAGAATAGCTTCAATAACTGGTTCCCCTGGCATCCCTCTATGCTTGGAAATTTTTTCTTTTGTCTATCCATTGGGATGGTATGTTTGGAGGGCTCTCTCAACTTTACTATCTTTTAACAGGATTGGTTGCCTGGACTGTACAACCCTTTCCTCATTATGGAACCTAATACCCCAATTTTAAGGTCAAGGGTACAAGGGCATAGGCTTGTCTCTCTATTTTTCACTGGCTTGACTTGAGCTTCCTTCCCTTGAGGAATATGTTTTTGTCTTGGGTGTTGGCCCAAATTATTTTATTTTATTGACCTAATAGTTGCTGGTCTGTTCTAGTTTAATTTTATTATTGTATTTTTTCCACCTGTTGTCTTGGCGGATTGCCATTTTGTCTCCTCAGTTTCACTGGCAGGGGACTTATTTTTCCTTCAGGCAGGCGTTCACTTGGACAGTATTTTTTCTTTTCTATTGTGAAACACCTAGTAAATCCTCTGACTTCCTCCATGGCAGTCCCTCTGCCTTTGTAGAGGTTTTCTCTGGAGATAACTTGCTTGAGAGTTGGATCATTCATATAACTCATAAATGTAATAGACCCAAAACATTTTAGAGGACTATCAGTGAATGTCGTCTACCCCTAAATTAACTGCTTTGGGTGTTCCAACTGTAATAGATATTTTGAATTCCACTATCCCTAAATGGGCGATAAAAAAAAATATATAAATTTTATACTTCTCGTATGATATCAAATCCACTGGGGGGACGGGGGGACGGACATATTGGCCTTATGCACTGCTTGCTCACAAAACTGAGGCATGCTTGGTAGAGAAGGAGGTTACACAGGGTATGGCATTCAACATTCTTTGCCAATGTTCCAAACTCCTGTAGGCAGCAGTATAAAACTTAACTGTAATAGAAATTTTCCTAGGCCCTTCAATGGGGGAAAAGATTTTACAGTGCGTGCAAAAAATCCTATTTTCTGCAATAGATTAGGGGAGGTCTAGATCCCTGTGTGCTTATTACTGCTGTCTGGTGAAATGGTTGTCACTGTGACAGTGAGGGGAAAACTTTGTAATGGTATTCTGAATTGCTCTAAAAACAGATAGGGGTCTTTTTCCTTCCCAAATTTATATACAAAAATAAAATAAAAAATTGAGCTTTGGCTGGACATACACTTTAACCCTTTCGCTGTCAGGCCCTGTGCTCCATTTTGTACACTCAGATGACCAGACCGTTTTTGCAATTTTTCCTTTGCTTTATTATTTTGCACTTATAGCTTTCAGAGTTTGTCAAAGACCCCCCAAACCATACATTTTCTGAAAGCACATGATCAATAGAATAAAAAGGATGTTGCTACAGGTTTTTTAGACCCTGCGGTATTTGCGCAAATGTTTATCAAACCAATATATTTGCAAAAAAAACACTAAAACCATTATTAGCAGATAAACACAGCTAATTTTACAAAATTCCTGCCAAATTCCTACTAAAAATATAAAAGCTTAACCTGTATGGAGTTAATAAATAACAAATAGTTGTAAATTTTATATTGCGCCTTTTTGAAAAATCTGGAGGTTTTCCTTTTTCACTTGCAGCTTTCAGAATTTGTAAAAGACCCCCCCAAACCATGTATTTTCTGAAAGCACATGGCCAGTAGAATAAAAAGAAGGTGCTACTGATTTTTAAGGCAGCACGATATTTGTGCAAATTTTTATCGAAACAATATTTTCACAAAAAATACACTAAAATCATTAATAGTACACATAAACACAACACAACTTACAAAATTCCTGCTAAATTGCTACTAAAGCATTGTTTACATGTGGCATACTAAACTGTACACCCACGGAGGGCCATGTTTACCCACACAGGTGTACCATGCATCCCCGTACAGGCAGTCCCATTTATGTCAATTGGGATGCAACAGCTGCACAGGCATAGCTGCTGTTCCCAATCTGACATCCGTGTAGGTGTGGGTACATGACCCCCGAACGCAGACAGTGTGAGCTCAGGGACATACATGCGGACCTACATAGATGTAAAATTGGGAGCAACGGCTCTGTTCATGCAGGTGCTACATCCCAAATGACATCAATGGGACTGCCTGCATGGAACACCTGTGCATTCCTGTAAAAGGTACGCTGTATATGACCTGTTTCACACAAGCACACCGATCGGATCTGCCAGTCCGTTTTTTAGGCGGGCCCAATCGGACCACCCATTGTTCTCTATGGAGAGGCTGATGTAAATGGACATGTCTCCGTTTACACCCGCCTGCATCCGATCCAGTCCAGTCTGCTAAAAACAGAGGGATTATTTATTTATTTATTTTTTTGGTTTGGGGGGTCATTAGTGAGATATCAGAGGTCTAAACAACAGACCCCCATATCTCTATTTTTGAGACTGAAGATAGTCCCTTTCTCTGTAGCACTTTACATAAATGAATAGAATAGAGATTCCATTCATTCAGAAAATTAGTCTGATACATTGCAACACTCGCAGTTACAATGATCAGCTGTCAGTGGCTATAGGAGCAATTGCTGCCTATATCCATTGTACAGGGGGGAGGGTTGGTAAACACATGTTTACTAAGCCCCCCCAAGACCCAGCTTCACCCCCACCTGCACCGCTCCCCCCCCCCCCACCGGGCTCTCCTGTCTGACAGATCACAGAAATCTGTGCAAGGAGAAGCTGCAGGCGGGAGGGAAGGAGAGATGCCACTCGGAGTGGCCATGGATCAGGGATGTATAGGGGATTATTTGACCAGCAGGGGGGACTCATCTGGGTCCGCCCCCCACCCCCAAAGCTGGCGGGAGCAGCAGAGGAGGGATGGAGGGATGCCAACTAATGATGTTGGCTGCGGGGGTCTGGTTTGCGGGGGGGGGGGATCAGTTTAAGATGAAAGGGAGTGGCGGCATGGGTATGGGGGCAGTCAAATTTAGGGTTAATAACTCTGATAAGCGGGTTGTAATTCGCTGATCAGAGTTATAGAATTGTTCAGCAAAGTCTGCTGAACAATTCTGATATAAGCTTATGGTCATTGAAGTGACCATGAACTTATAGAAGAGGGAGAAAAAAAAATGGAGGTCCGTACGCCGTACTGACTTGGCCACCTGCAGGCACTTCTGTAGGCCCGAACAGCGTACAGACTTGTCAGTGAAAGGGTTAAAGATGCACTTACAGATGTAGGATTAGATTTAAGTGTTATAGTGTGGGTTAATGGAAAATTTTAATGTGTAGGTAAAAGCCCAACTGCAGGATAAATGTAACTCCCCTCTCTATATCTAATTACTAGATAAATAAAATAAAAAAAACAACTCCTCTTTAAAATCCTGTTTTCATTTACCTTAAGCCGCAGTGCCCACATCACTGCCTGCGCGATCTGGACAATTCCCTTTGGCTGACCAGTAACAAGTGGCACTGGACTAGCGCTTCCTCCAGGAGGAATTGGCATTAGCAAGGGACCTGGATGGAGGGACCCAGGTGATTATAACTGGCTGCGCTAAGTAAGGAAAACTTGAAACCAGGCAGAATGTGTAATGCCGCGTACAGACAATCAGACATTCCGACAACAAATGTTCGATGGGAGCTTGTTGTCGGAAATTCAGACCGTGTGTAGGCTCTATCGGACATTTTCTGTTGGAATTTCCGACAACAAAAATTTGAGAGCTTGTTCTCAAATTTTCTGACAACAAAATCAGTTCTCGTAAATTCTGATCGTGTGTAGCCAATTCCGATGCACAAAATTCCACGCATGCTCTGAATCAAGTACGAGACGGAAGCGCTCGGTCTGGTAAAACTAGCGTTCGTAATGGAGATAGCACATTCGTCACACTGTAACGGACTGAAAAGCACGAGGCTGAAAAGCGTAAATCGTCTCTCACCAAACTTCTACTAACACGATTGGTATTGAACTTCCCTTTAATAGTGCCATCGTACGTCTTGTAGGTCACCACGTTCTTGGCGTTCGGAATTTCCGACAACATTTGTGTGACCGTGTGTATGCAAGACAAGTTTGAGCCAACATCCGTCAGAAAAAAATCCACGGTTTTGTTGTCGGAATGTCCGATCGTCTGTACGCGGCATTAGAAGGAGCAGGGTTTTAAATGTGCTGTTATAAACCGTGTGTTAACACAACGTATGGTAACACACAATTGGAAGTACAGTGTTTAAACTGTGCCATTCAAATTGAATGACACCCTAACACGTGCATTACAGCATAGCATAAGGCACAGATAGTAACAATCTATGCAGTTCAGTGCAAGGGTGCATTAATTTTAAACGGGCTGTGTTAACAATGCATTTTAACATGTGAAATAAGTGCAATGCAAGGCACTTAAGAGGGGTGAAGGGTTATACTGCAGCCTACAGGAGGCTTTGGACACTGGTTAAAAAATAAATAAATAAAATAAAACTAAAAAAAAGTTACCAGCCAGGTATAATTTCTCCCACTCCCAGCATGCCTCAGGTTTTTGCTGTTGCATGCCTTTTATCTACTGAGAAAAGTTTACCCAAATATAGTAGCCATTTTTTCTTTTTCTTCAATTAAGACTTCTTTAACACACTGCTTGAGCTAGTCATTATATGCAGCAATCTGGATCAGTGTATCCTCAGCAATAGACTTGGGGGCCATACCAGGATCCAGTTGGAATGGACAAATAAGAGGCCTGCCTGGAATGTGACCTTTGGGGGTTTGCATTGTGGTGTTTGAGGCCTTCATGTATTGTGATGGAGTTCCTCAGTATGCGTTGACTTCTTCAGTATGGGGTACTGTACAGTACTGAAGAAGTCAACGCCTTGACAAGGTGCGTATAAGGGGTGGAGCTTGAGTATTGACATCACATCGCGGCCATCTCAAAACCTATTGTGTCTAAATGCTTTTTCAGCTTGCACGGCTTGTAGTGCCATCCTTGTGAGTTTTTTACCTATGTTTTTTATAAGAATAAAGGTTTTAAAAACAGAAAGCACTAGATTTTGCCTTCTCTTTTTGCATACCTATCCTACTTGGCGAGACGTTCGGGGTTTTATAACCCAAAGGAGCAGGTGTCTTGGAGAAAGGAGTTTAATCACCAGCACCACGCCAGTTATCTTAATTATCCCCAGAGGGGAATACTGCTAATTTTACTTAGATGTGAGGTGAGCAGCCTGCGAGACTGGTGGAGGAGAGCACAAGAATTGTTTTTGGATTCTTGCACTATTGATGTTTTTTTTAAATCACTTCAGTCACTGGATGTTTTTTTTTTTTTACAAATGTAAGATATGTTTAATGAACTTTGAAGCACTTGCCATATATACTTGAGTATAAGCCGACCCGAATATAAGCCGAGGCACCTAATTTTACCACAAAAAAAATGGGAAAACTTATTGACTCGAGTATAATCCTAGGGTGTCCATCTGCGTGCCTCAATGTGTCCATGTGCATGCCTCACTGTGCCCATGCCTAGACTGACATTTAACATGGGAGTCTATGGAAGGGGTGCCTGGGTTTGAAAAAAATCGATGCTCCCCGGCCGTAGGTCTCCCAGACAACAAACTTTGCACACTTGTAGAGGAGAAATGGGGCTACATGTGTGCCAAGTACCCGGTCCAGGGGACCTACGACCGGCCGGTAGCAGGTGCCCAAAGTTACCAGAGAAATTACCATTTAACATGGGAGTCTATGGAAGGGGTGCCGGCTTTGAAAAATCGGTGCTCCCCGACCGTAGGTCTCCCGGACTACAAACTTTGCACACTTGTAGAGGAAGAGTGGGTGCAAAGTTTGGGGTCCAGGGGACCAACAGCTGGCCGGTACCGGGTCCCCAAAATCCAGAAGACCAAGCGCAAAAAGGTGACTCGAATATAAGCCGAGGGGGGCATTTTCAGCACAAAAAATGTGCTGAAAAACTCGGCTTATACTCGAGTATATACAGTATATTTTTCTTATGGACTATTATGTATTATTCCCAAATTGGGTATTAACCACTTGTCCCCCGCCCACTGTCAATTGACGGCGGGCGGAGGACACTCTCGTTCTGGGAGGACGTCATATGACGTCCTCCCTTTAAAACAAGCTAGGAGGCGCGCGCGCGCGCCCGCCGCATTCACAAGGCCCCGATGCGCGTGCCCGGCGGCCGCGATTGCCCGGGAAACTAGCAGGAAAGTGGGTCTCTGTGTGTAAACACAGAGATCCACGTCCTGTGAGGGAGAGGGGACCGATGGTGTGTCCCTTGTACCTAGGGACACCCATCGGTCACCTCCCCCAGTCAGTCCCCTCCCCCCACAGTAAGAACACTTTGAGGGAACATATTTAACCCCTTCCCGCCCCCTAGTGGTTAACCCCTTCCCTGCCAATCACATTTATACAGTAATCAATGCATTTTTATAGCAGGGATCGCTGTATAAATGTGAATGGTCCCAAAAATGTGTCAAAAGTGCCCGATGTGTCCGCCGCAATATTGCAGTCACAAAAATCGCAGATCGCCGCCATTACTAATAAAAAAAAAATAAAAAAAAATGCTATAAATCTATCCCCTATTTTGTAGACGCTATAACTTTTGCGCAAACCAATCAATACACGCTTATTGCGATTTTTTTTTTTTTTACCAAAAATATGTAGAAGAATACGTATCGACCTAAACTGAGGAAAATTGTATTTAAAAAAAAAATAAAAAAAAATGGGTATTTATTATAGCAAAAAGTAAAAAATAGTGTTTTCTTTTCAAACTGGACGCTCTTCTTTTGTTTATAGCGCAAAAAATAAAAACCGCAGAGGTGATCAAATACCACCAAAAGAAAGCGCTATTTGTGGGAAAAAAAGGACGCAAATTTCGTTTGGGAGCCACGTCGCACGACCGCGCAATTGTCATTCAAAGTGTGACAGCGCTGAAAGCTGAAAAATGGCTTGGGCAGGAAGGGGGTTTTCGTGCACAGTAGGGAAGTGGTTAAAGATTAATCACTATTGATTTACACTTATAATAATAGCGCAGCACTGTTTATTTTGTATTAATTTAAGTGGAGTAAGAGCACTTGTTAGTGACAGCAGCTATTTTTTATTTAATTAATTTTGCACTATTTTTGTTAGATTGCGCAGATTGTTATTAATTTCACTGCTACCATTTTCTTTTTTAAATGAATTATTTTGTACTGAATAAAATCAATTGCGTTTTCAAAGATTTTTCCAATGATCACATGTAACGTGTCCAGGCACTAATGACCGTAGGAGTCAGTTATTTAAAGCTGTGTGCTGCTACGATTACCATAGTTGCATAGTTGCAATAGGACAATCCAAAGAAGAAAAAAAGACAGCATTCCAAAGTACAAGGTATAACAAACTGAGCATTAAATGTTCTTTTGAGCCCAAAAAGGGTATGAAGTCTATACTGTATATCCAATATAGCAATCATAAGTGCATCCACTAAAAAAAAAAAAAAAAGGCACTGTGCACAAATGAGAAAGAAATCCTCAAGCAGGATTGGTAGAAACAAAGTACCGGACACTGCTGGCAAGGCTGCACTGGACACTGCTGGCAAGGCTGCACTGGACACTGCTGGCAAGGCTGCACTGGACACTGCTGGCAAGGCTGCACTGGACACTGCTGGCAAGGCTGCACTGGACACTGCTGGCAAGGCTGCACTGACAAGGCTGCAATGGACACTGGTAAGGCTGCATTTAAATGTAAGTTTTTTTTCCTTAAACTTACCTCCTAAAAGTTTTTTTCCCTAAAATTTCCTCCTAAACTTGGGGTGCGTGTTATACCCCGATAAATACGGTATTTGTTTTTTTTAGGGGTCCACATGAATACTCACACAAACATGGACTCTTCCTTCTAAGCTCAGCGGCACTATGCTGCAGTGTTGTGCTGTATGCACTCCGATAATTGTAGCCACTCAAGGGGGAAGAGGGTGGCGATGGTGAGGAACAACAGACATGTAGAAGGAGAGGGACAAGCTGTAGGACAGTGCCAGCGTTTCCCATGGCAATACAGCGGCACACGAGCCAGAAACCGGAAATGGCGTCCCCGGAAGTGAATGTCACAGTCACTACCAAGTGGGGAGGAGTGTCCAATGGTCTCCAGGACAATGCCTTTTGAGTGGATGGCCCCTTTGTGTACACAAGCAAACAAATAAATTAAAACAAAATACCAATAAAAATACAACAACAGGGAACTGATACTAACAGTACTCCCACCAAAGCGAATGGATATAAACAATATTCGAAATGCGTTGTCTTGAAGACTATTGGACACTTCTCTCCATTTGGAAGTGACCATTACGTTTGCAGCAACATAATTTCCGGTGACGTAATTTCCAGTTTCCAGCCTGTGTACCTCTGTACTGGTGTGGGACGCACCAGCACCGTCCTACAGCTTGTCCCTCATCCTACATCTCAGGCTGGTCCTCACTATCACCACCCTTTTCCCTCGAGTGGCCACAAGTATTGGGTTGCATACAGCTTAACACTACAACACAGTGCCGCCGAGCTAGGAGGAGGAAGAGTATACATTTGTGTGAGCGTTCATGTGGACCCATGTTGTCCTAAACAAAGCATATACTTTGTTTCTACCCATCTTGCTCAAGAATTACTTTCTCATATGTACACATTGGGGGTTATTTACGAAAGGCAAATCCACTTTGCACTACAAGTGCAAACTACAAGTGCACTTGAAATTGCACTTTGAAATGCAGTCGCTGTAAATCTGAGGGGAAGCTCTGCTGATTTTATCATCCAATCATGTGCAAGCCAAAATGCTGTTTTTTATATTTTCCTTGCATGTCCCCCTCGGATCTACAGCAACTGCACTTCCAAGTGCACTTTCAGTGTAGTTTGCACTTGTAGTGCAAAGTCGATTTGCCTTTCGTAAATAACCCCCATTGCCTTTTGTTGTTTTCTGAGGCTGCATATGCATGATTGCTTTATTCACCATATAGACTTCATACACTTTTGGGATCAATAGAACATTTAAGCACAGTTTGTTATACCTTATACTTTGGAGCACAGTCTTTCTTCTTTGATGGTTTTTTTCTGATGGTGTAGACTATTTGCATACCTTAAAAGTCTGCTTATTCTCAATAGTTCTTGGTTTTATGCTACCATTAGAAGGACAGGCTCGCTCTTGGTCATCCCAGATGGTTCCCACAGAGGAGAAGCAGCTCCACTAATTCTTGGTGGCTCTGACAGGATACTGTTCAAAAATTAAAAGCGGTAGAGGGTATGGTGCTGCTCTTCTGATATATGTGTGCGTTTTCTGTTAAATCAAAGTAAGGTAAACTAATTGTGAAAAGTGCTTAGTGCTCTGTGCTGGATACTATGATATCCATACAACAAATAAAAATACTTCCAATTATTAAATTATTGAGGTGACAGGTGCTCTATTGAGCCAAGAGGTAAGTAAACATTAAGCTCTGTATTATAACCACTTCATAATATGTGCAAAAAAATTCCATGATTAAATTAAGTATACATTCATTTAAAAAGTTTGTAAAGTGACAGGTGCTTTTATGGACCAGAAAATGGTAAACATTACACTCTATAGCAATACACATAAATAACCAATCTATGAGCAATCAAGTCCTGGTATAAATAATCAGTCCATATATGCTGGAAAGAACAAATAGAAAAATAACCAGTCCATATATGTTGGAAGGAAGGAAATGAAAAATAAAGTGACCGTTGCTCTTATTCCATGCTTGTTACAGATATATGTTAGTGCAGGTGCTCCACTCTGTGCTCCCCTTATGCTACTGCACTCTGAGCTATCCCCTCAAGGGGATCACTTCATCTCTCATAACAGCAAGACAAGGAATGAGACGAAGGGGCTAACTGTTTAAAAGGAGAAAGGAGAGGAAAATACACATGCAAGCGTGGATCTTTGTCCTTTCATACAGCAGTATAGCTGTGAATGCAAGATACCCCCTTGAGGGGATAGCTCTCCGGTGAGTGCAGTAGCATAAGGGGAGCACAGAGTGGAGCACCTGCACTAACATATATCTGTAACATGCACGGATAAAATGCACAGACTTCTTTATTTTCTCTTTTTCAATTCCTTCTTTTCAACATACCGTATATACGCGAGTAAATGCCGAGATTTTCAGCCCTTTATTTTGGGCTGAAAATGCCCCCTCGGCTTATACTCGAGTCAGCGTACCTGAAAATATTGAGAGGCTGCGGGCGTCCATCGTTTAAAACTCGCGGTCTCCTCCTGATCCCTTCCGTGATAGGCGTTTCTCAGCAGACACAGTTCCGCCTATCATGAACGTTCTCTCATCCTCACACATCCCAGCAGACACTGTGTTCAGTGTTCCGCCAATCACGGACGCCTTTTCATCCTCGGACAAGAGGACGTCCGTGATTGGCGGAACACTGAACACAGTGTCTGCTGGGAAACTGAGTAAGAGGATGAGAGAACGTTCGTGATAGGCGAAAATGTGTCTGCTGAGAAACGCCTATCACGGAAGGGACCAGGAAGAGGCCGCGAGTTTTAAACAATGAATGGACGCCCGCAGCCTCTCAATTTCAGGTACACTGACAATGGGCACAGTGAGGCGTGCAAATGGGCATTGTTGACCCTCTTTTCCACTTACAGTAGCTGCTGCATGCTCACCCTTGGCATATACTCGAGTCAATACGTTTTCCCAGTTTTTTGTGGTAAAATTAGGTACCTCGGCTTATACTCGGGTCGGCTTATACTCGAGTATATACGGTATATGGACTGATTATTTATACCAGGACTTGCTTGCTCATTCATATTTATTGCTATTGTTAAAGCACCTGTCACTTTACAAAATGTATAAATTGAATGTATACTTAATTTAATTGTGGAATTTTTTGCACATATTATGAAGTGGTTATAATACAGAGCTTAATGTTTACCTTATTTTTCGTACCATAAGACGCACCTGACCATAAGACGCACCTAGGTTTTAGAGGAGAAAAACAAAAAAAAAATTCTGAACCAAATGGTGTACTAAAATATTTTCCAGTGCCCATGAAATGCAGAGTGACCATTGCCATATAAAAATGCAGAGTGACCATTGCCATATAAAAATGCAGAGTGACCATTGCCATATGAAAATGCAGAGTGACCATTGCCATAGTAAAAGCAGAGTGACCATTGCCATAGTAAAAGCAGAGTGACCATTGCCATAGTAAAAGCAGAGTGACCATTGCCATAGTAAAAGCAGAGTGACCATTGCCATAGTAAAAGCAGAGTGACCATTGCCATAGTAAATGCAGCGTGACCATGCCATAGTACCGTATTTATCAGCGTATAACACGCACTTTTTTCCCCTTAAAATCAGGGGAAAATCGTGGGTGCGTGTTATACGGCGATACTCACAGATCCTGGCGATCTCCGCTGACTGAGCAGAGCGCAGCGATGGCTGCCGAGATACACATAGCCGAGTGTACTCTGCTTTTCTCAGCTCCGCTCACAGTCACGCCCAGTCCTGCCATTGGACCTGTGTTATGTCCATCATAGGGCGGGACTCGGCGTGACTGTGAGCGGAGCCAAGAAGAGCCGACTAGAGCCGAGTACACTCGGCTATGTGTATCTCGGCTCCGCCCAGTCCCTGCGTTCTCGGCGGTGTTCGCCCCGCTCCGCCCAGTCTCAGCGGCGATCTCGGCGGCGCCAATTTTGAAATTCAGGCAGGGCTGCAATGAAAACTGGGGGCGAGGCTGCAATGAAAACTGGGGGCGAGGCTGCACTGGACACTGGGCCAAGGCTGCACTGGACACTGGGCCAAGGCTGCACTGGACACTGGGCCAAGGCTGCACTGGGGCAAGGCTGCACTGGGGCAAGGCTGCACTGGGGCAAGGCTGCACTGGGGCAAGGCTGAACTGGGGCAAGGCTGAACTGGACACTGGGGAAAGGCTGAACTGGACACTGGGGAAAGGCTGAACTGGACACTGGGGAAAGGCTGAACTGGACACTGGGGAAAGGCTGAACTGGACACTGGGGAAAGGCTGAACTGGACACTGGGGAAAGGCTGAACTGGACACTGGGGAAAGGCTGAACTGGACACTGGGGAAAGGCTGAACTGGACACTGGGGAAAGGCTGAACTGGACACTGGGGAAAGGCTGAACTGGACACTGGGGAAAGGCTGAACTGGACACTGGGGAAAGGCTGAACTGGACACTGGGGAAAGGCTGAACTGGACACTGGGGAAAGGCTGAACTGGACACTGGGGAAAGGCTGAACTGGACACTGGGGAAAGGCTGAACTGGACACTGGGGAAAGGCTGAACTGGACACTGGGGAAAGGCTGAACTGGACACTGGGGAAAGGCTGAACTGGACACTGGGGAAAGGCTGAACTGGACACTGGGGCAAGGCTGCACTGGACACTGCAGGCAAGGCTGCACTGGACACTGCAGGCAAGGCTGCACTGAAAAGGCTGCAATGGACACTGGGGCAAGGCTGCAATGGACACTGCTGGCAAGGCTGCACTGACAAGGCTGCAATGGACACTGGTAAGGCTGCTATTAAATGTAAGTTTTTTTTTCCTTAAACTTCCCTCCTAAAAGTTTTTTTCCCTAAAATTCCCTCCTAAACTTGGGGTGCGTGTTATACGGTAAATGCAGCGTGACCATGCCATAGTAAATGCAGCGTGACCATGCCATAGTAAATGCAGCGTGACCATGCCATAGTAAATGCAGCGTGACCATGCCATAGTAAATGCAGCGTGACCATGCCATAGTAAATGCAGCGTGACCATGCCATAGTAAATGCAGCGTGACCATGCCATAGTAAATGCAGCGTGACCATGCCATAGTAAATGCAGCGTGACCATGCCATAGTAAATGCAGCGTGACCATGCCATAGTAAATGCAGAGTGACCATGCCATAGTAAAATGCAGAGTGACCATGCCATAGTAAAATGCAGAGTGACCATGCCATAGTAAAATGCAGAGTGACCATGCCATAGTAAAATGCAGAGTGACCATGCCATAGTAAATGCAGAGTGACCATGCCATAGTAAATGCAGAGTGACCATGCCATAGTAAATGCAGAGTGACCATGCCATAGTAAATGCAGAGTGACCATGCCATAGAAATGCAGAGTGACCATGCCATAGAAATGCAGAGTGACCATGCCATAGAAATGCAGAGTGACCATGCCATAGAAATGCAGAGTGACCATGCCATAGAAATGCAGAGTGACCATGCCATAGAAATGCAGTGACCATGCCATAGAAATGCAGAGTGAATGTTGCCACAAATGCAGCCTTACCTCTTCCACCTAACAGAAGACAGAGCAGCCCGAGCGGCCGAATGCTCTGTTTTCTGTCTGAGGAACCAGCCGGAGGATCGCTCGGTGCCCACGGGGGGGGGGGGGGTTTTGAAGGTCTGTCCCCCCGCTCTCCTGCCTCTCTTCCGGTGGTGGCGGCGGGGGGGCGATACAAGTGGTGGCAGGGGCGGGGCCTGTCATATATTCGCACTATAAGACGCAGGGACATTTTCCCCCATATTTCTGGGGGAAAAAAGTGCGTCTTATAGTCCGAAAAATACAGTACTTAGCTCTTGGCTCAATAGAGCACCTTTCACCTCATTAATTTAATAATTGGAAATATTTATTTGTTGTATGGATACCACAGTATCAAGCACAGAGCACTATGCACTTTTCACAATTAGTTTACCTTACTTTGTTTTAAAAAGGAAACACACACCCATTATATATTTTAGAAGAGCAGCACCATACCCCACTACCTCTTTCACTTTTCACCATAGACCCTACCTAGGTAGTTGTCTTAGTAGAGGTAGCAGCTCCTATATAAGTACACCACAACCATTTGCGTGGAACACCCCCAAATTTCTCCAGGATACTGTTCAAGCCTATGATCTTAGGTATTGGGTTCCACCCCTTCCGGTCGAAGCAAAGGCATCTTGTAAGCGCTTCTCAGACTTGTCAGCATCATGCAACTGTTTCTAATATTTGAAAGCCTGCCACCTGGTCTTCTGTTCACATATTCTCAAAATATTCCAGGTGGATATTCTGGGCCCATCTCATGCCAACTTTGGGTGTAAAGTCCTTCAAGCAACTGTTTGAGCTGTTGGCAGTCCCCAATTTTTTCCCTCCTATTTTTTATTTTTAGTGGGCCTGTTAGCGTTTTGTTTGCGGTGTTGTCCATGCTTTGGTTGGACTGCTTTTAGACATCCCATTCTATGCCCCTTAATGAATGATTTTTGTACTCACTGTGAGGCCCGATTCACATCTATGCATTTTTAGTGCTTTTTGCACTATAAAATGTGTTCCATAGGAAACCATGTTAAATGGACTGTAGTGCAAATATGCAAAAAGCACTAAAAATGCATAGGTGTGAATCAGGCCTAAAAACCATTCCCTGGAGCTTATTGAGGAACACAGGCCCTGCCCCTCTGCATTTATGGTTTTGTGCCATTTTGTTACAAAACCGAGACATGGGGAGCGTAAAAGGATTATATCAGACTGGTCACTGAGTGACTGATTGTCCAAATCCTCCTGTAGGCAGGGCAGTATAACCTAAATGTCTCCAAATACGGTGTCTCTCAATGAAAGCCAAGAAATTGAATTTACTGCCCACATCTCCAGTGTTTGTTTGTTTTTAAGTACCAAGAACCTAAAAAAAAAAAAAAACAACAATCCCAAAATGTTGGTCTACCCAACTAGGTAAATAATGGTTTCACAGTTCAAGTCTGCAAGTAATCCAAAGAGCTCTTCCCATGTGATACTGTTTGCTTTCTGAAGCCAGTGCCGAGTAGCTTCTGTCTTAGCTTGATATAATGTATACAACCATTCAGAAGGCAACTTTCAACAGGGGGATTAAAAAGCAGTCACATTATGGAGGAAATGAGACAAAATTAATAGGTTCCTATATGTAAAACACACAGCAGATGACCATCTAGAACAGTGTCCCTCATTCCTTTTTCAGTCAAGGCACCCTTTAAAATGGACACTCCCGAGGCACCCAATTCTAAAATGTAAAAAAAAGGATCTAACAGTTTTACATACTTTGTTAAAAGGGGGGGGGGGGAGCGGGACTTTGTGTGAAGCATGTGCGGGTGAAGTACTCATTGAAACTTCACCCGCACATGCTTCACACAAAGTCCCGCTCCTCCCCCCCTTTTAACAATATATAACATTTTAGGGATGCGAGGTGATTTGACCCATTACCTCTGGAAAGTCCCAACCCTTATGGCCCCCCCATTAATATTTCTAATAGGGATGGAAGCATGTGTTTGGGATTTCAGTACTTTAATATGCGGCTCGCATATACCATATACATTTTTATAGTTTAGCCTTATCCATCTTCTTTGCTTTTATGTTTTAGTATTTGGTCTTTAATGTTTAATTTGATATTTTATACCATCCAATTTGGCTACCCATCTGGGGTATTCCCGGATCATTGCAAACCTTCATACAGGTCCCTACTGTTACCTTTGGTTGTGGTCGGTGTGCCCTTCCGGCCCCCTGCGGCCGTGCTCCAATCCGGGGGCTGCGACGCGCTTTCACCACGCCCCCCGTCCCACGCTACTCAGTGGCAGGGAGGTGTGGGTGGGCATTGCGGGTCAACGTCAGGCCGTCCCTTGTCGCACACTGAGTTCCCACTCTGTGCGGCGTTTGATTGATAGCTACGAGTCGGTGTGGGGAGACATCACAGCGTTCTACTACCAGGCGGCTCTTCCGCATTGGTGTAGATGCCTTCTCTCCCCACCCTCTCGCATGCGTGACGTTGGCGGGAATCCCTGGCGGCGGCGCGTATATGGGGGGCGTCATCTTTGGTCGGCAGGCATTTGACTTCCAGGCATTCACAAGCCGCACATTCAGACATCACAGGTATACTTTATCCCTCACATAGTTACTCTATACATATTCCTATCTTGTGTTATTTGAATTGGATTGTTTTCTGTTTTTTGTTTTTTTCTCTCTCCCCTGCACACATACATTTCCCCTTTTTCTCATCTTTTTCCTTCAAGTATCACTCCTTATGCCTTTCATTCAACAGTTACCACCACTTACTCACTACAGCCCACACACCCATCCATGTCCGATGCCTGTCCGACCAGGATGCGTCCTCT
This sequence comes from Rana muscosa, assembly GCA_029206835.1. Classification (NCBI taxonomy): domain Eukaryota; kingdom Metazoa; phylum Chordata; class Amphibia; order Anura; family Ranidae; genus Rana; species Rana muscosa. Next base: position 730,849,205 of record CM055118.1, read on the forward strand.
GTGGGGGCCAGCTGTCTCATACTTTCCTGCCACAGCCCCCGGATGGTTCTACCCAGGCCCCGTGTGGGAGCCTGGTTGGGCTTCACTTCCACACCATCAACATAGGGCTACCTGGTAAGTACCACCGACCCTGACTAGTTCATGGTCCCTTGTTTGTTCAATGCTCCGGTTTAACCCCAAATGTGTCTATGTTTTTACAGAAATACATTGCATGCGTGCTCCTGAAAAGCAACCTAAGTCGTGAAACGCGTAGAGCCAACAGCTTCATGCTTCAAAAACTATGTATCACTGCAGTCTATTTTATTGCATTTTCTGTCTGTATATCCGGGTCCTTGGCTTATTATCATGCTTTTTCAACCAAGTTTGTGAAATATATACAATGTGTCCTTTAATAATGAAATTTAGTCATGTACGGTGCATTATTTGAAAGTAATAAATTATCAACTTTTAAATGTATTCTAGCCATATTAATTACCCCCTACTTATTGAAACTTCACCCGCACATGCTTCACACAAAGTACCGCTCCTCCCCCCCTTTTAACAATATATAATTTTAGGAATGTGAGGTGATTTGACCCATTACCTCTGGAAAGTTCCAACCCTTATGGCCCCCCCATTAATAGTTATACATACTGTATTGCAGCAGCATCCACACACATGGGTTACCCAACATTTGGAGGTGATGTATTCCTCCATCTTTGCAAACTAGTACCGATTAGTATTCTAGCATTTGTTTTCTCCCTCAGTTTCTCTCCCTCTCTCTGTTAATGTAACTCTAGTGCTGACAGAGAGGGGCAGGGAAGGGGGCAAACAAGAATGCTGTGCATGCTCCTGACATCCTCCTTATCAATCAAAAACGTCATTGGCTGTTAGGATGCCTGTGGCAGGCCCACACAGTGCCCAAGGTTGCAATGCTGCAATTTTCAGGCGTTTTGCCAAGGTACCTCTGAAGAACCCAGAAGGCTGATCAAGATCATGCCCAACCATAGAGGGTCACAATCTAGCACACATCTTACCAAATACTGCTTAAAAATCAAGGTTTGTCCCACTCTATGGCACCATTTCACGTCATACCATAAACAAGGTGCCTTATCTATTTCACTTTTAACACTGCCACCTCTGAGTTGGTTTTTGTTCCTCTGCCACTGAGAGAAAATAGGATTTTTGTACTCACCGTAAAATCCTTTTCTCTGAAGTCCATGGATTGACACAGCTCCTTTATTCTTGACAATAGGGTTTATATGCCGTCTATCAGGAGAGGACTAGGCAGACATGTTAACAGTTAAAAACATGTAACAGCAAAGCTTAACAGTACCGCCCAGGGGGCGGTCCCTCTGGTCATAACCCCTCACCCTGCATCTTGCAGCTCAGTTCGTCAAAAAGCTGTACAAACATAAAAAGGAGGGGTGGGGTGCTGTGTCCGTCCATGGACTTCAGAGAAAAGGATTTTACGGTGAGTACAAAAATCCTATTTTCTCTTTCGTCCATGGACGGACACAGCTCCTTTATTCTTGACAATAGGGACGTCCCCAAGCAGTGTCAAAAAACGAGGGGTGGGAACAGCAATCAAAACAAACTTCACCCCAAAACAACCAGAGCTCCTCAATGGAGGAGTTGCAACCTTAAACAGCCGCCTGCAAAACTTTGCGGCCGAAGCAAGCATCCGCAGATGCATGCACGTCAACCTTGTAAAACGTAGTGAAAGTGTGAACGGACGACCAGGTCGCCGCCTTACACACCTGGGAGATAAACGCTTGATGTCGGAAGGCCCAGAAGGCACCTATTGCCCTGGTCGAATGTGCCGTGACAGGAAAGGGAGGTGCCCGCCCTTTTAGGGCATAAGCCTTTATCACGATCTGTCTGATCCACCGAGAAATGGTGGCCGACGAGACCGCCAGGCCTTTCTTTGGACCAGTCACCGACACAAAACAGCGAGTCTGACCTTCGAAATGGAGCGGTAGCAGACAGATACACCCGCAGAGCTCGGACCACGTTCAAGGAATGCAAAGCAACTTCTTTGGGATGCGACAGCCGAGGAGACAAGAATGGAACCACAACATCCTCATTTAGATGAAAGCCGAAACAACCTTCAGAAGAAACGAAGGCTGCGGGCGTAGCACCGCTTTATCCTTATGGAGAATCAAGTAGGGGGACTTGCAAGACAAGGCCACCAACTCAGAAACCCTCCTGGCTGATGTAATGGCCACCAGAAAGGCAACTTTCTGAGAGAGTGTCAAAAGGGGAATGTCTCTGATGTTCTCAAACAGAGGTTTCTGAAGTACCGAGAGCACCAGATTCAAATCCCACGGAGGCAGTGGTGGTCGAACCGGAGGGGCCACATGTCGAACCCCTTGCACAAACGTACTCACCAGTGAATAAGCCGCCAAGGATCATTCAAAGAAGACAGCCAAGGCTGATATCTGCCCCTTAATGGTGCTTAAGGCAAGTTTTTCATCCACTCCACGCTGTAAAAATAGCAGGATCCTGGAAACTGAATAAGTCCGTGGACGCCACTCCATCTCCTCACACAGAGATGTGGGCCTTCCACATGCGATGATAGATCTTCCGAGAAGATGACTTCTGTGCCCTCAGCATGGTGGAAATTACTGAATCCGATAGGCCTCGGTCCCTTAGTACCCGACTTTCAACAGCCATGCCGTTAAAGCCAGCGACTGTAAAGCAGGATTAAGTATAGGACCTTGCGACACAAGGTCCTCTCGCATCGGCAATCGCCAAGGAACATCCGCCACCAGGCGTACTAGGTCGGCTTACCAAGGATGCCGAGGCTAATCTGGGGCAATTAGAATCACCGGAATCCCCTCGGTCTGCACTCCACCGAAGCAGACAAGGAAGAAGTTTTAGCAGGGGAAAGGCATAAATTAGCCGATACTGTCCCCACGGATCCACTAAACGCGTCTGTCGCGTCCGCCCAGGGATCTTTGGGCCTAGCCACAAACCTCAATACCTTCTGATTGAGTCGAGAAGCCAGGAGGTCCAAGTCTGGCGTGCCCCATCTCAAGCAAAGGAGTCGAAACACATCCGGGTGTCGCGACCATTCTCCTTGGTCCAGCATCTGACGACTTAGGTAGTCCGCTTGCCAGTTTTCTACACCCGGAATGTATACGGCTGATAGAGCCGGCACGCTCCGCTCTGCCCACCTCAGGATGTGAGTGACCTCCAATGCTGCAGCCGAGCTTCTTGTTCCTCCTTGATAGTTGACATACGCCACCGCCGTGGCTTTGTCCGACTGTATCCTGAGTGGACGTCCCTGCAGCCTCTGTGACCATGTGGAGAGGCACTGCCTGATCGCCCGAAAGTTCCAGCACATTGATCGGCAGGCGGGATTCTTCCTGCGTCCAGCGACCCTGTGTCGACTGTACGCCCCAAACTCCCCCCCAACCGGTCAGGCTGGCACCCGTCGTGATCACCGTCCAGTGAAAGGGAAAGATCGACTTCCCGGACTGAAGGGCTGGAGATCTTAGCCACTATACCAGGGAAGCCCTGACTAGCTGATTCACCCGGATTTGACAATCCAGGGACAACAGAGATTTGTCCCATTTGGACAGGATCTCCTTTTGCAAGACTCGAGTGTGGAATTGAGCATACGGTACCACCTCGAAGGTGGCTACCATGAGACCCAGGACTCGCATGCAAAAGCGCAGCGACGACCATCTGCGGGATGCCAACAGCTTCACAGCAGTCTGAAGAGTCTGCAACTTTTCCAAAGGAGGAAAAACCCTCACCTCTGAGGAGTCCAGAATCAAGCCCAGGTATTCCAGGTGCTGAGTCTGCACCAACACCGACTTCTGGAGGTTCAGTACCCACCCAAATTCTTGAAGGGTCTGACTGGCAATCACCACATCCTCCTCTAATTCTGAGTCTGAAGCTGCTCTCAGAAGGAGGTCGTCCAGGTAGCCCACGATAGCGATTCCTCGCTGTTTCAGCAGAGCCAGAATCAGAGCGAGCACCTTGGTGAAAACCCTTGGTGCCGACCCCAGGCCAAAAGGGAGAGCTACAAAATTGGTAGTGAACGTCCCCGACTGCAAAGCGCAGAAATTTCTGATGCCCGACATATATGGGGACATGCAAGTATGCGTCTTTGATGTCCAAGGACGCCAGAAAATCCCCCGGATGGAGTGCAGCGACCACAGAGCGAACTGATTCCATCCTGAACCTTCGTACATTTACAAATGAAGTTGAGGGCCTTGAGGTCCAGGATTGGACGGACCCCATCCTTTTTTGGGACTACAAACAGATTGGAGAAGAAACCCCAAAACTTTTCCGGCAGCGGCACAGGTACTATTACCCTGCGCATCAGCAGGTCCTGCACTGCCCCAAACCGGGCGTTCCGACGAGCCGGAAGAAGATGAAGGTTTGAGGGAAAAAATCTGTTTGGTGGACAAGAAAGAAACTATCTTGTACCCTGATGAGACCACTTTGCAAACCCACTGGTCGGAAAGTAAGGAGGCCCACCGAGCTGCAAATGCGCGAAGACAACCCCCCACCCGAGAGTCGGGCGGGGGCAAACCTTCATGCTGTCGCAGATTTGTTCGCAGGCTTGTTTGGCTTGCGAAACCAGGGACACTTTTGTCCCTCAGCTGGCCCCTTGTCAGCCTGGGAACGCTTACCTGCGGGCCCAGGCTGACGAAAAAAACGCTTCTGAGTGGAAAAGGAGGGCCCTGGCCTACGGCGCAGCTCCTTACCTTTTCTGGATTGTGGGAGCAGCGTGCTCTTACCCCCAATGACATTCTTAATGTCATCCAGCGAGGCTCCAAATAGCCTCTCTCCCTGGAAGGGCAAATCCGCCAGAGCTTTCTTGGAATTCTGGTCCGCGGACCAGCATTTTAGCCAAATCAGGCGACGGAGCACCACAGCAGATACTGAGGCTCTGGAAAGCAAGGGAGCTGTATCTAAGGCCGCATCGCAGACATACTTAAGGTCATGCACCAAATGGTCGGCCAGTTCCACGCAGACAGGGGAAGCCTGTTGCTCTACCAACAATTTTGCCCATTTGGTAAGTGTCTGTGACACCAGGGCTATGGCCAATACAGGCCGTAATGCTGACCCCACCACCATGAACATGTACCAGGTCACCGCCTCGGCCCTCCTATCTGCAGGGTCCTTAAAAGGCAGGGGTCCCCTCTACCGGAATCGTGGTTACCTTGTTTAACCTGGAAACCGGGGGTCCACAATTGGGGGAGATGTCCATTTTTTCAGGAGACTCTCCTCAAAGGGGTAACGGACCACCATGCGTTTTGGGACTGAAAAGGCCCTCTGCAGTGGTTCCCATTCCTTGTATATGTAGAAATAAGAAATATTGCGCTAGTCCTGTGGTTAAACTAAGGTGAAAAACAACAAGTGAAAATAAAACAAAAGCGGCTGCACAAAACGTGACCAGAATTCAAATGCAACTTATAACTAAAATGCAGAGCTAGAAACTGAATCACACCAAGTGAAAGGTGTCACAAAGTGCTCAGTGTAAAAAATAATTGAATAAGTCCACATGAAGTCCGTTCAAAGACCGTGGAATGTGATGTTCAGAACCAGACATGTGACAATATCGGTCATCTCATAAACCTTCTGTCAAAGGAGTAAGGGAGAATACTCTTACCGGAACTGATGGATCTACTTATTAGGCAGATCGGTAGAGCGTATGAAATCCCAATGGCCAGTTGCATCAGCTGGGGTGAAGACTTTGGATGAACCACACGAATCACAGATGGTCGTTCGTTGCAAGGAAATCCCAACCTCTCAAACTCTGGGTTCACTGGATATCCCTGTGGTCTTCAGGCTATGACGAAATGACCTCCAATCTAGGAATCCTTTTCAGGACAGAAGGATGGCATGATGGAAAAAACTCAATCCACCACAATCATGGAAAAAAGGGAAAATAAAGAGGTGCTCCAATAGTGCGGGTAAATGTGGGTTTATTGGAAAAAAAAAAAAAGAAAAAAATTTAAACGTGATCACAGTACAAAAGATAAAAAAGGACAATAAGTGGAGTGGTGTACCAAGACCAACGCGTTTCGTACACAAGTACTTCAACTGGGGCATCAACCAGCTCCCACAAATCGCCTGACATTTATAATAAAACACTCCAAACATGAATAAAATCTAACCAATCAGTAAAGTTCCCAATACTGACACCTAATTGGAGGAAGGCTGCCACATGATCAGATGGGCATGGCCGCCCCAACACTGTAATCCAATCGGAATCGCTGTTGAGAAAAACTTCCCGGGTCAAATGATGACCATAAATGACTAAGCAGGAAGTGAACCCAACAGCAGCCAATCAAAACTGCAAAAAAGCCAGCGAAAATCGGGAGGAGGAGAGGACTGCGGTGGTAAACACCCACATGTCCACTCATACATCCCCATTGGCGGAACATGGGCCCTAAATGTCCAATAGAATGTGTACTGTCTGCACAGAAAGTCATTGTGTGGTAACCATATTACTCCCATAACATCCCGCAGGACATGGGCCATGCATAAAGGCACCCTGGCTGCAGCAAATAAACTGCGCCTGAAGTAAACAAAAACCAGCAAACAGTACTATCTCGTTGTGGCCCCTGAAGTAACATGCAATGTGCATGAATAACGCTTCAGGAAACATCTCCATAAGTGGGAATGGGCGACAGCGCTGGCGCCATCTTGTGGAAGAAAACGAAATCGCCCAATCCACATAGAAAGAGCCGAAGCAGAATAAAAATGCAAATGAATATGCAAATAAATAATGTATATAAACTTATCAAAATAAGTTAAGGAAACACCTTGATGCGGGCCGGCTTGTGGGACCCAAAAGGGACCGACACCTCAGTAGATGCCCCCGCCGTATCTTCAAATTTTAGGGTCTCCCGCACTGCGGTGATCAGTGCTCTAACAAGCGCCTTTTCCCGCGCTGACCCGGACACAGAGTCATCCTCACTGTCCGAATGGTCCTGGTCTGCATCCTCTGACACGTCAGAACAGGGGCCGTGTGCCACAGCCAGGCCCGAGTCTGAATCAGAGCTTTCCCCAGAAGATGGTGGGGAGAGGGAGCGTTTTTTACCCCCTTGCGCCTGCACACTGCCTCTACCCTGGCAACAAATGATTCCAGGATCGCTGACAAAGCATCCACAGGTACCGCAGGGGCACCGGTTGCTACCACAAGGATGTCTGGGGAAGAAGCGCCAGCTTCTGACGCCATGCTGACCCACACTCGCCTGACAGCCACTTAGGGACACAAGGCAAGGTACACAAAAGGTCCACCCTCCTAGCTGCTACAGACTGGGGGGCCCACCACCCTGACCCAGGTACTGTACAGCGCTGCGGTCTGCTCTCTCTCCTGCACAGCCTGTGCCTGAGGTGTTCTCCTGCGTCTGAGGTGTTCTGTGCTGTTCGCGCCGTTCAGAAAGACATTTCCAGCGCTAGAGGCCTAAACTAAGCTAGAACCACAAGAAAATGGCCGCCTCACGAAAAAAGCTACAAGAAAATGTCCGCCAGCTGCAATAGCATTAGAACAGTGCGGCTGCAAGAAAAAGGCGCTGGCTCACCCAAAATGGCTGCTGGATCTTTCCTGAGGTAAAAGAAAAGGCCGCGAATACGCTGGGCCTCCGCGCAGAGGCCCCCCACCTGGCAGACAGACAACGCTACCACAGAGAGCGGACCCAGGACACCCAGCACAGGCCCCAGCCAGGACCCGGAGCCCCCCTGGAGGGCCCCCGGTCAGGTACACAGCAGGCCCAGCCAGATGCATGAGGAGGAGGGAAGGGACAGGGAGAGAAGAAAGGGAGAGTGAGAGACCCCCTAGTCGACCTCCCCAGGAATGCCCAGCTGTTACATCCTGCCGAATGAGACACATTCTGCTACAAATTCCTCCATAATATCTCATTCACATGGGTGTACCAATAGGAAAGACAGTGTGCGTTTGTGGCTGCGCACCTGAATGGCTGTCCAATAGGTACTAGCAGCTGTGTCCGCACACCCGCTGCATCCCAACAGAATGGGACTGCCTGCTGGTGAAGGCACAAAACATCTGTGCTTTCCGCAGAAGTGAAGGCAGCGCTTCACATGGGTGTATGGAACAGTATGCCCAAGTGAATGAGGCCTAAAAGCAAAATAAAATGTATTGGGGTCTCTCGGAAAAGAAATAATATTGCTCTCTGTGGCTGAATAGGGTTAGTAACAATTAAAAAACTGATAGCAAGTAGGCTTCCCGAGTTTGTGTCTCTCCTAGTTGTCTGTATAAAGCAATTTCTATCCATTACATACAGGAGGGGCATTAAACTGCCTTCAGATCATCTATACTTCATATTAGAACGGGAGAAGGATCCTATGGTCATTCATTCAAAAAAGAAAAGAGTACACATTTTCATTATGTTATAGGGTTTCCAGCTTGTCCCAAAACCCTGTCAGCTAGTTGGAAGGGCTATGGTCAGGGAGGAACCTCTGTGCGCTTGTGGTAGCACTACCAAGACCAATTATTTTGGCGCTTAATATGCCAATGTATAACAAATCACACAAGAAGAAATTCACAATGATCCCCTATCTCTAATATTTTATTCTTGGAAATGTATGCAGAAAGTAAAGTCAGAGCAATGACTGAACTTAAGTTGTATTTTGCCTTGAAAATATTATATCTGCATTATAGCCAATCAAATTGCATTTTTAAGGCTCATGCAGACTGCAGCTAAGAAAGAAAAAAAAAAAAGCTGTTTTTACAGGCATTTGAGCTTTTATTTCTCGACCTAAAAGCTTGAAGAAGCTTGTGCTTTTTCTGTGATCTTTTGCATGTTTTTATTGAGATTCTTTGAGCATAAGCTTTTTTTTTTTTCACAAACCCTCCCCCTCAGCTCATATTTCCTTGGTGCGTTTTCAAGCTTCTTCACGTGTTTTTGGGCACTTAGGCATCTTTTCTGCTCGAAAGCTCCTCTCAAAAACACGAGTTTGGTGGGGGAGCTTTTTCTGCCTGTAAAAACATATGCCTGTAAACTCCTAAAAAAGCCATAGTGTGAATAGACACACTGACTAACATGGAGGGGAGTTTCCAGACAAAGAAATGTAAGCTCAAAAAAAGCTCAAAAGCCTGTAGAAGCAGCTTCTTTGAGATGCAGTGTGCATGAGCCCTTAGAACACAGTAAATCCACCCTCAGTAACTTTATAAGTACAGGTTTCCTTTGACATGGCAGTTCTCAGTCACGGAGATCTTAAAAATAAGACCTGGTTGGAGATATTCAGAAATGGAATTCAGAAACAAAGCATTAGTATTTCAACAGTTGCTCCCCAGTATATAAATACAAAAGCTTGGTCTAGGATTCTTACTGTGGCTGATCCCATACAGATCTCTCAGGAAGAACACTTATATGACTGTATTTTTCCATGTGAGTTCTTAATTCTATTTTCGAATGAAATTTCTCTGGACAGCCATGACATCGACACTGATGGATTTGCCTTCTAATAAAATTCACCAATTTAACTTGCTGATAGAATTTCAGTCCTGTCAAATAGAAAACAATACAAACCAGTAAGAAAAGTAGTTCTTGCATTGCTAGAGGTCAGTTAAGCAGATCAAGAGCAGTCACAAATGATATCAATGTAAATTGAGTGCATTTATCACGTTGCATTTAGTACAACTTGTCAGTTCTTCAGTTCTGCTTGATTTCTCTCATACATTTCTGTTACAGGAACTAGGCCAACTTTATTTCTTTGAGAATTGCTTATAGTACGCTAGGAATTTTTTTAAAAAAAGGGTGAGTGATGCACTAATCCACAAAACCCAAACATATAGCGATTTTGTATGCATTGCCAATTAGGTAATTGGATAAACAAAAATATAAAGGAGCATCTGAAAGAGCAAAAAAAGATGACAAGATGACAAAATGTTGAATACAATATCCGCTACTGCCTTGGTGTAATCAATCGATACAGAACATGTCTATGCCAAATTTGGGGCATTGAGGTGTTAGAACAGTATTACAGGTATTAATCAACAGACTTCTCATAAGCTGCCCTGGTGTCCTTGATCACATTTTTCCCTAGACCAGACTCACAATGGAAAACATTCAGGTGTTAAGAGTAGGTCAGCAAAGACAGTACTTGTTGAAAAGAGCGATGGGTAAAAACGATGAAAATAAAAAAATCACTGTACGTTTCAAGTCTATAAACTTGCCTCTGGAGCTTTATGTTTTTAGGACAGTAATAGTAAGCAAGCCTCTGCAGATGTACATTCTAGTTGTAATTTGGAGAACAGGTTTGGCAAGAATCCCTGGTACCTGTGCCCAAAAGAGCAGCAAAAAACTCCACATGCACAGTATTTTCCAAAGATAGAAAAAATAGGATTTTTATAACAGCTTACCTGTAAAATCCTTTTCTTGGAGTACATCACGGGACACAGAGCGACATAGTCATTACTAATGGGTTATATAGATACCTTCAGGTGCTGGCACTGGCAACTTCCAAAACCGGAAGTACCCTCCCCTATATAAGCCCCTCCCATCCGGGAGCACCTCAGTTTTGTAGCAAAGCAATAAGTGTCCCTAAAGAGGGGCGGGAGCTCTGTGTCCCGTGATGTACTCCAAGAAAAGGATTTTACAGGTAAGCTGTTATAAAAATCCTATTTTCTTTCTCGTACATCACGGGACACAGAGCGACATAGTCATTACTAATGGGATGTCCTAAAGCAATGCCCAACGAGGGGGGGGATACACCATATATAAGCTGAGCGCTATCAGACATGAGGATCTTTTGCGGCCTGCAACACACTGCGCCCAAAGGCGACATCCTCCTGACTTCTAACGTCCACCTGGTAGAACCTAGTAAACGTGTGTACTGAAGACCATGTTGCGGCCTTACAGATTTGAGCCAGGGAGGCCTGGTGATGCACTGCCCATGAAGTTCCAACTGCTCTCGTGGAGTGCGCCCTAACTTTGAACGGAGGCGGTCTCCTTCTCAAGCCATAGGCTTGCATTATGACCTGTCGAATCCACTTGGCTAAAGTAGATTTTGACGCTGCCTGACCCCTTCTGGGGCCTTCCGGCAGAATAAACAAAGTATCCGTTCTGCGAATCTGAGCAGTGGCTTTTAGATAAGCTTTAACTGCTCTTACTACATCCAAAGAATGCAATAACTTTTCCTCTACCGAAGTAGGTTTGGGGAAAAAAGAAGGAAGAACCACATCTTGGTTCAAATGAAACCTCGATACCACCTTAGGAAGAAAGGCTGGATGAGGACGTAACACTACTCTGTCCTTATGGATAACCAGATATGGCTCCCTACAGGACATAGCTGCTAATTCCGACACTCTTTTAGCCGAACAAATGGCTACTAGAAAAATCTATTTCCTGATGAGAAGAACCAGGGAAATATGCTGTAATGGTTCAAATGGTTGTTTCTGTAGAACCGACAGAACCAAGTTTAGATCCCATGGACATATGGGAATATTAACCGGAGGACTAATACGCATCACTCCTTGTATAAAGGCTTTGACTAGTGAATGCGAAGCCAAGGGCCTTTGAAAAAATATTGACAAGGCCGAAATCTGACCCTTGATAGTACTCAAGGCAAGCTTCCTATCTACAGCCCATTGTAGGAAGTCCAGAATCCTACCTATTACGTATTTACGTGGATGCCATTTCTTGGCCTCACACCAGGCGATGTACGCCTTCCAGATTCTATAGTAGATCTGCCTGGATACCGGCTTCCTGGCATTGATCATGGTAGATACCACAGCATTAGAGAGCCCTCTCTTTTTTAGAATGTGGGCTTCAATAGCCAGGCCGTCAAACCTAGGGCTGGTAAGGAAGGGTGGTATATCGGTCCTTGCGAAAGCAGGTCCGGACGATGTGGGAGGGTCCAAGGACTCCCCACAGACATCTTTACAATCTCCGCGTACCATGCTCTTCGGGGCCACGCTGGAGCCACCAGAATCACTGGTTTCTTTTCTACCCTGATTCTGCGGAGTAATCGAGGTAACAATTGCGGCGGTGGGAATGCATAGATCAGCTTGAACTGATCCCAAGGGAACACTAGGGCATCCGAGCCGCAAGCTAGGGGATCCCTTGTCCAAGAGACAAACCTGTCCACTTTTGCGTTGAATCTGGATGCTAGCAGATCTACATCCGGTGTTCCCCACCGCTCACATATTGTCCGGAAAACCTCGGGATGAAGGGACCATTCCCCTGGGCATAATTGTTGGCGACTTAGAAAGTCCGCCTTCCAATTCTCCACTCCTGGAATGAATACCGCAGATATGGCTGGGACATATCTTTCTGCCCATCTCAGGATGTAATTTACTTCCCTCTGGGCTGCACGACTCCTGGTGCCCCCCTGATGATTGATATATGCCACTGCTGTGGCATTGTCTGATTGAATTTTGACAGGGGACCCTTGAAGTTTGGATGTCCATGCTACTAGGGCATACCGGGCTGCTCGTATCTCTAAGAGATTGATGGGCAGGGCCTTTTCCGCATCCGACCATCTGCCCTGGAGAGACCATTGCTCCAGTACTGCTCCCCAGCCTATAAGGCTGGCATCTGTAGTGACCACCTTCCAAGAAATCGGACTGAAGGATTTCCCTCTTTCCAGATTCTGGGGAACCAACCACCAGCGGAGGCTCTTGTGAACGGAAGGGGACAAGGACATTGGTAAGTCCAGAGCCTGAACTTTTTTGTTCCAGGCTGACAGTATGGCCCTTTGCAAATTCCTTGAATGGAATTGACCGTAGGGTACTGCTTCGAATGATGCCACCATTTTTCCCCAGCAGTCTCATGCATAGGCGTATGGATGGCTGTCTTTTTGAACCCACTAAGTGGATCAAATCTCTCAAAGACGACCCCTTTTCTTGAGGCAAGAAAATTTTTCTCTGGTCTGAATCCAGCCTTAGCCCCAAGTATTCCAGACTTTTGACTGGTTTTAGGGCTGACTTGTCTCGGTTGATAATCCAACCGTGATATTCCAGATACTTGATTGCCTCGTGAACAACCACTTCTAGTTTTTCCACTGAGTGGTCTATCAGCAACAAGTCGTCTAGATATGCCATTATCGTTACACCCCGTGTTCTTAGATTGGCCAATAATGGGGCCAGAATTTTTGTGAACACTCGTGGTGCTGTGGCCAGACCGAAGGGTAAGGCTCTGAACTGAAAATGGCGCCCTTCTACCGCAAAGCGTAGAAATTTTTGGTGGGCTGGAAAGATGGGAATGTGCAAATAAGCATCTTTGATGTCGATCGAGGCTAACCATTCCTCCCCTTGTAGGGCAGTGGCCACCGACCGGATCGACTCCATCCGGAAAGTCCTGATATGTAGGAATTTGTTTAGCCCTTTTAGATTTAATATGGGCCTCACGTCCCCGTTTGGCTTCGGGACTGTAAAGAGGTTTGAGTAAAACCCGAACCCCCATTCTTCCAGGGGAACCTCTATAATTACTGCTTGGAGCAATAATTGTTCTAGTGCCAACAGGAGGGATCCTCTCTTCTGGGGATCCCTTGGCATGTTTGACCTTATAAAGTGGGAAGGAGGGGAGTCTTAACTCCAATTTGTATCCCAGATTTACTGCGGAGAGCACCCATCTGTCTCTGATCGTGTCCCGCCAGGTCTCTGCGAACACCTGAAGTCTTCCCCCCACCCGATTGAGTGGGGGCAACCCTTCATGCATTTGACTTTGGGGGAGGTTTTGTACCTCTCCTGCTTCTTGTTACCCTGCAATTGTCCCTGATTTTTACCTCCGGGATTTGACCGAGGAGGCCGTCGGAACTGTTTCACAGCCGATGTCCTAGGGACTGGAGAAGCAGGCCTCTTAAAAGAGGGACCTCTAACTCTGTTTTTAACCGGCAAAAGTGTACTTTTACCGCTGGAAATTCTCTGGATATATTTGTCCAGGTCTTCCCCGAATAAGCGTTCACCATGAAATGGGAAGCTGACCAGCAATTTTTTACAGGGAGCTTCAGCAGACCAGTTTTTGAGCCATAGAAGCCTGCGCATATGTACTACAGACAGCGTAAGGCGGGAGGCCTGATGGATTGAATCCTTTATAGCGTCCACCGCAAAGCATAAGGCTCTAGGTAGATCAGCTAGGGCAAGAGCCTGCTGATCTGGCAAGTCCCTTAAGACCTGTTTCAACTGATCCTTCACTGCTTGGCAGACCCCAATAGCTGCCACTGCTGGTTGTGTCACCAATCCTGCTGTAGAAAAAGCAGATTTTAATAAGGACTCTAATTTTTTATCTATTGGGTCCTTGAACATTTGGACATTATCCACTGGACATGTCAGTGATTTATTCACACAAGAGATGGCTGCGTCCACTGTAGGGACCCTCCATTTTTTGATGAACTTATCCTCCATGGGATAGACCACTTGAAATCTCTTGGGAGGAGTAAATATTTTATCAGGATGCTCCCAATCCTGGTAAATGAGCCCTTCCAGTAAAGGATGGATCGGAAAGGAACAAACAGTCTGGGGAGCTTTTAGCGACCCCAACGAGGAGACAGAAGTGGATGATGGCTCCGCAAGGGGCATTTTAAATGCTGATCGGACCATATTAGTCAGGGACTGAACCCATAACCTTTCAGCATGTGATGCTGAGAATGGCTCTTCCACTGTTGATTCCTCTACAACAGAATCGACCTCATCCTGATCCCCTTCAGTCAGGTCGATCCCTGTATGGGACTGTTGCTCTGCTAACAGGCACTCTGAGGGAGGAGACGGAGATCGAGCGCTTTTTTCCTGTGACAGGGAAGCAGCGATCAATGCTGACAATCTCTCTTCCAGCCCTCCCAGAGCTGAGGAAAAAACCTCCTCTGTTACATACACAGGAGCAGGTGAACTGAGGACAGCCACAGTACCAGGTACTCCTGAGGGTGCTCTACGGTCACTAACCTCTGATTCTTCAGGGGAGACTGGTGCAGCCGAAGCATGCCCAAGATCCTCAGAGCCCGATGGAGACCCCCTATGCTTCCTGGAATTTTTAGTCCCGGAGTTTTTTGACGGCATTATTCCTAAGCCCAAAGCTGAGGTATTCCAGCCGAAATACACCACTTACTGACAATAGTCTAGCACAAATGCTGCTATAAAACCAGTTGGTGTCTACTAATGTGCCTTTCTATGGGGATGCCTGCATCAACCGCTTGCTGTATGCCTTTTTTAAATGTTGCCAGCTCTGTCTCTGCACTCCATAGCCAGCTCACAACACATAATTGTGGTTTTTAACATGCTGGGACGCCCGCACATGCGCAGAAGCGCTGCGGCGCGCACAGAGCGTCATCCCCCAAGCTCCGCCCCTTTCCCGGCTCACCTCTATTTATAGAGGCGCGTGCACGCGCACGGCCACGTGCGCCTTCGGCGCTAATTTTGAAAAGGAAACCAGGGACAAGAGCCAGGGCCCCTTTTGCCGCAGGCCGGGGGATGGACGAGCATTGCAACATGGCAGAGGAAGCAGTTTCCCACAAGAGAACTCACCATCTGCCTGGACTTGCTCTGATAAAAAGAAACTAGTCCACATGACAAGAAACGTTCCACAGCGGCCTCTAGTGGATTAACACAGGTACCGCAGTCTAATATATTAAATATATATATATATATATTTTTTTTTTTTCTTGACCACTAATAAAATTATTACATTTTTTAGTAGTTACAGGCATGCACAGATATTAGCGGGAATACCGTTAGGTAACAGACAGAAAGACAAATTAGGCTTGGGGGTCCCCCAATAGAACCAAGTTCCTGGGGGCCCCCACTTACCTGTTCCCCGCCGCAGGACTTTGTTTGGTCCACAGAAGCCCAAACTTCACCTATCACGGCAGGCATTGTAATTAAACCTTCAGGGACCGGGTTCCCAAGGATTCCACTCCCCTGGACCTGTATAGCACCCTGCACAGAAAACATCTTGGTCATGGGTATGACCAGAGCTCTGGATCCCAGGGTCCAGCTCTCCTAAGAGAAGCATTACAGGCAAAACCTTGCTCTTCTCTGCAAGGCCCGGGTACCGACCGTTTAGCTATGAAGCTTTTTTGGTCGGATCCGGAATAGCTTACTGAGGCCCAAAAGAACCTGTACGCAAGCTCAGTGAAAAACACATGTTTCTTCTTGGCCAACACCTTAGACACTGGCAAAAAACTGAGGTGCTCCCGGATGGGAGGGGCTTATATAGGGGAGGGTACTTCCGGTTTTGGAAGTTGCCAGTGCCAGCACCTGAAAGTATCTATATAACCCATTAGTAATGACTATGTCGCTCTGTGTCCCGTGATGTACGAGAAAGAAATGCAGTTTTCCAGTACTTGCATAT
Organism: Rana muscosa; assembly: GCA_029206835.1. Taxonomy (NCBI): domain Eukaryota; kingdom Metazoa; phylum Chordata; class Amphibia; order Anura; family Ranidae; genus Rana; species Rana muscosa. The sequence continues at coordinate 730,865,461 of CM055118.1, forward strand.
TAATGCTTTGGAAGCATTATAAAAGTAAGCAGTATGTTTTCCAATTCTTTAAAAACATTAAAAGGAAATGTGGGCATACCAGAGGTAAAGACATGTATTTGAATATTTAATGATTGATTACATAATGTTTACAATCCAACAATATACATAGGGGGTGTTTTTCCTACTATTTACATGGAGCATTTATGTCCCCCAGTTACTTGAGCGAAGATTTTATCTAAAAGCATGCAATATTTTCATTTATTATGAAACAGTAAAAAAGCCCAACCATCTTCCTAACAGGATTAAGATGCATTGACAGGGACATATGCATCTATGGAATATTCCCATTTTCCATGCACCCAAGGCCCATATGAGGCATGCTTAACTTTCAACGTTCTTCTTTATGAAGGAGAGAAATTGTGGAGTGAAATGATTTTGATTTCCTTTAACTTACCTAGGTCTACTTTTATTTTCTGAAGATCAAAATGGTGAATATCCTACATGAAATTAAAAATACATATTTGTTTAGCTGTATTGTTTCATTGATTTTTGCATACATGTAGACAGTGATTCAAACAATTCATATTTTCATCCCACCAATAAACGTGTTTAAGGCTAGCTTTTAGGCAAACTAATATGAATCAAAAACTATTTCTTGTTTACATTTTATTAATATATTTTTAACATGCAAACAATGTGGTGGATTTACTGAAGGCACTTTACAAGTAGAATTGCACTCCATTTCCCCCAGGCTTAGTAAAGTGGCGAAGCTGCACTTTGAAAAGAATACCCAATTAGGTGAAAGGAAAAACAAAAATAGGATTTTTTACTCACCGTAAAATCCTTTTCTCTGAGTCCATGGACCGACACAGCTTCTCTATTGACAAAGTGGGTATTATCTGTTAATTAGGAGTGACTAGGCAGAAAAACTTGTAAAAAGTGTTACATCACACCTTCTACAGTACCGCCCAGGGGGCGGACCCTCTGGGTATACCCTCTCAGTCTGCATCTTCGCAGATCAGTTCGTCAAAAAGCAGTACAAACTTAAAAGGAGGGGTGGGTGCTGTGTCGGTCCATGGACTCAGAGAAAAGGATTTTACGGTGAGTAAAAAATCCTATTTACTCTTTCGTCCATGGACCGACACAGCTTCTCTATTGACAAAGTGCGACGTCCCAAAGCAGTGTCAGAGAAAAAACGAGGGGTGGTAACAGCATAAAAATAAACTTCACCCCAAACACAAAACAGCACTCCTCCAACGGAGGAGTTGCAACTCTAAACAGCCGCTTGTAAAACCTTGCGGCCAAAAGAGGCATCCGAAGATGCACCTACATCAATTTTGTAGAATTTTGTGAAAGTGTGAGCGGACGACCAAGTCGCCGCTTTACATAATTGGGAAACAGACGCTTGATGTCGGAAAGCCCAAGAGGCACCTATTGCCCTGGTCGAATGCGCCGTGACAGGAAAGGGGGGCGCCTGACCCTTTAAGGCGTAAGCCTGGATTACTATCTGTCGGATCCACCTAGAGATGGTGGCCGATGAGACTGCTTGGCCCTTCTTGGGACCAGCCACCGAAACAAACAGTGAGTCTGACTTCCGGAACAGGGAAGTAGCAGATAGGTATACTCTCAAAGCTCGGACAACGTCCAAGGAATGCAACGCCGACTCCTTAGGATTCGACGGCTGAGGACACAAGGATGGAAGTACAATGTCTTCATTGAGATGAAAAGCCGAAACGACTTTCGGAAGAAAGGAAGGCTGCGGCCGCAGCACCACCTTATCCTTGTGGAAAATCAAATAGGGAGCCTTGCAGGACAAGGCTGCCAGTTCAGAGACTCGTCTAACTGACGTAACAGCCACCAAAAAGACCACCTTCTGAGAAAGTGTCAACAGGGGAATATCTCTAATATTCTCAAACGGTGCCTTCTGAAGCACCGAGAGGACCAGGTTCAAGTCCCACGGAGGTAACGGGGGACGGACCGGAGGGGCCACCTGTCGGACCCCCTGCACAAATGTACTCACGAGAGAGTGAGTCGCCAGGGGTCGCTGAAAAAAGACAGCCAGGGCAGATATCTGTCCCTTAAATCGTACTTAGGGCAAGCCCTTGGTCCACCCCATGCTGTAAAAACAGCAGGATTCTGGAAACCAAATAGGTACGCGGATGCCATTTCATTTCCTCACACCTGGAGATGTAGGCCCTCCAAGTGCGGTGATAGACCTTCCTAGAGGACGGTTTTCGAGCACTTCTCATAGTAGAGATTACTGAGTCTGACAGGCCCCGGTCTCTCAACAGCCATGCTGTTAAAGCCAATGACTGTAAAGCAGGATGGAATATGGGACCTTGCGATAGCAGGTCCTTCCGTAGTGGTAGGCGCCAGGGGACGTCTGCTACCAGACGTACTAGATCGTCGTACCAAGAACGCCGAGGCCAATCTGGAGCGATTAGGATCATTGGAATTCCCTCTGCCTCCACTCTGCGGAGCAGAAGAGGAAGAAGCCTTAAGGGAGGGAAGGCATAGATTAGCCGATACTGACCCCACGATGCTACCAACGCGTCCGTTGCGTCTGCCCATGGGTCTCTTGACCGGGCCACAAATCTCAATACCTTCCGATTGAGTGGGGAAGCCAGAAGATCTACGTCTGGTGTGCCCCATCTTTGGCAGAGGAGTTGGAACACCTCCGGGTGTAAGGACCATTCTCCCTGGTCCAGCATCTGGCGGCTCAGGTAGTCCGCCTGCCAGTTTTCCACACCCGGAATGTACACGGCTGACAGTGCCGGTACGCTCCTCTCTGCCCACTTCAGGATGCGAGCGATCTCCGATGCTGCAGCTGAGCTTCTTGTTCCTCCTAGATGATTGACATATGCCACTGCTGTGGCGTTGTCTGACTGGATCCTGACTGGACGCCCTTGCAGTCTCTGAGACCATTTGAAGAGGCACAGCTTGATCGCCCGGATCTCCAGGACATTGATCGGCAGGAGGGCTTCCTCTGGGGTCCAGCGACCCTGCGCCGACTGGACACCCCAGACTCCCCCCCAACCTGTAAGGCTGGCGTCCGTCGTGATCACTATCCAGTAAACCGGAAGAAATGACTTCCCGGCCATTACAGCCGGTGCTGTCAGTCACCATACCAGGGATCTCCTGACTAGGTGGCTCACTCGGATTTGATAATCCAGAGATGAAGGGCATCTGTTCCATCTGGACAGAACTTCCTTCTGTAACACTCGAGTGTGGTATTGAACATATGGGACCGCCTCGAAGGAGGCTACCATGAGGCCCAACACTCGCATGCAAAAACGGAGTGACGACCAATTCCTGGAAGTCAGCTGCCGTACTGCAGCCCGGAGGGTCTGCAACTTCTCCACAGGGAGGAATACCTTTGCCTCTGAGGAATCCAGAATCAACCCCAGGTACACTAGGCGTTGAGTGGGCACCAATACTGACTTTTGCGTGTTTAGTATCCAACCACAGTCTCGAAGAGTCTGACAGGTAATGGACACGCTTACCTCTAATTCTGAGCTTGAAGGGGCCTTCAGCAGAAGGTCGTCTAAGTAGCCTGTGATAGCGATACCCCGCTGTCTTAGAAGTGCCAGAATCGGAGCGAGCACCTTGGTGAACGTCCTGGGTGCTGAGGCAAGGCCCAACGGGAGGGCCACAAACTGGTAGTGGTCCTTCCCGATAGCAAATCGCAGAAACCTCTGGTGCCTGGAGTATATGGGGACATGCAGGTATGCGTCCTTGATGTCCAAGGAGGCCAGAAAGTCCCCCGGATGGAGAGCCGTGACTACAGATCGAACCGACTCCATCCGAAAACTTTGTACCTTCACAAAGCAATTGAGGGCTCTGAGATCCAAGCTTGGACGAACCCCCTCCTTCTTCGGCACAATGAACAGATTTGAGTAAAAACCCCGTTCCAGTTCTGGAACTGGAATAACTACCCCGCGTTCCAGTAGACCCTGGACCGCCCCATACAGGGCCTCCCGACGGGTCGGTAGTAGCTGGAGATTGGAGGTGTTGAATCTGTCCGGTGGACAAGAGAGAAACTATCTTGTAGCCTGAGGAGATTACTTCGCAAACACACCTGTCGGAGATTAGTGCTGTCCACTGAGTCGCGAATTTGCGAAGACGTCTCCCCACCCGAGAGCTGGGTGGGGGTGGACCTTCATGCGGACGCAAATTTGTCCGCAGGCTTATTGGGTATGCGGGACCAGGGACGCTTTTGTCCTTGGGCAGGCGCTTTATCGGCCTGGGGTCTTTTCCCTGTCGCCCTAGGGGGACGAAAAAACCACTTGTGTGCAGTAAAGGAGGGCCCTTGCCCTTGGCGTGGCCCCTTACCCTTGCTAATTTGGGGAAGCAAAGTGCTTTTACTTCCTGTGGCATCCTTGATGATGTCATCCAGAGAAGCCCCAAAAAGTCTGTCGCCCTTAAAAGGCAGATCCAACAGGGCTTTCTTGGAAGTCTGGTCCGCAGACCAGCCTTTTAGCCAGATCAGGTGGCGTATTGCTACTGCATAAACCGAAGTTTTAGACAGCAGGGGAATAGTATTCATGTCTGACTCGCAGACAAACCTAAGGCCCTGGACCAACAGGTCGGCCAATGTTATCTCATCAGGAGGAGCATCTCGCTCCTTAACCCTTGGAGTAGCAATCTTGCCCATTCAGTAAGTGTGTGAGACACTAGGGCCCCCGCCAATGCCGGGCGTACTGCCGAGCCTACCACTGAGTATAGGTAGCAAGCGAGTGCTTCAGCCTTCTTATCCACAGGGTCCTAGAAAACAGGAGCCCCTTCTACAGGAATTGTGGTGGCTCTATTAAGTCTGGACACCGGAGGGTCCACTATAGGGGGGAGAGGTCCATTTCTTCAGAAAACTCTCCTCAAAAGGGGTACCGTACCGCAAACCTCTTTGGGGCTGTAAAGACCCTCAGTGGGTTCTCCCATTCCTTGTATAAGAGTTTATCAAAAGACACACAAGGGAACACCTTAGCAGTGCGGGCAGGTCTATGAAACCCAAGTGGACCGGAGTCTCTGCTGCTTCTGCAGTATTTTCCAATTTTAGCATATCCCGCACTGCAGTAATAAGGTCAGATACCAAAGCCGTCTCGCGTACTGACCTGGACTTTGAGTCATTCTCACTGTCCGGTCACGGTCTGCAGTCTCTGGTGCGTCAGAATCTGGGCCCCGAGCCGTAGCTGGACCTGGTTCTGCACCAGAATTATCCCCAGAAGCTTGCAGGGGATGGGGCGTTTACTACCCCCTGTATTCCCGTGTGCTGCTTCCACCCTGGCAGCAAACGCCTCTAGGATTGCAGTCATAGCGTTCATAGACACCTCAGGGGCACCAGCTGCTAAATCTGGTGTTTCAGGGGAGAAGACATCTGGCTCAGATGCCATGCTGACCACACGCTGACACTCACAGGGCTCCAGGCAAGATATCAATAGGCCACCCTCCTGTGCTGCAGAGAGGCCGGGTCACCCAGAGGACTCACCACCCTGGATAGGTACTGCTATGCTGCGCCTGTGATGCTGTCCCCCCTGCTGCTGTGTCAGTCTGCTTCTTTTATCAGCACTGCCTGTGTGAATTTTCGCGCCAGTGTAATGCACCCTAGAGGCCGGAGGCTCTCGAAAAATGGTTGCCAAAAACGTCTGTATGGAAGATAATGTGGGCTCTAAGAAAATGGCCGCCGACAGAAGATAGAGGTCAAGCAGCCATAGCCCACAAAAAGATGGCCGCCGAACGGCAATATCTGCATACAGGGTGGACAAACATGGCCGCCGATCAGCTGATAGGGGCCAGTGGGTGTGGCCGAACCACAGGAAGATGGCCGCCGGGCAGTCACAAGAGGCCAAACTTGGCATGGACCACCTCAAAATGGCCGCCGACAGCATGGAGGAGGAAGGACACAAACACAGGTAAGCAAAAATGACATTTCTTTTAAATGTTAGTTACAGCCAGCCCCGCTCCAGTGGGACCCCCTAGGTGACCCCCAGCACCCAGCAACCTTTAGCTAGAAGCCCAGGGAGGAGGGAAAGGCAGGGAGAGAGGGAAGAAAGGGGCCACAACCACTTACTTGATCTCTCCAGGAATGTCCAGCTAAATCACCCAGCCGAGGCAGGGGAGTTTTACTTACCTATCCTGCATGTATTCTGCTGGAAGACATTCCAAACAGATCATCGTCCGCGCACGGAAGGTGACTGTTGGCCAGGCATGCTGTGATTGGACCCAGAAGGGACGATCATATGTATGCCCTGGAGCATGATGCTCACCGGACAGGCTGCTGCGACTCGGCCGTAAGGTCAGCCGAAGCTGAGCGGTCCGATGCAAGCCTTGGAGCGTAAGCTCACCGGCCAGGCTGCTGCGACTCGGCCGTAAGGTCAGCCGAAGCTGAGCGGTCCGATGCAGGCCCTGGAGCGTAAGCTCACCGGCCACCCGTGGAGCGACGGGCATGTCGTGGAAAACCCAGCGCGTAGCTAGGGTCGGCACACGCTCGATGGCCGAAACTGGGGAGACTACAAGGATCGAGGATCCAGCCTGTCACCCAGTCGGCAGTTGATCGAAGATCGCAGGAAACAACAAATGTAAAAAAATATATATTTTTTCCCCGGACCAATGGGCCCGAAGGGAGCCATGTCCTACTCCTTGCTAGACAGAAAAAAACTGATCTGCGAAGATGCAGACTGAGAGGGTATACCCAGAGGGTCCGCCCCCTGGGCGGTACTGTAGAAGGTGTGATGCAACACTTTTTACAAGTTTTTCTGCCTAGTCACTCCTAATTAACGGATAATACCCACTTTGTCAATAGAGAAGCTGTGTCGGTCCATGGACGAAAGAGTAAAGCATTTTACCTTGTACATGACTGGATGATGGAAATCAACAGAACTTAACCATTGACTAAGTTCTGGGGAAAAGGAGTGCAACTGCATTTACAAAGTGCACAGTCTATTTCAATCACTGAGGTTGATTTACAAAAAGGCAAATGCACTTTTAACATCCCTTGATCACATACAGGAATGTCACAAGCTGGCTGCTTACCTTTATAAAACCAAAAACCCTTCTCTGTGTGATCCTGATTTAATTACTAGGGCTTGACTGACTAAACCCTGCATGTTGTTGCTAGACACGTTTAAGTGTTGGCTCCTGTCAACAAGATGTGAGAACACCCACAGCTGCCTATTAGTTCAGTAAAGAGCCAATAGTTCCCCTTTTTTAATGCTACAAATGAATGTCAGGTTTGAAGCCATTAACATACTGCATCCTTACTCAAAATGGAAATTGTGAATGATGGAGTTTAGTACCCCTAATGCACAGATTATGCATAAAATGCTAACTTTTTCATTGGGATTTTCAGGTTGAGTCACCTGACAACTTCTAATATCCTAAAGGGGTTGTAAAGTTAGTTTTTTTTTTTTATCTTAATGCATTCTATTCTTCTTCCTGCAGCAGCCCCCCTCGGCCTCACTAATATTACCTGAACCCCATCTCTGTCCTCGAGTGTCTCGGCCGTCCGGGACTCTCCCTCCTGATTGGCGGAGACACAGTAGCGGAGCCAATGGCGCCCGCTGCTGTCCATGAAAGTCAGTTAGCCGATCAGGAGAAAGAGGGGGCAGGGCCAAACCGTAGCTCCATGTCTGAATGGACACACGCAGCTGCAGCTCGGCTTGGGTGCCCCCATAGCAAGCTGCTTGCTGTGGGGGCACTTAACAGGAGGGAGGGGCCAGGAGCACAGAAGAGGCTCCCGTGGAGAGGAGGATCAAGGCTGCTCTGTGCAAATCCACTGCAACAGAGCAGGTAAGTATAACACGTTTGCTATTTTTATAGAAAAAAAAACGAGGCTTTACAATCATACATTTCTGCTCTGTGCAATAATTATGCACAGAGCAGCCCCAATAATCCACTTATAGGGTCCCCTACCAGCACTTCTGGCTGCGCCTCTCTTCCAAGTGCACAAATAGCAAGCCACTTGCTATGAGAGCACCTGTGTGGGCTCGATCCAGAGTCTATTGACACACACAGTGCACCTCCGCTCCCTCTTGATAGGATTTGGTTGACAGCAGCAGCACCCAATGGCTGCTGCCTCCATGTCCTGCAAGGAGAGGGAGAACAGCACCTGCTCTCGGGCAAAACAATGGATCGAGATTGGGCTCAGGTAAGTATTTGGGGGGGAGGGGGGGGTTGGGGGAGCAGATCAGTTTTTTTTACCCCAATGCAAAGAATGTAATAACCAGTTAACCACTTAAAGACCGGGCCTATTTTTCAGACTCTGTGTTTACAAGTTAAAATCTTTTTTTTTTTGCTATAAAATTACTTAGAACCCCCAAACATCGCTTTTGTGTGCGAGCTCGGCAGGACGGGGTGCTTTTATTTTTTTTCACTTTTTATTTTGACACTGTTCTTTTAAAAAAGATAATAATAATAATAATTGGGTCACTTTTATTTCTATCTATTACAAGGGATGTAAACATCCCTTGTAATAGAAAAAAAAGCATGACAGGACCTCTTACATATAAGAGCTGGGGTCAAAAAGACGTCAGATCTCATATTTACACTAAAATGCAATAATAAAAAAATAGATATTCTCCTTTAAGAGCATTGGGTGGAAGTGATGTTTGACATCACTTCCGCCCTCCAATGTTATGGAGCCGAGTGGGAGCCATCTTCCCCTCACTCGGTATCCAGGTTTAGAAGAAACACACGATCGTCTCCACCGCTACGGTAAGTGGCGGAGACTACCAGAGCGTGGCAGGAGGGGGCCTTCTCCCGCCCCTGATAAAAGTGATCTTGCGGCGAATCCGCCACAGAGACCACTTCTATCTGAAAACGAACCGCCCGCTGAAAAAGAGGATACCAGAATTATGACAGCTAGCTGCTGCCATAACAAGATGCCTCTTCAAACTGCAACGTACAACGACGGCGGGCGGTCCGCAAAGTGGTTAAAGACTGCACACTGCATATATACTGCAGCAGGGCGGCTCTATTGCGCAACATACCTGTACATTGTTTCATGTAATAGATAGTGTGGGCACTCCCCCGCCCGCTTGCTGCATGCCGGGGGAGCACGCACGCGGGTCCCGCGGACTTGATGCTAAAAAGGCAGATCCCCGTTCTGACAGGGGACAACACTGAGATAGTCTGTTCCTAGTCATCAGGAACAGCGATCTCTGTGTTGTCCCAGTGAGCCCATCCCCCACACAGTTAGAACACACACACTGAGGAAACACAGTTAACCCTTTGATCGCACCTGATGTTAACCCCTTCCCTGCCAGTGTCATTTATACAGTGATCAGAGCATTTTCTTAGCACTGATCACTGTATTGGTGTCACCGGTCCCCAAAGTGTGTCACTTAGGGTCAGATTTGACCACCGCAATGTCGCAGTCCCGCTAAAAAGTGCAGATCGCTGCCATTACTAGTAAAAACAATAAAAAAAAAAAGCCCATAAATCTATCCCCTATTTTGTAGACTCTATCTTTTGCGCAAACCAATCAATATACGCTTATTGGCCTATTTGTAACAAAAGAACATCAATTTTATTCAGGTACATCGTCGCACGCCCGCGCAATTGTCAGTTAAAGTAACGCAGTGCGACAGGGATTTCATCACTTCCAGGTTCAGAGCTGTCATTCTGCGGCTAAACTGTGCTTGATTTGCTCTACAGCGGAGGACAGCTAAGACATTAAGGGGGAGATTTACTAAAACTGGTGCACTCAGAATCTGGTGCAGCTGTACATGGTAGCCAATCAGCTTCTAACTTCAGCTTGTTCAACTAAACTTCAACAATAAAACTTGGAAGCCAATTGGTTTTTATGCAGAGCTGCGCCAGATTCTGCACTCTCGGGTTTTAGTAAATCTGCCCCCAAGAGTCTATTAGACTACTGATGTCTCCATAAAGAGAGCTTGAAACCTGCCCAATGAGATCACATAGGAGGCCTGTAAATAAATTTTGGATACTAGTTTTTCGCCATTTTAGGGGCACACACAATATTAAGGCTGGACAATATTTGCTATCCATTTACCCGACCTTTTATATTCATTCTAGTGTATTTTTTCAGAAAAATAGGATTTTTATAACAGCTTACCTGTAAAATCCTTTTCTTGGAGTACATCACGGGACACAGAGCCTCATAGTAATTACTAAGTGGGTTATATTCCACCTTCAGGTGCTGGACACTGGTGTAATCAATTAGACAGGAAGTTTCCTCCCTATATAACGCCTTCCATACTGGGAGCACCATAGCAAAGCAATAAGTGTCCCAATATCCCCAAACAAGAGGGGCGGGAGCTCTGTGTCCCGTGATGTACTCCAAGAAAAGGATTTTACAGGTAAGCTGTTATAAAAATCCCATTTTCTTTATCGTACATCACAGGACACAGAGCCTCATAGTAATTACTAAGTGGGACGTCCCAAAGCAATGCCTACTGAGGCGAGGGAGACCCAAATAAAGCAGACCGCCATCAGACGTGAGGACCCATAGCCGCTGCCCGCAGCATACTGCGCCAAAAAACGGCATCCGCTTGCCATCCTACATTCACCTGATAGAAATTTGTGAATGTATGCACTGACGACCAAGTTGCGGCCTTGCAAATCTGAGTCATAAAGGCTTGGTGCACTCTAAAAGAAAGAGGGGGAAACCATCTCTTTAAACCACAAGCCTGAATCATAACCTGATGAATCCACATAGAAACAGTTGATTTAGACGCTGCCTGCCTTTTCCCGGGGCCTCCTTATAGCGCAACATCAGTTTTCCGTATCTGTGCAGCCGCTTCAGATAGGCCTTGACTGCTCTTACTCTAATAAGAGAGTGTAACCATTTGAATAGCTGATTTGAACGCTGCCTTCCCATTTCTAGGGTCTTCTGGCAGCACAACAAAAACGTCAGTTTCCTGTATCTGAAACCTTCAGATAGATTTTTTTAACTGCTCTCATCTATATTGAGAGAAAAGTAATAACTTTTCCTTCCGTAGAACAAGGTTCTGGAAAAAAAGGAAGGCAAGAAATGTTTTGATTCAAAAGAAAACTAGATCCTTTTAGGAAATAAGGCTGGGTCAGGATTTAACATCACCGTATCCTTAAGAATAATTAAGTATGGCTCTATACAAAGAAAGCTGCCAATACTGAAAACTCTTGCGGAGGCTAGTGCAACCAAGAATACCAATTCCCTTGATAGAAGGATGAAGAGAAATATGGTGCATCGGCCCAAGGTGCTGACCTTGTAAGCCAACAAAGCTAGACTCAATCCCCCCGAGCACAAGGGCGACCCAACTGGCTGACTTATACGCGTTACCCCTTTGTATGAAAGAGTGCGAAGCAAGTGGCCTTTGAAAATACTGACAAGGCCGAGATCGGATCCTTGATGGAACTTAAGGCTAGCTCCATCTCCTTTCCTAATGTAGGAAGGTAAGAATTGTACCAACGACATACTTCCAAGGATGCCACCCCTTGGTTTCACACAAGGAACATGGGCCTTCCAGATCCTATGATACATGGTCCTGGAGGCCAGCTCTCCTGTATGAATCAAGGTAATTTGCCACTGATTCTGAAAGCCCCGATCCTCAATATTGCGGGCTAAAACAGCCAGACTATTAATTCCCATGTTTGCAAGACAGGATGGAATACCCCCTTGCAAAGTAGGTCTGAACAAGATGTAAGGGACCCTGGGTCCTCTACTACCACCCTTACGATCCCTGCACAGTAAGGTCATCTGGGTCATGCCAAAGCTATTAAGGCCGCCTTCCGTTGCCCTCTGATGTTGCATAGAAGCCACGGTAGTCGCGGCACTGGGGGGAGAGAATGCATAAACCAGTGACAACTGGTCCCACAGGGTCACTAACGCATCTATCCCGCATGCGAGTGGATCCTTTGTCCTTGACACAAAGCTGTCCAACTTCTTGTTGAACCTGGACGCCAATACATTTTAAGTCCGGGTTACTCTCTCTCTGGCATTTGATCAGAAAAAAGTCAGGGTGTAGAGGCCATTCTCCTGGGAACAATTGTTGACGGCTCCAAAGAACCGCCTGCCATTTCTCCATTTCATGAAATTAAGATTGTCAATAGGCAAGGCACAAGCTCCTCTGCCCAAGCCAGAACATGGCTCACTTCCCTCTGGCTGCGTGACTTCTAGTGCCTCCTTGGTAAACAACGTAAATCACTGGTGTGGCATTGTCAGATTGTACTCTGACAGAACAATCCTGCAACCTAAATGCCCAGGCCCTTAAGCCAGACGTGCCATCCGTAGCTCTAGAATGTTGACGGATAAGGCTCATTTGGAGCTTGATCACTTCCCCTGGGCAGTGGTCTCTTCCAGGCCTGGGCTTCATCCCTAGAGGCCAGCCTTCGTAGCTGCCACCTCCCAGGTAACCAGCATGAAGGATCTTCCTTTTTGACAATCTTTTGGTTAAGAACCACCAACTGAGACTCCAGCGTATACCTGGGACCAGACTCTTTGGATAATGCTAGGTTAGGATCTACTTGTTCCAGGCCGACAGATTAATGTTTATAGCAGCCTTGAATGAAACTGAGCATAGGGAACCTCTTTGAATGAAGCCACCATCTTCCCTAGCACCTTAAGTAAAAGGCAAATGTAAGGAACTCTTCCTTGCCTTGACCACATAGACCAGCTTTCTTATAGCGCTGACTTTGTATGAGGCAAAAAAAATTAAAATAAATAAACTCTCCTTTTTCGGCTGTATCCCAAACATTCCAAGCTTCTTATTGAATGTAAGAATGTACCTTTAGACAGATAATAACCCAGGAGTTCCAGATACTTGACCATGCTGGACACACTTAGGTCCAGCCATGCTACTGACTGATCTATCATCAGCAGATTGCCACGGTATGCCATTACTGCTATACCCTTGGCCTTTAGACCTGCTAGAGGCGGGCCCTAGCACCCTGTAAACCTGGGCATGGTGGCCAACCCAAAAGGGCAAGACCACCAACTGGAAAAGGTGCTGTTCCCCAGCAAAACGCAGACAACCTCTGCAGTCCCATGTAAATAAACACATATGCAAATGGCTCCCCATATGTGTTTGTGGCAAGTGTTAAAGCCATATGCCTCTATGGAAGCGTGCATTCATGGAAGCATGAATTCATACAAATATGTTTTAGATAAAACATAAAAAAAGTGTGCGCTGTATACACGCATACATATAGCACGTGTGCTATGGAACGGGCATCTTGCAAGCAAACATGCGTTTATGAACGTGTTATGCAACATGTACCCATGCAGACACGTATTCCTATGTGAACAACAACAACAAATGCAATGCAAAAAAGTGTCCAAACTGACATATGCAAAGTGGCTGCAATGTTGGGGGAGGCTGCAATGCCTGACAGGGCCGATGGCTCAACCTGTGCAGCTGCCTCAAGTCTCTACAGGGGAGGATGGTATCATGCAGGCATGATTAGGGCCACCAGATTCAGATGGTGATACCTTGGTGCCCTTTTATATATATATTTTTTCCTGCCCCTGAACCTTTTCTACAAGGATACATAGTCCTAAGCTAAAAGCAGAAGAACTTAAAGGGGTTGTAAAGTTACAATTTGTATTACTTGTAAGCAATGTCTGTTGCTTACTGATATAGAATATTGTATTAATTTTTATTAAAAAAATGTAATTACCATAAAAAAATCTACCTTGTATATCCTCCTCCTGCCTTCCTCTCTTCTTGCTGTCCTATATTTCCGGGTTTGCGGTGCGCGTTCATAAAAGCCACGTCACGGCTTAATGGGAACTACAGTTCCCATTAGGCTTAGCGACATCGCGCATGCGCAGTGAGTTTTTTTTTATCACAGAACGAGAACGAGCAAAGTTCTCGTGTACACACGCCGCCCCTTTTTTACACCCATTCCCGCCTCCCCAGCCTATGCAGCAACATTATTTCTAGCACAATGGTAAAGTTTTATAATGGGCAGATTCAGGCAGCAATGGGGGCGGAGTCCAGGCAGGGCAGTGAAGCTTCGTAAATGAAACTAAGCCAAGGGGGGCGGCGCTGCGGCGATGTAGACACGCCCACTAACCCACAGCTATTTTCTCTAGAGAGTGTCTTCACGCTCTCCTGTAGTCCAAGGGAGGGGACAAGCACGACACTCCACACCAGGGAGAAAGGCTTGCATTACTGTGTGGAGTTCCAGACAAAAGAACAGGAAGTGGGGATTTCTCAGAAGAATTAAAGACATTTACAAGCAAAATCGAAGGATGAGGTAAGTGAAGGAGCACTGCACTAAGGTAAAGGAAGCCATTTATGAAAAAAAAAATTGTACCTTTACAACCCCTTTAACACAGGTGCATCAACAGCTGAACTTAGTCTAGCAAAAAAACAATGCCTTCTAATCTGCACAGCTTGATGCTGAGTAGGCGTCTTAGGTATGTCTGTATCCAACACACAGGAGGTGCTTACGTGCCCCGAGCTGCTGTGTCCCTCTGGCTTTACAGAGCTCTGGCGTCTGAGGCTTTTTTGAAGGGTCAGCCCGATGCCTGCACTATGAGTCGGCGTGCACATCCCCCTCCCCCGCCTATTGGCTTCAAAAGCACGCCCCCTTTGCGCACGTGCAGGCAAATGGTGGGGAGGGAGATCCCCAAAAGGAGCGCCGTGGACCTCGGACTACGAGGGCCCCCCCCCACAACTGTGGCAGAGCCTGAAGCGGAGGAAGTGAGCCACTCAACAGACCGGCTGACACTGAGCTTTCGTTCCTGGAGAGCATGGCAAGTGAAACACCAGGTATGTCTCTTTACTGCCTCTAGTGGCGGAAAACAGATAAGACATGCAGCTACTCATGGAAGATAATCCTTAAGGTATTTACCTAGGATTGTCTTCACTTACCTCATCTCTGCCGCAGGATACTGCTGAGAACAGACAGACCCAATCTTCACCCATCACGGCGGGTTTAGTCAACAGACCTTCGGGGACCGGGTTCCTAGACAGGGTTTCCACTACCCTGAACCTGTACTGCATCCTGCCAGAAAATCTTTGGTATGTGGTCATAACCAAAGTACTGGAAACCAGGATCCAGTCCTCCGAAGAGAGGCATTACAGGCAAAACCTTGTTCTCCGGATACGAGGCCCCAGGTACCATCCTTTTAGGCCTTAATGGCACTTTGGATGGATCTGGTCTTTATGGAGGCTATTTAAATCCAGCATGGATCCCTCCAGTGGAGCTCCTCAGAGCACATCTTCACTCGTGACCAACACCTTAGACACTGCTGAAAAAACTGAGGTGCTCCCAGTATGGGAGGGGTTATATAGGGAGGAAACTTCCTGTCTAATTGATTACACCAGTGTCCAGCACCTGAAGGTGGAATATAACCCACTTAGTAATTACTATGCAGCTCTGTGTCCCGTGATGTACGATAAAGAAATATGCATTTGATAAACAGTTACCCAAATATCAAGCAACATAAAAATATGCAACTGCCACCATTTTTTCTACAGGGCCTTTGCTTTCAGAAACTATAATGTTTGGTAGTTTAAAGTAATTTTCTAGCAACAATTAGAGATTTTACTTTTGTTAATTTATAGACACAGCTTTGCTTCTCTTCGTATTAATAACTGATAGGGTTTTACAGCGCCACCTAAATGGAGTAGGACACTAGACAGGAAAGATCTCTGCACCTCTTATGGGTAGTCCTTGGACTACATCAAAAATCTGATGTGCAGGAGGAGTACCTTTCTCCCTCAGTCCAAGAATGGGAAGTAGCCGTCCCTTAAACCCAGGCTTTCCTTTACAGTTCACAAGCGGATAGTTCATTACCCTGGTTGCTCGGACACAGACTTCTGGACCTCTTGTTTCCTACAGTTGGGTCCATGATCTGGTGACGCCCGGTTACAAGATCGAATTTTATTTATTTATTTCCATCAGAATTTTTTTTCTCCCTCCAATCTTCACCTGTCGCTCCAGCGCCTTCATGCTCTGTAGGAAGCAACACAGGCCCTGCTGTGCCAGGGCATGATAGTTCTGGTACCAGAGCCAAAACAGTTCCAGGGTTTCTACTCCAATCTGTTCGTCCGATCCAGGACCTAGGACTTGTGCGGGTTCAAAAGTTCAAAATGAGTCCATTCCCTCAGTGGTGGCCTTTCTACATCAGGGGGATTTCCTGGCCCTAATCCTTGCTGAGACAACAGGGTATTGCCATGATCGGGTACCTGGATGATTTGATTTAGCTAGCAGAGACTCAGTCTATGTTGCTGGACAGCATCCAGATCACTTTGCGTTCCTTGCAAGATTTCGGATGCATCTTTAACCTTAAGAAGTTAGCCTGGAGCCTGACCAGACATGTGGAGTATCTGGGCCCGATTCTCGATTCAGAGCAGGCCAAAGTGTTTCTCCCATCGGACAAACTCTGGACACTTCAGACTGCTATCAATCTGCTCTTGTCCCAGAGATGGTCTACCCTGCGATTTTGCATACAGGCTCTTGGTCTGATGGTATCCACCTTCGAGGTAGTCCCGTATGCACAGTTCCATAAGAGGAATTGGACCGATCTCCACTCTCTGGACAACCAAATACATTTGGATTAGTCTTCAAAAGGCCTCTCTCCTCTGATGGCTCCAGTCCCTGATACTACGAGCCAGGAAGTCCTTTCTCCCTCCCTGTTGGACAGTGGTCATGGCAGATGCCAGCCAGTATGGCCGGGGAGGAGTTCTGGGCTCCAGTATGACTCAGAGTTGCTGGACTCCGGCAGAAGCTCAACTGTCTATCAATGTTTTAAAACTACTAGAAATCAAGTTATCTCTGGAGCACTGGATGGAGTGTCTCCTGGGACTGCCTGTCAGGATAAAATCGAACAACGCCACAACGGTGGCCTATGTCAATCACCACGAGGAGTGCTCCCAGCATCAAAAACTGGTAGGCCGACTATCTCATCTGTCAGACGCTGGACCAGGGAGAGTGATCCCTGCACGCGGATGTGTTCCAGATTAGCTTATGCCAATGTTGGACGTGGCGTTATTGGCGTTTTGCATCAACATGAAGGTTCCAAGACTCATGGCAAGGGTGAGATATCCTTGACGGATGGGCCATGGGATCAGTATCGCCTCATTTATGCCTTCCTTTTTCTTAAGATGCTCCTCTGGATAGAGGCCGAGGGTAATTCTGGTGGCTCCAGACTGGTCTCATTGTCCGTGGTACACTGGCATGGTGGAGCTGGTCATGGACGCTCCCCTGGTGGCTAACTATTCAGGAATACGTTCTGTCCTAGAGTCCGGTTTTCCACCCTATTTTACAATATCTGGCTATTATAAGCCAGTTTCTAAGGGACAGAGGGTTGTTGGATTCTGTGATCCCAAGAATGTTGAAGGCACGCACGTCTACCTCTAGGAAGATATATCAAAGCTCTGAGTTCATTGACGGACACAACACCCACCCCTCTGTTGGAGTCTGCTTCTGACACTGCTTTATACAAACTGGTGCTTTATGCAGCAATAGGAGGTTTTACGCACAGAGGACTGTCAATAGGAGGTGCCAAGCTCTTTCCTGCCTTTCCTACTCCTGGTAGGTGGCATTATAAAAATGTTATCAGTCATGAATATAGAGAAGCAGAGATGTGTTCGTCAATGAACCCAGAGAAAGGGATTTTATAGTGAGTAACAAAAAATTTTTTTTTAACATGTGTAAAAAGTTAAAACATTGTCCTGTTAAAAAACCGGTTCAACACCTAATAAAATCATTTCTCACAAGCCACTCCTGAGATACATACCGTCATGTGGCTAAGTAACTCTTCATTTGTAGCCGCTTGCTTGTCACAAAACAGACATACAGCAAAAACAGGAAGCTCCTCCCAGTCAGACCAGTCCCTGGTAAAAATTATCAATTTTTAAACACTTTTATAATCTTGCATGGACATGAAAAAAAAAAATAAAGGTTCTAACCCTTGCTCCCTCTTTCCAAACCAAAAATGCCACAGCCGAGATGGGCTTTAAATAATATTAAAATAAATAAATGTCCCCATACTCTTCATTGTTGTCTCCAAACTCCCGATCATCTTCAGACTGAACGTCTTCCCAGTTCTTCCCAAGTTCCTAAAAAAAATAAAAAAATAATTATGTTTGGAAAGAAATCGTTACTGTGCAATTTCATGGCAGCTATACAATAATCACAAATATCCAACAACTTAAAGTAGTCTGACCACAGATGCAGTTAAAGAAATCACCATCCAGTTTAGAATAGGACTGATACTTCAGTGGCAATAATTAAAATCTGGCAAATTAGAGATGAAGGTTAGGTTTTTGGGGGTCTAAATTAAAGGTTAGGTTCAACACTGCGGGTTAAATTTTGGGGAGGAGGGGGTTAAGTGTTCAGACTTAAAGGAACACTAAAGAAATTTAAAAAAATAAAAAAATAACAAACATGTTATACTTACCTCTGCTGTGCATCTCGTTATGCACAGAGT
Organism: Rana muscosa; assembly: GCA_029206835.1. NCBI lineage: Eukaryota > Metazoa > Chordata > Amphibia > Anura > Ranidae > Rana > Rana muscosa. Next base: position 730,883,822 of record CM055118.1, read on the forward strand.
GGCCCCGATCCACGTCTTCTGGAGTCCCTCGGTGGCCGTCTCGGCTCCTCCCCGCAATCACTCACCACCTATATGCGAGCGAGCTCGCATGGTGGTGAGTGATTGTGGGCGCGCTCCAGTGATACAGCCAGCGGCTATTGCAGCTCACTGTATCACTCTGCCCTGCCCCCCGGCGCGCCGTGTCATTGGATGTGATTGACAGCAGCGCGAGCCAATGGCTGCGCTGCTTTCAATCCATCAACTGTAACCAATCAATGGCCAGGCTGAGCGGCGAAGAGGATGTCGGGGGCAAGCGTGGGACTTTCGAGGGGTCAGTTAAGCTAAACGGGGGGCCAGGGGGAGCCGGTATTGTCAGATGTTTTTTCACCTTAATGCATAGAATGCATGAAAGTGAAAAAAAAATTACCTTTACAACCCCTTTAAACTTTCAATTGCTTCTCTGCCCCTCTTCTTTTTTTAATTTTTTTAGGGTTTGCAAAAAACCTGCTACATTTAATTTCTACACATAAACCTTTCCCAATGGCATGCAGACTGTGGACCAGCGGCTACCGAATGACTTACACAATTCTAAGCATATTTATAAGAGACCCAGAGAGACCAAAGTGACCCCACTGATGCCAGAAAAAATAGGATTTTTGTACTCACCGTAAAATCCGTTTCTCTGGCATCCATGGACTGACACAGCGTGTCTTATACACCTTTACACGTGGGTTATGTCCCTGCTTGCAGGAGAAGACCTAGGCAGAATGTGAGATGTTATACATACATTCTAAACAGCCAGAGCTGAACAGCCCCGCCCAGGGGGGGCGGTCCCTCCGGACATAACCCTCCCACTGCAGTCAGCAGACCTCAGTTCGTAACAAAGCAGTACAAACTTAAAAAGAAGGGTGGGTGCTGTGTCAGTCCATGGATGCCAGAGAAACGGATTTTACGGTGAGTACAAAAATCCTATTTTCTCTTGTCATCCATGGACTGACACAGCGTGTCTTATACACCTTTACACGTGGGATGTCCCAAAGCAGTGTCAAGAGGGATGGGAGCAGTATAAATGGAAAACCAAAAACTTCACTCCAAACAAGGCAGAGCTCCTCAACGGAGGAGTTGCAACATCAAACAGCGGCCTGCAACACCTTGCGGCCGAAGGAAGCATCCGAAGATGCAGCCACATCAACCTTATAAAACTTAGAAAAGGTATGAACAGACGACCAGGTCGCCGCCTTGCACACTTGTGCAACCGACGCTTGATGTCGGAAAGCCCAGGAAGCACCAATTGCCCTGGTGGAATGTGCCGTAACCGGAAAGGGAGGCGCCCGCCCCTTGAGAGCATAAGCTTGAATGACGGTTTGTCTGATCCACCTAGAAATGGTGGCAGACGAAACCGCTTGGCCCTGTTTTGGACCAGAGACAGCCACAAATAGTGAGTCAGACTTCCGAATAGAAGCAGTAGCAGACAGGTACACCCGCAAGGCTCGTACCACATCCAAAGTGTGAAGCGCAAACTCTCTGGGATGCGATGGGTGAGTACACAAGGACGGGAGGACAATGTCCTCGTTTAAGTGGAAGGCCGAGACCACCTTTGGCAGAAAAGAAGGTCGCGGACGTAACACCGCCTTATCCTTATGGATGACCAAAAAGGGCGACTTGCAGGACAAGGCCGCCAATTCAGACACTCGTCTAATGGAAGTAATGGCCACCAAGAAGGCCACCTTCTGAGACAAAGTCAAGAGGGGAATATCTCTAATATTTTCAAAGGGAGGTTCCTGGAGGACCGAGAGCACCAAATTCAGATCCCACGGGGGGAGAGGAGGCTTGACAGGGGGGAGCACATGGCGAACCCCCTGCACAAAGGTGCTAACCAAGGGATGACCCACCAGCGGTCGCTGAAAGAAGATGGCCAAGGCCGAAATCTGACCCTTAATGGTACTCAAAGCGAGCTTTTGGGTCACGCCACGCTGCAGAAAATGCAGGATTCTGGGAACGGAATACGTTCGTGGGCGCCAGTCCAGCTCTTCGCACATGGCGATGTAAGCTCTCCAAGTACGGTGATAGATCTTTCTGGAGGAAGACTTCCGTGCCCTTAACATGGTCGAAATGACCGAATCCGAGAGACCTCGGTCTCTCAGCACCTGGCTTTCAATAACCATGCCGTTAAAACCAGAGACTGTAAAGCAGGATGAAATATAGGACCTTGAGACAGAAGGTCCCCCCGTATTGGTAACCGCCAGGGAACGTCTGCGACGAGACGTACCAGATCGGCGTACCAGTGACGCCGAGGCCAATCCGGAGCAATGAGGATCACCGGAATTCCCTCGGTCGCTACCCTGCGGAGCAGGTGAGGGAGCAACTGCAGCGGAGGATAAACGTATATCAGGTGATACTGACCCCATGGGGCCACCAACGCATCCGAGGCATCCGCCCAGGGATCCCTGGATCTGGCCACAAACCTCGACACCTTGCGATTGAGTCGAGAGGCCATCAGGTCCACATCCGGCGTGCCCCACCGTCTGCAAAGGAGTTGAAAGACCTCCGGGTGCAAGGACCACTCCCCCTGGTCCAGCGTCTGGCGACTTAGATAGTCCGCCTGCCAATTGTCTACGCCCGGAATGTAGACGGCCGACAGAGCCGGCACGCTTCTTTCGGCCCACCTCAGGATGCGGGCGACCTTGGAAGCCGCAGCTGAGCTCCGAGTCCCCCCTTGATGGTTCACATACGCCACTGCTGTGGCGTTGTCCGATTGGATCCTGATGGAGTGACCCTGTAGTTTCTCCAACCATGAGGAGAGGCACAGTCTGATTGCCCGTATCTCCAGCACATTGATCGGTAAGAGGGCTTCGTCCGGAGTCCAAAGCCCTTGGGCCGACAGGACTCCCCAGACTCCCCCCCCCCCCAGCCCGTCAGGCTGGCGTCCGTCGTGATCACCGTCCATTGGATGGGGAGGAACGACTTCCCAGACCGAAGAGCCGGGGACCTCAACCACCACGTCAGGAACGCCCTGACCAGGTGACTCACCTGGATCTGAAGATCCAAGGACAACGGGGATTTGTCCCAAGTGGACAAGATCTCTTTCTGTAAAGCCCTGGTGTGCGCTTGGGCATAAGGAACGGCCTCGAAGGAGGCCACCATGAGTCCCAGGACTCTCATGCAAAAGCGGATTGACAACCATTTTCGGGACGTCAGCACCCGTACTGCAGACTGAAGTGTCAGTAGTTTGTCTGGAGGTAGGAAGACTCTTGCCTCCAAGGAGTCCAGAATCAGACCTAGATACTCCAGACGCTGAGTCGGGACTAGAACCGACTTCTGAACGTTCAGGAGCCACCCAAACTCCCTGAGGGTCTGACTGACGATAGTCACACTTTCTTCCAATTCTGAGCCACTGTCTGCTCTTAGAAGAAAATCGTCCAGATAGCCCACGATAGCAATGCCTCACTGTCTCAGCAAAGCTAGGACCGGAGCAAGCACCTTGGTGAACACCCTCGGTGCCGAGGCTAGGCCGAAGGGAAGAGCCACAAATTGATAGTGGACTTCGCCGACCGCAAAGCGCAGAAACTTCTGGTGGCTTGCGCAGATCGGAACATGCAAGTAGGCGTCCTTGATGTCCAAGGATGCCAGAAAATCCCCTTGATGGAGTGTAGCGATCACCGTGCGAATGGATTCCATGCGGAATTTTTGCACCTTCACGAAGGCATTAAGGGCCTTGAGGTCCAGGATTGGCCGAACACCGTCCTTTTTTGGAACAAAAAACAGATTCGAGTAGAACCCCTGAAACCTCTCCTGGGACGGAACCGGCACAATTACTCCGGACCCGATCAAATCCTGTACAGCCCCCAAGAGGGCTGCCCGACGGGCAGGAAGGAGAGGGAGATTTGAGGGAAAAAATCTGTCTGGGGGCCAGGAGCGGAACTCTATTCTGTATCCTGAGGTGACCACCTCGCACACCCACCGGTCGGAGATCTGGGAGGTCCACCGATCCGTGAACCTGCGAAGTCGTCCCCCCACCCCAGAGACGGGCGGGGGCAAGACTTCACGCGGAGGCGGGCTTGGGAGCCGGCTTGTTCGGCTTACGCACCCAGGGGCGCTTGTGCCCGCCAGCCGCACTGTTGTCAGTCTGGGATGGCTTACCCGTGGACTCTGACGGACGAAAAAAAACCTTTTTTGCTGGAAAGGAAGGACCCGGTTTACGTCGGGCCTCCTTACCCTTGATAGTTTGAGGAAGGAGAGTGCTTTTACCTCCCGTGACATCCTTGATGATGTCATCCAGAGCAGCACCAAAAAGTCTACCACCCTTAAAAGGTAGATCCGTCAGGAGCTTCTTAGAGGCTAGGTCAGCAGACCAGCATTTCAACCAGATGAGACGACGCAATACCACCGCCGAGACAGAGGCCCTGGATATTAAAGGGGCCGCGTCCAACGTGGCGTCGCACACATATATCAGACCCTGCACCATCTGGTGGGCCAGAGCAATAGTGTCTGGAGGAAGGTTAAACTCCTGCACAGTTTGGTGCAAAATTTTTGCCCATTCCGTGAGTGTCTGAGACACAAGGGTCGCCGCTACTACGGGCCGTAGGGCGGATCCCAACAAGGCGAGCATGGCTCTACTCACCACTTCTGACCTCCTGTCAGTGGGGTCCTTAAACGCAGGAGTCCCCTCCATCGGGAGAGTGGTGGCCTTGTTTAAACGGGCGACTGGAGGGTCGACCACCGGGGGAGAAGCCCACTTTTTAAGCAGGGCGTCTTCAAAGGGGTATCTAATAGACAAACGCCGCGGGACCATAAAAAAGTCTTCTGCGGCTTTTCCCAGACCTGGTCAATGAGCTGGTCAAAGAAAGGTACATATGGAAAAACCTTTTCAGAAGGCTTGGTCTTAAAAGAACCAAAGGAGACTGTATCCGCCTGAGGTTCTGCGGTCGCAGCATTTAGCTTGAGAGTGTCCCTCACAGCATCAATGAGTTCACTAACAAGCGCCCTGTCATTTACTGACTCAGAACTGGAGTCTTCCTCACAAGGAATGTCCTGTTCAAAACCATCCAAATATTCAGAGCTAGGGTCCTGAGCAGCAATAGCTAGGCCCATATCTGAAACAGAGCACTCCCCTTGTGGAGATAAAGTGGGGAGAGGGCGCTTTTTTGCTCCCTTGTGCTCACACACAGCTTCCATCCTGGTCAGAAATGATTCCAGGACTGCCGACAACTGGTCCATAGGGACCGCAGGTGCTGGAGCACTGGCTGCTGCCTCTGGCATGTGAGGGGAAGCTGGTGACTCTGACGCCATAATGTCCCTCTCAGACCACCCACAGGCTGTGCTGACTGAAGTAGGGGAATGCCCAGGGAACCCACCAACCTGACCAGGACCGCTCGGTTCCGCTGCTCTGTCTCACTGCGCCGCGCAGCTCAGCGTGAGTGAGCTGAGAGGATAGAGTGTGAGGAGATTCGCGCCGTTCCCAGCGGCGCTAGAGGCCAAACTAGTGCCAGAAAAACGTGTGGCTACAAGAAAATGGCCGCCGCAATGTGCTCCGGCGGGCCCCGGCAAGATGGCCGCCAATGTAAAAATCAGCACACACACAAAACATGGCGCCGAACGGCGCCCAGGCCCCTCACATCCAAAAACAAAACAGCCCCAGCGAATGCAGAGCAGCATGAGCCCCCCCCCCAGGACAATATGGCCCCCAGGCACCCCACACAGTACAGCGCCAGCACTAGTGAACAGAGAGTGACATTAAAAAACACAGGGGGAGACAGGGAAATCCCCCACACAAGAAACACACAGCATGTACTCACCTGCAGCCAGGAGAGACTACTTACCCGTCCTCTGAGGGACCCACTGGTGTGTTTCTGACAGAACTATCACAGTGCGGTACTGAGTAGCTGTCGGCCCGGTCCACCGCGAAAGATACAGCCGGACGGTTCTATCTTGAGAGGACCGCGGAGCTGAAAGCCCACCGGCCACCCCTGGAGTCGTGGGGCATGTCGTGAACTGAGTCTCACGCACACAAGGCGAGGATCAGCACGCTCGATGGTCGGACAGGGAAGACTACGAGGATATCTTGTACCCAACCTGTTGCCCAGCCGACAGTTGATAGAAGATCTCAAAAGAATAAAATAGGAAAAAAATTCCCAAAGGAATAAAAATAGGTCAGGAGACTGGCTCCTGAGAGAGCCACGTCTTCTCCTTCTGCTAGGCAGAAAAAAACTGAGGTCTGCTGACTGCAGTGGGAGGGTTATGTCCGGAGGGACCGCCCCCTGGGCGGGGCTGTTCAGCTCTGGCTGTTTAGAATGTATGTATAACATCTCACATTCTGCCTAGGTCTTCTCCTGCAAGCAGGGACATAACCCACGTGTAAAGGTGTATAAGACACGCTGTGTCAGTCCATGGATGACAAGAGAAATTTCTACTCCTGCTGGCCACGGTCCAGCCCCCTAAAGTCTGGAGGACAATAAACTGGCCCTTTGTTTAGAAAGTTTGGAGACCCCTGCTCTAAAGAATAAATGGCACGACTGTAAGCCTTTTCCAAACCTGCTGCCAGCTTATTGCACATTTCCTCACTGGCATCAATAGGGTTGACACAGGAATAAGGAGGGAAGTGAATTTCAAACTTTATGGAAGAGATGACTGTCCAATATAATTTCTAGTTCTGGCAGCCATATTACAACTTTTTAAGTACATAGCAACTGTTTACTGTACTTGCCTCCAATTCTAAAAGCAATATATGTTGGGTGTAGGTTCCATGACCTACTGACTATCATTCCTGGCATTATGGCTAGATTTAAATTTTATGAGCCAAAATATACTGTAAGCTGCTGTTAGTTGTCCATAAAAAGCAGGAGCCAAGAAGAAACCAGATGCAGCTATATAAAAAGGCACTCTTAAAATGAAGGGTAGGATTTAACATGTGGGTCAAGAGAAAGACTTTTCACCTTGACATGCATTCAGTAGAGTCAGGAACAACTTTACACCGAACTAGCCAACTATTTCAATCTTTCAAATATTCCTGACCAAGAGCAGGTACCAAAAGGTGACAGCCATATCGTAGCCAGAAAAGCCTTCTCTGTAAACTGCTCACAGTTTGTTTGTAGGGACTTGACCTCCCTAGTAACCGGATTTCTGGGCTATGGTCCATCTACCTTTCTGTGGTTTTTTTTGACAAGGGCAGCTTTTGCCCCCAGTAACAAACTGAAACCAAGTCACAGAGTCATACTGTCAGGGTGCCATACAGAAGAAAGGTGTGCATGTGCTGAAACAAAGACCTGCTACAGTTGCCAATACTCTGCATTACCATGCTTGTTTGCACAAGAATGCGCCAAGGCATATCGGGACTCCGCCGATGCACCCCCCCTGTCAAACACCAGTAAGGATGGTAGCAGCAAAAAGATACTGCTGGATGATCTTCAGCTCACCCATACTCCTTGCTCCTGTGTATCCTGACCCAGCTTGCCTCTGGGACCTTACCGCTTCCCATTCCTGGTTCTGACCTCAGCGTGCTTAACCACTTCAGCCCCGGAAAAATTTACCCCCTTAAACAGGCCATTTTTTGCGATACGGCACAAATTGTGTGGGCCTGTGACACTATACCCAAATAAAATTGATGTCCCTTTTCCCCACAAATAGCTTTTTTTTGGTGGCATTTGATCACCTCTGCAGTTTTTATTTTTTGTGCTATGAACAAAAAAAGACCAATGATTTAAAAAACATATATATATATATATATTTATATTTATATTACTTTCTGCTAGAATACATATCCAAAAAAATAAATGTACAAAAAAAAGAAATTATCAATTTTAGGCCAATATGTATGCTTCTACAGATTTTTGGTAAAAAAAAATCCCAATAAGCGTGCGTATATTAATTGGTTTGTGCAAAAGTTATAGCGTCTACAAAGTATGGGATAGATTTATGGACTTGTATTTTTTTTATTGTTTTTACTGGTAATGTCGGCGATTAGTGATTTATAGCGGGACTGCGACACTGAGTGGACAAATCTGACCCCAAGTGACAGAACAGCGGCATTCAGAATGCTTGACAAAGGAGTGCCGCTGTTCTGTCATCAACAGCGAAGCCCGCTCAGAAACACGTCGCATGCTAATGACATCGCAGCTCGGCGCTGCGTCCTGTTGTGCTGTCCAAGCCTCGCTTTGAACACCGATCACACGGCCGTGCCTCTCCATCCACCCGGAAGCATAACAAGGTTTTGTGGTCGCAGTGCAGCACAGCAAGCCATCCAGCTTGGACATCCTCCTCCCCCAATCACTGCTCTGGAGCCTGCTTTTTTACTGCCAGATTGAACTCTTTTCTTCACTCTGCTTTTAAGTTTTGAACCTGCTGTGGTCGTGAAAGAAACTCTCAGAAGGAAGTCCCCTGTTGTGCCCATCATCACACGCTTCCCTAACAGGATTTCTTGTGGTGCCAGCCCCATGGACCTTCTGTGACCTGTAGTTCCTCTACTCTTCCACCCAGCTGAATACAACCACTTCATTTTACATAGGCGCCCCTCTCCTTGTACAGTGAGCAACAAGCATGCTTTACTGCATATACACACTGATTTCGCGGTTGTGGGTTTAGTAACATTTTAACCACAACTAGTTTATGGCACTTTACACACAAATAATTTTAAAGAATACAAGAAGGAGCCATCCTTATCCAAAACTGTACTAAATCACACTCAACTTTTAAAAGAAAATCTAACCATTGCAGCAGACCCTGTGCTATTGAACATGGAAAGCTTCTAAGACGCTGCAGTCTGGCTTCTAAACAAAAATTCCCCAATAGCATAAGGTTATTATCCCTCGTAATATAATGATTAAAAGGCATAAATCAATGAGGGTGCCTGCTATTACACATAAAATACAACCAAAACAAAATAAATCTTTAAACTGTGACAGGCTGAATTAATGCCTTCTCCTTTGCACTTTGGTAGCTTTGTGACAGAATACTCTTTGTTACTGAATTAATTTTCAATATAAAACAGTGTCCTTAACTAGCTCTTAGGCAGCCTTACCAGTGAAGGTCAGAAATCAATAAGACGTGCCGACAATGTTTCTTGTACAACGCTTAAAGAATGGTTATTTCCAGACTCAGGCCCAGAAGAGTAACATTAGCTGGTGAAGCCACAGTTGACATAATTGGCTAGAGGTTTGAACTCGCCATCTATGCTACGTGACCACAATTGGAATACATGTAAACTTGCTAATGATCAGAAGCCTCCAGAGACTTTACACCACAATTTCTTTGAACTGTATTTGTAGACCTTGTAAGACTGTGTAGTTCAAAAAGAAAAAGGATTTCAAAATAGACAGTTCGTACAATGCAATATGCTAGTTTTGCTTATGCTATTTCAGCGTATAAACTACTTTGGTTTTGATGTCAGTTCAAACTTTCTATACTACATACAGTGAATATTGATTGTGAGGCTGTCTTGTAACTATCTCTTAGGAAACTATCATATTACCAATACAATTTGAGTCTTCCTAGCCAAAGAGCATGCAATCCCATAAATTGCAGCATTGCTCCATTTCAAATTGCATTAAAGTCCCAGGGGGCTCTGCAAAACATTCTCATTATTACTTATAATTCTTATGCTTTTAGTTTCCTGTAAGAGGAATAAATATATTTATTGAATAAGACGTAATTTTTGAATATTATTTGTACAACATTTATAGCCTTACCAAATAGTTGATTATATAAAATCGATCATACTCCTGGTTTTGCGCCTTGATTTTGCGATGTTGTTTTTTTCTCATATGGTCCTTTAGAGTACTTTTGTTTCTATATGTTCTCTCACAATATAAACATTGTAAACTAAGAAAAAAATAAATAAGGAAAATGTTAACATAAATTACTAAATAAATATCCATAAAAATATTAAAGAGGTTGTAAACCCCCATGAAGTATTTGTACCTATAGGCAAGCCTAGAATAAGGCTTACCTATAGGTACTGTAAATATCTCTTAAACGTGCGCCATTTAGGAGATATTTCTTGTATACTGCACTGATGTCATTGGCACATGCGCACCGAAGGAATGGCCACCCGTGCCGTTTCTTCAGGAGCAAGCATCGTGACTGGCAGCTCCCACGCGCATGCATAGGAGTGATGTCATGCGTCTCCGGCCAGTCACACAGCCGGAGTCCACGACCCCAGAAGGATGACCAGGTAAAGATGGATGCGGCCTGCAGCTGGGAATGGCACGGGCTACGTTTGCAGGCAAGTGCTCATAATGTTCTAGTATGTGATGCATACTAGCACATTATGCCTTTACTTTGTAGGGAAGGGGGAAACTTTTTTTGGAAGAGTTTACTTCCTCTTCAAGAGGTGTAATTGGAGGCCATGCTAGTGCCAATTATCCCAGAAACTGTCTAATAAAAAAAAGGTGCATCAAGGGTGTATAAATGGTACCAAATACAATCTAAGAGTATTACATTTGTACAATAAAAATGTATTTCATCTTTGTTACAAAAGACAAAAACATAATTAAAAACACCATGGGAAAACAAAGTGTACCCCTCAATCTCTGTAAATGTAGAGCATAACAGTATTGGTTGATATTGGCTGATGCGTTTCGAGTATCACACTTCAGAGGCATAGAGAACAACAAACTTTAAAGAGGGAAATGTAGCTGAAAACCTACAGATATATATTAAAAACAGTAACCAAAGTGGTGTGGTGATATGGTCCCATGATGATAGAATTGCAATGGAGAAAGGGACAGCTGACAATACAGAGATCCCAAGTGCAGCTAGTGAATCTTAGACAAAGTCTATAGCGGGTCCATCCAGAAGTATGGCTGGCCACAACCATCCAGCACTAGGGAAAGCCTGATGAAGAGTGCTACTCGAAACTCGTTGGGCAGCATCAACTAAGACTGATATGCTGTAATTTTAGAGAGTTTGAAGGGTGCGGTTTGTTCTATGATCTAAACCTACAGTGGATTTTTAAATGATGTTATCTATTTTAATAAAGATGCAATAAATTATTTTTGTTCAAATTTAATACTGTTGGATTGTATTTGGTGCCATTGTAATCCCATACTAAATAAAAATAATTGCATTATTGGTTTATTGAAGTACGGTAATATTTAAAGAGGAAGTAAACTTCCATCTTTAAGTTTCATCTCTAGGTAAGCCTACATTAAGGCTTACCTGTAGGTAGTGTAAATATCTCCTAAACATTCACTGTTTAGGAGATATTTACTGTCCTAGCAGCCAGTTACTTCACTGGCGCATGCACTCTGAAGGAACGGCCAACCGTGCTGTTTCTTCAGAGCAGTGTGCAGTGACCGGCGGCTCCCACGAGAATGTGCGGGAGTGACATCATCCCATCTCCGGCCAGTCACAGAGCAGGAGCCGCGAACCCAGAAGGAAGACCGGGTATAGATCGACGTTGTTTCCAGCGATGACATTGCATCGCTGGAAGGCTTCGTTTTCAGGTAGTTTTTACATAATGTGTTAGGATGCGATTCATACAAGCACATTATGCCTTTGCCTTGCAGGTAGGGCAAAAAAAAAAAAAAGGGCAGCAGTTAACAACCGCTTTAACCCCCAGCGCTTTGCAGCTTAACACATTCTGTGAAATAACCTGTGCTAGATTAAAAAAAAACACTGACGGCCATTTTGGTAACTTTACCTGAAACAAGAAAAAGAATCAGGTAATTTTTATTAGTGCCCCTTTTAGAAAGAAGTGCTTTAATGTACTTACCGTATATACGCAGAGTTTTTCAGCACATTTTTTTGTGCTGAAAATGCCCCCCTCGGCTTATACTCGAGTCACCTTTTTGCACCTGATTTCCGGAACTTTGGGGACCCAGTACTGGCCGGCCGTAGGTCCCCTGGACCCCAACCTTGACACACATGTAGCCTCACTCTTTCTCTATAAGTGTGCAAAGATTGTTGTCCGGGAGACCTACAGCCGGGGAGCACCGATTTTTCAAAGCCGGGCACCCCTTCCATAGACTATCATGTTAAACGGTAATTTCTCTGGTGAATTTGGGGACCCGGTACCGGCCGGTTGTAGGTCCCTTGGACCCAACACTTGGCACACATGTAGCCCCATGTCTCCTCTACAAGTGTGCAAAGTTTGTTGTCTGGGGGACCTACGACTGGGGGAGCACCGATTTTTCAAAGCCGGGAATCCCTTCCATAGACTCCCATGTTAAACGTCAGTCCAGTCATGGACACAGTGAGGCATGGGCACAGTGAGGCATGCACATAGACACAGTGAGGCACAGTGAGGCATGCAGATGGACACCCTAGGCTTATACTCGGGTCAATACGTTTTCCCAGTTTTTTGTGGTAAAATTAGGTGCCTCGGCTTATATTCGGGTCGGCTTATATTCGAGTATATACGGTAATTAAAAAAATGAAAAAGAAAAAAAAAAAAAAAAACGTTTACCACCAGTTTGTAGAATGTAGATAACAAAACGGGAGGTAATTAAAACCAACTGGTGTACAGAGACAGGCAGTTCCTGTCCTTGGACGCAGTGTAGCAGAGGGGCCTATCTCCTGCCAGTACCTGCTCCCTGTCATTGGTTAAAGGACTCCGTTGGCTGTGTCGGCCTCCCAGCGGCCACAGACACTACAATGGTTTGAGCCTGATGGGCAAGCTGAGACACTAGTTCCCCATCAGGTCTACGCTCTAGTTGATTGACAGCATGTAGATTCAATAGCAACCTATTGTTTAAGAATCCGCCCACTGCCTGCTATAACAAGGGGATCAGAACTGATGGAGAACTATTTTATGTAAATCCCCTTAAGGCTCCACGCACCCAGATACAAAACTTCCCCACCACTGTGCGGTCAGGGAAAAGTGCAGCTGCACTGAGGGTGCAGTGACCATATGGACACACTAGTCTCAGTGCACCTCCACACACGGCATGTGTCTCAGATTCATTTACCAGTTTACAAATACATGAATCTGTCGCTAGCATCAACATTTGTGGTGTTGAGGCATGTCAGAATTGTAAAGAGTGTCATAGACACTCTTTATAAATTCTCCTTCAGTATAATAAACATTCCCCAGTAAACTGCTAAAATCCTTACTTGCAGTTTACAACTTTCAAAGATGCTGGCCCCTGATCTTTCAGTGCCGCTTCCAGTCTTCAGAGTAAAGAGTTAACAGTGGACAGTGCAGTCTCAATCCAATCTGTTAGCTTGGATATAGTGGGGAGGAGGAGGGAGGAGCAGGAGCAGCGGAGTGCCTTGCCATTCTAGGCTAGAGGTCTGTTTGTTTATATTAATGCACACAGTGGGGGTTATTTACAAACAGCAAATCCACTTTGCACTGCAAGTGCACTTTCAAGTGCAGTCGCTGTAGATCTGAGGGGGACATGCAAGGAAAAAAAAAATAGCATTTTAGCTTGCACATGATAGGATGATAAAATCAGCAAAGCTTCACCTAATTTCAGAGCTTCCCCTCAGATCTACAGCGATTGCACTTCCAGGTGCACTTGCAGTGCAAGTGGATTTGCCTTTCGTAAATAACCCCCAGTGTCTAGTGCAGCCCATTCTCAACCAGGGTTCCTGCAGAGGAAACTAGAGGTTTCTTGCACTATGAGTGAATGAACTCCTAGCTAATTTTGTCTGCATAGTTCTGGGGCCATAGCCAGCTGTATGACACCATTGATTTTTTTAGCAGTCTGTAAGGGTAGCATTCTGATCTCACCACTGTAAAGGGAGCATTCCACTGACACCCCAATATTTTTTCCACTGACAAAAGAATTGGTTTTAGACAGAGTTTCCTATGACCTGAAAGGGTTCCTTTGAAGTAAAAAAAAAAGGTTGAAAAAGGCTGGTCTAGAGACACCGTTTCCCAAATGTGCTACAAAAGCACATTTGGGAAACAAGAACTTATTGCCATGTTTAATATCTCATAGCGTGCAAGCCGGTTTTCATTGTTTTTTTTTTCCACAAGCACGGTTTCTTTTAACTTATAATTTATTGTATAGAGACATAACTCTAGCTCCTGCAAACAAAGGTGCCTCCAAAAGGATGCTGCAAGAGAAAGGAGCCACCCTGAAAATGAAAAAACCTAGGGTAGCAGTCATGGCACTAGCTTAAATGGGAACATAGGCATGGATTAAAACGGTTTTCAAATCAGCTGCTGAAAGTGATTATAACACTTAAGGCAGGGCTTGAAAAATTTGCTTGGAATCTAGGAGCCAGCTAAAAAAAGTTAGGAGCCAAGAACGCGCGCGGAGCTCGCGCGCAGAAACGACCGCATACGTGAGTAGCGCCCGCATATGAAAGCGGTGTTCAAACCACACGTGAGGTATCGCCGCAATTGGTAGATCGAGAGCAATAGTTCTAGCCCTAGACCTTCTCTGTAACTCAAAACATGCAACCTGTAGAATTTTTTAAACGTCGCCTATGGAGATTTTAAAGGGTAAAAGTCAGTCGCCATTCCACGAGCGGACGCAATTTTGAAGCGTGACATGTTGGGTATCAATTTACTCAGCGTAACATTATCTTTCACAAGATTAAAAAAAATTGGGCCAACTTTACTGTTGTCTTATTTTTTTATTTAAAAAAAAAAAGTGTATATTTTCCCAAAAAAGTGCGCTTGGAAGACCGCTGCGCAAATACGGTGTGACAGAAAGTATTGCAACGACCGCCATTTTATTCTCTAGGGTGTTAGAATAAAATATATATATAATGTTTGGGGGTTCTAATTAGAGGGAAGGAGATGGCAGTGAAAACAGACAGGGAAACTCCATTAGCATTGCTGTTTGTCTTGTCATACCAACGGCCACCACAAGATGGCGCTAGATCCCAGAAGGAAGCATAGGGCTGCAGAAGGCCGCAAAGCCGCGGCCTCAATTACCGGCCGGTGCGGCCCGACGCGATCCCGCGGCGCACGGAGAGACAGGATACCCCAGCTGTGCTACCCCAGGCGCCAGGTCGCTAATTCTAGTCGCAATGGCGACCTGGCACCCGGGGTTTGTCGAGCCCTGACTTAAGGGCTTAATACCACTTTTAGCAGCAGTTGTAAAGCAAGACTGCCTTGGAGTCATTTTTGTGTTAAAGACCTTACGGTGTTTATCTTTAAAAAAAAGTGCACAGAAAAATACCAAATGAATAGACAAAATACACAACTAGATTCACAGCAAAAAATGTACTGGATTAAAAAGCTAGTCTACCCAGCGTAGAGGTTTATTTTTTTGGCAGATGCTTACTTAAAATCACAAGTTCACCCTTTTAACATGTTGCAGTTTCTTTACACTTGTGGTGCCCTCTGAAGAAAAAACCTGCAGTGGATAATTCTGTAGAAGTGGTTTGACAGGTGGTATTATATTATGTGGCCACCTTACAGTCTACACCATCACACATTACAGTATTGCCCATGGAGCATTATGAGGCAGTGGTTGAGGGGTGTCTCCCTTCACGCTATATATGCTCCAACTTGTAGCATTAGGTCTACAGTATATGGAGGAACCGTGACCAGGGCACCTTACTACAAAAGCTAGTTATAAATTGGGGGGTTACCATCTTTTTGTATAGCTTGTTTACTTTTCTCCAATTTTTTTTATCTGTTTTTTTTTTTCTTCTTTAGAACTGCCTTTTTCTGACTTAACAATTTGCTGTGTTTTGCTTTTTCAAATTTTTATGCTTGCGGTCGGTAATCCACTGGGACATGTAGCCCCTATAGTGGCAAAAAGGAAGCTGAAATTACCCTATGCAACTATATCAAATTAATGAGCATAAATATGACTAAATCAAAGAAAAGTGGGGACACAAGCGAACATCCCTGTTTTAGAAGGAACACTATAACACCTAGGTATCTAACAGATGAAATCCAACAGTTACCAAATAGCTCAAACCACTAGGCTGTAACTGTAGCCCAATACTGAAATACTATTTTCTGATGGAAGAACCCTTTATTTAAAAGCCAAAGTTGTGATATAGAGGGACTGAAGTATTATAATAAACAAACAAACGAAAACAAGCAGATTATAGCGATTCGTTCAACTATAGCACTTACTTGTCCAATTTCTTCTGTAACACATCTAGAAACTCATTGCAATATACAATATTATCTGGTAGTCCAATATTGAATGAGTGCTCTTCTTTCATGTGTTTAAACAGAATAGATCTGCAAGAAAACAAATTAATCACATTAGTGTTAGATATGGATATTTGACTTTCCTGTGAAAACCTTTTCCTGGAGTACAGTACAGGACACAGGCTCTTTTAAATCTTGACCATGAGATGTCCCTGTGGGCAACACACACACACACACACACACACACACAGGGCCGGCGTTAGCATAGGCAGCTGCCCTGGGGTGGTGGGCTGGGGGGCGTAAAATCCTTATACCCAGCCACTTGTTGTAGAAAACTTCTATGCTGCTCCCAGTAAGAGAGAGGGCGCAGCATGGAAGTTTTAGTTTACCTGCTGTTTACTAACTTACTGGCAGAGCGAGGAGAGAGCAGTAGGAAGGCATGGCGCAGTCTGTATGTCCCATCAGAGCAGGCCTGCAAATATGCAGAGGAGGGCAGATGCAGGTGTGTCATGCAGGCTCCAATAAGGGGAGAGGAGGAAGGAGGAGGGAGGAAGGAGGAAGGAGGAGAAAGGAGAGAGGAGGAGGACGACGACTCATGGTTCCAAGATAATAGGATTTTTATAACAGCTTACCTGTAAAATCCTTTTCTTGGAGTACATCACGGGACACAGAGCGACAGAGCGACATAGTCATTACTATGTGGGTTATATAGATTACCTTCAGGTGCTGGCACTGGCAACTTCCAAAACCGGAAGTACCCTCCCCTATATAAGCCCCTCCCATCCGGGAGTACCTCAGTTTTGTAGCAAAGCAATAGGTGTCCCCAAAAGAGGGGTGGGAGCTCTGTGTCCCGTGATGTACTCCAAGAAAAGGATTTTACAGGTAAGCTGTTATAAAAATCCTATTTTCTTTCTCGTACATCACGGGACACAGAGCGACAGTCATTACTATGTGGGACGTCCCAAAGCAATGCCAAATGAGGGGGGGATACACCATACATAAGCTGGGCGCTATCAGACATGAGGATCTTTTGCGGCCTGCGACATCCTCCTGACTTCTAACGTCCACCTGGTAAAACCTAGTAAATGTGTGTACTGAAGACCATGTTGCGGCCTTACAGATTTGAGCCAGGGAGGCCTGGTGATGCACTGCCCATGAAGTTCCAACTGCTCTTGTGGAGTGCGCCCTAACTTTGAACGGAGGCGGTCTCCTTCTCAAGCCATAGGCTTGTATTATGACCTGTCGAATCCACTTGGCTAAAGTAGATTTTGACGCTGCCTGACCCTTTCTGGGGCCTTCCGGCAGAATAAACAAAGTATCCGTTCTACGAATCTGAGCAGTGGCTTTTAGATAAGCTTTAACTGCTCTTACTACATCCAAAGAATGTAATAACTTTTCCTCTACCGAGCTAGGTTTGGGGAAAAAGTAAGGAAGAACCACATCTTGGTTCAAATGAAACCTCGATACCACCTTAGGAAGAAAGGCTGGATGAGGACGTAACACTACTCTGTCTTCATGGATAACCAGATATGGCTCCTTACAGGACATAGCGGCCAATTCCGACACTCTTTTAGCCGAACAAATGGCTACTAAAAAAAATCAATTTCCTGGTGAGAAGAACCAAGGAAATGTGCTGTAATGGTTCAAATGGTTGTTTCTGTAGAACCGATAGAACCAGGTTTAGGTCCCATGGACATATGGGAATTTTAACCGGAGGGCTAATACGCATCACTCCTTGTATAAAAGTTTTGACTAGTGAATGCGAAGCCAAGGGCCTTTGAAAAAATATTGACAAGGCCGAAATCTGACCCTTGATAGTACTCAAGGCAAACTTCCTATCTACAGCCCACTGTAGGAAGTCCAGAATCCTACCTATTACGTATTTACGTGGATACCATTTCTTGGCCTCACACCACGCGATGTACGCCTTCCAGATTCTATAGTAAATCTGCCTGGATACCGGCTTCCTGGCATTGATCATGGTAGATACCACAGGATTAGAGAGACCTCTCTTTTTTAGAATGTGGGCTTCAATAGCCAGGCCGTCAAACCTAAGGCTAGTAAGGAAGAGTGGTATATCGGTCCTTGCGAAAGCAGATCCGGACTATGTGGAAGGGTCCAAGGACTCCCCACAGACATTTTTACAATCTCCGCGTACCATGCTCTTCGGGGCCACGCTGGAGCCACCAGAATCACTGGTTTCTTTTCTACCCCGATTCTGCAGAGTAATCGAGGCAACAATTGTGGCGGTGGAAATGCATATATCAGCTTGAACTGATCCCAAGGGAACACTAGAGCATCCGCGCCGCAAGCTAGGGGATCCCTTGTCCGAGAGACAAATCTGTCCACCTTTGCGTTGAATCTGGATGCTAGCAGATCTACATCCGGTGCTCCCCACCGCTGACATATTGCCCGGAAAACCTCGGGGTGAAGGGACCATTCCCCTGGGCATAATTGTTGGCGACTTAGAAAGTCCGCCTTCCAATTCTCCACTCCTGGAATGAATACCGCGGATATGGTTGGGACATATCTTTCTGCCCATTTCAGGATGCAATTTACTTCCCTCTGGGCTGCACGACTCCTGGTGCCCCCCTGATGATTGATATATGCCACTGCCGTGGCATTGTCTGATTGAATTCTGACAGGGGACCCTTGGAGTTTGGATGTCCATGCTACTAGGGCATACCGGGCTGCTCGTATCTCTAAGAGATTGATGGGCAGGGCCTTCTCTGCATCCGACCATCTGCCCTGGAGAGACCATTGCTCCAGTACTGCCCCCCAGCCTATAAGGCTGGCATCTGTAGTGACCACCTTCCAAGAAATCGGACTGAAGGATTTCCCTTTTTCCAGATTCTGGGGAACCAACCACCAACGGAGGCTCTTGCGAACGGAAGGGGACAAGGACATTGGTAAGTCTAGGGCCTGAACTTTTTTGTTCCAGGCTGACAGTATGGCCCTTTGCAAATTCCTTGAATGGAATTGACCGTAGGGTACTGCTTCGAATGATGCCACCATTTTTCCCAGCAGCCTCATGCACAGGCGTATGGACGGCTGTCTTTTTGTACCCACCAGGTGGATCAAATCTCTCAAAGACGACACCTTTTCTTGAGGCAAGAAAATTTTTCTCTGGTCTGAATCCAGCCTTAGCCCCAAGTATTCCAGACTTTTGACTGGTTTTAGGGCTGACTTGTCTCGGTTGATAATCCAACCGTGAGACTCCAGATACTTGATTGTCTCGTGAACAACCACTTCTAGTTTTTCCACTGAGTGGTCCATCAGCAACAAGTCGTCTAGATATGCCATTATCGTTACACCTCGTGTTCTTAGATTGGCCAATAGTGGGGCCAGAATTTTTGTGAACACTCGTGGTGCTGTGGTCAGACCGAAGGGTAAGGCTCTGAACTGAAAATGGCGCCCTTCTACTGCAAAGCGTAGAAATTTTTGGTGGACTGGAAAGATGAGAATGTGCAAATAAGCATCTTTGATGTCGATCGAGGCTAACCATTCCTCCCCTTGTAGGGCAGTGGCCACCGATCGGATCGACTCCATCCGGAAAGTCCTGATATGTAGGAATTTGTTTAGCCCTTTTAGATTTAATATGGGCCTCACGTCCCCGTTTGGCTTCGGGACTGTAAAGAGGTTTGAGTAAAACCCGAACCCGCATTCATCCAGGGGAACCTCCATAATTACTCCTTGGAGCAATAGTTGTTCTAGTGCCGACAGGAGGGATCCTCTCTTCCGGGGATTTCTTGGCACGTTTGACCACATAAAATGGGAAGGAGGAGTGTCTTTTAACTCCAGCTTGTATCCCAGACTTACTGCGGAGAGCACCCATCTGTCTCTGATCGTGTTCCGCCAGGTCTCTGCGAACAACTGAAGTCTTCCCCCCCACCCGATTGAGTGGGGGCAACCCTTCATAAATTTGACTTGGGGGGAGGTTTTGTACCTCTCCTGACCCAGGGTTTTTTGTTACCCTGTGATTGTCCCTGATTTTTCCCCCTGGGATTTGACCGAGGAGGCCGTCGGAACTGCTTCACAGCAGATGTCCCAGGGACTGGAGAGGCAGGCCTCTTAAAAGAGGGACCTCTAAATCTGTTTTTAACCGGTAAGAGTGTACTTTTACCGCTGGAAATTTTCTGGATATATTTGTCCAGGTCTTCCCCGAATAAGCGTTCAACATGAAATGGGAAGCTAACCAGCAATTGTTTACAGGGAGCTTCAGCAGACCAGTTCTTGAGCCATAGAAGCCTACGCATATGTACTACAGACAGCGTAAGGCAGGAGGCCTGATGGATTGAATCCTTGATGGCGTCAACCGCAAAGCATAAGGCTCTAGGTAGATCAGCTAGGGCAAGGGCCTGCTGATCCGGCAAGTCCCTTAAGACCTGTTTTAACTGATCCTTCACCGCTTGGCAGACCCCAATAGCTGCTACTGCTGGTTGTGTCACCAAGCTTGCTGTAGAAAAAGCAGATTTTAATAAGGACTCCAATTTTTTATCTATCGGGTCCTTGAACATTTGAACATTATCTACTGGACATGTCAGTGATTTGTTCACACAAGAGATGGCTGCGTCCACTGTAGGCACCCTCCATTTTCGGATGAACTTATCCTCCATGGGATAGACCACCGGAAATCTCTTAGGGGGAGTAAATATTTTATCAGGATGTTCCCAATCCTGGTAAATGAGTCCTTCCAGTAAAGGATGGATTGGAAAGGAACAAACAGTCTGGGGAGCTTTTAGCGACCCCAACGAGGAGACAGAAGTGGTTGATGGCTCCGCAAGGGGCATTTTAAATGCTGATCGGACCATATCAGTCTTCCACTGTTGATTCCTCTAGAACAGAATCAACCTCATCCTGATCCCCTTCAGGTAGGTCAATCCCTGCATGGGACTGTTGTTCCGCTAACAGGTACTCTGAGGGAGGAGACGGAAATCGGGCGCGCTTTCCCTCTGACAGGGAAGCAGCTATCAATGTTGTCAATCTCTCTTCCAGTCCTCCCAGAGCTGAGGAAAAAACCTCCTCAGTTACATACACAGGAGCAGGTGAACTGAGGACAGCCACAGTACCAGGTACTCCTGAGGGTTCTCTACGGGCACCAACCTCTGATTTTTCAGGGGAGACTGGTGCAGCAAAAGCATGCCCAAGATCCTCAGAGCCCGACGGAAACCCCCTTTGCTTCCTGGGAGTCTTAGTCCCGGAGACTTTGGACGGCATATTCCTAAGCCCAAAGCTGAGGTATTCCAGCCGTAATACACCACTTACTGAAAATAGTCTAGCACAATTGCTGCTATATAAACAGTTGGTGTCTACTAATGTGCCTTTCTATGGGGATGCCTGCATCAACCGCCTGCTGTATGCCTTTTTTTAAATGTTACCAGCTCTGTCTCTGCACTCCATAGCCAGCTCACAACACATAATTGTGCCTTTTAACATGCTGGGACGCCCGCACATGCGCAGAAGCGCTGCGGCGCGCACAGAGCGTCATCCGCCAAGCTCCGCCCCCTTTCCAGCTCACCTCTATATATAGAGGCGCGTAAATACCGTCCCAGCTCCCGGGGAGGATGTTGTCTACACACTTGCCCGCTACCTTTGATATCATTCTACAATTATACTCCTACAACACAGATAGGTGAGAGTGCTTGGGACCTAGTTTGTTCCCCCTCTTTCTTCTGTTGTTCTATAAGTTTATACCTTCTTCATACTATTATATCATTGTGGCAATTTTATTTTCCTTATAGATACCCCTTTACTATGCATCTGCTCCTGACGAGTGGTTTAAACCACGAAACGCGTAGAGCTTCGATATGATGATGCCACGTCACAATTTTAATCTTACTATCTGTATTTTATTATTAATGAACCAATCCAACATGGTTATTTTATTTATATGTTACCTATGCAATTTTGGTCTACATGCTCAAGAACTGTCATTTTGTATATATGTGGAGATATTTATGTATTACCATGCATTGTCCAGCCTCTTACATTGCGACCTATTATAATAAAGTGTTAATATTTTACATGTGCATGTATGCCTCTCTTGCAGTAATAAACCATGTTTACAGTGATTGGCTCCTTCAATATTACAGTATGCTTCATTTAAAGTCCCACCCTTTAGTTTTCTTTCTCAAACTACCGGGGATGGAGGCACAATTAGTCACTGCCTCATGTAAAGTCCCAATTCTAGCTTTAGCTTTAGTTATTTCAACATCTTCCGGGGATGGAAGCTACCATTTTTACTAATAACTGTGACCCACCATCTGCCCATATGGTTCACCTTCAACTATAGGTACCAGGTCCTGCAGTGGGGTTAGGCATTTGCCCCATCATCCCTGGGAGTTGCGACGCGCTCCGTTACCTCCCCCTCCCCTCCCTCTGTGAGGGGTTGGGTTAGGCGTACGTTGCGCGTCGACGCCACGCCCACATGCCAATCGGCTGACGTCATTTTTTGACGCCATGCCGTCGACATGTTTGTTTATCTTGCGTCTGCCACGAGGGACGTTTTGGCGCCAAACCCTGAGCATGTTACGTTGCTCAGGCAGCTGGCTCCACCCCTCCGTGACGCTGCGTGACGTGGACGGCTGCCCTCCATTCACGGCTGCTATATATACACATCTTTCCAGCCCAGCGCCATCACCTCAGTTTGTTCCACCCGGCTGACACGTTTGTACTTGGACTTTCTCCCTTATATACCCTAGCAGGTACCTAGCTCGTATTTTGTTATTTACAACACTTTTTCGGTTTTTATTGCACTATTCCCATGGTCACCTTTATTTGTCTATCTAGCTATTTGATACCTTCACCCTCATTACCTTCATTCCCTTCCAGTTTACCAACTGGTCTACCAACTTATGATTCTTTTTCAATTTCACAGATACCCCTGGGAACACGTTTACCAATTGAATGACACCATCCACTATGTCTACCCCAGTTGATCACTGGCCATATGTTTCCTATCCCTACAACTGGCTGCTGGTGCCATTGCCGTGCTATGGGTATTACCGTCCCAGCTCCCGGGGAGGATGTTGTCTATACACTTGCCTGCTACCTTTGATATCATTCTACAATTATACTCCTACAACACAGATAGGTGAGAGTGCTTGGGACCTAGTTTGTTCCCCCTCTTTCTTCTGTTGTTCTATAAGTTTATACCTTCTTTATACTATTATATCACTGTGGCAATTTTATTTTCCTTATAGATACCCCTTTACTATGCATCTGCTCCTGACGAGTGGTTTAAACCACGAAACGCGTAGAGCTTCGATATGATGATGCCACGTCACAATTTTAATCTTACTATCTGTATTTTATTATTAATGAACCAATCCAACATGGTTATTTTATTTATATGTTACCTATGCAATTTTGGTCTACATGCTCAAGAACTGTCATTTTGTATATATGTGGAGATATTTATGTATTACCATGCATTGTCCAGCCTCTTACATTGCGACCTATTATAATAAAGTGTTAATATTTTACATGTGCATGTATGCCTCTCTTGCAGTAATAAACCATGTTTACAGTGATTGGCTCCTTCAATATTACAGTATGCTTCATTTAAAGTCCCACCCTTTAGTTTTCTTTCTCAAACTACCGGGGATGGAGGCACAATTAGTCACTGCCTCATGTAAAGTCCCAATTCTAGCTTTAGCTTTAGTTATTTCAACATCTTCCGGGGATGGAAGCTACCATTTTTACTAATAACTGTGACCCACCATCTGCCCATATGGTTCACCTTCAACTATAGGTACCAGGTCCTGCAGTGGGGTTAGGCATTTGCCCCATCATCCCTGGGAGTTGCGACGCGCTCCGTTACCTCCCCCTCCCCTCCCTCTGTGAGGGGTTGGGTTAGGCGTACGTTGCGCGTCGACGCCACGCCCACATGCCAATCGGCTGACGTCATTTTTTGACGCCATGCCGTCGACATGTTTGTTTATCTTGCGTCTGCCACGAGGGACGTTTTGGCGCCAAACCCTGAGCATGTTACGTTGCTCAGGCAGCTGGCTCCACCCCTCCGTGACGCTGCGTGACGTGGACGGCTGCCCTCCATTCACGGCTGCTATATATACACATCTTTCCAGCCCAGCGCCATCACCTCAGTTTGTTCCACCCGGCTGACACGTTTGTACTTGGACTTTCTCCCTTATATACCCTAGCAGGTACCTAGCTCGTATTTTGTTATTTACAACACTTTTTCGGTTTTTATTGCACTATTCCCATGGTCACCTTTATTTGTCTATCTAGCTATTTGATACCTTCACCCTCATTACCTTCATTCCCTTCCAGTTTACCAACTGGTCTACCAACTTATGATTCTTTTTCAATTTCACAGATACCCCTGGGAACACGTTTACCAATTGAATGACACCATCCACTATGTCTACCCCAGTTGATCACTGGCCATATGTTTCCTATCCCTACAACTGGCTGCTGGTGCCATTGCCGTGCTATGGGTATTACCGTCCCAGCTCCCGGGGAGGATGTTGTCTATACACTTGCCTGCTACCTTTGATATCATTCTACAATTATACTCCTACAACACAGATAGGTGAGAGTGCTTGGGACCTAGTTTGTTCCCCCTCTTTCTTCTGTTGTTCTATAAGTTTATACCTTCTTTATACTATTATATCACTGTGGCAATTTTATTTTCCTTATAGATACCCCTTTACTATGCATCTGCTCCTGACGAGTGGTTTAAACCACGAAACGCGTAGAGCTTCGATATGATGATGCCACGTCACAATTTTAATCTTACTATCTGTATTTTATTATTAATGAACCAATCCAACATGGTTATTTTATTTATATGTTACCTATGCAATTTTGGTCTACATGCTCAAGAACTGTCATTTTGTATATATGTGGAGATATTTATGTATTACCATGCATTGTCCAGCCTCTTACATTGCGACCTATTATTATAAAGTGTTAATATTTTACATGTGCATGTATGCCTCTCTTGCAGTAATAAACCATGTTTACAGTGATTGGCTCCTTCAATATTACAGTATGCTTCATTTAAAGTCCCACCCTTTAGTTTTCCTTTCTCAAACTACCGGGGATGGAGGCACAATTAGTCACTGCCTCATGTAAAGTCCCAATTCTAGCTTTAGCTTTAGTTATTTTGGCATATTCCTAAGCCCAAAGCTGAGGTATTCCAGCCGTAATACACCACTTACTGAAAATAGTCTAGCACAATTGCTGCTATATAAACAGTTGGTGTCTACTAATGTGCCTTTCTATGGGGATGCCTGCATCAACCGCCTGCTGTATGCCTTTTTTTAAATGTTACCAGCTCTGTCTCTGCACTCCATAGCCAGCTCACAACACATAATTGTGCCTTTTAACATGCTGGGACGCCCGCACATGCGCAGAAGCGCTGCGGCGCGCACAGAGCGTCATCCGCCAAGCTCCGCCCCCTTTCCAGCTCACCTCTATATATAGAGGCGCGTAAACACGGGCACGTGCGCCTTCGGCGCTTCTTTTGAAAAAACTAGGGAGAAGAGCCAGGGTCCCTGTTTGTCATGTTGCAATGCTCGTCCATCCCCGGGCCCTGCTGCAGAGGAAGCAGTTTCCCACAAGAGAACTCACCATCTGCCTGGACTTGACCTCAGAAGGAAATAGTCCACATAACAAGAAAACAACGTTCCACAGCGGCCTCTAGTGGATTAACACAGGTACCGCGGTTTGTCCATTTTTTTTTTTTTTCTTGACCACCATTAAAATTATTACATTTTCTAGTAGTTACAGGCATGCACAGATTTTTAGCGGAAATACCGTTAGGCAACAGGCAGAAAGACATATTAGGCTTGGGGGTCCCCCCCAATAGAACCAAGTTCCTGAGGGGCCCCCACTTACCTTTTCCCCGCCGCAGGACTCTGTTTGGTCCACAGAAGCCCAAACGTCACCTATCACGGCAGGCATTGTAATCAAACCTTCAGGGACCGGGTTCCCAAGGATTCCACTCCCCTGGACCTGTATAGCACCCTGCACAGAAAACATCTTGGTCGTGGGTATGACCAGAGCTCTGGATTCCAAGGTCCAGCCCTCCTAAGAGAGGCATTACAGGCAAAACCTTGCTCTTCTCTGCAAGGCCCGGGTACCGACCGTTTAGCTATGAAGCTTTTTTGGTCGGATCCGGAATAGCTTGCTGAGGCCCAAAAGAACTTGTACACAAGCCCAAATGAAAAAACATGTTAACCTTTGGCCAACACCTTAGACACTGGCAAAAAACTGAGGTACTCCCGGATGGGAGGGGCTTATATAGGGGAGGGTACTTCCGGTTTTGGAAGTTGCCAGTGCCAGCACCTGAAGGTAATCTATATAACCCACATAGTAATGACTATGTCGCTCTGTGTCCCGTGATGTACGAGAAAGAAATGCGTGCCCCCCTCCGTGACACTGCCCCCCCACCTGTCCCACTGGCCCCCCTATGTCCCACTGTGCAGATATCCGTCATAATGGTGAGTGTGGCGGGAGGATGAGTGGGGAGGGGGTGCGGCAGCAAAATGCACTTCCACCTATGTAGACAAAAATCCTTGCACCAGCCCTGGCAACACAGCAAAGAAAGCCAACAGCCAAAACAAGGAAGACAGGTTCCAAATAAAAAAAATAAAAAAAAGGGAGTGGTTTGTAGCATCTTACGGCTGAAGTGAGCAATGGCAGTGGCCTGTACATCCACCTGGTGAAGCATGTAAACAGAAGACCAGCCTTAAAAATCTGAGAAACAGGTGCAAAATTGATGAAAAGCACAAGAGGCACCAGCTGAACGAGTTGCGTGAGCCTTAATAGGGAAAGAAAGATTCCTATCCATCAAGCCATAAGCCTCAGTGATACCCTGTCTAATCCACCTAAAGTTGGTGGAACGAGAGCCCATAGGCAGAACAAACTGAGAATTTAAGGTTCGGATGAATGCAGTGACCAGGAGATAAACTCGCTAAAGCAAACATATAAACAATGTGGATAGATCTATTTGGGGTGCTTTGGATAGGGACAAAAAAAAGGCAGGATAATGCCCTGAATAAGGTGGAAGGGGGAAACCTTATGCCGCGTACACACAATCGTTTTTAATGTCATTTTCAAAAACAAAGTTTTTCTCGACTTGATTTTTCTGGTTTCCTCTCAAGCCTGTCTTGCATACACACGTTCATTTAAAAAACCGCTCGAGCAAAGCGCAGTGACATACAACACGTATGACGGCACTATAAAGGGGAAGTTCCGTTTGAATGGCGCCACCCTTCATGTTAGTAAAGTTTGTTGAGCGACGATTCGCGCTTTTCAGCCTCGTGCTTTTCAGTCCGTTACAGCGTGACGAATGTGCTATCTCCATTACGAACGCTAGTTTTACCAGAACGAGCGCTCCCGTCTCATACTTGATTCTGAGCATGCGCGTTTTTTTCCCCTCGTAAAAGCATACACACTACCGTTTTTCACGTCGTTAAAAAAAACAACGAAGTGAAAAACGACGTGAAAAAATGGAGCAGGTTCTCATTTTTTTAGGCCATTTTTCACGTCGTTAAAAATGCTCTGGAGCCTACACACAATCGTTTTTAATGCCCAATTTAAAAAATTGCATTTTTAACGACGTGAAAAACAAACAATCGTGTGTACGCGGCATTAGGGGAAAAAAATTGTGGAGTTGAAGAACTTTTGGGTCAATTTTGTCACGAAAACTGTCCAGGTTAACAGAGAAAGGACTTCCACTGATTCTAGTGCAAGGATGGTCTTTGGGAAATATGTGCATTGTCCTGTTCATGTCCCTGTATAGTCAGAAAATTGAGCTACACAAGCCTGGAATTGCAACAAACACAAGTCCTGCAGCAGGACTTCCAAACATGGAGTACAACATTCGACAACTGCAATACCCCGACAGACAGCCCACGTTGGTAATAATGTTGTTCGTCACTGTGCCTGCGCAATTTACCAGGTCAGATGGTTATTCTATATTAGTCACCACCTTGAAGTCCATTACATTTACATAAATTGTCAGGTGTTGCAATGATTATTATATTGTGACCTCATGTCCGGTGTATTGTAATCACACACACACATACACTTCCACATTTTCCAAATGAGAAAACAAAGACAGGGAGCTGGAGTTAGTCAAATCATGTAACAGACCATTATATTAAAATAACACACTTTTCGTATCAGGTTCTTGATTGACAGCGAGAGAGAGAGAGAGAGAGAGAGAGAGAGAGAGAGAGAGAGAGAGAGAGAGAGAGAGAGAGAGAGAGAGAGAGAGAGAGAGAGAGAGAGAGAGAGAGAGAGAGAGAGAGAGAGAGAGAGAGAGAGAGAGAGAGAAGAGAGAACGACAGCTGTCAAAAACCGAGCAGCGATGTTGGCATAGGGAGGGCCGCTACATGTTTCTGGGGCTCCACCCCTATGTCAAGCAGCCCAAGCATAGGGAAAAGACATGCATTTATACTAGTAGGAATATAGACTGGGGTAGGAGGCAGTACAGATGCTGACATTTCCCACTCTTTTCAAAACGAAATACATGGAGCTTTAATTGGTTTTCAATTACCGTATATACTCGAGTATAAGCCGAGTTTTTCAGCACTTTTTTGTGCTGGAAATGCCCCCCTCGGCTTATACTCGAGTCATCTTTTTGCGCCTGATCTTCCAGAATTTGGGGACCCGGTACTGGCCGGTCAAAGGTCCCTTGGACCCCAACCTTGGCCCACATGTAGCCCCACTCATTCTCTACAAGTGTGCAAAGTTTGTTGTCCGGGGGACTTACGGCCGGGGAGCACAGATCTTTCAAAGCCGGGCACCCCTCCATAGACTCCCATGTTAAATGGTAATTTCTCTGGTGATTTTGGGGACCCGGTACCGGCCGGTCAAAGGTCCCCTGGACCCCAAACTTGGCACACATGTAGCCCTATTTCTCCTCTTCAAGTGTGCAAAGTTTGTTGTCTGGGGGACCTACGGCCGGGGAGCACCGATTTTTCAAACCCGGGCATCCCTTCCATAGACTCCCATGTTAAACGTCAGTCTAGTCAAGGACACAGGCATGGGCACAGTGAGGCATGCAGATGGACACCCTAGGCTTATACTCGAGTCAATAAGTTTTCCCAGTTTTTTGTGGTATAATTATGTACCTCGGCTTATATTCGGGTCAGCTTATACTCGAGTATATACGGTATATACTAAATAATTCTCCCAATTATTTAATATACTGAATTGGATCTGAATGCCAAAAAAGCAGGTGGCAGCATTTTGCAGAAAGTCCAATTTAATAATGTTTAAAGTGATTGTAAAGTCTCGTTTTTTTTTCCATAAAAAATAATTAACATGTTATACTTGGCTCCTCTGTGCAGTGGATTGGCACAGAGCAGCCCAGATCCTCCTCTTCTCGGGTCCCTCTTTTGTGTTTCTGTCCCCACCCCGCATTTCAAGTGCCCCCACAGCAAGCAGCTTGCTATGGGGGCACCAGAGCAAAGTCACAGCTCTGTGTGTCATCCCTTCTTTCTCCTGACTTGATTGACAGCAGTGGGAGCCAATGGTGCCGCTGCTCTGTCTTTCTCAGCCAATCAGGAGTGAGTCTTGGACGGCCGAGACACTCGTGGACATCGCTGGACAGAGATGGGGCTCAGGCAAGTGTTAGGGGATGCTTGGCGGCTGCTGCACACAGAAGGCTTTTGATCTTAATGCATAGAATGCAATAAGATAAAAAAAACATTCTGACTTTACAACTTATTTAAGAACTAGTGTTAAAAGCTAAAAAAAAAAATTTGAACAGGCAGGGTCTTTATCGCAGAAGAGACATGAAGTGGGGTTAAATTTACTATAAGCAAATAGTCCGTGCACTTTGCAAATGTAGTTGTACTCCTTTTCCCTATAGCTTAGTGAATGTGGCGAAGCTTCACTTTGTAAAAATACCCAATCAAGTGCATGAAAAAATAAATAAATAAAACACAACAGCATTCTTGCTTGCACATGATTGGATGATGAAAATCAGTCAAGCTTTACCACATTCATTCACTAGCTCTGAGGAAAATGAATGCAACTGCACAGTCTATTTGTCTTTAGTAAATGTAAAACACCAATGTTTCTTCTGCAATCAAGTACATTTACATACCCCTTCACAATCCTTATGCATATCATCCTGTGCCAGTCAGTCAATCAAAATGGCTGAAGACCTGCACCTAAACAAACTGGTAGAAGAACACAGCAATGGCGAAGGACTTCACGAGCATCAAACTGTTGGAACGAAGGTCAGTATGTGTTAAGCCGAGACCACCTTCGGGAGAAAAGAAGGCTGCGGGCGTAGCACCACCTTATCCTTATGGAGGACCAAGTATGGCAGTTTGCAAGACAAGGCCGCCAATTCAGAAACCCTTCTGACAGAAGTAATGGCTACTAGAAAAGCCACCTTCTGAGATAAAGTTAAGAGAGGAATCTCTCTGGTGTTTTCAAAAGGAGGTTCCTGAAGAACAGAGAGCACCAAATTCAAATCCCAAGGAGGAAGAGGTGGTTTAATAGGGGGAGCACATGTCCGACCCCCTGTACGAAGGTACTAATCAAAGAATGGCCCGCTAGCGGCCGCTGAAAGAAAATAGCCAAAGCCGGAATCTGACCCTTAATGGTGCTTAAGGCAAGCTTTTGGGTCACAGCACGCTGTAAAAACAGCAAGATCCTGGGAACGGAATACGTCCGTGGATGCCAATCCAGCTCCTCGCACATAGCGATGTAGGCCCTCCAGGTACGGTGGTATATCTTCCTGGAAGAAGATTTTCGTGCCTTCAGCATGGTCAAGATGACCGAATCCAAGAGACCCCGGTCTCTCAGCACCTGGCTTTCAATAGCCATGCCGTTAAAGCTAGCGACAGTAAAAGCAGGATGAAGTATGGGACCTTGAGACAGAAGGTCCTCCCGCACAGGCAGTCGACATGTAACGTCCGCCACTAGGCGCACAAGATCAGCGTACCAAGGACGCCGAGGCCAATCTGGAGCGATGAGGATTACCGGAATCCCCTCAGCCTCCACCCTGCAAAGGAGTTGAGGAAGCAATTTCAGCGGAGGATAGGCATAAATCAGCCGATACCGACCCCACGGAGCCACCAACGCGTCTGACGCTTCCGCCCAGGGATCCCTGGACCTGGCCACGAATCTCTACACCTTGCGATTGAGTCGAGAGGCCAAGAGGTCCACATCCGGCGTGCTCCACCTCCTGCAAAGGAGGTGAAACACCTACGGATGCAAGGACCATTCCCCCTGGTCCAACATCTGGCGGCTCAGATAGTCCGCCTGCCAATTGTCTACTCCTGGAATTTAAAAACGGCCGACAGCTGGTACGCTTCTTTCCACCCACCTTAGGATGTGAGCGACCTCGGACACCGCAGCTGAGCTCCGAGTTCCCCCTGATGGTTGACATAGGCCACCGCCGTGGCGTTGTCCGATTGTATCCTGACTGAGCGTCCCTGCAGTCTCCTTGACCACGAGGAGAGGCACAGTCTGATTGCCCGGAGTTCCAGGACATTGATCGGCAGACGGGACTCGTCCGGGGTCCAGAGCCCTTGAGCTGACAACTCCCCAGACTCCGCCCCAGCCCGAAAGACTGGCATCCGTTGTGATCACAGTCCACTGGACAGGAAGGAACGACTTCCCTGACCGAAGGGCAGGGGATCTCGGCCACCACGTGAGGGATGCCCTGACCAGGTGACTCACCTGGATCTGACGATCCAGTGACAATGGAGACTTGTTCCAGCAAGATAGGATCTCCTTTGTAAGACTCGAGTGTGGAATTGGGCAGACGGCACTGCCTCGAAGGAAGCCACCATGAGTCCCAGGACCCTCATGCAAAAACGGAGTGACAACCATTTGCGGGACGTCAGCACCCGTACCGCAGATTGAAGAGTCTGTAACTTGTCTAAAGGTAGAAATACCCTCGCCTCCGAGGAGTCTAGGATCAATCCTAGGTACTCCAGACGCTGAGTCAGAACCAGGACCGACTTCTGAATGTTCAGCAGCCAGCCGAATTCTCGGAGGGCCTGACTGGCTATCAACACATTTTCCTCTAATTCTGAGCCAGAGTCTGCTCTCAGAAGAAGATCGTCCAGCTTGCCAACGATGGCAACACCTCGCTGTCTCAGCAAAGCTAGAATCGGGGCAAGCACCTTGGTGAAAACCCGCGGTGCTGACGCCAAACCGAAGGGAAGAGCCACAAACTGATAGTGGTCTATGCCTATCGCAAAGCGCAGAAACTTCTGGTGACCCGCGCAGTTTGGGACATGCAAGCAATCACCGAGCGAATGGATTCCATGTGGAATTTTCGAACCTTCACAAAGGCATTTAGGGCCTTGAGGTCCAGAATTGGAGGGACTCCGTCCTTCTTTGGGACCACAAACAGATTTGAATAAAATCCCTGAAACCTCTCCTTTGACGGTACCGGCACAATTACTCTGCACCTCGGCAAGTTCTGCACTGCCCCCAATAGGGCAGCCCAATGCGCCGGAAGGAGAGAGAGATTTGAGGGAAAGAATCTGTCTGGTGGCCAGGAAAGGAACTCTATCCTGTACCCCGAGGTGACCACCTTGCATACCCACCGGTCGGAGATCCGGGAGGTCCACCGATCCATGAACCTGCAAAGTCGTCCCCCCACCCCAGAGTCGGACGGGGGCAAGACTTCATGCGGTGGTGGACTTGCTTGCCAGCTTGTTTGGCTTACGCACCCAGGGACGCTTCTGTCCCCCATCCGTACCCTTGTCAGCCCGGGAGAATTTTCCCACGGGATCTGACTGGCGAAAAAACCTCTTCTGAGTGGGAAAGGAAGGACCCGGCTTATGGCGTGGCTCTTTCGCCTTAGTAGGCTGAGGAAGAAGGGTGCTCTTACCCCCTGTGACATTTTTAATAATGTCATCCAGGGAAGCACCAAAATAGCCTTCCGCCCTTGAAAGGCAAATCTGTCAGGAGCTTCTTAGAGGCCAGGTCAGCAGACCATCATTTTAACCAGATTAGGCGACGCAAAACCACTGCAGACACTGAGGCCCTAGAGATTAGGGGGGCAACGTCCATAGTGGCATCGCACACATACACCAAGCCCTGTACAATTTGGTTTGCCAGTGTAATGCATTCCGGAGGAAGATTATGCTCCTGCACAGTCTGGTGCATAATCTTCGCCCATTCCGTGAGTGAGACACCAGGGTCGCCGTTACAAGAGGACGTAGCGCGGATCCCAGCATGGTGAACATGGCTCTGCTCACCACTTCCGACCTCCCATCAGTAGGGTCCCTAAAAGCAGGGGTCCCCTCAGCCGGGAGAGTCGTGGCTTTATTTAACCAGGCGACCGGGGGGGTCGACCACCGGAGGAGAGGCCCATTTCTTAATCAGGCTGTCCTCAAAAGGGGTACCTAACCGCCAGATGCTGCGAGACCGCAAAGGTCTTCTGCGTTTTTCCCCCAAACCTGGTCTGTGAATCTGTCAAAAAAAGGTGTATAGGGAAAAACCTTTTTAGAAGGATTAGCTCGTAAAGAACCAAAAAGGAGACCGACTCCACCACGGGCTCCTCAGCCGCAGCATCCAGCTTGAGTGTCCCTCAAAGCATCAATGAGTTCACTAACAAGTGTCCTGTCATGGACTGACCCAGATAAGGAGTCTTCCTCACAAAGAATGTCCTGGTCAAAAATACCCAAAAATTCAGAGCTAGGGTCCTGTGCCTCAGCAAGGCCCATATCCGAATCAGAGCACTCCCCTGGATATGGTGGGGGGAGAGGGCGCTTTATAGCTCCCTTGCGCTCGCACGCCGCTTCCATCCTAGCAACAAATGATTCCAGGACTGCCGACAACTGGTCCATAGGGACCGCAAGTGCAGTAGCACTGCCAGTTGCTTCTGACATGGATGGGGAAGCAGGTGACACTGACTCCATGATACCACCACCCTCTGAGACTTTGTTAATAAATGAGAAAAAAAAGCCCACCCTCCGGCTACACTGACTGTGGGGGGGTTACCCAGGGGACTCACCAACCCGGACAGGACCACTCGGTTCTGCTGCCTGTGTGCCGCTCTATCGTGAACAGTGAGGAGACTGAGGAGAATCGCGCCGTTCCAGTCAGCGATAGAGGCCAAACCAGCACAAAAGAGTGCGCTGCTTCAAGAAAATTACCGCCGCAATAACAAGTGCGCCACAGCAAGATGGCCGCCAATACGGTTTACAATGCAATTGAAAGTATAGTAAAAACATGGCGCTGAACGGCGCGCAAGGCCCAGGCTGACACAGAAAGTACCCCACACCTCAATGCAGACCCCTATGGACCCCCACCGGGACAGAGTGACCCCCAGTCAGCGCATGGCCAGAGTAGGTGACAGAGTAGCAAAAAAACAAGGGGGATACAGGGAAAACCCCTCCTACCATAGGAACACACAGTATGTACTCACCTGCTGAGGCAGGGGAAACAGTACTTACCCGTCCAGCTAGGACCCACTGGTGTGTTCCTGACAGGTCTATCACAGTGCAGTACTGAGTAGCTGTCGGCCCGGTCCACCGTGAAAGATACAGCAAAACTGTTCAGTTGCATGTGGACCTTGGAGCAAAAAGCTCAACGGCCACCCCTGGAGCATGTCGTGGACTGATCTCACGCAGAGCGAGGATCAGCACGCTCGATGGTCAGACTGGGAAGACGAGGATAGCAACTACCCAACCTGTTGCACAGCCGACAGTTGATAGAAGAATCGCAAAAATAAAATAAAAAAAAGTTCAAAAAAATAACAAAATAGTTCAAGAGACTGGCTCCGAAGAGAGCCACGTCCTCTCCTCCGCTAGGCAGAAAAAAAACCGAGGCTGCAGGTAGGAGGGTTATGTCCGGAGGGACCGCCCCCTGGGCGGTACTGTTCAGCTCTGGTAATGGAATGTATGTTAAAGCATCTAACATTCTGCCTAGTCTTCTCCTATGAGCAGGAACATAACCCACTTTGTCAAGATTGAAGATGCTGTGTCAGTCCATGGGACGGTAAGAGAACCCTTTGGTACAGTACAAAAAAAAAAATATATATATACTGCAATTCTATTAAAAAAATCATGAAACACACGGTTATTCTAATAAAGGTCATTCCCTGCTTTATCATGCTGTACAAAAATCTAGACAAATTGTATTTGCAGCAGGAATGTCAAAATTACAGTAAAATGGCTGAGAAGAAAGACCATTATCTTTGTGAATTTTAGCCTAAAGTCATTTTCAAAAGATTCCATATGCTCAAGTCTCAAGGGGTAAACAAAATAATTGATTGTAAAGAATTTTCACGATTTAGTTTTTTCAGTTTTAATTTAGTTTGAGTCTGCTAACTGTAAAGCAGTTTTACATATTAAAAAGTGTTGATATTTCAAAAGAAAAAAAAAAAAAAAAACAAGTGTTGCTAGTGAAAAACGATTCCTCAGGCGGAGAACATAAATTATATATTTCTCATGAAAACAGTGCTTAATATTTAAAAACAAAAACAAAAAAAAACAAACATAAAACAAAAAACAATTCTGAATGCAAATGTTTGCAGATGGCAGTTGTGTTGTGGGAAGTGTAAGGCTACAAGTTTTCCTTTGACGGAAGTGGTAAAACAGAGGTTTAACGGCATGTTTTTACGGTCCCTTGGCATCCATGTGAATAGGGCCTTAGAGTGCAGTAAAGTCACTGCAAGCTATGTTTAGGAGCCATAGTAATAAGGTCCAGTAAAGTCAAATTCTAAGCCCTGTAAAAGCATTGATCCCTTCTAGTTTCGTCATCCTACTTTTATTTTTGGTGGTGGTGCAGGTTCTTTGAAATCGCGTAGACTTTCCAAATTTTGGATGCAATGCATAATACATTGAAGTTTACAACACACTTATATTAGTTAGGAATGCAAAACATCATAACAAAGGAATGAATAAATAAAAACAAACCTGTTTCCTTTAAATTCCTCATCACAAAACATGCACAGCCTCTGAAAACTTGTATCTGATCTCTCACTCTGCTGCTGTTCCAAAATGATTCTCTGTTAAATTATACAAACATAAATGTATTATGACAGATGACAATAGAACAATAGAAAGGTATGAAATGGAAAAAAAAAAAACACCCACACCCGAAAATATCAAACAATATTTTCGATAAAAATACACTAAAATCATTATTAGTGGATACAAATACAACATTCCTGCTAAAGCTCAGCCGACTGTGTGCAGGCAGCCTATATTACATTACGGGGATTCAGCAGCTGCACGAACACGGCCACATATACTAATCTGACAGGCGTGTGGTGCAGGCATATGGCCCCAAACAAAAACAGTGTGCATTCAATTCAGTGCCACTTACCTACACCTGTTAAATTAGGACCTGTGGTTGTGTTTGTACAGGTGCTGCATGCCCTTACAGCGGGGGGGGGTCAGCAACCCGTCAATCGCGAGCAGGTGATGGGTAGATCACCTCCCTTGGTTGACGATCCCAGAACCTGGAGACATCCATACTCTCCTCCTATTCCTGCACAATCATCATCAGAGCACATCACTAGTCTATATACATGAGCTCATCAGCCTTTGGTCTATAATATAAAGTGTGTGTTGGGAGGGGGGGGGGTTCTACAGGGGTCACCCCGATATACAGAGATGCCACCCCAGGAGGCGATCTCTGCTAGATATAGCCTCCATCTACACATGGTGGATCCCACCACCCTCTCCTCCAGGGTGACCCTCCCTTACCCCCTTGCTTTCAAAATGGAGAGGGGGGAAGGGGCCGGTAAATGCGTCACTTACCAGCCATTTCCATTTCTGAATGAACACAATGAGTGAATTGTTCTGATCACTGGCCGTTACTATGCTTCAGTTTGTGAATGAACAGAAACCTGCTTAGCACAGAGCACTTCCCATCCGTTCATTGTCCAGACAAGCTGAGGCTGCAGAGAAAGGGACTGGGGAATCTCTGTCCCTTTGCCTCAAATGTGAGAAATGTGAGACATCAGGGGGATCTGTTTAGAACCACGAAATTTCACCGAAGCCCCCCCCCCCCCAAAAAAAAAAAAAAACAACAATAATAATAATGATAACTACAATAAAAAAAATAAAAAAAAACTGACACCGTCCACTACCCTACTGACACTGTCCACACACCGTCCAGTGCCTTACAGACACTGTAAACTGATCTACTGACTGACATGTCCATTTTTAAGGTAGGCCAAGTTGCAGGACAGGGAAAGGGAGTGTGCAGGGGCACATACCACAGATCCCTCGGACGCCAGCTACACTGCGTTGCTGCAAGCCAGGAGACACCTTTCCTTGCATTGTAATGATCTGGCACATACTGAGGCAAAACACTTAGCTAACTCTTTATTTGCTGAAGGGGACACAAATGGGAGACTACTGGCAAGACTGGTGGCAGATAACAACCAAATCACTCACATCCCAATAATCAAGGGCCACAATAGGGATTTGCTTAAGGACCCGGCAGACATTTTAGCTGAATTTCAAAAATACTTCTCAACACTTTATGCACCGGGTAGACAATATGACACGGCGGGCTTGGACAACATGTTGGATGGCCTGTCCCTCCCTAGATTATCTGGAGGAAGATAGACTGACATTAGAAGCCGAAATTACGAATAAAGGAAGTGACAGCGGCAATTTTTGCATTTTCACCTAATAAGGCACCTGGTCCAGACGGGTTCCCAGCTGATTTTTACAAGACATATGCGGACCAGCTGGCCCCAAGACTTACGACATTGCTAGCATACTGTTCACAACAAAAGAGGTTACCTCGATGCTTGATGCCTATATGATTTTATTACTTAAACCTGGTAAGGACCCTTTAGAATGTTCTTCATACCGACCCATTGCTCTGTTAAATATGGACCTTAAAATTTTAAATAAGGTCCTGGCAAGGAGGTTGGCAGCGGTAGTCTCCTCTCTGGTGGATGTGGACCAGATGGGATTCATGCCGGGCAAGTCGACGGATACCAACTTGAGGAGACTGTTCCACTCATTTACAACTTCCCAACTTAGATTCATCCTATAGAATTATTGTCTCAATCGACATCGAGAAGGCCTTTGATTCAGTTGACTAGCACTTCATGCATGCAGTCCTGGAACGTATGGGGTTTGGCCCATGCTTTCGTCAATGGATATCTCTCTTGTATAGTACACCACGGACGGCCATCCGCACGAGTACACACACATCTGAATATTTTACAGTAGGTAGGGGTACTCGTCAGGGGTGCCCTATATCGCCATTTTTGTTTGCGCTCATGATGGAGCCGTTAGCGGTGGCATTGAGAGCGTCGACAAGGTTCAAAGCAATCCGGGTAGGCAATATAGGATGAGGGCTTGGCATTATATGCCAATGACCTTTTATTATTTTTACAGGACCCTGCAGACTCACTGGTGGCGGCCCTAGACCTAATGGACACCTTTGCTGCCTACTCGGGTCTAAAAGTCAATTGGGTCAAGTCCTCCATTTTACCTTTGGATGATGAAGCCAGAGCTAGAGCGAATCCAAACTTGCCCTTGAAATGGGTCACTCAGATTACGTATCTTGGAATAAAAGTAACGGCGAAGGTGTCGGATTACATGTCCTTGAATTTAGAACCACTCATAACTTTCTTTAAACAAAAAGACAGGTGTGGCAAAAACTCCCACTATCTCTGATAGGTAGGATTAATCTAATAAAAATGAAAATTCTCCCGGTTATCTTATATTTCTTGAAAAACGCTCCGGTGTGGATACCAAAGTCTTTTTTCAGGAAAGTGGATGGGATCACCAGCTCATTTCTGTGGGCCCCTAAAATGCCCAGAACAGGCCTGAAAGTGCTACAAGAGCCATGGGGACAGTGAGGGTTGGCTCTGTCGGACTGGCGCAAGTACTATTTGGCAGGCCAATTGGTTTTTGTGAATAGATGGTTGGTCTCCGATGAGGGCGACTCAGCAACAATTCTGGAGCCAGCCCACCTAGGTTCCTACGAATCCCTCCGTTTAGCCATACACAGAGGTCTGAGAAGTGAGCTCCCTCTCACAGATTCTATGAAAGCCACTATAAAAGCATGGGAGGAGGCAGTGAAATTAGCGTGCCCTAGTTTTCAGGGAATTTCCCCAACATCCACACTGTGGATGAACCCAAAGTTGAAACATTTCTATGCCCTGGAGGACTCAATTGGGTGGGCGAGCAAGGGAGTCAGACTACTAAAAGACATTACACGAGATAGTGA
Source organism: Rana muscosa (assembly GCA_029206835.1). Lineage (NCBI taxonomy): Eukaryota > Metazoa > Chordata > Amphibia > Anura > Ranidae > Rana > Rana muscosa. The sequence continues at coordinate 730,922,973 of CM055118.1, forward strand.
ACTCTTGACATTTAATGACCTCAAGGCTAGACATGACCTCCATAACTCTCAGTACTTCAGATACCTGCAGTTAAGACACGCCTTTCAGACGCAATTTAGGGAGGTGAGGGTTGAATCCTTCCCCTCTAGGTTAGAAGACACACTCATGACGGAGGATCTAGCAAAGACATTATCAGTAACATAAAAAGAATTGTTCAAAACTAGTCCCAAGGCTCTAATTAAATGTAGGGAAAGATGGGCAGCGGAGGTGCCAGACATACAGGGGGAGGACTGGGACGATATGTGGGAACAACCATTTCAGAATCTAGTAGCAGCAAGGGATAGGCTTATCCATTTTAAATTCTTGCATAGAATATATTATACCCCCGCCAGATTGGCCACAATATACCCATCCGCTTCCTCAGAGTGTTGGCGGTGCTCTGCCGCCGCGGGGGCGCGCATCATGTGTTCTGGAGCTGCCCCCTGATCCGCCAATTTTGGTCTGGGGTCACCTCCTGTATAGCGGAGGTGCTGCAAGTTCCGGTACCATTAACTATCGAGGTGTGTCTTCTGGGGTTGGTAGACGAGGTAGTCCCATCAAGGGCACACAGAACCTTACTTACAATACTACTATTCTATGGAAAGAAGGCCATTCTACTAAAGTGGAGAAAAATAGGGGCCCCTGAAATAACCTTTTGGAAACGCAATGCTCCCGCACTACAAAGCCACGTATAGGGCTAGAGGGTGCAGTAAAACATTTGAAAAAGTATGGAGAGCATAGTATGAGTCTGATCAAAAAGGTGTGACGGGCTAATCTTAAGCTGAGAGGATGGGAAGGTCCGATGTGTAGCCAATATGTATTATACCTTGGAGGAAGAGTAAATGACAATTATTTTGGGTGATTAGAGAAGTGATATGGCTTGCATCCCACAAATAATATAATTTTTGTTGGAGGGAAGGGAACTGAGTACGGGGAGGGGGGAGGTTATACTTGCTGTAGCTGTCGGTTGGATGGCATTGTTAATGTTGTTAGACTTACCGGCCATGTTGGCTGACTGTTTAGTTTGGTGTTGTACCAAGCTGTGTATGTGTTGTATGTCAAAATTTTCAATAAAAATAATAAAAAAAAAAAAAAAAAAAAAAAAAGTAGGCCAAGTTTATATTTTACAGTAACATTTGTTTTATTATATTTTTCTAAGTTTTCCTTACTATTTAGGTAGGCCTTCCTAGTTAGTTAATATTTTTTTTTTTTTTTAAAGGCGATAACCAGCTCCCAAAAGGTTGCCTATCCCTGGGTTAGAGGATAGAACCAGTTAGGGGACATTTGTTTGTTTAACTGCAATGCCAAAAGTCCCACACTTAGAAATATTGTTCTGAGAAAACCCAACGTATAAATAGATCTGCATGCAGCTTCTACAGTACAGTTAAAAAAAAAAGGCAGAATAACAGATATGGTTTAATAAAAAGGTCAGTGGGACAGGTTTATAAAAATAACTGGAGCAAAATATGCAACTGTTGCTCACAGCAACCCGATTCTTCAATTCATCAGGAAGGGAACACCCGACTAATGGCTGCAGAGAACAATTTCACTTTGTTTTTTTTTGTTTTTTTAAAATCAGCATTTTTTGAGTACTATATATGAGATGAGTAAAATCTTGGAGGCAGGGCAAAATACAGAAATCAACGTTTGGAGGTATTTAAGTAAACACATTTTACAATTACAATGTTATTAACGACACACACAAACTACTGTGCAAAAGTTTTAGCTGTAAAGTAAGAATCCTTTCAAAAATATATATATTTTAATAATTGTTATCAATTTACAAAATGCAAAGTAAGCAAACAGAAGAAAAATCTAAATCAATATTTGGTGCGACTACCCCTTGGCTTCAAACCAGCATCAATTCTTACACTTGCACATTTTGTAGAATTAGAGTCAGGTGTACAATTACTGATTATATCAAGCATGTGCTAATGATCAATTTCATATGTGGGTTGAAACAGTCATTAACTGAAACAGCTATGTAAGAGGCCTAAAACTGGGTGAGGAACAGCCAAACTCTGCTACTAAGGTGAAGTTGTGGAGACAGATCACAGGTCCTACACCATGGCATAACTGAGCACAGCAACAAGACACAAGGCAGGTAATACCACATCAGCAAGGTCTCTCCCAGACAAAGATTTCAAAGCAGGCTGGGGTTTCAAGATGTGCTGTTCAAGCTCTTTTGAAGCTGCACAACGAAAACGGTTCTCGTTGAGGACCAGAGACTCATTGGTCGGCCAAGAAAAAAACTTAATGCAGCAGATGAAAGACACTTCATGCTTACCTTCCTTCAACATCAGAAGATGTCCAGCAGTGCCATCAGGACAGAACTGGTGGAAACCCATGGGACCAAGGTACATCCATTTACTGTCCAGAAAAGTCTGACAAGAAGTGGTCTTCATGGAAGAACTGTGGCCAAAAAGCCATGGAAACAAAGCTAAACCACTAAATTTTGTACAAAAACAGAGGAACTGGGGTGCAATAAAATGGCAGCAGGTGCTCTGGATCAACGAGTCAAAATGTAAAATATTTGGCTGTAGCGGGAGACAGTTTGTTTGCTGAAGGGCTGGAAAGCAGGCAACAATAAAGCATGGTGGAGGTTTCTTACAAGTTTGAGGCTGCTGTAAATGGAGTTGGAGATTTGGTCAGGATCAATGGTGTCCTCAATGCTGAGAAATACAGGAAGATACTTATCCATCATGTCATATCATCAGAGAGATGCGTGATCGGCCCCAAATTTATTCTGCAGCAGGACACTGACCCCAAACATACAGCCAATGTAAATACGAGCCATCTTCAAATTGACCCCATCTAATCATCCCCCGCAGCTACTACCTTTTGTACCACAACCCCCTCCTTTTAGAATGTAAGCTCTACATTGAATATGTTCTGTATTGAACTGTACTGTAATTGTGCTGTCCCCCCTCTACATTGTAAAGCGCTGTGTTAATTGTTGGCGCTATATAAATTGTGTATTATAATAATAATAATAATAATAATAATAATAATAATAATCTTCAGTGTAAAAGGAGTCCTGGAAGTGATGACTTGGATCCCATAGAGCCCTGATTTCAACATCGAGTTTGTCTGGGATTAAACGAAGAGACAAAAGGATCAAAGATCTGGAGTTGGTTCTCCAAAATGTTTGGAACAACCTACCTACCGAGTTCCAGTTCAAAAACTGTGTGCAAGTGTACCTGGAAGAATTGATGCCGTTTTGCAGGTAAAGGGTGGTCACACAAAATATTGGATTTAATTTGGATTTCTCTTCATTTACTTTTGCACAATACTGTACACAGTATATATACACACTGTAATGTTGTACTCATTTTCTCTTGGGTGCAAGCATATTGCATGTGGCAGTTTTACCACATCTGCTTAACATCTGTTGCATTTTGCTAACACATGGCTCAGGGATTTTCGGTATTAACATTCACTTCAAAGCCGCAGTTGAAATATAAAAAGGAAAGAATAGTACTAAATATTATGTTTTCAAAGCAACCATGTGGCAATCAATTAAAAATAATCTATTTAAAATGATCACTTATTTCAGAAATACAGGCAATTTAGCAATATAAACAGGTAGACAGTAGATGGAGTTCTCTCAACTCCTGCTGTATATAACCCGTGGTTAAGACATGCCTTATGCTTCGAACGGACAAAACCTATATCCTTGAGAAAATGTACATTTTTCTTAGCAAATTGTTAGCCAGACAATCAAAATGCATACAGACAGTTGCTTGTACAAACTAAGGCCTTCTTCACATGGGGCGTCTCCATGTGTGCCCCGTGCAGGGCCGTGTTTTGCCAGCACAGGGATGCACAGGTGTTGTGTGCAGGTAATGCTCACCATCTTCAGGCCCTCGTATGGCACTGCACTAAAAACAGGTAGGATTCTGTGATAAGTTTGACAAATTATGGGAATCCTGCTTACAGGCTCCAGTATCACTAAGGCCCCGTGTACACTGCTGCTGCTAAACGAACGTTCAGAGGCAGTTGGAAACTTTAACTGCCCCTCAACACATTCAGTGTTATCCTTTGTGTACATGTGCACAGGTTCGTTTACTGTCGTTTTTAGGCAGTTGCGTTTATAGGCCTTTTTTTAAGGCAAAAAAATGAGTTCAGACGGCAAAGTTTCAGACGCCAAACGCTTCTAAACGCAGCAACCCGCGTTTAGCAGCGTTTCGTTTATAGGCATTTTTCATTTTTGCCCATTTAAAAAAAATGGCCAAACGCAGCTTGTAAACGCGGCAAAACTGACGTTTTAAACATGGGTTACTATCTGTCAAGTTAAATCGTTCAAGAGAGGTTGCAAAAACATCCCGTGTACATGAAGCCTAAGGCTCCTACAATAATAAAACACAGTTGGTGAGTTTTGGTGGATTGTTGGTTCAAGAAGGTATGCGATAGGTGGTGAGGTATACTAGAAGTAATATGAAGTAGGTTGGCAACTGGGTTGTTCATCACGGGACACAGAGCCTTTAATCATTACATAGTGGGTTATATCTCACCTACAGGTGCTGGACACTGGTGTAATCAACTAGACAGGAAGTTTCCTCCCTATATAACCCCTCCCATACTGGGAGCTCCTTCGTTTTTTCGCCAGTGTCTAGGGTGTTGGTCACGACTAAGGACGTGCTAAGAAGAAGATCTACTAAAAAAATACCTCCGGGGGTCAATGAGCTGCGCAATCGGATCCATCCAAAATGCTTATTTTATACGATTAAAATGGATGGTACCTCGCAGAAGACCAAGGTTTTTGCCTGTAATGTCTCTCTTTTGAGGACTGGGCTCTGGGATCCAGTACATCCGCTATATATAAAAATGTGCAAAAGTTTCTGGCAGAGTCTTTTACAAGGTCCAGGGAGGAGGCCTCCTTTAAGTAGGAACCCAGATCCCTCAAGGTTGGCACAACATACCCGCCGTGAGGGGTGAAGGCTGGATCTGTCTGGCTCAGCAGTATCCTGCGGCAGGGATAAGTTAAGTGAAGTCAATCCTAGATAAATACCTTAAGGATTATGTTCCATGAGTAGCTGCATGTCTTATCTGTTTTCTGCCACTAGAGGGAGTAAAAAGAAGTACCTGGTGTTTTACTTACCATGCTCCCAGAAACGAAAGCTCAGTGTCAGCCGGTCTATTGAGTGGCTCACTTCCTCCGCTTCAGGCTTTGCCACAGTTGTGTGTGGGGGGGGGGGGGTCCCTCGTGGTCCGGGTCCATGGCGCTCCTAGGGGGGGGGAGGGGGATTTCTCTCGCTCCCATCTCCGCCATTTCCCTACGCGCGTACGAGGGGGTGCGCGCTTTTGAAGCCAGACCGCCGGATAAGCGTGCGCGGGGGGGGTTGCTGCTTGCGCGCAACGCCAGTTTACAGTGCAGGCGCAGGGCGGGCCCTTCAGAGAAACCCCAGAGCTCTGTAAAGCCAGAGGGACTTGGCAGCTTTGGGCATGTAAGCACCTCCTGTGTGTTGGATACAGACTTACCCAAGACTTACCCTCAGCATCAGGCTGTGCAGATTAGCAGTCATTGTTAATTGCTAGACTAAGTTCAGCTGTTGATGCACCCGTGTTAAGTTCCTCTGCTTTTTAGCTTAAGGACTATGTCTCCCTGTAAAAAGGTTCAGGGGCAGGTTAATGCCAGCATGATACCATCCTTGAGGCAGCCACACAGGTTAAGCCATTGGCCCTGTCAGGCATTGCAGCCTCCCCCAACCTTGCAGCCACTCTGCATATGTCATTTTGGATTTTTTTTAGCATTTGTTGGTCTATAGAGACATTAACTACTATAGTCGCAGCCTCCTCACAAAGAGCAGAAAGCAGGGTGTGCCCCTTCCCCTGCTCCAAGTCCTCAAACAAGAGGATTAAAGTCCTGAGGATGAAAGTTCACCGGCAGGACAGGGAGAACAGGTGTCAGGTGTAGCTGAAGAGGCGGAGGCAGTCTTTTTCAGAGATTCATGCTGCATATAACTTACCCTCAGCCTAAATGGCTGAAGCCTCTGTCCTTGGGGTTTTAAAAAAAAAAAAAAAAATCCCCATAGGTTGCTTGTACCTTCCCACTCCATCCATTACTGCAACAGTTTATTTCTGCTGGTTGGGCACCCACATAAGCTGTTTTTTCTCCTCCTAAAAACTTTAGCCGAGGAGTATAGGTTGCTAGAAAACTTCCACAGCAAAACTACTGGGGTGCGCACGTTTGCGGAGGATAACTTCCTCTTTTACCAGCCCACACACTTGGGCATAAGATACATGTTGGCGGTTGATGGATTGATATGTCTTTACATAATCGCATGAGGATGCTTGGTCACATTAAAATGCTTAAGTCGCTCGAAGAGGCCTGTTTCCACAAACGCACAAGCTGCTGGGATGCACAGTTGCTGGTGCACATTGTTGCTAAACGCACAACAGTTAAAATCGCATGACTGTGGAAATGCACGTTTTCCTCTTTACCAGTCCACGTGTTTGCATAAAATACATGAGTTTGGAAGGTGCAAGATGCATGTGGGGTAAAAACAAGTAACAGAAACATTTATCTTTATGTGATCAACACTAAACACATTCTGTTTGTATGAATTTACATGTTTTTTACATAGTCGCATAAAGATGCTTGATTGCATAAAGATGCGGGGTCGCACAGAGGTGCTTGATCTCACAAAGCCCTTGGTTACCCAAGAGTACTTAATCGCACGAACAGGCTTGTTTTACAGACATGCCTAAAATCGCATAAAAATGCTTGATTGCATAAAAGATGCTGAATCGCACAAGGGTGCCTAATCACTCAAAAAACTTTGGTCAAGGGTGCTTGTCCACACAGTAGTGCTTAAGATGCATTCAACGTTTGATCGCATCAAGATGCTGAATCGCATACAAGTTGCATGATCACCTTGCTTTTGCATGGTTGCATAATTAGGCATGATAATTTATGTATTCCAAATTTATACAGGATTCCTTATGTTCACATGAGAATACGTATCTGCATGGATACATGATGTTGCATAAACACGTTCATAAATGCATGCTTCCTTACAAGATAGCCGCTCCATAGCACGCGTGCTTATATATACATACATATATACACACACACACACACACACACGTGTATACAGTACACACTTTTTTATGTTTTGGCCTAAGACATATTTGTACAAGTTCATGCTTCCATGAATGCACTCTTCCAGTTGTTGGTCTTGCCCCTTGGGTTAGCCACCGTGCCTGGGTTTACAAGGTGCTAGAGCCCGCCTCTAGCAGAACTAAAGGCCCAGGGTATAGCAGCTATGGCATACAGAGGCAATCTGCTGCTGATAGTCAGTAGCATGGCTGGACCTAAGTGTCCCCAGCAGGGTACCTAAGGTACAATCCCAGTCTAAGGGTACATTCGTACGTTCGATAAGGAGCTTGGAGCGATTGGGACACCCAAAAAGGAGTGTTTTCTTGCTGTAGACAAAGTCAGCGCTATAAGAAAGCTGGTCTACGTGATCAAGGCAAGGAAGAGTTCCTTATATTCACCTTTGCTTAAGGTGTTAGGGATGGTGGCTTCATTCAAGTAGTTCCCTATGCTCAGTTTCATTATAGACAACTTGATCCTAATCTGGATTTATCTAAAGGGTCTGGTTCCACGGATACGCTGAAGTATCAGTTGGTAGTTCTTAACCAAAAGTTTGGCAGATAGGAAGATCTTTCAGCCCGGTTACCTGAGAGGTAATGGCTACGAAGACTGGCCTCTAGGGATGGAGACCAGTCCTGGAAGAGACCACTGCACCAATCCTGGAAGAGACCACTGCCCAAGGGAGGTGGTCTAGCTCCAAGAGAGCCTTGTTCATCAACTTCTAGCCATTAAGGGTCGAAAGCTTCGGATGGCACGTCTGACTTAAATCGCCTGGGCGTTTAGGTTGCAGGTTTGTTCTGTCAGAGTGAAATCCGACAATGCCACATCAGTGGTTGACTTTGGTTTACCAAGGAGGTACTAAAAGTCACGCAGCCAGAAACATATTCTTACTTGGGCAGAGGAGCTTGTGACTTGCCGGTCGTCAGTCTTCATTTCATGAAAACAGAGAACTGGCAGGCGGCTCTCTGGAACCGTCAACAATTATTCCCGGGTGTATGGCCTCTATACTCCTTTCCTGGTCAGAAGCCAGAGAAGGGGTGCCGCGTGCAAAAGATTTATGGGCGTCCAGTTTCAACAAGAAGTTGTACAGCTTTATTTCTAGATGCTGGTTTGTGCGTTCTCTTCCCCAGTACCACAAATACCGCGGCCTCTATGCTACATCGGAGGGGAATGGAAGCCGGCCTAATAATTCTGGCATGACCCAGACGACCTTAATGTGCAAGGATCGCAAGGGTGGTCGTGGAGGACCCAGGGTCCCCTACATTTTGTCCAGACCAACTTTGCGAGGGCCGGTATTCCATCCTATCTTGCAAACATGGGAATTAATGGTTTACTTGGTTTAGCCCGCATTCTTGAGGATCGCGGCTTTCAGAATCAGGGACGATTACCCTGATTCATACAGGATAGCGGGTCTCCAGGACCACGTGTTATAGGATCTGGAAGGCCCATATTCCTGGTGTGAAACCAAAAGGATGGTATCCTCGAAAGTATATCATAGGTAGAATTCTTACCTTCCTACACTAGAGAAGGGATGGAGCTAGCTTTAAGTTCCATCAAGAGTCGATTCTTGGCCTTGTCAGTGTTTTCAGGATCGCTGGCTTCGCACTCTTTGTTCCGGGCCTTTCTACAAGGGGTAACGTGTATAAGTCCGCCAGTTAGTTCGCCCTTGTGCCAGGGGGGAGTTGAGTCTGGTTTATTGGCTTGCAGGGACAGCTCCTTGGGCCGATGTAACATATTTCCCTTCATCCTCCTTCAGGGGAGTTGGTGTTCTTGGTTGCGGTAGCCTCCGCAAGAGTATTTCAGTATTGGCAACTTTCTTTGTAAAGAGCCATACTTATTTATTGGGGTGTTGTTGAATCCTCACCCAGGCTTTTTTCTCAAAAGGATCTAGTTCCTCTTTTAATGGAAACACTTCTTACCGTCCCCTTTTTTTCCAGAAACTTGGTTACGGAAAGAAAATTACTACTTCTCTCTAAATATAGATGAGAACAGTTGAGGTCTGAAGGTTCAGATACAGGAAACGGACATTTTGTTATGCTACCAGAAGACCCTAGAAAGGGGTAGGCAGCGTTCTAATCACCCATTAAAATGGTTACTCTCTTGTTATACTGAGAGCAGTCAAGGCCAATCTGAAGTGGTGCTCAGATACGAAAAACTAACTGATGTTGTTGCGCTACCAGGAGGCTCCGGAAGGAGCAGGCAGCATCTAAATCAATTGTTTCAATGTTGATTTATCAGGATATTCAGGCTTATGGTTAAGAGGGCTCCCCGTTTCTTTTAGTATGCACTCTACCAGAACAATAAGCGCTTCTTGCGTGGTGCATTACCAAGCCTTTATGACGCAGATTTGCTAGGCCGCAACTTGGTAATCGATGCTTGCATTCACTTATTTTTATCAGGTGAATCTAAGACGGTTAGAGGGTGACACTTTTTAGCGCAGTATGCTGCAGGCAGCAGTATAGGTCCTCACATCTGATGGCGGTCTGCGTTATTTGTGTCTCCCTCCCTTCAAGTTGAGCATTTACTCTGGGACATCCCACTATGTAAGGATTAAAGGCTCTGTGTCCCGTGATGTATGAAAAAGAAAATAGGATTTTTAATAACAGCTTACCTGTAAAATCATTTTCTTGGAGTACATCACGGGACACAGAGGCCCCGCCCCTCTTATTTGGGTATATTGGGACACTCATTGCTTTGCTACAAAAACCGAGGAGCTCCCAGTATGGGAGGGGTTATATAGGGAGGAAACTTTCTGTCTAGTTGATTACACCAGTGTCCAGCACCTGAAGGGGAGATATAACCCACTATGTAATGATTAAAGGCTCTGTGTCCCGTGATGTACTCCAAAAAAAGGATTTTACAGGTAAGCCGTTATTAAAAATCCTATTTTTTATGCAATCTCTTATATGCTACTCATATCTATGTGGCTGCTTTAAGGTTTATGTATACCAATAGCTTTTGCTCTGTAAAATAATAGGCAAAATGACAGTAACAGGAAACTGTGGGTGTAAATGTACTGTTTATGATATAGTTTTTAGTTGGTGGTACTTTTTTTCTTTTCATTTTTTTTGCGGTTGGTAAATTGTTTTTGAGTTTTAGGAGAGCAGTTTCTGTGGAGTGTTTAGGGCGAAATACAGACTGGTCACACAGTAGGTTGTAGTCCAGGCGTTCAAGGAGTTGAGGAAAAAGGGAGTAAGGAGATGGGCTGTAGGTTAAGACTGGTGGGGTCCAATGAAGGCTTTTTAAGTATGGGGGTGACTAGTGCAAGTTTAAGAGAGTTGGGGAAGATGCCAGAAGAGAGGGAGATATTAAAGATGTGGGTTATAAACAGCAGGATAGAGTCAGAGCTGTACTGCAGTATTTGAGAGGTAACAGGGTCCAGGGGACAGGTGGTTAGGTGGGTGTTAGAAAGAAGTTTAGCAACCTTGTCTATAGTAGCAGGGTTGACGAAGGGAAGTGTTGATTGTACCTGTGGATATGGGGTGTTAAAGTGGGGGATATCTGCAGCATAGAGATTTCATCACAAAGAGTATCAATCTTATTTTTGAAGTGATTGCCGATCTCTTGGGCAGTGAGTGAGTTAGTGGGTGGAGGCAATGGAGGACAAAGTAGAGGGTTAAAAGTTAAAGAAGTGTTGACGGGGACTTGATAGGAAGGTGTCAATGAGAGTGATAAAATAGGTCTGCTTTGCAGTGTGGAGGCAAGAATTTTATTTTTGGAGGGCAGATTTATATTTGACAAAGTCTTTGTGAGACTTAGTCTTACGCCACAGACGCTCAAGAGCACGGCTACGTTTTTTTGAGAATTCTGGTGCCATCTGTTTGTCAAGGTTGTAGGGGTTGGGGCCCGATTCTGTGTGTAGTAAGAGGGGAGGCGAGCTCATCCAGGGCAGAAGACAGGAATCTATTGTAGACATACATCCAATATAAGTAATATTCCTGGTGCTGATAAAAAAAAAAAAAGAAAGTCCACTGCAAGTCAAATGCGCCCATCAATGCATTTTGAATGATCTCAGAAGCACCCTACACCGATATCAAACTAATGCAATTGATCCAAAGCCTGTTGACACAGGCCTTTTAGCAGCTGGTCAGGCCTTCAGGCTAAAGGCAGGACAAAGTGTGGCACAAAAGTGTAAATTCAGGAGGAGTAGGACCCGAAGCTGGACTATAAGCTTTGGAACAAAGCATCAGACACTATTTCTTACCCACTCCATGTCCCCCGACACCAGCTGGCTCAAAGGCCACCACTGGAAAAATGTCAGAACTATGGATTATCATGTCATTTATGAGTATTCTTATAGACACACACAAACCATAATTAAGCAACATGTGAGATACAAACAATTGCAAAAGATACATTACTAGATGAAAAGATTTCTTAAACAGTTTGCTTTAATTATCAGTAAAGAAATAAACCACCATTAAATTATCTACACTGATTGTAGAGTGTATGCTTATATTTAATAAAAAATATTCAGAGAATAAAAATTATAATACAAGCATTGACAGTTTAAAAGCCAAGCTAGTATTGGGAGATGGTAAATAGCAATGCTTTGCTGTATAAAGTTTGTTTTTTGTCTGGGAACTCAAAAAACTACACCGACTGTCATTTTGTTGCCCACCTTTTCCTGGATGGGCCACTATCACAGGAAGGTAATAACCATTTGGTCCCTGAAAGCCTTAGCAAAAAAATCAAAAACGGAACAGACATCTCAGATTCATCACTGTTCACAAGTGTCCACATTCTTCCCACCGCCACCAATCAACAAAAAAAAACATGGAAGCTTTTCAGGATTTATGAACAGACTCTGCCTCCTTATAAACATTGAAAGGCCTTCTTTCTGCCCCTTATAAAATAAGACATCAAATATCTAAAATTTCTGTCAACTGTTAAACATCTGCATAAACTAGCCTACGGTAACGTGAAATACATTTTTTTTTGTTGTATTTTTATGGTTTTGGAGTATACTGGTCTTTTAAGATCTAAAATATACTGTTGAAGGGCACTGCAAACATAAAAATGAAATTTTTAACGTATTTGTTTTTTTCCTACAGATAGATGTTCCTGCTGACTGCTAAAAAAATATGAGCTGTCTGTCGCTACAGGCAACCAAACTTGTCTAGACAGATTCGGCTCGCCTGACATGGTAAGCAGCTGGCTGCAGTTTAATGAGGAACTTGAATATATTTGAGCAAAGGCTCTGTAGAAGAGGCATGAAATGTAAATAAAATGTGTGCTGTGTGCTTTCTAGCTGCTGACACTATATAGTCCTACGCACTGTTAAAGCGGTTGTAAACCCAGACAAAATTTTTTTTTTTTTCAAATCACCTGCAAGAAAAAGCCATAATGAGCTAGTATGACTAGCATACTAGCTCATTATGAATCACTTACCTTAGATCGGGACCCCCGAAGCCATCCTCGTCCCCCGCTCCGTCCGCAGCCATCGCTCCTCAGATACCCGGAACGTTACTTCCGGGTATCGCCGCTCCAGCCAATCACAGCGCCGCTCCGGCGCTGTGATTGGCCGGAGCAGCGAAGACGTCACTCCGCGCATGCGCGCTGGAGCTTTCTATTCCGGCAGCGCCGGAATTCTGAATGGGATTAACCCTGTGAATGCACCGTTGTCTACGGCGCGCATGCGCCGTAGACATCGGTGCATGTCTTTTTTTGCAAATATCTCCTAAACCGTGTAGGTTTAGGAGATATTTCTTTTACCAACAGGTGAGCCTTAGTATAGGCTTACCTGTAGGTAAAAGTAAAAAAAAAAAAGACTATACAACTGCTTTAAGTTTAGCAGCAGGAAATCTACTGAACAGTTTACTATGCACTTCCTTAAGCCATAAATAGGAATTTCTCGATCACTGCATTAGAAAAAAAAAAAAAAGGGTTTTTCTTTGTAATTTTTAATCGATCACACCTCGATTTTCAATCTGAGGCATGAGTTCAACTATACATATTCTAAACAGCTTAGGCTTCATGCACACGGCCGTACAGTGTGCAGAGCTTGCATAATCAATCACTCTCCTGGGACCTGCAACTGCTGTGTACAGACGCCCACTGAGATGAATTAGAATCTGAGGCTGGTTATATACCGGGGGTTGTGTAAAGCACCTGCACAAGCATGGATGTATGCTCAGAATGCACACTATCCGTGTCTGGAGTATAAGTCAGCGTGCATGCTTGACTCACCCCCCAGTGCAAATCCACATACAGTAAAATGTACAATGCAAAAATTAATCTCAATTGCCATCTGTACACAGCAGCTGCAGGTCCCAGGAGAGTGATTATGCAGGCTCTGCACACTGTGTGTGCGCATGAAGCCTAAGGTTACATTCACACCGGTAATTAGTGCCGGTGCAAATAGTAGCTGCAGGAATCAGAGATCCCTGCTGCGGCTCCCAGTGGCTAGGGGGAACGCTGGCCGTTCTCACTATAATGAAAGGTCGCCAGAGGCTACAACTATTCATGGCTATACAGAGAGCCACGTATAGGTGCAGCCACCAGCGACCTGTCATTACAGTGAACAGGGCTGGCAAGCGCACCTAGCCTCTCCGATTCCTGCCACCACTATTTGCACCAGTCCTTATCGCTGGTGTGAATGTAGCTTTAGCCGTTTAGAAATTGTACAGTAGAACTCAGATACAAAACCATTACAACACAGCTTGATGGGATGATCTTTATTTTATAGAACATTAAAGTAATTTGAAAATTACAAAGAAAAAAAACTTCATCGCCATTATAGTACATCTAAGATAGGAGCGCTCAACCTTTTGAAGAGTGAGGGCCGCTTAAGTGAGTTGGTAACCGGTCACAGGCCACAATGAACTATGGGGTTTTACGGCCCCCCCAAACTGCATATTTAAAACAAGCCCTTAGTGTCCTGAGCCCCCTGTAAGGCTGCTTTAACACTGATGTGCAGCAGGTTACCTGCAATGCAGGTGCATCGCAGTGCACCTGCAGCTTTCCTGCGGGTTAGCTCTACTTTGCCATGGACTTCTATTACATTTTGTGGGTGTGGTGCACATTCTAAATAGCACACCAAAACCCCGGCATTCAGGAGTTTTGGTGCGCTTTCAGGAAATTCACCAAACCTCCAGGATATAATAGAAGTCTAGGGCTCTAACTTAAAGGAAAGCCACAAGTGCACTGCACCAGCAGATCAGTGTGAAAGTGCCAATATTCCCATTGCAAAAGTGCAGTGTATGTGATGTTTAATACACTGACCTTTTTGTCTTCGACTTCTGCTGGCATTGCTCTCCAGGCTGCTAAAAACATCCCCAGAAAAGGGCACTTGGTACTCTGCCCGGGACCGGAGCCGGACGTACGTATAGAGGAAGCATCGGCTTATACAGTTCCTGCTCTCCCTGCGACCGCTTGCTTCCTCCCTGCACTCTAATGTTCTGGGATGGTGGGTCGGCAACCCATTGATTATGATGTGGGCTTGCCGACCTGCCATCCCAGAGCACAAGGTCGCAGGCCATGGGTTGAGCACCCCTGATCCCCTTAAGAGATAAGACCGCTTGCTTGTACTTTTTACATAACATTAAAATAATAAAAGATGATGATGATTATAAAGGTTTTTTTTAGGTCTATATTCTTACATACATAACATTTTAGAGAAAAAAAAAATACGTATGCAGAAAAACAAAAAGTAGGAAATGGGCAGGATGTAATGTTAAATGTAATCTAGGCAAAGTGGAAAGTATAGTAACCAATACAACCTGTAAAAATTCCGCTCTTAAAGTGGTTATACACCCTGTACAACCACTTTCACCTACAGGTAAGCCTATATTAAGGCTTACCTGTAGGTGCTAGAAATATCTCCAAAACCTATAGGGTTTAGGAGATATTTACTATGTCCCCGAACGCTGTTGTATTCGGCACATGCGCACTTTAGAATGGAAACGCTGTGCCAATTCTAGAGGGGATCATGCCATGACTGTGACTGGCGGCTCTTGTGCGCATGTGCGGGAGTGACGTCACATGACTCCAGACAGTCACAGAGCCGGAGTCCGCGGCCCCAGAAGGAAGAGGGCTGAAGATGGACGCTTTCAGCCAGCGGGGACATCGCAGGCTTCGGTTTCAGGTAAGTAACACATAATGGGCTACTATGCGATGCATAGTAGACCATTATAATTTACCTTTGCAGGGAAATAAAGAGGAAGTAAAACCCATCAGGGTTAACTTCCTCTTTAACCACTGAACGACTGCTCACTGTATATATATATACACACGTTGGCAGAATGGCACCGACAGGCACAATCACGTACAGTGTACGTGATTGCCTTTGTATAGTTGGGGGGTCCAATCGGACCCCCCTTCTATACAGTGAGCGGTCGTTATCCGTTGGGGAGCGATCCGGGATGAGGGGACGGCCGTTAGATTCCGGCCACCCCCCCGCGATCGCTCCCGGCGAATGAGAAAGCTTCCTCTGCTGTGTAGGGTTTACACAGGCAGAGGAAGTGATGTCATCTCTCATGCGGCGCTCACATATACCGAGCGCCGTACAAGAGAAGACACACAGGTTAGTGCACAAACAGTACACTGACCCCAGTACACATAGGAATATAAATCGCCCCCCCCAGCCACAGTGTCACTAATTGCAGTGACCATTTATTTACTGATCACTGCAATCAGCGACATTTGTGACTGTAAAAGTGTCACTACAGTTAGTTTAGGTCCAGTGTAGCCCCCTAACCCCCCCCTAATAAAGGTTTAACCCCCTGATCATCCCCCAGATAACCCTTTCACCCCCTAGCACCGCCGTCACTCAGCGATCGTTTTTCTGATCGCTGTTTTAGTGTCGGTGATGCCAATCGGTAGCCAGTTATTTTTTTAGGTTCGCCGCAGGTTTTTATAGCGTCAGCTACCCCCATATATTACCTAATAAAGGTTTAACCCCCTTGATAGCCCCCCAGGTAACCCTTTCACCCCCTATCACCACTGTCGCTAAGCGATCGTTTTTCTGATCGCTGTCTTATTGTCGGTGATGCCGATAGGTAGCCAGTTATTTTTTTTAGGTTCGCCGCAGGTTTTTATAGCGTCGGGTACCCCCATATATTACTTAATAAAGGTTTAACCCCTTCATCGCCCCCCAGGTAACCCTTTCACCCCCTTTTGCCAGTGTCACTAAGCGATCGTTTTTCTGATCGCTGTATTACTTATGCTGGTGCCGATAGATAGCCAGTTATTTTTTATAGCGTCAGGTACCCCCATATATTATCTAATAAATGTTTTAACCCCCTAATTGCCCCTAGTTAACCCTGCGTCACACCCCAGGCAGCGTCAGGTTAGTGCCAGTAACGCTAACACCCACGCGTGAAGCATACACCTCCCTTAGTGGTATAGTACCTGAACAGATCAATATCTGATCAGATCTATACTATTGTCCCCAGCAGTTAAGGGTTCCCAAAAATAGGATTTTTATAACAGCTTACCTGTAAAATCCTTTTCTTGGAGTACATCACGGGACACAGAGCGACATAGTCATTACTAATGGTTATATAGATACCTTCAGGTGCTGGCACTGGCAACTTCCAAAACCGGAAGTACCCTCCCCTATATAAGCCCCTCCCATCCGGGAGCACCTCAGTTTTGTAGCAAAGCAATAAGTGTCCCTAAAGAGGGGTGGGAGCTCTGTGTCCCGTGATGTACTCCAAGAAAAGGATTTTACAGGTAAGCTGTTATAAAAATCCTATTTTCTTTCTCGTACATCACGGGACACAGAGCGACATAGTCATTACTAATGGGATGTCCTAAAGCAATGCCCAACGAGGGGGGGGATACACCATACATAAGCTGAGCGCTATCAGACATGAGGATCTTTTGCGGCCTGCAACACACTGCGCCCAAAGGCGACATCCTCCTGACTTCTAACGTCCACCTGGTAGAACCTAGTAAACGTGTGTACTGAAGACCATGTTGCGGCCTTACAGATTTGAGCCAGGGAGGCCTGGTGATACACTGCCCATGAAGTTCCAACTGCTCTCGTGGAGTGCGCCCTAACTTTGAACGGAGGCGGTCTACTTCTCAAGCCATAGGCTTGCATTATGACCTGTCGAATCCACTTGGCTAAAGTAGATTTTGACGCTGCCTGACCCCTTCTGGGGCCTTCCGGCAGAATAAACAAAGTATCCGTTCTGCGAATCTGAGCAGTGGCTTTTAGATAAGCTTTAACTGCTCTTACTACATCCAAAGAATGCAATAACTTTTCCTCTACCGAAGTAGGTTTGGGGAAAAAAGAAGGAAGAACCACATCTTGGTTCAAATGAAACCTCGATACCACCTTAGGAAGAAAGGCTGGATGAGGGCGTAACACTACTCTGTCCTTATGGATAACCAGATATGGCTCCCTACAGGACATAGCGGCTAATTCCGACACTCTTTTAGCCGAATAAATGGCTACTAGAAAAATCAATTTCCTGGTGAGAAGAACCAAAGAAATATGCTGTAATGGTTCAAATGGTTGTTTCTGTAGAACCGACAGAACCAAGTTTAGATCCCATGGACATATGGGGATATTAACCGGAGGACTAATACGCATCACTCCTTGTATAAAGGCTTTGACTAGTGAATGCGAAGCCAAGGGCCTTTGAAAAAATATTGACAAGGCCGAAATCTGACCCTTGATAGTACTCAAGGCAAGCTTCCTATCTACAGCCCACTGTAGGAAGTCCAGAATCCTACCTATTACAATTTACGTGGATCCCATTTCTTGGCCTCACACCAGGCGATGTACGCCTTCCAGATTCTATAGTAGATCTGCCTGGATACCGGCTTCCTGGCATTGATCATGGTAGATACCACAGAATTAGAGAGCCCTCTCTTTTTTAGAATGTGGGCTTCAATAGCCAGGCCGTCAAACCTAGGGCTGGTAAGGAAGGGTGGTATATCGGTCCTTGCGAAAGCAGGTCCGGACGGCGTGGGAGAGTCCTAGGACTCCCCACTGACATTTTACAATCTCCGCGTACCACGCTCTTCGGGGCCACGCTGGAGCCACCAGAATCACTGGTTTCTTTTCTACCCTGATTCTGCGGAATAATCGAGGTAACCATTGTGGCGGTGTGAATGCATATATCAGCTTGAACTGATCCCAAGGGAACACTAGGGCATCCGAGCCGCAAGCTAGGGGATCCCTTGTCCGAGAGACAAACCTGTCCACCTTTGCGTTGAATCTGGATGCTAGAAGATCTACATCCGATGTTCCCCACCGCTGACATATTGTCCAGAAAACCTCGGGGTGAAGGGACCCTTCCTCTGGGCATAATTGCTGGCGACTTAGAAAGTCCGCCTTCCAATTCTCCACTCCTGGAATGAATACCGCAGATATGGCTGGGACATATCTTTCTGCCCATTTCAGGATGTAATTTACTTCCCTCTGGGCTGCACGACTCCTGGTGCCCCCCTGATCATTGATATATGCCACCGCTGTGGCATTGTCTGATTGAATTCTGACAGGGGACCCTTGGAGTTTGGATGTCCATGCTACTAGGGCATACCGGGCTGCTCGTATCTCTAAGAGATTGATGGGCAGGGCCTTTTCTGCATCCGACCATCTGCCCTGGAGAGACTATTGCTCCAGTACTGCTCCCCAGCCTATAAGGCTGGCATCTGTAGCCACCTTCCAAGAAATCAGACTGAAGGATTTCCCTTTTTCCAGATTCTGGGGAACCAACCACTAACGGAGGCTCTTGCGAACGGAAGGGGACAAGGACATTGTAAGTCTAGGGCCTGAACTTTTTTTGTTCCAGGCTGACAGTATGGCCCCTTGCAAATTCCTTGAATGGAATTGACCGTAGGGTACTGCTTCGAATGATGCCACCATTTTTCCCAGCAGCCTTATGCACAGGCGTATGGACGGCTGTCTTTTTTGTACCCACTAAGTGGATCAAATCTTTCAAAGACAACACCTTTCCTCGAGGCAAGAATATTTTTCTCTGGCCTGAATCCAACCTTAGCCCCAAGTACTCCAGACTTTTGACTGGTTTTTAGGGCCGACTTGTCTCGGTTGATAATCCAACCGTGAGATTCCAGATACTTGATTGTCTTGTGAACGACCACGTCTAGTTTTTTCACTGAGTGGTCTATCAGCAACAAGTCATCTAGATATGCCATTATCATTACACCTTGTGTTCTTAGATTGGCTAATAAAGGGCCAGGATTTTTGTAAACACTCGTGGTGCTGTGGCCAAACCGAAGGGTAAGGCTCTGAACTGAAAATGGCGCCCTTCTACTGCAAAGCGTAGAAATTTTTGGTGGACTGGAAAGATGGGAATGTGCAAATAAGCATCTTTGATGTCGATCGCGGCTAACCAATCCTCCCCTTGTAGGGCAGTGGCCACCGATCGGATCGACTTCATCGGAAAGTCCTGATATACAGGAATTTGTATAGCCCTTTTAGAATTAATATGGGCCTCCCGTCCGCGTTTGCTTCGGGACTGTAAAGAGGTTTGAGTAAAACCCGAACCCTCATTCTTCCAGGGGAACCTCCATAATTACTCCTTGGAGCAATAGTTGTTCTAATGCCAACAGGAGGGACTCTCTCTTCCGGGGATCCCTTGGCACGTTTGACCTCAAAAATGGGAAGGAGGAGAGTCTTTTAACTCCAATCTGTATCCCAAACATACTGCGGAGAGCACCTATCTGTCTTGATCGTGTCCCGCCAGGTCTCTTGCGAACAACTGGAGTCCTCCCCCCACCCGACTGAGTGGGGGCAACCCTTCAATGAATTTAACTTTGGGGGAGGTTTTGTACCTCCCCTGACCCAGGGTTTCTCATTACCCTGCTATTGTCCCTGTTTTTTACCCCCGGGAATTGACCGAGGAGGCCGTCGGAACTGTTACACAGCCGATGCCCCAGGGACTGGAGAAGCAGGCCTCTTAAAGAGGGACCTCTAACTCTGTTTTTAACCGGCAAGAGCGTATTTTTACCGCTGGAAATTTTCTGGATATATTTGTCCAGGTTTTCCCTGAATAAGCGTTCACCATGAAATGGGACGCTAACCAGCCATTCCTTACAGGGAGCTTCAGCAGACCAGTTTTTGAGCCATAGAAGCCTACGCATATGTACTATAGACAGCGTAAGGCGGGAGGCCTGATGGACTGAATCCTTTACGGCGTCAACCGCAAAGCCTAAGGCTCTAGGTAGATCAGCTAGGGCAAGGCCTGCTGATCTGTCAAGTCCCTCAAGACCTGTTTTAACTGATCCTTCACTGCTTAGCAGACCCCAATAGCTGCTACTGCTGGTTGTGTCACCAAGCTTGCTGTAGAAAGAAGCAGACTTTCATAAGGACTCCAATCTTTTATCTATTGGGTTCTTGAACATTTGCACATTATCCACTGGACATGTCAGTGATTTATACATACAAGAGATGGCTGCGTCCACTGTAGGGACCTTCCATTTTTTTTTTTTTTTGATGAACTTATCCTCCATGGGATAGACCACCGGAAATCTCTTGGGGGAATAAATATTTTCTCAGGACGTTCCCAATCCTGGTAAATAAGCCCTTTCAGTAAAGGGTGAAGTGGAAAAGTACAGACAGTCTGGGGGCTTCTAGCGACCCCAACGAGGATACAGTAGTGGTTGATGGTTCCGCAAGGTGCATTTTTAAATGCCGATCGGACCATGTTAGTCAGAGACTGAACCCATAATCTTTCAGCTTGAGATACTGAGAAAGGTTCCTCCACTGTTGATTCCTCTATAACAGAATCAACCTCATCCTGATCCCCTTCAGGCAGGTCGATCCCTGTATGGGACTGTTGCTCTGCTAACAGGCACTCTGAAGGAGGAGACGGAGATCGGCGTGCTTTCCCTGACAGGGAGGCAGCGATCAATGTTGACAATCTCTCTCTAATCCTCCCAGAGCTGAGGAAAAAACCTCCTCTGTTACATACACAGGAGCAGGTGAACTGAGGACACCACAGTACCAAGTACCCCTGCGGGGTCTCTACGGTCACTTACCTCTGAACTTCAGGGGAGACTGGTGCAGCAGAAGCATGCCCAAGATCCTCAGAGCCCGATGAGACCCCCTTCGCTTCCTGGAAGATTCAGTTCCGGAGCTTCTGGACGGCATATTCCTAAGCCTAAAGCTGAGGTATTCCAGCCGTAATACACCACTTTTACTGAGAATAGTCTAGCACAATTGCTGCTATATCACAGTTGGTGTCTACTAAAGTGCCTTTCTAGGGGATGCCTGCATCAACCGCCTCTGTGTGCCTTTATACTGTTGCTAGCTCTGTCTGTGCATTCAATAGCCAGCTATAATGTGCTTTAAAACACGCTGGACGCCCGCACATGCGCAGTAGCGCCGCGGCGCACACCTGAGCGTCATCCACCCGCTCCGCCCCTTTTTTCAGATCGCCTCTATGAATAGAGGCGCGTGCACCCGCACGCGCGCGGGCACGTGCGCCTTCGGCGCCTTTTTTATAAACAATAAGGAGCTAGATGGGAGCCAGGGCCCCTTTTGGGATGGATGAGCGCAGCAACAGGGCAGAGGAGACAGCTTCCCAGCAGAGAACATACCAACTGCCTGGATTTGATTCTGGAAGAAAAAAATCCACATTACAAGAAAAAGAAGCATAGCGGCCTCTAGTGTCTAACACAGGTACCGCGGTCTTACATTTTTTTTTATTTTTTTTCTTGCCTACTATTAAAATTTTTACATTTTCTCAGTAGTAACAGGCATACACAGAATATTAGCGGGAATACCTTAGGTAACAGGCAGAAAGACAAAATAGGCTTGGGGGTCCCTCAATAGAACCAAGTTCCCGAGGGCCCCCACTTACCTTTTCCTCGCCGCAGGACTCTGTTTGGTCCACAGAAGCCCAAACTTCACCTATCACGGCAGGCATTGTAATCAAACCTTCAGGGACCGGGTTCCCAAGGATTCCACTCCCCTGGACCTGTATAGCACCCTGCACAGAAAACATCTTGGTCGTGGGTATGACCAGAGCTCTGGATCCCAGGGTCCAGCTCTCCTAAGAGAAGCATTACAGGCAAAACCTTGCTCTTCTTTGCAAGGCCCGGGTACCGACCGTTTATCTATGAAGCTTTTTTGGTCGGATCCGGAATAGCTTACTGAGGCCCAAAAGAACCTGTACGCAAGCTCAGTGAAAAACACATGTTTCTTCTTGGCCAACACCTTAGACACTGGCAAAAAACTGAGGTGCTCCCGGATGGGAGGGGCTTATATAGGGGAGGGTACTTCCGGTTTTGGAAGTTGCCAGTGCCAGCACCTGAAGGTATCTATATAACCCATTAGTAATGACTATGTCGCTCTGTGTCCCGTGATGTACGAGAAAGAAAACGCAGTGTTAGCAGGATCAGCCCAGATACCTGCTAGCACCTGCGTTTTGCTCCTCCGTCCAGCCCAGGCCACCCAAGTGCAGTATCGATCGATCACTGTCACTTACAAAACACAACACACATAACTGCAGCGTTCGCAGAGACAGGCCTGATCCCTGCGACTCCAGTGCTGTAGGAGGTGATTTCACCACCACAGTTAAAAAAAAAAAAAAAAAAAAAACATATATGCCGAAGCATTGGGGCAGCAGGGGCGGAGGAGCGATTTTGCTCCTAATGCCGCGTGCATACGGTCGAAATTCCGGAGGCATGCCCGTGGAAAAGTCCGACCATGTGTGCGGCATAATTTTTGCGGGAGGATGCCCCAATGCTTCGGCATATATAAATGGTGCATGTATGCCCATCATTAGAAGTGGGTGGATGAATGGCGGTATTCTAATGGTGGGCATACCCACCGATCAATCTCTTATTTTTGTTCAGCCAACAGGCTGCATGAAAAAAAAGATTACAATACATGTCCAACAAGGACCAGCAACGTACTGGTATGTTGCTGGACTTTGAATGGTTATACCAGATTGATACCTGCGGGTTTAGGTATCATCTTGGTATTCTTTTCAGCCAGCGGCCGGCTTTCATGTAAAAGCAATCCTAGTGGCTAATTAGCCTCTGGACTGCTTTTACAAGCAGTGGGAGGGAATGTCCCCCCCCCGGATATAAAAAGCGCCATTGGGAAAGCATTTTATCACACCAATCTTGGTGTGGTCAGATGCTTTGAGGGCAGAGGAAAGATCTAGGGTCTAATAGACCCCAGTTTTTTCAAAAAAATACCTGTCACTACCTATTGCTATCATAGGGGATATTTACATTTCCTGAGATAATAAAAAAAAAAATATAATAATATGGAAGGAAGTTTAAAAATAAAATAAAAAAGCAAAATTAATAATAATAATAATAATAATTAAAATAAAAAAAAATAATAATAAAAAAGCACCCCTGTCCTGCCCTGCTCTTGCGCAATGGCGAACGCAAGCGTCGGTCTGGCGTCATATGTAAAACAGCAATTGCACCATGCATGTGAGGTATCACCGCAAAAGGTCAGATCGAGGGCAGTCATTTTAGCAGTAGACCTTCTCTGTAAATCTAACGTGGTAACCTGTAAAGGCTTTTAAAAATGTATGTAGTTTGTCGCCAATGCGCGTTTGTGCGAAATTTTAAAGCATGTCGTGTTTGGTATCTATGTACTCGGCCTAAGATCATCTTTTTTATTTCATCAAACATTTGGGCAATATAGTGCGTTTTAGTGCATTAAAATTAAAAAAAGTGTATTTTTTCCCCAAAAAATGCGTTTGAAAAATCGTTGCGCAAATACTGTGTGGAAAAAAAAAATGCAACACCCACCATTTTTAATCTGTAGGGCCTTTGCTTTAAAAAATATATATAATGTTTGGGGGTTCAATTTAATTTTCTTGCAAAAAAAATATATGTTTGCATGTAAACAAAAAGTGTCAGAAAGGGCTTTGTCTTCAAGTGGTTAGAAGAGTGGATGTAAGCTTCCTAATGTTGTGTATAAAATGCCAGAACAGTTCAAAACCCCCCCCAAATGACCCCATTTTGGAAAGTAGACACCCCAAGCTATATACTGAGAGGCATGTCGAGTCCATGGAATATTTTATATGTTGACACAAGTTGCGGAAAAAAGACAATTTTTTTTTATTTTTTTTGCACAAAGTTGTTACTAAATGATATATTGCTCAAACATGCCATGGGCATATGTGGAATTACACCCCAAAATACATTCTGTTGCTTCTCCTGAGTACGGGGATACCACATGTGTGAGACTTTGGGAGCCTAGCCGCGTACGGGACCCCAAAAACCAAGCACCGCCTTCAGGCTTTCTAAGGGTGTAAATTTTTGATTTCACTTCTCACTGCCTATCACAGTTTCGGAGGCCATGGAATGCCCAGATGGCACAAAACCCCCCCAAATGACCCCATTTTGGAAAGTAGACACCCAAGCTATTTGCTGAGAGGTATGGTGAGTATGTTGCAGATCTTGCTTTTTGTCAAAGTTTTTTTTTTTTTTCTTTTTCAATTTTCAAAAAAGAAAATTTTATTTTCTTTCTTCGTTTTCAAAAACAAATGAGAGCTGTAAAATACTCACCATGCCTCTCAGCAAACAGCTTGGGGTGTCTACTTTCCAAAATGGGGTCATTTGGGGGGGGTTTGTGCTATTTTGGCATTTTATGGCCTTCAAAACTGTGATAGGTAGTGTGGAGTGAAATCAAAAATTTGCGCCCTTAGAAATCCTGAAGGCGGTGCTTGGTTTTCGGGGGCCCGTACGCGGCTAGGCTCTCAAAAAGTCCCAGACATGTGGTATCCCCGTACTCAGGAGAAGCAGCAAAATTTATTTTGGGGTGCAATTCCACATATAACCATGGCATGTGTGAGCAATATATCATTTAGTGACAACTTTTTGTAATTTTTTTGTCATTATTCAATCACTTGAGACAAAAAAAAAAAAATATTCAACGGGCTCAACATGCTTCTCAGCAATTTCCTTGGGATGTCTACTTTCCAAAATGGGGTCATTTGGGGGGGGGGGTTTGTACTGCCCTGCCATTTTAGCACCTCAAGAAATGAGCAGTCATAAATTAAAAGCTGTGTAAATTCCAGAAAATGTACCCTAGTTTGTAGACGTTATAACTTTTGCGCAAACCAATAAATATACGCTTATTGACATTTTTTTTACTAAAGACATGTGGCTGAATACATTTTGGCCTAAATGTATGACTAAAATTTAGTTTATTCGATTTTTCTTATAACAAAAATTAGAAAATATCATTTTTTTTCCGTTTATATCGCAAAAAATAAAAAAATCGCAGAGGCAATCAAATACCATTAAAAGAAAGCTCTATTTGTGGGAAGAAAAGGACGCAAATTTCGTTTGGGTACAACATTGCATGTCCGCACAATTTACAGTTAAAGCAGCGCAGTGCAAAATTCTGAAAACACCTCTGGTCCTTTAGCTACAAAATGGTCCGGGGCTTAAGTGGTTAATAACTGCACACTACTGTTGCTTTAATACTTTCCAGAACAGTAGATGCTAGAATGTGTGATGGCAATCCTCACAGTTTTAACAGCTGCTCACACATTGAACACCAGTTAAAAATGGCATGGAAGACAAAATATCCAACTGGCTACTATAACTTTTAAAAGCATAGCTTAATGCAAAAAACAAAAATCTAATATTTTGCAGTTTTTAGATGTAGCGACTACATTTGGTTTTCCTTTTTTTCCAGTTAAAGATTTTCAGTTGATAGTCTACTGACTGGAATGGTACCAGCTGAAAGGAGAAAAGACAATGTAGCACCAATATTTAAAAAAGGGCCAAAATACATCCCTGGGAATTACAGACTAGTTAGCCTAACATCAATAGTATGCAAGCTCTTGGAGGGGGATGGGAATATATACAAGATTTTAGTAATGAAAATGGCATCATTAGCAGTAATCAGCATGGATTCCATTAAGAATCGTTCTTGCCAAACCAATCTATTAACCTTCTATGAAGTGGTGAGCTGCCATCTAGATAAAGGAAGGCCCATAGACGTGGTGTATCTAGATTTGCAAAAGCATTTGATACAGTGCCCCATAAACATTTACTGTACAAAGTAAGGTCTGCTGGCATGGACCATATGGTGAGTACATAGATTGAAAACTGGCTACAAGGGCAAGAGGGTAGCGATAAATGGGGAGTACTCAGAATGGTCAGGGGTGGAAAGTGAGGTCCCCCAGGGTTCTGTCCTGGGACCAATCCCATTTAATTTATTCTTAAAAGGACCTGGAAGATGGGATAAACGGTTCAATCTCTGTATTTGCGGACGATACTAAGCTAAGCAGGACCACAACTTCTCCGCAGGATGTGGAAACGTTGTAAAAAGATCTGAAAAAATTTATGGGGTGGGCAACTACATGGCAAATGAGGTTTATTGTGGAAAAAAAAAAAAAGTAAAATAATGCATTTGGGTGGCAAAAATATGAATGCAATCTACTCACTGGGGGTAGAACCTCTGGGGGAATCAAGGCTGGAAAAGAACCTGGGGGTCCTAGTAGGGGACAGGCTCAGAAATGGCATGAGATGCCAAGCTGCTGCAAACAAAATATTGGCATGCAATAAAAAGGGGATTAACTTAAGAGATAAAGTGATAATTCTACCGCTCTATAAGACTCTGGTCCGGCCGCACCTGGAGTATGCTGTCCAGTTCTGGGCACCAGTCCTCAAGAAGGATGTACTGGAAATGGAGCTAGTCCAGAGAAGGGCAACAAAACGAATTAAGGGTCTGGAGGACATTAGTTATGAAGAAAGGTTGCGAGCACTGAACTTATTCTCTCTGGAGAAGAGACGCTTGAGAGCGGATAAGATTTCAATTTACAAATACCATACTGGTGACCCCACAATAAGGAAAAAACTTTTCTGCGAAAGGGAGTTTAATAAGACACATGGCCACTCATTAAAATTAGAAGAAAAGAGGTTTAACCTTAAACTGCGTAGAGGGTTCTTTACTGTAAGAGCGGTAAGGATATGGAATTCCCTTCCACAGGCGGTGGTTTCAGCGGGGAGCATCGATAGTTAAAAAAAAAAACTATTAGATAAGCACCTGAATGACCACAACATACAGGGATATACAAGGTAATACTGACATATAATCACACACATAGGTTGGACTTGATGGACTTGTGTCTGTTTTCAATCTCACCTACTATGTAACAGAAAATACCTGTTGATTTGCCAGAATCGCAGTCTGCTGGTCTCTTCCTGTGCGCTTAAAAGAAAAGGAAGCTTATTCTTATTATATAAACTACTAGTCCCATCAATCCACAACGTAATAGAGATGAACAAAGGCAGACACGTTTGAAGTCCAACCTGTGTGACAACCATAGCTCCCTTTATAAATAAAATGAAGGGGGAATAAAAGCATAGATAAAATAAGAGCAGGAAGGTGGTTGTTTGTTGGATCACCAAGTAAAAATAGGGAAAACAAAGCCTGAAAACAGAAAACAAATGAGGCCGCTACAGCGGTAAATATTAATATTTTATATTTATGTTTTTTGGTTTAGATACATTTTAAAGTATTTTCAATAAATTTTAAAGTTAAGAGGTTCTGCTATTTATAGCTTACCAATCTCTCCTGCTGGAGCTCTTCCCGTAGGACACGGTCTTCAGGTAGAACATCACAAAGGAGAAAAAAATGTTCTTGTTGTTCTATGGATTGATGGAAAAAATGCAATAACTGTAAAGCACAGTGAAACCTTTATATCATACATAGGCTAGAATAATGGCAGAAATTAAGAAAAGCATCTTTACTGTTCTCCTTAAAACAGTGCAGATTCCAATTTATGTTAACTAGTCTGGAAAATGGCATGCAAGACCCCTTTCACACTGAGCCGCAGGCAGCGTTAGCGGTAAAGCAGTGTATACCTTCACCGCTCCAAAAATGCTGCTTGCAAGACTTTAACGTCCTGCCAGCGCAGCGCCCCTGTGTGAAAAGCACTCAGGCTTTAAACATTGGGGTGGCAGGGGAGTCGTTTTTCAGGTGCTTTACAGGCACTATTTTTAGCCCTTTAGCGCCTGAAAAATTGCACTAATGCCTTAGTGTGAAAGGGGTCTTACATATGTACAGTATACGACCTAGTGTAAATTTTGGACTAGGCCATCTCCCTTCCAAAGTAACACGTTTGGTGCAGATCCTGCCCAACAGAGCTGATGTGTGATGTTCCTTCCTCCAAAACAGCTTTGTGAGGAAGCTTCTAAGGGTGTTCATGTTTTCCCTGCACTTGGCCTTGTGAAAAACACAGATAACATGGACAAGCTCAGTAGATCACTTCATTATGCACTAGAACATGAGGATATCCACACACAGGAAACAGCTGAATGACGATTAAAAAAAAAAAAAAAAAAAAAAAAGGAGAGAGAAGGAGGATTCAGCAGACATATGGCTTTTTTTATAAAAGCTTGTTTTCAGGGAAGCAGATGGGCCATGTTTGGCCATTGCATTTGCGGCCACCAGAAGCAGAACTTTGTTGTGAGTCACTGTGCCACCCTGAGATATGGTTTGACAGCAACATGATTAGGTGTCATTGCGTTACAATGAAGGGGAAGGGGGTATAAGTCTGGGTACTCCCTGGGGCAGTGTCCCAGTTGCAGCAATCATATATGCAACCACTGATCTGCTTCCACCCAGTGTGTAATAATCAAGGCCATTTATGGGACATAAAGGAGAGGTGTGACTGCTGATGCAAGGGGAAGGAAGGAAAAAGGAAGGAAGGAAAAAGGAAGGAAGGAAAAATAGGATTTTTATAACAGCTTACCTGTAAAATCCTTTTCTTGGAGTACACCACGGGACACAGAGCCAGTCATTACATAATGGGTTAAGGGTCACCAGCGGTGATTGGACACTGGCACAACCAATGGAAGACAGTTCCCCTCCATATAACCCCTCCCATCAGGGAAGTACCTCAGTTTTGTAGCAAAGCAGTAAGGTTCCCATAAGAAGGGTGGGACCTCTGTGTCCCGTGGTGTACTCCAAGAAAAGGATTTTACAGGTAAGCTGTTATAAAAATCCTATTTTCTTTATCGTACACCACGGGACACAGAGCCAGTCATTACATAATGGGACGTCCCAGAGCAATGCTCATATGAAGGGGGGGAGACACAGATCAAACCGACCGCTTGCGGACCAGAAGCCCTATACTGCTGCCTGCAGCACACTTCGCCCGAAGGCGGAATCCTCATGTCCTTTCACATCTATTTGATAGAATTTGGAAAATGTATGGACTGAGGACCAAGTTGCAGCCTTACAGATCTGAGCCATCGAAGCCTGGTGGTGCACTGCCCATTAAGCACTTATCGCCCTGGTAGAGTGCGCCTTAACAGGAAAAGGAGGAGTCCTGTTCTTTAAACCATAAGCTTGAACAATTACTTGTCTAATCCACCTGGAAATGGTGGATTTTGATACCGCTTGGCCCTTCTTGGGACCATCTGGTAAAATAAACAAAACATCTGTTTTACGTATCTGAGCGGTTGCTTGCAGATACACCCTTACCGCTCTCACTAGATCTAGAGAGTGTAATAATTTTTCCCCCGCCGTCCGCGGGTTTGGAAAAAAGGAAGGCAGAACAATGTCTTGATTCAAGTGAAAAGCCGACACCACCTTAGGCAGAAAAGCCGGATGGGGTCGTAGTACGATCTTGTCCTTGTGACAAATTAGATAAGGCTCTTTACAAGAAAGAGCTGCTAGCTCTGATACTCTCCTAGCAGAAGCTATAGCAATCAGAAAGGCCAATTTCCTACTTAATATAATTAAAGGAATATGGCGAATAGGTTCAAAAGGTTGCTTTTGCAACACTGACAATACCAAATTCAAATCCCATGGACACAAGGGAGACCTGACTGGAGGATTTATCCTCAGTACCCCCTGAATGAATGTCCGAACTAGGGAGTGAGATGCCAATGGTCTCTGAAAGAAGACTGATAGAGCCGATATTTGCCCTTTGATGGTGCTAAGGGCTAATTTCATATCCACTCCTAACTGGCAAAAAGCAAGAATCCTACTTATTTCATATTTCAGAGGATTCCAACTTCTGGATTCACACCAGGAAACGTATGCTTTCCAGACTCTATGATAGATGAGTCTGGAGGCTGGCTTTCTAGCATTAATGAGCGTAGAAAGAACCAGGCCAGAGACCCCTCTCTTTTTCAAAATGTGGGTCTCAGCAGCCAGGCCGTCAAATTTAGCCTTTGTAAGGAAGGGTGGAATACTGGACCCTGTGACAACAGGTCGTGTCGAAGTGGAAGCTTCCAGGGCCTTCCTATCGCCATTTTTACGATCTCGGCATACCAAGGCCTCCTGGGCCAGTTTGGGGCCACTAGGATTACTGGTATTCCCTCCTCCTTGATCCTGCGAAGCAGTCTTTGTAGAAGAGGGATCGGAGGGAATGCATAGATCAGTGAGAACTGATTCCATGGAGTTATTAGAGCGTCTGTCCCGTAGGCTAGAGGATCTCTCGTTCTGGACACAAAGTTGTCCAATTTCTTGTTGAACCTGGAAGCTAGCAGGTCTACATCTGGGTTTCCCCATCTCAGACATATGGCCTGAAAGATCTCTGGGTGAAGAGACCACTCTCCTGGTAGCAGCTGCTGACGACTCAGGTAGTCTGCCTGCCAGTTTTCTATCCCTGGAATGAAGATTGCAGAGATGCAAGGTACATGCTCTTCTGCCCATGCCAAGATCCGGTTCACCTCTCTTTGGGCTGCCCGACTGTGGGTGCCTCCTTGGTGAGTGATGTAAGCTACTGCCGTAGCATTGTCGGATTGAACCCGAACTGGGTAGCCCTGTAACCTGTATGTCCAGGTTTTGAGGGCTAGATATACCGCCCGGATCTCTAGCACATTGATGGGCAGGATCCCCTGAGTCTTGGCCCAGGTTCCCTGGGTAGAAGCCTCCTCGAATACTGCACCCCAGCCCGATAGGCTGGCATCCGTAGATACCACCTTCCAGGCCACTGGGAGGAAGGACTTTCCCTTCCGTAAATTCCTGGCTTCTAGCCACCAATTGAAGCTGTGGCGTACTTGTGAGGACAGGCGCATGGGTATATCCAGAGCTTGGCTCTTCCTGTTCCAGGAGGCTAAAATATTGCCTTGAAGTAGTCTCGAATGAAACTGGGCGTAAGGGACCGCCTCGAAGGAGGCTACCATCTTTCCCAATAGTCTCATGCAAAGGCGAATAGACTGCCTCTTGTTTGCTTTGACCTTGTGGATCAGGTCTTTCAGAGACTGTATCTTTGGCTCTGGCAGGTATACCCTGTTTTGGGCTGTATCTATGATCATGCCCAGGTACACTATCCTTCTTTGGGCCTGGAGAGAGGATTTTTGTAAGTTTATAATCCATCCTAAATGCTCCAGGTATCCTACTGTAGTGTCTACAGCGTGATCCAATCCCTCCTTTGACTGATCTATTAATAGTAGATCGTCTAGATAGGCTGTTACCGCAATGCCCCGTGTTCTTAGGTTTGCTAACAGAGGAGCTAGCACCTTTGTGAATACTCTGGGCGCGGTGGCTACACCAAATGGCAGGGCCACAAATTGAAAGTGGCGATCTTCTACCGCAAACCTTAGGAATCTTTGGTGAGCGGGGAGGATTGGTATGTGTAGATATGCGTCTTTGATATCTATGGACGCAATGAATTCTCCGCCTTTTAAAGTAGCGACCACGGATCGAATCGTTTCCATTCGAAAATGGCGAACGTTCAGAAACTGGTTTAGATTTTTTAGATCCAGGATGGGTCTGACTTCTCCGTTCGGTTTTGGAATCACAAAGAGGTTTGAGTAAAAACCTGAACCTTGCTCCTTTTGGGGTACCTCTGTAACCACACCTTGAGCTATTAAGTGATTCAAACCTTTGAAGAAGGATCCTCTTTTTTGTGGATCCTTGGAGAGTCTTGAACTTCGGAATTGAGAAGATGGGATCTCTCGAAATTCCAGTCTGTACCCTGAGGATATTGTGGATACCACCCATTTGTCCTGGGTTTCTGTCCGCCAAGTCGCTGAGAACTGACGAAGCCTTCCCCCCACTCGGCCGAGCGGGGGCGCCCCTTCAATGAGAGGTTTTGGGGGCTTGCTTATTAGCTCTTGAACCCCACGGCTTCTTGTTCTTCTGAGCCTGTTCTTTGGCTTTTTTGGGCGGCTGAAAAGGCCGTCGCCACTGGCTGGAGTCAGATTTCCCGGGAGCTGGGGAGAGAGTGTGTTTAAAACAAGGTCTCTTGTTTTTCTTTCTCTCAGGTAAAAGTGTCGTTTTACCACTTGATATCTTTTGGATATATCTTTCTAAATCTTCCCCAAAAAGGCGTTCGCCATGGAACGGGAAACTTGCCAACAACTTTTTTCATGGGGCTTCCGCTGACCAATGCTTAAGCCAAAGTACTCTGCGCATCTGTACCAGCTGGAGTGTAAGGCGTGATGCCTGTATGATAGAATCTCTCATGGCATCCACTGTGAAGCATAAGGCTTTAGGCAAATTCTCCCAATTTTTAGCCTGCTCTGAAGGCAGCTCCTTCAGCCCCTGCTTTACCTGTTGGCTGACGACCTGACACATACCGACTGCTGCTACTGCAGGTTGGATAATTGAGCCGGCCAAAAGGAAGGAGGATTTCAGTAAGGATTCCAACTTCTTCTCAGAAGGATCTTTAAACACTTGTACATTATCCACTGGACATGTCAGGTTTTTATTTACACAAGAAATAGCCGCATCTACCGTAGGCAGGCTCCATTTCTTTAAAAATTTTCCTCCATAGGATAAAGAATGTTAAACTTTTTTGGAGGTGAAAAACGCTTATCTGGATGTTGCCAGTCTGCGTACAATAGATCCTCTAGTAACGGATGAACCGGGAAGGAGCATGCACCTTGCAGGGATCTTAATGATCCTAGGGAGGAGACAGGTGATTCTGTTACCTCCAAAGAGGGTAACCTAAATGCAGCTCGCACGGCTCCTGCATAGCATTGCACCTGTGACTTTAAAATCTGGGATACCGAAAAAGGCTCATCCGATATCCCTGATCCGTCTGACTCCTCATCCTCTGCTGATGTAGCCTCCTCCTCATCCTCCTCCTCCTCAGGTACTTCTGAAGGGAGGTCCAATACTGGAGGAGATCTGCTTCGCTTATTGTCCTTTTTAGAGGATTTAGCGATTAAAGTAGCAATTTTCTCCTCCAGATTATTTAGGGCAGCTGATAAAGTGTCCTCAGTGACATATGCAGGCCCAGGCTTCACTGGGGAAGCCGCCATACCTGACAGAGGTAATGGCTCATCCTGTACAGGTGCTTTTGGCAACACAGGAGAGGAAGGTACCGAGTCAGCACAGCTAGAGCCCCCTGTCTCAGGCGGCGGTGCTCTTTTATCTCTTTTTGTCCGCATTACTTCCCCTGGAAGACTTACTGTTTAGACAAAATACAAGGTACCTAAATGCATATACTACCGTGTTCAGTTTAGCAAATACATTAAGTATGCAACTTTTAACACATAACTATGCATAACATGGATGTCTTCTAGGAAGTACCCAATCCAACCACATGGAGTCTTACGTCCCTGTATAGCTGCTGTGTTTCTCTGCCAGGAACAAGAGAACTAACGAGCTTGCTTGCTGCTGCAGTGCTTTTTACACTGACAGTCTTTTAAATTTGGCGCCGTTTCTGTGCCTGCGCGCGCCACGTGCCCGCGCACGCCTTCGGCCCCCCCCCTCCGATAAAGCGCGCGCGGCCTTTAGCGCTATGGTGGTGGCCATAGTGAGAGAGGACTCTCATCAGCCCCTGTCCCCACTTACCTGCATCTGCAGGTGTCTGTATCGGCCACCGGAAGGAGGAGCGGGGAGCTCAAGCAAGCTCAGCAGCGGAGGTGACGAGCAGTGTACTTCGCCGAAGCCGACACTGAACAGAGTGAGGTGAGTATATTCAGCTCTTTACTCCCCCCAGTGGTGGAAAAAAAGAAGACATCCACTTTTTTGAAAAAGGTCCCAACCTAGTTATGGACCTTCTAATCTCACCTTATCCACGCCGCAGGTTTTTCTGCTGAAAGTTTTCAGACAGATACCAAACTTCACCCTTCACGGTGGGCTATGTGTGCCAACCTTCAGGGATATGGGTTCCTATTTAAAGGATACCTCTCCCCTGGGCCTTGTACAAGACTCTTACCAGGACTTTATAGCGAAATAGCGAAAGTGCTGGATCTTAGAGCCCAGTCCTCCGAAGAGAGACATTACAGGCGACGCCTCATGGATGAGGCCCGGATCCCATCCAGATTCAGCTCCTTTGTAGGCGTCTTGGATGGATCCGAAAGCATAGCTCTTTTACCCCCAGAGGGTCTCTTTGGTAGAGCTTTCCTTTAGCACCTCCTAACGCGTCCAACACCTTTCGACACTGGCGAAAAAACTGAGGTACTTCCCTGATGGGAGGGGTTACATGGAGGGGAACTGTCTTCCATTGGTTGTGCCAGTGTCCAATCACCGCTGGTGACCCTTAACCCATCATGTAATGACTGGCTCTGTGTCCCGTGGTGTACGATAAAGAAAAGGAAGGAAGGAAAAAGGAAGGAAGGAAAAAGGAAGGAAGGAAGGAAAGAAGGAAGGAAGGAAAGAAGGAAGGAAGGAAAGAAGGAAGGAAGGAAAGAAGGAAGGAAGGAAAGAAGGAAGGAAGGAAAGAAAGAAAGAAAGAAAGAAGGAAAGAAAGAAAGAAAAAAGGAAGGAGGAAAAAGGAAGGAGGAAAGCGAAGTCTGTTTACAGCCGGCTGCCCATAGAGAAGAGCAGGTTCTGTCCGGGTCCAGAAACTGAATGGACACAGATTTGTCACCTGCCCGTTCTGCGGGGGATCTGTGAAAAGATCCCTCGCTGATCGGAAATAAATCTGCCCATGTGAAAGGGGTCTTTCACAAGTCCAGACCTAGTGGTAAATTAAAGCTGCTGACACCCTGAGACTGGAAGTGTAAGCAGAGCAATCAGATGTTCAAAACCTGCATGTGTTAATGAGAAATCATTAAAACACAGGTTTGTCCTGGAGCATGTCAATTAAATGTTGCAGGATCTACTATGTACGTTTCTAGTTTAGCCCAGGGGTGGGCTATTGCCCAAGATCAATCATAGAAAATTCAAATTAAACCCCAGCAGACCCCCACCCCCCCCCCCCTACTCTCAGCTCCTTTGCAGCTTGAGAGGTGTAAGGGCTGCAGGCTCTGCCTCCAACTTGCCACACTAATGGTGGACAAGAGCACAAATCACATTCATCCTGTGCTTGTAAGAGGCAAGCAAACACCCATAGCAACTAACAGCCAAAAGAGTACTTCCTCTCAAGGGTACCCCACACTGTATGAATGTGGTAAAGTGGACAGCTATAAGGAAAATACTCCAACCAACCTACCTTGGAGCCCTCTGCCAGATTCATAGCAGCTCTTATGGCGGAATCAGACTGCATGGTGTAGCACTGCTGACAAGATGAAATGTGCTGTAACTTTCCTGGGAAGATCCAGGTCTGCCTACTGCTCCATCACCCACCCGCTTGTGTTCCCACCCTGGTGTTTGTGGATATCAGGACCAGGGTATACCACCCATCTATCATATTGCTTTCCATTCAGTGGGACCCGCAGCAAAGCAGGCTGCATTCCACCTGAGGTAACACAGGGGAGGGACTCCGAGCCTGACCAAATGTCAGTAAGGGAGGGCTACACTAGAGCCTCTGCGTTCACGGGGATAGTTGGAAAAGGAGGAAAGGAACTTTGGGGAACACCAAAATGGTGATGGGCATGAAGGTCCCACAACTAAGATTGTAACAAAAGTTGCATAGACAAAACGCAGATATGCAACTCCTCCAAATCCACTGTCCCTGGAATCACACGGGAGCATACACTAGGAAGCCCCTGCACAGATAAAATAAACTAGGGATTCTCCTGTGTGGCTGGAGGAAACACAGATAACTTAGGCACAAGGGTGAATTGTTCTTTTTTTAGAATGGAGGAGGATGTATTTCCTGTTTGCAGGTAGGCGGAGCCATTTCTCACATACTGTCCTGGAAGATCACTTGAGAAAACATGGCTTTAGTCAATAAGTGATTACCCAGCATCATGGGAAACGTCTGCACCCAAATGTTAAATAGGGATTGTGTTGACATATACACTGTCTGTTCTACGATTCTAAACATAATTCTTCAAGTACCGGTAGTTTTATGTCTAACAATGCCTGGAATATACAAAGAAAATGGGTATCAAATTATTCCAAGGCTATGTATAGAAAAGCTAAGCCTGAAGAAGGAGCATGCATGCTTCGAACGCGAGCACCGCCCGCTGACCATGTACTCGGAAGTGACGTCGCCACCGCGCACCGTCGATCCTCGGAAGCGCTGTGAGCCAACAGTGCGGCCGGAGTGCGGCCAGATCACAGACCACCATTACAGCCAGTGACGCAAGGCATCACCCCGAGACAGTGCGGATGAACACACTATATATGTATTGAAAATAACATACGATAAATGTTGACCTTGTTTATGGACAGTGCCATAGCTACTTGGATGAAAGGAGTATCAATGTATGCATTCATTTTTACCAGATTCTTCACTTACCCTCTGGAGCTTCTGAGTTGGTCTTGATTACTGAGCAGAAGTCGGTTATCGGCTGCTCTGAAAATCTTTTCTTCCAGTACAAAACATAGCTAGAGTAAAAAAATAGAAAAAGACGATCATGTACAAAAATCAAGAAGACATTCTTGAAATATACTGTGCATTTTGGAAAGATTCTGTGATGATGCATTTAGTATCCAGCATTTATACCGTATGTCCAAAGTGAAACAATAAATGCATAGAAAGGTACAAAATACATTAACAAATGAACTTGACAATAGATCCTCTACCGTAGAATAGCTTAGAACAGGAATATTAACAATAGCTGCTTCACTCATAGGAAGGGTTTCAACAAGCACACAAAGCTTTTTCGTGACCACTTAATATAATTGAAAATATCCTACTGTAGTAGCCCTCTTAACGCTATAGTCCACCCGATTGTTTAGTACTGCTCTTGCATGTGATTGGTGATTCTACCACAAGAAATCCAACAACTCACTGCTTGACAAAACTATAAAAACTTAACTCAACAGCCCAAAAACATCCTGCTGCTATCCCAGTCCTCCACCAGCTGAAGCCACAACAACTGCACCATCTACAAAGACCTACCATAGCAACATCCCTTGATAATGGGGGGCACTTTTAAGGTTGGACCATGTTAACTATTGTGGCAGTTTGTTGACAGCCGTGCGTGTGCACTATTTGCATAGTTAAAAGTGTCCTATTTTTCTGCCTGGATAAGGATACTGCATTTTGTAAGCCAACCAAGTGTCAGGAATCAACAGCAGGGATGGCCAAATCTGTGTAGCTACACTTAGGAGAATGAGACCAGCCTGTGTATTCTTTAAATGAAGTTTACAGTGAAATCTAACCCATCCAAACGCAGCAAACAAAGATAGAAGCTAACCATACCCCATTGGCATCTAACTAGCAACCTAACAGAGTAACTGAAAGCCTAACAAAAACTAACTATATACAATATATACACATAATGGGGAACACAGATAAACTGGGTAAACTGGAGATGCAGGCAACAGATGAGAAGGGGGAACCAGCAGAGCAGATAAGAGGAAGTAAGGCACAGGATGCAAGGCAGCAGCAAAATAAGTGTCAAGATCAGAATAAAAAGGCATAACACTGGAGCAAGAGGCACTAGTAAGGGTGGACCTAAAAATTCTCCCATCAGCCAGCATCAGGTGAGAACTGATAATGGAGATCTGCTGGTGGACACCAGAAATACAACCTTCTGCTCTGGAGAGCACAGTGACACCAGCATGTGATCCAGGTCCTGACACCAAAACTATTGCTGCTCTGTGAGCATGCTGTTAGCATATGTCAAACCCGTGGCATTGCCTAATAAAATAAAAGTCTCCTGCCCCAAACCACCCCCATTAAAAAGTGAAGCATCTTTGAAAAGCTCTTTTACATTACTAGGTGTAGCCTATGTAGGTATGCAGAAATATAAGGGCTTGTCAATCACCTAACCAGGTAAGAGGGAAAGCACTTGAACAGTTTTTCCAAATTTTCAGTGAAAAGAAAGGAGTACAATTATTGCACGATATACAAATTAAGCATCTGATAAACATTTGTCACATTTTATAAATCACTACAACACATTTATTAAGGGCCAGTTCACACCATAGAAACGCAGCCCGGATGCATTCCAGATGCTTTTCTGAATGTGCGTTTTTCATGCAGTCCAGTACATTTCCCCCCCCCCACCCCTTTTTTTTCCTCAACCTTAAGGACATGTGTGTTTTTCGTGCATTTTACAGCGTTTCCAGTCCAGTCCAGACCAGTGCAGGAAAAATGCAGCATGTTCTACTTTTTTTTTCTGGAACGGCAAGCACTGGTGTGAACTATGCTATTGAAAAAAAAAAAAAGAATATACAACCTACTTTCCAAGTGTTTTTGATGCAGCAAAAAAGTAAATAAATATAATAAAGCTTATCTGAAGGTAAAAAGAATCTCTCCTAAACCTGTATGGTTTAGGAGAAATTCCCTTTGCATGCAGCCGCTGACGTAAGCGGCGCACGCGCTCTGAATGCCAGGCTGAAGGTCCGGCAGACGCTGCCGGACCTGGCCGGAAATTAGTCTCCCACGCTCATTATGCCTTTTGCCTTACAGGGGTTTAAAAAAAAAAAATCTGTGGGTATACAACCGCTTTAAGACTTTTTTTTTATTTTTATCTGAACAAAGGGAAGAACACACAATACACCTCACATGCCTTGGTGTCTTGCAGGTTTTAAATCTATATCCCACTAGTGGTTTAATCGCTCCCCTGACATCTAGCTGAGGGTTTACTATGATAAAGTACTCTATCTAGCACTACTTGTGTTCCTGCTGCAAACTGAACCAAAGTTCCAGGACTGCAAAGCCATTATACTAACCAATGAGCCATTGTAAAGTGCTACATTTCTACCCCTGATGGAATGTGTACACTTGCTTGCTAGTAAATATAAATCAGCACTTGGAGAGAAGCATCATTCTGTGATCAGTAATCATACTGGCTTTTTAAAGTAGCTGTAAAATTGCAGCTTCTCCATGGCAACTGAAGAACTTTAAAAAAAAAGCTTTATAAATGTACCTTCCCCTAATGCTTTTGAATCTGGAGATGAGGTTAAAAAGGTACTTCTCTAAAAGATAAAAATATTTGATATGACCAATTGAATCTTGGTAAGGGAGATAATTCCTTAAATGGCATTCTTTAAACCCAAAAACAAAAAATATATTGGAGCTTACAATTCTATAACTGTGGTGGTTGCATTTGTTTTCTATCTTCAGGCCTTTTTTTCACCCGATAATCCTGGGAATAACACTATTCCTCACCCTGGTGGCTGTGCTCACCTAATCTGCTGTATATATGGAGGGAGCCATGTGTGTCACCAAATCTGGACATCAAAACAGGTTTATAAAGAATGGTGGTGAGAGTCATTTACAGAAGGAAGAAAAGACCAGTTGATATTTTTTAGCTTAGCTCACATAAAAGTGACAGACACTGCATTTCTGGCGAGATAAAACAGGTATTTTATGTACAGAAAAAGGTATATGGTGCTGCTGTTGCCATCCCCTGCAGGTAACTGTAATCCTGGAACCACAGATTGCTTCGCTTTTCCTTTCTTTAGCCTCCTGTACTTACTGGCCAGTGAACATGGCATCCATGGGAGCAGCCACATATCCCAGCTTCTTCCTAATATAATTAGGGCAGATCCACTAAGGTAGCCTTGCACTAGGGCCTCCTAGAGAGCACAGACTAATTATATTAGGAAGAAGCCGGGATACTGCATGGGAGATTGAGGCTGCACATGATCAGGGAGGGGGGTGTGTGTGTGTATATTTTTTTTTTTTTACACACACACACACACACACACACACACACACACACACACACACACACACACACACACACATATATATATATATATATATATATATACACACACATATACATATACATACACACACACACACACACCCCATTTAGGGGTGCTATATACCCAAATTTAGGGGCTGGTCTGAGATGGTAGTTAGGCTCAGACCATTCTCAATTTATAGGTTGTGCTGTTTTATTTCCAGGATGGTATACTGGTGTGCAGTTCCCTGTGGCCTGTAGGTGGCACTGCCATAATGGGTCAGGGTTGAACCGCTGGTATTAGTGCTGTGCCTTGGTTGTCCTCTCTCGGCAGCGGTACAGTGGGTGTGGTTGACCTGCTGTGCATGCTGGGAGAGGATACATAAGGGGCAGACGCCGCCTGGGAAGAGGGTCTTAGTCTTCGGAGGAGAAGAGGAGGAGTCGGAGTCCAAGTGCGTGGCATGGCCCTCCAGGCCATGGGACCACGTGTGCACCAGTCCCAGGCACCTTTAGTCCTTGGGCTGCATCTTTATCACTGGGCCCAGCACCTTTAGCTGGAGGCCACTTCTGGGAAGAGGAGTCCCAGGGTGTCCCTTGCGAGGGAGACCGCTTCTAAGAAGAGGAGGCCGGGGGAGGACCTTTCTGACGGACCGATGAGAGTTCACGGTGAAGGAAGGGGGCCCGGTAACTCTCTGGAGGGATTCTTTTATCCACCAAGGGCCTAGTAATGTGCTGCTGCTGGCACCTGTCCTTAAGTATTCAGAAGCTAAGAGGTTCGGGGTCTGATAGATTCTGTGGCAGAGAGTTTCCCGATCGCATCTAGGAAAAGAACTTGATCAAACGTCCGAGCATCACTTCGGCTGCTAGGATCCACTTTGTAGGAGACTGTTCGGGTGAGCTAAAATCTACTCAGGGATAGAGTAGTGATTGCGCTATCCATTGTGCCTGGACTAACCTCCCAAACCTTGCTGTCCTGTCTCTCTTCCACCCTTTCCTATCTACTGAACATTGAGAAAATAAACTCAACGTTGGAGTTTGAAGTGGTGCGGACATTGGAATTATTGGGGGGGAATACAGAGACATCCTATATCCCTATATCCTAGGAGGCGAGAACGAACTGACGGAAGAACCTAGCCGTGGGACCCAAATACATAACACCGCTTAACCTCCTCATCCAGGAGGGTACGGGCATATAGTACGGTGTGCCTTTTTCCTGCAATTGAGCCAAAGCAAGGGAAAAGGGTCAGTGTGACACACACACACACACACACACACACACACACACACACACACACAGATAGATAGCGAGAGATGATGCTTTTTCCTTGGACAATTCCA
Source organism: Rana muscosa (assembly GCA_029206835.1). Taxonomy (NCBI): domain Eukaryota; kingdom Metazoa; phylum Chordata; class Amphibia; order Anura; family Ranidae; genus Rana; species Rana muscosa. The sequence goes on from CM055118.1 coordinate 730,964,228, forward strand.
TGGTTTCACTTTGTACTATGGGGAGATGAAGTTGCTACCCCCAATAAACAATGGATACCCATATATAATAACCTTTTGTTGTAAGTGTTACATATACCCAATGATTCTACTATGTAGTTCTAATTTCTATGCGTATACTCTGAGAGACAGGGTTGTTTGTGTAGTAACACTATACCTTATTTGCTACTTACATCGGTGTATCCCCATTTCTACTTTTAATCATATGGGGGGGGGGGGTCATGCCTGCCACTGACTCTGTCCCTCGCTCTTTTGTGGTCCACGCATTTTGGTAGTATGTAATTTAGGTTTATTTTTGAGTATATAGTATGTTAATATATGTGTTGAAAATGTTATGATTTGAACCCCGTTTGTTTTCTCTTGAACAGGGTTTAAACACTGTAAATAACCCTTTATGCTCCAGAAGAAGCGTTGTCAACGCGAACCATGTTGAGCACAGCACTGTCCGCCTAGTGTGAGGCGACGCACCCCTCCACAGAGATACCCCCGCTATATTATTTGTTCTTGTTGATTGTATTTGTTTCTTTTATGTATGTGCCACTTTGAAGGCTCCCTACCTGTATACAGGGGGTGTGTATGCTCACACACTAGTTTGGGTTAATACACTGAGCAAAATTATAAAAAAACAAACACAACACTTTTGTGTTTGCCCCTATTTATCATGAGCTGAACACAAAGATCTACAACTTTTTCTATGTACACAAAAGGCCCATTTCTCTCAAATATTGTTCACAAATTTGTGTAAATCTGTGTTAGTGAGCACATCTCCTTTGCCGAGATAATCCACCCACCTCACAGGTCTGGCACATCAAGATGCTGATTAGACAGCATGATTATTGCACAAGTGTGCCTTAGGCTGGCCACAATAAAAGGCCACTCTAAAATGTGCAGTTTTATCACACAGCACAATACCACAGATGTAAGTTTTAAGGGATTGTGCAATTGGAATGCTGACTGCAGGGATGTCCACCAGAGCTGTTGCCTTCGAATTGAATGTTCATTTCTCTACCATAAGCCGTCTCCAAAAGGCGTTTCAGAGAATTTGGCAGTGCATCCAACCGGCCTCACAACCGCAGACTCCCGTGTAACCACACCAGCCCAGGACCTCCATATCCAGCATTTTCACCTCCAAGATCGTCTGAGACCAGCCACCCAGACAACTGCTGCAACAATCGGTTTGCATAACCAAAGAATTTCTGCACAAACTGTCAGAAACAGTCTCAGGAAGGGGGTAAAACAGTCCAGCTGCTGGGATTCTTTTCTTCAGTGTGGCATACAATGGAAGCCTGTGAAAATCCAGGCCATTACATTCCCTGGTTTTAACGTGTATTATAATGATCTCACTGCAATCACATATCCTCATGCAATGTAGAATGGGAGTGAAGTTATACAAACACAGAAGCCCTATTAGAAGCACACTGAATCGGACTGCAATAAATTCTTAGAAAACTCAGACTAAAGGTAAATTTATTGGGCATGCTAGCTTAAAGTGGAATTAAACCCACCGATTTAACAGCTTGGAAAAAATAAAAAATAAAGTTACATCATGTGCTGGAAATGTAACTGTCACACTAGATGTGCTCAAACCATACAATGACTGATGTCATAACTGACCACATCTGCAGCATCATGGCAGTTGAAGATCAGAGGCCAAGATGGCAGCTTCCTTGGCTGAAAACGATAAAGGGGTTTTAGTTCCGCATTTAATAGGGTTGACGTTTTCCTAGATAGCATTTACAGCTCACTGATCGATTTGCCTAATGATGCAAATTGTTATTTAAGTAGACATTAATACATGTGGCAAATAAGCTAGAATGACACACAAGGAATAGGAGAAGATACTAAATAGAATTTGCTTTTAAATGTGTTTAATAGGCTTACAGTTCACTGAACAGCACAATTAAAGTATCTATGGCTAAAAACACTTTTTTTTTTTTTTTTTTAAAGATAAAGTGGGGAAAAGTTAAGCAAGCCATACATTATTTATTTTATTTTTTTCATTCAACCATGCTGTGCCATTGTAGTGGTTGGTTACATTTAGGGGAGGCATCTGAGTGATAACAGGCTCAGATGCAGCAATTGTTAGGGTTCATGGACCAATTTATTCCAGTGGAGGATATCAATGGTGTCCAGTTCCCTGCGGCCTATAGGTGGCGCTGTCGCCATAGACCGGGGTTGAACCACCATTGGAGGTCTGTGCCTTTTTATTCTCTCTCGGGAGTGGTACAGTGGGGCGGGGAACCTGCTGTGCATGCTGGGAGAGGTGATAAAAAGGGACAGACATCTTCCGCTCGGGGTCCACGCCCAGGTACCTTCAGCCTGGGTCTGAGTGCTGGTGGTCTCCGGGCGCCCTCGGCCCGGAGACGGAGCTACGATTCCACCCCAGACACCTTTGGTCTGGGGTGAGGTACTCTCTGGAGGCCTGGGGCCCAGTATCTTCTACTGGGTCCCACAAGGGATGGAGGATTCCTAGGGTGTCCTCCGGTGTTGGACACCCGAATCTAGGGCGAGGGGGGGGGGACCAGAGAAGTGACCTTCCTGGAGATCCAGCGAAGCATTGGCTGGTGACGGTTGAGGCTTCTGGTGACTGTCCAGATGGATGACTCCCGACAGGGGCCGCATCTCAAGAAGGTAGTCTACGTTTTCACGGTCGGTGGCAGTGACCAAACTGAAACCCAGGTCAGTGGCAGAGACCTCAAGCCTAATTCACCCGGTCGGTGGCAGCGACCACCCTCACAGTCGGTGGCAGCGACCGTGCGCAAAGCCTATTTGCGCACACCGAAACAGGAGAGTAACAAGTTCATGTTTGTGCCTGGACCTTCCTCTTCACCTTGTCTGTTCGTTGTCTAACCAGTCTGCTCTAAAAGGACTATTTATTGCTCTAAAAGAATAAATAAGTGTTGGACTTTCAATGGTGTGGAACTTGGCTTTCTGGGAGTTAAAAGGTAATTCTCAAGGGAAATTTTGGCTCTGGACAGGGGCACAGGCCCGAAGGTAATTGGTTATAGCTCACACCTCTACACACTAGAGGATACGAGCTGGTGGTGCGTCACACTCTCCTCCCTGGTCCCCTAGACGCGAGCCATTGACAGAGAAGGAGGGAGTGAGAGGTGAGGTCGCTACACCATTAAAATCTGGCAGCAGGGACACTTCCCTGCAGTCAGAATACAATGATCAGTGCTCCCTGCTGCAGCACTATGCGCATTGAATGGCACAGATTGTTCAGGGAGGGAAAAAAAACGACAGGCTGGTTGTACGCAAGGTGATCCTGCCTGCCCATGTATGAATCAAACTTTAGCTGGTCCCAGCTGAACTGGCCAAATTTTGATCCATGTATTGCCGCCCTTCGTAGCAACACAAATTTTTTTGTTGCCACTTGTGTCCAAGCCCCACACCCTCCCTCCCCACCTCTGCAAGCGTTTCAGCGATCCAGAATTTTCTTATAACATCATCTTGTTAAATTAAAGGGTTAGTTTACTTTTTTTTTTTTCTCAAAAAAAGGTGAACTAATACCCTACACATCCTCCCCACTTCCCCGGTCCCCTCTGCACTTACCTTCGAGAGAGATTAGCTGTCAGTGCATGCAGCTGATGAAGCTATCCAGGGATTTAGAATCCCTGCTCTTCTTCCCCTTTTTTCTGTAGGGCTTCGAGAACAAATCAGAGTAATTCTGATTGGTCATCTTCTGCATATGACTGCATTGACCAATCAGAATTACTCTGCTCCATCCTAGGAGCCCTAAGAGAACAAAGGGAAGAAGGCTAGAGATTTCCAATTCCTGCATGAGCACAAACAGCCATTCACCCACAAACGTAAGTGCTTAGGGGGCCTTTTAAATTTTTTCTAAAAAAGGTGAACTAACTCTTTCATTTAAACAAAATTATGCTATAAGAAAATTTTGGATCAGTGAAACATTTTTAGTGTGTCAATAATAAAGATGTTCCTTACCTCCTAAAATTTGCTATTAACTTTACATCGGCAATGACAAGCTTATGCTCAATAACCATATGTTTGAGGAGTCCGTCTTTTTCCACCTCTTTGTACAGCTGTTCACAGAACATACATGGCAAATACACAGCATCGCTTGGAACAGTAATAGGTCCTGGACTTTCTGGAAATGACAGAGGCTCCAGGATACAGTCCTTGATATCTGCAATGAAAAATTCAAAAGCAAGCTTGATGTAAAATTCAATAAACCATCACATGTACCATCCATAAAAAAAACACTTACCGGTATCTAATATTACCACTTGCATTACATTAAGTCAGCAAACAGACCATTTGCAGTATGAATATCTGCAAAGTAATTCACACAAACAAAAAAAAAAGTTCAGGCTGATGTATGACACAGTCAGTCATTCATGACTGCTTTACCAGTAACTCCCTGAAACACTTTTCATGAGCAGAAAGGATGTTTCAAACAATTTATTTCCTGCAATATGTACACCGGATTAGCCATCCTCCTCCACAACTTTAAAAACTATTAACAAGCTTGGATCTATAGATACTTAGCATGCACATATTCTACAGATGGATACCAGAGCACCTCTGGAACATATGGCCCCATTCTGCTGCAGATATTTCATGTAAAACACCTACTGACAGTTTATCTAAAAACTAAAATATAGCCCAGTGGGACACAAAAATTTATTAAAAGTTCAAGATGTAGCTTCAGCTATTTTTGCTTATATTTCCACCACAGCTTGAGCTATTTACTACAGTGAAGGAAGATTAACACACCGCTCCAATTATGTGTTTAAAAATATCCGATACATGTGCCACTCTGTTATGAGATTATTTCTGAAGAGTAAAATTGGGGTATACTGTAGATCAGCCTTTGATTCCATAGAACACTTTGGCTCCTCAAGTGGTTGTTAGGGTTTCCTTGAGCAGTGAGCAGATAATCTCCCAGCAACAATGACCAGTGAAAAAAAGGGGACAATTTTCCACTGAGAAAATTTATGCCCAGGGTCCCATCATTATTAAAGACAGCCCTATATAAAATTGCAAAACCCACACTATTAAAAAGGAAATTTTGCTTGTTACATTCTATGCAAGATGATCACATAACCTAACTTTTTGGCATTTCTATATTGGCAGATTCATTTCTAACATTGCTGCAAAATATGGAGGAGGAGGAGGAGGATATTACCCAAAAAAAAAGATCTCAAAATGCTTTTTATTTATAGAATTGCCTTGACTTGTCACGGAAGAAAACAAAAAAACAAATGAGCGCAAGAGTTCTGTGTACTGCTATAGGTTCCACACTTTAAAATGATGAAAGTATTTCTTAGATGGAAAAAAAAAAAAAAAAAAAAAGTCAAAACCACATTGTAACAGATAATGTAGAGTGATCTTCACCAGCTATATATAAACATTATTTACAGCTGGCTAATGTGGTTTGTTAGTAATAGGTAGGGTTGTCATGGAGAGATAAAGAAACCGACAAACGAGACACACAGAAAGTGAAACAATCTGCATAACAATATTTGCTTAAAATGTTTAACATTTCCATACTTGACCCATACCCAAGATAAAGAAATAAAGGTGGCCAGCATGAATAGAATCAACTAAAGCACAAAAATGTAGTACATAGTTTATTATAGAAAGATTATTATGATGATGAACTGCATGGACTTTGAGAGAACAGCAATACTGAACAATACTATGCTAAAATTTGATAACATATGGACTCCATGCATAAAATCTTCACTGCCACCAACATGTTATCCAACAGCTTCATGTATAAAGGAATTGAATTGGGTGCATCTGTTGGACTGCACAGATCCAGGCCCTGCCTGGCTTATCCCACTTTTCCCTCCCTATCCTCTACACCCAATCTTTCTTTTTCTACTGTGTCTTTTGCTTTCCTTTGCATAACCACCATTCTAAACACCCCGTTTACACTATACAGGTACTTTTTTGGTCACTCATAAGGCACACTTGATCCCACAACTGCAAGAGCCCATTCACACAGGGGCAACTTTGGATCCGACTTCAAGTCACCTCAAGTCGCTCTGCATGAGAAAATCAATGTAAGTGAATGGAGCCGTCTTAATGCACACTACTGCAGTCGCTCAGACTTCAAAAAAGGTTCCTGTATTACTTCAATCCGACTTCTAGGTAACTGCTAGGCGACCTGCACCCATTGATTTCAATGGAAGTCGCTCAGAAGTCGGATCCCCTGTCTTAACAGGAGCAACTTTCCAGGAAGAGAACATACATTTCTCAGGCAAACCTCTCCCTCCCCCCTCCCTCCCACAGAGCTGATTCTTGTTTGATTGGCCACTGGAATGTCTCCTGTCCTGGAGGCAACTTGAAGTTGACTTGTAAGTAGCTCCAGATCGTGCTGTGATTCATACTCAAGTCGTGTCCAAGTTGCCTCCCAAAGTCACGCTGGAAGTCGTGTTGCCCCTGTGTGAATGGAGTCTGAGGCCTCGTACACACGGCCGAGATTCTCGTTGAGAAAAACATGTCGTTTTTTTCGACGAGATTCTTGGACAAGAAACTTGTCCCGGCCGAGTGTACACACGCTCGTTTCAAAGAACCCGCGGTTCTTTGAAAGGAGTGTACGCGGTGACGTCATCGACTACGTCGAGCATGCGCTCGTCACATTCGATGCCGTCGCCGCCATCTTGGTATACCCTACGTATGCCTAGGAAGCTACCGCGCATGCGTCAAATTCATTTCGAACATGCGCGGGCTTCCGGGCGGACAGGTAAGTGTACACACTCACTTTTCTCGTCGAGAAACACGCCGAGGAGAATCTCGACGAGAAAATAGAGAGCAGGTTCTCTATTTTCTCGTCGAGGTTTCTTGTCGGTTTTCTCGACGAGAAACACGCTAGCAGCGTACACACGACCGATTTACTCGGCAAGACCTCTCTGCCAGCAAGTTTCTTGCTGGTTCTTGCCGAGAAAATCGGTCGTGTGTACGAGGCCTAAGAAACACATACTTAGTATACAGTGATACAATTGTGTAAAAACGATTTATATTCTGAGAATAATAGGATTTTTATAACAGCTTACCTGTAAAATCCTTTTCTTGGAGTACATCACGGGACACAGAGCGACATAGTCATTACTATGTGGGTTATATAGATTACCTTCAGGTGCTGGCACTCGCAACTTCCAAAACCGGAAGTACCCTCCCCTATATAAGCCCCTCCCATCTGGGATTACCTCAGTTTTGTAGCAAAGCAATAAGTGTCCCCAAAAGAGGGGTGGGAGCTCTGTGTCCCGTGATGTACTCCAAGAAAAGGATTTTACAGGTAAGCTGTTATAAAAATCCTATTTTTCTTTCTCGTACATCACGGGACACAGAGCGACATAGTCATTACTATGTGGGACGTCCCAAAGCAATGCCAAATGAGGGGGGGATACACCATACATAAGCTGGGCGCTATCAGACATGAGGATCTTTTGCGGCCTGCAACACACTGCGCCCAAGGCGACATCCTCCTGACTTCTAACGTCCACCTGGTAGAACCTAGTAAACGTGTGTACTGAAGACCATGTTGCGGCCTTACAGATTTGAGCCAGGGAGGCCTGGTGATGCACTGCCCATGAAGTTCCAACTGCTCTCGTGGAGTGCGCCCTAACTTTGAATGGAGGCGGTCTCCTTCTCAAGCCATAGGCTTGTATTATGACCTGTCGAATCCACTTGGCTAAAGTAGATTTTGACGCTGCCTGGCCCTTTCTGGGGCCTTCCGGCAGAATAAACAAAGTATCCGTTCTACGAATCTGAGCAGTGGCTTTTAGATAAGTTTTAACTGATCTTACTACATCCAAAGAATGTAATAACTTTTCCTCTACCGAGCTAGGTTTGGGGAAAAAGGAAGGAAGAACCACATCTTGGTTCAAATGAAACCTCGATACCACCTTGGGAAGAAAGGCTGGATGAGGACGTAACACTACTCTGTCGGAATTGGCCGCTATGTCCTGTAAAGAGCCATATCTGGTTATCCATAAGGACACTCTTTTAGCCGAACATATGGCTACTAAAAAAAAAAAACAATTTCCTGGTGAGAAGAACCAAGGAAATGTGCTGTAATGGTTCAAATGGTTGTTTCTGTAGAACCGATAGAACCAGGTTTAGGTCCCATGGACATATGGGAATTTTAACCGGAGGGCTAATACGCATCACTCCTTGTGGAAAAGTTTTAACTAGTGAATGCGAAGCCAGGGGCCTTTGAAAAAATATTGACAAGGCCGAAATCTGACCCTTGATAGTACTCAAGGCAAACTTCCTATCTACAGCACACTGTAGGAAGTCCAGAATCCTACCTATTACGTACTTATGTGGATGCCATTTCTTGGCCTCACACCACGCGATGTACGCCTTCCAGATTCTATAGTAAATCTGCCTGGATACCGGCTTCCTGGCATTGATCATGGTAGATCCCACAGGATTAGAGAGACCTCTCTTTTTTAGAATGTGGGCTTCAATAGCCAGGCCGTCAAACCTAGGGCTAGTAAGGAAGGGTGGTATATCGGTCCTTGCAAAAGCAGGTCCGGACGATGTGGAAGGGTCCAAGGACTCCCCACAGACATTTTTACAATCTCTGCGTACCATGCCCTTCGGGGCCACGCTGGAGCCACCAGAATCACTGGTTTCTTTTCTACCCTGATTCTGCGGAGTAATCGAGGCAACAATTGTGGCGGTGGAAATGCGTATATCAGCTTGAACTGATCCCAAGGGAACACTAGAGCATCCGAGCCGCAAGCTAGGGGATCCCTTGTCCGAGAGACAAATCTGTCCACCTTTGCGTTGAATCTGGATGCTAGCAGATCTACATCCGGCGCTCCCCACCGCTGACATATTGCCCGGAAAACCTTGGGGTGAAGGGACCATTCTTCTGGGCATAATTGTTGGCGACTTAGAAAGTCCACTTCCAATTCTCCACCCCTGGAATGAAGACCGCGGATATGGCTGGGACATATCTTTCTGCCCATTTCAGGATGCGATTTACTTCCCTCTGGGCTGCACGACTCCTGGTGCCCCCCTGATGATTGATATATGCCACTGCCGTGGCATTGTCTGATTGAATTCTGACAGGGGACCCTTGGAGTTTGGATGTCCATGCTACTAGGGCATACCGGGCTGCTCGTATCTCTAAGAGATTGATGGGCAGGGCCTTCTCTGCATCCGACCATCTGCCCTGGAGAGACCATTGCTCCAGTACTGCCCCCCAGCCTATAAGGCTGGCATCTGTAGTGACCACCTTCCAAGAAATCGGACTGAAGGATTTCCCTTTTTTCCGATTCTGGGGAACCAACCACCAACGGAGGCTTTTGCGAACGGAAGGGGACAAGGACATTGGTAAGTCTAGGGCCTGAACTTTGTTCCAGGCTGACAGTATGGCCCTTTGCAAATTCCTTGAATGGAATTGACCGTAGGGCACCGCTTCGAATGATGCCACCATTTTTCCCAGCAGCCTCATGCACAGGCGTATGGACGGCTGTCTTTTTGTACCCACCAGGTGGATCAAATCTCTCAGAGAAGACACTTTTTCTTGAGGCAAGAAAATCTTCCTCTGGTCTGAATCCAGCCTTAGCCCCAAGTATTCCAGACTTTTGACTGGTTTTAGGGCTGACTTGTCTCGGTTGATAATCCAACCGTGAGATTCCAGATACTTGATTGTCTCGTTAACAACCACTTCTAGTTTTTCCATTGAGTGGTCCATCAGCAACAAGTCGTCTAGATATGCCATTATCGTCACACCTTGTGTTCTTAGATTGGCCAATAATGGGGCCAGAATTTTTGTGAACACTCGTGGTGCTGTGGCCAGACCGAAGGATAAGGCTCTGAACTGAAAATGGCGCCCTTCTACTGCAAAGCGTATACATTTTTGGTGGACTGGAAAGATGGGAATGTGCAAATAAGCATCTTTGATGTCGATCGAGGCTAACCATTCCTCCCCTTGTAGGGCAGTGGCCGCCGATCGGATCGACTCCATCCGGAAAGTCCTGATATGTAGGAATTTGTTTAGCCCTTTTAGATTTAATATGGGCCTTATGTCCCCGTTTGCTTCGGGACTGTAAAGAGGTTTGAGTAAAACCCAAACCCGCATTCTTCCAGGGGAACCTCCATAATTACTCCTTGGAGCAATAGTTGTTCTAGTGCCGACAGGAGGGATCCTCTCTTCCGGGGATCTCTTGGCACGTTTGACCACAAAAGATGGGAAGGAGGAGAGTCTTTTAACTCCAGCTTATATCCCAGACTTACTGCGGAGAGCACCCATCTGTCTCTGATCGTGTCCCGCCAGGTCTCTGCGAACAACTGAAGTCTTCCCCCCACCCGATTGAGTGGGGGATTTGACTTAGGGGGAGGTTTTGTACCTCTCCTGACCCAGGGTTTTTTGTTACCCTGTGATTGTCCCTGACTCTTACCCCCGGGATTTGACCGAGGAGGCCGTCGGAACTGCTTCACAGCAGATGCCCCAGGGACTGGAGAGGCAGGCCTCTTAAAAGGGGGACCTCTAAATCTCTTTTTAACCGGCAAGAGTGTACTTTTACCGCTGGAAATCTCCTGGATATATTTGTCCAGGTCTTCCCCGAATAAGCGTTCACCATGAAATGGGAAGCCAACCAGCAATCTTTTACAGGGAGCTTCAGCAGACCAGTTCTTGAGCCATAGAAGCCTACGCATATGTACTACAGACAGCGTAAGGCGGGAGGCCTGATGGATTGAATCCTTGATGGCGTCAACCGCAAAGCAGAAGGCTCTAGGCAGATCAGCTAGGGCAAGGGCCTGCTGATCCGGCAAGTCCCTTAAGACCTGTTTTAACTGATCCTTCACCGCTTGGCAGACACCAATAACTGCTACTGCTGGTTGTGTCACCAAGCTTGCTGTAGTAAAAGCAGATTTTAATAAGGACTCCAATTTTTTATCTATTGGGTCCTTGAACATTTGAACATTATCTACTGGACATGTCAGTGATTTGTTCACACAAGAGATGGCTGCGTCCACTGTAGGCACCTTCCATTTTCGGATGAACTTATCCTCCATGGGATAGACCACCGGAAATCTCTTAGGGGGAGTAAATATTTTATCAGGATGTTCCCAATCCTGGTAAATGAGTCCTTCCAGTAAAGGATGGATTGGAAAGGAACAAACAGTCTGGGGAGCTTTTAGCGACCCCAACGAGGAGACAGAAGTGGTTGATGGTTCCGCAAGGGGCATTTTAAATGCTGATCGGACCATATCAGTCAGGGACTGAACCCATAACCTTTCAGCATGTGATGCTGAAAAATGGCTCTTCCACTGTTGATTCCTCTACAACAGAATCAACCTCATCCTGATCCCCTTCAGGTAGGTCGATCCCTGCATGGGACTGTTGCTCCGCTAACAGGTATTCTGAGGGAGGAGACGGAGATCGGGCACGCTTTCCCTCTGACAGGGAAGCAGCGATCAATGTTGTCAATCTCTCTTCCAGTCCTCCCAGAGCTGAGGAAAAAACCTCCTCTGTTACATACACACAGGAGCAGGTGAACTGAGGACAGCCACAGTACCAGGTACTCCTGAGGGTAGAGTACGGGCACCAACCTCTGATTTTTCAGGGGAGACTGGTGCAGCCAAAGCATGCCCAAGATCCTCAGAGGCCGACGGAGACCCCCTTTGCTTCCTGGGAGGCTTAGTCCCGGAGACTTTGGACGGCATATTCCTAAGCCCAAAGCTGAGGTATTCCAGCCGTAATACACCACTTACTGAAAATAGTCTAGCATAATTGCTGCTATATAAACAGTTGGTGTCTACTAATGTGCCTATCTATGGGGATGCCTGCATCAACCGCCTGCTGTATGCCTTTGTTAAATGTTACCAGCTCCGTCTCTGCACTCCATAGCCAGCTCACAACAAAAAAATTGTGCCTTTTGACATGCTGGGACACCCGCACATGCGCAGAAGCGCTGCGGCGCGCACAGAGCTTCATCCACCCAAGCTCCGCCCCCTTTTCAAGCTCACCTCTATATATAGAGGCGCGTGCACGGGCACGTGCGCCTTCGGCGCTTCTTTTAAAACAGACTAGGGAGAGGAGCCAGGGTCCCTGTTTGCAGCAGGGCCCGGGGATGGACGAGCATTTGCAACATGACAGAGGAAGCAGTTTCCCTGAAGAGAACTCACCATCTGCCTGGACTTGACCTCAGAAGGAAACAGTCCACAGAAAAAGACGTTCCACAGCGGCCTCTAGTGGTTTAACACAGGTACCGCGGTTTGTCCATTTTATTTTATTTTTTTTCTTGCCCACCATTAAAATTATTACATTTTCTAGCAGTTTCAGGCATGCACAGATATTTAGCGGGAATACCGTTAGGTAACAGGCAGAAAGACATATTAGGCTTGGGGGTCCCCTCAATAGAACCAAGTTCCTGAGGGGCCCCCACTTACCTTTTCCCCGCCGCAGGACTCTGTTTGGTCCACAGAAGCCCAAACTTCACCTCTCACGGCAGGCAATGTACTTAAACCTTCAGGGACCGGGTTCCCAAGGATTCCACTCCCCTGGACCTGTATAGCACCCTGCACAGATAACGTCTTGGTCGTGGGTATGACCAGAGTTCTGGATCCCAGGGTCCAGCCCTCCTAAGAGAGGCATTACAGGCAAAACCTTGCTCTTCTCGGCAAGGCCCGGGTACCGACCGTTTAGCTATGAAGCTTTTTTGGTCGGATCCGGATTAGCTTGCTGAGGCCCAAAAGAACCTGTACACAAGCCCAGATGAAGAAACATGTTAATCTTTGGCCAACACCTTAGACACTGGCAAAAAACTAAGGTACTCCCGGATAGGAGGGGCTTATATAGGGGAGGGTACTTCCGGTTTTGGAAGTTGCCAGTGCCAGCACCTGAAGGTATCTATATAACCCACATAGTAATGACTATGTCGCTCTGTGTCCCGTGATGTACGAGAAAGAAAAAAAAAAAAATTATATAATTATATATATATATATATATATATATATATATATATATATATATATCAAAATAAAACACAAAAAAACAGATAAAACGTATTGTACCTCCAACCGTCTATCAAAAACAAACATTTAAAAATTTGAACATGAGAAAAGTAAGCTACCAACCAAAGTCACTATAAATGCCTCCATCACATAGTGATCCTTATCCAGCACCTATAAGCACTCTACGTATCAATCATTCCTAAAGTATTACATTTAATATTCATGTATACAGTACATTTCGCTGTTCGCTAATAAGGCAGTGGACTGTGAAGCTTTTATTTCAATGCATTTCTCAGATGAACGCTGCTTCCCCAGGAAGGCGATTTTTTAGACCATTTCTAAATTAAACCTAGAAAAAAAAAAAAAAAACACACACCATACTGCCATATGTATTTACTATTTTCTGAAATCCTTCCCTACGATTTATTCGGTATGGTGCCTTGATGTTTTCTTATTTGATTTTTGTCTTTTTTCTTGGTATTTATACTTAGCTGTGCCCTTGTGAAGATTTGTGTAAGGTTGCCTTAAGGTCTGGCCATTTCCTTTATCCAATATATGGCCTTGGTTTTAGTTTAGTACATTTTGTAGTAATAAAGGGTCACTTTAAAGTTGACATTTGAAAACGCACCAATGTGCACCTTCTCATTCCACCGCTGCACTGCTACGCACAGGGCCAGCGCTACTATAGGGCGGCTTAAGCAGCTGCCTTAGGGCGCCACGATGGTGGGGGGTGTAAAATCTAAATCCACAGCCGCTTGCTGGGGATTCAGATTTTTACAGTGCTGCAAACGTGTCTTTTTTACATACTGTGTGTTTACTTTAGTAAAAGCCAACTGCCGGTTTTCATGTGGAAGTGATACAAGTGGCTATAAAGCCGCCCATCACTTTCCCCACAGCCGCGATGTGCCGCCTTTCCACCCGGTGGGTGGCGCTCAGAAGTGCAGCGGACCTCTGTCCACTCATCCTTCCTCCTGTACACAGACCAGGAATGACAGCTACGGTCTAGGAAGTGACATGTTACATCAGCTGCACTGGATTAGAAAGGAGACATCCAGGGTATAATAAACCCCGGGTGTCTCCATAAAAAGAACCTATGACTTATATACTATCACATAGAGGGCTATTGGTCCCCTATGTGATAACATTTATTGCTATGTAAAGATAAATAAGAAATTAAACCAAAAATGTTTTCAGCATATAAGAACACACATTTTTTACTGAAATGTTGCCTTTCATTAACAGTTGCACTAATGTCATGTAACATAAAAAATTAGAACAACCAATGTTTTATTCTCTAGGGTGCTTTCATAATAATAATAATAATAATAATAATAATAATAATAATAATAATAATATTATTTATATATATATATATATATATATATATATATATATATATATATATATATATTTTTTTTTTTTTTTTTGTACCATATTTATCGGCGTATAACACGCACCCTAACTTTAAGAGGGAATTTTCAGGAAAAAAAAAACTTTCCACATACCCCTGCGTATAACACGCAGGCACAGTTTACCCTCTATTTTCAGGGTAAAAAAGTGAGTGTTATACGCCAATAAATACAGTAATTCCTTTATTTTCAAAGAATGTACGGTTTACATCCCAAGTAAGTGACATAAAACATAATACGATTAAGTAACAAGAAGAAAAAGGGCCACATCAACAAATGTACAAATCAACCGCCCCAGCAATACCCTAATCAGATGGGCACATAGAATATAACGGTTTCAAGAATCGTTAACAGCAGGTAGAGCTGGGGGAATTTACAAGTAAATATAAGGAGGACCCTAGCATACAACGTAAATGTCAAGCTGTGCTAGAGAATAAGAACCATACAGTATCGGGATGCAGAGCCAGTTGGATTAGAATAAAACATTAAGTTAAAATAAAAGGTGGATGCGGATATAAGCTATATTAAAAAAAGTAATACCCACTACTAGACCTAATATCCAAATAAGGAAGGACAAGAGGGAAGGGATTATGTAGACGGAGAGGGAGGAGAATGAAATATCAGGTGTCCGTAGTGTGGGAAGAAAACAAGGTCAAGGAAGAGGGGAGAGAAAAGATAAAAACAGATAGTAGGTAGTTGGTACCTCTCGCCCAGGTGAGTAGAAATAAATCCAAGAGGTCAGTCAGATTGCGAGACCTCCTGGAGATATATGTGTCAGTATACATAAAGTGGTGCCAGGGTCTCCAGGTCTGTCACGTACCTGACGGTGATGAGCCCGGTTAGCAGAGGGAGGCCTCCCTTACGGCTCCCACCGGCGGCCCCTGGTGGTATAACAGGAAGCACGGAGGTGGAAGGGGTACGAGTGCCTGGCAGGATCAAGAACTACCGCAGGTGATCAGGAACCAGCAGGTGAGGAGGCAGGAACCAGGAACTACAGCAGGTGAGTAGACAGGAACCAGGAACTCAGAAGATGACCCGGACCGGGAGGCACAGCAGGTAGACTGGAACCACTGGGCAGCAGCAGATGAGCAGACAGGAACCAGCAGATGAGCAGACAGGAACCAGCAGATGAGCAGACAGGAACCAGGAACTCAGCAGATGACCCGGACCGGGAGGCACAGCAGGTAGACTGGAACCACTGGGCAGCAGCAGGTGAACAGGAACCAGCAGATGAGCAGACAGGAACCAGCAGATGAGGAGACAGGAACCAGCAGATGAGGAGACAGGAACCAGCAGATGAGGAGACAGGAACCAGGAACTCAGCAGATGACCCGGACCGGGAGGCACAGCAGGTAAACTGGAACCACTAGGCAGCAGCAGGTGAACAAGAGCCAAGGTCAGGCAGGATCGTCAGACAAGCCGGGGTCGGGTAAACTGGCAGGCAGCGAGGCACAAAAGGATCAGGCAATACCGAAGTCAGAAAACAGGCCGATGGTCAGGTACAGGCAGATAGCAGGAGGGTCACAGAAAGCCGGGTCAGATACAGGTAAACAAGGCAGATCAGGTCACTTGGGATAAACGCTGTAGAGCAGACAGCAGGGACTGTCTGCAAGTGAGGAGTTTAAATAGCCCTTCGGGCGTCACCTGCGGGGGCGGGAACCAGGAAGTCCAGGGCGTCTGTTCCTGACAGGGTTTCCATGACAAGGTCTAACGAAAGGTCTCCTCCCAGTTGTGTACTGTGGTGGTGAGATCTTCCATATCTCTCAGTTCATTTACTTTAGAAAACCACAGGGCTTTGGATGGCGGGGGCCCCTGATCTCCAACAGAGGGGGATGCACGCCTTAGCCGCGTTCAATAGTTTGATTGTAAGGGAGGCCTTGTATTTCTTAATCGGTCATGGAGCAAACAAGCCGCAGGATTCCCCTCCAAGTCAACATTTGTCAGATGCTTGATCGTGCCGGTCACCTCCTGCCAGAATGGTCCGAACCTAGAACAGTTCCAAAAGATATGCAACATTGTACCCTCATCGCTGCCACACCGCCAACACAGACTAGGAACTTGAGGGAAGAATCGGTGCAGAGTGGTAGGTACTCTGTATCACCGAGTCAGAATTTTGTAGCAGGTCTTTTGGACTCTGGTAGCTATAGAGGACTTCTGTGCAAAATGAAGGGTCTTCTTCTGGGAGTCGGTGAATTGGGTATCCAGGTCCGATTCCCACCTGGACAGAAATAGGGGGACAAAGCCTTTCACCGGTCAAATCAAAAGGGTGTAGATTGTTGAGAGACTATGGCGGACCGACTCCCCTCAGTGACAAATGTTTTCCAATTCCGTGAGCTGTCAAGATATGCCCGGTGTCCTCAGACACCTGCGAAGAAAGGTACGCAGCTGGAGACCACTCCAGAAGTCCAAAACAGGGGTTTGCGGCAGACACCCCGGCAGAGGAGGAAAAGGTTGACGGTCCAGACCCACGAAGTCGCAGAGATGAAGCCATCCGCCCGCCTCCAGTCGCTGGAAGTGAGGGTTCTGAAGGCCGGGTACAAACTCCGGATTGTCCAGAATCGGTA
Source organism: Rana muscosa (assembly GCA_029206835.1). Lineage (NCBI taxonomy): Eukaryota > Metazoa > Chordata > Amphibia > Anura > Ranidae > Rana > Rana muscosa. Next base: position 730,981,170 of record CM055118.1, read on the forward strand.
TCATAGGGGAGGGCGATGGCGACACTGAAGAGTGTCGGAAGGCGTCCCTAGCCACCAACAGTGTATTGCCTAAGGTGGGGTGATCCGTGAGGGCTTTGGGCAGAGATAATGTGAGTCACGGCCAACTCTAATGCCCCGTACACACGATCAGAAATTCCGACAAGAAAAGTCTGATGTGAGCTTTTGGACGGAAATTCCGACCGTGTGTATGCTCCATCGGACTTTTGCTGTCGGAATTTCCGCTAACAAATGATTGAGAGCTGGTTCTCAAATTTTCTGACGGAAAAAATTCCTATCGTCTGTAGCAATTCCGACACGCAAAATTCAGACGCATGTTTGGAAACAATTCGACGCATGCTCAGAAGCATTGAACTTCATTTTCTCGGCTCGTCATAGTGTTGTACGTCACCGCGTTCTTGACGGTCGAAAATTCAGAGAACTTGTGTGACCGTGTGTATGCAAGCCAAGCTTGAGCGGAATTCTGTCGGAAAAACCATCCAAGGTTTTTCCGACGGAAAATCCGATCATGTGTACGCGGCATTAGCTGTGCCGTTGGAGTCTTCTATTTCCATGGCTACCCAATGTTTTGCCTCCGCGTGGCAGTGCCAATCCACCAGTCTCATGAGATGTGTCGCCATGTAGTAGGCTTTCACATCAGGGAGGCCCACTCCACCTCTATGCTTTGGGAGAGCGAGAAGCCAATAAAGATCAGTTCTAAGATGAACAAGCAGCGGGACAAACTTCACCAAGTACAGGTTGGAGGGGGTCAGAGGTGAGGTCAATGCCCAAGTAATGTATAGAGATAGTTGCCCAGTGGAGGGGAAACATTGAACTCAATGACTTGACCATATCCTTATCCACCGTAACATTGAGAACGGAATATTTGGACAGATTAATTTGGAAAAGAGAGAGCCATACTCTTGCAGGGATTGCAGCAGATTTGGGAGGGAAGTAAGGGGATCCTTTAGGTAAAAAAAAAAAAAAAAAAAATCATCATCTGCATCCTTGACGTTTTTTGATACCCGACAATGGCAGAGTGTCCTCACTGTGCACAAAAGGGGCTCTAGGGAGATTATAGATATCAAAGGGGACAAAAGGACAGCCTTGCACCGTTCTGAATATTGAAGAAATTAGATCTCGTCTCATTCATGTTAAAGTGGTTGTAAACCCTTACAGACCACTTAGACCTACAGGTCAGCCTACATTAAGGCCTAAGCCTCGTACACACAGCCGGGAATCCCGTCAGGGAAAAAAAACTTCGGTTTTCCTGAAGGGATTCCTGGCAAGCTTTCCTTGCCAAGCCGTGCATACAGACGCGGTGACGTCATCGACTACGACGAGCCTGCGTTCGTCACATTCGATGCTGTCACCACCATCTTACTACACCCTACACTACCCTTGTATGCTACCGCGCATGCCTCAAAGTCTTTTCGAGCATGCGCGGTTTACCTGGGGACAGGCAAGCATACACACTTACAGTTTTCTCAGCAGTAAACACTCTGCCGAGAATCCAGACTAGAAAATAGCGAGCAGGTTCTCTATTTTTCTCGTCGGGATTCCCGGCAGTTTTCTCGCTGAGAAAGCATACACACGCATGGTTTTCAAGGCAAAAAGCTGTGTACGAGGCTTCACCTGTAGGTGCAAGAAATATCTCCTAAAACTACACGGTTCAGGAGATATTTGCAAAAAACATACACTGATGTCTACGGTGCATGCGCCGTAGACAATGACGCGCAGGCGCACTGAGTGTGCCGTTACTAACGGCGATCATGCTGTTAGTGGCGGCACCCACGCGTATGCACGGGAGTGACATCATCGCGGCTCCGGCCAGTCACAGCGACGGACCCGCGATACGAGGAAGACACTCGGGGAGAGATGGCGGCGATGGAGTAGAGGAACAAGCACCGTTGCGGGGGCTTCGATCTCAAGTAAGTAATACGTAATGAGCTAGTATGCTATGCATACTAGCTCATTATGCCTTTTTCTTGCAGGGTGTATTTTTTTTTTTAAAGAGAGGGTTTACTTCCTCTTTAACCGCGGCTGTGGGGTGGGAGTATAGAGACAATATCCAACTCAACATATAGGGTCGGAGACCAATGTGTTCAAGGGTGGCCTGTATAAAAGTCCAATTTACCCGATCAAAAGCTTTCTCTGCGTCCGTGGACAACAAGATAAGAGGCTGGTTAAATGATCTGGCTGCGTGGATCAGGTTCACTACCCGAATGGTATTGTCACGAGGCTCTCAAAGAGGGACAAAGCCTGCCTGATCCCTATGGACAAGACTCCGGATATGTGGGAGCAACCTATTGGCTAGAATTTTGGCGAACAGTTTCAAATCAGCGTTCAGGCGTGCTATCGAACAATAGTTCCCACCTTGCAGTGGATCCTTCCCCTCCTTTGGGATCAGAGAAATATAGGCTCTCGGGGTGTCTAGCGGGAAGGATTCCCCTTCCGTGATCAGGGTGGATATAAATCAATGATTTTTTTTAAAAGAATAAAATAAAAAAAGGATTTTTATCAAATATATTTTAATAAAATGCATTTGGAGTAAAAAAAATCTATCTAAAAATAATTTTCTATTTAAGATACCTTAATAATTTAGTTTATTCAGCATGAAATGGAGCTTAGTTATGTAGCATGAGGCTGTAAATTTTTTCAACAATAAATTTTTTTTGGTAAACCCATTCAATGAATCCAAGCTCTGCAAGCTGTGATGCATTCACACAATTTCACATTAACCATTAGATAAACGTTCAGGAATATTCCTTTATCCCATTGTTTTGCATATCTATGTACACTGCAAACTGTATGATTGAATCGGTTCTGATATCGCTGTTTTACTAACCTGACAGCTTATTATTTTAAATAGGAAATGAGCCTTTGGATAAAAAAAAAGTGCAGCGCTTGTATCATAAACATGTATCAATATTCCTGTATCTATAAAGTGCAAATGTGCATATATCAATTAGACCTCTTTCACACAAAACGTCGCTTTTTTTTACCGCCGACGCTATGGGCGGATTTGCGGCGCATTTCGGCTGCTAGGGGGGCGTTTTTACCCCCTGATGAAGTCACGTGACGACACGCGTCGGGATTGGAGCACTAGGTACACCAACAGCTTGAGGGCAGGAGACGAGCTTGACGCTCATGGATACCATTCCTTTGCAGTTTCAGCCAAATGCAAGTTTTTTACTGTTTCTGATTGCGTTATTAAATACGTTTTTATACGGATTTATGCTATGAGCATTCCTTATTCCTTTCTTCATTAATACCGCTACCCAACGTAATACTGGGGATCTATACCCGGGAATTCAGAGTGGACCAAGGCACATAGCTGGGACTTACGAACTCGGCGTTCGTGGATTGACGCCCACGTTCCTTTTAACAAGAGTGAGTGCAATACTGTGTGATCAGTCGCTGCCCCACTGTGGATTCCCATAGAGTTATGCAATGAACATTCTCTCTTATATTTTATTTCTATGTATGCTATGCATCTGCCATTGAGAACATTGTAACCACTGTAAGGAGACCTCTACATTGCTGCAACTACTATTTCCATTCATATTTGGGGCATATTTACGCTGTTTATCCGACAGCAGTGAGGTGAGCTGCTTGCAAGCACAGAGGTGTCTCACACTGAAGGTTCTGCCAAGCACTTTATGTTATATCTTGGTGACGGGACACCAGACTATTATTTCCTATTTCTTTGTGTTATACCTACTGGATTTATATATTTATCCTTTATACCACATATTTTGGGATTGCCTATCACTGGACTCACAGGAGTATTGTATCTTATTTTGTGATGCATTACATGTGTTTATATATTGTTTGATATCATCACATGCATCATTGCTTACCACTGGATCCACAGGAGTATCTTATTTTGTGATGCATTCATTACATGTGTTTTTGTATTGTTTGATGCTACCACTGTACACACTAGGATTCAGAGTTGTTTATTTATTATATACATGGTTTTGTTCTGTGGGGGTAAGACTTCAGGTTTTTGCCCTGTCTCGCTCTCTCATTCCCCTTGTCGCTTTTTTCACAGCGCAGTCACCACCATTTTACATTTGTCACTTGTCTTTTAGGATTAGACCCACAGGTGTCTGCAGCAGTGCCCCTTAATGTCGGCCCACAGACAGCGCTGGAGTTTTCTTTCTTTATATATTGTCTCTTTAACCACTTGCCTACAGGGCACTTTCACCCCCTTCCTGCCCAGGCCATTTTTCAGCTTTCAACGCTGTCACATTTTGAATTACAATTGTGCAGTCATGCAACACTGTACCCAAATTAAATTTTTATAATTTTTTTCCCACAAATAGAGCTTTCTTTTGGTAGTATTTGATCACCTCAGCAGTTTTTATTTCTTGCGCTACAAACAAAAGAAGGAGGGACAAGTTTGAAAAAAATATAAAAAAAAAAAAATCTATTTTTTACTTTTTGCTATAATAAATAATTATTTTTTTTAAACAAATTTTTTCCTCAGTTTATGCCGATATGTATTCTTCTACATATTTTTAGTAAAAAAAGAAAAAAAAAACGCAATAAGCGTATATTGATACAAAATAGGGTATAGATTTATAGCATTTTTATTAATTAATTTTTATTTTTTACTAGTAATGGCGGCAATTAGCGATTTTTATCGTGACTGCGATATTGCGGCGGACACATCGGACACTTTTGACACATTTTTGGGACCATTCACATTTATACAGCGATCCCTGCTATAAAAAAATGCATTGATTACTGTATAAATGTGACTGGCAGAGAAGCGGTTAACACTAGGAGGGCGATCAAGGGGTTAAATGTGTTCCCTGGGAGGGATTCTTACTGTGGGGGGAGGGGACTGACTGAGGGAGGTGACCGATGGTTGTCCCTATGTACAAGGGACACACCATTGGTCTCCTCTCCCTGACAGAACGTGGATCTGTGTGTTTATACACACACACACACACACACACACACACGGTCCTGCTCAGTTACTGGGCAATCGCGGCCGCCGGGCACGCGCATCGGGTCAGGCACGCGACCCCTAGTGGCTGTGGAAGGCGCAACGTCATATGATGTCCGCCCAGAACAACAGGGTCTTCCTCCCGCCGTCATTTGACGGCGGGCGGTGGACAAGTAGTTAAGCAGATTTAACTAAATAAAAACAGGTACAATGCTACATGTGAATGCTGCATGAAGGTAATCTGACTCCGACGTGTAGAAGCGATCGCGCATGCGCAGAGCGTGGCATCCCGACAATCGTTTCGTCAGAAATGACGTCATCAGGGGAGTCAGATTACCTACATGCAGCATTCACATGTAGCATTGTACCTGTTTTTATTTAATTAAATCTGCTTAAAGAGACAATATCACACTATTTAGAGTTAATTTTTTTGCATGATTTGCACTTCCTTTGGATATTCGAGACACTTGCTTTGAACACCGCCCGGGACACAGAGGCTCCTGACAGGAGACGCCAAAAAGATTTTAAACACCCAGGAGATCCGGATATCCATGGTTGGGGAGCTCTGATCCAATTAATGCTTTGTGACCTCCCTGAGTAAGAGGGGGGGGGGGTGGCTGGAGTTCCGGAAAACCTTTCATCTCACTGGGGTGACGGTTCTCACAAAGTCAAGCATTTGTACCAAGTCACTTTATTCCCACAAGGAATTTTAGTCACTTTTTTGGACTTATCACATATGTCACTTTTTATTATTGCACTTTATTGCTGCATCTTATTACATGGCACATGGTTTGTTTACACATTAAATTGATATATGCATATTTGATTTTATGTAGTTGTATTTCTTTGCACATTTGCACTTTATAGACACAGGAATATTGATACATGTTTATGATACAAGCGCTGCACTTCTTTTTATCCATTTTGATCTTGTGCCTAGTATTCAGGTTATAGTGTTCAGCTGCTGTTTGATATATTTTAAACCCAGCGCGGCTACTTCACCCATCTACAAGAATGAGCCTTTACATTTAAAGAGCAACTGTCATTTCAGATACATCATGGCAGCGCCTGTTAGCGGGCATCTACTCACCTGCTGCCGCCACGTCCCTCACCTTGTTGTGTCACTGCCGCATCTTCAGCCGTCCCATTAAAGTGAATAGGACTGTCGGTGAGTCAACAGCGAGCCAGAGGAGCAGGACAGAAATGACAGTTGCTCTTTAAAAATTATGATTTAATTAAGCATTTTTTTTTAGCAATTTAAATCAAATCCACCCTGTCCGTGATAGAATTAAAGACGGAGACAGGGGTCGCAAAAGCGTCTCAAAAACTGCCTTATAATAAGTTGAGGTAAGGCCATCGGGGGCCTTTTTTGGTTTAGAGTGAGCCAGAGCGACTCCCAATTCCTCTTGTACTGCAAGAGGGAGCGAGGGCATGCCAGAGGAGGTTAGGTATGACTGCGGGGTTGTTCTACCGTCAGAGGGGGAGACTGCGGGGGGGCTCCACCTAAGTTGTAAAGGCCCTCGAAGAAGGACCTAAACTCAGCCGCCATATTGGAGGAAGTAGTCAACCTCCGTCCTGAAGGGGCCATGATGCTAGAAATGTAAGTTTTCATGAGGGGACCACGCAATGCCCGTGCAAGCAATGTGCCCAGTTTGTTCGAGAATTCTTACATTGTACGAAATAACCACGCCGGTTTTTGCTTCGTTTTGTGGAATATAAGTGAACGGAGTTCATTGCGAACTCTAAAGCCCTGTACACACGATCGGATAACCTATGGATTTTCGTCCGATGGATTTGACCATCGGAAATCCGATGAAACTGTTTTTCATCAGTCTTGGCCACACACCATCAGTTTAAAAACCGACGGCAACAAAACGGCGGCACGTACAAAACGTACAACGCGATATAAAAGGGCCGAACAAATCTAATGGTGCCACCCCTTGGGCTGCTTTTGCTGATTTCGTGTTACCGCGTGTTAGTAAAAGTTTGGTGAGAGCCGATTCGCGCTTTTCAGTCTCCGTGCTTTGCAGATCGTTTCCTGTTGTTCAGTTTGTGCTTGTGGGTTTGTATTTGCGATTCAGTGCGTGCAGTCAGGTCGTTACTGCCTTGCAGTGCCGACTTGGCCGTTCGTTTACTGTTTTTCAGATTGTTCTTCTCAGGCCTTGCTGTTCCACGGTGCGTTCTGTTTGAGTGCGTTCTGACCAGCCGACCGGTTTAAAACCATGTTTGAAGTGCGTTCTCGTTCTCGAGCTCGTGCTGGCTTTGGGCTTGGTGTTGCAGTTAACACTGTAACCCGAGTTCAGTCTGTGAACAGGGTGAGGAGGAGTTCATGGACTAAGAATTGGTTGCTCCAGCGGGACCAATTCTCTCATATGCCTCTGCTGCGGGAAATCCATGAGAATAACCCTGATGATTTCAGGAATTATCTCAGGATGACGGACCCCGTATTTCACCGTCTGTTGGATTTGCTGTCCCCCTATATCACGAGGCAGGACACTGATGCGCCAGGCCATCACTGCCGAGCAGAGGCTTATTGCCACGTTGAGATACCTGGCGACTGGGAGAAGCTTGCAGGACCTCAAGTTCTCAACAGGCATCTCCCCCCAGGCTCTCGGGATCATTATCCCTGAGACGTGTTCGGCCATCATTCAGGTCCTGCAGAAGGACTATATGAAGGTAATTATGCTCCTTTAACCTCACATTATCTTTTTTTATTCTGTTTTTTTTTTTTTTTTTTTTTTTTTCTCCTAACACAAATATGCCTGTTTGTAATATCCTGGTAATGTCCCCATTTTCCACATGCCTTTTTTTACCTGTAAATCCCTCTTTGGGCCCTACATGCCCATTTCCCTTCACTAACCTCTCCAGCATGCTATCGTGGGCGCAAACCCAGCTAGCCTTCTATTTTCCTTTTCATTTTTGGGGGGTCATTGCCCTCGTAGTTTGACAACCTTCCCTCCCCCCCCCCTAAAGATGTTAAAAAATTAGTAGTTCTCAATCAAGCTCAGCAAAGTGGTAGAGCCTTTTTTGGGACCCCCCACAATCACCTTAGGCCCCCCCCCTTAGATTATTTTAGAATGTCCACTCAGCGGGGGTGAGGCATCTGCTAAGTGGGCCTTTGTTTATTGTTCGGAAAAACTCCCTTAAATAATAATGTTACTCAACAATGTTTTTTTGTGTGTAATCTGCTTGCACTGTAACCATAAACCGTACTAATGTCTTCTTTTTGTTTGACTCCACAGTTCCCTAGCACACCACAGGAATGGCTGACTGTGGCCTCCCAATTTGCCCAGCGGTGGGATTTCCCCAACTGTGGAGGGGCAATTGATGGGAAGCACGTCCACATAGTGCCGCCACCCCGTTCGGGGTCATACTATTTCAACTATAAAAGGTTTTAATAGCATAGTGTTAATGGCGATGGTGTCGGCACGGTACGAGTTCCTGTATGTGGACGTGGGGAAGAACGGCCGGATGTCCGATGGCGGATCATTCGCGGAGACGGAGTTGGCTCACCGTCTGCAGGCTGGGTGTCTTGCACTGCCTCCAGATGCAGAGAACATTGAAGGGCTCCCGTTCGTTTTCATTGCGGATGAGGCTTTTGGACTAGGACCACACCTGATGCAGCCGTTTCCCCAACGCACCCTCACCCCGGAGAGAAGGGTTTTTAATTACCGGCTGGCCAGAGCCCGGAGAGTTGTGGAGAATGCCTTCGGGATAATGGCCAGCCGGTTCCGCCTGTTCCAGACAGCGATACATTTGGCGGATTATAAACTGAACCACGTCGTCTACTGCTGCTGCATATTGCACAATTTTCTACGCAAATTTGCAAACAATTACGTTTCATCGTTTGGGCCTGAGGCCGGTCCATCTGAACTGATTAATCTGACCGGCCTCAGCACTGCCCGTACTGGCTTGGCCCCCCTAAGTGCCCGTGAAGTACGCCAGAAATACGTAGAGTACTTCACGGGTAGGGGGGCCATCGCAATGCCAGACCACATCTGACCAAGTATTAAACCTTTTTAAAAAAAAAAAAAAAACATAGAATTCATACAAACTTGTGTTGTCATTCTTGTATTTTGGGTTTATGTGTCTCCCAGGTTCTAGTAGTGCCAAGTGTAATTGTCCTTAGTAAATAGCCTCAAAACTCAGAGCGAAAAACACGGTTTTTGCATCTTCAGAACTGCTCTTGAGCATAGAAAGAACAAGGCACACCTTTTTTAGACTTCCCAAATGTTTTTGTTTGCACCGCATTTTTTTTTGGTTTTTAGAAATGCTATTTTTTTTTTATGTGCGGCTTTTTTTGCAGAAACATGCATGGGTCGTAAGCCATTTTTTTAAGTCTGAAAAAGTAATAAAATAACACTGTGAAAAATACCAACTGGAGATGGGGTGATGGTACCCCTGATCCATCCCAAATGTTAACAAACACACTTTCTTTTGGGGCTCAAATGGGTATCTTCAACAAGATCCCATGGCTAGGGTAAACATGTGCTATCTGCCATCATGGGGGATCAATGGTCGTGCTTTGGGGGATGTAAACCCTTCCTCTCCCCTACTTGAGGGAGGAAGAGGTTGCACCCCCAAAACAGGGACATAGATATCCTGTGACGGCAGATAGCACATGTTGAGTCTTCAGTGTGTGCATCTTCACATTTGGGATGTTGGAAATCCCTGAGATAATTTCAGACGCATAACAAAAAAACACAAAAGGGGGGGGGGGGGGGGGGGGGGGTTCACACTATTCTCCCCAAAATATCTATCATGTTTTTATATTTTTGCTCAATCACAATCATTCTCTTTCTCATAATGTCCATTTCGCTACTGCATTCCATGATTTCCTGAATGATTATTTTGGCGCTGGCACTCGAGAATGGCGGATTTGGACTTCCGGACACACCCCCACGTTCAGTCCCTAAAACAAAAAAAAAAGGTTTTACACTAGGCAGTCCTACATCTGTATTTACTAGGGTTGTCCCGATACCACTTTTTTAGGACCGAGTACAAGTACCGATACTTTTTTTCAAGTACTCGCCGATACCCATTACCGATACTTTTTTTAATGCCATGTGACGCATTGATAGATGGCACTGGCTGATGGGCACTAAAAGGTGGCACTGACTGATGGCTGGCAGTGGCCCTGATAGGTGGCACGTACTGATGGCTGGCACTGAAAGATGACACTGATAGGTGGCACGCACTGAAAGATGCCACTGATGGATAGCTAGTACTGATGGATGGGCACTGACAGATGGCTGGCACTTATGGGCAGGCACTGACATAAATGACATGAAAGCAACCTTAACTATTTTTCTATGCTGCCTGCGACGCCCATTATGCTACACCCTGCACTTGGCAACATAAAAGCAGCAGCGGACATCTTGTTACACCCAGCCCGAACTGTATGGGCTGGGTGTAACAAGATGTCCGCTGCTGGCTTAATATGGGCGAGTGCAGGGTGTACCAAGATAGGCGTCGGGACCCGAGATTGGTTAAAGCACTGACAGTGTACAGCGGCAACACGGAGCGTCACTTCAGTTACCGAATGTGACGGCTCCAGTCACCGATGGATGATGCGGCTGCCCCCTTCCCCCCCCCCCCCCCCGCCAGCTTACCTGCTCGCTCGCTCTGCCCACTGACTCCACCCACGGACTTCCTGTTGCACGCCGCCTCTCTCTCCCCATCACAGGTATCGGATCAGGCATCGGGAGCATTTGCACGAGTACAAGTACTCGCGCAAATGCTCGGTATCGGTCCCGATACCGATACTAGTATCAGTATCGGGACAACCCTAGTATTTACCTTGAAGTTGTGGTGACAGACACTGACCTGTTGTGCTGATAAGCTCCACCTCTCCTTCCTCCACCTCCTCCACCTCCGCTTCCTGAACCTGCTGATCTTGGTCTGCTTTGGGAGCTTCGGGGATTTTCTGTGGTGTTGGGTTCCTCGTCTCATGAGCATGGTGTCCTCCCACTCTCCTCTCCCCTATGGGAATTTACAACAAAAATGTATACTTTAGCACACAGACTTTTTTAAGGCCTGAAAAGGGATCCTCAATGTTTTGAAGTGGGGTACAATTGATATTTGGCCCTGAGTTCCAACATGAACATATGAGATCTTGCAAACTCAACAAAGCAACCCGTTATTTTTGAGGACATTCACAAATACACTTGGATAACCACCAAGGTATCCACTGGACCACCTGTGTGTGACACCGTTAATAAATTTGGTCATGTGGCCCACAGTATAGTATCTTGCTGAAGAACAAAAAAAGAGTACACAACTGCTGGAGTGTCATCTCCTTTACCCAGAATACAGTTTCTTCTTTCAGTCACATTCTAAAATTTCCTTACAACACATCATCTAGCCAACAATGTGTAGATAAACATTGTTCAAGTAAAATGAGGCATGCCCACATGTAGTTTACGTGCATATGTGCCAAACATGTTTGGGGGAAGAGCAGCAAGTTATTGGTCAAAACATTGGGCAAATAAGTGGACTCTCCACTTAACCTAAAAGATGAGATTTCAAAATGTGAACCCAGTCAAGCCAAGCACATGGTGCAAAACATGGAAGAATACATATTACAATGTGAAAGAACACAGTAAAATATACTTACTTTTTTCTATGCTTTTTATAAGCTTCCTATACTGCTCCGGTTCCCTGATCTTCAGGTCTGACCATCTTTTACGGAGTTGTTCCTTGGATCTCCTGACCCCATATTTTTTATAGAGAGTCTTCGCCACTTTATCCATAATTTGTGACTTCCGGAGATTAGGGGTGTCGTATGGGCCATGTTTGCCGTCGTAATCCTTCCTCCGCAGAATGTCCACCATCTCAGAAAAAGACATATTAGTCGCCTTGTATCTTTTTTTACAGGATCGGGACGTTTCCGCCTCCGGGCTTTCCTCGTCGGTAATTTCAAGTAAAGAAGCCACCTGTGTCTGCGACATGTCGCCGTCTCACACTGTGCGCCGATCGTTAAGGGGCGGGGAAATGCAGAAAAAGTCTGTCATGGGCGGGCGACGAGGGCGGAGTTATACGCATGCGCAGGGTATAAAAAGGGGAAAGAAGTTATTAGGGATGCGCGGAGTAAGGACGACCGGAAGTGAACCCACGAAGTGAACTAAGGTAAGAAGGGAACTCGGGCCTGCAGTGGCATATTAATGGGTCATGATTGTAAAGGGCAATATTGTGATAAGTTGAGGAGAATCAATTCTGATCCTTTTTTTTTTTGTACTTGCTGATCCTAATAGATGCATAAACTAAGAGAGCCGGAGGTGATGCTTGTTTTTATTGAAAAGTATAAGGAACAGCGCAACCTTTGGGAGCTCAAACACCCTGCGTATCACAAAAGTGATGTACGACGGGCAACTATTACCAAATTAGCCGAGGATATGAAGCCATGGATCCCAGATGCAGACTACACTATGATCAATAATAAAATCAACAACCTGCGCAATTCTTATAAAAAAAGATTCAAGGAAGTGCACCAGTCCAAGAGATCAGGAGCAGCAGCCGACAATGTAGTAAAGCCCAAGCTGTGGTACTACAGACATCTTCAATTCCTGGATGACAAGATCGAGGCCAGGGAATCTATTTCCAGCCTTCCCTCAACCCTTCCTTCCACCCTTCCCTCCAGCGTTCCTTCCACCCTTCCCTCCACCCCTGCAGAGGCGGAGGAGGAGCCTCCCGAGCTAGAAGAGCCAGATCTTCACATCTTCAGCCCGGTATAGTATTTTTGATGCTAATTATTGTCCACTAAGTAATATGGAGTTGAACTGTTTGGCTTAGCCATAAATGATCCCACCCCCCCCCCTCCAAAATAAACCAGTAATGAGATCAAAATTGTGTGCGATTGATACCTCAAATAATAGAAATCTACATTTTATTTTATAAACAGGATGAGGCAAGCCAGGAGGAAGAGGGTCAGGAGTGTGACAGGCAGGAGGAGGCAGGGCCCAGTGGGACTCAGCAGGTCCCCAGGCCTAGTGGCAGCACCGTCTCCCAAGTGGCTCCCCTCCACGTCAGACCGCCAAAACAACGGCGGATGACACAAGTGGAGGAGGAGTCACTAAAGATGATTCAGGAGGCTGCTGCCATTATGAGGGCCCCCTTCAACCCTACGGAGGGGTTTAGCACCTATCTGGCGGATAAGCTGCTCAGAATAGAGGCGGGACAACGGGCCCTCTGTGAGCATCTCATCTTTATGGCCGTACACATGGGGGCGAGGGGGCTGCTGACTGAGGCCACCCATATCTCGCAGCAGCCCAATCCCTCTCCTCCTCCTCCTGCCACATCACCACCCACAGTGGCCCAGCCTGCAAGGGTGCATGGACGGGGCCGTGGAGAGAACGCTGCAGAGAGGCGTGGAAGGAAGGCTACAAGGAAGAGCAGGAGGTGATTCCCTGGCCTCGAGCTGCTCATCCAGAAATTGAAGGTTGATGGAGTACCACAGCTTGGGATGATGTAGGTCTTTGGCTGCTGCTCCTGATTTCATGCTGTTGTTGATTTTATTATTGATCATAGTCAGGTCTGCATTTGGGATCTAATGACTTTATATTCTCTGCTAATATGGGAATAGTTGCCCTTCGGTTTTTGATTTGTTTTTTCCAAAATAAAGGGAAATTTGATTTCAGCCAACCTACATGCCTGATGTGTTTTTTTGAGAAGTAGCAATAAGATTGCATAAATACAAAGTGTAATTAAGAACAAGGGACACCAACCTCCATGATGTTCTAAAATTAAATATTATGTTGTTCTGAGAAATTGACACACCAAAAAATGCACAACAAATTTTAAGAGTCAAAAAACATAAAGGTGTAATTTGGGAGGTCGGCCTTGCAGAATTTAAATTATTCCTAAAATCACTAGAAAAAAGAAAGCCATACATTTGTCAGAACTCAGGAGAAAGTTCTGCTGCCAAAATGAAATTTTAAAGACCGTTCGAAAGCAAAAAAAACATGCGCTGCATTAAACGAAGCAATAACTTGCAGAATGACGAATGTGCTCTCTCCATTAGGAACGCTAGTTTTACAAGAACGAGCGCTCCCGTCTCCTAATTCAGTCTGAGCATGCGTTGGTTTTTAAACCGATGGACTTGCCCATAGACGATCGGAAATTCCCATTGGTTTTTTATCCATCGGAAAATTTTAAAACAAGTTCTATTTTTTCCATCCGATGGAAAAAAGACCGATGGGTACCATACACGATCCGTTGGTCTGTTTTCATCAGTTAAACCGATCGTGTGTACGGGGCTTAAGAAGATCTTGATAGGTGGAGCGGGCAAGAGTGGCCTTATGGGAGCATTCCAAATGACGCATCTGGGTAAAAAGTTCTTCCATACGGCGAGACCTCTCTCTTTTAAGGCAAGCTCCTATTCTGATCAATGCGCCCCGGACAACGTTTTATGGGCCTCCCACACTACCAATGGATTGGTGACCGAGGCTTCATTGACAGAACAATACTCCCACAAAGTGGTCAGGAGTTCGGTATGGATCTCTTACGATTGGAGCAGAGACTCATTTAGGGGTCTGAGTCACCAGTCCCAGTTGGAGTGTCATGTGGACCGGGGCATGATCAGAGAGAAAGATAACATCAATAGAGGTAGACACTACTCTGGAAAAGTCTTTGTGCGTTATCAAGAGATAGTCAAGCCGTGAGTAGGTGTGATGTACCGGAAAAAAAAAAAAAAAAAAAAAGGGAATAGTCAGTCCTATGGATGTAGCAACCGCCGGGGGTCTACCAGATGCAGAGTTTGCAGGTCTGCCTTCACCTACCGAAGGTGAGAATAGGGGGAGCTTAGAGGAGCCCCGCAAGACATCCAGTAGCGCAGGGTTCAACAAACCCCAGGCGCCAGGGCGCCATTGCGACTAGAATTAGCGACCTGGCACCTGGGGCAGCACAGTTGGGAGTATCCTGTGTCTCCGTGCGCCCCCACCGCGCGATCGCGTCGGGCGGTAATTGAGGCAGCGGCCTTCTGCAGGCCTATGCTTCCTTCTGTGATCTGGCACCATCTTGTGGTGGCCGTTGGTATGACAAGACAACCAGCAATGCTAATGGAGCTGCCCCTGTCTGTTTTCACTGGATCTCCTTCCCTCTAATTAGAACCCCCAAACATTATATATATTTTTTATTCTAACACCCTAGAGAATAAAATGGCGGTCGTTGCAATACTTTCTGTCACACCATATTTGTGCAGCGGACTTACAAGTGCACTTTTTTGGGAAAAAATATATATTTTTTTTTAATTAAAAAAAGTGTAAGACAACAGTAAAGTTAGCCCAATTTTTCTTTATTGTGAAAGATAATGTTACGCTGAGTAAATTAATACCCAACATGTCTCGCTTCAAAATTGCGTCCGCTCGTGGAGTGGCGCCAAACTTTTACCCTTTAAAATCTCCATAGGCGACGTTTAAAAAATTATACAGGTTGCATGTTTTGAGTTACAGAGGTGGTCTAGGGCTAGAATTATTGCTCTCGCTCTACCAAATCGCGGTGATACCTTACATTTGTTGTTTGAACACCGCTTTCATATGCGGGCGCTACTCACGTATGCGTTCGCTTCTGCGCGCAAGCTCGGCGGGACGGGGCGCGTTCCTGGCTCCTAACTTTTTTAGCTGGCTCCTAGATTCCAAGCAAATTTGTCAAGCCCTGCAGTAGTGGGTCCAAAGCGAAAATGAGGTCTCCCCCAAAGACAAGGAGACCCTCCGCGAACTCCAGCAGCTCTGGGAGAAGCCTCGGCAAAAACTGGGGATGATGCACGTTCGGAAAATACACATTCGCAATGGTGACTCGCACGTCAAACACCTTCCCCCTCAGGAGGAGAAAACAAGCCTGGGTGTCTGACCGTTGTGCCTCAAAAATCCAGGGGACGTATTTGGCGAGAAGGATGCTTACCGCCCTTAGACTTGATATGCCGTTGGATAGGCCCCATTAGTCAATTTAGGGATATGGTCACCATGAAAATGTGTTTCCTGTAGGAAAGCAACATAGGTTTTACTTTTCCTCAAACCAGCCAACAGCTGGGAGCGTTTCTCAGGTGTATTAAGACCCAGCACATTGAGGGCAGTGATCTTATGGAGACCCATCCTGTCCACTTACCAGTAGGCTGACCCAGTAGAGTATGTGAGCCAAAACCTAATCGACGGGTCTCCCAGAGGCGAGAGGTAGAGAACAAAAATAGAGAAAGAAATATAAGAAAGAGAAGAGAGAAAGAAGATAAAAAAAAAAAAAAGCCAGCAAAATTAGAGTACAAATAATAGATGTGTTAATCAAACATGAGGAACAAGGTAAGAAAGAACCATTAACTGAGACCATACTGTAGTGGTGGACCTGGGGGGAGCACTCGTAATGATGAGACTCCAGGCGGGCAGCAAATTATATAGAACAGAGGGAGTGTAGAGCCTTTACTTCACTCCCAGGGCACCAAGACAAAGGGTCAGAGTGACAAAATCCAAGTACCACATTTGGGGTTAAAGAGCAATACAGGTATCCAACAGTAGTACCATAAACATGAAATACACACCCCTGCCCAACAGGCCCCACCACCCCATCAACAAATGGGGAACAAGCCTTGCGACCTGCCAGGAGAAGAGGGTTAGAAATAAATGGTGTGTTCAAAGGTCGGGTCCCCACTAGTCACCGCCACGTGGGGTCGACAGACTAACAGTCAAATCTGACAGGGGGGGGGTAGAGGTATCAGGGTGTGGAGTGGGTGTTTTTTTTTTTTAGGTCTGAAGATTACTTAAAACATGCAAAACAAAAAACATTTAAAAAAAAAATGGCTTCAGGACTGCCGTTGTGGCAGGGGAGGCAAAAATGCAGCTTCACCTAAGTAGACAAAAATCCTTGCACCAGCCCTGGTCACGCACCTCCTAACTCTACATCACTGCGGTCAATTACGTGCACTCTCAGCCACTGCACTCTTTGGCACTTACTTTCTGCCACTGCACCAACACACAATTCCTATTTGCCCACCACTGCACTGATGTGCACCTACGCACTCTCCACCAGAGCACTAACAAACATTACTTTACTCTCCACCAGTGAGCAGCTCTTTTTTCCCCTCCAACTCCGCCAATAATCACTTCCTTATTCATCTTATCCACAAATTGATACATTTGCTAGCATTGCTTTAAAAGAGATTTCACATCTTTACACCAGAGACTTCTGGCCATATGTGCTGTAATAAGGAGCTAACATTAATACAAAAAATATTTGCTGTTTATGTCAAGTTCTAGAAGCAAAACCAGTCTCACTAGAATTTGAAGATATTCTCCTCGAGAAGCGGTTGCCTTGGAGCTTTCTGCCTTGTTACACATAAGAGAAAGGATTCAGGGGAAAATGATAAAAACAGACAACGTACTTCATAGCTTGTGCAGTAGATCACCTCCCACTCGCAGAAAACTTACAATCCAGATTGCTGGTAAGCATGGGCATGATGTAGTACAGCATGTATGCCTCCAATACTGCCTATCATACTGAAAATAAAGTTCCATATCTTCATTAAATACTTCTATCGAGTCTTACTGGGATCATTTGTTTCCTGTATTTATATAATAAACAACACTTTTAGAGATCCTGTGATTCATTCACATCAGTCGCTCTACCCAAAGGAGCTCACAATCTAGTGTCCCTACAACATTCACACATATTATATTTTTGGATTCTAGGAGGAAAAACTCATGTAGACACAGTGAGAACATACAAATTCCTAAAACTGGCATCCCTGCAAAGAATAAACTGCATGTTTTTACTTTTACAAAACTGACAGGTTAAATTTAAATAGCATCTAAACCAGTTCGTAGATGTGGTGGCTGCATTTTTAAAATAAGAGGCACTGTACAGAAAATGCCACTAAAACATTTCCTGGCTTATGATGACTACACTCAGTGTACTATATCTATGAAGGAGCAGCAGTGTCACTCTAGGCTGCTTGCTCCCAGTTTGGTATACAGAACACCTCCCCATCTCCATATGAGAAGAGGGAGGTGTTTTCTAGTCTACAAAGAAAAACTGAGACAAAAATGCTATGGATTCCAGTGTAGTAAAGAAAATAGGAGCTCAATGGACTTTTGGAAGGATCAACAGGTATTCTTTATGCACTATTTAAAAGAAGAAGTGCCCAACCTTTTGAAGAGCGAGGGCCTTTTGAGCGAATTGGTAAACGGTCACAATGAGCGGAGCGAGCAGATGACAGGTCAATGTCAACTCTACATATGCAGAGTGGACACAGCCCACTCTACTCTATGTGCCCTCCGATCAGACCTGCCCAGATGGAAGCAGACGGATCCCCTTCTGTTTTTTAGCAGATTAATGGTAAATGGAAAGTCCAATTGGGTTGGACCGATTGTGTGAAAGGAGCCTAAGGCTGCTTTTACACCAATATGCTGGTTTACCTACGCTGCGGGTGCAGCGCAGTGCACCTGTGGATTTCCTGCGGGTTGGCTGCACCGTCATAGAATTCTATAATATCCTGCAGGTGTGGTGCACTTTCTGAAAGCACACTAAACCCGCAGGTAATAACAGAAGTCTATGGCACAGTGCAGGTAACCCGCAGGTGCACTATGCTGCACCTGCAGATCAGTTTGAAAGCAGCCCAATAACCACTGCAGAACAGATTTGCCCATATATACACTGATTTTAGTAATAAACTTACCTTTAATAACAACAGTCTTCCATTCTAGTATCGCCAGCTGTTGCTGTCCCAGGCAGAGTGCATTTGGCATCACTCCACCTGTGACAGGAGGGGGCGCTATACAGAAAGCATCAGCTTATGTGGCTCTGCTCCGCAGCCACTTGCTTCCTCTACTGCCAAACTCATTCACAACCCTGATGCTCTGGGATGGCGGGCCGGCAACCTACGATCAGGGCTGGCCAACCAGCCATCCCAGATCAGAAGGTTGTGGGCCACATCAGAGCACTCCGTGGGACACATATGGGTGGCCCCCGGGCCGCTGGTTGGGCACCCCTGATTTAAAAGGACAAGTTCACTTTTCATAACATGTTACACCTATGTTCAGAGTTGATGTTATGAATGCACCAGCCCCCACGTACCCCCCCTCCCCGCATACAACTCTTTCATTGGATAAATAAACACCTGTTTTTGTGCTTTATTTAGAATTCCTAGTTGACTAAGGCACTTTTGATGTAACTCTGGCCTCACAGATGCATTCTGGGAAGTTCCTGTCACATGTTCTAGGAGGCAGAGCCATGGTTCTAGGCAAAGTTCCAATGAGTAATGGATTAATCTTCGCTTAGTAAAAATGGCCACTGTGAGAGGAATGGTGAGGGAAAAAAATAAAGGTACGCAAAGAATTAATAGCCTGCAATTATCTATGAGTATCTGTCTGTAGATTGTTATTATTACCCATTTCCAAAGGTGCCTCTGTTGCAAGTTTAATGATAAAGGGTGATGTTGGGGACATTACTCTTTAAAATGCAAAAAGGTTTACTGTGTTAATCCCAAGTGCTGAATCGAGACTTTACAATGTTATGTTGTGACTTTTATACATTTTGTATGGCAAAACTTTAATAAATATATTCATAAAAAATGCAAAAAGGGAGCACTTAAAAGGGGTTGTAAAGGTTCGTTTTTTATTTTCTAAATAGGTTCCTTTAAGCTAGTGCATTGTTGGTTCACTTAGCTTTTCCTTAGATTTACCTTCTAAATATTTTTTTTCTTTGTCTGAATTTCTCACTTCCTGTTTCTCCTCACTAAACTTCACACCATCATCCGAGCGGTGTTGAGTCAGCCAGAACAGCTTACTGAGGAGGAACAGAAAGTGAGAAATTCAGACAAAGAAAAAAAATATTTAGAAGGGAAATCTAAGAAAAAGTTAAGTGAACCAACAATGCACTAGCTTAACCACTTAACGACCGCCCACTGTAAAAATACGTCGGCAGAATGGCACCGACAGGCAGAATCACGTATATCTACGCGATCGCCTTTGTATAGTTGGGGGGTCCGATCGGACCCCCCTTCTTTACAGCGAGCGGTGGTTAAGTGTTCGGGAGCGATCCGGGATGAGGGGACGGCCGTTCGATTCCGGCCACCCCCTCTTGATAGCTCCCGGCGAATGATATGCTTCCTCTGCCTGTGTAATGTAAACACAGACAGAGGAAGTGATGTCATCTCTCCTGCGGCGCTCACATATACCGAGCGCCGCACAAGAGAAGATGCCAGGTTAGTGCACAAAACACTACACTGACACCAGGACACATAGGCACATAAATCGTCCCCCCAGACCACCCCCCAGTCACAGTGTCACTGATTGCAGTGACCATTTATTTACTGATCACTGCAATCAGTGACATTTGTGACTGTAAAAGTGTCACTAAAGTTAGTTTTAGGTCCAGTGTAGCCCCCTAACCCCCCCTAATAAAGGTTTAACCCCCTGATCGCCCCCCAGATAACCCTTTCACCCCCTATCACCACTGTCGCTAAGCGATCATTTTTCTGATCGCTGTCTTAGTGTCGGTGATACCGATCGGTAGCCAGTAATCTTTTTTAGGTTCCCCGTCAGGTTTTTATATAGCGTCAGGTACCCCCATATATTACCTAATAAAGGTTTTAAACCCCCTAATTGCCCCTAGTTAACCCTTTCACCAGTGATCACCATATAAGTGTTACGGGTGACGCTGGTTAGTTAGTTTGCTTTTTATAGTGTCAGGGCACCTGCCGTATATAACCCAATAAAGGTTTAACCCCCTGATCGCCCGGCGGGTGATATCAATTAGGTTTTAGCATCAGAGAGGGTCTGCGTCACACCCCAGGCAGCGTCAGGTTAGTGCCAGTAACGCTAACACCCACGCGTGAAGCATACACCTCCCTTATTGGTATAGTATCTGAACAGATCAATATCTGATCAGATCTATACTAGCGTCCCCAGCAGTTTAGGGTTCCCAAAAACGCAGTGTTAGCGGGATCAGCCCAGATACCTGCTAGCACCTGCGTTTTGCCCCTCCGTCCAGCCCAGGCCACCCAAGTGCAGTATCAGTCGATCACTGTCACTTACAAAACACAACACACATAACTGCAGCGTTCGCAGAGACAGGCCTGATCCCTGCGACTCCAGTGCTGTAGGAGGTGATTTCACCACCACAGTTAAAAAAAAAAAAAAAAAAAAGGATTACAATACATGTCCAACAAGGACCAGCAATGTACTGGTATGTTGCTTGACTTTGAATGTTTATACCAGAATGATGCCTGCGGGTTTAGGTATCATCTTGGTATCATTCTTTTCAGCCAGCGGCCGGCTTTCATGTAGAAGCAATCCTAGTGGCTAATTAGCCTCTGGACTGCTTTTACAAGCAGTGGGAGGGAATGTTCCCCCCCCCCCCAGATATAAAAAGCGCCATTGGGAAAGCATTTTATCACACCGATCTTGGTGTGGTCAGATGCTTTGAGGGCAGAGGAAAGATCTAGGGTCTAGAAGACCCCAGTTTTTTCAAAAAAAGAGTACCTGCTCTATCTATTGCTATCATAGGGGATATTTACATTCCCTGAGATAACAATAAAAAAATAAATTTATATTTATTTATATATATATATATATATATATATATATATATATATATAGGAACAGTTAAAAAATAGCAAAATTAATAATAAAAAATAAATAAAAAAGCACCCCTGTCCTGCTCTTGCCCAATGGCGAACGCAAGCGTTGGTCTGGAGTCATATGTAAACAGCAATTGCACCATGCATGTGAGGTATCACCGCGAAGGTCAGATCGAGGGCAGTAATTTTAGCAGTAGACCTACTCTGTGAATCGAACGGGGTAACCTGTAAAGGCTTTTAAAAATGTATGTAGTTTGTCGCCAATGCGAGTTTGTGCAAAATTTTAAAGCATGTCGTGTTTGGTATCTATGTACTCGGCCTAAGATCATCTTTTTTATTTCATCAAACATTTGGGCAATATAGTGTGTTTTAGTGCATTAAAAAGTGTATTTTTCCCCAAAAAATGCGTTTGAAAAATCGCTGCGCAAATACTGTGTAGAAAAAAAAAATGCAACACCCACCATTTTAATCTGTAGGGCCTTTGCTTTAAAAAATATATAATGTATGGGGGTTCAACATAATTTTCTTGCAAAAAAAATAAATAAATTATGTTTTCATGTAAACAAAAAGTGTCAAAAAAGGGCTTTGTCTTCAAGTGGTTAGAAGAGTGGATGTAAGCTTCCTAATGTTGTGTATAAAATGCCAGAACAGTTCAAAACCCCCCCCAAATGACCCAATTTTGGAAAGTAGACACCCCAAGCTATATACTGAGAGGCATGTCGAGTCCATGGAATATTTTATATGTTGACACAAGTTGCGGAAAAAAGACAATTTTTTTTTTTTTTTCTGCACAAAGTTGTCACTAATTGATATATTGCTCAAACATGCCATGGGCATATGTGGAATTACACCCCAAAATACATTCTGTTGTTTCTCCTGAGTACGGGGATACCACATGTGTGAGACTTTTTGGGAGCCTAGCCGCGTAAGGGACCCCAAAAACCAAGCACTGCCTTCAGGCTTTCTAAGGGTGTAAATTTTTGATTTCACTTCTCACTGCCTATCACCGTTTTGGAAGCCATGGAATGCCCAGATGGCACAAACCCCCCCCCCCCCCAAATGACCCCGTTTTTGAAAGTAGACACCCCAAGCTATTTGCTGAGAGGTATTGTGAGTATTTTGCAGATCTCGTTTTTTGTCACAAAGTTTTGAAATTTATATATATGAAAATGAGGTAAACAATAAACAAAGTAGTAAGCTTGGTTATTAAAATTACACCAAACAGCGCTAAAATTTTAAAAAACTCAAAATAAGACTCGTGGTCAAAAACCACTAGTAAAGTCCAAGACGTAGATTTGTGGCAAAGTCAGTCCAGAAAAAAATTAGTGAGTAACAGCAATTGTCCATGTGAACACCTTCCTCCACCAGAGACATGTATTGCAATCCACCACGTGATGTAACTTTCCCCTTAGGGGTTCACACTCACCAGAAACACATAATAAATATGCCTTGTATGTAAAGTGGATACATCCGTTAATCTGTTATGGCTTGTCACTTCTTATCAAGGGTCACCAGAATGAAAATAGGCTCCACAGCAGGTCATAAAACAACAGAGAAATACCAGCAAATAGCGTAATCCTGTTTAATTAAAAGAACTGATTCCCATACATTTAGGAGACTCCTTTAACTAGCTACGTACAATAATGCAGAATATAACAAGCATCGAGTGGCCCCAGAGGGCGCTATCACCGTATATGGCCGTCACTCGGAGCGTGTGTGTATCCTGCAGACACTTCCGATTCAGGAGATGGGCGGTGGAGCGCAACGATGGAGCGCACTCGTCACTTCCGGGTCGCGTGTTGTCGTAGTTACGCCTTGACGCGTTTCGTCATCTGACTTCGACAGAGGGCGTAACGTAACGACACACACGGGATCCTTAAATTACCATGCTCATAGAGTGACCGCCAATCAGCGTACCTGGCAACAGATGACAGGTGCTAGATGCTGTTGCCTCATAGGACGCTGACGGCGCCCTCATACAGTTTGAAGCACGGATGTAAACATTACAATATAATTCAATGGTAATGATAAATTAAAGATAAAAACAGGTATATAATTGCTATGAATTGATAAACCACATAAAAGGGATATAATGATAAAGAATATGTGCAATTAATCGATAAACTATTATGGCCATGCAGCACAACCATACACATTATAGGGGATCATAACATAATCTCCCCCACAGAGAGAACTTGAAGGTGAACAATAATGTGGTGCATACTTTATCCCTTGTGGACAAACAGTACATTATATTTGTGAATATATCATATTTTTTGTATGTTGTATAGCCAACAATGCAAATGATATGGACTGGAAAACGCACATCTGAACAGTCCTATCACCAACATGTAGCTCATAGACTATTTGTAACCAATAGTGTTTGGTCATAATCTATATACTGATTATATAAAGTGCATAACAGCATAATAATAATAATAACCAATATCATAAGAACAATATCAAAGCTGAATAAATTAATAAATTCATATATTAAAAGATAAATTCATCTATGGGAGAAAAATATATATATATATATATATATATATATATATATATATATATATATATGTACTCTATCATATATATATATATATATATATATATATATATATATATATATATATATATATATATTTTTCTCCCATAGATGAATTTATCTTTTAATATATGAATTTATTAATTTATTCAGCTTTGATATTGTTCTTATGATATTGGTTATTATTATTATTATGCTGTTATGCACTTTATATAATCAGTATATAGATTATGACCAAACACTATTGGTTACAAATAGTCTATGAGCTACATGTTGGTGATAGGACTGTTCAGATGTGCGTTTTCCAGTCCATATCATTTGCATTGTTGGCTATACAACATACAAAAAATATGATATATTCACAAATATAATGTACTGTTTGTCCACAAGGGATAAAGTATGCACCACATTATTGTTCACCTTCAAGTTCTCTCTGTGGGGGAGATTATGTTATGATCCCCTATAATGTGTATGGTTGTGCTGCATGGCCATAATAGTTTATCGATTAATTGCACATATTCTTTATCATTATATCCCTTTTATGTGGTTTATCAATTCATAGCAATTATATACCTGTTTTTATCTTTAATTTATCATTACCATTGAATTATATTGTAATGTTTACATCCGTGCTTCAAACTGTATGAGGGCGCCGTCAGCGTCCTATGAGGCAACAGCATCTAGCACCTGTCATCTGTTGCCAGGTACGCTGATTGGCGGTCACTCTATGAGCATGGTAATTTAAGGATCCCGTGTGTGTCGTTACGTTACGCCCTCTGTCGAAGTCAGATGACGAAACGCGTCAAGGCGTAACTACGACAACACGCGACCCGGAAGTGACGAGTGCGCTCCATCGTTGCGCTCCACCGCCCATCTCCTGAATCGGAAGTGTCTGCAGGATACACACACGCTCCGAGTGACGGCCATATACGGTGATAGCGCCCTCTGGGGCCACTCGATGCTTGTTATATTCTGCATTATTGTACGTAGCTAGTTAAAGGAGTCTCCTAAATGTATGGGAATCAGTTCTTTTAATTAAACAGGATTACGCTATTTGCTGGTATTTCTCTGTTGTTTTATGACCTGCTGTGGAGCCTATTTTCATTCTGGTGACCCTTGATAAGAAGTGACAAGCCATAACAGATTAACGGATGTATCCACTTTACATACAAGGCATATTTATTATGTGTTTCTGGTGAGTGTGAACCCCTAAGGGGAAAGTTACATCACGTGGTGGATTGCAATACATGTCTCTGGTGGAGGAAGGTGTTCACATGGACAATTGCTGTTACTCACTAATTTTTTTCTGGACTGACTTTGCCACAAATCTACGTCTTGGACTTTACTAGTGGTTTTTGACCACGAGTCTTATTTTGAGTTTTTTAAAATTTTAGCGCTGTTTGGTATAATTTTAATAACCAAGCTTACTACTTTGTTTATTGTTTACCTCATTTTCATTTATTTTTCTATTTTAAACAGCAGCTTAATATTTTGAGAAAAATATTTTATTATTTTCATTTTTATGTGCTACTGCTGTATACTGCTGGTTTGAACTGGCGCTAAGTGTGTGTTACATTAGGCCTTGTTTAACACACCTCTTATCCAATAAATATATATATATATATATATATATATATATATATCGTATTTATCGGCGTATAACACGCACCCCAAGTTTAGGAGGGAAATTCAAGAAGAAAAAAAAAAAAAAAAAAAAAAACTTACATTTAAATGCAGCATGCAGCCTTGCCCAGTGTCCATCTGCAGCCTTGCCCAGTGTCCATCTGTCCATCTGCAGCCTTGCCCAGTGTCCATCTGTCCATCTGCAGCCTTGCCCAGTGTCCATCTGTCCATCTGCAGCCTTGCCCAGTGTCCATCTGTCCATCTGCAGCCTTGCCCAGTGTCCATCTGTCCATCTGCAGCCTTGCCCAGTGTCCATCTGTCCATCTGCAGCCTTGCCCAGTGTCCATCTGTCCATCTGCAGCCTTGCCCAGTGTCCATCTGTCCATCTGCAGCCTTGCCCAGTGTCCATCTGTCCATCTGCAGCCTTGCCCAGTGTCCATCTGTCCATCTGCAGCCTTGCCCAGTGTCCATCTGTCCATCTGCAGCCTTGCCCAGTGTCCATCTGTCCATCTGCAGCCTTGCCCAGTGTCCATCTGTCCATCTGCAGCCTTGCCCAGTGTCCATCTGTCCATCTGCAGCCTTGCCCAGTGTCCATCTGTCCATCTGCAGCCTTGCCCAGTGTCCATCTGCAGCCGTGCCCAGTGTCCATCTGTCCATCTGCAGCCGTGCCCAGTGTCCATCTGTCCATCTGCAGCCGTGCCCAGTGTCCATCTGTCCATCTGCAGCCGTGCCCAGTGTCCATCTGCAGCCTTGCCCAGTGCCTTTGCGATCGTGTCAGTCCCGGCGTTTTTTAAAATTTGGCGCCGATTTCTGTGGAGAGGAGCGAGCGGGGCCGAGTGTACTTCGGCTAGACTCGGCTCCTCTCGCAGTCCCGCCCATCTCCACTGACTGCGCCGCTGACGGAGAAAGCCGAGTGTACTTCGGCTAGACTCGGCTCTGCTCACAGTCACAGGCAGGACTGCGAGAGGAGCCGAGACTAGCCGAAGTACACTCGGCTTTCTCTATGTCAGCGGCACAGTCAGAGATGGGCGGGACTGCGAGAGGAGCCGAGTAAAGCCGATTGTACTTCGGCTCCGCTCGCTCCTTTTCAGCAGGGGAATTCGACGGAGTATCGGCGTATAACACGCACCCACGATTTTCCCCTGATTTTAAGGGAAAAAAAGTGCGTGTTATACGCCGATAAATACGATAGATAGAGATAGATAGATAGAGATATATATATATATATATATATATATATATATATAAAATTTTCTCTTTCTTCATTTTCAAAAACAAAATGAGAGCTGTAAAATACTAACCATGCCTCTCAGCAAATAGCTTGGGGTGTCTACTTTCCAAAATGGGGTCATTTGGGGGGGTTTTGTGCTATTTTGGCATTTTATGGCCTTCGAAACTGTGATAGATAGTGAGGAGTGAAATCAAAAATTTGTGCCTAGAAATCCTGAAGGCGGTTCTTGGTTT
Source organism: Rana muscosa (assembly GCA_029206835.1). Lineage (NCBI taxonomy): Eukaryota > Metazoa > Chordata > Amphibia > Anura > Ranidae > Rana > Rana muscosa. Next base: position 731,008,314 of record CM055118.1, read on the forward strand.
TCGGGGTCCCGTACACGGCTAGGCTCCCAAAAAGTCCCACACATGTGGTATCCCCATACTCAGGAGAAGCAGCAAAATGTATTTTGGGGTGCAATTCCACATATAACCATGGCATGTGTGAGCAATATATCATTTAGTGACAACTTTTTGTAATTTTTTTTTTTAGTCATTATTCAATCACTTGAGACAAAAGAAGAAAACAAATATTCAATGGGCTCAACATGCCTCTCAGCAATTCCCTTGGGATGTCTACTTTCCAAAATGGGGTCATTTGGGGGGGGGGTTTTGTACTGCCCTGTCATTTTAGCACCTCAAGAAATGAGATGGGCAGTCATAAATTAAAAGCTGTGTAAATTCCAGAAAATGTACCCTAGTTTGTAGACGCTATAACTTTTGCGCAAACCAATAAATATACGCTTATTGACATTTTTTTTTACTAAAGACATGTGGCTGAATACATTTTGGCCTAAATGTATGACTAAAATTGAGTTTATTCGATTTTTCTTAAAACAAAAAGTAGAAAATATCATTTTTTTTCCTAAATTTTCGGTCTTTTTCCGTTTAAATCGCAAAAAATAGAGGCAATCAAATACCATTAAAAGAAAGCTCTATTTGTGGGAAGAAAAGGACGCAAATTTCGTTTGTGTACAACATTGCATGTCCGCACAATTTACAGTTAAAGCAGCGCAGTGCCAAATTCTGAAAACAGCTCTGGTCCTTTAGCTACCAAATGGTCCGGGGCTTAAGTGGTTAAAGGAACCTATTTAGAAAATAAAAAACGAACCTTTACAACCCCTTTAAAGTAAAGTAATAGTAAAGGCTCTTTTTTTTTGTTTCAAAATAAACAGATCCTCCTCTTTTCTGCGCTCCTGGCCCCTCCCTCCTGTTGAGTGCTCCCACAGCAAGCAGCTTGCTAAGGGGGTACCCAAGCCGTGCCACAGCTCTGTGTGTCCATTCAGACACGGAGCTGCGGCCGGCCCCACCCCCTCTCTTTCTCCTCAATGCGTCACTGACTTCAATTGATAGCAGTGGGAGCCAGTGGCACTTCGCTGCTGCCTCAGCCAATAAGGAGGGAAAGTCCCAGAGAGTCAAGTCTCTTGTGCAGCAGAGGGGCTCAGGTAAGTATTAGGGGGACTGAGGGGGGGCTGCACATAATGCATTCTATGCATTAAGATATAAAAAGCCTTAAGATAAAAAACCTTCTGCCTTTACAACCACTTTAAGAGAAGGTCATTTAAGAAAAACATACCTTAAGAAATTTGAGTGGGCGACTGTGAAAACGCACCAGTTGATTCACAGTTTAACAAGGGTATATCCAATTCAGGCATCACACATAACGTATGTATTACCTGCAGAGTAAAGCCTGGTACTTGCTGATAAAAAAAAAAAAAAACTGACAGCTCAGGTCGGAGCAGCTGCACTAACAATCCAATGTTAGTACAGCGATCTCTCCTGCTGTTCTATTGTGTTCTAGTGGGGGGGGGGTGCGTCCCCCTGTCAGAACACTCCGGTTAGCACTCTCAGCCATTGGCTGAGAGCACAGATTAAAAGCCGGTCGGCAGACCTTCTTTGGTCATGTACCATCGAATGTCGGTCGGTTTCTATTGAACCGCCCGACATTTGGCCCGTGTGTAAAAGGGGCTTAAAAGGTCTGTTATCCCAAATTTATTTAAAAAATTGAATTAAATTTAAAAGCATTATATACAGCACAGTGCATGTGCCATGTCATTTGGCCCCCTGTATCACCTGTAATACCTGGTTGATCCTGCCAGTTTCTACCCCCCCCCCCTCTCTACGCTGACTTCGATATACCAGGGCTGAGCTCTGATACTGGAGTCAGCGTATGTGTCTGTCATCTACAGTTCTGTGTCCTCTCCTCCATCCTCTCCCCTCTCGGACTGTCTGCTCCGTGTCCGCGCTGCCCCCTCCTGTCCTGCTGCTCAAACTAGGGATTAACATTACATTACCCTCTTTGTTGATTAATCCAATGTCCCCCTGCGACTGTGCTTTATTAATAATGTAGCTATATACCATGTTTACTGTGCGCAGATCGGCGATCACGTGAAATTCCTCCTCTCATCTCTCGCATTACAGCAGCTGCAGTGGGCGGGCTGCCTCTCTCCTCCTCCCCTCCTGAATGATGTCAGCTGCGGAACCTCAGCCCTGCCCGTTGCCTCTGTCGGGCCGAGAGAAGAGAGAGGTGGCATGTCACGTGATCACCGATTAGTAAATAAGGTATATACAGTGGGTCAAAAAAGTATTTAGTCAGCCACCAATTGTGCAAGTTCTCCCACTTAAAAAGATGAGAGGCCTGTAATTGTCAAAGGTATACCCCAACTCTGAGAGACAAAACGTGGAAACAAATCCAGACAGACAATCACATTGTCTGTTTCGGAAATAATTTATTTGCAAATTATGGTGGAAAATAAGTATTTGGTCAATATCAAAAGTTCATCTCAATACTTTGTTATATATCCTTTGTTGGCTGGCAATGACAGAGGTCAAACGTTTTCTGTAAAGCCCCGTACACACGATCGGATTTCCTATAGATTTTAAACCGATGGATTTTTCAGACGAGCCAAGAAAAATTAAGTTCTATGCTTCTGAGCATGCGTCAACTTGATTCTGAGTATGAGTGGGTTTTTTAACCGATGGAGTTCCCCACAGACGATAGTAATTTGCCATCGTTTTTTTCCCCCATCGGATAAATTTAAAACATGTTCTATTTTTTAACACCAATGGAAAAAAAGACCAATGGGGCCCATACACGATCGGTTTGTCCGATGAAAAAAAGTCTATCGGACTGTTTTCATCTGTAAAACCGATCGTATGTACAGGGCTTTAGTCTTCACAAGGTTGTCACACACTGTTGCTGGTATGTTGGCCCATTCCTCCATGCAGATCTCCTCTAGAGCAGTGATGTTTTGGGGCTGTCGAGATCTGGAGACTGGCTAGGCCACTCGGGGACCTTGAAATGCTTCTTACGAAGCCACTCCTTCGTTGCCCGGGCAGTGTATTTGGGATCATTATCATGCTGAAAGTCCCAGCCACGTTTCATCTTCAATACCCTTGCTGATGGGAGGAGGTTTGCACTCAAAATCTCACGTTACATGGCCCCATTCATTCTTTCATGTACACGGATCAGTCGTCCTGTTCCCTTTGCAGAGAAACCGCCCCAAAGCATGATGTTGCCACCCCCATGTTTCACAGTAGGTATGATGTTCTTTGGTTGCAACTCAGCATTCTCTCTCCTCCAAACACGACGAGTTGTGTTTCTACTAAACAGTTATACTTTGGTTTCATCTGACCATATGGCATTCTCCCAAACCTCTTCTGGATCATCCAAATGCTCTCTAGCAAACCTCAGACGGGCCCAAACATGTACTGGCTTAAGCAGGGGGACACGTCTGGCACTGCAGGATCTGAGTCCCTGGCGGCGTAGTGTGTTACTGATGGTAGCCTTTGTTACGTCAGTCCCAGCTCTCTGCAGGTCATTCACTAGGTCCCCCTCCCCCACCGCGTGTGGTTCTGGGATTTTTGCTCATCGTTCTTGTGATCGTTTTGACCCCACGGGGTGAGATTTTGCGTGGAACCCCAGATTGAGGAAGATTATGAGTGGCCTTGTATGTCTTCCATTTTCTAATTATTGCTCCCACAGTTGATTTCTTTACACCAAGCTGCTTGCCTATTGCAGATTCAGTCTTCCCAGCCTGGTGCAGATCTACAATTTTGTTTCTGGTGTCCTTCGACAGCTCTTTGGTCTTCACCATAGTGGAGTTTGGAGTGTGACTGTTTGAGGTTGTGGACAGGTGTCCTTTAGCCCAGGTTCACACTGGGCTGCGGGAGTGAAGCCGTGCAAGTTCAGCTGAACTCGCACGATTTCACTCCTGCCTGTCAGTCCCGATTTTGGCCGCGATTACAGGGATATCTGTGCCGGTTTCTGCACAGATGTCAATGTATATCACGGCCCGAAATCGCAAAAAAGTAGTACAGAAACTACTTTTTGAAATCGGTGCAGCGCCGCAGATGCGGCGTCGCACCAATTAGGACGGTTCCATTGCCCGCAATTTGCGGCAAATACCGGCGTTTTGACATGCGATATCGCACCAGTGTGAACCAGGGCTTATACTGATAACAGGTTCAAACAGGTGCCATTAATACAGGTAATGAGTGGAGGACAGAGGAGCCTCTTAAAGAAGAAGATGCAGGTCTGCGAGAGCCAGAAATCTTGCTTGTTTGTAGGTGACCAAATACTTATTTTCCACCATAATTTGCAAATAATTCTTTCCAAATCAGACAATGAAATTGTCTGGATTTGTTTCCACATGTTGTCTCTCATAGTTGAGGTTTACCTATGATGACAATTACAGGCCTCTCTCATCTTTTTAAGTGGGAGAACTTGCACAACTGGTGGCTGACTAAATGCTTATTTGCCCCACTGTAGCTACATTTTTAATTAATCTAATGTCCCCCTGTGACCGTGCTTTATCAACAAAGAGGATAATGTAAAGTTAAAACACTTTAGAGAGAAATCCCTTTTCTTAGCAGTGGCCACTGATTGTCCTTCCTCACTCATGATCACCAGGATTCTTGCCAGATATTGTTCAGTGTTTGAAATGGTTTCAGAAAACATTTGTTTCCTCTGCAGAGACTGCTGAATATGCAGGTAATGGAAAAAAATGCAGTAGTCTGAAAGCCACCGCAGGGTTGTTGTACGATAATATTAAAGTCAAGAGAGGTACCATAGCCCATACTACTCATGCACATAAAGAGTTCCAATTTTTCATAAAAGTAAGATACAGTGGCGAAAATAATTATTGATCACCTGCAGATTTTGTACGTTTACCCACTTACAAAGAAACGAAAGGTCTCTAAAAAAATAAAACACGATACAAATGTTATAAATTGAGTTGCAATTCAGTGAGTAAAATAAGTATTTGATCCCCTACCAACCAACAATAATTCTGTCTCCCACAGACTGGCTACAGTATGCGTTACGCAGATTAGTCATGTCAATTTAACCACTTCAGCCCCGGAAGAATTGGCTGCCTAATGACCGGACAATTTTTTGCGATTCGGCACTGCGTCGCTTTAACTGACAATTGCGCGGTCGTGCAACGTTGCACCCAAACAAAATTGACGTCTTTTTTTCCCCATAAATAGAGCTTTCTTTTGATGGTATTTGATCACCTCTGCGGTTTTTATTTTTTTACAAAAAAAAAAGAAGGAGCGACAACTTAAAAAAAAAAAAAAAAAAGGAATATTTTTACTTTTTGCTATAATAAATATCCCCCCCAAAAAATATATAAAAATAGGATTTTATACTCACCGTAAAATCCTTTTCTCTGAGTCCATGGACCGACACAGCTTCTCTATTGACAAAGTGGGTATTATCCATTAATTAGGAGTGACTAGGCAGAAAACTTGTAAAAAGTGTTGCATCACACATTCTACAGTACCGCCCAGGGGGCGGACCCTCTGGGTATATCCCCTCAGTCTGCATCTCGCAGATCACTTAGTCAAAAAGCAGTACAAACTTAAAAAGGGAGGGGTGGGTGCTGTGTCGGTCCATGGACTCAGAGAAAAGGATTTTACGGTGAGTAAAAAATCCTATTTACTCTTTCGTCCATGGACTGACACAGCTTTTCTATTGACAAAGTGGGACGTCCCAAAGCAGTGTCAGAGAAAAAACGGAGGGGTGCTAACAGCATAAAAATAAACTTCACCCCAAACAGCACTCCTCCAAAAGGAGGAGCTGCCTTGCTAGACAGAAAAAATACTGATCTGCGAGATGCAGACTGAAGGTATATATTTCCAGAGGGTCCGCCCCCTGGGCAGTACTGTAGAAGGTGTGATGCAACACTTTTTACAAGTTTACTGCCTAGTCACTCCTAATTAACGGATAATACCCACTTTGTCAATAGAGAAGCTCTGTCGGTCCATGGACGAAAGAGTAAATAGGATTTTAGTACTAACCATAAAATCCATCTCTCCGACGTCCATGGACTGACACAGCTGGATACTGTAAACGTGTGGGTATATGTCCCACCGGACATAACCCTCCTACCGGCAGCTAGCAGCCTCAGTTTGTAACATAGCAGTACAAACCTTAAAAGGGTGGGTGCCGTGTCAGTCCATGGACGTCAGAGAAATGGATTTTACAGTGAGTACAAAAATCCTATTTTTCCCTTATCGTCCATGGACTGACACAGCTGGATACTGTAAACGTGTGGGACGTCCCAAAGCAGTATCAGAAAGGGTGGGAGCAGTAGTAAAGGAACAACCAAAACTTCACTCCAAACAAGCAGAGCTCCTCAATGGAACATTAAACAGTGGCCGGCAACACTTAGCGGCCGAAGGAAGCATCTGAAGATGCAGCCACATCAATCTTATAGAACTTAGAAAAGGTATGAACGGACGACCAGGTCGCCGCCTTGCACACCCGACGCTTGATGTCGGAAAGCCCAGGAAGCACCAATTGCCTTGGTGGAATGTGCCGAAACCGGAAAGGGAGGCGCCCGCCCCTTAAGGGCATAGGCCTGTATGATGGTCTGCCTGATCCACCTAAAGACAGTGGCAGACGACACCGCTCGGCCCTGTTTTGGACTAGACACAGATTTCCGAATGGAAACAGTAGCAGACAGGTACACCCGTAAGGCTTGTACCCATCTTAATGTATGAAGCGCAAACTCTCAGGGATGCGATGGGTAAGGACACAAGGACGGAAGAACAATGTCCTCAAGGTGAAAGGCCGAGACAACCTTTTGAAAAGAAGGACGGTCGTGGGCACAACACCGCCATATTCTTATGGAGGACCAAATAAGGCGACTTGCAGGACAAGGCCGTCAACTCAGACACCCGTCTAACCGAAGTAATGGCCACCTTCTGGGACAAGGTCAAGAGAGGAATCTCTCCGATATTCTCAAAAGGGATGTTCTTGGAGAACCGAGATGCATCAAATTCAGATCCCAAGTAGGGGGGGGGGGGGAAATCACATGGCGAACCCCCTGCACAAAAAGTGCTAATCAAGGAATGGCCCAGTAGCAGTCGTTGAAAAAGACAGCCCGGGCCGAAATCTGACCCTCGATGGTACGCAAGGCCAGCTTTTGGGTCACAACACACTGTAAGAACAGCAAAATCCTGGGAACGGAATATGTCCGTGGATGCCAATCAAGCTCCTCGCACATAGCGATGCAAGCCTTTACAGGTACGGTGATATATCTTTCTGGAGGAAGATTTCCGTACCAACAACATAGATGAGATGACCGAATCCGAGAGACCTCGGTCCCTCAGCACCTGGCTTTAAGCAGCCATGCCAGTAAAGCCAAGGACTGTAAAGCAGGATGAAGTATGGGATCATGAGACAGAAGGTCCACCCCACTAGACAGTCGCCATCTGCGACTAGCCGAAGTAGATCGGCGTACCAATGTCGCCGTTCCGGAGCAATGAGGATCACCGGAATGGCCTCGGCCCCTACTCTGCGAAGCAGGCGAGGCAACAACAGTAGCGGAGGGCAAGCATATATCAGGCGATACTGCCCCCACGGGCCACCAACGCGTCTGACGCGTCTGCCCAGGGGTCCCTGGACCTGGGCAGGAATCCTGACACCATGCGAGTGAATCGAGAAGCCATAAGGTCCACATCCGGTGCCCCACCTCTGGTAAAGGAGGTGAAAACACCTCCGGATGTAAGGACCCTTCCCCTGCAATGCACACGGCCAACAGGACCACCCTGCAGCGAGATGTATGAAAATCCCAAAGAGAACCTGCAATGTATCGGAGAAGGGAGGCCCCGGCTTACTGGGTGCCTCAACTCAGGGCTTGACAAATTTGGTTGGAATCTAGGAGCCAGCTAAAAAAGTTAGGAGCCAGGAACGCGCACCGTACCGCCGAGCTTGCGTGCAGAATCGAACGCATACATGAGTAGCGCCCGCATATGAAAGCGGTGTTAAAACCACACGTGAGGTATCGCCGCGATTGGTAGATCGAGAGCAATAATTCTAGCCCTAGAGCTCCTCTGTAACTCAAAACATGCAACCTGTAGATTTTTTTAAACGTCGCCTATGGAGATTTAAAGGGTAAAAGTTTGTCGCCATTCCACGAGCGGATGCAATTTTTAAGCGTGACATGTTGGGTATCAATTTACTCAGCGTAACATTATCTTTCACAATATAAAAAAAAAAAAAAAAAAAAAAAAAATAAAAAAAAAAAATTGGGCTAACTTTACTGTTTTTTTTTTTTTTTTTTTTATTAAAAAATAAGACAAGTGTATTTTTTCAAAAAAAAGTGCGCTTGTAAGACCGCTGCGCAAATACGGTGTGACAGAAAGTTTTGCAATGACCGCCATTTTATTCTCTAGGGTGTTAGAATAAAAACTATATATAATGTTTGGGGGTTGTAATTAGAGAGAAGGAGATGGGGCAGTGGAAACAGACAGGGGAAGCTCCATTAGCATTGCTGGTTGTATGTCATACCAACGGCCACCACAAGATGGCGCCTGATCACAGAAGGAAGCTAAGGCCTACATACAGAGAAGCATAGGCCTGCAGAAGGCCGCAAAGCCGCGGCCTCAATTACCGGCCGGCCTGGCGCGATTGTGCGGCGCGGGGGGGGGGGGTTCACGGAGACACAGGATACCCCAGCTGTGCTGCCCCAGGTCACTAATTCTAGTCGCAATGGCGACCTGGCGCCTGGGGATTGTCGAGCCCTGCCTCAACTGTTGGCCAAGAAAGGCAACTTGACAGAGCTTCCTTAGAATCTCGGTCAGTGGACCAGTAACTCAGCCTCCACAGGTGGCGCAAACCCACCCACAGAGACCCTAAAGGCTAAAGCAGTTGCAGTGCACCTGCTAGTCGACTGATGGATGAAGCAGAGGCTTTTGCCCAGTCATTGAGCTTCAGAAACGCAGCCACTAACGGGTGTAACGCTAACCCCAGCCTGGCGAACACAGTCCAAGCCAGTGCTTCTGATCACCACTGAAGGCAGGTGGAAAGTGGTACCCCTGATACCAGGGATCCTTATGACAATGCTCTATCCAGCAGCTACCCCATAGATAAGTGCTGATTGTACAAACACATAGTTTATACTGTGTATTGCGTCAAAATGCGCAATTAGAGCGTGGGAGGAAACCCATTCAGCCACAAAGAGCATAGTACAACCACATACGGCGTATGTAGTTTAGTATGTGTGGATAAACATATTAAACACGTTTATATTGTGCCAGCGACGAAGGCACGCACATCATTGGGGCTTGGATGGAAACCAGCCACGCAGACTGCGTACACAACCGCGTAGGTATGTTAGCCCGCGAATAAACAAATTGCACATGTTTATACTGTGCATAGTGCTGAAAATGCGCACACCATTGGAGCGTGGGGGGAGAAACCGGAGCACCCGGATGAAACCCACACAGACTGCATACCGTATAGGTACTATAGTATGTGTGATAAATATTTTGCACATGCCTATGTGTGCATAGCACCAAAGGCGCGCACACCGTTGGCACGTGGGAGGAAACCAAAGTACCCGGAGGAACCCCACGCAGACCCAGAGAACACAATACATACAACTACTGTGAATGTATTTAGTGTTGTGTATAAAACAATGTGTATGTTTATACCGTGTATTGCACCAAAGGCACGCATGTCATGTAGCGTGGGCGGAAACTGGGGAGAAAACCCACGCAGACTGCACAGACACACCGAGTAGGTATGCAAGTATGTGGATATCAAATCGCACAAATTTTGGCTGTGCATAGCGCCAAAAGCGCCCATACCATTGGAGTGTGGGAGGGAACCGGAGTACCCGGAGGAAACCCACACAGACTGCATACACATACCGTGTAGGTATTATAGCATGCGTGATAAACATATGGAACATGTTTAACTGTGCAGAGGGCCAAAAGGCGCACCGTCAGAGCGTGGGAGGAAACCGGAACACCCGGAAGAAACCCACGCAGACAGGACACAGATACCGTGTAGGAATGATAGCATGTGAATAAACATATTGCACATGTTTATGCTGTGCATTTCCATTGGAGCGTGGGAGGAAACCGGAGTACCTGGAGGAACTGCACGCAGACAGTATACCCATACTGTAAATATGTATAGTATGTGCAATAAACATATTGAACATGTCTATACTGTGCAGAGAGCCGAAGCGCACATACCATGAGAGTGCGGGAGGACACCGGAGTCCCCGGAGGAAACCAACGCTGACCCAGAGTATAATACATACATATACTGTGAATGTATTTAGAGTCGTGTATAAACATATTGTGTATGTTTATATCGTGTATGGCACTGAAACAGCATTGGAATGTGTGAGGAAACCCACGCAGACACAGAGACCAATAACACATACATACACTGTGAATGTATGCAGTGTAGAGGTATAAGAGGAGTTTAATTTATGGGGCAGAGTCGCATAATCTTCTCTGTATCATTCCAACCTGCTTAACTGTGCTGCCGAAGCAGCATGCAGGTAACAGGTAACCTCTGATCCTCAGACCGTGGTCCTGTCAGAGCTGCATCATCCATGCTGCTCTCGACGCAGCGTGAGAGGAAAACAGTGAGGAAGCTGTGTAAAAGAAAAGCTTGAAAAGAACCAAAAGGAGAAAGTGTCCGCCTGAGGTACCACAGCCACAGCATCCAGCTTGAGAGTGTTCCCCACAGCATCAATGAGTTCACTAACAAGCGCCCTGTCATTCACTGACACAGAACTGGAGTCTTCCTCACAAGGGAATGTCCTGTTCAAAAACATTAAAATATTCAGAGCTAGGGTCCTGAGCAGCAGTAGCTAGGCCCATATCTGACTCAGAGCACTCCTCCAAAGATTTTTGTGGGGAGAGGGGGCTTTATAGCTCCCTTGCGCTTGCACACCGCTTCCATTCTGACAAGGAATGATTCCAGGACTGCCGACAACTGGTCCATAGGGACCGCAGGTGCAGGAGCACTGCCAGTTGCCTCTGACAAGTGTGGAGAAGCAGGTGTATCAGACTCCATACTGCCACCCTCTGAGACCCTATACACTTATAGTGAATAGTACAGTCCACCCACTGGTTGCGCTGAGGCTGAGGAGGGGATACCCAGAGTACTCACCAACCCTTAAGGCAGGGCTTGACAAATTTGCTTGGAATCTAGGAGCCAGGAACGCGCCGCGTCCCGCCGAGCTTGCGCGCGGACGCATACGTGAGCAGCGCTCGCATATGAAAGCAGTGTTCAAACCACACAAGTAAGGTATCGCCGCGATCGTTGGAGCAAGAGCAATAATTCTAGCCTTAGACCTCCTCTCTAACTCAAAACATGCAACCTGTAGAATTTTTTAAACGTTGCCTATGGAGATTTTAAAGGGTAAAAGTTTGTCGCCATTCCACGAGCGGACGCAATTTTGAAGCGTGACATGTTGGGTATCAATCAGGGGGGATGATGATATCAAGTTTGATGACAGGAATCGGAGGTAGGGTGGTGGGATGCCAGGAACAGGGAAATGATGAGGGGCATGATGATTATGTTGACGACAGGGGACATTAGATGGCATCATATCATTAGGGCTGTGTGTGTGTGAGGTGACAGGTGGCTGATAGCAGGAATTTTCGGGGCGCCCTTGGTCAGAGAATGACATTACAGGATGTGTCAGTGTCGGCCAGCAGTTCATGCTGTATGTACCTTGAGACCCTGGCAGACTGGCTCCCCGCTGATCGCAATTCCTGCTCTGACAGGTCCTCCACTACGGCCGTCCATCCCGGAGATGAGGTCAGGGAGCCATTAGCCGCGCTCTGCACATGTTAGGAGATCTGCAGAGCGTGGGAGAAGCCAGGGGAGGGGAGCACATGAATCCTCTCGCTGTCCCAACAACCAATGGATGGAGGTTGTGAAAAGCTCCCAGCGCCGCCTCCTCTTCCTCCACAGGACACCTCAGACCCTGCTCGGGTATTGGGAAGGAGGAGGGGACAGCGGCCATGTGAGGAGAGGAGGCCGGCCCTCTCCCCTCCCATGTCACTCACAGCTGGACATCAGATTACTGCCCGCCTCCGGGGAAACCATGGAGACCAGCCGGTGGGGGGGGGGGGGCGGAAGAAGGATCGGCGTCCGGAGCTGCATGTCTGGGGCGTCGGGAGTTGCAGTGAGTGGGCTGGCGGCAGCCCAGGAGCCAGGACGCGGTTTCTGGTCGCCATGGTGACCTGGCGCCCGGGGTTTGTTGAGCCCTGCCTTAAGGACCGCTCAGTTCCGCTGTATGAACCGCGCTGCAGCGCGAGTGAAGCCTGAGGGAGATTGTGAGAAGATTCGCGCCGCAGCAGCGCCGCTAGAGGCCGAAACCGAAGTGAAAGCACCGCGGCTTCAAGAAAATGGCCGCATATATTACTGCGCCATTGAACCACAGCAAGATGGCCGCCGAGCGAATTTTTAAAATTCACCACACAGCGCTAATGGCGCACGCAATGAAGTCCCCACACTCCCTCACTTTTTTTCCAGAACACTGCTCCTTTCCACTACACAGAAATGAGCGCCCCTAGTCAGGCCAGAGTGACCCCCAAGCACCCCCACACAGCACAGCACCAGTACAGGGTGCAGAGAGCAGCATAACAGGGGAAAGACAGGGAGAAACCCCCCATATAAAGAAACACAGCCAGCACGTACTCACCTGCAGCAGGAGAGACTACTTACCCGTCCCAGAGGGACCCACTGGCTTGTTTCACACAGACCTATCACAGAGTAGTACTGCGTAGCTGCCGGCCCGATCCACCGCGAAAGATACAGACAGGTACTGTTCAATCTTGAGAGGGCCGCGGGAGCATAAAAGCAACCCGGCCACCCCTGGAGTCATGGGGTATGTCGTGAACTGAGTCTCACGCACACAAAGCGAGGATCAGCACGCTCAATGGTAGGACAGGGAAGACTACGAGGGTACCAGTGTACCCAACCTGTTGCCCAGCCGACATTTGATTTAAGGTCTCAAAAATAAAATAAAATTCCCAAAGGAATAAAATTAAAAAATAAAATCTTCCAGGAGACTGGCTTCTGAGAGAGCCAAGTCTTCTTCTGCAAGGCAGAAAAAAACTGAGGCTGCTAGCTGCAGGTAGGAGGGTAATGTCTGGAGGGACCGCCCCCTGGGCGGGGCTGTTCAGCTCTGGTTTGTTCTAGAATGTATGTTTCTAACATTCTGCCTAGATCTTCTCCTGCGAGCAGGGACATATACCCACACGTTTACAGTATCCAGCTGTGTCAGTCCATGGACGATAAGAGAAAAAATGAATTTTCTCCTCAGTTAAGGCCGATATGTACTCTTCTACATATGTTTGGTAAAAAAAAAAAAAAAGCGAAATGAGCGTACATTGATTGGTTTGAGCAAAAGTTATGGAATCTACAAAATAGGGGATAGTTTTATGGCATTTTTATTATTATTTTTTTTTTTTTTTTTTTTACTAGTAATGGCAGTGATCAGCGATTTTTATTGTGACTGCCATATTGCGGCGGACACATCGGACACTTTTGACACTATTTTGGGACCATACTGTGTAAATGACACTGGCAAGGAAGGGGTTAACCACTAGGGGTGAGGAAGGGGTTAAGTGTGTCCTAGGGAGTGATTCTAACTGTGTGGGGGCTGGGCTACAAGTGACACGACAGTGATCACTGCTCCCGATAACAGGGAGCAGTAGATGACTGTCCTGTCACTAGGCAGAACAGGGAAATGCCATCTTTACATAGGCATCTCCCCGTTCTGCCGCTCTGTGACACGATCGCGGGACACCGGCGGACATTGTGTCACGGAGCATGGTCACGGAGCTCGCTGCGGGAGCATGGTCACGGAGCTCGCTGTGGGAGCACGTGTGCCCGCTAGGCGACAGTTTCAAAGCAATGTACAGGTACGTTGCTTCTGCCAACGTAAATGTATGTTAGGCAGTCTGCAACTCGTTATGTGTATAAAAGACATCTGTCCACAGAATCTCTTTAAACCATTCTAATTTCACCATAATTGACAATCCCAAAGAGCTGTCAAAGGACGTCAGGGACAAGATTGTAGACCTGCACAAGGCTGGAATGGGCTACAAGACCATCAGCAGGAAGCTTGGTGAGGAGGAGACAACTGTTGGAGAGATTATTCGCAAATAAAAGGAACACAAAATAACCAACAATTGCCCTCAGTCTGGAGCTCCATGCAAGATCACCAGAAAAGTGAGGGATCAGCCCAGAACTACACGAGAGGAGCTTGTGATAACCTCAAGGCAGTTGGGACCATGGTCAAACAAACCACTGGTAACACAATACGCCGCCATGGATTGAAATCCTGCAGTGCCCGCAAGGTCCCCCTCCTCAAGAAGACAAATGTACAGGCCCATCTGAAGTTTGCCAATGAACATCTAAATGATTCAGAGGATTGGGAGAAAGTGCTTGTGGTCAGATGAGACCAAAATTGATCTCTTTGGCATTAACTCGACTCCTCGTGTTTGGAGGAAGAAAAATGCTATTATCCTAAGGCTACTTTCACACTGAGGCGCTTTGCAGGCGCTATAGAGCTAAAAATACGCCTGCAAAGCACCCTGAAAGAGCCTCCTCTTTCACTCCAGTGTGAAAGCCTGAGGGCTTTCACACTGGAGCGGTGCGCTGGCAGCACGCTCAAAAATGTCCTGACAGCCACATCTTTCAGGCGCTGTAGGAGCGGTGTATACACCGCTCCTACAGCGCCCCTGCCCATTGAAATCACTTTGCGGGCGGTTTTATCCCTTTTTCGACCGCTAGCGGGGGTTAAAAGCGCACCGCTAGCGGCCGAAAAGCGCTGCAAAAACGTTGGTAAATCGTCGCTAAAAATAGCGTTGCTTTACCGCTGACGGCGCAACGCCCCAGTGTGAAAGTAGCCTTAGAACACCACTCCTACAGTCACCCATACACACCGCTTCCTGGGTGACCCAGACACCTCCCTCCAAAAATAGGGCTGGTTTCACACTGGGGCGGTGGGTGCGGTGGCGGTATAGCGCCGCCATTTTTAGCGGCGCTATACCGTCGGAATAGCGGAGGTATTCGGCCGCTAGCGGTGCGGTTTTAACCCCCGCTAGCGGCTGAAAAAGGATTAATACCGCAGTTTCCCATTGCTTTCAATGGGAAGGAGCGGTAAACACACCGCTCCAAAGAAGCGGCTAGCAGGACTTTTTTTTTTACCATCCTGCTAGTGCATCGCTCCAGTGTGAAAGCCCTCGGGCTTTCACACTGGAGAAACAGCAGCCGCTGTTTAGGGACGGTTTGCAGGCACTATTTTTAGCAAAATAGCGCCTGCAAACCCCCCCAGTGTGAAAGGGGCCTAAAATACAGCCAGTCCCCGAGTTACATACGACTCATACTTACAAATGGAGGGAGGCAACAGGAAGTGAGAGGAAACCTAGCCCTAGGAAGGGAAATTCACTCCTGTAAGAGTTATCATGGGAAAAAGGTGTCTCCACTGATGCTTTATCATAAGTCCTTGTTTCCATGACAACCCAACAATTTCAAAATCCAATTGTCACAGGGACAGAACGTGAGGTGAAATCTGAAACAGGGTTACAAGGGTGTTAACCCTTCCCTACGCTAGCCAAAAACTTTACCTGTTCCAACTCACATACATATTCAACTTCAAAATTATATTAAACCTTCATTTTATTTTTTTTAACTACTAAAATAACCAACATGGTATGTTTGCCTGCTCTGTGCAGAAGTTTTGCACAGAGCAGACCAGATTCTCCTTTTCTCGGGTTCCCCTTCTGCGTTCCAAGCCCCTCCTCTTCAGCGAGTGCCCCCTCACGAAAACCAGCTTTCCATGGATGCACCCGTGTGTGCTCGCTCCCGAGCCACGCTGTCTGCGTCTATTGACACAGATCAGGCGACCCTGCCAAGCCCAGCCCACCACTCCCTCATCACAGCATTTGATTGACAGCAGCAGGAGCCAATGGCTGCCCAATGAGGAATGAGACAGCGGCTAGAGCTGCTGCTCTTGTGCACATCGCTGGCTCAGATAGGAATAAGGCTGCGTTCCCACCTCAGCGTTTTGAATCGTGGGCAGATTTGCCTCAATTCTGCCCGTGATTTCAAAGCGCCAATGTGTGAATGACAAATAGCACGGAGACACAGGATGCGCCAGGTCGCTAATTCTAGTCGCAATGGCGACCTGGTGCCCGGGGTTTGTCGAACCCTGCATTAACAGCAATCCACATCGCGTGAAGCTTGTCACCCGAAAAATGTTCAGTAGCTACTTTCGGGCGATATGCTTCACGCAAAGCGGGTTGTCGTGATTGCAGTATGACAATCGCAGCAGAACAGCGCCGCGATTTTAGGTGCCATTCAAATAAATTGCATCTCAAATGTGCATTCTGCGATTTGTCATTCACACCTCAGCGCTTTGAAATCAAGGGTCAGAATCGTGACAATTTTGCCCGCAATTCGAAACGCAGAGGTGTGAATGCAGCCTATAGAGGGGCTGGGGGGGCACCTACAGCACAGAAAGGTTTTTTTACCGGCATACATACAGTAGAATGCATGAAGGTAAAAAACCTTCAGCCTTTACAACCACTTCAAAGCGGAGCTCCACCCAAAAGTGCAACTTCCGCTTATTTGTCTCCTCCATTTGACACCTTTCACATGGGGAGGGGGGCTTTTTTGACAGGTACTCTGTCACCACTTCATGGAAAAGCTCAGCCCCCACTCCTCCTTCCTCCGCTGCCGGACCAATTAGAAAGCGCGGCCCGCTTTGTGCATGTGCAGTGGGGAAGCGGCTGTGAAGTCAAAAAGGCTTCACTGCTAGGTTCCCTTACCGGCAATGGCGGCAGCACCTGACTGCCCGTCCCAAGAAGGGCTGGGGTGCTGACATCTCGGGATCCCTGGACAGGCAAGTGTCCATAAAAGCGCAGATCCACCCAAAAGTGGAACTTTCGCTTTAAGTACTCCTCGCCCCCTTACATGCCACATTTAGCATGTCATTTTTTTGGGGGGGGTTCTTCGTTTTGAAGGGGACTTCCTGTGCCACTTCCTCCTTTCGCCTACGGGCCGCCTAGACAACTCCTCCTCTCCCCCTAGGCAGCCCCTCCCTCTAGGCGATCTTCTGGAACACAGGTCCCAGAAGATCGCCTATCCACTCAGAGAGTGCAGCGTGACTTGCGCATGCGCAGTGCACACCCGGCCGTGAAGCTACAAGCTGTCCCGGCTGGGTGACCACAGTTCTAATGACGGCACCACAAAGAGGAGGGAAAGAGGAGCGGGCCTCTGTTCAGCCGCATCACTGGGCCGTGGGTGTTTATTAAAAGTCATCAGCTATACTTTTTGTAGTTGCTGAATTTTAATAAACTAAACTAAACTAAAAATAGCCTGGAAATCCGCTTTAAGGATGAGCTGAGGCGTGTTCGCAAGTGAATGTGCCCGCCAGGAAGCTGACACTCCGCAGCGCCAATCACAGGCAGTGAGACATTTCCCAATCCGTGGCTGGCTGCACAGACCAGGAAATGTCTCGCTACCTGTGATTGGCGCTGCGGAGGGTCAGCTTCCTGGCGGGCAAATTCACTTGCGAACACGCCTGAACTCACCCTTAATGTTCATATATATTTAAAGTCAGCAGCTGCACTATTTGTAGGTGCTGATTATTCGTGGGGTGGGAGGCAGGGGGACTCCTCTTTAAGGTAAAATAAAAACCTTGAGGCTTTAGCTCAAACCTCCAGAACGTATCTGCTTTGTAACCAGGGAAGTTTCTGCATTGGGAACGTAGAGTGATCCCAACGTACAGCTACACCGGACAGTGGAATGACCCCTATACAGCACACGGCTCCTCACGTGTCATAACATTCACAGACAGCTGCCTTCCTCTCCACACAAATCATAGCCCCGGGCACGTATGGAGAGACCAACTCATAATATCTATAAACACACATAATACCTTCCTCTGCTCTGCCAGATCTGCATGCTACACCGGCCATGCTGTCACCACTTCCGGGAGTGGGCGGGTCCAGCGATGGCACAGGACGGCAGCAGAGGCAGCACCGCCTCTCTACAACACGTGGGCGGGGTCACCTAATCACAGCACCGCCCTTCTGTGTCCACCCCTTCATCGCTGGAAGCTCTTATTCTATGAAACCTTTCATTGCCGATGCCTCCCCTACTATCTATCGTGTCTTTGTAGTAACCCCTTTTGTTGCCGGCAGAAGTCCTTTTTATAATCAACTCCTTCATTCCCAGCAAATGTCCTTGTAGTAACACTTTCATTCCCAGCAGTCATCCTTGTATTAACCCTTTCAGTCCCAGCAGGCGTCCTTGTATTAACCCTTTCAGTCCCAGCAGGCGACCTTGTATTAACCCTTTCATTCCCAGCAGGCGGCCTTGTTGTATTAACCCTTTCATTCCCAGCAGTCATCCTTGTTGTATTAACCCTTTCATTCCCAGCAGGCGTCCTTGTTGTATTAACCCTTTCATTCCCAGCAGGCATCCTTGTATTAACCCTTTCATTCCCAGCAGTCGTCCTTGTATTTACCCTTTCATTCCCAGCAGTCGTCCTTGTATTAACCCTTTCATTCCCAGCAGGCGTCCTTGTATTAACCCTTTCATTCCCAGCAGGCGTCCTTGTTGTATTAACCCTTTCATTCCCAGCAGGCATCCTTGTTGTATTAACCCTTTCATTCCCAGCAGGCGTCCTTGTTGTATTAACCCTTTCATTCCCAGCAGTCGTCCTTGTATTAACCCTTTCATTCCCAGCAGGCATCCTTGTTGTATTAACCCTTTCATTCCCAGCAGGCATCCTTGTTGTATTAACCCTTTCATTCCCAGCAGGCATCCTTGTATTAGCCCTTTCGTTGCTTGCTGATGTCCCTGTAGTAACTCTTTTTTTCCCAGCAGGCGTCCTTGTATTAACCCCTACGTTTCTGGCTGATGTCTTTGAAGAAACCCCTTTGTTACCAGCATAAGTTCTTTTCTTTTCTTAACCACTTCATTGTTTGCAAATGTCGTTGTAGCAACCCCTCATTGCCAGCAGGCGTACTTCTTTTAACCCCTTCATTGCCAACAGCCCCGTTCCATTCCTAAGACCCCTTTCACACTGAAGCGGTTTTCAGGCGTTTTAGCGCTAGAAATAGCCTCCACATAGCGCCTGAATAGCAGCTCCCATTCATTTCAGTGTATCTTTTGACACTGGGGCGGTGCGTTTGCGGGACGTTAGGAAAAGTCCTGTTAGCAGCATCTTTGGGGCGGTTTGGGAGCGCTGTATTTTTCACTCCCAAAACACCCCTGCCCATTGAAATGAACGTGTAGCGCTTCCAAAGCACCTGAAAAGCGTTTTGGAAGTGCAGCGACATGGGCACTTTTAACAATCGATTAAAAGTGTGGCCAAGCAGGCTATGTACCCGACATGTTTCGTACAAAGGGTACTTCAACTGGGGCATGACCTTTGCACAAAACAAGTCGGGTACATACTAGCCTGCTTGGCCTTATACACCACTCTTTTTATCGATCGATTTTTTTTTGTGATCACTCTGTGCATCCATCTGCTATGAGGTCTGTACGATTTTACTTTGTTTTTATTTAAATACATTTTTATACGCTGGATTTATCCGCACTGGAGGCCTTCTTTTTATCTCCTATGATACATGCTGCCATTTTTTGGATACAAAGAGAACCACTGACACCGTGAACATTGGTATTGCAGTCTGATTTCCTGGACTATCGCTGGCTCCATTGTGTTGGCATACACCGTTCCCTCTACAGAAATTCCGGTTGGATAGTGAGTCCCGGTTGACTATCTGTGCTTGTTTGACCCCCTGCCACTGGCATGTGTGTCCTCAGTCTGGGGTAAGAGTACCCATCCCCCTTCCCTGGTGTTGGATGCACATTCCCGTGTGCTGTGTGTGAAAATCACTTTGTATATCGCAGTCCTGTTGTTTTCATCTCACGAATGTCAATATTCTGTGAACATATCTACGGAAATTATCATTAACCCTTGATTGTTCATTGGGACTTATTAGTGGTTATTTTTTACCCATTTCTTTACAGTGGGCTCTGGACAGTTATCACCTATGTGCAAGTTGTATTCATTGATCTTCACCTGTTTATGTCATTGCACCTAGAACAGGGGTCTCCAAACATTCTAAAACAAAGGGCCAGTTTATTGTCCTTCAGACTCTTGGAGGGCCGGACTTTGGCCAGCGAGAGTGGAAAGTTTCCTGGCATCAGTGTGGGTAAACTTCAGGTATTAGAGGGAGGAAAAGTGCCCCATCGTTGGTATCATAGGGAGAAATGATGCTCCATTGTAGGTGTCAGATGGCAGAATAGGATCTTGTATCGGTGGGAAGGATAGTGCCTCAGGGGCCGGATAAAGGTAAGCAAAGGGCCGCAGTTTGGAGACCACTGACCTAAAAGATTGTTTCCTATCTATAGGAATGTTTCACTCATATATATGCACTTAGCACTTTATTATTTATATTCCTGCACATGGTTTATATATATATATACATTTTTTGGTAACCCCTGACATTCATCAGGGGTTTTGCACATTTTCTCAGCGCTGCATTTTTTGTCTTTGTTAAGTTTATGCAATTAGTCTTATTGTTGATGCTGGCTGCTTTCTTTATTTGTGGTAGTGCAACTTTTTTCACCATTTTTCTTTTCACTGATAGAAGTCACAAGACTGAAAATAGACAGTTATCAGCTTAAATTTAGTTTAATAATTGCATTTCCATGTCCTGTGTACTGTGGGAGACCAGATATAATGAATGCAGGGTCCTGGGTTTAGCAACACTTTAATACACCCAGCCCCTGGGAGCTGCCTAGGAGGACTGAGTTAGTAATGCTTTATTTATTTATATATATATATATATATATATGTGTGTGTAGCAGAGAGCTGGCTATCTTACCTGCAGTATCAGAAGACACTCTGCACTGCAACATTGTTGCAGTGAGACTGTTTCCCTCTGGTGCAAGGGTCTCAAACTGGCGGCCCTTCAGCTGTTGCAGAACTACAATTCCCATGAGACATTGCAAGTTACAAGCATGACTCGTATGGGCAGAGGCATGATGGGACTTTTAGTTCCGCAACAGCTGGAGAGCCGCCAGTTTGAGACCCCTGCTCTAGTGCCAGCTAAAACTCTGTGTCATCACATCCTGTCAGCAGAGTTATTACCACCAGGGAGCAAAGCATAAAGGGAATTGTAGTTCCAGGACTCAAGTTTCACATTCAGATTGAACTGTATGGAACTGCAAGAGCCAGCATGTTCTGGAGAAGAGGAACTAAAGACTCCATCTTGCTTTGCTGAGGGATTTTCAGACAGTACGAGGCAGAGGAAGAGATCAGACCTAAGGGAGGAATGCTGCCTCCTCAATGATTTTACCGCGTGATTTAGGCCTCCGCCCGCCAGTCAGGACATCCAGCCTGAGAGAGGGGGATCCCAGATGCACGTTCTGATGGTGAAGTGTTCCAGTGTGAGATGACCAGTCCGGTCGCCAGGAGAGCCTGCTTGTTCCAGGACGTTCATTTGGGTCTTGACTGCAGTATTGGGTGAGGGGGCTTTTGCCCATTTGCAGGAAACAGGGACACCGCACCACAGAAGAAGTTAAATGGGCACTGTATACAGACATCATTGCTGTTAGTCATCTTGCTGACACTTATTGTGCCACAGGGCTAAAGAATAAGGTCATCTATTCCCAGGGACACTGTATACAGACACCATTGTCTTTTCACCTTGCTGAGAAAGATCCTGCCTTCCTCACTTGATAATCTGGGCCAGTTGTATTGTTTGGCCCTGCTATTCAAGAGTTTAAGTGCACCAACAAAAGTGGCTAGCTGAAGACACAAAGTCTTATCGTTTCTTCAAAAGGACTTAAGCTACTAGTGCCATACGGACCGGCACACACATATTCAGGGCTTTGTATATGCAATGGGTGTGTGTGTGGGGGACAGTTTATCTAGGCAGTTAAGCCATTACATGTTGTTTTGAATAAAGTGTTTAAAGTTGGGCCTGTGGTGTCAAGGGACAGAATAGAGAGGCGCGACGCAGAGGGTCACTCCTCTGCTCTCTTCCCACCTGGACTTATGAGCCGACCTGAGTAAAGATAATCTGGTACAGATTGCCATTTTGTGATTTATTGTTATTGAAGTGTTTGCCTCTGCACTTTGGTTTATTCTCAGGTTTTGAATCCCCTGAAAGCAGCCTGAATATGGTATTGAGCTATATTGCTCTTAAAGTGGAGCTCCACCCTAAATAGCAACTTTTGCTATTTGGAACCCTCCCCCCCTCCGGTGTCACAATTGACACCTTTCAGGGGGGAGGGGGGTGAAGATACCTGTCTAAGACAGGTATTTTCACCCACATCCGGGAGTCCTCTCTCCGGGAATCTGCGGGAGTTACGTCACTTCCCGCAGACTTCCCTTGGTGTTCTGGGAGACACTCGGCTCCCAGAACACTGGAGCACCAATCAGAACGGCGCAGCGCGACTCGCGCATGGGCCGTAGGGAACCGGGCATGAAGCCGCAGGGCTTCACTTCCTGGTTCCCTCAGCGAGGATGGCGGAGGGAGCAGCAGAGTGACGAGCGATCACTCGTCCTCTGCTGCGGACGTCGCTGGACTCCAGGACAGGTAAGTGTCCAAATATTAAAAGCCAGCAGCTGCTGTAGCTGTAGCTGCTGGCTTTTAATATTTTTTTTCCCGGCGGAGCTCCGCTTTAATCTCAGTTATTGCTCTCCAACTGCATTAATTGAATATATATGGTAACTGTTTGTTACTCTTTTTCACAGAAATATTGCAGTAAAGACATTTTCTGTGTTTTATCATAGCGTGTGTGTTTCTCATTGGTCCTTGCACTTGCACTATTGACAGGTGTGTTGAGACTGTTCTTAGGGTTGAGAGACAGAATACGGAACCAAACATACTTAAGTGGATCCTCCGGGGGTAGCGCTACACATATATATTACAGTTGTGCTTATAAGTTTACATACCCTGGCAGAATTTATGATTTCTTGGCCATTTTTCAGAGAATATGAATAATAACACAAAAACTTTTTTTTCACTCATTGATAATTAATGGCTTGAGCCAAATACTAACAATCAACTGTGTTTCCTCTTTTTAAATCATAATCACAACAGAAACTACTCAAATGACCCTGATCAAAAGTTTACATACCCCAGTTCCTAATGCCGTGTATTGACAGCTTGAAGTATTTTGTGGTATTTGTGGATGAGGCTCTTTATCTTCTCAGATGGTAAAGCTGCCCATTCCTCTTGACAAAAAGCCTCCAGTTCCTGTAAATTCTTGGGCTATCTTGCATGAACTGCACGTTTGAGATCTCTGCAAAGTGGCTCAATGATATTGAGATCAGGAGACTGAGATGGCCACTCCAGAACCTTCACTTTATTCTGCTGTAGTCAATGACAGGTCGACTTGGCCTTGTGTTTTGGATCATTGTTATGTTGGAATGTCTAAGTACATCCCACGCGCAGCTTCCTGGCTGATGAATGTAAATGTTCCTCCAGTATTTTTTGATAACATACTGCATTCATCTTGCCATCAATTTTGACCAAATTTCCTGTGCCTTTGTAGCTCACACATCACCAAAACATCAGCGATCCACCTCCCTATTTAACAGTAGGAATTGTGTACCTTCATCATAGGCCTTGTTGACTATCCAAATGTAGTGTTTATGGTTGTGGACAAAAAGCTCAATTTTGGTCTTATCACTGAAAATTACTTTGTGCCAGAAGGTTTGAGGCTTGTCTCTGTGCTGTTTGGCATATTGTAAGTGGGATACTTTGTGGCATTTGCATAGTAATGGCTTTCTTCTGGCGACTCCACCATGCAGCCCATCTTTCTTCAAGTGCCTCCTTATTGTGCATCTTGAAACAGCTACACCACGTTTTCAGAGAGTCCTTTATTTCACCTGAAGTTATTTGGGGGTTTTTCTTTGCATCCCAAACAATTTTCCTGGCAGTTGTGGCTGCAATTGTAGTTGGTCTACCTGACCATGATTTGGTTTTAACAGAACCCCTCATTTCCCACTTCTTGGTTAGAGTTTGAACACTGCTGATTGGCATTCTCAATTCCTTGGATATCTTTGTATATCCCTGTAATGAGCCCCTTTGCTCGCTCGGCTCCACTCTCCCGACACTCCTCTGCTCTATTGGATCATCCGGTGCTCCAGGATTCAATCTACAGCTATGTGCCATTCAAATCCATTTGTGATCGGTCAGAACAAACACCAGGCAGGCTGTATGTAAGTTCCAACAGGAGAGCCTTTATTAGAACCAAAAACAAGTCTTATATACAGAACAGAGGAAGTAACCATAACATAAATTAACATGAGCTAATTAACTAAATCCTTTAGACAGCCGAGGTGACTCCTAGATATGACCTTTCAGGGTAGACATCCCGTCTCCTACCTGTCTCATCTGCTATACAATACTTATACAATATTATCATAAGTGTAAACATCACACATTTAGCAGGGTCAAATTAGCACAGAGGACAGACAGATGGCTGGAGGTGATTGCATTCGCATATCCTTAGAGTGAATGTGTGAACGTCCCAACAGTATGACTCAGTCACTCTAATGTGGCATATACAGGGTCCCCAGAGTCTGTGTGTCTTGGGGGGACATGGACCTGAATCCAAAGTAACACCCCCTCCAAAAGCCTCTGTCCCGGCTAGGTCTGTCACAGATTCAAAGGAGAAATACTTCAGTATTCAAAGGTCCATGACAATACTCCCCCCTGGGAAACAGTCCAACAGCCACAGTGGGACCCCAAACGGGTCAACTCGAGGATGGTGGAAAAGTAGTCTTAAGGTTCCAGGTCTGTCTGCCGGGATAACCCATCTGCATTCCCGTTTTGAGGCCCTGGCCGATATTGTATGGTAAAATTGTACGGTTGCAAAGCCAGGCTCCACCTTAGTAATCGCCCGTTCTCTCCCGCCACCCGGTTAAGCCATATCAAGGGATTGTGGTCCGTCATGACGGTAAAAGAGCGTCCATACACGTAGGGCTGCAATTTCTTTAAAGCCCAGACTAAGGCCAAACACTCTTTTTCCACAGCAGCATATCCAACTTCACGGGGTAACAATTTGCGGCTGAGATATGCCACGGGGTGCTCTTTCCCATCATCGCCAACTTGGCTTAGTACGGCTCCCAGTCCGAACATGGAGGCATCTGTATGAATGACAAAGCGTTTGTTAGGATCAGGGGCCGCCAGTATGGGAGCTTGCGTTAGGGCGGTTTTTAACTGATGAAATGCTATCTCGCACTCCGGGGACCACAGGACCTGTCTAGGGAGAGTCTTTTTGGTCAGGTCCGTCAGGGGTTTGGCTATGTCACTATAGTGGGGTACAAACATCCTGTAGTACCCTGCTGTCCCTAAAAATGCAAGTACCTGGGTCTTGGTTCTGGGAACCGGCCAGTTTAGGACGGCCTCTATTTTTGCAGGTTCTGGCCTCTGCTTCCCACATCCTACTCTATGTCCCAGATATTGTACCTCAGACATCCCGATATTACATTTGTCTGGCTTCAGGGTCAGGTCTGCGGCTCGGATCCTATCTAGCACTATTCCCAGGTGTCTAAGATGTTCCTCCCAGGTCTGGCTATAGATTGCGATGTCGTCAAGATATGTGCATGCAAAATCTTGCAGACCATCAAGGAGTTCATCTATCATCCGCTGGAAGGTAGCCGGCGCATTCTTCATCCCGAATGGCATTACCCGAAACTGGTAAAGGCCGAACGGGGTGATGAAGGCCGACTTCGGAATTGCTTCCGCTTCCAAGGGAATCTGCCAGTAGCCCTTACACAAGTCAATAGTCGTCAGATAATGTCCCTGAGCTATTTTGTCCAGCAATTCGTCCACTCGGGGCATAGGGTAGGCATCTGTCACAGTACAGTCATTCAGTCGCCTATAGTCCACGCAAAATCTGGTCGTGCCATCCCGTTTTGGGACTAATACTACAGGGGAAGCCCAGGGGCTTGCTGATGGCTCGATCACCCCTAACTCGAGCATCTTTCTAATCTCCGCTCTCATCCCTTCTTGCACTGCTCCAGGGATCCTATAGGCTGGTTGTCTCAGGGGCTTCTGCCCAGGGGTCTCTACCTTGTGCACAGCTATGTGAGTGTACCCAGGGCGTGCCGAGAACATCTCCTGACGGTCTTGGAGTAATTCTCTGGCCTGTTCTCGTTCTTGGGATCCTAATCTATCTCCTAGCCGTATATCCTCCACACCCCCGGAACAGTTACTGATTTCGGGAAGCTCCAGCATCGGTAGATATTCAGTGTCCCCGGTGGCAGGAGCACATATGGCGGCTACTGCCTCAGCCCTCTCATGATAGGCCTTCATCATATTAATGTGGAACGTCCTCTTAATTTTTGTGTCTGCACAGCTGGCAACCACGTAGGTTGTATCGCACAGCTGTTTTTCCACCTGATAGGGGCCCTGCCAGGAGGCCTGTAATTTATTTTGCTTCAGGGGTTTTAGTACCAGGACTTTCTGTCCGATATAAAAGGTGCGATTCCTCGCAGACCGATCATACCAAACCTTCTGCTGACTCTGGGCCGATTGCATATTCTCATGGACTAGATCGGTAAGTTCCCGCAGTCGCTCCCTGAGTTCCAAGACATAACTAAGGATGGGGAGGCCCTCCGGATCCTCTACCCCCTCCCACTGGGCCTTCACTAAGTCTAAGGGTCCCCTAACCCTTCGCCCATATAACAGCTCAAATGGGGAAAACCCAGTGGACTCCTGGGGTACCTCTCTATAGGCAAACAGTAGATGGGGAAGATATTTCTCCCAATCCTTTCTACTCTCCACAAAGGCCCGAAGCAGCTGCTTCAGGGTCCCGTTAAATCTCTCACACAGCCCATTAGTCTGAGGATGGTAGGGGGCGCTCTGGAGGGGTTTAATCCCACAGAGACGCCAGAGCTGCTGCGTCAGCTCAGCTGTGAACTGGGTACCCTGATCGGACAATATCTCCTGGAGGAACCCTACCCTAGTAAATACCCACAGCAAGGCATCTGCTACTGTATCAGCCTGGATATTGGATAAGGGAATGGCCTCCGGGTAGCGGGTGGCGTAATCCACCACCGTAAGAATATACTTCTTCCCGGTGGCACTGGGGCGGGCCAGGGGGCCTATAATATCTACCGCTATGCGGCTAAAGGGTTCTCTAATAATCGGCAGGGGTTGCAGCGAGGCTTTTGGGTGATCCCCTGTCTTCCCTACTTTCTGACAAGTCTCACAGGTCCGGCAGTATTCTCGCACCTCGGCATGTAACCTGGGCCAGAAGAAAGCATGAGACAACCGACTCCGGGTCTTGGCTATCCCTAGATGTCCGGCCAAGGGGATGTCGTGAGCCAGGCGCAATAGCTCCCGTCTGTATTTCTGGGGTACAACTAGCTGTTTGTGGGGACCCTGTCACTTCCCAGTGCCCATTCCCTCAGTGTAACGATAAAGAAACCCCCCCTCCCACTCTATTCTGTCTTCCCCCAACCCCCCTGGATCCTTGCCCGCCCTGTCCCGATAACCAGCTAAAGTTGGGTCACTCTGAGTCTCTTGCCTAACGTCGGAGGGAGAATCCCAGGACAAGGGGTTGTCAAGTCTGGGTAACGTAGGAGGATTTGGTCTTACCTGGGTCCCCATAGGAGTGGAGTTGCCTTGAAGTTGGCTCTGCCGTCTGTTGGTCACGGCCATAGCGTCCTCTGGGGCATATGAGGAAGTTAAATGTCCCAAATCGTTTCCCAAAAGTACTTCTGCGGGTAACTCGCGTAGTAATCCCACTCGCACTTGTCGCTCCCCTGAGCCCCAATCCAAGAGGACTTGGGCGGTGGATAAACGTAGTACCTTGCCCCCTGCTACCCTGACTGCAACAGTCTGGCCGGTCCGGGCCGACTGGGGAATCATGTGAGGCTGGATGAGGGTAATCATAGCCCCGGAATCGCGGAGTCCCTGGGCCGGCTTCCCATTAACCCATACTGCCTGGCGATGGTGCTGCCGATTATCTCCGGCAGCAGCTTGGACGGGATCAGCCTCGAAAAGTTTGCCGCACTCTTCCTGAACATCTCGATGGTTGGGCTCATTCTGGACGCAATGAGCCGCTGGTCTGGATGGATGATTAGTCTCTCGGTACCTCGTGGATCGGGTAGGGCAATATCGCTGCAGATGACCGGTTTGGTTACAGGTATAGCACTTAGGTCCGGTAGGAGGTTGGGTCGGGCTAGGGGTCTAGAGGCAGACCACTGAGGTACTGAAGTTGGGTTAGAGGCTGGTAAACTGGGCCGAGATAGTGGATAGCGCTCGCTTTCGCCTGACCTTCGAGAGTCCAGATATTCATCGGCCAAAGTAGCCGCTTGCTGTACAGTCCGTGGTCGCTTATCTCGCACCCAATCCCGTAGTACCGGAGGGGTGTGGTTAAAGAACTGTTCTAAGAGTACTAGCTGGGTGATATCCTCTATGGTATGAGCGCAGCTTCCCTGGAACCAGCCCTTAAGGTTTCGCTGCAGACGATGTGCCCACTCCACATATGTTATGTGGGCTTGTTTCCGGGATTCTCGAAACTTCATCCGGCTGGCTTCGGGTGTAATGGCAAATTGGACTAGCAGAGCTTCTTTTACCCGGTCATAGTCTTTAGCGTCCTCGTCCTCCAGGGCCCGATACGCATCCGCCGCTCTGCCAGTTAAATTACTCGCCAGTAAGGCGACCCAATCTTGGGGCAGTACTTCATGTATCTGGCATAGTCTCTCAAAGTCCTGCAGGAACGCTTCAATTTCCTCCTCTCCTTCCTTAAATAGTTTGAACGCCCGAAAGGGCAACTTACGGAAAGGCGCTGCATCTTTAGGTGTTGTCTCCGATTGCCGTATTTCCACCATTCTCTGCTCATGTTGCCGCTCTAGTTCTCTCTCTTGTCGCTCTAGTTATCTCTCTTGTCGCTCTCGTTCTCTCACTTGTCGCTCTCGTTCTCTCACTTGTCGCTCTCGTTCTTTCTCTTGTCGCTCATCCTGCAGCTTGATGTCTGTAATGGCATTCTGTATGGCGGTCTCTGATGGGTTAGCACCATATAATGCCAACCGCTCTCGGACTCGTTGCTGAAACAGGTCTTCAACTGACCGGGGTCCTGCATCATCATCCCTCTGGTCCATCTTGGCTAGCTCCCTGATCAGGGTGGCCTTGTTCTTTGTCCCACCGGTCCCTCCACAGCTCTCAAGTAAGTCTTTCAGCGTGGCTTTCCTGCAGGCTGTATAGCTGGTCATTCACTGTGGTGGTTTGGAGTGTCCCAGGAACTGGAGAGCAAATCCCACCGCTGCCAACCAATGTAACGAGCCCCTTTGCTCGCTCGGCTCCACTCTCCCGACACTCCTCTGCTCTATTGGATCATCCGGTGCTCCAGGATTCAATCTACAGCTATGTGCCATTCGAATCCATTTGTGATCGGTCAGAACAAACACCAGGCAGGCTGTATGTAAGTTCCAACAGGAGAGCCTTTATTAGAACCAAAAACAAGTCTTATATACAGAACAGAGGAAGTAACCAGAACATAAATTAACATGAGCTAATTAACTAAATCCTTTAGACAGCCGAGGTGACTCCTAGATATGACCTTTCAGGGTAGACATCCCGTCTCCTACCTGTCTCACCTGCTATACAATACACATTATCATAAGTGTAAACATCACACATTTAGCAGGGTCAAATTAGCACAGAGGACAGACAGATGGCTGGAGGTGATTGCATTCGCATATCCTTAGAGTGAATGTGTGAACGTCCCAACAGTATGACTCAGTCACTCTAATGTGGCATATACAGGGTCCCCAGAGTCTGTGTGTCTTGGGGGGACATGGACCTGAATCCAAAGTAACACCCCCTCCAAAAGCCTCTGTCCCGGCTAGGTCTGTCACAGATTCAAAGGAGAAATACTTCAGTATTCAAAGGTCCATGACAATCCCTTTCTTGTTTTATACAGTTCAACTATCCTTTCCCATGGATCCATTGACAATTCTTTTGCTTTCCCTATGACTCAGAATCCAGAAACGTCAGTGCAGCACTGGATGAAAGATGCAAGGGTCTGTCAGGAGTAGGGATGAGCTTTATGTTCGAGTCGAACATGAGTTTGACTCGAACATTGGCTGGTCGCCGAACAGCGAACAATTTGGGGTGTTCGCGGCAAATTCGAAAAGCGGAACACTGTTAAAAGTCTATGGGAGAAATCAAAAGTGCTAATTTTAAAGGTTAATATGCAAGTTATTGTCATAAAAAGTGTTTGGGGACCCGGGTCCTGCCCCAGGGGACATGTATCAATGCAAAAAAAAGTTTTAAAAACGTCTGTTTTTTCGGGAGCGGTGATTTTAATAATGCTTAAAGTGAAACAATAAAAGTGAAATATTCCTTTAAATTTTGTACCTGGGGGGTGTCTAAAGTATGCCTGTAAAGTCACGCATGTTTCCCGTGTTTAGAACTGTCCCTGCACAAAATGTAATTTCTGAAGGAAAAAAAGTAATTTAAAACCACTCGCAGCTATAATGACAGATCAAAGTAATTGAAAAAAAACGTCAGGGGTCCCCCCCCCACAGTCCATTACCAGGCCCTTTGGGTCTGGTATGAATATTAAAGGGAACCCCGAACTAAAAAAAAAAAAAAAACGCGGGGGTCTCCCCAAATTCCATATCAGGCCCTTCAGGTTTGGTATGGATATTAAGGGGAACCCCGCACCAAATGTAAAAAAAATGGCGTGGGGTCCCCCCCAAAAGGTCTGGTATGGATTTTAAGGGGAACCCCGCACCAAAATTAAAAACAAAATGGCGTGGGGTCCCCCCAAAAATCCATACCAGACCCTTATCCGAGCATGCAACCTGGCAAGCCGCAGGAAAAGAGGGGGTACGTACCAGGCCACATGCCCTCCTGAACCGTACCAGGCCACATGCCCTCAACATGGGAAAGCTGTCCCCATGTTGATGAGGACAAGGGCCTCATCCCCACAACCCTTGCCCGGTGGTTGTGGGGGTCTGCGGGTGGGGGAGCTTATCGAAATCTGGAAGCCCCCTTTAACAAAGGGGAATTTCAGATCCTGCCCCCCCCATGTGAATTGGTAACGGGGTACATTGTACCCCTACCATTTCACAAAGAAAGTGTAAAAAATTGTAAAAAACACACAGACACAGTTGGACAAGTCCTTTTATTTAAAAAAAATAAAATAAATTCCAGCGATGTAATCCCGTCGATGTCGGGGGTTCCCTATCATAAGGACGGATGACAGCGCCCCCTCTTACGCGTCATGGGGGTTTTGTTCCTGCTGGAGAGGGGAGACTGCAGCGTCGCTGGAGAATGGATCATCGTTGGACATCGACAGGATTACATCGCTGGAATTTATTTTATTTATTTATAAATAAAGGACTTGTCCAAGTGTGTCTGTGTGTTTTTTACAAATTGTTACACTTTCTTTGTGAAATGGTAGGGGTACAATGTACCCTGTTACCAATTCACATAGGGGGGGTGGGATCTGGAGTTTCCCTTTGTTAAAGGGGGCTTCCAGATTTTGATAAGCCCCCCCGCCTGCATACCCCCGCAACCACCGGGCAAGGGTTGTGGGGATGAAGCCCTTGTCCTCATCAACATGGGGACAGCCTCATCATGTTGAGGGCATGTGGCCTGGTACGGTTCAGGAGGGGGGGCGCTCTCTCGTCAACCCCCCCCTTTTCCTGCGAACTGCCAGGTTGCGTGCTCGGATAAGGGTCTGGTATGGATTTTTTTGGTGGACCCCACGCCATTTTTTTTTAATTTGGTGCAGGGTTCCCCTTAATATCCATACCAAACCTGAAGGGCCTGATATGGAATTTGGGGGGACCCCCACGTTTTTTTTTGTTTCAGGGTTTCCCTTAATATTCATACCAGACCCAAAGGGCCTGGTAATGGACTGTGGGGGGGACCCCTGCTGTTTTTTCCTATGACTTTGATCTGTATTGCCGGGGAGCCAACAATTATAGCTGCGAGTGGTTTTAAATTACTTTTTTTCCCTTCAGAAATTACATTTTGTGAAGGGTCAATTCTAAACATGGGAAACATGCGCGACTTTTCAGGCATACTATACACACCCCCCAGGTACGAAATTTAAAGGAATATTTCACTTTTATTGTTTCACTTTAAGCATTATTAAAATCACCGCTCCCGTTTTAACTGCCTTTTTTAAAACTTTTTTTTGCATTGATACATGTCCCCTGGGGCAGGACCCAGGTCCCCAAACACTTTTTATGACAATAACTTGCATATTAGCCTTTAAAATTAGCACTTTTGATTTTTCATGTTTGTGTCCCATAGACTTTAACGGTGTTCAAACAAATTTTTTGCCTGTTCGCATGTTCTGGTGCGATCCGAACAGGGGGGTGTTCGGCTCATCCCTAGTCAGGAGTTCAGAAACTCATTGACCTCATTGACCTTTTATACACACACACACACTAAAGCCCCGTACACACGATCGGTTTGACTGATGAAAACTGTCCGATGGATTGTTTTCATCAGACCAACCGATCGTGTATGGTACCCATCGGTCTTTTTTCCATCGGTTGTAAAAAATAGAACTTGTTTTAAAAATTTTCGATGGATAAAAAACCGATGGGAATTTCCGATCGTCTATGGGCAAGTCCATCGGATAAAAAACCCACGCATACTCAGAATCAAGTCGACGCATGCTCAGAAGCATTAAACTTCATTTTTCTCGGCTCATCGGAATGTTTTACGTCACAGCTTTTGGAACGGTCGGTTTTTTGACTGATGGTGTGTGGCCAAGACTGATGAAAAACAGTTTCATCGAATTTCCGATGGACAAATCCATCGGACGAAAATCCATAGGTTATCCGATCGTGTGTACGGGGCTTAAGGCTGCTTTCACACTTAGGTGTCGGTGGCAAAGCGCCGCTATTTTTAGCGGCGCTTTACCATTGTTTCTGTGGTGCTATTCTGCCACTAGCTGGGCACTTTTAACCCCTGCTAGTGCCCGAAGAAGGGTTAAAACCGCTGGCAAAGCACCGCCGCTGTTTGGCAGCGCTGCAGGACTTTTTTTTACCGTCCTGCCAGTGCACCGCTCCAGTGTGAAAGCACTTGGGCTTTCACACTGGAGTGAAAGGAGAGGATCTTTCAGGGTGCTTTGCAGGCACTATTTTTAGCGCTATATCGCCTGCAAAGTGTCTCAGTGTGAAAGCAGCCTAATTACAAACAAACAGATTACAGGTGAGGGTGGTTGCCTTTAATAGCCATTCAAACCCCTTTGTGTCAACTTGTGTGCATGTTATCAGGCCAAAATCACCAGGGTATGATCAGGGTCATTTGGCTAGTTTCTGTTGTCATTATGATTTAAAAAGAGTAAACACAGTTGATTGATAATAAATGGCTTCAGCCAAACACTAACCACGAGTGAAAGAAAAGTTTGTGTGTTATCATTCATATTCTCTGAAAAATGGCCAAGAAATCATAAATTCTGCCAGGGTATGTAAACATATGAGCTCAACTGTGTGTGTGTAAGTGTATATATATATATATATATATATATATATATATATATATATATATTTTTTTTTATATATTGTGAGGGGGTTAGCTCGACAGCGGGTGTATGTGACCCCCTGGATGGGTTAACTACACAAAAATTAGGCACAGCAAACAACAATGAAGGTGAAAAAACAAAGGTGTGGTTTATTTACACTATTTACAAAGATCCAAAAACAGCAAAACAAAAAGAGATATGAAAAGAAATCCTTGCCAACTTGGCCACTTACAACGTACACAGGTTTCCCTGGCTATCAGCTGGGTACAGCCTTGTGCTGTCCCCAGCACCTATCTCCCTGTTACAGAGGCTTGCCACACAGGCATTGTCTCACTGCACAGACAGGTATCACACTCCCCAGTCTAAACAGGCACAGGACTGATTCCAGGATGGAGCACCTCCCTAAGCCTGCTGGGAGTTTTTGTAGAGGGCTTAATGAGCCCACTTACTTCAGCTGGGATTATTACCTCTATTCCTGCAGGACTCTCAGCGCTTCCCCCTAGTGGTACAAATTGGTATAGAGACTGAATCTGGGACACACATAATCTCCATCCTGGATGCAACCAGACGATTTTACCTGCCTGCTGTCACAATATATATATATATATATATATTGTGACAGCAGGAAGGTAAAGTCACCTGGTTGCATCCAGGGGGGTAGATATATTTCGCCCAGATTCAGGCTTTACGCCGACTTATACAACTAGGTGGAGAGTTGTATAAGGCTAGTGGGCTCATGGATGACTCATACCTCTAGGGAGAGTGCTGGGCGTCGTGCAGACAGGGAGTTGATGAGACCAGCTGAAGCTTGTCAGCTCATTTAGGCCTCTATAAGAACTCCCAGCTTCATTAGATGTTAGCTCATGCCTGGAACCAGACCTGTGTGGACTGTCTAGGGAGAGTGAACCCCTGTGCGGTGAGACAAAGCCTGTGTGGCTATTTGCTTGGACATTTAAAACCAGGGACTTAGGGACTAGGACAGCACTAGGCTGATCCCAGTTGTTAGTTAGGAAACCTGTATGTTTAGTCAGAGGTCAAGTTGACCAGGATTTATTTTGTTTATGTTTCTTTTGCTTTGCTGTGTTTTGTCACTGTAAATAGAAAATAAACCGCACCTTTTTGATTTTGAAAACCACAACGTCCGTTTGCTGGGCCTGTTTTTGTGTGGGGAGCCCATCTCGGGGGTCACACACACCCGCTGCCGAGCTAACCCCCTCACAGTTGGTGGAGAACCAGTGGCAGTTTTTTTTTTTAAGCCAGCATGGAGGAGATACTGAAGCAGCTGGCTCTAGCAAATGCCAATCAACAGCAGACAAATGCAGGTTTGCAAAAGAACTTCGCAGCCCAGCAGCAAGCTCATCAACAGAGCCTTGCAGCCCAGCAGCAGACAAACGCAACTTTGCAACAGAGTCTGGAGGCTCAGCAACAAGCCCAGCAGCAATCTGAGGCCCGCTTCATAGACCTGTTGCAGAAGCAAGAGCAGAGACTACAACAACAGATGGAAGCAGTAATGCAGCAACGTCCGCAGACCAGTGAGGAAAGCCGTCCCACTAATACCGCGTCCTTTGGGGTGAGTCGTTTATTGACAAAAATGACTGGAGAGGATGATCCAGAGGTATTTTTGACCACATTTGAAAGGACCGCTGAAAGAGAAAAGTGGCCTGAGGAGCAGTGGGCTGGACTGGTGGCTCCTCTGTTAACTGGTGAATCGCAGAAAGCTTACTATGACCTAGAGCCTAACCAAGCAAAAGACTATGTGATGCTAAAAGCTGAAATATTGGCAAGGCTGGGTGTCACCCAGGCTGTCCGGGCTCAGCGTGTGCATAACTGGACTTTCCAGCTTGGAAAACCCCCCAGGTCTCAAATGTATGATCTCATTCACCTGAGCAGAAAGTGGCTACAGCCAGAGACTTTGTCCGCACCAAAGATTGTGGAACGTGTTGTAATGGATCGGTTTTTGAGAGCTCTTCCTACTGCCATCCAAAAGTGGGTAAGCCATGGAGACCCAGAGACGGCCGATGGTCTTGTGGATCGTGTGGAGAAATACTTGGCTACAGAGAACCTGACGGCCTCTTCCAGAGACACTCGGACTTTCCACCCTAAGACCAGACCATCCCCAGGGGCGGATAAGAGGATTCCAAGGGGTGAGGGTGGAGAGAGTGAGAGGGTGGGAGCTCTACCCCAAGTTTGGCGAGAACAGCCTGGGAAATCAGCGGCTCAAGAGGCCGCAAGAAGGATCGTTTGCTACCACTGCCGGCAAGCGGGACATATTGCAGCCAATTGCCCGGTTGTGGAGGAACCCATGCAGTGTGACTTTCTGACGGGCAGACGTCAGTCGCTGTGTGCGACAGTCGCATGCACTGCCATTCGAGGAACTGAGAAACATTTATGCAAAATGTGTGTTAATGGTAGAAATGTTGTGGTATTGTTGGATTCAGGTAGCCTTGTGACCCTGATAAAGGCTGAGTTAGTTAAAACAGAGGTCTCTGGGAATAGCAAGGTAGCTGTTATTTGTGTGCATGGGGACACCCGAGAGTATCCAGTGACTACAGTGTGTTTCGAGACCCCCAAAGGTACCCTCTCTCATCCAGTGGGCTTAGTATCTCAGTTACCGCATGACGCCATTGTGGGAAGGGATTTTCCGAAGTTCTGGGAACTGTGGGATGATCCTGAGCCCCCCACTGGTGCCCCTATGTACCAGGAATGTGATAGCCAGAACTCCCCTGAGAGTGGTGAGGACTCTCCGGAATTTCCCTTATCATTATTGGCAGGGGAGACTCAAGAAACTGGAGAGGAGCCCACCTCCTCAGACGAAAACCTACCGTCTGTGGAGTTTTCTGATCTTGAGGTTCACAGGGAAAACTTTGCCACAGAACAGTTGAAAGACCCCGCCCTAATAAAGGCACGGGAAAACGTAGTGAAAATAGATGGCGAGTTAGTGAACCCAGATAATACCTGCACTTACCCATACTTCAGCGTAGAGAAGGACCTACTGTATCGGGTGGCAAAAAGGGCAGAAGAAACCGTTGAGCAGCTTGTGGTGCCCAAACCTTACAGGAAGTTGGTGTTGGAGTTGGCCCATGGGCACATTCTTGGAGGTCATCTGGGGACAGAGAAAACCCGAGAGAGGGTATTACAGAGATTCTATTGGCCGGGGGTGATGAAGGACATAGAAAATTATTGTTCCTCCTGCCCTGTGTGTCAGAGGTCGGCCCCGATGCCACATTTCCGTAGCCCGCTGGTCCCTCTACCCATCATTGAGGTCCCGTTTGAGAGGATCGCCATGGATTTGGTAGGTCCTATAATCAAGTCCGCTAGGGGGCACCAGTACATATTAGTTATAATGGACTATGCCACCCGTTATCCAGAAGCGATCCCTCTCCGAAATACCTCGGCCAAAACCATAGCCAAAGAGCTATCTCTTGTGTTTAGCCGGGTGGGTATTTGTAAAGAACTGCTTACGGACCAAGGTACACCCTTTATGTCCCGGGTTATGAAGGAGCTGTGTAAATTGTTCAAAGTGACGCAATTACGTACATCTGTGTATCACCCCCAAACCGATGGGCTGGTTGAAAGGTTCAACAAAACCCTAAAACAAATGTTGAAGAAAGTGGTGGATAGAGATGGAAAGGATTGGGACTGTCTACTTCCTTATCTGATGTTTGCTATTAGGGAGGTGCCCCAATCCTCTACGGGATTCTCCCCCTTTGAGTTACTGTATGGGAGACACCCAAGAGGGCTGTTGGATATTGCCAAGGAAACTTGGGAAAGTGAGAGTTCTCCCCACAGGAGTGTGATTGAGCATGTCGCCCTGATGCAAGACCGAATTGCACAGGTAATGCCCATCGTGAAGGAACATTTGGCCCAAGCGCAGTTAGCACAGCAGAGAGTGTACAACCGTGGAGCCAAGACCCGTACCTTTTCCCCGGGGGATAGGATACTGGTACTTGTCCCTACGGTTGAAAGTAAATTCCTTGCCAAATGGCAAGGCCCCTACGAGATAATGGAAAAAGTGAGCGAAGTGAATTACAAGGTCAGACAACCAGGAAGGCGAAAGCCCGAACAGATCTATCACGTTAATCTGTTGAAAGCCTGGAGGGATAGAGAGTCCCTAGTCGCAGACACTTGGTCACCAGCTCAAACTGGTTGCGTGATTCCTGAGGTTGGAATAGCAGCCACCTTGTCACAACCCCAACAACAGGAGGTTAAGGAGTTTGTGCTTCGCAACAAGGAGGTATTCTCTGAGCTGCCGGGACAAACATCTGGGGTAGAGCATGACATCATTACCCCGCCCGGTGAAAGGGTGAAGTTAAAACCCTATCGGATCCCAGAGGCCCGACGGGAGGCAATACGGGAGGAAGTACAGAAAATGCTGAACTTAGGGGTGATAGAGGAGTCCCAAAGTGATTGGTCTAGTCCCATTGTGTTGGTGCCTAAACCGGATGGGAGCTGGCGATTTTGTAACGATTTTCGTCAGTTGAACAAAGTTACAAAATTTGACACCTACCCCATGCCACGTATAGATGAGTTGATCGACCGGCTGGGAACAGCCCGATACATGACGACTCTTGACCTCACAAAAGGGTATTGGCAAATCCCCCTGGCCAAGTCGGCCAAAGAGAAAACCGCATTTGTAACCCCAGACGGGGCGTTCCAATATAAAAGAATGCCGTTCGGGTTACAGAATGCGCCGGCCACATTCCAGCGGAAAATGGACCAGATGCTGAGGCCCCATCGGAAGTATGCTGCGGCTTACCTGGATGACATAATTGTCCATAGCACAGATTGGGCCTCACATCTGCCAAAAGTGCAAGCAGTCCTGGACTCTGTTCGGGAAGCGGGGTTTACGGCTAACCCCAAGAAGTGTACCATTGGGCAGGAGGAGGCCAAATATCTTGGGTACACCATTGGGAGGGGAGTAATAAAACCCCAACTCAACAAAGTCGAGGCCATCCAGAGTTGGCCACGTCCCAACAGCAAGAAGCAGGTACGAGCCTTTCTGGGAATCGCTGGGTATTATCGGCGATTCATTCCCCACTTTGCTTCTAAGGCTGTGCCCCTAACCAACCTGACGAAGGGGAAAGGGTCGGTCATGATTAAATGGACCCCCGAGGCTGAGGCAGCATTCCAATTCTTGAAACAAGCCTTATGTAGCCAGCCAGTGTTGTACTCACCCGACTTCTCTAAAGACTTTGTCGTACAAAGTGATGCGTCAGATGTGGGGTTAGGAGCAGTATTGTCCCAGGTCTGGAACGGGGAAGAGCACCCAGTCATTTACCTCAGCAGGAAGTTGAAGTCCCATGAGGTAAATTACGCCACCGTTGAAAAGGAGTGTTTAGCGGTGAAGTGGGCTCTAGATTCCCTTCGGTACTACCTGCTAGGTAGGCACTTTGACATGGTTACGGATCACGCTCCGTTAAAGTGGATGGCTCAAAACAAGGAAACAAATAGAAGAGTGAATAGGTGGTTCCTGGCCCTCCAGGAATTCAACTTCACAGTAAAGCATCGCCCTGGCGTTCAAATGGGGAATGTGGATGCTTTGTCTCGAGTACATGAATGCCTGATTGCTGGTGTTCCAACCCCGAGGTTAAAACAAGAGGGGGGGTATGTGACAGCAGGAAGGTAAAGTCACCTGGTTGCATCCAGGGGGGTAGATATATTTCGCCCAGATTCAGGCTTTACGCCGACTTATACAACTAGGTGGAGAGTTGTATAAGGCTAGTGGGCTCATGGATGACTCATACCTCTAGGGAGAGTGCTGGGCGTCGTGCAGACAGGGAGTTGATGAGACCAGCTGAAGCTTGTCAGCTCATTTAGGCCTCTATAAGAACTCCCAGCTTCATTAGATGTTAGCTCATGCCTGGAACCAGACCTGTGTGGACTGTCTAGGGAGAGTGAACCCCTGTGCGGTGAGACAAAGCCTGTGTGGCTATTTGCTTGGACATTTAAAACCAGGGACTTAGGGACTAGGACAGCACTAGGCTGATCCCAGTTGTTAGTTAGGAAACCTGTATGTTTAGTCAGAGGTCAAGTTGACCAGGATTTATTTTGTTTATGTTTCTTTTGCTTTGCTGTGTTTTGTCACTGTAAATAGAAAATAAACCGCACCTTTTTGATTTTGAAAACCACAACCTCCGTTTGCTGGGCCTGTTTTTGTGTGGGGAGCCCATCTCGGGGGTCACACACACCCGCTGCCGAGCTAACCCCCTCACAATATATATATATATATATATAAAGGGGAGCTGCCTAGGAGGACTTAGTTAGTAATGATTTATATATATATATATATATACACGCCATACTTTACACTGTAGCAAAGTGTAATTTCTTCGGTGTTGTCACAGGAAAAGATATAATAAAATATTTCCAAAAATTTGAGGAGTGTACTTTTCTGAGATACTGTGTGTGTGTGTATATATATATATATATATATATATATATATGTATATATATATATATATATATATATATATATATATATATATAAAGGGGAGCTGCCTAGGAGGACTTAGTTAGTAATGATTTATATATATATATATATATATATATATATATATATATACACACACACACAGTATCTCAGAAAAGTACACTCCTCAAATTTTTGGAAATATTTTATTATATCTTTTCATGTGACAACACCGAAGAAATTACACTTTGCTACAGTGTAAAGTATGGCGTGTACAGCTTGTATAACAGTGTAAATTTGCTGTCCCCTCAACACACAGTAATTAATGTCTAAACCGCTGGCAACAAAGGTGAGTACACCCCTAAGTGAAAATGTCGAAATTGGGCCCAATTAGCCATTTTCCCTCCCCGATGTCATGTGACTCATTACTGTTACAAGGTCTCAGGTGTGAATGGGGAGCAGGTGTGTTAAATTTGGTGTTATCGCTATCACTCTCTCATACTGGTCACTGGAAGTTTAACATGGCACCTCAGGGCAAAGAACTCTCTGAGGATCTGAAAAAAAGAATTGTTGATCTACATAAAGATGGCCTAGGCTATAAAAAGATTGCCAAGACCCTGAAACTGAGCTGCAGCACATTGGCCAAGACCATACAGCGGTTTAACAGGATAGGTTCCACTCAGAACAGGCCTCACCATGGTCAACCAAAGAAGTTGAGTGCACGTGCTCAGTGTCATATCCAGAGGTTGTCTTTGGGAAATAGACGTATGAGTGCTGCCAGCATTGCTGCAGAGGTTGAAGGAGTGACCGTCAGCCTGTCAGTGCTCAGACCATACGCACTGACGTTGCAATGTTTCATGGCTGTCCTCCTAGAAGGAAACCTCTTCTAAAGATGATGCACAAGAAAGCCCACTTGCTGAAGAAAAGCTGACTAAGGACTAAGGATGAGCCGAACACCCCCCAGTTCGGTTCGCACCAGAACTTGCGAACAGGAAATAAATTAATTCGAACATCCGAACCCCGTTAAAGTCTATGGGACACAAACATGAAAAATTAAAAGTGCTAATTTTAAAGGCTTATATGCAAGTTATTGTCATAAAAAGTGTTTGGGGACCCAAGTCCTGCCCCAGGGAACATGTATCAATGCAAAAAATAGGCAGTTTAAAACGGGAGCAGTGATTTTAATAATGCTTAAAGTGAAACAATAAAAGTGAAATATTCCTTTAACCACTTGAGACCCGCGCTATAGCCGAAAGACGGCTGCAGCGCGGCTCTCAAGTGCCGGGTGGGCGTCCCCAGGACGTCCTGGTTTGTTTACATCCCGCGCGGCGGGGAACAGCTGTGCGCGCCGCATCACGTGATGCCGATGCGCATGCCTGGCGGCCGTGATGTCCGCCAGGTACATGCGATCGGCTTTTACAGAGGCAGGACATGGATCTCTGTGTGTAAACACAGAGATCCATGTCCTGTCAGGGAGAGAGGAGACCGA
This sequence comes from Rana muscosa, assembly GCA_029206835.1. NCBI lineage: Eukaryota > Metazoa > Chordata > Amphibia > Anura > Ranidae > Rana > Rana muscosa. The sequence continues at coordinate 731,049,702 of CM055118.1, forward strand.
TGCTGTGTCCCTTGTACATAGAGACACAGATCAGTCACCTCCCCCAGTCAGTCCCCTCCCCCACACAGTAAGAAACACTAATAGGGAACATATTTAACCCCTTGATCGCCCCCTAGTGTTAACCCCTTCCCTGCCAGTCACATTTATACAGTAATCAGTGCATTTTTATAGCACTGTTCGCTGTATAAATGTGAATGGTCCCAAAATAGTGTCAAAAGTGTCCGATATGTCCGCCGCAATATCGCAGGCCTGACAAAAATCGCAGATCGCCGCCATTACTAGTAAAAAAAAAAAAATAATAAAAATGTCATAATTCTATCCCCTATTTTGTAGGCGCTATAACTTTTGCCCAAACCAATCACTATACGCTTATTGATTTTTTTTTTTTACCAAAAATATATAGAGGAATACGTATCGGCCTAAACTGAGAATTTTTTTTTTTTAAATTGGGATATTATTATAACAAAAAGTAAAAAAATATTGTGTTTTTTTTTCCAAATTTTCTGTCTTTTTTTGTTTATAGCGCAAAAAATAAAAACCGCAGAGGTGATCAAATACCACCAAAAGAAAGCTCTATTTGTGGAAAATTTTTTATAAAAATATAATTTGGGTACAGTGTTGTATGACCGCGCAATTGTCATTCAAAGTGCGTCAGTGCTGAAAGCTGAAAATTGGTCTGGGTACGAAGGGGGTTTAAGTGCCCAGTAAGGAAGTAGTTACATTTCTGTAAAGCAGCGCTTGTTTCCCATGCTTAGAACAGTCTCTGCACAAAATGTCATTTCTGAAGGAAAAAAAGTAATTTAAAAGTACTCGCGGCTGTAATGAATTGCCGGTCCCGGCAATACAGAGAAAAGTCATTGAAAGTCATTGATAAAAAATAAAAAAAATGCGTGGGGGTCCCCCCAAATTCAATTACCAGGCCCTTCAGGGCTGGTATGGATATTAAGGGGAACCCTGCGCCAATTTTTTATAAAAAATGGCATGCGGTTCCCCCCAAATATCCATACCAGGCCCTTCAGGTCTGGTATGGATTTTAAGGGGAACTTCGCGCCAAATTTAAAAAAATAATGGCATGGGGTTCCCCCCAAAAATCCACACCAGACCCTTATCAGAGCACGCAACCTGGCAGGCCGCAAGTAAAGATGGGGGACGAGAAAGCGCCCCCCCTCCTGAACCGTACCAGGCCACATGCCCTCAACATGGGGAGGATGCTTTGGGGTCTGGACCCCAAAGCACCATGTCCCCATGTTGACGGGGACAAGGGCCTCATCCCCACAACCCTTGCCCGGTGATTGTGGGGGTCTGCGGGCGGGGGGCTTATCGGAAACTGGAAGACCCATTTAACAAAGGGGACTCCCAGATCCCGGCCCCCCCTATGTGAATTGGTAACGGGGTACATTGTACCCCTACCATTTCACAAAGAAAGTGTAAAAAAACAAAACAAAAAAAAAAAAAACCCACAGACACAGTTGAGATAAGTCCTTTATTAAAAAAAAAAAACTCCAGCGGTGGTAATCCACTCTCGATCTCCACTCCAGCGATGTCTCCACTCCAGTGATGTCGGTATCCTGCGATGGATGATCTCTCCAGGCTCCAGCGACGATGTCCAGCTACGAGGAACAGCACACGGTCCTCTCTTCACCGGAGCGAAAACACCCCGGGAATGACGCGGCTTCAGACAGTGACAGCTCTTATCTAGCTAAGGGCAGGCCACCCGTCACGTGACCCCGTCCCCCTCTGACGCAAGGGGAAACCCGGCTTTCCCAGTGACGTGACGGGTGACCCCGCCCCCTCTGATGCAAGGGAAACCTGCGTTGCATCAGAGGGGGGCGGGGTCACTAAAGAAGCTGAGGGTAAAGATGGACTGGCAAAGCATGTCTCCAGACCTAAACCCTATTGAGCATCTGTGGGGCATCCTCAAATAGAAGGTGGCGGAGCGCAAGGTCTCTAACATCCACCAGCTCTGTGATGTTGTCTGGAGGAGTGGAAGTGGACTCCAGTGGCAATCTGTGAAGCTCTGGTGAACTCCATGCCTAGGAGGGTTAAGGCAGTTCTGGAAAATAATGGTGGCCACACAAAATATTGACACGTTGGGCCCAATTTGGACATTTTCACTTACAGTTGCAATAAAAAGTATGTGAACCTGTCACGGAGATCCTGCCAGAAACAGGCGCCCCGGACTTCCTGGTTCCCGATCGCGAATGCATTCTGCAGGTGCGCGCGCGCATTCCGCAGGTGGCGCCAGAAGGCCTATTTAAACCTGTCAATGACAGACAGTCCCTGCTGTCTGCTCTACAGCTTTTAGTACCTGAGAACCTGATCTTAAAGCCCCGTACACACGGTCGGACTTTTGCCCAACAAACTTCGTTTTGAGCAAGTTGGACCAACAATCCGAATGTGTGTACGCTCCATCGGACAATCTTGTTTCGGATTTTTTTGGTTTTCATCGGACAAAAGTTGGGTCTGCAAACGGACAAACTTTTGCCCAACAAAAGTCCGATGGAGCAAAGTCCGACCGTGTGTACAGGAAACCATCGGACTTTTGTTAAAATCAACCAACAATAGCAGAAGTTGACCAAAGGGTGGCGGTAAAGAGCAGAAAAGAGCAGAAAAATCACGTGATGTTGCCAAAAGTTTTGGGAAAGTTTGCAGAAAAGTCAGAGCGTGTGTATGCTATGGGTGTTCCCGACCAACTCCGTTCGGACAAAAAACCACGGAAAAGTCCGATGGAAGTCCGACCGTGTGTACGGGGCTTTAAGCCCCGTACACACGGTCGGACTTTTGCCCAACAAACTTTGTTTTGAGCAAGTTGGACCAACAATCCGACCGTGTGTACGCTCCATCGGACAAACTTGTTTCGGATTTTTTGGGATTTCATCGGACAAAAGTTGGGTCTGCAAACGGACAAACTTTTGCCCAACAAAAGTCTGATGGAGCAAAGTCCGACCGTGTGTACAGATAACCATCGGACTTTTGTCCGATGGACTAAACAACTAATGTTAAAATCAACCAACAATAGCAGAAGTTGACCAAAGGGTGGCGGTAAAGAGCAGAAAAAAGCAAAAAAAACATGTGATGTTGCCAAAAGTTTTGGGAAAGTTTGCAGAAAAGTCTGAGCGTGTGTATTCTATGGGTGTTCCCGACCAACCCTGTTCGGACAAAAAACCACGGAAAAGTCCGATGGAAGTCCGACCGTGTGTACGAGGCTTAAGACTTACCTGCATCTGACCCGGCTTGCCTGTGACCTCTCCAGTTTTCTGCCTGCATCTGACCTTTGGCTTGTTGTGACTTCTCCTCTGCCTGATCCTCCAGTACCTTTGCTGCCAGCCAGTTAACCGACCCGGCTTGTCTGACCAATCTTACCACCCCTGGTTCAAGTCCTGTCTGCTGTGTTCCTGTGTTCCTGGTTCCAGTTCTGCCTGCTGTGTTCCCGTGTTCTTGGTTCCAGTTCTGCCTGCTGGTTTCCTGTGTTCCTGGTTCCGGCCTGGTCTGCTGTAGCTGTTCCAGTTCTGCCTGCTGTGTTTCCTGTGTTCCTGGTTCCAGTTCTGTCTGCCGTACTTCCTGTGTGCCTGGATCCAGCCCAGTCTTCGGAATTACCTCTACCTTGGTTGATCCTGCCAGGCACTCGTACCCCTCCTACCTCTGCGCCTTCTCTTACACTACCAGGGGCTGCTGTTGGGAGCCGTAAGGGAGGCCTTCCTCTGCAAATCCGGGCTCGTCACCGTCAGGTATGTGACAGAACCCTTTGGAATGATATGGATTTCTGCACAAATTGGTCATAAAATGTGATCTGATCTTCATCTAAGTCACAACAATAGACAATCACAGTGTGCTTATACTAATAACACACAAATAATTAAATGTTACCATGTTTTTATTGAATACACCATGTAAAAATTCACAGTGCAGGTGGAAAAATTATGTGAACCCTTGGATTTAATAACTGGTTGAACCTCCTTTGGCAGCAATAACTTCAACCAAATGTTTCCTGTAGTTGCAGATCAGACGTGCACAACGGTCAGGAGTAATTCTTGACCATTCCTCTTTACAGAACTGTTTCAGTTCAGCAATATTCTTGGGATGTCTGGTGTGAATCGCTTTCTTGAGGTCATCCCACAGCATCTCAATCGGGTTGAGGTCAGGACTCTGACTGGGCCACTCCAGAAGGCGTATTTTCTTCTGTTTAAGCCATTCTGTTGTTGATTTACTTCTATGCTTTGGGTCGTTGTCCTGTTGCAACACCCATCTTCTGTTGAGCTTCAGCTGGTGGACAGATGGCCTTAAGTTCTCCTGCAAAATGTCTTGATAAACTTGGGAATTCATTTTTCCTTCGATGATAGCAATCCGTCCAGGCCTTGACGCAGCAAAGCAGCCCCAAACCATGATGCCCTCACCACCATACTTCACAGTTGGGATGAGGTTTTGATGTTGGTGTTCTGTGCCTATTTTTCTCCACACATAGTGTTGTGTGTTTCTTCCAAACAACTCAACTTTGGTTTCATCTGTCCACAGAATATTTTGCCAGTACTGCTGTGGAACATCCAGGTGCTCTTGTGCAAACTGTAAACGTGCAGAAATGTTTTTTTTGGACAGCAGTGGCTTCCTCTGTGGTATCTTCCCATGAAATCCATTCTTGTTTAGTGTTTTACGTATCGTAGATTCGCTAACAGGGATGTTAGCATATGCCAGAGACTTTTGTAAGTCTTTAGCTAACACTCTAGGATTCTTCTTCACCTCATTGAGCAGTCTGCGCTGTGCACTTGCAGTCATCTTTACAGGACGCCCACTCCTAGGGAGAGTAGCAGCAGTGCTGAACTTTCTCCATTTATAGACAATTTGTCTTACCGTGGACTGATGAACAGCAAGGCTTTTGGAGATACTTTTATAACCCTTTCCGGCTTTATGCAAGTCAACAATTCTTAATCATAGGTCTTCTGAGAGCTCTTTTGTGCGAGGCATCATTCACATCAGGCAATGCTTCTTCTGAAAAGCAAACCCTGAACTGGTGTGTGTTTTTTAGAGGGCAGGGCAGCTGTAACCAACACCTCCAATCTCATCTCATTGATTGGACTCCAGTTGGCTGACACCTCACTCCAATTAGCTCTTGGAGATCTCATTAGTCTAGGGCAGGGATCTCAAACTGGTGGCCCTCCAGCTGTTGTGAAACTGCAAGTCCCATCATGCCTCTGCCTGTGGGAGTCATGCTTGTAACTGTCAGGCCTTGAAATGCCTCATGGGACTTGTAGTTTCCAAACAGCTGGAGGGCCACCAGTTTGAGACCCCTGATCTAGGGGTTCACATACTTTTTCCACCTGCACTGTAAATGTTTACATGGTGTGTTCAATAAAAACATGGTAAAATGTAATTCTTTGTGTTATTAGTTTAAGCAGACTGTGATTGTCTATTGCTGTGACTTAGATGAAGATCAGATCACATTTTATGACCAATTTGTGCAGAAATCCATATCATTCCAAATGGTTCACATACTTTTTATTGCAACTGTAAGGGTGTACTCCTTTTTGTTGCCATCGGTTTAGACATTGGCTGTGTGAGTTATTTTGAGGGGACAGCAAATTTACACTGTTATACAAGCTGTACACTCACTACTTTACATTGTAGCAAAGTGTCATTTCTTCAGTGTTGTCACATGACAAGATATAATAAAATATTTACAAAAATGTGAGGGGTGTTCTTACTTTTGTGAGATACTGTGTGTATATATATATATATATATATATATATATATTATGAGGGGAACAGTCTAAGAGGACTGAGTTAATAATGCTTTATAGAAGGGGAGCTGCCAGCGTGTAAAGGTTTACTTTAGACCATGGCAAGCTGCTGCTAAATGAAGGAGATAAACGGCTGGCGCTGAAGGTGTTAAAAACAAAAAAGGGGGGCATTGCTGAAAAGTGACGTTTTCGCCTAGGCTGTCTCCTGCATCTACCTTGCATCAAGAGCAGGAGGTCGGGAACGCGCAGAGTCGAGAGGCGCGCCTGCGCAGTACGGGAAGCGGAGGGTCCTGTACAGCGGCGTGCCCTGCAGCCCGTTCCTGTAGCGTTGCATTTCTCCTGGTTACCAGAACAATGAGCCCAGTGCCTGCGAGCCAGTCGGAGTCCTAGCTGCGTGCCTATGGCGCATGCTCGTGCTCGGGGCTACACGGGGCAAGCGGGACACTGACACAGAGGGTGACGGGGCACACAAGTTGCACAGCATTGGTACACTCAGGGCACCGTGCCCGCGCCTGGCACCGCTCAGGACTGGAGGGAAGAGCCCGGCTCCGCTGACAGCAGCACACAGAGGGGGCTTGTACACAAAGACAGCACGGAGGAGGAGGAGGAGGGAGGCAGTCCACACAGGAGCGCTGTCACCAGGAGGGATGTGTGTCTTCCCCTGATCCACAAACACGGCCATCACAACACTGGAGACATGTGGGTACCCACGGAGCACGAGAAGTACGGCGTGGGTGAGTGATCCCCATTCTACCTCCATCCATAGACTATCTTTCTCTATAGGGGGGAGGGGGAGATCCATCTCATTCCATCCTATAGACAGCCCAGTGCTGGAATCTGATGATGAGGGATCACCAGCATCAGCCATCCTTATGGCAACTTTCTTCTACAGATCAACAAAGAGCAGGGGGGGGGGGGGGCAACAAATAGTGATCCCCCTTCTCCACAGACCCCTGCATCTGGGGGGACCCCTCCACACATACACATACTATACATAATATACTGCATCTGGGGGATCTATAATATATTGCATCTGGGGGGACCCCTCTACTCATACACCTTCTATACATAATATACTTCATGTGGGGGGGACCCCTCCACTCATATACATAATATACTGCATCTGGGGGGACCCCTCCACTCATACACCTTCTATACATAATATACTTCATCTGGGGGGGACCCCTCCACTCATAAACATAATATACTGCATCTGGGGGGACCCCTCCACTCATACACCTTCTATACATAATATACTTCATCTGGGGGGACCCCTCCACTCATACACCTTCTATACATAATATACTTCATCTGGGGGGGACCCCTCCACTCATAAACATAATATACTGCATCTGGGGGGACCCCTCCACGCATACACCTTCTATACATAATATACTGCATCTGGGGGGACCCCTTCACTCATACAACCACTATACATAATATACTGCATCTGGGGGGACCCCTCCACTCATACACCTTCTATACATAATATACTTCATCTGGGGGGACCCCTCCACTCATATACATAATATACTGCATCTGGGGGGACCCCTCCACTCATACACCCACTATCTATAATATACTCACTGTTCAGGCCAATGGCATCCTTTGTAGCCAGCTGCTGTCTAAAATGTAAACACATCCACTCCAATTTGTATCTGCTACATTGTTGGCTGCTGGTAAATACCTGCTATTCTCATGATCTTATGGTGGCCATACATGGCGCTACAAACCGATCAACCGCTTAAATTGATCAAACCTAATTTGATTATTGTTTCATAGTCCTGTACCTTGAGACTCAATGAATTTGATTCCATGCATAAGTCGATCGGACAGAAGCACAGGTCACCTTTTGTGTCCCTGAGCGATCAGAAGTGGTGAACCACAGGAATCGCTTAGGGTGCAAGAAAACACTATTGATCCTCCCTTCTTTTCTTTTTTTTTGTTGTTGCTACAACCAATCATCATGGGTTAATCAAAGCTGTCACTATGGGGTTGATTTACTAAAACTGGAGAGTGCAAAATCTGCTGCATAGAAACCAATCGGCTTCCAGGTTTTATTGTTAAAGCTTAACTGAACAAGCTGAAGTTAGAAGCTGATTGGCCACCATGCACAGCACAGCTGCACCAGATTCTGCACTCTCCAGTTTTAGTAAATCAATCCCAATCTGTCGCTCTTGTCATGCGTGATTGATGTCCGATTCAATCGCTTTGTCGCACTGTGTATGGTCACCATCACACACATCAAATCTGAAATAGCATTACTGATCTACTACTATTATTATTATTATTATTATTATTATTATTATTATTATACAGGATTTATATAGCGCCAACAGTTTTCAATATAAAGAGGGACAGTACAATTCCAATACTGTTCAATACAGAAGGGATAGGAGGGCCCTGCTCATATAACTGGTGTCTGTTCCAGTGTTGGCTAACAGTAAACACTTTATAGTATTCACTGCAATTGAATTATTTTATCCAGCTGCTGTCTACAAATTAAGGATATAATTTAAACTGATCTACAATAACTTGTATTTATTATAGTGTTGTCTGGCAGTACTAGATAAATAAATACTTTGCAGTATTGCATTTGAATGCCTTTATCCAGTTGCTGTCCACAAATGAAGTATTCGATCCAATCTGATCTCCTATAACGTTTATTTATTATAGTGTTGGCTAGCTGTACTAGATAAATAAATACTTTGTTACATTAAGTGCTATTGAAATCCAGCTGTTGTCAGAAACAATACAATGTAGTTAATGATGTATTTGTATCTGTTGCAGCATAGCGATAAATGCAAAGGGGGAAATTTCCAAAAACTGGAGCAGCTGTGCATAGTAACCAACCAGCTTCTAGCTTTAGCTTGCTTAGTTAAGCTTTAAAAATGAACGCTAGAAGCTGATTGGCTGCTCCAGTCTTGATAAATCCCTCCTTTAGAAATACGTGCAGTTGAGTTATTTTTATCCAGCTGCAACGTTGCCATCAGATTTCTAACAAATATAGATATTCTTTTTTTTTTTTTTTTCTGGACACTTAGGATCTGATTGGATGATCTAACCTAATTTGATAACTGTTCAAATTTTTTTTACTTAAATTCCGTTTTTGTTACTTTTTTTTCTGCACGTGATTTATGATAATTGTGTACATTTTATGAGCTTTGTTGTTTATATGCACATTTTGATCATTTTGTTAAGGAGCGCTTTACTGTAAATGGGTATTTGTTTTTATTTCTCATCAACCTGATTGCTGGACAACAAAATCACATTCTTTACTGCTACGTCTTTAAAATGTGGCGGTTGGAAGACGCATATTTTTAGAAATCGTTTGTGTTGATCCTCCTGATGTATTTTGTATAATGATATCCAGTTGGTGTTGACAGTTTTATGTGACCAGATCTGTCATGAATGCACTGTCAGATTTTTTTTTTTTTCTGAGGCCTCCTAAGGCCGGTTTGTTTTCATCTTTGAAATGGTGTTGTGATAAAACCCATTTGATCCCGGCGTTTTGAGCTGGTGAATGGCCACAGTCTGGGAGTTTCTTTGCATTGTTTCAGTGTTTCTCTTTTGTTAGTGCTTTTGTTTGTTTGTGCTGAGGGAAGTGTTGTGATTGTTGACATGATGTGAGGTCTGTTCTGTGGGATGTTATTTTACCAAGTCCCGCCTATCTCTCCCAGCAAATGGACCCCTCGGAGAAACCATCACAAGCATCCTTTGTACTTGGTGGCACATATTATGGCAATATATTGCTGCTTTGCTTTAGCAGGGGGGAAACAATGGCTGGAGATCAGTCTGCCAGTCCATGGCCCATTAATTTGTGTGGCACCAAAGAGGTTAACCTCGTCACCAGATAATATAGCAAAATCTCCAATATCCAGCGCTCATTTCCTATAGAGTCACTGCCATCTGCCCTGGTTTCTTTCCGTTTTACAGTCTCTTTCAGAAAATTGCTTAACAATGACCCATAAATAACATTTTCCCTTTTATTTGGAGCTCTTGATGTGGGAGCAGGTTCCTTTTTCTGTTTACAAGCTTTTTTTTTTTTTTCTTATTATTTTTATTTGTTAAACAAGGACATTGTTTTTGTTTAATGTATAAAAATATTTATTAAAAAAAAGTAATGGTATTTACACAATTTGTGGTTAAGCTTGCTGTAGTGAAAGTAAGCATGCCATGTGTACAGTATAGGCCAAACCACTGTTCTACCTAATCCTCTGTATAACAAGGTATGATATTGGGATTCTTTTTGGCATTTTTGTGTTGGGGAAAAAACCCCCCAAAAAAACAATAAGGTCTGATATATTTGTTGGTTGTGGTCTTGGCGCTGAAGTATAATACTGCTTCACATATGGAGTTATGGAACATATTCTCTGATACATCTTCTGTAAACGTACATTCATTTGGTCTGTATGTCATTTAAAGTGGAAGTAAACCCTCCTATCATTTTCAAGCAAGGAAGCTGCCATCTTGGCCTCTGTTTAATCTTCAACTGCCATGATGCTGCACATGTGATCAGTTATGACACCAGCCATTGGATGGTTTGACAGTTTGGTTGAGAGCACAACCAATGTGACAGTTGGCATTCCTCGCATGCCGGGAATGTAACTGCTTTTTGAAACTGTTAAATCGATGGGTTTCCTCCTGCTTTTAGGCCCCTTTCACACTGAGGCGTTGAAAAAACACGAAAAAAATGCAATTTTTTACCGCGATCGCGGTAAAAATAGCGCTAACGCCTATGCGTTTTTACCGCGTTCGCGCTAAAATTAGCACGAACGCGGTAAAAACGCGGTAAAAACGCATAGGCGTTAGCGCTATTTTTTAACATAACGCTTATGCCTATGCGTTTTTACTGCGTTTTTACCGCAAATCCCATTCATTTCAATGGGGATAGGCGTTTTTACAGCGCTATTTTATGCGCCCTAAAGTTGCTCTAAAAAAGCTGTTTGCAGGATTTTTTTCAACGCCCAGCCAGCAAAACGCCTCAATGTGAAAGCCCTCAGAGATTTCACATTGAGAATGCTGGGGCAGGATTATTTCAGGCGTTATTACAGCGCTATTTTTACCGCGAAAACGCGGTAAAAACGCCTCAGTGTGAAAGGGGCCTAAATGTTTTTAAGTATTTTAGCAGCTTGTATGTGCTTTTTTTTTTTTTTTTTTTTTTTAGATATGAGTATCTAGGAAGCTAATTGGTTTTATGTAAATGGTATGAGAGAAAGTGATAGCTGTAGCCGGCCAGAATGTTGCAATGTTGTCTTCTGAGCACTGACCATGTCACAAAAGCTTGACAGCCCTGAAACCATTGTGTATTTTGAGGCTAGAGGTTGTCATATCCATGGAAGAGTAATCCTGTATAGTTTTTTTTTTTTTTTTATTATTTTTTTTTTTTTTTTGTAGGAAGTGGTGGCAGTGGGCTAAAAAAACAAAAAAACGGAAGCGCTCAGGAGGAGCTGTTGTACTAACTATCTGATGTTAGTACAGCAACATCGCCTGCTGAACTCTTGTGTTCTGAAGGGGGACGCCCCCCCCATCCAACTAAAACACACCGGCTGAATGTGTAGATCGGATGCCGATTGTCAGACCTTCTTTGGTCCTGCCCCTTTGACAGAAGCCTTCCCGGCTGCCATACACACGGGCCAAATATTGGCCGGTTTCTGTTAAACCAGCCGATGCCACCTGATATTTGGCCTCTGTGTACTAGGCTTAAGTGTCCAATATTTCTAAGATTAACCACTTCCTGCCCGGCCTATAGCAGAATGATGGGCGGAAAGTGGTTCAGTTATCCTGACTGGGCATCATATGACTTCCAGCAGGATAAGCCACGTGGGGGCACACAGCGTGGCGATCGGTGGTGTGTCAGTCTCACACACCGCATCTCCGATCTAGGTAAAGAGCCTCTGACGGAGGCTCTTTACCACGTGATCAGCTGTGTCCAATCACAGCTGATCACAGTCTAAACAGGAAAAGCTGTGTATTGGCTTTTTCTCTACTTGCGCTGACAGACACGAGTAGAGGAGAGCTGATCGGCTGCTCTCCTGATGGGGGGGTCTGCACTGATTATCAGTGCAGCCCCCCCGAGGATGGCCACCAGGGATGCCCACCCATGATGACCAGGTAAGCCCACTAGAGCCCACCAGGGGTGGCAATCCTTTTCCATTAGGGATGGCACTCTGTACCCATCAGTAATGCCTGCCAGCGCCTCTGATCAGTGCCCTCCAGTGCCACCTATGAGTGCCTACGAGTGCCCATAAGTGCTGCCTATGAGTGCCTATCAGTGCTTCTTTTAAGTGCCACCTCATAAGTACCAATCAGTACAGCCTCATCAGTGCCCATCAGTGAAGGAGAAAACTTGCTTATTTACAAAGTTTTGTAACAGAAATAAAGAAAAACTTTTTTTATTTGTAGCGCAAAAAATAAAAACCCCAGAGGTGATCAAATACCACCAAAGAGAGCTCAATTTGTGGGGAAAAAATGATAAAAAATATGTTTGGTTACAGCATCGCATGACCACGCAGTTGTCATTCAAAGTGTGAGAGAGCTGAAGGCTGAAAATTTGGTCTGGGCAGGAAAGTGTATAAGTGCCCTGTATTGAAGTGGTTAAAGACTGCAAGTGGTTTGTTTTAGAAGAAACGTCTACTTGGAGAAATACGTAGACTGTTATTGCTGCCCTATTGCCTGGCTGTCTCTCGCTTCAGTACTTTGAGTTACTGACCTGGAACAAGCATGCAAATTAGAGAAATCTAAAAATCCTGATCTGCATACTGCTTCTACTTCAATACCTCAGACAATTATTTAAAGCCCCTGAATCGCATCTCAGTGAGTGCAATATACAGGGATATAGGAAATGATATTGACATAAACAAACACACACACACACACACACACACACGTTGTACTAGATGGACTAATGTTTTTATTCTGCCTTGCCAACTATGTAACAAAGTGTGTAATTGGTACACTAGCCCAGCTATTGCCATGTTTTAGGGGGGCTTATGCTCTTCCCCTGGCTTCAAGACTTTAATTGTTGACCTAGAAGAGAAGCTGGCCATAGACTATTTGAATCTCGGCTTGTTCAGTAGGGACCTGCCCAGATGCAAACCATGTATGGGCAGATAAGGAAGTCGCTGTACCACGTGACAGAACACGTCAGAGGCGGAGCCATGTGATGCCATCAAGCCGGGAAGCTCGAGATTGGCCATCTTTACATATCCTCTCCATAGATGTCACGTTTGTGGTCATGTTTATGTATACAGTATCGCATAAATGTGAGTACACCCCTCACTTTTTTTGTAAATATTTTATTATATCTTTTCATGTGACAACACTGAAGAAATGACACTTTGCTACAATGTAAAGTGGTGAGTGTACAGCTAGTATAACAGTGTAAATTTGCTGTCCCCTCAAAATAACTCAACACACAGCCATTAATGTCTAAACCGCAACAAAAATGAGTAGACCTAAGTGAAAATGTCTGAATTTGGCCCAATTAGCAATTTTCCCTCCCCAATGTCATGTGACTTGTTAGTGTTAAAAGGTCTCAGGTGTGAATGGGGAGCAGGTGTGTTAAATTTGGTGTTATTGCTCTCACTCTCATACTGGTCACTGGAAATTCAACATGGCACTCCATGGCAAAGAACTCTCTGAGGATCTAAAAAAAAGAATCGTTGCTCTACATAAAGATGGCCTAAGCTATAAGAATGCCAAGACCCTGAAGCTGAGCTGCAGCATGGTGGCCAAGACCATACAGCGGTTTAACAAGACAGGTTCCACTCGGAACAGGCCTCGCCATGGTCGACCAAAGAAGTTGAGTGCACGTGATCAGCGTCATATCCAGAGGTTGTCTTTGGGAAATAGACGTATGAGTGCTGCCAGCATTGCTGCAGAGATTGAAGGCGTGGGGGTCACCCTGTCAGTGCTCAGACCATAACGCCGCACATTGCGTCAAATTGGTCTGCATGGCTGTCCTCCCAGAAGAAAGCCTCTTCTAAAGATGATGCACAAAAAAGCCTGCAGTTTACTGAAGACAAGCAGACTAAGGACATGGATTACTGGAACCGTGTCCTGTGGTCTATTGAGACCAAGATAAACTTATATATATATACACACACACACACACACACACACACACACACACACACACACTCTCGCTGTGTGGGGGGCAAGAGGAGCCATCCCTGCTGGGAGAACTCAATGGCTCTGCGGAAGTGATTCCCCCATCAACACTGACTTTCCCGTGGTTGCAGGAAAGAAAATCACACCATCTATAGCCGGCTATACAGTACATGTAGCAGTAAGGGTCCAGTCACACCTTTTACGTGCATTCATTGGTTGAGACAGCCCATTTATTACTTAAACGTAATACTGCTGATGTGCAAATTTTGATTCAGGTCAGTGAGACAGAAATGATTGATGCCATTGGATCAGTTTGACAAAATCCATCTGAACAGGCCTCTAAAAGCTATGCCTTCTTTTTTGTTTTTCTCTTAACTTTTTTTTTAAAATAACCTATTTCCTGTCTTATTCCTAAAATATCTCTCGTCTTTATTCAGTCAGGAAATACCTCCTTAGACGCTTACCCACTCATGTTGAGGCACATCCTTCAGGGTGATGAAGCTCCCTCAGGGTCATGTTATAGTTCGGTTTATCCTGTGCGTCGTTGGAAAGCAATGTATATAAAGTAAATGTCACTATTTGATACAGATCACTGAAGATAATAATTAGACCCCTTGCACACTAAGAGCCCATTTACACAGGGGCAACTTTGCATCCGACTTGAAGTCGCCCCAAGTCGCACCGCATGAGAAAATCAATGTAAGTGAATGAGAGCCGTCTTAATGTACACTACTGCAGTCGCTCCGACTTCAAAAAAGGTTCCTGTACTACTTCAATCCGACTTCTAGGAAACTTGTACCCATTGATTTCAATGGAAGTTGCCTCCAAGTCGGATCCCCTGTCTTAACTGAAGCAACTTTCCAGGAAGTAAAAATAGTTTTCCAGGCAAACCCCTCCCTCCCCCCTCCCTCCCACAGAGCTGATTCTTGTTTGATTGGCCACTGAAAAGTAGCCTGTCCTGGAGGCAACTTGAAGTTGCCTTGTAAGTTGCCTGGAGTCGCGTTGTGATTCATGCTCAAGTCGTGTCCAAGTTGCCTCCCAAAGTCGCGCTGGAAGTCATGTTGCCCCTGTGTGAATGGGCTCTTAGGAAGTGTTCAGGCTTTTTAGTGCTAAATAAAGCCCCTGAAAATGGCCTCTCATGCCTCCCCAGTGTAAAAGCCCAAGTGCTTTCACACTGGGGCGGTGCGCTTGCAGGACGGGAAAAAAAGTTCTGCAAGCAGCATCTTTGGGGTGGTTAGGGAGCGCTGTATCCATTGAAATGAATGGGCAGCACCTCTGAAGCACCAGAAAAGCAATTTGGAAGCGCCGCAACACAGACGTTTTAACTCTTTCTTCAGCTGCTAGCGGGGGTTAAAAAGCGCCCCACTAGCGGCTACGAAAACAACGGTAAAGCACCGCTAAATCGAGCAACGCTTTACCGCCAATGCAGCCACAACTGCAGTGTGAAAGCAGTCTTGGCTTTACAGCCTAACTCTGGGAAAACAAAGTCTTCTGTTGCAGTGGGGCAGAACCTGCCCTGCATGGGTTAACTGCATGGTCATGCCAAGGATACTGGGTAGAGCAGTTTTAAGCTAGCCATACATGGATAGGAATTTGAGGGGTTCTGCAGGGACTCTGAATTTTGTTCCATGTATCGGCTCTGTGGTTGTACAGAAGTTGATCGACTTCTGTACAACCACCCTATCAGAATACAATGGCTCCTCAGGAAGCATTCTCCCATCCACATGGAATGTGCAGATGGGGGAATCCGGTCAGGTTTTTTTTTTTTTGGTTTAACCCACTGATTGAATGGAAATTATGGGCTGATTGTTTGTTTACTCCTCTGCTCTTGCAGGCTCCTCTGTTCTGATAGACCAGTCCCCATAATCTCTTCTTCCCCATGCTCCAGTGGTCTAAGGTCCTGTGACGTCATCAATGACGGCATCAATGATGACCATAGCGCTGCATTGGATATGAGGATGCCGAGGGACAGTCTACTACCAGAGTGGAGGGGAGCACCACGTCCCGGTGCGGCAGAGGTTCTGGCAAGTAAAAGTGCTTTTAATGTGTCCTAGAGTAAATAAAGGGTTAACCCTTGAAGTTGGAATGCAACCCCATCACAAGGAAAGACTTTGCTTTCCTAGAGTTCAGCTGGTGCGCATGTGAAACATTATGAATTCACAGCTTTAGAGGTCCACGTGAGATGTTAAAGAAATCTTTTTACTTTGGTATCTTTTTATTTAAATTGGACACTGTTGTATTTGGCAATAATGTGATGAGTGTCTAATTATTGAATTGCTATTTATGCAAGTATTGCCTTGAAAGCAACAGATTCTATCTAAGTCTATGGCTTCAGTGTCTGAATCTGAGGTCCTCACCGGGAGCTGTCTTTGGTGCTGCTTTCTGCATACAACAATATTTTGCTTTCAATATACAGCTATATTTTTCTGCACCATTTTGTTGTAAACAAGCGTTGTTTTGATACATGTTATTTAAAGGCATGCAACTTTTACTGAGCACCTGATATCCACAATGCTGTTCAGATGTATCCATTTAGGACCCTGCAGGTATCTTTTAGATATCAGAGTGATGTGCTTCATTAACGCCATAAAATGGTTATAGAACTATGGGCCCATCTGCTTTTTATTTCAGCTCGAAAACTTTTATCTGTTACTTTTATCTGTGTGTACTTTCCTGCTTTGTCTACAGTACATGGGTTTATAATCAATGTAAACACCCATGCCAAGAAATGGGTAGATAGGTGCAGCAGGTGTAAACAAAACAGAGCGGAGTTCTACCCTGTAATTGAAGTTTGGCCCTCAATGTTAAAAAGAAAGAAAAAGAAAAAGCGCTAGGATCTGGAAATGGCAATTTAATAGCTAGCACAAAAATTGCCTATGTTTTGGTTGTAAGCAGCTACTAACCTGAAAACATAATCAGTGAAAACACAATAGAAAAATATATATAGTTGCGCTAAACTCAAAACAAAAATAAATGGACACATTTTTTTTTTGTCGTGGTGTGCTCCACAACACATACAAAATACAGAAGTCCACTAGAAATGACACATGGATTGGTGAATGATTGTGGGCAAACTTGGGACATGAAATGAAACATAGACCAACTATGATCTATGTTTCATTTCATGGCCCTCAATGTTGCTGATCTCATTGCTATAAATATTCTGAATGTAATTTTTATTTATTTTTTGCCCTTTTTGGGTCACTAAAAGCTCTGTGGCTAGCCACGTAAATTCTGGCCGCCCATTGGCTCCTAGGATATGTGTCATCAATCCCAGGAGTCAATGGGCATGCTGCAGTACACCGAGCGTGCCGCGCTTTGTTCACACTGTGCAGGGATGAGAGATCAGGAGGTGCACGCTGGGTAGCCAGCTGCACCATTTCCCGGAAGAAATTCTGAGCGGTCTTCAGATGCCCCCTAAGGATGTAAGTTCACTGGATCCTGAGGTTACAGTGAGTACAAATGAGAAAAACTGTCTTCATATGCAGAATGTCAATTTAGATTGCATAAGCTGCAACTATCACTGGTGATTTAAAAAAAAAAAAGACCACAGCCCGGCTTTAAGTGCCATCAAAATAAACCAAAGAATAAACAGTGCCTGCAATAATTCAAATCAAACTAGTGATAATATAAAACCAACACAAGTACAAATAATGTCCCATCAAAGTGTTTTATGAGTCTTATTACCAAAGAAACTAACAAGAGTTTGCTTGCCTGTCTGAGCGAGCATATGCACAAGGGTACAGGGTCTTGTTCTCCTGGTCTCCAAGGAGACCTGGAGGACAAGACCAACGGAAGGCTGTTCCTTGGGAGTTAAATACAAGGAGAAGCAGACCCATATGTGCCACTAAAAAAACATAAACGGAAGAGACGGAAATCTCAGATTAAAGTGCTACTAAACCCACAACAGTAAAATCTGTCTGTATATGCAGCATACATAGCATGCTTGTTATACTCACTGTGGAACTTAAGGGGTTTATCCTCTGCATTGTGTAAAAAGTTTGTTCTATCCTGTATGCACAGATCCTTCCCTTCCTGCACTGTCTATCTGGGGAAGGCCAGCTAACACACAGGCAGTAGCCAACCTGCACATGCTCAGTTGTGTCTTTAATGCTGGAGAGAACATTTACTTGTTCTCAGAGCTAGCCAGGTCACATGATATTGACATCACACATGTGGACGTATATACAGGCCGCAGTGAAAATCTCCTCCTACCTGAACTCTCAGTACTGGAGAAACTGTGCAGTTTACTCCTTGACCGTTGTATACAGATCAGCCCAAAAGGTATATAGTGGCACATTTTTTATATAAAAAGATTTATAAGCTGTGGACACTTTGGGGGGGGGGGCAGATGAACTATTTTCATATTACTGTGTTTAGTAACACTTTAAATCCTCAATCCTGAGCGAGAGAGATTAGATGGCACCCATACAGTAGAGCCAATTATGTCACCACACTGGGCCCTAAGGCTGGACTCCATCCATCCACGATATTGTGATAAATTAAGCATACCCAAGGAGAGAGAGAGCCAGTGTCCAGGAGTCTCTCCTGTTGATATGGAGGTGGTACAGAAGTGATCCTTATACTAATTTTGTAAAATTTAAAATTTACACTGACCTTATGTCATAAATATCGACCATAGCATGCCACACACTCAAATTGTGCTTCAGATAATCTGCCATACCTACCCAATTTACCAATGGCTCTAAAGCATGAAGACCTACCTAAGCAATACATTATCAATTATATCCAGTTTTCATGACAAACTGCAAAGTTATTAGTAACTATGATTATTTTTACAGAAAAAAATATGCAGCAAATCAAACCTGGCTTCGGGGATTTTTTATTGTGTTAAAAAAAGAAAGGTACAGAATCTACTAAATCTAATTATGCACCAAGGAAATTAGTTCTTAAAGTTAGATAAGCTTTATTGTCATTGCAGTAAAAATTTCCAATGACATTTCCAAAGTAACTCCTTCCACACGGGAGCCACTTCATCTGCTGCATCCTTGCGTGCCGCCATGCACCTAGTTCTTAGATATGTCTGTTTTTTGTACCTCTACATACAGCTGCAAGTCCGGGAGTCTGAAGCATAATGGTGTGTCTTTTTATGACTTTTTCTTATTATTTTTTAGCATCCATCAACTGTTCACGTGACTATGACACATAGTGTTAGAAAAAAAGTACGTACATTCTTGTTTTTAAATGCCGATCTGCTCAATCAAGAAATTCCAAATTATTTTGTTGACGTTAACAAACCCAGAGAGTGCCAAAATATTATTTTTATCCACGCCTACAACAAAACCTTAAGCTCTTCTGTGGTCCTGACGTCAACATCCAACCCACATTTCAATCCACAATTTTTTTTTCTCCAGCAATCATCAAGCTTGTTACTCTAATGACTCTGTTTCCATGGCTGCATTTCCATCACATACCAGTATACTTTCTGATTTGTGTATGTTTAGTTCCTTTTTTTTTCAATGGACTTTGCAATGAATGTGCGTGAAGTTATTTATGATGGAAAACTTATTGCTTGTGGAGATTAGTGAAATGCCATATAAAGTGCACATTGTTATTGGCAGTCTTAATAAAAGTTTTTGTATACTTTAGATAATTAACATCTTTTAATGTCCTTGATCTGATTTACTGTATAAGGCATAATAAATAAAGTCTGCCTAGTCTTTGATTTTTTCATTTTTAAAATAGGTGCTCTATCACCATGTCTTCTGTTTGTGTACCTTTCCCATGCATTGTCATAAATGCAAAATAATATTTGTGTATTAAAAACATAAATAATAATAAAAAGATAAAAAATAAATACATATATATTATACACAGTTGTACTCATAAGTTTACATACCCTGGCATAAATTATTATTTCTTGGCCATTTTTCAGAGAATATGAATGATAACACAAAAATATTTCTTTCACTCACTCCTGACAGACCCTTGCATCTTTCATCCAGTGCTGCACTGATGTTTCTGGATTCCAAGCCATGGGGAAAGCAAAAGAATTGTCAAAGGATCTGCAGGAAAAAATTGTTGAACTGTATAAAATAGGAAAGGGATATAAAAAGATATATCCAAGGAATTGAGAATGCCAATCAGCAGTGTTTAAACTCTAATCAAGAAGTGGAAATTGAGGGGTTCTGTTGAAACCAAACAACTAAAATTTCAGCCACAACTGCCAGGACAGCAGGTGTTAATAAAAGAGTATAGTCCCGTATCTCAGGGCTCCAAAGCCTCAGATATATCCGCCAGGTAGCTAAAGTCAATCGGCATAACAAGGTGCAGTACATCAGGGGGTGGGGGGTCTGCTTCTATGTAAATCTACATGTTTTGTTCCACCCTGGAACTTTGTCAGGATATATAGGAGTCGCCATAAAATTATAGCGTCTACATAATAGGGGATCGTTTTATGGCACTTTTTATTAATATATATATATATATATATATTTACTAGTAATGGCAGGGATCTGCGATATTTTTAAAAAATTTTATTATCCTGACTGCGACATTATGGCGGACACATCGGACACTTTTGACAATATTTTGCGACCATTAACATTTATACAGCAACCAGTGCTAAAAAAATGCACTGATTACTGTATAAATGTGACTGGCAGGGATTGGGTTAACCACTAGTGGGCTAGGAAGAGGTTAAGTGTGTCCTAGGGAGTGATTCTAACTGTGTGAGGGTGGGGCTTACTGTGACCCAACACTGATCACTGCTCCCAATGATAGGGAGCAGACGATCAGTGTCCTGTCACAAGGCAGAACAGGGAGATGCCTTGTTTACACTGGCCTCTCCCCGTTCTGCCGCTCTGTGACACAATCGCAGAACACCGGCGGACATCGAGTCCGTGGGTCCCACGGGCACGGAGCTCGCGGCAGGGGCGTGCGCGCCGCTATTTTGCGTGCGCCCACACGGTGCGAAATTCAAAGTAACGTATATATACCTTACTTTGCGCAGCTGTGGACGTGGTATACTTGGATTTTGCAAAGGCGTTTGACACGGTTCCCCACACACGGCTCACGTGTAAGGTAAAGTCTACAGGCTTGGAAAGATCAATTTGTAAATGGATAGAAAACTGGCTAATAAACCGAATAAAGAGAGTAGTGGTTAATTATTCTCAAGCCTCTTACACACAGTCAGACTTCAAACAAACTTTTCCGTGGATTTTTGTCCGAAGGGAGTTGGCTGGGCACACCCATACCATACACACGGCAGGACTTTTCTGCAAACTTTCCCAAAACTTTCCCAACATCACGTGGTTTTTGTGCTCTTTACCGCCACCCTTTGGTCATCTTCTGCTATTGTTGGTTGATTTTACATTGGTTCTGGGCATGCGTATTTGTACTTCGGACAAAAGTCAGATGGATTTTTGTAGACACGGTCAGACTTTTCACCATCGAACTTTTGTTGCCAAAAAGTTTGTCCGTTTGCAGAGCAAACTTTTGTCCGATGAAAACCGAAAAAGTTTGTCCGATGGAGCGTACACGCGGTTGGATTTTTTGGAGAACTTGCTCATTTTGAAGTTTGTTGGCAAAAAGTCTGACCGTGTGTACGGGCCTTTACTCTGAATGGTTTAAGCTTATCAGTGGTGTACCCCAAGGTTCAGTGTTGAGACCTTTTTTTACATTTTTCAATACTTTTTATAAATGATATAGGGTCTGGGATTAAAAGTATTATTTTTGTCTTTGCAGATGATACCAAGCTATGCAGTGGAATAACATTCTTACAGGATGTCTCCAATTTACAAGCTGACCTCAATGCACTGTTTAATTGGACAACTAAATGGCAAATGAGGTTTAATGTTGATAAATGTTATTCACTTGGGGGCTAAGAATATGCATGCATCATACATACTAGGGGGAGTACAACTGGGGGGATCCGTAGTGGAGAAGGATCTGGGGGTTTTGGTAGATTATAAACTCAATAATAGCATGCAATACCAAGCTGCGGTTTCCAAAGCGAGCAAAGTCCTTTCTTGTATTAAGAGAGGTATGGACTCCAGAGAGAGAGAGATATAATTTTTGCTTCTGTACAAATCATTAGTAAGACCTCATCTGGAATATGCAGTTCAGTTTTGGGCACAAGTTCTCAAAAAGGATATTGGGGAACTGGAGAAAGTGCAGCGAAGGGCAACCAAACTGATAAGAATCATGGAGGAGCTCAGCTATGAGGAAAGATTAGAGGAACTAAAATTATTCTCTCTTGAGAAGAGGAAATTAAGGGGGGATATGATCAACATGTACAAATACATAAGTGGTCCATATAGTGAACTTGTGTCATGGTTATGCAGTAATGTTTGTCTTTCAGCTTACCTCTCCATGTGCTCAGATTAGGAGGCCAGCCACTCTCACCTGGCTGCTTAAATAATCTCTCCTCTAAGCATGGCTCCACCCCAGGCCCTATCAGGGAACACTATATTAACCTGTGCACTGCAAGCCAGCCGTGCTGATCAATGTTTTTTGTTAAGCTATTGTGTGTTTGGGTTCCTGCTTGCTGTGTGCTACGTCTGTCTCTGTTTTACCGATCTTGGCTTGTTCTCGACTATCCCTGTCTGCTTGTGACCTTGACCTTTGGCGTATCCTTTGTTTATCCTTGTCTGCTAGACACCCCGACCTTTGGCTTATCCCCTCACTATCTCTTGTATCCTGACCTGCTGCTTCCCCTCTATCCTCTATAGCCTACTGTGAGCGTAAGCTGGGGGTCTCTGGGGGCAGTGACCTGGATCCAGTTGCAGCCCAGTCCATCCTTGCCACTAGAGGCTCTGGTGAACACCTGCTGGATCTTAGACTCCGCACCCTGGGGAATCTTAGGCTCTAGCTCCCTGTGAGATACCTGTTTGTGCTCCAGTGGACCTGCCTTCCTTAACCACCCAGAGTTCCATCCGCAGCAGTCAGCCATAGGGTTCACTACCTTAGCGGTGCAGTCCTGACCCCAACAGTGTGCATCTGTCACCTGGCCTCAGGTGACCTGACAACTTGGTGTTGAGTTATCCACTTTAAGGTCATCGCAGAGGACAAGGGGGGACTCTTTACGTCTAGAGGAAAAAATATTTTATCTCCAAAAACTGAAAGGTTTCTTCACAGTAAGAGCTGTGAAAATGTGGAATAAACTCCCCTCCAGAGGTGGTTTTAGCCAACTCAGTAGATTGCTTTAAAAAAGGCATGAATTATTTTCTAAATGTACTTAATATAATATAACTGGGTACTGAAATTTATAGGTAAAGTTGATCCAGGGAAAATCCGATTGCCTCTCGGTGGATCAGGAAGAATTTTTTTTTCTCGCTGCTGTAGCAAATTGGAGTATGCTTTGATGGAGTTTTTCACATTCCTTTTGGATCAACTGAGGTTATGGGATTGTATTTTTTATTTGGTTTAACTGGATGGACTTGTCTTTTTTTCAACCCGACTAACTATGTACCTATATCCCAAGTATGGATGTAACATGTTAAAAAAGGTGAACTTCTCTTTTCAAGTGGAAGAAAAGGCTTGTATTTAAGTAATCCATCACAATCCAATCCGTTAAGTAATCCAAGTCCATTGGTATGTGTAAAATTTATTTAAAATCTTTTTGTACCTTCTTTTTTCTTTTATTGCATCGCTGTCGTGTGAATGCAATGCCTCTCCATTCAATTTGTAAGGGTGGTTGGTTGGAGAGTCCTAGTGGCATCACTCTGTCTGTAGCCAGTGAGCATGGGGCTGGGCAGTACAGAGCTAGGTTGGGTGGGGCAGGGCCCAGAAGTATGGGTATGGGGGCTGGGTGGGAGTGGACTGCTTGCACAGACACCAGCAAGGATACCAGAAAGCGCCTATGAGCAGCCACATTTGGCTGCAAAGGCAAAACGTTGTCAGTGATAGACAGGAGGATTGCTGAATGTGTTGTTTAGACTATTGTCTAAACGTTGTTTTTGTTTCTATGAATAATTTAAAAAAAAAAATGTGTGGGGGGGGCTTTTTTTTTTTTCTTTTTACTTGGAATTTTTTTCTTTAAGGTAGAATTTGGGGCAACGGGTATGAGACGGTCTTGAGCCTCGTACACATGTTCAGATTTTCCAATGGGAATTGTGTGATGGCAGGATGTTGTCGGATAATCCGACCTTTTGTATGCTCCATTGGACAATTGTTGTCGGAATTTCCGACAACAAATGTGGGATAGCATGCTTTAAAATTTTCCGGCAACAAATGTGTGAAGTCGGATTATCCAATCACGTGTACAGAAGTCCGTCGGAAAAGAATCCAAAGCACAAACACGCATGCTCAGAAGCAATGCCATAACACAACATTAGCAGAAGTTGCCCAAAGGGTGGCTCTAAAGAGCTGAAAAACCACGTAGTTTTGTGTGTGTTTAGACGACAATTCTTTGCAGTTTTGTATGCAAGACAAGTTCGTGGCCAACGCCCTTCGGACAAAAGTCCTACGCTTTGTTAGATGGAAATCCGATTATGTGTATGAGGCTTTATTATGTATTCACATCCAACTATTTGCCACGTCTGCGTGCACCCTAAATTTTTCTGGTTCATAGACTGTTAACCCTGAGATAATTGTAGCATCAGGGTTATACAGTATTTGTTTGTGTATGCCTGTTCATAGGAAAGCCGTGTGCATATCTATCTGATTTATGTTTATTACAGATATTTATATCGCACTGACAATGTACAGGCATACCCCGCTTTACGGACACTCACTTTACGTACACTCGCGAGTACGGACATACCCGCGAGTGTACATAAAGTGCCTCACAAGACAAACATTCCTGCACCATCAGCCGCAGTAGAAGGAACTTAAGCTCTGAGCATGTAGCCTACCCTATTCCAGTGTGCTCTTCCTGTTTCCTGGCCGCCGCCCCACCTCCTGTGCACAGCGCGATGTCTGGGGGATGGATTGGAGTGGGCCCCCCCTTGCATCAGATGAGCCTAATTACATGTGAGTGTTTCCCTGACACCCCCACTACAGCCCCTGACGCCCCATAACAGCCCCTGGCACCCCCACTACAGCCCCTGACTCCCTCACTACAGCCTAGAAGTGAAAAAATGTATTGCTTCACTTTAAGTACATTTTCGTTTTACATACATGCTCTGGTCCCGTTGTGTACTTAAAAGTGGGGTATGCCTGTACAGAGCACTTTACATGTATATTGTACATTCACATCAGTTCCAGCCCTCAAGGAGCTTACAATCTAAGGTCCCTAACATACATATGCTAGGGCCCATTTAGACAGGAGCCAATTAACCTACCAGCATGTCTTTGGAGTGTGAGAGGTAATTGGAGTATCCGGAGGAAACCCACACAGGCACAGGGAGAACATGCAAACCTCAGGCAACTAGTGCTGTGATTGGGACTGACAGTGCAACAGTTACTGAACTGTACTTTGTCCATACTCAGGCTGGCTGTGGCTAACTGCCACTTGTTTATCACTATTGATGCAACAGATTTAAACTTTTATAGGAATCAAACCCTAACACCTGATACATCTGAGTTGCTTTACAGCATTTACTTTATGAATACTACTTGATCTTTACTTTACTAGTTGGATGCAATAAAACCACAGTTGTGCCCTTTAAAGCGTACAAGCGTGCAGCTCTGATCCTCTTCTTTTCGTGTCCCTTGCCGGATATCCTGGCCCCTCCCCCTTGAGCAGTGCCCCCAGAGTAAGCTAATTGATGATAATAATAATAATAATTTATTTTATTATTATATATTTTTTTTAATTGCGCATATATATATATATATATATAATATATATATATATTGTGGCATGCATGGGAGGACAGCCAACAGATGAAAATAAAAAAATGTATTGGTGGTTTGGTGTTTTCAAATTCCACACTGCACAGTCATGCTGGAAATACCTCACTGAGATGCAGGTGCAAATGTGTGTTTGGCCTTGCACTCCACCTCTAATCTGCATATTTTTGCCCTATAACTGAACGATCCGTTCATTGACAGCACAGCTCCACACAACAGGCAATGTGTGTGTGTGTGTGTGTGTGTGTGTGTGTTTTGTAGTTCTTGAAGCGTTTACAATCAGTGATCCTGCATATAATTACTAACATGAAGTCCACTGGGTATTGAAACCTCATGTCTGTTCTTTGTAAAATAAATAAAATAAAAAATGTTACGTATATCTCATAACAGAAAAATTAAATCCTATGAACTCTCTCTCTCTCTCATCCTGGTATAAGAGGTTGAGCGGTGTTCATACAATTTTTGGGTCCTGCAGCGAGTTACCTCCCTCCATTGGTTCTTGTCCCTAGAGTGTAGGGAAAAGTCTATTCTTTCTCTTAAAAGAAGGCCAATGTCCAGACTGTTTAAACTCTAACAAACAAGTTTATTTTTCTTGCTTGGAACTTAGTGGGGAAAAAAGTTGAAGATAGAGTTGGCACCCATTTACCCTATTCTCCACTCAAGCCTGAGTGGGTATTGTTCACCCGGATAGATCCCTCTCACAGTTCTAGCAGCCGGAGTGAAGCACAAACAGTTACTTTAGATTTCGTTCCCTTCAAAGACAAGTTCAGGAGATCCTCTGCCACAGAACCCTTTAGTTCCTGAATCTAGGCCACCCTCCCTTGGGTACGCTGGGACTCCGATGGTTTGGTTGTAGACCCAGTTGAAGGTACTGGGCCAACCTGGAACACTATAGCCTCGGGCTGAAGGTGCCCGAGACTTCTCGACCAGTTCACGCACCCCTGGCCAGCAGGGCCAAAGGGCACGACTCTCGCCACCAGGGGTCCCTCTTGGAATCCCCCGGCCAAATCTCCCCACCTCATGGCGTCTGCCCCTTATGTACCCTCTCCCGGCATGCACAGCAGGTAGACCACGCCCACTGTATGGCTGCCGAGAGAGGACACCCAATCACGCTACAATGCCCCCTGTGGTTCGACCCAAGACCTGGGCAACAGTGCCAACTGCAGGTCAAGGGGAACTATACACCCAGGCAACACCACAGAAGAGCAGAGTCCAATCTAGAGAATCAGAAAACCTGAGCCAAACTATTGCCCAGGCTGCCCTTAAATTTAAGGCACAACGACCCCCAATTTTGGGAGTCCGATAGATAGATATATGTCTATGTATGTATGTATGTATGTATGTATGTATATAATATTATATGTGTGCGTATGTGTAATATATGTAAAAATTATGTCTCTTGCTAAAACATGATCACCTAATATGCTGAATGGAAAAAAAGTATGGCATGCAGTAATTTTAAACCTTATACATATGAAAAGTAAATGGCACAATTTGCTGAGATTGGCACATCTGTACCACTGTCATCCTACCACATGCTAGCAGCTGCATTATAGCACAACTGTTGGTGTGAACGCGCACTTAAGACTTTTTCACGAGTATTGGTACTTGCGAAAATGTCGGATACCCAAGGCCGATACCGGAAGTGATGAGAGCTTGGGAGTGGAACGCTTCCTCCTCCCCACCGGCTGGCTGTCTCCTCTGGCTCAGGGCCGTCTTTAATACATGGGTCAACCTGGGCAATGCCTATGTGGGCGAGATCTGTAGTGCTCCAATCACAGGGCATGGAGTGGAGATCCAGCGGGGATCGGAGCAGTACAACTCCAGCACATGTAGCAGAGGTACGATCATGCCCTGATCTAGGAGGGTATTGGGGAGGGGTGGGTTCCCCCCTTCCAAGCCCTCCACCACCCCTGATTCTTGCTCAGTCTCCCCTCCCTGCATAGCACTAAGAGCTCCTCCTCCCCATCCCATTCCCTTATAGCTACTGTGTGCATAGTGTATAGCTAGCTACTACAACTCTGTTCTTACCATGAAATGTTACAGGTTGGAACTGCAACCAGTAGCTAACTATACAGTGTGCACATTGTAGCTGTAAAGGAATCAGATTTCAGCTCCAGTGTGTGCTGTGTGGGGAGCATGAGCTCTGCCTGTGTTCAGGCTGTGTACAATGCAGGAATGGGAAACCAAGCTCTGCCAGCAAGTGACCCCTGTACGGTGCCCTCCTACCACCCCCTGTACTGTGCCCCCCTAACACCCTGCACTTGCTCTCCTAACTCCTGTACTGTGCCCTTCTAAAATGGTATCGGTGCATCCCTACCAATTAATATGAAATGCATTCTAATAAAAAAAAATCATATTGGAAAACAATTAGCAAGTAATCCGTGTTACACCAGAGCCAATATTGACCTTCACCCTCTGAAAAAGTCCCGTATAGGACGTAACCCATGGGGTGGAGCCCCGGAGATGACATCATTAAGCTGCTAGGACATTGTGTACCTGCCAGAGCTGTGTAAAGTGTATTCTCTTTTAAAAAAAAATGGTGGATTAATGTTTTATTTTTATGCTTTATATAAATACCTTTTATCTGCTGGGAGGCTTTCAATAAATAATACAGTGAGCACTATAGCATTCTTTCTGTCTTTCTGAGCTGGACTGTGCAAATGAGCTGAAGTCATTAACCTTTGTGTTCCTATCCAGTGCCTATGGGCTCCTTTTTTTATAAGTGAAGGGGGTCTATAGAACAAAGGTGAGCATATTCAGAGCACTGGGGGGGAGAGTGGATGTGATAATTTGTTGTGAGCTCTATGGTTTATTTAAAAAAAAAATCTGAGTTATACAGTATATATGGAGAAGAGTTGGAGATTGTAATTCCTATTGCCATCTGGTAAATGCTGTCAGACCTCTTGTAGTTTAAAGAGTTTTCTTGTTATGGTGAGCAGGATTGGAGCACAGGGTGCAAAGGTCCACTTCTTGGCAGAACATTTGTATGAGCATGGTAAAGAGTGACTATGTGAAAAATACCAAAGTGTCAGATTGTAATGTAATATTAAGAGTAGTTTTTCACTTTTTACCACTGATTACTGTCAGGGCCCGGACTGGCGGCTAGTGAGGACACAGGAGGTGGATCCTCTGTGCCAGAGAGGCGAAGGCACGGGTCGCACTGGAGGACCGGTTCTAAGTAGCTACCGGTTTTCACCAGAGCCCGCCGCAAGGCGGGATGGACTTGCTGCGGCGGTAGCAACCAGGTCGTGTCCCCCAGTAGCGGCTCGACTTCTCTGGCAGCTGAGATAGGCACGGTACACTGGGACTAGGCAGAGGCAAGGTCAGACGTAGCGGAAGGTCAGGGCAGGCGGCAATGGTACGTAGTCAGGGGCAACGGCAGAAGGTCAGATACACTGGAAAGGCAAGTACAAAACACTTTCTCAGGGCACTAAGGCAACAAGATCCGGCAAGGACAGGAAGGGGGAGTGTGTTTTTAAGTGTTTTAGAGTGTGACACAGTAATTGGACCAGGCACCAATCAATGGTGCACTGGCCCTTTAAATTTAAGAAGGCCGGCGCGCGCGCGCCCGCCCTAGAGAGCAGCGGGACCGCGCGTGCCGGGACGGGGAAGGAGGCCGGTGAGCAGGATGGGATGCGATCCGCGGGCGGACGGGTGCCGCCGCATGGATCGCATCCCCGCCAGCATCAGAGCAGTGCTCACGGTCAGAGGAGCCGACCGGAGCGCTGCAGGGGGACAGACGCCGCGGGCGCTCCGGGATGGATGGGACACCCGGAGCGCTCGGCGTTACAATTACATCACGTGTGTGCTCCCAATCTTGCTTCTTTCTTTCTTTCTTTCTTTGAAAGTTTTATGGACATTTTGGGACTGTTCACTATCACTGGATGTCCTTTTTATATTATTATTTTTATATTTGTGTTCTCTTTATTATTATTTCTAGGGGTGCACCAAATGGGTTTTTTGGTGCCGAAACCGATACCGGAAATGAAAAATACACTAGGCCGAAAACCGAAACCAATACTAAAACTGCACTGTTTTTAAAAAATATTTTTATACAGGAGATAGTCAGAGACACTGGGGACATGGTACAGGAGATGGTACAAGATGGTAAAGGAGAACTATTTAATATTTTTTGGGGGATTTTGATTAGCGCTGCACTTTTTGTAAAAATGTTTATTGTAATGTTGTTTATTATATGTAAACTCCAATGTTTGCATATTTTCTTCTATAGGAAATGTTGATTTTTTATTATAAGTATTCATGGCGCGTCACTTTTTGCACATTTTTGTTATGTTACAGCCTTATTCCAAAATGGATTAAATTCATTATTTTCCTCCAAAATTCTACAAACCATACCCCATAATGACAATGTAAAAGAGGTTTGTTTGAAATCTTTACAAATTTATTAATAATTAAAAAAATGACATGTACATAAGTGCCATGACACTCAAAATTGAGCTCAGGTACCTCCTGTTTCCACTGATCATCCTTGAGATGTTTCTACAACTTGATTGGCGTTCACCTGCGGTAAATTCAGATGATTCGACATGATTTGGAAAGGTACACACCTGGCTATATAAGGTCCCACAGTTAACCGTGCATGTCAGAGCACAAAACAAGCTATGAAGTCCATGGCTCCATTAAAATTGTCTGCTGACTAATCTATTGGTCTAACCAACTTTATGCTGTCAAAGTTAGGACAGTAAAGTTATTTAAAACCAGCTCTCAACAGATACTCTGCACCCAGAATCAGTGTGAGCCTTGTTGGTTAGCTTGTGTTTAAGGGAGTGTGTTTTAATATAGAGGTAGCTATGCATCTTCATTACATTGCCAAGCTAGCCGGGACTCTTGATGAACAGAATGAACAGAGATACAGCTTGTCAGCTTTGCATGGGGGACTAACGCCCCCCCCTCTTTTCTTCTCACATACTCGGACTTGTTCACAGGCAAGACAGCCCACTCTGCCCTTTTCACCTAGTTTTCCATAGGCAGAGGTTAGTGGGCCAATCAAGTGAGGACTGGAGAACATGCAAAGAACTCTGGGAGATGGAGTTCCCAGCACAGACTGATTGAAATCAACATGCAGAGAACGACATCTTCCAAGAAGCACTGCTGCATGGGAAAAGTTTTACCCTGAAGGCTTTCTGGGAGAAGGGGCAGAGCTAACACGAGACAGGGAAGACGTCTGGACAGGAGGCGGCAGGTTTTAGACCATTGGGGATCTCGTCTGCCACAGCCAGAAAGTCAGCGGCAGACATCTGGGAACAAAAGTGCACTCCGCGTGCATCCCCAGGCATTACGTGCATCCCCAGGCCCCTGTGAAGAGGATACTTGTAAGGACCAGCACTACAGTAATTTCACCTGTGGCCTTCAGACACAGGAGTTGATGTGTGGGCTTTCGCCCAAATATTTCATAAGCCAGAACTCTGATTTATTCTTGTTGCCCTGCCTCCCTTAGTTACCTGGAACCATGATGCTGTTACACTCTGCCTGGCAGTAAAAACACTTGCTTACTACCCCATAGGATTACAATACTGGTTGCTTGTCAAACCCTTTGGATGTACTGAGTTCACCTCATTGCAGAAGATCAACAAGTGCACCACCATAAAATAGCTCAAGATCTTAAGGGCCTTATCTGAGTTCAAGACACTAGTCAATTACAGGTGGATCCACATTGGGGGTTGATTCAGTGCACTGGGTCAGATATTGAAGTTAAGCGGGCCTGCTGGGGTCTTTTACCCTCCTTCTGCCTGGACTCATATAGCCCAATTTTTTTGGGGTTGTCAGATGCTTTTATTGAAGTTTAATTTTACATTTTCTTAACTTTTTATTATTCTCATGTTTTTACATCTGCTCTTGGGACCATTTCAGTTAAAGGAGTCCTCTAAGAGCAGACGAATTTGACCTTATTGATTTTCTCCTGTAACTTTTGTCTTGTCATATCTCATAACACCTGCTTACTGCTTTATAATGCTGTGACTGTTTTGTTTTTCCTCTTTTAACCGTTTGCTGATCAGCCGCCGTCATTAAACTGCGGCAGGTTGTCACGATCCCGCGAGCCGTCGTAACTGTACGTCGGCTCCTTTTTAAGCGGGATAGCAGGCACCCACCCGCTGCACTGCGGGGGTGCCGATGCTCATGACCGGCAGTCGCAACAAGCGATCGCGTTCACGAGAGGCAGAACAGGGACGTGTGTGTGTGTGTAAACACACAAATCCCTGTTCTGTTCTGAGAGGAGAGGCAGATCGTGAGTTCCTAATAGCTAGGAACCACGATCTGTCTTCTCCTATAGTCAGTCCCCTCCCGCTACAGTTAGAACACACACTAGGGAACACAGTTAACCCCTTGATCGCCCTTAGTGTTAACCCCTTCCCTGCTAATGACATTTACACAGTAATCAGTGCATTTTTATAGCACTGATCGCTGTATAAATGCCAATGGTCCCAAAAATGTGTCAAAAGTGTCCAATGTGTCCGCCATAATGTCGCAGTCCCGATTAAAAATTGCAGATCACGGCCATTACTAGTAAAAAAAAATAATAATAAAAAAAATGCCATAAATCTATCCCCTATTTTGTAGACGCTATAACTTTTGCGCAAACCAATCAATATACGCTTATTGCTTAGTAGCCTCCGCTTCCGGGGCTACTTTCTGATTTCAATATAACCTTCTGTCTTTTACTGTGGTATTTACACTACACTACAGCCAGGTGTGTCAGTGGGGTTGAGCCTGTTCTTAGGGTTGAGAAGGCAGAGTAAAGAACCAACAATATTCAAGCGACTCCTGCAGGGGTAGCGCTACATGGGTAACCATTAACCTATGGAAAATAAGCAGTTCTATTGGTACTTTCATTGGCCGTTATGATAGATATCTGTGGAATTGACTGCTTGCATCTTGATCTTTTCTTCAATGTCTATGTGTGTTTGAGGAAGAGGACGGCCTTTCAGTCATCTGAAGTGAAGCAGGCCATATACACAGGCAGTTGATCTGCTTTTTTTCTGTTAAATGCCAGAAAAGAAATGTTGATGCTGGGCAACGGTTCTTTTTGTTGTCATTGTGTCTGTACTATTCCACATCTTGGCTTTATTTCTTTCTTTTCATTATTTCCCCTTTTTTTTAACCTTGGCATATCGATATTGCGGAGAATATTCCGTATCAAGCCAGTTTGAAGAGGCTCTCCCAAACATGTATTCTCCCTTTTTTGGTCAGAGCAGGATTTCTTTTCCGTGTCACATTGAAAATACTTGAGCAGCTTGTTTATAATCTTTTCACAATTCTCTGTTGTTCTGCAGTCAGGCTCCTTTTGGGGAAACAGGTTACATTAGTAAAGCAGCAGCACTTCAATTAACGAGCAAGCGTTTTAAAAGCGAGTAACGTGTTCAGTATATTAATTGCCATGTCAAAATCAACATTTTTATTTTCTTACCTGTCAAATTGTTCTTACAGCTTCCTGTTTTCTACTTCCCCTGTATTTATAAGTCCACACAGCAAGCTACCTGTGTAATTTCTTTCTTTTTAACAGTATTTGCCATACGTAAAGCAGATATATCTATTGGATTAAATGATCTGATTTCTGTTTATTCCCAAGCTTTTTAGCTGCCATTAATGTGCATTCTGTGTATATCTGAGGCCTCGTACACACGACCGATTTTCTCGGCAAGAACCAGCAAGAAACTTGCTGGCAGAGAGGTCTTGCCGAGAAAATCGGCCGTGTGTACGCTGCTAGCGTGTTTCTCGTCGAGAAAACCGACAAGAAACCTCAACGAGAAAATAGAGAACCTGCTCTCTATTTTCTCGTCGAGATTCTCTTCGGCATGTTTCTCGACGAGAAAAGTGAGTGTGTGTACACTTACCTGTCCGCCCGGAAGCCCGCGCATGTTCAAAATGAATTCGACGCATGCGCGGTAGCTTCCTAGGCATACGTAGGGTATACCAAAATGGTGGCGACGGCATCGAATGTGACGAGCGCATGCTCGACGTAGTCGATGACGTCACCGCGTACACTCCTTTCAAAGAACCGCGGGTTCTTTGAAACGAGCGTGTGTACACTCGGCCGGGACAAGTTTCTTGTCCAAGAATCTCGTCGAAAAAAACGACATGTTTTTTTCAACGAGAATCTCGGCCGTGTGTACGAGGCCTGAGTATTAAAAATTGGGTAGACAAAGTTTTCTACAAACAGGACAATTTCAGAAATAAACATTGTTTGTTTTTATTTCTTTACATCCTTATATGGAACATTAGCTTGTAGATGTCAAGTCAAGAAAATGAAACCTGTTTTTTTGTTTGTTTTTTGTTTTTTGTTTTTTTTTATAAACATACATGATACAGTTTTCATTTCCATATATTGATTGAATACATTTATTGACCAAATAATTTTTTTAAGTAAAATCTAAAGTTACTCTTAAAGGGGAAGTAACCCCCCCCCCCCCGAAAAACCGGGATAAAAGAAGACCATGCAAGAGAAAGGCATAATGAGCTAGTATGCATAGCATACTATCTTATTATGTGGCACTTACCTGAAATCGGAGTCCTCCTCGTTCCCCTCCGCTGCCATGTCCCCTCGGAGCTTCTTCCTGCTATCGCCGCTCAGGCGCTGTGATTGGCCGGAGCGGCAATAATGTCAACGTCACTCCGCACATGCGCGTGGGAGCCGTAAAAGTCAGCGTTATCATTCATAAAACTGGCATTTACAGTGCGCCTGCACCCATGTGTACGCCGCGCATACGCCGTACACATTGGTGTACTCCTTTTTTTTTTTTTTTTTGCAAATATCTCCTAAACCTTGTAGGTTTAGGAGATATTGCAAACACCTACAGGTAAGCCTTAATCTAGGCTTACCTGTAGGTGCAAGTTGCAAGAGTGGGTTTACAACCATTTTAAGCCCTGATCAGCTACATCCACCAGCAAATGGTTGTTGCCAGGACACAAGAGTTTACGTCTGCTCCTTGAATGCATTGCCGACATAGAAATTGCAGCTGCACACCACACATATCCAGAGTAAAAAAACAAACAAAAAAAAACTATTATTTCAAATGGTTTGGGCAAATCCTACCAGGATCCTCCTACCCTGATGCTTTTCAGCCAACACATGGCCTTATTGCTTTTGCAGTTGTGCTTTTTCTTAGTCTGCAACCTTCATATTTATTAACTAGTTATTTCTCTTTTTGACTGTTAGGAGAGTCTAATAAAAAGTGTTGGCCCTATGCCTGTTAACAGTGAGGGATTGGTACTAAAAATTAAACACAGAAATAATCCATAGAATTTTTTTTTTCTACATGCTCAACAGGTTTTTATCAACAATAACTCACATTTTTTGAAGATTTCATGTAGATGCCCACAGAAGATAAAAGTTGCAGGGCACCATGTCTGGACTATATAAAGATTGTGGCAGGGTGGTGAGGTTTGGCCTCTCTGTAGTAGCATGTAAAATGCGTGGCCCATTTTTATTTTGCAAGATATATGCTTTTAACCCACTGAATCCTCCTTAAAGTAATTGTAAAGTCAGAAGTTTTTTTTTTATCTTAATGCATTCTATGCATTGAGATAAAAAGCCATTTGTGTGAAGCAGCCCCCCTTGGCCCCCTAATATCTACCTGAAGTTCCTCTAGATCCAGAGATGCAGGAGTGTCTCAGCTGCCCAAGACTCCCCTCATTGGCTAAAACAGCAGTGCAGTGCCATTGGCTCTTGCTGCTGTCAATGAGGAGAGAAAGGTGACTGGGCCGGGCCGGAGCTCCGTGTCTGGTCACAGGGAGCTCTGGCTCAGCTTGGGTGCCCCCATAGCAAGCTGCTTGCTGTGGGGGCACTCAACAGGAGGGAGGGGCCAGAAGCACCGAAGTGGGACCCGAGAAGAAGAGGATCTGGGCTGCTCTTTGCAAAACCACTGCACAGAGCAGGTTATTATAACATGTTTGTTCTTTTTAACTAAAAAAAACCCGAGGCTTTACAATCACTTTAATCTTTGTTTTTAAATCTTTTAACTGTGTAACATTCAGTGTCCCAGGTGCCAAAAAAAATACCTTAGATTGCCACACAATTCAGATATTCATTTTTTGAATCTTTTGACCCAGTGGTACACAATGCTCTACTCAGTATAGTTATTGTTATAAACAGGTTGTATGTATCTTTGACTTTTGAGGGGAGTACACTTTTTGTTATGGGGAACTCAGTCAAAACATGCTGCTTAAATCGCACCCACAAGTGTCCAGCAGAGGGTTCTTTTTCATAGTGATTCAATTTGATGACCTGCCACCAACTGAGGTGATAGAGGAAAACCTATACAACAAGTCAGTGCTGGTCGCATTCCAGGGCTGCCATTTTATTTATGACCTAACTAAGTGGTGGCAACTCTCTTTAGTCACCCCTCATATTGGCAATAAACTTAATCATTTTTGTAACTCTAGACCACCCATGCACAGTTTTAGTTCACATATCATTTGTGAAAATCTCAATTAAAACTACTGCTTTGGACCATGACACAGCATTTCCGCAGATGTTGGAACTCTAACTTGGCCGTTCAATAATGTGGAATTTCTACTGTTCTGTGCCTGTTATTTATATATGCATATATTAATAATATTATTATTGCCATATTGCAAGATCTTTGAACTTTTCTTTAAATTTGTAATTGCTAAGATCCTAAAATTGTGTGGTGGAATTTCCTGATGAACCTGGATTTTGCTGGCCCTTGAATGATGGTGGTGGAGCAGAAAGACAGCTTCACGCCATTTTACTTCCTCCACCATGAGGTAAAGTTTTGGTGTTGGCATGCAGAGTTTAGTAACCATACCCTATTGACATTAAACAAATGAGCCTTGACAAAACTAATGCCCTTGGAATTCAACAACTTTACTTTTACATATTGGGGAAATTCATGTTTAATTGGGTTATTAATAACTATTAATTCACTCCTTATTAATACTAGTAACTACTTATTACTACTAAAGTAATTTAGACAGACCTGAGAAGCATTAGGGACAGTGTGAAGGGGTAATAGGAATTAACCTTGCCTGTCAATTAAGTAGATTTCATGACTGTACATTTCTTGTAACTTGATGGCAGCAGTGCACTGGGGAGCTGACTTCACCAGAGTCTTGCGCTAAAATAAAGGAAGATTGCACAGGACCTGCAAAAAAGTGTAAACCATCACCTTGTAAAACAACCCAGTCAGTTTAAAATAGAAATGAAAGGCAAAATATTTGTGTAATATAAAAAATATATATATATATATATATTGTGACAGCAGGAAGGTAAAGTCACCTGGTTGCATCCAGGGGGGTAGATATATTTCTCCCAGATTCAGGCTTTATGCCGACTTATACAACTAGGGAGGGAGTTGATGAAGCCCAGCTGAGGCTAGTGGGCTCATGGATGACTCATACCTCTAGGGAGAGTGCTGGGCGTCGTGCAGGCAGGGAGTTGATGAGACCAGCTGAAGCTTGTCAGCTCGTTTAAGGCCTCTATAAAAACTCCCAGCTTCATTAGGTGTTTGCTCATGCCTGGACCCAGACCTGTGTGGACTGTCTAGGGAGAGTGAACCCCTGTGCGGTGAGGCAAAGCCTGTGTGGCTATTTGTTTGGACTTTTACTAAACCAGGGACTTAGGGACTAGGACAGCACCAGGCTGATCCCAGTTGTTAGTTTAGGAAACCTGCATGTTTAGTCAGAGGTCACGCTGACCAGGATTTATTTTGTTTATGTTTCTTTTTGGCTTTGCTGTGTTTTTGTCACTGTACATAGAGAAATAAACCGCACTTTTTGATTTTGAAAACCACAACCTCCGTCTGCTGGCCCTGTTTTTGTGTGGGGAGCCCAACCAGGGGGTCACACACACCCGCTACCGAGTGAACCCCCTCACAATATATATATATATATATATATATCTATCTATCTATCTCTCTCTCACACACACACACACACACACACACACACACATATATATATATATATATATATATATATATATATATATATATATATATATACACAGTGGTTACGGAAAGTATTCAGACTCCCCTAAATTTTTCACTCTTTGTTATATCGCAGCCATTTGCTAAAATCATTTAAGTTTATTTTTTTTCCCTCATTAATGTACACACAGCACTCCATATTGACAGAAAAACACAGAATTGTTCACATTTTTGCAGATTTATTAAAAAAGAAAAACTGAAATATCACATGGTCCTAAGTATTCAGACCCTTTGCTGTGACACTCATATATTTAACTCATGTGCTGTCTATTTCTTCTGATCATCCTTGAGATGGTTCTACACCTTCATTTGAGTCCATCTGTGTTTGATTATACTGATTGGACTTGATTAGGAAAGCCACACACCTGTCTATATAACACCTTACAGCTCACAGTGCATGTCAGAGCAAATGAGAATCATGAGGTCAAAGGAACTGCCTGAAGAGCTCAGAGACAGAATTGTGGCAAGGCACAGATCTGCCAAGGTTACAAAAAAAATTCTGCTGCACTTAAGGTTCCTAAGAGCACAGTGGCCTCCATAATCCTTAAATGGAAGACGTTTGGGACGACTAGAACCCTTCCTAGAGCTGGCCGTCCGGCCAAACTGAGCTATCGGGGGAGAAGAGCCTTAGTGAGAGAGGTAAAGAAGAACCCAAAGATCACTGTGGCTGAGCTCCAGAGATGCAGTCGGGAGATGGGAGAAAGTTGTAGAAATTGAGCATCTCTGGAGAGACCTAAAAATGGCTGTCCACCACGTTTACCATCCAACCTGACAGAACTGGAGAGGATCTGCAAGGAGGAATGGCAGAGGATCCCCAAATCCAGGTGTGAAAAACTTGTTGCATCTTTCCCAAAAAGACTCATGGCTGTATTAGATCAAAAGGATGCAAATACTAAATACTGAGCAAAGAGTCTGAATACTTAGGACCATGTGATATTTCAGTTTTTCTTTTTTAATAAATCTGCAAAAATGTCAACAATTCAGTTTTTTTGTCAATATGGGGTGCTGTGTGTACATTGAGGAAAAAAAAAATTAACTTAAATGATTTTAGCAAATGGCTGCAATAAAACAGAGTGAAAAATTTAAGGGGGTCTGAATACTTTCCGTACCCACTGTATCTATATCTAGATGTGTGTAGATAATAAATATTTATATATATATATATATATATATATATATATATATATATATATTCTGCTATTTTTTTTAAGTGATAACTTTCTCTGTCCTCAGCTGCATAAGAGCTAGGGGAGGAGCAACAGCAGCACACTGAATTTCCCAGTGAAAGGCTGTGCAGGGTTAAGGATAAGTCTGATCATTGGAGGAGAGCAGGTTGAGTTCTCAGCACAGCCAGAAAACTGACCACAGTGTGTTCTCTTGCTTAGTGTGGTGCGTTTTTAATAGGAAAGCAGAGGGACTGGCGGGAACACCAGGGATTTCACACAAAGGAAGAGAACAGGATACTTTTTCATACAAGTACAGTACCTTGCAAAAGTATTCACCCCCCCTTGGCATTTTTCCGTGTTTTGTTGCCTCACAACCTGGAATTAACATGGATTGTTTGAGGAATTGCATCATTTAATTTACAGAACATGCCCACAACTTTGAAGGTGTGTTTTTTTGTTTGTTTTTGTTTTTTATTGTGAAGCAAACAACAAATAGGACAAAATAACAGAAAAAGTCAATGTGCATAACTATTCACCCTCCTAAAGTCAATACTTTGTAGAGCCACCTTTTGCGGCTATCACAGATCCAAGTCGCGTTGGATAAGTCTCTATGAGCTTGCCACATCTTACCACTGGGATTTTTGCCCATTCCTCCTTGCAAAACGGCTCCAGCTCCGTCAAGTTGGATGGTTTGTGCTTGTGAACAGCAATCTTTAAGTCTGACCACATATTTTCGATTGGATTGAGGTCTGGGCTTTGACTAGGCCATTCCAACATGTTTCCCCTTAAACCACTCAAGTGTTGCTTTAGCAGTGTGTTTGGGGTCATTGTTTCTGCTGGAATGTGAACCTCCGTCCTAACCTCAAATCAGAGTGATACAGGATTTGCTCAAGAATATCCCTGTATTTAGCACAATCACTCTTTCCCTCAACTCTGACCATTTTCCCAGTCCTGACTGCTGAAAAACATCCCCACAGCATGATGCTGCCACCACCATGTTTCACTGTGGGGATGGTGTTCTTTGGGTGATGTAATGTGTTGGGTATGCGCCAGAAATAGCGTTTTCTTTGATGGCCAAAAAGTTAAATTTTAGTCTCTTCAAACCAGAGCACCTTCCTCCACACATTTTGGGAGTCTCCCACATGCCTTTTCGCAAACTCAAAACGTGCAATTTTGTTTTTTGCTGTAAGTAATTACATAGTTACATAGTTAGTCAGGTTGAAAAAAGACAAAGTCCATCCAGTTCAACCATAAAAAAATAACTAAAATAAAATAAAAAAATATCGTGCAATCCCATATACCCAATTCTATACCCATAGTTGATCCAGAGGAAGGCAAAAAACCCCAAGTAATGGCTTTCTTCTGGCCACTCTGCCATAATGCCCAACTCTATGGAGCGTACGGCTTATTGCCATCCTATGTACAGATACTCCAGTCTCTGCTGTGGAACTGTGAAGCTCCTCCAGGGTTACCTTGGGTCTCTGTGCTGCCTCTCTGATTAATGCCCTCCTTGCCCGGTCCATGAGTTTTGGTGTGTGGCTGTCTCTTGGCAGGTTTGCTGTTGTGCCATGTTCTTTCCATTTGGTTATGATAGATTTGATGGTGCTCCTAGGGATCATCAAAGATTTGGATATTTTTTATAGCCTAACCCTGACTTGTACTTCTCAACAACATTGTCCCTTACTTGTTTGGAGCGTTCCTTGGTCTTCATGGCAGTGTTTGGTTAGTGGTGTCTCTTGCTTAGGTGTTGCAGCCACTGGGGCCTTTCAAAAAGAGGTGTGTGTGTGTGTGTGGCGGCCTCACCCCTCTGTCCCCTTCTCATGCTCAGCTTGTCTTTCTTCGTCTAGGGGTCTCAGTGCTGGGGGGAGGGATGAGATACACCACGGCCCATGTCCTCCATAGCTGAGAGGTGAAGGCCAGATGATTGGGGTTTGTGTAGGTGTCCTAGAGTCAAGTCCAGTACTTCGTCCCTGACTCCTTTGCTCCTAGTAACCAGAGTTCCACACAGTGCATAGGTCCAACACAGTTTTATTCTTCTTGACAAACAACAAACAGTTTCTTCTACTGAGTAGTAATGGGGAATAGATCGAGGCACAATCCTTTCCCTTCTCCTGCTAACCACTGTGATATTACCAGTGGCGAATAGTCACAGTCACTGACTATGTGAGGTAGAATATGAATTACATTCGCTAGCACTGCCCCTGTCAGGGGAAGAAAATCCATCCAAGGGAGAAACCGGAGGCCTCTCTGTCACCAGCGATGCTGCGCCGGACTCTTCAGAGAAGTTCCGCACACCAGATCTCACGAACTCCGACACGGGCACCCAAGGAGTTAGGGCCCCCTCGGATTCCTCCACCCTCGCGGAACTCAGTCGAAGGTACTGAGCCCCAGGCGTCCGCCATAGTACCTCACCCCAGGCTAAAGGTGCCTGAGATGGACTCCATCTCCACTCCGGCTAGGTCAAGGGCACCTAGGCCTGGAACACTGGAACGCCAGCACCCAAGCTGAAGATGCCTGGGTGCGGCCGAGTCCTCTGACTCCCACTCCGGACTCTGAGCTCTGAACTCTCCACCCCGTGGTAAGGGCGTCCGCCCCTTTTATCCCCTCTCCCTTTGCGTCACAGCGGGTTCCCCGCCCCGCTGTACCAGCTCCAGGGGAG
The DNA here is from genome assembly GCA_029206835.1 of Rana muscosa. NCBI lineage: Eukaryota > Metazoa > Chordata > Amphibia > Anura > Ranidae > Rana > Rana muscosa. Next base: position 731,091,097 of record CM055118.1, read on the forward strand.
GACAAAAAGGGTACAGTCTTGTGGTGTGAGTTCAGCTCCGGCCCAGGGCAACAGCGCCACCTGTGGACCGCAAGGAACCTCACACCACCAGAGTCCTCCAAGAACCAGAAAAAGGTCTCGGATCCCCTAGCAATTTGTGCATCTGGGTTACACTACCACCCAGATGCCCCCCTTAAATTCAAACACCCGCTACATACATACACATATATATATATATGTATATGTATGTATGTATGTGTGTGTGTGTGTGTGTGTGTGTGTGTGTATATATATACAGGTCCTTCTCAAAAAATTAGCATATTGTGATAAAGTTCATTATTTTCTGTAATGTACTGATAAACATTAGACTTTCATATATTTTAGATTCATTACACACAACTGAAGTAGTTCAAGCCTTTTCTTGTTTTAATATTGATGATTTTGGCATACAGCTCATGACAACCCAAAATTCCTATCTCAAAAAATTAGCATATCATGAAAAGGTTCTCTAAACGAGCTATTAACCTAATCATCTGAATCAACTAATTAACTCTAAACACCTGCAAAAGATTCCTGAGGCTTTTAAAAACTCCCAGCCTGGTTCATTACTCAAAACCGCAATCATGGGTAAGACTGCCGACCTGACTGCTGTCCAGAAGGCCATCATTGACACCCTCAAGCAAGAGGGTAAGACACAGAAAGACATTTCTGAACGAATAGGCTGTTCCCAGAGTGCTGTATCAAGGCACCTCAGTGGGAAGTCTGTGGGAAGGAAAAAGTGTGGCAGAAAACGCTGCACAACGAGAAGAGGTGACCGGACACTGAAGAAGATTGTGGAGAAGGACCGATTCCAGACCTTGGAGGACCTGCGGAAGCAGTGGACTGAGTCTGGAGTAGAAACATCCAGAGCCACCGTGAACAGGCGTGTGCAGGAAATGGGCTACAGGTGCCGCATTCCCCAGGTCAAGCCCCTTTTGAACCAGAAACAGCGGCAGAAGCGCCTGACCTGGGCTACAGAGCACTGGACTGTTGCTCAGTGGTCCAAAGTACTTTTTTCGGATGAAAGCAAATTTTGCATGTCATTCGGAAATCAAGGTGCCAGAGTCTGGAGGAAGACTGGGGAGAGGAAAATGCCTGAAGTCCAGTGTCAAGTACCCACTGTCAGTGATGGTCTGGGGTGCCATGTCAGCTGCTGGTGTTGGTCCACTGTGTTTTATCAAGGGCAGGGTCAATGCAGCTAGCTATCAGGAGATTTTGGAGCACTTCATGCTTCCATCTGCTGAAAAGCTTTATGGAGATGAAGATTTCATTTTTCAGCACGACCTGGCACCTGCTCACAGTGCCAAAACCACTGGTAAATGGTTTACTGACCATGGTATTACTGTGCTCAATTGGCCTGCCAACTCTCCTGACCTGAACCCCATAGAGAATCTGTGGGATGTTGGGAAGAGAAAGTTGAGAGACGCAAGACCCAACACTCTGGATGAGCTTAAGGCCGCTATCGAAGCATCCTGGGCCTCCATAACACCTCAGCAGTGCCACAGGCTGGTTGCCTCCATGCCACGCCGCATTGAAGGAGTCATTTCTGCAAAAGGATTCCCGACCAAGTATTGAGTGCATAACTGAACATAATTATTTGAAGGTTGACTGTTTTTGTATTAAAAACACTTTTCTTTTATTGGTCGGATGAAATATGCTAATTTTTTGAGATAGGATTTTTGGGTTTTCATGAGCTGTATGCCAAAATCATCAATATTAAAACAAGAAAAGGCTTGAACTACTTCAGTTGTGTGTAATGAATCTAAAATATATGAAAGTCTAATGTTTATCAGTACATTACAGAAAATAATGAACTTTATCACAATATGCTAATTTTTTGAGAAGGACCTGTATATATGTAATGACAGATCATGTGACACTTAGATTGCACACGGGTGGACATCATTTCACTAATTATGTGACTTCTGAAGGTAATTGGTTGCACCATAGCTTTTTATGGGCTTCATAACAAAAAGGGGTGAATACATACGCACATGCCAATTATCAGTTTTTTATTTCTGAAAAATAGTTTTATGTATCTATTTTTCAAAATTTTCTTCACCAACTTAGACTATTGTGTTCTGATCCATCACATATAATTCAGATTAAAAAAAACATTGAAGACTGTAATGTAACAAAATAGTTAAAAATCCAAGGGGGTGAATACTTTTGCTAGGCACTGTACATGGCACTGCACATATCAGGAATATGCAATGTTGGGTTTACATGCTCTCTAATACAATAAGGTAGGTATACAAATGAATACTCCTACTTAGTGCAGCTTGTTTAAATATCAATCGGTGATTGAGAAATTACCATTTTAAACACAAAAAATCCGCTCAGCCTTGAACAGCTAGTTGGATTTCTGTTGCTATCCTTTGTTCAGGAATGCTCTAAGCAAGACTTGTGGCACTGCATCCGTTTCTACGCTCAACATGTAGTCACCTGAAGCAGACACAACCGCTGAGATGCTAAAAGTGACAGAGCTTTAGCAAGTTTGTGCTTGTGCACTTGTGTTTTCAAATGACTAGAAAGTCCACAAGGTATTATAAAAATTTTGTTTTATAGTGTTGTGTGTGTTTTGTTTTTTGTTTTTTTTAACAAATGCGCCAATTTATTATTCTGTTAAAAAAATGCACAAACATTTGTTAGTATTCTTATACAGAAGTACAGTTTTTTTTCTGATAAGCAATATGCATTTCTTATGTGGTGGAAGATTGTTGTAATGCCTGAAATAACTAGGAAACTACACCCCAGGAGGAGGATGTCTTTTCATCTGTCTTATTTAGACTAGCTTTTACAGGAATTGGGATTAATAGATGTATGGCACTTAATACATCCTACAGAGAAAAAATATTCTTGTTTCTCTAAATGTCATACTACTTTGCCTATAAGATTTAGCAGTTGGTTCCCCCAATATTATAGCATTTAGTTTTAGGATTGAATACCGTATATACTTGAGTATAAGCCGACCCGAATATAAGCCGAGGCACCTAATTTTACCACAAAAAACTGGGGAAACGTATTGACTCGAGTATAAGCCTAGGGTGTCCATCTGCATGCCTCACTGTGTCCATGTGCATGCCTCACTGTGCCCATGCCTCACTGCACCCATGCCTCACTGTGTCCATGACTAGACTTACGTTTAACATGGGAGTCTAAGGAAGGGGTGCCCGGCTTTGAAAAATCGGTGCTCCCCGGCCGTAGGTCACCGAGACAAAAAACTTTGCACACTTGTAGAGGAGAAATGGGGCTATATGTGTGCCAAGTTCCGGGTCCAGGGGACCTACGACCGGCCGGTACCTGGTCACCGGAGAAATTACCGTTTAACATTGGAGTCTATGGTAGTGGTGCCCGGCTTTGAAAAATCGGTACTCCCCGGCCGTAGGTCTCCCGAACAACAAACTTTGCACACTTGTAGAAGAAGAGTGGGGCTACATCTGTGCCAAGTTTGGTGTCCAGGGGACTTACATCTGGCCGGTACCAGGTCCCCAAAGTCCGGGAGATCAGGCGCAAAAAGGTGACTCGAGTATAAGCCGAGGGGGGCATTTTCAGCACAAAAAAATGTGCTGCAAAAATCGGCTTATACACGAGTATATACGGTATATGGCTAGGGTAATTTCTGAGCAAATTTCAGTTGGTAAAACAAATGCAAAGGAATGGGAGATAAATTTGATGGTACACGAGCAGATAAGAAACCTTTTTATTATTTAAGGATTTGGTAAAAAGAAAAAAAAAATCGAGTGAAAAATTGTGTTGAAGGTTTTTTTTTTCTTTAAGCAGCATTCCTTTAACCACTTCAGCCCCGGAAGAATTTACCCCCTTCCTGACCAGAGCACTTTTTGTAATTCGGCACTGCGTCGCTTTAACTGACAATTCGTGCGACGTGGCTCCCAAGCTAAATTTACGTTCTTTTTTTTCCCCACAAATAGAGCTTTCTTTTGGTGGTATTTGATCACCTCTGCGGTTTTTTATTTTTTGCGCTATAAACAAAAAAGCGACAATTTGGAAAAAAAAGCAATATTTTTTTACTTTTTGCTATAATAAATATTCCCGAAAAATATATATATATATATATATATATATATATATATAAAAAAAAAAAAATCCTTTCTCAGTTTAGGCTGATATGTATTCTTCTACATATTTTTGGTAAAAAAAAATTGCAATAAGCGTAAATTGATTGGTTTGCGCAAAAGTTATAGCGTCTACAAAATAGTGCATAGTTTTATAACATTTTTATAATTTTTTTTTTATATTAGTAATGGCGGCGATCAGCGATTTTTATCGTGACTGCGACATTATGGCGGACACATCGGACACTTTTGACACTATTTTGGGACCATTGTCATTTGCGATCAGTGCTATAAAAATGCACTGATTACTGTGTAAATGACACTGGCAGGGAATGGGTTAACCACTAGGGGGTGAGGAAGGGGTTAAGTGTGTCCTAGGGAGTGATTCTAACTGTGTGAGGGCATCTCCCCGTTCTGCCGCTCTGTGACACGATTGCGGGACACCAGCTGACATCGAGTCCGCGGGTCCCGCGGGCGCGGTCACGTATTTTGTGGCGGGCATGATCACGTAGCGCACGGCAGGATTTTCAGAGCAACGTACAGGTACGTTGCTTTGCCCACACGAGCCATTCTGCCGACGTTTATGTGCGTTAGGCGGTTGGCAAGTGGTTAAGGGGAGAGATAAAGTTGGACGCTTATTAACAGTTATAACATATCATGGGCTCATCAGCCATCAGTATTCATGGGGGCAATAGAAAATAAAATGGACATAGTAATCTCTTCTACTTCTAAATCTAGTAAATACATTTTATTAATTTCACAGTAATTTATACACTTCCTAAAAGGATATAGTGAGATGAACAGCTAGGTAGTTATTTAGAACAAGAAAAAAAGAAGGAAAAATTGCGCTCAAGAATAAAAAGACAATTATTACTGGCTAGCACCAGAATACATCAGTTGTTTGGTTATGTGCAGCTACTAGCCTGATAAACATGAACAGTAAAACATAAAAAGAAAAAATATAGTATCGCTAAACTCAAAACTAAATTGGATGGATAAAGATTTGTCGTGCTCAATTTACCACACACATAAAGTGCATAAATCCCTTGATGGTAACCCCTGCACAAAAATATATTGGTGAACAAACCTCCAACCTAAAGACATATACCAAAAAAACTTCCAAATGTGACACACTGAAGCATTAATCCATATGTGCAAAATTAATAATTAAAGTCCATAAAAGTCCATAAAAAACACCCGTGCAGAAAATAAATTCCAGATTTCCACCCTGTTTGTCTGAAGAGTGACATCCACCACCATAATCAGATCAGCAGCTTACCGGAACTAGTTGGTCCCTTGTTACAGAGGACCTCAGACCGCATATGAATGATCCCAGTTGGTTGATAATGACTCTTATAGCCAGCTCTTCATTCAACACTTCCACAGTAAAAAGCAATAGATCCACAGTAGCAACATGCAAGAGAGGAGAAGGATACCTTGCTGGTGTAAAATCTTTGGGTTTATTTGCATAAAAAAGTAGATAAAAAACTTACAATAAAGTTGAAAGGTACAGCCTTAAGCTTGCGGTGCCGGCCGGACACCAACGAGCAAACCCATCCTCAGAGATCGAGCAGTAAGGGGATGACGTCACCACGCCGCTCGGTCCGCCCTACGCATTTCGTGATAGGTCACTTCTACTCGGGGCACTATGTGTGTGGTGAATTGAGCACGACAAATCTTTATCCATCCAATTTAGTTTTGAGTTTAGCGCTACTATATTTTTTCTTTTTAGTTATTTAGAACAGATGGCATTACCAGTTTTGAAGTTGGGGATATAGATTATTTATATTCCCCTTTTTAAATGGTCTTCCTGCGGGGTGGTCTTTTGGCAGAGATATACCATCTAAGGCCCCTTTCACACAGGCAATCTGTTTAGGTCTTTCTGTCAGTTTTTTCAGGTGGAAATAATCGGAAGGTAAGTGCATTCCGACGGACAGGGTAGGGGCAGATTGGTTTGGCAAGACATTTTTGCATCTCTCATGGAGAGGCACGAAGTAGCTTCAGCATCGTGGTTTTATATGATATACGCTGTATACAGTTAAATGTGAGTTCTATGCACATTTTTTAACCACTTGCTGCCCGTCGAAATGACGGCGGGCGGCTCTCGTTATGGGTGGACGTCATATGACGGATTCCCAGAATGACTGCTCTCACACGCCCGCGACGATCGCGGCCACGCCGCGTTGCTAGGACACGGCTTGACCTTGCGGCTCTTTAACCACTTGATCGGCTGTGTCCAATCACAGCCGGTCACATGTAAACATGGAGATGCCGGTAATCGGTGCTCCTCGCCTCACACTGACAAAGTGTGAGGAGAGGAGAGACCATAAGCGGCATCTCCTTGCAGAGGACATCTAGGAATGTAATCGGGGCACTGATCATCAGTGCCCGGATTACAATTAAGTGCAATTACAATTACAATTAAGTGCCCACCAGTGCCAGCAATCAGTGGCCATTAGTGATGCCAGTCAGTGCTGGCTATCAATGCCCATCAGTGCCACCTATCCGTGCCACCTATATGTGCCCACCTATCGGTGCCCATAAGTGTGGAATATTCGTGCCTCCTCATGAGTGCCCATAAGTGCCACCTCATCAGTGCCTATCAGTGAAGGAGAAAAAATATTTATTTACAAAATTTACTGACAGAAGCTATTTATTTTTTTTCAAAATTTTCTGTCTTTTTTTTTTTTTGGGGGAAAAAATAAAAAAACCCAGAAGTGATTAAATACAACCAAAAGAAAGCTCTATTTGTTTGAAGAATTTTTTTAAAATTTCACATGGTTACAGTGTTGCATGACTGCGCAAAGTGTGAAAGCGAAGTAAGCTGAAATATGGCCTGGGCAGAAAGGGGGTGTAAGTGCCGAGTATTGAGGTGGTTAATAAATAATATAAGCACTATTTGGAGCTCTTTTTCTCTCATATATAGCGAGTCATAATGGAGGCACATCAATGGAGCAACGAGGAGGAACGCATGATCTGTTAGTCCGGGGTGACTTTATTTGACCAATCTTAAAGCGGTTGTAAAGTCTAATTTGGTACTTTTACCTACAGGTAAGCCTATAATAAGGCTTACCTGTAGGTAAAAAAAATATCTCCTAAACCTTTAGGGCTTAGGAGATATTCCCCTCGCAATGCGCCGCTGACAGCAGCGTTGCATGCGCACAGGGCATTCTCGGGCTGAAGGCTCGGCAGACGCCGGACCTCGCCGGAACGAAATCGCATGCGCGGGAGTGAGACATTGCGGCTCCAGCCTATCACAGCGCTGGAGCCGCGATACCCGGAAGACACACTGAGGCAACATGTCATCTCCCTCGGCGTGGACCAGGTGAGTTCTAAGTATTTCATAATGAGCTAGTATGCGGCGCATACTAGCTCATTATGCCTTTCCCTTGCAGGTGACTAGAAACAAAAAAAAAAAAAAAGAGTTTGCCTTTACAACCGCTTTAAGTGTGATGGGGAAGGACTGAGGTGAAGAGATACGAAGTACGGATTACAACTTTTTTCTGACATTTTCATAAAATATTTGATTGCACTCAAGCACGGGTTTTACACTACTACAAGAAGAAATACACAATAATGTATCATATTATTGTATATTTACATCAGGGTGGATTTGATTTACATCACTAGTAAAAAGGCTTAATTTAAAATCAACATGAATTCAATCATATTTTTTAAAGAGCAACTGTCATCTTAGTCCTGCAGCGCGTTGTTGACTCACTGACCATCCCATTCACTTTAATGGGACGGCTGCTTATGCGGCAGTGACACAACAAGGTGAGGGAAGTGGCGGCAGCAGGTGAGTGGATGCCCGCTAACAGGCGCTGCCATGATGGATCTGAAAAGACAGGTGCTCTTTAAATGTAAGGACTCACTCTTTCTGGTAGTTAAAATCTATAATATTTGCAAACAAAATTAAGGTTTCCTATTTAGAATAATAAGCTGTCAGTTTAGTAAAACAGCGATTTCAGAACTGATTCAATCATACAGTTTGTAGTGTACATAGATTTACAAAACAATGGGATAAAGGAATATTCCTGAACTTTGTTTTATCTCATGGTTACTGTGACATTGTGTGAATGCATCAATGCAGTGCATGTTATCTTGGCTTGCAGAGCTTGGATTCTTTGAATGAGTTTACCAAGAATGTAAATATTGCAGAATATACAGCCTCATGCTGAATAAGCTCAATTATTAATGTATCTTAAATAAAAAAACTAGATTTTTACTCCAAAAGAATTATAGTAAAATACATTTGATAAAAATCAAACAAATCAACAAAAAAAAAAAAAAAAAATCAGAATTAAATAAAAAATCGGATTTTTTTTTTTTCTTTTAATCATTGATTTATATCCACCCTGATTCACATGTTGTTATGTTGGCACTCATTTTTGCACAGGAGAATTGATACACCAAGTGGTTGGATACATTTAGCACTAGCGCAGCATTATTTTGTTTTGAATTTATTTACTTGCTGCTTGCATATATTACTCAGATTGTATTCTAGTTGCTCACAAGACTACCTATTATATTAGATGTGGGCAAGCCCTGGGAAGTTTTATTCATCTTAGCCGAAAATGCCCTAAGTCAGTAAAATATTGGAAATATGTTGTCCTTGACAAGGAAAAAAAAAAAAATTGACAAGGAAATATGTTGTCCAACGAATTCTTTAACTATCTAGCTATTTTTAAAAGCACTGTATGTAATCCTATGTACATGTAATTTGGGGTTCCAGGAAATCAGGTTACCCCTAATAGAGGAGTTTAGTGGTCATTGTTTCTTGCTAGGAAATTGATCGCACAAAAGTTGATTTTGCCACAACACCGACAGGAGAAATGGATATCTTCAGTTGACTTTTCGGCAATGTGAAGCTTTAAACAAACTTCAAAAGGTTTTGGTGGAATGGCTTCGGGTGTTTTTTGGTTTTGGATGTGGTTTGTTTTGTGTTGAGTTGTTTTTGCATGGTATATGTGTATGTAAATACATTTTTTTAAATAAATAAAATATGGATTAATAAATGCGTTGTGCTGTCATATCAAAAGAAGATAGGAGCACGCTATATTTTAGGCACATAAACCATTCTTTTTCTTTTCCTTACAGTGTGTTTTTAAAAGCATAAAACATAGGAAATATGGATGTATCGTAGGGATGGGCAAAGTTCTTTTATTTTGACTTGACGTGCTTTAAAAATATTGAAGCAAAAGTCATTGTTTCTGAAACCTAAAAAGTTACAAAGTCTAGCTTTTAGCTGCTTGCAATGCTCCATATTTCCTTCTTATTCTTGCTATATATCTGTTGTAGGAAAGCAAAAAAATAAATAATTTGACCTATAAAAGTTTCTATTTCCATGTGATGGCGATTTTAAATCATTAACATTTTATACATTTTAATCTTTCCCCTTTCAACAGTGTGGAGAATGAAAATGCGCTGTTGTAATTTCCATATTCGCTAGACGCTCTTATTTGTGCTATTATTAAGCTTGAAATGTGTAAGGCCTCGTACACACGACCGATTTTCTCGGCAAGAACCAGCAAGAAACTTGCTGGCAGAGAGGTCTTGCCGAGTAAATCGGTCGTGTGTACGCTGCTAGCGTGTTTCTCGTCGAGAAAACCGACAAGAAACCTCGACGAGAAAATAGAGAACCTGCTCTCTATTTTCTCGTCGAGATTCTCCTCGGCGTGTTTCTCGACGAGAAAAGTGAGTGTGTGTACACTTACCTGTCCGCCCGGAAGCCCGCACATGTTCGAAATGAATTTGACGCATGCGCGGTAGCTTCCTAGGCATACGTAGGGTGTACCAAGATGGCGGCGACGGCATCGAATGTGACGAGCGCATGCTCGACGTAGTCGATGACGTCACCGCGTACACTCCTTTCAAAGAACCGCGGGTTCTTTGAAACGAGCGTGTGTACACTCGGCCGGGACAAGTTTCTTGTCCAAGAATCTCGTCGAAAAAAACGACATGTTTTTCTCAACGAGAATCTCGGCCGTGTGTACGAGGCCTAATACAAAAATATGTAAAAAGACACGTTCGCAATGGAAGATCATAGAGAAAGAAGTGATCCGTATACTGTAGGTTTCCATTTGACTCAAAATGGTTATCTTGGTCACTTATTAAAACTTGTATATTTCCTCTCTAGCACAGAATGCTAAAGATTTTTAAGTATGGCTTGTTAATGCTATAGGCTACGTTTTTGTCCATGTTCTTATTGGCTCTTGTAAGCTTAGTGAAATGAGCCTAATAGGTGTGTTGATGGACATAAAAATGCTGTAGTTAAACAGCCTAACTAGTAAGAATATCTGCTTTTCATGCTGACGTTCATGTTGTGCACCTTTCTCCCCTGCTAGCTACATTTCTGTTTTTTGCCAGTGGCTACTAAAAGACCCAGAACTTCAGATTTTCAGCCAGGTATTACTACACTGAAACAGGCCACCCCTTCTATTTTGCCAGTAACAGTGGCGGCTGGTGCTCCAAATTTTTGGGGGCGCAAACAAACTGAAAAACTCTGAAAAAACCCCCCCATCAAAGGCAGCCACTGTGCCCATCAAAGGCAGCCACTGTGCCCATCAAAGGCAGCCACTGTGCCCATCAAAGGCAGCCACTGTGCCCATTAATCACTGCCACTGTGCCCCAAATGCTGCCACTGTGCCCGCCGTCTGCCTGCCACTTACCCTGTCTCGGGTGGGCAGCAGGTGACAGCGGCGAGCGGTGTCTGGTGTCCTCCATGTCTTCCTCACAATTTATTTTTCAGTATATCACAACTTGATTGTGATGATGAGTTTTCAGTCTGTCTGTCTGATCTAGCATCTACTAACAGGGGGATGTGCAGTTGTTATATCCTCCTGTTGATATGCTACTGCTTAGCATGCTGTACTGTTTATAGCCTATTAGCATGTTTACCTATTACATTCAATACACGGTCAGTAGCAGACTCCAAGCACATTTTCTTTCTTACAGTATTTAGTCTATACTATTTTTATTTCTAATAACCATATCTTTTAATATTCATGATATTCACTATTACCCCTATCACCACTTCTTTTGCGCTGTTTTCAGAGCACTTTTGAACAGGCTCTCCTTGGATTCAGTGCCTTGTCACTCGGACTTCTACAAGGCCTTCTGTGGATCTCTTGTGTCTCTGTCTTTACAGGCACCCCCTTCTATGTACTATAGCTACATTTGCTTTTAAGTAAGTACCTTTATGGTTTCCCCGCCAATTTTTGCAACGTTCTGAAAAAATTTTATGCTAAATTGCACCAGCAGTTTTCGCCTTTCTTTAGAAGGGTTGTCTTTTGTTGGTTTCAATATTAAACATTTTATATATGTATCTACAATGATATTTTGTTGGTTGCTCTATTTTGATGGGAATTTTCTCCTTTTGGCCAGGTCTTCTAAGCAGTCACTATAAGTAATTGGTTGCTTGGGGTTTGATTCCTGCTGCCGTCAGGGTGGTTCCCTCCACCCCAGTCCCATGGGGTCCCTCCTGGTGCGGCCCCCCCTCTCTTGTCTTATTTCCATTTAGGGACATTAGACCCTCTGGTGGTAAGATGCATTTTCCTTTCATTTGTGGAACTGCCAACGGGTGGGCCTCCAATCCTAAACAAATTATTATGAATGTCGCCGTTTAAATGATAATCTTTTATGTTTTCTTTATATTTATTAGTTGGTTACTACATTAAACGGCCGAGACATGCCTCCCCTGACGAAGCCTCATGGGCGAAACATGTTGGGACCTGTATGAATTTCTCAGCCCTCATTTGATGCAATCACCATTTTGGAATCATCCTGCTGCAAAACTGATTTAGGGACAATGCTCTTCTTTTATTGACTTTTGTATAATGAACTAATAAAATCTTTGTATGCTTTTTTTACCAAAAGATGCATGGGTCTTCCATTGTGTTCAGCTCCTAACTTAATAGGCACCATTATAGTCCTGCTTCTTCTCTGTTGCTCCTTAATTAATTTTGGGATGAGGTGTGTAATATAGGGTGTCCACCATTAGTCAGACCATAAAAGCCTTAGACCTATGAAAATGTTTACTTTTATTTGCCTGGGCAGTGTTGCTTGGTGCATTCTTAGATGAATAGAATTACTGCTAGGTTTTTTTTTTTATTATTTATTTAAGATTTGCTGGAAGTATTTGTGTTTGTAGACATTTTTGCAGCAAAAAAAAAAAAAAATCTAACATTAGGAAGTTGCAGGCCATCCAGGAAAAGCTAAAAACAGTAAATGCTGAGCTAGCATTGGGTATGACTTTTGGTACTGTGTTCATGTCACTAGTGTAGCACACAACTTTTCTCAAGTACTACCAAAGATCAAACGGTGTTAAATTAGGTTTATTTGTCCCTTTGCTTGAGAAACTACACATTTTTAGAGCCTATTCACAATGTATGAAGTTACCTGTGTTTTTTCCTCCATGGAAAAACAGAGGTACAGTAAAACCTTGGATTGCGAACATAATTTGTTTTGAAAACATGCTTGTAATGCAAAGCACTTGTATATCAAAGCAAATTTCCCCAAAAGAAATAATGGAAACTCAGATGATTCATTCCACGATCATTTATTCATAAATCCTTCAGTTTATAGTCCAAATATAAAGATTATAGCAATGTGATAGGTTGTGTAACCATAAAATGTCTGTCCAGAAATGACAGCCTCCACAAGAGGATTAGAAGCAAAATCAGGACAGTATAAAAGAGAAGAGAGGAGTCTCTAAGTGTAGCAAGATGGTTAATTTAATAAGGTTAGCAACTCACATGGTTGATTATTAAAAGAGGCACATCTAAGTATGCAGGCATCCGGGGTAAAGCTGTCCAACATAGACCGTCCTCCGCACTACTTGCTCTCACTGCTGTCAGTCTGCAATCGTGACCGGGAAGACTACCCTGCAGTAGAGCGATCTGAAAGCGAGAGCTTGAAGCACTCGTGGAGGGCAGCGTGTAAGGGATGGTCTATGTGAACAGCTTTAACACGGATGCCTGCATAATTAGATGTGCCTCTTTTAATCGTCAACCATATGAGTTGCTAAATGAAATGGAGCCTACTCAAATATGACTGTCCACATGTACATGTAAAATAACAAACTATTCATGGGAACAGAGCCTATAAAATATTAAAGCTGAGCTCCGGGGAAAAAAATTTACCCATTTGCCATTTTTCTACAAAAATAACTTGTAATCTTGTAGTGAAGTGTTGCTGCTGCAACAGTTTGCACCGTGCCATGGGGCACACAATTGTAATGTCCAGCCCATCCTGAAAACAGCAGGAAGGATGGGGACTGAGGGGTCAGAGGCTCTGTGTCTAAGGACATGTGCTAAAAATTTGCAATCTGGGCATTTGTGGACAGACTCGGAAGACAATCAGACCTTGGTAGACAAATCTACTGTATTTATTGGCGTATAACACTCACTTTTTTACACTGAAAATAGAGGGTAAACTGTGCCTGCGTGTTATACGCCGGGGGCTGTGGAATTTTTTTTCCCTGAAACTTCCCTTTACATGGAGCTGGAATCCATGCCTAGGATATGTGAGTGGTTGGGGAGGCCCCTACAGATATTGTACCAATATTTTGATCTCATTACTCTTATAGTGTCTAGCTAGAAGGGGAAGAAGGTCCTCCAAAAAGCAATATTCCATATTATCCTGTCAACTGTAAGCTGAGCGGTGTGTGTTTTTAGATGTTAAGAGCTTAGTGATATTTGGTTAATTGGTAAGTTTAACCACTTAAGCCCCGGACCATTTGGTAGCTAGAGGACCAGAGGTGAATTCAGAATTTTGCACTGCGCTGCTTTAACTGTAAATTGTGCGGACATGCAATGTTGTACCCAAACGAAATTTGCGTCCTTTTCTTCCCACAAATAGAGCTTTCTTTTAATGGTATTTGATTGCCTCTGCGATTTTTATTTTTTGCGATATAAACGGAAAAAGACCGAAAATTTTGAAAAAAAATGATATTTTCTACTTTTTGTTATAAGAAAAATCGAATAAACTCAATTTTAGTCATACATTTAGGCCAAAATGTATTCAGCCACATGTCTTTAGTAAAAAAAATGTCAATAAGCGTATATTTATCGGTTTGCGCAAAAGTTATAGCGTTTACAAACTAGGGTACATTTTCTGGAATTTACACAGCTTTTAATTTATGACTGCCTATCTCATTTCTTGAGGTGCTAAAATGACAGGGCAGTACAAAACCCCCCCAAATGACCCCATTTTAGAAAGTAGACACCCCAAGGAAATTGCTGAGAGGCCTGTTGAGCCCATTGAATATTTTTTTTTTGTCCCAAGTGATTGAATATTGACAAAAAAAAAAAAAGAATTACAAAAAGTTGTCACTAAATGATATATTGCTCACACATGCCATGGTTATATGTGGAATTGCACCCCAAAATACATTCTGCTGCTTATCCTGAGTACAGGGATACCACATGTGTGGGACTTTTTAGGAGCCTAGCCACGTACGGGACCCCGGAAACCAAGCACCGCCTTCAGGATTTCTAAGGGCGCAAAATTTTGATTTCACTCCTCACTACCTATCACAGTTTTGAAGGCCATAAAATGCCAAAATAGCACAAAACCCCCCCAAATGACCCCATTTTGGAAAGTAGACACCCCAAGCTGTTTGCTGAGAGGCATCGTGAGTATTTTACAGCTCTCATTTGTTTTTGAAAATGAAGAAAGAACATTTTTTTTTTTTCTTCTTTTTTTTTTCAATTTTCAAAACTTTGTGACAAAAAGCGAGATCTGCAAAATACTCACAATACCTCTCAGCAAATAGCTTGGGGTGTCTACTTTCCAAAATGGGGTCATTTGGGGGGGGTTGTGCCATCTGGGCATTCCATGGCCTCCGAAACTGTGATAGGCAGTGAGAAGTGAAATCAAAAATTTACACCCTTAGAAAGCCTGAAGGCGGTGCTTGGTTTTTGGGGTCCCGTACGCGGCTAGGCTCCCAAAAAGTCTCACACATGTGGTATCCCCGTACTCAGGAGAAGCAACAGAATGTATTTTGGGGTGTAATTCCACATATGCCCATGGCATGTTTGAGCAATATATCATTTAGTGACAACGTTGTGCAAAAAAAAAAAAAAAAAATTGTATTTTTTCCGCAACTTGTGTCAACATATAAAATATTCCATGGACTCGACATGCCTCTCAGTATATAGCTTGGGGTGTCTACTTTCCAAAATGGGGTCATTTGGGGGGGTTTTGAACTGTTCTGGCATTTTATACACAACATTAGGAAGCTTACATCCACTCTTCTAACCACTTGAAGACAAAGCCCTTTTTGACACTTTTTGTTTACATGAAAACATATTTTTTTTTGCAAGAAAATTATGTTGAACCCCCAAACATTATATATATTTTTATAGCAAAGGCCCTACAGAATAAAATGGTGGGTGTTGCATTTTTTTTTCTACACAGTATTTGCGCAGCGATTTTTCAAACGCATTTTTTTGGGAAAAAATACACTTTTTTTAATTTTAATGCACTAAAACACACTATATTGCCCAAATGTTTGATGAAATAAAAAAGATGATCTTAGGCCGAGTACATAGATACCAAACACGACATGCTTTAAAATTTCGCACAAACGCGCATTGGCGACAAACTACATACATTTTTAAAAGCCTTTAAAAGCATTTACAGGTTACCCCGTTAGATTTACAGAGGAGGTCTACTGCTAAAATTACTGCCCTCGATCTGACCTTCGCGGTGATACCTCACATGCATGGTGCAATTGCTGTTTACATATGACGCCAGACCGACGCCTGCGTTCGCCATTGGGCAAGAGCAGGGCAGGACAGGGGTGCTTTTTTTATTATTATTATTAATTTTGCTTTTTTATTTTATTTTTAAACTGTTGCTTCCATATTTATTTATTTTTATCACTTTTATTGTTATCTCAGGGAATGTAAATATCCCCTATGATAGCAATAGGTAATGACAGGTACTCTTTTTTGAAAAAACTGGGGTCTATTGGACCCTAGATCTTTCCTCTGCCCTCAAAGCATCTGACCACACCAAGATCGGTGTGATAAAATGCTTTCCCAATTTCCCAATGGCGCTTTTTATATCGGGGGGGGGGGACATTCCCTCCCACTGCTTGTAAAAGCAGTCCAGAGGCTAATTAGCCACTAGGATTGCTTTTACATGAAAGCCGGCCGCTGGCTGAAAAGAATGATACCAAGATGATACCTAAACCCGCAGGCATCATTCTGGTATAAACATTCAAAGTCCAGCAACATACCAGTACGTTGCTGGTCCTTGTTGGACATGTATTGTAATCTTTTTTTTCATGCAGCCTGTTGGCTGAACGAAAAAAAAAGATTGATCGGTGGGTATGCCCACCATTAGAATACCGCCCTTCATCCACCCACTTCTAATGATGGGCATACACGCACCATTTATATATGCCGAAGCATGGGGGCATCTTCTCGCAAAAGTTATGCCGCGTACACATGGTCAGACTTTTCCACGGGCAAGCCTCCGTCGGAATTTCGACCGTATATACGCGGCATTAGGAGCAAAATCGCTCCTCCGCTCCTCCGCTCCTCCGCCCCTGCTGCCCCCATGCTTCGGCATATATGCTTTTTTTTTAACTGTGGTGGTGAAATCATCTCCTACAGCACTGGAGTCGCAGGGATCAGGCCTGTCTCTGCGAACGCTGCAGTTATGTGTGTTGTGTTTTGTAAGTGACAGTGATCGATCGATACTGCACTTCGGTGGCCTGGGCTGGACGGAGGGGCAAAACGCAGGTGCTAGCAGGTATCTGGGCTGATCCCGCTAACACTGCGTTTTTGGGAACCCTAAACTGCTGGGGACGCTAGTATAGATCTGATCAGATCAGATATTGAGCTGATCAGATACTATACCACTAAGGGGGGTGTATGCTTCACGTGTGGGTGTTAGCGCTACTGGCACTAACCTGACGCTGCCTGGGGTGTGACGCAGACCCTCTCTGACGCTAAAACCTAACTGATATCACCCGCCGGGCGATCAGGGGGTTAAACCTTTATTGGGTTATATATACGGCGGGTGCCCTGACACTATAAAAAGCAAACTAACTAACCAGCGTCACCCGTAACACTTATATGATGATCACTGGTGAAAGGGTTAACTAGGGGCAATTAGGGGGTTAAAACCTTTATTAGGTAATATATGGGGGTACCTGACGCTATATAAAAACCTGACGGCGAACCTAAAATAAAATTACTGGCTACCTATCGGCATCACCGACACTAAGACAACGATCATAAAAACGATTGCTTAGCGACAGTGGTGATAGGGGGTGAAAGGGTTACCTGGGGGGCGATCAGGGGGTTAAACCTTTATTAGATAATATATGGGGGTACCTGACGCTATAAAAACCTGCGGCGAACCTAAAAAAAATTACTGGCTACCGATCAGCATCACCGACGCTAAGACATCGATCAGAAAAATGATCGCATAGCCACGGCGGTGCTAGGGGGTGAAAGGGTTACCTGGGGGGTGATCAAGGGGGTTAAACCTTTATTAAGTAATATATGGGGGTACCCGACGCTATAAAAACCTGCGGCGAACCTAAAACAAATTACTGGCTACCGATCAGCATCACCGACGCTAAGACATCGATCAGAAAAATGATTGCTTAGTGACAGTGGTGATAGGGGGTGAAAGGGTTATCTGGGGGGTGATCAGGGGGTTAAACCTTTATTAGGGGGGGTTAGGGGGCTACACTGGACCTAAAACTAAATGTAGTGACGCTTTTACAGTCACAAATGTCACTGATTGCAGTGATCACTAAATAAATGGTCACTGCAATCAGTGACACTGTGACTGGGGGCTGGGGGGGGCTGGGGGGTGATCTGGGGGTGTCTGGGGGGGCCTGGGGGGGCGATTTATGTGCCTATGTGTCCTGGTGTCAGTGTGCTGTTTTGTGTACTAACCTTGCATCTTCTCCTGTACGGCGCTCGGTATATGTGAGCGCCCCAGGAGAGATGACATCACTTCCTCCTTGGCAGGCAGGGGAAGCTCTCTCATTCGCCGGGAGCGATCGAGAGGGGGTGGCCGGAATCGAACGGCCGTCCCCTCATGCCGGATCGCTCCCGAAGGTAAAACGACCGCTCACTGTCCGATCGGACCCCCCAACTATACAAAGGCAATCACGTATATGTACGTGATTCTGCCTGTCGGTGCCATTCTGCTGACGTATATTTACAGTGGGCGGTCGTTAAGTGGTTAAGTTATGAGTTGTAACTTGTTAGGCACATGGCTACGTGCACCAGTTAGCCGGGGTATGCCCCAATGGCTCTGTTTTGTATCTATAATTCATAAACTTAAAAGAAAAAGAATAAAAACAAAAAAATTGTCAATCTGGCCTCTAAATAACTGTTAAAGGGGTTGTAAAGGTTTAAATAAAAAACAACAAACATACCATTCTTACCTCCACTGTGCAGTTCGTTTTGCACAGAGTGGCTCCGATCCTCGTCTTCTGGGGTCCCTCGGCGGCTGTCTCGGCTCCTCCCCACAAGAGCTCACCCCCCTCTGGGAAGCGCTCTCCCAAGGGGGTTAGCTTACGGGCGCACTCCCTGTGTGATACACTCAGTGGCTATGGCCGCTGACTGTATCACTCGGCCCTGCCCCCCGGCGCGCCGCATCATTGATTTGATTGACAGCAGCGGGAGCCAATGGCTGCGCTGCTATCAATCATCCAATGAAGAGCCCAAAAGAGCAGGGGGAAAGCAACGTGGGATCGCGCACAGAGATTCGGGGCTCAGGTAAGTAAAACGGGGGCTCGGGGGGGCCGGAGAGTGCAAGATGTTTTTTCATAGGATGCATGAAGGTGAAAAAACACGAAGCTTTAAAACCCCTTTTAATAACATTACATAGTACATTAGAGGAGCTAGTTAGGACTTTTTTCTTTTCTTTTCTTTCTGTCTGGACCCATAATCCTATTATAAAATAACATTTATAAAGATAATATGTATATTAGATTTTTGTTACATTATTTGTGGAATCTCATAAAGGTAGAAGAGAAATCACTCTTCCCTCTGGCAACCCCACCCCTTTTACAAATGTGCATGCAATGCATTGATATACCTTCTCCAATCTAACTCCATTTTGAGGTTACATGTGTAGCACACAAACCTTTTTCTCGCCTGGCTCACTTGCGAGTCAAGGCACACCGTGCTATGTGCCCGTACCCTCCTGTTTGAAGAGGTTAAGCGGTGTTCATAAATTTGGGTCTTTCAGCGAGTCACCTTTCCCACTGGTTCTCTCCCCCAGAGTATGGGGTCAAGTCTGTTTCTTTCCCCAAAGAAAACAATGTCCAGAAGTACTTAAACTCCAACAGATAGTTTATTTTCTATTTGCTGCGTAATAGATAGAGACAGGTGGGTGAAAGGGAAAATAGTGTGGAGAATAGGTCCAGGCACAACCAGCAATCTCGTCGCCACTCGATCCCGAGTGGGTTTAGCTCACCCGGATAGTCCTCTCTCACAGTCCTAGCAGCCGGTGTGGAGCTCGAACATTTCAGCCACCCTATCCCCTCCTGGAACGGGCGGTGGAAACCCTCTAACCTCTGTAGACTTCAAGAACGAGACGATGCCAATGGGCACTCTACAGGTTAGCTTCCCCAAATAACAAATCCTTCCCTCTGACAGGTCACCAGGCCTCTCCCGAGACAGCAATCTTCTATTACTCATCTCCTCAATGGGACCGATCCTCCCCTGGCTTCCTCTCGGTCAGAGCGGGTACCCTTCCCCGGGCTCCCTGGGACTCTTCTTTCGGGGACAGGCTCTAGCTGAAGGTGCTAGGCCCACTAGTAGAGTTGCAGGCTCCAGGCTAAAGGTGCCTGGGCCTAATCACGCCCACACATACCCCCGGCCATGAGGGCCACAGGAGGTGGGGTACGTGTCTCACTCCTCCGATTCTGACGGGGACCCCCCCACCACTATGGCGTCTGCCCCTTAAGTACCTTTGAGAGGACACCCCAAGGCGTAGTAATGCCACCCCTGGCTCAACCCTGACCTGATGTGACAGCGCCACCTACAGGCCGCAGGGAACCATACACCAGGCAGCATCACATAGGCAGAAGCAATACCTAGCAATGAGAATGGTCTGAGCCTGGCTAATAGCTCAGACCAGCCCCTAAATTTAGGCACATAACACCCCTTAAAAGTGAAAAGGGCACTACACATGGGGAAACCTATTTTGAGCAGTGGTAATGTACAAAGAACAGTAAAACCTAGTAACTGTTTTTATTTTTGTAATCTAAGTTAAGAAGATTGTAGCTCAACTGCTAGAGTTCTTCACCCTGTTTTAGCAAAATGGAGTATGAGGGCTGTAAATCGTCTTGTGTGTTTAAATGTGAATAAAAATAAAATAAAAATGTGAATAAACTCAGTTTTGAGTTTAGTGGATCTACGTCAAACAGCACTTTGAACAGTATGGAGTACCGTATGTTAAACAGTATTTATGACATGCACTTTTTTAATTTAATTAGTTTTTTGTAGCAAACTGAATCCGTGCATTAGTAAAATAACCGCTACAATGATCCTGGCTTATCCGAGGAGTATATAACAAATCTTATCCGCATTCTTTAACCTGGGAGTGTCAGAATGTGCAAAGGAGATTTGTATAGGTCAGGCTGCATGCACTGTTTTTATTATAAGCCAATGTTTTGCTCCTGAACTAAGCACTCCATTGTTTTCTTGTTTCCTTTGTGCCATCACTTATTTCCTCTTGGCATGACATATATTAATTAGTCTTCTCAGTCCTTACTGCTGAAGACACAAAACTAAGGTTGGTGTATTGTACTGAATTTTCTTTGCTGTTAGGACAGTATTTTTGTTTCATTTAGACCTGAGGGTAGGTAGTAAAAGTATGGGCAATTGTGTAAAAATCTAAGAAGTCAATATCATGGCCTGCAACTTTTAATGAATATTCTAAAAGAGTAAGATAAAAAGGTAATCTTTTAATGGAAGCCTGTCAAGAAAAAATAAAAATATGGTGGTTTCTATTGCTAACCTCCTGAGAATTGTAGTTGATGGGCTGTCATGCTGATCCTTTGTCTTCAGTACTTTGGGTTACGGATCTGTAAGAGATATGCAGCCAGTAAAGTTTGAATTTGAATTACTGAAACCTAGGGGCAGCATGACAGCAAAACTAGCCCTTTCAAAGGGAGGTCATTTTTCCCTTGATAGGTTTCCTATAATATTATGCCTCCAAAGTTTAGTTTAGTTTGAGTAAAAATTATGCTCAAGGCAAACCTGTGATATTATTGTCAATGTGAGACTGCTACATTTGCAGAAATACATTTGTGATAATAGAAAGTTGTAAAATGGAGAAAAACACTTGTATGTAGCCACTGTAACGTCTTTAGATAGGCAGTGTACAGTGCATTAGTAGTTGACTATGAACTTGCTTCTATGGGTTACTGCACGCAGTAGTGAAATGCATACGTAACCAACTGAATACAAAATTAAATGCTGGGAGCTGGACTGGAAAAGGCAAAAAATCGAATGCAATGTGTTTTTTTCTCTCCCATAACGAGAATAATTTTTTCATAATATATCAATTATGAGATATCCATGCTTGGTTACCTTTCCTAAGCTTTTCTCATGTATTCCCCATCTCAGTTATTTTCCTGAAAATCACCTGCAATCCTGCATTCAGAGTTAGTTCTTTGCAGGATGCCCATTTTAAATATCTGCCTGTCATTTAGTTTTGCAATTTAACTTTTTTCTCTCGGTGCATGTGTTCCCATTCTTGCAAATGTCTGCCAAGTTACCCCTCTAATAAGGCCAGAAGCTTATCGCGACATTGCTTTACACAAAAGGAAATAAATCCTCCCAACAAGGGTAAGCACCAGGAATGGCTTTCCACGCGCTAAAGCTACCTGTACATGAATCTTTTTTATTTTTTCATTCACCCAGTGCGTTGAATGAAAGAAAACGACTCGATTTCCTCATTCACAGACTCAATGTGGATGGGGAAATCCTTCCCACTGCGCTATTGTTTTCTGTTTGCAGGGAGACCACTCTACCGTCAGAATACAGTGACCAGCACCATACACGCAGTGACTAGCACATGAACACAAGAAAATAGCATGTACACAAGAGGGTGAGGAGGAGGGAGAGGAGGGAGAGGAGAGCTGCAGCCACAGCTAAAAGCTGCCCCAGGGCAAGCGGCCTACCGGGAAATGCCCTGATTCTAAGCATACATTTGAAGTCCTGATTGGGTTAAGCTTTGCCCAATCAGGGCGCAGTGAATAGCTAGTTGTTAAGAAGCAGGGCCGGGAAGCCGGCCACAGCGTTCTTAACAATCGATGTGTCATCAGCTGTCGATGGCCTTCCCCGCTGACAGCTGAATAAATATAGAAACATTGCCGGCAATAAAAAAGTGAAAAAAAGATGACGTGCCCCCCCAATTCATACCAGACCCTTACCTGAGCATGCAGCCTGGCAGGCCAGGAAAAGGGGGGAGGGGACGAGCGAGCGCCCCACCCCCCCTCCTGAACCATACCAGGACACAAAGCACAGGCCCTGGCCAGTGGTTGTGAGGGTCTGCTGGCAGGGGGCTTATCGGAGTCCAGAAGCCCCATTTAACAAGATCCCGCTCCCCCCATGTGAATGAGTATGGGGTACATAGTACCCCTACCCATTCACCAAAAAAGTGTAAAAATAAAAACAGGAGCCAGTTTTTGACAATTCCTTTATTGCAAATAAAAAAAGTGTCCCCTGATGTAAATCCATCATCTATCATGGCGCCGCTGCCACCGCTGGACCCAAAAAAAAAAAAAAAAAAAAGAAGCTCTGTCAACTAAGGCAAACTGCCCAATGTTTAGCTTGTCGTTTGACAGTTCTTATATAGATAAGGGGCAGAGCCACTTGGCGATGTCACCTGGTGGCACCCCCCCCCTTGTGACGTCACCGATCGGTGCATGCTTGGTCCAGTAAAAACTATCTTTTTAAAAAAAATGTTTACATCGATAAATGTCCCCCCAGGGCATTACCCAGACCCCCATACTTTTCTTTATGGCCAACCACTTGCATATAAGCCTTCAAGTTTGGGTCTCATAGACTTTAATAGGATTCGGCGTTCGGATCAGAACTCTTCCTCTGTTTGGGAGTTCTGGTGCAAACTGAACAGGCCCATCTCTATTATATGCTTATTGCTAGAAAAAGTAAAACATTTTATTAGTGCTATCCCTTCTCTATGGTACATCTATATGCAATAGTGGCCAAGCTGGGCAGATTGTAAACAATCATGGACTATGTATAGCAGCAGATGTAAAGGACCAGAAGTGCTCGAGAGCTCACTAACAAAACACACATGATTTGTTACTTGTGATTTACACATTTCTGCTTTGCCAAAAAGCTAGCTTTGGCCTTCGTAGCCCCCCTTCTTGTGTGCAAATACAGTATTACAGCATGTTAAATACTTTTTCTTACCATTTGCTATATGTAAAATAAATGAGAACCTACAATGTTGGAATTCCCAAGATATTGTGGGGGTGTACCTTTTTGTAATAATGTTGCATTCTCAGTCCTTTTTGGCTGTAGGTGGTGGAGCTGGCATACCGTTTTATAAAGTGCGCAGGAAGCCCCTTGCACATAAACGTAGTACTCTGTTCATTTGGCTGCTTTTATTACAGTAGCAATACATTTAAGTGCTCTGTTAATGCAATAGCTGGTGGAGCAGAGTCAGTTGCATGAAGACGGGCGAAATGATGCTGATCAGGCTAATAAAACCATGGGAAGTATTCAGGTATTGGAAAACTTGGGTAACGTATAATTAAGAAATGGACCCTTGGGTATTTTCAGCCATTTAATGAATCGTGACAACAAAAAATCTTTAAGAACTGCTCTGCTTTTTTCTCCTGTGGCAAAAGCTGTTAGAAACTTCTCCAAAAAACTTAAAGCTGAACTCCAGGCAAATATAACGGACACAAATTAATGCAGCGCTGCATTCTTTCTTAGGTCAACCAAAGACTTTCTTTAAAAGCAAGCGCAGTATAATACCTGAATCTGCCTCTTGTAGTTTTTGTACAGCAGAGCGCAGACTAAAAGAGGGAGAGGTAACAGAAAGATAAGTTGTGCTGCGGGGCTCTTGTGCTAAGAAGGTGCATGCTGCTAGGACAATGCACTGTGACATCAGCTTGCTGCATCTCCTTTTCATTATCCAATCACAGGCTGGGTGAGACAGAAAATCTGCAAGTTATTACCTACCTGCAGTACAGAGAAATCAGGTCAGCCGACCTTCCAGACACAACAGGGCTGTGTGGCTTTGCTGTGTAAATATTAGGACAGGATTGAAGGAAATTAAAATCCTTTGGTAAATAAAATCACTCCACTCCAGTTTATGTATTTTATCTGTGTCTTTCTTACCTAGAGTTCAGCTTTAACCCCTTGCAGACCAGCCTCTGTCATTATAATGCGGCAGGTCGGCACGCTCCCGCGAGCCGCCGTAGCTGTATGTCGGCTCCTTTAAGCGCAAAAGCAGGCGCATGCGCCCACTGCGCGGCAGGGGTTGCCGAAGCTCGTGGCCGGCGGTCGCGGGCACGAGAGGCAGAACAGGGACATGTGTGTGTGTGTGTGTGTGTAAACACACACATCCCAGGTCTGTGAGGAGATGAGAGAGAGATTGTGAGTTCCTACTAGCTGGGAACAATAATCTGTGATCTCCTATAGTCAGTCCTCTCCCCCCACAGTTAGAACACACACTAGGGAACACAGTTAACCCCTTGATCGCCTTCTAGTGTTAACCCCTTCCCTGCCAGTGACATTTACACAGTAATTAGTGCATTTTTATAACACTGATCACTGTATAATTGTCAATGGTCCCAAAAATTTGTCAAAACTGTCCGATCTGTCTGCCATAATGTCGCAGTCCCGCCATTACTAGTAAAAAAAAATGATACTAAAAATGCTATAAATCTATCCCCTATTTGTGAACGCTATAACTTTTTGCGCAAACCAATCAATATTTTTTTTTATTACCAATGTAGCACACGGACCTTCTTCTCACCTGGCTCACTTGTGAGATAAGGCACACCGTGCTATATGCCCGTACCCTCCTGTTTGAAGTGGTTAAGCGGTGTTCACAATTTGTTGGGTTCCGCAACGAGTTACCTCTCCTGGGGCTGGTTCCTTTCACCAAGAATGTAGGGAAGAGTCTGTTGTAGGTGCACCAATAATGCCAATGTCCAGACAAGGTTAAACCTCAATGACTGAAGGTTTATTTTCTTTATGCTTGAAACCGGACAGGGAAGTTGAAAGTGAAGAATAGAATAACAGGGAGGCAGGTTCAGGCACTTAATATCACCACTCAATCCCAAGTGGACTCTGCTCACCCGGATAGTCCCCTCTCATGGTCCTAGCAGCCGGAGTGATGCACAAACTTTACTTCACTGTCCTAGGGATACGATCTGAACCCATTTGCCTAGTTCCAAACTTCCCAGCACTTGTAGCATAAGGACCTAGGTGCAAGTTGAAGCACGCTACAATGCCTGCGGCGGACTTGTGGAATCCCTCTGTAGGTGACCAGGCCTCATCCTAGGCGGTGACTTCCTTCACCGGTAACCCTGGCTCCCTCTCCAGAATGGGTCACCCTCGATTGCCCTGGAATTCCTCTTTAGATGGTAGGCCAGCTAAAGGTGCTGGGCCTACATGAAAAGTTGCAGCCCCAGGCTAAAGATGCCTGAGACTGATCTTTCCCTGCGCACTCCCATGGCCTGGAGGGCCACGAGATGCAGGCGGTACTGCTCCTCAGTACCCTTCCTTCTTTCTCCCCCTCTAAGATGGCGTCTGCCCCTTTTGTATCTTCTCCCAGCATGCACAGCGGGTCGACCACGCCCCCGTACAGCTGCCTGGAGAGGACACCCAAAGGTACAGTAATGTCACCAGCGGTTCAACCCTGACCTGTCATGACAGTGCCACCCACAGGCCACAGGGAACTGTACACCAGTAACAACACTTGGCAAAAGCAAAAGAACAGAACCTAACAATTAAAGCGATCTGGGTCTGGCTACCCACCCAGATCAACCCCTAAATTTAGGTACCTAGCTCCCCTGAAGTAAAGGGGTGCTACACCAAAAATATGTAGAAGAATATATATCGGCCTAAACTGAGGAAAAAATTTACTTAAAAAAGAAAAAGAAATTAGTGATATTTATTGTAGCATCAAATACAAAATATTGTGTTTGTTTTTTTTTTGGATATAGTGCAAAAAATATAAACCACAGAGGTGAGCAAATGCCACCAAAAGAAAGCTCTATTTGTGGGGAAAAAGGGACGTCAATTTTTATTGGGTACAGCGAAATTGTCAGTTAAAGGGACGCAGTGTCATATCGCAAAAAATGGCCCGTTCACTGAGCAGCCAAATCTTCCAGGGCTGAAGTGGTTTAAAGTGGTTCTGTACTTAGTTTAATAATTCAAGTACCCTGTCATAGCTTGTCAGAAGTGCTTCTGGGATCCTCTTTAGGCCACATGCATACAGTATTTGGAGCATGTCGGTGTGCTAGCAACCCTCATTGCACAACTGCGTACAGCCACCTCTTCTAATGCATGTTAAAGCAGTAGTAAAGCTTGTTAAAAAAAAATAAAAAATTCACCCTGCAAGGCAATGTTATATTGTGCTAGTATGCATCACATACTAGCACATTATGGGAGACTTACCTTGAAACAAAGCCCTCCAGTCACCACTGACAGGCCTTCCATCTTCAACCGGTCTTCCTTTCAGATTTGCGGGCTCCGGCTGTCTGACTGGCCGAGCCATAATGACGTAACTCTTGCACATGCGCATGGGAGTCATGGTTTCCAGGACAGACCTCTGCAGGAACAGCACGGTGTGCCAGTGATGTCTCCGGCTGTTGCTCCGTGGAATATCTCCTAAACTTTGCATGTTTATTTTAGCTACAGGTAAGCTTTTATTATAAGCTTACCTGTAGGTAAAGGTAGCAGAAAATACTTTACTGCCACTTGAATGGGCAGCTGTACACGGCAACAGCAGGTGCCAGGATCGTTGTCATTCAGGCTGTGCCTGCTGTACGGCTCCTGTACAACTGTGTGCATGAGGCCTTGCTTACTACTTCTGGGTGTAGAGCAAATATATTTGCCCGTGAGCTACCCCTGTATGTTCGTGTTGCACTACGTAGACTGCCACGGTCTTGGGCCCCATGCACACCAGACGCCGGTGCAAACTCTGCTGAACGCACGTTTTTAAAGGCTGAAACCGGCGTTTAGAAACGCCCGTTTTGCCGCGATTGCAGCCGCGTTTAACCGCATTTGCGTCTATAAGCGTTTAGTTAAGGAACATCATAAGACAAAAAACTGTATTATTTAACCATTTCAGCCATTTTGTGAGACCAGAGTGAGTAGCAGCAGCTGAGAGAGCAGCAGTGTACTTGTATTTAGCGTGTCACTTGCCACATCACCTGCCACAAGCTGTGGATTGTCCACTTGCCATGTCACCTGCCACAAGTTGTGGATTGTCCACCTGGCCACGTCACCTGCCGCAAGTTGTGAATTGTCCACTTGCCACGTCACCTGGCCACGTCACCTGCCCACGTCACATGGCCACGTCACCTGCCGCAAGTTGTGAATTGTCCACTTGCCACGTCACCTGGCCACGTCACCTGCCCACGTCACATGGCCACGTCACCTGCCACAAGTTGTGGATTGTCACCTGGCCATGTCACCTACCACGTCACCTACCACTGCACCTGGCCATGTCACCTGGCCACGTCACCTGCCACAAGTTGTGGATTGTCCACTTGCCACGTCACCTGCCACAAGTTGTGGATTGTCCACAATGCAATGCAAGCAATTACATTTTTTTAAATATTTTTTTTAATGGTTTTTCATCATTTTGCCATAATTTTTGAGATTTCTAATGTAAAAAAATAGGTCACCTTTAAAAACGCTTATAAATGAAATTGCGGCAAAACGCCGGTGCCTCGTTTAGCCGTGTTTTGCGTCTGAAACGTGGAAAACGTTTGCGTCTGAACCCATTTTTTTGCTTCTGGGAACAACAAGGTTAAACGCAACTACTTAACCACTTCAATACAGGGCTTTTATACACCCTTCCTTACCAGACCAATTTGTAGCTTTCAGCGCTCTCACACTTTGAATGACAATTACTCAGTCATGCTACACTGTACCCAAACCAAATTTTTATAATTTTTTTCTCACAAACAGAGCTTTCTTTTGGTGGTATTTAATCACCGCTAGGTTTTTTATTTTTTGCAATATAAGCGAAAAAAGTTAGATTTTTTTTAAAAAAAACCACTTTTTTTTTGTTTCTATTGTAAAATTTTGCAAATAAGTAATTTTTCTTCATAAAATGGGGCCAAAATGTATACTGCTACATATCTTTAGTAAAAATAACCAAAAAAGTGTATATTATTTGGTCTCTGTGAAAGTTATAGAGTCTACAAGCTATGGTGCAAATCATTGAAAAATTATCACATCTGATCACACCTGATGTACTGAAGGCCTATTTCATTTCTTGAGACCCTAACAAGCCAGGAAAGTACAAATACCCCCCAAATTACCCCTTTTTGGAAAGCAGACATTCCAATGTATTTAGTAAGAGTCATTGTGAGTTTTTTGAAGTTGTACTTTTTTCCCACAATTCTTGGGGAATTTTTTTAATTTTTTTTAAATTTTTATTTTTTTGCACAAAATTGTCATAATAACAAGTTATTTCTCTCACACAGCACATGCATACTTGCAATGACACCCCAAAATACATTCTGCTACTCCTCCTGAGTATGGCGATACCAAATGTGTAAGACTTTTACACAGCCTGGCCAAATACAGAGGCACAACATTGAAATAGCACCTTCAGGCATTCTAGGAGCATAAATTACACATCTCATTTCTCAACCACCTATTACAGTTTGGAAGACCCTGGAGCACCAGGACAATGGAAATGCCCATAAAATGACCCCATTTTTGAAAGCTAACACCCCAACGTATAATCTATGAGGCATAATGAGTCTTTTGAACGGTTCATTTTTTTCCAGAAGTTTTTGGAATATGTGGGGAAAAAAATGAAAACGCATTTTTTTTATACAAAGTTGTCCATTTATAAGATATTACCAACACATAGCATGTACATAGCAAAAATGACACCCCAAAATACATTCTGCTACTCCTCCTGAGTATGGCAATACCAAATGTGTGGGACTTTTACACAGCCTGTCCAAATACAGAGGCCCAACATTGAAATAGCACCTTCAGGCATTCTAGGAGCATAAAT
This sequence comes from Rana muscosa, assembly GCA_029206835.1. NCBI lineage: Eukaryota > Metazoa > Chordata > Amphibia > Anura > Ranidae > Rana > Rana muscosa. The sequence continues at coordinate 731,120,436 of CM055118.1, forward strand.
TACACATCTCATTTCTCAACCACCTATTACAGTTTTGAAGACCCTGGAGCACCAGGACAATGGAAATGCCCATAAAATGACCCCATTTTGGAAAGCTAACACCCCAACGTATAATCTATGAGGCATAATGAGTCTTTTGAACGGGTCATTTTTTTCCAGAAGTTTTTGGAATATGTGGGAAAAAAATGAAACCGCATTTTTTTTATACAAAGTTGTCCATTTATAAGATATTACCAACACATAGCATGTACATAGCAAAAATGACACCCCAAAATACATTCTGCTACTCCTCCTGAGTATGGCGATACCAAATGTGTGAGACTTTTACACAGCCTGGCCAAATACAGAGGCCTAACATCTAAGTAGCACCGTCATGTGTTCTAGGAGCATAAATTACACACATAAATTCCTGACAACCTATCACATTGTTGAAGGCCCTTCATATTTCTAAAACATAGCATGTACTGTACATACCAATTATAAACCAAAATACATTCTTCTGAGAAAAAGGGTAAAGAAAAGATTACCTGCGGTTTTAGTAGTGCAGTGGTCCAAAGAGGAGAGCATCGGTCCAGGCAGCAGGCAGGAACGTGGACAGCAACAGCAAAACAGGCAGCAGGCAGGAATAGTCAGTACAGGTAGAGATGATGTCAGCACAGCCAAAGCATTGGTCCAGATAGCAGGCAGAGATGTGGTCAGCAGTAGCAAAAGGAACAAAGGATCGTCCATGCAGCAGGCAGGAATACTGTCCATAGTTAGTACATGCAGCAGGCAGAGGTATGGTCAGCACAGCCAGAGTATTTGTCCAGGGAGCAGGCAGGACCATCAAGCTTAGGGCAACGGTCAGGAAAGAATGGGGACAGGGGTAGAGGCTTCTCCCACCCAAATCGCTTTGAAGCCTCCGGACAACCAGACCCTGTTCTGGGAACACAGAAAACCAAAAACTGGTTCTCTGAACTCAGAACACTATTCTGGAGCCCCTCACATATGTGAGACCCCTGTGTAGCAGGGTGAAAGATCAGTCCAAGGGGGCAGGCAAAAACATGGTCAACAGGCCGAGGTCAGTGCAGGTAAAAGGCAGAAATAAACGGTAGGCAGAGGCATAATCCATACAGTCCAGGGTCAGTTCACGTGAAAGGCAGAAACATGGCGGATAAACAATGCAGACAGTAGGCAGAGACATAGTCGAGAAACAGGCCAGGGTCAGTTCACATGGAAGACAATGATATGGTTGGTTGAGGCAGGGAAATATTCAGGACATATTGAAAACGGGGAAATGGCAGTATTAGAAATATGGGCTAATAGTTTTCGAGAGTGTGATATCGCTTGAAGCATTTTCCGATGCAAAGGCCAGGTTGGGAGGGACAGTCGGGACAATGGAAGCTGGTGTCTTTCCTAATTCCTCTTCTGGTGCACACCCGACATTTTTTTGGGCGTCGTCTTCCGGATCGTGATGGTGGAATATGGTCTGAAAAATGGCGCTCATGTAGTCTGCTGACACAATCTGAGTGAATGCTTTCTGGGGGGGATGTTTGTTGGTAGATCAGGGCAGTGACAATGTCTTCAATAAATCTCATGAAGGTGGTGGGTCTAGGTGTGGATTTTTGGTAGACTATGAAAGAATTTAACAGGGCCAAATGAAAAAAGTAAATTGCGATTTTTTTTATACCAGAAGAGGGATTTTCGGGTTGAAAGATAGGGCTGCAACATTTGATCATTTAAATCCACACCCCCCATGAATTTATTGTACTCATTGATGCAGGAAGGCTTGCGAACGGTACTGCGTCTTCTGTGAAGTTCCACCGAGGTGTCATCGTGGATGGTGGACATGATGTACACATCTTTCCTATCCCTCCACTTCACAGCCAACACTTCCTCGTTCCTCAAGCTTGCCGATTCCCCCTTTTTGAATGGTTGTGGTGACAAGACGCTGTGGGAAGCCCTTTCTGTTTATTCTTGTTGTACCACACGCCAGAGTTTTTTTTAGGTAGAGGTGGCAGAGAAGGGGCAGGCTGGTATAATAGTTGTCCATATAAATATGATACCCCTTTTTGGAGGAGTGGAAATACCAACTCCCAAACAATTTTTCCACTTATTCCCATGTACGATGGACACTCAGGGGGCTCGAGCTGGGAATCTTTGCCTTCGTACATGCGGAATGAGTGCACATAACCAGTGGCGCTTTCACAGAGCTTGTTGAGCTTCAAGCCGTACCTCGCCCGCTTACTCGGGATATATTGCTTGATTTCCAGCCGGCCTGTGAAATGCACCAGGGATTCGTCCACAGAAATGTTTTGGTCAGGGACATAAAGTTCGGCAAACTTCTTGGAAAAAAAATTAATTAGGGGGCGAATTTTATATAATTTGTCAAAGTTTGGGTGATCTCGGGGGGGGCACTGTGAGTTGTCACTGAAATGCAGGAACCGCATTATAAGTTCGTATCGGGACCTGGACATGGCCGATGTAAAATTTGGCATATGGTGGATGGGTTTCTTCGACCAATACCTATTCATTTCATTTTTTTTGTAAGCCCCGTGTTAAACGTTAGGCCTAAAAACAATCTAAGCTCCACCACTGTTAGGGGTCTCCATTCAAAAGGGCGGGCATAGCTGGAGCTGGGGTTGTTTTCAATGAATTGTTGAGCAAAAAGATTAGTTTGCTCCACAATGCCTTGAACCAATTCATCAGGGAAAAATAAATTAAAAAAATCAAGTTTGGAAAAACCCTCAGTGTTGACCTGCACACCTGGCTGTGCTGTAAAAGGGGGGATCGTGGCTGACCCTGAGGTAGAAGGCAGCCACAATGGGTTTGCCAAGCCATCTGGAAGCTGGGTTCGGGTCCTACTTCTTTCGCGTGTACTTGCACTGGGCCTTTCCTCCTGGGGTCTAGCAGCGCTTGCACTGGGCCTTTCCTCCTGGGGTCTAGCAGCGCTTGCACTGGACCTCGCCTCCTGGGGTCTACCGCCGTTGGCACTGCTGGTCGCTGCCTGGTGTTCAGACCGTCTTCTTTTTGGACGGACTGTGTCCTCCTCTAATTCGGATCCGGATGTGCTGCCTTCGGGGGGTTCATATTCCGAACCAGAATCGGAATCAGAACTGAGCGGTGAGAGCTCCCCGTTGCTCTCATCGGTCAGACTGAGTATTTGATATGCTTCTTCTGGGGTGTACACCTTTCTGGACATAGTGGGTACGCTGGTGAGGTGGCAGGTACTCTGGTGGCAGGTTCTCTGGTGAGGTGGCGGGTACTCTAATGGACAGGTACTCCTGATGGATTGGTGGTGGGTACTCTGGTGAGGTGGCGGGTACTCTGGTGAGGTGGTGGGTACTCCTGATGGACAGGTACTCCTGATGGACTGGTGGCGGGTACTCCTGGTGAGGTGGCTGGTACACCTGATGGACAGGTACTCCTGATGGACTGGTGGCGGGTACTCTGAGGTGGCGGGTACTCAGGTGAGGTGGCGAGTACTGCTGATGGACAGGTACTCCTGATGGACTGGTGGCGGGTACTCAGGTGAGGTGGCGGGTACTCCTGATGGACAGGTACTCCTGATGGACTGGTGGCGGGTACTCTGAGGTGGCGGGTACTGCTGATGGACAGGTACTCCTGATGGACAGGTACTCCTGATGGACTGGTGGCGGGTACTCTGAGGTGGCGGGTACTCAGGTGAGATGGCGGGTACTCCTGATGGGCAGGTACTCCTGATGGACTGGTGGCGGGTACTCTGAGGTGGCGGGTACTCAGGTGAGGTGGCGGGTACTGCTGATGGACAGGTACTCCTGATGGACTGGTGGCGGGTACTCTGAGGTGGCGGGTACTCAGGTGAGGTGGCGGGTACTCCTGATGGACAGGTACTCCTGATGGGACTGGTGGCGGGTACTCTGAGGTGGCGGGTACTCAGGTGAGGTGGCGGGTACTGCTGATGGACAGGTACTCCTGATGGACTGGTGGCGGGTACTCAGGTGAGGTGGCGGGTACTCCTGATGGACAGGTACTCCTGATGGACTGGTGGCGGGTACTCTGAGGTGGCGGGTACTGCTGATGGACAGGTACTCCTGATGGACAGGTACTCCTGATGGACTGGTGGCGGGTACTCTGAGGTGGCGGGTACTCAGGTGAGGTGGCGGGTACTCCTGATGGACAGGTACTCCTGATGGACAGGTACTCCTGATGGACTGGTGGCGGGTACTCTGAGGTGGCGGGTACTCTGAGGTGGCGGGTACTCCTGATGGACAGGTACTCCTGATGGACAGGTGGGTGGCGGGTGATCTGGTGGCAGGTACTAGATGACAGGTACTCTTTATTTAGGGGGGGGAATCTGGGCACAGTAGTACATATGTATATGTGTATAACATATGTGTAACTCACTGTTAGCTGATCTCCTCCTCACAGGTGTGTGAAGAGGAGAACCAGGCAACAGTGAGTTACACACAATTGTGTGTTTTGTTTACATTTAGTGACCTGCTGTGATTGGACACAGCCGTTCACGTGGTAAAGAGCCAATTTCATTGGCTCTTTACCCTGATCGAGGCTGGGCTGTATCCAAGGGAAACACCTCATCCCCGATCGCCGCGCTGCGCCCCCCGGGGGGTGCGCGGGCGCCGTGCACGCCGCTGCGCAGCTCTGCATCATCAATTCCGGTAAGTTTATACCGGAATCTCCGCCGCCCGCCGCCACATTACTTGAATCGGTGTGTCCAGAGGGACACACCGGATCCCAGATCGCCGCGCTGCGTGCCCCCGGGGGTGCGCGCGGGCGCCGTCACGCCGCTGCTGCAGCTCTGCATATGGGAGCCGGTAAGCCGCTCCGCTGCCCGCCGCGCCGCACAGAAAGCTCTGCTGCCCGCCGCTGCTGCTCCGCCGCCACTCATTTACCCCCATCAGGGAACTGCTGTGTCCTAAGGAACACAACGGTACCTGGGAGAGCCGGCGAAGCACCGGATGGCGGCGGAACCGCCGCTATGATCGTTCTTATGGTGCAGAGAATCGCCGGCAGAACAAAAGGATATCTGAATGATGCCTCTAGCTGCAGGCATCATTCAGATATTCCCCTACAAAGCAGAGGACGTCATATGACGTCCACCCAGGATGGGAGATCCCATCTGTGGACGTCATATTACTATGGCTGGGTAGGGAAGTGGTTAAAAACGCCCAAAAATTTGACTCTCTGCATGGACACATAGGATAACATTGAATGAGTTCAGGGGCAGTTGAAAAAAGCATCCAACTGCCTCTGAACGCGCGTTTACCAGCGTCTCGTGTGCATGGGGCCTTACTGTACATTATTCTCTCAGCTAATGTATTGGCAGGTCACCAGTGCAGGTGCAGCACTAAGCTTTAATGCTTTTGCAAAATTATTTTTTGGGAATCAAAAAAAAAAAATGACATACAACGCAAGACACTGTAATGGTGCAATAGGTGAGAGAACAAAAAAGAAAATGTGGGCCAGTAGGGCAATAACAACAAAGGGGGTGTAAAACAAGGCAGTGGATGTTACAGCAATGGCCTAAGGAGCCAGCGCAACCAAGATGTGAATGTGCAGGTGTGCAGAGAATTGCTCGAGCTTGCCTTATACTTGATCAGTACCACCCACAGCCCAAGGGTAAGCTATATAGACTACTATGCTCTTCCTGTACATTATTCTCTGAGCTAATGTATAGGCAGGTCACCAGTGCAGGTGCAGTACTACCTTTAATTCAGAGAAGGCCAGTGTAAAACGATAAGTTCTCCTTTAGGGAAACTATAATACATGTGAATTTTTTTGCAGAAAAAAAATGTGCATTTATTATTTTTTACCCCAGGAGCCAGCAAAGCTTGCACCCATGATGCGTGGATTACAGTTCAATTCCAGACTTCTGCAGACACGTCCTCCAGCTTTCTGCTCTGTACAGGCTTTATGTTAGAAACTTGGAGAAAGTGTCAATGGACTCATCAGTGCCCTCTCAGTCCATTGAGAACCTCAAGTCTGCATGTTGTGGTGGCTGATAGGACTTGTAGTTTCTTCATTCATAGATCACTATGAATGATGTAGCTTTGCAGGCTGGAGCATGTTAAGTTTTACCTCCTAAATATGGAAGTAAGGTGTAACATGTTCCAAACATGAACTTGGCCTTTCAAGGCTGTGTTCACCTTTGTGAATGAAATAATAAATGAACATATTTTTGCAGGTATAAAATGTGCATTTATAATTTTTTCACTCAGGAGCCAGCAAAGCATTGTACCAGCCATCAGTGGATCGTGGATGTAATGTTTTTTTTTTTTTTTCATTGATATTTCAGTTTTACTTTGTTCCTACCTACCCATAGGAATTTTTCTTCAGGCTAGTGTTTGTTGTGTACCAGCAGTGATTGGCGATGTGATGTTTTTCAGTGCATCACACTGTTTTAATGTATTATTTTTTTCCTTTCAAAGGGTCACAAAATTGCACTTCTCATTAACGTTCTTGCACCGCAGTTGAGTTGCAGGATGGTGACGTGTGGTGAGTTGTGCTGCAGAAAATGCAGCATTTCTGCACTGCATTGTGGTGTGAACCAGGCACATACAAAACAGCTGTTTTTCTATGCACCTTGGTGGTGACCTGCGTTCTTGTGTCCCGAAAACCTAAGGTCGCCTCATAAAGTCAGAACAAGCCCTAAAAGTACTGAAAGGAGAGGGAAGACCTGAAAGTATGTAAAATGAATATCATTTAGATACATAAACTGTGCAAGAGATATAGCTAACCCAGTGCTTCAGAAGTCAAATCCTCTGGTCTACAGTTGAAGCGCTAAAAAACAAATATTAATTCGGAGCCCCAATGCAAAGATTACTTTCTGTCTTGAATAACTGATGAAGAACAATTGTTGCTCTATCTGAGTTGTAAATAGTAACCAACATTATGAAATTTTGTCAATTGACAGTAGATCTTGTTCCCTCTCCTGCACCGACTAGATATAGAAGACCCTTTCTGCCTTTACCGCCTACACTGGTGGTCTCCAAACTGCGGCTCGAGGGCTGGATGTGGCCCTTTGCTTGCCTTTTTCTGGCCCTTGGGGCACTATTCCTCCCACTGATACAAAACACTATTCTGCCATCTGACACCAACAATGGGGCACCAATTCTCCCACTGATACAACAAATGGGCACTATTCCTTCCTATGATACCAACACTGGGGCACTGTCCCTCCCCCTAATACCAAATGTGGCGATGCTTACTCTTATTGATGCAAGGAAGATTTCCACTCCCGCTGGCTAAAGTCTCCCTCCTGGAGTCTGAAGGACAATAAACCAGACCTTTTTTTAGAATGTTTGGAGACCCCCGGCCCACACTAATGCTAATAATTTGAAACATTGAGAATGAACTTTGTTTGTCCTATTTAACTACATCTCTGAAGCAGAGAAAATAAAGTTTATTTTAAAGTGGAACTGAATTCTGTCTGAGCACCACAAACTGAAATCCCTATTCAATTCATTTTTAATATTCAAAGCATAATCACCCATCCATCCATCTATATCTCCATGCTTTATTTTGCTAAATAAAAATCACTTTGAAAAACTTCCCATTAGAAGTCTAGACGTAGCCATCTTAAGTAAGGGCAGGTGATTTATGTAACATTTACTTCCTTCAATCCATATGTCCTCAGCTTATGCATGCAGGCAGAAGGGTGTGCTTGGCTAGGAACCCCCCCACCCCCCAAATGGGAAAAAAAAAATACGACTCCTGGGATGTATGACATCCATTTGCCAAGACCTGGAAACCAGGAAGCAGCTGAAGAAATGTTAATAGATAGGAAGGTATTTATATTTTTAACGAATACTTGTAGCATAAGGATTCAAAATGGTAATTGTTGATTGAAAAAGTTTTTAGTTCCGCTTTAAAATAACTGGCAACTCTATGACTAATTTCTCCAGTGTAAAAGTGCCCACTGTGGAACAACCATGCAACTCTAGAATGTCACAATTCTTCCTGGAAGATTTGTGAACGTTATTTTTAACCCTGTTCTTAGGTTTCTGTCCATGCTGCGGAAGGATTTAGAGGTTACACTCTACTCTGGGTTTATCATATTATTATTATTATTTTTTTTTATAGATATGGGGAGAGGGTTAAGGTTACGAGCTGTCAGGTTTTTAGGCTCCATGCACACTGAAGCTCATAAACAGCCGTTTTTGGGAGTTTGGACGTTTTTTTTTAACAGCCCATAAACTCTCCTCTCTTATCCTATGTGTCCATGCACACATGGACGTTTATCAGCAGTGGAGTTTATGGGCTGTTTTCTGAACGCCCTAAAATCGCGTTCAGGAGTCGTTTGTCTGACCACAAAAAAATGCTAAACGCTGATAAACGTGGCTCACCAGCGTTTTTTTATTGTTTTTGATCCATTGAAAAAAATAAAAGATATTTTTTGTGGTTAAACGCTAATTAATGCTATTGCAAAAACGTTAAAAATGTTGAAATACTCACTGCAAAGCTACTGGTGTTTTTTTAACGTTATTTTAACGTCCAGTGTGCAGGGAGACTTGATGTCATTGGTGTCCTATTTGGGAGATTTCTCCTTATTGCCTGTCCTGATGACAGGGTGTGATCAGGACAGGAGGCGTTGGCTTATCAATTTGATGGTTACAGAGCAACAAAAGCACATTTATTTAGAGGGGTGGGGTTAGAAAGTCTTGTTCTCTGAACTCTTCCTGTTTTGGGGACCCCTACACTTTGTAATTTCCTATACTGGTGCCACCAGGACAGGATGTGAGGGGAAATCTCCACAATGAGGTGTAATTCTGGAGCGGGCCTGGAGTTTCAAAGTTCCTTGGGTGGGACAGAACCTTTAATCCTGTGACCAGACTTTGCTAAATGCTTGCAGGGTCGTTTTAAGCCAGGTCTGAGAGTAGCTCAGGGCCTTTACTGCTGTTTGGGGACAGAATTTGTGTGAAGCTAGAAGTGTCCTCCAGGCAGGATAGGTTACCTATTGGGGAGACAAGACTCCATGTTGGAGCGATTCCCAATGCTTTGTGCACTGGTGAGCAGTCATGTTGGAACAGAAAGGGGCCATCCCCAAACTGTTCCCACAAAGTTGGGAGCATGACATTGTCTCAAATGCCTTAGTATGCTGAAGCCTTAAGAGTTCCCTTCATCGGAACTAAGGGGCCAAGCCCAACCCCTGAAAAACAACCCCACACCATAATCCCCCCTCCATTAAATGATTTGGACTAGTGCACAAAGCAAGCTCCATAAGGACATTGATAAGCAAGTTTGGGGTGGAGGAACTTAACTGGCCTGCACAGAGTCCTGACCTCAACCCGATAGAACACCTTTGGGATGTATTAGAGCGGAGACTAGGAGTTAGGCCTTCTCGTCCAACATCAGTGCCTGACCTCACAAATGTGCTTCTGGAAGAATGGTAAAACACTCTCATAGACACCTCCTAAACCTTGTGGACAGCCTCCCCAGAAGAGTTGAAACTATTATAGCTACAAAGGGTGGGCCAACTCAATATTGAACCCTTACGGACTAAGACTGGGATGATGCCATTAATGCTCATATGCGTGTAAAGGCAGGTGTCCCGATACTTTTGGTAATATAGTGTATGTGAAAGCAGCCTAAGTCTCGAGTGGGAGAGCCTGGGGTGCTGGGAGAACCATGTTCAAAGGCCAAGAGTGGGCCCAAGCAGTGAGGTGCTTCACGCATAGGCTGAGTGACCCTAGGGGCCCATGGTCTTGTAGACCAGAGAGCAGTGGTGCTGTTGACAAGGAACCCAGATGGCTCTGCAAATTTTGTTAACACTGTTTTGGAGTGAAGCTGAAAACCTTGTGTTGCTAAGACTTTACATTTTGCTTCAAGTGCTAAAAGTGGGCTGCTGTGCACTTAAACACAGTTCTGACTGATGTGAACTCACTTTAAAACTGCTCAGATGTGTGTGTGTGTGTGTGTGTGTGTGTGTAATATATACATATATGTGTGCGTGTGCCTGGGGCAGGACAATAATATGATGTTCTCCCAGACATCTACAGTTAGATCCATATATAGTTGGACACGGGCACAATTTTTTTTTTTTTTTTTACTAAAACCTGTTCAAGCTATAGTTATATAATAAATATACGGGCTGAAAGTGCACACTCTCAGGTTTAATTTGAGGGAATGTATATCCAAATTGGAGGAAAGGTTTAGGAATTACAGCTCTTAAGAAGAACCAACCCCCCTTTTTCAAGGGACCAAAAGTAATTGGACAATTGAATCAAAAGCTGTTTCATGGCCAGGTGTGGGCTACTCCTTTTGTTATTTCTTCATCAATTAAGTAGGTAAAGCCTAGGCTCACATTGATGCAATTTGGCATGTCAAATCGCTTGCCAAATCACTGGCTATTGCCGGCAATGGCACCATCCAAATCAGTGTGATGCCGACTTTGCGGCACCGCATCGATTCCCGAAAGTAGTTCCTGTACTACTTTTGGTGACTTCGGGGTGCAATTCCTATAGACACCTGTGATGGAAGCCACACAGATGTCTCTAAAATCGCCCCCAAAGTCGGACTGACATGCGGGTATGAAATTGTGCGAGTTCAGCTGAACGCACACAATTTCAATGCCACTGTCAGTGTGAACCTAGGCAAAAGGCCTGGAGTTGATGCTAAGTGTGGTATTTGTATTTGGAATCTATTGCTGTGAACCTACATCATGCGTTCAAAGGAGCTGTCCATGCAAGTGAAACAGGCCATTGTAAGGCTTCAAAAGCAAAACCAATCCATCAGAGAGATAACGGCAACATTAGGAGTGGCCAAATCAACAGTTTGGTACATTCTGAGGAAAGAAAAACGCACTCGTGAGCTCAGCAGCATAAAAAAGCCCTGGACGTCCACAGAAGACAACAGTGGTGGATGATCGCAGGATCTTCTCTATGGTAAAGAAAAACTCATTCACTACATCCACACAATTTGACATCATTGTCAAAGTCTACAATCAACAAAGTAAGTCTACAATCAAGAGAAGACTTCACGAGAGAAAATAAAGAGGGTTCACCACAAGGTGTAAACCATTCATAAGCCAGATTAGACTTTGCCAAAAAAACATCTAAGAAAGCCAGACCAGTTCTTGAAAAGCATTATTTGGGAGGATGAAACTAAGATTAAGCTGTACCAGAATGACGGGAAGAAAAAAGTGTGGAGAAGGCTTGGAACAGCTCATGATCCAAAGCATGCAACGTCATCTGTAAACATGGCGGAGGCAGTGTGATGGCATGGGCATGCATGGCTTACAGTGGCACTGGGTCATTGGTGTCTATTGCTGATGTGACAAAAGTCAGAAGGAGCCGGATGAATTCTGCAGTGCTTACAGATATATTGTCAGCCCAAATGCAGCAAAGTTGATTGGACGGCGCTTCACAGTACAGATGGACAATGATCCAAAACATACTGCAAAAGCAACCCAGGAGCTTTTGAAGGAAAAGAAGTGAAATATTCTGCAATGGCTGAATTAATCGCCTGATCTCAACCCAATTGAGCATGTATTTCACTTGCTGAAGGAAAAACTGAAGGCAGAAAGACCCACAAACAAAGAACTGAAGACAGCTGCAGTTAGAGCCTGGCAAAGCTTTAGAAAGGAGGAAACCCAGTCTTTTGTAATGTCCAGACATCAGGCAGTCCTTGCCAGTAAAGGATTCTCAACAAAATATTAAAACATTTAATTTTATTTATGATTATATTCATTTGTCAAATTACATTTTGAGCCCCTGAAAATGGGTGGACTGTGTCTAAAAATGGTTGCAGTTCCTAAAATTTGTACTTGATATTTATGTTCAACCCCTTTAATCTGAACCCTTAAAGCTGAAAGTCTGCACTTCAAATGAATTTGGATTGTTTTGTTTTAATTTGATTGTGGTGGCATATAGAGCCAAAATTATGAAAACTGTGCCTATGTCCAAATATATATATATATATAGACCTAACTGTACATACTGTATGCTGTAGTATGTTTTTTGCAGTGAAAGTAGCTTCAGAGCAAGACCACAGGAATAGTCCTATTTATTAATAATGGTCCTATTTGTAATGTCACTAACACAAATGGAGATAGGGAAGTGTCCTTTGTGTTGGGTACTCATAGGGTCCAGCTTGACACAGGATGTTTGCATGTTCACAGTGCAGGTGCATGAAGGTGGATTGTGTAATGTAATTATTATTCCTTTTTTGAGAAAAAAGGGTCATTTATTCAAGGCTTAAAATAAGAGTTTGCAAGGTTGTAAACTATAAATTACATTTATAGTTTGTGTATATGTTGCAAATGATCTTCCTTCAGCAGCAGGCTCAGATGTTTGGCTTGTTTTCAGTATTGGTATTTAATAGGTTATTGATCATTTCATTCAGACTGACAGAGCAGAGAGCACTACATTTTCTGCTCTCTAATTGTCCTAGAGCATATTTCAATTTCGTTGTTTCACTCTTTGTATACTGCATATTCAGTCTGAACAGAAATCCTCATACACTGTATGAATAAATGCAAACATAATTTCATAAATTTCTTTGTGAGGACTTTTGACAAATAAATGGTATGTGTGTAACAAAAGGGCAAAGCAGGCAAAAATTGGATGTTTTATGAAAATATTTAGCTGTATGACTTATCATAAATAACTTTTTCTAAAGAGGTGTAATAAGTCATATTGTATAGTAAATCATAAAAGTCAGAGATTAATGTTTTGACCTCACTTGCTTTGGTGCTGAAAACGAACTACCATATTTGTCGGTGTATAAGGCGACCGGGCGTATAAGACGACCCCCTAATTTTACAGTTTTTTAAGATTTTTTGCCTGTACTCACCGTATAAGACGACCCCCCTTCCAAGGCTTCCGACGCTTCATATTTCTTCCTTCTGGAGCCATATTCTTCTTCATTCTTGCTGGAGCTAGAGCCATATTATTATTCTTCTTTTTTTGCTGGAGCCAATCACAGCGAGCGATGTATTCTATTAATGAATACAAAGCCTGCTTGGATTGGATTGGCAGAGGCTGTATCATCATCAACCCACGCCTCTCTGATTCTCAAAGCCAATCCAAGCAGGCTACTGTATGTAGCCTGCTCGGATTGGCAGAGGTTGTTACTCCAATCCGAGCAGGCTCTGAATTAATTTGAATACATCGCTCACCGGGATTGGCTAAGCGGTATATACTGTATGTAGCCGAAGCTACATACCGTATTACCGCACATCCAGCAGGCATCCGAGCAGCTGACCCGGTGTATAAGACGACCCCTGCTTTTTGGCCAGGTTTTTAAAGTGTAAAAGGTAGTCTTATACGCCAGAAAATACAGTACTATTTGGTTACCATAGGTAAACCTCTTCCTGTACGTTTTGTAAAATAAAACCATTCTGCTTTGACTTGTATGTGAGTGTGATTTGTACATAAATAAGGTCAAATAAATACTTGCGTTGTGCTTTTCTATTCTTTTATTGTTTTCTTATTTATTGGAGTGAGCAATATTATGCTTGGTATCCTCTTAATGGATGATTATTCATCTAGGTTCTATTTTAAGTTTGCATAACTGTGTGTGTTTTGGTTTTATGCTTTAGGTGTAACTAATTTAGAGTAACTTCAGTTAATGCATATGTCACCATAATTGCGCCTTACTGTCAACTTTAATTCCTAGATACAGTAGTAGGGCAGTCATTAGCTGTAGGTGATTAGTTGAATCATTCATCTGTTTTATCAAGTGGATACATTTATTAAATAACCATACAAAAAGAGGTATTGTGTATAATAAGCCATAGAAACTTATTGCAGATCAACTTTTCATTAGGACAATTAATTTTGAATTTAGTTTAATTGGTTGACATTTGTTACTGGACATTATTATGCCATGTACCTTTGTTATTAAAAACACTATATGTTGTGCAAGAATAATACTGTAAACATGATGACTGTCAATTGCAGATGAACAATAATTCTTAAATTCTAGGGCAGTTATTAGATGTAGAGATGGATACATAAGAATTTTACTAAATCATGTGTCCTTGTTGTAAATGTGATTAAAACAATAGCTTAGCTATGATTGTGTAGCGAGAAAAGGGTTGAATTCCTAGGAATATTCTAGACATCTGCATGAATAGCTCCTAAGATGCAGTATAATCTTACTCCGAATATATGCATGGTCTTATTTAGCAAACACATGCTGCCATATATCCTGGCCCAATTTCTGGCATATATATATAAAAGACTCAAATCAATGCAGCTACAAAATAATTAATACTGTAGTGTAGCAGTACAAGGTAGAAACCTGCTGATAGGAGAAAGTAAAGAAGAGATGAGCTCATTGCCTCACTGCTTGTCTTTTCACTCTCTAGTAACAGGCTGGAGCAGGTCCATGAAAAACTGTGATCAGAGGAAATTTGTTAAAGCAGAGTTCCACACAAAAGTGGAAGCTCAGATAATCCTCCTCTTCCTCCCCATCAGTACCACATTTGGCACCTTTTGGTGGGGGGTGGGGAAGGGCGGGTACCTCAGAAGTTCGGCTTCCGCCTCCTTCCTTCGCCGCCTGGCCATTCAGAAAGCACAGTGCACTTCGCGTATGGGCAGTAGAGAGTCTGCTGTTAAGCTGAAAGGAAACTCTCTGAAAACTGAGCATGTGCAGAGCTGCCAACACTGCTCTGCAAAATACCAAGCAGAATTGGGGACTTGGACTGAAGAGGGAGAGAGCAGCAGGATCAACAAAAATACAGAAATTGAATCTCATAGTTTTTTTTATGATGTGGCTTTAGTGACATTTTAACTCCATATAGTAAACTGGACAAAAAACAGCATTTATTTATTTTACTGGGCTGTGATCAGCACAGCTAAGTACTGTATGTGATACAAACGTTTGAGCGATCCACAACATTCTATCCCAAACAATACTGATACGCTACTGGACTGTTAAATTCACATATGATGCATTTCACGTTTATCGATTGTTATTAAAGTGGTGTTCCCCAATTTTTTTTTTAAACCAGCAGCTACACATACTGCCGCTGCTGGCTTTTAATAGATGGACACTTGCCTGTCCTGGAGTTCAGCGATGTTGGCACCCGCAGCTGATGTTTCCATCAGCTGTCGGGTGCTGCCGCCACCATTGCGGGTAAGGATACCCGGCAGTGTAGCCTTTCAGCTTCACGCCGGGAATCCTACTGCGCATGCGCGAGGCCTGCTCCTCTCTCCTATTTCCCCAGTGGCTGAGGGAGGGGGAGTGAGCCCCGTGCTGACGTCACGGGCCCGGACTCCCGGAAGTGGCAAAGGATACCTGTCAAAGACAGGTATCCTGTTCCCCCTCCCCCCGAAAGGTGCCAATTGTGGTATCAGAGGGGGGGGGGAGGAATCCGATGAGCGGAAGTTCCACTTTTGGGAGGAACTCCGCTTTAAGAGTTGTATATCATACAGTAAAAATTTTTAAAGTGTCATTAAAACTAACTTCATTAAAAACTTTCAGTAAATGCTTTTTATACTTACTCAATCCATTATGTGATTCATTTCCTGTATTCTGCAGAAAACCTGGTTGATCTGGCTGTTCTGTCCCTCCCTCCTTGTCTGTAATCCCGCTGCAGACTGTGTGCAGAGATTGTGTAGACCAGTGGTTACCTTGTTATTTTGGTGGAAGTGCTGCATTATGTTTCACTTTCACAGTGTCACTGGGGGATTTTGCCTTCAGTCTTGAACTTGGGTGAAACAGAAAATTTTGGTCTTTTCTCTGTTTTAGCCACTTCAGCTTTCACACCTCAAACCAGACCACCCCAAAGATCTTTTTTTTTCAATTCTGCTATGAGCCTGGTTATCCATCAATAACTTTGTGATTACTTAAAAGAGAAGTAAAGGAATAATTGTTTTGCACATTCGTGCTTACCTAGGTGGATGCAGCATGTGTCCAATGCTCCATCTGTCTCGCGCTGTAGGCTCTCTAACCATGTAATCGGCTGAGTCCAATCACAGCTGGTCACATGTAAACACGGCGATGCCGATAATCGGCGCTCCTTGCCTCACACTGACAGTGTCGGGCGAGGAGAGCCGATCAGGGGCATCTCCTCGCAGGGGACAACAAAACCTCTAATCAGGGCACTGATCATCAGTGCCCTGGTTACATTATAGCACCATCAGTGCCAGCAATCAGTGCGCACCAGCGCCCACAAGTGCCACAAGTCAGTTCCTATTACTGATGCCAGTCAGTGCTGGCCATCAGTGCTGCCCATCAGTGCCGCCTATCAGTGCCCATCAGTGCCACATAGTGCCCATAAGTGCAGCATATTAGTGCCACCTAATCAGTACCCATAAGTGCCACCTCATCAATGCCCACCAGTTCAGCCTATCAGTGTCCATCAGTGCTGCCTCATCAGTGCACATCAGTGAAGGAGAAAAATTACTTATTTACAAAATTTACTGACAGAAGCTAAGTAAAACAATATTTTTTTCCAAAATCTTAGTATTTTTGTAAAAAATAACCCAGCAGTGATTAAATACAACCAAAAAAAAGCTCTAATTGTCTGAAGAAAATTCTAAAAATGTCATTTGGTTACAGTGTAGCATGACCGCGCAATTGTCATTCAAAATGTGACAGCGCTGAAAAATGGCCTTTCACAGGAATTTGGTGTAACTGCGGGGGACGGATGAGAAGGCGGCAATCCCTGCACCTCCCCCTGTGAGAGACAGACGGTAAGACGGCGATCACCCAAATTTTCTTCCCCCGCGTGTGGGAGATGGACCTTAGGAGGAATTGACTAGGATCTCGCTCTGGGGTAGTTTTTTCTCTTCCCGGCTGAACAGAAAGTGGGTCCTGAGACCCGATTGTCCTGCATAATATAGTAGTCCCCTGAGCTGCCTCCCAGCACAGTCCTCTTTTCTTTCTTTTTTTCCCCATTGCAGTGCATATGTACCTAGAATTGAAAACTTTAATGATTCATTTTCCAGATCATACAATATGTATGTGCTCTGTGCCCTGAGCCCACCCTTTTTTTATGCCAATTAGAGTCTCGGGCTCTAATCACGTGCTTAAAAAACAAACCTGTCTATGTGTTTGGCGCCCTGCATGTAGATTAGGGGGGATGCGCCCCATATGGAAGGGCCACACACTGTATGGCATCATGAAACGCACCACCTTCCAGCTTCTCAAGGATCTGAAATGGGGTTTCTTGATCAGCGCTGCATGCCAAAGTCCAGCACCAAATGTGTTATACAGTATACTAACATACAGTGTACAAAGTGCAACTTTTAAGAGTCAGTAGAAATCTTTAATGGCAAACTAAACAGCTACAGTATACACAATACATAGCATTGATGGACAGAATGAATACATGTTTTATGTAAAAGGTGAAAACTTTAGTTGCGAGCTTTGCAACCATGTAGCATCTTTGTCGGCTCACCTAAAGTATATTGTGTCAAGCTGTTCTGCCTGCATAATATAATAGTGCCCTGAGCTGCCTCCCAGCACAGTCATCTTCCTTTTTTTTTTTTTTTTTCTCATTGCAATGCATATGTACCTAGAATTGAAAACTGTCAACCGATTTCATTTTCCAGATCATACAATATGTATAATGGTAACAGCTGGAAAATATTTATATCTTGGTATTTGTGCAATGATGTACAGAGGAGCCAGACCACCAACTACAGCTCAGCTGAGAATTGTGGCAAGTTTTTATTCCACTTACAGGTTGTTAATATCGATATATATTTTTTTTTTTTCTGTTTCTGGAAATCCACACTTTGTGTAAGGGGACAGAACAACTTGTGTCCAGGGATACTGTAGCCGACTTTGTTCTGCTGTATTAGCCAAGATGTGTAAATGATACAAGTGAGCTATCAATATTGTTTAAGTAGTCTGCAGAAAAAGGTCTTTGCTCTCAAGCTGTTATACCCTAAGGGACTTCTTATGGCTTTCGCGTCCTCTCACTATGAATAAATCATTAATAAACACAATCAATTTTTATTCTCTCAATGGGCACTTCTTGTATTGTCTGAATGCAATCATATGTGATACAAAGACAAACGTTTCTACTCCTAAGACGGTGATGCCATGGGTTTGCCACTTTCACATTTTTCACTGTGTTCTGTGCCATTTGCTGGTGTGTGTGTGTTTTTTTTTATTATACAACATTTTAATAACATTAGCTTTATAACTATAATTAAGAAAATTTGGTATTATTGCTCCATTAAAGTGGGTGGTTTAGTAACTGAAGCACTTTACAAAAACAATGTTTGTTTTTGTTTTGTTTTTTTGTTTCGATTTTTTTTTTTCCTTTTTACATTTTTTTTTTTTATTATTCTTTTTTTGCATCACAATATAAATGTAATAATATTTTGCAAAAAAAGAATACTCTATGAAAACTCTATGGTTAAATAGATGTCTATATTCAGCATAATTCCCTTTTCATTTCACATGCCTTTGTTTTATATTATTCTGCATATTTCTCTTCAGTTCAGGCTTTTTAGGATAAGTGACAGTGACGGGTTGAATAAACTACAACACTACTGGAAAAACTTGAGTGTTTATAGCAGCAGTTTTCCTTTTTATATATATATAAAAAAGTTAAGCATGTGTGTAAAACATGACTGCACCCCTTGCAGTGTAAGGCCCCTTTCACACTGGGGCGTTTTTCATGCGGTTTAGCGCTAATAATAGCGCTGTTATACCGCATGAAAAAATCCTGCCCTGTGTCTTCAATGTGAAAGCCCGAAGGCTTTCACACTGAAGCGGTGCGCTAGCAGGACCGCTCCAAAAGTCCTGCTAGCCGCTTCTTTACAGCGGTAAAGGAGCGGTGTGTTCACCGCTCCTTTACCGCGGTCTCCCATTGAAATCAATGGGACAGCGCGGTAATACCGCCCGCAAACCGCGGCAATAGCCGCGGTTTGCGGGCGGTATTAACCCTTTTTCGGCCGCTAGCGGGGGTTAAATTAACCCCCCTAGCGACCGCATACCGCGGTAAGAACGACAGTATAGCAGCGCTGAAAATCGCGCTGCTATACCGCCACCGCACCTGCCCGCCCCAGTGTGAAAGGGGTCTTAAAGTCCACCTTAAAAAAGAGAATAAGTGGCATAACTATAATGAAGCAAATCGCCCCATACAGTTATCAGAATAAAAAGCTGAGATGAGAGAAAAAGGATAATAAGAAACTAATATTTAGCGCAGGTTCACACTGGGCTGCGGGAGTGAAGCCGTAGCGAGTTCAGCTGAACTCGCACGATTTCACTGTCGCTGGCAGTCCCGATTTCAGCCGCGATTACAAAGACATCTGACACAGACATCTGAATCGCGGCCGAAATCGCAAAAAGTAGTACAGAAACTACTTTTTGAAATCGGTGCAGCGCCGTAGATGCAGCGTCGCACCGATTAGGACGATGCCATTGCTGGCAATTTATGGCAAATATTGGCGTTTTGACATGCAATTTGACATGCCAAATCGCATGTCAAAACGCACCAGTGTGAACCAGGGCTTAAAATCCCTTTCTGCATCTCCTCTGCCACTTTCTATCTACCTGCACTTGATCCAGTGTTTGCATATAATTGCTAATGACTGGCTTCCCAAAGATGAAAATGGTGGGCCATGGCATGTGTGTCAGCCTACGGCTGCATGTAGACTCCACCAGGGGTGATTAATATAGGAGCACAATTGGAAGATGGTTGCAACCTTCTTCTCAAGTGTCTAAAGAAGGACCTACATTAAAGGATCACAGGGTATTGTAATAATAACAAAATCTGCCACATCACTGTCTGGGGGCTGGCCTGCGGTCAGTGGGATTTGAAAATGCCTTTGGTTAGATCAACGCTACAAGGCCCAGGCCTAGGGCAGCACTTTGCAGGGGGGCAGCACGGAAAGAGTCCCTGCCGGCTTGTGCTACACTGTTAGTGTAATGCAAGCTGCTTCTAATTTTGACTGTCCTATCATCCTGTACCACAAACGTTCCTCACTGTGCTATATGTTTTCTGCTGCACCATAAAATTATCAGAAATTTGTGATTAAAGTAGAACTATAGGCAACGCTTTTTTTTAAAATTTGGGATAGAGTAAGGGAGGGTTATAGCCCCTGTCAGTTTATTTTTTACCATCCCTGTCACATTGCAGGGATTTCCCATCACTTCCTGCCCCATAGCCAAACAGGAAGTGAGAGGAAATCGATGCAAATTAAGGGAATCCATTGCACCCCCCCCCAGGCCCTAAGAACTAGTGTCCCCATTCAAAAATTTCAGGGTGGGTCTTAAACAAAAAGGGGTGTGGCCTTGACAGGAAGGGGTGGGTCATATTTAAATTGGGGGGTGCACAAGTTTAGTCAGGCCTAGGGCAGCACAAACCTAAATACACTACTGGGGGTTAGATGTTGGTGGAGTAAACAATGCTCTTACCACAGTGCTCAGTGGGAGGTATAACCAATGCTTTATCATCTGTGTTTAGTGGGAGGTGTAAGTGATCAGAGGGTGGGGTAGCCCCTGTGTTGGCGGTAAGTGGGTGGAGAAGCAAAGCCCCAACCTCACCTCACTTCACTAATGGGCAGTTTTAACTTAAAGTAGAACTATAGCAAAACCTTTTTTATTTTTATTTTGGATAGAGCAAAATAGGGTTATAACCCCTGTAAGATTTTTTTTTTTGCCATTTTTGTCCCATTATGGAGGTTTCCCTGCACTTCCTGTCAAACCGGAAGTGAGGGTAAATCCCTTCAAATTAAGGGAATTCCTTGGGAACCCCCAGGTCACCAAAACCTATATCCCCATTGGAAGATTTCCCCTCTGTTATTTTTCTGGGGACAGCCCAAAATAGGGTGAAAACGGACAGGTGTTCCAATCACTCTCCTCTTTAGCCAAAACGAAACAAGTTTTGCCTTTTAGTTATCCTTTAAAGTGTTACTAAGCCCAGGCCCCTGCATGTCTGGTCTCCCACAGAACATGGAAATGCAATTATTTTAGTAAATATAAACTGCTAAATACCTTTTCTCATCAGCAGTATATAGCACTCTTGTGACTTCTATCAGTGTCCTGACGAGCATTGGTTAAAGCTTGTAGGAGGTGTTTTAATTCTCCTCTGATTGTCCTATGAGGCTGAGGCTGCAGGACCCCTGACGCTCTTTCTGGACAGTGCTGATTGGCCCTGTGCTGATCACATGCACTCTCCCAAGAACAAAAACCTCTCTAGCAATACACACCATACTGAGCATATGCAGAGTGCCTCCAAGGCTCTGTTCTATCAGGAGATTGATGGGGACAGTGGAAGTAGGGGAGAATTAGAGAAGACAGGATCAAACAGCCTTTTTACACAATGTGGATGATTAACCCGTTAGGTTCCACAGTGAGTATAACAAGCATGCTTTACTGCATATACAGACTGATTTTACTGTTGTGGGTTTAGTAACACTTTAAGCTGGCCATAGATGAATCAAAATTCAGCCGGTTCAGCAGGGCCTCGCCAAATTTTGATTCATGTACAGTATGGCCATTCCTGTTTGACCATCGACTTCTATCAAACTGGAATGTTGGAAAACGTTTGTTGGTCAGTGGCTGTATTCTGAAAGTGAGAGTCCTGCTGTCAAGTACAATGTCTTAGGAGGGAGGATTCCTTTATCCAACTATCATCTATGGCCATCTTTATATGCTGTTTTTTGTGTATTTTTCAGTAGGCCTACCAATATTAGGGTGAGCTTTACAAAGCACATATAACCAATGACATTCGCCCCTTGCCCTATAGGGTCTTTCAATCCAATGCTAAAAAAAATCCGTTGCAATTTGTACAAAGTTAATTGGCTTCCTAAAATCATAGGAATGACATACAACCTAGAAAAAGTGGCTAGTGTAAATGACGCTCAAACTCCAGATCAAAAAGAGAAGTGTGCAAACCCACTTGATCACTTTGTTTCCTCAATTTAGTATTTGTTTTAGAAAGTATAGGTTTTATTACAAAGTGGGTTCTCCAGTTCCACATTAAATCTGAACTACAAACAGATGAAAAAAGAGACCCCATTTAATCCGACTCTGGATTCTTAATAAAAATCTTTAAATATACAGTATGTTTACACATGTGCACACACACTGTATATTTGCAAAGCTGTTGGCTCTTCATCAGAAAAATAGTGTGCAAAACTGCTTCAATAGATAATAGTGAAAGGATGATGAACTGTGACAAGGTTTCCCAGGGTGAAAATAAATAAATAATAATAAAAAAAAAAAAAAAAAAATATATATATATATATATAATAATTTGCACTTTTTTTTTTAGTTCACAGCTAAGAGGATTTTTGAACTAGATATACATACAGCTTAGATACAGCATAGAAGGGTGCTTATTTGTTTGGCTTGTGTATTTGTTACTTCTTTCCTCTAGAAGCTACATAAACGTATATATTGTATGCCAACAAAGTGCATTTTCTGTGTGCCCCATGGTAGCAGTAGTGACAGGAATGCTGATGAGTGCACCCCTCCTCCAACTGGCGTGAAAACGCAATTTACTGGCATTGATATAAAGAAGCATTCACTTCAGAACCGATGTTTTTGGAAACCTATGTTCAGCTTACCTTTTATACTTGGAGACCTGCGATTTTCAGGCTCATGCTATTTTATGTGCATCAGAAGACAGAACAGGACAATGAATACAGTCCAAATTAGTTGCCATTTCTTTTTGTTCATAATACATGTTGATCATTTTTTACAGTAATTTCTCAATATGTAGTGCTGTGTTTTAACAAAATACATTCTGGGGAATTCATCAGGGGTGTTGTAGACACCCTTTAGGAGTCTGTAAGGGCGCAGCACCAAAAGTGACAGTGTTTTCATCCGATTTATGTACCTTTTTTTTAGAGACAAATACATGAAACTGTCCATACCCATAGCTTGGACACTCATTCCTCACTGCATCCCCTCCCTCTTCCAGGCCTCTGCACCATCACACTGACATCCCCTCCCTCCTCCAGGCCTCTGCACCATCACACTGACATCCCCTCCCTCCTCCAGGCCTCTGCACCATCACACTGACATCCCCTCCCTCCTCCAGGCCTCTGCACCATCACACTGACATCCCCTCCCTCCTCCAGGCCTCTGCACCATCACACTGACATCCCCTCCCTCCTCAAGGCCTCTGCACCATCACACTGACATCCCCTCCCTCCTCCAGGCCTCTGCACCATCACACTGACATCCCCTTCCTCCTCCAGGCCTCTGCACCATCACACTGACATCCCCTCCCTCCTCAAGGCCTCTGCACCATTACACTGACAGGTACATGGCTGAGGAATTTTAAACTAGAGGTGGCAGGAGCCTGATGGGAAATTGAGAGACTAATTCCCCATCAGGTCTGCTTTACTTTGGATTGACAGCAGATGGCATTGAAATGGATCAATAGCCACTATTCAGTCCAACAGCAGCTATGGAATCCGCCCACTGCTGTGCGCTTTCTAACAAAGACAAGAAGGCAGATCTGATGGGGAAATAGTCTCAGGATTTCTCATCTAAGACTAGTTCCCCATCAGGTCTGCCTTGTCTTTGATGACCATGGACGGCAGTGGGCAGATTCCGAAGCCACTATTGGACTGAAAAGTAGATATGGATCTTCCCACTGCTATCTGCTATCAATCAAAGGCAAAGGAGACCTGATGGGGAACTAGTCTTTGTTTTTTCACCCACTGTCAGTTCAGTGTAACTTGCCTTATTAGTTGCTAGGACATGGGTGGGCTTAGTCCTAGCACCCAATCCTCTAAATGTAAAATGAAAACAATAAAGTAATGGCCACACAACACCCCCTCCTCCTGTATGCCAACTTTAAGTTGGTCTTAATTGCCAATGGTTTGCTAATCTGTGAACTAGCAGTAATTCTTTTAGAATCTGTCGCAGTCATAGTTACAAACTCTAAAACTGGCAGTAGTGAAATTCACCTCAATCTGGTGCATGTTTCGGTTCTTGTACCAAAACTAGTGCAAGGCTTTTTCGTAAATTTAGACATAGGCCATAATAAAGGGGCCATTCTGCCACAAAAATACAATTACTGCTTTGCTAAATTCCACTGTTTCTCTTTAACAAGGTTTATGAGTAGGGTTCTAAATAATAATATTCAAGGGGGGCAATACAAATACTGGGACATTTTTTTTAGCTTAATGCAGGAAATTTTATAAAATGTCCAGGCTTTGCAACATGAGGGGGAAATGTAAGGTAAAATATAAGCAAATTATGTGAAAAAAGATTTTGTCAGAGCCTGTGCTAAGGGTCAGCTACCTCAGGCACAATCATGTAGGCGGCTGTAGTGCAGGGCAGCCTAGTTGGCTGCAAGAGGAAGTGGGTTAGCAAGTGTATATACTCACTTTTCAGCCGATTTGATATGTTTAGGTGTACATATGTTCAGAGCTGTTTGGCCTTTATAATTGTCTCCAGCACCATTTTGGAGAAGTCTGGTGTCCTTAAAGGACAAGCGAATCTCAGGAGAATTGGTCGGCCATTCTTTGGTGGATACCTTTTATATAGGAAAGCCCAGCCACGTTTAGGACAGAACACGTGTGTGTATAGACAGGAACAGAGACCCCGCTTGTGAGGGAGAGTTAGGAGAAGGTAGGGAGAGTGTTCCGGCCTGTGAGGGATAGCTCGGGGTTCCTATAGAGTCCTGTATCAGCAATCCTGGTCGGATGAATGACTCCCCGTTGCTGATAATAAAACCGGTGTCCTCGCTGTGAGGGCGGGACAAGTGTATCGGATGCCTATATTCATCTGCTGAAGGAATACCGCTGTTACCGGGTAACGTGTGTGTATATATCAGCCTCTACAGATACGCATTGTATGCTTGGGTTTATACTGTGTCAGCCAGTGGAAAGTGCCTATAGTGCTGACGAATACAACTACCGCTTACATCAGAAGTGACTGTGCTGTGTATCTGTGCCTCCATGCTTGGAGTGAAACTACTTGCATTACTGCCGTAAATACTCTTTCTACTACCGTCTCTCCGGTAATAAACGTTGCCTGGTTTATAAAGTCAGTACGTGTGATTCCCTCTGTGAAGCCCTACACCTGCTTACACTCACATTGTTGGTGCATGTGTTGCTTAAAATGGCTGAAGCTCTTGTGAATATTGACCGCTTTTACCAAGAAAAAGAATAATGTAAAAATACATTAGAACAACTGACATTTGTAGGAAGCTCATTTAAGCTACTTGTGCAACCTCTGTGTAACTTCTGCTTAAGTGGTCTGGACAGTGTAGTTAAATATAGTGGTCTAATCCTGTGGACAGCTTATCTATGTGTTTGTTAAGTGCAAGTAATAGGTAAAAGATGGAGTCTAATGAAAATTCACAACACAACAGCAATATGTAGATTATCAAATATGTTATTCCCCAGAAATCTGAGAATTATCAGATGAATATTGGTTTCCTTAGGTCTTATAAGGACCCTAATCAGTTCTGTTTGTTTATTCAGTGAAATATGAGACTTCCATTGCAGATTTGCTTTTATGGCCAAATGCTGAGCGGTTTTAACAGGTAAAGCTTTGCACTTCTTGATTGTGTCAAAGCTTGTCATCCCCTTCTTGGCTCCTGCATGTTCTGCTCGGTCAGTGAAGAAGCTCATATTAGTGATAAGCTAATTGGAATAGATGTGCCAGAGCTTTACCTGTCAGAACGTCTAGACTCCAGCTATTAATGCACTAGCAGAGGGTAATAGATGTGCTCTAAATACCTGCAACAGATTCCAAGTACCTGCACTTTTTACCTGTCCTGGTTTTGTATTTTTTTTACATGCCCGCATAATAGCATATAACTTCCAATCTCTAATGCGACATGTATTAAGTGTACTTTTGTACACTTCAAGTAAAAGTTTATACAAAAAAAGGAGGCTGTTTGTGATGTGCAGGATCGAGCACCACGCTCCACCTACTGCAGAGGTAAAGCGCTCCAGCAGCTGTCCATTCCTGTCAAGAACCATGAATCAGACAGAGACAGAAGTGCAGTAAAAATCACACTACTTAATAAAATGGTAAAATGGTATAAACAGAGCAAACATAGTCAAAACATAGCCAGAGTTCGGTAACTAGGACGGATAGTCAGAACAAGTGAGAGAAAGGAGTTCAGAGATCAGAGAAGTCGGGTGCAGCAAACAGGATCAGGAACCAGAAGGGAAGTCAGCCAAGTAAAAGTCTTTCACAGGAAAACACAGCAGAGAGAGTCCGGATATGCTGACCAAGACAAAGGCACTGAAGATCTGATCCAAGGAGTTTATATAAGGCCCCTTTCACACATGCGGATCCCGTGAGGATCCGTTTTTGGAAATCCGCTTGCTCAGCGGGGATCGCTCCGTTGATCCCCGGTGAGCCGGCAGATGACATGTCTGTCTCTGCACACTGTGCAGGGACCAACCTGTCAGAGCGCTGCTCTCCTCTATGGGGGATCGGATAAAGATGGACCGTAGAGTCTGTTTTCACCCGATCCGATCCGCCAGACGGATGCAAAATAGGGTTTGCATCCGTCACACTTTAGCGGAGAGGATCGGATCGGGGCTGATCAGATGTCAGCGGACATGTCACCACTGACATCCAACGCTCCATAGAGGTACATGGAGCGTCCTTTCAGGTCCGCCTGAAAAAACTGACAGGCGGATCTGAACGGTCCGCACGTGTGAAAGGGGCCTAACCAGCAGCTCTAGCTGATGAGCAGGAAATGAAAACCAGGTGAGTCACTGTAGAAGGAAGAGACTTTGGCAATTAACTGACAGCTGAGCACGGAGCTCTGGAGAAGAAAGGGCTGAGCCCAGCCCTGACAATTCCTGAATACAGCCTAAAATGTGCTAAAAAACAAAACAAAACCTGTTGCTCCTGCACAGACTAAAGCTTAGTACACACAATGAGACTATTGGGCAAATGATCATCCGTTTTTTGTTTCTACATTCTAGAAAGTACAAAAATTCAGAAGTAATGTATTTTTGGGCGACAGTCTGTGTTGATTAAAATGAAAATGGTATTGTATGAGAATTTTTCTTTTTTGGGTTTGTCCCTTTGGATAATTCTAGACGAAAGCTGTGTACTAATGATCAGATTATAGTACGATTGCTTAGAAAATTACATTTTTTATACCTGTAGCTATCACAGGGTGGGGTGGGCTTTCCTCCCTTTTCTTCTCTCTCCTTCCACCCCTGTGGCTACGCCGGATTCACACTTTAAGTATGAAAATCCACTGTTTAATTACCTTTTGGGTCTGCAGCAAAATACCTCTCACGAGTGGATCCTTCAGCTCCGTTGTCTAGGTACACCAGTGTATTCAGGAATAAGGCCAATGTCCACACACAAGTAAAACCTAATCAGCAAGGCTTATTCTTTTTGTTACTTTTGAGTCAACTTGAAGAAAGCGAAGGCAGGAAAGTTGAAGATGTAGGGGAAAGTTCAGGCACGCAACACTTAGATCCCAAATATATATACACTCGTCGCCACTCAAGCCTGAGTGGGTATTGCTCACCCGGATAGTCCCTATAAGAGCAGTCCTAGCAGCCGGGATGGAGCACAGATGTCAGAGATGATGGATCCCCCTTTAGGCAGGCCTCCAGGCCTCTCCCCGAGACAGCAGTACCGTCGCTATCTCCGCCGGGACTGATCTTCCCCTTGGAACTCCTTTCCTAAAGATGGGCCCCCTTACAAACGGGCAGCCTGGGGTCCTTCTCCGAAGCATAGGCCCTTGTTAGGAGAACTGGGCCTACGAGGCAGCAGCAGAGCCTCTGGCTAAAGGTGCCCAAGGCCTAAACACACCCGCGTGCCATGTGGGCCATGAGGCACGCTCACCGGACCAGAGGTCCCCACTGAATGCCTCGGGGTCCCCCTGGAATCGCCTCACGCCAAATGGTGTCTCCCCCTTTTGTACCCTCTCCCAGCATGCACAGCGGGTAGATCACTCCCACTGCACGGCTGCCGAGAGAGGACACCCAAGGTGCTGTGATACCCCTGTGATCCAGCCTGTGCCGGCGGTGACAGTGCCACCTGCAGGCAAAGGAGAATAACACTGCCGGGCAGTATCACACCCAAAGCAGAACAAACAATTTGAACTGTAATTGGTCTGAGCCCAGCTACTGGCTCAGACTGCCCCTAAATTTCCATATAGCGCCCCCAAATATGGGGGGGGGGCGCTACATACCATATTCTGATCATGTGTACGGGCATTAAAGTGGTTGTTAAGCCACTGTATTACAAACATACTACCCCCTCTGCTAGCTAACATTATCTGTCCTAGTGTTTGCACTGAAAAAAAAAATGCTGATTATACCTGATATCAGAGCGACTGGCGCTCATGTGACACCTCGGCTCTATCTTCTCCCTGGCTGACAGCTATAGTGGGAGCGGCCGAGAACTCCCGCTGGCGTCAGCTGGGAAGGAGAGAGGAGAGTGAGCCGAGGAGTCACGTGAGCGGGAGGAGACGCTTTAATATAAGGTAGAAATCTGCTTTTTTTTTTTTTTTTTATCCAGCACAGACACTTGGACAGATAATGTTAGCTAACAGAGGGGATGTCATGTTTGTAATACAGTTATAGCAGCAGGAAGGGAAGGGGTGGGGAGCAGAGTGGCACAGACTTAATTGATAGGCAGGGAGGGGAGGGGGGAGAGGACGGGGGAGAGAGGACAGAGGCGAGCTTCAGATAGCTGCGACTGACGGAGGCGCGTAAACTGACCACGGTGTCGGGCTCAGCAGCCATGATGAACTGTGGTCAGTTTACAGGGGGCAGGGCAGAACAAGGTAGGATCAGCCAGGTATTTTAGGTGATAGAGTCAAATTACACAGCACAAGCACTGTGCTGTTAAGCATACTTTAAGGGAACAGGATGGATTTTTGTTTGGGGGGGTTACAAACACTTTATCCTGGGGTGAAAAAACTGCTCCCCCAGATACTGTACAGTAAGTGAGCATTGTCCCCTTAGGACAAAATGTGTTACTGGCAGGATTGATAGGTACAAATAATAAAAAATATCTTGAAAGAAAACAAATTCAGCAAGCACATTTAACAAATAGAAGGCTGAAATCAATTTTTTTTTTTCTTTTGGTTTATATACACTTTGACTATAAACTTTGACTACTGGACTAAGTGAGAGCTTAGCCTTGCACATTAAACCGTTGGTAACAAAGCCCAATTTACACTTTTTCTGAAACCTTTCAAAGCAACGAGTCAGTGCGTTTGTGTGTAAATAAAGCTTTGATTGTCTAGTGTGACCGAAAGCTGGAGGTGCTCTTTGAGAAGTTTTGTGGTGTAACAATTGTGTTCTTCACTGATTCCCAGCCAGTCAGCTGTTTCCCTTCCCTTTTCTATAGCTGTGACTTTCCTTCCTTCCTCTCCCTGTCATCTCATCTTTTTCTTCAGTTTTACAGCAAGCAGCTGCTTTCGCTTCCTTGATTTAATATGTAGTTCACTGAACCTACTTCACATCACATAACGGTATGTATGGTAAGAAGTGAACCGCTGCTTTAATGCTGTGGGTAGTTTGTCTAAAAATTATTATTAGCTGTCATAGCCTGCAAAGGTTCACTTATGAATAATCCTTATTAAATAAAGCTTGAAAAAAAAATTCTCGGGATATTGCTAAGGTAACAAGAGTATGGGTATGTGCTTTCTATAGATGTGTATTTTTTATACATTTTGTGTATTTTTCACACCTGTCATCTACTGCACTTGCATCCTATTAGCCTTATCACCACCAGCAATGACGCATTGATCCCCAACCATATGGTCAGGACAGACAACAGAATTCTACATGAATAAAAGTTACACAGAGCAGCAATGAGTTTTACTATGATCAGATACAATTCATTGTGTTTATTGAGTTATCCTTTTTCCGGCTCAGTTTAGCAGCGATTGGTATTTAGGTCAGTACCGCAGTCTTCATTTGTGGTTTAGCTCATACATAAAAAATTTCATTTACTGATGACACTCTTTGTTCAAATAAAATCACCAGTTCAATCTGTATATTCCACCTGTCACTTCCACCACAAACCTCGGAAATCCCATATTTATGGGTTTTCATCCAAAAATATCGAGCATCAATATTCGTAAATCCAGAGCCATAGGAGGCTGAAGCTATATTTAACCATTGAATTTTACAGGAAAAACTAAACTTGATTCTGCTCAAACCTTTGCTGGTTAACAATAGCCTGTAAATGCACTACGAGAGCTAAACCAATGTTGGAAGAGTCCAAAAATGCTTGAATTGTTTATAAAATGATCATTTACAACAGCCAATGTGTTTTGGGGACAAAATGCCCTCCCTCATCAGTGCTCAGAAATTTGTTTGTGCTTAGATCAGTGTCAAACCAGGATGGGAAAAAAATCAACGTTTTTTTTTCTTCAAAAAAATCATTTTTTTTAAATTAAAATCCATTTTTTTTTAATCAAATTTATTTTAACAAAATGCTTTTTGGAGTAAAAATCTATCTAAAGATAGTTTTATAGTTAACCACTTCAATACAGGGCCCCCCCCCCCCCCTCCTGCCAAGGCCAATTTTCAGCTTTCAGCGCTGTCGCAATTTGAATGACAATTGCGCGGTCATGCAACACTGTACCCAAACAAATTTTTTATCATTTTGTTTACAAAAAGAGCTTTCTTTTTGTGGTATTTGATCACCACTGGGTTTTTTATTTTTTGCGTTACAAATAAAAAAATATGTTTTTCTTTGTTTCTCTTATAAAACTTTGTAAATAAGTTTTTTTTCTCTTTCACTGATGGGCACTTATATGCAGCACTAAAAGGTGGCGCTGATATGCGGCACTGGTGGGCACTGATGGATGGCATAATAGGCAGCACTGATTAGGAGTCACTGACAGCCATCGCTGATGGGCACAGATTGGCATTTTAATGGGCACTGATTGGCATCTCTGGTGGGCTCTAGTGGGCATCCCTGGTTGTCTCTAGTGGGCACCCTCCATGCGTCTGCACTGATAATCAATGCACTGACTATCAGCGCAGACCCCCCCCCCCCCCCCCCCGTCAGGAGAGCAGGCAATCGTCTCCTCTACTCATGCCTTGTCAGTGCGAGTAAATGAAAAGCCAATCAACAGCACTTTCTAGTTTCCATGTGATAAGCTGTGATTGGACACAGCTGATCACATGGTAGAGCGCCTACGCCAGGCTCTTTACAAGGATCAGGGATGCGGTGTGTCAGACTGACACACCACACCACCTATCGCCGCACTGCGCGCCCCTGTGGCTTATCCTGCTGGACATCATATGACATCCAGTCAGGATAATGCAACCACTTTCCGGCCGTCATTCTGCTATATGGCGGGCGAAAAGTGGTAAAGATACATTAATAATTTAGTTTATTGAGCATGAAATGGAGCTTAGTTATGTAGCATGAGGCTGTATATTCTGCAATATTTACGTTTTTAGTAAACTCATTCAGTGAATGCAAGCTGAGCTAACATGCACTGCATTGATGCATCGTTGTGTCACTGCCGCATAACCAGCTATTCCATTAAAGTGAATGGGACAGTTGTGAGTTAACAGTGGGTCAGAGGATGAGCCCCACTGCGGGACAGAGATCATTCCACCCTGTGGCAAACTCCATTTCATTGCAGACCACATCAGTATTATGGTTTACCTCAAAGGGCCCATTGCATCTGTAAGACTAGTGCACCCCACCCCCCTTACTTTAGATGTCAAGAGGCCCCCATCATCAGAAGTCGAGTCCCCACCCTCATCTACATCACAGTGCACCCCCCCCCCTTATTTTGTGCTGCTTCCAGGAAGAAGCCAAGGGCAAAGCAGGGAGGCAGAAAGTGCAGGGTCTGGAGTAGGACTAAAGGAGGGTTGGAGTCAGCTGCCGGAGTCTGCTTAATGCTGAGATGAGGGGAAGTGGAGACGAGGGGATGCTGCTGCTGCACAGAGAGGTGCAGGATCTGTAGGACGCGTTCTGTCCTCTTTGCTGCCAACTTCTGAGATGGGGGTGCAGAAATGAGCCTCTTCGGCTGTACAGGGAAGAGCAGGATGTGGTGGGGGAATTTTGTTGTCCCCTCTGCTGACGACTGCTGACTGAGAAAAGGTGAGAGTGGAGACGAGGGGGTGCCACAGCTACGAGAGGTGCAAGGGCCACATAAAAAATTGCCTGGTGGGCCGAATTCGGCCTGTGGACTTTGTGTTTGACACATGTGG
Organism: Rana muscosa; assembly: GCA_029206835.1. Lineage (NCBI taxonomy): Eukaryota > Metazoa > Chordata > Amphibia > Anura > Ranidae > Rana > Rana muscosa. Next base: position 731,152,469 of record CM055118.1, read on the forward strand.
TTTAGATGGATTCAGCAGCAACTGTTAATACTGGCATAATCTGCCCCTTTGAAACCTTTGCAAGCAGAATACTACAGATCTGATATCTGCTTATCTGAGTCCCGTCTAAGCATAGTCAACTGAGCCTTGATGAAAGGAGATCGTATTTGGCCCCCAAAACCCATTGGATGTTGTATATGATCAATTTATGAACAATTAAAGCATTTTAGACTCTGCCGCCATCCGTTTGGCAGTTGTGATATACTGTATGTATTTACAATGATTTGAGTTACTTTTGAGTACTCTCCAAAGGAAAAACAGCCTTATGAGAGCGAGTCAGTTCATCAACTCATTTTGGTCTTTTCATGGTCTGAAAAAGTGTTAAAGTCCCAGCACCTTTTTGATTATATTTCTTTGCTAACCTATAGGGAGACTCATGAAGTGGGAGAGGATTGGGCCACGTTTACATTTTACATAAAAGATCCATACAGTATTTGTATTTCACTCCAGCTGCCTATATATCTGGACCTATTGACTGATTTGACATGTTTCCACTGGATATACCTTATGCATGTTTTTTTTGAGTGAATACCAATGGGCTGAATCCTGAGCACATATTTCATCTCAGAACCCCTTCAGCAAGTGTCCTCATTTTGTAACTCCTATCTCTAATTGCCAACCAGTGCTATTGGTGATTTTGGGGGATCTCTGTTTATTTTCTTACTATTTTTAAAGGAAGATTCTTCCTTTTGTTAAAAATCACAACAAATGCACCTTTAAAAAAATTTAGTAATGGTAAAGTACAGATACTTATTTTCCCTTTCCTTTACATTCTCACTGTGACCATTTTTTCTAAGGGCAGATAAATTACTGTATTTATTGGCGTATAACACTCACTTTTTTACCCTGAAAATAGACGGTAAACTGTGCCTGCGTGTTATACGCAGGGGGCTGTGGAAAGTTTTTTTCCTGAAACTTCCCTCTTAAAGTTAGGGTGCGTGTTATACACCTGTGCTTGTTATACGCCGATAAATACGGTAATCTTCCTTTATTTTCTGGAATTCTGTCTGTAATTGTGGGGCTGCCTCCTGGAACTTGTGACAGGAAGTTCCCAGGATGCAGCTGTGAGGCCAGGGTTACATCACCAGTGCCTCACTCAACCAGGAAGTAAAAAAAAAGTAATTATAAGTAAAAGCAAACAAATTTTTAATCAATGAATGTAAGATGGCTTCATATTATCATGCAGAGCTGTATATTGCTGTGATTTTTAGTGAAAGGGGGGAAGGTCCACTTTAAATGGTACATACAGCCAAATCTTTTTTTGGTTCCTTTTGGATAGAGTAGGAAAGAATTGAACCCCCTGCAAGCTTTTTGTTTTGCTCTCCGTGTCCCATTTGGGAGATTTTCCTTTACGTCCTATCTGGTGATGCAGCATAAAATTAGAGGGAATCTCTAAAAAGTGGGTAAAATGCCCTTTGTAGACAGTTATCACAGGAACAGGTGTCCCCTTTGAAAGATTTACCCTTTTACATCTTCTTCATATTCTGTTGCAGCGATAATGGCATCCAGCATAAATAGAGAGCTCAACCTAGTGGGAACATAGATGGCAATGTAATTTTAAAACAAGTTTGTGTCCATCCTTATTCTATCCAACCCTAAACAATATAGTTTAGGCTTTACATACAATTTAAAGAAATTCCAGTGGGTGGGATGTGGCACATTTTTAGTGGTTGTGTTTTGAGCTGGCATCTCTGAGCAAGTTTATTTTGTGTGGGAATATCGGAAAAAAAGCAAAGTTGTTTAACTCTCACGTAGGGCTGGGAAAAAAAATCGATTCTAATCTTGAATCGAGTTTTGAGCTCAAATCGATTCAGATTTGAAGAAAATAGATTTTTTTAGATTTAAAAAAAAAAATATATATATATATATATATATATATATATATATATATATATATATATATTTTTTCCTTTTTTTTTTTCCTTTAAAGTTTCCGTAGCAGGGCTGCAGGGGGCGTATCCGGAATGGCACTGGGCGGCGTTACCCCAATTACATCTACTCGCCGCAGCCGCCGCAAGTAGATGTAATGTAACACTAACTAACCGCAAGCCGCCGTCTGCCTATCTGATCAGCGTGTCATGCAGACAGACGGCGGCCATTGCAGTGTTCAAAAGCCGCGCCTCCCGAGTCCTCGTCTGTGATGGGCGGAACACTCAATTTCACAGCAGGCAGTGTTCAGCCTATCACGGACATCCTCTCATCCTCGTCTGTGTTATGAGGATGAGCGGATGTCCATGGTAGGCGGAACACTGAATGCTGGGAAATTGAGTGTTCCGCCTATCACAGACGAGGAGGAGGCGCGGCTTTTGAATACTGGAATGGCCGCCGGTGTAGCAGTAAAATCCGTATCCCATGAAAATCTGCATCAGGTACGGGCACAGTGATTGAAGCATGGGCACAGTGAAGCACGGGCACAGTGAGACACGGGCACAGTTCAATTCAACTAAGAGTAACCTCAAGATTTTTTGTTGTTTTATTAGCTAAATCCAAATACAGTATTAATAATTTGGATGTTTAACAATCTTTGTTGCACACTGACTTTGCAGTTAGAGAAAGGGTTTGCCTTTGCAATTTTGTTTGTTGATGCACTTCAATTAATACAATAAAAAAAAATCGAATCGTAAATCGAGTTTTTTATAAAAAAATCGCAGATTTTTTTGGGGGGAAAATCGCCCAGCCCTACTCTCACGTCTAGCATGTCTGAATTGTCTTCATAAACTAAAACTGGCCTAATAATAACATGGGATGTATTTATGTGTGTCTTCAGATGAAAGCTGATATCTTCGGTTAGTGGAATCGTCCCAGGATAATGGAGAAATGTAAACTGTATCTTTCAATGCAGGAATCTTGAACGGTCATTAAGTAGAGTTTCTGTTCATGGTTATATCATCTTTGATAATGAGAAGAGATTGCACATTTATCTGCCTGGGTCTTATTTTAGCTGTAGGAAAAACTCTGTATTTAAGGGGAATCTGTCACCATCGAAAGAGCGTGGTTACATCTTGTCGTAACACTTTCATCTGTGCTGTGAAGTGTAGCGGCTTTGGAGTTGCCATGGTGATAGCATACTGATATGCAGTTTTTGCTGTACTGAATTGACCTCTGATGTGCTTTATCCTTTTCAGTTGGTTGACATTACCATGAATAGGTAAAGAAATGGGCATTGTGGAATTATAATTCTTGGCAACATAGCTGAAGATAATTTTTTTCAACCCTGGCTCAAGGGGCAGAGTAGAATATCAATAAGATCTCTAGTATAAAACCTTTGTTTGAATTGGAATTTTACGGTATTTCCTCTAATATATGTATTCATTTTGCGTTACTGTATGCTATTTATCCAATTCTAAAATAATTCAAATAATTTATTATCCTTAAAGTGGTTGTAAAGGCTTGTGTGTGTGTGTGTGGTGTTTTTTTTTTTTAATTTCTCTTTTAATTAAAGTTAAGCCTGGTACACATGATCGGATTTTCCGTGGACAAAGTGTAGGACTTTTGTCCAAAGGGCGTTGGCCAGGAATTTGTCTTGCATACAAACGGCCAAGCTCTTAGCGCCACCCTTTGGGCAACTTCTGCTAATGTTGTGTTTATGGTTGGCATTGCTTCTGAGCATGCGTGTTTATACTTTGGAGTTTTGTCCGATGGACTTGTGTACACACGATTGGATAATAATCTGACAACACACATTTGTTGGCGGAAAATTTTAAAGCATGCTATCCAACAGTTGTTGGCAGAAAATCCGATCATGTGTACAGGCCTTAACATAGTTAGTCAGGTTGAAATAAAGACACAAGTCCATCCAATTCAACCACAAAAAAAATACAAAAAACAATTCCATATATACAATCCTTCACCCACAGTTGATCCAGAGGAAGGTGAAAAAGCCCAGCAAAGCATGATCCAATTTACTACACCAAGGGAAAAAAATCCTTCTTTATCCCCCGAGAGGCAATTGGATTTTCCCTGGATCAACTTTACCTATAAATGTTAGTATCCAGTTATATTATGTACATTTAGGAAAGAATCCAGGCCTTTCTTAAAGTATGGTAATCTACTGAGCTGGCCAGAACCATTTCTTGAGGGAGTCTATTCCACATTTTCACAGCTCTTATGAAGAAACCTTTCTGTATTTGGAGATTAAATATTTTTTTCCTCTAGATGTAAAGTGTGCCCCCTTGTCCTCTGTGATGACCTTAAAGTGAATAACTCAACACCAAGTTTACTATATGGACCCCTTATGTATTTGTTCATGTTGATCATATCCCCCTTAATCTCCTCTACTCAAGAGGGAATAGATTCAGTTCCTCTAATCTATCTCGCTCTCTCGAGTCCATTTCTCTTTTAATACAAGAAAGGACTTTGCTTGCTTTGGAAACAGAAGCTTGGCATTGCATGCTATTATTGAGCTTATTATCTACCAAAACCCCCAGATCCTTCTCCACCATTGCTTCCCCCAGTTGTACTCCCCCTAGTATGTGTGATGTATGCATATACTTAGCCCCCTGTGCATAACTTTACATTTATCAACATTAAACCTCATTTGCCACTTAATTGCCCAATTAGACAGTGCATTGAGGTCGGCTTTTAAATTGGAAACCTCCTGTAAGGACGTTATTCCACTGCATAGCTTGGTGTCATCTGCAAAAACAGAAATGTTACTTTGAAATCCCAGACCCAATATCATTTATATAAAGATATTAAAAAGTAAGGGACCCAACACCGAACCTTGGGGTACACCACTGATAACCTTAGACCATTCAGAGTAAGAATCCTTTACCACTACTCTCTGAATTCTGTCTTTTAGCCAGTTTTCTATTAATTTACAAATTGATCTTTCCATGCCTGTAGACTTTGCCTTGCACATGAGCTGAGTGTGGGGAACTGTGTCAAATGCTTTTGCAAAATCCAGGTATATCAAGTCCACAGCCACCCTTCTGTCCAAGGTTTTACTTACCACCTCATAAAAAGAAATCGGGTTTGTCTGAGAACTTGTCTTTCATGAATCCATGCTGTCTTTTGCTTAAAATATTTCTTTCCGGCAAGAACTCGTCTATGTGGCCTTTTATTAAATTCTCCAGTATCTTTCCAACTATAGAAGTTAAACTAACAGGTCTATAGTTACTTGGTAAAGACTTTGATCCTTTTTTAAATATAGGCACCACATTGGCCCTGCGCCAATCCAGTGGTACCATTCCAGTCATTAACGAGTCCCTAAATATTTGAAACAATGGCCTTGAAATGACAGAGCTCAGTTCTTTTAGGATTAGGGACAGGAACTCCCCATGCTCATTTTGTATACTCAGAGCTGAAGAAAGTATTTTAATAAATGAACCTTCTCTTACCTTCTCTTTGTCCCAGTCACCCACTCTAGATGCCTACATGTTCAGACTTGACCTTTTTACTATTCATATATTTGAAGAATTTGGGGGGTTTGTCCTATCTTTTGCAATCTGTCGTTCATTTTGAATTACTTTGCATTCTTGATTTCCTTTTTACATATTCTGTTATATTATTTGTAACACTTAAATGATGATAGCGTTCCTTAATTTTTATGTTTTTTAAAAGCTCTTTTTTTATTATTTATAGCCGTGAGTAGTGGTGCACCCTGTTCGGATCGGATCACCACGCGATCCGCGGAGCGCTCCGGAGCCTCGGCCATAGGAAAGGCTTCGGCCTAGCTCCGGAGCGGCGGCGATCTTGGTACACCCGGCGGCGCCGCTGTAATGACGTTTCATCGCCGCCATCTTGCTCCACTCACACTCCTGCACAGTAATGACAGTAAGAAGGGGCCAAGCGGACATCTTGTTACACCCAATGTAGTTTTAAATTTTACAGTTATTTTCAACACAAAATGGAATTTATATGCTTAAATACATTATTTGTAAATCCAACAGACTGTTTACATGTTAAATTTTAAAAGCAGCAGGAAACCTGCTGACCTTACATGCTTGCTAATGTGACAGAACACCTCTGATTTTCACATTTAACTAAATGTTAAATGTGAAAATCAGAGGTGTTCTGTCACATTAACAACCATGTAAGGTCAGCAGGTTTGCTGCTGATTTTAAAATGTAACATGTAAACAGTCTGTTGGATTTACAAATAATGTATTTAAGCATATAAACTCCATTTTGTGTTGAAAATAACTGTGAAATTTAAAACTCCGGTGGGTGTAACAAGATTTGTGTTTTTTTTTTGCCGATCCGAAAATGATCCGATCCGTGACCCCTGATCTGAGGATCGATCCGATCCGTGAGTTTTTTGATCTGTTGCACCCCTAGCTGTGAGCCACATAGGTTTTATTTTTAGCCTTTTAAACTTATTACCCATGGGAATATACTTTTCAGTGAGTTTACATACAGTCACTTTGAAGAATTCCCATTTCCATTCTGTATCTATTGATGCCAATATTCCCTCCCAGTCTAATTCCTGGAGAGCAGCCCTCATCCTTGGAAAATTTGCTCTCTTAAAGTTAACTGTTTTGTTATCTTACCAGTATGTGTTTGTTGCTTACAGCTAACATTAAACAAAATCATGTTATGGACACTGCTACCCCGATGCTCTTTTATATGAATATTGGTAATAAGCTCTGCATGGTTTGAGATTACCAGGTCCAGCAGAGCGTCCTTCCTAGTTAGGGCCTCAATAAACTGGACCATACAATTGTCTTGTAATAGGTTCATAAATTTTTGCCCTTTATAGTTACATAGTAGGTGAGGTTGAAAAAAGACTCAAGTCCAACCTATGTGTGTGATTATATGTCAGTATTACATTGTAAATCCCTGTATGTTGCGGTCGTTCAGGTGCTTATCTAATAGTTTTTTGAAACTATCGATGCCCCCCCCCCCCCCTGCTGAAACCACCACCTGTGCAAAGGAATTCCACATCCTTGAAGCTCTTAAAGTAAAGAACTCTCTACGCAGTTTAAGGTTAAACCTATTTTCTTCTAATTTTAATGAGTGGCCACCACGTGTCTTATTAAACTCCCTTCCACAAAAAAGTTTTATCCCTATTGTGGGGTCACCAGTATGGTATTTGTAAATTAAAATCATATCCCCTATCAAACGTCTCTTCTCAAGAGAGAATAAGTTCAGTGCTCGCAACCTTTCTTCATAACTAATATCCTCCAGACCCTTTATTAACTTTGTTGGCTTTCTCTGTACTCGCTCCATTTCCAGTACATCCTTCCCGAGGACTGGTGCCCAGAACTGGACAGCATACTCCAGATAGGGTCGGACCAGAGTCTTGTAGAGTGGGAGAATTATCGCTTTATCTCTGGAGTTAATCCCCTTTTTAATGCATGCCAATATTCTGCTTGCTTTGTAAGCAGCAGCATGGCATTGCATGCCGTTGCTGAGCCTATCATCTACTATGACCCCCAGCTCCTTTTCCACCCTTGATTCCCCTAGAGGTTCTCCCCCTAGTGAGTAGATTGCATTAATATTTTTGCCACCCAAATGCATTATTTCAAAATTTTCTACATTAAACCTCATTTGTAGTTGCCCACCCCATTCATTTGTTCAGATCTTCTTAGAAGGTTTCCACATCCTGTGGAGAAGTTATTGCCCTGCTTAGCTTAGTATCATCTACAAATAGAGATTGAACTGTTTACCCCATCCTCCAGGTCGTTTATAAACAAATTAAATAGGATTGGTCCCAGCACAGAACCCAGGGGGACCCCACTTCCCACCCCGGACCATAAAATTGACTTGTAATAGGTTTATATATTTTTGCCCTTTAACTGTCCCAGCAGTGCCAAGAATGAAGCCAAATTTCAGCAATACCAATTAGATCATAGTTCTCCTCATGCACCAGAGCTTCCAACTCACCTATTTTGCTTGGCAGACTTCTGGCATTGGTGAACAAATTGTCACATTTTGCAAACGTATGTTGCATATTTTTTATTTTAGTACAAATAGTACCATTTCCAATGGTTGTTTGTAACATAGGAACCTTCATATCATCTGCCATAGCCTTTCCCCCTATCTTTCCCCATTCCACCCACCAATAGGGGCTCACCCCTGTCTGCCCCATTATAATCTAATTCACCCTCCCCCCACAATCCTAGTTTAAATACTCCTCCAGCCTTTCCAAAAACCTCTTCCCAGCACAGTGGACCCCCTTTCATTTAGGTGCAAACCATCTTTAGTGTATAGTTTGCACCCCAATGAAAAGTCAGCCCAGTGCTCCAAAAACCCAAATCCCTCCTCCTTACACCAGGTCTTTTGCCATGCATTCAGCTCTCTAATCACCCCCCTGCCTTTCCTGTGTTGCGCATGGCACAGGCAATATTTCAGAGAATATCACCATGGAGGTCCTTCCCTTAAATTTGCAGCCTTGTTCTTTTAAATAGTTTTTTAAGGAGCCTACACCTTCCATATATTCTGTCATTGGTTCCAACGTGGACCAAGACAGCTGGGTCATGCCCAGCCCCTCCCAGAAATGTATCAACCCGGTCCACCACAAAAATTTTGTATGGTAAAAAGGTTTTCATTTTAGAACTAATTTAAAGTGGTATTGAAGCTAAAAACAAAAATGTAATGTATTGCACCTTTACCAGTCCCTAAATGTGGTGGTGATGCGGCCAGTAGCACACTTCTTGTCTTGGGGTGTCTCCACTCAACTGGAGGAGCAACGAGGATACCCTTGCACACCTAATGTTAGATGTACTAGCCGATTCAAATGGACTTGACTAACAAGTTATAAGCCGTTACAGCAAACTTTTTTTTTAACTTTACCATTAAAAAGGCCAATTACCTGTACATTTTTGAAGAAATAGAACATGAAAACTTTGCCTTGAACCCAGCTTTAACCCCTTCATGTCAATGTGTCACATATATATATATATATATATATATATATATATAGATAGATAGATAGATAGATAGATAGATAGATAGATAGATAGATAGATAGATAGATAGAGATATATATATATATATATATAAATAAATAAAATAAAAAGTCCACATGCAGCGCTAATAAAAAGCAATAGTCTTTGAAGTAAAAAGAGGAAAAGATGATAGTACCTTCACTAGATTTCAGTGTGTGTATAGGGAAGCACAACTCACCACGTGAGAATCAAATCTGCTTACCAGATATCAGCAAGTGATGGGCATTGATTAATAACTTGCCAAGGGATCACATCTGAACTCGTCAATCACCAGTAAGTAGATAGTTAAAATACACTGCAAAGCTTGCATCCATTCACTTGTCCCAGGCAGCAACAAAGCAGTAAACTTCCAGCAGTCAGCGGGCGTCTCACCCAATGAAGGGAATATCATAACCAAATGGAAATAAAGCAGCATATAGTGAAGCCCGTCTCACTTGTGAAAGGATTTATTGTAGCAACTTACATGTACAGTCAATAAGAACGATCATCATAAAACAAAAAAGCTGCAGCATTCAGCATGCTTGTGTCTCATAGCCAGCCTGACATGTTTCATCCGAGTGGATATCATCAGAGGCGCTTTTTTTTTTTTTTTTTTACTATTTTGGGCCAGTTTTTCTATGATAAAACAAAAATCAGGAGATATCAGTTACCATTTACAACCAAAAGAAAGCCCAATTTGTCCTAAAAAAAGGTATAATCTATCTGGATACACTAAGTAGTTGTGATGATATGTACAATTTTACTAACTCATGTCAAACTTGCAAAATTGTGCTTGGGCATTTAGATTTGTGTTACCATTAGATGTGAAGGGGTTAAGGTACAAATTGGCTACTGTATGTGCATTTTAATACACTGTAAATAAGTAAAACATAAAAGTGAATACAAGATATTTAATAAATACGTATTAAATGAATGGTAAATTGCAAGCATTTCATGACTTAAATGTGTGCAAATGAATTCCCGATGTCTGTTTCTATCACCCCTGGTACAATATGTATGAATCTCTGATAAAAGATCGGATATCATTTGTATTTGATTGCTTGAGGATTTAATGAAAGTAGTGAGTGTCTGGGGACTGGCTCCTGCAGCTACTACAACATATGCACTGGAAAAAAGTAATCTTTTAAGCTTCTCTCCCAAATATTAGGTTCAGCCATAAATGTGGCAGTATAGCCTAGTGTGCATATGCTTTTAGGCACCTAATGATCAAAGTGAATTAAGGTGATTATAACTGTGGTTATTCTGCGGCTCAGCTTGTGCAGAATTCTCTAGGAAAGCAATCTCATTTTACTCCCTGCTGTGGCAAAGAAATAGTTGCAACATCCTGGCTGCATGGCAGATGTCCTTATCTTGCCTTTCTCCCCCTCCAGGCCACATTTCTTATGAACAAAACTCTTCCACATTGGATCTAGCTATTGTTTTGCTACATATGCACTAGTCTATTAATATATTTGTAAAATAGTCGTGGTATGTACGATAACAAGACTACATGCATTTTTCGATGTGCATTTTGCTAGCTCTGAACATGATTTTATATTGGGGTACAATACCTATATAAGAAAAAAAAAGTTAAAGTATATTCTAATCATATATGAATGGCAGCCGCATTTTGTCTACATGAATTCTAGCATGTGTAGCATGTCGCATGTCATTGCTCAGAACCAAGCTTTCCAATTGCGCATAGAGGGGTTGATTTGCTAAAACCGGAGAGTGCGAAATCTGGTGCAGCTCTGCATAGAAACCAATCCGCTTCCATGTTTTTTTTTTTTTTGCTAAAGCTTAATTAAACAAACTTAATTAAACAAGCTGAAGTTAGAAGCTGATTGACTACCATACACAGCTGCCCCAGATTTTGCACTCGCAAGTTTTAGTAAATCAACTCTACAGTGTTGGCATTGCTGCTTGTAGTCTACACCAAAACCATATGGGACATGGTGATATTGCAGAGGAGCAGATGTCACCTCATGACAGGAAGTGGCTGAAAAGGACCTTCAGGAGAGAATAACCAGGTATTAAAGTGGTTGTAAACCCACTTTGACAACATGCACCTACAGGTAAGCCTAGATTAAGGCTTACCTGTAGGTGCAAGAAATATCTCCTTAACCTACACGGTTAAGGAGATATTTACTATAAAGCGATGCACCGATGATGTTGCGCGCATGCGCACTAGCGGACCGGCATCATTGCCGATTTTCTGAATGGGATCTTGCCGGCCAGAGTGCGCGTGCGTGTGATGTCATGGCCGCTCCGGCCAATCACAGCGCCGGAGCGGCGATACACTGATGGCATTGAAGGGACATCGAGGCAAGATAGCGGCGGAGGTGACCGAGGACCGCTGCGGGGGCCACGATCTCAGGTAAGTCATTCATAATGAGCTAGTATGCTATGCATACTAGCTCATTATGCCTTTCTTTTGCAGGTTTTTTTTTTTTTAAAAATGGCTTTACTTCCTCTTTAATGTGTATGCAAATCCTAAATCCATTTTTTGTTATATTTGACATCCTGTCTTACTCTATAGAGTTTTCTTAAGCAAATTGTTTTATTTGAGCCCTTTGCAAACTTTCCAACTTTGAGGTCCTGCCAGTAACAGCTCTTCCTGTTGCAGGCTGACAATGTGGATAGAGGAAGTTCCATTTCCAGCTATTGTATTACAGTCGGCACCTGTGGATGTCAGGATACCCAAACAGTGACAGTAAGTGATTGGATGCAGTCGCTGTTGGGTGACAATTTCCCACCTGGTTCCTTTAGCAAAAGTTGATTGAAAAATGTGAGCCATGTGGTGCCAACAGGTTCAGGCATGGCTCAAATTTCAGAAATTCAGCAAGAATTGGCCAAAATTTGAGAGGTTAATGGCAGCCTTAATACAATATTTAAATCCTTTTATTTATTTTTTTATTTGTTTTTTAATTTTAAGGAGGAGGCTCATATTTATCTAATACAAATGGTCCTGTTCCTTAACGCATGGGTGCTCGACCCATGGAGCCCTCTGATGTGGCCTGCGACCTCAAACCAGGGAAGCGCATGCCAATGCTCCAGGATGGCGGGTCAGCAAGCCCATATCGCGATCAAAAGGTTGCCGACTGTGATGTTTGTGCTCGATCACTGTGACCCTTCACCCTTTTCTCCTGATGCATGCTGGGAGAGGGGCTGTACCAGGAAGTAAGTTAGTGTGTGTGTGTGTGGGACTGGGAAGCAGCAGCATGATACACAGAAGGGATTACATCTGGTAATGACAGAAGCCTGTTGTATTAGGACTCCATGTAACAAAGTCATTATGTTCTGAGTGAGTAATAAACCCTCTCCATGGTTAAGAAGTTCATCCAGCCTGTGTGTAACTTGCTGAGCAGATACTGGCAGCATTGCTAGCAGCACCCTGAGAGACCCTGTGTCTAAGGGACATAACAGTGGCGACGAGGATTGTGGATTTTAGCACACATGGCCTTCATAGGGTTTATTCAACCATTTGATCCTGCTGCTGAATCATGGAGCTCCTGGGTGGAGAGGCTGGAGCAGTATATGGAAGCAAATGGTGTGGCTGCAGAAAAGAAAGTTGCAGTTTTCCTCACAACATTGGGTCAAGCTGCATATGGCACTCTCAGAGACCTAATTTCTCCAGACAAGCCAGCTTCTAAGCCCCTGCCTGAGTTTATTCAAAAGCTACATGAGCACTACAACCCAAAGCCATTAGAGATTGCAGAGCGGTTTAAATTCTACAGTAGAAGGCAGCATGCTGGGGAGGGCATAAAAACGTATATCATTGCTTTACGTAAACTAGCTGCCACTTGTCAGTTTGGAGACTACCTGCAGACGGCTCTCCGTGACATGTTTGTTATGGGACTCTGCGACTCAGCCATACAGAAACGCTTACTCACAGAACCCGACTTGACGAAAGCCACTGACCTTGCTACGGTCATGGAGTTGGCTACACGAGACGCCACCCTACTGAAGGTACTACCTGAAACTCCTGCAAGCCAGGGAGAGGAAATATTCCACTCTATCACCCGACATGCAAGACGGCCGTCCCCAAATATGCCTAAACCTCGCTACCCTAATTCTTCTGTCTCTAGGACACCAACTTGCTACTGTTGTGGTAACACTACTCGCAGTGCACCTGCTTGCAAGTTCAAAGATGTCGTTTGTTTTCTTTGTGGAAAGACTGGCCATATTGGGCGTGTTTGCCGCAGCTCACGCTCCCCGAACACTACCACAAAAGTTAGACATAAACAGACATTTCATATGGATACTGACAATAACGGCTCCAGCTCTGATGAGGAAACCTGTGTCCAGCATATTGGACTGTTTCGGGTAGCAGGGAGTACTCCTGCGATAAAAGTTAATGTCACACTCAATGGCTGTCCTGTCTCCATGGATGTTGATACAGGGGCGGCTGTGTCTGTCATTTCATGGACTGATTTAAAGGCATTGGGTCTGTCCCTACCGCTCCAACCTACAAATCTCACACTGCAAACCTACAGCAAGGAACTACTACAGACCTTGGATTATGTGAAACCCCTTGTTACATTAGGCAACCGCAGTCAAACTCTACGCCTTTATGTTGTCAATAAAGGAGGTCCTCCGCTGTACGGTAGGGACTGGATAAATGCCTCCTCTTGCCATTACCCAATGTACATTGCTTTCTGAGGTAGACCATTCGGTGGAATCCCTGAAGTCACGCTTTAAGGGGTTTTTTGAGGACTCTTTGGGCACAGTAAAAGGAAAAATGGCCCACCCCCTCTTAAAGCCGGGTGCTAAACCTCGTTTCTTTCTCGTACATCACGGGACACAGAGCGACATAGTCATTACTAATGGGTTATATAGATACCTTCAGGTGCTGGCACTGGCAACTTCCAAAACCGGAAGTACCCTCCCCTATATAAGCCCCTCCCATCCGGGAGCACCTCAGTTTTTTGCCAGTGTCTAAGGTGTTGGCCAAGAAGAAACATGTGTTTTTCACTGAGCTTGCATACAGGTTCTTTTGGGCCTCAGTAAGCTATTCCGGATCCGACCAAAAAAGCTTCATAGCTAAACGGTCGGTACCCGGGCCTTGCAGAGAAGAGCAAGGTTTTGCCTGTAATGCTTCTCTTAGGAGAGCTGGACCCTGGGATCCAGAGCTCTGGTCATACCCATGACCAAGATGTTTTCTGTGCAGGGTGCTATACAGGTCCAGGGGAGTGGAATCCTTGGGAACCCGGTCCCTGAAGGTTTAATTACAATGCCTGCCGTGATAGGTGAAGTTTGGGCTTCTGTGGACCAAACAAAGTCCTGCGGCGGGGAACAGGTAAGTGGGGGCCCCCAGGAACTTGGTTCTATTGGGGGACCCCCAAGCCTAATTTGTCTTTCTGTCTGTTACCTAACGGTATTCCCGCTAATATCTGTGCATGCCTGTAACTACTAAAAAAATGTAATAATTTTAATAGTGGTCAATAAAAAAAAAATAAAAAAAATATATATATTTAATATATTAGACTGCGGTACCTGTGTTTATCCACTAGAGGCCGCTGTGGAACGTTTCTTGTCATGTGGACTAGTTTCTTTTCGTCAGAGCAAGTCCAGGCAGATGGTGAGTTCTCTTGTGGGAAACTGCTTCCTCTGCCATGTTGCAATGCTCGTCCATCCCCCGGCCTGCGGCAAAAAGGGGCCCTGGCTCTTGTCCCTAGTTTCCCTTTTCGAAATTAGCGCCGAAGGCGCACGTGGCCGCGCGCGTGCGCGTGCACGCGCCTCTATATATAGAGGTGAGCCGGGAAAGGGGGTGGAGCCTGGGGGATGACGCTCTGTGCGCGCCGCAGTGCTTCTGCGCATGTGCGGGCGTCCCAGCATGTTAAAAAACACAATTATGTGTTGTGAGCTGGCTATGGAGTGCAGAGACAGAGCTGGCAACATTTAAAAAAAAGGCATACAGCAAGCGGTTGATGCAGGCATCCCCATAGAAAGGCACATTAGTAGACACCAACTGTGATATAGCAGCAATTGTGCTAGACTATTCTCAGTAAAAGTGGTGTATTACGGCTGGAATACCTCAGCTTTAGGCTTAGGAATATGCCGTCCAGAAGCTCCGGAACTGAATCTTCCAGGAAGCGAAGGGGGTCTCATCGGGCTCTGAGGATCTTGGGCATGCTTCTGCTGCACCAGTCTCCCCTGAAGTTCAGAGGTAAGTGACCGTAGAGACCCCGCAGGGGTACTTGGTACTGTGGCTGTCCTCAGTTCACCTGCTCCTGTGTATATAACAGAGGAGGTTTTTTCCTCAGCTCTGGGAGGATTAGATAGAGATTGTCAACATTGATCGCTGCCTCCCTGTCAGGGAAAGCACGCCCGATCTCCGTCTCCTCCTTCAGAGTGCCTGTTAGCAGAGCAACAGTCCCATACAGGGATCGACCTGCCTGAAGGGGATCAGGATGAGGTTGATTCTGTTATAGAGGAATCAACAGTGGGGGAACCTTTTCTCAGCATCTCAAGCTGAAAGATTATGGGTTCAGTCTCTGACTAACATGGTCCGATCAGCATTTAAAAATGCACCTTGCGGAACCATCAACCACTACTGTATCCTCGTTGGGGTCGCTAGAAGCCCCCAGACTGTCTGTTCTTTTCCACTTCACCCTTTACTGAAAGGGCTTATTTACCAGGATTGGGAACGTCCTGAGAAAATATTTATTCCCCCAAGAGATTTCCGGTGGTCTATCCCGTGGAGGATAAGTTCATCAAAAAAATGGAAGGTCCCTACAGTGGACGCAGCCATCTCTTGTATGTATAAATCACTGACATGTCCAGTGGATAATGTCCAAATGTTCAAGAACCCAATAGATAAAAGATTGGAGTCCTTATGAAAGTCTGCTTCTTTCTACAGCAAGCTTGGTGACACAACCAGCAGTAGCAGCTATTGGGGTCTGCTAAGCAGGGAAGGATCAGTTGAAACAGGTCTTGAGGGACTTGACAGATCAGCAGGCCTTGCCCTAGCTGATCTACCTAGAGCCTTAGGCTTTGCAGTTGACGCCATAAAGGATTCAGTCCATCAGGCCTCCCGCCTTACGCTGTCTATAGTACATATGCGTAGGCTTCTATGGCTCAAAAACTGGTCTGCTGAAGCTCCCTGTAAAGAATGGCTGGTTAGCGTCCCATTTCATGGTGAACGCTTATTCAGGGAAAACCTGGACAAATATATCCAGAAAATTTCCAGCGGTAAAAATACGCTCTTGCCGGTTAAAAACAGAGTTAGAGGTCCCTCTTTAAGAGGCCTGCTTCTCCAGTCCCTGGGGCATCGGCTGTGTAACAGTTCCGACAGCCTCCTCGGTCAATTCCCGGGGGTAAAAAACAGGGACAATAGCAGGGTAATGAGAAACCCTGGTTCAGGGGAGGTACAAAACCTCCCCCAAAGTTAAATTCATTGAAGGGTCCCCCACTCAGTCGGGTGGGGGGAGGACTCCAGTTGTTCGCAAGAGACCGGGCGGGACACGATCAAGACAGATAGGTGCTCTCCGCAGTATGTTGGGGATACAGTTTGGAGTTAAAAGACTCTCCTCCTTCCCATTTTTGAGGTCAAACGTGCCAAGGGATCCCCGGAAGAGAGAGTCCCTCCTGTTGGCACTAGAACAACTATTGCTCCAAGGAGTAATTATGGAGGTTCCCCTGGAAGAATGAGGGTTCGGGTTTTACTCAAACCTCTTTACAGTCCCGAAGCAAACGCGGACGGGAGGCCCATATTAATTCTAAAAGGGCTATACAAATTCCTGTATATCAGGACTTTCCGATGGAGTCGATCCGATCGGTGGCCACTGCCCTACAAGGGGAGGATTGGTTAGCCGCGATCGACATCAAAGATGCTTATTTGCACATTCCCATCTTTCCAGTCCACCAAAAATTTCTACGCTTTGCAGTAGAAGGGCGCCATTTTCAGCAGAGCCTTACCCTTCGGTTTGGCCACAGCACCACGAGTGTTTACAAAAATTCTGGCCCTTTATTGGCCAATCTAAAAACACAAGGTGTAATGATAATGGCATATCTAGATGACTTGTTGCTGATAGACCACTCAGTGAAAAAACTAGACGTGGTCGTTCACAAGACAATCGAGTATCTGGAATCTCACGGTTGGATTATCAACCGAGACAAGTCTGGAATACTTGGGGCTAAGGTTGGATTCAGGCCAGAGAAAAATATTCTTGCCTCGAGGAAAGGTGTTGTCTTTGAAAGATTTGATCCACTTAGTGGGTACAAAAAAGACAGCCGTCCATACGCCTGTGCATGAGGCTGCTGGGAAAAATGGTGGCATCATTCGAAGCAGTACCCTACGGTCAATTCCATTCAAGGAATTTGCAAGGGGCCATACTGTCAGCCTGGAACAAAACAGTTCAGGCCCTAGACTTACAATGTCCTTGTCCCCTTCCGTTCGCAAGAGCCTCCGTTGGTGGTTGGTTCCCCAGAATCTGGAAAAAGGGAAATCCTTCAGTCCGATTTCTTGGAAGGTGGTCACTACAGATGCCAGCCTTATAGGCTGGGGAGCAGTACTGGAGCAATGGTCTCTCCAGGGCAGATGATCGGATGCAGAAAAGGCCCTGCCCATCAATCTCTTAGAGATACGAGCAGCCCGGTATGCCCTAGTAGCATGGACATCCAAACTCCAAGGGTCCCCTGTCAGAATTCAATCAGACAATGCCACAGCAGTGGCATATATCAATCATCAGGGGGGCACCAGGAGTCGTGCAGCCCAGAGGGAAGTAAATTACATCCTGAAATGGGCAGAAAGATATGTCCCAGCCATATCTGCGGTATTCATTCCAGGAGTGGAGAATTGGAAGGCAGACTTTCTAAGTCGCCAGCAATTATGCCCAGAGGAAGGGTCCCTTCACCCCGAGGTTTTCTGGACAATATGTCAGCGGTGGGGAACATCGGATGTAGATCTTCTAGCATCCAGATTCAACGCAAAGGTGGACAGGTTTGTCTCTCGGACAAGGGATCCCCTAGCTTGCGGCTCGGATGCCCTAGTGTTCCCTTGGGATCAGTTCAAGCTGATATATGCATTCACACCGCCACAATGGTTACCTCGATTACTCCGCAGAATCAGGGTAGAAAAGAAACCAGTGATTCTGGTGGCTCCAGCGTGGCCCCGAAGAGCGTGGTACGCGGAGATTGTAAAATGTCAGTGGGGAGTCCTTGGACTCTCCCACGTCGTCCGGACCTGCTTTCGCAAGGACCGATATACCACCCTTCCTTACCAGCCCTAGGTTTGACGGCCTGGCTAAGGAAGCCCACATTCTAAAAAAGAGAGGGCTCTCTAATCCTGTGGTATCTACCATGATCAATGCCAGGAAGCCGGTATCCAGGCAGATCTAATATAGAATCTGGAAGGCGTACATCGCGTGGTGTGAGGCCAAGAAATGGCATCCACATAATTACGTAATAGGTAGGAGTCTGGACTTCCTACAGTGGGCTGTAGATAGGAAGCTTGCCTTGAGTATTATCAAAGGTCAGTTTTCGGCCTTGTCAATATTTTTTCAAAGGCCCTTGGCTTCGCATTCACTAGTCAAAGCCTTTATACAAGGAGTGATGCGTATTAGTCCTCCGGTTAATATTCCCATATGACCATGGGATCTAAACTTGGTTCTGTCGGTTCTACAGAAACAACCATTTGAACCATTACAGCATATTTCTTTGGTTCTTCTCACCAGGAAATTGATTTTTCTAGTAGCCATTTATTCGGCTAAAAGAGTGTCGGAATTAGCAGCTATGTCCTGTAAGGAGCCATATCTGGTTATCCATAAGGATAGAGTAGTGTTACGTCCTCACCCAGCCTTTCTTCCTAAGGTGGTATCGAGGTTTCATTTGAACCAAGATGTGGTTCTTCCTTCTTTTTTCCCCAAACATACTTCGGTAGAGGAAAAGTTATTGCATTCTTTGGATGTAGTAAGAGCAGTTAAAGCTTATCTAAAAGCCACTGCTCAGATTCGCAGAACGGATACTTTGTTTATTCTGACGGAAGGCCCCAGAAGGGGTCAGGCAGCGTCAAAATCTACTTTAGCCAAGTGGATTCGACAGGTCATAATGCAAGCCTATGGCTTGAGAAGGAGACCGCCTCCGTTCAAAGTTAGAGCGCACTCCACGAGAGCAGTTGGAACTTCATGGGCAGTGCATCACCAGGCCTCCCTGGCTCAAATCTGTAAGGCCGCAACATGGTCTTCAGTACACACGTTTACTAGGTTCTACCAGGTGGACGTTAGAAGTCAGGAGGATGTCGCCTTTGGGCGCAGTGTGTTGCAGGCCGCAAAAGATCCTCATGTCTGATAGCGCTCAGCTTATGTATGGTGTATCCCCCCCCTCGTTGGGCATTGCTTTAGGACATCCCATTAGTAATGACTATGTCGCTCTGTGTCCCGTGATGTACGAGAAAGAAAATAGGATTTTTATAACAGCTTACCTGTAAAATCCTTTTCTTGGAGTACATCACGGGACACAGAGCTCCCGCCCCTCTTTAGGGACACTTATTGCTTTGCTACAAAACTGAGGTGCTCCCGGATGGGAGGGGCTTATATAGGGGAGGGTACTTCCGGTTTTGGAAGTTGCCAGTGCCAGCACCTGAAGGTATCTATATAACCCATTAGTAATGACTATGTCGCTCTGTGTCCCGTGATGTACTCCAAGAAAAGGATTTTACAGGTAAGCTGTTATAAAAATCCTATTTTTTGTAAGCCAAGATCAGTACCTTTTGCCTTGCGAAAGAAAGTGGAAGCAGAGCTGGACCACCTATTGGCTGAAAAGATTATAGCATTAGAGTGCATGGAGCCGGTGCCGGCAGTGGAGGAAGCAGGAGCTACTTAAGCCAATGCTTCCTCTGTGGGGCTTGCTCCTGTCTTAGGCAGTGATACCAAGTGCACTTTGCCTGGGACCTTACTAGTAGCCTGGAGGGCAATGCCAGCAGAAGCTGGAAGAGGAAAATTTCAGTGTATTAAAACTCGCATACACTGCACTTTTGCAATGGGCATATTTGCACATCTAAAAAAGGCTTATTAGGCTGAATTCACACTGATCCGCAGGTGCAGCGCAGTGCACCTGCGGCTTTCCTGCGGGTCAGCTGTACTGAGCCATATACTTTTAATATACCCTGCAAGTTTGGTTTGCTTTCTGAAAGCGCACCAAAACTCCTGAATGCAGGAGTTTTGGTGATCTTTCAAAAAGTGCACCAAACCCGAAAGATGTAATGGAAGTCTATGGCAAAGCGCGGCCTGCAAGGAAAGCAGGTGCACTGTGCTGCACCATTGGTGCTGGCAAACTGCAGTGCATAATGTGAAAACAACCTTCTAGGGGGCTTAGGACAGTAATGCCCCGTACACACGATCGTTTTTAATGTAATTTTTTAAACCAACGTTTTTCTCCTCGTTTTTTTTCATGTTTCCTCTCAAGCCTGCCTTGCGTACACACCATCATTAAAAAAAACGATCAAGCAAAGTGCAGTGACGTTCAACACGTACGACCGCACTATAAAGGGGAAGTTCCGTTCGAATGACGCCACCCTTTGGGACGCTTTTGCTAATTCCGTGTTACCGCGTGTTAGTAAAAGTTTGGTGAGAGACGATTCGCGCTTTTCAGTCTTCGTGCTTTGAAGATCGTTTTCGGGAGTTCAGTTTGCGCCTGTGGGTTCGTATCTGTTTAGCACTGCTTGTAGTCAGTTCGTATCTGTTTATTCAGTGCGGCCTGCTCTGCACGTTCGTGTTTTTCAGCTTGTTCTTCATAGGCCTTGCTGTTCTTCCGTGCGTTCTTCTAGTTCGTTCTGTTCAGCCGACCGTTATCTAGCCATGTTGCGGCTACGTACTCGTCGTAGAGTTCGTGCTGTAGTTGGTGCAGGGGTTCATGCTGTATCCCGACTCCATGCCATGAGCAGGGTCAGGAGGAGTTCATGGACCAAGAATTGGTTGCTCCAGCGGCACCAATTCTGTCACATGCCTTTGTTGCGGGAGATCAGGGAGAATAATCCTGATGATTTCAGGAATTTTCTCAGGATGTCTGACCCCGTATTTCAGCAGCTGTTGGCTTTGGTGTCCCCCTATATTACCAGGCAGGACACCGTTATGCGGGAAGCCATCAGTGCTGAGCAGAGGCTCATCGCCACGTTGCGATACCTGGCTACTGGGAGAAGCCTGCAGGACCTTAAGTTCTCCACAGGCATATCCCCCCAGGCTCTGGGGATCATTATACCAGAGACTTGTTCTGCCATCCTTCAAGTTTTGCAGGAGGACTATATTAAGGTAAGTGTTCTTCTTCAAAAATTCACATTGTATGGTTTTTATTTTTGGATTTTTTTAATTTGCTTTATTTGCAGTCCCTAATTCACATGATTCTTAGCTGCAGGGAATGTCCCCTTTCTCCCCATGTTTTATTATTTGAAGTTTGGGGTTTGAGGCCTACCTGTAAATTTGGCTTACCTAACCTCTCCAGCATGCTATCCTGGGGCCATACCTACCTTGCCTAGTCATTTCCATGTTTTTTATTCTATGTTCCATCGTAGTGCTTTACCCAAAACGCACCCTAAATTTTGCCTAGGAATGTTTCATTTTTGTTAACTTCAATACAGAGTGCTACAGCCTTCATGTGTGATATTCCCAACTCATCTTCAACCCCCCCCCCAAAATTTTTTGGTTTGTTTGTTTTTTGTTGCTTCCAATTTTTTATGTTTTGAACAGTTTCTACCAATGTTGGCCATGAATGTGTGTATGAAATCAGCTTTCAATGTTTCTGGCTCCAAGTATTCATTTATTATTTCTTTAATTCCACAGTTCCCTTCTTCGCCACATGAATGGCAGAATGTGGCTTCCGAGTTTGCTCAGCGATGGAACTTTCCGAACTGTGGAGGAGCCATCGACGGCAAACATGTTCGGGTCGTCCCACCACCCCATTCGGGATCCTTTTATTATAATTATAAGGGGTTCCACAGCGTCGTGATGATGGCAGTGGTGTCGGCCACCTACGAGTTCCTCTATGTGGACGTTGGCAAGAATGGCAGGATGTCTGATGGAGGAGTTTTTGCCCAGACGGAGTTTGGGGAACGGCTCCTTTTGGATCTGCTGGCCTTGCCACCAGCGGAGCAGAATGTGGAGGGACTACCTTTTGTCTTTGTGGCGGATGAGGCGTTTGGCCTGGGACCCCATTTGATGAGGCCATTCCCACAACGCACCCTCACCCCTGAGAGGAGGGTGTTCAATTATCGGCTGGCCAGAGCCAGAAGGGTGGTGGAAAATGCGTTTGGGATCATGGCCAGCCGATTTCGCCTCTTCCTTACCACCATCCACCTTGCCCCATACAAATGGAACCATGTGGTTATGACGTGCTGTGTGCTGCATAATTTCCTAAGGGTGCATTCAACGAGTTATATATCTTTGAGTGGGCCTGAGGCCTCTTTAATCAATGCAGAAACTTTGGTGGCCCTGGAACCTGGCCGTCCTGGCTTGGCCCCCCCAACCGGACGTGAGGTCCGTAACCAATATGTGGACTATTTTATGGGTAGGGGGGCCATTGAAATGCCAGACAATCTTTAATAATTTTATACCAAAAAAATAAAACTTTTTCTTGAGTAAAGATTGGTTTGGATTTTTTATTGTATAATGTTTGATGTTTCTGGTAGGTTTACCTAGTGCACTTGTTTTGCCATGTGGATTAAACAATCTTAATTAGCCTTCATTGTCAGTGTAAACACCAAACATTGATTAGTTCACTCAGCACCACATTTACATAATGAAGCCACAATTATTTGTTATGTAAAAATACCTTTATTTCTTTTTTTAGGTGGGAAACTTCCTTAGAAATGTGGATGTTCCCTTAATTTCGGGTGTATGAAAACGCATGACCAGCCATGCATAAACAAACTATATTCGTCAAAATTTTTAAAAAGCTAAACATGTGCTAGTCATTAAAGGGTAAAATAACAAAAATACTTATGAAACTCTGCAAGTAAAACGTTATTTGGTGTAAAAACATTAGACACGCCCAAGCACAGCCATGATATTTTGGAGCCTTTCCTCCACCCGCTTTGTATTTGCCCTGATCTCTAGCAAGTCTCCCTTAATTTTTTCGAGGTCACGACAGCAGACCATCAGGTATTGGATCAGGATCTGGGCACTGTGATGTGTCAACTTATTGGGGTCTTCGGCCAGAACTGCACCTAAATGTAAAAAGAAATATGTAGGATAGAATATGTAGGCCTACATCTATTTAACATGCATGTGTCTGGTTTCTCTCTGACCTGTGGTGGTGCCACTTTCCACTTCCACAACATCACATTCCTCTCCATCCTGGGGTATTGTTGTAGGTGTTGCAATTATCGTCTCATCTGAGGTAGCTTTTCGAATCTCTAGGGAGATTGAAATAAAAGGAATAGTTTCATTAGTAGCGACTCAATTTTGCTAAAATAAGAAACATGAAAAAATACTTTAATCATTCTTTTGAAGCATGCTCCATTTTAAATTTTACCCCCTGTGCCAACCGGGACAAATGATTGGATACATAGCCAAAACCAGAGCATATACATTTTGAACACAAATTTGACACATTGTAACACCCCAAAGTATCTACACAGAATCACCTGTGTGTGACACCCTCAAGCTTTTTGGCTTTAGGCCCACACTTGTACTACTGCGTTCAGATGTTTCATCAGCTGCTGAGCATTCACTCCCTTAACATTACCATGCATATTGTTTTTTCTAACGAACAAATGTCCTTTGGATTAACACCCAAAAAATAAGTGAGGCCCAAATTTACTCCCCCAAATAAACCAAAATACATGGGTGTTCACACTGGATGATCCTAAAACATCGTTTGAGGAACTGTACGGAGAAAGAGGTTTAATACGTCCGTTTACTGTGCGGACGAACCTGAAAGATGGTATCTTTCAGTGTACTATATGAAAGTTAAAAATACACGACAGAATGCAAGAAAATATGTACCATGGAAACTAAAAAAAAATTACTTACTTTTTAATATAACTTTCTTGATTCTTTTATATTGGTCGGCCTCCCGCAACTTCAGATCTGACCATCGTTTTCTGAGCTGTTCCTTCGTTCTGCACACCCCGAATTTTTTGTGAAGACTTTTGACCACTTTGCCCATAATTCTGGACTTGACCAGATTAGGCCTTTTATACGGACCATGCTTGGCATCATAATCCTCCTTCTTTAAAATGGCGACCATCTCCACCATTTCCTCGAATGACATGTTGGATGCCTTATATCTCCTGGGTCTTGATTTGGGCTCCTCTGGAATTTCATCCTCTGTAGAGGTAATCTCAGCCACCTGTGTCTCCGCCATGTTTTGTTCAGCACTACGAGCGAGAAGGGGCGGGGAAAGTACAATATCGAACGTCAGGGGCGGGGAAAGCGTGCAGAGTTTCACGCATGCGCTGTGTATATCAAGTGAAGATCCATGTCTGGGAAATACGTTCATTTGTCGGGAGAGGGAGTTAGCAACGAACGTCGTGACGAAGGTACCTAACAATTTTACTTTTTGAGGTTCATCAGACGAGGAGATTTGTGTGCTCAAAATATGTAGACAATGCACAGTTGAAGAATGTTGCCTGAAATATATATTTTTTTTGGTTTCTCGCTTTTACAGATATCATGAATACTTTTAAAAACCCAGACTTCATGGGGGAGTTCATCGACAAATGGCAAGAGCTCCCTATATTATGGCAAACAAAAAGTGGCGCTAATAAAAATAAAGACACCAGGAAAGCAGCACTGGAGAGCCTGCTTGCATTTGTGCAAACAAAGATACCCACAACAACTCTCCAAGATGTCAAAACCAAAATTGCGACCATCAGAGGGACATACAGGACCCAGAGGACTATGGTCCTGAGGTTCCAGAGGTCAGGTGCACCAGCAGATAAGGTTTATAAACCCAGTCTGTGGTACTACAGTAAGCTTGCTTTTCTGGATGACCAGCTGGAAGTGCGGGAATCTCTCTCCACCCTTCCCCCCAGAGGTCAATCCAGCCTTCCTTGTACCCAACCCTCCAGCCTTCCCTGCAGCCAGTCCTCCAGCCTTCCTGTCAACCCTGCTCTGGCTTCCTCTGAGGATCAAGATCAGGGCCTTGAGGAGGCAGATTTGGAGATATGGAGCCAGGTAAAGTATTGATATCTATATTTATATCTTACAAAATTGTAGAATTTAAATAGATGTTAGTATTGTTAAAGGTATGTACACTTCTACCAATAAAGTTTGTGAAGAGCAAGATACAGTAGTGGCCTAATTTTATGTGCACAAGACAACAAAACCAGGATGCGGAATCAATGAAAATGACATAACTTTTGGCATTGATTTCAACAATGTCTAGAGGTGAACAATGTCTGTGAATGATGATGTGGCAAAATAAATAATGTCCCTTTCTTTTTTTACAGCCAGAGCAGAGCCAGGAAGAGGGTGATGTTGGGGATCAGGAGGAGGCAGGGCCCAGTGGCACCCAGGAGGAGGCTGGGCCCAGTGGCACCCAGGAGGAGGCTTGGCCCAGCACAAGAGCCCAGATGCCTCCCCTGGTAGTTAAACCACGAGGGCCAAGGAGAGGTAGGCAGGTGGAGGAGGAAACCAGGGCCTTCCTCAGAGAGGCAACAGCGGCCCTCAGAGAGGCACCCTCTGTTGATGAGGGATTTGCCGCAGTCCTCGCCCACAAACTAGGGCAAATGGAGTTGCAGCAAAAAATTTACAGTGAGACCCTGCTATTGAAAGTCATCAATAAGGGCGTGCTGGGTGAACTCACTAGGTACACGGACATAACGGAGGTTGTCCCTACTCCTCCACCTCCTCCTCCTCCTCCTACTACTCCTCCTGCCACAACCTCTCCTCCTGATCCCCAGCCTCCAAGGAAGAAACCAACCAAGGCTGCAGAGAAGGCTGGAGAGAAGGCTACAAGGAAGAGGAGAAAATAATGCCTGCTGTAGTACCACAGACTGGGGACATATAGGACTTATCTGCTGTGGCTCCTGACCTCTGGGAGCTCAAGACAAGATTGGGCTCCTTTTTTGGGGGATCTAATCTCTATTTTGGTTTGGACATCTTGGATGGTTGTTGTGGGGTCAAAGGGATGCACAAATGCAAGCAGGCTCTCCAGTGCTGCCTTCCACTTTAATTTGTTAATGTTCTGAAATAAAATTTTTTTTAGTGCCCTTAAAAAACTTGACTATGTGATTTGTATTTCAAAAGAGAGCTTGCTAGGGAGCAGGCAGGGACATCTCAAATTATATTATTGTTATTATCAGGGGACACAAACCTCCCTGAGGCCAAATGAGACACATTTGGAAGGTTGATGTGGTAACTTTACACAAGAATAATTTAAGCCAAAATAATAAAAAAAAAGGCCACAAAAAAAAAAACACAATAGTAAAATATAATTTAAAGAAAAAAGGAGAATTACATTATTTTATTATTATTAGTATTATTTAGGAGGGAGGTGCGGCTTATAAATAATATTTTACAATCATTAGAGCAATTTGGAATTACTTTAGAAACAAGTTTGGCATAACTCTCAATGTCATTATCAAAAGAGGGTAATTTTAAAGCATTATCAAAAGAAGAACGGAATGCGCAGCATTAAAACGATGCTATTAATTCCACCGTGACGAATGTGCCATCTCCATTTCCAACATTAGCTTTACCAAAACGAGCGCTCCCGTCTCATAGTTGCTTCTGAGCATGCGCGTTTTTTTTCACGTCGTGAAAGCATACACACTATCGTTTTTCACGTCGTTAAAAAAAACGACATCAAAAACGACGTGAAAAAAGAGAGCATGTCCGGAATTTTTAATGGCCGTTTTTCACGTCGTTAAAAATGCTCTGGAGCATACACACGATCATTTTTCAGGGCCATTCTTTAAAATGGCAGTTTTAACGGCATGAAAAACGATCGTGTGTTCGGGGCATAAGGGCTTGGTTACATTCACGGTTTGCGGGGTGGTAAAACCTCATAGTTCATTGTGGCCCGCAACTAGTTAACAAATCACTTAAGTAGCCCTTGCTCTTCAAAATGTTGAGCACCCCTGCTTTCAAATGCTTCTTGTCTTCCAGCTGGTCCCCAGGTCACAGTTCCCAACTCCCAGTTTGCAGGTGGCCCTTTAGCAAATAAGTTGCTAAGGAAACACCCAGGTGTTTATGCTCCCAGCCAGGAACTATTCTAAGCCCCTGCTCCCTCCTTCTCCATCCTCCCAACAGATTGCCGGCTGCCGCAGCCTGCGGATCCCCTTCCCTCAGCGAGGCACTACAAAGCTTGGGGGAATCGACGTGGTGGGACCTAGAGCTGGAGGTAGTGAAGAGTGGGGGACAAAGGTGATTACATTTCTAGTGGGGAGTTTTTTTACCGTAATGTTGTGAATGCAGTAAGGTAAGAAAATGCCTGGTTATTTAGTAGCCGGATGGGAGCAGCGCTGCATTTTGTGGGTGTTTCTACTGTACTGTCCTGGTGCTTCAGGGCCTCCCAAGAATGTGATGGGTAGTCAGGAAATAAAATTCTTAATTTATGCCCCTTGAAAGCCCAAAGGTGCCCCGTGGCATGTCATTTTTTTTGGGGGGGGGGGGAAGTGTGTACCTTATTTTTAGTGGGACTTCCTGTCCCACTTCCTCCTTCCTCTTTCCTAATTTTGGCCGCCTAGGCGACTCCTCCTCTTGCCCTAGGCGGCCCTTCCCTGTCAGCGATCTTCTGGGACACAACACAGATCCCAGAAGATTGGCTGGCCAATAGCAGAGTGCAGCGCGACATGTGCATGCGCGCCCGGCCATGAAGCCGTAAGCCGTCACGACCGGGTGCCCACAGTTGCTATGACTGCACCGAGGAGAGGAGGAGGAGAGGAGCGAGGCTCCGGGCGGCCGCATTGCTGGACTGTGGGACAGGGAAGTGTCTATTAAAAGTCAGCAGCTATGCTTTTTGTAGCTGCTGACTTTTAATAAACTGAAAAATGGGTGTAACTCCGCTTTCAGGTGATTGTAAAAGATCCTGTTTGTTTTTTAATAACAAATTTTATACTTGCTTGCTCTGGCTTTGGCCCCAAACCTCCTCTTCTGGGGTCCCCTGCCAGTGCTCTGGGCTCTACCTCTTCTCTGAATTTACCCATAGCAAGCCACTTGCTATGGGGGCACTCCTAGTGGCTCTATTGACACATACATCTTCACTTGGCCCCTCTCCCTTCTCACGTGATTTGACTAACCCGCAGCAGTAACCAATGTCTTCCTCTGCTCTCAGCCAAGCTTGCGAGAGTACAGTGAAAGGAGAGGAGAACTGAAGCCCGGCACAGTGCTGGACTCGGTTAAGTATTAGGGAGAGCTGGGGGGAAATGCTATTGTAAGTTTTTTTTGTTTTACCTTCATGCAGAGAATGCATGAAGGTAAAATAAATCTTTAGCCTTTACAACCAGTTTAAGCCACTACCTCACCATTAGCAGCCGCATAATCAGACTGCTGTGCAACCCAAAGGAAGGTAAATATACAGGGCTGCTGGTGCCACCTAAGTACACGTGAAGTTCACACCGAGCACACCAAGTTTACTTTAAATCCAAAAAATATAAATGTTTCTAACAAAGCACATGGCTTAAATGTGAAAATAACTCTGGTCCATATGTAGAACAGATGCAAGAACTGAAGCGGTTAAAGATGTTTTTAGTAAGTTGTCCTTTAACAGTTAGCAAGCAGGAAGCCTAGGAAGCAAAAAGAAAAACAAAAAACAAATATGTAAGTCAACTGGCTATACACCATCTGGGAACTCGATTCACACCTTGAATTACCAGCTGCACTAGTTGTCAAAAAAAAGACTCTGAATAACTTGTAGTATGCTTTTGTGGACATTTTTAGTAACAGACCTAGTAAAAAGACCACTTTCCTTATATGCCTTGTTGTTTTTAAAGTGCGGGTCATGATTTAATTGTAAAAATATTTTTTCCTTAATTTTCACGTGGATTTGATGATATCTTACAAGGATGCCAAAAAATGAATTGCTGAGTTCATCAAAGTGGAAATAGACCAACAGTTGGGTGTTACCTGCTGGGTACATACTTCTTGTGTTATACTTGATGGCCTACCAGTTGCAGCCTTGTTTAGCATTGTGTTGTGGTGCATTGCCATTCAAAGTTGTTTGTACCCCAACACACATATATTGAACAAAGCTGAAAGTATGTCACCAGCCCACCAAGATTTCTCCAAACTGGTCCAAACCTTTATTCAGCAGTCACAGCATAATAACAAAGGCAACGTTTCGGAGCTATGCAGGGCCTCTTCATCGGGGCAAGTGACGATGAAGGGGCCCTGCGTGGCTTAGAAAGATTGCCTTTGGTATTATGCTGTGTCCACTGAATAAAGCTTTGGACCCGTTTGGAGAACCCTTGGTGTGCTGGTGACATACTATCAGCTTTGAATGTGTACGTTTTCCAGCCGACGGTCGCTGCAGCATCCACCGACGCCTAACAGACAATTTCATGAATGTGTGCTTTGAGAATATTACAATTATACCATCACACATATACAGTGTACTGCAATGCACCTGAATATGCTCTGTGCTTTGCCATGCAGTACACTTAAAATCACGTAGGACCAAATTTTTTGTGCATCGACAGTGTTGTGGTGGCAATGGGCCTTTACAATGTTCAATATATCTTCAGCCTTACAGTAGCAATTGGGCTACGGTGAAGACAGAGCCTCGTTTTGAGATTTGGTGTTTACAAGTTAAAATCATTTTTTTTTTTTTTGCTGGAAGATTACTTGGAGCCTCCAAACATTATATATTGTTTTTTTTTTTTCCTAACACCATAGAGAATAAAATGGCATTTGTTGCAATACTTTATGTTGCACCGTATTTCCGCAGCGGTCTTGCAAGTGCACTTTTTTTTTTACAAATAAATTTTTTTTAATTAAAAAAATAAGACAACAGTAAAGTTAGCCCATTTTTTTTATATTGTGAAAGATGATGTTATGCCAAGTTAATTGATACCCAACGTGTCCTTCTTCAAAATTGCGCCCGCTCGTAGAATGGCGACATTTACCCTTAAAAATCTCCATAGGCGACGTTTAATTTTTTTTTGCCAGGTTGCATGTTTTGAGTTAGAGGAGGACTGGAGCTAGAATTATTGCTCTCGCTCTAACGATCGCGGTGATACCTCACGTGTGGTTTGAACACCGTTTTCTTATGCAGGCACTACTCGCGTATGCGTTCGCTTCTGCACGTGAGCTCGACGGGATGGGGTGCTTTAAAAAAAAAAAAAAAATTCTTATTTATTTTAATTTGTTTTTCATTTTGACAGTCTTTTTGAAAAACAAATTGGTCACTTTTATTCCTATTATGTAAACATCCCTTGTAATAGAAAAAAAGCATGACAGGACCTCTTAAATATGAGATCTGGGGTCAAAAAGACCTCATATTTACACTAAAATGCAAAAAGACCGCAGAGACCACTTTTATATGAAAGCCGAACATCCGCTGAAGAAGAGGATACTGGGGTTATGGCAGATAGCTGCTGCCATAAGAACAATATTCCTCTTCAAACAGCCGATGTATAACGACGGCGGGGGGTTGGCAAGTGTTTAACAAGTAAATGGCAAAAAATAAACATCTGCATGTCTGAGCCAAATAAACTGGCAGCACTTGTACCTTGTTAGTGTTCTGTCAGCCCTCTGCCTTTTCAGTACTTGTGTTCTGCACTTTAATTAAGAAGGCAGCCAACAAGCACCAATAATGAAGTCTGGATAGCAAGTAAGATATGGAAATAGTTGAAGCTTTATCCCTCCTAAAACTCTATAAAGCCCCTGGGCTTTAGGAGCTAGAACAAAACTTTTTAACCTCCTGAGGAAACAAACAGTTTTCCAACATCAATCATGGACCTGGGATCACCCCCACCGTGCATATGTGACCTGGGTGAAAACATACACATCGTACAGCCAGTGCTGTGTATTCAAATCTACTGGTTTATACATCCACCAATCTGATATTATTTAGTTTTTGGCAGTTGTGAGAGTGCTAAACTATCTGAAATAAATCAAGGACCCAGTAGGAGTATTTGAGCTTTGTAATGTCTTCTGTAACCATTAGGAGGGATGTCCTGTTGGATTTTTAATTTAGTTTAAAGCGGACCTTCAGTAATTTTTTCAACTTTCCATCTATTAAATCGTCTGCCCTTGTTGTTTTAACTTTTTTTCTGCCAGTAAATACCTTAGACAGCCCACTTCTTGTTTCTTGTCGGGTAAAAAGCCTATGTCTCAGTCTGGAGTCAGGCTCAGATGCCAGTATGTAGCAACGGAGCAGATATTCACACAGGTCACCCTGACTGACACTGGTTCACTTGAGGTATGGGGTCTAAGGACTAACCGGTATTCGCCAGAGCTCCTGATGGTGGAGATGGACTTTGCTGCGTGTTAGTACCAGGTCGCGGTCTATAGGATAGCCCCACCAGGAGGTGAGAAAACCAGGGTCCAGTAGCAGATATAGAAGGTAGGGATCAAGCAGAAACGTAGTCGAGGAACAAGCCAAATGTCGGTAACGAATGGTAGCGAAGATACAGTCGACAGCAGGAGAGATGGGAGCAAGATACTGGCTGGTGAAGGCACAATATTCTGGCGGCCAGGAAGTGCATAGACATGGCTTAAATCAGAAAGTTCATGGGAGGAGCATAAAGTTCAAGGTTCAAGGCAAACGAGATTCAAGGCAAGATCATAAAAGGAATCGTCTAAGGAACTGTCCAGGATCCCAGGTGGCTCAGCAAGGAGAGTCACCGCCAGACACAGCAGAGGTCCCAGTTTCAAGGCCAGGTCTTAACAGCCTAGGCTTATGACATCATGCACAGCTCTCTCTCTAACTTTTGTGAGAGTGTGCCAGGAAGGGAGGGGGATGAGTCATAAGAGGGCCAATGAAAGCTGCAGCTGGAGGTGTGCTACTGTGTGTCTGTGTAAATCCAGGAATTGAACAGGCAGCAGCTGCCCACAGTTAAAATGGATGCAACCAGACTTGGCGGAGGGAGGTTTCTGTAGCATATTTGGCAAGTACAGGATCACAGTATATATAAAATAATATGCAAAGTGGTTGGAGGGAATACAAATTATGTGAGCAGACTGCAGTTCCTCTTTAAACTATG
This sequence comes from Rana muscosa, assembly GCA_029206835.1. NCBI lineage: Eukaryota > Metazoa > Chordata > Amphibia > Anura > Ranidae > Rana > Rana muscosa. The sequence goes on from CM055118.1 coordinate 731,184,463, forward strand.
GATAATATAACAGGAAGTGTTGGCTAAACGAAGAGAAGTAGGACTCCACTGATAGGAACAGAATTTAAAATGTTGTCATGAAAATGCTCTGTAAGGCTAGATTCGCATTGGAGCGATTTTTTCATGCGATTTGAGAGATCAAATCGCATGAGAAGTTGCAGCCTATTGGAGGCAATGACACTGTTTCAATTGGTGCGACACTGATTTTGCGGCACCGCACCGATTTGCAAAAGTAGTTCCTGCACTACTTTTGCTGATTTCAGATGCGACTTCAATAGACATCTGTGCATGAAGCCACACAGATGTCTATAAAGTAGCACCTGAAATCGCACTGACCTTAGCTACTTTCAAATTGCGCCCACTCCACTTGAAGTAGCATGATTTCAAAGTAGCATCAATGTGAACCAGGGCTTCATTTAATTCAAGATATATATTCAGCTAGTTGCTCACTCAGCACAGTTGGCCCTACCTGTAACTAAAATATCACTTCTGGGTTGAATGATACGAATTAAGCTCCTGTTGGGTGCTTTGTAATCTCTGTGTTAATAAAACGGAAACAATTACTCCAGCATATGCTTTCTTTACCTTTTCATAAAATAATTCTAAACATATACATTATTACCCCACTGGCTTGGCGAAACAGAAAAACAGTATTGACTTTTCAGTTCACATTTGCCACTGCTGTCACCATACATTGTGCATGATAAAGTTGTGTAATTATGTTTTAGGACTCTTCTAGTGATATAACATCTACACCATATGGTAACCTGAACACTGGGGTTAGGAGGGGTAATTGCTGCAATACACATACTTCAACATGAATAGAAAAATTGGGAAATTGGGAACATTTATAAAAATAATTACTAAGGAAAACGGGGATGTTGTCTGTAACAATCAATAGGAATCCAGCTGTCATTGTGATAATGCGGGTTAAAAATGAAAGCAATAACCCAATAAAAAGGGTAGCATCATTACTTCCTCCAGTTTTATAAATGGTGATGCCAATTTTAGAAACAGTTGGGGTAGTGATGGTTTCTTTGTGTTCCTGCTGTTACTAGAGGGAGGTCGGTTGTGTTTTTCAGCTCAGATATTCCACAAATAAGTGCATTGAAATTCGTAAAATTATATAAAATCATTATTTTAGAACTGCACGTGCATAAATATAGGGGATGAGCTACTCATCGACTAGCCTTGAGCATATGATGTTCTGATAACAAAGGGATTATTTCCTGTCTCCATAGTGACTGGCATTAGTCCAGCCCCATCTAACACTGTCTTTGGTAGAGTCCTCCAAGCTAGTTTCTGTTTAAAAAGCCCTGGCTCATCTTGCTCCCCCAATTGCTTTTTTCATGTATACCTGATGGGCTGTGGGCAGATCATACAGTACACTACAGGATGTAGCTGATGGCATGAAGTTTAAGCAGAATAAGTAGTCCTGAAAGCTTTCTGACAAATTGGCCTATGTATGGCAAGCTCACAGTGTAACCGACTTAGCGCACAGCAGCCTTCTTTCAAACTCAACAGCACAGCTCCAGGCAGTATCGGTCTGTGTCACCACTACTGTGATTGTCAGAATCATTGCACCATGCAACAACACCTCCTTGCTTAGTGCATGGAGGGTAAGCACAATACAGCAGATGAGCCACCAGCGTCTGCCTTAGCTTCACTGTAATTGCCAACTTGTTGTGTTGACTGATGGTATGAATTGGTCCCGTTCTGATCACATCCCCTTTCCTGTTGCACCCACGGCATCTTGTCTACCCATTGGCCCAGACTGCAGGTTTCAGAATGTCCCCCAGAGTTCAATTGATTGGCTGAAGCTGGGCTTGAGTAATGCCGCAGTTGCAATTCATCTCTTTCCCACTCCCAGTAAAAGTAAGGGTGGCCAGATGGACTTTGGTAAGTTGGATGTTGGGGTTTTGGGTAGGACAACCTAGTTGCCAGGAAACTTCTTCCATACTTTGAGGAATTCAAACTGTAAGTTAAACTGTAAAATAATTCATTTAGCTTCTGTTTTCATTCAGGACAAAAAAAATGTTACATTTACAAACCTAACAATTTGATATACATGGCAAAAAAACAAAAAACCTAGATCCTCACTTAGAACTGTTCCTTGCAACCACAATTTCTAACTCGGATTAGACAGCGATTCATTACAATTATTATTATTATTATAATTATACAGGATTTATATAGCGCCAACAGTTGGCACAGCGCTTTACATCAGGGAAGACAGTACAGCCACAATACAATTCAATACAGGAGGGATCTGAGGGCCCTGCTCGTTAGAGCTTACAGTCTAGAAGATTTTGATAGCAAAAATATTAATAGCAGTGGAATACTTTTCTAAATCTAAACTGCACCCTTAACAAAGTAAATGCCAAATTTTTGGCAAATAATTTGTATTCTTGGAATGGCAAATGACTTGGTAAATCTATTTAGGAATGACCTGTAAAAAGCTAGACTAGAAATCTACTGGCTAAATATGTCAGCTTGCAAAAAAGGTGTTACAGCATCACCCGAATCAAGAATGAAATAATGCAGTATATTCATAATTGTATTAATCTCAAACTCTGCAGTCATTCTCAAGAATACATTAATGTCCAGAAGTATACCTCTAGTTTGAAAACAAACAATCCCCTCTTGGTAAATGATATGCTTCACCAGGATTTAAGAAAACGTTTTGTTTTTTTGTAGATTCGTACCTTTTCTGTTCTGAAGCAAGTGCTGTTTATTTCACTCTGTCCTTTCTCAAACTCCTTTCTGAATAGGAACGTATAAGAGGCAAACTAAGTATAAAAAGAAAAAAAAATGCATTATCTGCATCCCTGTAGAAACAGATTATTTTAAATGAAAATGTCACCAAACATTAGGGATGAAGTCCAGTCTAAATCTATCTATCTAATCTAGGGTTTTTAAATGACAAACATGTCCAGGGCCGCCATCAGGAATTTTTGGGCCCCTTACACAGCTTCAGGCATGGGCCCCCTGGAGCCGAGGAGAACCGGGGGGGGTGCTGCCGCCGCGGATTGAGAAGCGGGGGGGGGGGGTTGGGTGCTGACGAATACAAAAAAAAGGGGGTTTCTATCCGGAGCCCTGGGGACCTTCGGGCCTCTGGGCCCCTTACAAAAAAAAATTAAAAATTTTATAAAAAAATAAATTTTATGAAAAAATGTATAATAAAAAAAAAAAAAAAAAAAAAGGGGAGGTTTCCATCTGGGGCCCTGGGGAACTCCGGGCCTCTGGGGACCTCTGGGCCCCTTACAAAAAAATATATATATATTAATTAAATAAAATAAATAAAAAAACAAATTCAATAAAAAAATGAATAATAAAAAAATTATAAAAAAAAAAATAATTAAAAAAGGGGGGGCCATCCGGGCCCCTGGGGACCTCCGGGCCCCTTACAGGTGTACTGCCTGTACCCCCCTGATGGCGGCCCTGAACATGTCTATACTTACTCTGTGCAATGGAATCGCACAGAGCGGATGGGAACCTCCTCTTTTTGGGTCTCCCGCTGGCACTCCTGGCCCCTCCTCTCTGTCCACTTGAGCATGCTCACACCTGATTCCCTCTGCTGCGTTCATTGACACAGAGGGCCCTGCTCCGTCGTCAATGGCTTTGATTAAAAGCACTGTGAGCCAATGGCTCCCGGTGCCCCAGCAAAGCCAGCGAGACCCGAAAGTGAGGGGAGAAACAAACTGCCGATGTGCACGGCAATGGGTCCCAGGTAAGTAAGGAGGGGCTGAGAGGATGATGACACCTAAACTTTTTTTTACCTTAAAGCGGAGCTCCCTGAAAAAAAAAAAATATTAAAAGCACTAGCTACAAATACTGCAGCTGCTGACTTTTAATATTAGGACACTTACCTGTCCTGGAGTCCAGCAACGTCGGCAGCAGAAGATGAGCGATTGCTCGTCACTCTGCTGCCCCCACCGCCATCCTCGGTGAGGGAACCAGGAAGTGAAGCCTTGCGGCTTCACTGCCCGGTTCCCTACTGCGCATGCGCGAGTCGCGCTGCGCCGTTCTTGCTGGTCCCCGCTGTGTCTTGGGAGCCGAGTGTCTCCCAGGACACAACGGGTATTCTGCGGGAAGTGACGTACTATCCACAGAATACCCGCAGAGAGGACTCCCGGAAGTGGGTGCAAATACCAGTCTTAGACAGGTATCTGCACCCCCCTCCCCCCTGAAAGGTGCCAAATGTGACACCGGAGGGGGGAGGAGGGTTCCGATGAGCAGAAGTTCCACTTTAGGGTGGAGCTCCGCTTTAATGCAAGGAATGCATTAACATTTTTAGACTTTACAACCCCTTTAAACCTACTCCAACACGCATTCTAAGCCCTATACTAAGTCCCCTGTAAAGAAAACATGTATACTTACCTAATCTAAGGGCAGTCTGGTCACATGACCAACTCCCAGCAACCAGCTTTAGGGGAGAGGAGCGACAGCGGACAATGGATGCTACTTCATCCTGCTACTAAGATTACTATCAAATTACTTGGTGTAGCATATGATTGCAAAAAAAACAAAAACACATGGTCCCTATAGAGCAAGCCACACAATCCTTGCATAATACTGCATTGATATGCAATTGATCACTACAAACTGCTACTGCATGGTACTAGTGTAGCTTACTCCATAGTGAACCATTTGTTTTATTTGTTTATTGATCATTTGCTACACATGGCTCTTAAATATGTTGAAATTTTAGTAGAAGGATTGAGCTACTAAAAATACTGTAGTGACAGTATTTAAAATTGTGTCAAATAAGTGGATCTTATGAAGCAGAACACATAATTATTGTTGCTATCCTTTTATTACAAAATACAAGTCAATATTAATGTATCTTAAATAGATACAAAACTAACCTGAACCTGACGTTAAAGTGGAGTTCCACCCTGAAAAAACAATTACACAAAAATGCTGCAAATAAATAAATAAATTAATTAAAAAAATTGTTGCTATGCGGAAGTCCCTAATCTGCCTCTTCCCTATCTGCGGTGGGTCTTCTTCCGCATCCTTCCTCTGGTGAATGGGGGCGCGCTGCCTTCTGGGAACTGTGTGTATCCCAGAGAGCAGCCGCCCATTCACAAAGTGGCGCGAGCCTCGCGCATGCGCAGTAGGAAATGGGCAGTGAAGCCGCAAGCTTCACTGCCTGTTTTCCCTTACTGAGGATGGTGGCACGTGACCTGCAATGATCTGGATCGGCATCGGGGGGGGGGGGGGGGCATCATTGCGGGTGCCTAGGACAGGTAAGTGTCCTTATTAAAAGTCAGCAGCTACAGTGCTTGTAGCTGCCGACTTTAAAAAAAATAAATCGTGGGTGGAATCCCGCTTTAAAGGGATTCTAAGGGCAGAAGGTTTTTTATCTTAATGCATTCCATGTATTAAAATAAAAACCTGTGTGCAGCAGCCCCCCTAATACTTACCTGAGCCCCATCTCGATCCAGCGGTTGTTGCACAAGAGTCTCGGCTGTCCGGGACTCTCCCTCCTCATTGGATGACACGGCAGCGGGGCACCATTGGCTCCCGCTGCTGTCGATCAAAGTCAATCAGCCAATGAGAGAGGGGGGGGGGGCGAGGCTGAGCCATGTCTGAAAGGACACAGAGCAGCAGCGCTCCGACTTAGAAAAAGGTTCTTGTACTACTTTGGGACGACTTCAGGGTGACTTCCATTGACTTCAATACAGAAGTCATTTTGCAAGTCATGCCGCCCCTGTGTGAGCCGGCACTAAGTTTTTGGTTTATAAAAAAAACCACAAGAAACATTTACTTACCATGAGTGTGATATATATCTTTGTGCTGCTGGCTCCTGGATATCATCCTCCTTCGATGCACCTTTTCTTCAGAGCAGAAACAGGTAGGACTTTGCAGCAAGGTTTGTTAAAATTCCTGCAAAGCACATTAATCACCCAGAGGAATTTTTTTTTCTTCTCTGAACAAATGTGGAGTTTCTTTTTAATTACTTATAGCCTACTCCCTATCAATCTGTACAATCTTGAAGTTTTTGAAAACTTACTTTGTGAAGATTCCCTCACATTTACTTCCTTGAATTCTGGGACACATATTCACTATGCCCATTCCTTTAGGGACTGCTGTGTCACACATTTCTCAGAGCCTTTCTTCTAAACGACAGAGGTGGTGAGAGGAGGGGCCTTAGGAGGCAGTCCGCACAGAAGGTACCATGGGATATGTAGTCCTTCCTTGGTAATGGAAGGTAAGCAACAGAAAAGCTGCAAAGCATGCATGGACCATCCAGAAGGTGTGTAAAAAGATGACCAGCAGACAAATGAAACTCACTACATAAAAGCAAGCTTATATTGGATTGCCAGTATTAACTATTGTTTGTATTTCTATTACAATGCTGATTTTATTAAATTAAAGTGAATGTTGTGACCATTTTTAAATGGTTTTAATTTTCAGTTGTCCTCATAAATAAATTCATTCAGGGATTACTAGGAAATTGTGACAATCTGGACCTAATTTGCAAATTAGTTTCTAATAAATGAAACATTGGGGTAGCTGGCTTCTGACAAAAAAACACATGTCTATTTGCTGTGCCTGTGGTTAGGCAGCCACCCGTTGGCTGTAAGTTCAGTTGTTTTTAGAATTGACAGTTCTTTTACTTTAAACCGGAAATTGTAGCAGGTGTAGATCCCCTCTCACATCATCTTGTTTGGTCACATTTTATTTTTTCCTAAAACATCTCTTTACATGACTACTTTCTAAACTACTTTGAATCTTGATGTCATGATTTCCGTGTTAAAGTGATACTAAAGCTTTTTTTTTTTTTTTTTTTTTAATAACAAAAATATCATTCTTGCCTCCACTGTGCAGCTTGTTTTGCACAGAGTGGCCCCGAATACAGACTTCTGGGGTCCCTTGGCGGCTCTCACGGCTCCTCTCCACATCAGATAACCCCCTAGGAGAAGCGCTCTCCCAGGGGGTTACCTTGCGCGCGCTCCCGAGTCATTCATTCGGCGTCCATAGACACCGAATGTATGACTCGGCCCCGCCCCCTGGCGCCCACGTCATTGGATTTAATTGACAGCAGCGGGAGCCAATGGCTGCGCTGCTATCAATCCAATCAAGAGCCGGGACCTCGTGGAGAGAGGCAGAGCGTGTCACCGCCGAGCGACTTCCACGGCTCAGGTAAATAAATTGGGGGGGGGGGCTGGGGGGCCAGTGACTGCCAGAAGTTTTTTCACCTTAATGTTGTAAACCCACTTTTTCAACTTGCACCTACAGGTAAGCCTAGATTAAGGCTTACCTGTAGGTGCAAGAAATATCTCCTAAACCTACACGGTTTAGGAGATATTTAGTTAAATGACAGGCGCCGCTGTCTACGGCGCATGCGCGCCGTAGACAACGGCACATTAATGGGGTTAATCCCATTCACAAATGTGGCTACTTCCCAGCAATCGCTGGGCGTAGCCGAATGTGACGGCTCCCGCGCGCATGCGCATAGTGACGTCTCCGCCGCTCCGGCCAATCACAGCGCCGGAGCGGCGCTGTGATTGGCTGGAGCGGCGATACCCGGAAGTAACCTTCCGGCTATCGCCGCAGAGATGGCTGCGGCTGAAGAGGGAGACGAGGACGGCTTCGTGGGCCCCGATCTAAGGTAAGTGATGCATAATGAGTCATTATGCTAGTCATATTAGCTCATTATGCCTTTCTCTTACAGGTAGTTAAAAAAAAAAAAAAAAATTATATAAGGGTTTACAACCCCTTTAAGAGTATTCATACCATTTTCTTAGCTAGTAAAATACACTAGTAAGTTTCTTGCTAAAAATGAGGCTGCACTTGACTGGTGAAGAATCCTATGTTACACTATTGTAAGAAAAATTGTGGATCTGTGACATGAAAAGCACCTGTTTCTGTGTGGCTGGCCATTTAAATATCAAGGAAAAAATAAAATATATTGTACATATCTGCACGTTCTCCCGCAAGTGCAAAAAATATCTATTGATCTGCCAGAAATGCCCTCTGTTCTTAATGACTTCAGCCCCGGAAGATTTGGCTGCTCAATGACCAGGCCAATTTTTGTGATCCGGCACTGCGTCACTTTAACTGACAATTGCGCGGCCGTGCGACGCTGTACCCAAACAAAATTGATGTCCTTTTTTCCCCCACAAATAGAGCTTTCTTTTGGTGGTATTTGATCACCTCCTGTGGGTTTCATTTTTTGCGTTGTATACAAAAAAAGAGCGACTATTTTGAAAAAAAACATTATTTTGTACTTTTTGCTATAATAAATATCCCCAATTTTTTATTTATTTTTAAAGTGATTTTTTTCCTCAGTTTAGGCCAATATATATTCTTCTACATATTTTTGGTAATAAAAATCGCAATAAGCGTATATTGATTGGTTTGCGCAAAAGTTATAGCGTCTACAAAATAGGGGATAGATTTATGGCATTTTTATTATTATTTTTTTACTAGTAATGGCGGCGATCTGTAATTTTTATTGGTACTGCGACATTTTGGAGGACACATGGAACTCTTTTGACACATTTTTGGGACCATTGACATTTATACAGCGATTAGTGCTATAAACATGCACTGATTACTGTGTAAATGTCACTGGCACGGAAGGGGTTAACACTAGGGAGCGATCAAGGGATTAACTGTGTTCCCTAGTCTGTGTTTTAACTGTGGGGGTATGGGACTCACTATATGAGATGACAGACCGTGGTTCCTAGCTTGTAGGAACTCACGATCTGCATCTTCTCTCCTCATAGAACAGGGATTTGTGTGTTTACACACACACGTCCCTGTTCTTCCTCTCGTGCCCGCAATCGCTAGTGGCCGGCGGTCATTGCGACCGCCCGTCACGAGCATCGGCACCCCCACAGTGCAGCGGGCGCGTGTGCACTCCCGCTATCCCACCTGAAGTGACTGGCGTACAGCCACTTTAACCACTTGCCGACCTGCCGCCGTATAATAAGTGGAAGAAAAGCCTTAGTTTTACCTAAGTTTTTTTTTTAAATGTTTCCCCTCTCCACCTGCGAGTGGATATTAAAGAGGGTACTTTGTATTTTTTGCTGTGTAGATAAACAATTTTCAAATAAAAAATATTAAAAAAAATTAGGGCTGTGGAAATTAACTATTAATTCCTTGATTAATTGTTTTGATCGATCAAAATTCTTTTGATCAATCAAAATTCTTTGGGCTTGCCGTGTCCATCTGAAGGGCTCCTTTGCTGTGCCTTCATATCTGCATGCCTGCGGGACCTTACTATCTGCCACACGCAAGGGCTGTTACACTTCCCTCTATCAACCTGGGATTCTACAGCCATCCACTGGGAGTTGTGATAGTTCCCTTCACGGGACATCTACATGCCGACGGACTGATGTTAGCCCCTTCTCATCTAGTTTCAGCAGTGGTATTGTTGTACACATTTTTATACCAGTATCATACTTGGCTACATGTTTTTATGACTGCTTTTGCTACCGTTTGGAATTACTCGCACCATTTCTACAGTTTATGTAGCTACATCGATTTTATCTCCAGTGCAATATTTATTTTGTTACCTACTTGAAGACTATAAAAGTTTTAATGCTATTCCCATCGAGCGCTGCCTTTGTGTGTTTTTTGTATCCTGCTATCCATTTTTCCAGTGGTTTGTAGCTGCACTGGAAATCGGCCTGCAAGGAGATCAGCTAAAAGTAGTTGGATCTATGTGCGATATAATTAAAATTAGTCGATTAATCGATTAAAAAAAATAAAATAAAATTAATCGAACACGAAAATTTTAATCAGTAACAGCCCTAAAAAAAATAAAAGTTCCCTACCTTCCTCCTACCTAACTTCTGATTAAAGCCTTATGCACATGGGCATAAAAGAGTCACTCTTACAGGCGTACAGCATATTTCTTGTTAGCTTGTCGTGCAAATCAGGTGTTTAGACCAATATTAAATGTATTTCATTAGCCAGAATAAGTATTCTGGCCAGTAGAATGAGTCGAATGTAAACGTGCAAATAATGGCTAGGCCATTGTAAGCCTATGGGTGACATCACAGCTCCCAGAATTTCCAACCATTGTTGAGCACTCCCTGAGCCAGAGCTGCAAGATCACGTGACTGAACTGGAGCAGATTAAAAGAAGGATAGGTAGGGGAAAGGGCAGGGGAACAATTTTTAAGAATAGATAGACTTAGGCTTTTCTTTCACTTTTAAGCGGAACTTAAAGTGGTTGTAAACCCGATAATTTTTTTTTTCCACAACCACCTGTAAGAGAAAGGCATAATGAGCTATTATGACTAGCATAATAGCTCATTAGGCATCACTTACCTTAGATCGGGGCCCCTGAAACCGTCCTCGTCTCCCTCTTCAGCCACATCCATCGCTGCGGCGATAGCCGGAAGGTTACTTACGGGTATCGCCGCTGCAGCCAATCACAGCGCCGCTCCGGCGCTGTGATTGGCCGGAGCGGCGGAGACATCACTATGCGCGGGAGCCATCACATTCGGCTACGCCCAGCGATTGCTGGGAAGTAGCCACATTTGTGAATGGGATTAACCCCATGAATGCGCCGTTGTCTACGGCGCGCATGCGCCATAGACAGCGGCGCCTGTCATTTTTAGTAAATATCTCCTAAACCGTGTAGGTTTAGGAGATATTTCTTGCACCTACAGGTAAGCCTTAATCTAGGCTTACCTGTAGGTGCAAGTTGAAAAAGTGGGTTTACAACCACTTTAACGCTCTCAAACAGTGACATTTTTAATCCTAATTCTACTAGCATTTGTAAATAGATACGAAAGTATATCATATTCTCTTGTTTTAACCTTTTTTTTTTTTACATTTCTTCTGTTACTTCATGGTTTCCATGCCTAGGCACATGATGTCATACATCCCAGGACTCTTCAGGAAGGGAGGAGGGGTTTTCTCAGCTAGGCACACCCTCCTGCCTGCATGCCTGAGCTAAGAGCAAATGGATTGCAGGAAGTAAATGCTACATGAATCATCTGCCCTTACTTAAGATGGCCATGGCCAGAAATGCCAGGGGTGTTCTTCAAATTGAGTTGACACATACATTATTTTTGTGAACTTAGTTTTGTTAGCCCTGCCCATTGTCTTTTGCAAAAACTACCAGTCCCCCTCTCATATCTGTTTTTTTTTTTGTGACCATTTCCTAGCAGTCACATGACCGCACAGAACTGGGTCCTGGGCAGCTGGTGGTAGGAATCTTCTAAACCAGGGGTCTCCAAACTACGGCCCGCAGGCCACATCTGGCCTGCTAGGCCATTTCTTCCGGCCCGCAGCTGGTGTCCTTAGTCCACCTGTTAGTTGCACATTCGCCCCCGGCAATATGCAGCGCAGGTCCTGCAATCTCTTCCGGCGTCTCACTGTGTTGGCTGCTGGGACCACGGACATCCTAGCAGCCAATTGGGTGTTTTAGTGCAGACCTGTTGCCACCTCCCTGCTCCCACCTCCCGCCTCGCTGTTAACCAGTAACGAGTCGGGAGGTGCAGCAGGTCTGCACAGCCAGTGTAACGTCTGAGACGCGCTGGACACATGCAAGGAGGGAGGCTGATGTGAGATGGTTACACTTGTGTGGGGGGTGGGTTGAATGGCTCTGATGGGGACACAAATGTGGGGGGGGGGTTGTTGACTCTAATGGGGAAACAAATGTGGGATGGGGCTGATGACTCTTATGGGGACACGTGGGGGGGGGCTGATGACTCTGATGGGGCACAAACATCTGGGGGCTCATGGCTCTGATGGGGACACAAATATGTGGGGGCTGATGACTTTGATGGGGGCACACATGTGGGGGGGTTGACTGATGGGGACACAAATTTGGGGGGGGGCTGATGACTCTGATGGGGACACAAATGTGGGGGGGGGGCTGATGACTCTGATGGGGACACAAATGTGGGGGGGGGGCTGATGACTCTGATGGGGACACAACTATCTGGGGGGTCTGATGGGGACACAAATGTGGGGGGGCTGGTGGCTCTTATGGGGACACAAACATGTGAGAAGGGGGGCTGATGGCTCTAATGGAGACACAAATATGCGGAAGGGGAGGTGATGGTTCTGATGGGGACACAAATATGCAGGCGGGGGTGAGCTGTGATGGGGGACACAAATGTGCAGGGAGACTTGGATGAATGATGGGACACAAAAATGTGGGGGGGGGGGCTCTAATGGGGACACCAATTTGTGGAGATACCCTGATGAGTGATGGGGACACAGATGTATGGGGAGACTGATGGGGACACAGATGAATGGGGACACAGATGGGGACACAGATGAATGGGGAGACTGATGGGGACACAGATGAATGGGGAGACTGATGGGGACACAGATGAATGGGGAGACTGATGGGGACACGGATGAATGGGGAGACTGATGGGGACATGGATGAATGGGGAGACTGATGGGGACACGGATGAATGGGGAGACTGATGGGGACACGGATGTAAAGCCTCATGCACGCTGGAAGTTTAGCCCCGCTGCATGATGCTCCAGCATTTAGGTGCCAGCAAAAGAATACAGGAGCACCATCCAGCCCTGCTGTCAGCAGTAAGTATAAGTCTATTCTATTCTTCTACTGTGGATTTATTTATAAATGATTTTTCCGGCCCGCGAATATGTGTAAAATATAGAATGTGGCCCTTGAAGTAAAAAGTTTGGAGACCCCTGTTCTAAACCATGGCATTGACACTGCTCTCGGAAGTCCTCATCGGTGTCGGCTCTTACAGAAGCAGTCCAGGACCCAGATCTGTTGGAAAGGAAAGCTTAGTTAGACCGTTTTCTTCTTCTTTAACCGCTTGCCGACCAGCGCACAACGATATACGTCAGCACAATGGCACGGCTGCGCAAATCAGCGTACAGGTGCGCCCCCTTTAAATCGGGGAATCGTGAGTGCGTGCTCCATGACCGTGCCCGTGGGACCTGCGGACTCGATGTCCGCCGGTGTGCCGCAATCGTGTTACGGTGAGGCAGAACGGGGGGATGCCTTTGTAAACAAGGCATTTCCCTGTTCTGCCTAGTGACAGGACAGTGATCTACTGCTCTCTGTGATCGGGAGCAGTGATCAGTGTCGTGTCACTTGTAGCCCATCCCCCCCACAGTTAGAATCACCCCCCCAGCACACACTAAACACCTTCCTTGCCCCCTAGTGGTTAACCCCTTCCATGCCAGTGTCATTTACACAGTAATCAGTGCATTTTTATAGCACTGATCGCTGTATAAATGACAATGGTCCCAAAATGGTGTCAAAAGTGTCCAATACGTCCGCCATAATGTCGCAGTCACGATAAAAATCGCTGATCGCCGCCATTACTAATAAAAAAAATTAATAATAAAAATGCCATAAAACTATCCCCTATTTTGTAGACGCTATAATTTTTTCCGCAAACCAATCAATATACGCTGATTGCGATTTTTTTTTTTTTTTATCAAAAATATGTAGAAGAATACATATCGGCCTGAACTGAGAAAAAAAAACGTTTTTTTATATATTTTTTGGGGATATTTATTATAGCAAAAAGTAAAAAATATTGCTTTTTTTCAAAATTGACGCTCTTTTTTTTGTTTATAGTGTGAAAAATAAAAACCGCAGAGGTGATCAAATACCACCAAAAGAAGGCTCTATTTGTGGGAAAAAAAGGACATCAATTTTGTTTGGGTGCAACGTCGCACAACCGCGCAATTGTCAGTTAAAATGACGCAGTGCCGAATCGCAAAAAGTGCGGAAGGGGGTAAATTCTTCAGGGGCTGAAGTGGTTAAAACTCTTTTTCACACAACACAGGAAATATGCAAAACATACTGGACAGCTCTAAATTTCTGAAAAAAGCTACAGCCTATTAAAGAAGTCTGATGAGTCATAAAATCTAACTGCTGGTCTACTTATCAAGGAAGAAATACTCTGGGAAAAAATGCCAGATGATTGTACAGTAAATCCATTTTATCCATCTTATTTCACTTATTCATGCCTGTTAACTACTCCCCTACCTAAAGCCCGATTACTGGGCGTTCCTGCTAGCTCAAGCAGAGCTTTATTACTTCTGCCACATCTGCTGTACATCTTAGGCAGCCCATACATTATGCATGTTTTCATTTAACCAGAGGGTTGAACAAAAGAATATGCCTTAGTTCCTCCATCCACACATTCAATGTGGAGCCTTCCCCACTGCCAGAATGCCACTGCCAGAATGTAATAATCAGTGTTCCTGACCATTGCCGGTGGCACCAGTGCCGGGACAAGATCATCAAGCGCCCAGGGCAAAGATGCCAAACTGCGCCCCCTTTCCTTTAGGGTTAGGGTCTGGGTGCCCCCCCATCCCTGCAATAAACCATTGCGCCAGGGGCAGCCGCCCCTCCTGCCCACCCCTTGTCCCGGCCCTGGGTGGCACTGATCTTTTTGGAACAACCCGGCAGCCTGGTTGTACACAAGTCAATCAATAGATTGTCTTGTGTACATCCAGCCTACCTATACATGGTTTGAAATTTGGCCAGTCCTTGCTTAATCGTTTGGGTGTATGTGTCAGTCTCAGCCAGAGCTACTCCACTGACCACGCCCACTGACACATTTCACTCCACCCACTGGGGCTTAATCATAGAGGTCACTTTTTTACTATCATTGTCAAAAATACAGAAAATTAGGGCCCTGGCAAACTAGTTTACTCTTTCGTCCATGGACCGACACAGCTTCTCTATTGACAAAGTGGTATTATCCGTTAATTAGGAGTGACTAGGCAGAAAAACTTGTAAAAAGTGTTGCATCACACCTTCTACAGTACCGCCCAGGGGGCGGACCCTCTGGGTATACCCTCTCAGTCTGCATCTTCGCAGATCAGTTTTTTTCTGTCTAGCAAGGAGTAGGACATGGCTCCCTTCGGGCCCATTGGTCCGGGGAAAAAAGATATATATATATTTTTATTTTTTTTGCTACATTTGTTGTTTCCTGCGATCTTCGATCAACTGCCGACTGGGTGACAGGCTGGATCCTCGATCCTTGTAGTCTCCCCAGTTTCGGCCATCGAGCGTGTGCCGACCCTAGCTACGCGCTGGGTTTTCCACGACATGCCCGTCGCTCCACGGGTGGCCGGTGAGCTTACGCTCTAGGGCCTGCATCGGACCGCTCAGCTTCGGCTGACCTTACGGCCGAGTCGCAGCAGCCTGGCCGGTGAGCTTACGCTCCAAGGCTTGCATCGGACCGCTCAGCTTCGGCTGACCTTACGGCCGAGTCGCAGCAGCCTGTCCGGTGAGCGTCATGCTCCAGGGCATACATATGATCGTCCCTTCTGGGTCCAATCACAGCATGCCTGGCCAACAGTCACCTTCCGTGCGCGGACGATGATCTGTTTGGAATGTCTTCCAGCAGAATACATGCAGGATAGGTAAGTAAAACTCCCCTGCCTCGGCTGGGTGATTTAGCTGGACATTCCTGGAGAGATCAAGTAAGTGGTTGTGGCCCCTTTCTTCCCTCTCTCCCTGCCTTTCCCTCCTCCCTGGGCTTCTAGCTAAAGGTTGCTGGGTGCTGGGGGTCACCTAGGGGGTCCCACTGGAGCGGGGCTGGCTGTAACTAACATTTAAAAGAAATGTCATTTTTTCTTACCTGTTTGTGTCCTTCCTCCTCCATGCTGTCGGCGGCCATTTTGAGGTGGTCCATGCCAAGTTTGGCCTCTTGTGACTGCCCGGCGGCCATCTTCCTGTGGTTCAGCCACACCCACTGGCCCCTATCAGCTGATCGGCGGCCATGTTTGTCCACCCTGTATGCAGATATTGCCGTTCGGCGGCCATCTTTTTGTGGGCTATGGCTGCTTGACCTCTATCTTCTGTCGGCGGCCATTTTCTTAGAGCCCACATTATCTTCCATACAGACGTTTTTGACAACCATTTTTCGAGAGCCTCCGGCCTCTAGGGTGCATTACACTGGCGCGAAAATTCACACAGGAAGTGCTGATAAAAGAAGCAGACTGACACTGCAGCAAGGGGACAGCATCACAGGCGCAGCATAGCAGTACCTATCCAGGGTGGTGAGTCCTCTGGGTGACCCGGCCTCTCTGCAGCACAGGAGGGTGGCCTATTGATATCTTGCCCGGAGCCCTGTGAGTGTCAGCGTGTGGTCAGCATGGCATCTGAGCCAGATGTCTTCTCCCCTGAAACACCAGATTTAGCAGCTGGTGCTCCTGATGTGTCTATGAACGCTATGACTGCAATCCTGGAGGCGTTTGCTGCCAGGGTGGAAGCAGCACACGGGAATACAGGGGGTAGTAAACGCCCCATCCCCTGCAAGCTTCTGGGGATAATTCTGGTGCAGAACCAGGTCCAGCTACGGCTCGGGGCCCAGATTCTGACGCATCAGAGACTGCAGACCGTGCCCGGACAGTGAGGAGCACTCCAAGTCCAGGTCAGTACGCAAGACGGCTTTGGTATCTGACCTTATTACTGCAGTGCGGGATATGCTAAAATTGGAAAATACTGCAGAAGCAGCAGAGACTCCGGTCCACTTGGGTTTCATAGACCTGCCCGCACTGCTAAGTTGTTCCCTTGTGTGTCTTTTGATAAACTCTTATACAAGGAATGGGAGAACCCACTGAGGGTCTTTACAGCCCCAAAGAGGTTTGCGGTACGGTACCCCTTTTGAGGAGAGTTTTCTGAAGAAATGGACCTCTCCCCCCTATAGTGGACCCTCCGGTGTCCAGACTTGATAGAGCCACCACAATTCCTGTAGAAGGGGCTCCTGTTTTCAAGGACCCTGTGGATAAGAAGGCTGAAGCACTCGCTTGCTACCTATACTCAGTGGTAGGCTCGGCAGTACGCCCGGCATTGGCGGGGGCCCTAGTGTCTCACACACTTACTGAATGGGCAAGATTGCTACTCCAGGGGTTAAGGAGCGAGATGCTCCTCCTGATGAGATAACATTGGCCGACCTGTTGGTCCAGGGCCTTAGGTTTGTCTGCGAGTCAGACATGAATACTATTCCCCTGCTGTCTAAAACTTCGGTTTATGCAGTAGCAATACGCCGCCTGATCTGGCTAAAAGGCTGGTCTGCGGACCAGACTTCCAAGAAAGCCCTGTTGGATCTGCCTTTTAAGGGCGACAGACATTTTGGGGCTTCTCTGGATGACATCATCAAGGATGCCACAGGAAGTAAAAGCACTTTGCTTCCCCAAATTAGCAAGGGTAAGGGGCCACGCCAAGGGCAAGGGCCCTCCTTTACTGCACGCAAGTGTTTTTTTTCGTCCCCCTAGGGCGACAGGGAAAAGACCCCAGGCCGATAAAGCGCCTGCCCAAGGACAAAAGCGTCCCTGGTCCCGCATACCCAATAAGCCTGCGGACAAATTTGCGTCCGCATGAAGGTCCACCCCCACCCAGCTCTCGGGTGGGGAGACGTCTTCGCAAATTCGCGACTCAGTGGACAGCACTAATCTCCGACAGGTGGGTTTGCGAAGTAATCTCCTCAGGCTACAAGATAGAGTTTCTCTCTTGTCCACCGGACAGATTCAACACCTCCAATCTCCAGCTACTACCGACCCGCCGGGAGGCCCTGTATGGGGCGGTCCAGGGTCTACTGGAACGCGGGGTAGTTATTCCAGTTCCAGAACTGGAACGGGGTTTTTACTCAAATCTGTTCATTGTGCCGAAGAAGGAGGGGGTTCGTCCAAGCTTGGATCTCAGAGCCCTCAATTGCTTTGTGAAGGTACAAAGTTTTCGGATGGAGTCGGTTCGATCTGTAGTCACGGCTCTCCATCCGGGGGACTTTCTGGCCTCCTTGGACATCAAGGACGCATACCTGCATGTCCCCATATACTCCAGACACCAGAGGTTTCTGCGATTTGCTATCGGGAAGGAACACTACCAGTTTGTGGCCCTCCCGTTGGGCCTTGCCTCAGCACCCAGGACGTTCACCAAGGTGCTCGCTCCGATTCTGGCACTTCTAAGACAGCGGGGTATCGCTATCACAGGCTACTTAGACGACCTTCTGCTGAAGGCCCCTTCAAGCTCAGAATTAGAGGTAAGCGTGTCCTTAACCTGTCAGACTCTTCGAGACTGTGGTTGGATACTAAACACGCAAAAGTCAGTATTGGTGCCCACTCAACGCCTAGGGTACCTGGGGTTGATTCTGGATTCTTCAGAGGCAAAGGTATTCCTCCCTGTGGAGAAGTTGCAGACCCTCCGGGCTGCAGTACGGCAGCTGACTTCCAGGAATTGGTCGTCACTCCGTTTTTTGCATGCAAGAGTTGGGCCTCAGGGTAGCCTCCTTCGAGGCGGTTCCATATGCTCAATACCACACTCGAGTGTTACAGAAGGAAGTTCTGTCCAGATGGAACAGATGTCCATCATCTCTGGATTATCAAATCCGAGTGAGCCACATAGTCAGGAGATCCCTGGTATGGTGGCTGACAGCACCGGCTCTAATGGCCGGGAAGTCATTTCTTCCGGTTTACTGGATAGTGATTACGACGGACGCCAGCCTTACAGGTTGGGGGGGAGTCTGGGGTGTTCAGTCGGCGCAAGGTCGCTGGACCCCAGAGGAAGCCCTCCTGCCGATCAATGTCCTGGTAATCCGGGCGATCAGGCTGTGCCTCTTCAAATGGTCTCAGAGGCTGCAAGGGCGTCCAGTCAGGATCCAGTCAGACAACGCCACAGCAGTGGCATATGTCAATCATCAAGGAGGAACAAGAAGCTCAGCTTCAGCATCGGAGATCACTCGCATCCTGAAGTGGGCAGAGAGGAGCGTACCAGCACTGTCGGCCGTGTACATTCCGGGTGTGGAAAACTGGCAGGCGGACTACCTGAGCCGCCAGATGCTGGACCAGGGAGAAGGGTCCTTACACCCGGAGGTATTCCAACTCCTCTGCCAAAGAGGGGGCACACCAGACGTAGATCTTCTGGCTTCCGACTCAATCGGAAGGTATTGAGATTTGTGGCCCGGTCAAGAGACCCATGGGCAGACGCAACGGACGCGTTGGTAGCATCGTGGGGTCAGTATCGGCTAATCTAGGCCTTCCCTCCCTTAAGGCTTCTTCCTCTTCTGCTCCGCAGAGTGGAGGCAGAGGGAATTCCAATGATCCTAATCGCTCCAGATTGGCCTCAGCGTCCTTGGTACGCCGATCTAGTACGTCTGGTAGCAGACGTCCCCTGGCGCCTACCACTACGGAAGGACCTGCTATCGCAAGGTCCCATATTCCATCCTGCTTTACAGTCATTGGCTTTAACGGCATGGCTGTTGAGAACCAGGTACTGAGAGACCGGGGCCTGTCAGACTCAGTAATCTCTACTATGAGAAGTGCTCGAAAACCGTCCTCTAGGAAGGTCTATCACCGCACTTGGAGGGCCTACATCTCCATGTGTGAGGAAATGAAATGGCATCCGCGTACCTATTTGGTTTCCAGAATCCTGCTGTTTTTACAGCATGGGGTGGACCAAGGGCTTGCCCTAAGTACGATTTAAGGGTCAGATATCTGCCCTGGCTGTCTTTTTTCAGCGACCCCTGGCGACTCACTCTCTCGTGAGTACATTTGTGCAGGGGGTCCGACATGTGGCCCCTCCGGTCCGTCCCCCGTTACTTCCGTGGGACTTGAACCTGGTCCTATCGGTGCTTCAGAAGGCACCGTTTGAGAATATTAGAGATATTCCCCTGTTGACATTTCTCAGAAAGTGGTCTTTTTGGTGGCTGTTACGTCAGTTAGACGAGTCTCTGAGCTGGCAGCCTTGTCCTGCAAGGCTCCCTATTTGATTTTCCACAAGGATAAGGTGGTGCTGCGGCCGCAGCCTTCCTTTCTTCCAAAAGTCGTTTCGGCTTTTCATCTCAACAAAGACATTGTACTTCCATCCTTGTGTCCTCAGCCGTCGAATCCTAAGGAGTCGGCGTTGCATTCCTTGGACGTTGTCCGAGCTTTGAGAGTATACCTATCTGCTACTTTCCTGTTCCGGAAGTCAGACTCACTGTTTGTTTCGGTGGCTGGTCCCAAGAAGGGCCAAGCAGTCTCATCGGCCACCATCTCTAGGTGGATCCGACAGATAGTAATCCAGGCTTACGCCTTAAAGGGTCAGGCGCCCCCCTTTCCTGTCACGGCACATTTGACCAGGGCAATAGGTGCCTCTTGGGCTTTCCGACATCAAGCGTCTGTTTCCCAATTATGTAAAGCGGCGACTTGGTCGTCCGCTCACACTTTCACAAAATTCTACAAAATTGATGTAGGTGCATCTTCGGATGCCTCTTTTGGCCGCAAGGTTTTGCAAGCGGCTGTTTAGAGTTGCAACTCCTCCGTTGGAGGAGTGCTGTTTTGTGTTTGGGGTGAAGCTTATTTTTATGCTGTTGCCACCCCTCGTTTTTTCTCTGACACTGCTTTGGGACGTCCCACTTTGTCAATAGAGAAGCTGTGTCGGTCCATGGACGAAAGAGTAAATAGGATTTTTTACTCACCGTAAAATCCTTTTCTCTGAGTCCATGGACCGACACAGCACCCACCCCTCCTTTTAAGTTTGTACTGCTTTTTGACGAACTGATCTGCGAAGATGCAGACTGAGAGGGTATACCCAGAGGGTCCGCCCCCTGGGCGGTACTGTAGAAGGTGTGATGCAACACTTTTTACAAGTTTTTCTGCCTAGTCACTCCTAATTAACGGATCATACCCACTTTGTCAATAGAGAAGCTGTGTCGGTCCATGGACTCAGAGAAAAGGATTTTACGGTGAGTAAAAAATCCTATTTTATTTACGGGTGCCTTGAAGTGTATATAGAGGCAAAACCGTGGCGTTTTCCTTTTTTATGGTTTGATCTACAGACGATTAGCACACACTGCGGGTATCAGTGGCAGAAATCTGTGCGTTTCTGCCTTTTGGAATGACAGGTATATACAAATTACTGCAGCTTGCTGCAGATGTTCATGACTAAGCACAACCAGTGATTTTTACCTGCAATAATCATAGCTGGACACATTTTGTTGCAGCCTGTTTATATTTGGTGTACTCAGTTGTGCTCACAAAAAAAAAAAAAATTGTTATACGGTATAAGGCTCCATGCACACTGGACGTTAAAATCACATCATAAAAACGGCAGTAGCTTTGTAGTGAGTTTTTTTACATTTTTTTGCAATAGCGTCTATTAGTGATTTTTAGGCTCCATGTACACAGAAGCTCAAAAACAGTCGTTTTTAAAGCAGCAGAAAAAGCTAGCTTTTATCAGCGTTTTTTTTACTAGCTTTTATTAGCGTTTTTCAGTGTAGCGTTTTTCAGCTTTTTTATTTTTTTATTTTTTACAATGGACCAAAAAAGTAAAAAAAACGCTCGCGACCAGCGTTTGAGCGTTTTGCGTTTTTTCTGCCGAAAAACGGCACTTTGAACGCGAATTTCTTGCGTTCAGAAAAAAGCCCATTAACTGCACTGCTCATTAAAGCTAAAAAACGTTATGTGTACATGAACACATAGGCTAACATAGAGTGCAGTTAATGGGCTTTTTAAAAAAACGTCAAAACGCCAATAAACTGCAGTTTATCAGCTTCTGTGTACATGGAGCCTTAGTGTTTTTCCGCGTTAGTTTTTTTTCAGTGGATCAAAAATGTTAAACACTGGTGAGAAACGTTTTTAAGCGTTTATCGACATTTATGAGCGTTTATGCTTATTTAACGTTTTAAAGCGTTTTTTGTAGTCAGAAAAACAGCTCCTGAACAATATTTTAGGGCGTTCAGACAACAGCCCATAAACTCCACTGCTGATAAACGTCCAAAAACATCCATGTGTGCATGGACACATAGGACAACCTAGAGGGAAGTTTATGGGCTGTTAAAAAAAAAAATGCTCAAACTCCCAAAAACGGCCGTTTATGAGCTTCAATGTGCATGAAGCCTAAAGAATAATAAGCATGTGAAACATACATACATTCATTCATGCCAACTGCTTTTATTGGTTGATGTGGATCGCTAGGAATATCAATGCACTGCATTGTAAATTCTGAGTCAATACATTAATCAAGATATTTATGAACTGGTGTGGTGTACTGTTGCATTATATATATAGTTCATTGAAGGTCCATGTGTCATCTCGTCTTTATGACTGACGTTGGCATTCGCTCTGCTATTTCAAGTCCTAGAACATACCAAAAACCTTGAACCTTGCTTTGATGTTGTAGTAAGACAGAGATGACAAAGATTTTTCTCTTTCTGTGAAAGAATCCCCTGCATATATCCTAACTACTTGTTTTCTTCTTTTTTTTTTTTTTTTTGTGTAGCTTTTCATGTAATTTCTATTTTAATGTAGTATGTTTTTGTAGTGACTTCCATTGTAAGGAATTGTAGCAAATTTTGATCGCATACCAGCAGCTTCAGTGCATTGTTGATCAACAGTTCCCACATAAACATGTACATTTTATTGTAGCCAAAAGAATATTATTCTTGATCCATTAATGTTATTAGTCTGTATCCAAAGGTGTTGATTTACTAAAGGCTGTACACTTTGCAAGGGAATTTTCTCTTCGCTTAGTGAATGAGATGAAGCTCTGCTGACTTTTATCATCCAATCGTGTTCACGCTGACAGCGTGAGGAGAAAGGAGGAAAGCCGTTAACCGGCTTCTGTTACAGGGACATCGATCCCACACAGTGCCCATCAGCGCCACCTATTAGAGCCCATTAGTGCCAGCTATCAGTGCCACCCCATCAGTGCAGCCTCATAAGCGCACATAAGTGAATGAGAAAAATTACCTGTTTGCAAAATTTTATCTCAAACTATGAAAAATTTTGTTTTGTTTTTTCAAAATTTTCTGCCTTTTTTTACTTCTTTAGCAAAAGATAAAACAGCCAGTGGTGATTAAATACCACCCAAAAAAAACACTATTTGTGTGAAAAAAATTATAAACATTTTTTGGGTACAGTGTTGCGTGACAATGTGCGTGACAGTGTGCAATGGTGATTCAAAATGCAACAGCGTTGAAAACTGGCCTGGGCAGGAAGGGGGCATAAGTGTCTAGTAAGCAAGTGGTTAAAGTAGTTCTAAAGGCTGAAGATTTTTTACCTTCATGCATTCTATGTGTAGCACACGGACCCTTTTTCCTACTATTGGCTCACTTGCAGGAAAAGGGCACACCGTACTATATGCCCGTACCCTCTTGTTTGAAGAGGTTGAGCGGTGTCATGTATTTGGGTCCCACAGCTAGGTTTCTCCATCGGTTGGTTCTCATCTCCTAGGATATAGGGACAAGTCTCTGTTTTCCCCCCAATAATTCCAATGTCCACGCCACTCTAAACTCCAACGTTGAGTTTATTTTTCTTCAATATTAGCAGATAGGAAAAGGTGGATAAGAGACAGGACAGCAAGATTTTGGGAGGTAGGTCCAGGCACAAGTAAATGTTACAATCACCACTCAATCCCTGAGTGGGTTCAGCTCACCCGGATAGTCTCCTGTAAAAGTGGATCCTAGCAGCCGAAGTGATGCTCGGACGTTTAATTGGGTTCTTTCCTTAGATACGATCAGGAGACCCTCTGCCACAGAATCTATCATGTCCCGAACTTCTCAGTTCTTACAATACAAGGACAGGTGCCAGCAACAGCACATTACTAGGCCCTTGGTGGACAGATGAATCCCTCCAGAAAGTTACCGGGCCCCTTCCTTCACCGTGAACTCTCACCGGTCCTTCAGAAAGGTCCTCCCCCAGCCTCCTCTTCTTAGAAGCGGGCTCCCTCGCATGGGACACCCTGGGATTCCTCTTCCCAGAAGTGGGCCCCAGCTAAAGGTTTTGGGCCCAGTGTTGCAGTTGCAGCCCCAGGGCTAAAGGTGCCTGGGACTGACGCGCACGAGGCCCCATGGCCAGGAGGGCCATGCGCCACGCACTTGGACTCCGACTCTCGCGAACCCCCTCCCAGACGGCATCTGCCCCTTATGTATCCTCTCCCAGCATGCACAGCAGGCCAACCACGCCCACTGTACCGCTGCAGAGAGAGGACACCCCAAGGCACAGCACGATTACCAGTGGTTCAACCCTGGCCAGTCATGGCAGTGCCACCTACAGGCCACAGGGAACTGCACACCAGTATACCACCTGCGGGAACAAAATAGTGCAACCTATCAATGAGAACGGTCTGAGCCTAACTACGATCTCAGACCAGCCCCTAAATTTGAGTATATAGCACCCCTAAATGGGGTGGGCGCTACATATGCATGAAGGTAAAAAAAACTTCTGTGTGCAGCATTCCCCCTAATACTTACCTGAGCTCCCTCTTGATCCAGCGATGTATACGAGAGCATCGGCTCTCTTGGGACTTTACCTTCTCATTGGCTAAAAAAGCAGCGGGAGCCATTGTCAATCACAGCCAGTGAGCCAATGAGGTGGGGGGGGGGGGGGCAGGGCAGAGCCGTGGCTCCGTGTCTGAATGAATACTCAGAGCAGCGGCTCAGGAGTGCGCCTGTTTGGGTGCACCAATTGCAAGCTACTTGTTATGGGGACACTTGACAGGAGAGAGGGGCCAGGAGCTACGGTGGGGGACCCGAGAAGAGGAGGATCCGGGCTGCTCTGTGCAAAACCACTGCAGAGAGCAGGTAAGCATAACATGTTTGTTATTTTTTTGTTTTTTAATTTTTGCCTTTATCACTTTAATCAAAGCCGACAAAGTTGTTTACTGGAAGGGGTGCAGGGGGTCCTGGCAAACAGGCACACATGTCCTGTCTACTGTGTACAATGATGACCTTTACACATGCCCAAAGTCTGCAACTAGTTATGTTTTTTTTAACATCATTGAAATGTCTTAGAATGACATTTCATTCAACTCTGTGCGCCTGCATGCTGCGCTGACAGCGGTTTAAGTTGTACTGCGTAAAAATGCAAACACGCACGTTTACGCAGAGCATACCACTGCACATGTATGCTATGAGCAGGGCATATAGAAAACTGTTGTGCTCTTTGTGCCTTGGTATTGAGTCTGCGTTGATCTATGTCAATCACCTTAGTTTAACTGACATAGTGTGAATGAGCATTAAGAGATCCCTCAATCCTGTGAGGACAGTGCTATCTCTTCCAAGCAACAATGATGTCTGGTCATGCCCAGGCACGTTAGATGCCAGCCCAATCATTTTATTGCATACCTCGAGGTCTTGCGGGATTATGTATGTATGGAAGTGGTAACGTCATATAAAGCCCCTCAGTGGCATCTCAAAGATGCCAGGAATGATAGAGCATGATGAATGCGTAGTACAAGGAACATCTTACACAAGACTCAATATACAGCAATGTTTTTGTGAGAGGATAAATGTTCAAATAGAAAGCATCAATATTTAACCACTTTAAGACCTGACCTATTTTTCAAACTTGTTGTTTACAAGGTAAAATAATTATTTTTTTTGTTAGAAAATTACTTGGAACCCCCAAACATATTGTGACAGCAGGAAGGTAAAGTCACCTGGTTGCATCCAGGGGGGTAGATATATTTCGCCCAGATTCAGGCTTTACGCCGATTTATACAGCTAGGTGGAGAGTTGTATAAGCCCAGCTGAGACTAGTGGGCTCATGGATGACTCATACCTCTAGGGAGAGGGCTGGGCGTCGTGCAGACAGAGATGAGGAGACCAGCTGAACCTTGTCAGCTCATTTAGGCCTCTATAAGAACTCCCAGCTTCATTAGATGTTAGCTCATGCCTGGAAGCAGACCTGTGTGGACTGTCTAGGGAGAGTGAACCCCTGTGCGGTGAGAGAAAGCCTGTGTGGCTATATTTTGCTTGGACATTTAAAACCAGGGACTAGGACAGCACTAGGCTGATCCCAGTCGTTAGTTAGGAAACCTGTAAGTTTAGTCAGAGGTCAAGTTGACCAGGATTTATTTTGTGTTTGTTTTTTTTGCCTTGCTGTGTTTTTGTCACTGTAAATAGAAAATAAACCGCACCTTTTTTGATTTTGAAAACCACAACCTCCGTCTGCTGGGCCTGTTTTTGGGTGGGGAGCCCATCCCGGGGGTCACACATACCCGCTGCCGAGCTAGCCCCCTCACAGTTGGTGGAGAACCAGTGGCAGTTTTTTTTTAAGCCAGCATGGAGGAGATACTGAAACAGCTGGCTCTAGCAAATGCCAATCAACAGCAGACAAATGCAGGTTTGCAAAGGAGCCTTGCAGCCCAGCAGCAAGCTCATCAACAGAGCCTTGCAACTTTACAACAGAGTCTGGAGGCTCAGCAACAAGCCCAACAGCAATCTGAGGCCCGCTTCATAGACCTGTTGCAGAAGCAAGAGCAGAGACTACAACAACAGATGGAAGCAGTAATGCAGCAACGTCCGCAGACCGGTGAGGAAAGCCGTCCCACTAATACCGCGTCCTTTGGGGTGAGTCGTTTATTGACAAAAATGACTGGAGAGGATGATCCAGAGGTATTTTTGACCACATTTGAAAGGACCGCTGAAAGAGAAAAGTGGCCTGAGGAGCAGTGGGCTGGACTGGTGGCTCCTCTGTTAACGGGTGAATCGCAGAAAGCTTACTATGACCTAGAGCCTGACCAAGCAAAAGACTATGTGATGCTAAAAGCTGAAATATTGGCAAGGCTGGGTGTCACCCTGGCTGTCCGGGCTCAGCGTGTGCATAACTGGACTTTCCAGCTTGGAAAACCCCCCAGGTCTCAAATGTATGATCTCATTCACCTGAGCAGAAAGTGGCTACAGCCAGAGACTTTGTCCGCACCAAAGATTGTGGAACGTGTTGTAATGGATCGGTTTTTGAGAGCTCTTCCTACTGCCATCCAAAAGTGGGTAAGCCATGGAGACCCAGAGACGGCCGATGGTCTTGTGGATCGTGTGGAGAAATACTTGGCTACAGAGAACCTGACGGCCTCTTCCAGAGACACTCGGACTTTCCACCCTAAGACCAGACCATCCCCAGGGGCGGATAAGATGATTCCAAGGGGTAAGGGTGGAGAGAGTGAGAGGGTGGGAGCTCTACCCCAAGTTTGGCGAGAACAGCCTGGGAAATCAGCGGCTCAAGAGGCGGCAAGAAGGATCATTTGCTACCGCTGCCGGCAAGCGGGACATATTGCAGCAAATTGCCCGGTTTTGGAGGAACCCATGCAGTGTGACTTTCTGACGGGCAGACGTCAGTCGCTGTGTGCGACAGTCGCATGCACTGCCATTCGGGGAACTGAGAAACATTTATGCAAAATGTGTATTAATGGTAGAAATGTTGTGGTATTGCTGGATTCAGGTAGCCTTGTGACCCTGATAAAGGCTGAGTTAGTTAAAACAGAGGTCTCTGGGAATAGCAAGGTAGCCGTTATTTGTGTGCATGGGGACACCCGAGAGTATCCAGTGACTACAGTGTGTTTCGAGACCCCCAAAGGTACCCTTTCTCATCCAGTGGGCTTAGTGTCTCAGTTACCGCATGACGCCATTGTGGGAAGGGATTTTCCGAAGTTCTGGGAACTGTGGGATGATCATGAGCCCCCCACTGGTGCCCCTATGTACCAGGAATATGATAGCCAGAACTCCTCTGAGAGTGGTGAGGACTCTCCCGAATTTCCCTTGTCAGTATTGGCAGGGGAGACTCAAGAAACTGGAGAGGAGCCCACCTCCTCAGACGAAAACCTACCGTCTGTGGAGTTTTCTGATCTTGAGGTTCACAGGGAAAACTTTGCCACAGAACAGTTGAAAGACCCCGCCCTAATAAAGGCACGGGAAAACGTAGTGAAAATAGATGGCGAGTTAGTGAACCCAGATAATACCTGCACTTACCCATACTTCAGCGTAGAGAAGGACCTACTGTATCGGGTGGCAAAAAGGGCAGAAGAAACCGTTGAGCAGCTGGTGGTGCCCAAACCTTACAGGAAGTTGGTGTTGGAGTTGGCCCATGGGCACATTCTTGGAGGTCATCTGGGGACAGAGAAAACCCGAGAGAGGGTATTACAGAGATTCTATTGGCCTGGGGTGATGAAGGACATAGAAAATTATTGTTCCTCCTGCCCTGTGTGTCAGAGGTCGGCCCCGATGCCACACTTCCGTAGCCCGCTGGTCCCTCTACCCATCATTGAGGTCCCGTTTGAGAGAATCGCAATGGATTTGGTAGGTCCTATAATCAAGTCCGCTAGGGGGCACCAGTACATATTGGTTATAATGGACTATGCCACCCGTTATCCAGAAGCGATCCCTCTCAGAAATACCTCGGCCAAAACCATAGCCAAAGAGCTATCTCTTGTTTTTAGCCGGGTGGGTATTTGTAAAGAACTGCTTACGGACCAAGGTACACCCTTTATGTCCCGGGTTATGAAGGAGCTGTGTAAATTGTTCAAAGTGACGCAATTACGTACATCTGTGTATCACCCCCAAACCGATGGGCTGGTTGAAAGATTCAACAAAACCCTAAAACAAATGTTGAAGAAAGTGGTGGATAGGGATGGAAAGGATTGGGACTGTCTACTTCCTTATTTGATGTTTGCTATTAGGGAGGTGCCCCAATCCTCTACGGGATTCTC
The DNA here is from genome assembly GCA_029206835.1 of Rana muscosa. Lineage (NCBI taxonomy): Eukaryota > Metazoa > Chordata > Amphibia > Anura > Ranidae > Rana > Rana muscosa. Next base: position 731,212,858 of record CM055118.1, read on the forward strand.
CCCCTTTGAGTTACTGTATGGGAGACACCCAAGAGGGCTGTTGGATATTGCCAAGGAAACTTGGGAAAGTGAGAGTTCTCCCCACAGGAGTGTGATTGAGCATGTCGCCCTGATGCAAGATCGAATTGCACAGGTAATGCCCATCGTGAAGGAACATTTGGCCCAAGCGCAGTTGGCACAGCAGAGAGTGTACAACCGTGGAGCCAAGACCCGTACCTTTTCCCCGGGGGATAGGATATTGGTACTTGTCCCTACGGTTGAAAGTAAATTCCTTGCCAAATGGCAAGGCCCCTACGAGATAATGGAAAAAGTGAGCGAAGTGAATTACAAGGTCAGACAACCAGGAAGGCGAAAGCCCGAACAGATCTATCACGTTAATCTGTTGAAAGCCTGGAGGGATAGAGAGTCCCTAGTCGCAGACACTTGGTCACCAGCTCAAACTGGTTGCGTGATTCCTGAGGTTGGAATCGCAGCCACCTTGTCACAACCCCAACAACAGGAGGTTAAGGAGTTTGTGCTTCGCAACAAGGAGGTATTCTCTGAGCTGCCGGGACAAACATCTGGGGTAGAGCATGACATTATTACCCCGCCCGGTGAAAGGGTGAAGTTAAAACCCTATCGGATCCCAGAGGCCCGACGGGAGGCAATACGGGAGGAAGTACAGAAAATGCTGAACTTAGGGGTGATAGAGGAGTCCCAAAGTGATTGGTCTAGTCCCATTGTGTTGGTGCCTAAACCGGATGGGAGCTGGCGATTTTGTAACGATTTTCGTCAGTTGAACAAAGTTACAAAATTTGACACCTACCCCATGCCACGTATAGATGAGTTGATCGACCGGCTGGGAACAGCCCGATACATGACGACTCTTGACCTCACAAAAGGGTATTGGCAAATCCCCCTGGCCAAGTCAGCCAAAGAGAAAACCGCATTTGTAACCCCAGACGGGGCGTTCCAATATAAAAGAATGCCGTTCGGGTTACAGAATGCGCCGGCCACATTCCAGCGGAAAATGGACCAGATGCTGAGGCCCCATCGGAAGTATGCTGCGGCTTACCTGGATGACGTAATTGTCCATAGCACAGATTGGGCCTCACATCTGCCAAAAGTGCAAGCAGTCCTGGACTCTGTTCGGGAAGCAGGGTTTACGGCTAACCCCAAGAAGTGTACCATTGGGCAGGAGGAGGCCAAATATCTTGGGTACACCATTGGGAGGGGAGTAATAAAACCCCAACTCAACAAAGTCGAGGCCATCCAGAGTTGGCCACGTCCCAACAGCAAGAAGCAGGTACGAGCCTTTCTGGGAATCGCTGGGTATTATCGGCGATTCATTCCCCACTTTGCTTCTAAGGCTGTGCCCCTAACCAACCTGACGAAGGGGAAAGGGTCGGTCATGATTAAATGGACCCCCGAGGCTGAGGCAGCATTCCAATTCTTGAAACAAGCCTTATGTAGCCAGCCAGTGTTGTACTCACCCGACTTCTCTAAAGACTTTGTCGTACAAAGTGATGCGTCAGATGTGGGGTTAGGAGCAGTATTGTCCCAGGTCTGGAACGGGGAAGAGCACCCAGTCATTTACCTCAGCAGGAAGTTGAAGTCCCATGAGGTAAATTACGCCACCGTTGAAAAGGAGTGTTTAGCGGTGAAGTGGGCTCTAGATTCCCTTCGGTACTACCTGCTAGGTAGGCACTTTGACATGGTTACGGATCACGCTCCGTTAAAGTGGATGGCTCAAAACAAGGAAACAAATAGAAGAGTGAATAGGTGGTTCCTGGCCCTCCAGGAATTCAACTTCACAGTAAAGCATCGCCCTGGCGTTCAAATGGGGAATGTGGATGCTTTGTCTCGAGTACATGAATGCCTGATTGCTGGTGTTCCAACCCCGAGGTTAAAACAAGAGGGGGGGGGTATGTGACAGCAGGAAGGTAAAGTCACCTGGTTGCATCCAGGGGGGTAGATATATTTCGCCCAGATTCAGGCTTTACGCCGATTTATACAGCTAGGTGGAGAGTTGTATAAGCCCAGCTGAGACTAGTGGGCTCATGGATGACTCATACCTCTAGGGAGAGGGCTGGGCGTCGTGCAGACAGAGATGAGGAGACCAGCTGAACCTTGTCAGCTCATTTAGGCCTCTATAAGAACTCCCAGCTTCATTAGATGTTAGCTCATGCCTGGAAGCAGACCTGTGTGGACTGTCTAGGGAGAGTGAACCCCTGTGCGGTGAGAGAAAGCCTGTGTGGCTATATTTTGCTTGGACATTTAAAACCAGGGACTAGGACAGCACTAGGCTGATCCCAGTCGTTAGTTAGGAAACCTGTAAGTTTAGTCAGAGGTCAAGTTGACCAGGATTTATTTTGTGTTTGTTTTTTTTGCCTTGCTGTGTTTTTGTCACTGTAAATAGAAAATAAACCGCACCTTTTTTGATTTTGAAAACCACAACCTCCGTCTGCTGGGCCTGTTTTTGGGTGGGGAGCCCATCCCGGGGGTCACACATACCCGCTGCCGAGCTAGCCCCCTCACAATATATATATATATATATATATTGTGAGGGGGTTAACTCGGTAGCGGGTGTGTGTGACCCCCTGGTTGGGCTCCCCACACAAAAACAGGGCCAGCAGACGGAGGTTGTGGTTTTCAAAATCAAAAGGTGCGGTTTATTTCTCTATGTACAGTGACAAAAACACAGCAAAGCCAAAAAGAAACAAACAAAATAAATCCTGGTCAGTTTGACCTCTGACTAAACATGCAGGTTTCCTAAACTAACAACTGGGATCAGCCTAGTGCTGTCCTAGTCCCTAAGTCCCTGGTTTAGTAAAAGTCCAAACAAATAGCCACACAGGCTTTGCCTCACCGCACAGGGGTTCACTCTCCCTAGACAGTCCACACAGGTCTGGTTCCAGGCATGAGCTAACATCTAATGAATCTGGGAGTTTCTTATAGAGGCCTAAATGAGCTGACAAGGTTCAGCTGGTCTCATCAACTCCCTGTCTGCACGACGCCCAGCCCTCTCCCTAGAGGTATGAGTCATCCATGAGCACACTAGCCTTATACAACTCTCCACCTAGTTGTACAAATCGGCGTAAAGCCTGAATCTGGGCGAAATATATCTACCCCCCTGGATGCAACCAGGTGACTTTACCTTCCTGCTGTCACATACCCCCCCCTCTTGTTTTAACCTCGGGGTTGGAACACCAGCAATCAGGCATTCATGTACTCGAGACAAAGCATCCACATTCCCCATTTGAACGCCAGGGCGATGCTTTACTGTGAAGTTGAATTCCTGGAGGGCCAGGAACCACCTATTCACTCTTCTATTTGTTTCCTTGTTTTGAGCCATCCACTTTAACGGAGCGTGATCCGTAACCATGTCAAAGTGCCTACCTAGCAGATAGTACCGAAGGGAATCTAGAGCCCACTTCACCGCTAAACACTCCTTTTCAACCGTGGCGTAATTTACCTCATGGGACTTCAACTTCCTGCTGAGGTAAATGACTGGGTGCTCTTCCCCGTTCCAGACCTGGGACAATACTGCTCCTAACCCCACATCTGATGCATCACTTTGTACGACAAAGTCTTTAGAGAAGTCGGGTGAGTACAACACTGGCTGGCTACATAAGGCTTGTTTCAAGAATTGGAATGCTGCCTCAGCCTCGGGGGTCCATTTAATCATGACCGACCCTTTCCCTTTCGTCAGGTTGGTTAGGGGCACAGCCTTAGAAGCAAAGTGGGGAATGAAGCGCCGATAATAACCCGCGATTCCCAGAAAGGCTCGTACCTGCTTCTTGCTGTTGGGACGTGGCCAACTCTGGATGGCCTCGACTTTGTTGAGTTGGGGTTTTATTACTCCCCTGCCAATGGTGTACCCAAGATATTTGGCCTCCTCCTGCCCAATGGTACACTTCTTGGGGTTAGCCGTAAACCCCGCTTCCCGAACAGAGTCCAGGACTGCTTGCACTTTTGGCAGATGTGAGGCCCAATCTGTGCTATGGACAATTACGTCATCCAGGTAAGCCGCAGCATACTTCCGATGGGGCCTCAGCATCTGGTCCATTTTCCGCTGGAATGTGGCCGGCGCATTCTGTAACCCGAACGGCATTCTCTTATATTGGAACGCCCCGTCTGGGGTTACAAATGCGGTTTTCTCTTTGGCCGACTTGGCCAGGGGAATTTGCCAATACCCTTTTGTGAGGTCAAGAGTCGTCATGTATCGGGCTGTTCCCAGCCGGTCGATCAACTCATCTATACGTGGCATGGGGTAGGTGTCAAATTTTGTAACTTTGTTCAACTGACGAAAATCGTTACAAAATCGCCAGCTCCCATCCGGTTTAGGCACCAACACAATGGGACTAGACCAATCACTTTGGGACTCCTCTATCACCCCTAAGTTCAGCATTTTCTGTACTTCCTCCCGTATTGCCTCCCGTCGGGCCTCTGGGATCCGATAGGGTTTTAACTTCACCCTTTCACCGGGCGGGGTAATAATATCATGCTCTACCCCAGATGTTTGTCCCGGCAGCTCAGAGAACACCTCCTTGTTGCGAAGCACAAACTCCTTAACCTCCTGTTGTTGGGGTTGTGACAAGGTGGCTGCTATTCCAACCTCCGGAATCACGCAACCAGTTTGAGCTGGTGACCAAGTTTCTGCGACTAGGGACTCTCTATCCCTCCAGGCTTTCAACAGATTAACGTGATATATCTGTTCGGGCTTTCGCCTTCCTGGTTGTCTGACCTTGTAATTCACTTCGCTCACTTTTTCCATTATCTCGTAGGGGCCTTGCCATTTGGCAAGGAATTTACTTTCAACCGTAGGGACAAGTACCAATATCCTATCCCCCGGGGAAAAGGTACGGGTCTTTGCTCCACGGTTGTACACTCTCTGCTGTGCCAACTGCGCTTGGGCCAAATGTTCCTTCACGATGGGCATTACCTGTGCAATTCGATCTTGCATCAGGGCGACATGCTCAATCACACTCCTGTGGGGAGAACTCTCACTTTCCCAAGTTTCCTTGGCAATATCCAACAGCCCTCTTGGGTGTCTCCCATACAGTAACTCAAAGGGGGAGAATCCCGTAGAGGATTGGGGCACCTCCCTAATAGCAAACATCAAATAAGGAAGTAGACAGTCCCAATCCTTTCCATCTCTATCCACCACTTTCTTCAACATTTGTTTTAGGGTTTTGTTGAATCTTTCAACCAGCCCATCGGTTTGGGGGTGATACACAGATGTACGCAATTGCGTCACTTTGAACAATTTACACAGCTCTTTCATAACCCGGGACATAAAGGGTGTACCTTGGTCCGTAAGCAGTTCTTTACAAATACCCACCCGGCTAAAAACAAGAGATAGCTCTTTGGCTATGGTTTTGGCCGAGGTATTTCTGAGAGGGATCGCTTCTGGATAACGGGTGGCATAGTCCATTATAACCAATATGTACTGGTGCCCCCTAGCGGACTTGATTATAGGACCTACCAAATCCATTGCGATTCTCTCAAACGGGACCTCAATGATGGGTAGAGGGACCAGCGGGCTACGGAAATGTGGCATCGGGGCCGACCTCTGACACACAGGGCAGGAGGAACAATAATTTTCTATGTCCTTCATCACCCCAGGCCAATAGAATCTCTGTAATACCCTCTCTCGGGTTTTCTCTGTCCCCAGATGACCTCCAAGAATGTGCCCATGGGCCAACTCCAACACCAACTTCCTGTAAGGTTTGGGCACCACCAGCTGCTCAACGGTTTCTTCTGCCCTTTTTGCCACCCGATACAGTAGGTCCTTCTCTACGCTGAAGTATGGGTAAGTGCAGGTATTATCTGGGTTCACTAACTCGCCATCTATTTCCACTACGTTTTCCCGTGCCTTTATTAGGGCGGGGTCTTTTAACTGTTCTGTGGCAAAATTTTCCCTGTGAACCTCCAGATCAGAAAACTCCACAGACGGTAGGTTTTCGTCTGAGGAGGTGGGCTCCTCTCCAGTTTCTTGAGTCTCCCCTGCCAATACTGACAAGGGAAATTCTGGAGAGTCCTCACCACTCTCAGAGGAGTTCTGGCTATCACATTCCTGGTACATAGGGGCACCAGTGGGGGGCTCAGGATCATCCCACAGTTCCCAGAACTTCGGAAAATCCCTTCCCACAATGGCGTCATGCGGTAACTGAGATACTAAGCCCACTGGATGAGAGAGGGTACCTTTGGGGGTCTCGAAACACACTGTAGTCACTGGATACTCTCGGGTGTCCCCATGCACACAAATAACAGCTACCTTGCTATTCCCAGAGACCTCTGTTTTAACTAACTCAGCCTTTATCAGGGTCACAAGGCTACCTGAATCCAACAATACCACAACATTTCTACCATTAACACACATTTTGCATAAATGTTTCTCAGTTCCTCGAATGGCAGTGCATGCGACTGTCGCACACAGCGACTGACGTCTGCCCGTCAGAAAGTCACACTGCATGGGTTCCTCCACAACCGGGCAATTGGCTGCAATATGTCCCGCTTGCCGGCAGCGGTAGCAAACGATCCTTCTTGCGGCCTCTTGAGCCGCTGATTTCCCAGGCTGTTCTCGCCAAACTTGGGGTAGAGCTCCCACCCTCTCACTCTCTCCACCCTCACCCCTTGGAATCCTCTTATCCGCCCCTGGGGATGGTCTGGTCTTAGGGTGGAAAGTCCGAGAGTCTCTGGAAGAGGCCGTCAGGTTCTCTGTAGCCAAGTATCTCTCTACACGATCCACAAGTTTACCGGCCGTTTCTGGGTCTCCGTGGCTTACCCACTTTTGAATGGCGGTAGGAAGAGCTCTCAAGAAACGATCCATCACAACACGTTCCACAATCTCCGGTGCGGACAAAGTCTCTGGCTGTAGCCACTTCCTGCTCAGGTGAATGAGATCATACATTTGAGACCTGGGGGGTTTTCCAAGCTGGAAAGTCCAGTTATGCACACGCTGAGCCCGGACAGCCAGGGTGACACCCAGCCTTGCCAATATTTCAGCTTTTAGCATCACATAGTCTTTTGCTTGGTCAGGCTCTAGGTCATAGTAAGCCTTCTGCGATTCACCAGTTAACAGAGGAGCCACCAGTCCAGCCCACTGCTCCTCAGGCCACTTTTCTCTTTCAGCAGTCCTTTCAAATGTGGTCAAAAATACCTCTGGATCATCCTCTCCAGTCATTTTTGTCAATAAACGACTCACCCCAAAGGACGCGGTATTAGTGGGACGGCTTTCCTCACTGGTCTGCGGACGTTGCTGCATTACTGCTTCCATTTGTTGTAGTCTCTGCTCTTGCTTCTGTAACAGGTCTATGAAGCGGGCCTCAGATTGCTGCTGGGCTTGTTGATGAGCTTGCTGCTGGGCTGCAAGGCTCCTTTGCAAACCTGCATTTGTCTGCTGTTGATTGGCATTTGCTAGAGCCAGCTGTTTCAGTATCTCCTCCATGCTGGCTTAAAAAAACTGCCACTGGTTCTCCACCAACTGTGAGGGGGTTAACTCGGTAGCGGGTGTGTGTGACCCCCTGGTTGGGCTCCCCACACAAAAACAGGGCCAGCAGACGGAGGTTGTGGTTTTCAAAATCAAAAGGTGCGGTTTATTTCTCTATGTACAGTGACAAAAACACAGCAAAGCCAAAAAGAAACAAACAAAATAAATCCTGGTCAGTTTGACCTCTGACTAAACATGCAGGTTTCCTAAACTAACAACTGGGATCAGCCTAGTGCTGTCCTAGTCCCTAAGTCCCTGGTTTAGTAAAAGTCCAAACAAATAGCCACACAGGCTTTGCCTCACCGCACAGGGGTTCACTCTCCCTAGACAGTCCACACAGGTCTGGTTCCAGGCATGAGCTAACATCTAATGAATCTGGGAGTTTCTTATAGAGGCCTAAATGAGCTGACAAGGTTCAGCTGGTCTCATCAACTCCCTGTCTGCACGACGCCCAGCCCTCTCCCTAGAGGTATGAGTCATCCATGAGCACACTAGCCTTATACAACTCTCCACCTAGTTGTACAAATCGGCGTAAAGCCTGAATCTGGGCGAAATATATCTACCCCCCTGGATGCAACCAGGTGACTTTACCTTCCTGCTGTCACAATATATATATATATATATATATATATATATATATATATATAATTATTTTTTCTAACACCCTAGAGAATAAAATGGCGGCTGTTGCAAAACTTTTTGTCACACCGTATTTGCGCAGTGGTCTAATGCCTTGTACACACAATCGGAAATCCGATGGACTTGTTTCATCGGAAATTCCGATCGTGTGTGGGCCCCATCGGAATAAAAAAATAGAATATGTTTTACATTTTTCCGATGGGAAATTCCGATCGTCTGTGTGGAATTCCATCGGAGAAAAATCCACGCATGCTCAGAATTAAGTCGACGCGTGCTCGGAAGCATTGAACTTAATTTTTCTTGGCTCGTCGTAGTGTTTTACGTCACCGCGTTTTGGACGGTCGGAATTTAGTCTGACAGTGTGTATGCAAGACTGATGAAAGTCAGCTTCATCGGAATTCCGACAGGAAAATTCCATCGGATTTTATTCCATCGGAAATCCGATTGTGTGTACAAGGCATTACAAGCTCACTCTTTTTGGGCAACAGTAAATGTATCCCAATTTTTTTTTATATTGTGAAAGATGATGTTACTCCGAGTAAATTGATACCCAACATGTCACGCTTCAAAGTTGCGCCCGCTCGTGGAATGGCGACAGACTTTTTTACCTTTTTAAAATCTCCCAAAAAATCTCCATATGCGACATTTAAAAAATTCTACAGGTTGCATGTTTTAAGTTACAGAGGGGGTCTAGGACTATAATTATTGCTCTCGATCTTACGATCGCGGTGATACCTCACATGTGTGGTTTGAACACGTTTTCATTTGCGGGCGCTACTCACATATGCGTTCGCTTCTCCGCGCGAGCTTGGCGGGACGGGGCGTGTTTAAATTTTAATTTTTTTTTCTTATTTTACCTTTTATTTTAAATTTTTACACTGTTCTTTTAAAAAAAAAAATTGTGTCACTTTTATTCCTATTACAAGGAATGTAAACATCCCTTATAATAGAAAAAAAAGCAGGACAGGACCTCTTAAGTATGAGATCTGGGGTCAAAAAGACCTCAGATCTCATATTTACACTAAAATGCAATAAAGAAAAAAAAAATGTAATTTAAAAAAAAAAAGAGCATTGGGCGGAAGTGACGTTATGACGTCGCTTCCGCCGCCCTGCAATGGTATGGAGACGGATGGGGACCTTCTTCCCCTTGCTCATCTCCATACCTAACAGCGAGAAGGATCCGATCGCCTCCGCCGCTGGTAAGCAGCGGGGGGCACCGGAGAGCAGTGGGAGGGGGGCCTCTCCCACCGATAAAAGTGATATTGTGGCGAATCCGCCGCAGAGACCACTTTTATCTGAAAGCGAACCGCCCACTGAAGAAGAGGATACCGGGGTTATGGTAGCTAGCTCCAAGTACCTTTTTTCATAATATATGTATAGCTTTCACATGACCCAGCTTTTCCCAGCCTATCTGCAATTGAAATCTGGGGCGGTTATCTAGACCTAACGTTACTGAATATATTCTTCCACAGCCCTGTATCCAGTGGGAACTCTCAGGCTATGAAGACACACAGAACAGCATACTGTTTATAAAAAAGGTGACCCAAGGATTCTTTTCCTGACTGATATACTCATGGAGTCACACATCCACACATTTGCTTATGAGTTTGAAACCTGGGCAGTAACTTCAGCAATTGATCAGACATCCTGTGGATCTTTATTTCACCAAACAAAGCCAGTGTACTACTCTATGGGCTATGATTGTGATGTGTGTTTTGTGAGCGGTTCTGAATGTTGCAGCTGCATTTTGATTAGACAGCATTGTCTTTTTTAGCTCTTTTGGCTGAGGTGCTGGTGGGATTTTTTACCCAGTTTTTTGTATTACTATTCGTAATTTTGTATTAAAGTTCCCTTATCTTAATCTACATAGTCCTTGGTAACCTATTCTAGATGAGGTACTTCCCCATATTGTTTTTTTTGTGTTTAATGTCACTTTAAAACTTTTTACTTTTACTAAAAAGTTTTAGAATTCAAAAGGACAAATTTTGCTGAAATTTCTAAAAAATTAATTGAAAAGTTGGAGTAAAATGACAGGACTAAGTAATCAGCGTGCAGTATTAAAGTCTACCATCCTGGAGGCAACTAGATTATATGTCAGGTAAGCTAGTAAGAAAAAAACAATATGGCTCACTAAAGAGGTATGTATGATAGTACAGGAAAGAAAAATCAGCATATAGAACAATCAAGGAAACAGGAGTTGTATAAAAATAGACAAAAGGAGGCCAAACTCATTGTCAATGCTGCCATTTAGAATACTGTGTCCGGTTCTGGAGACCTCACTTACAGAAAGATATTGATAAAATAGAACAAGTCCAGAGACAAAAATGGTGAAAGGTAAGCGGGGGATTAAACATATCGAGCGTGACTTCAGGAACTTAATATGTAAAGTCTGGAGGATAGAAGGGAAAGGGGAGACATGAGTGAAACCTTTAAATACATCAAGGGGGTTAAAGCCGTGTTCCAACTACATTAATCAATTTTTATAAGTAATATCTTTCATGAGGCAATCATATAGTACATCTATGTTGACTTACTGTTTAAAAATCCGCCGCCGATCACCCGAGTTTTTGTAGAAAGACACTTATAAAAAATCTTCTCCGATGTTCTCATTTTGCTTGTGGGCATGTAAAGCCCACAAGCACTTACTTCCTGGATACTGTTGACGATCTGTGAACAGCAAGCACCGCCCGTCCCGCCCCATTCTCGCGCATGCGCATTGTTCGAGAAACAAACAATCGGCAATTACCTACAATTAGTGAAGAAGTGCTGGAGATTCGGGCGCGAACGATAGTAAACAATGTTGACTGTAGCCGCACATCCTTATCCTGGGCAGGCTGGTCTGTGACTGAGCGATCACAACAAAGGACTCTATTCCAATATTGAAGATGGCGCCAAAATCTTCCTTGTATCGCGTCACTTCTTGTTTGGAAGTCCCGCGATTCTAGCCCTAGGGGAAGCGCACTGACTCCTGGGAAATGATGACACACCTTTCCCAGGAGCAGTAGCGAGCAGAGGCGCCAACGGAAATGACGACAGAAACCGAGGTGATGAAGAAGACAGATTTTGTGGGACCACATAGCAACAGCTATTTCCAGGTGAGTAAAATAAAAATAAAAAATAGCCAAATGTTTTTTTTTTTTTAAGTATTATATGCACATTAATGCCAGATTATGTTTTTGATGGAAACTCCACTTTAATAAGGTTCAGGGAGGCAGTTTTTTCTATATGAAACCAAAACCAAGAACACGGGGACATGACCTCAAACTAACTGGAGGAAAGTTCAAAAGTTATCTTGGGGCTCTTTCACACGGACGGTCCGTTCAGGTCCGCCTGTCAGATTTTTAGGCGGACCTGAACGGATGCTCCATGTACCCCTATAGAGCCACGGATGTCAGTGGTGACATGTCCGCTGACATCCGACCCGCTCCGATCCGCCAAAGTGTGACGGAGGAAAACCCTATTTTTCCATCCGTCATTGGATGACAACGGACTCTACGGTCCGTCGTCATCCGATCCCCCATAGTGGAGAGCGGCGCTCTGACAGGGTGGTCCCTGCACAGTGTGAGGGGGCCGCTCAATCATCCGCCGGCTCAGCGGGGATCAACGGAGCGATCCCCGCTGAGCAAGCGGAGGTTCACGGGGCGGATCATTACTGATCCGTCCCGTGTGAAAGGGGCCTAAGTAAGTATTATTTTACAGAAAGGGTAGTTGAAGCTTGGCATAAACTAAACTTCCAGCAGAGTTAGTGAGCCAGTCAACTGTAAGGCCTCATGCACACTGGATGTTTTTGGATGTTTTTACAGCTGCTGTTTTTGGCTTCAGACGTTTTTTTCAACAGTCAATAAACTCTCCAGAATGTTATCCTATGTGTCCATGCACACATAGGCTGTTATCAACTGTTTTTGGATGGAAAAAACCCCCAAAACTAGTGGGTCCTGAGAGGAGTTTTTCAGCAGTAATAACGTCAAACGTCGATAAACGCTGAAACGTGGCTCACCAGCTTTTTTTTTTACGTTTTTGATCTCATTGGAGCTTAAAAACGCTAACGCTAAAAAACACAGAAAAACACTAAAAACGCCATTGCAAAAATGTTGACAACTCACTGCAAAGCTACTGGTGCTTTATAAGGTTATTATAACGTCCAGTGTCCATGAGGCCTAAATGGCTTAAAACATGCATGGGACATACCGCATATACTCGAGTATAAGCCGACCGAAATATAAGCCAAGGCACCTAATTTTACCACAAAAAACTGGGAAAACTTATTGACTCAAGTGTAATCCTAGGGTGTCCATCTGCATGCCTCACGTTGCCTCACTGTGCCCATGTGCATGCCTCACTGTGCCCATGCCTCACTGTGCCCATGCCTCACTGTGCCCATGCCTCACTGTGCCCATGCCTCACTGTGCCCATGCCTCACTTTGTCCATGACTAGACTGACGTTTAACATGGGAGTCTATGGAAGGGGTGCCCGGGTTTGAAAAATCGGTGCTCCCTGGCCGTAGGTTCCCTGGACAACAAACTTTGCACACTTGTAGAGGAAGAGTGGGGCTACATGTGTGCCAAGTTTGGGGTCCTGGGGACCTACGGACGGCCGGTACCAGGTCCCCGAAGTCAGGGAGATCAGGCGCAAAAAGATGACTCGAGTATAAGCCGAGGGGGGCTTTTTCAGCACAAAAAAATGTGCTGAAAAACTCGGCTTATGCTCAAGTATATACGGTACCTAGATCTATACTCAGACAATAAAGTTAACAAGAAAACAAAACAAAAAAGCAAAAAAATAAAAAAAAGGACAGACTTTTTTCTGCCGTCACTTTTCTATGTTTATACATAGTGTATCATATATATATATATATATATATATATATATATATATATATATATTGTGACAGCAGGAAGGTAAAGTCACCTGGTTGCATCCAGGGGGGTAGATATATTTCGCCCAGATTCAGGCTTTACGCCGACTTATACAACTAGGTGGAGAGTTGTATAAGCCCAGCTAAGGCTAGTGGGCTCATGGATGACTCATACCTCTAGGGAGAGTGTGGGGCGTCGTGCAGACAGGGAGTTGATGAGACCAGCTGAAGCTTGTCAGCTCATTTAGGCCTCTATAAGAACTCCCAGCTTCATTAGATGTTAGCTCATGCCTGGAACCAGACCTGTGTGGACTGTCTAGGGAGAGTGAACCCCTGTGCGGTGAGAAAAAGCCTGTGTGGCTATTTGTTTGGACATTGACTAAACCAGGGACTTAGGGACTAGGACAGCACTAGGCTGATCCCAGTTGTTAGTTAGGAAACCTGCATGTTTAGTCAGAGGTCAAGCTGACCAGGGTTTATTTTGTTTGTTTCTTTTTGCTTTGCTGTGTTTTTTTTTGTCACTGTAAATAGAGGAATAAACCGCACCTTTTTGATCTTGAAAACCACAACCTCCGTCTGCTGGGCCTGTTTTTGTGTGGGGAGCCCATCCAGCGGATCACACACCCCCGATACCGAGTTAACCCCCTCACAGTTGGTGGAGAACCAGTGGCAGTTTTTTTAAGCCAGCATGGAGGAGATACTGAAACAGCTGGCTCTAGCAAATGCCAATCAACAGCAGACAAATGCAGGTTTGCAAAGGAGCCTTGCAGCCCAGCAGCAAGCTCACCAACAGAGTCTGGAAGCTCAGCAACAAGCCCAGCAGCAATCTGAGGCCCGCTTCATAGACCTGTTACAGAAGCAAGAGCAGAGACTACAACAAATGGAAGCAGTAATGCAGCAACGTCCGCAGACCAGTGAGGAAAGCCGTCCCACTAATACCGCGTCCTTTGGGGTGAGTCGTTTATTGACAAAAATGACTGGAGAGGATGATCCAGAGGTATTTTTGACCACATTTGAAAGGACTGCTGAAAGAGAAAAGTGGCCTGAGGAGCAGTGGGCTGGACTGGTGGCTCCTCTGTTAACTGGTGAATCGCAGAAGGCTTACTATGACCTAGAGCCTGACCAAGCAAAAGACTATGTGATGCTAAAAGCTGAGATATTGGCAAGGCTGGGTGTCACCCAGGCTGTCCGGGCTCAGCGTGTGCATAACTGGACTTTCCAGCTTGGAAAACCCCCCAGGTCTCAAATGTATGATCTCATTCACCTGAGCAGAAAGTGGCTACAGCCAGAGACTTTGTCCGCACCAAAGATTGTGGAACGTGTTGTAATGGATCGGTTTTTGAGAGCTCTTCCTACTGCCATCCAAAAGTGGGTAAGCCATGGAGACCCAGAGACGGCCGATGGTCTTGTGGATCGTGTGGAGAAATACTTGGCTACAGAGAACCTGACGGCCTCTTCCAGAGACACTCGGACTTTCCACCCTAAGACCAGACCATCCCCAGGGGCGGATAAGAGGATTCCAAGGGGTAAGGGTGGAGAGAGTGAGAGGGTGGGAGCTCTACCCCAAGTTTGGCGAGAACAGCCTGGGAAATCAGCGGCTCAAGAGGCGGCAAGAAGGATCGTTTGCTACCGCTGCCGGCAAGCGGGACATATTGCAGCCAATTGCCCGGTTGTGGAGGAACCCATGCAGTGTGACTTTCTGACGGGCAGACGTCAGTCGCTGTGTGCGACAGTCGCATGCACTGCCATTCGAGGAACTGAGAAACATTTATGTAAAATGTGTGTTAATGGTAGAAATGTTGTGGTATTGCTGGATTCAGGTAGCCTTGTGACCCTGATAAAGGCTGAGTTAGTTAAAACAGAGGTCTCTGGGAATAGCAAGGTAGCTGTTATTTGTGTGCATGGGGACACCCGAGAGTATCCAGTGACTACAGTGTGTTTCGAGACCCCCAAAGGTACCCTCTCTCATCCAGTGGGCTTAGTATCTCAGTTACCGTATGACGCCATTGTGGGAAGGGATTTTCCAAAGTTCTGGGAACTGTGGGATGATCCTGAGCCCCCCACTGGTGCCCCTATGTACCAGGAATGTGATAGCCAGAACTCCCCTGAGAGTGGTGAGGACTCTCCGGAATTTCCCTTATCAGTATTGGCAGGGGAGACTCAAGAAACTGGAGAGGAGCCCACCTCCTCAGACGAAAACCTACCGTCTGTGGAGTTTTCTGATCTTGAGGTTCACAGGGAAAACTTTGCCACAGAACAGTTGAAAGACCCCGCCCTAATAAAGGCACGGGAAAACGTAGTGAAAATAGATGGCGAGTTAGTGAACCCAGATAATACCTGCACTTACCCATACTTCAGCGTAGAGAAGGACCCACTGTATCGGGTGGCAAAAAGGGCAGAAGAAACCGTTGAGCAGCTTGTGGTGCCCAAACCTTACAGGAAGTTGGTGTTGGAGTTGGCCCATGGGCACATTCTTGGAGGTCATCTGGGGACAGAGAAAACCCGAGAGAGGGTATTACAGAGATTCTATTGGCCGGGGGTGATGAAGGACATAGAAAATTATTGTTCCTCCTGCCCTGTGTGTCAGAGGTCGGCCCCGATGCCACATTTCCGTAGCCCGCTGGTCCCTCTACCCATCATTGAGGTCCCGTTTGAGAGGATCGCCATGGATTTGGTAGGTCCTATAATCAAGTCCGCTAGGGGGCACCAGTACATATTAGTTATAATGGACTATGCCACCCGTTATCCAGAAGCGATCCCTCTCCGAAATACCTCGGCCAAAACCATAGCCAAAGAGCTATCTCTTGTGTTTAGCCGGGTGGGTATTTGTAAAGAACTGCTTACGGACCAAGGTACACCCTTTATGTCCCGGGTTATGAAGGAGCTGTGTAAATTGTTCAAAGTGACGCAATTACGTACATCTGTGTATCACCCCCAAACCGATGGGCTGGTTGAAAGATTCAACAAAACCCTAAAACAAATGTTGAAGAAAGTGGTGGATAGAGATGGAAAGGATTGGGACTGTCTACTTCCTTATCTGATGTTTGCTATTAGGGAGGTGCCCCAATCCTCTACGGGATTCTCCCCCTTTGAGTTACTGTATGGGAGACACCCAAGAGGGCTGTTGGATATTGCCAAGGAAACTTGGGAAAGTGAGAGTTCTCCCCACAGGAGTGTGATTGAGCATGTCGCCCTGATGCAAGACCGAATTGCACAGGTAATGCCCATCCTGAAGGAACATTTGGCCCAAGCGCAGTTAGCACAGCAGAGAGTGTACAACCGTGGAGCCAAGACCCGTACCTTTTCCCCGGGGGATAGGATACTGGTACTTGTCCCTACGGTTGAAAGTAAATTCCTTGCCAAATGGCAAGGCCCCTACGAGATAATGGAAAAAGTGAGCGAAGTGAATTACAAGGTCAGACAACCAGGAAGGCGAAAGCCCGAACAGATCTATCACGTTAATCTGTTGAAAGCCTGGAGGGATAGAGAGTCCCTAGTCGCAGACACTTGGTCACCAGCTCAAACTGGTTGCGTGATTCCTGAGGTTGGAATAGCAGCCACCTTGTCACAACCCCAACAACAGGAGGTTAAGGAGTTTGTGCTTCGCAACAAGGAGGTATTCTCTGAGCTGCCGGGACAAACATTTGGGGTAGAGCATGACATCATTACCCCGCCCGGTGAAAGGGTGAAGTTAAAACCCTATCGGATCCCAGAGGCCCGACGGGAGGCAATACGGGAGGAAGTACAGAAAATGCTGAACTTAGGGGTGATAGAGGAGTCCCAAAGTGATTGGTCTAGTCCCATTGTGTTGGTGCCTAAACCGGATGGGAGCTGGCGATTTTGTAACGATTTTCGTCAGTTGAACAAAGTTACAAAATTTGACACCTACCCCATGCCACGTATAGATGAGTTGATCGACCGGCTGGGAACAGCCCGATACATGACGACTCTTGACCTCACAAAAGGGTATTGGCAAATCCCCCTGGCCAAATTGGCCAAAGAGAAAACCGCATTTGTAACCCCAGACGGGGCGTTCCAATATAAAAGAATGCCGTTCGGGTTACAGAATGCGCCGGCCACATTCCAGCGGAAAATGGACCAGATGCTGAGGCCCCATCGGAAGTATGCTGCGGCTTACCTGGATGACGTAATTGTCCATAGCACAGATTGGGCCTCACATCTGCCAAAAGTGCAAGCAGTCCTGGACTCTGTTCGGGAAGCGGGGTTTACGGCTAACCCCAAGAAGTGTACCATTGGGCAGGAGGAGGCCAAATATCTTGGGTACACCATTGGGAGGGGAGTAATAAAACCCCAACTCAACAAAGTCGAGGCCATCCAGAGTTGGCCACGTCCCAACAGCAAGAAGCAGGTACGAGCCTTTCTGGGAATCGCTGGGTATTATCGGCGATTCATTCCCCACTTTGCTTCTAAGGCTGTGCCCCTAACCAACCTGACGAAGGGGAAAGGGTCGGTCATGATTAAATGGACCCCCGAGGCTGAGGCAGCATTCCAATTCTTGAAACAAGCCTTATGTAGCCAGCCAGTGTTGTACTCACCCGACTTCTCTAAAGACTTTGTCGTACAAAGTGACGCGTCAGATGTGGGGTTAGGAGCAGTATTGTCCCAGGTCTGGAACGGGGAAGAGCACCCAGTCATTTACCTCAGCAGGAAGTTGAAGTCCCATGAGGTAAATTACGCCACCGTTGAAAAGGAGTGTTTAGCGGTGAAGTGGGCTCTAGATTCCCTTCGGTACTACCTGCTAGGTAGGCACTTTGACATGGTTACGGATCACGCTCCGTTAAAGTGGATGGCTCAAAACAAGGAAACAAATAGAAGAGTGAATAGGTGGTTCCTGGCCCTCCAGGAATTCAACTTCACAGTAAAGCATCGCCCTGGCGTTCAAATGGGAAATGTGGATGCTTTGTCTCGAGTACATGAATGCCTGATTGCTGGTGTTCCAACCCCGAGGTTAAAACAAGAGGGGGGGGGTATGTGACAGCAGGAAGGTAAAGTCACCTGGTTGCATCCAGGGGGGTAGATATATTTCGCCCAGATTCAGGCTTTACGCCGACTTATACAACTAGGTGGAGAGTTGTATAAGCCCAGCTAAGGCTAGTGGGCTCATGGATGACTCATACCTCTAGGGAGAGTGTGGGGCGTCGTGCAGACAGGGAGTTGATGAGACCAGCTGAAGCTTGTCAGCTCATTTAGGCCTCTATAAGAACTCCCAGCTTCATTAGATGTTAGCTCATGCCTGGAACCAGACCTGTGTGGACTGTCTAGGGAGAGTGAACCCCTGTGCGGTGAGAAAAAGCCTGTGTGGCTATTTGTTTGGACATTGACTAAACCAGGGACTTAGGGACTAGGACAGCACTAGGCTGATCCCAGTTGTTAGTTAGGAAACCTGCATGTTTAGTCAGAGGTCAAGCTGACCAGGGTTTATTTTGTTTGTTTCTTTTTGCTTTGCTGTGTTTTTTTTTGTCACTGTAAATAGAGGAATAAACCGCACCTTTTTGATCTTGAAAACCACAACCTCCGTCTGCTGGGCCTGTTTTTGTGTGGGGAGCCCATCCAGGGGATCACACACCCCCGATACCGAGTTAACCCCCTCACAATATATATATATATATATATTCTCAGTTTTTAGTAGCTTTCGATAAACGTTAAATACATCATATGTGCATTTAACAGTCCGGAAGTGTATCACTACTGCTTGGTCTAGAAAGGAGTGGATCTCTTGAAAACTTGTATCACATAGAGTACTCAGCTGTGTTGATCATAGTCCAGTAAAAAAATTATATTTTCTGTCCAGTTTACTACTAAGAGATAAGGATTATTTTGGCTAACCTATGTACTTTAGCCACTACAAGGATTTTAAAAAGGCACAGGAATGCCATACGTCAGGGGTCATCAACCCCCGGTCCCGGGCCCACTACCGGGCCGTGGCCCTTCTGCAGTCGGGCCGCGGGTGCGGGTGGCTCTCAAGAGACATGCTGGGCTGCCGGCATGAGAGCGCTGGGTGGATTGAAGAAGCGAGCGGGCAAGCAGAGATATCATCTCTCTCCGCCCATTGCATCACCGCTCTTCCGCCCTCAAAGCCGGTGCTCTGTCTCAGTGTCGGAGGGAGCAGAGAGATGACATCATCTCACACTGCCCGCCCCGCATCGCCGCTCTCCTGCGGCTCCTGTGAGAACTTCCTGAGATTCCTTGTTCAGCGGCGCAGATTGCCTGCCCCCCCGGACAGCTAATCAGGAATGGCAGAAGGTTGGAGCCAGAGAGTGACAGCCGAAGGAGTACCGAACCCTCCCTCTGCCAGGTGAGACCGGCTGCAGCAAGACGAGGGAGACACCCTGCTACATCTAGAGGGGCGATCCCACAGAGATGTGACATCATAAGTTACAGGTGAGCTGTGTGTGGGAGTACAGGTGAGGTGTGCTGGGACTTGTAGTTCACCCCCTCAGCTGTCTGCCTGATATACCACAAGGGGTGCTCCACTCACTCCGCATCTGGTGACAGCAATGTGGCAGGTGGCATGGCAAGTGACATTCCACATTTGGTGACAGGCAACGTGGCAGGTGGCAAGTGACATTCCACATCTGGTAACAGGCAACGTGGCAGGTGGCAAGTGACATTCCACATCTGGTAACAGGCAACGTGGCAGGTGGCAAGTGACATTCCACATCTGGTGACAGGCAACGTGGCAGGTGGCAATCCACATCTTGTGGCAGGTGATGTGGCAAGTGACATTCCGCATCTTGTGGCAGTAAGCGTGGCAGGTGATGTGGCAAGTGACATTCCGCATCTGGTGACAGGCAAGTGACAATCCACATCTTGTGGCAGTAAGCGTGGCAGGTGATGTGGCAAGTGACAATCCACACCCGGGTGCAGGCGACAGTGGCAAGTGACACGCTCAGGGCTCCCACTGATTCTACATTATGGTGAGTTGAACTATTTCATTTATTACTACAATGTAATAATAGAAATAATGCGCTTCAATCACACTGACACCATATTAAGCATGGTGCCATGATGATTGAAGCTCTAACACCAGCCATTGCCCGCAAAAAATCGTAACCCCCCCGGTCCTTGGCACAATTTTCTTCCACGCAGCCGGTCCCCGGTGCCAAAAAGGTTGGGGACCACTGCCATACGTCACACTGACATAAACAGTTGATAAAACAGTGCTGCAAGTTTGATCAAATGTCACGGCTTACCATGCTTCTTAAACGTTTCAGATACTTGTGGCTGCTTTCGCTATTAGGGAATTTTAATACTGTATATTTATGTTACTAGTTCAAAATGGGCAGTTTCACTGTAAAGTTGTACAATGTCTGTGAATTCCATCTGGGCAGTAGTAGAAGCACTTTGTCATTTCTTATGACCAATATACTAGACTTGCTTGCTTAAAAATGGTTCTGGACAAATAGATTTGTGTCGTGTGCAGTGTTAGTGCAGAGTTTATATCTACTATTTGTAACCATACCCAAGTCTTCACTAGTAGTTGATTGTCAAAAGTTGCAGTCAGCTTTTTGTCTCAGTAGGCCTGATGTGAGCTTCATTTTTCTTTTTACTGTGGGCATTGAAGGCATTGTATATAGTTTTATTGTATGTTTCTTTTGACGTATTATGCTTTTATAAAAAAATATAAATACAAATGATTTTCTCTGAACCCTTTTGCTGCCAGAGGCTCATAGAGCTTTTCTGAACACGTTTAAAAAACGTTAGGCCTGAAAGTGATTGTGAAGTTTTTTTTTTATAAATAACAAACGTGTCATACTTAACTGCTCTGTGCAATGATTTTGCACAGAGTAGCCCTGATCCTCCTCTTCTGGGTTTCCCCACAGGCGCTCTGGACTCCTCTTCCCCATGTACCACCATAGGCAGCAGCATCCTATGGTGGCACACGTGTAGGCATGCTTCTGAACTGCAATCTGTGTCCCTTGACACACACACTGTGGCTCGGCTTTGCCCCCTGCTCCTTTGTTACAGTATTTGATTGACAGCAGCAGGAGCCAAAAACTCCCGCTGTGCTCACTGAGTCAAGTGAGGAGGGAGAGGGAGCACCACCGCTTCTCTTGGGCACAGTGCTGAATTGAGAACAGGCTCAGGTATTTATTTGGGAGGGAGCTGACGATAAAAGCTTTTTTACCTTAAAGCAGAAAATGTATTAAAAAGGTAGTAAGCTATCCCCTGCAAGGTTATGCCAAAATGTGCTAGTGCATTTCATACTAGCACATTTATGAAATACTTTCCTTAGAATGAAACTCTCCAGCAGTACGCTGTCACCGCTGACAGGGCTTCCATCTAGCCCTGGTCTTTCTTCGGGGTTCGCTGGCTGCATCCAGTGTGAATATCACCCAAACACCGCAAGTTTAGGAGATATTCACTGTACCTACAGGTAAACTTATTATATACTTTTAAAAGCAGAGTTTAATACTGCATTAAGGTAAATAACCTTCAACTTTTACAACCACTTAAAGGTTAGTTAAAACCCCCAAAATAGTGATAGTGTAGTTTTTTACACTCCCTGGCCACTTTAGTATATACACCTTGCTAGTACAGGGTTGGCCCCCTTTTTCCTTCAGAACTGCCTTAATTCTTTGTGGCATAGATTCAACAAGGCGTTCGAAACATTCCTTAGAGATTTTGGTCCATATTAACATGATCGCATCACTTAGTTGCTGCAGATTTGTCTGCTGCACATCTGTGATGCAAATCTCCCGTTCTGCGACATCCCAAAGGTGCTCTATTGGATTGAGATCTAGTGACACTGGAGGCCATTGGAGTACTGTGAACTCATTGTCATGTTCAAGCTTTGTGACCTGGTGCATTATCCTGCTGGAAGTAGCCATCAGAAGATGAGTACACTGTAGTCATAAAGAGATGGACATGGTCAGCAAAAATACTCAGGTAGGTGGTGCGTTTAAACAATGCTCAGTTGATACTAAGGGGCACAAAGTGTGCCAAGGAAATATCCCCCACACCATTACACCACCACCAGCGTGAACCGTTGATGGATGGATCCATGCTTTCATGTTGTTTATGACAAATTCTGTCTTACCATCTGAATGTCGCAGCTAAAACAGAGACTCATCAGACCAGGCAACATTTTTCTAATCTTCTATTGTCCAATTTTGGTGAGCCTGTGCAAATTGTAGCCTCAGTTTTCTGTTCTTAGCTGACAGGAGTGGTACCCGGTGTGGTCTTCTGCTGTAGCCCATCCGCTTCAAGGTTTGATGTGTTGTGCATTCAGAGAGGGTATAATGCATACCTTGGTTGTAACGAGTAGTTATTTGAGTTACTGTTGCCTTTATATCATCTTTATGAACACTGACAAGTTAAGTGAATAACGCTAATTATCTCATAAAATATCATCTGAAAGGCGATGAGTATATTAGGCAGCAAGTAAACATTGTCCCTACTGTTGTCCCCAAAGGTTGATTTTGTTGAAAGCTGAAACAAATGGGAATAGCATTTTGTTGTGTATGGGGCTGTGTAACTGTGGACCCATCAAGGTGCCCATGTTGACCTGCGTCCACAGGCAAACGTGCTTACAATGGGCAAGTGAGCATCAGAACTGGACTACAGAGCAATGGAAGAAGGTGGCCTGGTCTGATGAATCAGGTTTTCTTTTACATCATGTGACTGGCCAGGTGAGTGTCTGTTGCTTACCTGGTGAAAATTTGGCACTAGGATGTGGTATTGGAAGAAGGCAAGCCGTGGAGGCAGTGTGATGCTTTGGGCAATGTTCTGCTGGTCAACCTTGGGTCCTGCCATTTATGGCAATGTTACTTTGATATGTACCATCTACCTAAACATTGTTGCTGACCAAGTACACTCCTTTATGGAAATTGTATTCCCTGATGGCATTAGCCTCTTTTCCAGCAGGACAATACACCTTACCACTAGGGATGAGCTTCGTGTTCGAGTCGAACATACGTTCGACTCGAACATCGGCTGTTCGATCGTTCGACGAAGATCGAACGATTTGGGCCGTTCGCGCCAAATTCGAGTGACGCGAACGGCCCACAATGCACTACGCCATCGCAGTGTCATCCAGGCGCTGTGATTGGCCAAGCATGCACTGTGACCCCGCATGCTTGGCCAATCACAGCGCCGGCAGCGAGGAGAGCAATGATTGGCCACAGGCAGGATGCCTGTGGCCAATTATTGCTGAGGGTGTTTAGTACACGCCCCACACTATAAAAGGCCGCCAGCACGGCGGCCTAGTGTAGTGTGTTCCGGAGCAGGGATAGAGCAGCATAGGCAGGGACAGTGACTGTTATTTCTTTCTTGCTTAACCTGGATTCCTTTAGTTTAGGGAAAGAGAAGGATAGGTAGGGAGAGTGTCAGTGTGTTTTGTGCTTGTGCTATAGTGTGCTTAAAAAAAACATTTATTCTAGGGACAGAAAACTGTAGGTAGGGACAGTGTCAGTTTCTTTCACTCTGCAAGTCCTTGTTTCCAGGGACCTGGAAGGACAGTGAGTGAATTGTCCTTGTGCTATATTGTGCTTAAAAAAACATTTATTCTAGGGACAGAAAACTGTAGGTAGGGAGAGTGTCAGTTTCTTTCACTCTGCAAGTCCTTGTTTCCAGGGACCTGTAAGGACAGTGAGTGAATTGTCCTTGTGCTATATTGTGATTAAAAAAAACATTTTTTCTAGGGACAGAAAACTGTAGGTAGGGAGAGTGTTTTTTTTCTTTCACTCTGCAAGTCCTTGTTTCCAGGGACCTGGAAGGACAGTGAGTGAATTGTCCTTGTGCTATATTGTGCTTAAAAAAAAACATTTTTTCTAGGGACAGAAAACTGTAGGTAGGGAGAGTGTTTATTTTCTTTCACTCTGCAAGTCCTTGTTTCCAGGGACCTCTAAGGACAGTGAGTGAATTGTCCTTGTGCTATATTGTGCTTAAAAAAAACATTTATTCTAGGGACAGAAAACTGTAGGTAGGGAGAGTGTCAGTTTATTTCACTCTGCAAGTCCTTGTTTCCAGGGACCTGGAAGGACAGTGAGTGAATTGTCCTTGTGCTATATTGTGATTAAAAAAAACATTTTTTCTAGGGACAGAAAACTGTAGGTAGGGAGAGTGTTTTTTTTCTTTCACTCTGCAAGTCCTTGTTTCCAGGGACCTGGAAGGACAGTGAGTGAATTCTCCTTGTGCTATATTGTGCTTAAAAAAAACATTTATTCTAGTGACAGAAAACTGTAGGTAGGGAGAGTGTCAGTTTATTTCACTCTGCAAGTCCTTGTTTCCAGGGACCTGTAAGGACAGTGAGTGAATTGTCCTTGTGCTATATTGTGATTAAAAAAAACATTTTTTCTAGGGACAGAAAACTGTAGGTAGGGACAGTGTCAGTTTCTTTCACTCTGCAAGTCCTTGTTTCCAGGGACCTGTAAGGACAGTGAGTGAATTGTCCTTGTGCTATATTGTGCTTAAAAAAAACATTTATTCTAGGGACAGAAAACTGTAGGTAGGGAGAGTGTCAGTTTATTTCACTCTGCAAGTCCTTGTTTCCAGGGACCTGGAAGGACAGTGAGTGAATTGTCCTTGTGCTATATTGTGATTAAAAAAAACATTTTTTCTAGGGACAGAAAACTGTAGGTAGGGAGAGTGTTTTTTTTCTTTCACTCTACAAGTCCTTGTTTCCAGGGACCTGTAAGGACAGTGAGTGAATTGTCCTTGTGCTATATTGTGCTTAAAAAAAACATTTATTCTAGGGACAGAAAACTGTAGGTAGGGAGAGTGTCAGTTTATTTCACTCTGCAAGTCCTTGTTTCCAGGGACCTGGAAGGACAGTGAGTGAATTGTCCTTGTGCTATATTGTGATTAAAAAAAACATTTTTTCTAGGGACAGAAAACTGTAGGTAGGGAGAGTGTTTTTTTTCTTTCACTCTGCAAGTCCTTGTTTCCAGGGACCTGTAAGGACAGTGAGTGAATTGTCCTTGTGCTATATTGTGCTTAAAAAAAAACATTTATTCTAGGGACAGAAAACTGTAGGTAGGGAGAGTGTCAGTTTATTTCACTCTGCAAGTCCTTGTTTCCAGGGACCTGTAAGGACAGTGAGTGAATTGTCCTTGTGCTATATTGTGATTAAAAAAAACATTTTTTCTAGGGACAGAAAACTGTAGGTAGGGAGAGTGTTTTTTTTCTTTCACTCTGCAAGTCCTTGTTTCCAGGGACCTGGAAGGACAGTGAGTGAATTCTCCTTGTGCTATATTTTGCTTAAAAAAAACATTTATTCTAGGGACAGAAAACTGTAGGTAGGGAGAGTGTCAGTTTATTTCACTGTGAAAGTCCTTGTTTCAAGGGACAGAGAAGGACACCTGAAGGTAGCCCTTATTGCTTTTTTCCCATCTCCCTGCAGGCCATCTATTAGAATGTCTGGAAGGCAAACAAGGAGAGGCAGACAGTCAGGAGGCAATAAAAGAGGGCAAGCAGGCTCTGTGTCTGGGGGCAACAGTGGTGGTCGTGGACGCGGTGCATTGTCATCAGCACATGGCCATGGGACACGCTTGTCCTTCTTTTCGGCAGCTGGACATGTTGAGCCACATCATGCCGAAGACTTGGTAGAGTGGATGACCAAGCCCTCCTCCTCCTCCTCATCCTCTCTCACCCAGGCTCAGGGTACTGGAAAAGCAGCTGCCAAAGCGTCGTCTTCCCTGGTATCAATGTCAGACAAATCATCAGTCACTCCTTCCCTAGACCCACCATGTCCTCCTCCTGAGGAGTCCCCCGAACTGTTTCAGCACAGTGTTGGGTACATGCTCCAGGAGGATGCCCAGCGTTTCGAAGGGTCTGATGATGAAACCCAGCTAGAGGAAGGCAGTAGCGTGAGAGCAGACAGAGGGGATGCTCAAGAAGGACACCAATCTGGCAGTCATGTTCCAGCAGCTGCAGCATACTGCCAGATTGGCTCCAGTGATGAGGAGGGAGGGGATGATGAGGTCACTGACTCCACGTGGGTGCCTAATAGGAGAGAGGAGGAGGAGGAGGATGAGGAGGAGGCACATCTCCAACGAGGCAGGATGCCCTTTGGTGGCCAGCGTAAGGGCAGTACACCGACGGAATCACACCGCAGAGCTCCGCCTGTGCAGGGCGCTGCCTCTGCCCGTCATTCAAAAAGTTCTTTGGTGTGGGCCTTTTTTGAGGCTAGTGCATCAGATCGCACAGCTGCTGTTTGCAACATATGTCTCAAGCGTATATCGCGTGGCCAAAACATCAGCCGCTTGGGTACCACATGCCTGACCAGACATATGTTGACCTGCCATGCAGCTCGTTGGCAAGCCTACCTCAAAGACCCACACCAAAGAACAAAGCGGACCTCTCCTTGCACCGCATCAGCTGGGATCTCCAACCCCACTATAACTTCAGTCCTCTCTGAAACATGCACTGAGAGGAATGAAGGTGTAGAATTAGGTGTGTCACAGCCAAGTACTTGCGCCCACTCTGCTAGCAGTACACCGACGTCCGATTCTAGCAGGCAAATTTCCCTGCCCCAGCTGCTGGACCGTCGAAAGAAGTTCACTCCCAGCCATCCACATGCCCAGCGGTTGAATGCTAGCTTGGCTAAATTGCTAGCGCTTCAACTGCTGCCTTTTCAGTTGGTAGACTCGGCCCCCTTCCGTGAGTTTGTGCAATGTGCGGTTCCTCAGTGGCAGGTTCCCAAACGCCACTTTTTCTCACGGAAGGCTATTCCGGCTCTCTACCGGCATGTGGAAGGCAATGTCTTGGCCTCGCTGGACAGGGCGGTCAGCGGTAAGGTGCATATTACCGCTGACTCATGGTCCAGCAGGCATGGACAGGGACGTTACCTTTCTTTCACGGCCCATTGGGTCACTCTTTTGGCAGCTGGGAAGGATTCAGGACAAGGTGCAGTAGTGTTGGAGGTTGTCCCACCGCCACGCCTCCAAAATGCTACTACTGGTTGTGACACACCTCTCTCCTCCACCCCCTCCTCTTCTTCTTCCTCCATGGCCTCTTCCTGTGGTTTGTCCTATGAACCAGCGGTGCTCCGTAGCCGTTCACGGGGCTACGCAAGTACGCAGGCAAAAAGATGCCATGCCGTGCTTGCGCTGGTGTGTTTGGGGGACAGAAGCCACACTGGGGCAGAGGTCCTGTCTGCTCTGCAGGGCCAGGCCGAGAGGTGGTTGACGCCACGCCAGCTTAAGCCAGGAATGGTGGTTTGCGACAATGGCACCAACCTCCTCTCCGCCCTCCGACAGGGACAACTGACCCATGTGCCCTGTGTGGCTCACGTCCTTAACCTGGTGGTGCAGCGCTTCTTGGGCAGGTACCCGGGCTTACAGGATGTCCTGAGGCAGGCCAGGAAAGTCTGTGTGCATTTCCGCAGATCTTATAATGCCAGTGCTCGCCTGGCTGAGCTGCAAAAGGAGTTGAACCTGCCCAAGAACCGCCTTATATGTGACATGCCCACCAGGTGGAACTCAACGTTGGCCATGCTGCAGCGGCTGCACACGCAGCAGAGGGCCATCAATGAGTACCTGTGCGACTACGGCACCAGGACAGGGTCAGGGGAGCTTGGTTTTTTTTCTCCACGCCAGTGGGGCATGATCAGGGATGCATGCACTGTCCTGGCACCATTTGAGGAGGCCACGAGGATGGTGAGCAGTGACAGTGCATGCATCAGTGACACTGTACCTCTTGTCCACCTGTTGGAGCACACGCTGCGTGGAATAATGGACAGGGCACTTGAGGCAGAACAGAGGCAGGAAGAGGAGGACTTCCTTGCCTCTCAAGGCCCCCTTTACCCAGACAGTGTTCCTTCTGTCCCACCCATCGCACAGGAAGAGGAGGAGGAGGAGGAGGAGGAGGAGGAGGAGGATTGTGTCAGCATGGAGGTGGAGGCTGGCACTCAGCATCATCAGCAGCAGTCTTTTAGGGATGATTTACAGTCCCAAGAAACCAGTGGACTTGTACGTGGCTGGGAGGAGGTGGCTGCGGATCATGTCGTCCTTAGTGACCCAGAGGACTCCGGAGCGAATGCCTCAGCAAACCTACGCTGCATGGCCTCCCTGATCCTGCAAAGTCTGCGGAAGGATCCTCGTATTCTTCGGATCAAGGAGAGGGACCATTACTGGCTGGCCACTCTCCTTGATCCACGGTACAAGGGTAAGGTTGCGGACCTTATGTTACCGTCGCAGAGGGAGCAGAGGATGAGACAACTCCGGGAGGCCTTGCAGAAAGGTCTGTGCAACGCGTTCCCAGAGACTGGGAGGTTGCAAACTCCTGGTCCTGGACAACGAGTTGCTGAGGCTTCGGCCAGTCAAAGAAGGAGCGGTGGGGAAGGTGGCCGTCTGACCGATGCGTTCAGACAATTCTTTAGTCCGCAGCCCCAAAGTATGATCGGTTCCAGCAACCATCGCCAGCGTCTGATAAACATGGTGCAGGAATATCTAGGGGCAAGGTCAGACTTGGACACCTTCCCCACCGAAAATTCTCTGGCTTACTGGGTCTTGAGGATGGATCACTGGCCAGAGCTTGCACAGTATGCAATTGAGCTACTGGCCTGTCCTGCATCCAGCGTTCTTTCGGAACGCACATTCAGTGCTGCTGGAGGATTTGTCACGGATCACAGGGTGCGCCTGTCCACCGACTCGGTTGATCGACTGACTTTCATCAAGATGAACCAGTCTTGGATCACCACCAGCTACCACACACCTGATGCTGATATAACAGACTAATTGATTTTAACATGTCACATCCCTTCAAGACTGATGCTGATGCTGAGTGCCTGTGCTGTTATGTTGACTGGCTATCCTCCTCCTCCGAGTCCTCAATGATACGATTGATGATGATAGCTTGTAAGATCATTTTTGTTTATGGGTGCCGCCACCAGTGCCTAACGCCCAATTTTTCAGCCCCTGTTTAACAGGGGCGTGTAATTACAATTTTTGAAGCAATACTTTGCAACAGGGCTCATTGCTGTGCTCCAAGTACAGTATCTGTGAGGAGTTGCAGTGTTGTGCCACCAGTGCCTAAGGCCCAATTTTTCAGCCCCTGTTTAACAGGGGCGTGTCATTACAATTTTTGAAGCAATACTTTGCAACAGGGCTCATTGCTGTGCTCCAAGTACAGTATCTGTGAGGAGTTGCAGTGTTGTGCCACCAGTGCCTAAGGCCCAATTTTTCAGCCCCTGTTTAACAGGGGCGTGTCATTACAATTTTTGAAGCAATACTTTGCAACAGGGCTCATTGCTGTGCTCCAAGTACAGTATCTGTGAGGGGTTGCAGTGTTGTGCCACCAGTGCCTAAGGCCCAATTTTTCAGCCCCTGTTCAACAGGGGCATGTAATTACAATTCTTGATCTAATAATTCACAGCAGGGCCCATTGCTGCACCCACCAAGAGTAACTGTCAGGGCTTACAGTGTTGTGGCACCAGCACCACCATCAAAGGCCCAATTTTTACTACCACTGTTCAACAATTATATGTAATTAAAATTCCTGATATAATAGTTGACAGCAGGGCGTTCCAGCACCAACCAAGAGTAACTGTGAGTGCTTACAGTGTTGTGCCAACACCAACAACTAAGGGGCCTATTTCTGCAGAGTATATACGGCAGGTCCCTACTTTCAAACATCCAACTTACAAACGACTCCTACTTGCAAACGCAAGAAGACAACAGGAAGTGAGAGGAAATCTACCACTAGGAAGGAAAATTCTCTCCTGTAAGAATAAATATGGGAGAAAGGTGTCTCCTCTGTACTGATGCTTTATCAGCAATCCTTGTTTCAAGAAAAAGACCACATTTCAAAAAGAGTTGTCATTGGGACGGAAAGTGAGGTGAAATGTTCTGAACAGGGGCACAGACAGCAAAACAAATGTTACAGGGGTGATAACCCTTACCTATGTTTTCCAAAAAGTTTAAAAATAGATTTTTGGTCTGGAGCTACACTTCAACAATGTACCTGTTCAAAATTACAAACAGACTCTACATAAGAACAAACCTACAGTCCCTGTCTTGTATGCACCGCCTGTATAGGGCTGTTCAGAGTATATAGGGCCTTTTTTATTTTATGTGCGGGGTTCCCCTTAATATCCATACAAGACCCAAAGGGGCTGGTAATGGGCTGGGGTAGGGGGGGGGTCATGGGGTAGCTATGCCATTTTTCTTAAAGAATTTCATCCATATTACCGGGACCAGACATTACATTAAAGCCGCAAGCAGTTTTAAATGGCTTTTTTTTCCTTTAGAAGTGTCATTTTGTGCAGGGACAGTTCTAAACACGGGAAACACGTGGCACTTCACAGGCATACTTTAGACACCCCCCAGGTACGATATTTAAAGGAATATTTGACTTTTTTTTTTTCACTTTATGCATCATTAAAATGACTGCTCCCGAAAAACGACCGTTTTTAAAACTTCTTTTTGCATTGATACATGTCCCCTGGTGCAGAACCCGGGTTCCCAAACCCTTTTTAGGACAATAACATGCATAATAGTTGTTATAATTAGCACTTTAGAATTCGAACGTTCGCATCCATTGTATTTAATAGGGTTCTAATGTTCGTTCGAACTTTCGGTCCGTTCGCGGGTTCTGGTGCGAACCGAACCCGGGGGTGTTCGGCTCATCACTACTTACCACACTGCAAACCTGGTTCCAGAATGGTTTGAAGAACACAATGAGTTTGAGGTGTTGGCTTAGGCCCCATACACACTATTAGAAATTCTGCAGATTTTTGTCTTCAGATTTACCAAAACCATATAATATGAGGTCAAACCTTAAATGGTTTTGGTAAATCTGAAGACAAAAATCTGCAGAAAATGTAATAGTGTGTATGGGGCCTTTGTCTCCAAATCCTTCAGATCTCAATCCAATCGAGCATCTTTGGGATGTGCTGGAAAAATAATTCTAATCATGTTCCCAGATTTAATGTATCCAGATAGGCTACCAAATTAAAACATAAACTAAAGCTGGCCATTCACTGAGAGAATTTAGATCAGTGGGTAGCCCTGTTGGAACCACTTTGCCTGGCATACTTTGAATAAAAAAAATCAAAGGAGCTGGGTGGAAAATTCTTGGTAGAATAGCATCTGCATCCAGTAAGATACAAGCACTGTTCAGGTATTTTGGCACCTGGCTGTCAGAATATATTGGCTGCAGTGGGAATTTGCCCATCAGCGCTGTTTAGCATGGAATAAGAAATCTGTTGGATTTCTTTTATTCAGCCCATAGTATATGGCTAGCTTAAAGGAGAAGTATAACCAAAGCTCGTTTGGCTGTACTTCTCCTATGGATCACATTGGTGCAATTCATTTTTCACTCCTGTGACCCGTTTGTGACCAAAGAGTTTAAACTTTCCTGGGAACTGATGAAGTTCAGGGAAAATTAATATGGATCTACCTTTAGTAAATTAGGAAGACATTTTAAGATATTCCCAGTATAACCAAAAACAAACCCTCCTGTACTCATAGTTTTTGTAGTGCCTGTCAAGTGTTTGTCAGTAGCACATCTCTATGCTAATAGTGTTGATGCCAAAGGTTCAAACAAATTGTTCCTTAAAGTGTTTGTTAACCTAAATTTTTTTTAATAAAGATCCTGTTCCTTTAAAGCATGTTATACAGCACAGTGCTTGTGCTATGTAATTTGGCCCACCATATCACCCTAAATACCTGGCTGATCCTGCCTGGCTATACCCTCCCATATGTAAACTGACCACAGTTTAGCATGGCTGCTGAGTAGGGTTGTCCCGATACCGATACTAGTATCGGTATCGGGACCGATACCGAGCATTTGCGTGAGTACTTGTACTCGCGCAAATGCTCCCGATGCTTCACCCGATACTTTTTTTTTTTCTTTCAGTGTAGAGTGGCCGGACAGGGCGGGAGGAGTCAGTGGCTGGGGAGGGCTGGGGAGTGCGGGCGGAGTCTGGCTGGAGAGGGCGGACAGAGCCTGTGGACGGAGAGTGCAGGCGGAGTTTGGCTGGAGATGGGGCGGGCAGAGTCTTTGAAGGAAATGCGGGCGGAGTCTGGCTGGGGCGGGCGGAGTCAGTGGACCGAGTCGGCGGGGGGAGAGCGAGTCCCTCACCTGAAGTTGAACGTGGTAAGCTGGCAGGGGTGCAGGGCGTAGTCGCCTCAGGATCGGTGACCGGTGCTGTCACATTCGGTCACCGTCAGCGGCTGAACGTCCATCTTGATACACCCTGCACTCGGCTGCAGTAAGCAGCAGCAGACATCTTGTTACACCCAGCCCGAGCTATATGGGCTGGGTGTAACAAGATGTCCGCTGCTGCTTACTGCAGCCGAGTGCAGAGTGTACCAAGATGGACGTTGCAGCAGTTTTTTTTTTTTTTTATAAATCCTGTGTCATTTTTTGCAGCATTTCAGTGCCAGCCACCTATCGGTGCCCACAAGTGCTACCTATCAGTGCAATCAGTGCCATTTACCAGTGCCACCTATCAGGTGGCACTGGTAGATGGCACTAATTGCACTGATAGGTGGCACTTATGGGTACTGATAGGTGGCACTGATTGCACTGAAAGGTGGCACTTTTGGGCACTGATAGATGGCACTGATTGCACTAATGGTGCAATCAGTGCCATCTATCAGTGCCATCTATCAGTGCCCACAAGTGCCACCTATCAGTGCAATCAGTGCCATCTATCAGTGCCCGCAAGTGCCACCTTTCAGTGCTATAAGTGCCACCTTTCAGTGCTATAATTGCCATCTATCAGTGCCATCTATCAGTGCCCACAAGTGCCATCTATCAGTGCCACCTATCAGGGCCCACAAGTGCCATCTATCAGTGCCCACAAGTGCCACCTATCAGTGCCCACAAGGGCCACCTATCAGTGCAATCAGTGCCACCTATCGGTGCAATCAGTGCCCACAAGTGCCACCTATCAGTGCAATCAGTGCCCACAAGTGCCACCTATTAGTGCTACCAGTGCCCATAAGTGCCACCTATCAGTGCCATCTATCAGTGCCCATAAGTGCCACCTATCAATGCCATCTACCATTGCCATCTATAAGTGCCACCTATTAGTGCCATCCACCTATTAGTGCCCATCAGCGCCAGTCACCAGTCAGTGCCCATAAGTGCCGCCTATCAGTGCCAGCCACCTGTCAGTGCCACCTATCAGTCCCCATCTTTCAAACTGTCACATGACATTGAAAAAAAAGTATCGGTAATCGGTATCGGCGAGTACTTGGAAAAAAGTATCGGTACTTGTACTCGGTCTTAAAAAAGTGGTATCGGGACAACCCTACTGCTGAGCCCTGACATCATGGTCAGTTTAGGTGCCTCTGTCATCCACTCTCTCCTCTGACCTCCTATGTGCCCTCCTCTGTCCTCTCCCCCTCTCCCTCCCTGCCTGTCAGCTCCATGACCGTGCCCACCCCCTCCACTCCTGCTGCTCAAATTACTGTTATCTTCTTACAGTATCCTCTCTGTTTTTGTATGTAATGTGCTCCTGTGTCTGTGCCTTATAAAAATAATGCAGTATATACCTGTTTACAGAACGCCGATCAATGCTCACGTGACCAGATGCCTCCCTCCTCCTCCCCTCCTGACTAACGTCAGTGGGGGATCCTCGGCCCCGCCCACTGCTATAAGGCACAGACACAGGAGCACATTACATATATAGACAGAGAGGATACTGTATCTTTGCATATAAGACATATCAAACATATAACTTGTGTTAATTAAGTTAAAAGCAATGTTTTTAGTTTCATTAGTGTTGCATAATGTTAAATTTGTAGAATACATGTACAGAACAACACAAGAATACAATTTACAATTTCTACGTTTGTGTGTGTGTAGCAGCAATAGTGAATTGCTGAGGGGAGGACACACCAAATATTGAGTTCATTTTTCTGTTTTTGTACTTTTTTGAAGACTTTCAGTTGATAAATGAAAACTTTTTTTTAATGTCCTTATTTTAAAAGCTTTCTCACTTTACAGTGTGTGTGTATGTATGTATGTGTATGTGTGTGTGTGTGTATATATATATATATATATATATATATATATATATATATATATATATATATACACAGTATCTCACAAAAGTAAGTACACCCCTCACATTTTTGTTTAATATTTTATTATATTTCATATGACAACACTGAAGAAATAACACTTTTCTACAATGTAAAGTAGTGAATGTACAGCTTGTATAACAGAGTATAACAGAGTAAATTTGTTGTCCCCTCAAAATAACTCAACACAAAGCCATTAATGTCTAAACCGCTGGCAACAAAAGTGAGTACACCCCTAAGTGAAAATGTCCAAATTGGGCCCAAAGTGTCAATATTTTGTGTGGCCACCATTATTTTCCAGCACTGCCTTAACCCTCTTGGGCATGGAGTTCACCAGAGCTTCACAGGTTGCCACTGGAATCCTCTTCAACTCCTCCAGACAACATCACAGAGCTGGTGGATGTTAGAGACCTTGCGCTCCTCCACCTTCCGTTTGAGGATGCCCCACAGATGCCCAATAGGGTTTAGGTCTGGAGACATGCTTGGCCAGTCCATCACCTTTATCCTCAGCTTTTTTAGCAAGGCAGTGGTCTTCTTGGAGGTGTGTTTTGGGGTCGTTATCATGTTGGAATACTGCCCTGCGGCCCAGTATCTGAAGGGAGGGGATCATGCTCTGCTTCAGTATGTCACAGTTAATGTTGGCATTCATGGTTCCCTCAATGAACTGGTAGCTCCCCAGTGCCGGCAGCACTCATGCAGCCCCAGACTATGACATTCCCACCACCATGCTTGACTGTAGGCAAGACACACTTGTCTTTGTACTCCTCACCTGGTTGCCACCACACAAGCTTGACACTATCTGAACCAAATAAGTTTATCTTGGTCTCATCAGACCACAGAACATGGTTCCAGTAATCCATATCCATAGTCTGCTTGTCTTCAGCAAACTGTTTGTGGGATTTCTTGTGCATCATCTTTAGAAGAGGCTTCCTTCTGGGACGACAGCCATGCAGACCAATTTGATGCAGTGTGCGGCACATGGTCCGGGCACTGACAGGCTGATCCCCCACCCCTTCAACCTCTGCAGCAATGCTGGCAGCACTCATACGTCTATATCCCAAAGATAACATCTGGATATGACGCTGAGCATGTGCACTCAACTTCTTTGGTTGACCATGGCGAGGCCTGTTCTGAGTGGAACTTGTCCTGTTAAATTGCTGTATGGTCTTGGCCAGCGTGCTGCAGCTCAATTTCAGGGTCTTGGCAATCTTCTTATAGCCTAGGCCATCTTTATGTAGAACGACAATTATTTTTTTCAGATCCTCAGAGTTCTTTGCCATGAGGTGCCATGTTGAATTTCTAGTGACCAGTATGAGAGAGTGAGAGCAATAACACTAAATTTAACACACCTTCTCCCCATTCACACCTGAGACCTTGTAACACTAACAAGTCACATGACATCAGGGAGGGAAAATGGCTAATTTGGCCCAATTTGGACATTTTCACTTACTCACGTACTCACTTTTGTTGCCAGTGGTTTAGACATTAATGGCTGTGTGTTGAGTTAATTTGAGGGGACAGATAATTTACACTGTTATACAAGCTGCACACTCACTACTTTACATTGTAACAAAGTGTAATTTCTTCAGTGTTGTCACATGAAAAGATAAATTAAAATATTTACAAAAATGTGAGGGGTGTACATTATATACACATTGTATAAAGTATATACTGTCCTATAAAGCCAGTCATCTGTCAGCCAGTCAACATGCCAGCTGCTTCTTGGCCTGTTATGTTTGAAGGATGTGTTAAACATGATGGAGTAATGAGTGACATGACACCGCCCCTATCTACTGGCTAGTTAACTAAATACAAAAAGTATTCCAACGTGTGCAGTAGAGCCATATGCTGCAACACGAACTCTGGATGCTCCACAATAGGGCCTGTGGCTATGCGCAATGATTAGGTCCTCCATACGGCATGCCAGATAGAGCAGCACACTGCATGGGTAGCAGATGTTACTTTCACTGTTAAATAAAAGGCCTGCAGCAGGTATTGATTCCAGATGTTAAATGTCAATGTACTGGTTTCCAATTAATATTTAAAATCTCACGAGACTAAGTAATACAAAATATAGAAAGCAGATTACCAAGGTGTGCACCAATTTCAAAAGATTTTAAACACAGAATTATCTGTAATGATACAAATGACATGGAGTACAATAGTAGAGCAAATAATAAAAGGTGCAGTGCTTGCTATAATTTTCATACATGAAATATTAAAGCATAGTAATTCATAAGTATTGTCTGATTACTAGTTACTCAGCTGCTTGTTTTCTTCTGTTTTAGCCTTCATTCACACTTAAAGGAGAAGTACAGCCTAATCACATTTGGCTGTACTTCTGTGGATCACAGGAGTATAGTTTGTTCTGCTCTTCTGTTACCCCGTTTTCAGCCAACAATGGGCTGAAGCCTGCTGTTGGCTGACATCACAAAGCTGGTCCAGGCTGGGGAAAGACTTCGACCATATGGTCAGGATCCACCCAGGAGCCTGGACCAGCACCTGGCTCAGCCTCTCAGTGAGCAGCTAAGAGCCTGAGCCAGCCGCTTCCGCCCCCTCTACAGCCCAGCGCTCTAGTGAGCGTGCGGGGGGGGCGGTGTTAGAGCCTATGTTACCAGTTCTCTGAGAACTTAGTGATCAGTGGTCTTTGATCGCTCGTTTCCCAGTCTTAAAGTCGGTAGGGGACAGATGCAGCATCGGACTGATGCTTCATCCACCTAGGTAAGTATTATTATTTTTTGCTGATTTAGGAGTCATGTGCTGTACAGGGGATTCTTTGGGCCAGGATTGGTTATTTTTGGCCA
This sequence comes from Rana muscosa, assembly GCA_029206835.1. Taxonomy (NCBI): domain Eukaryota; kingdom Metazoa; phylum Chordata; class Amphibia; order Anura; family Ranidae; genus Rana; species Rana muscosa. The sequence continues at coordinate 731,249,630 of CM055118.1, forward strand.
TATAGACTTTTTTCATGGGGACCCCCAAAAATCATCCATCTTTGCGTGGCTTTTCAGGTATTCCCATAGAAGTCTTTAGCGCAATAAATGCCCAAATCTGCCTAAAAACAGTGAACAAGCACAGAAGCGAAAACATATGTCAGTCGCTCACGCATATGTAAACAGTATTTGCTCCACACATGTGAGGTATTGATGCAAAGCGAGAGCAATAATTCTAGTGCTAGACCTCTTCCAATTCTATGAGAGGGCGCAATTTTAAAACATGACATTTCATTTATTTACTCGGCATAACCACATCATTCACATTTTCCGAAAAAAAAAATATCCCCAAATATTGCGTTTGCAAAACCGCTGCACAAATATTGTGTAATATAAAAAATGGCAACAACCACCATTTTATTCCCTAGGATCTCTGCAAAAAAAAAGAAGAAGAATGTTTAGGGGTTATAAGTACCGTATATACTCGAGTATAAGCCGAGTTTTTCAGCACATTTTTTTGTGCTGAAAATGCCCCCCTCGTCTTATCCTCGAGTCTGTGTCCATCTTCAAATTTGTGCGCCTGATCTTGGCCAGCCGTAGGTCCCCTGGACCCCAAACTTGGCACACATGTAGCCCAACTCTTCCTCTACAAGTGTGCAAAGTTTGTTGGCCGGGGAGCACCGATTTTTCAAAGCTGGGCACCCCTTCCATAGACTCAATGTTAAACGGTAATTTCTCTGGTGATTTTGGGGACCCGGTACCGGCCGGTCCTCGGTCCCCTGGACCCCAGACTTGGCGCACATGTAGCCCCACTCTTTATCTACAAGTGTGAAAAGTTTGTTGTCCAGGGGACCTACGGCAGGGGGGCACCGATTTTTCAAAGCCGGGCATCCCTTCCATAGACTCCCATGTTAAACGTCAGTCTAGTCACACAGCGCCGGAGATCAGGTAGGGAGATTGGGCACAGTGAGGCATGCAGATGGACACCCTAGGCTTATACTCGAGTCAATATGTTTTCCCTTTTTTGGGGCAAAATTAGGTGCCTCGGCTTATATTCGGGTTGGCTTCTACTCGAGTATATAGGGTAATTTTCTAGCAAAAGATATGGATTCAAACAAAAAGTGGCAGAAAAAGCCTGGTCTTCAAATGGTTAAGGATGACAGAGACTGGCAGATCCGTTATAGATTTTAACAGGAGATGGATAATCTGTCTATCCTTGTCACAATCACATTAATGACAAATAGAGATTATAAATAAGTATTGCTGATCTTCTAATTTTTGATATGCCTGACCATTTACATTTAGATCTGTCGGATCTGCAGAGAATATAATAATTTTGAAATCTTTTCTGATGTGTGAGTTTTTTTTAAACAATTCAAATACTAACAATTAAAAAATGTGCTAACCCGTATATAAATGGTACCCATATATTTCCTGTCATAGGCATCAGTTAGCTTAGCATGTACAAAGGTACTTCCTGGAACGTCAAATGTGTTTATTCCCCCCCTGCCTTACATAAAGCGGCGCTAATTTTCTTTAAGGCGATCCCAGAGCTTTCTGAGCACTGCTATAAAGGGGGAGTGCCAATACTGACTTTCTGAATTTTCACTTTTTAATGAAAGGAAATTGTAGTTCTACATTTTACACAGAATGGTCATTCTTTCATTTATTTAGGGAAGTCTGGATTAGTTCCGTTTTATAGCTTAGTTTTTGCAAATACGTAACTTATACTACCTCAAAGTGCTGCACAGTAAAGCAAATTTGTGTCTTTTCAAGTGATATTTTCACATAAAAGGCTGTTGTATGTATGCAGAGCTGCTGTTACAAATCACAGGGCCCTGTACAGCCTGCTTGACGGAGCCCCTCCACCTCCAATAATATCAAATTATATTTTTCCTAAAATGCACTGCAGGCGGGGGGGGGGGGGGCACATATACCAATCCCCCTTGCAGCCAGAGGGAGAAAAAGGTGGAGAAGCTGGGGGAGCCATAAGAGTCTGCAGTACAACCAACACTCTTGCTCAGCAGGTGCCCGGGCCCCCCCTTTTGCACTAATGGGGCCAGGGCCCGATACAGGAACACCAGCTGTACTGCCTTATCAGCGGCTCTGTATGTATGTATGTACAGTGGGTATGGAAAGTATTCAGACCTCCTTAAATTTTTCACTCTTTGTTATATTGCAGCCATTTGCTAAAATAATTTAAGTTCATTTTTTTTCCTCATTAATGTACACACAGCACCCCATATTGACAGAAAAACACAGAATTGTTGACATTTTTGCAGATTTAAAAAAAAAAGAAAACCAAAATATCACATGGTCCTAAGTATTCAGACCCTTTGCTCAGTATTTAGTATTTGCACCCTTTTGATCTAATACAGCCATGAGTCTTTTTGGGAAAGATGCAACACGTTTTTCACACCTGGATTTGGGGATCCTCTGCCATTCCTCCTTGCAGATCCTCTCCAGTTCTGTCAGGTTGGATGGTAAACGTTGGTGGACGGCCATTTTTAGGTCTCTCCAGAGATGCTCAATTGGGTTTAAGTCAGGGCTCTGACTGGGCCATTCAAGAACAGTCACGGAGTTGTTGTGAAGCCACTCCTTCGTTATTTTAGCTGTCTGCTTAGGGTCATTGTCTTGTTGGAAGGTAAACCTTCGGCCCAGTCTGAGGTCCTGAGCGCTCTGGGGAAGGTTTTCGTCCAGGATATCCCTAAAACTTGGCCGAATTCATCTTTCCCTTGATTGCAACCAGTCGTCCTGTCCCTGTAGCTGAAAAACACCCCCACAGAATGATGCTGCCACCACCATGCTTCACTGTTGGGACTGTATTGGACAGGTGATGAGCAGTGCCTGGTTTTCTCCACACATACCGCTTAGAATTAAGGTCAAAAAGTTCTATCTTGGTCTCATCAGACCAGATAATCTTATTTCTCACCATCTTGGAGTCCTTCAGGTGTTTTTTAGCAAACTCCATGCAGGCTTTCATGCCTCTTGCACTGAGGAGAGGCTTCCGTCGTGCCACTCTGCCATAAAGCCCCGACTGGTGGAGGGCTGCAGTGATGGTTGACTTTCTACAACTTTCTCCCATCTCCCGACTGCATCTCTGGAGCTCAGCCACAGTGATCTTTGGGTTCTTCTTTACCTCTCTCACCAAGGCTCTTCTCCCCCGATAGCTCAGTTTGGCCGGACGGCCAGCTCTAGGAAGGGTTCTGGTCGTCCCAAACGTCTTCCATTTAAGGATTATCGAGGCCACTGTGCTCTTAGGAACCTTAAGTGCAGCAGAATTTTTTTTTGTAACCTTGGCCAGATCTGTGCCTTGCCACAATTCTGTCTCTGAGCTCTTCAGGCAGTTCCTTTGACCTCATGATTCTCATTTGCTCTGACATGCACTGTGAGCTGTAAGGTCTTATATAGACAGGTGTGTGGCTTTCCTAATCAAGTCCAATCAGTATAATCAAACACAGCTGGACTCAAATGAAGGTGTAGAACCATCTCAAGGATGATCAGAAGAAATGGACAGCACCTGAGTTAAATATATGAGTGTCACAGCAAAGGGTCTGAATACTTAGGACCATGTGATATTTCAGTTTTTCTTTTTTAATAAATCTGCAAAAATGTCAACAATTCTGTATTTTTCTGTCAATATGGGGTGCTGTGTGTACATTGAGGAAAAAAATGAACTTAAATGATTTTAGCAAATGGCTGCAATATAACAAAGAGTGAGAAATTTAAGGGGGTCTGAATACTTTCCGTAACCACTGTATTAATGAAGGCTGCTGGCTATTATGTGCAGGTCTGTCTGCATCATGACAAGTGTTGAGCCTTCCGATCCACTAATGAGAGCTATGAGGTGAAAAATGTAAGGGGGTCTGAATACTTTCAGTACCCACTGTATATATGTGTGTGTGTATTTTTGTAGTATTGCTGTGTTCTATGTACCTGATTATTCCTATAAATGAGAATATCTAAACAAAATCTACAGCATAAATAAGCATCCATAACCTGTGCTAGTGCCTTTTCCTATCATTGGGTGTGCATGGTTACCATACATTGATTTACTGAGCTGGAATAGACATGCATCCAATTATGTGAGAGTCAAGTCTGCATGTGTGTTCTAGGGCAGCCAGTGCAAGGCTGGTAAGTGGCAACCAAAGTACCTACAATGTAAAGTCTTTTCTGGTAAAGTTACATATCATAGCAATACGCTTCTTTCATTTTGGTGCCTCTTGGGGTCTTTTAAATATACTATTGGAAGTGTTATTTCAAAGAACTGTTTAAACCGAAATGAAAGTCAAAAACTGACTCCATCCACATTGCCTGCAGCCACTAAATCCCCCAAAAAATACCTTTTACCCTTTCATCTTTTTTTTTTTTTTTTACTGAGGTGTAGCAGGATGAATGTGTTGTAGGACTGGATGGAAATGGAAATTACAGAGGATGTACTGACCCCTTAGCACTGGTGAAAATCATTGGAAATTAAAAAAAAAAAAAATTTTGCCTATATTTTGTTTTATTTGAGAAATTATTGAAGGATAATAAATGTTTTTTTTTTTTTTCTTTTTAGTGATTGCAAGCTTTCGAGGAACAAATCCACATGGCTTAACACTGGAGATTGGGGACACAGTTCAAATATTAGAAAAATGTGACGGTAAGGTTTATTTTTTTCTTAAGGTTTATTTTTTTAATAATCTAAAATAATCACTCAGATTGGAGGAGCTGCAATTTCCGACAATTTTTTTTAAGGTGTGTGTCTTGGGACCTTTTTATAGTTTTAGGCTCAAATAAGAAAACTGTATTCTAGTTGGAGAAACCAAGGTTAAGGCAGGCTGAACCTTGCAAGGTTCCCTCCTAATGTGACAGGCATGTGTCTCGATGTGGTTCAGCAGGAGGGGAGCACTTGTGTGCTTCCCTCCATTTCCTTGCTACACAGGCTGGATAAGAGTCTGGTTTCAACACCAGGGAAAATCCCACACCATTTACCTCCCGTCCCCTTTTTTTAAAGGGATGGTATACAAAAAAAAAAATGGCATGTGTTTTTTGCATAAAATTCAAACCAGGCATTCTGGGCGGCCTGAAAAAATAGAGCCTTCTGAACCACACCAGGTCATGTACCTTTTAACATTAGAAGGGTACCTTGCAAGAGATGTGCCCAAGCCCTTTCCCCTTGCAAGGCATTTTGTCCCATTGTTGAGGGACAAGGACCTTTTCCCCACATCCTGTCCTGCAAAAGGAATGTCAGAAATCTAAAAGCCCCTTTAAGAATAAGCACACCCCAGACTACCTGCCATACCCAGGGGCATGAGTATGAGATACATTTGCACCCTTATTATCCATTCTGAGTAAAAGTAAATTAAACACACCCACACCCTGGACAGTCTGCTAATTATATAACCATTTGAAAAATGTAAACACTGCAGCAGTGATCTCAGATTACATCATAGACTAAATATGGTCATGAATATATTTGGTTGGTGACGTAACCCAGGAACTTGTTTGTTTACATTCCAGCAGCACCATGGATCTGTCATTTAGCCATTGGGCAGCATCTCAGCACAGGGGTCATCGTGACTGATGATGGATCTACATTGCTGAATGACACGATGGATTTACATCGAGGGGTTCAGTTTACACTTTTTTTTTTTTATGTAATGTAGTTAACCCCTTAATACCTGAAGGTGAAACAAATCTTAATGTCTAAATGCAGTTTTGAAGCTTTAGCATTTGTTAGTAAAACTATACAGATCAATGCAACTACTATCCACGTAAATTAGACCTTGTTTTTTTAAGAATAAACTGGGACTTTATTTAGTGCTAAATGTTAACGGATATCCCCTGACTGTTTTATTATCAAAGAAAACCTGGACTAAAATAGTAAAAAAAACATTAGCTGTATATTTCTTGCCATTACAATGACCCACTGCCTAAAAAAAAAAATCCTACTCCTGATATTTTGGACCATATTTTATATACAGTATCTCACAAAAGTGAGTACACCCCTTACATTTTTGTGAATATTTTATTATATTTTTTCATGTGACAACACTGAAGAAATTACACTTTGCTACAATGTAAAGTGGTGAGTGTACAGCTTGTATAACAGTGTAAATTTGCTGTCCCCTCAAAATAACTCAACACACCTCCAAGACGACCACTGCCTTGCTAAAGAATCTGGGGGTAAAGGTGATGTACTGGCCAAGCATGTCTCCTGACCTAAACCCTATTGAGCATCTGTGGGGCATCCTCAAACTAGAGGTGGAGGAGCGCAAGGTCTCCAACATCCGTGATATCGTCGTGGAGGAGTGGAAGAGGACTCCAGTGGCAACCTGTGAAGCTCTGGTGAACTCCATGCTCAAGAGGGTTAAGGCAGTGCTGGATTAATGGTGGCCACACAAAATATTAACACTTTGGGACCAATTTGGACATTTTCACTTAGGGGTGTACTCACTTTTGTTGCCAGCAGTTTAGACATTAATGGCTGTGTGTTAAGTTATTTTGAGGGGACAACAACTTTACACTGTTATACAAGCTGTACACTCACTACTTTACATTGTAGAGAAGTGTAATTTCTTCAGTGTTGTCACATGAAAAGATGGAATAAAATATTTACCAAAATGTGAGGGGTGTACTTACTTTTGTGAGATACTGTATGTATATTTGTTGTTTGTATCTACAATAGCACCAAGAAACAATAATGCACATTGTTTTTAGTTTCTTTTCAATTTACTAAAAACACACTGACAATTTTTCAATTTCAAAATGCATGGGGCCTGTTATGGTTTAGGAAGGAAGGAGATGAATGCTTGGTGCTCTCCCTGTCGTAGGCCACCCAGGCTGCACATAAGGGTGTGGAAGATTTAAAGGCTTGAGTTGTCTGACTCTCCTCCACTATTACTCATGCTTACCTTGGAGTTCTGGGTTTTCCAAATACTTCAGTGGTATTACCTGCAATATAAAAGAAAGGCTAAGTCCAAACCTTGAAATTGTATGCAGATATGACAACTTGTACCCCTGCCAGGAGAGAAATGTGTAGGCTGCTGTTATTCTTTTGAAGATTCTAGTTTCTATAGCAATGCTACTTTCCCAACCATACACTGAGCTAATTTCTTAGGGGGGGAAACCCCCCTTTTTTTTGTAAGGGGCCCAGGGGTCCCTGGCAACTGTTCTTTTTTTTTTTTGTTCGTCTGCACCCAAAGCCCCCCCCGACCACAACAATTTACACAGCACCCCCCCGCTTCTCAATTCGTGGAACCACCCTCTCGCTTATCAATTTGCGGCGGCAGCACCCCCCCCCCCTCCGTTCTCCTCTGCTCCAGGGGGCCATGAAGCTGTGTAAGGGGCCCCAAAATTCCTGATGGCAGCCCTGCCTGCAACCACGGATTGCAGAAAATAAATTTTGCTTGATTTCCCCCATCAACACCAACAGTGCTGACAGGGGAATCCCTCCTGCTGAGCCATTGTCTGCTTGGGGCGGGGGGCAGCCGTCCCTGCCGAGAGAAGACAGTGATTAATGCTAGCGACTATAGCTCGCCCACTAGCGTTAATCGCAGGTAAAACCCAGCAATTTGGTACATTCAGCCTGCCCATACACAGTTCGAATCTCGGCCGGTTCTTTAGAAGGTAGAGCCTTTAACATCCACTTCCACCATTTGAGAAGCCGCTTCCGGCTACCTCTAGAGGATGCTTTTTGGTGGTGGCAGAATGGCAGAGTCCCCAGCGGAGTACTGTGCCATGATCTGCAATAGACTATGTAAGTTTTACCAAAGTGATAAATGAACCAACACAGGTCAGTATATGGGTAAAAATGCCTCCTAACCACCTGTGAGGGGGGTTAACTCGGTAGCGGGTGTGTGTGACCCCCTGGTTGGGCTCCCCACACAAAAACAGGGCCAGCAGACGGAGGTTGTGGTTTTCAAAATCAAAAGGTGCGGTTTATTTCTCTATGTACAGTGACAAAACACAGCAAAGCCAAAAAGAAACAAACAAAATAAATCCTGGTCAGTTTGACCTCTGACTAAACATGCAGGTTTCCTAAACTAACAACTGGGATCAGCCTGGTGCTGTCCTAGTCCCTAAGTCCCTGGTTTAGTAAAAGTCCAAACAAATAGCCACACAGGCTTTGCCTCACCGCACAGGGGTTCACTCTCCCTAGACAGTCCACACAGGTCTGGTTCCAGGCATGAGCTAACATCTAATGAAGCTGGGAGTTTTTATAGAGGCCTTAAACGAACTGACAGGCTTCAGCTGGTCTCATCAACTCCCTGCCTCACGACGCCCAGCACTCTCCCTAGAGGTATGAGTCATTCATGAGCCCACTAGCCTCAGCTGGGCTTCATCAACTCCCTAGTTGTATAAGTCGGCATAAAGCCTGAATCTGGGAGAAATATATCTACCCCCCTGGATGCAACCAGGTGACTTTACCTTCCTGCTGTCACATACCCCCCCCTCTTGTTTTAACCTCGGGGTTGGAACACCAGCAATCAGGCATTCATGTACTCGAGACAAAGCATCCACATTCCCCATTTGAACGCCAGGGCGATGCTTTACTGTGAAGTTGAATTCCTGGAGGGCCAGGAACCACCTATTCACTCTTCTATTTGTTTCCTTGTTTTGAGCCATCCACTTTAACGGAGCGTGATCCGTAACCATGTCAAAGTGCCTACCTAGCAGGTAGTACCGAAGGGAATCTAGAGCCCACTTCACCGCTAAACACTCCTTTTCAACCGTGGCGTAATTTACCTCATGGGACTTCAACTTCCTGCTGAGGTAAATGACTGGGTGCTCTTCCCCGTTCCAGACCTGGGACAATACTGCTCCTAACCCCACATCTGACGCATCACTTTGTACGACAAAGTCTTTAGAGAAGTCGGGTGAGTACAACACTGGCTGGCTACATAAGGCTTGTTTCAAGAATTGGAATGCTGCCTCAGCCTCGGGGGTCCATTTAATCATGACCGACCCTTTCCCTTTCGTCAGGTTGGTTAGGGGCACAGCCTTAGAAGCAAAGTGGGGAATGAAGCGCCGATAATAACCCGCGATTCCCAGAAAGGCTCGTACCTGCTTCTTGCTGTTGGGACGTGGCCAACTCTGGATGGCCTCGACTTTGTTGAGTTGGGGTTTTATTACTCCCCTGCCAATGGTGTACCCAAGATATTTGGCCTCCTCCTGCCCAATGGTACACTTCTTGGGGTTAGCCGTAAACCCCGCTTCCCGAACAGAGTCCAGGACTGCTTGCACTTTTGGCAGATGTGAGGCCCAATCTGTGCTATGGACAATTACGTCATCCAGGTAAGCCGCAGCATACTTCCGATGGGGCCTCAGCATCTGGTCCATTTTCCGCTGGAATGTGGCCGGCGCATTCTGTAACCCGAACGGCATTCTCTTATATTGGAACGCCCCGTCTGGGGTTACAAATGCGGTTTTCTCTTTGGCCGACTTGGCCAGGGGAATTTGCCAATACCCTTTTGTGAGGTCAAGAGTCGTCATGTATCGGGCTGTTCCCAGCCGGTCGATCAACTCATCTATACGTGGCATGGGGTAGGTGTCAAATTTTGTAACTTTGTTCAACTGACGAAAATCATTACAAAATCGCCAGCTCCCATCCGGTTTAGGCACCAACACAATGGGACTAGACCAATCACTTTGGGACTCCTCTATCACCCCTAAGTTCAGCATTTTCTGTACTTCCTCCCGTATTGCCTCCCGTCGGGCCTCTGGGATCCGATAGGGTTTTAACTTCACCCTTTCACCGGGCGGGGTAATAATATCATGCTCTACCCCAGATGTTTGTCCCGGCAGCTCAGAGAACACCTCCTTGTTGCGAAGCACAAACTCCTTAACCTCCTGTTGTTGGGGTTGTGACAAGGTGGCTGCTATTCCAACCTCCGGAATCACGCAACCAGTTTGAGCTGGTGACCAAGTTTCTGCGACTAGGGACTCTCTATCCCTCCAGGCTTTCAACAGATTAACGTGATATATCTGTTCGGGCTTTCGCCTTCCTGGTTGTCTGACCTTGTAATTCACTTCGCTCACTTTTTCCATTATCTCGTAGGGGCCTTGCCATTTGGCAAGGAATTTACTTTCAACCGTAGGGACAAGTACCAATATCCTATCCCCCGGGGAAAAGGTACGGGTCTTTGCTCCACGGTTGTACACTCTCTGCTGTGCCAACTGCGCTTGGGCCAAATGTTCCTTCACGATGGGCATTACCTGTGCAATTCGATCTTGCATCAGGGCGACATGCTCAATCACACTCCTGTGGGGAGAACTCTCACTTTCCCAAGTTTCCTTGGCAATATCCAACAGCCCTCTTGGGTGTCTCCCATACAGTAACTCAAAGGGGGAGAATCCCGTAGAGGATTGGGGCACCTCCCTAATAGCAAACATCAAATAAGGAAGTAGACAGTCCCAATCCTTTCCATCTCTATCCACCACTTTCTTCAACATTTGTTTTAGGGTTTTGTTGAATCTTTCAACCAGCCCATCGGTTTGGGGGTGATACACAGATGTACGCAATTGCGTCACTTTGAACAATTTACACAGCTCTTTCATAACCCGGGACATAAAGGGTGTACCTTGGTCCGTAAGCAGTTCTTTACAAATACCCACCCGGCTAAAAACAAGAGATAGCTCTTTGGCTATGGTTTTGGCCGAGGTATTTCTGAGAGGGATCGCTTCTGGATAACGGGTGGCATAGTCCATTATAACCAATATGTACTGGTGCCCCCTAGCGGACTTGATTATAGGACCTACCAAATCCATTGCGATTCTCTCAAACGGGACCTCAATGATGGGTAGAGGGACCAGCGGGCTACGGAAATGTGGCATCGGGGCCGACCTCTGACACACAGGGCAGGAGGAACAATAATTTTCTATGTCCTTCATCACCCCAGGCCAATAGAATCTCTGTAATACCCTCTCTCGGGTTTTCTCTGTCCCCAGATGACCTCCAAGAATGTGCCCATGGGCCAACTCCAACACCAACTTCCTGTAAGGTTTGGGCACCACCAGCTGCTCAACGGTTTCTTCTGCCCTTTTTGCCACCCGATACAGTAGGTCCTTCTCTACGCTGAAGTATGGGTAAGTGCAGGTATTATCTGGGTTCACTAACTCGCCATCTATTTCCACTACGTTTTCCCGTGCCTTTATTAGGGCGGGGTCTTTTAACTGTTCTGTGGCAAAATTTTCCCTGTGAACCTCCAGATCAGAAAACTCCACAGACGGTAGGTTTTCGTCTGAGGAGGTGGGCTCCTCTCCAGTTTCTTGAGTCTCCCCTGCCAATACTGACAAGGGAAATTCTGGAGAGTCCTCACCACTCTCAGAGGAGTTCTGGCTATCACATTCCTGGTACATAGGGGCACCAGTGGGGCGCTCAGGATCATCCCACAGTTCCCAGAACTTCGGAAAATCCCTTCCCACAATGGCATCATGCGGTAATTGAGATACTAACCCCACTGGATGAGAGAGGGTACCTTTGGGGGTCTCGAAACACACTGTAGTCACTGGATACTCTCGGGTGTCCCCATGCACACAAATAACAGCTACCTTGCTATTCCCAGAGACCTCTGTTTTAACTAATTCAGCCTTTATCAGGGTCACAAGGCTACCTGAATCCAGTAATACCACAACATTTCTACCATTAATACACATTTTGCATAAATGTTTCTCAGTTCCCCGAATGGCAGTGCATGCGACTGTCGCACACAGCGACTGACGTCTGTCCATCAGAAAGTCACATTGCATGGGTTCCTCCACAACCGGGCAATTTGCTGCAATATGTCCCGCTTGCCGGCAGCGGTAGCAAACGATCCTTCTTGCGGCCTCTTGAGCCGCTGATTTCCCAGGCTGTTCTCGCCAAACTTGGGGTAGAGCTCCCACCCTCTCACTCTCTCCACCCTCACCCCTTGGAATCCTCTTATCCGCCCCTGGGGATGGTCTGGTCTTAGGGTGGAAAGTCCGAGAGTCTCTGGAAGAGGCCGTCAGGTTCTCTGTAGCCAAGTATCTCTCTACACGATCCACAAGTTTACCGGCCGTTTCTGGGTCTCCATGGCTTACCCACTTTTGAATGGCGGTAGGAAGAGCTCTCAAGAAACGATCCATCACAACACGTTCCACAATCTCCGGTGCGGACAAAGTCTCTGGCTGTAGCCACTTCCTGCTCAGGTGAATGAGATCATACATTTGAGACCTGGGGGGTTTTCCAAGCTGGAAAGTCCAGTTATGCACACGCTGAGCCCGGACAGCCAGGGTGACACCCAGCCTTGCCAATATTTCAGCTTTTAGCATCACATAGTCTTTTGCTTGGTCAGGCTCTAGGTCATAGTAAGCCTTCTGCGATTCACCAGTTAACAGAGGAGCCACCAGTCCAGCCCACTGCTCCTCAGGCCACTTTTCTCTTTCAGCAGTCCTTTCAAATGTGGTCAAAAATACCTCTGGATCATCCTCTCCAGTCATTTTTGTCAATAAACGACTCACCCCAAAGGACGCGGTATTAGTGGGACGGCTTTCCTCACTGGTCTGCGGACGTTGCTGCATTACTGCTTCCATTTGTTGTAGTCTCTGCTCTTGCTTCTGTAACAGGTCTATGAAGCGGGCCTCAGATTGCTGCTGGGCTTGTTGATGAGCTTGCTGCTGGGCTGCAAGGCTCCTTTGCAAACCTGCATTTGTCTGCTGTTGATTGGCATTTGCTAGAGCCAGCTGTTTCAGTATCTCCTCCATGCTGGCTTAAAAAAAACTGCCTGCATTCTCCACCAACTGTGAGGGGGGTTAACTCGGTAGCGGGTGTGTGTGACCCCCTGGTTGGGCTCCCCACACAAAAACAGGGCCAGCAGACGGAGGTTGTGGTTTTCAAAATCAAAAGGTGCGGTTTATTTCTCTATGTACAGTGACAAAACACAGCAAAGCCAAAAAGAAACAAACAAAATAAATCCTGGTCAGTTTGACCTCTGACTAAACATGCAGGTTTCCTAAACTAACAACTGGGATCAGCCTGGTGCTGTCCTAGTCCCTAAGTCCCTGGTTTAGTAAAAGTCCAAACAAATAGCCACACAGGCTTTGCCTCACCGCACAGGGGTTCACTCTCCCTAGACAGTCCACACAGGTCTGGTTCCAGGCATGAGCTAACATCTAATGAAGCTGGGAGTTTTTATAGAGGCCTTAAACGAACTGACAGGCTTCAGCTGGTCTCATCAACTCCCTGCCTCACGACGCCCAGCACTCTCCCTAGAGGTATGAGTCATTCATGAGCCCACTAGCCTCAGCTGGGCTTCATCAACTCCCTAGTTGTATAAGTCGGCATAAAGCCTGAATCTGGGAGAAATATATCTACCCCCCTGGATGCAACCAGGTGACTTTACCTTCCTGCTGTCACACACCACAAAGGTTTTTTTATATAGAAAACATTTGGGTTGGGGTTAATGTCATTTGGCGGTTCCACAAGTCACTATATACATGTTTCTTTCCATTGAATAACATCAGTTGATAAAAAATGAAATCATATTTTATATCTCATAAGTTAATTTTCAGAATTGTAAATGTTCTGTTGCTTTGCTATATTGGCGACATACTCGACTAAAAAAATTAAAAATATATACTGACAACAAGGTCAGGTTACTGTGATTTACTCTTTTGAAATCAATAAACATCTAATCTAATTTGATGCCTGCAGGTTGGTACAGAGGATTTGCATTAAAGAACCCCAATGGCAAGGTATTGTAATTTAGTTAACCAATTTCCTATCTGTTTGAACTTGAAAATGCCACATCAAGCTGTCATCATCTTCATGTATGTGGATTCAGCATTTATTGTGAAACGTAAGAATGTATGTCATTAACCATATTAAAGTGATTCTAAACCTTTTTTTTAAAATAATAAACATGTCATACTTGCCTGCTCTGTGCAATCGTTTTGCACAGAGCAGTCCTGATCCTCCTCTTCTGAGGTCCCCCACCGGTGCTCCTGGCTCCTCCTTTTTGGCAAGAACCTCCATAGGAAGCTGCTTCCTATGGGGGCACTCATGCAGGCTTGATACCAAGCTGCACTGCCTGCATCCGTAGACACAGGCAACGTGACTCGGCCTTGCCCCCTGCTCCTTCGTGAAAGGATTTTTACATCAATAGGCTCCCGCTGCTGCCTCTGTTTGGTAAGGAAAGATTGCGGCAAGAGTTCAGGATCCTGATTACAGAGGGTTTTTTACCTTAGTGCAGAGAATGCATTTAATCATGAAAAATCACCTAATATTTTGGATTTGGAAACATTTAAATGATGTCCAGCAAAAACATTGTCCTTAGTTTTGGATAGAGTAGGGGATGGTTAGAACCACTGTCAAGTCTTTGCTGCTATACAAGTCTCCATTGGAGAGATTTACCCTCCCTTGTCTTGGGAAATTCTTCAACAGCAGCACAGACAAAAAAAAAAAAAAAATTTTGTTAGCAAAGTAGGGGAAGTCTGGAACAACTTTCACATTTTTATTTCTGTGTTCGTTCTTCAGAATTTCCATCACTTTCAGTCTGGGGAAAGCATTGTCAACAGGACAGGAAGTGAGGCTAAATATCTTAAATGGAGCCCCAGATAGCAGTAGAAACCCAACAAGCGTTCTAATCTTCCTGCTCTATCCAATATTAGAAATAACGTTTTGGATTGAGTGTGTGTGTTAAAGAAATTGAACTTCAAGGATAAATATAGTTTTTTATTTAATTTATTAATTAGAGAGTGTATGTGTGTGTTAGAATGAAAATTCAAAGATATGTATATTTGTAGGTAAAGTACAACTAAACTAAAGGCAAAACTTTCGTTTTGGAGAGTTTTTTTCTTTTTGCCATCTGTGTCCCATTGAGTTTTCCTTTCACTTCTTGCCCTTTAGCCAAATAAGGGAATAACAAAGGGAATCCCTATTTATTTCAAATATTGGGTAGAGCAGGAAGATTAGAACTCTTGTTGGGGTTTTACTACTATCTGGGGCTCCATTTTTTTTTATTCTCACTTCCTGTCCTGTGGACAATGCTTTCCCCAGACTGAAAGAGATGTCCGTGCTCCCGTTACTGAAATCCGTCCTCTCTGTTTGCCCTGTTTACCATTAACACTGAAAGTGAAAATTTAATTTTAAATTTTAGGTTGTCCCTAGAAAAGTATTACAGGGAAATGTTTCAACAGGTTTCAATACTTCTGGTTGCCTGGGAGGCCACCAAGGGATTCCCTTAATTTGCAGGGATTTTCTCTCATTTCTTGTTTTGGCTATGGGGCAGGAAGTAAAAGAAAATCCCAATGGGACACAGATGTCAAAACGAACTGACAAGGGTTATGATTATAACCCTTCCTTACTCTATCTAAAATGGGGAAAAAAGTGTTTTACCTACCGGTACTTTAAGGCCCAATAAATATTCTCTGTGTTCCCTTACACTATTCTTTTATCCAGCACTGGGGATTTTGTAGTTTTTTTTTTGTTTGCTCAATATTACACGGTAAATTCAGTCTATTTAGGATTTTATATTCAGTCTTCATGTCCTGTTCTTCTATAGTCTTTTCTTGAGAAGTACATTTGAAACTGCAAATTGAATTGTAATGATTGTCTTTTCAATACACTTTACAGCTTAACATTTCATTTATCAGATTCACTCACAGTACAGTACTAGCTTTAATTTTGCTGGTTTCGTTTCAGTGACATTCTAAGGTCCAAAAAATCCCCAGAGCATTGCCTTTATCTTGTGTGGTGTTTTCTAAGCTCTTCCATATTAATACTGCATTGTTTTTCTAGGGCATTTTTCCTGCAAGCTTTGTACATATCAAGAATGCATCAGTAAAAAACAAAGGGTATGTATGTTTTTAAATAAGCAACTTTTTTTTTCTTTCCCTTTGTCCTGGTGATGCTTCAGGAGCTTTGTCTTCACACATATGTACAGTTGGTGAACGATGGCTTTTGTTTTACTTCTAAAGAAAGCAGATCTGAGTCATACTGTATGTGCCCCACAATAGCAGAGCACCTGAATTGTAATGCTCTTTTTGTGTCACACAAAGACAATTTATTTTTTCTTTATTTAATTCTGTTACTTGCTTATATGCATCAAACTTATGCAAATAACATTCTCATTTGTTGCTTTAATGTTCATTGTGCATGTCCACACAACAGCAGATCCGGTGACTTGGTTTGATATTGGTGACTGTGTCTTTGTGAGAATAAAGCATTCATACTGTACATTGAGAAACCTCTGAAAACATGATTCTAAGAGCCAATACTATATGCCTGGTCCACACAGGTGTCCAAAACACAGGATAAAAATTTTGGTGTGTGGAACCGAGCAGGGATTGTATAGCTGAATCATTGCATTACATGTTTTTTCCAGCAAAGCAACAATCCAACTGTTGCAAGTTTACTTAACTTGATTGAGGAGCTTGTTTAAATTCCTTCTCCATCTTACTCATGCAAGGAGCAGCAATTTAGAGAATAAATCTAAGAACGGCACTGCCTTCCTGAGAATAGATTTTTTTTATAAATCTGCTATCACAAAAAATAAATAAAAATTAAGTGTTTTTTTTTATTAAAGTCTTTGTTTCTGGTTGACATGGTATGATAACCGTTCAAAGCACTTTCACTGGCACCTCATGGCAAACACTTCCAGGTGCTTTCACTTTGAGAAGTGTTTCAGGACTTCTGAATACCAAGTCACTCTGGCATGTAAATATTGACCCAGTTTTCTGGGCCAAGAGCCTGAACTCAACCACAAATCCTGTTGAGCATCACTATTGGCTACAAGGCCATCCATAACAGTGATAGGCAAATAGGCTTAAAGGTAGAGAGAGAGTGGGGCTAGGTTTTCACCCCAGTAAACTGAGTAAATATTTACATGCCAAAATGGCCTAGAATCCAGGTGTCCCTGAAATATGAGGGGCACACCTCAACTATGTGTAGGTTGGTACCTGCTTGGTAGTGTCAGTTCAGGGAAGTATTTTTACTTCAGATATGCATTAAATATTTGTACTTTCAACAAGTTACATGTTTAGCAATTGCAGCAAAGCTGAAAGTTGCAGATCCCTGTCCTTTTATTGTAAATCACTGCCCTTAGCATTGACCGGTCTTTCTGAGTTTGGTCCAGTGTTTACATCACCAGTTCTACTTGTATAACCAATAAGCATGAAAGAAGGGCTCAAAGGGGATGTTGGGTTGCATAGTCTTCCTTTTACTAGTAATATTAGTTTCCTGTGGCTAGCCAGACTTTGAGGCTGCCCCTATCTCACTTTCTAAGTATTTGTTCAAAGTTGTAACCGCTTCATTGTCCACAACCTGCTCAGTGCAAAAGACAAGACTTTCTGCAAAGAGTTAGTATTTATACACACTGTTTTCCTGCACATTTTATGCTTATGACATGCCCAACATGTTAGTTGAAAGTACTCTCTTTTAATATTAACAGAATTCCAAGCAAAATACAAAATTCATTTTTAAATAATGCAAAGCAAATAAAAAATAATAATAATTTATATATATATATATATATATATATATATATATATATATATATATACATACATACACATACACACATGGTATGTGTGTAAATATATATCCACTCTCTGCTTTTTGATGTTCCATTTGGAAGCAACAACTTCAATATGGCATTGGCTGAGTAGCAAGACATGAGCTTATCTTGGATAACGTCATACCTTTTGTGGGATGGGAACTATGTTCTATCCAGTACACACTGTGCAGTTTCATCTAGCGGTAAACCCTGCTCCATTAATGGCTTGAAATGAACTCTGTGGTCGTGATTTGTAAATGACAATCTGGCAGATAGAGCTGCAGCTCACAAATGGGAAAGTAGCAGATGCACATAACATAATATTCTGTAAGTTTATATAATATTACCTTGTCTGCAAATGTTCCTTAGTAATGCATCATAGTAGTACATCATAATCACTATCCTTTTTAATGATTTTCATAGAAATATAGACTGTTAATGGTCAAGCATTGCTAAAGGAAAAACATGTTGAAATCTCATTCAGTAAGGAATGGTGATATGAAAACTTGCAAAAAACATTAAAAAAAAAAGTTGACTGAAAGTTTACTGGGTATTTATTAATAATGCTGATAATATTTAGAAATTGACCACAACGTTCCCCCAACAAAGAGTAATAAAGTGATTGTAAACAATCACCTTGTAAAACAACCCGTTCGACTTAAAATAGAAAAATAGAAATTAAACAACATTTTTGTATAGAAAGCGTTTTTTTTCCCCCTTTTTTTTTTTATAAGTGATCACATCCCCTCTGTTTTTTTCTTAATAAAGTTTTTATTGAAATACAGTGAACACATTACATTAATACAATGCAGACCAGTACACAAGAATACAATATGCTCATTCCCTCTGTTCTCAGCTGCATAAAAGCAGGGGGAGGAGAAGCAGCAGTACATGGCTTCCCAGTAAATGGCTGTGCAGCGGGGGCATGTCAGGACATCTGATCATTAGAGGAGAGCAGGCTGAGTTCCTATCATAGCTAGAGAACTGACCATGGTGTGTTCTCCTGCTTAGTGTGGTCAGTTTTTCAAAGGAAAGCAGAGTGACTGGTAGGAACAATAGAGATTTCACATAAAGGAAGCAATACAAGTGCATGGTACAGCAGGCACATATTAGGAATATTAAGTGTTGGTGTATCAAATGCTTTAAAGCTTATTAACCACAAGTACAGTAAATCATTATTTTATTTTTTGGGTGAATTTTAATGCTTTTTACAGAGGTTTGAAGGTCATTGTTCATGTGCCTGCTCTAGATTATAAGCAGAATGTGGGTTTAAGTGGACAATTAATACATTTTGCCCATGTTTAAAGATTTCCTTAACAGTCATATATAAATCCCATAATACAAATAGTTTTTATATATATTTTTTTCTCATTTGCAGCACAGCTGTTGGAATCCATTGCCACAAGTTGTCCTTTTGGTAGCTGGATCCAATGATAAGGGCTGTAAAAGCAAGCATAATTAATCAGACTGCCATCATCAGCTTTTAGGCAAAATCAAATTATCCAAAATAGTTTTGGCATCATCTTTAAGGAAAGTCAAAAAAAAAAAAAAGTTAGATTAATGAAATTGGTCAGGTCCTTATGTCTGTGGATAGCAGCACAACAGATGGCTAACCAATCATTCCTAAAAGAATTATTGGATGGAGTTGCATTTTTTTAGCTGAGCACTGTTGTTTATGGTAAGATTTGGCAGGTGCCAGGGGTGTCTGGCTGCTCTCCCTAGTCGCTCCTTGTTAGTCATTAACATGCATCCTTGTCCATCTAAGCATGCTGTGCATGTTAATATTAGATGTATTTGGGAAAAAAATAATTATCTTTGCCCGACTGACATCTACTGTTTGTTGCTGGCTTCAGGAGAAACTTTCTTCTTTCCCTCTAATCTTTTCCTCTAATCATCATTTATTGTATTGTTTGTAAAATGTATTTCATAGAATGGCTTAATCCCTGGACTGCCACAGTTTATGTGTGAAAATAGTTTTTGTTATAGGCATTAACATATATCTCCAACCTATTGCCTGCCATATAGTAAATCGACTATTAAGGCCTTATTCACAAGGGGTACCTAAGAGTACTCCCGCGTGAGGGCTATTTTTGCTAGCACAGGGATGCACAGGTAATCTGTACGTCTGCGATCAGAAAGTCCGGTTCATATGAGTTGGGATGCAGTAGCTGCATGGACATCCTCCCAATTTACCATCCGTGTGGGTGCATGTCCTCAATTCACAATGTTTGCATTTAGGGACATGCAGCCACATGGATGTCAAATTAGGAGCATTGGCCTGCCTGCATACAGATTCAATTAACAGCTGTGCATCCTTGTGCAGGCAAATACATGGATGTATGCTTAAGTAGGCCCATGTGAACAAGGCCTAATGAGTAACCTTTTTTACCCTCCTAAACGAGTTTCAATTTCAATAATGTATAAGTAAATTAGAATAAATGAAGCCTATTCTATTAGAAAGTTGCAAACTAGATATATATATATATATATATATATATATATATATATATATATATGCCAAAAATAGAAATAACTTTTTATTGACCCCTTTGTGCCGACCGCCTCCTGGCCCTTTAAGAGTTCTAAAAGTCGGGAGGCAAGCATCATGTGACCTGTCACAGCGGTCACATGATTGAAAAAGCTCTCGATTGCATATGCATCAGGAGCTTTCGGATAGAGCTGCACAATTAATCGTTAAAAAATCGTGATCTCAATTCAGCCCCCCTGACGATCTCCAATGCAGAGTTTGCTGATTGTTTCATATAACAAGTGGAGAGACTTCTCTGCTGTCAAAAGAAAATATCCGGCAGTCTGCCAAGTTTTTAACAGGAAACATTGTAACTGATGCTTCCTACTTGGATCAAAGGGATAAACTTCTGTGTGTGTAAAGAGAAAATCGGGCAGTCTGCCAAGTTTGTAACAACATGAAACATTGTAACCAAGTTCCTTCTTAGATCAAACTTGTGTGTAAATGCAGGAAGTTTAACCACTTAAATCTTTTTCTGACACTTGTTTCTTAAGTTAAAATCAATATGTTTTTGCTAGAAAATTACGTGGAAACCCCAAACATTATATATATTTTAGCAGAGACCCTAGGGAATAAAATGGCAATTGCTGCAATATTTTATGTCATACTGTATTTGCCCAGCGGTCTTTCAAATGCAATTTTTTGGGAAAAAAGACACTTCAATGAATAAAAAAAAAAAACGAAACAGTATAGTTAGACCAATTTTTTTTTTGTTTTAATGTGAAAGATGATGTTACGCCTGTAGAATCGTGAGAGAATCGTAATCTATCTTCTAAGCAAAAAAAAATTGTGATTCTCATTTTAGCCAGAATCGTGCAGCTCTACTTTCGGATCCCCGCTGGCTACTGCGCCAGTAGCGCGCTCTCAGGACGGTAAAGGGCTTACACAGGGCCGCATATATGCACGCGGCTGGCGTCAAGACGTTTTTAAAGAATAAGGACATCGAAAAACTAGCACAACCCTCAATGGATTTTACCCAATACTGTGCCAAGACGCATGTAAACAACAAAATAAGATAAAATGATAAAATGAAAAAAAACATGGGGGTATAATGGTATCCAAACAAACGTTCTTATCATATCCAGTATCGGTTTATAGAGGTGAATTTCTTTAGTCTATCGTTCCTGAGTCCCTATTAAAACACCACCTCCAGTGCTTAAACTTTTAGCACATCTTATCCTGATGGATAGTGCAGACCAGCCTTGCTCAATTTCTTTATAGTCAGGGCTCTCTTTAAAAGTATGCAAAATTTTGAGGTACCCCAGTTTAAAATGATAAAAAAAATGTTACAATCAATGTGAAACCTGAGCTTTGCACACAGCTGCTCTATTCTATCAGAGATGGGTGAGAGGCAGGCAGAGGTAGCGCCTGGTCCATAGTCCCCGGTTCCTTCCTGTATTTGTTCTTTATGTAAGTTAAGGGCCGTATACATGGGCCGAATATAGGGCAACATCAGCCGATTCAATAGAAATCGGCCAACATTCGGCCCGTGTGTACGGCAGCCGGTCTGACTGAATGGCCAGCTTCTGTTAAAGGGGCATGAATAAAAAGGGCTCCTGATCGGCACTCTCAGCTAGTGTCCGGGGGCATTGACTGGTGTGTTCTGGCAGGGGGGCTGTTCCCCTATCGGAACACAATAAGTCAGCGGGGGAGATCGCTGTGCTAACATCGGATAGTTAAGCCTGGTACAGCTTTGGAGGAGCCGCTGTACTAACTTTTAGATGTTAGTACAACGATCTCCCCTGTTGAGGTATCATGTTCTGACAGGGTGATGGCCCCCTCACCAGAACACACAGGTCAGCGCTCTCAGACACTGGCTAGGTTTCTCTCAGTAAAGGTTTCCCTTAAATACTTGTGAACCCAGAATTCACAGTAGACAGAATGCAGAATATGATATTCCCTCTCACTTGGTTCAGAGCAGGACATGATGAATGGACAAATGAATGTACAGAACTGTAATGGAAGGGTCCATGACCATTTTTAAGCAGGTTAATTGTGTTTGGGTCCCCCCTCAATTTGCATTGTAACTTTTTTATTCAAGTAGAATTGCAGAAGCTTCTTCCTGACACTGGATCTGGAAAATGACTGCAGCATAGGAGAATAAATACAGTGCACTCAGACAGGTGGTGAAGGGTTAATAAGACAAATGCATTCTCCAAGACCGTACAGCTGAATGGCACCTCTCCTGATAGGGTTCAAGCTGTGGCATGAATCAAGTGGGGGAAGAAGCAGCCAGGCACTGGGTAATGCTATTCCAGTTGTGGGGGTTGTCGTTTGCTCTCCCTATCCTCTCACCCTACTGCACTGTATATGCCCAAGCCCCTCTCCTACACTGAAGCCTTCATTGATTGATTAGTACATTGAGTCTAATGTAAAAAAGTAATCTGCAATCCCCCGGCATCCTGATGGAGAGAGGCTGGAGGAGACCTTTGAGAAATACTGGCCTATCACACCAGTAATTTGCATTGAGCCTGCAAAGGGTCCTGCCAGCCAGTGCCTCACAATAAAATATAAATAATATATAATGTTTTGCTCCATAATTAGCATAAATGTACCTTTTGTGTTTCTGTTTACAGGCAGTTTGAAATGGTAGTACCAACAGAAGATGCGGTCATCACAGAGATGACGTCTACGCTCAGAGACTGGGGCACCATGTGGAAGCAGCTATATGTGGTAAGAGTACGAGAAGCAAAATAAGAAAAGGATGGTCACCATTTTGTAATTTTTGGGACTTGATATTTTTCCCTCACTTACCTTATTCCCAAGGTGTAATTATTGGTTTACATGAAAATCAACGTATGTGTTTTTAATGTACGGTAACTTTTTTTTTTTAGCTTTCAGGTTGTACATTTACCCTGGTTTATTTCCTGAAACTTGCAGTGAAAAGACACCACTGACAAAGGTGGACGCCCCAAGCTATTGAAATACATTACCTATTTTCCTATATTTTTTTTTAGATGATGCAAAAGTTAAAAATATAATCAGTGGAGAAAGAGAATATAATGTGCACTGCGCTAAAGCGTATCTAAACACACAATATATTATACTGCAGCTTAGATGTAGCGGTTGCATTTTTTTTTTTAAGGCTCTGCTCCCTTTATTTTCACGTGGTAATCCTGTCTTGTCATATCAAGACTACGCTCACTTTTTCACGGTATCTATGATTGGAGCCTTCATTGTCACACAGACTGGATTTCAAACATGTCTGCCTTAGTTCATCTTCAAACATGGTTGACTGATGGGTTATTCATTTTTAAAAGAAAGATTAAATATTTTTTACTGTTATTTTCAACTCAAACCTTTTTCAACTCACAAATGTCATGCACTCTGCTTCTGGGAATCTGGCAAGATTAACAGATATTTTCTGTTCTTTGTTTTAAAAATGAAAACTAAAGCAGCAGGGTGTAGATATGCATTAACAATGCATGTGGTACATTCAATCAATAGCCTAACTGGGAAAAAAATCTATCTGTGTGGAAACGGCTTTATGTGGTAGTAATGTACAAAAAAAGTTGAAAATATTCTCAACATTTGTAAGTTTTGAGGCCCACTACCAGAAAAAGTTTACCTTTTAGGAAGATCACAGAAGACAATAGAATCTTTCCCATCTCTAATGCACAAAATGTTTCTGGTAGCCAGAGAGCTTGCAAGCTTTACCTTGGTTTTCGAGTCACAAACTAGAGTTTTTTAAGTGTGAGAATCTAAATCGTACTTACCATTAACGGGAAACCTGGTTTTAAATTCAAATTCAGAAAAAAAAGTAATGTGTTTATGAAGAAGTAATTTGTTCATGCTGACACCTCATCGGTTGATTCATGTCAACAATAGGCTTGCTGTTGGCTGTGGTTGGGGCACCTTGTCCGAAATTTTTTTTCCCCTTTTCTAAGGAGGAAGAAAACCTATTTGAATTTTGAATTCTTGTGCAGCAGTGAAGATCTGAGCACCACTTTTAGTCCACTGAATGAAACAAACTCTGCCATTACTGAGTGCCTTGTAAAGTGCAAAGGAAGTTGGCAAAATGTCTGCTTTAGAAATAACGCATGGACACCAAAAGCTTACCATACACGGAACACCGTTAAAGTCTATGGGAGATTAACATGAAAAACTAAAAGTGCTAATTTTAAAGACTTGTATGCAAGTCATTGCCATAAAAAGTGTATGGGGACCCGGGTCCTACCCCAGGGGACATGTATCATTGCAAAAAAATTTTTTCAAACTGATTTTTTTTCAGGAGCAGTGATTTAAATGATGCTTAAAGTGAAACAATAAAAATGAAATATTCCTTTAAATATCGTGCCTGTGGGGGGTGTCCTTGGTATGCCTGTAAATTAGCGAATGTTTCCCGTGTTTAGAACAATACCACAGCAAAATGAAATTTCTAAAGGAAAAAAAGTAATTTAAAACTGCTCGCGGCTGTAATGAATTGTCAGATCCCAGCAATATAGATAAAAATCATTGTGAGAATGGGAATGCCCCCCCCCCAGTCCATTACCAAGGCCTTCAGGTCTGGTATGGATATTAAGGGGAACCCTGCACCAATTTAAAAAAAAATGGCATAGCGGTCCCCCCAAAATCCATGCCAGACCCTTATCCAAGCACACAACCTGGCAGGCTGCAGGAAAAGGGGGTGCCCCCTCCTGAACCATACCAGGCCACATGCCCTTAACATGGGGAGGGTCCTTTGGGGTCCCCCCTAAAGAACCTTGTCCCCATGTTGATGGGGACAAGGGCCTCCACCCCATAACCCTTGCCCAGTGGTTTTCTCTGGGTGGAGGAGCTTTTCAGAATCTGGAAGCCCCCTTTAACAAGGGGACCCCCAGATCCCACCCCCCCATGTGAATGGGTATCAGGTACATTGTACCCCTACACATTCACCCAAAAAAGTGTAAAAAATTGTAAAAATGACAGTAGACAATTTGGGACAAGTCCTTTATTAAAATAAATAAATAAATTCCATTCATCTGATGTCACGCGGAGTCAGAGGGGGCCGTTTACGTCACCGGGTGGCCCCGCCCTAAGCTATATAAAAGCTGTCATCGCGAAGAGAATTCAGCCAGCGGGAGCCTCCTATGGAGGTGGAGTTGTTGCGGTTTTTTTTTTTCCTCTGGTCATCGGACGCTGTGATCGAAGATAAATGGACATCACTGGACAGTTCTTGGAAAAAAACAAAAAAAAAAACTTGTCCCAAATTGTCTACTGTAATTTTTACCATTTTGATACTTTTTTGGGTGAATGTGTAGAGGTACAATGTACCCGATATCCATTCACATAGGGGGACAGGATCTGGGGGTCCCCTTGTTAAAGGGGGCTTACAGACTACAAAAAAGCACCCCGCCCGCAGACCCCCACAACCACCGGGCAAGGGTTGTGGGGATGAGGCCGCTCTCTCGTCCCCCCCCTTTTCCTTCAGCCTGCCAGGTTGCATGCTCGGATAAGGGTGCGGTATGGATTTTGGGGGGACCCCACGCTATTTTTTTCATTTTGGCGCAGGGTTCCCTTTAATGTTTTTATACCAGACCCAAGGGGCCTGGTAATGGACGGGGGGGGGGGGGGGGGAATCCATGCTGTTTTTTTTAATCTATATTGCCGGGATCTGACAATTCATTACAGCCGCAAGCAATTTTAAATGACTTTTTTTCCTTTTAGAAATTTAATTTTGCTGTGGTATTGTTCTAAAAACGGGAAAGATGCGCTATTTTACAGGCATACTAAGGACACCCCCCAGGCACGATATTTAAAGGAATATTTCATTTTTATTGTTTGACTTTAAGCATTATTAAAATTACTGCTCCTGAAAAAATGTCAGTCTTTTTTTGCATTGATACATGTCTCCTGGGGCAGTACCCGGGTGCCCATACACTTTTTATGGCAATAACTTGCATATAAGCCTTAAAAATGAGCACTTGATTTTTCATGTTCGTGTCCTATTGACTTTAACATTGTTCGCACAATTTTTTTCCTGTCCGCATGTTCTGGTGCGAACTGAACCGGGGGGGGGGGGGGGTGTTCAGCTCATCCCTATTGATGACTTGATGAATGAAGGTACTTCAAAGTGTATTTTGCTTTAAACATTTGATTTTGGAATGAATGGACTTGACTGAACCAAAACCACATTCATTGTTAGAAAGTCGTGCATTTGAGAAAATGTTTCCATCAAGCTACTTAGAATTTTCTTGTCACTGTGGTCGAAATGAATCATCAATCGATCGATAAAATTCTGTTAGTGTATGGCCAGGTTACATGTTCAAATCATATTATGTATTGACAATGCAAGCCATGGAATAGCCATTTTATATACTTGCTTGTAAAGATCTGGACAAACCAGAGAGATTGGCTGCGCAGAACTGTAAGGGTACTTTCACACTGGGGCGTCGCGGGCGTTGTAGCGGCGCTTTACCGTAATTTTTGCCGCGATTTTCGGCCGCTAGCGGGACGCTTTTAACCCCCTCTAGCGGCCGAAAAAGGGTTAAAACCTCACGCAAAACGCCGCTGCAGCGACGCTTTGCGGGCGGTTTGGAGGCGCTGCCCATTGATTTCAATCGGCAGGGGCGCTTTAGTGCGTGTATATACCGCTCATACAGCGCCTCAAAGATGCGGCTGGCAGGACTTTTTTTACCGTCCTGACAGCGCACCGCTCCAGTGTTAAAGCCCTCAGGCTTTCACACTGGAGAGAAAGCTCTTTCAGGGCGCTTTGCAGGTGCTATTTTTAGCGCAATAGCGCCTGCAAAGCTCAGTGTGAAAGCAGCCTTAATGATAGTTCTGCTAACTTAGCAATTAACTTTGTAAAAAAAAAAAATTGTATTACTAATACAGCTATAAGGTTCTTTTTTCAGTTCTGTCAGATAGTAGAGCTTGTACAATCCTTGTCTAAAAAAAATATTTGTACTGTGTTGAGAACAATCCAGGCTTTCTATTGAATTCCTGCAAGTCTGTTAGGGGAAAAACAGTTCCTGAAAATGGTTAATAAAACACTTGGCCTACAGATGAATATCTTGCATTACTGTTAGGACCATTGTAATATGTTCTGTTAGATATGCTTTTGTTGAGTAGTAATGGAATAGATGTATGAAGAGGCCTGGTGTAATAAATCTGAACCTCCAGGGACCCAATGCACTTGCATGCATGTTGCTAGTCAGTTAATAATATGATGCCCACAGCATCCCTAAATAGGTGTACATGGTACTGGTATATAAAGGATGCTTATTGATTTTGAAGTCCCGGATAAGAAAAGATAGAACGCTTTTAATGAACAAAATGTCCCTAACCCTTTTGTGTTCATAGATGACCAAAACCTTCCTGACCAGAACATATTTTGCAGTTTTGGTCAGTTTACATAACAGCAGCTCTTTATATACGAAGTTGATTTCATAAATTCTGATGGTTTTAATGTCTGCATATAGTCAAATGTCATTGCAAAGAAAACAAGGATCAAGCAAAAAACATCCCGTTAGGTGTTTCCAGTACATACTTCAGGTCCCTTATGGGGTACTATAAGATTTATTGAAGTGGACCTGCAGCCACATGGGGCGTGCATCTCGCTTGTAATCCTTAAACGTCCCTGTAAGTGTATCTTTGTACGATTGTGTAGTTTCTGCAAATATGTTTTTTTGATAAGCAGACAGACTTAAATGACAAAAGAGTACACTTTTTTTTATCTTGGTTATTGCATAATATTTTAAAACAATTAATTTAATTGCAAATTATTGATTAAAATATTTTACCTATTTATCCTGATTACAATGACCACCAAATACATGAAAGTTTTGGTATATATTCTACTGGTATATGCTTAAAAATAAGTGTGTGCCTTTTTTAGATTTCAAAGATTTAAACTTTGTCATCCCATGCCCAGATTTCAATAGCTCTAATTGAGGATTAAAAATTTGAATAAAATTAATCTATCTATAAAAGAAGAAATTACAGGGTATTCAATGGGTATTTATGGAAAACTGCCATTGCTTTGTTTCTTACCAATGTCACTGGAACAGTGGTGGCTGGTGCTCAAAATTTTTGGGGGCGCAAACAAACTGAAAAAAAAAAAAAATCATCAATTGCCGCCACTGTGCCCATTAAACTGGCCCATTTAATTGGCCCAAACGCCACCAGTTTGCCCCCTCAAATGCAGCCAGTTCCCCCCCCCAAATGCAGCCAGTTTCCCCCCCAAATGCAGCCAGTTTCCCCCCAGCCCTGCACTTACCTTCCTCGGGTCAGCGCCGTCCTTCTTCTGTCCTCGATGTCTTCTCCCGCCCTCTATGTCGCTTCAGCCAACCAGACCCGGTGAACCTAATTGGCTGAGACGCCTGTCAGTGTTAACCAAGGAACGCACCCCCCTGGTTAACTATTTGGAAGCCGATTACAGCCCTCAGGCTGTAATCGGGAAGCCTATCGGAGCCACTGGCTCTGATGGGCACTTCCAAAAACCAACCAGCCGCTGTTATTCATATGGCCGGCGCTCAACAGGGGGCCGGCAATCTGAATAGTGGGCGGCAGCAATACATAGGCCCATGCAATGCATGAACCTATGTATTGTTGTTGTGAGTGACGGGCACAGGAGAGAGAGGGAGCGGCGCTCCTGCACCCACTATGGATGCACCGCCACTGCACTGGAACATGTTTTAAAAAATATAATATAAACCTTTTCTTTCTCGTACATCACGGGACACAGAGCGACATAGTCATTACTAATGGGTTATATAGATACCGTCAGGTGCTGGCACTGGCAACTTCCAAAACCGGAAGTACCCTCCCCTATATAAGCCCCTCCCATCCGGGAGCACCTCAGTTTTTTGCCAGTGTCTAAGGTGTTGGCCAAGAAGAAACATGTGTTTTTCACTGAGCTTGCGTACAGGTTCTTTTGGGCCTCAGTAAGCTATTCCGGATCCGACCAAAAAAGCTTCATAGCTAAACGGTCGGTACCCGGGCCTTGCAGAGAAGAGCAAGGTTTTGCCTGTAATGCTTCTCTTAGGAGAGCTGGACCCTGGGATCCAGAGCTCTGGTCATACCCACGACCAAGATGTTTTCTGTGCAGGGTGCTATACAGGTCCAGGGGAGTGGAATCCTTGGGAACCCGGTCCCTGAAGGTTTGATTACAATGCCTGCCGTGATAGGTGAAGTTTGGGCTTTTGTGGACCAAACAAAGTCCTGCGGCGGGGAACAGGTAAGTGGGGGCCCCCAGGAACTTGGTTCTATTGGGGGACCCCCAAGCCTAATTTGTCTTTCTGTCTGTTACCTAACGGTATTCCCGCTAATATTCTGTGTATGCCTGGTTACTACTGAGAAAATGTAAAAATTTTAATAGTAGGCAAGAAAAAAAATAAAAATAAATAAAAATGTAAGACCGCGGTACCTGTGTTAGACACTAGAGGCCGCTATGGTTCTTTTTCTTGTAATGTGGATTTTTTTCTTCCAGAATCAAATCCAGGCAGTTGGTATGTTCTCTGCTGGGAAGCTGTCTCCTCTGCCCTGTTGCTGCGCTCATCCATCCCCGGGCCCTGCGGCAAAGGGACCCTGGCTCCCATCTAGCTCCTTGTTGTTTTCAAAAAAGGCGCCGAAGGCGCACGTGCCCGCGCGCGTGCGTGTGCACGCGCCTCTATTCATAGAGGCGATCCGGAAAAAGGGGCGGAGCGGGTGGATGACGCTCAGGTGTGCGCCGCGGCGCTACTGCGCATGTGCGGGCGTCCAGCGTGTTTTGAAGCACATTATAGCTGGCTGTTGAAGGCACAGACAGAGCTAGCAACAATATAAAGGCACATAGAGGCGGTTGATGCAGGCATCCCCTAGAAAGACACTTTAGTAGACACCAACTGTGATATAGCAGCAATTGTGCTAGACTATTCTCAGTAAAAGTGGTGTATTACGGCTGGAATACCTCAGCTTTAGGCTTAGGAATATGCCGTCCAGAAGCTCCGGAACTGAATCTTCCAGGAAGCGAAGGGGGTCTCATCGGGCTCTGAGGATCTTGGGCATACTTCTGCTGCACCAGTCTCCCCTGAAGTTCAGAGGTAAGTGACCGTAGAGACCCCGCAGGGGTACTTGGTACTGTGGCTGTCCTCAGTTCACCTGCTCCTGTGTATGTAACAGAGGAGGTTTTTTCCTCAGCTCTGGGAGGATTAGAGAGAAGATTGTCAACATTGATCGGTGCCTCCCTGTCAGGGAAAGCACGCCCGATCTCCGTCTCCTCCTTCAGAGTGCCTGTTAGCAGAGCAACAGTCCCATACAGGGATCGACCTGCCTGAAGGGGATCAGGATGAGGTTGATTCTGTTATAGAGGAATCAACAGTGGGGGAACCTTTTCTCAGCATCTCAAGCCGAAAGATTATGGGTTCAGTCTCTGACTAACATGGTCCGATCAGCATTTAAAAATGCACCTTGCGGAACCATCAACCACTACTGTATCCTCGTTGGGGTCGCTAGAAGCCCCCAGACTGTCTGTTCTTTTCCACTTCACCCTTTGCTGAAAGGGCTCATTTACCAGGATTGGGAACATCCTGAGAAAATATTTATTCCCCCAAGAGATTTCCGGTGGTCTATCCCATGGAGGATAAGTTCATCAAAAAAAAATAAAAATGGAAGGTCCCTACAGTGGACGCAGCCATCTCTTGTATGTATAAATCACTCACATGTCCAGTGGATAATGTCCAAATGTTCAAGAACCCAATAGATAAAAGATTGGAGTCCTTATGAAAATCTGCTTCTTTCTACAGCAAGCTTGGTGACACAACCAGCAGTAGCAGCTATTGGGGTCTGCTAAGCAGTGAAGGATCAGTTGAAACAGGTCTTGAGGGACTTGACAGATCAGCAGGCTTTGCCCTAGCTGATCTACCTAGAGCCTTAGGCTTTGCGGTTGACGCCATAAAGGATTCAGTCCATCAGGCCTCCCGCCTTACGCTGTCTATAGTACATATGCGTAGGCTCCTATGGCTCAAAAACTGGTCTGCTGAAGCTCCCTGTAAAGAATGGCTGGTTAGCGTCCCATTTCATGGTGAACGCTTATTCAGGGAAAACCTGGACAAATATATCCAGAAAATTTCCAGCGGTAAAAATACGCTCTTGCCGGTTAAAAACAGAGTTAGAGGTCCCTCTTTAAGAGGCCTGCTTCTCCAGTCCCTGGGGCATCGGCTGTGTAACAGTTCCGACGGCCTCCTCGGTCAATTCCCGCGGGTAAAAAACAGGGACAATAGCAGGGTAATGAGAAACCCTGGGTCAGGGGAGGTACAAAACCTCCCCCAAAGTTAAATTCATTGAAGCCCCCACTCAGTCGGGTGGGGGGAGGACTCCAGTTGTTCGCAGAGACCTGGCGGGACACGATCAGAGACAGATGGGTGCTCTCCGCAGTAAGTCTGGGATACAGATTGGAGTTAAAAGACTCTCCTCCTTCCCATTTTATGAGGTCAAACGTGCCAAGGGATCCCCGGAAGAGAGAGTCCCTCCTGTTGGCACTAGAACAACTATTGCTCCAAGGAGTAATTATGGAGGTTCCCCTGGAAGAATGAGGGTTCGGGTTTTACTCAAACCTCTTTACAGTCCCGAAGCAAACGCGGACGGGAGGCCCATATTAATTCTAAAAGGGCTATACAAATTCCTGTATATCAGGACTTTCCGATGGAGTCGATCCGATCGGTGGCCACTGCCCTACAAGGGGAGGATTGGTTAGCCGCGATCGACATCAAAGATGCTTATTTGCACATTCCCATCTTTCCAGTCCACCAAAAATTTCTACGCTTTGCAGTAGAAGGGCGCCATTTTCAGTTCAGAGCCTTACCCTTCGGTTTGGCCACAGCACCACGAGTGTTTACAAAAATTCTGGCCCTTTATTGGCCAATCTAAGAACACAAGGTGTAATGATAATGGCATATCTAGATGACTTGTTGCTGATAGACCACTCAGTGAAAAAACTAGACGTGGTCGTTCACAAGACAATCAAGTATCTGGAATCTCACGGTTGGATTATCAACCGAGACAAGTCAGCCCTAAAAACCAGTCAAAAGTCTGGAATACTTGGGGCTAAGGTTGGATTCAGGCCAGAGAAAAATATTCTTGCCTCGAGGAAAGGTGTTGTCTTTGAAAGATGTGATCCACTTAGTGGGTACAAAAAAGACAGCCGTCCATACGCCTGTATATGAGGCTGCTGGGAAAAATGGTGGCATCATTCGAAGCAGTACCCTACGGTCAATTCCATTCAAGGAATTTGCAAGGGGCCATACTGTCAGCCTGGAACAAAAAAGTTCAGGCCCTAGACTTACAATGTCCTTGTCCCCTTCCGTTCGCAAGAGCCTCCGTTGGTGGTTGGTTCCCCAGAATCTGGAAAAAAGGGAAATCCTTCAGTGCGATTTCTTGGAAGGTGGTCACTACAGATGCCAGCCTTATAGGCTGGGGAGCAGTACTGGAGCAATGGTCTCTCCAGGGCAGATGGTCGGATGCAGAAAAGGCCCTGCCCATCAATCTCTTAGAGATACGAGCAGCCCGGTATGCCCTAGTAGCATGGACATCCAAACTCCAAGGGTCCCCTGTCAGAATTCAATCAGACATTGCCACAGCAGTGGCATATATCAATCATCAGGGGGGCACCAGGAGTCGTGCAGCCCAGAGGGAAGTAAATTACATCCTGAAATGGGCAGAAAGATATGTCCCAGCCATATCTGCGGTATTTATTCCAGGAGTGGAGAATTGGAAGGCGGACTTTCTAAGTCGCCAGCAATTATGCCCAGAGGAAGGGTCCCTTCACCCCGAGGTTTTCTGGACAATATGTCAGCGGTGGGGAACATCGGATGTAGATCTTCTAGCATCCAGATTCAACGCAAAGGTGGACAGGTTTGTCTCTCGGACAAGGGATCCCCTAGCTTGCGGCTCGGATGCCCTAGTGTTCCCTTGGGATCAGTTCAAGCTGATATATGCATTCACACCGCCACAATGGTTACCTCGATGACTCCGCAGAATCAGGGTAGAAAAGGAACCAGTGATTCTGGTGGCTCCAGCGTGGCCCAGAAGAGCGTGGTACGCAGAGATTGTAAAATGTCAGTGGGGAGTCCTTGGTCTCTCCCACGTCGTCCGGACCTGCTTTCGCAAGGACCGATATACCACCCTTCCTTACCAGCCCTAGGTTTGACGGCCTGGCTATTGAAGCCCACATTCTAAAAAAGAGAGGGCTCTCTAATCCTGTGGTATCTACCATGATCAATGCCAGGAAGCCGGTATCCAGGCAGATCTACTATAGAATCTGGAAGG
Organism: Rana muscosa; assembly: GCA_029206835.1. Classification (NCBI taxonomy): domain Eukaryota; kingdom Metazoa; phylum Chordata; class Amphibia; order Anura; family Ranidae; genus Rana; species Rana muscosa. Next base: position 731,282,861 of record CM055118.1, read on the forward strand.
CGTACATCGGTGTGGTGTGAGGCCAAGAAATGGCATCCACATAAGTACGTAATAGGTAGGATTCTGGACTTCCTACAGTGGGCTGTAGATAGGAAGCTTGCCTTGAATACTATCAAGGGTCAGATTTCGGCCTTGTCAATATTTTTTCAAAGGCCCTTGGCTTCGCATTCACTAGTCAAAGCCTTTATACATGGAGTGATGCGTATTAGTCCTCCAGTTAATATTCCCATATGTCCATGGGATCTAAACTTGGTTCTGTCGGTTCTACAGAAACAACCATTTGAACCATTACATCATATTTCTTTGGTGCTTCTCACCAGGAAATTGATTTTTTCTAGTAGCCATTTGTTCGGCTAAAAGAGTGTCGGAATTAGCAGCTATGTCCTGTAAGGAGCCATATCTGGTTATCCATAAGGATAGAGTAGTGTTACGTCCTCATCCAGCCTTTCTTCCTAAGGTGGTATCGAGGTTTCATTTGAACCAAGATGTGGTTCTTCCTTCTTTTTTCCCCAAACCTACTTCGGTAGAGGAAAAGTTATTGCATTCTTTGGATGTAGTAAGAGCAGTTAAAGCTTATCTAAAGGCCACTGCTCAGATTCGCAGAACGGATACTTTGGTTATTCTGCCGGAAGGCCCCAGAGAGGGTCAGGCAGCGTCAAAATCTACTTTAGCCAAGTGGATTCGACAGGTCATAATACAAGCCTATGGCTTGAGAAGGAGACCGCCTCCGTTCAAAGTTAGAGCGCACTCCACGAGAGCAGTTGGAACTTCATGGACAGTGCATCACCAGGCCTCCCTGGCTCAAATCTGTAAGGCCACAACATGGTCTTCAGTACACACGTTTACTAGGTTCTACCAGGTGGACGTTAGAAGTCAGGAGGATGTCGCCTTTGGGCGCAGTGTGTTGCAGGCCGCAAAAGATCCTCATGTCTGATAGCGCTCAGCTTATATATGGTGTATCCCCCCCCTCGTTGGGCATTGCTTTAGGACATCCCATTAGTAATGACTATGTCGCTCTGTGTCCCGTGATGTACGAGAAAGAAAATAGGATTTTTATAACAGCTTACCTGTAAAATCCTTTTCTTGGAGTACATCACAGGACACAGAGCTCCCGCCCCTCTTTGGGGACACTTATTGCTTTGCTACAAAACTGAGGTGCTCCCGGATGGGAGGGGCTTATATAGGGGAGGGTACTTCCGGTTTTGGAAGTTGCCAGTGCCAGCACCTGACGGTATCTATATAACCCATTAGTAATGACTATGTCGCTCTGTGTCCCGTGATGTACTCCAAGAAAAGGATTTTACAGGTAAGCTGTTATAAAAATCCTATTTTTTTCTATAATGAATCATTTCAGCGGTAATTATTTTACATGCACACTATGCCCTGATGTCTGTGGGCTGCAGTCATCAAATTCAGGAAAGTATACATCTAGTTTCTATAGAAGTACAGTTATACCTTAAAGGGGTTGTAAAGGTTCATGTTTTTTCACCTTAATGCATCCTATGCATTAAGGTGAAAAAACATCTGACACTTACAGCCCCCCCGTTTTACTTACCCGAGCCCGTTCACCTGCTGCGCTCGCCCCCGAGTTCTCTCTTCTCCGCTAAGTCTTGCTGTTGATTGGCTAGAATGGATATATTGATAGCAGCGCAGCCATTGGCTCGCACTGCTGTCAATCACATCCAATGACGCGGCGCGCTGGGGGCCGGGGCTGAGTGATGCAGTCTGCGGCTATGGCTGCCGGCTGTATCACGGGAGCGCGCCCGCAAGAACTAACCCCCATGGGAGAGGGCTTGCATGAAGGGGGTTAGTTCTTGCAAGGAGGAGCCGAGACAGCCACCGAGGGACCCCAGAAGACCAGGTTCGGGGCCACTCCGTGCAAAACGAGCTGCACAGTGGAGGTAAGTATAACATGTTTGTTATTTAAAAAAAAAAAAAAAACCTTTACAACCTCTTCTTTTTTTTTTTTTTTTACTTATACAAATTTATTTTTTCCATAAAAAAAGCAGGAAGATAGCAAGATATTATCCGTATAATTTACACTCTATTACCCTCCCTCCCTCCTTCCCCCCTCCCACTTTACCATTTCTCCTTTTGGGGTTTTCTATTTACTTTTCTTCCATTTTTACACATTATTTAATATTGGTTTTATTTTCATTTACTTTTCCATATACCATTTTTCTTACTTTCTTTTTTCCTATTTTACAAGGGGTTACCCATTATTTCCAACCACGGGTTCCACACTTTTTCGAACTCTCTTATATTCCCTCTCTTGGTATACACTACTTTCTCCTTCCATATTGTTTCAGTAACAATGTTAACCCAGTCTCTTACTAAAGGGGGGTTCTCTGCCTGCCATCTTTGCGCCATTAATTTTCTTGCATGGAAAAGACATCTGAGCACTGCTTTTACTATGTTGGTTACTCTGCTTGTTCCTTCCCCTAGTCCCAAGATGCACATTCTAGGGTCCATTTCTAACGTTGTCTTATATGTCCTATTTATGATATCAAGAACCTTTTGACCAGTACCTGTATAGTTTCGGGCACCTCCATATCATATGTATCAGATCCCCTGTGCCCTGGCATCTAGGACATCCTGCATCTATTCTTCGTCCAAACTCAAACAGCCTTTTTGGTGTGTAGTATGTCCTATGTAGCAACATTACAAATGAAAACTTCTGAGCTGGCGAAACCGTTACCAGGTGTCCACTCTCTAATACCTTTTTCCATTGCCCCTCGGATATAGGTCCTAGATCTTCCTCCCATTTCCCTTTACTTTTAAGATGTTCTGGAGCCTCAATACTTCCTTTACATATGTACGTGTAGAGTTCAGAAATAAAACCCCCAGTCCCACTCTGATTGCCCAATCTCCGAAGAATAGGAGTTTCTTTATCGTACACCACGGGACACAGAGCTAGTCATTACATAATGGGTTAAGGGTCACCAGCGGTGATTGGACACTGGCACAACCAATGGAAGACAGTTCCCCTCCATATAACCCCTCCCATCAGGGAAGTACCTCAGTTTTTTCGCCAGTGTCGAAAGGTGTTGGACGCGTTAGGAGGTGCTAAAGGAAAGCTCTACCAAAGAGACCCTCTGGGGGTAAAAGAGCTATGCTTTCGGATCCATCCAAGACGCCTACAAATGAGCTGAATCTGGATGGGATCCGGGCCTCATCCATGAGGCGTCGCCTGTAATGTCTCTCTTCGGAGGACTGGGCTCTAAGATCCAGCACTTTCGCTATTTCGCTATAAAGTCCTGGTAAGAGTCTTGTACAAGGCCCAGGGGAGAGGTATCCTTTAAATAGGAACCCATATCCCTGAAGGTTGGCACACATAGCCCACCGTGAAGGGTGAAGTTTGGTATCTGTCTGAAATCTTTCAGCAGAAAAACCTGCGGCGTGGATAAGGTGAGATTAGAAGGTCCATAACTAGGTTGGGACCTTTTTCAAAAAGTGGATGTCTTCTTTTTTTCCACCACTGGGGGGAGTAAAGAGCTGAATATACTCACCTCACTCTGTTCAGTGTCGGCTTCGGCGAAGTACACTGCTCGTCACCTCCGCTGCTGAGCTTGCTGGGGCACCCCGCTCCTCCTTTCGGTGGCCGACCAGACACCTGCAGATGCAGGTAAGTGGGAACAAGGGCTGATGAGAGTCCTCTCTCACTATGGCCACCGCCATAGCGCTAAGGGGCGCGCGTGCGCGCGGGAGCGCGCTTTATCGGAGGGGGGGGCGAAGGCGTGCGCGGGCACGTGGCGCGCGCAGGCACAGAAACGGCGCCAAATTTAAAAAACTGTCAGTGTGAGAAGCACTGCAGCAGCAAGCAAGCTCGTTAGTTCTCTTGTTCCTGGCAGAGAAACACAGCAGCTATACAGGGACGTAAGACTCCATGTGGTTGGACTGGGTACTTCCTAGAAGACATCCATGTTATGCATAGTTATGTGCTAAAAGTTGCATACTTAATGTATTTGCTAAACTGAACACGGTAGTATATGCATTTAGGTACCTTGTATTTTGTCTAAACAGTAAGCCTTCCAGGGGAAGATGCGGACAAAAAGAGATAAAAAAGCACCGCCGCCTGAGAGGAGGCTCTAGCTGTGCTGACTCGGTACCTTCCTCTCCTGTGTTGCCAAATGCACCTGTACAGGATGAGCCATTACCTCTGTCAGGTATGGCGGCTTCCCCAGTGAAGCCTGGGCCTGTATATGTCACTGAGGACACTTTATCAGCTGCCCTAAATAATCTGGAGGAAAAAATTGCTACCTTAATCGCTAAGTCCTCTAAAAAGGACAATAAGCGAAGCAGGTCTCTTCCAGTATTGGACCTCCCTTCAGAAGTACCTGAGGGAGGAGGATGAGGAGGAGGAGGCTACATCAGCAGAGGATGAGGAGCCAGATTTTAAGGTCACAGGTACAATGCTATGCAGGAGCAGTGCATTTAAGTTAACCTCTGCGGTGGTAACGGAATTACCTGTCTCCTCCCTAGGGTCATTAAGATCCCTGCAAGGTGCATGCTCCTTCCCGGTTCATCCGTTACTAGAGGATCTGATATACGCAAACTGGCAACATCCAGATAAGCGTTTCTCACCTCCAAAAAGGTTTAACATTCTTTATCCTATGGGGGAGAATTTTTTAGAGAAATGGAGCCTGCCTGCGGTGGATGCGGCTATTTCTTGTGTGGGTGAAAACCTGACATGTCCGGTGGATAATGTACAAGGGTTTAAAGATCCTTCTGAGAAGAAGTTGAAATCCTCCTTCCCTTTGGCCGGCTCAATTACCCAACCTGCAGTAGCAGCAGTTGGTATGTGTCAGGTCATCAGCCAACAGGTAAAGCAGGGGCTGAAGGAGCTGCCTTCAGAGCAGGCTAGAAATTGGGAGAATTTGCCTAAAGCCTTATGCTTCACAGTGGATGCCATGAGAGATTCTATCATACAGGCATCACGCCTTACACTCCAGCTGGTACAGATGCGCAGAGTACTTTGGCTTAAGCATTGGTCAGCGGAAACCCCATGCAAAAAGCTGTTGGCAAGTTTCCCGTTCCATGGCGAACGCCTATTTGGGGAAGATTTAGAAAAATATATACAGAAGATATCAAGTGGTAAAACGACACTTTTTCCTGAGAGAAAGAAAAACAAGAGACCTTGTTTTAAACGCTCTCTCTCCCCAGCTCCCGGGAAATCTGACTCCAACCAGTGGCGACGGCCTTTTCAGCCGCCCACAAAAGCCAAGGGGCAAGCTCAGAAGAACAAGAAGCCATGGGGTGCAAGAGCTAATAAGCAAGCCCCCAAAACCTCTCAGTGAAGGGGCGCCCCCGCTCGGCCGAGTGGAGGGAAGGCTTTGTCAGTTCTCAGCGACTTGGCGGTCAGAAATCCAGGACAATTGGGTGGTATCCACAATATCCTCAGGGTACAAACTGGAATTTCGAGAGATCCCATCGTCTCAATTCCGAGGTTCAAGACTCTCCAAGGATCCACAAAAAAGAGAATCCTTCTTCAAAGGTTTGAATCACTTAATGGCTCAAGGGGTAGTTACAGACGTACCCCAAAAAGAGCGAGGTTCAGGTTTTTACTCAAACCTCTTTGTGATTCCAAAGCCAAATGGAGATGTCAGACCCATCCTGGATCTAAAATCCCTAAATCGGTTCCTGAACGTTCGCCATTTTCGAATGGAAACGATCCGATCCGTGGCGCCACTTTAAAGGGCGGAGAATTCATGGCGCCCATAGATATCAAGGACGCATATTTACACATACCCATCCTCCCCGCTCACCAAAGATTCCTAAGGTTTGCGGTAGAAGATCGCCACTTTCAATTTGTGGCTCTGCCGTTTGGTGTAGCCACCGCGCCCAGAGTATTCACAAAGGTGCTAGCTCCTCTGTTAGCAAACCTAAGAACACGGGGCATTGCGGTAACAGCCTATCTAGACGATCTACTAGTAATAGATCAGTCAAAGGAGGGATTGGGTCACGCTGTACACACTACAGTAGGATACCTGGAGCATTTAGGATGGATTATAAATTTACAAAAATCCTCTCTCCAGGCCCAAAGAAGGATAGTGTACCTGGGCATGATCATAGATACAGCCCAAAACAGGGTATACCTGCCAGAACCGAAGATACAGTCTCTGAAAGACCTGATCCACAAGGTCAAAGCAAACAAGAGGCCGTCTATTCGCCTTTGCATGAGACTATTGGGAAAGATGGTAGCCTCCTTCGAGGCGGTCCCTTACGCCCAGTTTCATTCGAGACTACTTCAAGGCAATATTTTAGCTTCCTGGAACAGGAAGAGCCAAGCTCTGGATATACCCATGCGCCTGTCCTCACAAGTACGCCACAGCTTCGATTGGTGGCTAGAAGCCAAGAATTTACGGAAGGGAAAGTCCTTCCTCCCAGTGGCCTGGAAGGTGGTATCTACGGATGCCAGCCTATCGGGCTGGGGTGCAGTATTCGAGGAGGCTTCTACCCAGGGAACCTGAGCCAAGACTCAGGGGATCCTGCCCATCAATGTGCTAGAGATCCGGGCGGTATATCTAGCCCTCAAAACCTGGACATACAGGTTACAGGGCTACCCAGTTCGGGTTCAATCCGACAATGCTACTGCAATAGCTTACATCAATCACCAAGGAGGCACCCGCAGTCGGGCAGCCCAAAGAGAGGTGAACCGGATCTTGGCATGGGCAGAAGAGCATGTACCTTGCCTTTCTGCAATCTTCATTCCAGGGATAGAAAATTGGCAAGCAGACTACCTGAGTCGTCAGCAGCTGCTACCAGAAGAGGAGAGATCCTCTAGCCTACGGGACAGACGCTCTAATAACTCCATGGAATCAGTTCTCACTGAGCTATGCATTCCCTCCGATCCCTCTTCTACAAAGACTGCTTCGCAGGATCAAGGAGGAGGGAATACCAGTAATCCTAGTGGCCCCAAACTGGCCCAGGAGGCCTTGGTACGCCGAGATTGTAAAAATGGCGATAGGAAGGCCCTGGAAGTTTCCACTTCGACACGACCTGCTGTCACAGGGTCCAGAATTCCACCCTTCCTTATAAAGGCTAAATTTGACGGCCTGGCTGCTGAGACCCACATTTTGAAAAAGAGAGGGGTCTCTGGTCCGGCTCTTTCTACGCTCATTAATGCTAGAAAGCCAGCCTCCAGACTCATCTATCATAGAGTCTGGAGAGCATACGTTTCCTGGTGTGAATCCAGATGTTGGAATCCTCAGAAATATGAAATAAGTAGGATTCTTGCTTTTTGCCAGTTAGGAGTGGATATGAAATTAGCCCTTAGCACCATCAAGGGCCAAATATCGACTCTATCAGTCTTCTTTCAGAGACCATTGGCATCTCATTCCCTAGTTCGGACATTCATTCAGGGGGTACTGAGGATAAATCCTCCAGTTAGGTCTCCCTTGTGTCCATGGGATTTGAATTTGGTATTGTCAGTGTTGCAAAAGCAACCTTTTGAACCTATTCGCCATGTTCCGTTAATTATATTAAGTAGGAAATTGGCCTTTTTGATTGCTATAGCTTCTGCTAGGAGAGTATCAGAGCTAGCAGCTCTTTCTTGTAAAGAGCCTTATCTAATTTGTCACAAGGACAAAATCGTACTACGACCCCATCCGGCTTTTCTGCCTAAGGTGGTGTCGGCTTTTCACTTGAATCAAGACATTGTTCTGCCTTCTTTTTTTCCAAACCCGCGGACGGCGGGGGAAAAATTATTACACTCTCTAGATCTAGTGAGAGCGGTAAAGGTGTATCTGCAAGCAACAGCTCAGATACGTAAAACAGATGTTTTGTTTATTTTACCAGATGGGCCCAAGAAGGGCCAAGCGGTATCAAAATCCACCATTTCCAGGTGGATTAGACAAGTAATTATTCAAGCTTATGGTGTAAAGAACAGGACTCCTCCTTTTCCTGTTAAGGCACACTCTACCAGGGCGATAGGTGCTTCATGGGCAGTGCACCACCAGGCTTCGATGGCTCAGATCTGTAAAGCTGCAACTTGGTCTTCAGTCCATACATTTTCCAAATTCTATCAAATAGATGTGAAAGGACATGAGGATTCCGCCTTTGGGCGAAGTGTGCTGCAGGCAGCAGTATAGGGCTTCTGGTCCGCAAGCGGCCTGTTTTGATCTGTGTCTCCCCCCCTTCATATGAGCATTGCTCTGGGACGTCCCATTATGTAATGACTAGCTCTGTGTCCCGTGGTGTACGATAAAGAAAATAGGATTTTTATAACAGCTTACCTGTAAAATCCTTTTCTTGGAGTACACCACCGGACACAGAGGTCCCCCCCTTCTTATGGGAACCTTACTGCTTTGCTACAAAACTGAGGTACTTCCCTGATGGGAGGGGTTATATGGAGGGGAACTGTCTTCCATTGGTTGTGCCAGTGTCCAATCACCGCTGGTGACCCTTAACCCATTATGTAATGACTAGCTCTGTGTCCCGTGGTGTACTCCAAGAAAAGGATTTAACAGGTAAGCTGTTATAAAAATCCTATTATTGCACCATACCGGTCCCAATCTATCAAACTGAACATTTAATGCATGCCTAATTTGAAGGTATCTGTAATATGTATGTTTGGGGATATCGTATTCCTCTCTCAATGCCATAAAGGTTTTTAGGGTTCCTCCCTCATACAATTGGGCTAGTCTAACTATCCCCTGTACTTCCCATTCCTTGATTTTCCCCACCAACTCCAGCTCCTGAAGTTTCCTATTATCCTTTACAACCTCTTTAACCACTTTGCGCCCGTCATACGACTAATGACGGCCGCAAAGTGGTTCTTAAATGCCGGGAGGCCGTCATTATACGGCCTCCGTTTTTTCGGCCACTGGGGGGCGCGCGCGCACCGCCGGCGGCGCGCGCGCACGCCCGGCGCATCACTAAGATGCCGATGCGCGTGCCTGGCGGCCGCCATGTCCGCCAGGCACCCGCGATCGGCCTGTACACAGACAAGGACATGGATCTGTGTGTGTGTAAACACACCGATCCATGTCCCGTCAGGGAGAGGAGACCGATGCTGTGTCCCTTGTACATAGGGACACAGATCGGTCACCTCCCCCAGTCAGTCCCCTCCCCCCACAGTAAATATGTGAGGTAGTGTTTCGCGCTACTCAAGAGTAATAAAATAGTGACTGGAGTAACTATCAATGGCTGCAAAATAAATCTGTGTTCACTTAACACATAAACAGTGATATAAAGAAAAAAGGGGGGTGATTTTGCGCTAAAGAAAAAGGTGTTACACAAGAAACACTTCTATGTCTCATAAAACTGATAATATAGAGATATATAATATAATGGTATAATAAATTACCTAATGGTAAATGTGCAAATGTAATAATTACTATGGTGCAATCACCAAGATAAAGTGCAAGTGCATATATAAACACAATAGTGCAGAGAGTTCAATATTGCAATGGTACTGTTCAGAAAAGTTCAAATAGATGTTAAATCAATGATATATTCCAAGTTTCTTGATGTTTCAAAATTGTGGATATCTTCAAATGTTTCAAATGGTGAACAAATTGAAGTATTGAACCTGCAGTGAATCCTATATCTGTCTCCCAATGTTCTCACCTCAACAGCTTGGATCACTGGCATGTAATGTCACTGTTATGGACTATGTTCTGATGTCTCCTCTATTTCTCCTAGTTCTTCTCCACACTTAAATCATGTTTGGGCGGTGTCCTCTATACAAAAGAAACAAGTGGGTGGGAGGGAAAGGGAGGGGGGGGAGAGAGGAGACCAAGCTCCAATCGGTGCAGCCAGGAGAGGGACCAGGAATAAAGCCTCCAATAGTGTAGTGTTTCAATACGAAAAATAGGCTTTATTAAATAAAAATGGACTCTTACATCAATTAAAAAAATTGACAGCATATAGGAGCTAATCGGCGTATGACCGCTTACTGTTATCCTGCTGTCTTACGATCCGTCCGTATGATGCCGCTATCCTCCCTACGGCGTTACGTCACGCACCTCGTGACTTCTTCAGGGGAGCCTGATTGGTTGTTGGGGCATCACTCAAATAGTGTATTAGACCGGAAGTCTTGCGGTCGCCATTTTCTTGAATACCACAATAGACTATATGGGCGCCGCCATTTTTCCTATGTCTGGCTGGTTGTAAACATCCATATCGAATACAAGCATAACAAAACGAAGATATTTGAGCGAAGGTGTTTGTTTCCCTCATCTTCTATTGTGGGATGGTATTATGAGTAGAATATTGTTCTACTCATCTTGATAGTGACTAGCATACAAGTTCCACACTACTCCCTCAGATAATAACAGCCACAGCGGGCTGACTGGGCTAATGACCATCCTAGGAAACAGTATAAATACTACAATGACATGAACCACCGTTTCATCAATAAAATAATCTTTGGATTAATATTAAATTAGTATGTATAAATCTTGAATCCATACCTATAATAGTGTGTATATATAATGAGTCTCTTATTAATATGTACTCGTTGCTGACTGGATGGCATCATACTTCAGATCCAGTTCAGCAGGGCAACTAATTATATTATACAAATATACCATACTATCCAGTGAAAGATAAAATAATAAATAATATAATAATTCAAACATAAATGTATAGATAATAAAATTAAAAATTAAGAATTAAAAATTGCTTAAAAAGCAATTCAGATCGAACTCTACATTCATTCCCCTGGGTGTCAGTGTTCTGAGCGTATGTATCCACCGAGACTCTTTCTGACTGATATTTCTCACTAAATGGCTTCCTCTCCAGGAGCCTTTAAATTTATCTATGCCCCAAAATTGTAAATCAATAGGGTCCTTGTTGTGGACCTGTGCAAAATGTCGTGACACACTATGTTTCGGAAATCCGTTAATGATGTTTTGTACATGTTCTTTGATTCTTACTTTTAAGGCTCTCTTGGTTCTACCTACATACTGTAGGTTGCAACTACATTGTAGAACGTATACAACACCCTCCGTGTGACACCCTATAAAATCCTTTATAGGGTGTATATTTCCTGTGCTGGTGCTCTTGAATTCTGTCCTTTTGCCTTGAAACTTTTTGGCATGTTTGCAGGCATAGCAGTTTCTACAAGGATAAAAACCTATTCCATTAAAAAAGGAGTAACTAGGTTTGGGGGGCGGGACTATAATTGATTTAACTATTAGGTCCCTGAGTGTCGGTGCCCTCCTATATATTATTTTAGGTCTATCTGGCAAAATATGATTAAGATCTTTATCTTTTTTTAAAATATGCCAGTGTCGCTCCACCAACCTGGCTACATCTTTATGTTGAATGTTATAGTCTAAAATAAGACACGGCACCTCTTGATATTGGTGGTTTATGTTTTTATTTAGTAACATCTTGTTTCTATCTAATTCCCTGACATCTGTTATTTGCTTATCTAGCCAAAGGTGGTCGTAGCCTTTTTCTTCAAACCTCTTTCCTATTTGTTGGGCTTGTTCATTATAATCAGTATTCTTGCTGCAATTTCTTTTTAATCTTATAAGTTGGCCCCTCGGTATGTTATATAGCCATGATTTATGGTGACAGCTTTCCAAAGAAAGGTAGCTGTTTGCATCCACTGATTTGAAGAAGGTTTTGGTGGTAATCTTATCTCCTTCTAGTTGGAGAGTTAAATCCAGAAAGTCCACGGTTTTAGCATCAATTTTCCATTCAAGTTTGATGTTTTTTTCATTTTGATTTAATGTATTGAGGAAGTGTTCTAGCTTGTCTCTACTTCCATTCCATATTAATATCAGGTCATCAATATAGCGTTTATATAATGTCAATTCTGGGGGCATCTCTGCATATATGGCCTCCTCCTCCCACTGGGCCATAAATGCATTAGCTACACTTGGGGCAAATTTGGCTCCCATAGCTATGCCCTCATTTTGTTTATAATATGCCTGATCATGCCAGAAATAGTTATATTTGAGACAAAAGTCTAAACATTTAATCAGGAACTTTCTTTGTTTACAAGCGAGATTGCTATATGTTCTTAGAAGCCATTTAGTGGCATGGCAAGCCTCATGATGTTTTACAATCGTGTATAACGATGCCACATCTGCTGTTGCTAATAAAGTTCTTCCTTCCAATACTGGTGTTTGGTCAATCAATTGTAACACATGTTTGGTATCCTTCAAGTATGCTCGTGTACTTTGGACTGCTGGCTGGATGAAATGGTCTATATATTGGCCCAGTCTAGATGTCAGAGAGTCTATGCCATTAACAATTGGCCTACCTGGTGGGTGATCCTTGCTCTTATGTCTTTTAGGGACTGTATAGATTATCGGGATCCTACACACTTCCGGTATCAGATATCGTGCTTCTTTTTTGTTTAGGATCTCCTTCTTGGTACCTAAATCTATTAAAAGATGTAATTCCTTTTTATAATTGTTGGTTGGGTTACCCCGTAGTTTAATATATGTTTCTTCTTGTTGTAACTGATTTTCATTTCATTTTTTTCTTTTTTCTCCCCCCACAGTAGCAATCACTCATAGGGCATACATTTAACCCCTTCCTCACCCCCTAGTGTTAACCCCCTCCCTGCCAGTCACATTTATACAGTAATCAATGCATTTTTATAGCACTAATCGCTGTATAAATGTGAATGGTCCCAAAAATGTGTCAAAAGTGTCCGATGTGTCCGCCGCAATATCGCAGTCATGATAAAAATCTCTGATCGCCGCCATTACTAGTAAAAAAAAAAATAATAAAAAAAATGACAGAATTATATCTCCTATTTTGTAGACGCTATAACTTTTGCGCAAACCAATCACTATACGCTTATTGCGATTTTTTTTTTTAACCAAAAATATGTAGAAGAATACGTATCGGCCTAAACTGAGAAAAAAATAGTTAAAAAAAAAAATTGGGATATTTATTATAGCAAAAATCAAAAAATATTGTGTTTTTTTTCAAAATTGACGCTCTTTTTTGGTTTATAGCGCAAAAAATAAAAAATGCAGAGGTGATCAAATACCACAAAAATATGTGCCCAGTAAGGAAGGTGTTAAAGTACAACTGCACTGCGTCTGAGCACCACAAGCCAAAAATGCTATTTATTTTGTTTTTAATATTCAAAGCAAACTCACACATCCATCCATGTCTCTATGCTTTATTTTGCTGAGAAAAAAACACTCCTTAGCACTTCTGGCCTTGCTTAGGCCTGGAAACTAAGAAGTAACTGAAGAAATATATAAAAAAATATATTTTTTAAAACAAATAAATATATTCTTTTCTATCTGTTTACTAATACTAGTAGCATAAAGAATAAAAGTAGTTAATGTTGATTGAGAGAAAGAGAGAATCTGCTTTAAACTCTCAAAGTAGTTGGTCCATTTAGGGTTTTTCTAGGCAACAACAATGAGCGCTTACAAACTAAGCCTAGGTTCACATTGGAGCGATTTGTCATGCTATTTGAGAGATCAAATCGCATGACAAGTCGCAGCCTATTGGAGGCAATGACACTGTTCCAATCGGTGCGACACCGGTTTTGCGGTGCCACAACGATTTGTAAAAGTAGTTACTGCACTACTTTTTCCGATTTTCAGGTGCGATTTCAATAGACATCTATGCATGAAGCCACACAGATGTCTATCAAGTAGCAGCTGAAATCGCGCTGACCTTGCTACTTTGAAATTGCTCTACTTCAAGTGAAGTGGCACGATTTCAAAGTAGCATCAATGTGAACCAGGGCTAAAGTAGTTTTCATTATCACATATATGTTGAGTTTTATTGGGTATAATGCACTGGTGTGAATATTGGTGCCCATTCACACTATAATGCAGTGCTGGAAACCCATGCTTTGTGCACGTTACCCACACCGCTTTCAAAACACACTTCCTTGCGATCTTCAGCAGGTGTCAATGTTGCGATAACGACACTCCAAAAGCAGGTCGCAAACTTAGTGTGTTTGTCTGCTCTGGATCGCGTGGTACAGAAGTACCATGTGATCTGGTTGCAGTGCATTTTTTAAAGTAGTACATGCACTACTTTTGGTGCTGTGTCCTATACGATTCAGCCCATTCAATTATTGAGTTCTCCCTGGGGATACTAGATGACTGCAGCACCATTCTTTTAGTTGGCACAGGATTTGTTTTTACAAGCATTGACCATAGTACAACCTTAGCTGCTTATGGGGATTCCTTAGCAACAGTTCTATGTGGATATACACTCACCGGCCACTTTATTAGATACACCTTGCTAGTACCGGGTTGGACCCCCTTCTTCGTGGCAAAGATTCAACAAAGTGTTCAAAACATTTTTCCCGAGATTTTGGTCCATATTGACGCAATAGCATCACGCAGTTGCTGCAGATTTGTCAGCCATTGGAGTACAGTGAACCCATTGTCATGTTTAAGAAACCAGTTTGAGATGATTTGAGCTTTGTGACCGGGTGCATTATTCTGCTGGAAGTAGCCATCAGAAGATGGGTACACTGTAGTCATAAAGAGATGGACATGGTCAGCATCAATACTCGGGTAGGCCATGGCATTTAAACGATGCTCAGTTGCTACTAAGGGGCCCAAAGTGTTCTGAGAAAATATCCCCCACACCATTACACCACCACCACCACCAGCCTTAACCGTTGATGCAAGTCAGGATGGATCCATGCTTTCATGTTTATGCCCAATTCTGACCCTACCATCTGAATGTCACAGCTGAAATCGAGACTCATTAGACCAGGTAACGTTTCTCCAATCTTCTATTGTCCAATTTTGGTGAGCCTATGCGAATTGTAGCCTTAGTTTCCTGTTCTTAGCTGACAGGAGTGGCATCCGGTGCGGTCTTCTGCTGCTTTAGCCTATCTGCTTGAAGGTTTGACGTGTTGTGCATTCAGAGATGGTATTCTGCATATCTTGGTTGTAACAAGTGGTTATTTGCGTTAATGGTGCCCTTCTATCATCTTGAACAAATCTGCCCATTCACCTCTGACATCAACAAGGCATTTTCGTCCACACAACTTCTGCTCACTGGATATTTTCCTTTTTTTGGACTGTTCTCTGAAAACCCTAGAGAGCAGCAGTTTTTAAAATACTCAGACCAGCCCGTCTGGCACCAACAACCATACAATGTTCAAAGTGAAGATCCCTTTTCTTCCCTATTCTGATGCTTGGTTTGAACTTCAGCAAGTCATCTTCACCATGGTCCAGATGTCTAAATGCATTGAGTTGCTGCCATGTGATTGGCTGATTAGCAATTTGTATTACCAAGCAATTGAACAGGTGTATCTAATAGTGACCGGTGAGTGTAAACCTCCTGTGTAATCCTATTCCAATAATTTCTTTATTCCCATGGCAGCTGTATAAGATCTTTGCACATTGGAGGGTGACGTTTGAGGCCCCCTTTTGTTTTGCATGGTGGTCCATCTGTGGATTTGTTCATCCATCTTCCCCCCTTTTTTAATTGTCATGTTTCATTTGGTGATTTGTTGACTGCCTCCTCCCTTGGCTCTCTTGGATATTCCGATGCGCACTCAGGGGGTTTCCTGCATACTTGCTGCGCATGCACATTTAAGTTACCACTGCTATCTCTCTCCTGTATCCTGAAGAAGCAGAAATTTAAAGCATGTCGACCCATGAGGACTTATTTCCACACAGCAGTTCTTTATAAAAACAAGTAGGATTGAATTATAGTGGTGCAAACTAAATCAAGCCAAAAAATATGCTAAAATCTTCAAAATTTATTAACAAGATTATCTAAAGCGTCATGTTTAAAAAGACATAGGCTTAAAACCCATGCATGTGGTCCTTGAATTGTTTAGAGTGGCATAGGGTTGAATCTCAACCTTTTTCACCCTATGTCTTAGGCTTCTTCAGGGGATGCTATCCGCTTGGGGTCTCAGCCTCCCTGTATTCCTGAAATAACACCTAGAGCAATAGTCACACATTTATTCAATGAACTGTGAAGTGCTAAATCCACTGCAAAGCCTGCAGGTGGCCACAGGAGGCAGAACCGGACCGAATTAGGTTAAAACGGAGTTCCACCCAAAAATTGAACTTCCGTTTTAAATGCTGTTGGCCCCCTGACATGCCACATTTGGCATATCATTTTTTTTTGGGGGGGGAGCGGGTACACTGTTTTTAGAGGCACCAAGCTCCCACTTCCTCCCCTGTCACCGGAAGGAATATCACCTCTCCCCCCTCCCTCCCAGAAATCTTCTGGGACACCTCACAAGAAGATTGCCCGGCCATTCACAGCACGCACCCTGGCTTTGAAGCTACAGCCGGGCGCCCGTGTACTGTCGAAGTGCTCGGCTATCGAATAGTGCCCGGGTGGAACTGCGCATGCGCCACATGGAGCGGAGTTGACAATTATCTGTTGAGGCGCGTTGCCGAGGCACGTACATGTAGGAGAGGGGCGGATATTTGAATGATAGGCAGTGCTGGGGGCGGAATTTTTATCGATGGGCAAACAAATCTGCAAAATAAATCATTATCTAAAATAGAAAAAGTCGCCCTTCAAATGACAAAACACGGCCCGCAAGCGTCCAGAAAGAATAGTACCTAAAGATTTCCTTTGCAGCTTTGTTTGGCCATCGATAAAAATTCCGCCCCCAGCACTGCCCATTATTTAAAAATCCGCCCCCTTCATGTATGTAGCCGAACCTCAGCTACATGAACGTGCCTCGGCAATGCGAGACAACAGCTAATTGTAAACTCAGCTGTTCTCCCTACTGCGCGTTATATATATATATATATATATATATATATGGATGTGACATTTGAGTGTTATCTGGCTATTCAAAATGAATGTGCTCAAATCGCTGCACCGCATGTGAATCACACAGGAACTCGCAGCGCACAAGTGCGATTCCTGGTGTAAACCAGCCCTCAATGACTCTGGAAGAAAACATTTTGTAAGAAAAAATAATATTGCGTTTTAAAAAAAGTTTTAGTCATTGAGATTGATTTAAAGTTGAAGGATATACTCTAACAAGCAGTAAATGTAAAGCTTGCCACTCACTGAACCATTTTATTTCTCTTCTTTTGTTCTAGAAGAATGAAGGTGATCTTTTCCACCGCCTCGGTCACATAATGAATGAGATCCTGGATTTGCGCAGACAAGTGCTAGTGGGGCACCTGACTCACGATCGAATGAATGATGTAAAACGGCACATTACAGCCCGTCTGGACTGGGGAAATGAGTGGGTAACAGATAGTCAGCTCACTGCTGTTCAAATGCTGCTGCTGCTGCAGTCGTTTTTTAGTTGTTATATTTTGTGCGTCAGTCCTTAACCTTTTTCTTGTATGTAAAAAACAGAATAGAATATGAAACTTGTCCATATTGGAGGTTGCAGTTTAATCAGGGGGATGGCTAGAAATCTAAGATTCATGGCATGTGTAAAAGAGAAAAGCTGTCGAACACATAGCCACACTGCACTGAGCAATGGATGAGACTTAGCTCCCTTTCACACTTATACGACTTGTCCCACAAAATCGCATGACAAGTCATTCATTCTCCATGATTTTGAATGACTACCATTCATATTGGCACGACTTTAAGTTGTGCCGACTTCAAAGTAGTTCCTGCACTATTTTTTTTTCTGAAGTCGGATTCCGTATTAACGGATACGACTTTGGCATGCGACTTGTGCATAAAGGGGAACTCCACGCCTTTCGGTCTGGTATGGATTTTAAGGGGAACCCCACGCCGAAAAAACGGAGTGCGGTCCCCCCCAAAATCCATACCAGACCCTTATCCGAGCACCAGCCTGGCCGGTCAAGAAAGGGGGTGGGGACAAGCGAGCGCCCCCTCTCCTGAGCCGTACCAGGCCGCATGCCCTCAACATGGGGGGGTGGGTGCTTTGGGGCAGAGGGGCCCTGTGCCCCCCCACCCCAAAGCACCTTGCCCCCATGTTGATGAGGACAAGGGCCCCTTCCCGACAACCCTGGCCGTTTGGTTGTCGGGGTCTGCGGGCAGGGGGCTTCTCAGAATCTGGGAGCCCCTTTAATAAGGGGGCCCCCAGATCCCGGTCCCCCACCCTATGTAAATAAGTACGGGGTACATCATACCCCTACCCATTCACCTGGAATAAAAAGTGTCAAAAATAAAACACACTACACAGGTTTTTAAAGTAATTTATTAGGCAGCTCCGGGGGGGGTCTCTTCCAACTTCGGGGGTCTCTTCCAACTTCGGGGGTCTCTTCCTTCTTCTCCGTCCATGCCACCCCCCCTTCCACTCCGGCCAGCATAATCTTTTGGTGTGGTGGGGGTTAATGGAACTGTGAATGCTGTGACAAGCTTTCGTCCTTTATGCCCAGCTGTGCCTGCCCTTTCTGCCCATCTATTCCATTCTTAGTAGTTGTACTACAGCTATGAATGGAGGATGGGCAGATTATTGAGCTTTGCCCATTTCATTCGTCTACAGCAGTGGTCATCAACCCTGTCCTCAGGGCCCACTAACAGGCCAGGTTTTATGTATTACCTTGGAGAGATGCAGACTAGAATACTGCAATCACTGTGCAGCAAATGATATCTCCTGTGATGTTTTTCAGTTATATGCAAACCTGGCCTGTTAGTGGGCCCTGAGGACAGGGTTGATGACCACTGGTCTACAGTATTACTACATTAACTTGATGGTGTTCGGCCCCACATGGCTTTCAAACCATGCTCCTTGAATATCCTTATCAATAATTGCTATGATACAATAGCAGTGTTGACAGTGGGGAAAAACTATTTTGTTTAATGTAATTTATTTATGTGTTGGAAGGTTTTCAGTTTTGACATAATGCCCATTCTCACGTTAATTGGTTAATTTATGTCGCTAGATCTTAAAGTGATTCTAAAGCAGGGTTGCCAACTTTCAGTAAATTTACAAACAGTTTGTAAAATCCGTACTTTTTGCATCTGTCCTTGAATGTCTATTACAGACATGTAGGCTGCATGTCCGTAACTGACATTCATGGACAGATGCAACAATTACGGATTTTACAAACTGTTTGTAAATTTACTGAAAGTTGGCAACCCTGTTCTAAAGTCTCCTTTTTATTTTAGGTAAAAAAAAAAAGGTTAGTCCTTGCCTGTTCTGTGCACTGGTATTGCATGGAGTGGCCCCTTACCTCCACTTCTAGGGTCCCACACCAGCGATCCCCGCTTTTTATCTTCTATGTTTTCCCCCATAGCAAGCCGCATGCTATGGGGCCAGATGTGCGGGGTCACTCTGGAGCCGGGCTGTGTGTGTTTATAGACACATACATCCCGGCTCGGCCCTGCCCCTGCTCCCGCCTCACTGGATTTGATTGACAGCAGCAGGAGCCATTGCTATCGGTGCTATCAATCCACCCCCTGAGATCAGGGAGAAAAAGCAGCGCTGTTCCAGATCGGAACAGTGCTAAGTCGATACAGGACTCAAATGAGTATTTAGGCTGCATTCACATGTCAGTGTTTTAAATTATGGCAGATTTGCAGCGGATCTGCCCGTGATTTGAAAGCGCTGATGTGTGAATGGCAAATCACGGGACTTGCATTTGAGATGCCATTCATTTGAATGATGCCTCAAATCGTTGCGTGGGTCTGCCGCGATTGTCAAGCAATGAATTGCAATTTATCGCGCCAGACGTGCGCTGCGATTTGAGGTGTTATTCAAATGAATGGCATCTCAAATTTCAGTCCCGCGATTTATCATTCACACATCAGCAATCTGCCTGCGATTTTAAAATGCTGAAGTGGGGCTGGTGGGAAGTAAATAGATAGTGAATGTTTTTTTTTTTTTTTTACCATAATGCAGGTAATAAGGTAAAAAAAAAAACTTTAGAACCACTTTAAATTTAGTGTTATACCTGATCAATCACCACTGCATTAGGATAATGTTGTAAAAATGGATGGAAAATGCCAGTTATTATTTTTACAGTCCAACAATATAGATGTAGTTTTCAAGGCTCATGCTGTGCTGTTGCTTGGTTTTGTATAGTCCCCCCTAGGGTACAATATTTATTATTAATGTGAAAATTGCAATGCTGAATGCCAATGCCAGTCAAGATAACTTTAATGATTCTTAGGAAAATAAATGTATCGTCTTAAACTATTGTTATGTGTATTATTCTGTTATATTTGTTTCTCCTACTAAATTTATATTTGCTGGTTTGGAATATCAAATACTGTTCCCAGTATAATGATTGTTGATTTTATGTGGTTACATAATTGTTTTGACATTTTATATTGGGGTGTTAGAAACCACCTTTCTATACAAAGTAAGAAATATCCTTACATTATTTTAGGAAAAATGGGGGAGATGAGCATTCTTTCTACAGCATGTTCTCGTGGCAAGAAGAAAGGTGAAAATTGGAATATGCTTTAGCTAACATTTGATTGGTTTGGCCTAGTTTCACAAAACAGAATTTATTACTGATGTCTTAGAAAATTGTATTTCTCATGGGAACATGTGGAGTGGAACACAGTCAGTAGGAAATTAGCTAACAGCATAGACCACGTTGGAGGATACCTTCACATTAGCCCATACTGTTTTCTCTATTTTATTGGCAACTGAGAATATGTGTGCCTTCTAGCCACCTTTTGTTATTAGAGCATCAGAGAGTTCCTACGTGCTTATCAACTTTCTTGGCTCAGCAGGTGTTACTGAAGGGTTTATGTAAAGGTAAGTGATGTCCCATGACAGCTTCTACTGTGAGACAAGTCATGTTGCTGTCTGTTTTTTAGCTATATGAATATGGAGAGCATTTTTAGGTGCATGCACATGCCCTTAAGTTTTGAGCGTTTTTTTTTTTTTTTTTTTAGGGTACCAAACACCACCGCTTTCCAACTTTAGTCAAATGAAATAATGTGCATTATATTTTATAGTACCTTTATTGTACCAGTTATGTCATAATTTATGAATAGTATAATTAGTTGTTTATTATTTTACATTCCTCTTCTAGGCAGTTGGGATTGGATTTGGTTCCTAGAAAAGAATTTGCCATGGTGGATCCAGAAGAGATTAGTGTTACTGAATTATACAGATTGGTAAGTTAATATCCCTGAAGGATACAAACACTCTGAAATATATTTTTTCTCTTTTTTATTTGTGCAGGACTGGGGTACTTTGGGTCCACCAGAGAAGTGAGACCAAAGGGCCCAACATCAATTGCCACACATAGCCTGCCATGGCTTAAATGGGTGGGTGCAGTTTACCATGAGGTGGTGTGGTTAAATAAGCCACTAGGAAAGTGGGGACACTTTTGAAGGAAAATGTATTCCGAGCTTCATAAAAGCTTTCATCTACTCAAATAACCCACTCCCCCACTATCCCAGACTTCTTGGACCAATTACACATACTTCTATTGACCAGTAAATCCTCCTGTGACCCTTTTAAGACCCCTCAGTCTGTACCATGGAAGATATATTTACTGTCAAGGCCACAACCCTGAAATCCTTGTACAATAGCCAAAGATCCGAGTCACGGCACCAGTGTAGGGAAATGGTAATAAATGGGTAGAGGATTAATTATTTAGTTTTTTTTATGATGATGATAGTAATTTCCCGCAGCAACCCGATTCTTCCAGGGAGATGCACTTTATTGACTTCCAACACAGAACAAAGTCCATAAGATACTTGCAACAGATGACAAAATCCAACAGAGTAAATATGACAAAGAATAGTAGCCTTCAGAGTCCCATTTTTCCTAGACCTGTGCCTTCTTATTCATGGCGAATGACTAGACTGACTGCCAGCTTGAATCGTTCCCCCTGAAATACTAGTACACTAGGAGGGAGTTTCTGCTAGGTCAACCCAAAATACACTTTGATCATATTGTTACCCCCTCAAGTCTAATTACCATCAATAAATACTTCTTCTATTGTTCTTTATCATCCTGAAGTATGTGAACAATGTACCCTTTACAATGTTCAATTAGGTTAACAGGCCATACCTCACACACCTAGGTAGACTTGCATAAGATCAACATTTCAATGGGTCATCAGCTGTCCCTTTGATATGTTAAAATTTAGTTGGCTTGGACAACTCAACTGAATTCCTGGTCAATATAGTACTGTAATATAATATCCTACATACATCGGCCAACATATTACAACATATATATATTAACTATATACCTCATATACTAGTGTGTACACTCTGGAATGGGTACATATGTGGTGTGGGGACCAGTGGAAGCAGATGGGATGCTTACGAGCAGAAGAGCCGTTTGTCAAAGTAGAGCAGTGGAGGTGGTTGGGACAATGGAGAAGGGTCTATGCGTGTCCCAATGTCAGCACTTCATTTAGATTTAGAGACCACTTTTTGCAGGGGTTTGCAGCACTGTGGTTTCATATGTATTTGCAAATATGCAACAAAAGACACAATTATATACAGCATATATAGATGAGCCCATAGATGATTAGATTTTCTTTCTTTTTACCACGTGTGATAAAAATCACAGAACTTCCTCATCGGCACAGTCAGTGTTGATGGGGGGGGGGGAAATGCCACCCGCAGCTCTATTGTGTTCTGCCTGCGGGGGAGTACGGGGAGCCTTCCCAGCCAACAGAACACAATGATTACCTCTAGCAGCTATAGCCACTGGCAGTAATCGGATGTAAAGAATCAGACAGGCTGGTTGTTTACAGGTCGGTTGTTGGATTGACTTGGGTACAATCAGCCTGCCTATGCATGAATCGAATCTCAGCCAGTCCCTGTTCAGGAACCAATTTTCGACACACGAGGCGGGTTCCGTTAGAATTTGCCTGCCAAGCGGGACACAGACACAGCCTGTTCTACGCTATGAGCGGTCAGATGCAAATCGGCCGTTCTTCCGTTTACACCTAACTGCCATCCGATCCGCTAGATGGATGGGGATTGGCTCTCTATCCATCTGTTTTTAGTGGATAGGATTGGATGTTGACAGACACACGTCCGTTGACACCCGCCACTCCATAGTAGAGACTCAAGGGTCCAATCAGTCCGCTAGAGCAGGGGTCATCAACCCCCGGACCGTGGCCCACTACCGGGCCGTGGCCTTTCTGCAGCCAGGCCGCGGGTGCGGGCGGCTGGCAGGAATGAGACAGCCGGTGGCCGACATAAGACAGCCGGGTGGCTGGCATATGAGCGCCGGGTGGAAGAGATAAGCGAGCGTGCGGGCAAGCAGAGATGACATCATCTCTCTCCGCCCCCCGCATCATTGCTCTTCCGCCCTGACCGCCTCAAGTTCGGAGGTGCGGCGGGGAGCAGAGAGATGACATAATCTCTCTCTGCCTGCCTAGCATCACCGCTCTTCCACCCTCACAGCGTGCTGAATGTCGGAGGTGCGGCAGGGAACAGAGAGATGACATCATCTCTCACCGCCCGACCCGCATCTCCACTCTCCTGCTCTCACTCAAGAACTACCACTGCATAGAGGCCTGCCTCTGTGCTAAATGAAACAGCGCCACCAATGCAGTGATAATCCACATCTGGTGGCACTGGCAGGTGACGTGGCAAGTGGCATTCTTCATCTGGTGGCACTGTCAGGGGACGTGGCAAGTGGCATTGCTCATGTGATGGAACTGGCAGGTGACATGGCAAGTGGCATTCCTCATCTGGTGGCACTGGCAGGTGACGTGGCAAGTGGCATTGCTCATCTGATGCCACTGGCAGGTGACGTGGCAAGTGGCATTCCTCATTTGGTGGCACAGGTCAGGAATTGATGTCACATCTCAAACTAAAGAGGTGCCACTAAAATAAGTTGTTTGCGATTCAGTCATTTCAAGAAGGATCCATGTTGAAGTAGGGGTACAGGGACTTCTAGCTGTCAGGAGTTACATTTATTAAAGGAACTATTTCCAACATACTTAGTGTGAATTATCATTTCAGTTAGCTAAAGGGAAATAAAGCCTTTATGGCGTTACTGTCCAAGTGCTCAATATATTTAACTTGAGATTAAAAATAAGGTAGTTCCCATGCTGTGAGAGTTTGAAAATGGGGATATTTTCTATAGGATATCTGCCTGTCTATGGCCATTTTGATGAGTATTTAGACTGAGAACACGGTAATTTGACGGTAAAGGAGCCAGTCTGAGTTTAAAGGTACCTGTGTACATGAGATGGTAGTAAGTGGAGACAGTTATTTGCTACAATGATGGGGAACAAAACATTAACGTGTGTCAGCTGTGCATGCATATTAATGCACTAAGCATATCCCAGCAGTGGCCCATGTTGGATAAACAATAGTGATTAACCAGAAAATAATAGATTATTGATTTTTCCTTTTGAGTTCTGTCATGAAAAAATGGGTAGTCTGCAGACACTTCATAAACTAAGCATGGATGTAAACACAGCCTAGTCTGCTAGCCATTATTTTGTCTATGGTTTTTTAGTGGCGCATGTGAGCACACCAAAAAAATGTAACTCAATACTAATACTGGACTTTTTTTTTTTTGTGCTTTTGTAAGACATGATGCAGGAAATAGGAGCTGTGTATTGTATTTTTCATGCCAGCTTATCATCAATTATAATTGACCAAAGACATTTAAATTATGTGTAAGTAAACCCTACCACTTAACTGGTGCCTTTTTATTTGATGAGAACAAAAAAGTACCTGTTGAGAAATCACAGAAGAAAGAAGCAGGTGTTCTGTAATCCTGTCCTAGAATGACAATAACGGAAACGAAGCCTAAAAAAAGTCAAAACGAATGCAGCTACCACATTCCTTTCCATGAGAGCCATGAGTTTACTTTTCCATCCTTGATATTTTACAGATGGAACACAGACACAGAAAAAAGGACACCCCAGTACCAGCAAGTAGTCACCATCTCTTTGTGCAGATGAAAAGTTTAATGTGCTCCAACCTGGGAGAAGAATTAGAAGTGATATTCTCACTTTTTGACAGTAAAGAAAATCGACCAATAAGGTAACTCCTGAAGATATTTTGGTGGAGAGGGTTATGGCATACATTAATTTAACATGCTTGCAATAATAAATGATTACAAATTTTATATCACAGCTAACTGGTTTTAATGCTTGTGTGAACAGTAAGAGTGATTTGCTCTGCTAATGTAACACTGCTAAATAATTGGTTTTGTTTGAAAAATTTAAGTAGTGTTGCAGTAAAGTGTAACCACACCACATACAGAATTTATGTTCGGGGACTTTCAGCTTTAAATTTGCATGTGGTTTTTGATGTTGGCAATTAATTTTTCCTTTCAGTATTCCAAAAAGAGGTAGTTACATACTACTACTTGTGTCATAGTACTAATGCTGCATCTGACTAATTCATTTTTTTATGTAAATAGTTTATTTTATTTCATTGAAGGGTTAGCTTTTGACAAATTATTAACCTCTGCTTATGCAATGTCTTATTTCTCAGTTTGAATTGTTTGTTAGTAAGCGGTATAAAAACTTTACCCCAAATGATTATATGCTCTCCCTGAAGTATCAAATCTTGGCCATGCAAAAAAAAAGTTAATTAGGGATTATAGGTAATACCCATATATAAAACCACTTATAAATGTTATTAAAGGCAGTCGAATGTCCAATTCTTGAAAGTTTGGCCCGTCTCCCACCTAAGTCTCCCTACTAATTATTTAATGTAATAGGCAAGCCCATTGGCCAATTCGATTGTTAGAGGGGGCAGGACCATTTTTACCATCATATACATTGGTTACAAAACTTTTCTTCAACCACACACAAATTCAGTTGTTTGGTTGTCTTTATATATATATATTTATGAAAAAAATCAACTAAGAAAGTGCCATACTACCTTGTATTTCCAGAATAAAAAGCACCAGCTGTAGTCCCTTTGCAATGATGTTTGGTGTATGCCCGTGGTCACTTATAACCGGTCTATCCAACCGTCATACATCAAGAGAGATACATAGGTATTATTAAAAAAAAATATTTAGAAGTAATGGTAGAAAACCCCAATAAGATTCCAAGGAAAACAAAACTCACTTATTTGTATGTATAAGCTAAAGTTGTAGCGTTTTCTTTATCGTACACCACGGGACACAGAGCTAGTCATTACATAATGGGTTAAGGGTCACCAGCGGTGATTGGACACTGGCACAACCAATGGAAGACAGTTCCCCTCCATATAACCCCTCCCATCAGGGAAGTACCTCAGTTTTTTCGCCAGTGTCGAAAGGTGTTGGACGCGTTAGGAGGTGCTAAAGGAAAGCTCTACCAAAGAGACCCTCTGGGGGTAAAAGAGCTATGCTTTCGGATCCATCCAAGACGCCTACAAATGAGCTGAATCTGGATGGGATCCGGGCCTCATCCATGAGGCGTCGCCTGTAATGTCTCTCTTCGGAGGACTGGGCTCTAAGATCCAGCACTTTCGCTATTTCGCTATAAAGTCCTGGTAAGAGTCTTGTACAAGGCCCAGGGGAGAGGTATCCTTTAAATAGGAACCCATATCCCTGAAGGTTGGCACACATAGCCCACCGTGAAGGGTGAAGTTTGGTATCTGTCTGAAATCTTTCAGCAGAAAAACCTGCGGCGTGGATAAGGTGAGATTAGAAGGTCCATAACTAGGTTGGGACCTTTTTCAAGAAGTGGATGTCTTCTTTTTTTCCACCACTGGGGGGAGTAAAGAGCTGAATATACTCACCTCACTCTGTTCAGTGTCGGCTTCGGCGAAGTACACTGCTCGTCACCTCCGCTGCTGAGCTTGCTTGAACACCCCGCTCCTCCTTTCGGTGGCCGATACAGACACCTGCAGATGCAGGTAAGTGGGGACAGGGGCTGATGAGAGTCCTCTCTCACTATGGCCACCACCATAGCGCTAAAGGCCGCGCGCGC
This sequence comes from Rana muscosa, assembly GCA_029206835.1. Classification (NCBI taxonomy): domain Eukaryota; kingdom Metazoa; phylum Chordata; class Amphibia; order Anura; family Ranidae; genus Rana; species Rana muscosa. The sequence continues at coordinate 731,309,551 of CM055118.1, forward strand.
GCGGGAGCGCGCTTTATCGGAGGGGGGGGGGCCGAGGCGTGCGCGGGCACGTGGCGCGCGCAGGCACAGAAACGGCGCCAAATTTAAAAGACTGTCAGTGTGAGAAGCACTGCAGCAGCAAGCAAGCTCGTTAGTTCTCTTATTCCTGGCAGAGAAACACAGCAGCTATACAGGGACGTAAGACTCCATGTGGTTGGATTGGGTACTTCCTAGAAGACATCCATGTTATGCATAGTTATGTGTTAAAAGTTGCATACTTAATGTATTTGCTAAACTGAACACGGTAGTATATGCATTTAGGTACCTTGTATTTTGTCTAAACGGTAAGCCTTCCAGGGGAAGTAATACGGACAAAAAGAGATAAGAAAGCACCACCGCCTGAGAGGAGGCTCTAACTGTGCTGACTCGGTACCTTTCTCTCCTGTGTTGCTAAATGCACCTGTTCAGGATGAGCCATTACCTCTGTCAGGTATGGCGGCTTCCCCAGTGGAGCCTGGGCCTGTATATGTCACTGAGGACACTTTATCAGCTGCCCTAAATAATCTGGAGGAAAAAATGGCTACCTTAATCGCTAAGTCCTCTAAAAAGGAACAATAAGCGAAGCAGGTCTCTTCCAGTATTGGACCTCCCTTCAGAAGTACCTGAGGGAGGAGGATGAGGAGGAGGAGGCTACATCAGCAGAGGATGAGGAGCCAGATTTTAAGGTCACAGGTACAATGCTATAGCAGTGCATTTAAGTTAACCTCTGCAGAGGTAACGGAATTACCTGTCTCCTCCCTAGGGTCATTAAGATCCCTGCAAGGTGCATGCTCCTTCCCGGTTCATCCGTTACTAGAGGATCTAATATACGCAAACTGGCAACATCCAGATAAGCGTTTCTCACCTCCAAAAAGGTTTAACATTCTTTATCCTATGGGGGAATTTTTTTTAAAGAAATGGAGCCTGCCTGCGGTAGTTGCGGCTATTTCTTGTGTAAATAAAAACCTGACATGTCCGGTGGATAATGTACAAGGGTTTAAAAGATCCTTCTGAGAGGAAGTTGAAATCCTCCTTCCTTTTGGCCGGCTCAATTACCCAACCTGCAGTAGCAGCAGTCGGTATGGGTCAGGTCATCAGCCAACAGGTAAAGCAGGGGCTGAAGGAACTGCCTTCAGAGCAGGCTAGAAATTGGGAAAAATTTGCCTAAAGCCTTATGCTTCACAGTGGATGCCATGAGAGATTCTATCATACAGGCATCACGCCTTACACTCCAGCTGGTACAGATGCGCAGAGTACTTTGGCTTAAGCATTGGTCAGCGGAGACCCCATGCAAAAAGCTGTTGGCAAGTTCCCGTTCCATGGCGAACGCCTATTTGGGGAAGATTTAGAAAAATATATAAAGAAGATCAAGTGGTAAAATGACTTTTACCTGAGAGAAAGAAAAACAAGAGATCTTGTTTTAAACGCTCTCTCCCCAGCTCCCGGGAAATCTGACTCCAACCAGTGGCGGCGGCCTGTTTTAGCCGCCCACAAAAGCCAAGGGGCAAGCTCAGAAGAACAAGAAGCCGTGGGGTGCAAGAGCTAATAAGCAAGCCCCCAAAGCCTCTCAGTGAAGGGGCGCCCCCGCTCGGCCGAGTGGGAGGAAGGCTTTGTCAGTTCTGAGCGACTTGGTGGTCAGAAATCCAGGACAATTGGGTAGTATCCACAATATCCTCAGGGTACAAACTGGAATTTCGAGAGATCCCATCTTCTCAATTCCGAGGTTCAAGACTCTCCAAGGATCCACAAAAAAGAGAATCCTTCTTCAAAGGTTTGAATCACTTAATGGCTCAAGGGGTAGTTACAGACGTACCCCAAAAAGAGCGAGGTTCAGGTTTTTACTCAAACCTCTTTGTGATTCCAAAGCCAAATGGAGATGTCAGACCCATCCTGGATCTAAAATCCCTAAATCGGTTCCTGAACGATCGCCATTTTCGAATGGAAACGATCCGATCCGTGGCCGCCACTTTAAAGGGCGGAAAATTCATGGCGTCCATAGATATCAAGGATGCACATTTACACATACCCATCCTCCCCGCTCACCAAAGATTCCTAAGGTTTGCGGTAGAAGATCGCCACTTTCAATTTGTGGCTCTGCCGTTTGGTGTAGCCACCGCGCCCATAGTATTCACAAAGGTGCTAGCTCCTCTGTTAGTAACCTAAGAACACGGGGCATTGCGGTAACAGCCTATCTGGACGATCTACTAGTAATAGATCAGTCAAAGGACGGATTGGGTCACGCTGTACACACTACAGTAGGATACCTGGAGCATTTAGGATGGATTATAAATTTACAAAAATCCTCTCTCCAGGCCCAAAGAAGGATAGGGTACCTGGGCATGATCATAGATACAGCCCAAAACGGGGTATACCTGCCAGAACCGAAGATACAGTCTCTGAAAGACCTGATCCACAAGGTCAAAGCAAACAAGAGGCCGTCTATTCGCCTTTGCATGAGACTATTGGGAAAGATGGTAGCCTCCTTCGAGGCGGTCCCTTACGCCCAGTTTCATTCGAGACTACTTCAAGGCAATATTTTAGCTTCCTGGAACAGGAAGAGCCAAGCTCTGGATATACCCATGCGCCTGTCCTCACAAGTACGCCACAACTTCGATTGGTGGCTAGAAGCCAGGAATTTACGGAAGGGAAAGTCCTTCCTCCCAGTGGCCTGGAAGGTGGTATCTAGGGATACCAGCCTATCGGACTGGGGTGCAGTATTCGAGGAGGCTTCTACCCAGGGAACCTGGGCCAAGACTCAGGGGATCCTGCCCATCAATGTGCTAGAGATCCGGGCGGTATATCTAGCCCTCAAAACCTGGACATACAGGTTACAGGGCTACCCAGTTCGGGTTCAATCCGACAATGCTACTGCAGTAGCTTACATCAATCACCAAGGAGGCACCCGCAGTCGGGCAGCCCAAAGAGAGGTGAACCGGATCCTGGCATGGGCAGAAGAGCATGTACCTTGCCTTTCTGCAATCTTCATTCCAGGGATTGAAAATTGGCAAGCAGACTACCTGAGTCGTCAGCAGCTGCTACCAGGGAGTGGTCTCTTCACCCCGAGATCTTTCAGGCCATATGTCTGAGATGGGGAAACCCAGATGTAGACCTGCTAGCTGCCAGGTTCAACAAGAAATTGGACAACTTTGTGTCCAGAACGAGAGATCCTCTAGCCTACGGGACAGACTCTCTAATAATACAGACGCTCTAATAACTCCATGGAATCAGTTCTCACTGATCTAGGCATTCCCTCCGATCCCTCTTCTACAAAGACTGCTTCGCAGGATCAAGGAGGAGGGAATACCAGTAATCCTAGTGGCCCCAAACTGGCCCAGGAGGCCTTGGTACGCCGAGATTGTAAAAACGGCGATAGGAAGGCCCTGGAAGTTTCCACTCCGACACGACCTGCTGTCACAGGGTCCAGTATTCCACCCTTCCTTACAAAGGCTAAAGTTGACGGTCTGGCTGCTGAGACCCACATTTTTAAAAAGAGAGGGGTCTCTGGTCCGGCTCTTTCTACGCTCATTAATGCTAGAAAGCCAGCCTCCAGACTCATCTATCTGAGAGTCTGGAGAGCATACGTTTCCTGGTGTGAATCCAGATGTTGGAATCCTCAGAAGTATGAAATAAGTAGGATTCTTGCTTTTTGCCAGTTAGGAGTGGATATGAATTTAGCCCTTAGCACCATCAAAGGGCAAATATCGGCTCTATCAGTCTTCTTTCAGAGACCATTGGCATCTCACTCCCTAGTTCGGACATTCATTAAGGGGGTACTGAGGATAAATCCTCCAGTTAGGACTCCCTTGTGTCCATGGGATTTGAATTTGGTATTGTCAGTGTTGCAAAAGCAACCTTTTGAACCTATTCGCCATATTCCTTTAATTATATTAAGTAGGAAATTGGCCTTTCTGATTGCTATAGCTTCTGCTAGGAGAGTATCAGAGCTAGCAGCTCTTTCTTGTAAAGAGCCTTGTCTAATTTGTCACAAGGACAAAATCGTACTACGACCCCATCCGGCTTTTCTACCTAAGGTGGTGTCGGCTTTTCACTTGAATCAAGACATTGTTCTGCCTTCCTTTTTTCCAAACCCGCGGACGGCGGGGGAAAAATTTATTACACTCTCTAGATCTAGGGAGAGCGGTAAAGGTGTATCTGCAAGCAACCGCTCAGATACGTAAAACAGATGTTTTGTTTATTTTACCAGATGGGCCCAAGAAGGGCCAAGCGGTATCAAAATCCACCATTTCCAGGTGGATTAGACAAGTAATTATTCAAGCTTATGGTTTAAAGAACAGGACTCCTCCTTTTCCTGTTAAGGCGCACTCTACCAGGGCGATAGGTGCTTCATGGGCAGTGCACCACCAGGCTTCGATGGCTCAGATCTGTAAAGCTGCAACTTGGTCTTCAGTCCATACATTTTCCAAATTCTATCAAATAGATGTGAAAGGACATGAGGATTCCGCCTTCGGGCGAAGTGTGCTGCAGGCAGCAGTATAGGGCTTCTGGTCCGCAAGCGGCCTGTTTTGATCTGTGTCTCCCCCCCTTCATATGAGCATTGCTCTGGGACGTCCCATTATGTAATGACTAGCTCTGTGTCCCGTGGTGTACGATAAAGAAAATAGGATTTTTATAACAGCTTACCTGTAAAATCCTTTTCTTGGAGTACACCACGGGACACAGAGGTCCCCCCCTTCTTATGGGAACCTTACTGCTTTGCTACAAAACTGAGGTACTTCCCTGATGGGAGGGGTTATATGGAGGGGAACTGTCTTCCATTGGTTGTGCCAGTGTCCAATCACCGCTGGTGACCCTTAACCCATTATGTAATGACTAGCTCTGTGTCCCGTGGTGTACTCCAAGAAAAGGATTTTACAGGTAAGCTGTTATAAAAATCCTATTTTTAAATGATGTTGATAACCTCCACTGGTAATATTTTGTCAAAACCGAATACTGTAATAACAAAGTAGTATTTAAATAATGGTGAGAACCTCCAATGGTGACTTGGGCAATTAGCTAGCACTCCATTATTATTAAAATCTTTTAAACTTTTCAGAATACAATACGGTGATTTAACATGGATGTACAATTTGCTATCACAACATTAGCATGATATTATAAACACATTCTCAAAATGCCGTAAAGTGATAGTTCAAATGGATATAATAGTGATGGTGGAAACCTCATATGTGGTTCTAAAATTACATAAATTGAAACCATGAATAATATGACCATATATCTGTATCGATATGTCATTTTGGAACCACATATGAGGCTCCAACTTTGTCCCCACTACTTTCATCATTGTGTGCTTTTTTTCCAGTGTCTGCTTTCTTTGGTCATTTGACTATCACGGAGGATGTAACTTCTGCACATGTATGCTGCAGTTACATTATACCAGCACCTGGCCCAGTTTTTGACATCTTACCGATGCTGGGAATGGGCAAAGACTGTGCAATGCACTGCAAATACAATGCAGTTTGAGACATGCAAAGTCACTTTTACCAAAATCTCTAACTACCTAGGATAGGATAGCACATAGCAAAGTAAGTTTTTTTAGTGTCTGTTAACATAAAGTGTAAGACATCACTTAGAAAAACTGTGAATGTAACCTTATTTACAGTGAGTACACACAAGCCACATATGTAAGAGCAACACTTTTCAAGAGGGGCACCATAGAAATATTTGTAATGTGCTGTTGCATGTTGTGATGTACTGAGTAATATTATTTTGCTTGTTATTTGGACTTAAGAATTATGATACATAGAGGAGAATGAACTTGTATGTTGCTAATTTTGAACCACACCAAAATACAGTATAGAGCAGTGGCGGCTGGTAGATTTTCCTTTTGTGGGGGCAGCAAACAATCACCCCCCGGGTGGTTGGCGGCCCAAACACTTAACCAATCTATGGGAAGGGCTGTGGTGGCTGTGACAGCACGGTTCTTGCGGGGTGCAGGCAGCGGCTCCGGTGTCCACTCCTCCATCGGCTTCCTCCGCCGTGTGTCTCCTCTCTCTTCTGCCTAAGAGCTAGGCATCCAATAGGATCGCCTGATGCTTTGGCCAATCAGGAAACGGGTCTCACGACCTGCCTCCTGATTGGCGGGGAGGAATAATGATAGTGAAAATTTATTCGCTATCGTCACACAACTGGGTGGGCTCAGAGCCCAATGCTCTGCACTCCAAACCCACACTTTTTTTAAGCCTATTAGAGCCTCTGGCTCTAATTAGGGGCTTCAAAAAAACACCCACCCTGCATTAGAATCCATGGTCCGGCACCCGGATAAGTAGATCAGGGGTCCGGATGCATGGATAGGGGAGGCAGCACCCGTGCACCTTCTATAGATGAGCTGCCACTGGTATAGAGTGACTTTTCCTAATCTTCTTAACCTGGAGGATCCCTTGAAATAAATTTCAGGTCTCAGAGAACCCCTGCTTAAAAAGTCATTGTGGCTCAGTGTGAAAATTGCCTTCTGTCAAGTGAGGAAGCCCACATACTCTCCGAAACGGGGCTGGTCCATATTGAACCAGCCATGGCCAAGGTATATCCTATATGAGATAAATGGATTATGGCACACAGGCGTTATCCCCTTGACCCCAACAAAATCCACATTTAATTGCATTAATTTACTGAGTTGTTACCTTTTGTCTAAAGTAGCCATCTATTCTAAACTTTGAGGATCCTAAGAAAAGTCAGGGAAGTCTATATTTTAATTGGTTTTAAACCAACTGCTTCTTGCATTATACATTTAAAACATAGAATATCAAAGCTTTGAACATTTTGCACATGAAAGCAAAAAGTTGTGCAGCTACTGAAAGCCAAAATGCCTCAATGTATTTTCTTTTCTTTTCCCTTGATAATCCTCTGAGTTAATTTCTTGACATGGTGATCACTCTATGCAGTCATTTTCTCCTTTTCACGTTTGCTTGGAATCTGCTGAACATTACTGTGACTGTTACAGTCAGTAAAAACTTTTTATGTTTATATTTTGACACACTTTTTTTTTTTTTCATAAGAGAATGCAATATACAGTGTGTGTGTGTGTATGTATGTATATAGATTTATATACACACTGTATCTTATCACCGAGTGTCAATGCTTAAAGTAATGGATGTACCTGCATGCAACCATATTTGCTTGCAGTTTCTGCTTAGCAGAACGGCCCCCTTCATATTAAACATCTGACCTACCTGCAAAGAGTATACTGATAATTACAACAATTAAAACTAATCTCTGAGGATAAAAATATGGATGTTGGCATTAGCAACTGGTTTTGTAACCTATTGATATCCATACTATGTCGAATACAGTGATCAAGCACCATTCAGCATGGTTCTTGATCATGTGATGGGCAAAAAAATATACAGCAATTAAAAAAAGTTTACTTTAACTGTTATATGAGTACACCTTAAGTGTAAATTGTGCATTTTCACATATGTCAATGTGACTTATTATAATAAAATAAAAAAATCTGTTGAGGGTGCTTATTAAAATCATGTACCAAATAAAAATACTTAATGTAAAAATGTTGTGAGGCAAATTAGAAGTTAGCTCGCATTTACTGGGGTATATAGGTATAAACAACTTCTGGTCAGGAAAAAATAAAGCAACACGTTTCTAGATTGTTGGCAAATCCACACTTTACTACTTATGAATGATAAGCCGCACATAAGTGTGCAAAGTTACAAAGTTACGGTAAGTAGATTTAAATGCAACATGCTTGTAGTTGTATCTGTAAAATCCCTATGAGTGTTGATTGTATGTTAAGAGGCCCCACACGATGGTTGCATCAATGTGGTAACCATATGCAGTATATTTCCAGAAATAGCCCTTTAAGCAATTTTAAATTGTCCCCCTTTTAAAGTTTAGAAATTTGTTTCTAAATTCATTATTGTAAATTTAATGCATATTATATGATTTTTTTTTTTTTAATTAATAACATAATGTGCTTTAAATTTCTAGTACACCGTCTATTATATTCATTCTATTTATGGAATCACTTTCCTCTTGGATTATAACATTAGTGAACTGTGTTCAGTTACAAATGAAGCCTGTAAGGGTTGCTGTCTTTGTAAGACCTAATGCTATTACTGCATTGTTACATGTTGCTTAATTTGGTTTACATTTTTCTGTTCTTTGCAAATGCTATTGCTGCGCTGGTAGGCTAGTAATTAAGGGCTGTGCACATGTCAAGAATTCTGCTGTATCAAAGAAGCTGAGGCGTGCCAACATCCAAGTAACTTTTTACATTGAAGATTATAAGTATTAAAAGTGAACTGTTGGCAGCCCACTGATGTGAAAAAAACAAAATACAAATTTGTGTGACTGCTGTTTTAATTGGCAACTTTGTCTTGTTTTCAGTTGCCTAGCAGTGCTGTCGGTGTTTGCAGTGAAAGGCATTTATGAAAAAAGGGCACTCTGTTGTGAGGTTTTTTAATCATAGCTTGTTATCCGATTGAGAGGAACCCTTCATTTGCTTCATTTTAGTCACAAACACAGTTAAAATGACTAAAGTAGATGTATGTAGAAATCTCAGTATGTTCTGGAAGTATCTTTCCAAGTTGCCTTTTCTTTTTATAGGTTTCCTTTGTATATATGACTTATAAACATCTTCTGACAAAGGAACTATCACCAACTGCCATATTTTACCAGATTATTGTCATTTTTAAAGTACAGTAACCTTCAGCAGCTAGTCTTATCCTTAAAGAAGAACTCCAGGAATTGCAACGCTGTTACAAATGTGCAGGCTTATGGTGCTTAGGTCAAACAAGGTGTATGCCACCTCATGGATTTATCTGTTTTATTTACTATTTATATTTTTACTGCACATCGGGTTTAGTAATCCTAGTCCTTTTCATTACATTTTATTGACCTTGGGCTTCAGTTTGCCAGACCTCAGCTGCCCGAGTCACCTGGATCATCCTGGTGTTGCAGGGCTATGAAATTCAATTGTATTTGTTGCTACAGATGAGCCTATTGAGATCTATATTAAATTGTTTGTGCTTATTATTTCAAGAAGATTTTGTTACAATACTAGGCAGTCTTTGAGGCATTTCTCTACTGTATGAGTGATGCACCCATTGAACTGTATTCTTTACAAGTAATGATACAAAAACATGCAGTCTCGGAACATCTTGGACCAGGGCCAGTCCATGGCTGGCTACATTTTGCAGCTGTGGTTACAATAATGAAACAATTGTGCTTGCCCTTGCAGTATAGTGTTATCTAGAATACTGTTACAGTGCCTTGAGGAAGTATTCGTACCCCTTGAAATTTTCCACATTTTGTCATGTTACAAGCAAAAAGGTAAATGTATTTTATTGGGATTTTATGTGATAGACCAACACAAAGTGGCACATAATTGTGAAGTGCAAGGAAAATGATAAATAGTTTTCATATAAATATCTGAAAAATATGGCGTGCATTTGTATTCAGCCCCCTCGAGTCAGTTGTAGAACCACCTTTTGCTGCAATAACAGCTGCACGTGTTTTTGGGTATGTCTCTACCAGCTTTGCACATCTAGAGAGTGACATTTTTGCCCATTCTTCTTTGCTCAAGCTCTGTCAGATTGGATGAAGAGCATCTGTGAACATCAGTTTTGAAGTCTTGCCACAGATTCTCAATTGGATTTAGTCTTGATTTTGACTCGGCCATTCTAACTCATGAATTTGGTTTGATCTAATTCAGTGGTTCTCAACCCTCCAGTGCCGTGACCCCTTGATAAAATTTCTCAAGTTGCGGGGACCCCTAACAGTAAAATTTATTTTTCACAGCTTGGGTTGTCAGCACCCGGGGCAAGGCAAGTAATTTGCGCCCCTAACCCATGGACATTTAGCGCTACCTGAGTCCCTTCCACTTGTACAGTATTAAACCCCTTATTGTACATTTTAGGATGTACCACTCTTTCTCTTTGTTCTCCTTTCTTTCCCTTTTATTTCTCTCTATTCTAGCTTCTTATTTTTTTTCCCCATCTCTCTCTCTCTCTTTATCTTTATTATGACTTTTTATGGCTTACTTTCGAAAATGGCTTTCTTCTTGCCACTCTTCCATAATTGCCAGATTTGTGGAGTGTACGACTAATGGTTGCCCTGTGGACAGATTCTCCCACCTGAGCTGTGGATCTCTACAACTCCTCCAGAGTTACCATGGGCCTCTTGGCTGCTTCTCTGATGAATGCTCTCCTTGCCCGGCCTGTCAGTTTAGGTGGATGGCCATGTCTTGGTAGGTTTGCAGTTGCACCATACTCTTTTTCCATTTTCGGATGATGGATTGAACAGTGCTCCGTGAGATGTTCAAAGCTTGGGATATTTTTTATAACCTATCCCTGCTTTAAACTTTTCACTACAACTTTATCCCTGAGCTGTCTGGTGTGTTCCTTGGCCTTCATGGTGCTGTTTGTTCACTAAGGTTCTCTAACAAACCTCTGGCTTCACAGAACAGCTGTATTTATACTGAGATTAAATTACACACAAGTGGACTCTGTTCACTAATTGGGTGACTTCTGAAGGCAATTGGTTCCACTAGATTTTAGTTAGGGGTATCCGAGTAAAGGAGACTGAATACAAATGCACGCCACTACTTTCAGATAAGTATTTGTAAAAAAAAAAAAAAAAAAACATTTATAATTTTGCTTCCACTTCACAATTATATGCCACTTTGGGGTTGATTTACTAAAGGTAAATCCACTTTGCACTACAAGTGCACTGCAAATGCACTTGGAAGTGCAGTCGCTTTAGATCTGAGGGAAAGATCTGAAATGAGGGGAAGCTCTGCTGATTTTATCATCCAATCATGTACAAGCAAAAATGCTGTTTTTTTTATTTTCCTTGCATGTCCCCCTCAGATCTACAGCAACTGCACTTCCAAGTGCATTTGCAGTGCAAAGTGGATGCCATTTGGTGTTGGTCTATCACATAAAAAAACACAATAAAATACATTTACGGTACATTTTTTGGTTGTAACATGACAAAATGTGGAAAATTTCAAGGGGTATGAATACTTTTTCAAGGCACTGTATATTCGGTATATTAAATGGTTAAAACAGAACTACACTGCAACTGAGCAGCAAAAAAAAAAAATTGCTATTTAATTGTTAATATTCAGAGCAAACTCCCCTATCCATCCATACTTTATTTTGAAGAGAAATCACTTTGCATTTGCATTTCTGGCCAAGACCATCTTGAGTAAGTGCATATGATTTATATAGCATTTTCTTCCTGGAATTTACTTGCTCTTAACTCAAGAGGGTGTGTTTAGCTGAGAAAACTCCTCCCCGTCTGAAGACTGCCGGAATGTATGACAACATTTGCCTAGGCCTGGAAACCAGGAAATAACGGAAGAAATTTGTAATAAAGTTTAAATATGATATACTTTACTAATGCTAGCAGCATAAATTTTAAAAATAGTAAAGGTTGATTGAAAGAGTGCAGTTCCACTTTAAATGTTACACATGATTTTTATATGATAATTGTAACAGGACACGGGATCATGATATTAGACCATGGGTTATGTTGCTGCCTTCAGGTAATTAGACACTGACAAAATGTAAGGACAACCCTAATACAATCTACATAGAAGCTTTTTTTTTTTTTTTTTTTTTTAGCTAGTGTCTGTTCCTACGTTAACGGACATCTTTTCCCTGCTCTTAGAGAAGCAGAACTACGTTGTCATTCTTCCCCCCCCCCCTTATTTGGTACTTCCAACAAGTTTTCCATTTGCTGCATAGCCACTAGGACTTCCTTTTTACAGCTGACGAGATCAGATGACTCTCTTGCTAAGTTCTGGGGGCTGAATTTGGACCCCGCTAGGTAGAATGTGGGCTGGCCTTTTAATTGTGCTTCAGGCACTGGATTTTTCTTTCTGCACTCTCTCAACCTTATATCAGAAAATCTCCTTCTGAGATGACAAATATCTGAATTGGGCTCGGCCCCTAACAACCACCCTTAGCTGATTGGAAGGACCACAGGCTGTGGTGGAAAGTCATAGCTTCAGCCCTATCTAGGAGACCAAATTGCCGTTTTCTCCGATCTTATAAGGGTCAACTATGGAGTTCCAGACTGCGATTTGGTTGCAGTCTGTTACAGTGGCAGCTGGTATTCATATGTTTGTTTAAATTTAGCACCTTTTTTGCATTACTGTTGGTCTCCAGGCTATAACTGAGGAAAGCTAGTGTGCCTGCTCAGCTTACATTCTGCATGGGCACACTGGGCATGCATGTGCAATTTTGGTAATACACAAAAGGGACGATTGGGGGAGGAAAGCAAGGAAACATAAGGAAGCATCATCCTTGCCTAGATGAGGGGGGAAAAAAAGGTCTGCTTTAATTCCACGATACAGTTATGACTCTTTGGATTTTGCAATAAAAGTAATTTAATCCCAGAGAAACGGCCATGATGGTAATGTGGCACCTGGAGAACCCTTTTGAGATGCATTCAGTTCATTATATCCTTAAAACCTATGGCCACAGAGAAGGATTGTGAAGGCCTGCACGCGGCCCATGAGACACCAGTACTACATTCTTGCTGTATGGGGTGTATAAAGTAACATTTATTTCTGACAGTTGTATTTATAAACCCGATTTGTCAATTTTTATCCATTGCTTTTTTTTATATGCTAGTACAGGTGAAATTAATTAATTGGCAAAACTATTTATTTGATGGGTAATTTTTATCCATACTTGCCTGTCTAATTCTGAAACTTCAAATTTATGTCAGCCTAAAACCTGGTGTACTTTATTCATTTTCAATTATAAATTGGGTGTGAGTAGTGGGGAGAAAAAAAATGTAGTGCAAGATAGGACAAATGTGGAGGAAATCATTATTTTGCAATCCGTTATTTTATGTACCAGATGCTAGTAAAACTTGATACAGTTGAGGCATTGTACTGTAATTATCACTGATTTATTAATTCATGCAGCTTTGTGAAATGTACTCTAGATGGCAAAAGATCTCAGAAAACGAATGCTTAATTTTCATTTTCTCACGTTTAAAGTCTAAATATTTTGATTCTGACAGACAGTCCTGTTTTTCCCAGTTGACTGAAACATGATATAAAATCTTCCATAGCAAACATGTCATTGAATTTAACGTTTATAGAATTTTAATAATTCAAGTGATGTGCTAGCTAATGCACTTTATAATTGAATATTCGAAATGATCAGGAATATTGCATATTAACAATACCTTATAAACTTTTTGCTATGTTTGTGTTAGCAATAGTAGTAAGTAATGAATTTTGTGGCGTATCCCCTCTTGCTTCCTTTACCTACCACTTGGTCAGTGAGGTCACATGTCACATTGGTGGCCGATTGGAAGTCTTTGCAGAGGGTGAGTCAGGGCAGTTCCAGGCAAGCTCTGGTCACAATTTGCATAGTAGAGCAGTCTTAAAGCGGAGTTCCAACCCACATTTGCATCTTTGCATCACCGGCTTCAATACAGCAAGTTTAAACATCATTGGCTGTTTTTATTTTTTTTCTAGCTTGATTTACCTGTTTTTCATGGTGTGATCTTTTTTCTTCCTGTTTTGGCTGCCGCGGTGAGATTAGTTAATTCTTGCAGCGCCTTGGCTCCTGGGCGATGTGCGTCATCATTCTCAGGAGTTAGTGGGCATCGCCGCTTATTAGCATTGCGTTATTTACAGGAAATGACACGATGCAAGGCAGTGATAAGCACCATTTTTAAACCTTATCCCAGAAGACTGGTAGGCTTCACATGCCCACAATTAAGATGGTGCCAATCGAATATAAAGGTTTGTTTTATACAAAAATTCTGCAATACTACAGCGACTTTGCATATACAGGTCCTTCTCAAAAAATTAGCATATTGTGATAGTTCATTATTTTCTGTAATGTACTGATAAACATTAGACTTTCATATATTTTAGATTCATTACACACAACTGAAGTAGTTCAAGCCTTTTCTTGTTTTAATATTGATGATTTTGGCATACAGCTCATGACAACCCAAAATTCCTATCTCAAAAAATTAGCATATCATGAAAAAGGTTCTCTAAACGAGCTATTAACCTAATCATCTGAATCAACTAATTAACTCTAAACACCTGCAAAAGATTCCTGAGGCTTTTAAAAACTCCCAGCCTGGTTCATTACTCAAAACCGCAATCATGGGTAAGACTGCCGACCTAAAGGATAAATAGTGCAGCGCTTAAACTCAAGAGTTGCTGGAAGCAGCTCTGAAAAGTGAATAATAAACCACTCTAGGTTAGTGATAAATAAATTCATATATAGTCCATTCCAATGGATGTTTTCCCATATGAGATGACTTCCATGAGGACTAGGGAACGTGACACCTTGTAAGTTGAATAAGTGAATTCAAAAAAGTCCAAACAGCATGTATGTGATGAAAGTGAATGTCTTGTTCATGGACAACACTGCCACAGCATAAATCGACTAGAAGACCTCAAAGTATCAGATGAGAGTTGTTAGTAAGGCACAAAAGGTAAGGTTGGATACTCTTACCGGACGTGGTGGACCCACCTGTCATATGACAGTGGGTCAAACGAGCTTGATGGTCACCGTAACCAAGAGTGAAGAGAACTCGATATCCAGGATACCTCAGACCGACTTCCACGGGATAGCAGATGACCAACTCACACGATGGAATTTCTTCCGGTCATACAGGCTCCAAATCCATCCAAGATAGACACAAGGGAAAAAAAGAAAGAAAAACTCCAGATGGTGCAGGTCAATATAACCATGAACGGTTTATTGAATAGGAATTGTCTTATATGAATACAGACAAAAAATAAAAAGTGATCACAAGATAAAACAATAAAAGCAATGTGGGGTGCAGCATAAGCAGGCTCTACGCGTTTCGACTACGGAAGTCTTCAACAGGGGCATAGTGCTGCACCCCCCACATTGCAAACATTAAATAGGGTCTGAAATGAATCTGACCCGCCCAAAAAGGGGCGGAGTCAAAACCGGAAGTAATGGACTATTCCACAACACCAGACTGACATCAATAAAGGATATTACATGAACTAAAAAATCAATGCATTCAAATAATATAAATAAAAATAACAATAAAAAATCCTGTTAGAAAAATATTTGACAAAAATCACATATAAATCTCATAACAAACCTCAAGGAATCATAAACCAATCACATTAAAGGCAGGTGAAACCATTTATGCTGATAGTCTAAACCTCCGGAGATTAATGTCCCCACCTAAGCTTACCGCCAGTAGGGGGCATCTGGATATCCTGCTGTGATGTATTGGCAGGTACACAGTGGTTCATTCTCTTGCAGCAACAGCTCTCAGATGTTGCTGCAATATCGATTGGGGACACCGTTGTAACATGGCGCCGCGGGCGTCAGGTGCGCGCCATTCACGTAGACATCACGCGCACGCACCCGAATGCATTACTGTGGCGAGGTCAAATGGTGTGCGCCATTACATGAGCGTCGCGCGCACACCCAGGGGCAGCGTCATGATGTAATCATGCGCGCACCCAGGAGCAACGTCATAACGTAATCACGATAGGACGTCGCTACTCTGTCCTCGCACACAATAATGGAAGCACGTCATCTACCTGGGAGCAGCGGCATCTCGTTACCATAAGACGTACTTGCTCCATGGCAACACCGAACGCCACGGAACAAGCGCCATCTAGTGGAAGAAAACTAAATGGATATAAACAACAAATTAAGAAATTTATATGGATTCACTGATAGGCGTTTTATATCATATATAGCCCAAAAAAAAAACGCCATATAGTGAACTCCATAGTGGATAACAATCCCTTCTAACAGTATATTAACTAAAAACTGATAACAAGGAGGAACTGAACTTCTTCCTCATATCACAACAAGACGTGGTGACTTAAACCTGAACAGAACACCACATCCTGTTACCCCATCAACAACGGGATATGCACAGTGAATATTCCCTAAATTAATGCCGAATAGCGACACTAGAGGTATACTGAAAACCTTATGAAATAAAACAACCACACGTGCCACCTGAACACGTGCGCACGGGTGATGGATTAAGACAAAGAAAAAACCGGACCATCCACCCAAACTAAAAATGGGGGGGAAAAGGGACACACGAGCCCAGGTTACTCACGCCCGGTTGATGAAACAATCAATGTCCCATTCGATGTTCATACCATGGGGTGAGTAACACCTGAGCTCGTGTATCCAATAAGTCTCTAACCTAGAGACACCCCGCAGTGAGGAGTCCCCCCTCCAGTGGGGGACGAACCTGTCTATCACCTGAAATTGGGTGCCTCTAGGGTCCTTGGCATGATGTTCTAAATAGTGTCGCGAGACAGTGTGCTTATCACAACCTTTACATAATACTTGGACCCTCTCTCCCTGAACGGGCAGGTGTGATCTTTAGGGGTGCCCGCTCTATTCAGGGAGAAATAGCTCCTAACACAATAGACCCTCCCAAAAAGATTTCCTTTTTTCCAGAGGCCAATGGCTACTACCCCTGCAGAAAATGTAATGTTTGCATGGTCAATGTGTTGGGTAGACGTAGAACGGACACGTTCAGTTCCAGTGTCACGGGACGCAATTACACCATGAAGCAATTTACTACCTGCGTCACCAGGTTCGTCGTGTACCTAATTACATGCCCATGCAAACTTCAATACGTAGGGCGCACGATTAGGAATTTTTCCATTCGGGTTAACGAACATCTAGCCAAAATACGTAAAGGTTGTGATAAGCACACTGTCTCGCGACACTATTTAGAACATCATGCCAAGGACCCTAGAGGCACCCAATTTCAGGTGATAGACAGGTTCGTCCCCCACTGGAGGGGGGATTCCTCACTGCGGGGTGTCTCTAGGTTAGAGACTTATTGGATACACGAGCTCAGGTGTTACTCACCCCATGGTATGAACATCGAATGGGACATTAATTGTTTCATCAACCGGGCGTGAGTAACCTGGGCTCGTGTGTGCCTTTTCCCCCCCATTTTTAGTTTGGGTGGATGGTCCGGTTTTTTCTTTGTCTTAATCCATCACCCGTGCGCACCTGTTCAGGTGGCACGTGTGGTTGTTTTATTTCATAAGGTTTTCAGTATACCTCTAGTGTCGCTATTCGGCATTAATTTAGGGAATATTCACTGTGCATATCCCGTTGTTGATGGGGTAACAGGATGTGGTGTTCTGTTCAGGTTTAAGTCACCACGTCTTGTTGTGATATGAGGAAGAAGTTCAGTTCCTCCTTGTTATCAGTTTTTAGTTAATATACTGTTAGAAGGGATTGTTATCCACTATGGAGTTCACTATATGGCGTTTTTTTTTGGGCTATATATGATATAAAACGCCTATCAGTGAATCCATATAAATTTCTTAATTTGTTGTTTATATCCATTTAGTTTTCTTCCACTAGATGGCGATTGTTCCGTGGCGTTCGGTGTTGCCATGGAGCAAGTACGTCTTATGGTAACGAGATGCCGCTGCTCCCAGGTAGATGACGTGCTTCCATTATTGTGTGCGAGGACAGACTAGCGACGTCCTATCGTGATTACGTTATGAAGTTGCTCCTGGGTGCGCGCATGATTACGTCATGACGCTGCCCCTGGGTGTGCGCGCGACGCTCATGTGAGCGGCGCACACCATTTGACCTTGCCACAGTAATGCATTCGGGTGCGTGCGCGTGATGTCTACGTGAATGGCGCGCACCTGACGCCCGCGGCGCCATGCTACAACGGTGTCCCCAATCGATATTGCAGCAACATCTGAGAGATGTTGCTGCAAGAGAATGAACCACTGTGTACCTGCCAATACATCACAGCAGGATATCCAGATGCCCCCTACTGGCGGTAAGCTTAGGTGGGGACATTAATCTCCGGAGGTTTAGACTATCAGCATAAATGGTTTCACCTGCCTTTAATGTGATTGGTTTATGATTCCTTGAGGTTTGTTATGAGATTTATATGTGATTTTTGTCATATATTTTTCTAGCAGGATTTTTTATTGTTATTTTTATTTATATTATTTGAATGCATTGATTTTTTAGTTCATGTAATATCCTTTATTGATGTCAGTCTGGTGTTGTGGAATAGTCCATTACTTCCGGTTTTGACTCCGCCCCTTTTTGGGCTGGTCAGATTCATTTCAGACCCTATTTAATGTTTGCAATGTGGGGGGGTGCAGCACTATGCCCCTGTTGAAGACTTCCGTAGTCGAAACGCGTAGGGCCTGCTTATGCTGCACCCCACATTGCTTTTATTGTTTTATCTTGTGATCACTTTTTATTTTTTGTCTGTATTCATATAAGACAATTCCTATTCAATAAACCGTTCATGGTTATATTGACCTGCACCATCTGGAGTTTTTCTTTCTTTTTTTCCCTTGTGTCTATCTTGGATGGATTTGGAGCCTGTATGACCGGAGGAAATTCCATCGTGTGAGTTGGTCATCTGCTATCCCGTGGAAGTCGGTCTGAGGTATCCTGGATATCGAGTTCTCTTCACTCTTGGTCACGGTGACCATCAAGCTCGTTTGACCCACTGTCATATGACAGGTGGGTCCACCACGTCCGGTAAGAGTATCCAACCTTACCTTTTGTGCCTTACTAACAACTCTCATCTGATACTTTGAGGTCTTCTAGTCGATTTATGCTGTGGCAGTGTTGTCCATGAACAAGACATTCACTTTCATCACATACATGCTGTTTGGACTTTTTTGAATACACTTATTCAACTTACAAGGTGTCACGTTCCCTAGTCCTCATGGAAGTCATCTCATATGGGAAAACATCCATTGGAATGGACTATATATGAATTTATTTATCACTAACCTAGAGTGGTTTATTATTCACTTTTCAGAGATGCTTCCAGCAACTCTTGAGTTTAAGCGCTGCACTATTTTTCCTTTATCTGTTTATACTTTGTTTGTTTGAGTGCTAGCAGCTTTGTTGTAAAATTTGGTTTAGCGCAGTTTTTTCTTACTTTCCCAAGACTGCCGACCTGACTGCTGTCCAGAAGGCCATCATTGACACCCTCAAGCAAGAGGGTAAGACACAGAAAGAAATTTCTGAACGAATAGGCTGTTCCCAGAGTGCTGTATCAAGGCACCTCAGTGGGAAGTCTGTGGGAAGGAAAAAGTGTGGCAGAAAACGCTGCACAACGAGAAGAGGTGACCGGACCCTGAAGAAGATTGTGGAGAAGGACCGATTCCAGACCTTGGAGGACCTGCGGAAGCAGTGGACTGAGTCTGGAGTAGAAACATCCAGAGCCACCGTGAACAGGCGTGTGCAGGAAATGGGCTACAGGTGCCGCATTCCCCAGGTCAAGCCACTTTTGAACCAGAAACAGCGGTAGAAGCGCCTGACCTGGGCTACAGAGAAGCAGCACTGGACTGTTGCTCAGTGGTCCAAAGTACTTTTTTCGGATGAAAGCAAATTTTGCATGTCATTCGGAAATCAAGGTGCCAGAGTCTGGAGGAAGACTGGGGAGAGGGAAATGCCAAAATGCCTGAAGTCCAGTGTCAAGTACCCACAGTCAGTGATGGTCTGGGGTGCCATGTCAGTTGCTGGTTTTGGTCCACTGTGTTTTATCAAGGGCAGGGTCAATGCAGCTAGCTATCAGGAGATTTTGGAGCACTTCATGCTTCCATCTGCTGAAAAGCTTTATGGAGATGAAGATTTCATTTTTCAGCACGACCTGGCACCTGCTCACAGTGCCAAAACCACTGGTAAATGGTATTACTGTGCTCAATTGGCCTGCCAACTCTCCTGACCTGAACCCCATAGAGAATCTGTGGGATATTGGGAAGAGAAAGTTGAGAGACGCAAGACCCAACACTCTGGATGAGCTTAAGGCCGCTATCGAAGCATCCTGGGCCTCCATAACACCTCAGCAGTGCCACAGGCTGGTTGCCTCCATGCCACACCGCATTGAAGCAGTCATTTCTGCAAAAGGATTCCCGACCAAGTATTGAGTGCATAACTGAACATAATTATTTGAAGGTTGACTTTTTTTGTATTAAAAACACTTTTCTTTTATTGGTCGGATGAAATATGCTAATTTTTTGAGATAGGAATTTTGGGTTGTCATGAGCTGTATGCCAAAATCATCAATATTAAAACAAGAAAAGGCTTGAACTACTTCAGTTGTGTGTAATGAATCTAAAATATATGAAAGTCTAATGTTTATCAGTACATTACAGAAAATAATGAACTTTATCACAATATGCTAATTTTTTGAGAAGGACCTGTAATTACCTTTTTTGAAAGTTAGTAATAAGAACATCACGGGTGTCTTTTAAAATAAATAAATAAGGCTGGAACTCCACTTTAAGATGCCATAGGGACCAGAATGAGTCAAAATATTTAAGATATTTGTAGGCTGACTTAAGCTATATCTTTTTTGTTGTGTTGCTAGATCAGCTGCTTCTCCTCCTCCCTATGAGAATGTCATCATGCGATAAGGGTGGACCTTGACAACATTTCTAGACAGTTTTAGCTATTGTTTTTATTTTAACACATTCCATCATATTTTTAAGCATAATATGTCACTTCCTATGATATCATTAGAGTTTGCCATCTCTGGAGTGACTGCTCAACTGTAGGTGCCTGTTTAATAATCTGTGATATTGACTGCATTATCGTGGTTTATTTTTTCTTAACACATGGCAGTGATAATTTATCACAACTAGTGAAAGTTTCAGCTTGTTTGTGTGGCTGAAGTATCACAACGTTCACATGGGTACTGAGGCCCCTATACTGTGAATGGGCCGTTTTTTGTTTCCAGCGTCTCTAACCTCCAGGTGCTGCGTGCAGACGGCCCATTTGAAGTCTGTTAGGATTCAGCTGCTGCACGGACCCAGCCGTTCATCCTGAATGGGCCTTTGAGAAAATTGTTAGGCCTCATGCCCACGGACGTTTTTACAGCCGCGTTTTTGAGCGTTTTTTTACAGCTTAAAAACGCCTGTCCATGTTAGTCTATAGCTTCATGCCCATCTAGGCGTTTTTGAGCTGCAAATAGCATAGGCGTTTTTAAGCTGTAAAAAAAACCCAGGACCAGTGCGTTCCTTGGCGTCGGCGTTAGGCATAAAAAAACGCGAAAGCATTAAAAAACGCGCAAAACCACCGCAATTGCGTTTTTGAGCTACAGCGTTTTTTTTTTTTTTAACCACTTCAATACCATGCACTTATACAGCTTCCTGCCCAAGCCAATTTTGAGCTTTCAGCACTGTCACAATTTGAATGACAATTGCGCGGTCATGCTACACTGTACCCAAACAAATTTTTTATCATTTTGTTCCCACAAATAGAGCTTTCTTTCGGTGGTATTTGATCGCCTCTGCGATTTTTTATTTTTTGCGCAACAAATAAAAAAACTATGTTTTTCTTTGTTTCTGTTAATTTTTGTAAATAAGTACCTTTTCTACTTCAATGACGGGCACTGATAAGGCGGCACTGAAGGGCACTGATAAGGTGACACTGATGGGCACCGATGAGGTGGCACCAATGAGGTGCCACTGATGAGGTGGCACTGATGGGCACTGATGATGGGCACTGATAGGCGGCACTGATGGGCACTGATATGTGGCACTGGTATGCGGCACTGATGGGCACTCATAGGCGGCACTGATTGGCACTCATAGGCGGCACTGATGGGCACTTTTAGGCGGCACTAATGGGCACTTTTAGGCGGCACTGATGGGCACTTATGGGTGGCACTGATAGGTGGCACGGATGGGCACTGATAGGTGGGCACTTATGGGCACGGATGGGCACTGATGGACACTAGTAGGTGGCACTGGTGACACTGCTGCCTAGCAATGCCAGCCACC
Source organism: Rana muscosa (assembly GCA_029206835.1). Classification (NCBI taxonomy): domain Eukaryota; kingdom Metazoa; phylum Chordata; class Amphibia; order Anura; family Ranidae; genus Rana; species Rana muscosa. The sequence continues at coordinate 731,331,344 of CM055118.1, forward strand.
ACACATTTGTTTCTTGGTATGATCGTGCCAGTCAGTGCCCATGTGTGGGCACTGATTGGCATATTTTTTTTATATATTTTTTTTTTTTACTACATGTGGATGGCCATGGGGGCCATCCACATGCTTAGGGCTTCCCTGGTGGTCCTTGGGGGCTTCCCTGGTGGTCCAGTGTGGGTATCCGAGGGGGGGCTGCGCTGATAAACAATCAGCGTGAACCCCCCTGTCAGGAGAGCCGCCGATCGGCTCTCCTCTACTCGCATCTGTCAGACGCGAGTGAGGAAGAGCCGATCAACGGCTCTTCCTGTTTACTTCCTGATCAGCCGTGATTCGACACGGCTGATCACATGGTAAAAAGCCTCAGACGGAGGCTTTTTACCGAGATCAGTGTAGCGGTGGGTCACTGACCCACCGATCGCCGCGATGCGCGCCCCCCGGGCGCGCGGCGGCTGTTATCCCGCAGGACGTCATATGACGTCCAGTGTGGATAACGGAACCACTTCCCGGACGTCAATATGCTATTGACTGGGCGGGAAGTGGTTAAATACGGTCGAAAAGTTTATACAATAACATGGACAGGCGTTTTTAAGCTGTAAAAAACGCTCAAAAACACGGCTGTAAAAACGTCCCTGGGCATGAGGCCTAAAAAAAAAAAAAAAAAGATACTTTTTTTTTAAATATAAAAAAATAACATTGTAAAAAGTAATAATAAAAAAACAATAAAAATTAACTTCTGACACCAATCTCTGCCTTACTGATACCACCCTCTGCCCTAATAGCATTGTCCAATGCCCTACTACCCTATAAATATATATTTACACACACACATGTGTGTTTAAGCTTTGGGGGGCACACCCTAATGTAATGTGTGCACACCGATGCTCCTCTGGTATTATAATCCTGGCTAACTGCTTTCTTCCATTCCCCCATCTTACTGACACAGCCCATTGCATTGCCTCCACTGCTGCTATGTCTACTTCCACTGCCCAAAATAACCCTCATCCTTTTGTTATTGCCCCTCATATTCAAACAAAAGAAATCCGGAATTCGCTGCAATACTTCACCTTTGTTGATCCTTCAAGACATCACAGACAGTGCGGGGTACAGTAAAAGTTTATGCGTTTCGCACTGTGGCTCGCACTTACTGGAAAGTAAGCACGAGCCACAGCAACAAACGCGTCAACGTTTGCTCTACCCCGCATTGTCTGGGATGTCTTTTGCATAAAGGAAAAATAAAGGTGAAGTGTTGCAGCTAATTCCAGATTTCTTTTGACTGATTATCCTGCAGATGAGCTGTGCTAGCACCTTCACCTAAACCCTGGCTATGCTGTGGATGGATGGTTAATGTGCTCACTTGGAGTGGCTTTCTCTTCAGTGATGAATTGCCCCTCTCCCCCAGTTGGCAGAATTCATACAGATATCTCCTGTTCCCTCCAGCCACCATCGGTACACCAGCTCCCACTTAAGTAAAACACTTGGGATTTAAAGTAAAAATTATTTTATTGAGAACCTCTGTGTCCATTAGCAGGACGATCGGTGGTAAACAAATGTGGATGGATGTACATAGGTCGACAACTGTTTTCCCCTGCCGGTGAACACAGATCTGTTTTCCTCTATCAGCAGACAGCGTAATCGCAGAACAGAAATGGTTGTCAAATGTGAAATTTTTATACAGCGCAATGCGCAGAAAATGTTGTGGCCTACAATGACACATTGTACCGTTGTTTATAGGGTTCAATGAAGTGTTTAATAAAAAAATCACTGTGATGCACTGCAACACTGCATCGCAGGGAGCATACACAACATACACCAAGCACGTGTGTTATGCTCACCATAAAACACCTCTGCTGATGTGAAGCCCTTAGCGAATTTGCTGCAGCGGTTGCAAGTGGCAAAAAATTTGCTGCTCACAAAAGCAAATGTTTCCATGAGTCTTTCCTGATGTATCACTGCACCAAAGAAGTCCTATGGGGGAGAATGAATTCCCTGGTATTGCCACCTAAAGCAGTTCCATCGCACCTGATGTGAATGGGCCCTTAGACTCGCTGTATCCATCTTAAGCTAATTTATAAACACTATACTAATGCAACAAGTGAAGTGCAACACTTCTAAAAAATGATAAACCTCAAAACGTGTACTTATACTACAAAACCATCTAGTACATCAAATAAATTTGTAAGTCCACACACAATAGCATCAAATGATAGGACGAAGGAGTCGAGCCTGTGACATCACGCCGCTCGCCGGCCGAGGTGGTGAGTTGGCGGAGGACACGTAGTTTATTCTATGTTGTGGATGATTTTTTACCTGGTAAGTGTTATTGCTATTTGGGGCAAATAAAGGCACATAGTAAAATACACTATGTCCACGCCTTCTATTTTTGTATGACACTGCATGAGAGTGGGAGCCTGGTTGAAAAACTAAGGAGGCAGCTTCTCCGTATTGACTGGAGGGATCGAGGCGTGGATTCTGGAAGATGAACGGCGGTGGTGACTATTGAGACACGTGTGAGGTAAGCTTGCATTTCACCTGGTAGTGGGAGAGCACAAGAGTGTGAAGCATCTATATACAGACACAGTGGTGTTTAATGGATTTTAACACTTGATGGACACTGCAAATCATTTGATGCTGTTGTGTACTGACTTACAAATGTATTTGATGTACTAGATCAGCCATTCTCAACCAGGGTTCCGTGGAACCCTAGGGTTCCTCCAGGGATGGCTAGGGGTTCCTTGAGATGTGGCTAACTATCCTCCCTTCTCATGGTGGCTGTATAGCTCCAGGTCCAATGCAACTTGACAGAGCCAGTGCCATGCCTACAAGGGTGTCATTCTAGTCATCCCTCTAGGGGTAGCATTCTTCAGACTTACCACCACAAACCTAAAGAGCCTTTTCCCAATGACACCTGATTGACTAATATTACCAGGGGTTCCCTAAGAGCTAAGACATTTTTCTAAGTGTTCCTCTGGGGTAAAAAGGTTGAGAAAGGCAGTACTAGATGGTTTTATATACACATTTTGAGGTGGATCATTTTTGAGAAGGGTTGTGCTTTACTTTTTGCATTAATATCATGGTCGCTGGTGGTGTGAAATCACTGTCTCAGCCAGCAACACATTTTTGAGGTATTTACAAGTTCTTCATAAGTTTGCGCTTTTTTAGTTAGTAGTTAATAATTGCACTGATTGCTTTAGAGACTGTTTAATTTATGAACACTGTTTCATCTTTTGCGATGCTGGAAAAAAATATTCAGATCAGGTACAATTGATATCTTAAATCTATGGTTAATGACTTATGTGTTGTTGAAATCATTATCTTTGTCAACTTATTCATGGTACCTTTACACCAACTAAGAGCTTATAGCACACACAGTATCTTTGCTCCATAGCACTGTATATTAATCAATAAAAAGAGTGTGCGTTGCAAACAAAAAAAAAACTAGATGGCTGCGGCACCTATCTAATGCTGCAGTGGTCCCCTGCCAGCTCTAAACCAAGAACTGAGTGATCAAAGACCACTTATGGCTCAGTTCTTGGATTTCACTGCTCTGTGCTCTGCCCCTTCAGCGCTCACTGGAGTGTTGGGCCATTTAGGGGACGGGAGCAGCTGGGTGTTTTTTTTTTTTTTTTACTCTACAAGCAGTGCAAGTTACCTGATATCAGCCTCTTGCAGTCCCTGTATAGCAAAGATGGAGTGTAAGTGGAAAGAAGCCAATCACTATGTATGCTGACAGGGAGCATGCTGATGGGAGGAAGAGCAAGGTGACAGTTGAGCTGTTTCTCCGGTCACTCTTTAGTCACAGGCTTGGGCATTTCTAGGATGACCTTGGCTCAGACGAAGTAGGTTTACTTATGCTCTTCTTTAGACTTAGGACACCTAGTGATAGAAAAAATACAGTGGAGGAAATGTCTGGATTGAAAGGAAGTATTACACCAAAAGCTTGTTATGTTAGTTTATCTTTTTATGGACATTTCATTTTTATCTTGTTGTTTTTGCCTAGATTTCTGCTTTAACATATTTGTTTTCAGGATTGAGACAAGAAAATAATTTTAGAATCCTATCTTTTTAGTAACATGAAGGGATAGAACAAATGTTCAGGTTACCTCCCAGACACTAAAATTTGCTCTGTGGAATGATTAGAAGGTAATAAACGTTGCCACCACGGTTTGAAAGAAGCAGATGGGTTAACGGCAGCTCAGAGTGCAGGCCCCCATTTGTTACTGTAGTGCTAAAATCCTCTGCTGACCTGCTTAGATTAATCTCTTAAGAGTTAGTTATTTCCCCATCCTTTTTTACTCTCAATACAGTTGGATTTGTGAGCATTCAGTGGAGATATTTGCTGGCTGTGAACACAGAAATAGACCCATGTGAAAGTGGAGGGCTGTGATGCATTGCTCTTGAGGCTTTTGCTTAGTACATAGCTCCCAACTGTCCCTCTTTGGAGCCAAGTCTGCCTGTCCATCCTTCCCCCTCAGTCATCTCTTTTTGGTCTCAAATCCTTCTGTCTCTCTTACCTTTTCATGTGTTCTTCCTTTTGTTTTTATGTACACACCTCCATAAAAAATGTACTATGTAACGACTAAAAGTGTTTTACTGTCTTACGACGCTAATCATCATCCAATCTTCAAATGACTGGATTTGGTATTATGAACAGCCAGTATAAAGGAAAATATGCAGCAAAAAAGAATGTGTTAGGTTTCTTCTGCTGCATCATGTCAGTTTATTACATCTGTATATTATTTTATGAAACTATACATTTTTTATTAAAAGGGACATGATGAAGTATTTTAGTTATTTAAAGAAAACATGTGAATCTGCCATTGTTGGCTTGTACAGGTTTCCAGACTGTCATACTTGTACTGGATTTTTAACCTATTGAGTCACTGACCTGGAACAAGAGGTCAGGGTGGGAGTTCAGACTCTACTGATGATGTATATTTTCCAGGTCTCAGACTAACTAAGTGGTAAGTGCAGGAGCAGAAGAACATCTACGGATCCTGCACCTTTAAAGTCCACTTGAGCCTTTAGTTTTAAATCCGCCAAATACCTGTCAGGTCCATCAAAACACAGTCTTAGACCCCTTTCACACTGTGCCGCCCATAGCGTCGGCAGTAAAATAGCGGTAAAACGCAGTTTGCGGTGCATTTTGGACGCTAGCTGGGAGCTTTTAGCAGCGCTGCCCATTTATTTCAATGGGCAGGAGCGGTGAGTTCACCGCTCCTAATGCGCTCCAAAGAAGCTGCTGGCAGGACTTTGTCTGACATCCTGCCAGCGCACCGCTCCAGTGTGAAAGCCTTAGGGCTTTTACACTGGCGTGAATAAAGCAGCCGTTTAAGGGCGGATTGCAGACGCTATTTTTAACGCTATAGCGCCTGCAAAACGCCCTCAGTGTCAAACGGGTCTTACAGTTTTTTTTCTTTAGAAATTAGCCAGAACCTGCCTCTTACCAGTATGCTGGAGTGCAGACCCTTGCTCTGTGTTGAAGCAGTGCTCTCTGCAGAGGTATGGCAGATCCACTGGCTGAGCCAGAGTTCTCTAATTAGATGGGAGCATGAGCTTTGCTGATGCAGAGGTCTGACTCAGTAGGGGGCATGTCAGACCTCTGCAGTAAGACCACTGCTTCTCCACAGAGAAGCACACAGCTACTGACAGGCTTCTGTACTCAGGTTGTGGCTTCTCATTTAATGAAAATGAATTGTAAAGCTGACCATTGCGATTCGAACCATCTAGGGGCAGGCTGATTGTACCCAAAATGATCAACTTGGTTACAACCAGCATGTTGAATTTTTCATGTGCTTATTGCCAGAGGCTATAGCTGCTAGCAATAATCACTTTGTGAAAACAGTAGCTCCATGGGAGGTATTCTTCAATCAACTCTGACTGTATTGATGAAGAAATAGAGTAATTTTTATTTTCTGCAACCCATCGTTGCAGGAAAGAACATTGCATAATCTATGGCCAGCTTAAGAGTATCTTTTGTTTAATGCACCTGATTTTTTTTAAAGGTTTAATTGACTTTTAAGAACATGTCAGTTATGGCTGTTCCAGTATTCCACTCTAAAAACATATAGGGATTGTTTTAAACTATGGTTACACATAGTCCGGGGTACTTGTAATAAATGCCTTTATATCAGGGGTGCTTTGGAAAACACCAGCTTTTATTAACAGTTACATACAGTGGGTATAGAAAAAATCGCCCCCCTTTTAAAATAATCACATTTTGTTGCTTTGCAGGCTGAAATGAAGACAGACCGTTTTTGTTTTATCCAGCTGTATTTACCCAGTGCAACTTATAACATCCAAGTGAAAGATATAACCCCATGCCAGAAAAATATAAAAAACATTCAAAAACATAATCACTTAGTTGGAAAAGGATCACCCCCCTCCTAAAAATGACTTGTAAACTCAATAAGGTGTAGCTAATCACCTTCTCAATGGCACACAACACCATTTGACTTCCAACTGTGATCAGCTGTGGTCAATTTGAAAAGAGCTTTCCTGGAACATTTCAGTCCCTAGTAGTGCAACTGAAGAAAACAATCGACTATGGGTGGCAGGGCACTGTCAAAAGATTGCAGGGATAAAGTTTCGGACAGGTACAAGTCAGGAGATGGATGCAAAAAAATTCAAAGGCTTTATCAATCCTGAGAAGCACAGTAAAGTCCATTATTAAGAAGTGGAAGGTATTTGGTATAACACAGACCCTTCCTGGATCAGGACGTCGCACCAAACTGGATGAAAGAGGCAGTAGGAAACTGGTCAGTGAGGCTACCAATAGGCCTATAGCAACTCTGAAGCAGTTGCAGGAATTTATGGCAAAGAGTGGTCATTGTGTGCATGTGACAACAATATCGCAAATCCTCCACAAATGTGGCTTGTGTGGGAGGGTTTCAAGAAAAAAAGACACTCCTCAAGAAAGGCCACATGCAGTCACGACTGAGCTTTGCCAAAAGGCTCGTTGAAGATTCTGAGGACACATGGAAAAAGGTATTAGCCCTGGTTCACATTGATGCGATTTGGTATGCGATTTGACATGTCAAATCGCATGTCAAATTGCATGCCAAATCGGCGGCAATTGCCGGCAATGGCACCGTCCGAATCTGTGCGATTTGCACCAATTCCCAAAAGTACTTTCTGTACTACTTTTGGCGATTTCGGGGCGCGATTTTCCATTGACATCTATGCAGAAACCCACACAGATGTCTCTGAAATCTCCCTCGAACTCGGGACTGACATGCGGTAATGAAATTGTGCGAGTTCAGCTGAACTCACACGATTAAATTCCTGCAGTCAGTGTGAACCAGGGCTAATGGTCAGATGAGACTAAAATGGAATTATTTGTCCTCAACACCAAACGATAAGTCTGGTGGTACTCCAATACAGCTCACCAGCCAAATAACACCATTCCTTAAGTAAAGCATGGAGGGGGTAATATCCTGTTATGGGGGTGTTTCTCTGCAGCAAGGACTTGTCAGGATAGAAGGAAAAATGGATGGGGCAAAAATACCATCAATTTTTTTTAGGAAAATCTGCTGCCCTCTGCCAGAAAAGGGACAATCGGAAGAAGGTTTACCTTCCAACATGACAATGACCTAAAGCACACAGCAAAAATGACCATACAGTGGTTGAAGGAGAAAAAGGTGAATGTCCTTGCATGGCTTAGTCAGAGCCCAGACTTAAATCCCATTGAAAATATGTGGAATGACTTGAAGACTGCAGTCCACAAACGGTCACCATCAAATTTAATTGAACTTGAACCGTTCTGCAAAGAGTGGGCAAATATTGCAGCCTAGATGTGCAAAGTTAGTAGAGACCCATCCCAACAGACTCAAGGCTGTAACTGAAGTAAAAGGTAGTTCAACAAAATACTGACATAAGGGGGTGGGTGATCCTTTTTCCAACTCTGTGATTCTGTTTTTGAATTGAGTAAATATACAGTATCTCCCAAAAGTGAGTACACACCTCACATTTTTGGAAATATTTTATTATATCTTTTCATGTGATAACACTGAAGAAATTACTCTTTGCTACAATGTAGAGTAGTGAGTGTACAGCTTGTATAACAGTGTAAATTTGCTGTCCCCTCAAAATAACTCGAGACACAGCCATTAATGTCTAAACCGCTAGCAACAAAAGTGAGTACACCCCTAAGTGAAAATGTCCAAATTGGGCTCGATTCGTAATTTTCCCTCCCCGGTGTCATGTGACTCGTTGGTGTTACAAGGTCTCAGGTGTGAATGGGGAGCAGGTGTGTTAAATTTGGTGCCCTCTCATACTGGTCACTGGAAGTTAAACATGGCACCTCATGGCAAAGAACTCTCTGAGGATCTTGAAAAAAAAAATTGTTGCTCTACATGAAGATGGCCTAGGCTATAAGAAGATTGCCAAGACCCTGAAACTGAGCTGCAGCACATTGGCCAAGACCATACAGCGGTTTAACAGGACAGGTCCACTCGGAACAGGCCTTGCCATGGTCGACCAAAGAAGTGTTGTCCCATGAAAAGATATAATAAAATATTTACAAAAATGTGAGGGGTGTACTCACTTTTGTGAGATGCTGTAGCTGGATAAGGCCCCGTTAACATTGGTGCGACATGCGCTCCAACTTTGAGAGCACATGTCACATGACATGTAAAAAAGAAAATCAATGTTTCCCTATGAGAGCCATCTTAGTGGTCTGACTTGTTTCGGTCCGTCTTTGAAAAAGGTTCCTGCATTACTTTGGTCCGACTTCTTCAGTCCAATTTCAGCCCATAGAATTGAATAGAAGTCTCATCCAATTCGGGTCCTCATCTTAATTGATTTGGATCCGACATTACAGGAAGATTACAAAGGCATTCCCTGAAGTTGCTTCGAATTTGCTTCTAGATCGCGTCAAAGTTGCGTGACTTTCATGCCGGAACAGTGTGAACCTGGCCTTAAACAAAAACTGTGTCTGTCTTAATTTCGGGTAAATATTTTAAATGGGGGGGTAATTCTTTTCTTTACCCACTGTTTTTTTACTTACTGTATTTATCGGCGTATAACACACGCCGGCGTATAACACGCACCCCAAGTTTAGGAGGGAATTTTAAGGAAAAAAACTTTTAGGAGGGAAATTCAAGGAAAAAAAATTACATTTAAATGCAGCCTTGTCCATCATTGCAGCATTGCCCAGTGTCCATCTGCAGCCTTGCCTAGTGTCCATCATTGCAGCCTTGCCCAGTGTCCATCTGCAGCCTTGCCCAGTGCCTTTGCAGCCTTGCCCAGTGCCTTTGCAGCCTTGCCAGTCTCGGCGATTTTTAAAATTGGCGCCGATTTCTGTGTGGAGAGGAGCGAGCGGGGCTGAGTGTACTTCGGCTAGACTCGGCTCCTCTCGCAGTCCCGCCCATCTCCACTGACTGCGCCGGCTGACATACAGAAAGCCGAGTGTACTTCGGCTAGACTCGGCTCTGCTCACAGTCAGGGGCGGGACTGCGAGAGGAGCCGAGACTAGCTGAAGTACACTCGGCTTTCTGTATGTCAGCGGCGCAGTCAGAGATGGGCAGGACTGCGAGAGGAGCCGAGTAAAGCCGAGTGTACTTCGGCTTCGTGTATCTCGGCTCCTCTCGCTCGTTTCAGCGAGGGGATCGGCGGAGGATCGGCGTATAACACGCACCCATGATTTTCCCCTAATTTTAAGGGGAAAAAAGTGCGTGTTATGCGCCAATAAATACGGTAAGTTAAAAAAACTGGTCTCGGCCATTTACAACTTATTTAAATTTACAAACTTCATGCCATTAGTGGTCTGAATGGCTAGGGGTTGATGTACTAAAACTGGAGAGTGCAAAATCTTGTGCAGCTCTGCATGGTAGCCAATCGGCTTCTTCAATTAAGCCTGGACAAAAAAACCTGGAAGCGGATTGGTTTCTATGCAGAGCTGTGCCAGATTTTGCACCCTCCAGTTTTGGTAAATCAACCCCAGAGTGTCAAGTTACTTGGCCATTGTGTTGGCTTTTTCCATTGATAATAATTGTATGCCCTTAGCAAGAGGACTAGACTTATACCATTGTCATAATTTGAATGTGTTATGTCCTAATTTAATTAGCAGCAGTGTCTCATTCATTATAACCAGATAATTGGTGTTTTCCTGTGTAACAGAAGCACAGGAATCAGGGCAAACGGTGCTGAAACCAGCTTGACTCCAGCCTGGTAATTAAGAGTCAGGATATTTCATAAATCTAACAGATTGCTAAGAAAAGTGGGTACATTATATTCTTGGTAGTCTATTCTTTTGGCTCTATTCCAGCATCATTAACATTTACTTGTATAACATAGTCTGATTAAATTATTAGAAGCATTTATTAGGTATATACAGGTTCAGAACATGTGAAAAAAAATGGATGAAGGCTCCTCATTTTAGTTATGTCTTTCCTAGCCTTTTTGTCGTAATAGATTTAGCTGGTTCCTTGTTTTAATAATTTTTTTTATAAATACCAATCTGCAGATTTCATTGTTTACATTAATAAATGCCTCATTCTTTGAGAGTATAAGAATACTGTCAGGTCTATTACTGTCCCCCTACCATTAAAGCACAAAGCAAAATAATCTATATTGTTGCTTTAACACAATGCTCACTGTGCATTTTTGGCGTAAATGCCATCATTGGGAGTCCAGACAAAGGTCAGACTGTGCAGCAGCGAGTCTGATTTTAGCTACAAGCAAAACATAGTCACTCAATAAATAAGTCATGTTCATCCATAATACTTTAGTGAAATGGAAAACAAAAATAGGCCATTTCAGGTATTGTATGAATTTGGGGCCCTTTCGCACCAATGTGCTGCAGTACTGCAATGCACCTTCCCAGCACACGGTAAGCAGGGTCTTGTGTTAAACTGCTAAAAATGCTGCAGGCGTGATTTTTTGGTCTTTTGTGGTGTGTAAGGCATCCAATTCCAAAGAAAGGAAAGCTGTCTTAATGCAAAACATGTTGACCCATGATGCAACATGCCCTTTAAACACGCTACATCAGGCTAGTGGAATAATTTTTATTTATGTGCACGATTAAAAAAAATGGTAATTGAACATTTCACATACAAAAAATCTCTGACATAGTAGCACATATGCATATAAAATTAGACAATTGATATGCTAAAGCTTAACACTTTCCTGATGCAACATTCACTTCTTCAGGGGATAATCCTATCCATAATGACATCTGCAGAGAAACCATGTCATTAATATAACCTAATAAGAAGCAGGTACCCTGGAGTGGGTGACTGGGGATAAAGAGAAGGCACATTTATTAAAGGAGAAGTATGGGATGGGTTAAATAACTAGTACATATTACATTAGTCACATATCAGCTAATCTTTTTTTCCTACCTCTTTTAGTTTTTACAGCATGTGCACGTGAACTTTCCTTCTGCTGGCAAAAATGGTCAATTTTCAGTTTGAAATGTTTCAGGGGGTGTGTACATCTTCACCAACACACCCCCTGCCTCTGTCCCCCCTCCCTTAAGAGACGTGGCTGTGCTGATAGATAGAAATATATAGTGTAGATTCTCATACACTCTCATGTACACTTCTCTCACATTACACTCACTGAAGTGCTGAAATCTCTGCCGACTCTTCTGACTATTGAAACATGCTGGAGAGGAGGAGGGAGGGGGAGTAGAGAGGAGTGAGAAGGGAGGGGGAGCAGCTATGCTCTGTGAAGTCTCAGGAACAAGCAGAGGGAGGAGAGCCGACATCAATCAAGCAAAATGACAGGAAATGGGGTGGATTCAGACTTCATATCCAGGCCATTGTCAGGATGATGCTGTATGAAAGACTGTAGAACCTCCCACAGGTATTTATCTTGATTTTAACAGAATGGGGGCACTTCTGAGAAGACTGGGAGGGTTTATAGATATCAGCAGCTCACATAGAATAGATGTAAGCAAAAATAAGGAAACCCATACTTCTCTTTTAAATACTTTCAACTCTGTGTATACAAATAAAGCATGGGGGAGCTCAAGTCCATAATAGGGATTGTATTGACACAGCCCCAAATGATCCACAATGGCTCAAAAGTGATCTGGTCCAGATATCGCGGAACTGGAGAAAGTGCAGAGAAGGGCAACCAAACTGATGAGAGGCATGGAGGAGCTCAGCTATGAGGAAAAATTAGAGGAACTTAATCTATTCTCTCTTGAGAAGAGGAGATTAAGGGGGGATATGATCAACATGTACAAATACATAAGGGGTTTATATAGTGAACTTGATGTTGAGTTATTCACTTTAAGGTCATTACAGAGGACAAGGGGGCACTCTTTACGTCTAGAGGTAAAAATATTCAATCTCCAAATACGGAAAGGTTTCTTCACAGTAAGAGCTGTGATAATGTGCAATAGACTACCTCCAGAGGTGATTCTGGCCAGCTCAGTTGATTGCTTTAAAAAAGGCCTGGATTCTTTTCTAAAAGTACATAATATAACTGGGTACTAACATTTATAGGTAAAGTTTATCCAGGGAATATCTGATTGCCTCTCGGGGGATCAGAAAATATTTTTTTCCCCTGCTGTAGCAAATGGGATCATGCTTTGCTGGGGTTTTTCACATTCTTCTGGATCAACTGTGGGTATAGGATTGTTGTTTTTTTTTTTTTTTTTTTTTTTATTATTATTGGCTGAAGTAGATGGACTTGTGTCTTTTTTTTAAACTACAAATGAAACTCTGTAACCCATAAGAGACAGGAAACCACCAAACCGGAAACACACAGCAGAAGTCACATTGGGGTCCTATTCTACCTGTCTCATGCTGGTTACTCTCTTGCTATCTGTTTTTACTGGAATATATTTGGCTGATATCTATTTCCCTTGATACATATTTTGTAGCTGTCTGCTGCATTTAGTGGGCTCCAGTCTGTGACTTCTATGTGTGTTTCCCGTTTGGTGGTTTCCTGCCCCTTCCACAGCTCCTGGACAAAACTCTCCTGATGGTGCTTTTCCATTGCACTCCATTTTTTATTTTTTTTGCCAGAGAGGTGTTTTGCGTTCTTTATATGGTGATTGATGTTGGCTAAGTTTTGACCTCTTTACTTCTCATCAACTTTCATCTATTGGGGAGTATTTTCTTTATTACAGATATCCTCTTTTGGGTACTTGCTTCCTATTCTGTTCTATTAATGACCTGGTTTCTCTGCAGATGTCCTTATGAATGGAATTACTTCCTGAAGAAGTGAAAGTTGCTTCACGAAACTAGCTGAGTTTTAGGATATCAACTGGCTATTCTTATATGCATATGTGCAACTATATCAGAGATTTTTTTGTATATGAAATATACAATTACCATTTTTTTGGATATATTTTATAGAATTCTAACTCAATTTTAATCGGGCATGTAAATAAAAACTTGGGTTTTTTAAGAATGTATCTACTTGTCTTTCTGGTGCAGCTCTTTTAAAGTCCAATGGGAAATTTTTGTATATGAGAGTTCTCATGCCTTTAGTTGGCTGTTGGGCTGCCAATCCAGTTTATCAAATAGGCAGTGTGACAACATACATAGTTACATAGTGGGTTGAAAAAAGACACAAGTCCATCAAGTCCAACCTATGGGGGTTATTTACTAAAGGCAAATCCACTTTGCACTACAAGTGCAAAGTGCACGTGACATTGCACTTGAAATTGCACTGAAAGTGCACTTGGAAGTGCAGTCGCTATAAATCTGAGGGGTAGATCTGAAATGAGGGGAATCTCTGCTGATTTTATCATCCAATCATGTACAAGCTAAAGTGCTGTTTATTTTCCTTGCATGTCCCCCTCGGATCTACAGAGACAGCTCTTCCGAGTGCACTTTACACCTGTAGATTGCACTTGTAGTGCAAAGTGGATTTGCCTTTAGTAAATAACCCCCTAAGTGTGTGATTATATGTCAGTATTACCTTGTATAGCCCTGTATGTTGTGGTCGTTCAGGTGATTATTTAATAGTTTCTTAAAAACTATCGATGCCCCCCCCCCCCCCCCCGGTGAGACCACCGCCTGTGGAAGGGAATTCCATATCCTTGCCTCTCTTACAATAAAGAACCCACTACGTAGTTTAAGGTAAACCTCTTTTGTTCTAATTTTAATAAGTGGCCACGTGTCTTGTTTAGCAGTGCACACGTTGGGCTGACAGCGCTGCTAACTGTGAGCAGTGGCTTAGTGTTTTTTGCTTGCAACAGAAAGTGCTTTTTGGACAAGATCATCAAGAAAAAGAAAATCATTTTAAAATCGATAAAAAAATAAAATAATGATTTGCTTCGAAAAAATGTATGCAGTGCGATATGACACCAGGCATGCAAAATAGATTCAGGATTTACATACACTTTAAAAAAATGGAAATTAAATTTAACGTTGAAAACATGGTGTGTAAACTGAAATTAAGCGCACTTATTTTATTTCTGTTTTACCTTTTTTCAAGTGATCCATTTACCTAGCATCATCTTTGAGACTGTAGGAAAGATCTGCAATGACAGGTTAAGCAGTTGCTGCAGCAAAGCTGACATTTTGTCAGGTTTAAAATTTACATTCAGCATTTTAATACTTTTTTTTAATGCTCTGACAGTCTAAGGCATCACAGAATATCAATTTGAGAGATGGGACTGACTACACTACATCCACCAGTATGCTAATTGTTCACCTGCACTGTAAATGAATGTAAAATATTTTTTTCTTCTTGCAGTGAACGGTTCTTTGTAAGGCTGAATAGGAATGGGCTGCCTAAATCTCCAGAGAAGACAGAAAGATACAGTTCTCTCTTTGTTGTAAGTGTGATGTCTTTGATTAATTTCTTCATGCCTACAAAGCTCAAGTGGAGGCTTGTTGAAGTGTAACCATTTCAAAATGAATTGTGTTTTAATTGATAAGAGTTAGTACGGCTAAAGCGGAAAATTACGAATTTTAATATAGCTAATAACAAACCGTGGAGTTTGTTTTATTTAGTAGGGGTGTGCATTAACCACTTTGGGCAGACTTGAATAGTAGATCCTAACGGTTTGAAGTTATACTCATATATTATATAGTGAGGACATCGCAGCCAGTGTGAATAATATGCAAAGTAGAGAAAGTCAGTGAGTTGGCTTCTTTTTTTTGTTATGACTTCTGTGAACGCAAATCACATTAGTGCGTTTCACCCACGGTATTTTGCGCTTTGAACTATCCTAATACTATGAGGACTGTGTTGTGCACAAGCAGTGTTTTCTTGTCTCAATTCTATTGCTTCTTTTTAGTTCTACATCTCTCTCGTCTTTATAGTAGACTGTGATATTTCACATAATGAAGTAAGACCTGCCGGTTTCAGTTATTCCATAGTCACGGGATGCATTGTTATTTATTGTAACCATGTTTCTTTTGAAAATGTGTACTGTGTATATTTTTCCATAAAAGAAAATATACATCTGGAAGCAACCAAGAACCATAGGGTGTCCTATAATTCAATGTATGTTATCTTACCATAACACAAGATAGGCCAGATGTCCTGAGCTTTGGTTATTACACTTACTGTGATTTTAAAGTCATCTAGTGCATATACTGCATGCTCATAATATACTGTATAATCTTTGCTACCAACCAATGGGATATGAAAAATCTGGCATTCGTTATAACATAGTTTTTTGAAAATTGTTACACTGTGAAACATTTTAAAGGAGCTTTTTTTATTTTTCCAAAGGTGAATCATAACTTAAAGCAGAACTGCACTGACTCTGAGCACCACAAACCAAAACTTTTGTTTTACCGTATTTATCGGCGTATAACACGCACCGGCGTATAACACGCACCCCAAGTTTAGGAGGGAATTTTAAGGAAAAAAACTTTTAGGAGGGAAATTCAAGGAAAAAAAACTTACATTTAAATGCAGCATGCAGCCTTGCCCAGTGTCCATCTGCAGCCTTGCCCAGTGTCCATCTGTCCATCTGCAGCCGTGCCCAGTGTCCATCTGTCCATCTGCAGCTGTGCCCAGTGTCCATCTGTCCATCTGCAGCCGTGCCCAGTGTCCATCTGTCCATCTGCAGCCGTGCCCAGTGTCCATCTGTCCATCTGCAGCCGTGCCCAGTGTCCATCTGCAGCCTTGCCCAGTGCCTTTGCGATCGTGTCAGTCCCGGCGTTTTTTAAAATTTGGCGCCGATTTCTGTGGAGAGGAGCGAGCGGGGCCGAGTGTACTTCGGCTAGACTCGGCTCCTCTCGCAGTCCCGCCCATCTCCACTGACTGCGCCGCTGACGGAGAAAGCCGAGTGTACTTCGGCTAGACTCGGCTCTGCTCACAGTCACAGGCAGGACTGCGAGAGGAGCCGAGACTAGCCGAAGTACACTCGGCTTTCTCTATGTCAGCGGCGCAGTCAGAGATGGGCGGGACTGCGAGAGGAGCCGAGTAAAGCCGATTGTACTTCGGCTTCGGCTCCGCTCGCTCCTCTCGCTCGTTTTCAGCAGGGGAATTCGACGGAGTATCGGCGTATAACACGCACCCACGATTTCCCCTGATTTTAAGGGGAAAAAAGTGCGTGTTATACGCCGATAAATACGGTAATTCTTTTTTAATATTCAAAGCAAACTCCCCCATCTATCCATGTCTCCATGTTTTATTTTTTACTAAGAAAAACTCCCCCTAGCATTTCTGGTCATGGCCATCTTGAGTAAGGGCAGATGATTCATGTAGCATTTACCTCCAGAAATCCATCTGCCCTTAGCTAGGGCATGCAGGCAGGAGGGTGTGCTTAGCTGAGAGAACCCCTCCTCCCCCCCTAAATACTCCTGGGATGTATGACACAATGTTGCCTAGGCATGGAAACCAGGAAGTAACTGAAGAAATGTAAAACACAGTTTAAAACAAGTGAATATGGTATAATTTTCAATATTTTTACTAATGCTAGCAGCATAAGGATTACAAATGGTCAATGTTTATTTAGAGAGTGAAGTTCCACTTTAATTAGCACAGAATAGTTCTTCCTCTATTGATCCATACTTTGCAGGGATCCTCTGCAGATTTCATCAGCTGTACAATTACTGCTGGGTACTCTTAGTTATAACTTTCCACTTCACTTAGTTTTTTGTCTCTTTGGACAGTGATATATGTCTGAATTTAGAAACAAGATAGATAAGAAAGAGTAAAAAAGTTACGGGTTGACACTTTCCTACAAAGGAATTTTAGGATGGGACCATTTAATTTTTATACAAAAAGGAGACCCCCTATACGTG
The DNA here is from genome assembly GCA_029206835.1 of Rana muscosa. Taxonomy (NCBI): domain Eukaryota; kingdom Metazoa; phylum Chordata; class Amphibia; order Anura; family Ranidae; genus Rana; species Rana muscosa. Next base: position 731,348,509 of record CM055118.1, read on the forward strand.
AACCTAGAATGTGTGTAAATACCAATATCCTATTCAGTGATTGGTGATTACACATTTAAATTTTTAGCAATTAATTAGAATTAGGAAATGAAATAAAAATTAAATGATTAAAGTACAGTTTTAGAAATAATCAGCTAAGCTGACAAGTAGACAAGGCTTGTGCCTGTTATAGGGTATCTGGTTAAGTAACCAATCGGTCACCTTTCTGGACCAAATTAGACTGTCTGTATGCATAGAACTGTGTTGTCTTGTATCTTAAATATGAACTAATGATTGCTCAAGTTAATGTAGTTAATGAAGAAAAAAATTTGTTTTTCAGGACTTGAGTTCAAGTGACCTTCGGAAAGACATTTTCATCACTGTACATATTATCAGAATTGGTAAAAAGAAACTTAAATTAACTTATTTATTACATGGTACATTCATGGATTTGTACACTGCCCATTCTTTGCTGAGCATCTTTGCATTGTTATGGTCTCAGACTTTTATGGTCCAACAGTGCTCTTTTCTTCCTCTATAAACTGCAGGAACCAGTCACATTCAAATTACAATTTCCCTTTTTATCTGCTTTTATCTTTTCAGCTTTTATTTTTTTACTGCTGCATCTTACACAACTGTCAGTTAGACCCCTTTCACACTGCAGCGCCGCTAAAACATTGCCAAAGTGCCGGTCGTTTTTGCGGTGCTTTTCGGGCGCTAGCAGGGCAGATTTTTTTAAGGTCATGTGACAATGTGACCTTTTAAAAAAAAAAGGAAAAAAGTACAGTTTTGTGGGGCTTTCAAAGCGCTTTTAAGGTGATTTGGAAGTGCTGTCCATTCATTTCAATGGGCAGCTGCCGAAAGCGTTTCCAGGCTGCCCCAAAGATGCTGCTTGCAGAACTTTTTATAATGTCCCGCAAGTGCACCGCCGAATGTGAAAGCACCCGATGCGATGAATGGGAGGGAGTTTTCAGGTGCTTTTTAGAGACTATTTCTAGCGCTAAAGTGCCTGAAAACTGCCTCAGTGTGAAAGGGGTCTTAGTCTTTCATTTGTATGCAATACCTTCAATCTCTCTTGAATCAATTTACTTTGCATCCAGTTTAATGCACCTGATTTGTATTTCCTATGTTTGAGGACCTCTCCACCCCAACAGTACAGATAAAGCTTCAAGCCCTAAAGACAATGCTCCTCAGATTGGGGGAATAAGGTCATCCAACTTCTGGATTTTATTTTACCTAGCAAGGTGTCTTGAACTGCCCTCCCAGTCCATTTAAGATATTCCAGACCCTAAGCAAGGTGTGCAAAATACTTTTTACAAAAGGATTATCCACCACATCCAGAATGTGCAAAACTCTGTTAAGAAAGCAATAAAGTGTTTTTTCTTTTTTTTCTTTAAACATGTGGGTTTAATAATCCTGCTAGCTCACTCATTTGGTGGCTCAAGGTATAAATTATTAATGTTGGGTTGCATTACATGTTTGGTTCCATTAGCAGTTGACACAGATATCCATGGTTTATCATTGCATTGGAAATGTCAGTTGGTCGCTTTGAGTTTTTAAATGTAATTGTAAAGTTTTCCTGAAGGTAATGCCAGCACCATGGCTGTCTGCTCCCTCTGTGCAGTTCCACTGCACGACTATACACATTTCAGCTGTAAATGTTCGTGATTGGATACTTGGAAAAACATAAGTTCATACCCATAATACTGTTCAAACCTTAGGGGAATTTTTTTTAATTTTGTGCAGTCATTCATTTACAGTTCATATAAAACAATTCTCAGAAGCTATACCTTATTTACAAATATTTTTATCTATACTTTTTGAATTTCAAATTACATTTAAAGTGGTTGTAAAGTCATTTTTTAAACTTTTACCTACAGGTAAGCCTATAATAAGGCTTACCTGTAGGTAAAAGAAATATCTCCTAAACCTTTACGGTTTAGGAGATATTCCCCACGTAATGCGCCGCTGACAGCAGCGGCACATGCGCACAGGGGATTCTCGGACTGAAGGCTCGGCAGACGCCGGAACAAAGTCTCCCGCGCGCATGCGGGGGAGTGAGACATCGCGGCTCCAGCCACTCACAGCGCTGGAGCCGCGATACCCAGAAGACACGCCGAGGCAACATGACATCTCCCTCGGCGTGGACCAGGTAAGTTCCCGACGCCTCGTTCTAAGGTAAGTATTTCATAATGAGCTTGTATGCTGTGCATACAAGCTCATTATGCATTTTCCTTTACAGGTGTAAAAAAAAAAGAAAAAAAATAGCGGGTATACAACCGCTCTAAGTTGTATAGTGTAATGTACAATCATACATTTTGCATTCGCCTGTGTTAGATGCCATTTTTTGTTTATTCTTTAAGGCCGAATGGGCGCAGGTGAAAAGAAGAATCCCTCAAACGTGCAATATCGACGGCCTTTTGGTTGTGCGGCTCTCAGTATTGCTGACCTTCTGACTGGAGAATCAAAAGATGACCTCATTTTAAAAGTATACATGTACGTTACAAAAGTTCACTTTCTTTACAGCAGCCTTTCTTGACCTTCTTATCCCAGTGGAACTTCAAATAAGGGTAAGGTCTTGGGGAACCTCTGCTAAAATAAATTCATCTGGAGTGAAAAAGTGCCCCTTACATTGGTGGTCAGTGGGAGGAATGTCCCTTACATTGGTAGTCAGTGGGAAAAATGTCCCTTACATTGGTGGTTAGTGGGACGAATACAACCCTTATATTGGTGGTGGTCACTTACATTGGTGGTCCTTGGAAAGAATGCTCTTTACATGGTGCTCAATAAGAAGAATGTCCCTTACATTGATGATCAGTGGGAATAATGCCTTCCTGATAGTGGTGGGCAGAATTCTGCTGTTTCAGACAATTAAAAAGATAATGAGGGGTTGATTAACTAAAGCAGAGAGTGCAAAAGTTGGTGCAGCTGTGTATGGTAGCTAATCAGCTTGTAACTTCAGCTTGTTCAATTAAGCTTTGACAAAAAAAACACTGGAAGCTGATTTGTTTCTATGCAGAGCTGCACCAGATTTTGTACTCTCAGGTTTTAATAAATCAACCCCTTAGTGATATGCCACTGGCTCTGTCTGGTAGTGAAAGCCCTGAAATTATGCAGACATAGCTCAAGGAACACCTAGCAACCTCTGGAGGAACTAGGGTTGCACAGAGCCCTGGTTGAGAATGGCTGCTGAAGCATTTTAAAATGAAATGTGCTATATAGTCGTGCTAGAAAAGTTAAAAAAAACAAAACAAAAAACCTGTCCATTTGGTGCCTAGTAAGAAATGCCAATTCAAGTAACTGATGCAAAGTAGGGTAATTTACAACAGTGGAATAACACAAACATGATATAGCTTGTAGCAATATCTTTGGAGAAGCGTATCAAAGTGTTGTGCTGTAATACATACTTTTTCCAAACACAGCAATGAAGTTAGTTCTGGTCATTTCGGGTCTGGTGTTGGCTGGTGGTTGTGGGAATGAATGGAAGCTATCCAGTCACAGTAAACAATTACTTAGCTGTAATGCAGGGTCAGTTTTTTGAAATGTATATCTTGTTAATAAAGACATCTTCAGCTGTTAAATCCAAGTTTCAGATTCAGCCATAAGCACACGTGTTTACTAAGTGCAGGCAAACAAATCTGTTATGGCAGTAAAATAAGAGCTGTTGCATAATGAACTCCTCTAATCATAATGGGCACAAACATTGGAGAATAACATTTTAATAAGTATTTATATAAGTGTGGTGCTATGCCACCTGTTACAATTGTAGGTCATAAGTTAATAGATTAGAGACATAAAGAATACTGTTCATTTCGTGATATTAGAAGCAGAGGAAGTTGTTTGTACCTTTTAAAAGAAAATGAATGATGTTGTTTTATTAGCTTTCTGCCAGTATATAAAACTGCCTTCTTTTCCTTTATCCACCAATGCAAAATAAAATCCTAACCAACATCTGCTATAGCAGTTTTTTTTAACTGATTGTTTATTCAAATCATTTTTTTCTAGGTGCAACACTGAAAGTGATTGGTATCAAATCCATGAAAATATTATCAAGAAAATGAATGCTCGCTATAACCTTACAGGCTCAAATACAGGTTAGGAAAAAATATATTTACTATTTTACTATTCTATTTTCCATAAAAAATGTGTAGATTTTAAAGTTGGACCTTTACCGGTTAATTGTATGACCGCAGTCTTGCTGAGAAATATTTACATAGGTGTTGCAGTAATGCTGAGGCATTTGGTCACATGATCTGTAATGAAGGGTAGGACAAGAGATTAGAAAGGCAGATCCTTTCCCTTTTGCAGATGTCATGTGACTGACTGCATCATTGTTTCGTCATGTGAATAGTACAGGGGAGACTATAGAGCAGCATTTCTAGCATAAGATATTTCAGCTATTTTACGCCTTGGTCTATCTAGTAAGTAGTAAATCAACACATTTGGATAGAACTGATATTACCTGACTTAGGCTGGCCATACATGTTACATTTTCTTGTTCAATTTCCCTTTAGATTTGCCAAAAACCATATAATATGAGATCAAAACTAAACAACACTTTCAACTGTATCCAATTAGGCAGGCCCTTGCACTACATAGTTGAAGGTAAATCTAAAGAAAACTATACAGAAAATTCTATATTAATGTATGGCCAGCCTTGGAGAATCAAAGGTTTTGTGTAGGTTATTGTTGGTATTTATAGTGGCCTGATGCACTGGAACAATGTCAGGGTGAGTAACAAGACTGAAGGGAAAGTGGGTTATGTATTCTCATGGCAAGTATTTACCTTAAATGGTTTGTGCCTTTTAATACAAGGGTAAATAGAAGCTGTGCACCTTTATCTTATAAAAATCTGAAAGTAGGATAGAAAAGTAGTAGTGGAGCCCTACCTTTTCCTTCATAACTGTCAGACAGTGGAGATGTACAAGCTCTGTGCTATCACTGTGATTTTCTCTGGTCTTGTTTCATGTTAGGGTAAGTTGTAAAGTGTGCATTTATGACCTAATATACTTGTTTTATTGTCAAGCTTGAGAAGACCTACAAAAAAATAAACATTTAAGGTTATTGCTTACCAGACTCTGCTCAGAGTATGGAAAAGTTCAGAAGCTAGCAGAATTTATCAGCTGCCTGGATCTTTGGCAGGATCTATCTATACATGTATTTGGCTGACTGCTGTTCAAGCTTCCTAACATCTATTTCATTTCTTAAAGAAGAACTATGGGCAAAAAAGGCCATGATAACATCTGCTTATATCTATTTTGCTTTTGGGTGCCCTCTGTCAAAAAAGCTAAAAATATACAGTACAGTCCTGTCTGCTATAATAAGGAAATAATTGATTGTAACTTCAAGGCTTGTCTCTGTGTGTTTAGAACTATTCTGGTCTTGGTGTGATCTGAAGCATATCTAGACCCTTCCAAATTCAGAAATGAAAGTAAGTAGCTGTGCAGTGGCTAGCTGTTACCTGGCACATCCGAGGCTTCACCAATGATTTAAAGCCCACCTCCAGAAAAATGTTGAGCAGATCCCTTCCCTCTTCCCTCCTACCCACATTGTCTCCACACCTACACATTTTTGTTTTTAAACCTTTTAAGTTGCATGAATCTGCCCTCACAATACCCTCTGCGGCACCTCCTTTGGGAATAAAGACAAGACATCTACTACCACAGTCCTGACCAGTCTCATTGGCACACCACTGTCATCTCACCACTGCTGGAGTCTTAAGAACCTGATGATGTACACAAGTAGAAGGTGTCTACGCCACTAGGCAGTGACATGGGCACCCAAAGAAGGACCCTTGCACTATGTGGTACAGAAGAGATACAGGTCCCAGCATGTCACTTGACCACAGATTCAAGTGAGTATGTGGACATTTTAGATGACTTTTTTTTAATTACTAGGGCTTAGCTAGAAGGGAGTGGAGGCTGTTTTAAGTGATGTACAGGGAGTCCTTGGTCCTGTTGAGCAGAGAAAATCCTGGTATTCAAAAAGCAGAACTGTAATTCTGCAGAATGTCTCAGATGTACTAAAATACAGTATGTGAAGGCTAACACAGTTGTAAAACTCTGAGGAGTTTTACTGCAAAATCAAACAAATAAAAAGAAAAAATCATCCCATAAACACAACTAATTAAATGGGGAAATTATACAATTTAAAATAACCCTATCAGGAATATTTGTAATAATCTACAAATAATAACTTATCCCATAAAATCTAAAATGTTTAAATCCCCAAAATAATTCCCTGTATATACATAACTCAATATAGGAAGTTTGTCAATGGTGGTGCAGACATTCTTCAGCTTGGTAAAAAAAAAAAAAAATACACCCAGTTGTAACATGTCTGCAGTTGAAAAACATTTATAAGGACCTCATGTAGATGCCTCACCAGGCCAAGACTATTTTACTTCTGAATGTAAAGATATTGTATATCCTTTTTGACTCCTTAAAACCCCAATTTAAACCGCATTCAATTTACTTTTCTAATCAGTATAGGTGCTTGTAAACAAAGTGAACACTAAAATATGAAAGAAACCAATCTAAATTAATCACCTAAATGTCTGGATAACTCACCAGGTCATTATTCATTCAGAATGTGTTAAGCCTCGTACACACGATCGGATATCCTATGGATTCTAATCCAATGGTTTTGTCCATCGGAAATCCGATGAAGCTGACTTCCATCAGTCTTTCCTACACACCATCAGTCAAAAAACCGACTGTTCCAAACGCGGTGACGTAAAACACTCTGATGAGCCGAGAAAAATGAAGTTCAATGCTTCTGAGCATGCGTCGACTTGATTCTGAGCATGTGTGGGTTTTTTATCCGATGGACTTGCCCATAGACGATCAGAATTTGCTATCGGTTTTTGATCCATCGGATAAATTTAAAACATGTTCCATTTTTAAAAACCGATGGAAAAAAGACCGATGGGTCCCATTGACGATCGGTTTGTCCGATGAAAACAGTCCATCGGACTGTTTTCAACGGTAAAACCGATCGTGTGTACAGGGCTGAACACATCTCTGTTCTGGAATAGAACTGCAAAAAATTCATTTTTTTCCACATATATCTTCTGGTAATTACCACACTAGGGATGGCAGTCATTTTATTATTGTGTCATTTTGCTGTTCGGTTATTATGTATAACGTTTTTTTACCTAATCACAGTTCTGTTTTTGCAAGTTAATGTTATGTAAAACATGTAAATGCATCTTGTAGTAAAACAATGAAACTTGATTGCCATTATTTTTCAGCAGTGCAGAGCACTGTCAGTTTCATAACGGCTAATTTATATAATCATATAATTAAAGTTGGACAGAAACACTGTGTTCTTCAAATAAATGTAGTTTAGCTTTGTGGTGCTATATTGATGTAATGTTTAGTTTCTTTGCTAATTGTGAGCTGTTCATAAATGCAGAAATGCAGCGCACGTTCAGATATTAGCTTTGTGCAGTTTTTACTTTCCTAAATCCTCTGTGTAATTAGTAGAAATTATAAATTTTTATCAATATAAACATATTCTTTATTTATCACCTGTAGTTATCAGGTGGCAAGTTTCAAGCACAATGGCTGCTTTTTAATAAAATAAAAGTTGCAAACAGGTAAGCTTTTCATTGCAAAAGTGACACGCAATGTCTCTTTGGCAATGAAGAACATTTACCTGCCTATTTACAGTCCTCAGCAGAATGTGAGCTGCACAGTGCATCAGGATGACTGCACTCCTATGTTGCCTCGGGTGTGATGTCATCCCGTTCCACCCAATCAAAATGGCCAAGCACTGCCACCAAGACATACCCAGGGAGAAGATACCGGCGCTGACAAGGGACCTCATGGGCATCAGACCATTGGAACTAAGGTATGCAATTGTGCCTTTTAGTTCTGCTTTAAAGCTGATTGACTCAGGAAAGAACAGAATGCCAGCTTCCCTCTTTTCTTAGTCCCAATGGGGTATATTTACTAAAACTGGAGTGTGCAAAATCTGGTGCAGCTCTGCATAGAAATCAATCAGCTTCCAGTTTTTTTTTTTAAGTTAGAAGCTGATTGGCTACCATGCAGAGCTGCACCAGATTTTGCACTCTCCAGTTTAGTAAATCAATTTAGTAAATCAATCCCAATTTGACTATCCAATTTAGTCTATTATACACAGGCTTCCAACAAACTTGTAACATCTGATCTTTCTTATTAGCTCAGTTTTAAGTACCATGGATGCAAACTACACAAGTCTACTTTCACACTAAGGTGTGTTTGCCATGCTAAAACACACCTTGCCAGCATGATAGAAGTGCATGAAATCCCCCTTTTAAAACCTCTGTAGCTGTTCACATCACTGTGCAGTTTTTCAAAAGCTCACCAAAAACGCACCTTACATTATAAGTCAATAAAAATGCACCATATACGTTTCACAGTGCATTATATGAGTCACATGTCAATTTGTTCTCCGATGCTGGTTGTCAAGGAGCCGGCACTCACCGGCATCTTACGGGGGATTTCTGACTGACAGCAGAATGTAAACAAAGAAGCAATTATTAACCCCTTGCTTACTGGGCACATAAACCCCATTCCTGCCCAGGCGAAATTTCAGCTTTTGGCACTGCGTCGCTTTGAATGACAATTGCGCGGTCGTGCGACGTGGCTTGCAAACAAAATTGATGTCCTTTTTTCCCCACAAATAGAGATTTCTTTTGGTGGTATTTGATCACCTCTGCGGTTTTTATTTTTTGTGCTATAAACCAAAAAAGAGTGACAATTTAAAAAAAAACCACTATATTTGGATTTTTGCTATAATAAATATCCCAATTTATTTATTTTTTTAACTAGTTTTTCCTCAGTTGAGGCCGATACGTATTCTTCTACATATTTTTGGGTAAAAAAATCCCAATAAGCGATAGTGACTGGTTTGCGCAAAAGTTATAGCGTCTACAAAATAGGGGAAAGAATTCTGACTTTTTTTTTTTACTAGTAATGGCGGCGATCTGCGATTTTTGTCAGGACTGCGATATTGCGGCGGACACATCGGACACTTTTGACACATTTTTGGGACCATTCACATTTATACAGCGATTAGTGCTATAAAACTGCACTGATTACTGTATAAATGTGACTGGCAGGGAAGGGGTTAACACTAGGGGGTGAGGAAGGGGTTAATATGTTCCCTAATGTGTGATTGCTACTGTGGGGGGAGGGGACTGACTGGGGGAGAAGACCGATCTGTGTCCCTATGTACAAGGGACACAGCATCGCTCTCCTCTCTCCCTGACAGGACATGGATCTGTGTGATCCATGTCCTTGTCTCTGTACCGGCCGATCGCGGGTACCTGGCGGACATCGTGGCCGCCAGGCACGCGCATCGGCATCTCAGTGATGCGCCGGGCACGCGCGCGCGCCGCCGGTGGCGCTCGTTTGCCCCCCCAGTGGCCGGAGGAGCGGAGGCCGTATAAAGACGGCCTCCCGGCATTGTAAAACCACTTTGCGGCCATCATTAGTCGTATGACGGGCGCGAAGTGGTTAAAAACAGAACACAGTGTTGGGTCCCGTCCCCCACAATGCTTACCAGGCTAAGGGCCTGATATGGATGGGGGGGGGGCAACCATTTATTTATTTATTTTCTGTCTGCGAGATCCCCCTTAAAATCTATACCAGACCCAAAGAGCATTGTATGGATTGCGAGGGGACCCCCATGCTGTTTTTTTTAAAATGTATAACTTTTTTATGACAGCTCCTCTAGTTAGATTCTGCTGTCAGCTAGAAAAACACAAAACTTTTATTATGGGAATCATTTGATCCTGTGTATTAACCTCCCTGGTGGTATTCTCGAGTGTGGCCATGTCTCCGCTCCATTCACAGTGCCGAGCTCCGTTCCCTGCGATCGTTGCGACGCATGGGGACGGAGCTAGGCGCCAAATTCAGAAAGTGAAAAACACAATACACATATAGTATACTGTAATCTTACCGATTACAGTACTGTATCAAATAATTACACATCCCCTTTGTCCCTAGTGGTCTGTCCAGTGCCCTGCATGCACTTTTATATTATAAAAACTGTTCTTTCTGCCTGGAAACTGGAGATTGTCCATAGCAACCAAAAAGTGTCCCTTTACATCAAAAGTGGTTTTAGACCAGCTAGAAAACAGCGATAATAAATTAGAATCACTTGCAGAATTGAGCGATAGCGATTTGTCGGGAAATTCGTCATCAAACACTGAAAGTAATGACAGCGACAATTCTGCAACTGAGCAAATTTCAGTGTTTTTGATTTGATTACATTATTGAATCATTTTTATTATTATTATATTATTATTTGTTATTATTTTATAGTTATTTTTTATATTATAATTTATGATTTTGTGTTTCAAACTTTATCATACCCGTGATGTCTTCTAGACTCTTGTTTGGACAGATTTAAGTGAGTTATTTCTAAGAGTTACAGGCCTACAATTTAAAACAACAAATTTCCATGCGACACATTGTACCGCTTTCAGCATCAAAAATTTGACATAATTATACCGACAGGGAGGTTAATCCAAATGCCCTTCAGGGTTCATAAAATATTTGTATCTCCTTCCTGTGTGGTAAATTTTTCATTTACGTATCAAGATTTGTTTTCTAGATTGTTAAAAATGATGTAAAACGGCAGTATATAAACAAATTAACTGAAATTTACTGAAATGAATTATATTTTCCTTTTCTAACATTGAAGATGTTAGTAGGCTAGAACTTCATAGCATCATGTTTTGTAGAGTGGCAAATAATTTTGGCACTGCTAGTGATTTTCAGTTTAGAAGGCAGTTCCAGAGCTTTAGGTTTAAGCAATGTTCTGTATTTTAGGAAATCTGTAAGTGTAAGTGAATCATACAATAGTTGTTTTGTAAGCAAAGTGATTGATCTTTTCACACATGAGCTAAATAAATGGAGTCAGAACAGGTTGCAGAGGTGCCCAGCAGTTGGTGATTATTACAAGGACAATGCTGATGTGATCGTCTCCTGACAATTCTGCATGTCTATAGAGAGACCTAGAGTAAAATGAACACAGCTTGTTTATAACAGTGTATTATCCTTATAGTATTAAAGGCTAAGATAGAAAGGCCTTTCTTATCTATCAGGTTTTTACAGATGTAGCTAAATTGGTGCAATTTCTTGTTATTGTGTGATCAAGCAAACCACATGGTAGCAATGGTGCCTTGTTGATCCGGGGCATTTCATTGGGACAAAGCGGCTGCACGGACACAGTCTCCCAATCTGACATCAATGGCACTGCCTGTACAGGGATGCATGAAACACCTGTGCATCCCCGTGCGGGTAAACGTGGCCCTCACACAGAGCATGCATTGATAAGCCCTGTGTGAATGAGGCCTAAATGAAAGAGACTGTATCCTGCCATATGTTCTCTGTAAAAAGATGCAGAGCACTGGACAGAAGGCCACACTGTGCGATGGTCTGAAACCAGTAATGTGACAGTTATTCCTCCCCATAGCCCTTTTTGTGTGCTCCCTCCTTTACGGTGTCTGGAGTTTAGGAAGAATGGCTGATTTACACTGCTGCAGCAACTGTTGTGGTGTTTATTGTGGCTATGCACATGCAGGTATCTGGGATCTAGGTCAATTGCTTGGATCCATCTGATGGCAAGCTGCCATGTGTTCTCCCACAACCAGTTGAAAAGCAGAAGAAAAAACCAACATGAAAATGCACAATACATATATCTTTATGTATTTCCAAAGACTTAGTGGTTGTAAACCCTTACATATACCCAGTGAAGTGAACAGCCTCAGATGATGCGCAGAGAATAAACAAATCCTCCTACATAGGTTTTACTTGTTTATCCTCTGTCTTCTCCTCTCTACGCCCTTTCAAAAGATCACGTTAAAAATCTTTATTCATCTGTCGGCAGCACAGAGAAGAGGGTGGGGAGACTGCAGTTAGTGTGTTAGAGCTGATTGGAGGAAGGAAACACACACCCCCTCCACACAGCAGAAGAACTGTGCTCTGAATAGACCAGCTGCGTTCTAAACTCCCCCCCCCCCTCCTTCTGACATAAATTTATCTCATGTGTTGGGAAAACTTCTCAGAAGTGAGACATGCTGATAACAGAGGAACGAACTACCAGAGGGAACTGACACTTAGAGCTTTGGAGAGAGATAAGTAAACACAACAGATATACACTATATTACCAAAAGTATTGAGATGGCATCCCAGTCTTAGTCTATAGGGTTCAATATTGAGTTGGCTCACCCTTTGCAGCTATAACAACTTCATCTCTTCTAGGAAGGCTAGATCTCCACCCAAACTTACTCATCCATGTCTTTATGGACCTTGCTTTGTGCACTGGTCCAAACCATTTGGTGGAGGGGGGATTATGATGTGGGGTTATTTTTTAGGGGTTGGGCTTGGCGCCATAGTTCCATTGAATCGAACTCTTAAGGTGTCCGCATACCAAGAGATTTCGGACAATTTCATGCGCCTCCCAACTTTGTGGGAACAGTTTGGGGATGGCCCCTTCCTGTTCCAACATGACTGCGCACCAGGGCACAAAGCAAGATCCATAAAGACATGGATGAGCGAGTTTGAGGTGGAGGAATGTGACAGGTCTCCACAGAGTCCTGACCTCAACCCAATAGAACAACTTTGGGGTGAATTTGAGCGGAGACTACAAGACAGACCTTCTCGTCCAACATCAGTGCTTGACCACAGAAATGCACTTCTGGAAGAATGGTCAAACATTCCCATAGACACACTCCTAAACCTTGTGGACACCCTTCCCAGAAGAGTTGAAGCTGTTATAGCTGCAAAGGGTGGGCCAACTTAATATTGAACCTTATGGACGAAGACTGGGATGCCAATCAAGTTCATGTGCATGTAAAGTAGTACTTTTAGTAATATAGTGTATGCACCTTGCCTAAAGTCCATGACTCAGGTTTACAACCACTTTAGGCAGGCCACAAAACGCATGCAAATGCATCTGAAACTGAACACGCCTCATTTTTAACAATGCATCACAACACAGCATGCATGTAAATGACTTAATTGGACTCGGTGGATTTTGTGATATTTGTTTTTATGTGATACAAAATGCACATAAAAACACAAATTATGAACCAGGCCTAAGAGCTCTGAAGCAAATAAAGCTCAACATGTATAAAGTAGTGCTTTATGGACATGTGTGGAGGTCGGCCTATTGGGAAAGCACCTCCGGCTGTGTTTAAATATCATTGCTTCTTTAAAAATGTTCTCCTTATGCCCCGTACACACGATCGTTTTTCATGCCATTTTTAAAAATGGGCATTAAAACCGATCGTGTGTATGCTCCAGAGCATTTTTAACGTCGTGAAAAACGGGCATTAAAAATTTCGAACATGCTCTATTTTTTCACGTTGTTTTTCATGTCGTTTTTTTTAACGACGTGAAAAACGATAGTGTGTATGCTTTTACGAGGTGAAAAAAAACGCGCATGCTCAGAATCAAGTATGAGACGGGAGCGGTCGTTCTGGTAAAACTAGCGTTCGTAATGGAGATAGCACATTCGTCACGCTGTAACGGACTGAAAAGCACGAGGCTGAAAAGCGCGAATCGTCGCTCAACAAACTTTACTAACATGAAGGGTGGCGCCATCCGAACGGAACTTCCCCTTTACAGTGCCGTCGTACGTGTTGTACGTCACTGCGCTTTGCTTGAAAGTTTTTTAAAAAGATCGTGTGTACGCAAGACAGGCTTGAGAGGAAACATGAAAAAAAACGACGAGAAAAACTTTGGTTTAAAAAATGGCATGAAAAACGATTGTGTGTATGCCGCATCAGACTTACTTCTGAGGGCTTGTCTATGAAAGATTCAGATTTACCCCTTTATCAACCTGCCCTAAGAGTCCATATTTGGGGCATTTAAATTTTGCACTGAAATTGGCTAATTAAATGTGGCATTGTAGCCATGAACTGTTCTATGCACATCTGTGTATTGGTATGAATGTTTTTGCACAACATGCCGTAAGCTTGTCACAGAAATGCACTAAAAAATTTTTTTATTTTCAATCACATCATGTATTTTGGACACTTCAGAGTGAACTTTTCCTTACTAAGAAAGGTCCCTATGGTTACAAGTTGAAGTGCAGACACCTTGTGGTTTTCCAACACTGCTTGACTTCATCTACTAATTGGAGGCATTGCTGTTACTGACAGTGCTAACAGCAGTCTGTTTATTAACTTTTTTTCATATGACTTGTATAAATTGTCACATCTTTCAATCATTAAGGGAGAGCCCAGTGTACAAAATAAGAAACCAAATAAAAAATTATCTTTAGATGTTGGAAGATATGTTGATTCATTAGTTGATGTTCTGCTCAGGTACCGTCTCCATGTTCACGCTGTTAGAATGAGTAAAAATAATGCGTCAGACAGTGATTCTGTTTTTTTACAAAGCATATGAATATTGAATATTTTGAACTGTGGCACACTGAAACAAAATTAAACTTTTTTTTTTTTTTTTTTGCAAAAACTTTAACCAGCCAGGGAAATGTAACTGACTTTGCAGAGTGGAAGGTAGAAGGCTAATAAAAATAATTGTATGCAGGTTGAGTTGTGATCTCCAAAACAGAAAAGGAAATGATGTACCTATAAATAGGCCTGTCATTCAAACTGCCTCATATTTACTATTTTATCAATTGTGATGATAAACTACAGGTCTTTTTCATTTTCTATTCTCGTAAGAAATTGCCTGCAGCATTTGCTACCAAGCTGCATAAAAAATAAAAACATACAGTAAAAGAAAAAAGAAAAAACAGAAGAAAAGTGTGAGGAACACAAACTGATGTTATTTGTGGCAAGCACGCATTAAAAGTCTTGTATAAAGTGGAACTAAACCCATCAATGTAACGGTTTTCCAAAGCAGTTACCTTCAAGGCATGCCATAAATGATAACTGTCACAGCTTTTTGTACTCTCAATTGAGCTGTCAAGCCTTCACATGTCTGGTGTCATAACTGATCACATGTGAAGCACCATGGCAACTATAGATCAAACCGAGGCTAAAATGTCAGCTTCCTTGGCTGTAAAGGAGAGGTAGGTTTAGTTCCGCTTTAATTGGCTGTGCTGTACTGGATATTTTTATGCAGTACAATTCTAGAAGAGACCAGTTGCTAGGGTGACTGAACAACCTTCTCTAAAGATTCAGGTAAGGCAGTCTACACATTACAAATTCTGACTCTTTGAAAAAATGTTGCTGACTGAGGTATCACTGATGTAAATAGCCTCAAAATATCTTCTGAGTAACTTCTGAGCCTCTTTAAATTCTTTTGATTTCAGGCCTGGCAGTTTCCCTTCAGCTGCTGCATGGAGACCTTGAACAAATTAGAAGAGATTACTCCTCGGTGTTCACTCGTGGGGTCTCGATAACAAGAAAGCTTGGCTTTTCAGATGTCATTATGCCTGGTGAGCTGGAGGAAAAGAAACAGAAATTTCATTTGTTCTAGTTTTTATTTTATTTTTTTGAAGCCAGCATTCACCCCCTATTCTAGCCTGTTGTTTTTCCAATATTATTTATGCTTCACGTTTCCCTTTACTTGGTAAAGCATTTTTTGCATACTTCAGGCATAATTTTTCTGTGAAACGGTAAAGGTTCAAATAGCTGTTTCTGCTATTTATTTATTTCTGAAGAATTTCTCTTGAGAATCAGTTTTACCTCATATTGCAAGGAAAAGCTTTAATTTTAGTTGCTATAAAGCATTTGTTTGCTCATGGTCAGCTGAGCAGTCTGAATATAGTTCATTAGAAGGGTGACATATACAGTATATTGAGAATCTGCAATCTCTGTAGCCCTAAACCATCATAAAATGAAGTGTAAAGCCTCGTACACACGAACGAGTTTCTCGGCAAAAACCAGCAAGAAACTTGCTGGCAGAGATTTTTTGCCGAAAAATTTGTTCGTGTGTATGGTTTCTCGTCAAGAAAAGCGACAAGTATCTCGACGAGAAAATAGAGATCCTGCTCTCTATTTTCTCGTCGAGATTCTCGTCGGCATGTTTCTCGACGAGAAAAGTGAGTGTGTGTACACTTACCTGTCCTCCCGGAAGCCCGCGCATGTTCGAAATGAATTTGACGCATGCGCGGTAGCTTCCTAGGCATACGTAGGGTATACCAAGATGGCGGCGACTGCATCGAATGTGACGAACGCATGCTCGTCGCAGTCGATGACGTCACCGCGTACGCTCCATTCAAAGAACCGCGGGTTCTTTGAATCGAGCGTCTGTACACTCGGCCGGGACAAGTTTCTTGTCCAAGAATCTCGTCGAAAAAAACGACATGTTTTTTTCGACGAGAATCTCGGCCGTGTGTACGAGGCCTCACACTCTTCTAAGTTGACTTTTTGTAGGTATTAAACAAAGACAGCTATGGAAGGTGAATATTTAGTGTGTTACGAAGACTACCTAACCTATTATTTATTAAAGAGAACTGTGAAATTTTGTAACTGCTTAAAGTGTAACTCCGCTTTCAAGGTAAAAAATCTCAAATAAAAAATATATATACATACGATTGCGACACAATCCATATTTTAATTTACTGTTATAATTATATTTTATTTTTAATCTGCAGCCCTGTCCTTTTCTGTAAAATTCAATACGTTATGGCAAACTGGAGACGTTTTGTACACAGTCAGTGTACGCAACGCCCCCAGAGATGTCATTTCCTGCCTGTGTGATTGGCTCACTGATTTTCCCAGAAGTCTGCAATAAGATACAAGTCAGATTTTAGGCACTCTGTAACAAAAAAATTCGTTTTCGGGGAGATGCACCTAAAGGGTTAATTACTTCTAAAGGAATGCAGACCCTGCCACTCATTATTGGAGCCCTGAAAGTGCATCAGCTGATCAAAATTAAAGTCACTTATATTCAGAATCAATACTTCACAAAACATGACATAACGGAGCAGAAACTGGTAGGACTCTGCAACAAAGTTTGTTAAAACCCTTGCAATGTACATAAATTCCCCAGGGGGGTTGTTTTTTCCCCTCAACATAAGCAGAGTTACACTGTAAGTGATTACGGACATTTCCCCCCCCCCAAAAAAATAATCAAACTACTACTCCTTGAAGCCTAAAGTAAAGGCAAAACTTTTTTCTTTTTGGATGGAGTAAGGGAGTGTTAAAACCCCTGTCAGGTTGTTTTTGCCACCTGTATCCCAATGGAAGATTTTCCTAAAATATGGGATTTTCTTTCAATAACTATAAACATGTCAAATGGAAAGGTTGAATCTCCCTTACAGAGACCGCAATGAAAATGGTGTTCTAATCCTTCTCTACTCTGTCCAAAACTATAAATAAAAATGCCTCTAGTTATTCTTAAACGTAAGCCATTTATGAAAATTGTGTGGCCTACCATTACTAACCTCTGATCCTCTTAAAATTCTAGTTGCCTGACAGTCATCTTTTTGCTTTGGCTTCAATAATTTGAGTCACTGACCCAGAACAAGTATAAAAAATATGGTACTCCTGCCTTTACCAAATTTAATAATTTGCTACAAGTTTTTCCGGGTCAGTAACTTTGAAAAATTATATTTGCCTAGCTTGTTTCCTCAAAGTCTCAAAGGTTAGCATTGGCAGACAATATATTTATCTACTTAAAGGTAATGACACAGCTGTATACCACAGCTACCGTGTTTCCCCCGAAAATAAGCCCAGGTCTTATATTAATTTTGGCAACAAAAGACACAGTAGGGCTTATTTTCAGGGTAGGTCTTGCCATGTAATGTGCTGTCTTCTCTCCCCCTCTCTCTCCCTGCCTGAAAGGAATCCCCAGTGTAAATGGTGTTAAAATGCTTGTAAAATTCTATAATCCACTCTATTACAGTTGTATATAATGCACAGTGTGTGTGTTTCTGTAATATAATTGTGCAAAATACCTTTGTTATAGCGCCGCTCTGCACTTCTCTTCCCCGCAATTATATTACAGAAACACACACATTGTACATGATATACTACTGTAATAGAGTGGATTATAGGATTTTACAAGCATTTTAAACTAGGGCTTATTTTCAGGATAGGGCTTATATTGCAGCCTTCCTGGAAAATAACGCTAGGTCTTATTTTCGGGGAAACACGGTATATACTATACATGGCTACCCCTTCTATAAATGTATCAATTGTAACTAATACATCCTGCTAATGAGCATTATTTCAGCACTACTAGTGCTAGTATAGACAATGCAGTCTACAGACATTTTATGGCCATTTTAGAGGCGGTCATCATACTTTCCATCTTTTCTGACATTGGAAGGAGGGACACTTTTAGTATATCGTATGCAGGTTAAAGATGGTAAGGAATTTTAAAATCCACTGATGATTTTTTAAAAGTGTTTATTTTATGCTAGCTTTTCAAAGTGAATGCAAGCCTTTAGAGGATGAGTGAAAATGTAATGCAGCATAAAAAGTATTTTTTTACTGACTGTAAAATCCTTTTCTATTTAGAGACAAAGCTTTATCGTTAAAAAGCATCCAAGGGGTTGTACTGCCACTTGGAAGAGAAATGGACACTAGGCATATAGGGGGAGTTTTACTAAAACTGGTGCACACAGTCAGTTGCACCTGTTCGTAGTAACCAATCGGCTTCTAATTTCAGCTTGTTCAATTAAGCTTTGACAATAAAATCTAGAAGCTGATTGGTTACTATCAACAGGTGCACCCGATTCTGTGTGCACCCGTTTTAACAAATCACCCCCTTTGGAAACTGAAGGCCAGCCTCCAATTAATTATAATCTTTTCCACCTGCTCAGTGGTAGCAAACATTCCAACGTGGAAAGATGGCATATGAAGGAAGGGAGAGGGCTGTGTTTCTCAAGGGACACAGAGAAAAGGATTTACAGTATGTACAGAAATTATATTTTCTGTCAACCCTTGAGCAACACCGCTTTATGTATAATAAGCAAGCAAGGGACACCCAAAAGCAATCAAAAGAGAGAGGTAGGCGAAACCAGCCCAACAAGAAAAAAACTGAAGCAAGGCAAAAACAAGGGCATTTGAACAGACAAGCAGGTTGCAGGCATATGGATCTGATACAGAAGTCTGATGGAAAAAAAAGTACTCGCTGCCTTGGTGGCAGACATGGGAGTAAGTCACACATGTGCAAGTCACAAGCAAGTCCCAAGTTACTGTGACGAAAAGCAAGCAAGTCAAGTCATTTATTTTGGTCAAGTCACAAATCAAGTCAAAATACTGATCTACCCCATACTGTATAAAAATAATAGGAGGGATAACAATAAATAATATTGGTTATGTGCCCATGCCTCACTGTGCCTCACTGTGCCCAATGCCTCACTGTGCCCAATGCCTCACTGTGCCCAATGCCTCACTGTGCCCGTGTCTCACTGTGCCCATGCTTCACTGTGCCCGTCAGCCGTGTACCTGATCGGCAGCATCCCGGTGGCCATTCTCCTCGTCTGTGATAGGCGGAACACTCAATTTCCCAGCATTCACAGATCACAGACATCCGCTCATCCTGATAACACAGACGAGGATAAGAGGATGTCTGTGATAGGCTGAACACTGCCTGCTGTGAAATTGAGTGTTCCGCCTATCACAGACATGGAGGCGCGACTTTTGAACATTGCAATGGCCGCCGTCTGTCTGCATGACACGCTGATCAGGTAGGCAGACGGCGGCTTGCGGTTAGTGTTAGTGGTGCCAAGTCATTGCAAGTCATATAGCCCAAGTCAAAGTCAAGTCGCAAGTCATTAGTGACAAGTCAAAGTCAAGTCGAGTCATTTATTGAATTTTGTCAAGCAAGTCGCAAGTCCTCAAACAGGTGACTCAAGTCTGACTTAAGTCAAGTCATGTGACTCAAGTCCCCCACCTCTGCCTGGTGGGGCAGGCTTTGACAGTAAAATGAGTTATTAAATATTGTAACTCATAGGCCTGCACAACAACCTGTTGATTCTACTTAGAAATAGTTGATCTAGGAGCCAGAGAACGTTTATTAGGGCCTTCTGGAATAACAAAATGGAAATCCGTGTGCCTAAAAGAAGCAGTGGCTGGTGGGTGATCACAGATGATCCTCACCACATCCATAGAAGATCTCCCTGGGATGAACCAGTGCTGGACACAGCAAAGGTAACACAATATCCTCATTTAGGTGAAAGGCAAAGACCTCTATACCCAAGAAGGAGGAATTTAATCTCAAAACAACCTTTTCTTTAAGAAAATGGGGCTCGTTTCAGGACACTCAAAACTCAGAGACCCTTTTAACTATAGTGATAGCAACAAGAAAAGCTACCGAACAGGATAACATCAAGGAAATATCTCAAGGGTTTTAAACAGAGGTCTTTGTAATACAGAGACAATACCAGGTTTACAGACGGGGAGAAACGCATTCAAGTGCTTGACTTCAAGTACAAATCAGTAAATTAGTGGCAAGAGAAAGTTGAAAAAGAACGAACATGGCAGAAACCTGACCCTTGATGATGCTAAGAGCTAAGCATTTATCCCAAGTGAAGGAAAGAAAGAAAAGGACTCACTGAAAATGCATGTGGGGAAACCCACAAAGTCTCCAACAAGAAGCCTTCCACGTTCAGTGATTAATTGTGCCAGAAGTAGATTTGCGAGCTTTAGGCCCCTTTCACACTTGTACGACTTGTCACGCGATTTGGGACTGCAAAGTAGCATGACAAGTTGTTCCCCATGATTTCCAATGACAACAATTCATATTAGTACAACTTCAAGTCATGCCGACTTCAAAGTAGTCCCTGCACTACCTTGGTCAGACTTTGATGTGAGTTTAGATTCATAGAACTCAAGTCTCCCTTAAATCGTGTCAAAATCGCGGCCGCGAAATCGTGTAAAATCGCGGCAAAATCTTTGAAGTCGTGGTAGTGTTAAAGGTGCCTTAAGCATGGCTGGTATAAAAGAACACAATGTCTTTGTCTCTAAAAACCTTGGTTTCACGAGCCGTGAGCGTGCTTCAACCCCTTGTTTACCGCACTGTTTATAAACTTACTTTGATGTACAGGTGGTTAAGCAAGGAACCCCCATATTACTGGCCTGATCTGAATAGCAGAATCCTGTGCAAACTGGAACAGATATGTCACTACAAGACCGCAGGACCATCTCAGAGAAATCCTCAGTATATTTAATTCATTTGGAAATTCTTTGGTCACTGGCTAACTTGAGAGACTTCTAGGATTTTCAACATCTGGCATGCATCTATATGTAGCTGTTGATATTAGAAAATTCTTTAAATTCAAGCAAAAGTATAGCAGAAGGGAAGGGGCCTTCAATTTTCCAGAGGAATAATGCATGGTGTCCAGTTGTGCTATAGCTGGCAATATAACCCCTTGATTGCATAATATCCATGAAGTTGTGTTTTTCAATGGATGATGGAGAAATTATTTTTAATAGTACAATTAGTTAAGAGTCTACACCACAGACCACAAAGGACAGTGTGGGATAAAGAGAGAGTATTTAGCTCAATAAGGTAGAGCATTCCTCCAAAAAATATATAGTTCTAAAAGGTAAACCATTCCTCCAAAAGTAGTAATAGTAATGTAGTGCTACCCCCGCAAGAGCGGCTTTATTTTATTCAGTCCCGTACTCTGCCGCTCAACCCCAAGAATAGCCTCAGCCCCCTGGCACACCGGGCAATAGTGTAAGTGCAAGGACCAATAAAACCACACATGTTATGATAAAACACAGAATATATCTTTACTGCAATATTTTTGTGGAAAAGGGTAAAAGACAATAACAGTATATATTCAAGTCATGCAACTGGAGAGCAATAACTGAGATCAAGAGCAATATAGTTCAATACTGTATTCAGGCTGCTTTCAGGGGATTCCAAACCTGAGAATGTCCGTAAGAGCAGAGGCACACTTAAATGGCAAATAAATAACAATATGACACTTTATATCGGATTGGATACCTGTACTAAAATTTGGCTCTATGAGTCCAGGCAGGAGGAGAGCAGAAGACTGACCCTCTTTATGTCAGACCTCTCTCTTTTGTCCCCTGACACCACAGGCCCAACTACAAACACTGTACTCGGTTCTAAATTAAGTGGCTTAACTCTCAAGTTAGACTATCCTGCCAGTATGGCACCAGTAACTTCAGTCCCTTGGAAGAAAGATGAGGCCTTGGATCTTCGGCTAGCCACTTTAGTTGGTGCACTAAAGGCCCATACACACAATCTGACTTTTTGACAACAACGGTCCGACGGACGTGTTTTATTGGACAATGCGACTGTGTGTATGCTCCATCGGACAATTCTTTTCGTTCTTTCAACGGACAAATGTTCGCTGTGCATGCTCTCAAACTTTCCGGCAACAAATGTCCGATGGAGGAAAATCCGATCGTGTGTGCACAAGTTCATAGGACTAAAGTCCAAAGTACAAACACGCATGCTCAGAACCAATGCTAAAGATCAGACAACAATAGCAGAAGTTGCCCAAAGGGTGGCGGTAAAGAGCTGAAAAACCACTTGATTTGGTGAAAGTTGGCTGAAAATGTTCTGTCGTGTGTATGCAGAACAAGTTCACAGCCAACGCCCTTCGGACCAAAATCCACGGAAAAGTCTGATTGAAGTCCGATTGTGTATGAGGCTTTAAACTCCTAAATAGCAGGACCAAACAACACAACTGGCCTGGATTATCAAGTAAAGAATGCAGGATCTTCCTCAGTAAGGTGAAAGGGCAATGGTGTCTGTATACAGTGTCTCTGTATGTGAATGGCCTTGTGTCCTGTGGCACTACAGGTGACTAAGAGCAATGATGATAGTGTTCATAAAGCCGGATGGGCAAAGTAAAACAACTCTGTCTGTGTGCAGTGTCCTTGTTCCCTGCAAATGGGCAAGTGCCCCCTCACCAAATCCTGTGGTCAGGCCCAAACGAACGTCCTGGAAATGAGCAGGCTCTTCTGGTGACCAGACTGGTCACCGCACACTGGAAACGCTTCACCACCATCGATGCAGGTGCGTCTGGATGTGCACCTGGGATCCCCCTCTTTCAGGCTGGATGTCTGCGACCGGCTTTGGAGCTTGTAAACGAACTATGGACAGACCTGGGTGGCAACACCTCTTCCCTGAGTCCAGTCTCTTCACCTGCCTCGTGGTAACTGAAAATCTCCTCAGATCAGCAAGATGGAGTCTCTAGTTCCTGTGCTCCAGAGCATGCTGGCTCTTGTAGTTCCATTCAGTGCAATCTGACTGTGAAACGTGAGTCCTGGGGCTACAATTCCCTGTATGCTTTGCTCCCTGGTGGTAATCACAGGATTTGATGACACAGAGTCTTAGCTGGCACCAGAGGGAAACTGTCTCAATGCAAAAATGTTGCAGAGTGTCTTCTGATACTGCAGGTAAGATGGCCAGCTCCCTGCTACATCAATTTATTACTTCCTAACCCTCTACACTGGTGGTTCCCAAACTGCTGAATGTGGCCGGATGCGCCCCTTTGTCTGCCTTTAACAAACAACTATTGAGGCACTATTTCTCTCACTAACCCCCAATGACAAGGCACACATTTTTCCCCATCTGAAAGATGGTTAAAAAATTTCTCTCACTGACCCCGAAGATGGGGCATAGATTCCCCCCCACGGATACCAATGATGAGGCAAAATGTATTTTCGCTGACCCCAACGATGGGTCCCAAATTTGTCCTATTGACCCCAGTGATGGGACACAAATTCTTCCTACGATAACCAATGATGTGACACAATTCCTTCCACTGACACCAGCACAAGGGTTGGTTACTCCCACTCACCACTGATGTCAGAGCAATTTTGACTCCTGCTGTTCAGTCTGGCCCTCCATAGAGTCTTGTAGGTTCTTGAATTGGCTCTTTGCTTAGAAAGTTTGAAGACCCCTGCTCTAAAACTATGCAATTACTTATGTCTGTAATTAATCTAGTAGTGGTGATATTTTGCTGAGAATGTGAAAGTTGTGATTTTGTATTTTACAGGTGAAATGAGGAATGACTTATACATCACTATAGAAAAAGGGGAGTTTGAAAAAGGTGGCAAAAGTGTTGCAAGAAATGTACAAATTACAATGGTGATTGTAAACAGTGAAGGACATGTTTTAAAGGTAATTGTATGACCTTTTATTTAAATCTCTTACTCTTCACTTTGATACATGTTTATAGTTCTCAAAATCAAGAGTAGAGCTTTAAATTGTTGTGTTGTTGTTGTTAAAGCGGAGGTTCACCGGGAATTTTTTTTTAAAAGCCAGCAACTACAAATACAGCAGCTAATGACTTTAAAAAAATGGACACTTACCTGTCCAGGTCGCCCGCGACGTCGGCAGCCGAAGCCGAGCTACTGCTTGGCTCTCGGCTTCCCCCGCCGCCATCCCCGGTGAGGGAATCGGGAAGTGAAGCGCTGCGGCTTCACTGCCCGGTTCCCTACTGCGCATGCGCGAGTAGCGCTGCGCATCTTAACAGGTCCCAGCTGTGTCCTGTGAGCCGAGTGTTTCCCAGCACACAGCAGGGGGGGGTGATGCGAAGGGGCGGGACTCCCGCGGGAGTCTATACCTGGAAGTGGTGCAAATACCTGTTTTATACAGGTATCTGCACCCCCTCCCCCCTGAAAGGTGTCAAATGTGACACCGGAGGGGGGGAGGGTTCCGAAAAGCGGAGGTTCCATTTTGGGTGAACCTCTGCTTTAAATTGTTACACCTGGGCTCAGTTCACACTTGTGCGATGCGGGAACCCTACAAATCCACTGCAGTTTCCCGACTCGCACGGCAGTTCACACTGCCATATGCGAACTGCCAGGAGTGTCAATACATTGTTAATGACACCCCCATTTCAGCTTGCATATCGCACAGCAAATTGACAGTTCGGACATAAATCGGATCGCATGGGTGTGAACACCCATGATATCCGATTCTGGTGCGGACCAAAAAAAGGGTCCTGTGCAAGTTTGGTCCAAATGCGATGCAATATTAGCCATATTATCTGTATGGCTGAAATCGCATCACACGAACATCGCATGTGACTTGCAGTGCGGTGTGAATCACATGCAGTCTCGCAGAGCGCACTGGTGTGAACCGGAACTTATATTGTTATGCATCCCATCTTCCCCCTCCTGTCACACCTAAGAACCCTTCTCCGTCTTTCTCCCCCACATGACTGTTCTATGAGCTGTCCCGTCTCCAAGTGAAAGGGAGATGAATATTGACAATAAATAACCATACTCATCCAAGCGAGATGACAACCCCCATTTTGCAAATAGACCTTTTAAGATATTTGTGTTCCACCAAGACAATAATATATTGATATAATCTTTGCAAAAAAAACTTTTTTATTTTACTTTGTAAAAGTGTTTCATTTAATAACACTCAAATTACACAAAAATTGTAATATAAATTATACATTTTCTAGTTGTATTAGTGTTGATTTTAAAACAAATAGTATTACTAGATATTAAGTGCAAGTTTAATTTTGTGATTGATCACTTTTTGGACAATAAAATAAAATTTCTATCATTATGTCAATGCTGTATTTTGTTTGTTTTCCTGTTACTGGACTTTGAGGTCCGACGCTGAGTGATTCTGTACAGCATTATATCTGTTTTTCTTATTTTCAAAACCAAATAAAATACTTTGAAAGTAAAATAACATTTCTGGTAAAAAGTATGGCAAAGGTTTTTACAAATTAAATCAAGGTATTTTTAATGCAATATTAAAATAACGAATGAATGAAAATACTAACAGCAGGAAGTTAATTAAGGCTGATTGTTTGGATAGCGCCCATGTTGAGCAGCTGACCTCATGTATTCAAAGGCATCAGGCCGCTCAGTACAGGACCAACGTAACTATGTTTAACATGCCAATGCCTGGAATTATTCTTTAACTATAGCTAGTGCAAGTATTTGATAACAAGGCAAACACTTCTTATTACTTACAAGGACGTATAGTATATGGTAATCTCTGTGGTCCTTAAACGCCTGGTCACTTAATAAAAAATTATTGAACTGTTTATTCACTAATAAGCTCTGGCAGGATCAGTGGTATACATATGTGGACCACAATAGATGTGGACCACAACAGCGGCTTCATATTGTTGATGCATTTTTTTCATGACCAGCCTTATAAAATGCTTGAATTTATATATATTTTTTTAAGAATTAACTAATGCAATTTATATTACAGGATTATATATCTTTTGGTTCAGGAGAACCCACAGCACATGAGTATCATTCCTTTGTGTTATATCACAACAACAGTCCCAGGTGGTCAGAACTATTAAAGCTTCCCGTTCCTGTGGATAAATTCAAAGGAGCACATATCCGATTTGAATTTCGTCATTGTTCTAGTAAGTCTAATTCATTGGCTGATTCATAAATAAGCACATTAGTGCTATTCAAAAGTATTTGCCTCTACATCTTTTCTACACCTTTTCCGCATTTTGTAGTATTGCAAACTATTTAACCACTTCAATACCGGGCGCTTTTACCCCCCTTCCTGCTGAGTCCAATTTTCAGCTTTCAGTGCCGTCACACTTTGAATGACAATTGTGCGTTCATGCAATACTGTACCTAAATGAAATTTTTATCTTTTTTTTTTTTTTTTTACACAAATAGAGCTTTCTTTTAGTGATAATTACTCACCACTGGGGTTTTTATTTATTGCAAAATAAACAAAGAAAGGCCAATCATTTTGAAAAAAGAAATTGTTTTTCTTCATATCTGTTTCTGCTAAAATGTATTCTGCTACTTTTCTTGGGTGAAAATAACCCAAACCAGTGTACATTATTTAGTCTGTAGGAAAGTTATAGAGTCCAGAAACTATGGTATATACAGTATATAGCTGAAAATGTATCAATCCTCATTTCTTGAGACCTGAAAATGCCAGGACAGTGTGAATATCCCCAAAATGACCCCTTTTGGAAAGTAGACAGTCCAAGGTATTTAGTAAGAGGCATGGCACATTTTTTTGAAGTTGCAATTATTTTTTTGCCCACAATTTTGGGGAAAATTAAGAAATATTTTAAAAATAGTTTTTTTCATATCTTTTTTTTTTTTACATACAGTCACCAGTGCACTACAGCATCATCATCATATAACTGATGTGGCAGTGACCAGGGACTGTCAGTATTCTTTTACTTTTACCTAATGTAACCAGAGCATTACAGTGTTACCATAGTAGCACTGTACTACTCTGGGGAAGTAATCAGGATTTTTTTTTGTTTTTTTGTTTTTTACACACTGATTACTTCTAGCACTGAATTTCACTGCTATAAGCAAACATTTTTACTGTGATTTTTGTGAATAGCTGTGATTGGGCATTACATGTGTAGCGGGTACTTACTTTCCCGCCGTAATTTTTTGAATTTTTCGGTGACACCAGTGGTGTATCTCCGGAGGTCCACTGGGTGGCGCTGTCACTGTGGGCTGACGGACGGATACCGCTGTGTGCTGAGCTTACTTTTGTCCTCTCTGGGCAGCGGTATGGTGGGGCGGGGAACCCGCCGTGCTTGCTGGGAGAGGGGATAAAAGGGCCGGCCATCTTGGTCACGGGGTTGTTGGTCCCTGGCACCTTTAGCCTGCGGACGGAGTTCGTGTTTGTCCTCTAGGTGGACTAGGCCTAGAGGACCACCGGAGATCGTGTTCCACCCTTGGCACCTTTAGCCTGGGGTGAGGTACTCGGACAGCGGTCCGGAGCTCAGTGCCCAACACTGAGTTCCGCGAGGGAAGGATCCTAAGGTACTCTGGAGATGGATGCCTGAATCCGAGGTGGGTGTAATGGACCGGGAAGAGCTCCTCATTTGAAGACCCGGTGCAGCATACTGCCGGTGACGGGTGAGTCTCTTGTCGGAGACCGTCCGGAAGGTGAATTTCCCTCGTGCAGAGACCATAACCCACTCTTTGGAGGAGAGTGGAGGAAAGTGGAGGATCGAACTTGTGTCTGGGCCTATTCATACACACACCTCCTTTTCTGTTCTATAGCCAAGGGAGTCCATGTTATGTTCTAAATAAAGGAGTGTTGGACTTTAACGGTGTGTGGCTCAAGTTTCTGGTAGACAAGGTTCTTGGAGATTCTTGGAGGGAGGATCCGATGAACAACACAGGCCCGAAGGTAAAGGAAGGCATTGCTAATACCACTTATACATCTGTGGTGGAAGCCAGGCGTAGCACACCCTCTCCCTCCCCTATCATACCCCTAGACCAGAGACATTGCAAGCAGAACTTTAATAGAGGGGACGGGGAGAGGGGAGGAACAGCCCGCTACACGTGGGGGCTCGGGTCCGGGATATGTGTTGTGCATCACTTGGTAGAAGGTGTCTGCCAGACCGAGTTAAGCGAATAGGCCAAAGTGCAGCCCTGCTCGAAAGTCGTGGACATGACCTCAGAAGGGGAAAGGCCAGCGCAGGAAGAGTGGTGAAAGGGGGAAAACCCAGCCGTGTGACAGACTACACGTGGGGGTTTTTAATTGCACTGCGCCACCAGACACAACCCCCACCGCTTAGTTCGTGGGCGTGTCTCAACCAAGCAAAGTGGAAAAGCCCGCAAACCGGAGCAAAAGGGGAGGAGTCCAATAGGTGTGACGGACTACACGTGGGACATTGGCGCGAAAACTCTGCAGTGTGTGATGGAACAGCAACAGGTCGCCATGTTTGGACCCGCCTCATAGATTCCGGTTCACCCGGCAACTACAACATTGACTGCTGCTGCTCCGATAACGGATACGGGGATCCGACTGAAGCCAAGGGGTCGATTCGCCCTATACTCATGTATGGAAGTTGAGGGCCTGGGCATGATTTGCCCTGGGTGTTCGGGACTGGTGTGCCTGTTGAAGCCGTTCGGACGTTGTGAGGCCTGTGGGGAGTTCACGTTTGAAGTGGATCCAGAGGTTGAGAGGCCGCAGACCATCTACCTAGGCCGGGCTTCAGGTACTGCCACTCAGAAGGGAGGAATCCCGGCTGTGAGAGTCACCACTGCGCACACTGCAACGACCGCGGAGGAGGTCGTGAAACATCAACGGGAGAAATCCGAGGATGCTGACTCGGTCACCACTGTCTCACAATGTCCACCACCGAAGAAGAGAACCAGCGTGGTAGCCCCGACCAGCGGTGGTGGTGGACCGTCTCGCATGCTTACGCCAGACCCAGAGGGATCCGTTGACGGGAGTTCCGGACGCCCCAGAAAAGGTCAAGGTAAGCCGGCAGAGAAGACTTGGTGTGAGGGAGGAAGTGTCGAGAAGGCATGGCCTAGCAAGTCCCCGGAGTGTGGATGTTCTGTTTCCACACAGGGCTACATACCCGCGGAGGAGTGTGACACCTCCGACCTAGAATCTCTTTCTGATACGGGAGATGATGTTTTGATAGATGACTTGTTTGCCAAGAAGGGCTGGGACAAGATACCGCTTGCTTCATTCTGTGGAAGTGGGAATTCACCTATGTCCATAGGAGAGAGCACACCCAGGGTGGAGGCGTCAGCGCCTGAAGGAGAATCCCTTCCTCAACTTGTCCCTGCATCCCCGGCACCATCTGTATCTGACGTTGGGGTCAAGAGACTGTTGCTGTGGCCCCCAATGCCGAGAATGGAGGTGATCAAGGCACCTCGTCATCCAGACTCAGTTGTTTTGCCAGGTGAAGGGGAAAAAGCTATCATGCCTCCTTTGGCAAGACTACAGCGTTTATTCAGTCAAAAGGTTGCAGCGGAGTACGGATGGGAGTACCCCTACTTATCGAAGGACTTGCTATATGAGGTGGAAGTGTACCGGGAGCGCTGGTACAATGACTTTGTGTGGACCCACCTCAAAGTTCCACATGCCCGCAGATACCGAACATGTTCTCCAAAGGCTTCACAGCGCTTCAAAGACTGCAAGGCAGAATGGATGGTAGGAAGACACATCCACGCAGACAAAGTAGTGATCAGACGCAAAGAAGGCGAAGATGTAGAATACCATCTAGAGACTATGGATCAGCACTTGAAGCCTCTGATTCTGCCACATCCCCGTTTCTACCTTTAGGAGAGAAAGACTCCAATATTATCATGCTGCTGAACTTTCTGGGGAAAATTGTGTTTTGTGTGCCCACAGAAAAAAAAAAAAAGAAAAGGAACTGTTCCTGTTTGTTTCTATCTTCCTGCAAGGAGATCACAGACTCTGGGGTAGATAGGGTTAGAGAGAAAGGAGAAGAAGTTCCATGGGTGCAGTTACCGCGAGGCTGTCACCAGGTGGCAGTGTCGTGCAACGTTACAAACACTTTTCACGCACTCACTCTTTGGAGAAACAGGGATTTCTTTTAGGAGAAATTTCTTTTTTTTTCCTCGTACACACGGATACATGTGTCAGGGTTTTACATGTTAAATTTTATTTCTTTTCCCTCTACAGGAGGATATCCCAGCAAGATTACATACTCTGAGGAGGTCTTTAGTTAGGATGGGGAGGGAAAAGTAAAATGTTGAAATGTGATTTTCATGTTGAATGTGTTGTCTTTCACTCCTCTTTTATTACAGGGGCTCAGACACAACTTCTTCGTTAGAAGAGTTTCCAAAAGTTTTTTCTGTTTTTCAATTGTTAGTGGTTTCTGGACTGAATCATGTCAGTTGTTTAGGATGTGGTTTACTCCAGACACTGGGGACCAGTGTCAAATAACAGGGGGGAGTATGTAGCGGGTACTTACTTTCCCGCCGTAAGTTTTTGAATTTTTAGGTGACACCAGTGGTGTATCTCCGGAGGTCCACTGGGTGGCGCTGTCACTGTGGTCTGACGGACGGATACCGCTGTGTGCTGAGCTTACTTTTGTCCTCTCTGGGCAGCGGTATGGTGGGGCGGGGAACCCGCCGTGCTTGCTGGGAGAGGGGATAAAAGGGCCGGCCATCTTGGTCACGGGGTCGTTGGTCCCTGGCACCTTTAGCCTGCGGACGGAGTGCGTGTTTGTCCTCTAGGCGGACTAGGCCTAGAGGACCACCGGAGATCGTGTTCCACCCTTGGCACCTTTAGCCTGGGGTGAGGTACTCGGACAGCGGTCCGGAGCTCAGTGCCCAACACTGAGTTCCGCGAGGGAAGGATCCTAAGGTACTCAGGAGATGGATGCCTGAATCCGAGGTGGGCGTAATGGACCGGGAAGAGCTCCTCATTTGAAGACCCGGTGCAGCATACTGCCGGTGACGGGTGAGTCTCTTGTCGGAGACCGTCCGGAAGGTGAATTTCCCTTGTGCAGAGACCATAACCCACTCTTTGGAGGAGCGTGGAGGATCGAACTTGTGTCTGGGCCTATTCATACACACACCTCCTTTTCTGTTCTATAGCCAAGGGAGTCCATGTTATGTTCTAAATAAAGGAGTGTTGGACTTTAACGGTGTGTGGCTCAAGTTTCTGGTAGATGAGGTTCTTGGAGACTCTTGGAGGGAGGATCCGATGCACAACACAGGCCCAAAGGTAAAGGAAGGCATTGCTAATACCACTTATACATCTGTGGTGGAAGCCAGGCGTAGCGCACCCTCTCCCTCCCCTATCATACCCCTAGACCAGAGACATTGCGAGCAGAACTTTAATAGAGGGGACGGGGAGAGGGAAGGAACAGCCCGCTACACATGGTATAGATGGGTTGTGATTGGCCTGTCTGTACCATGTGATCACTGTGAACAGTCACAGCTAGCAACATAATTGTACACAATGAATAGCAGGAAAGGAACTATTCATCACTTATAATTATCATGTGATCTGCTGTGATTGGTCACAGCAATCACATGGTACCGGCAGCGGGCCTGTACACTGATTAGTCATGTGATCTACTGTGATGGTGCCAGAGCGTGGCCTAGCACACATTCTGCGAAGGTCATCATATGACATCCTCCTAGAACAATAGGGTTCCCGCCAGGCTGTCTTTTTACAATGACACGGGAGGGAGGCAGTTAAAATAGATTTCATTGGATTATTATGTTGCTGATGTAGACAAATTAGCTTCTAAAGTCCTACTAAAAATCTATTTTATTTCAAGTCCTAAAGCTAGACTTCTGGAAAAATAAAAAATAAAAAATCTGCAGAGGCCTGAGTCTGTGGTTGCTAATCGCATTTTAGCTGGACAATGACCTTAAACATACAGCCAAAGCTACACTGGAGTAATTTTAAACCAAGAATCTGAATGTCTTAGTCCAGTAGAGAATTGTTGTCAAAACCGCTATTTATCACTGGTCTTTATCCATTATATTGAAGCTAGATCAATTTGCCAAGAAGAATTTAAAAGACTGCTGGTTTCAAATGTGCAAAGATGAGACCTTGAAAACTAATTGCCGCCAAAATGGTCCTTTCAGGTACTAGTTTAGAGGCAGATGTGTTTTTTTTTTTTTTTTTTTTGTCATATGGCAATAATGATAATCAAATTAAGTTTAATTCCAGGCAGTGGCGGCTGGTGCTCAAATTTTTTGGGGGGACGCAAACAAACTGAAAAAAAAAAAAATCATCAATTGCCGCCACTGTGCCCATTAAACGCAGCCACTGTGCCCAAACGCCACTAGTTTGTCCCCTAATGCAGCCAGTTCCCCCCCCATATGCAGCCATTTCCCCCCCCCATATGCAGCCAGTTTCCCCCCCCCATATGCAGCCAGTTTCCCCCCCCCCCATATGCAGCCAGTTTCCCCCCCCATATGCAGCCAGTTTCCCCCCCCCATATGCAGCCAGTTTCCCCCCCCCATATGCAGCCAGTTTCCCCCCCCCCATATGCAGCCAGTTTCCCCCCCCCATATGCAGCCAGTTTCCCCCCCCCCCATATGCAGCCAGTTTCCCCCCCCATATGCAGCCAGTTCCCCCCCCATATGCAGCCAGTTCCCCCCCCCATATGCAGCCAGTTCCCCCCCCCATATGCAGCCAGTTTCCCCCCCCCATATGCAGTCAGTTTCCCCCCCCCATATGCAGTCAGTTTCCCCCCCCATATGCAGTCAGTTTCCCCCCCATATGCAGTCAGTTTCCCCCCCCCCATATGCAGTCAGTTTCCCCCCCCCATATGCAGCCAGTTTCTCCCCCATATGCAGCCAGTTTCTCCCCCATATGCAGCCAGTTTCTCCCCCATAATGCAGCCAGTTTCTCCCCCATAATGCAGCCAGTTTCTCCCCCATAATGCAGCCAGTTTCTCCCCCATAATGCAGCCAGTTTCTCCCCCATAATGCAGCCAGTTAATCCCCCATAATGCAGCCAGTTTGTCCTCATAATACAGCCAGTTTCTCCCCCATAATGCAGCCAGTTTCTCCCCTATATGCAGCCAGTTTGTCCCCCAATATACAGCCAGTTTGTCCCCCAATATACAGCCAGTTTCTCCCCCATAATGCAGCCAGTTTCTCCCCCATAATGCAGCCAGTTTCTCCCCCATAATGCAGCCAGTTTCTCCCCCATAATGCAGCCAGTTTCTCCCCCATAATGCAGCCAGTTTCTCCCCCACTATACAGCCAGTTTCTCCCCCCACTATACAGCCAGTTTCTCCCCCACTATACAGCCAGTTTCTCCCCCACTATACAGCCAGTTTCTCCCCCATAATGCAGCCAGTTTCTCCCCCATAATGCAGCCAGTTTCTCCCCCATAATGCAGCCAGTTTGTCCCCCAATATACAGCCAGTTTGTCCCCCATAATGCAGCCAGTTTCTCCCCTATATGCAGCCAGTTTCTCCCCTATATGCAGCCAGTTTCTCCCCCAATATACAGCCAGTTTCTCCCCCAATATACAGCCAGTTTCTCCCCCATAATGCAGCCAGTTTCTCCCCCATAATGCAGCCAGTTTCTCCCCCATAATGCAGCCAGTTTCTCCCCCATAATGCAGCCAGTTTCTCCCCCATAATGCAGCCAGTTTCTCCCCCATAATGCAGCCAGTTTCTCCCCCATAATGCAGCCAGTTTCTCCCCCATAATGCAGCCAGTTTCTCCCCTATATGCAGCCAGTTTCTCCCCTATATGCAGCCAGTTTCTCCCCTATATGCAGCCAGTTTCTCCCCCAATATACAGCCAGTTTGTCCCCCATAATGCAGCCAGTTTGTCCCCCATAATGCAGCCAGTTTCTCCCCTATATGCAGCCAGTTTCTCCCCCAATATACAGCCAGTTTCTCCCCCAATATACAGCCAGTTTCTCCCCCAATATACAGCCAGTTTCTCCCCCAATATACAGCCAGTTTCTCCCCCAATATACAGCCAGTTTCTCCCCCAATATACAGCCAGTTTCTCCCCCAATATACAGCCAGTTTCTCCCCTATATGCAGCCAGTTTCTCCCCTATATGCAGCCAGTTTCTCCCCTATATGCAGCCAGTTTCTCCCCTATATGCAGCCAGTTTCTCCCCCATAATGCAGCCAGTTTCTCCCCCATAATGCAGCCAGTTTCTCCCCCATAATGCAGCCAGTTTCTCCCCCATAATGCAGCCAGTTTCTCCCCCATAATGCAGCCAGTTTCTCCCCCATAATGCAGCCAGTTTCTCCCCCATAATGCAGCCAGTTTCTCCCCCATAATGCAGCCAGTTTGTCCTCATAATACAGCAAGTTTGTCCCCCCCAGCCCTGCACTTACCTTCCTCGAGTCAGCGCCGTCCTTCTTCCGTCCTCGATGTGTTCTCCCGCCCTCGATGTCACTTCAGCCAATCAGGTTACCGGTAACCAGACCCGGTGAACCTGATTGGCCAGGGAACGCACCCCTGTGCGTCCTCTCATTAGGTATTTAGAAGCCGATTACAGCCCTCAGGCTGTAGTCGGGAAGCCTATCAGAGCCTGCTGGCTCTGATAGGCACTTCTAAAGGCCAATCAGACGCTGTGACTCAGATGGCCGGCGCTCAAGGGGCCGGCCATCTGAATAGTGGGCGGCAGCAATACATAGGTTCATGCAATGCATGAACCTATGTATTGTTGTGGTGAGTGACGGCCGGGCGCAGAAGCGAGCGGTAGCGGCGCTTCTGCACCCTCTATGGTCGCGCCGCCATGTGTAAAAAAAAAGACCTAAAAAAAACAAAAAAAAACTCTTAAAGGGCCCGTTTTTTTTAAACATTTTTTTTTGGTGACCACGGGGGGGGGGGGGGGGCGGCGGCGCCCGGGCGCCCCCTTTGGACGGGCCGCCACTGATTCCAGGTTTAACTGCGAAATGTGTAAAAACCCAAGTGAAAGTGATTACCTGAAAACTTAAAGGCTAGGTTTACCTTTTGGAAATTGTTACATGTTCCAGCTCCTGCCACCAGTTCCCCCAATCCCCCTATCGGTGTGATAGCACAGGGGGATCTTAAGGTCTATAAAGACACGTGGCAACACAATGAAATGGTATAAAAAGAGGTTCAGTCTTAAAGCAGTAATTAAGTGTGCTTAAATAATAAAAAAAAAAGGTGGATTGAGCCTTAATCTGTTGGTATGCACAGCATATTGGCACATTATGGCAGACTTGCCTGCCATTGAAAACCTCCAGTGCTGTGGTGTATTCGATCCATTGGGAACATACAGTGCATCCAAAAAGTATTCACAGCGCCTAATTTTCTCCACGTTTTGTTATGTTACAGCCTTATTCCAAAATGGATTAAATTCATAATTTTCCTCAAGATTCTACAAACAATACCCCATAATGACAACATGAAAGAAGTTTGAAATATTTGCAAATTTACTAAAAATAAAAATACATAAGTATTCACAGCCTTTGCGCAATACGTTGTTGAAGCACCTTTGGCACCAATTACAGCCTCAAAAAAGTACCCTATTGCTCGCTTTCTCCAATTTTTTTTAAATGTATTTTATTTACGCTGCTGTGATCTGACTTCCTGTTAGAGGATGGTTACGTTCATCCTCTATGATTCCACTGTATGTAGGAATGTAGCCACCCTCTTACTAGCTGCTGGGATGGACTATTGACTAGGGTCTGAGTAGTGTGCAGTGCCGGGACAAGGTCATCTAAAGCCCAGAGCGAACATGCCAAATTGACCCCCCCCCATCAAGATATATGAGCATTATGTATCCGCAAAAATCACCCCTCCCCCGAAAAAAATTAAGCTCTAATCTAAATGCTTTCCCCATAAGCATGAATTCCTCCTCCTCCCAGTGCAATTCTGCAATCTCAACCCCCCCCCCCCCCCGCAGCTCACATCTCCTTATTCCCCACATGCCACCAGCACAAATCCACCCCCCCCAGTACAAATCCACAAATGCTCTACACCTCAAATTTCCCCTCTGAGCACAAATCCTCTCCCCCCCACACCAAATTCCCCCCTTTCCAGCACAAATTCTCCCTAATCCCCTATCCTAGCACAAATCCCACCCAAATTTCCTCTCCTAGCACAAATCCCACCCAAATTTCCTCTCCTAGCACAAGTAACCCCAATCATCCTTTCTAGCACAACCCCTCCCCCCCCCCCTCAAAAAAAAACCTCCAATTAAATCTTCCCCAAACACAAATTTGCTCAAATCACCACTCCTAGGACACCTCCCCAGATTACCCCTGCTAGAACAGTTCACATCCCCTGCCTCATTGTAGTGCCACAGTGTGCAGAGAACATGCTAATCTGTGGTGTTTGTTCCAAACAAGTGTAAGTGAGGAGGAAAAGGAGATGTTCGGAATCTCACAGAGAATGTTACAAGGCAGCGGATAAACCCTAAAACATTATCATGAAAAATAGATTACAGGTCCAATAAGTAGTGTATAGATTATTTTTGTATAATAAGGATATTATTTTTTTTAAACAGCAAAAGAAAAAGGCGAGAAAAAATTATTTGGCTTTTCTTTCATACCACTAATGCAAGAAGATGGCCGAACGTTTCCAGATGGTACCCACGAGCTCATTGTTCATAAGGTAAGGACATGCATGCTTTTAACATAGATTGCATAACTGAAATGTGCCTAATTTATTGTCTGCCACATCCTCTTGGGGAAATAACCTAGGATATAAAATACCTTGCCAATCATCTGACATTACTTGGGACATAGAAATTGTGGGGACTGGTAATTTTATATGGCTTATCATGTCATGAGAAACGGATATGCTAGTCAAAATTATTTGCATCTGAAGACTGAGTTGACTCTTTTTATCGAGTTGCTTAGAGTGTAAAGTAAACTGAGGTATTGGAAATTCAAGGAAATATTAAGGCTGTTTTTTTAATTTAAAGAGGAACTGCAGTCTACTCACATAATTTATAATAAAAACATCTTTGCCACTCTGAAGCTTCCCGCCAACCACTTTGCATATTATTTTTTATATCCTGTGTTTCTGTACTTGCCAAATATGCTGCAGAATTCTCTCTCCACTAAAGCCTCGTACACACGGTCGGACTTCAAAAAAACTTTTCCATGGATTTTTGTCCGAAGGGAGTTGGCCGGGCACACCCATAGCATACACACGGCAGGACTTTTCTGAAAACTTTCCCAACATCCTGTGGTTTTTCTGCTCCTTTCTGCTCTTTACCGCCACCCTTTGGTCAACATCTGCTATTGTTGGTTGATTTTAACATTGGTTCTGGGCATGCGTATTTGTACTTCGGACAAAAGTCTGATGGATTTCTGTAAACACGGTCGGACTTTGCACTATCGGACTTTTGTTGCCGAAAAGTTTGTCCGTTTGCAGAGCAAACTTTTGTCCGATGAAAACCGAAAAAGTTGTCTGATGGAGTGTACACACGGTTGGATTTTTGGGAAAACGTGCTAATTTTTAAGTTTGTTGGCAAAAAGTCAGACCATGTGTACAGGCCTTTAGTCTGGCTGCAACCATTTTAACTGTGGGCAGCTGAAGCTGCTTGCCTATTCACTTCCTGGATTTACACAGAGGCACACCTCCAGCTCTGCAGCTTTCATTGGCTCTCTTATGACCCACCCGATCATACTTACAGACTAGCAGTGAATCTGGGTGCAAGCGTGGAGAGCTGTGGACCAGCCGGAAAGGTCATCATCCAACATCACTATCCAAAGTTAAAACAACCAGGGCTAAGGATTTAATAGATGGAAAGATGAAAAATTACTGAAATTCCGCTTTAAGTAGCATTAGGATAACCATCTGTTTTCAAGATCTGAGTTCTCCCTGAAGCAGGGAGAGTGCAGGTTATCAGCATCCACATGTAGACATGGTGCTTGCTTACAAAGATAATGTCGTAGACTTGCACCATACTACAATTTTTTTTTTAAACATCTGTTCCCAAAACCTGAGGATAGAAGGATAGTTGTGTTTTCCAACACAAGATCACTTCTAGCTTAATTGTACAGTATCCGTTCCTCTATCCATCTTTTATATGTTCAGCCCTTTTGTATACTAGATGTGGGTGAGGTTAGCACTGGAAATCTGCTTTCACATTGACACTGTTAACTTCTAGGGCAGATGAGAAGCAGGAGGCATTGTTCATAATGCCCTAATTGTTCTCCTGGTATGTACTATCCTAGTGATGTTGGGCAGCGAACACCTCTTCCATTCTCTGCCTGACCACCACTAAGACGCACAATGTTTCTCCCATTTTTTCTTAACACTTTCTCAGTTGAGAAGGCTGTGTTTATTTTGATTGAGATTACCAGTTTATAATTCTTTTAAAGTAGAATTGATTTAACCTCTAAAATGATGCAAATAAACCTTGAATGTCACAGCAGATTATTATTAGAATATTATCCTTAAATCAAATGGACTATATAACACTATATTTCCAACAGAGATTATCAGTTTAATTTGCTAAAGAGTAAAATTATAATATTTTTGAGTCTTTTTTTTGGCCTGTATTGGAATGCTAACTTTTTCAATTGAACGAGTTTTACTAACATAACCAAAGGTTTGTGAGCAAAACTTTCGCACATACCCTGCTCATATTTTGTGACACGTTCGTTAACAAGTTTTTAGGCATTAAGATTTTAAGTGTGAAACTGGGACAGATGAGTTTGTCATTCAAATTCAGGTGGTATTAAGCTGCTGACTAGCAACATGATGCTTTCTCTGAAAGTTTGGGAAGCGTTTAGGTTGCATTTTTGATACATTTAGCCTCTTTTCCAATACAATGTCTCTTATAGCTTAAAGCGGAGTTCCACCCAAATGTGGAACTTCCGCTAAATCCACTCCTCGCCCCCTTACATGCCACATTTGGCATGTAATTTTTTTGGGGGGGGATTGGGGGCTTCAATAGGAGTGGGACTTCCTGTCCCACTTCCTCCTTCCACCCTGGTGCTGCCTAGGCGACACGTCATATCACCTTTTGGCGGCCCCTCCCTGTAGGCGATCACCTGGGACGTGACAGGTCCCAGGCAATCGCCTGTCCACTCAGAGAGCGCTGCGCCGTTCGCGCATGCGCAGTGAGTGCCCGGCCGTGAAGCCTTAAGCTGTCACGGCCGGGTGCCCACACTATGAATGGAGGCGCCAGCGGAGAAGGGGGGAGAGGAGCGTAGTGTCGCTGGACAGTGGAACAGGTAAGTGTATGTTTATTAAAAGCCAGCAGCTACACTTTTTGTAGCTGCTGACTTTTAATAAACATAAAAAAAGCCTAAAACTCCCCTTTTAAGTTTCAACTCCAGCCTTACCACCAGCACAGTTTCACAGGCTCCTCTACTGAAATTGCGTACTCTGACTTCATTGCACACTTTGAGCTTCTAACAGTAAGCATAAGAAGATGCAACAAGTCTGCTGTAATCCTGCCTGGCTGAAATCCAGCATCATCTAGCCATTACCCGCTTACCTCCTCACCTTACTGCCCTAGGCCCACTGCTTTCATTGACTGGATTTCAGTTTGTTCAGTCATAGAGGCTCAGCATCACATATATGATGCATTTTAGTAAGAAAAATGTAAAACTTTATTTTAAATGTACTGCAGGTTTAGAGGTCAGTATTTTTTATTGCAGGGTTTAGAAGTCAGTAGTATGTAAGGTAAAGTTTAGAGGTCAGTAGTATGTACAGCAGGGTTCAGATGTCAATAGCTTGTAATGCAAGGTTCACATGTCAATAATTTGTAATGCAGGGATCATATGCCAGTTGTATGTAAGGTAGGGTTTAGAGGTCCGTAGTTTGTAATGCAGAGCCTCTGCAGAGTTCATGGGTCAGTAGTAGGTTATGCAGTGTTCAGTGATCAGGACTAAGTAACAACAGTGTCCACAAGCAAACACCAGTGTCCTCTGCACACCACCAATAACATTTCTTGGCTGGGGAATCCCCCCCCCCCCCAAGTTCCCTACCACATATGCAGAGCAGTGCAGGGAAGTGTCAGTGAGATATCGTTTTTTATTCTGGTACGCTGATCCCCGCTATCCCACCTCTTATTCAACTCCTCTGATTTCACATACGAGGGCCTGGTATAAATGCCAGAGGAGGGCCAGTGGGGAACTGTGCAGAAGAATAGTGGCTATGTCTCTTCCTTGAAACACTTCAGGTAGAGGGTCAGTATGGCAGGTTGCAGTCTACCACACACCAACCCCTGTCCTTCAGAATTATGGACTGATTGTTTCTGTTAATTGCGGTAGGAGGACGTTTGAAGACTGTATACATGACTAAAGTAAAATGCATAGTTTTAAATGAATATCGAGGGCTTTCACTACTTCAGGGGGGGGGGGGGATTGTGCCCCTCTCCTTGTTTGATTATGGTTCAGCTGTGTTGACATACATAAATGTTTTGATTAGGAATTTTACTGATATTACAAGCTGTTCATTTAAGTGGATTTTATATTTTCTCATAAATATGTTGTTAATTCTAACGATTTGAAAATGTGATAACTGGGAGGTCAAGTCTACCAAGTTAATTGATTAACAAAAGCTTGTAATTATTGGCTTCATTCTGTAGAGAAGAATTTATAAATGATTTTCCCTTTCCTAGTTGAGACCTTATTACGCCAGTTTATTTGGAAAGTGTTTACTTTGTACAAATTAATTTTTGTAATCTAAATTGTGCCAATGCCCACAGACATGAGGTCAGATCTTCTTTCTAAAACTGTCCACTGTCTGTTGTATTCTCTGTGCCAGCCTGCCTCTCTCTAATGGATCAGTTGAACAGGCAAATTAGCATACCTTCCTGAATTGCTCCTGCTCTTTCACTAATATAATGGTGGCAACGGTCTATCTGTGCTCCCTTTCCAGACCTTTCC
Source organism: Rana muscosa (assembly GCA_029206835.1). NCBI lineage: Eukaryota > Metazoa > Chordata > Amphibia > Anura > Ranidae > Rana > Rana muscosa. The sequence continues at coordinate 731,389,421 of CM055118.1, forward strand.
CCTCCCCTCTTCATAGAAATATACTTGTCGGCTTAGCAGCTGACGAGTGTAATGCTCTGCTAGCTCTCGATGGAATGTGTGCCCAGAGAGCAGTTGGAAAGTATATGCACATTCAACTACATTCTAATATTGGTCTCTAGCTTAAAGCTAGCCATAAACAGCCCAATGCTACTGTGAAAATAATGCCATTTGGAGGTACCATTAGGAGGCTTTTTTAAGCACTATTCATGTTAGAAGCATTCTGTATAGCACATTGTTTTTTCACTTTGCTTGTAAGTCTGAATAATATGTCTGAGCCTTATCCCAAGAGGGTATTAACCATGTATGTGCTGCTTTAGTCTAATTTGTGGGGGGCACATCAAATAATTCTTAGAATGTATATAGAGCTTCATGCAATAATGTGATGGTTGCTCTGCCTCTTTTACTGTATTCTTACTGGACCGCTGTAACCTGCTGGAAAAAAAAAAAACCTGGTTAATCTTTACCCATGTTAAAAAAAAAAAGTTCCCCAGTGCTAAAGGCCATAGTCAGATATATATACCTGTCCTTTATTCAAAAGTAGACGTCTGTCCATCTATGCCCAGCACAATGTTTGAGTCAGCAGAATCTCATTCCATGCATTTGTCTGAGCTTTCAGCCTTGGGCTGGACCCATTAGGGAAGAAATAAGCTGTTGTCTGAGTTGAATTTGGTTTAAATGTCAGAAGCATTCAGTATTTTGAAGAAACAGTGGGCTTGATTTACTAAACTGGGGAGTGCAAACCAATCAGCTTCTAACGTCAGCTTGTTCAATTAAGCTTTGACAAAAAGACCTGGAAGCTTATTGCTTTCTATGCAGAGCTGCACCATATTTTGCACTCTCCAGTTTTAGTAAATCAACCTCAGTGTTGTGTACAGGTCCTTAGATTGGCCTTCCATTGTACCATAGACTTTGTGCTTTACAGCAGAGGGGTCTAAGGCTGGGTTCACGCTACTGCGACTTCAAAATCGCGCGATTTTACCGTGATTTTGCGGCCGCGATTTCCGGGAATGCCTGTCTATAGAGCTGAATTTGCATCGCACATGGATCAAACTCGCACAGGACCCTTTTTCCCCGCAGCTTAGATCCGCAAAGCATTGATGTGAACGGCACTAATGTAAAACAATGTTATTTAAATGACTTGCAAATTTGAGCAATCGCAACGGCTCAAATTCGAAATAGAATTCGCAGCAGTGTGAACCTAGCCAAAAACACAATTTGTTATAATTATGCAGATTTCCATAAACTATTCAAAACAATTGCTGGGTGTCTTCCAAGTCTAATTGTCCTATGTCTTCATAGAGATTTTGTCTTATTTTATTTGAGTCTCAGCAGAGATATCCCCTTCTGCATGTGCTTGGCAAATGAGTAATTGCAAAGGGTAACCGACATACTGTATGTCTAGTTTTCAACACAGATTAGAAAAAAAATAAAAATCTTCTGAAAAATTTCACCGGTCTATATATAGAACATAATCAATAATATCATGACAAGAGCAGGTGGGAGTGTACACTCCTGAAATTTACCTGAAAATTTTTATTTAACTGAATTCATTACAATTTTTTAACCTTTACTTCTGTATTCTTCATTAGGTTTTGCCATGCATTTATATGATGCAACTGTATTTCATATTGTATGTTAGTTGTGCTTGTTTACATCAATGATTGACTTTCTCTCTGTAGCCATTGGGGTTGATTTACGTAGGGAAAATTAATTTTGTCCACTGCAAGTGCAATTGCTCCAGAGCTTAGTAAATGAGGTAAAGCTTCACTTTTCAAAGTACTCAAAAAAATAACATTTCTTTCTCGTACATCACGGGACACAGAGCGACATAGTCATTACTATGTGGGTTATATAGTTTACCTTCAGGTGCTGGCACTGGCAACTTCCAAACCGGAAGTACCCTCCCCTATATAAGCCCCTCCCATCCGGGAGCACCTCAGTTTTTTGCCAGTGTCTAAGGTGTTGGCCAAGAAGTAACATGTGTTTTTTCACTGAGCTTGCGTACAGGTTCTTTTGGGCCTCAGTAAGCTATTCCGGATCCGACCAAAAAAGCTTCATAGCTAAACGGTCGGTACCCGGGCCTTGCAGAGAAGAGCAAGGTTTTGCCTGTAATGCTTCTCTTAGGAGAGCTGGACCCTGGGATCCAGAGCTCTGGTCATACCCACGACCAAGATGTTTTCTGTGCAGGGTGCTATACAGGTCCAGGGGAGTGGAATCCTTGGGAACCCGGTCCCTGAAGGTTTAATTACAATGCCTGCCGTGAGAGGTGAAGTTTGGGCTTCTGTGGACCAAACAGAGTCCTGCGGCGGGGAAAAGGTAAGTGGGGGCCCCTCAGGAACTTGGTTCTATTGGGGGACCCCCAAGCCTAATATGTCTTTCTGCCTGTTACCTAACGGTATTCCCGCTAAATATCTGTGCATGCCTATAACTACTAAAAAATTTAATAATTTTAAGAGTGGTCAAGAAAAAATAAATAAATAAATGGTTAAACCGCGGTACCTGTGTTAAACCACTAGAGGCCGCTGTGGAACGTTGTTTTCTTGTCATGTGGATTTTTTCTTTCCAAGTCAAAATCCAGGCAGATGGTGAGTTCTCTGGATGGGAAACTGTTTCCTCTGCCATGTTGCAATGCTCGTCCATCCCCTCGGACCTGTGGCAAACAGGGCCCTGGCTTCTGTCCCTAGTTCCTTTCAAAAAAGAGCGGCGAAGGCGCACGTGCACGCGCCTCTATTTATAGAGGTGAGCTGGGAAAAGGGGCGGAGCTTGGTGGATGACGCTCTGTGCGCGCCGCAAGCGCTTCTGCGCATGTGCGGGCGTCCCAGCATGATAAAAAGCACAATTAGGTGTTGTCAGCTCTTTATGAAAGGCAGAAACAGAGCTGGCAACATTTAGAAAGGCATACAGCAGGCGGTTGATGCAGGCATCCCCATAGAAAGGCACATTAGTAGACACCAACTGTTTATATAGCAGCAATTGTGCTAGACTTTCTTTCTCGTACATCACGGGACACAGAGCGACATAGTCATTACTAATGGGTTATATAGATACCTTCAGGTGCTGGCACTGGCAACTTCCAAAACCGGAAGTACCCTCCCCTATATAAGCCCCTCCCATCCGGGAGCACCTCAGTTTTTTGCCAGTGTCTAAGGTGTTGGCCAAGAAGAAACATGTGTTTTTCACTGAGCTTGCGTACAGGTTCTTTTGGGCCTCAGTAAGCTATTCCGGATCCGACCAAAAAAGCTTCATAGCTAAACGGTCGGTACCCGGGCCTTGCAGAGAAGAGCAAGGTTTTGCCTGTAATGCTTCTCTTAGGAGAGCTGGACCCTGGGATCCAGAGCTCTGGTCATACCCATGACCAAGATGTTTTCTGTGCAGGGTGCTATACAGGTCCAGGGGAGTGGAATCCTTGGGAACCCGGTCCCTGAAGGTTTAATTACAATGCTTGCCGTGATAGGTGAAGTTTGGGCTTCTGTGGACCAAACAAAGTCCTGCGGCGGGGAACAGGTAAGTGGGGGCCCCCAGGAACTTGGTTCTATTGGGGGACCCCCAAGCCTAATTTGTCTTTCTGTCTGTTACCTAACGGTATTCCCGCTAATATCTGTGCATGCCTGTAACTACTAAAAAATGTAATAATTTTAATAGTGGTCAAGTAAAAAAAAAAAAAAAATATATATATATATTTAATATATTAGACTGCGGTACCTGTGTTAATCCACTAGAGGCCGCTGTGGAACGTTTCTTGCCATGTGGACTAGTTTCTTTTTATCAGAGCAAGTCCAGGCAGATGGTGAGTTCTCTTGTGGGAAACTGCTTCCTCTGCCATGTTGCAATGCTCGTCCATCCCCCGGCCTGCGGCATTAGTAATGACTATGTCGCTCTGTGTCCCGTGAAAAAGGGGCCCTGGCTCTTGTCCCTGGTTTCCTTTTCAAAATTAGCGCCGAAGGCGCACGTGGCCGTGCGCGTGCACGCGCCTCTTTATATAGAGGTGAGCCGGGAAAGGGGGCGGAGCTTGGGGGATGACGCTCTGTGCGCGCCGCAGCGCTTCTGCGCATGTGCGGGCGTCCCAGCATGTTAAAAACCACAATTATGTGTTGTGAGCTGGCTATGGAGTGCAGAGACAGAGCTGGCAACATTTAAAAAAGGCATACAGCAAGCGGTTGATGCAGGCATCCCCATAGAAAGGCACATTAGTAGACACCAACTGTTTTTATAGCAGCATTTGTGCTAGACTATTGTCAGTAAGTGGTGTATTTCGGCTGGAATACCTCAGCTTTGGGCTTAGGAATAATGCCGTCTAAAAACTCCGGGACTAAAAATTCCAGGAAGCATAGGGGGTCTCCATCGGGCTCTGAGGATCTTGGGCATGCTTCGGCTGCACCAGTCTCCCCTGAAGAATCAGAGGTTAGTGACCGTAGAGCACCCTCAGGAGTACCTGGTACTGTGGCTGTCCTCAGTTCACCTGCTCCTGTGTATGTAACAGAGGAGGTTTTTTCCTCAGCTCTGGGAGGGCTGGAAGAGAGATTGTCAGCATTGATCGCTGCTTCCCTGTCACAGGAAAAAAGCGCTCGATCTCCGTCTCCTCCCTCAGAGTGCCTGTTAGCAGAGCAACAGTCCCATACAGGGATCGACCTGCCTGAAGTTGGATCAGGATGAGGTTGATTCTGTTGTAGAGGAATCAACAGTGGAAGAGCCATTCTCAGCATCACATGCTGAAAGGTTATGGGTTCAGTCCCTGACTAATATGGTCCGATCAGCATTTAAAATGCCCCTTGCGGAGCCATCATCCACTTCTGTCTCCTCGTTGGGGTCGCTAAAAGCTCCCCAGACTGTTTGTTCCTTTCCGATCCATCCTTTACTGGAAGGGCTCATTTACCAGGATTGGGAGCATCCTGATAAAATATTTACTCCTCCCAAGAGATTTCAAGTGGTCTATCCCATGGAGGATAAGTTCATCAAAAAATGGAGGGTCCCTACAGTGGATGCAGCCATCTCTTGTGTGAATAAATCACTGACATGTCCAGTGGATAATGTCCAAATGTTCAAGGACCCAATAGATAAAAAATTAGAGTCCTTATTAAAATCTGCTTTTTCTACAGCAGGATTGGTGACACAACCAGCAGTGGCAGCTTTTGGGGTCTGCCAAGCAGTGAAGGATCAGTTGAAACAGGTCTTAAGGGACTTGCCAGATCAGCAGGCTCTTGCCCTAGCTGATCTACCTAGAGCCTTATGCTTTGCGGTGGACGCTATAAAGGATTCAATCCATCAGGCCTCCCGCCTTACGCTGTCTGTAGTACATATGCGCAGGCTTCTATGGCTCAAAAACTGGTCTGCTGAAGCTCCCTGTAAAAAATTGCTGGTCAGCTTCCCATTTCATGGTGAACGCTTATTCGGGGAAGACCTGGACAAATATATCCAGAGAATTTCCAGCGGTAAAAGTACACTTTTGGCGGTTAAAAACAGAGTTAGAGGTCCCTCTTTTAAGAGGCCTGCTTCTCCAGTCCCTAGGACATCGGCTGTGAAAGAGTTCCGACGGCCTCCTCGGTCAAATCCCGGAGGTAAAAATCAGGGACAATTGCAGGGTAACAAGAAGCCCTGGAGCAGGAGAGGTACAAAACCTCCCCCAAAGTCAAATGCATGAAGGGTTGCCCCCACTCAATCGGGTGGGGGGAAGACTTCAGTTGTTCACAGAGACCTGGCGGGACACGATCAGAGACAGATGGGTGCTCTCCGCAGTAAATCTGGGATACAAATTGGAGTTAAAAGACTCCCCTCCTTCCCACTTTATAAGGTCAAACGTGCCAAGGGATCCCCAGAAGAGAGGATCCCTCCTGTTGGCACTAGAACAATTATTGCTCCAAGCAGTAATTATAGAGGTTCCCCTGGAAGAATGGGGGTTCGGGTTTTACTCAAACCTCTTTACAGTCCCGAAGCCAAACGGGGACGTGAGGCCCATATTAAATCTAAAAGGGCTAAACAAATTCCTACATATCAGGACTTTCCGGATGGAGTCGATCCGGTCGGTGGCCACTGCCCTACAAGGGGAGGAATGGTTAGCCTCGATCGACATCAAAGATGCTTATTTGCACATTCCCATCTTTCCAGCCCACCAAAAATTTCTACGCTTTGCGGTAGAAGGGCGCCATTTTCAGTTCAGAGCCTTACCCTTCGGTCTGGCCACAGCACCACGAGTGTTCACAAAAATTCTGGCCCCATTATTGGCCAATCTAAGAACACGAGGTGTAACGATAATGGCATATCTAGATGACTTGTTGCTGATAGACCACTCAGTGGAAAAACTAGAAGTGGTTGTTCACGAGACAATCAAGTATCTGGAATATCACGGTTGGATTATCAACCGAGACAAGTCAGCCCTAAAACCAGTCAAAAGTCTGGAATACTTGGGGCTAAGGCTGGATTCAGACCAGAGAAAATTTTTCTTGCCTCAAGAAAAGGGGTCGTCTTTGAGAGATTTGATCCACTTAGTGGGTTCAAAAAGACAGCCATCCATACGCCTGTGCATGAGGCTGCTGGGAAAAATGGTGGCATCATTCAAAGCAGTACCCTGCGGTCAATTCCATTCAAGGAATTTGCAAAGGGCCATACTGTCAGCCTGGAACAAAAAAGTTCAGGCTCTGGACTTACCAATGTCCTTGTCCCCTTCCGTTCGCAAGAGCCTCCGCTGGTGGTTGGTTCCCCAGAATCTGGAAAGAGGGAAATCCTTCAGTCCGATTTCTTGGAAGGTGGTCACTACAGATGCCAGCCTTATAGGCTGGGGAGCAGTACTGGAGCAATGGTCTCTCCAGGGCAGATGGTCAGATGCGGAAAAGGCCCTGCCCATCAATCTCTTAGAGATACGAGCAGCTTAGTATGCCCTAGTAGCATGGACATCCAAACTCCAAGGGTCCCCTGTCAGAATTCAATCAGACAATGCCACAGCAGTGGCATATATCAATCATCAGGGGGGCACCAGGAGTCGTGCAGCCCAGAGGGAAGTAAATTACATCCTGAGATGGGCAGAAAGATATGTCCCAGCCATATCTGCAGTATTCATTCCAGGAGTGGAGAATTGGAAGGCGGACTTTCTAAGTCGCCAACAATTATGCCCAGGGGAATGGTCCCTTCATCCCGAGGTTTTCCGGACAATATGTCAGCGGTGGGGAACACCGGATGTAGATCTGCTAGCATCCAGATTCAACGCAAAAGTGGACAGGTTTGTATCTTGGACAAGGGATCCCCTAGCTTGCGGCTCGGATGCCCTAGTGTTCCCTTGGGATCAGTTCAAGCTGATATATGCATTCCCACCGCCACAATTGTTACCTCGATTACTCCGCAGAATCAGGGTAGAAAAGAAACCAGTGATTCTGGTGGCTCCAGCGTGGCCCCGAAGAGCATGGTACGCGGAGATTGTAAAGATGTCTGTGGGGAATCCTTGGACCCTCCCACATCGTCCGGACCTGCTTTCGCAAGGACCGATATACCACCCTTCCTTACCAGCCCTAGGTTTGACGGCCTGGCTATTGAAGCCCACATTCTAAAAAAGAGAGGGCTCTCTAATGCTGTGGTATCTACCATGATCAATGCCAGGAAGCCGGTATCCAGGCAGATCTACTATAGAATCTGGAAGGCGTACATCGCCTGGTGTGAGGCCAAGAAATGGCATCCACGTAAATACGTAATAGGTAGGATTCTGGACTTCCTACAATGGGCTGTAGATAGGAAGCTTGCCTTGAGTACTATCAAGGGTCAGATTTCGGCCTTGTCAATATTTTTTCAAAGGCCCTTGGCTTCGCATTCACTAGTCAAAGCCTTTATACAAGGAGTGATGCGTATTAGTCCTCCGGTTAATATTCCCATATGTCCATGGGATCTAAACTTGGTTATGTCGGTTCTACAGAAACAACCATTTGAACCATTACAGCATATTTCTTTGGTTCTTCTCACCAGGAAATAGATTTTTCTAGTAGCCATTTGTTCGGCTAAAAGAGTGTCGGAATTAGCAGCTATGTCCTGTAGGGAGCCATATCTGGTTATCCATAAGGACAGAGTAGTGTTACGTCCTCATCCAGCCTTTCTTCCTAAGGTGGTATCGAGGTTTCATTTGAACCAAGATGTGGTTCTTCCTTCTTTTTTCCCCAAACCTACTTCGGTAGAGGAAAAGTTATTGCATTCTTTGGATGTAGTAAGAGCAGTTAAAGCTTATCTAAAAGCCACTGCTCAGATTCGCAGAACGGATACTTTGTTTATTCTGCCGGAAGGCCCCAGAAGGGGTCAGGCAGCGTCAAAATCTACTTTAGCCAAGTGGATTTGACAGGTCATAATGCAAGCCTATGGCTTGAGAAGGAGACCGCCTCCGTTCAAAGTTAGGGCGCACTCCACGAGAGCAGTTGGAACTTCATGGGCAGTGCATCACCAGGCCTCCCTGGCTCAAATCTGTAAGGCCGCAACATGGTCTTCAGTACACACGTTTACTAGGTTCTACCAGGTGGACGTTAGAAGTCAGGAGGATGTCGCCTTTGGGCGCAGTGTGTTGCAGGCCGCAAAAGATCCTCATGTCTGATGGCGCTCAGCTTATGTATGGTGTACCCCCCCCCTCGTTGGGCATTGCTTTAGGACATCCCATTAGTAATGACTATGTCGCTCTGTGTCCCGTGATGTACGAGAAAGAAAATAGGATTTTTATAACAGCTTACCTGTAAAATCCTTTTCTTGGAGTACATCACGGGACACAGAGCTCCCACCCCTCTTTGGGGACACTTATTGCTTTGCTACAAAACTGAGGTGCTCCCGGATGGGAGGGGCTTATATAGGGGAGGGTACTTCCGGTTTTGGAAGTTGCCAGTGCCAGCACCTGAAGGTATCTATATAACCCATTAGTAATGACTATGTCGCTCTGTGTCCCGTGATGTACTCCAAGAAAAGGATTTTACAGGTAAGCTGTTATAAAAATCCTATTATTGTCAGTAAGTGGTGTATTTTGGCTGGAATACCTCAGCTTTGGGCTTAGGAATATGCCGTCTAAAGTCTCCGGGACTAAGAATCCCAGGAAGCATAGGGGGTCTCCATCGGGCTCTGAGGATCTTGGGCATGCTTCGGCTGCACCAATCTCCCCTGAAAAATCAGAGGTTAGTGACCGTAGAGCACCCTCAGGAGTACCTGGTACTGTGGCTGTCCTCAGTTCACCTGCTCCTGTGTATATAACAGAGCAGTTTTTTTCCTCAGCTCTGGGAGGACTGGAAGAGAGATTGACAACATTGATCGCTGCTTCCCTGTCAAAGGGAAAGCGCGCCCGATCTCCGTCTCCTCCCTCAGAGTGCCTGTTAGCAGAGCAACAGTCCCATACAGGGATCGACCTACCTGAAGGGGATCAGGATGAGGTTGATTCTGTTGTAGAGGAATCAACAGTGGAAGAGTCATTCTCAGCATCACATGCTGAAAGATTATGGGTTCAGTCCCTGACTAACATGGTCCGATCAGCATTTAAAATGCCCCTTGCGGAGCCATCATCCACTTCTGTCTCCTCGTTGGGGGCGCTAAAAGCTCCCCAGACTGTTTGTTCCTTTCCAATCCATCCTTTACTGGAAGGGCTCATTTACCAGGATTAGGAGCATCCTGATAAAATATTTACTCCTCCCAAGAGATTTCCGGTGGTCTATCCCATGGAGGATAAGTTCATCAAAAAAATGGAGGGTCCCTACAGGGGACGCAGCCATCTCTTGTGTGAATAAATCACTGACATGTCCAGTAGATAATGTCCAAATGTTCAAGGACCCAATAGATAAAAAATTGGAGTCCTTATTAAAATCTGCTTTCTCTACAGCAGGCTTGGTGACACAACCAGCAGTGGCAGCTATTGGGGTCTGCCAAGCAGGGAAGGATCAGTTGAAACAGGTCTTAAGGGACTTGCCAGATCAGCAGGCTCTTGCCCTAGCTGATCTACCTAGAGCCTTATGCTTTGCGGTTGACGCCATAAAGGATTCAATCCACCAGGCCTCCCGCCTTACGCTGTCTGTAGTACATATGCGCAGGCTTCTATGGCTCAAAAACTGGTCTGCTGAAGCTCCCTGTAAAAAATTCCTGGTTAGCTTCCCATTTCATGGTGAACGCTTATTCGGGGAAGACCTGGACAGATATATCCAGAAAATTTCCAGCGGTAAAAGTACACTCTTGCCGGTTAAAAACAGAGTTAGAGGTCCCTCTTTTAAGAGGCCTGCTTCTCCAGTCCCTGGGACATCGGCTGTGAAACAGTTCCGACGGCCTCCTCGGTCAAATCCCGGGGGTAAAAAATCAGGGACAATCGCAGGGTAACAAGAAACCCTGGGTCAGGATAGGTACAAAACCTCCCCCCAAGTCAAATTCATGAAGGGTTGCCCCCACTCAATCGGGTGGGGGGAAGACTCCAGTTGTTCGCAGAGACCTGGCGGGACACGATCAGAGACAGATGGGTGCTCTCCGCAGTAAGTCTGGGAAGAGATTGGAGTTAAAAGACTCTCCTCTTTCCCATTTTATGAGGTCAAACGTGCCAAGGGATCCCCAGAAGAGAGGATCCCTCCTGTTGGCACTAGAACAACTATTGCTCCAAGGAGTAATTATGGAGGTTCCCCTGAATAGGGGTTTGGGTTTTACTCAAACCTCTTTACAGTCCCGAAGCCAAACGGGGACGTGAGGCCCATATTAAATCCAAAAGGGCTAAACAAATTCCTACATATCAGGACTTTCCGGATGGAGTCGATCCGATCGGTGGCCACTGCCCTACAAGGGGAGGAATGGTTAGCCTCGATCGACATCAAAGATGCTTATTTGCACATTCCCATCTTTCCAGTCCACCAAAAATTTCTACGCTTTGCAGTAGAAGGGCGCCATTTTCAGTTCAGAGCCTTACCCTTCGGTCCGGCCACAGCACCAAGAGTGTTCACAAAAATTCTGGCCCCATTATTGGCCAATCTAAGAACACGAGGTGTAATGATAATGGCATATCTAGACGACTTGTTGCTGATAGACCACTCAGTGGAAAAACTAGAAGTGGTTGTTCACGAGACAGTCAAGTATCTGGAATCTCACGGTTGGATTATCAACCGAGACAAGTCAGCCCTAAAACCAGTCAAAAGTCTGGAATACTTGGGGCTAAGGCTGGATTCAGACCAGAGAAAAATTTTCTGCCTCAAGAAAAGGTGTCGTCTTTGAGAGATTTGATCCACTTAGTGGGTACAAAAAGACAGCCGTCCATACGCCTGTGCATGAGGCTGATGGGAAAAATGGTGGCATCATTCGAAGCAGTACCCTATGGTCAATTCCATTCAAGGAATTTGCAAAGGGCCATACTGTCAGCCTGGAACAAAAAAGTTCAGGCCCTAGACTTACCAATGTCCCCTTACGTTCGCAAGAGCCTCCGTTGGTGGTTGGTTCCCCAGAATCTGGAAAAAGGGAAATCCTTCAGTCCGATTTCTTGGAAGGTGGTCACTACAGATGCCAGCCTTATAGGCTGGGGAGCAGTACTGGAGCAATGGTCTCTCCAGGGCAGATGGTCGGATACAGAAAAGGCCCTGCCCATCAATCTCTTAGAGATACGAGCAGCCCGGTATGCCCTAGTAGCATGGACATCCAAACTCCAAGGGTCCCCTGTCAGAATTCAATCGGACAATGCCACGGCAGTGGCATATATCAATCATTAGGGTGGCACCAGGAGTCATGCAGCCCAGAGGGAAGTAAATTGCATCCTGAAATGGGCAGAAAGATATGTCCCAGCCATATCCGCGGTATTCATTCCAGAAGTCGCCAACAATTATGCCCAGGGGAATGGTCCCTTCACCCCGAGGTTTTCCGGACAATATGTCAGCGGTGGGGAACACCGGATGTAGATCTTCTAGCATCCAGATTCAACGCAAAGGTGGACAGGTTTGTCTCTCGGACAAGGGATCCCCTAGCTTGCGGCTCGGATGCCCTAGTGTTCCCTTGGGATCAGTTCAAGTTGATATATGCATTCCCACCGCCACAATTGTTACCTCGATTACTCCGCAGAATCAGGGTAGAAAAGAAACCAGTGATTCTGGTGGCTCCAGCGTGGCCCCGAAGAGCATGGTACGCAGAGATTGTAAAAATGTCTGTGAAGAGTCCTTGGACCCTCCCACATCGTCCGGACCTGCTTTCGCAAGGACCGATATACCACCCTTCCTTACCAGCCCTAGGTTTGACGGCCTGGCTATTGAAGCCCACATTCTAAAAAAGAGAGGTCTCTCTAATCCTGTGGTAGCTACCATGATCAATGCCAGGAAGCCGATATCCAGGCAGATCTACTATAGAATCTGGAAGGCGTACATCGCTTGGTGTGAGGCCAGGAAATGGCATCCACGTAATAGGTAGGATTCTGGACTTCCTACAGTGGGCTGTAGATAGGAAGCTTGCCTTGAGTACTATCAAGGGTCAGATTTCGGCCTTGTCAATATTTTTCAAAGGCCCTTGGCTTCGCATTCACTAGTCAAAGCTTTTATACAAGGAGTGATGCGTATTAGCCCTCCGGTTAATATTCCCATATGTCCATGGGACTTAAACCTGGTTCTGTCGGTTCTACAGAAACAACCATTTGAACCATTACAGCACATTTCCTTGGTTCTTCTCACCAGGAAATTGATTTTTCTAGTAGCCATTTGTTCGGCTAAAAGAGTGTCGGAATTAGCCGCTATGTCCTGTAGGGAGCCATATCTGGTTATCCATAAGGACAGAGTAGTGTTACGTCCTCATCCAGCCTTTCTTCCTAAGGTGGTATCGAGGTTTCATTTGAACCAAGATGTGGTTCTTCCTTCCTTTTTCCCCAAACCTAGTTCGGTAGAGGAAAAGTTATTACATTCTTTGGATGTAGTAAGAGCAGTTAAAGCTTATCTAAAAGCCACTGCTCAGATTCGCAGAACGGATACTTTGTTTATTCTGTCGGAAGGCCCCAGAAAGGGTCAGGCAGCGTCAAAATCTACTTTAGCCAAGTGGATTCGACAGGTCATTATGCAAGCCTATGGCTTGAGAAGGAGACCGCCTCCGTTCAAAGTTAGGGCACACTCCACGAGAGCAGTTGGAACTTCATGGGCAGTGCATCACCAGGCCTCCCTGGCTCAAATCTGTAAGGCCGCAACATGGTCTTCAGTACACACGTTTACTAGGTTTTACCAGGTGGACGTTAGAAGTCAGGAGGATGTCGCCTTTGGGCGCAGTGTGTTGCAGGCCGCAAAAGATCCTCATGTCTGATAGCGCTCAGCTTATGTATGGTGTATCCCCCCCCCTCATTGGGCATTGCTTTGGGACGTCCCACATAGTAATGACTATGCCGCTCTGTGTCCCGTGATGTATGAGAAAGAAAATAGGATTTTTATAACAGCTTACCTGTAAAATCCTTTTCTTGGAGTACATCACGGGACACAGAGCTCCCACCCCTCTTTTGGGGACACTTATTGCTTTGCTACAAAACTGAGGTGCTCCCGGATGGGAGGGGCTTATATAGGGGAGGGTACTTCCGGTTTGGAAGTTGCCAGTGCCAGCACCTGAAGGTAAACTATATAACCCACATAGTAATGACTATGCCGCTCTGTGTCCCGTGATGTACTCCAAGAAAAGGATTTTACAGGTAAGCTGTTATAAAAATCCTATTTTTTGTTTGCTCATGATTGGATGATAAAAATCAGTAGAGCTTCTTCTCAGATCTAGAGCAACTTGCAGTGCACAGTATATTTGCCTTTAGTAAATCAACCTCATTGAGCTTTGTTTCTCATAGTATTGTTTGACCTACAGATATGAGCACCCCCTAGTGGCTACCAATCGGTATAAGATTTTTTCCTGTTAAAATGAGATCTTACATATTAAAAAATAATAATAATACATTTAAATAATTTCCATATAATTCTAGAGAATACACAAATGTAACATGGCTTTGCTTTTAAACCTAATACTGCTGTGCAGTGTCTAGACACCTGCAATGTATGCATATTGTAATATATGTATGCATGTATGTAATGTATTCCTGATGCTCTTTTCTAGCAATTGTAAAATTTAAAGTTGTCTTTTTACAGTGTGAAGAGAACACAGTTTTCCAGGATTCCTGCCGCTACCTCAAACTCCCATTTTTGAAAGGAAATCAACATGGAAATAATAATCAAGCAGTTAAAAGTACAAAAGAGTCTTTTTGGATAACCTCATTCCTTTGTTCAACCAAGCTGACACAAAATGGTGAGAAATTAAAATAATGTTTCATCAAATATTAAGTTTGCAGCCTGTCATGCAATTTCTGCAGCTTTGTAGTACCTTGATCTAGGCTTTGTTGCTTTGGCTGTCAATGTCAGTACAAACTGTTTGTATTCAAGACACAGATACATTTCCCAGTTACCTTAGAAACAAACTAGAGTTTGTGCCACAGACAGGTACCGCACAGCGTTTAATAAAATAATAATAATAATAAATGCTTCTTCACCTGAAAGAAAAAATGCAACTACTTAAATATGTTGTAAATAGAAGTTTTCTTCTTTAGAATAAATATTTCACTGTGTTACAAGATTGTAATTCTTAGTCATGAAAGGGTTAGCCCTTTCATGACTAAGCCCATTTCTGTCATTTGGTGTTTACAAGTTAAAATGCGTGTTTTTGCTAGAAAATTACTTAGAAACCCCAAACATTATATATATTTTTTTTAGCAGAGAATCTAGAGAATAAAATGGCGATTGTTGCAATATTTTATGTCACACGGTATTTGTGCAGCGGTGTTTTAAACGCAAATTTTTTGGAAAAATTAACTTTCATGAATGAAAAAAAAATTTAAAAGTAAAGTTTGCCCAGTTTTTTTGTATAATGTGAAAGATGATGTTAGACCAAGTGAATGATGTAAACATCCCTTGTGACAGTAATAAATGGTGACAGGTACTCTTTATGGAGGGAACAGGGGTCTAAAAAAAAAACAATCCCTCCTTTGCACTTCAAAGTATTCAGATCGCCGAAAATGGCGATTCTGAATACTGTGTATTTTTTTTAAATCCGGCTCCATTGGCAGCCGAGTAACCCGGACGTGACGTCATGACGTCGCTTCTGTGGTTACAGTGAAGAGACTGAATCAAAGCCGTTCGCGTTTTTTTTTCAGTCTCTCTCTAGGCACTGGAGGTGGCGCATCGTGGATCGGGTCTCCCGGTGGGACGGAAGGCCCGGTAAGAGCGGCGGAGGCGGCGGGAGGGAGGGGGGGGATGTCCCCTCCCGCTCCTCCGGGATAACAACCGAGCGGCTTTTAGCTGCATCGGTTGTTATCCCTGGAAAGCCAATCGCTGGCTCAAAAAAATTATACCGGGATCATCTCGGTATAACCCCCGAAAGCCGAGGACGCATATCTGCGTCCGCTCGGCGGGAAAGGGTTATTTTAGGGCTTGAGCAATTTTTAATGGTTGCCCAAATGATAGTACTTTGTCAAGGCTCATTCCACTGATTAGGTTAGTATGAATTTGTTATTAACCACTTCAATACAGGGCACTTTCGCACCTTCCTGTCCAGGCCAATTTTCAGCTCTCAGCACTGTCACTTTTTAAATGACAATTGCGCGGTCATGCTACACTGTACCCAAACTAAATTCTTATCATTTAGTTCCCACAAATAGAGCTTTCTTTTGGTGGTATTTGATCACCTCTTTGATTTTTATTTTTTTGCTAAACGAATAAAAAAAGACCCAAAATTTTGAAAAAACGTTTTTCTTTGTTTTTGTTATAACATTTTGTAAATAAGTAAGTTTTTTCCTTCACTGATAGGCACTGATAAGGCGGCACTGATGGCTGGCACTGATGGCTGGCACTGATGGAATTAACTGATGGGCATCACTGGTACTGGCAGGCATTTTTTATTGGCAGCTGCCTGGGCACTGATTGACATTTCCCTGGTGGTCCCTAGGGTGGCACACCTGGTGGTCCAGTGTGGTGGCCAACCCTGGTGGTCCTGGGCGGGCATCCGAGGGTGGGGCTGTGCTGATAAACAATCAGCACAGATCCCCCCTGTCAGGAGAGCAGACGATTGGCTCTCCTCTACTCACGTCTGTCAGATGCGAGTGAGGAAAAGCCGATTAATGGCTCTTCCTGTTTACATCGTAATCAGCCGTGATTGGATGCGGCTGATCACGTGGTAAATCTTTACCTAGATCGGAGTTGAAGTGTGTCAGACTGACACGCCGCCACAACGATCGCCACGATGCGCGCCCCCGGGGCTTGTTATTCTGAGGACGTCGTTTGACGTCCTGTCAGGAAAACGCAACCACTTTGCCGACGTCATTTTGCTATATGGCGGGCGGCAAGTGGTTTACTGGAACAGGAAAATCTACTTGTACAGTATATTTACCCATACACATTTTACACTGTTCAAAGTTAAAATATTTTTTATGTCATACAGTAACTTTTGTTTGAAGTTTCTTTATTAAAATACATGTTCTAATCTGCTCATTGCTGACTGAAAATAATTCCAGTCATCATGCATGTGTATACATCTCAGCTTTGTTTTCCAAAGCAGTGTTTTTTTAGTGTATCTTTTAACTTGGGAAAAGTTTGTGACTGTTGCACATGTAATTGATATATGTACTTTGTATTGTGAGGGGGTTAACTCGGTAGCGGGTGTGTGTGACCCCCTGGTTGGGCTCCCCACACAAAAACAGGGCCAGCAGACGGAGGTTGTGGTTTTCAAAATCAAAAGGTGCGGTTTATTTCTCTATGTACAGTGACAAAACACAGCAAAGCCAAAAAGAAACAAACAAAATAAATCCTGGTCAGTTTGACCTCTGACTAAACATGCAGGTTTCCTAAACTAACAACTGGGATCAGCCTGGTGCTGTCCTAGTCCCTAAGTCCCTGGTTTAGTAAAAGTCCAAACAAATAGCCACACAGGCTTTGCCTCACCGCACAGGGGTTCACTCTCCCTAGACAGTCCACACAGGTCTGGTTCCAGGCATGAGCCAACATCTAATGAATCTGGGAGTTTTTATAGAGGCCTAAATGAGCTGACAAGGTTCAGCTGGACTCATCAACTCCCTGTCTGCACGACGCCCAGCCCTCTCCCTAGAGGTATGAGTCATCAATGAGCCCACTAGTCTCAGCTGGGCTTATACAACTCTCCACCTAGCTGTATAAATCGGCGTAAAGCCTGAATCTGGGCGAAATATATCTACCCCCCTGGATGCAACCAGGTGACTTTACCTTCCTGCTGTCACATACCCCCCCTCTTGTTTTAACCTCGGGGTTGGAACACCAGCAATCAGGCATTCATGTACTCGAGACAAAGCATCCACATTCCCCATTTGAACGCCAGGGCGATGCTTTACTGTGAAGTTGAATTCCTGTAGGGCCAGGAACCACCTATTCACTCTTCTATTTGTCTCTTTGTTTTGAGCCATCCACTTTAACGGAGCGTGATCCGTAACCATGTCAAAGTGCCTACCTAGCAGATAGTACCGAAGGGAATCTAGAGCCCACTTCACCGCTAAACACTCCTTTTCAACCGTGGCGTAATTTACCTCATGGGACTTCAACTTCCTGCTGAGGTAAATGACTGGGTGCTCTTCCCCGTTCCAGACCTGGGACAATACTGCTCCTAACCCCACATCTGACGCATCACTTTGTACGACAAAGTCTTTAGAGAAGTCGGGTGAGTACAACACTGGCTGGCTACATAAGGCTTGTTTCAAGAATTGGAATGCTGCCTCAGCCTCGGGGGTCCATTTAATCATGACCGACCCTTTCCCTTTCGTCAGGTTGGTTAGGGGCACAGCCTTAGAAGCAAAGTGGGGAATGAAGCGCCGATAATAACCCGCGATTCCCAGAAAGGCTCGTACCTGCTTCTTGCTGTTGGGACGTGGCCAACTCTGGATGGCCTCGACTTTGTTGAGTTGGGGTTTTATTACTCCCCTGCCAATGGTGTACCCAAGATATTTGGCCTCCTCCTGCCCAATGGTACACTTCTTGGGGTTAGCCGTAAACCCCGCTTCCCGAACAGAGTCCAGGACTGCTTGCACTTTTGGCAGATGTGAGGCCCAATCTGTGCTATGGACAATTACGTCATCCAGGTAAGCCGCAGCATACTTCCGATGGGGCCTCAGCATCTGGTCCATTTTCCGCTGGAATGTGGCCGGCGCATTCTGTAACCCGAACGGCATTCTCTTATATTGGAACGCCCCGTCTGGGGTTACAAATGCGGTTTTCTCTTTGGCCGACTTGGCCAGGGGAATTTGCCAATACCCTTTTGTGAGGTCAAGAGTCGTCATGTATCGGGCTGTTCCCAGCCGGTCGATCAACTCATCTATACGTGGCATGGGGTAGGTGTCAAATTTTGTAACTTTGTTCAACTGACGAAAATCGTTACAAAATCGCCAGCTCCCATCCGGTTTAGGCACCAACACAATGGGACTAGACCAATCACTTTGGGACTCCTCTATCACCCCTAAGTTCAGCATTTTCTGTACTTCCTCCCGTATTGCCTCCCGTCGGGCCTCTGGGATCCGATAGGGTTTTAACTTCACCCTTTCACCGGGCGGGGTAATAATATCATGCTCTACCCCAGATGTTTGTCCCGGCAGCTCAGAGAACACCTCCTTGTTGCGAAGCACAAACTCCTTAACCTCCTGTTGTTGGGGTTGTGACAAGGTGGCTGCTATTCCAACCTCCGGAATCACGCAACCAGTTTGAGCTGGTGACCAAGTTTCTGCGACTAGGGACTCTCTATCCCTCCAGGCTTTCAACAGATTAACGTGATATATCTGTTCGGGCTTTCGCCTTCCTGGTTGTCTGACCTTGTAATTCACTTCGCTCACTTTTTCCATTATCTCGTAGGGGCCTTGCCATTTGGCAAGGAATTTACTTTCAACCGTAGGGACAAGTACCAATATCCTATCCCCCGGGGAAAAGGTACGGGTCTTTGCTCCACGGTTGTACACTCTCTGCTGTGCCAACTGCGCTTGGGCCAAATGTTCCTTCACGATGGGCATTACCTGTGCAATTCGATCTTGCATCAGGGCGACATGCTCAATCACACTCCTGTGGGGAGAACTCTCACTTTCCCAAGTTTCCTTGGCAATATCCAACAGCCCTCTTGGGTGTCTCCCATACAGTAACTCAAAGGGGGAGAATCCCGTAGAGGATTGGGGCACCTCCCTAATAGCAAACATCAAATAAGGAAGTAGACAGTCCCAATCCTTTCCATCTCTATCCACCACTTTCTTCAACATTTGTTTTAGGGTTTTGTTGAATCTTTCAACCAGCCCATCGGTTTGGGGGTGATACACAGATGTACGCAATTGCGTCACTTTGAACAATTTACACAGCTCTTTCATAACCCGGGACATAAAGGGTGTACCTTGGTCCGTAAGCAGTTCTTTACAAATACCCACCCGGCTAAAAACAAGAGATAGCTCTTTGGCTATGGTTTTGGCCGAGGTATTTCTGAGAGGGATCGCTTCTGGATAACGGGTGGCATAGTCCATTATAACCAATATGTACTGGTGCCCCCTAGCGGACTTGATTATAGGACCTACCAAATCCATTGCGATTCTCTCAAACGGGACCTCAATGATGGGTAGAGGGACCAGCGGGCTACGGAAATGTGGCATCGGGGCCGACCTCTGACACACAGGGCAGGAGGAACAATAATTTTCTATGTCCTTCATCACCCCAGGCCAATAGAATCTCTGTAATACCCTCTCCCGGGTTTTCTCTGTCCCCAGATGACCTCCAAGAATGTGCCCATGGGCCAACTCCAACACCAACTTCCTGTAAGGTTTGGGCACCACCAGCTGCTCAACGGTTTCTTCTGCCCTTTTTGCCACCCGATACAGTAGGTCCTTCTCTACGCTGAAGTATGGGTAAGTGCAGGTATTATCTGGGTTCACTAACTCGCCATCTATTTCCACTACGTTTTCCCGTGCCTTTATTAGGGCGGGGTCTTTTAACTGTTCTGTGGCAAAATTTTCCCTGTGAACCTCCAGATCAGAAAACTCCACAGACGGTAGGTTTTCGTCTGAGGAGGTGGGCTCCTCTCCAGTTTCTTGAGTCTCCCCTGCCAATACTGACAAGGGAAATTCTGGAGAGTCCTCACCACTCTCAGAGGAGTTCTGGCTATCACATTCCTGGTACATAGGGGCACCAGTGGGGGGCTCAGGATCATCCCACAGTTCCCAGAACTTCGGAAAATCCCTTCCCACAATGGCATCATGCGGTAATTGAGATACTAACCCCACTGGATGAGAGAGGGTACCTTTGGGGGTCTCGAAACACACTGTAGTCACTGGATACTCTCGGGTGTCCCCATGCACACAAATAACAGCTACCTTGCTATTCCCAGAGACCTCTGTGTTAACTAATTCAGCCTTTATCAGGGTCACAAGGCTACCTGAATCCAGTAATACCACAACATTTCTACCATTAATACACATTTTGCATAAATGTTTCTCAGTTCCCCGAATGGCAGTGCATGCGACTGTCGCACACAGCGACTGACGTCTGTCCATCAGAAAGTCACATTGCATGGGTTCCTCCACAACCGGGCAATTTGCTGCAATATGTCCCGCTTGCCGGCAGCGGTAGCAAACGATCCTTCTTGCGGCCTCTTGAGCCGCTGATTTCCCAGGCTGTTCTCGCCAAACTTGGGGTAGAGCTCCCACCCTCTCACTCTCTCCACCCTCACCCCTTGGAATCCTCTTATCCGCCCCTGGGGATGGTCTGGTCTTAGGGTGGAAAGTCCGAGAGTCTCTGGAAGAGGCCGTCAGGTTCTCTGTAGCCAAGTATCTCTCTACACGATCCACAAGTTTACCGGCCGTTTCTGGGTCTCCATGGCTTACCCACTTTTGAATGGCGGTAGGAAGAGCTCTCAAGAAACGATCCATCACAACACGTTCCACAATCTCCGGTGCGGACAAAGTCTCTGGCTGTAGCCACTTCCTGCTCAGGTGAATGAGATCATACATTTGAGACCTGGGGGGTTTTCCAAGCTGGAAAGTCCAGTTATGCACACGCTGAGCCCGGACAGCCAGGGTGACACCCAGCCTTGCCAATATTTCAGCTTTTAGCATCACATAGTCTTTTGCTTGGTCAGGCTCTAGGTCATAGTAAGCCTTCTGCGATTCACCAGTTAACAGAGGAGCCACCAGTCCAGCCCACTGCTCCTCAGGCCACTTTTCTCTTTCAGCAGTCCTTTCAAATGTGGTCAAAAATACCTCTGGATCATCCTCTCCAGTCATTTTTGTCAATAAACGACTCACCCCAAAGGACGCGGTATTAGTGGGACGGCTTTCCTCACTGGTCTGCGGACGTTGCTGCATTACTGCTTCCATTTGTTGTAGTCTCTGCTCTTGCTTCTGTAACAGGTCTATGAAGCGGGCCTCAGATTGCTGCTGGGCTTGTTGATGAGCTTGCTGCTGGGCTGCAAGGCTCCTTTGCAAACCTGCATTTGTCTGCTGTTGATTGGCATTTGCTAGAGCCAGCTGTTTCAGTATCTCCTCCATGCTGGCTTAAAAAAAACTGCCACTGGTTCTCCACCAACTGTGAGGGGGTTAACTCGGTAGCGGGTGTGTGTGACCCCCTGGTTGGGCTCCCCACACAAAAACAGGGCCAGCAGACGGAGGTTGTGGTTTTCAAAATCAAAAGGTGCGGTTTATTTCTCTATGTACAGTGACAAAACACAGCAAAGCCAAAAAGAAACAAACAAAATAAATCCTGGTCAGTTTGACCTCTGACTAAACATGCAGGTTTCCTAAACTAACAACTGGGATCAGCCTGGTGCTGTCCTAGTCCCTAAGTCCCTGGTTTAGTAAAAGTCCAAACAAATAGCCACACAGGCTTTGCCTCACCGCACAGGGGTTCACTCTCCCTAGACAGTCCACACAGGTCTGGTTCCAGGCATGAGCCAACATCTAATGAATCTGGGAGTTTTTATAGAGGCCTAAATGAGCTGACAAGGTTCAGCTGGACTCATCAACTCCCTGTCTGCACGACGCCCAGCCCTCTCCCTAGAGGTATGAGTCATCAATGAGCCCACTAGTCTCAGCTGGGCTTATACAACTCTCCACCTAGCTGTATAAATCGGCGTAAAGCCTGAATCTGGGCGAAATATATCTACCCCCCTGGATGCAACCAGGTGACTTTACCTTCCTGCTGTCACAGTATGCATTGTGTTCCCTCCATAAATAATGGTTCCAACTGCAAGATTGAGTGCCTAGTCCTAACATTACGCTGGTATTAAAACAAACTTTTTTTTATTTTTATTAGAAGACAGTTTTATTTGAACACGTTCAAGCAATACATGTTCCATAAACACTCACAAAAGAATGTAAAGGTGTAATGTACAAAAAACATAGTCAATTACAGCTTCCAACTTCATAGAGCTATGTACAGACATCACCTCACTGAAGAGAACATACAACCCCACCGAGTGGCTGAAAGCAGAAATGACAGTACCAATAGAGCATCACTATGGCACATTACAAAGTCAGATAGTAGTAACCAACATTAGGTAATCAAAGGCATTCCACCCCAATATTCTATCAATAATCAGGTTTACTGGGGCTAATCCTGATACATCAAGCCAAACCCCCCCCCCACCCCCCCAACTCTCTCAAATTTAGCGGGGCATTCACGGTGCTGGTAAGTAACCCGTTCATATCTTAAAGTAGTACCCATGTGGTCTAGCCATTCCTAACAGATGGAGGGAAGTACTTTTCCAGTGGAGAAGGATACTTTTACGTGCCTGAAACAAGGCCCTGGAAACAGCTTTCGTAGTAAAGGCATCCAGTATAATGTCATCAAAAACTCCCAGCAGACAGCGCCTGGGGTCGGAAAGAATGTCTGTTTGAAGTACTCTGTTAACTGTTGCTAGAACAGACCCAGACACAGTATCTGTGTAATTTGGGACATCTCCACAGCATGTGTATGGGATCCCCAAAACTAGTATGAATGATTATTCTTTGCAGATATGCCTTCTTCTTAGTAACACATTAATACTTATATTTTACTAATGTTTTATACAGGGTTACTCCAATAAGGGGCTTCCCTGTATAGTTCTTCAGGGTTGTCCTAGATTGTATTTTTACCTATTTAATTTTCATATTGCATAGTTGTGACAGGGTAATACTTCCCCCTCCTGTCCTTCCAGCCTATGAAGCATACATAGTCATAACATTCCAGCAATATCACTATACCAAAATAGAATTCTGACACAGTCTAGGGTTACAATGTTTTCATTTGCGTTCCTTCTAAAACTGCACATATTGGATTTGATTGTTTTTAGAGCATGTCTAATTATTAGTATTGATTTTCAATTTAACAGCATAAGCTTTACATAATTTTTCATAGGTCAGATAGTAAATTGGAAATCTTTGGTTTGATTTAATCATCAGTATTGATTTCACACAACTTTGCCAAATGGATTTGTCTAAAGCTAGTATATTTGTGAATTTATTCTGTCCTATTAATTTGCAATTAACCATTCCAAATCGGTTAGAGCTTAATCAGTTCGCCCTTGTTTTAATCTTTCAATTTGAAATGAGAAAACTGTATGTTCATGAAATAAAGGAACACTTCAGGGTTATCCATCTAAAATTCTCTTGTAGCCAGATCTTTCTCATACAACTATTGCCGATAAGAGATCTGTATCGGTTCTTGCTTAAATCATGTGCTGCTAGGAAATACCACTATCTTCAAGCCTTTAGGCCTCTTGCACATGGAAGTACAAAAATGACACATTTTTTTTTACTGATTTAAAATTAGATGCATTATTGTCTATGGAACAATACACACAGCTGAGTAAAGATCAGCACTACAGCTTTGAGTACAGAGTCGTGAAACCAAAATAGAACATTTTAACATTTGAGTGCAGTTATTGCATGTTCACCTGTCTGTAAGCATGTTTACAGGAGTATAAATGAGTATATTACAGCACTGGTAGTGGAGAAGAATTTTTGTCGCTTTTTACACGCCTATACTCAGGTCTTTACACATGTTTTTTTTTTTACTCAGGGACTTTCTGTCAACAAGTTCCTGAGTAATAAACCTCTAATAACAATGCTCTGTAAAAAATAACCTAAATCATATACCGTAACTCCAACAATAATAAATTATAAAAAATAAATTTTTTAACAATTAATCTATAACAACAACAATCCTGCTGACTCCTTTTATAGATAAGATATCTTTCTCATTAAATAAAGTCAAATCAATGTTAATAGATTCCAGAAGGCGCTAGAACAATGCTAGAAATTCAAAGCATGAAGTGTTAAAGTTCATTAAAAAGTCTGTGCAAAAGTACCACGCATAATAGAACTGCAAATAGCTGTGTTTCAATCATGCAGGAAAGAGGATATGATTATCCCACTGTTCAAGCAATCACCTTATGTGAGGCTCACTCGCCAAATAGTAATGCCTCACATATAAATGCTCAGCATAAATCGCTCAGAATGCACCACTCCTTCTATAGAGTCTTCCCATACACTGGTATGACTGATAATCCGGTGGTTCCTCAGATATTGGCCAGAAAAAGGGGAACTCTCGTAGTGTATTACCATAAAAATATTAAAATGTGTTTAAGGCCTCATGCCCACTGGCGTTTTTTCAGCCGCGTTTTTGAGCGTTTTTTACAGCTTAAAAACGCCTGTCCATGTTAGTCTATAGCTTCATGCCCACCTAGGCGTTTTTGAGCTGTAAAGAGCATAGGCGTTTGTAAGCTGTAAAAAAAACCCAGGGCCAGTGCGTTCCTCAGCGTCAGAATTTGGCAGGAAAAAACGCGAGCGTCAAAAAACGCACAAAAACGCGCACTAACGCGCACTAACGCGCAAAAAACGCGCACTAACGCGCGGTCGCGTTTTAGGCTCTGACGTTTTTTTTTTTTTTTTTTCAAAAAAAAAAAAAAAAAAAAAAAAAAATATTTACAATAACATGGACAGGCGTTTTTAAGCTGCAAAAAACGCAGCTGTAAAAACGCCAGTGGGCATGAGGCCTAAACATCCAATAACTACTCACTAACATAAAGATGTCAAAGGCATATCATGTATCCCACCTGATCACTTAGCAGTGCAAATGGCTGTCCCACATATCTTCAGGATAATGTGTAGTGTCAATACAGATTGCTGTGCCGCTGCATCTTGACGCAGTGTTTCATCCACTTATTTTTTTTTCCAAAGTGGCCCCTTGCAGTTATATTATGTGTGGGACTTTTGCACGGACTTTTTAATGAACTTTAGCACTTCATGCTTTGAATTTCTAGCATTGTTCTAGCGTCTTCTGGAATGTATTAACATTGATTTGATTTCATGGGAGAGAAGTTCCTGAGCAGTGGCAGCACATGCATCGTGGGTGCCACCGCCCTCTCTATGCATGTGCCCGGCCCCTTTCAGGACACCAGACACAAGAATTACTATGGCGGGGATAGACGGAGGTGCGTATTTTGAAGCACGTGATTATAGCCAGATGCTCTAATAGGCTTCAAAATAGGGTGGGCCCGGGGCGCAGATCACTGCGTCCTGATCCCACCCAGTTGTGTGATGGTAGCGAATGAATGTTCGCTATTTTCACACTAACGTTCCTTCCCGCCAATCAGAGAAGGCAGGTTAGTGAGACCTGTCTCCCGATTGGCCAAAGCGTCAGGCAATCCTATTGGATGCCTAGCTTTGGAGGAACAGGAAGAAGACAGGGGCTACCGGGGTAGCAGACACCGTAGCCGCTGCCCGCATCCCATCCCGGGAGAGGAGGAGCGGACACAGCACCACTCCAGCCCTAGATCAGGTAGGTGCCGCAACGCCTTGATGTCAGTGTCGCACGCGGTCCGTGCGGGGGGGGGGGGATGTGGCTGGTGTGTGTCATGCCGCAGTCTTCCCGGGGGGGGGGGGAGAAAATCCACCAGCCGCCACAGTTCCTGAGTAAATCCTGGTAGAAGAGGGGTGAAAGAAAGCGAGTTTAAGGAGAAAGGACACAACTGTCACAAGGAATGGAGTATATAGCGTGTTTTACAGAGTGGAAGTGGAGCTGAATAGAGAGACGGGTCATCTTCAGCCTTTTTGGTGCGTGAAACAATTTTTTGTTTGTGTTAATTCTTAGGGGATATGTTGGATCTATTGAAATGGCGAATGCATCCAGATAAAATCCCAGGCAGCTTGTCCAAATTAAAGGAAATTGATGGTTCAGAAATTGTTAAGGTAAGCAACACCGCTTCATATAGTTGCTTAGTTCTCTAATTTGGTCATTATAGGCTTTTTAAATCTAAACCATTTTCTTCCACAGTTTCTTCAAGATACACTGGACACTTTATTTGGTATTTTAAATGAAAGTTCTCAGAAATATGCATCAAAGGTATTCGATTGCTTGGTGAGTGTCACAGTTTTGTCTTGCACAGTTTTGTATAACGTGCTTAGCATCTAAATACAGTGATTGTTGCCTTGCAACTCCAGTCTCTTTGGTTGATTCTGACAAGTGTACTACCCGTTTGGAGCTTCTATGTTTTTATTATGTTTTGTAGGGTTCCTCTTCATCAGGATTCATGCTATGACACACAATAGTGGCACACTCAAACTTGAATGAAACTCTAGCGTATAATGAGCAGCAGGCCACACTGTGTTTGTGTTTGTAACAAGTATAGTCATAATGTAATTGTATTCAAAACTTTAGAGGTGTTTTTAGGTTTTGAAAAGTCTGTAAGTCGCTACCATTTTCAAGTTTTTGTTGCTGTAGCTCTGTTTTCAAGATGTTACCTTTTTCCAGTCAGGTGAAGTAACCACAAACACAAGGATTGGGGAGAAACCTCTACAACATGGACAAAAACAGCAATAAAAATGTTAATTTGCTTTTGGTGCTAACCTAACTGCTGTGGTGCTATTCTTCTAATGCAGGATTAGGTAAAGCAATCTACAAGAGCAACCAGCAGCCCATGAATATTGACAGATACATTAATTATTTTGGTATATGGCCAAATTGCCAGCTAGTTCAAGGGCTGCCGTAAAGCATATTGACAGGTTGTTTATTACTATCTAAAATGACGCAGGTGTGCTTGCATTGTTCATCTGAGTTAAATGCATGATATTGTAAGCTCCATGTTATTAACCTCCCTGGCGGTATGATTCTGTCAGATTTTAGGTGCTGAAAGCGGTACCATTATTCTGCATGGAAATTTGGCATTTTATATTGCAGGCCTGTAATTCTTAGGAATAACTCACTTAAATCTGTCCAAACCAGAGTCTAGTAGACATCCCGGGTATGATAAAGTTCAAAAAACAAAATTATACATTATAATAAAATAAATAACTATAAAATAATTATAACAAATAATAATATAATAATAATAAAAGTGTTTTTCAGTGTTTGATGATGAATTTCCCCACAAATCGCTATCGCTTAATTCTGCGAGTGATTCTAATTTATTATCTCTGTTTTTTAGCTGGTCTAAAACCACTTTTAACATAAAGGGACACTTTTTGGTTGCTATGGACAATCTCCAGTTTCCAGGCAGAAAAAAAAAGTTTTTATTATATAAAACTGCATGCAGGACACTGGGCAGACCACTAGGGACAATGGGGGTGTGTAATTATTACATACAGTACTGTAATCTGTAAGATTACAGTATACTGTGTGTATACTGTGTTTTAACTTTTTTGAATTTGGCGCCGATCTCCGTCCCCGTGCGTCGTAACGTCGCAGGGAACGGAGCTCGGTGGCATTCGGCAGTGTGTGAATCGAGCGAGATGACGGCTCGATCACACAGCGGAGAGGCATCACAGGATCCAGGGGACAAGGTAAGTAACTCCTGCCTGGATCACTGCGACGCAGCCCGAGTCTGGCTCGGGGTTACCGCTTTTGGTGCTGAAATTTAACCCCGAGCCAGGCTCGGGAATACCGCTAGGAAGGTTAAGAGAGTTGTGCTTTGTATTATGTAATGCTCTGAATAGTTCATTGGAGCTTGGTAGTATTAATAGAAATTGTATTTTATTAATGGTAATTTTTGTTTTTAGGTACACATAATTAACTTGCTACAGGACAGCAAATTTCAACACTTTAAGCCAGTAATGGACACTTACATAGAAGGGCATTTCTCTGGTGCTCTTGCATATAGGTATGGAATTTATTTTGACCATGTATTTAGAAGAGTTGTTTCATGTTTGTTTTCCATTGGGCTTATTTCTCATTTAATAATTTAAAGCTGAACTCCAGGAGTTCATCTTCTTTATAAAATGTGAAGGCACACAAAGAATTAGGTTCAAGGAGGTGCATGACACCTCGTAGACTTCTCTCTATTATTTAAGTCTGACAAGCTTATAGAACTCCCCGGAAGACCGCTGTTGCTGTAGTTTTGGAGCCTGACATTGGACCTTCTGGTCTCAGTTTCTTCAACAGTAGAGTTGCTACCGCTGCTTTGCCCACCCGTTCCCTCCTCCTGTCCAAGCACAGAAGCCTTTGTACTATGTGAACACATTCACAAAATACAAAGGCTTCTGTGCATGGGCAGCAGAGGGGAGGGGCGGGTGTAGCTGCTCTGTGTGCTTCTCTCACTGGCCAGAGTGTATCCTCTGCAGAGCCATAAACTTGGTGTAAAAAATTAAAGCAATAAACCACGCTAGCCAGTAACATAAATAAATATACAGCAGCACCTGTGATATGTGATAACATATAAAGTATACAAAAGAATAAAAAAGAACAAGTGCGCTAATGTGAATTGACCAATAATCAAAAATTATGAATCCACACATATATTGAATAAATAAAGTCCAACAGTGATAACAATGAATGTGTCCTGTAAAAATGAATATATCCTAAATAAGTCCCATCAAAAATCAGCAATGAAGGGAAGCCGTGAAGAGGTGAACCGCAAAAAGTTTGAAATTCGGTGCATGCACACCCGTGTCCACCACCAACAATCAAGCTGCTTACCAGAGGTAAGAAACAAATAAGCCCATCAGCAATCCCAGGGGGAGATCCAGAGAAATCCAGATAAACTTCGCAGAGTTCCAACGTCACTTGATAGGCAGTGGATACAGCAAAGATTTCCCAAGGAGAGAGAGGAGGCTCAATAGTGCATTACCCAATGTAAAATTTATTTTTAAAACGGGTTTAAAAACACTTACACAATGTACAATTTAAAGAACATAACAACCGGCCGGTCCGCCGTACCTGTCCCGTAGTGATGACGTCAGCACGCACACCCCCCGACGTAAGTTTCGTGTTCCTACACGTCGTCTTGGGGATCAGGTGACGTGCTGACGCATCACAAGATATAGGAAGAAGGAAGCCAGGCCTCGCTCTGAGCGGCCAATGGAGCTGCGGCAATTACACCGAACCTCCACACCGCCTACAAGGCCCGGCCCAGAACCAAGCCTCGCTCTAAGCGGCCAATGGAGTCATGGCAGTTATACCAAGCCTCCACGCCGCCCACAAGGCCCGGCCCAGAACCAAAATAAGACCAAGCCTCACTTTGAAGTACAGGAAGCGGTATATAAATGGGCAAATGTAGCCCCAAATATATTCTAAATAAGAGGTGTGAGGGGGTTAGCTCGGCAGCGGGTGTGTGTGACCCCCGGGATGGGCTCCCCACACAAAACAGGCCCAGCAAACGGAGGTTGTGGTTTTCAAAATCAAAAAAAGGTGCGGTTTATTTTCTATTTACAGTGACAAAACACAGCAAAGCAAAAGAAACATAACCAAAATAAATCCTGGTCAAGTTGACCTCTGACTAAACATACAGGTTTCCTAACTAACAACTGGGATCAGCCTAGTGCTGTCCTAGTCCCTAAGTCCCTGGTTTAGTAAAAGTCCAAACAAATAGCCACACAGGCTTTGCCTCACCGCACAGGGGTTCACTCTCCCTAGACAGTCCACACAGGTCTGGTTCCAGGCATGAGCTAACACCTAATGAATCTGGGAGTTCTTATAGAGGCCTAAATGAGCTGACAAGCTTCAGCTGGCCTCATCAACTCCCTGTCTGTACGACGCCCCACACTCTCCCTAGAGGTATGAGTCATCCATGAGCCTACTAGCCTCAGCTGGGCTTATACAACTCTCCACCCTAGTTGTATAAGTCAGCATAAAGCCTGAATCTGGGAGAAATATATCTACCCCCCTGGATGCAACCAGGTGACTTTACCTTCCTGCTGTCACATACCCCCCCCCTCTTGTTTTAACCTTGGGGTTGGAACACCAGCAATCAGGCATTCATGTACTCGAGACAAAGCATCCACATTCCCCATTTGAACGCCAGGGCGATGCTTTACTGTGAAGTTGAATTCCTGTAGGGCCAGGAACCACCTATTCACTCTTCTATTTGTCTCCTTGTTTTGAGCCATCCACTTTAAGGGAGCGTGATCCGTAACCATGTCAAAGTGCCTACCTAGCAGATAGTACCGAAGGGAATCTAGAGCCCACTTCACCGCTAAACACTCCTTTTCAACCGTGGCGTAATTTACCTCATGGGACTTCAACTTCCTGCTGAGGTAAATGACTGGGTGCTCTTCCCCGTTCCAGACCTGGGACAATACTGCTCCTAACCCCACATCTGACGCATCACTTTGTACGACAAAGTCTTTAGAGAAGTCGGGTGAGTACAACACTGGCTGGCTACATAAGGCTTGTTTCAAGAATTGGAATGCTGCCTCCGCCTCGGGGGTCCATTTAATCATGACCGACCCTTTCCCTTTCGTCAGGTTGGTTAGGGGCACAGCCTTAGAAGCAAAGTGGGGAATGAAGCGCCGATAATAACCCGCGATTCCCAGAAAGGCTCGTACCTGCTTCTTGCTGTTGGGACGTGGCCAACTCTGGATGGCCTCGACTTTGTTGAGTTGGGGTTTTATCACTCCCCTGCCAATGGTGTACCCAAGATATTTGGCCTCCTCCTGCCCAATGGTACACTTCTTGGGGTTAGCCGTAAACCCCGCTTCCCGGATAGAGTCTAGGACTGCTTGCACTTTTGGCAGATGTGAGGCCCAATCTGTGCTATGGACAATTACGTCATCCAGGTAAGCCGCAGCATACTTCCGATGGGGCCTCAGTATCTGGTCCATTTTCCGCTGGAATGTGGCCGGCGCATTCTGTAACCCGAACGGCATTCTCTTATATTGGAACGCCCCGTCTGGGGTTACAAATGCGGTTTTCTCTTTGGCCGACTTGGCCAGGGGAATTTGCCAATACCCTTTTGTGAGGTCAAGAGTTGTCATGTATCGGGCTGTTCCCAGCCGGTCGATCAACTCATCTATACGTGGCATGGGGTAGGTGTCAAATTTTGTAACTTTGTTCAACTGACGAAAATCGTTACAAAATCGCCAGCTCCCATCCGGTTTAGGCACCAACACAATGGGACTAGACCAATCACTTTGGGACTCCTCTATCACCCCTAAGTTCAGCATTTTCTGTACTTCCTCCCGTATTGCCTCCCGTCGGGCCTCTGGGATCCGATAGGGTTTTAACTTCACCCTTTCACCGGGCGGGGTAATAATATCATGCTCTACCCCAGATGTTTGTCCCGGCAGCTCAGAGAACACCTCCTTGTTGCGAAGCACAAACTCCTTAACCTCCTGTTGTTGGGGTTGTGACAAGGTGGCTGCTATTCCAACCTCCGGAATCACGCAACCAGTTTGAGCTGGTGACCAAGTTTCTGCGACTAGGGACTCTCTATCCCTCCAGGCTTTCAACAGATTAACGTGATATATCTGTTCGGGCTTTCGCCTTCCTGGTTGTCTGACCTTGTAATTCACTTCGCTCACTTTTTCCATTATCTCGTAGGGGCCTTGCCATTTGGCAAGGAATTTACTTTCAACCGTAGGGACAAGTACCAATATCCTATCCCCCGGGGAAAAGGTACGGGTCTTTGCTCCACGGTTGTACACTCTCTGCTGTGCCAACTGCGCTTGGGCCAAATGTTCCTTCACGATGGGCATTACCTGTGCAATTCGATCTTGCATCAGGGCGACATGCTCAATCACACTCCTGTGGGGAGAACTCTCACTTTCCCAAGTTTCCTTGGCAATATCCAACAGCCCTCTTGGGTGTCTCCCATACAGTAACTCAAAGGGGGAGAATCCCGTAGAGGATTGGGGCACCTCCCTAATAGCAAACATCAAATAAGGAAGTAGACAGTCCCAATCCTTTCCATCTCTATCCACCACTTTCTTCAACATTTGTTTTAGGGTTTTGTTGAATCTTTCAACCAGCCCATCGGTTTGGGGGTGATACACAGATGTACGCAATTGCGTCACTTTGAACAATTTACACAGCTCTTTCATAACCCGGGACATAAAGGGTGTACCTTGGTCCGTAAGCAGTTCTTTACAAATACCCACCCGGCTAAAAACAAGAGATAGCTCTTTGGCTATGGTTTTGGCCGAGGTATTTCTGAGAGGGATCGCTTCTGGATAACGGGTGGCATAGTCCATTATAACCAATATGTACTGGTGCCCCCTAGCGGACTTGATTATAGGACCTACCAAATCCATTGCGATTCTCTCAAACGGGACCTCAATGATGGGTAGAGGGACCAGCGGGCTACGGAAATGTGGCATCGGGGCCGACCTCTGACACACAGGGCAGGAGGAACAATAATTTTCTATGTCCTTCGTCACCCCAGGCCAATAGAATCTCTGTAATACCCTCTCTCGGGTTTTCTCTGTCCCCAGATGACCTCCAAGAATGTGCCCATGGGCCAACTCCAACACCAACTTCCTGTAAGGTTTGGGCACCACAAGCTGCTCAACGGTTTCTTCTGCCCTTTTTGCCACCCGATACAGTAGGTCCTTCTCTACGCTGAAGTATGGGTAAGTGCAGGTATTATCTGGGTTCACTAACTCGCCATCTATTACAACACGTTCCACAATCTCTGGTGCGGACAAAGTCTCTGGCTGTAGCCACTTCCTGCTCAGGTGAATGAGATCATACATTTGAGACCTGGGGGGTTTTCCAAGCTGGAAAGTCCAGTTATGCACACGCTGAGCCCGGACAGCCAGGGTGACACCCAGCCTTGCCAATATTTCAGCTTTTAGCATCACATAGTCTTTTGCTTGGTCAGGCTCTAGGTCATAGTAAGCCTTCTGCGATTCACCAGTTAACAGAGGAGCCACCAGTCCAGCCCACTGCTCCTCAGGCCACTTTTCTCTTTCAGCAGTCCTTTCAAATGTGGTCAAAAATACCTCTGGATCATCCTCTCCAGTCATTTTTGTCAATAAACGACTCACCCCAAAGGACGCGGTATTAGTGGGACGGCTTTCCTCACTGGTCTGCGGACGTTGCTGCATTACTGCTTCCATTTGTTGTAGTCTCTGCTCATGCTTCTGTAACAGGTCTATGAAGCGGGCCTCAGATTGCTGCTGGGCTTGTTGATGAGCTTCCTGCTGGGCTGCAAGGCTCCTTTGCAAACCTGCATTTGTCTGCTGTTGATTGGCATTTGCTAGAGCCAGCTGTTTCAGTATCTCCTCCATGCTGGCTTAAAAAAAACTGCCACTGGTTCTCCACCAACTGTGAGGGGGTTAGCTCGGCAGCGGGTGTGTGTGACCCCCGGGATGGGCTCCCCACACAAAACAGGCCCAGCAAACGGAGGTTGTGGTTTTCAAAATCAAAAAAAGGTGCGGTTTATTTTCTATTTACAGTGACAAAACACAGCAAAGCAAAAGAAACATAACCAAAATAAATCCTGGTCAAGTTGACCTCTGACTAAACATACAGGTTTCCTAACTAACAACTGGGATCAGCCTAGTGCTGTCCTAGTCCCTAAGTCCCTGGTTTAGTAAAAGTCCAAACAAATAGCCACACAGGCTTTGCCTCACCGCACAGGGGTTCACTCTCCCTAGACAGTCCACACAGGTCTGGTTCCAGGCATGAGCTAACACCTAATGAATCTGGGAGTTCTTATAGAGGCCTAAATGAGCTGACAAGCTTCAGCTGGCCTCATCAACTCCCTGTCTGTACGACGCCCCACACTCTCCCTAGAGGTATGAGTCATCCATGAGCCTACTAGCCTCAGCTGGGCTTATACAACTCTCCACCCTAGTTGTATAAGTCAGCATAAAGCCTGAATCTGGGAGAAATATATCTACCCCCCTGGATGCAACCAGGTGACTTTACCTTCCTGCTGTCACAGAGGGTACCACATAAAATTACATCTAGGTGATAAAACCCAATGGAAATTAACCATGTCGTGTAAGTGGACAGGTTTAATGCCTAATATGAAAGAACATCCACATGTCCACCACAGCACAGTATACCATTTGAACCTAAAAATAAAAAAGGTATATTATGAAAAATATATACATATGTGTGTGTCATATGAAAACACACGTATGTATAAATGATATTGAATTTTTTTTTACAAAGGATTTATATCTTTTCTTCTCTTCTCATATGAGGAAAGAAACCTTTGTAAAATATCATGTATGATGGAGGTCAAAAAAAGACAAAAAAATACCTCCTCCCTGATAATAAATGGGAAGAGGGGGGGGTGTTATTCTGGCACGTAAGGGCCCAATAGGGGTCCATATTATGACAAAATTACACACATAAATGTATATTGGTAGACAGTTCAAATCAACAAAATGCCAGACCTCACATAGCTCTCAGATATATGGACATAGCCCCCACTCGCACCAAACTAAGAGTTATCGATGAAAGCGTTGAGGTCTACCTCAACGTTCATCCCAAACGGTACATAACTCTTCAGTTTGTGGATCCAGGACATCTCTAGTCTAGATCGGAGTGCCACTTAAAAAAGTACACTCCGATAGGACTCTCACTGAAGGCCTTGATTCTCTTTGCAAAAATAGAGATCTTGTCATTAGGCCTGCGGACAAAGGGGGGGGGGGTATCATCATCTTAGACAAGGCTGATTACCTCTCTGAGATGTTCCGGATGAATCCACAAACTGAAGAGTTATGTACCGTTTGAGGTAGACCTCAACGCTTTCATCGATAACTCTTAGTTTGGTGCGAGTGGGGGCTATGTCCATATATCTGAGAGCTATGTGAGGTCTGGCATTTTGTTGATTTGAACTGTCTACCAATATACATTTATATGTGTGTAATTTTGTCATAATATGGACCCCTATTGGACCCTTACGTGCCAGAATAACACCCCCCCCTTCCCCTTTATTATCTGGTTTGGTGGAGGTATTTTTTTGTCTTTTTTTGACCTCCATCATACATGATATTTTACAAAGGTTTCTTTCCTCATATGTGAAGAAAAGATATAAATCCTTTTTAAAAAAAATTTCAATATCATTTATACATATGTGTGTTTTCATATGACACACACATATGTATATATTTTTCATAATATACCTTTTTTATTTTTAGGTTCAAATGGTATACCGTGCTGTGGTGGACATGTGGATGTTCTTTCATATTAGGCATTAAACCTGTCCACTTACACGACATGGTTAATTTCCATTGGGTTTTATCACCCTCTTATTTAGAATATATTTGGGGCTACATTTGCCCATTTATATACCGCTGCCTGTACTTCAAAGTGAGGCTTGGTCTTATTTTGGTTCTGGGCCGGGCCTTGTGGGCGGCGTGGAGGCTTGGTATAACTGCCATGACTCCATTGGCCGCTTAGAGCGAGGCTTGGTTCTGGGCCGGGCCTTGTAGGCGGTGTGGAGGTTCGGTGTAATTGCCACAGCTCTATTGGCCGCTCAGAGCGAGGCCTGGCTTCCTTCTTCCTATATCTTGTGATGCGTCAGCACGTCACCTGATCCCCAAGACGACGTGTAGGAACACGAAACGTAAGTCGGGAGGTGTGCGTGCTGACGTCATCACTACGGGACAGGTACGGCGGACCGGCCGGTTGTTATGTTCTTTAAATTGTACATTGTGTAAGTGTTTTTAAACCCGTTTTAAAAATAAATTTTACATTGGGTAATGCACTATTGAGCCTCCTCTCTCTCCTTGGGAAATCTTTGCTGTATCCACTGCCTATCAAGTGATGTTGGAACTCTGCAAAGTTTATCTGGATTTCTCTGGATCTCCCCCTGGGATTGCTGATAAGCCATAAACTTGTCAGATGTAAATAATAGAGATAAGCCCATGAGTTGTCATTCACCTCATTAGCCTTAACTGATGGTGCGCCATCACTTTTTACAAAGTGTCTGAATTCCTGGAATTCAGCTTTACAAATGGAATGAGAAATAGAGATTTGCAGTAACCTATAGCAGCCATCAGCAGTCACCATTCATTGTCCAAATTGTTCTCAACAGGTAAAGGGTCAATTGCGATGGCTGTGGATTGCCAAGTTTTGAACATTATCAATCCTTTTTTCATTGCCTTTTTGTGATAAGAAATTTCTGTTTACTAAAATCCTAACTTCTAAGGAATGTCTTCCCTTCTCAGAGACCTCATAAAAGTGCTGAAATGGTATGTGGACCGAATAATTGAAGCTGAGAGACAAGAGCATATCCAGGAGGTATTAAAGGTAATGAAAGAAAAAAGCCAGGCGTGTTCTTGTACTGATTTCCATACAAGTTGAACTTTCAGCTACTGATTAATGCTGCCTCACTTTGATGTAGTCATAATTGGCAATCGGCCTATTTTTATATTTTAGTAATTCAGGTAATTCAGATCATAGGAATAGCTAGGTACTCAAAGTACTTGTGTGCTTTGTTATTCTAGCCTCATGCTGTCATTGTTACTGTAGTTTTAATTTTTGAAATATGTGTGTGTATATATGTGTGTCTACTGTATACAGTATATCCATTATAACAGTTCTTTAATTCTGTCATAGGCCCAAGAATACATCTTTAAATATATTGTCCAGTCTCGAAAGCTGTTTGCTTTTGCAACAGGAGGACAGAATGAGGAAGAATTTAGGTGTTCTATTCAAGAACTTTTGATGTCAATTCGCTTCTTCCTATCCAAAGAAAGCAAGGGAGCTAGTGCTTTAGCCCAGTCGCAGGTAACTGATTTTGATATGATTTTAAAACACACGCTTAATGAACTGATTTATGAGTACCTGGACATGGAGTCAGATTTTTTTTTTTCTCAGTTCAAGTTTCAGAACAGTAGCTAAAATCTGACTGTGTGATGGCTATAGGCAATTGTTTTTTGTTTGTTTTTTTTTGTTTAAAAAAAAAATTAGAGTGGAAAGAATGTTTTTGAACCTCTAGATTTTTAAATACATTGGTACTGGTCTAATCTTATTTTGCAAATGTGCACTACATTTTACATGGTCAATCATGTCTGACATCTCTGAAAAAACTCATTCAAAAATGAAGGTCCACGATGACAGAACTATGTCAACTTCTAGAATGCTGACATCTTGTATTTGAATTAATAAAAAGGCTGGGTTTACACCAGTGCGAATTGGATGCGGGTTTCAATCCACTTGGCAGGAGATTGTGACCGGCTCTCTATGGAGCCGGTTCACACATCTCGTGAGCGGCTCAGGTGTGAATTGCACAAGAGTCCTGTGTGTTTTCTGGTACGTTTTAGGTCTGAATTCAGCCAAAAATACAGGCTGATATCGGACCTGAACCGGTGAATGGAGACGCACCAGACCCCCTGCTGTGAGCCACTCCATTCCTCAGTGTGAATCCAGCCTGAAACAGCATCACTTCTTCTAGGTACACTTGCACACAGTTTTTGAAGGAACTCGGCAGGTAGGTGGTTCCAAACATCTTGTAGAACTAACCACAGATCTTCTGTGAATTGTAGGCTGCATCAAATTATTCTGTCTCTTTATGTAATCCCAGACACACTTGATGTTGAGATCAAGGCTCTTTGAGGGCCAAACCATCGCTTCCAGGACTCTGTGTAATTCTTTACACTGAAGATAGTTTCCTAATGACATTGGCTGTTTGGAATCGTTCTACTGCTGCAGAATACATTTGGAACCAATCAGAAGGCTCCCTGATGGGATGGCATGAGGAATATCTATCTGCCTGTATTTCTCAATATTGCAGACACCACGGATCCTGACCAAATCTCCAACTCCATTTTCAAAAATGCAGCCCCAAACTTGCAAGGAACGTCCACCATGCTTTTGTGTTGACTGCACCACTCCCCAGCCATTTGGCAAACAAACTGCCTTTTGCTACAGCCAAATATTTCAAGTTTTTACTCATCAGTCCAGAGCACCACCTTCCACTTTCTGCACCCCAATTCCTATGTTTTGGTTGCATAGTTAAGTTTCTTAGCCTTGTTTCCACATTGGGGATAATGCTTTCTGGCCACAATTCTTTCATGAAGACCACTTCTGGCCAGACTTCTCTGGACAGTAGATGGATGTACCTGGGTCCCACTGGTTTCCCCCAGTTTTGTGCTGATGGCACTGCTGGACATCATCCAATGTGTCTTTCATCTGCTGCATAACGTTTCCTCCTTGGCCGACCACTGCGTCTGTGGTCCTGAACATTGCCTGTTTCTTTGGGCTTCTTCAAAAGAGCTTGAACAGCACGTCTTGAAACCCTAGTCTGTTTTAAAATCTTTTACTCGGAGAGACCTTGCTGATGCAGTATAACTACTGCCATGTACAACCTCACCTTAGTAGCAGAGTTTGGGTGTTCCTCTCCCAGTTTTAAGTGGCTTCTCTTTCAGTTAATGAGTGTGTTTGAACCTACATGATCATTAGCACCTGCTTGATATAATTGGTAATCATACACCTTACTCTAATCCTACAAAATACCTGACTTTGTGCAAGTGAACAATGAGTGCAAGTGTAAGAATTGATGCTAGTTTAAGGCCAAAGGGTAGTCACACTAAATGTTGATTTGATTTCGATTTTTCTTCTGTTTGCTCACTTTGCATTTTTGCTATGATAAAAAATAAACAATTCTGGTGGAGCCTTTGGCCACCACCAGGGCAATACGGACTCTCCTTACCTTATTGTTGTACTATGCAAAAAAACTACTCATCCTATCATGGAAG
Source organism: Rana muscosa (assembly GCA_029206835.1). Lineage (NCBI taxonomy): Eukaryota > Metazoa > Chordata > Amphibia > Anura > Ranidae > Rana > Rana muscosa. Next base: position 731,428,284 of record CM055118.1, read on the forward strand.
TGCCCTTCGAATCCAACTCTGGAAGGATCTGAACAGAGGGGCATTGACTAAATTTGACAAGGTCTGGGGGGTTGGTTGGCTTCTACAGATACGGTGTCCGATTGATTTGAAAAAGGTAATGGCTGCGGATCCTGGTTATTAACTGCAAGAGGGCGGTGAGTGTCCAGGGGGTATAAACGATAGCAAGCTGACTAAACATTTGAGGCACTGATCACTATAGAGTGGGGAATGGTTCTCTCCTATATGGATTTTCACCTCCGGATGTGAGGGGGGAGGTTGCTGTACTAGCATTTTCTGGCAGAGCTACACAGGGCTTCTCGAAATGGCATCACTGTGTCAATATGTCTACCTCCGGAAGGAGGGTCCATTAATGCAAGTAGCTGTCTAGGCAATTTCTTGTGTTTTCGGGTGGGTTATAGTTTTTGTTTTGTACCTTTTTTTTTTTTTTTCCACCGCACACCGGCAATTGTTGTAGCTGGTGGTTGATTTCCACAATCGGTGAACTGTATTGTTTGTATATTATAAAACTGAATAAATAGAAATTTACAAAAAATAAACAATTAAAACGCTTTTGAAATTATTTTTCCTTTACAGCATTTCTTCACACCTGACTAAAACTTTTGCACAGTACTAATATATACAGTATATAATTTTTATTTTTTTTGATTTTACCAAAAGTATTGGGATGCCTGCTTTTAGTCCCCAGGGTTCAATATTGAGTTGGCCCACCCTTTGCAAGCCCAACCTCTGAAAAACAACCCCTACACCATAATCCCCCCTCCACCAAATGATTTGGACCAGTGCACAAATCAAGGTCCATAAAGACATGGATGATCGAGTTTTGGGTGGCGTCCTGACCTAAACCCGATAGAGCACCTTTGGGGTGAATTAGAGCACAGACTGCGAGCCAGGCCTTCTTGTCCACATCAGTGCCTGGCCTCACAAATGCACTTATGGAAGAATTGTCAAACATTATCAGACACACTCCTAAACCTTGTGGACAGCCTTTCCAGAAGAGTTGAAGCTGTTGTAGCTGCAAAGGGTGAGCCAACTCCATATTGAACCCTATGGACTAAGACTTTTGGTATTATAGTGTATTTCTGAACTGAAATTGCAATAAATTGTTAGCCCTACCCAATTGTGTGTTGGTAAATCACTGAATCCCTCCCCCTCTCCTTATCTCTACAACATAGAATAAGGCAGGACATATGTTATGCAATTTTCTTCAACTAGTGATTGAAGGAAAGTGCTAGAATCCCTCCTACAGCGCTATTGTGTTTTGCCAGCAGAGAGTCTTCTCCACTGGCAGAATACAATGATCACTGCTGGCTGCTATAGCCACTGTAAGTATTTGGGCAAAAAAACAAAACAGACAGGCTGTTTATACTGAAGTCGATCGATGGATTGACTTCAGTACAACCGGCCTGCCTGTAGACAGATCTTGCAAAACACTATTAATGGTATATTTAACAAACCGAAAAGGAATAAATAAGACCTCCACTCTTCCTTTATAAGTTAAGGAGAATTCAAGCAACCTTCAAAGGCAAAATCGTACAATCTGCACTGAGGCATATATTTTGCTGATTTGGTTTCATGGACGAGACACCACAGAATGTTACAATGTGTACACTAGTCATGAGATGCTTATTTTTTTTTGTCTTTGTTCTTTCATTCCCACCACTCCAGGCTGTGTTTCTGAATTCTTTCCCAGCTGTTTACTCTGAGCTGCTGAAACTGTTTGATGTTCGGGAAGTGGCAAAAATGGTGCATGATACCCTGGGCAGTCTGCCAACAGTCATGCACGCAGATGATGCGCTTCAAGATGTAAAACTTCAGTGTATTGCAAAATCGGTGGAGAGTGAGCTGTACAGCAATCCAGGTAAAAATATGTAAAGCAAATGTTCATGTGCATACATGAAAGTTTAAGAGATATATACGAATCAATATGCCAGTGGTCTCCAAACTGCGGCCCTTTGCTTGCTTTTATCTTGGCTTTGGGTGCTATTTTATTCACTGACACCAATGAAGGGCACAATTCCCCTCAGCAATACCAACTATGGGGCACAATTGCTTCCAATTACATCAACAATGGGGCACAGTTTTGACAGCAGCAATGGGGCCCAATAAAACCAATAATGGGGCACTGTTCCTTCCATTGACATCAACAATGGGGCCCAATGACACCAATGAAGGGGCAAATTTCCTCCCAATGACACCAACTATTGGATCCAATGACACCAATGGATGGGACACAGTTCCTCCCATTGACACCAACAATGGGACCCAGTGACACCAATGCTGGGGCACAATTCCTCCCAATGACACCCAACAATGGGGCCTAATGATGGGGCACAATTCCTCCCAATGACACCAACAATGGGGCACAATTCCTGCCAATCATGGGGCACATTTCCTTCCAATGACACCAATGATGGGGTACATTTCCTCCCACTGACACCAGTGATGGGGGATTATTAACTCCCACTGACACTTCAACATTTTGTACTCCCGATAGCCATAGTCCGGCCCCCCTAAATTCTGAAGGACAGTGAACCGGTCCTTAATTTAGAAAGTTTCTGAGAGCCCTGCAATATGCAAACCAGCTGAATCTAATAAATCTCTTCATATTTTAAATGTCTATGCTAGTTTGTTCTATCAGTAGAGAATCATACAGTAACTGATCACAGAGATTAAAGAACTGGTGATCAGGTACTGTGTGTTCCTCTATGGAACAAAAAAAAGCCAAACTACGAATTTGTAGGAAAATAAAGTGGTAATATACCCCAGAACAATAATTTTGTATATCGCAGCCTACAAATTCTTTGATGTGGTGACTGCATTACTTTCCCTTTTTTTTTTTTTTTTTTGGTGCCTTTCTTGACCCGTTGATCCAGACTGCAAGTCTGTTAATTTCTTAGCTTCCCTTAATGCTGAATTCACACTACAACAGAGACCTGCTGAATTGATTTACCGGCAGATTTCAATTGCTGGCTGCGGTAGAGGGCAGTGTGGTGTGCGATTCACCGTATCACACGCCCCCCCCTTCTTTTGTTTTTTGTACAAACTTTATTTGAAGTCTACAAAATGTACACTTTATTCATGGCAATGTACACTTCATTCATGGCAATGTACAGCAGTGCGATGCGCTGTGTTGTATAAATATATATATTTTGCTGCAGACTGGAGTTCTGCTTAAAGTATTGGTGACTTTCTAAAACTGCTTGCTTTGCAGTTCATCTCCTTACATAGGACCTGACATTTGGTATCTGTGCCCACAAAAAGGGTTAGTTGCCAGTGTAGCTCGTTGGTGACTTGCAAGAGACCTTTCCCTATTTATCAGGTTAACATGCCTTGTTCTGCACTGTTTACTAGTAGTCTTTAACAATATTTGGTATGTGTAGTCCCTGATCAACTTTAAGAACATTAAAAGAACAAATAATTGAATTGCTGCATATTTGCAATGTGTAAAGGTCTTTAAAATGGTATATCCCTCCATTTGACAGAATAGCAGTGACCGGCTTTGTGTGCACATGATGCAGAAGGGGAGAAGAGTTGCAATTCCTGGGGATACTGTGACCCGGATTAACCTTTGTTCGATGTAGATAGAGAGGCCTGTAGATCAATTGCTCTATATTGATTGCTGTCATGTACTTTGATGGTGTTCACTAAAGCCCAAGCTGAATGTGTGACTTTGAAGTTTTGATTGTGTTTGCCAGCAAGGGGTGCAGCTACTTAATGCTCAATATTATTATACAGGGCACAGACTTATCTATTTTAGCATATGATAGATTTACCTTTTTTTTTTTTACATCTTCATTTTTTTGCCAGAAAATGGCTTTAAACAGAAACAATTTTGGTTTGAAATATTAGGTTGCCCCTCATAAACCAAAAAACCCCAATTAAGAGCTGTAGCAATAATTATCTAGGAAAATGAACACCAATATAAGTGAATTAGAATGTTGCACTTAAAAATCAATGTGTTTTGTATTGTCAACATGGCTGATGATTTATTTGTAGAAATGTGCTGCAACACTAAAGAGAACTATTCTGTGTAGTTTGCAGTGATGCAGTGCTTATTTTTAATATGATCAGTTTCATAGCAACAGCAGGACATGACCATTTCAGAGTCATTATATTAAGTATGTCAAATTTAGCTGTTTATGTGATAAATTGTGTTGCATATTTTTGGCTGTATATTAATACTACATACAAAATGTGAGCCTACTGAATGTCAGAACTGACCTGTGTAATAATAATATTAAAAACTGTGTGTCATTTCAGAGTCCCGTTTTATACTCCTCCCTATTGTCCTCCACCACCTCCACAAGCATCTGCAGGAGCATAGAGATCTTGTAATGTGCGCACGTATCCTTAGCAACATGTTTTGTCTAAGCAAGAAAAGCAGCTCAGTAAGTAATTGCAAGACATTTATTATATACATTAACATACAGCATGCTGAACAGTAATCCAAAACAGGCTGTAAACTATTTCTACAGTAATCTATATTTCTTTTTCGTACATCACGGGACACAGAGCGACATAGTCATTACTAATGGGTTATATAGATACCGTCAGGTGCTGGCACTGGCAACTTCCAAAACCGGAAGTACCCTCCCCTATATAAGCCCCTCCCATCCGGGAGCACCTCAGTTTTTTGCCAGTGTCTAAGGTGTTGGCCAAGAAGAAACATGTGTTTTTCACTGAGCTTGCGTACAGGTTCTTTTGGGCCTCAGTAAGCTATTCCGGATCCGACCAAAAAAGCTTCATAGCTAAACGGTCGGTACCCGGGCCTTGCAGAGAAGAGCAAGGTTTTGCCTGTAATGCTTCTCTTAGGAGAGCTGGACCCTGGGATCCAGAGCTCTGGTCATACCCACGACCAAGATGTTTTCTGTGCAGGGTGCTATACAGGTCCAGGGGAGTGGAATCCTTGGGAACCCGGTCCCTGAAGGTTTGATTACAATGCCTGCCGTGATAGGTGAAGTTTGGGCTTTTGTGGACCAAACAAAGTCCTGCGGCGGGGAACAGGTAAGTGGGGGCCCCCAGGAACTTGGTTCTATTGGGGGACCCCCAAGCCTAATTTGTCTTTCTGTCTGTTACCTAATGGTATTCCCGCAAGATTCTGTGCATGCCTGTAACTACTAAAAAAATGTAATAATTTTTAATGGTGGTCAAGAAAAAAAAAAAAAAAATTTTTTATATATATATTTAATATATTAGACTGCGGTACCTGTGTTTGTCCACTAGAGGCCGCTGTGGAATGTTTTCTTGTCATGTGGACTAGTTTCTTCTCAGCAGAGCAAAGTCCAGGCAGTTGGTGAGTTCTCTTATAGGAAACTGCTTCCTCTGCCATGTTGCAGTGCTCGTCCATCCCCCGGCCTGCGGCAAAGAGGGGCCCTGGCTCCTGTCCCTTTGTTTCCATTTTTGAAATTAGCACCGAAGGCGCACGTGGCCGCGCGCGTGCGCGTGCACGCGCCTCTATATATAGAGGTGAGCCGGAAAAGGGGGCGGAGCCTGGGGGATGACGCTCTGTGCGCGCCGCAGCGCTTCTGCGCATGTGCGGGCGTCCCAGCAGGTTTAAAAACCACAATATTGTAGTAAGCTGGCTATGAAGTACAGAGACAGAGCTGGCAACATTTAAAGGCATACAGCAAGCGGTTGATACAGGCATCCCCTAGAAAGGCACATTAGTAGACACCAACTGTTTCTTATAGCAGCATTTATGCTAGACTATTATCAGTAACTGGTGTATTTCGGCTGGAATACCTCAGCTTTGTGGCTTAGGAATATGCCGTCTAAAAACTCCGGGACTAGAAATTCCAGGAGGAATAGGGGGTCTCCATCGGGCTCTGAGGATCTTGGGCATGCTTTGGCTGCACCAGTCTCCCCTGAAGAATCAGAGGTTAGTGACCGTAGGGCACCCCCAGGAGTACCTGGTACTGTGGCTGTCCTCAGTTCACCTGCTCCTGTGTATGTAACAGAGGAGGTTTTTTCCTCAGCTCTGGGAGGGCTGGAAGAAGAGATTGTCAGCATTGATCGCTGCTTCCCTGTCACAGGAGAAAAGCGCTCGATCTCCGTCTCCTCCCTCAGAGTGCCTGTTAACAGAGCAACAGTCCCATACAGAGGTCGACCTACCTGAGGGGGATCAGGATGAGGTAGATTCGGTTGCAGAGGAATCAACAGTGGAAGAGCCGTTCTCAGCATCACATGCTGAAAGGTTATGGGTTCAGTCCCTGACTAATATGGTCCGATCAGCATTTAAAATGCCACTTGCGGAGCCATCCTCCACTTCTGTCTCCTCGTTGGGGTCGCTAAAAGCTCCCCAGACTGTTTGTTCCTTTCCGATCCATCCTTTACTGGAGGGGCTCATTTACCAGGATTGGGAGCATCCTGACAAAATATTTACTCCTCCCAAGAGATTTCCGGTGGTCTATCCTATGGAGGATAAGTTCATCAGAAAATGGAGGGTCCCTACAGTGGACGCAGCCATCTCTTGTGTGAATAAATCACTGACATGTCCGGTGGAAAATGTCCAAATGTTCAAGGACCCAATAGATAAAAAATTGGAGTCCTTATTGAAATCTGCTTTTTCTACAGCAGGATTGGTGACACAACCAGCAGTGGCAGCTATTGGGGTCTGCCAAGCAGTGAAGGATCAGTTGAAACAGGTCTTAAGGGACTTGCCAGATCAGCAGGCTCTTGCCCTAGCTGATCTACCTAGAGCCTTATGCTTTGCGGTGGACGCTATAAAGGATTCAATCCATCAGGCCTCCCGCCTTACGCTGTCTGTAGTACATATGCGCAGGCTTCTATGGCTCAAAAACTGGTCTGCTGAAGCTCCCTGTAAAAAATTGCTGGTCAGCTTCCCATTTCATGGGGAGCGCTTATTCGGGGAAGACCTGGACAAGTATATCCAGAGAATTTCCAGCGGTAAAAGTACACTTTTGCCGGTTAAAAATAGAGTTAGAGGTCCCTCTTTTAAGAGGCCGGCTTCTCCAGTCCCTAGGACATCGGCTGTGAAACAGTTCCGACGGCCTCCTCGGTCAAATCCCGGAGGTAGAAATCAGGGACAGTTGCAGGGTAACAAGAAGCCCTGGAGCAGGAGAGGTACAAAACCTCCCCCAAAGTCAAATGCATGAAGGGTTGCCCCCACCCAATCGGGTGGGGGGAAGACTTCAGTTGTTCACAGAGACCTGGCGGGACACGATCCGAGACAGATGGGTGCTCTCCGCAGTAAATCTGGGATACAAATTGGAGTTAAAAAACTCCCCTTCTTCCCGCTTTATAAGGTCAAACGTGCCAAGGGATCCCCAGAAGAGAGGATCCCTCCTGTTGGCACTAGAACAATTATTGCTTCAAGCAGTAATTATAGAGGTTCCCCTGGAAAAGTGGGGGTTCGGGTTTTACTCAAACCTCTTTACAGTTCCGAAGCCAAACGGGGACGTGAGGCCCATACTAAATCTAAAAGGGCTAAACAAATTCCTGCATATCAGGACTTTCCGGATGGAGTCGATCCGATCGGTAGCCACTGCCCTACAAGGGGAGGAATGGTTAGCCTCGATCGACATCAAGGATGCTTATTTGCACATTCCCATCTTTCCAGCCCACCAAAAATTTCTACGCTTTGCGGTAGAAGGCCGCCATTTTCAGTTCAGAGCCTTACCCTTCGGTCTGGCCACAGCACCAAGAGTGTTCACAAAAATTTTGGCCCCGTTATTGGCCAATCTAAGAACACGAGGTGTAACGATAATGGCATATCTAGACGACTTGTTGCTGATAGACCACTCAGTGGAAAAACTAGAAGTGGTTGTTCACAAGACAATCAAGTATCTGGAATATCACGGTTGGATTATCAACCGAGACAAGTCAGCCCTAAAACCAGTCAAAAGTCTGGAATACTTGGGGCTAAGGCTGGATTCAGACCAGAGAAAAAATTTCTTGCCTCAAGAAAAGGGGTCGTCTTTGAGAGATTTGATCCACTTAGTGGGCTCAAAAAGACAGCCATCCATACGCCTGTGCATGAGGCTGCTGGGAAAGATGGTGGCATCATTCGAAGCAGTACCCTACGGTCAATTCCATTCAAGGAAGTTGCAAAGGGCCATACTGTCAGCCTGGAACAAAAAAGTTCAGGCTCTGGACTTACCAATGTCCTTGTCCCCTTCCGTTCGCAGGAGCCTCCGCTGGTGGTTGGTTCCCCAGAATCTGGAAAGAGGGAAATCCTTCAGTCCGATTTCCTGGAAGGTGGTCACTACAGATGCCAGCCTTGTAGGCTGGGGAGCAGTACTGGAGCAATGGTCTCTCCAGGGCAAGTGGTCAGAAGCAGAAAAGGCCCTGCCCATCAATCTCTTAGAGATACGAGCAGCCCGGTATGCCCTAGTAGCATGGACATCCAAACTCCAAGGGTCCCCTGTCAGAGTTCAATCAGACAATGCCACAGCAGTGGCATATATCAATCGTCAGGGGGGCACCAGGAGTCGTGCAGCCCAAAGGGAAGTAAATTACATCCTGAGATGGGCAGAAAGATATGTCCCAGCCATATCTGCGGTATTCATTCCAGGAGTGGAGAATTGGAAGGCGGACTTTCTAAGTCGCCAACAATTATGCCCAGGGGAATGGTCCCTTCATCCCGAGGTTTTCCGGACAATATGTCAGCGGTGGGGAACACCGGATGTAGATCTGCTAGCATCCAGATTCAACACAAAAGTGGACAGGTTTGTCTCTTGGACAAGGGATCCCCTAGCTTGCGGCTCGGATGTCCTAGTGTTCCCTTGGGATCAGTTCAAGCTGATATATGCATTCCCACCGCCACAATTGTTACCTCGATTACTCCGCAGAATCAGGGTAGAAAAGAAACCAGTGATTCTGGTGGCTCCAGCGTGGCCCCGAAGAGCATGGTACGCGGAGATTGTAAAAATGTCTGTGGGGAGTCCTTGGACCCTCCCACATCGTCCGGACCTGCTTTCGCAGGGACCGATATACCACCCTTCCTTACCAGCCCTAGGTTTGACGGCCTGGCTATTGAAGCCCACATTCTAAAAAAGAGAGGGCTCTCTAATGCTGTGGTGTCTACCATGATCAATGCCAGGAAACCGGTATCCAGGCAGATCTACTATAGAATCTGGAAGGCGTACATCGCCTGGTGTGAGGCCAGAAAATGGCATCCACGTAAATACGTAATAGGTAGGATTCTGGACTTCCTACAATGGGCTGTAGATAGGAAGCTTGCCTTGAGTACTATCAAGGGTCAGATTTCGGCCTTGTCAATATTTTTTCAAAGGCCCTTGGCTTCGCATTCACTAGTCAAAGCCTTTATACAAGGAGTGATGCGTATTAGTCCTCCGGTTAATATTCCCATATGTCCATGGGATCTAAACTTGGTTCTGTCAGTTCTACAGAAACAACCATTTGAACCATTACAGCATATTTCCTTGGTGCTTCTCACCAGGAAATTGATTTTTCTTGTAGCCATTTGTTCGGCTAAAAGAGTGTCGGAATTAGCAGCTATGTCCTGTAAGGAGCCATATCTGGTTATCCATAAGGACAGAGTAGTGTTACGTCCTCATCCAGCCTTTCTTCCTAAGGTGGTATCGAGGTTTCATTTGAACCAAGATGTGGTTCTTCCTTCTTTTTTCCCCAAGCCTACTTCGGTAGAGGAAAAGTTATTGCATTCTTTGGATGTAGTAAGAGCAGTTAAAGCTTATCTAAAAGCCACTGCTCAGATTCGCAGAACGGATACTTTGTTTATTCTGCCGGAAGGCCCCAGAAGGGGTCAGGCAGCGTCAAAATCTACTTTAGCCAAGTGGATTCGACAGGTCATAATACAAGCCTATGGCTTGAGAAGTAGACCGCCTCCGTTCAAAGTTAGGGCGCACTCCACGAGAGCAGTTGGAACTTCATGGGCAGTGCATCACCAGGCCTCCCTGGCTCAAATCTGTAAGGCCGCAACATGGTCTTCAGTACACACGTTTACTAGGTTCTACCAGGTGGACGTTAGAAGTCAGGAGGATGTCGCCTTTGGGCGCAGTGTGTTGCAGGCCGCAAAAGATCCTCATGTCTGATAGCGCTCAGCTTATATATGGTGTATCCCCCCCCCTCATTTGGCATTGCTTTAGGACATCCCATTAGTAATGACTATGTCGCTCTGTGTCCCGTGATGTACGAAAAAGAAAATAGGATTTTTATAACAGCTTACCTGTAAAATCCTTTTCTTGGAGTACATCACGGGACACAGAGCTCCCACCCCTCTTTGGGGACACTTATTGCTTTGCTACAAAACTGAGGTGCTCCCGGATGGGAGGGGCTTATATAGGGGAGGGTACTTCCGGTTTTGGAAGTTGCCAGTGCCAGCACCTGACGGTATCTATATAACCCATTAGTAATGACTATGTCGCTCTGTGTCCCGTGATGTACTCCAAGAAAAGGATTTTACAGGTAAGCTGTTATAAAAATCCTATTATAGGAGAAGTGCACTGCAGGTGCTTGGCGTACAGCTGTAGAGCTGTTTTTTTTTTTTTTTTTACCCCTCCACATTTTATTAAAATAGCATACTGTGGTGCTAGGCCGCATCTTTGATCACAAATTAACTTTCAAAGGTTTGATTTTATGATTACCGTATTTATCGGCGTATAACACGCATCTTAACTTTAAGAGGGAAGTTTCAGGAAAAAAACTTTCCACAGCCCCTTGCACAACGCACAGCCCCCTGCATAGTACACAGACCCTTGCACAACACACAGCCTCCTGCATAGTACACAGCCCCTTGTACCACGCACAGCCCCCTGCATAGTACACAGACCCTTGCCCCAATGCACATTCCCCTGCATAGTACACAGACCCTTGCACAACGCACAGCCCCCTGCATAGTACACCGACCCTTGTATAACACACAGCCCCCTTAAATTATAAATCCCCCCCTCCCCTGCACTCCCAGGAGACCCCCAGTCTCCTAGGACAGCGCTGTCCGCAAACTCTAAAATTTAAAAAACTTAACACTATCAGCCTCTCTCATACACCGCTCCCCCTGTGTGACTTTCATTTTAAATCAGCTTCTACAGTACCTCCATTAACGCCGTGCCCGGTCATGTGACTGCTCTCCTGTCTTTCATTGATGGTCACATGACCGCTCTCCTTCTCCAATCAAAAGTAACTCGAGGAGGAGGCGGTGCGGGGGGAGGAGGAGAGCAGTCACAATGAGCAGCGATTATTGAGGTAATTGGAGAGTAAATCGAATCGGAGGGTAAATCAATCTAAAGATTGACACAGGAGGAGCGATATGACAAAGGGCTAGCAGTAATATATATTTTTTTTCCTGGCAGCGCTGTCCCAGGTTCAGGAGAGGCGGGGCAGCCGGCCTGACACCTTCCCAATGGGTGGCACCCGAGGAGGATTGCCCGATCCCCACCCTCCCGTTGGTAAAAAAACAGATATTGGCGTATAACACGCAGGCACAGTTTACCCTCTATTTTCAGGGTAAAAAAGTGTGTGTTATACGCCGATAAATACGGTACATGCTGGGTCTAATCTGATTTCTGTGTCAGGTGCAGTGCCACTTTTCCTGGTTACTGATAAAGTCCCACTGACAGCAAACAGCTAAATGGAATGTTGAAATATATATGTCAAACGATTTGTTATCCTGTACAGCCAATCTGTGTCTAAAGATATACACACACATGCCCCATTGCATAATCCCAAATTCCCTGGTTCAGTAATGCAGCTTACCAGATCACACTTCACCCTTCAGTCTATTTATTGGACTCTTAATCAGAGGCATTACCTCTGTCCGATGAGCAGGGGAATCAACCAAGAAATAGCAGAACGATCTTTCTGACTAGCACGAGAGCATGATCAGAACCGTCATCCCAAAGAGTAAAACCGTGAACCTATATGTATTTAAACTGTATTTAGCTTGTGTTTCATTTTAAAGCCGTGTATTTCATGTTAAGACTGGCTCCACTCAAAACAGATTTGTCTGTTTTGGGTGAATGTTACTGGTTGTCTTGCCACATTCTTACAATAAAAACACAAAACAAAAAAAAACACCATTATATGCAATAAATCCATGTGGTAGTTTGCATCTTTGACTCCACCAATTGACTCTTATCAAGGGTGTTACTCTCACAGCTGTATTAAAAAGCTGAAAAAAAAGTTTAGCTGCCCTGTATGATGGACCCTAAAATATGTTGTTCAGGTTAACCTTCTTGATCAAGGATACAAATGAAAATACTATTCCATTCATGTAACACGTAATTTAAGACGAGTCATTCTGGTAGGGAGAGGGTTTTAGAAAGTGGCTATAATTTTTTTTGGAGATGCAATGCCTTGCTGTGATATTTGTTAGTGAAGAATCAATTAAATCCATTGGGAGGAGTTGCTGGTAAAAACATCTACTCAGCTTTTTCGAAATAACATACAGGTAACAAAAAAAAGCTGACTGAGCAATACATGTGAGGGGTGTTGGGAAAGAACATATTGTATCTTCGTTTTTTGGGATAATACTAGACAAAGGAAGAGCACTTTCAAATCAATTCTTCTGTACCTATGGAGGATCTGGATTGGTCTCTGATAGTAAGCCTTATCACTGCATTTAACATAGAATTGTACACCACATAACCACCCATCATACCACTGCAACATCCCTAAAGAATTACGTAAATACATGATAAAGGTTGTGGGCGTTGGCCCCTTTATTGGGTTTAATAAAATTTTAGTTACGAAATAAACTTTAATATTTATTACTAAACAAAACAACTGGTAACCATTAACGGATCAACATGCTTAGTTACTAAGACTCAAGTAGTAATACTTTACACCAACCAAATAACTGTTTACTGATCAGAGTGAGTGAAATTGCCCCATGAAGATTTACCAGGATAAGTGAAAAATAGGGAGGGTGGCCAGGGTCAAAGGTCAGAAGATCCAAAAGGAAGGCTAAAGATAATCCAGAGATGAGTGCAGATGTCAGACCTGAGGTAACTGCTGACAACGCAGAGTGACAGGGGTGAATATACAATCCAAAGAGGTAAATCTTCCTAGTAACAGCATACCGTTAATTGAAACATAAAACAGAACCAGAAAAGCATCCCCATGTACTGATAACAATTATCATAGCCCTCTATTATTAGAATTCATTTAAACGCAAATGGGTAATAGGGTGACAATTCCATGAGGGCCACATTTCTAGTTTCTAGTTTTTTCTTTTGTGGCCCTAACTTTCCAGGGGCAGAACCTCAATCGCTAGAAAAAGCCACAGTGTTTGTTTGAGTAATTATTAAGTCCAGACAGGTTTACTAAAGCATTTGTGCAGAAAAGCTTAGAACAACTATAGCGAAGTGAAATGACAAGACTGCAGAACAGTGCTATAAAGAAAAGGTCCACTCCACTCAAAGTTTGGTAATCACACCCAAACACACCTTTCAAAAAAAGCATCACTTCTAAACAAATCAAAATACCTTAATAAATACTTTTTTTTATCATTAACCTATTATTTACTCCACAATTATGTAAGAAAACCCTTACGAACACCAATAAATCCCCAATACGACTGTATGAACCTCAGTAAATACGAGAGAGGCATTTAGGCCCCATTCACACCTGAGCGTTTGGTAGCTTGAAGCCTCAAGCTACCAAACGCTGGAGGGGAAAAAAAAACAATTATTCTCTATGGAGATGGTTCACATCTCCACTCCAAAATGCCAGAAGCCAAACGCCTGAAGTTTAAACAAGTTCTGGAGCTTTTTTTGTAACTCAATTCGGGCAGATTTGGGCATTTTTCTGCTTTTTACATTGGTGACCTTTTTGACCTGTACAAAAACACGGCAAAATCGCGTGACTTTCTGCCTGAAAACTATTTGCTCTGGTGTGAATGCAGCCTTAAACCTGATAAACCTTTAAATATAGTGGTGTCAATGAAATTGTAAATTCTTAAAAGTAATCTTTAACTTTCAACTAGTGAGAAAAAGCCTGCGTCCAAACAAAATAATTCATAGATCTCTAAATGTATGACATTTATAATAAAAAATACCAAGAATTATGGTCTTGCGCATATATATATATATATTCATTCTTTCTGCATAAACTGTGTCTCTTATACATAAGATAGTGTTAATGTGGGAGTCTATGTTTCTGTAATAGTGTGCAGGTATCTGCTATTGGCTGTGGAGTATAATGTAGTACCATTCTTTCTGTAGACTTACAGAGAGATGTGCAAGCTTTGGGGTACAAAGGAAAAGACAGAGCTGTGACGCAAGGCAGATCAGAGAGCAAGCCGCTGCACAAGATGCATACTGTATTGCAGCCTTTTCCAATCAGGGTTCCATGGATTATTCTGCAGGCTACTAGGGGTTCTTTGAGCAATTTCTGCCTCTCAGAAATGAAACCACTGACAACAATGATTTGTAGGAGGAGGGTTCTTCCTAATGATTACAATTGTAAAGAGTTTTCTTCCCAGTGACCATTGCAGGTATGTACTCCTGAGCTGTTGATATAGTAATTATTAGCAGAGACTCTTTGAGAACGGAAAGTTATTTCAAGGATTCCTCCATGTTAAAAAGTTTGGGAATGGCTGTCCTAATGCATTATATTTGTATAATATGCTCTGAATAAACACGGTTCACTAGCTCTGTTAAACCCCTTTACGACCGCCCAACACATGTGCAGCAGCAGAAAAAGGGTGTGCTTTAATGGCTACATGCTACACATATGTATTACTGGGCAGCCAGTGTTGATAAGCTGAGAGCACACTCACTGCACACTCCCAGCACAAAGATCGAGCTATCAGACAGCTCTCAGTCCAGGTAAAAGATTGGTAACCGGCTATATTGGATTCTGATCATGTGACCACTGTGATAGTGGTCTCATGATCACCAATCCTTCCTACCCCCAGGTGTTCAGAACTGTTTAAAGGGCTGCCATGGCAGGCAGGATAGGGTTACGGAAGAAAATCCCATTCCGTATTATTGATTGCAGAATAAATACCACATATTTTAAAATTACCTGTGGTTATTTTTATACCCGGTGCCTTTTAAGTGTTATTCATCTGTAGATATTTCTGTGTTTTAGGAGAAGTGTGCCATGAAGGAAATTGATGTGATTGTTAACAGTCTGCTGGACGTTTTACTGCGGACAATTTTGGAGATTACAAGTCGGCCTCAGCAGTCAGGCTCAGCAATGAGGCTACAGTTTCAAGATGTGACTGTAAGTGTTTTTTAATTTTTTTCCCCTGGGCTATAGATATTCACTATGCTATAACTTTTGCAATGTTTGATTATTTCTGTACCAAAAGTATCTTGTGCCCCATGTGTTTCTTTAAAAAAAGGTGATCTGGTGAAAATGCCCGGATTCTATACAAAATGTAGACTGCTACAGTACATGCATAAAGCAGAACATCTGTTTATCATATAATAACAAACTGTGTGTGTGCGCGTATAGCAAAATAACTCCTGCCAAAGATAATAATGTAGCTATAGCTGAGAGTTATAATGTTACTGGCTTCTTAGTAGGCTTTCCCTGCCAGGCCCTGGTTGTGGACTGCCCACTCTGACAATGTATCTGCCAGCCCTGCTGAATGTGTGATGCACAATATTTAAACTTTTAAAGGAAAGATTCAGAATCTTTCAATTAAAACTCATTGCGGCGTGGTGCAGTGATCTTGTACTATATTATATGTATAAAATATGTATATGTATAAAACTTTGAATCCCTCACCATTTCCAGGTAAACTTACCTGTAACAATCATTCAAACAAAACCATAATTACATGGTAAAAGCCTACTTTAAGGGCTCATTTACACTTGCAGAATATATATAGTGGGAAAAAAAACTGCGCTAGAACCCAAAAACTGCAAGAAAGCTGCCAGCACTCATACAAACAAAGTATAACAGGAATAAAAATAAATAGTGCAGCGCTGAAATTACAATAATAATAAGGGATAATCCTGGATAGTGAATGATGATGAATCAAACAATGATAGCATGTGAAAAAACCAATTTCAAAACAAAAGGGACTCCAAAGTGTACAAACTTAAAGTCCAATGTGAAAACACATATGTGCATAAAAAGACTCAAATCAGTGTGGAGTCCATATACTGTGAACACACAGTGTAGTGATCCTTCCCACGGAGTGACCCAGATGGCAAGGGTAACAAGTTGACTGTTGATGGAATCAAATACCGAAAACAGTGAATAGATGGGGTACTCTTACCGCAATAGGTGGACTCATCTATCATATGACAGTGAGTCAAGTGAGCATGGGGTCTCAATGACCGATGACGATGAAACTGGATCTCTGTAGGTGCTTGTGGAGGCCTGGATCCGTCCTGGAAAGGGTGGTCCAATGGGCTTGGATGTTGTCCATTGGGAGCTTTTTTCCTTTCTTTGCCTTTTCCTTGTTTGGACGAGTTCATCTGGAGCCTGTATGCGGGAGAAGTGTGGATACAACATCCCAGCCCATTCGACCACCCTTTCCAGGACGGATCCAGGTCTCCACAAGCACCTACAGAGATCCAGTTTCATCGTCATCGGTCGTTGAGACCCCATGCTCGCTTAACTCACTGTCATATGATAGATGAGTCCACCTATTGCGGTAAGAGTACCCCATCTATTCACTGTTTTCGGTATTTGATTCCATCAACAGTCAACTTGTTACCCTTGCCATCTGGGTCACTCCGTGGGAAGGATCACTACACTGTGTGTTCACAGTATATGGACTCCACACTGATTTGAGTCTTTTTATGCACATGTGTGTTTTCACATTGGACTTTAAGGTTGTACACTTTGGAGTCCCTTTTGTTTTGAAATAGTTTTTTTCACATGCTATCATTGTTTGATTCATCATCATTCACTATCCAGGATTATCCCTTATTATTATTGTCATTTCAGCGCTGTACTATTTATTTTTATTTTCATTTACACTTGCTTTGGCTTCAACACACAATTAAAGCGCCTACCACTTCAACATGCTTTTATGATGTGTTTTTGAGACTTTGGTGGTGCTTCGACGAGGCTTCAGTGGTGATTCGATGATGCTTCCGTGATGCTCTTTTGAAGCTTTGTTGATGCTTGACAGATGCTCTGTGTGTGTGTGTGTGTGTGTTGATATCTCATACCTGCAATTTCTCCAAAACAAAGCGATGCTAAGGCCTCATGCCCACGGACGTTTTTACAGCCGCGTTTTTGAGCGTTTTTTACAGCTTAAAAACGCCTGTCCATGTTGGTCTATAGCTTCATGCCCACCTAGGCGTTTTTGAGCTGCAAATAGCATAGGCGTTTTTAAGCTGTAAAAAAAAACCCAGGACCAGTGCGTTCCTTGGCGTCGGCGTTAGGAATAAAAAAACGCGCAAAAACGCTCAAACACGCAAAAACGCCGCGATTGCGTTTTTGAGCTCCAGCGGTTTTTTTTTTTTTTTTTTCGAAAAAAATATGGTCGAAAAATGTATACAATAACATGGACAGGCGTTTTTAAGCTGTAAAAAACGCAGCTGTAAAAACGTCCGTGGGCATGAGGCCTAAATATCAAGCACCTCTCAAAAGCACCTCTCAAAAGCCGCAGGTGCTTCAAGCGAGCTTTGTCATAAAGTTCTATGGAGGCTTTGAAGACGCTTTGAAGCACCACTAAAGCGACATGGGGTATAATTTTTGAAGAAAAGTAAACACAAGGTGTAAACCGGACTGTAAGCTAACCATTTTATTTAGTGACAGGAGCTTTGACTGCCATTCAGAGATGCTTATTGTTTTGAAGTGTAGCGCTACCCCCAGTTAAGAGAGCCGCTGGATTTGTTTTCGGGCCCTGTGTTACAGCACCACCAACCCCCGGCAATCTGCTCGACCCACTCTGGCACAGCTAGTCTAGGGGTTATATTTTCATTATAATCGATGGGTATGGTAAAGGCACCCTCCTTATAGTAAGACAACACACACCAATGTTAAGGATTAAGTATTAACAGTTTACTTTGGTTGTAAAAGAAAATGTTTAAACAGGATATAATACACACAACTGACTTGCAGAGCCCTGCAGCAATCAATATAGCACACAATAATGGCGCTGCGCGATAATCCACCACGCGTAGCTATTATGGTATACACGCCCTGTGGCGCACTAAACAATATCCTATATCCCCACCCTGGCCAGGCCTGACCCAGAATAAATCTCAGTCCTTTCTATAGGGATTTCTTCACATGCAAACTTTCGGTGGTGCACTTGATGAATGGTATTTGTAATCCACAACTGGCAATCACTAAGAACACTATGATGGGGGGGGGGGGACGGGACACTTCAACTCTGTCCTGCTACCGGTCCCCCCAGTGGAACAGCAAGCAAACAATCAGTGAGCCACGGGAGTCTATAGGCCTAGAATCAGTAAAGTCTATTTGATTGAGCAAGTGCTCGCTCACCACTCCGGGCGCGATCCCAGCCCGGGACTTCCACCTGCTGTGTCTCTAAACACAGCGTCTGCAACGATCGGGTCCCTGATCCAACTGATGTCCTCACTCGACAAGTCAGATGCCACCCAGGCTCCGCAGTGGGGTGGAAGGCTCTTTGGAAGTTGCGCAAGGCCCAGGCTTCAGGCCTTGCACTGCAGCAGATCTGCACAGGAAGAAACTCTTGCTTGCAGCGCGGTGTCCAAAGAGGCCGAGCTCCGCCTCGCCTCCTCCTTAAATAACTCCTCCCATGAGTCTCTGCGGTGGCTAACTGCACTCTGGGTGCCGAACGGGGTTCTGGGTAACGTAGTCCCGGGGCCTTAAAGGAGACCCCGCTACAGAAGCAAGTGTAAACTAGCCCTTAGCTTTATCCTAAAGCATTTGATTACAGTGTGAGGATGGATTATTGACAAAATGTCACCACAATCCTCTGTCGGGGGGATCATTTGTGCTGCAGGAAATCTACTCCTCAGCCAGTGGGACCTGCTCACAGATCTCATTGGTTCCACAGCCTGTCCCTCCTCCAAGTCACTCCTCCTTCCATTGAAGGTAAGCTTGGTTTCCTATTCGCAGTGTAACAGTAACACGCCACACAAGCTGTTTAGTAAACCCCAGATCAAGTGGTTAAGTCACAATTGCTGTGTAAAAAAGGATGGATCAGATAGTCAAGCTGCAAAAGCTTTGCAGTAAGTAATGTACCTAAATGTCAGTTGACAAAGGCTGTGCCAAAAAGGACTGGACAAAGCATCCAGACTGCAGTTTTTTTGCTGTAAACACTAAGCATCTGAAGTAGCTTTTGCAATAGTTATGTAAGTGCCATTGTAATGGTCATGGCTGAGAGGGCAATCCCAATATTTCACTGGCCTAAATTCCCTTCTAGGTCCCATTAACATAGGCAAATGCCTTACCTTGTACTATTTTTTAAAACTTCTTGCAATCTCCCTACAACAGTCCTTCAGATTTTTTACTTTTGTTCTCTCTTTTTTTTTCTGTTCGCTTTTGACCATTCACTTAATGGGGTTTTTGATAACTTAAGGTGATGGTAAACGATCACCTTGTAAAAACAACCTATTCAGTTTTAAATAGAAATGAAAGGCAAAACATTTTTGTGTAGGTATAATAAAAACATAAACGCCTTTTTCCCCTTTTTTATAAGTGATCACATTCCCTCTGTTCTCAGCTGTGCTGTGTAAGAGCTGAGGGGGAGGAGAAGCAGCATTACACTGAGCTTGCCAGTGAATGGCTGTGCAGGGGGGGGCAGGACAAGTCTGATCATTGGAGGAGAGTACACTGAGTTCCCAGCATAACTAAAGAACTGACCACCTCCTGCTTAGTGTAGTTAGTTGTTAATAGGAAAGCAAGGGAACTAGCAGGGACACCAGGGACTTCACACAAAGGAAGTAATACAAAGAGAACTGGATACTTTCTCATATAAGTACATGTTACAGCAGGCACATATCAGGAATATGAAATGTTGGGGTATCAAACGCTTTTAAGCTTATTAACCACAAGTACAGTACAAGCTCTTTAATGCATAAGGCCAAATATTTTATGTTTGTCTGTTATTGGTAATGAGGATCTTATGTCACATTATCTATCCTATTCATTCTAAATTAAGTCTGTCTGATAGCTATCGGTAATTATGTTTTTGCATTTATTTTTTCCTTTTAGGGGGAGTTTGTGGCATCTTTGCTCTCTCTGTTGAGACAAATGACAGATAGACATTACCAACAACTTCTTGAGAGCTTCAACACAAAGGAAGAGCTAAGGGTATGCCTCTTGACTTAAATATTTATTTTTCTTTTTACTTATTTATATATATATTTTTAACTCTCTTCTGGTTTAATGTAGGTGACTATAAAAGTAAATCCTGTAGAATCTAAGTTAAGGAAACCGTTATGTGCACACAATAGGATAACGGGGAATATACGGCTATAGCAAACCAAGTATTCACTTTTCTAACCTATTCTGGAAAATTGTAGCTAGAATTGAATTGGCTATGTATGTTTGGAGGTTTAGTCAGTAGCAGTATTTTCCAACAGGTTTCAGATTACTTTCCTTGCAGTTCAGGCGGTTCAGTCATGCATTGCAGTTAATTATTGTTAAAAAAAAAAAACTTTTTTGTGTCATGTAATGCTTATTAATGTACATACATAAACAAATTGATGCATAAAGTGATCACAAAAGTCTGAATATGCCCTCTAGAGCCGGTTCACACAGGGGCGTCCTGGGATCCGACTTAAAGTCGCCCGGTTTAGAAAAGTAATGGAAGTGAATGGAGCCGTCTTAATGTACACTACTGCAGTCGCTCCGACTTCAGAAAAGGTTCCTGTATGACTTCAGTCTGACTTCTAGGTGACTTGTACCCATTGATTTCAATGGAAGTCGCCTCCAAGTCGGATCCCCGTTCATAGTGAGGCAACTTTACAGGAAGTCGCCCCTCTGTGAACCGGCTCTAAGGCAAACCCCTCCCTCCCTCCCACAGAGCTGGTATTTGTTATGATACATGAGGGGGAACTCCACGCCAAATTTTAAATAAAAAACCGGCATGGGTTCCCCTCCAAGAGCATACCAGGCCCTTAGGTCTGGTATGGATTTCAAGGGGAACCCCCTATGCCGAAAAAACGCCCCTCTCGCACCCCCCTCTCCTGAACCGTTCCAGGCCGCATGCCCTCAACATGGGGGGTGGGTGCTTTGGGGCAGGGGGGCGCCCTGCGGCCCCCCCACCACAAAGCACCTTGTCCCCATGTTGATGGGGACAAGGGCCTCTTCAATAAACAAAAACTAAAACTCGCGCTTATGGAGACATACAAAAATAAATGACAAGTGAAAAGAAATTATTATATGCGCAGCTGCTACAGCATAAGGGACTAACACCTTGAGAGATAAAAAATTATAAAATGCAGCGCTAGCGAATATAAATGTGCTCAATACAAACGTATGTGTGAATGTCAACCATCTAAACCTTTCGGGATGATGGTGCACACTATTAGTGCAAAGATTATGCACCAATGATTGGTGTCACCAGAAATGCAGTAGGTGTAATACTAAATGTTACCACTAAAAGGTGATCAACTAAGTAAAACCAGAAACTGTACTGTGCAAAACATTAAATGAACTGAACAACCAGGCAAATAGCTCTAGGAGTAATTCACAGTACTACAGATGGTTTTCAACATCAAAGAAATAATGTCCCATATGCAACAGTGGTTGTAATATAGAAGGAAGGAAAAAAATTGCTTTAAAATAAAATAAAAGTCACCCAACATCTAGGACCGATAATGTTCGGTGAAATTCAACAGTTGGCTCAATAGCAGCAGAGATCAGAGGACCATGTGGGGAATAAAAAGAAAAAGCAACTTGTGAAGTACCGCTTAGGAACAGATTAACAATACGCTGTTATTGGGAAAACTCACAAGCCTTCAATGATAACCGAGCGTCAGTGTGTTCCGGGTTCACAACGGCGTGCGTTCCACAAGAACCGGAAGCAGCGTCACTGGTTCTTAGTGTTGACCGGAAATTCGTCAATGCATTTCGCCCCTCCTCCAGGGCATCATCAGGTCCTTGATGATGCCCTGGAGGAGGGGCGAAATGCATTGACGAATTTCCGGTCAACACTAAGAACCAGTGACGCTGCTTCCGGTTCTTGTGGAACGCACGCCGTTGTGAACCCGGAACACACTGACGCTCGGTTATCATTGAAGGCTTGTGAGTTTTCCCAATAACAGCGTATTGTTAATCTGTTCCTAAGCGGTACTTCACAAGTTGCTTTTTCTTTTTATTCCCCACATGGTCCTCTGATCTCTGCTGCTATTGAGCCATCTGTTGAATTTCACCGAACATTATCGGTCCTAGATGTTGGATGTTGGGTGACTTTTATTTTATTTTAAAGCAATTTTTTTCCTTCCTTCTATATTACAACCACTGTTGCATATGGGACATTATTTCTTTGATGTTGAAAACCATCTGTAGTACTGTGAATTACTCCTAGAGCTATTTGCCTGGTTGTTCAGTTCATTTAATGTTTTGCACAGTACATTTTCTGGTTTTACTTAGTTGATCACTTTTTAGTGGTAACATTTAGTATTACACCTACTGCATTTCTGGTGACACCAATCATTGGTGCATAATCTTTTCACTAATAGTGTGTACCATCATCCCGAAAGGTTTAGATGGTTGACATTCACACATACGTTTGTATTGAGCACATTTATATTCGCTAGCGCTGCATTTTATAATTTTTTTAAGGGCCTCTTCCCGACAACCCTGGCCGTTGGTTGTCGGGTCTGCGGGCGGATGGTCTTATCGGAATCTGCGAGCCCCTTTTAATAAGGGGGCCCCCAGATCCCAGCCCCCCACCCTATGTGAATGAGTATGGGGTACATCGTACCCCTACCCATTCACCTGGGGGAAAAGTGTCAATAAAAAAAAACACACTAGACAGCTTTTTAAAGTAATTTATTAGGCAGCTTCGGGGGTCTTCTTCTGACTTCGGGGGTCTTCTTTCGACTTCGGGGGTCTTCTTCTGACTTCGGGGTCTTCTACCGACTTCGGGGGTCTTCTACCGACTTCAGAGGTCTTCTTCCAACTTCGGGGGTCTTCTTCCGACTTTGAGCCTCTTCTCCCGCTCTCTGGTGCCTTCTTTGCACTCTCTGATTCTTCTCCCGCTCTCCGGTGATTTCTGCCTTCTGCCGGGCACCTCCGCTATCTTCTGCCAGCTCTTTTGCTAGCCGTGTGCGTGGAGCGCAACGACTTATATAGGCATGGGGCGTGGTCACCGGGTGATGTCACCATGTGACCCCACCCCTTATGTCGTCACCACCCGGAGCATGATGGGACTGTGATGTCATAAGAGGCGGGGTCACCCGGTGACCCCGCCCCATGCCTATATAAGTCGTTGCGCTCCGCGCACACGGCATTTTGCGGCAGAGAGCGTCGAGGCAACATCGGGTGGAGAGAAGAGGGAAGAAGACGACGGTGAAGACCGGGCCCCGCTAGCAAAAGAGCTGGCATAAGATAGCGGAGGTGCCCGGCAGAAGGCAGAAAGCACCAGAGAGCGGGAGAAGAACCGGAGAGCGCGGAGAAGGCACCGGAAAGCGGGAGAAGACCCCCGAAGTCGGAAGAAGACCCCTGAAGTCGGTAGAAGATCCCCGGAGCTGCCTAATAAATTACTTTAAAAAGCTGTCTAGTGTGTTTTTTTTTATTGACACTTTTCCCCCAGGTGAATGGGTAGGGGTACGATGTACCCCATACTCATTCACATAGGGTGGGGGGCTGGGATCTGGGGGCCCCCTTATTAAAAGGGGCTCGCAGAACCCGACAACCAACAGCCAGGTTTGTCGGGAAGAGGCCCTTGTCCCCATCACCATGGGGACAAGGTGCTTTGGGGTGGGAGGGGAACCTAAGGGCCTGGTATGGTCTTGGAGGGGAACCCATGCCGGTTTTTTATTTAAAATTTGGCGTGGTGTTCCCCCTCATGATTCATACCAAACACAGGGGACAGCCTGTCCTGGAGGCGACTTCAAGTTGCTCCAAGTCGCACTGTGGTTCACTCTCAAGTCGTGTCCAACTGTCCGAGTTGCCTCGCAAAGTCGTGCTCAAAGTCGTGTTGCCCCTGTGTGAACCGGCTCTAAAGGATAAGTTCACTTTTTTATTTTTCTTTAAAAATTCCAGCTCCCTTATGTTCCAATATAGCATTAATGTACTTCTTTTGCAAAAATAAAACCACTTTCCATTAATTCTACACACGTTTTCCTTACTCTCTTCATAGCTGTGTAAATACACTGCTTAATTTCTTCTGCCTTATTTCCTGGTCAGACTTTAGGTCATGACACAGGAAGGAGTTGACTAGCTGATCTCATTAGCACACACCCTGCATCATCTACCCTTAGCTGGTCAACTCCTTCCTGTGTCATGACCTAAAGTCTGACCATGAAGTAAGGGAGAAGTAATCGAACAGTGTGTTTAATCACTTTAATACAGGGCACTTCCCCCCTTCCTGCCCAGGACATTTTTCAGCTTTTAGCGCTGTCACTCTTTGAATGATAATTGCGCGGTCATACAACACTGTACCCCAATTTTTTTTTATAATTTTCTTCCCACAAATAGAGCTTTCTTTTGGTCATATTTGATCACCACTGGGGTTTTTATTTTTTGCTAAACAAACTAAAAAACACAGACGGGCACTGATGAGGCTGCACTAATAGGCACAGATGAGGTGGCACTGATGGTCACTGATGAGGAGGCACTAATGTGTAGAATTGATGGACACTGATAGGCGGCACTGATGGACACAGATGGGCTACACTGATCTGCAGCACTGATGGGCACTGATAGGTGGCACTGATGGCCGGACTAATGGTCACTTATAGGTGGCACTAATGGGCAACACTGATAAGGAGGTACTGACGGGCATTACTGATGGGCACTAATTGGCATCTGTGAAGGGCACTGACAGGCGTTACTATTGGGCACTGATTGGCACGTTGGCACTGATTGGCATAGTGGTGGGCGCCTCTGATAGGGGCTGCGCTAATAATCAATGTGCTGATTTTCAGTGCACACCCCCCTCTGACAGGAGAGCCGCCGATCTGCTCTCCCTGCTCAGCGCGAACCGAGGAAAGATGATTACCAGCACTTCCTGGTTCACGCTGTGATTGGTCACAGCTGATCACGTGATAAAGAGCCTCAGTCAGAGGCTCTTTACCACGATCTGAGATGCGGTGTGTCAGAGTGACAGACCACACCACCGATCGCCCGCGCAAGGTGGTGGGAGTGTCATGGTCTTGGGCTGCATGAGTGCTGCCGGTACTGGGGAGCTACAGTTCATTGAGGGAACCATGAATGCCAACATGTACTGTGACATACTGAAGCAGAGAATGTTCCCCTCCCTTTGGAGACTGGGCTGCAGGACAGTATTCCAACATGATGACGACTAGACTTGTGCACAACGAAAAAATTTGTTTAGTTTCGGTTTGTTTCTTGTGCACAACGGAAAAATTTGTTTAGTTTCGGTTCATTTCTTTTCGGTCCTGTTGATTCGTAATCATTCGTAATTTTGCTAGACGGGATTTTTCGTGTTCGGACTAATTCGTATTTTCGCAAGCGACATTTTTCGTAGAATTTTTAGTTGATTTATAATTCGTACTTTCGGTAGGGTACATTGTTTTTTGTTGATTCTGGACACAACTACTTTCGTAACTTTTTTGGGGTTCGTTGATTCGTAATTTTCCGTGTCTCTCTCACGACGACGCTGCCTATTATGCCTAATGTGCTCCGAATGGATTTGTACTTTTCTAAATACATAGCGGTTATTTGTAACGATTCGAAATCTCGTATTTTACTTTCGTTTTTTACATGCGGCTATAGCCTCCGCCCCTGTACACCATTTTGGGAGGGTTCAGCACGGTGAGGGAGAAGCAGAGAGCAGAGCAAAGTGTTATTGTGCTTCGAATGGATTCAAAATCTCGTATTTTACTTTCGTTTTTTACATGTGGCTATAGCCTCCGCCCCTCTACACGATTTTGAGAGGGAGTTCAGCATGGTGATGGAGAAGCAGAGAGCAGAGCAGAGTGTTATTGTGCTTCGAATAGATTCGTACATTCGTAACTTTTTTCATAACGAATTATGCCGAAGACATTCGGGCATCCGCTATTTGCGGTATAATTTATTTCGGATTCGGTTTTATTCGTAATTGCTTTGTTTGGAAATTCGAATGCTTCCGAATGTCCGAAAGTTGCTAAATTCGGACGAATTTCGTTTCGTTACGAAACTAATTGCACAAGCCTAATGACGACCCCAAACACACCTCCAAGACGAAGCTGAGGGTAAAGGTGATGGACTGGCCAAGCATGTCTCCAGACTTAAACTCTATTGAGCATCTGTGGGGCATCCTCAAATGGAAGGTGGAGGAGTGCAAGGTCTCCCACCAGCTCCTTTATGTCGTCTTGGAGGAGGGGAAGAGGACTCCAGTGGCAACCTGTGAAGCTCTGGTGAACTCCATGTCCAAGAAGGTTAAGGCAGTGCTGGACAATAATGGTGGCCACACAAAATGTTGACACTTTGGGCGCAATTTGGACATTTTTACTTAGGGGTGTACTCACTTTTGTTGCCATCGGTTTAGACATTAATGGCTGTGTGTTGAGTTATTTTCAGGGGACAGCAAATTTACACTGTTATACAAGCTGTACACTCACTACTTTACATTGTAGCAAAGTGTAATTTCTTCAGTGTTGTTACATGAAAAGATATAATAAAATGTTTAAGAAAATGTGAGGGGTCTACTCACTTTTGTGAGATACTGTATTATTTTTCATCAATGCAGCCTACCAGTGCAGCTTATCAGTGCTGTCTATCAGTGCCGCCTATCCGTGTTCATCAATGCCGCCTATCAGTGCCTCCCCATCAGTGCTGCCTATCAGTGCCCATCCCGCAGAGAACACTTCCCGCAGAGCACACACAGAAGAAGAGTGGCGGGGGGAGAATGAGCAGACTGGATGTCTCCTCTCTCATCCATTGTGAGAGAGGACAGAGGACGGAGGGAGGACGGCAGGCAGTATTCGATAGAACACCGGCTCTGAGCTGTATGACAGAAACACTCTCAGCTCAGAGCCATGCAACTAGCAACCCTGCTGCCCCCCCCGACAGTGGCTGAATGCCAGGGCCCAGTCGCAATTGTGACTGTTGCAACCCTGGTAGTTCCGCCACTGGTTGGGGATATTACAATATGAAATAACTCTTTTAGGGGGTAAGATGTGCAGTATATGAGTGCAGAGGGAATGACAACAGACAGAATGTGTAGTAGAGAGGTGTGGCGGGCATAATGGCAGGCGGTGTGTGCAGTGGATGAGTGCAGAGCATTTGGGAAGTGGGTGTTTGGTGCAGCAGAGGAAAGTATGTGGTATAATAGTTGGCAGTATGTGCAAGTAACTAATGTGGGAAGTATGGTGTTGAGTAGTGTGTGCAGGTGGGGAGTGCAAGGGGGAATGACATAGGTCAGTATGTGCAGGAGAGGAGTGTGTGGTGTATAGTACAGGGCAGTATTTTTAGGGGAGAAGTGTGGAGTTGTGATCATGAGTAGCATGTTTAGGAGAGAAGTGCAAGAGAGTATGTTCATGAGTAGCATGCCCGGGAGAAGAGTGGAGAGGGTATAAGAGCAGGTAGAAGGCTTTGGAGCAACAAGAGGAGAGTGAGGAGGCTATGTGCAGGAAGAGGAGAGTGTGGCATAAAGGTGGTGATGGATGATACAGCTGTGCATTAACGTGAAGGATCAGAGATGCATCTTCAGGGAGCAACAAACATAGCTCCATACCTCTGTGCTACAGAAAAGTGGCTGGGTAGGAGAAACCTGAACACTGAGCAAAGCTGTTTTTCTCTGGTCCCATTGCTAACGGATTGCAGATATGGCCACTGAGTCAAAGAAGATGCCTGGGGTGGCGAAGGAGGTGGGGCATGTGTAGTAGGAATGGCTTGCTTCATACTCTGAAGGAACCTTGGGCCAGAAGCAGTGTAGAAAGAGGGGTGGGAAGCCAGGGACAGGCAGTAGCACAGCTCAGAGATGTGGAGTCTACTCTTATGTCCCCTGGCTCTCCTACAGGAAGTGCCAACAAAGAGCAGGATGGGATTGGGGAGAGTGTAGTAGTACCCCCATAGGAGCTGCTGAGTTTTGTGGTCCGTCTGTCACCCTGTCCCAGCCAGGCACACACTTGTCATTCATCAAGAGACATGAAGCAGTCCTTGCGCTTTGTTTTTATGTTTTATTGAGGGAGATTGAATCCTCTCTTTCCTTCTCCAGACTAGCTAGCACCGATTTGGTAGGCCAGACACTGGCTCAGCCAGGCCTAAAGCAAGTGCCTTTTACAGGCAGGGACTGTGGGCCCCTATGGTGTAGCAAATAACAAAATCCCAGTGCTAGCTGTCCCTGTGGCTACTGCTCCCAATCCCACCTCTTCAGGCTCTGCCAGTCCTGGCTGCAGCTGCCTCACTCCACTGCCCATGACACCACCATCCTCCAGACTAGCTCTGCACCCATCCCAGACTGCTGCTTAGTCCTCTCAGGCATGCCTCCCAGTCCTCCCGACGGTGTGCTCTCTCATCAGCCCTCCTGGCTGCCTCTGTGGACCTCCTGGAGACTTGCTCGGCAGTGTTCTCCCACTGTCCTCTCTTGCTCCTCCTGTGCAGGACACCTCCGTGGGTTTTAAGAGGGTCCCGTCCGCACCCGAGCCAAGACCAAATGTCCCCCCCCCCAGACTGGGGAGCTCCCTCAAAGGCCCTGATGGCCTAACACTTCATCTCTATTCTTCCACCCGATCAATTCCTCCCCAGCTGGGCTGACCATTGGTATTTAAGGAGGCCTGCCCCCTGCCAATCCAAGTTGGGTATTGGTCAGGGCTCCCTAGAATACCCCAGGTGGCTCCACCTCCCCATCAGCTCCTCTTTCTAGAAAGCACTAGAAGATTATAGAAAGAAGTAGGAGGTCCTAGTGATGCCAACTGTGAGTCAACCAGCACTACCCTGAGCCACCCCCAGCCCAGATCAAACACACCAGCCAAGCCTGAAAATGTACCTACTCTAGGGAAAAAACCTTACACTAATTGCCTAGCACACTAAAGGGTGCTACACTCGATAGTATGGGATTGGGCAATAGTGTGGAAAAGGTGGAGAGAGTGAGGGCATCAGAAAGTCGGACAGACAAAAAGGAGGAGGAGGAGGAGCTGCACTACTGAGTGAAGAATCCAAAACTGTTATTTAGGCATTATTTTCAGGGGGGAAACAAAACTATACTGACAAAACAAAACTCTAAACTTATATTAGGATTCCCTTTGTTTAGCGCAGTGATTGTAAATATTATTTGTGTGATAAGATTACATCCCCAACAATGTTTAATTCTTTAACCCACAAGACACTGACCAAGTACAAATTTTTCATGTGTTCAAATTGCTTCTGTTAATTATATTGGATGTGTGCCGTCTTGTTTAATGGAAATGTCATACAGATTTTACATAAAAGGGATTATTCCTAAATGGGTCAATATGAAGATTTGTCTTCCCAGCATATTATTTATTTACAAAATTACTCCTTTTTTAGTAGCTTGTCAGACGGACAACATTTGAGCAGGCAATAAAATCTCTGATGCCTCTTGTTACTGTACAGTTTCTCTTTAATACATACCTTCAAGACATATTATTAGTACTGTCAAGCAAATGTTGGTATTTTGGAAAACCACTTTGACCATTGCTGCAGACTTTTTCTATTTTTTCTTTTAATGTTCTGACTTCAGATGATCAGTAACGGTGCCTGAATCTATTGCTACTCTAGTGCAAATCTTGTAGAAGATTGTATATCTGTCAAAGTATAAACACATGAAATGATCAAGCTTTCAATCCTTAGATGGTGGACTTTACAGGGAGCTAGTAATAGGAACAAAATCTTCATTTGTACTGAGCTGCACAGTCCTCATACATTGACACTCTTAAAGCAGACTTGGACTGGCCCACCAACCAACTAAAAAATCCTCCAATTGGCACCTAACATTTGCCCTGTTTTAATAAGAATGACCTGGGAGGATGAGGCACAACACCCTCTAAATACAGGAAAGCTGGCCCGTGTAGTATTGATGTAAGGGTCGACCGTCACTGTAATTTCATTTGGTGAGCCCAGGGTCTTAATTCCACATGGGGTACTGACATTTTTTTTAATATTAAACGGTTTTTATTGAACAATGTTCAGGTGAAACATGACAATGCAACGTACATGACAATAAGCCTAGCATGTCAAGCCATCAAAAATAGTACACAGACAACGTAATCAACTCCATATTATTCCACTGAATACATAGTACAACATAGAGGTATTATTTAAGTCAGAAGGGAGTGAGCAACCGGGCTTCCGGGCCAGTCAATAACAATAAGAAGGACAACACAGCAGATCCCCCCTTTTTTTTAAAGAAAATATGTTGGTGTGTTCTCAGGGCCAGTTCACACAAGTGTCAGCGGATTCGAGCCATCTATCCCAGATTTTATTATATTTATCGGGGCAACCACGGTTAATATATATGATTTTTTTATACGGGAGGGCAGCATTAATGTCGGCTTTCCACTCAGACGAACAGGGCGGTATGGCCCTCATCCAGTGCCTGGCTATGATCCTCCGAGCTGAGAAGAGTGTCTCATGCAAAAATGTTTTCGTAAATTTATTAAGCTCGGAGTCAGGGAAAATACCCAGCAGGCACTGTTTAGGGTCCAAGGACAGGGGGGAGCCCATATCATCGTGTAGGAAGTCCACAACATGCTTCCAGAGTACCTGGAGTTTGGGACATGACCAAATCAAGTGGAAGAACGTGCCCGGATCACGTCTGCACATTGGGCAGACTGTCGGGGCATCAGGTTTAAAGCGCGCCAACCCAAGAGGGGTGAGGTACGATCGGTGCAAAATAAACAGTTGCGATAGCCAATCAGAGAGCCTGGGTGACACCAGTCTACATGTATCTAAAGCCTCGCTCCACTCCTCATCCTCCAGCGGCCCCACATCTCTCTCCCACCTCGGCTTCAAGTTATATGCTAGTGTGGTGGCCGTCGGGGTGATGAGCATGTTATAGAAATCTGATATGAGCCTACGGGGATCTGATCCCTTGATCACTGCGATCAGTGCATTTGGGGCTGGCTGTGGAATATCTGCTGGAAACTGGGAGCGGACCGCATGGACCAGCTGAAGAAACCTGAACTGCATGAAGTCAGGCAATGAGTATTGTTCCTGAAGTTCAAGGAAAGACCTGAGGGACCCACCAGAAAAGATGTGGTGCAGATAAAACACTCCCCTCCTACTCCATAGCTCCGTGTCCGGGAGCAACCTAAGCTCAGGCAGGGATTTGTTATGCCACAAAGGGGTGTAATCATTAAATACAGGGGTCCCAATCAGCCCAGCAGCTATGTCCCAGATCCGTCTATATTGATATAAAAGTGATTTGCGGTTACCCTCAGACTCGTTGCCTCCCAGTCCAACTGCCACCGCCGTTATGGGGTCGGCAGTGCACTGGGCCCAGTGCGGACAGAGGAGGACAAGGAATCGCCACCTATCTGTCTTATCGATGTGATACAACTGGGATAACTGGGACGCCAAATAATAGGAATTAAAATCAGGCAGGGCTGTACCCCCTAAATCAGTGGGGTTTTTGAGGGCTTTCCAGGTCAGTTTATGTCTATTCTTCCCCCATATAAACAAGTTCAGCAGAGTGTCTATGATTTTGAAGTATTTGAGGGGGATGTATACTGGTGTGTGCCAGAGAGTGTAAAGAATCTTAGGTAGCAGTATCATTTTTATGATGTTGATTCGGCCCCAGACCCCAAGCGGTAACTTGGCCCAGACCTGAGTCCTAGATTTAATCAGGGCAAAGAGAGGTTCAACATTCAGGGGGATATAATCCGACGGGGAGGGGTACTGACATTTTTAAACTAGCATATACAGTGTATGCATCAATGATGCTTAGTTGTGGATCAGGTTTGGAAACCTTATGTACTATTTATTGGAAGGAGTGATAACTCATTTAAAAATTAGCACTTTTCACAGAATATGGTCTTTACTGCTTTTTTTTTTTTTGGATGACTTGAAGTGGATCTCCAGCCAAAGATGTTATCATAGTTTGAGTGAGGAAGGAATACAACCCCTGATGGGTTTTACTGTTATCTGGGGCTCTGTTAGATGGATCTCCCTTCACTTACTGTCCACTGTTGTTTTTTTTGTATTCTTTATTTAAAGCTCATATTGGGTATGGATATTTTTGCATAGTAACATTGGGCCAGCTTGGACCAATGTAATTTGCATGTGGCTTAACTGGACGATCCCTGGGGAAGCTGAAAATCATTGTAGTAGACACCACAACTATAGGAATTACTGCTAGCTTCTGGGTCCTGTGCTGAGCAGCTGTCCTGCTGCTTGGTGAACATAGGTGGTTGCTTGCTCAGCACAAGAGCCATATAGAGAACACTTTGTGTGTTCTCAATTAATGCAAAGTGTTCTCTGGACGAGGTGGAGATCATGTTGCCACCTCCCTGCCTCTCCACCTCTGTACTTCTTTACTATGTAGCTAAGCACCCACTTGGAATAGGGCCTGGAGATAGTGTCATTCACTGCAGAAGCAGTGATTTCCAGCTTCCATGGGGTAGCATATGCATTTATACAGTACATTGGTCCAAGCTCTTTGCAGAGTCAGTCACAAATGTCAATCTCAGCAAAATGTGCATAAAATTACAACAAAAAAGCCAGTACCCTCCTGCAAACAAATTTGAGCACAATGAGAGTGTATGCCACATATAGGAGAACTGTCCTAAGGATGGAGAAGTTTTGGGAAGGTGTAGTTGCCAGTGTGCAAGCAGATTCTCAAATTAGAGGACTGGAGCAAGGGAAGAAGGGGCAAGTGCATCCAGGGAAGGGTGGGGGCCCAAAAAGAGTGAGGGGAAAGGGAGAGCAAGGGGAGGCAGGGAAGGTAATGAAGCAGGTTCTTAGTTTAATGGCTCTTCATCTAGATCACAACCACAACGGCCCCATATTCAAGTGTAGAAGTGAACACGATTTTATAAAACCAGGTTCGCAAGAATCTGTCATGTGTGCCTTTGCTATGGGCAATACGGTCCCCTATTTGCTTGATTTAATTACCATTAATTATTCACATTTGATAGTAGTATGGAATGCAACTTCTAAGAGCCGGTTCACACAGGGGCAACTCGTCAGGCGACTCAGCCGCCTGACAAGTCGCGTCCCGTTCTGTACAATGGAACCGTTCTAATAGGAGTGACTCAAGTCGCTCCGACTTAGAAAAAGGTTCCTGTACTACTTGGGGGGCGACTTTAGGGCAACTTCCATTGACTTCAATACAGAAGTCATTTTGCAAGTCGCCTCTGAAGTCTTCTGCAGATCGCCTTGCCGAGTCGTGCGGCAAGTCGCGCTGCCCCGTTGTGAACCGGCACTTGCTGCATTAGGCAGATGGGGCAGAAGAGATCTCTTGTAGGTTTGCCAGGGGGAAAGTGTTATGGAAATAGAATGCTGGCTTGTCTGACAGTCTATAAATCATTGGGAAAAGCAGTGCACATCTGCTTAAAAAGATTGCAGGGTGGAACTAGACTAAAAAGTGTGCAAGATACCCCCAGGTGTAGCTCCACATCCGCAGTTGATGGAAACAGCTGGTGCAAAACCTGTGGTGTTCCATACTAGCGTTAGAAGTTTACTGCTGACAATGTTTTACCCAAAATAAATACACTTTTTTCTGTAGAGTAGAATAATGCCTCGTACATACGACCGGTTTTCCCGTCGGGAAAACTTCCATGAGAGCTTTTGGCTGGGAAAACCGGCCGCGTGTATGCTCCATCGCAGTTTTCCCGACAAGAAAACTGCGGGGAAAAAAAAAGAGAACTTGTTGTGAAAACCAGTCGTGTGTATGCTTTTCCGAGGGGAAAAAAAACACGCATGCTCAGAATCAAGTATGAGACAGGAGCGCTCATTCTGGTAAAACTAGCGTTCGTAATGGAGATGGCACATTCGTCACGCTGTAACGGACTGAAAAGCATGAGGCTGAAAAGCGCGAATCGTCTCTCACCAAACTTTAATAACACGAGATCAGCAAAAGCAGCCCAAAGGGTGGCGCCGTTTGAATGGAACTTCCCCTTTTAGTGCCGTCGTACGTGTTGTACGTCACCGCGCTTTGGACGGGCAGTATTTGGCCTAAACGTGTGTATGCAAGGCAGGCTTGAGAGGAATCCCGTAGGGAAAAACTTTGGTTTTTTTTATGCCGAGAAAACTGGTCGTGTGTACAAGGCATCAGACTAGCTTTATGTTGCTGTGTCCCTGTTGCAGATTTTCCTTGTCTGGTAAAACCATTTTGACTGGGACAGAACGTGAGGGAAAATCACTCTAATGGAGCCCTAGATTGCAATAAAAATTAGACAGGTGTTCTAATCAATCCCCACTGTATCCAACATAAAAAGGCTTTTTGTTTGATATAAACTTTTCTTTTTCGTACATCACGGGACACAGAGCGACTTAGTCATTACTAATGGGTTATATAGATACCTTCAGGTGCTGGCACTGGCAACTTCCAAAACCGGAAGTACCCTCCCCTATATAAGCCCCTCCCATCCGGGAGCACCTCAGTTTTTGCCAGTGTCTAAGGTGTTGGCCAAAGAGTAACATGTGTTTTCACTGGGCTTGCGTACAGGTTCTTTTATGGGCCTCAGTAAGCTGTTCCGGATCCGACCAAAAAAGCTTCATAGCTAAACGGTCGGTACCCGGGCCTTGCAACAGAAGAGCAAGGTTTTGCCTGTAATGCCTCTCTTAGGAGGGCTGGACCCTGGGATCCAGAGCTCTGGTCATACCCACGACCAAGATGTTGTCTGTGCAGGGTGCTATACAGGTCCAGGGGAGTGGAATCCTTGGGAACCCGGTCCCTGAAGGTTTAAATACAATGCCTGCCGTGAGAGGTGAAGTTTGGGCTTCTGTGGACCAAACAGAGTCCTGCGGCGGGGAACAGGTAAGTGGGGGCCCCCAGGAACTTGGTTCTATTGGGGGACCCCCAAGCCTAATTTGTCTTTCTGTCTGTTACCTAACGGTATTCCCGCTAATATCTGTGTATGCCTGTAACTACTGGAAAATGTAAAATTTTAATAGTAGTCAAAAAAAAAAAAAGGAGACCGCGGTACCTGTGTTAAACCACTAGAGGCCGCTGTGGTCCATTTTTTCTTGTCATGTGGATCTTTGGCTTTTTCAAGTCAAAAGATCCAGGCAGTTGGTAAGTTTCTCTGTGGGAATCCACTTCCTCTACCCTGTTGCTGCGCTCATCCACCGCACAGGCCCTCCGGCAAAAAGGGCCCTGGCTCCTAGTCCCTGCTTGTTTTCAAAAAAGAGCGCCGAAGGCACACGGGCGCGCGCGGGAGCGTGCACGCGCCTCCTATGAAAAGAAAGGGGCGGGGCGGGTGGATGACGCTCGATGCGCGCCGCAGCGCTTCTGCGCATGTGCAGGCGTCCCAGCATGGATAAAAGACACAGTACAAGTGTCAGCTGGATGCAAGCAGAGCTAGCAACAAAAACGGTGGCACACAGAGGCGGTTGATGCAGGCATCCCCATAGAAAGACACTTTAGTGGACACC
This sequence comes from Rana muscosa, assembly GCA_029206835.1. Classification (NCBI taxonomy): domain Eukaryota; kingdom Metazoa; phylum Chordata; class Amphibia; order Anura; family Ranidae; genus Rana; species Rana muscosa. The sequence continues at coordinate 731,463,828 of CM055118.1, forward strand.
AGCTGGTATATAGCAGCAACTGTGTTAGACTATTACCAGTATAATTGGTGTATGACGACGGGAATACCTCAGCTTTGTGCTTAAAGGATATGTCGTCCAGACGCTCTGGAAATAAGTCTTCCAAGAAGCCAAAGGGGTCTCCATCGGGCTCTGAGGATTTTGGGCATGCTTGTACTGCACCAATCTCCCCTGAAATTTCAGAGGTTAGTAGCCGTAGGAACCCCGCAGGAGTACCTGGTGCTGTGGCTGCCCCCAGTCCACCTGCTCCTGTATATATAACAGAGGAGGTTTTTTCCTCAACTCTGGGAGGATTGGAAGAGAGATTAACAGCATTGATCGCTGCTTCCCTGTCACAGGGAAAGCGCGTCCGATCTCCGTCTCCTCCTTCAGAGTGCCTGTTAGTGGAGGAACAGCCCCACACAGAGATCGACCTACCTGAAGGGGATCAGGATGAGGTTGATTCGGTTATAGAGGAATCAACAGTGGAAGAACCTTTCTCAGCATCTCAGGCTGAAAGATTATGGGTTCAGTCTCTGACTAACATGGTCCGATCAGCATTTAAAATGCCTCTTGCGGAGCCATCAACCACTACTGTCTCCTCGCTGGGGTCGCTGAAAGCTCCCCAGACTGCCTGTTCCTTCCCAATCCACCCTTTATTGGAAGGGCTTATTTACCAGGATTGGGAGCATCCTGATAAAATATTTACTCCCCCCAAGAGATTTCCGGTGATCTATCCCATGGAGGATAAGTTCATAAAAAAATGGAGAGTCCCTACAGTGGACGCAGCCATCTCTTGTGTGAATAAATCACTGACATGTCCAGTAGATAATGTTCCAATGTTCAAAGACCCAATAGATAAAAAATTGGAGTCTTTACTAAAATCTGCTTTCTCTACAGCAAGCATGGTGACACAACCTGCAGTAGCAGCGATTGGGGTCTGCCAAGCAGTGAAGGATCAGTTGAAACAAGTCTTAAGAGACTTACCAGATCAGCAGGCTCTTGCCCTAGCTGACCTACCTAGAGCCTTGTGTTTTGCGGTAGACGCCATATAGGATACAATCCAACAGGCCTCCCGCTTTACGCTGTCTGTAGTACATATGCGTAGGCTTCTATGGCTCAAAAACTGGTCTGCTGAAGCTCCCTGTAAGAAATTGCTGATTAGCTTCCCATTTCATGGAGAACGCTTATTTGGAGAAGATCTGGACAAGTATATCCAGAAAATTTCTGCCGGTAAAAGTACACTCTTGCCGGTTAAGAACAAGGGTAGAAGTCCTTCTTTTAAGAGGCCTACTTCTCCAGTCCCTGGCACATCGACTGTGAAACAGTTCCGACGGCCTCCGCGGTCAAATCCAGGGGGCAGAAATCAGGGACAATCACAGGGTAACAAGAAACCCTGGGTCAAGAGAGGTACGAAACCTCCCCCCAAGTCATGAAGGGTTGCCCCCACTCAATCGGGTGGGGGGAAGACTTCAGTTGTTCACAGAGACCTGGCGGGACACCATCAGAGACAAATGGGCGATCTCCGCAGTAAGTCTGGGATACAAGCTGGAGTTAAAAGACACTCCTCCTGCCCATTTTATGAGGTCAAACGTGCCAAGCGATCCCCAAAAGAGAGGATCCCTCCTTCTGGCACTAGAACAACTATTGCTCCAAGGTGTAATCATTAAGGTTCCCTTGGAAGAAAGCGGGTTCGGGTTTTACTCGAACCTTTTCACAGTCCCCAAACCAAATGGGGACGTGAGGCCCATATTAAATCTAAAAGGGCTAAACAAATTCCTACATATCAGGACTTTTCGGATGGAGTCGATCCGATCGGTGGCCACCGCCCTACAAGGGCAGGAATGGTTAGCCTCGATCGACATAAAGGATGCTTATCTGCATATTCCCATCTTTCCGGCCCACCAGAAATTTCTACGCTTTGTAGTAGAAGGGCGCCATTTTCAGTTCAGAGCCTTACCTTTCGGTCTGGCCACAGCACCACGAGTGTTCACAAAAATTCTGGCCCCACTATTGGCCAATCTAAGAACACGGGGTGTAATGATAATGGCATATTTAGACGACCTGCTACTAATAGACCACTCAGTGGAAAAACTGGAAGTAGCTATTCACGAGACAATCAAGTATCTGGAATATCACGGTTGGATTATCAACCGAGACAAGTCAGCTCTAAGACCAGTCAAAAGTCTGGAATACTTGGGGCTAAGGCTGGATTCAAATCAGAGAAAGATTTTCTTACCTCCAGAGAAGGTGTCGTCTTTGAGAGATTTGACCCACTTAGTGGGTACAAAAAGAAAACCATCCATACGCCTGTGCATGAGGCTGCTGGGAAAAATGGTGGCTTCATTCCAAGCAGTACCCTACGGTCAATTCCATTCAAGGAACTTGCAGAGGGCCATACTGTCAGCCTGGAACAAAAAAGTCCAGGCTTTAGACTTACCAATGTCCCTATCCCCTTCCGTTCGCAAGAGCCTCCATAGGTGGTTGGTGCCCCAGAATCTGGAAAAAGGGAAACCCTTCAGTCCAGTTTCTTGGAAGGTGGTCACTACAGATGCCAGCCTCATAGGCTGGGGGGCAGTACTGGAGCAATGGTCTCTCCAGGGCAAGTGGTCAGAAGCAGAGAAGGCCCTGCCCATCAATCTCTTAGAGATACGAGCAGCCCGGTATGCCCTAGTAGCATGGACATCCAAACTCCAAGGGTCCCCTGTCAGAATTCAATCAGACAATGCCACAGCAGTGGCATATATCAATCACCAGGGTGGCACCAGGAGTCGTGCAGCCCAGAGGGAAGCGAATTGCATCCTGGAATGGGCAGAAAGATATGTCCCAGCCATATCCGCGGTTTTCATCCCAGGAGTGGAAAATTGGAGAGCGGACTTTCTAAGTCGCCAGCAATTATGCCCGGGGGAATGGTCTCTTCACCCCGAGGTTTTCCAGGCAATATGCCAGCGGTGGGGAACACCGGATGTAGATCTGCTAGCATCCAGATTCAACGCAAAGGTGGACAGATTTGTGTCTCGCACAAGGGATCCCCTAGCTTGCGGCTCGGATGCCCTAGTGTTCCCTTGGGATCAGTTCAAACTGATATATGCATTCCCACCGCCACAATTGTTACCGCGATTAATCCGCAGAATCAGGGTAGAAAAGAAACCAGTGATTCTGGTGGCTCCAGCATGGCCCCGAAGAGCATGGTACGCGGAGATCGTAAAATGTCAGTGAGGAGTCCTTGGACCCTCCCACATCGTCCGGACCTGCTTTCGCAGGGACCGATATACCACCCTTCCTTACCAGCCCTGGGTTTGACGGCCTGGCTATTGAAGCCCACATTCTAAAAAAGAGAGGGCTCTCTAATCCTGTGGTATCTACCATGATCAATGCCAGGAAGCCGGTATCCAGGCAGATCTATTATAGGATCTGGAAGGCGTACATCGCGTGGTGTGAGGCCAGGAAATGGCATCCGCGTAAGTACGTAATAGGTAGGATTCTGGACTTCCTACAGTGGGCTGTAGATAGGAAGCTTGCCTTGAGTACTATCAAGGGTCAGATTTCGGCCTTGTCAATATTTTTTCAAAGGCCCTTGGCTTTGCATTCATTAGTCAAAGCTTTCATACAAGGAGTGATGCGTATTAGCCCTCCGGTTAGTATTCCCATATGTCCATGGGACTTAAACCTGGTTCTGTCGGTTCTACAGAAACAACCGTTTGAACCATTGCAACACATTTCCTTGGTTCTTCTCACCAGGAAATTGATTTTCTTAGTAGCCATTTGTTCGGCTAAAAGAGTATCGGAATTAGCCGCCTTGTCCTGTAAGGAGCCATATCTGGTTGTCCATAAGGACAGAGTAGTATTACGTCCTCATCCAGCCTTTCTTCCTAAGGTGGTATCGAGGTTTCATTTGAACCAAGATGTGGTTCTTCCTTCTTTTTTTCCCAAACCTACCTCGGTAGAGGAAAAGTTATTGCATTCTTTGGATGTAGTAAGAGCAGTTAAAGCTTATCTAAAAGCCACTGCTCAGATTCGTAGAACGGATACTTTTTTTGTTCTGCCGGAAGGCCCCAGAAAGGGTCAGGCAGCATCAAAATCTACTTTAGCCAAGTGGATTCGACAGGTCATAATACAAGCCTATGGCTTGAGAAGGAGACCGCCTCCGTTCAAAGTTAGGGCGCACTCCACGAGAGCAGTTGGAACTTCATGGGCAGTGCATCACCAGGCCTCCCTGGCTCAAGTCTGTAAGGCCGCAACATGGTCTTCAGTACACACGTTTACTAGATTCTACCAGGTAGACGTTAGAAGTCAGGAGGATGTCGCCTTTGGGCGCAGTGTGTTGCAGGCCGCAAAAGATCCTCATGCCTGATGGCGCCCAGCTTATGTATAGTGTATCCCTCCCCTCATTTGGCATTGCTTTGGGACGTCCCATTAGTAATGACTAAGTCGCTCTGTGTCCCGTGATGTACGAAAAAGAAAAAGGGATTTTTATAACAGCTTACCTGTAAAATCCTTTTCTTGGAGTACATCACGGGACACAGAGCTCCCACCCCTCTTTTTGGGACACTTATTGCTTTGCTACAAAACTGAGGTGCTCCCGGATGGGAGGGGCTTATATAGGGGAGGGTACTTCCGGTTTTGGAAGTTGCCAGTGCCAGCACCTGAAGGTATCTATATAACTCATTAGTAATGACTAAGTCGCTCTGTGTCCCGTGATGTACTCCAAGAAAAGGATTTTACAGGTAAGCTGTTATAAAAATCCCTTTTTTCTAGGCTTACAGGTTTTTAAGGTGTTATATTCCCCCCCCCCCTTGTTGAAAAAAAAAAAACTCTGGGTTTCCTAAAAAATAAAAAATAAATAAGAGACCACAGCAGACACTATTTGCCTTTGCTTTGACTCTGAAACGCTACAGGGTAAGCAGGTAGTGGAAGGGGCAAGAGGGTCATTAGGTTATGTGTGGGCTTTTCAGCTTGCGCTATTGTGTACTGTTATTAAGTCTATTTTTTTTCAATGTAGCCAAGTATACAGTAGCTACATCATGTTAACATGACTAAAAATATATAAATCTTTTTAAAAAACTATTTTATTTCTGATCATAGTAAATGAAGATACAAAAGTAATTTACATTTTATATTAAATATTATTTTCTGTGGTATTATCATATTGATAAATTATGTATAAATTGTCTATTTTATTTACAGTGCACATACAGTAAATACAAATACAGTAAAACCTTGGTTTGAGAGTAACTTGGTTTGAGAGCGTTTTGCAGGACAAGCTAAATGTTTTAATACATTTTGACTTGATATACAAGCAATGTATTGATATAAGAGTAGCGTCATGTCACAACTGAGTATAAAATAGAAGAGAGGCGCCTCTAAGTGTAGCAATGTGGTTACATTTAATGAAGGTACAACATTTAGAAACTCGCATGGTTGATGATTAAAACAGACAAATCTAAGTATGCAGGCACCCAGGGTACAGCTGTCCACATAGACCATTCTCCTCACCGCTATTGATGTCGTCCCTCCCACGAGTGGTTCAAGCCACGCTTTTAGATCACTCTACTGCAGGGTAGTCTTCCCGGTCACGATTGCAGACTGATAGCGGTGAGAGCCGGTGGTGAGTATGACGGTCTATGTGGATCGCTTTACCCCGGATGCCTGGATACTTAGATGTGCCTCTTTTAATCATCAACCATGTGAGTTGCTAAATGTTGAAGCTTCATTAAATGTAACCATATTGCTACACTTAGAGGCGCCTGTCTTCTATTTTATACTCTGTAGCTCCTGCTGGATTTTGCTTCTAATCTAATCTCTTTATATGGACTATAAACTGAAGGACTTATGAATAAATGGTTGTGGAACGAATTCGCTTTGATATACAAGTGCTTTGGATTACAAGCATGCTTCCGGAACGAATTATGCTCGCAATCCAAGGTTTTACTGTACAGCTATTTATATTTATTATATGCACTTAATGTTTTATGACTGAACTGTTTTGGGTTTTTTTCAGGATTTTTTGTTGCAGATCTTCACTGTATTTCGGATACTTATAAGACCTGAAATGTTTCCTAAAGACTGGACTGTGATGCGTTTTGTTGCCAACAAGTAAGAAGGAAAAAACTTTTTTTATATGCCAGGTTATTAACCTCCCTGGCGGTATGATTATGTCAGATTTTAGGTGCTGAAAACGGTACAATTATTTTGCATGGAAATTTGGCGTTTTATATTGGAGGCCTGTAATTCTTAGGAATAACTCACTTAAATCTGTCCAAACAAGAGTCTAGTAGACATCCCGGGTATGATAAAGTTCAAAAAACAAAATCATAAATTATAATATAATAAATAACTATAAATAATTATAACAAATAATATAATAATACTAAAAATTATTCAATAATGTAATCAAATCAAAAACACTGAAATTTGCTCAGTTGCAGAATTGTCGCTGTCATTAGATTTAGTGTTTGATGACGAATTTCCTCACAAATCGCTATCGCTCAATTCTGCAAGTGATTCTAATTTATTATTGCTGTTTTCTAGCTGGTCTAAAACCATTTTTGATGTAAACGGACACTTTTTGGTTGCTATGGACAATCTCCAGTTTCCAGGCAGAAAGAACAGTTTTTATAATATAAAAATGCATGCAGGACACTGGACAGACCACTAGGGACAAGGGGGATGTGTTATTATTTGATACAGTACTGTAATCAGTAAGATCTTTTCTCTTAAATAAAGAATTTATTTTAAAAAAATGACATGCGGACATACAGAGAGCATACTGATGCGTATCAAAAAACAGCAAACATTCCCCAGCACCCCAGAAGTAGAACATATAGTAAAGATATGGAGCCCGCTATCAGAGGGGGGATCACAGCAAGTGTCAAGCTTACAGGAGCCCTCCGCCCCCCGCATGGCCGTATTTTTGCGGCAGACGCCGATTTAGGTAGAGATAGAAACGTCAAGCCCGTTAGGAACAGACTTGATCTGGCCAACACTCTAGTGTTGGTATTAAGAGATATCAGAGAAAGTAAAGGAAAAGTAAGCAAGGGGTGCAAGAGGGGGAGGAGGGGTGTTACCGTCCTCCAGTCACATCCACCCCACCTGGGGAGCATTCAGATTCGATCCTCTCAGGGGGACCGAGCCACTAAGAGCCCGTATTCCTCAGAGAAGTAAAATTTGTGCCAAAAATACCATGTTTTGGAAAATTTCTCACTTAGGCCTCTTTCCGTTGCTATCAAGTCCTACATGTCATGGATATCCTTCACTTTGTTCAACCAACCAGCCACCGACAGAGGCTGAGTCTGCTTCCAATTCAGAGGGATGCAGCCCTTTGCCGCATTGATCAGAAGCGGCAGTATGGACTTTCTATAGCCCTTAGTTGGGATTTTGTGGTGGTGTAGAAGGAAGAGCTCAGGAGACATCGGCAGTTCCCTGTCCGTAAATTTTTGGACAATGCGGTGTACCTCAAACCAAATGATTGTAAGATGCGGCATGACCAAAAGACGTGGAGGAGCGTACCAACCTCCTCTCCGCACCTCCAGCACATTACCGTGCTCTGATGGGAACATCTTGTGTATCTTTTCTGGAGTGTAGTACCAACGGGACAGAATTTTATATTCCAGCTCCTGGTGCCTTGCACTGATAGAAAGAAGCGTTTTGAGCGAAGAGAATGATTCGGTCAACTTGTTTCCCCGTAAGTTGTAAGCCCATCGCCCGCTCCCACTTGGTAACATAAGGAGGCCTAAAGTGCGGAGGTGGAGAAACTAGGATTTGGTACATCAGGGAGATTGCATGTCTCAACGGGGACCGTTCCAGGCATAGTAACTCAAATGATGTCAGCTGCCGCCCATAGGCATTCGGAGAGGGCAAGGTGCGGATGTAGTGGGACAGCTGGATCTTTTGCCAAAATGAGAGCCCATTCAGGGCAGGGTGTCATCTAGGATTTGTTGTCGGGTACGCCATTGGTCGTTTGTGAGGAAGTGTCGCACCTGAGACCTTTCGACCAGTTTCAATTCCAGGAAGCTGGGGTCGTTGAGACCCGGACTGAAAGCCGGGTTGCCTACTATTGGGGTGAGCGGGGACAGCAGCGGCGCGATCGAGTGGTCGCAGAAAGCCTTCCAAGCTGTCCGTATTGTCACCCCTACCGTGGGGTGGTCAGAAATCTTCTTTGGCAAGGGATGATGGCACCAGGGCAGCGAGTCTAAGTGGGCCCCAGTCAAGGATCGTTCAATCTGCACCCACTGTTTCAGAGGGCCGTGATGGCACCAATCCAAAATACGGGTTAAATGACAGGCCGTGTGATAGAGAGTAACGTCCGGCAGGGCTACCCCACCCCTCAACTTTGGTAGCTGGATAATTTTCTGCGCCAACCGCGGGGGTTTCTGAGCCCACACAAAGCGGATTAGCGTTCTATTTACTGCTTTCAGGAAGGACGCCGGCACCTGTATGGGTAGTGTCTGAAAGTGGTACAACAATCTGGGTAAAATATTCATCTTCACAATGCTGCAGCAGCCAAACCAGGAAAACAGGCCATGCAGGTCTTGCAGGTCTTTTTTTATGGCCACCAAAAGGGGAGGGAAATTAAGGGGGAAAATCTCTTCCGCCTTGCTGCGTAACAAGATACCCAGGTATTTGATATGGGACATGGCCCATTTGAAAGGAAAGTCAACCCGAAGCAAATCAGTTAAGGGAGGAGGTAAGGCGACCCCAAGTGCCTCCGATTTCTGGTAGTTAACCACTTAAGCCCCGGACCATTTCGGGCCATTAGGACCAGGCCTGTTTTTGGGATTCGGCACTGCGCTGCTTTAACTGTAAATTGTGCGGACATGCAATGTTGTACCCAAATGAAATTTGCGTCCTTTTCTTCCCACAAATAGAGCTTTCTTTTAATGGTATTTGATTGCCTCTGCGATTTTTATTTTTTGCGATATAAACAGAAAAAGACCGAAAATTTAGAAAAAAAAATGATATTTTCTACTTTTTGTTATAAGAAAAATCGAATAAACTCAATTTTAGTCATACATTTAGGCCAAAATGTATTCAGCCACATGTCTTTAGTAAAAAAAATGTCAATAAGCGTATATTTATTGGTTTGCGCAAAAGTTATAGCGTTTACAAACTAGGGTACATTTTCTGAAATTTACACAGCTTTAAATTTATGACTGCCTATCTCATTTCTTGAGGTGCTAAAATGGCAGGGCAGTACAAAACCCCCCCAAATGACCCCATTTTGGAAAGTAGACACCCCAAGGAAATTGCTGAGAGGCATGTTGAGCCCATTGAATATTTTTTTTTTGTCCCAAGTGAGTGAATAATGACAAAACAAATAAAAAATACAAAAAGTTGTCACTAAATGATATATTGCTCACACATGCCATGGTTATATGTGGAATTGCACCCCAAAATACATTCTGCTGCTTCTCCTGAGTACGGGGATACCACATGTGTGGGACTTTTTAGGAGCCTAGCCACGTACGGGACCCCGGAAACCAAGCACCGCCTTCAGGATTTCTAATGGCGCAAATTTTTGATTTCACTCCTCACTACCTATCACAGTTTCGAAGGCCATAAAATGCCAAAATAGCACAAAACCCCCCCAAATGACCCCATTTTGGAAAGTAGACACCCCAAGCTATTTACTGAGAGGCATGTTCAGTCCATGGAATATTTTATATTTTGCCACAAGTTGCGGGAATATGACAATTTATTTTTTTTTTGCACAAAGTTGTCACTAAATGATATATTGCTCACACATGCCATGGGCATATGTGAAATTACACCCCAAAATACATTCTGCTGCTTCTCCTGAGTACGGGGATACCACATGTGTGGGACTTTTTGGGAGCCTAGCCGCGTACGGGACCCCAAAAACCAGGCACCGCCTTCAAGGTTTCTAAGGGCATAAATTTTTGATTTCACTCCTCACTACCTATCACAGTTTTGAAGGCCATAAAATGCCAAGATGGCACAAAACCCCCCCAAATGACCCCATTTTGGAAAGTAGACACCCCAAGCTATTTGCTGAGAGGCATGTTGACCCCATTGAATATTTTTTTTTTTTGTCCCAAATGATTGAATAATGACAAAAAGAAAAAAAAATGTACAAAAAGTTGTCACTAAATGATATATTGCTCACACATGCCATAGTTATATGTGGAATTGCACCCCAAAATACATTCTGCTGCTTTTCCTGAGTACGGGGATACCACATGTGTGGGACTTTTTGGGAGCCTAGCCGCGTACAGGGCCCCAAAAACCAAGCACTGCGAACGCTGCAGTTATGTGTGTTGTGTTTGGTAAGTGACAGTGATCGATCGATACTGCACTTGGGTGGGCTGGGCTGGGCTGGGCTGGGCGGAGGGGCTAAACGCAGGCGCTAGCAGGTATCTGGGCTGATCCCGCTAACACTGCGTTTTTGGGAACCCTAAACCGCTGGGGATGCTAGTATAGATCTGATCAGATACTATACCACTAAGGGGGGTGTATGCTTTGCGCGTGGGTGTTAGCGTTACTGTCACTAACCTAACACTGCCTGGGGCGACGCAGACCCTCTCTGGCGCTAAAACCTAATTGATCTCACCCGCCGGGCGATCAGGGGGGTTAAACCTTTATTGGGTTATATACGGCGGGTGCCCTGATGCTATAAAAAGCAAACTAATCAACCAGCGTCACCCGTAACCTTTATATGGTGATCACTGATGAAAGGGTTAACTAGGGGCAATCAGGGGGTTAAAACCTTTATTAGGTTAAATATGGGGGTACCTGACACTATATAAAAACCTGACGGGTAACCTAAATAACTAAATAACTTACTGGCTAACCAGTGACACCAGTGACGCTTATACGGCGATCACTGGTGAAAGGGTTAACTCTAGGGGCAATCAGGGGGTTAAAATAATATATGGGGGTACCTGACACTAATAAAAACCTGCGGCGAACCTAAAAAAAAATAACTGCCTATCTAAAACACCAGCGACACGAATACAGCGATCGGAAAAACAATCGCTTAGTGACGCTGAAGTTAGGGGGTGAAAGGGTTACCTGGGGGGTGATCAAGGGGTTAAACCTTTATTAGGGGGGGGTTAGGGGGCTACCCTGGACCTAAAGGGGCCTAATCCTAACTGCCCTGCAACTTTTTACAATCACAGATGACACTAAATGCAGTGATCAGTAAAATAAATGATCACTGCAATCAGTGACACTGTGATTGGGGGCTTTGGGGTGACCTGGGGGGTGATCTGGGGGTGACTGGGGGGTGATTTGTGTGCCTATGTGTACCTACGTGTCAGTGGACTGTTGGTGCACTAACCTGCTTCTTCTCTGCTCGGCGCCGGGAACGAAAAGACCGCGGCGAGGGAGATGACATCACTTCCTCCAGCCTTGTTTACATCACATGGCGGAGGAAGCATTTTCATTGGCCGGGAGCGATCGCGAGGGGGGGGCGGAATCGAGCGGCCCCCCCTCATGCCTGATCGCTCCCGAACACTTAACGGCCGCTCACTGCAGTGAAGGGGGGTCCGGACGGACCCCCCAACTGCACAAAGGCGATCACGTAGATCTACGTGATTCTGCCTGTCCGTGCCATTCTGCCGACGTAAATCGGCGGTGGGCGGTCGTTAAGTGGTTAATGCGAAACATTGACACCTCCTCGTACAGCTTCAGTTCCTTGAGCAAGTTCGGAGTAGACACAAGGGGGTTGGTCAGAAAGAAGAGCAGATCGTCTGCGAAAGCCGCAATTTTCAGGGACAGGGTGGCATCAAGGCGTGGTCCCGTAATGTCCGGGTTGTCTCTGATGATACGCAGGAAAGGCTCAAGCGTGAGGATGAATATCAGGAGCGACAAAGGGCACCCCTGTCTCGTCCCATTCGCTATCTGAAATGTCGAAGAAAGGTGACCATTAACCTTGACCTGGGCCGATGGACAGGAATAGATCGCCATCAACCAATTCATCATGCGTTCATGCAGGTCAATACAGCGGAGAGTTTCAAACAGGAAAGGCCAGCTCACCCTGTCAAACGCCTTTTCGGCGTCCGTCAAGTAATCAGTAAGATTACCGTATACTGTATGTGTTTTGTGTGTTTCACGTTTTGAATTTGGCGCCGAACTCCGCCCCCGTGCGCCGCAACGTCGCAGGGAATGGAGCTCGGCGGCACTCGGCAGTGTGGATCGAGCGAGATGACAGCTTTCTCACAAAGCGGGGACACGTCGCAGGATCCAGGGACAAGGTAAGTAACTTCCCCTGTATCCTGTGATGCGATCCTGAGTCTGGCTCGGGGTTACCGCTTTAGGTACTGAAATCTTACCCCGAGCCAGACTCGGGAATACCACTAAGCGGGTTAAAGGAGAGCTTAAGTCTGCATACAAATCAGTTAACATTCTTTATATCAATCAACTTGTGTAATATATTTTTTTTATGTGAACTACAGATGCTATACTGTTTACTGTTGAATTTTGATGTATATTCTTTTTGCTCAGATAACAATCTACAGTGCCTTGAAAAAGTATTCATACCCCTTGAAATGTTCCACATTTTATCATGTTACAACTAAAAATGTAAAATAAAATTGGGAATTTTATGTGAAAGACCAACACAAAGTGGCATATAAGTGTGAAGTGGAAGGAAAATTATGATAAATGGTTTTCACTTTTTTTTACAAATAAGTGAAAAGTGTGGGGTGCATTTGTATTCAGCCCCCTCCGAGTCAATACTTTGTAGAACCGCCTTTTGCTGCATTTACAGCTGCAAGTCTTTTTGGGTATGTCTCTACCAGCTTTGCACATCGAGAGAGTGAAATTTTTGCCCATTCTTCTTTGCAAAATAGCTCAAGCTCTGTCAGATTGGATGGAGAGCGTCTGTGAACAGCAATTTTCAAGTCTTGCCACAGATTCTCAATTGGATTTAGGTCTAGACTTTGGGCAATTCTAACACATGAATATGCTTTATTCTAAACCATGCCATTGTAGCTCTGGCTGTATGTTAGGGTTTTTGTCCTGCTGGAAAGTGAACCTCTGCCCTAGTCTCAAGTCTTTTGCAGACTCTAACCAGTTTTCTTCTAAAATTGCCCTGCATTTGGCTCCATCCATCTTCCCATCAACTCTGACCAACTTACCTGTCCCTACTTAGGAAAAGCATTTCCAGAACTTGATGCTGCCACCACCATGTTTCACAGTGTGGAGGGTGTGTTCAGGGTGATGTGCAGTGTTAGTTTTGTGCCACACATGGAGGCTCTGAAGAAGCTTGCTAAAACAATCAGCAGGCGAAACATGTTGGCCAAGGGATGCACCACCCACGGCCCATGAAACACTCCCATCAGAGGGGGAGGGGCGTTAAGTTAACAGAGGTGGAAAGGCAGACTTTACACCCAGTGGACCGGTGTGGATCGCAGAGAGACATAGTGACCAGTGAGTACAGGGAGAGCCTGCCAGTGCACACAGCTAGGAAGACATACAAGAGCAGCCGCAATCTCATCTCAATACCTGAATGAATCAGCAAACAGTAAGTTGGCATCTGTTTAATCCTTTTTTTTCTACAGCTGTCACTGCACAATCCATGGACTGCTAGCAGGGAGAGATTGCTGATGCACACAGCTAGGAAGATCAAAGGAGAGCATCATCTCTTATGACTCAACTTACTTAAGTCAGTATTTGTTAACCCATGCTTCACAACAGCTGTCACTACACAATCTATGGTCAGTCAGCTCATCCTCACGATGCAAGATCACTACCAGCATTGGCTTAACTGGGAGACTGAACCGGAACATTTAACACTTACAGAATCCAGTGAGACCATACTCAGCGCAACTGACCCCCCATGTCAATCATGTCCTTCTCTGGATTACACCCCTTTTTACATCTACATCTGTTTTTTTTTTACCTTGATTATCCCTGCAGAAGGCTAATTTAACTTGGTAACTAACAAGGAATTATTAAACCCTAAACTGTCCTCCTTGACCCTGAATGATTGTTACATGCCTCCCTAGATATGTATCTGTGTGGATAAGTCTATCAACATTTAGAAGGGATGCAATCATGTTACAAATCCTTGTAACATTCCCTATATTGTTCAATGAGCAGGATACTTGATTGATACCCCAATCTGTGTTGCGGACAGACCTTTCTCACTCTTTAATAGAGGAGTTCATGGGCCTAGTGTGTGGTTCTTTCTTCTAATAAAAAACAACATTGTTATTTGGTGACAGGTGGAGGGTTTATGCATTTTATGATGTTTTTCTTAACAATGTTCTGTGTCTAATAAACTGATTCAATATTGATACTGCATAAACATCTGGGGTCACTTTTTATACCTGCTTTTCTGGGAAATTCTCCCATTTATAAATTCAGTTCCACCACATATAGCCTTTTGCTTTTAGGCCAAAAAATTCAACTTTGATCTCATCTGACCAGAGCACCTTCTTCCACATGTTTACTGTGTCCCCCACATGGCTTCACGCAAACTGCAAATGGGACTTCTTATGGCTTTCTTTCAACAATGGCTTTCTTATTGCCACTCTTCCATAAAGGCCAGACTTGTGGAGTACACGACTAATAGTTGTCCTGTGGACAGATTCTCTCACCTGAGCTGTGGATCTCTGCAGCTCCTCCAGAGTTACCATGGGCCTCTTGGCTGCTTCTCTGAATAATGCTCTCTTTGCCCAGCCTGTCAGTGTAGGTGGACGGTCATGTCCTGGTAGGTTTGCAGTTGGGCCATACTCTTTTTCCATTTTCGGAGGATGGATTGAACAGTGCTCCGTGAGATGTTCAAAGCTTGGGTTATTTTTTCTATAACCTAACCCAGCATTAAACTTCTCCACAACTTTATCCCTGACCTGTCTGGTGTGCTCCTTGGCCTTCAGGATGCTGTTTGTTCACTAAGGTTGTCTAATAAACCTCTGAGGGCTTCACAGAATAGCTGTATTTATAATGAGAATAAATTACACACAGGTGGACTCTATTTTCTAATTAGGTGAATTCTGAAGGCAATTGGTCCCACTAGATTTTAGTTAGGGGTATCAGAGTAAAGGGGGCTAAATACAAATAAACGCCACACTTATCACACATTTATTTGTAAAGAAAATTGAAAACCATTGTCATGGTATGCAGTAATGTTTGTCTGTCAGCTTACCTCCTCCATGTGTCCTGCTTTAGAGGCCAGCCACTCTCACCTGGCTGCTTAAGTAATCTCTCCTCTAAGCATGGCTCCACCCCAGGCCCGATTAGGGAACTCTATATTAACCTGTGCACTGCAAGCCAGCCGTGCTGATCAACAGTGTTTGTTTAGCTATAGTGTGTTCGGGTTCCTGCTTACTGTGTGCTCTACGTCTATCTCTGTTTTACCGATCTTGGCTTGTTCTCGACTATCCCTGTCAGCTTGTGACCTTGACATTTGACGGGTCATTTGTTTATCCTTGTCTGCTAGTCGCCCCGACCTTTGGCTTATCCCCTTACTATCTCTTGTTATCCTGAGCTGCTGCTTCCCCTCTATCCTCTATAGCCTACTGTGGGCGTGAGCTGGGAGACTCTGGGGGCCACGACCTGGATCCAGTTGCAGCCCAGTCCTTCCTCACCACTAGAGGCTCTGGTGGACAACTGCTGGATCTTAGACTCGGCACCCTGGGGAATCTTAGACTCTAGCTCCCTGTGGGATCCCTGTTAGTGCTCCAGTGGACCTGCCTTCTTAACCACCCAGAGTTCCATCCGCAGCAGTCAGCCATAGGGTCCACTACCTTAGCGGTGCACTCCTGACCCCAATGGTGTGCATTTGTCACCTGGCCTCAGGTGACCTGACAACCATTTATTATTTTCCTTCCACTTCACAATTATGTGCCACTTTGTGTTGGTCTATAACATAAAATATATTACAATTTTTGGTTGTAACATGACAAAATTTGGAAAATGTCAAGGGGTATGAATCATTTTTCAAGGCACTGTATGTCCAGGACCACATAAGTGTGGTTTTGGACATGCACAAAAATGCCAGACTGCAAACTAGTTTGTAGCTAAGCAGGATGATAACAAGCTTTTCTGTCAAACATTGTATCTTAAAGAAAACTAAGGTACACTCACCAATATGATATTTTTCCATATATTCTTTTGCACGAGCAGAGTTGTCATGTGGTAAATAAGTGCCATCTTTAAATAAACCTTTTGTTCTATGCTGTCCTGCAAAGAAAGGGAGAGGGCCCCCCAAAAATACAGCTAAGGTAACGCTGATGAAAAACCATGAGTGTATCAGTCCCTGTAAGCGGTGTGAAGTCTCTTAGGTGTAGGAGATGGAAACACGTGTGAATGTCCTTGATATATTATCTTGAAGACTGCAAGACCTTAAGGAAGGTCTTGTATGACTAGAATGAAATGCAGCTAAGATAAAGCTGACAGTGAATTGTTCCATAACCAAATATGCCTTCATCCAGAAAAAGACAACGGTATCAGTAGAATTCTTCAATTGAATGGAGCCAATTAAAACCACTGTCAGGGCTTTAGTATCTTGTATGAATGGTAACACAGCAGAATGATGTGATAAGAATAGATTGGCAACAGAATTATGTGAATAATTGGAAATTCTTAGTTGTTAAAAAGCAGTCTCAACAAAAAAATATAACTGATCATTTACTGTACAGTCGTGAAGCCAGTAATGGTGTATGTCTCAGAATCCTGCACAATGATATCATCAAACACGGAGCTCCAAGGAAGCTGGAAGAGGAAGATGCACAAGAGAATTTTTGACCCTGTAAAAGTGGGAGAAAGCTGGAGAATTAGAAGGAAAATAAATCTCAGTGATGTGTACAAAAGCCAGATGTAATATCTGAACTAAAGGTGATAGAAGTTAGGGCACTTTGCAAGGATGACAAGAAATTATGGCTCTAAAAGAAGATATTTGGTGGAAAATCAAGAGCATTCCATCAGGAGGACAGGCCCAAAAAGTCTGATGGATGATGTGAAAGAGGTTTTCGTTTTTGATAGTCTGATGGAAGATGGGAATCAAAAGATGGAGAACCATGTTGATGGTGAGCAAAGATGACTGGACTTTAATTGTGCAAGAGGCCACTTTGTGGGCTGTAGAGACAGGGTGAGGATTTTAAATCCAGCAAAGAGCTAATACATTTTCTATATTTATAAATGGGTACCATGAAAGCCGTTGAATTGTATGATCTTGCCTCAGTAACTCAGGAGCTACAGTTAAAATGTCTTGTAGTTTGTAGTTCTTGTAGAACCTGGGCTACAAAAAGGTGGCAAAGGGAGTCTCAAAATGTTCTAAAAATTCCCTTTCAGTTGGCAACACACAACACAGTTACTATAAATTAGGGTAATTTTAAGCATAAACTTCCCATAATCTGGACAGGCACGAGGAAGAGTTGATTTCCACAACTAATCTGGATACACATTTTTAAAGCACTGTGCTGTATATAGCAATATTTCATTTTATAGACGTGTCACTATAATCATATAAAAAAACAGTGTTTATAAAACTCGTTTAAAAGAGTTCAGACTAAAACTGTAGCAGCGCTACGGACAAAAGTTTGTATGTTCGTCTTCTATAACAATTGCTTATATAGGTGATGAAGTAGTGGATGGTGAGTCTAGTTGTATTTAATCCAATTCTTATTCTTAGTGCTCCTTTCACCAAAGTGTATTACACCGCGTGGGGGGATTTTCGAAAGTCCCCTTCAGGGGGCGCACTCACCAGATATAAGAGAAATGCAAGCCTAGATAAACCATCCTCCTTCAGCAATGATACAATCAAAATTCCTTTTCTTCTCCACCATAAACTCCACACGATAACACAGGTATATGTAAGGGTAAAGAATATGTCCACATAGGGTAATATTGTATAGACAATTTATTGAAAAATAAGACCCTTTAGTTCCCCCCTTACATAATCTGCGTACCACAATAATATATTGTACAGGCAATAAAATGGAACAAAACGAGCGCTTCAGCGCTAGGAACTTGCCCCTGATGAACGCTGGACGTCAGATCCTATCAGCGTTTCCTGTGAGGCAGGTCCTGGAACGCATCCGCGTCACTTCCGGTTTGTTAAGCTGTGTCGGTCACGCCCTGACGTTTCGTCACTTCCTGACTTCTTCTGAGGGCGTGACCAACCATCACAGCAACCGGATTATATACAGTGCCAGATCCCGCCCCTCGGCTGAACGTCAGACCGCGCCCTGCGTGCCTGCGTCGTTGCGCATGCGCACTGAGCGAGTGTGCGTCCATGCCCTGATGTGGGCGGAAGTGTTTCCAGGCGCAGCTCGATATGCCTCCCTCTGATTGGCATGTGTATTCGGGCTGCGTCCTGATTGGTCACTCTGCGTTAACCCATCGGGACCAGCTGTGCAGTGCTGATGTGAATATCGAGGGGGCATCTAAGTGTTGATCGTGAGGGATGATCCCAGATAAACCAGATCACCCCGTAATACAGTCACCCCTGCAGCTGGCGTCTATGCCCTGGAGCTATATGGGCATGATTCGATTGCAGACTGCAGCCCATTTTGCCCCCGGTGGCCAAACTTTTTTGTTACTGTTTATGTTCTACCTCCGGGGTTTGAGATGAGTACAATGCAATGTGAACTTAAAATATATATGTAGTAAACGTATTGAGAATGCGCTGTGATGCCTGCAATATTTTACAAATCTATGAAAACAGCGTTCCAACTCCCAAAAATTAAATGAAAATATAAATATAGCAATCAATTACTTATACATGTAAGGCATAATATGGGTCTATGTATAAAATCTATCTATAAAACTTGTTTACACTTTGGTGAAAGGAGCACTAAGAATAAGAATTGGATTAAATACAACTAGACTCACCATCCACTACTTCATCACCTATATAAGCAATTGTTATAGAAGACGAACATACAAACTTTTGTCCGTAGCGCTGCTACAGTTTTAGTCTGAACTCTTTTAAACGAGTTTTATAAACACTGTTTTTTTATATGTGCATTTATTTTAAGCAGCTGCTGTTTATTTATACATTTTTCTATTGTTTATATCTTTACGGTATTTTATCCACAAGCGCAGAGTGATACTAGGAAGGAGGGCCAGGCTATTTTAGTATCTTTTTTTATATATCACATTACCTTTTACTCCGCGGCTATGGATGCTTTAAGATTTTTAAGCAATAGGAACATTAATGTAGATACAATATTTTCTCAAAGCGAACCCACTGCCACCCAGGTGAACTATAACGGAGCAATGTCAATGTTGGGGGACATTTTAGAAAAACAGGTCAGAACGTGGTGGGACATATGCACCCTGGAGCAATACATAAAAGATAAAATTATTATCAGGAGTTTAAGATGGGAAGTTAGATGATCCAGGGTCCTTTCAAGAATGGTTTGATTTCTTTAACGGAGTAGGCTTCAAATTACAAGAATTGATCCTACAGAGAAAGAAACGTAAAATGAATATCTTAGAAACTAAAATCAATACATTACAGCAACAACTGGACCCAATCAAAGACACTCAACCAATCATCGATTTCAACACCAGAACAAACAAAAGACTAGAGAAAGTGGACAAAGATACACAAAAAAAGAAAATTAAGAAATATCATAGAGATTTGGGTGACTTTAAAACTAATAGTATTTATGCGTGGCAACAAACCCTGCCGGAGAACATAAATTTAGTAGAAAAACCACAGCCAACCGAACCCCTAATCAATCAGGCCATCACCACATTGATGGACAGAGTCCGGGGCTTTATAAGCGATGACGAAATTATATTTGATTCGCCAGCAAATTTCTCCACCCCGATTCCACCAGTGAAAGAGAAAATTAAAGGAGGAGGTGGAAAGAATAATCAGGCATACAATCAACAACAATATAATCGTCCACACACACCATACCAAATGCCAACGCAAAATAGAATTTCACCCCTTAGAACAGCAAAATAATTATAAACCACCCCGTCCTTTTTTAGGGAGAGGAGGGGGAGGGCAGAGAAGGGGCAGAGGCTTTCCCCCACACAGAGGAAAACCCCAATACCCCCCGGCACATCAGAGAGAGCAGGAGTGGAGAGAACCTCATCCCCAGTATCAATGGACCAAAGAACAAACCCATTATGCTCAACAAAGGAACACAGAACCAGAGGATGTAGGGCCGGAAAGAAAGTCCAAAAAAAGAAGGAGAAATAACCAATAACTGGTATATTTAATTTAAGTCCAGTGGAGCTGACGCATAAAGAGTTAAATATCCTAAATATGGGCCTCAAATGCGGATTAAAGCAGCCACTAAATAAATTTAATGTGTACATAGATGTACACAAATACATTAGGAAATTGAATATTAAGAAGCATTTTGTGGGATTAACCACACAGGAGGTGTCCACTACAGAGAAGTCCCAGGGTATCATTAACAGCGGTTTGAAAAACAAATCACTGTTCAACCCCCTGAATAACCCCAACCATCAAGTAGAGGTATTCAAAGGTCTGATTATACGGGACCTTCACCAATTGGAACCTAAGAAGAACCCAAGTTTGAAACACATCCAGGATGGGATCGTGGCTTTGGAGAAAAGAAAAGACATCATCATCAGGCCAGCTGATAAAGGGGGCGGGGTCGTTATCCTTCCTAAGGAGATGTATCATGCACAGATCCTTGAGATGTTATCAGATGTCAACACCTACAAAGCTCTGGATAAGGATCCGACACAAGCTTTTAGGAACCAACTTGTCACCTTAGTCGAGATAGGCACGAAGTCAGGAGTACTTTCTGATAAGGAAAGACAGTACCTGGTACCAACTAGTAATAAAATTCCAACAATATACACACTACCAAAAATCCACAAGGACTCAATGAATCCACCTCCTAGACCGATTGTAAATAGCATAGATTCCATCACAGCTAGATTGGGACAATATCTAGATATGTTTTTGCAGAAAAGTGTGACAACTACGCAAGCTCATTTGAAAGACACAAAAGACTTCCTGAATTGTCTACAAAGCATTTCGTTAAGAAACGACCAGGAAATTTTATTGGTAACCTCGGATGTATCCTCCCTCTACTCAATAATTCAACATGATGATGCATTATTAGCCCTAAATTGGGCCTTGAGTAAGAGGGAGGAACTCCCACACAACCAGAAAGTATTCATTGGCCATGCCCTAGACTTCTGCTTATCTCATAACTATTTTTGGTACGACAATAAATTCTACCTGCAACAGAGGGGAGTCGCAATGGGAGCCAAATTCGCTCCCAGCATTGCAAATTTGTTTATGGCAGAATGGGAAGACAAAATTATTTTTAAAGACAGAAGAGCCAAGCTCATTTTTTATAAACGTTTTATCGATGATATGTTTTTAATTTGGGCCGCTTCAGAAGAATCATTACAAACTTTCTTAAAAGCCCTAAACACTAACAACAATAATATTAAACTAACCTCTGAGTGGAACAGTGAAACGATAAACTTCCTTGATGTAACGGTTTTTCGCCAAAACACAGAATTTGGTACCAAGGTGTATTTTAAAGCAACAGACAGGAACAGCTATCTACCTATCACGAGTGGGCACCATCCACAATGGCTAAAGAATATTCCTAAAGGGCAGATCATGCGTGTAAAACGGAATTGCTCAGACAACGAGAACTTTCTCACGCAAGCAAAAGTCCTGTCCGATAGATTTATAGCAAAAGGCTATGCTCCAGGACCATTGAAGAAAATTGTAGAAGAAATTGAACAAATGCCCAGGGAAACGTGCCTACTGAACAAACCCAAACCAGCAACAGTGGGCATTAACTCAAAAGAATGGGGCTTCATATCGCAATTCCACAGTCAATTTAAGGAGGTAGAAGACATTTTCACAAAACACTGGCACATATTACATTTGGACAAAAAATTGGGCCCAGTGCTCCCCCCAAAACCGCAATTTATATACCGGAAAGCTCCCAATCACGGTGATCGGGTGGTGAAGAAAATACTGGACCCTCCCAACAAACCTCAGACGTTCTGGAACAAAAATGTTTTTTTCGCCTGCAGAAGGTGTAGAGCGTGTAAGGAAGTGACACGACCAATTAGGGATCTAGAAAATTTTATCTCTCCTTCTAATCAGAAACAGTTTGACATTGAACAGTTTATCACGTGTAATAGCAGCTTCGTGGTCTATGCTCTGAAATGTCCATGTGGGCTCCTGTACATTGGACGCACTAAAAGACTACTGCGCATTCGAATAGCTGAACACGTCAATAACATAAAGATAGGCTACAAAGACCACAACGTATCACTACACTTCAAACTCAAGCATAACCAGGACCCCTCAGGCCTTCAGTTTTGGGGTATTGAAAGCTTGGAACCACATTGGAGGGGTTCGCACAAGGTGCGTGAATTATCCAAGAAAGAAACAAAATGGATTTTTTTAACCGAAGTTTTAGCGCCCAAAGGTTTGAACATAGAACTGGACATTAATTGTTTTATTAGTGATTCATAATATTAGGACGACACATTACCAAAGTGACATTTAGGAGGTTCATAAGTATACACGCAGGGCTCCTACCCTTTTATTGGTATTTTATTCTCTTTTTTTATTTTATTTTATTTTTTCGGTTGGCTGATCTATAATCTTATCTCATCTCACCTGTTCAAACATATATTTCCTACAGAATACCTCATAAGGGAGGGGCTCATGATGAAAGGTGGATTTATACCAGGTTACTTTACATAACCCACAATCCCAAACAATTATGAATCACTTTCAGAGGTGGGATCTTATGTGTGTTTTTTTGGTGTTTTTTACTGGTGGGTTCTATTGATGATTTTACTGATTGATTATTTTGATGAATTTTATTGGTAAGAATTTTTATCCAATTTTTATCAAATTTTATCAGCGAAGTTTTATTAATGAATCTTATTGAAGCAGCATATTAATGTAATTTTATTGGGATATCTAGCTTTCTTATAAACAAGTTTTATAGATAGATTTTATACATAGACCCATATTATGCCTTACATGTATAAGTAATTGATTGCTATATTTATAATTTCATTTAATTTTTGGGAGTTGGAACGCTGTTTTCATAGATTTGTAAAATATTGCAGGCATCACAGCGCATTCTCAATACGTTTACTACATATATATTTTAAGTTCACATTGCATTGTACTCATCTCAAACCCCGGAGGTAGAACATAAACAGTAGCAAAAAAGTTTGGCCACCGGGGGCAATATGGGCTGCAGTCTGCAATCGAATCATGCCCATATAGCTCCAGGGCATAGACGCCAGCTGCAGGGGTGACTGTATTACGGGGTGATCTGGTTTATCTGGGATCATCCCTCACGATCAACACTTAGATGCCCCCTCGATATTCACATCAGCACTGCACAGCTGGTCCCGATGGGTTAACGCAGAGTGACCAATCAGGACGCAGCCCGAATACACATGCCAATCAGAGGGAGGCATATCGAGCTGCGCCTGGAAACACTTCCGCCCACATCAGGGCATGGACGCACACTCGCTCAGTGCGCATGCGCGACGACGCAGGCACGCAGGGCGCGGTCTGACGTTCAGCCGAGGGGCGGGATCTGGCACTGTATATAATCCGGTTGCTGTGATGGTTGGTCACGCCCTCAGAAGAAGTCAGGAAGTGACGAAACGTCAGGGCGTGACCAACACAGCTTAGCAAACCGGAAGTGACGCGGATGCGTTCCAGGACCTGCCTCACAGGAAACGCTGATAGGATCTGACGTCCAGCGTTCATCAGGGGCAAGTTCCTAGCGCTGAAGCGCTCGTTTTGTTCCATTTTATTGCCTGTACAATATATTATTGTGGTACGCAGATTATGTAAGGGGGGAACTAAAGGGTCTTATTTTTCAATAAATTGTCTATACAATATTACCCTATGTGGACATATTCTTTACCCTTACATATACCTGTGTTATCGTGTGGAGTTTATGGTGGAGAAGAAAAGGAATTTTGATTGTATCATTGCTGAAGGAGGATGGTTTATCTAGGCTTGCATTTCTCTTATATCTGGTGAGTGCGCCCCCTGAAGGGGACTTTCGAAAATCCCCCCACGCGGTGTAATACACTTTGGTGAAAGGAGCACTAAGAATAAGAATTGGATTAAATACAACTAGACTCACCATCCACTACTTCATCACCTATATAAGCAATTGTTATAGAAGACGAACATACAAACTTTTGTCCGTAGCGCTGCTACAGTTTTAGTCTGAACTCTTTTAAACGAGTTTTATAAACACTGTTTTTTTATATGTGCATTTATTTTAAGCAGCTGCTGTTTATTTATACATTTTTCTATTGTTTATATCTTTACGGTATTTTATCCACAAGCGCAGAGTGATACTAGGAAGGAGGGCCAGGCTATTTTAGTATCTTTTTTTATGTGTCACTATAATCATATCTGCCATTGCTCACCTCTGACTTTCTACACTAAAGGACTTCCAGGCCATAAATTATAGCATAGGCCTCTGCCATTGATTTGGTTCTTCAACAGTTAATACATTGGACATGCCATGCTTATTTCAGGGAATGTTTTTGCCCAGCTTTTCATTCCCATCAGTATATTATCTTTTTTTCAATTGTTTTATTTTTTATTTTTGCTTTAACTTCATTGTTACCTGTAGTAAGACGGAGAGCTTTCTCTGGCAAACATGTTTAGGGCTATGCTTTTAGGATTCATTTCCAATGAATCATTGCTTTTTCTCTACAGCAAAGTGTACAGCAGTAACCATGCAATTGAACCCAAATGATTACTGCAAATGTAGCTGAAATAAAGCAGATTTTTAGCCATGTATAGTAATAGACCTCATCTGCTGAAGTGTGTCTTTTGTACAGAACATATTGTGACAATGTATCCTGATCTTTCCCCCTTTTTTTTAAATTTAGTTGAAATAACAAAGTGATTCACTATAGATGAAAGATTATTAGGCTAGCACTATGATTTTCATAGAAGCACTCAATGCCCGTATCCATCCACCACTCATGTATACAAAGCTTTAAAAAGAAAGGCCTTTGACAGCCTCTGCTGGCAATGTCTTTTTTTTTTTAATGTTGCAAAAATTTGATGTTTAAGGACCGTTTTTTTCCAAGTAGTACTCCCTTTTTTTTTTAAGGTTTTTCAACTTCAACCACTGCATCTCTTATTTGGGTATTCAATTGACCAATGATCTCTCTCTTTAGCCTGAAAGTGTGACTTTAAATCCTTCATGTATAATCATAATTATGGATGTAATGCAATTGGATTCTTCCTCTGTCTAGAGGATTATCCGCGTTCACTGTGTAATAAATAGTATTCTTTCCTAAAATATTATATTGTGTTTTCATTCCTTTCCTCTGAGACTTTAAAGAGGTTGTAAACCTCTGAACCCCCCCCCCCCCCAAAAAAAAACCCTGCAAGACAAATGCATTGCATACTAGCTCATTATGAAATACTTACCTTAGAACAATGCCCTGCAGTATCGCCCGTACTTCGCTCCCACGGCTGACATCTTTCACCAGAATTACTCCCAATTCTCAGGCTCTGACGCTGTGATTGGCCGAAGCCGTCATTACGGCACTCCCGCGCATGCGCGTGGGTGCCACCAGTCATGGCACGGATACTGAAGAAACAGCACAAGCGAGCCATTTCTTCAGTGCGCATGCGCCGATGACATCGGCAGCAGTGCATATAGTGAATATCTCCTTAACTGTGCAGGTTTAGGAGATATTTACAGTAAATACAGGTAAGTCTTCTTATAGGCTCACCTGTAGGTACAAGTGGTGTAACAGAGTTTGCAACTGCTTTAAAACAAATTGCCATTGACCAGTTTATCTGTTAGAAAATTATTTATTATGATAAGCGACTAGCAGGTCTATCATTCCCCAACCTAGAAAAGCATTATATAGCTGTAAAAATAGCCCAACTCAATACTATCAATGTGTCTAAATGTTCCCACTCCCATCAAGCTCTCATATGACGTACATCCAGCAAGACGTCAAATTGCTGGTTCAAATTCAGAGTGACCCCTCAGCAATGAGAGAATTTGTTCATAAACCTATATTATCTCCTTAGAAGATTCCTTCTAATAGTGGATTTCCAATGTCCTACATAAAACATGAATCCCCATTCTATACAAATGATTTAATTTGGAAATACATACCCCTAGATCAGTGTTTCTTAAACTTTTTACCGTGGAGGAACCCTTGGCAAAAAGTCTGAAATCTCTGGAAACCGCCAAAAAAATAAATCGGATCTACAGCTCTCGGAACATCGGATCTGATCAGCAAGCTGTAGATATAACCACGTTTATTGTAGAAATAGCTTTAAATAATGGAATAAAAAATAGAACTCACCTGACACCAACATTATAGTGTGAACAGTGCACATAGAAATCAATTGTTTTCTTTATGTCCCTGCAGAGACCTGCATTAGAACAAGCCCAAATATTTTAAGCAAGTCAAATTTGCACACATTTTCCATTTTTTGCACATATGCTGTGAACGGCCTTACTGAACTTGAACAAAACTCCCAAATATTGTGATTGATAAATAGGATAGCAGACTGCGGGAACAGTTGGGACTTGTTCACAACATTCATGCATAAGAATTGATGGAAGATGGTGCAGATTTGACCTGCATAGAATACTTTGGTCTTGTCCACGTCATGTGCAGAGACATGCACTTTCCTAATGTAGGTCTCTGCTAGGACATAAAGAAAATAACTGATTTCTATGTGCCCTGTTCACACCAGAATGTTGGTATCATTCAAGTATTTTTCTCTGCAGAAAAAATATGCACATGATACCAATGTTGATTTCAATGCGCACTGACAGCGAGTACTGGTACAGTACAGCGCATCAATACCTGGTGCCTCCTCTATAGTTCCAGCTCCTCTGACCCTGTGAGGGTAGTACCAGGAGGAGTGCTGACAGTGGGGGAGCACATGGCTGAATCTTGCAGGAGGTGAGATCCTGTGTATGGTAGTGACTGAATGCAGACTGCAGGGGCCTGTGGCTGGATGAGACTGAATCATAATAGGATTATGTACAATTATGGCAAAACATAAAGCTATTATAATCTCACCTCATGTTACATTCAGTCTGTGTGCCTGAACTCTCTGCCCCCCCCCAGTCTGCAATCAGTGCTGTTATACACAGGATCTCATCTCCTGTTCTCTGCTCTTCCCTCCCCCAGCAGTCTGCATTCACCCCTGATGTACACAGGAACTCAGCTTCTAATCTAGCCATGTGCTCCTTTTCTCTGCTCCCCCCTCCACAGTGTGCATTACTGCTACCTTAATGTATCCTGTAATTTGATTGGCTGGCTTTGCTGCTTTTAGAAGGGGGAGGAGGGGCTTCTCAAGGCAGTACTGGGGGGTTTTCATGAGAAATCTGGCAGCAAATAAATCAAAGGACTGTTAGTGGAGGCTCTCTATGAGCTCAGATACAGTGGAAGCTGATAAATATCCCTCAGATAATAAGGAGCAGACAGAACACTAATAAAGGTCAGGCCAGTGCTGGATTCTATGAGTAGAGCTCTCCATTCCATAGCCACCCATAGCATTTTCCACAGAACTCTCCCCCTCCCACACAGCAGCCAATTCTCTCTCCCAATGACCTCATCGTGTGAATGAGCAGCAATTCCGCGCACTCTCCACACCGCCCGTCTCCCACCTTCCTACCTTGATAAGTGTTTTAAGATTTGCCTCTTGATGATTCCAGCCATCCCCGAGCCGCTTCTTACACCTCAGAACCTCTGAGTTCTCTGAGCCAAAACTACAGAGAGGGCATCGGGTATCAATGCGCGCTGACTGTTCTCACTGTCAGCGCGCATTGGGAACACTAAAAACAACATTGGACGGATATACATCCGCCACAATGTTGAATCGCGGTGGAACCCCTGGGGACCTCTCGCGGAACCCCGGTTGAGAAACACTGCCCTAGATGCTGAAATGTTCCAGTTATATCAGATCTTTTCCTCACTGAACACCTTATTTATTAACAGTAAAATATTGCTGCTCTCTAAGGTAGTATTATCACCACCATATATTCTATTTAAGCCAGCCAAAGTAAGATACAGAACTAAAATTTATATTAGCTTGGTAAAAGAATCTCTCAATAGATCTATCCATTCATAGATTACTTCACTGCTTATACACAATAAGCCAAGAGGTATTGTTTAACATGTTTTAAAATGTCTATTTAAAATTGTAGTTAGTACCTGGTTCAAGAATGCCTTCATTCTCCTGATCTACCCTTTGTTATAGAGGTTGAAATCCAGAATGAGGAAAT
Source organism: Rana muscosa (assembly GCA_029206835.1). Taxonomy (NCBI): domain Eukaryota; kingdom Metazoa; phylum Chordata; class Amphibia; order Anura; family Ranidae; genus Rana; species Rana muscosa. The sequence continues at coordinate 731,492,036 of CM055118.1, forward strand.
TTATGAAGCAGTGAATGTGAATTTTACCAGATATTCACTGATGTTGAATCAATCATTGTAATGTAAAATGTTTTACCTGTTATTACATTCTAATATACAGTGCGTGTGTTGTACTGTGTGTATGTTTGTGTGTATATATACTCACTGGCCACTTTATTAGGTACACCTTGGTAGTACCGGGTTGGAGCCACCTTTGCCTTCAGAACTGTCTTAAGTCTTAGTTTTATAGATTCAACAAGGTGTTGGAAACATTCCTCTGAAATTTTGGTCAATAGTGACATAATGACATCATGCAGTTGCTGCAGATTTGTCGGCTGCACATCCATGATCTGAATCTTCCATTTCACCATATCCCAAAGGTGCTCTATTGGATTGAGATCTGGTGACTGTGGAGGCCATTGGAGTACAGTGAACTCAATGTCATGTTCAAGAAACCAGTTTGAGATAATTTGAGCTTTGTGAGATGGTGCATTTTCCTGCTGGAAGTAGCCACCAGAAAATGGGTACACTGTAGTCATAAAGGGATGGACGTGGTCAGCAACAATACTCAGGTAGGTCGGGGCATTTAGCCGCTTAAGGACCGCCCCACGTAGATGTACTGCGGCAGGGTTGGCCCTTAAGCGCAAAATCACGTACTTGTTCGTAATTTTTTTTTTATGCGGCTCTGGGTCACGCATTGGCCACAGTGGGAGCAAATCAGCGGGTCTGGCGGAAACCCAGCGATCGTTCTGAGAGAGGCAGAACATAAACAAGGCAGATCGCTGTTCTCCTTTTAAGGAAGACAGAAATCTTGTGTTTCCGCTAAGCAGGAACACGGATCTCTGTCTTTCTACAGTTAAACCATCCCCCACATAGTAAGAAAGCACTCACAGAGAACACATTTAACCATTTGACTGCCCCTGATGTTAACCCATTCCCTGCCAGTGTCAGTACAGTGACAGTGCTTTTTTTTTTTGAGCACTGATCACTGTGTTGGTGTCACTGGTTCCAAAAAAGTGTCAAAAGTGTCAGGTGTCCGATCTGTCTGCCAAAATGTCGCAGTCCCGCTAAAACTTTGCTGATTACTAGTAAAAAAAAAAATTTTTTTTTTTATAAAGTCCATAAATCTATCCCATATTTTGTAGATGGTAGAAATTTTGTGCAAACCAATCAATATACGCTTATTGGTATTTTTTTTACCAAAAACATGTAGCAGAATACATATTGGCCTAAAATAATGAAGAAATTCGATTTTTACTGGATATGTTTTATAGCAGATAGTAAAAAAATAGTTTTTTTTTTTTTTTCAAAATTGTCGATCTTTTTTTGTATAAAGCGCAAAAAATACCACCAAAAGAAAGCTCCATCTGTGGGGAAAAAGAAGGACATCAATTTTATTTGGGTGCAGTGGTCGCATGACCACGCAATTGTCAGTTAAAGCAACGCAGTGCAGTATCGCAAAAAATGGCCTGGTCGGGAGGGGTGGGGGGTTTGGTAAACCTTTCGGAGCTGAAGTGGTTAAACAATGCTCAATTGGTACTAAGGGGCCTAAAGTGTGCCAAGAAAATATCCCCCACACCATTACACCACCACCAGCCTGAACCGTTGATACAAGGCAGGATGGATCCATGCTTTCATGTTGTTTATTCCAAATTCTGACCCTACCATCTGAATGTTGCAGCTAAAATCAAGACTCATCAGACCAGGCAACGTTTTGCTAATCTTCTATTTTGGTGAGCCTGGGCAAAATGTAGCCTCAGTTTCCTGTTCTTAGCTGACAGGAGTGGCACACGGTGTGGTCTTCTGCTGCTGTAACCCATTTGCTTCAAGTTTGGATGTGTTGTGCATTCAGAGATGGTATTCTGCATACAGTACCTTGGTTGTAATGAGTGGTTATTTTGTATTTACTGTTGCCTTTCTATTATCTGAAACCAGTCTGCCCATTCTCCTCTGACATCAACCAGACATTTTCGGCCACACAACTGCTGCTCACTGTATATTTTCTTTTTTGAACCATTCTCTGTAAACCCTAGAGATGGACGTGCGTGAAAATCCCAATAGAGCAGCAGTTTTTAAAATGCTCAGTCCAGCCCGTCCTGGCACCCCCAACCATGCTACATTCAAAGTCACTTAAATCCCCTTTCTTCCCCATTCTAAAGCTCTGTTTGAACTCCAGCAAGTCATCTTCACCACGTCTAGATGCCTAAATGCATTGAGTTGCTGCTATGTGATTGGCTGTTTAGCAATTTGTGTTACCAAGCAATTGAACAGGTGTACCTAATAAAGTGACTGTAAATGTGTATGTATGTGTGTGTGTATATATTGTGACATTGGGGTGTTTCGCTCAGTGGTAGATGCGTTTTCATGTAGTGAGTCCACAGCAGTCAGTTATCAGGTTTAAAGGGCGTGGCAGCCCGTTTATACACAGGATTTCCCACACAGGGGTTCTTCTCCAGTAAATTCACACAACAGAAAATGCCAAGCCTCCTGGCTCCTAGGCTTACTTTGCCTTGCAGTTCCCTGCTGAGCCAGCCTACTCCTGGTCTCCACAGGAATGTCCAGCCCCCTGGGTTTGCTCACTGTCCCCCAGATTTCAAGACTTCCTTCAGCCCCCATGGACTTGCTAGTCGCCTCAGCTCTCCCAGACTCTTCTCTGGTTTCACAAGCCCTGTAGCCATCCCAACCTTCCCAGTCCTTCAGGCAAGAAGTCCCCCCTTACCAGGGATGTAATCTTACACAAGGCAGACAGTTTTCCTGACAGGGGTCTGTCTTTCACCAGCAGTAACAAGCTGCTCAAAATCCACCTTTCTTCCACCTCTGCTCTCACCAGCCCCTCATTATATGGGCTGTGTGCTCCTGGGCACACACCCTGTTGGCTGTCCTCAAGACCCGGACACAGGGTTAGAGATCACGTCCCACCCAAGTCTCTTAGGGATCTTCAAACTACAGAGCCCCATCTGAAGATAGTAAAATCCGGAGAAAGCTGCCAGAGCAGATTTCTCCTCAAAATAATTGCTCCGCAGCCTTGCAGTCACCTGACATGCAAACTCTGTTTCCTTATTAACCTCATGTTCCCAGAGACAGGGACTCTCACTATTATTATATATATATATATATATATATATATATATATATATATATATTGAAATATGGGGGATGTCTAGCTCAGTGGTAGATGTGTTTTCAGTGAGTTCACAGCCAACAGGAACTTCAGTTTAAGGGCGTGGTAGCCCACTTTTATTCAAAGTAACAAAAATGAAAGTCCATACACACATGGATTGCCCTCACAGTGGTTCTTCTCTAGCAGAAATACAATAAATGAAAAATGCCAAGCCATCTGGCTCTCAAGGTTCACTCACCAAACATGGATGGTTTTCCTGACGAATTTCGCTTAAACTTGGCTTGCATACACACGGTCACACAAATCTTGTCGGAAATTCCGACCGTCAAGAACGTGGTGACGTACAACACGTACGACGAGCCGAGATCAAGGAAGTTCAATAGGCAGTTCGGCTCTTCTGCTTGATTCTGAGAATGCGTGTTTTTTTGCGCGTCGGAATTGCATAAAGACAATCGAAATTTTCGAGCACCAGCTCTCAAATTTTTGTTGTCGGAAATTCCGACAGAAAAAGTCAGATGGAGCCTACACACGGTCGGAATTTCCGACCAAAAGCTCACATCGAAACGAGCTCCCACTCATATATATATATATATATATATATATATATATATACACTGCTCAAAAAAAATAAAGGAACACTTTTGAATCGGAACTCCTGGGAACTCCTGGGATATTGATCTGGTCAGTTAAGTAGCAGAGGGGGTTTGGTTATCAGTTTCAGCTGCTTTTCTGTTAATTGAAATTAACAACAGGTGCCCTAGATGGGCAACAATGAGACGACCTCCAAAACAGGAATGTTTTTTCAGGTGGAGGTGTCTGACATTTTTTTTCCCTACTCATCTTTTCTGACTGTTTTTCACTAGTTTTGCATTTGGCTAGGGTCAGTGTCACTACTGATAGCACGAGGCGATACTTGGACCCTATAAAGGTTGCACAGGCAGTCCAACTCCTCCAGGATGGCACATCAATACGTGTCATTGCCAGAAGGTTTGCCATGTCTCCCAGCACAGTCTCAAGAGCATGGGGGAGATTCCAGGAGACAGAAAGTTACTCTAGGAGAGCTGGACAGAGCCGTAGAAGGTCCTTAACCCATCAGCAGGACTAATTTCTGCTCCTTTGTGCAAGGAGGAACAGGATGAGCACTGCCAGAGCCCTACTAAATGATCTCCAGCAGGCCACTGGTGTGAATGTCTCTGACCAAACAATCAGAAACAGACATTATGGAGGTGGCCTGAGGGCCCGACGTCCTCTAGTGTGCTCTGTGCTCACTGCCGGACACTGTGGAGCTCGATTGGCATTTTCCATTGAACACCAGAATTGGCAGGTCCGCCACTGGTGCCCCATGCTTTTCACAGATGAGAGCAGGTTCACCCTGAGCATATGTGACAAACGTGAAAGGGTCTGGAGAAGCCGCGGAGAACTTTATGCTGCCTGTAACATCGTTCAGCATGATCGGTTTGGTGGTGGGTCAGTAATAATCTGGGGAGGCATATATCCATGGAGGGACGCACAGACCTCTACAGGCTACACAATGGCACCCTGATTGCCATTAGGTATTGGAATGAAATCCTTGGACCCATTGTCAGACCCTACGCTGATGCAGTGGGTCCTGGGTTCCTCCTGGTGCACGACAATGCCCGGCCTCATGTGGCGAGAGCATGAAGCCAGTTCCTGGAGGATGAAGAAATTGATACCATTGAATGGCCCCCACGCTCACCTGACCTAAATCCAAAAGAACACCTCTTGGACATTGTTTCGGTCCATCCGGTGCCGCCATTTTGCACCTCAGTCTGTTCAGGAGCTCAGTGATGCTCTGGTCCAGATCTGGGAGGAAATACCCCAGGACACCATCCGTCGTCTCATTAGGAGCATGCCCTGATGTTGCCAGGCATGCATACAAGCACTTGGGGGCCATACAAACTACTGAGGACCATTTTGAGTTGTTGCAATGAAATTTCAGCAAAATGGACTAGTTTGCTGCATAATTGTTTCACTTTGATTTTTGGGTTGTCTTTGAATTCAGCCCTCTGTAGGTGGATAATTTTCATTTCCATCAAATGATGTGCCATCCTTTCATTCCTAACACATTACCCAGTCCATATCCGTATATATATCCTGCATGAGATTTTGCCCCGTTGAGATCTGATGTGTTTTCAAAGTGTTCCTTTAATTTTTTTGAGCAGTGTATATATATATTCATACAGCATGATCTGTATTCATGTTAATGCTTGTGCTGTATGGCATAGATGTAAGGCTATTATTATGCTTTTAGCTTTTATGAGTTTTTTTTTTTTTTTTTTCCCCTGTCATCATGCGTGATAAAATAAATGTGCAAGGGGCAGAAAGTCAAAAGATCAGTTGTTTGACCTTCAAATTTAGAACTTTCTTGTACAGCAAAATTAAATGGCAAAAATCAACTTTTCCAGTCATGAAACCAACTAAAAGGCTAATGCCTGTTCCTTTTCCTCTACATATGGAACCACTCTAGCTTACTTCCAGTTCCTGCAGCTGCTGCTAATCGCTGCATGCCAACAGGGGAGATGCTTCACTTGATTAGAGGAAAAAACATAGAACATTGCCTAATTGCAGATATTATTGGGGGTCAGTCAGATGCTAAGCACATTGAAGGGCCTAGGATTATTTAAATGACACTGAAAATATATTTGGCTGACTTCTTTTTGATTATTCATTTTTGTTCAGCATCTGAATATTATATATAGTGCATGCAGCTGCATGTAGGATATGGTGTGCAAATTAGAGCTATCCTTTTTGAAATAAGCATCTGGATATTTACCATCATATGCCAAATGCTTTTTATCCACTTTATTCTTGGATATTTTTTATTTTGTTTAACGCTTCAAAATCCTTAAAATTATTTTTTCCTAAATTTCGAACTATACCAGAAAGCCTAGACTTTTTCAGCTGTGACCTCTGTTTTTGTGCCTTGAAGATTCTGCCTGTTATGATATATCTGCCCTTTATGTTTTGCCTAAAATTAGGAACATATACTGTAAGTTTTAATAAAATAAAACTTGATCTGGTTTTGTTATAGGCTTAGAAATGTAAAATGCATTTAATTTGTTGTTTTAATACTGTAATTGTATCTGAAAATACAGTAATAACACTAAAGAGGAATGTGTTGTGATCTTCAGGCTGCATTGACATCTGCTTGCTGATTTGTTATTTTGTGAACAAATCTATAGCATGCATGTGATAAAGGTGTCAAAGTTGAATAATGATCACAAGATTGAGAACCATGTTGATTGGTTCCTGATCATTAGTGGACTGGAGTTGTCAGTCACAACCCAGTCTGATAATCAGGAGCAGCACAGAGTGTCAATTGCTAACTGTCAAAGAAAGAACACAGGTTCAAAATCCCTCAAAATGGGGTATAGCTTGGGGGGACAAATGTGCACAGAGCATTAATGAGTCATCCATATTGACACGACCCGGCCCTAGATTTCAGTCAAATTGGGTCAAAAGGCAAATGGCTGTTACTGTGATTTTTCTTTAGATAGCCCATAGTACTCTGCAAATCCTTTTTCATGTATCATGTTTGTTAACTGAACATTGCATATATACAGCAAAGAACTTTGTAATACATGAGTTTTAAAGTGTATAAACATAAAAAAAAAATTAACCCAAAACCATAATTTCCCCTCAATTACTGTAGTTCATGTAAATATAAATAAATGCATATAATAATTTACCTGACAGCTTTGGCTACAGCATAGCTAGAATTAGGCCTACTCATTCATGACATACAGAACATATTGATTTTGACAATTTTAGGCCATCGTGCAAGAGTTGTGTGCCTTTACCCTCTCACCATTTAGGAATGGAGCTCCAAACATGGTGCCTCATGCTTCTAATATCACATTTGCGGTGCTGCACCAATTCCCAAAAGCTAAAAAAAAACGCTGATCCTCGCAATTTTTAGTAAAACAATAAAAAAAAAGTCCCCAAGTCTTTCCCCTATAACTTTTGCGCAAACCAATTAATATACGCTTATTGCTTTTTTTTGTTTTTTTTTAAAATATGTAGCAGAATACATATTGGCCTAAACTAATGAATAAATGTGTGTGTTTATATATATATATATATATATATATATATATATATATACATTTTTTTGGGATATGTATTAAAGCAGAAAGTAAAAAAAACAATATATATTTTTTCAAAATTGTCTGTCAGTATTTTTTTGTTTATACCGCAAAAACTAATACCACTAAAAGAAAGCTCTATTTGTGGGAAAAAAGGACATCAATTTTGTTTGGTTACAACGTCGCACGACCGCGCAATTGTCAGTTAAAGCGATGCAGTGCCATATTGCAAAAAATGGCCTGGTCATTAAGGGGGTAAATCCTTCTGGGGCTGAAGTGGTTAAATCAGTGCTACAATGTGTAACATAAACACATTAAAATCTGTGATATGTTCTCCCCCTCTATATCACTCAAGGAAATATACAAATCCTGTAATAACATGCACTTAAAATATGCAATAACTTAAATAATTATAAATAATTGTTGTGTAGAGATCGGAGTAGACGTGAAACAATTATAACTCCACAAAGGCACTGTCCCTAAAAGAGTACAAAGTTCAAATTCAAACTAGAGTGGGGTGGGACTTTAAATGTGCCTTAGTGGGGTGTAGATAAGTATAACCGTTTTAAAAAAAATATATAGAGAAGCTTTATTTGCCTTCTGTGGATGGGGATTTTAAAAATATATTACAATCTAAGAAAAAGTACAGTCTACTGTTTCTTCAATACAGGGTGTGCGGATCCTGGTATAAGATGTCAGAGATATGGCCTACCCGTTTCGCGGGGAATCCGCTTTGTCAGGGCCTTTTAAAGCAGCACAAAAAACAACATGTAAATATTGGAAATATCATAAAAATACAAGATTAGTAACATTATGAGGTAATGTTGAGCAAACGTTAATTTGCATGTACAACATGTAAGTTTCTACAAAAACACTATGTCTTTGTGGGACATTTTATAATTGCTCATTAATGAGATCCCAACAGATCAACATAGAGTTTTGACACATAAAAGCACTTGCATATCATACTGTTTCATGTGCAGCCGTGTCTCACAAATGCAAAACACCCCCACCCCCCTTTCTCCATCCTTGGACACCGTTATATTATATCAGTATATTCATAGCAATACTATCCACATACAGGGGTCTGCTCTGTTCTCTCTGGCAAGACCCAGTAGCTCACCAGGCTCAGTGTTCCTCCTGGACTGATACACTACCTGCACAGTCTGAAGGTAAATCTTAAATGAATGTACCAATAAAAACAGATTTAATATCTAAATGTATAACTAGATTACCCTTTCTCCCTCTCTCCCTTTTTGGACCAATCTTGCATTTGTGAGACACGGCTGCACATGAAACAGTATGATATGTAACTGCATTTTTGTGTCAAAATTCTATGTTGATCTGTTGGGATCTTATGAATGAGCAATTATAAATGCCCTACAAGGACTTGGTGTTTTTGTAGAAACGTACTCGCATGTCGTACATGCAAATTAACGTTTACTCAACATTACCTCATAATGTTACTAATCTTGTATCTTTATGTTATTTAAAGTATTTACATATTGTTGTTTTTTGTGCTGCTTTAAAGGCCCTGACGAAGCGGGATTCCCCGCGAAACGGGTAGGCCATATCTTCGACATCTTATACCAGGATTCGCACACCCTGGATTCAAGAAACTGTAGACTGTATGTTTTCTTAAATTGTAATATATTTTTAAAATCCCCATCCACGGATGGCAAATAAAGCTTCTCTATATATTTTTTTCAAAACGGTGTTATAAATTATTATCTACACCCCACTAACGCACATTTAAAGTCCCACCCCACTCTATTTTGAATTTGAACTTTGTTATAAACAATTGTGTTATCACATACTGTATGATCATCCTAAATCCATATTCCAGTGCATAAACACATATTAATGTAAAAAGTATCCATCCAAATCACGATAATGATCCAAAACTCTTTTCCCTCAGTGGTCCACTTCAATACCAACATCCAAGTAAAACAGTCACCAAATACATATGACCCGTTGAGATTAAGCAGGTCTAAAGCCGGATGTAATATCTCCAGTGGCCAGCCCATGGGACAGTAAGCAGCTAAATTAATTATTTCCAGCACAGTTAATTGAATAAAAGACAACCACAAATATTTTTTGGATTAATAAAATAATTTTATTTATTTTATTGGCCACGGCTTATTTATTGTTTTACCATTCAATATTAATCTTACTAAACCAATCCATAAATAATTTCTTATCAGAATTCACCAATAACTTTTTTATCATAAATACTAATGTAGCGCCCTCCTCACTCCCCTCTTTCTCTCGTCTCGTCCTTCTCTCTTGTCTAGGGGTATCTTAGAGGGGAGGGAGCGGGGACACCACGCCTGGCCCCCACCACATGTGTCAGTGTGGTATAAGCAACGTTCTTGTATTACCTTCGGGTCAGTGCTGTGCACCTGGGTCCTCCCTCCAAGAGTCACCTTGAACAATGTCTGCTAGGAAATGAGCCCCACACCATTAAAGTTCAACACTCCTTTCTTCTTCTTGAATGAACACAATCAGTTGACCTCCCTTAGTAGGAACAGAACAGGAAAGGAGGTGTGGATGCGAATAGGCCCAGACACAATTTGGTTCTCCACTTTCCTTCCTGAAAGTGGGTTGCGGTCTCCGCACGAGGGGGAATTTCCTTCCAGGCGGTCTCCGACGAGAGGCTCACCTGTCACCGGCAATATGCTGCACCGGGTCTTCAAGTGAGGAGCTCCCCCCGGTCCATTGCGCCTTCCGGATTCGGGTACCCACTCCCGGGGTTCCCTAGGATCTCCTTCCCTCACGGAACTCAGTGTTGGGCACTGAGCTCCGGACCTCCATCCGTGTACCTTACCCCAGGCTAAAGGTGCCTGGGATGGAACACGACCTCCGGTTGTCCTCTGGGCCTAGGCCGCCTAGAGGACCGACACGAACCACCGTCCACAAGCTGAAGGTGCCTGGGACTCCGACCCCGTGACAAAGATGGCCGGCCCCTTTATACCCTCTCCCGGCAAGCACGGCGGGTTCCCCGCCCCACCATACCGCTGCCGAGGGAGGACAAAAAGGAGGTACGGCACACAGAAATGATTCAACCCCAACCCAGGGCGACAGCGCCACCCACTGGGCTGCGGGGAATTACACATCACTAATGTCTCTGCCAAGTTCAAATTTACACCCGGGAAAGTACATACCCGCTACACTAATATAAACTGAACAACTCAGCCATTATAGCTTAAGTTGTATAACACTTTAATCATAAATTGTCCCCCTCTTCATTAGAAAAGGTGACCCGAACCACATAAATATTTAGCCGCGACAGTCCAGGGAGGGTGGGAGGGGAGCTCCGCCGCTGATGACCTCCTGAGGTGACTGGCAGTTTGCCTCAAGAGGAACCTCCTTTATATAGGGGTCCCCTCAGGCTTCTAGAAACTTCCTTGACTGGTTTCAAGGGTCCCCCTCCTCACTGTTTCAATGCACCCTGACCTACTTTTCAGGGAGCCCTGACCTACTTTCCAGGGGGAGCCTTGAAACTTATTTAGCTGCCACTGTCCCTTTAGAAAAGGGGGCCGGGGGAACTTGAAACCCCCTATCCCTTTTCCCTCACATTCTTCTTCTTCCTGATTAGTTTCTCTCAGAGGAATGTTTTTATTTATACCCCTCCCAAATACTGTGGGTCTCATAGGGTCCTCCTAATGGGTTGTCCCCAATTGTGCTTCACCATGTGTGCCATCCTATTATCCCCAATGTCTGTAAGAGGATGATATCTAATTTACATAGACCTAGGAAAATGTCATGTTAATAAAGAGCTTGTTAACTTAATTTCTACACTATAAAGAGTTTTTTTTTTTGTTTGTTTTTTGGGGGAGGGAGAGGAGGGAATGTTTAAATATGTATGAGGAGCAGAGGTGCTGCAAACAATACAATCTTTGTTGGAGAAGATTGGTGCTTAAAGTGGAAGTCCATGCAAAAACAAAAATCCCTGCATCTATAGACACCACGGATCTATCACTAACCTCTCTATCCCTGTAAAGAAAAAATGAGTATACATACCTTTTTTGGAAGCTGATCTGACCTGCTCCGACCCGATCTCCAGCGGGGGAAGGTCTGCAGAAGACTCGGCCGACAACGGCTATGAAATTAATGGGAAGTAACTTCACCCATAGACTTACTATGGGGCTTCCATTGTTTTCCGTCTCCTGTGCACCCGCCTTTACAGTGAAGCCGTAGCTGACAGCTCAGTGTGGGATCCAGTCGGAGCGGGTCAGATTGGCTTCCAAAAAGGTATGTGTACTAATTTTTTCTTTACAGGGATAGAGAGGTTAGTGTTAAATCCGTGGTGTCTATAGATGCAGGGATTTTAGTTTTTGCATGGACTTCCACTTTAATATTAAGAGGTCATTTGTATCTGGTGAGAAATTTTACTTGGTTATTGGTTTGAACATGTAAAGTGAATCACTTTAGAAGTGCACAGAGTTTTGGATCATTATGTTTTGGATGAATGTGGATTTTGACATAGTATATACAATACTTGTGTTCAGGGCCGGTACAAGGGGGGGGGCGGAAGGGGCGAATGCCCTGGGCGGGACCATTTACTGGAGGAAGGGGGGCGCAGTACAAGTGCTGGTGTACTGGATAACAACAGCATGTGCCGAGTGCGCTTCTGCACCAGGCACAAGCCTGAGACCAGTCCCGCTCTGCCCCTCACTTCTCTATTGGTCAGCGTAATCTCACAAGCGAGAGAACACCCGTCGGCTCCTGCGGTGATTTCTTCCCCCCTCCCTCTCCTCGCTGACACCAATGTTAATGCGAGTAGCGCTCGCACAGCCAGGCCGTCCATCTGCTCCCAATGGAAGCGCAGACCGGGTCTCCTGCTTGTCATACTGACTGCAGCAGACCCGACTCCTGAAGCAAGCAGCGCTCCCGCCCCTGTCTGTATGCTCAGAAAGCTATGCTGGCAAAACTCACAGCACAGCAAGGAGATGCAGGATGATGTCATACAAGTGACCATAGGGAGGGATCTGTGCAGTCACATGCCAGTTCTTATCCAATGATGCTACTCCAGCCCCTCCCCTTTCTTCTGCCGCCAGATTTGGACAACTTTAGGCAGCAGTTCCAGAGGAGGAGGAAGTGGCTAAAATGACCCATCTGCTCCACAGTGAGTTTTTTTCCTTTGCTTCAGGAATAGAAAGAAGCAGCATGGATAGTTTGTGATAGGGAGAGGGGCAGCAGCATGGTAGGTTGGTTGTTTAGTGCAGGCAGCAGAGAGAGAGGGGAACAGGATCCAAGGAAGACTTGCTCTTCCAGTCTGTTCATGTTCATCCTGACACCAGGCTGTGAAAGATCTTCATCATCAGAGGGACAGAACACAGACTTACATTCCTTTAAACCAGCAGAAATCATGTTTCTTACATTAGATCTCTACCTGGGCGAAAAGAATGCAAGGTCTGTGTGTTCTGTCTCTCTGCTTCACCTTAAAGCCTTAGGGCTTATTCACACTCGTTTTGCTTTCTGAAGAGCAATACACATGCAGATCACTCTTTGGAAAGCATTAGACAGGCAGTGAGGAGGTGTTGTATCACCACCTCACCACCTGCTTCAACCTCTTTATCCCCCACACTAGTGTATTGCACACACACTCGTGGGGCTGTTGCAGAGCATCCCCATTCAGTTGAAGGGGTTGTACACAGTGGGTGGAAGCACCTGCCAAAAGCAACACAGGGTGTAATACCTGCCATGACACTAAACATGGCTGCAATATGTGTACACCCCCACGGGAGTAGCTGTGGGGGGAGGGGGTAAAAACTTGGCTCAACTGCAGGGTTTAACAGCCCCCCTCACCACTTGTGTTAATGAGTTCTAACATTGCTGGTGTGGTTCCGCAATAAGACAATAAAAATACTACATTACTCTCGACTTTTGTGTGCGTGTTTATATATATATATATATATATGTATATCTATACACACACACTTATTTAGTTTATTTTCGGTGGTATGATTTACTGGTTAAATTTATTAGTGGCCCCCAAGTTTTGACTGTGGCATCTTATGTGCCCCCCTATATATTGTTCCTAGAGTCGCCACTGCGCCCGACAGGCGATTCCTAATCCCGGCCGGCAGGACTTCACCGAGAGGCTGGCCAGGAGGCGGGATCGGAAACCACCACTGACACTGACTCGTTCTTTACACCGGGGGGGGGGGGGGCGCAGTTTGCCATCTTCGCCCTGGGCACCAAATGACCTTGTCCCAGCACTGCTTGTGTTTATGCACTGGAATATGGATGTGGGTATATCATATAACACATTTGTTTCTTTTTGAAATATTACATATTTTAAATGTACATATTATCACTGGATTTGTATAATTTATTTGAGTGATATTCAGGGGGAGTGCTCATAACGTATTTTTCGTTTTTTTATGTTGCACTTTGTAGCTCTGGTTTAGCAAGATATTAACCTGTTGAAGCCCAGCTTTAGTATTGGACAGACTGGGGAACACATAAAACCCCTATAAGGCTTTTTTTCCCATTTGTTCTCATTCTCTAGGCAGAAGAAGTGATGGGAAATCTATCCAATGGGGATATAAACTGCAAGAAAACAGCAGTGTCAGGGATATCAACTTGACAGAAGTGTTGAAAAAAGTGTTTTGCCTGGAGTTGGGCTTCAAAGGTTGAGTGATGCTATTAAATACAGAATTCCCTGTACTGATTGAGCTAGAAATCTCTATATTTAAAGTGTTCACCTTTTCAGAAAATATTAAAAGGTGTAACAACACTCACACCCTCCCCCCAGTCCCTGCTGTTCTTACCCCTGTGACTGCTGAGCTGTCAGTCCTCACACAGCCAGTGCTTTGAAATGCCCACTTGGTCCTTCTCTGTGCATTGCTTCCAGAACAGATCAAATTCTAATTGGTTAGCACCATCAGTGAGCATCGCTCTGATCAGTCCCAGAAACATTGTACAGAGAAAAAAAAAAATGAAAGGAGAAATACAGGCAATGCTCATTTGGCTATACTTCTCCTGTGGATCACAGAAGTGCAGTTTGTTCTGCACTCCTATGACCCGTTTTCAGCTGAAGCCCGCTGTCGGCAGACTTCACAGAGCCAGTCTAGGCTCGGGAAAGATTGTGACCATATGGTTGGGACCTGCCCACATGCCTGGACTGGAACCCGGCTCAGGCTCTCAGCGAGCCACTGAAAGCCTGAGCCGGCCGCTCCCACCCCCTTCACAGCCCCGAGCTCCCTTGAGCACAGGGGGGACAGAGAGAGAGCCTGTGACTGACAGTCACTAGCACTCTGCTCACTCAGCGGTTAGAGCTGAGCGATGTGGGGGACAGATGCAGCATCGGACCAATGCTGCATCCAGCTAGGCAAGTATGATTAAAAAAAAAACATTGCCATACTTCTTTTTTAAGTGTATTTTTAACAGAAACTATTGGACCTACCAGAGTTTGGTATGGTGTCAGCCTTTTGCAGTCACTGTATAGCAGAGCTCCAACTTGAAGAGGTAGAAGATATGGAAGGGGCAGTCAGTTGTGCTGCAGTGCTTCTGTGTGAATAAGAGACATGCTTATAGGAGGAGAGAGCAGAGTGGCGAAAATAAACTCATCAGTCTGCTGCTTCTCCTTTCACTGTGCAGTCACAGGCTGGAGAAAGTTGTATTACCTACAGTAGACAAGGGTCGTGTAGATCTCAGGACTGGATAAACAGAAATATAAATCCCTTTTATTTATGTATGTCACCTGTTTATTTAGTTGTGTGTATGGACATGATAATATTAATATGGCACAAGTATTTTAAAAAGTTGCATTTAAAATGTATTTATATTTGCTTACTAAATATACATTATAGTTTCCCTTGAAAAATGTATTGACTGAAAACCTATAAGAAGCAATATGTTTTAGATACACAATGTGTAAGAATTTGATGTGAATGTGAAGTTGTAGATTAATGTTTTGTGCATTCTTCAATTTTGCTTATGGAAACATTTTCAAGAGAATTTTGTGTGTCGTGTATTGCGTGTTATTTACTACAGGTTTATCTTGTTCTTGAATGCAAAGACAAATAGTTGATTGAGCTACATAGATAAGTCTTCCTTAAGCCTATTACACAATACTATTTCTTTCGTTCAATTCAGCGAGCTGAATGAAAGAAACTGACAGCTCCGGTTGGAGCTGCTGTACTAACTATCTGATGTCAGTACAGCGATCTACCCTGCTGTCCTATAGTGTTCTGACAGGGGGACGGCCTGCCCAACAGAACACACCGGTCAGCATTCTCAGCCATTGGAGCTGGTTGGCAGACCTTTTTTGGTCATGCCCCTTCGACAGAAACCAACCGAATATCCAGCTTCTGTCGGACCGGCTGCAGTACACATGAGCTGAATGTTGGCCAGTTTCTATTCCACCAACCGATACCACCCGACATTTGGCCCGTGTGTACTGGATCTTATGTCATTCTCAAGTGAAATGAAACTAATGTATAAACGATATATTATTTGGAGTTTTATGCATAACCTATGTTTTTTTTCTTTTTTTTTCAGTGTTATTATTACAACAGTACTGTATCTTTCGGATGCATTGCGGAAGAACTTTTTGAATGAGGGCTTTGACTATAAGGTAGGTGCTAAGTTTTGTTTAGTGAGTGAATAATAATACACATAAGCCTGTCATCCAATGCCAGCACATGTAATAAAAGGCAGCCTGAAACAATCGTGTAACAATGGAAGCAATAAATAAAAAAATTCAGTCTCTTTAACAAGTTGTACATAACAAAGAATAGTTATGTGGAATTATCAAAAACTGTTGAAAAGCTGTCAGAGAAGTTTCATTGCAACCTTTCGTGTTGTATCTTTGATAAATAACCTGTAAGGGTGAAGTGCAAAGTGTGTTTGGAAAAGATACAGTAGATGAGTTTCAAACTGAAGTCTTATATTCACAGGAGTTAGAACAGGAAACCCCTTCATATTTTATTAATTTGATTTAACTGTTACTTAGCCTTAATTTATTCTGGAGACAGTACATTGTTAAGCAATCATTTCAATAGGTTGATACCTAAGTCCTAACTAGACAACATATACTAGGTTACAAATATTGACTATAGCAAAACTCTGGGAGATGAAGTCAGTAACTTGTTGGATACAGTTTTTTTGTGCAGTTTCATATCATATTGGGATTTCCTCTGTAATCTACCTGACCTGTATGACATATAGGTGAATCCCATTTGCTCATTTTCAAGTATAGCAGTAGTATGAGTTTATCACTGCAGATAGGACTGTACAGAAATCAGAATTGGAGAATTCCTACCGTCCCTGTTCTGTTATATCAGGGATATCTCAACTCCATTGTTCTGGAATACAGAGTGGGTTAGAGGGTTTTCCCTGCATAAAGCTCCGTTAACACGGGCAGAATGTCGGGAGACATTTGTCGGTACAAAAAAATACCAGCCGAAATTCTGCCCGTGTGTATACCAGTCTGTCTGACAGAAGCCGGCCATGCATGCTGGAAAACTAGCAGCCAACTGACTCTCGATCAGCGCGCTCAGCCAATGGCAGAGAGCGCCGATCGGAGTATTCTGGTGAAGGAGGCTGTCCCCCTTTCAGAACACAACAGCTCAGTGGGGGAGATCGCTGCACTAACCTTGCATTGTTAGTACTACAGCTCTGACCGGAGCTGTCAGGTTTTTTTTTCGTGCAACCACGCAGGGGTAGTGTAGTGTGTACTCGGCTTTAAAGTATCATATAATCTTGGAAAGATGTGGTTTAGGCTGTGGAAGCATTTATTATTATTATTATTATACAGGATTTATATAGCGCTGACAGTTTATGCAGCGCTTTACAACATAAGGGCAGACAGTACAATTACAACACAGCCCTGCTTGCTAGAGCTTATAATCTAAAAGGGAGAGATGCAAATTGTGAAAGCGATGGGGGGATGGGCTGATGGAGAAATTTTTGTTACAGTTGTTGGATGGGGGCCGGATAGGCCTCTCTGAAAAGATGCATTTCCAGGGATTGCCTGAAAGTGGGCATAGTAGGAGATAATTATACAGAATGGTGTAGGGAGTTCCAGGTGATTAGAGGCTCTGGGGAAAGTCCTGGAGGTGAGCATGGGATGAGGTAACAAGGGAGTTGGAGAGCAGGAGGTCTAAGGAGG
The DNA here is from genome assembly GCA_029206835.1 of Rana muscosa. Lineage (NCBI taxonomy): Eukaryota > Metazoa > Chordata > Amphibia > Anura > Ranidae > Rana > Rana muscosa. The sequence goes on from CM055118.1 coordinate 731,509,365, forward strand.
AATGAAGAGAACACTTTGGTTGGTATTTTGAGACTAGGTTAGGGATGTAGCAGGGGGCAGAGTTGTGGATGGCCTTGTAAGTTGTTGTTAGTATCTTTAATTTAATTAGTTGGGTGAGTGGGAGCCAGTCGAAAGATTGGCAGACACAGAGCCTGGCAGCAGCATTCATGAGGGACTGAAGGGGGAATAGCCTATGTAAGGGTAAGCCAATGAGGAGAGAGTTGCAGTAGTCAAGGCAGGAGATGACCAGGGAGTGAGTTAGAAGGTTTGTGATGTCATTGGTTAGGAAGGGGCGTAGCTTGGAGATGTTGTGGAGGTTGAGGTGGCAAGTTGTGGACAGTGAATGGATGTGGGGCCTAAAGGAGAGTTCAGGGTCCTAGACTACACATAGGACATTGGCATGTGGGAATTGATAGTTGTGCCATTGATTTTGACAGAGGAATCAGAGGAAGAGGCACATGGGGGGGGGGGGGGGGAATTATGAGCTCAGTTTTGGATAAATTGGGCTTGAGGAAGTGGTGTGACATCCAGGCTGATATGTCTGTTCGTAAATTAATGATGCGTGAGGAGACTGGAGTGAGCTGAGGGGTAGAATAATAGATTTGGGTGTCATTGGCGTAGAAATGGTATTGAGAGTCATGGGAGGCAGTCAACTGACCCAGGGAGGAGGAGTAGATTGAGAATAGAAGCGGTCCAAGAATAGAACCTTGGGGAACCTCAACGGAGAAAGGAAAAAGTGAAGAGGGAAAAGAGATGTAAGTGACACTGTAAGTGTCACCATTTAAAGGTATTATCTGTAAATTATTAGCAACATTGATAAAATTGTGTATCCTTTGTTAATCAGGAAAGTCTGTCTATATACAAGTTTAAAAAATGTTTCATATGAAGAGATCACCCTTTCCTCCTTTGCTGTTACTGCATTATTAAGTTGTGTAAATAACCACCAGTGTACCAACTTGGAGGCATAGTGGTATCTCAGTATGTCTGATAATGCCAAGCCCCCTTGTATAGACGGAAGTGGCAAAGTGCATAGGGGAGCATCTGGGAGGTTTGGGTGCCAGACAAATAAGGATATCAAGGAGTTAGTTCTTGAAAAATGCATTTGGGAATACAGGAGACCTGTCCAGGCAGCTAGTCTATGTTTAAAGGCCGTGATAAAAGAAAATAGGTTGTTTTCAATATATTTTGATAGAGGTAGTTGTATTTCTACCCTTGGTATCTGAATTTATGAGTAAATTTCAGTGGACAGACTTCATTCATGCCTAAATATAAATTCTCAATTGAGAAGACCATTATTTCCTCTGATTGACTTTAAAGCCTTAGTAGACTCTGAAGTTCTGTATCTCATTCTGCGGAACAGTTTGCATGTTCCATGTATGGAAAAGGAGTCCAATATAATATCATTCACTCTAAGATGGCTGGGGGTTGGATTTGAAGAATTTTGATCCAGGTGGTAAAGGTGTGACCAAAGCCAAATTTTTCAAGTATATGACCGAGGAGGGTCATACGGTCCAGTCAAAGACTTTCTTAGTGAGGTGTTATGTTTAGGACTGTTAATTAAAGTATAATATTTTCAGCAAAATTTGAGTTTTACTACTAGATGCAGAATTATTATCGCAATAAAGCATTGACCTACATACAGTAAAACCTTTTTAAAGTATAGGTTTATCTATGCATGTCTGTTTGGTTTGATTTTGTATTCATAATTTTTTTTCTGGAGAATGATTGTGAAAATGGAATAAAAACCATAAATAGTATACATTTTTGGAGATTTTCGCGTTTGTTTTACCAAACGATAACGAATGTGCAGAATCCGAAATCCAAAAGATCCGACATAAAAAATGCTTTATTTTCGCTTTGTTGCGACAACAGTTCGATACAGATAGAAGATTCAACATTACGGTGACAATAGCGATCTGTGTCTATCCAACCTGCGGTTGAATGTGTCTAACCTAACTCTATTAGTCCAAGATTATTCGACATAGAGAGAAAAGATTCGACATTATAGAGACATGAAGATTCGACAAAGCAGCTAAAAACCTACGATCACCGCGAGCGGACATTTATGGTTAAATGCTCCGCCCATAGGCTATAGAAGAATTCTAATGTTGGTTGACTAGTAGTAATAATTAATAAATATAATTATTACTAGTCATACAACATTAGAATACTACTATAGCTTGTGGGCAGAGCATTCTACCAGAAATGTACGATTGCGGCGTTGTACAGTTTAGCTGCTTCATCGAATCTTCTTAGAACATTTGACAGACCCCATAAGTCTTCAATTGACAGATTCGACCTTTAATTAATTCAGATTTTCGGACAAATGCATTTTTTAACAAAACAATATAAATAAAAATGAATTTCGGGAGTAACTAAATACATTTATTTTTTGGACGAAAACGAAATTCCCAAACAAAATATTTCAGTGTGCACATGTCTACTGTCTATAACATTTTTAATTTGCCTTTTCATTTCCCACATACAGATTTGGGATTCATACTTTTACCTTGCAGTTATTTTCATAAACCAGACATGTCTGCAGTTGGAAATGTTTACTCCTTCCAAGATGAAAAAGGTCCTTGAAAAGTACGTTTGGGTTTTCATTTGTTTTCTTATTTTTAATTGTGTCTAAATGCAATAATCCAAAACTTGTTTGTCTGATCACACCTGTGTGCTTTCTCCTAAAGTAGAGTATGAAATTACATTGAATCGTCAGGTCAAGAAGAGACAGTGACTGACCTGGGCAATACTCAAAACCAGATTTTAGTTGCCTATATTACATTCTAATTATACAATCTCCTTTGGTTATAACAACCTTTGTGATTGGGTACGCCCTCATACCATGTACCGTTGCTCAGATCCAGAATACTTTATTAATCCTAAAAATAAATTATTAATAGTTGTTGGTTAATTTGAGGATCGGAAATTCCGACAACAAATGTCCAATGTGAGCTTTTTGTCGGAAATTCCGACCGTGTGTAGGCTCCATCGGACATTTGCTGTCGGAATTTCCGACCACAAAAATTTGAGATCTGATTCTCAAATTTTCCGACAAGAAAAGTTCTTGTCGGAAATTCCGATTGTCTGTATGCAATTCCGATGCACAAAAAAACACGCATGCTCAGAATCAAGCAGAAGAGCCGAACTGCCTATTGAACTTCATTGATCTCGGCTCGTTGTACGTCACCGCGTTCTTGACGTTCGGAATTTCCGACCAGATTTGTGTGACCGTGTGTATGCAACACAAGTTTGAGCCAACATTCCGTCTGAAAAAAGTCCACGTTTTTCTTTTCGGAATTTCCGATCGTGTGTACGCGGCATTAGCGATCCTGTCATTGGAGAAAACTTACCGGCAACAGAATCTCTCTTTACTTGGTCCCATGCATTTTTCCCTTGCTGTTCAGGGAAGGAAACCATGGCATCACCATTGACAGAAATGCAGAGTATTAGTTCAAAAAGATTATTGTATTTCATGCATCAAAGCATGCAATCTTATTTTCAAGTGTCAAGTAATATCTGCTTACTCAGTATACCATGGTTTTACTCTCAGTGGTGGATGGGTGCTCTTAAAGATTTTACTGTCACCAATACAGTAGAACAGTTGCCAGGAAACATATTCCAGCACTCGTAAACAGGTCTCTTCCATGTATTTTAACCATTATAGAAGTAGAACTTTACTCTCACAGATGTCACAAAAAAATAATGGATAATGGACCCTTTGTGCTATATACATGTCAGAGAGAGTGTGAGTTCTTAACCCATTAACTGCCATGGATGTAAGGGTAATGTCCGATCAGAACTACTTGCAGCGGGTAGGTCAGTAACCATTACATCCATATCAGTTTCAGAGTTTGTAAGTTGCTTCAGTGACCAAAAACTTAGTCATCTGGTCCCCAGGACTACCTGGAGTTGTGAATGGAATATAAGTTTACACTGCTGTCTGATGCAACCGCAGTCACTCACTGGGAGTGTAAATAAAATAGCAGCAGTCAGTCTATATATGCAGTAAAGCATGCTTGTTATACCCACTGTGGAACCTAAGGGGTTAATTCTGTGCATTGTGTAAAAATGCTGTTTCAATTTTGTCTTCTCTGATCCTCCCCTATTTCCACAGTCCCCAATCCGTCTCTTTATAGTGCAGAGCCTTGGGGGCACTCTGCACATGCTTGGTTTGGTGTGTATTGCTAGAGATTTTTTATTTATTTTTCTTGGGAGTGTGCATGTGATCAGCACAGGGCCATAGGCTCAAAGGATAGTCAGAGGAGAATGAAAACTCCTTTACAAGCTTGAGGCTGTGTTCACACTGGTACGACAAACGCTCCGACATTGGGAGCTCATGTCGCATGACGTGTGAAAATCAATGTTTCCCTATGAGAGCCGTCTTTCAACAGGATACTACTTTGATCCGACTTTGTGATAGTCTGACTTGTTCTTTGACCAGTCAAAACAATCCCAGTGTGAGATAAATTCCTTTTACTGCTGCTGTAATCACCATGTCGGATATCAAAAGTCGGATGGTAAGGACAAGGATCCTACTTTGATCCGACTTCAATGATATTCAATGGGCTGAAGTAGGATCAAAGTCAGACTAAAGTAGTACAGGGAGCATTTTCAAAGTCGGACCGACTTGTGTCGGACCAGTTAAGAAGGCTCTCATAGGAAAACATTGATTTTCACACGTAATGCGACCTAAGGTCCTAATGTCGGAACTTTTGTCGTACAAGTGTGAACCCAGCCTCAGACTATCACAAAGTTGGATCAAAGTAGTATCCTGTTCATTCAAGTCGGATGGATGTAGGACCAATGTAGGATGGATGTAGGACTGATGTCGCAGAGCAAAGTAGGATGAAAGTCGTATGGCTGTCGTGTAGTTTCAGTGTGAACTCAGCCTTAACCAGACACCGATAGAAGTCACAAGACTACTAAATACTGCTTATGGGAAAATGTATTTAGCAGTTTATATTTACCAACACTATTGCATTCCCATTTTCTGTGTACTGTGGAGGTCAGATTTAGTGAATGCAGGGTCCTGTGTTTAGTAACACTTCTACAAAGTTCTACTTTTATGCTGATTCTGCTTTATATTTTAGCCAAGTGAGAAGGAAACCTTCAGAACAGGGGTTTTCTAAAGTGTATATTGAACTAAAAACTGCATGATAGATGCATTTATGTTTTTTGTTCTTTCCAGTGGGTCTGCCAAATACTCATACTTGCACGATTATGTTTACTTTTTTTAACGTGTACTAACCTGCAGTACATATACATGAACTTACCACATAGGAATACATAAGGTTTATACTTCAAATGCATTTAGAAGAACAGATTAGTGTGACCAGACCCTACAGAATATAAACAAATTATATATTTTTGTTCAATGTTTGTCAATTCTTTTAAGCAAAATGTGCACTATTAACTTTAAGGCCCCATGCACACAGGGCGTTTTTACAGCCGCGTTTTTTACAGCTTAAAAACGCCTGTCCATGTTTTGTAAACATTCTTTGACCTTCTTTTTAAAAAAAAAAAAAAAAATGCTGGAGCTCAAAAACGCAATCGCAGCGTTTTTTGCGCGTTTTCGCTGCGTTTTTGGCCGTTTAATAGCGTTGGGCGTTTTTGCAGCTCGAACCTGGAGCTCCAGAACGCACTGGAATTGTTTTTTTTTTGCAGCTGGAAAACGCCTATGCCACTTGGAGCTCATAAAAGCTCTATGTGTGCATGACATAATAGAATAACATGGATGGGCGTTTTGCAGCTGTAAAAAAAAACGTCTAACGCTGCTAACAGCAGCTGCAAAAACGCCCTGTGTGCATGGGGTCTAATACGTGTGGCTTTATTCTCTTTCAGCAACTATGAAAGCATCTATATGTACTATAGATAATATGTAATAACCGCTTAAGGACCAGCCGCCGCAGTTGTACTGCGGCAGATTGGCTCTCCTGGACGAATCGCCGTCATTGTACGTCGGCCGATTTAAGAGCTCTAGGGGGCACCGCCAGCACGACGCCAGAGCCGATGTCTGCCGTTCACCTGTGATCGCTCCAGGGGGAGCCAGAATGCGGATCTGTAAATGTAAACAGACAGATCCCTCTTCTGACAGGAGAGGAGAGACAGATCTGCTGTTCCTAGTAATTAGGAACAGCCATCTCTCTCCTCCTCCAGTCAGTCACATCCCCCCACAGTTAGAAACACCTCCCATTAACCCCTTGATCGCCCCCTAGTGTTAACCCCTTCCCTTCCAGTGACATTTACACAGTAATCAGTGCATTTTTATATGTCAATGGTCCCAAAAATGTGTTAAAAGTGTTCCCGTCTGCCGCAATGTCGCAGTCCCGCTAAAAATCGCAGATCGCCGCCATTACTAGTTAAAAAAAATGCCATAAATCTATCCCCTATTTTGTAAACGCTATAACTTTTGCACAAACCAATCAATATACGCTTATTGCGATTTTTTTATTTATTTTTTCACCAAAAATATGTAGAAGGATACATATTGGCCTAAACTGATAAAGATTATTTTATTTTTTTAATTGGGATATTTATTATAGTAAAAAATATTGTGTTTTTTTCAAAATTGTCGCTCTTCTTTTGTTCATAGCGCAAAAAATAAAAACCGCAGAGGTGATCAAATGGCACCAAAAAAAATCTCTCTTTGTGGGGAAAAAAAGACATCAATTTTGTTTGAATACAATGTCGCACGACCAGGCAATTGTCATTTAAAGTGACGTAGTGCAGTATTGCAAAAATGGCCTGGTCATTAAGGGGGCAAATCCTTCTGGTCCTTAAGTGGTTAATGATAGTTGTCTTATTTTATACATGTGTATACACTGTATATTCATAGGAGTTCATATACAGAGCATTTCTTACATCTATCTGTAAATGCATGCATTGTGCCATCACATTATGCCAGGCTTGCGTGCATTTACATGTATTTTTATAAAATAAGGTTAGCTAAATCTGAAGTTGTTGTTCAACAGGAAGTTCCAAAAAATGTAAATTCAGACATTAAAACAGGATATTAAGCATGGAACTAAACCAGTATCACCATTGGTTTTAGCATTTACATTGGTTGCAGATAAAAACACGTGTGTGTGTCATATATTAAACATTTCTCTCTGACCTTCCCATATACTATTTGTTCATAGCATTGTCTTTTTTAGGTATGGCGACATGCGTGTTACAATGGGCTGTGAAATCTTCAGTATGTGGCAGAATTTAGGTAGGACGATCGTTTTTACCATATGGTTGAGCTGCAATTTAATCATAGTCATTGCTTTCGTACACTTAAATGTCCTGTATGATAAGATTATACTAATTTTGTCCTGATTTATTAGAACTCTCTGACAGTTGTAAGTGACTATTACATGTTTTGGCCAGAGGATTACCTCCCACCTGCATCTGTGCCTGACTCATTAATGCTGATTAAGGAGTCACAAATGTTAAAATCAACATAATTCCCTAAATTCCTAAATGGGGTGGGGATATTATTCTTTGCTCTATTTTTTATTCTTTACTGACATTTTACATTAATTAAAGTATTTTTATGATTTTGCTGGAGATACATGCACATAAGAAAATGTGACCTTTCTAGAACATTGTGTAAATTGGTGCCAGACACATATCTAGCTCTTGTCCTTGCTGCCTCCATTATTGTTGCTTTAGGCCAGTGGTGCCCAACCTTTTGAAGAGCGAGGGCCACTTAAGCAACTTGGTAACCAATCGAGGGCCACAATGAACGGAGCGGGCGGATGACAGGTAATGGCTACTCTATAGGCCCTCTGATCCACCCAGATAAAAGGGGACGAATTCCCTTCTGTTTTTTGGATTGGAGGTAGGCGGGCGTAAACAGACATCTGTCGCTCTATAGAGGTGAATTAAGGGTCCCATTTGGTTGGGCTAATCGTGTAAAAAGGACCTATGACTGCTTTCACACTGATGTGCTGCGGTTTACCCACACCGCGGGTGCAGCGTAGTGCACCTGTGTCTATCCTGCGGGTTAGCTGAACTTTGCCATAGACTCCACCTGTGGCAAAAGCTGGCGCTGTAGAGGAAGCATCGGCTTATGGGGCAGCCGCTTTCTTCCTCTACCACCAGCTTCATGCACAACACTAATTCTGTGGTATGGCAGGTCAGCAACCTGCGATCTGGGTTTGCCAACCTACCATTCCAGAGCAGGAGGTCGTGGGCCACATCAGAGGGCTCCGCGGGCCACTGGTTGGCCACCCCTGGTTTAGGCAATGAAAAATAAAACAGAGTAACGTTAATTGAAACTACATAGCAAATATACATTACACTTCTTATTGGTGAAGGTCTCCAGAGGCAGCACCTAGCCACTCATGCATTGTGCTACTTATAGTCGGTAACACATTCTCATGCATTATCATCCCTAGTTCCAAAAAAGTTAGGACGCTGTGTAAAATCTACATAAAACCAAAATGCAATGATTTGCTAATCTCATAAACCATTTTTTTTTATTAACAATAGAAAATATATCAAATGTTTAAACTGAGAAGATGTACTATTTTAAGGAAAAGTTCATTTTGAAATTGATGGCAGCAACATGTCTCAAAAAAGTTGGGACAGGGCCATGTCCACCATGGTGTAGCATTCCCTTTTCTTTTAACAACACTCTGTAAACTTCTGGCAACTGAGGATATCATTTGCTTGAGTTTTGGGAAAGGAATGATGTCCCATTCTTGACTGATGTAGGATTCTAACTGCTCAACAGTCCTGGGTCGTCTTTGTGTATTTTTTGTTTCAAGAACTAAGCACTGATAACCAGCTAGAATGAACCTGTCCTCTTTTTGTTGGGAGGACGTGGCACCTATGGTTCGCAAAAATTTCCAATTTAGATTCTTCTGACCACAGGACAGTTTACCACTTTAGGCTAAAGCTTTTTTAATATGGTCTGTTGCAGAGAAGATGGCGACATTTATGAATCGCATTCAGTAATGGCTTCTTTGCATGATAGAGCTTTAACTTGCATTTTTGGATGGCATGGTGAACTGCATTCAAAGACCGTAATTTTTAAAAGTATCATCACTGGGCCAATGCAGTGATGTCCATCACAGAATCATGCCTGTTTTTAATGCAGTGCCGTCTGAGGGCCTGAAGATCACGGGCATCTAATATTGTGTTTTGGCCTTGTCCCTTGCACATAGAGATTTCTCAAAATCGTTTGATGATATTTACTGTAGATGATATATCTAAAGTCTTTGCAATTTACAATGAGAGATATTATTCTGGAATTGTTTGAAAGTTTTTAGATGCAGCTTTTCACAAATTGGTGAGCCTATGCTCATCTTTACTTCTGAGACACTGTGGGGTTGATTTACTAAAACTGGAGATTGCAAAATCTGTTGCAGCTGTGCATGGTCACCAATTAAATTCTAACTTCAGCTTGTTCAATTAAGTTTTGACAAAAAAAAAACATGGAAGTTGATTGGTTTCTCTGCAGGACTGCACCAAATTGTGCTCTCCATGTTCAGTAAATCAACCCCTCTCTAAGATGCTCTTTATACCCAATTAGGTTACTAATCTGTTGCCAATTAACCTAGTTGCAAAATGTTTTTTTTAGCTCTTCCTTATTAGTACCACTTTTTGTTGCCCTTTCCCAACTTTTTTGAGACGTGTTGCTGCCATCAATTCTAAATTCTACCTTATTTTTTTTCTTAACAACTTCAGCCTCCATTTTTTTTTTCTGCACTCCACCATCGTGGATAGATTGATGAGTGGTTAGCACCACTGTCAGGTTTTTATTGCTGTCGGAGTCCCTGTTTGAGCGCTTCATACCTTTTAATTGTCCTGATCACAAATATCACTGGAAATGAGAGTGAAGGTAAATCCAAAACTTTGAATTGCCACCACTAGAGGGGGGATCTTCCAATAGGAACACTTGTTCCCTTTACACCTGTCTAAGAGGGGTTTTCCCTCACATTGGAAAGATATTCTTTCACTTCCTGTTAAGTCTACAGGACAGGTAGTAAAAATCTTCCAAATGAGACACAAATGGAAGAAAAAACTGTAGTTAATAACCTCCCCTACTCTGTCCAAAATATAAGCAAAAAAGTTTTGGCTTTAGATATACTTAAGCCCACGTTTACACCAGTGCGACTTGTCATGTGATTTTTACAGGTCAAAATAACATGACAAGTTGCACCCTATTGTCAGCAATGGAACTTTTCAAACCGGTGTGACGCCGCACCTATTTAAAAAAAGTTCCTGCACTATTTCGGCGATTAAAGGCGAGACTTGAATAGACCTCTATGCATGAAGTCAGACCTGAAGTCGCACTGACACGCGGTTTTGAAATTGTGCTACTTAAAGTGAAGTTGCACAATTTTAAAGTCGGATTAATTGTGAACGGGGGCTAAAAGGCACCATTGCAAAACATGTGTTTGCCTATTCGTGCTGCCATCTTTTACATGTAGAGTACCAGTACCACTGGTACCACTGGGGGCAGAAGAAATATTCCAGGGTCTGCTTTAGTATATGAGCAGGGAAACTGCATAACCTAGTGAGGAAAGGTTGCAGTACCACCCATATGAAAACAATCCTCTGTCTGCCTTATGCCTCCAGATCAACCCTCAAAGTTTCCACTCGCCTGCTCGAATTTGGCAAGTGGAATTTGGCCTAGGGCGAGTGTGGAGCTGCATCTGGGTGTCGCCAGCAGGCAGGGTTGATAAGGAGCTGATTATCCTCCCAGCAAAGCCAGGGAACTGTGGGGAAGGGAGAGGAGAGCTGGCTGGATCTCACAGAGATGGGAACTACTTTTTTGACACAGCTTGTATCTGAAACACTGGCCGCTGTCAGACAAAGTCCCACTTCCTGGATTGGCTCCAATGAAAGACAGCACTCTGGTGCAATGCTGGGAAATTGAAGTAGTGGGACATCTATCATAGGAACCAGTCCAGGAACTGGTCCAGGAGGTGAGACTTTGACAGCGGCCTGCGTTACAGATACAAGCTGTATAACAGTGGGTGGTTCTCTCTGTGATCCAGCCAGCTCTTCTCCTGCAGAGATAGGCTGCATTGATGGGCACCGATGAGGCTGCATTGATGGGCACCGATGAGGCTGCATTGATGGGCACCGATGAGGCTGCATTGATGGGCACCGATGAGGCGGCATTGATGGCCACTGATAGGTGGCATTGATAGGCTGCCCTGATGTGCTGCACTGATTGTCACTGATGTGGGCACTGATGGGCTGCACTAGTGGGCACCGATGGGCTGCACTGGTGGGCACTGATGGGCTGCACTGGTGGGCACTGATGGGCTGCACTGGTGGGCACTGATGCGCTGCACTGGTGGGCACTGATGGGCTGCACTGATGGACACTGATGGGCTGCACTGATGGGTACTATGGGCTGCACTGATGGGCTACACTGGTGGGCACTGATGGGCTACACTGATGGACACTGATGGGCTACACTGATGGACACTGATGGGCTACACTGATGGGCTGAACTGATGGGCTGCACTGATGGGTACTATGGGCTGCACTGGTGGGCTGTACTGATGAGGCTGCACTGATGGGCTACACTGGTGGACACTGATGGGCTACACTGGTGGGCACTGATGGACTACACTGATGGGCTACACTGGTGGGCACTGATGGGCTACACTGATGGGCTACACTGGTGGGCACTGATGGGCTGCACTGGTGAGCACTGATGGGCTGCACCGATGGGCTGCACCGATGGGCACTGTTGAGGCTTAACCGATGGGCACAGATGAGGTTGCACTGATGGGCACGGATGAGGTTGCTCTGATGGGCGGCACTGATGGGCGGCACTGATGGGCGGCACTGATGGACACTATGGGCTGCTCTGGTGGGCTGTACTGGTGAGGCTGCTCTGGTGGGCTGTACTGGTGAGGCTGCACTGAAGGGCTACACTGGTGAGGCTGCACTGAAGGCCTACACTGGTGAGGCTGCACTGAAGGGCTACACTGGTGAGGCTGCACTGAAGGGCTACACTGGTGAGGCTGCACTGAAGGGCTACACTGGTGAGGCTGCACTGATGGGGCTACACTGGTGAGGCTGCACTGATGGGGCTACACTGGTGAGGCTCCACTGATGGGACTACACTGGTGAGGCTGCACTGATGGGGCTACACTGGTGGGCACTGATAGGCTGCACTGATGGGCTGCACCGATGGGCACTGTTGAGGCTGAACCGATGGGCACGGATGAGGTTGCACTGATGGGCACTGATAGGCTGCACTGATAAGCTGCTCTGATGGACACTGATAGGCTGCACTGATGGGCTGCACTGGTAGGCTGCACTGATGGGCTGCACTGATGAGCACTATGGGCTGCACTGATGAGCTAAACTGATGGGTACTGATGAGGCTGCACTGATAAAGTTGTTGTTAATATTTTTGTAACTTAATTCTGCATAAGACATTTAACAATGTAATTTCATGAGATAATTTGCGAGGGCGTGTTTAGAGGCAGAATTAGGGGTGGGGCAGGATAGGGGTTGGTGGGGCAACTGGTGACGAGTAACTCTTAAGACCTGGCTAGTAGCTCAGGACTTGAAATTTTGAGCCCTGCTCTAGATTATGAACTTTTCAGTGCCATTGTTGGCTATGCCATTGAGTGCATTAGTCATGATGTGTTGAAAATGTTTTAACGGATAAGTTCACATTTATCCACTTCCATACCGGGTCATTTTAAAATGACGCCGGCAGGAACCCTCTCTCCCTCCGGGTGAACGTCATATGACGTCCTGGGTTTGAGGGGGGATATCTGAATGATGCCTGCAGCTAGAGGCATCATTCAGATATCCTTGTCTTCAGCCAGCGATTCTGCGCACCATAAGAACAATCATAGCGGCGGTTCCGCCGCTTGATCGTTCTTATAGGCGGCGGGAGGGGACATCCCCCCTCCCGCCGCCATCCGGTGCTTCTCCGGGCTCTCCCGTGCCACCGGGGGCCCGGAGAAAGAATCGTCTGGCGCCGGTGGTCACATGACAAGGAGCATAGAGATGACTGGTGACCAGATGGTCACCAGTCATCTCTATGACCGTCGGAGGCCCGGGCCCGATGTGATGACATCACGCCCTGGTCCTCAGATGTAAACAAAGCCGCCATTGCGGCTAGTAAGCATGAGATCGGTGAATTTTTTTTCACAATCTCATGCTTTCCAGCCTGGAGGAGAGATGTGGGGTCTTATTGACCCCGCATCTCTCCATAAAGAGGACCTGTCACACACATTCCTATTACAAGGAATGTTTCCATTCCTTGTAATAGGAATAAAAGTGATCAAAAAAAAAAAGTGTAAAAAAAAAAAAAAGAATAGAAAAAAAAAATTAAAGCGCCCCTCTCCCCAATAGCTCGCGCTCAGAAGCGAACGCACACGTAAGTCCCGCCCACATATGTAAACACCGTTCAAACCACATATGTGAGGTATCGCCGCGTGCGTTAGAGCGCGTGCAGCAATTCTAGCACTAGACCTCCTCTGTAACTCTAACCTGGTAACCTGTAAAAATTTTCAAAGCGTCGCCTATGGAGATTTTTAAGTACCGAAGTTCGGCACCATTCCATGAGTGTGCGCAATTTTAAAACGTGACATGTTAGGTATTTTTTTACTCTGCGTAAAATAAGCTTTCATATTTTACAAAAAAATTGGGCTAACTTTACTGTTTTGTTATTTTTTAATTCATGAAACCATTTTTTTTTTTTAAAAGGCGTTTGAAAAATTATTGCGCAAACACCGTGCAAGATAAAAATTATTGCGCAACGACTGTCATTTTATTCCCTAGGGTGTCTGCTAAAAAAAACATATATAATGTTTGGGGGTTCTGAGTAATTTTCTAGCAAAAGAATGATGATTTGTACATGTAGGAGAGAAGTACCAGAATAGGCCCGGTATGGAAGTGGTATAAAAAGCCCTGTATGGAAAGGGTTAAAAACAAAAGAAAAAAAAAATTACTTAACTTAGGTAAAGGCCAGGCAGTTTCACACTGACAGGAAGACTCAATGAACTACCAGAGTGATTAACAGCGCCATGGTAATTAATTGAGAACTACAAGTCGACAGCCGCAAAGGTTGTCAGGACTTGTAGTTGAGTCGCAGAACTGTGAGTGAATGCCATGGCTGTGTAGGTGGAGCTCCACACGGCTGTGTTCTTTTTAAATAGTGACAGCGGGTGTGAGGAACTTCTCCCTGTACTGCTGTCACAGAGAAAGAGGGCAGCAGGGAGTGGCTCTAGCAATGGGAACATGTTGCATGTTCCGCCCTAAAATCGGGTGAACCATGTAACACGTTCCCAAAGGTGAACTTATGCTTTAATTGTATTTTCTACAGTTACAAAAATATTCTTTGTACAGTGCCACAAGGTAAGAACACTATAAATGTAAAATATTATTAAGTTATAAAATAGGTGTTTGGTCTTGAGCATATTAGTAATATTTAATGGACAGCATTTTCAGTTCACTGAATGATTTTAGTATGACCGTTATGATTTTGACATTTAAAAGATCATTCACTTTTAGGAGCGGTCTATATGCTATACCAGCCACTTATTAGTAGGTAGCAGCGTTGTTTTGTGTGACATCTTGTGTTTTTTCACAGGTGAACACAAGTTGCACTTTATCCCAGCCTTAATTGGTCCATTTCTGGAGGTAACCCTGATACCTCAACCAGACTTGAGGAATGTTATGATCCCCATTTTCCATGACATGATGGACTGGGAGCAGAGACGAAGTGGCAACTTTAAACAGGTACCTAACATTAGAAGCAAGTTAATAACATTTTGTTTTCAAGCTTCTTTTCTATGAATCTTTTGATGTTGTAAGCATGATCTTTAAAACTGAAATCTACTAGGTGACTATGTAGAGATGTAGATTAAAATGACGTTCATTTGCTGATTGTGAGGCTTGAATTGTGTTTTTTTTGTTAGTATTGGCAACTGATCCCTATCATTCTTACAATTCACGGGAATGAGTCATTGGTATATAACAATCGGATTGAGGATAAAGTCAAAAAAAGTGCAATCTGAATTTTTTTTTATGTTTTAATGCCAATAATGATCATGAGTTATCCACTATAGGGGTCAGTGATCTATATATATATCTATATATATAGATATATATATCTATATATATATATATTAGCTTTGTTTGGGTTTCTGCATCTTCCTAAGAACTGTAGAATGCCCTTCATTTCTGACAGAGGTTCATATGAAGCAAGTGTTTGTGTGGCTAGTCATTCCACCAGTTACACTGTACTAATATCATCAGTTTGTGAACATGCTTGTACTGCTTATAAGCATTTTTATTAAACTGTGCCCAGCAATATCATGTCAGATTAAAGTTTCATGCATTTATTTAGGCCAAACGTTATTTTCCAGCTCAGAGACTTGCTAAGTGTTCCAAGTACTTTTGCAGCTCCCACTCGATTTTTCTCCTGCTGTCTCAGACCATTTCTATACACCCACCATCATGCTGCTCCATAGGAACATCGATTTGAAACATTGTTTAACGCACACGGAATAAATGACTTTGATTTCTGTGCAGGAGCAATGTCATTAACCCTTGGGCTGATGCTCTTTAGTCTGCTTGATATTAGAACAATTACACTGTGCTATGTAAAGGACATAATTTCTGGGTGCTCAGAATAACTTGTATTCATTCACTAATTCTGTGATTGATAGAACACTACCATTTAAATGGACCCCGTATTTAATCCAAGATTTCTTGCTGGAAAAGGGCGATTTGTATGTTTATTGGCTTGCTATATGGCAATAAATTAGATGTTTGAATGCATAGATTCTGTAATTCAGTATGCTTTTCATACTTACAGAATACAGTCAGTGTTTGCTGCGTCAGAACATTTTTTGAACATCGACGCTGATGCGAATTGGATGCGGGTTTCCCTGCATCCAATTTGCATGACAGGAGAGTGTGACTGGCTTTCAATGGAGCCAGTTCACACAGCACCAAGGTGGCCATGGTCCAAATTGCAGAATGGTCCTATGCGTCTTCTGGTTCGTTTCAGGTACGAATTCAGGCAAAAATTCGGACCTGATTCGCACCTGAAACGGTGATGAAGACACGCACCAGACCCCTGCTGTGATTCGCAGCTAGTGTAAACCCAGCCTTAGCCCTGGTTCACATTGGTTCACATGTCAAATCGCATGTCAAATCGGCGGCAATTGCACCGTCCGAATTGGTGCGACGCCGCATTTGCGGCGCCGCACCGATTCCCATAAGTAGTTTCTGTACTACTTTTGGCGACTTCGGGGTGCGATTTCCATTGACATCTGTGCAGCAACCCACACAGATGTCTCTGAAATCGCCCCCGAAGTCGAGACTGACATGCAGGAATGAAATTGTGCGGGTTCAGCTGAATTTCATTCCTGCTGTCAGTGTGAACCTTGGCTCAGGCTCAGTTCACACCAATGCGTTTTTTTAATGCTTTATGCAGAAACTCACTACAGTCCATTTAACATGGTTTCCCATGGGACATGTTCACATCTAGGCATTTTTTCAGCCACTGCATTTTTGGAAAGGATCAGGGACTTTCTTTAAAAGCAAAACGGTGCATTTTTGGTTCAATAGACTTCAATGGAGAAGCTGAAGAGAAGCATGTAGTGTGTTTTTTTCGAAAATTGCGTTTTTTAAGCCAACCAACAACATATTGGCCAAAAAAAAGCATAAAAAATGCAAAACGCATAAAAAATGCACGAAAAATGCTTCAAAAAGGTGTGTTAAAAAACGCAAAATGCACTGCAGTAACAGATCAATAGCAAACTGCATAGGTGTGAACCATGCCCAATATGTGTAAAATATTCACTAATGGGTATTGCTCAATTATGAAATACTGGGGGTTGATTTACTAAAGGCAAATCCACTCTGCTCTACAAGTGCACTTGGAAGTACAGTCACTGTAGATCTGAGGGGAAGATCTGAAATGAGGGGAAGCTCTGCTGATTTTATCATCCAATCATGTACAAGCAAAAATGCTGTTTTTTATTTTCCTTACATGTTCCGCTCGGATCTACAGCGACTGCTCTTCCCAGTGCACTTCCAAGTGCACTTGTAGTGCAAATTGGATTTGCCTTTAGTAAATAAACCCCACTGTATTGATAAATGTTGTGCAGTATTTGAACCTGCTTATCTTAAAAGTAGTTTTATATATGTGGAATGCTGTAGTATAATATTCTTGCCTGTTATTTTTGTTGTTTCTGTTAAGAAAAAAGTCAGTTCTGGACAATATATAGAAATCTATATATATATATATATATATTTCTATGTATTGTCCATATATATATTTATATTTAAATATTTGATAATGTTATCATACAGTCTAATGGTCCCAGAACATTGTCCTGATGAGAGCCTAAGTTCTGCTTTTATCTCATTGCTTGCGGCTTGTAAATACTGTATATCATTTCGTTAGACGTTTACATTCATATAAATCACCTTTCATTGATCAGCTCACGCAACTGTATTTCTGGCACAAATATCTGCTGACCTAAGAACAATGATCTGTATAAATATCATATGTTATACCATGTTTTTTCATGGATGCAGATATATGTATTATGCTGCAGAAACTGGGTAAAGGTTTCCAAAATCCAGTAATGAAGGAGTGTGTCAGAATATGTCTTGCATGAAATGAAACCCTGCAGGAAAAATTAAGGCAATTTAACTGGGCTGCACTTTTTTTTGTGTGTGAATCCATATATAGCGAGCTGCGTTAGCAGCAGTATCAGCTCCTGCTACTCAGCCTGTAGTTTAAAGTCACACTGTTCTATGACAGTTATCCCTGAGAACGTTCTTGTGGATCTGTGGCAGCTTAACACAGGTGACAGTGTGACCTATGACAACCCAATACTGAATTCTGATTAGCTAAGCACACAGGGGGCACTAAGCCCTGGAGGAATTCATGCACAATAAAACAAAGCACCTTTTATGTATCTCTTTGAGGTTGAAGCAAAGCTAATTGACAAATTGGACAGCCTGATGTCTGAAGGACGAGGTGACGAAACCTACCGGGAGCTCTTCAACAGTATGTAAGTAATCTTGAAAATGTAATTCACTTGAATTTTTATACTTGGAGCAGGTGAACTAGATATGTCAATGTTCTATTACAGATCAGTCTCATCACTATATGGCTCATCTTTGTAAATGTAACCACAGTATCTAGAGGGGCTGCTAATGCAGGATCTGTTGGGTTGTAATTTATTGATGAAAGAGAATGAGAGGTTTATGTGTGGGTGGTGAGTTGGCATGTTTTGTTTACTGGAGAAGGTATAAAAAGTACCAGACAGATGCTTCATTAAATGTTTTTTTTTCTGTGTTGGTTTAAATTGCCAAGAAATATGCTGTTTGTCATCACTCAAACTTCTGTGGATTACTGATGAGTTGTTGTTTTTAGCAGTACTGTATGACTGTGCATGTAGTATTTACTACGTGTTTTTCATCCCAAACTCCATTGTGCTTTTTTTGTACCATCAAGGATAGTCCTGTATTAGTATAGTGAAGGTATTTTTTTCTGCTGTTCTTGTTTTAGAGAAGAAAATGCTTGTAAGGGATGCTGCTTCTCTGTACTTGCTGTGTATGATGCTTCGGGCATCCTCTAATTAGCAGAATAGAAAGCTGCTGTTAATAAAATACTTATCGCTTTTAAAGTGCTATGAGCTTCTATATGACTGAAAACCTTTCATCACTTTTCAGTGTTTTATTAATTCTAAATTCAGCGTGACGTGGATTTTTTTAATGAAATGAAAACCAGTTTCAGTGTTAATTTTTTACTTTCAACCAACACAACAATTTGTACCTGTACGTCAAAGTTGCTGTTTTGTTACTCTGATGGCTATTTTTTCTTATAAATAAGCCTTTTTTGTTTGCATTGCCCTGCATCCTATGTGATAAACTATGGATTAGACAACAAGACTTTTCTGTGGATGAACTAAGAGGCACAGAAATGCAGTGTCTCATGATGATGTCTTTAAGTTTGGCAAATCGATTTTAACATTTAATTCTATGCCACTGTAAGATATAGAACGTTTTGTTCAAGCAAGTTATATTCATTTACATCCACCATGTATTTATTTACTGCTAGCCTGTATACAAGTGATAATAATAGCAGCGGCCATAGTATTTACCTAAATAACCATTCAGGGAAAAGTCCAACACTGATCTAATGAAGGGCAGCCATGCCATTTGAGGCCTGTTCAAGAAACCAGCTCTTAATGTGGTTATGTGGGCAGCAGTTGGCAGCAGTAAATTTAGTGCAGCTGCCACCTGTGATAAAATCTTGTAAAGAAGGAAAGGAGTGATGGCTTCAGTAATTGTTTGGCAATTCTGGATGCCTGCTGCAGACTGTTAAAAATATCTATTACTTAAAACTGGGACTGTATTCACGATTGTACTATATTTTAATTAAACAGGTAGTAAACTTAAAATGTATGTACATAGTATATAATATTTATAGTGCTGTTAACAGTCCGTTGAAAAATTATCCAGGCCTTATTTACTAATTTTATTTCATTCATAGACTGAAATTATATTATGTGATGGGGAAAAAGTGTCCTGTATTAGAAAAGTAAAAAAAATAGAAGCATATAAAAAGTGCTATTCTTGTAAGAATTTACCGTAGTACTTGAGTTATGTTATTTCTGAGTTTATCCAAGGTAAACTTAAAGAAATCCAGATGAAGCAGTGGCGATATTAAACGTAGTGGTCGGTGCTGTCCAGTACTTGAATCATGGGATAGGTATCCGCATCAGTCCTCTTCCTTAACATTCTGTTCCAAATCAAAAATTTAGATAACCTGGACACTGCTGAGGTCAGATTTTATGCAACAGTAGCAGTCACTCTCAACTAGCAGTCCCTACTTTGCTCAATGCTGACTTTTGATAAGGAGATACCAAGGCAGGGCTTGGCTTGTTAATCTCATTCTTGCAGGATTTCAAGCTGACAAGCGTGAGATATCAGTATGATCAAGAAATAGTTGTCTTACATTTGGCCTCCAACAGTAAATTGTTAAAATACCAAATATACTCGAGTATAAGCCGAGTTTTTCAGTCCTTTTTTCTTTCTCGTACATCACGGGACACAGAGCGACATAGTCATTACTAATGGGTTATATAGATACCGTCAGGTGCTGGCACTGGCAACTTCCAAAACCGGAAGTACCCTCCCCTATATAAGCCCCTCCCATCCGGGAGCACCTCAGTTTTTTGCCAGTGTCTAAGGTGTTGGCCAAGAAGAAACATGTGTTTTTCACTGAGCTTGCGTACAGGTTCTTTTGGGCCTCAGTAAGCTATTCCGGATCCGACCAAAAAAGCTTCATAGCTAATCGGTCGGTACCCGGGCCTTGCAGAGAAGAGCAAGGTTTTGCCTGTAATGCTTCTCTTAGGAGAGCTGGACCCTGGGATCCAGAGCTCTGGTCATACCCACGACCAAGATGTTTTCTGTGCAGGGTGCTATACAGGTCCAGGGGAGTGGAATCCTTGGGAACCCGGTCCCTGAAGGTTTGATTACAATGCCTGCCGTGATAGGTGAAGTTTGGGCTTTTGTGGACCAAACAAAGTCCTGCGGCGGGGAACAGGTAAGTGGGGGCCCCCAGGAACTTGGTTCTATTGGGGGACCCCCAAGCCTAATTTGTCTTTCTGTCTGTTACCTAATGGTATTCCCGCAAAATTCTGTGCATGCCTGTAACTACTAAAAAAATGTAATAATTTTTAATGGTGGTCAAGAAAAAAAAAAAAAAAAAAAAAATTTATATATATATTTAATATATTAGACTGCGGTACCTGTGTTTGTCCACTAGAGGCCGCTGTGGAATGTTTTCTTGTCATGTGGACTAGCTTCTTCTCAGCAGAGCAAAGTCCAGGCAGATGGTGAGTTCTCTTATAGGAAACTGCTTCCTCTGCCATGTTGCAGTGCTCGTCCATCCCCCGGCCTGCGGCAAAGAGGGGCCCTGGCTCCTGTCCCTTGTTACCATATTTTGAAATTAGCGCCGAAGGCGCACGTGGCCGCGCGCGTGCGCGTGCACGCGCCTCTATATATAGAGGTGAGCCGGGAAAGGGGGCGGAGCCTGGGGGATGACGCTCTGTGCGCGCCGCAGCACTTCTGCGCATGTGCGGGCGTCCCAGCAGTTTAAAAAAAAACACAATATTGTAGTGAGCGGGCTATGAAGTACAGAGACAGAGCTGGCAACATTTAAAGGCATACAGCAAGCGGTTGATACAGGCATCCCCTAGAAAGGCACATTAGTAGACACCAACTGTGATATAGCAGCAATTGTGCTAGACTATTCTCAGTAAAAGTGGTGTATTACGGCTGGAATACCTCAGCTTTAGGCTTAGGAATATGCCGTCCAGAAGCTCCGGAACTGAATCTTCCAGGAAGCGAAGGGGGTCTCATTGGGCTCGGAGGATCTTGGGCATACTTCTGCTGCACCAGTCTCCCCTGAAGTTCAGAGGTAAGTGACCGTAGAGACCCCGCAGGGGTACTTGGTACTGTGGCTGTCCTCAGTTCACCTGCTCCTGTGTATGTAACAGAGGAGGTTTTTTCCTCAGCTCTGGGAGGATTAGAGAGGCTGCCTCCCTGTCAGGGAAAGCACGCCCGATCTCCGTCTCCTCCTTCAGGGTGCCTGTTAGCAGAGCAACAGTCCCATACAGGGATCGACCTGCCTGAAGGGGATCAGGATGAGGTTGATTCTGTTATAGAGGAATCAACAGTGGGGGAACCTTTTCTCAGCATCTCAAGCTGAAAGATTATGGGTTCAGTCTCTGACTAACATGGTCCGATCAGCATTTAAAAATGCACCTTGCGGAACCATCAACCACTACTGTATCCTCGTTGGGGTCGCTGGAAGCCCCCAGACTGTTTGTTCTTTTCCACTTCACCCTTTACTGAAAGGGCTCATTTACCAGGATTGGGAACGTCCTGAGAAAATATTTATTCCCCCAAGAGATTTCCGGTGGTCTATCCCATGGAGGATAAGTTCATCAAAAAAAAAAAAAAAAAATGGAATGTCCCTACAGTGGACGCAGCCATCTCTTGTATGTATAAATCACTGACATGTCCAGTGGATAATGTCCAAATGTTCAAGAACCCAATAGATAAAAGATTGGAGTCCTTATGAAAATCTGCTTGGTGATACAACCAGCAGTAGCAGCTATTGGGGTCTGCTAAGCAGTGAAGGATCAGTTGAAACAGGTCTTGAGGGACTTGACAGATCAGCAGGCTTTGCCCTAGCTGATCTACCTAGAGCCTTAGGCTTTGCGGTTGACGCCATAGAGGATTCAGTCCATCAGGCCTCCCGCCTTACGCTGTCTATAGTACATATGCGTAGGCTCCTATGGCTCAAAAACTGGTCTGCTGAAGCTCCCTGTAAAGAATGGCTGGTTAGCGTCCCGTTTCAGGGTGAACGCTTATTCAGGGAAAACCTGGACAAATATATCCAGAAAATTTCCAGCGGTAAAAATACGC
This sequence comes from Rana muscosa, assembly GCA_029206835.1. Classification (NCBI taxonomy): domain Eukaryota; kingdom Metazoa; phylum Chordata; class Amphibia; order Anura; family Ranidae; genus Rana; species Rana muscosa. The sequence goes on from CM055118.1 coordinate 731,531,814, forward strand.
TCTTGCCGGTTAAAAACAGAGTTAGAGGTCCCTCTTTGAGAGGCCTGCTTCTCCAGTCCCTGGGGCATCGGCTGTGTAACAGTTCCGACGGCCTCCTCGGTCAAATCCCGGGGGTAAAAAAACAGGGACAGTAGCAGGGTAATGAGAAACCCTGGGTCAGGGGAGGTACAAAACCTCCCCCAAAGTTAAATTCATTGAAGCCCCCACTCAGTCGGGTGGGGGGAGGACTCCAGTTGTTCGCAAGAGACCTGGCGGGACACGATCAAGACAGATAGGTGCTCTCCGCAGTAGGTTTGGGATACAGTTTGGAGTTAAAAGACTCTCCTCCTTCCCATTTTTGAGGTCAAACGTGCCAAGGGATCCCCGGAAGAGAGAGTCCCTCCTGTTGGCACTAGAACAACTATTGCTCCAAGGAGTAATTATGGAGGTTCCCCTGGAAGAATGAGGGTTCGGGTTTTACTCAAACCTCTTTACAGTCCCGAAGCAAACGCGGACGGGAGGCCCATATTAATTCTAAAAGGGCTATACAAATTCCTGTATATCAGGACTTTCCGATGGAGTCGATCCGATCGGTGGCCACTGCCCTACAAGGGGAGGATTGGTTAGCCGCGATCGACATCAAAGATGCTTATTTGCACATTCCCATCTTTCCAGTCCACCAAAAATTTCTACGCTTTGCAGTAGAAGGGCGCCATTTTCAGTTCAGAGCCTTACCCTTCGGTTTGGCCACAGCACCACGAGTGTTTACAAAAATTCTGGCCCTTTATTGGCCAATCTAAGAACACAAGGTGTAATGATAATGGCATATCTGGATGACTTATTGCTGATAGACCACTCAGTGAAAAAACTAGACGTGGTCGTTCACAAGACAATCAAGTATCTGGAATCTCACGGTTGGATTATCAACCGAGACAAGTCAGCCCTAAAAACCAGTCAAAAGTCTGGAATACTTGGGGCTAAGGTTGGATTCAGGCCAGAGAAAAATATTCTTGCCTCGAGGAAAGGTGTTGTCTTTGAAAGATTTGATCCACTTAGTGGGTACAAAAAAGACAGCCGTCCATACGCCTGTATATGAGGCTGCTGGGAAAAATGGTGGCATCATTCGAAGCAGTACCCTACGGTCAATTCCATTCAAGGAATTTGCAAGGGGCCATACTGTCAGCCTGGAACAAAAAAGTTCAGGCCCTAGACTTACAATGTCCTTGTCCCCTTCCGTTCGCAAGAGCCTCCGTTGGTGGTTGGTTCCCCAGAATCTGGAAAAAAGGAAATCCTTCAGTCCGATTTCTTGGAAGGTGGTCACTACAGATGCCAGCCTTATAGGCTGGGGAGCAGTACTGGAGCAATAGTCTCTCCAGGGCAGATGGTCGGATGCAGAAAAGGCCCTGCCCATCAATCTCTTAGAGATACGAGCAGCCCGGTATGCCCTAGTAGCATGGACATCCAAACTCCAAGGGTCCCCTGTCAGAATTCAATCAGACAATGCCACAGCAGTGGCATATATCAATCATCAGGGGGGCACCAGGAGTCGTGCAGCCCAGAGGGAAGTAAATTACATCCTGAAATGGGCAGAAAGCTATGTCCCAGCCATATCTGCGGTATTCATTCCAGGAGTGGAGAATTGGAAGGCGGACTTTCTAAGTCGCCAGCAATTAGGCCCAGAGGAAGGGTCCCTTCACCCCGAGGTTTTCTGGACAATATGTCAGCGGTGGGGAACATCGGATGTAGATCTTCTAGCATCCAGATTCAACGCAAAGGGGGACAGGTTTGTCTCTCGGACAAGGGATCCCCTAGCTTGCGGCTCGGATGCCCTAGTGTTCCCTTGGGATCAGTTCAAGCTGATATATGCATTCACACCGCCACAATGGTTACCTCGATTACTCCGCAGAATCAGGGTAGAAAAGAAACAGTGATTCCGGTGGCTCCAGCGTGGCCCCGAAGAGCGTGGTACGCGGAGATTGTAAAATTTCAGTGGGGAGCCCTTGGACTCTCCCACGTCGTCCGGACCTGCTTTCGCAAGGACCGATATACCACCCTTCCTTACCAGCCCTAGGTTTGACGGCCTGGCTATTGAAGCCCACATTCTAAAAAAGAGAGGGCTCTCTAATGCTGTGGTATCTACCATGATCAATGCCAGGAAGCCGGTATCCAGGCAGATCTACTATAGAATCTGGAAGGCGTACATCGCGTGGTGTGAGGCCAGGAAATGGCATCCACATAAGTACGTAATAGGTAGGATTCTGGACTTCCTACAGTGGGCTGTAGATAGGAAGCTTGCCTTGAGTACTATCAAGGGTCAGATTTCGGCCTTGTCAATATTTTTTCAAAGGCCCTTGGCTTCGCATTCACTAGTCAAAGCCTTTATACAAGGAGTGATACGTATTAGTCCTCCGGTTAATATTCCCATATGTCCATGGGATCTAAACTTGGTTCTGTCGGTTCTACAGAAACAACCATTTGAACCATTACAGTATATTTCCTTGGTGCTTCTCACCAGGAAATTGATTTTTCTAGTAGCCAATTGTTCGGCTAAAAGAGTATCGGAATTAGCAGCTATGTCCTGTAAGGAGCCATATCTGGTTATCCATAAGGACAGAGTAGTGTTACGTCCTCATCCAGCCTTTCTTCCTAAGGTGGTATCGAGGTTTCATTTGAACCAAGATGTGGTTCTTCCTTCTTTTTTCCCCAAACCTACTTCGGTAGAGGAAAAGTTATTGCATTCTTTGGATGTAGTAAGAGCAGTTAAAGCTTATCTAAAGGCCACTGCTCAGATTCGCAGAACGGATACTTTGTTTATTCTGCCGGAAGGCCCCAGAAAGGGTCAGGCAGCGTCAAAATCTACTTTAGCCAAGTGGATTCGACAGGTCATTATGCAAGCTTATGGCTTGAGAAGGAGACCGCCTCCGTTCAAAGTTAGAGCGCACTCCACGAGAGCAGTTGGAACTTCATGGGCAGTGCATCACCAGGCCTCCCTGGCTCAAATCTGTAAGGCCGCAACATGGTCTTCAGTTCACACGTTTACTAGGTTCTACCAGGTGGACGTTAGAAGTCAGGAGGATGTCGCCTTTGGGCGCAGTGTGTTGCAGGCCGCAAAAGATCCTCATGTCTGATAGCGCTCAGCTTATATATGGTGTATCCCCCCCCTCATTTGGCATTGCTTTAGGACATCCCATTAGTAATGACTATGTCGCTCTGTGTCCCGTGATGTACGAGAAAGAAAATAGGATTTTTATAACAGCTTACCTGTAAAATCCTTTTCTTGGAGTACATCACGGGACACAGAGCTCCCGCCCCTCTTTAGGGACACTTATTGCTTTGCTACAAAACTGAGGTGCTCCCGGATGGGAGGGGCTTATATAGGGGAGGGTACTTCCGGTTTTGGAAGTTGCCAGTGCCAGCACCTGACGGTATCTATATAACCCATTAGTAATGACTATGTCGCTCTGTGTCCCGTGATGTACTCCAAGAAAAGGATTTTACAGGTAAGCTGTTATAAAAATCCTATTTTTAAGGCTGAAAATACCCCCCTCGGGTTATACTCGAGTCAGTGTACCTGAAATTCTTGACAGGCTGCGAGCGTCCATTGTTTAAAAGTCGCGGTCCCCTCCTGGTCCCTTCCGTGATGGGCGTTTTCCAGCAGACACTATGTTCAGTGTTCCGCCAATCACGGACGTCCTCTTGTCCGAGGATGAGAGAACATCCGTGATAAGCGGAACACTGAACACAGTGTCTGTTGGGAAACTCCTATCACGAAATGGGACCAGGAGGAGACTGCGACTTTTAAACAATGAATGGACGCCCGCAGCCTGTCAAGAATTTCAGGTACACTGACTCGGGCACAGTGAGGCGTGCAAATGGGCACAGTGAGGCGTGCAAATGGGCACAGTCAGGCGTGCAAATGGGCACAGTGAAGCTGCAAATGGGCACAGTGAAGCTGCAAATGGGCATTGTTGACCCTCATTTCCGCTTTCAGTAGCTGCTGCATTCTCACCCTAGGCTTATACTTGAGTCACTAAATTTTCCCAGTTTTTTGTGGTAAAATTAGGTATCTTGGCTTATACTCAGGTCGGCTTATACTCGAGTATATACATTTTGTGGAAAAAAACTCAGTTTTATAGGGGAAAATCAATATCGGCTGTGGAATAAAAGATTGAAAAACATTGCTTAAAGGATACAGTGCAAATGTCTAAATTAGGAAAAGGATACAAACAAAGTCTAAAGGGCATATTTATAAAGCAGTGAATCTGACAATATCTAAGCATTTGCTGCAGGAAAATCTCCTAGGTGCACATGGTTTGACAGTGATCCACCACCCAGTGAATCTTTAGTGAAAAGTCACATTCACCACTTTATAAATATGCACCTTGGGGCCCATTCACAATAGGTGCATTTACCTGTGTTTTTCCACACACTAACACAGGAAGTACATGAAAATGTACGGTGTAGTTTAATTTTTTTTCCCATTCTTTTTTGGCAAAAAAATAAATAAAAAATAGAAACTCTCACAATTCATACAGTGGGGAAAAAATATATTTATTTGATCCCCTGCAGATTTTGTAAGTTTTACAAAAAATGTGATCCCCCTACCAACCAACAATAATTCTGGATACAGTATGTGCTCATGTGGTACACAGATTAGTCTTGTCAATGTAAAGCCTCGTACACACGGACTTCCATCGGACTTTTCCTTGGATTTTTGTCCGAACGGAGTTGGCCGGGCACACCCATAGCATACACACCACAGGACTTTTCTGCAAACTTTCCAAAACGTTTTCCAACATCACGTGGTTTTTCTGCTCTTTACCGCCACCCTTTGGTCAACTTCTGCTCATGTATATAAAGGTAACAACTGCGCTAGCAAACAGTTAAAAAACTTCTAAACATTAGGCAGCAGAAATAGTGTGACAACACCTCAAACAGTAAACAAAGAAAAAACTGCGCCACTTTTAACCAAAGTCTATTAGGAATTCGGAACTTATTTAAATGTGTATGGAAATCTATCAGGCATCACACCAGACTAGTCCAGTGGCATTTAGCCAATCATCTACATTAGTCCATAGGTCATTAGGGTGACCCCAAGTTTCACACCACCGTGATTACTCAAAGCAAGCCGTGAAAATTCCACCACCAAAGAGAGGGGGAGCAGCTTACTTTTGTAGTCAGTAAATTGAAAGAACACTCTGAATGGTTGCTGTGGTTACTGCTCTTTGTACATTGGCCTTGGTCTTGGTCTACATGCCTAAGAAACATTTATGAAGGTGACGGCCATAGGAAAGATCTTGTGCTGTGACAGTTTTGCAGCTGTGCGACGTCTTGAGACATTTCGTACACAAGTCCCCTGCGTGAGTGAGGAAGAAAATTGCAGACGCTGGGTGTATGATTTGGATACTGTGTGTACGGACCATCCGAGTGAGAATACTGGCTGTGGAAGGGACGTTTTGCATCACCAAAGGCTGCAGCTGGGTCAAAAGTTCAATGCCATTAACCGTTTGGCTTCTGGTAAGCTGCTCCCCCTCTCTTTGGTGGTGGAATTTTCACGGCTTGCTTTGAGTAATCACGGTGGTGTGAAACTTGGGGTCACCCTAATGACCTATGGACTAATGTAGATGATTGGCTAAATGCCACTGGACTAGTCTGGTGTGATGCCTGATAGATTTCCATACACATTTAAATAAGTTCCGAATTCCTAATAGACTTTGGTTAAAAGTGGCACAGTTTTTTCTTTGTTTACAACTTCTGCTCATGTTGGTTGATTTTAACATTATTTGTTTTGTCCATCGGACAAAAGTCAGATGGTTTTCTGTACACGCGGTCGGACTTTGCTCCATCGGACTTTTGTTGGCCAAAGTTTGTCCGTTTGCAGACCGAACTTTTGTCCGATGAAAACCAAAAAAGTTTGTCTGATGGAGCCTACACACGGTTGGATTTTTTGGCAAACTTGCTCAAAATGAAGTTTGTTGGCAAAAAGTCAGACCGTGTGTACGGGGCTTAAGAAGGTGCTCCTAACGACAACTCATTGTGTGTATAAAAGACACCTGTCCACAGAACCTTTCTTCCATTCAAACCTCATGATCATGGGCAAGACCAAAGAGCTGTCAAAGGATGACAGGGACAAGATTGTAGACCTGCACAATAGACATGTGCACACTGAAATATTTCGTTTCAGAATTTCGTTTTCGTCCGAAAAATAAATTTATTTAGTTACTCCCGAAATTCGTTTTTATTTATTTCGTTTTTCGTTAGAAATTGCATTCGTCCGAAAATCTGAATTAATTAAGGTCGAATCTGTCATTGAAGGCTTATGGTGTCTGTCGAATGTTCAAAGAAGATTCGACGGAGCAGTGAAACTGTACGACGCTGCAATCATACATTTCCGGTCGAATGTTCCGCCCACAAGCTATAGAAGAATTCTAATGTTGTATGACTAGTAATAATTATATTTATTCATTACTATTACTAGTCAACCAACATTAGAATTCTTCTATAGCCTATGGGCGGATGCATTTAACCGGAAATGTACGATTGCAGCGTCGTACAGTTTTGCTGCACCGTCGAATCTTCTAACTTTCGATGCTTTGTCGAATCTTCGTCATTCTAGCTATTTTACTGCTCCTCCTCTTTGGTTACAATCAGCCAATAACATTCATCATCAACTTTATTTTTATTTTACAATTCCAGCAGTGATCTTTTCTCTCTGTCGAATCTTTTCTCTCTATAATAACAAATCTTTTCTCTCCTATGTCGAATCTTTTCTCTCCTATGTCGAATCTTTTCTCTCCTATGTCGAATCTTTTCTCTCCTATGTCGAATCTTTTCTCTCCTATGTCGAATCTTTTCTCTCCTATGTCGAATCTTTTCTCTCCTATGTCGAATCTTTTCTCTCCTATGTCGAATCTTTCTCTCCTATGTCGAATCTTTTCTCTCTATAATGTCGAATCTTTTCTCTCCTATGTAGAATAATCTTGGACTAATAGAGTTAAGGTTAGGCACATTCGACCACAGGTTCGATAGACACAGATTGTTATTGTCAGCGTCACGTCGAATCTCCTATCTATATCGAACTGTTGTAGCAACGAAAACGAAAATAAAGCATTTGTTTATGTCGGATCTTTCGGTTTTCGGATTCTGTGCTTTCGTTTTCGTTTGTTAAAACGATAACGAAAATAGCTGAAATTCGGACGAAAATGCATTCGGACGAAAACGAATGCACATGTCTACTGCACAAGGCTGGAATGGATTGCAAGACCATGCAGGTCATCATGCAGACTTTCGCCTCATGGGGTAAGGATGATCATGAAAAAAGTGAGGGATCAGCCCAGAACTACACGGGAGGAGCTTGTGAATAATCTCAAAGCAGTTGGGACCACAGTCACCAGACAAACCATTGGTAACATAATATCCCATAGAACATAGGGCGCTTCTGTTCAGGAGATCAATCCTCAAATGTGGAGAAGTAGTGTCATCCAAGGAGATATAGGGGGTGCTATACTGTCACTGGGGCAGCTCTTCTAAAGAATAGAAGCAACTCCAACTGGCAGAATAAGAAGAGGAGAAGGCTCTTCAGACTGATCGGTCTAATGAAGGAGCTCCACTGCGCACGCTCCGAAATGCATTACGGCCCCCAGACATCACCACGCCCCGTTCCCTCCACGAGTGAGGCATGCGTTCCACTGGCCTCAGATGACCAGACCTCCCTGGGCCGGCTCACCACATTCACCCCCTCTCTCGCCACTGGTCAGCTAAAGGAGACTGAGCCACAGGGACAAGAACGGAACCCCATGTGATGATCGGACATGCCCGTTTTACACTGTGATTTTGTAATTGCAATTTGCTTTGGTTGTCATTAAATGTTTTTAATACTGCACTTAGAGGCGCCTTCTCCTCTTCTTATCCCAACAAGGGATTGAAATCCTGCAGCGCCCGCAAAGGTCCCCCTCCTCAAGAAGGCACATGTACAGGCCAGTCTGAAGTTTGCCAATAAACATCTAAATGATTCAGAGAAGGATTGGGAGAAAGTTCTTGTGGTCAGATGAGACCAAAATTGATCTCTTTGGCATTAACTCAACTCGCCATGTTTTGAGGGAAAAAAATGCTCACCTTTGACCCTAGGAACACCATCTCTACAGTCAAGCATGGAGGTGGAAATATGCTTTGGGGCTTTTCCTCTGCTAAAGGGACAGGCTGGCTTTGCCGCATTGAGGGGCCAATGGATGGGGCCATGTATTGTAAAATATTGGATGAGAACCACCTTCCCTCAGCTAGAACACTGAAGATGGGTCGGGGGCAGGTCTTCCAGCATGACAATGACCCAAAACATACCACCAAGGCAACAAAGAAGTGTCTCAAGAGGAAGCACATTAAGGTCATGGAGTGGCCTAGCCAGTCTCCACTCTCCAGACCTTTATCCTATAGCAAATATATTGAAGGAGCTGAAACTTCGAGTTTCCAAGTGATAGCTAAAACACCTTACAGATTTAGAGAAGATCTGTAAAGAAGAGTGGACAAAAATTCCTCCTGAGATGTGTGCAAACCTGGTCACCAACTACAAAAAAAGTCTTACTTCTGTGCTTGCCAACAAGGGTTTCTCCACCAAGTACTAAGTCATGTTTTGCTTGGAGATCAAATACTTATTTTACTCACTGAACTGTAATTAAATTTATAACATTTGTATCTTGTTTTTTTGGCTGATATTCTGTCTTTATCATTTAAAATACACCTATGATAAAAATTATAGACCCCTAATTTCTTTGTAAGTGAGCAAACTTACAAAATCTGCAGGGGATCAAATAATTATTTTCCCCACTGTATGTGCTGTCATTCTGTCAATGATTATTCTACACAAGAATCATTTTCATGATCCTGTTTTTTTTAATATAACCTATTTGTATTTTAGTGTGTGAACCTAAAGCCAGCCATGTATGGATCGGCCTGTTGGATTAGGATCCATGTAAGGGGACTGTGGTTGCACGGAAGTTGATCTACCTATCGATTTCTGTACAACCACCCTGTTGTATTTTCTCTACTCGTTCGCTGCCGCAGGCTATAACCAGCGTATTCTGACGGCAGAGAATACAGTAGCTCAGCAGAGAGGACACCCCCATCCACCTCGTTCAACCCACTGGTTGAATGAAAAAAACAGACTCGTCTGAGGGCTGCTTCAGGATGTACTGTACATGAATGTTTTGGAGCCCAGTCTCATTTGACCACTTTACTACTGGTTGTTGTAACCAAACAACTGGTTGATGCCCTTACTGTGGCAGGTGGATGCACCTGTTTGTAGGCACTCATGTGTCCGCCTTGCTCACGCACAGTCCTACGATTGAGCACAACAGAACACAGGCAAAATGTACAGAGCCAATGAGAGTGGCTCTGTACCAATTGATTGCTGTGACCAGTCACTGAGATTACAAGTGTAAGCAATGTAGTACTGTTTACATTGGTGAGCTTTCTCTTACTCTCACAACAGAGGAACGGAAGAAAGAATGAATCCATTCATTCAATTCTTAAACTTTGTGATCTAATGTAAGGCTGGGCACTTAAAGGGCCGCAAGCCACCAATAATGGGGGGTAGGGATGGGGGGTTTCACATTGTCACTGATCACCAGTGATTGTGGGATTTTTTTTAATTTATTTTTTTATTTCCAGTGACCACCAATATTTGCAGAATTGATTTTTGGGGTGTTGAAGATTTTGGGTTTATCCTTGACATCTAGCTACTGCACACATTGCAATTTCATCCTCTAGGGAACTTTCTTCCACTATTAACGGAATACTTGCACTTGGTTTCAGTGGGTGATGTTTAAAGGATAACCATGATTTATTTTTTAACCACCTCAAGATTGGCCTCTTTTAATTTCCATAAAGTGTGGCAAAAATGTGATCACTTTGGGGGTGTTAACACTTTCCTGGCATTTTTATGTTATGCTTTTAAGTTTGTTTTTTTTTCCTTTTTTAGATTGTTAACAAAACAAAACAATGACAAGTAATTATTAAATGCCACCAAAAGAAATCTCGATCTGTCTTAAATAAATATATATAAAATTTATTTGGCTACAGTATTGACCAAATAATTGTCAGTAAAAATATCAAAGCACCAAAATAATGGCCTGGACTCGAAGTGGGTGTAACCTCCTGGTCCTGAAGTGGTTATGGAATAAATACACTTTACTCTTTCGTTCATGGACCGACACAGCTTCTCTATTGACAAAGTGGGTATTATCCGTTAATTAGGAGTGACTAGGCAGAAAAACTTGTAAAAAGTGTTGCATCACACCTTCTACAGTATCGCCCAGGGGGCGGATCCTCTGGTATAACCTCTCAGTCTGCATCTCGCAGATCCGTTTTTTTCTGTCTAGCAAGGAGTAGAACATGGCTTCCTTCGGGCCCATTGGTCCGGGGGAAAAAGATATATTTTTTTGCTACATTTGTTGTTTCCTGCGATCTTCGATCAACTGCCAACTGGGTGACAGGCTGGATCCTCGATCCTTGTAGTCTCCCCAGTTTCGGCCATCGAGCGTGTGCCGACCCTAGCTACGCGCTGGGTTTTCCACGACATGCCCATCGCTCCACGGGTGTCCGGTAAGCCTACGCTCCAGGGCCTGCATCGGACCGCTCAGCTTCGGCTGACCTTACGGCCGAGTCGCAGCAGCCTGGCCGGTGAGCTTATGCTCCAAGGCTTGCACCGGACCGCTCAGCTTCGGCTGACCTTACGGCCGAGTCGCAGCAGCCTGTCCGGTGAGCGTCACGCTCCAGGGCATACATATGATCGTCCCTTTTGGGTCCAATCAAAGCATGCCTGGCCAACAGTCACCTTCCGTGCGCGGATGATGATCTGTTTGGAATGTCTTCCAGCATAATACATGCAGGATAGGTAAGTAAACTCCCCTGCCTCGGCTGGGTGATTTAGCTGGACATTTCTGGAGAGATCAAGTAAGTGGTTGTGGCCCCTTTCTTCCCTCTCTCCCTGCCTTTCCCTCCTCCCTGGGCTTCTAGCTAAAGGTTGCTGGGTGCTGGGGGTCACCTAAGGGGTTCCACTGGAGCAGGGCTGGCTGTAACTAACATTTAAAAGAAATGTAATTTCTGCTTACCTGTATGTGCTTCCTCCTCCATGCTGTCGGCGGCCATTTTGGGGTGGTCCATGCCGAGTTCGGCCTCTTGTGACTGCCCGGCGGCCATCTTCCTGTGGTTCGGCCACACCCACTATCCCCTATCAGCTGATCGGCGGCCATGTTTGTCCACCCTGTATGTATATATTGCCATTCGGCGGCCATCTTTTTGTGGGCTACAGCTGCTTGACCTCTATCTTCGGCTCGGCGGTCATTTTCTTAGCGTGGACATTATCTTCCATACAGACGTTTTTGGCAACCATTTTGCGAGAGCCTCCGGCCTCTAGGGTGCATTACACTGGCGCGAAAATTCACACAGGAAGTGCTGATAAAAGAAGCAGACTGACACAGCAGCAGTGGGACAGCATCACAGGCGCAGCACACGGCAGCATAGCAGTACCGGTCCAGGGTGGTGAGTCCTCTGGGTAACCCAACATCTCTGCAGCGCAGGAGGGTGGCCTATTGATATCTTGCCTGGAGCCCTGTGGGTGTCAGCTAGTGGGTCAGCATGGCATCTGAGCCAGATGTCTTCTCCCCTGAAACACCAGATTTAGCAGCTGGTGCCCCTGAGGTGTCTATGAATGCTATGATGGCAATCCTAGAGGCGTTTGCTGCCAGGGTGGAAGCAGCACACGGGAATACAGGGGGTAGTAAACGCCCCATCCCCTGCAAGCTTCTGGGGATAATTCTGATGCAGAACCAGGTCCAGCTACGGCTCAGGGCCCAGATTCTGACGCATCAGAGACTGCAGACCGTGACCAGACAGTGAGGATGACTCCAGGTCCAGGTCAGTATGCGAGACGGCATTGGTATCTGACCTTATTACTGCAGTGCGGGATACGCTAAAGTTGGAAAATACTGCAGAAGCAGCAGAGACTCCGGTCCACTTGGGTTTCATAGACCTGCCCGCACTGCTAAGGTGTTCCCTTGTGTGTCTTTTGATAAACTCTTATACAAGGAATGGGAGAACCCACTTAGGGTCTTTACAGCCCCAAAGAGGTTTGCGGTACGGTACCCCTTTGAGGAGAGTTTTCTGAAGAAATGGACCTCTCCCCCTATAGTGGACCCTCCGGTGTCCAGACTTGATAGAGCCACCACAATTCCTGTAGAAGGGGCTCCTGTTTTCAAGGACCCTGTGGATAAGAAGGCTGAAGCACTCGCTTGCTACCTATACTCAGTGGTAGGCTCGGCAGTACGCCCGACATTTGGCGGGGGGCCCTAGTGTCTCAGACACTTACTGAATGGGCAAGATTGCTACTCCAGGGGTTAAGGAGCGAGATGCTCCTCCTGATGAGATAACACTGGCCGACCAGTTGGTCCAGGGCCTTAGGTTTGTCTGCGAGTCAGACATGGATACTATTCCCCTGCTGTCTAAAGCTTTGGTTTATGCAGTAGCAATACGCCGCCTGATCTGGCTAAAAGGCTGGTCTGCGGACCAGACTTCCAAGAAACCCCTGTTGGATCTGCCTTTTAAGGGCGACAGACTTTTTGGGGCTTCTCTGGATGACATCATCAAGGATGCCACAGGAGGTAAAAGCACTTTGCTTCCCCAAATTAGCAAGGGTAAGGGGCCACGCCAAGGGCAAGGGCCCTCCTTTACTGCACGCAAGCGCTTTTTTCGTCCCCCTAGGGCGACAGGGAAAAGACCCCAGGCCGATAAAGCGCCTGCCCAAGGACAAAGGCGTCCTTCGTCCCGCATACCCAACAAGCCTGCGGACAAATCTGCGTCCGCATGAAGGTCCGCCCCCACCCAGCTCTCGGGTGGGGGTAGTCTTCGCAAAATCGCGACTCAGTGGACAGCTCTTGTCTCCGACAGGTGGGTTTTTGAAGTAATCTCCTCAGGCTACAAGATAGTTTCTCTCTTGTCCACCGGACAGATTCATCACCTCCAATCTCCAGCTACTACCGACCCGTCGGGAGGCCCTGTATGGGGCGGTCCAGGGTCTACTGGAACGCGGGGTAGTTATTCCAGTTCCAGAACAGGAACGGGGTCAGGGTTTTTACTCAAATCTGTTTATTGTGCCGAAGAAGGAGGGGGTTCGTCCAATCTTGGATCTCAGAGCCCTCAATTGCTTTGTGAAAGTACAAAGATTTCGGATGGAGTCGGTTCGATCTGTAGTCACGGCTCCTTATCCGGGGGACTTTCTGGCCTCCTTGGACATCAAGAACGCATACCTGCATGTCCCCATATACTCCAGACACCAGAGGTTTCCAGTTCGTGGCCCTCCCGTTTGGCCTTGCCTCAGCACCCAGGACGTTCACCAAGGTGCTCGCTCCGATTTTGGCACTTCTAAGACAGTGGGGTATCGCTATCATGGGCTACTTGGACGACCTTCTACTGAAGGCGCCTTCAAGCTCAGAATTTAGAGGTAAGCGTGTCCATTACCTGTCAGACTCTTCGAGACTGTGGTTGGATACTAAGCACGCAAAGGTCAGTATGGTGCCCACTCAACGCCTAGTGTACCTGGGGTTGATTCTGGATTCCTCAGAGGCAAAAGGTATTCCTCCCTGTGGAGAAGTTGCAGACCCTTCGGGGCTGCAGTACGGCAGCTGACTTCCAGGAATTGGTCATCACTCCGTTTTTGCATGCGAGTGTTGGGCCTCATGGTAGCCTCCTTCGAGGCGGTCCCATATGCTCAATACCACACTCGAGTGTTTTCAGAAGGAAGTTCTGTCCAGATGGAACAGATGCCCTTCATCTCTGGATTATCAAATCCAAGTGAGCCACCTAGTCAGGAGATCCCTGGTATGGTGGCTGACAGCACCGGCTCTAATGGCCGGGAAGTCATTTCTTCCGGTTTACTGGATAGTGATCACGACGGACGCCAGCCTTACAGGTTGGGGGGGAGTCTGGGGTGTTCAGTCGGCGCAAGGTCGCTGGACCCCAGAGGAAGCCCTCCTGACGATCAATGTCCTGGAAATCCGGGCGATTAGGCTGTGCCTCTTCAAATGGTCTCAGAGGCTGCAAGGGCGTCCAGTCAGGATCCAGTCAGACAACGCCACAGCGGTGGCATATGTCAATCATCAAGGAGGAACAAGAAGCTCAGCTGCAGCATCGGAGGTTGCTCGCATCCTGAAGTGGGCAGAGAAGAGCGTACCGGCACTGTCGGCCGTGTACATTCCGGGTGTGGAGAACTGGCAGGCGGACTACCTGAGCCGCCAGATGCTGGACCAGGGAGAATGGTCCTTACACCCGGAGGTGTTCCAACTCCTCTGCCAAAGATGGGGCACACCAGACGTAGATCTTCTGGCTTCCCGACTCAATCGGAAGGTATTGAGGTTTGTGGCCCATTCAAGAGACCCATGGGCAGACGCAACGGACGCGTTGGTGGCATCGTGGGGTCAGTATCGGCCTTCCCTCCCTTAAGGCTTCTTCCTCTTCTGCTCCGCAGAGTGGAGGCAGAGGGAATTCCAATGATCCTAATCACTCCAGATTGGCCTCAGCGTCCTTGGTACGCCGATCTAGTACGTCTGGTAGCAGACATCCCCTGGCGCCTACCACTACAGAAGGACCTGCTATCGCAAGGTCCCATACTTCATCCTGCTTTACAGTCATTGGCTTTAACGGCATGGCTGTTGAGAACCAGGTACTGAGAGACCGGGGCCTGTCAGACTCAGTAATCTCTATGATGAGAAGTGCTCGAAAACCGTCCTCTAGGAAGGTTTATCACCGCACTTGGAAGGCCTACATCTCCATGTGTGAGGAAATGAAATGGCATCCGCGTACTTATTTGGTTTCCAGAATCCTGCTGTTTTTACAGCATGGGGTGGACCAAAGGCTTGCCCTAAGTACGATTAAGGGACAGATTAAGGGACAGATATCTGCCCTGGCTGTCTTTTTTTTCAGCGACCCCTGGCGGCTCACTCTCTCGTGAGTACTTTTGTGCAGGGGGTTCGACATGTGGCCCCTCCAGTCCGCCCCCCACTACCTCCGTGGGACTTGAACCTGGTCCTCTCGGTGCTTCAGAAGGCACCGTTTGAGAATATTAGAGATATTCCCGTTGACACTTTCTCAGAAAGTGGTCTTTTTGGTGGCTGTTACGTCAGTTAGACGAGTCTCTGAGCTGGCAGCCTTGTCCTGCAAGGATCCCTATTTGGTTTTCCACAAGGATAAGGTGGTGCTGTGGCCGCAGCCTTCCTTTCTTCCGAAGGTCGTTTCGGCTTTTCATCTCAACGAAGACATTGTACTTCCATCCTTGTGTCCTCACCCATCGAATCCTAAGGAGTTGGCGTTGCATTCCTTGGACGTTGTCCGAGCTTTGAGAGTATACTTATCTGCTACTTCCCTGTTCCGGAAGTCAGACTCACTGTTTGTTTCGGTGGCTGGTCCCAAGAAGGGCCAAGCAGTCTCGTCGGCCACCATCTCTAGGTGGATCCGACAGATAGTAATCCAGGCTTACGCCTTAAAGGGTCAAGCGTCCCCCTTTCCTGTCACGGCCCATTTGACTAGGGCAAAAGGTGCCTCTTGGGCTTTCCGACATCAAGCATCTGTTTCCCAATTATGTAAAGCGGCGACTTGGTCGTCCGCTCACACTTTCACAAAATTCTACAAAGTTGATGTAGGTGCATCTTCGGATGCCTCTTTCGGCCGCAAGGTTTTGCAAGCGGCTGTTTAGAGTTGCAGCTCCTCCGTTGGAGGAGTGCTGTTTTGTGTTTTGGGGTGAAGTTTATTTTTATGCTGTTACCACCCCTCGTTTTTTCTCTGACACTGCTTTGGGACGTCCCACTTTGTCAATAGAGAAGCTGTGTCGGTCCATGGACGAAAGAGTAAATAGGATTTTTTACTCACCGTAAAATCCTTTTCTCTGAGTCCGTGGACCGACACAGCACCCACCCCTCCTTCTAAGTTTGTACTGCTTTTTGACAAACTGATCTGCGAGATGCAGACTGAGAGGTTATACCAGAGGGTCCGCCCCCTGGGCGGTACTGTAGAAGGTGTGATGCAACACTTTTTACACGTTTTTCTGCCTAGTCACTCCTAATTAACGGATCATACCCACTTTGTCAATAGAGAAGCTGTGTCGGTCCATGGACTCAGAGAAAAGGATTTTACGGTGAGTAAAAAATCCTATTTTTGCGTTTTTTTTTGTTGTAATTGCTTTGGGTAAAAGCTGGTGCTGTGGGACATTGTGGCACATGGACTGTTCAGCAGATGATTTTATATTGACTAGCTGAGAACAAAGTACAAGTTCAACTAACTGTGCTGAAAGGCCTTTTGCTGTGTCATTCATTGTATGTTGTATTCCTGAAGCCAATTAACATCCTAAATACGGTCAGCAGTATTACATTGGGGTTATATTTATCACATTTATAGTGTTCCTAGCAATGCAGTGAAGGATAAACAGGTATTCCTTGATCTATTACAGAAACTCTTCTGTTATTACTCATGATTTTTTGGACCGCTGTTTTTTTTTTTGGAGTGCATCTCAATATAAGGTAACAGGTTTCAGACAAAACAGAAAAAAATGTATGTCTTCTCTGGGGAGAGATACATATTGTCTGAAACATCTCCTCAACATTCTCATAACAGACATTGAAACCCCTTTCCAGCTCTATCGAAATAGAAATAGAAAAAATTCTAAGTTTTTGTAGTTTGTCTTTACTACTTATTTTAAATCAACAGTTTCATACTTGCTTAATGTATTTATTCATTGTGTGTATAATCCGAACATTTTTTTATCAATGCCTTCCTGGATTAGAATTCCTCTGTTTGGGCCTTATCCTAGGTAAGATACTTTTACAGCAAAGTGAATGCCTGCAGCTCTTTCTAGTGAGTCCACAATAGGTTCACTTCACAATGCTTTAACACCAGCCTAAGTCACTCTATTTTTGGCCATGTGACCAAAATTGACTGTCAAAAAAGGTTACTTATACTGGAGTATTGGCTTTGTGAATCCAGTGTCATGCATTATGAGAGTTCATTGGATGTATTACTTGCCTTAAAGTGGAAGTAAACCCTCCTATCATTTTCAGGCAGGGAAGCTGCCATCTTGGCCTCTGTTTAATCTTCAACTGCCATGATGCTGCACATGTGATCAGTTGTGACACCAGCCATTGGATGGTTTGACAGTTTGGTTGAGAGCACAACCAATGTAACAGTTGGCATTCCCGGCATGCTGGGAATGTTACTGCTTTTTGAAACTGTTAAATCGATGGGTTTACTTCCGCTTTAACCTTGAGTTTCAGCCTAAAGGGTACCTTCCATATATTTGCCTTAAAGGGTTTTTTTTTTCTTACCTTACTGCATTTTATACAGTAGGGTAAAACACCTTCTGCTTACAGCTTCCCCCACATGTTTCAAAAATACATACCTTATCTTGATCTTAATCCTGCCATGTGCACAAGAGCCAAGGCTTTCCCTCATCATCGTCTTAGATACAACAGCAGGAGTCATTGGCTCCCGCTGCTGTTAATTCGAGCCAGTGACGATGGAGCTGGAGACCAATCTGAGCCACACTCTGTGTCTTATGAACACTAAGAGCAGGGCTCGAGAGTGAGCATGCACAAATGCCCCCATAGTAAGCAGCTTGCTATGGGGGCACTTGGTGGGGGGGGTGGAGCCAGGAGCGCTGGCAGGGGACTGCAGAAGAAGAGGATTGAGGCTGCTCTGTGCAGAACCATTGCACAGCGTAGGCAAGTATGACATGGTTTTTATTTTAAGAAACAAAAAAAAAAAACAACACAGCTTTACAATCACTTTAACACACAGTTAGGGGTCTGTATAAAACATTCACAGAATCAATGTAACAAACATTTCCACAGCTCCATGGAAACTTGCTGTATACTTTATAATTATCTTCTAGGATCATAAGTGCCGTCTAGTGGTCATAATGCATTTTTTAAAACGCATTATGGACGCTAGATGGCGATTTACAATCATTGGAAATAATTATATTATACAGAATACAGCTCACTTCGTTAGAGCTGTGCAGATGGTTGTAATATTTATCCATTGAGCTTTTTTATACATTTTTCATTTTACAGTCACATTTCCAAAAGGCTGAAGTAAGATTGTGATCTGCAGTAGGAGTCTTTCTGACCCATATTTGTGAAAAATATCACCATATTTAGGCTTAATATGTCCTAATCATCATCCAATCTATGGAAACCTCTTCATTTTGTACTTCACCGTATTCAAAGACCATAGTGCGCATATTCTGTATGTGTACTCACTAATGGAAAGAGCTGTGGTTTGAGTAATATGGCAGATAATATATATGTATCCTAAGGTACTGAACTAATCAGCCAATATGATTGATTTAGGTTCATTTTTGTTTTTGACAATACACATTTAAATATCATTTGTAACTGCAGAACAAATTTAAACAGTACCTATGTTGCACTTTGAATCGGGAGATCTCTTGTGGTTGTTCATCTGAAAAAAACTCAGTGTAAAAAGAGTGATAAAATCTGTTTAATGTGTACTGTGCACATGCAATTGTGCTAACGCAATGTTTATATTTCAGCTTATTAAAAAAAATTGAACGGGAAACATGGAGAGAAAGTGGTGTATCGTTAATTGCCACTGTAACACGACTTATGGAGAGACTGCTGGACTACAGGTGAGCGGTGTGGGGCAGGTGGTACAAAAGGTTGTAACTGTGAGGAATGAGCTGATGGAAGTGGTAAAAGATTAGTTGGAGGCGTGATAGGCTTCCCTGAAGAGATGAGTTTTCAGGGATTGCCTGAAGGTAGCTAGAGTAGGAGATAGCCGGACAGGTTGAGGTAGAGTTCCAGAGGATGGGAGAGGCTCTGGAGAAATCATGGAGACGAGCTTGAGAGTAGGAGGTCTTGAGAGGAGCGTAGAGGATGGTTTGGGTGATATTTGGAGACAAGATTGGTGATGTAGCTCGGGGCAGAGTTGTGAATGGCTTTGTATTTTGTGGTTAGTATTTTGAATTTAATTCGCTGGGCGATCAGGAGCCAGTGTAGGGATTGGCGGAGAGGGGTGGCAGACACTGAGCAGTTGGTAAGGTAGATAAGTCTGGCAGAAGCATTCATGATAGACCAAAGAGGGGATAGCCTTTGGAGAGGTAGGCCAATGAGAAGGGAGTTGCAATAATAAGGGAGTGAATGAGGAGCTTGGTGGTTTCATTTGTTAAAAAGGGGCATATTTTAGAGAGATTACGGAGGTGAAGTCTTCAAGCTTTTAACAACGATTGGATTTGGGGCTGAAAGGACATGTCAGAGTCTAGGATTACACCTAGTACCCTGACATGAGGGGAGGGATTGATGGTTGCATTTTTGATTTTGATGGAAAAGTCATGGAGAGCGGCACGGGCGGGGAATATTACCAGCTCGGTTTTAGAGATTTAGTTTAAGGAAATGGTGCGACATCCATGCTGATATGTCAGTAACTTCAATTAGTAAGTTAGTAATGCACAGTAATGTAAGTTAGTATTCATTCACAGATGCCTGCACAGCCATGCTGTTTTCAAAATGTGACAGTGGGAGTGGTGAGAAGAACCCCCATGCGCTGTCAGAGTCGCATGCTTAATAGTAACATGTCACATCCTAAATATGGGGATAACATGTAGCATGCTACTAAAGGTGAACCTATCCTTTTAAATTCCTATTTTATGTATTGGCAATTAAAGGACCTTGCTAAGGATTTAAAAAAAAATCTGTACTTGTTTAAACTCAAATCTACCCTTTTTTCCTCTGGTCATTCATTTTTTCCTGATTTTTTTTAAACTATACAGTACTTTCCTTTTAGTTTTCACTGATTTCGATTTTTTTTCGTAACAATGCATTAAAAAAAAAAATTTAAAACCCCTTTTTCCATTTATAAATACTTTTGCAATGGTCTCTGCTGGGAACATAATATTAGGGTCATTTTTTAATTGGACAAATTATAGTTTAGAATTTACACTTTTTTCATAGTGTAGCGCACAGACCCCTTTCTTTACCTGCATTACGGTAACTTTGGCTCCTCGCAGGAAGAGAGAGGCACATCGCACCACAAGCCCGTACCCTCCTGTCTGAAGAGGTTGAGCGGTGTTGTTGATGGGTTTTCCACAGTTAGACAACCATAGAATGTCTCTCACCTCTATTTTCAATAAAGACAAGTCCTTGTATCCCCACAGTAACTTGAATATCCACACCAGCTGCACTCCAACCTAGAGGTTTATTTCTTATAAAACACAGTCTCTGACTGAATAGGTTGGAGGGAGAACAGGACAGCTTAAGATGTGGATGAGGTCCAGGCACAAACGTTACACAATTCACTGCTCCAATTCTCAAGCAGACTCAGCCCATTTGGATAGTCTCCCTAGCTTGGGACTAGCAGCCGATATGATGCTCGAACTTTACCCAAAGTCTCTGCCACAGACCCGGTGAACTCGGTCTCTGCCACAGACCTGTTGAACTTGGCCTCTATTAAGGAGAAGACATCCCTCCAGAGACTTACCGGGACCCTTCCTTCACTGTGACTCCCGCACTAGTCCTTCGGAACGGTTCCTCCCCCGGCCTCCTCATCTAGGATACGGGTCCCCTCGCAAGGCGGCACCCTGAGATTCCTCAATTCCTGATGGGCTCCAGCCGAAGGTGCTGGGCCCAGGCCTTTGCTGCAGTCCCAGGGCTGAAGGTGCCTTGGACTGATCCACTGACCTCCGCCCCTGGGCCTAAGGTGCCCAGGGCGGACAGGAACAAGAACCCTGCGGTAGGACCCCGACAACGAACGAGAACCCGAACAGGCGCGTCTGCCCCTTTTATATCCTCTCCCAGCATGCCCAGCAGGTAGACCACACCCACTGTATGGTTGCCGAGAGGGGACACACAAGGCACAGCTCTGTATCAGCGGTTCAACCCTGGCCCACCATGGCAGTGCCACCTGCAGGCCACAGGGAACTGTACACCAATACTCCACCTGTGGACGAAATGGTTTCAAGAACTCTATCAATTTGGGTGTTTGGGCATAACTACCACCCAAACACTTCCCCTAAATTTAGCACCCCGCTACATATTCCCCCCACTAAATGGACACTGGTCCCCAGTGTCTGGAGCAAACCTATGTCCCTCAAGCCTGAGTCAACATAGACCTATTCCAGAAACTATCTACAAAAACAATTTGAAAAAAAATGTTTGTTTGTGCCGGAACTTGAACATGGGGAAAGGGAGTTAAAAGCAGAAATGAAAGAAGAGCACATGTGTACATCACGTTCTCAATGTCACATAAAACACATTTATCATTTACATTTCCCTTCCCTCTGCAATAGCTAAACCCACCCATTCTCAGTGATTTGCTTGCTATCCACCTGCAGAGGAAGAAAGAAAAACACACAACCAATAATTGACATTCCAACCTATGTACACTAGAAGTGAAAGAATTCTCCCCGAAGGAAAAATCCTTTCCTTCTAAAAAGTAAGTTACACTTAAAATGCAGTATAAAAGTTATGCAACACCGCCACCTAGTGGAAACGTCACTGTCAAAACACTTGTCCAAAAACTTTTTTTTTTTCCTGAGGGTAAACCTTCCTTCTTCTTTGGCCCTGGCCCTGACCTACTTCTACCCCAAAAGTCTCTGTCTCTTAGGGGCTGTGAGAGGGAGGAAAAAAAACCAACTACTCCCGCTCTCCCAACAAGTAGGCAACCCCATATGCAAGGGCTAAAGTTCTTGGGCTCCAGGAAAATATACTCCAGAATACACAAAATAGTTCAGTCTCTCAAAGATAGTACTGCGGATGCGGCAACACCAATGGTTTCCAGTTTTTATCAAAGGTGTCAATGTGGTACTCAGCATTGTCTTTATCTTTTAGGCAAATTACCACTTTATCGGCATGTATGTGTCTGCCGAACATCCATGACTCTCTACATTCCTTGTACCGCTTAGTAGATGCGGCAGAACAAGAATAATATCTACGGGCCTGAGGTACCTTCAAATGAGTCCAGATAAAGTCCGCGTACCACCGATATCTATAGGCCTCTACTTCAAACAGCAACTCATTAGGCAGGTACGGGTATTCCCATCCGTACTCGCTCGCGACTTTCTGCTTGAACAACCTCTGTAACTGGGACAATGGTAGCATGGTTGCTCGATCCCCCATCCCTGGCAAAATTATGGTATCCGGGTGTCGAGGCACTTCCTCCGGGCCAGACATAGGGGCCCGCAATGACACTCTCGATACCTCAGCAACAGGTACAGGCATCTCCAGTGGTGGAAGGGCAGACAGCGGGACAGATTCCTCCTCAGGCTCCGGGGCCTCCACCCGGGGTGTAGCATCCCCAGCAACTATGGGTGAGTCCCTTTTCCTACAGGACGAGGACAGGGGTACCTTATCCCAACCCTTCCGCTCAAATAACTCATCAATAGCCACATCATCCCCTGGATCGGAGACTGACTCCAGGTCGGAGGTATCACATTCCTCCGCTGCCTCCGCTGGCAGGTAACTCCGGGTGGATGACGAATCACCGCCTCGAACAAGTTCAAGGGCCCTGGGGTCCCTGGCCCACGCATCCCCGACACTTTGGACCTTAGCCAAGGTCCCTTTCCCCGGCTTACCTCGGCTTCTAGTTGAAGCAGGATGTCCAGGACTTTTCCCTGTGGATGCATCCGATCCGGGCAAGCGCTGGGGTGTGACTCTACCATGGCCGTAGGAAGCTGTAACATAGCCGACCTTCCTCCTAGGCGGTGGGAGTGAGGGCTCCGTAAAGACCGAAACAGCATCCTCCGGTCTCTCTGATTCTTGTTCCTCAAGAACCGGAACATTTTCATCCGCGACTTCCTCCAAAGTCTCAACAGTGCGCGTAGGGGTGACTGCGGAAGCTCTGGTTCCTTCCTCCAAAGTGGTGACGCCTGTAAGGCAGTTTAGACGGAAGGCCCGAGACTTTTCAGTAGGCTGCTACGCCTCGAACAAGAACTCCTTACACTGCTCACATCTCCCGAAAGGCTTGAGATGCACCACCAGTCTCTGACATCCGAGACAAACCACTCCAAGGGCCTCCACCTCTCTGCATACATAGAGGGCGAAGCGACCCCGAGGCGTCAGTCGGATCCCCGTATCGGTAACCAAAGCAGCAAAGGAAGTAACGTTCATGGTAGTTGAATTCGGAATCCATGCGGCATTAGACGCCATGTTACTCACTCACCGATCCATTGTGCACTGTCTCTCTGACGCCAAAGTCACCACGTGCAACTCTTCACATGGCGAGGCTCCTCCCATCTCTCTGCAATGTTCGCGGGCTTTCTTTCCTTAGGCACGCCCACGAACTACGCAGCTGGAGCTCTCCTCGTGGTGCAGTCACTTTTCTCCAAAGATGGCCGACCTCCACGGAACTTCACAGGGGAAACAAGTTCAAACTCTGGGCTTCTTTCAACTGTGGACATCCCGGACTCGAGCCCCCATGTGTAGCGCACAGACCCCTTTCTTTACCTGCATTAACTTTTGCTCCTCGCAGGAAGAGAGAGGCACACCGCACCACAAGCCCGTACCCTCCTGTGTGAAGAAGTTGAGCGGTGTTGTTGATGGGTTTTCTACAGTTAGACAACCAGAGAAGGTCTCTCACCTCTATTTTCAATAAAGACAAGTCCTTGTATCCCCACAGTATCTTGAATGTCCACACCAGCTGCACTCCAACGTAGAGGTTTACTTCTTATAAAACACAGTCTCTGACAGAATAGGTTGGAGGAAGAACAGGACAGCTTAAGATGTGGATGAGGTCCAGGCACAAACGTTACACAATTCACTGCTCCGTATCTCAAGCAGACTCAGCCCATTCAGGTAGTCTCCCTAGCTTGGGACTAGCAGCCGATATGATGCTCGAACTTTACCCAAAATCTCTGCCACAGACCCGGTGAACTCGGTCTCTGCCACAGACCTGGTGAACTTGGCCTCTATTAAGGAGAAGACATCCCTCCAGAGACTTACCGGGACCCTTCCTTCACTGTGACTCCCGCACTAGTCCTTCGGAACGGTTCCTCTCCCGGCCTCCTCATCTAGGATACGGGTCCCCTCGCAAGGCGGCACCCTGAGATTCCTCGATCCCCGATGGGCTCCAGCCGAAGGTGCTGGGCCCAGGCCTTTGCTGCAGTCCCAGAGCTGAAGGTGCCTTGGACTGATCCACTGACCTCCGCCCCTGGGCCTAAGGTGCCCAGGGTGGACAGGAACAAGAACCCTGGGGTAGGACCCCCACAACGAACGAGAACCCAAACAAACGCGTCTGCTCCTTTATATCCTCTCCCAGCATGCCCAGCAGGTAGACCACACCCACTGTATGGTTGCCGAGAGGGGACACACAAGGCACAGCACTGTATCAGCGGTTCAATCCTGGCCCACCATGGCAGCGCCACCTGCAGGCCACAGGGAACTGAACACCAATACTCCACCTGTGGACAAAATGGTTTCAAGAACTCTATCAATTAGGGTGTTTGGGCATAACTACCACCCAAACACTTCCCCTAAATTTAGCACCCTGCTACAATAGTATCACTAGTTGTTTTCAAATGAACACTGTTCACATTATGAAAAAACATTTTATTACATCTATTTGTATATAGATTGCAAGGAAATAAAACAATGTATGCAAAAAACGTATTGCCAAAAAAGTATTGTTTCTTCTGAAAAAAGTATATGCATTATTTTGTTTTATTTTCTATTAGGCTCCTTTCACACTGGGGCGGGGAGGTGCGCTGGCGGTATAGCGGCGCTATTTTTATACACACCTCTCCTTCACCGCTCAAAAGATGCGGCTTGCAGGAGACTTTTTTTCCTCCCGCCAGCGCATCGCCTCAGTGTGAAAGCCCTCGGGCTTTCACATTGAGAATGCTGGGGCAGGATTATTTCAGGCGTTATTTATGCACTATTTTTAGCGCTAAAACGCCTGAAATACACCTCAGTATGAAAGGGGCCTAAATGGCAAATTGTCTAATATAAAAATTGGTCTGGGGGAATCGCCTGTTGCTTCGGACAAATTTCTGCATTCAAAAGGTTTTGTGCATGGAGTTTGCATGTTCTCCCTGTGCTTGCATGGGTTTCCTCCAGGTACTCCCACACTCCAAAGACATGTTGGTAGGTTAAACGCCTGTCTAAATTGCTCCCTAGTACATATAGGAACCTTTAGGCTAAGCCCACATTCACATTGGGCCAATTGGGCATGAGATTTGACATGTCAAATCGGTGGCTATTGCCGGAAATTACACCATCCAAGTTGGTGCGACACCGACTTTGACTTCAGATGAACTCACACAAATTCAAACCTGCATCAGTGTGAACCTAGGCTGAAAGCTTTTTGAGGACATGGATTGATGTGAATGTATGATATATATGATGGGTAAACTGTTAGCACTATAAAAAACATTTGTAATAAATAAATTCACAGTACAACTGTAAGTGTGAAAATGTATTAAATTTAAAAAAATAATGTTTTTGCGTGCTGTGTGAAGAGATTGGGAAAAGTACTTTAAAGGGTAAGTTCACCTTTACAGAAAATCTGTAAGGGGGGCTTGCACAGGACCCCCTCCTCACCCTCCCCCCACTCCAGTCCCGCTGACCTGCATGGTGGTAATGATCGCCCGTTCTGAGCCCCGGTATAGCCGCCTCACGGCTCCTGAGCTTAGAAATCCCTGGAGCTTAATCTCCTAAATGTACCCATAAGCAGGTACGTTTAAGAGCATTCTAATTTGTTGGCGCTATCACATGGGTGTCGCCGACCAATCAGAACCCCTGTCAGCGGAGAAGAAGAGCGAAAGCAGGCGGGCAGCTGGACACATTTTTGGGATTTATGGGTTCATTACTTGCCATGCTTTGCAGACTTCTTGCTAGCTATGATGGAATTCATCACAACACAAGTAAAAAATATCCTGTATATAGACTGCCTTGGAACATACTTAAACATTGATATTTAATTAAAAAAAATCTGTACAACAAATGTAATAAAAATTGTGTTTTATACCTAGCATCAATTGAATGAAATACAATGCATTAATGTTCATCTTTAAACACGTTTGCAGTTGTAATCGCTTGTATTTGTAGGTAAAGTTGCTGCTTATTTAGCAGTCCCACAGATTTATCAGTGATTGAATGCATATGCATTCTTCTATTCTTGGAAAAAGTGGGCAATGTTTTAGTGGAAGCAGGTGATTCTGTGTTCTTTCTATTTTTAGTAAACATTTCCTGATGGCGAAATTGCACTATTTATCTTTGAAATATAGTACCTCGGGATTATCAGAATGTCCTGTTTCCATTTACAGACTTACTAATAGCTGGAATATGTAAGCTCACCATAAATGTGTTCCTTCTCATTAGTAAGCATTTTATATTTTTAGAAATTGTAAAATCATAATATACCCCTCCACTTTTCTGTGAATATTAATAATTTGCTTTTGCATTGGCAGGGACTGCATGAAGATTGGGGAAGTAGATGGGAAGAAGATTGGGTGCACTGTTAGTCTATTGGTAAGAAACATACTTTAAATTGGTCTATAGTTTGCCAGCAATGATGTCTTGTCTTAATGAATATATTTTTTCATTTAATTCTTAACGTGCAGTTTATTTCCTCATTAAAACAAACACAATGGTTGCAGTACAAATTTATTCAGGCAGTAAGGATGCAAAATGAGTGTTTCTTGCAGGTAAGGGAATAGCTCAAGCCTGTCTAGATTGTCATTGTAGCCCATGTAATTATGTGTGAGCCGAAAATGGAGAGCTGAAGGTCCTTAACCACTTAAGCCCCGGACCATTTGGTAGCTAGAGGACCAGAGGTGAATTCAGAATTTTGCACTGCGCTGCTTTAACTGTAAATTGTGCGGACATGCAATGTTGTACCCAAACGAAATTTGCGTCCTTTTCTTCCCACAAATAGAGCTTTATTTTAATGGTATTTGATTGCCTCTGCGATTTTTATTTTTTGCGATATAAATGGAAAAAGACCGAAAATTTTGAAAAAAAATGATATTTTCTACTTTTTGTTATAAGAAAAATCGAATCAACTCAATTGTAGTCATACATTTAGGCCAAAATGTATTCAGCCACATGTTTTTAGTAAAAAAAATGTCAATAAGCGTATATTTATTGGTTTGCGCAAAAGTTATAGAGTTTACAAACTAGGGTACATTTTCTGAAATTTACACAGCTTTAAATTTATAACTGCCTATCTCATTTCTTGAGGTGCTAAAATGACAGGGCAGTACAAAACCCCCCCAAATGACCCCATTTTGGAAAGTAGACACCCCAAGGAAATTGCTGAGAGGCATGTTGAGCCCATTGAATTTTTTATTTTTTTGTCCCAAGTGATTGAATAATGACTAAAAAAATAAAATAAAATAAAAATTACAAAAAGTTGTCACTAAATGATATATTGCTCACACATGCCATGGTTATATGTGGAATTTCACCCCAAAATACATTTTGCTGCTTCTCCTGAGTACGGGGATACCACATGTGTGGGACTTTTTGGGAGCCTAGCCGCGTACGGGACCCCGGAAACCAAGCACCGCCTTCAGGATTTCTAAGGGCGCAAATTTTTGATTTCACTCCTCACTACCTATCACAGTTTCGAAGGCCATAAAATGCCAAAATAGCACAAACCCCCCCCCCCAAATGACCCCATTTTAGAAAGTAGACACCCCAAGGAAATTGCTGAGAGGCCTGTTGAGCCCATTGAATATATTTTTTTTTG
This sequence comes from Rana muscosa, assembly GCA_029206835.1. NCBI lineage: Eukaryota > Metazoa > Chordata > Amphibia > Anura > Ranidae > Rana > Rana muscosa. The sequence goes on from CM055118.1 coordinate 731,559,531, forward strand.
TCCCAAGTGATTGAATAATGACAAAAAAAAAAAAAAAAAATTACAAAAAGTTGTCACTAAATGATATATTGCTCACACATGCCATGGTTATATGTGGAATTACACCCCAAAATACATTTTTCTGCTTCTCCTGAGTACGGGGATACCACATGTGTGGGACTTTTTAGGAGCCTAGCCGCGTACGGGACCCCGAAAACCAAGCACCGCCTTCAGGATTTCTAGGCACAAATTTTTGATTTCACTCCTCACTACCCATCACAGTTTCGAAGGCCATAAAATGCCAAAATCGCACAAAACCCCCCCAAATGACCCCATTTTGGAATATAGACACCCCAAGCTATTTGCTGAGAGGAATGGCGAGTATTTTACAGCTCTCATTTGTTTTTGAAAATGAAGAAAATATATATATATATTTTTTTTTTCAATTTTCAAAACTTTGTGACAAAAAGCGAGATCTGCAAAATACTCACAATACCTCTCAGCAAATAGCTTGGGGTGTCTACTTTCCAAAATGGGATCATTTGGGGGGGTTTTGTGCTATCTGGGCATTCCATGGCCTCCGAAACTGTGATAGGCAGTGAGAAGTGAAATCAAAAATTTACACCCTTAGAAAGCCTGAAGGCGGTGCTTGGTTTTTGGGGTCCCGTACGTGGCTAGGCTCCCAAAAAGTCTCACACATGTGGTATCCCCGTACTCAGGAGAAGCAACAGAATGTATTTTGGGGTGTAATTCCACATATGCCCATGGCATGTTTGAGCAATATATCATTTAGTGACAACTTTGTGCAAAAAAAAAAAAAAATTGTCGTTTTTCCGCAACTTGTGTCAACATATAAAATATTCCATGGACTCGACATGCCTCTCAGTATATAGCTTGCGGTGTCTACTTTCCAAAATGGGGTCATTTGGGGGGGTTTTGAACTGTTCTGGCATTTTATACACAACATTAGGAAGCTTACATCCACTCTTCTAACCACTTGAAGACAAAGCCCTTTTTGACACTTTTTGTTTACATGAAAACATTTTTTTTTTTGCAAGAAAATTATGTTGAACCCCCAAACATTATATATATTTTTAAAGCAAAGGCCCTACAGATTAAAATGGTGGGTGTTGCATTTTTTTTTCTACACAGTATTTGCGCAGCGATTTTTCAAACGCATTTTTTGGGTTAAAAAATACACTTTTTTTAATTTTAATGCACTAAAACACACTATATTGCCCAAATGTTTGATGAAATAAAAAAGATGATCTTAGGCCGAGTACATAGATACCAAACACGACATGCTTTAAAATTTCGCACAAACGCGCATTGGCGACAAACTACATACATTTTTAAAAGCCTTTAAAAGCCTTTACAGGTTACCCCAGTAGATTTACAGAGGAGGTCTACTGCTAAAATGATTGCCCTCGATCTGACCTTCGCGGTGATACCTCACATGCATGGTGCAATTGCTGTTTACATATGACGCCAGACCGACGCTTGCGTTCGCCATTGGGCAAGAGCAGGGCAGGACAGGGGTGCTTTTTTTTTTTTTTTTTTTTATTATTAATTTTGCTTTTTTATTTTATTTTTAAATTGTTCCTTCCAAGTATTTTTTTTTTTATCATTTTTATTGTTATCTCAGGGAATATAAATATCCCCTATGATAGCAATAGGTAGTGACAGGTACTCTTTTTTTGAAAAAACTGGGGTCTTCTAGACCCTAGATTTTTCCTCTGCCCTCAAAGCATCTGACCACACCAAGATCGGTGTGATAAAATGCTTTCCCAATTTCCCAATGGCGCTTTTTATATCCGGGGGGGGGCATTCCCTCCCACTGCTTGTAAAAGCAGTCCAGAGGCTAATTAGCCGCTAGGATTGCTTTTACATGAAAGCCGGCCGCAGGCTGAAAAGAATGATACCAAGATGATACCTAAACCCGCAGGCATCATTCTGGTATAAACATTCAAAGTCCAGCAACATACCAGTACGTTGCTGGTCCTTGTTGGACATGTATTGTAATCTTTTTATTTCATGCAGCCAGTTGGCTGAACGAAAAAAGAGATTGATCGGTGGGTATGCCCACCATTAGAATACCGCCCTTCATCCACCCACTTCCAATGATGGGCATACACGCACCATTTATATATGCCGAAGCATGGGGGCATCCTCCCGCAAAAAAGTTATGCCGCACACACATGGTCTGACTTTTCCACGGGCAAGCCTCCGTCGGAATTTCGACCGTATGTACGCGGCATTAGGAGCAAAATCGCTCCTCCGCCCCTGCTGCCCCAATGCTTCGGCATATTTGCTTTTTTTTTTTAACTGTGGTGGTGAAATCACCTCCTACAGCACTGGAGTCGCAGGGATCAGGCCTGTCTCTGCGAACGCTGCAGTTATGTGTGTTTTTGTTTTGTAAGTGACAGTGATCGATCGATACTGCTCTTGGGTGGCCTGGGCTGGACGGAGGGGCAAAACGCAGGTGCCAGCAGGTATCTGGGCTGATCCCGCTAACACTGCATTTTTGGGAACCCTAAACTGCTGGGGACGCTAGTATAGATCAGATCAGATATTGATCTGTTCAGATACTATACCACTAAGGGGGGTGTATGCTTCACGCGTGGGTGTTAGCGTTACTGGCACTAACCTGACGCTGCCTGGGGTGTGACGCAGACCCTCTCTGACGCTAAAACCTAATTGATATCACCCGCCGGGCGATCAGGGGGTTAAACCTTTATTGGGTTATATACACGGCGGGTGCCCTGACACTATAAAAAGCAAACTAACTAACCAGCGTCACCCGTAACACTTATATGGTGATCACTGGTGAAAGGGTTAACTAGGGGCAATCAGGGGGTTAAAACCTTTATTAGATAATATATGGGGGTACCTGACGCTATAAAAACCTGCGGCGAACCTAAAAAAAATTACCAGCTACCGATCTGCATCACCGACACTAAGACAGCGTTTAGAAAAACGATTGCTTAGCGACAGTGGTGATGGGGGTGAAAGGGTTACCTGGGGGGGCGATCAAGGGGGTTAAACCTTTATTAGATAATATATTGGGGTACCTGACGCTATAAAAACATGCGGCGAACCTAAAAAAAATTACTGGCTACGATCTGAATCACCGACACTAAGACAGCGTTTAGAAAAACAATTGCTTAGCAACAGTGGTGATAGGGGGTGAAAGGGTTACCTGGGGGGCGATCAAGGGGGTTAAACCTTTATTAGATAATATATTGGGGTACCTGACGCTATAAAAACCTGCGGCAAACCTAAAAAAAAATACCGGCTACCGATCTGCATCACAGACACTAAGACAGCGTTTAGAAAAACGATCGCTTAGTGACAGTGGTGATAGGGGGTGAAAGGGTTACCTGGGGGGCGATCTAGGGGGTTAAACCTTTATTAGATAATATATTGGGGTACCTGACGCTATAAAAACCTGCGGCGAACCTAAAAAAAATTACTGGCTGCCGATCGGCATCACTGACGCTAAGACAGCGTTTAGAAAAACAATTGCTTAGCGACAGTGGTGATAGGGGGTGAAAGGGTTACCTGGGGGGCGATCAAGGGGGTTAAACCTTTATTAGATAATATATTGGGGTACCTGACGCTATAAAAACCTGCGGCGAACCTAAAAAAAATTACCGGCTACCGATCTGCATCACAGACACTAAGACAGCGTTTAGAAAAATGATCGCTTAGTGACAGTGGTGATAGGGGGTGAAAGGGTTACCTGGGGGACGATCAAGGGGGTTAAACCTTTATTAGATAATATATTGGGGTACCTGACGCTATAAAAACCTGCGGCGAACCTAAAAAAAATTACTGGCTGCCGATCGGCATCACTGACGCTAAGACAGCGATCAGAAAAATGATCGCTAAGCGACAGTGGTGATAGGCGGTGAAAGGGTTATCTGGGGGGTGATCAGGGGGTTAAACCTTTATTAGGGGGGGTTAGGGGGCTACACTGGACCTAAGACTAAACTTTGGTGACACTTTTACAGTCACAAATGTCACTGATTGCAGTGATCACTAAATAAATGGTCACTGCAATCAGTGACACTGTGACTGGGGGCTGGGGGGTGATCTGGGGTGTCTGGGGGGGCGATTTATGTCCCTATGTGTCCTGGTGTCAGTGTAGTGTTGTGTGCACTGACCTGATATCTTCTCTTGTACGGCGCTCGGTATATGTGAGCGCCGCACCAGAGATGACATCACTTCCTCCTGCTCCCTCTGTCTGACACAGACAAAGGGGGCATTTCCATTTGCCGGGAGCGATCGTGAGGGGGTGGCCAGAAACGAATGGCTGCCCCCTCATCCCGGAACGCTCCCGGACACTTAGCCACTGCTCACTGTATAGGAGGGGGGTCCGATTCTGGTTATTTACATGTAAACACAGGGTCTGCAGGTGAGTCATCTGTACACAACAATAGGGCAGAGCTGGGCAGCATTAGTAGCATCACTTCACACTGAGATATTAGGACACAGCAGAGGACTAAAACTTTAGGGGACAAGGGAATTTAAACCGGAATAGTTGGCAAGTATGAGGCAGCTGCTTTGGGCCCCACAAAAATGACAGGGCCCAGGGCAGCTGCCCCTTTTGCCCTGCCTAAAGATGGCTCTGACTAGCATGGTTGTTGCAGCCCTAAGATGTGGTACAACTTTGAGTTTGAGGATAAAAAAAATATAACTTTGTGTTATTAGGAGCAGTTTGCTGGTAGATCTGTGGTTCCATCTGACTATAATATGTGAGTATATCTCATGGCTATGTGAGAGATCCTAAACCTGAAAATCTTCAGTACGGCAATGGCAATAATAATATCTCTCTTACACAAATGATCTTCAATATGTAAAAGACATGGGTACAAGGTTGTTTTCCTCCCAAGATAAAATAAATATATCTCATCTGTTCCTATAAGGTGCTATTCTGTTAAAGTTTTGATAATATTAATAGTGATACTATGAATAATAATAGCTACAATAATTTACTCAAAGCAGCGGAGGTCTTATTTATTTACAAAGAATGTAAAATACTAATACATAAAGATCTAAAGTAATATAACAGAGAACATATAAATAAAACAAATACTACGTTATGTAAGTCCATCCTCAAAAGTCAATATCTTGGCTGGGCTTCAGTCATGGACAGAATATAGTCTGACTTGGCATTTTATAATAAACACAAGCACAACCCATATGGACACCCCCATGTATAACTGACCAATTAGGACAAATCTGGAATCATCAGGGATTATGTTGCTATCTTCGATATTCTTCAGCAGATGCCGTTGTCTCATTATAGGCAAATTCCTTGACCCAGGTCAACCTTTGGTTTACAGCTTGCTCTTTGATCTGACAGTGATAAATAGCTGATCAGAAATTCTCATCTCTACCTCATGAGGGCGTCTGAGGTGATGCTCTTTTATGTCCATACCCCACAGCCAGGGAGCACATGTGAATATTCTCCTAGGTGAAGGTGAAGAATCCTTATTTGCAATCTTCTGTTATACACACCCTGCTGTGTTATCCTGCTCTATTGGTATTTCAAGATGATCCCCAATAGTGACCAGATGGCTTATGGATAACCAAACGGTAACAATCCAGAAATGACTAATATTAAACCATGTTGTGCATTCCAACAGTAACTAACCCTAAGGTATTCATTCCCATACTCAAAAGCATTGGTCAGGTTTTGATTCTCTTAGTAACTTTAAGGTAAACTATGAGCAGATGTAAGAATCACTCACATCTCAAACCTAACTATTTCTTCAGTGATCTTTCTCTTTAAAAATGACAAGCCCATACCATAAAATGCTTAGTGGTCTATATAACTTGTGTCCTCGATCCTCATGTGAGAGAAAGGGAAAGGCTCTGAAATGTAAACAGTAGTAGTGTTTAACTTTGTGATCGCTGTGATTAACTATCACAGCGATCACAAGGTACTGAGCCATCTCTGATTGGCTCTATGTATTTTAACAGTGCAATCACAGGCTTTGTGTGTCCCAGGAAGCGTGCACAATTAGTAAGCAGAGCTATGTTTTAACAGCTTAAGGACCGCCTCACGTACATATACTGCGGCAGGGCGGCCCTTAAGCGCAAAATCACGTACCTGTACAGGATTCTTTTCTTTGTCTCTGGGGCGTGCGCGCACCACCGGAGCTCCGCTTCCGCTGTGCTTGGAGACAGCAGGGAGCCAATCAGTGTGTCCGGCGGACCCGATGTCCGCTGAAAACTCGGAGATTGTTCTGTGAGAGGAAGAACGGCAGTCTGCCTATGTAAACAAGGCAGATCGCTGTTCTGCTAGTAAGGAAGACAGAGATCTTGTGTTTCTGCTGAGCAGGAACACAGATCTCTGTCTTCCTACAGTTAAACCATCCCCCACACAGTAAGAAAACACTCCCAGGGAACACAATTAACCCTTTAATCGCCCCCGATGTTAACCCCTCCCCTGCCAGTGTCATTAGTACAGTGACAGTGCATTTTTTTAGCACTGATCACTGTATTAGTGTTACTGGTCCCCAAAAAGTGGCACTTAGTGTCAGATTTGTCCGCCACAGTGTGGCAGTCCCGCAAAAAATTGCTAATCACCGCCATTACTAGTAAGAAAAAAAAAAGTCCATAAATCTATCCCATAGTTTGTAGACACTATAACCTTTGCACAGAATATGTATTGGCCTAAATTGATGAAGAAAATAGATTTAAAAAAAAAAATTAATGGATGTGTTTTATAGCAGAAAGAAATTTTTTTTTTTTTTTTTTCTAAATTGTCTGCCTTTTTTTGTTTATAGTGCAAAAAATCAAAAACCACATAGGTGATCAAATACCACCATTTGTGGGTACAGTGTCGCATGAGTGTGCAATTGTCAGTTAAAGCAACGCAGTGCAAAAAATGGCCTGGTCAGGAGGGGGGGGGGGGGTAAACCTTCCGGAGCTGAAGTGGTTAACCTGGCCAGAATACCCCATACACCAACCTGTCATTTTAAAATGTACAATTGCAGTTCTGTAGCATAGAGTAAGATGTACTGGTAAGATGTACTATGTTAAGATGCTGCCTATCTCTTTCAGAAAATTATTACTTAAAGCTGCTTGTACTTTTTCTCTTTCATTAATTGACGGACACAGCACTTTCAATACTGACCTTAGGAGCAGCTGGGCATTCCCTGGGAGGTCGATTGGGGGTCTCTCATTCTCCTCTTCTTCTCTCCCCATCCTTTCCCTCCTCCCCATGCTTGAGCCGCTGCGGGACTGAACGGGGGTCTTCCAGGGGTCTCCGTGTCCGGCGAGGGGGCTGCGCTGTGTGTTGGGGGTCCGCTTGTTCTCTTCCCTATTTTTGGGAATAGTGGGGTGTTCTGGTGTGCACATTGTGGGAGGCCGCCGCGCGGAGGGTCAGCGTGGTAGCGCCATTTTCCTGTAGCCTTATTCAGGAAGTCCGGCGGCCATTTTCCTGTAGTCTTGGTCAGGAAGTCCGGCGGCCATCTTTCCGGAGCCCTCATGCGTTTTCTTGCTGAGGCGGCCGGCGGCCATTTTCTTGTAGTCTTGTTTATGCCTCTAGCGCTGGCTATGCTTCTGGAACAGTGCGAATTGCACAGAACACCTCGTGAGGGAGAGCGGATGGCAGCGCAACACAGCACAGCGCAGTACCTGGGTCAGGGTGGTGAGTCCTGCGGGGGGCCCCTCAGTCTGTGGCAGCTAGGAGGGTGAACTTTTGGTGTAACTGGCCTTCGGTCCCTAATAGGTGTCAGGCGAGTGTGGGTCAGCATGGCGTGAGAAGCTGGCGCTTCTTCTCCAGACATCCCTGTGGTGGCAACCGGTTCCCCTGCACCTGAGGTGCCTATGGACGCTTTGTCGGCAGTCCTGGAGTCCTTTGTTGCCAGGGTGGAAGCGGCGTGTGGGCGCAAGGGGGGTAAAAAACGCCCCCTCCCCCCACCGTCTTCTTGGGAAAGCTCTGATTCAGACTCGGGCCTTGCTGTGGCAAACGGCCCCTGTTCTGAAGTTTCAGAGGATGCGGACCAGGATCGTTCGGACAGTGAGGATGACAACGTGTCCGGGTCAGCGCAGGAAAGGGCGCTTGTAGCAGCGCTTATCACAGCGGTGCTGGATACCTTAAGGCCTCATGCCCACTGACGTTTTTACAGCTGCGTTTTTTAGAGCTTAAAAACGCCTAGCCATGTTGTTGTAAATAATTTTTTTTTTTTTTTGAAAAAAAAAACGTCGGAGCTAAAAACACGACCGCGCGTTAGTGCGCGTTTTTGCGCGTTAGTGTGCATTTTTGCGCATTTTTTGACGCTCGCGTCTTTTTCTGCCTAATTCTGACGATGAGGAACGCACTGGTCCTGGGTTTTTTTTACAGCTTAAAAACGTCTATGCTATTTGCAGCTCAAAAACGTCTAGGTGGGCATGAAGCTATAGACTAACATGGAAAGGCGTTTTTAAGCTGTAAAAAACGCTCAAAAACGCGGCTGTAAAAACGTCCGTGGGCATGAGGCCTAAAGATGAAGGATGCGGCGGGGGCATCTACTGAGGTGTCGGTCCCTTTTGGGTCCCATAAGCCGGCCCGCACGGCTAAGGTGTTTCCCTACCTAACTTATTTTGATATTCCAAAACGCATGGCGGTACGTTACCCCATTGAGGAGAGTTTCCTGAAGAAATGGACGTCTCCCCCAATTGTGGACCCTCCCGGTATCCACGTTAAATACAGTCATGCTCGAAATTGTTGGCACCCCAGAAATTTTTCCAGAAAATCAAGTATTTCTCACAGAAAAGTATTGCAGTAACACATGTTTTGCTATACACATTTATTCCCTTTGTGTGTATTGGAACAAATCAAAAAAAGGGAGGAAAAAAAGCAAATTGGACATAATGTCACACAAAACTTCAAAAATGGGCTGCTCAAAATTCTTGGCACCCTTTACTTAATATTTGGTTGCACACCCTTTGGAAAAAATAACTGAAATCAGTCTCTTCCTATAACCATCAATAAGCTTCTTACACCTCTCACCCGGAATTTTGGACCACTCTTCCTTTGCAAACTGCTCCAGGTCTCTCTTATTGGAAGGGCGCCTTTTCCCAACAGCAATTTTAAGATCTCTCCACAGGTGTTCAATGGGATTTAGATCTGGACTCATTGCTGGCCACTTTAGAGCTCTCCATCGCTTTGTTGCCATCCATTTCTGGGTGCTTTTTGGCATATGTTTGGGGTCATTTTCCTGCTGTAAGACCCAAGATCTCGGACGCAAACCCAGCTTTCTGACACTGGGCTCTACAGTGCGACCCAAAATCCTTTATTAATCCTCAGATTTCATGATGCCTTGCACACATTCAAGGCACCCAGTGCCAGAGTCAGCAAAACACCCCCAAAACTTCAATGAACCTCCACCATATTTCTCAGTAGGTACTGTGTTCTTTTTTTTGTAGGCCTCATTCCGTTTTCGGTAAACAGTAGAATGATCTGCTTTACCAAAAAGCTCTATCTTGGTCTCATCTGTCCACAAGACGTTTTCCCAGAAGGATTTTGGCTTACTCAAGTACATTTTTGCAAACTGTAGTCTTGCTTTTTTATGTCTCTGTGTTAGTAGTGGGGTCCTCCTGGGTATCCTGCCATAGCCTTTCATTTCATTTAAATGTCGACGGATAGTTCGCGCTGACACTGATGTTCCCTGAGCCTGCAGGACAGCTTGAACTTCTTTGGAACTTGTTTGGGGCTGCTTATCCACCATCCGAACTATCCTGCGTTGCAACTTTTCATCAATTTTTTCTCTTCCGTCCACGCCTAGAGAGATTAGCTACAGTGCCATGGGTTGCAAACTTCTTGATAATGTCGCGCACTGTGGACAAAGGAAAATCTAGATCTCTGGAGATGGACTTGTAACCTTGAGATTGTTGATATTTCTTTCTCGTACATCACGGGACACAGAGCGACATAGTCATTACTAATGGGTTATATAGATACCGTCAGGTGCTGGCACTGGCAACTTCCAAAACCGGAAGTACCCTCCCCTATATAAGCCCCTCCCATCCGGGAGCACCTCAGTTTTTTGCCAGTGTCTAAGGTGTTGGCCAAGAAGAAACATGTGTTTTTCACTGAGCTTGCGTACAGGTTCTTTTGGGCCTCAGTAAGCTATTCCGGATCCGACCAAAAAAGCTTCATAGCTAAACGGTCGGTACCCGGGCCTTGCAGAGAAGAGCAAGGTTTTGCCTGTAATGCTTCTCTTAGGAGAGCTGGACCCTGGGATCCAGAGCTCTGGTCATACCCACGACCAAGATGTTTTCTGTGCAGGGTGCTATACAGGTCCAGGGGAGTGGAATCCTTGGGAACCCGGTCCCTGAAGGTTTGATTACAATGCCTGCCGTGATAGGTGAAGTTTGGGCTTTTGTGGACCAAACAAAGTCCTGCGGCGGGGAACAGGTAAGTGGGGGCCCCCAGGAACTTGGTTCTATTGGGGGACCCCCAAGCCTAATTTGTCTTTCTGTCTGTTACCTAACGGTATTCCCGCTAATATTCTGTGTATGCCTGTTACTACTGAGAAAATGTAAAAAATTTAATAGTAGGCAAGAAAAAAAAAAAAAAAAAAATGTAAGACCGCGGTACCTGTGTTAGACACTAGAGGCCGCTATGGTTCTTTTTCTTGTAATGTGGATTTTTTTCTTCCAGAATTAAATCCAGGCAGTTGGTATGTTCTCTGCTGGGAAGCTGTCTCCTCTGCCCTGTTGCTGCGCTCATCCATCCCCGGGCCCTGCGGCAAAGGGACCCTGGCTCCCATCTAGCTCCTGGTTGTTTTCAAAAAAGGCGCCGAAGGCGCACGTGCCCGCGCGCGTGCACGCGCCTCTATTCATAGAGGCGATCTGGAAAAAGGGGCGGAGCGGGTGGATGACGCTCAGGTGTGCGCCGCGGCGCTACTGCGCATGTGCGGGCGTCCAGCATGTTTTGAAGCACATTATAGCTGGCTGTTGAAGTGCACAGACAGAGCTAGCAACAATATAAAGGCACATAGAGGCGGTTGATGCAGGCATCCCCTAGAAAGGCACTTTAGTAGACACCAACTGTGATATAGCAGCAATTGTGCTAGACTATTCTCAGTAAAAGTGGTGTATTCCGGCTGGAATACCTCAGCTTTAGGCTTAGGAATATGCCGTCCAGAAGCTCCGGAACTGAATCTTCCAGGAAGCGAAGGGGGTCTCATCGGGCTCTGAGGATCTTGGGCATACTTCTGCTGCACCAGTCTCCCCTGAAGTTCAGAGGTAAGTGACCGTAGAGACCCCGCAGGGGTACTTGGTACTGTGGCTGTCCTCAGTTCACCTGCTCCTGTGTATGTAACAGAGGAGGTTTTTTCCTCAGCTCTGGGAGGATTAGAGAGAGATTGTCAACATTGATCGGTGCCTCCCTGTCAGGGAAAGCACGCCCGATCTCCGTCTCCTCCTTCAGAGTGCCTGTTAGCAGAGCAACAGTCCCATACAGGGATCGACCTGCCTGAAGGGGATCAGGATGAGGTTGATTCTGTTATAGAGGAATCAACAGTGGGGGAACCTTTTCTCAGCATCTCAAGCTGAAAGATTATGGGTTCAGTCTCTGACTAACATGGTCCGATCAGCATTTAAAAATGCACCTTGCGGAACCATCAACCACTACTGTATCCTCGTTGGGGTCGCTAGAAGCCCCCAGACTGTCTGTTCTTTTCCACTTCACCCTTTGCTGAAAGGGCTCATTTACCAGGATTGGGAACATCCTGAGAAAATATTTAGTCCCCCAAGAGATTTCCGGTGGTCTATCCCATGGAGGATAAGTTCATCAAAAAAAAAAAAATGGAAGGTCCCTACAGTGGACGCAGCCATCTCTTGTATGTATAAATCACTCACATGTCCAGTGGATAATGTCTAAATGTTCAAGAACCCAATAGATAAAAGATTGGAGTCCTTATGAAAATCTGCTTCTTTCTACAGCAAGCTTGGTGACACAACCAGCGGTAGCAGCTATTGGGGTCTGCTAAGCAGTGAAGGATCAGTTGAAACAGGTCTTGAGGGACTTGACAGATCAGCAGGCTTTGCCCTAGCTGATCTACCTAGAGCCTTAGGCTTTGCGGTTGACGCCATAAAGGATTCAGTCCATCAGGCCTCCCGCCTTATGCTGTCTATAGTACATATGCGTAGGCTCCTATGGCTCAAAAACTGGTCTGCTGAAGCTCCCTGTAAGGAATGGCTGGTTAGCGTCCCATTTCATGGTGAACGCTTATTCAGGGAAAACCTGGACAAATATATCCAGAAAATTTCCAGCGGTAAAAATACGCTCTTGCCGGTTAAAAACAGAGTTAGAGGTCCCTCTTTAAGAGGCCTGCTTCTCCAGTCCCTGGGGCATCGGCTGTGTAACAGTTCCGACGGCCTCCTCGGTCAATTCCCGGGGGTAAAAAACAGGGACAATAGCAGGGTAATGAGAAACCTTGGGTCAGGGGAGGTACAAAACCTCCCCCAAAGTTAAATTCATTGAAACCCCCACTCAGTCGGGTGGGGGGAGGACTCCAGTTGTTCGCAAGAGACCTGGCGGGACACGATCAAGACAGATAGGTGCTCTCCGCAGTATGTTTGGGATACAGTTTGGAGTTAAAAGACTCTCCTCCTTCCCATTTTTGAGGTCAAACGTGCCAAGGGATCCCCGGAAGAGAGAGTCCCTCCTGTTGGCACTAGAACAACTATTGCTCCAAGGAGTAATTATGGAGGTTCCCCTGGAAGAATGAGGGTTCGGGTTTTACTCAAACCTCTTTACAGTCCCGAAGCAAACGCGGACGGGAGGCCCATATTAATTCTAAAAGGGCTATACAAATTCCTGTATATCAGGACTTTCCGATGGAGTCGATCCGATCGGTGGCCACTGCCCTACAAGGGGAGGATTGGTTAGCCGCGATCGACATCAAAGATGCTTATTTGCACATTCCCATCTTTCCAGTCCACCAAAAATTTCTACGCTTTGCAGTAGAAGGGCGCCATTTTCAGTTCAGAGCCTTACCCTTCGGTTTGGCCACAGCACCACGAGTGTTTACAAAAATTCTGGCCCTTTATTGGCCAATCTAAGAACACAAGGTGTAATGATAATGGCATATCTGGATGACTTGTTGCTGATAGACCACTCAGTGAAAAAACTAGACGTGGTCGTTCACAAGACAATCAAGTATCTGGAATCTCACGGTTGGATTATCAACCGAGACAAGTCAGCCCTAAAAACCAGTCAAAAGTCTGGAATACTTGGGGCTAAGGTTGGATTCAGGCCAGAGAAAAATATTCTTGCCTCGAGGAAAGGTGTTGTCTTTGAAAGATTTGATCCACTTAGTGGGTACAAAAAAGACAGCCGTCCATACGCCTGTATATGAGGCTGCTGGGAAAAATGGTGGCATCATTCGAAGCAGTACCCTACGGTCAATTCCATTCAAGGGATTTGCAAGGGGCCATACTGTCAGCCTGGAACAAAAAAGTTCAGGCCCTAGACTTACAATGTCCTTGTCCCCTTCCGTTCGCAAGAGCCTCCGTTGGTGGTTGGTTCCCCAGAATCTGGAAAAAAGGAAATCCTTCAGTCCGATTTCTTGGAAGGTGGTCACTACAGATGCCAGCCTTATAGGCTGGGGAGCAGTACTGGAGCAATGGTCTCTCCAGGGCAGATGGTCGGATGCAGAAAAGGCCCTGCCCATCAATCTCTTAGAGATACGAGCAGCCCGGTATGCCCTAGTAGCATGGACATCCAAACTCCAAGGGTCCCCTGTCAGAATTCAATCAGACAATGCCACAGCAGTGGCATATATCAATCATCAGGGGGGCACCAGGAGTCGTGCAGCCCAGAGGGAAGTAAATTACATCCTGAAATGGGCAGAAAGATATGTCCCAGCCATATCTGCGGTATTTATTCCAGGAGTGGAGAATTGGAAGGCGGACTTTCTAAGTCGCCAGCAATTAGGCCCAGAGGAAGGGTCCCTTCACCCCGAGGTTTTCTGGACAATATGTCAGCGGTGGGGAACATCGGATGTAGATCTTCTAGCATCCAGATTCAACGCAAAGGTGGACAGGTTTGTCTCTCGGACAAGGGATCCCCTAGCTTGCGGCTCGGATGCCCTAGTGTTCCCTTGGGATCAGTTCAAGCTGATATATGCATTCACACCGCCACAATGGTTACCTCGATGACTCCGCAGAATCAGGGTAGAAAAGGAACCAGTGATTCTGGTGGCTCCAGCGTGGCCCCGAAGAGCGTGGTACGCGGAGATTGTAAAATGTCAGTGGGGAGTCCTTGGTCTCTCCCACGTCGTCCGGACCTGCTTTCGCAAGGACCGATATACCACCCTTCCTTACCAGCCCTAGGTTTGACGGCCTGGCTATTGAAGCCCACATTCTAAAAAAGAGAGGGCTCTCTAATCCTGTGGTATCTACCATGATCAATGCCAGGAAGCCGGTATCCAGGCAGATCTACTATAGAATCTGGAAGGCGTACATCGCGTGGTGTGAGGCCAAGAAATGGCATCCACATAAGTACGTAATAGGTAGGATTCTGGACTTCCTACAGTGGGCTGTAGATAGGAAGCTTGCCTTGAGTACTATCAAGGGTCAGATTTCGGCCTTGTCAATATTTTTTCAAAGGCCCTTGGCTTCGCATTCACTAGTCAAAGCCTTTATACAAGGAGTGATGCGTATTAGTCCTCCGGTTAATATTCCCATATGTCCATGGGATCTAAACTTGGTTCTGTCGGTTCTACAGAAACAACCATTTGAACCATTACATCATATTTCTTTGGTGCTTCTCACCAGGAAATTGATTTTTCTAGTAGCCATTTGTTCGGCTAAAAGAGTGTCGGAATTAGCAGCTATGTCCTGTAAGGAGCCATATCTGGTTATCCATAAGGATAGAGTAGTGTTACGTCCTCATCCAGCCTTTCTTCCTAAGGTGGTATCAAGGTTTCATTTGAACCAAGATGTGGTTCTTCCTTCTTTTTTCCCCAAACCTACTTCGGTAGAGGAAAAGTTATTGCATTCTTTGGATGTAGTAAGAGCAGTTAAAGCTTATCTAAAGGCCACTGCTCAGATTCGCAGAACGGATACTTTGGTTATTCTGCCGGAAGGCCCCAGAGAGGGTCAGGCAGCGTCAAAATCTACTTTAGCCAAGTGGATTCGACAGGTCATAATACAAGCCTATGGCTTGAGAAGGAGACCGCCTCCGTTCAAAGTTAGAGCGCACTCCACGAGAGCAGTTGGAACTTCATGGGCAGTGCATCACCAGGCCTCCCTGGCTCAAATCTGTAAGGCCACAACATGGTCTTCAGTACACACGTTTACTAGGTTCTACCAGGTGGACGTTAGAAGTCAGGAGGATGTCGCCTTTGGGCGCAGTGTGTTGCAGGCCGCAAAAGATCCTCATGTCTGATAGCGCTCAGCTTATATATGGTGTATCCCCCCCCTCATTGGGCATTGCTTTAGGACATCCCATTAGTAATGACTATGTCGCTCTGTGTCCCGTGATGTACGAGAAAGAAAATAGGATTTTTATAACAGCTTACCTGTAAAATCCTTTTCTTGGAGTACATCACGGGACACAGAGCTCCCGCCCCTCTTTGGGGACACTTATTGCTTTGCTACAAAACTGAGGTGCTCCCGGATGGGAGGGGCTTATATAGGGGAGGGTACTTCCGGTTTTGGAAGTTGCCAGTGCCAGCACCTGACGGTATCTATATAACCCATTAGTAATGACTATGTCGCTCTGTGTCCCGTGATGTACTCCAAGAAAAGGATTTTACAGGTAAGCTGTTATAAAAATCCTATTTTTTTCACAATTTTGGTTCTCAAGTCCTCAGACAGTTCTCTTTTTCTCTTTCTGTTGTCCATGCTTAGTGTGGCACACACAGACACACAATGCAAAGACTAAGTGAACTTCTCTCCTTTTTATCTGCTTTCAGGTGTTTTTTTTTATATTGCCCACTCCTGTTACTTGCCCCAGGTGAGTTTAAAGGAGCATCACATGCTTGAAACAATCTTATTTATCCACAATTTTTAAAGGGTGTCAAGAATTTTGAGCAGCCCATTTTTGAAGTTTTGTGTGACATTATGTCCAATTTGCTTTTTTTCCTCCCTTTTTTTGATTTGTTCCAATACACACAAAGGGAATAAACATGTGTATAGCAAAACATGTGTTACTGCAATACTTTTCTCTGAGAAATACTTGATTTATTGGAAAAATTTCTGGGGTGCCAACAATTTCGAGCATGACTGTAAGGTAACCATGATTCCGGTGGAGGAGACTCCTGCTTTTAAGGACCCTGCCGATAGGAGGGCCGAGGCGCTCCATGTTTACGGTGGTGGGGTCAGCTTTGCGGCCGGTGTTGGCCACGACCCTGGTGTCCCAGACGCTTACTGAATGGGCAAAATTGCTGCACCGTGAGTTGGAAAAGCAACAAGCTTCCACGGTCTGCGTGGAACTGGCAGACCAGCTGGTGCATGGCCTTTAGTATTTGCGATGCGGCCTTAGATATGACCCTCTTTCTTTCCAGAGCCTCAGTATCTGCTGTAGTGCTATGTCGCCTGATTTGGCTAAAATCCTGGTCTGCGGACCAGGCGTCTAAGAAGGCTCTAACGGCTTTGCCCTTGTAGGGAGAGAGGCTATTTGGAGCCTCGCTGGATGATATTATTAAAAATGTTACAGGGGGTAAGAGTACAATGCTCCCACAATCCAGAAAAGGTAAGGAGCTATGCCGTAGGCCAGGGCCCTCCTTTTCCGCTCAGAAGCGTTTTTTCGTCCGCCCGGGTCGGCAGGTAAACGTTCCCAGACCGACAAGGTGTCCGCAGAGGGATATAAGACTGCCTAGTTTCGCAAACCAAACAAGCCTACGAACAAATCTGCGACAGCATGAAGGTTTGACTCTCGGGTGGAGGGGGCGCCTTAGGGAGTTTGCAAAGTGGTTTCATCAGGGCACAAGATAGAGTTTCTTTCTTGTCAGCCAAACAGGTTTTTTCCCTCCAACGTTCATCTTCCTCCGGCTCATCAGGAAGCCTTGTTCGGGGCAGTGCAGGACCTGCTGCTGAGCGGGGTGATAGTGCCGTCGCCGGAAAGGTTTCAGGAATTCTACTCCAATCTGTTTGTAGTCCCAAAGAAGGAGGGGGTCTGTCCAATCCTGGATTTCAAGGCCCTTAACAGCTTTGTAAGGATAAAAAGGTTCAGGATGGAATCAGTTCGCTCGGTGGTCACTGCACTCCATCCGGGGGATTTTCTGGCATCCTTGGATATCAAGGACGCATACTTGCATGTCCCCATATGCGTCAGGCATCAGAGATTTCTGCGGTTTGCGGTTGGGGACGAACACTACCAATTTGTAGCTCTCCCATTTGGCCTGGCGTCAGCACCAAGGGTTTTCACCAAGATGCTCGCCCCGATTCTGGCCTTGCTGAGGCAGCGAGGGATTGCAATCGTGGGATATCTGGACGACCTCCTTCTGAGGGCGGCTTCCGCCACAGAATTAAGGGAGGATGTGGCGATCACCAGCCAAGCTCTTCCGGAGTTTGGTTGGGTACTGAACCCTCAGAAGTCGGTGTTGGAGCCGACTCAACGCCTGGAATACCTGGGCTTGATTCTGGACTCCTCAGAGGCAAGAGTTTTTCTCCCTTCGGACAAGCTGCAGACTCGGGACAAATCTCTGTTGTCTCTGGATTGTCAGATTCGGGTGAGCCACCTAGTCAGGGAATCCCTGGTCTTGTGGCGGAAGTCTCTGGCCCTTCGAGCCGGGAAGTCGTTCCTTCCTTTTCATTGGATGGTAATCACAACGGACGCCAGTCTGACCGGCTGGGGGGGTTTGGGGCGTACAGTCGACACAGGGTCGCTGGACGCAGAAAGAATCCCGCCTGCCGATCAATGTGCTGGAACTTCGGGCGATCAGGCGGTGCCTCTCCACATGGTCACATAGGCAGCAGGGCCGCCCAGTCAGGATCCAGTCGGACAACGCCACGGCGGTGGCGTATGTCAACCATCAAGGAGGAACAAGGAGTTCGGCTGCAGCATTGGAGGTCGCTCACATCCTACAGTGGGCAGAGCGGCGCGTGCCGGCTCTATCGGCCGTGTACATTCCGGGCGTAGACAACTGGGAAGTAGACTACGTAAGTCGTCAGATGCTGGACCAAGGGGAATGGTCGCTACATCCGGATGTATTTAGACTCCTTTACTTGAGATGGGGCACGCCAGATGTGGATCTCCTGGCCTCACGACTCAATCGGAAGGTACTGAAGTTTGTGGCCAGGTCAAAATATCCCTGGGCGGACGCGGCAGACTCGTTTTTGGCTCCATGGGGACAGTATCGACTTATTTAGGCCTTCCCCCCACTGAAACTTCTTCCCCGTCTGCTTCGCAGAGTGGAGACCGAAGGGTTTCCGGTGATTCTAATTGCCCCAGATTGGCCTCAGCATCCCTGGTACACAGACATAGTACGAATGGTGGCGGATGTTCCTTGGCGACTGCCGATGTGAGAGGAGCTTCTGTCGCAAGGTCCTATACTTCACCCTGCTTTACAGTCGCTGGCTTTAACGGCATGGCTGTTGAAAGTCAGGTGCTAAGGGACCGAGGTCTGTCGGATTCGGTGATCTCCACTATGCTGAGGGCACGAAAGTCATCTTCTTGGAAGATTTATCATCGCACGTGGAAGGCCTACATCTCTGTGTGAAGAGTTGGGGTGGCGTTCGCGTACATATTCGGTTTCCAGAATCCTGCTGTTTTTGCAGCGAGGAGTGGATCAGAAACTTGCCTTAGGCACCATTAAGGAGCAGATATCAGCCTTAGCTGTCTTTTTTCAGCGTCCTTTGGCGAATCATTCATTGGTGAGTATGTTTGTGCAGGGGGTTCGACATGTGGTCCCTCTGGTTCACCCACCGCTGCCTCCGTGGGATTTAAATCTGGTGCTCTCGGTACTTCAGAAACCGCCGTTTGAAAACATTCGGGAGATCCCTCTATTGACACTTTCGCAGAAAGTAGCCTTTCAAGTGGCTATTACATCTGCCAGGAGGGTTTCTGAGTTGGCGGCCTTGTCTTGCAAGTCTCCCTACTTGATCCTCCTCAAGGATAAGGCGGTGTTACGCCCGCAGCCTTCGCTTCTTCCTAAGGTTGTTTCGGCCTTTCATCTAAATGAGGACATTGTGCTTCCATCCTTGTGTCCTTGACCGTCGCATCCCAAAGAGGTTGTTTTGCATTCCTTGGACGTGGTCCGGGCCCTGCGGGTGTATCTGTCTGCTACGGCTCCGTTTCGGAGGTCGGATTCACTGTTCGTGTCGGTAGCTGGTCCGAAAAATGGCCTAGCCTTCTCGTCGGCCACCATTTCTCAGTGGAGTAGACAGATCGTGATCCAGGCTTATGCCCTAAAGGGGTGGGCGCCTCCCTTCCCTGTCACGGCACATTCGACCAGGGCAATTGGTGCCTACTGGGCTTTCTGACATCAAGCGTCCATTTCCCAGGTGTGTAAGGTGGCGACCTGGTTGTCCGTTCACACTTTCACAAAATTTTACAAGCATCTGCGGATGCTTGCTTCGGCCGCAAGGTTTTGCAGGCGGCTGTTTAAGGTTGCAACTCCTCCGTTGAGCTCTGTTTGTTATGGGTGGAGTTTGTGTGTTTGCTGTTCCCACCCCTCGTTTTTTTTTACACTGCTTGGGGATGTCCCTAAGGTCAAGATTGAAAGTGCTGTGTCCGTCAATGAATGAAAGAGAAAATAGGATTTCTGTACTCACTGTAAAATCCTTTTCTCTGAAGTTCATTGACGGATACAGCACCCACCCCTCCTTTTTATGGTTTGTACTGCTTTTTGACAAACTGAGCTGCTGGATGCAGTGTGAGGGGTTATAGCCAGTAGGACCGCCCCCCCGGGCGGTACTGTGCAGTTTTGTTGTTTTTTACATGTTCTGCCTAGTCCTCTCCTGAAGGTGGCGATATAACCCTAAGTGAAAGAGAGAGAGGGCGTAGGAATGGCGCTGTCTATTTACTGTCTTGATACCGTACCAATGAAGATGTATTATAAAAGGATAATTATGCAAATAAAAAATAAATATATATGCCAGTAATATAAGCTGCTAAGATGGTAGTGGCAAATTAATAAAAAATAGGATTTTTATAACAGCTTACCTGTAAAATCCTTTTCTTGGAGTACATCACGGGACACAGAGCGGCATAGTCATTACTATGTGGGTTATATAGATACCTTCAGGTGCTGGCACTGGCAACTTCCAAAACCGGAAGTACCCTCCCCTATATAAGCCCCTCCCATCCGGGAGCACCTCAGTTTTGTAGCAAAGCAATAAGTGTCCCCAAAGAGGGGTGGGAGCTCTGTGTCCCGTGATGTACTCCAAGAAAAGGATTTTACAGGTAAGCTGTTATAAAAATCCTATTTTCTTTCTCGTACATCACGGGACACAGAGCGGCATAGTCATTACTATGTGGGATGTCCTAAAGCAATGCCCAATGAGGGGGGGGGGGTACACCATACATAAGCTGAGCGCTATCAGACATGAGGATCTTTTGCGGCCTGCAACACACTGTGCCCAAAGGCGACATCCTCCTGACTTCTAACGTCCACCTGGTAGAACCTAGTAAACGTGTGTACTGAAGACCATGTTGCGGCCTTACAGATTTGAGCCAGGGAGGCCTGGTGATGCACTGCCCATGAAGTTCCAACTGCTCTCGTGCTCTAACTTTGAACGGAGGCGGTCTCCTTCTCAAGCCATAGGCTTGCATTATGACCTGTCGAATCCACTTGGCTAAAGTAGATTTTGACGCTGCCTGACCCCTTCTGGGGCCTTCCGGCAGAATAAACAAAGTATCCGTTCTGCGAATCTGAGCAGTGGCTTTTAGATAAGCTTTAACTGCTCTTACTACATCCAAAGAATGCAATAACTTTTCCTCTACCGAACTAGGTTTGGGGAAAAAAGAAGGAAGAACCACATCTTGGTTCAAATGAAACCTCGATGCCACCTTAGGAAGAAAGGCTGGATGAGGACGTAACACTACTCTGTCCTTATGGATAACCAGATATGGCTCCCTACAGGACATAGCGGCTAATTCCGACACTCTTTTAGCCGAACAAATGGCTACTAGAAAAATCAATTTCCTGGTGAGAAGAACCAGGGAAATATGCTGTAATGGTTCAAATGGTTGTTTCTGTAGAACCGACAGAACCAGGTTTAAGTCCCATGGACATATGGGAATATTAACCGGAGGGCTAATACGCATCACTCCTTGTATAAAGGCTTTGACTAGTGAATGCGAAGCCAAGGGCCTTTGAAAAAATATTGACAAGGCCGAAATCTGACCCTTGATAGTACTCAAGGCAAGCTTCCTATCTACAGCCCATTGTAGGAAGTCCAGAATCCTACCTATTACGTATTTACGTGGATGCCATTTCTTGGCCTCACACCAGGCGATGTACGCCTTCCAGATTCTATAGTAGATCTGCCTGGATACCGGCTTCCTGGCATTGATCATGGTAGATACCACAGAATTAGAGAGCCCTCTCTTTTTTAGAATGTGGGCTTCAATAGCCAGGCCGTCAAACCTAGGGCTGGTAAGGAAGGGTGGTATATCGGTCCTTGCGAAAGCAGGTCCGGACGATGTGGGAGGGTCCAAGGACTCCCCACAGACATCTTTACAATCTCCGCGTACCATGCTCTTCGGGGCCACACTGGAGCCACCAGAATCACTGGTTTCTTTTCTACCCTGATTCTGCGGAGTAATCGAGGTAACAATTGTGGCGGTGGGAATGCATATATCAGCTTGAACTGATCCCAAGGGAACACTAGGGCATCCGAGCCGCAAGCTAGGGGATCCCTTGTCCAAGAGACAAACCTGTCCACTTTTGCGTTGAATCTGGATGCTAGCAGATCTACATCCGGTGTTCCCCACCGCTGACATATTGTCCGGAAAACCTCGGGATGAAGGGACCATTGCCCTGGGCATAATTGTTGGCGACTTAGAAAGTCCGCCTTCCAATTCTCCACTCCTGGAATGAATACCGCAGATATGGCTGGGACATATCTTTCTGCCCATTTCAGGATGCAATTTACTTCCCTCTGGGCTGCACGACTCCTGGTGCCACCCTGATGATTGATATATGCCACTGCCGTGGCATTGTCCGATTGAATTCTGACAGGGGACCCTTGGAGTTTGGATGTCCATGCTATTAGGGCATACCGGGCTGCTCGTATCTCTAAGAGATTGATGGGCAGGGCCTTTTCTGCATCCGACCATCTGCCCTGGAGAGACCATTGCTCCAGTACTGCTCCCCAGCCTATAAGGCTGGCATCTGTAGTGACCACCTTCCAAGAAATCGGACTGAAGGATTTCCCTCTTTCCAGATTCTGGGGAACCAACCACCAACGGAGGCTCTTGCGAACGGAAGGGGACAAGGACATTGGTAAGTCTAGGGCCTGAACTTTTTTGTTCCAGGCTGACAGTATGGCCCTTTGCAAATTCCTTGAATGGAATTGACCGTAGGGTACTGCTTCGAATGATGCCACCATTTTTCCCAGCAGCCTCATGCACAGGCGTATGGATGGCTGTCTTTTTGTACCCACTAGGTGGATCAAATCTCTCAAAGACGACCCCTTTTCTTGAGGCAAGAAAATTTTTCTCTGGTCTGAATCCAGCCTTAGCCCCAAGTATTCCAGACTTTTGACTGGTTTTAGGGCTGACTTGTCTCGGTTGATAATCCAACCGTGATATTCCAGATACTCGATTGTCTCGTGAACAACCACTTCTAGTTTTTCCACTGAGTGGTCTATCAGCAACAAGTCGTCTAGATATGCCATTATCGTTACACCTCGTGTTCTTAGATTGGCCAATAATGGGGCCAGAATTTTTGTGAACACTCGTGGTGCTGTGGCCAGACCAAAGGGTAAGGCTCTGAACTGAAAATGGCGCCCTTCTACCGCAAAGCGTAGAAATTTTTGGTGGGCTGGAAAGATGGGAATGTGCAAATAAGCATCTTTGATGTCGATCGAGGCTAACCATTCCTCCCCTTGTAGGGCAGTGGCCACCGATTGGATCGACTCCATCCGGAAAGTCCTGATATGTAGGAATTTGTTTAGCCCTTTTAGATTTAATATGGGCCTCACGTCCCCGTTTGGCTTCGGGACTGTAAAGAGGTTTGAGTAAAACCCGAACCCCCATTCTTCCAGGGGAACCTCTATAATTACTGCTTGGAGCAATAATTGTTCTAGTGCCAACAGGAGGGATCCTCTCTTCTGGGGATCCCTTGGCACGTTTGACCTTATAAAGTGGGAAGGAGGGGAGTCTTTTAACTCCAATTTGTATCCCAGACTTACTGCGGAGAGCACCCATCTGTCTCTGATCGTGTCCCGCCAGGTCTCTGTGAACAACTGAAGTCTTCCCCCCACCCGATTGAGTGGGGGCAACCCTTCATGCATTTGACTTTGGGGGAGGTTTTGTACCTCTCCTGCTCCAGGGCTTCTTGTTACCCTGCAATTGTCCCTGATTTTTACCTCCGGGATTTGACCGAGGAGGCCGTCGGAACTGTTTCACAGCCGATGTCCTAGGGACTGGAGAAGCAGGCCTCTTAAAAGAGGGACCTCTAACTCTATTTTTAACCGGCAAAAGTGTACTTTTACCGCTGGAAATTTTCTGGATATATTTGTCCAGGTCTTCCCCGAATAAGCGTTCACCATGAAATGGGAAGCTGACCAGCAATTTTTTACAGGGAGCTTCAGCAGACCAGTTTTTGAGCCATAGAAGCCTGCGCATATGTACTACAGACAGCGTAAGGCGGGAGGCCTGATGGATTGAATCCTTTATAGCGTCCACCGCAAAGCATAAGGCTCTAGGTAGATCAGCTAGGGCAAGAGCCTGCTGATCTGGCAAGTCCCTTAAGACCTGTTTCAACTGATCCTTCACTGCTTGGCAGACCCCAATAGCTGCCACTGCTGGTTGTGTCACCAAGCCTGCTGTAGCAAAAGCAGATTTTAATAAGGACTCTAATTTTTTATCTATTGGGTCCTTGAACATTTGGACATTATCCACTGGACATGTCAGTGATTTATTCACACAAGAGATGGCTGCGTCCACTGTAGGGACCCTCCATTTTTTGACGAACTTATCCTCCATGGGATAGATCACCTGAAATCTCTTGGGAGGAGTAAATATTTTATCAGGATGCTCCCAATCCTGGTAAATGAGCCCTTCCAGTAAAGGATGGATCGGAAAGGAACAAACAGTCTGGGGAGCTTTTAGCGACCCCAACGAGGAGACAGAAGTGGATGATGGCTCCGCAAGGGGCATTTTAAATGCTGATCGGACCATGTTAGTCAGGGACTGAACCCATAATCTTTCAGCATGTGATGCTGAGAATGGCTCTTCCACTGTTGATTCCTCTACAACAGAATCGACCTCATCCTGATCCCCCTCAGGTAGGTCGATCCCTGTATGGGACTGTTGCTCCGCTAACAGGCACTCTGAGGGAGGAGACGGAGATCGAGCGCTTTTTTCCTGTGACAGGGAAGCAGCGATCAATGCTGACAATCTCTCTTCCAGCCCTCCCAGAGCTGAGGAAAAAACCTCCTCTGTTACATACACAGGAGCAGGTGAACTGAGGACAGCCACAGTACCAGGTACTCCTGAGGGTGCTTTATGGTCACTAACCTCTGATTCTTCAGGGGAGATTGGTGCAGCCGAAGCATGCCCAAGATCCTCAGAGCCCGATGGAGACCCCCTATGCTTCCTGGGATTTTTAGTCCCGGAGTTTTTAGACGGCATATTCCTAAGCCCAAAGCTGAGGTATTCCAGCCGAAATACACCACTTACTGACAATAGTCTAGCACAAATGCTGCTATAAAAACAGTTGGTGTCTACTAATGTGCCTTTCTATGGGGATGCCTGCATCAACCGCTTGCTGTATGCCTTTTTTAAATGTTGCCAGCTCTGTCTCTGCACTCCATAGCCAGCTCACAACACATAATTGTGTTTTTTAACATGCTGGGACGCCCGCACATGCGCAGAAGCGCTGCGGCGCGCACAGAGCGTCATCCCCCAAGCTCCGCCCCCTTTTCCAGCTCACTTCTATATATAGAGGCGCGTGCACGCGCACGCGCGCGGCCACGTGCGCCTTCGGCGCTCTTTTTTGAAAAGGGAAACTAGGGACAAGAGCCAGGGCCCCTTTTGCCGCAGGCCGGGGGATGGACGAGCATTGCAACATGGCAGAGGAAGCAGTTTCCCACAAGAGAACTCACCATCTGCCTGGACTTGCTCTGATGAAAAGAAACTAGTCCACATGACAAGAAACGTTCCACAGCGGCCTCTAGTGGATTAACACAGGTACCGCAGTCTATATTATTTTCTTGACCACTATTAAAATTATTACATTTTTTAGTAGTTACAGGCATGCATAAATATTTAGCGGGAATACCGTTAGGTAACAGGCAGAAAGACATATTAGGCTTGGGGGTCCCTCAATAGAACCAAGTTCCTGAGGGGCCCCACTTACCTTTTCCCCGCCGCAGGACTCTGTTTGGTCCACAGAAGCCCAAACTTCACCTATCACGGCAGGCATTGTAATTAAACCTTCAGGGACCGGGTTCCCAAGGATTCCACTCCCCTGGACCTGTATAGCACCCTGCACAGAAAACATCTTGGTCGTGGGTATGACCAGAGCTCTGGATCCCAGGGTCCAGCTCTCCTAAGAGAAGCATTACAGGCAAAACCTTGCTCTTCTCTGCAAGGCCCGGGTACCGACCGTTTAGCTATGAAGCTTTTTTGGTCGGATCCGGAATAGCTTACTGAGGCCCAAAAGAACCTGTACGCAAGCTCAGTGAAAAAACACATGTTACTTCTTGGCCAACACCTTAGACACTGGCAAAAAACTGAGGTGCTCCCGGATGGGAGGGGCTTATATAGGGGAGGGTACTTCCGGTTTTGGAAGTTGCCAGTGCCAGCACCTGAAGGTATCTATATAACCCACATAGTAATGACTATGCCGCTCTGTGTCCCGTGATGTACGAGAAAGAAATTAGGTAATAGAGACATATCTGTGATAGATCCTCGATAGTGAAACCTTAATAATGTGATATGGTGGAATGAAATAAAAAAAAAAAAAATCCTTAGTGACAAAGGGCAGTGACGAAAATAAATAAATAATTGATTCCAATATTAATTCAGAGCAAAAAATAAAAAAGAAAGGAAAAGTTCATTTGCGTCATATAAATAAAGTGAAGTGCTGGTGTTGCCCAAAAAATTTCCTGGTGTGATCTTGGTGGTAACTGCAAACCGTGGTGCATCCGTGCTCTGATAGAAATGCTCACTCACCAGATATTTCTTACCCTCAAGGGGTATAAGGCATCCACAGTGTTAGCCACTGTGAGGCTCTGTGGCACAAAACTCTATTCCTCTATGTTCCTCAATGCTTGGTAATCCAGCTCCAATGTTAACCAGATGGAAGAAAAACAAAGGGGGATACTCCCAATAGTGTGATACCGCTTGAGTACACAATCTTTATTCATAAACATATGCAGGGTACTCACATTTTAGAAGTTTAAAATTCAGCGTTTTAAGCATGCAAACAATGCTTTGCAGGGAAGTGGTGTGATGCTGTGCTTGCTGCTCGACCGGTTTCGTTGTAATGACTTCATCTGGAGCTGATATAACCCTAAGGTCAAGATTGAAAGTGCTGTGTCCGTCAATGAACTTCAGAGAAAATAATTTTATGTTGAGGACATAAATCCTATTTTTTGACCAATGTTGGAAAAATGTTGCTGGAAATTGTGTTAAAAAAATAGTACCACTTAATAAAAATGATATCTGCAATGCAGTCGGAAGATGCGGTTTGCTAAGAAATTTAACTAAATGAAATCCATTTCTTTACAGAATTTTTATAAAACGGAGTTGAACAAAGAAGAAATGTATATACGATATATTCACAAACTGTATGACCTGCACATGAAAGCACAGAATTACACAGGTAAAACATGTACTTCTTACCTCTTCATGATATAATTATTAAATAATATGGGTAAGGTTTTGTTTGCGTTTGAGTCAATCTCAAGCATTTTGTATTTAGAACAGTCTAACGTGAGATGATCAAATATGAAAGCTGGAGTTTAGTGATTTTTTTGAAGGGTTTTGTGTATGTGAATAAATGCCTATGATTAATATTGTGAAGTGTAGACTATACCCTGAAACTAGTGTATTGCCCACCCAGTAATTATTTCTAAGGTGTTGCTCCAGATAACATAATATTCAGGTGTGTTTACCATAGCAGAAAGTCCTATTGTAAATAAAAGAAGACCACAATAACTTATTGTCCCCAGCAGCTACACAGACAAAACATCAGGAGTGGTGAGCGTAAAGTCATGTTCCAAATTTAAAATGACAAGCCCTTAGGAGAAATCGCATAAAATATGGTGTTGTGGTAAATGGTAGTAGGTCTGTAGAAACTCTATTTACTCTGCTATAACACAAAATGTTTCTTGTAAAAACAGTCCAGTTTTATTGTAGAGTAGGAGTAGAAATGTCAAGGATGTTCAGAAAGTGCATCATATAAGCCATATATAAGAAAACATCCAGGAGGAACTGCTTACATAGCCTAAAAAGGTTACCAGGGTAGTGGACTGGTGGTGTGTTAAAAGGCAGCGGCCAATCCCATAAGCCAATGTTGCTGTATTAATGGTGCAGGATGTCAAAGTGGGGAACAGGGTACCCGGACCCAGAAGCCCCTGTTGTTCTGGGTCCATCCTGTGGATCGGCTAGTGACTGGAAGTGACTCGCCGGACGTGATGTCATCAACCCCCCAATGCATCGACCCCCATCAACGCAAGCTGAACCGGAAACAGGATGTGCAGTTATGCTGTCTCCACGAGAACATGTTTTAGGCATGGCCCTTTTTCAAGTTCCTTGAAAAAGGGCTATGCCCGAAATGCATTGTCCAGTTTAATAGTACTATGCTCTTAGAAGAAACCTGTAGTAAAACAATATAGAGTATACAGTTGCTAACCTTTTAAGAATACTAGTTCGCTGTCTGTCTGGCATCGGTATTTTTTGAGCCATTGACTTGGAAAAAATATGCAGATAGAAAGTCAGAGTGTAGTTGGACCCTGTAAACTGCACAC
The DNA here is from genome assembly GCA_029206835.1 of Rana muscosa. NCBI lineage: Eukaryota > Metazoa > Chordata > Amphibia > Anura > Ranidae > Rana > Rana muscosa. The sequence goes on from CM055118.1 coordinate 731,587,611, forward strand.
TTGTTCCATGGTCAGTGACTAGGATGTGGACAAACTTTGTATTTCAGAAGAAGGTGTTGGCAATGGGAGCCTCAATAATTTTGTCAATATGTTTTCCTTCACTTTAAAGTTAATGCAAACCCAAGCAAAATCTTTTATCTGCTTATTTTTAGCCTGTTAAATATACAAGAAATCAACTTGTTTAAATCTGTTCCCTAAGTGCAAAACATACCTGTTGATCCTGCTAGTAATCTGAAGAGCTGAAAACTACCAGTATATTCTGCTTCAACATTTATCTATTAGGAATGTATTAGCCCTGCCTAGGCCTCTCTGTGGACTACAGAACATCCCTCCTCTATTATGAGAGCGTAAAGGGGCTCTCTAGTCCCACACACTGTCCCAAGGTGACAGTGCAGCTTCTCTAAAGATACAATAAGTGAGTATTGTCACTCTAGGGCAGAGGTCTCCAAACCCCAGCCCACAGGCCACATCCGGCCTGCTTGTGTGTTTTTGTCCAGCCCGCAGCTCACCCAGACTCTGCCAACACAGCATTGCCGATCTGCTGTCGTTTAAAAGCAGCTGCTATTATGGGCAGTATTTCTGGCAGGTCCTGGAAACAATGCCGCTCCCCCCACACCGGTGCTGCCACGCTGTGCTGAGGATTGTGCCGCCATCCTAGCAACCAGTGACATCATCAGCGTGGCACCTCCCGACTTCCCGCTATCTGTTTGTATCAGAGATCCTTCTGCTTACAGCCTGCGTGTGTAGCAGTGGGGGGAGTCGGGAGGTGCAGGAGAGCTGAAGTCTGCTCATAGTCTGGCAAGAGGCAAATGGGCATAAATGTGCCACAGATATACATGTACAGGAGACTCTGATGACTAGGAGACTCTGATGGGGGACACTGATGGGGAACACTGATGATGGGGGGACTCTGATGGGGGGGACACTGATGATGGGGAGAATCTGATGGGGGACACTGATGATGAGGAGACTCTGCTGGGACACTGATGATGAGGAGACTCTGCTGGGACACTGATGATGAGGAGACTCTGCTGGGGACACTGATTGGGAGCCTATGATGGGGGGACTCTTATGCGGGACACTGATGATGGGGAGACTCTACTGTGGACACTGATGATGAGGAGACTCTGCTGGGGACACTGATGATGGGGAGACTCTGATGGGGGACACTCTGATGGGGGACAGTGATGATGGGGAGACTCTGCTGGGGGGACACTTATAATTAGGTGACTATGATGCGGGACACTGATGGGGAGACTCTGATGGGGGGCACTGATTATGGGGAGACTCTGATGGGGGGCACTGATTATGGGGAGACTGCTGGGGGACACTGATGATGGGGAGACTCTGATGGGGACACGGATTACAAGAAATGATCCATGTAAAATATATTCATTTATTTTAATTTTATTCATTCTTTTATACATTATACATACATTTACAGATTTTTTTTGGCGCCCGAATACTTGTAAAATCTACTATGTAGTCCTCGTGTTGAAAAGCTTGGAGACCCCTGCTCTGGGGCATAGAATATGTTACTAGCAAATTCACTAGGTTAAATTAAAGCAAAAAACTAAACAAACAACAAATGCAGCCACCATATCTACAGTTTAGATCTCAGCAGTATATGACTTGATTAAATATTTATCCAGGATCAGAAGTTCTCAGCTATATCTGCATTGAGATTGTATGTACTAATTGTGTTAGTATAGGTTTTTCTGTAATTCATAAAGACTTGTGCAGATATATTTTGTGAAAGTGTCTCTCGTGTGTTGAAAAAGTGGTGAATACTGTGCCAAATTCACATACCTATCTAGAACTTGTACTTGCATTTGGTTTATGCTGTGTCACTTTTAGAATGCACTCAAAACACTTTCGCAAAATCTGAGACAGTTTTTCTCTCGGCACTGTATGCCTAAAGAGAGTTGGTCTTAATTGGCTCCAATGTAAAAGCGGCACATCCAATGTGACACAATGTAAAAATGGCACATATAAGAACTACCTAAATTTGGTGCATGAGTCTCTGTCAAAACCAAAAGTGTTGCAAATGCTAAATGAATTTGGCGCAATACATTAAAAAGAAGGATTGATGCCAGAAAAGTAGCGCAGCAGCTTTATTGAATTCCCCCCTCCCCAATGTGTTCATGACGTTGGTTATAGAAATTAGACTGTCAGCCTCTTGTAGGACGAGTGTTTTCTGGCCCCATTCACATATGTCTATTGCTGTGTGCTAACCTATGCATTACTGCACCATGTCGGTGTGAAGCCAGCCTAAAAGTTCTTCTGATAAAGGTGTCTGCTCCTATATAAAGAACTAAAATAGTTAATGTATGCCCCTTTATAGTCTGCTGTTTAATTGTACTTTTGTGTGCTTTGCAGAGGCAGCCTACACCCTTTTACTGTATGATGAGTTATTGGAATGGTCTGACCGGCCACTTAGAGAGTTTCTAAGCTATCCAATGCAAACAGAATGGCAAAGAAAAGAGTACCTTCATATGACCATCATCCAAAATTTTGACCGCGGGAAAGTAAGCCAGCTAATGTCTTGTGTTTTGTTCTTAACATTGTTTAGATTTGTTATACCATGTTACCCCATACACAGGAAATTCTCTGCCCAATATGCCTTTACAGTGTAGGGAAAAACATGGCATATACGCTTTTGCATTTCACTTTTTTCCTAGCTGATTTCTTTACATTTCACTCTCTTTATCACAGTTTCATCATAAAGCACATTTGTTGCAATTGTGTAAAAGTAGCAAGTGCTGCCCCTGGATATTGGAAAATTAATGTCTGGTATAACCATTTCTTTTGATACACAAGAAGGGGGTAACTAATGTTTACACCAGAACTATCTATAGCCCATGCCACTTTTATTGAGTCACAACACCAAGGTAAAATATTAGAACATTTATTACATGAAAAAATACATATATTATAAAACACATATACATACATGTATACCAACAGTGAAAAAACATCATCAAATGGCATTCAAAAACCTTTAAGTCTGAAAAGACCTGACATCAACATATGACAACTGAGCTGATGCTGCCCATTAATCAAGAAGGTCTGTTCTTAAATTCTCGACGCCTTTTGCAAGATAAAAACTCCCTCAAGAGAAGCGCACAGGGATATCTGAAGATAGAAAGCACATGAGAGGTAAAAGGTATATATATATATAAAATAAAAAAAAATCCCCATTCGACTTGATGTTTGAAACGTACATAATTATGATATCTGTCAAAACAGCATTCACGTAGATTAAATAATATAATTAACTTATAATTAAAATCCAATATCTAAAACTTCCAAATGTGTAACAGGCCAGGAGGGGGCCATCCCAGATGCACATCAGACTCTACCTGGGAGTTGTTGAGAGGCGGGAAAGATGGAAAGAACAGGTGCCCAATATGTGGATCGCCAGGCGTCCCAGCAGATCACAATGAAAAGACAAAACTCAACAATTCCAAACTGTCACATCAAAGATGCCCTACTGAATGTACAAATAAACCAATTGATTACTGGTGCAATTATATATCCCTAAAGCAAGAAAAATATGCTGTGCTTAATGTGTCTATTATGAAAACAAAGTGACTAGGACTGTTGATAATGGAGACTCAGTGCCACACAAAATGAAACATACTTATTGAGGGCTGATGTGTGCAGCTATTAAGCTGTCAGCCCATAGTGAGGGATGTTGGTATCACTGATTCAATAAGACCCACTGCACCAAAATAAATTGTGCAAACAATACAGGTGTGCATATGGATAAAAAAAATTTGAGGCAAAAAAGCCCAGAAATCAATACAAAACAAATGAAAAGTTCCCTAATACATGACAAATGAAAAAAGACCATACCTAATGGAGATCTGTGATCAAGGCTGGAGCCACACATGCACCGTCCACTCCCAGCTGCAAAAGGAAAGCAACGGAGTCAAGCCCTGGGCTAATAAAGCCCAGGTGCTTGACAACCCTGCCTCTCTAGCATCACCATGGCAGAAATCAGCCAATTGCCTTGTGTCAGAACATAATGCAAAGGGGGAAGGCAACAAGTGCCGCCACCCAAATGACACAGCCAATAAAAAATTACATACAGACCAGGGATGGGACAGGGCCACCAGGTAGCCACGTCACATCCGCTCCACCAGGTACCAAGTCTCACGGCGACCGTGATGCCAAACTCCCGCACACAAGCAGCACACAGCCATGTCACAAGGTCAAAGGGGTCCTGGCCAAGATGCAATAACAGTCTCCAGAACCAGAAGCTGTAGGGGATGCCAAGCCCATCTGTCCCCTGGTTATACCTTTTAACCTCTCATGTGCTTTTTATCGTCAGATGTCCCTGTGTGCTTCTCCTGAGAAAGCAAGTTTTTATCTTGCGAAACGCGTGGAGAATTTAAGCACAGACCATCTTGATTGATGGACAGCATCAGCTCAGTTGTCATATGTTGATGTCAGGTCTTTTTAGACTTGAAGGTTTTTGAATGCCATTTGATGATGTTTTTTCACTGTTAGTATACATGTATAATGATATGTGTTTTATAATATATGTATTTTTTTATGTAATTTCCTTATATTTTACCATGGTGTTGTGACCCGATAAAAGTCCCATGGGCTATAGATAGTTGTGGTGTATGTACTAATCTGGACTGGGACACAGTCGGTACCCATTTCATACCAGCGTCCTTTTGTATAATAGGGGTAACTAATGTTATTTTAGTAAAGGGTTAGAGCATGTTTAATTGGGGCTTGGTGAATGTTAGATGTCTTTTAATAGCTATGCAAAATCAGTATCAACTAATTGCCATCCTCATTGGATTTCGCTATTACCATATATGGGTAAATCTGGTAAAGATTGTAGACACCACAACTGGCCAATCAGTTGTGTGGCCAGCTTTGGATTTCACCCAGTTTTCAATATCTGCGTCTGTTTCTTTGTCCATTTTACAGTGTGTCAGATGTAGCCAGTATAATTCCTGCTCATGCAAGGTGGAAATGACCATTCTTGCACTGGCCTCATATGTATATTGTGGCAGTAGAACGATTTGTGCCGACAGACATTTTAGTAAAAGAGGCTCAGCAGTAAGGTTTATACACTGCACCTACAAGTTCTAGGCTTGTCCCTGCCATGTATCATAGCCATTCATAACATACACAACACTAGTACCACTTACCCCTTTTTTTTTTGCTTGGCTGGTATGCTGACTCACAACGTTCAATACTTTTAGTCATTAAGGAGGAACAAGAATACAAATCAGGAAAGTCAGAGTAATGTCAGAAGTCCTTATCTGAATATTTTTCTTGATTAGTGACTGCCAAGTATTGAATGAAGAGAGTTGGCATCACAACTGAGCAACTAGCATTTGCAGGATAATAATAATAATAAATTTTGACTGGATTGTTTTGCAGAAAGCAGTCACTGGTTTACCAGTCTGTGGTATCTGTGGTTTATTTTTCTAAACATTTCTATTTTGTATAATGAAAACCTCATATGTGCGTAACATCGAAGGTCTATTTCTTTGAACATTTATTTTTAGCTTTTGTGAGATACAGAGCATATACAAAATGATTTGTTTGTCTCCAGCATTCACACACTGATTACAGATTTTATGGACCTTTTGTTTCTTTTTATTTCTATGCACAGTGCTGGGAGAATGGAATTATACTCTGCAGGAAACTTGCTGAACAGTATGAAAACTACTATGACTACAGGAATCTCAGCAAAATGAGGGTAACGTAACAATAGTGTTTACTATTATATAATAATCAAATGTTTTAAGTGCATTTAGAGCACACAGACCCAAAGTGGAGAGAGGCACACTGGCACTTAGTGTACATATTAAGGATTTTTTTGGGGAAGTGCTCCTTGCCATGAAGCTGTCCTTTAATTTGTAGTCGCACCTGTCACTTGGGGCTGCAGCTCAAAGGAGATCTGCGTATGCTGGCTTCATGCACAGGAATGTAAGGTTACAGTTCTAGAGCATTGCTGCTGTGTTTACATGGCATGTGTATAGCAGAGTCTTCTTACTTTGCAGCAGGTGGCACTATATATATCATTTGATAAGCCTATAGCAAGGATATTCCATGCCAAGCAGAGATAGAATCCGCCAGTCAGAAGGGGACTAGGTAGATGCTTGGTGCATGTTTAACTCTTGCAGTGTGGAGGCATTTGAGGGAACACAGCAGGGTGACTGCAGCAGGAGCTATGCCTCATTTTTTGCGTTAGTGGGAGGAATAGTGTCTTATATTAGTGGAAGGAAAAGTGCCCTAAGGGCTGGATAAAGCCAAGCAAGGGGCCACATCTGGCCCCCGGGCAGCAGTTTGGAGACCACTGTTTTAGTGTAAAAAAAAAAATGTGCTTGAGATGAATGAATGGTCTTTGTGGGCTCAGTTGAATTATGGACAGTGCATTTTAAAGGCAATCCATCCTCTAATTTGAATTTTAAGAAGGTAGTCATTCAGTGTAAATTGATAACTTAATTTACTTCAGAGAAAACGATAGTTGTATAAATTTAAATTGCCTGTCACTGTCTAATGGTGACTTTGACAAGCTTAAGCAATAGTTAGGTAGTCCCTAACCACAATATATAAACTTGGCTTGCTTCCATTGTAGGGAATTTTAAAGTTGAAATGTTTGGCCTTTAGACAATTGTTATAGCTGTTTAGCACAAAGATAAGCACAACATAGTAGACCCTAATACTCGTATGCTTATTGGATCTTGGCAAGCATGCGTATTTGTAAATTGGGTTATTGTAGGTGTTAGATTGTTCTGATGCAAACTAAAATGAGAAAGTATGTAAAATATGCATTTTTGTAGTTGTGTTCATGAATACTGTATATACATTTAATATTCTGTATTAAAGCTCTCAACATTCTCCTTCTTACCAGATGATGGAAGCTTCTTTGTATGATAAAATAATGGACCAGCAACGTTTGGAGCCTGAATTTTTCCGTGTTGGTTTTTATGGGAAAAAATTCCCATTTTTCTTAAGAGTAAGTTGCAAAATATTTTTATTTCATTTGAAGGTAATCAATTTATATTCAATTTAAGAGAAGAAAGCAATAAACTCAACATTTAAAGTTGTAAGAAGTTTGCAAAATTGTACAACATCAATGTGTGGTCTGCAGATGAATGAATAAATACAAAGAAACACAGAATTTTCCAGACACAGTCTTTTCTCCATTAAGCAAATTAAGTCATACTTTAAAGTCAAGTACAGTGAGGGGAAAAAAGTATTTGATCCCTTGCTGATTTTGTATGTTTGCCCACTGACAAAGAAATTATCAATTTATAATTATAATGGTAGGTTTATTTTAACAGTGAGAGACAGAATAACACAAAAAAACTGAAAAACGCACTTAAGTTATAAATTGTTTTGCATTTTAATGTGTGAAATAACCATTTGGCTCCTTCGCAAAACATGACTTAGTACTTGGTGGCAAAACCCTTGTTGGCAATCACAGAGGCCAGACATTTCTTGGCCTCCAGGTTTGCACACATCTCAGGAGGGATTTTGTCCCACTCCTTTTTGCAGATCTTCTCCAAGTCATTAATGTTTCGAGGCTGACGTTTGGTAACTCGAACCTTCAGCTCCCTCCGCATATTTTGTCCTGTCCCCTTAGCAGAAAAACATCCCCAAAGCACAATGTTTCCACCTCCATGTTTGACAGTGGTGATGGTGTTCTTGGTCATAGGCAGCATTCCTCCTGCTCCAAACACGGCGAGTTAAGTTGATGCCAAAGAGCTAAATTTTGGTCTCATCTGACCACAACACTTTCACACAATTCTCCTCTGAATCATTCAGATGTTCATTAGAAAACTTCAGACGGGCCTGTACATGTGCTTTCTTGAACAGGGGGACCTTGCGGGCTCTGCAGGATTTCAGTTCATCACGGCATAGTGTGTTACCAACTGTTTTCTTGGTGACTATGGTCCAGTGTTGCCAACCCCCTGAAGTGAAATTTACTGGCAAGGATGCCAAAATTTCTGTACGGCACCAATTTCTTACTGGCAAAAATAATAAAGATTACTGGCAGAGCCGCATTTTTTACTGACGCTGAAAAAAGTACCTAAAATTACGGTTTTTAGTACTAAACAGTGCAAATATCAACATTTGAACTAAAAACACATAGCTGATGCTAATATCAATGTGTTTAAGTTAAACAAAAGTAAAAAAACATATTTCTCAATTCACATGAAGGTCAGGATACTATAACCCAGCCAGCACAGAGTTCCCTCTTACATCAGAGTCTGCAGGATGCCCCCTTACAGTGCAAGGGAACTCTTATGTAAAGGGGAACGCTGCAGATCATGATGTAAGGGGGAACTCTGATGTGGGGGGAGGGGCTCTGGTGAATAGAGACCACCTTCCACAGAGTGAATACACTAAGGTAAAGGGGGGGTACTAATATAAGGGGGAAACCTTTATATCAGTGCCCCCTTACATTATTGTATTCATTCACCTCCTTACATCAGACAGTGACCCCCCCCCCCTCAGACTGGCCTGGCGGCACTGTCACTTACCTCCTCTCGGGTGCACAGTGTGGGGCTCAGTCAGACGGCTCCAGCTTGGTGGCTCTGATCTCCTCTTCCCAGTCCACACGTCTGTTTCTTCCTGGGCCGTAACCCCCATCCCGGCGGCACACCCACTCTTGACTCCTTTCTAGGATCCCCTCAGAGACTGTAGACATGACAAGAGATGGTCAGAGGCTGCGGACACACGATACAGGAGGGGGACAGAGGCTGCGGACACACTACAGGAGGTGGACAGAGGCTGCGGACATACTACAGGAGGTGGACAGAGGCTGCGGACATACTACAGGAGGGGGACAGAGGCTGCGGACATACTACAGGAGGTGGACAGAGGCTGCGGACATACTACAGGAGGTGGACAGAGGCTGCGGACATACTACAGGAGGGGGACAGAGGCTGCGGACATACTACAGGAGGGGGACAGAGGCTGCGGACATACTACAGGAGGTGGACAGAGGCTGCGGACATACTACAGGAGGTGGACAGAGGCTGCAGACATACTACAGGAGGTGGACAGAGGCTGCGGACATACTACAGGAGGTGGACAGAGGCTGCGGACACACTACAGGAGAGGGACAGAGGCTGCGGACACACTACAGGAGAGGGACAGAGGCTGCGGACACACTACAGGAGAGGGACAGAGGCTGCGGACACACTACAGGAGAGGGACAGAGGCTGCGGACACACTACAGGAGGGGGACAGAGGCTGCGGACATACTACAGGAGGGGGACAGAGGCTGCGGACATACTACAGGAGGTGGACAGAGGCTGCGGACATACTACAGGAGGGGGACAGAGGGTGCGGACATACTACAGGAGGGGGACAGAGGCTGCGGACACACTACAGGAGGTGGACAGAGGCTGCGGACACACTACAGGAGGTGGACAGAGGCTGCGGACATACTACAGGAGGGGGACAGAGGCTGCGGACATACTACAGGAGGTGGACAGAGGCTGCGGACATACTACAGGAGGTGGACAGAGGCTGCGGACATACTACAGGAGGTGGACAGAGGCTGCGGACATACTACAGGAGGGGGACAGAGGCTGCGGACATACTACAGGAGGGGGACAGAGGCTGCGGACATACTACAGGAGGTGGACAGAGGCTGCGGACATACTACAGGAGGGGGACAGAGGCTGCGGACACACTACGGGGGGGGACAGAGGCTGCGGACATACTACAGGAGGGGGACAGAGGCTGCGGACATACTACAGGAGGTGGACAGAGGCTGCGGACATACTACAGGAGGGGGACAGAGGCTGCGGACACACTACAGGAGGGGGACAGAGGCTGCGGACACACTACAGGAGGGGGACAGAGGCTGCGGACACACTACAGGAGGGGGACAGAGGCTGCGGACACCACCATATTACTTCTGCACATCATCAGTGTGCTGTGTCCTCCTCCTGTGCCCCTTTCACCACTCCACAGGTCAGGGCAGCACTGTGCTGCCCTGACCTGTGAAGAGGTGAAAGGGACACAGAAACCAGAGGAGGATACAGCACACTGATGACGCTGTCCCCTTGTATCCCCCCCTGTTTCACTGACCTTGAGTCCGTCCTCCTCACTCCTGGCTGGGCCCTGTCAGTGCTCCGAGTCCTCCACAGACCACCTATGATGAGTGCATGGCATGCACTCACTGCAGGTGTCCCGCCACTGCCGCCAGCCACTGTGGCCTTTTCAAAAATGGCGCCAGCGGCGCCATCACGTTACTGCGTGTGCGCCGCCGCCACTCGGCCGAGTTCCGAATGCGCTCGGCCGGCGCATTCGGAACGGCGCATGCGCAGTTGTATGGCCGGCTCGCGGCCATCTTTTTTATGGGCGCCGGTGCCCATAAACGGACTTTTACGTACAGCCCGAAAAAGGGGTTAAATCGCGGGCTGTACGTAAATCTACGTACGGTTGGCAACACTGCTATGGTCCCAGCTGCTTTGAGATCATTGACAAGATTCTTCCGTGTAGTTCTGAGCTGATTCCTTACCATTCTCATGATCATTGAAACTCCACAAGGTGAGATCTTGCATGGAGCCCAGACCGAGGGAGATTGACCGTTATTTTGTGTTTCTTCCATTTGCGAATAATCACACCAACTGTTGTCACCCTCTCACCAAGCTGCTGGGTGATTGTCTTGTAGCCCATTCCAGCCTTGTGTAGGTCTACAATGTTGTCCCTGACATCCTTGGACAGCTCTTTGGGCTTGGCCATGGTGGAGAGATTGGAATCTGATTGATTGCTTGCTTCAGTGGACAGGTGTCTTTTATACAGGTAACAAGCTGAGATTAGGAGCACTCCCATTAAGAGAGTGCTCCTTATCTCATCTTGTTACCTGTATAGAAGACACCTGGGAGCCAGAAATATTGCTGATTGATAGGGTATTGAATACTTATTTCAAATCAATTTATAACTTTTTTTGAAATGCGTTTTTTAGGATATTTTTTTTGCTTCTTGGAAAAAAGAAACATTTGGACAGAATTGGAAAATACTTTTTTTCCCTCACTGTATGTGAGCCTTCAGAAAGGCGATGTGTTTAAAAGAGGAACCCAGATGAAGACTTGTCAAAGCCTATACCACTGGGAAGGATTACAGAAGGATTCCCAAGGATTGGGCTCCATTTTTACACAGTCAGAAACATAGTTTCTTGTTCACTAAGGGACACTGGACAGGAGGGATTCTGAAACAGTGGGTTATGCTGCCACCCACAAGAGAATTGGACACTGGCAATAAATAAAAGCGTTAAACAGGTAGAACAAGCCTTTCTAGGCTCCCCATTTTTTTTGGCCTTTTTGCCTTTTTATCAAGACATTTTTTTTAGGGCTGTTACTGATTAAAATTTTCGTGTTCGATTAATCGATTTTTTTTTTTAAATCGATTAATCGACTAATTTCGATTAATTATAATGCACATAGATATCCAACTACTTTTAGCTGATCTCCTTGCAGGTGGATTCCCAGTGCATCTACCAACCACTGGAAAAATCGATAGCAGGATACAAAAAACACACAAAGGCAGCGCTTAATGGGAATAGAATTAAAACTTTTATAGTCTTCAAGTAGGTAACAAAATAAATATTGCACTGGAGATAAAATCTACGGTAGCAAAAGCAGTCATAAAAACATGTATCTAAGTATGATACTGGTATAAAAATGTGTACAACGATACCACTGCTGAATCCAGATGAGAAGGGGCTAACATCAGTCCGTCGGCATGTAGATGTCCTGTGAAGGGAACTATCACAACTCCCAGTGGATGGCTGTAGAATCCCAGGTTGATAGAGGGAAGTGATAGAGGGAAATGTAACAGCCCTTGCGTGTGGCAGATAGTAAGGTCCTGCTGGCATGCAGATATGAAGGCACAGCAAAGGAGCCATTCAGATGGACACGGCAAGCCCAAAGAATTTTGATCGAATTTTGATTGATCAAAAGAATTTTGATCGATCAAAGCAATTAATCGATTAATCGAGGAATTAATAGTTAATTTCCACAGCCCTAATTTTTTTTCTTCTGTTATGTTTCTTTGTCCCAAGAAGCAGCTTACCATTCTGCTTAACAGTTGCTGGCTTTAAAAACATTGATGTTGAAGCTTGGGCTCTAAGGGACAGGACTCTATCCAAATCCATGATTACTATACTCCTTAAAGCTAGAAAACCATGATCTGCTCTTTATATGTGATAGACTAGTTTGTCCTGGCTTTGTTGCTTCTACACCCCCCCCCCCAACACATACACCCTGCTTAGGGTCTACATGATGAGATATAATTAACCTGATTGAGCTTAATCCACCAAACAGTGAATAATGATGTATAAAAAAAAGTACTGAATACATAACTGCTTTTTTTTCTCTCACCAGCAGTGTAGTTGATATTCAGGTTAAAACACTAACAATTTCTCTCATGACAGAACAAAGAGTTTGTTTGTCGAGGCCATGACTATGAGAGACTGGAGGCTTTCCAGCAGCGCATGCTAACAGAATTCCCACATGCCATTGCAATGCAACATGCCAACCAGCCCGATGAAACGATATTCCAAGCAGAAGCACAATGTATCCTTTCTACTGTGAAGATTAAAGGCATCGCAAGCCACTCTTTTCTGCTCAGTATTTATCTTGCACCGTTAAACATACATTTGGAAAACTTGACTTCTACCTTGGACGTTGCTAGTGTTTTCTGCAGAGTCTATGTCGGGCTATGCATAATTCAGAAATAGTAAACGCAGCTGAGCCATGCGTTTCTATTTTTACAATGAAGATGGAAATAAAAAAAATGCATGGCTGTTATAATTGCTGCAGTAAAGGGGGTGTCTGTGTATATTATATTATTCATTAAATACATAAGCAATGTATAAACAACACATGCAGCCAGTGACTAATTTGACTTCTATGAACTATGTAATATTTAATATCTCTACTGCCATCCAGCACAGTATTTCTACTGCTGGCTTCTGGAGCCTTTATGCTAGGGCATTTCTGTCCTCCATTGATTGTTTCCAGGTGCGCAGGGTTGGGAACAACCCCATTTGCAGTTTCAAGCTTGCAAAGCAATGGCCATATCAAATATTTTTTATGTTATGTGCATGCATAGTAATGATCAAGTAAAATACATGCACGTATTTCTTACCTCTAAAATAGATCAACGTACTCCAGACAAGGCTTCATCTTTCTTTTTCTGTGAAGGCTGGCACTATCTTTATTCAGATATCATCTTGGGCAATCATCTGCATCCTCGCCTAAAATCTTTTTTCAATATGACACAAGCATGTACCATATGAAGCATGTGTAGTAACTAGGGTTGTCCCGATACCACTTTTTTAACACCGAGTACAAGTACAGATCCTTTTTTTCAAGTACTCGCCGATACCGATTTCCGATACTTTTATTTAATCTCATGTGACAGTGGCACATGTGTAAGTGTTTTTATTTTATTTTTTATTTTTTTTTACAATTTTTTATTTAATTTTTTACAATGCTTTCTTTTTTTAAGGGGGGGGGGGGGGTGGAGACAGTGTCAGTGTTTCTTTTTTATTATTATTTTTTACATTTTTTTTTATTATTATTTATTGACATTTTTTATTTATTTTTATCAGCCCTGTTGGGGGGCTATGGTGAGATATCAGGGATCTTAACAGACCTCTGACATCTCCCATTTGAGAGAGGGAAAGGGACTAGGGACACAGATTCCCCAGTCCCTTTCTCAGCAGCCTCCGCTGCACTGATAATGAATGGAGAGACATCGTAATCACAGGAGGTTACAATGTTTCAGTTATGTGAATGGACAGAGTCAGTGATCACTATCTCTGTCCATTCAGAAAACTAAGGAGCCGGGTTTACCAGCTCCTACCTCCGCTCTCCATCCTGAGATATCGAGGGAGACGGCAGCACGGAGGGGAAGGAGAGAGGGGGACAGATGCAGGGAGGGGGACACGGAGGAGAGAGGGGGACAGATGCACGGAGGGGGACACGGAGGAGAGAGGGGGACAGATGCACGGAGGGGGACAGATGCACGGAGGGGGACACGGAGAAGAGAGGGGGGCACGGAGCAACATGGAGGGGGACAGCAGCATGGAGAAGGACGGATGGGGACTGGAGGAGGATAGGGGACAGTCAGCGGTGATCGTGTGTGGGAGAGAAGCACCGATCACCGCTGAAAGCCGCGGTGGGGGGGGCGGGGGGTTTGAGAGAGAGGACCGGCTGTTAGACTTTTAAATCTATACAGGGTGATCAGTGCGTGTAACTCCCCCACCGCACTGATCACCCTGACTGCCCAGGTATCGGGTGAAGCATCGGAGCATTTGCCCCGAGTACAAATGCTCGGTATCGGTACCGATACTAGTATCGGTATCGGGACAACCCTAGTGGTAAGTTTTACATTCTTGACTCTCTGTACATGTCTTTCACAGATCAGCCACGTGCTTCGGCGTCTTGTTTGAAACTTGTCATCATGGGTAGAAGGGAAACTGCAAAAATGCTTCACCTTGCCTGCAATAGACTGAGGCATTCTTCTCCTAGACCAGGGGTCTCAAACTGGCGGCCCTCCAGCTGTTGGCGAAACTACAAGTCCCATGAGGCATTTCAAGGCTGACAGTTACAAGCATGACTCCCACAGGCAGAGGCATGATGGGACTTGTAGTTTTACAACAGCTGGAGGGCCGCCAGTTTGAGACCTCTGTCCTAGACTGTCACTTATATAGTGCTCAAGAAATTGTATTTTAGTGAAAAAATTGGTAGCTTTTTGGAAAAAAATATACTGTTGCTGTATATTTTGACATGCCAGGATTGTATGCATGCAGACTTGTAAATTTACTTATCGGGTCAATTATACAAGATGCTCATCGAGAATAAAAAAAAAAAGTTTTTAAGTCCACAGGTTGGACTTCAATACTTTTTTTTTATGCTCAATGAGCATGTTGTATAAGTTGCCAATACATAATTCTTCAGGATTGAATATTTTCGTTCCATCGTATGTTTTATGGGATGCAGAGAAAAGCTTATCACATATTTACTGTAAATAATTCTTTGAACATACATTTGGCCGTGATTCCAGCTGATATTTATTGAATCTTGCTGTAGCGATTGTATTTCCAGTGTTGACCTTAATCGCGGTGCCTAGATTTACAGATTTATGCAGTCACGCCAATCCCTGAAAGCCAGGAGGTTCTACAAAGAGAAGGTATTCCTGACAACATTAAAAGCTTTTACAAAGTGAATCATATCTGGAGGTTTCGCTATGATAGACCTTTTCACAAGGGCACAAAGGACAAGGAGAATGAATTCAAGGTATGGCTCAAAGTTTCTTACGCTGTATTAGACGTGGGCAATGGAATTAGTGGCATGTAGGCAGTGTGTTTCTTGAACAGTGCGCAGAGTGCACAGGAGGTCACATTTCCCTCCTTACACATTTCCTATTTCTGCTATTTAACACAACCGAATAGTGTGTTAGCAGAAATGACTACTTTGCATTTGAATATTCCCAGCACAGAGAGCGCGAGAGCTTTCAATTACATGTAGATGTTTATCATCCGGATGAAAATGGGGATGTGAATTCCTTGAAAAGACTCTTGTCCTCTGGAGATTTTTCAGAGCTAAAGATAGGTTCCTATTTGACAGGATCACTGCACAGAGCTGTGCATACAATTTAGTGTAAGACACAGCTCCAAATGAGACAATGCAGGTTTTATTTTCAAACATACACATCCTTTCATTTGGAGAGATTTGCAGGAAAAGAAAGAGCCATCAATTATTGCAGAACACCGGTTCTTTAGTTCAAAACATAAAATGCTGTATTTAAATTTTTTGATGAGTATATTGTTTTATATTATATAACATACTATGTTTTTCATTTATACACATTTAAATTTTCTATGAATACTAAAAACCATCTAGAATGTTTAAAAAATACACCATTGCCCAATAAAACCGTCCAGGAAAGGAATTTACAGCAAACCTGTGGGTTCACATTTTTCAGCAAAGTGGCTTTAGGTAGTAAGAGATGAGCATCCAGGGGCTTGCAGGCGTTTACAGGTCATTGTTTAGACATGCAAAAACTACACCAGGGCTGACATGGTTGCCATAAGGGCCACTTCCTTTCACCCTCATGTTTTCCTAATAAGCAGCAAGACTTCATATTGGGAAGTGGAGGGTGGGTTTATAGTGACCAATGCTAGCTTTGATAGCTTGTGGCATATAGAAGTCATTTGCGAATGCAAATTCTAAGGATCTGTGGCCATTTTTTTTAGTGAACCTCTCAAATCTACAAAATGTATGGACTCACAAAACTGGTAAAGGTAAAGGGTGTCTATCTTGAATTGTATTACTGTTGCCCAGGGAGATGCATTGCTCCCAGACCCAGGTTATACATAGGGCCTCAGTTTCTGTACAGATTTTTATTGAGTTACACCAGTCTTGGTGCCTTAACCCTACTGTCATTGTTTAAATGTCCCTTGCCAGAGACTGTGAAATGACAGAGATGTGACTTCTTAGTGTCTGGGATTTGGTGTAATGACATCTTGTACGTGGTCTGGTATCTAGGGTCACTCCAGGCACGCACACATTGATTTGAAAATAAAGACCTTTAGGCAAACCCCAAATTACCTCTGTGCTAATGCCAACCACCAACCAAGATAATATTATTATAGTATTCACATCCAAAGGGGAGGAACAGCTGCCCCAATTAATATCCACAAACAGATATTTTTGAAAATATATTAACATACAGTATCTCACAAAAGTAAAGACAAACCCCTCACATTTTTTGTAAATATTTTATTATATCTTTTCATGTGACAACACTGAAGAAATTACACTTTGCTACAATGTAAAGTAGTGAGTGTACAGCTTGTATAACAGTGTCAATTTGCTGTCCCCTCAAAATAACTCAGCACATAGGCATTAATGTCTAAACCGTTGGCAACAAAAGTGAGTACACCCCTAATGTAAAGTAAGTACTTTTACATTGTAGCAAAGTGTAATTTCTTCAGTGTTGTCACATGAAAAGATATAATAAAATATTTACAAAAATGGGAGGGGTGTACTCACTTTTGAGAGATACTGTATATGCATAGCGCTGTCCCTTTAAATAAAGTGGCCCAAAAACATGTAAATACAGTGTTCTCAATCTAAATGTGGCTAAAGTGCACCAAAACAAATAATTAGTCTTTCAACATATAAAATATAAATACATAAAATCCTAAATTCCACTTTGAACTCGGTGAACTCTTGTAAAGAAAAAAGTCCAAGTAAAATCAAAGTGTCAATACACAGTGTAAATAGTGAATCAAAGCCAATCTTCCACCACCACAAAATTTGCCATCCTTACCAAATTATTAGACCCCTTTTTTCATGAAGGTCTATTGTGCATTTACCAATAGACCTTGGCTTCGGTTCACTATTCACACTGTGTATTGGCACTTAGATTTTACTTGGCCTGGTTTTCTTTATAAGGCCTTGTGTAAACTGCAGCTGCTAAACTCACGTTTAAGAGCAGTTGGGCATTTTTTTTCAGCGGTCCCTGAGCTCTCCTCAATGTTATCTTATGTGTACATGTACACTCAGTCATTTATAGTTGGTTAGAGGCAGTTGAGGTTACAGGCGTTTTTTTTAAAGCAGATAAATTGCATTCAGGGCTGTAGTTTACCGGCATTTCAAATGTCAAATGCTTGTAATTGCTTGTAAACATGTGTAAATGTTAAGATACAGTGTTAAGCTGCGCTTTCAGCCCATTGATTTGAATGAAAGCCGCATCCAAGTCAGATTATCGGCGGCCGGAGAAGACAGCAGCGGCGGAGAAGACCGGAGGAAGAAGACCAGAGGGAGGACTCGGGAAAGAACAGCGGAGGAAGGACTTGTCAAAACCGTCTCTCTTGTTTTTATTTACACTACACTGCCTTTTTTTGGGGTCTATGGGTAAGGGTACAATGTACCCCATACTCATTCACATAGGGAGGGCCGGGATATGAGGGCCCTCTTCTTAAAGGGAGCCTCCAGATTCCGATAAGCTCCCTGCCCACAGACCCCCACAACAATCGGCCAGGGTTGTGGGTAAGAGGCCCTTGTTACCATCAACATGGGGTCAAGGGGCTTTGGGATGGGGGGCCCAGAGCACCGACACCCCCCATGAGTATGTGTGGCCTAATATGGTCCAGGAGGAGGGGGGGGTGCTTGCTCGTCCCCCCCTCTCCTGACCTGCTGGTCTGCATGCTCGGATGAGGGTCTGGTATGAATTTTGGGGGGGACCCCATGCCATTTTTTTCTTTCTCGTACATCACGGGACACAGAGCGACATAGTCATTACTATGTGGGTTATATAGATACCTTCAGGTGCTGCCACTGGCAACTTCCAAAACCGGAAGTACCCTCCCCTATATAAGCCCCTCCCATCCGGGAGTACCTCAGTTTTTTGCCAGTGTCTAAGGTGTTGGCCAAGAAGTAACATGTGTTTTTCACTGAGCTTGCGTACAGGTTCTTTTGGGCCTCAGTAAGCTATTCCGGATCCGACCAAAAAAGCTTCATAGCTAAACGGTCGGTACCCGGGCCTTGCAAGAGAAGAGCAAGGTTTTGCCTGTAATGCCTCTCTTAGGAGGGCTGGACCCTGGGATCCAGAGCTCTGGTCATACCCACGACCAAGATGTTTTCTGTGCAGGGTGCTATACAGGTCCAGGGGAGTGGAATCCTTGGGAACCCGGTCCCTGAAGGTTTGATTACAATGCCTGCCGTGATAGGTGAAGTTTGGGCTTCTGTGGACCAAACGGAGTCCTGCGGCGAGGAAAAGGTAAGTGGGGGCCCTCAGGAACTTGGTTCTATTGGGGGACCCCCAAGCCTATTTTGTCTTTCTGCCTGTTACCTAAGGTATTCCCGCTAAATATTCTGTGCATGCCTGTTACTACTGAGAAAATGTAAATTTTTTTATAGTAGGCAAGAAAAAAAAAAAAATATAAGACCGCGGTACCTGTGTTAAACACTAGAGGCCGCTATGGTTCTTTTTTCTTGTAATGTGGATTTTTTTCTTCCGAAGTCAAATCCAGGCAGTTGGTAAGTTCTCTGCTGGGAAGCTGTCTCCTCTGCCCTGTTGCTGCGCTCATCCATCCCCGGGCCCTGCGGCAGGGACCCTGGCTCCCATCTAGCTCCTTGTTTTTTCAAAAAAGGCGCCGAAGGTGCACGTGCCCGCGCGCGTGCGCATGCACGCGCCTCTCTATATAGAGGCGATCTGGAAAAAGGGGCGGAGCGGGTGGATGACACTCGGTGTGCGCCGCGGCGCTACTGCACATGTGCGGGCGTCCAGCATGTTTAAAGGCAATCAAGCTGGCTATTGAAGTGCACAAACAGAGCTAGCAACAGTAAAAAGGCACACAGAGGCGGTTGATGCAGGCATCCCCTAGAAAGGCACTTTAGTAGACACCAACTGATATATAGCAGCAATTGTGCTAGACTATTTTCAGTAAAAGGGGTGTATTACGGCTGGAATACCTCAGCTTTGGGCTTAGGAATATGCCGTCCAGAAGCTCCGGAACTAAATCTTCCAGGAAGCGAAAGGGGTCTCCATCGGGCTCTGAGGATCTTGGGCATGCTTCTGCTGCACCAGTCTCCCCTGAAAATTCAGAGGTTAGTGACCGTAGAGACCCTGCAGGAGTACCTGGTACTGTGGCTGTCCTCAGTTCACCTGCTCCTGTGTATGTAACAGAGGAGGTTTTTTCCTCAGCTCTGGGAGGATTAGAAGAGAGATTGTCAACATTAATCGCTGCATCCCTGTCACAAAGAAAGCACGCCCGATCTCCGTCTCCTCCTTCAGAGTACCTGTTAGCGGAGCAACAGTCCCATACAGGGATCGACCTGCCTGAAGGGGATCAGGATGAGGTTGATTCTGTTATAGAGGAATCAACTGTGGAGGAACCTTTCTCAGCATCTCAAGCTGAAAGATTATGGGTTCAGTCTTTGACTAACATGGTCCGATCAGCATTTAAAATGCACCTTGCGGAACCATCAACCACTACTGTCTCCTCGCTGGGGTCGCTAAAAGCTCCCCAGACTGTCTGTTCTTTTCCACTTCACCCTTTATTGGAAGGGCTCATGTACCAGGATTGGGAACATCCTGATAAAATATTTACTCCCCCCAAGAGATTTCCGGTGGTCTATCTCATGGAGGATAAGTTCATCAAAAAATGGAGGGTCCCTACAGTGGACGCAGCCATCTCTTGTGTGAATAAATCACTGACATGTCCAGTGGATAATGTCCAAATGTTCAAGGACCCAATAGATAAAAAATTGGAGTCCTTATTAAAATCTGCTTTTTCTACAGCAGGCTTGGTGACACAACCAGCAGTGGCAGCTATTGGGGTCTGCCAAGCAGTGAAGGATCAGTTGAAACAAGTCTTAAGGGACTTGCCAGATCAGCAGGCCCTTGCCCTAGCTGATCTACCTAGAGCCTTATGCTTTGCGGTTGACGCCATAAAGGATTCAATCCATCAGGCCTCCCGCCTTACGCTGTCGGTGGTACATATGCGCAGGCTTCTATGGCTCAAAAACTGGTCTGCTGAAGCTCCCTGTAAAAAATTGCTGGTTAGCTTCCCATTTCATGGTGAACGCTTATTTGGGGAAGACCTGGACAAATATATCCAGAAAATTTCCAACGGTAAAAGTACACTCTTGCCAGTTAAAAACAGAGTTAGAGGTCCCTCTTTTAAGAGGCCTGCTTCTCCAGTCCCTGGGGCATCGGCTGTGAAACAGTTCCGACGGCCTCCTCGGTCAAATCCCGGGGGTAAAAATCAGGGACAATCGCAGGGTAATAAAAAACCCTGGGTCAGGAGAGGTACAAAACCTCCCCCAAAGTCAAATGCATGAAGGGTTGCCCCCACTCAATCGGGTGGGGGGAAGACTCCAGTTGTTCGCAGAGACCTGGCGGGACACGATCAGAGACAGATGGGTGCTCTCCGCAGTAAGTCCGGGATACAGATTGGAGTTAAAAGACTCTCCTCCTTCCCATTTTATGAGGTCAAACGTGCCAAGGGATCCCCGGAAGAGAGAGTCCCTCCTGTGGCACTAGAACAACTATTGCTCCAAGGAGTAATTATGGAGGTTCCTCTGGAAGAATGGGGGTTCGGGTTTTACTCAAACCTCTTTACAGTCCCGAAGCCAAACGGGGACGTGAGGCCCATATTAAATCTAAAAGGGCTAAACAAATTCCTGCATATCAGGACTTTCCGGATGGAGTCGATCCGATCGGTGGCCACTGCCCTACAAGGGGAGGAATGGTTAGCCTCGATCGACATCAAAGATGCTTATTTGCACATTCCCATCTTTCCAGTCCACCAAAAATTTCTACGCTTTGCAGTTCAGAGCCTTACCCTTCGGTCTGGCCACAGCACCACGAGTGTTCACAAAAATTCTGGCCCCATTATTGGCCAATCTAAGAACGCAAGGTGTAACGATAATGGCATATCTAGACGACTTGTTGCTGATAGACCACTCAGTGAAAAAACTAGAAGTGGTCGTTCACAAGACAATCAAGTATCTGGAATCTCACGGTTGGATTATCAACCGAGACAAGTCGGCCCTAAAACCAGTCAAAAGTCTGGAATACTTGGGGCTAAGGCTAGATTCAGGCCAGAAGAAAATATTCTTGCCTCGAAAAAAGGTGTTGTCTTTGAGAGATTTGATCCACTTAGTGGGTACAAAAAGACAGCCGTCCATACGCCTGTGCATGAGGCTGCTGGGAAAAATGGTGGCATCATTCGAAGCAGTACCCTACGGTCAATTCCATTCAAGGAATTTGCAAAGGGCCATACTGTCAGCCTGGAACAAGAAAGTTCAGGCCCTAGACTTACCAATGTCCTTGTCCCCTTCCGTTCGCAAGAGCCTCCGTTGGTGGTTGGTTCCCCAGAATCTGGAAAAAGGGAAATCCTTCAGTCCGATTTCTTGGAAGGTGGTCACTACAGATGCCAGCATTATAGGCTGGGGAGCAGTACTGGAGCAATGGTCTCTCCAGGGCAGATGGTCGGATGCGGAAAAGGCCCTGCCCATCAATCTCTTAGAGATACGAGCAGCCCGGTATGCCCTAGTAGCATGGACATCCAAACTCCAAGGGTCCCCTGTCAGAATTCAATCAGACAATGCCACGGCAGTGGCATATATCAATCATCAGGGTGGCACCAGGAGTCGTGCAGCCCAGAGGGAAGTAAATTGCATCCTGAAATGGGCAGAAAGCTATGTCCCAGCCATATCCGCGGTATTCATTCCAGGAGTGGAGAATTGGAAGGCGGACTTTCTAAGTCGCCAACAATTATGCCCAGGGGAATGGTCCCTTCACCCCGAGGTTTTTCGGACAATATGTCAGCGGTGGGGAACACCGGATGTAGATCTGCTAGCATCCAGATTCAACGCAAAGGTGGACAGGTTTGTCTCTTGGACAAGGGATCCCCTAGCTTGCGGCTCGGATGCCCTAGTGTTCCCTTGGGATCAGTTCAAGCTGATATATGCATTCCCACCGCCACAATTGTTACCTCGATTACTCCGCAGAATCAGGGTAGAAAAGAAACCAGTGATTCTGGTGGCTCCAGCATGGCCCCGAAGAGCATGGTACGCGGAGATTGTAAAAATGTCAGTGGGGAGTCCTTGGACTCTCCCACATCGTCCGGACCTGCTTTCGCAAGGACCGATATACCACCCTTCCTTACCAGCCCTAGGTTTGACGGCCTGGCTATTGAAGCCCACATTCTAAAAAAGAGAGGGCTCTCTAATCCTGTGGTATCTACCATGATCAATGCCAGGAAGCCGGTATCCAGGCAGATCTACTATAGAATCTGGAAGGCGTACATCGCCTGGTGTGAGGCCAAGAAATGGCATCCACGTAAGTACGTAATAGGTAGGATTCTGGACTTCCTACAGTGGGCTGTAGATAGGAAGCTTGCCTTGAGTACTATCAAGGGTCAGATTTCGGCCTTGTCAATATTTTTTCAGAGGCCCTTGGCTTCGCATTCACTAGTCAAAGCCTTTATACAAGGAGTGATGCGTATTAGCCCTCCGGTTAATATTCCCATATGTCCATGGGACTTAAACCTGGTTCTGTCGGTTCTACAGAAACAACCATTTGAACCATTACAGCATATTTCCCTGGTTCTTCTCACCAGGAAATTGATTTTTCTAGTAGCCATTTGTTCGGCTAAAAGAGTGTCAGAATTAGCAGCTATGTCCTGTAAGGAGCCATATCTGGTTATCCATAAGGACAGAGTAGTGTTACGTCCTCATCCAGCCTTTCTTCCTAAGGTGGTATCGAGTTTTCATTTGAACCAAGATGTGGTTCTTCCTTCGTTTTTTCCCAAACCTAGTTTGGTAGAGGAAAAGTTATTACATTCTTTGGATGTAGTAAGAGCAGTTAAAGCTTATCTAAAAGCCACTGCTCAGATTCGCAGAACGGATACTTTGTTTATTCTGCCGGAAGGCCCCAGAAAGGGTCAGGCAGCGTCAAAATCTACTTTAGCCAAGTGGATTCGACAGGTCATAATGCAAGCCTATGGCTTGAGAAGGAGACCGCCTCCGTTCAAAGTTAGAGCGCACTCCACGAGAGCAGTTGGAACTTCATGGGCAGTGCATCACCAGGCCTCCCTGGCTCAAATCTGTAAGGCCGCAACATGGTCTTCAGTACACACGTTTACTAGGTTCTACCAGGTGGACGTTAGAAGTCAGGAGGATGTCGCCTTTGGGCGCAGTGTGTTGCAGGCCGCAAAAGATCCTCATGTCTGATAGCGCTCAGCTTATGTATGGTGTATCCCCCCCTCATTGGGCATTGCTTTAGGACATCCCACATAGTAATGACTATGTCGCTCTGTGTCCCGTGATGTACGAGAAAGAAAATAGGATTTTTATAACAGCTTACCTGTAAAATCCTTTTCTTGGAGTACATCACGGGACACAGAGCTCCCACCCCTCTTTTGGGGACACTTATTGCTTTTCTACAAAACTGAGGTACTCCCGGATGGGAGGGGCATATATAGGGGAGGGTACTTCCGGTTTTGGAAGTTGCCAGTGCCAGCACCTGAAGGTATCTATATAACCCACATAGTAATGACTATGTCGCTCTGTGTCCCGTGATGTACTCCAAGAAAAGGATTTTACAGGTAAGCTGTTATAAAAATCCTATTTTTTTTTAGTGTGGGGTTTTCCCTCAAAATCCATACTAGACCGAAGGGTCTGGTATGGTCTTGGGGGGATAACCCCACGCCATTTTTTTTCTTTCCATTTTGCCGTGGGGTTCCCTTTCAAGATCCATACAAGACTCGAAGGGCATTTTTTTTATTCTGGTGTGGAGTTCCCCTTCAAGATCTTCAGAGCACAAGTTGCACCACAAGTCGAATCATGATGATCCGACTTGGATGTGACTTCTATTCTAATTAATGGGATAAAAGTTGGATCAGTAGATGGCTTTCATAGGGATATATATAGAAAGATGCGCTGAAACCAACCTATAAATTGCGCACAATCCAGTGAACAGATCTAAATCAATCACTAGTATCAGTGTTTTACAACTCAATAATAATAACAGTGTTTTGAAAACAAATAAAGAGGAGCAACATGGGTGGAAATGATGAATACAGCGATCCTGCTCACCCACCCTCCCTCCACTCTGCGGGCTTGTCCCACGTACAATGTTCAATAATCACACTAAGAGAGAATCTTGCTCAGCAATACAAAATCAGCAGGCTCATTCAGTCAATAAGCTAATGATGATGCAGCCACTTCAGCGGTCAGAATCATTGTCGTCCTCGTTTTCAAAGATCTCCACATGCATAAATAAACAGAGAGCTATCATTGCGCAGTGTTCAATGCACCAGACACACTACACCAGCTGCGGCTGTACTTACGTAACCCTCGATATAAAACAGCGCTTAGCTCAGCTCAGTATGATAAAAAATCCTCCTCAAGCTGCTGGAAGCGTCTCTAGGCTCCTCCCCCTACGCGTTGCGTCATCGACACGTGACTTAATCATGGGTATGTCCGTGTCCAGACAGCGCGTCCTTTTTATAGAGGCTGAGAAGACCATACACTAATTGACACAGTGACGGTCTACACAAAGGATACATCATTGCTAGTAAGCGCTGTTTTATAGCTTTCCTTTTGTTCATCCACAAAGCATAACAAGCTTTTAATAACATAGCTAATACAAACATTCAGAGGCTAAAATCATACATAATATAATCTAAAAAAAAAGGAGGAACCAATCATTATGGACTTCAATATCCAACATAAACAGCTGGAAAAAATCTTTAAGAAACATGGGCCAATACTAAAAGCTGACAAACAGTTACAAAGTATATTACCAGACAGGCCGAGGATTGTATATAAAAGGGCTCCCACTTTGAGGGATTTAGTAGTGAAAAATATCCCAGACCCTCAAAGGAAACTCAATTCACTTACTTTTTTCCAAGGAAACGGTTTTTATCCCTGCAAGCGTTGTTATGCTTGCAGAGAAACTAAATTGCATGGTGTCAAATGTATGAATTTCAAATCTAACACTACACAGAAGGACTATGCCATTGATGATTTTATCACATGTAGGACAGAAGGGGTAGTCTATATGCTTGAATGTACTTGTTCATTACAGTATATAGGCAGAACTAAAAGACCCCTTTGGAAAAGAATTAGGGAACATGTACAAAATAAAAAGGCAGGTTTTCCCAAACACAATGTCTCTCGACATTTTGATCTTTGTCACAATAGAAATCCTGCTGATCTAAAGTTTTGGGCTATACAGAAGTTTAAGCCACATTGGAGGGGAAGCCATAGGGTAAGAGAAATTAGTAAAAGTGAATCACGATGGATTTATGAAATTTGCACTTTGGCGCCCAATGGTTTAAACATTGATTTTGATTTAAACTGCTTTATTTCTGATTATTGGCCCCTCTATTCCCCCCATTTTTTCCCCCCGCCCCTCCATTTTATGCCTGGTCCATTTTATGCCTGGATTATTTGTGACCAGCAAATTGATTGGGTGAGGGGTTAGGAAATAGATTTTTTGGTTCAGTGTGATATTACACATGCAGGAGGTTTACTCATTATATTTCCTTGGTTTTATTAAACCATATGAGTAAATTTTGTGGACTAATTAGTAATGATATTTTAACCAATTTATTCTATTTCTATTTTTAGTCTATTTTATGATTGTATGTTTATTGTATTATTTAGGATTTTTTCCTAATTTTAATATTTGTCATTCCGGTTGATTTAATAAGAATTTTAAAAGGATTATTTATATGGATTTTATGTAATGGAGTTCCCCTTTATGTCTACCAATTTAGTAGTACCTAAACCAACCACTGGAGTAACCAGTAAATACTTATGATGGCAAAAGTATATATATATTTTTAGATTATATTATGTATGATTTAAGCCTCTGAATGTTTGTATTTGCTATGTTATTAAAAGCTTGTTATGCTTTGTGGATGAACAAAAGGAAAGCTACAAAACAGCGCTTACTAGCAATGATGTATCCTTTGTGTAGACCGTCACTGTGTCAATTAGTGTATGGTCTTCTCAGCCTCTATAAAAAGGATGCGCTGTCTGGACAAGGACATACCCATGATTAAGTCGCGTGTCGATGACGCAACGTGTATTGGGAGGAGCCTAGAGACGCTTCCAGCAGCTTGAGGGGGATTTTTCAAAGTACTGAGCTGAGCTAAGCGCTGTTTTATATCGAGGGTTACGTGAGTACAGCCGCAGCTGGTGTAGTGTGTCTGGTGCATTGAACACTGCGCAATAGCTCTCTGTTTATTTATGCATGTGGAGATCTTTGAAAACGAGGAGGACAATGATTCTGACCGCTGAAGTGGCTGCATCATCATTAGCTTATTGACTGAATGAGCCTGCTGATTTTGTATTGCTGAGCAAGATTCTCTCTTAGTGTGATTATTGAACATTGTACGTGGGACAAGCCTGCAGAGTGGAGGGAGGGTGGGTGAGCAGGATCGCTGTATTCATCATTTCCACCCATGTTGCTCCTCTTTATTTGTTTTCAAAACACTGTTATTATTATTGAGTTGTAAAACACTGATACTAGTGATTGATTTATATCTGTTCACTGGATTGTGCACAATTTATAGGTTGGTTTCAGCGCATCTTTCTATATATATTTTCATGATTGTTTGGAGAGCACAGATTTTCCCTTTGATTGCAGCAGTCACCAATAAGTTATCTATTACTTGGATTTTTCACGATTTTCACATAATCAGCGCTTTAGTATATTTACACATAGGCTTTCATAGGGAACCATTGATTTTGAATAGAGGCAGAGAAACTCTGCTAAAAGTTAACGCTGCTAAATGCGCAATAACGCCAATGCAAAAAGCTACTAAAAGTGTGTTTTTACAGCCGGGCGTTGGTAGTGGCTTTGCAGCTCAGTGTACATGAGGCCTAAGAGTTCACTGAGTCCACAGTGTTATTTGGGACTTTATTTTGTTTGTATATTTATTTTTTTATATGGTGAAACACTAATTATTTGTTTTGGTGCACATTTGTCACATTTAAAGTCCTAGCACTGTATTTATAAGTTTTTTGGACACTTTATCTAAAGGGACAGCGCTATACTGTTATACAGTGTGTGAGGGGGTTAACTCGGTAGCGGGTGTGTGTGACCCCCTGGTTGGGCTCCCCACACAAAAACAGGGCCAGCAGACGGAGGTTGTGGTTTTCAAAATCAAAAGGTGCGGTTTATTTCTCTATGTACAGTGACAAAACACAGCAAAGCCAAAAAGAAACAAACAAAATAAATCCTGGTCAGTTTGACCTCTGACTAAACATGCAGGTTTCCTAAACTAACAACTGGGATCAGCCTGGTGCTGTCCTAGTCCCTAAGTCCCTGGTTTAGTAAAAGTCCAAACAAATAGCCACACAGGCTTTGCCTCACCGCACAGGGGTTCACTCTCCCTAGACAGTCCACACAGGTCTGGTTCCAGGCATGAGCTAACATCTAATGAATCTGGGAGTTTTTATAGAGGCCTTAAACGAACTGACAGGCTTCAGCTGGTCTCATCAACTCCCTGCCTCACGACGCCCAGCACTCTCCCTAGAGGTATGAGTCATTCATGAGCCCACTAGCCTCAGCTGAGCTTCATCAACTCCCTAGTTGTATAAGTCGGCATAAAGCCTGAATCTGGGAGAAATATATCTACCCCCCTGGATGCAACCAGGTGACTTTACCTTCCTGCTGTCACATACCCCCCCCTCTTGTTTTAACCTCGGGGTTGGAACACCAGCAATCAGGCATTCATGTACTCGAGACAAAGCATCCACATTCCCCATTTGAACGCCAGGGCGATGCTTTACTGTGAAGTTGAATTCCTGTAGGGCCAGGAACCACCTATTCACTCTTCTATTTGTCTCCTTGTTTTGAGCCATCCACTTTAACGGAGCGTGATCCGTAACCATGTCAAAGTGCCTACCTAGCAGATAGTACCGAAGGGAATCTAGAGCCCACTTCACCGCTAAACACTCCTTTTCAACCGTGGCGTAATTTACCTCATGGGACTTCAACTTCCTGCTGAGGTAAATGACTGGGTGCTCTTCCCCGTTCCAGACCTGGGACAATACTGCTCCTAACCCCACATCTGATGCATCACTTTGTACGACAAAGTCTTTAGAGAAGTCGGGTGAGTACAACACTGGCTGGCTACATAAGGCTTGTTTCAAGAATTGGAATGCTGCCTCAGCCTCGGGGGTCCATTTAATCATGACCGACCCTTTCCCTTTCGTCAGGTTGGTTAGGGGCACAGCCTTAGAAGCAAAGTGGGGAATGAAGCGCCGATAATAACCCGCGATTCCCAGAAAGGCTCGTACCTGCTTCTTGCTGTTGGGACGTGGCCAACTCTGGATGGCCTCGACTTTGTTGAGTTGGGGTTTTATTACTCCCCTGCCAATGGTGTACCCAAGATATTTGGCCTCCTCCTGCCCAATGGTACACTTCTTGGGGTTAGCCGTAAACCCCGCTTCCCGAACAGAGTCCAGGACTGCTTGCACTTTTGGCAGATGTGAGGCCCAATCTGTGCTATGGACAATTACGTCATCCAGGTAAGCCGCAGCATACTTCCGATGGGGCCTCAGCATCTGGTCCATTTTCCGCTGGAATGTGGCCGGCGCATTCTGTAACCCGAACGGCATTCTCTTATATTGGAACGCCCCGTCTGGGGTTACAAATGCGGTTTTCTCTTTGGCCGACTTGGCCAGGGGAATTTGCCAATACCCTTTTGTGAGGTCAAGAGTCGTCATGTATCGGGCTGTTCCCAGCCGGTCGATCAACTCATCTATACGTGGCATGGGGTAGGTGTCAAATTTTGTAACTTTGTTCAACTGACGAAAATCGTTACAAAATCGCCAGCTCCCATCCGGTTTAGGCACCAACACAATGGGACTAGACCAATCACTTTGGGACTCCTCTATCACCCCTAAGTTCAGCATTTTCTGTACTTCCTCCCGTATTGCCTCCCGTCGGGCCTCTGGGATCCGATAGGGTTTTAACTTCACCCTTTCACCGGGCGGGGTAATAATATCATGCTCTACCCCAGATGTTTGTCCCGGCAGCTCAGAGAACACCTCCTTGTTGCGAAGCACAAACTCCTTAACCTCCTGTTGTTGGGGTTGTGACAAGGTGGCTGCTATTCCAACCTCCGGAATCACGCAACCAGTTTGAGCTGGTGACCAAGTTTCTGCGACTAGGGACTCTCTATCCCTCCAGGCTTTCAACAGATTAACGTGATATATCTGTTCGGGCTTTCGCCTTCCTGGTTGTCTGACCTTGTAATTCACTTCGCTCACTTTTTCCATTATCTCGTAGGGGCCTTGCCATTTGGCAAGGAATTTACTTTCAACCGTAGGGACAAGTACCAATATCCTATCCCCCGGGGAAAAGGTACGGGTCTTTGCTCCACGGTTGTACACTCTCTGCTGTGCCAACTGCGCTTGGGCCAAATGTTCCTTCACGATGGGCATTACCTGTGCAATTCGATCTTGCATCAGGGCGACATGCTCAATCACACTCCTGTGGGGAGAACTCTCACTTTCCCAAGTTTCCTTGGCAATATCCAACAGCCCTCTTGGGTGTCTCCCATACAGTAACTCAAAGGGGGAGAATCCCGTAGAGGATTGGGGCACCTCCCTAATAGCAAACATCAAATAAGGAAGTAGACAGTCCCAATCCTTTCCATCTCTATCCACCACTTTCTTCAACATTTGTTTTAGGGTTTTGTTGAATCTTTCAACCAGCCCATCGGTTTGGGGGTGATACACAGATGTACGCAATTGCGTCACTTTGAACAATTTACACAGCTCTTTCATAACCCGGGACATAAAGGGTGTACCTTGGTCCGTAAGCAGTTCTTTACAAATACCCACCCGGCTAAAAACAAGAGATAGCTCTTTGGCTATGGTTTTGGCCGAGGTATTTCTGAGAGGGATCGCTTCTGGATAACGGGTGGCATAGTCCATTATAACCAATATGTACTGGTGCCCCCTAGCGGACTTGATTATAGGACCTACCAAATCCATTGCGATTCTCTCAAACGGGACCTCAATGATGGGTAGAGGGACCAGCGGGCTACGGAAATGTGGCATCGGGGCCGACCTCTGACACACAGGGCAGGAGGAACAATAATTTTCTATGTCCTTCATCACCCCAGGCCAATAGAATCTCTGTAATACCCTCTCCCGGGTTTTCTCTGTCCCCAGATGACCTCCAAGAATGTGCCCATGGGCCAACTCCAACACCAACTTCCTGTAAGGTTTGGGCACCACCAGCTGCTCAACGGTTTCTTCTGCCCTTTTTGCCACCCGATACAGTAGGTCCTTCTCTACGCTGAAGTATGGGTAAGTGCAGGTATTATCTGGGTTCACTAACTCGCCATCTATTTCCACTACGTTTTCCCGTGCCTTTATTAGGGCGGGGTCTTTTAACTGTTCTGTGGCAAAATTTTCCCTGTGAACCTCCAGATCAGAAAACTCCACAGACGGTAGGTTTTCGTCTGAGGAGGTGGGCTCCTCTCCAGTTTCTTGAGTCTCCCCTGCCAATACTGACAAGGGAAATTCTGGAGAGTCCTCACCACTCTCAGAGGAGTTCTGGCTATCACATTCCTGGTACATAGGGGCACCAGTGGGGGGCTCAGGATCATCCCACAGTTCCCAGAACTTCGGAAAATCCCTTCCCACAATGGCATCATGCGGTAATTGAGATACTAACCCCACTGGATGAGAGAGGGTACCTTTGGGGGTCTCGAAACACACTGTAGTCACTGGATACTCTCGGGTGTCCCCATGCACACAAATAACAGCTACCTTGCTATTCCCAGAGACCTCTGTTTTAACTAATTCAGCCTTTATCAGGGTCACAAGGCTACCTGAATCCAGTAATACCACAACATTTCTACCATTAATACACATTTTGCATAAATGTTTCTCAGTTCCCCGAATGGCAGTGCATGCGACTGTCGCACACAGCGACTGACGTCTGTCCATCAGAAAGTCACATTGCATGGGTTCCTCCACAACCGGGCAATTTGCTGCAATATGTCCCGCTTGCCGGCAGCGGTAGCAAACGATCCTTCTTGCGGCCTCTTGAGCTGCTGATTTCCCAGGCTGTTCTCGCCAAACTTGGGGTAGAGCTCCCACCCTCTCACTCTCTCCACCCTCACCCCTTGGAATCCTCTTATCCGCCCCTGGGGATGGTCTGGTCTTAGGGTGGAAAGTCCGAGAGTCTCTGGAAGAGGCCGTCAGGTTCTCTGTAGCCAAGTATCTCTCTACACGATCCACAAGTTTACCGGCCGTTTCTGGGTCTCCATGGCTTACCCACTTTTGAATGGCGGTAGGAAGAGCTCTCAAGAAACGATCCATCACAACACGTTCCACAATCTCCGGTGCGGACAAAGTCTCTGGCTGTAGCCACTTCCTGCTCAGGTGAATGAGATCATACATTTGAGACCTGGGGGGTTTTCCAAGCTGGAAAGTCCAGTTATGCACACGCTGAGCCCGGACAGCCAGGGTGACACCCAGCCTTGCCAATATTTCAGCTTTTAGCATCACATAGTCTTTTGCTTGGTCAGGCTCTAGGTCATAGTAAGCCTTCTGCGATTCACCAGTTAACAGAGGAGCCACCAGTCCAGCCCACTGCTCCTCAGGCCACTTTTCTCTTTCAGCAGTCCTTTCAAATGTGGTCAAAAATACCTCTGGATCATCCTCTCCAGTCATTTTTGTCAATAAACGACTCACCCCAAAGGACGCGGTATTAGTGGGACGGCTTTCCTCACTGGTCTGCGGACGTTGCTGCATTACTGCTTCCATTTGTTGTAGTCTCTGCTCTTGCTTCTGTAACAGGTCTATGAAGCGGGCCTCAGATTGCTGCTGGGCTTGTTGATGAGCTTGCTGCTGGGCTGCAAGGCTCCTTTGCAAACCTGCATTTGTCTGCTGTTGATTGGCATTTGCTAGAGCCAGCTGTTTCAGTATCTCCTCCATGCTGGCTTAAAAAAAACTGCCACTGGTTCTCCACCAACTGTGAGGGGGTTAACTCGGTAGCGGGTGTGTGTGACCCCCTGGTTGGGCTCCCCACACAAAAACAGGGCCAGCAGACGGAGGTTGTGGTTTTCAAAATCAAAAGGTGCGGTTTATTTCTCTATGTACAGTGACAAAACACAGCAAAGCCAAAAAGAAACAAACAAAATAAATCCTGGTCAGTTTGACCTCTGACTAAACATGCAGGTTTCCTAAACTAACAACTGGGATCAGCCTGGTGCTGTCCTAGTCCCTAAGTCCCTGGTTTAGTAAAAGTCCAAACAAATAGCCACACAGGCTTTGCCTCACCGCACAGGGGTTCACTCTCCCTAGACAGTCCACACAGGTCTGGTTCCAGGCATGAGCTAACATCTAATGAATCTGGGAGTTTTTATAGAGGCCTTAAACGAACTGACAGGCTTCAGCTGGTCTCATCAACTCCCTGCCTCACGACGCCCAGCACTCTCCCTAGAGGTATGAGTCATTCATGAGCCCACTAGCCTCAGCTGGGCTTCATCAACTCCCTAGTTGTATAAGTCGGCATAAAGCCTGAATCTGGGAGAAATATATCTACCCCCCTGGATGCAACCAGGTGACTTTACCTTCCTGCTGTCACAAGTGGTTACGGAAAGTATTCAGACCCCTTACATTTTTCACTCTTTGTTATATTGCAGCCATTTGCTAAAATCATTTAAGTTCATTTTTTTCCTCATTAATGTACACACGACACCCCATATTGACAGAAAAACACAGAATTGTTGACATTTTTGCAGATTTATTAAAAAAGAAAAACTGAAATATCACATGGTCCTAAGTATTCAGACCCTTTGCTCAGTATTTAGTAGAAGCACCCTTTTGATCTAATACAGCCATGAGTATTTTTGGGAAAGATGCAACAAGTTTTTCATACCTGGATTTGGGGATCCTCTGCCATTCCTCCTTGCAGATCCTCTCCAGTTCTGTCAGGTTGGATGGTAAACGTTGGTGGACAGCCATTTTTAGGTCTCTCCAGAGATGCTCAATTGGGTTTAAGTCAGGGCTCTGGCTGGGCCATTCAAGAACAGTCACGCAGTTGTTGTGAAGCCACTCCTTTGTTATTTTAGCTGTCTGCTTAGGGTCATTGTCTTGTTGGAAGGTAAACCTTTGGCCCAGTCAGAGGTCCTGAGCACTCTGGAGAAGGTTTTCGTCCAGGATATCCCTGTACTTGGCCGCATTCATCTTTCCCTCTATTGCAACCAGTCGTCCTGTCCCTGCAGCTGAAAAACACCCCCACAGCATGATGCTGCCACCACCATGCTTCACTGACGTAAGCCTCTCCTCAGTGCAAGACACATGAAAGCCTGCATGGAGTTTTAAAAAAAAAACACCTGAAGGGGGACTGTATTGGACAGGTAATGAGCAGTGCCTGGTTTTCTCCACACATACCGCTTAGAATTAAGGCCAAAAAGTTCTATCTTGGTCTCATCAGACCAGAGAATCTTATTTCTCACCATCTTGGAGTCCTTCAGGTGTTTTTGTTTTCAAACTCCATTCAGGCTTTCATGTGTCTTGCACTGAGGAGAGGCTTCCTTCGGGCCACTCTGCCATAAAGCCCCGACTGGTGGAGGGCTGCAGTGATGGTTGACTTTCTACAACTTTCTCCCATCTCCCGACTGCATCTCTGGAGCTCAGCCACAGTGATCTTTGGGTTCTTCTTTACCTCTCTCACCAAGGCTCTTCTCCCACGATAGCTCAGTTTTGCCGGACGGCCAGCTCTAGGAAGGGTTCTGGTAATCCCAAACGTCTTCCATTTAAGGATTATGGAGCCACTGGACTCTTAGGAACCTTAACCACTTCAATACCATGCACTTATACAGCTTCCTGCCCAAGCCAGTTTTGAGCTTTCAGCGCTGTCGCAATTTGAATGACAATTGCGCGGTCATGCTACACTGTACCCAAACAAATTTTTTATCATTTTGTTCCCACAAATAGAGCTTTCTTTCGGTGGTATTTGATCGCCTTTGCGATTTTTATTTTTTGCGCAACAAATAAAAAAAGAGCGAAAATTAAGAAAAAAAACTATGTTTTTCTTTGTTTCTGTTAATTTTTTTTGTAAATAAGTACCTTTTCTACTTCAATGATGGGCACTGATAAGGCGGCACTGAAGGGCACTGATAAGGCGGCACTGAAGGGCACTGATAAGGCGACACTGATGGGCACTGATAGGCGGCACTGAAGGGCACTGATATGTGGCACTGGTATGCGGCACTGATGGGCACTCATAGGTGGCACTGATCGGCACTCATAGGCGGCACTGATTGGCACTCATAGGCGGCACTGATGGGCACTCATAGGCGGCACTAATGGGCACTTTTAGGCGGCACTGATGGGCACTTATGGGTGGCACTGATAGGTGGCACGGACGGGCACTGATAGGTGGGCACGGATGGGCACTGATAGGTGGCACTGATGGACACTAGTAGGTGGCACTGGTGACACTGCTGCCTAGCAATGCCAGCCACCACACATTATTTTCTTGGCATGATCGTGCCAGTCAGTGCCCATGTGTGGGCACTGATTGGCATATTTTTTTATGGTTTTTTTTACATATATTTTTTTTTACTACATGTGGATGGCCATGGGGGCCATCCACATGCTTTGGGCTTCCCTGGTGGTCCTTGGGGGCTTCCCTGGTGGTCCAGTGTGGGTATCCGAGGGGGGGCTGCGCTGATAAACAATCAGCGCGAACCCCCCCAGTCAGGAGAGCCGCCGATCGGCTCTCCTCTACTCGCGTCTGTCAGACGCGAGTGAGGAAGAGCCGATCAACGGCTCTTCCTGTTTACTTCCTGATCAGCCGTGATTCGACACGGCTGATCACATGGTAAAAAGCCTCCGACGGAGGCTTTTTACCGAGATCAGTGTAGCGGTGGGTCAGACTGACCCACCGCTCCACCGATCGCCGCGATGCACGCCCCCCCGGGCGCGCGGCGGCTGTTATCCCGCAGGACGTCATATGACGTCCAGTGTGGATAACAGAACCACTTCCCGGACGTCAATTTGCTATTGACTAGGCGGGAAGTGGTTAAGTGCAGCAGAAGTTTTTTTTGTAACCTTGGCTAGATATGTGCCTTGCCACAACTCTGTCTCTGAGCTCTTCAGGCAGATCCTTTGACCACATGAGTCTCATTTGCTCTGACATGCACTGTGAGCTGTAAGGTCTTATATAGACAGGTGTGTGGCTTTCCTAATCAAGTCCAATCAGTATAATCAAACACAGCTGGACTCAAATGAAGGTGTAGAACCATCTCAAGGATGATCAGAAGAAATGGACAGCACCTGAGTTAAATATATGAGTGTCACAGCAAAGGGTCTGAATACTTGGGACCATGTGATATTTCAGTTTTTCTTTTTTAATAAATCTGCAAAAATGTCAACAATTCTTTGTTTTTCTGTCAATATGGGGTGCTGTGTGTACATTAATGAGGAAAAAAATGAACTTAAATGATTTTAGCAAATGGCTGCAATATACCAAAGAGTCAAAAATTTAAGGGGGTCTGAATACTTTCCGTAACCACTGTATTAATGAAGGCTGCTGGCTATTATGTGCAGGTGTGTCTGCATCATGACAAGTGTTGAGCCTTCCGATCCACTAATGAGAGCTTTGAGGTGGGTATGGGATGTTATGGGTATACAAGATGACCTCTCAATACAAGTGCTGTACATGATATATGCCAAGCTGCCCTGTGTACAGTATATACATACTGAACATTATGCCATGCTGAATGTTGTGATCTATAGTATATACTCCATACTGCTAACCATCAATATTTTGACATTGACTATACTAAGAGGAAGTAGTAGTTATTTTTTGCCACTGGCAACATTTGTAGTCTGTTAGACTTCTTTTTTAGGAAAGCATTATATTTTGCATAATGGCATTAGTGTCCCTTTTAAATATTTTTCTTTGTTTTATTCATAAAATATATTCTAAATATGTTTTGTCTTTTAGAGTCTTTGGGTAGAACGAACCGCTTTGACATTGGTGCAGAGTTTGCCTGGTATATCACGATGGTTTGAAGTTGAAAAACGTGAAGTGGTGAGTACAAGTATCACTTTTGTTTCTTAGAGCGTTGGTCAATGTAATAAAAAAATTCAGATGTCTATACAGTTAGGTAAGCTATTATTAAACATGGATGATAATTCTATAATTTATCTAAGGCTCCGTTCACACCTAGGCATTTTTTTGCTCTAAGCCTCAGCTCTAAAAACGCCCAACAAGGCTAATCCCATTAATTTCAATGGTCCCTGTTTACATCTGAGCGTTCTGTCACCTAAAGCAAAACGCCCATCGCCTCAAAAAAGTACATTAGCTTCTTTTTTGGCAGATTACAGGCATTTTAATTCTTTTACATTGGTGACCTTTTGAACTTCAAAACGCCTGTACAAAAATTCTGCAAAAATGCCTGAAAACGCCTGTAAAATAGATCTGAATGGAGCCTCAAGCCCCGTACACACGATCGGATAACCTATGGATTTTCGTCCGATGGATTTGTCCATCGGAAATCCGATGAAACTGTTTTTCATCAGTCTTGGCCACACACCATCAGTCAAAAAACCGACCGTTCCAAACGCGGTGACGTAAAACACTCCGATGCGCCGAGAAAAATTAAGTTTAATGCTTCTGAGCATGCGTGGGTTTTTTAACCGATGGACTTGCCCATAGACGATCGGAAATTCCCATCGGTTTTTTATCCATCGGAAAATTTTAAAACAAGTTCTATTTTTTACAACCGATGGAAAAAAGACCGATGGGTACCATACACGATCGGTTGGTCTGATGAAAACCACCCATCGGACGGTTTTCATCAGTCAAACCGATCGTGTGTACGGGGCTTCAGTGCTTGTGGTTTAACTGATATTATATAAAATGTTACAACGGTGTGGGGGTGCCCACCAAAATCTTTCAGAAGATCCTTCAAATAATGGAGGTTGCTCGTCGCTGTCGCTGTTCAGAAAACCAAGTTTTACCAACCGTTTATCCAGTAACCTCCTTTCAGGGACATCCAGTATAATTATGTTTCTGGTGTGCTGTTTTTTCCCCCTATACAATCATATTTAGGAGGTGCTTGCCTAGTTTTCCAACTGTTACAGCTCCACGATTGATGCTAGAATATCATCTCTCTGCAGCACCAGGGATCTAACCTATATTTTAGAAGCCATATGGTTGCTAAGGGACCCAGGGGCTGAAGGGGCCATTCTTTATCATGATATCTTATTGCCCCTGAACTGTGCTTGGTAAATGGTATATTTTTTTGTAATTTTAATTTATAAGTTTTAAGTTGGGTTATAAGTTCTTATTATGTATATTAAAAAATATTTTCATTACAACTCAACATTAATTTCCGGTAGCACAGAACAACCTGTTTACTCTGGCTCCCTCTTTCTGATTAAACTTTTATACAGAGCTGTGTAAATAGGCAGACAATGGAAGGGCATGAGTCACTCGTCTGACTAAATTTCAGCTTGATCCAATTAACTATGAAAAACTTTTTTTTTTTTATATATATATACAGGTAAGACTAGGCTGGGATATGTGAAAAGGAGTCTAGCCAGCATGTAGATGCTTGGATTAGGGACCTCTTATAACTATTTTGTGACCAGGCAATGAAGATAGTTTTTAAGTATTGGCCATACCTGGAGTGAATTTTATATTACACCTAAATAAAATGAATACTGACCACCTGGGTAATACCATGTTACTTTAACCACTTACCGCAAACCGCCGTAGCTGTACGTCTGTACTTTGACGTACTATACCGGGGTTATGGCAGCAGATAGCTTTTATTGGTGGTGGGAAAGGTGCCCCCCCTCCCGCCACGCTCTGGTCGTCTCCGCTGATTACCGGTCCCACCACTTACCAAATCTCAAGTCATCCTGCTCTCTGGCTCCTTCGTCACCTCCCCCCATGCTTGCCTCCAGGACTTTTGCCAAGCCTCTACCATTCTATGGAACTCCCTACCCCAATCTGTCCAACTATCTCCTACTCTGTTTTAAGACGATCACTGAAAACCAGGGATGAGCTCCGGCGTGTTCGCACAGTCCACGTGCAGATCCCGCCAGGATGTCGGCACGACGCTGCGCTAATTACAGACAGGGAGACATGTCCCGATCTCTGGGACATGTCTCCCTGTCTGTGATTAGCGCAGCGCCGTGCCGACTTCCTGGCAGGATCTGCACGTGGACTGTGCGAACACGCCCGAGCTCATCCCTACTGAAAACCCTTCTCTTCAGGGAAGCTTATTCTGCCCCCACCTAACAACTGTACTTTTTTTTTTTTTTTTCCTCCATCACTTGACCCTCCCTCATAGATTGTAAGCTCTAATGAGCAGGGCCCTCTGATTCCACCTGTATTGAATTGTATTGTAACTGTACTGTCTGCCCTAATGTTGTAAAGCACTGCGCAAAATGTTGGTGTCATATAAATCCTGAATAATAATAATCAAAGATCATTTAGCAATAGAAGATTGCATTATAAGATTTGTTTTGTTGGCTCCTTAAATATATATGCCTTATCCACTATTACCTGCACCAGGGGCTTTTTCGGAAAGCAATGGGCCGGTGTACAAGGCTATGTTGGGCCCCCTGGGCTGTGAATGCCAAAATGCGGCGCACACAGCCACATTTTACTAACCATTAAGCGTGGCTTAAAGATGTGGTTGTGGTAGTAGGCGACTTACTACTGACATCTGAACTCTGCGTTGGCTACTACTAACCTGTGAGCCATTACTGACTTCTGAACTCTGCATCACTTACTACTGACTCCAAAACTCTGTATCACTACTGACCCCTGAACTCTGCTTCACTTACTGCTGACACCTGACTCATTCCTTACCTCTGCATCATTTGTTATTGACCCCTGAACTTTGCGTCTCTTACTACTGATCCTTGAAGTCTGCATCACTTGCTACAGACCTCTGAACCCTACATCACTTACTACAGACCTCTGAGCTCTCCGTCACTTACTACTAACTCCTGAACTCTGTGGCACTACTGACCTTTTGTGATTACTCACCCCTGAACTCTGCATCACTCTGTGTCACTTGTTACAGACCCATGAACTCTGCATCATTTATTCCTGACGCCTGAACTCTGCTGGGGGTGGGGCTATGATTGGCTGTGATTGACTGACCAACTACAGCCGATCATAGCCTTGCCCCTCCCATTCTCCGTACTGACCTTTAGCACCCACCCCCTTCCCGGCATAAGCAAACAGTGTTTCAGCAGACACACAGAAGTAGGACAGAACAGTGTTTCCCCACATTTTGTTTTGCAACATATGAGGGCACAGTGGACCCCACATCTCTAGAGACCAGATGGATAATAAACCATTGACCTGGTCAGCCATAACTTTAAGACCATGCACCTAATGTTGAGTATGTCCCCCTTTTGCTGCCAAAACAGCCCCTACCCTTTTAGGCAGGGGCGTTACTATACCTCTGAAGGTATCCTGTGGTATCTGGCACCAAGCTGTCAGTAGTAGATCCTTTAAGTTGCAACGTGGGGCCTCCATGGATCGGGCTTGTTTTTCCAGCACATCCCACAGATATTGCATTGAGATTTGGAGGATAAGTCAACACCCTAGAACTCATTGTTGTGTTCCTCAAACCATTCTTGAACCATTTTTGGAGTGTGGCAGGGGACATTATTCTGCTGAAAGAAGCCACTGTCATCAGGAAATACCATTTCCACAAGAGGGTGTACTTGGTCAGCACCAATGTTTAGGTAGGTGGTATGTGTCAAAATTAAATCCACATGAGTGACAGAACCCAAGTCTTTCCAGCAGAACATTGTCTAAAGAATCATGATATAAAAAAAAAAAAAACATGATTCATCGGACCAGGCCATCTTCTTTTATTGCTCTGCAAGTCTCTGTTCTGATGCTCACGTGCCCATTGTAGGCACTTTTGGCTGTGGACACGGGTCAGCATGGACACCATGACTGGTCTGTGATTTTGCAGCGCCATACACATCAAACTGTGATGCCCATTTTTTCTACTTTCTACACATCAAATTTAGGAACAATGTTTATTTGCTACCTAATATATCCCGCCAACTTTCAGATGGATTTGTAATTAAATAATTCATGTTGTTCACTAGACATGTGCACAACATAAACATTCATTTAGTTTGGTTTCGTTTCTGTTAGTTTCCATTGATTCGTAACGATTCGTAATTTCGTAAGGCGTGGGTTATCGTATTCGGACTCTTTCGTATTTCCATAAGGGTTCTTTTTCCGTTGATTTGTTTTTCCGTTAGTCTAATTTTCGTTGATTCGAAATTCGTATTTTTCATTATATTTTATATTCGGCCGCGTTCGTATTTTCGTAAGAACTATATTTTCGTTGATTTGCAATGATTCGTATTTCCGTGTCTAATTTCCGTTGATTGGAAAATTGTACTTTTGTAGATTTGATTACATTCGTACTTTCGTT
The DNA here is from genome assembly GCA_029206835.1 of Rana muscosa. Lineage (NCBI taxonomy): Eukaryota > Metazoa > Chordata > Amphibia > Anura > Ranidae > Rana > Rana muscosa. The sequence continues at coordinate 731,628,622 of CM055118.1, forward strand.
AGAATACCTTTTCCATTTATTCGAAACACTACTTGTTGTAATTTTGTAATGCGTACTTTCGTGAGATTGACCGGCTCATTTATTCGTACTTTCGTATCATTGTTTTCGTAGATTCGTAATCGGGGCATAATTAGTAATATAGAAACTAGATTCTAGACGGAGTATGCTTAAGAAACAAAGAATTTCTCTCTCACAAGTCACAACTTAAATCCACCAAAACAGTGCCACCTACCCAACCACACCCTATCTGGACTCTGGATGGAATGCACTGCAGTCTAACACAGAAAAACACACAAGGGAATAAGAAACAAGCTCATTGGGGGGAAGGGACAACCTCTTCAGGGGAAGGGACAAGCTTATTGGCCATTGTCCAGAAATATTTCAGAATTAACGAATTTGGTGTTTTGATTTTCGTTTTCTGAATATTCGTAATTTAGTTGTTTTTTTTTTTCGTTCGTTTTGATTTTCGTTATTTTGAATCTTTGTTCGGTATTTTCGTTGTTTTGATTTCCGTTTCGAGTTTTCGTTCATTTTGATATTCGTTATTTTGAATCTTTGTTCGGTATTTTCGTTGTTTCTATGTTTTAGTTGTTTCACTCTTTCGTATTTTCGCTGTTTCTAATTTAATAATTTCGTATTTTCGTTGATTTCCATATTCGTTCTTTTCGATAATTCGTTTTTCGTTGGTAATTTTAGTAAACCGTTCGTTCATTCGTATGTTTATGAATTAACGAATTTTGACGAATAACGAATTCGTAACTAAACGAATTGCACATGTCTATTGTTCACTTAATCTGTCAGTGCAAAAAAGTTTTGGCTGATCAGTTTATATATTCTTTGGAATCTGTTGGATCATAGCTCCTGCACTAAGGTTTTTAAGGTGTTTCATCTCCAACATGTTTTCCCAGTGTAGAAAACAGAACCCTAGTGTCTGTGGCCTTAACTTGCAGGTCAAACTTGTGACAGTACACTATGAGGCTTGCTTTTGTTTCTCTATCTATGAATGTTATGTATGTAATGGCTGTTGGTAAACCTTTCAGTGCCAGCTGCAAGGGTATTTTGCGTTTCCTAAAAGCGACATTCTATTGAAGCACAACATATATATGAAAAACAACAGCTGCTTTGTAGTGACAGTCTTTCTGAAGCAAACAAATGTTTCTCTATTTATGCTAGATCTGAAAGATGCTATATTGCTAATGTTTTTATTTGCTAAAATAAACCAGCCCTTAGACATTTGCCTTGATTATTTCACTTGTAAGTGATGCTTAAATTGGAATATAAGGGTAATATTTCCTTCCACTCTGGTAATGAACATTTATGTCCTAAATCAAAAATATATTTCAGAAGTATTAAACTCCTGGCAACTCAAAACTGCAGTGAATGCAGTAAGAATTTTGTTTAAAATGTATTTAAATTTTTTTGTGAAATTAAGTCTAGATACCTGAATTTTATTTAATTTCAGCCTTCTGTAATCTACTGTTCAGCAGTGTTAATTTAGTTGACAAAAATAATTTCATCGACTAGATTACCACTATGTTAGTTGACTAAAATATGACTAAAACTAAAACAATTCAGATTACTAAAATACGACTAAAACTAAAATGACATTTTAGTCAAAAGGCTAATGCCGCGTACACACGACCGTTTTTCATGACGAGAAAAATGCAATTTTTTAATTTGGTCATTAAAAACGATCGTGTGTGGGCTCCAGAGCATTTTTCACGACGTGAAAAATGGGCATTAAAAATTTGAAACATGCTCTAATTTTTCTTGTCGTTTTTCTCGCCATGAAAAACGGCCGCGTGTAGGCTTTAACGACGTGAAAAAAACGCACATGCTCAGAAGCAAGTGATGAGACGGGAGCGCTCGTTCTGGTAAAACTAGCGTTCGTAATGGAGATAGCACATTCATCACGCTGTAACGGACTGAAGAGCACGAGGCTGAAAAGCGCGAATCGTCTCTCACCAAACTTTACTAACACAAGGATCAGCAAAAGCAGCCCAAAGGGTGGCGCCATCCGAATGGAACTTCCCCTTTATAGTGCCGTCGTACATTTCGCGCTTTGCTCGAGCATTTTTTTTCACGATAGTGTGTAGGCAAGGCAGGCTTGAGAAAAATCACGTCGAGGAAAAACTTCATTTTTTTCAATGACTTTAAAAATGGTCGTGTGTACGCGGCATTAAACATGACTAAAAAAGCATTTTAGTCAATAGACTATGACTGAAACTAAATCTAAATTTGACATCAGAATTAACACTGCATTACCACATAAGAATAAGTAAGGGCCATCTACTAAGCTGCTAAAAGAAAAAAAAGAATTAAAGGGGTTGTAAAGCTTCGTGTTGCATTAAGGTGAAAAAACACCTTGCAGTCACTGCCCCCCGAGCCCCCGTTTTACTTACCTGAGACCCGAATCTCCTTGGGCGTGATCCCACGTTGCTTTCACCAAGCTCTAGTTCCCTCTTCATTGGATGATTGATAGCAGCGCAGCCATTGGCTCCTGCTGCTGTCAATCAAATCAATGACGCGCGCACCGGGGGGCGGGGCCGAGTGATACAATTGGTGGCTATGGTCGCTGACTGTATCACACGGGAGCGCGCCCGCAAGCTAACCCCCTTGAGAGATCGCTTCCCAGAAGGGGGTTAGCTCTTGCGGGGAGTAGCCGAGACAGCCGCCGAGGGACCCCAGAAGATGAGGATCAGGGCCACTCTGTGCAAAATGAACTGCACAGTGGAGGCAAGTATAACGTGTAAAAAAAAAACAACCCCTTTAAGAAAAAGGCTTTTCCTTTTTTTTTTATATTTAATGTTGGTAATATATTCAGATAATGTGTGCAATGGCAATACACCCAATAGAGTTTACAGTTTTTTTTTTATATATTTAAAAGTTGCACTCCTGTTTGTCAAAAAACACAATTTTTGTTTGTTTATGAAACTTGGTTATATTTATAAAGATGTTCTATATCATATTAGCTAAATCTGTCGTGCATGTTCAAACCTTAAAGTAGTTCTAAAGACAGAAGGTTTTTTACCTTAATGTATTCTATGAATTAAGATTAAAAAAACTTCTGTGGGCATCATCCTACCCCTAATACTTACCTGAGCCAGATCTCGATCCGGCGATGTGCACGAGAACCTTGGCTCTCCGGGGACTCTTCCTCCTCATTGGCTGAGACAGCAGTGGGCGCCATTGACTCCCGCTGCTGTCAATCAAAGTCATTAAGCGAATGAGGAGAGAGAGGGGGCAGAGCTCAACTGTGGCGCTGTGTCTGAATGGACAGACAGAGCAGTGGCTTGGGCACGAGCCTGCTTGGGTGCCCCCATAGGGGAGGAGGGAGGGGCCAGGAGCTCCGGCAGGGGACCGGAGAAGATGAGGATCAGGACTTCTCTGTGCAAAACCACTGCACGGAGCAGGTAAGTATAACATGTTTGTGATTTAAAAAAAAAAAAACATAGCCTTTAATACCATAAATAATAACATGTTAGATTTTTACTCCAGGAGTATATAATGAGTTTGGCCATTCTAGAGAAATGCTTACATATTGCATTACAATTTAACTAGACCTATAAAATTTTAGTTGACTAAAATGTACTAAGGTTTTCAGTAGACTAAAATGTACTTGAGATTTTAGCTGTCTAAAATACGACTAAAATTAAATCAATTCAGATGAATAAAATACAACTAAAACTAAAATGGCATTTTAGTCAAAAGACTAAGACTAAAACTAGATCATAATATGACATCAAAATTAACACTGCTGTTCAGAAGCACCCAAGCTGGGAGAAGAAGTGGCAGCATGTGGAGCCAATAAACTTTACTGCTTACACATTTGCTGACAAGGAATATGCTGAAAGGAGAGGATTGCTTAGAGATAATCTCATCAGTCTTTTGCTACTTCTTTACTGTCCAGTCACAGGCTGGGGGCAGGGAGGTGACCAGATGGTTTTGCAAAACATGAGCAGTGAAAAGTCAGGTCACCAGGACATGGTGTAAGGCTGGATTCACATATTCAGGGTGTGTTACTAATACTTAAGCTGGCCACAGATGGTTCGAATCTTGGCCCATTCAGCAGGGATCGGACGAGATTCAATCCATGTATGGGCAAGCTGATTGATCTAAGTCGATCCATCCATCCATTGACCTGTTGACAACCAGCATGTCAGATTTCTAGCATGCAGATTTTGCCAGCAACTATAGCCGTTGCCAATATTCACTGCTTCTCCTGGCAGGCACAGCTCCCCAAACGACCCCTACTGACTGTGTTGAAGGGGGAATTGAGAGATTTTCTTTCCTGCAAGTCATGGTGGAAGGAAAGGAAATCGCAGCATCTATGGCCTGCCTTACTAGTATATTTACAAGACATCAAGTGCCCCACTGTGAACCTCAACTGAGTAACTTGGTGAGATCTTTATCAGGTGAGAGTAGTGGTCCCGGGGACAGGTTTTAGCTGGAAAAGGCAATTTTCTTCTTATATCAATGATACCTAATGACCCCCCCTGAAAATACTGCAACATCTCCTGTAACCTTTTTAAAGGTAATATAAAAGATTCCCTGGAGTTGTAACTTCTATTTCATCCATACTGTTTTATCATGCTCATTCTGTAGAGGGGCAGACTCAAGGGAATGCCTAAGAATGTGGCAGCTGGAACATGTCCTAATGATCAGGGTGCTGATAGGCAGATATACACTAAAGGATGCTTTGCAGTTGCCATTTTATATACAGTCAATGTTTTGCTATGCGCCTTGGAGTCATCAAAGTGCCAGAGCACACTAGATACAATTTCAGACTTGGGCCAACATTTTAAAATAGGCCTTGTCTAGCCTGCTATGCTGAATTGGCCATTACTAGCACGCTAGTGAGCTTAAAGGGCGTAGGACAAACTGCCAGTGTTGGAACTCAAGTCATAGATTGTTTTCAATGTGCATCTAGAAGTATATCAAGCCTACATGAAATGGTGCAACTTCACTGGGGCAGTATACACTCTTTTGGGACAGGTTTGCATTGTTCCATGGTAACATATTGATGGAGATCATTGGCCATCACTTAGGGCAATGGTCATCAATCCTGTCCTCAGGGCCCACTAACAGGCCAGGTTTTATGTATTACCTTAGGGAGATGAAGACTAGAATACTGCAATCACTGAGCAGCAAATGATATCACCTGTGATGTGTTTCAGCTATCTTGCAAACCTGGCCTGTTAGTGGGCCCTGAGGACAGGGTTGATGACCACTGACTTAGGGCATCTGGAAAGACCAAGAAGTGCATATAGTTTGTTTTGGAAGTCAATTACTTGACCTCTTGTTGGTGTAATGGCAAAGAGCATTACCTAGTCATCTCAGTAACAAGCAGCTCAGCAGGACCCATGCGACACTTTCAGTTGCTTCCCTTACATCAGCATGTCTTTACTCAAATTTTCTGTACACATTAAGGGAATCTGTCAAATCTAAATCAAGGTCATGGGGAATTCTAACCAGAGAAATTGTTTGTGCATTCTACCAGCGCTGTATCTTGGCCTAGGTCAACAAGGCCCAGGCCTAGGGAAGCACTTTGCAGGGGGGGCAGCAAAAAAGTTGCTAACCCCGCCCACCCCCACACAAAAAAAGCCCCTTCTCCTGTCTCCCGCACCAAAACATACAGCTCAGCCCATACAAACCGGTGACAGGCTGGCAGCAGTTGTCCAATGGTATTCCAATGTAATCTCACGTGGAGCGATTACTCCGGGACACAAACAGCTTGTGTCCAAGGACAGTCATCTGTCCCGCACCATAGATAATCATTCCATAAAGCAATTACATGAAAACATCGAGGATGGCTGCGACTGTCAGCCTTTCATTGCTTTAAACAGCCTGAGCAGCTTCAACTGTCTTCAAGCACCTGAAAATCCAACTGCAGGAGTCTACTGTAGTTGAGGTGGAGCTCTAAGAGGAAAGGGTGTGGTTTACAGATGACAGGGTGGGCATTAAACAGGAAGGGGTGTGGCCTTGCCAGGAAGGGGTGTGTCATACTTAAATTAGGGGGTGCAGGAGTTTAGTCAGGCTTAGGGCAGCACAAAACCTAAATACACCACTGCATTCTACTTTTTCAAGTAGGCAGTACTGAAAAAAAACCTAGTTACAGTCATTAATTATTTAAAGCAGTATGAAACCCATATTTTAAAAATGTAATATATTGCAGCTTTCCAATCATTCGATGTGGCTGCATTCGTTTTTCTTTTTGTTTTTTTTGGGGGGGCTTTTCCCCCCTGTTTTCACCTGGTGATCTGGCGAGCAACACACCTCCTGTAGCCTACATTTTGGATGAATGAGCGCAGGGGCAACAGATTTATTTACACTAACAAATTGAAGCCAAACTCTAGCTAACACTTTATAGGAAGGTTTATCTTTTGGGATAAAGGTTTTACATAAATAAAAGATAATCATTGGAAGCACCCCTGTCAGTAGTATATGGTTTGTCATCCCAAGTGCTACATCTACAGGACAGCTTGTTCTATTGAAATACAGACTTGCTGGCAGGATAACCAAGTGAAAATAAAGGAAAGAAAGACGAAAAAATAAAACGATTGCAGTCACCACATCTAAGAATTGGTAAGCTGCAATATGATAAGTGTTTGCTTTTGGGTTTAATACTGCTTTAAATTGTAGCATTCCCCAGGCACTAACACACTTAGGAAATATAGAACTTAGAAAAGGCATTTGGATAACCAGGTTAGCAAACAGCAAGACTGCAATCCTGTTTCCTGGTAATCCTTTATAATAATGTTTTTTCTTTCTCGTTTGCAAGGACTTTGTATGAAATGTTTTATCAAATCAGAGTTTGAATAATGTTTTCACATATAATTTTAGGTGGAAATGAGTCCCTTGGAAAATGCCATTGAAGTCTTGGAAAACAAGAATCAGCAGCTGCGAACTTTGATTAGTCAGTGTCAGACGCGGCAGATGCAGAACATTAACCCACTGACAATGTGTCTGAATGGCGTTATTGATGCTGCAGTTAATGGAGGAGTTTCTAGGTATCAAGAGGTAAGTCAAGTTATGCAGGAATGTAAATCCAAATTGTTCATGTTTTGTATTTGCCGATTTAGGTAAAGACCAACTTTATGCAGATTGTAAATATGCTTATTTGTTGTATTAAGTTTTACGAAAAAAAAATTCTCTACTGTATATACAGCCAACGTGCAAAGTCCACAGAGAGGTATAATTAATACCATACAGCAATCTCAAAATAAAAATAGGCATGCTTTAAGAGAATAATCTTTTTTTGAGGAGAGATAAATAGTTGTGAATCAGAAATGAGATTGCTAGGCAGTGTTTTTGGATTGCTACGCCTATTTATTTGAATCCCTTGCACAAGGAACAAAAGCAAATGTAAGTTGGTGAAAAGAGGCAGTTTAACTGAAAAAATTAAGGCAGCAGTGCCATAGGACAGTGTTTCTCAACTCCAGTCCTCAAGGCGCATCAACAGGTCATGTTTTCAGGATTTCCCCCAGATGAAACAGCTGTGGTAATTACTAAGGCAGTGAAACTAATTAAATCACCTGTGCAAAATAATAGAAACCCTGAAAACATGACCTGTTTGGGCGCCTTGAGGACTGGAGTTGAGAAACACTGCCATAGGCTCCTGCTGCTGTCAGACAAACTCCTGTTGGAGAGAGCAGGGAGGTGGCTTACCAACATTGTGTGTGTCCATAGATGCACACGCACAGGTACCTCCTTAGCATCCACCTTGCTACAGGAAGCACCCAAAGGTGGGAAACCTCTCTGAAACCTAAAACCTAAAATCTAGAATTTCCTACATACTGTAAAAATAAATATGCTATAATGTGTTTAATGAAAACCAAGGATACTGAAGCTTGCATCTTGAATTCATTTGTTGCTTTGAAAAAGTCTTACAATTTATGGTTACATCTGGTATCGTGTATGTTTCTTTTAGGCATTCTTTGTGAAGGAGTACATCTTCAACCATCCTGAAGATGGAGATAAGATATCACGTCTAAGAGAACTAATGCTTGAACAGGTAAGCACACAATGTCCCTCCCTTTCCGCTGCTGCTGGAAATTTTTCATTTCAGACTTGTGTAGTAATCCAGCAGCTGTGATGAAAAATGTAGCTTCTGATTAATGTTTGTAAACACTGTTTAGAAGCATTGATCTAAAATGCAGTGTAACATTATTACTTTGTATTTACTCTGTTTCCTTTATATATCTAATATACACCATATTACGAGAAGTATTTGGACACCTGCCTGTACACGCACATGAACTTTAATGGCATCCCAGTCCTAGTAGGGTTTATTATTGAGTTGGCCGACCCTTTGCAGCTATAACAGCTTCAACTTATCTGGGAAGGCTGTCCACAAGGTTTAGGAGTGTGTCTATGGGAATGTTTGACCTTTCTTCCAGAAGCACATTTGTGAGGTCAGGCACTGATGTGGACAAGAAGGCCTGGCTCGCAGTCTCCACTCTAATTCATCCCAAATATGTTCTATTGGGTTGAGGTCAGGACTCTGTGCAGGCCAGTCAAGTTCCTCCACCCCAAACTCACTCATTCGTGTCTTCTTGGACCTTGCTTTGTGCACTGGTGTGCAGTCATGTTGGAACAGGAAGGGGCCATCCCCAAACTGTTCCCACAAAGTTGGGAGCATGAAATTGTCCAAAATGTCTTGGTATGCTGACGCCTTAAGAGTTCCCTTCACTGGAACTAAGGAGCCAAGCCCAACCCCTGAAAAACAACCCCACACCATAATCCCCCCTCCACCAAATGATTTGGAACAGTGCACAAAGCAAGGGGCCCCATTTTAAACAATGCTGAAAATCCAAGACGCATGGCATATGTGCAGTTCAGATTGACGGCTTACCAGATATACAGCTGGTAGCAATGGTATCACAAAACTTGCTTTGCACTAATATATTGGTGAGTGAAGGGGCATTTCGTATATTTGAAGCAAAGACATCCTCCTACTTTTAACCTATCTTGTTTGTTAATAATTTATCTAAGCTGACTTATGAAGCCTTCATAAAAACTACAATTTGAAAAAAGCAAAAACCCTGTATGCAATCCAAATTGTATGAAGAAGAAAAAGGCAAACCAAATACAGCTATTTTTATTTATCCTTAAGTACATCTAAAGCAGGGATATGCAATTAGCGGACCTCCAGCTGTTGCAAAACTACAAGTCCCATCATGCCTCTGCCTCTGGGTGTCATGCTTGCTGCTGTCAGAGTCTCGCTATGCCTCATGGGACTTGTAGTTTGGCAACAGCTGGAGGTCCGCTAATTGCATATCCCTGATCTAAAGGATCCTGTGTGACAGTCTAAACTGGTCCCAGATCCAGTTACTATGTAATGCACAGGTCTCATAAAAACTTTCTTTACCTCTCCTGAGTAAGCCAAGTCATCTATCTTTTTTGCTTCACACTCTCCCATCTCACTACAGATCACATTGTGAGAATATCAGAAGCCAAGGCAGGGCTTTCAGTTCAAAAGGTGGCAGTGCTATGTGTGGCCAGCTGATGATTGACGAGCTACAGGCTTGTGAGTGAGCAGTGGGAATACTGACAAATGTTCCTCCAGCAACATCTTTTTATTCAAATGTAGTGCAAGGATGCACAGTTTATGTCATGGTGTCCACACCAGTCAGAATTCAGGAACAATGCAACATGGGTATCACCTATCAAAGGTGGTCCCAGGAGTTGGACTTTACTGGCAGGATCAACAGATATTTCTGAGACTTGGCAGGGGGACTAAGGGAAAACTGTAAGCTCAGATGTTCTTACAATTAAATGAGAATTGCAGCCAAAGCTCGTTTGCCAGTACTTCTCATTTGGATCACAGGAGTGCAGTTCGTTCTGCACTCTTGTGACCCGTTTTCAGTAGACAGCGGGCTGAAGCATGCTGTCTGCTGATGTCACACAGCCGGTCCAGGCTGGGGAAAGATCTTGATTGGGATCCACCCACATGCCTGGATCAGCATCTGGCTCAGCCCCATAGGTGGCCCGCTCCTGCCCCCTCCACAGCTCAGCGCCCCAGTGAGTGCGTGGAGGGGAGGGGGGGCAGAGCAGAGAGTCGGTGACTGATAGTCACCAGCTCTCTGCTCAGGGAGCTGTGAGAACCAAGCGATCGACAGTGTTTGATCGCTATGGTTCTCAGCCTTGGAGCTAGCAAGGGACAGATGCAGCATCGGACCGATGGTGCTTCCACCTAGATGAGTATAATTCTAAAAAAGAAAAAATGTCCTATACTTCTCTTTTAAGTGCCATAGCTACGTTTTTTTTTTTTTTTTTTTTTTTTTATAGAAGACCTTAGTTCTACCTTGCATAATTAGTCATTGCCATTAACTAATGGGTTTTATTTCCACTGGTTCTTTTAGGCTCAGATTTTAGAATTTGGTTTAGCAGTTCATGAGAAATTTGTGCCCCAAGATATGAGACCTTTACACAAAAAGATGGTGGATCAGTTCTTTGTACTCAAGTCAAGTCTGGGAATACAGGTACGTAGGCTGTTAAGTGTTTTTTTTTGTTTTTGTTTTAGTTTTTAGTTTTTTTTATATGGATGAAAGTCTGACACTGAATGATGGATTTGAAGTGATGAGTTAAAGAGAATCCTAAGCAACACTGACATCTTTTGGTTATTATGTTTAATTGCATCTTCCTGATTAAAATGGGTTGTTTGACTGGAGTGAAGCTGCAGGTCATTTATGACCATTGCCTGTGTAGCAGCAGAATTTGAAATTCAAATCATAAATGTTCTCAATTATGCATTTCCAATTTTGTGTGCTAATATCTGTTTGATTATCAGGATTTCTCGGCCTGTGTACCGCCCAGTCCTGTCAGTTTCCCCAATGGAAGCCCTTGCATACCTAGAAACTCTGCACCTGCCATTATGGGTCCAGAGGCTGTACGCGTGGTTCCTAGACGAAGGTAAGCTGCACATAGTAATCTTTTGGTGAAGATTAGCTGTCTTAGCAAATATAACGTTTCAATATATGCTGTTATAGAAAACTTTGTTTAACTGGAACTTCAGTGTTATGTGCGTTTTAGTAATAGCGACTAACTTATACCTTGGACCTTAAAGTGTTACTAAACCAACAACAGTAAAATCATTCTGTATATGCAGCATATCATGCTTGTTTTACTCACTGTGGATCTTAAGGAGTTAATCCTCTGCCATAGGTGTGCGCAGCCTATTGCATTAGGGTGTGCACCCCAAAGATCAAACACATAGTACCGATCACTCACAATGAAAGGGAAGGGGCCGGTAAGTTACATATTTACCAGCCCCTTCCGCCACTCATCCTAAAACATCCCTGCAGCAACAGCTGGAGGGAGAGGAGAGTAGGGAAGCCGGAGCGCTGTGGGGAGGAGGAGGTGGGAACCAGGGCAGTAGGGGGAATCTGTGCTGTACAGGGTGATTAGGGTGTGCCCTGTGCGCACGCCTATGTCCTCTGCATTGTGTAAAAAGGCTGTTTTATCCTGTATGCATAGATCCTTCCCTCCCTGCACTGTCTATCTGTGGAAGGCCAGCTAACACAGGCAGAGTAGCCAACCTGCATATGCCCAGTTGTGTCTTTTATGCTGGAGAGCACATTTACTTGTTGATCAGAGCTAGCCAGGTCACATGATATTGACATCACACATGTGGGCGTGTATACAGGCTGCAGTGGAAAACTCCTCCTTCCTGAACTCTCAGCACTGGGGGAACTTTGCCGGTTATCATGTAACTATGGCATACAGATCATCCAAAAAGGTATATATCATACACACACACACACACACACACACACACATATAAAAAAATATATATGTATATAAACAGTGGGTCCAGCCCCCCCTTAAATTTTTCACTCTTTGTTATATTGCAGCCATTTGCTAAAATCATTTAAGTTCATTTTTTTCCTCATTAATGTACACACAGCACCCCATATTGACAGAAAAACACAGAATTGTTGACATTTTTGCAGATTTATTAAAAAAGAAAAACTGAAATATCACATGGTCTTAAGTATTCAGACCCTTTTGATCTAATACACCATGTGTCTTTTTGGGAAAGATGCAACAAATTTTTCACACCTGGATTTGGGGATCCTCTGCCATTCCTCCTTGCAGATCCTCTCCAGTTCTGTCAGGTTGTTGGTAAACGTGGTGGACAGCCATTTTTAGGTCTCTCCAGAGATGCTCAATTGGGTTTAAGTCAGGGCTCTGGCTGGGCCATTCAAGAACAGTTGTTGTGAAGCCACTCCTTCGTTATTTTAGCTGTGTGCTTAGGGTCATTGTCTTGTTGGAAGGTAAACCTTCGGCCCAGTCTGAGGTCCTGCGCACTCTGGAGAAGGTTTTCATCCAGGATATCCCTGTACTTGGCCGCATTCATCTTTCCCTCGATTGCAACCAGTCGTCCTGTCCCTGCACCTGAAAAACACCCCCACAGCATGATGCTGCCACCACCATGCTTCACTGTTGGGACTGTATTGGACAGGTGATGAGCAGTGCCTAGTTTTCTCCACACATACAGCTTAGAATTAAGGCTAAAAAGTTCTATCTTGGTCTCATCAGACCAGAGAATCTTATTTCTCACCATCTTGGAGTCCTTCAGGTGTTTTTTTAGCAAACTCCATGCGGACTTTCATGTGTCTTGCACTGAGGAAAGTCTTCCGTTGGGCCACTCTGCCATAAAGCCCTGACTGGTGGAGGGCTGCAGTGATGGTTGACTTTCTAAAACTTTCTCCTATCTCCCGACTGCATCTCTGGAGCTCAGCCACAATGATCTTTGGGTTCTTTTTTACCTCTCTCACCAAGGCTCTTCTCCCCTGATAGCTCAGTTTGGCCGGACAGCCAGCTTTAGGAAGGGTTTTGGTCGTCCCAAACGTCTTCCATTTAAGGATTATGGAGGCCACTGTGCTCTTAGGAACCTTAAGTGCAGCAGAAAGTTTTTTGTAACCTTGGCCAGATCTGTGCCTTGCCACAATTCTGTCTCTGAGCTCTTCAGGCAGTTCCTTTGACCTCATGATTCTCATTTGCTCTGACATGCACTGTGAGCTGTAAGGTCTTATATAGACAGGTGTGTGGCTTTCCTAATCAAGTCCAATCAGTATAATCAAACACAGCTGGACTCAAATGAAGGTGTAGAACCATCTCAAGGATGATCAGAAGAAATGGACAACACCTGAGTTAAATATATCAGTGTCACAGCAAAGGGTCTGAATACTTAGGACCATGTGATATTTCAGTTTTTCTTTTTTTAATAAATCTGCAAAAATGTCAACAATTCTTTGTTTTTCTGTCAATATGGGGTGCTGTGTGTACATTAATGAGGAAAAAAATTAACTTAAATGATTTTAGCAAATGGCTGCAATATAACAGAGTGAAAAATTTAAGGGGGTCTGAATACTTTCCTTCCCCTCTGTATATTGGAACATTTATATATTTTCATATCTTTTTTTTTTTTTTTTTTTTTTAAGGTGTCACAAAAATAAGCGTGTTCTCCCTGTCGCCTAAAGTTGATTCAGTTGCCTGTCAATCTTGCATTGCTTTGTTCAACCTTTAACTAGTGTAGTACAATACCAGTGGCAGTGCCTCAGTTGCTTTCTGCTTTGATTAAAAAAGAGCAAACCCCTTCACTGTGATTTTATAGTGTAGAAGTACAGTATAGCATATATAGGCACATATCAGTCAGCTGTTGTATTTGAAGCATTGAGCATTGCTGAAATGGCTCATTGTTTTTCCCCTTTCTTTTTCATTTAGTCCTTTAAGTTATCCAGCTGTAAATAGATACTCTTCATCCTCACTCTCATCACAAGCCTCAGCAGAAGTTAGCAATTTAACAGGACAGTCTGAAAGTTCTGATGAAGTCTTTCACATGCAGGTGAGTGATTTGCTCTTAATATGGAAGTTCTTTGAAATAGCAGTGAAGCCACCTTATTAGAATTTTGGGGGAATTAAACTTTTTGCATGCTGTGTTCACAGATATTCTTAGGCCGGGTTCACACTTGTGCGACACGACAGCCGTCCTACTTTGGATCCGACTTTGCCCTGCGACATGAAGCCGACATATGTCCGACTTTCAATGAACGGGGATCCGACTTGGATACCCGCCAATACCAGGCACTGTGTTTGGCATGAATCCTGAGCGGGAACTCCACGCCAAATTTTAAATAAAAAACCGGCATGGGTTCCCCCTCCAGAAGCATACCAGGCCCTTCGGTCTGGTATGGATTTTAAGGGGAACCCCTACGCCGAAAAAACGGCGTGGGGTCCCCCCAAAATCCAAACCAGACCCTTATCCGAGCACGCAACCTGGCAGGCCGCAGGGGAAGAGGAGGGGTCGAGAGAGCGCCCCCCCTCCCTCCCTCCTGAACCGCATGCCCTCAACATGGGGGGTTTGGTGCTCTGGGGCAGGGGGCCGACCTGCGGCCCCCCACCCCCAAAGCACCCTGCCCCCATGTTGATGAGGACAGGGCCTCTTCCCGACAACCCTGGCCGTTGGTTGTCGGGGTCTGTGGGTGGGGGGCTTATCGGAATCTGGAAGCCCCCCTTTAAAGGGGGGCCCCCAGATCCCGGCCCCCCACCCTATGTGAATGAGTATGGGGTACATCGTACCCCTACCCATTCACCTGGTGGAAAAAAATGTCAATAAAAAAACACACAGGTTTTTAAAGTAATTTATTACACAGCTCCGGGGGTCTTCTTCCGACTCCGGGGGTCTCTTCCGACTCCGGGGGTCTCTTTTGACTTCGGGGGTCTCCGGTGTCGTCTCCGCCCTCTCCGTTTCTTCTTTTGCTCTCTGGTTCTTTCTTCCTTCTGCCGGGCCTCCGCTATCTTCTTCCAGCCCTTTTGCTAGCGGAGAGGCCCGGTCTTCCCGTTGTCTCGTCCGGCTCTCTGTTGTCCTTCTGCCGACCCCTCCACTATCTTCTCCCAGCTCTTTTGCTAGTGAAGGGGCCGGTCTTCCCGTCGGCGTCGTTCTTCCCTCTTCTCCTCGATGTTGACTTGTCGCTTCCTCCCGCTGTAATGCTGGCTGTTCGCTCCGCAACGATTTATATAGGCTTCTCATGACGTCAGTCACATGTTCCCATGACGTCACAGTCACATGCTCCGGGGCCACCCGGAGCATGTGACTGTGACGTCATGAGAGACCTATATAAATCGGAGCGCACCGCACAGCCAGCATTACAGCGGGAGGAAGCGACGTGTCAACATCGAAGAGGAGAAGAGGGAAGAAGGCGACGTAGAAGACCGGGCCCAGCTAGCAAAAGAGCTGGAAGAAAGGAAGAACCAGAGAGCGAGAGAAGAAGGCAACGGAGAAGACCGGGCCCCCGCTAGCAAAAGAGCTGGAAGAAGATAGCGGAGGTCCGGCAGAAGGAAGGAAGAACCGGAGAGCGCGGAGACACCGGAGACCCCCGAAGTCGGAAGAAGACCCCTGGAGCTGTGTAATAAATGACTTTAAAAACCTGTGTGTATTTTTTTTATTGACATTTTTTTCCACCAGATGAATGGGTAGGGGTTACGATGTACCCCATACTCATTCACATAGGGTGGGGGGCTAGGATCAGGGGGCCCCTTATTAAAGGGGGGCTCCCGGATTCCGATAAGCCCCCCGCCTGCAGACCCCGACAACCAACGGCCAGGGTTGTCGGGAAGAGGCCCTGTCCTCATCAACATGGGAGGCAGGGTGCTTTGGGGTGGGGGGGCCGCAGGTTGCCCCCCTGCCCCAAAGCACCAAACCCCCCATGTTGAGGGCATGCGGCCTGGTACGGTCCAGGAGGGAGGGGGGCCGCTCTCTTGTCCCCCCCTCTTCCCCTGTGGCCTGCCAGGTTGCGTGCTCGGATAAGGGTCTGGTTTGGATTTTGGGGGGACCCCATGCAGTTTTTTCGACGTAGGGGTTCCCCTTAAAATCCATACCAGACCCAAGGGCCTGGCATGCTCCTGGAGGGGGAACCCATGCCGGTTTTTTTATTTAAAATTTGGCGTGGAGTTCCCCCTCAAGAGCAGCAGAGAACAAGTCGCATGCCAAAGTCGGATCATGCAAGACTGCGGTCCGACTTTGATCCGACAATGATAGTCAATGGGCTGAAGTCGGATCAAAGTCGGACCAAAGTAGTACAGGGAGCATTTTCAAAGTCGGACCGACATGTGTCGGAGCAGTTAAGACGGCTCCCATGGGGAAACATTGATTTTCACACGTCATGCGACATTAGCTCCCAATGTCGGAGCGTTTGTCGCCCCAGTGTGAACCCGGCCTTAAAGAGGATCTTCAGTCTTAAAGAAAAAATAGTCAGCAGGTACAAATACTGTAGCTGCTGACTTTTAAATAAAGGACACTTACCTGTCTAGGGATCCAGAGCTGTCCTCGCCTGGGCTAGTTTTTTGCTGGTTTTAGGATCCCCTGCGTTGGCATGTTCAAAAATGGGAAGCCAGTTGTGACTCATTTCAGCTTCACAGCCAGGTTCCCAGTGCACATGAGCAAGCTGTGCTTTACTGTATGAATGGTCCCGCAGCCTCCTGGGACCCGTATTATCTCCCAGAAGGTTGTGGGAGTGGATGGAGATGTGGGGAGAACTTTGCGCCGGTCGTCTAAGCAGTCAAAGCGGAAGTAGGAGCGAGCCCAAAAGTGGGAGAGAAGAAGAAGGTGATAAAGCGGAACTTCTTATTTAGGGTGAAGTTGCGCTTTTAAGTTGTAGGTATGTAGTATGTTAGGATGAAGCTGCAAATAAAGTATTTGTATTTCAGCTATAAAGTTTATAAACTGATACATGCTAGTTAACAGATCACCACTGTTTTTTTTTTGTTGCTAATAGGCAGTCATTGCAAGCGAACATTTGGATTCAGACAGCTCTAGTTATAGCAGTTCAGTTCAATGTGTTTTTTTCTCAAGAGAAACGTCTGCTTTGAGCAAGCAGATCAAGCACAAAATTTGAACTTCGAGATTTTCAGATCTTTTATGCAGTGGTAAACTACAAAAGGGGAGCCTGCCAAGGATATTCTCTTTCCGAGTGGCGTTATTAGTCTAGTCTTTTATTTTTATTTCTATAAAATTCTCCTATAGGGCAGCCATTTCTAATCAATACATTTACTAAACTCTAATATTAGGCCCACATAAAAGAAAATCCACTAGTGGGGGTAGCTTTACAGACAGCGGATAACATTTCTTTATCGTACATCACGGGACACAGAGCCTAGTAATTACTAAGTGGGTTATATTCCACCTTCAGGTGCTGGACACTGGTGTAATCAATTAGATGGGAAGTTTCCTCCCTATATAACCCCTCCCATACTGGGAGCACCTCAGTTTTTTTGCCAGTGTCTGAGGTGTTGTTCACGAGTGAAGATGTGCTCTGCGGAGCTCCACTGGAGGGATCCATGCTGGATTTAAATAGCCTCCATAAAGACCAGATCCATCCAAAGTGCCATTGAGGACATAGTAGATGGTACCTGGGTCATCGTATCCGAAGCACAAGGTTTTTGCCTGTAATGCCTCTCTTCGGAGGGCTGGATCCTGGTTTCCAGTACTTTTTTTATAGCCACATACCAAAGATTTTCTGGCAGGATGTGGTACAGGTTCAGGGGAGTGGAAACCCTGTCTAGGATCCCGGTGCCTAAAGGTCTGTTGACTTAACCCGCCGTGATGGGTGAAGATTGGGTCTGTCTGTGCTCAGCAGTATCCTGCGGCGGGGATAAGATAAGTGAAGACAATCCTAGGTAAATACCTTAAGGATTATCTTCCATAAGTAGCTGCATGTCTTATCTGTTTTCTGCCACTAGAGGCAGTAAAGAGACATGCCTGGTGTTTCACTTAGCATGCTCTCCAGGAATGAAAGCTCAGTGTCAGCCAGTCTGTTGAGCGTCTCACTTCCTCCGCTTCATGCTCTGCCACAGTTGTGGGGGGGTCCCTTGTAGTCCGAGGTCCACGGTGCTCCTTTTGGGGGATCCCTCTCTCTCCCACTCTCGCCTCCACCATTTCCCTACGTGCGCGAAGGATGCATGCTTTTGAAGCCGGTAGGCGGGGGAGGGGATGTGGTTGCCGTTGGCGCGCACGTGCACGCCGGCTTATGGTGCAGGCGCAGGGCGGGCCCTTCAAAAAAAGCCCAGACGTCAGAGATCTGTAAAGCCAGAGGGACACAGCAGCCTGGGGCACGTAAGCACCTCCTGTGTGTTGGATACAGACATACCTAAGATGCCTACTCAGCATCAAGCTGTGAAGATTAGCAGGCATTGTTTTCTTGCTAGACTAAGTTCAGCTGTTGATGCACCTGTGTTAAGTTCCTCTGCTTTTAGCTTAGGACTATGTCTCCCTGTAGAAAACGTTCAGGGGCAGGAATATAAAAGGGCACCAAGGTATTGCCATCTGAATCTGGTGGCCCTAATCATGCTTGCTCTCCTGTAGAGACTTGAGGCAGCCCACAGGTTGAGCCATCGGCCCTGTCAGGCATTGTAGCCTCCCCCAACATTGCAGCATATGTCAGTTTGGTCGTTTTTTTGCATTGCATTTGTTGGTCTACAAGAGGTTAACTGCTATACTCGCAGCATCCTCACAAGAAGCAGAAACCGGGGTGTGCCCCTTTCCCTGCTCTAAATCCTCAAACGAGGATTAAAGTCCTGAGGATGAAAGTTCACCGTCAGAGGACAGGGAACAGGTACAGTCTAACGAGGCAGAGGTATCAGAAGCCTCAGAAGTCCTGGAGTTGCAGCTGCAGTCTTTTTCAGAGATTCATACTGCGTATAACTTTCCCTCAGCCTAGACGGCCAAAGCCTCTGTCTCCTCCTTGGGGTTTTAAAAAAAAGAAATACATTTTTTTTCCATAGGTTGCTTGTACCTTTCCACTCAATCCATTACTGCAACAGTTTATTTCTGCTGGTTGGGCACCCGCATAAGCTGTTTTTTTTCTCCTCCTAAAAACTCTAGCCGAGGAATATAGGTTGCTAGAAAAACCTCCACAGGATCCTCATCCTGGTGCTGGCTTCAGGCTAGCCAAACGCACAACTGCTGGGATGCACAGTTGCTGGTGCACATTGCTAACGCACAACAGCTATATCGCATGATTGCGGAAACGCACGTCTGCAGAGGATTTACCAGTCCACATGTTTGCATAAAATACATGAGTTCGGAATGTACAAAATGCATGTGGGGTAAAAACAAGTAACAGAACATGTTTATTGTTGATCACATAAAGATGCATGTTTCTGTTTGTATGGATTTGCATGTTTTTTACATAGTCACATGAGGATGCTTGGTCACATTAAAGTGCTTAAGTCGCACAGAGAGGCTTGTTTGCACACAAAAGCCTAAAATTGCATATGTGTTTATTTACATGGGACTGCAGAGGTTGTCTGCGTTTCGCAGGGGAACAGCACCTTCTCCAGTTGGTCTTGCGCTTTGGGTTAGCCACCGTGCCCGGGTTTACAGGGTGCTAGGGCCTGCCTCTAGCACGTCTAAAGGCCCAGGGTATAGCAGTAATGGCATACCGAGGCAATCTGCTGCTGATAGATCAGTCAGTAGCATGGCTGGACCTAAGTGTGTCCAGCATGGTCAAGTATCTGGAACTCCTGGGTTAGGATCCCAGTCTAAAGGTACATTCTTTTGTTCGGTAAGAAGCTTGGAATGTTTGGGACACAGCCCAAAAAGGAGAGTTTTTTGCCTCATACAAAGTCAGCACTATAAGAAAGCTGGTTTATGTGGTCAAGGGAAGGAAGAATTCCTTACATTTGCTTTTTTCTTAAGGTGCTAGGGAAGATGGTGGCTTCATTCAAAGCGGTTCCCTATGCTCAGTTTCATTCTAGGCTGATATAAACATTATTCTTTACCATAGAGAGGATCCTGCGATCCACTACTGTTGTCTTCCATGGATGTCCATGCCTTTTTATGTTGCTGAGCTCACCAGTGCGTTCTTCTTTCCTCAAAATGTACCAAAATGTTGATTTGGCCACTGCTGCTATTTCTCTGATGGATTTGTTTTGTTTTTGAAGCCTTACAATGGCCTGTTTCACTTGCATGAACAGCTCCTTTGAATGCATGATGTAGGTTCACAGCAATAGATTCCAAATGCAAATACCACACTTAGAATCAACTCCAGAACTTTTACCTGCTTAATTGATGAAGAAATGACGAACAAGTAGCCCACACCTGGCCATGAAACACCTTTTGATTCAATTGTCCAATTACATTTGGTCCCTTAAAAAAGGGGGGTTGGCTGCTCTTAAGAGCTGTAATTCCTAAACCCTTCCTCCGATTTGGATGTACATACCCTCAAATTAAACCCGAGAGCACTTTCAGCCTATATCCATTTTATAACTATAGCTTTAATATGTTTTGGTAAATATCTAAAAAATAAATAAAATTGTGCCTGTGTCCAAATATACAGTTTATGGACCTAACTGTATTTCTGCCAACATTCCACAAGGCACTGCTTGTTGCCTTGACCACCAATAGGAAATGCAGGACATTCTACAGGGGTTGGGGAGGCATGTGTGTGTGTATGCATGTATGTATGTGTATACACACACACACACACACACACACACACACATCTACACACACACATCTACACACACACATCTACACACCCCTATTAAAATGTCAGGTTTCTGTGATGTTAAAAAATGAGACAAAGATAAATCATTTCAGAACTTTGTCCACCTTTAATGTGACCTATAAACTGTACAACTCAATTGAAAAACAAACTAAAATCTTTCAGGAGGGGCAAGTAAAAAATAAAAAAATAAAATAATGTGGTTGCATAAGTGTGCACACCCTCTTATAACTGGGAATGTAGCTGTGTTCAGAATTAAGCAATCACATTCAAACTCATGTTAAATAGGAGTCAGTACACACCTGCCATCATTTAAAGTGCCTCTGATGAACCCCAGCTGTTCTAGTAGGTCTTTTCTGACATTTTCTTAGTCGCATTCTACAGCAAAAGCCATGTTCCGTAGAGAGCTTCCAACGCGTCAGAGGGATCTCATTGTTAAGAGATCAGTCAGGAGAAGGGTACAAAAGAATTTCCAAGGCATTATATGTATACCATGGAACACAGTGAAGACAGTCATCATCAAGTGGAGAAAATATGGCACAACAGTGACATTACCAAGAACTAGACATCCCTCCAGAATTGATGAAAAGACGAAGAAAACTGGTCAGGGAGGCTGCCAAGAGGCCTACAGCAACATTAAAGAAGCTGCAGGAATATCTGGAAAGTACTGGCTGTGTGGTACATGTGACAACAATTTCCCATATTCTTCATATGTCTGGGCTATGGGGTAGAGTGGCAAGAAGGAAGCCTTTTCTTACAAAGAAAAACATCCAAGCCAGGCTAAATTTTGCAAAAACACACCTGAAGTCTCCCAAAAGCATGTGGGAAAATGTATTATGGTCTGATGAAACCAAGGTTGAACTTTTTGGCCATAATTTCAAAAAATATGTTTGGTGCAAAAACAACACTGCACATCACCAAAAGAATACCATGCCCACAGTGAAGCATGGTGGCGGCAGCATCATGCTTTGGGGCCGTTTTTCTTCAGCTGAAACAGGGGCCTTGGTCAAAGTAGAGGAAATTATGAACAGTTCCAAATGCCATTCAATATTTGCACAAGACCTTCAGGCTTCTGCTATAAAGCTGAACATGAAGAGGAACTTCATCTTTCAGCATGACATCGACCCAAAGGATACATCCCAATCAACAAAGAAATGGCTTCACCAGAAGAAGATTAAAGTTTTGGAATGGCCCAGCCAGAGCCCAGACATGAATCCAATTGAAAATCTGTGTGGTGATCTGAAGAGGGCTGTGCATAGGGGATGCCCTCGCAATCTGACAGATTAGGAGTGTTTTTGCAAAGAAGAGTGGGCAAATATGAGTGCTGTAATAAAATCAAAAGGTGCTTCAACAAAGTATTAGTTTAAGGGTATACACACTTATGCAACCATATTTTTATTTTTTTATTTTTACTACCCTCCACCTAAAAGATTTCAGTTTGTTTTTTAATTCAGTTGTACAGTTTATTGGTCACATTAAAAGTGGAAAAATTTCTGAAATTGTTTATCTTTGTCTCATTTTTTACACCACAGAAACCTGACATTTTAACAGGGGTGTGTAGACCTTTTTATATCCACTGTATATACATTCTAAGGTTATCTGTAAATTTTGGCTTCTCCTATAAACTTACAGAAGGAGCCACCCTTTCCCTGCTCCCTATATCTTTGAATCTGGTTATTTCAACATTCTGTTGACTCTGCTTATGTGTTTTTCATTTTTTGCTCAATTTGGTTGGTTTTGTGACCAGCTTTGTTTAAATGTAATTAAATAGTTAGTCAGATTGAAAAAAATACACTTGTCCATCAAGGTAAACCAAAAATGTTTTAAATTATACTCTCTAGATGGTATAGCGTACTGTCCTTACTACACAAAATCTACGCATCACTATCCGACCATTGTTGGTGTTGTGCCAGTGACGAAGAAACTCTCCTACACATACACTGTCCATCCCATCATTTTGACAGTTTCAGGCACAACCTTGCCCAATACCTGTTGCATCAATCCTCCTTCCCCAAAAACATTATATGAAATCACTGACAATGCATATGATCACTGCAGCAAGGCTGTACATACTAGTACATTGGAATTCTGTACAGACTCCAAGCTTAAAAGAAACCAAAGAACATTGCAGAAATGGAGAGATTTTGTACATATATAGAAGTATGGGTTACACAAATACACCCAACCCTGGACCTGTTGGATCCATTATAAAACTCCTGAGTATAAGCATATCATGAACTCTAGACCTAGTACAGTCTGACCAATGATCTGAAAGTTATCTGGAAATATACTTTGATTAGGTTTGTGGGGTGACAAGACAAGGACCCTCCGTCTATCACACGAGTCCCCCTCACTGGACAAGCCACTTAGACCTCCCATCTCAATTACACACAGACCTCTTTTTTGCTGACCCCTTCCTGTCCCCAATGCCTTTACCACCCAACTCCCCCATCTATCCCCATCTCTTTCCCTCCCCCGCCCCTTTTCTTTTTTTTTCCTTCCTCTCTCTTTTATCCCTCCCCTTTATACACTTATAAAAGCTTTCCCACACACACGAGGTACCCCTCTTCACCAACCCTCTTTATGTATCCTCCATATATTAAATCTTCCCCACCTACATCAAGCACTGTGACCTGTCTTCTGAGTCCTGGTACAGTGGTAGGAGATAGTCCCATGCTGCAAGAGTCCTTTTTAAATAGATGATTAAGAAGGTGCTACTAGGCTTGTTACGTGGGTAACATTTTGCCTGTAACTCATCTATACATCTCTATACTTATATATTATGGTAATTTTCTCAGTTGTCTTCCTGGATCTACTTTTTTGATGTACTACATAGGAAAACATTTAATTTGAAACATTTTTCAACCTGCAGTTGTGGAAATACACGAAGGCAGAAAAATCCTTAGTGTGGTCATTTATCTTCAAAGGCAATGCGATAACTACTTGGTTAAAAATTTGACAATCTTATTTGTTACAAATAATAATCAATAAGGGGGACGTTTGGAAGGCTGTTGTAGAGTGGGTAGGTCTGTAGGAATGTGGATAACCTAGCCTGCTATGGCCACAGCCACAAGAGAGCATTAGGCACCTAAAATTCTGTTTGTGTGACCCAAACAGGGTATTAGGTTGCATATGACACAAGCAGTTCAATGTTTTGGGTGCTTATGTTAAGATATTTATTAATTTCCATCAAATATTCTGATTGCAACTGCAATGGCAATCCCTATAGTGTCTCAAGAAAAATAAATCTTGAACGCTGCTTCTGGAAAGATTTGCTCCTTGGCAGTCATGATGGCTTTATGAGTCACTAACCTACAACAGGTATGTTGATCAGGAATTCTGACTACACCCTTACTGCACGCTGACTTTCTTGATCTGCATTCTTTTTTTCTTAATTAAAGACTCATAGTGTTGAAGCCACAGACAGCCAGTGGCAGTGGCAGCCCACATATTTCTGTCAAGACAGGTTTCCTTTAATAGAGCTGTTTTAAGTTTATAGATACTCTAGCCCACCCTCACCACCAGCCTCCTTTAAAAAAAAATCTCTTACCATATGTCATATGAGTACAGACTCATTCGGCCACCCACAGGCAATTGAATAACCTTACAAATTTATTTTTTGTTTATGACTAGGGCTTAAAATGTTTTCCTCTTCCATTTGTATTGTGTATTTCAGCCTAGTCCATCTACCTCAAGTCTGAGTTCTACACATTCTGCCTCCCCCAATGTTACAAGTTCTGCTCCATCAAGTGCAAGAGGTATTGCATGTTTTGTACATTTTACAAAAGCCTTGTTTATGATATATAATTTTATTCTTATAAATATACCCATTTAGGCACACACCCACTGACAATATTTGAGACTATTTAATACTGTATTACCAATACAATATACAAACTCTATAGATTTCCTCAACCAGTAAAGCTAACATTTCCTATAAGCTACTAATAGCTTGCCTACAAGAACACACATCTGAAGAATACCTTATTGTATCTACCGTATATTGTTTTGATTGCTTTGTCTTCTGTTTTTAGCTTCCCCACTGTTGTCTGACAAACACAAGCATTCCAGAGAAAATGCCTGCCTGTCCCCAAGAGAGAGACCCTGCAGTGCCATATTTCCTATCCCAGCTGAACCTCCCCAGGTAGTCAGATTTAAAGCAAACTGTCAAAGTGTGCTTTACCAGATAAAGCTTGATTGAAATTATTGTCTTTTATATAGTACACGTAGTATTTTTAATAAAGGTATACTTAATATTTAATCGATAACTGGCAAGCAATAAAAATATGCACTTTTATTCTCACAAAACCATTGTTTTAGCTGAAATAGATCAATGTATGCATTATGAAAGACTTATAACAGAGGCTTTTGCAATCTGCCTTGAGTAAAAGATCATTATTTTTCTAATGCATCAGTATTCTGTTCTTATTAAGTAGTTAATCTTTGAAGAAATATCCACTAGCTAGGTTTTAATAATACCATCCTGGTTTCCATTCTTTAGATGATGTTGCTTGGTAACCTGAATCTGAGAGTAGATAAAGCTAAGAAATGTATTTATTTTAATCATTAAAATTATACACACTAGGACTGGCACTGTACACTCTACTCACATTACGAAAATACATATGTCTGCTTTGCAGAAATACGTGGCCTTCAGTCTGATATCTTGTTATTTTCTGGTCTTTCTTTCTTCTCTTTCTTATTCATGTTGATATTTCTCAAAGTGCATGTTCTAATAATCCATAATGCTGTAAATAAATCCCTTTCACACATAAAAACATCACAGCCTGACATTCAGACATCAAAAAGTACTTGCTGCAATAAAAAAATCCACAGAACAAAAACCAAGACATGTCAATGCTGTTGTTGAACATGCATAGTTGTACAATATACACATACATGCAACAACTCTGTTATTTATTTTCTAGAGAGTGTTATTTAATCACATTGGAGAAAACACCTTGCCTCGGAGTGACCCAAATCTTTCTGCACCAGATAAAGGTATGTTAACATTCAGAAAAACAACTCGTATGCCATTCAGCATTCAGCAATTCTGTCTTTGTAGAAATATTCTCATCTTATGCTGTCCCAAAGAGCTTTCTTTCATATATGTGAAATCAATTGTTTTCATGACAGCAATATATAGGATTGTAATCAGTAACATAAAATGTGCAAGAAACGATCATGATGAATAAAATATGCAGACTGTGTCTAACATCCGAGTGTAATGTTACCTGTAGGGTAAGTGGTCAATGTCAGATCCCCCATTTTGACAACTTTGATGTTAATAGGTGACTAAAGATACTTCCAGCCATTGTTCTTCAAAGGTGTGTATTGAAAGAACAGGCATGCTGTTCTAAAATAAGGGGTCATGTTTGCTTGTTGGAAGTCAAGGCACTTGTATGTCTGCACATCTGTCATCTGATGTCTGTGGCAAAATGTTTAACTTAACGTGGAAAGTCAAAAAGTGACGATTTGCTATGTTAAAGAGAACATTTAGAAATGCTAATTGTGACATATCAGTACCCTGAAAATGTACCTTTGTTTGGAATTAGTTGTGGAAAGATAGCAGGGCACTTTCAGATATATGAGAATGTTTAGGCAACCCATGCATCGAAGCCCCATAGGCACTGTGACTCCGACTTGCTAGTCTTAGGAGATGTGGAGTTAGATTTGGTGATGTCACTACTGTGCTTTTCACTGTTGTTGCTGGATGCTCTGACACGAGACAGTGATGCCCTGCCTCTAGCAAACATGGCTGTCCCCACACAGTGCAGATCATGGTTAGACAGTAATGGGGAAAAAATCAACTGCAGCGAGATTATAGTCAATATTGTTTACTACTCCTCCATCCTCTACCTGCCTTTTTTTAGGCAAGGCTTCCAGAGTTCAGTTCCTCTGAAAGTGAAAGAATGTAATGGATAGCTGGTGGAAACTGCAGTATTGAAAGGTATATAAACAAATACAATGTCATGGCTAAAGATGGCACCTTTAGCCTTCTTGTATTAGAAAGTGTACATAATATTGTCACTTGGGTCCCTTCCCTCATATTATTAGAAAAGGCCTCTGTGAGCCATGTGAAATAAGATAGATGGAAGTCGCTATTTTAGTACAAAATTATCTTAATTGCTGATCATTAAAGCTTGTAATTCAAGTTCTGAATAAAGAAACTGACATAAGATAAAGAGCAGAAAGTGTATTTGGCACAGGCATTGATATTCCTTGAGGTAAATCATGTTTAATTGGATACTTTGACGCATGTGTTTTAGTTAATACTAAAATGTAATAATTGCCTGCTTGTATAACTGCTTGTATAACTTAGCCCTCAGTTATAAATTAAGAGGAAGAGATATACTATTTATTAGAAAACATCATAAGTTTTGTTTTCAAATGGTAAGTGTAAAATCCATGAACTGGAGTTCTTGTAGACCACCTTATTGGTAATTAAAAAGTTGTAGAAATAAGTATGTCCTCATTCTACTTACCAGTTTCTTGTGGAAGACAGATGTTGATTGATTAAAGTATGACAATAAAATCCCAAAGATGTCAACTTGTTCTACTTTATCAGGAAAATATGTTTGCTTTTCTGTTTAGTGCTGATCACCATGATGCAATAATTCAATAATGTAAATTGACTTTTATTGTAATTGGTCTAATTCCTTCGCTCTTAAAGGAAACCTGTACTGCGAGAAATAACACTGCCATTATGGGGTTTTATCGCTTTTCTTTCCTGTTTTGCAGGCATACCTGGACTGTATAGAAAGACTAAATGCTGCGTACACTCGATCATTATTCACGGCGGTTAAAAAACCGCCGTGAATAATGTCATTAAAAACGAGGGAACAGCTTGTTCCCCCACACACGGTCGTTTTTCACGTCGTTTTTTCTCTTGTCGAGAAAAACGACCGTCTGTGGGCTCCGCGGCTGTGTTTCCCTATGGGAAACACTGCCGCGGAAAACATGTCGAAAAAAACGACGAGAAAAATTAGAACATGTTCTAATTTTTCTCGTCGTTTTTAATGCCGTTTTTCTCGTCGAAAAAAAAACGACAGCCCACAGACTATCGTTTTTCTCGTCGAATGGGAAAAATTTTGTTTTTTTCGACGAGAAAAACGGCCGTGTGTACGCGGCATTAACTGTTCAGCAGTTTTCTTCAATTATTTTGTCGTTTTGGATAGCGTGGAAAGGGATTGGAACAACTGTCAGTTTTTATTGCTGTTTGTGCCCCCGTTAAGAAAATTCACACTCTCTATTTGACTTTTTACTATTATCATTGAAAGTAAATGTAAAAGAAAAAGACACATTTTGGGTTGTGCCCAGAAAAGTAATAGAGGGGAAATCTTCCAATGGGGACACTAGTTCTGGTGACTTGTGGCACCCCAAGGGATTCTCTTCATTTGCAGGGATATCCGCTCACTTCCTGTTTGGTTATGGGACAGGAAGTGAAGGTGAATCTCCACAATGAGACACAGATGGTGAAAAAAAAATCTTACAAGGTTATAACTCTCCCTTACTTTATCAAAAATGTACTACATGTAATACCCTGCCCGTTTATCACTATCTGATGCTAACTGTACAAGGGCAGATATAGAGTGAACAGCAGCACAAGTATCAAGTGAAGTCAGCAGCATGATTGGCAAAACTGTATGAGATTCTGCAGACCTGTAGATTCTTTGGCCTTGTGATAGGGGTGGATAATTTGCACACGCAGATCAGTGTCTGGCAACTGCAGCCATTTTAAGCTGCATTATAAAGAATTTCTGATCATTTATTTATTTTAATGGGATCATTATGTACCCATACACTTGTGTATAGTAAGTTGTCCAATATCACTGAGGTTACAATTACCATGTATGACTAAATTTCGGTATATTTCTGTTTGCAGGTATGGTAAATGAAGGCTGCATACTGCAACAGAGCATAGTTCAATATTACAAAGTAATTTACAAAGTCACAGTTTATATAGTCATAACATGTACTGCTCTCCTGCCAAAACTTTTAGAACATTTCTTCACAATGAGATGTGAAGGGCTGCTGTCTTGTTCTGCATAGAATAACACATTCAGGTCTGACTTTCAATATCCACAGTTAAATTCAAGGTTGTTTATGTCAATTCTGCTCCTATTTTGCAGCAGTGAATACCACCCCGAGCAGTTGGAGCTTGGACAGTGGGAAAGAAGCCAAAAATATGTCAGAATGTGGAAGGCTTATAACTCCTCCTGTGCCACCCAGGCCCACTCAGGCTGGTACGTATGATTTATGTAAAAGGCTCAGCATTCAGGTTTATTCAAATTCATTCCAAGCTAACTTCATGCACTGTGGTTTTATCGGCTTTTGTTTAGAAGACTTAATTGAGTTAAAGCTTGCAATGAGACATTTATTGCCTATGACCAAATGTAATGCCTCACAGTAACATAAAGAGAAAAAGTTTACATATGCTCAGCTCTTCAGTGCATTACTTCATTGGAAATGTGTACTTAGAACATTTTAGGCAAAAAATTAGGCTACTTCGAATGTTGCACTTGTTCTGGCCAAAAAAGTATCTCTAACAACTTGTCTATGACCGGCAGTGTTTAAAAGGAAAACCCTGTTGAGAAAATATGGATGCTATTTACCTGGCTGTTATATTGTTTTTTTTTTTTTTTACCTTCTGAGGCAATGACCAAGGACAAGTAGGCAGGTGAAAAGTTCTAACGTCACTCTGCCTCCTATGCTGCTGTGTGTCTGTTCCAAGTCATTGACTCAGTCTTCAGGCCACAGAATCGGCACAACAGACAGAAATAGGGTAATAGGCCACCTTCAGGTGTTGACACTGGTAAACCCTAATTAAAGGAAGTTTACTCCTTATATAACCCCTCCTCCTTCCAGGAGCACATCAGTTTTTTCGCCAGTGTCTAAGGTGTTGGTCACGAGTGAAGAGGTGCTCTGAGGAACTTCAGGAGGGATCCGCGCTGGATTTAAATTCCTCCATAAAAAGAAGCCAGATCCACCCAAAGTGGATGGTATCTGGGACCTCGTATCCGAAGCACAAGGTTTTTGCCTGTGACGCCTCTCTTTGTAGGGCTGGACCCCAGGATTCCAGGGCTTAGGTCTTGTTACATTACTTATAGCTTCCTGATGGGGTGCTTATACATGGCCCAAGGCAGTTGGAATCCCGTTTTTACGGACCCAGTCCTTGAAGGTTTACTAAACCAGCCCGCCAAGATGGGTGAAGATTGTATTTCTGTTAAATCGGCTAAATCCTGCGGCGAGGATAAGGTAAGAGAAGAAACTTTAGGGATTAAAAATATATATGTATTTCTTCCATTAAAAGGAAAACATTTTGTCGTGCCTTAAAATCTCCACTAGATGGAGCCTATGCACTTGCCTTACTGTCGTCTTCACTATAGCTCAATCTGTGTCTGGCTGCATAGCGTGTGGAGGAAAGAATTTGCAAGGTAAAAAAATCTTCAAAAAATGTATTTTCTCCCCCTGATGGGACCAGAGGGTTAAGTGATCATCCTCATCATGAAGAGGCAACCCCCCTCAGCAAGGTGGGGGGGAAGACTTCTGCAATTTTCAGAAGTCTGGAAAAAGGAAATTCAGGACAGATGGGTCATCTCCACGGTAACGCTGGGGTACAAACTGGAATTTCAAGACTTTCCACCGTCTTGTTTCCTGAGATCAAGCATTCCCAAGGATCCAGAGAAGAAACAATCTCTGTTTCAGGCACTAGACCGATTAATATCTCAAGGGGTGATCATACAGATCCCCACAAAGGAGCAAGGTCTGGGGTTTTATTCAAATCTTTTCATGGTACCAAAACCAAACGGAGATGTCAGACCCATTCTAGATCTAAGAAAGCTAAATCAATTCCTGAAGATCCACTCCTTTCGCATGGAGACAATCAGGTCAGTAGTTTCTATCCTTCTAGAAGGAGAACTTCTGACGTCAATCGACATCAGGGTTGCATATCTGCATGTCCCTATATTTCCTGCTCATCAAAAATTTCTGTGGTTCGAGTTAGAACAGCAGCATTTCCAGTTTGTAGTCCTGCCCTTCGAGCTAGCCACAGCACCCCAGGTGTTCACCAAAGTGCTGGCACCACCTCTAGCCAGGTTAAGGGCACAGGGCATAACAATCATAGCGTATCTAGACGATCTATTACTTATAGATCAATCGGTGACTCGCTTGGAATAAAGCGTATGCACTACAACCAACTATCTGAAAAGTTTGGGTTGGATTCTCAACCTAGAGAAATCTTCCTTAATACCGCTAAAAAGGCTGGAGTACTTGGGTCTGATCATAGACACAGCCCAGGAAAAAGTGTTCTTGCCTCAAGCAAAGATCAACTCTATAAGAGAGCTGATGCGGAGGGTCAGGTCAAATGGCAATCCCTCCATTCGCCTCTGCATGAGGTTGCTAGGAACCATGGTGGCTTCATTCGAAGCAGTTCCCTATGCCCAGTTCCATTCAAGACTGTTGCAAAACAGTATCCTGTCTGCTTGGAACAAGACAGTTCAAGCTTTAGACTTGCCAATGCGGCTGTCCCCAAGAGTGGCCCAAAGCCTCACTTGGTGGTTATTAACCCAGAATCTACTGAAAGGAAAATCCTTCAGACCAGTTTTCTGGAAAGTAGTAACGACAGATGCCAGCCTCTCAGGCTGGGGAGCAGTACTAGAAAAGACAACGATCCAAGGACAGTGGTCAAAGACCGAAAATAATCTGGCCCATCAATATCCTAGAGATTCGGGCAGTACGTCTGTCTCTAAAGGCCTGGACTTTCAGGTTACGGGATTGTCCTGTCAGGATTCAATCCGACAATGCCACAGCTGTGGCCTATATCAATCACCAAGGGGGCACCAAAAGTCTCTCAGCACAGAGAGAGGTGAACCATATTCTAACTTGGGCAGAAAGGAATTTTCGATGCCTCTCTGCAATCTTCATTTCGGGAGTAGAGAATTGGCAGGTGGACTACTTAAATCGCCAGCAGTTATTCCCAGGGGAATGGTCTCTTCCCCCCGACATATTTCGGGCGGTTTGCCAAAGATGGGGGACTCCGGACATGGATCTTCTAGCATCCAGGTTCAACACGAAGTTGGTCAAGGGATCCATTCGCATGCGGAAAAGAATGCGTTGGTGACCCCATGGGATCAGTTCTCACCGATCTATGCATTCCCCCCTATTCAGTTGCTGCCTCTACTTCTTTGCAGAATCAAGCTGGAAAGAAAGCCGATAATCCTGGTGGCACCAGCATGGCCCAGAAGGTTATGGTACGCAGAAATCGTAAAGATGGCAGTAGAGGGCCCATGGTCCCTCCCACTATGGCCAGATCTGCTCTCTCAGGGACCAATATTCTATCCTTCCTTACGTTCTCTAAATTTAACGGCTTGGCTATTGAAACCCACACTCTAAAGAAACGTGGGCTTTCGGGGTGAGTTATCCCTACCCTGATTAATGCTAGGAAGCCAGCTTCCAGAACTATATATTATAGAGTCTGGAAGGCTTATGTTTCCTGGTGTGAATCCAAGGGTTGCACCCTCGGAGATATATCATAGGCAGATTTCTTGCCTTTCTACAATTACGGGTAGAAATGAAATTGGCCTTAAGTACTATTAAAGGCCAAGTCTCAGCTTTATCTGTCTTATTCCAAAGACCACTTGCTACTCATTCTTTAGTCCGGGGCTTTATACAAGGGGTGACGCGCCTTAATCCGCCCGTCAAACCTCCCTTGAACCCTTGGGACTTAAACTTAGTTTTGTTTGTGTTACAAAAACAGCCATTTGAACCAATACAACATATTCCCCTTAGTCCTTCTGACAGTTGGTATTTTTGGTTGCTATATCCTCAGCAAGGAGGGTTTCGGAATTGGCTGCTCTTTCTTGTAAAGAGCCATATTTGATTTTTCATGAGGACAAAGTGGTGTTACGCCCTCGTCCAGGCTTTTTGCCAAAAGTAATTTCAGGTTTTTACCTGAACCAAAATATTGTTCTGCCATTGTTTTTTCCAAAACCATGGTCCAGGGAAGAAAAGTCACTACATTGTCTTGATGTGGTGAGAGCAGTGAAAATCTATTTAAAGAAAACTGCTCAGATTCGTAAGACTGATGTCTTATTTATTCTGCCGCAGTGTCCTAAGAAAGGACAGGCAGCGTCTAAATCCACTGTCGCTAAGTGGATTCGGCAAGTGATAATTCAAACTTATGATTTAAGGGGTAAAATTCCCCCGTTTCAAGTTAAGGCGCATTCTACCAGGTCGGTTAGTACTTCTTGAGCAGTGCGTCATCAGGCCTCCATGGCTCAGATCTGTAAGGCCACAACTTGGTCTTCAGTGCATACATTCACAAATTTCTATCAGGTGGATGTAAGGAGGTATGAGGATATCGCCTTCGGGCGCAGTGTGCTGCAAGCAGCAGTATAGATCCTCAAGTCTGGGTGTACCCTGCGGGTTATTTCTCCCACCCCTCAAGTGGCATTGCTATGGGACGTCCCATTAAGTAAATACTTAAGGCTCTGTGTCCCATGATGTACGATAAAGAAAATAGGATTTTTTATAACAGCTTACCTGTAAAATCCTTTTCTTGGAGTACATCATTGGACACAGAGGTCCCTCCCCTCTTTTTTGGGATTTGGGTATATTGCTTTGCTACAAAAACTGATGTGCTCCTGGAAGGAGGAGGGGTTATATAGGGAGTAAACTTCCTTTAATTAGGGTTTACCAATGTCAACACCTGAAGGTGGCCTATTACCCATTAAGTAAATACTTAAGGCTCTATGTCCCATGATGTACTCCAAGAAAAGGATTTTACAGGTAAGCTGTTATAAAAATCCTATTTTTTTCAAACTGATATAATGGAGATCCTTGCAGTGCTATTTTTTGGCATAGATAAGTTTCCACAAAAGACTTGAAAATCATCATGATCCTTGCATTGTGATTGTAGAATAAGATGTGTTTGACCTGGATCCTCTCCACTCTATTTCTTTGAATATAATTTGGAATAGTATATTAAGGAAATGATTGCATCTTTACCATGTCAGTATCTGTTTTATACCAAAATTATATGGTATATGCTGACAGAATTTTATGCAAAAGCCAATACTAAACGTGTTTGCATTACTAAAGATTCTGCTATGATATATTCTTCTAACACTCTGATTTAAATTTTAGCTTCTCCAGCTAGAAATATGGCCGCTGTATCTCCTTCTATGATGGGGAGGTCTCCAGTAAAGGTAAACCTTCTGTGTGTGTGACACTGTAGTGAATACCATGCATATGAAAAAAATAGAATGGTTGCTATGGATGAATTCTACAGTACAAAAAGATAGCAGCCGCCCCAATTTATAACTAGCCTTTGCAGTAAGGTACACAGGGAAGAGCAGTGCATAACACATACAAACATTTCCCAGCACACTTACCAGCTATGTTGGCAAAAAAAACAAAGAAAACAAACAAAATGACCCTGTGTAACAATTTGCGTTTAAAACAGAAGTTTTAGTTGCACACATGCGCAAATATATGTGGAAGCTCCAGTGCCTATATAAAGGCTCCTCAGTGTACTGCGGTCCTACCTCTATATTTTTAAGTGTCTCCAGGTTGCAGCATATATAGCAGTGGATAGATGAAGGGCAGGTTTTTCTGGACGGAGCCCACTTCTCCTTAAAGGGACAGAGACACATTAGATGCCCAGAAAGAGCACAAAGATGGCTGTAAGCATCCAGAAGAGCATGTAAAAGCCATCCAGGGGTACCAAGTAGGTGAGGAAAGAAAAAATTCTGGATGGCCGCACTCTGCAAAGGATGCTGGTTTATTAATAAAATCCACAAATACAGCAAAGGCACTCAAACGTGAACACAGAGATAGGCTAACGCGTTTCACATCGTGAGATGCTTACTCATAGCTAAAAAACACAAAGGAAACAAACATATTTATATGCAAGGAATAAGCCTAAACATCTACCAATAGGGAGGATATAGGGCAGGTGTGGCCATTACCGTATAATGAAAGCATGATTGAAACCAATGAGGTCAAAAACACATACAAAAAAGGAAAGGAAACACATGTGAAATGTAAATCAAAATCAGAGAGTAATACATGGATTAATGAAACCCACATGTGCACATGTACGCACATGTGTGCATACATATACACATGTGCATGTAATAACATGTGAGGTATAAAATAATATATCATGTTGAATACTCAATATGTGGTGACATAAGAAATACATTTTGGATAGACCAATATAAAATATGTGTGAATAGTATGTGAGCAAGACCTATAGAAAAAGGAAAAAAGAAAAAAGATGCATGTGTAGAATAGTGTGATAAAATAAAAGAAAAGGATATGATGACAAAAAGAGAAAAAAGAAAAGAGAAAAAGGAAAAAAGAAGGAAAAAGAAAAAAAGAGAAGAAAAGTAAAAGAGTGAATATAAAGTGATATGATGTAGTGCAAAATATGTGATAAGTGATATGGGCGAGTGAAAAATTGTGATGGGTGCAGAAAAAGTATATATTATAATTGGGGAGGAGAAATGAAAAAAAAATATATATACTATAATTAATAAAACAAGAAACAACGGAGAGGGAGGGAAGGAGGTGTAAAAATAATAAACAATATATGTGAATGAATATATGCATGTGTGTGCGTGTGAAAATAAGTAATGAATGTAAAAAACGAATGTAAATATGGGAATGGATGAATAGAAAATGAATGGGGAATGTGCGGAAATGCATGTGAATGTGAGAATAAGTAAAAATGGAAGGGTGAGAAAATGCATGTGCACTTGTCCATAAAATGACTGAAGGGAAAAATAGATGGTATTGTATCATGATGTTATAGAGCAATGCAGTATATAAAGTGTAGCTCTATGAAGAAGAGATAGCGTGAATTAAAACTTATTATTAGGGATAAGATGTTCTATGTATAGCCATCCATAAAGTGCGATACAATAAAAATATATTTAAGAACATATTTTGGAAATCGTTCTGCAAAGTCATATATGTGTAAAAAAGAGATTAAATGGTTACAATAAATCTATCATAATAATGCACATGTACTGCGGTCCTACCTCTATATTTTTAAGTGTCTCCAGGTTGCAGCATATATAGCAGTGGATAGATGAAGGGCAGGTTTTTCTGGACGGAGCCCACTTCTCCTTAAAGGGACAGAGACACATTAGATGCCCAGAAAGTGCACAAAGATGGCTGTAAGCATCCAGAAGAGCATGTAAAAGCCATCCAGGGGTACCAAGTATTAGGAAACTTTTCTGCTCTGTTATATAGAGAAGGCTTTCCATGTACCTAATATCAATTTAAGCTAGCCAAAAAAAGACTGACTGGGGGAGTAATTGTTTTTTCCACAGGGCTGGAATGCATGCCCTGGCAGCATTAAGGAGGTTGATTGTTAAAGGGTGAGCAGTACAATATTAAAGGAGAAGTACAGCCAAAGCTTGTGGATCACAGGAGTGCAGTTCGTTTTGCACTCCTGTCACCCATTTTCACATTTGACATCACATAATTCGGTCCAGGCTCCGCGTCATCATGACAATGGATTAAGTAACAATGTGGTAAGTAACCTGATGGATTCACAAAGTTCGAATGGCAAAATTTGTCTTACACCTAGGAGATGATCAATATGTCTGGTAGAGGTGCTATTCTTAATACGTTTCTCAGAATAGGTATCATAGGAGAGGGAGAAGGCTAGATACTTGCTAAAGGAAAGGTCAATACTATGACCTTCGACAGCCCCATCGTCGGGTACATTGCAAGGGATGGCAGATGTGAACACAGTAACCAGGGCAAACAAGATAACAGAACAGATGAATGCTACTGTTCTATCCTCACCCGCGGCTTCACCCTATCCTGGGTACACCAACTAAAGAGAAGAAACACCCGCGCCTAGGAAAACAAACACTATGAAAATAATAATGTGTGCAGCTGCTGTCTATTATGTCCAGAAAGGGTTAGCCAATAATCAAGTGATCTCAGGCAGCGCTTGCTATAACATGAACTAATGATATCCAAAAAACTATGACATACCGTGAATGCCACTGATGTGATAATAAGTGACAGACAATGGTACAAGTATAAACATGACAGGTGACAAATACAAATTAGTGACATAGTGCAAACAGTCTTTAGTGCAATCTTGAGTGCTTTGTGCTCCATTCCCAGGGTTTCCCCTGTGTGCTCAACCATGTGTAATATGTTCACACAACACTCACCAGATGTCGGTGACTTCCTACTCTTGTAGATCTTTAGTGGGACCTGTCCCACAATCCCTGGTGTCTTGCTGTCACAAATCCAAAGTTCCTCCCTGTTGCGGTCCAAGGGGTTCTCCCACATGATTATTAGGCAGGTGAAAAATAAATGGAGAAATAGCCTCCCATTGTATAAAATCCTTTTAGGTTTATTTGTTTAAAAATCGCAATGTAAAAAAATGCCATTGTATAGATACAAAACTGCCCTGTGGTTATGCAGGGAGGTGGACGCTGCCTAGAGCTGCTTTTGATAACGTTGACTATTGATGATAAAAAGCGTCGAGCTTGTGTTCCAGTGGGTCACTTCCGGCCCAGCGAGTGGAATGCATGCCAGGCTCTAGGCAGCGTCCGTCTCTCTGCATACTCAGAGGGCCGTTTTGTATCTATATAGTGCTGATTTTTACATTGCGATTTTTATACTGCAAATTTTAAACTTATAAACCTAAAAAGGATTTAATACTATGGGAGGCTGTCTCTCCATTTACTGTACTTTTTCACCTGCCCAATAATCGTGTGGGAGAACCCCTTGGGCCGGCAGGAACTTTGGAATTATGACACCAGGGATTGTGGGACAGGTCCCCCTAAATACCTACAAGCTTTGCTGACTTTCCTTGCTATAAGGCTAGGAAGTCACTGACATCAGATGAGTGCAGTGTGAACATATTCCACATGGTGGCGCACACAGGAGAAACCCTGGGAAACGAGGCAAGAAGCACTCAAGATTGCACTAAAGACTATTTTCCACTATGTAACTTAAATTTTTATTTGTCACTTAGGTTTATATTTGTACCATTGTCTGTCACTCTTTATCACATCAGTGGCATATACAGTATGTCATAATTTTTTGGGGATATGATTAGTTCATGTTATAGCAAGCGCTGCCTGAGATCAGTAGATTATTAGTTAACACCAAATAACTAGCCACGTCAAATGCAGGGCCCTGTAGTATAGCTGGATATCTGGCAAACCTATTCCCTATGTCAATTTAGATAGGGTCAGAAGTGAAAACCAGATGCAGGGTTGCTTGTCACTCCATATGAATTTCAGTGAGTAGAGACATGCAACAAAAAATATGCAGGGAGCACAATGGGAACAGTCGGAAACAAATATAGGATTTGAGATAAGGTTGTCATTTTGAAGGCATTTCATCTGCCAAACTATGTTATGTGTTTTATTTTTTATTTTTTGTAAAGGTGAATTTAGCCTTTAAAAACAGCACTTGGAAACAAGCTACAATGTGATGCATCCAGTAGAGGGCACACTTACTCTATAAATGACTTGTTTCAATCTAATTTTTTATTTGATCCTGGCAATGAAAACCGATACTGTTTTTCTGAAGAAAGAGTAACAACACGATTAAACAAATCTGTTCTACATTCATTTTCACAAATACGGATGGTCACCTATTTCTGTCTTATATGGAAACAGGATTTTTAGGGCTGGCAGTATTCATATAGCCATAACAATTTTTTTCTTTGCTGCTGGAGACAGAAATAGTCAGCCACACTGAACAGGATAAAATCGCCTGAAATAAAATGCCAGTTTGATTTGTTCTGGAAATTATTATTATCAGCATGAGTACTGATGGTGCTACAGTGAATTTACATTATTTATGGGAGATTTGTAACTGGGTATAAAAAGTTCAGTCCCATATGGCTTAATGAAACATATCTTAAACTGGCCAAATTACAAAATAGTGCTAAGTGGAAAGCGTAAGGTGTACAGTTTCTCAGCCAAACTTTCCATATTAGAGTGCTGCTATCCTTTGAGGCTTTGCATGAGAAATTTATCCTACCTTCCTCTATGTACTTTGACTATTTACAGCTCAGACATACAGTTGGGACCCAGGGTAGATCCTCTGAGTGGACGCAATCCCCAACTCCCCTGTTTAATTTAATTAAGGTTGCTGAGTCCTCCAAAAGATTCCTATTGCAATGCTATGCTATGTTGCTCCAGTCTTTCCTTACTAAATACCCTCTAAGGGTGTTGGCAAAATGGGAGGGGAATGTGGGTCAACTCACATGAGAACCATGGGAGGAAGCTTTCCAATCTGTGACACCCTGCTTGTTAAATGTGACGCAGAGATTGACCCAGCTGTATATTCTGTTGCGGGTATACTATACCCCTCATAGGTTGCATGTCATGGGTCTGAGACCAACACCTGAGTGCTCTAGATGTAAACGGGATCACGGCAATATGATACATATGCTTTGGAGGTGCCCAAAATTACATATGTATTGGTGTGCAGTGGTTGATACCGTGAACAGGGTATTCCAGGTATCTCTTCCTCTTGACCCAAAACAGTGCTTGCTCAGTCTGTTGGATGAATTTGCGTGGTAAAACCACACTGGAGAGGCCATAGTCCGAGTTCTATTCTTGGCTCGTAAGCTGATAATGATACTTTGGAAGTCAGAGGTCCCTCCTACAGTTGGGGAATGGATAACCAATGTTGAAAATGCTTTATGGATGGAAAAAGTTATATATTAACACACAGGTTGCCCAAATAAGTATGAAAAGTTATGGGCTTCATGGTTAGGGATCCCTGGGCTTGCCCAGACGGACCTGATCATGGATAGGCTACGAAGTCTTAATGTTGGGTGATGACGCTTATGATGAAATGGGAGTGTGTTTTTATTGATTTCAAGGATAGATACTATGTATATAAAGAATGTTTTAAATAGCAATGATTGTTATACGTGCAAGAAGCAAAGTGAACTGTTTGGCTTTGTTATTTTATGCTTTTCTCAATAAAGCTTTTTTCTGGATAAAAAAAAATGTATTTGACACTGATGAGATGTGATCTGCTAGCACAAAACACACAGGCAGGGCTTCTAATAAGGCAGTACAGCCAGCCCTCCCTTACGGGGCTCGGGCCACCATTGGTTCAACAGGTGTGCACCAGTTGAGCAGAAAGACCAGCTACAGTAGGGCAAAAAAGTATTTGGTCAGCCACCAATTGTGCAAGTTCTCCCACTTAAAAAGATGAGAGAGGCCTGTAATTGTCATCATAGGTATACCTCAACTATGAGAGACAAAATGTGGAAACAAATTTTGGAAATATTTTTTTTTTCAAATTATGGTGGAAAATAAGTATTTGGTCAATATCAAAAGTTCATCTCAATACTTTGTTATATATCCTTTGTTGGCAATGACAGAGGTCAAACGTTTTCTGTAAGTCTTCACAAGGTTGTCACACACTGTTGCTGATGTGTTGGCACATTCCTCCATGCAGATCTTCTCTAGAGCAGTGATGTTTTGGGGCTGTCGCTGGGCAACACGGACTTTCAACTCCCTCCAAAGGTTTTCTATGGGGTTGAGATCTGGAGACTGGCTATGCCACTCCAGGACCTTGAAATGCTTCTTACGAAGCCACTCCTTCGTTGCCCTGGCGGTGTGTTTGGGATCATTGTCATGCTGAAAGACCCAGCCACGTTTCACCTTCAATGCCCTTGCTGATGGGAGGAGGTTTGCACTCAAAATCTCATGATACATGGCCCCATTCATTCTTTCATGTACACAGATCAGTCGTCCTGTTCCCTTTGCAGAGAAAAAGCCACAAAGCATGATGTTGCCACCCCCATGCTTCACGGTAGGTATGGTGTTCTTTGGTTGCAACTCCGCATTCTCTCTCCTCCAAACACGACGTGTTGTGTTTCTACCAAACAGTTCTACTTTGGTTTCATCTGACCATATAACATTCTCCCAATCCTCTTCTTGATCATCCAAATGCTCTCTAGCAAACCTCAGATGGGCCCGGACATGTACTGGCTTAAGCAGGGGGACACGTCTGGCACTGCAGGATCTGAGTCCCTGGCGGCGTAGTGTGTTACTGATGGTAGCCTTTGTTACGTTGGTCCCATCTCTCTGCAGGTCATTCACTAGGTCCCCCCATGTGGTTCTGGGATTTTTGCTCACCGTTCCTGTGATCATTTTGACCCCACGGGGTGAGATCTTGCGTGAAGCCCCAGATCAAGGGAGATTATCAGTGGTCTTGTATGTCTTCCATTTTCTAATTATTGCTCCCACAGTTGATTTCTTCACACCAAGCTGCTTGCCTATTGCAGATTCAGTCTTCCCAGCCTGGTGCAGGTCTACAATTTTTCATTTCTGGTGTCCTTCGAGAGCTCTTTGGTCTTCACCATAGTGGAGTTTGGAGTGTGACTGTTTGAGGTTGTGGACAGGTGTCTTTTATACTGATAACAAGTTGAAACAGGTGCCATTAATACAGGTAATGAGTGGAGGACAGAGGAGCCTCTTAAAGAAGAAGATACAGGTCTGTGAGAGCCAGAAATCTTGCTTGTTTGTAGGTGACCAAATACTTATTTTCCACCATAATTTGCAAAAAAAAATCTTTCCAAATCAGACCATGTGATTGTCTGGATTTGTTTCCACATCTTGTCTCTCATAGTTGAGGTTTACCTATGATGACAATTACAGGCCTCTCTCATCTTTTTTAGTGGGAGAACTTGCACAATTGGTGGCTGACTAAATACTTTTTTGCCCCACTGTATATTGTCTTATTGCTAAAACGGATCCACCTGTGGCTCCCCCCAGCTTCTCCTCCTCCCCCTCCCATCAGCTTTCAGCTGGTGCTGAGGGGATCAGTCCATATATCTACGCCCAACAATCGGTACCAATTGCTCCTGTGTTCCTCCATAACTGAAGAACAATAAACTGGGCTTACTATGCTTCAGTTTATGAATGAACAGGAGTCCAAAGTGAGACATTATGAGCCTGTTTATATCCATGGATTTTCACCAAAGCCCTTCACCCCCCCCAACAATAAAATAGTGAAATTTATTTAAGAAAAAATTATTAAGAACTCGTTCAGATCGCTCTTCAGAGAGCATTTGACAGGTGGTGATGAAGTGTTGTATCGCCTTCTCACCCCTTTTATTTACCCTAGTAAATTCAATGTCAACCATGTGAATTGCCAATGGGTCACATTCAACAGCATGTTGAGTATAGGGTAAAATTTCTGCTGCAGCCATGAAGCAAAACCTTGCGGCCGACACATGTAAACCCCCCCCCCACAGATCGCAGGTCAACCATGAGGTTTTACCCCCCCCCAACTTCACCTGTGTGGGAGCCCTCAGGGTCATTCACACAGGTATTCTCCCAATGTAAATGTGTGGTTCCTTATGTGGCTGAAGCTGACTGCTATGGAGATGCAGCGGCTTTACAGACACAGCCGCAGGTCCTAATTTGAAAGACGTTTAGGGGTGGGTGAGTGGCACCGAATGCACACTGTCTGTATTTGGAGCTGTACACCTGCACATTAAGACCTGTGGCTGTGTTTGTGCAGATACTGCATCAACATAGTGTAATATAGGCTGCCTACACAGAGCTCCAAGTGGCTTTAGCCACATAAATAAACCACTCATTCATACCGTACAGGCCACAGCACCCATGTGAATGAACCCCCAAGATCTCATTCACAAACATAGATTTAATTCTTAACTTAAAAAAATATTTTTAGATTTAGCAGAAATTTTGTAAGTTATGTTGTGTTTGTGTCCGCTTATAATGATTTTGTTGTTTATTTCATGAAAATAGTATTTTGATATACAGATACTCCTCGTTTAACAACCACTCGGACTTAAAACCAGCTCTCCCCACCCGAAGGACGTGCTGTACATCATTGTATTGTACAGTACAGAATTTTCGTTTGTGTTCTGTACTTATACAAATTAAAACAACGTTATTGAGCTGGAGTTTTGTGTTTTAGACCTTTTATTCACAATATAGTACAGTAGTTAAAAATGCTTAAAATAGCGATTACTTGTCGCTCCTCGTTTAAGG
Organism: Rana muscosa; assembly: GCA_029206835.1. Classification (NCBI taxonomy): domain Eukaryota; kingdom Metazoa; phylum Chordata; class Amphibia; order Anura; family Ranidae; genus Rana; species Rana muscosa. The sequence continues at coordinate 731,671,172 of CM055118.1, forward strand.
ACCAATTCATTTAACGACCTGGTCGTTGGAATGGAACCTGGTCGTTAAGTGAGGAGAGCCTGTATCCTGGTATTCTGTGGAGGGGTTGCTTTACGGAGCCCTGTGATTTCTAACAATAGCCCTTCACACAGGCTTGGTTATGGCAAACACATCTCTTCAGCATTCCACTAAGAAACTAGTAGGATCATTGACTGCTGGAGTTTCCAGAAAAGGCCTTTTAAAGAAAAAAAAAAAAAGTTAGTCTGCAAGTTTAAAATATTTTTTAAAGTTATGTTGTATGAATAGGGACATGTAACGAATATAAAATAGGTATTGTCCCAAGTTGGTTGTAAAATTGGACATACACCCTAAAGTTATAGACCATGGTGTCGCCAAATTGGCCCAATGGTCCAGATTAAGGAGTGAATGTTAGTGGTGCAGTTGTATGACATATTTTGCGTGATCTTTACTGACCTGCAGAGATGTAGTTTATCCATCCTTTTCCTGGCCGGGGCTAACTAGAAATTTATTCCTGTAAGCAACCTGAAAGTAACATCACAGATTACATGACAAGCTGTAGGGCAGGCATGTGATCGGGTATGTCCTGTCAGTGCTTACTTAGAGAGAAGCAGATAACTTCTTAGGTTCAGATCCACAAGACAGTAAATAGTGCAGGCTCTTTTAATGCAAGCGCTGTCAAGGGCAGTCTTTCCGCAAGGTATATTTTCTCCAATGGCAGCCTTTCTTAAAGCAGTCTCTCTAATTGGCAATCAATCCACATCTGTCTGGGGCAAACTCTTTACGTTGTAGTCTTTCCAAGGTAATTTCTGAACTTGGTCTTCTCTTTCAGGGTTATTTCTTCCAAAAGTATAGTAGGCTCTTTCAGAGCAGTCTTTCCACATGTCCATATTTCTTCAAGGCTGTCTTTCTGTATGCTTGGTCATATCCTTATGGGTATTCTGTTCATTGCTATTCATGCTGTGGGGTATTTAAGGTCAGTCTTTCCCAATGGGGGCCTCTCTAAATACAGACTTTTACCCCCCATTCACACAGGGGCAACACGACTTCCAGCGCGATTTTATGAGGCAACTCAGACACGACTTGAGTATGAATCACAGCGCGACCTGGAGCTATTTACAAGGCAACTCCAAGTTGCCTGCAGGACAGGAGACATTCCAGTGGCCAATCAAACAAGAATCAGCTCTGTGGGAGGGAGGGGGGAGTGAGAGGTTTGCAGGAAAAATGTATGTTTTCTTCCTGGAGAGTTGCTCCTATTAAGACAGTGAGAGGCGACTCCCATTGAAATGAATGCTTACAGGTCGCCTAGCAGTCGGATTGAAGTAGTACAGGGACCTTTTTTGAAGTCGGAGCGACTGCAGTAGTGTGCATAAGGATGGCTCCATTAACTTACATTGATTTCTTCAGCCAGCGCGACCTGAGGCGACTAGGGGCGACCTGGGGCGATTTGGAGTCGGATCCAAAGATGCCCCTGTGTGAATGGGCTCTAAAAAATACAAAAATAAACAGTTGAACATTTTTATTTTGCCCAAAGTTTGACTTCAACTGTTTATTTTTTTATTTTTTAAAGTCTGTATTTAGAGAGGCCCCCATTGGGAAAGACTGACCTTAAATACCCCACAGCATGAATAGCAATTAACAGAATACCCATAATACCCATAATTGAATCTACCATTACCATTATTTTTCCACTTGATAAATCACAACTTGTACATTTTTATTTTGCCCAAAGTTCCACTTCAAGTTGTGATTTATCAAGTGGAAAAATAATGGTAATGGTAGATGCAATTATGGGTATTATGGGTATTCTGTTAATTGCTATTCATGCTGTGGGGTATTTAAGGTCAGTCTTTCCCAATGGGGGCCTCTCTAAATACAGACTTTAAAAACAAAACAAAAAAACAGTTAAAGTGAAACTGTGGGCAAAATAACAATTTTCAGGTTGTGATTTATCAAGTGGAAAAATAATGGTAATGGGAGATGCAATTAATTAATTTGGCCCCCCTCCGTGGGCTTGCGGCGGTTTTTTACCTCCTCTTGTCACTGTATCTTTCACTCACCTGTTGGACTTTTTGTATTCTCCCATTTTGCTGCTCCTACTAATTTAAATCTCCTTGGGGCTTATCTGTTGCATGTCAGCAATAAGGGGGGGGGGGGGGGGAGACAAGTCACAAGTCTCTTTAACCACTTCAATACCAGGCACTGTCTCCCCTTCCTGCCCAAGCCAATTTTCCGCTTTCAGCGCTCTCACTTTTGAAATGATAATTGCGCGGTCATGCTACACTGTAGACAAACACAATTTTTATCATTTTGTTCCCACAAATAGAGCTTTCTTTTGGTGGTATTTGATCACCTCTGTGGTTTTTATTTTTTGCTAAACAAAAAAGACCGAAAATTTTGAGAAAAAAAAAAGTTTTTCTTTGTTTGTTATAACATTTTGTAAATAAGTATGTTTTCTCCTTCACTAATGGGCACTGATGAGGCTGCACTGACGGACACTGATGAGGCTGCACTGACGGGCACTGATGAGGTGGCACTGATAGGCGGCACTAATGGACACTGATAGGCAGCACTGATGGGCACTCATAGGTGGCACTGGTGGCCACTGAAAGGCTGCACTAATGGGTACTTATGAGTGGCACTGATAGGCGACATTGATGGGCACTGGTAGGCATCAATGATGGCACTGGCAGGCATTGCTGATGGGCACTGATTGGCATCTGCCTGGGCACTGATTGGCATATCCCTGGTGGGAGTCCTTTGTGAGCATCCCTGGTGGTCCTGGGCGGGCATCCGCAGGGGGGCTGCGCTGATAATTAGCACAGACCCCCCTGTCAGGAGAGCAGCCAATCGACTCTCCATTAATTGTGACTGTCAGACACGAGTGAGGAAAAGCCGATAACCGTCTCTTCCTGTTTACACTGTGATCAGCTGTGATTGGACACAGCTGATCACGTGGTAAAGAGCCTCCATCAGAGGCTCTTTACCGAGATCTGTGTTGCGGTGTGTCAGACTGACACACCAGAACAGTGATCGCTGCGCGCCCCCTAGGGCACACGATCGTGGCTTATTCTGCTGGACGTCATATGACACCCAGTCAGGATAACTGATCCACTTCCCGGCTGTCGTTTTTCTATAGGCCCGGCGGGAAGTGGTTAAGATATTTTTCTTTGGCTCTTGGCTCTCCCAATATAAATTCAGGATTGGCAAACATGCTTCAATGGCTACTTAACAGCTAGCTAAGCCTACCCTCTCAACCTTTCCTCACAGGCACTTTTTATGTGATATGTAACCCCTTTAAAAAAAAAACAGGGACTAATTATGATTGGGGAATTTAAAGTAATTTTGCTCAGGCCTTAATAAATGAGCAATTGATCATTTATTGTGAAAATGGTTTGTTCTCAAAAAGTTGGTTATATTTTAAAGTTTTTTAAAAATGAAAAGGTATATTTATTGCTATAAATCAATAAAAGGGCAGGGGCTATTTCATGCCAAATTTAGAATGCTGTGTTTTTTATGTAGTGTATGTTTTGAGTATGGGTGGCACATGCAATCCGATGGATCTACTGTCAGCATCAGCGGGTAGTAAAACTTTGTTAAAGGGGATTATACAAAACTGTTGGCTTCATGCTAGTCACATACTACAGCATAAATGTCCTTTTTTATTTTGCCCATCTTTCCAAAGCAACTGTTTTGTGTTAGTATAGTGTCTGCAGTATGTAGGCTCAAAAACTCACAAGGAGGTAAATATTAAAATACTTGTTTCCAAGTTGTTGGGTCAAGTGACCTGATGCTTATATTTTCACTTTCCTAAATGAAAACCAAATTTACCATATTTGATTTATTTCTTAGGCTGAATTTACACCTTTGTGTTTTTACCTAATGCACTCACTTGTGAAACATGATAAAGGATAAGTTCACCTTTGGAGCATGTTACATGTTCCACCTGTATTTAGGGTGAAACATATAATGTATTCCAGCTCCTGCCCCCTCTCCCCTCGATCCCCCCCATGACTGCAGACGGGGGTTCTTCTCAGTTTTTAAAAACGGTGTGGCTGTGTGGGCCTCCGCCCTCACTGTCATGACATTCATTCACAGATTCCTGTGCATGAATAAATGACAAGTATCGTCTTCCACCACAGAAAACAGACTTGTAGTTTGAATGAACTGCGGGTGGACTGATCGGCAGGCTTGTAGTTTATTCACACTGCCTACAGCTGTAAAAATGACAGCCCATACAGAGGTACTGGCAACAGAGCTGTAGGCAGAGTGTGCAGGTGCCTGACACTGTACCCACGATCTGATCGTGGGTGCAGTACTTTGCAGGCTCCTGGTTTAAAAAACAGAAAATTTAAAAAATGTTACTAGCATAAATACAGTATGTGCATTTATAATTTTATGTAAAGATAAATCTAGCCTTTAAAACCCTTTAAAGTGAATATCAACACTCGTTGCATGCATACGAGTGCTTCAAACTGCATGTTGATGTGCAATGTAAAGTGCATTGCAACACGCCTTGACATTTTAATGCATTTCTATATATTTCAATAGGAAAGCATTAAGGTGTGAGTGGGCATTTAGACTTTCAATAGCTTTATTTTTAACAGTATTTTTTTTTCTTAGCTGTGCAGCCTGCAGTTCAGCCTGTTTTTGTTCGGTAGTTTTAGATGATGTTTGCACTTTAATATACACCTGTTTAGCTCTCATTGCCTATGATTAAGGTATGACTTCTTCATTGTGCTTGTTGACTTGTGTTGTTATACCTTAGGGAATGTATTATCGCACATATTGGCATCTTCCAAAATTGGTAGTGACACAGTGTATTTATTAACCTCTGTTCCTCACCTTACAGGGCCCGATGCATTCATTTACTCCATCTCCTGTGGACTGCCATCCATCAAGCATGATGTCCAATTCTCCAGTGCTGTCAGGAAGCTGCAGTAGTGGCATTTCTTCCCTGAGTCGGTGCAGCATTTCTGAGATGTCAGGTTTTGAGAGCCAAATCTTTGATCAGACAGTAACTACATCCAGTTATGGCATATCAGAGGAGCCAACTAGAAAAGAAAACAAGACTCCACCACCTTACAGCGTGTATGAGCGGACTTTGAGGCGTCCTGTACCTGTACCTCAGTGTCTTTCCATACCTGCCCCTATAGATCCTCCAGCTTTGCCACCCAAACCAGGCCCAGTACGTCCAACAAGCCTGGAGAATGGCAAAAGGACTGATCCACTGCCACGGCCTAGGCCTTTCCCACGGAAAGTGTCACAGTTGTAACACAATTACTGTTTCCTTTTGCTGTGAAATAAACTGTTTTTTTTTTTTTTCGCTAGAAAAATTAACCTCTAGAGGTCCTTTGCTGAAGAGACAGCTGCAGAATGGGTATATACACTTAATGAAAGTGTGGGCACTTTAATTGTTTACTATTTGTTTCCCTTAACTAAGGAAGTAAAGCTTTTGTTTTTTATTATTGTTTTGCACAATATTATAGTGGTATTAATTCAGGATTAACTTGACAAATGGCACTTTTTTGGTCAGATAGAAACAGGAAGCACAAACAGTCTGTTGGTATGCGCTGTTTCTGGATTACAAATTCATGAAATATCATGTTGATTTTTAACTGGGTTCTTTATTGTTTTTATAAATATAAATATATATACAGTGTATATATATATATATATATATATATATATATATTTATATTTATATTTTATTTGAAGAGTAGATTGTTATTTGTTGTTTTTTTTTTATTTAAGAAGATACAGTATTGATGTTTTAACTTTCACGTCAGCCAACAATTCCAAATTTGTTGTATATGCTAACATTAATTATATAATATAGGTGTTATTTTAATGTCCCAGTTAATATATTGCTTTTCAGGTTGTTTTTATAAACATAGCACTCTGTCTTTCATTTTGCTAAATTAATGAGGGATTTTAACTTGTATATGTATTATGTATATAGTTTTCTGATCAGTTGCGATAATTTATCTTCCATAAATTGTGAATTTTGTATATGCAGAGAAAATGTTGTTGCTTTATTAACACAACAGGGGTGAGGTCTGATAATTGCATGCATTGGTCAGAGCAGGAAAAGCACATTTCTAATGAATGCATGTTTTAATGCTGCCATCATTGTGCTTGTAGCCTCTCTACAAGCTATTCATTTTACACAATACTCATTTGTCTTTGTTATGGTAGATATGGCATGCAAGTTGCTTTAGTGGTTCTGTAATGCAAAATATTTTCCCACATCATTGTTTAGCTTTGGATTTTTGATTGATGACATTCATACATAGCTCTAAACAATGGGTCAGATTTAGATTAATCAAGTATGACGGATTGGACTCCTTTTTCATGGATGGAGAGGCTTCCTGGCCTGCCAATTATTTTAAGCCAGGATTAAATGGGTTTTTGGCTTACCCCAACCTAGCAATTTCCATCTCCTCTGCCACATACAGGCCAGGATCATGTTGCAGACAAAGCGACATTGGTCACTGATTACACCCATAATATTATCACATTTTGGAAAGCAAAATTTTGGACAGCATTACCCTAAACAATGTAGACTTTGCCATTTTAAACTTTAGTTTAAACAGCTGTAGCAAATTTCTCATTCTCTTTTTTTTTTGTTGAGTGGATTTATTTTTACTTGAACTGGAAAGCAGCTTTGTATAAAAGTAGCAAATAATGCAGTCCTGAAGTCCTGTATACTTGAGATGCTATAGCAGCGCTCCTATCAGTCTTTTGACTTGACCGGCATCCATATAATAAATTATATATGAGAAAGAAGGATGATGATGGTGAATACAGTTCTGAGAATAGATAGTGATCCTAGTAGATGGTAATCCGTGCACCAGTCAGCCCAGGTTCACCACACGTGAGTCACTCTCCCCAGCGGGGTTTACACTCACCAGATAACTGCAAATCACATGCTGGTTAGGGTTGCAGGTCACTCAATGTGTATACCATAAAAAATAAAAATCGCACATAGCGGGATCCTGTATTAGAATTTTATATTGCTAAAACCAGGAAAGCAGCTTTTGTTAAAGCCCTTTTATGTGAATTGGAGAATCATCTACTAATCATTAATGCACAGTGTTTTGTTCATAAATCCATTATTTGTCATATCCGTTGTGTTTACTGAAGTGTGGATTAAGCTAAAGTGTAAATATCCACTGGGTTCGCAAATCCTTTTTGTGGATCTAACAAATCTCCATTGCATGTGTGTACTGGGACATAAGGGGTTACAAAAAGTAGTTCATCTAAATTTGACCTTTAGCGGTTTTACATATTTTAAAGTCCACCAATGTTTAAGTACAAATTGCAATTACCTAGCAGCCCTTCAGAATTTACCTGCCAGAGCAGTGAGGGATGGATCCTGCAAAGTAGCTATGGGTATGCTACAGCATGCTCTTTTCATTTATGCACTCTGACTAACCACAATCCTCTTTTTTTCAAAATGTTCAAAGATGCATGTAAGTTTGTGTGCACTGATAGCCTAGTATTTGGCTATTTCAGGGTTTCTGTGCATATAGATGCATACACACAACAGAAATTTTCAAACATCGGACCATTATATACTATTTACTGGACCCCTGCAGTGCAAAGACCCCCAATGTAGGATCTTCTCTTTGCATGCCAGAGCCGCTATATGCAGAGTGGTAGCAGGGGCCTCAAAGTACCTTAGCTGGCACTGTTGCATGATCTCCTGCATGGAGGTGCCTATATAATTCAGCTGTGACATCCTCTGACCAGTAGAAGAGCAGCGCGGGACACAGAGTAATATGTGAAGGTAAAAGATTACTGGACACCAGTGCTGGCACTATTCTGCTTCTTAGTAACCGCTGAGCCCTTTTTTTTATTCCTTTTGACAATTGATACTGAGGCTTTTAATTATTTATTTGTTATTTTTAACTCCCACTAATCCTGATGTTGAGCATTACACTGATAGCCAGGCATTCTTGCTACCGTGGGCCACCATCACTATGATGTTATTTATTCTTTACGTTAACTGACGGGGCATCAACATTTTTATATATGGTGAACTTGTTAAAACATTTGAGGAGCTCCGATAGAGATATATATATATATATATATATATATAATATATATATATATACACAAAAAGGATATGGAGTCTAAATATATAAAAAGCTCTCGTGTATCCAGTTGCAGAAATATCACATTAAAAAAATACAGCATCTGGTTTTGCTCTTTTTTAAGCCAAATGTTGTTGAAAGAGAGCGTTGGCTCGAAACCTGTTGTATTGCTTTAATGTGATATGTCTAATGTCTGCACTTACATACATCACTGTGAATGAACGACGCTGCTCTGGAGAAGAACACCACCATTGCACACTGTCACAGGGGTCATTTGCACCATGTTACATATTACACCCTAAATAGGGGTGTAACATGTCACCTGTTGTAAAAGATTAAGTTAGCATTTAATAGAATGCTAAATATTTTACTTTTAAATATTTGAACTGTTTTAGCTGTTTGCCCGGAGTCCAACTTTAAACTACAATGATATATTATATGTGTGTACTTTAACCCTTGTGTACTAGATAGAAGGCAATCTGTAAAATGGTGGCATCGCATATATATATATATATATATATATATTTTTTTTTACTTTAGTATTAGAATTTGTTCTAAATTTTGACCCATTGTTAAAAGTGCCTTGCATTTGACCACTTATTGCAGCCCTGTCATACATACACTTTGACTTTTATATGTTTTTTATTGACACACTATGGTAGTTACAGTATTCTGAATCTGGCTATGGTGTATTTTTTTTATTTACTCCCCTAAGCAATATTAAAAAAACATGTATTTTACCACTGCTGTTGTAGTAGCAACATGAACCAGGCCCTTTTTTAGGAAAATGATTCTGATCTGATGTCACAGGGCATTGACACAGCAATAAAATGTCAATATATATGGTATACAGACACTGTATGAATGCCCTTTTAACTGCTTGATAAAGATCAATTTGACTTTTTCCAGCTTATGTTTTATGTGTAGGTTGCAGATCAGCCGCAAACTTAATGTGCATCTTTAGGCAATATATATTTTTTTTAATATTTGGACAGAGTAGGGAAAGGTTAGAACCTCTGCCCATTTGTTTCCCCCCCCCCCCCCGCTGGGGAGATTTGCCCCTCTGTTTGTGTTGATGACCATTGTCCCTGAGAAGTAAAATTGGGGAAAATGCTAAATTTTTGAGTTGTCCCCATAACTAGAGGTGAGTGGAAATCATCCATACCTGACATCTGTGTAAGAGGGGAACTCCTCTCAGTTTTGAAGATTTCTTATAACTTTGGGTCTCGTGGACCAGAAATGGAAGAGAAATTTCTCCAATAATACACAGATGGCAAAATAAATATTATCTGGCAGGGGATTTAACCCTTCCCTACTCCAACAGATACATTTAAATTTATTGCCAAAAATAAAGACTATATCTTAATAGATACCAGTTAAATGTTACAAAGAATAAAAGTCAACTGAGATTTCTTAGATAATATATGATTGCATTGCAAGCAAACTTGATGTCATCAACAATTTCTATACTATGCGGGTGCTGTGGAAAATATAAAATGCAGCAATTGCATTAAGAAAAAGGTTTATCGAAGGGAAGATTAATAATTTTTTAATGTAGGATTTATTTTCACTCTATTTTTCTATAGGTTGGTAGTAGTAAAACAAGGTAGACATTATTTTACCCAGAGAACTTTTTTTCTCTGCAGTTTGTATTTCTTCGTAAGCATTGGAGCTGTTGTATTGAGTGCTTTGTGATTTTGTCAGGTATACGTAGCAATGCAACAATAATCCACCCAGGGTAAGACTTGGTTTTCTAAGCAATAATATTTTAAAAAAAGTACATTTAAGTAAAATATTGTTTAATATGCTTATGTTAAACAATAAATAGAAATGCAGTCAAACATGTGTGTTAAATTCTAACATTCTTCCTATTGGCATACTTTTGATTTTACCCTCTCCAATATGTGTATAGTCATTACTGTTTTAAACAATAGTCATCTACTAGACATCAGTGACACACCTTTCTAAAGTGGTTCTAAAGGCTTTAGGTTTTTTACCTTAATGCATTCTCTGTATTGAGGAAAAAAAAACCACTGCAGCAGGATCCCTTCCAGCCCCCCCCCCCCCCTTTATACTTTCCTGAGCCCCATCTCAATCCAATGCTGTGCCTCAAGGGCAGCGGCCCTCTCCCTCCTAACAAGGCAGATTGATACCAGCAAGAACCATTGATTCCTGCTGCTGTCAATAAAATCCTGTGACGAGGGAGCAGGGGGGAGGGGCTGAGCTGCACGGTCTGTGTGTATAGATGCAGGCAGTGCAGCTTAGGATCGAGCCCCCACAAGTGCCCCCATAGGAAGCAGCTTCCTATGGGGGCACTCGCCACAGAGGTGGAGCCAGGAGCTTCTGCGTGGGACCCCAGAAGAGGAGGATCAGGGCTGTTCTGTCCAAAAACATTGCAGAGAGCAGGTGTGTGTAACATGTTTATTATTTAAAAAAAAGGAAGGTTTACAATTACTTTAAAGCAGTACATTGGCCCTAGACTACAACGCCCATCACCTGCCACACACACACACACAAAAAATATTGTATTGTTGAATCTAGCTTTAACCAAGATTGTAACTGTCATTTTGTTTAAGCTAAAGCTGCATGGGCAGTTTTAATCTCTTGCTACTGCAGTTTTAATCTCATTAGCAAACACATTGATTTCAGAGTGCTACAAATGAGGTGAATGCTAACAGGCCATTTAATCTCCGAGTAGCAGGAGATTAACCTCCCCCATGTAACCCTAACCATAGGGTGTACAGTATTGCTAAAAGATTTGTGTGGAAATGTATACTTATATGCAGTGTCAGTCTTTAGATTGGTGTCATAAGGTCCCTCTAGTCGCCTTCTTCATATGCTATTGTGGGAAAGGCAATATGAGGAAATCACCAGAGGATTTTATGGAATTGGATATACACAGTGCGCCCTCATTGGCCACCATCCAAGAAAAGGAACAACTTTGAGGTGGTTAACTTGCCATTTTTCAACACTGAACTTTCTTTATTTGGCATCACTAGTTGTTACCATTTTATTTCAATGTGATCTAGTAACATGCTGAGAGATTAGGGCAAGTGGACTACATGGTGAAAAAGACACACTGCACAGTCCTGCACATAAATTAATAGCAAATAGTAACTCAGTGGTCTTGCCAAATAGATTACCTATTTGAATGTAAAAAATTTAAAGAGGTTAGCAATGTGACCCTAATAGAAATGTCTTGACATTTTGCCCATCCCTATGCACCAGTGGCCATTGTATGAGTAGATAATTGAGCTCAACAAATCCAAGCATTTTGTCCTATGTTGGCTCGCAGCATGTGGTCTATTTTCCCAACCTTCCTTTAACGTGCAGCCCATTGCTTTTTATACAGTTTTGTACTGGGCCTTAGTAGAGCTTTACATTGCACTGATTGTGTGATTTTGTCAGGGACCATCTTCAATAATCATAACACAAAAATACAAGTAAACCCTAATAGTGTATTGTTCTACCATACACTCTTACAGGAGAAATGTTTCACTTTTTCAGTTTGTGTTTTATCCCGCTGTCATTCATTTTTTCCTAGAAATATGTGCATGGCATACTTCTGCTTTTCTACTGTATTAGTTTAATGTCCCTAACAGACAGACATGCCACCTGTTCCAGCACATCATTTTACATCTCTGTCAAGAACAAAGCACCTTACACAATTGCTTTCATCGTTCTCGTCTTGATGTTTGTGGCATTTCTCAGAATATGCATTTAAATCCTCCTGTCCAATCAATAAAGTAAACTATTTTCCTTTTGTAGCTGGAAAGATGATTTTTGGTAAAGTGTGTATATTGCATTTACAACCCGTCTGAATGAAAGAGATTGACCACTTTTTTAATATATTTTCCCAAGAAAATTGCTAGCAGGTGACATTTTTCTATAGTAAAGGTTCAAGTATTTTTGTACATAACTGGTTAACTTTAATAAGATATTCCACTGAAAATCAAATGAACAGGCTTGCATATGCAGTATGATTGTGATAATTATGCCAAATACTTTATGTATTAAACACTATTTGTACATACATGCTTTTTAAATAATATTTCAGCCATATTGACTACAATTTTGAATGTCAGAAGAAAATATAAGGTAAAAATATTTATGTTTTAGTAAAGAAAACAGATTCTACTTAAAGAATGATAGTAATGTTAGCTTTGTACTGGGCAATTTTGCAGTTTTGAATTTTTAGAATTGGTTGTGGCTTTTGAAATATAACATACAGTGTTGTGTTTTTAACCTATTTTATGAAACAATAAGAGGCAAGAAGAATTATGATGTATGTATATGTTTGCATATGCATAAACTTGTATAAAGGTGCATTGCCTTCAGTTCAGTTTGCCATTATAACATAACAAGCTTTTCTGAGTTATCTGTGTAGATTAGTTGGTTTGTTGTACAGTGTTTGACCATGATAATAAAAGCAGTGTTTTCTGCAGACATTTTCTATTCTGGGCAACCAGCAGAATTGTTCAATTTAATATATGCGTGTATTACTGGCCTCATTCATGCAGAATAACTATTATGATGATCTCTTTACCAGATGTTCATATTAGTTGGTGCAACAATGGAACAATGTGAAATAAAGTTACTTGATTAATATTGTGTTGTCTTTTGTTTACCAAACTGTTCACAATAAAAAATATGGAATCTGTTTTTGCTCATCTGTTTTTTAATTTTTGGGCTCCCTGCTATTATGCTTTTCCCTTTATACTACTTGACTTGGTGAGTCCCTGACCTGGAACAAGCATGTATATACCAAATTTGAAAACTCCTAATATGCACATGCTTATTTCAGGTTAAAAATCCAAAAGAGCAACAAGGGTAATAATGACCGCATTGGAGCATGCGCCATCAATGGCAGATCTTTTTAAAGAAAAGTTTGAAAGGCAGAACCCCAATTCAGTGCTTAAAAGTAGAATCCAGGGATTTTTATCTTTTTATGATCTGTGCCTTTTTGACTATGAGATACTCAGGTCTTGGATGTTGGAGAATCCCTTATACATATAGTCTGAGAACAGAATCCTATACTGGAGCGTCGAGATGGGCTCGGGCACATTCCCGATCCCGCCAGGAAGCCGACACTGCGCACGGCTAATCACAGGCAGTGAGACATTTCCCGACATTTCATTGGCTTCCTGGCGGCATCGGACATGTGGGATATCGAACAAGCCCGAGCCCATTTTTGGTGGAGAGTATGCCTTTAGTGTTTTGATGCTTAAAGTGGTTGTAAACCCCAAAAATCTAAATTAAAATTGGCATTCTATCTCACTCAGCAAAGCAGCAGAGCAGAACTCATCTGTCTTCAGTGTGGCCGGGAAAGGTGTATCCTGTCATTTGTAATCCTTGCCGGTTTCCTACAATAAAAAAATCCGAAACATAAAAAAAAAGTGTTGCCACGCCCCCTCTGCTTTGATTGACTGATCTAATAAGGAGACTCATGCACGAGCATGAGTGAAGGGGGCGTGTCTCCCACAGCCGCACACACAGCAAATCCACACAGATCCCTCCCTCTACCTCCTTCGGCTCCTCCAGCAGTAGATGTTCGGCACCTCCGTATTGTGGGATTTGAGAAAGTCAGGCATGTACAGCTGGGAGTGGAGCTTCCCTTGCCTGGTACCAGCATGATCCAAGATCCCTAAGCCCACCCAGTCCCTAGCTGTAACTCAGTGTAGGGTGACTAAAAGCATAAGCCCTTTATTGAAGAACAGACACAAGTATATATCTCTGGAGACAATCCCCCTCCTTGTTGACATAGAGACACAGGGTGGGGTAAACTTTACATCCAATAACATACAAACACAGGTACATTCAAAACATTTCAACACATCTTAAAGCAGGGGTGCCCAGCCTTTTGAAGCACAAGGGCCACTTAAGCGACTTAGTAACTGGTCGCGGGCCACAATGAGCGGAGTGGGCGGATGGCAGGTCCGTGTCCGCTCTGCATATGCAGAGCATACACAGACATAGCCTGATCGGATTGGAAGTAGGACACAAGTCTGTTTTACATCTGCCACTCCTTAGAGGTGAATGGAGGGTCCAATTTGGTCGGACTGACCGTGTGAAAGGGGCCCATTGCTGCTTTCACACTGATGCAATGCAGTTTACCTTTGGCTTTTCATTTGACAAGTGGTTTACATTTGGCTTTTCTGCACTTTGCAATAGACTTCTATTATATTCTGCAGGTTTGGTTCACTTTCAGAAAGCTCACCAAACTCGCAGGTAATAGTGCAGGTAACCCGCAGGTGCACTGCTCTGCATCTGTGGATTAGTTTGAAAGCAGCCCAGTAACCACTGCAGAACAGATATGCCCATATATACACTGTGATTTTAGGAATAAACTGACCTTTAATAACCGTATTCTATTCTAATACATTCCAGAGCAGGAGGTCGCGGGCCACTGGTTGGGCACCCCCGTCTTAAAGCATAAACTGGGCATGCAGCCAACTTTGTCAGTGGGAAGGACACTTGAGGAAAATGTCCAACGTCAGTGTTCTAAACATAGTGTAGACAACCTGGCTGGTTCAGGGGTCCAGTGTGGTTGTACTGAGAGTCTGGTTAGGGCAGACCAGACTGGGCTTCTCAGGTCACCCTGTGGCCCTAATAGACACAGGGTAACTTAAAGCGGAGCTCCGCCAGAAAAAAAATATTAAAAGCCAGCAGCTACAGCTACAGCAGCTGCTGGCTTTTAATATTTGGACACTTACCTGTCCTGGAGTCCAGCGACGTCCGCAGCAGAGGACGAGCGACCGCTCGTCGCTCTGCTGCTCCCTCCGCCATCCTCGCTGAGGGAACCAGGAAGTGAAGCCCTGCGGCTTCATGCCCGGTTCCCTACGGCGCATGCGCGAGTCGCGCTGCGCCGTTCTGATTGGTGCTCCTGTGTTCTGGGAGCCGAGTGTCTCCCAGAACACCAAGGGAAGTCTGCGGGAAGTGACGTCACTCCCGCAGATTCCCGGAGACAGGACTCCCGGATGTGGGTGAAAATACCTGTCTTAGACAGGTATCTTCACCCCCCTCCCCCCTGAAAGGTGTCAATTGTGACACCGGAGGGGGGGAGGGTTCCAAATAGCAAAAGTTGCTATTTAGGGTGGAGCTTCACTCTAAGTGTAAGAGGGGCCTGGGGAGCTGAAAAAGTTGTTTCCTGACCCCTCTAAGGTAAGCTGGGTTCCACGTGCCCCCCACCCAAAGTGACTCCTGTCACAGAGACCATTCCCAAACTGTTCCCACAAAGTTAGGAGCATGAAATTGCCCCAAATGTCTTGATATGCTGACACCTTAGGAGTTCCTTCCCTTCACCCCTGAAAAACAACCCCACACCCAGGGGTGGACTGACTGGTTGGTCATTTCGGCCGTGGTCCAAGGGCCTGGCCAATGAAGGAGGCCCACCTCCTGCTGGAACTCCGGGGACTTGTGGCCACAGCATCTTCTGCGCTGTGCAGTCTAGGAGAGCGAGAGCTGTCCCCACTGAATGGCGGCCAATGACCATGCGTAGAGGGGGAGGAGGAGGGCAGGCGAGACATCCTCTTCAAGTGGCATACCAATGGAGGGGGCAGTCCACCCAGGGTGCCACTTATTGGGGGGGCTGTCAGCAGGCACCTCCAGCCCCCATGTTCATGTAGGGCCCAAAGCAGCTGCAGTAAATGGGCTGAAGGCCTTCAGCCCGTGCCGCTCACCCAACCCACCTATTCGGTGCAGCTCCCGGGGGGGGCGGAAACTACTCAGCTGCCCCATGACCGCGAAGGAGAAGGAGTTCCCAATCCCATCGCCTGATGCCGCCTGCTGAACCGAGAAGAAAGTGAGTGCCTATGCCGCTTCCCAGTCACTCCTCCTATCCAACTTCTTTTGCTTCCCCCCTCTTCTCTCCGCACCCCCCTGTTCTCCCTGGCTCTCCCGTGCCTTTTCTCTCCCCCTGTTCTCTCTGGGCCTCCCTGTGCTCCCTGGCTTTCCCCCTGACTGAATACTTTTGGGATGAATTAGAGTGGAGACTGCGATCCAGGCCTTTTCGTCCACATCAGTGCCTTACCTCACAAATGCGCTCCTGGAAGAATGGTAAAACATTTCCATTGACACACTCCTAAACCTTGTGGACAGCCTTCCCAGAAGAGTTAAAGCTGTTATAGCTGAAAAGGGTGGGTCAACTCAATATTGAACCCTATGAACTAAGACTGGGATGCCATTAAATTTCATGTGTGTGTAAAGGCAGGCGTCCCAATAGTTTTGGTAATATAGTTGTAGCGGGTGTTTGAATTTAGGGGAGGCATCTGGGTGGTAGTGTAATCCAAATGCATTGATTGTCAGGGAATCTGAGACCCTTTTGTGGTTCTTGGAGGACTCTGGTGGTGTGAGGTTCCCTGCAGCCTGCAGGTGGCGCTGTCGCCCTGGCCGGAGTTGAACACTCACCGCAAGACTGCTTCCTTTTTTTTGTCCTTTCCTGGCGCTGGTGCAGCGGGGTGGGGAAACCGCTGTGACGCAAAGGGAGAGGAGATAAAAGGGGCGGACGCCCTGACCTCGGGGTTCAGAGTCGGAGGACGCAGCCGCGCCCAGGCACCTTCAGCCTGAGTGCTGGCGTTCCGGAGTTCCGGGCCCAGGTGCCCTTGACCTGACCAGAGCGGGAGATGGAGTCCATCTCGGGCACCTTTAGCCTGGGGTGAGGTACTATGGCGGAAGCCTGGAGCTCAGTACCTTCGACTGAGTTCCGCGAGGGTGGAGGAATCCGAGGGGGCCCTAACTCCTTGGGTGCCCGTGTCTGAGACGAGGAGGCCGGTGAGCGGAACTTCTCCGGAGAGTCCATCGCAGCATTGCTGGTGACTGAGAGGCCTACGGTAACTGTCTTGGACGGATGTCCTTCCCCTGATAAGGGCTACGTTAGCGAAGGTAATTCATGTTCTTGTTCTATATAGTCAGTGGCAGTGACTATTCGCCACTGGTGACACCACAGTGGTTAGCTCTATCTAAAAGAATTGTGCCTTGGCCTACTCCCCACAAATACTGAAGTGGTATATGGGTCTCAACCTGTCTGTGCTGTAGGACTATTTATTGAGAAGAATAAATACGAGTTGGACCTTTTCAGTGTGTGGAACTCTGGTTACTAGGAGCAAAGGGGAGTCAATCCGAGGAGAGGATTTGACTCTGTGACACATACACAAAACCCAATAGTTCTGGCCTTCACCTCTACACATTGGAGGACATGGGTCATGGTGTATCTCATCCCTCCCCCCAGTACTAACCCCTAGACAAGACAGACAACCCGTGAATGAGAAGGGGTGAGAGGGGTGAGGTCGCTACATAGTGTATGTAAATTTAGAGTTGAATCTCTTTGTGGGAAACCTTCCCTGAGAGAGATATGCAGGCTGCCATTGCTGGCTTTTTATTCTGAAAATGCTAGTTGTCTGACTATCATGCTGACCCTCTGAATTCAAAACTTTGAATCACTAATCCCGAATAAGAATGCAGAAAAAAAATTCCGTCTTTAGGCTGACATATCCCATCTATATACTCATTCTAGTTCAGTTGGACAAAGTATTGAATCCTGAGATCAAAAGAATAGCCAAACTGGCATTTTCAAATGGAGGAGTCTGCAATATTCGCTCCTACATTTCTTTCAGCTTTCTTTAAAATAAATAGATTTCTTGTAACTACTATAATCAGTTTTTGTTCTCTCCACTTTCTTTTAAAATATATTTTTTTCTTTTTTGTTAATTCTTAACCAATTGAGGACTTTGTGCTTACTGCATATGCCCTAAAAGCTTCAGAGAAGTACCTTAGGCATTCAAGCTGTTCCTGTTTCCATGGCCACTATTTGCAATTCCCAGCTGTCAAAATGACAGCCAAACAGAGTTCAAACTGTGTTCAGAAGCTTCATTGAGGAATAGGATGTAACAAACTTATTGTTACATTGTATTCTTTCTTTCATGTACAAAATCAGATCAAAGTGGTTACTTTCAATCTGCATTTGTTGTCTGTTAAGTAAAGTGAGGTTACTTTAACTCTTGCATGTTTTCTGTCTGGATGATACCCCTGGATGGTTGATGGGGTTGCCATTGCCAGTGCCAGTGCCAGTGTTTGAGGATAGTTTTAAAATAGTGGCTCTGCCCTTATTACCATGTCACTTCCTGTTCAATGAAGAGAAAGTAGAGAATTATTTCTGCCAGGCGGGCCAGTGATCTCCAGCATGCTCTAGCTGTGCAGGTTATTGCTCCTGCATACTAGGACAGCATGACCAAGTCAGTCTTCACCTACCTGAGCACCCAAGGCCATTGTGTGTGGTGACACCCATGATAAGTACCCTCCACTACTACACGAGGACCAAGCTTTTGTGCTCCTAGTGGTCTCATTGTTAAAGGGCCATTACTCTGCTATTGTGTTGCCTTTTTCTGCACACATTACATCTAAACTATAAGAAGGGCCAGCTGCCCATCTGTGGGCGCCCTATCTGTTTAGAGACTTTCCTATGCATGTGCCACAGGGCCTGGGCCATATGGCATTTTGAGTGAGCTTATCTACAGCCTTTGAAAACTGTGTGGGAGCTGCTTACCTAGGCACCATTTTTGAGGACATCTGGTGTCCCAGCATCCTCCTGATTAATGGTTCCTTCATCTAGGCTTAACTAGGTCATGGTTATTTCAGTGGAGTATTCCACAGAAACAAATGTCCATACTTTGCCAGGTTTTTTTCTTGGCAAAGGTGGGGGTGGGGTTAGAATATGTCTGCCTTTTATTAACCATGGTTCCGCTGCATCCTGGTTAATAAAAGGCATTTGGATTTGACTGAGCTCCCACTCTTCTGCTGAACTGTACGTTGGCACAGCAGGAGCTCGGTTAGGACAGTGCAGAACAGTGAAAGGGGGAGGCATCTGACCTCTCAGGCTCCCCTCATAGGGCAGTACCTGGCAGTGCAAAAACAGGTACAGTACTACAGTTCTTAAAAGGGGTGTGTGTGTGTGTATATATGTACATTACTTACTTCTGACCCCCTAATCCTGTATAATCAGAGCTGCTTTTTTAGGGCTAGCTCACAATAGCGTTGGCTTTGGATAACCAGTGAAGGACAGTGGAGTCAGTGGTATCCTGAGTGGTGGTCCCCCATGGGATGTTTTCTGCACTGTTGATCTCTTATAATTGGGAGATTATTACTTTTTGATAAAGGGAACTAGCACATTTGTCTCTGAGGTGGTTTGGGACTCTTACACGTGGACTTTCATCGTTTTCAAGATTTCAAATTTGAACTTTTTTTATATATATTTTCTTTTGAAGTTTACTTCTTTATTTTGCATAAATGACTTGTATGTTATGAGGCTGCTATTTAATCATTTATTTGATGCACTTTGTTTATTCTGGTTTAATGTGAGTTAAAGGGACACTAAAGGTTCCCTTTAAAAAAAAAAAAAAAAAAAAGTAATGACAAACATGTCATACTTACCTCCACTGTGCAGCTTGTTTTGCACACAGTGGCCCCGATCTTGGTCTTCTGGGGTCCCTCAGCGGCTGTCTCGGCTCCTCCCTGCAAGAGCTAACCCCCTTCATGGGAAGCTCTCTCCCAAAGGGGTTAGCTCCTGTGATAGAGATGGCGGCTATAGCTGCCGACTGTATCACTCGGCCCCGCCCAGCTTAGGTAAGTAAAACGGGGGGCTGGTGGGGCCATCATTGCCAGGTTTTTTTTTCACCTTAAGGTGAAAAAAAAAGAAACCTTTACAACCCCTTTAGCATTATTTTTTCACACACACATTTTTTTATTGATCACTACAGAGATATTGCGCACCTTTTAGAGTAGTTATTTCAATAGGCTGCCCTACCCTCAGAAACGTAGGCAAAGAGGTCCTTGACCACCTACTTTTTTTTTTTTTTTTTATCTCACCACACCAAAAATGCACTGCATTTGCTAATGTGTGGGGGTAACTAACCTGTCTCCCTTTGTATTGTAAACTGTTGGCATTATATAAGTCCTGTATGATAATAATCATAGAAATAATATATGCTTGCCCACTGGTAAATATTTTGCTGCCGCTGCTGCCCAAGTTAGAAGTCTATGGGAACTTTGTGATTTTGATTCCTCCAGATTGGCCCTGCAGGTCATGGTACACAAATGTCATTCATCTGGTTTTGGAGGTTTCTTGGCATCTACTGCATTTAGAAGACTTGTTCTTGCAAGGGCCTGTTTAACATCCTGCTTTACTGCCACTGGTTTAATGGCTTGGTTATTGAAAGCCAAGAGCTGAGGGAATGAACGGGAGCTACCACTTGAGGTATGTTTACCATGGAAGATGTATTTTGCATGGTGTGAGTACACCCTTCTTGGTTGGCTGCCTGGCTTTTCTCCAGCACATGAGTAAGCACCAGTAGTTACAGTGTGAAACATGTTAGCTGTTGATTGCATCTTTTGCTGTATGGTTTTTAACCAATAAAGAAAATGTTGTTGGAGTGCGGCCATCCAGGTTGAATTATTTTCTATAGGGTGGAATAGTGGATGGCCTTAAGCACAATAATAGGGTCAGGTATCAATGTTGGCAGTCCTATTTTCAGCATCCTTTGGCATTGCTGCCACTTGTCTGCACCTTTATTTAGGGTGTTATACACATCCAGTCGGACCACTGTTGTTACCGTGGGAACCCCAAGCCCATTATTGTTGGTGTTGCAAAAACTGCCTTTCTATAATATTAGGTCGATTCCACTGCTAACACTTTCTCATAGTAGCCAATACTTTTTAGTATATAGATAATCTGAGCTTGCAGTGTTGTCCTGCAAGCCACAATTTTTGGTCCTTCAAGGATAAGATCATTATGCATCCAAGACTCTCTATTTTTCTAAGTTGGTATCAGCTTTTCATCTAATTAAAGGCTTTGTGGTCCTGTCACTTTGGCCCATGCCAGTCCAGTCTAAGGTAATTTCTATACATTCTCTGGAAGTAGTCACAACAATTAGGATGTTCATATTAGGACTATCACATCAGGTCAGATTCCCTTTTTGTTGAGGGTCTAAATTAAGGTGACCAGATTTTTTAAATGAAATCCGGGGACATCGTTTTTTTTTTACTAGTAATGGCGGCAATCAGCGACTCTTGCCCATCGCCGCTGCCCTCACAGCCTGTCAAGTCTTAAAGCCTTGTACACACGACCGGTTTTCTCGACAAGAACCAGCAAGAAAATTGCTGGCAGAGCTTTCTTGCTGAGTAAACCATGCGTGTGTACGAGGCTTTCAGGTTTCTCGTCAAGAAAACTGGCCAGAACCTCAACGAGAAAAATAGAGAACCTGCTCTCTATTTTCTTGTCGGGATTCTCATCGGCCTGTTTCCCGACGAGAAAGCAGAGAGTGTGTACACTTACCTGTCGCCGTGGAAACCCGTGCATGCTCAAAATGACTTTGACGCATGCGCGGTAGCTTCCTAGGCATAGGTAGGGTGTAGCAAGATGGCGGCGACGGCATCGAATGTAATGAGCGCACGCTCGTTCGTTCCATTCAAAAGAACGGTGGTTCTTTTTAATTGAGCATGTGTACACTCGGCCAGGACAAGATTCTTATCAAGAATCTCGTTAGGGAAAAACGACGGGTTTTTTCCTGACGAGATTCTCAGTCGTGTGTACAGGGCTTTACCCTCCGGGCCCCGGCTACTTCTGGGTGGGGAGCGGAGGAAGATCACTCCGCCAGGGAAGGCAAGGAGATAAGCAGGCAGGCGGCTGGTCGGGACTTGAGCCAAGGCAGAAGAACATGCGAGCGGAGCTGAATGGGCACCCGAAACTGAAGAAATATTCCCTCCGCTCCGACCAGCACATGATCATCAGAAAGCGGCACAGATAATGGAAAAAATACACCCCCCTTAAGCAAGTAGAAGCGGCGGAGTAGGGGGTGTAATTCAGATTTTTTTTTTATTATTCTGCACTGACTGTCTTTGAAATTGCCCCAGCCCCAGTTCAAATCCAATCCGGGGACAAAACTGGGGACAGACTTGGTCCGGGGACAGTGTCCTCAATCCGGGGACTGTCCCCTGAAACCGGGGATGTCTGGTCACCCTAGTCTAAATAGGGCCTTCTTGTGCTGAGTTGTAAACAATGGAAAACTATAATCCAAGTATATGCTATCAAGAACTGGGAACCACTGTTTCTGGTTACAGCGCATTCTACGAGTATGAAAAGCGCACCCTAGAGTTTCTCTCAAGCATCAATTTCTCAGCTTTGTAAGGCAGTTACTTGATCATCAGTTCATATATTCACCAAGTTTTACAAGGTGGATGTGGTTATAACAGTTGATGCCAGTTTTTGGCCTTAAGTTTTGCAGGCAGCAATCTGACTGGCCTGTGTCCTTTCCTTTGAGGTGATTAGTCAGAGTTTTCCATTTTGTTTTTTTTTTGTTTTTTGCCAGCCCTATTTGTGGAACTGCCTTGGGGCATCTCAGTTGTAATGAAAAGCAGAGCTGTGCCCTTCTATACACAAACAAGAACATTTATTTTTATTTATTAGAGGTTGCTGTTTAAAATTTTCAATTTATGCAACGCTTTACACTATACCCAAAGGTAATGAACTAAAGCAGAACGGTGTCCTTCAATTAATGCAGAGAAAAATTATTTCAATGTCAGGGTAATAGAATTTATTTTATTATTTTTTAATAAAAATTGGTCATATTTAATCACACATTACCTGCTTCGTTACTGGCCAACTCTATTCCAGATCTAGCGGCCTCCCGGATAACATAAACCCTTCCCCTAGGGAATGATTGAGACTGTAATGGAGTCTCAAGATTAATTAAACATGCAGGGGGCGGTGTAAAACTACAAATAATAAAAAATGTATATACAATAAGCATATGATGCCATCAGTGTTGCCAATCGTCGGTATTTTTACTGGCAGCCAGTAAAAAACAGGTGCTTTTCTCCTGCCAGTAAATGTCAGTGACAAAAAAAGGGTACCAGAAAAAAATATGGCTGCGAACCTCGGTCCTGAGCTGGCTGAGACCATCCGAGTGCCTGCTACAATGTGTGTCGGCTGGGGGGGTGGTGCCTGAGCGTGTCGTGTGATGTCATGTTGCAAGGGAGCAGAGCAGAGCGGCCAGAGCAAGGTCTGTGGGTCATGAGCAAGGCAATCCCAGGAGCAGGATTGTCATTGCTATTTGGACTGGAGTGAACTAAAGGGACCACCTGGAGTGGAGAGAGACTGTCGCTGTAACTCAGGAGGGGACGTTTTGTGTCGCTGATCTGTGCTGCTACACACTGCTGTCAGTGTCACTGTGAGAATCAATTTCATGTGTGTGTGCCTGCCCATTCCAATGTCTTGCCCTCCTGAGTCCTGTCCCTGAGCTACTTACATAACATATCAAAAATAAAATAAGAAATATGTTTTTTGTCTTAAAGCGGAGTTCAACCTAAAAAATGAACTTCCGCTTTAAGGGAAGGTGACCCCCTGACATGACACATTTGGCATGTCATTTTTTTTGGGGGGGTGAGCGGCTCGCGCCCGGCGGTGGCGTCCACAGTCACGATGCCGGCGCCGCAGAGAGGAGGGAGAACGAGTGGGGCTTCGTACGCCCGCTGGAACCTGGGACAGGTGAGTGTCTGATTAATACAAGTCAGCAGCTACACTTTTTGTAGCTGCTGACTTTTATATTGGTGGAACTCCGCTTTAATATCTTCCTTCAATCACATTGCATATTGTACTTGTTTGTAGCCTAAATACTGAAATTTGCAATTATAACTGTAATTTTTTAACTTTTGGAAATGCCAGTAAATTTTGTGTCGTGTCAGTAACTTTCAATCTGGTAGGTTGGCAACACTGGATGCACAAACATGTAAAATGTACAGTACAATGCAAATGCAATATAGGGGCTATCATAAAGCTAGATTGAGCTGGCCAGGATATAAAGTGCCTTGAAAGAGTATTCACACCCCTTGAAATTTCCCACATTTTTTCATGTTACAGCCAACAAAGTAAATGTATGTTATTGAGATTTTAAGTGATAGACCAACACAAAGTGGCACAGGAAAAAGATAAATGGTTTTGAACATTTTTTACAAATAATTATGTGAAAAGTGCGGCGTGCATTTGTATTTAGCCCCCCCGAGTCAGTGATTTGAAGAACCATCTTTCACTGCAATTGCAGCTGCAAGTCTTTTTGGGGCTGTCTCTACCAGCTTTGCACATCTAGAGAGTGAAATTTTTGCCCATTCTTTGCAAAATATCTCAAGCTCTGTCAGATTGGATGGAGAGCTTCGGTGAATAGCAATTTTCAAGTCTTGCCACAGATTCCCAATTGGATTTAGGTCTGGACTTTGACTGGGCCATTCCAACACATGAATATGCTTTGATCTAAACCATTCCATTGTAGCTCTGGTTGTATGTTTTGGGTCATTGTCCTCCTGCTGGAAGGTGAACCTCTGCCTCAGTTTTAAGTCTTTTGCCTCGTACACACGACCGTTTTTCCCGGCAGGAAAACTGCCATGACAGCTTTTCGCCAGGAAAACCGGCCGTGTGTATGCTCCAACGCAGTTTTCCCGACAGGAAAACTGCGGGAAAAAAAAGAGAACTTGTTCTCTATTTTCCCGTCAGGAAAAAATCCTGCTGAGAAAACCGGTCGTCTGTATGCTTTCCCGAGGGGAACAAAAACGTGCATGCTCGTAAACAATTTGACACATGCGCGGAAGCATAGAACGTCATTTTGTCGGCTTGTCGTTGTCTTTGACGTCACCGCGTTCTTGGCATTCAAAAGTTCAGCGGTCTTTTGTGTGACTGTGTGTATGCAAGTCAGGCTTGAGAGGAATCCCGTCAGGAAAAGCGTAGTTTTTTTTCCTGCCGGGAAATACGGTCGTGTGTACGAGGCATTTTGCAGACTCTAACATGTTTTCTTCTTAATAAATGAACAAAACGCAGCGCAAATGAAATGCTAATGCACACACCACTATACAAGGTAAGGGGGATATGTGTCCGGTAAGTGATGTAGATATGTGCAAACAAATAGTACAAGTAAATATATGTAAATAATGATTAAAAAATATATATTAAGATCGCATCAAAAAAAATTGCATGATTCAAAAAAATCGCATAAAAAAAAAATCGCATCACACTAAGGTGCATAAGTGCATAAACATGCATAGTAAATAATAGTGGTAAACAGTCCAATCTCTAAAAAATAACACACCAGTTCATATAAAAGTATTCTAAGGTGCTTCACTGTGGATAGAAATGAATGAAAAATTCCAAGTGCTTTAGTGCATGTAAACAGTAGCAGCAATCCAAGGGTGATGTATAATACAGTTCATACAGCAACACACGGCCCAGTGAGTGATCCAAAAGTCATGCCAAGGTGTAGTCACACAGGTGCTCCCCTATGGTAATGGACGCCACTGGCGGCTGGTGAAGTTTTAGGATGGGGGGGGCGCAAGACCCCGCCCCTCCACATTGGTCCCTCCCACTTCTCATAAGCCACACCCCTTATATAATCCACCCACTCCGTCCCCTGTATTCCACTTGCTTCCACTCATAGTGTCAGGAGTATAGAGATCAGCATCACAGGACAGAGTATACAGCCCCAGCATCACAGATCATGGTATATAGTGTAGCCTTACAGATCGACGCAAACAAACGAAAAAAATTACACTGTTAGTAAATCGCATAAATCTGCATTTTGCAACCTGTAAAAAAAAATAAAAAAAAACGCACATATCTGCAACCTGTAAATCGCACAAATTTGCATTCTGCAACCCCCCCCAATCAGGTCAGCTACAGTGCTAGACTATATACATGGCAGGGGGGTGGTGGACACAGCAATCACCCCCCCCTCAGACCAGCACAGGGTGGCAGGGCAGACAGACACACTCCTCCAGGCGACAGCCTCTTCTTCTTACAACACTACTACAAGTCCCAGCATTGGGAAAAACAGTCACGACCACTTATCATCCTTTGAGTTTTAAGTTATAATCTGCTAGGTCCCCGGATGATTTAGTTCCCTATGTATGTGTGGGACTACAATCCCAGCATCATAGAACTCTGGTGCATGCAATCCCCCATTATGGGACTACAAGTCCCAGCATCGCAGGGGCACCCATCCTCCTTGGAGCCCTATACTATAACCTGCCGAGACTTGAAGTTCTCCACCCTCTCCTGGAGAGATCAGGTTAACCCATTGCACGCCAGCCTGCTGAGATTTGTAGTTCTCCATTCTCTCCCTCCTAAGACTCTGGTTCATGCAATTCTCTTAGGCAAGGGACTACAAGTCCCAGCATCGCATGGGCACTCGGCCATTTTGGAGCTCTATGCTATAACCTGCTGGGACTTGTAGTTCTTCATCCTCTGCTAGGTTCTGCAGGTTCATGCTATAGCCCATGTATGGGACTACAAGTCCCAGCATCACATGTGTACCCATCTATGTTGGAGCCCTATGCTATTTCTTGCTGGGACTTGTAGTTCTCCACCCTCTCCTGGGGAGATCAGGATCATGCATTGCACACCAGCCTGCTGGGATTTGTAGTTCTCCAGCCTCTCCCTCCTAAGACTCTGGTTCATGCAATTCTCTTAGGTAAGGGACTACAAGTCCCAGCATCTCATAACCACTTATCTACTTGGAGCCCTATGCTATAACCTGCTGGGACTTGTAGTTCTTCATCTTCTGCTAGGACTCTGGTTCATGCAATCTCCCATGTATGGGACTACAAGTCCCTGCAGTGCTAGGAAAACACCTGGACACCCATCCACCTTGGAGCCATATACAATAACATGCTGAGGAGATCCGGTTAATGCATTGCACAGCACCAGCCTGCTGAGATTTGGCCCAAGAAGCATGTGTTAGTTCTACAGGTCAGGAACATGATGCACCCCTAGCCTTGCACAAATACTGAATACATCTGAATCAGGACAGCCTGGAGCCGGAGGACTATTGTCCAGAAAACTGCACAGACAGTCATTGGGGATCAGAGTGGGATGTGGGGTCCATCTAGCAAGGACAAACTATCTTAGCATGGTGACAGAGGCTGCAGGATGTGAGCAGTGAACTATGCAATCAGAAGATAGTCAAGGGGGGAAGGGGGATGGTGTGATATAGGGAAGGTGTACAGACCTGCATTACACAGAGAGAGGTGAAGTAAAGTTGGAGATTAAAAATGCTGCTGTAAAGTCTCTCAGGACACAGTGATAAAAGCCCCTTCTGTCTCCCTCCCCCCTTCAATCCTGGCATGTATTGTACCTGGAGATTTCTGTGTGCACTGCTTGCTTGATGCCGAGTCTGTGTCACAGGGAGATAAATGGCAGCTGCCTCTGCAAGGACCTATCACTCCCTGTCTGCCCTGAGCAGTTGTTCTTCTGCTGGGTTTCCCCCCTCACTTACTGAAGGAGACAGGCAGCCTGTGAGCCAATGAGGCTACAGGTCTGATTAAAGCCCCACCCTATGGACTAATCAATTACAAGCACTGGAAGCCTAATGCTAGAGGTGGTGTGTTAGGGGCGCTAAGCTTTGCGCCCCGAACACACTCTAAACTACGCCAATAGAGCTTCTTAGCCCCAATCACGTGTTTACACACAAGTCATGCCTCCAATAGCACCCCATGTCCGGCGCCCTTAACATACCCACTTAAAAGGACACTTAAAAAAAAAAAAAATTTTTAATAAGTAGCTTTGGGGGGGGGGGGGGGGCGGCGCCCCTGCACCCCCTATTGACGGGCCGCCACTGATGGACGCTCACCTTATAGCGTGCGACCTTGCAACTAAGCTTGGTCTGTGCACGCTTATGAACCACACCTGGGTTCTAATGGATAATCCTGGGTTCCTGGTTCCTTGGCAGGCAGCTCCAGATCATAGAATATATAAGAAAAAAACCCGGATGGTGCAAGTAACGTTTTAACAATATTTATTTAAATAAAAAGAGAGATCCCTTGCCGGGGTACTCACATACTGCAGGTGCGACAGTGCACCACTCTATAACAGGCTCGTAGCGAGATGTACAGATCGGGATATGGTAAACAGTCCTCACAGCCTCACACAGACTCTCCTGTCCCCTCCCCTACTCGTGACGATACAGGGGGTGTCGTATCTTCTTCAGTGGGAAAATTTTAGTCTTTGGCACGATATGAGACGTGTTTCATGCTAGTAGCTTTATTTCTAAACCTTAGCTGATAGGAGTGGTGGCTCACAGGATTGTTGCATTTTTATGTTTTTTTTTCTTAGATTGCCCTTTATTTGGCTCCATACATCTTCCTACCAACTCTGACCAGCTTCCCTGTCCCTGCTGAAGAAAAGCATCCCCACAACATATTTTTTCCATTTTCGGACAATGGATTAAACAGTACTCTGTGAGATATTCAAAGGTTGGGGATTTTTTTTAGAACCTAACCCTGCTTTAAACTTCTTCATAAATTTATCACTGACCTGTCTGTTGTGTTCCTTGGCCTTCATGATGCTGTTTGTTCATTAAGGTCCTCTAAGGCTGGATTCACACCAATGCAGTTTTAGTGCATTTTGCGGATTTGCACTACAGTCCATTTAACATGCTTTCCTAGGGAACACGTTCTGTAGTGCAAATCTGCAAAATGCAAAAAGCACTAAAAATGCATAGGTGTGAATCCAGCCTAACAAACCTCTGAGGGCTTCACGGAACAGCTGTATTTATACTGAGATTAAATTACACACAGGTGGACTCTATTTACTAATTAAATGACTTCTGAAGGCAGTTGGTTCTACTAGATTTTAGTTAGGGGTATCAGAGTAAAGGGGGCTGAATACAAATGCACGCCACACTTTTCACATATTTATTTGTAAAAAATGTTAAAAACCATTTATCATTTTCCTTCTATATCACAATTATGTGCCACTTTGTGTTGGTCTATCACATAAAACCCCAATAAAATACATGTGTTTTTGGATGTAACATGACAAAATGTGGAAAATTTCAAGGGGTGTGAATACTTTTTCACAGTACTTTGTGTCTAACTGTAGCTGGCTAGCATAACAGAAACTCCACGGAGAGTCTATAACAAACCCTAAACACAGTAGCAGTAAAAAAGGCAGAAATCAGTAGAGTTTCTACCTGTGATAATTTCACAAGGAGGAGAGGTGCAGACGTGTTTCTTGCAGTCTGAAGCAAACAAATATGGTAGATGACTTTTGATTTCTTGGGACCCTCCCAGAATGACTAAACAAATGGCATGATTGGCACTATTACACTTGGTCACTAGATGGTGCTGGTCCATTCATAACAGAAACTGTGCTAGAATCTTAGTTCACACATTTGAATAAACATTGGCAATTATCAAGCTGCATGCCCTCTGGGGCAGAACCTTAACCCTTTGTTAACTTCAGTTAGCCTTCATTAACTTCTTTTCTCACCTTAGCTATTATTTTTCTTCCAAAAAAATTTTTTTTTTCATATTTAATTACGTTTTTCATTTTTTTTTTATGTTGCATTATAAAGAAAGGCCTTTATATAAGAGAAAATGTATGCAATCTCCATAACGTGCTTGAATGTATATCTCTCCAATGCAGTCATGGACTCAGACATTTCTTTCATTCTCATGTTGTTGCACTTTGATCTGTTACCAAGATATTTCTGATACTCCAACATAGGCTATCTTCTAGAGCTGTAATTTTTTTTTTCTGCATTAATAACTGTAATAGGTTTTCCTCTCTTAGCTCATTAATCCATCCTTCCCCAGAGAATTAACTTCAATTCCTTAATAAGTATATTATACTCTTATTTAATATTTAAAAAAAAATAAAAAATCCAAGGGATGTAAACCTCTTTAAAGGGAAAATAATGATTTATGGTCAATTTTATTTAACTTTCTTGCAAACAATAAATATTTTCAGACTTTCACGACAGTACCACTACAGCGCAAGGTCTAGTACATTGATGTGATCCTGTGGCAAAGTGGCTAGATGCTGTATCATCATGCTCAGGACAAGTTGGTAAGCTCTTCTATGGGCTCCCCTTCATTCCCCAGGATGCAGTCAGAGGCAGCCTCCACTTGTTGGTAGCACGAAGACAGCACTGATTATAGCAGCAATAATAGACTATCACAAACGTCATCAAAATCATTGCTTTTGAGATATACTGTTATATGGGGACTGTATGTTTGTTTATCACAAGGCTGCCTACTTTGCCTGGTTAAGCCCAGTTGTAATTGACATACAATGGCCTACGATGGAGAATACAATTCAGATCTGGACATACAGTACAATGTAGAAGCCCAGCTCCTAAACGACTGATGAGATATCTACATCCAGAAAGGGGTAATTGTGGTAAACACAGACTCCCAGCTCCCCTCTGAACAAAGAAAGCCAAGCAGAATTTTCTTTGCTGGAATTTCTTTAAAAATGTAAGCTGCAATTTTTTGATTTTTTTTTGTTAGATTTGTGAAGGGGGTTTACTCAAGAGATAAAATGATAATTTCCCCACTCTACAAGACTCTGGTCCGGCCGCACCTGGAGTTTGCCATTCAGTTCTGGGCACCAGCTTTTAGGAAGAATGTACTGGAACTGTAAAGGGTCCAGAGAAGGGCAACAAAGCTAATAAAGGGACTGGAGGATCTCGGCTATGGGGAAAGACTGCAAGCACTGAACTTTTTCTCTCTGGAGAAGACTCTTGAGAGGGGATATGATTTCAATGTACAAATACTGTACTGGTGACCCCACAATAGGGATAAAACTCTTCCGCGCAAGGGAATTTAGATGTGGCCATTCACTAAAATTAGAAGAGAAGCGGTTTAACCTTAAATTGCGTGGAGCGTTCTTTACTGTTAGAGCGGTAAGGATGTGGAATTCTCTTCCACAGGCAGTGGTTTCAGCGGGGAGCATTAACAATTTTTTTAAAACTATTAGATCGGCACCTGAATGACCACAACATACAGGGATATACAATGTAATATAAACATAAAGTACACACATAGGTTGGACCTAGAGATGTCCCGAACTATTCGCCGGCGAATAGTTCCCGGCGAACATAGCTTGTTCGCGTTCGCCGTGGTGGGCGAACATATGCGATGTTCGGTCTGCCCCCTATTCGTCATCATTGAGCATACTTTGACCCTGTACCTCACAGTCAGCAGACACATTCCAGCCAATCAGCAGCATACCCTCCCTCCCAGACCCTCTCACCTCCTGGACAGCATCCATTTTAGATTCATTCGGAAGCTGCAGTCTTAGTGAGAGGAGGGACAGTGTAGCTGCTGCTGATTTAATAGGGAAATCTATAGCTAGGCCAGTTTATTCAGTGTCGACTCCAGTCCTGAAAGACTCATCTGATCTCTGTTGTAAGGACAGCGTCCTGACAGCACCTCAAAAAGCCCTTTTTAGGGCTAGTACATCAGTCTGCTTTTTTTTTTTTTCCTGGCACAGTAGCTTACATAAAAAAAAAATAACAGTTTTCACTGCAATAGAATAGCAGTCAGTTGCCTGCCAGCGTGTGTGTCAGGCCTACAGCGTCTACTCTGCCAACTTCTGCCAGTGCACAGTGCCACTCATATCTGGTGTCACAGTAGCTTACATAAAAAAAAAACAGTTTTGACTGCAGTAGAATAGCAGTCAGTTGCCTGCCAGCGTGTGTGTCAGGCCTACAGCGTCTACTCTGCCAATTTCTGCCAGTGCACAGTGCCACTCATATCTGGTGTCACAGTAGCTTACATAAAAAAAACAACAGTTTTGGCTGCAGTAGAATAGCAGTTAGTTGCCTGCCAGCGTGTGTGTCAGGCCTACAGCGTCTACTCTGCCAACTTCTGCCGGTGCACAGTGCCACTCATATCTGGTGTCACAGTAGCTTGCACACATAGTACAACTAAACTAATCTAAAAAAAAATGACAGGCAGAGACAGGCCACCCCGCAGGGGCCGTCGTGGTCGTGGTGCTGTGTATCCATTTGGCCCTAGAATAATGCCCAGTGTTCAGAGGCCACGTACCCTGAACTCGAAAAGTTCTGAGGACATAGTTGACTGGCTAACACAGGACACCCAATCTTCTACAGCTTCCGCTCGTAACCTTGATGCACCATCCTCCTCCAGCTCAGCTTCGGGCACCTCTCAAGTTACCACGCCCGCCTGCCGCCACCACCAACACTAGCACCACAGCTGCTTCACTTGATCTGTCAGAGGAGTTATTTACACATGAGTTGGAAGAAATGAGTGATGCGCAAACATTATTGCCAGAGGATGTAGATAAAAGGGATATGTCTCAGTCAGGCAGCATTACACACATGGACGTACGGTGTGATGATGATGATGTTGTACCCGCTGCTGCTTCCTTTGCTGAGTTGTCAGATACAAGTGAAGTGGTTGATGATGACGATGTGGATGTTACGTGGGTGCCCGCTCGAAGAGAAGAAGAACAGGGGGGAAAGTTCAGATGAGGAGACAGAGAGGAGGAGGAGATGAGTTGGAAGCAGGGGTAGGTCGTCGCAAGGAGCTAGTGGCACAGTCAGACAGCATGTATCAGCACCCGGGGTCAGCCAGACAGCACGCCAATCAATGCATGCTGTTGCAACCACCAGAATGCCGTCATTGCAAAGCTCAGCAGTGTGGCATTTTTTTTGTGTGTCTGCCTCTGATAACAGGGATGCCATTTGCAACCTGTGCCAAAAGAAACTGAGTCGTGGGAAATCCAACACCCACCTAGGTACAACTGCTTTGTGAAGGCACATGATCGCACATCACAAACGCCTATGGGATCAACACATGATGACGAGTACAAGCAGCACACAAGCTCAAAGCCACCATTCTCCTCCTGGTCCAGCATCTTCAGCCACGTCAACCACTGCTGTCCTCCTTGCCCCCTCTCAACCATCCGCCACTCCGTCTCTCGACTTACGCAGTTCCTGCTCATCTGCCCACAGTCAGGTGTCTGTTAAGGACATGTTTGAGCGTAAGAAGCCAATGTCAAAGAGTCACCCCCTTGCCAGGCGTCTGACAGCTGGCTTGTCGGAACTCTTAGCCTGCCAGCTTTTACCATACAAGCTGGTGGAGTCTGAGGCCTTCAAAAAATTTGTAGCTATTGGGACACCGCAGTGGAAGGTACCCGGCCGAAATTTCTTTTCACAAAAGGCATTCCCCAACCTGTACTCTATTGTGCAAAAGGAAGTCATGGCATGTCTGGCACACAGTGTTGGGGCAAGGGTCCATCTGACCACTGATACCTGGTCTGCAAAGCACGGTCAGGGCAGGTATATCACCTACACTGCGCATTGGGTAAACCTACTGACGGCTGC
The DNA here is from genome assembly GCA_029206835.1 of Rana muscosa. Lineage (NCBI taxonomy): Eukaryota > Metazoa > Chordata > Amphibia > Anura > Ranidae > Rana > Rana muscosa. Next base: position 731,704,431 of record CM055118.1, read on the forward strand.
CAAGCATGTAATGCGTGGCTCTGCAGAGGAGTTGGTGGTGACACCGCCACGACTTGCAGGCAGGCCTGCTGCCACCTCCTCTACTCCTCCTACTCCATCCTCTTTGATAACCTCATCGGCTGAGTCCTCTTCTGCTGCTGCGTCTTGCTCCACATCAACTACACCCCCCCAGCTCCCCAGGGGCTATTCCACATCCCGGATACAACAGTGTCACGCAGTCTTGGGGTTGACTTGCCTGAAAGCAGAGAGTCACACCGGACCAGCACTCCTGTCCGCCCTGAACGCACAAGTGGATCAGTGGCTGACTCGGCACCAACTGGAGATCGGCAAAGTGGTGTGTGACAACGGAACCAATTTGTTGGCGGCATTGAATTTGGGCAAGTTGACACATGTGCCGTGCATGGCACATGTGTTGAATCTGATTGTACAACGCTTTGTGCATAAGTACCCAGACTTACAGGACGTCCTCAAGCAGGCCAGGAAGGTGTGTGGCCATTTCAGGCGTTCCTACACGGCCATGGCGCACTTTTCAGATATCCAGCGGCGAAACAACATGCCAGTGAGGCGCTTGATTTGCGACAGCCCGACACATTGGAATTCAACACTCCTACATGTTCGACCGCCTGCTCCAACAAGAAAAAGCCGTCAACGAGTATTTGTATGACCGGGGTGCTAGGACAGCCTCTGCGCAGCTGGGAATTTTTTTGCCACGTTACTGGACGCTCATGCGCAATGCCTGTAGACTCATGCGTCCTTTTGAGGAGGTGACAAACCTAGTCAGTTGCACTGAAGGCACCATCAGCAACATCATCCCATTTGTTTTCTTCCTGGAGCGTGCCCTGCGAAGAGTGCTGGATCAGGCCGTAGATGAGCGTGAAGAGGAAGAGGAAGAGTTGTGGTCACCATCACCACCAGAAACAGCCTTATCAGCATCGCTTGCTGGACCTGCGGCAACGCTGGAAGAGGAGTCAGAGGAGGAATGTGGCTTTGAGGAAGACCAACCACAGCAGGCATCCCAGGGTGCTCGTTGTCACCTATCTGGTACCCGTGGTGTTGTACGTGGCTGGGGGGAAGAACAGACCTTCAGTGAGATCAGTGAGGATGAGGAACGGGACATGAGTAGCTCGGCATCCAACCTTGTGCAAATGGGGTCTTTCATGCTGTCGTGCCTGTTGAGGGACCCTCGTATAAAAAGGCTGAAGGAGAACGACCTGTACTGGGTGGCCACGCTACTAGACCCCCGGTATAAGCAGAAAGTGCCTGAAATGTTACCGAATTACCGGAAGTCGGAAAGGATGCAGCAGTTCCAAAATAAATTAAAAAGTATGCTTTACACAGCCTATAAGGGTGATGTCACAGCACAACGGGAATCTAACAGGGGAAAAGGTGAAAGTAATCCTCCTCCTACCACGACCACGCCGGCAGGGACAGGACGCTTTACAGACGTGTTGTTGATGGAGGACATGCAAAGCTTTTTAAGTCCTACGCATCGCCACAGCCCTTCGGGGTCCACCCTCAGAGAATGACTCGACCGACAGGTAGCAGACTACCTCGCCTTAACTGCAGATATCGACACTCTGAGGAGCGATGAACCCCTTGACTACTGGGTGTGCAGGCTTGACCTGTGGCCTGAGCTATCCCAATTTGCGATAGAACTTCTGGCCTGCCCCGCTTCAAGTGTCCTTTCAGAAAGGACCTTCAGTGCAGCAGGAGGTATTGTCACTGAGAAGAGGAGTCACCTAGGTCAAAAAAGTCTAGATTACCTCACCTTTATTAAGATGAATGAGGCATGGATCCCGAAGGGACTGACAGTGGGCGATACATTTGACTAAAAAAGGCCTGATGAGATGAGCTGCCTTGGGCTAAAAATGGTCCACACGCTGCTGTATTTTATCTCTGCATGCCGGATGACTTGCGTGACTTATCCGCCACCAACTAGGGTTCAAGCCGCAATGTTTTAGGGCACTTTCTGCCTGGAAAACATCAATTTTTCTGGCTGCTGCTACAGCAGCGGCTGCAACAATACCTAATTTTTCAGGCATGTGTACATGCCTAATTTTTCTGGCCTCTGGTGCTGCACTGTGGCTGCAAAAACAAAACAAAAAAAAAAGCACATGCATGTGTCAATTCCCCTTCGTGATCGTTACCTTGTTGTGGTGAAGGGGCTTGCGTATCACAATGAAGCGACCACCTCTATGAGTGTGTTGGCAATGGCAATGTTGGCACACCCCAGATGATAAGGTCATTGCTTCATTGTGAACAGACCAAAAGCGATCGGCTGGATAATTTTGCATAGAAAAAACATTAATTTTCTTTGTGATCATCTAAGGTGATCATTAAAGCCTTGCAGTTGTGCAAATGGACTGTTTGCGGTTGTTTGCGGTGCGTTTTAAGGGGAGTTTGGTCTGTCAGAGTTTGGTCTGTCACTGTGAAGCAGGCGTAACCCTTACACTACCTGATCGATACAACATCATACCTGATGTTTTAAAGCACGTTATTCCAAACAATTTAGGAATGTTAGGTGATTTATGCCCTTTATGGATTAAAACCCGACTCTGCGTCAACTACGTAATTTTCCATGGGAGTTTTGCCATGGATCCCCCTCCGGCATGCCACAGTCCAGGTGTTAGTCCCCTTGAAACAACTTTTCCATCACTATTGTGGCCAGAAAGAGTCCCTGTGGGATTTAAAATTCGCCTGCCTATTGAAGTCTATGGCGGTTCGCCCGGTTCGCCCGTTCGCGAACATTTGCGGAAATTCGCGTTCGCGAACGTAAAATTTTATGTTCGCGACATCACTAGTTGGACCACAACATACAGCGATATACAATGTAATATAAATATAAAGCATACACTTGGACTGGTCTTTTTTCAACCTCACCAACTATGTAACTATGAATGGGGGACTGTAACAGATATGGGGGATCAAATAATGCAAAAAACATTCCTAAAGCTGTCCATCGAGTATATACTACAATCTGATTGTATTTTATCTGTACAACTTTTTTAAGATTTACCAAAAACATGTAATATAGTAGATCATACCTTTTTAAAGGGTACGAGACAAAAAATTTAATTACATCCAGTAAGTAAGACACATTACACAGTTGATAGATCTAAAGAAGATTGTAAAATCAATTTGTAATGTGTATGGCTAACTTCACAGAAATTGTTGTCTTCATAAATATTTGTAAGGATGCCTCCTAGCAAAAGCCCATATTATGTTTTTCTGTGAAATCAAAGTAAGCCACTTGGTAGGAAACTTGTAAGCTGCTGAACCTACTGTGACGTAAACTATTCTAACAAAGAAAATACTTACTTATTTTTGGCACACAAATTTAAGCTGCTTTAGAGAACTCACGCTATATGAAAACAAATCAGATTCCTACATTTATGACAAAACATTTGAGCATATTAGGAAAGAAGAAGTGTTTAAATTGGTTTTAAACTTCCTTCCTTACTTCCTTCCTCGTTCTATAAAATCAATTAGCTATAATATGGATCAATGGAACAACTGTGAGTTTAGTGTCCTGAGAATACAAGGTTTTTATTTATTTTATTTTTTGAAATATTTTTTTTTCTTTTTTTTTGCTAGAGTATAGAGAAATCAGAAGATCTGTCAGGTCTTTTTCTTTCTTTGCCCACATTAACCTCTTCAGCTCCGGAAGGTTTACCCCACTTCATGACCAAGCCATTTTTGCGATACGGCACTGCGTTATTTTAACTGACAATTGCACTGTCACGCGACGCTGTACCCAAATAAAATTGATGGGTTTTTTTCCCACACAAATAGAGCTTTCTTTTGATGGTATTTTATCGCTTCTACGTTTTTTTTTTGCCGCTATAAACAAAAAAATGACTGGCAATTTTGAAAAAAAAAAAAGATTTTTTACTTTCTGCTATAAAACGCATCTAATAATTTTTTTTTTAAAATCTATATATTTTTTTTATCAATTTAGGCCAATATGTATTCTGCTACATGTTTTTGGTAAAAGTTATAGCGTCTACAAACTATGGGATAGATTTATGGAATTTTTAAAAAATTTTTTTTTTTTACTAGTAATGGCCGCGATCATTGATCTTTTGCATAACTGCAACATTGTAGCAGACAAATCTGAAACTAAGTGACACTTAATGGGGACCAGTGACACCAATACAGTGATCAGCGCTTAAAAAAAAATGTCCTCTGACAGAACGGCGATCTGCCTTGTTTAGAGGTACATGATTTTGCACAGAAGGGCTGCTTTGCTGCAGTAAATGTAGGTGGGGCGGTCCGGAAAGAGATTCACCTTCTCTATTTGTCCTGTTTACCATTTTCACTGGCAGTGAAACTGAAGGAATATCCCAAATTTTGGGTTGTTACTAGAATAGGAATAGTGGGTAAAGTTTCCAACAGGGGACACTAGTTTTGGTGACAACAAGAGATTCCCTTATTTTGGAGGAATTTCCTCTTACTTCCAGCGTTGGCTATGGGATAGGAAGTAAAGGGAAATCTCCTCAATGGGACTTAGATGGCAAAAAATTACAATGGTTATAACGATCCTTTACTCTTTCCTAAATGGAAATAAAACGTTTTGCCAATAGTTCTACTGTAGTGCTTCTGGCCCCAATCAGTTTGAACTAGCCTTTTAAAATCATTATTTTTATCAGCAATATTGACGGAGATAGTTACCTGCATATTAAAGTTGCTGGTTTTGCCTATGCATGGGCTTGAGTGGGGACATTTTTCTAAAGAAGAGATGCTAGGAGCCACTAAAGTTTATGGGGACCCACTGTTCTCCATGGCTGGAGAAGTTTTCAGACCAGAGGAGACCCCCACTCTTGGAAATAAACACCTGGCATGAGGGTTGACTAATAGGTAGGTTTTGGGGAAAAAGTGAAATTGTAGCAGATTGATAAAATATATATATTTTTTTAATGTGGTGCGGTATTTCCACAAAATGTTTTAAAAATAAATATCAATTTTTTTTGTTTTTTTGCATCAGGCAGGGAAGCTTTAAAAAAAAAATCCTGCTACTTCTCCCGAGCACCAAAAACCCAGATCTGACTTATATTGTGCACTAGTTTTAAGAGCATTGTCCTTTCTTCTTTATTTTCAAAGTTCTTTCCCAATAACCTAATCATGCTGAAGGACATGGTGGAGTCAGCTCCAGTCATGGAACACGAGTCAAATCTGTGGGGTGCTGGGCTGGTATCTCTTGGGAGAGGAAGGTCGCTTTTTTTATTCAATTCAAACTAAAAACCAGCAAAGAAAATAGTCTTGCACTGCATGAGAGGTGCCATGATAATGGGGCAGCTCTCTAATTTTTCATACACATTAAAAATTAAGTGTTTTTTTTATTTACTAGACAGTTGCTTAGAACCCCCAAACAATTATATATTTTCTAAAATCAGAAGTCCTGAAGAAGAAAATGTCACATGATATTTAAGCAACAATTATCAAACATATATTTTTTTAAATAAAAAAATAACACCAACATGAGTTTTGATACATACAAACACAATATATTATCCATATTTGGGCAACATCATGGAGACATCATGGGTCTATTAGACCCACAATGTCCCCCCTTACTTCCACTCCAGCTAATCACAAGCACAGATCATGCTTGACTAGCTTTTTTTCCAGCTACATTCTCTGGGGAACGAATAAACTTAAACTAGAAGTGATGAAAATTGCATTGCTTTCAGCATCATTATTCATAGAGGAAATGGGGAATTGATGTTCCTCCAACCTCTTCCTGCCCTCACTGGGTGGCAGGGGTAGAGGCTGGAAACCACAATGGGAGGGCCCTTAAACTACAGTAAAACTAATTGGGCTGATGTAGCGCCACCAGAATCACTTTTACCGAACAATCGCCAGCTAAAAAAATAATACAAAGGTTATGGCAGTCATGAGTTTGTTTTAACCACTTGCAAGACAATAAAGCACTTTGGCCTTTTAAAAAAAACAAGATATATAATCAGTCTGGTCCATAGGTGAGTGTACATATGTGAGAGATAGGGTGGTTAAATTGAAAGCAATGTTATCACCTGTTTTCAAAAATCACCTTTCATTGGTCTGCCAGCCCTAAACAAAAATCAGACGTACTTAAAAATATGGCCAGAATAGTGGAAACAAATAAAAACTCAATGAAAACCTTGAGAAAAAATAACTGCTAAATACCTTTTTCTTGTCTAAATCCCTCTTTTATTTCCTATTCTGGCTACCAATGACTAAACATGATGGATGAAATTCCAGTTCATATATTATCCATTCGTTTTGTTGAAAGGGGAACTTGACGACGTGTACAGTGGATATAAAAAGTCTACCCACCCCGGTTTCTTTGATATAAATAATGAGACAAAGATAAGTAATTTCAGAACTTTTCCCACCTTTTAATGTGACCTATAAACTGTACAACTCAGTTAAACAACAAACTGAAATCTTTTAGGTGCAGGAAAGTAAAAATAAAAAACCCCAAAAATATGGTTGCATAAGTGTGCACAGCCGTAAACTTATGCGGCGTACACACGTACGTTTTTCTCGTCGTTTTTTTTTTTTTTCATGTTTCCTCTCAAGCCTGTCTTGCATCCACACGATCATTAAAAAAAACGCTCAAGCAAAGCGCAGTGACGTACGACGGCAGTATAAAGGGGAAGTTCCGTTCTAACGACGCCACCCTTTGGGACGCTTTTGCTAATTTCGTGTTACCGCGTGTTAGTAAAAGTTTGGTGAGAGACGATTCGCACTTTTCAGTCTTCGTGCTTTGAAGATCGTTTTCTGGAGTTCAGTTTGTGCCTGTGGGTTCGTATCTGTCTTGCAGTGCTTGTAGTCAGTTCATATATGTTTATTCAGTGCGTTCTTGTCTGCTCGTTCCTGTTTTTCAGCTTGTTCTTCATAGGCCTTGCTGTTCTTCCGTGCGTTTTTCTAGTTCGTTCTGAGCAGCCGACCGTTATCTAGCCATGTAGCGGCTACGTACTCGTCGTAGAGTTTGTGCTGTAGTTGGTGCAGGGGTTCATGCTGTATCCCGACTCCAGGCCATGAACAGGGTGAGGAGGAGTTCATGGACCAAGAATTTTTTGCTCCAACGGCACTAGTTCTGTCACATGCCTTTGTTGTGGGAGATCAGGGAGAATAATCCTGAGGACTACAGGAATTTTCTCAGGATGTCTGACCCCGTATTTCAGCATATGTTGGCTTTGGTGTCCCCCTACATTACCAGGCAGGACACCGTTATGCGTGAAGCCATCAGTGCTGAGCAGAGGCTCATCGCCACGTTGCGATACCTGGCGACTGGGAGAAGCCTGCAGGACCTAAAGTTCTCCACAGGCATATCCCCCCAGACTCTGGGTATCATTATACCAGAGACTTGTTCTGCCATCCTTCAAGTTTTGCAGGAGGACTATATTAAGGTAAGTGTTCTTATTTAAAACATCACATTGTATGTATTTCTTGCTTAATTTTTTTTTTGTTTTATTATCAGTCCCTAATTCCCATGATTCTTAGCTGCAGGGAATGTCCCCTTTCTCCACATGCTTTTTTTATTTTTAGGATGTTTTTTTTAGGCCTACATTTAAATTTGCCTTACCTAACCTCTCCAGCATGCTATCCTGGGGCCATACCCACCTGGCCTAGTCATTTCCATTTATTTTTTTCTATGCTCCATTGTAGTGCTTTACCCTAAACGCACCCTAAAGTTTGCCTAGGAATGTTACATTTAGTTAAACTTCATACAGAGTGCTACAGCCTTCATTTGTGATTTCCCCAACTCATCTTCAACCCCCCCCCCAGTTTTTTTTTGGGGTTTGTTTTTGGTTTTTTGTTGCTTACTAATAATGTTTTAATTTGTCTGTTTATCCTAATGTTGGCCATGAATGGTTTTCTAAAATCTGCTTGCAATGTTTCTGTCTCAAAGTATTAATTTATTTTTAATTTAACTCCACAGTTCCCTTCTACGCCACATGAATGGCAGAATGTGGCATCTGAGTTTGCCCAACGATGGAACTTTCCGAACTGTGGAGGGGCCATTGACGGCAAGCATGTTCGGGTCGTACCACCACCCCATTCGGGATCCTTTTATTATAATTATAAGGGGTTCCACAGCATCGTCATGATGGCAGTGGTGTCGGCCACCTACGAATTCCTGTATGTGGACGTTTGCAAAAATGGCAGGATGTCAGATGGAGGAGTCTTTGCACAGACCGAGTTTGGGGAACGGCTCCTATTGGATCAGCTGGCCTTGCCACCAGCGGAGCAGAATGTGGAGGGACTCCCAATTGGTTTTTGTGGCGGATGAGGCGTTTGGCCTGGGTCCCCATTTGATGAGGCCATTCCCTCAACGCACCCTCACCCCTGAGAGGAGGGTGTTTAACTATCGGCTGGCCAGAGCAAGAAGGGTGGTGTAAAATGCCTTTGGCATCATGGCCAGCCAATTCCGCCTGTTCCTCACCTCCATCCACCTTGCCCCCTATAAATGGAACCATGTAGTAATGACTTGTCGCGTGCTCCATAATTTTTTGAGGGTGCATTCTTCTAATTACCTGACTTTGAGTGGGCCTGAGGCCTCATTAGTTGATACTGAGAATTTAGTGGCCCTGGAAGCTGGCAGTCCAGGCTTGGCCCCCCAAACCGGACGTGATGTCAGACAAAAATATGTCGAATATTTTGTGGGTAGGGGGGCCATTGATATGCCTGAGGATGCATAAATTATTCTTTGGTTAAATAAAGCTTTTTTTTTGAGAAAATATTGGTATTGTGTTTTAGATTTGTATTCTTTTATGTTTCTCGTAGGTTTACCTAGTGCACTTGTAGTGCCATGTATATTTAGCATTCTTAAATAGCCTTCATTGTCAGTGTAAACACAAAACATTGATTAGTTCCCTTTGCACAACATTTACATAATGAAGCCACAAATTCTTGTTAATAAAATACCCTTTTTAATTTTTTTTTAGGAAACTTCCTTGTAAATGTAGATGTATCAAAATTATTTTGGGGGGTAAAACGCATGAACAGCCATGCATAAAAAACAATCTAAAAAACTTGAATGTAAATGTAAACATGTACTATTCATTAAAGCTGAAAAGCAACAAAAACCTGCAAAAACACAGCAAGGTCAACGTTCTTTTGAGTTAAAAAATTAAACACGCCCAAGCACAGCCATGATATTTTGTAGCCTTTCCTCCACCCGCTTGGCATTTTGCCTGATCTCTATCAAGTCTCCCTTTATTTTTTCAAGGTCACGACAGCAGACCATTAGGTATTTGATCAGGATCTGGGCACTGTGATGTGTAAACTTTTCGGGGTCTTCGGCCAAAACAGCACCTAAATAAATAAAAAAACATGTACTATAGAATATGTAGGCCTACATCTATTAAACTGCATCTGTCTGGTTTGACACTAACCTGTTGTGGTGCCACTTTCCACTTCCTCTACTTCACGTTCCTCTACATCATGTGGTTCTGGGGGTCTTGTTGAAGGTGTTGGATTTATAGACTCATCTGACGTAGCTTTTTGAAACCCTATGGAGATTGCAAAAAAAAAGGTTTAGTTTAATTGCAAAATATAAATTATATACCAAAAAATTCCCTGAAAGGGAATTTATAAAGCTTATTTGGAAGTGTGGTCCAATTCTAAATATGTAGTCCCTAGTATGTCAGATACTCAAACCAGAAATACCTATTCCCAAGTACAAGGGAGACACATCTCCTGCACTAATGTCTGTGGGAACCGAATAATGTATGTATGTATGTAGACTACAATATCCAGAATACCCAGCGCTCCACTTCTGGTTTCACCGGAAGTGTCATTATAACTGGCCTCATACTACAATCCCCAAGTTACCTTGCGTCTCACCTCCGGTTTCGCCGGAAGTGTCATTTACATCTCACGTATACGTTATTTACGGTTATTTCATGGCCAGTCTATGTTTATTCCCTGGCAGCCTAGGGGTTTATATGCGGCCCCATGTAGACTTAGTCCCTTTTCCCCGATAGGGGTATATTTGGACTACAGTTCCCGGCATACTTTGCGCTTGATTATCACGCGCGTATATACTCGAGATGTGATTGGATTCAAAACCTGGACGTTTTCCAATCCGTCACCCATTGGCCCACTAACGTGCAATGACGCTAATACGTCTGCACGATGACCCACGTGATGCGGTGATCCCGGAAGTGGGTTCAGTGCGGCATTTTCAATTCCAATTTTAAAATTTTTTCCTCCTTCTATATAAAGCGTGGAGGTGACACACTAGCCTGTACCCCAGTTGATGTCTGTAGTAGACGAAATGCGTCGGGATCACATGCTAGTTACAGCCACCTAGCCCACGCATGTTTTTTGTATCGCTGGTTTTTATTTTCCAGGAATTTTTGGATTTTATTATTATTTTTATTTATTTTAAATATCTTTGTAGTGGTTTTGTCATTTGAACTCTGCTCAGTTTTAAATAAAATTCCAGCTATCTGGATTTACACTATGCAGAGGTTTTCTCTTTCTTTTTTTGGAACCAACTTTTTCCCTGGATATCTGACCTTGGTTTGAGCTGAAGGGTTTGATCCGGTGTAAGCTTCCAGCTGCGGAGGAATAAAGGACAACATCACATCACCACGACCCAAGTCCCTGAGTGGACATAAGCCTGCATGACCCAGCACCGTATGGTGATCAGGGTCCGAGTCTTGCGGTAAGAGTATTCAATTCTCTTTAATACTTGAGATGATGATGTTATCACCGTGTATCAGCTGGAAATTCTGAAGTGTTTTCCCCCCTTCCTATCATCGGTGTTCCCACACTTATAGGAATTTACACCAGAGCCCAGGAATTTGATATCCAAGAGGACATTATACTCATATTCAGGGGTTCCAATTGCCCCCATGTGATTACTATTCGTTTAGGGGACATTGGTATATACCTGACGGTGTGGACAGTTGATATAGACTTTATCATTTTATGCTTTGCATGTTGGATATGTACTTCACAGACCGTCCTTCAATTAACATCTTATGATAAGCAACGTTGCCTTTACATTGCTCACAGTTTATTTCTCATACATAGGGGGTTACACACCCTGTAGTTCAATAGATTGTTTTTACACTTTATATATTTTTTATATACAGTTTTCTACATATATTTTGACTTGGTTTCTGGGTCACATCCATAGGGATCACGCATTAGATCTGTATCATTTGTTTATAGTTTGTGTACACACATTTACCAGGGGATCTTTTCACTCATCAGTGATTCACCACCCCCTTGTTTCCCTTTTTTTTTTTTTTTTATATTTATTTATTTATTTTTCACCTGTGGGGGATTTCTCACAGATATACAAACAGTGTGGAAGCACTTGTTGTATTACATGCATATAGGCACTGTTTTTCATTAATTTGGATTGCATTTAGCGCTCACATTTTATATACATATTCCTTCACAATTAGTCAATTGTTATGTGGGCAGCTTATTAGAATTTATCACTCAGCATTTCCTTTTGTGATATTCAGATATACACAAAAATTTTTTTCACTTACTGACAGGCGCAGTATTATCCATTCACTTTTATTCTCCGCCATGTTGTTTAGCACTACGACGAGCGAGAAGGGGCGGGGAAAGTACAATATCGAACGTCAGGGGCGGGGAAAGCGTGCAGAATTTCACGCATGCGCAGTGTATATAAAGCGAATATCCATCTGGCGAAAATACGTTCATTTGCCAGGAGAGGGAGTTAGCAACGAACGTGTTCACCAAGGTACATAACATTTTAAGGATTTGGGTTTCTTCAGAGGATGAGATTTGGGGCTTATATCTGTCCAAAATGATTATTTGATGAATGTTGACTGAAACAAATGTATTTTCTTGGTTCTTGATTTTACAGAGAAAATGAAGAGTTTCAAAAATCCTGATTTTATGGGGGAGTTCATCGATAGATGGAAGGAACTCCCTATCCTGTGGCAGACCAAAAGTAGGTCCAATAAAAATAAAGCGGCCAGGACAGCAGCACTGGAGAGCCTGCTTGCATTTATCCAGATACCCACAACAACTATCCAAGATGTTAAAACCAAACTTGCTACCATCAGGGGGACATACAGGACCCAGAGGAATATGGTCCTGAAGTCCCAGAGGTCAGGTGCTGCAGCAGATGATGTTTATAAACCCAGTCTGTGGTACTACAGCAAGTTATCTTTTCTGGATGACCAGCTGGAAGTGAGGGAATCTCTGTCCACCCTTCCCCCCAGAGGTCAATCCAGCTTTCCTTGTAGCCAACCCTCCAGACTTCCTTGCAGCCAACCCTCCAGCCTTCCTTGCAACCCTGCTCTGGCTTCCTCTGAGGATCAAGCAGAGGTCCTTGAGGAGGCAGATTTGGATATATGGAGCCAGGTATAGTATTGATATCTACATTTATATGTTACAAAAGTGATGATTTAAAATTGATGTTAGTATTGTTATGTATTGAATGTCTGAAAAAATAAGGATTTACAGAGCAATAGACAGTACTAGCAATAGACAGTACTGGTCAAATTTGATGGGGACAAGCCAAAAATATCAGGAGTCGGAATCTATGGAAATTAAATCCCTTTTGCCATTCAATCCAAAAATGTCTGGAGGTGAACAATGTGTGTGATTGATGGTGGCAAAAACTAAAGAATGTCCCTTTTTTTTTTCAGCCAGAGCAGAGCCAGGAAGAGTGTGATGTTGGGGACCAGGAGGAGGCAGGGCCCAGTGGCACACAGGAGGAGGCTGGGCCCAGCACAAGAGCCCAGATGCCTCCCCTGAAACTAATCCAACGAGGGCCAAGGAGAGCTAGGCAGGTGGAGGAGGAAACCAGAGCCTTCCTAAGAGAGGGTACTGCGGCCCTCAGAGAGGCACCCTCTGCTGAGGAGGGCTATGCCGCAGTCCTGGCCCATAAATTAAGCCAGATGGACTTAAGGCAATGCCTATACAGTGAGAACCTGATGCTTAAGATCATCAACAGGGGGTTGCTAGGTGAACTGACCCAGTTCACAGACATAACTGAGGTTGTCCCTCCTCCTCCACCTCCTCCTCCTACTACTCCTCCTGCCACAACCTCTCCTCCTGATCCCCAGCCTCCATGGAAGCAAGCAACAAAGGCTGCAGAGAAGGCTGGAGAGAAGGCCACAGGAAGAGGAAAAAATAATGCCTGCTGTAGTACCACAGACTGGGGACATATCTGACTTATCTGCTGCTGTTCCTGACCTCTGGGAGTTCAAGCCAAGATTGGGCTCTTTTTTTTTAATGAATTCCAGAGTTTGGTTTTCACATCTTGGATGGTTGTTGTGGGGTCCAAAGGATGCACAAATGCAAGCAGGCTCTCCAGTGCTGCCTTCCCCTTTAATTTGTAATGTACCTAAATAAAGGATTCTTTTGTTTTACTTAAAATACTTGACTATGTGATTTCTATTTTAAAAGAGAGTTTGCTAGGGAGTAGGCAGGGACATTTCTAATAATATTATTGTTATTAACAAGGGACACAAACCTCCTTGAGGCAAAATTAGACACATTTTGAAGGTTGGTGTGGTAACTTTACACACAAATATTTATTTAAAAAAATATACAATACGAAATCTAAAATAAAAAAAATAAGCCTAAATATATCAAAGAAGCCCCAAAAAAATTAAGAAATCTAACTTAAATAAAAAAATACAAAATAAAAAACACAAACACCAAAAAAAAATATTTTGTGATCTTTACATTTATTTATGAGGGAGATCTGGCTTAACAAGAATATTTTACAATCATTAGATCAATTAGGAATTACTTAAGAAACAAGTTTGGCATAACTCTGAATATCATTAGCAAAAGAAGGTAATTATTTAAGCATTATCAAAAGAAGAACGGAATGCGCAGCATTAAAACGATGCTATTATTTCCACCGTGACGAATGTGCCATCTCCATTGGAGCATACACACGATCGGTTTTAATGGCCATTTTTAAAAATGGAATTTTTAACGGCATGAAAAACGATTGTGTGTATGCGGCATTATACTAATAATGCGGTGCAGATGTCCCAGATCCCAGAATACTTTGCTAAGGGTTTCAGAGCATGTGCCATGCTACGTGGGAGCATGCACACTCCTTTTTAAAGCTGTAGATGGATGGGAAGCCTATTATTTATAGTGAACTGGCTGGAAGTGTTGGCCGCAAACATTAAAACAATGCAATATAAAGAATATCAATAGCTAATCGGGTACAAAGTACAAATTGCATAATACATATGCAATGGATTAATTCCTAAAAATCACAAGTATATGGTAAAATTTAAAAAAATATAGTAAATAACTCAACACAGCCATTAATGTCTAAACGCTGGCAACAATAGTGAGTACACCCCTAATGCCGCGTACACATGGTCGGAATTTCCAAGGAAAAAAGTCAGACGGAATTTTTTCATTGGATATTCCAACCGCGTGTGAGCCCCATCTGACCTTTTCCGTTGAAAATTCCGACGGACTTAGAAAGAGAACATGAGAAAATTCCGTTCGTCTGTATGGAACTCCGACGGAGAAAAAAACATGCATGCTCAGAATCAAGTCGACGCATGCTCGGAAGCATTGAACTTCATTTTTCTCGGCTCGTCGTATTTTTGTACGTCACCGCGTTCTTGACAGTCGGAATTTGGTGTGACAGTGTGTATGCAAGACAGCTTGAACGGAATTCCGTCAGAAAAACCCGTCAGAGTTTATTCCGATGGAAAATCCGACCATGTGTACAAGGCATAAGTGAAAATTTCCAAATTGAGCCCAAAGTGTCAATATTTTGTGTGGCCACCATTATTTTCCAACACTGCCTTAAGACCCCTTTCACACTGGGGCAGTTTGCAGGTGCTATTGCGCTAAAAATAGCGCCTGAAAACAGCGGCTGCTGTTTCTCCAATGTGAATGCCTGAGGGCTTTCACACTGGAGAGGTGCGCTAGCAGAACCGCTCCAAAAGTCCTGCTAGCCGCATCTTTAGAGCGGTGAAGGAGCGGTGTGTTTACCGCTCCTCCACCGCTCCTGCCCATTGAAATCAATGGGACACCGTGGCTATACCACCTGCAATGCGCCTCTGTGGTTGCGGTGGTTTTTAACCCTTTTTCTTCAGCCACTAGCGGGGGTTAAAACCGCACCGCACCGCTAGTGGCCGAATACAGCCGCAATTTCGACGGTAAAGCGCCGCTAATAATAATGGCACATTACCGCCACTGCACCTCCCGCCCCAGTGTGAAAGGGGTCTAACTCTTTTGGGTATGGAGTTCACCAGAGCTTCACAGGTTGCCACTGGAGTCCTCTTCCACTCCTCCATGACGACATCATGTTGCTGGTGGAAGTTAGAGACCTTCCATTTGAGGATGCCCCACAGATGCTCAATAGGGTTTAGGTCTGGAGACATGCTTGGCCAGTCCATCACCTTTACCCTCAGCTTCTTTAGCAAAGCAATGCTCATCTTGGAGGTGTGTTTGGGGTCGGCATCATGTTGGAATACTGCCCTAGGGCCCAGTCTCCAAAGGAAGGGAATCATGCTCTGCTTCAGTATGTCACAGTACATTTGTGCATTCATGGTTCCCTCAATGAACTGTAGCTCCCCAGTGCCGGCAGCACTCATGCAGCCCCAGACCATGACACTCTGACCACCATGCCTGACTGTAGGCAAGACAAACTTGTCTTTGTACTCCTCACCTGGATGCCGCCACACACACTTGACATCATCTGAGCCGAATACATTTATCTTGGTCTCATCAGACCACAGGACATGGTTCCAATAATCCATGTTCTCAGTCTACTTGCTTTCAGCAAACTAAGGGCTTTCTTCTGCATCATCTTTAGAAGAGGCTTCCTTCTGGGACGACAGCCTTGCAGATCAATTTGATGCAGTGTGCGGCGTATGGTCGGAGCACTGACAGACTGACCCCCCACCCATTCAAACTCTGCAGCAATGCTGGCAGCACTCATACATCTATTTTCCAAAGACAACCATATGATATGACACTGAGCACGCGCACTCAATTTCTTTTGTCAACCATGGTGAGGCCTTTTCTGAGTGGAACCCATCCTGTTAAACCGCTGTATGGTCTTGGCCTTCATGCTGCAGCTCAGTTTTAGGGTCTTAATAATCTTTTTATAGCCTAGGCCATCTTTATGTAGAGCAACAATTCCTTTTTTCAGATCCTCAGAGAGTTCTTTGCCATGAGGTGCCATGTTAAACTTCCAGTGACCAGTATGAGAGAGTGAGAGCGATAACACCAAATTTAACACACCTGCTCCCCATTCACACCTGAGACCTTGTAACACTAACGAGGCACATAACACTGGGGAGGGAAAATGGCTGATTGGACCCAATTTGGACATTTTCACTTTGGGGTGTACTCACTTTTGTTACCAGCGGTTTAGACATTAATGGCTGTGTGTTGAGTTATTTTGAGGGGACAGAAAATATACACTGTTATACAAGCTGTACACTCACTACTTTACATTGTAGCAAAGTGTAATTTCTTCAGTGTTGTCACATGAAAAGATATAATAAAATATTTACAAAAATGTGAGGGGTGTACTCACTTTTGGGAGATACTGTGTGTGTGTGTATATATATATATATATATATTAGGGCTGTTACTGGTTTAAATTTTCGTGTTCGATTAATCAATTTTTTTTAAATCGATTAATCGACTAATTTCGATTAATTATAATGCATATACAGATCCAACTACTTTTAGCTGATCTCCTTGCAGGCTGATTCCCAGTGCAGCTACCAACCACTGGAAAAATGGATAGCAGGATACAAAAAACACACAAAGGCAGGGCTCGATGGGAAAAGCATTAAAACATTTATAGTCTTCAAGTAGGTAACAAAATAAATATTGCACTGGAGATAAAAACGATGTAGCTACATAAACTGTAAAAATGGTGCGAGTAATACCAAACGGTAGCAAAAGCAGTCAAAAAAACATGTAGCCAAGTATGATACTGGTATACAAATGTGTACAATGATACCACTGCTGAATCCAGATGAGGAGGGGTTAACATCAGTCCGTCTGCATGTAGATGTCCCGTGAAGGGAACTATCACAACTCCCAGTGGATGGCTGTAGAATCCCAGGTTGATAGAGGGAAGTGTAACAGCCCTTACGTGTGGCAGATAGTAAGGTCCCGCCGGCATGCAGATATGAAGGCACAGCAAAGGAGCCCTTCAGATGGACACGGCAAGCCCCGCCGGTGTTCGTGACGTCACCGGATCTCCGACGGAACTCCCTGAAGACCCGGAAGCCGGCGGAGAGGTGAGTACCGATCAAAAGAATTTTGATCGATCAAAAAAATTAATTGATTAATCGAGGAATTAATAGTTAATTTCCACAGCCCTAATATATATATATATATATATATATATATATATATATATATATATATATGTATATATTTATTTATTTTACTATATTTTTTACAATTTTACCATATACTTGTGATTTTTAGGAATTAATTCATCGCATATCCTCTGTATTATGCAATTTGTATTTTGTACGTGATTAGCTATTGATGTTGTTTATATTGTATTGTTTAATGTTCGCGGCCAACACTTTCGGCTGGTTCAGTATAAATAATAGACTCCCCGTTCTATCTGCAGCTTGAAAAAGGAGTGTGCATGCTCCCACGTAGCACGGCGCATGTTCTGAAATGCGTTGCAAAGCATTCTGGGATCAGTGACATCTGCGCCGCTCCTGCCACGCTGCGCTTCACGCTGCATTCCACCTGACCCCGTGAGTCTCTTCAGCTGCTCCCAGCCCCAGCAGGTCTCCACCATGCCGCTGCAGTGCTCCAAATTACAGACTGACACAACACCCAGCGTCCACCATACCAGATGAGCCTATATATGATCTTTATCCTATGAGCAGCCCATTATGGGGGCAAAATAAAATGAACTTTGATCTACTACACTTGGTGGCCCTTTTCTCTTTTCTCTTTTGTCTCCTATATTTACAGAGTGAGCTACACTCTTGAACAAAGCTGGCCCAAGTGTATGGACTTTCTATTGACCAGCTTGGACTAATAATCACTTAGTGTCTCTATGCCTCTGCGCCTATTACCCACTCCTTGTAAATGATGGCAGGTGTGTACTGACTCCTATTTATCATGAGTTTGAATGTGATTGCTTAATTCTGAACACAGCTACATTCCCAGTTATAAGAGGGTGTGCATATTATTTTAGTTTTTTAGTTTTACTTCCCCCTCCCCCTCCCCCTCCCTAAAAGATTTCAGTTTGTTTTTCAATTGAGCTGTACAGTTATAAGTCACATTAAAAGGTTGAAAAAGTTTTGAAATTATTTATCTTTGCCTCCTTTTTTTAAATCACAGAAACTTGACATAGTCTAAAGCAGGGATATGCAATTAGCGGACCTCCAGCTGTTGCCAAACTACAAGTCCCATGAGGCAAAGCGAGACTCTGACAGCAGCAAGCATGACACCCAGAGGCAGAGGCATGATGGGACTTGTAGTTTTGCAAAAGCTGGAGGTCCGCTAATCGCATATCCCTGGTCTAAAGCCTTGTACACACGGCCAAGAATCTCATCAGGAAAAAACCTGAGATTCTTGTACACACACTCCATTCCAAAGAACCACCATTCTTTTGAATGGAACGAACGCTGTGACGTTATCGACTACGACGAGCATGCGCTCGTCACATTCTATGCCGTCACCACCATCTTTCTACACCCTCCCCATGCCTAGGAAGCTACTGCGCATGCGTCAAAGTCATTTCGAGCATGAGTGGGCTTACCGGAGGACAGTTAAGCTTGTTGCCGCATACACACACACAGTTTTCTCGTCGGGAAACAGGCCAACGAGAATCCCGACGAGAAAATAGAGAGCAGGTTCTCTATTTTTCTCGTCGAGATTCCCGGCAGTTTTCTCGACGAGAAAACATACACATGATCGGTTTTCTCGGCAAGAAAGCTCTCCCAGCAGTTTTTTTGTCGTTTCTTGCCGGGAAAACCGGTCGTGTGTACAAGGTCTAAGTGTAGACTTTTTATATCCATTAGTATTTCTGCTCCACTCAGTCTTTTATATTTCTCCTGATGCCCTGTTTTAGGTGAACTCCTCTTTGTAGCTTAGAGGCAGCAAGAAGTGTCGGATGTTTTACATTTAAATGAGCACTCTGTCACAAGGCGGTGATGTAGATCTCTCCCATCAAAAACTTTATTTGAGTTGGAGAGTAGATGAGGGGGGCACTCACACATTTCCAAAAAGTTAATCAGATTTTTTTTTCTACATTTCATTATTTTTACCAGTACTCTACTTTTAATTTGGAAGATACTTTTGAAATGATTTGTTTCTCATAGAATAAAAAAAAATACACATAAACACCACAATAGTTATATCACATCAAGCTATTAATTCATTTCTATATTCTATACACTTCTGAGTGGTCCAATTAATCATTCATCCTTAACTGTCACTTTCCCCAGTTAGGAATAGTTATGCTAGGGATTATCACAAAGCTGATAAATGTTCTGTGATGCTCATTATATTTTCCTTTAATCATAGATTATGGCCAGTATTTTTGATAAACTAGGAATTAAGCTGCTTATAACTTTACACTACTGATTCACCCAGTCAGCGCTGTATTTTCAAAACAAACATGGAGCGAAAGAAGCACAATAAATAATGCTGTTCTCAAGAGATATTTGCAAGGATTTTTACATTAAACATTACTCGTGAAGGGCTTCACTACCATTGTCAATGAAGTTGTGCACGCTGGCATGACAGAACCTATTACTGGTACATTATTAGTAATGATTTTGCTTAACTGCAGTTCATAATAAAGATTTTATCGAATGAAAAACCTCAAATGCAGATTTTTGTGATAAACCTGAAAAACGATTCTTTGGATTGTGATGGCTTTCATTAGCTTTTACGTTGCTATCAGATCAATTCAATAGTGCAACATAAGCAGCAATACTTGCGTGTAAAGTGCAGCAACAGGAGCAAAAAAATGTAAAATATGTTCTGCTTGAAGTAAGCCCGATCACCTCATAATTCTGTTTACAGAGCTTGTATGTGCTGCATATTTTTAACAGATTTTTTAGAGATAAAAAATGAGTGTGCCCCCTCTCTACATAAGGATACAAATGACACACCAAGTACATGGGTTAACATTTCTAGGCAAGCAGGCTGCCAACTACACTGAGACTATCAGCCTTTTACACTTCAATATTAAGTGGCTTCTATAAAAGGAGGGTCTGAAAGGAGAAATCGATCCCCTGAAAATGCTAGTGTGATGGGCACCACTCCTCCTCTGCATCTCTGGTGCCATAAGCACTGGTCTCCTCTGCATCGTTTGCGCCTTCAGACAGGCAAATGGATAAGTGAGGGGTTTATCTGCTCATACATTACAAGCCTTCTGGTGAACTAGAAAAGTTACTCTATTGACTCCCTAAAGGATAAGTTCACCTTTCGTGACATGTTACACCCATATACAGGGTGTTATATGTTACTGTCGCAGCAACCCCCGATCCCCTGTTGTGACAGCTAGCGGAGGAGCTTCTCCTCACACTCGCTGTCACAATGTTAAAAAAACGCAGCCATGCGGGGCTTTGTTCACCCAGCCATGCCGTTCATTCACAGATCCCTGTGAATGTGAGAACTACAAGTACCGACAGCCTTTGCGGCTGTCAGCATGTAGTTCTCAAGAAAATACCAGGGTTCTGTTCAGTGCTCTAGGTAGTTCATTGATGCTTCCTGTCAGTGTGTAAACGGCGTAACATATGAGGTATGAAAAGACCACTCTGACCACTCTGACAGACAGTCTGCAAGAGTCCTGCATTGCACCCACAAAGGTGCAATGCTTTGCAGGCTTCTAGTAAACAAAAAAAAATGCAAAATTTTTAACCTGCAAAAAGATGTGCATTTATATATACTGTGTGTATATATATATATATATATATATATATATATATATATATATATATTTATTATTTTTTTACAAAAGTGAACTTATTCTTTAATAAAAAAAATTAACAGAAGTCTGTGCTTGTCTGCACCTAACCTTGTCTAAATGTAGATTTTGTTACAGTATTTCCAATGAATCAGTGAAAGAACAGTCAAAGAAAAACATGGAATTCTTCCAGCTCCGTGTTTATTCATTCTGCCCCTGGTAGTCATAGGATGAAGAAGCGGGAGGGCTTTCACATGGGAGAGGGGAGTTAGGTCCCTTGCTCACCCATATCCTGAGTGACAGATATTTTTTCGGTCGTAATGACCTACCAGATCGGCAAGGTAAGACAAAAACATGCTGCTCGGGAGGGAGAAAGATAAGTGACTCTTTTTTTCTATGCCCTTTATGGGCAAATGAACAATTGTTTTTTTATATTTTTTTTTATTTTCATTATTTATTTATTTTATATTTTTTCTTGTTTTTATTTTTGCTTTTTCTTTCCTTTCACATTTTTTCACACACTTCTACCTCCTTCACATTTCTACACCACTTTTGTTGATACCACACTTTATTAGTCTGCATTGCCCTTAACATTCTAACCTACATTCAGTTTATCATTACTCACATACATTCACGCACACACACACACACACTTTCACTTTTCCTTCTAACACCATTAGTAACACATACCATCTATTCATTTCCACTCACCCCACTTTCATCCAAATTTTTTTTATCCAACCCCATTACCTCTAGATAACATTTATAGGCATGTACCGCCTTAATTCTGGGATTTTTTGGTACCTGAGGAGTTACTGTTTTAGTGGTTAGTCCATACACCCCTAGAATTTTGCTACTCTGTTTAGAGTTAATTCACCTACTATTTTGTATTGTACATATGGTCATTGATTGGGTATTCATTGCAGATGCCTGCTCCCTTGTCCACTGGAGGATGTCTACCATGTGGCTCCTTGCAAGCCCCTCGGGTTGGGCTCTTCCCCATTTTAGACCCTTAATGGAACTTATGATGATGTTTTCAAATTTCTGAAATCATGCTATGTGTCTTATAGAGTCTACCTTCCCCCTGATGATGACTGCTACAGAGGTCGAAACGCATCGGGGACTCCAAAATTTTCATCAATCTGATAATCAACATTATGTACACCCTTTGTGTAATTTTAATACAGGCTGTATTGTGGAAAATGCATTGTATCTGTTGGCCAGTTCTTTTATATGTTGTAATGCATCCTGACATTTGTACAATTATAATAAATGTATTTCTTTTGCTATCCATTTGCTATTACTTTAAACCATACTATACTGCTGTTAAAAGCCCCACTGGGGAACATTTTCTTTTTGTTATGAACAATTGTTTTAACCCCAGATAAAACTATTTTGTGAGAAACTGACCCAGGTAGTTCCATTTTGTGTCAACTTTATTTACCTGCATTTTCTTCCTGGAGCACCAAGGTTTGTCACCATTACTATGAGGATATGGGCCTCTAGCCATATAGGTTTATCAGAAATTAGCATGGTATGGTTTTCAACGGTGATATACTAATTGAATCCTGCAATATCAGGGTATACTTTCCAGAGAATAAACAAAAAAGTCAGTCCTACTACCCATACATCACATAGAAAGCAGAGCTCCCAGGTGCTCGATCCACAGTCGCTGGCTGAGTAGAAGTGAATGAAGAAAAGATGATCCGCACTCCGGTCATTGATCTTAAAAAAATTACGTATTTATTGACAAGCCACAGTAGACAAACGCAAATAGGAAAGGTTGACGCGTTTCAGCCTATAAGGCCTTAGTCATAACCACCAATGATGTTATGAAACGCGTAAACCTTTCCTATTTGCATTTGTCTACTGTGGCTTGTCAATAAATACGTCAATTTTTTTAAGAGCAACGACCGGAGTGCGGATCATCTTTTCTTCATACTTTCCGGAGAGCATGAAATGCGACAGCTGTGGGTGAATATGCTATAAAACGAGAACCAATATACTTTACTATAAAATGTTAATTTATGAGCAACATTACTGTATTTATATAATATACTGCAGTTTAAGAAGAACTCCTATTAAAAATTGCTTCTATATTCCCACTTTAGTATGGGGCCACATAGAAGTGTGTTAGGAAAATTCTAAAAATCATGGGCAGAGTTTTTAACTGCAGATCAGTGGCAGGTAGGGTAACCTACAAACTACACTTACAATCCATGATCTGCTATTATGTTACCTTGCTTTTTTTAAATTAATTTATATGGCATTGTCCCAGGAGTGGAGTATGAAAAGAGATTAACATGACAAAGCCTGAGTTTAAGGTGTATCGCTTTAGAATCTTCACTTTATTGGAAAATTACAGAGAATTAAGTATTTTAAAGTGGAGTTCCACCCTGAAAAAAAAATTACACCAAAATGCAGCAAAAAAATTAAAAAAAAAAATTAATTTTTACTCACCCGAAATAGTGGTTGCTATGCGGAAGTCCCTAATCTGCCTCTTCCTTATCCACGGTGGGTATCCCACCGCATCCTCTTCTAGTGAATGGGGCACGCTGCCTTCTGGGAACTGTGTGTAATCCCAGAGAGCAGCCGCCCATTCACAAATTGGCGCGAGACTCACGCATGCGCAGTAGGAAACGCGCAGTGAAGCCGTAAGGCTTCACTGCCTGTTTCCCTTAGTGAGGATGGCGGCGCGGGACCTGCAGTGATCGAGGGATCGACATGGGGGGGCCATCATCGCGGGCGAGTAGGACAGGTAAGTGTCCTTATTAAAAGTCAGCAGCAGCAGTGTTTGTAGCTGCTGACTTTAAAAAAAAAAATCGCGGGTGGAATCCCGCTTTAACAATATTCCCAAGGTGTCTGTAAATAAATTCTCTGATTTTGTGTCTATGTTTTCAGTATGTAATCCTGTGTGTATTTGTGGCTCTTATTTTTATTGTGTCTCATTTACTGCATGATGGCTCAGAGTGCAGTACAAAGTATTTTCCCCAGCAGTTTTGTGTGTGAATCAAGCAACAGAAACTGCTTTCATGTTGGCAAGTTCACCACGAGGGTCACAAATAATGACAATTCACCCCCTGTGATTAAAGCCATAATACTGGAAAATAACGGGTGCTGTAAAGCTTTCCAAAAACTGTTTGGTCAGCAGTCTACAAAGTTCAGGAAGCCTTAGTAACCCTAAATATAATTCAAACATAAATAAAAACTGGTCTTATCTTTCTGCCAACAGGCACTAGATAATCAGGACTGCCATTTCATGAGTCAATTCCTCAACTGTGCCCTGTATTTATATTTTCTATATTTTAGAGTGCGTTCAGGTTAGCCTTATTTAGTGCTGTGCAAAACACACAATTGCAATCGTTTTCTCGGGCATATTCATTATGGGTACTTGAGCTATGTGGCTTTCCGTAAAGAAAAATTATAATTAAAGTGACCCTGTTGCTTCCACAACAGAATAAAACAGAAAACACCCTGCAAGAGGAGAAGCTGGATAGTTTCCTTTCCAGCATTCAGTGTTTTTAACCTTCACTCACAGTTGCAAAGCTGCTAAGATCGCTGCTACCATCAATAATTTGGGGTGTGTCAGATAGTGTGCCCCCTGATGGCTGCTGTGATTCATCTGGGTCACTAAAGGACCTAAGGATGCCTGATCTACAAAAAAAAAAAATGTACCTGCAGCACTCCCTCTGAGAAGCCCGGTCATTGACAGGCCAATAAATATCTACTACATCCACCATAAAGCTGGAGAGATGCTGTGGTGCTCAGTGGTAGTGATGAGCCGAACACCCCCGGGTTCGGTTCGCACCAGAACCCGCGAACGGACCGAAAGTTCGTACGAACATTAGAACCCTATTAAATACAATGGATGCGAACGTTCGAATTCTAAAGTGCTAATTATAACAACTATTATGCATGTTATTGTCCTAAAAAGGGTTTGGGAACCCGGGTTCTGCACCAGGGGACATGTATCAATGCAAAAAGAAGTTTTAAAAACGGTCGTTTTTCGGGAGCAGTCATTTTAATGATGCATAAAGTGAAAAAAAAAAAGTCAAATATTCCTTTAAATATCGTACCTGGGGGGTGTCTAAAGTATGCCTGTGAAGTGCCACGTGTTTCCCGTGTTTAGAACTGTCCCTGCACAAAATGACACTTCTAAAGGAAAAAAAAGCCATTTAAAACTGCTTGCGGCTTTAATGTAATGTCTGGTCCCGGTAATATGGATGAAAATCTTTAAGAAAAATGGCATAGCTACCCCATGACCCCCCCCCCCCCTACCCCAGCCCATTACCAGCCCCTTTGGGTCTTGTATGGATATTAAGGGGAACCCCGCACATAAAATAAAAAAGGCCCTATATACTCTGAACAGCTGTATACAGGCGGTGCATACAAGACAGGGACTGTAGGTTTGTTCTTATGTAGAATCTGTTTGTAATTTTGAACAGGTACATTGTTTAAGTGTAGCTCCAGCCCAAAAATCTATTTTTAAACTTTTTGGAAAACATAGGTAAGGGTTATCACCCCTGTAACATTTGTTTTGCTGTCTGTGCCCCTGTTCAGAACATTTCACCTCACTTTCCGTCCCAATGACAACTGTTTTTGAAATGTGGTGTTTTTCTTGAAACAAGGATTGCTGATAAAGCATCAGTACAGAGGAGACACCTTTCTCCCATATTAATTCTTACAGGAGAGAATTTTCCTTCCTAGGGGTAGATTTCCTCTCACTTCCTGTTGTCTTCTTGCGTTTGCAAGTAGGAGTCGTTTGTAAGTTGGATGTTTGAAAGTAGGGACCTGCCGTAGATACTCTGCAGAAATAGGCCCCTTAGTTGTTGGTGTTGGCACAACACTGTAAGCACTCACAGTTACTCTTGGTTGGTGCTGGAACGCCCTGCTGTCAACTATTATATCAGGAATTGTAATTACATATAATTGTTGAACAGTGGTAGTAAAAATTGGGCCTTTGATGGTGGTGCTGGTGCCACAACACTGTAAGCCCTGACAGTTACTCTTGGTGGGTGCAGCAATGGGCCCTGCTGTGAATTATTAGATCAAGAATTGTAATTGCATGCCCCTGTTGAACAGGGGCTGAAAAATTGGGCCTTTGGTGGTGGTGGTGGTGTTGACACAACACTGTAAGCCCTCAGAGTTACTCTTGGTGGGTGCAGGAATGGGCCCTGCTGTGAATTATTAGATCAAGAATTGTAATTACATGCCCCTGTTGAACAGGGGCTGAAAAATTGGGCCTTAGGCACTGGTGGCACAACACTACAACCCCTCACAGATACTGTACTTGGAGCACAGCAATGAGCCCTGTTGCAAAGTATTGCTTCAAAAATTGTAATGACACGCCCCTGTTAAACAGGGGCTGAAAAATTGGGCCTTAGGCACTGGTGCCACAACACTCCAACCCCTCACAGATACTGTACTTGGAGCACAGCAATGAGCCCTATGGCAAATTATTGCTAAAAAAATTGTAATTACACGCCCCTGTAAAACAGGGGCTGAAAAATTGGGCCTTAGCCACTGGTGGCGGCACCCATAAACAAAAATGATCTTCCAAGCTATCATCATCAATCGTATCATTGAGGACTCGGAGGAGGAGGATAGCCAGTCAACATAACAGCACAGACACTCAGCATCAGCATCAGTCTTGAAGGGATGTGACATGTTAAAATCAATTAGTCTGTTATATCAGCATCAGGTGTGTGGTAGCTGGTGGTGATCCAAGACTGGTTCATCTTGATGAAAGTCAGTCGATCAACCGAGTCGGTGGACAGGCGCACCCTGTGATCCGTGACAAATCCTCCAGCAGCACTGAATGTGCGTTCCGAAAGAACGCTGGATGCAGGACAGGCCAGTAGCTTAATTGCATACTGTGCAAGCTCTGGCCAGTGATCCATCCTCAAGACCCAGTAAGCCAGAGGATTTTCGGTGGGGAAGGTGTCCAAGTCTGACCTTGCCCCTAGATATTCCTGCACCATGTTTATCAGACGCTGGCGATGGTTGCTGGAACCAATCATACTTTGGGGCTGCGGACTAAAGAATTGTCTGAACGCATCGGTCAGACGGCCACCTTCCCCACCGCTCCTTCTTTGACTGGCCGAAGCCTCAGCAACTCGTTGTCCTGGACCAGGAGTTTGTAACCTCCCAGTCTCTGGGAACGCGTTGCACAGACCTTTCTGCAAGGCCTCCCGGAGTTGTCTCATCCTCTGCTCCCTCTGCGACGGTAACATAAGGTCCGCAACCTTACCCTTGTACCGTGGATCAAGGAGAGTGGCCAGCCAGTAATGGTCCCTCTCCTTGATCCGAAGAATACGAGGATCCTTCCGCAGACTTTGCAGGATCAGGGAGGCCATGCAGCGTAGGTTTGCTGAGGCATTCGCTCCGGAGTCCTCTGGGTCACTAAGGACGACATGATCCGCAGTCACCTCCTCCCAGCCACGTACAAGTCCACTGGTTTCTTGGGACTGTAAATCATCCCTAAAAGACTGCTGCTGATGATGCTGAGTGCCAGCCTCCACCTCCATGCTGACACAATCCTCCTCCTCCTCCTCCTCCTCCTCTTCCTCTTCCAGTGCGATGGGTGGGACAGAAGGAACACTGTCTGGGTAAAGGGGGCCTTGAGAGGCAAGGAAGTCCTCCTCTTCCTGCCTCTGTTCTGCCTCAAGTGCCCTGTCCATTATTCCACGCAGCGTGTGCTCCAACAGGTGGACAAGAGGTACAGTGTCACTGATGCATGCACTGTCACTGCTCACCATCCTCGTGGCCTCCTCAAATGGTGCCAGGACAGTGCATGCATCCCTGATCATGCCCCACTGGCGTGGAGAAAAAAAAACCAAGCTCCCCTGACCCTGTCCTGGTGCCGTAGTCGCACAGGTACTCATTGATGGCCCTCTGCTGCGTGTGCAGCCGCTGCAGCATGGCCAACGTTGAGTTCCACCTGGTGGGCATGTCACATATAAGGCGGTTCTTGGGCAGGTTCAACTCCTTTTGCAGCTCAGCCAGGCGAGCACTGGCATTATAAGATCTGCGGAAATGCACACAGACTTTCCTGGCCTGCCTCAGGACATCCTGTAAGCCCGGGTACCTGCCCAAGAACCGCTGCACCACCAGGTTAAGGACGTGAGCCACACAGGGCACATGGGTCAGTTGTCCCTGTCGGAGGGCGGAGAGGAGGTTGGTGCCATTGTCGCAAACCACCATTCCTGGCTTAAGCTGGCGTGGCGTCAACCACCTCTCGGCCTGGCCCTGCAGAGCAGACAGGACCTCTGCCCCAGTGTGGCTTCTGTCCCCCAAACACACCAGCGCAAGCACGGCATGGCATCTTTTTGCCTGCGTACTTGCGTAGCCCCGTGAACGGCTACGGAGCACCGCTGGTTCATAGGACAAACCACAGGAAGAGGCCATGGAGGAAGAAGAAGAGGAGGGGGTGGAGGAGAGAGGTGTGTCACAACCAGTAGTAGCATTTTGGAGGCGTGGCGGTGGGACAACCTCCAACACTACTGCACCTTGTCCTGCATCCTTCCCAGCTGCCAAAAGAGTGACCCAATGGGCCGTGAAAGAAAGGTAACGTCCCTGTCCATGCCTGCTGGACCATGAGTCAGCGGTAATATGCACCTTACCGCTGACCGCCCTGTCCAGCGAGGCCAAGACATTGCCTTCCACATGCCGGTAGAGAGCCGGAATAGCCTTCCGTGAGAAAAAGTGGCGTTTGGGAACCTGCCACTGAGGAACCGCACATTGCACAAACTCACGGAAGGGGGCCGAGTCTACCAACTGAAAAGGCAGCAGTTGAAGCGCTAGCAATTTAGCCAAGCTAGCATTCAACCGCTGGGCATGTGGATGGCTGGGAGTGAACTTCTTTCGACGGTCCAGCAGCTGGGGCAGGGAAATTTGCCTGCTAGAATCGGACGTCGGTGTACTGCTAGCAGAGTGGCCGCAAGTACTTGGCTGTGACACACCTAATTCTACACCTTCATTCCTCTCAGTGCATGTTTCAGAGAGGACTGAAGTTATAGTGGGGTTGGAAATCCCAGCTGATGCGGTGCAAGGAGAGGTCCGCTTTGTTCTTTGGTGTGGGTCTTTGAGGTAGGCTTGCCAACGAGCTGCATGGCAGGTCAACATATGTCTGGTCAGGCATGTGGTACCCAAGCGGCTGATGTTTTGGCCACGCGATATACGCTTGAGACATATGTTGCAAACAGCAGCTGTGCGATCTGATGCACTAGCCTGAAAAAAGGCCCACACCAAGGAACTTTTTGAATGACGGGCAGAGGCAGCGCCCTGCACAGGCGGAGCTCTGCGGTGTGATTCCGTCGGTGTACTGCCCTTACGCTGGCCACCAAAGGGCATCCTGTCTCGTTGGAGATGTGCCTCCTCCTCATCCTCCTCCTCCTCTCTCCTATTAGGCACCCACGTGGAGTCAGTGACCTCATCATCCCCTCCCTCCTCATCACTGGAGCCAATCTGGCAGTATGCTGCAGCTGCTGGAACATGACTGCCAGATTGGTGTCCTTCTTGAGCATCCCCTCTGTCTGCTCTCACCCTACTGCCTTCCTGTAGCTGGGTTTCATCATCAGACCCTTCGAAACGCTGGGCATCCTCCTGGAGCATGTACCCAACACTGTGCTCAAACAGTTCGGGGGACTCCTCAGGAGGAGGACATGGTGGGTCTAGGGAAGGAGTGACTGATGATGAGTCTGACATTGATACCAGGGAAGAGGACGCTTTGGCAGCTGCTTTGCCAGTACCCTGAGCCTGGGTGAGAGAGGATGAGGAGGAGGAGGAGGGCTTGGTCATCCACTCTACCAAGTCTTCGGCATGATGTGGCTCAACATGTCCAGCTGCGGAAAAGAAGGACAAGCGTGTCCCATGGCCATGTGCTGATGACAATGCACCGCGTCCACGACCAGCACTGTTGCCCCCAGACACAGAGCCTGCTTGCCCTCTTTTATTGCCTCCTGACTGTCTGCCTCTCCTTGTTTGCCTTCCAGACATTCTAATAGATGGCCTGCAGGGAGATGGGAAAAAAGCAATAAGGGCTACCTTCAGGTGTCCTTCTCTGTCCCTTGAAACAAGGACTTGCACAGTGAAAGAAACTGACACTCTCCCTACCTACAGTTTTCTGTCCCTAGAAAAAATGTTTTTTTTAAGCACAATATAGCACAAGGAGAATTCACTCACTGTCCTTCCAGGTCCCTAGAAACAAGGACTTACACAGTGAAAGAAACTGACACTCTCCCTACCTACAGTTTTCTGTCCCTAGAAAAAATGTTTTTTTTAAGCACAATATAGCACAAGGAGAATTCACTCACTGTCCTTCCAGGTCCCTAGAAACAAGGACTTACACAGTGAAAGAAACTGACACTCTCCCTACCTACAGTTTTCTGTCCCTAGAAAAAATGTTTTTTTTAAGCACAATATAGCACAAGGAGAATTCACTCACTGTCCTTCCAGGTCCCTGGAAACAAGGACTTGCACAGTGAAAGAAACTGACACTCTCCCTACCTACAGTTTTCTATCCCTAGAAAAAATGTTTTTTTTAAGCACAATATAGCACAAGGAGAATTCACTCACTGTCCTTCCAGGTCCCTAGAAACAAGGACTTACACAGTGAAAGAAACTGACACTCTCCCTACCTACAGTTTTCTGTCCCTAGAAAAAATGTTTTTTTTAAGCACAATATAGCACAAGGAGAATTCACTCACTGTCCTTCCAGGTCCCTAGAAACAAGGACTTGCACAGTGAAAGAAACTGACACTCTCCCTACCTACAGTTTTCTGTCCCTAGAAAAAAAGTTTTTTTTAAGCACAATATAGCACAAGGAGAATTCACTCACTGTCCTTCCAGGTCCCTAGAAACAAGGACTTACACAGTGAAAGAAACTGACACTCTCCCTACCTACAGTTTTCTGTCCCTAGAAAAAATGTTTTTTTTAAGCACAATATAGCACAAGGAGAATTCACTCACTGTCCTTCCAGGTCCCTAGAAACAAGGACTTACACAGTGAAAGAAACTGACACTCTCCCTACCTACAGTTTTCTGTCCCTAGAAAAAATGTTTTTTTTAAGCACACTATAGCACAAGGAGAATTCACTCACTGTCCTTCCCAGTCCCTAGAAACAAGGACTTGCACAGTGAAAGAAACTGACACTCTCCCTACCTACAGTTTTCTGTCCCTAGAAAAAATGTTTTTTTTAAGCACAATATAGCACAAGGAGAATTCACTCACTGTCCTTCCAGGTCCCTGGAAACAAGGACTTGCACAGTGAAAGAAACTGACACTCTCCCTACCTACAGTTTTCTGTCCCTAGAAAAAATGTTTTTTTTAAGCACAATAAAGCACAAGGAGAATTCACTCACTGTCCTTCCAGGTCCCTAGAAACAAGGACTTACACAGTGAAAGAAACTGACACTCTCCCTACCTACAGTTTTCTGTCCCTAGAAAAAATGTTTTTTTTAAGCACAATATAGCACAAGGAGAATTCACTCACTGTCCTTCCAGGTCCCTGGAAACAAGGACTTGCACAGTGAAAGAAACTGACACTCTCCCTACCTACAGTTTTCTGTCCCTAGAAAAAATGTTTTTTTTAAGCACAATAAAGCACAAGGAGAATTCACTCACTGTCCTTCCAGGTCCCTAGAAACAAGGACTTACACAGTGAAAGAAACTGACACTCTCCCTACCTACAGTTTTCTGTCCCTAGAAAAAATGTTTTTTTTAAGCACAATATAGCACAAGGAGAATTCACTCACTGTCCTTCCAGGTCCCTAGAAACAAGGACTTACACAGTGAAAGAAACTGACACTCTCCCTACCTACAGTTTTCTGTCCCTAGAAAAAATGTTTTTTTTAAGCACAATAAAGCACAAGGAGAATTCACTCACTGTCCTTCCAGGTCCCTAGAAACAAGGACTTACACAGTGAAAGAAACTGACACTCTCCCTACCTACAGTTTTCTGTCCCTAGAAAAAATGTTTTTTTTAAGCACAATATAGCACAAGGAGAATTCACTCACTGTCCTTCCAGGTCCCTAGAAACAAGGACTTACACAGTGAAAGAAACTGACACTCTCCCTACCTACAGTTTTCTGTCTCTAGAAAAAATGTGTTTTTTAAGCACAATATAGCACAAGGAGAATTCACTCACTGTCCTTCCAGGTCCCTGGAAACAAGGACTTGCACAGTGAAAGAAACTGACACTCTCCCTACCTACAGTTTTCTGTCCCTAGAAAAAATGTTTTTTTAAGCACAATAAAGCACAAGGAGAATTCACTCACTGTCCTTCCAGGTCCCTAGAAACAAGGACTTACACAGTGAAAGAAACTGACACTCTCCCTACCTACAGTTTTCTGTCCCTAGAAAAAATGTTTTTTTTAAGCACAATATAGCACAAGGAGAATTCACTCACTGTCCTTCCAGGTCCCTAGAAACAAGGACTTACACAGTGAAAGAAACTGACACTCTCCCTACCTACAGTTTTCTGTCCCTAGAAAAAATGTTTTTTTTAAGCACAATATAGCACAAGGAGAATTCACTCACTGTCCTTCCAGGTCCCTGGAAACAAGGACTTGCACAGTGAAAGAAACTGACACTCTCCCTACCTACAGTTTTCTGTCCCTAGAAAAAATGTTTTTTTTAAGCACAATAAAGCACAAGGAGAATTCACTCACTGTCCTTCCAGGTCCCTAGAAACAAGGACTTACACAGTGAAAGAAACTGACACTCTCCCTACCTACAGTTTTCTGTCCCTAGAAAAAATGTTTTTTTTAAGCACAATATAGCACAAGGAGAATTCACTCACTGTCCTTCCAGGTCCCTAGAAACAAGGACTTACACAGTGAAAGAAACTGACACTCTCCCTACCTACAGTTTTCTGTCCCTAGAAAAAATGTTTTTTTTAAGCACATGTGAGGGGGGTTAACTCAGTAGCGGGTGTGTGTGACCCCCTGGTTGGGCTCCCCACACAAAAACAGGGCCAGCAGACGGAGGTTGTGGTTTTCAAAATCAAAAGGTGCGGTTTATTTCTCTATGTACAGTGACAAAAACACAGCAAAGCCAAAAAGAAACATAAACAAAATAAATCCTGGTCAGTTTGACCTCTGACTAAACATACAGGTTTCCTAAACTAACAACTGGGATCAGCCTGGTGCTGTCCTAGTCCCTAAGTCCCTGGTTTAGTAAAAGTCCAAACAAATAGCCACACAGGCTTTGCCTCACCGCACAGGGGTTCACTCTCCCTAGACAGTCCACACAGGTCTGGGTCCAGGCATGAGCTAACATCTAATGAAGCTGGGAGTTTTTATAGAGGCCTTAAACGAACTGACAGGCTTCAGCTGGTCTCATCAACTCCCTGCCTGCACGACGCCCAGCCCTCTCCCTAGAGGTATGAGTCATCCATGAGCCCACTAGCCTCAGCTGGGCTTCATCAACTCCCTCCCTAGTTGTATAAGTCAGCATAAAGCCTGAATCTGGGAGAAATATATCTACCCCCCTGGATGCAACCAGGTGACTTTACCTTCCTGCTGTCACATACCCCCCCCTCTTGTTTTAACCTTGGGGTTGGAACACCAGCAATCAGGCATTCATGTACTCGAGACAAAGCATCCACATTCCCCATTTGAACGCCAGGGCGATGCTTTACTGTGAAGTTGAATTCCTGTAGGGCCAGGAACCACCTATTCACTCTTCTATTTGTCTCCTTGTTTTGAGCCATCCACTTTAACGGAGCGTGATCCGTAACCATGTCAAAGTGCCTACCTAGCAGATAGTACCGAAGGGAATCTAGAGCCCACTTCACCGCTAAACACTCCTTTTCAACCGTGGCGTAATTTACCTCATGGGACTTCAACTTCCTGCTGAGGTAAATGACTGGGTGCTCTTCCCCGTTCCAGACCTGGGACAATACTGCTCCTAACCCCACATCTGACGCATCACTTTGTACGACAAAGTCTTTAGAGAAGTCGGGTGAGTACAACACTGGCTGGCTACATAAGGCTTGTTTCAAGAATTGGAATGCTGCCTCAGCCTCGGGGGTCCATTTAATCATGACCGACCCTTTCCCTTTCGTCAGGTTGGTTAGGGGCACAGCCTTAGAAGCAAAGTGGGGAATGAAGCGCCGATAATAACCCGCGATTCCCAGAAAGGCCCGTACCTGCTTCTTGCTGTTGGGACGTGGCCAACTCTGGATGGCCTCGACTTTGTTGAGTTGGGGTTTTATCACTCCCCTGCCAATGGTGTACCCAAGATATTTGGCCTCCTCCTGCCCAATGGTACACTTCTTGGGGTTAGCCGTAAACCCCGCTTCCCGGATAGAGTCTAGGACTGCTTGCACTTTTGGCAGATGTGAGGCCCAATCTGTGCTATGGACAATTACGTCATCCAGGTAAGCCGCAGCATACTTCCGATGGGGCCTCAGTATCTGGTCCATTTTCCGCTGGAATGTGGCCGGCGCATTCTGTAACCCGAACGGCATTCTCTTATATTGGAACGCCCCGTCTGGGGTTACAAATGCGGTTTTCTCTTTGGCCGACTTGGCCAGGGGAATTTGCCAATACCCTTTTGTGAGGTCAAGAGTCGTCATGTATCGGGCTGTTCCCAGCCGGTCGATCAACTCATCTATACGTGGCATGGGGTAGGTGTCAAATTTTGTAACTTTGTTCAACTGACGAAAATCGTTACAAAATCGCCAGCTCCCATCCGGTTTAGGCACCAACACAATGGGACTAGATCAATCACTTTGGGACTCCTCTATCACCCCTAAGTTCAGCATTTTCTGTACTTCCTCCCGTATTGCCTCCCGTCGGGCCTCTGGGATCCGATAGGGTTTTAACTTCACCCTTTCACCGGGCGGGGTAATAATATCATGCTCTACCCCAGATGTTTGTCCCGGCAGCTCAGAGAACACCTCCTTGTTGCGAAGCACAAACTCCTTAACCTCCTGTTGTTGGGGTTGTGACAAGGTGGCTGCTATTCCAACCTCCGGAATCACGCAACCAGTTTGAGCTGGTGACCAAGTTTCTGCGACTAGGGACTCTCTATCCCTCCAGGCTTTCAACAGATTAACGTGATATATCTGTTCGGGCTTTCGCCTTCCTGGTTGTCTGACCTTGTAATTCACTTCGCTCACTTTTTCCATTATCTCTTAGGGGCCTTGCCATTTGGCAAGGAATTTACTTTCAACCGTAGGGACAAGTACCAATATCCTATCCCCCGGGGAAAAGGTACGGGTCTTTGCTCCACGGTTGTACACTCTCTGCTGTGCCAACTGCGCTTGGGCCAAATGTTCCTTCACGATGGGCATTACCTGTGCAATTCGATCTTGCATCAGGGCGACATGCTCAATCACACTCCTGTGGGGAGAACTCTCACTTTCCCAAGTTTCCTTGGCAATATCCAACAGCCCTCTTAGGTGTCTCCCATACAGTAACTCAAAGGGGGAGAATCCCGTAGAGGATTGGGGCACCTCCCTAATAGCAAACATCAAATAAGGAAGTAGACAGTCCCAATCCTTTCCATCTCTATCCACCACTTTCTTCAACATTTGTTTTAGGGTTTTGTTGAATCTTTCAACCAGCCCATCGGTTTGGGGGTGATACACAGATGTACGCAATTGCGTCACTTTGAACAATTTACACAGCTCTTTCATAACCCGGGACATAAAGGGTGTACCTTGGTCCGTAAGCAGTTCTTTACAAATACCCACCCGGCTAAAAACAAGAGATAGCTCTTTGGCTATGGTTTTGGCCGAGGTATTTCTGAGAGGGATCGCTTCTGGATAACGGGTGGCATAGTCCATTATAACCAATATGTACTGGTGCCCCCTAGCGGACTTGATTATAGGACCTACCAAATCCATTGCGATTCTCTCAAACGGGACCTCAATGATGGGTAGAGGGACCAGCGGGCTACGGAAATGTGGCATCGGGGCCGACCTCTGACACACAGGGCAGGAGGAACAATAATTTTCTATGTCCTTCATCACCCCAGGCCAATAGAATCTCTGTAATACCCTCTCTCGGGTTTTCTCTGTCCCCAGATGACCTCCAAGAATGTGCCCATGGGCCAACTCCAACACCAACTTCCTGTAAGGTTTGGGCACCACAAGCTGCTCAACGGTTTCTTCTGCCCTTTTTGCCACCCGATACAGTAGGTCCTTCTCTACGCTGAAGTATGGGTAAGTGCAGGTATTATCTGGGTTCACTAACTCGCCATCTATTTCCACTACGTTTTCCCGTGCCTTTATTAGGGCGGGGTCTTTTAACTGTTCTGTGGCAAAATTTTCCCTGTGAACCTCCAGATCAGAAAACTCCACAGACGGTAGGTTTTCGTCTGAGGAGGTGGGCTCCTCTCCAGTTTCTTGAGTCTCCCCTGCCAATACTGACAAGGGAAATTCTGGAGAGTCCTCACCACTCTCAGAGGAGTTCTGGCTATCACATTCCTGGTACATAGGGGCACCAGTGGGGGGCTCAGGATCATCCCACAGTTCCCAGAACTTCGGAAAATCTCTTCCCACAATGGCATCATGCGGTAATTGAGATACTAACCCCACTGGATGAGAGAGGGTACCTTTGGGGGTCTCGAAACACACTGTAGTCACTGGATACTCTCGGGTGTCCCCATGCACACAAATAACAGCTACCTTGCTATTCCCAGAGACCTCTGTTTTAACTAATTCAGCCTTTATCAGGGTCACAAGGCTACCTGAATCCAGTAATACCACAACATTTCTACCATTAATACACATTTTGCATAAATGTTTCTCAGTTCCCCGAATGGCAGTGCATGCGACTGTCGCACACAGCGACTGACGTCTGTCCGTCAGAAAGTCACATTGCATGGGTTCCTCCACAACCGGGCAATTTGCTGCAATATGTCCCGCTTGCCGGCAGCGGTAGCAAACAATCCTTTTGGCTGCCTCTTGAGCCCCTGACTTCCCAGGCTGTTCTCGCCAAACTTTGGGTAGAGCTCCCACCCTCTCACTCTCTCCACCCTCACCCCTTGGAATCCTCTTATCCGCCCCTGGGGATGGTCTGGTCTTAGGGTGGAAAGTCCGAGAGTCTCTGGAAGAGGCCGTCAGGTTCTCTGTAGCCAAGTATTTCTCTACACGATCCACAAGACCACCGGCCGTCTCTGGGTCTCCATGGCTTACCCACTTTTGGATGGCAGTAGGAAGAGCTCTCAAAAACCGATCCATTACAACACGTTCCACAATCTCTGGTGTGGACAAAGTCTCTGGCTGTAGCCACTTCCTGCTCAGGTGAATGAGATCATACATTTGAGACCTGGGGGGTTTTCCAAGCTGGAAAGTCCAGTTATGCACACGCTGAGCCCGGACAGCCAGGGTGACACCCAGCCTTGCCAATATTTCAGCTTTTAGCATCACATAGTCTTTTGCTTGGTCAGGCTCTAGGTCATAGTAAGCCTTCTGCGATTCACCAGTTAACAGAGGAGCCACCAGTCCAGCCCCCTGCTCCTCAGGCCACTTTTCTCTTTCAGCAGTCCTTTCAAATGTGGTCAAAAATACCTCTGGATCATCCTCTCCAGTCATTTTTGTCAATAAACGACTCACCCCAAAGGACGCGGTATTAGTGGGACGGCTTTCCTCACTGGTCTGCGGACGTTGCTGCATTACTGCTTCCATTTGTTGTAGTCTCTGCTCTTGCTTCTGTAACAGGTCTATGAAGCGGGCCTCAGATTGCTGCTGGGCTTGTTGATGAGCTTGCTGCTGGGCTGCAAGGCTCCTTTGCAAACCTGCATTTGTCTGCTGTTGATTGGCATTTGCTAGAGCCAGCTGTTTCAGTATCTCCTCCATGCTGGCTTAAAAAAACTGCCACTGGTTCTCCACCAACTGTGAGGGGGGTTAACTCAGTAGCGGGTGTGTGTGACCCCCTGGTTGGGCTCCCCACACAAAAACAGGGCCAGCAGACGGAGGTTGTGGTTTTCAAAATCAAAAGGTGCGGTTTATTTCTCTATGTACAGTGACAAAAACACAGCAAAGCCAAAAAGAAACATAAACAAAATAAATCCTGGTCAGTTTGACCTCTGACTAAACATACAGGTTTCCTAAACTAACAACTGGGATCAGCCTGGTGCTGTCCTAGTCCCTAAGTCCCTGGTTTAGTAAAAGTCCAAACAAATAGCCACACAGGCTTTGCCTCACCGCACAGGGGTTCACTCTCCCTAGACAGTCCACACAGGTCTGGGTCCAGGCATGAGCTAACATCTAATGAAGCTGGGAGTTTTTATAGAGGCCTTAAACGAACTGACAGGCTTCAGCTGGTCTCATCAACTCCCTGCCTGCACGACGCCCAGCCCTCTCCCTAGAGGTATGAGTCATCCATGAGCCCACTAGCCTCAGCTGGGCTTCATCAACTCCCTCCCTAGTTGTATAAGTCAGCATAAAGCCTGAATCTGGGAGAAATATATCTACCCCCCTGGATGCAACCAGGTGACTTTACCTTCCTGCTGTCACACACAATATAGCACAAGGAGAATTCACTCACTGTCCTTCCAGGTCCCTAGAAACAAGGACTTACACAGTGAAAGAAACTGACACTCTCCCTACCTACAGTTTTCTGTCCCTAGAAAAAATGTTTTTTTTAAGCACAATATAGCACAAGGAGAATTCACTCACTGTCCTTCCAGGTCCCTAGAAACAAGGACTTGCACAGTGAAAGAAACTGACACTCTCCCTACCTACAGTTTTCTGTCCCTAGAAAAAATGTTTTTTTTAAGCACAATATAGCACAAGGAGAATTCACTCACTGTCCTCCAGGTCCCTAGAAACAAGGACTTACACAGTGAAAGAAACTGACACTCTCCCTACCT
The DNA here is from genome assembly GCA_029206835.1 of Rana muscosa. Taxonomy (NCBI): domain Eukaryota; kingdom Metazoa; phylum Chordata; class Amphibia; order Anura; family Ranidae; genus Rana; species Rana muscosa. The sequence continues at coordinate 731,743,149 of CM055118.1, forward strand.
ACAGTTTTCTGCCCCTAGAAAAAATGTTTTTTTTAAGCACACTATAGCACAAGCACAAAACACACTGACACTCTCCCTACCTATCCTTCTCTTTCCCTAAACTAAAGGAATCCAGGTTAAGCAAGAAAGAAATAAAAGTCACTGTCCCTGCCTATGCTGCTCTATCCCTGCTCCGGAACACACTACACTAGGCCGCCGTGCTGGCGGCCTTTTATAGTGTGGGGCGTGTACTAAACACCCTCAGCAATAATTGGCCACAGGCATCCTGCCTGTGGCCAATCATTGCTCTCCTCGCTGCCGGCGCTGTGATTGGCCAAGCATGCGGGTCACAGTGCATGCTTGGCCAATCACAGCGCCTGGATGACACTGCGATGGCGTAGTGCATTGTGGGCCGTTCGCGTCACTCGAATTTGGCGCGAACGGCCCAAATCGTTCGATCTTCATCGAACGATCGAACAGCCGATGTTCGAGTCGAACGTATGTTCGATTCGAACACGAAGCTCATCCCTACTCAGTGGCTGTACAGGTAGAGAAAGCCAATCAATCCCTCTCCCTTCACCATTTTATTATCTTAGATACAGCATTAGTGCAAAAGTAGAGAGGGATAACTGGACTATTTGAGCTGGAAGAAAATCATTTTGGGTACAATTCTGGCAGCTGTATTTAAGCCGGTTGCTATATAGTCAAAATTTGAGAGTCCACTTGATATACACTATATTACCAAAAGTATTGGAACACCTGCCTTTACACGCACATTAACTTTATTGTCAACCCAGTCTTAGTCCATAGGGTTCCATATTAACTTGGCCCACTCTTTGGAGCTATAACAGCTTCAACTCTTCTGGGAAGGCTGTCCACAAGGTTTAGGAGTGTGTCTATGGGAATGTTTGACCATTCTTCCAGAAGCACATTTGTGAGGTGAGGCACTGATGTGGACAAGAAGGCCTGGCTCACAGTCTCCGCTCTAATTCATCCCAAAGGTGTTCTATCAGGTTAAGATCAGGATTCTGTGCAGGCCAGTTAAGTTCCTCCCTCTCAAACTCGCTCATCCATGTCCTTGCGGACCTTGCTTTGTGAACTGGTGCTCAGTCATGTTGGAACAGGAAGAGGTCATCCCCAAACTGTTCCCACAAAGTTGGGAGCATGAAATTGTACAAAATGTCTTGGTATGCTGACGCCTTAAGAGTTGCCTTCACTGGAACTAAGGGGCCAAGCCCAACCTCTAAAAAACAACCCCACACCATAATCCCCCCTCCACCAAATGATTTAGACCAGTGCACAAAGCAAGGTCCATAAAGACATGGATGAGCGAGTTTGGGGTTGAGGAACTTGACTGGCCTGCACAGAGTCCTGACCTCAACCCGAACACCTTTGAGATGAATTAGAGCAGAAACTGCGAGACAGGCCTTCTCGTCCAAAATCAGTGCCTGACCTCACAAATGCGCTTCTGGAAGAATGGCCAAACTTTCCTATAGACACACTCCTAAACCTTGTGAACAGCCTTCCCAGAAGAGTTGAAGCTGTTGATAGCTGCAAAGGGAGGGCCAACTCAATGTTAAACCCTAAGGACGAAGACTTGGATGCCATTAAAGTTCATGTGCGTGTAAAGGCAGGTGTCCCAATACTTTTGGTAATATAGTGTACCTTCATGCTAGTTATTTTTCCTCTGTCATTTTGAGCAATCCTTTTATAAGGGCTCTAACAGAACTGCAAAGTCCTGTAAAAGCACGAGATTGCACAAACATGTTAATATATTCCGTATTTATCGGCGTAAAACATGCACCCTAACTTTTAGAGGGAAGTTTCAGAAAAAAAAAAATCCAGAGCCCCCTGTGTATAACACGCAGGCACAGTTTACTCTCTATTTTCAGGGTAAAAAAGGGAGTGTTATACGCCAATAAATACAGTATTTATTCTATGGTGTGGATGGAGCAGGGCATGAATAATACATTCTAAATAATAAGTTGTTGTATGTCCAGTCCACTCTTTGAGCTAAACAATGGCTTTACCAGATGGCTCTTTTTTCATTGGCAGGCAGAGTTAATTTTACCAAGAGCTGGCCAAAAAGCAATCCGTCCATATCACAAAAGCTGAGAGCACCATGTAATGTATCAGGACAGTGTGTATTTTAATAGAAACATACAAAAAACATTTTTTTTTCCTTCAGCGGTGCATTTGTCAATTACCCGTAATGTTAGAACGAATGGGCTACCTAGAGCTTTACCCTTCTTTCCCAGGGATCCTGTTGCTTAAAATAAAAACATATTTATTATAATTATGCAAAGTGCTAAAAAAAAAAAAAAAACTCATGAAAATGTTTCATTTACTTGTTGAAATATAAACAATCTCATCCTTGTATGAAAATTACTCAGCAATTCAAAATAGATCTAATAATGAGTCACATAGGGATAAAATTGAAAACAGCAGGCAATTTTCCAAATACATTTGTTTTCAAAAATGACTTTTACAATTTATTTTCTAGATTGCTCAGTTAAATGATCTTTCACACTGGGCATTAATGATGACCTAAATTTTGTCTAACTGGCTTCACATTTTGCCATTATTTACAAAAAAAGAAGCCTCTGAATATATAAAAAAAAAAAAAAAAACATAACTAGAAACAGACAAATCTGTCTTTGTATCGGTTCCAGTAATACAAGAATAATTACTACAAAATGTCCAACATAAAATTCTTTCCTATTGCAGTTATAATTAATTTTTGGAACATACAATCACTAAAACTAGGTAGACAAATTCTCAGATCCTAAAGCTGGTTTTTAATAAGCACTATAATTTAAATGGGCATTGTCATTTAAAAAAAAAATGTATTCATAATGCGATAGTGGTATGTCTGCTTAGTCTTATGTCTGTGAAGACTTTCCTTTATCCAGGTGATGGAATAGCTAGTAGTAGTGAATATTATTCAAATGGAGTTTTTTTTTATGATGTCAAAGACCTTTCACTGCTCATTCAAGTAGCTTCTTCAGATCAAAGTCATGCATAAATGTTTTTTGGTTATAAAATGGTTTTTGTTTAGTGATGGATTTGTGATGAAGTGCTACTCGTGATAAAAGACCAAGGCTCATCACATTTTACTTCTTTTCTTGTCCCCAGAGAAATCAATTTTTTGGGCTTTTTGAAATGTAATTAGAATATGCAAACCCTTCACAACACTCTATTGTTTACTGGCAAGTAAAATGAGTTGGCTAAAGGAAAGGCATACAATATAAGCTGATAAATGAAACTACTACATTTGACAAAGTGACAGTGTAGGAGATCACAACGAGGAAATAAACAGACTGCCCTACACATCTCTACCCTCTGTCTATTTATCCAATCAAACTCCGAGCCTTTGAGGCTGAATTACTAAAAGAGGTGAGAATCTCCACTTAATTGAGATACACTTTAGTTATCCAATCGCATAAAAGAAAATAACACCCCTGTTTATTTCATATTCACATGAGTGAGTGGTCATAGTCAACATAGCTAGACTTCATTGAGTGAAGATTCTGAACCACTTTATGTCCAGGTATTTCTGATATAAAATAATCAATGATATGAATATCAATTGGATCTGCAGTCTAATGCCGCGTACACAGGATCGGAATTTCCGACAACAAAACCGTGTTTTTTTTCCGACGGATGTTGGCTCAAACTTGTCTTGCCTACACACGGTCGCACAAATGTCACTCGAAAATTCCAATGGTCAAGAACGCAGAGACGTACAACACTACGACGAGCCGAGAAAAATGAAGTACAATGATTCTGAGCATGCGTCAAATTGAGTCCGAGCATGCGCAGCACTTTTGTGCGTCGGAAATGGCTATACACTTTTCTTGTCGGAAAAATTGAGAACCTGCTTTCAAACATTTGTTGTCGGAAATTCCGACAGCAAATGTCTGATGGATGTGAATCCAAAAATGCAGCGCTTAGGTAGAACTAATAAACGTGACAGTCCTTAAAAATCAATAATGAAGGTATGTGCAAAATGATGTTGGGACACCACCACCAAAGATTTCAGTGTGAAAGAAAAACACACCACACCAGTTGTGCTCACAGTCTGCTTACCAGAGAGTGAACATAATCAGACGTTAATGGCAATTGTAGAGGATCAATGATGAATACAACTCTCCAGACTTGTTGGGATAATGACAGAAAATCCAAACAACACCGACATCAAGGAAACCTTCAGGACTCAGTGTATGATGATGCTATGCAGTCCTCCTCAATCAAGGTAAACCAAAATAGGAAAAAAAAGGCAGCATAGTGAAGCCCGTAAGATCAAACAAAAAGGTTTATTTAAAATTCTACTTACAGGAATACAAATGGTAAAAGGCAGGTAACAAACTGCAGGTCAAAGCGTGTTCACAATGGTCAGCCTGACATGTTTCATCCGAAGGGATATCATCAGAGGCGTGGCCAATAGTGCGAGCACGCTCAGTATATATAAGGAAATGACTACAACTTCTTTCTCTGATTGGATGGCATGAGGGAATGCACAGCTGATTCCCATCTCCACCATCCTCAGTATGTCCAGCGCATACACACTGGACTATACCATTAGTAATCAAACAGGAGGGAGGAACCATCAATATTATGCACGGCCGCGCATGCGCAATATGGGCGTGCGGCTCACGGAGATAAAATACAAATAAACCAAAAAGCATACAAATTTCCGGAAGGCGGGGACCCGATGGATAGGAGAAAAAACCACAGTCAGGTACATACCTGAATGCGTCACCCCAGAAGTGGAATGACCTCTACCTCCACCCCCCTCGATGAACGGACGCTCCCACCGGAAGCGAAAACGCCGCTCGAGTGGGCTGCAACAAAAGGATGTAAACATCCGGTCAGACTGACTGAATCCGGAAGTGACATCATCATAGTGCGACCCGGGTTCCAATGCGTTCCAACATCGCAAACCGGAAGTGGGAAGAAAACTATAGAGTAAACCATTCCCTGCAGCTAAATCAAAAAGGATTAACAAAGTTAAAAAAACTAGTAATAATTAAATTACTATAGAATATATTCTGAAATATAACCAAGGAATAATACACCAAGGCGAGGAAATAAAGGAAGGCTCGCCCAGGGGCATAGACCTGTGGTCACAACAGAAATTTCCCTAAGACACTGCCCACTAGTGTTCAAAAAAGGAAATAATAAATGACATTTAAATAAAACCATAACCGTAACCCTAGGACACTGCCCACTAGTGTCCAAAGGCAAATAACGTTACACATGAAATAACATGTAAGCCATGAAAACAAAAACTGACATTATGTTCAATTAAAAATAAAATAAAAAATAAAAACCTCAACTATTATTAATAAAACAGTTCACATCCCATTCGACGTTCAAGTCGAATGGGGTGTAACATTTGAGGTCATAAATCCAGCGGGTCTCGATCCTAGAAATTTCCCGCTTGGATGAGCTACCCCGCCAGTGTGGAGTAAAACGATCTATTGCCACAAAGGTGGTACCTTTTGGATCCTTATTGTGGCACTCCAAATAATGCCGAGACACTGTGTGCTTGGGAAAACCTCTTTTTATATTCCCAATATGTTCGTTCACACGGACATGCATAGCTCGTGTCGTGCGGCCAACATACTGAAGACCGCACGGACAAATCAGAAGGTATACTACATTGAGAGATGTACACGTGATGAAAGTGTTAATCTCAAAAAAACTTCCTGTAGTGTGTGAACTAAATTGGCAGATTTTTCTACTCTTATCTTTGTTAATGATGCACATATTACAGTAACGGCAAGGATGGTAACCTTTTGAATTTTGAAAAAAGGAAACCCTATTAGGAGCATCTAAAATATTAGGGGCCAACTGGAGTCTCAAAGGGGGAACACCTCTAAAAACAACTTGCGGCCTATCCGGTAAAACTGGTCCCAAAACGTTATCATTTCGTAAGACCCCCCAATGTTTGGAAAAAACTATTTTGATGTCAGTATATTGTTTGGAAAAGGTGGTGATCATGGCAAAATTAAAATTCTTCTCATTGCCAGATACCTTGTTCTTCTTTTGAAGAGCAAGCGCACGATCCATACCACCTATTTCTCCAATGATGTTATTAAGGTCATTAACTGAGTAACCTTTTTCTAAAAATCTCTCCTTTAGTACATTGGCTTGTGTAAAAAAATCTTCCTTGAGGGTGCAATTACGCCTCAAGCGAAGAAATTGGCTCCTGGGGATGGACTTCAGCCATGACGGATGATGACAACTGCCTTGTCCTATATAACCATTACGGTCTGTACTTTAAAAAAAGTTTTAATATTGAAAGAGCCATTCCTGATCTGTATGTCGAGATCCAGGAAGCTAACATTCTCAGTACTCACTGTAAACTCCAATCTGATCCCCAGTGAGTTATTGTTCAAATGGTCCATAAAGGTAGTTAAGGACGTCAAATCGCCATTCCACAGGAGGAGGATGTCGTCTATATATCTACCCCAGAAGATCAACTCAGACCTTCTGTCAGTGTAGACGACATCCTCCTCCCATTTGGCCATGAATAGATTGGCCATACTGGGCGCGAATTTTGCGCCCATTGCAACCCCCCTATTTTGAAGGTAATGGGTTCCCCCAAACCAAAAATAGTTATGGGTCATAGCGTATTTTAATACGTCTAAAATGAACTCCTGTTGGGAAAGGACCAGACTGGGATCTCTTCCAAGAAAGGTTTCAACTGCTCCCAAACCATCAGAGTGTGAAATGATGGTGTAGAGGGAGGCCACATCGGCAGTAGCCAGAATGTAGCCCTCCCTCCACTCTAATGCCTCAAAGGTTCTAATAACCTGTGCAGAATCCTTAATATAGGAAGGAGTATCCGATACCAAGGGCTGCAAAAAACCATCTACGTACTTTCCCAATCTCGAGGTGATAACCATTATGCACCTTTGGGTGAACGACAGGGTGCCTATGATGATTATGACGATCAGTGCTTTGATGATCGTTACATTATCCAGCATCCTTCTGTCAGGACCCCAAGGAGTACACGTCCTGAACTTAGACGTTCTGGCTGGGATAGTCCAGGTCTCTATCCACCTAGGAGACCACATATACCCCATCCTGGCCCTTCCTATCACCTTGATCCACCATCCACTTCCACCGCCCCTTTTTTTCCCAGGGTCCCACAGAGAGGAAAGAGAGGGGGAGAATCAGGAGAGGGACCCGAGGGGGGAGGAGGAGACGATCGAAAAAGGCAAAGGGTATAAGGGATGCTGGTATTTTTAATCTTAGCCAGCATTCCCTAACTGATAATGAAAAATTTGTTTTAGGGCATGGGCTCAAGTTCGCTCCAGCTAAACCTCTGAGTAAATTTGGGGTGTTTATAGATATTCAAAAATATATTCGAAAGGTAAACATTAAAAGATACTTTTTGTCGCAACCGGTTACGATTACCTCCAATGAAACCAATGGGGTGAGGCATTCAGGCTTGGCCAATGCCTCTCTTTTTAACCCGCCTGGTTTTATACCCCCTTCTATTTCGGTCTTCAGGGAATTGGTCTTGAAAGACCTTGATAGATTAGAAATCAAAAAGAATTATCAGGATTCCCGATTTCGTGATGGGTTAAAGTCCCTGAAAGAGAGAGACGATATTATTGTCCGTCCGGCGGACAAAGGAGGGGGCATTGTGGTCATGGATAAGTGTTATTATGTTTCAGAAATGGAGAGAATTTTGTCTGATGCAGACACATATACTCCACTTAGCCATGACCCTATTTTCAAATACAAAAAGGAACTTATATCAATTTTAGATAAGGGTTATGAAAAAAATCTCTTAAATAAAAAGGAGAGAGATTTCCTTATCCCCTTAGCTCCCAAGAAACCCATCATGTACTTTTTACCCAAGGTGCATAAGAGTTTGACCAGCCCACCTGGAAGACCCATTATCAGTGGACTGGACTCTATCACCTCGAGATTGGGAAAGTACGTAGATGGTTTTTTGCAGCCCTTGGTATCGGATACTCCTTCCTATATTAAGGATTCTGCACAGGTTATTAGAACCTTTGAGGCATTAGAGTGGAGGGAGGGCTACATTCTGGCTACTGCCGATGTGGCCTCCCTCTACACCATCATTTCACACTCTGATGGTTTTGGAGCAGTTGAAACCTTTCTTGGAAGAGATCCCAGTCTGGTCCTTTCCCAACAGGAGTTCATTTTAGACGTATTAAAATACGCTATGACCCATAACTATTTTTGGTTTGGGGGAACACATTACCTTCAAAATAGGGGGGTTGCAATGGGCGCAAAATTCGCGCCCAGTATGGCCAATCTATTCATGGCCAAATGGGAGGAGGATGTCGTCTACACTGACAGAAGGTCTGAGTTGATCTTCTGGGGTAGATATATAGACGACATCCTCCTCCTGTGGAATGGCGATTTGACGTCCTTAACTACCTTTATGGACCATTTGAACAATAACTCACTGGGGATCAGATTGGAGTTTACAGTGAGTACTGAGAATGTTAGCTTCCTGGATCTCGACATACAGATCAGGAATGGCTCTTTCAATATTAAAACTTTTTTTAAAAGTACAGACCGTAATGGTTATATAGGACAAGGCAGTTGTCATCATCCGTCATAGCTGAAGTCCATCCCCAGGAGCCAATTTCTTCGCTTGAGGCGTAATTGCACCCTCAAGGAAGATTTTTTTACACAAGCCAATGTACTAAAGGAGAGATTTTTAGAAAAAGGTTACTCAGTTAATGACCTTAATAACATCATTGGATAAATAGGTGGTATGGATCGTGCGCTTGCTCTTCAAAAGAAGAACAAGGTATCTGGCAATGAGAAGAATTTTAATTTTGCCATGATCACCACCTTTTCCAAACAATATACTGACATCAAAAGAATTTTTTCCAAACATTGGGGGGTCTTACGAAATGATAAAGTTTTGGGACCAGTTTTACCGGATAGGTCGCAAGTTGTTTTTAGAGGTGTTCCCCCTTTGAGACTCCAGTTGGCCCCTAATATTTTAGATGCTCCTAATAGGGTTTCCTTTTTTCAAAATTCAAAAGGTTACCATCCTTGCCGTTACTGTAATATGTGCATCATTAACAAAGATAAGAGTAGAAAAATCTGCCAATTTAGTTCACACACTACAGGAAGTTTTTTTGAGATTAACACTTCCATCACGTGTACATCTCTCAATGTAGTATACCTTCTGATTTGTCCGTGCGGTCTTCAGTATGTTGGCCGCACGACACGAGCTATGCATGTCCGTGTGAACGAACATATTGGGAATATAAAAAGAGGTTTTCCCAAGCACACAGTGTCTCGGCATTATTTGGAGTGCCACAATAAGGATTCAAAAGGTACCACCTTTGTGGCAATAGATCGTTTTACTCCACACTGGCGGGGTAGCTCATCCAAGCGGGAAATTTCTAGGATCGAGACCCGCTGGATTTATGACCTCAAATGTTACACCCCATTCGACTTGAACGTCGAATGGGATGTGAACTGTTTTATTAATAATAGTTGAGGTTTTTATTTTTTATTTTATTTTTAATTGAACATAATGTCAGTTTTTGTTTTCATGGCTTACATGTTATTTCATGTGTAACGTTATTTGCCTTTGGACACTAGTGGGCAGTGTCCTAGGGTTACGGTTATGGTTTTATTTAAATGTCATTTATTATTTCCTTTTTTGAACACTAGTGGGCAGTGTCTTAGGGAAATTTCTGTTGTGACCACAGGTCTATGCCCCTGGGCGAGCCTTCCTTTATTTCCTCGCCTTGGTGTATTATTCCTTGGTTATATTTCAGAATATATTCTATAGTAATTTAATTATTACTAGTTTTTTTAACTTTGTTAATCCTTTTTGATTTAGCTGCAGGGAATGGTTTACTCTATAGTTTTCTTCCCACTTCCGGTTTGCGATGTTGGAACGCATTGGAACCCGGGTCGCACTATGATGATGTCACTTCCGGATTCAGTCAGTCTGACCGGATGTTTACATCCTTTTGTTGCAGCCCACTCGAGCGGCGTTTTCGCTTCCGGTGGGAGCGTCCGTTCATCGAGGGGGGTGGAGGTAGAGGTCATTCCACTTCTGGGGTGACGCATTCAGGTATGTACCTGACTGTGGTTTTTTCTCCTATCCATCGGGTCCCCGCCTTCCGGAAATTTGTATGCTTTTTGGTTTATTTGTATTTTATCTCCGTGAGCCGCACGCCCATATTGCGCATGCGCGGCCGTGCATAATATTGATGGTTCCTCCCTCCTGTTTGATTACTAATGGTATAGTCCAGTGTGTATGCGCTGGACGTACTGAGGATGGTGGAGATGGGAATCAGCTGTGCATTCCCTCATGCCATCCAATCAGAGAAAGAAGTTGTAGTCATTTCCTTATATATACTGAGCGTGCTCGCACTATTGGCCACGCCTCTGATGATATCCCTTCGGATGAAACATGTCAGGCTGACCATTGTGAACACGCTTTGACCTGCAGTTTGTTACCTGCCTTTTACCATTTGTATTCCTGTAAGTAGAATTTTAAATAAACCTTTTTGTTTGATCTTACGGGCTTCACTATGCTGCCTTTTTTTTCCTATTTTGGTTTACCTTGATTGAGGAGGACTGCATAGCATCATCATACACTGAGTCCTGAAGGTTTCCTTGATGTCGGTGTTGTTTGGATTTTCTGTCATTATCCCAACAAGTCTGGAGAGTTGTATTCATCATTGATCCTCTACAATTGCCATTAACGTCTGATTATGTTCACTCTCTGGTAAGCAGACTGTGAGCACAACTGGTGTGGTGTTTTTTTCTTTCACACTGAAATCTTTGGTGGTGGTGTCCCAACATCATTTTGCACATACCTTCATTATTGATTTTTAAGGACTGTCACGTTTATTAGTTCTACCTAAGCGCTGCATTTTTTGGTTCACATATTTTGGCGTTTGCTTCATCAACAGACTGTGCACGCTGCTTTTGTTATTGCTTTAAAAAGAAAAAAAATTTTTTTTTCACTGTTAGCGCAAATATTTGTTCACCTTGTTTAAAATGTCTGATGGAGCCTACACACGGTCGGAATATCCAACCAAAAGCTCACATCAAACATTTGTTGTCGGAAATTCCGATCGTGTGTACGCGGCATTACTTCACACCTACTCAGTATTTCAAATGTTTACCAGACTCAGAACTGTGAGACCCTGACAGATTAGAAGCTTATTTGCATTCCAAACAAACCAAGATGACCCCTACCCTCTATTAAACAATGAGTTGGATTTGCTAGTCAAACAACACCTGAGTATAAAAAAAAAAAATCCTGTCTAAATTGCAACTTATTCGAACATATGAGCATTGTTAAAGGAAAGACAATTACAAATCTTCTGTTTGCCAGGCATTATCAGATCCAAACACCAACCAGTTTTATCACTTGGGAAATCCAAATTCCATGCATCACAATATCTCTAGCCCAAAATATTAGCGCTCAGTGTTTCAGTTTACAGAACTGCTATTAAACTAAGTTTGCACCCCACAAATCATTACTGGAGTGTAACTTCTCTGCAAATGGAAAAACTAAGAAGAGAAAGGTCAAATTATGGTGAACCAAATGTATTCCACTATTCTAATTGACTATGAACAATTTTAGAATATAACAGAACAGAGGCCCCCTGGATCCCATTGGAATCGGAATAAACTGTAAAGTGATCAAACACTTTCCAACAATGCATCATTCCATATGAAGGATTGAATCATGATAAAAATATTTTTTTCAAATATAAATATATATATATTGTTCCAACACTTAAACATAGGAAACATTTATGATTTAATGGTATGAATAATTTAGAAATAAGGGGGCAAATTATGATGCAATACTTACCAGGATAACTTTTGAGGCTTGATAATTATTACCTCAAAATTTATATCTTGATCAGTCATGCATAGTTTGCAAATTTTTCATGATGAAATTGAGAGAACATTAAAGATATAAGACTACAAATAATATTATCCACATCTGTGACCTCATCCATACTATCACGAGGATAATATATCTGGAATTAACTCATGGATAATAATATAATGTCCCAGATAAGGATAATTGATCTACTGAGTAAATACAAATGTATTTCCACAGATGCAAAATAGGAATTCCTTAGAGTGCCATCTGAGGGACAGGTACGATCACCACCTCAATAAATATTAGGGTAATCAATAGAAATGCCTTCCAATCAGATGTTGGTATACATTCTAAACTACACCTTTTTTCCTTAGATAAGGGCATTTAGGACATAAAAGGGGAAAAGTTTAGAGGGGGTCTCAGACAGTCATTGGCAATCAAAGGTCGACATGGATCACCACACAGACACCCATCTGATCATCATCTTGACCCTCCATCACAAATACAGATCTCCATACCAGATCAAATTCTATTTTGAGTGGCCATGGCAAATCCTTACTGTAGCATAACTAATAGTGTAGAAGCAATTCTTGCATTCTACTGCAGAGAATTTAAGGGGAGAGTCTGATTGGGGTTGACCTTGTTGTCTACCAGCATAATCTAATTTACTTATATTCCGAGATGGTGGTGACTATACCTACTGATTGAAAAATAGGAAATCCGATTTCCCTATATTTAGTTATACCGAATTACTGCTTAATCAACTTGCTATTGATATAACTATGATTTTGTGTATCTCAAAAAATTAGACATATATGATCGTTACTGCCTTCAGTGCCTTGACAGTAAATAAATTAACATTTGTTTTATCATTACATAATCCATACTTTCACTGAAAAATGTATTGTGCTAAAAATGTCTGCATAAATCTAAAAAACTCAGGAAATTAATCAAGTCAGGGTGTTTATGTTTAACTGATACATTTTATGCTAATAAAGTTGGCACGCCAGAAGGCTGGAGGCACTGTCTTATAATGAATAAATAAAAATTGGGTATTGCTGTCTTGATTACTAGTTTAGACTTTTAGACACTTTAGATACACTTTGACATTTGGAAAATTAGGAAAAAAGCAACAACTAGAATGGTGGGACTTTAAATGAATCAAACACTGCTGAATTAAATGCATCAATCAATAAAACATGGTTTAATGGATACAAGCAATACATACATCATGAAATAGCAGAAAACATTATACTGAATAGTAGCAACATAATCATATAGTTAATAATGTATAATTATTAAACAGTAGCAATGTAATGATTATCTCAACATAATAAATACTGCACATGGGGTAGGCAGACCAAAATTGTAATGATAATAACATATAAACCATGATAGATAGGTGCATATTGGTAAACTATATAGGTAAAAATGTTAAAACATGATCACTGTGACATCGGATCGTAACAATCTCTACGCGTTTCGTGGTTGTTGTTACCACTCGTCAGGAGCTGATGCTGAATGTATCTATAAACAAATAAAATGATCAATTTGGTAAATTGGTAGAAATTATATATATATAGATATAAGCAATAGTATATAAAGGAGAGGGGAGGGAAACCCTTCCAAACACTCTCACCTCATAATGGTACGCTGGTATAATCTTGATAATATTAACGATTAATGTGGGGGTTTTTTGTTAAGCATAGATAATGTCCTCCCCCGGGAGCTGAGGTGGTATGAACCCAAGGCACAGCGGTGGTAACAGATATCCAGAAAGTGAGTGTGGATCTCCAGTGATTGGCTGTAGTCTGTATGATTGTAGCTTGGTAGCGTAAAGTTGGAATATTATTTCCATAATAGCTGTAACAGTAAAAAGGTATTGACAATAAGCAAATCATACAGCCAAGATACTGAAGAAGAAGCCACACCAATGTGAGTGTATAAATAAATAACTAGGTGTGATAGACATAAAGGAAGGTGATGAAAAACCCAAAAAGTGACCAAAGTAATAAACGTGACAATAGAAAGATGAGATGACCCAGCATATATCTGGGAAAGTGAAGAAGAGGGTAATCCAGGGTAAATATTAGTGAATGGTAGGTAAACTGAGCCAGGGTATTGATCCAGTGCGTGGTGAGGGGAGATACTAACCGTTTGCCAGAGGTGAACCACCAACGTCACATAGCGTGAAAAAGAGGAGGGTGGCGATGCCACCTAAACAGCTGCTGCCACTCAGTGATGTGGCGTCCGGTCCTCCTCGTGGGACACGCGAGCTGGAATATGACGTGTCGGCGTCATGACGTCACGACTGACGTCATGCGTACGGCACGTCGGCGTGCCGTTGACTCGTAGCGGGTGACTGTCCCGCCCCCCACGCATGGGGAGGGGAAGGGTAGGCCCCGGTAGGAGTCGCAGCTCCCGGGGATAAGAGGAAACATCCTTCCCCAGTAGCAGGGAGTGGCCCCTAGATAGTAGGAGGTAATAAAGAGGCAAATTGACAAAAATAGTCACAGATGGTAAACAAAGGTATAGCAGTTTACCTAACATTCACTATTATTTACCCTGGATTACCCTCTTCTTCACTTTCCCAGATATATGCTGGGTTTCCTCTTATCCCCGGGAGCTGCGACTCCTACCGGGGCCTACCCTTCCCCTCCCCATGCGTGGGGGGCGGGACAGTCACCCGCTACGAGTCGACGCCACGACGACGTGCCGTACGCATGACGTCAGTCGTGACGTCATGACGCCGACACGTCTTATTCCAGCTCGCGTGTCCCAAGAGGAGGACCGGACGCCACATCACTGAGCGGCAGCAGCTGTTTAGGTGGCATCGCCACCCTCCTCTTATTCACGCTACGTGACATTGGTGGTTCACCTCTGGCACACGGTTAGTATCTCCCCTCACCACGCACTGGATCAATACCCTGGCTCAGTTTACCTACCATTCACTATTATTTACCCTGGATTACCCTCTTCTTCACTTTCCCAGATATATGCTGGGTCATCTCATCTTTCTATTGTCACGTTTATCACTTTGATCACATTTTGGGTTTTTCCTCACCTTCCTTTATGTCTATCACACCTAGTTATTTATTTATACACTCACATTGGTGTGGCTTCTTCTTCAGTATCTTGGCTGTATGATTCGCTTATTGTCAATACCTTTTTACTGTTACAGCTATTATGGAAATAATATTCCAACTTTACGCTACCAAGCTACAATCATACAGACTACAGCCAATCACTGGAGATCCACACTCACTTTCTGGATATCTGTTACCACCGCTGTGCCTTGGGTTCATACCACCTCAGCTCCCGGGGGAGGACATTATCTATGCTTAACAAAAAAAAAACACTTTAATCGTTAATATTATCAAGATTATACCAGCGTACCATTATGAGGTGAGAGTGTTTGGAAGGGTTTCCCTCCCCTCTCCTTTATATACCATTGCTTATATCTATATATATATAATTTCTACCAATTTACCAAATTGATCATTTTATTTGTTTATAGATACATCCAGCATCAGCTCCTGACGAGTGGTAACAACAACCACGAAACGCGTAGAGCTTGTTACGATGCGATGTCACAGTGATCATGTTTTAACATTTTTACCTATATAGTTTACCAATATGCACCTATCTATCATGGTTTATATGTTATTATCATTACAATTTTGGTCTGCCTACCTCATGTGCAGTATTTATTATGTTGAGATAATCATTACATTGCTACTGTTGAATAATTATACATTATTAATTATATGATTATGTTGCTACTATTTAGTATAATGTTTTCTGCTATTTCATGATGTATGTATTCCTTGTATCCATTAAACCATGTTTTATTGATTGATGCATTTAACTCAGCAGTGTTTGCTTCATTTAAAGTCCCACCATTCTAGTTGTTGCTTTTTTCCAAAATATCGGGGATGGAGGCTAATCCCAGGGATTGCCTCACTTAAAGTCCCACCTTAGTTAGTTCTATCTCACTTTATCGTGGATGGAAGCACTCTGCTAAACCTTTGTTTACCATCTGTGACTATTTTTGTCAATTTGCCTCTTTATTACCTCCTACTATCTAGGGGCCACTCCCTGCTACTGGGGAGGGATGTTTCCTCTTATCCCCGGGAGCTGCGGCTCCTACCGGGGCCTACCCTTCACCTCCCCATGCGTGGGGGGCGGGACAGTCACCCGCTACGAGTCGACGCCACGCTGACGTGCCGTACGCATGACGTCAGTCGTGACGTCATGACGCCGACACGTCTTATTCCAGCTCGCGTGTCCCACGAGGAGGACCGGACGCCACATCACTGAGCGGCAGCAGCTGTTTAGGTGGCATCGCCACCCTCCTCTTATTCACGCTACGTGACGTTGGTGGTTTACCTCTGGCACACGGTTAGTATCTCCCCTCACCACGCACTGGATCAATACCCTGGCTCATTTTACCTACCATTCACTATTATTTACCCTGGATTACCCTCTTCTTCACTTTCCCAGATATATGCTGGGTCATCTCATCTTTCTATTGTCACGTTTATCACTTTGGTCACTTTTTGGGTTTTTCATCACCTTCCTTTATGTCTATCACACCTAGTTATTTATTTATACACTCACATTGGTGTGGCTTCTTCTTCAGTATCTTGGCTGTATGATTCGCTTATTGTCAATACCTTTTTAAAGTGGTTGTAAACCCTTTTATCTTTTTTTTTTTTTACTAACCTGCAAGACAAAGCTATAATGAGCTAGTATGACTAGCATACTAGCTCATTATGTACCACTTACCTTCGATCGGGGCCCCCGAAGTCGTCCGTGTCCCTCCTTTAGCCGCATCCATCGCTGCAGCGATAGCCGGAATGTTACTTCCGGGTATCGCCGCTGCAGCCAATCACAGCGCCGCTCCGGCGCTGTGATTGGCCGGAGCGGCGAAGACGTGACTCCGCGCATGCGCGCGTGAGCTGTCAAATTCGGCTACGTCGTCGAATGTTGCGACCTAGCCGAATTTGTGAATGGGGTGACGTCAGCGTTGCCGCATTTACATACAAATATCTCCTTAACCGTGTAGGTTAAGGAGATATTTCATGCACCTACAGGTAAGCCTTAATCTAGGCTTACCTGTAGGTCTTTGTTTAAAAAGTGGGTTTACAACCACTTTAATGTTACAGCTATTATGGAAATAATATTCCAACTTTACGCTACCAAGCTTCAATCATACAGACTACAGCCAATCACTGGAGATCCACACTCACTTTCTGGATATCTGTTACCACTAGGGATGAGCTTCGTGTTCGAGTCGAACATACGTTCGACTCGAACATCGGCTGTTCGATCGTTCGACGAAGATCGAACGATTTGGGCCGTTCGCGCCAAATTCGAGTGACGCGAACGGCCCACAATGCACTACGCCATCGCAGTGTCATCCAGGCGCTGTGATTGGCCAAGCATGCACTGTGACCCCGCATGCTTGGCCAATCACAGCGCCGGCAGCGAGGAGAGCAATGATTGGCCACAGGCAGGATGCCTGTGGCCAATTATTGCTGAGGGTGTTTAGTACACGCCCCACACTATAAAAGGCCGCCAGCACGGCGGCCTAGTGTAGTGTGTTCCGGAGCAGGGATAGAGCAGCATAGGCAGGGACAGTGACTGTTATTTCTTTCTTGCTTAACCTGGATTCCTTTAGTTTAGGGAAAGAGAAGGATAGGTAGGGAGAGTGTCAGTGTGTTTTGTGCTTGTGCTATAGTGTGCTTAAAAAAAACATTTATTCTAGGGACAGAAAACTGTAGGTAGGGACAGTGTCAGTTTCTTTCACTCTGCAAGTCCTTGTTTCCAGGGACCTGTAAGGACAGTGAGTGAATTGTCCTTGTGCTATATTGTGATTAAAAAAAACATTTTTTCTAGGGACAGAAAACTGTAGGTAGGGAGAGTGTTTTTTTTCTTTCACTCTGCAAGTCCTTGTTTCCAGGGACCTGTAAGGACAGTGAGTGAATTGTCCTTGTGCTATATTGTGCTTAAAAAAAACATTTATTCTAGGGACAGAAAACTGTAGGTAGGGAGAGTGTCAGTTTATTTCACTCTGCAAGTCCTTGTTTCCAGGGACCTGGAAGGACAGTGAGTGAATTGTCCTTGTGCTATATTGTGATTAAAAAAAACATTTATTCTAGGGACAGAAAACTGTAGGTAGGGAGAGTGTCAGTTTATTTCACTCTGCAAGTCCTTGTTTCCAGGGACCTGGAAGGACAGTGAGTGAATTGTCCTTGTGCTATATTGTGATTAAAAAAAACATTTTTTCTAGGGACAGAAAACTGTAGGTAGGGAGAGTGTTTTTTTTCTTTCACTCTGCAAGTCCTTGTTTCCAGGGACCTGTAAGGACAGTGAGTGAATTGTCCTTGTGCTATATTGTGCTTAAAAAAAACATTTATTCTAGGGACAGAAAACTGTAGGTAGGGAGAGTGTCAGTTTATTTCACTCTGCAAGTCCTTGTTTCCAGGGACCTGGAAGGACAGTGAGTGAATTGTCCTTGTGTTATATTGTGATTAAAAAAAACATTTTTTCTAGGGACAGAAAACTGTAGGTAGGGAGAGTGTTTTTTTTCTTTCACTCTGCAAGTCCTTGTTTCCAGGGACCTGTAAGGACAGTGAGTGAATTGTCCTTGTGCTATATTGTGATTAAAAAAAACATTTATTCTAGGGACAGAAAACTGTAGGTAGGGAGAGTGTCAGTTTATTTCACTCTGCAAGTCCTTGTTTCCAGGGACCTGGAAGGACAGTGAGTGAATTGTCCTTGTGCTATATTGTGATTAAAAAAAACATTTATTCTAGGGACAGAAAACTGTAGGTAGGGAGAGTGTCAGTTTATTTCACTCTGCAAGTCCTTGTTTCCAGGGACCTGGAAGGACAGTGAGTGAATTGTCCTTGTGCTATATTGTGATTAAAAAAAACATTTTTTCTAGGGACAGAAAACTGTAGGTAGGGAGAGTGTTTTTTTTCTTTCACTCTGCAAGTCCTTGTTTCCAGGGACCTGTAAGGACAGTGAGTGAATTGTCCTTGTGCTATATTGTGCTTAAAAAAAACATTTATTCTAGGGACAGAAAACTGTAGGTAGGGAGAGTGTCAGTTTATTTCACTCTGCAAGTCCTTGTTTCCAGGGACCTGGAAGGACAGTGAGTGAATTGTCCTTGTGTTATATTGTGATTAAAAAAAACATTTTTTCTAGGGACAGAAAACTGTAGGTAGGGAGAGTGTTTTTTTTCTTTCACTCTGCAAGTCCTTGTTTCCAGGGACCTGTAAGGACAGTGAGTGAATTGTCCTTGTGCTATATTGTGATTAAAAAAAACATTTTTTCTAGGGACAGAAAACTGTAGGTAGGGAGAGTGTTTTTTTTCTTTCACTCTGCAAGTCCTTGTTTCCAGGGACCTGTAAGGACAGTGAGTGAATTGTCCTTGTGCTATATTGTGCTTAAAAAAAACATTTATTCTAGGGACAGAAAACTGTAGGTAGGGAGAGTGTCAGTTTATTTCACTCTGCAAGTTCTTGTTTCCAGGGACCTGGAAGGACAGTGAGTGAATTGTCCTTGTGCTATATTGTGATTAAAAAAAACATTTTTTCTAGGGACAGAAAACTGTAGGTAGGGAGAGTGTTTTTTTTCTTTCACTCTGCAAGTCCTTGTTTCCAGGGACCTGGAAGGACAGTGAGTGAATTCTCCTTGTGCTATATTGTGCTTAAAAAAAACATTTATTCTAGGGACAGAAAACTGTAGGTAGGGAGAGTGTCAGTTTATTTCACTCTGCAAGTCCTTGTTTCCAGGGACCTGGAAGGACAGTGAGTGAATTGTCCTTGTGCTATATTGTGATTAAAAAAAACATTTTTTCTAGGGACAGAAAACTGTAGGTAGGGAGAGTGTTTTTTTTCTTTCACTCTGCAAGTCCTTGTTTCCAGGGACCTGTAAGGACAGTGAGTGAATTGTCCTTGTGCTATATTGTGCTTAAAAAAACATTTATTCTAGGGACAGAAAACTGTAGGTAGGGAGAGTGTCAGTTTATTTCACTCTGCAAGTCCTTGTTTCCAGGGACCTGGAAGGACAGTGAGTGAATTGTCCTTGTGCTATATTGTGATTAAAAAAAACATTTATTCTAGGGACAGAAAACTGTAGGTAGGGAGAGTGTCAGTTTATTTCACTCTGCAAGTCCTTGTTTCCAGGGACCTGTAAGGACAGTGAGTGAATTGTCCTTGTGCTATATTGTGATTAAAAAAAACATTTTTTCTAGGGACAGAAAACTGTAGGTAGGGAGAGTGTTTTTTTTCTTTCACTCTGCAAGTCCTTGTTTCCAGGGACCTGTAAGGACAGTGAGTGAATTGTCCTTGTGCTATATTGTGCTTAAAAAAAACATTTATTCTAGGGACAGAAAACTGTAGGTAGGGAGAGTGTCAGTTTATTTCACTCTGCAAGTCCTTGTTTCCAGGGACCTGGAAGGACAGTGAGTGAATTGTCCTTGTGTTATATTGTGATTAAAAAAAACATTTTTTCTAGGGACAGAAAACTGTAGGTAGGGAGAGTGTTTTTTTTCTTTCACTCTGCAAGTCCTTGTTTCCAGGGACCTGTAAGGACAGTGAGTGAATTGTCCTTGTGCTATATTGTGATTAAAAAAAACATTTTTTCTAGGGACAGAAAACTGTAGGTAGGGAGAGTGTTTTTTTTCTTTCACTCTGCAAGTCCTTGTTTCCAGGGACCTGTAAGGACAGTGAGTGAATTGTCCTTGTGCTATATTGTGCTTAAAAAAACATTTATTCTAGGGACAGAAAACTGTAGGTAGGGAGAGTGTCAGTTTATTTCACTCTGCAAGTCCTTGTTTCCAGGGACCTGGAAGGACAGTGAGTGAATTGTCCTTGTGCTATATTGTGATTAAAAAAAACATTTATTCTAGGGACAGAAAACTGTAGGTAGGGAGAGTGTCAGTTTATTTCACTCTGCAAGTCCTTGTTTCCAGGGACCTGGAAGGACAGTGAGTGAATTGTCCTTGTGCTATATTGTGATTAAAAAAAACATTTTTTCTAGGGACAGAAAACTGTAGGTAGGGAGAGTGTTTTTTTTCTTTCACTCTGCAAGTCCTTGTTTCCAGGGACCTGTAAGGACAGTGAGTGAATTGTCCTTGTGCTATATTGTGCTTAAAAAAAACATTTATTCTAGGGACAGAAAACTGTAGGTAGGGAGAGTGTCAGTTTATTTCACTCTGCAAGTCCTTGTTTCCAGGGACCTGTAAGGACAGTGAGTGAATTGTCCTTGTGTTATATTGTGATTAAAAAAAACATTTTTTCTAGGGACAGAAAACTGTAGGTAGGGAGAGTGTTTTTTTTCTTTCACTCTGCAAGTCCTTGTTTCCAGGGACCTGTAAGGACAGTGAGTGAATTGTCCTTGTGCTATATTGTGCTTAAAAAAAACATTTATTCTAGGGACAGAAAACTGTAGGTAGGGAGAGTGTCAGTTTATTTCACTCTGCAAGTCCTTGTTTCCAGGGACCTGGAAGGACAGTGAGTGAATTGTCCTTGTGCTATATTGTGATTAAAAAAAACATTTTTTCTAGGGACAGAAAACTGTAGGTAGGGAGAGTGTTTTTTTTCTTTCACTCTGCAAGTCCTTGTTTCCAGGGACCTGGAAGGACAGTGAGTGAATTCTCCTTGTGCTATATTGTGATTAAAAAAAACATTTTTTCTAGGGACAGAAAACTGTAGGTAGGGAGAGTGTTTTTTTTCTTTCACTCTGCAAGTCCTTGTTTCCAGGGACCTGTAAGGACAGTGAGTGAATTGTCCTTGTGCTATATTGTGATTAAAAAAAACATTTTTTCTAGGGACAGAAAACTGTAGGTAGGGAGAGTGTCAGTTTCTTTCACTGTGAAAGTCCTTGTTTCAAGGGACAGAGAAGGACACCTGAAGGTAGCCCTTATTGCTTTTTTCCCATCTCCCTGCAGGCCATCTATTAGAATGTCTGGAAGGCAAACAAGGAGAGGCAGACAGTCAGGAGGCAATAAAAGAGGGCAAGCAGGCTCTGTGTCTGGGGGCAACAGTGCTGGTCGTGGACGCGGTGCATTGTCATCAGCACATGGCCATGGGACACGCTTGTCCTTCTTTTCGGCAGCTGGACATGTTGAGCCACATCATGCCGAAGACTTGGTAGAGTGGATGACCAAGCCCTCCTCCTCCTCCTCATCCTCTCTCACCCAGGCTCAGGGTACTGGAAAAGCAGCTGCCAAAGCGTCGTCTTCCCTGGTATCAATGTCAGACAAATCATCAGTCACTCCTTCCCTAGACCCACCATGTCCTCCTCCTGAGGAGTCCCCCGAACTGTTTCAGCACAGTGTTGGGTACATGCTCCAGGAGGATGCCCAGCGTTTCGAAGGGTCTGATGATGAAACCCAGCTAGAGGAAGGCAGTAGCGTGAGAGCAGACAGAGGGGATGCTCAAGAAGGACACCAATCTGGCAGTCATGTTCCAGCAGCTGCAGCATACTGCCAGATTGGCTCCAGTGAAGAGGAGGGAGGGGATGATGAGGTCACTGACTCCACGTGGGTGCCTAATAGGAGAGAGGAGGAGGAGGAGGATGAGGAGGAGGCACATCTCCAACGAGGCAGGATGCCCTTTGGTGGCCAGCGTAAGGGCAGTACACCGACGGAATCACACCGCAGAGCTCCGCCTGTGCAGGGCGCTGCCTCTGCCCGTCATTCAAAAAGTTCTTTGGTGTGGGCCTTTTTTGAGGCTAGTGCATCAGATCGCACAGCTGCTGTTTGCAACATATGTCTCAAGCGTATATCGCGTGGCCAAAACATCAGCCGCTTGGGTACCACATGCCTGACCAGACATATGTTGACCTGCCATGCAGCTCGTTGGCAAGCCTACCTCAAAGACCCACACCAAAGAACAAAGCGGACCTCTCCTTGCACCGCATCAGCTGGGATCTCCAACCCCACTATAACTTCAGTCCTCTCTGAAACATGCACTGAGAGGAATGAAGGTGTAGAATTAGGTGTGTCACAGCCAAGTACTTGCGCCCACTCTGCTAGCAGTACACCGACGTCCGATTCTAGCAGGCAAATTTCCCTGCCCCAGCTGCTGGACCGTCGAAAGAAGTTCACTCCCAGCCATCCACATGCCCAGCGGTTGAATGCTAGCTTGGCTAAATTGCTAGCGCTTCAACTGCTGCCTTTTCAGTTGGTAGACTCGGCCCCCTTCCGTGAGTTTGTGCAATGTGCAGTTCCTCAGTGGCAGGTTCCCAAACGCCACTTTTTCTCACGGAAGGCTATTCCGGCTCTCTACCGGCATGTGGAAGGCAATGTCTTGGCCTCGCTGGACAGGGCGGTCAGCGGTAAGGTGCATATTACCGCTGACTCATGGTCCAGCAGGCATGGACAGGGACGTTACCTTTCTTTCACGGCCCATTGGGTCACTCTTTTGGCAGCTGGGAAGGATTCAGGACAAGGTGCAGTAGTGTTGGAGGTTGTCCCACCGCCACGCCTCCAAAATGCTACTACTGGTTGTGACACACCTCTCTCCTCCACCCCCTCCTCTTCTTCTTCCTCCATGGCCTCTTCCTGTGGTTTG
The DNA here is from genome assembly GCA_029206835.1 of Rana muscosa. Taxonomy (NCBI): domain Eukaryota; kingdom Metazoa; phylum Chordata; class Amphibia; order Anura; family Ranidae; genus Rana; species Rana muscosa. Next base: position 731,766,594 of record CM055118.1, read on the forward strand.
TCCTATGAACCAGCGGTGCTCCGTAGCCGTTCACGGGGCTACGCAAGTACGCAGGCAAAAAGATGCCATGCCGTGCTTGCGCTGGTGTGTTTGGGGGACAGAAGCCACACTGGGGCAGAGGTCCTGTCTGCTCTGCAGGGCCAGGCCGAGAGGTGGTTGACGCCACGCCAGCTTAAGCCAGGAATGGTGGTTTGCGACAATGGCACCAACCTCCTCTCTGCCCTCCGACAGGGACAACTGACCCATGTGCCCTGTGTGGCTCACGTCCTTAACCTGGTGGTGCAGCGCTTCTTGGGCAGGTACCCGGGCTTACAGGATGTCCTGAGGCAGGCCAGGAAAGTCTGTGTGCATTTCCGCAGATCTTATAATGCCAGTGCTCGCCTGGCTGAGCTGCAAAAGGAGTTGAACCTGCCCAAGAACCGCCTTATATGTGACATGCCCACCAGGTGGAACTCAACGTTGGCCATGCTGCAGCGGCTGCACACGCAGCAGAGGGCCATCAATGAGTACCTGTGCGACTACGGCACCAGGACAGGGTCAGGGGAGCTTGGTTTTTTTTCTCCACGCCAGTGGGGCATGATCAGGGATGCATGCACTGTCCTGGCACCATTTGAGGAGGCCACGAGGATGGTGAGCAGTGACAGTGCATGCATCAGTGACACTGTACCTCTTGTCCACCTGTTGGAGCACACGCTGCGTGGAATAATGGACAGGGCACTTGAGGCAGAACAGAGGCAGGAAGAGGAGGACTTCCTTGCCTCTCAAGGCCCCCTTTACCCAGACAGTGTTCCTTCTGTCCCACCCATCGCACAGGAAGAGGAGGAGGAGGAGGAGGAGGAGGAGGAGGAGGAGGATTGTGTCAGCATGGAGGTGGAGGCTGGCACTCAGCATCATCAGCAGCAGTCTTTTAGGGATGATTTACAGTCCCAAGAAACCAGTGGACTTGTACGTGGCTGGGAGGAGGTGGCTGCGGATCATGTCGTCCTTAGTGACCCAGAGGACTCCGGAGCGAATGCCTCAGCAAACCTACGCTGCATGGCCTCCCTGATCCTGCAAAGTCTGCGGAAGGATCCTCGTATTCTTCGGATCAAGGAGAGGGACCATTACTGGCTGGCCACTCTCCTTGATCCACGGTACAAGGGTAAGGTTGCGGACCTTATGTTACCGTCGCAGAGGGAGCAGAGGATGAGACAACTCCGGGAGGCCTTGCAGAAAGGTCTGTGCAACGCGTTCCCAGAGACTGGGAGGTTGCAAACTCCTGGTCCTGGACAACGAGTTGCTGAGGCTTCGGCCAGTCAAAGAAGGAGCGGTGGGGAAGGTGGCCGTCTGACCGATGCGTTCAGACAATTCTTTAGTCCGCAGCCCCAAAGTATGATCGGTTCCAGCAACCATCGCCAGCGTCTGATAAACATGGTGCAGGAATATCTAGGGGCAAGGTCAGACTTGGACACCTTCCCCACCGAAAATCCTCTGGCTTACTGGGTCTTGAGGATGGATCACTGGCCAGAGCTTGCACAGTATGCAATTGAGCTACTGGCCTGTCCTGCATCCAGCGTTCTTTCGGAACGCACATTCAGTGCTGCTGGAGGATTTGTCACGGATCACAGGGTGCGCCTGTCCACCGACTCGGTTGATCGACTGACTTTCATCAAGATGAACCAGTCTTGGATCACCACCAGCTACCACACACCTGATGCTGATATAACAGACTAATTGATTTTAACATGTCACATCCCTTCAAGACTGATGCTGATGCTGAGTGCCTGTGCTGTTATGTTGACTGGCTATCCTCCTCCTCCGAGTCCTCAATGATACGATTGATGATGATAGCTTGTAAGATCATTTTTGTTTATGGGTGCCGCCACCAGTGCCTAACGCCCAATTTTTCAGCCCCTGTTTAACAGGGGCGTGTAATTACAATTTTTGAAGCAATACTTTGCAACAGGGCTCATTGCTGTGCTCCAAGTACAGTATCTGTGAGGAGTTGCAGTGTTGTGCCACCAGTGCCTAAGGCCCAATTTTTCAGCCCCTGTTTAACAGGGGCGTGTCATTACAATTTTTGAAGCAATACTTTGCAACAGGGCTCATTGGTGTGCTCCAAGTACAGTATCTGTGAGGAGTTGCAGTGTTGTGCCACCAGTGCCTAAGGCCCAATTTTTCAGCCTCTGTTTAACAGGGGCGTGTCATTACAATTTTTGAAGCAATACTTTGCAACAGGGCTCATTGCTGTGCTCCAAGTACAGTATCTGTGAGGGGTTGCAGTGTTGTGCCACCAGTGCCTAAGGCCCAATTTTTCAGCCCCTGTTCAACAGGGGCATGTAATTACAATTCTTGATCTAATAATTCACAGCAGGGCCCATTGCTGCACCCACCAAGAGTAACTGTCAGGGCTTACAGTGTTGTGGCACCAGCACCACCATCAAAGGCCCAATTTTTACTACCACTGTTCAACAATTATATGTAATTAAAATTCCTGATATAATAGTTGACAGCAGGGCGTTCCAGCACCAACCAAGAGTAACTGTGAGTGCTTACAGTGTTGTGCCAACACCAACAACTAAGGGGCCTATTTCTGCAGAGTATATACGGCAGGTCCCTACTTTCAAACATCCAACTTACAAACGACTCCTACTTGCAAACGCAAGAAGACAACAGGAAGTGAGAGGAAATCTACCACTAGGAAGGAAAATTCTCTCCTGTAAGAATAAATATGGGAGAAAGGTGTCTCCTCTGTACTGATGCTTTATCAGCAATCCTTGTTTCAAGAAAAACACCACATTTCAAAAACAGTTGTCATTGGGACGGAAAGTGAGGTGAAATGTTCTGAACAGGGGCACAGACAGCAAAACAAATGTTACAGGGGTGATAACCCTTACCTATGTTTTCCAAAAAGTTTAAAAATAGATTTTTGGTCTGGAGCTACACTTCAACAATGTACCTGTTCAAAATTACAAACAGACTCTACATAAGAACAAACCTACAGTCCCTGTCTTGTATGCACCGCCTGTATAGGGCTGTTCAGAGTATATAGGGCCTTTTTTATTTTATGTGCGGGGTTCCCCTTAATATCCATACAAGACCCAAAGGGGCTGGTAATGGGCTGGGGTAGGGGGGGGGTCATGGGGTAGCTATGCCATTTTTCTTAAAGAATTTCATCCATATTACCGGGACCAGACATTACATTAAAGCCGCAAGCAGTTTTAAATGGCTTTTTTTTCCTTTAGAAGTGTCATTTTGTGCAGGGACAGTTCTAAACACGGGAAACACGTGGCACTTCACAGGCATACTTTAGACACCCCCCAGGTACGATATTTAAAGGAATATTTGACTTTTTTTTTTTCACTTTATGCATCATTAAAATGACTGCTCCCGAAAAACGACCGTTTTTAAAACTTCTTTTTGCATTGATACATGTCCCCTGGTGCAGAACCCGGGTTCCCAAACCCTTTTTAGGACAATAACATGCATAATAGTTGTTATAATTATCACTTTAGAATTCGAACGTTCGCATCCATTGTATTTAATAGGGTTCTAATGTTCGTTCGAACTTTCGGTCCGTTCGCGGGTTCTGGTGCGAACCGAACCCGGGGGTGTTCGGCTCATCACTAGTTACCACCGCTGTGCCTTGGGTTCATACCACCTCAGCTCCCGGGGGAGGACATTATCTATGCTTAACAAAAAAAAACCACTTTAATCGTTAATATTATCAAGATTATACCAGCGTACCATTATGAGTTGAGAGTGTTTGGAAGGGTTTCCCTCCCCTCTCCTTTATATACCATTGCTTATATATATATATATAATTTCTACCAATTTACCAAATTGATCATTTTATTTGTTTATAGATACAGCCAGCATCAGCTCCTGACGAGTGGTAACAACAACCACGAAACGCGTAGAGCTTGTTACGATGCGATGTCACAGTGATCATGTTTTAACATTTTTACCTACCGTATATACTCGAGTATAAGCCGAGTTTTTCACCACATTTTTTTTGTGCTGAAAATGCCCCCCTCGGCTTATACTCGAGTCTGTTTCCGACTTCAACTTTGTGCGCCTGATCCCGGCCATCCGTAGGTCCCCTGGACCCCAAGCTTGGCACACATGCAGCCCAAATATTCCTCTACAAGTGTGCTAAGTTTGGTGTCTGGGAGACCTACGGCCGGGGAGCAACGATTTTTCAAAGCCGGGCACCCCTTCCATAGACTCCCATGTTAAACATCAGTCTAGTTACAGTGAGGCATGGACACAGTGACAGGGAGGCATGGGCACAGTGAGGCATGCAGATGGACACCCTAGGCTTATACTCGAGTCAATATGTTTTCCCAGTTTTTTGTGGTAAAATTAGGTGCCTCGGCTTATAGTCGGGTCGGCTTACACTCGAGTATATACGGTATATAGTTTACCAATATGCACCTATCTATCATGGTTTATATGTTATTATCATTACAATTTTGGTCTGCCTACCTCATGTGCAGTATTTATTATGTTGAGATAATCATTACATTGCTACTGTTTAATAATTATACATTATTAACTATATGATTATGTTGCTACTATTCAGTATAATGTTTTCTGCTATTTCATGATGTATGTATTCCTTGTATCCATTAAACCATGTTTTATTGATTGATGCATTTAACTCAGCAGTGTTTGCTTCATTTAAAGTCCCACCATTCTAGTTGTTGCTTTTTTCCAAAATATCAGGGATGGAGGCTAATCCCAGGGATTGCCTCACTTAAAGTCCCACCTTAGGTAGTTCTATCTCATTTGGAAAATTAGCTTGACAAATATCTGTCTCTGCTAGGAGATGGAAGTAAGGCAGGCTCTACAAATATCTCTAGGGGGTGCTCGCACATGAGAGGTTAGTATTTGGTGGAGGGTTGGCTATTAAATGACAGCAGCTACAGGGAGCAGCTAAATTGGTCTGACGATCTGGCACTGGGTGGCAGTTGTATAGACAGCAAGACAAACGTAGAAAACGGAAAATTTATTACCAATACTTACCGTAATTTTCCTTTCCTGATAGACTCCATGGCAGACTACGTGTGGGTTAACCCCGCCTCCTCTCCACAGCTATAGGACCCCTTACCCATAAATTTGAGCTCACCTCCACAGACAGGTGTTCCGTAACTAGCCGACTCTAATTTCGACTCTCATATTTTTATTCATGGGTGGGAACTCCGTCTGCCATGGAGTCTATCAGGAAAGGAAAATTACGGTAAGTATTGGTAATAAATTTTCCGTTTTCCTGACAGACTCCATGGCAGACTACGTGTGGGAAATAACTAGCCAATCCACACGGGAGGGTATGCTTGAACAAAAATATTTAATCTTTCCCATCAACTGATAGGATTTTTTATTTTTTTTTAGACCAAAATTTACAGAGGAAAGGGAAGCAGGCTCAATACAATAATGAGTCATAACGGTATTAATAGAAGACCACAAAGCTGCCTTGCATATCACTTCAGGAGCCACGTGTCGAGCTGCTGCCCATGAGGCTGCCATGCCTCTGGTGGAATGAGCCATCACCGCCTCTGGAGGAGCCAAGCCCTTTGCCCTGTAGGCCTGATGAATAGATTGAACGATCCAGGCTGCTATCGTTCTGGAGGAAGCCCTCTTTCCTTTGTTGCTGCCAGTATGTGACAAGAACAGGTAGTTCGAGCTTCTAAATGATGTCTCGCCCACATACAAGGGATGAGCATCTGCTGATTCTGGAGAATTGAAGGTAGGAAGGACTATTTCCTGATTTTCGTGAAAAACTGGCGTGACTTTGGGTTTAGACCCAAGGATGGGAATAAGGACCACACGGTCCGGGAAGAAAGTCAGAAAGGGTTCTTGATAACCCAGGAAGCTTATTTCTGAAACCCTTTTGGCTGAGGTAATGGTCACTAGAAAGGCCAGTTTGATTGATAAGTCCTTAATAGAAAGATCCTTGTTGTTGAGTGATGAAAGAGCATCAAGGACGAGCGGAAGATCCCATTTGGGGAATCTGGGTTTCCTCTGAGGCCTGATTCTCGAAGCCCCCCGAAAGAACTGTTGAACCAAGGGATGAATTGCCCATGATGTTCCTGAGAATGCCGATAAGGCTGAAACTTGTACCCTGAGGGAACTGATTGACAAAGGAAGATCCAAGCCTGTTTGGAGAAAACTCAAAACGTCTTGAACTCCAGGATTTCTAAAAGATTTTCCAGCAGAAGTCATGAAGCTGACAAACCTGGTCCAGATTCTGTTGTAGGTTTTGTTTGTGTTAGGCTTTCTGGAGCTCATAAGGGTAGAGATTACCCCTAAAGCACACCCAAGAGACTCTAGCGAGTCCCTGAAGCTCATCAGATTCAGGAGAGGAAACCATGGCCTGTTCGGCCAGTATGGTGCTATTGTTATCACTTCGCCTTTCTCCAACTGGAGCCGCTGCAGGAATTTTAGCATGATCGGAGGTGGAGGGAAGGCATAAGCCTTGTTAAATTTCCATTGGCTTGTTAATGCATCTACTCCGAAAGCTTGACTGCACCGACCTCGGGTGTAGTATCTGTCTACTTTGTGATTGCAGGGGGATGCAAACAGATCCACTTCTGGATCGATTCCCAACGATAGGATCCACTTGAATGTTTGTGGATGCAGTGACCATTCGTTGTTGTCTAGGTTGCTGCGTGACAGAAATTCCGCTTGAATGTTCTGCTCCCCTGGAATAAAGACTGCTGTTAAGTTGAGCAGATTCCTCTGAGCCCAGGTCATGATAGGTTCGACCTCTTGGAGAAGGGTGGAGCTCCGAGTGCCCCCTTGTCTCTTCACATATGCCACAGCAGTGGTGTTGTCCATTCTGCGAAGGACCGACTTCCCTTTTAGAAGGTGGGAGAAGGCTTGAAGGGCGCACCATGCCGTGCGCAGCTCCAGAACGTTTGACCCTGGAATGTGGAGACGGGCATCCCATTTGCCCTGAGCCAATTCTGCCCCACAATGTGCCCCCCAGCCTGCATTGCTGGCATCGGATGTAACAGTCATCCATTGGATGGGAGCAAGAGAGTGGCATGTTAACAAGTTTTTGTGTTGAAGCCACCAGGGGAGACTGTTCCTCATTGACTGAGTAATCCTGATCGGCTCATTGGGATCGTCTGTCTTCCACTGCTGGAGAAATCCTGATTGGAAAGGACGAAGCCTCCACATTGCCCATTTGACCATGGGGAATGTGGCCACCATCGTGCCGATTATCTTCAGGTACTGTGACGCCCTTAGGTGAGAGTAGTCTAGGGCTAAGGATATTCTTTCCCGAATGACCGGGATTTTTTCTTCCGGAAGAGAGATGGTATTCTCTACGGTGTCGAATTGAGCTCCTAGGTAGGTTAGGCGTTGGGTCGGTTCTGGCTGACTTTTCTCTCGGTTTAAGAGCCATCCGAACTCTATCAATGTAGAGATCACTTGATCTTTGTGGATCAGCAGCTGCTGCTTGTCTTGGGACAGTAGTAGCAGATCGTCCAGGTAATGATACAGACGCACACCCTGTATTCTGATAAGAGACACAATTACCAACAGTACCTTGGAAAAGACCCTTGGAGAGGTCGTTAGTCCGAATGGAAGACAAATAAATTGTAAGTGCTCTCGTTCGACCTGAAATCGAAGGTATTTGTGGAATTCTTCTGCCACGGGAACATGAAAATACGCGTCCTTTAGATCTATTGAGATCAACCAGTCGCCTGGTTGAACGACTTTTTGGATCGCTGAGAGTGATTCCATTTTTAATTTTCTCGTGTCTTATGTACCTGTTCAGGAAAGTGAGATCTATAACTGGACGCCAGGAGCCGTTCTTCTTCTGTACTAGGAAGAGGGGGGAGTATACCCCCTGGAATTCCTCGTCCTTTGGGACGGGCACCACTGCTCCTTGATCTTTCAGGGCATTCACATAAGAAAGAAGAACTTGTTGTTTTTCTTTTGATTGAGGCATAGAAGTTTGCATTGGTTTGCATGGAGGGACCTTGATGAAGGACCATGTGTGACCTGTTGAGACCGTTTTGATGGTCCAATGGTCTGAGATCGAGGCCACCCAGACGTGCCGGAAGAGACGTAGGCGAGCCCCTACCCGACCCGCTTGCAATCTCAAAAGGACTTGGTTGGCTTGCGCCCACCGGGCGTCTGTTTCTCGCCGGTTCTTTGGAAAGATGTCTGCCTGTTCCAAATCCCGTCCGGGCCTATAGGAGCGTGCCTCTCTTGAACGCTCTGTACTGCGTCCCTGTTGAGGTTTCCTTTGGTTAAACGGACGTCTGTCCTGAGGGAGGAACCCCGATTTTCCGCCTGTAGCCTTTGAAATGGCGTTGTCTAGCTTGTTTCCAAACAAGGAAGTTCCTTCGAAAGGAATTTACACCATGCCTGCTTTGAGGCTGGATCAGCAAGCCAGGAGCGCAACCATAGTGCTCGTTTGGCTGTGACCGAAGAAAGCATGGATTTAGCCATCAAGCGGATGAGATCATTTGATGCTTCTCCCAAAAAGGCAACAGCTAGTTTAAGTTCTTCTACTGCTGAACTTTGTGCTAGTTCCTCCGAGACACCTTTTAGAACGGAGTCAACATTTTCCACCCAGGCCTCCATTGCTTTGGAGGTGACTGCAAGGGCTAGGGCTGGTTTGCAAGCCATACCGTTCAAGTTATATATCCTCTTAAGATCTTGGTCAATCTTTCGATCCAGACCATCTTTAAAAGCCACGGTGTCATCTAGTGGGAGGGTGACATGCTTCGCTAGGCACATTACTGCTGCATCCACGAGGGGAGCATTTTCCAAATGCTTAACTTCCTCGGATTTAAAGGGATACAGTCTAGAGGTTTTGCTTAGCATAGAAACCTTCTTATCTCCCTTGCTCCATTCTTCCTCAAACACGCCTTTCAGCTCAGAGGGAAATGGGAAATTGGAGCGTTCTTTCCCCAGTTGCTTTAAACAGTTTCTTTGTTTTTCCTGGGGGGGGGGGGGCAGTGGTATCTTCCAACTTTAAGGTTTACATCACTGCCTTGACCAGTGGAGAGACTAAAGCGTAGTCGAATCCCACTACATAATCATCTCCCTCCATCTCGTCTTGCGAGGAATCATGGGAGGAATCACAGAATCATCTCCCTCCATCTCGTCTTGCGAGGAATCATGGGAGGAATCATGGGGCTGGAATTGGCCGGGATCCTCCTGGGCCTCGTCAGCCAAGGAGCCAGACAAGGTGGTGGACTGACTCCTTGTGTGGGTGGCATCTATTTCCATTATAGACTGCTGTACCACACGTTTGACAAGAGACTCCAGATTTAGTTTTTCAGTCTCTTTCTCACCGACCGCTCGGGCATAGCATGGTTCACACAGCGATTTGCCCTCTGGGACTCTAGTTTTACATCCCCAACAGGCTCTGTGAACAGAGCGATCATCGCGGTGGTGGTAGCGGTGACTTGAGGAGGAATGGTGACATCTCCTATACTTAGAGGAGGAATGGGAACATCTCCTATATTTAGTGGGGGAATGTGAACGTCCCCTATGATAGTGGGTCCCAGACGAAGTGTCACGTCTGGACCTGGAGGATGATTGGTGATGGCGATGGTGATGGTGCGGCCTGGCAAGGTCCCTATCCTGTGACCGATGAACTGATGTAGCCGGGCTGTAAGAGATAATACAGACAGAGGGAGGGGGAGGAGGGTGGGCAGGTTGAAACCGTTAGCAACCACCAGCATTAATGACACCAAAGACACCAACCCCCTACCCACTCCGCACATACCTTGTGCGGGAGGGCTGGCCACACGGCGGTGAAGATGAGTCCATGACGAAGGAGACACACAATGATCCGTGACTACACTACTTAGACTAAGGATAAGCAAATCAATGCAAGAACAGCACACAAAAAAAAAGTTGTTTTTTTTTTTTTTTTAAACTGTCCCTTTAAGAGACACTACAGCATTACAAGCATTACATTGCAAAAGAAGTGCTTACCCCGTCCTGGTAGTATTGAGACTCCGGGAGGCTGCCGCTATATGCCCACAGGATACCCCACCTGTATAGGGCTCCTCAGCGGTTAAATCACCCGCCGGAATGACGTCAGGGCCGGTCCCGCTGAGCGCATGCGCCGAAGGGACCGAACCTACTGCACGGCCCCTGACCCCTCCGCCATACTGCGCACGCGCGAAAACCAAGCCTCGGTTTCACCGCGGCTTCGCGCGTGCGCAGACGTACGGCGGACCGGGAACCAGGAAGTGGAGTGGCGTCCTGGAACGCAGAAGCGTTCCCCACACAGCGCGATACACAAAATGCACAAGAGGGAATACAGACAAACAACACACATAAACTGTCTGCCATGGAAATATATAAAAAAGTCTTCAGACCTTGCCAGCCGAGATCCACCGTCCGTCATGGTACGCTGGGGCCACATCCCTTCCACCATAGGGGTATCCATCAGCCCAAAAACCACTCGCCCGCTCATAGCTGGGCCCTGGGTGCACCGCACAACTCGTGCCTGATCCGACAGACATCCTGGACTGCACCTGAATTGCATAATGAAGGGTCCATGTGAGGAGGACAAAAAAAGAACACCTGTCTGTGGAGGTGAGCTCAAATTTATGGGTAAGGGGTCCTATAGCTGTGGAGAGGAGGCGGGTTAACCCACACGTAGTCTGCCATGGAGTCTGTCAGGAAAGATAGATTGCTTTACCAACAATGGCATTTTACAAAGTGATGAGTCGTGTAGTCACCAATTGTTCTCCATTTAATTGCTGAAAATTTGTCCTATGCACATAAGTGCACCCCCATGCTTTCCCAAGATCCAGATCCACCTGTGGCACATCAGAATTTCAGCGGCTTTAACCACTTGCCTGGTTCATGCTTAAAAAAAAAAAGTAAAGTGAGCCCAATTTTTTGGCATAATGTGAAAGATGATGTTACGCCGAGTAAATTGATACCTAACACATGTCATGCTTCAAAATTGCATACGCTCGTGGAATGGCACCAAAGTTCGGTACTTAAAAATCCCCATAGGTGATGTTTTAAATTGTTTTACTGGTTACATGTTTTGAGTTACAGAGGAGGTCTAGGGCTAGAATTATCGCTCTCACTCTAAAGTTTGTGGCGATACCACACATGTGTGATTTGAACACTGTTTACATATGTGGATGCGACTTACTTATGCGTTCGCTTCTGCGTGCGAGCACACGGGGACAGGGGCACTTTACATTTTTTTTTATTGTTAATTTTACTTTTATTTTTCTAGTTTGACACTTTTTTATTACTTTCTTTTTTTTTATCACTTTTATTCACACATCCCTTGTAATAGGAATAAGCATGACAGGTCCTCTTTACAATGAGATATGGGGTCAATAAGTCCCCACATCTCACCTCTAGGCTAAGAAGCCTGAAATAAAAAAAATACAAATAAAAAACGATCTCAGCTTCCCAGCTGAGGCGGCACCATTTTTTCGAATGCAGAGACGACAATATGATGTCATGCCCAGCCTCTGAACAATCATACAGACTCTGGGGACCATCTAGTCCACTGGAAATCTCTATGCTCAGCATCTGGGACCAGCGGATCCCTTCTCCGGTTTGCCGATGGCAGTGGCGAGCCTGGAGAAGTACCGATGGGAGGGGGGGGTCATCCCCTCTTGCTGCCTGTAAGAATGATCAAACAGCTGAACAGCCACTATGATCATTCTTATGGTGTAGGGAATCGCTGGCTGAAAAATAAGATATCTGAATAATGTCTGTAACTGCAGGCATCATTCAGATATCACTGTTCAAAGTCAAGGACGTCATATGACGTACGGCGGGTGGGAAGCAGTTAATGGGATTCCAAGTCTGAGTAGTACTTGTCATATTTACAATAACATAAAAGTTACAGCCACATGGCCTAAGCTGTCATTTTAAAAATTTCTCCTGAAGAGGATGAATCATTGCTTTTATTACAAGAGAGGTGCCACCACACTTTTACTTCTGCATCCTTCAAGCCACACACAGTTGCTGGAGATCTAGCACTCTAAAATGAGAGTTTAAGGAGACTCTGTCTCCACTGGTAACATCTCTATTTTATTACTGCTTACGAAAGGCAAGAGACACCATGAGCTTTGCCAGTGAATGAAACCTTTGCTATTTTTCTGAGACTCCACTATAATATTATTGAAACACTTCCTCATGTGTCAGATGCCTACATCTCTTTGCTTTCCACTATTGCTTCCTCCCTATCAGATGCTATATCACCAACATGTCCCTACAGCTCTCCCACACTCTCTGTGCTTCATTCACTCAATAGTGGGTAGGAGGCAAAATCTGCCTGTTTGGGGCGGCAAGAGGCACTGACTATATGTAAAGTCTTCTGTGATCCTTTATACTGGAGGACTGGTGGAGTAAATTGAAGGGGAATGTGAGGTTCTGCCACCTAATGAGATTGTCTCTTGCCCCTCCTTGGAGAACCCATATATACTGTAGGATATTATGTCTGAACTACAGAATTCTGGTAAATCATGGGATCAGGACCTGGGTTGGAAAAAGTACTTAATGCGGAGATCCACCCAAAAGGGGAAGCTCTGTTTGTTTTCTCCACCCCCACCCCCTGGTGCCACATTTGGCACCTTTCGAGGAGAAAGGGGGAGCGGATACCTGTCCAAATCAGGTACTCGCTCCCACTTCCAGGTAAGATCGCTGCAATCGTTTGGTGATCTACAAAATTTCCGGCCCCGCCTCCGCCCAGGGGCCTTTTGGGAGACACACAGGTCCTAGAAGACAGCGGGACCATTCAGAAAGCACAGCAGGACTCGCACATGCGCAGTAGGAAACAGTCTGTGAAGCTGCAAGGCTTCACTTCCTGTTTCCCTTAGTGAGGATGCCGGCACCTGCACCCAGAGTCGATGGACGGATCGGCTTGGGGTGATGATACAGGTAAGTGTCCTTATATTAAAAGTCTGCAGCTGCAGTATTTGTATTAGTAGCTGACTTTTATTTTATTTCTTTTTTGTACAGGCTGAAACTCCTCTTTAAGTATGTTTGTAGATCCCTCCTTGCTCTCCCTTGAGCCCCTATACTATGGTATACCTATGCCCCCCATGGTTCTCTTTTGATCTTTGGAGTTGGCTTACATCATTGAAATGGTCCTTCTTAGCTTCCCTCTGGTTTTCCACTCTATAGAATTCACACACACATTTGCTTCCTAACAGGTTGTTTTTGATACTGCTTACTCCATACTCCTGAAGAAGTTGAATACTTAAATGATATGCAAAGAGCTATTGCTCACTGTGTCTTTCACCACTGCTTTCATATTTGGGAAGAGTATTTGTAGTCTGTATATTAATTATACTATTTAACCATGTAAACATATGTGAGATAAAAATACTTGGAGAACCCCACAGACGCATTTTGCCCTATTTTGGTCTTAATTGTGCCGCTACGATTAAGCCCCAAAAAGGGCGAAACACATCTGGGAGTTCTGTACAGGTGGAGAACAGAAGCTGAAGCCATTGTGTACCCAATCTATTCACACTCATGCAACAGGGACTTGGTGTCTGCATGCAGATGGCCACCATTTTATCGAAGTCTACTGGAGCCTGACAAACCGATCCTGTCTGTCCTGCGTCAGTCTATCCACATGCTTATCCAACTGATACAGGTTTGGGGGGAGAGGGGAATTGAATGGTATTATTTTCATTGTTTTGAGCTACATAACAACACTTAGTATACGGTGCTGTAGGGACCTCAGCTGGGAGATCTACTGGTTCTAGATATTCCAATACATTAATAGATATACTAAATTACATTGGCAGATATTGCCAGTGATACATGTCACTAACAGGTTAGTTCTGACACAGGTGCAGACTTTCTGGGAATAGTGGACATTAGCATTAATGGTCTGACAGGCATTGTCAGATATGTTGATTGCCAATATAAGCCTTGCTATGACGCAAGCAAATGTAATGACATAAACAGGGAAACAGTTAGACTAGCACAGGCAGACAGATACTGATGGATAAACTTTTAAGACATAAACTGATTGACATTGACATACACAGAGAAATTATTTAGAGCTGACAGATGATCCAATTGATATTGATTGATAGACTTGTATAGATTGCCATTGACTTACTGTATGTTCTACTAAGTATTGATGGACAGATTGATTTTCAAGGGAATACAATGTATACCCACTGTCACTGACATTCTGGAAATGATGGACAGATTTTTGTTACTGACAGAGACATATCATCAGACACAAAATCAATGAAAAATGTTATTATGGGAAAAATTGGCATGTGAAATAAAGAAACATGGACAGATTTAGGGAGCTATATGTGGATTGGCATTAACACACAGGCATTGTTGGAAAGTCCAACTCTCAAAAAATACAACTATAAAGATTGACTGGCAAAGACTAGCAATAATTTATTACTCAAAATTAGGGATGAGCTCGGTGTTCGAGTCGAACATACGTTCGACTCGAACATCGGCTGTTCGATCGTTCGCTGAACAACGAACGATTTGGGCCGTTCGCGCCTAATTCGCGGCCCACAATGCACTACGCCATCGCAGTGTCATCCAGGCGCTGTGATTGGCCAAGCATGCACTGTGACCCCGCATGCTTGGCCAATCACAGCGCCGGCAGCGAGGAGAGCAATGATTGGCCACAGGCAGGATGCCTGTGGCCAATTATTGCTGAGGGTGTTTAGTACACGCCCCACACTATAAAAGGCCGCCAGCACGGCGGCCTAGTGTAGTGTGTTCCGGAGCAGGGAAAGAGAAGCATAGGCAGGGACAGTGACATTTTTTTTCTTGCTTAACCTGGATTCCTTTAGTTTAGGGAAAGAGAAGGATAGGTAGGGAGAGTGTCAGTCTGTTTTACTGTGCTAAACCTTGTTTGTAGGGACAGGGAAGGACAGTGAGGGAAATTCTCATTGTGCTATAGTGTGCTAAAGCATTCATCATCAACCATCTTTAAAAAAACATTTTTTGTAGGGACAGAAAACTATAGGTAGGGAGAGTGTCAGTGTGTTTTACTGTGCTAAACCTTGTTTGTAGGGACAGGGAAGGACAGTGAGGGAAATTCTCATTGTGCTATACTGTGCTAAAGCATTCATCATCAACCATCTTTAAAAAACATTTTTTATAGGGACAGAAAACTATAGGTAGGGAGAGTGTCAGTGTGTTTTACTGTGCTAAACCTTGTTTGTAGGGACAGGGAAGGACAGTGAGGGAAATTCTCATTGTGCTATACTGTGCTAAAGCATTCATCATCAACCATCTTTAAAAAAAAAAAAATTATAGGGACAGAAAACTATAGGTAGGGAGAGTGTCAGTGTGTTTTACTGTGCTAAACCTTGTTTGTAGGGACAGGGAAGGACAGTGAGGGAAATTCTCATTGTGCTATACTGTGCTAAAGCATTCATCATCAACCATCTTTAAAAAAAAAATTATATAGGGACAGAAAACTATAGGTAGGGAGAGTGTCAGTGTGTTTTACTGTGCTAAACCTTGTTTGTAGGGACAGGGAAGGACAGTGAGGGAAATTCTCATTGTGCTATACTGTGCTAAAGCATTCATCATCAACCATCTTTAAAAAAAGAAAATTATAGGGACAGAAAACTATAGGTAGGGAGAGTGTCAGTGTGTTTTACTGTGCTAAACCTTGTTTGTAGGGACAGGGAAGGACAGTGAGGGAAATTCTCATTGTGCTATACTGTGCTAAAGCATTCATCATCAACCATCTTTAAAAAAACTTTTTTTATAGGGACAGAAAACTATAGGTAGGGAGAGTGTCAGTGTGTTTTACTGTGCTAAACCTTGTTTGTAGGGACAGGGAAGGACAGTGAGGGAAATTCTCATTGTGCTATACTGTGCTAAAGCATTCATCATCAACCATCTTTAAAAAAAAAAATTATAGGGACAGAAAACTATAGGTAGGGAGAGTGTCAGTGTGTTTTACTGTGCTAAACCTTGTTTGTAGGGACAGGGAAGGACAGTGAGGGAAATTCTCATTGTGCTATACTGTGCTAAAGCATTCATCATCAACCATCTTTAAAAAAACATTTTTTATAGGGACAGAAAACTATAGGTAGGGAGAGTGTCAGTGTGTTTTACTGTGCTAAACCTTGTTTGTAGGGACAGGGAAGGACAGTGAGGGAAATTCTCATTGTGCTATACTGTGCTAAAGCATTCATCATCAACCATCTTTAAAAAAAAAAAATTATAGGGACAGAAAACTATAGGTAGGGAGAGTGTCAGTGTGTTTTACTGTGCTAAACCTTGTTTGTAGGGACAGGGAAGGACAGTGAGGGAAATTCTCATTGTGCTATACTGTGTTAAAGCATTCATCATCAACCATCTTTAAAAAATTTTTTTTATAGGGACAGAAAACTATAGGTAGGGAGAGTGTCAGTGTGTTTTACTGTGCTAAACCTTGTTTGTAGGGACAGGGAAGGACAGTGAGGGAAATTCTCATTGTGCTATACTGTGCTAAAGCATTCATCATCAACCATCTTAAAAAAACATTTATAGGGACAGAAAACTATAGGTAGGGAGAGTGTCAGTGTGTTTTACTGTGCTAAACCTTGTTTGTAGGGACAGGGAAGGACAGTGAGGGAAATTCTCATTGTGCTATACTGTGCTAAAGCATTCATCATCAACCATCTTTAAAAAAATTTTTTTATAGGGACAGAAAACTATAGGTAGGGAGAGTGTCAGTGTGTTTTACTGTGCTAAACCTTGTTTGTAGGGACAGGGAAGGACAGTGAGGGAAATTCTCATTGTGCTATACTGTGCTAAAGCATTCATCATCAACCATCTTTAAAAAAACATTTTTTATAGGGACAGAAAACTATAGGTAGGGAGAGTGTCAGTGTGTTTTACTGTGCTAAACCTTGTTTGTAGGGACAGGGAAGGACAGTGAGGGAAATTCTCATTGTGCTATACTATGCTAAAGCATTCATCATCAACCATCTTTAAAAAAAAAAATTTATAGGGACAGAAAACTATAGGTAGGGAGAGTGTCAGTGTGTTTTACTGTGCTAAACCTTGTTTGTAGGGAAAGGGAAGGACAGTGAGGGAAATTCTCATTGTGCTATACTGTGCTAAAGCATTCATCATCAACCATCTTTAAAAAAACATTTATAGGGACAGAAAACTATAGGTAGAGAGAGTGTCAGTGTGTTTTACTGTGCTAAACCTTGTTTGTAGGGACAGGGAAGGACAGTGAGGGAAATTCTCATTGTGCTATACTGTGCTAAAGCATTCATCATCAACCATCTTTAAAAAAAAATTTTTATAGGGACAGAAAACTATAGGTAGGGAGAGTGTCAGTGTGTTTTACTGTGCTAAACCTTGTTTGTAGGGACAGGGAAGGACAGTGAGGGAAATTCTCATTGTGCTATACTGTGCTAAAGCATTCATCATCAACCATCTTTAAAAAAAATTTTTTATAGGGACAGAAAACTATAGGTAGGGAGAGTGTCAGTGTGTTTTACTGTGCTAAACCTTGTTTGTAGGGACAGGGAAGGACAGTGAGGGAAATTCTCATTGTGCTATACTGTGCTAAAGCATTCATCATCAACCATCTTTAAAAAAACATTTTTTATAGGGACAGAAAACTATAGGTAGGGAGAGTGTCAGTGTGTTTTACTGTGCTATACCTTGTTTGTAGGGACAGGGAAGGACAGTGAGGGAAATTCTCATTGTGCTAAAGCATTCATCATCAACCATCTTTAAAAAAAAAAAATTATAGGGACAGAAAACTATAGGTAGGGAGAGTGTCAGTGTGTTTTACTGTGCTAAACCTTGTTTGTAGGGACAGGGAAGGCCAGTGAGGGAAATTCTCATTGTGCTATACTGTGCTAAAGCATTCATCATCAACCATCTTTAAAAAAACATTTTTTATAGGGACAGAAAACTATAGGTAGGGAGAGTGTCAGTGTGTTTTACTGTGCTAAACCTTGTTTGTAGGGACAGGGAAGGACAGTGAGGGAAATTCTCATTGTGCTATACTGTGCTAAAGCATTCATCATCAACCATCTTTGAAATCCTTGTTTTTTGGACAGTCAGGGAAATTGTCATTGTGCTATTCTGTGCGAAAGCAATCATCCTCAACCATATTTAAAAATCCTTAAGTAAAGGGACAGAGAAGGACACCTGAAGGTAGCCCTTATTGCTTTTTTCCCATCTCCCTGCAGGCCATCCATTAGAATGTCTGGAAGGCAAACAAGGAGAGGCAGACAGTCAGGAGGCAATAAAAGAGGGCAAGCAGGCTCTGTGTCTGGGGGCAACAGTGCTGGTCGTGGACGCGGTGCATTGTCATCAGCACATGGCCATGGGACACGCTTGTCCTTCTTTTCGGCAGCTGGACATGTTGAGCCACATCATGCCGAAGACTTGGTAGAGTGGATGACCAAGCCCTCCTCCTCCTCCTCATCCTCTCTCACCCAGGCTCAGGGTACTGGCAAAGCAGCTGCCAAAGCGTCCTCTTCCCTGGTATCAATGTCAGACTCATCATCAGTCACTCCTTCCCTAGACCCACCATGTCCTCCTCCTGAGGAGTCCCCAGAACTGTTTGAGCACAGTGTTGGGTACATGCTCCAGGAGGATGCCCAGCGTTTCGAAGGGTCTGATGATGAAACCCAGCTAGAGGAAGGCAGTAGCGTGAGAGCAGACAGAGGGGATGCTCAAGAAGGACACCAATCTGGCAGTCATGTTCCAGCAGCTGCAGCATACTGCCAGATTGGCTCCAGTGATGAGGAGGGAGGGGATGATGAGGTCACTGACTCCACGTGGGTGCCTAATAGGAGAGAGGAGGAGGAGGAGGATGAGGAGGAGGCACATCTCCAACGAGGCAGGATGCCCTTTGGTGGCCAGCGTAAGGGCAGTACACCGACGGAATCACACCGCAGAGCTCCGCCTGTGCAGGGCGCTGCCTCTGCCCGTCATTCAAAAAGTTCTTTGGTGTGGGCCTTTTTTGAGGCTAGTGCATCAGATCGCACAGCTGCTGTTTGCAACATATGTCTCAAGCGTATATCGCGTGGCCAAAACATCAGCCGCTTGGGTACCACATGCCTGACCAGACATATGTTGACCTGCCATGCAGCTCGTTGGCAAGCCTACCTCAAAGACCCACACCAAAGAACAAAGCGGACCTCTCCTTGCACCGCATCAGCTGGGATCTCCAACCCCACTATAACTTCAGTCCTCTCTGAAACATGCACTGAGAGGAATGAAGGTGTAGAATTAGGTGTGTCACAGCCAAGTACTTGCGGCCACTCTGCTAGCAGTACACCGACGTCCGATTCTAGCAGGCAAATTTCCCTGCCCCAGCTGCTGGACCGTCGAAAGAAGTTCACTCCCAGCCATCCACATGCCCAGCGGTTGAATGCTAGCTTGGCTAAATTGCTAGCGCTTCAACTGCTGCCTTTTCAGTTGGTAGACTCGGCCCCCTTCCGTGAGTTTGTGCAATGTGCGGTTCCTCAGTGGCAGGTTCCCAAACGCCACTTTTTCTCACGGAAGGCTATTCCGGCTCTCTACCGGCATGTGGAAGGCAATGTCTTGGCCTCGCTGGACAGGGCGGTCAGCGGTAAGGTGCATATTACCGCTGACTCATGGTCCAGCAGGCATGGACAGGGACGTTACCTTTCTTTCACGGCCCATTGGGTCACTCTTTTGGCAGCTGGGAAGGATGCAGGACAAGGTGCAGTAGTGGTGGAGGTTGTTCCACCGCCACGCCTCCAAAATGCTACTACTGGTTGTGACACACCTCTCTCCTCCACCCCCTCCTCTTCTTCTTCCTCCATGGCCTCTTCCTGTGCTTTGTCCTCTGAACCAGCGGTGCTCCGTAGCCGTTCAAGGGGCTACGCAAGTACGCAGGCAAAAAGATGCCATGCCGTGCTTGCGCTGGTGTGTTTGGGGGACAGAAGCCACACTGGGGCAGAGGTCCTGTCTGCTCTGCAGGGCCAGGCCGAGAGGTGGTTGACGCCACGCCAGCTTTAGCCAGGAATGGTGGTTTGCGACAATGGCACCAACCTCCTCTCCGCCCTCCGACAGGGACAACTGACCCATGTGCCCTGTGTGGCTCACGTCCTTAACCTGGTGGTGCAGCGGTTCTTGGGCAGGTACCCGGGCTTACAGGATGTCCTGAGGCAGGCCAGGAAAGTCTTGTGCATTTCCGCAGATCTTATAATGCCAGTGCTCGCCTGGCTGAGCTGCAAAAGGAGTTGAACCTGCCCAAGAACCGCCTTATATGTGACATGCCCACCAGGTGGAACTCAACGTTGGCCATGCTGCAGCGGCTGCACACGCAGCAGAGGGCCATCAATGAGTACCTGTGCGACTACGGCACCAGGACAGGGTCAGGGGAGCTTGGTTTTTTTTCTCCACGCCAGTGGGGCATGATCAGGGATGCATGCACTGTCCTGGCACCATTTGAGGAGGCCACGAGGATGGTGAGCAGTGACAGTGCATGCATCAGTGACACTGTACCTCTTGTCCACCTGTTGGAGCACACGCTGCGTGGAATAATGGACAGGGCACTTGAGGCAGAACAGAGGCAGGAAGAGGAGGACTTCCTTGCCTCTCAAGGCCCCCTTTACCCAGACAGTGTTCCTTCTGTCCCACCCATCGCACAGGAAGAGGAGGAGGAGGAGGAGGAGGAGGAGGAGGATTGTGTCAGCATGGAGGTGGAGGCTGGCACTCAGCATCATCAGCAGCAGTCTTTTAGGGATGATTTACAGTCCCAAGAACACAGTGGACTTGTACGTGGCTGGGAGGAGGTGGCTGCGGATCATGTCGTCCTTAGTGACCCAGAGGACTCCGGACCGAATGCCTCAGCTAACCTACGCTGCATGGCCTCCCTGATCCTGCAAAGTCTGCGGAAGGATCCTCGTATTCTTCGGATCAAGGAGAGGGACCATTACTGGCTGGCCACTCTCCTTGATCCACGGTACAAGGGTAAGGTTGCGGACCTTATGTTACCGTCGCAGAGGGAGCAGAGGATGAGACAACTCCGGGAGGCCTTGCAGAAAGGTCTGTGCAACGCGTTCCCAGAGACTGGGAGGTTACAAACTCCTGGTCCTGGACAACGAGTTGCTGAGGCTTCGGCCAGTCAAAGAAGGAGCGGTGGGGAAGGTGGCCGTCTGACCGATGCGTTCAGACAATTCTTTAGTCCGCAGCCCCAAAGTATGATCGGTTCCAGCAACCATCGCCAGCGTCTGATAAACATGGTGCAGGAATATCTAGGGGCAAGGTCAGACTTGGACACCTTCCCCACCGAAAATCCTCTGGCTTACTGGGTCTTGAGGATGGATCACTGGCCAGAGCTTGCACAGTATGCAATTGAGCTACTGGCCTGTCCTGCATCCAGCGTTCTTTCGGAACGCACATTCAGTGCTGCTGGAGGATTTGTCACGGATCACAGGGTGCGCCTGTCCACCGACTCGGTTGATCGACTGACTTTCATCAAGATGAACCAGTCTTGGATCACCACCAGCTACCACACACCTGATGCTGATATAACAGACTAATTGATTTTAACATGTCACATCCCTTCAAGACTGATGCTGATGCTGAGTGCCTGTGCTGTTATGTTGACTGGATATCCTCCTCCTCCGAGTCCTCAATGATACGATTGATGATGATAGCTTGGAAGATCATTTTTGTTTATGGGTGCCACCACCAGTGCCTAACGCCCAATTTTTCAGCCCCTGTTTAACAGGGGCGTGTAATTACAATTTTTGAAGCAATACTTTGCAACAGGGCTCATTGCTGTGCTCCAAGTATAGTATCTGTGAGGGGTTGCAGTGTTGTGCCACCAGTGCCTAAGGCCCAATTTTTCAGCCCCTGTTTAACAGGGGCGTGTAATTACAATTTTTGAAGCAATACTTTGCAACAGGGCTCATTGCTGTGCTCCAAGTACAGTATCTGTGAGGGGTTGCAGTGTTGTGCCACCAGTGCCTAAGGCCCAACTTTTCAGCCCCTGTTCAACAGGGGCATGTAATTACAATTCTTGATCTAATAATTCACAGCAGGGCCCATTGCTGCACCCACCAAGAGTAACTCTGAGGGCTTACAGTGTTGTGGCAACGCCACCACCACCACCACCACGAAAGGCCCAATTTTTCAGCCCCTGTTCAAAAGGGGCATTAATTACAATTCTTGATCTAATAATTCACAGCAGGGCCCATTCCTGCACCCACCAAGAGTAACTCTGAGGGCTTACAGTGTTGTGGCAACACCACCACCACCACCACCACCACGAAAGGCCCAATTTTTCAGCCCCTGTTCAACAGGGGCATGCAATTACAATTCTTGATCTAATAATTCACAGCAGGGCCCATTGCTGCACCCACCAAGAGTAACTGTCAGGGCTTACAGTGTTGTGGCACCAGCATCACCATCAAAGGCCCAATTTTTACTACCACTGTTCAACAATTATATGTAATTACAATTCCTGATATAATAGTTGACAGCAGGGCGTTCCAGCACCAACCAAGAGTAACTGTGAGTGCTTACAGTGTTGTGCCAACACCAACAACTAAGGGGCCTATTTCTGCAGAGTATATACGGCAGGTCCCTACTTTCAAACATCCAACTTACAAACGACTCCTACTTGCAAACGCAAGAAGACAACAGGAAGTGAGAGGAAATCTACCCCTAGGAAGGAAAATTCTCTCCTGTAAGAATTAATATGGGAGAAAGGTGTCTCCTCTGTACTGATGCTTTATCACCAATCCTTGTTTCAAGAAAAACACCACATTTCAAAAACAGTTGTCATTGGGACGGAAAGTGAGGTGAAATGTTCTGAACAGGGGCACAGACAGCAAAACAAATGTTACAGGGGTGATAACCCTTACCTATGTTTTCCAAAAAGTTTAAAAATAGATTTTTGGGCTGGAGCTACACTTAAACAATGTACCTGTTCAAAATTACAAACAGATTCTACATAAGAACAAACCTACAGTCCCTGTCTTGTATGCACCGCCTGTATACGGCTGTTCAGAGTATATAGGGCCTTTTTTATTTTATGTGCGGGGTTCCCCTTAATATCCATACAAGACCCAAAGGGGCTGGTAATGGGCTGGGGTAGGGGGGGGGGGTGATGGGGTAGCTATGCCATTTTTCTTAAAGATTTTCATCCATATTACCGGGACCAGACATTACATTAAAGCCGCAAGCAGTTTTAAATGGCTTTTTTTTCCTTTAGAAGTGTCATTTTGTGCAGGGACAGTTCTAAACACGGGAAACATGTGGCACTTCACAGGCATACTTTAGACACCCCCCAGGTACGATATTTAAAGGAATATTTGACTTTTTTTTTTTCACTTTATGCATCATTAAAATGACTGCTCCCGAAAAACGACCGTTTTTAAAACTTCTTTTTGCATTGATACATGTCCCCTGGTGCAGAACCCGGGTTCCCAAACCCTTTTTAGGACAATAACATGCATAATAGTCGTTATAATTAGCACTTTAGAATTCGAACGTTCGCATCCATTGTATTTAATAGGGTTCTAATGTTCGTACGAACTTTCGGTCCGTTCGCGGGTTCTGGTGCGAACCGAACCCGGGGGTGTTCGGCTCATCACTACTCAAAATAATACAAACAGGACACACAGACAACATAAACAAACCATTAAAGACTGCTGTCGATAGTTAGCCTGGCATTGACAGATAGACACAGATGGACCAAAATACAGATAATAATGGAACACCCAATTGGTTAAAAGACACCCTCTTTGGGACAGAAATAAAATCACACCTACGCTGGACAAAGACCTAAGAGAATGGTTGGATGTGTAACCAAGATATTACCATCTCACAATGTATCCTAGTCCAGTTACTCAGTAGGAGTGTTCTAGTCCCACAGGTTCTCCTGTTTAGGGCATTTGAGTTTGCAGTGGGGACAGTTTCTTGAAAAAAACAATAGCAATCAGGCAATTCCTAAAATTGAAGGAAGGCACTGCTGGAAGTCAAATCAGGATTCCCCGTTTACTAGACAATGCCCTTTAACCAACTAATCCACAACGCGCTTTCTCCCACGCAAGTTAGAACTCTTAAGCCTCGTACACACGATCGGACTTCCATCAGACAAATCCGTATATTTTAGTCTGAAGGGCGTTGGCCGTGAACATGTAATGCATACAGACGCCAGAACTTTTTCATCCAACATTCACGAAACTACGTGTTTTTTCTGCTCTTTAGCGCCACCCTTTGGGCAACTTCTGCTAATGTTGTCTGATGGCTAGCATTGGTTCGGAGCATGTGTGTTTGTACTTTGGATTTTAGTCAGACAGACTTGTGTACACACGATCGGATAATCCGACATAACAGATTTATTGTCAGACAGTTGGTGAGCATGAACAGCCAACAATTGTCTGATGGAGCATACACACGGTCGGATTATCCAACACAACACGTCCATCAGACAATTATTGTTTTAATTTTTTGCGCTATAAACAAAAATAGAGCGACAATTTTGAAAAAAATGCAATATTTTTTACTTTTTGCTATAATAAATATCCCCAAAAAATATATGTAGTGGCCTCACCCCCTCTTTTTGGTCTAGGGGTATGTTGTACGTGAGTGTGAGATGCGCTACGGCCCATGTCCTCCCCATTGCAGCAGGTGAGGTGAAGGCCAGTACCAGTTATTCTTTTCGGGCCTGTGTGTTTCTATTAAAAACCAAGTCTTGCTGTGCTGACACTCCCCTTCACTCCCATCAACCAGAGTTCCACACACCAATAAGGATCCAACACTTGTTTTATTGTAGCACACAATTAAAACAGTTCTTTATCAGCCGATAGGTTGAGACCCATAAACAGTTCAATACGGTGGGGTGAGCAGGTCGAGGCACTGTCCTAACAATAAACTAAACCACTGTGGTTTCACCAGCGGTTACTATAGCCATTGGCTAGAGAGAGAAACTTGAAACTTGTGAGTCTCTACCAGCGACTCTGAAGAATATGAATTGGAGTACCTTCGCTGCGTTGTGGCCCCTTTCAGGGGGAAGATGTCCCTCCAAGGGAGTTACCAGAGGCCCCTCCGTCACCGGGTTGATGCTGCTCTGGACTCTTCAGACGGGTAACCTCTCCGGCCTCCTCACCTCAGACATGGGGCCCCATCCACCTCAGGGTCCCTCGGACTCATCCGCCCTTGCGGAGCCCAGTCGAAGTCACTGGGCTCCAGGCCTCCAGTGTAGTACCTCACCCCAGGCTTAAGGTGCCTGGGATGGATGCCAACTCCGCTCCGACCAGGCCTAGGGCGCCTGGGCTGGAACTCTGGACCGCCCGCACCCAGGCCTAAGGTGCCTGGGCGCCGGATGCAGAAGACCTCGTGGCGAGGGCGTCTCTCCCCTTTATCTCCTCCCGTGACGCCACAGCAGGTTCTCCGTCCCCACTGTACCACCGCCGGAACGGGACAAAAAGGACAGCACTGCGGCAGTGATTCTACCTCGACCTGTGGGAACACCGCCACCCCAGGCCAAGGAGAATAGTACACCACCAAAGTCCTCCATGACTGAAATTGGTCCAAATCCTCTTATGATTTATACACACCTGGGTCATACTACCACCCAGGTGTACCCCCTAGATTTAGACCCCCGCTACACTCTCCCCCCAGTGATTTGACGCTGGTCCCCAGCGTCTGGTGCAAACCCATGTCTCCCAAAGAGTGGTAACATAAGCTTGACCCCAGAGGCCATCCCTCAAATTTGAATCCTAATTGTGCCAAGACCTGCTCAAAGGAAAGGGAACATAAAATAATAAAACTTTTCAAATAAAACCATCTGACCATGTACACATATACAATCCCTCCCATCACTGTCTAAGAACCACCCCATACTCAGCAGTCTTGACAGATGAATCTCCTGCAGAAGGGAAACAAAAAAACACAACATCCTAACATTTTGTGTTAATTTGGAATGAATGGGTCTATCAGCCGAGAGACCTATTCGCTCCAATGAGTAAGGTGGTGCAAGTGTAAAAAAAAACAAAAAACAACCGTTGCGCAACACTGCCACCTGGTGACAGTGCCGCGGTAATGACACTTAGAGGAATCTTCTAGGCAACCTTCCTTCTTCTACCTGTGTCCCTACTCTGATTCTACCCCAAAGTCTTTGCCTCTGATGTATGAAGAAAGAGAGAACAAAACAAACAGCTCTCATTCCTCCACAGAGTAGAAAAGCCCAAATAAAACTAGGGCCCAGTTCTGATATTCTGGCAAAAACACTTCCAGAAAGCTCAGCAGCAGAAAGAACATACAGGAGAGTTTTTTTTCTCTTTTCTCTCCTCACAAATACAATTTCGGATGCGGCAAGAACAGGGGCTTCAGATGCTTATCAAAAGTTTCAACCGAATAATCAATGTCCTCTCCATCCTTCCGGCAGATAATCACCTTGTCTGCGTGGATATGACGGCCCCACATCCATTCTGCTCTGCAGTCCCTGAATTGTTTGGACACTGATGGTGAGCAGGACAAGTACCGGCAGGCATGCGGCACTTTAAGCTTCTCCCAAACAAACTCGTCATACCATCTCTGTCGCAGGACTTCGACCTTCGACCAAGTCCCGAGGCAAGTAAGGATATTCCCATCCGTACTCACGGGCGACCCTCTGACAGAAGAGCCGCTGCAGTCGGGCCAAAGGAGGCATTGTGGCCCGCTCACCTTCTCCTGGCGGAACAAGGGCCTCCGGATGCCGAGGTACTTTCACTACCTCCGTCGGTTTGAATCTTGGTGCCCGTAGTGATGCGCGCTGTGTCCCCGCCACCGGAACGGGTGATGAAATGACAAGCAAAGGACTAGGCTTCCTCGTGAGCTCCGGGGCTTCCGCCCGGGGCGTGCTGTCTCCTGTGGACATAGGCAGATCCCGTGGTGCATGTAACACAGGCAATGGCATTTTGTCCCAGCCTTTGCGGTGAAAAAGTTTGTCTATTTCACTGTCATCTCCACAGTCCGACAGCGATTCTAGGTCGGAGGTGTCGTACATCTCTGCGGGTAGGTAGTTCCCAGTAGACACGGAACTACCCTCCCTAGCGGGCTCCACCGGCTGTGGACTCCCGACACCTCCAACCACCACCACAGTCCCAGCCCCTGGCTCACCTTGACCTTTCGAAGAACTGGGATGTCCAGGACTCTTCCAACCGGATCCATCCAGGCCCGGCAAGCGACGGAGTGAAGCTCGACCACGACCACAGGACGCCTGTACCAGACCGACTTTCCTCTTCGGAGGTGGGAGCAGGGAATCTGTGGTGACCGAAGCAGCATCCTCTGATTTTTCTTTCTCAGTCTCTGGTTGGGCAGTCACGTCGCCCTGGTCAGTGCGTACGGGGACCTCCGCAAAGGCCTGGATCTCCCCTTCCGGAGTAGCAGTACCTGTGAGGCAGTTGAGGTGAAGGGCCCGGGGCCTTACTGTGAATGGCTCCACCTCGAATAGAAACTCCTTGCATGCCTCGCAACGCCCGAATGGCTTCAGGTTGACCACCAGTCCCGAGCACCCAGGACAGATCACGCCGAGGGCCTCCGTGTCTCTGCAGGTGTACAGAGCCATCTGCCCTCGGGGTCTAAGTCTTATCCCCGTGTCTGTAAGGGGAGCAGCAAAAGCAGTCATCTTCATGGGGTAGGGAACCGGAATCCACGGGGAACTTGAGGTCATCCCGACTATCTGCTGCTCCATCACGCACTGACCATGCGCCAAAGTCTCCACGTGTATCTCCTCACATGGCCAGACTCCTCCCACAACTTGCACATTTTCGCGGGCTTCCACCAGTCTCCGCCCACGAACTGCTCAGCTATGGGGTGCCTCATGGCGCAGTGCAGTAAAAGCCCCCACATGTAGTACGTCACACGGCTGGACTTCTCCCTCTTCTCGCTCCTCTGCATGGGCCTTTCCCGTCTTAGGGTCATGTCCACGACTTTGAGCAGGGATGCACTTTGGCCGATCACATGGCCGACCCACTCGGAACTCCTCCGGGCAGCAAAGTTCAAACACAGCCATTCTCAGTTCCATGGTTAAAACACACATCATCCCGGACTTACGAGCCCCCACGTGTAACGGCCTCACCCCCTCTTTTTGGTCTAGGGGTATGTTGTACGTGAGGGTGAGATGCGCTACGGCCCATGTCCTCCCCATTGCAGCAGGTGAGGTGAAGGCCAGTACCAGTTATTCTTCTCGGGCCTGTGTGTTTCTATTAAAAACCAAGTATTACTGTGCTGACACTCCCCTTCACTCCCATTAACCAGAGTTCCACACACCAATAAGGATCCCACACTTGTTTTATTGTAGCACACAATTAAAACAGTTCTGTATCAGCCGATATGTTGAGACCAGGCCTCCGGTGTAGTACCTCACCCCAGGCTTAAGGTGCCTGGGATGGATGCCAACTCCGCTCCGACCAGGCCTAGGGCGCCTGGGCTGGAACTCTGGACCGCCCGCACCCAGGCCTAAGGTGCCTGGGCGCCGGATGCAGAAGACCTTGTGGCGAGGGCGTCTCTCCCCTTTATCTCCTCCCGTGACGCCACAGCAAGTTCTCCGCCCCCGCTGTACCACTGCCGGAACGGGACAAAAAGGACAGCACTGCGGCAGTGATTCTACCTCGACCTGTGGGAACACCGCCACCCCAGGCCAAGGAGAATAGTACACCACCAAAGTCCTCCTCTTATGATTTATACACACCTGGGTCATACTACCACCCAGGTGTACCCCCTAGATTTAGACCCCCGCTACATATAAAAAACTTTTTTTTCCTCAGTTTAGGCCGATACGTATTCTTCTACATATTTTTGGTAAAAAAAATCGCAATAAGCGTTTATTGATTGGTTTGCGCAAAAGTTATAGCGTCTACAAAATAGGGGATAGTTTTATGGCATTTTTATTAATATTTTTTTTTTACTAGTAATGGCGGCGATCAGCGATTTTGTATCGTGACTGCGACATTATGGCGGACACATCGGATACTTTTGACACTATTTTGGGACCATTGTCATTTTTACAGCGATCAGTGCTATAAAAATGCACTGATTACTGTGAAAATGACACTGGCAGTGAAGGGGTTAACCTGTAGGGGGCGCTGAAGGGGTTAAGTGTGACCTAATGTGTGATTCTTACTGTGTGGGGGCGTGGCTTGGCGTGTGACATCACTGATCGTCGTTCCCTATGACAGGGAACAGACGATCAGTGACAGTCTCACTAGGAAGCACGGGGAGAGGTTTGTTTACACTTACCTCTCCCCGTTCTTCACCTCTGTAAAACGATCGCGGGACACCGGCGGCGATCGGGTCACAGAGCTCAGGACAGGGTCAGGAGCGCGCCGCCTGCGGCGCGCGCACAACCCACGGCTGGGCTTCTTAAAGAGGACGTACCTGTACGTGCTTGTGCCCAGCCGTGCCATTCTGCCGACGTATATGTACAGGCGGCGGTCCTTAAGTGGTTAAGGTTGGCAGAACAATTTCTTGGCTCCCACAAAGACTGAAGCACCCTTGGGAATTGAGTCAAGCATAGGTAACAGCACCGCTCGACTGGAAAGAACGTAAGAAAGTTGGTTGGGTGGGCATATTGCTATAAATCTGATTTTAATATTTAAATTTGTTTGAATAAAAGGAATGGAAAATGACTAAAGTTTAGGAAAAATACCATGATGATGTAAAACTGAGATGGAGACAACAGATGAGTGGAAAACTGAATAAGGCCTCTTTCACATGGGGCGGATCCGTGAAGATCCGCCCCGTGAACCTCCGCTTGCTCAGCGGGGATCGCTCCGTTGATCCCCGCTGAGCCGACGGATGACTGGGCGGTCCCCGCACACTGTGCAGGGACCGCCCTGTCAGAGTGCCGCTCTCCCCTATGGGGAATCGGATGACGACGGACCGTAGAGTCCGTTGTCATCCGATCCGCTCCGCAGACGGAAGGAAAAATAGGATTTTCCTCCGTCACACTTTTTCGGAGCGGAGCGGATGTCAGCGGACATGTCACCGCTGACATCCGTGCTTCCATAGGCGTGCATGGAGGATCCGTTTCAGGTCAAAAAACTGACAGGCGGACCTGAACGGACCTCCGTGTGAAAGTGCCCTTAGTCTCTTGACAGAGTTTGCTGAAGTGGAAATAAAAAATAAAAATAAAATAGTGACCAGTGAACCAATCTCTAATGCCGCGTACACACGATTGGATTTTCCATTGGAAAAACCTTGGATGGTTTTTCCGACGGAATTCTGCTCAAGCTTGGCTTGCATACACATGGTCACACAAAAGTTCTCTGAACCTTCAACCGTCAAGAACGCGGTGACGTACAACACTACGACGAGCCGAGAAAATTAAGTTCAATGCTTCCGAGCATGCGTCGAATTGTTTCCGAGCATGCGTCAGATTTTTGCGCGTCGGAATTGCTACAGACGATTGGAATTTCCAATCAGAATTTTTTCTGTCTGAAAATTTGAGAACCAGCTCTCAAATTTTTGTTGGCGGAAATTCCCACAGGAAAAGTCGGATGGAGCCTACACAAGGTTGGAATTTCCGACCAAAAGCCCACATCAGACTTTTCTTGTCGGAAAATCCGACCATGTGTACGCGGCATAAGGCTTTTTATGCCAACGGGATAACTGGGAATAGGCAAAATTGACAGAGAGGTCTCTAAAGGAGACAGTCCTAGAACACTTTGCTCCAATTCCCAAGGGGGAGTTGAGAACAAGAGAGAGACTTCATTGGAAAAACCTCTGCTTACTCCGAGGTCTGAGCCTAGCTGCTTCCTTGAAGAATTGTTGGACAGGAAAGATGCCTAGACCGGAAAAAACCTGTGAAGGGCGATAAAGCTGACACTTCAACTCCGAGGGAGCTGACCGTTAGATCCAGAACTAAAACTGACTGGAGGAAGCCTAGAATATCTAAAACTTCTAGATCACCACATGATCTGTCAGCAGCAGACATGTATTGAACCGCTTTGACCAGATTCTCCCATCAACTTTGTCTGCGTTCATTCTTCTAGTATTCAAGAGAGCGGCGATGACTCTGGAAGAGCAGCCGAGGACCTCCAATCTCGAGAACCAAACTGTCAGATGCAACTGTGCCAGACATGGATGTAGACATGGATGTAGAATTGTACTCAGTGACAGAAGGTCTGGCCTGAGAAGGTGAACTGGATTCCAGAAGCTGAACTGTGCTAGCAAGGGGAACCATGACCTTATTGGCCAATAAGGCATCACTGCCACTAACACCACAACCTCTGTTTGGAGTCTAGAAAACCTGAGGTTGACCAGGACTTGAAGAAATGCATAGGTCCTACTGCATTTCCAGTGATCCATCAGGGCATCTGCACCTGAAAACCTCCACATGTAGAGACCATTTTTTGTGGACTCTGTAAAGAAAATAAATTTTGGACTCTGGGAACATACGCCGCTAAGCTATAGGCTCGATTCTTCTGAGCCCAAGACATAATTGGCGCCACTTCCTCTAATAGGAGACCGCCATAGTGTTGACTAACCTAAGAGCACTGACACTCCCTTGTTATATGGTGAAAGGGCTGAAATCTGCTTCCAGGTTCCCACTGCTGGAGAAACCCCTCTCAGAAAGGCCGCCTTCTCCAGCTTCCACTTGATCCTCGGATCTGTAGACACCATAGTGCCAATCATTTAAGACACTGAAAAGCGCACAGGTGGGAAGAGGACCGAGTCAGGAGTATTCAGATCCAAAACATTGGGATCCAGAGCCAAGGCAATGATCCAAGATTATATTGAACTGAGCCCCGAGGCCCACAAGTGACTGAGTGGGCCCCAGGTGTCTCCTTGCCAGATTCAGAAGGCAGCCGAATTAGAAAAACATAGAAAAGACCTGAGCTCTGGGCTCCAGCAGCTGCGCTCTGTCTTGGGACAGTAGGACAAGGACATCCACATAACTAGGCAGGCGTATGCTCCTTGTTTTGATAAAGACTATAACAAACAATAAGACCCTGAAAACACACAGGGGGGAAAAAATAATAATTAAAAGCCAGCAGCTACACATACTGCAGCTGCTGGCTTTTAATAAATGGAGACTTACCTGTCCTGGTGTCCCTCGATGTCGGCACCGCAGCTGATGTTTCACATCAGCTGTCGGTGCTTCCGTCGCCATTGTGGGTAAGGGAACCCGGCAGTGAAGACTTTCGGCTTCACGCCGGGAACCCTACTGCGCAAGCGCGAGGCCCCGCTCCTCTCTCCTATTAGCCCAGCGGCCAGGGGAGGGGGAGGAGGGAGCCTCGCGCGACTTCACCGCCGCGGCCGGACTCCAGTAAGTGGGTAAGGATACCTGTCTTTGACAGGTATCCTGTCCCCCCTCCCCCCCGAAAGGTGCCAATTGTGGCACCGGAGGGGGGGAGGAATCAGATGAGCGGAAGTTCCACTTTAGAGTGGAGCTCCGCTTTAAGTCTATTGGAAATAATCCATTCACCTGGTTGGACCCCCTATGAATCAGGGACGATGTTTCCACCTTTAACTTCTCCTTTGCTGAAAATTATCACAGGTGTGCAAGGTCTAAAACCGGCCTCTTCAAGCTGTTTCACTTCATGACCATAAGAGGGACGAGCACCTGCCCTGAAATCTCTCGCATTCAGAGACTGGCACAGCAGCACTTTGCGACACCAGTGGCTTACGCAAAGCACGAGTATATGCTTTCTTTACCTCAACGTGAGGCAAAATCCAAGAAATTAATCAGATAAGATGGAGGACTTCTGATGGACCATGCATATCCGAAATTTCCACTTTGATGTCCCAATAGTCTAAAGCTCAACTCCGTAGCTTCTTGGATTCCGAGTTCAAGCTTTTAGCATACTTCTGAGGGGATATTAGGTCCCTTCACCAGCTCTTCCTAAAATCCTGACCTGGTCTGTAAAATGTGCGACCCTCGTACGCTCTGAACTGTGTTCTCTAAACTGTCCTCTTCTGGCCTAGCCAGTGCTGGTACTTGCCAACTGTGGCCCGGGTTCCGTTGCTGTCCAGCTTGCCAAAAGATGAAGCTCCCTAAAAGGGAATGCTACACTACGCCTATTAGAGGCAGGAACAGCAAGCCCAGGCCCCAACTAGGGATGAGCCGAACACCCCCGAGTTCGGTTCGCACCAGAACCCGCTGTGACAGCAGGAAGGTAAAGTCACCTGGTTGCATCCAGGGGGGTAGATATATTTCGCCCAGATTCAGGCTTTACGCCGACTTATACAACTAGGGAGTTGATGAAGCCCAGCTGAGGCTAGTGGGCTCATGGATGACTCATACCTCTAGGGAGAGGGCTGGGCGTCGTGCAGGCAGGGAGTTGATGAGACCAGCTGAAGCTTGTCAGCTCATTTAAAGGCCTCTATAAAAACTCCCAGCTTCATTAGATGTTAGCTCATGCCTGGAACCAGACCTGTGTGGACTGTCTAGGGAGAGTGAACCCCTGTGCGGTGAGGCAAAGCCTGTGTGGCTATTTGTTTGGACTTTTACTAAACCAGGGACTTAGGGACTAGGACAGCACCAGGCTGATCCCAGTTGTTAGTTTAGGAAACCTGCATGTTTAGTCAGAGGTCAAACTGACCAGGATTTATTTTGTTTATGTTTCTTTTTGGCTTTGCTGTGTTTTTGTCACTGTACATAGAGAAATAAACCGCACCTTTTGATTTTGAAAACCACAACCTCCGTCTGCTGGCCCTGTTTTGTGTGGGGAGCCCAACCAGGGGGTCACACACACCCGCTACCGAGTTAACCCCCTCACAGTTGGTGGAGAACCAGTGGCAGTTTTTTTTAAGCCAGCATGGAGGAGATACTGAAACAGCTGGCTCTAGCAAATGCCAATCAACAGCAGACAAATGCAGGTTTGCAAAGGAGCCTTGCAGCCCAGCAGCAAGCTCATCAACAAGCCCAGCAGCAATCTGAGGCCCGCTTCATAGACCTGTTACAGAAGCAAGAGCAGAGACTACAACAAATGGAAGCAGTAATGCAGCAACGTCCGCAGACCAGTGAGGAAAGCCGTCCCACTAATACCGCGTCCTTTGGGGTGAGTCGTTTATTGACAAAAATGACTGGAGAGGATGATCCAGAGGTATTTTTGACCACATTTGAAAGGACTGCTGAAAGAGAAAAGTGGCCTGAGGAGCAGTGGGCTGGACTGGTGGCTCCTCTGTTAACTGGTGAATCGCAGAAGGCTTACTATGACCTAGAGCCTGACCAAGCAAAAGACTATGTGATGCTAAAAGCTGAAATATTGGCAAGGCTGGGTGTCACCCTGGCTGTCCGGGCTCAGCGTGTGCATAACTGGACTTTCCAGCTTGGAAAACCCCCCAGGTCTCAAATGTATGATCTCATTCACCTGAGCAGGAAGTGGCTACAGCCAGAGACTTTGTCCGCACCAGAGATTGTGGAACGTGTTGTAATGGATCGGTTTTTGAGAGCTCTTCCTACTGCCATCCAAAAGTGGGTAAGCCATGGAGACCCAGAGACGGCCGGTGGTCTTGTGGATCGTGTAGAGAAATACTTGGCTACAGAGAACCTGACGGCCTCTTCCAGAGACTCTCAGACTTTCCACCCTAAGACCAGACCATCCCCAGGGGCGGATAAGAGGATTCCAAGGGGTGAGGGTGGAGAGAGTGAGAGGGTGGGAGCTCTACCCAAAGTATGGCGAGAACAGCCTGGGAAGTCAGGGGCTCAAGAGGCAGCCAAATGGATTGTTTGCTACCGCTGCCGGCAAGCGGGACATATTGCAGCAAATTGCCCGGTTGTGGAGGAACCCATGCAATGTGACTTTCTGATGGACAGACGTCAGTCGCTGTGTGCGACAGTCGCATGCACTGCCATTCGGGGAACTGAGAAACATTTATGCAAAATGTGTATTAATGGTAGAAATGTTGTGGTATTACTGGATTCAGGTAGCCTTGTGACCCTGATAAAGGCTGAATTAGTTAAAACAGAGGTCTCTGGGAATAGCAAGGTAGCTGTTATTTGTGTGCATGGGGACACCCGAGAGTATCCAGTGACTACAGCGTGTTTCGAGACCCCCAAAGGTACCCTCTCTCATCCAGTGGGGTTAGTATCTCAATTACCGCATGATGCCATTGTGGGAAGGGATTTTCCGAAGTTCTGGGAACTGTGGGATGATCCTGAGCCCCCCACTGGTGCCCCTATGTACCAGGAATGTGATAGCCAGAACTCCTCTGAGAGTGGTGAGGACTCTCCAGAATTTCCCTTGTCAGTATTGGCAGGGGAGACTCAAGAAACTGGAGAGGAGCCCACCTCCTCAGACAAAAACCTACCGTCTGTGGAGTTTTCTGATCTGGAGGTTCACAGGGAAAATTTTGCCACAGAACAGTTAAAAGACCCCGCCCTAATAAAGGCACGGGAAAACGTAGTGGAAATAGATGGCGAGTTAGTGAACCCAGATAATACCTGCACTTACCCATACTTCAGCGTAGAGAAGGACCTACTGTATCGGGTGGCAAAAAGGGCAGAAGAAACCGTTGAGCAGCTTGTGGTGCCCAAACCTTACAGGAAGTTGGTGTTGGAGTTGGCCCATGGGCACATTCTTGGAGGTCATCTGGGGACAGAGAAAACCCGAGAGAGGGTATTACAGAGATTCTATTGGCCTGGGGTGATGAAGGACATAGAAAATTATTGTTCCTCCTGCCCTGTGTGTCAGAGGTCGGCCCCGATGCCACATTTCCGTAGCCCGCTGGTCCCTCTACCCATCATTGAGGTCCCGTTTGAGAGAATCGCAATGGATTTGGTAGGTCCTATAATCAAGTCCGCTAGGGGGCACCAGTACATATTGGTTATAATGGACTATGCCACCCGTTATCCAGAAGCGATCCCTCTCAGAAATACCTCGGCCAAAACCATAGCCAAAGAGCTATCTCTTGTTTTTAGCCGGGTGGGTATTTGTAAAGAACTGCTTACGGACCAAGGTACACCCTTTATGTCCCGGGTTATGAAAGAGCTGTGTAAATTGCTCAAAGTGACGCAATTGTGTACATCTGTGTATCACCCCCAAACCGATGGGCTGGTTGAAAGATTCAACAAAACCCTAAAACAAATGTTGAAGAAAGTGGTGGATAGAGATGGAAAGGATTGGGACTGTCTACTTCCTTATTTGATGTTTGCTATTAGGGAGGTGCCCCAATCCTCTACGGGATTCTCCCCCTTTGAGTTACTGTATGGGAGACACCCAAGAGGGCTGTTGGATATTGCCAAGGAAACTTGGGAAAGTGAGAGTTCTCCCCACAGGAGTGTGATTGAGCATGTCGCCCTGATGCAAGATCGAATTGCACAGGTAATGCCCATCATGAAGGAACATTTGGCCCAAGCGCAGTTGGCACAGCAGAGAGTGTACAACCGTGGAGCAAAGACCCGTACCTTTTCCCCGGGGGATAGGATATTGGTACTTGTCCCTACGGTTGAAAGTAAATTCCTTGCCAAATGGCAAGGCCCCTACGAGATAATGGAAAAAGTGAGCGAAGTGAATTACAAGGTCAGACAACCAGGAAGGCGAAAGCCCGAACAGATATATCACGTTAATCTGTTGAAAGCCTGGAGGGATAGAGAGTCCCTAGTCGCAGAAACTTGGTCACCAGCTCAAACTGGTTGCGTGATTCCGGAGGTTGGAATAGCAGCCACCTTGTCACAACCCCAACAACAGGAGGTTAAGGAGTTTGTGCTTCGCAACAAGGAGGTGTTCTCTGAGCTGCCGGGACAAACATCTGGGGTAGAGCATGATATTATTACCCCGCCCGGTGAAAGGGTGAAGTTAAAACCCTATCGGATCCCAGAGGCCCGACGGGAGGCAATACGGGAGGAAGTACAGAAAATGCTGAACTTAGGGGTGATAGAGGAGTCCCAAAGTGATTGGTCTAGTCCCATTGTGTTGGTGCCTAAACCGGATGGGAGCTGGCGATTTTGTAACGATTTTCGTCAGTTGAACAAAGTTACAAAATTTGACACCTACCCCATGCCACGTATAGATGAGTTGATCGACCGGCTGGGAACAGCCCGATACATGACGACTCTTGACCTCACAAAAGGGTATTGGCAAATTCCCCTGGCCAAGTCGGCCAAAGAGAAAACCGCATTTGTAACCCCAGACGGGGCGTTCCAATATAAGAGAATGCCGTTCGGGTTACAGAATGCGCCGGCCACATTCCAGCGGAAAATGGACCAGATACTGAGGCCCCATCGGAAGTATGCTGCGGCTTACCTGGATGACGTAATTGTCCATAGCACAGATTGGGCCTCACATCTGCCAAAAGTGCAAGCAGTCCTAGACTCTATCCGGGAAGCGGGGTTTACGGCTAACCCCAAGAAGTGTACCATTGGGCAGGAGGAGGCCAAATATCTTGGGTACACCATTGGCAGGGGAGTGATAAAACCCCAACTCAACAAAGTCGAGGCCATCCAGAGTTGGCCACGTCCCAACAGCAAGAAGCAGGTACGGGCCTTTCTGGGAATCGCGGGTTATTATCGGCGCTTCATTCCCCACTTTGCTTCTAAGGCTGTGCCCCTAACCAACCTGACGAAAGGGAAAGGGTCGGTCATGATTAAATGGACCCCCGAGGCTGAGGCAGCATTCCAATTCTTGAAACAAGCCTTATGTAGCCAGCCAGTGTTGTACTCACCCGACTTCTCTAAAGACTTTGTCGTACAAAGTGATGCGTCAGATGTGGGGTTAGGAGCAGTATTGTCCCAGGTCTGGAACGGGGAAGAGCACCCAGTCATTTACCTCAGCAGGAAGTTGAAGTCCCATGAGGTAAATTACGCCACGGTTGAAAAGGAGTGTTTAGCGGTGAAGTGGGCTCTAGATTCCCTTCGGTACTATCTGCTAGGTAGGCACTTTGACATGGTTACGGATCACGCTCCGTTAAAGTGGATGGCTCAAAACAAGGAAACAAATAGAAGAGTGAATAGGTGGTTCCTGGCCCTCCAGGAATTCAACTTCACAGTAAAGCATCGCCCTGGCGTTCAAATGGGGAATGTGGATGCTTTGTCTCGAGTACATGAATGCCTGATTGCTGGTGTTCCAACCCCGAGGTTAAAACAAGAGGGGGGGGTATGTGACAGCAGGAAGGTAAAGTCACCTGGTTGCATCCAGGGGGGTAGATATATTTCGCCCAGATTCAGGCTTTACGCCGACTTATATAACTAGGGAGTTGATGAAGCCCAGCTGAGGCTAGTGGGCTCATGGATGACTCATACCTCTAGGGAGAGGGCTGGGCGTC
This sequence comes from Rana muscosa, assembly GCA_029206835.1. Classification (NCBI taxonomy): domain Eukaryota; kingdom Metazoa; phylum Chordata; class Amphibia; order Anura; family Ranidae; genus Rana; species Rana muscosa. Next base: position 731,804,736 of record CM055118.1, read on the forward strand.
GTGCAGGCAGGGAGTTGATGAGACCAGCTGAAGCTTGTCAGCTCATTTAAAGGCCTCTATAAAAACTCCCAGCTTCATTAGATGTTAGCTCATGCCTGGAACCAGACCTGTGTGGACTGTCTAGGGAGAGTGAACCCCTGTGCGGTGAGGCAAAGCCTGTGTGGCTATTTGTTTGGACTTTTACTAAACCAGGGACTTAGGGACTAGGACAGCACCAGGCTGATCCCAGTTGTTAGTTTAGGAAACCTGCATGTTTAGTCAGAGGTCAAACTGACCAGGATTTATTTTGTTTATGTTTCTTTTTGGCTTTGCTGTGTTTTTGTCACTGTACATAGAGAAATAAACCGCACCTTTTGATTTTGAAAACCACAACCTCCGTCTGCTGGCCCTGTTTTGTGTGGGGAGCCCAACCAGGGGGTCACACACACCCGCTACCGAGTTAACCCCCTCACACCGCGAACTGACCGAAAGTTCACACGAACGTTAGAACCCTATTAAATACAATGGATGCGAACGTTCGAACTCTAAAGTGCTAATTATAACGACTAATATGCATGTTATTGTCCTAAAAAGGGTTTGGGAACCCGGGTTCTGCACCAGGGGACATGTATCAATGCAAAAATAAGTTTTAAAAACGGCCGTTTTTCGGGAGCAGTCATTTTAATGATGCATAAAGTAAAAAAAAAAAAAGTCAAATATTCCTTTAAATATCGTACCCGGGGGGTGTCTAAAGTATAAAATAATTTTGAATAACCAAAATAGTAGCGCTCAGTGTCTTACAACACAAATCTAAATATAAACCATATACACTCCGTGAGATAGTGCATAAATGCGAATGTTCATAAATATACACCCTGTAAAGAAATGTGTATACAATAAACTCATCAAGTGTCCATAACGTTCATGACAGTGATTTAAAACAATTGATATAAAGTGTTTAACTGAAAATGAGTCCATAAAAAAGTGCACAAAATAAGTCCATAAAAAGTGCATCCAAAAGTGACTTCAAATGAAGATGATGACAAATAAAACTTTCTTATGTTTTCTTCAAACCTTCACCACACCAATGTGCTCAGTGATTCCACTCCCTAAGGACTTGCACTCACCACAAGAATATGCCTCGCACTCTCATGCTTGGCTAATCAGCTTGATTACCCCCCAGGGTATCACAAACGATTCCAAAATGATGAAATTAGGTCAGTCAAGTCTCCCACATGAAAAAACAAATGCTTCCAATAGTGAAGTATATCAAAACTTTTAATTAAAATAACACAGCACAAGTGACCATCAATGGTTACACTCACATTTAGACACTAGTTTCGTCGTAAGACTTCTTCCAATGGGGTCTTACGACGAAACTAGTCTGGGAGGAGCTACACGACAGTCACCTGGTGTGCAGCGTTCGGATCTTTCGACCACTCGTCGAATATACAGTTTGGTGTTTGGGCGGGAGTCTGCGGTGATTCGATTGCAGTGGAGAGGCAAGCGTACATGAAGGAGGGTGAGACATACATGCTTATATGGTCCGCCGAGACCGCAATACATCGCGGCAGCCTACTATAAACTTGCCTGGCGTTTGGAAATGTTTGCTTTGAAGTGCCCAATTTGATCTGTCTAAATGTGAGTGTTTACCATTGATGGTCACTTGTGCTGTGTTATTTTAATTAAAAGTTTTGATATACTTCACTATTGGAAGCATTTGTTTTTTCATGTACTTTTTATGGACTTATTTTGTGCACATTTTATGGACTCATTTTCAGTTAAACACTTTATATCAATTGTTTTAAATCACTGTCATGAACGTTATGGACACTTGATGAGTTTATTGTATACACATTTCTTTACAGGGTGTATATTTATGAACATTCGCATTTATGCACTATCTCACGGAGTGTATATGGTTTATATTTAGATTTGTGTTGTAAGACACTGAGCGCTACTATTTTGGTTATTCAAAATTATTTTTCACTTTTTATTTTTTAAAGTAGCAGCTGATAGGGTAATTCAGTCTGAATTTATCAGACGTTTCTCCAAGGCGCAGTGGAGTGTGTTAAGGAAAGGGGGCGGTTTATTTCTTAGTACACTGTTATTTTTATTTGGTGTCTAAAGTATGCCTGTGAAGTGGCACGTGTTTCCCGTGTTTAGAACTGTCCCTGCACAAAATGACATTTCTAAAGGAAAAAAAGCCATTTAAAACTGCTTGGGGCTTTAATGTAATGTCTGGTCCCGGTAATATGGATGAAAATCTTTGAGAAAAATGGCATAGCTACCCCATCAAACCCCCCCCCCCTCCACCCCAGCCCATTACCAGCCCCTTTGGGTCTTGTATGGATATTAAGGGGAACCCCACACACAAAATAAAAAAGGCCCTATATACTCTGAACAGCAGTATACAGGCGGTGCAAACAAGACAGGGACTGTAGGTTTGTTCTTATGTAGAATCTGTTTTTTAATTTTGAACAGGTACATTGTTTAAGTGTAGCTCCAGCCAAAAAATATATTTTTAAGCTTTTTGGTAAACATAGGGAAGGGTTATCACCCCTGTAACATTTGTTTTGCTGTCTGTGCCCCTGTTCAGAACATTTCACCTCACTTTCCGTCCCAATGACAACTGTTTTTGAAAACTGGGGTTTTTATTGAAACAAGGATTGGTGATAAAGCATCAGTAGAGAGGAGACATCTTTTTCCCATATTAACTCTTACAGGAGAGAATTTCCCTTCCTAGGGGTAGATTTTCTCTCACTTCCTGTAATTTGGATGTTTGAAAGTATGGGCCTGCCGTATATACTCTGCTGAAATTTGCCCCTTACATGTTGGTGTTGCCACAACACTGTGAGCCCTCACAGTTACTCTTGGTGGGCGCTGGAACGCCCTTCTGTGAACTATTATATCAGGAATTATATTTACATGCCATTGTTGAACAGTGGTAGGAAAAATTGGGCCTTTGGTGGTGGTGCTGGTGCCACAACTCTGTAAGCCCTCACAGTTACTCTTGGTGGGCGCATGAATGGGCCCTGCTGTGAATTATTAGAATTGTTGAACAGGGGCTGAAAAATTGGGCCTTTGGTGGTGGTGGTGGTGGTGTTGCCACAACACTGTAAGCCCTCACAATTACTCTTGGTGTGCACAGGAATGGGCCCTGTTGCAAAGTATTGCATCAAAAATTGTAATTACACGCCCCTGTTAAACAGGGGCTGAAAAATTGGGCCTTAGCCACTGGTGCCACAACACTGCAACCCCTCACAGATACTGTACTTGGAGCACAGCAATGAGCCCTGTTGCAAAGTATTGCATCAAAAATTGTAATTACACGCCCCAGTTAAACAGGGGCTGAAAAATTGGGCCTTAGCCACTGGTGCCACAACACGCTTCCTGAGGACGTTATTAACGAAACGTACGTCGAGGCGGTACCTGGTCGCGTTCGTATGCCATATCCGGACTGGATGGTTGCCGGAAGTTAGAAGGTGGAACGCATGCCGTACACGGAGGCGGACATATGGGAGAAGTTCCGCGCTACACTATCTATTGACAAGCCAGCAGCCCCAGTGCCGGGATATAGGCACTTTTAAATGTGAGTAAGCCTTTGGCTTTCTATTTTAATTTGTTTTAAATTTAATAAATGGTTTTACGCTATGGGCACTTTTCATCATTCTTGCATATGATCCTACCGGAACGTCTGAGGAGGAAGGGTGTACATCTCCATTTCATATGTATGTGAGCAGGCACAACCCTGCATAAGCGCTACTGACCTACTTTTTGGCTAAAGTGGTCATATTGTTCTGGTAAGCAGAATCTATATACAGGCACATTGGGTGTGTTTTCTGCATATTGGTGGAGGATCAATTTCATATCACACTTCAAGCTATCATCAGAGACATTGAATGGGCACGTTTGATGTTTGAACAACTATTTCACTATATTCTTTCAAGATATATCACGACAGCAAGCAGATGTTTATGTTGAATATGGACTTTCAATGTTAATTTTGAATCACTAATATTGGGACTTTTGCATATACTTTCTATTATATTAATTATTAGTGTTTTGGATCTAAATATTGAATAATTAACTTAATATTTTTTAAATATATATACCAGGTTATTAGTTGGGTTTATACATGGTGTATAGTCACATATAATATATCTAGCGCCCCCTATAACAATTATTATAACACTGGGAGTACATACTTCACAGGGGAGCAGCTTATTTAAATTAATTAGATACCAGTAATCTAGTAGGTATAATTTATCTTATAGATAGTTCACATAGTTTTGGCGCGGAGTTCACCCTTACCACTGGTGCCACAACACTGCAACTCCTCACAGATACTGTACTTGGAGCACAGCAATGAGCCCTGTTGCAAAGTATTGCATCAAAAATTGTAATTACACGCCCCTGTTAAACAGGGGCTGAAAAATTGGGCCTTAGCCACTGGTGCCACAACACTGCAACCCCTCACAGATACTGTACTTGGAGCACAGCAATGAGCCCTGTTGCAAAGTATTGCATCAAAAATTGTAACGACATGCCCCTGTTAAACAGGGGCTGAAAAATTGGGCCTTAGCCACTGGTGGCGGCACCCAAAAACAAAAATGTTTTTCCAAGATATCATCATGAATCAGATCATTGAGGAGGAGGAGGATAGTCAGTCAACATAACAGGACAGTCACTCAGTCAGCATCAGCATCAGTCTTGAAGGGATGTGACATTTGAAAATAAATTATTCTGTTATATCAGCTTCAGGTGCTTGGTAGCTGGTGGTGATCCAAGACTGGTTCATCTTTATGAAGGTCAGTCGATCAACCGAATCGGTGGACAGGCGCACCCTGTGATCCGTGACAAATCCTCCAGCAGCACTGAATGTGCGTTCCGAAAGAACGCTGGATGCAGGACAGGCCAGTAGCTCAATTGCATACTGCGCAAGCTCTGGCCAGTGATCCATCCTTAAGACCCAGTAAGCCAGAGGATTTTCAGTGGGAAAGGTGTCCAAATCTGACCTTGCCCCTAGGTATTCCTGCACCATGTATATCAGACGCTGGCGATGGTTGCTGGAACCGATCATACCTTGGGGCTGCGGACTAAAGAATTGTCTGAACGCATCGGTCAGACGGCCACCTTTCCCACCGCTCCTTCTTTGACTGACCGAAGCCTCAGCAACTCATTGTCCCAGACCAGGAGTTTGTAACCTCCCAGTCTCTGGGAACGCGTTGCACAGACCTTTCTGCAAGACCTCCCGGAGTTGTCTCATCCTCTGCTCCCTCTGCGATGGTAAGATAAGGTCCGCAACCTTAGCCTTGCACCGTGGATCAAGGAGAATGGCCAGCCAGTAATGGTCCCTCTCTTTGATCCGAAGAATACTAGGATCCTTCCGCAGACTTTGCAGGATCAGGGAGGCCATGCAGCGTAGGTTAGCTGAGGCATTAGGTCCGGAGTCCTCTGGGTCACTAAGGACGACATGATCCGCAGCCACCTCCTCCCAGCCACGTACAAGTCCACGGGTTTCTTGGGACTGTAAATCATCCCTAAAAGACTGCTGCTGTTGATGCTGCTGAGTGCCAGGCTCCACCTCCATGCTGACACAATCCTCCTCCTCCTCCTCTTCCTGTGCGATGGGTGGGACTGAAGGAACATTGTCTGGGTAAAGGGGGCCTTAAGAGGCAAGGAAGTCCTCCTCTTCCTGCCTCTGTTCTGCCTCAAGTGCCCTGTCCATTATTCCACGCAGCGTATGCTCCAACAGGTGGACAAGAGGTACAGTGTCACTGATGCATGCACTGTCACTGCTCACCATCCTCGTGGCCTCCTCAAATGGTGCCAGGACAGTGCATGCATCCCTGATCATGCCCCACTGGCGTGGTGAAAAAAACCCGAGCTCCCCTGACCCTGTCCTGGTGCCGTAGTCGCACAGCTACTAATTGATGGCCCTCTGCTGCATGTGCAGCCGCTGCAGCATGGCCAACGTTGAGTTCCACCTGGTGGGCATGTCACATATTAGGCGGTTCTTGGGCAGGTTCAACTCCTTTTGCAGCTCAGCCAGGCGAGCACTGGCATTATAAGATCTGCGGAAATGCACACAGACTTTCCTGGCCTGCCTCAGGACATCCTGTAAGCCCGGGTACCTGCCCAAGAACCGCTGCACCACCAGGTTAAGGACGTGAGCCACACAGGGCACATGGGTCAGTTGTCCCTGTCGGAGGGCGGAGAGGAGGTTGGTGCCATTGTCGCAAACCACCATTCCTGGCTTAAGCTGGCGTGGTGTCAACCACCTCTCGGCCTGCCCCTGCAGAGCAGACAGAACCTCTGCCCCAGTGTGGGTCCTGTCCCCCAAACACACCAGCGCAAGCACGGCATGGCATCTTTTTGCCTGCATACTTGCGTAGCCCCTTGAACGCCTACGGAGCACCGCTGGTTCCGAGGACAAAGCACAGGAAGAGGCCATGGAGGAAGAAGAAGAGGAGGGGGTGGAGGAGAGAGGTGTGTCACAACCAGTAGTAGCATTTTGGAGGCGTGGCGGCGGAACAACCTCCAACAGTACTGCACCTTGTCTTGCATCCTTCCCAGCTAACAAAAGAGTGACCCAATGGGCGGTGAAAGAAAGGTAACGTCCCTGTCCATGCCTGCTGGACCATGAGTCAGCGGTAATATGCACCTTACCGCTGACCGCCCTGTCCAGCGAGGCCAAGACACTGCCTTCCACATGCCGGTAGAGAGCCGGAATAGCCTTCCGTGAGAAAAAGTGGCGTTTGGGAACCTGCCACTGAGGAACCGCACATTGCACAAACTCACGGAAGGGGGCTGAGTCTACCAACTGAAAAGGCAGCAGTTGAAGCGCTAGCAATTTAGCCAAGCTAGCATTCAACCGCTGGGCATGTGGATGGCTGGGAGTGAACTTCTTTAGACGGTCCAGCAGCTGGTGCAGGGAAATTTGCCTGCTAGAATCGGACGTCGGTGTACTGCTAGCAGAGTGCCCGCAAGGACTTGGCTGTGACACACCTAATTCTACACCTTCATTCCTCTCAGTGCAGGTTTCAGAGAGGACTGAAGGTATAGTGGGGTTGGAGATCCCAGCTGATGGGGTGCAAGGAGAGGTCCGCTTTGTTCTTTGGTGTGGGTCTTTAAGGTAGACTTGCCAACGAGCTGCATGGCAGGTCAACATATGTCTGGTCAAACATGTGGTGCCCAAGCGGCTGATGTTTTGGCCACGCGATATACGCTTGAGATATATGTTGCAAAAAGCAGCTGTGCGATCTGATGCACTCGACTCAAAAAAGGCCCACACCAAAGAACTTTTTGAATAACGGGCAGAGGCAGCGCCCTGCACAGGCGGAGCTCTGCGGTGGGATTCAGTCGGTGTGCTGCCCTTACGCTGGCCCCCCGAGGGCATCCTGCCTCATTGGAGATGTGCCTCCTCTCTCCTATTAGGCACCCACGTGGAGTCAGTGACCTCATCATCCCCTCCCTCCTCATCACTGGAGCCAATCTGGCAGTATGCTGCAGCTGCTGGAAGATGACTGCCAGATTGGTGTCCTTCTTAAGCATCCCCTCGCTCTGCTCTCACGCTACTGCCTTCCTCTAGCTGGGTATCATCATCAGACCCTTCGAAAAGCTGGGCATCCTCCTGGAGCATGTACCCAACACTGTGCTCAAACAGTTCTGGGGACTCCTCAGGAGGACATGGTGGGTCTAGGGAAGGAGTGACTGATGATGACATTGATACCAGGGAAGAGGACGATTTGGCAGCTGCTTTGCCAGTACCCTGAGCCTGGGTGAGAGAGTATGAGGAGGGCATGGTCATCCACTCTACCAAGTCTTCGGCATGATGCTGCTCAACACGTCCAGCTGCCGAAAAGAAGGACAAGCGTGTCCCATGGCCACGTGCTGATGACGATGCACCGCGTCCACAACCAGCACTGTTGTCTCTAGACACAGAGCCTGCTTGCCCTCTTTTATTGGCTCCTGACTGTCTGCCTCTCCTTGTTTGCCTTCCAGACATTCTAATGGCCTGCAGGGAGATGGGAAAACACAGCAATAAGGCCTAGCTTCAGAAGTATATTTAGCAGGAAGCACACTACGCCCGCTGTAAGTGCTGCAAATGCCTGTTAGTGTAACACACTAGGAAATCACAGCAATAAGGCCTTGCTTCAGGAGTATATTTAGCAGGAAGCACACTACGCCCGCTGTAAATTTTTGTTTATTTTAAAAACTACTGCCAGTATATATACAAAAAGAAATAACATATACATTAAAGAAACCCGAAGGCCTCGTACACACGACCGATTTTCTCGTCGTAAAAAACACGTCGTTTTTTTCGACGAGATTCTTGTTAAGCTTGTCGATTTTCTCGTCAAGCTTTCCATGCGTACACACTGACAATTTCCAATTTCCTTGTTGTTCTCCGCGGTCACGTCCAGCACGTACGACGGCACTATAAAGGGGAAGATCTTTTTTCTTGGCGCCACCCCTTGGGCTGCTTTTGCTGATCTCGTGTTACCCCGTGTGAAGTAAAAGTTTGGGAAGAGACGATTCGCGCTTTTCAGTCTTCGTACTTTTCAGATCGTTTTCTGCGGTTCAGTTTGTGCTTGTGGGTTCGTATCTTGACTTTCAGGGCGTCTAGGCAGGTCGTATCTGTTTTACAGTGCGTTCTTGCCTGTTCGTTTCTGTTTTTCAGTTCGTTATTCATAGGCCTTGCTGTTCTAAAGTGCGTTCTGTTCTGTACGTTCTGATAAGACGACCGTTTCTTAGCCATGTCGCCTGGACGTTCTCGTCGTCGAGTTCGTGCTGTGCGTGCGCTTGGTGTTGGTCTGCTTGTTTTGGACCAAGACCCGTCCATGAATGGTGTGAGGAGGAGTTCATGGACCAAGAATTGGTTGCTCCAGTGGGACCAATTCTGCCATATGCCTCTGCTGCGGGAGATCGTCGAGAATAATCCTGAGGACTACAGGAATTTTCTGCGGATGTCTGACCCCGTTTTTCAGGAACTGTTGGCTTTGGTGTCCCCCTATATTACCAGGAAGGACACCGTTATGCTGGAAGCCATCAGTGCTGAGCAGAGGCTCATCGCCACGTTGCGTTACCTGGCGACAGGGAGAAGTCTTCAGGACTTGAAGTTCACGACAGGCATCTCCCCCCAGGCTCTGGGCCTCATAATCCCAGACACCTGTTCTGCCATTATACAAGTCCTGCAGGAGGACTATATTAGGGTAAGTTTTCTCCCTTAACATCACATTTTATGTATTACATGTATGCTAATGTATTGTATTTCTTTCATCCTTCGCTAATTACCATGATTGTAATATGCTGAGAATGTCCCCTTTGTCCCCATGCATGCTGGAAGCTTTAGATTGCCCCTTTTTTCTCCTCCATAAATATTTCCCTTCACTAACTTTTCCAGCAAGGGCGCCTGTTGCTCCAAATGTTTGGGGGTCCCACCCCAATTTATGAACTAAACTTCCTTCTTTTTTTGCTCAGGTGCCTATTAAACGCCCCCAGTTGTCCCCTCTAATGCAGCCATTTTGTTCCCTCCAATGCAGCCATTTAGTCCCCTCTAATGCAGCCAGTTTCTCCCCAGCCCTGCACTTACCTTCTTGTGGTCAGCGCCATCCTTCTTCTGTCCTTGATGTGTTCTCCTTCCCTTGATGTTGCATCAGCCAATCATGTTACCATTAAACAGACCTGGTGAACATGATTGGCAGAGCAGCCTGCCAGTGTTTCCCCAAGGAATGCCCCCCCCCCTGCGTCCCCTATTTTACTTTTAGGAAGCCAATTACATCCCTCAGGTTGTAATGTGCAAGACTATTTTACTACCTGTTTCTGCTATGCAATTTGAACCCCCTAAATGCCACAATTATTCATATGTCGGTCGCTTTACAAGAGGCCATCCACCTGAATAGTGGGCGGCATAGACAATACATAGGTTAATGCAATGCATGAACCTATGTATTGTTCTGAGTGACGGGCACAGGAGAGAGGGGGCAGTGCTCCAGCGCCCACTCTGGACGCACCGCCACTGCAATGCTATCCTGTGGCCAAACACATCTCCCCCCCCCCCATAATTTAGTAATGGCCCATCAGAGGGGGTGATGAATATGATAAATGAGCCTTCCATTATACTTATTTTAAACACCTTAATAAACGTAGAATTTGATTGATGTTGGACTCTAATGTTTTTTTAGAGATTTTCCTTGTAATGTATGATTTTTGTATTCTAATATTATTTCATCTTGTTTCACTCCACAGCTTCCTTCTACGCCACAGGAATGGCAGACTGTGGCATCGGAGTTTGCCACGCGGTGGGACTTCCCCAACTGCGGTGGTGCTATAGACGGGAAGCACGTCCGCATCGTGCCGCCACCCCGTTCTGGGTCCTACTACTACAACTACAAGGGGTTTCATAGCATTGTGCTGATGGCGGTGGTGTCAGCACGGTATGAATTCCTCTATGTTGATGTAGGGAAGAATGGCCGGATGTCCGATGGGGGATCCTTCATCCAGACGGAGTTTGCCCTCCGTCTCCAGAGTGACGACCTTGCATTGCCACCGGATGCAGGGAATATTGAAGGACTCCCCTTTGTTTTTTTGGCTGATAAAGCCTTCGGACTCGGACGGCATCTTATGAGGCCATTTCCTCAGAGGACCCTGACCCCAGACAAGAGGGTGTTCAATTACCGGCTGGCCAGGGGCCAAAGAGTTGTCGAAAATGCCTTTGGCATAATGGCCAGCCGGTTCCGCATTTTTATGACTTCCATCCACTTGGCGGACTACAAAATAAACTATGTCGTATTATGCTGCTGTGTGCTACACAACTTTCTGAGCCAAAAATCAAATTCCTATATGGCCTCAGTTTTGCCAGAGGCTGGACTTTCCCCTGCAAATCCCCTGCCGGGCCTGGAATCTGCCCGTCCTGGCTTGCCCTCCCAAAATGCCCGTGAGGTTCGGGACAAATACATGGAGTATTTCACGGGTAGGGGGGCAATTCCTATGCCAGCCTATGTCTAAGGATCCAAATAAAAAGCTTGTTTAAACCTTTAATTATTTGTTCTTTCCTGTCTCCTAGTTTGTCTTAGTGCATTTGTAGTGCCAAGTGTATTTTACTTTAGTAACTAACAACCATTTCACTATGTAACCTTACAAAATAACCAAATAAGCTTAGAGGGTATTATAAAAAGAAGCTACACGTTGTTTGTGGTCAAATATTTTACTCTGTGCACATTCACACCTTTTTTAGTTTTTTCTGTTTTTTTGGGTTGGCCTGGCCACAAAAGGCAATTTTTTGCTTATGAAAATAACAAAAATAACAGTTGCATTCCAAAAATTACAACATTGGATACCTCTGAGCAATCTGAGACATTCACTTACACAAACTATGTCTCTATGTGCCCGTCCTAATATGGGGTCCCGCCACCCCTTGCCCAGCCAAAAATTGAATATGCACACATTTGGGATTTTTTTCATCTAGGAAGTTTACAATCCTGATCCCTATTGTCAACATGTGCTATCTGCCATCAGGGGTGATCAATGGACGTGTTTTGGGGGTGCAACCCCTTCCTCAGTTCACCGACTTTAGATACGAGGAAGGGGTTGCACCCCCAAAAGACGTACATGGATATCCCCTGATGGCAGATAGCACATGTTGACACACTGTGTGCAGATTCAATTTTTGGCTGGTTTGATTGTCAAAAATATTCTAAAATGTGCAATAACAAACATGTAAAAACAAATGTGTTTGGATGGCTTATTGAATTCTCCCCAAAACATCGAGAATGTCTTTAAATGTTTGTTCCATCACATGGGTTCTTTGTTTAATTAGGTCCAGTTTCGTGCTACATTCCATCACTTGCTGGATGAGGCGGAATGCACTGTCAGCAGAGAACCGTGTACTATCCTTCACAACATTTATATCCCCTAAAAACAAAAAACAAAAGGTATTATAACTCTGCAGGCCTACATCTCTTACCTGAAGCTGTGGTGACAGATACTGACCTGTTGTGGTGACCAGATTCACAACGTCATCCACCTCTCCTTCCTGCACTTCTCCTTCCTCCACCTCAACTTCCTGCACATCTTTCGGTTGTGGGTCTTTGGGAGTTTGGGGTTGCTTGGAAGTTGTGGGGTGCATGTGCTCCCTGGAGTGTTCTCCTCCCAGTCTTCTCTCCCCTATGAGAATCAAACAAAAGGTCTATTTATCACACTGTAAATCTCAATGTTAAAATAAAAACAGGCTAAATTGCTTGGAAGTGTGGTACAAGTGTGTGTTTGGGCGGAATTTAAAGAAGAATGCATTATTTATGACCAAGAATATGTTTAGTATTCACCTTTGGATGTAATTTATTTGACATGGAGGCACCACAAAAATTCACTGATGCACCTGTGTGGGACACCCAAAAAAGGCGGGTCTGGTGGCCCACACTATAGTGCTCCAAAGTACAGATGTGGAAGCAGCTGCTGAGTTTCGTCTCCTTTACACTGATAAAAGTTTGCATTTCATTCTCTTTACAAACACATCATCTAGCCTAAAAATTTTGCCACAATATTTGACCAAAAATGGCAGATGTCTAATTACTTTTGTGGCTATAAAATAAGCCAAAACCGCGGATAGTGGCCGAACGAAGTGTCTGTAACGTAACTAACGATTACTGTGCCCAATCAAGTTCAAAATATTACATTTTGGAAGGGAGTCCAATATGAGAAACCAAAATAAAGAGCAACATGTAAGTTTAGAAAAAGATTAATAGCAGAAAAGTCTACATTTTACTTACTTTTTGCTAGCATTCTCTTTATGCTCCTCAACTGCTCTGGCTCCCTCAGTTTGAGGTCTGACCACCTCTTTCTGAGCTGCTCATTTGAGCGTTTCACCCCGAAATTCGTCTTCAGACTCTTCACGACTTTAGTGAGGATTTTGGCCTTCCTTCTATTTGGTTTGCTATACGGCCCATGCTTTGCGTCATAATCAGACTTGAGCAAGATGTCCACCATCTCCGCCAAAGACATATTCCATGCCTTGAATCTCCTCCTTGATCGTGACGTTTCCTCGGTCTCCGAGCTTGTCTCCTCCTCGTTAGTTGCGGAATTATCAGACACCTGCTGTAACTCCGCCATATCTGTCTGCGCGCCGAAAGAGAAGGGGCGGGGAAAAGATGTTAGTTAGAACGTCATGGGCGGGCGACGTGTGCGGAGCGACGTGTTCGAAATTTGACGCATGCGTGGTGTGTATATAGCAAACACACATGTGACTATAGTACGTTCGGTGTGCGGAGAGAGGAGTTCAAGTGACGGACGTGCGAACGAAGGTATGTGATTTTGTGACTTGTACAAATTGTTGGCCTATACTGTCTTGAGAATGTTGGAGGATATATATGGTGACTAGGATGTTAAGGAGGTTAGACTGTTTGCCTCACATTAGTTATATATAATTTATTTAACTTGCAGATACAATATGAATGTCTTTATAAGCGACAAGGATTTCCTGGCGGAATTTATTGACCGGGTAAGGGAGCTGCCCGCTCTGTGGGAGACGAAAAACCCCATCCATAAAAAAAGAGGGGTGAGAAAAGCAGCGCTGGAGAAGCTGCTCCCATTTGTGCATACCAAGGTGCCCACAGCCACAGCAAAACAAGTGGACACTAAAATTGGCAGCTTGAGAGGTACCTACAGGACTGAACGCTCTAAGGTGCTGGCTTCTCAGAGGTCAGGAGCAGCAGCAGGTGATGTTTGTGTCCCGATTTTGTGGTACTACAACAGGATGTCCTTCCTGGATGACCACATTGAGACAAGGCCATCACTCTCCACTCTTCCCCCCAGACTTCCCTGCAGCCAACCTGAGCCTTCTCTGGAGCAAGAGGAGTCAGCCATCCTGGATGATCCTGATTTGGCCATCTGGAGCCAGGTATAGTATTAACTGAAAATGTAGTGGATAAACTTAATGTTTGACAAATATGTCAAGATGACAAACATAAAATATTTTGGATTCCACAAGTGAAATCAAGATCTGTAGACATTAGTCTGCACTTAATTGGGTGCTAAATAGTCAATCTGATGTAGTGGTAAATTTAAAGCAAGGATTTATGGATTTACATTCTAATTGCTTCAATTAGGATTACAAAGTTTGATGCAAAGATTAAACCAACATATTAAACTATGTCCCTTTTTCATACACAGGATGAAATCAGCCAGGAGGAGGGTCTGGAAACTGTCAGGCAGGAGGAGGAAGGGCCCAGTGGCAGACAGGAGGTGGCAGGCCCCAGTGGCAGACAGGAGGTGGCAGGGCAAAGGAGAAGCACCAGATCCCAGGTGCCTCCCATCCGGCTTCCCAAAAGAGGCAGGAGGGACAGGAGCACGAGTGAGGCAGCAATGGCCCTTATTCGTGAGGCCCATGCCACCCTCCAGGAGCCCACATCCCCTGAAGAGGCCATTGCCGGCCTAGTGGAGGCTAAGTTCAAGGTGATGAGCATGGAGCAACGCCTCCTATGCGAGCGCCTGCTCATCACCTTGCTCAACAAGGGGGTGATGGAGAAAATTACCCCCAATACCGCCATATGTGAGGTGGCACAACTGACCCAACCTCAACCTCCACCTCCCCTTCTTCTTCTGCCCCACCCCCTTCTGCTACACCTCCCCCTTCTTCTGCCCCACCCCCTTCTGCTACACCTCCACCTTCTTCTTCTGCCCCACCCCCTTCTGCTACACCTCCACCTTCTTCTTCTGCCCCACCCCCTTCTGCTACACCTCCCCCTTCTTCTACTGCCCCACCCCCTTCTGCTACACCTCCACCTTCTTCTTCTTCCCCACCCCCTTCTGCTACACCTCCCCCTTCTTCTTCTGCCCCACCCCCTTCTGCTACACCTCCACCTTCTTCTTCTGCCCCACCCCCTTCTGCTACACCTCCACCTTCTTCTTCTGCCCCACCCCCTTCTGCTACATCTCCACCTTCTTCTTCTGCCCCACCCCCTTCTGCTACATCTCCTCCTCCTCCTCCTGACAGGAGTACCCGTCCAGTGGCCCAGCCTCAAGCCAAACGAAGAAGGAAGGCTGCAGGGAAGGCTTCAGGGAAGGTTGCAGGGAAGGTTGCCAGGAAGAAGAGGAAGTGATGGCCTTGCTTCATTGTGGTCGGACAGAAGGCAGCCTGTTGTAGTACCACACACTTGGGACATATATATCACCTGCTGCTGTTCCTGACCTCTGGGAGGCCAGCATCAGATTGTGTTCAGAAATGTTGGCCTTCTCAAGCTCCCAATTTTAGGGTCCACACAGGGTTGCTGTGTGCTCTGGGGTCCCTAGGATGCACAAATGGCAGCAGGTTCTCCAGCGCTGCCTTCTCTTTATTTTATTTCGAAACATGAATAAATGTGATTTTTGTTTAAGTTCATACTTGACTATGTGTATTTGTAAAAATTAAAAATCTAGCTTTGGAGTAAGCAGATACATTTGACTGACAAAAAAAGTGACAGATAACAACCCCCCAAAAGAATAACTAAATCTGATTTGCAAAAAAAGATGGTGGAAAATTTTACTAATATAGATTCCAAAATTAAATGGGAGATCACTATCAAAACATTGCGAAATTATAATTAACATCATTTTGAAAAATATAACAATTTAAATTATTCCGAAAAACTTGCACGATATAATACACATAAATCTTCTTAAGAGCAGCATGAAAAAGGTTAAAAAAAATAGTCATAACTCGGTGTGAATATCAGCAGCAAAAGAAGGTCACTCGTTTTGATTAATGTAACATTCTAACGAAGATTTCAATGCAGAACATTTAAACGATGCAATAATTTGGAGCGTGACGAATGTGCTCTCTCCATTACGAAGGCTTGTTTTACCAGAAGATGCGCTCCCGTCTCATAGTTGCTTGTGAGCATGCGCGCTTTTGGAAGAGTCGTAAAAGCATACACACGAACCATTTTCTCGTCACAAAACAGGCCGACGAGAAACACGACGAGGAAATCTGGAATCCTGACGAGAAAATAGAGAGCAGGTTCTCTATTTTCTCGTCGAGATTCTCTGCAATTTTCTCGTCGTAAAACCATACACACAAAAGTTTTTCTCGACAAAAAAGCTCTCGCGGCACTTTTCTTGACGGTCGTGTGTACGAGGCTTCACACATCAAACTAACACACGTTACCAAAACTCACCACCACCACCCTTACCTACTTTCCGACCACCCACACGTGGGTTTCTCATTATATATATCCAAAATCCTAAAATACAAGAAAAAGAACACATCACCCACTAATCTTACGAAATCCTAATACTAACACACATCAAACCTAACACTAACACCAGACCTAAACGCTAACATCAACCACCCACCGGCTACTTACAGGCGAGAACGCAAAAAAGGTCTAGAATGCCTGCAAGCCCTATTTAAAAAAAAAAGAACCCAAAATCTAAGGGGGGTGAAAAGGACAGAAAGAACCACCTCCCGAAAGAAAAAGGCCCAGAGTCCTCAAGGAGCCCGGAAGGAGAAACCCCTCCACAGCCGGGCACTCCTATTGGCTCCAACCCTTTCCCTCTCAAGACTCCTTACCTTCACCAACTCCCGAAAGATATCACCCACCACCTCATGCGTGGACAGGACTTTGCCCCTAGTGGACACCAAACACCGAGCGTGCCATGTGTAATAGAGAGCCACTAAGCTAGCTAAATAAAGTGACGATAACTCAAACCCTCTGTGAACCCTAAAGTCGCCGTACACCACCTCAGAGTAAGTCAAGGACGAGAGTCGGGGATAACCAATGGCTTCCCCTGCCCCCTCGCGAACCTCAATGTTGAAGGGGCATTCGGCCAAAAAGTGGTCCATGGTCTCCAATGCCCCCCCACATTCTGCACGAGGACAACCTCTGTCCCCTAGGTTCCTAAACTTTAGGTTTCCACGGACATAGAGGCGTCTGTGGAAAGCCCTCCACGCAAGATCCCAAAACTTGCTTGGGACTCTTGGGGAATTCAGAAGGGCTAGTCCCTTCTCAAGGACTCTCTCCGGGCAATCCCTTAAAGACAGTGGCCTCAAAATGTCCGAGGCCATGACTCTTGAGTACAGCTCACGCCGACCCAAAGAGCCCACCTCCAGGGCAGTTATCCGCCACTGCCTCAGTACCTTCAAAGCTTGGGGGACATAGGACGGGAGATACCCGTGTGATCTACGAAGATCACCGGGCCGATCCCCATCCTCCCACCTACTCAGGAACAGCAAGAGCCAGTTCTTGCATGAGCGCTCCCACAGAGTAGGCAGGTCCACAAAGATGGACTGCAGGTTGAATTTCACAAATAAGGTGATGAAAAACACCACCAGATTGATCATATCCAACCCACCATGCCTCCTCTGTCGGTACGTGACTTCCCTCTTGATCAGATTTAGCCCACAACAGCAGGAAAAACAGGCCAGAGATCCGGGCATAGAGAGATGCAGGCAAAATACAAACATAGCTGACATAGAGGAACTCTGGCAGTAGGTATGTTTTGACCAGGCTTACCCTTTCCCTCAATGACAGCTTCCAGCCCTTCCAGGCATTCACCTTCCGAGATGCACCGACCAGTCTGCGCTCCCAATTTAGCTTGGGGTAATCACCCGGGCCAAATAGGATGCCAAGAATTTTAACTTCTGGCTGGGGCTGGGGAAACACGTCCGGAAGAGCGAACTGCTCGCCTTCCTTCCCCAACCAGAGAACTTCGCTCTTGTCCCAATTGACCAACGAACCAGATGCCTCGGAGTAGCTCCCAATTTGCGTTTCCACAAATAGGGCCTCCTCGCGGCTGGACACCACCACCGAGACATCGTCCGCGTAAGCCACCACCCTCACTGCCGGATCCAGACCCATGCAAGGCCCCACCGGAACCCCCCTCAAACGCTCACAGTCGAGCCTTCTCACAAAGGGATCGATGCAAAAACGTAGAGAAGGGGGCTCAACGGGCAACCCTGCCTGACCCCAGAGTCCACAGCAAAGGCAGGACCCACCCAACCATTGACAAGAGGGAAGCTCACCACCCCCCTGTACAATACTTTCAGCCAATTCACAAATTGCTCAGGCAAACCGTACATTCTCAGAAGAAGCCAGAGGTACTCATGGTTCACCCGATCAAAAGCCTTGGCCTGGTCTAATGCCATCAGATACCGCCCATCCCCCGTTGCCCTGCACCTTTCCACGGCCTCCCGGACGTTCAGGACGGCACTAAAGGTGCTCCGGCCAGGAATTGCGCAGTGCTGGGAGACAGAAAGCATCTCGTCAGTGACTGCTGACATACGCAAAAAGAATATTTTCGCCAACAGCTTCCTATCTGTAGTGAGAAGGGCGATCGGGCGCCAGTTCTCAATCACAGTCGGATCTTTCCCCTTTGACAGCAGAATCAAGGCTGACCTTCTCATTGAGGGAGGGAGCAGGCCGCTGGCCAAACACTCATTGAAAACCTCCCTCAAATGAGGAGCCAAGAGACTCTTAAAGGTTTTATAAAATTCAGTCAATGGCCTGCTCGATTTCTGCAACCGAGATTTCTGCCGTCAGAGAGTCCGGGAGATCAGGCCCCGCACGAAGCGGAGTCTCATCAAGAAACACCCTGGCTTTCTCCATATCTAAAGGCTTCCTACGAAGGAGGTCTGAAAAATGGTCCCTGATGATGCCCAGGATACCCGGTCTGGACCAGACCAGGGACCCCGAGGCATCCCTCAAGCCATGTATGGCCTTCGAACTCACCGCCTCCCCACAGCTCTTGTAGGGATCCGGGGAGGAAAACTTCCCGTAATCCCTTTCAAGGACCAGGGAGGCAAGACGGTCATACTGACACCCTTTCATCTGAAGTTTCAGATCGGATATCTGTTCCTGAGGGCCCCCAGCTGAGACCAGGCGGTCTAACTGCCTGCGCAACCTCTGGTAGGCCAGGTACTTGGATGTCGCCCGGTACCTAGAGATCCTGCGGAAAAAGCCCTCCGACCTCTTCTTCACCACTTCCCACCATTCCCGGCGGGAGCAGCCGCTCTCAAGGAGCGAGGCCTGATCCGCAAAGAAGATCTCATAGGCCTCCCTAACTTCGAGATCCTCGAGCAGCGATCCATTAAGACGCCAGAAACCTCGACCCTTCTGAGGAGTGTCGGCCACATTCAAAGTCACAGAAACCATACAGTGATCTGAGAACTCCACCGCCTGCAGCACAGGTGCCGCAAAGGTAGAGCTCCCCTTTAAAAAAAACTATCTAACCTACTCCTACTATTACCTCGGGCATAGGTGAACCCAGTGTGGTTGGGGAGGCACTGAACATGTGCATCCACCAACCCGGCTTCCCTTACTATTCTATTCAAGAAGATACTATCATATCCCAGGGGGCCTGAGGCGCCTGCCCGATCCTTTGATCTGGTGACCATGTTATAGTCACCACCAAAGACCACCTGCTGGGACGTAAACAAGTAGGGCTTGACCATCGTGAGGAGGTTCCTCCTGTCCCTCTTGGTCTGAGGGCCATAGAAGTTAATCAGCCTCAGGAATTGCCCCCTCACGACGGCATCCACCACCAGGCACCTACCGACCTCTACCTGAATCACTCGTCGACAAGCCACCGGACCAGTCTTAAAAAGGACTAGACATGTGCAATTCGTTTCGTTCCGAATTCGTTTTTTAACGAATTTCGACAAATTCGTTAATTCGGAAATATCCGAATTAACGAAAACTCATTTAACGAATTTTAACGAATATTCGTAAATTCAAATTTACGAATGTACGAATTTACGAATATACGAATTTACCAATGCACGAATTTACGAATGTACAACTATCCGGAAATTCGTAAATTTGAATTTACGAATTTCCGAATATTCGTACATTCGTAAATTTGTACATTCGTACAATCGTAAATTAGTAAATTCGGAAATCTGAAATAATAATTAACTAATAACTTAACTATTACTAACTATTCAATTATAGGTATTGTAATTTCCTTTCAAATTTGGCTGTTAGTGAACTTAACGAAGTTACGAATTGTTTTCCGACATAATGAATGCCGTATCTAAACGAATGGAACGTAATGAATTAATAATAATAATAAATAACAATAATAATAATAAAAACGTTTTTTTATTATTATTACTAATTTGTTCCGTTCCATTTGTTTAGATGCGGCATTTGTTATTTCAGGTTATGCGTAACTTCAGATAAATTTGTATTCGTTACGTTCGCTAACAGCCAAATTTGAAAGGAAATTACAACTATAATTTAATAGTTATTTTTTCAGATTTTCAAATTTTCGGGTTTTCGAAAATATCGAATTTCCAAATTTCCGAAATTACGAATGTATAAATTTACGAATGTACGAATTTACGAATGTATAAATTTACGAATGTACAAATTTACGAATGTACAAATTTACGAATGTATAAATTTACGAATGTACAAATTTACGAATGTACAAATTTACGAA
This sequence comes from Rana muscosa, assembly GCA_029206835.1. Lineage (NCBI taxonomy): Eukaryota > Metazoa > Chordata > Amphibia > Anura > Ranidae > Rana > Rana muscosa. The sequence goes on from CM055118.1 coordinate 731,825,136, forward strand.
TGTATAAATTTACGAATGTACAAATTTACGAATTTACGAATTGCGATCATAACGAATGACCCGAAAAACTAAAAAAAAAAGAAACAAATGAAACGAAAACGAAAACTAACGAATTTTTTGGCAGTGCACATGTCTAAAAAGGACTGCAACTCCACTGCAGGGCTCGGCCGCAAGAGACCAGAGGGAGGGCCCGCATCTCCACTCCCTCTTTGCTAGATGCATCTCTGCCACCGATGCCAGCCAGGTCTCTTGCAAAAACAAAATATCAGCTTCAACTCGGCTGAGAAAATCGAAGGCCATGAAACGAGCCGCCGCAGAACGCACACTTGCGACAATAATGGTCGCAACGCGTATTGGAGAGGGTACCGCCATTCTTAGTGATTTTGGCCCGCATTCTCCTCTGCGTTTTCGCCTATACCCCAGGGTCCTCCTCCGAGTCAGAGAGGGCCCCGTACATATTCCCTAGGATCACTGGGGGGCCCCCCATGGTCCCTACCAGGGACAACCCGGGGTCCCGAAACCCCCCCCAGGATCCTTCTTCTTCTTCCTCTTCCTCACCTTCCTCTGCAGCCAGCCCGCCTGGGTATGGCCGCCCACCTCGTCGCTGGAGTGCCCGTGCAGGCCCCTCGACGACACGGCTACCTCCATCTCCCCCCCCGAATCCTGGGATAACACAAGGGGATCCAGGATGGAACGGGAGGGGGAAGGGGGCAGAGAGGAAGGGGGAAGGGCAGAAGGAGAATAGGGAGAAGGGGGGAGAGGAAGGGAGAAAGGTGGGGGAGGAGGGAGGGAAGAAGGGGGAGGGGGAATGGTAGAGAGGAAGGGGGAAAGAGGGGGGTAGAAGGGGAAAGGGGTACGGACAAAAGAGGGGGAGAGGGAGGGGGGAGGGGGAGGCTCCCAGCAGAGGGCCCCTCACCCCCTCGGCCCCTCACCCCCACTGGGCCTGATACTGGCACACCCGGCCCCCCAGAAACAAGTCCCGAGGGACCAGGCACATACTCAGCAGGGGCCCCAACTCCGCCACGCCTACGCCCGGGCCTCTGCCTCTGCGGAAAAGGCCCCTCTGGGCCACCAACCCCAGGCCCATCTCCTGGGCCTGCCTGAGGCGCCTGGGGTGGGAGACCCACCCCCCCGATGCGTCATCTGGGCCTGGCCCATCCCCATCAGCCGCACGCCCCCGAAAAGCCTTAGGGCAGCGGCTGAAAGGGTGGCCGGACACCCCACAGAGGTTGCAGACAATTAGTCTGCAAGTCTCCGGGGAGTGCCCAGGCCTGTTGCACCTGACGCACCGGGGTGTTGTGCAATCCGCACTCAAATGGGTGGGACTCCCACACTTGAAGCAGCGACGGCGCTGACCGGGTAAAAGACCAGGATCCTATCTCTCCCAATAAACGCACTTCCGGGGACATGGGCACACTAGTCCCCTGGCGCTTGAGACGGATCCTGGCCAACCACGCCCCGGTCCAGACCCCACGCTCATCCAGGTTTTTGTGGAGGGGAGACTGCAGCTGCCCATACCTCCCCAACCAGGTGGCAATGTCCTCAGGTGGGAGGGATTCGTTCCTGACCAAAATGGTCAGGGACTTTATATCTTCCTGCCTAGACAGGGGGACCACCTTAAAGAACTTCCAAGGCTCCGACCTCTTCAGGAGCTCATAGACGGTGAGAAAGAGCTCCATTAGCACCAAGGAGGAGAAACTGACATCAAACTCCTTGGTGCCCGTGGGATGGATCACCGCGAAGAGGTCGGCTACCTTGAAGTTGGCCCCCTTCAGCAGGAGATCCACTACCTGCCCTCTGCTGGGGCACTGTCCAGGTCCCTCCCACCGCAGCTGCACGACATTGCGCCTGTGCCTCTCCGGACCCCCTGTACCCCTCGACCACGGGTTCACCCCCTGGAGCTGGTCTGCGGGGGGAACCCAGAAGTTTTGGGCACCAAACTGGTCGTACAGGGGGGCCAAAGGGACGCTGGTCCCTGCCACCCGGGCAAAAGACCTGGTCTCCCTAAGCGCCTTGAGTAGTACTGCCTCCTGGGCCTGCCCCAAAACACCCTCAGCCTGAGTGCCAGAAGTGCCCTCCGCCACATCACCAGGGGCACCCTCAGAGGGCACCCCAGCACCCATGGCTGACTCACCAACCGGGGGAACCCCCCGGCCTAATCCTGCCGGGGGGGGTCCCTCCCATCCACCACCCCCCCGGAGCAAGCCACACCCACAACATCCCTCCTCCTAACACTGGGAGGAGGGTCCACCACTGAGGGCCCGCTGGAGCAGCAGGCACGAGCCCCAGATGGCTCCCCCCCTGCTCCTGCGGCCGTGACTGCTCCTTCCCCTTTACCTGTCCCCCCTGAGACTCCATGCCTCTGATAAAGGCCACAGCTGGGTGATCCCCGAGAAGTTCCCCAGCCTCAGCCTCGCTCCACCTGCCCACCCTCTGGGCTGGGCTCAGATCCCCTGAAGAAAATACTGGCACAACACACATTTCTCCCCCCCCACATACCTCCATCCCATCTTCACCTTCAGGGCCATCAATGGCCGCGGACCGGAAGTTCCCAACCACTTCCGGTTCAGCCCCCCCGCACACTTCCGGGTCAGGCTGACCAGAAAAACCAGAAGTGGCCGCACTGACACCGCTAGCCCCTCCCACATCCTCCCACTGCCCAGACTCCCGCCCCAACTCCTCCCCCTGGCCCCCCAGCCCGCCCAGGCTCCATCCACTGGCCACACCCCTACTGTCAGCAGTGGATGTCACACATCCCGGTGCCATAGTGTCCATTGTATGTGCGTTGCTTACAGCATCCAATCCTCCTCCATCTCCACTGGAAAATGGCGCCCCCCCACCCTCACCACCAACCTCCCCCACACCCACTGCAACCACCACCCCACCACCTCTAGTTTCCCCCCCCCTCACACCGGCACACTTGCAGTCTCTGCTTTCCCAGTCTCTCCTGCAGCTTTTGGGATAATAACTTCTGTGGCAGTCTCTGTCTGCATAGCGAACCCCTCTCCCTCCTCCACAGCATGTGCAGTTTTTATGCCACATGCAGGATTCACAGGGGTCCTGGGGGCCCCGCCATCTTGCCTGGCTGCTTCCTTTCTCCCTGCTTCTAGCCTGTCCCCCGGGAGAGGCGTTAGGACCACCACCGCAACTCCCCCCAATTTTCCCACTCCCAGAGTGCACCCGTCCTGGCCCTTCTTGGCTGTATCATGGGGTACCCTACCCGAGACTGCCTGCGTGCCGGCAGATTTTCCTGGCCGCAACGCTGCATGGACTCGGGGACCCTCCACAGCCGGGACCACAGGGACCACAGGGACCACACTTCCCAGGGAGGGGGGAGGTCTTTCACCATCACCGGGGCTTACCACCTCCACAGGCTCTTGAGGTTGCGGATGATCCTGCGGTTTTTTCTGGCTGTTACGCCTGGCAGCCTGGGAGCCCTCCTTACTCGCTCTCTGGAGCTCAGTCCTCACTTCTAGGAGGAATTCTGTCTCCCCACGGCCTCTCTCACATAGCCCACCAAGCAGGGACCATAGGTCGTTATTTTGACCTTTTAAAAGTTTAATGTCCTCAGTATACTTGCCTCTTCTAAAGCTGCTGGCCCGGTCCCTTCTGTTTCTCAAATCCGTTAGGACTGCGGTCCTCCCACAGAAAGCCCGGCTGGCCTTCTGGATCAAGACCTTGACCCTTTCAACCCTTCTTAGCAACTTTGCAGGACCCTCCCCAGGCTGGGGCAGGGTCCAATCCATAAGCTCAGATTGAGTGCGTAGAAAAAGCATCTCCTCCCTGGATAAGTCCTTAATCCCCAGGGAGGAGGCAGCAACATCAGACTGGGAAAGCTGCCCCGATCCTGGGCTGGAGGAGGCCATCACACCCCCTCCTCCTGGAGCTCCAGGAGCTCCCTACAGGCACGTCCTCTCTCTCCAAGGTCTCACAGCTACTGACACTCCGCCCTCTGTAAGTGCTGCAAATGCCTGTTAGTGTAACACACCAGGAAAACACAGCAATACAGGCTAGCTTCAGGAGTATATTTAGCAGGAAGCACACTACGCCCGCTGTAAGTGCTGCAAATGCCTGTTAGTGTAACACACCAGGAAAACACAGCAATACGGGCTAGCTTCAGGAGTATATTTAGCAGGAAGCACACTACGCCCGCTGTAAGTGCTGCAAATGCCTGTTAGTGTAACACACCAGGAAAACACAGCAATACCGGCTAGCTTCAGGAGTATATTTAGCAGGAAGCACACTACACCCGCTGTAAGTGCTGCAAATGCCTGTTAGTGTAACACACCAGGAAAACACAGCAATACGGGCTAGCTTCAGGAGTATATTTAGCAGGAAGCACACTACGCCCGCTGTAAGTGCTGCAAATGCCTGTTAGTGTAACACACCAGGAAAACACAGCAATACGGGCTAGCTTCAGGAGTATATTTAGCAAGAAGCACACTACGCCCGCTGTAAGTGCTGCAAATGCCTGTTAGTGTAACACACTAGGAAAACACAGCAATACGGGCTAGCTTCAGGAGTATATTTAGCAGGAAGCACACTACGCCCGCTGTAAGTGCTGCAAATGCCTGTTATGCCGCGTACACACGATCATTATTCACGGCGGTTAAAAAACCGCCGTGAATAATGACAGGAAAAACGAGGGAACCGCTTGGTTCCCTACACACGGTCGTTTTTCCCGTCATTTTTTCTCTTGACGAGAAAAACGACCGTCTGTGGGCTCTGCGGCAGTGTTTCCCTATGGGAAAACTGCCGCGGAAAAAAATGCTGGAAAAAACGATGAGAAAATTTAGAACATGTTCTAAATTTTCACGTCGTTTTTTATGCCGTTTTTCTAGACGAGAAAAACGACATAAAGCCCACAGACGATCGTTTTTGTCGGCGAAAAAAAAAAATGCAGTTTTTCTCGTCGAGAAAAGCGGTCGTGTGTACGCGGCATTAGTGTAACACACTAGGAAAACACAGCAATAAGGCCTAGCTTCAGGAGTATATTTAGCAGGAAGCACACTACGCCCGCTGTAAGTGCTGCAAATGCCTGTTAGTGTAACACACCAGGAAAACACAGCAATAGGGGCTAGCTTCAGGAGTATATTTAGCAGGAAGCACACTACGCCCGCTGTAAGTGCTGCAAATGCCTGTTAGTGTAACACACTAGGAAAACACAGCAATACGGGCTAGCTTCAGGAGTATATTTAGCAGGAAGCACACTACGCCCGCTGTAAATTTTTGTTTATTTTAAAAACTACTGACAGTATATATACAAAAAGAAATAACATATACATTAAAGAAACCCTAACACATCAAACTAACACATATTACCAAAACTCACCACCACCACCCTTACCCACTTTCCAACCACCCACACGTGGGTTTCTCATTATATATATCCGAAATCCTGAAATACAAGGAAAAACACATCACCCACTAATCTTACGAAATCCTAATACTAACACACATGAAACCTAACACTAACACCAAACCTAAACGCTAACACCGACCACCCACCGGCTACTTACAGGCGAGAACCCAAACGAGGTCTAGAATGCCTGCAAGCCCTACTTGTTAAAAAAAAAGAAACTCAAAATCTAAGGGGGGTGAAAAGGACAGAAAGAACCACCCCCCGAAAGAAAAAGGCTCGGAGCCTCAAGGAGGCCGGAAGGAGAAACCCCTCCACAGCCGGGCACTCCTATTGGCCCCAACCCTTTCCCTCTCAAGACTCCTCACCTTCACCAACTCCCGGAAGATATCACCCACCACCTCATGCGTGGACAGGACTTTGCCCCTAGTGGACACCAAACACCGAGCGTGCCATGTGTAATAGAGAGCCACTAAGCTAGCTAAATAAAGTGACGATAACTCAAACCCTCTGTGAACCCTAAAGTCGCCGTACACCACCTCAGAGTAAGTCAAGGACGAGAGTCGGGGATAACCAATGGCTTCCCCTGCCCCCTCACGAACCTCAATGTTGAAGGGGCATTCGGCCAAAAAGTGGTCCATGGTCTCCAATGCCCCCCACATTCTGCACGAGGACAACCTCTGTCCCCTAGGTTCCTAAACTTTAGGTTTCCACGGACATAGAGGCGTCCGTGGAAAGCCCTCCATGCAAGATCCCAAAACTTGCTTGGGACTCTTGGGGAATTCAGAAGGGCTAGTCCCTTCTCAAGGACTCTCTCCGGGCAATCCCTTAAAGACAGTGGCCTCAAAATGTCCGAGGCCATGACTCTTGAGTACAGCTCACACCGACCCGAAGAGCCCACCTCAAGGGCAGTTATCCGCCACTGCCTCAGTACCTTCAAAGCTTGGGGGACATAGGACGGGAGATACCCGTGTGATCTACGAAGATCACCGGGCCGACCCCCATCCTCCCACCTACTCAGGAACAGCAAGAGCCAGTTCTTGCATGAGCGCTCCCACAGAGTAGGCAGGTCCACAAAGATGGACTGCAGGTTGAATTTCACAAATAAGGTGATGAAAAACACCACCGGATTGATCATATCCAACCCACCATGCCTCCTCTGCCGGTACGTGACTTCCCTCTTGATCAGATTTAGCCTGTTTCCCCACAACAGCAGGAAAAACAGGCCAGAGATCTGGGCATAGAGAGATGCAGGCAAAATACAAACGTAGCTGACATAGAGGAACTCTGGCAGTAGGTATGTTTTGACCAGGCTTACCCTTTCCCTCAACGACAGCTTCCAACCCTTCCAGGCATTCACCTTCCGAGATGCACTGACCAGTCTGCGCTCCCAATTTAGCTTGGGGTAATCACCCGGGCCGAATAGGATGCCAAGAATTTTAACTTCTGGCTGGGGCTGGGGAAACACGTCCGGAAGAGCGAACTGCTCGCCTTCCTCCCCCAACCAGAGAACTTCGCTCTTGCCCCAATTGACCAATGAACCAGATGCCTCGGAGTAGCTCCCAATTTGCGTTTCCACAAATAGGGCCTCCTCGCGGCTGGACACCACTACCGAGACATCGTCCGCGTAGGCCACTACCCTCACTGCCGGATCCAGACCAATGCAAGGCTCCACCGGAACCCCCCTCAAACGCTCACAGTCGAGCCTTCTCACAAAGGGATCGACGGCAAAAACGAAGAGAAGAGGGCTCAACGGGCAACCCTGCCTGACCCCAGAGTCCACAGCAAAGGCAGGACCCACCCAACCATTGACAAGAGGGAAGCTCACCACCCCCCTGTACAATACTTTCAGCCAATTCACAAATTGCTCAGGCAAACCGTACTTTCTCAGAAGAAGCCAGAGGTACTCATGGTTCACCCGGTCAAAAGCCTTGGCCTGGTCTAATGCCAGCAGATACCGCCCATCCCCCGTTGCCCTGCACCTTTCCACGGCCCCCCGGACGTTCAGGACGGCACGAAAGGTGCTCCGGCCAGGAATTGCGCAGTGCTGGGAGACAGAAAGCATCTCGCCAGCGACTGCTGACATACGCAAAAAGAGTATTCTCGCCAGCAACTTCCTATCTGTAGTGAGAAGAGCGATCGGGCGCCAGTTCTCAATCACAGTCGGATCTTTCCCCTTTGACAGCAGAATCAAGGCTGACCTTCTCAGTGAGGGAGGGAGCAGGCCGTTGGCCAAACATTAATTGAAAACCTCCCTCAAATGAGGAGCCAAAAGACTCTTAAAGGTTTTATAAAATTCAGCCGTAAGCCCATCAGGCCCCGGCGACTTTTTTAAGGACAAAGAGTCGATGGCCTGCTCGATTTCTGCAACCGAGATTTCTGCTGTCAGAGAGTCCGGGAGATCAGGCCCTGCACGAAGCGGGGTCTCATCAAGAAACGCCCTGGCATTCTCCATATCTAAAGGCTTCCTTCGAAGGAGGCCTGAAAAATGGTCCCCAATGATGCCCAGGATACCCGGTCTGGACCGGACCAGGGACCCTGAGGCATCCCTCAAGCCATGTATGACCTTCGAACTCACCGCCTCACCACAGCTCTTGTAGGGATCCGGGGAGGAAAACTTCCCGTAATCCCTTTCAAGGACCAGGGAGGCAAGACGGTCATACTGACACCCCTTCATCTGAAGTTTCAGATCGGATATCTGTCCCTGAGGGCCCCCAGCTGAAACCAGGCGGTCTAACTGCCTGCGCAACCTCTGGTAGGCCAGGTACTTGGATGTCGCCCGGTACCTAGAGATCCTGCGGAAAAAGCCCTCCGACCTCTTCTTCACCACTTCCCACCATTCCTGGCGGGAGCAGCCACTCTCAAGGAGCAAGGCCTGATCCGCAAGGAAGATCTCATAGGCCTCCCTAACCTTGAGGTCCTCGAGCAGCGATCCATTAAGACGCCAGAAACCTCAACCCTTCTGAGGAGTGTCGGCCACATTCAGAGTCACAGAAACCATACAGTGATCGGAGAACTCCACCGCCTGCAGCACAGGTGCCGCAAAGGTAGAGCTCCCCTTTAAAAAAAACTATCTAACCTACTCCTACTATTACCTCGGGCATAGGTGAACCCAGTGTGGTTGGGGAGGCACTGAACATGTGCATCCACCAACCCAGCTTCCCTTACTATTCTATTCAAGAAGATGCTATCATATCCCAGGGGGCCTGAGGCGCCTGCCCGATCCTTTGATCTGGTGACCATGTTATAGTCACCACTAGTGATGAGCCGAACACCCCCGGGTTCGGTTCGCACCAGAACCCGCGAACGGACCGAAAGTTCGTACGAACATTAGAACCCTATTAAATACAATGGATGCGAACGTTCGAATTCTAAAGTGCTAATTATAACGACTATTATGCATGTTATTGTCCTAAAAAGGGTTTGGGAACCCGGGTTTTGCACCAGGGGACATGTATCAATGCAAAAAGAAGTTTTAAAAACGGTCGTTTTTCGGGAGCAGTCATTTTAATGATGCATAAAGTGAAAAAAAAAAGTCAAATATTCCTTTAAATATCGTACCTGGGGGGTGTCTAAAGTATGCCTGTGAAGTGCCACGTGTTTCCCGTGTTTAGAACTGTCCCTGCACAAAATGACACTTCTAAAGGAAAAAAAAGCCATTTAAAACTGCTTGCGGCTTTAATGTAATGTCTGGTCCCGGTAATATGGATGAAAATCTTTAAGAAAAATGGCATAGCTACCCCATGACCCCCCCCCCACCCCAGCCCATTACCAGCCCCTTTGGGTCTTGTATGGATATTAAGGGGAACCCCGCACATAAAATAAAAAAGGCCCTATATACTCTGAACAGCCGTATACAGGCGGTGCATACAAGACAGGGACTGTAGGTTTGTTCTTATGTAGAATCTGTTTGTAATTTTGAACAGGTACATTGTTTAAGTGTAGCTCCAGCCCAAAAATCTATTTTTAAACTTTTTGGAAAACATAGGTAAGGGTTATCACCCCAGTAACATTTGTTTTGCTGTCTGTGCCCCTGTTCAGAACATTTCACCTCACTTTCCGTCCCAATGACAACTGTTTTTGAAATGTGGTGTTTTTCTTGAAACAAGGATTGCTGATAAAGCATCAGTACAGAGGAGACACCTTTCTCCCATATTAATTCTTACAGGAGAGAATTTTCCTTCCAAGGGGTAGATTTCCTCTCACTTCCTGTTGTCTTCTTGCGTTTGCAAGTAGGAGTCGTTTGTAAGTTGGATGTTTGAAAGTAGGGACCTGCCGTATATACTCTGCAGAAATAGGCCCCTTAGTTGTTGGTGTTGGCACAACACTGTAAGCACTCACAGTTACTCTTGGTTGGTGCTGGAACGCCCTGCTGTCAACTATTATATCAGGAATTTTAATTACATATAATTGTTGAACAGTGGTAGTAAAAATTGGGCCTTTGATGGTGGTGCTGGTGCCACAACACTGTAAGCCCTGACAGTTACTCTTGGTGGGTGCAGCAATGGGCCCTGCTGTGAATTATTAGATCAAGAATTGTAATTGCATGCCCCTGTTGAACAGGGGCTGAAAAATTGGGCCTTTCGTGGTGGTGGTGGTGGTGGTGGTGGTGGTGTTGCCACAACACTGTAAGCCCTCAGAGTTACTCTTGGTGGGTGCAGGAATGGGCCCTGCTGTGAATTATTAGATCAAGAATTGTAATTACATGCCCCTTTTGAACAGGGGCTGAAAAATTGGGCCTTTCGTGGTGGTGGTGGTGGTGGCGTTGCCACAACACTGTAAGCCCTCAGAGTTACTCTTGGTGGGTGCAGCAATGGGCCCTGCTGTGAATTATTAGATCAAGAATTGTAATTACATGCCCCTGTTGAACAGGGGCTGAAAAATTGGGCCTTAGGCACTGGTGGCACAACACTACAACCCCTCACAGATACTGTACTTGGAGCACAGCAATGAGCCCTGTTGCAAAGTATTGCTTCAAAAATTGTAATGACACGCCCCTGTTAAACAGGGGCTGAAAATTTGGGCCTTAGGCACTGGTGGCACAACACTCCAACCCCTCACAGATACTGTACTTGGAGCACAGCAATGAGCCCTATGGCAAATTATTGCTTCAAAAATTGTAATTACACGCCCCTGTTAAACAGGGGCTGAAAAATTGGGCCTTAGCCACTGGTGGCGGCACCCATAAACAAAAATGATCTTCCAAGCTATCATCATCAATCGTATCATTGAGGACTCGGAGGAGGAGGATAGCCAGTCAACATAACAGCACAGGCACTCAGCATCAGCATCAGTCTTGAAGGGATGTGACATGTTAAAATCAATTAGTCTGTTATATCAGCATCAGGTGTGTGGTAGCTGGTGGTGATCCAAGACTGGTTCATCTTGATGAAAGTCAGTCGATCAACCAAGTCGGTGGACAGGCGCACCCTGTGATCCGTGACAAATCCTCCAGCAGCACTGAATGTGCGTTCCGAAAGAACGCTGGATGCAGGACAGGCCAGTAGCTCAATTGCATACTGTGCAAGCTCTGGCCAGTGATCCATCCTCAAGACCCAGTAAGCCAGAGGATTTTCGGTGGGGAAGGTGTCCAAGTCTGACCTTGCCCCTAGATATTCCTGCACCATGTTTATCAGACGCTGGCGATGGTTGCTGGAACCGATCATACTTTGGGGCTGCGGACTAAAGAATTGTCTGAACGCATCGGTCAGACGGCCACCTTCCCCACCGCTCCTTCTTTGACTGGCCGAAGCCTCAGCAACTCGTTGTCCAGGACCAGGAGTTTGTAACCTCCCAGTCTCTGGGAACGCGTTGCACAGACCTTTCTGCAAGGCCTCCCGGAGTTGTCTCATCCTCTGCTCCCTCTGCGACGGTAACATAAGGTCCGCAACCTTACCCTTGTACCGTGGATCAAGGAGAGTGGCCAGCCAGTAATGGTCCCTCTCCTTGATCCGAAGAATACGAGGATCCTTCCGCAGACTTTGCAGGATCAGGGAGGCCATGCAGCATAGGTTTGCTGAGGCATTCGCTCCGGAGTCCTCTGGGTCACTAAGGACGACATGATCCACAGCCACCTCCTCCCAGCCACGTACAAGTCCACTGGTTTCTTGGGACTGTAAATCATCCCTAAAAGACTGCTGCTGATGATGCTGAGTGCCAGCCTCCACCTCCATGCTGACACAATCCTCCTCCTCCTCCTCCTCCTCCTCTTCCTGTGCGATGGGTGGGACAGAAGGAACACTGTCTGGGTAAAGGGGGCCTTGAGAGGCAAGGAAGTCCTCCTCTTCCTGCCTCTGTTCTGCCTCAAGTGCCCTGTCCATTATTCCACGCAGCGTGTGCTCCAACAGGTGGACAAGAGGTACAGTGTCACTGATGCATGCACTGTCACTGCTCACCATCCTCGTGGCCTCCTCAAATGGTGCCAGGACAGTGCATGCATCCCTGATCATGCCCCACTGGCGTGGAGAAAAAAAACCAAGCTCCCCTGACCCTGTCCTGGTGCCGTAGTCGCACAGGTACTCATTGATGGCCCTCTGCTGCGTGTGTAGCCGCTGCAGCATGGCCAACGTTGAGTTCCACCTGGTGGGCATGTCACATATAAGGCGGTTCTTGGGCAGGTTCAACTCCTTTTGCAGCTCAGCCAGGCGAGCACTGGCATTATAAGATCTGCGGAAATGCACACAGACTTTCCTGGCCTGCCTCAGGACATCCTGTAAGCCCGGGTACCTGCCCAAGAACCGCTGCACCACCAGGTTAAGGACGTGAGCCACACAGGGCACATGGGTCAGTTGTCCCTGTCGGAGGGCGGAGAGGAGGTTGGTGCCATTGTCGCAAACCACCATTCCTGGCTTAAGCTGGCGTGGCGTCAACCACCTCTCGGCCTGGCCCTGCAGAGCAGACAGGACCTCTGCCCCAGTGTGGCTTCTGTCCCCCAAACACACCAGCGCAAGCACGGCATGGCATCTTTTTGCCTGCGTACTTGCGTAGCCCCTTGAACGGCTACGGAGCAAGCACCGCTGGTTCAGAGGACAAACCACAGGAAGAGGCCATGGAGGAAGAAGAAGAGGAGGGGGTGGAGGAGAGAGGTGTGTCACAACCAGTAGTAGCATTTTGGAGGCGTGGCGGTGGAACAACCTCCAACACTACTGCACCTTGTCCTGCATCCTTCCCAGCTGCCAAAAGAGTGACCCAATGGGCCGTGAAAGAAAGGTAACGTCCCTGTCCATGCCTGCTGGACCATGAGTCAGCGGTAATATGCACCTTACCGCTGACCGCCCTGTCCAGCGAGGCCAAGACATTGCCTTCCACATGCCGGTAGAGAGCCGGAATAGCCTTCCGTGAGAAAAAGTGGCGTTTGGGAACCTGCCACTGAGGAACCGCACATTGCACAAACTCACGGAAGGGGGCCGAGTCTACCAACTGAAAAGGCAGCAGTTGAAGCGCTAGCAATTTAGCCAAGCTAGCATTCAACCGCTGGGCATGTGGATGGCTGGGAGTGAACTTCTTTCGATGGTCCAGCAGCTGGGGCAGGGAAATTTGCCTGCTAGAATCGGACGTCGGTGTACTGCTAGCAGAGTGGCCGCAAGTACTTGGCTGTGACACACCTAATTCTACACCTTCATTCCTCTCAGTGCATGTTTCAGAGAGGACTGAAGTTATAGTGGGGTTGGAGATCCCAGCTGATGCGGTGCAAGGAGAGGTCCGCTTTGTTCTTTGGTGTGGGTCTTTGAGGTAGGCTTGCCAACGAGCTGCATGGCAGGTCAACATATGTCTGGTCAGGCATGTGGTACCCAAGCGGCTGATGTTTTGGCCACGCAATATACGCTTGAGACATATGTTGCAAACAGCAGCTGTGCGATCTGATGCACTAGCCTCAAAAAAGGCCCACACCAAAGAACTTTTTGAATGACGGGCAGAGGCAGCGCCCTGCACAGGCGGAGCTCTGCGGTGTGATTCCGTCGGTGTACTGCCCTTACGCTGGCCACCAAAGGGCATCCTGCCTCGTTGGAGATGTGCCTCCTCCTCATCCTCCTCCTCCTCCTCTCTCCTATTAGGCACCCACGTGGAGTCAGTGACCTCATCATCCCCTCCCTCCTCATCACTGGAGCCAATCTGGCAGTATGCTGCAGCTGCTGGAACATGACTGCCAGATTGGTGTCCTTCTTGAGCATGCCCTCTGTCTGCTCTCACGCTACTGCCTTCCTGTAGCTGGGTTTCATCATCAGACCCTTCGAAACGCTGGGCATCCTCCTGGAGCATGTACCCAACACTGTGCTCAAACAGTTCGGGGGACTCCTCAGGAGGAGGACATGGTGGGTCTAGGGAAGGAGTGACTGATGATGAGTCTGACATTGATACCAGGGAAGAGGACGCTTTGGCAGCTGCTTTGCCAGTACCCTGAGCCTGGGTGAGAGAGGATGAGGAGGAGGAGGAGGGCTTGGTCATCCACTCTACCAATTCTTCGGCATGATGTGGCTCAACATGTCCAGCTGCCGAAAAGAAGGACAAGCGTGTCCCATGGCCATGTGCTGATGACAATGCACCGCGTCCACGACCAGCACTGTTGCCCCCAGACACAGAGCCTGCTTGCCCTCTTTTATTGCCTCCTGACTGTCTGCCTCTCCTTGTTTGCCTTCCAGACATTCTAATAGATGGCCTGCAGGGAGATGGGAAAAAAGCAATAAGGGCTACCTTCAGGTGTCCTTCTCTGTCCCTTTACTTAAGGATTTCTAAATATGGTTGAGGATGATTGCTTTTGCACAGAATAGCACAACGACAATTTCCCTGACTGTCCAAAAAACAAGGATTTCAAAGATGGTTGATGAGGAATGCTTTAGCACAGTATAGCACAAGGAGAATTTCCCTCACTGTCCTTCCCTGTCCCTAGAAACAAGGATTATCACAGTGAAAGAAACTGACACTCTTCCTACCTATAGTTTTCTGTCCCTAGAAAAAATGTTTTTTTAAAGATGGTTGATGATCAATGCTTTAGCACACTATAGCACAAGGAGAATTTCCCTCACTGTCCTTCCCTGTCCCTAGAAACAAGGATTATCACAGTGAAAGAAACTGACACTCTTCCTACCTATAGTTTTCTGTCCCTTGAAAAAATGTTTTTTTAAAGACGGTTGATGATCAATGCTTTAGCACACTATAGCACAAGGAGAATTTCCCTCACTGTCCTTCCCTGTCCCTAGAAACAAGGATTATCACAGTGAAAGAAACTGACACTCTTCCTACCTATAGTTTTCTGTCCCTAGAAAAAATGTTTTTTTAAAGATGGTTGATGATCAATGCTTTAGCACACTATAGCACAAGGAGAATTTCCCTCACTGTCCTTCCCTGTCCCTAGAAACAAGGATTATCACAGTGAAAGAAACTGACACTCTTCCTACCTATAGTTTTCTGTCCCTTGAAAAAATGTTTTTTTAAAGACGGTTGATGATCAATGCTTTAGCACACTATAGCACAAGGAGAATTTCCCTCACTGTCCTTCCCTGTCCCTAGAAACAAGGATTATCACAGTGAAAGAAACTGACACTCTTCCTACCTATAGTTTTCTGTCCCTTGAAAAAATGTTTTTTTAAAGACGGTTGATGATCAATGCTTTAGCACACTATAGCACAAGGAGAATTTCCCTCACTGTCCTTCCCTGTCCCTAGAAACAAGGATTATCACAGTGAAAGAAACTGACACTCTTCCTACCTATAGTTTTCTGTCCCTAGAAAAAATGTTTTTTTAAAGATGGTTGATGATCAATGCTTTAGCACACTATAGCACAAGGAGAATTTCCCTCACTGTCCTTCCCTGTCCCTAGAAACAAGGATTATCACAGTGAAAGGAACTGACACTCTTCCTACCTATAGTTTTCTGTCCCTTGAAAAAATGTTTTTTTTAAAGACGGTTGATGATCAATGCTTTAGCACACTATAGCACAAGGAGAATTTCCCTCACTGTCCTTCCCTGTCCCTAGAAACAAGGATTATCACAGTGAAAGAAACTGACACTCTTCCTACCTATAGTTTTCTGTCCCTAGAAAAAATGTTTTTTTAAAGACGGTTCATGATCAATGCTTTAGCACACTATAGCACAAGGAGAATTTCCCTCACTGTCCTTCCCTGTCCCTAGAAACAAGGATTATCACAGTGAAAGAAACTGACACTCTTCCTACCTATAGTTTTCTGTCCCTAGAAAAAATGTTTTTTTAAAGATGGTTGATGATCAATGCTTTAGCACACTATAGCACAAGGAGAATTTCCCTCACTGTCCTTCCCTGTCCCTAGAAACAAGGATTATCACAGTGAAAGAAACTGACACTCTTCCTACCTATAGTTTTCTGTCCCTAGAAAAAATGTTTTTTTAAAGCTGATTGATGATCAATGCTTTAGCACACTATAGCACAAGTAGAATTTCCCTCACTGTCCTTCCCTGTCCCTAGAAACAAGGATTATCACAGTGAAAGAAACTGACACTCTTCCTACCTATAGTTTTCTGTCCCTAGAAAAAATGTTTTTTTAAAGATGGTTGATGATCAATGCTTTAGCACACTATAGCACAAGGAAAATTTCCCTCACTGTCCTTCCCTGTCCCTAGAAACAAGGATTATCACAGTGAAAGAAACTGACACTCTTCCTACCTATAGTTTTCTGTCCCTAGAAAAAATGTTTTTTTAAAGATGGTTGATGATCAATGCTTTAGCACACTATAGCACAAGGAGAATTTCCCTCACTGTCCTTCCCTGTCCCTAGAAACAAGGATTATCACAGTGAAAGAAACTGACACTCTTCCTACCTATAGTTTTCTGTCCCTAGAAAAAATGTTTTTTTAAAGCTGATTGATGATCAATGCTTTAGCACACTATAGCACAAGTAGAATTTCCCTCACTGTCCTTCCCTGTCCCTAGAAACAAGGATTATCACAGTGAAAGAAACTGACACTCTTCCTACCTATAGTTTTCTGTCCCTAGAAAAAATGTTTTTTTAAAGATGGTTGATGATCAATGCTTTAGCACACTATAGCACAAGGAGAATTTCCCTCACTGTCCTTCCCTGTCCCTAGAAACAAGGATTATCACAGTGAAAGAAACTGACACTCTTCCTACCTATAGTTTTCTGTCCCTAGAAAAAATGTTTTTTTAAAGATGGTTGATGATCAATGCTTTAGCACACTATAGCACAAGGAGAATTTCCCTCACTGTCCTTCCCTGTCCCTAGAAACAAGGATTATCACAGTGAAAGAAACTGACACTCTTCCTACCTATAGTTTTCTGTCCCTAGAAAAAATGTTTTTTTAAAGATGGTTGATGATCAATGCTTTAGCACACTATAGCACAAGGAGAATTTCCCTCACTGTCCTTCCCTGTTCCTAGAAACAAGGATTATCACAGTGAAAGAAACTGACACTCTTCCTACCTATAGTTTTCTGTCCCTAGAAAAAATGTTTTTTTAAAGCTGATTGATGATCAATGCTTTAGCACACTATAGCACAAGTAGAATTTCCCTCACTGTCCTTCCCTGTCCCTAGAAACAAGGATTATCACAGTGAAAGAAACTGACACTCTTCCTACCTATAGTTTTCTGTCCCTAGAAAAAATGTTTTTTTAAAGCTGATTGATGATCAATGCTTTAGCACACTATAGCACAAGGAGAATTTCCCTCACTGTCCTTCCCTGTCCCTAGAAACAAGGATTATCACAGTGAAAGAAACTGACACTCTTCCTACCTATAGTTTTCTGTCCCTAGAAAAAATGTTTTTTTAAAGATGGTTGATGATCAATGCTTTAGCACACTATAGCACAAGGAAAATTTCCCTCACTGTCCTTCCCTGTCCCTAGAAACAAGGATTATTACAGTGAAAGAAACTGACACTCTTCCTACCTATAGTTTTCTGTCCCTAGAAAAAATGTTTTTTTAAAGCTGATTGATGATCAATGCTTTAGCACACTATAGCACAAGTAGAATTTCCCTCACTGTCCTTCCCTGTCCCTAGAAACAAGGATTATCACAGTGAAAGAAACTGACACTCTTCCTACCTATAGTTTTCTGTCCCTAGAAAAAATGTTTTTTTAAAGACGGTTGATGATCAATGCTTTAGCACACTATAGCACAAGGAGAATTTCCCTCACTGTCCTTCCCTGTCCCTAGAAACAAGGATTATCACAGTGAAAGAAACTGACACTCTTCCTACCTATAGTTTTCTGTCCCTAGAAAAAATGTTTTTTTAAAGCTGATTGATGATCAATGCTTTAGCACACTATAGCACAAGTAGAATTTCCCTCACTGTCCTTCCCTGTCCCTAGAAACAAGGATTATCACAGTGAAAGAAACTGACACTCTTCCTACCTATAGTTTTCTGTCCCTAGAAAAAATGTTTTTTTAAAGACGGTTGATGATCAATGCTTTAGCACACTATAGCACAAGGAGAATTTCCCTCACTGTCCTTCCCTGTCCCTAGAAACAAGGATTATCACAGTGAAAGAAACTGACACTCTTCCTACCTATAGTTTTCTGTCCCTAGAAAAAATGTTTTTTTAAAGACGGTTGATGATCAATGCTTTAGCACACTATAGCACAAGGAGAATTTCCCTCACTGTCCTTCCCTGTCCCTAGAAACAAGGATTATCACAGTGAAAGAAACTGACACTCTTCCTACCTATAGTTTTCTGTCCCTAGAAAAAATGTTTTTTTTAAAGATGGTTGATGATCAATGCTTTAGCACACTATAGCACAAGGAGAATTTCCCTCACTGTCCTTCCCTGTCCCTAGAAACAAGGATTATCACAGTAAAACACACTGACACTCTCCCTACCTATAGTTTTCTGTCCCTAGAAAAAATGATTTTTTAAAGATGGTTGATGATCAATGCTTTAGCACACTATAGCACAAGGAGAATTTCCCTCACTGTCCTTCCCTGTCCCTAGAAACAAGGATTCGCACAGTAAAACACACTGACACTCTCCCTACCTATCCTTCTCTTTCCCTAAACTAAAGGAATCCAGGTTAAGCAAGAAAAAAAAAATGTCACTGTCCCTGCCTATGCTTCTCTTTCCCTCACTGTCCTTCCCTGTCCCTAGAAACAAGGATTATCACAGTGAAAGAAACTGACACTCTTCCTACCTATAGTTTTCTGTCCCTAGAAAAAATGTTTTTTTAAAGATGGTTGATGATCAATGCTTTAGCACACTATAGCACAAGGAGAATTTCCCTCACTGTCCTTCCCTGTCCCTAGAAACAAGGATTATCACAGTGAAAGAAACTGACACTCTTCCTACCTATAGTTTTCTGTCCCTAGAAAAAATGTTTTTTTAAAGACGGTTCATGATCAATGCTTTAGCACACTATAGCACAAGGAGAATTTCCCTCACTGTCCTTCCCTGTCCCTAGAAACAAGGATTATCACAGTGAAAGAAACTGACACTCTTCCTACCTATAGTTTTCTGTCCCTAGAAAAAATGTTTTTTTAAAGACGGTTCATGATCAATGCTTTAGCACACTATAGCACAAGGAGAATTTCCCTCACTGTCCTTCCCTGTCCCTAGAAACAAGGATTATCACAGTGAAAGAAACTGACACTCTTCCTACCTATAGTTTTCTGTCCCTAGAAAAAATGTTTTTTTAAAGATGGTTGATGATCAATGCTTTAGCACACTATAGCACAAGGAAAATTTCCCTCACTGTCCTTCCCTGTCCCTAGAAACAAGGATTATTACAGTGAAAGAAACTGACACTCTTCCTACCTATAGTTTTCTGTCCCTAGAAAAAATGTTTTTTTAAAGCTGATTGATGATCAATGCTTTAGCACACTATAGCACAAGTAGAATTTCCCTCACTGTCCTTCCCTGTCCCTAGAAACAAGGATTATCACAGTGAAAGAAACTGACACTCTTCCTACCTATAGTTTTCTGTCCCTAGAAAAAATGTTTTTTTAAAGACGGTTGATGATCAATGCTTTAGCACACTATAGCACAAGGAGAATTTCCCTCACTGTCCTTCCCTGTCCCTAGAAACAAGGATTATCACAGTGAAAGAAACTGACACTCTTCCTACCTATAGTTTTCTGTCCCTAGAAAAAATGTTTTTTTAAAGCTGATTGATGATCAATGCTTTAGCACACTATAGCACAAGTAGAATTTCCCTCACTGTCCTTCCCTGTCCCTAGAAACAAGGATTATCACAGTGAAAGAAACTGACACTCTTCCTACCTATAGTTTTCTGTCCCTAGAAAAAATGTTTTTTTAAAGACGGTTGATGATCAATGCTTTAGCACACTATAGCACAAGGAGAATTTCCCTCACTGTCCTTCCCTGTCCCTAGAAACAAGGATTATCACAGTGAAAGAAACTGACACTCTTCCTACCTATAGTTTTCTGTCCCTAGAAAAAATGTTTTTTTAAAGACGGTTGATGATCAATGCTTTAGCACACTATAGCACAAGGAGAATTTCCCTCACTGTCCTTCCCTGTCCCTAGAAACAAGGATTATCACAGTGAAAGAAACTGACACTCTTCCTACCTATAGTTTTCTGTCCCTAGAAAAAATGTTTTTTTTAAAGATGGTTGATGATCAATGCTTTAGCACACTATAGCACAAGGAGAATTTCCCTCACTGTCCTTCCCTGTCCCTAGAAACAAGGATTATCACAGTAAAACACACTGACACTCTCCCTACCTATAGTTTTCTGTCCCTAGAAAAAATGATTTTTTAAAGATGGTTGATGATCAATGCTTTAGCACACTATAGCACAAGGAGAATTTCCCTCACTGTCCTTCCCTGTCCCTAGAAACAAGGATTCGCACAGTAAAACACACTGACACTCTCCCTACCTATCCTTCTCTTTCCCTAAACTAAAGGAATCCAGGTTAAGCAAGAAAAAAAAATGTCACTGTCCCTGCCTATGCTTCTCTTTCCCTCACTGTCCTTCCCTGTCCCTAGAAACAAGGATTATCACAGTGAAAGAAACTGACACTCTTCCTACCTATAGTTTTCTGTCCCTAGAAAAAATGTTTTTTTAAAGATGGTTGATGATCAATGCTTTAGCACACTATAGCACAAGGAGAATTTCCCTCACTGTCCTTCCCTGTCCCTAGAAACAAGGATTATCACAGTGAAAGAAACTGACACTCTTCCTACCTATAGTTTTCTGTCCCTAGAAAAAATGTTTTTTTAAAGATGGTTGATGATCAATGCTTTAGCACACTATAGCACAAGGAGAATTTCCCTCACTGTCCTTCCCTGTCCCTAGAAACAAGGATTATCACAGTGAAAGAAACTGACACTCTTCCTACCTATAGTTTTCTGTCCCTTGAAAAAATGTTTTTTTTAAAGACGGTTGATGATCAATGCTTTAGCACACTATAGCACAAGGAGAATTTCCCTCACTGTCCTTCCCTGTCCCTAGAAACAAGGATTATCACAGTGAAAGAAACTGACACTCTTCCTACCTATAGTTTTCTGTCCCTAGAAAAAATGTTTTTTTAAAGACGGTTCATGATCAATGCTTTAGCACACTATAGCACAAGGAGAATTTCCCTCACTGTCCTTCCCTGTCCCTAGAAACAAGGATTATCACAGTGAAAGAAACTGACACTCTTCCTACCTATAGTTTTCTGTCCCTAGAAAAAATGTTTTTTTAAAGATGGTTGATGATCAATGCTTTAGCACACTATAGCACAAGGAGAATTTCCCTCACTGTCCTTCCCTGTCCCTAGAAACAAGGATTATCACAGTGAAAGAAACTGACACTCTTCCTACCTATAGTTTTCTGTCCCTAGAAAAAATGTTTTTTTAAAGCTGATTGATGATCAATGCTTTAGCACACTATAGCACAAGTAGAATTTCCCTCACTGTCCTTCCCTGTCCCTAGAAACAAGGATTATCACAGTGAAAGAAACTGACACTCTTCCTACCTATAGTTTTCTGTCCCTAGAAAAAATGTTTTTTTAAAGATGGTTGATGATCAATGCTTTAGCACACTATAGCACAAGGAGAATTTCCCTCACTGTCCTTCCCTGTCCCTAGAAACAAGGATTATCACAGTGAAAGAAACTGACACTCTTCCTACCTATAGTTTTCTGTCCCTAGAAAAAATGTTTTTTTAAAGATGGTTGATGATCAATGCTTTAGCACACTATAGCACAAGTAGAATTTCCCTCACTGTCCTTCCCTGTCCCTAGAAACAAGGATTATCACAGTGAAAGAAACTGACACTCTTCCTACCTATAGTTTTCTGTCCCTAGAAAAAATGTTTTTTTAAAGATGGTTGATGATCAATGCTTTAGCACACTATAGCACAAGGAGAATTTCCCTCACTGTCCTTCCCTGTTCCTAGAAACAAGGATTATCACAGTGAAAGAAACTGACACTCTTCCTACCTATAGTTTTCTGTCCCTAGAAAAAATGTTTTTTTAAAGCTGATTGATGATCAATGCTTTAGCACACTATAGCACAAGTAGAATTTCCCTCACTGTCCTTCCCTGTCCCTAGAAACAAGGATTATCACAGTGAAAGAAACTGACACTCTTCCTACCTATAGTTTTCTGTCCCTAGAAAAAATGTTTTTTTAAAGCTGATTGATGATCAATGCTTTAGCACACTATAGCACAAGGAGAATTTCCCTCACTGTCCTTCCCTGTCCCTAGAAACAAGGATTATCACAGTGAAAGAAACTGACACTCTTCCTACCTATAGTTTTCTGTCCCTAGAAAAAATGTTTTTTTAAAGATGGTTGATGATCAATGCTTTAGCACACTATAGCACAAGGAAAATTTCCCTCACTGTCCTTCCCTGTCCCTAGAAACAAGGATTATTACAGTGAAAGAAACTGACACTCTTCCTACCTATAGTTTTCTGTCCCTAGAAAAAATGTTTTTTTAAAGCTGATTGATGATCAATGCTTTAGCACACTATAGCACAAGTAGAATTTCCCTCACTGTCCTTCCCTGTCCCTAGAAACAAGGATTATCACAGTGAAAGAAACTGACACTCTTCCTACCTATAGTTTTCTGTCCCTAGAAAAAATGTTTTTTTAAAGACGGTTGATGATCAATGCTTTAGCACACTATAGCACAAGGAGAATTTCCCTCACTGTCCTTCCCTGTCCCTAGAAACAAGGATTATCACAGTGAAAGAAACTGACACTCTTCCTACCTATAGTTTTCTGTCCCTAGAAAAAATGTTTTTTTAAAGCTGATTGATGATCAATGCTTTAGCACACTATAGCACAAGTAGAATTTCCCTCACTGTCCTTCCCTGTCCCTAGAAACAAGGATTATCACAGTGAAAGAAACTGACACTCTTCCTACCTATAGTTTTCTGTCCCTAGAAAAAATGTTTTTTTAAAGATGGTTGATGATCAATGCTTTAGCACACTATAGCACAAGGAGAATTTCCCTCACTGTCCTTCCCTGTCCCTAGAAACAAGGATTATCACAGTGAAAGAAACTGACACTCTTCCTACCTATAGTTTTCTGTCCCTAGAAAAAATGTTTTTTTAAAGATGGTTGATGATCAATGCTTTAGCACACTATAGCACAAGGAAAATTTCCCTCACTGTCCTTCCCTGTCCCTAGAAACAAGGATTATTACAGTGAAAGAAACTGACACTCTTCCTACCTATAGTTTTCTGTCCCTAGAAAAAATGTTTTTTTAAAGCTGATTGATGACCAATGCTTTAGCACACTATAGCACAAGTAGAATTTCCCTCACTGTCCTTCCCTGTCCCTAGAAACAAGGATTATCACAGTGAAAGAAACTGACACTCTTCCTACCTATAGTTTTCTGTCCCTAGAAAAATTGTTTTTTTAAAGACGGTTGATGATCAATGCTTTAGCACACTATAGCACAAGGAGAATTTCCCTCACTGTCCTTCCCTGTCCCTAGAAACAAGGATTATCACAGTGAAAGAAACTGACACTCTTCCTACCTATAGTTTTCTGTCCCTAGAAAAAATGTTTTTTTAAAGCTGATTGATGATCAATGCTTTAGCACACTATAGCACAAGTAGAATTTCCCTCACTGTCCTTCCCTGTCCCTAGAAACAAGGATTATCACAGTGAAAGAAACTGACACTCTTCCTACCTATAGTTTTCTGTCCCTAGAAAAAATGTTTTTTTAAAGATGGTTGATGATCAATGCTTTAGCACACTATAGCACAAGGAGAATTTCCCTCACTGTCCTTCCCTGTCCCTAGAAACAAGGATTATCACAGTGAAAGAAACTGACACTCTTCCTACCTATAGTTTTCTGTCCCTTGAAAAAATGTTTTTTTTAAAGACGGTTGATGATCAATGCTTTAGCACACTATAGCACAAGGAGAATTTCCCTCACTGTCCTTCCCTGTCCCTAGAAACAAGGATTATCACAGTGAAAGAAACTGACACTCTTCCTACCTATAGTTTTCTGTCCCTAGAAAAAATGTTTTTTTAAAGACGGTTCATGATCAATGCTTTAGCACACTATAGCACAAGGAGAATTTCCCTCACTGTCCTTCCCTGTCCCTAGAAACAAGGATTATCACAGTGAAAGAAACTGACACTCTTCCTACCTATAGTTTTCTGTCCCTAGAAAAAATGTTTTTTTAAAGATGGTTGATGATCAATGCTTTAGCACACTATAGCACAAGGAGAATTTCCCTCACTGTCCTTCCCTGTCCCTAGAAACAAGGATTATCACAGTGAAAGAAACTGACACTCTTCCTACCTATAGTTTTCTGTCCCTAGAAAAAATGTTTTTTTAAAGCTGATTGATGATCAATGCTTTAGCACACTATAGCACAAGTAGAATTTCCCTCACTGTCCTTCCCTGTCCCTAGAAACAAGGATTATCACAGTGAAAGAAACTGACACTCTTCCTACCTATAGTTTTCTGTCCCTAGAAAAAATGTTTTTTTAAAGATGGTTGATGATCAATGCTTTAGCACACTATAGCACAAGGAAAATTTCCCTCACTGTCCTTCCCTGTCCCTAGAAACAAGGATTATCACAGTGAAAGAAACTGACACTCTTCCTACCTATAGTTTTCTGTCCCTAGAAAAAATGTTTTTTTAAAGATGGTTGATGATCAATGCTTTAGCACACTATAGCACAAGGAGAATTTCCCTCACTGTCCTTCCCTGTCCCTAGAAACAAGGATTATCACAGTGAAAGAAACTGACACTCTTCCTACCTATAGTTTTCTGTCCCTAGAAAAAATGTTTTTTTAAAGCTGATTGATGATCAATGCTTTAGCACACTATAGCACAAGTAGAATTTCCCTCACTGTCCTTCCCTGTCCCTAGAAACAAGGATTATCACAGTGAAAGAAACTGACACTCTTCCTACCTATAGTTTTCTGTCCCTAGAAAAAATGTTTTTTTAAAGATGGTTGATGATCAATGCTTTAGCACACTATAGCACAAGGAGAATTTCCCTCACTGTCCTTCCCTGTCCCTAGAAACAAGGATTATCACAGTGAAAGAAACTGACACTCTTCCTACCTATAGTTTTCTGTCCCTAGAAAAAATGTTTTTTTAAAGATGGTTGATGATCAATGCTTTAGCACACTATAGCACAAGTAGAATTTCCCTCACTGTCCTTCCCTGTCCCTAGAAACAAGGATTATCACAGTGAAAGAAACTGACACTCTTCCTACCTATAGTTTTCTGTCCCTAGAAAAAATGTTTTTTTAAAGATGGTTGATGATCAATGCTTTAGCACACTATAGCACAAGGAGAATTTCCCTCACTGTCCTTCCCTGTTCCTAGAAACAAGGATTATCACAGTGAAAGAAACTGACACTCTTCCTACCTATAGTTTTCTGTCCCTAGAAAAAATGTTTTTTTAAAGCTGATTGATGATCAATGCTTTAGCACACTATAGCACAAGTAGAATTTCCCTCACTGTCCTTCCCTGTCCCTAGAAACAAGGATTATCACAGTGAAAGAAACTGACACTCTTCCTACCTATAGTTTTCTGTCCCTAGAAAAAATGTTTTTTTAAAGCTGATTGATGATCAATGCTTTAGCACACTATAGCACAAGGAGAATTTCCCTCACTGTCCTTCCCTGTCCCTAGAAACAAGGATTATCACAGTGAAAGAAACTGACACTCTTCCTACCTATAGTTTTCTGTCCCTAGAAAAAATGTTTTTTTAAAGATGGTTGATGATCAATGCTTTAGCACACTATAGCACAAGGAAAATTTCCCTCACTGTCCTTCCCTGTCCCTAGAAACAAGGATTATTACAGTGAAAGAAACTGACACTCTTCCTACCTATAGTTTTCTGTCCCTAGAAAAAATGTTTTTTTAAAGCTGATTGATGATCAATGCTTTAGCACACTATAGCACAAGTAGAATTTCCCTCACTGTCCTTCCCTGTCCCTAGAAACAAGGATTATCACAGTGAAAGAAACTGACACTCTTCCTACCTATAGTTTTCTGTCCCTAGAAAAAATGTTTTTTTAAAGACGGTTGATGATCAATGCTTTAGCACACTATAGCACAAGGAGAATTTCCCTCACTGTCCTTCCCTGTCCCTAGAAACAAGGATTATCACAGTGAAAGAAACTGACACTCTTCCTACCTATAGTTTTCTGTCCCTAGAAAAAATGTTTTTTTAAAGCTGATTGATGATCAATGCTTTAGCACACTATAGCACAAGTAGAATTTCCCTCACTGTCCTTCCCTGTCCCTAGAAACAAGGATTATCACAGTGAAAGAAACTGACACTCTTCCTACCTATAGTTTTCTGTCCCTAGAAAAAATGTTTTTTTAAAGACGGTTGATGATCAATGCTTTAGCACACTATAGCACAAGGAGAATTTCCCTCACTGTCCTTCCCTGTCCCTAGAAACAAGGATTATCACAGTGAAAGAAACTGACACTCTTCCTACCTATAGTTTTCTGTCCCTAGAAAAAATGTTTTTTTAAAGACGGTTGATGATCAATGCTTTAGCACACTATAGCACAAGGAGAATTTCCCTCACTGTCCTTCCCTGTCCCTAGAAACAAGGATTATCACAGTGAAAGAAACTGACACTCTTCCTACCTATAGTTTTCTGTCCCTAGAAAAAATGTTTTTTTTAAAGATGGTTGATGATCAATGCTTTAGCACACTATAGCACAAGGAGAATTTCCCTCACTGTCCTTCCCTGTCCCTAGAAACAAGGATTATCACAGTAAAACACACTGACACTCTCCCTACCTATAGTTTTCTGTCCCTAGAAAAAATGATTTTTTAAAGATGGTTGATGATCAATGCTTTAGCACACTATAGCACAAGGAGAATTTCCCTCACTGTCCTTCCCTGTCCCTAGAAACAAGGATTCGCACAGTAAAACACACTGACACTCTCCCTACCTATCCTTCTCTTTCCCTAAACTAAAGGAATCCAGGTTAAGCAAGAAAAAAAAAATGTCACTGTCCCTGCCTATGCTTCTCTTTCCCTGCTCCGGAACACACTACACTAGGCCGCCGTGCTGGCGGCCTTTTATAGTGTGGGGCGTGTACTAAACACCCTCAGCAATAATTGGCCACAGGCAACCTGCCTGTGGCCAATCATTGCTCTCCTCGCTGCCGGCGCTGTGATTGGCCAAGCATGCGGGGTCACAGTGCATGCTTGGCCAATCACAGCGCCTGGATGACACTGCGATGGCGTAGTGCATTGTGGGCCATTCGCGTCACTCGAATTAGGCGCGAACGGCCCAAATCGTTCGATCTTCGTCGAACGATCGAACAGCCGATGTTCGAGTCGAACGTATGTTCGACTCGAACACCGAGCTCATCCCTAGTCACCACCAAAGACCACCTGCTGGGACGTAAACAAGTAGGGCTTGACCATCGTGAGGAGGCTCCTACTGTCCCTCTTGGTCTGAGGGCCATAGAAGTTGATCAGCCTTAGGAATTGCCCCCTCACGACGGCGTCCACCACCAGGCACCTACCGACCTCTACCTTAATCACTCGTCGGCAAGCCACCGGACCAGTCTTAAAAAGGACTGCAACTCCACTGCAGGGCTCGGCCGCAAGAGACCAGAGGGAGGGCCCGCACCTCCACTCCCTCTTTGCTAGATGCATCTCTGCCACCGATGCCAGCCAGGTCTCTTGCAAAAACAAAATGTCAGCTTCAACTCGGCTGAGAAAATCAAAGGTCATAAAACGAGCCGCCGCAGAACGCACACTTGCGACATTAATAGTCGCAACGCGTATTGGAGAGGGTACCGCCATCCTTAGTGATTTTGGTCTGCATTCTCCTCTGCGTTTTCGCCTACACCCCGGGGTCCTCCTCCGAATCGGAGAGGACCCCGTACATATTCCCTAGGATCACCGGGGGGGGCCCCCCAGGGTCCCCACCAGGGACAACCCGGGGTCCCACAACCCCCTCCCCAGGATCCCTCTTCTTCCTCTTCCTCACCTTCCTCTGCAGCCAGCCCGCCTGGGTCTGGCCGCCCACCTCGTCGCCGGAGTGCCCGTTAGAGGCCCCCATGGGCCTCTTGTGCAGGCCCCTTGACGACTCGGCCACCTCCATCTCCCCCCCCGAATCCTGGGAAATCACAAGGGGATCCAGGATGGGACGGGAGGGGGAAGGGGGCGAAGAGGAAGGGGGAAGGGAAGAAGGAGAATAGGGAGAAGGAGGGAGAGGAGGGGGGAAAGAGGGAGGAGGGGGAGGAGGAGGGAAAGAAGGGGGGGAAGGGTAGTAGAGGGGGGGAAAGAGAGGGGGTAAAAGGGGAAGATACACAAAAAAGAGGGGGAGGGGGAAGGGGAGGGGGGCCCTAGCAGATGGCCCCTCACCCCCTCGGCCCCTCACCCCTACTGGGCCTGATGCTGGCGCACCCGGCCCCCCAGCGACAAGTCCCGAGGGACCAGGCACATTCCCAGCAGGGGCCCCAACTCCACCACGCCTATGCCCGGGCCTCTGTCTCTGCGGCAAAGGCCCCTCTGGGCCACCAACCCCAGGCCTATCACCCGGGCCCGCCTGAGGCGCCTGAGGTGGGAGACCCGACCCCCCGGCACGTCTTCTGGGCCTGGCCCATCCCCATCAGCCGCATGCCCCCTAAAAGCCTTAGGGCAGCGGCTGAATGGGTGGCCGGACACCCCACAGAGGTTGCAGACAATTAGTCTGCAAGTCTCCGAGGAGTGCCCAGGCCTGTTGCACCTGACGCACCGGGGCGTTGTGCAATCCGCACTTAAATGGGTGGGACTCCCACACTTGAAGCAGCGACGGGGCTGACCGGGGTAAAAGACCAGGATCCTATCTCTCCCAATAAACGCACTTCCGGGGACATGGGTCACACTAGTCCCCTGGCGCTTGAGACGGATCCTGGCCAACCACGCCCCGGTCCAGACCCCACGCTCATCCAGGTTTTTGCAGAGGGGAGACTGCAGCTGCCCATACCTCCCCAACCAGGTGGCAATGTCCTCAGATGGGAGGGATTCGTTCCTGACCAAAATGGTCAGGGACTTTATTTCTTCCTGCCTGGACAGGGGGACCACCCTAAACAACTTCCAAGGCTCCGACCTCTTCAGGAGCTCATAGACGGTGAGAAAGAGCTCCATTAGCACCAAGGAGGAAAAACTAACATCAAACTCCTTGGTGCCCGTGGGATGGATCACCGCGAAGAGGTCGGCCACCTTGAAGTTGGCCCCTTCAGCAGGAGATCCACTACCTGCCCCCTGCTGGGGCACTGTCCAGGTCCCTCCCACCGCAGCTGCACGACATTGCGCCTGCGCCTCTCCGGACCCCCTGTACCCCTCGACCACGGGTTCGCCCCCTGGAGCTCATCTGCGGGGGGGAACCCAGAAGTTTTGGGTGCCAAACTGGCTGTACAGGGGGGCCAAAGGGACGCTGGTCTCTGCCACCCGGGCAAAAGACCTGGTCTCCCTCAGCGCCTCAAGCAGCTCTGCCTCCTGGGCCTGCTCCAAAACACCCCCAGCCTGAGCGCCAGAAGTGCCCTCCGCCGCATCACCAGGGGCACCCTCGGAGGGCACCCCAGCACCCATGGATGACACCCCAACCGGGGGAACCCCCCGGCCTAATCCTGCCGGGGGGGGTCCCTCCCATCCACCACCCCCCGGAGCAAGCCACACCCATACCGTCCCTCCTCCTAACACTCGGAGGAGGGTCTACCACTGGGGGCCCACTGGAGCAGCAGGATCGAGCCCCAGATGGCTCCCCCCTGCTCCCGTGGCTGCTCCTTCCCCTTAGTATGTGACTGTCCCTCCTGGGACTCAATTCCCCTGATGAAAGCCAGGGCTGGGTGATCCCCAGAAAGGTCCCCAGCCTCAGCCTCACTCCATCTACCTATCCTCTGGCCTAAGCTTAGATCGCCAGAGGATTCTACCAAAGTGCTCCCAGATGCCTCCCTGCTTACCTCCATCCCGGAAGTGGCCGGACGGACGCCGCTCGCCCCTCCCAGTTGCCCCCGCCACCCAGACTCCCACCCACACTCCTCCCCCTGGCTCCCCAGCCCGCCCTGCCTCCGTCCACTGGCCACGCCCCCACTGTCAGCAGTGGAGGTCACGCATCTCGGCACCACAGCGTCCATTTTTTCTGCATGATCACCTGCATCACTCAGTTCCCCTCTATTCTCAATTGCACCGGACAATGGCGTCTCCCCTCCTCCACCCTCAGTAACCCTTACTCCCACTACAACCACCGCCCCACCAGTCCTTTGACCCCCAAAATCCAGCATTTTGTCCGTAGTCTTAGTTTCTTCTGCTTCAAAAGCCACTCCAGCAGTCTTTTCCTTTTCCTTCCTGGCGGACCCCTCCCCCTCCTCCATAACATGTGCGGTTTTTATCAAGCAACATGCGGGATTCACAGGGGTCATAGGGGTCATAGAAGTCCCACCACCATGCCTGGCCACTTCCTTCCTCTCTGCCTGCAACTTATACCCCGGGAGTGGCGTGAGGACCACCACTGGGAATCCCCCCAGCCTCCCTACTCCTGTAGTGCACCCTTCCTGACCCTTCCCAGCTGCTTCACGGGGTGCCCTACCTGAGTCTGCCTGTGTGCTGGCAGTTTTTCCTGGCCGCAATGTAGCATGGACTCGGGGACCCTCCACAGCCGGGACCTCAGGGACCGCACCACCCAGGGAGGGGGGATGGGGGAGGGGGAGGGGGGGTTTCACCATCACCGGGGCTCACCACCATAGGCTCCTCAGGCTGCTGCCCTCTTTACTTGCTCTCCGGAGCTCACTCCTTACTTCCAGGAGGAAGTCTGTCTCTCCACGGCCTCTCTCACACAGCCCCCCGAGCAGGGTCCACAGGCCGTTATTTTGACCTTTTAAAAGGTTAATGGGCTCGGCATACTCTCCTCTTCTGAAGCTGCTGGCCCGATCCCTTCTGTTCCTCAAATCCGTTAGGACCACGGTCTTCCCACAGAAGGCCCGGCTGGCCTTCTGGATCAAGTCCTTGACCCTTTCGACTCTTCTTAGTAACTTTGCAGGACTCTCCCCAGGCTGGGGCAGGGTCCAATCCGCTAGTTCGAATTGCGTTTTTAAAAAGAGCGTCTCCTCCCTGGACAAGTCCTTAATCCCCAGGGAGGAGGCAGCAGCATCAGCCCGGGAAAGCTGCCCCGGTCCTGGGCTGGAGGAGGCCATCACACCCCCTCCTCCTGGAGCTGCAGGAGCTCCCTACAGGCACGTCCTCTCACTCCCAAGGTCTCACAGCAACTGACACACTCCACCCGCTGTAAGTGCTGCAAATGCCTGTTAGTGTAACACACCAGGAAAACACAGCAATAAGGCCTAGCTTCAGGAGTATATTTAGCAGGAAGCACACTACGCCCGCTGTAAGTGCTGCAAATGCCTGTTAGTGTAACACACCAGGAAAACACAGCATCCCCCCAGATGATGCATTAGGATGCGAAACGCGTTGGGAGACCTTACTGTTGCCAATTTTGACTATTTGACAAGCGCTGTTATACTCTTTTAAATGTAAGTGTTCCTACCTACATTAAATTACCCTTTTATACAGTATCACGCTATGTGCCTTTTCTTTCCTTTACTTTTTTGCAACTCATCTGGTAACACTACCTGGTCCCAATCGGACACTGTCCGTAAGTTTCATCGCACATTTGGACAGGAGCGATTACATTTTTCCATCCTGGATTGAAGCTTGTGGTTCCCGTTTGAATTGTTGCTGAGGATTTGCTGTTCACAGTGGCTTACCCTTGCCTGGTTGACCCTTTGAACGTATGTTTTTGGGGTCCACTCTCTCCGGTAAGCCTTTTCTACAATCGATTGGTGGTGGTCACTTCACGTCAAGTTTTTTTGGGAGCACTATTATTTTGATTGTCATTCACCATTTTAATATTCATTTATTATATTGTCATTTAATGTATGTAATGTATGTGACAGTATTTTTTTGATGATTTTCAATGTTATATAATTCTCATCACGGTGGATTGTTTGATTTAATTTTCATCACGGTGGATTATCTGAACATTTTCACATATCTGTGTTAGATGTCATGTTGATTGTTTAATCACATATCACTGTTTATACTGCACTTGATCAAAGTGCAGTCCTCATTTAGTTTAGCGCTACACTTTTTTGTTTTTGTTAACACACTAGGAAAACACAGCAATACGGGCTAGCTTCAGGAGTATATTTAGCAGGAAGCACACTACGCTCGCTGTAAGTGCTGCAAATGCCTGTTAGTGTAACACACTAGGAAAACACAGCAATACGGGCTAGCTTCAGGAGAATATTTAGCAGGAAGCACACTACGCCCGCTGTAAGTGCTGCAAATGCCTGTTAGTGTAACACACCAGGAAAACACAGCAATACGGGCTAGCTTCAGGAGTATATTTAGCAGGAAGCATACTACGCCCGCTGTAAGTGCTGCAAATGCCTGTTAGTGTAACACACCAGGAAAACACAGCAATACGGGCTAGCTTCAGGATTATATTTAGCAGGAAGCACACTACGCCCGCTGTAAGTGCTGCAAATGCCTGTTAGTGTAACACACCAGGAAAACACAGCAATACGGGCTAGCTTCAGGAGTATATTTAGCAGGAAGCACACTACGCCCACTGTAAGTGCTGCAAATGCCTGTTAGTGTAACACACTAGGAAAACACAGCAATACGGGCTAGCTTCAGGAGTATATTTAGCAGGAAGCACACTACGCCCGCTGTAAGTGCTGCAAATGCCTGTTAGTGTAACACACTAGGAAAACACAGCAATAAGGCCTAGCTTCAGGAGTATATTTAGCAGGAAGCACACTACGCCTGCTGTAAGTGCTGCAAATGCCTGTTAGTGTAACACACCAGGAAAACACAGCAATACGGGCTAGCTTCAGGAGTATATTTAGCAGGAAGCACACTACACCCGCTGTAAGTTCTGCAAATGCCTGTTAGTGTAACACACCAGGAAAACACAGCAATACGGGCTAGCTTCAGGAGTATATTTAGCAGGAAGCACACTATGCCCGCTGTAAGTGCTGCAAATGCCTGTTAGTGTAACACACCAGGAAAACACAGCAATACGGGCTAGCTTCAGGAGTATATTTAGCAAGAAGCACACTACGTCCACTGTACGTGCTGCAAATGCCTGTTAGTGTAACACACTAGGAAAACACAGCAATAAGGCCTAGCTTCAGGAGTATATTTAGCAGGAAGCACACTACGCCCGCTGTAAGTGCTGCAAATGCCTGTTAGTGTAACACACCAGGAAAACACAGCAATACGGGCTAGCTTCAGGAGTATATTTAGCAGGAAGCACACTACGCCCGCTGTAAGTGCTGCAAATGCCTGTTAGTGTAACACACCAGGAAAACACAGCAATACGGGCTAGCTTCAGGAGTATATTTAGCAGGAAGCACACTACGCCCGCTGTAAGTGCTGCAAATGCCTGTTAGTGTAACACACCAGGAAAACACAGCAATACGGGCTAGCTTCAGGAGTATATTTAGCAGGAAGCACACTACGCCCGCTGTAAGTGCTGAAAATGCCTGTTAGTGTAACACACCAGGAAAACACAGCAATAGGGGCTAGCTTCAGGAGTATATTTAGCAGGAAGCACACTACGCCCGCTGTAAGTGCTGCAAATGCCTGTTAGTGTAACACACCAGGAAAACACAGCAATACGGGCTAGCTTCAGGAGTATATTTAGCAGGAAGCACACTACGCCCGCTGTAAGTGCTGCAAATGCCTGTTAGTGTAACACACTAGGAAAACACAGCAATACGGGCTAGCTTCAGGAGTATATTTAGCAGGAAGCACACTACGCCCGCTGTAAGTGCTGCAAATGCCTGTTAGTGTAACACACTAGGAAAACACAGCAATAAGGCCTAGCTTCAGGAGTATATTTAGCAGGAAGCACACTACGCCCGCTGTAAGTGCTGCAAATGCCTGTTAGTGTAACACACCAGGAAAACACAGCAATATGGGCTAGCTTCAGGAGTATATTTAGCAGGAAGCACACTACACCTGCTGTAAGTTCTGCAAATGCCTGTTAGTGTAACACACCAGGAAAACACAGCAATACGGGCTAGCTTCAGGAGTATATTTAGCAGGAAGCACACTACGCCCACTGTAAGTGCTGCAAATGCCTGTTAGTGTAACACACCAGGAAAACACAGCAATACGGGCTAGCTTCAGGAGTATATTTAGCAAGAAGCACATTACGCCCACTGTAAGTGCTGCAAATGCCTGTTTGTGTAACACACTAGGAAAACACAGCAATACGGGCTAGCTTCAGGAGTATATTTAGCAGGAAGCATACTACGCCCGCTGTACGTGCTGCAAATGCCTGTTAGTGTAACACACTAGGAAAACACAGCAATAAGGCCTAGCTTCAGGAGTATATTTAGCAGGAAGCACACTACACCCGCTGTAAGTGCTGTAAATGCCTGTTAGTGTAACACACCAGGAAAACACAGCAATAGGGGCTAGCTTCAGGAGTATATTTAGCAGGAAGCACACTACGCCCGCTGTAAGTGCTGCAAATGCCTGTAAGTGTAACACACTAGGAAAACACAGCAATAAGGCCTAGCTTCAGGAGTATATTTAGCAGGAAGCACACTACGCCCGCTGTAAGTGCTGCAAATGCCTGTTAGTGTAACACACCAGGAAAACACAGCAATACGGGCTAGCTTCAGGAGTATATTTAGCAGGAAGCACACTACGCCCGCTGTAAGTGCTGCAAATGCCTGTTAGTGTAACACACCAGGAAAACACAGCAATACGGGCTAGCTTCAGGAGTATATTTAGCAGGAAGCACACTACGCCCACTGTAAGTGCTGCAAATGCCTGTTAGTGTAACACACTAGGAAAACACAGCAATACGGGCTAGCTTCAGGAGTATATTTAGCAGGAAGCACACTACGCCCGCTGTAAGTGCTGCAAATGCCTGTTAGTGTAACACACTAGGAAAACACAGCAATAAGGCCTAGCTTCAGGAGTATATTTAGCAGGAAGCACACTACGCCTGCTGTAAGTGCTGCAAATGCCTGTTAGTGTAACACACCAGGAAAACACAGCAATACGGGCTAGCTTCAGGAGTATATTTAGCAGGAAGCACACTACACCCGCTGTAAGTTCTGCAAATGCCTGTTAGTGTAACACACCAGGAAAACACAGCAATACGGGCTAGCTTCAGGAGTATATTTAGCAGGAAGCACACTATGCCCGCTGTAAGTGCTGCAAATGCCTGTTAGTGTAACACACCAGGAAAACACAGCAATACGGGCTAGCTTCAGGAGTATATTTAGCAAGAAGCACACTACGTCCACTGTACGTGCTGCAAATGCCTGTTAGTGTAACACACTAGGAAAACACAGCAATAAGGCCTAGCTTCAGGAGTATATTTAGCAGGAAGCACACTACGCCCGCTGTAAGTGCTGAAAATGCCTGTTAGTGTAACACACCAGGAAAACACAGCAATAGGGGCTAGCTTCAGGAGTATATTTAGCAGGAAGCACACTACGCCCGCTGTAAGTGCTGCAAATGCCTGTTAGTGTAACACACCAGGAAAACACAGCAATACGGGCTAGCTTCAGGAGTATATTTAGCAGGAAGCACACTACGCCCGCTGTAAGTGCTGCAAATGCCTGTTAGTGTAACACACTAGGAAAACACAGCAATACGGGCTAGCTTCAGGAGTATATTTAGCAGGAAGCACACTACGCCCGCTGTAAGTGCTGCAAATGCCTGTTAGTGTAACACACTAGGAAAACACAGCAATAAGGCCTAGCTTCAGAAGTATATTTAGCAGGAAGCACACTACGCCCGCTGTAAGTGCTGCAAATGCCTGTTAGTGTAACACACCAGGAAAACACAGCAATATGGGCTAGCTTCAGGAGTATATTTAGCAGGAAGCACACTACACCTGCTGTAAGTTCTGCAAATGCCTGTTAGTGTAACACACCAGGAAAACACAGCAATACGGGCTAGCTTCAGGAGTATATTTAGCAGGAAGCACACTACGCCCGCTGTAAGTGCTGCAAATGCCTGTTAGTGTAACACACCAGGAAAACACAGCAATACGGGCTAGCTTCAGGAGTATATTTAGCAAGAAGCACATTACGCCCACTGTAAGTGCTGCAAATGCCTGTTTGTGTAACACACTAGGAAAACACAGCAATACGGGCTAGCTTCAGGAGTATATTTAGCAGGAAGCATACTACGCCCGCTGTACGTGCTGCAAATGCCTGTTAGTGTAACACACTAGGAAAACACAGCAATAAGGCCTAGCTTCAGGAGTATATTTAGCAGGAAGCACACTACACCCGCTGTAAGTGCTGTAAATGCCTGTTAGTGTAACACACCAGGAAAACACAGCAATAGGGGCTAGCTTCAGGAGTATATTTAGCAGGAAGCACACTACGCCCGCTGTAAGTGCTGCAAATGCCTGTAAGTGTAACACACTAGGAAAACACAGCAATAAGGCCTAGCTTCAGGAGTATATTTAGCAGGAAGCACACTACGCCCGCTGTAAGTGCTGCAAATGCCTGTTAGTGTAACACACCAGGAAAACACAGCAATACGGGCTAGCTTCAGGAGTATATTTAGCAGGAAGCACACTACGCCCGCTGTAAGTGCTGCAAATGCCTGTTAGTGTAACACACCAGGAAAACACAGCAATACGGGCTAGCTTCAGGAGTATATTTAGCAGGAAGCACACTACGTCCGCTGTAAGTGCTGCAAATGCCTGTTAGTGTAACACACCAGGAAAACACAGCAATACGGGCTAGCTTCAGGAGTATATTTAGCAGGAAGCACACTACGCCCGCTGTAAGTGCTGAAAATGCCTGTTAGTGTAACACACCAGGAAAACACAGCAATAGGTGCTAGCTTCAGGAGTATATTTAGCAGGAAGCACACTACGCCCGCTGTAAGTGCTGCAAATGCCTGTTAGTGTAACACACTAGGAAAACACAGCAATACGGGCTAGCTTCAGGAGTATATTTAGCAGGAAGCACACTACGCCCGCTATAAGTGCTGCAAATGCCTGTTAGTGTAACACACCAGGAAAACACAGCAATAAGGCCTAGCTTCAGGAGTATATTTAGCAGGAAGCACACTACGCCCGCTGTAAGTGCTGCAAATGCCTGTTAGTGTAACACACCAGGAAAACACAGCAATACGGGCTAGCTTCAGGAGTATATTTAGCAGGAAGCGCACTACGCCCGCTGTAAGTGCTGCAAATGCCTGTTAGTGTAACACACTAGGAAAACACAGCAATACGGGCTAGCTTCAGGAGTATATTTAGCAGGAAGCACACTACGCCCGCTGTAAGTGCTGCAAATGCCTGTTAGTGTAACACACTAGGAAAACACAGCAATACGGGCTAGCTTCAGGAGTATATTTAGCAGGAAGCACACTACGCCCGCTGTAAGTGCTGCAAATGCCTGTTAGTGTAACACACTAGGAAAACACAGCAATAAGGCCTAGCTTCAGGAGTATATTTAGCAGGAAGCACACTACACCTGCTGTAAGTTCTGCAAATGCCTGTTAGTGTAACACACCAGGAAAACACAGCAATACGGGCTAGCTTCAGGAGTATATTTAGCAGGAAGCACACTACGCCCGCTGTAAGTGCTGCAAATGCCTGTTAGTGTAACACACCAGGAAAACACAGCAATACGGGCTAGCTTAAGGAGTATATTTAGCAAGAAGCACACTACGCCCACTGTAAGTGCTGCAAATGCCTGTTTGTGTAACACACTAGGAAAACACAGCAATACGGGCTAGCTTCAGGAGTATATTTAGCAGGAAGCATACTACGCCCGCTGTACGTGCTGCAAATGCCTGTTAGTGTAACACGCTAGGAAAACACAGCAATAAGGCCTAGCTTCAGGAGTATATTTAGCAGGAAGCACACTACGCCCGCTGTAAGTGCTGTAAATGCCTGTTAGTGTAACACACCAGGAAAACACAGCAATAGGGGCTAGCTTCAGGAGTATATTTAGCAGGAAGCACACTACGCCCGCTGTAAGTGCTGCAAATGCCTGTAAGTGTAACACACTAGGAAAACACAGCAATAAGGCCTAGCTTCAGGAGTATATTTAGCAGGAAGCACACTACGCCCGCTGTAAGTGCTGCAAATGCCTGTTAGTGTAACACACCAGGAAAACACAGCAATACGGGCTAGCTTCAGGAGTATATTTAGCAGGAAGCACACTACGCCCGCTCTAAGTGCTGCAAATGCCTGTTAGTGTAACACACCAGGAAAACACAGCAATACGGGCTAGCTTCAGGAGTATATTTAGCAGGAAGCACACTACGTCCGCTGTAAGTGCTGCAAATGCCTGTTAGTGTAACACACCAGGAAAACACAGCAATACGGGCTAGCTTCAGGAGTATATTTAGCAGGAAGCACACTACGCCCGCTGTAAGTGCTGAAAATGCCTGTTAGTGTAACACACCAGGAAAACACAGCAATAGGTGCTAGCTTCAGGAGTATATTTAGCAGGAAGCACACTACGCCCGCTGTAAGTGCTGCAAATGCCTGTTAGTGTAACACACCAGGAAAACACAGCAATACGGGCTAGCTTCAGGAGTATATTTAGCAGGAAGCACACTACGCCCGCTATAAGTGCTGCAAATGCCTGTTAGTGTAACACACTAGGAAAACACAGCAATAAGGCCTAGCTTCAGGAGTATATTTAGCAGGAAGCACACTACGCCCGCTGTAAGTGCTGCAAATGCCTGTTAGTGTAACACACCAGGAAAACACAGCAATACGGGCTAGCTTCAGGAGTATATTTAGCAGGAAGCACACTACGCCCGCTGTAAGTGCTGCAAATGCCTGTTAGTGTAACACACTAGGAAAACACAGCAATACGGGCTAGCTTCAGGAGTATATTTAGCAGGAACCACACTACGCCCGCTGTAAGTGCTGCAAATGCCTGTTAGTGTAACACACTAGGAAAACACAGCAATAAGGCCTAGCTTCAGGAGTATATTTAGCAGGAAGCACACTACGCCCGCTGTAAGTGCTGCAAATGCCTGTTAGTGTAAAACACCAGGAAAACACAGCAATACGGGCTAGCTTCAGGAGTATATTTAGCAGGAAGCACACTACGCCCGCTGTAAGTGCTGCAAATGCCTGTTAGTGTAACACACCAGGAAAACACAGCAATACGGGCTAGCTTCAGGTGTATATTTTGCAGGAATCACACTACGCCTGCTTTAAGTGCTGCAGATGCCTGCATGTGTTACGCAACAG
This sequence comes from Rana muscosa, assembly GCA_029206835.1. Taxonomy (NCBI): domain Eukaryota; kingdom Metazoa; phylum Chordata; class Amphibia; order Anura; family Ranidae; genus Rana; species Rana muscosa. Next base: position 731,864,140 of record CM055118.1, read on the forward strand.
GAAAACACAGCAAAAGGGGTTGCTTCGGTTGTATACTGTGCAGGAGGCTTAGCAAAATATCACTGACACTGTCTCTACCTATCCTTCTCTCTCCCTGCACACAAGGTTTAGCAGAATATCACTGACACTGTCCCTACCTATCCTTCTCTCTCCCTACACACAATATCACTGACACTGTCCCTACCTATCCTTCTCTCTCCCTACACACAATATCACTGACACTGTCCCTACCTATCCTTCTTACTCCCTACACACAATTTCTCTAACTCTGTCCCTGCCTATGTACGACTTTCCCTGCACCGGAACACACTACACAAGGCCGCTGCGCTGGCGGCCTTTTATAGTGTGGGGCGTGTACTAAACCCCCCTGAGCTATAATTGGCCACAGGCATCCTGCCTGTGGCCAATTATGGCTCTCCTCGCTGCCGGCGCTGTGATTGGCCAAGCATGCGGGGTCACAGTGCATGCTTGGCGAATCACAGCGCCGGGATTTTGGGCCGTTCGCGTCACTCGAATTTGGCGCGAAAGACCCAAAACGTTCGATCTTCGTCGAACGATCGAACACACGATGTTCGAGTCGAACGTATGTGGGGCTCATCCCTAGCCCCAACCATAGCACTCACTTTGCCATAACTGACGAGAGCATCACCTGTGCCACTATGCAGTGAATGTCATTTGGAGCCTTATCATGTAAACCGACACCAGCTCTGACTCCTGAACTACAGAGTTTCTGAAAACACCCCTGAATACTGCGTCCACATTCTCTATCCACATACTCCATTAACATTTCCATCCTTTTCAATATGGCCACAAGAGCCCAGGCCGACTTTCTGACTTTTCGCTGCATCTTTCAAGGAAGAGCGACATGCTTGCTCGCCTCATCAAGGCCTCAGCCATTTAGAGAGGCAGCCTTTAGATGCTTCACTTCCTTATCTCTGAATGGATAGAGCTTGGCCATCTTGCTCAGAAGGGAGGGATGTCTCATGACCTGATGGTCCTTGGGCACGTAGTGTCCAAGAATTTAAACGTATCTGCATCAATCAAGCCACCATAAAATAAAAAAGAATACCCTTGTATTCACTAGCACTTTCTGTAACAAAAGAAACTGGTACTGGCCTGTACCAGTTATGATTTTCAATAATGTCATAGCACATTTTTTCATACCCCTCTCTGTTCATAATGATATTATTGATAATGATACTAATGATATTATTACCCTTTTTGAGTATCTGTTATCAGCACTAAGTTTAGGTGGGAACCAGGGTGTGATGCCTCGTACACATGAACGGTTTTCCCGGCAGAAAAAAAAACTATGGGATTCCCCTCAAGCCTGCCTTGCATACACACAGGCACACAAAAGACCACTGAACTTTTGACTGCCAAGAACGCGGTGACGTCAAAGACTATGACGAGCCGACAAAATGACATTCTATGCTTCCGCGCATGCGTCGAATTGTTTACGAGCATGCACGTTTTTTCCCCTCGGGAAAGCATACAGACGACCGGTTTTCTCGGCAGGATTTTTTCCTGATGGGAAAAAAGAGAGCTGGTTCTCTTTTTTTTCCCGCAGTTTTCCTGTTGGGAAAACTGCGATGGAGCATACACACGGATGGTTTTCCCGGGCAAAAGCTGTCATGGCAGTTTTCCAGACGGGAAAACCGGTCGTGTGTACAAGACATAAGAAAGAGTATAAAAGTAAATATAAAATCCTGAAGGAATGATAAATTGGCATACCTTTTGGGTCTTCTATTGTACCTTTTGTAGTTGTTCATAGCACCTTCACATAACAAATTAACTTTGTGATTGAGAACCTTGCCTGGATCCTGGAATGAAGGCTGCTATGGTTGAAGAGAAGTGAAGTAGAGATTTTAGAGTTTGAGATTACCTGTACTACAAAATATTAATCACAATTTATATAGTATTGTGAGAAACAAACATACACACATTATTGTGTTCTGTAAAAGTAAAAACTTGGAACATTTATCTGGTTTGCAAGGAGCATGTTCTTGGCATTTAATAAAAACGTGTTTGTGTTAGTAAAAAGTCTATTCTGTTCTGAATTGTACAAAATAACCTGGACAAAATGTCTGCAAAACAACAAAGAATCTCAGTTGTTCCTGTTATAGCCTGCTGTGAGGCAATTCTCTTTTTTGTAATGTTACTTTGGAAGTTAATAGGAGAAAAAACATAGCCTTAATTTACATTGATTTGCTGGAGATTTTATCCTATTGGAGATGTCCTTTCTGTAAATTTAAGGCAGGGGTGTCCAAACTTTTTTCAAAGAGAGCCAGATTTGATGAAGTGAACATGTGTGAGGGCCGACCATTTTGCCTGAGATTCTGTGAACCATTAAAATTCGGTCTAAGTGTGTTTGATCAATCACTAATTCACTGCCCAACAAGAACTCTCTTGCCTTTGTGGTGAAGAGATGAGCTCAGGCATGTTATTTGGATATACCGTATTTATCGGCGTATAACACACACCTTTACTTTAAAAAATCTTAAATTTGCCGCCTCACAAGTGCCCATCAATACAGCCTCACAAGTGCCATAATTGCAGAACCCCCATTGTCCTGAATGCAGCACCCCCTTGCCCTAAATGCAGTACCCCCATTGCCCTGAATGCAGTACCCCTGTTGCCCTGAATGTAGCACCTCCCTTGCCCTGAATGCAGCACCCCCTTTGTCATGAATGCAGCACCCCCATTGTCCTGAATGCAGCACCCCGTTGTCCTGAATGCAGCACCCCCATTGTCCTGAATGCAGCACCCCCTTGCCATGAATACAGCACCCCCTTGCCCTGAATGCAGCACCCCCCTTGACATGAATGCAGACTCACCATTGCAGCCTGATTCATGCCCATCTGCAGCATTGGAGGAGACAGGGAGGGGGCGGGACGAGCGCCGACAGACATACAGGAGAAACTCCTGTTTCATCTGCGGCCTCTTTAATATAAGTCCTATGATGGACAGAACAGTTATCCAATGACAGCGCAGGAGACGGGACTTTCTTTTACAGAGGTCCCTGTGTAAACAGGAAATACTCCTGTATGCGCGGCGCTCGTCCCACCTCCTCTCCGGCAGCCAGCATGTATTTCTTTTGTGGCCCCCGGCGCTCTGGGATTCGTTGGGGGCCACAAAAGATATACATACATGTCAAAATTACCAGGTGGGCCGTCCAAAACCGAAACACGGGCCGCGTTTGGACCGCGGGCCGGACTTTGGACATGCCTACTTTAAGGTAATGCTAAGACTCTCTGGGCCCAGATTTTTTTCCCCTTTTCAGGGAAAGCCATATAACTGTTAGAAGGCGTTCAAACTTTGAGTTACACCAAATGGGATGACTGAGGGAGGCAGTCTGGATTGGTTGTGGAAGGGCCTTTATTAATTGTTTACACATTTTAGGAGACCGAGACGAAATTGAGGTATTATCAGTGGTGTAAAGACTTTGTCATTTATTAATATTTGATGGTGTTTCATAAAAGGAGACCACTGTTGCCGCCATGGCTGAATTGTCTAGTTGTGGGAATAGTCACCACTGCACATACACCAGCAGAGGCGTAAAATTATTGTTGTGCATATGGTAGTGGCAGTTTACCAATTGATGAGAGTTGCAGCATAGTGAGGGAGAACCAAGAAGGCTTAGGGTGACATAAAAATGAGGTGTTAAGGAGTTCAGTTTTTGAAGGATATATTTAGGAGTTTTAGAGGGAGAGTTGGAGAATATACTGTATACATGCATTTTTCATTTAAATTATGCAAAACTGGGCTTCAGGTTTTTTTTTTAAATCAAGATAGACGTTTATTAAAAAGAAATAGAGGGTTACAAACAGTGGCGACTGGTGCTGGAGGATTTTGGGGGGGTTCAGGCGGCCCCCTCCAGGTCCACACTCACCCTACAGCGGAGCTCCCCTGGACTGTCTGTAAAGCAGGCTGCTCCTCAAGTCTCTCCTCCCTCACTCCCTGGGCTGCTATCACTTGTCACATGTTCTACACTCTCCTCTAAGCGGGCGCTGGTCACATGATCCCCCGTCCTCCCTCTCTCCCTGTATGTCTCGGTGACAGCGGAAGGCACACGAGGGGTTAAGTCAGGTGTCCGCTACTCTCCCCCCAACACTCCGTCACCTCTCCCCGCCACCTCACTGGCTCGGATGATCTGTCAGTTATGAAGAGGTTGGCCTCACTCTGAATGGCTGATGCCGATTCACTGGTATTGCAGGGTGGGAGGGCTCAGGTGGCAGAGCACTGCACCCAGAGGACAATGTAAAACTGGCCAATTGGTGCCTCAGCATGTGGTCACGTGCCTGTGAGGCGGTGAAGGACCTGGTAGAAACCTATTGGTCCGGCGCCCTGCACAGCCACATAGATAGTGCGAGCTGGGGGGGGGGGTGGAATCTCTTGCCCCTTGTGGACCGGCTGCCAATGGTTAAAAATATTCATCAAGCCTATCAAAGCATAAAACAATGAATATTGTGCAACAGGAGCAGAGACCCTCATCTCAGAATGCAATAAAATGGATAAACAGATAGTGACAAGTAACATACCATAAGACAACAAGTTGTTGGAGTGACATAAAAAAATATATATACTCAAGATGTCATCATTGAAATAGATGAGGATATTCCTTTGGTGTATATGAAGCCTTGTAAGGCAAACAAACAATCATAAGACAGCTCTAGGCCAACAAGCACAATCAACAATATGAACAATATCACAGTAATTGAGCCTATACAGTTTGTGCAATAGCCTGTCTAGGGTGAGCTGTGAAGGGAGTATAAAGCCAACATTGCTAAATGGACAAAATTCTTAAGCCCTGTACACACGATCGGATTTCCGATGGTTTTTAAACTGATGAAGCTGACTTCCATCAGTCTTGCCTACACACCATCAGTCAAAAAACCGACCGTTCCAAACGCGGTGACGTAAAACACTCCGATGAGCCAAGAAAAATTAAGTTCAATGCTTCTGAGCATGCGTCGACTTGATTCTGAGCATGCGTGGGTTTTTTATCCGATGAAGTTCCCCACAGACGATAGTAATTTGCTATCGGTTTTTTAACCATCGGATACATTTAAAACATGTTCTATTTTTAAACACTGATGGAAAAAAGACCGATGGGGCCCATACACGATCGGTTTGTCCAATAAAAAAAGTCCATCGGACTGTTTTCATCGGTAAAACCTATCGTGTGTACACGGCTTTAGAGGCATTTCTATGTTGATAAGTGTTCTTCTCCCTAATAATAATGTAATTTGGGCTTCAGGTTTATATTATTATACAGTAACTGAAAGGGGCACGTTCTCGTGTTTTGTGAGTAGGACAGCCCATTTATTTCAATACACGTGAAAAGCGGGCAGAAGAAGCTCAGACACGTACCTTTTTTTTAACCTCAAACAATCAATGCTTTTAGTTCCTCGTATTCTGTACACACAAGAATACTTGTTCTGCATGGTTGTGGTGCCATTTTACAATGGATGGCCCTGCATGCGCATCAAGCATTCTTAAATTTTTGCATGAATCATCACACTACACTAGTATGAGGCCTCGTACACACAACGTTTTCTCGCCAAGAAACCAGCAAGAAAACTGCTGGCAGAGCTTTTTGCAGAGAAAAACCTGCTCTCTATTTTATCGTCAGGATTCTCAATTTTCTCGTCGGGATTCTAGCCGGACTGTTTTCCGACGAGAAAACTGGTCGTGTGTATGCTTTTCCGAGTTTTAAAAACCGCGCATGCTCAGAATCAAGTATGAGATGGGAGCGCTCCTTCTGGTAAAACTAGCGTTCGTAATGGAGATAGCACATTTGTCACGCTGTAAATGATTGCATCGTTTAAACGCTGCGCATTAAAAGCTTCTTTAGAATGGTACAATAATGAAAAATATTGAACTTGTTTTGCTGCTGATATTCACACAGAGCTCTGACTAACTTTTTGCAGCATTTTTAATGCTGATCTCATAAATATTTTTTATTATTTTATTGAGCAAGATCGCCTTAACATTTTTTTTTTTTTTTTAATACAGATCTGCATTTACATTTTTTTTAAATTTCTAGTGATCTCCATGATTTGATTTTTATTTTTGTTGTGTCAAGTTACCACAATTTAAACATTATTATCTTGTATTTTTTTACCTTCAAGGAGATTGTTTGGTGTTATCTGTCCCTTTTTAATTAGACCTTTTTTATTTAAAAGTTACCTGCCTACTCACAAGACAAATATTTTAGTTTAATAAAAACACATAGGCAAGTATTAACTGTAAAAATAAATTCCATTTATTCTGGTCTATAATAAGAAAATAAATAGAAGGCAGCGCAGGAGACCCTGCTGCAATTTGTGCATCCTTGGTACCCCAGAGCACACATCAACTCTGTGTGGACACTAAAATTGGGACCTTGAGAAGCACATCCAGTAGGGAGCCCAATCTGGTCCTGGACTCCCAGAGGTCAGGAACAGCAGCAGGTGAGATATATGTCCCAAGTCTGTGGTACTACAACAGGCTGCCCTCTGTCAGACCACATTGAAGAAAGGCCCTCACTTCCTGGTCTTCTTGGTAGCCTTCCCTCCAGCCTTCTTTACAGCCTTCTGTGCAGCCTCCTCTGCAGCCTTCTGTGTAGCCTTCTCTGCAGCCTTCCTTTTGCGCTTGGCTGGAGGCTGTGCCTCTGGAGGTGTACTTGTGTCAGGAGGAGGAGAAGGAGGTATAGTAGGTGGAAGAGAAGTAGGAGAAGAAGAAGAAGGAGTAGGTGGAGAAGAAGGAGGTGGAGAAGAAGGAGGTGGAGGAGAAGGAGGTAGAGGAGAAGAAGAAGGAGGAGGTGGAGAAGAAGGAGGTGGAGGAGGCGGAGGTGGAGAAGAAGGAGGTGGAGGAGGATGGCTGTGATCACAAATGGCAATAGTGTCAGTGATTGTCCCCATCAACCCTTTATTTAATAGGCTAATAAGCAGGGGCTCGCATAGTAGGCATTGGCCCATCGCCATCTGGTTCATTTTGACACCAACTAGTGCGGCATAGCCCTCTTCAGGGGTGGTTGGCTGTTGGAGGGTGGCCTGTGCCTGTCGAATCAGGGCCAGTGCTGCCTAACTAGTGCCCCTATCCCTCCTGGCCCTTCTTGTTGGAAGGCGGATGGGAGGCACCTGACACCTTGTTCTGCCACTTGGCCCTGCCACCTCCTCTCTGCCACTCACCCCTGCCACCTCCTCTCTGCCACTCACCCCTGTCACCTCCTCTCTGCCACTCACCCCGGCCTCCTCCTGCCTGACACTTTCCAGCCTCTCATCCAGGCTGATGTCCTCCTGTGTAAAAAAAAGGGACAGAGTTTGAGTTTTGGGTTCAGCAATCACACACAATTTTCAGCTCATGACTGTTGCAAATTGAATGTAAATAAATAGAAAACTCTCATTCTGACCCCAGCATTTTTCATTCTTTTCTTCCCAACTTTTTTGGCCACTACTGTCTATTGATATGTAAAACACTTTTTGATCAAACGTTTTTGTTTTTTGCCATATTAACATCTATTTTACAGCATTAATTTTAAAACAATAAATGTTTAGAAATTACTATACGTGGCTCCAGATGGCCACATCCGGGTTTTCTTCCAGGATGGAAGGCTCTGCTTCTTGCTCCAGAGAAGGATCATCTTGGCTGCAGGGAAGGCTGGAGGGAAGTCTGGAGGGAAGACTAGACAGTGATGGCCTTGCCTCAATGTGGTCGTTAAGAAAGGCCATTCTGTTGTAGTACCACAACTTCGGGACATATACCTTCCCTGCTGCTGTTCCATGACCTCTGATAAGCCAGGACCTTAAAGCGCTCTGTATGTGCCTCTCAAGGTCCCAAATTTAGTATCCACCTGTTCAATGGTTGCATGGGGCATCCTTGTGTGCACAAATGGGAGCAGGGTCACCAGCGCTGCTGTCCTTACCCCTCTTTTTTATGAATGGGGTTTTTGGTCTCCCAAAGAGCGGGCAGCTCCCTTAACCTATCAATTAATTCTCCTAAAAAATATTTTTCAAGAAATGGATTCATTATTTCTGCAAGACAAAACACAAGACACTAGTAATCTTATCCCCATATAGGCCTCAATCTCTATGCAGTATAAGCCACTGATGTCCCAAGTAAAAAACATACCTTCGGTCTGACGTTCGTCGCTTTATTCCTCTCTCCGCACACAGAACGTAGCTTTATATACACTACGCATGCTTGAAACTCTGCACACGTCGTCCGCCCATGACGTTCTTTCTCGAATTTTCCCCGCCCCTTCTCTTTCGGTGCGCAGACGACATGGCGGAGTCACAGCAGGTGTCTGCCAATTCCTCTAATAACGACGACACAAGCCTGGAGCGTGAAACGTCACGAACAAGGAGGAGATACAAGGCATCTAATATGTCCTTCACGGAGATGGTGGAGATGGTTGACATATTGAAGAAGTCGGATTATGATGGCAAACATGGGCCGTATACACACCCTAATCTAAGGAAGGCACAAATCATGAAGAAAGTTGTGAAAAGTCTAAAGAGACATTTTAGGGTGAAAAGATCAAAGGAGCAGCTCAGAAAGAGGTGGTCTGACCTCAAACTGAGGGAGCCGGAGCAGTTAAGAAGCATTAAGAGAATGCTTGAAAAAAGTAAGTACTTCTCCTGTGTTCCTATTATTGTATTTCAGAACTTGCATGTTGCTCCATGCTGTTGCTTTTTACTATTGGACCTTAGAAAATGTAATCTTAAAAAATTTAGTAGGCTCAGTAATTGGTCGTTACAGACACATCGTTCGCCCACTACATACGATGTTTTGGAAGATACAGGGTAAAATAAATTTTGACATGCCTGTTTGTATTCCATAAATGTTATTACATTGTTGTCTAGATGATGTGTTTGTAACTAGGATGAAATGCAAACTTGAATCAGTGTAAAGGAGAGGACACTCAGCTCAGCAGCTGTTTACACATCTGCACTCAGTAGCACTATAGTGTGGGCCACCAGAACAACCTTTTTAGGGTGTCCCACACAGGTGCTCCTGTGGAGTCTTGGGGTGTCTACATGTGTGAAACTTGTCCCAAAAAGGTGAGTAGTCAAAATTTGGGTTTGAAAAATTCATGTCTTCAGCTTGGAACTCTGCCCAAACAGACAATTGTACCCCACTTCCAAGCAATGTATGATATTCCTATTTTTGCCCTCAAATATCTGTGTGCTAAGTATACCTTTTGTTTCATTATCATAGGGGAGAGAAGACTGGGAGGACACCACTCCTTGGAGCCCAGGAACCCCACACTTCATAAAGAACCCCAACCTGAGGATGTGGAGGAAGTAGAAGTGGAGGAAGGAGAAGTGGAGGAAGGAGAAGTGGATGACGTGGTGGAACTTGTCACCACAACAGGTCAGTGTCTGTCACCACAGCTTCAGGTAAGAGATGTAGGCCTGCAGAATTTTTTATACCTTTTTTGTTTTTTTTATTAGGGGATGAACATGTTGTTGAAGAAAGTCCTCATTTCTCAAGTGATAGTGCACAAAGAATCATCCAACAAATAATGTCGTGTAGTAGTGAACTGGACTTCACGAAGAAAAGGATGAATGTTATGGAGCAAACATTTAAGGACATCATTGATGTTTTGGGGCAAATTGAATAAAACCCCCCTTTTTATTTTTTCCAGTTTTAAAACATTATTTTTGCACTTTTTCAAACAAGCCAAAATTTGAAGATGCACACAGTGGGTCAACATGTGCTATCTGTCATCATGGGATATCCATGTATGTGTTTTGTGGGTGCAACCCCTTCCTCGCAACTCAAGTAGGTGAAAGGAAGAAGGGGTTGCACCCCCAAAACACGTCCATTGATCCCCCATGATGGCAGATAGCACATGTTGACAATAGGGATCAGGAGGGAAATAACCATTTTTCAAACCCAAGAATTGTGTGCATCTTCAAATTTTGGCTTGTTCAGGGGTGACAACACCCCATCTTATTAAGGGCAAATTTTTCTAAAACTAGAATGTCTGATATTGCCTAGAGGTTTACAATGTTGTATTTTGTGGTATGTTAATGAGAGTTTTGTATTTTCTTAAAAAAAATGACATGCCTGTTTATGGCAAAAAAAAAAAAAAAAATGAAAAAAATGTTATACCCCTAAAAATGTTAGAAAGACCATGTGTGAATGTGCACACAGTAAAAAATTTGAACAACAACAAAGTGTGGCTTCTTTTTATCAAATCCGCTATAACCTTTATGGTGTTTAGTTTTGGTGTTACCAGTGAAATGGTTGTTATTTCCTAAGGAAAATACACTTGGCACTACAAGTACACTTGTAAAAACTAGGAGACAGCTAGAAGAAACACAAGCAATACATCAAAAATGAAATTTAAGCAGATTTGTTTATTTATTTTTTTAGTTTTAAAAAGGATTAGAGATTGCCTGGCATAGGAATGGCCCCCCTACCAGTGAAATATTCCACATATTGCTGCCGAACTGCACAGGCACTTTGGGGGGGCAAGCCAGGACGGCCATGTTCTAGGCCTGGCAGGGCATTCTCCGCTGTGGAAAGTCTGGCCTCTGGCCCAATTGTGGCCATATAATTTGGCGAACGTCTACGTAAGTAATTGTGCAGAATGCAGCAGCAAAATACTAGGTAGTTTATTTTATACTCCGCCATGTGTATGGAAGTTAGAAATAGGCGGAACCGGCTGGCCATTATCCCAAAGGCATTTCTCCACAACTCTTCGGGCCCTGGCCAGCCGGTAGTTAAATACCCTCCTCTCCGGGGTGAGGGTCCTCTGGGGGAATGGCCTCATTATATGCGGTCCCAGTCCAAAGACTTCATCAGCCAAAAACACAAAGGGGAGTCCTTCAACATTCTCTGCATCTGGTGGCAATGCAAGGTCATCAGTCTGGAGACGAAGAGCAAACTCCGTCTGGCTGAAGGCTCCCCCATCCGACATCCGGCCATTCTTCCCCACATCCACATAGAGGAATTCATACTGTGCTGACACCACCGCCATCAGCACGATGCTATGAAACCCCTTATAATTGTAGTAATAAGAACCCGAACGGGGTGGTGGCATGATGCAGACGTGCTTCCCGTTGATTGCCCCTCCGCAGTTGGGGAAGTCCCACCGCGTGGCAAACTCGGATGCCACAGTCTGCCATTCCTGTGGCGAGGAAGGAAGCTGTGGAGTCAAACAAGATACAAAAATATTAGTACTTTTGCACATAACATTACAAGCAGATTATACAAAAACATTCTTGGCCAACATCATTATAACATTTATTTTAAGGAGTATTTAAAAACAAAAATAGAAGGTCCATTTATCATATTCCTCACCCCCTCTGATGGCCCATTGTAAAAATTTTAGTGGGGGGGGGGGCTAGATGAGTTTGGGACCCAAAAAAAAAAAACCCACTCAGAATTTTATGTGAAAATATACTTTAGAACACATTTTAGGGGGGGAGGGGGGAGGGTAAAGCACTACAATGGAACTGACAAAATACATTGTTGAGAGACTAGGCTAGGTGTGTTTGGGCACAGGATAGCATGCTGGAGAGGTTAGTGAAGGGAAATATGCATGTAGGCCAAAAAAGGGGCATTAAAAAATTACAGCATGCATGGGGACAAAGGGGAGTTTCACAGCATATTACAATCATGGTAATAAGGGCATGATAGAAAAACTTACCCTCATATACTGTAGTCCTCCTGCAGGACTTGGATGATGGCAGAACAGGTGTCTGGGATAATGAGTCCCAGAGCCTGGGGGGAGATGCCTGAAGTGAACTTCAGGTCCTGCAAGCTTCTTGCCAGATATCGCAACGTGGCGATGAGCCTCTGCTCAGCAGTGATGGCTTCCCGCATAACGGTGTCCTGCCTGGTGATATAGGGGGACACCAAAGCCAACAGATGCTGAAAAACGGGGTCAGACATCCTCAGAAAATTCCTGTAGTCATCAGGATTATTCTCCTGGATCTCCCGCAGCAAAGGCATGTGAGAGAATTGGTCCCGCTGGAGCAACCAATTCTTGTTCCATGAACTCCTCCTCACCCTGTTCATGGACTTGTCTTGTTCCAAGACAAGAACACCAACACAAAGCGCCTGCACAGCACGAAGTCTGTGGCTAGAAAACGGTCGTCTGATCAGAATGAACTAAACAGAACGCACTGAAAAACAGCAAGGCCTATGAAGAACGACCTGAATATCAGAAACTAGTGGACAAGAACGCACTGAAAAACAGATACGAACTGACTACACGCCCTGAAAGACAAGATACGAACCCACAAGCACAAACTGAACTGCAGAAAACAAGCTGAAAGCACGAAGACTGAAAAGCGCGAATCGGCTCTCACCAAACTTTTACTAACACGCAGTAACACAAGATTAGCAAAAGCAGCCCAAGGGGTGGCGCCATTGGAATCAAACTTTCCCTTTATACTGCCGTTGTACGTTTTGTACGTCACCGCGCTTTAGACCGATGAGATTTTGGATTGACAGTGTGTATGCAAGGAAAGCTTGACAAGAATCCCGTCGAGAAAAACAACGTTTTTTTCCTGACGAGATTCCCGGTCGTGTGTACTAGGCCTGAGTAGACCAAAAGGCTAGCAGGGACTTGATATACCTGTTTTTTTAGAGCTCACTGTAAAATTGCATACCGTGTACACATTATGTTCAATTAGTAGTTTATAACATGTGATTAGCATTGTAGATTCTAGCTATAATGAATGGTTTGGCTTGACCAGAAAAGCCAGGAGGTGCTCCTTTTTATTTGCTAGCTTAAAACATGTGCTGGACTAGATAGAGGAGACCATTCACAAAGAAGGCTGCAGTCCTAGTTGAGGTTGGCATTTGTGTATACAGTAAGCACTTTCTGCTTCCCATTAAAACAACTCCAAAAATGTACTATTTTGTTTAAATTCCATCTGATTTATTTGAGTTTTAATAAAAATTATTGCATGCATACTGAAAAATAATAAGGGTATTAAAATTTATCAGACTATATTTTTATATGCCAAGAAATATCAGAAAAGAAGAAACATTTAATATATATATATATATATATATATTATAATATCCCAAATCTGTCACAGACAACCACAGGGTTTTAGCACAAATGTCTGGTTCCACTTCCATTGTGACAAGTCTAACAATTGTACTAGCAGTAGCTATGTATCTTTGTGAATATCTTTATGAATACTTTTACAAGTTACAATGAAACCCCCCTGCCGTCAGTCACATTTTCTGGAAGCATAATACGGCACTGCTGTAATTACCAACTCAGCTCAGGTGCAGAAGGATGATCACATTAAATCACACTCTGATAACGTATCTAAGGCAACAGCTGCACAGAACCTAATTAAAGATATGCTAGGCACAAGTAATGGATAGTCATAATTTCCACATTGCAGTGCAGAGGACCTTAGCAGCTACCATCCCTACCCTAATAATGCCAGTATGTTTTTGGAAGGAAAACAAAGCACCTGGAAAAGACCTACACAAATACAAGAAGAACAGTTTTTATAATTTTTTTTATCATGGCACTACAAAAATTAACGAAATAAATGAAAATGTGAAATGTTTACATATGAATGGAAAAAAGAGCAAATGGAGCAGATAAAGTTTATGTAAACCCAAACATGTATTAGATTGCAGCTTACCAATCAATAGATGTGGCTGCATTCGTTTATTTTTTATTTTTTGTCCCTTTATTTTCACCTACGGTAGCAATCCAGCCAATAACACTGGGGCAACAGAGACACCCTTGAACAGCAGCGTTGTCTGGGGAGGGTAGTGTTAGATTACCTTTTCATAATTGACTAACAAACTAAAACTAACCTCCATATAATACCGTTTAAGTTGTTATAGAAACGTTTTTTTTTTCCTTTTAGGATAAAGGTTTTACAGGAATGAATAAATGTTGAATATTGTTATAGGTAGGACTCAGAAAAACAAAGACTGCTTTGTCAATGCTAGTGACAGACTTAAGGCAGCCACACACGGTTCGAATTTCGAAATAATTTTCTTTAGAAAATCGTATCAAAGAATTTTCGTACGAATTTCGCACCGTTAGTGGGCTGCAGCAACAGCCGATTTTCGTGCGGCAATCAAATTTGAGGAATCTGACATGTCAAAGAATATTCCCGGAGAGAAAAGAATATTCCTGGCAACATGAAGGTTTGGTCGGCCGAATTTCGAAAATCAATGGTGGCATCATCGGATCACAAGAAAAACAAACTTTCTGATTTTGAAAAGAAAATTTGTTCGAAATTCGACAGTGTATGGCCTGCTTTAATCAAACATGGCATTTTTGATTTTGCTTTTAGTAGCATTACTAGCAATACAACTAATTGGGGTTAAATCTTCTTTTCTTTTTTTTTTTTGTTAGTTGGCTTCTGTGAGCTTCTCTTGTTAAAGAGATAAGAAGAGTTTAATTAAATTAAATGTTTACTCTCATGTTTAGATACACTTAAACCACTGTACTGTATTGTAAAAAAAATTGCAGAGCGTTAGATGTCTATTTCTGGGGTACCTTTCATAAGCATCACTTTAGAAATAACCCTCAGGTGACAAAAGAGCACATTATAATTATGATACAGGATTTATATAGCGCCAACAGTTTATGCAGCGCTTTACAATATAAAAGAGAGACAATACAGTTATAATACAATAAAATACAAGAGCATTAAAAGGGCCCTGCTCAGAAGAGCTTACAATCTAATAGGGTGGGGTACATAAAGCGAGCTAGGGGGTTTGGCGCCGTGGGCTGGAAGGCGGCAGCTCTCGCCCCTTGTGGATCGGCCTGTGAATTGAGCCAATCTGAGTAGCACTGTGTCTTAGGATCACTGTAATTTGTCATAGAGAAACAAATCACAGCATTCACATAATGTAAACAGTGTACAGTGGATATAAAAAGTCTACACACCCCTGTTAAAATTTCAAATTTCTGTGATGTAAAAAAATGAGACAGAGATAAATCATTTCAGAACTTTCTCCACCGTTAATGTGACCTATAAACTGTACAACTCAATTGAAAAACAAACTGAAATCTTTTGGGGGGGGGGGGGGTGTAAGTAAAAATAAAAAAATAAAATAATGTGGTTGCATAGGTGTGCACACCCTCTTATAACTTTATAACTGGAGATGTAGCGGTGTTCAGAATTAGGCAATCACATTCAAACAGATTTCAGTTGACAATGGTTGAGTTGTCCAATTCAACTGAATTTTAACATATCAAAGGGACAGCTGACGACTCTTTGATGTGTTGGTCTTATGCAAGTCTACCTAGGTGTGTGAGGTGGCCTGTTAACCTAATTGAACATTTCAAAGGGTACATTGTTTACATACTTAAGGAAGTATTTATTGATGGTAATTAGACTTGAGGGGGTATTCATGGGAAACATTTGGTTGACCTAGCAGGACCCCCCCCCCCCAGTGTCAGACTAGTATTTGAGAGGACGTTCAAGCTGGCATTCAGTCTTGTCTTGTCATTCTCCCCATGATTATGAAGGCACAGATCTAATGCCGCGTACACACGATCGATTTTTTCGACGGTGAAAACACCGTCGAGAAAATCGGCGTGAAAACAAGGAACAGCTTGTTCCCCCCACACACGGCCGTTTTAAATGACATTTTTTTTGGGCGAAAAAAACGACCGTGTGTGGGCTCCCCGGCAGTGTTTCCCTATGGGAAAACTGCTGTGGAAAAAAACGACGGGAATCACGACGAGAAAAATTAGAGCATGTTCTAATTTTTCTCGTCGTGATTAATGCCATTTTTCCCGTCGGGAAAAATGACAAAAAGCCCACAGACGATCGTTTTTCTCGTCCAAAGGAAAAAATTAAATTTTTCCCGACGGGAAAAATTATCGTGTGTGCGCAGCATTAGAAAGATGGGACTCTGAGTTATATTTACTCTGTTGGATTTTTGTCATCTGTTGCAAGTATTGGACTTTGTTCTGTGTTGGAAGTCAAATAAAGTGCTCTCTCTGGAAGAATCAGGTTGTTGCTGCGGAAATTCCTTCATCATACTAATACCTAAATATAAATAATCTAACCAATAAATTACTTCACTACACATGGGAAACAGTGAAAACAGTCCTCATCAAGTGGAGAAAATATGGCACAACAGTGACATTACCAAGAATTGGACGTCCCTCCAAAATTAATGAAAAGACGAGAAGAGAACTGGTCAGGGAGGCTGCCAAGAGGCCTACAGAAACATTAAAGGAGCTGCAGGAATATCTGGCAAGTACTGGCTGTGTGGTACATATGACAACAATCTCCCATATTCTTCAAATGTCAGGGCTATGGAGTAGAGTGGCAAGATGGAAACCTTTTCTTACGAAGAAAAAAATCCAAGCCCGGCTAAGTTTTGCAAAAACACATCTGAAATCTCTTAAAAGCATGTGAGAAAATGTGTTATGGTCTGATGAAACCAATGTTGAACTTTTTGGCCATAATTCCAAAAGATATGTTTGGCGCAAAAACAACACTGCACATCACCAAAAGAACACCATACCCACAATGAAGCATGGTGGTGGCAGCATCATGCTTTGGGGCTGTTTTTCTTCAGCTAGAACAGGGACCTTAGTCAAGGTAGAGGGAATTTTGAACAGTTTCAAATACTAGTCAATATTGGCACAAAACCTTCAGGCTTCTGCTTGAAAGCTGAAGATGAGGGGGAACTTCCTCTTTCAGCATGACAACGACCCAAAGCATACATAAAAATCAACAAAGAAATGGCTTCACCAGAAGAAGATTAAAGTTTTGGAATGGCCCGGCCAGAGCCCAGATCTGAATCTGTGGGCTGATCTGAAGAGGGCTGTTCACAGGAGGTGCCCTCGCAATCTGACAGATTTGGAGTGTTTTTGCAAAGAAGTGGGAAAATATTGTCAAGTCAAGATGTGCCATGCTGACAGACCCAAAAAGACTGAGTGCTGTAATAAAATCAAAAGGTGCATCAACAAAATTTTAGTGTAATGCCCCGTACACACGATCGTTTTTAATGTCATTTTTTAAACCGACGTTTTTCTCCTCGTTTTTTTTTCATGTTTCCTCTCAAGCCTGCCTTGCGTACACACCATCATTTAAAAAAACGATCAAGTAAAGCGCAGTGACGTTCAACACGTACGACGGCACTATAAAGGGGAAGTTCCGTTCAAATGACGCCACCCTTTGGGACGCTTTTGCTAATTCCGTGTTACCGCGTGTTAGTAAAAGTTTGGTGAGAGACGATTCACGCTTTTCAGTCTTCGTGCTTTGAAGATCGTTTTCGGGAGTTCAGTTTGCGCCTGTGGGTTCGTATCTGTTTAGCACTGCTTGTAGTCAGTTCGTATCTGTTTATTCAATGCGGCCTGCTCTGCACGTTCGTGTTTTTCAGCTTGTTCTTCATAGGCCTTGCTGTTCTTCCGTGCGTTCTTCTAGTTCGTTCTGTTCAGCCGACCGTTATCTAGCCATGTTGCGGCTACGTACTCGTCATAGAGTTCATGCTGTAGTTAGTGCAGGGGTTCATGCTGTATCCCGACTCCATGCCATGAGCAGGGTCAGGAGGAGTTCATGGACCAAGAATTGGTTGCTCCAGCGGCACAAATTCTGTCACATGCCTTTGTTGCGGGAGATCAGGGAGAATAATCCTGATGATTTCAGGAATTTTCTCAGGATGTCTGACCCCGTATTTCAGCAGCTGTTGGCTTTGGTGTCCCCCTATATTACCAGGCAGGACACCGTTATGCGGGAAGCCATCAGTGCTGAGCAGAGGCTCATCGCCACGCTGCGATACCTGGCTACTGGGAGAAGCCTGCAGGACCTTAAGTTCTCCACAGGCATATCCCCCCAGGCTCTGGGGATCATTATACCAGAGACTTGTTCTGCCATCCTTCAAGTTTTGCAGGAGGACTATATTAAGGTAAGTGTTCTTCTTCAAAAATTCACATTGTATGGTTTTTATTTTTGGATATTTTTAATTTGCTTTATTTGCAGTCCCTAATTCACATGATTCTTAGCTGCAGGGAATGTCCCCTTTCTCCCCATGTTTTATTATTTAAAGTTTGGGGTTTGAGGCCTACCTGTAAATTTGGCTTACCTAACCTCTCCAGCATGCTATCCTGGGGCCATACCTACCTTGCCTAGTCATTTCCATGTTTTTTATTCTATGTTCCATCGTAGTGCTTTACCCAAAACGCACCCTAAATTTTGCCTAGGAATGTTTCATTTTTGTTAACTTCAATACAGAGTGCTACAGCCTTCATGTGTGATATTCCCAACTCATCTTCAAACCCCCCCCCCCCATAATTTTTTGGTTTGTTTGTTTTTTGTTGCTTCCAATTTTTTATGTTTTGAACAGTTTCTACCAATGTTGGCCATGAATGTGTGTATGAAATCAGCTTTCAATGTTTCTGGCTCCAAGTATTAATTTATTATTTCTTTAATTCCACAGTTCCCTTCTTCGCCACATGAATGGCAGAATGTGGCTTCCGAGTTTGCCCAGCGATGGAACTTTCCGAACTGTGGAGGAGCCATCGACGGCAAACATGTTCGGGTCGTCCCACCACCCCATTCGGGATCCTTTTATTATAATTATAAGGGGTTCCACAGCGTCGTGATAATGGCAGTGGTGTCGGCCACCTACGAGTTCCTCTATGTGGACATTGGCAAGAATGGCAGGATGTCTGATGGAGGAGTTTTTGCCCAGACCGAGTTTGGGGAACGGCTCCTTTTGGATCTGCTGGCCTTGCCACCAGCGGAGCAGAATGTGGAGGGACTACCTTTTGTCTTTGTGGCGGATGAGGCGTTTGGCCTGGGACCCCATTTGATGAGGCCATTCCCGCAACGCACCCTCACCCCTGAGAGGAGGGTGTTCAATTATCGGCTGGCCAGAGCCAGAAGGGTGGTGGAAAATGCGTTTGGGATCATGGCCAGCCGATTTCGCCTCTTCCTTACCTCCATCCACCTTGCCCCATACAAATGGAACCATGTGGTTATGACGTGCTGTGTGCTGCATAATTTCCTAAGGGTGCATTCAACGAGTTATATATCTTTGAGTGGGCCTGAGGCCTCTTTAATCAATGCAGAAACTTTGGTGGCCCTGGAACCTGGCTGTCCTGGCTTGGCCCCCCCAACCGGACGTGAGGTCCGTAACCAATATGTGGACTATTTTATGGGTAGGGGGGCCATTGAAATGCCAGACAATCTTTAATAATTTTATACCAAAAAAATTAAACTTTTTCTTGAGTAAAGATTGGTTTGGATTTTTTATTGTATAATGTTTGATGTTTCTGGTAGGTTTACCTAGTGCACTTGTTTTGCCATGTGGATTAAACAATCTTAATTAGCCTTCATTGTCAGTGTAAACACCAAACATTGATTAGTTCACTCAGCACCACATTTACATAATGAAGCCACAATTATTTGTTATGTAAAAATACCTTTATTTCTTTTTTTAGGTGGGAAACTTCCTTAGAAATGTGGATGTTCCCTTAATTTCGGGTGTATTAAAACGCATGACCAGCCATGCATAAACAAACTATATTCGTCAAAATTTTGAAAAAGCTAAACATGTGCTAGTCATTAAAGGGTAAAATAACAAAAATACTTATAAAACTCTGCAAGTAAAACGTTATTTGGTGTAAAAACATTAGACACGCCCAAGCACAGCCATGATATTTTGGAGCCTTTCCTCCACCCGCTTTGTATTTGCCCTGATCTCTAGCAAGTCTCCCTTAATTTTTTCGAGGTCACGACAGCAGACCATCAGGTATTGGATCAGGATCTGGGCACTGTGATGTGTCAACTTATTGGGGTCTTCGGCCAGAACTGCACCTAAATGTAAAAAGAAATATGTAGGATAGAATATGGAAGGCCTACATCTATTTAACATGCATGTGTCTGGTTTCTCTCTGACCTGTGGTGGTGCCACTTTCCACTTCCACAACATCACATTCCTCTCCATCCTGGGGTTCTGGGGGTATTGTTGTAGGTGTTGCAATTATCGTCTCATCTGAGGTAGCTTTTCGAATCCCTAGGGAGATTGAAATAAAAGGAATAGTTTCATTAGTAGCAACTCAATTTTGCTAAAATAAGAAACATGAAAAAATACTTTGTAATCATTCTTTTGAAGCATGCTCCATTTTAAATTTTACCCCCTGTGCCAACCGGGACAAATGATTGGATACATAGCCAAAACCAGAGCATATACATTTTGAACACAAATTTGACACATTGTAACACCCCAAAGTATCTACACAGGATCACCTGTGTGTGACACCCTCAAGCTTTTTGGCTTTAGGCCCACACTTGTACTACTGCGTTCAGATGTTTCATCAGCTGCTGAGCATTCACTCCCTTAACATTACCATGCATATCGTTTTTTCTAACGAACAAATGTCCTTTGGATTAGCACCCAAAAAATAAGTGAGGCCCAAATTTACTCCCCCAAATAAACCAAAATACATGGGTGTTCACACTGGATGATCCTAAAACATCGTTTGAGGAACTGTACGGAGAAAGAGGTTTAATACATCCGTTTACTGTGCGGACGAACCTGAAAGATGGTATCTTTCAGTGTACTATATGAAAGTTAAAAATACACGACAGAATACAAGAAAATAATATGTACCATGGAAACTAAAAAAAAAATACTTACTTTTTACTATAACTTTCTTGATTTTTTTTTTGTATTGGTCGGCCTCCCGCAACTTCAGATCTGACCATCGTTTTCTGAGCTGTTCCTTCGTTCTGCACACCCCAAATTTTTTGTGAAGACTTTTGACCACTTTGCCCATAATTCTGGACTTGACCAGATTAGGCCTTTTATACGGACCATGCTTGGCATCATAATCCTCCTTCTTTAAAATGGCGACCATCTCCACCATTTCCTCGAATGACATGTTGGATGCCTTATATCTCCTGGGTCTTGATTTGGGCTCCTCTGGAATTTCATCCTCTGTAGAGGTAATCTCAGCCACCTGTGTCTCCGCCATGTTTTGTTCAGCACTACGAGTGAGAAGGGGCGGGGAAAGTACAATATCGAACGTCAGGGGCGGGGAAAGCGTGCAGAGTTTCACGCATGCGCTGTGTATATCAAGTGAAGATCCATGTCTGGGAAATACGTTCATTTGTCGGGAGAGGGAGTTAGCAACGAACGTCGTGACGAAGGTACCTAACAATTTTACTTTTTGAGGTTCATCAGACGAGGAGATTTGTGTGCTCAAAATATGTAGACAATGCACAGTTGAGGAATGTTGCCTGAAATATATATTTTTTTTGGTTTCTCGCTTTTACAGATATCATGAATACTTTTAAAAACCCAGACTTCATGGGGGAGTTCATCGACAAATGGCAAGAGCTCCCTATATTATGGCAAACAAAAAGTGGCGCTAATAAAAATAAAGACGACAGGAAAGCAGCACTGGAGAGCCTGCTTGCATTTGTGCAAACAAAGATACCCACAACAACTCTCCAAGATGTCAAAACCAAAATTGCGACCATCAGAGGGACATACAGGACCCAGAGGACTATGGTCCTGAGGTCCCAGAGGTCAGGTGCACCAGCAGATAAGGTTTATAAACCCAGTCTGTGGTACTACAGTAAGCTTGCTTTTCTGGATGACCAGCTGGAAGTGCGGGAATCTCTCTCCACCCTTCCCCCCAGAGGTCAATCCAGCCTTCCTTGTACCCAACCCTCCAGCCTTCCCTGCAGCCAGTCCTCCAGCCTTCCTGTCAACCCTGCTCTGGCTTCCTCTGAGGATCAAGATCAGGGCCTTGAGGAGGCAGATTTGGAGGTATGGAGCCAGGTAAAGTATTGATATCTATATTTATATCTTACAAAATTGTAGAATTTAAATAGATGTTAGTATTGTTAAAGGTATGTACACTTCTACCAATAAAGTTTGTGAAGAGCAAGATACAGTAGTGGCCTAATTTTATGTGCACAAGACAACAAAACCAGGATGCGGAATCAATGAAAATGACATAACTTTTGGCATTGATTTCAACAATGTCTAGAGGTGAACAATGTCTGTGAATGATGATGTGGCAAAATAAATAATGTCCCTTTCTTTTTTTACAGCCAGAGCAGAGCCAGGAAGAGGGTGATGTTGGGGATCAGGAGGAGGCAGGGCCCAGTGGCACCCAGGAGGAGGCTGGGCCCAGTGGCACCCAGGAGGAGGCTTGGCCCAGCACAAGAGCCCAGATGCCTCCCCTGGTAGTTAAACCACGAGGGCCAAGGAGAGGTAGGCAGGTGGAGGAGGAAACCAGGGCCTTCCTCAGAGAAGCAACAGCGGCCCTCAGAGAGGCACCCTCTGTTGATGAGGGATTTGCCGCAGTCCTCGCCCACAAACTAGGGCAAATGGAGTTGCGGCAAAAAATTTACAGTGAGACCCTGCTATTGAAAGTCATCAATAAGGGCGTGCTGGGTGAACTCACAAGGTACACAGACATAACGGAGGTTGTCCCTACTCCTCCACCTCCTCCTCCTCCTCCTCCTCCTACTACTCCTCCTGCCACAACCTCTCCTCCTGATCCCCAGCCTCCAAGGAAGAAACCAACCAAGGCTGCAGAGAAGGCTGGAGAGAAGGCTACAAGGAAGAGGAGACAATAATGCCTGCTGTAGTACCACAGACTGGGGACATATAGGACTTATCTGCTGTGGCTCCTGACCTCTGGGAGCTCAAGACAAGATTGGGCTCCTTTTTTTTGGGGATCTAATCTCTATTTTGGTTTTGACATCTTGGATGGTTGTTGTGGGGTCAAAGGGATGCACAAATGCAAGCAGGCTCTCCAGTGCTGCCTTCCACTTTAATTTGTTAATGTTCTGAAATAAAAAAATTTTTAGTGCCCTTAAAAAACTTGACTATGTGATTTGTATTTCAAAAGAGAGCTTGCAGGGACATCTCAAATTATATTATTGTTATTATCAGGGGACACAAACCTCCCTGAGGCCAAATGAGACACATTTGGAAGGTTGTTGTGGTAACTTTACACAAGAATAATTTAAGCCAAAATAATAAAAAAAAGGCCACAAAAAAAAAACACAATAGTAAAATATAATTTAAAGAAAAAAGGAGAATTACATTATTTTATTATTATTAGTATTATTTAGGAGGGAGGTGCGGCTTATAAATAATATTTTACAATCATTAGAGCAATTTGGAATTACTTTAGAAACAAGTTTGGCATAACTCTCAATGTCATTATCAAAAGAGGGTAATTTTAAAGCATTATCAAAAGAAGAACGGAATGCGCAGCATTAAAACGATGCTATTAATTCCACCGTGACGAATGTGCCATCTCCATTTCCAACATTAGCTTTACCAAAACGAGCGCTCCCGTCTCATAGTTGCTTCTGAGCATGCGCGTTTTTTTTCACGTCGTGAAAGCATACACACTATCGTTTTTCACGTCGTTAAAAAAAACAACATGAAAAACGACGTGAAAAAAGAGAGCATGTCCGGAATTTTTAATGGCCGTTTTTCACGTCGTTAAAAATGCTCTGGAGCATACACACGATCATTTTTCAGGGCCATTTTTTAAAATGGCAGTTTTAACGGCATGAAAAACGATCGTGTGTACGGGGCATAAGAGTGTGCACACTTATGCAACCATATTTTTTTAATTTTTTATTTTTACTTCCCTCCACCTAAAAGATTTCAGTTTGTTGTTCAACTGAGTTGTACAGTTTATAGGTCACATTAAAGGTGGAATAAGTTCTGAAATTATTTATCTTTGTCTCATTTTTTTACATCACAGAAACCTGACATTTTAACAGGGGTGTGTGGACTTTTTATATCCATTGTATTTACATCTACTAGCCCTCCCCTTTCTTTTACAATGGAGGAAAGAGAGAAAGTAAATCTAATAACTCATTCATTCTTTAGATCCAGTCAGTAACTGCAGCAAAATGATTTTTAACTCTTTTACCTCACCCTCCTCTCCAATACAGCTAATCTCCCTAGTGTTTCTGCTGGGATCTGTATATGTTAACACCTTCACCTCCCTCATCCTGCACATCTGATTAAAATTATGAGTTCAAAAAGTCTGAAGTTAAGGAATTGATGTGACTTCCGTAGTGTTATGTCAGTAAAGAGAGAATGGAGAGTAGAGAGACAGAATTGGGGGTCATCAGCATATACAGTAGATGGTATTTGAAACCACGGGAGGCTATCAAATAATAAATAAAAGAAGTGAAGATTAAGAATAGAAGGGGTCTGAGGACATAATCTTGGGGGACCCCTATAGAAAGAGGAAGAGAGGAGAGGTTGTAGGTGATACTGAAGGAGAACTTTGGTTTGAGATTAAAAAAGGAAACTAGGAAAGAGAAAAATCTTGGAGGAGTGAAGTTTTCTGAGGAGAAGCAAGGTGGTCAACTGTATGCTCAAACTGTACAAAAATTTGTTTCAGGCAGTGTCCACCTCTACCAAAGGGAAAGTCACCTGACTGTAGCTCAATGGCTGACGTGTAATTTTTATTATTATTATTATCTGTATTATTGATGTTATTATTTTCTAACTGCTTATTATGGCATGTCAAAAATGTGTTCATGCCTATTAGTAAAGTTTTAGGGCGGCCCACATCTGTGTGGAGTGTTTTAGGTGTGTTGCATTTTAGGTGCATTCCACATGTATTTTAGGTTTATTATCAGTGCATTGATTTTGAACTCTATACAACACGTGTTTTTCAAGAAAGTGCATCAAAGATGCAGCAGGCAGTATTTTTTTTTTTAATGCGCAGCACTTGAAATGCACAGGGCCTAAGTTTGCAAATAAAGAAATGATCTCATGTTTTCAAGTATGCAAATTGCCTTATATAAAAAGAACAGTGGAATGCTCACACAGATACAGCATACTGTTTAAAAATTAGCTATCCAGCATGCATTGCAATACATTATCAAGTATGACAAAATATGGACGTGCAATGTAGTTACAATTCATATTTATGTTATTTCCAATTACAAATGTTTAATGTCCCAGTTCAAATTGGCAGAATCTTCCTCGTTTCTATGTATATCAGGAAACAGAGTCACCACCTCTGCTGAAGAACTACTAGAATAAAATTAAATTACAGTAAAACCCAAAAAGAGTGCTTTTTTTTTAATTAGTCTGAGACGTTACTGAAAGAGCAGAACAGAAAGGCATAATTGCTGTGCAGCACTACAACCAAGTGTGTTAATATCAAGAGATGGTGGTAGAGGGGTACTGGTCTGTATTCAGCAGCTCACCACAAAGACAGGGATCCTGCAGGAGAGGATCAGGTGTAATGGGTCAAAGAGTGTGCCAAAAGCGACATTCTTTTTGACCTCTTACACTTGTATGTGTTTTTATGGCTGTTATAGTGTATGCATTTATTTGAAGTCTATACAGAAACAAAGCCTTTAAAACATTAATAATTAGATTAATTATGTCACACAATATGGGACATACATTCAGGACTGACATCGTCTATATCAGGGTTCCCCAAAGTCGTCAATACTGGCCGATAGGACTAGCCAAGGGGTCCCTAACTTGGCTCGAGGTCAAAAGAAGGTTAGTAAATGCCTGGGGGTCAATAGGTGGTAGATATATAATGTGGTTACTAACATGTATAGCGCACCCACCCCAGACTTTACCTGCTTTTCTTAATTTGGCTCCTCCGCAGGAAAGACTGAGGCACACTGCACTACAAGCCCGTACCCTCCTGGATAGGGAGGTTGAGCGGTGTTAGAATCCTCCCGAGATGATCTTGCTTCTGCCTTGGCCAGAAGCAAGTCCTTAATTCTCCCCAGTAAAGTAACTGTCCACACCAACTAAAAGTCCAACTTCTGTATTTATTTCACATGGATAATAAATAGTCCCTTTAAGAGCAGACAGGTTGAGACGAGACACAGGTCAGATAAGGTGGGAGGGAGGTCCAGGCACAAACTTAATCTTGGTTCTCTTACTGTTCTGATATGCACAAACAGGTTTGGCGTACGATCTTTGTCACAGACCTAATGAATATGAAAGTCACTGCCACTGACTTGTTGAGGATGGTCACTGCCACTGACCGGGTGAATAGGGCCTTGCCCTATTTGGTCACTACCACTGACCTGGTGTGCGTAGAGTCACTGCCACTATGACCTACAGAACATGCACTGCCTTCTTGAAGAACTTGGCCCATGTCAAAGAGAAAAACGTCCCTCCGGAGAGTTACCAGAGGCCCTTACTGTCACCACGACTCTGCGCTGGGTCTTCAGAAAGGGTCACCTCCCTGGTCTCCTTGATCCAAGATACGGGTCCCCTCGCAAGGTGGTACCCTGGGAGCTCTTGATCCTTAGCGGACCCCAACTGAAGGTTGCTGGGCCCCGGGCCTCCTATTTAGCACCTCACCCCAGACTGAAGGTGTCTGGGATGGAACAGCAACTCCGCCTCCGGGCCTAGGGCACCCGGAGGCGACACACACCCGCACCCAGGCCTAAGGTGCCTGGGCGCAAAACCACGACGACGACCGACAGCCAGGCCTCCGGGCCTAGGGCACCTGGAGGCGACACACACCCAGGCCTAAGGTGCCTGGGCGCGACCCCTTCTGGAAGATGGCCGCCCCCTTTTATACCCTCTCCCTACAGGCACAGCAGGTTCCCCGCCACGCCGCACTGCTGTCAAGAGGGGATAAGAAAAGGCACAACCCTGTACTGTGGTTCAACCCGGGCCCATGGCAACAGCGCCACCTATAGGCCCCAGGGAACTGTACATCAATACTATCTCCCAGGGACAGAAATGGTCCATGAACCCTAACAATTTGTGTATCTGAGCCTTACTACAACTCAGATACTTCCCTTAAATATAGCACCCCACTACACATGTTTTGAGGTCTTTGTAGAACTCATGTGCTCATCCCTGGTTTTGAAGGTGAGGCAGCTTTTGGCAAGAGTGTGTTATCCGGGGTTAAATGGTCAGTAGCCAGCGAGAGTAGTCTTGAATTGTCTGTCAGCTGTTATTGGTGCTTTTTACCAGCATTCTTTGCGCTATATGTCTCTGACCTGCTAACCACCCCCTTCCAAGAAGGATATACATACCCCTTTACTTCTCATACTCAGAGAACTCCCCCACTTCAAACTCTGTTGAAGTGCCAGCAAGTACACTCAAGACATGCAATATACGCATATACCCATAGTGATATGAGTGGTGTCCAAGAACTGTTTGCAACAACTATAATGGCAGCTGCCAACACCAAGGGCATGTGTAAACAGTATTCATAACAATATTATCTATCATTATAATTAGTTGTACTATTTTTATTTCAAGTAGTATTTAATAATTTAATTTTATTTGAAGCACTTGACCTCTGGAAGATTTACCCCCTTCCTAACCAGGCCATCGTTTGCGATACGGCACAGCGTTACTTTAACGGACAATTGTGCGGTCATGCAACGCTGTACATAAATTAAATTAATGTAATTTTTCCCCACAAATAGAGCTTTCTTTTGGTGGAATTTGATCACCACTGCTTTTTTTTTTGTGCTATAAACAAAAAAAGACCAACAATTTTGAAAAAAAAAAAAACAAACAATATTTTTTTACTCTGCTTTAAAACATATTCAATAAAAACATTTAAGAAATCAAATTTTTTCATAAATTTAGGCCAATATGTATTCTGCTACATCCCCAATAAGTGTAATTTGATTAGTTTGTATATACTGTATATACTCAAGTATAAGCAGAGGCACCTAATTTTACCACAAAAACTGGGAAAACGTATTGACTCGAGTATAAGCCTAGGGTGTTCATCTGCATGCCTCACTGTGCCTCACTTTGCCTCACTGTGTCCATGTGCATGCCTCACTGTGTCCATGCCTCACTGTGCCCTTGCCTCACTGTGCCCATGCCTAGACTGACGTTTAACATGGGAGTCTATGAAAGGGGTGCCCGGCTTTGAAAAATCTATGCTCCCCGGCCGTAGGTCCCCCAGACAACAAACTTTGCACACTTGTAGAGAAGAAATGGGGCTACATGTGTGCAAAGGTCCGGGTCCACAGGACTTACGACCAGCCGGTACCGGGTCCCCAAATTCACCGGAGAAATGACCGTTTAACAAAGTAGACTATGGAAGGGGTGCCTAGCTTTGAAAAATCGGTGCTCCCTGACCGTAGGTTCCCCGGACAACAAACTTTGCACACTTGTAGAGGAAGAGCGCTACATGTGTGCCAAGCTTGGGGTCCAGGGGACCTACGGCCAGCCGGTACCGGGTCCCCAAATCCGGGAGATCAGGCGCAAAAAAGGCGACTTGAGTATAAGCCGAGGGGGGCATTTTCAGCACACAAAAAATCTGCTTGAAAAACTCGGCTTATACTCGAGTATATATGGTAAGTTATAGCGTCTACAAACGATGGTATATATACTGGAATTTTTTTTTTTTACTAGTAATTGCGGCAATTAGCGACTTATAGCAGGACTGCAATATTGCGGCAGACAATCAGACACTAACTGACACTTCTGAAACTTTTTGGATACCAGTGACACTAATACAGTGATCAGTCCTAAATATATGCATTGTCACTGTACTAATGGCTGGGAAGGGGTTAAACATGTAGGACAATCAAAGGGTTAAATGTGTGCCTAACTAGTGTTTTGGTGTACGGTGTGTGGTGCTTTTACTAAGAGAAATAATGGATTTTATTCCCTAATTTGCGGGGCAAGAAAATCCATCACTTCCCCACTTACAGGACAGAGCTCTGCTTTGTTTACATAAGCAGAGTCCTGTGCTGTGTGTCTTCCCGATGATCGCCGGGTGCCGGTGGTCATCCATTGGTAGGCACCTGCTGATCTGTATCCGCTGTGTACAGCCGTGGCCAAAAGTTTTGAGAACGACACAATTATTAATTTTTACAAAGTCTGCTGCCTCAGTTTTTATGATTTCCATTTCCATATACTCCAGAATGTTATGAAGAGTGATTAGATAAATTGCAATTAATTGCAAAGTCCCTCTTTGCCATGAAAATGAACGTTAACCCATAAAAAACATTTCCACTGCATTTGTGGAGGAGGCTTCAGGGCGCCCAAGAAAGTCCAGGAAGCGCCAGGACCATCTCCTACAGTTAATTCAGTTGCGGGATAGGGACACCACCAGTACAGAGCTTGCTCAGGAAAGGCAACAGGCAGATGCGAGTGCATCTGCATGCCCAGTGAGGCAAAGCCTTTTGGAGGATGGCCTGGTGTCAAGAAGGGCAGCAAATAAGCCACTTCTCTCCAGGAAAAACATCAGGGGGAGACTGATATTCTGCAAAAGGTACAGGGATTGGACTGCTGAGGACTGGGATAAAGTAATTTTCTCCGATGAATCCCCTTTCCGATTAATTGGGGCATCCGGAAAAAAACCTTGTCTAGAGAAAAAAAAGGTGAGCACTACCATCAGTCCTGTGTCATGCCAACATGAAAGCATCCAGAGACCATTCATGTGTGGGGTTGCTTCTCAGCCAAAGTAGTGGGCTCACTCACAAATTTGCTTAAGAACACAGCCACGAATAAAGAATGGTACAAAAACATCCTCCGAGAGCAACTTCTCCCAACCATCCAAGAACAGTTTGGTGAGGCACAATGTCTTTTCCAGTAATATAGAGTACCTTGCTATAAGGCAAAAGTGATAACTAAGTGGATTGGAGAACAAGACATCAACATTTTGGGTCCATGGTCAGGAAATTCCCCAGACCTTAATCCCATTGAGAATTTGTGGTCAATCGTCAAGAGGCGGGTGAACAAAAAAAAACACAAATGCTGACAAACTCCAAGCATTGGTTATACAAGGATGGGATGCCATCAGTCAGGATGTTGCACAGAAGTTGATTGACAGCATGCCAGGGTGAATTGCAGAGGTCTTGAAAAAGAAGGGTCAACACTGCAAATATTGACTCTTTGCATAAACTTAATGTAATTGGCAATAAAAGCCTTTGACACTTATGAAATGCTTGTAATTATACTTCAGTATACCATACTAACATTTGACAAAAAGATCTAAAAACAGAGGCAGCAGACTTTGTGAAAATTATTATTTGTGTCATTCTCAAAACTTTTGCCCACTGCTGTATAATCACAGCACAGCCGGGTCCCTGGCAGTGCGCGTCCCCTACCTGGAAGTGCCGGATCACGTACCTAGTACGTGATCCGGCCCAGCAGAGCTGCCTTGCCGCCATACATGTAAGTGATATGGTCAGCAAGTGATTAAACAAAGTTTGGTAGGTAATGAACAATCCAAAACTTGGATAAACTTGGATATTTGAAGGGCTCCAAAAAAAAAGTTTTGGGATTCCTGTTCTGTATAAACATAGTGCACTTATATAATAATTTTTTTGCCGAAAGCGTATAATGATTTAGTATTTTACTTCTAAGTCCTCTGAATCCAATACTAAAACAAGAACTTGATAGCCTGTCTCTTAAAGCATTTTAGCATTTTGTTTCTTAGTTTTGCCCTTTTGACTTCATTATGCATTCGGAATACGTGTATAAAGAAGCAGGTACTTCAACACAAAAGAAAGGACAGAACGGAAAGTCAGTTTCTTTTAGAACAGATTTAAAGATTTCCTTTTCCTCAAAATTAAAATTTGTCATCGCTTCAAAGTAAGACTGTATTGATTAGAAAGTTGCATACACCGCAGGCTAAAAGATTTTAGTGAGAACAGTCATTGGACTGCTCAGTGTGTGTTTGCGGAGCATAAAAACAATTGACTGACATTCACTAACAAGTCTTTTGCTAGGGGCTGCAAGCTTTGCTTGGCTGTTACAGCCTAAGTATTTATAGATGTCCCTTAAACCTCTGACTGTAAATTGTGGTGTGAAGCATGAGATGTATAAACGACTTAAGAAGCAATACATTTACATTCTTAAAAAGGTGACGTAATAAAGTAATTTTCCTTTGCAACACTTAAGAGAAAGCTGAAAGTGCAATATGTTCTAAATGCAGCCATTAAAATAGTATTATATGAGCAGGCATAGTGCTATAGAACTTATTTCAGCTCCATGCAGGTGCCCTGCTATTCATCACCAAAGAAGTCTCAGTCTGTGCAGCACTAATTAACTGTTCCCTTTAGGAAAAGTAGCTTTCAAAAGAAAAAAGCAAGTAAAGGAATCTTCAGAAAAAAAAAACCCATAAAAATGCTGGTGAGTCGGCATAAAAGAAAAAACTGAAACAAAAAATGATTACATGATAGAATACACAAATCCGGGATGATGAAATACAGACAAATAGTATGTTGATTTTTTTTTTTTTTGTGTGTGTTTGATTGCAAATTGGCTACATTAAGCTTGAAGCAAAATATACTCTATAGGTATTAACACAAGCTACACTTCCATCCATCTGTAATGAAGCAAGAAAGAAAATCTTTAACATATTTTACATACCTCATAATTCTAAGCACCCTATAGCCTAAGTTTCCTAAATTGTGTTTTCTTCAAGTACTACGTGTTCCCATGAGACGTGGTTGATGGTTGTGGATATAATACATCATGTTTCCTAGTGTATGTGTATCACTGGTGGTACATGCCCTTACTGTAGGTGGGATACTGCATAACTCAGAATTTATGTGCACAGACGCTCCATAAAACATATACTTACTTTAGTACATTTCTATGGACTTAAAGGGGTTGTAAACCCTCATGTTTTTTCACCTTAATGCATTCTATGCATTAAGGTGAAAAACCTTTTTTAGTACTGCAGCCCCCCAGCCCCCTTGTTTTACTTACCTGGATGCTTTTATCTTCTGTTCAGGAACGAGCACACCATCTGTAGCTGGTGTCTCGTGTCCCGATTAGATAGATTGATAGCAGCGCAGCCATTGGCTCCCACTGCTGTCAATCAAATCCAATGATGCAGGCGCCAGGGGGCGGGGGCCTGTACGGCATTCATGTCTATAAATGCAGAGAGCTGGACTCAGGAGCTCGCCCGTAAGGTGACCCCTCGGGAGAGCGCTTCTCCTAGGGGGTTATCTGAAGTGAGGAGGAGCCACAAGAGCCACCAGGGGACCCCAGAAGTCGGTGTTCGGGGCCACTCTGTGCAAAACGAGCTGCACAGTGGAGGTAAGTATATGTTTGTTAATTTTTTTGAACGATCCTTTACAATCACTTTATTGGAATTCTGTGTGTGTTTTGTGTATAAGCATGACGTGCTGATTTTCTATAGAATAGTTTTCACTTAAACAGTTCAATGGTTTTTTACATCAGAGTTCAAAGCTTTGGAGAAGTCGCTTGTTTTTGTAGTGAACACCCCTCTCATAGTCGCCTTAAAGGCCTCCCACTGATTGGGAACCAGCGTTTCCGCCCCATTCTCTCTCCATTACTGATCAATAGCTGTTTTGCATTTCAGGGTGATAAATTTGTCTTGTAGCCAGTATACGTTCATACGCCAGTGCCTTCGTCCCCTTGGAGCATTCAGGTCCAATATGACCTCCAGCGGGGAGTGATCCAATATGGCCCTTGGGGGATATCTGACACTGGATATGATCCGGAGACCATCTATACAGGATAATAGTACGTCTATTCTAGACAGTGTCCTAGAAGTCTCCGAGTGACAGGAGTATTCTCTGACTCCAGGGTTTCTTTGTCGCCATACATCTGTGAGAGCATAGCTCTCCAACCAGGTGGACAGGATATGGCGAGAAACAAATGTACATCCGTGTCTGTCAAGAGCCCCATCTGACACTGCATTGAAGTCTCCTAACAACAACAGCGGGCCCTGTGCTATCAGCTTCCCTTAAAATACCATCCAACACCTGGAAAGAGAATGGGGGAGGAACATATACACACACCAAAGTTAAGCATATATTAAACATTTGACATACTAGTATAGCATATCTACCATTAAGGTCCAATTTGACCTGTATAATGTGCGCCACAGCCTTTTTGGTAACCAAGATGGCCACCCCTCTCGAATAAGTGGAGTAGTCAGCATGAAGTACCCTCATAATATTGGCTTTAAACAGTTCAATGGTGGTGTACAACTGATCCAATTTTGGGAAGCACTAAGTTAATAATTTCCTTAATATAGATAGAACTCCTTTATAAAAAATATTGAATACATAGGTTTGTAAATATATTGTAGTTAACATAATTCCCTTTACTCCAGCATGAAGTACCCTCGTAATATTGGCTTTAAACAGTTCAATGGTGGTGTACAACTGATCCAATTTTGGGAAGCACTAAGTTAATAATTTCCTTAATATAGATAGAACTCCTTTATAAAAAATATTGAATGCATAGGTTTGTAAATATATTGTAGTTAACATAATTCCCTTTACTCCTGTCTGTAGAATAGTAAAAAAAAATAGAACTTTTCATCTCCCCTGATATAAAACTGGGTTCCCAATCTTTATGTCCTGACACATCACAATTCTGAATGTTTTTGACACCAACCATCCAACATTTTTCCCAAGCACCAACATTATCAAAGCTTTAAACATTAACTGCAGTAAAACTATTCTCTTCCCTTGCAGTAGGGCTGCATTAACCCTGCAAGGAGGGGCGCATCCCCACTGCAAGAGAGTTCGGCCTTAAAGAAGAACCTCCAGGAATTGCAGCACTTTTAAAAATGCACTGGCTTATAATAGGTTAACTGTGATGCAAGTCACCTTGTGGACTTATCTCTTTTATATACTACTTACATTTTTGGTGAGCATTGGGTGTACAGCCATTGGCTTACACTGCAGTAAATTCGCAGAACATTTTAAAATAGATTACTTTCAATCAGTCAGATTCACATATGTGCATTGGCCAAAAATGTGTGCGTTTTCTAGGCAGTGCGGTGCGAATTGCAGGCACATATTTTTCTATGGGAACGCATCTGATTGGCAGATGCGTTCCGTCGTGAACAGGCATTCTCTTTCCCTCCACTCCACATGTCAATATGTATGTATTTTGGAGAAGTAGCCCAATGTGTCATTAATTATATTTTATTTGTAGAGGGAATGGAGTTTGGTTGTTTTGTTTTTTTTTCTTTCCGCCCGTCCTTGGACTTGTGGGATGGACCTCTCTCTGTTCTCTGTGGCCTGTCTGTGGGCACTCTGCCGAGCAGGATGTGTTGTTGTATGATGCCGGTTCCTGGTGCCATCTCTATTCATGGTGTTTGGTGGCCCCTTTCCCTCCTTGCAGTGAGCCTCTGGACCACTCGCCCCACTTCCGCCCATCCCCAATGGTGGAGACTATGGTTCCGGTCTCATGGTTTCCCACATCATCTGGAAGCCCGGGGCGAGACAAGTGATGTCACTTCTGCCCTGGCGGTGGAGATGCTTTGGTTTTGCGGAGGAACGCTCCACTCGACACCTCCTCCCTTTGTGAGGATGGGCGGGTATGAGCATGAGGGACACATGACGCAGCTGGGTGTGTCGCTTCTCCCCATGATATATAAGTCTTCGACCATTATGCATGCCGTTTTGCCATTGCTTGGCGTGATTAGTGGCTGGTGCATGCTAGTGATTTTTTCTATTGAAGGGTAAGTCTTTACTATGGTTCATAGATGAACTTTTGTTCATTCCTGGCTTATGGCAGTATCTTTTTGATTTGTTTGATTTAAACATATACAAATCCTTCCCCTTTCTTTTGTTGGCCTTTATGTAGAATAGAATTGTACACCTTGGGATGAGAGACACTTTATTAATTTGCAGTGGGTTCCCTTACATATTTTCTTGCTCTGGTAAGGGTTTTTGCAAGTCTCCCTCTATGTAGCATTATTTAGCATCTTGGGGGATTAAAAATTACAAGTCTCTAGTTTTTGAACCTTAATGTGTTCATACTTTTTATTGTCTAGCCACTGGGTAATGGCTATATTCACCCCTGACCATATGGGAGCGCCTTTCAACATAGGATATGGAAATTAGGACTCTTTCCATTCTGGCCAATGTTTGAGGTAGGGTGTACCATTATGTCTGTAGACCCTCCTTTTTTGCATATTAGTGATAAGTTATCTTCAGAGCAAAATATCTTGTTTTATTGTTTATTATATCATAGATATCCATCATTTATCGATATATAACTTGATAAACCCTGGATGTACTAGTTGGCTGTTTAGTGATTAATGTTTTAAGGTGAGATAATGCGCTCTGTTCATGTCTTCATTGCCCCCCCGAGTGTTGTTTTTGTCCATCTTTATGATCCCTTGGGACACTTGGAAATATGTTATTTTTTTGGCACTTCTGCAGAATGCAACCTATTGTGTAGAATTGAAATTTGAAATATTGTGTTGTAGATGTTGTATATATTCTTTCTGTAATGTTCATATTTTCTTTGTTGTAGATATTATGTCCATATCTTGATAATGAGAGCATGTGAACCCTAAAGAGGCTTTGGATCTATGCGAATTGTGTCGGTACACTAGGCTCTATAACCGTTTTTTTTTTTATGTACATCTATTATGTAGATATGGACAAAGTTTTAAAATGAGAATCAGTTTATGTACTAATAATGATATTTTGCATTGTTAATATCACTTTCATTTTGTGTATTATGACACAATTACATCCCCCTACTCCATTCTCCAGTTCTGGTGATCTAG
The DNA here is from genome assembly GCA_029206835.1 of Rana muscosa. Classification (NCBI taxonomy): domain Eukaryota; kingdom Metazoa; phylum Chordata; class Amphibia; order Anura; family Ranidae; genus Rana; species Rana muscosa. Next base: position 731,899,577 of record CM055118.1, read on the forward strand.
GGTTCCCACCCCTTTTTCCGTGCATATAACTTAAATGGAGAATGGTGTCAATATCTTCTAAATGTAGCACAATGTATCCCCCTCCCAGATAAGATTTGCGGAGTCACCTTGCGTGCTAGTCGCTGCGACCTTCATGCGCTCAGTTATTGTTTTATTTTGGTTATTATATCTTAATTTCATGTAAACTGTCAGTCATGGTCTGGGCAGACTTTAAAGGGGTTGTAAAGGTTTGTTTTTTATTTTCTAAATAGGTTCTTTTAAGCTAGTGCATTGTTGGTTCACTTACCTTTTCCTTCGATTTCCCTTCTAAATGTTTTTTTTCTTTGTCTGAATTTCTCACTTCCTGTTTCTCCTCACTAAACTTCATCCGAGTGGTGTGGAGTCAGCCAGAACAGCTTACTGAACAGCTTACTGAGGAGGAACAGGAAGTGAGAAATTCAGACAAAGAAAACAAAGAAAAAAAACATTTAGAAGGGAAATCGAAGGAAAAGGTAAGTGAACCAACAATGCACTAGCTTAAAGGAACCTATTTAGAAAATAAAAAACGAACCTTTACAACCCCTTTAATGCTGCATAGAACAACACCCACAGATTGCAATGTTATGACATACTGTATGAGTGCTGTTATATACGATGAGTCCAGGCTGTATGATAATGCTAAGACTAGGGGCTGTGTCTATGATAGCCTCAGCTCACAGGAAGGGTTTGGATGATAATGGGTGCCATTTAATGTGAAAATAAGGGGGTCACCACACTGCTAGGGTAATTGATGAAATTTACATCTTTTTTTTAGACACAGGAAGCCTTAGGGCCAGTTTACACTGGAAATCAGGAAATTCCTGTGAATTCCTGTGCAATTCACATAGGGTTCAGTGCCTATTCATTTTGAATGGGCTCAAATTAAACTATAGTGCACCAAAAGTAGTGCCTGCACTACTTTTTGGAAACGCACTGCAACCGGATCGCATGGTACCATGTAATCTGGTGCAGGTAAACGCACTGCATTTGCGACCTGTGTTTGGGGTGTTATGTTAACATTGACACCTGCTGCAGATCGCAACTGCAGTGCATTTTGAACACTGTGTGGAAAATGCGCCCGGACGCAGGTTTGCCACACTGCTTTCTGGTGTGAATGGGGCCTTAAAGCATGTTATACATAAAAAAGCTGCAATTGGCCTTTAAGCGTTTTTATTTCCTTACACAAAGGAAGAGAGCAAAAGAACTATGCCAAACTAAGAATTGGCATACTTAGGACTAGTGATGAGCCGAACACCCCCGGGTTCGGTTCGCACCAGAACCCGCGAACGGACCGAAAGTTCGTACGAACATTAGAACCCTATTAAATACAATGGATGCGAACGTTCGAATTCTAAAGTGCTAATTATAACGACTATTATGCATGTTATTGTCCTAAAAAGGGTTTGGGAACCCGGGTTCTGCACCAGGGGACATGTATCAATGCAAAAAGAAGTTTTAAAAACGGTCGTTTTTCGGGAGCAGTCATTTTAATGATGCATAAAGTGAAAAAAAAAAAAGTCAAATATTCCTTTAAATATCGTACCTGGGGGGGTGTCTAAAGTATGCCTGTGAAGTGCCACGTGTTTCCCATGTTTAGAACTGTCCCTGCACAAAATGACACTTCTAAAGGAAAAAAAAGCCATTTAAAACTGCTTGCGGCTTTAATGTAATGTCTGGTCCCGGTAATATGGATGAAAATCTTTAAGAAAAATGGCATAGCTACCCCATGACCCCCCCCCTACCCCAGCCCATTACCAGCCCCTTTGGGTCTTGTATGGATATTAAGGGGAACCCCGCACATAAAATAAAAAAGGCCCTATATACTCTGAACAGCCGTATACAGGCGGTGCATACAAGACAGGGACTGTAGGTTTGTTCTTATGTAGAATCTGTTTGTAATTTTGAACAGGTACATTGTTTAAGTGTAGCTCCAGCCCAAAAATCTATTTTTAAACTTTTTGGAAAACATAGGTAAGGGTTATCACCTCTGTAACATTTGTTTTGCTGTCTGTGCCCCTGTTCAGAACATTTCACCTCACTTTCCGTCCCAATGACAACTGTTTTTGAAATGTGGTGTTTTTCTTGAAACAAGGATTGGTGATAAAGCATCAGTACAGAGGAGACACCTTTCTCCCATATTAATTCTTACAGGAGAGAATTTTCCTTCCTAGGGGTAGATTTCCTCTCACTTCCTGTTGTCTTCTTGCGTTTGCAAGTAGGAGTCGTTTGTAAGTTGGATGTTTGAAAGTAGGGACCTGCCGTATATACTCTGCAGAAATAGGCCCCTTAGTTGTTGGTGTTGGCACAACACTGTAAGCACTCACAGTTACTCTTGGTTGGTGCTGGAACGCCCTGCTGTCAACTATTATATCAGGAATTGTAATTACATATAATTGTTGAACAGTGGTAGTAAAAATTGGGCCTTTGATGGTGGTGCTGGTGCCACAACACTGTAAGCCCTGACAGTTACTCTTGGTGGGTGCAGCAATGGGCCCTGCTGTGAATTATTAGATCAAGAATTGTAATTGCATGCCCCTGTTGAACAGGGGCTGAAAAATTGGGCCTTTCGTGGTGGTGGTGGTGGTGGTGGTGTTGCCACAACACTGTAAGCCCTCAGAGTTACTCTTGGTGGGTGCAGGAATGGGCCCTGCTGTGAATTATTAGATCAAGAATTGTAATTACATGCCCCTTTTGAACAGGGGCTGAAAAATTGGGCCTTTCGTGGTGGTGGTGGCGTTGCCACAACACTGTAAGCCCTCAGAGTTACTCTTGGTGGGTGCAGCAATGGGCCCTGCTGTGAATTATTAGATCAAGAATTGTAATTACATGCCCCTGTTGAACAGGGGCTGAAAAATTGGGCCTTAGGCACTGGTGGCAGAACACTGCAACCCCTCACAGATACTGTACTTGGAGCACAGCAATGAGCCCTGTTGCAAAGTATTGCTTCAAAAATTGTAATGACACGCCCCTGTTAAACAGGGGCTGAAAAATTGGGCCTTAGGCACTGGTGGCACAACACTCCAACCCCTCACAGATACTGTACTTGGAGCACAGCAATGAGCCCTGTTGCAAAGTATTGCTTCAAAAATTGTAATTACACGCCCCTGTTAAACAGGGGCTGAAAAATTGGGCCTTAGCCACTGGTGGCGGCACCCATAAACAAAAATGATCTTCCAAGCTATCATCATCAATCGTATCATTGAGGACTCGGAGGAGGAGGATAGCCAGTCAACATAACAGCACAGGCACTCAGCATCAGCATCAGTCTTGAAGGGATGTGACATGTTAAAATCAATTAGTCTGTTATATCAGCATCAGGTGTGTGGTAGCTGGTGGTGATCCAAGACTGGTTCATCTTGATGAAAGTCAGTCGATCAACCGAGTCGGTGGACAGGCGCACCCTGTGATCCGTGACAAATCCTCCAGCAGCACTGAATGTGCGTTCCGAAAGAACGCTGGATGCAGGACAGGCCAGTAGCTCAATTGCATACTGTGCAAGCTCTGGCCAGTGATCCATCCTCAAGACCCAGTAAGCCAGAGGATTTTCGGTGGGGAAGGTGTCCAAGTCTGACCTTGCCCCTAGATATTCCTGCACCATGTTTATCAGACGCTGGCGATGGTTGCTGGAACCGATCATACTTTGGGGATGCGGACTAAAGAATTGTCTGAACGCATCGGTCAGACGGCCACCTTCCCCACCGCTCCTTCTTTGACTGGCCGAAGCCTCAGCAACTCGTTGTCCAGGACCAGGAGTTTGTAACCTCCCAGTCTCTGGGAACGCGTTGCACAGACCTTTCTGCAAGGCCTCCCGGAGTTGTCTCATCCTCTGCTCCCTCTGCGACGGTAACATAAGGTCCGCAACCTTACCCTTGTACCGTGGATCAAGGAGAGTGGCCAGCCAGTAATGGTCCCTCTCCTTGATCCGAAGAATACGAGGATCCTTCCGCAGACTTTGCAGGATCAGGGAGGCCATGCAGCGTAGGTTAGCTGAGGCATTCGGTCCGGAGTCCTCTGGGTCACTAAGGACGACATGATCCGCAGCCACCTCCTCCCAGCCACGTACAAGTCCACTGGTTTCTTGGGACTGTAAATCATCCCTAAAAGACTGCTGCTGATGATGCTGAGTGCCAGCCTCCACCTCCATGCTGACACAATCCTCCTCCTCCTCCTCCTCCTCCTCTTCCTGTGCGATGGGTGGGACAGAAGGAACACTGTCTGGGTAAAGGGGGCCTTGAGAGGCAAGGAAGTCCTCCTCTTCCTGCCTCTGTTCTGCCTCAAGTGCCCTGTCCATTATACCACGCAGCGTGTGCTCCAACAGGTGGACAAGAGGTACAGTGTCACTGATGCATGCACTGTCACTGCTCACCATCCTCGTGGCCTCCTCAAATGGTGCCAGGACAGTGCATGCATCCCTGATCATGCCCCACTGGCGTGGAGAAAAAAAAAACAAGCTCCCCTGACCCTGTCCTGGTGCCGTAGTCGCACAGGTACTCATTGATGGCCCTCTGCTGCGTGTGCAGCCGCTGCAGCATGGCCAACGTTGAGTTCCACCTGGTGGGCATGTCACATATAAGGCGGTTCTTGGGCAGGTTCAACTCCTTTTGCAGCTCAGCCAGGCGAGCACTAGCATTATAAGATCTGCGGAAATGCACACAGACTTTCCTGGCCTGCCTCAGGACATCCTGTAAGCCCGGGTACCTGCCCAAGAACCGCTGCACCACCAGGTTAAGGACGTGAGCCACACAGGGCACATGGGTCAGTTGTCCCTGTCGGAGGGCGGAGAGGAGGTTGGTGCCATTGTCGCAAACCACCATTCCTGGCTTAAGCTGGCGTGGCGTCAACCATCTCTCGGCCTGGCCCTGCAGAGCAGACAGGACCTCTGCCCCAGTGTGGCTTCTGTCCCCCAAACACACCAGCGCAAGCACGGCATGGCATCTTTTTGCCTGCGTACTTGCGTAGCCCCTTGAACGGCTACGGAGCACCGCTGGTTCAGAGGACAAAGCACAGGAAGAGGCCATGGAGGAAGAAGAAGAGGAGGGGGTGGAGGAGAGAGGTGTGTCACAACCAGTAGTAGCATTTTGGAGGCGTGGCGGTGGAACAACCTCCAACACTACTGCACCTTGTCCTGCATCCTTCCCAGCTGCCAAAAGAGTGACCCAATGGGCCGTGAAAGAAAGGTAACGTCCCTGTCCATGCCTGCTGGACCATGAGTCAGCGGTAATATGCACCTTACCGCTGACCGCCCTGTCCAGCGAGGCCAAGACATTGCCTTCCACATGCCGGTAGAGAGCCGGAATAGCCTTCCGTGAGAAAATGTGGCGTTTGGGAACCTGCCACTGAGGAACCGCACATTGCACAAACTCACGGAAGGGGGCCGAGTCTACCAACTGAAAAGGCAGCAGTTGAAGCGCTAGCAATTTAGCCAAGCTAGCATTCAACCGCTGGGCATGTGGATGGCTGGGAGTGAACTTCTTTCGACGGTCCAGCAGCTGGGGCAGGGAAATTTGCCTGCTAGAATCGGACATCGGTGTACTGCTAGCAGAGTGGCCGCAAGTACTTGGCTGTGACACACCTAATTCTACACCTTCATTCCTCTCAGTGCATGTTTCAGAGAGGACTGAAGTTATAGTGGGGTTGGAGATCCCAGCTGATGCGGTGCAAGGAGAGGTCCGCTTTGTTCTTTGGTGTGGGTCTTGAGGTAGGCTTGCCAACGAGCTGCATGGCAGGTCAACATATGTCTGGTCAGGCATGTGGTACCCAAGCGGCTGATGTTTTGGCCACGCGATATACGCTTGAGACATATGTTGCAAACAGCAGCTGTGCGATCTGATGCACTAGCCTCAAAAAAGGCCCACACCAAAGAACTTTTTGAATGACGGGCAGAGGCAGCGCCCTGCACAGGCGGAGCTCTGCGGTGTGATTCCGTCGGTGTACTGCCCTTACGCTGGCCACCAAAGGGCATCCTGCCTCGTTGGAGATGTGCCTCCTCCTCATCCTCCTCCTCCTCCTCTCTCCTATTAGGCACCCACGTGGAGTCAGTGACCTCATCATCCCCTCCCTCCTCATCACTGGAGCTAATCTGGCAGTATGCTGCAGCTGCTGGAACATGACTGCCAGATTGGTGTCCTTCTTGAGCATCCCCTCTGTCTGCTCTCACGCTACTGCCTTCCTCTAGCTGGGTTTCATCATCAGACCCTTCGAAACGCTGGGCATCCTCCTGGAGCATGTACCCAACACTGTGCTCAAACAGTTCGGGGGACTCCTCAGGAGGAGGACATGGTGGGTCTAGGGAAGGAGTGACTGATGATGAGTCTGACATTGATACCAGGGAAGAGGACGCTTTGGCAGCTGCTTTGCCAGTACCCTGAGCCTGGGTGAGAGAGGATGAGGAGGAGGAGGAGGGCTTGGTCATCCACTCTACCAAGTCTTCGGCATGATGTGGCTCAACATGTCCAGCTGCCGAAAAGAAGGACAAGCGTGTCCCATGGCCATGTGCTGATGACAATGCACCGCGTCCACGACCAGCACTGTTGCCCCCAGACACAGAGCCTGCTTGCCCTCTTTTATTGCCTCCTGACTGTCTGCCTCTCCTTGTTTGCCTTCCAGACATTCTAATGGATGGCCTGCAGGGAGATGGGAAAAAAGCAATAAGGGCTACCTTCAGGTGTCCTTCTCTGTCCCTTTACTTAAGGATTTCTAAATATGGTTGAGGATGATTGCTTTCGCACAGAATAGCACAATGACAATTTCCCTGACTGTCCAAAAAACAAGGATTTCAAAGATGGTTGATGATGAATGCTTTAGCACAGTATAGCACAATGAGAATTTCCCTCACTGTCCTTCCCTGTCCCTACAAACAAGGATTAGCACAGTAAAACACACTGACACTCTCCCTACCTATAGTTTTCTGTCCCTATAAAAAATGTTTTTTTAAAGATGGTTGATGATGAATGCTTTAGCACAGTATAGCACAATGAGAATTTCCCTCACTGTCCTTCCCTGTCCCTACAAACAAGGATTAGCACAGTAAAACACACTGACACTCTCCCTACCTATAGTTTTCTGTCCCTATAAAAAATGTTTTTTTAAAGATGGTTGATGATGAATGCTTTAGCACAGTATAGCACAATGAGAATTTCCCTCACTGTCCTTCCCTGTCCCTACAAACAAGGATTAGCACAGTAAAACACACTGACACTCTCCCTACCTATAGTTTTCTGTCCCTATAAAAAATGTTTTTTTTTAAAGATGGTTGATGATGAATGCTTTAGCACAGTATAGCACAATGAGAATTTCCCTCACTGTCCTTCCCTGTCCCTACAAACAAGGATTAGCACAGTAAAACACACTGACACTCTCCCTACCTGTAGTTTTCTGTCCCTATAAAAAATGTTTTTTTAAAGATGGTTGATGATGAATGCTTTAGCACAGTATAGCACAATGAGAATTTCCCTCACTGTCCTTCCCTGTCCCTACAAACAAGGATTAGCACAGTAAAACACACTGACACTCTCCCTACCTGTAGTTTTCTGTCCCTATAAAAAATGTTTTTTTAAAGATGGTTGATGATGAATGCTTTAGCACAGTATAGCACAATGAGAATTTCCCTCACTGTCCTTCCCTGTCCCTACAAACAAGGATTAGCACAGTAAAACACACTGACACTCTCCCTACCTATAGTTTTCTGTCCCTATAAAAAATGTTTTTTTAAAGATGGTTGATGATGAATGCTTTAGCACAGTATAGCACAATGAGAATTTCCCTCACTGTCCTTCCCTGTCCCTACAAACAAGGATTAGCACAGTAAAACACACTGACACTCTCCCTACCTATAGTTTTCTGTCCCTATAAAAAAAGTTTTTTTAAAGATGGTTGATGATGAATGCTTTAGCACAGTATAGCACAATGAGAATTTCCCTCACTGTCCTTCCCTGTCCCTACAAACAAGGATTAGCACAGTAAAACACACTGACACTCTCCCTACCTATAGTTTTCTGTCCCTATAAAAAATGTTTTTTTAAAGATGGTTGATGATGAATGCTTTAGCACAGTATAGCACAATGAGAATTTCCCTCACTGTCCTTCCCTGTCCCTACAAACAAGGATTAGCACAGTAAAACACACTGACACTCTCCCTACCTATAGTTTTCTGTCCCTATAAAAAATGTTTTTTTAAAGATGGTTGATGATGAATGCTTTAGCACAGTATAGCACAATGAGAATTTCCCTCACTGTCCTTCCCTGTCCCTACAAACAAGGATTAGCACAGTAAAACACACTGACACTCTCCCTACCTATAGTTTTCTGTCCCTATAAAAAATGTTTTTTTAAAGATGGTTGATGATGAATGCTTTAGCACAGTATAGCACAATGAGAATTTCCCTCACTGTCCTTCCCTGTCCCTACAAACAAGGATTAGCACAGTAAAACACACTGACACTCTCCCTACCTATAGTTTTCTGTCCCTATGAAAAATGTTTTTTTAAAGATGGTTGATGATGAATGCTTTAGCACAGTATAGCACAATGAGAATTTCCCTCACTGTCCTTCCCTGTCCCTACAAACAAGGATTAGCACAGTAAAACACACTGACACTCTCCCTACCTGTAGTTTTCTGTCCCTATAAAAATGTTTTTTTAAAGATGGTTGATGATGAATGCTTTAGCACAGTATAGCACAATGAGAATTTCCCTCACTGTCCTTCCCTGTCCCTACAAACAAGGATTAGCACAGTAAAACACACTGACACTCTCCCTACCTATAGTTTTCTGTCCCTATAAAAAATGTTTTTTTAAAGATGGTTGATGATGAATGCTTTAGCACAGTATAGCACAATGAGAATTTCCCTCACTGTCCTTCCCTGTCCCTACAAACAAGGATTAGCACAGTAAAACAGACTGACACTCTCCCTACCTATAGTTTTCTGTCCCTATAAAAAATGTTTTTTTAAAGATGGTTGATGATGAATGCTTTAGCACAGTATAGCACAATGAGAATTTCCCTCACTGTCCTTCCCTGTCCCTACAAACAAGGATTAGCACAGTAAAACACACTGACACTCTCCCTACCTATAGTTTTCTGTCCCTATAAAAAATGTTTTTTTAAAGATGGTTGATGATGAATGCTTTAGCACAGTATAGCACAATGAGAATTTCCCTCACTGTCCTTCCCTGTCCCTACAAACAAGGATTAGCACAGTAAAACACACTGACACTCTCCCTACCTATAGTTTTCTGTCCCTATGAAAAATGTTTTTTTAAAGATGGTTGATGATGAATGCTTTAGCACAGTATAGCACAATGAGAATTTCCCTCACTGTCCTTCCCTGTCCCTACAAACAAGGATTAGCACAGTAAAACACACTGACACTCTCCCTACCTATAGTTTTCTGTCCCTATAAAAAATGTTTTTTTAAAGATGGTTGATGATGAATGCTTTAGCACAGTATAGCACAATGAGAATTTCCCTCACTGTCCTTCCCTGTCCCAACAAACAAGGATTAGCACAGTAAAACACACTGACACTCTCCCTACCTGTAGTTTTCTGTCCCTATAAAAAATGTTTTTTTAAAGATGGTTGATGATGAATGCTTTAGCACAGTATAGCACAATGAGAATTTCCCTCACTGTCCTTCCCTGTCCCTACAAACAAGGATTAGCACAGTAAAACACACTGACACTCTCCCTACCTGTAGTTTTCTGTCCCTATAAAAATGTTTTTTTAAAGATGGTTGATGATGAATGCTTTAGCACAGTATAGCACAATGAGAATTTCCCTCACTGTCCTTCCCTGTCCCTACAAACAAGGATTAGCACAGTAAAACACACTGACACTCTCCCTACCTATAGTTTTCTGTCCCTATAAAAAATGTTTTTTTAAAGATGGTTGATGATGAATGCTTTAGCACAGTATAGCACAATGAGAATTTCCCTCACTGTCCTTCCCTGTCCCTACAAACAAGGATTAGCACAGTAAAACACACTGACACTCTCCCTACCTATAGTTTTCTGTCCCTATAAAAAATGTTTTTTTAAAGATGGTTGATGATGAATGCTTTAGCACAGTATAGCACAATGAGAATTTCCCTCACTGTCCTTCCCTGTCCCTACAAACAAGGATTAGCACAGTAAAACACACTGACACTCTCCCTACCTGTAGTTTTCTGTCCCTATAAAAAATGTTTTTTTAAAGATGGTTGATGATGAATGCTTTAGCACAGTATAGCACAATGAGAATTTCCCTCACTGTCCTTCCCTGTCCCTACAAACAAGGATTAGCACAGTAAAACACACTGATACTCTCCCTACCTGTAGTTTTCTGTCCCTATAAAAAATGTTTTTTTAAAGATGGTTGATGATGAATGCTTTAGCACAGTATAGCACAATGAGAATTTCCCTCACTGTCCTTCCCTGTCCCTACAAACAAGGATTAGCACAGTAAAACACACTGACACTCTCCCTACCTATAGTTTTCTGTCCCTATAAAAAATGTTTTTTTAAAGATGGTTGATGATGAATGCTTTAGCACAGTATAGCACAATGAGAATTTCCCTCACTGTCCTTCCCTGTCCCTACAAACAAGGATTAGCACAGTAAAACAGACTGACACTCTCCCTACCTATAGTTTTCTGTCCCTATAAAAAATGTTTTTTTAAAGATGGTTGATGATGAATGCTTTAGCACAGTATAGCACAATGAGAATTTCCCTCACTGTCCTTCCCTGTCCCTACAAACAAGGATTAGCACAGTAAAACACACTGACACTCTCCCTACCTATAGTTTTCTGTCCCTATAAAAAATGTTTTTTTAAAGATGGTTGATGATGAATGCTTTAGCACAGTATAGCACAATGAGAATTTCCCTCACTGTCCTTCCCTGTCCCTACAAACAAGGATTAGCACAGTAAAACACACTGACACTCTCCCTACCTATAGTTTTCTGTCCCTATGAAAAATGTTTTTTTAAAGATGGTTGATGATGAATGCTTTAGCACAGTATAGCACAATGAGAATTTCCCTCACTGTCCTTCCCTGTCCCTACAAACAAGGATTAGCACAGTAAAACACACTGACACTCTCCCTACCTATAGTTTTCTGTCCCTATAAAAAATGTTTTTTTAAAGATGGTTGATGATGAATGCTTTAGCACAGTATAGCACAATGAGAATTTCCCTCACTGTCCTTCCCTGTCCCTACAAACAAGGATTAGCACAGTAAAACACACTGACACTCTCCCTACCTGTAGTTTTCTGTCCCTATAAAAAATGTTTTTTTAAAGATGGTTGATGATGAATGCTTTAGCACAGTATAGCACAATGAGAATTTCCCTCACTGTCCTTCCCTGTCCCTACAAACAAGGATTAGCACAGTAAAACACACTGACACTCTCCCTACCTGTAGTTTTCTGTCCCTATAAAAATGTTTTTTTAAAGATGGTTGATGATGAATGCTTTAGCACAGTATAGCACAATGAGAATTTCCCTCACTGTCCTTCCCTGTCCCTACAAACAAGGATTAGCACAGTAAAACACACTGACACTCTCCCTACCTATAGTTTTCTGTCCCTATAAAAAATGTTTTTTTAAAGATGGTTGATGATGAATGCTTTAGCACAGTATAGCACAATGAGAATTTCCCTCACTGTCCTTCCCTGTCCCTACAAACAAGGATTAGCACAGTAAAACACACTGACACTCTCCCTACCTATAGTTTTCTGTCCCTATAAAAAATGTTTTTTTAAAGATGGTTGATGATGAATGCTTTAGCACAGTATAGCACAATGAGAATTTCCCTCACTGTCCTTCCCTGTCCCTACAAACAAGGATTAGCACAGTAAAACACACTGACACTCTCCCTACCTGTAGTTTTCTGTCCCTATAAAAAATGTTTTTTTAAAGATGGTTGATGATGAATGCTTTAGCACAGTATAGCACAATGAGAATTTCCCTCACTGTCCTTCCCTGTCCCTACAAACAAGGATTAGCACAGTAAAACACACTGACACTCTCCCTACCTGTAGTTTTCTGTCCCTATAAAAAATGTTTTTTTAAAGATGGTTGATGATGAATGCTTTAGCACAGTATAGCACAATGAGAATTTCCCTCACTGTCCTTCCCTGTCCCTACAAACAAGGATTAGCACAGTAAAACACACTGACACTCTCCCTACCTATAGTTTTCTGTCCCTATAAAAAATGTTTTTTTAAAGATGGTTGATGATGAATGCTTTAGCACAGTATAGCACAATGAGAATTTCCCTCACTGTCCTTCCCTGTCCCTACAAACAAGGATTAGCACAGTAAAACACACTGACACTCTCCCTACCTATAGTTTTCTGTCCCTATAAAAAATGTTTTTTTAAAGATGGTTGATGATGAATGCTTTAGCACAGTATAGCACAATGAGAATTTCCCTCACTGTCCTTCCCTGTCCCTACAAACAAGGATTAGCACAGTAAAACACACTGACACTCTCCCTACCTATAGTTTTCTGTCCCTATAAAAAATGTTTTTTTAAAGATGGTTGATGATGAATGCTTTAGCACAGTATAGCACAATGAGAATTTCCCTCACTGTCCTTCCCTGTCCCTACAAACAAGGATTAGCACAGTAAAACACACTGACACTCTCCCTACCTATAGTTTTCTGTCCCTATAAAAAATGTTTTTTTAAAGATGGTTGATGATGAATGCTTTAGCACAGTATAGCACAATGAGAATTTCCCTCACTGTCCTTCCCTGTCCCTACAAACAAGGATTAGCACAGTAAAACACACTGACACTCTCCCTACCTATAGTTTTCTGTCCCTATAAAAAATGTTTTTTTAAAGATGGTTGATGATGAATGCTTTAGCACAGTATAGCACAATGAGAATTTCCCTCACTGTCCTTCCCTGTCCCTACAAACAAGGATTAGCACAGTAAAATACACTGACACTCTCCCTACCTATAGTTTTCTGTCCCTATGAAAAATGTTTTTTTAAAGATGGTTGATGATGAATGCTTTAGCACAGTATAGCACAATGAGAATTTCCCTCACTGTCCTTCCCTGTCCCTACAAACAAGGATTAGCACAGTAAAACACACTGACACTCTCCCTACCTATAGTTTTCTGTCCCTATAAAAAATGTTTTTTTAAAGATGGTTGATGATGAATGCTTTAGCACAGTATAGCACAATGAGAATTTCCCTCACTGTCCTTCCCTGTCCCTACAAACAAGGATTAGCACAGTAAAACACACTGACACTCTCCCTACCTGTAGTTTTCTGTCCCTATAAAAATGTTTTTTTAAAGATGGTTGATGATGAATGCTTTAGCACAGTATAGCACAATGAGAATTTCCCTCACTGTCCTTCCCTGTCCCTACAAACAAGGATTAGCACAGTAAAACACACTGACACTCTCCCTACCTATAGTTTTCTGTCCCTATAAAAAATGTTTTTTTAAAGATGGTTGATGATGAATGCTTTAGCACAGTATAGCACAATGAGAATTTCCCTCACTGTCCTTCCCTGTCCCTACAAACAAGGATTAGCACAGTAAAACACACTGACACTCTCCCTACCTATAGTTTTCTGTCCCTATAAAAAATGTTTTTTTAAAGATGGTTGATGATGAATGCTTTAGCACAGTATAGCACAATGAGAATTTCCCTCACTGTCCTTCCCTGTCCCTACAAACAAGGATTAGCACAGTAAAACACACTGACACTCTCCCTACCTGTAGTTTTCTGTCCCTATAAAAAATGTTTTTTTAAAGATGGTTGATGATGAATGCTTTAGCACAGTATAGCACAATGAGAATTTCCCTCACTGTCCTTCCCTGTCCCTACAAACAAGGATTAGCACAGTAAAACACACTGACACTCTCCCTACCTATAGTTTTCTGTCCCTATAAAAAATGTTTTTTTAAAGATGGTTGATGATGAATGCTTTAGCACAGTATAGCACAATGAGAATTTCCCTCACTGTCCTTCCCTGTCCCTACAAACAAGGATTAGCACAGTAAAACACACTGACACTCTCCCTACCTATAGTTTTCTGTCCCTATAAAAAATGTTTTTTTAAAGATGGTTGATGATGAATGCTTTAGCACAGTATAGCACAATGAGAATTTCCCTCACTGTCCTTCCCTGTCCCTACAAACAAGGATTAGCACAGTAAAACACACTGACACTCTCCCTACCTATAGTTTTCTGTCCCTATAAAAAATGTTTTTTTAAAGATGGTTGATGATGAATGCTTTAGCACAGTATAGCACAATGAGAATTTCCCTCACTGTCCTTCCCTGTCCCTACAAACAAGGATTAGCACAGTAAAACACACTGACACTCTCCCTACCTATAGTTTTCTGTCCCTATAAAAAATGTTTTTTTAAAGATGGTTGATGATGAATGCTTTAGCACAGTATAGCACAATGAGAATTTCCCTCACTGTCCTTCCCTGTCCCTACAAACAAGGATTAGCACAGTAAAACACACTGACACTCTCCCTACCTATAGTTTTCTGTCCCTATAAAAAATGTTTTTTTAAAGATGGTTGATGATGAATGCTTTAGCACAGTATAGCACAATGAGAATTTCCCTCACTGTCCTTCCCTGTCCCTACAAACAAGGATTAGCACAGTAAAATACACTGACACTCTCCCTACCTATAGTTTTCTGTCCCTATGAAAAATGTTTTTTTAAAGATGGTTGATGATGAATGCTTTAGCACAGTATAGCACAATGAGAATTTCCCTCACTGTCCTTCCCTGTCCCTACAAACAAGGATTAGCACAGTAAAACACACTGACACTCTCCCTACCTATAGTTTTCTGTCCCTATAAAAAATGTTTTTTTAAAGATGGTTGATGATGAATGCTTTAGCACAGTATAGCACAATGAGAATTTCCCTCACTGTCCTTCCCTGTCCCTACAAACAAGGATTAGCACAGTAAAACACACTGACACTCTCCCTACCTGTAGTTTTCTGTCCCTATAAAAAATGTTTTTTTAAAGATGGTTGATGATGAATGCTTTAGCACAGTATAGCACAATGAGAATTTCCCTCACTGTCCTTCCCTGTCCCTACAAACAAGGATTAGCACAGTAAAACACACTGACACTCTCCCTACCTGTAGTTTTCTGTCCCTATAAAAAATGTTTTTTTAAAGATGGTTGATGATGAATGCTTTAGCACAGTATAGCACAATGAGAATTTCCCTCACTGTCCTTCCCTGTCCCTACAAACAAGGATTAGCACAGTAAAACACACTGACACTCTCCCTACCTATAGTTTTCTGTCCCTATAAAAAATGTTTTTTTAAAGATGGTTGATGATGAATGCTTTAGCACAGTATAGCACAATGAGAATTTCCCTCACTGTCCTTCCCTGTCCCTACAAACAAGGATTAGCACAGTAAAACACACTGACATTCTCCCTACCTATAGTTTTCTGTCCCTATAAAAAATGTTTTTTTAAAGATGGTTGATGATGAATGCTTTAGCACAGTATAGCACAATGAGAATTTCCCTCACTGTCCTTCCCTGTCCCTACAAACAAGGATTAGCACAGTAAAACACACTGACACTCTCCCTACCTATAGTTTTCTGTCCCTATAAAAAATGTTTTTTTAAAGATGGTTGATGATGAATGCTTTAGCACAGTATAGCACAATGAGAATTTCCCTCACTGTCCTTCCCTGTCCCTACAAACAAGGATTAGCACAGTAAAACACACTGACACTCTCCCTACCTGTAGTTTTCTGTCCCTATAAAAAATGTTTTTTTAAAGATGGTTGATGATGAATGCTTTAGCACAGTATAGCACAATGAGAATTTCCCTCACTGTCCTTCCCTGTCCCTACAAACAAGGATTAGCACAGTAAAACACACTGACACTCTCCCTACCTATAGTTTTCTGTCCCTATAAAAAATGTTTTTTTAAAGATGGTTGATGATGAATGCTTTAGCACAGTATAGCACAATGAGAATTTCCCTCACTGTCCTTCCCTGTCCCTACAAACAAGGATTAGCACAGTAAAACACACTGACACTCTCCCTACCTATAGTTTTCTGTCCCTATAAAAAATGTTTTTTTAAAGATGGTTGATGATGAATGCTTTAGCACAGTATAGCACAATGAGAATTTCCCTCACTGTCCTTCCCTGTCCCTACAAACAAGGATTAGCACAGTAAAACACACTGACACTCTCCCTACCTATAGTTTTCTGTCCCTATAAAAAATGTTTTTTTAAAGATGGTTGATGATGAATGCTTTAGCACAGTATAGCACAATGAGAATTTCCCTCACTGTCCTTCCCTGTCCCTACAAACAAGGATTAGCACAGTAAAACACACTGACACTCTCCCTACCTATAGTTTTCTGTCCCTATAAAAAATGTTTTTTTAAAGATGGTTGATGATGAATGCTTTAGCACAGTATAGCACAATGAGAATTTCCCTCACTGTCCTTCCCTGTCCCTACAAACAAGGATTAGCACAGTAAAACACACTGACACTCTCCCTACCTATAGTTTTCTGTCCCTATAAAAAATGTTTTTTTAAAGATGGTTGATGATTAGGGATGAGCTTCGTGTTCGAGTCGAACATACGTTCGACTCGAACATTGGCTGTTCGATCGTTCGACGAAGATCGAACGATTTGGGCCGTTCGCGCCAAATTCGAGTGACGCGAACGGCCCACAATGCACTACGCCATCGCAGTGTCATCCAGGCGCTGTGATTGGCCAAGCATGCACTGTGACCCCGCATGCTTGGCCAATCACAGCGCCGGCAGCGAGGAGAGCAATGATTGGCCACAGGCAGGATGCCTGTGGCCAATTATTGCTGAGGGTGTTTAGTACACGCCCCACACTATAAAAGGCCGCCAGCACGGCGGCCTAGTGTAGTGTGTTCCGGAGCAGGGATAGAGTAGCATAGGCAGGGACAGTGACTGTTATTTCTTTCTTGCTTAACCTGGATTCCTTTAGTTTAGGGAAAGAGAAGGATAGGTAGGGAGAGTGTCAGTGTGTTTTGTGCTTCTGCTATAGTGTGCTTAAAAAAAACATTTATTCTAGGGACAGAAAACTCTAGGTAGGGACAGTGTCAGTTTCTTTCACTCTGCAAGTCCTTGTTTCCAGGGACCTGTAAGGACAGTGAGTTAATTGTCCTTGTGCTATATTGTGCTTAAAAAAAACATTTATTCTAGGGACAGAAAACTCTAGGTAGGGACAGTGTCAGTTTCTTTCACTCTGCAAGTCCTTGTTTCCAGGGACCTGTAAGGACAGTGAGTTAATTGTCCTTGTGCTATATTGTGATTAAAAAAAACATTTATTCTAGGGACAGAAAACTCTAGGTAGGGACAGTGTCAGTTTCTTTCACTCTGCAAGTCCTTGTTTCCAGGGACCTGTAAGGACAGTGAGTTAATTTTCCTTGTGCTATATTGTGATTAAAAAAAACATTTTTTCTAGGGACAGAAAACTGTAGGTAGGGAGAGTGTTTTTTTTCTTTCACTCTGCAAGTCCTTGTTTCCAGGGACCTGTAAGGACAGTGAGTTAATTGTCCTTGTGCTATATTGTGCTTAAAAAAAACATTTATTCTAGGGACAGAAAACTCTAGGTAGGGACAGTGTCAGTTTCTTTCACTCTGCAAGTCCTTGTTTCCAGGGACCTGTAAGGACAGTGAGTTAATTTTCCTTGTGCTATATTGTGATTAAAAAAAACATTTATTCTAGGGACAGAAAACTCTAGGTAGGGACAGTGTCAGTTTCTTTCACTCTGCAAGTCCTTGTTTCCAGGGACCTGTAAGGACAGTGAGTTAATTTTCCTTGTGCTATATTGTGATTAAAAAAAACATTTATTCTAGGGACAGAAAACTCTAGGTAGGGACAGTGTCAGTTTCTTTCACTCTGCAAGTCCTTGTTTCCAGGGACCTGTAAGGACAGTGAGTTAATTTTCCTTGTGCTATATTGTGATTAAAAAAAACATTTATTCTAGGGACAGAAAACTCTAGGTAGGGACAGTGTCAGTTTCTTTCACTCTGCAAGTCCTTGTTTCCAGGGACCTGTAAGGACAGTGAGTTAATTTTCCTTGTGCTATATTGTGATTAAAAAAAACATTTTTTCTAGGGACAGAAAACTGTAGGTAGGGAGAGTGTTTTTTTTCTTTCACTCTGCAAGTCCTTGTTTCCAGGGACCTGTAAGGACAGTGAGTTAATTTTCCTTGTGCTATATTGTGATTAAAAAAAACATTTTTTCTAGGGACAGAAAACTCTAGGTAGGGAGAGTGTTTTTTTTCTTTCACTCTGCAAGTCCTTGTTTCCAGGGACCTGTAAGGACAGTGAGTTAATTTTCCTTGTGCTATATTGTGATTAAAAAAAACATTTTTTCTAGGGACAGAAAACTCTAGGTAGGGAGAGTGTTTTTTTTCTTTCACTCTGCAAGTCCTTGTTTCCAGGGACCTGTAAGGACAGTGAGTTAATTGTCCTTGTGCTATATTGTGCTTAAAAAAAACATTTATTCTAGGGACAGAAAACTCTAGGTAGGGACAGTGTCAGTTTCTTTCACTCTGCAAGTCCTTGTTTCCAGGGACCTGTAAGGACAGTGAGTTAATTTTCCTTGTGCTATATTGTGATTAAAAAAAACATTTATTCTAGGGACAGAAAACTCTAGGTAGGGACAGTGTCAGTTTCTTTCACTCTGCAAGTCCTTGTTTCCAGGGACCTGTAAGGACAGTGAGTTAATTTTCCTTGTGCTATATTGTGATTAAAAAAAACATTTATTCTAGGGACAGAAAACTCTAGGTAGGGACAGTGTCAGTTTCTTTCACTCTGCAAGTCCTTGTTTCCAGGGACCTGTAAGGACAGTGAGTTAATTTTCCTTGTGCTATATTGTGATTAAAAAAAACATTTATTCTAGGGACAGAAAACTCTAGGTAGGGACAGTGTCAGTTTCTTTCACTCTGCAAGTCCTTGTTTCCAGGGACCTGTAAGGACAGTGAGTTAATTTTCCTTGTGCTATATTGTGATTAAAAAAAACATTTTTTCTAGGGACAGAAAACTGTAGGTAGGGAGAGTGTTTTTTTTCTTTCACTCTGCAAGTCCTTGTTTCCAGGGACCTGTAAGGACAGTGAGTTAATTTTCCTTGTGCTATATTGTGATTAAAAAAAACATTTTTTCTAGGGACAGAAAACTCTAGGTAGGGAGAGTGTTTTTTTTCTTTCACTCTGCAAGTCCTTGTTTCCAGGGACCTGTAAGGACAGTGAGTTAATTTTCCTTGTGCTATATTGTGATTAAAAAAAACATTTTTTCTAGGGACAGAAAACTCTAGGTAGGGACAGTGTTTTTTTTCTTTCACTCTGCAAGTCCTTGTTTCCAGGGACCTGTAAGGACAGTGAGTTAATTGTCCTTGTGCTATATTGTGCTTAAAAAAAACATTTTTTCTAGGGACAGAAAACTCTAGGTAGGGAGAGTGTTTTTTTTTTTTCACTCTGCAAGTCCTTGTTTCCAGGGACCTGTAAGGACAGTGAGTTAATTGTCCTTGTGCTATATTGTGCTTAAAAAAAACATTTATTCTAGGGACAGAAAACTCTAGGTAGGGACAGTGTCAGTTTCTTTCACTCTGCAAGTCCTTGTTTCCAGGGACCTGTAAGGACAGTGAGTTAATTTTCCTTGTGCTATATTGTGATTAAAAAAAACATTTTTTCTAGGGACAGAAAACTCTAGGTAGGGAGAGTGTTTTTTTTCTTTCACTCTGCAAGTCCTTGTTTCCAGGGACCTGTAAGGACAGTGAGTTAATTGTCCTTGTGCTATATTGTGCTTAAAAAAAACATTTATTCTAGGGACAGAAAACTCTAGGTAGGGACAGTGTCAGTTTCTTTCACTCTGCAAGTCCTTGTTTCCAGGGACCAGTAAGGACAGTGAGTTAATTGTCCTTGTGCTATATTGTGATTAAAAAAAACATTTATTCTAGGGACAGAAAACTCTAGGTAGGGACAGTGTCAGTTTCTTTCACTCTGCAAGTCCTTGTTTCCAGGGACCTGTAAGGACAGTGAGTTAATTTTCCTTGTGCTATATTGTGATTAAAAAAAACATTTTTTCTAGGGACAGAAAACTCTAGGTAGGGAGAGTGTTTTTTTTTTTTCACTCTGCAAGTCCTTGTTTCCAGGGACCTGTAAGGACAGTGAGTTAATTGTCCTTGTGCTATATTGTGATTAAAAAAAACATTTATTCTAGGGACAGAAAACTCTAGGTAGGGACAGTGTCAGTTTCTTTCACTCTGCAAGTCCTTGTTTCCAGGGACCTGTAAGGACAGTGAGTTAATTTTCCTTGTGCTATATTGTGATTAAAAAAAACATTTATTCTAGGGACAGAAAACTGTAGGTAGGGAGAGTGTTTTTTTTCTTTCACTCTGCAAGTCCTTGTTTCCAGGGACCTGTAAGGACAGTGAGTTATTTTTCCTTGTGCTATATTGTGATTAAAAAAAACATTTTTTCTAGGGACAGAAAACTCTAGGTAGGGAGAGTGTTTTTTTTCTTTCACTCTGCAAGTCCTTGTTTCCAGGGACCTGTAAGGACAGTGAGTTAATTTTCCTTGTGCTATATTGTGATTAAAAAAAACATTTTTTCTAGGGACAGAAAACTCTAGGTAGGGAGAGTGTTTTTTTTCTTTCACTCTGCAAGTCCTTGTTTCCAGGGACCTGTAAGGACAGTGAGTTAATTGTCCTTGTGCTATATTGTGCTTAAAAAAAACATTTTTTCTAGGGACAGAAAACTCTAGGTAGGGAGAGTGTTTTTTTTTTTTCACTCTGCAAGTCCTTGTTTCCAGGGACCTGTAAGGACAGTGAGTTAATTGTCCTTGTGCTATATTGTGCTTAAAAAAAACATTTATTCTAGGGACAGAAAACTCTAGGTAGGGACAGTGTCAGTTTCTTTCACTCTGCAAGTCCTTGTTTCCAGGGACCTGTAAGGACAGTGAGTTAATTTTCCTTGTGCTATATTGTGATTAAAAAAAACATTTTTTCTAGGGACAGAAAACTCTAGGTAGGGAGAGTGTTTTTTTTCTTTCACTCTGCAAGTCCTTGTTTCCAGGGACCTGTAAGGACAGTGAGTTAATTGTCCTTGTGCTATATTGTGCTTAAAAAAAACATTTATTCTAGGGACAGAAAACTCTAGGTAGGGACAGTGTCAGTTTCTTTCACTCTGCAAGTCCTTGTTTCCAGGGACCAGTAAGGACAGTGAGTTAATTGTCCTTGTGCTATATTGTGATTAAAAAAAACATTTATTCTAGGGACAGAAAACTCTAGGTAGGGACAGTGTCAGTTTCTTTCACTCTGCAAGTCCTTGTTTCCAGGGACCTGTAAGGACAGTGAGTTAATTTTCCTTGTGCTATATTGTGATTAAAAAAAACATTTTTTCTAGGGACAGAAAACTCTAGGTAGGGAGAGTGTTTTTTTTTTTTCACTCTGCAAGTCCTTGTTTCCAGGGACCTGTAAGGACAGTGAGTTAATTGTCCTTGTGCTATATTGTGATTAAAAAAAACATTTATTCTAGGGACAGAAAACTCTAGGTAGGGACAGTGTCAGTTTCTTTCACTCTGCAAGTCCTTGTTTCCAGGGACCTGTAAGGACAGTGAGTTAATTTTCCTTGTGCTATATTGTGATTAAAAAAAACATTTTTTCTAGGGACAGAAAACTCTAGGTAGGGAGAGTGTTTTTTTTTTTTCACTCTGCAAGTCCTTGTTTCCAGGGACCTGTAAGGACAGTGAGTTAATTGTCCTTGTGCTATATTGTGCTTAAAAAAAACATTTATTCTAGGGACAGAAAACTCTAGGTAGGGACAGTTTCAGTTTCTTTCACTCTGCAAGTCCTTGTTTCCAGGGACCTGTAAGGACAGTGAGTTAATTTTCCTTGTGCTATATTGTGATTAAAAAAAACATTTTTTCTAGGGACAGAAAACTGTAGGTAGGGAGAGTGTTTTTTTTCTTTCACTCTGCAAGTCCTTGTTTCCAGGGACCTGTAAGGACAGTGAGTTAATTTTCCTTGTGCTATATTGTGATTAAAAAAAACATTTTTTCTAGGGACAGAAAACTCTAGGTAGGGAGAGTGTTTTTTTTCTTTCACTCTGCAAGTCCTTGTTTCCAGGGACCTGTAAGGACAGTGAGTTAATTTTCCTTGTGCTATATTGTGATTAAAAAAAACATTTTTTCTAGGGACAGAAAACTCTAGGTAGGGAGAGTGTTTTTTTTCTTTCACTCTGCAAGTCCTTGTTTCCAGGGACCTGTAAGGACAGTGAGTTAATTGTCCTTGTGCTATATTGTGCTTAAAAAAAACATTTATTCTAGGGACAGAAAACTCTAGGTAGGGACAGTGTCAGTTTCTTTCACTCTGCAAGTCCTTGTTTCCAGGGACCAGTAAGGACAGTGAGTTAATTGTCCTTGTGCTATATTGTGATTAAAAAAAACATTTATTCTAGGGACAGAAAACTCTAGGTAGGGACAGTGTCAGTTTCTTTCACTCTGCAAGTCCTTGTTTCCAGGGACCTGTAAGGACAGTGAGTTAATTTTCCTTGTGCTATATTGTGATTAAAAAAAACATTTTTTCTAGGGACAGAAAACTCTAGGTAGGGAGAGTGTTTTTTTTTTTTCACTCTGCAAGTCCTTGTTTCCAGGGACCTGTAAGGACAGTGAGTTAATTGTCCTTGTGCTATATTGTGCTTAAAAAAAACATTTATTCTAGGGACAGAAAACTCTAGGTAGGGACAGTTTCAGTTTCTTTCACTCTGCAAGTCCTTGTTTCCAGGGACCTGTAAGGACAGTGAGTTAATTTTCCTTGTGCTATATTGTGATTAAAAAAAACATTTTGTCTAGGGACAGAAAACTGTAGGTAGGGAGAGTGTTTTTTTTCTTTCACTCTGCAAGTCCTTGTTTCCAGGGACCAGTAAGGACAGTGAGTTAATTGTCCTTGTGCTATATTGTGATTAAAAAAAACATTTATTCTAGGGACAGAAAACTCTAGGTAGGGACAGTGTCAGTTTCTTTCACTCTGCAAGTCCTTGTTTCCAGGGACCTGTAAGGACAGTGAGTTAATTTTCCTTGTGCTATATTGTGATTAAAAAAAACATTTATTCTAGGGACAGAAAACTCTAGGTAGGGACAGTGTCAGTTTCTTTCACTCTGCAAGTCCTTGTTTCCAGGGACCTGTAAGGACAGTGAGTTAATTGTCCTTGTGCTATATTGTGCTTAAAAAAAACATTTATTCTAGGGACAGAAAACTCTAGGTAGGGACAGTGTCAGTTTCTTTCACTCTGCAAGTCCTTGTTTCCAGGGACCTGGAGAGACATTGAGTGAATTGTCCTTGTGCTATATTGTGATTAAAAAAAACATTTATTCTAGGGACAGAAAACTCTAGGTAGGGACAGTGTCAGTTTCTTTCACTGTGAAAGTCCTTGTTTCAAGGGACAGAGAAGGACACCTGAAGGTAGCCCTTATTGCTTTTTTCCCATCTCCCTGCAGGCCATCTATTAGAATGTCTGGAAGGCAAACAAGGAGAGGCAGACAGTCAGGAGGCAATAAAAGAGGGCAAGCAGGCTCTGTGTCTGGGGGCAACAGTGCTGGTCGTGGACGCGGTGCATTGTCATCAGCACATGGCCATGGGACACGCTTGTCCTTCTTTTCGGCAGCTGGACATGTTGAGCCACATCATGCCGAAGACTTGGTAGAGTGGATGACCAAGCCCTCCTCCTCCTCCTCATCCTCTCTCACCCAGGCTCAGGGTACTGGAAAAGCAGCTGCCAAAGCGTCGTCTTCCCTGGTATCAATGTCAGACAAATCATCAGTCACTCCTTCCCTAGACCCACCATGTCCTCCTCCTGAGGAGTCCCCCGAACTGTTTCAGCACAGTGTTGGGTACATGCTCCAGGAGGATGCCCAGCGTTTCGAAGGGTCTGATGATGAAACCCAGCTAGAGGAAGGCAGTAGCGTGAGAGCAGACAGAGGGGATGCTCAAGAAGGACACCAATCTGGCAGTCATGTTCCAGCAGCTGCAGCATACTGCCAGATTGGCTCCAGTGATGAGGAGGGAGGGGATGATGAGGTCAATGACTCCACGTGGGTGCCTAATAGGAGAGAGGAGGAGGAGGAGGATGAGGAGGAGGCACATCTCCAACGAGGCAGGATGCCCTTTGGTGGCCAGCGTAAGGGCAGTACACCGACGGAATCACACCGCAGAGCTCCGCCTGTGCAGGGCGCTGCCTCTGCCCGTCATTCAAAAAGTTCTTTGGTGTGGGCCTTTTTTGAGGCTAGTGCATCAGATCGCACAGCTGCTGTTTGCAACATATGTCTCAAGCGTATATCGCGTGGCCAAAACATCAGCCGCTTGGGTACCACATGCCTGACCAGACATATGTTGACCTGCCATGCAGCTCGTTGGCAAGCCTACCTCAAAGACCCACACCAAAGAACCAAGCGGACCTCTCCTTGCACCGCATCAGCTGGGATCTCCAACCCCACTATAACTTCAGTCCTCTCTGAAACATGCACTGAGAGGAATGAAGGTGTAGAATTAGGTGTGTCACAGCCAAGTACTTGCGCCCACTCTGCTAGCAGTACACCGACGTCCGATTCTAGCAGGCAAATTTCCCTGCCCCAGCTGCTGGACCGTCGAAAGAAGTTCACTCCCAGCCATCCACATGCCCAGCGGTTGAATGCTAGCTTGGCTAAATTGCTAGCGCTTCAACTGCTGCCTTTTCAGTTGGTAGACTCGGCCCCCTTCCGTGAGTTTGTGCAATGTGCGGTTCCTCAGTGGCAGGTTCCCAAACGCCACTTTTTCTCACGGAAGGCTATTCCGGCTCTCTACCGGCATGTGGAAGGCAATGTCTTGGCCTCGCTGGACAGGGCGGTCAGCGGTAAGGTGCATATTACCGCTGACTCATGGTCCAGCAGGCATGGACAGGGACGTTACCTTTCTTTCACGGCCCATTGGGTCACTCTTTTGGCAGCTGGGAAGGATTCAGGACAAGGTGCAGTAGTGTTGGAGGTTGTCCCACCGCCACGCCTCCAAAATGCTACTACTGGTTGTGACACACCTCTCTCCTCCACCCCCTCCTCTTCTTCTTCCTCCATGGCCTCTTCCTGTGGTTTGTCCTATGAACCAGCGGTGCTCCGTAGCCGTTCACGGGGCTACGCAAGTACGCAGGCAAAAAGATGCCATGCCGTGCTTGCGCTGGTGTGTTTGGGGGACAGAAGCCACACTGGGGCAGAGGTCCTGTCTGCTCTGCAGGGCCAGGCCGAGAGGTGGTTGACGCCACGCCAGCTTAAGCCAGGAATGGTGGTTTGCGACAATGGCACCAACCTCCTCTCCGCCCTCCGACAGGGACAACTGACCCATGTGCCCTGTGTGGCTCACGTCCTTAACCTGGTGGTGCAGCGCTTCTTGGGCAGGTACCCGGGCTTACAGGATGTCCTGAGGCAGGCCAGGAAAGTCTGTGTGCATTTCCGCAGATCTTATAATGCCAGTGCTCGCCTGGCTGAGCTGCAAAAGGAGTTGAACCTGCCCAAGAACCGCCTTATATGTGACATGCCCACCAGGTGGAACTCAACGTTGGCCATGCTGCAGCGGCTGCACACGCAGCAGAGGGCCATCAATGAGTACCTGTGCGACTACGGCACCAGGACAGGGTCAGGGGAGCTTGGTTTTTTTTCTCCACGCCAGTGGGGCATGATCAGGGATGCATGCACTGTCCTGGCACCATTTGAGGAGGCCACGAGGATGGTGAGCAGTGACAGTGCATGCATCAGTGACACTGTACCTCTTGTCCACCTGTTGGAGCACACGCTGCGTGGAATAATGGACAGGGCACTTGAGGCAGAACAGAGGCAGGAAGAGGAGGACTTCCTTGCCTCTCAAGGCCCCCTTTACCCAGACAGTGTTCCTTCTGTCCCACCCATCGCACAGGAAGAGGAGGAGGAGGAGGAGGAGGAGGAGGAGGAGGAGGATTGTGTCAGCATGGAGGTGGAGGCTGGCACTCAGCATCATCAGCAGCAGTCTTTTAGGGATGATTTACAGTCCCAAGAAACCAGTGGACTTGTACGTGGCTGGGAGGAGGTGGCTGCGGATCATGTCGTCCTTAGTGACCCAGAGGACTCCGGAGCGAATGCCTCAGCAAACCTACGCTGCATGGCCTCCCTGATCCTGCAAAGTCTGCGGAAGGATCCTCGTATTCTTCGGATCAAGGAGAGGGACCATTACTGGCTGGCCACTCTCCTTGATCCACGGTACAAGGGTAAGGTTGCGGACCTTATGTTACCGTCGCAGAGGGAGCAGAGGATGAGACAACTCCGGGAGGCCTTGCAGAAAGGTCTGTGCAACGCGTTCCCAGAGACTGGGAGGTTGCAAACTCCTGGTCCTGGACAACGAGTTGCTGAGGCTTCGGCCAGTCAAAGAAGGAGCGGTGGGGAAGGTGGCCGTCTGACCGATGCGTTCAGACAATTCTTTAGTCCGCAGCCCCAAAGTATGATCGGTTCCAGCAACCATCGCCAGCGTCTGATAAACATGGTGCAGGAATATCTAGGGGCAAGGTCAGACTTGGACACCTTCCCCACCGAAAATCCTCTGGCTTACTGGGTCTTGAGGATGGATCACTGGCCAGAGCTTGCACAGTATGCAATTGAGCTACTGGCCTGTCCTGCATCCAGCGTTCTTTCGGAACGCACATTCAGTGCTGCTGGAGGATTTGTCACGGATCACAGGGTGCGCCTGTCCACCGACTCGGTTGATCGACTGACTTTCATCAAGATGAACCAGTCTTGGATCACCACCAGCTACCACACACCTGATGCTGATATAACAGACTAATTGATTTTAAAATGTCACATCCCTTCAAGACTGATGCTGATGCTGAGTGCCTGTGCTGTTATGTTGACTGGCTATCCTCCTCCTCCGAGTCCTCAATGATACGATTGATGATGATAGCTTGGAAGATCATTTTTGTTTATGGGTGCCGCCACCAGTGCCTAACGCCCAATTTTTCAGCCCCTGTTTAACAGGGGCGTGTAATTACAATTTTTGAAGCAATACTTTGCAACAGGGCTCATTGCTGTGCTCCAAGTACAGTATCTGTGAAGGGTTGCAGTGTTGTGCCACCAGTGCCTAAGGCCCAATTTTTCAGCCCCTGTTCAACAGGGGCATGTAATTACAATTCTTGATCTAATAATTCACAGCAGGGCCCATTGCTGCACCCACCAAGAGTAACTGTCAGGGCTTACAGTGTTGTGGCACCAGCACCACCATCAAAGGCCCAATTTTTACTACCACTGTTCAACAATTATATGTAATTAAAATTCCTGATATAATAGTTGACAGCAGGGCGTTCCAGCACCAACCAAGAGTAACTGTGAGTGCTTACAGTGTTGTGCCAACACCAACAACTAAGGGGCCTATTTCTGCAGAGTATATACGGCAGGTCCCTACTTTCAAACATCCAACTTACAAACGACTCCTACTTGCAAACGCAAGAAGACAACAGGAAGTGAGAGGAAATCTACCACTAGGAAGGAAAATTCTCTCCTGTAAGAATAAATATGGGAGAAAGGTGTCTCCTCTGTACTGATGCTTTATCAGCAATCCTTGTTTCAAGAAAAACACCACATTTCAAAAACAGTTGTCATTAGGACGGAAAGTGAGGTGAAATGTTCTGAACAGGGGCACAGACAGCAAAACAAATGTTACAGGGGTGATAACCCTTACCTATGTTTTCCAAAAAGTTTAAAAATAGATTTTTGGTCTGGAGCTACACTTCAACAATGTACCTGTTCAAAATTACAAACAGATTCTACATAAGAACAAACCTACAGTCCCTGTCTTGTATGCACCGCCTGTATACGGCTGTTCAGAGTATATAGGGCCTTTTTTATTTTATGTGCGGGGTTCCCCTTAATATCCATACAAGACCCAAAGGGGCTGGTAATGGGCTGGGGTAGGGGGGGGGTCATGGGGTAGCTATGCCATTTTTCTTAAAGATTTTCATCCATATTACCGGGACCAGACATTACATTAAAGCCGCAAGCAGTTTTAAATGGCTTTTTTTTCCTTTAGAAGTGTCATTTTGTGCAGGGACAGTTCTAAACACGGGAAACACGTGGCACTTCACAGGCATACTTTAGACACCCCCCAGGTACGATATTTAAAGGAATATTTGACTTTTTTTTTTTCACTTTATGCATCATTAAAATGACTGCTCCCGGAAAACGACCGTTTTTAAAACTTATTTTTGCATTGATACATGTCCCCTGGTGCAGAACCCGGGTTCCCAAACCCTTTTTAGGACAATAACATGCATAATAGTTTTTATAATTAGCACTTTAGAATTCGAACGTTCGCATCCATTGTATTTAATAGGGTTCTAATGTTCGTTCGAACTTTCGGTCCGTTCGCGGGTTCTGGTGCGAACCGAACCCGGGGGTGTTCGGCTCATCACTATTGATGATGAATGCTTTAGCACAGTATAGCACAATGAGAATTTCCCTCACTGTCCTTCCCTGTCCCTACAAACAAGGATTAGCACAGTAAAACACACTGACACTCTCCCTACCTATAGTTTTCTGTCCCTATAAAAAATGTTTTTTTAAAGATGGTTGATGATGAATGCTTTAGCACAGTATAGCACAATGAGAATTTCCCTCACTGTCCTTCCCTGTCCCTACAAACAAGGATTAGCACAGTAAAACACACTGACACTCTCCCTACCTATAGTTTTCTGTCCCTATGAATTTTTTTTTTTTAAAGATGGTTGATGATGAATGCTTTAGCACAGTATAGCACAATGAGAATTTCCCTCACTGTCCTTCCCTGTCCCTACAAACAAGGATTAGCACAGTAAAACACACTGACACTCTCCCTACCTATAGTTTTCTGTCCCTATAAAAAATGTTTTTTTAAAGATGGTTGATGATGAATGCTTTAGCACAGTATAGCACAATGAGAATTTCCCTCACTGTCCTTCCCTGTCCCTACAAACAAGGATTAGCACAGTAAAACACACTGACACTCTCCCTACCTGTAGTTTTCTGTCCCTATAAAAAATGTTTTTTTAAAGATGGTTGATGATGAATGCTTTAGCACAGTATAGCACAATGAGAATTTCCCTCACTGTCCTTCCCTGTCCCTACAAACAAGGATTAGCACAGTAAAACACACTGACACTCTCCCTACCTATAGTTTTCTGTCCCTATAAAAAATGTTTTTTTAAAGATGGTTGAAGATGAATGCTTTAGCACAGTATAGCACAATGAGAATTTCCCTCACTGTCCTTCCCTGTCCCTACAAACAAGGATTAGCACAGTAAAACACACTGACACTCTCCCTACCTATAGTTTTCTGTCCCTATAAAAAATGTTTTTTTAAAGATGGTTGATGATGAATGCTTTAGCACAGTATAGCACAATGAGAATTTCCCTCACTGTCCTTCCCTGTCCCTACAAACAAGGATTAGCACAGTAAAACACACTGACACTCTCCCTACCTATAGTTTTCTGTCCCTATAAAAAATGTTTTTTTAAAGATGGTTGATGATGAATGCTTTAGCACAGTATAGCACAATGAGAATTTCCCTCACTG
This sequence comes from Rana muscosa, assembly GCA_029206835.1. NCBI lineage: Eukaryota > Metazoa > Chordata > Amphibia > Anura > Ranidae > Rana > Rana muscosa. Next base: position 731,929,178 of record CM055118.1, read on the forward strand.
TCCTTCCCTGTCCCTACAAACAAGGATTAGCACAGTAAAACACACTGACACTCTCCCTACCTATAGTTTTCTGTCCCTATAAAAAATGTTTTTTTAAAGATGGTTGATGATGAATGCTTTAGCACAGTATAGCACAATGAGAATTTCCCTCACTGTCCTTCCCTGTCCCTACAAACAAGGATTAGCACAGTAAAACACACTGACACTCTCCCTACCTATAGTTTTCTGTCCCTATAAAAAATGTTTTTTTAAAGATGGTTGATGATGAATGCTTTAGCACAGTATAGCACAATGAGAATTTCCCTCACTGTCCTTCCCTGTCCCTACAAACAAGGATTAGCACAGTAAAACACACTGACACTCTCCCTACCTGTAGTTTTCTGTCCCTATAAAAAATGTTTTTTTAAAGATGGTTGATGATGAATGCTTTAGCACAGTATAGCACAATGAGAATTTCCCTCACTGTCCTTCCCTGTCCCTACAAACAAGGATTAGCACAGTAAAACACACTGACACTCTCCCTACCTATAGTTTTCTGTCCCTATAAAAAATGTTTTTTTAAAGATGGTTGATGATGAATGCTTTAGCACAGTATAGCACAATGAGAATTTCCCTCACTGTCCTTCCCTGTCCCTACAAACAAGGATTAGCACAGTAAAACACACTGACACTCTCCCTACCTATAGTTTTCTGTCCCTATAAAAAATGTTTTTTTAAAGATGGTTGATGATGAATGCTTTAGCACAGTATAGCACAATGAGAATTTCCCTCACTGTCCTTCCCTGTCCCTACAAACAAGGATTAGCACAGTAAAACACACTGACACTCTTCCTACCTATAGTTTTCTGTCCCTATAAAAAATGTTTTTTTAAAGATGGTTGATGATGAATGCTTTAGCACAGTATAGCACAGTGAGAATTTCCCTCACTGTCCTTCCCTGTCCCTACAAACAAGGATTAGCACAGTAAAACACACTGACACTCTCCCTACCTATAGTTTTCTGTCCCTATAAAAAATGTTTTTTTAAAGATGGTTGATGATGAATGCTTTAGCACAGTATAGCACAATGAGAATTTCCCTCACTGTCCTTCCCTGTCCCTACAAACAAGGATTAGCACAGTAAAACACACTGACACTCTCCCTACCTATAGTTTTCTGTCCCTATAAAAAATGTTTTTTTAAAGATGGTTGATGATGAATGCTTTAGCACAGTATAGCACAATGAGAATTTCCCTCACTGTCCTTCCCTGTCCCTACAAACAAGGATTAGCACAGTAAAACACACTGACACTCTCCCTACCTATAGTTTTCTTTCCCTAAACTAAAGGAATCCAGGTTAAGCAAGAAAAAAAAATGTCACTGTCCCTGCCTATGCTTCTCTTTCCCTGCTCCGGAACACACTACACTAGGCCGCCGTGCTGGCGGCCTTTTATAGTGTGGGGCGTGTACTAAACACCCTCAGCAATAATTGGCCACAGGCATCCTGCCTGTGGCCAATCATTGCTCTCCTCGCTGCCGGCGCTGTGATTGGCCAAGCATGTGGGGTCACAGTGCATGCTTGGCCAATCACAGCGCCTGGATGACACTGCGATGGCGTAGTGCATTGTGGGCCGCGAATTAGGCGCGAACGGCCCAAATCGTTCGTTGTTCGGCGAACGATCGAACAGCCGATGTTCGAGTCGAACGTATGTTCGACTCGAACACCGAGCTCATCCCTACTTAGGACTGATGAAAAGCACAGAGTTTCTTTAACCTTGGGCTAACTGTATAGATAACATAGATGTCATGAATGAACAGCATACAAGTGAACTCAGTAATTTTATTGCTGACAATGAACCACATTTCAGTTCATTTGCAGAAAAATCATTGTATTGAAATATTTTTTTTTTAATTGCATCAAACAAATTGTAATTTATAACTAGGGGCTGTGAACGGCACTATAAATATATTAAGTATTCTCATATGATGGGATTTCTCATGAGAAGCAGCCCTGTCAATCCTAAACTCCCAGGAGTCACGCAGTTTTCTACTTTTCTCACCAAGTCTCCCTGTTTGATGTACAAATTTGCCTTTTTCCCTCAGAGACCAGACCCAAGCCTATTTACTGCACAGAGTTAGGTGTCCCATTTTTATAGGACAAACCAAATATCTTGTGTAAAAAGCAGTAAAATCTGTATTTCAGTATTTTAGGTATGAATTGGCTATTAGAGACAGCATACTGTCTGCTTTATATTATAATATTTATAGATTGTATAGAGTAGACCAACAAACGAGAAAATAGAGATAGTTGCATGTGTTCTGAACTATAATGAACCTTCTGACTCCTCTCAATATGCCCTGCACTCCCTATCTCTTATGCCCTGTACACACGATCGGATTTCCGATGGTATAAAATCCGATGGAATTTTTTGTCGGAATTCCATTCAAAGCTGTCTTGCATGCACACCATCAGACAAAATTCCGACCGTCCAAAACGCGGTGACGTACAACACGTTCAACGTCACTATAAAGGGGAAGTTCAAGTCCAACGGCGCCACTCTTTGGGCTTTTTTTGCTGATTTTGTGTTACCGCGTGTTAGTAAAAGTTTGGTGTTAGCCGATTCGCGCTTTTCAGTCTCCGTGCTTTTCAGTCCGTTACAGCATGATGAATGTGCTATCTCCATTACGAATGCTAGTTTTACCAGAACGAGCGCTCCTGTCTCCTAATTTAGTCTGAGCATGCGTGGATTTTTCTCCGATGGAGTTCCACACAGACGATCGGAATTTCCTATAGTTTTTTTTTCCATCGGAAAAATTTAAAACATGTTCTATTTTTTTACACCGATGGAAAAAAGTCAGATGGGGCCCACACACGATCGGAATTTCCGATAAAACAAGTCCATCAGACTTTTTTATCAGAAATTCCGATCGTGTGTACAGGGCATTACAGTTCTATTGCTGAATTTATCAACCAAAAGTGTCCATGGTGAATAGAAGAGGAAAACAGAACACGGAAAAAGAGTTTAACAATCTGTAAATCTTGTGGTGTGGCTCTGCCCCATATGCACCTAGCCTAAAGCCGGACATAGGTGATCCAAATTCAGCAAGGACCATCCGAGATTCAAACCATGTATGGGCAGTCTGATTGTACCCAAGTTGAAATTTGATCAGCTTGGGTACAACCAGCTTGTCTGATTTTTCATGTGATTATTGCCAGGGGGTACTGTATATTAGCCATTTGCAATAATCACTGTGTGTTCTCCTGGCAGAGATGGCTCCTCAGACCCCTCACTGGGGGAACACAATAGCTCCGTGGGAGGGATTCCTCCATCAACATTGACTGTGTTGCTGGGGGAATCAAGCAATTTTTTTCCTGCAACCCGTGGTTGCAGGAAAGAAAATCGCTCCATCTATGTCTGGCTTAAGTACTGTCCATTCCACTGAAAAGCTAGCTATACACTTGAAAAAATTTTGTTCACAGTTTTTCCTTTTAAGAACATTCATTTGATTTTCTAGTCATTAGTGGAGTCAAATTTACATTCTTTTTTGACCACAGTGATAAGAACATTCAAAGCAGGACTGCATTTTTTTTCTCAAACTAATGAATTTCTAACTGTGTATGTTTATGTTTAAAAGCTGGCTATACACTAGTAAAATTCTGTTTGAAATGTTTTCATTTTAAGAGCGTTAATTTCATTTTTTAAATATTAATGGGGTCAAATCGTTATTCAATTTTGCCCACAGTGACAAGAAAATTTGAAATAGCAGGATGGAAATTTTTTCTTAAACCAATTTTTTAACAGTCTATGTCGTTTTTGTTCACTTGTTCCAGAATTGAATGTTTAGACCCCTTTCACACTGTAGGCATTTTGCAGGCGCTATAGCGTTAAAAATAGCGACTGCAAACCGCCCTAAAACAGCTGCTCCATTCACTCCAGTGTAAAAGCCAGAGGGCTTTCACACTGGAGCGGTGCGCTGGCAGGGTGTCAGAAAAAGTCCTGCCAGCAGCTTCTTTGGAGCGCATTAGGAACGGTGATCTCACCTCCTGCCCATTGAAATCAATAGGCAGCGCCGCCGTACTGCAGGCAAAACGCCGCCGCAGCGACGCATTGCGGGTGGTTTTAACCCTTTTTCGGCCGATAGCGGGGGTTAAAAGCTCCCCGCTAGCGACCAAAATGCGGCGCAAATACGACAGTAAAGCGCCACTAAAAATAGCGGCATTTTACCGCCGACGCTCGGGGCAGCTCGGTGTGAAAGGGCTCTTAAAGCAAAAAAAAATTTGAAGTTCTTTTCTAACACATTCTTCAAGCTTATGAATGTACTAAGTATTTTCATACAAATTTTCACATGAATGTTCGTATGAACATTTACTAGATTATGGCCAGCTTAGATGTGTAGCGGCCCCCTCTCTCTCCTCTCAATTCTTCTGGCTCTGGCTCTTGTCTAGGGGTACCTCTGAGGAGAGAGTGAGAGGTCACCACGCCAAGTTCCCACTGCAGGTGTGTGTGTGTAGTGGGAGACAAATTCTCTTTTACCTTCGGGTCGGTTTTCTGCATCTGGAGCCTCCTCCTGGTTTCTCGAACAGTGTCTGCCAGTAAATGAGCCCCACACCACTAAAGTCCAACACTCCTTTATTCTTCTCATGGAAAAGTGAACACAATCAGTGGGACCCCCTCAACGAACATAACAGACAGGGGGTGTGGATGCGAGTAGGCCCAGGCACAATGAACTCTCCTACTTCCTTCCCAGAAGTAGGTTTCTGCTCCCAATCAAGGAAGACATCCCTCCCGGCGGTCTCCGGAGGCTCACCCGTCACTGGCAATTTGCTGCACCAGGTCTTAAGGTAAGTACCCCCTCCGGTCCCTTACGCCACTGGATTCGGGTACCCCCTCCCCGGGGTCCCCTAGGAAGTTCCTCCCTCGCGGAGCCTTAATCCGGGACCCTCAGTCCCGGGCCGCCATCCAAGTAGGCACATAACTTGATAGCGCCTGTCAACAGTGAAACACAGCCATATTAAAGAGATCACAGTATTAAGTTGAGAATTTAGTGGGAATAGAGAATATTGACTAAATTGGGTGACTTATCAGTTTAGGGTGGATTTACTAAAGTCCTGAAAATGATACAAACCACTCCAAATATAAAACTTGACATTTTAAAAATGTAACCTGCAGCTTTCACTTCATTAAGAGTATGTATAGCCAACATGTTTTTTTATTTTTTATTTCAGATAGAGTAAGGAAATGTATCTTATGTATCTTATGCCGCGTACACGCGATCGGAATTTCCGACAACAAATGTTCGATGTGAGCTTTTGGTCGGATATTTGCTGCCGGAAATTCCCACAACAAATGTTTGAGAGCAGGTTCTCTATTTTTCCGACAACAAAAGTTCTTGTCGGAAATTCCGATCGTGTGTAGCCATTTCCGACACACAAAAGTGCTGCGCATGCTCGGAACCAATTTGAGGCATGCTCGGAATCATTGTACTTCACTTTTCTCAGCTCGTCGTAGTGTTGTACATCTCTGCGTTCTTGACGCTCGGAATTTCCAAGCAACATTTGTGTGACCTTGTGTATGCAAGACAAGTTTGAGCGAAAATCCGGTTTTGTTGTCAGAAATTCCGATCGTGTGTATGCGGCATTAGTCTTTTTTTTTGTGTTCAAATCCGCTCTTAGACAATTGTGACTGATACAAGTGTCTCCCCATCTCTTGTTCTGATGACAACATTTTGGATTTCTCATTCTTTCCAAGTGACAATGGTTACAGGGACAAATATTAACAGTCAATTAAAGTGCACACAAAAATACAAAGTGTACCTTACATGACGACAATTCAAAGTCAGACTACCTTACAGTCACCCATTCCTTGAATAAAAAGCATAATTAACCTTACTGTGACGTTATCCACTGCCATATCCTGCGAAGACTGAGGTTTATAATTGTCATGAGAAGTTACTGCTGCACAATAATTTAGTGTATAGGAGCAATGGTAAGTGTTGTGGCATAATAATAGACAAAAACACTGTAGGCATAGAACAAATCACTTGTAGCAAGAGGCAGGGCACCCTGTTCTTAATTTAAAAAATAAAAAGTTAGTTAGCTTGAAGAGAGAGAAATATAAAAATAATAAAATATATTAAATAAATAACTAAATTAATAATTGTCCTACAATAAAGACTATCAGAAATTATTAAGTTCATGTGCAGGTGTCCCAATACTTTTGGCAATTTAGTATATATATATATGTGTGTATATATATATATATATATAGATGTAAAATTACACTCTGCAGAACTTATCTAACTATTGCATATACTGTATGTATTAATTTGTATGTCCCTTTATTGCTAGACTAATCTATTAGAGTATGCTAGGCCTAATGATATAATGTTAGCTATGAAGACAGACGCATTTGCTTAGTAGGGATGAGCTTCGAGTTCGAGTCGAGTCATTTTAAAAACGGCAGTTTTTTCGGGAGCAGTGATTTTAATAATGCTTAAAGTGAAACAATAAAAGTGAAATATTCCTTAAAATTTCGTACCTTGGGGGTGTATATAGTATGCCTGTAAAGCAGCGCTTGTTTCCCGTGCTTAGAACAGTCTGCACAAAATGTAATTTCTGAAGGAAAAAAAGTAATTTAAAAGTACTCGCGGCTGTAATGAATTGCCAGTCCCGGCAATACAGAGAAAGATCATTGAAAGTCATTGATAAAAAAAAAAAAAATGCGTGGGGTCCCCCCAAATTCAATTACCAGGCCCTTCAGGTCTGGTATAGATATTAAGGGGAACCCTGCGGCAAATTAAAAAAAAAATGGCATGGGGTTCCCCCCCAAATATCCATACCAGACCATTTAGGTCTGGTATGGATTTTAAGGGGAACTCCGCGCCAAATTAAAAAAATAATGGCGTGGGGTTCCCCCCAAAAATCCATACCAGACACTTATCTGAGCACGCAACCTGGCAGGCCGCAGGAAAAGAGGGGGGGTGAGAGAGTGCCCCCCCCCTCCTGAACCGTACCAGGCCACATACCCTCAACATGGGGAGGATGTCCCCACATTGATGGGGACAAGGGCCTCATCCCCACAACCCTTGCCCGGTGGTTGTGGGGGTCTGCGGGCGGGGGGCTTATCGGAATCCGGAAGACCCCTTTAACAAAGGAGACCCCCAGATCCCGGCCCCCTCCTATGTGAATTGGTAACGGGGTACATTGTACCCCTACCATTTCACAAAGAAAGTGTAATTTTTTTTTAAAAAACACACAGACACAGTTGGTATAAGTCCTTTATTAAAAATAAAAAAAAGAATAAAAAATAAAAGACTCCAGCGGTGGTAATCCACTCTTGATCTCCACTCCAGCGATGTCGGTATCCTGCGATGGATGATCTCTCCAGGCTCCAGCGACGATGTCCAGCGACGAGGAAAAGCACACGATCCTCTCTTCAATGGAGCGGAGACACCCCGGGAATGACGCCGCCAAAGCCTGACAGGTCTTATGTAGCCGAGGACGGGGCCACCCGTCACGTGACCCCGTCCCCCTCTGACGCAAGGGGGAACTGTCAGGGGAGCTTCTACCTGCTGGTGTTATATCATCTTTGGGCCGCAGTACTGGTGTCCACCAGCGGATGGATCCTGGCAGTGTGGTGCAGATTTTACCTTCTGCAATCAGGGGTCACCTGAGCTTATTAGCAGGCTTTCCCAGTGACGTGCGGGTGACCCCGCCCCCCTCTGATGCATTGCAGGTTTCCCGTTGCATCAGAGGGGGTGGGATCATCCATCGCAGGATACCTGTAAGGAAAGGTTCCATCCGCTGGTAATATCTATCATTTGGCGTGCAGTACTGGGGTCCACCAGCAGGTGTATCCTGGCAGTTTGGAACTGTCAGGGGAGCTTCTACCTGTTGGTGTTATATCATCTTTGGGCCGCAGTACTGGCGTCCATCAGCGGATGGATCATGGCAGTGTGGTGCAGATTTTACCTTCTTCAATCAGGGGTCACCTGAGCTTATTAGCAGGTAATACTATAAATACCCGGCAAGTGCACACACACACTGCCCTGGTATCATCCTCGTGCCCTGACCTGCAGCCTGTTTACCTGAACCCTGATTCCTGTATCCTGAAACCTGTTGTATCTGTTCCTGCATTCCTGGATCCTTGCTCTGCAGCCTGACTGCTTCCTTCTTGTCCCTGTCTGTCTACTCCTGGCCCCCCATCTGCTGATCTCCTGTTAATGATCCTGGCCTGACTACGATTCTGGTTCCCCCTTTTGCTACATAAGCTGGTTGGTTACTGTCACTGTTTGGTTGTTTGGCTGTTCACTTGTTGTATTGGTGGTATATTCACATTTATATTTATTTACCTTAAATAAACTAACTTGCTTTCACCTATTTCTGTTTGCGGTTTCCTCTGTTGCAGTCCACATAGTTCTGGTCACTCCTGATACATGACAGAATACCAGGGCCATCCCTGATCAGAAGTGGCTGCACAGGGGAACCATTTTGTTTGCAAACATGAATACCAATGAGGTTATTTATTTTTCTCTGCTGGCATCTGAAAGTGGTGATTATTGCCGCCAGGCTTTGAAAGGATGGTCTAGTGACCAGTTGTTTTCAGCTATCCGATCGGCTCACTCCCTGGTCGATCAGGGTTATATACTGTTTGGGGAGGTGCAGCCTTTGATCAAGATCTGTACTGAGCTGGCCCTGCCCTGTATTCCAGAGGGCCATGATGATTTCACTCCTCCTTTTACTATGAATCAGGTTGTATCCCTAGTATGGCTTTTTGAAGACGATCCCAATGATTTTTGTGAGCACTACTCAGCTTGTTCCCCACAGGTGATTGCTGAGTGCATGGAGTCTGCTCAGTCTTTTGTTAGACAGGGAGATTTAAAACTACAGTTTGTACAACCAATAGTCTCGGCATGGTCTGCTGCCCAGTTTGATGTGTCTTCTGCCCAGCTTGATGTGCCCGTGGTTGCTGCCCAGCTTGATGTGCCGTTCCTGCTGCCCAGCTTGATGTACCCATACCTGCTGCCCAGCTTGATTTGCCTGCTGCCCAGCTTGATGTACCTGTTACTTAGCTTGAGGTTCCTGTGCCTGCTACCCAGCCTGACATACTTTTTGCCCAGCCTGATGTGTCTGTACCCGCTGCTCAGCACGAGCTGCACCTTGCCCGGTTTAACCCATGGACCTTCCTCATGCCCAACCTGATGTGACTTTGTCCACTGCCCAGCTTGACGCCATGGACTTTCCCCAGCAACGGCTGGTTGGAGCGCCCGTAGGTCGCTCCTTCGAGGGGGGTTACTGTAAGGAAAGGCTCCATCCGCTGGTAATATCTATCATTTGGCATGCAGTACTGGGGTCCACCAGCAGGTGTCTCCTGGCAGTTTGGAACTGTCAGGGGAGCTTCTACCTGCTGGTGTTATAGCATCTTTGGGCCGCAGTACTGGCGTCCACCAGCGGATGGATCCTGGCAGTGTGGTGCAGATTTTACCTTCTGCAATCAGGGGTCACCTGAGCTTATTAGCAGGTAATACTATAAATACCCGGCAAGTGCACACACACACTGCCCTGGTATCGTCCTCGTGCCCTGACCTGCAGCCTGTTTACCTAAACCCTGATTCCTGTATCCTGAAACCTGTTGTATCTGTTCCTTCTCTGTTGCAGTCTACATAGTTCTGATTACTCCTGATACATGACAATACCGACATCACTGGAGTGGAGATTGAGAGTGGATTACCACCGCTGGAGTCTTTTTTTTTTTTTAATAAAGGATTTATCCCAACTGTGTCTGTGTGTTTTTTTACAAATTTTTACACTTTCTTTGTGAAATGGTAGGGGTACAATGTACCCCGTTACCAATTACCATAGGGGGGGGGCGGGATCTGGGGGTCCCCTTTGTTAAAGGGGTCTTCCAGATTCTGATAAGCCCCCCGCCTGCAGACCCCGACAACCACCTGGCAAGGGTTGTGGGGATGAGGCCCTTGTCCCCATCAACATGGGGACATCCTCCCCATGTTGAGGGCATGTGGCCTGGTACGGTTCAGGAGGGGGGCGCTCTCTCGCCCCCTCTTTTCCTGCGGCCTGCCAGGTTGCATGCTCGGATGAGGGTCTGGTATGGATTTTTGGGGGGAACCCCACGCCATTTTTTTTTATTTGACGCGGAGTTCCCCTTAAAATCCATACCCGACCTGAAGGGTCTGGTATGGATATTTGGGGGAAACCGCACGCCATTTTTTTTTATTTGGCGCAGGGTTCCCCTTAATATCCATACCAGACCTGAAGGGCCTAGTAATTGAATTTTGGGGGACCCCCACGCTTTTTTTTTTTTAATCAATGACTTTCAATGACTTTTCTCTGTATTGCCGGGACCATTACAGCCGCGAGTACTTTTAAATTACTTTTTTTCCTTCAGAAATGACATTTTGTGCAGAGACTGTTCTAAGCACGGGAAACAAGCGCTGCTTTACAGGCATACTATATACACCCCCCAGGCACGAAATTTAAAATCACTGCTCCCGAATAAACGGCCGTTTTTAAAACTTTTTTTTGCACCCAGGTCCCCAAACACTTTTTATGACAATAACTTGCATATAAGCCTTTAAAATGAGCACTTTTGATTTTTCATGTTCGTGTCCCATAGACTTAACGGGGTTCGGATGTTCGAACGATTTTTTTGCCTGTTCGCATGTTCTGGTGCGAACCGAACTTGGGGGTGTTCGGCTCATCCCTATTGCTTAGTAAACAAGTTTAATTTATTTCCTTTAAAAATAGGAATATCATATACTAACAACAGATATCTCTAAAATCTATAACAGTAATAATAATAATAAAAGATACTTAACCCCTCCTCTAGGTAAACCTTGCTGGCTGAGCTCAAGATGGAAAAGAGAGCTAGGCCTCTGTGGGCCGCACGGCTTAGGCCCAAATAGCAGTCAGAGCAAAGTTCCAAGATGACAGAGAGACAACCTCATGGCAGAGGCCCTTTCAGCGAAAAAGACAGAGCTCTCTCAAACAGCCCTTTTTACAAAAACTCAATCATTCAAACTCCCCCCATTGTCAACCCCCTTTGCCTTCTCTACCAATCATTTCACAGGCCAATCTTCCTCAGTAGATTATATTACTGACTGTCCTGCCATACTTGGCCTCTGGGGGAAGTCTCCATGCGCCCTGGGCCGTCTTTGTCATCAACTTCTTTGAAACTTGCTTGTAGCACTGATTCTCATCCTAGACACATAGAAGCCAGGCCTCCCTGCTATGCAGATTCTGCCTTGGGACAAATTGCTCTGTACCTTTTAAAACCATGGAACTGCAAGTGTCAGCATGGCTGATCTTGGTTGTAAAAACAGATGTGTAGAAACTTCAGAAATATAACATTAGACCATGTTGCCCTCCAACATATATATATATATATATATATATATATATATATATATATATATATATATATATATAAAATAATAATAATAATATATTTTTTTATCTGTTAAAAATGTGTATGTGTATAATATTTGTATCTGATGGGAAATAGCATATCACTTTTTTGTGGTATGGGTTGGTTAAAAAATGAAACACTCATTTGCTTCTCCAGAACCCTGTTGCGCTGCTGTACTTTTTTGCTGAAGTACAAAGCTCAAGACTGATGATGCTGTTCTTTTGCTGTGTTTGAAGAAGAATACGTTTTATGGCACTTTTTCTTTCTATAAAATATATTTACTCCGTAGTTGTTTTAGTTTCAGCTACTCTACATAAAGTAATATTATCATAAAATATTTTTGTGGTGTGCACGTTTTCTTTTTGTAGATTGCAACAAAATATGGACCCCAAACAAGACCAGCACACTTGCCAAATCAACCTGAAAGCGTACTACTATCATATAATATTAAATATTTTACTGCTCTCCAGTTAAAAATAGATGTCATTATTAATTATTTATCTTACTCAATGTTATATTGTGTTGAGGAAAGAAAATATTCCCACTTGAGACTGCCACATTTCTGTATGGGTCAAAGCAGCGGCAGCACATGGTAGATAGATGAGTAGTTCAAGTGCAAAGGGTGTGTTTTTGTTATGGTGGAAAATTAAGTGCATATAAAGATTTTAGTTACATTCAAATATTAATATAATAGCTACTTCTGAATGAGTAAGAGTGGGATCTTGGCAGTCCCTAATGCCGCGTACACACGACCGTTTTTCATGGCGTGAAAAATGCCATTTTTTTAATTGGTCATTAACCACTTAAGCCCCGGACCATTTCGGGCCATTAGGACCAGGCCTGTTTTTGGGATTCGGCACTGTGCTGCTTTAACTGTAAATTGTGCGGACATGCAATGTTGTACCCAAATGAAATTTGCGTCCTTTTCTTCCCACAAATAGAGCTTTCTTTTAATGGTATTTGATTGCCTCTGCGATTTTAATTTTTTGCGATATAAACGGAAAAAGACCGAAAATTTTGAAAAAAAATGATATTTTCTACTTTTTGTTATAAGAAAAATCGAATAAACTCAATTTTAGTCAGACATTTAGGCCAAAATTTATTCAACCACATGTCTTTAGTAAAAAAAATGTCAATAAACGTATATTTATTGGTTTGCGCAAAAGTTATAGCGTTTACAAACTAGGGTACATTTTCTGAAATTTACACAGCTTTAAATTTATGACTGCCTATCTCATTTCTTGAGGTGCTAAAATGGCAGGGCAGTACAAAACCCCCCCAAATGACCCCATTTTGGAAAGTAGACACCCCAAGGAAATTGCTGAGAGGCATGTTGAGCCCATTGAATATTTTTTTTTTTTGTCCCAAGTGATTGAATAATGACAAAAAAAAAAAAAAAAAAAAAAAAATTACAAAAAGTTGTCACTAAATGATATATTGCTCACACATGCCATGGTTATATGTGGAATTGCACCCCAAAATACATTTTGCTGCTTCTCCTGAGTACGGGGATACCACATGTGTGGGACTTTTTAGGAGCCTGGCCACGTACGGGACCCCGGAAACCAAGCACCGCCTTCAGGATTTCTAAGGGCGCAAATTTTTGATTTCATTCCTCACTACCTATCACAGTTTCGAAGGCCATAAAATGCCAAAATAGCACAAAACCCCCCCAAATGACCCCATTTTAGAAAGTAGACACCCCAAGGAAATTGCTGAGAGGCCTGTTGAGCCCGTTGAATATTTTTTTTTTTTGTCCCAAGTGATTGAATAATGACAAAAAATAAAAATAAAAAATAAATTACAAAAAGTTGTCACTAAATGATATATTGCTCACACATGCCATGGTTATATGTGGAATTGCACCCCAAAATACATTTTGCTGCTTCTCCTGAGTACAGGGATACCACATGTGTGGGACTTTTTAGGAGCCTAGCCGCGTACGGGACCCCGAAAACCAAGCACCGCCTTCAGGATTTCTAGGCACAAATTTTTGATTTCACTCCTCACTACCTATCACAGTTTCTAAGGCCATAAAATGCCAAAATAGCACAAAACCCCCCCAAATGACCCCATTTTGGAAAGTAGACACCCCAAGCTATTTGCTGAGGAGGCATGGTGAGTATTTTACAGCTCTCATTTGTTTTTGAAAATGAAGAAAGAAAATTTTTTTTTTTTTTTTTTTTTTTCAATTTTCAAAACTTTGTGACAAAAAGCGAGATCTGCAAAATACTCACAATACCTCTCAGCAAATAGCTTGGGGTGTCTACTTTCCAAAATGGGGTCATTTGGGGGGGTTTTGTGCCATCTGGGCATTCCATGGCCTCCGAAACTGTGATAGGCAGTGAGAAGTAAAATCAAAAATTTACACCCTTAGAAAGCCTGAAGGCGGTGCTTTGTTTTTGGGGTCCCGTACGCGGCTAGGCTCCCAAAAAGTCTCACACATGTGGTATCCCTGTACTCAGGAGAAGCAACAGAATTTATTTTGGGGTGTAATTCCACATATGCCCATGGCATGTTTGAGCAATATATCATTTAGTGACAACTTTGTGCAAAAAAAAAATTAAAAAAAAAAAATTGTCTTTTTTCCGCAACTTGTGTCAACATATAAAATATTCCATGGACTCGACATGCCTCTCAGTATATAGCTTGGGGTGTCTACTTTCCAAAATGGGGTCATTTGGGGGGGTTTTGAACTGTTCTGGCATTTTATACACAACATTAGGAAGCTTACATCCACTCTTCTAACCACTTGCAGACAAAGCCCTTTTTGACACTTTTTGTTTACATGAAAACATATTTTTTTTTTGCAAGAAAATTATGTTGAACCCCCAAACATTATATATATTTTTAAAGCAAAGGCCCTACAGATTAAAATGGTGGGTGTTGCATTTTTTTTTTCTACACAGTATTTGCGCAGCGATTTTTCAAACGCATTTTTTGGGGAAAAAATACACTTTTTTTAATTTTAATGCACTAAAACACACTATATTGCCCAAATGTTTGATGAAATAATAAAGATGATCTTAGGCCGAGTACATAGATACCAAACACGACATGCTTTAAAATTTCGCACAAACGCGCATTGGCGACAAACTACATACATTTTTAAAAGCCTTTAAAAGCCTTTACAGATTACCCCGTTAGATTTACAGAGGAGGTCTACTGCTAAAATGACTGCCCTCGATCTGACCTTCGCGGTGATACCTCACATGCATGGTGCAATTGCTGTTTACATATGACGCCAGACCGACGCTTGCGTTCGCCATTGGGCAAGAGCAGGGCAGGACAGGGGTGCTTTTTTTTTTTTTTTTTTTTATTATTAATTTTGCTTTTTTATTTTATTTTTAAATTGTTCCTTACATATATTTTTTTTTTTATAATTTTTATTGTTATCTCAGGGAATGTAAATATCCCCTATGATAGCAATAGGTAGTGACAGGTACTCTTTTTTTGAAAAAACTGGGGTCTTCTAGACCCTAGATCTTTCCTCTGCCCTCAAAGCATCTGACCACACCAAGATCGGTGTGATAAAATGCTTTCCCAATTTCCCAATGGCGCTTTTTATATCCGGGGGGGGGACATTCCCTCCCACTGCTTGTAAAAGCAGTCCAGAGGCTAATTAGCCGCTGTGATTGCTTTTACATGAAAGCCGGCCGCTGGCTGAAAAGAATGATACCAAGATGATGCCTAAACCCGCAGGCATCAATCTGGTATAACCATTCAAAGTCCAGCAACATACCAGTACGTTGCTGGTCCTTGTTGGACATGTATTGTAATCTTTTTTTTTCATGCAGCCTGTTGGCTGAACGAAAAAAGAGATTGATTGGTGGGTATGCCCACCATTAGAATACCGCCCTTCATCCACCCACTTCTAATGATGGGCATACATGCACCATTTATATATGCCGAAGCATGGGGGCATCCTCCCGCAAAAAAGTTATGCCGCACACACATGGTCAAACGTTTCCACGGGCAAGCCTCCGTCGGAATTTCGACCGTATGTATGCGGCATTAGGAGCAAAATTGCTCCTCCGCCCTGCTGCCCCTGCTGCCCCCATGCTTCGGCATATATGCTTTTTTTTTTTTAACTGTGGTGGTGAAATCACCTCCTACAGCACTGGAGTCGCAGGGATCAGGCCTGTCTCTGCGAACGCTGCAGTTATGTGTGTTGTGTTTTGTAAGTGACAGTGATCGATCGATACTGCACTTGGGTGGCCTGGGCTGGACGGAGGGGCAAAACGCAGGTGCTAGCAGGTATCTGGGCTGATCCCGCTAACACTGCGTTTTTGGGAACCCTAAACCGCTGGTATAGATCTGATCAGATCAGATATTGATCTGTTCAGATACTATACCACTAAGGGGGGTGTATGCTTTACGCGTGGGTGTTAGCGTTACTGGCACTAACCTGACGCTGCCTGGGGTGTGACGCAGACCCTCTCTGACGCTAAAACCTAATTGATATCACCCACCGGGCGATCAGGGGGTTAAACCTTTATTGGGTTATATACGGCGGGTGCCCTGACACTATAAAAAGCAAACTAACTAACCAGCGTCACCCGTAACACTTATATGGTGATCACTGGTGAAAGGGTTAACTAGGGGCAATTAGGGGGTTAAAACCTTTATTAGATCATATTTGGGGGTACCTGACGCTATAAAAACCTGCGGCGAACCTAAAAAAAATGACTGGCTACCGATTGGCATCACCGACACGAAGACAGCGATCAGAAAAACGATCGCTTAGTGACAGTGGTGATAGGGGGTGAAAGGGTTACCTGGGGGGCGATCAAGGGGGTTAAACCTTTATTAGATAATATATTGGGGTACCCGACGCTATAAAAACCTGCGGCGAACCTAAAAAAAATTACTGGCTACCGATCGCCATCACTGATGCTAAGACAGCCATCAGAAAAATGATCGCATAGCGACAGCGGTGATAGGGGGTGAAAGGGTTACCTGGGGGGCGATCAAGGGGGTTTAACCTTTATTAGATAATATATTGGGGTACCTGACGCTATAAAAACCTGCGGCGAACCTAAAAAAAATTACTGGCTACCGATCGCCATCACTGATGCTAAGACAGCATCAGAAAAACGATCGATTAGCGACAGCGGTGATAGGGGGTGAAAGGGTTACCTGGGGGGCGATCAAGGGGGTTAAACCTTTATTAGATAATATATTGGGGTACCCGACGCTATAAAAACCTGCGGCGAACCTAAAAAAAATTACTGGCTACCGATCGCCATCACTGATGCTAAGACAGCCATCAGAAAAATGATCGCATAGCGACAGCGGTGATAGGGGGTGAAAGGGTTACCTGGGGGGCGATCAAGGGGGTTTAACCTTTATTAGATAATATATTGGGGTACCTGACGCTATAAAAACCTGCGGCGAACCTAAAAAAAATTACTGGCTACCGATCGCCATCACTGATGCTAAGACAGCATCAGAAAAACGATCGATTAGCGACAGCGGTGATAGGGGGTGAAAGGGTTACCTGGGGGGCGATCAAGGGGGTTGAACCTTTATTAGATAATATATTGGGGTACCCGATGCTATAAAAACCTGCGGCGAACCTAAAAAAAATTACTGGCTACCGATCGCCATCACTGATGCTAAGACAGCCATCAGAAAAATGATCGCATAGCGACAGCGGTGATAGGGGGTGAAAGGGTTATCTGGGGGGTGATCAGGGGGTTAAACCTTTATTAGGGGGGGTTAGGGGGCTACACTGGACCTAAAACTAAACTTTAGTGACACTTTCACAGTCACAAATGTCACTGATTGCAGTGATCACTAAATAAATGGTCACTGCAATCAGTGACACTGTGACTGGGGGCTGGGGGGTGATCTGGGGGGTGATCTGGGGGGGTCTGGGGGTCCTGGGGGGGGCGATTAGTGTTCCTATGTGTCCTGGTGTCAGTGTAGTGTTGTGCTCACTGACCTGATGTCTTCTCTTGTACGGCGCTCGGTATATGTGAGCGCCGCACAGGAGATGACATCACTTCCTCCTGCCTCCTCTGTCTGAAACAGACAGAGGAGGCATTTCCATTCGCCGGGAGCGATCGCGAGGGGGGGGCCGGAATCGAAAGGCCGCCCCCTCATCTGGGATCGCTCCCGGTGAAGTAACGACCGCTCACGGCACAGAAGGGGGGTCCTGATGGACCCCCCAACTGTACAAAGGCAGTCACGTAGATCTACGTGATTCTGCCTGTCCGTGCCATTCTGCCGACGTAAATCGGCGGTGGGCGGTCGTTAAGTGGTTAAAAACGATCGTGTGTAGGCTCCAGAGCATTTTTCACAACGTGAAAAATGGGCTAAAAAAAATTAGAACCTGCTCTATTTTTTCACGTCGTTTTTCACGTCGTTCTTTTTAACGTTGTGAAAAATGGTAGTGTTTATGCTTTTACGAGGGGAAAAAAAATGTGCATGCTCAGAATCAAGTATGAGACGTGAGCGCTCCTTCTGGTAAAACTAATGTTCGTAATGGAGATAGCACGCTTTTCGGTTCCTATCCGACCCCCCGACCAGGTCAGCGCAGCCTTCCGCTCACCACCAGATCGAGAGCCCTTCTGGGTTTTCTTAGGGAGAGCCACCGACTATCACAGCAGCCTCCCCAGTACTAGCCCTTCCAGACTCCCGTCAATCCAGCAGATTTGCACGGCCCCCCCCCCAGCCCCCCCAGACAGGGCCAAGCCAGCTCATCCACCGGACGCCGATAGGAGCAGCGCTTACACCAACACCGGCCAGAAGGCCAGAAAAACCCCTGGCCCTCCGCCTTGACCAAGTGATTCTCCATCCCCATCAGAAGGCTTTCACCTCCACACCAGCAGGTTTTGCATATGCCACCGCCATC
Source organism: Rana muscosa (assembly GCA_029206835.1). Classification (NCBI taxonomy): domain Eukaryota; kingdom Metazoa; phylum Chordata; class Amphibia; order Anura; family Ranidae; genus Rana; species Rana muscosa. The sequence goes on from CM055118.1 coordinate 731,947,442, forward strand.
CCTTTCCACCTCGCCGTGTACTGGGGACGGTTAGCACAGCGCCACCTCCTGGCAACTGATAAGAACAGATACTACACTTGATCTTAGCCAAAAGGCCGAGAAGCGATCCATATTAGGTCTGGTATGGATTTTTGGGGGGACCCCACGCGATTTTTTTTTTCATTTCGGTGTGGGGTTCCCCTTAAAATCCATACCAGACCTGAAGGGTCTGGTATGGATTTTTGGGGGGAACCCCACACCATTTTGTTTTTGAATAATGGCACGGGGTTCCCCTTAATATCCATACCAGACCCGAAGGGCCTGATATGGAATTGGGGGAGACCCCACGCTTTTTTTTTTTTGGTTCATTTTTTTGGTTCATTTTATTCAATGACTTTGATCTGTACTGCCGGGACCCGACAATTCATGAATAGCCACGAGTAGTTTTAAATGACTTTTTTTCCTTTAGAAATGACATTTTGTGCAGGGACAGTTCTAAGCACGGGAAACATGCGCTACTTTACAGGCATACTATACAAACCCCCCCCGGTATGACATTTAAAGGAATATTCCACTTTTATTGTTTCACTTTAAGCATTATTAAAATCACTGCTCCCGAAAAAAACCACAGTTTTTAAACCCTTTTTTGCATTGATACATGTCCCCTGGGGCAGGACCCGGGTCCCCAAACACTTTTTATGACAATAACTTGCATACTAACCTTTAAAATTAGCACTTTTGTCTTATCATGTTCGTGTCCCATAGACTTTAATGGTGTTCGCGTGTTCGAACAAATTTTTTGCCTGTTCGCATGTTCTGGTGCGAACCGAACCGGGGGGTGTTCGGCTCATCCCTAATTAAACCCTTCCCACCCACTGTATATAAATATTTCCCAGCACAGGCCATACATTTATGAATGCATTGATGTGTGTTGTCAGCTCAAACAGTAAGGTAGAAGCAAACTATATTTCTGGTATTTTTCTGCATTTGCAGAGTGTTAAAGGGAATAACAAATGGGGAAAGGTGCATTTACAGTATTGTAGAGATGTATCCTTTTTCCATTTAAGGGCCGGATTCAATATATGTGAATGCATGGAGGGCCGCATTCACCTGCAAATAAATGAAGATAATAATAATCCTAACAAAGTAATAATAACAGTACAGGTTTACCTCACTTTAAGGTGCCTCACTAATACAAAGCCAGTTCACCCTGAGGGAGCATGTGGCTGGGGATTCGGATTTTACTGCCCCCCCCCCCCATCCTGGGTGCCTGACACCAGCCCTGCCAGCCAGCATGTTCTGGAGATGGGGTTCCTGTCCCTAGGGGAGATGGGGGCCCTGTCCCCAGCGGAGATGGGGGCCTCATCCCCAGGGGTGATAGGGTCCCTGTCCCCAAGTGAGATGGAGTCCCTGTCCCCAGGGGAGATGGTGTCCCTGTCCCCAGGGGTGATGGGGTAACTAATAGGGTCCCCCGATTGCAGTGTCCTCTGTCCCCCTTTACATCACTCCTATAGTATCCTCTGCCCCCCTCCCCATAGCAAGTTTCCTGTGCCCCCCCAAAGCAGTGTCCTCTGACCCTGCATCCCTCCCCTACTGTAGTGTCCTCTGCCCCAATAGGGCTGAAGGGGGCTGGAACTGCTGAAGTTAACTCTTTACATCAACAGGCTGGTGATTGGTTGCTAGGATCGCCCGGCAACCACTCACCTGCTTTTTAATGTAAAATGTTAACTTCAGCAGGTGGTCTGTACTGAAGGGGGCTCTGTACTGGAGATAATTCTGTACTGGTGGGGAGGGAAGAGGTCTCACCTTGAAGGGGGGTCATTGCTAGTGGGGAGGAAGAAGGTTCTTTACTGGAGGAGAGTCTGTACTGCTGGAGAGGGAGGGAGTCCGTACTATAGTGGGGGTCTGTATTGGTGGGAGGGTGTCTCTACTGAACAAGGGTCTGGGAGGGGAAGTATGTGCTGTGCTGTGGGGTTGGTCTGTATTGGGGATCTGCTCTGATAATGTGTGTGCTGTAGGTGTGGTCAGTACTAGGGGTTTGAACTGAGAAGGTGCAGGGAGGGTGGTCTGTGCTGAGTGGGACTTGGGGAGAGAAATCAGTACTGGATGAGGATGGGGAGCTGTGGGGAGATCTGTACTTTGGCAGATATGGGCTTGAGTGGGTATTTGCATTGCGAGGATGGTTATTTTTTGATTTTGCTCTGTGCGCTAGCATTATGCACTCCTGGCCCCTTCAGGATAGACACCATATTGCACATATGATCATGTACCTTGTTGGAGACTGAAGTGCTGAAAGGGCTCCCCTTGCGACTAAGTGCAGAACACCCCTGGAGGTGGCACAGGGAATGCAGTGCCCAAAGAAGCACGGGTTGCCTTTTGTAGCAGTCTGCACAGCTGATCACCGGATGGCAGCAGGAACAGGCAGAATGCACTGTACAGCAGTTGTCCTTAGCAGTTCAGAGCGTACTTGGCTGCAGGACAAAGCAGAAAGCAGAACCAGAGGCCAGGTCAAGGGTCATACACGGTGGATCAGTCAGTAGCATAGGCAAGTAGCAGAAACAGGAAGAAGCTGGGGTCATACAGGGGTAAACAGGTAATAGCGGAGTCGGTGAGCCAAGCCAAGGTCAAACACAGTGGATCAAGCAAAAGCAAGTCAGATGTTCAAGTCAGGGGTCAGAGCCAGGAATCAAGGTGAATAAGGTCAAAAGGCAAGCTGGGTCAGTAACAGGAGGTCCAAGATCAGGATACACAAGGCACAGGAACATGGGGGGGGGGGGGGGCTGACGATCATCCAGCAACTAGTGGTTGCTTCTTCTGGCTTTAAATAGGCCACTGGGCACCACAGTATGTCATGCATTGCGTGCGCACTGCGCATATATCTTCTTGACCGCTCATGCCTGTGTGCGCATGCACATTAGCATTGGGGAATTTCCATTAGCCAATCCACGATTCTGCTGGCCATTAACAGATATAAAAAACAAATCTAGTGTAGCGAAACAAAAAAAAAAACACAATCACTGTATTATCAAAATAAAGACCCAATAATGGCAAAGTTCCACCGTTTGTCCTGAATGGCGGCACCTCACACCTGTACGCGTTACGCTCTCTGATGAGCTTTTTCAGCACCTGTACACTTGTAGGAAAATTTCTGATCAGGAAGACACCTATATAACCCTCTAATTAACAAACGGTGGAACTTTCACATTGTTGGGACATTATTTTGATTATACAGTGATTGTGTTTTTCATTGGTTGTGCTACACTAGTTTTGTTTATTTCAAGGTGATAGTTCATGAAATAAAAAAAATCATAATATCCAGTGACTTCAGTGACCACTGCCTCTGGTTGGAATGCCTGCTCACCTCCAAATATTGACCCAACTACGCTCTCTGATGAGCTTCTGTATACTTGTAGGAAAATTACTGATCAGGAAGACATCTATATAACCCTCTAATCACTGACAGCTCCCCACCTGCTGAAGAAGCTCATCAGAGAGTGTAGTGGGGTCAATATTTGGAGGTGACATGGAAATTCAGCTGTACGCTGTGCGCACACCATATCTCCTGTGCTAATAAGCACACATTCCGTCTCTTGGTATAATGCATCTTACCTATCACTCTATTTCCTGTATATCCCCAAGTAAACAGACATCACCACAGCTTACGTTCTCAGCAACATGCTCTTCTGGTCCTACCCAGCGCTGAGCTTGGCTTTTTATTCATAAATAACAAAGGCAATGACAAACAGGAAGTGTTGGCTCCAACAGCCAATCGCTCCCTCCATGGGAAATGACATCACAGGAAATTACCTCATAGGATATCCTTCCAACAGGATGAGTTAATACAAACAACCAATGAATAATGGCTAAAGGAGTCTTATGGGTGTGTCTGGTCAGGGATAGTGCGTATGCTTTTCCTGGAAGCCATTTTATTCAACTAAACAAAGGAAGCCGCATGGCTAACAAACACAAACTCTGTCTCTGACCATAACAACTCAAAGACTCCCGTATTTACTGCTGGTATGAATCCTTATTTTGCGTTGTTCCAAAGAACAACGCATACCCGGATTATACTACCGTTCCTGTGGATGGGAGGTTATCTGCAGGTGTACGCTATGCGTTCTGACATGTGCTGATTAGACACACAGCAGAGACAAGAGCGCTCATCCCCCCATAACCGATAATGTCCTTGCAGAGTTAACATATCCCCTCCAGACGATCATTCTGTGCAATGCACAGGGGCCCTTCGCTGGCGGACATATCCCCACTCTGCAAACACCTATCTCCAACCTCAGGAAGTTTTCCACTACCAGATGGGACTCAACCAGCGTCAATATGCCCCAGTCAGCTCTTTAGATAGGGCTGCGGGAGATTAAATACATCTTCATAAAATTTCCACAACAGAGGTGAGGTGAGGTGAGGTAAAAATGTATTTTATTGCAAGTTGTCAGTTCTTCAATGTAGGGCTACATTCGTTTTCCATTTTTTAAAGGCTTTTCCCTTTATTTTATTCTGGTTATTCTGCCAATAATACATTTCCTTTATTAAGGTGAAAACACTTACTTATTATACTGTGTAGCGCCCCCCCCGCCCCAATATTTGGGGGCACTATGTGTCTATTTAGGGGTAGTCTGGGACAGTAGTTGGGCTCAAACCAATTGATATTTCATTATATATAGAAAAACAAATGCGCTACAATGTGAGTAATTAACCGATAATAAAGCCAGTTAAGTGAAATCCACAAACACACTGATGAATCAAAAAGTCCATAATGTGATGACAGGTGAACAAAGTGAAATGTGACGTGTGTCAGTGAATAAAAAGTTCCATCAGGGCCAAAGATGAGGAGAGACCGTGGGGGAATAGGCAGTTATAAACTTGATGAATGGTGCATGCAACACCCGTGTCCACCACCAACGATATAAACTGCTTACCAGAAGTAAGAAACATATGAGCCCATCTGCAATCCCAGAAAATGGTCTAATGAAGTCCAATAGATGGCTTAAATCACAGCAGACATTCCCAAAAAGACAGAGGAGCTCGATAGTGCATTACCCAATATCAAATTTATTAAGAAAAGGGTTAAAAACACAATTAGAATGTAGTAAATAGACAAATCGACCGGCCGGTCCGCCGTAACCTGTCCCGTAGTGATGACGTCAGCACGCACACCTGCCGACGTACATTTCGTGTTCCTACACGTCGTCAATGGGGATCAGGTGACGTGCTGACGCATCACAAGATATAGCAACAAGAGAGCCAAGCCTCACTGTGATATTTCATTATAGCTTCTGCTCTGGGTGTGATGCTGCCTGGCAGTAGTGTTCCCTGTTTGCCTGTAGGTGGCACTATCATCACCGGCATAGGTTGAACTACAGGGGGTATCACAGCACCTTGGGTGTCCTCTCTCGGCAGCCGTCCAGTGGGCGTGGTGAACCTGCTGTGCATGCTGGGAGAGGGTACATAAGGGGCAGACGCCATTGGGATTGAGGCATTCCGGGGAGTCGTTTCTGGGGACCCATTGGTCCTGTGTGTGCGCCTCGTGGCCCGTATGGCACGGGGTGCGTGTGTTCTGGTCCTGGGCACCTTCAGCCCGAGGCTGCAGCGCTGCTTCGTAGGCCCAGCTCTGCTGGCTGGGGCCTATGTTTCAAGAAGGGATCCCAAAGCTACCCACCTACGGGGAGCCACGGCTTAGGAAAGGAGTCCAGGGGAGGATCAGTCCCAGAGGAGACTAGCGACGGTACTGCTGTCTCGGGAAGAGGCCTGGAAACTTGCCTAAGGAGGGATCCATGATTACAAGGCCCTGCAATACGCCAATCTGGCAACAAAGGTTCTCTTCATTATTGCTTGGCTGGGAGGTTCGGGACTTTTAATCCTGTGGCAGTGGGTTCCTGATCGTATCCTTAATACAAATATAAAGGAAAGATTGATTCGTGCTACATCCCGGCTGCTAGGACCGCTCATAAAGGGACTATCCGGGTGGGCAATACCCACTCAGGCGACGAGTGCTGTTTAAGTGCAAAGAAAGTTTTAAACTCTAAAGCCTCGTACACACGGCCGAAAATCTCGTCAAGAAAAAACACGTCGTTTTTCTTGACGAGATTCTTGGACAATAAACTTGTCCCGGCCGAGTGTACACACACTCGATTCAAAGAACCCGTGGTTCTTTGAATGGAGTGAACGCGGTGACGTCATCGACACATTCTATGCCGTCGCCGCCATCTTGCTACACCCTATCTATGCCTAGGAAGCTACCGCGCATGCGTCGAAGTCATTTCGAACATGCGCGGGCTTCCCGGCGGACAGGTAAGTGTACACACACACAATTTTCTCGTCGAGAAACAGGCTGACGAGAATCTCGACGAGAAAATAGAGAGCAGGTTCTCTATATTTCTCGTCGAGATTCTTGTCAGTTTTCTCGACGAGAAACCATACACACGAACGAATTTCTCGGCAAGAAAGCTCTCTCGGCAGTTTTCTTGTCGTTTCTTGCCGAGAAACTTGTTCGTGTGTACGAGGCATCAGGGTTTCCAACAGGATCAACAGATATGTTTTGCACTTATTGAACAAACAGACCAAAATATTTTCATTTCTATATTTAACAAACTAAAACAGAGCAAATAAAGGAAGCGTGTTGTTAGGAATGGTATACTTTTTAAAGCTAAAAACCACAAATAACATAAATCCACTGTGTGTGCACTAAATGCCTTTGCAAACCCAGTTTCACGCTGGATTGCCAAGATTCAAGTATACAAGATTTCAAAAATACACATGCCTCTTGTTTTGCTTATTCCAGAGTTTAACTTTAATTTAATACTATTAGTTTATCAAATTTAAGCCTGTGTTAATGTATATTTTTGCAAGGTTTATTTCATTCCTTGATGCGTTTGCATTCTCATTACCCTCAACTTACAGGGCCCTTGCCACAAACACATTAATGCTGGGCACAATCGTGCAATAAAGTGCCCGGCATTAGCTTTTTTTTTCACCATATCTGTTCAACATCTGTTTGTTATAAAGCACTAAAATACCAGTCAGTTGTTGTGCACCAGGGATGTGCATAGGGGTGCATTCAAAACAAATGGTAGCATGGTTCATGTGTAGCTGGCATAACTACAATGCATCAGTGTGAATGAGTCCTTAGTAATTTAACGCCCAACTCTGGCAAACACCTTTAAAAGCTTTTAGTTTTGGAAATGGGTATGCCGTGGGATGGTTATTATGGAAAATGTCAGGTAAATTAGAGAAGAAGTTTGGGGTCCTAAAAAATGTATAAGTATACATATTCACCTCTCTGCTGCAGGGTGCTCCTGATGCAGCAGCTTTCCCACACTGGCTCAGAGACCGAAAGATGAGCAATCATGTGACTGTTAATTGGACAGTTTTCAATCCCTGCTTTCAGTAGTGCCTCTGCTGGGATTTCACCATCCTCTCTCAGATGACTGGAGCAGCAAATGGGAGAGGGTTGGTACTGCTAGCTCAGAATCTCAGCTGCATGTTGAAAGGCACAGCCAGCTGTCAACTGGACAGGCAGGGTGGGTCCTGACAATATTGTTGGGATCCTTTTGGACTCTGCCCTATCAGCTGCTAGCCAGCAGTAGCCCATAATCGACTGGTTGTAGGCAACAGGAGTACATTAATAAATCTACTCCTGTGACCAAAGTGAGACGTATAGCCAGAAAATGTTTGGCCTCACTTCTCTTTTAACTCTTCAAAATAATATAAATACAAAGTCAAACTACTGGAAAGTTACATGGTTTGTGTTCACAGAAAACTTTTGACTTTGCAATAAACAGTATCAAAAAGAACAAAACACATGGCCCTCATAATTTTTTTTAAAACATGTAACTTTTGGACCTGACCCAAATGACTTGTATTGCAAACAAACCACTGTACCAGTAAAATACAGAATTGTGTATATTGCCCATTGCGATCCTGACCCCATTAATTCAAACGTAATTCACACTGCTAGGTTAAAGAAAAAAATTGGCATCAGAGCAATGTGTGCAGTGCATGCCTCTAGAGGTCAAGCAGCCTGCAGGGAAGGCATGCTGAGGTAGTAACTGACATCCAAATGCTTACATTTCCCCACGAGATGCATACATTCCCCAGCAAAACTGGCATTTCTATATAACCTTTGATACTTTTCCTAAAAGCGTTCTTATTATTTTGAAACGAGAGATAATATCTATGTATATCTTCTAATTTGAAAGTAAAAATCCACAGTTCAGTAAGATACAGTAACCTATAGCAAGAAACTAGTTAGGAGCTTGACAGTTGGTATACACTTTTATAAATTATAACCCAGGTTTCCATTGATCAGGGCTTATTTATACTACAATTCATGCATTAGGCTTGATTCAGTGCATTTTTGCAGTGTGTTTATGATGGGCTTCATAAAGCGTTGGCATATATTGACATTCCTATCTAAAGCCCTTATAATGGGTGCACACAGATGAAAAAATGGACATGATTATGTTTTGGCCAAAGCAAGGTAATGCACTTTATATATATAAACTAGCACCATTAAAAATAATGGTAACTCTCTGCAATCAATGCATGTTAAAACAAAGAGCACCTGTGTGTTGTTTTATTGTATAATGACAGCCATTTTAGGCATGTGCGAAGATTCTCTTTTTAAATAATTGTATTGACTTAAATATCAAAATGCAGGTCAGTGTACCCAAAATGCAGAACTTATTCCCAACATACTGTAATGCAATGCATTGGTTTGAACAGATCCCATTCAAAACAACAGATTTTATTTTTGTCCATTTTGCTTGTGCTAAAAAATTTAGCAAAATGCTTTCAGGGTAAACAAGACCTTACAGAACATTGTTAGATCCCTGCAGTATGCTATTAATTAATATCCATGAAGAGAACCACTACATTCTAATAACCCTGGATTCTAATGCCGCGTACACACGACCATTTTTCATGACGAGAAAAATTGCATTTTTCAATTTGGTCATTAAAAACGATTGTGTGTGGGCTCCATAGCATTTTTCACGACGTGAAAAATGGGCATTAAAAATTTGGAACATGCTCCAATTTTTCTCATCGTTTTTCATGTCGTCGTTTTTCTCGTCATGAAAAACGGCCGTGTGTAGGCTTTAACAACGTGAAAAAAAACGCGTATGCTCAGAAGCAAGTGATGAGACGGGAGCGCTCGTTCTGGTAAAACTAGCGTTCGTAATGGAGATAGCACATTCGTTACGCTGTAACGGACTGAAGAGCACGAGGCTGAAAAGCGCGAATCGTCTCTCACCAAACTTTACTAACACAAGGATCAGCAAAAGCAGCCCAAAGGGTGCCGCCATCCGAATGGAACTTCCCCTTTATAGTGCCGTCGTACATTTCGTACGTCACCACGCTTTGCTTGAGCATTTTTTTTCATGATAGTGTGTAGGCAAGGCAGGCTTGAGAAGAATCACGTCGAGAAAAACGTCGTTTTTTTCAATGACTTTAAAAACGGTCGTGTGTACGCGGCATAACAGTCTGTACTTCTAATTTTCACTCCATGCTCAAAGACCTTTCACAGCTGTAAAAAAAAAAAAGCAAATAAAACCCTTAATTTCTCATAGAACAAGGCACCAAAGTGGACTTTCTAATTTTTTATATATTAATACCACAAACAATTAGAAGCAAACTCAAGTATTCCCAAAATTTGAAATATTCATTCAGTGAAAAGCACTGCTTCCTTGTGTCCCTTCCTGTTTCTATACTGTCAGATCACTTAAATTAATTTAAAAGAGAATTAAATTACGAATCTAGCAACTTTCTAAAAACCACATTCCACCTAAGTCAGTAAGTGAAATATGAAGTAAATAACGCCAAAGCTCTTAAATCTAGAGACATATATTTCCAAGGCTCAGTTCCTTGCTATATATTTTGTTGCTCCTACAATTTCAATCAATTGGACTTAAAATGCACTGCCAGGACATTTCGATCTTGCATAAAATTTCTGTAGATGATCTGACAAAAGTAAGAAAGATGATGATGTTGAGAGGAGTCATAGGAAGCAGCACAGGCATATTTCATCGCAGAGAGACAGTTAATGTTTTGGGAAAATAACTTACAAATATTTATAATCTCTGAATTTACAAGTGATCCTCCGTAGAGTGTACTTATTTACTTAACTGTAGGACTGAATCCATAAACATATCTAATAACTCATAAACACAGTCATAAAAAATATGATGGATAAAAAAAAAAATGTTCACGCAAAAACATAATAATAAGCTAAAAAGCTGCATTAGAGCCCCTGTAGCAAGATTATAGTTTTCTAAATGGCATAAAAGCTTTCATGTTATTATCCCATTTTCCATTAGAATCTTTAAAATGGGAATGCGCAATCTATAATTGTTTAGCTTATGCTAAATGTATAAGCATGGTTTTTAGTATGTTTACAGAGGAACACTGTGTAATCAAGCTCAAACTCTCTGACATTTTTCCCAAGCCACCACCAGGATTCCTTTAATGGCAGTTCAATTTCAATAACTAATAATAATAACTAACTAAATATTTTTTTTTAATAAATCTGAGAGTTCCAACACTGGAGAAAGATGAAGTGGTAGATTCAAGGTCCTAAAAGTGAATTAAATCAGCAATTCATACGAGTTGAGTTTCATTTACATATTAATTTTACCTTTCCCCTCTTCACTAAATATTTTTTTATGAAATTCTCTTTTCATTAAAAGTTCAGAGTCACTGCTGCTACAATAGACAATATGTTTGCTCATATAATAATGTTATAGACACAAAGTCATCATCATGACTTTAAGGGTGCCTTGAGATCATCTATAATTTTAAAGGGTGCCTCGAATGAAAAAAAGGTTGAGAAACACTGAGATAAGAGAGATATCTCAGTGTTTCTCAACCTTTTTTTCAGTCAAGGCACCCTTTAAAATTTTAGATGATCTCAAGGCACCCTTAAAAATTATAGACGATCTCAAGGCACACTTTAAAATGATGGATCGTCCCGAGGCACCCCATTCTTAAATAAAAAAAAATATTCTAATAGCTTTTCACAATGCAGCAACATCCACATGTAGGACACCCAATGCTAGAGGTTATATATTCTTCCAAAGCAAATACACTTTTGCACACTGGTACTGACCAGTATTCCAATGTTTCTTTTCTCCCTCAATTTCTCTCCATTAGTCAGCTAATGTCACCCCAGTTCTGAGGGGGAGAGGCACAGGAGGGTCAAACAAGGATGCTGTGGAGGCAACAGATGTCCTCCTTATTGACTGATGATGTCATTGGTTGTTAGGATGCCAGTGTCTAGAAAGTTGTAATAATGAAAACTCGTGGCTTTGTGTAACTAAAAGGCAGGCTTGATCTCAGGCCTCGTACACACGACCGATTTTCTCGTCGTAAACAGTCAAGAAAAGTGCCGCAAGAGTTTTTTTGTCTAGAAAAACGTTCGTGTGTATGGTTTTACGACGAGAAACTTGACGAGAATCTCGACGAGAAAATAGAGAACCTGCTCTCTATTTTCTCGTCAGGATTCCAGATTTCCTCGTCGTGTTTCTCGTCGGCCTGTTTTGTGACGAGAAAATGGTTCGTGTGTATGCTTTTACGACTCTTCCAAAAGCGCGCATGCTCACAAGCAACTATGAGACGGGAGCGCATCTTCTGGTAAAACAAGCCTTCATAATGGAGAGAGCACATTCGTCACGCTCATAAATATTTCATCGTTTAAATGTTCTGCATTGAATTCTTCGTTAGAATGTTACATTAATCAAAACGAGAGACCTTCTTTTGCTGCTGATATTCACACAGAGTTCTGCCTTATTTTTAACCTTTTTCATGCTGCTCTTTATAAGATTTATGTGTATTATATCGTGCAAGTTTTTAGGAATAATTTAAATGGTTAGATTTTTCAAAATGATGTTAATTATAATTTCTCAATGTTTTGATAGCGATCTCACATTTAATTTTCTAATCTATATTTTTAAAATTTCACACCATGTTTTTGAGCTAATCAGATTTAGTTATTCTTTTGGGGGGGTGATATCTGTGCCTTTTATTGTCAGTCAAATGTATCTGCTTACTCCAAAGCTTTTTTTTTTTTATTTAAAAATACACATAGTCAAGTATGAACTTAAACAAAAAACACATTTATTCATGTTTATAAATTAAATAAAGAGAAGGCAGCGCTGGAGAAGCTGCTGCCATTTGTGCATCCCAGGGACCCCAGAGCACACACCAACCCTGTGTGGACACTAAAATTGGGAGCTTGAGAAGGCCCACATTTCAGAACACAATCTGATGCTGGCCTCCCAGAGGTCAGGAACAGCAGCAGGTGAGATATATGTCCCAAGTGTGTGGTACTACAACAGGCTGCCTTCTGTCCGACCAGTGCGACCACAATGAAGCAAGGCCATCACTTCCTCTTCTTCCTGGCAACCTTCCCTGCAGCCTTTCCTGAAGCCTTTCCTGAAGCCTTTCCTGCAGCCTTTCCTGCAGCCTTCCTTCTTCGTTTAGCTGGAGGCTGGCCCACTGGAGGGGTACTCCTGTCAGGAGGAGGAGGTGGAGGTGTAGCAGAAGGGGGTGGGGCAGAAGAAGAAGGTGGAGGTGTAGCAGAAGGGGGTGGGGCAGAAGGTGGAGGTGTAGCAGAAGGGGGTGGGGCAGAAGGTGGAGGTGTAGCAGAAGGGGGTGGGGCAGAAGGTGGAGGTGTAGCAGAAGGGGGTGGGGCAGAAGGTGGAGGTGTAGCAGAAGGGGGTGGGGCAGAAGGTGGAGGGGTAGCAGAAGGGGGTGGGGCAGAAGAGGAAGGTGGAGGTGGAGGTTGAGGTTGGGTCAGTTGGGCCACCTCACATATGGCGGTATTGGGGGTAATTTGCTCCATCACCCCCTTGTTGAGCAAGGTGATGAGCAGGGGTTCGCATAGGAGGCGTTGCTCCATGCTCATCACCTTGAACTTAGCCTCCACTAGGCCGGCAATGGCCTCTTCAGGGGATGTGGGCTCCTTGAGGGTGGCATGGGCCTCTTTAATAAGGGCCATTGCTGCGTCACTGGTGGTCCTGTCCCTCCTGCCTCTTTTGTGAAGCCTGATGGGAGGCACCTGGGATCTGGTGCTTCTCCTTTGCCCTGCCACCTCCTGTCTGCCACTGGGCCCTGCCACCTCCTGGCTGCCACTGGGCCCTGCCACCTCCTGGCTGGTACTGGGCCCTGCCACCTCCTGGCTGCCACTGGGCCCTGCCACCTCCTGGCTGGTACTGGGCCCTGCCACCTCCTGGCTGCCACTGGGCCCTTCCTCCTCCTGCCTGACAGTTTCCAGACCCTCCTCCTGGCTGATTTCATCCTGTGTATGAAAAAGAAACATAGTTTAATATGTTGGTTTAATCTTTGCCTCAAACTTTGTAATCCTGATGGAAGCAATTAGAATGTAAATTAGATATGGGATATACTGCGCTGTGCAATGAGTGAACACAAAAATTAGCTGCCAACACAGCTGAGACAAAGCAAAAACTGGTGAATATGAAAAAGTGTAGCGCTTATTTTTGTGAAAGAGTCAGTTAACAAAACATAACAAATGTTGCAAACATGCATATATATTAATTTCAGTGACACCAAGTGACTGAGTGTGATCCGTGAAAAAAAAATATATTATATGTAAATAAATCAGAACAAAACAGTCCCCAGATGATGACTTTTTAGTTGAAACGCGTCAGGTGGACCCATTTACACACATCGCTCTTGCATTTTGTGATATGCCTATGATGTTCTTCCAAATGTGAGTGTACATTTTTTAATCTTTTTTTAAATAAATACTTCCTTGTACGGTATCACACTATGTGAGTTTTTTTCCCCATTACGCATGTTATGTGGTTACCGTATCTCTGGCTCCAACAAGACTATATGTATTCACACTTCCTGGTGTTTACGGGAATTTGCGGTGCCGACTGATATGCGGATTCAGGACCAGCTGGATACACCTTGCTGACTGATTATTTAAGCCTGTTTTGACTTGGGTGGTATACACCTTACCAAGTCAATACCATCTGGTAAGCCTCCTCCTTATAATCGGTGGTGGTGTCTCTATCCTTTCACAGAGAGGGTCATATCCATGTGGGACTCTTTTTTTCAACCTTGCAGTTTTTTCTACACTTTTGGACTGTTATTTGTGTGTGGTCACAATAGAGGACTGTTTTGTTCTGATTTATTTACATATAATATATTTTTTTTTCACGGATCACACTCAGTCACTTGGTGTCACTGAAATTAATATATATGCATGTTTGCAACATTTGTTATGTTTTGTTAACTGACTCTTTCACAAAAATAAGCGCTACACTTTTTCATATTCAATTAGAATGTAAATGCATAAATCCTTGCTTTAAATTTACCACTACATCAGCTTGACTATTTACCACACAATTAAGTGCAGAATAATGTCTACAGATCATGATTTCACTTGTGGAATACAAAATAATGTATGTTTCTCATCCTGACATATTTGGGAAACATTAATTTTATCCCACTACATTTTCAGTTAATACTATACCTGGCTCCAGATGGACAAATCAGGATCATCCAGGATGGCTGCCTCCTCTTGCTCCAGAGAAGGCTCAGGTTGGCTGCAGGGAAGTCTGGGGGGAAGAGTGGAGAGTGATGGCCTTGGCTCAATGTGGTCATCCAGGAAGGACATCCTGCTGTAGTACCACAAAACCGGGACATAAACATCATCTGCTGCTGCTCCTGACCTCTGAGAAGCCAGCACCTTAGAGCGTTCAGTCCTGTAGGTACCTCTCAAGCTCCCAATTTTAGTGTCCACTTGTTTTGCTGTGGCTGTGGGCACCTTGGTATGCACAAATGGGAGCAGCTTCTCCAGCGCTGCTTTTCTCACCCCTTTTTTTTTATGGATGGGGTTTTTGGTCTCCCACAGAGCCGGCAGCTCCCTTACCCGGTCAATAAATTCCGCCAGGAACTCTTTGTCACTAATAAAGACATTCATATTGTATCTGCAAGTAAAATAATTTATATTTAAATAATGTGAGGCAAACAGTCTAACCTCCTTCACATCCTAGTCACCATATATATCCTCCACCAATCTCAAGACAGTATAGGCCCACAATTTTTACAAGTCTCACAAAATCACATACCTTCGTTCGCACGTCCGTCACTTGAACTCCTCTCTCCGCACACCGAACGTACTATAGTCACATGTGTGTTTGCTATATACACACCACGCATGCGTCCAAATTCGAACACGTCGCTCCGCACACGTCGCCCGCCCATGACGTTCTAACTAACATCTTTTCCCCGCCCCTTCTCTTTCGGTGCGCAGACAGATATGGCGGAGTTACAGCAGGTGTCTGATAATTCCGCAACTAGCGAGGAGACAAGCCCGGAGACCGAGGACACGTCACGATCAAGGAGGAGATTCAAGGCATCGAATATGTCTTTGGCGGAGATGGCGGAGATGGTGGACATCTTGGTCAAGGCTGATTATGATGCCAAGCATGGGCCGTATAGCAAACCAAATAGAAGGAAGGCCAAAATCCTCACTAAAGTTGTGAAGAGTCTGAGGGCGAAGTTCGGGGTGAAACGCTCAAATGAGCAGCTCAGAAAGAGGTGGTCAGACCTCAAACTGAGGGAGCCAGACCAGTTGAGGAGCATAAAGAGGATGCTCGCTAAAAGTAAGTAAAATGACGACCTTTCTGCTATTAATCTTTTTAGAAACTGACTTTTTTTTTTTTTTTTCATATTGGACTCCCTTCCAAAATGTAATATTTTGAACTAGGTTGGGCACAGTAATCGTTCGTTACGTTACCGACACTTCGTTCGGCCACTATCCGCGGTTTTGGCTTATTTAAGACCCACAAAAGTAATTAGACATCTGCCATTTTTGATCAAGTATTGTGGCTAATTTTTAAGTCTAGATGATGTGTTTGTAAGGAGAATGAAATGCAAACTTTAATCAGTGTAAAGGAGAGGACACTCAGCAGCTGCTTCCACATCTGTACTTTGGAGCACTATAGTGTGGGCCACCAGACCCGCCTTTTTTGGGTGTCCCACACAGGTGCATCAGAGTTTATTTGTGGTGCCTCCATGTCCAAAAAATTACATCCAAATGTGAATACTAAACATATTTGGGGTCATAAATAATGCATTTTTCTTTAAATTCCGCACAAACACACACTTGTACCCCACTTCCAAACAATTTAGCCTGTTTTAAGTTTAAAAATGAGATTTTTACAGTGTGATAAATAGACCTTTGGTTTTATTCTCATAGGGGAGAGAAGACTGGGAGGAGGACACTCCAGGGAGCACATGCACCCCACAACTTCCAAGCAACCCCAAACTCCCAAAGATCCACAACCGAAAGATGTGCAGGAAGTTGAGGTGGAGGAAGGAGAAGTGCAGGAAGGAGAGGTGGATGACGTTGTGGATCTGGTCACCACAACAGGTCAGTATCTGACACCACAGCTTAAGGTAAGCGAGGTAGGCCTGCAGAGTTTTATTAATTTTTTTTAATGGTTTTTAGGGGATGGAAATGTTGTGAAGGATAGCACACCGTTCTCTGCTGACAGTGCCCTCCGCCTCATCCAGCAAGTGATGGAATGTAGCACGGAACTGGACCTAATTAAACAAAGAATCCATGTGATGGAACAAACATTTAAAGACATTCTCGATGTTTTGGGGAGAATTCAATAAGCCATCCAAACACATTTGTTTTTACATGTTTGTTTTTATATTTTTACTAATTTTTTGAGTAACAAAGCAGCCAAAAATTGAATATGCACACAGTGTGTGAACATGTGCTATCTGCCATCAGGGGATATCCATGTACGTCTTTTGTGGGTGCAACCCCTTCCTCGTATCAAAAGTCGGTGAACTGAGGAAGGGGATGCACCCCCAAAACACGTCCATTGATCACCCCTGATGGCAGATAGCACATGTTGACAATAGGGATCAGGATTGTAAACTTCCTATTTGCAAAAAATTAAAAATGTGTGCATATTGAATTTTTGGCTGGGCAAGGGGTGGCAGGACCCCATATTAGGACGGGCACATAGAGACATAGTTTGTGTAACTGAATGTCTCAGATTGCTCAGAGGTATCCAATGTTGTCATTTTAGAAATGCAAGTGGTATTTTTGTATTTTCATAAGCCAAAATTTGCCGGGTTGTGGCCAGGCCAACCCCAAAGTAAAAAAAAAAAAAAAAGTGCAGAGAGTAAAATATTTGACCACAAACAACGTGTAGCTTCTTTTTATAATACTCTCTAAGCTTATTTGGTTCTTTTGTAAGGTAACATAGTGAAATTGGTTGTTATTTACTAAAGTAAAATACACTTGCCACTACAAATGCACAAAGACAAACTAGGAGACAGGAAAGAACAAATAATTAAAGGTTTAAACAAGATTTTTATTGGGATACTTAGACATAGGCTGGCATAGGAATTGCCCCCCTACCCGTGAAATACTCCATGTATTTGTCCCGAACCACACGGGCATTTTGGGGGGGGCAAGCCAAGACGGGCAGATTCCAGGCCCGGAAGGGGATTTGCAGGGGAAAGTCCAGCCTCTGGCAAAACTGAGGCCATATACGAATTAGATTTTTGGCTCAGAAAGTTGTGTAGCACACAGCAGCATAACACTACATAGTTTATTTTGTAGTCCGCCAAGTGGATGGAAGTCATAAAAAGGCGGAACCGGCTGGCCATTATGCCGAAGGCATTTTCAACGACTCTTCGGGCCCTGGCCAGCCGGTAATTGAACACACTCTTCTCTGGGGTCAGAGTCCTCTGTGGAAATGGCCTCATAAGATGCCGTCCGAGTCCGAAGGCTTCATCAGCCAAGAAAACAAAGGGGAGTCCTTCAATATTCCCTGCATCCGGTGGCAATGCAAGGTCGTCACTCTGGAGACGGAGGGCAAACTCCGTCTGGATGAAGGATCCCCCATCGGACATCCGGCCATTCTTCCCTACATCAACATAGAGGAATTCATACCGTGCTGACACCACCGCCATCAGCACAATGCTATGAAACCCCTTGTAGTTGTAGTAGTAGGACCCAGAACGGGGTGGCGGCACGATGCGGACGTGCTTCCCGTCTATGGCACCACCGCAGTTGGGGAAGTCCCACCGCGTGGCAAACTCCGATGCCACAGTCTGCCATTCCTGTGGCGTGGAAGGAAGCTGTGGAGTGAAACAAGATGAAATAATATTAGAAAAACAAAGGCATACATTACAAGCAAATTCTAAACCAAAAAATTAGAGACCAACATCAATCTAATTATACGTTTATTAAGGTGTGTAAAAAAAGTATAATGGAAGGCTCATTTATCATATTCATCACCACCTCTGATGGGCCATTACTAAATTATTTTGGGGGGGGGGGAGATGTGTTTGGCCACAGGATAGCATTGCAGTGGCGGTGCGTCCAGAGTGGGCGCTGGAGCACTGTCCCCTCTCTCCTGTGCCCATCACTCAGAACAATACATAGGTTCATGCGTTGCATGAACCTATGTATTGTCTATGCCGCACACTATTCAGGTGGATGGCCTCTTGTAAAGCGACCGACATATGAATAATTGCGTCATTTAGGGGGTTAAAATTGCAGAGCAGAAACAGGTATTAAAAAAGTCTTGCAAATTACAACCTGAGGGATGTAATTGGCTTCCTCAAAGAAAAATCGGGGACGCAAGGAGGGGGCATTCCTTGTGTAAACACTGACAGGCTGCTCTGGCAATCATGTTCACCAAGTCTGTTTAATGGTAACATGATTGGCTGATGCAACATGAAGGGAAGGAGAAGACATCAAGGACAGAAGAAGGATGGCGCTGACCACAAGAAGGTAAGTGCAGGGCTGGGGGGAAACTGGCTGCATTAGAGGGGACTAAATGGCTGCATTGGAGGGGACAACTGGGGGCGTTTATTAGGCAACAGAGCAAAAAAGGAGGAAGTTTATTTCCGAAATTGGGGTTGGAACCCCCCAACATTTGGAGCAACAGGCGCCCCTGCTGGAAAAGTTAGTGAGGGGAAATATTTAGGGAGGATAAAAAAGGGGCAATCTAAAGCTTCCAACATGCATGGGGACAAAGGGGACATTCTCAGCATATTACAATCATGGTAATTAGGGAAGGATGAAAGAAATACAATACATTAGCATACATGTAATACATAAAATGTGATGTTAAGGGAGAAAACTTACCCTAATATAGTCCTCCTGCAGGACTTGTATAATAGCAGAACAGGTGTCTGGGATTATGAGGCCCAGAGCCTGGGGGGAGATGCCTGTGGTGAACTTCAAGTCCTGAAGACTTCTCCCTGTCGCCAGGTAACGCAACGTGGCGATGAGCCTCTGCTCAGCACTGATGGCTTCCAGCATAACGGTGTCCTTCCTGGTAATATAGGGGGACACCAAAGCCAACAGTTCCTGAAAAACGGGGTCAGACATCCTCAGAAAATTCCTGTAGTCCTCAGGATTATTCTCGACGATCTCCCGCAGCAGAGGCATGTGGCAGAATTGGTCCCGCTGGAGCAACCAATTCTTGGTCCATGAACTCCTCCTCACACCATTCATGGACTGGTCTTGGTCCAAAACAAGCAGACCAACACCAAGCGCACGCACAGCACGAACTCGACGACGAGAACGTCCAGGCGACATGGCTAGGAAACGGTCGTCTAATCAGAACGTACAGAACAGAACGCACTTTAGAACAGCAAGGCCTATGAATAACGAACTGAAATTCAGAAACGAACAGGCAATAACGCACTGTAAAACAGATACGACCTGCCTAGACGCCCTGAAAGTCAAGATACGAACCCACAAGCACAAACTGAACCGCAGAAAACGATCTGAAAAGTACGAAGACTGAAAAGCGCGAATCGTCTCTTCCCAAACTTTTACTTCACACGCGGTAACACGAGATCAGCAAAAGCAGCCCAAGGGGTGGCGCCAAGAAAAAAGATCTTCCCCTTTATAGTGCCGTCGTACGTGCTGGACGTGAGCGCAGAGAACCACGAGGAAATTGGAAAATGACAGTGTGTACGCATAGAAAGCTTGACGAGAAAATCGACAAGCTTAACAAGAATCTCGTCGAAAAAAACAACGTGTTTTTTACGACGAGAAAATCGGTCGTGTGTACGAGGCCTCACTGCTGGCTTGTATACAATTTTTGTTTAATTTTTAGGCATTTTGCCAAGGCACCCCTGAAGAAACCTCAAGGCACCCTGGTTGAAAAAGGCTGCCTTATCTGGCCATTTTCAAGTTGAAAGAATGATACCACCCCAGTACCACCTGCTCTCTATGGAAAGGATTAATTGGAAAGCTGTTGACAGACAGTTGAAATCTCATCTGATCCCAATTTTCTATTCTTTCCTCTAAGATAATCTGGTGCTGACTGTATCTGCTCCCCATTCTCATATGCATTTACAGTATGCTAAAGTGAGCCTACCGTGTTTCCCTGAAAATAAGCCTGGGTCTAATGTTAATTTTGGCAACAAGAGACACAGTAGGGCTTAATTTCGGGGTAGGTCTTACCATGTAATGTGCTGTCTTCTCTCTCCCTGCCTAACAGGAATCCCCAGTGTGAACTGAGTTAAAATGCTTGTACAATCCTATAATCCACTCTATTACAGTAGTATATAATGTACAATGTGTGTGTTTCTGTAATATAATTGTGCCAAATACCTTCATTATAGCGCCGCTCTGCGCTTTTGTGATCCGCCCGAGCTCTCTTCCCCGCAATTATATTACAGAAACACACACATTGTACATTATATACTGCTGTAATTGAGTGGATTATTGGATTTTACAAGCATTTTAATATTGGGCTTATTTTTGGTGTAGGGCTTATATTGCAACCCTCCTGTAAAATAACGCTAGGTCTTATTTTCGGGGTAGGTCTTACTTTCAGGGAAACACGGTAGTACACAGGCTAAACTCCATGCCTGCACTTTTGATTTACCTTGCATATCTATTGTCAGATTAACTACTGTATACTTCTCTTCTATGCTGATAGTCTCTGGTTCTCTAATTGGCAAGAAGTATTTTTTCCTCGTCATGGTCTTACCTTAGCTATATCTGGCAACAGCAGAAGAAGGATAGCATAAGAAGTTTATTCTCTTCCAGCACATTTACTCTCATACTCTTAATATGTCAAATTATAACCCACCAAGGCTCAAGATGGATTTGCAACATTTCCTACAGGTTTCAAATTGGACCTTAATGCATTGCAAGTCCTTTAAAACATGGCCAAAAATCTAAGAATGGTCAATATGGGTGCTAAGTAAAATATTTACAGGTGCTCATCATGCCAAGCGACTGAGGAGCACAGTCGGTCAAATGTTACACAAAAGCCATCTATCAAAATAGCTCTACCCATCATATCTATCAATAACACAGTATACATTTAAAGACCATCCCACAACGTGTTGCCATAAAATTATTGACTTTATTATAGAAAATTAAAACCACCTATTCCTAGTGAAATGATAGCAGAGGATGATGCTATGACCCTTTTGTTTCATGTAACAATCACTAGAGAAAACTGGCGGCTGAATCACAGCCTCACAACTGTCATACCTCCCATACAAAAAAGGATCAGCAGCTCTATGTATATGCTCAATAAAATCTTCTTTTATTCCAACATTTCACAGGAAAACGCAACCTTTGCTACAGAGGTGTTGACGCATTTCAGCCCGTGTGGGCTTTAGTCACTAACTAGCTCCGGGTACACAGATCCGCTATGAGCATGGCTTGTGTACTGGCTCTGGCCAGCCTGTATCTTGGGGGATGGGAGCACCATTTTTTGTGAAGAATAGTAAGGCTGCTAAATTTTTGGACCATGTGTTAGCTTGCTATGGATATATAGAAGATTTATTGCTTTTATAAATTAGTGTTATGGCTCAGTTACAGACTGGATTCAAACACCTTGAACCTTAACCCCTTGAGACCCGGGCCATTGACGAATGACGGCCTCAATGTGGATCTAGAAATCCGGGAGGCCGTCATTATACGGCCTCGGGTATTCTGGGCACTAGGGGGCGCGCGCGCGCCCGGTGCATCACTGAGATGCCGATGCGCGTGCCTGGCGGCCGCGATGTCCGCCAGGTACCCGCGATCGGCGTGTACACAGAGCAGGGATGTGGATCTCTGTGTGTTAACACAGAGATCCACGTCCTGTCAGGGAGAGGGACCGATGCTGTGTCCCTTGTACATAGGGACACAGCTCGGTCACCTCCCCCAGTCAGTCTCCTCCCCAAAACAGTAGTAATCACTCCTAGGGAATACATTTAACCCCTTCCTCGCCCCCTAGTGTTAACCCCTTCCCTGCCAGTGTCATTTTTACAGTAACCAGTGCATTTTTATAGCACTGGTCGCTGTAAAAATGACAATGGTCCCAAAATGGTGTCAAAAGTGTCCGATGTGTCCGCCATAATGTCGCAGTCACAATAAAAATCGCTGATCGCCGTCATTACTAGTAAAAAAAAAATTATTAATAAAAATGCAATAAAACTATGCCCTATTTTGTAGACGCTATAACTTTTGCGCAAACCTATCAATAAACGCTTATTGCGATTTTTTTTACCAAAAATATGTAGAAGAATACGTATCGGACTAAACTGAGGGAAATTTTTTTTTTTTTTTTTTTTAAATTGGGATATTATTATAGCAAAAAATAAAAAATATTGTGTTTTTTTCAAAATCGTCGCTCTTTTTTTGTTTATAGTGCAAAAAATAAAAACTGCAGAGATGATCAAATACCACCAAAAGAAAGCTCTATTTATGGGAAAAAAAGGACGTCAATTTTGTTTGGGAGCCACGTCGCACGACTGCGCAATTGTCATTCAAATCGTGACAGCGCTGAAAGCTGAAAATTGGCCTGGGCAGGAAGGAGGTTTAAGTGCCCAGTAAGCAAGTGGTTAAAGTGGATGTAAACCCCATTCATGAAATCTGACCTGGGCACATATATCTGCAGTGTTTACTTATCTCTCTCCAAAGCCTTAAGTCCTGTGTCTTTCTGCTGCTCCATTCCTCTGTTATTAGCATGATAACTTCTGACAAGTTCTCTGGCACAGGAGGTAAAAGCAGCTGGAAATTTTGGGAGGGAACTTAGAGATGTATAACCAGAGAGCTGGTCTATTCACAGCACAGCTCTGCAAGTTTCTTCATTCCTCTGCCTATGTGGAGGAGGGGGGTGCCTTTACTCCAATCAGCTCACACACAGTGTATGTCCAGACTCTCCTCCCACTGCTGAAGCAGGAAGAAAAATTTCTAACACAATGTGTACTTTCTAAAGAGTCTAAAAAGCTGAATACAGCAGATATACATGTAAAACATATGTAGGGAGATTTGTTTCATCTCTGTGTATCATCTGAGGCTGTTCACTTCACTGGGTATAGGAGAGGGTTTACATCCACTTTAAATTTTACACTTGATTATCATGAACAAAGTTTATCTTGGATTTGAGGGTTTTAGTTGAGGAGAACAAATTATTTTTTTATTGCTTTTTTTATGCACAGAGTAGTGATCCAAAAAGTATTTTAAGAGGGATCCCTCTAGGCTTGTGGCCCTTACCAAGTCAGCCCCCCCACCCCGACACTTGATCAATTTATAGCCGCTTCCCCATCGCTCGATTGATCGATCGCTGCTTTACTCGCTCGTCGCCCGCCAGTCCCACACTTACCCCATCCAGGTCGTGGCTTCGGTGGCTTCCTCCCTGCGTCTCCTCCCAAGTCCTGGCAATTGCGTCTCCTCCCAGCCAATCAGGACTTAGGACTCCCGGCCAGTCGGGTCTTAGGACTCCTGAGACCCGTTTGGCCAGGAGGAGAAATAGATAGACAGTAGCGAATATTAATTCTTATGGGTACATATGAGACCGCACCTATGGGCGCGTATGAGACCGCACTTATGGGCACAGATGAAATTGCACTTATGGGCTCTGATGAGAACGCACTTATGGGCATATATGAGACTGCACCTATGGGCATAGATGAGACTGCACCTATGGGCATAAATGAGACCGCACTTATGGGCACAGATGAGACCGCACCTATGGGCATAGATGAGACCGCACCTATGGGAACAGATGAGACCGCACCTATGAACACATATGAGACTGCACTTTTGGGCTCTGACGAGACCGCACCTATGGGCATAGATGAGACCACACCTATGGGCATAGATGAAACCACACCTCTGGGCACAGATGAGACCGCACCTATGGGCACAGATGAAACTGCACCTATGGGCACATATGAGACCGCACTTATGGGCTCTGATGAGATCGCACCTATAGGCACAGATGAGACCGCACCTATAAGCACAGATGGGGACCGCACTTATTGGCTCTGATGAGACCGCACTTATGGGCTCTGATGAGACTGCACTTATGGGCACAGATGAGACCGACTTATGGGCTCTGATGAGACCACACCTATGGGCACTGATAAGACCGCACTTATGGGCATAGATGAGACCACATTTATGGGCACAGATGAAACCACACTTATGGGCACAGATGAAACCGAACTTATGGGCAATAGGTGAGGCCACACTTTTGGGCACAGATGAGACTGCACTGATATTGAAGTTTATCAAGATTTCCATACAATAGAGGGTTCCCCCATTATCGTGTTATTGATTAGTAAGTTAGCGCTACACTTTTTTTTTTTTTTACTCATGCCGACATTTATTTGTGCCACATGCTGATGTAAAGCAGCATGGCCCGGCTCTTTCTGTGGTGCGGCTAGGGATGAGCTCACATAGACCATAGAAGCACTGGTTGCTGTTAGAAAGATCTCAAAGCTACAGTAGAAGGAGGAATATATTGAATACTGATTTACAGCAGAGTACAGTGTGTATAATATATAATAATGGGCACGTGTCTACAGTTTGGTAATGATTACATTAAGCAAGTAAGGGCAATATGTTTATCTCCTGTTGTGGCTGGAGGGGGAGAGCACAAACATGCTTTGCATTTATAAGACTGTAACCTACACATCCTGCTTTGTGTTACTGAGTAGTATGGCTGTCTGGCTGCAGAATGTGATTTATGTTGAAGTGGGCTTGTTCATATTTACATGTGCCGACCCAGTGTACCCTACCACATTCACTGCAATTCCTAAAGCATGATGGGAAATGTAGTTAGAGAGAGGAAAGGATATGATGCAATCACTGTTCTAACAGCTCCTCTTTGGCAGAATACATGATGCATTTTTTGAACTACAGAGAGCACTTCCTGAAAACTCAATTAGACTTTTCTCTTTAATTGTAAGGATTTTCACAAATCTATTAACTGTTTAGTGTTTTGTGTAGGGGGGTGTACTAATGGGCAATTTTTTGCTGATTCCGGAGTTCTGCTTTAAGTACAACCTCAGCCCATTAATCATAAATCAATGTGGGAATCACCTAATAATAATGTATATACAATTAAACAAAGAACCCAGGAGTAAATGCTTAGTAGGGATACCATAAAGGCCAGGGGATAGGGATGAACAAGGGAGCCTCAGCCTAGCATTCAGTGTAAAACCAGACCCACAGGGGCTAAACCAGGTACAGACAGCCATCCATCCCATATTCTATCAAATTGGGTCGGGCAACCTCTGAATTGGTATATGTTTTTTTTGTAGCGAAGAGTAGTGTTCATATTAGTGAACTTTTCCAGCACATCAAAAGCACCTTACGGGCCTGAAAAAGGGCTCTGAAGACAGCCTCCCTGACAAGGGTACAAAACAGATTATAGCGCACACATTCAAGAATGACATGTATCCTGCAAGGCTAGTTAAAAACACCTGAACATATTCAAAACCTCTTATTAGTGGCCACCAGTGAGTGCATAGGAGGAATCCCTTCAGTTCTCCCACATAGAGGAGTTTGGCTCCTATGGTTGAGAAACAGGATATTTCATTCTATTACTAGGGTAGGACCCACTAAATTCGGGGTACTTTGTCACAGTTTGTGGGCTTAGTACTATATGACCATATAGTTTGACCAAACCCCTGTATATATTTTTGAATATGTTCAGGTGTTTTTAACTAGCCTTGCAGGATAAATGTCATTCTTGAATGTGTGCGCTATAATCTATTTTGTACTGTTTGTTGGTCTTATAGCAGCACCATCTTGAATTTAAACGCATTTTAGGGTGTGCCCCCCAAATATGTTTTTGTCCCTGACAAGGGTGTCTGGAACCACGGGATCCTAAATACCAAGTATACAAGACAAAGGTTCTAAAGATGCATTCAATTGATAAGCCTGATTGATTGTACAAAGGACTCTGTCCCAGTATCCATGTAGCTTTAGACGGTCTCCTAATTCTTATTTCAACTTTTTTATAAATTCAGCTGGAGGACAGTTCTTGCATAAGCAAAAATAGGAGCAGCTTCAATGAACTATTGGCTAATTTCTATCCGCCAACCAAAACATATCAAATATTGCTTCATGAAAAACATTTGTCGCTGCTAAAAATGGGATTTTATCAGATTAGAGTGCTGCTGCTGTATGTAAACTAAGATAATTTTAAAATAAAATATTATCAATTCTACAGCCACCTACTGTATGCTCTGCCATGTGCAGTATGCTGTAACTGAGGCTTTCTGAGGAAATTCAGTAACACCACAAATATTTTTAAGGGACCCCTCAATCTTGTAGCTAAAGGTTTGGGGTTTTATCTATGACACCCTTTGCCCTCTGTATGGTGTAGCACCCTCCCCACCCTCCAGAGGCCTGGTGGTGACCCCCGGAAACAGGAAGGGCCAACATTCCTCCTCAGCATGCAGGTTACTAGGCATGGGGGATGGTGTGCAAGGTAGAAAAATGGGCGCCAGTCACTTTTAGGAATGAACAAAGATAGGTTTATTTCTCTTAACAGGAAAATGTGGGAGAGAGGGGTAGGGCACAGAACACCCTTAGACAAATACATAAGCAGACTAGCAGATCGGCAGCCGCAGATTCCTTGGACAAAAATGTAGAAAAAAAAAAGGCAGACAGCAGTACAGAAAAAAGGGCCTTTAAGCTGAAACCAGCAATCTGTACTTTGTAGCATCCGCTGTCTCCTATAGCAACAAAACTCAACTCACAGCATTGAGTTTCCTTAGATGAGTTCTCTCCTGAAGCTCTCCCAGCCAGTTCACAGTCCCCGGCTTATGAAGCGTCTCCTCTGGTACTTCCTCAGAACTCTATCCCTCTCAGCATGCCACAGGCAACGAGAGGCGTTGACCCTCTGGCAACTTACTTTCCCATGCCCCCAGGCATCGACCAGGCTCTCTCCGGCAGATCCCCAAACACATGGCTAGGCCTCAGGCTTCAGGCCTACAACTGCCAGCAACTGTTCCTCACACACCCACCCAGACCGCAGTCTGGGTGGAAAAGACCCAGATCACCTGACCTCCTCCAAATAAATACTTTTTCCCAGCATGCTCAGTGACCAGTTTGATTGGCTGAGAAATGTATACACATACTTAACTTAGTCCCACTGTAATTCATCACACTAAATGCCAAAGGTAACAGTGCCACCTATTGACAAAAGGGAGAAACTACAGCTGAAACAGGCAAAGGCGGAAACCCATTTGATCTCTGAAGCCTTGTACACACGACCAAGTTTCTCGTCAAAAAACGACAAGAAACTTGCTGGCAGAGCTTTCTTGCCGAGTAAATCGGTCGTATGTACGCGGCTATCAGGTTTCTCGTCAAGAAAACCGACAAGAATCTCGACGAGAAAAATAGAGAACCTGCTCTCTATTTTCTCGTCAGGATTCTCCATTTTCTCGTCGAGATTCTCGTCAGCATGTTTCTCGACGAGAAAAGTGTGTGTGTGTACACTTACCTGTCGCCGTGGAAACCCACGCATGCTCGAAATGACTTTGACGCATGCGCGGTAGCTTCCTAGGCATAGGTAGGGTGTAGCAAGATGGAGGCAACGGCATCGAATGTGACGAGCGCACGCTCGTCGTAGTCGATTACGTCACCGCGTTCGCTCCATTCAAAGAACCGCGGGTTCTTTGAATCGAGCGTGTGTACACTCGGCCAGGACAAGTTTCTTGTCCAAGAATCTCATCAAGAAATATGACAAGTTTTTTCCTGATGAGATTCTCGGCCGTGTGTACGAGGCTTAAGGCCTCGTACACACGACCGGTTTTCTCAACGACAAGAAAACTGCTTTGAGAGCTTTCTTGCCGAGAAAACCGTTCGTGTGTATGTTTTCTCGTCGAGAAAACTGACGGGAATCTCGACGAGAAAAATAGACAACCTGCTCTCTATTTTCTCATCTGGATTCTCGTCGGCCTGTTTTCCGACGAGAAAACTGTGTGTGTGTATGCGGCAACAAGCTTACCTGTCCTCCGGTAAGCCCGCGCATGCTCGAAATGACTTTGACGCATGCGCGGTAGCTTCCTAGGCATATGTAGGGTGTAGCAAGATGGCGGCGACGGCATCGAATGTGATGAGCGCATGCTCGTCATAGTCAATGACGTCACCACGTTTGTTCCATTCAAAAGAACGGCGGTACTTTGGAATGGAGTGTGTGTACACTCGGCCGGCACAAGTTTCTTGTCAAGAATCTCGTCAGGAAAAACAACGGGTTTTTTCCTGACGAGAATCTCGACCGTGTGTACAGGGCTTCAGATTACAAATTAGCCAGGCTAGCTACCACCTAGCACAGCTACATTTATGAGCAGCCCTGTTTAGGACAAGGGTTCCACACTGGTAATAAAAACAAATTGCATTGGTATATATGCCCTGTGCCACTGTCCAGCTTCCTATGACTTTCTTGACAATACTGACACTATTCCCCCCCCCCTCCCCATAGACTCCAGTGGGATTCACCAATACCTTTGGGTTTGTCCAATGTCTAACAGAATTCAGTTAGCCCTCAGCAACAAAAAAACAGAATACGTTAAATATTAAAAGACATTTTATTAATTTTACACAGCAGTAATGAATGAGTTGAATCCCTGAATTAAAAAGTGAGTGTAAATACCTAAATTAAATTTTTAGTTGACAGACTGTTGGATGTATGCTTTTACGCAAGCCGTAGAATACATCAAAAACTGTAGTTGTAGTGAAATTAGCAAAAGTACTTCTCTAATAGCTAACTGTAGTGGAAATCATACACTATCAAAGTTTTGAAATATAAACAAAGAAGAATAGTTGGTAAAAAAAAAAAGCAGCAAAGTACCACATAAACAAATAAGGAGATTTGGTACTTTTGGAAAGGGCAAGGGGATTTAAAAAAAGGAATATAAATGTATATTAAGTATTCAGGGCCCTACTCATTATCAAGCTTGAATTTACAGCATGTCTATCACTAATGAATTCCAATCGAATAACTTACATTTTATAACTTTGCCTCATTTTCTACCTTCTTGTGAAAACCTGCACATACCAGCATTTCAAATATCCTGTCTAATAAGTATTGTTAGTCTAATTAGTATTGTAGAGTTGTTTTGCTCGTAAAGCAAGAAAGCACATGAATCCAGATATCAAAGAATAGAAGGAGATCAAAAAAAAAATCTGTAAAATGTTTCTAATACCAGTTATTCTGATAAATTTGTCCTTGTCAGCCCTGGTTCTCATTGGTACGATTTGACATGCAATTTTACATGTCAAATCGCTAGTCAAATCAGCGGCATTTGCCGGCAATGGCACTGCCTTAATTAGTACGACGCGGCATCTGCGGCGCTGCACCGATTTCAAAAAGTAGTTTCTGTACTACTTTTTCGATTTTGGGCCGCAATTTACATTGACATCTGTGCTGAAACCTGCACAGATGTCTCTAAAATCATGGCCGAAATCGGGACTGACAAGTGGGAGTGAAATCGTGCGAGTTCAGCTGGGCTCACTGGTAGTTTTCAGCACAGGGCTCCTGATGAAGAAGCTACAGCTTTCCTAACCATGATTAAAAAAAATCATCATCTGTACTAAAGCAAACTTTGAATTTAAATTAAACCTATCTGAACACTTTACACCTTACCCAACCGCTAAATTGATACTTTAAAGTAGAAATCCGAGATATATCTAAATAATCTTAAAACTGCTCCCTTCCCCCCGCTTAACACCTACCATATATACTCAAGTATAAGCCTAGTTTTTCAGCACATTTTTTTGTGCTGAAAATGCCCCCCTCGGCTTATAGGCCACAGTGAGGCATGGGCACAGTGACAGTGAGGCATGAGCACAGTGAGGCATGGACACAGTGAGGCATGGACACAGTAAGGCACAGTGAGGCATGTACATTGACACAGTGAGGCAAAGTGAGACACCCTAGGCTTATAGCCCAGTTTTTTGTGGAAATAAATTAGGGGTGTAAGGGCATGCGCGAGGCTGACTAGGCAGGTAATGTCCACCTAGCGCTCCGCATCTACCGGGACTTGACAACCGACATAAAACGAGTTGAAGACGCTAACTGTACCGGAACGGTAACCGATAGATAGCTAATACTCTCAGGCTCATAGATATATGATGTATAGTGGGAGAAGATCAAGGCTTAAAACACCAAAGGTCCCTGAAGCGCTGACGAAAGCTGTGACTAAAATGGCAGCAGCCTCTTCTTCCCGCTCCTCATTACCTCACTCACAGAAACTGAGTAAAGCTCAGTCAGCTTATAATATAGAACCTGAACCTGAATTTGACTTTAATTTGAGTCCGAATATCCTACAAAGTACAGCACCAAATTCAGACCTTATTGCCCAATTTGAAAGAGTTTTACAGAGGGCACTACAAAACACCTCAGATTCCATCACAGAGAAACTGACGCGGGAAATCCGTGAGGTGGGCAGACGAACATCAGTATTGGAGCAAAGGATGGATGAAATTGATGGAATAACTGCATATACCACAGACGAATTGGAATTATTGAGAGAAGACAATATCTCCCTTAACAACCGTTTAGAAGAATATGAGAACAGAGCCAGAAGGTCCAATCTAAGAATACGTGGTATACCAGAATCTATATTAGACCTCCAACCTACAATTACCACACTCCTTCATGAACTAATTCCTGCAGTTCCTATTGAACGCTTGGAAATGGACAGGGTCCATAGAACACTAGCCCCCCGAAAAGAAGTAGGTCCCCCAAGAGACATTGTTATTAAGCTGCACTACTTCAATACCAAGGAACTACTTCTGGAAGCAGCCCGCAATAAAGATGCTCTGATTTTCCAAGGACACAAATACCAGGTTTTCCAGGACCTCTCACAGCAAACCCTAACCAAAAGAAAGATGATGAAGCCTCAACTTTTAATTCTTCAACACAATCGCATACCTTATCGTTGGGGCTTCCCATTTGCCCTACGTTTCACATATAAAGGTAACTCCTACACCTGCAAATCAACTGAAGATCTTATCTCCATAATTAAAGAACTTCGTCTATCCATACCTGAAAATACCTCAGAAGGATCCAAGAGAAGAGCTTCCTCAGGTTCTCCCACAGCACAACAAGACCTGTCAGCTCTTCAAGCCCTCTCCAACACTAACAAAAGAAGCCGATTAGCTGCTCCACAACAAACTGTCGAAGATCAAATGGACTGAGTCTATTCCAATTGGTGATATAAAAAATAAAAAATATTATTATTATCTAGATACTCGGTTAATAACCTGTTATGGTGACCCCTGAGGCAGACTTATCCTCTGTCTCAGCTGGTTTAACACTTTATTGGGTTCTCCTAAAATTATCCATTTTGCATGTGATAATATTCATAGACTAATAGCTATGGAAGAATTAACTACAACCACATTATATATATATATAGCTGAGTCACAAATCTATGTGATAAAAGAACTGCATGGATTTTGTGAATACACCTCTAATAGTTTACCTGCTAAAGTGTTACCTCCCGTGCATGAGTCAGAGAAACCCTTCAGTAATTCTCCACTGTCATTATATACATCCCAGTTATTCTAAATGAATTACATAATCTTTATATTATTTCTCTGCCTCGCGCGTGGGACTCTACACTTCTTATCCTACACAGATCCTAATAGGAAACTTAAATGGTTATTGTTTTGTTTAAATTTGCCTTTAAAACTTGTTCAGTACAATAAGTTATATGTTATAAAGTTATACAGGTTGTTCGGTTCTCGTAGACAGTCCACTGCACCTCACAAACGTTCCTTACGTGCCTGGTATAATATACCAGACATCCTTTGGACGAAATAGTACCCATTGTGTGGTAACTGTTGCCACACATTGGATATTAGCTCCAATTCGGAGCTCAACTTAAATACTTAACACATTAATAAACTTCTCTCCATCACATTAATACCAGATTTATTATTTCATTTATTTCCCCCCCCCCCCCCCCCAAGAAATAAAATAAAATAAAATTACCCAATACATAACTGATACTTACCTTTTCATATCCATTTTCTTAGCTTTAAACAATTTAACGTACATTTCTCCTGAACTCTCCAACTACTACCTACACACTATATATATTCTGTTTAAGCTTACTCATTTATTACCTTGACTTCTCTAAATGTGCTTACACTAAATGTACAGGGTCTCAATTCCCCTCCTAAAAGAACGAAAGCCTTTCAATTTTTCTCTTCTCTTTCAGCACATATTGTGTGCTTACAAGAGACACATTTTTCTACTCTTTCCTCTCCCAAATTTTGCCATTGTCGATATCCCCAAATTTTCAAAGCCCCAGCCTCAACTAAACAAAGGGGAGTAATGATAGCTTTCCATAACACTACACCATTTACTCTCCAGGCTGAGATTGCAGACCCTGAAGGTCGATACCTAATACTCACAGGTTTATTATTAGATGCCGAAGTAACCATTGTCACATATTATGCCCCGAACAAAAACCCTCTTGTCTTTCTTTCACACCTATTCACTATTGTAGATACACATAAAAAAGGGATGCTTATAATGTGCGGAGACTCAAACCAAGCAATATACCCAATTCTGGATAAATCCCCTACACCTTCCTCAAACCTCCGCCCCACTTACCAAAACCTGCTCAACCAACATACACTACTGGACACTTGGCGTGAACAACATCCTAAAAAACGTCAATATACCCACTATTCCCACCCACACAAACAATTCTCTGGAATTGATCATTTATTTACTAATATCAATTCTGCACACCTTATCCTTCACTCCCAAATTACTCCATGTACATGGTCAGACCATAATGCTACTATCACTACTTTCTCTTCCCTTGTCCCAAAACCCAACTATCGCTCTTGGACTATAAATGACAATCTTTTAGCCATCCCGTCCTATAGACAAACAATTGAAAAAACTATTCAAGAATATTACACGAATAATAAGTCGCCACTCGCCAGATATTAATCCTTTGACGCTTTGGGAAGCCCACAAACCAACAATAAGAGGAGTATGCCTCAGTCAAGCAGCTCATCTTAAAAAACAGAATAAAATTATTCAGACAAAATTGGAAGAAACTTTTTACAAAGCTTCAGAGGATTTTCAAACAACTCCTTCCCCCAGTAACAAACTAACCTATGATAAAGCAAAGCTGGAACTAGACATTTTCTTAACGGACTCGGCAGAAAAAATCCTTCGAAAATCTAGACATACATTATATATGAAAGCAAATAAACCCACTACCTTTTTAGCTCTAGCTTTACGTAAAGCAGACCACATTAGAAAACCAATACGACTGCAAATTACAAAAAATAATTTTTCTAGCAATCCACTAAAGATAGTAAATGAATTCCAAAGGAAACTTACAGATTTATACAAAGATACCCATAAAATAGACCAAACAAAACTATCCTCTTTACTTTCTACTATTCAACTGCCCTCACTCAACACTAACCAACTTGAATCCCTTGAAAGACCTATTACAACAGAGGAATTACAATTAGCTATAAAAACTTTGAAACTGCATAAGCGTCCTGGCCCAGATGGCTTTTCAGCCACATATTACAAACGATTCTCCACACTACTCTCCCCTCTCCTAACAGAAGCTTTTAATTCTCTCCTCTCAGGACATTTTTTTCGTCCTGAAACCCTTCTAGCCTCTATATCAATGATACCTAAACCGAACTCTGACGACACTTCCTGGTCCAATTATAGACCTATCTCAGTACTAAATTTAGACATCAAATTACTAGCTAAGATCCTTTCAAATAGACTTAACCCCATAATAGGGAAACTCATAAATAAAGACCAAACCGGCTTCATACCATCCAGACACACGGGAGACAATATACGGAGGGCAACCCTTCTTGCACATATGTCACGTACCCGGCGCATCCCTGCCTGCTTCCTCTCAATAGATATCCAGAAAGCATTTGACACTTTATCTTGGGATTATCTAAAATCTATTCTCCAAAAATGGGGTTTCGGAACAAATTTTCTACAATGGCTATTATCACTGTATGATAATCCAAAAGCACATGTTTTATACTCAGGATTTCGATCTGAACCCATAAAAATAGAAAGAGGAACCAGGCAGGGCTGCCCTTTATCCCCACTCCTTTTCGCTTTAGCGATCGAACCCCTTGCACAAATGATTCGTACAAATATCAATATTAAAGGTCTCGAATTGGGTGGACACCAACATAAGCTATGTATGTTTGCTGACGACATTTTGATTTTTCTCACGTCTCCCCTAACATCAGCACCTAACCTTATAGATACACTTACTAAATTTAGTATGATATCTGGCCTGAAAATAAACACCCAAAAATCTAAAGCCCTGAATATCTCACTCCCTCTGGAATTACTTACGGAATTACAAAACTCTCTTCCCTTTACCTGGTCTAACACACATATTACCTACCTAGGTATCTCATTTACAGCTGACCCATCTAATTTATATCAAGCTAATTACCCTCCTTTGCTAAAACAACTTACCTCATTGATGAAGAATTGGTCCACATTACCACTGGCATGGTTGGGTAGAATAACTGTAGCTAAAATGTCCATATTACCAAAACTTTTATATCTTTTTAGAAACCTTCCAATCCGGGTCCCAGCCTACTTTTTCCGAATCATCCAACGCAAAGTGTTACAATTTATATGGGGCAAAATTAAACCACGCTTATCACAAAATACCCTTTTTACTCCTCGAACACAGGGAGGTCTAAGCGTACCCAACTTTAGCAAATACTACTATGCTGCCCAACTTGCCCAACTCCCTAAATATCATGCCACTAAGGAGATTCCACTATGGGTTTCGATTGAATCGGCCGATTGTGACCCCCTTTCACTGGCAAATATCCTATGGCTCCCCCCTTCACTCCGGCGAAGAATTTCTAACCCTATTACCAAACATAGTCTGACTATCTGGGACAGGTTCAAATCACGATTTAGATTACAATCCTTACATAACCCTCTTCTTTCCTTCTTACATAACCCTGATTTCTATCCGGCCTGGACCTTCCCATCCTCTTTTTCAACTTGGTCTAAAAAAGGACTAATACGAACACACCAATTTATTGATTCAAATGAAATCATCCCCTTCCCCACACTTAGTGATACCTATGACCTACCTCCAACAGAAACCTTCAGATACTTACAAATTAAGAATTTTATACAGCTAAACAACCCTCAGAATATGTTCACTGATGAACGCACGACATTTGAGCATACCTGCATTACTGACCCACATAAACGAGGCTTGATCTCTGAACTATACAGACAACTACTGCTTCCTATCTCTGAAAATCCTCCACCATACACATCTAAATGGGAATCCGATTTGAATCTCCAACCTGGAAATTTAAATTGGCCACAAATATGGAAAGCAACAAACTCAGCAACACCAAATATTGCTGCCCTAGAAACGAACTACAAGGTTCTCACACGATGGCACTTAGTTCCTGCTAGAATCTCTAAATTCCACCCACAATATCCTGCACAATGCTTTAGAGGTTGCACTGACAAAGGCACACAATTACATATTTGGTGGACCTGTCCCATTGTTCTCACCTTTTGGAAATAATATTTGATCTATTATCCACCATGTTTAGCACCACTTTGCAACCAGACCCCACAGTAGCTCTTTTAAATAGTAAACCCCCAAATATTACTAACCGACAATTTAAACTGATGTTATATGTAACTACAGCTGCAAAACAATCAATTGCTTTCGCATGGAAAACTTCCACTTTAAGCATTGTACCGGTTAAACATAGAATTAATCAGGCATTAATTCATGCTAAAACAGAAGCGATCTATTTAGATAAAATTGCTAAATTTGAAACACTTTGGAGCCCATGGATAAATCACCACCTACCACAGGGCTTTGACCTTGCACTGGTACTGACTTAATTACAATGCCTTAATCACTATCCAATCCTATTTAGACACATTTCCCCCACTCCTGACTCCCTCTGGAGAAATTTCCCACATCCTATCCCTTCTTCCCCTGTTACCTTGATCTTGTCGAATTAGAGACCCATAAAATGTATTTCCACTCAATAAAACAATGTATATTTATACCACGGATGATTTAGTTCACTGACCTATCATTAGTGACTTTAGTATGACACATAGTTGTCCATTTAGACAGTGACGACCCTCTTTATCTTCAGGACATGCCAAGCCACCTAGCTGGACCTTGGCCCTGATACGATTTAAGTTGACCGAGACTGTCTTTTATTAGTATACCCAATTAAACTATTCATCTTCTTTTATGTATTCGTTACGATTAGATATTGATAAATCTGATTACAAATGGTATAAGATAAGCTTTCTTATTACATATTACTCTTTTCCCCCCCTCCCCCCCCCTCCTCCCTTTTTCTTTTTTTCTCTCTTCCCTCTTTTATTATACTGTTTCATTTAATGATTGTTATTACTTATGCATTTATTTTCAATAATACATTTTCTTTACTCCATATTTATATGCAAAATTGTAGAGAAGATAAAAATTCCATCTACACTTATCTACTTAATTTTAAAATCTTGTATAACATAATGAACTGTATTGTGTAAACTTTAATAAAATATTTGAAAAAGAAAGGAAATAAATTAGGTGCCTCGGCTTATATTCGGGTTGGCTTATACTCGAGTATATACGGTATATTAACTGTGAAACAAAGGTCTGTATACTTACCTATACTTATACTAAATCTACCTATACTTACCTTAATTTGCTGGCAGAAGAAATTTCTAAAGTCTCTTCTATCAAAAGACTCTCCCTGCTGGCAAAGTTTTCTTTTTAGAGTTTAGTTCTGCTTTACCCTTAATTCTTTCAGGGCCAGAGGGTCAAGAAACCTGGATAACTAGGCCAAATTTACACATTGGTTAACCTCATGATTCCTTTATGAATATTTTGCCCATCAAAATTGTGTCTACGTGTTTTTAGGGATATATAAGGCATTTTAATTGGGACACATTTTAATAAATACCCAGGTCATATTTTTATTATAATGTGAAGAAATTAGAAAAAATGCATCACATACTGTATTTCATCTAAATAACACTGTTCCAAACACTTTTTACCAAGTTGTTTTTTCTATCCTGAGTACAAGAACCGCAAATATGTCTAGGTTTTAATAAATATGCCAATACTGATTGGTCAATAAATAATGTATATCGTACAGGTATTGCAGTGCTCCTTTAAATCAAAATAATGAAACAAAATCACTGCCCTTACTGTGCAAACATTAAAATGGGTCATGAATAAATATCAGCATGGTATTACTACTCAAAACTATCTTTTTTTTTTCTTGTAGGTGGTGTTAGTCTGGTCCAGTACTGATAACAAGAGTTTTTTTCCTGACATATTCCAAAGTAATTTTCTCAGCTGTGTGCCTCCAGTATCCCAACAGCTCTGCATTTACAAATGTCACTAGACAGTGAGAAATTAAAGTTGACCTATATAAATATATATATTTACATAGCAGATATAAAAGACAACATTAATACATCCTTGTATCCATTAATTCATACTTAAATGTGTTTTATTTTCAAAACAGGCAGTGTAAATATCTGAATTGGAATCAGCTTCTTACAGTTCCTGTTTTGCATAATTTAGACTGGGAGGGGGAAAGTAGAAGCAAAATGAGACAATCTGTTGTGCTGTAGTTCAAAGATTCATGCTGAGAGGAGAAGCAAGCAGAGTGACACAGAGATGAGTTCATCATTCGTGGGCATAGGGAGGGGACCTGTATGTGTTATTAGACTGTAACAGTAAAACAATCAGGTCACCTCCTTTGAATTTCAGCTCATTCTACTAAAATCTTCAAATCGTGACTTGAAGCATTTCAGAACTGGAGTTAAAAAATGGCTGAATATAGTGTAATGGCTAATAAACTGTAAATAATTTAACGATACAAAAATACCTTGTGATGACCTCTCTTATATTTGTTGATGTTTTCTCTTTATATTTATAGTGAATCATTTTATAGTTTTAATATCGAGCAATATCTGCAGCCAAGCGGCATGCCACAGCTGACAGGTGTAAATTATGTTTGAGCCGTGTGCGGTGAATGTTTTGCTGCTAGGAGAGATATAATTATTACCAGATAGAATGGACCCTCTTTGTTTGTCTCACATTCATACTCTATTATGTAGGATGGTACCATCTGTGACACATTCTGCCGTACATATATAGCTACCTTTTATATAGGGATTTACATTCTAATGTAGAAAGCCATATAATTTCTGTTGGAAAATGTAAGACATGAACATCAGGCATCAGCTTTGTACTACATCTCCTTGAACTTTGAACTTCCTCCAATAAATCAAGTTTGAATAGTTGTATATTGTATGTCCAATAAATAATACCATGCTATTTTATTGCTGTGCAGAATCCAAGAGCATGAGTCATTATAGGCCTTCTGAGGTGGCTGAAGTAACTATTCATATTCAATGCAGAATTGAAAATAGACATTTAATCACTTAGATAGGGAAAACATTAGCATACAATAAAATGCCTTCAAAGGTGTTCTAAATGACAGCAGATGGTGAGGTCAAGTTGTTAGCTGCATTTACCTAATTAGAAAGTTTCTACATATTGTCAGGTATAACAGCTGTCAGAAATGCTCCTACTTCCGAACTGATCATCTACAATAAGCCCATCATAGTAAAGATTGCCAAAAACTCTGTTATGATCAATTCATCTTAGCTAATTAGTAAACTAAATAGAAGATCAGAGTCGAACAATATAGACAAGAATAAACATAATGGCTTCAAATAATGGAAGACAACGACATTTTGTCACTGTTGATATTTAAAGTACTTACTGCATTATCATTTTAAATACCAATAGCTTGCAGAAACAAAAAAATCCAGACTAATACATCTAAAAATGCGACATACAATAGACACTCTAAAAAGCATTATCAGACTTGTTTTTTTAAACTTATTTAAATGTGCTAAAATTGTCTATTCAATGAAAGTACTGGGTTTTTCTATTTTAATTCATCCAGTAATGGAAAAATATTTTTTTTGTTTTGCAAAATAATTGCACTTATGAAGTGTGACATGTGGGGGAGATTTACAGTACTAAAAGCTGATTCACTCAAAATCTGGTGCAACTGTGCATGGTAGCCAATCATCTTCTAACTTCAGCTTGTTTAATTAAGCTTTGAC
Source organism: Rana muscosa (assembly GCA_029206835.1). Classification (NCBI taxonomy): domain Eukaryota; kingdom Metazoa; phylum Chordata; class Amphibia; order Anura; family Ranidae; genus Rana; species Rana muscosa. The sequence goes on from CM055118.1 coordinate 731,986,894, forward strand.
AATTAGGCCACTTTCACACTGAGGCGCTTGAAAAACTGCCAGTAAGACACTGAGCGCTTTTGAAGCGCTTTCAATTCTTTTTAATGGAGAGGGGCATTTTTTCAGCGCACTGCCCCAGTGTGAAAGCATTCATTGATTTTAATGGAAATAAGTTCGTCAGGCGCTTTTTTTAGCATGAAAGCGCCTGAAGAGCGCCTCAGTGTGAAAGTGGTCTAAAACCTAGAAGCTGATCGGTCTCTATGCAGAGCTGCACCAGATTACCCACTCTCAAGTTTTAGTAAATAACCCCCATAGTGACAAACACCAGGTAGTACCCATGACAAGATGTGTATGTCCAATGTTGTGTTCTGTTAGATCAGTGGTTCTCAACTCCAGTCCTCAGGGCCCACCAACAGGCCAGGTTTGCAAGATAACTGAAATGCATCACAGGTGATATAATTTGCTGCTCAGGGATTGCAGTACAGGCATACCCCACTTTTAAGTACACAATGGGGTTTATTTACTAAAGCTGGAAAGGGCAAAATCAGGCTCACTTCTGCATAGAAACCAATGAGCTTCCAGGTTTTATTGCCAGGCTTAATTGAACAAGCTGGGGTTAGAAGCTCATTGGTTTCTATGCAGAAGTGAGCCTGATTTTGCGCTTTCCAGCTTTAGTAAATAAACCCCATTGTGTACTTAAAAGTGGGGTATGCCTGTATTCTAGTCTGCATCTCACCAAGGTAATACTTAAAATCTGGCCTGTTAGTGGGTCCTGAGGACAGGAGTTGAGAACCACTGTGTTAGATAATGACGTGTTTTGATGCTCCAGGTACCAAACACATAGAATACTACAATAGAGCATTATGCTCACCAAACATATTACAAGCTGTACTATTTCCTCTAGATATACCAAATTTGTAGTGCAAGGGCTTGCCAATTGGATATAAATGATTTTTTTATAGTTTAGGTAGGTTTTACTTGTTTTGGTAAGACAGACAGGAAGGCGACGGCTGCCGCAAGCACCCCCCCCCACCCCACGGGAGATAGACATCGGACAGGAAGGCAGCGATCGCCGCAAGCAGTCAGGAAGTGTGTCCTGACTGAGACACGATTGGCACAATTGTCAATCGGGTCTCAGAACCGGCTTCCTGATTGGCCGGGAGAAGAATCAGGAAGACAATAGTGAATATTAATTCACTATTGTCACACAACTGGGTGGACTCAGGATGTAGTGCTCTGCACTCAGAGTCCACCCTTTTTTAAGCTAATTAGAGCCACTGGCTCTAATCACGTGCTTCTAAAATAAAATAAATAAATAAAAACGCCATTGGAATCCATGCGTCCGGTGCCCTGCATGTAGATTAGGGGCCGGACGCATGGATTAGGGGGCGGCGCCCCTGTGCCCGTATGGATGGGCCACCACTGGTCAGAATGTAATGTTGTAAAGAACTATATATGGTCCCAGAAGCTGCAGAACTTTGCAGCACATTTGCACTAGTAATCTTCAAGTGGAAGAAAAGCCTAATTATGTTTATTCTTAAAAATGTTCCCTGCCCTTCCCTCCTACCTATCCTACCTAACCTGTATAAAAAAGGACTGCATACTTCTATTTTTAATCTGTTATCTGTAGTCATTAGAGATGGGTCGAAGACCCCCCGGTTCTATTCGTGCCAGAACTCTCGAACATCGCAAATGTTCGGACCCGAACGATGAACCCCATTGAAGGTTATGGGAGTCGAACGTGAAAAATCAAAAGTCCCCATTTTGAAGGCTTATATGCAAGTTATTGCCCATAAAAAGGGTTTGGGGGTCAGGCTACTGTCATGGGGATATGTACCAATGCAAATTCTTTTATAAAAGAGACCATTTTTAAAGGATCAGTGATTTAAGTTATGCTTAAAGTGAAACAATAAAAATGAAAAATTCCTTTAAATATGGTGCCTGGGGGGTCCCCTTAGTCTGCCTGTAAAGTGCCACATTTGTGCTGAGTATAGAACCTACTGTATCAAAACTGACATTTATAAAGAAAAAAAAAAGACATTTTTATTTTTTTATTTTGTAAACAACGACTTGGGGAGCCAGTCTGTATGATGAGACCCCAATTTAGTGCACTAGGAAAAAGATTAGAGATTTTGGGGATAAATTCTGGTGTCTCTTTGGCAGACTTTGGATGGGAATAACACATTGAGCAAGCCTTATGGGAAGAAACCAAATGATAGTACACTCAGGCCAAGATTAACTATTTTTTTTAAAAATAAAGTCTGGTGTCTCTTTTGCGGACTTCGGATAGAAGTAACAGGTGTGGAAAAATTAGGCTTTGGGTGTTTGTGGTACCTTCACACCATAACCCTGTAGAGGTACTCTTGATGAAAGCAAGAATTGGCCTGGCTGTAAAACATTAAAATTTGACGCCTCCATCACACATTTGCAGATTTTTTTATTTATTTTGGGTATTGGTGGTGCCTTCACCCCATAACCTTCTAGAAGTACTCTTGATGAAAGCAAGAACTGGCCTTGATGTAAAAAATTCAAATTTGATGCCTCCGTCACACATTTGCAGACAAATTGGTCTTTGGGTGTTCGTGGTGCCTTCACCCCATAACCTTCTAGAGGTACTCTTGATGAAAGCAAGAATTGGCCTTGCTGTAAAAAATAATAATTGCACCTGTAAGAGAAATCCAGTTGAAACCAAACATGCATTGGCACGCATGCGTGGGCACGCTAGCCTGTGCACAAGAGGAAATATGCATATGCGCATGCGTGAATGTGAACGTCCTGGCGCCAAATGGCCCATTTAAACTGAAGAATGACATGAACACATTGCTGAATGGTCTTTTAGCTTGTTCCTGCTTGCCTGTTCCCTGATCCGTTATCTGCCTACCTGTGTTTTACCCGGCTTGACCTCAATCCTCCTCTGGATTCCAACCCTCCACTGGATTCCAGCCCTCCTCTGAATTCCAGACAGGAGGTACAAGAGAAGCCCCCTCTACAGCTTGATCTCCACCAGGTAAGTGACAGCACCTGTTTTGCTGAAAAATTGGGCTTTGGGTGTTGGTGGTGCCTTCACCCCCTAACCTTCTAGAGGTACTCTTTATTAAAGCAAGAATTGGCCTTGCTGTAAAAATTGAAATTTGATGCACCAGGTGTGGTAAAAATGGTCCTTGGGTGCCAATTGTGCACATGAAACCTATACCAAAAAATGACTTCAAAATAAAATCAACACCCACAAAGCTAGACAGTCTTGCAGAGATTTGAGATCTCAATAACACTCAATCAGCGACATTTTCATCAGAGGCTTGATAGCTGCTGCTAATCCAGGACTGATTAATTTTGACAAATGTCAGCCGGTCAACAGAGTCCATGGACAGACACGCTCTTTTATTTGTCACAAAACCTCCGGCAGCACTGAATGTCCGTTTGGAAAGCACGCTGGATGCAGGGCAGCCCAACAGCTCAATTGCATACTGGGCAAGTTTTGGCCAGTGGTCTATTCTCATGACCTAGAAACCCTGTGGATCATCTACTGGAAAGCTCTCCATGTCTGTTTTCGCCCCTAGATAATCTTCCACCATATTATGCATGATGCAGATGCTGTTGGTATCTTGAAGCGGACAGCCCTAACAAAAACTAAAATTAGCTTTTCCACGAGACTGTAAAAGGCATTACATAAACTCCTTTTTAGGGGGTCCTCAGTATATTTCATCCTGTGCTCCCTCTGCGAGGGCAGGATGAGTTCCGAGACTTTCCCCTTGTAACGGTGATCAAGGAGGGTTGTCAACCAATAATGATCCTTATCCTTGATGCCACAGATTTTTGGGTCCTTTCGCAGGCTTTGAAGAATAAAGGAGGCCATGCACCACAAGCTTGCAGGGGCATGAGAAGCAGAGTCCTTGAGGACACTGAGGATTACAGTATCTGGAACTGCCTCTTCCCAGCCACATACTATTACCAATATTTATGGGGACTGAAAACCATCTCTTAAGCCCTGTACACACGATCGGATATCCTATGGATTCTAATCTGATGGATTTTTCCATCGGAAATCCGATGAAACTGTCTTCCATCAGTCTTGCCCACACACCATCAGTCAAAAAACCGCCCGCACCAAAACGACGTGACGTATACCACGTACGACGGCACTATAAAGGGGAAGTTCAAATCTAATGGCGCCACCCTTTGGGCTGCTTTTGCGGATTTCGTGTTACCGCGTGTTAGTAAAAGTTTGGTGAGAGCCGATTCGCGCTTTTCAGTCTCCATGCTTTTCAGCTCGTTTTCAGGTGTTCAGTTTGTGCTTGTGGGTTCGTACTTGTCATTCAGTGCATGCAGTCAGGTCACTTACTGTTTTGCAGTGCCTTCTTGGCCGTTCGTTACTGTTTTTCAGGTCGTTCTTCTCAGGCCTTGCTGTTCCTCATTGCGTTCTGTTTGAGTTCGTTCTGACCAGCCGACCGGTTTAAAGCCATGTTTGAAGTACGTTCTCGTCGTAGAGCTCGTGCTGGCTATGGACTTGGTGTTGCGGTTAACACTGTAACCCGAGTTCAGTCCATTAACAGGGTGAGGAGGAGTTCATGGACCAAGAATTGGTTGCTCCAGCGGGACCAATTCTCTCATATGCCTCTGCTGCGGGAAATCCATGAGAATAATCCTGATGATTTCAGGAATTATCTCCGGATAACGGACCCTGTTTTTCACCGTCTGTTGGATTTGCTGTCCCCCTATTTCACGAGGCAGGACACTGTGATGCGCCAGGCGATCACTGCCGAGCAGAGGCTTATTGCCATGTTGAGATACCTGGCGACTGGGAGAAGCTTGCAGGACCTCAAGTTCTCAACAGGCATCTCCCCCCGGGCTCTTAGGATCATTATCCCTGAAACGTGTTCTGCCATCATACAAGTCATGCAGAAGGACTATATTAAGGTAATTTTTATCCTTTAACATCAAATGATATGTTTTGATTGTTTGCTAAAGTATTGTATTTCTTTCATCCTTCCCAAATTGCCATGATTGTAAGATTCTGGGAATGTCCCCTTTCTCCCCAAGCATGTTTTTTCTTTTATATTTTTATTTTTTTGGCCTACATGCCTATTTCCCTTCACTAACCTCTCCTGCATGCTATCCTGGGCCAATATACACCTAGCCTAGTGTGTTCTTTAATGCTGTTTTTGTCTGTGCCATTGTAGTTTTGAACCCCCCCCCCCCTAAAATGTGTCATAAAGATTTTTGCACATTCAAGGTCAGCAGAGTGGTAGAGCCTTTTGTTGCGGGGCACAAAATCTGCTTAAACAACATCCCCCCTTATAATTTGTTCCAATGGCCCATCAGCGGGGGTGAGTCATCTGAAAAGTGGGCCTTCTATTTTTGTGTTTAAATACTGCTAATAAATGTTAGACTGACGTTGGCCAAGAATGTATTTGGGTAATCTGCTTGCAATGTAATGTGCAAAAGTACTAATTTCTTCTTATTGTTTGACTCCACAGTTCCCTTCATCGCCACAGGAATAGCAGAATGTGGCCTCCCAATTTGCCCAGCGGTGGGACTTCCCCAACTGCGAAGGGGCAATTGATGGGAAGCACGTCCACATAGTGCCGCCACCCTGTTCGGGGTCTTACTATTATAACTATAAAGGTTTTAATAGTATAGTGTTAATGGCGGTGGTGTCGACACGCTATGAGTTCCTGTATGTGGACGTGGGGAAGAACGGCCGGATGTCCGATGGCGGAGTGTTCGCGCAGACGGAGTTCGCTCACCGTCTGCAGTCTGGGGGCCTGGCACTGCCTCCAGATGCAGACAACGTGGATGGACTTCCCTCTGTGTTTATAGCGGATGAAGCCTTTGGACTGGGACCACACCTGATGCGGCCGTTCCCACAGAGGACCCTCACTCTCGAGAGGAGAGTTTTTAATTACTGGCATAATGGCCAGCCGGTTCCGCCTGTTTCTGACAGACATACACATGGCGGAATACAAACTCAATCACATCATCTTAACCTGCTGCATATTGCATAATTTTATGAGACAACACTCTCCTTCATATCTATCTACTGTTGGGTAGGGATGAGCTTCGTGTTCGAGTCGAACATACGTTCGACTCGAACATCGGCTGTTCGATCGTTCGACGAAGATCGAATGATTTGGGCCGTTCGCGCCAAATTCGAGTGACGCGAACGGCCCACAATGCACTACGCCATCGCAGTGTCATCCAGGCGCTGTGATTGGCCAAGCATGCACTGTGACCCCGCATGCTTGGCCAATCACAGCGCCGGCAGCGAGGAGAGCAATGATTGGCCACAGGCAGGATGCCTGTGGCCAATTATTGCTGAGGGGGTTTAGTACACGCCCCACACTATAAAAGGCCGCCAGCACGGCGGCCTAGTGTAGTGTGTTCCGGAGCAGGGATAGAGCAGCATAGGCAGGGACAGTGACTTTTATTTCTTTCTTGCTTAACCTGGATTCCTTTAGTTTAGGGAAAGAGAAGGATAGGTAGGGAGAGTGTCAGTGTGTTTTGTGCTTGTGCTATATTGTGCTTAAAAAAAACATTTTTTCTAGGGACAGAAAACTGTAGGTAGGGAGAGTGTGTCAGTTTCTTTCACTGTCAAAGTCCTTGTTTCCAGGGACCTGGAAGGACAGTGAGTGAATTCTCCTTGTGCTATATTGTGCTTAAAAAAAACATTTTTTCTAGGGACAGAAAACTGTAGGTAGGGAGAGTGTGTCAGTTTCTTTCACTGTCAAAGTCCTTGTTTCCAGGGACCTGGAAGGACAGTGAGGTAATTCTCCTTGTGCTAAATTGTGCTTAAAAAAAACATTTTTTCTAGGGACAGAAAACTGTAGGTAGGGAGAGTGTGTCAGTTTCTTTCACTGTCAAAGTCCTTGTTTCCAGGGACCTGGAAGGACAGTGAGGTAATTCTCCTTGTGCTAAATTGTGCTTAAAAAAAACATTTTTTCTAGGGACAGAAAACTGTAGGTAGGGAGAGTGTGTCAGTTTCTTTCACTGTCAAAGTCCTTGTTTCCAGGGACCTGGAAGGACAGTGAGGTAATTCTCCTTGTGCTAAATTGTGCTTAAAAAAAACATTTTTTCTAGGGACAGAAAACTGTAGGTAGGGAGAGTGTGTCAGTTTCTTTCACTGTCAAAGTCCTTGTTTCCAGGGACCTGGAAGGACAGTGAGGTAATTCTCCTTGTGCTAAATTGTGCTTAAAAAAAACATTTTTTCTAGGGACAGAAAACTGTAGGTAGGGAGAGTGTGTCAGTTTCTTTCACTGTCAAAGTCCTTGTTTCCAGGGACCTGGAAGGACAGTGAGGTAATTCTCCTTGTGCTAAATTGTGCTTAAAAAAAACATTTTTTCTAGGGACAGAAAACTGTAGGTAGGGAGAGTGTGTCAGTTTCTTTCACTGTCAAAGTCCTTGTTTCCAGGGACCTGGAAGGACAGTGAGGTAATTCTCCTTGTGCTAAATTGTGCTTAAAAAAAACATTTTTTCTAGGGACAGAAAACTGTAGGTAGGGAGAGTGTGTCAGTTTCTTTCACTGTCAAAGTCCTTGTTTCCAGGGACCTGGAAGGACAGTGAGGTAATTCTCCTTGTGCTAAATTGTGCTTAAAAAAACATTTTTTCTAGGGACAGAAAACTGTAGGTAGGGAGAGTGTGTCAGTTTCTTTCACTGTCAAAGTCCTTGTTTCCAGGGACCTGGAAGGACAGTGAGGTAATTCTCCTTGTGCTAAATTGTGCTTAAAAAAAACATTTTTTCTAGGGACAGAAAACTGTAGGTAGGGAGAGTGTGTCAGTTTCTTTCACTGTCAAAGTCCTTGTTTCCAGGGACCTGGAAGGACAGTGAGTGAATTCTCCTTGTGCTATATTGTGCTTAAAAAAAACATTTTTTCTAGGGACAGAAAACTGTAGGTAGGGAGAGTGTGTCAGTTTCTTTCACTGTCAAAGTCCTTGTTTCCAGGGACCTGGAAGGACAGTGAGGTAATTCTCCTTGTGCTAAATTGTGCTTAAAAAAAACATTTTTTCTAGGGACAGAAAACTGTAGGTAGGGAGAGTGTGTCAGTTTCTTTCACTGTCAAAGTCCTTGTTTCCAGGGACCTGGAAGGACAGTGAGTGAATTCTCCTTGTGCTATATTGTGCTTAAAAAAAACATTTTTTCTAGGGACAGAAAACTGTAGGTAGGGAGAGTGTGTCAGTTTCTTTCACTGTCAAAGTCCTTGTTTCCAGGGACCTGGAAGGACAGTGAGGTAATTCTCCTTGTGCTAAATTGTGCTTAAAAAAAAACATTTTTTCTAGGGACAGAAAACTGTAGGTAGGGAGAGTGTGTCAGTTTCTTTCACTGTCAAAGTCCTTGTTTCCAGGGACCTGGAAGGACAGTGAGGTAATTCTCCTTGTGCTAAATTGTGCTTAAAAAAAAATTTTTTCTAGGGACAGAAAACTGTAGGTAGGGAGAGTGTGTCAGTTTCTTTCACTGTCAAAGTCCTTGTTTCCAGGGACCTGGAAGGACAGTGAGGTAATTCTCCTTGTGCTAAATTGTGCTTAAAAAAAAACATTTTTTCTAGGGACAGAAAACTGTAGGTAGGGAGAGTGTGTCAGTTTCTTTCACTGTCAAAGTCCTTGTTTCCAGGGACCTGGAAGGACAGTGAGGTAATTCTCCTTGTGCTAAATTGTGCTTAAAAAAAACATTTTTTCTAGGGACAGAAAACTGTAGGTAGGGAGAGTGTGTCAGTTTCTTTCACTGTCAAAGTCCTTGTTTCCAGGGACCTGGAAGGACAGTGAGGTAATTCTCCTTGTGCTAAATTGTGCTTAAAAAAAACATTTTTTCTAGGGACAGAAAACTGTAGGTAGGGAGAGTGTGTCAGTTTCTTTCACTGTCAAAGTCCTTGTTTCCAGGGACCTGGAAGGACAGTGAGGTAATTCTCCTTGTGCTAAATTGTGCTTAAAAAAAACATTTTTTCTAGGGACAGAAAACTGTAGGTAGGGAGAGTGTGTCAGTTTCTTTCACTGTCAAAGTCCTTGTTTCCAGGGACCTGGAAGGACAGTGAGGTAATTCTCCTTGTGCTAAATTGTGCTTAAAAAAAACATTTTTTCTAGGGACAGAAAACTGTAGGTAGGGAGAGTGTGTCAGTTTCTTTCACTGTCAAAGTCCTTGTTTCCAGGGACCTGGAAGGACAGTGAGTGAATTCTCCTTGTGCTATATTGTGCTTAAAAAAAACATTTTTTCTAGGGACAGAAAACTGTAGGTAGGGAGAGTGTGTCAGTTTCTTTCACTGTCAAAGTCCTTGTTTCCAGGGACCTGGAAGGACAGTGAGGTAATTCTCCTTGTGCTAAATTGTGCTTAAAAAAAACATTTTTTCTAGGGACAGAAAACTGTAGGTAGGGAGAGTGTGTCAGTTTCTTTCACTGTCAAAGTCCTTGTTTCCAGGGACCTGGAAGGACAGTGAGTGAATTCTCCTTGTGCTATATTGTGCTTAAAAAAAACATTTTTTCTAGGGACAGAAAACTGTAGGTAGGGAGAGTGTGTCAGTTTCTTTCACTGTCAAAGTCCTTGTTTCCAGGGACCTGGAAGGACAGTGAGGTAATTCTCCTTGTGCTAAATTGTGCTTAAAAAAAAACATTTTTTCTAGGGACAGAAAACTGTAGGTAGGGAGAGTGTGTCAGTTTCTTTCACTGTCAAAGTCCTTGTTTCCAGGGACCTGGAAGGACAGTGAGGTAATTCTCCTTGTGCTAAATTGTGCTTAAAAAAAACATTTTTTCTAGGGACAGAAAACTGTAGGTAGGGAGAGTGTGTCAGTTTCTTTCACTGTCAAAGTCCTTGTTTCCAGGGACCTGGAAGGACAGTGAGGTAATTCTCCTTGTGCTAAATTGTGCTTAAAAAAAACATGTTTTCTAGGGACAGAAAATTGTAGGTAGGGAGAGTGTGTCAGTTTCTTTCACTGTCAAAGTCCTTGTTTCCAGGGACCTGGAAGGACAGTGAGGTAATTCTCCTTGTGCTAAATTGTGCTTAAAAAAAACATTTTTTCTAGGGACAGAAAACTGTAGGTAGGGAGAGTGTGTCAGTTTCTTTCACTGTCAAAGTCCTTGTTTCCAGGGACCTGGAAGGACAGTGAGGTAATTCTCCTTGTGCTAAATTGTGCTTAAAAAAAAACATTTTTTCTAGGGACAGAAAACTGTAGGTAGGGAGAGTGTGTCAGTTTCTTTCACTGTCAAAGTCCTTGTTTCCAGGGACCTGGAAGGACAGTGAGGTAATTCTCCTTGTGCTAAATTGTGCTTAAAAAAAACATTTTTTCTAGGGACAGAAAACTGTAGGTAGGGAGAGTGTGTCAGTTTCTTTCACTGTCAAAGTCCTTGTTTCCAGGGACCTGGAAGGACAGTGAGTGAATTCTCCTTGTGCTAAATTGTGCTTTAAAAAAATTTTTTTTCTAGGGACAGAAAACTGTAGGTAGGGAGAGTGTGTCAGTTTCTTTCACTGTCAAAGTCCTTGTTTCAAGGGACAGAGAAGGACACCTGAAGGTAGCCCTTATTGCTTTTTTCCCATCTCCCTGCAGGCCATCTATTAGAATGTCTGGAAGGCAAACAAGGAGAGGCAGACAGTCAGGAGGCAATAAAAGAGGGCAAGCAGGCTCTGTGTCTGGGGGCAACAGTGCTGGTCGTGGACGCGGTGCATTGTCATCAGCACATGGCCATGGGACACGCTTGTCCTTCTTTTCGGCAGCTGGACATGTTGAGCCACATCATGCCGAAGACTTGGTAGAGTGGATGACCAAGCCCTCCTCCTCCTCCTCATCCTCTCTCACCCAGGCTCAGGGTACTGGAAAAGCAGCTGCCAAAGCGTCCTCTTCCCTGGTATCAATGTCAGACTCATCATCAGTCACTCCTTCCCTAGACCCACCATGTCCTCCTCCTGAGGAGTCCCCCGAACTGTTTCAGCACAGTGTTGGGTACATGCTCCAGGAGGATGCCCAGCGTTTCGAAGGGTCTGATGATGAAACCCAGCTAGAGGAAGGCAGTAGCGTGAGAGCAGACAGAGGGGATGCTCAAGAAGGACACCAATCTGGCAGTCATGTTCCAGCAGCTGCAGCATACTGCCAGATTGCCTCCAGTGATGAGGAGGGAGGTGATGATGAGGTCACTGACTCCACGTGGGTGCCTAATAGGAGAGAGGAGGAGGAGGAGGATGAGGAGGAGGCACATCTCCAACGAGGCAGGATGCCCTTTGGTGGCCAGCGTAAGGGCAGTACACCGACGGAATCACACCGCAGAGCTCCGCCTGTGCAGGGCGCTGCCTCTGCCCGTCATTCAAAAAGTTCTTTGGTGTGGGCCTTTTTTGAGGCTAGTGCATCAGATCGCACAGCTGCTGTTTGCAACATATGTCTCAAGCGTATATCGCGTGGCCAAAACATCAGCCGCTTGGGTACCACATGCCTGACCAGACATATGTTGACCTGCCATGCAGCTCGTTGGCAAGCCTACCTCAAAGACCCACACCAAAGAACAAAGCGGACCTCTCCTTGCACCGCATCAGCTGGGATCTCCAACCCCACTATAACTTCAGTCCTCTCTGAAACATGCACTGAGAGGAATGAAGGTGTAGAATTAGGTGTGTCACAGCCAAGTACTTGCGGCCACTCTGCTAGCAGTACACCGACGTCCGATTCTAGCAGGCAAATTTCCCTGCCCCAGCTGCTGGACCGTCGAAAGAAGTTCACTCCCAGCCATCCACATGCCCAGCGGTTGAATGCTAGCTTGGCTAAATTGCTAGCGCTTCAACTGCTGCCTTTTCAGTTGGTAGACTCGGCCCCCTTCCGTGAGTTTGTGCAATGTGCGGTTCCTCAGTGGCAGGTTCCCAAACGCCACTTTTTCTCACGGAAGGCTATTCCGGCTCTCTACCGGCATGTGGAAGGCAATGTCTTGGCCTCGCTGGACAGGGCGGTCAGCGGTAAGGTGCATATTACGGCTGACTCATGGTCCAGCAGGCATGGACAGGGACGTTACCTTTCTTTCACGGCCCATTGGGTCACTCTTTTGGCAGCTGGGAAGGATGCAGGACAAGGTGCAGTAGTGTTGGAGGTTGTCCCACCGCCACGCCTCCAAAATGCTACTACTGGTTGTGACACACCTCTCTCCTCCACCCCCTCCTCTTCTTCTTCCTCCATGGCCTCTTCCTGTGGTTTGTCCTATGAACCAGCGGTGCTCCGTAGCCGTTCACGGGGCTACGCAAGTACGCAGGCAAAAAGATGCCATGCCGTGCTTGCGCTGGTGTGTTTGGGGGACAGAAGCCACACTGGGGCAGAGGTCCTGTCTGCTCTGCAGGGCCAGGCCGAGAGGTGGTTGACGCCACGCCAGCTTAAGCCAGGAATGGTGGTTTGCGACAATGGCACCAACCTCCTCTCCGCCCTCCGACAGGGACAACTGACCCATGTGCCCTGTGTGGCTCACGTCCTTAACCTGGTGGTGCAGCGGTTCTTGGGCAGGTACCCGGGCTTACAGGATGTCCTGAGGCAGGCCAGGAAAGTCTGTGTGCATTTCCGCAGATCTTATAATGCCAGTGCTCGCCTGGCTGAGCTGCAAAAGGAGTTGAACCTGCCCAAGAACCGCCTTATATGTGACATGCCCACCAGGTGGAACTCAACGTTGGCCATGCTGCAGCGGCTGCACACGCAGCAGAGGGCCATCAATGAGTACCTGTGCGACTACGGCACCAGGACAGGGTCAGGGGAGCTTGGTTTTTTTTCTCCACGCCAGTGGGGCATGATCAGGGATGCATGCACTGTCCTGGCACCATTTGAGGAGGCCACGAGGATGGTGAGCAGTGACAGTGCATGCATCAGTGACACTGTACCTCTTGTCCACCTGTTGGAGCACACGCTGCGTGGAATAATGGACAGGGCACTTGAGGCAGAACAGAGGCAGGAAGAGGAGGACTTCCTTGCCTCTCAAGGCCCCCTTTACCCAGACAGTGTTCCTTCTGTCCCACCCATCGCACAGGAAGAGGAGGAGGAGGAGGAGGAGGAGGAGGAGGAGGATTGTGTCAGCATGGAGGTGGAGGCTGGCACTCAGCATCATCAGCAGCAGTCTTTTAGGGATGATTTACAGTCCCAAGAAACCAGTGGACTTGTACGTGGCTGGGAGGAGGTGGCTGCGGATCATGTCGTCCTTAGTGACCCAGAGGACTCCGGAGCGAATGCCTCAGCAAACCTACGCTGCATGGCCTCCCTGATCCTGCAAAGTCTGCGGAAGGATCCTCGTATTCTTCGGATCAAGGAGAGGGACCATTACTGGCTGGCCACTCTCCTTGATCCACGGTACAAGGGTAAGGTTGCGGACCTTATGTTACCGTCGCAGAGGGAGCAGAGGATGAGACAACTCCGGGAGGCCTTGCAGAAAGGTCTGTGCAACGCGTTCCCAGAGACTGGGAGGTTACAAACTCCTGGTCCTGGACAACGAGTTGCTGAGGCTTCGGCCAGTCAAAGAAGGAGCGGTGGGGAAGGTGGCCGTCTGACCGATGCGTTCAGACAATTCTTTAGTCCGCAGCCCCAAAGTATGATCGGTTCCAGCAACCATCGCCAGCGTCTGATAAACATGGTGCAGGAATATCTAGGGGCAAGGTCAGACTTGGACACCTTCCCCACCGAAAATCCTCTGGCTTACTGGGTCTTGAGGATGGATCACTGGCCAGAGCTTGCACAGTATGCAATTGAGCTACTGGCCTGTCCTGCATCCAGCGTTCTTTCGGAACGCACATTCAGTGCTGCTGGAGGATTTGTCACGGATCACAGGGTGCGCCTGTCCACCGACTCGGTTGATCGACTGACTTTCATCAAGATGAACCAGTCTTGGATCACCACCAGCTACCACACACCTGATGCTGATATAACAGACTAATTGATTTTAACATGTCACATCCCTTCAAGACTGATGCTGATGCTGAGTGCCTGTGCTGTTATGTTGACTGGCTATCCTCCTCCTCCGAGTCCTCAATGATACGATTGATGATGATAGCTTGGAAGATCATTTTTGTTTATGGGTGCCGCCACCAGTGGCTAAGGCCCAATTTTTCAGCCCCTGTTTTACAGGGGCGTGTAATTACAATTTTTTTAGCAATAATTTGCCATAGGGCTCATTGCTGTGCTCCAAGTACAGTATCTGTGAGGGGTTGGAGTGTTGTGGCACCAGTGCCTAAGGCCCAATTTTTCAGCCCCTGTTTAACAGGGGCGTGTCATTACAATTTTTGAAGCAATACTTTGCAACAGGGCTCATTGCTGTGCTCCAAGTACAGTATCTGTGAGGGGTTGTAGTGTTGTGCCACCAGTGCCTAAGGCCCAATTTTTCAGCCCCTGTTCAACAGGGGCATGCAATTACAATTCTTGATCTAATAATTCACAGCAGGGTCCATTGCTGCACCCACCAAGAGTAACTCTGAGGGCTTACAGTCTTGTGGCAACGCCACCACCACCACCACCACGAAAGGCCCAATTTTTCAGCCCCTGTTCAAAAGGGGCATGTAATTACAATTCTTGATCTAATAATTCACAGCAGGGCCCATTGCTGCACCCACCAAGAGTAACTGTCAGGGCTTACAGTGTTGTGGCACCAGCACCACCATCAAAGCCCCAATTTTTACTACCACTGTTCAACAATTATATGTAATTAAAATTCCTGATATAATAGTTGACAGCAGGGCGTTCCAGCACCAACCAAGAGTAACTGAGTGCTTACAGTGTTGTGCCAACACCAACAACTAAGGGGCCTATTTCTGCAGAGTATATACGGCAGGTCCCTACTTTCAAACATCCAACTTACAAACGACTCCTACTTGCAAACGACAGAAGACAACAGGAAGTGAGAGGAAATCTACCCCTAGAAAGGAAAATTCTCTCCTGTAAGAATAAATATGGGAGAAAGGGGTCTCATCTGTACTGATGCTTTATCAGCAATCCTTGTTTCAAGAAAAACACCACATTTCAAAAACAGTTGTCATTGGGACGGAAAGTGAGGTGAAATGTTCTGAACAGGGGCACAGACAGCAAAACAAATGTTACAGGGGTGATAACCCTTACCTATGTTTCCCAAAAAGTTTAAAAATAGATTTTTGGGCTGGAGCTACACTTCAACAATGTACCTGTTCAAAATTACAAACAGATTCTACATAAGAACAAACCTACAGTCCCTGTCTTGTATGCACCGCCTGTATACGGCTGTTCAGAGTATATAGGGCCTTTTTTATTTTATGTGCGGGGTTCCCCTTAATATCCATACAAGACCCAAAGGGGCTGGTAATGGGCTGGGGTAGGGGGGGGGTCATGGGGTAGCTATGCCATTTTTCTTAAAGAATTTCATCCATATTACCGGGACCAGACATTACATTAAAGCCGCAAGCAGTTTTAAATGGCTTTTTTTTCCTTTAGAAGTGTCATTTTGTGCAGGGACAGTTCTAAACACGGGAAACACGTGGCACTTCACAGGCATACTTTAGACACCCCCCAGGTACGATATTTAAAGGAATATTTGACTTTTTTTTTTTCACTTTATGCATCATTAAAATGACTGCTCCCGAAAAACGACCGTTTTTAAAACTTCTTTTTGCATTGATACATGTCCCCTGGTGCACAACCCGGGTTCCCAAACCCTATTTATGACAATAACATGCATAATAGTTGTTATAATTAGCACTTTAGAATTCGAACGTTCGCATCCATTGTATTTAATAGGGTTCTAATGTTCGTTCGAACTTTCGGTCCGTTCGCGGGTTCTGGTGCGAACCGAACCCGGGGGTGTTCGGCTCATCACTACTGTTGGGCCAGAGGCCGGTGTATCAGACATGCACAATCTTACCGGCCTGGACACTGGCCGTACTGGCTTGGCCCCCCAAAGCGCCCATGAAGTACGCGATAAATACGTTCAGTACTTCACGGGTAGGGGGGCCATCGCAATGCCAGACCATATTTGAAACCTTTTGAAAAAATAAAAATAATAATAATATTTTTTGGAAAACCTTGTTTTGTCATAATTTTTTTATTATTATTATGTGTCTCCCAGGTTATCATAGTACACTTTGTAGTAGTGCCAAGTGTATTTGTCTTTAGTAAATAGCCACAATTGTTACACTTAAAAACCTGAACTTTCCCATTTTGATAACTGCTATTGAGCATAGAAAGAACAAGCCACACATTGTTGAGTGTCCAAAATATTTTTTACTCTGTGCACAACATGTGCGGTAATTTTTTTGTCAAAATACAATCTTGACATTTTTGCCTCCAAATTTTGGAGAATTTTTTTTTTTGTGTTTGCAGAAACATGCATGGGTCAAAAAAAAAAAGTAAACAAAAAAAAGGAACTTACAAAGTTCAACCTTAAAAATATAAACATGAGATGGGGTGATGTCACCCCTGAACCATCCAAAATTAGAAGATGCACACAGTTTTTGATGTGCAAAATGGGTTTTTCCTTCCTGATCCCATGGCGAAAGTCAACATGTGCTATCTGCCATCATGGGGGATCAATGGACGTGTTTTGGGGGCGCAAACCCTTCCTCTCACCTACTTGAGTAGAGAGGAAAAGGTTGCACCCCCAAAACAGGGATATCCTGTGACGGCAGATAGCACATGTTGACACACTGTGTGCATCTTGAAATTTGGGCTTGTGTTCAAACAAATGCAAATTTTTGCTTACATAAGAAAACTAAAAAAAGGGGGGGTGTGGTTCAGACTATTCGCCCCATAATATTAATGATGTTTTTATATTTTTGCTCAAGCACATTGACCCTTTTCCTCATTATGTCCATTTCGCTACTACATTCCATTGTTTCTTGAATGACGATTTGGGCACTAGCACTTGAGAATGGAGTAGTAGGAGTTTTTGACACACCACCATGTTCATCCCCTAAAAATAAAAAGGTATTAGAAATATACAGGCCTACATCTATTTTTACCAGAAGCTGTGGTGACAGACACTGACCTGTTGTGGTGATAAGCTCCATCTCTCCTTCCTCCACCTCTCCTTCCTCCACCTCTGCTTTCTCCACATGCTGATCTTGGGGTTCTTTTGGATCTTGGGTTTCTTTATGTGGTCTGTGCTTCCTAGGCTCCTCACATTGGTGTCCTCCCAGTCTCCTCTCCCCTACGAGAATGAAACAATCAAAAGGTATCCTTTAGCATACAGAGATTTTAGGGCATAATTTTATAACCTTGCCTGAAAGTGGGGTACAATTGTTGGTTTTGCCAGAGTTCCAAGATGCACATATGAGATTTTGGAAATTCAACAAAGCAAGAATACTTTCATTCTTGGTCCTCAGAAATAATAAGGTGACACCCCAAGGTATCCACTGGAGCACCTGTGTGTGACACCCTAAAAAGGTTGTTCTGGTGGCCCACACAATAGTGCTCCTGAGTCAAGATGTGTAACCAGCTGCTTGAGTGTCCTCTCCTTTACACAGAATCTAGTTTACCATTTAACATTCTACTTATTATACTTACAACACATCATCTAGACAACAATGTATATATAAACGTTGTTTAACGCCAAATAGGCATGACCACATGTGGTTTACGTCTATATGTGCAAAACATGTTATTTTTTACACGATCGCTGTTTACTATGAAACATTACCAAAAAAGAGTACACACACAAGTACACTTCACATGAAAGTTGCCATTCTACAATATGAAACCAGACAATCCAAGCACATGGAGCAAAACATGCAAGAATACATATTCCAATTTGATTAAAGACAGTAAAAAAAAAAGCTTACTTTTGTCCAGGAATTTTTTAAGCTTCCTATACTGGTCCGGCTCCCTCAACTTCAGGTCAGACCACCTTTTACGGAGCTGCTCCTTGAATCTCCTGACCCCAAATTTATTATAGAGACTCCTCGCCACTTTGTCCATTATTTGAGACTCCCTGAGATTAGGGGTGTCGTATGGCCCATGCTTCCCATCCTAATCCTTCCTCCGCAGGATGTCCACCATCTCCGCCATCTCAGCAAATGACATATTAGTCGCCTTGAATCTTTTATTCCTGGATCAGGACGTTCCCGCCTCCGGGCTTTCCTCGTTGGTACTTAATAATAAAGCACGCACCTGTGTCACCGCCATGTCGTCGTCTCCCACTGTGTGCCAAACGAGAAGGGGCGGGGAAATTCAGAAAAAGACCGTCATGGGCGGGCGACGCGGCCCGAGTTTCACGCATGCGCAGGGTATATAAAGGGTAACCAAGGTTGTGGTTGCGCGGAGTAAGGACGACCGGAAGTGCCGAACGAATCCTACCAAGGTAAGAAATTAACTTGGGGCATCAGTGGCCTATACTGGTTCATGATTGTAAAGGCCTATATTGGGCTATGATTAGGACAATTGAAGCTGACCTCCTGTTTTTGTCTTGTGTTTTATCTTGTAGAAAGAACTATGCATAAATTGCGTGAGCCAGACGTGATGTTAATTTTTATCGAAAAGTATAAGGAAATGCGCAACCTCTGGGAGCTAAAAAATAGCTCCTACCATAATAGCCAAGTACGCAAGGCAACAATTGTTAAATTAGCGGAATATATGAAGACCTGGTTCCCAGAGGCAGACTATACTATGATGAATAGTAAAATCAACAACATGAGGAATGCGTACAAAAAACGCTATAAAGAAGTGCGTGCTTCTAGGAGATCAGGAGCAGCAGCAGACAAAGTAGTTAAGCCCAAGCTGTGGTACTACAAGCATCTGCAATTTCTGGATGACCAGATTGAGGCCAGGGAATCACTTTCCACCCTTCCCTCAACCCTTCCTTCCACCCTTCCCTCCAGCGTTCCTTCCACCCTTCCCTCTAGCGTTCCTTCCACCCTTCCCTCCACCCCTGCAGAGGGGGAGGAGGAGCCACCTGAGCTTGAAGAGCCGGATCTGCGCATCTTCAGCCAGGTATATTATTTTCAAAGATATTTATTGTCCTTAATTGATTTTTGAGAACTAGATATTATTCACAAATGACAAAAGTTAAATGTTAAAAAAAAAATTAAAATAAAATAAACATTAATAATTGGTACAGTATATAAAAAAGCAGGGGTCACAATGAGAGTCTTTTATATTTTTTAAGATTCAAATTGCAACAGTCATGAGATGAAAATTGTGTGTGATTGATTCAACAAAAAAAATAAAATATGTCCCTTTTTTCTACACAGGATGAGCTCAGCCAGGAGGAAGAGGCTCCGGAATGTGGCAGGCAGGAGGAGGCAGGGATGAGTGGCAGCCAGGAGGAGGTTGGACCAAGTGGCACTCAACAGGTCCCCAGGCCTAGTGGCAGCACACAGTCCCAAGTGGCTCCCCTCCACGTCAGACCCACAAAAACTAGGCGGATGACAAGGGTGGAGGAGGAGTCACTTCAGATAAGGGACGCTGCTGTCATAATGAGGGCCCCCCCTCAACCCTGTTGAGGGCTTTTCTACATATCTCTCTGAAAAACTTCTGAAACTGGAGGAGAGACAACGTGCCCTCTGTGAGCACCTGGTGTATACGGCCATTCACATGGCGGGGATGGGGCAGTTGACAGAGGCCACTCATCTCTACCATCTGCCCCATCCTTCTCCTCCTCCTCCTGCCACATTACCACCGACAGAGCCACAGCCTGGAAGGGTGCGTGGACAGGGTCGTGGAACAAACGCTGGAGGGAAGCGTGGAGGGAACACTGCAGGGAGCAGTGGAAGGAAGGCTACCAAGAAGAGCAGAAGGTGATTCCCTGGCTTCAAGCTGCTCTTCCAGAAGTTGCAGTTTGTAGGAGTACCACAGCTTGGGATGATGTATGTCTTCGGCTGCTGCTCCTGATTTCCTCATGTTGTTGATTTTATTGTTCATCATAGTAATGTCTGCCTTTGGGGTCCAAAGTCTTCATAAATTCCACTAATTTAACAATTGTTGCCCCTCCTGTTTATTTATTTTTTGCCAGAATAAATGGATTTTTGATTTCGGAAAAATACTTGCCTATGTTTTTTTATTGGGAGTAGCAATAAGATGTCATAAATACAATGTGTAATTAACAAGGGACACCAACCTCCTTGAGGAACAAATAAAAAAAAATGATGTTGTTATGAGAACTTGACACCCCAAAAAATTAGCCCACAAGAACCAAAATCTAATAAAATAAAAAAAAAAATGGTATATCTTGATTCTAAATAACAATTAAAATTAGGGAGATCTGGCTTTAAAAATATATAAAATTATTCTAGAGATGACAAGAAACTATAAAGAAATAAGTTTGTCAGAACTCGGGATAAAGATCTGCAGCAAAAAAACAGTTTAAAGACCATTATAAAGAAGAAAACAATGCGCTGCATTAAACGAGGCAAACATTTGCAGAATGACGAATGTGCTCTCTCCATTAGGAACGCTAGTTTTACCAGAACGAGCGCTCCCGTCTCATAATTCAGTCTGAGCATGTGTGTTTTTTTTTAACCGATGGACTTGCCCATAGACGATCGGAATTTGCTATCGGTTTTTTATCCATCAGAAAAATTTAAAACATGTTCTATTTTTTGACACCGATGGAAAAAAGACCGATGGGGCCCATACACGATCGGTTTGTCCGATGAAAAAAATCCATCGGACTGTTTTCATCTGTGAATCCGATCGTGTGTACGCGGCTTCAAGGTTTGACATATGTCTTCTAATGCTTCTATGCCTCCAAAACTGCCATAAGCCTCCTCTTCTCTCCCCTCTTGTTCTGTGGCTTTGCAGGAATGGTTTCTGAGTAAAGTGGGCCTTGAGTGCCCAGTCGTCCATAATGCCACTCAGAGTATGCTCCAGCATGAACACAAGAGGGATGGTGTCACTAATGCATGCATTGTCACAGCTCACCAACCTTATCGCCTCCTCAAATGGTGACAGTACAGTGCATGCATCCTTTATCAGCAGCCATTGCCCTAACTCACACAGATACTCATTGAAAGCCCTCTGCTGCATGTGCAGCTTCTGCAGCATTGCCATAGTTGAGTTCTACCTGGTAAGCATGTCACAAATCAGGCGGTTTATGGGCAGGTGGGATTCCTGCTGAATTTAAGCCAACCGAGCGCTGGCTGTGTATGACCGCCTAAAGTGGCTATAGACTCTTCTGGTCTGCTTTAGAAGATCTTGCAAACCTGGGTACCTGTTTAAGAAACGCTACACCATCAAATTGAGCACATGTGCCAGGCATGGCGCATGTGTCAACTTTCCCTGTCAAAGGGAGGACAGATGATTAGTGCTATTATCACACACCACCATTTCTGGCTCAAGCTTCCATGGCGTGAGCCACCTCTGGGTCTGCCTCTGCAGATCTGAAAGAATCCCTGCTCCGGTGTGGCTCTTGTCCAATACACAGACCAGCTGAAGAACTGCATGGCATCTTTTAGCCTGACTCGTTGAATGGCCCCACTTAGGGTTTAGGGTACTGGTGGTTCATAGGACAATCCAGCAGAGGAGGGCATGGGGGAGGAGGAGGTGGAGCTGACAGACCTTGCATTATCACCACCAGCTGTATGGAGACGTGGCGGCAAAACAAGCTCTGGCACTGAGCCCTGTCTTGCATCTTTCCTAGTTGAAAGTAGAGTTACCCAGTGTGCTGTGAACAAAAGATATAGTCCCTGACCATGCTTGCTGGACCACATGTCAGCAGTAAGGTGGACCTTGCTGCTGACTGCCTTGCCCAACAATGCCACAACATTGCCTTCCATGTGATGGTACAGAGCTGAAATGGCCTTACATGCAAAGAAATAGTGACTGGGAACCTGACATTGTGGTATAGCACATTCTGCAAATTCACAGAAGGGGGCAGAATCCACCAGACGGAAAGACGGGAGTTGTAATGCTAACAATTTAGACAAGCTGGAAGTTAGACGCTGGGCACGTGGGTGACAGGGAGTGTATTTTTTTCTCACTGCAGCAGCTGGGGCAGAGAAATTTGGCTGCTATACTCTACAGCTGATGGAGTGCTGCAGGCAGACATGTTGCAAGAACCTGTGACACCCTTTGCTATACCATCATCCCTGTCAGTGGAGGCTGCTGAGAGGTCATGAGATGTAGACATGAAACGAGTGAGGAGGAGAAGAAATGTGTCCTTTGTATGTGGCTTTCAGGTGCTCTTGTCAATGGGCTGAGTAGTGGGAGGTTAAATGCCTTGTCAAGCTTGTGGTACCCAAATGGCTGGTGTTTTTATCACGCTTGATCTGCTTGGGGCAGAGATTGAAAATTACAACAGTGCAATCGGCTGCAGATGTGCTAAAAAAAAGCCCACACAGCTCAGCTGTGGGAAGTGGGCCAGGAAATAACAGCTCCACAATCTGATGGAACAGGGTGACTGCTCTCTACTCTTCCATGATGGCTGCCTCTGGAGGACATCCTGCCTCATTGGGGTTCTTTCTCCCTCACTTTCCTCCTCTGCTCTATCTGACACCCAAGTTGCTTCAGTGACCTCATTATCATCATCCCCTCCATCCTTATCATCACTGGAGTCAACTTGGCAATATGCTGTGGCTGGGGGAAGATAACTACCAATTTGTTGTCTATCAGTGTTCTCCCCTCTCTTTAGGCTCATGTTACTCCCTTCCTCTACCTCAGAATTAGGGATGAGCTTCGTGTTCGAGTCGAACATACGTTCGACTCGAACATCGGCTGTTCGATCGTTCGACGAAGATCGAACGATTTGGGCCGTTCGCGCCAAATTCGAGTGACGCGAACGGCCCACAATGCACTACGCCATCGCAGTGTCATCCAGGCGCTGTGATTGGCCAAGCATGCACTGTGACCCCGCATGCTTGGCCAATCACAGCGCCGGCAGCGAGGAGAGCAATGATTGGCCACAGGCAGGATGCCTGTGGCCAATTATTGCTGAGGGTGTTTAGTACACGCCCCACACTATAAAAGGCCGCCAGCATGGCGGCCTAGTGTAGTGTGTTCCGGAGCAGGGAAAGACAAGCATAGGCAGGGACAGTGACATTTATTTCTTTCTTGCTTAACCTGGATTCCTTTAGTTTAGGGAAAGAGAAGGATAGGTAGGGAGAGTGTCAGTGTGTTTTACTGTGCCAGTCCTTGTTTCTAGGGACAAAGAAGGAAAGTGAGGGGATTTCTCCTTGTGCTATAGTGTGCTTTAAAAAAACATTTTTTCTAGGGACAGAAAACTGTAGGTAGGGAGAGTGTCAGTTTCTTTCACTGTGCCAGTCCTTGTTTCTAGGGACAAAGAAGGAAAGTGAGGGGATTTCTCCTTGTGCTATAGTGTGCTTTAAAAAAACATTTTTTCTAGGGACAGAAAACTGTAGGTAGGGAGAGTGTCAGTTTCTTTCACTGTGCCAGTCCTTGTTTCTAGGGACAAAGAAGGAAAGTGAGGGGATTTCTCCTTGTGCTATAGTGTGCTTTAAAAAAACATTTTTTCTAGGGACAGAAAACTGTAGGTAGGGAGAGTGTCAGTTTCTTTCACTGTGCCAGTCCTTGTTTCTAGGGACAAAGAAGGAAAGTGAGGGGATTTCTCCTTGTGCTATAGTGTGCTTTAAAAAAACATTTTTTCTAGGGACAGAAAACTGTAGGTAGGGAGAGTGTCAGTTTCTTTCACTGTGCCAGTCCTTGTTTCTAGGGACAAAGAAGGAAAGTAAGGGGATTTCTCCTTGTGCTATAGTGTGCTTTAAAAAAACATTTTTTCTAGGGACAGAAAACTGTAGGTAGGGAGAGTGTCAGTTTCTTTCACTGTGCCAGTCCTTGTTTCTAGGGACAAAGAAGGAAAGTGAGGGGATTTCTCCTTGTGCTATAGTGTGCTTTAAAAAAACATTTTTTCTAGGGACAGAAAACTGTAGGTAGGGAGAGTGTCAGTTTCTTTCACTGTGCCAGTCCTTGTTTCTAGGGACAAAGAAGGAAAGTGAGGGGATTTCTCCTTGTGCTATAGTGTGCTTTAAAAAAACATTTTTTCTAGGGACAGAAAACTGTAGGTAGGGAGAGTGTCAGTTTCTTTCACTGTGCCAGTCCTTGTTTCTAGGGACAAAGAAGGAAAGTGAGGGGATTTCTCCTTGTGCTATAGTGTGCTTTAAAAAAACATTTTTTCTAGGGACAGAACACTGTAGGTAGGGAGAGTGTCAGTTTCTTTCACTGTGCCAGTCCTTGTTTCTAGGGACAAAGAAGGAAAGTGAGGGGATTTCTCCTTGTGCTATAGTGTGCTTTAAAAAAACATTTTTTCTAGGGACAGAAAACTGTAGGTAGGGAGAGTGTCAGTTTCTTTCACTGTGCCAGTCCTTGTTTCTAGGGACAAAGAAGGAAAGTGAGGGGATTTCTCCTTGTGCTATAGTGTGCTTTAAAAAAACATTTTTTCTAGGGACAGAACACTGTAGGTAGGGAGAGTGTCAGTTTCTTTCACTGT